>CM035139.1:79891109-89891109 GCA_020205605.1 Panax ginseng | reverse complement strand
GCCTTTAGATTTCCTTTCTTCTCTTTATGATGCAATAATAGGTTTGGGTTTGTTGAAATTAGTTTTGGGAAAAGGAGGGGAGTCTTGGTAGTTGTAGGAGCAGGGAAGTCGTTTTTGTGTGAACTTGCATTGGTTGGTATAGTGTATTTAATATAGTTGTTGACTAGTTTTGGCAGGAGTACCTCATATAATTTAGCTTGCATAAGGATTTAGACAGGGTGTCTGGATCAATGAGTTTGACTATTTTCTTCGTTTCATCTCTAAGGCCTCCAATGAAGTTACCCACAAAGAAATCCTCTGTTATGTGGTGCTTTTTTCAAGCAGCCTACCTCTATGCTTCTCAAACTCATCATAATAAGCATTGATCGTGCTGGTTTGCTTTAGAATTTTGAACTGCTCATAAATGTTATCCAACCCTGCCTCTGAAAATCTATTAATGTATTGTACCAATATTTAGGAGGCCCATGCAGGTGCATACCAGTAATGGCATCATCCCCTGTACCCTATGAGTGGATGCCATATATATCAAAGTACTCTTCCCAATCCTGTACCCAACTTTTGGCATCATCCCCTTTAGTAAATGAAGGAAAGACTAACTTAAGGTGTTTCAGCTCCTTATATTCTCCTTCTTCACTACCCCAGTTGTTTTTCTTCCTCCATGGGTCATCCTCTTCCTCATGATTTCTGGTCCTTTCCCTTTCTGCATGTTCAGAGTCTCTAAAAAATCCTTTGGTGTTCTTGTTGCCCTCTTGAACTCTTTCCTCTGGCCTTGTCTCCAAATGAATTTTCTAAGTTCTCATGGGACTCTGGAGCCCTTTGTTTTAACAACTCATTCATCCCACTCATGAAACATCCCATTTTCTCATTAATGGTTTCTAACTGTTCATTTGTATACTCCGTATAGCTTAGGAAGTCCTGTTGTAACAGTTCATTGGGGTGGGAGTTTGATGATCCTACCATCACTACTATTTGTATGTATAGAAGGAATTCCTAGAATTATAGAGAATTAGAATTGCAAACTTTATCCAGTAGTGACACTACTTGATATTCTTAGTAAATGAGCTAGAGTGTTTTTTGGTTGTGTGAATTGATCCTTACACAAGAACAATTTGTGGGCTCGAGTTTCAATGGAGTTTAAACCTGACTAGCACTTGGCTTAGCAAGGATTAATGGAGTAAATGAGTAAACAAGGAAGCTAGGCTAACAAATGTACTATAACAGTATGCTAATACTT
Source organism: Panax ginseng (assembly GCA_020205605.1). Classification (NCBI taxonomy): domain Eukaryota; kingdom Viridiplantae; phylum Streptophyta; class Magnoliopsida; order Apiales; family Araliaceae; genus Panax; species Panax ginseng. Next base: position 89,889,875 of record CM035139.1, on the reverse strand, counting down.
GGTTAAAACTAAAACTGAGCAGTGGGAAAGTTTGTAAACAATTTAGATGATCTGTGATGAGTAACTATGATGAAATTAGGCTAAAACAATGAAAAACTTGCACACCCATTAAGAAAAATATGCAGAAAATAGACATTTATGCCGAAACAATAATTTTTTTGGGATTTTGGATAATAAACTAAGAGAAAATGCTAATTAAGTGTTGTAAATGCTTGGGCTATGTGATTTATACTTGAACGAGTCATGGGTAACAGAACTATACCTCAAATAATCACAGGAAGTGATTATAATTCTCAGTTGAAGATGTTTTCACGAAAACAGAGCATCGACAGCTCGATCTTTTGATCCATGTGTTAGATTGCTTTTGGGTTATTTTGACTGATTGTTTTAGTTGTGTCTAATGTTGTCTGGGTTATAGATGATGGGATTTGAGTAATCAATGGAGTTTTTAGGGGTCTTATGAAGATTTTGGGTGTTTAAATAAAAACAGAGTCATGGAATCTGGGTTTTGATTTTCTGCAGAAATAGAGGAATTACAGAGAGGTTTGAGATGAAGGAAAGTGAGAGGAAGAAGATGGAGCCAGGCTTCGGCTGAGCTCTGATACCAAATTTGTCAATCAACACTTGGTCCTGACCTTGAATGACAGTTATAACAGAGATAAGATAGAGAGAATTGGGAGGAGAGAGAGACCAATAGAAAGGGTTGAGAGCAAATGCTACTCATTTTCATATATTTCAATATTTGTCAATGTAAAAGCTATTACAACTATTTATAGGAAGAGATTACTTGCAAAGAAATAAAGCTAATCCTACACCATACTTCTTATCATTCACCACAAAATAACTAATTGTGACATGCGCTCACATGCACTTCATTGCTACTAGAATCTACTTTTTATTCTATATTCTCTAAAATAACCTTAGCTTTGACAGTAATCAAGTCATTTAGTGGGGTCCATTAGTATATAAAAAAAAGTATTCATCACTTTATATATTCTTGTGGACCACTAGGGATTAATTTGGAATTTTTTTACTCTTTCCTCTACTTTTACTTTTCTTAAAATGTGTGCAAATTGTATTTTGCTCATCCACCCCTCAACAGAGAAGGAATATCATTGCTCCAGTAGAAGACTATAAAAAAGGAAGATTGATGTGCAAGCTATTCATCCCTATGGAAATATTAACACGTCACTAGCAAAGATCAAGCGAAGTAAAGATAACAACATAGACGAATGGATAGTTATTAACACCATTGTTTTGATGCACCATTCTAAGTAATCAACTCTATAGATGGATAGTACCAGACTCCAAGGTGAAACCTTTGGTAAAGTATGAGTTAATTATAAAACAAATGCAAAAATGTAGTTGATCAGTGCATGTAGAGAGTAGACAATAAGGATAATCAATATGAGAACAAGGTTCAATCCACTAAAAATCCTTATTTACTTATGGTTCTTAATACTCCCATTATTACGCATAAAGATTCCCATTTCCAAATTTGCAAATATTTATGATTTGTTTTTGTTCCATGTTTATCCCTAAGAATAATAAGTTATGAGTCCATGTTTAGGATGAATTAATTATAAAACAAATGTAAATATTTCTAATCCAGCAAGTATATAATGGTACTCTTTTTTTGATAAGTAAATTAATTTGGAGATCACATTACTCTTCCTAAGTCTAATAATATTTAGATTCCCAAGATTAATTTCCATATAAAAAGAGAAGTTTCATTTTACCCGTTCCTTTATCTACTTCCACTGGCAAATATTACGATTACCTTATTTTCAATATTTCATATCTAAGATACCAAGTCTTATTCTTTGTTTTCCCCCCCTTCTCGTCGGCAAACTACATAAAAGATAGCTCAGATTGTTCCGGTATAGAAGGCTAGAATTTAATCCAAAGCAGGTAATTAACCTTGTAAATATCCAGCCCATCGAGTGACGAATTGTTTCAATTTTCCAATGTTAAGCTAAAAGAGTTGCACTGCAAGTTTAGAAATTTTCTATGGAGAGAAAAGCAAGGTGATAAATATGCTAAAAGATCATAGCTAGAAGCATAAATTGATGCATTTCTCCTTCCAATCTTCTCTGAACTTATTCGAATTCCAAGAGCTCGGATCGAATCGGTTTATTTATAAAAGTTATTTAAACTTTTATAATCTGCACTTAAAATCATATCTGCTTAAATAGAAGCATAAACTCATAAAAGTTATTTGAAGTTTTATACTCTGAACTAATATTCATACCTGCTTATTCCCCTCTCCCAAACACCCAAACAAAATATGCAAAAATCTGTGCATAAATTACAAAAGCAGATATATATATATATATATATATATATATATATATATATATACACACACACATGTATTTGTGCTTGTTCATATAGACAAATTTTACCCATTTATATTAGCTCACCTTACAAGCAAGTTCTCCCTGGAATCCCCCTGCAACTAGAAAATTATTTCTGACTGTGAGTGTGCTAATCTGAGTTTGTGTAAAACCTTCTAACAAGCTCCCAGCATGTTTCTAGATTCTCAAGGAACAGAAAAAATTAGTGCAGCAGTACTACAAATTCACATACACAGAGACAAAGGTACAGCTACACCCATTTTTTCCAGTTCTAAACAAACTTGAAAATAAAAGACTTAGTTTATTTTTCAAATACCTCAGTAGGCGCAACATGTCCAGAGAAGTTGAGGACCTCAGACAACTTGTGGGATAATGGTGACCAGTGCATAATTGAGTAGTTGGACATGAGATAAACGTCATGTTTTGAAGTAGCCCACACCAAGTTCCTGAGCTGTTCATACAAAATAGGAGCAGTCATTAGACCAAGAAGACTTGGCTTGAGGGAAGATCATCAAAGCAGGCAATTACATAATCCAAGTTATATGTCTAAGTCTAATATAAAATTTTAACCTAAACATAAACTTCTAAAACTCAGTACAACGGACATGATATTTTGGTTGCCACTCCACAAGTCCCACAAAAATATTAAAGGTTCGAAACTTAAAAGAAATTGGCCAAATTACATAAAACTTCCATGTATAGAAAAAGGGGAAGAAAGAGAGTCACATAAAAGACTGACAGGAAAAAGAAGTTATTAACCGTGCAAGTTCACTACATTCTGTAAATTTTCCATAAAACTACTGAACTATAAGTCTATAAAAGCTTATGCACCATCATTGCAAGAAAGGAATGAAAGAAATAAGTTGCATTATTAATAAACTATGTGTTGTGTGTATCTCAAATCCTAGTTCGGGACCCGACATCTGACCCGACTTGAATTATTTTATTTTTTTTGATGACCCGAAGGAAGAAAAAATATAAGGTTTAGTGGTGGGCATCCCCTGCGGTATGGTATCTATTATGTTATTTTGTTTTATTATGTTTTTAGCCGAGTTAGATATATGTTACTGTAGCAAGGTTTCGGTATTCTTTTCTTTTTTAGTCTTAGCCACCTTCAGACAGAATCAATTTGGTGTATTCAGGTTTCGGAGTGTGAGATTTCTCCTCGGTTTGTATTTTTCATATCAAATTGATATAATGATATCTTCTGGCTCTCGCCTGTGGTTTTTTCCGTTTTGGGTTTCCATGTAAATATTATTTTCTTGTCTTTAATTTCTTTCGTTGATTTTTATGTTCGTCATAGTCTGTTATAACACTATGCAATGTATGTAGAAGAATAAATGAGTGAAAGGAAAAGGGGAAATGTGTGCACACGGATGCACATCTGTCGTCTAGGAGAGAAAGAGGTAGGCATCCCATATTGAATAAAATAAAAGAAACATACATGATCTTCCAACAGCTGCAGCAATAATGTTATTTGCAAAGAAAAATAGACAAAAAATAGTTTTTGAGTTTAAAACTGACTCAAACCTGAAAGTGAAGAATTGTAGGCTTCACTAATCTTGTATTATGGAAGAACTCATAGTAGCTACCACCCTTCTTCATTTGTTTGCATTCCTACTTAGAACAACAATATTTGCATAATAACCATCCAAGGAAGGAAGTTCAATGTCCTAAAACCGATGCGAAGAAGAATGATGCTGAAAACAAATGCTGCCAAATGACCCACCTTATCGACAGCTTCGCCTGATAAAGGGATGTTCTCATAATTCCTGTACTGTTCTAGCCTTGTCAACCTGTAGCTTTCCCGTGTTATATTCAACCTTTCCCAAGGAATACCTTGAATATCCTTACCTTTTCTCGCTTGGGCAGAGGATGTATCAGTCACCTTCGTAAGCTACTCAAGATAATAAAAAACTAATTATGCTGGTAAGGTAAAACAAATTGTTTGGTTTCTTGTCCCATCTAATGTGAACCAAAAAAAAAATTTGTTGACCATTACCTAAGCAAGAATAGTTCTTATTTTAAAAAATTAACACAAAAACTGGGTAAAGAGCATGTAACTAACCATATCATAATCATCAGGAGAGGTATCATGGCCACCACCTAAACCATAGTATTCCCCACCATAGTATTCGCCATCCGTATCATCCAAGAAATCTGACATATCCCCTTCATCAACCATATAATCAAACCGGTCAACTTGGTTACCAGACATCCTCTAATCCTGCATTAAAATATAGAGCTCCACAATTAAGAATTTGTCTAACCCCCACCCACCCTCCTGCTTCCTGGGTAGAACCCTTCTAATTCTACCATCCATTACCAATTAAGATAATATTAAAAACTCCTCACCAAAATTCTCACAAAACCTCAAAACCCAGAAAATATCATATTCCACGAAAAAAAAAAGGAAAAGGAAAAAATGATTGTGAGAATTGGGTGAACTTAACACCTCAATCTTTTACTGAATAGCTGATATAACATATATAGCAATCTCTTAAAATCAAAAGACAAATGAAAATAAAATATAACAGCACTACATTAAATCTCATAAATCATTTGAAACATTAAAAGATAGAAATTTGATAGCTCCTAATCTTCTTGAATTTGATAGCTCCTAACCTTCTTACTATAAATCAACAAGCTAACCCAGAAAAAAAAAATATCTTCTAATAGCAAATATTAGTACTAGAACTATACCCGTCAACAATAAAACAATAAAATTTTAAACTAAATATGGAAATATAAACTAAAATAGCTTTTAGGTATATAATCTAGCTTAACAAAATCCACCCAAATCAAATATACACAAACCCAGGAAAAATATATATATAAACCCACAGAAAATGAGCATAAAACCTTATTTTTAACAGAACCCATACCTTAGAATCTGAAGATCTCTCCCCAGAGGAAGCTCCAAAAAACTAAAAATGAGTTTTTATTTTTTGTTTTTATGGAGGGTGTGTTTGGTTGGCTATTCGTATCCTTTTCCTCTATTTTTTTCCTTGGGGAGCCAAAAAATGGCCTTTATGCTTGCAACAATAGAAAAGGAACACACGCAAGAATCAAGATATGTATGTAATCATGTCATGTGTGCGTTCCATAAGAAGATGGGCTCTGGGGCCCGCTTGACTGTACAATTGACTTCATTTTGGAATTATGATATGGCATTTTTTTACAACAAAACAAAATTGATATTATTATTTAGGAAATTAATATTTATACATAATTTTTTAATATTTTTATATGAAAAGTGTCCTTATAAATATATAGCGACGATTTTTATCATCGCTAAGTGAAAATATCAAAAAATCATGTAGAAATATTAGTTTTCTATTATTTAATCTGTTTTAAAATTAGAGATAAATTTTTTTTATTTGTTTTTAAAATTAAAAATATATTTTTAATTTTAAAAATTATAAATAATTTAAAATTTTAATGTATTATTAATTAATTGAGTATCATATTACTATTGCTACATATTTAATTAATATAAAGAATAAGTTTGAAAAAACAAATTGACACTCCTACCGGTTTGCTCCAAACATCATACTACTCAAATCACGGATGCCAGTGGCCACAACGGAAAGGAAAAGAAAAGTATTTTTGATAAGTTTTTCTTGCATTTTTAGAGAAAAAGATGCGTAAGATAAATGTGTATTTAATTTTAGAATGAATAGTTATTATAGTCAACTGCTAGAATTTTAGAAAAAAGAAGAGGGTTGATATATGCATACTATAAATATATTGTGTGAAAGAGACTATATTACCCTTAATATTTATTAAATCAATTAATTTATTATCTATCTATTTTTCTTTAATTATATTGTACATAATATCCTTTCTTTGGTAAAACACATAGCACTTCATTTCCTAGATACAACAACATTACTAACTACCTGCTACAAGCATACGAGAGCAGATCTTCTGTCCCTCTTGTGTTCCCCTACTTAAATTTTGATACATGTTTTTTTATTTAATTTTAGAATTAATTAGTGTTAAGTAAAAGATTAGGTGTCAAAATTTAAGTGGAGGGACATAAGAGGACAGAAAAATTGGGGACAGATGATCTGCTCTCCAAGCATACAACACGCCACACCATAAACCTGTTAAACAAATATACAAACAGTAAACTGTAATACCCTAAATTTTATGAAATAAAAGTATTCAATTTTTCTTATAATTATTATTCAGTAAATGATTAAATTGATAAAAAGTTAAAGTTAAGGGTGACATATGAAATTTTTCAAAATAAGCAAGTGGCTATAAAATACTTATTGTTGTCGGGGAATATTCGTTTGGTCGTGGAATATTCTTGTTGTCGGAGAATATTCAATGATTTCACGGCCATGGCCATTTGTAGGGCCCCATAACTTGAAATAATTGTCTGATATATAAAGCGGCAGAAATACCTTTTTATAAAAATAACAGTGTAATTGTTACCGTTAACACTTTGTTGAATACCTAGTGGTTAAAATCACGATGTACGCAAGCAAGTGCACGGTATTGCAGACAAAGATTTTTCAATTATTGATTCTTACGTAAAGAAGCGCTTACTCAATAATTGTTACAAAGAATTAATCTTATTCAATATTTTATTTTATTAATTCAATAATTGATGCGTTGATATTTTATATTATTGTTGTTTCAATAATTATCACCGCATGATATTTCTCATTATCGATCAATAATTCATATTATTTGAATAATATTATTAGATAGCATTATTGGCAATGTCTAGAAAGTTCACAAGAAGAGGTTTAGTCACCTAATTGCGCCGCCAAGAAGAGAGAAATCCTTATCGAAAAGCCCCTCTTTTACGAGGAGCACTATTCGGTTGTCATTATTGTGATTCTGTAATATTATTTGTGAATAATTATTTATTAATTTATATGATATGGAAATATATATTTTTATATGGATATAAATGAAGGAATTAATTGTGACGCCCCCAAAATAGGAATACATCACCCATTCTGAGTCGCTAGATATCACACTATAAAAATTTAATACAAACTTCATTTATACAATTGTTGAATTGTCGTATAGAATACGACCACAGTTAACTGTAAGTTTTAATACAAATTTTTATCTCGTAAACAATATCCAAACTCAAATTAATACAATGCCATATAAAAATACAGCAGCAGATATTTTAAGACCCCAAAGAAGAACGAGAAGATTACTATTATATTCATTCTAATGAGGTGCACTTTTGACGCTTTCAAGGTCGGGTTCTCATCACCCTATTATTTTTCGTCAAAATCAATTATTAAGTGATGTATAAAATACGACACACACATCTTAGGTCCTCAATACAATTATTTGTTGCATGTCATGCCATTTTATAATGTATTGAGAAACTTCAACAGTCTCGGACCATCACACTATTTCCCTGTTATCCCCACTCGACCCAGCTACACTCTTATTAACTGAAAGGAATTGTGAAGCAAAGGGTGAGCACAAATAGCCCAGTAAAGAATATCATGACTAAAGATAATTAAATTATCAATAGCCTTCGTCAATAATAAATCAGAGATTTAGAACATATGGTAGATGATAAAACTTTTCAACCATAGTTGCAGCGGAACGAGCAATCCATTAGAAGATTTAAATAGACCATAATGTCTATTATCTTCTCTATGTTAAAAGTCCACCAACAATGTTTTATTCCTGTAACATCAATCAACAATTCATGTCCACAATCATATGAATAACTCATAATCATAATTGTGATTCTAAATTCCTTTTCGCACCCATGACGAAGATAATTTTCATCACATATCTTCACCTAAAACATCAAAAATCATGGTTATACCAAATCATAATTTCTGCTCATAATCATACTAATAAATTCATCTTTGCACTACGGCCAAAGATATTCATTAACACTTCATCTTTGCACTATAGGCCAAAGACATACAACTGTATTTTTAGAAGAGTCAAGTAGAGCATGATATCTACAATCTTTTATGAATTAAAAATTTATTATCAATATTTTATCGTTGAGACTCAGCTTAATAAATAATCCACATCATCGAATCACCCCTGCACTACGGCCAATGATATTCGTTAATATCACATCCATGAATTATCCATGCACTACGGGCCAAGGATATTCATTATTATCACATCCATGAATTAATATTTCATTGCTGAGACTCAGCTCAATAATTAATCCACATCATTGAATCATCCCTGCACTACAGGCCAATGATATTCTTTAGTATCACGACCACGAATTATCCATGCATTATAGGCCAAAGATAATCATGTTTTCATCAACGGTCCTGATCATGCCATAAAATAATTCATCTTTGCACCCTTGGCCGAAGAGAATCCATAGTCATAATCATACCAAAATCTGTCCATCAATGCACTACAGCCCAATGAGGACTTTTTTCACATCATTTGTAACATTACGGTCATGATTATACCGAATAATCCCTGGTCATAATCATACCAAGTCCATTTATGCACTACCTAATATCATTATGTCAGAATATTGGTAAGATTTTTCTTGTGAAATTCTTGTCTTTTAGTGTCGGGGTTACTATTCACGTATACGGCACTATTCACGTATACGACACTATTCACGAATACGACACTATTCACAAAAAAATTAAATTTTTGTTTTTTGTCCAAAATATCTATTATGAATACTAGCTTTGATTGTATCCATGTTTTGATCATTCTTGAATTTTACTTCACTATGGTTATTTATGAAGTATTTTTGAACTTGGACTGTTTGAACTACGAATCCTTAATATTTGCTCTTTTGTTTCACTAGATTCGTTTTCTTTAAAATATTTTTCATCATCCTCAGTCCTAAATGATGATATTACTGAATATCTTTGGCCTGTAGTGCAAAGATGGTTGATTTTCTTATGAATATCTTTGGCCCGTAGTGCAAAGATGTACATGTGTTGAGATGAACATGACCAACTGATGAATATCTTTGGCCTATAGTGCAAAGATGAATATTTGATTCAAGATGTATATTGATTGATGTTACAAGGATAAAATATTGATGATGAACTTTTAAATTTATAGATAATAGTAGATTTCATTCTCTACGTAACTCTTCTATGAAATATTATTTCCGCTGCGAATATTGATCTGAAACTTGTTGTCTATTATATTCTATCAGATTTTTCCCTGTTGAAAACTAAAGATAATTTGTTCTATATTATCTTAGTCATAATATTCTTTACTGGGCTAGTTGAGCTCACCCTTTTCCTTTTTGTTCCATTTTTCTTCTCAAGAGGCAAGAATGTAGCGAGTACTAGTCGGGGTATGGAATGATGGTTCTAGAAGTTGTTTTAGTAGTCCTCACTATTTTGTAAAATAGTGTATCAATAATTGTAATGAGGACTTATTTGAGTGTTGATATTGTCTAGAAGACAATATTTATTTTTAAACTCACAGTTTAATGTGTTGTCGATTTTGCACGACAATTGTATTAATAAAGTTGTAGTTGTTTCTGTACCATATATTTGGCGACTCAGAATGGGTGTTGTATACCTATTTTGGGGGCATCACAGTTGGTATCAGAGCTTAGGGATATGATCTCTGGCGGAGATCGGAGAATTGAATTAGGAGGGGAGAGACGAGTAAATCCTTCGCTAGTGTGTCCTACCTTAGCTTATTTGTTGGTTGGTCAAAATATAGGGATATTATGTGATATGTTGATTTCTTTAATTAACCCTTGTTTTATGGCAGTATTTGAGAATATCAACCGAGAATGTTAACAGTGGAGTAACTGAAACCGTGGAGACACCTTTACTCATCAATGAGGAGAACGTGCAATAGGCCGACAATGTTCCTCCTGTAAACAACACCACTGATCAGACGATGAATGACAGAATGTTTAGAAGCTTTTTGTAGTTCATGCAAAATCGCATAAGAGGAGACTCGTGTACAAAATACAAGTGGAAATGATAAGAACGCACTTGCGGTTTGTCACAAACAAACAGCTTCAAAGAGTTGGGACCACCGTAATTCAGGTAAAGCCGGATCCGATTAAGGCGGAGACGTGGGTTAAGCAAATTACCAAGATATTCGATGTCTTGGGATGCACGGAGGAACATAAGGTTCCATTCGCTACCTTTATGTTCTGTAATGAGACAGATTACTGGTGGGAATCTGTGAAGCATACCCATCCAAATTGACTCAAAGATGTTTTGGGAGACATTTGAAACTATTTATTGACAAGTACTTTCCCGAAAGTATTCGCTGTATGAAGGAGGTGGAGTTTATTAGATTGAATAGAATAACATGACGGTGTCCCGTCTGAGAGGCGAAGTTCGCGGAGTTATCCGAGTTCAGACCTCATTTGGTGGAGAATGAGGAACGATGATGGCGGATGTTTCTAAGAGGTTTGAAACCCGACATACGCCAATATCTCATTTCTCATAAATTTTCTCTCTATTCGAGATATTGTCAGCAGGGCTCAATTATTAAAGCGAGATAACGAAATGCGTTCAATGAGGGACCACAACTGTGGTCATCTGGGTGGCGATCATCGAACAATGATAACCAAATGGAGAAAGAAAAATACGGACAAAAGCAAAGACTCTGGTGGTAATTATGGCCATGAAAATAGAAGAAGCGAGTCAGGGGATTTTAAAAAGAGGAGATTCAACAATGACAATGTGAAGACGCCGGCACCAAAGAAAGAATCGGTTCTAGGGAGGAGAACGACCACCGGTCGTATGCTATAAATGAGGGAAAGAGGACATATCACCAAACCGCCCACAAGCTCAGTTCAAGGTATGCTATAATTGTGGAAAGGAAGGACATATCGCCGAGATTATGCGGTAGCGAAACCAAGTCCAGTGGGGTTGGTGACTCAAAAGGTTGTCCCAGAAAAGTCAAAGTCAACGGTTCCTGGAAGAGTGTTTGTCGTGACTGGTCAAAATGCGAGGAACCATGCGAGGAACCAAAACGAGGTGATCACGGGTAAGCTAATCATAAATTCTTGCGAAGTTTATACATTACTAGATACCGGTGCTACCCATTCATTTATCTCTCCTGCTTGTGCTCAACGTTTAAACTTAACTCTGGAGAAATTAGACTTTGACCTATCTGTGGAGACTTCGTTAGGAGACACTTTTATTACATCCACTGTTTATAAATCTTGTTTGATCTAAGTTGGCACCATCACATTACCTGTTGACCTTATCTCTTTAAAGATACTTACTTTTGATGTGATTTTAGGGATTGATTGGTTAACTACTCATCATGCCAAAATTGATTGTTTTCGTAAGGTTGTTAGTTTTCATATTCCTAACCAACCTGTTATACGAATTCAAGCAACTAAACCATCAAATCAATCACCGCTGTCATATCAAGTCATAAAGCTATTCGTTTATTGAAAATGGATGTCAAGCTTTCTTATCCCATGTTATGGATTTGAATAAAGACACGCCGTCGATTTAAGTAATATTCTGTTGTTAGTAAATTTCAAAGAACTTCCCGGTCTACCCCGAGCGTGAAGTTGAATTCTTTATTGACCTTGAACCCGGTACAAAGCCCATTTCTAAAACCCATATCGAATGGCTCTATTGAACATCGAGTTAAAGGTCCAACTACGAGGAGTTGTTGGACATCGGTTTCATTAAATCTAGTACATCTCCTTGGGGTGCTCCTATTTTATTCGTAAAGAAGAAAGACGGGAGTATGCGACTTTGTATTGACTACCGGGAATTGAACCATGTCACCATCAAGAATAGGTATCCGCTACCTCGCATTGATGACCTATTTAACTAGTTACAAGGATCATAATTCTTTTCAAAGATCGATCTTCGTTCTGGATATCATCAGCTGAAGATTAGAACTGAGGATATTCCAAAGACTGCCTTCAGAACTCGGTACGGGCATTATGAATTCTTAGTCATGTCTTTTAGATTGACTAATGCTCCTGCGGTTTTCATGGATATGATGAATCGAGTATTCAAGGAATATTTGAATCAGTTCGTTGTTGTCTTTATTGATGACATCCTCATATATTCCAAAAGTCGTGAAGATCATGAGCACCATTTGAAGCTAGTACTCCAAAGGCTGCATTAAAACAAGCTTTATGCCAAGTTGAAGAAATGTGAGTTCTGGCTTGAAGAAGTAGCATTCCTTGGGCACGTGGTGTCAAAACATGGAGTATCTGTTGACGGCCAAGATTGAAGCAATACAAAGTTGGGAGCAACCAAGTTAGTGAATCAAGTCGTAGCTTTCTTGGTTTAGTTTGGTTATTATCGAGATTTAAGACCCCAAATAATTAATAAATGAAATTTAATTTCCTCTAATTATTATTTTGAAATAGTAAGGGTTGATTTGATTAATGTGGATAGTTATGGGTAAAATCATGAAGTATTTCAAAATAAGCAAATGGTTATAAAATATTCATTATTAATGGGGAATATTAGTTTTGGTGCGTGGAATATTAAATCTTGTCGGGGAATATTAAATGCGCCGAGTAGCGACCATGTGTGGGCCCCATAACGGAAAGCGATTGGAGGAAAAAAGCAACAAATATAAGTTGTTTAAAAATAACAGGCGTAGTTATTCTGAGTATACTACCTTTGTTGGAATACCGGTGGTTAAAACCACGATGTCTGGCGTTGTTGCCTGCGATAGCACGCAGTATTGCACCAATTATTGACTCTTACGTGAAAGCCTACTCGATAATGGTTCTGATAATTCTTTTCGTTATTTATTTTATTGATTTAATAATTGTTGCGTTGATATTTTATATTCTTTGTTGTTTTGATAATTATCATTACACGGTATTTTTCATTATCGAAGCAATAATTCATATTATCTGAATAATATTATTAGATAACATTATTGGCAATGTCTAGAAAGTTACATCTAAGGAGAGGTTTGGTCACTAATTGCTTGCGCGCCCGATGAGGAGAAATTCTTATTGGAAAGCCCCTGCTTTCTGAGGAGCTGCACAGGTTGTCGATATTGTGATTACGTAATATTATTTGTGAATAATTAATTATTGATTTATATGATGAGAAAATATTGATTTTATGTGGATATAGATGGAGAAAATTTTTTAATGTGACAATTGTTGAAAATTAAAATTTTATCTTTTTACGATAAAATAATTCATTTAAATATATTATTATATTTTTAATAATATAATAATGGTGATATTTTACAATGAATGTGTGATATATGAGTATCTGAGGAGAAAGAGTATTTTTTTATTGCAATAAATGTTTAAAACATATTAAACATGTTGGTGGACCCCATTTCTTGGTTGAAATTTGATTATAGCTTTAAAAAAATCGCTTGGTTTGTGGATTTGGTCAATTTACATTTTGGAATTTGGAAAAATTTTCTTCTGCAAAGTTGTAGAAATTGAATTTCCTATAAAAACTCGCGAGATTGAATTTTACGATAAAAAGGGCTATTTATTATGAATTATTGAAGTTAGAAGCTCAAAAATAATTGATTTTGGAAGTTTAAAATATTTTAATATGAAAAACGTTTTTGGTGATTTGAGTGTGGGTCTTGCATGTGTTTTAATGGCTGAATTCAGTTGGTATCGTAGGAAGTTGTAGAAATAATAATAATATTATTAAATTAAATTTTCTACTTTGGTGTTACAAGCATTTTCTATAAATAGGGTCTTGGGTTAGAATTGAAAATTACACGAAAGCTGAAGTTTTCTCTCTCTATATTATCGGCGTATTCTTGTGAGTATTTTGAGTATACTTTGAGTATTGTTATCTGATTGCAAGTTCAAGTCATAGTCGATATCAAGCGTTTATTAGAAATCTTGTCTTTTCGAGGTAAGGGATATTATTTTTTTTTAAAATGATATTATTTATTCTAATATCATTATCTTTGAAGTATTGATCTGAACTTTTTAATCAAATTTGGAACTTTTAGTGTCGGGAGTTCTTATTCATTATCTGGTCTTTATTCACGTATCTGATCTTATTCACGAATCTGACCTTATTCATCGAAAAATAAAAATTTTTCTTTTTAGTTCAAAATATCTATTACGGATACTAGCTTTGATTGTATCCATGTTTTGATCATTCTTGAATTTTACACCACTATGATTATTTTTTGAGGTATTTTTGGGCGTGGATAAAACAAAATGCGAATCCTTAATCCTTAATCCTTGTCATTTTGATTCAACTTTGGATTCGTTTCTTTAAAAAATATTTTCATCATCCTCGGTCTTAAATGATGATATTATGGAATATCTTTGGCTTTGTAGTGCAAAGATGAATGATTTCGATGAATATCTTTGGCCGTAGTGCAAAAGATGAGCAGTGTTTAGATGAACATGACCAAGTGATGAATATCTTTGGCACATAGTGCAAAGATGAATATTTGATTCGGATATATATTGATTGATGTTACGAGGGATAAAAGATGAGCGATGAACTTTAAAATTCATACATAGAAGATAGTAGTTTGCATTCTCTACTTAACTCTTCTAATGAATTATTATTTCATTGCGAATATTGATTTAAAACTTGTTGTCTATTGTATTCTATTAGATTTTTCCTGTTGAAGACTAACGATAATTTTGTTGTATATTATCTTAGTCATAATATTCTTCTTTGGGCTAGTTGAGCTCACCCTTTTCCTTTTTGTTCCATTTTTCTTCTCGGGAGGCGAGAATGTAGCGATGCAGTCGGGGTATGGAATGATGGTTATAGAGAGAGTTGTTTAGTAGTCCTCACCATTTTTGTAAAATAATGTATCAATAAATGTGATGAGGATTTATTTGGGTATAGATATTATCTAGAAGATAATATTTGTATTCAAACTCACGTTTTACTATTGTAATAATAAAGTTGTAGTTGTTTACATGCAGTGTATTGACAACTTTCGAATGGGTGATGTATACCTATTTTGGGGCGTCACGGTTGGTATCGAGCTTAGGGATATGATCTCTGGCGGAGATCGGGGAATAGAACTAGGAGGGAGAGGCAGAGTAAATCCTTGGTTAGTGTGTCCTACTAAGCTTATTTGTTAGTTGATCGATATATAGGGATATTATGTGATATATTGATTTGTTAATTAACCCTTGTTTTATGGCGATATTTGAGAATGTCGTTGAGAATATTAACATGGAAATGAGGCCAGTGGAGAGCCTTTGTACTCACCAGCGAGGAGAGCGTGCAGCAGTGGCAATGTTCCTCTGTGAACAACACCACCTGAAGCGAGATGATGAGCGAGGGGATGTTTAGAAGCTTTTTGCGATTCATGCAAAATCGAGCGAGGAGACTTCGTGTTCAAAATCTGAGGAGAAAATGATAGCAATTCACGGGTTGTCACGATTGAGCGATTCAAAGTTGGGACCACGAAATTTAAGGAAAGCGGATCCGATCATGGCGGAAACATGGGTCAAGCAAATTACCAAGATATTCGATGTCTTGGGATGCGGAGAACGAAGGTTCCATTCGCCACCTTTATGTTAAAATGGCGAAGCGGAACTACTTGGTGTGGGAGTGCATGAAGCGTACCCATCCAGCCCTTTTCGGCATGTCTTGGGAGACATTTGAAACTATTTAATGACAAATACTTTCACGAAAGTGTTAAATCATATGAAGGAAGTGGAGTTCATCAGTTAGAGCAAAACAACATGGCGGTGTCTCGATGCGAGGCAAAGTTTGCGAGTTATCGAGTTTGCACCTCATTTGGTGGAGAATGAGGAGCGTGTATATGGCGGATGTTTCTTAGAGGTTTGAAACCCGCGTCGTCGATATCTCATTTCTCATAAATTTTCTCTCTACTCGGATGTTGTAAGCAGGGCTCAATTATTAGGCGAGATAACGATATGCAGATGCGGTCATTGAGGACCCTGAACGAGATCATCTGGGAGATGGCGATCAACAAAACAACGATAACCGGTGGAGAAAGAAAAAAGCGGACAAAATGGTAACCACTCTGGTGGTAATCATGGCCATGAAAATAGAAGAAGCGAGTCGGGAGGAGATTTTAAAAGAGGAGATTAACAACGACCATGTGAAAACAGCGGTCTTGCGTGACAAGCTGGTTCTAAGGGAGGAGAAACGACCACCGGTCGTATCTTTCTACAAATCACGGAAAAGAGGGACATATCGGTCAAAGCGCCCTGACAGTTCAAGGTATGCTATAATTGTGGAAAGGAAGGACATATAAACGAGATTATGCGGTGGCGAAACCTAGTTCAATGAGGGGACGGTGACTCAAAAAGATTGTCCCGAAAAAGTCAAAGTCAGCGGTTCTGGAAGGCGTTTGTTGTGGTTGGTCAAAATCGAGAGAACCCAAGCGAGGTGATCACGGGTAAGCTAATCATAAATTCTTGTGAAGTTTATACTTTACTAGAATCTGGGTGCTACCCATTCATTTATCTCTCTCTACTTGTGCTCAGCGTTTAAATTTGACTCAGGAAAAATTAGACTTTGACTATCTGTGGAAACTCAGTTA
This sequence comes from Panax ginseng, assembly GCA_020205605.1. Taxonomy (NCBI): domain Eukaryota; kingdom Viridiplantae; phylum Streptophyta; class Magnoliopsida; order Apiales; family Araliaceae; genus Panax; species Panax ginseng. The sequence goes on along the minus strand of CM035139.1, from coordinate 89,873,073 downwards.
GGAGAAACTTTCATCACATCCACTTGTTTATAAATCTTGTTTGATTCAAGTTGGCACCATCACCTTACACTGTTGACCTTATCTCTTTAAAGATACTTGCTTTTGATGTGATTTTAGGGATTGATTGGTTAACTACTCATCATGCCAAAATTGATTGTTTTAAATAAGGTTGTTAGCTTTCATATTCCTAAACAACTTTGTTATGCAATTCAAACAACTAAACCATTAAAATCAATCAACATCATATCTAATCATAAAGCTATTAGTTTATTGAAAAAGCGGATGTCAAGCTTTCTTAGCCCATGTTATGGATTTGAATAAAGACACGTCAAATTTGAATAATATTCTGTTGTTATTGACTTTCTGGCGTATTTCTGAAGAACTTCCGGTCTACCCCGAGCGTGAAGTTGAATTCTTTATTGATCTTGAACTGGTACAAAGCCCATTTCTAAAACCCCATATCGAATGGCTCTATTGAACTTGAGGAGTTAAAGGTCCAACTACGAGGAGTTGTTGGACATCGGTTTCATTAAATCTCTAGTACATCTCCTTGGGGTGCTCTGTTTTATTAAGTAAAGAAGAAAGAAAGCGGGGAGTATCGCGACTTTATATTGACTATCGGGAATTGAACCATGTCACCATCAAGAATAGGTATCCTCTACCTCGTATTGATGACTGTTTGACCGATTCTGAAGAGCACAATTCTTTTCAAAAATCGATCTTAGATTACGGATATCATCGGTGAAGATTAGAAGCGAGATATTCAAAAGGCGCCTTTAGAACTTCGATGCGGGCATTATGAATTCTAGTCATGTCTTTTGGATTGACTAATGCTCCTGCGACTTTCATGGATATGATGAGCCAGAGTATTCAAGGAATATTTGGATCGATTCGTTGTTGTCTTTATTGATGACATCCTCATATATTCCAAAAGCCGTGAAGATCATGAGCACCATTTGAAATTTGGTACTCCAAAGGCTTCGTGAAAACAAGCTTTATGCCAAGTTAAAGAAATCGAGTTACGGCTTGAGAAGTAGCATTCCTTGAGCGCGTGGTGTCGAAACATGGAGTATCTGTTGATCGTGAAGATTGAAGCAATACAAAGTTAGAACAGCAGAAAGTCGGTGGCCAAAAATCTGTGATTTTACGGGCTTAAATTTGGTTATTATCGGAGATTAGTGGAAGGATTTTCTCGAATCGCTACTCCATTAACTTCGGTGACTCGGAAGATATAAAATTAAGTATGGAGCGAGGAATGCGAGAAGAGTTTCCAAGAGCTTAAGAGGAGACTTATTTATTTTGTTTACAACAATACCATCTGATGCGGATGGATTTGTTATCTCTGATGATGCTTGAGGCAAAGGGTTAGGATGTGTTCTCATGCAGCGTGGGAAAGTCATAGCCTATGCCTCGCGACAACAAAAAGAATATGAGAGGAATTATCCTACTCATGATCTAGAGTTAGCGGCCGATTGTTTTCGCGCTAAAGATATGGAGCCTTATCTATATGGGGAGAAAGTGGAGATATATTGAGGACCATAAAAAGCCTCAAATATTTCTTCACATAAAAGAAACTCAACATGCGGCAACGGCGTTGGCTTGAGTTGTTGAAAGATTACGACCACACTATTCATACCATCACCATCAAGCGAAGCGAGCGTGGTAGGCGTAGCGTTGAGTAGAAGATCATATCACGAGGCAGCAGTGCGATGATGTCAAGTATCTGCATAGAGCCACTTTAATAGAAAAAGTTAAGGTTGCTCGAGCCATGAGGCAGGAGATGATCGTATGAAGAAGAAAGTACTGAAGAAGGTGCTATTAGGAGCGAGAATCGATGATGAAGGAATACTTGAGTCCACTCCGGACTTTGTGTTCTAACGACTACGAATTGAAGTACAAGATCATGATGGAGCACACAATACACCATTTGCAATCCATCTGGAAGTACCAAAATGTATCGTGATCTTGACATACATTTTGGTGGAACAATATGAAGAGAGAGAGATTGCAAAGTTTATCTCGATGTGTTTAACTTGTCAGCGTGTAAAGGCGGACATCTCTAGTACCTAAGGGTCCGTTTGCAACCACTTGAGATTCGAAATGGAAGTGGGAACACATTACCATGGATTTAGTTCTGGGTCTTCCTACGGTTTCTCAAGGCATCAATGCTATTTGGGTTATTGTTGATAGATTAACCAAATCTGCTCATTTCTTGCCGTCTGGAGACTTATTCCCTTGAGCGTCTTGCTAGTATATATATATAAATGAGATTGTGAGGTTGCATGGCATGCCGATATCCATAGTTTGGGATCGTGACCCAAGATTCACTTCAAGATTTTGGGTTAGCTTGCAAAAAAGCTATGAGCGCAGTTCTGATTGATTGATTCGGCATACCATCCTCAAGCGGACGGACAATCGAGAGGACTATTCAAACTCTTGAAGATCTATTAAGACTACGTGTCCTAGACTTCAAGGCGGTTAGGATAAGTATTTACCATTGGTGGAATTCTCCTACAACAACGATTATCGAGCAAGTATAGGTGTGGCTCCATTTGAAGCATTATATGGATGAAAGTGTAATTCTCTCATATGTTGGGATGAGGTGGGTGAAGCAACATTGTTGGGACCCGAGTTAAATGCGTATGACTACTGAAAAGATCCAAATGATTAACACAAGCGTATACAAAAGCGGCACAAGATCGACAAAAAAGAGTTATCACGGATCTTCATCGAAAGGGCGTGGAATTTAGTATAGGGGATCATGTATTGTTGCGAGTTGCTCCATGGAAGGGAGTTACAAGATTTGGGAAGAGAGAAAAGCTCGATCCACGATTTATTGGTCCATTTCAAATTCTTGACCAAAGTAGGAAATGTAGCCTATAGACTCGCGTTACCTCAAGTATGTCTCGTGTTCATAATGTGTTTCACATATCGTACTTAAATAAATATGTGAAAGACCGAACCACGTTATTGAGTTAGAACCAGGACGAGATAGCCAGAAGACTTAACGTGTGAGGAGGTACTGTCAAGATCTTGGATAGGAAGGAGCATGTCCTACGCCGAAAGTCATACCACAAGTTAAAGTTTTGTGGAGGAACCATGCTATAGAGAAATGACACAGGAATTGGAAAGCGGAAATGAAAGCGAGGTATCCTCACCTTTTGAAACACCGAGTGCGTATGTCGATTTAGAGGACGAAAATTTCATAAGGAGGGAGGTTGTAAGACCCCAAATAATTAATAAATGAAATTTAATTTCCTCTAATTATTATTTTGAAATAGTAAGGGTTGATTTGATTAATGTGGATAGTTATGGGTAAAATCATGAAGTATTTCAAAATAAGCAAATGGTTATAAAATATTCATTATTGTTAGGGAATATTAGTTTGGTGGTGGAATATTAAATCTTTGTCGGGGAATATTAAATGCGACCAGTAGCGACCATGTGTGGGCCCATAACGGAAAGCGATTGGAGGAAAAAAAGCGACAAATATAAGTTGTTTAAAAATAGCAGGCGTAGTTATTCTGGTGTACCTTTGTTGGAATACCGGTTGGTTAAAACCACGATGTCTGGCGTTGTTGCCTGATGCTTTGCGGTATTGCACCAATTATTGACTCTTACGTGAAGAAGGCCTTTACTCGATAATGGTTCTGATAATTCTTTATTCGATATTTTATTGATTTAATAATTGTTGCGTTGATATTTTATATTCTTTGTTGTTTGATAATTATCATTACGATATTTTTCATTATCGAAGCAATAATTCATATTATCTGAATAATATTATTAGATAACATTATTGGCAATGTCTAGAAAGTTACATCTAAGGAGAGGTTTGGTCACCTAATTGCGGCGCCCGATGAGAGAAATTCTTATTGGAAAGCCCCTGCTTTCACAGGAGCTGCAGTTGTCGATATTGTGATTACGTAATATTATTTGTGAATAATTAATTATTGATTTATATGATGAGGAAAATATTGATTTTATGTGGATATAGATGGAAAAAATTTTTAATGTGACAATTGTTGAAAATTAAAATTTTATCTTTTTACGATAAAATAATTCATTTAAATATATTATTATATTTTTAATAATATAATAATGGTGATATTTTACAATGAATGTGTGATATATGAGTATCTGAGGAGAAAAGTATTTTTTGTTGCAATAAATGTTTAAAACATATTAAACATGTTGGTGGACCCCATTTCTTGGTTGAAATTTGATTATAGCACAAAAAATCGCTTGGTTTGTGGATTTGGTCAATTTTATTTTGGAATTTGGAAAAATTTTTCTTACGCAAAGTTGTAGAAATTGAATTTCCTATAAAAACTTCGCGAGATTCAAATTTTACGATAAAAGGCTATTTATTATGAATTATTGAAGTTAGAAGCTCAAAATAATTGATTTTGGAAGTTTAAAATATTTTTAATATGAAAAACGTTTTTGGTGATTTGAGTGTGGGTCTTGCATGTGTTTTAATGGCTGAATTCAGTTGGTATGCGTAGGAAGTTGTAGAAATAATAATAATATTTATTAAATTAAATTTTCTACTTTTGTGTTACAAGCATTTTCTATATAAATAGGGTCTTGGGTTAGAATTGAAAATTACACGAAGCTGAAGTTTTCTCTCTCTATATTATCGGCGTATTCTTGTGAGTATTTTGAGTATACTTTGAGTATTGCTATCTGGTTGCAAGTTCAAGTCATAGTCGATATCAAGCGTTTATTTAAATCTTGTCTTTCGAGGTAAGGGATATTATTTTTTTTTAAAATGATATTATTTATTCTAATATCATTATCTTGAAAGTATTGATCTGAACTTTTTAATCAAATTTGGAACTTTTAGTGTATCGGGTTTCTATTCACGTATCTGATCTTATTCACGTATCTGATCTTATTCACGAATCTGACCTTATTCATCGAAAAATAAAAATTTTCTTTTAAGTTCAAAATATCTATTACGGATACTAGCTTTGATTGTATCCATGTTTTGATCATTCTTGAATTTTACACCACTATGATTATTTTTTTGAGGTATTTTTGGGCGTGGATAAAACAAAAAATCTGAATCCTTAATCCTTAATCCTTGTCATTTTGATTCCTTTGGATTCGTTTCTTTAAAAATATTTTTCATCATCCTCGGTCTTAAATGATGATATTATGGAATATCTTTGGCACATAGTGCAAAAGATGAATGATTTCGATGAATATCTTTGGCGTAGTGCAAAGATGAGCAGTGTTTAGATGAACATGACCAGTGATGAATATCTTTGGCTGTGGTGGTGCAAAGATGAATATTTGATTCGGATATATATTGATTGATGTTACGAGGGATAAAAGATGAGCGATGAACTTTAAAATTCATACATAGAAGATAGTAGTTTGCATTCTCTACTTAACTCTTCTAATGAATTATTATTTCATTGCGAATATTGATTTAAAACTTGTTGTCTATTGTATTCTATTAGATTTTTCCTGTTGAAGACTAACGATAATTTTGTTGTATATTATCTTAGTCATAATATTCTTCTTTGGGCTAGTTGAGCTCACCCTTTTCCTTTTTGTTCCATTTTTCTTCTCGGGGAGGCGAGAATGTAGCGAGTGCAGTCGGGGTATGGAATGATGGTTATAGAGAGAGTTGTTTAGTAGTCCTCACCATTTTTGTAAAATAATGTATCAATAAATGTGATGAGGATTTATTTGGGTATAGATATTGTCTAGAAGATAATATTTGTATTCAAACTCACGTTTTTACTATTGTAATAATAAAGTTGTAGTTGTTTTACATGCAGTATTGACAACTCGAGAATGGGTGATGTATACCTATTTTTTTGTACCAAAATGTATCGTGATCTTCGACATACATTTTGGTGGAACAATATGAAGAGAGAGATTGCAAAGTTTATCTCGAGGTGTTTAACTTGTCAACGTGTAAAGGCGGAGCATCAAGTGCCAAAGGGTCCATTGCAACCACTTGAGATTCCGAAATGGAAGTGGGAACACATTACCATGGATTTTGTTATGGGTCTTCCCACGGTTTCTCAAGGCATAAATGCTATTTGGGTTATTGTTGATAGATTAACCAAGTCTGCTCATTTCTTACTAATACGGGAGACTTATTTCCTTGAACGTCTTGCTCGTATGTATATAAATAAAATTGTGAGATTGCATGGCATGCCAGTATCTATAGTTTCGGATCGTGACCCAAGATTCATTTCACGATTTTGGGTTAGCTTGCAAAAAGCTATGGGGACAGATTTACGATTCAGTTTGGCATACCATCCTCAAACGGACGGACAATCAGAGAGACTATTCAAACTCTTGAAGATCTATTAAGACTCTGTGTCCTAGACTTCAAAGGGAGTTGGGATAAGTATTTAGCATTGGTGGAATTCTTCTACAACAACAGTTATCAGGCAAGTATAGGTGTGGCTCCATTCGAAGCATTGTATGGACAAAAGTGTCACTCTCCAATATGTTGGGATGAGGTGGGTGAAGCAACATTGTTGGGACCAGAGTTGGTACGTATGACTACAGAAAAGATCCAAATGATTCGACAACGTATACAAACGGCACAGGATCAACAAAAGAGTTATGCGGATCTTCATCGAAAGGACGTGGAATTTAGTATTGGGGATCATGTATTGTTGCGTGTTGCCCCATGGAAGGGAGTTACAAGATTCGGGAAGAGAGGAAAGCTCAATCCACGATTTATTGGTCCATTTCAAATTCTTGACCTTGTAGGAAATGTAGCTTATAGACTCGCGTTACCTCCAAGTATGTCTCGTGTTCATAATGTTTTTCATATATCTGTGCTTTGTAAATATGTGAAAGACCCAAACCACGTTATTGAGTTAGAACCGGACGAAATAGCCTAAGACTTAACGTACGAGGAGGTACTTGTCAAGATCTTGGATAGGAAGGAACATGTCCTACGCACAAAGGTCATACCACAAGTCAAAGTTTTGTGGAGGAACCATGCTATTGAGGAAATGACCTAGGAGTTGGAAACGAAAAATGAAAGCGAGGTATCCTCACCTTTTCGAAACACCAAGTACGTACGTCAATTTCGAGGACGAAACTTTATAAGGAGGGGAGGTTGTAAGACCCCAACTTATTATTAATGAAATTGAATTTTCTCTATTTATTATTTTGAAATAGTAAGGGTTGATTTGATTAATGTGGTTAGTTATGGGTAAAATGCGCAAATATTTCAAGTAAACAAGTGGTTATAAAATATTCATTGTTGTCGGGAATATATTAAATGCGAGAATATTAACCTTATTAAATGTGGCCCCCCATAACGGAAAGCGATTGGATGAAGAAAGCGACAAGTACAAGTTGTTTATAAATAGCGGCGTAGTTGTTATCGTTAATCTTGTTGGAATACCTTTGGTTAAAACACGATGTACACGGGTATTGCACCAATTATTGATTCTTACGTGAAAAAGCACTACTCAATAATTATTACGATAATTCTTGTTCAATATTTTTTTGATTGATTCAATAATTGCTACGTTGATATGTTATATTATTGTTGTTTCAATAATTGTCACTTTGCATTATTTTTTTTTATCAAATCAATAATTCATATTATTTGAATAATATTATTAGATAACATTATTGGCAATGTCTAGAAAGTTACATTTAAGGAGAGGTTTGGTCACCTAATTACGCGCATGATGGAGAAATCCTTATTGAAAGCCCCTCTTTCTGAGGAACTACTGATTGTCGATGATTGTAATTACGTAATATTATTTATGAATAATTAATTATTGATTATTATGATAAGAAAAATATTCATTTTATGTGGATATAGATGGAGAAAATTTTAAAGTGACAATTATTAAAAATTGATATTTTATCTTTTCTCGATAAAATAATTCATTTAAATATATTATTATATTTTAATAATATAATAATGGTGATATTTTTACAATGAACGTGGGATATATGAATAAATGAGGAGGAAGAATATTTTTGTTACTAAAAATATTTAAAACATATTTTTCATGTTTGTGGACCCCATTTCTTGACTGAAATTTGATTATAGCCTGTAAAATTGTCCGTATGTGGATTTCGGTCAATTTTTGTTTGGAATTTGGAAAAACTGAAACTTACAAAGTTGTAGAGAATTGAATTTCCTATGGAATGGACATAAGATTTAATTTTTTTTGATAAAAGAGATATTTATTATGAATTATTGAAGTTCTGAAGTTTCGGAATAATTGATTTTTGGAAGTTTTAATTATTTTTATTAAGAAAAACATTTTTATTGATTTTGGTGAGGGGGGACCACTTGTGTGGCTGATGTTTTGGATCAAAGGAAGTGTGCGTAGGAATTTATAATATATATAATAATATTTTATTAAATTTTCTGCTTTGGTATTCTAAGCATTTTCCTATAAATAGGATACTTAGGTTAGAATTGAAAATCACACCAGAAACAAGTTTCTCTCTCTTTCTCTCTCTATATTATCGAGCGTATTCTTGTGAGTAATTTGATACTTTGAGTGTTGGTATACGGTAGAAGTTCCTTTCAAAGACTATATCCGATATTCCATCGAAATCTTGTCTTTTTTCGAGGTAAGGGATGTTATTTTTTTTTTTAAAAATGATATTATTTCTTCTAATATCATTATGCCAGAATATTGGTAAGATTTTTCTTGTGAAATTCTTGTCTTTTAGTGTCGGGGTTACTATTCATGTATACGGCACTATTCACGTATACGACACTATTCATGAATACGACACTATTCACAAAAAAAATTAAATTTTCGTTTTTTGTCCAAAATATCTATTATGGATACTAGCTTCGATTGTATCCATATTTTGATCATTCTTGAATTTTACTTCACTATGGTTATTTATGAAGTATTTTTGAACTTGGACTGTTTAAACTACGAATCCTTAATATTTGCTCTTTTGTTTCACTAGATTCGTTTTCTTTAAAATATTTTTCATCATCCTCAGTCCTAAATGATGATATTACTGAATATCTTTGGCCTGTAGTGCAAAGATGGTTGATTTTCTTATGAATATCTTTGGCGTAGTAGTGCAAAGATGTATGCAGTGTTAAGATGAACATGACCCGGTGATGAATATCTTTGGCTATAGTGCAAAGATAAATATTTGATTCAAGATGTATATTGATTGATGTTACAGGGATAAAATATTGATGATGGACTTTTAAATTCATAGATAATAGTAGATTTCATTCTCTACGTAACTCTTCTATGAAATATTATTTTCGCTGCGAATATTGATCTAAAACTTGTTGTCTATTATATTCTATCAGATTTTTCCCTGTTGAAAAGTAACGATAATTTGTTCTATATTATCTTAGTCATAATATTCTTTACTGGGTTAGTTGAGCTCACCCTTTTCCTTTTTGTTCCATTTTTCTTCTAAAGAGGCGAGAATGTAGCGAGTACTAGTCGGGGTATGAAATGATAGTTCTAGAAGTTGTTTTAGTAGTCCTCACTATTTTGTAAAATAGTGTATCAATAATTGTAATGAGGACTTATTTGAGTGTTGATATTTTCTAGAAGACAATATTTGTTTTTAAACTCACAGTTTATGTGTTGTCGTATTTTGCACGACAATTGTATTAATAAAGTTGTAGTTGTTTCTGTACCATGTATTTGGCGACTCAGAATGGGTGTTGTATACCTATTTTGGGGGTGTCACACCATATGTTCTAAATCTCTGATTTATTAATGACGAAGGCTATTGATAATTTAATTATCTTTAGTCATGATATTCTTTATTGGGCTATTTGTGCTCACCCTTTTACTTCACAATTTCTTTCAAGTAATAAGAGTGTAAATTTGGGTTTGAACAGGGGATAACGAGGGAATAAAGCGGTGGTCTATAGTTGTTGAGGTTCTCCTAAACAAATATGAAAATAATTTTATTAAGAACTTTAGATAAGTGTATTTGTATTTTATCGTCATTTAATAGTTATATTTGGTGAATCAAATAGGGTGAGGCGAACCCAACGTTGGAAGGGTGTTTTGCCACTATCATAAAAGATGTCTAATGACATACAACCTCGTGTTATCATAAACAGGGTTGTGCACATCCACTTCTTTGAGTATATCTACGAGCACTACCTATATAATCTTGGAGTTTGGTTGAAATATAATTTTCAATTGCGAGATAATGGAGATAGTTATATGTCAAGAGAAGACTCACCATTGAATAGAACATGATAGTAATCTTCTCGTTTTTCTTTGGGGCCTATTGGGTCAACCAAGGATAATTTTGCGGATATATGATATCTATCATAACCTAGACGCATGGCCTCCCATGTACGAAGGTTTCCTTGAGCATTTCCTAAGGATTTTAATTTTTAAAACAGTTATTGACTGTACCTTTATATAAGGTGCCATTGTGACGTGCTATCCAAGGTTGGGATGAGAGTCATAGTTGGTATCAGAGTTATAAGTAAAGAGCCCCGAGCCTCTCGCTGGTGACTTTCTTGTGTGGGATGCATCGAAGCCAGACTCTCCGTAGGGGCCGCCTGAATGAATACTTGAAGCAAGTCGATAGGTACCACGGTGAGGTCTCTTGACCTGAAGTTGGTGTCTAGAGTCACAATTGGTATCAGAGCTTTGGGATATGATCTCTGGCGGAGATCCGGGATTAGAACTAGGAAGAGAGAGATGAGTAATATCATTCGCTAGTGTGTGTCCTACCTAAGCTGAATTTTCTTACTTAAGTTGACAAATTGTGATATGTCAATTAACCTTTGTTTTGAAGCTGTATTCTGGAATGATATCTGAAGTACAAGAGATGAGCAATGGAGAAATCATGATGACAGGGAAGATGGAATCTGAAAAGAAAGCAAGGTATTCTCAACTCTTTGAAATACCAGGTACGTAAATTTCGGGGACGAAATTTCATAAGGAGGGGAGATTGTAAGACCCCGAATTTTATGAAATAAAAGTATTCAATTTTTCTTATAATTATTATTCAGTAAATGGTTAAATTGATAAAAAGTTAAAGTTGACATATGAAAATTTTCAAAATAAGCAAGTGGCTATAAAATACTTATTGTTGTTAGGGAATATTCATTTGGTCGTGGAATATTCTTGTTGTCGGGGAATATTCGTATGATGGCGCAGCCATTTGTGGGCCCCATAACGGAATAATTGTCGGATATAGAAAGCGACAGAAATACCTTTTTTATAAAAATAACAACATAATTGTTACCATTAACACTGTTGGAATACCTGGTGGTTAAAATACGATGTCACGTGCGATGAAGCACTGCAGTATTGCATAATATTTTTGAATTATTGATTCTTACGTAAGAAGGCGCTACTCAATAATTGTTATAGTAATTTTGGTCAATATTTTATATTATTGATTCAATAATTGCCGCGTTAATATTTTATATTATTGTTGTTTCAATAATTATCACTGCACAATATTTCCCATTATTAGATCAATAATTCATATTATTTGAATAATATTATTAGATAGCATTATTGGCAATGTCTAGAAAGTTCTGTCAAGGAGATGTTTGGTTACCTAATTGCACGCCAGTAAAGAGAAATCTTTATCGGAAAGCCCCCTCTTTCCTGAGAACGGCCTGGTTGTCATTATTGTGATTCTGTAATATTATTTGTGAATAATTATTTATTAATTTATATGATAAAGAAATATATATTTTTATATGGATATAAATGAAGGATCTAATGCTGAAGTGTTTTATTAGTATTTTGTCGAAATGAAGAACGAAATTTGAAAATTTTCAGAAAATTAATTTATTACTTGATTTTGTAAAATCTATAACTCTTTGTGTATAATGAGTTTGAAGATGAGCCATATATCAAAAGAAAGCCTTGGAAGTAAGCTAAACGTAGAAATTTGAATCACCCAAAAATTCTTTATGGATTTTTTGTGGTGACTGTTTGAGTGAAACTGGTACGAGGGACTTATAGTCCGAAAATCAAATCAGTGTTCTTAAGCTCTATTGTATGAGTTATAATTTTGATCCGACCGTTGGATCGTTGTGATTTTTGGATATAATATACATATATAAGTTTAAGTATATGTCCACAAATTTTGAACCGTTAAAAATTAACGTATGATTTGTTATGAATTTTAAGAGATATTGAAAATCGTCCGTATGTGAATTTCGGTCATTTTCTGTTTGGAATTTGGAAAAACCTTTTTCTGCAAAGTTGTAGAGAATTCAATTTCTTATGGAATGAAAATAGAATTCGTATTTATCTGATAAAAAGGCTATTTATTATGAATTATTGAAGTTTTGGAAATTAAAATATTTTTATTAAAAATATGGGTGGGCCCCACTTTTGGTTGTTGGGAAAAGTAGCTGATTTCTAGTGGGCCCCACTTATGGTGGCTGAAATTTTTTCAAAGAAGTGTGCGTAGAAAAAAAAAAATTTATTTTATTAATTTAGTCTCCTTTGGCGTTCTAGCATTTTTCTATAAATAGGTGCTTATGTTAGAATTGAAAATCACACCAGAAATATAAGTTTTTTCTCTCTATATTATCGAGCGTATTTTTGTGAGTATTTAAATACTTTGAGAGTTGTTATTCAGTGCAAGTTTCCTTCGGCTTTACATCCGATATTCCAAACAGAAATACTGCTCTTTTGAGGTAAGGGATTGTAAGAGTTATTATGTTTTTCAGTTTCATAATTTTTCTGACCCTCAAAAATTCTGAAAAAATTTAAAATGATAATTTGATGAGTTTTCTAGATTGTGTCCAAAAATGGCGATTTTTGGATGTATAGATTATGAGTTATGAATTTTATGGGAAAAGACTCTTATAACTCCTTATGGTTAACTCCAAAATTGGTGAAATTTTTAGTAGGAGTACATGTATATAACAGCAGTATACTCTGTAAATTTTGAAATTTTTGGACAAAAGTACAGTTTATAATAAATGTCTAAATATTCGACAGTTTTGGTCATATGAAAAATAGTAAATGAATTTTAAAAATTCCGAGAAAAATATATGTTTAATATGAGACTATATTATGCTAAATCCCAGAAAAGAAAATTTTCTGGGACTGATTTGGTATTTTTCATGAAAATGGACTAGTTATGAGTAAATGAATTAAATATTTTATGTGAAGTAAGAAAATTGGAAAATAAGATTTTATGGCTTGAGAATCCTATATAAGGTATATGCAGATTTTTGATGAGGTTTTTGGTTATTGATGATGAAATCTTATGAGTTTGGCATTTTAGGATGATTAAATGCATTAATTAGTAAAATATAAACAATTAAAATAAATTATTTATAAGTTTAAGAAATAATTAAAATATTGTGGTAATATTACTAATATTAGATTATGAGATTATTAAGTGATTTATAACATTTGGATTAAGGTGTTATGAAATCATTGATTTAAAATATTATTTAATGATTAATAATATTAGTAAATAAATTTAATGTTATTATATAATGAATAATATTAAATGGAGTTTATAATATAATGAATAATGTTATTATCTTCGTTAAATATTCGTTTAAATATTATTTTCTGTTCAAATAATTTTTGATATAATATTATTCTTGAATTTTACTCCACAAAGCAGTATCATATTGAGAATTTGGATATTATTGAATTCTGGATAAATTAAATTGTTAAAGTCTTTAAAAATTTATCCTTTATCTCATGTGATTGATTCTTTATATCCTTGTCATGATCCTCATGCTTATATTATGATGAAAGTCATCTTTGGCCCGTAGTGTATAGATGGACTGTTGTTTATTAGTTTTACAATTGTATGCCTTTGGCCTGTAGTGCAAAGAAGAACTGTTGATTGATATCTTTGGCCTGTAGTGCAAAGATGACCTGTTGTTGAATATCTTTGGCCTATAGTGCAAAGATGACCAGTTGTTGAATATCTTTGGCCCGTAGTGCAAAGATGACATGTTGTTGAATATCTTTAGCCTGTAGTGCAAAGATGACCTGTTCTTGAATATCTTTGGCTTGTAGTGCAAAGATGAACTGTTAATGAATATCTTTGGCCCGTAATGCAAAGATGAACCTATTAGTATGATTATGAACATGAACTGTGATTTGGTATAACCATGATCTTTGATGTTTCAGGTAAAGACATGTGATGAAAATTATCTTCGTCCGGGATGAGAAGAGGAATTTAGAACCACAAATATGATTATGAGTTATTCACATGATTGTGGACAAGAACTATTGATTGATGTTACAGGGATAAAACATTGTTGATGGACTTTTAACATGGAGAAGATAATAGACTTTATGGTCTATTTGACTCTTCTAATGGATTGCTCGTTCCGCTGCAACTATGGTTGAAAAGTTTTATCATCTACCATATGTTCTAAATCTATGATTTATTACTGACGAAGGCTATTAATAATTTAATTATCTTTAGTCATGATATTCTTTACTGGGCTATTTGTGCTCACCCTTTTGCTTCATAATTTCTTTCAGGTAATAAGAGTGTAGCTGGGTCAAACGGGGATAACAGGGGAATAGAACAGTGGTCTATAGTTGTTGAGGTTCTCCCTTAACAGTATGGAAATAATTTTATTAAGAACTTTAGATAAGTGTGTTGTATTTTATACGTCATTTAATAGTTATATTTGGTGAATCAAATAGGGTGAGGCGAACCCAACGTTGGAAGGGTGTTTTCCCACTATCATACAAGATGTCTAATGACATACAACCTCGTGTTATCATAAAGGCGGGGTTGTGCACATCCATTTCTTTGAGAGTATATCTCTGAGCACTACCTATATAATCTTGGAGTTTGGTTGAAATATAATTTTCAATTTGTAGACAGTGGAGATAGTTATATGTCAAGAGAAGACTCACCATTGGAAAGAACATGATAGTAATCTTCTCGTTTTTCTTTGGGGTCTATTGGGTCAACCAAGAATAATTCTGTGGACATATGATATCTATCATAACCTAGACGCATGGCCTCCCATGTACGAAGGTTTCCTTGAGCACTTCCCAAGGATTTTAATTTTTAAAACAGTTATTGACTGTACCTTTATGTAAGGTGCCATTGTGACGTGCTATCCAAGGTTGGGATGAGAGTCACAGTTGGTATATATTTGTATCAAAACTCACAACATATGTGTTATTGTATTTTGCACGACAATTGTAGTAATAATATTGTAGTTATTTCCTGTACCATGTATTTGGCGACTCATAATAGGTTGGATGGATTTGACCTATTTTGGGGGCGTCACATAAACTATACAAGCAAAAAACCTAAGACAAAAAGCATTTTTATCTCAATGCGTTCACCGAGTTATAAGCATTGAGTCACTGTACTTTAAAAAAATATAATTGACCTAATGTGCTTTTTAAAATTTAAAAATCAGGTCATTATGTTAACAGACGTGAAATATTTTCTTACGTGGCATTAAAAAAATCAAAAAAAATCTTATTTTCTTATGTGGTAACACAAAAAAAATAAAAAAATAAAAAAATAAAATCATTAATTATGTGGCAAAAAAATAATTAAAATAATAATAAAATTAAAATAAATATTTTAATTAATTCATTTTCTTTATAATTTTTATTTTCCTTTGTCTCTTTTCCTTTCTTTTAATTATTATTTTTATTTTGAAAATTAATATTAATACACGAAAATCATTAAATTTAAACTTAAACATAAAAGAAACATATTATTAAAAATATTAAAACCTATTAATAACAAAACATAAAAATAAAACAAAATAAAAAATAGGACCAAATCAAAATCAAAACAAGAGTGAAGAATCAGCCGCGTGCTTCTTCTTCCTCTTAAAATTCCCAAATCAAAAATCTTATTGCTAAGATGGATTAGGGTGTATTTGTGACGCCCACAAATCCTACTTCCTTTAAACCTCAGATTCGGCCCACCACGATACTACTATCGTCAAACTATTTATATCTTTTATTCATAACTTAATGAATATAACTTTGCTTATTACAATTTAGAATATAAATTCTTTCCATTTCCAGGATCTGTGTAATGACCCCCAAACTTTTATAAGTTTCAAATCGTGGTCATTTACCATCTCTGTCTTACATCATATTCGATGTTATATAAATATGCGGAATAATTTAAACTTTTTTAATCTCCTTTAAAAATAAATCTTTTATTGATATCTTAACTTGAATCAATTACATATCCTTGAATCAATTTATGTTATGATTCATTCTATTCAATTGCTGTATAAATTTTTACATCTCAATTCAAATTCCCCTAAGTATCAATAGTACAACTTAACATGTATTACACATCGTAAATTACTATCATGTACATCTCTTAGAACCTAAACATGGTTCAAGGGCATATATTTAAATAAATAAATAAATCTCCTTCGATGCTATTGAACTTTATCTATAAAGTAGCACGTAATCTTTATCGTGAGTCCTTAACCTGCAAAAGTGGTTATTTGCAAGGGTGAGCTCGACAGCCCAACAATTCTAACAGTTTTCATGCAGCACATAACATATAATAGCATATTCAGTTCATTCATTCATAATCAATTAATATTTACTACACATTTTACTTCTCACATAACAGGCATAAAGATTTACTTCACAAACATATCATCAAATATCAACTTTCAAATTTCATACATATTTCATATATATACATCAACATTTGCATAGCATAATATAGCTCAACTAACAGTTATCAAATTCATATATCAAATAAGAACTGAAAGACTTGCCTGATTCGTAGTTTATCAACTACGACTTAACTACTTAAAGCTTATCTGCACTGCGTGTATTCCTACACAGTTATATAATCATGGATTCATATCCATTAGTCATACATTTCATACGATTTTAATATAAGAACAATGTTATATTGTTTCCTAACTAGGTTTGTAAAACCTTTATTTCACTTTCTCATCACACTCTTAGAATAGCTAGGCATGTGTATAAGTATACCTTAACCATCCTTTCTTGACACCAACATTCATATACATTTATCACACACTTGACTTGCTTTGTGTTCGACACATATTTGAAGTTTATAAATACGTGATCTACGTCGTTCATATTCAAACTACTTAGTTCCATAATAATTTATTTCAATCAGTAAAGCTTAACAACTTTCTTTAACAAGATTCGATGATATAAGATTTTAAACCATATATTGGTACTAATAAGCCTCTACTAGTATGCTTCACATAGACATATCATAGTTCATTATTTGAAGACGTATTTTAAACCACACTTGAAAGGTCCAATTCATGCTTAGCTAGATGATGAACATATTCATCATGTCTAGGGGCATAAGGCGTTCAAGTTCACTTTTAAAAGTCATTCTAGGCCAAGTTAAAGCAACTAGGTACAACTTTTAATCTCATTTTATAGCTAACTAGGCCATGTATATATGTTATTATGTTTAGAACTTTAAGTCCACAAGTTACTTTAAGTTCGTCCCTCTTAGTTTCAAAACTTCAAAACTTTATTCTCAAAGTCAATGTCATACTAAACTAATTCATGCAAGGCAACTTCAACTCACACGCCATACTTGTTTGTACATATTTCTACGTACGTGTCCAAGGGCAAAATATAACCACTCCATGTTTATAAAACTTTGTTTACAAATGATATATGAGCTTGCCTTTGAAATCAAAGTAATCTAACACACCTATGATACAACTTTGAATCTTACATCATGCGTACTTAGACATCATATATATGTTATCAAGGTCAGAATTAGAGGTACACAAGTTCGTCAATGTTTGTTTTCAAAATCTTTATATATCTTTCAAAAAATAACCATCTAGGCAACTCATAGTATACAAAGGTACTCAAGGCCATGCGTCATACTTATTTATATGCATGACTAAACCCTTTACATATGCTACAAATATCAGAATTCAAAAGACTCAAAGTTCGTCTAAACTTGTTTTTAAAATCTAAAGTTTCTTTAAAAACATACTTAATTATGCTAAGGCAATTCCTTATAAGTAAGGTAGTCTTATATGCCATTTATAATATCATGCATTTTCATGTTATATCACTTAGAATAACATATTCCATCGTCGGGAGCACTATACTTGCGTATGTGCTCGATCGACGCCCTTCGATCGCCTCTTATTACGTAATAGTCATCAAGATGACTGTTTTGACCTTTCCTAAAGACCTCAAATTGAACACCTTAAAGAACAAAAGTTGTAGGTCTATTCGTGCTCGTTCCGGATCATCTTGAATCACCTCAATCAGAGTTCGTATGAAAATATTATGGCTGTTTTAGTAAAATATATAAAATCAATCATTGTAGAACACCCCGTATTTGAAGTGAGGTTTTGTTTAAAATGGCCTGGCCCACGGGCGGGCCTAAATATATCTTGAACTCAATTTTTCAGTCCCTGCTATGAACCATTAAGCCAAACTTCATTCTAACCTTCATAATTTGAGTTATACATGTCCAAATTAGTTCATTTTCGATTCTATGGGTTTGTAACTCATAAAACTACAACATACCAACTACCCAATAATTAACATAAACATTAACTAACCCAAAAATGAATTTATAACTCATGTTCCGTAAATGTTCATGTTTTGGACAATTTAGCGAATTCATTCACTACGAATTCGTTTCTAAACCAAATTGGTTCGTTTAACTTTCGTTATTTTCGTATTGAACTATATTAACAACATCTAACAACAATTCATGGATTTAAACAAGCTTTAGACATCAAATTTGAGACTTAAAAGCACTATTTCAGTACACTTTTCTAGTAATTGAAGAACTTGAATTCAAGAGTATGTAAGTATACAATTATTACCTCTTGAAGCTTAACTTTGCTGAACATAGTTCTTCAATCCTCTAATTGCTCCTACTTCTAGTAACCTCCCATAGCCATTTTTCTCAGACAATATAACAAACGTGAAAGAGAAGGAGAGGTCTTTATTTATAGCCAATTTAATTACTTAGATAATAATTTTGCCCAATGACTTAATCCAAGGGGAAGAAGAAGAAGCCAATGGTTATTAAGGAGTTGGTCACCTACTCCATTTTCCCCCATTCCATTAGCCATGATTATCAGCTATCTAGCCATCATTGTAAGCTTGAGTTCACGTGAAGAAGAAGTATGCTTACTGTTAGGCACTGTTGGGTCACTTATAATGGGACAAGTAGCTGGTTTTAGTTTGCAGTAGCAAAAAGGGTTGCTAAAACACTTAGGTTTATTTCCTTTTTGCTTACCAATTGCAACATTATGGTGTTATTATTATCACCTTGTGATAAGTTAGGGGTATATATACACATAAGCATATAATCCATACACATTTTGGTTAGTTCTAATAACATTTTAATTGGGCTAACTATAAATTAATTGGGTACTCTTAACCCATTATTTTCTATCACACTTAAATATCACAATGATTAATATTAATCATTTATCCCTTTACCATTAATTCTCTTTTAATAATTTCAGTTAAACATTCAGTCTAGTTTAACTTTAATACTCAAGCCAAACAAGACCTAATTATGTGAACTTAGTAATTAATAGTTCACAACCTTATAATGTAATCTCACAAAATAATATTATTCTTAACATTACATCTTATAATATGGTCATGGAAGTGGTCCATTGCCATGTCACATTTTATTATCTCACTTGTACATAATGCTAGCATACAAGCCTTTATACGCATGTATTCATATACTTCCTATATTATATAGTTACCATTGAAGTGTCCCACTTCATTTCATATCATATAGATGTAGTTACTATATAATATAAAATCATTGCACATACAAATTAATTCCTTCAATTATTCATTCATTAAATTATTTAATGAATGCTTGTTCCATCACTTTGCCACACTAGGCATATCACACAAGCTTACATTAAGCTTATTACTTATTCTCATTACTTATTCATTTCCCACCACATTACTATAATCAAAATTATGTACTTCGTCATAACATAAGATGTTTTCATCATGTTTTCTCTAAATATAGGAACTAATCATAATAAAACGATTTACTCATTTTCTCAAGATATTATTCTTAATATAATATCTATGCATTATTAAAATATTTACATGCATGACACACGTACACACTATATATAGAAAATGAGTTTATTTCCTATTATGATAAATTGTTTCCATTAACTTATATAGCAAATAGGTTTTTAATATATTTACCATATTACTTAATCACACATATTATCTATAAGGTAATTTCAAAATAATATTCCCCCTTTTATTAAAATAATCAAATGCTAGAATTTATTTTAATATCCTTTATTAGAAATATACTATAATTATTTCTCTTTCCTTTCTATAGATTGTCTCAACACAATTTCTTTAATCTATACATTTAACCATATCTTAATATTAATCAATAAATCTCTAACCAATATTTATCTAAAGATATATCGATTTTCTTCTCTCATCATCAACGTACATATATACAAGTCTAAACCTAGCACACATCGAGTCTTTAATAGTATTCAATATAGTACACTGAGTGGTTTCCCACAAACAACCAATAAATTAGTTTCCGTCTCATCTACACTATTTTCACAGTAAGTTAGATCAGTTACTAATTCGTATATACCTCCGCTCTCTGAAGGAATAGTTTAGCCCAGCTCCTACACATCCACCATTAAAGGGTACGGTTGCACTGCCTTAGACTTGATACTTACTCGTACATACTCAAGAAATTGGTGATTATCAAAGATATTTAATGTCACCAACTTATTATGATAAAATAATTTCACATAAATTATTTAATATCAATATATAAATTTCTATCCATCTTCTTTACTTCAAATAACTCACCTCTTCAATAAATAACAAATATATAATAATAATATATTCATTAAACACAGAAATCACTTATTGAATAGTTTATATTACCTCATGCAACACCATTCCACATACCTCACAACACATATAAATATTCTTATCCGAACCTTTCACATGCCTTAAGAATTTTATTTACTAAATTCTTATTTTAATATTTTCTAAAAATTCGGGTTCTTACAGTATTTCATCAAAGAGAGATCAGTTGATGATCAGTTGTCTGGTGAAGACCTAGATGCTTTGATTTCCATTACTAATGATGAAGATTTGGAGCATATGATGCTCGAGTATGCTCGATTGTATCGTGATTCAGATATGCCGGCGCAGATCCAGATGTTTCTCTTTCCTTTGAACTAGTTGTCCAATTTTAGTTTGTCGGCCTCTTTCCTTTTATCAGAAACGACGAAGCATGAGATCTGATATGTGCTGCAGCAGTTCAAATGAATGAGTTAAAGAAAAAAAATGAGAAAAGTTGTAAAACCTGATTCGTTGAGCTAGAATTGCTAAGATCTGGATAAATCTAATTTTCTTGCTAGTTTTTGTAAATATTTAGCAACTACGCGACCCTAGATCTGTATCTAGAGGGAATGGGAAGCTTATTTACTCCCATACAAGGTTTTAGCCAATAAATCACTTGTTTGAGTAAAGTTTATAAGTTATATACATTTTATTTCAATATCTATTGCATGCAAGTAGCTTAGACAAGAATGAAGAATCAGTCGCGTGCTTCTTCTTCCGCTTAAAATTCCCAAATCAAAAACCTTATTGCTAAGATGGATTAGGGTGTATTTCGTCAAAGAGAGATCAATTGATGATCAGTTGCCTGGTGAAGACCTGGATGTTTTGATTTCCATTACGAATGATGAAGATTTGGAGCATATAATGCTCGAGTATGATCAACTGTATCGTGATTCCGATAAGCCGGCGCAGATCTAGATGTTTCTCTTTCCTTTGAACTAGTTGTCCAATTTTAGTTCGTCGACCTTTTTCCTTTTATCGGAAACGACGACACATGAGATTTGATATGTATTGCAGCAGCTCAAATGAATGAGTTAAAGATGAAGAACGAGAAAAGTTATAAAACCTGATTCGTTGAGCTAGAATTGCTAAGATCTGGATAGATCTAATTTTCTTTCTAGTTTTCGTAAATATTTAGCAACTACGTGACCCTAGATCTGTATCTAGAGGGAACATGAAGCTTATTTACTCTTATACAAGGATTTAGCCAATAAATCACTTGTTCGAGTAAAGTTTATAAGTTATATACATTTTATTTCAATATCTATTGCATGCAAGTGGCTTAGACGGGTTTAATTTATCAGAAGGCCCTTACACCTAGAATGCCTTCTATCGCAGGTTGACTCCTCACACCATTAGAGCTCAGACCTGTGCCACTCAGTTCATGGGGGACATGGTTCCTGGGTCCGTGATGATGACAGACTGGATCGCTTTTGTCAGAGAACCCACTCATTTGGAGCAGATTACTAGCTTGACCCAGAGGTTGGACCGGGCACATTTTTTTATCCGGCATATGGGCATAGATCCATCGGAGGTAGATTCTTTTGATCAATCCAGCTCTGGCGCTGGCCCCTCAGGTGGCCCATATTTTAATAGTTTCACTGGAGCAGATCCCCCTCTATATCAACCCGATGTTCCATCTGGCAGAGATACAGTAACTCAAGAGGAGTTACAACATGATGATCGACTAAATGTTGTAGACATCATATATTTCTTTAGATATGCTCATTATCTCTTTTGATAAGCCTTTGTTAGATATTGGGCGGTTGTGCCCCATTTCCCTGTACTTTTTATTTTCAGTTGTAAACAGAGATGATGTCTTCAATCTTTACTTAGATGATGACATATTTAGGAATGTATGTAGAACGCTTTTTATTCATTGCATCATTTTGTCATTTGTCATTTATTATGATGCATGCATTATATATCATGGATATTCATTTGATGAGTTTAGCATTGACCCCTGGATGGTCTCATGATATGGTTTTACAGATGTCTTCATCCATAGTTACCCGTATTGAACATAGAATGCCCACCTTGATAGCCTCATCCATAGTTCAATCAGGTCAATTCTTTGGTTTAGGGTAAGGTCGTTGCCTATTTGAATTTCTTTAGGATTTTTTGAGGTTCCAATATTAACGGTGGTGGTTTGATCAAGGTTTGATTTGGGTTTGTCTTCGAACCATTCTTTGATCTCCTCAGGCACCTCATAGTCCTCTGTATCCTCTTGCTTGATCCCCATCAAGTCAGAGTCCAGCTCTACATCAATGTTGTAGTCACTACTGATACTTAGCATTTCATTGGTAAGGCTAAATAAATCCAAACTTGGAGTCCTGAAAACAAAATGCTTTCACTTATTATATTAAATTACTTAATAATATAAAGCATTAATGAAAGCATGACAAAAGTAACTGCTAGTACTGTGCAACAAAAGTAAGAAGTATATAATATCTACACTTCAGGGCAGATGTACTTTCTGCCCTTTTACCCTTTTCGACAAACGCAAGGAGTGCTGCTTCAGTTGTCCAGGGTCAGGTCTTTGTTGATAGTTGTGAAGAAGGGATGGTTGATATCATCCTCTTCTTGGATGATGACCATGATTGAATTCATATCAGGGTCAGTACTTTTCTTTGAACTATTCTCCTTAGCCCTATTTATGCGAGGGATCAGGATTTAATCTTCTGAATAGTCATCATCTGGGATATCCTCGTTCAGACCCTTAGTATGTGCCAGAAAATGTATCTTTGCAAATTGATCTTGCACTTCTTGCAGGAACCTTTCATTCCTTTCCTTGTTTTCCTTAACAGGAAACTGGATTTCCTTTTCACTAACGGGATTAACCTTAGGAATCAGCATTCCTGATACAGACATAAGGATTTTCTTTGTTGGCTTCATGAATCCTGCATCCATGAGATCTGGTACTAAATGGTAGATGCCTGAACCGGCTAATGTTTATGCCGGTTCTTGTGATTGGATCTATAGCATAATCCAGCCTTTCCTATCTAGCTCGATATCTAAATTGGATATTTGATCCCTTGATGGTGTTTCCCTAACCCTTTGCCATGATATAAATCCAAATACATCATTTCTTTACCAACGAACATCACTTCAGAAGAAATCTTTAGTTTTAAGGCTGGAGCCCCGATAGGTTGATAGTGAGTGTTGCTCACTTTGAAGGCTTAAAAACTGGCTGGCACAACTCCTTCATTGAGGCTGATCAAAGGCATGCCACCTTGTATATAGACTGGATATTCTGGTTCGGCATTGACAGTAACCAGATTGCCATTGATGATGTATTTGACTTGTTGGTGAATGATGGATGTGAGTGCTTGATAAGTGGTATTTTTACCTACTTATTGCATACCAATTCATGCGAATTGTGCCCAGCTCAAGTACATTTTATTGTGTTTTAGTTGCATTTCACGTTATTTCGCATTGCATTTACTTAAAACTCCTTTTGGTGAATAAGTGCAGGAATTGGCTTAATTTTGGTGGTAATAGAGGCCCGAAGCTAATGGATGTGTGAAGGTGAGGCACAAGCGAGGATGTGCATAGCATGGAGGTGAAATAGAGCAAGGAGATCAAGCAATGAAAGAAAAAATAGCAGCAGCAGCAGAACAGAAACAAATCCAGAGCCAGAGCCTGCAGAGTGCAAGCCGCGCGGGATGATGACCTACATAGTCTAGTGGATGATGAACCTTTGAAGAATATCACTGATGAAAATTCCGATTTAGATGATGAGGAAGTCGACGAATTTGTGCAATATCTGGGTACCACTCCACAATTCAGGAGAGTTAGACCACCTGCAGAGCCATTAACAAAAGCTGGGGAAGCCTCAATAAAGTTAAAGCCATCTCTTGAGACACCTCCAGAGTTGGAGTTAAAACCACTCCCAGAACATCTCAGTTATGCATTCTTAAGTTCAGATTCAAATTACACGTGATCATTGCTACGCACTTAACATCTTGTCGGGAAGAAAAATTACTTCATGTTCTTGAGAGAGTTCAAATCGGCTATTGGATGGACCATAGCAGATATCAAAGGAATCAGCCCTTCATATTGCATGCACAAGATCCTGATGGAAGATGGTAGTAAATCGACAGTTGAGCAACAAAGGAGGCTTAATCCGATAATGAAAGAAGTGGTTAAGAAGGAGGTGCTGAAATGGTAAATGCAGGAATAATTTATCCGATCTCAGATAGTTCATGGGTGAGCCCGATGATGTGTTTTCAAAAAGGGGGCATAGCGATAAATGTGACCAATGAGAATAATGAGTTAATTCCAACACGAACGATGAATAGGTGGAGTTTGCATGGATTACCGCAAGCTCAATAAAGCTACGAGGAAAGATCATTTCCCACTCCGTTCATTGATCAAATGTTGAATGATTATCGTGTCATGAGTACTATTGCCTTATGGACGGATATTCGGGTAACAATCAAATTATGATAGCTCCAGAAGACCAGGAAAAGACTACCTTCACATGTCTGTATGGCACTTTTGCTTTCAGAAGGATGTCTTTCGAATCGCAATGCTCCAAATGGCGCTTTGAGAGATGCATAATGCCTATATTTTGAACATGGTGGAAACGTAATGTGGAGGTATTTATGGACGACTTCTCGGTTTCTGAGGACTCATTTGATTTATGCCTTGAGAATCTAGTTATGGTTTTGAAGAGGTGCGTTGAAACAAATTTAGTGCTGAACTGGGAAAAATGCCATTTCATGGTCCAAGAAGGAATCATATTGGGACACAAGGTTTCGAAAAAGGGACTTGAGGTAGATAGGGCAAAGTTGGAGACTATTGAGAACTTGCCCCCACCTACGTCCGTAAAAGGAGTTCGCAATTTTTTGGGACACGCAGGTTTCTACCGGAGATTCATTAAGGACTTCTCCAAAATCACTAAACCACTATGCAGCCTATTGGAGAAGGATGCACAGTTCAACTTCGATGAAGCCTGCATGTCGGCATTTGAACACTTGAAGAGAAAATTGATTTCAGCACCAGTGATCACTGCACCAGATTGGACTTTGCCATTTTAATTAATGTGTGATGCCAATGATTACGCCGTAGGGGCTGTTTTGGGGCAGTGGAAAGAAAAGATATTTCATGTGATTTATTATGCTAGCAAGAGTCTAACGGATGCACAATTGAATTATACCACTACAGAGAAAGAGCTATTGGCAGTGGTATACGCCTTTGATAAGTTTCGAGCATATCTAATTGGCACAAAAGTGATAGTGTATACGGATCACGCGACAGTTCGACATTTAATGGCGAAGAAGGATGCTAAACCTCGGTTGATTAGATGGATTTTATTACTGCAGGAGTTTGACTTGGAAATCAAGGACAGAAAGGGAATCGAAAACCAAGTGGCGGACCACTTATCTCGACTCAAAAAAATCCAAAACCAAGCAGAAAAACGACAATGTCATGATTAATCTAATCCTTTCCGATGAGCGCTTATTTGTGGTAAAAGGGAAGTGCCATGGTTTGCGAGACTTAAATTATCCGGTAAGTAAGATAGTACCTTCTGACTTGGTGGGCTACCAAAGGAAGAAATTCCTACATGATGTCAAATGGTATATATGGGATGAGCCGTTCCTATTTAAATAGTGTTCTGATCAAGTGATAAGAAGGTGTATCCCATATAGCGAGACCGAGGGAATTTTGCAAGAATGTCATTCTACGGTATATGGAGGTCACTATGGTGGTGAACGAACAGCGGCTAGAGTGCTACAAGAAGGATTCTACTGGCCAACAATATTCAAGGATGCATAGAGTTTTGTCCAGAGGTGTGACAGATGTCAGCGAGTGGGTAACATCTCTAAAAGAAATGAAATGCCGTTAAAT
Source organism: Panax ginseng (assembly GCA_020205605.1). Taxonomy (NCBI): domain Eukaryota; kingdom Viridiplantae; phylum Streptophyta; class Magnoliopsida; order Apiales; family Araliaceae; genus Panax; species Panax ginseng. Next base: position 89,846,386 of record CM035139.1, on the reverse strand, counting down.
ACAATCCTCGAAGTAGAAATTTTCAATGTCACGGGATTGATTTCATGGGACCTTTCGCTTCTTCCTGCAGAATCTCTACATCTTGCTTCATGATGGACTATGTCTCAAAATGGGTTGAAGTTAGCTTCCGACTAATGATGCCAAGGTCGTCCTCGATTTCTACACAAAAGCATTTTCACGAGGTTTGGAACTCCAAGGGCTATCATTAGTGATGAAGGCAGTCATTTTTTGCAACAGTGCTTTTCACCTTTTTTCGCCAAGTATGGGGTGAATCATTGCATCGCTACAACTTACCACCCGCAAATAAATGGGCAAGATGAAGTGTCAAATCGAGAAATAAAAAGAATTCTGGAAAAAGTTGTGAATCCCACACGGAAAGACTGGTCGTTAAAGTTAGATGATGCCGTATGGGCCTATGTCAACAACTTACAAAACCCCATTGGGTATGTCACCCTTCAAATCGGTATCTGGAAAAACTGCCACCCTCCTATGGAGCTAGAGCACAAGGCATATTAAGCGTACTGGCTCAATTTTGATTTAACATCTGCGGGGAGAAAACATCTACTCCAGCTCAATGAGTTAAATGAATTTCGATTACAGGCATATGAGAATTCAAAGTTGTACAAGGAGAAAGTGAAGAAATGGCATAACCGAAAGATCATCGAAAGGACATTTGAACCGGGACAAAGTGTTTTGCTCTATAATTCCAGACTTAAACTTTTTCCCGGAAAGCTGAAATCGAGATGGTCAGGTCCATTTACAGTGAAGACTGTCTTTTCGCATGGTACAATTGAAGTATCTGATCAGTTTCCCGACAAGCCTTTTAAGGTAAATGGCCAGCAATTGAAGCATTACTTTGGTGGCGAGGTGGACTGACAGAACTTTACCTCAATTCTCTTGTCAACATGAGATTCAGAGACAGTCAAGCTAATTGACTATAACTTAGCACTTGATGGGATGCACAGTTGAACTTCGATGAAGCCTGCATGTCGACATTTGAACACTTGAAGAGAAAATTGATTTTAGCACCAGATTGGACTTTGCCATTTGAATTAATGTGTGATGCCAATGATTACGCCGTAGGGGCTGTTTTGGGGCAGCGGAAAGAAAAGATATTTCATGTGATTTATTATGCTAGCAAGACCCTAACGGATGCACAATTGAATTATACCACTACAGAGAAAGAGCTATTGGCAGTGGTATACACCTTTGATAAGTTTCGAGCATATCTAATTGGCACAAAAGTGATAGTGTATAAGGATCACGCGGCAATTGGACATTTAATGGCGAAGAAGGATGCTAAACCTCGGTTGATTAGATGGATTTTATTACTGCAGGAGTTTGACTTGGAAATCAAGGATAGAAAGGGAACTAAAAACCAAGTGGCGGACCACTTATCTCGACTCAAAAATCCAAAAACGGCAGAAAACGACAATGTCATGATCAACGAATCCTTTCCAGATGAGCAGTTGTTTGTGGTAAAAGGGGAAGTGCCATGGTTCGCAGACTTCGCGAATTATCTGGTAAGTAAGATAGTACCTTCTAACTTGGTGGGCTACCAAAGGAAGAAATTCCTGCATGATGTCAAATGGTATATATATGGGATGAGCCGTACTTTATTTAAACAAAGGTTTCGATCAAGTGATAAGAATGTGTATCCCATATAGCGAGACCGAGGGAATTTTGCAAGAATGTCATTCTACGGTATATGGAGGTCACTATGGTGGTGAACGAACATCGGCTAGAGTGCTACAAGCAGGATTCTACTAGCCGAAAATATTCAAGGATGTATACAATTTTGTCCAGAGGTGTGACAGATGTCAGCGAGTGGGTAGCATCTCTAAAAGAAATGAAATGCCGTTAAATACAATCCTCGAAGTAGAAATTTTCAATGTACGGGGGATTGATTTCATGGGACCTTTCGTTTCTTCCTGCAAAAATCTTTACATCTTGCTCGCAGTGGACTATGTCTCAAAATGGGTTGAAGCTATAGCTCTTCCGACTAATGATGCCAAGGTCGTCCTCAGATTTCTACACAAAAGCATTTTCACGAGGTTTGGAACTCCAAGGGCTATCATTAGTGATGAAGGTAGTCATTTTTGCAACAGGCAGTTTACAGCCTTGCTGGCCAAGTATGGGGTGAATCATCGCATCACTACAACTTACCACCCGCAAACAAATAGGCAAGATGAAGTGTCAAATCGAGAAATAAAAAGAATTCTGGAAAAAGTTGTGAATCCCACACGGAAAGACTGGTCGTTAAAGTTAGATGATGTCGTATGGGCCTATCGAACAACTTACAAAACCCCGTTGGGTATGTCACCCTTCCAACTGGTATACGGCAAAGCATACCACCTCCCTATGGAGCTAGAGCATAAGGCATATTGGGCAATACGGAAGCTCAATTTTGATTTAACATCTGCAGGGGAGAAACGTCTACTCCAGCTCAATGAGTTAGATGAATTTCGATTACAGGCATATGAGAATTCGAAGTTGTACAAGGAGAAAGTGAAGAAATGGCATGACCGAAAGATCATCGAAAGGTCATTTGAACCGGGACAAAGGGTTTTGCTCTATAATTCCAGACTTAAACTTTTTCCCGGAAAGCTGAAATTGAGATGGTCAGGTCCATTTACAGTGAAGACTGTCTTTCCGCATGGTGCAATTGAAGTATATGATCAGTTTCCCGACAAGCCTTTTAAGGTAAATGGCCAGCAATTGAAGCATTACTTTGGTGGCGAGGTGGACCGACAGAACTTTACCTCAATTCTCTCATCAACATGAGATTCAGAGACAGTCAAGCTAATTGACTATAACTTAGCGCTTGATGGGAGGCAACCCATTATTTTTACCCCTATTCTCTTTTCACTCATTTAGTAATGTAGTAGGTTAATCAATTCTATTCCATGCCTGAGAACTAATGTGTGGTGAATTCATGTCATGTAGGTGTTCTCACTTGCACTCCTCCCTAATATATAAATGTGGCATACACAGCGTGCAGTTCATGAAGTACATTCTTGCATGTACAGAAGCCAAACACTTGAAAGTCAAGAATCATAATTTCAGAAAGTCACATGCACACCATTTATGAGAAAATCATGCTGACATCACATGGACGCCGAAAGCAATGAATTTTTTTTATTTTAAAAGTCGATCCGTGGTCTACTTGACTTCTCCCATTACATATTCTAAAGCGTATTCTGCTACTCTAACATAATCATAAACCTCACCTCATCGTTCATATACACATATCTCTCTCCAGTCGCATAATCTAGGGTTCTTGCGGGGAGTATCACAAGCAAATTTGGGGGTACTATCACCTGTAGCAGAGCAGTTATATTCTCTACCTATCATCTGCTCATGGGTTCAAACAGAATACATTATATCTCCATCTCTTCATCATTAGACTCCTCGTCTAGGGATCACGATGAGGATGTCAGGGACCGGGGAAGATTTATCAGTTGGGAAGCTCATCAGGAGTACTATCGAATAGTCACCAATTCTTTCATGATGGAACGGGGGTTTAAGCTTGCAAAGTAAGATGGCCACCTATGGAATATGATACGTGAAAGAAACTGGATTGCATTGGTTGTAACTTCAATGCCTATTCCTATGGGAGTTGTTCGTGAGTTCTACGCCAATGCCAAGGAAAGTAAAGGAGGGATAACACTGGTTCGGGGAGTACGAGTGGATTTTCGTCCCTCAGCCATCAGAGCAGTGTTTGGCATAACTGATACACCACCGACTGGGTCTGCGAATAGGGTCGCAGGTGCACATTTGATGACAGACTTGGACGTAGTAATTGCGGATTTATGCATCTCGGGAACCACATGGACTTTTAAACCAGGGACGACCGAACCAAAATCTTTCCCAGCGTCCACCTTGAATCGTTATGCCCAAGCATGGAACCTGTTCATATGCACAAAATTAATTTCATTTGCTCACAAGCATGAAGTACCCACCGAGCGAGCTATCATCTCATGGGGCATCATCACAAGCAAATATATTGACATCGGTTACCTAATTCATCAGAACATGCAACGTTATTGGTAGGGGAGTATGACTGGAAGTATCCCGCATGCATCTATCGCAGCCGTACTTTGTATCCAACAGGGAGTCCTGTGGAATGACAAGCAGCTACAGAAACCAAGCTACAACATCACTTCAGCCACAATCGCCATGTTCAAGGAGTGGACGGGTGGAGAACCACACCCGCACGGACGAGGATTTATTCTCTGACCTACAATTCCCGAGCCGTCCCTGCAGCACCCTCCGACGGAGGAGGCAGTCCCCTCCACCCGAGCACCCACCGTTCCTAGCAATCGCCAGCTTCGAAGGTCGACGCGTAAAGTCGACGCCATGTATGCCAATCTTGGAAAGTTTGCTTCGGACCTTACGCGATCTTTGGCCGAAGCCTTTGCGCAACGAAGAACAATGATTGAATGGCCCCAGTTTGGGATAGCCGTACCGTATCCACCACCAGATTCACCACCCGAGGAGGGTGGTTAAGCCGATCATTAGGGGAGTTTTCTATACCCTTTACCTTCATTCAATGGGGACATTTAATATTATAAGTTTGGGGGTATTGAGAATCATAGCATAGTAGTTTAGTAGTTTAGTTTTATTTAATTGGTGTATGTTTAATTAATTTTGCATGTTTATGTGTTTAGTTAAATTTTTGCAATATTTTTAATTTTTATTCATTATGGATTGTGATAGTATGTTTTAGTTGCATGTCTCATGCAAATTCTTGCTTAATAGAAATTTTTACCTAGCCAATGATGATAGTGAATTGTGAAGGATTTGAGAATATTTGGGATAACATGAGCTGAGATATAATGTTATACACGATGAGATTCATGTTGCTGTTTAAATGCTTTCGGTATGCACAAACGTGTTCACAATCACTTGTAAGTTAAAGAAGTGTATGTTGCATTGCTTGATAGAACATGTAGTTTTAAAAAGAGAAACATGTGGAAAGTGTTGTAGACTGTATGAAACATTGACATGCAAGTTTTGGGAAAACATGGGTATGCTATGTATAATATATATATATATATATATATATATATATGTAATATCAAATAGCAATAATGTGGCTAGTCTTAATTCGGCCCCGCTACTTGAGTAGAAATGCCCAGGGGATTGTCTCTACACCTAGCGCCTAAGGTCTTTCATGGTGCAGGGAGTCGTTGGTTGAAAGCTCGCTAAGGGTAGCAGCAGTGTGCCTAATGGGTTGAGACATTGCACACCATATAAAAAAAAGAGAGAAAAAAGAGAAAAAAAAAGAAGAATAGCAATAAACACCGCGGGAAAGTGCGTAAATCGCCCTCGTGTGTAGCAATAAAGCAATAGACCCATTGTTGAACCTTAATTTGTGTTGATATGTTAAAACAGTCAGCATTACATGAATATGCATGAGTCTTGCTTTAGACTATAATTTTCTGTTTGGAGCAATGTAACATATGTATTCTGTGCTTAGATCAAGTTTTTGGTGAATACCACACACACAACATTTCTATAGCGTATATGAAATTATCTGAGTGTATGATGTTATGTCTATAATTTGGTTTGAAATTGTATTCTTGGATATGGATAATTCACTTAGGTAATTTGGGCTGAAATTCTGTTGTGGCAGGGACTATGTGAGACTAGTTTGCATCATAGAGTAGTTGCATAGTTACATTTTCATTATTCATTAGTATGCGTTCCTTGAGGGCAAGCAACAGTTCAAGTTTGGGGGTATTTGATAAGTGGTATTTTTACCTACTTATTGCATACCAATTCTTGCGAATTGTGACTAGCTCAAGTACATTTTATTGTGTTTTAGTTGTATTTCACATTATTTCGCATTGCATTTACTTAAAACTCATTTTGGTGAATAAGTGCAGGAATTAGCTTAATTTTGGTGGTAATAGAGGTCCGAAGCTAATGGATGTGTAAAGGTGAGGCACAAGCGAGGATGTGCATAGCATGGAGGTGAAATGGAGCAAGGAGATCAAGCAATGAAAGAACAAATAAGAGCAAAGCAGCAGTAATGTAAACAAATCCAGAGCCAGAGCTCGCAGTCTGCAAGCCATGACATAATAGCTTTGGGGCTAGCCATACCACATGAAAACCTACCTCACGGACACTCTTCGACTTTCTACAAGTCATGCTTGCACATGAAAGCGGAGATCTTGCGCTACCGCGAAAGATGTCATTTGGACAAAAGTAAACATTCTGTAAGTCTCGTGGACCGCAGACCGAGAAGTATATAGGCCTACGCACATGCCGATGTCAGAATTGTGTTTTATTTTAATTCTTAATTAAATGATGATGTAATGGGTTTTTAAACGATTCGACCGACTCGATCGATGACCTCGGATAATTTTAGCGTATTCTTTTCATAGAAACTAGGGTTTACACCTTGGGAGAGATTCCAACGTAGAACGAAACCAAAACGTCTACTTCTCTACTTCTTCTTGGAATTCTCTATCATCATGGATTTTGATTATTATCTATTGGATCTCTATGAGGATTTAATAGTTGATCATTGGTTTCTATCCAGCGATGGGGTTTGATCGTTCTATCTTTCTTACTTCAATTGTTTGTTTATTGATCATGGTTAGCGTTGATCCCATAATGGCTTTTGGTTCAGTCATGAACTAAACTCCATTATGGGATTCTAACGGATTTCAATATGTAGTTTGGTTGTACGCTTAAATGCTAGAGATGTTTTACATATCATATGGAATATCTGTCATGGTTGTTTTACATGTATGAATGCTTGATCACCATTCGCTCCAAAGATTTGTATGGAATTGACAATGAACATATAAATATGGATTGTAATCATGATAAGCATGCGAATATGGGGTTTTATTATAATGGTTATGTATTTTGTGAACCGATAGACATATACTGTTTCACCATATGAGCTAGAATAAGGGCTTGGGCTTAAAATCAATATAATTGCAATTTCACATAGACATATAGTGATTTTGGTTGTATTGGTGATTACATAGAGTCTAACATATGTAGATGCTGTGTAAGTAGGTTATAGTGCATTAAAAAATGGTTATAACTCTATTCGTGCTCTTGACTGTTTTCCTGTGATATGTGAACACTTCTTGCATGATACTGGCGATTAAATGAAATATTAAATGAAGTTAGGATCCCATTATTTCCAAATTATATTTATTTCCTTATTATTCTTATTTTCAGTTGTTTTTCACAATTAGTTTAATTCAACACATTTAGTCATCAGTCTAGGCATATAAATTTGGTGAGTTAATTGATGCAGGATAGTTTAAATTTAACAACTTTCTCTGTGGGATCAATACTCTACTTACTCTGTAGGATCTCGCGCGGGTCAACAAGTAATACAGAGTAACAAGGAACTGGGTGTGCAAAGTCTATCTTGCGGTGATTCTCAGCACATTTCGAATGACGGCGGGTCTGTTGTCTATCTCAACACCACGAACTATAGAGGAATCGTTCATGGTGACTTTTGCATCGGCATAGAATTCTCGGACGACGCCCATCCAAATGGGCATGGGAGATGTAGTCAGTCCACCCCAACCTCATTCTTGGATCATGGCGCAGAGCTGTCCGTCCTGGCCTTCGGGTTTGAATCCCCTTTCCTTGATAAATGTCTTTGCTACAATGCGGTAGTACTCTTGCTGGGCTTCTAGACACAAGAACTTGGTGTGGTCGACAATGTCCTCCTCGTGACTGCCGGATGAGGATGAAGAAGATGAAGATGGTCATGCTCTCTTTGGACCCATTTACAGATAGTTGATCAAAAAGTTGAACTTACTGAGAGAGAATGGAAATTTGTGAAATTAGAACCTTCACACTTGTGTATGCCAACCCAATTAGGAACCCTAGCTTTATAGAGAGAAGGAGAGGTGGTTGAGCTTTGAACGTGGAGAGAGTGTGGGGATTTGATGGAGAGATATACGGCTTCAATCTGTAACTGATAGAGAGATAGAGTCGTGAGTTATGGAGAGTGAGAGAGTCCCACGTCTGTTATTATCGCAAATAAGAGTCCAAATGGTCCAAATCTCTTTTTTAAAAATGTTCAGATCTGACTTGATTTGGTGTCATGCAGCGCAGGGTCGCAATGAAAGTGTGTAAGTGAGCCGGACGCTTGCGCCGAGACTTACAATAGAGGGTTGTTGGTCCGATCGATTAGTACGCTGGACGCCTGAGTTTGTATTGCTGACGCCACATGCGACCTTGATATCTGCCATGATAAGGTTCAATTTTTCTCTGCCTCTCAGTACTACTTTCCAATGTTGGTTCCTGCATAGACATTAATGCACATGGTTAAGGCATGAATTAGTGGCCACATAATGCTAACATCACGCAAGTATTCGTCAATCAATTCTTGCTACACACTTGAGCAAGAGTATCCAATATCCTTTAACAATGAATTAGACATAACTAACTAACATAAACTAAGATGAATAAACTAAAAAAAATGAATCAATGGGGGTAGAAATGATGGGTTGCCTCCTATCCAGCGCTAGGTTATAGTCAATTAGCTCGACTATCTCCTCGAATCTCACATCACGCCAAGAATTGAGGTGCCTTCTTTATCGACCAACGCACTCGAAATTTAATGACCTCGACTTAAATTCAACGGTTCCACCTTCGACCACGAACTTATGCCCGTTACATAGTTCAACGGTCCATAATTTCTCGGTTTCTGTAATTCATCCTTCGGACCTCAATCCACCAGGTTAACCAAGAAGCATTCTTCTTCATCCGATGGGAACTTTATCGCCTTAAAGACATTAAATGTTACCTCTTGACCATGTACACGCATCGTTAGTTCTCCCTTTTGTACATCGATTGAAGTCCTGCCCGTGGCTAAGAATGGTCTCCCTAGTATGATTGGTATACTCTTATCCTCTTCGAAATCTAGAATGATAAAGTCGACCGAAAAAATGAACTTATCCACCTTAACCAACACATCTTCAACAATTCCCCGTGGATATGTGATGGACCTGTCAGCTAACTGTAATGATATGTTTATCGGTCTTGGAGCCGATAATCCCAACTAGTTAAACACTAACAACGGCATCAAGTTTATACTTGCCCCCAGATCACATAAACACTTGCTAAAGTTCATCTTTCCAATGGTGCACGGAATTGTGAAGCTGCCCGGATCTTTCAGCTTTGGAGGTAGTTTGCGTTGGAGCACTGCACTGCATTCCTCTATCAAGGCTACTGTTTCGAACTCATCTAATCTTCTCTTCCTTGACAATATACCTTTCATGAACTTTACATAGCTTGGAATTTGTCCCAATGCCTCTGCGAAAGGTATGTTGATCTGCAGCTTTTTAAATACCTCCAAAAACTTGCTGAACTGTTTGTCGTCTTTCTGCTTAATTAACCTTTGCGGATATGGTACTTGAGGATGTAGTGGTTGTACCGGACTCTTTACCTTCTCTTCTGAACCTGCCTTGTTCTTCTCTTCCTGCTGAACCTCAGATTTTTTTTAACTTTTCTTCCTCACCATCCAACTGTTTCCGCCTCGTGTGCCGCATTAATGTCCCTCAGAATAACTCACGCGCTACGGCACGCGATGGGTCGTGGTTCACAAATCTTTTTCTCGATCGTGAATGTGATTGCTTGACACGACTCCTTTTCGTCTCTCCTAGGATTTGTCTCAGTGTTACTTGGCAATGCACCCTGGGGCCTGTTGTTGAGCATACTCGCCATTTGCCCCATTTGAGTCTCCAAATTCTTGATAGCCACTGCTTGGCTTTTGATCATGACTTCAGTGTTTACCATGTATTTCAACATCAGCTCCTCTATATCTGATTTCTTCTTGGGCTGTGGTGTAGCGAGAGTGTGATGTTGTTGTTGTTGAGGAAATCCTGGTGGAAACGGTGGTTTTGGTGCAAACTGTGGTTAAGATGATCGTATTCAAACCGATTTTTGTCATTGTTGTCTTTGATTATTTGACCAACTAAAATTTGGATGATTTTAGTTGTTGGGATGGTATGTGTTCTGAAATTGACATTGGTTTTTCCTATAGTTGCTCACATATTGCACCGACTCCGAGCTGATAGCATATTGATCCGTGGAGTGTGACCCCGCACAAATCTCACAAACGAAAGCAACTGTTTTCACTTTACTGTCTGCCAAAGTATCTATCTCTTTAGCCATACAAATACCGCCATCTCAGTCTTGACAATCGCAGAATCACATCTACCTCAACACACCGCAACCTTAGGGTCATGGCATCCGAGCTGTAGGATTCTGATAGTCATTTGCAGCCATAGTCTCAATAAGCGTATAGGCCTCATCATAGCTCTTTGCCCATAATGCCCCTCCTGCAGCTGCATCCACAATCGGTCTCGACTGCCATCCTAACCCATTGTAAAAGGAATTTATCACCATCCAGTCTGGCATACCGTGATGCGAACATTTTTTGAGCATCTCTTTGTAACACTCCCATGCCTCATATAAGGACTCGTCTTGTTGTTGCTCAAACTGAGAGATAGCTGTCCTCATCTTTGCAGTCTTGGCCATTGGGAAGAACTTGGCTAAGAATTTTTGTGCTAAATCCTCCCATGTGGTTATTGACCCTGACGGCAAAGAATGTAGCCAACTCCTAGCCTTATCTCTCAATAAAAATGGAAATAGCCGTAGTCTGATGGCATCTTCCGTCACACCGTTATATCTGAATGTGTCGCAGATCTCGATAAAGCTCAATAGATGCTCATTCGGATCATCTCGGCAAGACTCCAAACCGAATCGAGTTCTATACCATCTGAATCGTGCCCGGTTTGATTTCAAAGGTGTTTGCTGCTATCGCTGGTCTGACTATGCTTGACTATAGTCCATTTATGTTTGGCCTTCTCTTTGCTCGATTCTCTGTTCTTCTGCCATATCCAGTATAGTACTCTCTAACTGAGCTTGTGGATTTCTTCGCACGCTAGCTTTCCAACCTCTCCCGTTGATGTTTTCTTGCGCTGGTGTTAATTCAGAATTAGAGGATCTTGTGTGAATAAAAATCTACAAGTACCTGCAACCAAAAAACGAAACAAAAATAGAAATAATAAACGAATAGATTTGTCTAAGTCATACAATTTAGCTTTAAACTGATGATAATTATCTAAATTAACGCCTTTCCCTAAGAATTCAAGGCTTAAAAACTTGTTGCCTCTTTTATAATTCTAATAAAAGAGCTCTAACTCATGCAAGCATACACGGGTCAACAAGTAATACAGAGTAAGTAGAGTATCGATCCCACAGAGAAAGTTGTTAAATTTAAACTATCCTGCATCAATTAACTCACCAAATTTATATGCCTAGACTGATGACTAAAAGTGTTCAATTAAACTAATTGTGAATAACAACTAAAAATAAGAATAATAAGGAAATAAATATAATTTGGAAATAATGGGATCCTAACTTCATTTAATATTTCATTCATCGCCACTATCATGCAAGAAGTGTTCAAATATCACAGGAAAATAGCCAAGAGCACGAATAGAGTTATAACCATTTTTCAATGCACTATAACCTACTTACACAACATCTACAGATGTTAGACTCTATGTAATCACCAATACAACCAAAATCACTATATGTCTATGTGAAATTGCAATTATATTGATTTTAAGCCCAAGCCCTTATTCTAGCTCATACGGTGAAACAGTATATGTCTATCTGGTTCACAAAATACGCAAGCCATTATAATAGCCCCATATTTGCATGCTATCATGATTACAATCCATATTTATATGTTCATTGTCAATTCCATACAAATACTGAAACGAATGGTGATCAAGCATTCATACATGTAAAACAACCATAACAGATATTCCATATGATATGTAAAACATCTCTAGCATTTAAGCGTACAACCAAACTACATATTGAAATCCGTTAGAATCCCATAATGGAGTTTAGTTCATGACTGAACCAAAAGCCATTATGGGATCAACGCTAATTATGATCAATAAACAAACAATTGAAGTAAGAAAGATAGAATGATCAAACCCCATCGCTGGATAGAAACCAATGATCAACTATTAAATCCTCATAGAGATCCAATAGATAATAATCAAAATCCACGATGATAGAGAATTCCAAGAAGAAGTAGAGAAGTAGACATTTTGGTTTCGTTCTATGTTGGAATCTCTCCCAAGGTGTAAACCCTAGTTTCTATGAAAAGAATACGCTAAAAATTATCCAGTGTGTGTCTGCCACCAGTCAGAATCGTTTAAAAACCCATTACACATCATTTAATTAAGAATTAAAAATAAAACACAATTACAAGATCAAGATCGCATACCGTCATTTCTATATAATTCTCTCGGTCATGGTAGTGAGACTTACAAAATGTTTGCTTTTTGTCCACCAAAGATCTCTCGTGGTGCGCATCTCTATTCGCGATCACATGACTTCTGCAGTAAAGTCAAGAGTGTCCCACGTACATCAAGGCAGCTCCCCAGTCATTATGCCACGGGCATGCCGACATGTACTCTGCAGGCTCTGGCTCTGGATTTGTTTCGCTCACGCTTACGCTATTTGTTCTTTCATTGCTTGATCTCCTTTCTCCATTTCACCTCCATGCTATGCACATCCTCGCTTGTGCCTCACCTTCACACATCCATTAGCTTCAGGTCTCTATTACCACCAAAATTAAGCCAATTCCTACACTTATTCACCAAAAGGAGTTTTAAGTAAATGCAATGAGAAATAACGTGAAATGCAACTAAAACACAATAAAATATACTTGAGCTGGGCACAATTCGCATGAATTGGTATGCAATAAGTAGGTAAAAATACCACTTATCACTGCTCCTGCCATATGAATCCATGGTCTTAATTCCTAATAACAGATTATATCCTGTGGTGATGTTTAATACTTGAAATGATATATAGAAGGTATATGGACCGATCTCCAGTAGAAGTTCAATTTCTCCTACAACATTTTGTCGAGACCCGTCAATGGCTCTTATAACTATGTGGCTGCTTCAGATTTGATTTGGACTGATCTTCATTCTTTCCAAAGTGTCATATGGATAGATGTTCAAGGAAGATTCTCCATATACCAATACTCCTCCTATCACATATCTAGAGGATATCACTGCTATATGCAATGACCAGTTCCTTCCACTAGTATGTTGTCATCAGTGAAAGATATCACATTGCTGTTGAAAATGTGATCTATTAAGTGACGGAACTTTTTTGTATCCACCGCCTTAGGCAGATGTGCTTCTTCTAGTACTTGTGTTAAGATTTTACGATGATCTTCATAAGACAAAACCAAATCTAGAATGGATATCTATTGAGGTGCCTCCTTTAATCACTACACTATCTTGGCTTCATTATGGCCTATTTTGCTAAGGAAATCTTCAATTTTCTCCTCGAACACTTTCCCCTTGGTCTTAGTGCCTGGCTTTATCACTCACTGAGGTAGATACATTGGATTTTCCTTTGATACAACCGTCATATGATTTGAGGTCAATCCCTCATTCTCCCCATAGTTCCATGGGACTCTTTTCAGGCTAATGAAGGGATATTGCGGCCTGAATGACAACATCTAGGGTTCTAGTCCAGCCACTTTCAAAGGATTTTTTCCTCCTTTGTTCCCCTTTCCTTGAATTATTAGATTTGATGCAGGCGAGTCTCCTTCAGAGGATATGACCACTATAACTACCCTCCATCTCTATGTTCTAGGGGGAAATAACTCATCTTCTTCATGCAAGCTATTACCACTATTTACCATTTGCAGGTCACCGCTGTCAATCATATTCTGGATCAGGTGACGAAGTGCCCAACAATTTTCTATGTCATGATCAGGAGTGTTGGAATGCTATCGACATATCCTGGTAACATCAAACCTCTTGGAATGGGGATTGATTGGGGGTAACAGTTCTGTGATCTTCCTTTCATTGAGACTAGGACCTTGCTTTCCTTGCAAGTTTTTCTTCCCAAGTTTCATTCTCATAGAATCGTTGTTGATCCCTTGTTAAAATGGAGAGGATATTTTCTTGCCCCTGACTGATCAGCTGTCGGGTGACTTGGTGCTGATGTACCATTAGTTTTTCTAGTTGACCAATATGTTCTTTGATAGACTTCATTTCATGCTTGATTGAAGACCATCCTTCAGAATAACCCAACTCCGTCGGGATACCTTCATTTACTTGTGTTGTTTCCCCAATGTATTGAAGGTATTTTGAAGTTTGCCCTCCTCTAATACTGATCATGTTTACTCCATCCTCATTGTGTTGAGGCAAAGGGTTATCCTGAACATGTGGTTGCTCTGGTTTTGTCACCACGATCTTGCCACTATCTATTAGGTCTTGGATCTTATGCTTCAAAGACCAACATTCTTGGGTATCATGGCCTGGAGCCCCAAAATGATAAGCACATTTCTTGCTTGGGCTAAAATTCTTCCAACTTGGATTGGCTGGTGGAAGAAGCTGAGCAATTTTCTTCTGTGTTGTTAGAAGCTTGAGAATATTCTCAAGTGAGTCCCCTAAGGGTGTAAATGTCCTTCGACGTTTGTCTTCTCTAGTTCTTTGGAACGAAGGATTTGAGGGTTGTACAGATGTTTAGAAAGGGGAATATATAATTCTTTCTTTGAATGGGAAAGTTTTGGTTTTGATTGCCTCTCTGAGTTTGACCTTGTAGTACCAAGGATACATCCTCTTCTTTCTTCTTATGAACTCTTCGAGGATTGTTCTCATAATTTCCAGCCTGAATGTGCTCAACCACGGCTTTTAAAGCAGTAAGGTCTTTAATCTTTCCATACTTCAATCCCATCACAGCCATTTCTCCGTGTTTGATCATTTATGAGAATGATTTTCCTATGCCTGCTAGGACTCTCTCAAAGAACGGAGCTTCTTATTTGTCTATGAATGTCATTACCATCTCAGTTTCTGTCATTGATGGAATAACTTGAGCTGCCAGACGTCTCCATCTTTGGGCATATTCTCTGAATGACTCATTATTCTGCTTTTTAACTTTGGTAATTTGATATCTGTTTGGAGCCATTTGTGACTGGAAACTGTATTGATTTAGGAAGGCATGGGCTAGCTCTTCCCAGCTGTGAATTTTGGAATTGTCCAGTCGGGCATACTAGGCTCTGGCCACTCTGGTTAGACTTTTTTGAAATAGTTGTATTCTCAGCTTTTCATGCTCTGCATAGGATCTGAGTTCTCCAATGAACACTTTCAAATGGGTGTAAGGATCTCCCAATCCGTCATATTTCTCAAAATCTAGAATTTTGAACTTGTCTGGATACGAAGCCCTGGGAAAGATGCAAAGGTCTGAATAGTTAACACTCCCTATGCTTTAGTCTCTTTAATTAATCGAATTATTTCTTCCATTTGCTGGACTTTCTTTCGGATATCACCAGTATCTTGATCTTCTTTGAGATGGACGATTTTAGGGGATTTGTTGGTTTTCTCATTGTTTTGAGATTCTGGAATCTGAGCTTCCTTTTTCTTGTCATTACCCTGACTTCCACTTTGTTCGGAGGACTCTGGTTGAGTGGATATTTGTTTAACCTGAGTACTTTTGCTCTGTTCTTTTAAGGATACAACTAATTTTGCTATCTGATTTCTGAGTCCCTCGAATTCTTCCCAAGACACGAAACTTGACCCTGTTGGATACTTTCTTCCATATTGATGGGTTGGCTTTTTGCCTTCTTAGATCTGGATCTGGTAATGGGACCAAGCTTGCCTACAGTAAAAGTAGGTAGTTTAGTCTTGATAAACCCGAATAGTATGCATGATCATGCAATGTATTTGTTTTTAAGGTTTTTTTTAATGTTTTCTTACAAAACAGACATCAGTTGTTTTGATGACAGGATATTATGACAGGATTCGATATTTGACAATGAATTGATATTTACAATATTTAATAATTTACAACATTTACAATCTTTGATATTTGAAAAGGTTTACATAGGACATGTATTGAAAGAGGGAAGGCATGCAGAAACTTCCCTTTGCGTTTGGTTTATCAGAGGCTCACCTATCTTAGGTTACTCTCACGAGCTTTTCGACATGGAGGTTCCCAGATCATCGTAATCTACTAGCTAGGGATTTAATTCGATCTTTCAAATGGAGCGGATTTGAGTGGTACCTTTCCTGAGCCTCACTTGGACTTAATCGCCACTGGGGTCCAGTAATCAGTGACCAACGGGTTTGCCTCCTGGTGGAGGAATCACACAACGTACATTCATCGCGTCTCATTGCATGCAAAATGATGACATTTTGCGAAGCACTAATATAAAGCATGGTAAAGAGACATTCACATACATTTAATGTAAAGACAACATTTCACACACATGCACAAAGAACGAAATAACAAAGATTGAAATGCGGCTTAAGCTCTCTATTGTCCCCAGCAGAGTAGCCACCTGTCGACGCTGGAAAGATTTCTCCCCTTTTTCTCTGTGTTTCTTACCCTTTATGTTTTCTATATGAATTTGTTTGATCTGAAGGGTGAGATTTTCAGGAAAAAGGCTGACATATAATGTCGATGATTTGAAAAGATTTGATTTTTTATTGGTCCGAATTAGACAGAGTCGCTAGTTGGTATGAGTTAAATGGTTGTACGAACTCAACCGAGTTTTGAAATATTTTTCAATATGGCCCAATATTGGACTCTATTTAATTGGTCTTGGAAACTGAAATTCATAGAGTTCAGGGGCTTTATTAAGCAGGGGGAAGGTATTAGGCACCCTTCGACTTTCATGAAACACGGTTACTGTGCTTTTTGTTCCCTAATTTGTGTGTATGTGTTTGTGTGCATTGCAACTAATTAGGCTTAAGTGCTTTATTTGGAAGTAGTTCTATGGCTCTTTTGCACCTATATACAAAGGGATTGACTTGTATAAAAGTTTAATTTTTTAATACAAGACATATAACATGATGTTTTGAAAATAGGTTTTCAAACTTTTATGCTCACATGCTAATTGAGGCCTTTGAAACTTCCATTTTATTTCGTATTCAGCTTATTCTAATTTTATTCTTGAGATGCAAAGCATCTTCGATAAAATAATATATATATAAGTTTCGGTCTCCTTATGGGAATAAAAGCCATCAAAGTATGCCTGAGCACTACACATATGATTTTCACTATTACAGGGACCTTAAATCCAGATAACCGTTTTAAGGTCCTATATTTACAATTACAAAATTTGCAAGCTAGTTGTACAATTGAAAAAGGTCCATCATGGGAACTAGATCTAGATCCGTCAGCTGGATCTTAGACCACGTGGCTCCTAGGCTCACATGATATCATATAAATAACCTTCATAGCCAATATAATGACACTAAACATATATATTTACACTAAACGTCGCAAAACAAAGGATCCATCAGTCAAATCCTTGCATGCACATAGCCAAAGCTTCCAGTGTCCACTAGATACAAATTTAGGGCCGCGTGGTTGCTAAATATTTATAAAACAAAACTAGAAAGAAAACTAGATCTGTATAGATCTTAGCCATTCTAGCTTCAAGGTTCAAGTTTCACAACTTTTGAACAGTTTAAAAGCTAGATCCAGTACAGATCTAGGCAATACAACTCAAATATTAACTATTTAAAGGAAATGAATAGTTAAAACTTCAAATCTAACGAATATTAACCAATAAAAAGCTATATAAAACATTTATATATGTATTAGAACAAGTTAAGGAGCCAGATCTGGTGAAATCTTACGGTTAGGCACGAGAATGGCTATCGAACGGCTTTTGGTGTAATACCTGAGAAATTCTGAATATTATTAATAAATGAATTAATGAAAGTCGAGTATTTACTTGAATATAATTATATATTGTTGTAGCATGAGTTATAGAAACTCGAATCAATTAAGTGAAGTATTGAGATCTATATGACAGCGAGGCATTAATGAGACTAGAGAAGATCTTAACGTAAAGTTTATCGGAATTTCCTAGTGTGGCATAATGAAGGACTAAGAAATTTACTAAGTGAATTAAGAAAGAAATGGTTTAATAAGAGAAAGATTAATTATGTGTAATTGCATAACTCCATGCATAAAATGAATAGGATCTTTAACTAATAGTATTATCATTTTGGGATTTAATTCATGCTATGTGAAACTAATATGATGATAGAGGTCAGAACTGGAATGAAGCTAAACCAGTTTAGCCTCGCCGGACCAGCAATTGCTTCTTTCCTAAGAAGATAAATCAAGCAAAATACTTGCAAAGGGCTGAGAGTTAGGAAAATTGGTTATTACCATAGGAATTGTATGGAACATTATTGTAATGTGTAACATTATTAAATCATATGATAAGAGTAAATTTAATGGTATGAGGTACCAAGTAGCACAATAAAATCATGTGTGACATTTTAATATGGAAATAATTAATTAACTGTGTATCTCAGAAATTCGGAAAGGAATTGAATATTAGAAAAAATAGACATTTAACATTGAATATTGTTATAATATTGATGTGTGAGTACTAATAATATTTATGGAGAACACCCGGTTAAAAATATCTAACTGTCTTATTTTATCTGCATTAAATATTATTTTATGAGAACCCAATGTACATGGATTATATGATATGAGTACATATATAATCCCTAACTTTTCATTATGTAATAGCATTAATACACTAAAATCACATGAGGGAACCAAAAAGGGAATTAAATTAACTACATTGAAACCAAATACTGAGGATTAAAAGAGATGTCCTAATTCAGTTTGTAAGACCCTAACTTTTATGAATAAAAATGAATTTTTTATAAATATCATTTTTGAATATTATGAAATAAATTTGATATAATGTTATAGTTGTGGGTAATATTTATAAATTTTGCAAAGTAGGAAAATTGTTATATAATATTCGATTGGTCAGGGAATATTCGTACGACGACACAATCATTGGTGGACCCTACAACAGAATTATTGTCGGATTGAGAAAACGACAAAAATATTTTTATGAAAATAACAACTGAAGTTTTACCGTTGATACTGTTGAACTACTCGGTAGTAAAGCAAAGAACGATGTCTGGCGTGATTGCATAGTAGCACACGGTATTGATTATTAATGCTTATATGAGAAGTCACTCAATTTAATTCAATTATTGTTGATATTTTATATGTTATTAAATCAATAATTGAAATGATGAAGTTGTTAATATTATTATTTGCATTATTAACGATGTCTAGAAGTTCTGCGCGAGGAGGTTTGGTCACCTAATTATGCTACCAATAGGAAGAAATCCTTATTGAAAGCCCCCTTTTTTCCTCGAACGACACAGGTCGATTAATAGTGTGAATAATAATAATGATGATGACGTTTTATTTTATTCAGATTATTAACGTAATAAAATGGAAAAACTTTTTATATAAAATGTAATACTTTTATAAAGTTATTCGCTTTTATTAAAGCTAATAGTAAAATCTTTTATATAAAATGTAATACTTTTATAAAGTTATCTGCTTTATTAGAATAATAATTAGAATATATTATATTTTATTATGCATAGTGTTTGCATAGTACTTGTATAGTGTTTGCATAGTAAAATCTTTTTACAAGTTATTCGTTTTATTAGATTATAAATAGAATATATTATATTTTATTTAAAAGATTTTGCTTTAAATATGGACCGTACGATTAAAGTAAATCAATCTGGACCGTTCATGGATTGGTTACTATTCATTCCAATCTTCTATCATTATTTCTTACGAATTCACTGAAACTCTAGAGAGAGAAACTATAGAGAGAAAGAAGAAAAGTATTTTGCTACTTCACTACTCTAGATATCAAGTTTCTTTTACTTGTAGGGGTATTATTTCTTTTGTATTCATGAAGAGAACTTCTATTATTCCATCTTTACTATTCTGTTGGAATAACCTGTATACGCGGGCTACCCTATACTTGGTGAAATTCTTCTCTATTCCATTCATTATTATTCTGTTGGAATATCCTGTCTGTGCTTTACGTCGGACCTGGTTCCATCTTTATTATTCTGTTGGAATATCCTGTGTGTGCTTTATGCCGGACCTGGTTCCGTCTTTATTATTCTGTTGGAATATCCTGTTGGTGTGAATTTTACCTGACCTGGTTCCGTTATTTAGTATTCTCATTGAATAACTTTCCTCGCTGGCACCGCGTGCATGGTGATTTCTGTTGTATTCCATTCTTTATTATTCTCGTTGGAATATCCTCATGCATGCGTATTACGCCTGACTTGGTCCCGTTATTTATTATTCTGATGGAATAACCTGTCTATGTGAAGTACCGCATGCATGGTAATTTCTTTTGTTACTCCATTCTTTATTATACTCAGTTGGTTAAAGTTTTGACTTCTATACTCCATGAAATTAGTGGAATATTCTTAATATTTGCGCTTCATCCAGTATCTTTTCATGAAAATATTCTTCTGAGCATTCTTGAATTTTACTTTACAAAGAAGTATCATGTTGACAATTTGGACGTTATTAGTTCTTGAATAAATTAATTCTTGAACTTGTTTTATTGAATTCTTATATCATTGTCATCATATATTATTTTTGAAAGTCATTTGTGGCCTGTAGTGCATAGATGGACTTGGTATGATTATGACCAGGGATTATTCGGTGTAATCCTGACCGTAATGTTACAAATGATGTGGTAAAAGTCCTCATTGGCCCAAGTGCATTGATGGATGAGCTTGTTGGCATGATCATGACCATCGATGAATACACAAATATCCTTGGCCCGTAGTGCATGGATAATTTGTGGTCGTGACCCTAATGAATATCCTCGATCAGTAGTGCGGGGGATGATGTGGATTATTTATTGTCGAGTCTCAAATAAAAAGTGATGAAAAACCTTTTAAATCATAAAAGATAGTAGATTTTATTCTCTACTTGACTCTTTTAATGGATTGCATGTTCCGCTGCAGTTAAACTTGATGTCTATTGAATTTTATCAGTTTAATACTATTGAGGACTAATGATAATTTATTCTGCATTATCTTAGTCATAATATTTCTTACTGGGCTAGTTGAGCTCACCCTTTCTTTCACTTTGTTCTCTTGTGAAATTAGAACGTGGCCGGGACTAGTCGAGAACGGAGTGATGGTCCGAGATGGGGTCTTAGTAGTCCTCACTATTCTGTTAAATAGTGTGATAATAAATGTAATGAAGACTAAATTGAGTATGGATATTGTCTAGATGACAATATTTGTATTAAAACTCACAAAATGTATTTTGTCGTATTTTGCACGACTGTTGTATAATCAAATTGTATTTGAATTTAGTACCATGTATTTGGCGACTCAAGATGGGTGATGTATACCTATTTTGGGGGCGTCACAGTTGGTATCAAAGCTTAGGGATATGATCCCTGGCTGAGATGTGAGATAAGAACTAGGAGGGGAGAGACGGAGAATTCCTTCGCTAGTATGACTTACCTAAGTTTATTTGGTATTTAATTGGTTGGTCAGAGTATAGGGATAATATGTGATATGTTAATTAACCCTTGTTTTGTGGCAGTATTTAAAAATGGCATCCGAGAATGTTGAGAACATCAATGGAGCACGAGGAGACCGCTGAGTCTCCACAGATCATTAATCAGGATAATGTGCATCAGGAAGGCGACAATCCTAATGCAAGCAAAAACACTGACCAAATGATGAACGATGGAATTTTCCGAGGCTTCATGCAATTCATGCAACATCAAAGTAGAGCGGCTCTGTCCCAAAATGCAGGTGAAAACACTGGCAACTCTCGGACGGTCACCGCCAAACAGTTCAAGGAGCTGAGACCACCGGAGTTTTTTGGAGAGCCAAAACCACTTAAGGCGAGACATGGATAAAGCGGATCAACAAGATATTTGATGTCTTGGGTTGCTCCGAGGAGCAAAAGGTTCCTTTTCACTTTCATGTTATGCGCAGGGCGGACATCGTGGGAATCAGAAAAGCGTACTCAACTCGCCGCCTTTGAAGATGTCTTGGGAGAAGTTCCAAGAATCGCTTCAACGACAAGTACTTTCCCAAAAGTATTCGGCACATGAAAGAGGTAGAGTTCATTAAATCGAACAAAACAACATGACCGTGTTACATAATGCGAAGCCAAGTTTACTGAAATTTGTCCCGTTTCATGCGCCCCATTTGGTTGATAATAAGGAGAGAATGACGCGAATGTTTCTAAGAGGTTTAAAACCAGAGATACATCAATATCTTATCTCTCATAAACTGTAGCCGGTCTCATCTTTCTTTTCCTCTCCCGCTCTGAAAGCCTAAAATCGCTATCGGAATTAAGCACCTTTAGATATTGTTAATAGGGCTCACTTATTGGAGAGCGATAATGAGTCAACCCAACCAAAAGAGAGCAGCCGGCAAAATGATAATACCAGTGATAGCAGTCATCAAAGCGGTGATAATAAGCGTGGAGGGAATCAACATGCCAGAAATGGTAACCACTTCGTTGGTAATCATGGCCAAAACAATAAGAATGGACATTTCAAGAAAAAAAGATTCAACAATGATGGAAAGACGTCAGCATCAGCACCTGTTGTTAAGGAAGGAGAACGACTACCTATCATATGCTTCAAATGTGGAGGGGAGGGACACATCAGTCCAAACTATGCGATGCCCTCCAAAGCATGTTACAATTGTGGAAGAGAAGGACACCTGGCCCGATTTTGTTGTGCACCAAAGACAAGTCCAGCTGGGATGGAGGCAGCAAAGGCTGTCCCAGACAAGACAAAATCGGTTGTTCAAGGGAGAGCGTTCGTTGTGACCTCCCTGAAAGCAAGGAAACCGAACGAGGTCATCACGGGTAAGCTTATCATAAATTCTAGTGAAGTATATACCTTATTTGATACCGGTTCTTCCCATTCTTTTATTTCTCCTACTTGCGCTCAACGTTTAAATGTGACTCTGGAGAAATTAGACTTTGACTTATCTATTGAAATTCCATTGGGAGAAACCTTCATTACATCCACTATTTATAAGTCTTGTTTGGTTCAAATCGGTACCCTCACATTACCTGTCGACCTTATTTCATTGAAAATACTTGCATTTGACGTAATTCTAGGGATTGATTGGTTAACTACTCATTATGCAAAAATTGATTATTTTCGTAAGGTTATTAGCTTTCATATTCCTAATCAACCTATTATGCGAATTTAAGCAACCAAACCATTAAAATCAATCACTGTCATCTCAAGCCATAAAGTTATTCGTTTATTAAAAAATGGATGTCAAGCTTTCTTAGCTCATGTCACGGATCTAAACAAAAATACGTCAGTTTTGAATGATATTTCTATTGTTAATGAATTTCCTGATGTATTCCCTGAAGAACTTCCTGGCCTACCCCCAGAGCGTAAAATTAAATTTTATATCGACCTTGAACCTGGTACAAAACCTATTTCCAAAGTCCCATATCGAATGGCTCCTATTGAACTTCAGGAGTTAAAGACCCTACTGCAGGAATTGTTAGACAT
Organism: Panax ginseng; assembly: GCA_020205605.1. Lineage (NCBI taxonomy): Eukaryota > Viridiplantae > Streptophyta > Magnoliopsida > Apiales > Araliaceae > Panax > Panax ginseng. The sequence continues at coordinate 89,822,949 of CM035139.1, read as the reverse complement.
TGGCTTTATTCATCCTAGTACTTCTCCTTGGGGTGCTCCTGTTCTATTCGTGAAGAAGAAAGATGGGAGTATGCGACTTTGTATTGATTATCGGGAGTTGAATCATGTCACCATCAAAAATAGGTACCCATTGCCACGTATTGATGACCTATTTCACCAGTTGCAAGGCGCCAAATTCTTTTCAAAGATTGATCTTCGTTCCAGATATCACCAATTAAAGATTAAAACCGATGACATTCCAAAGACGGCTTTTAGAACTCGGTATGGGCATTATGAATTCCTAGTCATGTCTTTTGGATTGACTAATGCTCCTGCTGCCTTCATGGATATGATGAACCGAGTATGCAAGGAATATTTGGATCACTTTGTGGTCGTCTTTATTGATGACATCCTTATTTATTCCAAAAGCCGTGAAGATCATGAGCAACACTTGAGGCTGATACTCCAAAAGCTTCGTGAATATAAGCTTTATGCCAAGTTGAAGAAATGCGAGTTTTGGCTTGAGGAAGTAGCATTCCTTGGGCACGTGGTATCAAGTCATGGAATATCTCAACACCCGACAAAGATTGAAGCCATTCAAAGTCGAGCAACTTAAATCGGTGATCAAAGTACGTAGCTTTCTACTTAGTTGGTTATTATCGAGATTCGTAGAAGGGTTTTCTCGAATCGCTACTCCCTTAACTTAGCCGACTTTGGAAGATACAAAATTCGGTTGGACGAGGAATGTGAGAAGAGTTTTCAAGAACTCAAAAGAAGACTCATTTCAAAGACTCTATTCGACAATACCATCCGCCTGTGAGGGATTTGTCATCTACAATGATGCTTCGAGCAAGGGGTTAGGATGTGTTCTCATGCAACATGGGAAAGTCATAGCCTATGCCCTCGAAAACTCAAAGAATATGAGAGGAATTATCCTACTCATGATCTAGAGTTGGCGACTTTTGTCTTCGCACTTAAAATTTGGAGGCATTACTTGTATGGGGAGAAAGTGCGATCTTCTTCTGAATCATAAAAGCCTCAAATATTTCTTCACTCAAAAGGAACTCAACATGCGACAGCGATGTTGGCTTGAACTGTTAAAAGATTATGATCATACCATCCAATACCATCCTGGAAAAGTAAACGTGGTAGCTGACGTATTGAGTAGAAGATCATATGCGGGTACAAGTGCGATATTGTCAACGCAAAGGCCCATCTTGTATGACTTGCAAAGGATGGAGATAGAATTAAAGACTCCAGGGACCCATGTGATGATGGCAAATATAAGAGTAGAACCGACTTTAATCGATAAAGTTAAAGCTGCTCAAGCTACAGACCTGGAGTTGATGCATATGAGGAAGAAAGTACAAGAAGGTGCTATGCCAGAAGCAAGAATCGATGAAGAAGGAATACTTCTAGTCAACTCCAGACTTTGTGTTCCTAACGACCCTGATTTAAAGTATAAAATCATGATGGAGGCGCATAACACACCGTTTGCAATCCATCTTGGGAGTACCAAAATGTATCGTGATCTTCGTCATACATTTTGGTGGAGCAATATGAAGAGAGAGATAACACTGTTTATCTCAAGGTGTCTAACTTGTCAACGAGTCAAAGCGGAGCATCAAGTACTAAAAGGTCCATTGCAACCACTTGAAATTCTAGAATGGAAGTGGGAGCACATTACTATGGATTTCGTTACTGGTCTTCCTAAGGTTTCTCAAGGCATAGATGCAATTTGGGTCATTGTTGATAGATTGACCAAGTCTGCCCATTTCTTACCAATACGAGAAACTTATACACTTGAACGTCTTGCTCGTATGTACATAAACAAGATTGTAAGACTGCATGGTATGCCAGTATCCATAGTTTCTGATCGAGACCCAAGATTCACTTCACGATTTTGGGTTATTTTGCAAAAAGCTATGGGCACAGATTTACGATTTAGTTCAGCTTATCATCCTCAGACGGACGAACAATCAGAGAGGACTATTTAAACTATTGAAGATTTATTAAGACTCTATGTCCTTGACTTCAAGGGAAGTTGGGACAAGTTCTTACCATTTGTGGAGTTTTCCTACAACAACAGTTATCAAGAAAGTATTGGCATGGCTTCATTCGAGGCGCCAGGCGGAAGAAAGTGTCGCTTCCAAAGATGCTTGGATGAGGTGGGTGAAGCAACGTTGTTGGGACCGGAGTTGGTACGTATGACTACGGAAAAGATTCAAACGATCTGACAACGTATAAAAACCTCACAAGACTGACAAAAGAGTTATGCTGGTCTTCATCGAAAAGATGTGGAATTCAATATTGGAGATCATGTGTTGTTACGTGTTGCTCCATGGAAAGGACTTATGAGATTTGGAAAGAGAGGAAAGCTCAATCCTCGATTCATTAGCCCATTTTTAATCCTCGATCGAGTAGGGACTGTAGCCTATATACTTGCTTTTCCGCCAAGTATGTCTCGTGTTCATAACGTTTTTCATATATCCATGTTACGTAAATATGTGAAAGACCCAAACCATATTATTGAGTTAGAACCGGACGTAATAGCGGAAGATTTAACGTATGAAGAGGTTCCTGCTCAAATCTTGGATAAGAAGAAACATATTCTACGCCCAAGGTTATACCTCAAGTCAAAGTGTTATGGAGGAACCACGATGTTGAGGAAATGACCGGGAGTTAGAATCAAATGAAATCAAGGTATCTTTACCTCTTCGACATACCAGTATCGCACCCTAATTTCGAGGGCTAAATTTCATAAGAAGGGGAGATTGTAAGACCTCAACTTTAATGAATAAAAATGAATTTTCTATAAATATCATTTTGAATATTATGGAATAAATTTGATATAATGTTATAGTTGTGGGTAATATTTATAAATTTTGCAAAAGTACGCTAAGTTGTTATATAATATTCGATTGGTCGTGGAATATTCGTGACGATTTACACAATCATTGGTGGACCTCATTAAATGTAATTATCATTTCTGGATTGAGAAAACGACAATAATATTTTTATGAAAATAATGGCGTAAGTTTTACCGCTGATACTTTGTTGAACTACTCGGTAGAGTAAAAGTACGAAGAATACGCCATGGTTGCATAAGAAGCACACTCGTATTGATTATTAATGCTTATGTGAGAAGTCACTCGGTTTAATTCAATTATTGTCGATATTTTATATGTTATTAAATCAATAATTGAGATGACAAAGTTGTTAATATTATTATTTGCATTATTAACGATGTCTAGAAGTTCTGCCATGGAGAGGTTTGGTCACCTAATTGCGCGCCAATAGAGAGAAATCCCTATTGGAAATCCCCCTCTTTCCTGGGAACGACCTGGTCGATTAATAGTGTGAATAATAATAATGATGATGACGTTTTGTTTTATTCGTATTATTAACGTAATAAAACAAATTTTTTATTATATAAAACAGAATACTTTTATAAAGTTATTCGTTTTATTAGGCTAATAGTAAAATCTTTTTATATAAAACAGAATACTTTTATAAAGTTATCTGTTTTATTAGACAATAATTAGAATATATTATATTTTATTATGCATAGTGTTTGCATAGTGCTTGCATAGTGTTTGCATAGTAAAATCTTTTTAAAAGTTATTCGTTTTATTAGATTATAAATAGAATATATTATATTTTATTTAAAAGATTTTGCTTTAAATATGGACCGTTCGATTAAAGTAAATCAATCTGGACCGTTCATGGATTGGTTACTATTCATTCCATTCTTCTATAAATAGAAGCTCATTCCTTCATTATTTCTTACGAATTCACTGAAACTCTAGAGAGAAAAACTATAGAGAGAGAAACTATAGAGAGAAAGAAGAAAAGTATTCTGCTACTTCACTACTCCGATATCAAGTTTCTTTTACGGTAAGGGGTATTATTTCTTTTGTATTCATGAAGAGAACTTCTATTATTCCATCTTTATTATTCTGTTGGAATAACCTGTATACGCGGGCTACCCTATACTTGGTGAAATTCTTCTGTATTCCATTCTTTATTATTCTGTTGGAATATCCTGTCTGTGCTTTTACGCTCGGACCTGGTTCCGTCTTTATTATTCTATTGGAATATCCTGTCTGTGCTTTACGCCGGACCTGGTTCCATCTTTATTATTCTGTTGGAACATCCTGTTGGTGTGAATTTCACCTGACCTAGTTCCGTCATTTAGTATTCTGTTGGAATAACCTGTCTATGCGAAGTACCGCATGCATGGTGATTTCTGTTGTATTCCATTCTTTATTATTACTCGCTGAATATCCTCACAGGTGCGTATTCGCTTTGACCGGTTCCGTTATTTATTATTCTAATGGAATAACCTGTCTATGCGAAGTACCGTATGCATGGTGATTTCTTTTGTTACTCTATTCTTTATTATACGCAGTTGGTTAAAGTTTTGACTTCTATACTCCATGAAATTAGTGGAATATTCTTGATATTTGCGCTTCATCCAGTATCTTTTCATGGAAATATTCTTCTGAGCATTCTTGAATTTTACTTTACAAAGAAGTATCATGTTGACAATTTGGACGTTATTAGTTCCTGAATGAATTAATTCTTGAACTTGTTTTATTGAATTCTTATATCATTGTCATCATATATTATTTTTGAAAGTCATTTGTGGCCTGTAGTGCATAGATGGACTTGGTATGATTATGACCGAGGATTATTCGATTGTAATCATGACCGTAATGTTACAAATGATGTGGTAAAAGTCCTCATTGGCCCGGTGCATTGATGGATGAGTTGTTGGCATGATCATGACCATTGATGAATACACAAATATCCTCGGCCCGTAGTGCATGGATAATTTGTGGTCGTGACCCTAATGAATATCCTTGACCGTAAAGGTGGATGATGTGGATTATTTATTAAAAGTCGAGTCTCAAATGATAAAAGTGATGAAAACCTTTTTAAATCATAAAAGATAGTAGATTTTATGTTAAATAGTGTGATAATAAATGTAATGAGGACTAAATTGAGTGTGGATATTGTCTAGATGACAATATTTGTATTAAAACTCACAGAATGTATTTTGTCGTATTTTACACGACTGTTGTATAATCAAGTTGTATTTAAATTTAGTACCATGTATTTGGCGACTCAAGATGGGTGATGTATACCTATTTTGGGCGCCTACACATTAATTCAAACGAAAGTTATATCTCCTTTGTGTAAACTACTGAGCTTTGAATAGTGGCTATGAACTAGGTGATGATGGCTATGAAAATGGCTGAGGAAATGGTGGTTGAGCAATTCCTCAATAACCATTGTCTTTTTCTTCTACCCCATGGATTCAACCTTAGTGTAAAGCCATTAGCCAGTCACTCATTCTTCTATAAAAGGCAGCTTCATTTTCATTTCCCGTTGCTGAAAATTATCTGTTGATTTCCTAGAATTGAGATTGTGAGTTTTTTGTTTGTTAAGGAGTCTAGGATTTGCAGAAGGAATGAACTAAGCTAACTAAAATTCGTAGAAGGTAAAATTCTTGTTTTCAATTCTTAATTCCAAACTTAGAAAATCATAGAAATTCTACTCAATTCTTGTAAACTTGAATTGGAAATTGCTACCAAATTGTTTATTAAGTTTATATGTATGTGTGGGACCTCAGAGAATAGGTTTAAGCATGTTTAGAATGAAGAAATCAAAGTTGGGTTTGATACTCTGTAGAACAGAGCTCTTTCCTGGTTCTGTCTAGGAAGGGCGCAAGCCTACCCATTTATACTTAGGGTGTAGTAAATAAAAGGCAAATTCCCCGTAACCGATTCTGCTTCATTATCTTTGTGATGTTTCTAGCATGGAAGTTTGGCTTAGATATACATGAAAATAGACCTGATTTGTGAACTCAAGTCCCTTTGTATATCATGAGAACTTTAACTTGCTTTAGTATGCGTTCTTAAAGAGGACTTAGAGTTTTAAAAGAAAAACCTTGATGGAAGTAGTAATTTTTCAATTCTGACTTTGTGGACTTGTAGATATAATCTAAGGATGCATGTGTTATGATTCTAAGAAGTCTTGGTATCACTAGTATGCATGGTTTAAGTTTAAAATGATGTATAAAGATGGATTCAGACTTTTTTGCAAACTAGTACTGTATACATTGTCATGGTCAGTTTCTCCACATCTAAGATTTCATACTAATACCCTAATCATGATCTATATGTATATCCATCTAGTATGACATGACATAAGATCGTTTAAACGTGATTTATACAAGTTTTCAAAGATGAACAAGACTAAATATGTACATATGATGAAAATCTTTATGAGCATGCATACTAATTAATTTCATGACTATTTCATATGTGTACATAGTAAGCATAGTAGTCCTTGTGATTCATAACCTCAATTGGCCTTGACTTATTTGAAATCCCAACCTAAGACCATGATGTGTAAAAATGAACTTAGAATGGTCATACATGTATGTAAAATCCTCTAGCATGTGCGCTTGATAATTGTTAATGTCTTGTTATGCTAAAAAGTAGACTGACACCAGGAGAGCAAAAGCTCAACTCTTCAGTGCAGCCAGGGAATAACAGAGTCAGCACCGTCCCTAAACCTAACTGGGTGCAATGCGCCCTCTACTGATCTGGTATAGTGACTTATTTATAAACTGTACATTTCAACTTGCATGTTTTATTGCTTTCAGTTTCATTACATGATGTGAAAAGAGTTGTGGAACATGATAATTATAGGAAACCAAGAATCTAAGGGTTTATAAACTTTCGTATACAAGATGGTTATATAGCTACATGGTGTAATAGCATGTTAATGTGATTTCTCCATTTACGTTGCTAAAATGATAAGGAAAGTGTATCATTGACTTATATGATCGAGCATGTCTGAAGATATTAAGTTATAAAGTTGAATAACTAATAATGTGTTGTATACATAACTATGTTATAATAGGATTCAAAAAGTGTTGATAAGCTATTCTTTGGTAAACTATGCTCAAGGCAAGTTTTCTAACTTACACGACTTTGAATATTGTGCAAGTATCTAAACCTTATCTCTTTGATGCAAGTTCCTAACCCTATTCTTTATGGAGCATTACTTAAGCTTGTGCTATTATTGGTCGTACAAGTAAACCACTGAAAGTATGATTCATATCTTATGACTTAATGCTTCATAGCTTAAGATAAAGTTGTTTACATTCTTTGAACTTTGATTTTGGGTGTTGAATTTATAATTGTCCTTATATACTTTGAAAAAGCGGTCTATGCCATTGATTCGGTTAGACCTAAATCATGAATTTGAAAGTTATCCAAACCAATCGAATTGTTGCGGACTCTTATAATTGACTGAGATGAACAACCTTCCTTGAAGGGGAAACTATATAATTGTCGGGAGACTGACGTGCAAACATGAGTATGATTAAATGTTATGCATAACGTATGTTAAGTCATACGTTAAATATTTTTCTACTTGAATAGATTAAAACTCTGAATTGGAAGTTCTTCATACGTCAAGTCTTTTTCTAATTGAATAGATTCATACTACATTACGTGCTTGTAGTCCGATTTATAAGGACGCAGTACTGACATGTGAAACACATTATGTATACGTTCCATCTCTGGAGGTAAAGCTACTTCGTAAACTACCTCTCCTACCCTCCTTAAAATTTCAAAAGGTCCTATAAACCTTGGACTTAAATTCCCTTTCTTTCCAAAGCGTATCTTCCCTTTCCAAGGCGACACCTTCAGAAAGACATATGAACAGACCTCAAACTCCCTCTTCTCACGGTGAGGATCCACATACTTCTTCTGTCTATCTTGAGCCGCTACTAATCAAATACGTATTAAGTTCACTATGTCTGCCATTTGTTGTACCATTTCAGGTCCCAACATTCGACGTTCACCTACTTCATCCCAGCACAGTGGAGTTCAGCACTTCCTTCCATATAATGCTTTGTAAGGCGGCATGCCTATACTAGCGTGAAAACTATTGTTGTAAGCGAATTCCACCAAAGACAGATGTTTGTCCCAACTCCCCTTGAAATTCATAACGCAAGATCTTAACATATCTTCTAATGTTTGAATTATCTGTTCACTTTGTCCACCAGTCTGAGGATGATATGATGTACTCAACCTCGCCTGCGTTCCCATTTGCACTTGCAAACTCCTCCAGAAATTCGATGTGAATCGTGGATCACGATCTGACACAATCAAAACTGGTACTCCATGTCTTAAAATGATTTCCTTGACATAAAGTTTAGCCAATTGCTGTAGGCTATACCTAACTCCTATCGGCAAAAAATGAGTCAATTTCGTCAAACGATCTACTATTACCTAGATAATGTCGTATCCCTTCCTTGTCATTGGAAGTCCCACCACAAAATCCATCGTGATATGCTCTCACTTCCACTCTAGGATCTCCAGTGATTGCAATAATCCACTCGGCCGTTTGTTTTCGGCCTTAACTTTCTGACAAGTTAAGCACTTACTAACATATTCTTCTATTTCTCTCTTCATGTTCGGCCACCAAAAGTTCGATCGAAGGTCCTGATACATCTTGGTACTACCTGGATGTATCGAGTACCTCAAACTATGGGCCTCTCCCATTATCTCTTCTTTTAATTACACATCACACGGAACCCAAATTCTTCCTTCAAAACGAATTAACTCCTCTTTATCAAGGTTATACTTAGTCTTCTCTTCATCCTCCATTCTCTTCTTCTTTCGTTCGAACTCCTCGTTACTTAGTTGTACTTCCTTAACTCATTCCACCATCGTTGGTTGAGTCTCCATTGTGATTAATGTCCCTATCGATTTACTGGGCAACCTAACTTCTAGCTACATTCTTGCCATCTCCGTTTCTAACTCATTTTGAGTCGTTAACATTGATAGCTTTTCCCTACCCTTCCTACTTAACGCATCGGCCACTACATTTGATTTCCCTGGTTGATATAAGATATTACAATCGTAATCTTTTATCAATTATAACCACCTTTTCTGCCTTATATTCAACTCCTTCTGTGTGAAGATATATTTCAGGCTTTTATAGTCCGTGTATATCTCACACTTCTCCCCGTATAGATAGTGTCTCCATATCTTTAATGCAAGAACTATTACTGCCAATTCTAGGTCATGAGTAGGATAGACCTTCTCGTAATCCTTTAACTGGCGTGACGCATACGTAATGACCTTGCCATGCTGTATGAGTACGCAACCTAGTCCTTTATGTGAAGCATCACTATAAACTACAAAATCCCCCGTATCATCTGGTAAAGATAATACAGGTGCCTCACTTAACCTACTCTTTAGTTCTTGAAAACTATTCTCACACTTTTTAGTGCACACATACTTTACAAACTTCCTCGTCAAATTCATCAACGGAGTAGCTATTTTAGAAAAGTCCTGGATGAACCTTCGATAATATCCCAGTTGTGACGCCCCCAAAATAGGTATACATCACCCATCTTGAGTCACCAAATACATGGTACATAATTCAACTACAACTTAATTATACAACTGTCATGTAAAGTACGACAAAACATGAGTAGAGAGTTTCAACACGAATATTATCTTCTAGACAATATCCAAACTCAAATTCAATATTATTACAATTATTATCACACTATTTCACAGAATAGTGAGGACTACTAATGCACCATCTCGGACCATCACTCCATTCCCCGACTAGTCCCGGCTATGTTCTCATTTCCTGAAGAGAACAATGAAAGCAAAGGGTGAGCTCAACTAGCCCAGTAAGAAATATTATGACTAAGATAATGCAGAATAAATTATCGTTAGCCTTCAACAGTGTTAAAATGATAAAATACAACAGACATCAAGTTTAACTGCAGGGGAATAAGTAATCCATTAGAAGAGTCAAGTAGAGAATAAAATCTACTATCTTCTATGATTTAAAAAGTTTTTCATCACTTTTATCGCTGAGACTCAGCTTAATAAATAATCCACATCATCGAATCATCCCTGCACTACAACCAATGATATTTATTAGTATCACGACCACAAATTATCCATGCACTACAGGCCAAAGATATTCGTGTTTTCATCAAGGGTCATGATCATGCCAACAACTGTCCATCAATGCATTACGGGCCAATGAGGAATTTTACCATATCATTTGTAACATTACGGTCATGATTATACCGAATAATCCCTGATCATAATCATACCAAGTCCATCTATGCACTACGGCCACAGATGACTTTCATCATAATATAAACATGAGGATGATGACAATGATATAAGAATTCAATTACAAGAAAGCAAAGGATAAATTTTTAAAGATTTATAATTTAATTTATCCAGAATTCAATAATGTCCAAATTTTCAACATGATATTGCTTTGTGGAGTAAAATTCAAGAATAATATTGTATCAAAAATGATTTGGATCGAAAAGAAATCAATTTTTATCATAAATAGTACCCCGGGTGAATAGTATCCTGTGAATAGTATTTCTGGAATAGTAACTCCGTGAATAGTACTCCGATATGAAAAAAAATTAAAACTTATCAAGAATGCTCAGAATAATATTTCCATGAAAAGATATTGGATAAAGCGCAAATATCAAGGATATTCTACTAATTTTATGGAGTATAGAAGCCAAAACTTTAACAAAACGAGTGTAGAATTCGAAATCTGAAACGAAATAATATTACTTACATACTACAAGGTATGGAAAAAAAATATTATTTCATAGGAATATTGAACAAAAATAACATCCCTTATGACTTTTGAACGAAAATAATATTCCTTATGAATATTGAGTGAAGATAATATTCCTTACGAATATTAAATGAAGATAATATTTCTTACGAATATGGAACGAAATAAAATTTCTTATGAATACGAAAAATAATATCGTAAGCGAATATGAAATAAATAATACCCCTCACCTCAATAAGAGAGCAATTCCGACTGGTATAGCGGATATATTTTTGAAGAAAACTTTGACTGTTTTCTACACTTAAAGCTTACTTAAACTCTAAAAAAATACACTTAATAATATAGAAGAAGAATTATCTGATTCTGGTGTAATTTTTAATTCTAAACTAAGCATCCTATTTATAGGAGAATGGAATGATACTATTTAGAAAAGTTTTTTCACGGACCAAACAGTGGGAAGAAAAATTTCACGGGCGCCGAATCTGATTTCACAAGTTTTTTACTATGCACTGCATAGTAAAATACTATGCAAATAAAATATAATATATTCTATTTTTCATAAAAAACAAAACTTATTATAATATAAATAATAATAATAATAATACTACCCTCCCTCCCATGTTATCTTCCCCCCCCATTCTTTTCTTTCCCTTGACCAATTTCCCCCCGTCAACATATTATCACACTCATAACACACTATTTTGAAAAATGAGTAAGTGGGGGTTCAAATAATAAGCAAAATGTACACCAATAACTTCATAAAAATCCCCTCAATATTTTCAACAACATTTATTCATCGTTATTATTATTCGCAATATTTAACAACCAGATCATTCCCAGGAAAGAGGGGGCTTTCCGATAAGGATTTCTCCCTATTGGCGCGCAATTAGGTGCCCAAACCCCTTTCCTCGATAGAACTTTCTAGACATCGTCAATAATGCAAATAATAATATGAATAATCGTATCGTCTCAATTATTGATTTAATAATATATAAAATATTGACAATAATTGAATCAAATAACGTGAGATACTATCTGTGATTCTTTGTAGCAATAATTGAACAAAACTGAGTGACTTCTCACATAAGCATCAATAATCAATACCGTGTACTACTATGCAACCACGCGTATTACTGTACTTTCACCACCGGTTATTTCAATAGTTAACGGTAAAACTTCTGCCGTTATTTTTATCAAAATATATTTCTATCGTTTTCTCATTCCCACAATAATTCCGTTATGGGTCCACCAATGATTGTGTCGTCGTACGGATATTTTCCAACAAAAAGAATATTCTCCGACCAATCGAATATTTTATAACCACTTGCTTACTTAGAAAAATTGATAATATTACCCACAACTATAACATTATATCAAATCCACACCTTAATAATTTTTAAGAAAATATTTCGAGTAAATTAATCTTTATTCATAAAATTTGGGGTCTTACACTGGTAACCCCAGAATATTCTGTACCTCGGTTGGTGTTTTTGGTTGTTCCCAATTATTAACTGCTTCCACCTTTGCTGGATTCACTGAAATGCCATCTTTATCAATAAAATATCCTAAAAACTGCAGTCTTTCAAGCCAAAATTCACACTTAGTGAATTTTGCATACAACTTTTCCTTTCGTAGTATTTCTAACACTATCCTCAAATGTTCAGCGTGATCTTCTGGCATCTTAGAATAGACTAAAATATCATCAATGAATACTACGACAAACTTGTCCAAATATTGTTTGAACACTTTGTTCATCATATCCATAAATGCGGTTGGCGCATTAATCAACCCAAAGGACATAACCAAAAACTCGTAATGACTATAACGAGTTCTGAATGCCGTCTTAGGTACATCCTCCTTCCTCACTTTCAACTGATGGTACCCCGTGCACAAATCTATCTTAGAAAAATACTTTTTCCCTTTCAACAGATCAAATAAATCATCGATCCTGGGCAATGGGTATTTATTCTTAATTTTTAACTTGTTCAACTCACGATAGTCGATACAAAGTCTTAACGACTCATCCTTTTTCTTTACAAATAATACCGATGCTCCCCACGGAGAAACACTCGGTTGAATGTACTTCGTGTCTAATAATTCTTGTAATTGAACCATTAACTCTTTCATTACTATCGGCGTCATCTGATATGGTGCCCTAGAAACTGGTACTATACCTAGTAACACATCAATCACAAATTCAACCTCCCTATCCGGTGGAAGACCTGGTAACTCATCTGGAAATACATCTGTGAATTCTTGTACTATAGTTATCTATTCCAATGATGCTCCCATTCTCTGGGTATCAACAATATGGCACAAGTATCCTATACAACCCTTCCTCAACATCTTCCTAGCTTGTGTCATAGTTAGACAATAAGAGCATCCCGATGATTTACTACCGTAGAACACTACATTGGGTTTCTTAGAAATTCGAAGGTTCACACTTTTTCTTTGACAATATTTTATCGCTCTATTGTTAATCAACCAATCCATACCAAGAATTATATCAAATTCTCCAAACCTTATCGGTATAAATCTACTAATAATTTGTTACCTCTAATATCTATACAACAATTTCTATGAATGTGTTCAACGGGAATTATCTCTTCGTTAGCTACCTTAATAATTAAAGGTACTTCTAATCTTTCCGGGAATAATCCTAATCGCTTAGCAAATTCACATGCTATAAAAGAACAAGTTGCACTCGAATCAAACAGCACGTAAGCATTTATTTCATTGACTGAAATAATACTTGCTACTATATCCGATGATGCAACCGCATCTTGGACAGTCATATTAAAAGTATGGGTCGTGGGTCTACCCGCTGGTGTTGGTAATGCCTAACTTACCACTACTAGCACCCTTGCTACCCTCCAACCCCTTCTTTGGGCAATTTCTTTCCATGTGGTCCATCGATCCACATACAAAAGACCCCTGGTTCTTCTCAGGGTTAACAAAATTGGGTGATACATGACCCTCTTGCCCACAGTTATAACAAACTGATTTCCCCTTAAGACAGACTCCTAGATGAGCCTTTCCGCATGTCTTACATGCTTCGATCCTACGCTTAGGATCCCCTTATTTTACTCCAGTATTTCCGGAGTTAAAACCCTTCCTCTTGGTCACACTTCCACTTCCATTAGCTCCCTCAGCCTTGGATACTTCCTCTCCTTTATTCTTATTCTTCCTTTCTTTGTGTTATTGGATTAAAACCTCACTACCACCCTCGACAATAATTGCCTTCTTCAGAATTATTTCATATGAAGCACTCTGAAACACAGAAATCCTGCTATATAGCCAGGGTTTTAGTCCCTGCTCAAACCTACGAGCCTTCCTCTCCTCGGTGTCCACTTGATGTGGAGCAAATCTTGCCAATTCATTGAAATTGGTCGTGTAACGAACGAGAATTTTGTAATTAATTTTATTAATTTTAAATAATTATTGAATTAAATAAATATTTAAATTGATTTATTTATTGAGATAAATAAATATTGATGAAATTGTTGTGCAATAATTTAGTTAAAGTATGTTATAATAATTAAATTAATGTGTGATAATTTTATGATTTGAAGATTTAATTTAGTGAAATAATTAAATTAAATAAATTGTTTAATAATTACAATGTGTGTAATGGCGATGTTCTAATTTGATTTAATAATTAAATTAGAAATTTAATAATCTATTAAATAAAATTATAATTATATTGTAAATGTTTGATTTAATTATTAATGAATTAAGATTAATAATTTAGAGTATTTAGAATTAGATTAATTTAATTTGATAAGGATGTGACAATTGAACTATATTATATAAGTAATATAAAAATAAATTGAAGTTGAAGTTTTAGTGTGCAAGGCAAACAAAGTCTTGAGGCTTTTGGCATAATATAACTGATATGCTTGTTAGTTTTTTTAAACTGATATATACATGTGTTATATGTATATCAATGTGTGTTATGTTAGTTTTATTTTCTAGCTTTAAAATTAGAGAGAAAACACAGAGAACTTGAGAGTTGGAGAAGGAATTCTCTTTAAATTGCGAATCAAGGGGAAGAAGAAGGTTTGTCAAAGCCTTGGAACCATCATCTTTGTTTACAGTAATCAAGAATTGAAGGTATAAAACGTAACTTCATGTTTTTAGTTTTTAATATAGAATTTTGTGTGAGTTTGACTTATAAGTGTCAATTAGTTTATGTAATCCATTGGTTATCATCTATAAATGATTTTTAGTAAGAAAATTCATGGAATCATGTTTTAGAATGGGGTTTTTGTGTTCTTGAGTTTTCTTTTGGAAAAAAATGAAAATTTTGTTGATGATTTGATAAAATGGTTGTTATGTATGTTATAGATGGTTTATAATCTGTTATATGTTGTTTGCAAATGATTTTGGAGTATCAAATTCATGTGTAATCATGTTTAAGAAGAAGAATTGGTTTTATTTTTGAATTATATAGTAATCTATAAATTGGTTATGGATTGTGTTAATATGTCAATAAACAAAAATAATGCATGTGCAATGGACTGATTTGGTTAAGAAACGATGATTTGGTGATTTAATTTGCTAAACATGTTGAAAAATGAAGAAAACTAGTAAAAACGTGGTTTTAATCCTTTAAAATTGGCTGTGTAAGATGTTTATATTGTTAGAATCATGATATGCATGCTTGGTGTTGTGGTTAACAAACTTATAGCTTCTGGGTATATTAAATTTCTGCTTAATTAGGAAAAATTGGGTTGATTGGGAATGAACTGTGAAGCGAGTACGTGATCTATAGTTTCATGCTGCATCTAACAAGTATTTGGCGTTAATCTTGTAGACACTCAAAATTTTCCGCCTACCTGTTATTAACATTGCAGGAAGTGTAGAACCTTCTTTCAGAGATAACCCTGGAAGACAGCTTAGCTTAATCCCGGAAATACCACAAGAAGATCAGTTTCAACCCCAGAAAACACATCGGGAGTATCGTTTCCCACCTCGGAGATAACCCCGGGGAAACCAGTGCAAATACCGGAAATTCCAACGGAGAAGGCCAATTAATCTTGGAGATAAACCCGAGATGTTTAGTCTTAGTCCCCGAAACAACACTAGGAAAGATAATATCTGCGATCGGCTTCAACCTCGGGACTCACACAAGGCACTCAATTCACAAACCGGAGATAACCCGGAGGACGGGCACACCTCGAGACAACCACGAGGGCATTCAACACTTGCGGTGATCCCAATCTCGAGAGATAACCACGAGCAACGTCGCTTTATCGGCCAAAACCGGAGATAACCCCGGTGAAAGGCAAAGTCGTCAAATTGCCACCTCAACCCCACATGGCGCCGTCTTAACAAACAACATATCAACATACATTCTACAAAACAATGTCCCATAAGAACCAAGGAGTTGTAATCCCGAGTGACTACTACGCAAGGCGGCACACCGGATAGAATTTGAAGATTGAAGAGATAGGACATGGTTCCATCTTCCTAACTTTGTACAACCTCTAATCCCATGTCATTGCGTAGCTCTCGACAACAGCAGTCCAAAACAGGTCTTATACACCTCTATCGGATGCTCGGATTGAAGTTTTGCAAGTTTGAACGGACATCACGTTGCATGCGTGCACGTACTTGCCGAGATGGCGGGACCCGACCCACAGGGCACCCGGGGCACCCAGTGCATCTGCGGTGCATGTGCGTGCTGCGACTGCCTCCCTCTATAAATATAGGGCTTGGGGTGGCCATATTCAAGAGAAAAAAGGCGAGGAAGCCTTGTCAAATTTGCTCTGTACACACCCCATATTGAGTGCTTTCTCATTTTAAACACTTGTTAGCTCACATATAGCTATATTTTTACTGGCGGGAGACGAGTGTTCATCCACTTAAAGTCATAGAAGTCTTCTTTGGCATTACTGTAAGCCTTCTTACACACATTATAAAGCCTTTCTCTTCATCTTTGCACACTCTTTCTTCACATTGAGAGTCGTGTTGTGTGTGTATGCTTGGACTTGGTCCAGTGGTTTTCATTTCTATCTGTATATATATATATATATATATATATATATATATATATATGGACTAACATTATCGAGTTATGCCTCGATTGAGCACTGGACTATATATCCAGGAATTTAGCTTGCTTTATATATATATATATATATATATATATATATATATATATATAATTTTACATCGGGCGTTCTTGATATATATATATATATATATATATATATATATATATATATTTATATATATATATATATATATATATATATATATATATATATATATATATATTTTGACATCGAGGCTGGAGTTTACTTATTGGCCTTTTCTTTTTATTTACATTACATCCTCTTTGGAGTTTACTTACGGCGGTTGATCGTTTTTTTCTTTACTTTATTTACATTTAGTCACTTTGGAGTTTACTTAGTGGCGGTTGATCGCATTTTACTGCTTTATTTACATTTACGATCCCCATGGAGGTGCTTCGTGGTGGTTGATCATGTCTCTATATATATATATTTACAGCTTTTATATATTTACATTTTGATCCCCCATGGAGGTGCTTCGTGGTGGTTGATCATATACTATATATATATATATATATATATATATTTATATATATATATATATTCTTACTTTTTCATATAAATTCTGCGGCATCATGTGAGCCTAGGAATCATGTGATCACAGATTGATCTCTTGAATCTAGATTAGGTTCCGTGATGATGGACATTTTTATTTGTATGCGACTTGTAAATTATTCACGGTGTTTGAATTTCCTTAGATGGCTTTCATGCCCATGAGGAGTTCGACACTTGCTATATATTATTTTTTTCGAAAGATGCTTCGCATCTCAAAAAAAAAAAGCAATCAAAGTAGAACATTTAATAATAAAATGGAAGTATGAAAAGGTCTCAATTACTATTGAGCACGAGGTTTGAAAAACCTCTTTTACAAAACCTCATTGCTATATCTTGTTTAAAAGCTGAATTTTTCATACAAATTCAAACCCTTTGTATATAGGTGCGAACGAGGCCTCACACTACTTCCAAATAACAGCACATTGACCCCCACACACACACACACATTATTCATATATTTCTTGAAAAGTGGCGGTCACAGTAGTAGTAAACACGGATGTCGGGGGTGCCTAACACCTTCCCTCCGCATAATCAAGCCCCCGAACCCAAATGAATCTCGGTTTCACAGACCCGTTTAGCAATGTCACATCACTGGGTCAATGTGCAAACCTTTTCTCGGTTGCGTTGGTGCAACCAGTTAAAAACACCAACTGGCGACTCTTACAGTCAAATCGTTGACATATACATATGGACCTTTTTCACTTGTTTTTTCAAACAAATCTCACATAACATGAGAACACCAAAAACAAAAACGAAAAAGGGACAAATAAAAATCCAGCGTCGACGGTGGCGACTCTCTTTGGGACACCCGATAAGAGGGCTTAAGCCTTCTACTACAAACTTTTCAAAACTGTTATATGCTTGTGTGTGAATGTTGCATTTACATTTTGATGAATGTGTATGAATGCATTTTACTTCTTTGCCTTTGCAATATATCTATCTGTGATATTAGTGCTTTGCACATGTCATCATTTTCATAAGCGGTGAGACACGTTGTATGTGAATGTATGTTGTGTGGTTCCTCCACCGGGAGGCTATCACATCGGTGTTTGATTCTTTGGACTCGTGGGAAGACTAATTCCAATGAGGCTCGGAAAAGCACCACCAGTTAAGCTCCGTTGAAAGAGGCCGGATTAACTTCCGTCGAGTAGATTGCGATGATCTGGAACCTTCATGCCAAAAAAGCGCGAGAGTAACCTAAGATAGGTTAGACCTCGATAAACCAAAGCGGAGGAAAAGTCTCTTCATGCTTTCCATTTTTCATTACTTGTAAAGACAATTACTTGTAATTTTATTCCATGTTCATCTATATGTAATGGAAAATATGAAGAATATTTGCACATGCATATTAAGACTTGACATGCTATCAAATGACACCCGTTTTGCGGGATAATATTCCTAAAATGGACACATTATGATAGCATGTAAACATTTATACATTCCACAGACTAAACTACATAAGTTTTTGTAGGGAAACAATTGGGCTTATTACACCTCAAAAAATCAAAAAGCCACGAGCCTCTGACATCCAATTATGTCTTCATCGACCGGTCTAATCCTGCTCTGTCTCTCGAGAAGAGTTTGATGGATTAAGCAAGCAAATTATAGATTTGGTTGTTTACTTTAAAAAATTACACCAATCTACTCGGGGTTCATGAATACCCATACATACGAATCCTCTGCACACGAGGAGGAGCACAAGTTCGAGATAAAACAAATCACGAACTTGAGTTGGATCGACCAACAAAATTCCTAAAACACCCATCTTAAAGAAGATCCGGACACCGGTGATATCGGGAAGAAAGTCCTTCAAATGGAGAAACCATCCAGATTCTATCAAAGGAATTGGAACACAGGGGAGTGTTTCATATCTTGACCTTTTGTATATTCCACGGTGTTCATTATCGAGAGAAGTTCAAAACTCGACTTTGAAAAGTATGATGGGTTAGGGGATCCTTACACACATTTGAAGATATTTATAGGAGAACTTGGATCTTATGCGGAGGATGAGAAGCTCGAAATCATGGTTGTTCGAGAAAAGTCATTTGGAAGCCCGATCGTGGTATACAGTTAGACAACTCAAAGATCCATAGGGGAGGAGGAACTAGCTCATGCCTTCCTCACTCGATCTGACTTCCATCTCGGATGGCTCTGGCCAGTACCAGTTACCAAGGTCGAAAACAATCTAATGAGTCTTTTAGAGAGTATGCTCAAAGGTGGAGGCGCCTTCTTTGCTCAAGTTATTCCTTCCATGATGGAATCGAAAATGGTCATGACCTTTATAGACATATGAAGCTCCTTTCTATGAAAGAGTCTTAGGCGGCATTGGCAAGCCATTTTACGAAATGATCAAACACGGAGAGATGGGTGAGATGGGATTGAAGTCGGGAAAGATTCAAGACCTAGCCACTCTTAAAAGTAGTTCTTGAGCACATCGATCTGGAACTTATGGAAACAACCCCGAGGGTCCATAAAAAAAGAGAAGAAGATGTTTCCTTGATACTACAAGGTCAAAAAGCGGTCGAGAATATGCCTATCGGAGGAGAAAACTACTCCCCTTTGCAAGCACAGTCTTGAAACCCTCCATTGCCTAAAGGTGGAGAAGTCGAGATGCCCCAGTGTTCACACCCTTAGGGGACTCACTCGAGAATATCCTTACTCTTACGACTACTCGGAAGAAAATTACATCTTCTTCCACCATGAACTTGAATGGGAAGGGTTTCAATGCTTACTCGGAAGTGTGCTTATCATCATGCGGGGCACGGGGACATGACACTTTCGAGGATTCTTGGGCCTTGAAACACAAGATCCGGGACTTAATCGACAATGGGGAGATTGTCGTGACTAAACCCGACCAACCTCATGTGCAAAGACAATCCTCTTCCTCAACACAAAGAAGGAGAGAGTCAATATGATTAATTGGAAGCGGTGGACGAGTTCCAATTATGTTGTTGAATCTTCCCGACCGGCAAAAGATGGTCTTGACAGATGGGATTATCTGTGATTCAATTTATGATGGAGCAAAAGATTAAGGCTCTTTGCAAACAAGTAGATCGATTAAGCGAGCGAGGTGGTGATTCATCAACACCAAGTCACACGCCAATTAATCGATCGAGGAGCATGCTAGTCTCCTTCCTTTTTTTGTCATGAATATTCCATCCTCGCCTTGAAAAAGTGAAACACTTGGAGGATAAAGTTGCGAAAAGCAAGTGCAAGCTTGGTCGGGATTTTGCCAACAAAAAGGGAATTTACATATCTTGGCCAACCTATGGAGGAGATATTTCAAATGTTGATCAATGAAGGAAGAATTACATCCCTTCTACCTCCAATCAATCCCCATTCCAGATGGTTTAATTCCGAGGGAGTATGCCAATATCACTCCCACTCTCGCGGTCACAACACAGAAGAATGTTGGGCACTCCGCCACCTCATTCAAAATTTAATTGACAGCGGTGTCCTGCAAATGGCGAACAATGACACTTTGTTACTCGAGAGTGGAACACATGTCCTACAAAATGGAAGGATGGCGTAGCGATTATATCCGTGAGAGGATGATTTGGTACTGCCACTACCACTCACAATACTGAAGCAATTCAACTCAAAGGTCTGACAATCCTTTGAAAGTGGTTGCACCGAGCCAATTAACTTACCATTGGACCACGGTATCCTGTTGTCGACTACACAAAGTCCCATGGAATTATGGGCGGGGTTGAAGGATCTACTTCACATACTACTTCTTTGCGATGTGTGAAGGAGAATCCACTGTATCTTCCCCATCGGGTGATGAAGTCTGCCATCATATCAAATGGGAAAGTTCCCACAGAGAAGATTGAAGAATTCCTCCATACCATGGGCCATAACAAAGCCAAGGTGGTTTTAAGCTTGAAAGAAGCTCCACAACAAATTTCCATATTGGACTTGATTTTCTCTTCCGAAGATCACAGGAAGATATTGCTAAGGGTCTTGGAAGAAGCCCATTTACCGAAATCAGTGGATGTGGAAAAATTCCAACATTTGGTTGATCACATTTTCAACAACAATGTTATATCTTTCACTGATGACGACATACCCATTGAAGGGACTGGTCATTGCAAGCCGTTGCACATAGAGGTTTTGTCCTCCGAATACATGGTTGGAGGAGTCTTGATAGATGGAGGTTCATCTCTTAACATACATCCTTATGCTACCTTGGAAGATGAATATCAACCCCAAGAGGATCAAAAGCGACCATCGATTATCAAAGCTTTTGATGGGTCCCGACGAAATGTCGTTGGAGTAATTGAATTACCGGTGGAGATTGGTCCACATACATTCAATGTATCCTTTCACGTGCTCAAAATAGCCACGAGGATACAACTTTCTTTGTTGGGAAGACCATGGATTCATATGGTTTGGAGCCGTCCCTTCCACCCTTCATCAACAACTCAAGTACATTATCAACAATAGCCTAGTCATTTATTAATCTTTGAGCGAAGATATCGAACAAAGTGATATACCACTAATCGACTTCATTCAGAAATTGAGTAGGTCGGTTTCCATGCCACAGAGGTGAGCAACACTCATTACCATCCCATTGGGGCACCACCTCTCACACCCAAGATTTCTACGCGAGGTTATATCGGCCACTCGAGATGATGTCATTGGGTCATCAACTTTGGACAAGGGTTGGGCAAAAGATCATCGGGGTATTAAGCACCCGATTCAAGTGCCCGATCAAATAGGGAACAATTTGGATTAGGCTATTCTACTAGCTCGATCACGAGGAATCCTCATAAGCACAAAATAGATTCCTTGACTTGACCCACCGACGATTTTCTCCACTTGAACTCTGAGTTTATCTGATCTCAGATAAAGGTGCCGACCCATATTATGGCTATGCTATTTCCCAAACCCGATCTGGTTAAAGCAAAAGAGGTCACGATTCACGATCCCGAAGTGGAAGAGAGGAACAAAAACATAAACAAGACATCCCGCCGATGATGTCGAGCATACGCATCATTGTCCATGATGAGCATACAAATAGATACACCCAGAGATGATGATTGCCCGGATATCATGGTCATCATTAGGGAAAGGAGGGCGATGATAGCCCCTCCATCACTGCGATCCATCGGGACTTTACCCTCGACAATTGGAACAACACTCCATGCATTGGTCGACGAGGGTAAAATGCGGTAAAAATTCCATACGCCTATAGATAACTTTAACTTACTTACTTTTTTTTTATACAATATTAGCGGTTGTTTTATCGATACATGCTAACACTTTGTATGATTAAACAGTTTTCATATATTAAGTGAAAGCATATTTTGTTTGGGACTCTGAATTTAGATGTGCATGTACTTTAGCGATGAGGTGCCTTTTCTCCACAAGGACTGTAACTTTGATGAAAAGTTGGACTCAGACTTGATGGAAATACAAGAGGACATTGAGATACCTCAGGAGATCAAGGAATGGGTCGAAGACAAACCTAAACCGAATCTTGATCAAACCACCTCTTTCAATCTCGGATCCTTAGAAAACTCTAAGCTAATCTAGATTGGTTCAGACCTCACTCCAAACCAACGAAATGACATGGTTGCGCTACTAACCCAATTCTAGGATATGTTTGCATGGTCTCATGAAGACATGGTGGGTTTGTCCACTGACATTGTCCTTCATCGCCTTCGCATTAAAGAGGATTCAAGCCCGGTCGAGTGAAGCTCGGGCGATTGAAACACGAGTGGAGTTTAAAGGTTAAAGAAGAAATTGTGAAACAATTTCAAGCGGCATCATCATGGTGTCTACATACCTGAATGGTTATCAAACATAGTCCCCATGCCTAAACCAGGAGGAAAGGTGCAATTTTGCGTGGATTATTGGGATCTAAACAAAGCTTGCCTTAAGGATAGCTTTCTCGTGCCATTTATCCACATTCTCATTGACAATCTTTGCTCGATCTGACATGTACTCCTTTGCGGATTGCTTGGGGGTATCATCAGATTATGGTTGCTGAGGAGGATCGTGAGAAAACTGCTTTCATCACGCCTTGGGGAACCTTTTGTTATAGACGGTTGTCATTTGGCCTCATCAATCTGCGGAGAGCAACCTATCGGTGAGCTATGATGGCTCTTTTCCATGACTTAATGCATAAAGAGATAGAGATCTATGTGGATGACATCATTGTCAAGTCCAGAAAGGAGGAAGACCATTAGACCATCTCGAAAAGCTTTTCAACGGGTTGCGTAAAAGTAAACTTGAAGTTGAATCCGACCAAGTGCGCCTTTGGTGTTAAATCGAGCAAAGTTGCTAGGTTTCTAATCGACCACAAAGGGATTGAGTTGGATCCCACAAAATCCGAGCCATCGAGAAAATGCCCATTCCTCGGACGAAGAAGAAGAAATACGAGGATTTTTGGGAAGAATCAACTTCATTAGCAGGTTTATTTCTCAACTCACAACAACCTGTGAACCCATCTTCAAGCTATTAAGGAAGAACTCCTCCATGAAATGGAATGATGAGTGTCAGAAAGTCGTCCTTACAATCAAAGAGCGGTTGGTTAATGCTCTGTTTTGGTACCTCCTCCAGGGATGATGTTCCCTGTTCATGTACACTGTCCATTAATGACAATGCTATGGGTTGCATCTTTGGACAGAAAAAGGCGATAGAGGCCAGAGCGAGCTATCTATTACCTCGACAAAAGATTGACATGATCGGTGAACACAAGTACACTCGATTGAGAAGACTTGTTGTGCTTTAGCATGGGCTTCCATGAGGTTACAACATTACCTCCATGGTCACACAACCCATCTCATATCCGCGTGGATCCTCTCAAATATGTGTTGATAAGCCCATCTTGAATTATCGGTATCCGGATGGCGAGTTGATTACTGCAACAATTTGACATCGTCTACTGTGACGCAAAAGTCCATTAAAGGACAAGGAATTGCGGATCAATGGCGGCACCACCATGCGTGAGGATTACAAACCCTTAGAAACATACTTCCCAGATGAAGGGGTCATGGCAATTCAACAACACCATCGATGCGATGCATGCCATATGTGGAAAATGTATTTTGATGGGTTGTTAACATGAAAGGTTACGGGCTGGAAGCGATTCTAGTATCCGATGCAGGGGAAGCGATATCCGTCGTAGTCAAATTGCGGTTTATCGGCACCAACAACACGGTAGAGTATGAAAGGTTGTATCATGGGACTAAAACTTGCTCACTCAATGGGCATCGGATGGTTAACTATCTTTGGGGATTGAGTTGGTAATCAAACAAACCACGAGAATCTATCAAACCAAAGAGCTACATTTCTTTGCCTTACCATCGACAAGTTTTACTGATGGCTTTGGAGTTGAAGAAGTAAACTTCCTCCACATTCCTCGGAATAGGAATGATTTTGCGGATCTTGCTAGCAACTTTGGCCTCCTTGATCACATACATGACAAGGAAAACATGCCAAGCATCCCATTTGCCCTACAAAAAGGCTCCGACTTATGGGAATTACATTGGAGAAGTATCGGATGAGCTACCTCCCATCCAACACCCTTGGTATCGACATATCAAGGAGTATCTGCGAGATGGATCTACACCCATTGAGGCGAGCCGTGAAAAAAGGCGGATCCATCGAATGGCTATGAAATTCTACTGGCGGAGATGCACTCTACAAAGAGATGCGAGATTAGGACTCCTTAGATGTATGCGGACAAAGACCAAGCTCGAGAGGCTCATGGATGAAATCCATGGTGGAGTATATGGCCCACACATGGCGGACCCCTACTTGTTAAGAAAATCCTCGAGCAGGGCATTCTTGGCTTACTTACTCTCAAAGTTGTTTGTGATGATCACGTCAAGAGGTGCTATCAATGCCAAATTCATGGAAATGCTATCCACGCCCCTCGAAGGAACTCCATAATATGAGTTCACCATGGCCCTTCTCAATGTGGGGAATGGGCGTGATCGGACCCATCGAGCCCAAAAATTAGTAATGGGCATCGGTTTATCTTCACCATGATCGACTACTTCACCAAGTGGGTAGAAGCGACCTCCTTCCCGGGTTACCAAAAGAAGTCATCATTGCTTTCATCGAAAACAATGTCATTTGTCGATATGGACAACGAGAGGTAATTGTGTGAGAACAATGCTAAGAACCTCAACAACAAAATGATGGAGGAGTTATGCGATAAATTCCACATCAAACACCTTAACTCCGTCATCTACCATCAAAAGAATGAATGGTGTTGTTGAAGCGGCTAATAAAAACATCAAGAAGATCATGCGAAAGATGTCCTCGATCCTCACAAAGGATGGCTTGACCTCTTGCCTCGACTTTATTAGCCTCTGAAACTTCAATGCGTACTTCCACTGGGGCAACCCCCTACTCATTAGCCTATGGGATGGAAGCAATGCTCCCCATAGAGGTGGAAATGGAATCCCTCAGAGTGTTGATGGATGACTCAGCTGGATGAAGACCAATGGGTACAAGACAGATATCACCAATTGTCTCTAATAGACGAAAGGCGAATCGCGACTATCTTCCATGGTCAATTATATCAACAAAGGATCGCGGATCCTACAATGAAAAAAAGTCCGGCTATGGCGGTTTAAAACAACATGACTTGGTTTTGAAGAAGATCATTGACAACCAAGATCAATCTAAGGAAAATTTGCTCCAAATTGGGAAGGCCCATTTGTTGTCAAGGAGGTATTGACGGGAGGTGCTCTCGGACTACGAAAAATGGGCGGCGATGAATTTCCACAACTCATCAACTTTCGGACACCATGAAATGGTACTATATACGAGGTTACCATCAAGCAAACATCTACGGTTTTGGATCATCGGATCACCAGTCATTCCGGTTTTCTAACCCTTTTTTTACTTACTCTTTTGCCCCTCAGGGAAACATACTCTTCAAGCCAGCAACCTGGTTTCACTTCATTTCAAACCTTTCATACAATTTTGGTTATCCCACGAGTTGAACCTTTCACACTGCGGTTTGTCTGAACTTAGGATCAAACTTTTTCACACTTCTGGTTTGTCTGAACTTAGGATCAAACTTTTTCACACTGCGGTTTGTCCCAAACATGGGATCAAACTTTCTTTCCCCATGATTTAGCTTTGCACATGGGATTCAGACTTCTCTTTGGTGCGCAAATCATCACGAGGCGAACTACGTCGACTGATCTCCACGATACACAGGAGTATGGGCAACCATATTCTATATGGCTCGTCGCAATAAAAAAAAAAAAAAAAACATTTACGCCTCTCTCTACAAAAAAAAACAACAAAACATTTCTACCCTTTCTCTACAAAAACAAAAACAACAAAAACATTTCTACCCCCTTTTACCATTCGGCGTTGAACCTCTTACACTAGGTTGAACTACGAGACTGATCTCTCTCTTGAATAGAGTGCGTGGCAGCCATTTATGGTTCGGTCTAACCCCTACCAAAACACAAATACTTGTCACAGTGATCTTTGGGATCAAACTTCAATCCACCACATTTCATCGACTTGGACCAAAGGGATGGAACTACGACCCTCTCCTCACAAATAGGAGATCCGGCGACCATCTAAGCTTGCGGTTGTGCCTCGAAAGAGCAACACCAATCCATAAGAGATGGAATTAACTAGGCTCCTCTTAAATAGAAGTCTTGGCGACCATCGTAGTGCGGTCGATCTCGAGAGGAAAAGCCACACTCCTCTCCACATCTACATACAAAAACCGGTCCCAAGACACCAAAGATGGTAGGGATACACACAGATCAATGATCCATTCTGAAAGATCTTGCGACGTCTCAATGTTCGCACATCAAGGATGAGTTCAGAATGCATCAAGATCATAAACCCCGAAGAAATAGGTAAATATCAAGCAAGTATCAAGGCACAACTTGAAAGGGAAGTGAATCAAAATATATTTCCACGCCATATATAATGTTGTTTGATATATACATATGTGTTGTACATGACAAAATGGCTAAGCTAGTACATGCTAGGAAAATACAAGTCTATCTACGGATGCGTATGTATGCGGACTATCGGATCTAACATAGCATCCCTCTCCAAGAAGAAGGAGTAGCAGCGCAAGCTCACCTTGCCCAATGGTATCTACACGAGCTAGCGGTCCCGAGGCTAAGCGCATGGTGGCATGATGCTCATCAATGTATGCACTCATATATAGCAAGGATGCGGTCGTGAGGGATCTCACTAAAGTACTATCTATGATGGCCACATCCATCCGGGCGGATATGGGCGACATCCTCTCTATAATCAATGCATCTCTGGTGATCTAGGCCTCGTCTCTCTCTAATAGGCGGCGTCTCTCCCATCAAGAGTTGTCGACATCAAGGCCCTAGCACGATCTCTCTCAAAGGTCATCAAATGTAGACTTTGCTCCGATATCTTTGTCTTTGTCTTTGAATCTTTGAATCACAATAGCACTTTTCGTGGTGGGAGAATCCATCACAACTTCTTTGGCAACCCGGTAGACAAATCCTCCTCGATGGGAATATAAGTCTCCTCCATGGGCTCCCCATCATCGAATCAATCCCCACACTATGGATCTTCTTGCCATAGTCAATGCCGTCTCTGTTTTAATCCATGCAGAATACTCTACAAAACAACCTGGATGGCTGACAGAAAACTCAGCTAGCTCACGCTGATCCCAACAGGCATACAACCTAGAGCTATCCTCTGCTGATAAGTGGTGAGAAGCTGAGCGTTGACTCAATGCCCCCTCAAAAGGATAGAAGTCCTGGAACTGGTCAAACTGACACATCACGGCCAGTGGGTGGTAAGTAATCATGCCTCTCAAACCAGCTAGAGGGAGATAATCCATGTGACATACTATCATACCATGATCTCAGACAGGATGCCACCAATACTGGTGGGGTATGATCAATACGGCTAACTGTCGAAGAAGACATCTGTACGGGCCGTGTCATAAGACCATCCGGGGGTCAATGCTGAATATCTCTGGACATACATACATATGCATAACATAATACACGTATGATAAAGAATAGATGGCAATATGATATAGGGAATGGAAAACTATACATACATTCCTAATTATATCATCATCTAATACATCTCTGTACAACTAGAAATACAGGGAAATGGGGCATAAACGCCCTACATCTAACAGAGGCCTATCAAAAGAGATAACGAGAATATACATCAGAAGAGGCCAATGGTGTCAATGTCTACATCATCAATCCTATCCACCTGATGTAACTCCTCCTGAGTTACTAGATCTCTATCCATAGGGATGTCAGGCCTATACAAGGGAGGATTTGCACCAGCAAAACAATATGGGTCACCTGATGGGCCAGCGCTAGAGCTGGATGGATCAAAAATATCTGCTTTTGAAGGATCTCTGCCCAAGTGCCGGATAAAGAAATGTGCCTGGTCCAATTGCCGGGTCAAACTGTCAATTTATGTTAAATGAATCGGATCTCAGACACAGGCTAGCCAATCCATCATCATCACAGATTCAGGAACCATATCCCTCGTAAACTGAGTGCCGCGGGTCTAGGATCCAATGGTACGAGGGAACCACCAATGTTGGAATATCTCCTGAGTGTAGGGACCCTCTGATAATGTAAAACTGTCAACACCCAACAATGGGATATCAATGACGGGTGACTGCGAAATAGGCCAATAACGCCTGGCAGAGGCAAGATCGGTACACGAATCTCTCCTGTAGTGCTCCTGATAGCACGCTTTCCTAAATAGAGCTCATATCCTCCATCAGTGAAGAGAGGAATCCTACGGGTGTATATCCTGTACTCGACACCAGTCGGGTACCCATCCTCAAATCCAATGCTCAAATGCTCCCCTGGATAGGGAATCCATGTGATGACATCAGATGTCAACAACTCCAGCTGTAGGCGGCAATGAGTGAAACCCTCATCTACAAGAACCTCCACCAGTATGGAATGATGCCATCGCCGTCCTCGTGGGTAGGTATCTAATCCTAACACACTCACCAGATGTAAGCATAGGAGCCTCTCGTAGGCCCAAAATTGCCAACACAAAGGCACATCTGCTGTCAGTAAACACTCTTAACCTGTACATGGGAAATTACAAGAGAAATACTCACCAGCAGAAATGGGTAAAATCCTATCCAAGCCTCTGTCAAGCCCTGCGAACGCATGCGCATTCCCTTGAGGAAATAGGTAAAGGTGTAGGAACCCCAATCATACTTTCCAATACGGTCCATGTGTCGAGTGGCGCTGATCAAAGCGAAGGACACCGTAGAAGAGTTATCGCTATGAAGAGGATGTGTAAAGCTGGGAACCTACATAACAAAGCAGATCAACATCAGAACCCTTTACTTTTCATCAATAGGAAAAAAGGAAGATCAAAATCTAGCTTTGTACCTCATTTGCATGCAAGTAAACTGAGGGATGTCGACTCAAATCACCCAGAAGCCCTGGGTTCACCACCTGAATACTCGGGAGGTCCCTACGGGGAACATGTGCAGCAGGAGCGGGAGCCTCAACTGGTACATCCTCCTCCTCATCCTCCACATCTGGTACATCAACCTGGACATAACGTATCACCGTCTCCGCCAAACGACGAGGCTGTCTAACGGAATGGGGTTGAGGCACTTCAAAAGCCCTCCTCTGCACACTAGAAGTGGTCCTATGGGAACTACTCGGCTGATCCGGATCCATATATCTAGACAACAAATCTCCAAATCACCTCAGAAAAGGTGTGGTAAATTCTTATCTGGAGATTTTCAAAATGCAGTTTTATGACTACATGCGTGCATGTATTATTTTAACATACATCTATAGTAGAGTTAAAAATGCATAACTACCCAATGCCTACATTTTGGAAAATTTTTGCCGTAGTCCCCTTTGCAAATAGGACTATCCATATGCACATAGGCATGACTAGGTGGCCATTCAGTAGCACACCTACCCACAGTCATATACATCCTACATGCATTAATACATCAAAGTAAAAAATCTGTAAGGGTATCCTAATTACTAGGATTATTTTGCTTTTTTCACCTTTGCTCATTTGTCCTCAAATAGGATCAAAAATAGCAGAAAAGGTGTCAATTTGACTATTTCAAAAGTTAAATTTTTTCACATCATTATGTTTAGCATGGTTTAATACTAACATTTACTATGTTGAATATTTTTTAACAAGTTATTTCAGCATGTATAATCACTATTATGTGTTTAGATGCATTTCATGTGATATTTCATTTTCCAACGGATGAAAACTAGAAAAGAAGACATGCATATGTTACCAGGACAGTGTAAAACACTTGTACGATAATAGAATTTGCAAAAAGTCATCCGAACTCAGTAGATCTGAAGAAGAGCTCTCATGTTTCCTTCGCGACGCAGCTTAAAATGACTTGAGACATCAACCAGCCCATTTAAGGGAAGTCACGGTTGGCCGTAGGTCCACATACGGCTACTACAGGTGTACCTATGGCACCCCTATGTAGGTCCCACCCCTCTGGCTCGGTCCAGTTCGAGTTGCAAAGGAATTCTTACAAGCTAAAAAGGCCAAATTAGGAATAAAAACGCTACGCGATTGAGTAAAATAGCCTGAAATCCTGATTTTCACAGGTCAATTTGTGGCTTTACATATCACTCATTGGAATTCGCCCAAACACAGGGTATACTATACCAATGATTTTAGCTATTGCAAATTACATTCGGCAATACCTCGCGAAGGTCCGATGCCGTCAGTTCAGGGTCGTAGCCTTGATATGGTCCCCGTTGGGGATGTCACACATTTTCAAACATTAATGTACACGTCAATGAAGGTCAAACAACCTTGACATGGTCCCCGACGGGGGTGTCATGCATTTTCAACCATTGATGTACACGTCCATGAAGGTCAACCAACCTTGACATTATCCTCAGCAGGGATCCCATTCGTTGATGCAAATGTCAATGAAGGTCAGGCAACTCTGACAACACCAACTGTTGGCAGTAACTCCAATAGAGCAGCGAAAAGACCTGGCAATACAAACCAGGGAAGAACATCCTCATCGAGGAGGACCGATGATGGAATATGTTATACACATCCTCAACAGACAAAGCAATATCCCCAAATAATCTCTTATACATGAGAGATGCATCTTCAGGATAAAAGTCTGTATCAAGGATTCAAGACTTTGGTGATAACCCCAACGTCAAAAATCCTAGAGATTCCTGGTAGCTATGGATCACTTGTCCAAGACAGTTCATCAGGCTGGATATTTATTGCCACCCCCGGTAGAAGCAACAGGGAGCCGACAATCATCCCATCATGTTGGAGGATAATCCAACAAACCACATACATTTGCATCATGTTATTATGCATTGCATCATAATAATCTTGTTGCATTTCAAGTGTCTAGTATTCTTTATCCTATCCATGCCATTGCATTGCATGAATATGATAAAGAGGGGCATCTGTAGACACTCAAAATTTTCTGCCTACTTGTTATTAACATTGCAGGAAGTGTAGAACCTTCTTTCAGAGATAACCCTTGAAGACAGCTAAGCTTAATCCCAAAAATACCACAAGAAGTTCAGTTTCAACCCCAGAAAACACATCGGGAGTATCATTTCCCACCTCAGAGATAACCACAGGGAAAACAATGCAAATACCAGAAATTCCATCGGAGAAGGCCAATTCATCTTGGAGATGACCCCGAGATGTTCAGTCTTAGTTCCAGAAATAACACCGGGAAAGACAATATCAACCTTGGAGATGACCCCAAGGATGGCAGTTGTAGTTCTGGAGATAACCCCAGAAATGCTCATTTTAACCCATACAGTCAGCTTCAACCTCGGGACTCACACCGAGGCACTCAATTCACAAACCCAGAAATAACCCCAGGAGGATAGACACACCTCAGAGACAACCCTGAGGGCATTCAACACTTGCAGCAGTCCAATCTCAGAGATAACCCTGAGCAACGTCTGCTTTATCAGCCAAAACTGGAGATAACCCTGGTGAAGGGCAAAGTCATCAAATTTCCACCTCAACCCTACATGGCGCCGTCTCAACAAACAACATATCAACATACATTCTACACAACAATGTCCCATAAGAACCAAGGAGTTACAATCCTGAGTGATTACTACGCAAGGAAACACACCAGATAGAATTTGAAGACTGAATAGATAGGACATGGTTCCATCTTCCTGACTTTGTACAACCTCTAATCCCATGTCATTGCGTAGCTCTTGACAACAGCAGTCCAAAACAGGTCTTATACACCTCAATCGGATGCTCAGATTGAAGTTCTGCAAGTTTGAGTAGACATCACGTTGCACGCATGCACGTATTTCGAGATAGTGGGACTCGCAGAGCCCGGGGCACCCCGGGCAGTCGCAGGAGCATCTGCGACTATCGCAAGTACACATGCGGCTCCCAGCTCTATAAATATAGGGCTTGGGTGGCCATATTCAGGAGAAAAAAGGAGAGGAAGCCCTGTCAAATTTGCTCTGTACACACCCCATATTGAGTGCTTTCTCATTTTAAACACATGTTAGCTCACATATAGCTATATTTTTACCGGCGGGAGTAGAGTGTTCATGCACTTAAAGTCATAGAAGTCTTCTTTGGCAGCCCACTGTAAGCCTTCTTACACACTATAAAGCCTTTCTCTTCATCTTTGTACACTCTTCTTCACATCGAGAGTCGTGTTGTGTGTGTATGCCTTTAACTTGATCCGTGGTTTTCATTTCATCTATATATATATACTTATATATATATATATATATATATATTTATATATATGGACTAACATTATCGAAAGTTATGCCTCGATTGAGCACAGACTTATGTCCGGAGGCGTTTATTTGCTTATATATATATATATAGCGATAAATCATTTGAAATGATAAATCGAGTCGGGATTGATATATATCCCATGACGTTATCGCTTGTATATATATATTTTCTTATCGGGTTCAAGTTTACTTCATGGCCTTTTACTGCTTTATTTACATTCCGTCCCGCCTGGAGTTTACTTCGTGGCGGTTGATCATTTTTACTGCTTTTTTTACGTTTAGTCTCGCCTGGAGTTTACTTCGTGGGGGGTGATCACATTTATTAATTTATTTACATTTCTGATCCCCCATGGATGTGCTTTGTGGTGGTTGATCATGTCTCTATATATATATATTTACCGCCTTTATATATTTACATTTCTGATCCCCCATGGAGCTGCTTCGTGGTGGTTGATCATGTCTGTATATATATATTTACAACTTTTATATATATAACTGCTTACTGCTTTTCATATAAACTGCGACATCATGTGAGCCTAGGAATCATGTGATCACATATTCAGTTTACTGAATCTAGATTCGGTTCCCGTGATGGACATTTTCAGCTGTAAGCAGCGTGTATATTATTCACGGTGTTTGAA
The DNA here is from genome assembly GCA_020205605.1 of Panax ginseng. Taxonomy (NCBI): domain Eukaryota; kingdom Viridiplantae; phylum Streptophyta; class Magnoliopsida; order Apiales; family Araliaceae; genus Panax; species Panax ginseng. Next base: position 89,789,289 of record CM035139.1, on the reverse strand, counting down.
TTTCCTTAGATGGCATTCATGCCCGTGAGGAGTTCGGCACTGCTATATATTATTTTCTTGAAGATGCTTCGCATCTCAAAAATAAAAGCAACCAAGCCGAACATTTAATAATAAAATAGAAGTATGAAAAGGTCTCAATTAGACAATTACTATTGAGTACAGGGTTTGAAAAACCTCTTTTACAAAATCTCATTGCTATATCATGTCTAAAACTGAAATTTTCATACAAATTCAAACCCTTTGTATATAGGTGCAAACGAGGCCTCACACTACTTCCAAATAACAGCACATTGACCCCCCCACACACATTTATATAACAATTTCTTGAAAAGTGGCGGTCACCATGGTAACATGGATGTCGGGGGGTGCCTAACACCTTCCCTCCGCATAATCAAGCCCCCGAACCCAAATGAATCTTGGTTTCACATACCCGCTAGCAGCGATTAATCATATCATTTGGGTCAATGTGCAAACCTTTTCTACAGGTATTGGTTAGTGCCAACGATTAAAAACACCAATGGCGACTCTTACAGTCAAATCGTTGACATATATATGTCGGACCTTTTTCTCTTGTTTTTTCAAACAAATATCACCTAACATGAGAACACCAAAGAACAAGAACAGAAAAAGGAAAAATAAAAATCCCGACGTTGACAGGTACCAAAGGTAGAAACGGCGCAGCTGCGCCTGCTGAGCGTTTTAGGTATTGAGCACCAGCGTAGCTACGCCGGTGCCAAGGCTTGGGGTAGCGCAGCTGCACCTTCCCCTGAGTAGAAACAATTTGTTTTTTTTATTTCTTTAGTTTTCAGTCCATGACATGTTGGCCTAACCTAGTCTAAGGTGCATGATAATGTGTTAAACATGTAATGAGGTTCTATAATTGATTGTAAACATGTATTCAATGACTACAAATTGTAAATTTAATAAGTTATGAAAAACTTTAACTTGCTATTTGTTTAAGTTTAGTGATGTGATGTTAATTTAAAAGTCAGAACTTGAATTATGTTAACAAGTTGGATTTAAATGAGAACTAAAACATATAGAGTTAATGTTAATGTAACTAATCGGTATTGTGATTCTAATGATATATGTAGGGTTTTGATTAATGTGTATTATAGTTGTATAGCTTATGCACGAGGAAAGTTCCTAAACCTTATTTCTTTATGTAAAACAAGATCATCCTATCTTGTTTGTTATTGTTATGCAGATATCTAAATCTTACTTTTTGCTAAACAAGTTTCCTATTCTTGAACTTGATATAGTTTGATCAAGATGGCTCAAGTTGTTTGTTCATACTGAACGAGTTTCTAATCATTGTTTCTTATTAATTCAAAGCTTGAGATAACGAGACTTTCTATCAAAGATAGTCTATTGAATATACAATGTTTTATTCCACTATATATTGTTGTGATTCCATTCTTGTCTTTAATATTGTTACTCAATATCTAGTTGTTGTATCGAACTTCGAATGGCTAGTGAACCTCTATTGATTTGACTAGTCCATAGTTGATGAGCATTCTAAAATTCTAGAACCATTGTTCAGAAATCCTAAGTCAAACTGAGATGAACAACCCTAATATAGGGTATTATTGTACGCGGTAGCGTTTAGATGTTTGTGCACAATACATGGTACGAATAGTTGATCCCCCTAAGTACGAAAGGAAAGTCCGTATAGTCTAATGACTGTTGAAGGTTGAAGTAAATATACTTAGTAACCTAGGATATAGTTCATGGTCTTAAGACCCTCAGATATTAATCTTGAACTTGTTTCTTAATCTTGATTCGAAGAATGAGTTCATTATTATTCAATATTCATTTTCTTACTCTTATGTTATTGCTATTGTCATCATTATATTTGTGAGCAATTGTTTGCTCACTCTTACATATAAAATTGCAACTAAAGTTGAGAAAGTTGACGAGCCGTCTACTAGCAAGGGCAAGGGCAAGATGTCCAAATGATGAAGATTTTTTTTTTGGTTTTACTTAATAGAATCTATGTTATGATACATATTTAATTACATGATGTATTTCGCAGACTTATGCAATAATTTAAGGTTAGATTACCTAGGATTTATTTTAAGTTGATGTAACCCTTTAATGGGGAGGATTATTGTTTAAGTTATTTAAGTTATGTCTTTATCCTTGATTATGGGTAGTTAGATGTAATTATTTTGGATAGTGAGCACTAAACCCTGTGGGAATGAAGTGCCCGAATTTGGGGGTGTCACAAGTTGGTATCAAAGCTTTAGGTTATGAACCTTAGGCCGGGGAAACAGTAGGAAGTAACCTTTAAGGAGACAGAAAGCATAGCGGTGATAAACGCTTATCAAGTTCGAAGGAATGAATTCCTTGATTCATTAAAGATAAATAATAAAAGACTTTATGTGCCTATGCGTTAACAACTTATGTGCTCACGAGTATCGAAGAGTGTCCTGTAGTAAATAAAACTTAAGGTATTTTGTGACGCCCCCAAAATAGGTATACATCACCCATCTTGAGTCGCCAAATACATGGTACAAAAATATAAATACAACTTAATAATACAGCTGTCGTGTAAAATACGACAAAACATAAATTTCGAGTTTTAATAAGAACATTGTCATCTAGACAATATCCACACTCAAAAGAGTCCTCATTACATTTATTGTCACACTATTTAACAGAATAGTGAGGACTACTAATACTATCATCTGGACCGTTATTCTGCTCCCCGACTAGTCCCGGCCACGTTCTCATTTCCTACAGGTAATAAAGGAAAGAAAAATGGTGAGCTCAACTAGCCCAAAGAAAAAATATTATGACTAAGATAATGCGTAATAAATTATCGTTAGCCTTCAACAAGTGTTAAACCGATACAATATAACAAACATCAAGTTTAACTACAATGAACAAACAATCCATTAAAAGAGTCAAGTAGAGAATAAAATCTACTATCTTTTATGATTTAAAAGGTTTTTCATCACTTTTATCGCTGGGACTCAGCTTAATAAATAATCCACATCATCCCTGTACTACGGCCAAGGATATTCATTAGTATCACAACCACAAATTATCCATGCACTACGGGCCAAGGATATTCGTGTATTCATCAATGGTCATGATCATGCCAACAACTGTCCATCAATGCACTATGGGTCAATGAGGACTTTTACCACATCATTTGTAACATTACGGTCATGATTATACCGATTAATCCCTGGCCATAATCATACCAAGTCCATCTATGCATTGCATGCCACATATGACTTTCAACATAAAATAAACATGTGGATGATGACAATGATATAAGAATTCAATAAAACAAATTCAAGAATTAATTTATCCAACAACTAATAACGTCCAAATTGTCAACATGATACTTCTTTGTAGAGTAAAATTCAAGAATGCTTAGAAGAATATTTCCATGAAAAGATACTGGATGAAGCACAAATATCAAGGATATTCCACTAATTTTATGGAGTATAGAAGTCAAAAACTTTAACCAACTAAGTATAATAAAGAATGGAATAACAAAAGAAATCACCAGGCATGCGATAGACCACACAGACAGGTTATTCCAACAGAATAATAAATAACGGAACCGGTCAAGTAAATTAAGACCGACGGGATATTCCACAGTAATAATAAAGAATGGAATAACAACAAAAATCACCATGCATGCGATAGACCGCACAGACATGTTATTCCAATAGAATAATAAAGAATGGAATAATAATAGAAATCACCATGCATGCGATAGACCGCACAGACAGTTTATTCCAACATAATAATAATTAATGGAACCAGGTCAGGCGTAATACGCACCGACATGATATTCCAACAAAATAATAAATAACGAAATCAGGTTATGCGTAAACGCACAGATAGGATGTTCCAACAAAATAATAAAGAATGGAATAACAGAAGAATTTCACCATGTATGCGGTACTTCGCATAGACAAGTTATTCCAACATAATGATAAAGAATGGAATAATAGAAGAATTTCACCAAGTATAGGGGTAGCCCACGATATCTGAGTTATTCCAATGTAATAATAAAGAATGGAATAACAGAATTTCTCTTCATGAATATGAAAGAAATAATACCCCTTACCGTAAAAGAAACTGGATATAGGAGTAGTGAAGTAGCGGAATACTTTTCTTCTTTCTCTCTATAGTTTCTCTCTCTAGAGTTTCAGTGAATTCGTAAGAAATAGTGAAGGAATGAGCTTCTATTTATAGGAGAATGGACTGAATAGTAACTAATTAATGAACGGTCCAGATTGATTTACTTTTGAACGGACGGTCCATATTGATTTACTATGCACTATAAATAAAATATTCTAATAAAATAAAATATTTTAAATAAAATATAATATATTCTATTTATAATCTAATAAAACGAATAACTTTATAAAAGTATTCATTTTATATAAAAAAAGATTTTACTATGCAAAACACTATGCATAATAAAATATAATATATTCTAATTATTATCAATAAAACAAATAACTGTGATAAAAAAGTATTCTGCATTTTATATAAAAAGATTTTACTATGCAAAACACTATCACGTGCACTATGCAAATACTATGCATAATAAAATATATTATATTCTAATTATTGTCTAATAAAACAAATAACTTTATAAAAATATTCTGCTTTTTATATAAAAGATTTTATTATGCAAAATATTATGCATAATAAAATATAATATATTCTAATTATTGTCTAATAAAGCAAATAACTTTATAAAAGTATTCTATTTTATATAAAAAGATTTTTTTATTTTATTACATTAATAATACTAATAAAATAATATATATATATATATATATATATATATATATATATATATATATATATATATATATATATATATATATATAAACTTTAACTTGACTTCATAAAAAGACACCTCAATATATTTAACAACATTTATCATCATTATTATAATTCACAATATTAATCGACCAGGTCGTTTCCAGGAAAGAGGAGGCTTTCCAATAAGAATTTCTCCCTATTAGCGGGCAATTAGGTGACCAAACCTCTCATTGGCAGAACATTTAGACATCGTTAATATTACAAATAGTAATATTAATAACTCTGTCATCTCAATTATTGATTTAATAATATATAAAATATCGACAATAATTGAATCAAATAACGTGAGATACTATGCAACAATTCATCAGTGAATAATTGAACAAAACCGAGTGACTTCTCACGTAAGCATCAATAATCAATACCGCAGTGCTACTATGCAACCACGCCAGACATCGTACTTTTTTTACTACCGAGTAGTTCAATAGTTTTAACGGTAAAACTTCCGCTGTTATTTTCATAAAAACATTTTTGTCATTTTCTCAATCTGACAATAATTCTGTCGTGGGGTCCACCAATGATTGTGCCGTTGTACAGATATTCCCTGACAAAAAGAATATTCCCCGACCAAACGAATATTATACAACAACTTGCGTACTTTTCAAAATTTATAAATATTATCCACAACTATAACATTATCTCAAATCCACACCATAATATTCAAAAAAATATTTCGAGAAAATTAAATCTTTATTCGTAAAATTTGGGGTTTTACAATCTCCCCTCTTTATAAAATTTCGCCCTCGAAATTTACGCACGTACCTGGTATGCCGAAGAGGTGAGGATACCTTGACTTCATTTCAAATTCTAACTCTTGAGGTATAACCTTTGAGCGCAAAATATATTTCAAGATTTTAACAGGTACATCTTTATACATTAAATTATCCGCTATCTCGTCTGGTTCTAAATTAATAATGTGGTTCGGGTCGTCCACATATTTATGTAACATCGATACGCTAAAAACGTTATAAACACGTGATATACTTGGCGGTAAAACGAGTCTATAGGCCACAGTTCCTACTTGATCGAGGATTTCAAATGGGCCAATTAAATCGAGGGTTGATATTTCCTCTCTTCAGCAACTCTCGCTTATAAAATAACGCCCTCTTGAACCTTCTTCTTCGTATTCATCAGCTTCGGGTCTGTAGCTTTAGCAGCTTTAACATTATCGACTAAAGTCGGTTCTAATCATATATTCGTTATCTTCACGTAGGTTCGTATATTCACACTTGTAAACGCATATGATCTTCTACTCAACGCGTCAGCTACCACATTTTCTCTTCCACAATGATATTGAATGGTATGATCGTAATCTTCAACAGCTTGAGCCAACGTCTTTGGCGCATTATACGTTTGTTTTGGTTGAGGAAATATTTAAGGGTTTTAGAAATGGGTTTTGTACTGGGGTCAATACAAAATTCGATTTCACGCTCTAGGGGTAGGCTAATAAGTCTTCAAGAATACGTCAGGAAATTTATTAACAATAGAAATATCATTCAAAACTGTGACTCTCATCTAAGACTTGGATAGCACATGTAATGAAGGTTTCTCCTAACGGAGTTTCAACAGATAAGTTAAAGTCTAACTTCTCCAGAGTCAAATTTAAACGTTGAACGTAAGCAAGAGATATAAAAGAATGGGTAGAACCGGTATCTAATAAGGTATAGACTTTGCAAAAATTTATAATTAACTAACCCGTGCTAAATTCATTCGGGTTACTCGCTTTTTGAAAAGTCACAAAAAATGCTCTTCCTGAAACCACCGACTTTGTTTTGTCCGTATCCGCCTTTGGTGCCACCGTCCCAGCTAGACTTAACTTTGGTGCATGACAAAATCGGGCTAGGTGACCTTCTCTTCCGAAATTGAAACACGCTTTGGATTGCTGCGTACAGTTTGGACGAATGTGTCCCTCCTGTCCGCATTTGAAACATACTGACCGGTGGTCATTCTTCTTCCTTTGAAACGGGTCTTGATGTTCTTTGTCTTTCCATCATTATTGAACCTCCTCTTCTTGAAATTTCCACTTCTATTATCTTGGCCATGATTACCACCAAGTGGTTACCATTCTTGGCATGATAATTTCCCCGATGGTTATCATTGTTCATGGCCGCTGCCACCCCATGATTATTATCGTGTTGTTGTTTACCTGAGGATTATTGTCTTCCTGTTGCACATTATCCTGGCTATTCAACGGTCTCATGTGCTTCATTGCTTATCTCAACATTTTTAGATGCCAATTTTAAACACTGTCACAAAACAAGGGTTAATTGACATATCACATATTATCTCTATACTCTGACCGACCAATTAAATACCAAATAAACTTAGGTAGGTCATATTAGCGAACGAATTCCCCGTCTCTCCCCTCCTAGTTCTTATCTCACATCTCAGCCAGGGATCATATCCCTAAGCTTTGATACCAACTGTGACACCCCCAAAATAGGTATACATCACCCATCTTGAGTCGCCAAATACATGGTAAAAAAATACAAATACAACTTAATAATACAGCTGTCGTGTAAAATACGACAAAACATAGATTGAGAGTTTTAATAAGAATATTGTCATCTAGACAATATCCACACTCAAAGGAGTCATCATTACATTTATTGTCACACTATTTAACAGAATAGTGAGGACTAGTAATACTATCATCTGGACCAAGTACTCTGCTCCCCGACTAGTCCCGCCACGTTCTCATTTCCTAATGAACAATGAAAGAAAGGGTGAGCTCAACTAGCCCAGTAAAAAATATTATGACTAAGATAATGCAGAATAAATTATCGTTAGCCTTCAACAGTGTTAAACTGATACAATATAACAAACATCAAGTTTAACTACAATGAACAAGCAATCCATTAAAAGAGTCAAGTAGAATAAAATCTACTATCTTTTATGATTTAAAAGGTTTTTCATCACTTTTATCGCTGGGACTCAACTTAATAAATAATCCAGATAATCCCTGCACTACGGCCAAGGATATTCATTAGTATCACAACCACAAATTATCCATGCACTACGGGCCAAGGATATTCGTGTATTCATCAATGGTCATGATCATGCCAACAACTGTCCATTAATGCAATACGGGCCAATGAGAACTTTTACCACATCATTTGTAACATTACGGTCATGACTATACCGATTAATACCTAGTCATAATCATACCAAGTCCATCTATGCATTACAGGCCACATATGACTTTCAACATAAAATAAACATGAGGATGATGATAATGATATAAGAATTCAATAAAACAAGTTCAAGAATTAATTTATCCAAGAACTAATAATGTCCAAATTGTCAACATGATATTTCTTTGTAGTATAAAATTCAAGAATGCTCAGAAAAATATTTCCATGAAAAGATACTGGATGAAGCGCAAATATCAAGGATATTCCACTAATTTCATGGAGTATAGAAGTCAAAACTTTAACGAACTGAGTATAATAAAGAATGGAATAACAAAAGAAATCACCAGGCATGCGATAGACCACATAGACAAAGTTATTCCAATGTAATAATAAATAATCGGAACCGTGTCGAAGTGAAATTAAGACCGACGGGATATTCTAACAGAATAATAAAGAATGGAATAACAACAGAAATCACCATGCATGCGATAAACCGCATAGACAGGTTATTCCAATAGAATAATAAAGAATGGAATAACAACAGAAATCACCATGCATGCGATAGACCGCATGCATGTGTTATTCCAACAGTAATAATAATTAATGGAACAAGGTCGAGCGTAATACGCATGTTAATCGCATACATGATATTCCAAATGTAATAATAAATAACGGAACCAGGTCATGTGTAAACGCACATACATGATGTTCTAACAGAATAATAAAGAATGGAATAACAGAAGAATTTCACCACGTATGCAGTACTTCGCATAGACAGGTTATTCCAACATAATGATAAAAATGGAATAACAGAAGAATTTCACCAAGTATAGGGTAGCCCGCATATACAGGTTATTTCCACAGAATAATAAAGAATGGAATAACAGAAGTTCTCTTCATGAATACGAAAGAAATAATACCCCTTACTGTAAAAGAAACTGGATATAGGAGTAGTGAAGTAGCGGAATACTTTTCTTCTTTCTCTCTATAGTTTCTCTCTCTAGAGTTTCAGTGAATTCGTAAGAAATAATGAAGGAATGAGCTTCTATTTATAGGAGAATGGACTGAATAGTAACTAATTCATGAACGGTCCAGATTAATTTACTTTTGAACGGATGGTCCATATTGATTTATTATGCACTATAAATAAAATATTCTAATAAAACAAAATCTTTTAAATAAAATATAATATATTCTATTTATAATCTAATAAAAGGAATAACTTTATAAAAGTATTCTGTTTTATATAAAAAGATTTTACTATACAAAACACTATGCAGCACTATGCATAATAAATATAATATATTTTAATTATTGTCTAATAAAACAAATAACTTTTACTGCTTTTATATAAAAAGATTTTACTATGCAAAAAACACTACTATGCAGAACTATGCAAATACTATGCATAATAAAATATATTATATTCTAATTATTGTCTAATAAAACAAATAACTTTATAAAAGTATTCTGCTTTTATGTAAAAAGATTTTACTATGCAAAAACACTATGCATAATAAAATATAATATATTCTAATTATTGTCTAATAAAATAAATAACTTTATAAAAGTATTCTGCTTTATATAAAAACATTTTCTGCTTTTATTACATTAATAATACTAATAAAATAAAATTTATATATATATATATATATATATATATATATATATAAACTTCCGTGACTTCATAAAAAGACACCTCAATATATTTAACAACATTTATCATCATTATTATAATTCACAATATTAATCGACCAAAATGTCGTTCCTGGAAAAGAGGGGGCTTTCAATAAGAATTTCTCCCTATCACGCCGCAATTAGGTGACCAAACCTCTCCTTGGCAGAATTTCTAGACATCGTTAATATTGCAAATAATAATATTAATAACTCTGTCATCTCAATTATTGATTTAATAATATATAAAATATCGACAATAATTGAATCAAATAACGTGAGATACTATGCAAAGACAATTATCAGAGCAATAATTGAACAAAACTGAGAGACTTCTCACGTAAGCATCAATAATCAATACCGTGTGCTACTATGCAATCACGCATATTACTGTACTTTTACTACCGAGTAGTTCAACAGTTTTAACGGTAAAACTTCCGCCGTTATTTTCATAAAAATATTTTTATCGTTTTCTCACTCCGACAATAATTCCGTTGTGGGGTCCACCAATGATTGTGTCATCGTACAGATATTCCCCGACAAAAAAATATTCCCCGACCAAACGAATATTATACAACAACTTGCATACTTTTCAAAATTTATAAATATTACCCAAAATTATAACATTATCTCAAATCCACACCATAATATTCAAAAAAAAATTCGAGAAAATTAAATCTTTATTCGTAAAATTTGGGGTTTTACATATTTTGTTGTCAGAATGTCTAATGTTGAAGGATCCAGTCAAGCTAGGGAGGAGATACCTCAGGTGCCTAGAGATGAGGAGCCCTGAGATGACAATGTTGTTTAGGAATAGTTGATTCAGAGGGAGCCTTCTTTGTTGGTCACTGTTGAGGGACAAGGGAATGAGCCTGTGTCTGATCTAGAGGAAGAGGACTTTGAAGAAATAGAGGTGGAAGATGAGAAAGAGGATCATGTGGAGTTTCCACCAAACTCCATTGTAGCTGGGATGTATAATGAATTATATGACCGTAATATAGAATTATAGACTAAGGTTGAGGAGCTGAAGGAGCTGAAGGAGCTAGCTGACATGCGTCAGGCTACTATAGAGCAAAAGGATGTGGAGATTCAGGATCTCAACACACGTCTTGGGAACGCGAAATGGAACCTAGTTCACACAGAGGGTCATCAAGAACAGCTATTGGCAGAGAATGAAAAGATGATGTCTGAAGTTGAGAAGCTAAAAGATGATTTGAAGGAGGAGTTAACTAAGCGTGCGAGAGAAGAAGATGCTTGGATGAAGGCTACTCAGCGTGCTGATCGTGTTGAAGATAAGGTTCAAACGAAGAAGGCCAAGATGAATGAAATGGATTATGCTTTTCATTCTGCGATTAATAGGGCCCATGACCGAGTCTTTTGTTACCCAGCTCAGTTTGAAGACTTGCCATGGTATATGATGGATCGTAGAACAATATTTCTTATCATGGAAGAAGAGTGTAGAGAAGCTTCTCGACCTTTTAATATGCCAAAATAGGATGAGTAATATGTTATGTGATTAATTATGTGTTAATTAAATTGTAAATCCCATATTTTGAGATAAATAATGGGGCAAGATGAGTATGTAATCCTGAAACTTTTCAAGTTCAGGAAAGTTAATGTAGCTAGCAGAGATGTTATCCTTACTATGTTCTAAAAGTTATGAATGAATGAAATATTGAAGTTTATTGAAATGTTATGAGTTAAGCTTTAAACTTAGAATGTTTAAGTTAAACCTTAAATATTTAAGAAATTGTGTAGTGATCTAATAAGCGTGTATCTTAAATAAAAAAAATGCCTCCTAAAATAAGACAACCACGCCAACAACCACCTCCTGAGGGGTCTAACAACAACAATAACGAGGCCAATGTTAACCCGGTTCAGCAGTTGGTGACCTTGTTAACATTAGCACCTGCGAATCAGCCGCAAGCTCAAATCACGACTTTCAAGGACTTCAAAGTGGTAGGACCGCCAGAGTTTGAAGGGTTTATGAATCTAGTTGAAGCCCTGTAATAACCCGATATTTTTTTTATATAATTAAATCAGAAATTTTGTGTATAATTTTTTATTTATTTATTGTAAAGGTGGGAATATATGTGCAAGGAAAAGTATATGTATTTATGTGATAAATAAAAATTTATTTATTACATGAATAATTACAAATATTTTTTAGAATTATTGACCATTATAAATTATATTTTTATAATTAATTTTGTAGTAAAGATATATTTATTATTTATTTTCCATGAGAATATGATTATATATTATTTAAATAATATATAAAATGATTATTGGAATTATTATAATTATTATTTTATTATATGAATTTATTAAGATTAGTTAAGTTAATTATTTTAACTTAACTAATAATGCTATATATCAAGATAAATCGATATGAAATCCAAACCCTAATTCTAGTTTTTGAATAAGGACAAAGAATAATAATATTCTATTAATTATATTTCAGTGTTATAAATATGTACTGTATGTACGTATTGATAATGATTGGTCAATTATAGTACAATATTAGAAAACCCTAGCAATACTGTGTTAAACCCTAGTTTAAAAGTCAAATACGAGCTCTAGACTATTAAATCATCATGTTTTTATGATTAAGGACATGTATTATTAGATTATAATATTAATTACGGAATCCCTAATTATTGGAAACCCTAATTAATATTTAGAAACCCTAATTATTATTAGGAACCCAAATTAGTAATTAAAAACCCTAATTACTAAACTAGAATCTTAATTGCTAAATAATAAAGCTTAATGTTAATTAGGAAAATCCTAATTATTACTTAGAAAACCCTAATTACAAATTAATAACCCTAATTGTCAAATTAGAAATTCTAAATGTTAAAATAAAAACTCTATTTGCTAATTGTAAGCCCTAATTACTAAATTAGTAATCTTAATTATAATTTGTGAATCTTAAACCTAAATACCATGTTCTATGTAATTAGGAAATTAAACATGATTAAGAAACCCTAATTTTTATTTTTAGAAACTAAAATTTTATATTTTTGGCCTAATTAGAAATCCTAGAAAAAAATTAAAATTTATGGAGCTTTAGGGTTAAACCCTAAGGGTCAAACCCTAAAGGTTTGCCAAGTTACATTGTTGCCATTAAAATCATAAGCCAAAAGACCATTTTACCCTTATTGCATTATTGAATCTAACTTGTAGATTTTGCCCTATGTGGAGTTGTTGGCCAACCCTAGTCTAGCCATTTGATTGAAATATAACACAAATTAGCCACATATCTCAGCCAACTTCATTACACATCAATATATATATATATATATATATATATATATATATATATATATATATATATATATATATAGATCAAGTGAGAGAAAGTTTACTTACTTGGCTCATTTGCTTACAAACACTCAACTCATTTCTCTCTCAGCTAAAACCACGAAATCCTAAGGTGATTCAGTTCTCAGATCAAGCCCCACTAACACTCATAACAAATCAGAAGCATTGAATCAAGAATTGGTTTATAAAGGTATAAACCCTAACCAAGAAATCTGATCCTTGATCCTCTGTTAGATGTTAGATTTTTGTGTTAAATCATGTTATATGTAGTATATATAGTTGATCTGGGTTGGTAGAATGAGGATCTATAACATCTAGATGCTCGAAATGAAAGATTTTCAAAATCTAGAAAATTGGGAAATATGGTATGACAACCAAATGTTAGGTCCCATAGATCTCAGTCTATTTATGTTTTGGTTGCTTTAATGTTTGAGCATGTAGTATGCTATGAGATTTCTGTTCTGGAACTTGATTCAGGGTCATAGCGTGTACAAATTTCAAGTTATGGGTGGTCAAAGTCGGTTGACCGACGATAACTTTGCATTTTCTGGGTAAACCATAACTTGTTCATCAGTGTCTAACAACAAGTTTATGGGCCTAGATCTTGCAAGTGTTTGTTTATTTGTTTGTGTTAATGTTTTAAGGCTATACTCTTGTATGTTTACTACATATTCATGCTCTTATATCATTTAGATAAACAACAGAATGAAAGTAATCAATGGTCAAAGTAGCTTACTCGACCTTGATTTTAAGTTTCTGGAATTTCCAAAAACCAGAAGAACAATCCTTCTGACAGACTTTGACCGGACCATATCTGTTTGATGTGTTGTTGTTATAGTGATTTTATGTAATAAATCTATACACTTGCATGCTGGCTACATACTGAAACCTTTAAATCACAAAAGAACAAAAGGATCACAAGTTGTGGAAGCCCAAAGTAGGGCAGTCGAACTGTTCTTCATTTCTAGGTAACCCATAAAATGAAGAACAGCTCTGACAGTCACTTTGAAGGCTTGGATCTCGTTGGTGTTATGCTTTTTGACCATGTTTGTTGTTAGATCATGTAGTCTTACACTAGTACTACAAGATCTGACCCTTAGTTTGCTTAGAAACCTCTTGAACTGACAATAAATGTTGGTCAAACCTAGCAACTTGAACACTGACATGAATATCTGGGTTTGGCCAAGAACACTGAAGAACACCTATAGCGACGGTTCTGTCGCTCTGGGCACCCTTTAGTGACAGTTATTTTTTAAAATTAATTATTTTAATAAATAAATAGAAAAAATAGTTTTTAATTATTAAAAATACAAAATAAATTACTAAAAATTATTTTAAAGCCTAAAAATTGGTTTAAAATAATTTTGAATATATTTCATTAATATTTAATATTTTTGGAATACTAATGGTATTTAATTAATTTAATTATAGTATTAAATAAATTGTTTAAAAATAATTTTAATACTTGAAAAATCATTTAAAATTATATTATGTTATAAGAAAATATTTGAAGTTATTTTTAATGACTTTTAATATTTTGTGATGAATTTCATTAATTAATTAATATTAATTATAATTAATTTATTTAATAAATGTATTAAATAAATTTTGGAAACAATAGAATTAATGATTTAAAAATCATATTAAAAATTGAATTAAGGCTTATAAAATATTTGAAGTTATAAAATATAACTTTTGTTATTTTGTCATGAAAAATATTAATATTAATGATGTTAAATTTATTTAATAATTATATTAAATAAATAGTTTAAAAATAGTTTTATTAATTTAAAAATCATTTAAAAGGGTATAAATGAATTAAAAATATTTTAAGTTATAATTAATGACTTTTAATATTTTGATAAATAATGCATTAATATTTAAATATTAATGATAATTATTTAAAAATGATTTTAATTATTTTAAAAATCATTTAAGGGTAATATTAATACTTTAAAAATATTTTAAGTTATTAAATATAACTTTAATATTTTGGCAACGATTTCATTAATAGTTTAATATTAATGATAATAGAATTATTTATTATTTAAATCATTTAATAATGATTCCAGTGTTTGAAAAATCATGATAAAATTATAATAATTGTTTAAAAATTATTATAGGTCATTTAAAAATAATATGACTCATATTTAAGTTATTTAAAAGGATATTGAACTACAAGATAAAGTCTTAGACTCGATAATTACCCGATAAAGCCGTCGGTACACCGAAATATTTCAAAAATTAATTTGGACTTAGATAGGTTGACTTGATAAGTGTTTGTTTGTGATCCAATGACTGTTAAACATATATGACAATGTGATTAGGTTATGTGTTGACTGTAAATAATAGTACTATGTGTTATGTTATGTTATTCTAATCGATAGAATGATCTTATTAATGATAGATCTTGATATAAAAGATAAAACTAAGTTGTGTAAGCAGCATATCAGACAAGTATCTTAACTTTGTATTTACTTTATGCAATGGACATGTGTAAGCTAATATCTGAACTATTCTTTTTCATTGTTCAAATATCATAACCTTGTATATACTTATGCAATGATTTTGTATAAGTAAGTTATTAAATTAGAATCTATTGTACAAGTTCTTTAATTCTGTTATTATAAATCAAGATATATATTCTGGTCGTTAATTTCTAAGCATGGTTATACAAGTGACCTCACTTGGATAATCATTATATTTTATCACATGTTGGTACATACTTATTGGTTTTCAATATGTATACATTGACTTAAAAGTCGTCTAAGCTATTTGATTCAGCTAGACACAGATTTAAAAATATTGTTGAATAAGATAGAACTTTATTGTATCCAACCGAATTATTTTGGTTCGTTTCTAGACTAGTATGAACATCCCGAATTTGGAAAACTTTTATGCGCCTAAGGAGGATATGTTTGACGAAAATATCGTTCGAACATGTAGTATTGATCAATACAGGGCATAACAGGCTGATCACCCCAGTGCTTGTAAGTTATGATGGTTTATAGATGAAGTTCTGTTTAACCTTTTCAAAAATAGAAAACAATGTTCATAGTCTATCGACTGATCCCCATTTATAGTCAGTACATAGTTTCAAAAATTTGAAATCGAAATGATATGTTGTTTATTGTTGCTTCAGCTTACTTCACCACTGTTGATTCATTGTAGAAATGCTATTCACGGAAAACATTTGCTTTCTTCAGCTAACTGTTATTGATTGCTATTACTTACTGGGCACTCAAATGCTCATTCTTCCTTTAAATTTAAATGTTTTCAGCTAAGTGTGATCAACCAGAAGGCTCGGCCAAGAACAAAGGAAAAGGAAAGGTTGCAGAATAAGTTGGTGTTATATTATGTAATAGTTTGACTTTATTAAGATAAGGATTATATATATTATCTATCATGTATTGTAATGTATTAAAGGTTGCGTACTTGGGATTAGACTCTGATATATGTAAATTAAGTTTGATATTTATATTATTGTTATTATTATTAGTATTATTCCGCTCATAGAAATGGTATCGTGAAGTACCGAGTTTGGGTTTCAAGTACCTGAATTTGGGGGCGTCACAATATGGTATCAGAGCTTTAGGGTTAGAAACCTTAGGTGGGATAGACCTTAGCCTATAACCTTAGAACAGAGGGAAACATTGAAAATACAAATAACTCATTTATAGTTTAAAAGGAGATGAATTGAATAAATTCATCGTCAAACAAAATAAAAGATAACTTATATAAAATTAATATGTGCTGTGTGTATATATTATATGCTAATCAGGATAATTTATGTGTGTATATGTCAGATGGAAAAGGATTAAGATACCCTCAGATGGTAAAGAAGGAGCTAATATCAAGGTCAATAGCTGAAATAGAGGCTCATAGTGAAAGTAACCCGGATGAGGTGATTATTTTGGAAAATATAGTACCAGACCCAGAAACGGTGGAACTAACAGATAGTGATTCGGACACTGAAGTTGGAGCTGATCAAGCATCAACGAAAGTGCATAATCTGAGGAACAAGGTTTCTTTTCTGGAAAAGCTATGGGAAATAGAAAAGCTATTAAATAGTCAATTGCGAAAGGCATTAATAAAAACAATGGAAGAACAAGATAAGCTTAAAATCCAAATTAATCAAATGGGAGCCAAAAGCAATAAATCGTGTGCAGCTCCGAACGAGAAGGGGAAAAGAAAGATGAAAGATCGTGATATAGGAAATTCCGATAACAACCAAGGGAACCTTAACCGAATAGAAAATTGTACAAACTGTAAAAAGAAACATGAAGGTTTATGCCGGAAAGGGGAAAATGTTTGCTATAATTGCGAACATGAGGGACATTTCTATCCTCATTGTCCAAATCCAAAGCAAGGTGTCTGTTTTATTTGTGGGATAGAAGGTCATCAGGCGAAATGTTGTCCAAGATCAAGAAAAAGGCATAGTGAATAAGTAGTATAGGTTCGGTTGAGTAGGTGTGTTTGATGTAATATATGTGATAAGTATGTCCGTGTAATGTAATATTCTCAACTTCTGTATAAGTCAAAGCCGTAAATCCCAACTTTTGTGGTCACAACGGGATAGCAATATGTGTTATGTTATGTAAAGAACTATAAAATAGTTGAATGAATATGAATCTATGTTTGATTAATGAAATATGTTTGATACGTGAAACTTATATAATAAGGTTTAGAATGTAAAGAATAATTTATGGTCTTATTTAACCAGATAATGCTGCCAGGACGTTAAACTCAAAATCAAAGGGTAGAAGAATCTGTCAACAACGTTGGGGGACAACAACCAGACCCGATGCAAAACTTTGCAAACATAGTAGCTCAAGCTAAGCAACAGGGAATGCCAGCTGCAGGGATCCAGTCGGACAACCGTTTAGCGAACTTCAAAGATTTTAAGGCTGTAGGACTGCCTGAATTTAGAGGTACAACTGACCCTCACCAATACAAAACAATATATAGACAACACTTAAACAACAACGTTTTTATAAAAAATGTTGTGGTATTTTTTTTCACAATGTTTTTTAACAAAACATTGTAGATACATATGAAAAAGCATTATCTATTTATAAGGGGCAATTTTTAGTTTTAAATAGATAACGTTTTTTTAAAAACGTTATCTGTGTCAAAAACACGGAGCTTAAAATAAAAGACGTGAAAAGTGAAAATTTAAAATTAAAAACCCTCCTCGCTAATGGATCCCATCTCACTTCACTCTGTCGCGTTATTTGGCCCTTTCTCTTTCTCTCTCTCTCTCTAAATTTCGTATCCCTCACCATATGACACACAAATTTGCAATCAATCGACCACCATCTACAATCAATCGACCACCAGCCCCCTCCTGACAAAATAGCACGAGGTAGTCGATGAAAAGAATTCCACAAAGCTCAATCCCCCACTTCTCCACCAACATACCGTGCCGCATGGTTGTTTATTGGAGCCACCTACTGATTGGACGACGGATGGATTACCCAAGGCGTGAGTCGAGGGAACAAGGTCGGGGAGCCGTTGGGTAAAACACATTGGGATTTGAGCCTCTTTGTATGTCTCGGCCGCAACGATGAGTTCTGCAGCAACAATCTTGAAGTTTGTAAGTTTCTTTGTACCTAATGTATACATATACCTAATATCGTATATTATGTGACTAATAGGTGGTACACGCTAAGTCTCTTTGTGACTGATATCGATGAGTTCACAATCTTTATATCGTATAACATGTCCAAGAGCTATTAAATATTGAACGAAAATTGGGAAGGGATATTGGGCTTTTATGGGTTTTTGAAATAACTCAGTTTAGCTTGTATTGCATTGTTGATTTATATTGAATGAGCTAATCTTTATCTATCTGGTGCGGAGTGTGAGACCCCATATTTTATGAATAAAAATTTAATTTTTTTGAAATATTTTTTTATATTATGGTGTAGATTTGAGATAATGTTATAGTTGTGGGTAATATTTATAGATTTTGAAAAGTAAGGAAGTGGTTATAAAATATTCGATTGGTCGGGGAATATTCATTTTAATAGGGAATATTCGTACAATGGCGTAATCATTGGTGGACCCCACAACAGAATTATTGTCGGATTGAGAAAACAACAAAAATATCTTTTTATAAATAACGGCATAGTTATTACCGTTAACACTATTGGAATGCCTGGTGGTTAAAATACAATGTCTACGCATTGTTGCACAAGAAGACACAAAGATTGCACGATATTTTGAATTATTGATTCTTACATAAGAAGGCACTACTCAATAATTGTGATGAATTATTGCTCAATATTTTATTTTATTGATTCAATAATTGATCGTTAATATTTTATATTATTGTTGTTTCAATAATTGTCACCTTTGCAAGATTTTCCATTATCAAATCAATAATTCATATTATTTGAATAATATTATTAGATAGCATTATTGGCAATGTCTAGAAAGTTCTGTCAAGGAGAAGTTTGGTCACCTAATTGTGCGCCAGTAAGGAGAAATCCTTATCGAAAAACCCCCTCTTTCCTGGGAACGATCTGGTTGTTAAATATTGTGAATTATAATAATAATGAATAAATATTGTTAAAAATATTGGGGAGATTTTTATGAAGTATTTATGTAAATTTTGTTTATTTTATGGACCCCCATTTACCCATTTTTCAAAATAATCGGTAGAAAGTTATTTGGTATATATATATATATATATATATATATATATAAAAGTGGGTGTTAGTTGGTATATAATATATATATGTATACTGATATGTGTGTGTGTGTTATTTTGTGTGTGTGTGTGTGAATTAATGTGAGGGAGGGGATACCTTTGCCGTAAGGCAAAGGTTATAATTATATATATATATATATATATATATATATATATTTATATTTTATAAGTTTTATTTTATTAGATTATAAATATAATATATTATATTTTATTTAAAAGTTTTCGTTTTATTAGAATATTTTATTGCATAGTGCTGTATAGTAAATTAATTTTTTTTTCCAGAAAATTGGCCGAAGGTACCCCCGTGAATTCGTCGAATATTTACTGTGCAGTCCGTGATTTTCTAAATTCAAATAGTATCTTTCCATACTCCTATAAATAGGATGCTTAGTTAGGATTGAAAATCACACCAGAATCAGAGAATTCTTCTTCTATAATATTGAGCGTATTTCTTTCGAGTTTTAGAAAGCTTTGAGTGTAGAAAACAGTGAAAGTTTTCTTCAAAAATATCCCCGCTATACCAGTTGGAATACTCTTCTTTTCAAGGTAAGGGATATTATTTTTGTTCAATATTCGCTTGAAATAATATTTTCTTCCATACTCTGTAGTATGTAAGTAATGTTATTTCGTTTCAGATTTCAAATTCTATACTCGTTTTGTTAAAGTTTTGGCTTCTAAACTCCATGAAATTAGTAGAATATCCTTAATATTTGCGGTTCATCCAAAGATCTTTTCATGGAAATATTATTCGAGCATTCTTGATAAGTTTTAACTTTTTCATGCTTAGAGTACTATTCACTTGTTACTATTCTCAAGAAGTACTATTCATTGTGGTACTATTCACTCGGGTACTATTTACCCGGGGTACTATTCATGATAAAAATTGATTCATTTTCGGTCCAAATTATTTTTGGAACAATATTATTCTTGAATTTTACTCCACAAAGCAGTATCATGTTGACAATTTGGACGTTATTGATTTCTGGATAAATTAAATTATAAATCTTTAAAAATTTATCCTTGAACTTGTTTTATTGAATTCTTATATCATTATCATCATTCTTATGTTTATATTATGTTGAAAGTCATCTGTGGCCTGTAGTGCATAGATGGACTTGGTATGACTATGACCAGGGATTATTCACTATAATCATGACCGTAATTTTACAAAATGATGTGGTAAAAGTCCTCATTGGCCCATAGTGCATTGATGGACAGTTGTTGGCATGATCATGACCATTGATAAATACACGAATATCCTTGGCCCGTAGTGCATGGATAATTTGTGGTCGTGATACTAAAGAATATCCTTGGCCGTAGTGCAGGGGTGATTCAATGATGTGGATTATTTATTAAGCTGAGTCTCAATGATAAAAGTGATGAAAAAACTTTTAAATCATAGAAGATAGTAGATTTTATGCTCTACTTGACTCTTCTAATAGAATGCTTGTTCCGCTGCAGTTAAACTTGATGTTTGTTATATTTTATCAGTTTAACATTGTTAAAGGCTAACGATAAATTATTCTGCATTATCTTAGTCATAATATTTCTTACTGGGCTAGTTGAGCTCACCCTTTTGCTTTCATCGTCCTCTTCAGGAAATGAGAACGTAGCCGAGACTAGTCGGGGAACGGAGTGACGGTCCAGATGATAGCATTAATGGTCCTCACTATTCTATGAAATAGTGTGATAATAAATGTATTGAGGACTCCATTTGAGTTGAATACTGTCTAGAAGACAATATTCGTTTTAAAACTCTTAGTTTTTGTTTTGTCGTATTTTACACGACAGTTGTATTATTAAGTTGTATTTGAATTTTGTACCATGTATTTGGCGACTCAAGATGGGTGATGTATACCTATTTTGGGGGCGTCACAGTTGGTATCAAAGCTTAGGGATATGATCCCTGGCTGAGATGTGAGACAAGAACTAGGAGGGGAAAGATGGGGAATTCCTTCACTAGTATGACTTACCTAAGTTTATTTGTTATTTAAATGGTTGGTCAGAGTATAGGGATAATATGTGGCATGTCAATTAACCCTTGTTTTGTGATAGTAAAATGGCATCTGAAAATGTTGAGGTAAGCAATGTGGAGCACATGAGACCGTTGAGTCACCGCTGATCAATAGCCAGGATAATGTGCATCATGAAGACAATAATCCTCCTGTAAACAACAACACTGATCAAATGACGAACGATGGTACGTTTAGGAGTTTTTTAGAATTCATGCAAACAAGAGAGACTCCTGTTCAAAATGAAGGTGAAATCAATGGCAACCCACGGTTGGTCACCGCTAAGCAGTTCAAGGAGCTGGGACCACCGGAGTTTTTGGGAAAGCCAAAACCACTTAAGGCAGAGATGTGGATAAAGCAGATCACCAAGATATTTGATGTCTTGGAATGCTCAAAGGAGCAAAAGGTTCCATTCGCCACCTTTATGTTGCGTGAAGAAGCAAATCATTGGTGGGAATTTGTAAAACGTACTCAACCTGCCGCACTAAAGATGTCTTGGAAGAAGTTCCAAGAATTGTTCAACGACAAGTACTTTCCCGAAAGTATTCGTCACATGAAGGAGGTGTAATTCATCAAGCTGGAGCAAAACAATATGACCGTGTTGCAGTACGAGGCTAAGTTTGTGGAGTTATCCCGATTTGCATCCCATTTGGTCGATAATGAGGAGCGAATGACGCGAATGTTTCTAAGAGGTTTGAAACCCGAAATACGTCAATACCTCATTTTCACAAACTTTGTTTATATTCAGATGTTGTGAATAGGGCTCAGTTAATGGAGCGCGATAATGAGTCATCACAACCAAGAGGTAACGACCAACAACACAATAATAATTGTACCGGTGGCAACGGTTGTAAGACACTGAATTTTATGAAATAAAAGTATTTAATTTTTCTTATAATTGTTATTCAGTAAATGGTTAAATTGATAAAAAGTTAAAGTTAAGGGTGATATATGAAATTTTTCAAAATACTCATGTGGTTATAAAATATTCATTTCTGTCGAGGAATATTCGTTTGGTCGTGGAATATTCTTGTTGTCGGGGAATATTCGTAAGACGGCGCAGCCATTTATGGGCCCCATAACAAAATAACTGTCAGATGAAGAAAATGACAAGTTTGAATTTTTATAAATAATGACGTAGTTATACTGCTAATAACATCGTTGGAATACACGGTGGTTAAAATACAATAATACGCGTGGTTGCACGAAGAGCTTTACCAGATTGCACATTATTGTTGAATTATTGATTAAATGCGTAAGAAGGCACTACTCAATAATTGTTACAATAGTTACTGTTCAATATTTTATTTTATTGATTCAATAATTGCTGCGTTGATAGTTTATATTATTGTTGTTGTAATAATTGTCACTGCACATTATTTCTCATTATCAGATCAATAATTCATATTATTTGAATAATATTATTAGATAGCATTATTGGCAATGTCTAGAAAGTTCTGTCAAGGAGAGGTTTGGTCACCTAATTGCACGCCAGTAAGGAGAAATCCTTATTGGAAAGCCCCATCTTTCCTGGGAACCAACTGGTTGTCATAATTGTGATTATGTAATATTAGTTGTGAATAATTAATTATTGATTTATATGATAAGGAAATATTTATTTGATGCGGATATAAATGATGGATTTATTTATGTGGTTATAAACGAAGGAATTATTGTTGAGGTGTTTTATCAAGATTTTGGCCGGATTGGAGGTATTAAAGGATCAAATCTGTTGTTCTTAAAGCTCTATTGCGTGAGTTATAATTTTAATCCAACCGTTGGATCGTTGTGATTTTTGGATATGTTATACATATATGAGTTGAGTATATGTCCACAAATTTTGAACCGTTGAAAATTAACGCATGATTTGTTATGAATTTTATAAGGTGTTGAAACGGTGTTGAAAATCGTCCGTTTATGGAATTCAGATATTTTCTGTTTGGAATTTGGAAAAACTCAAAGCTACAAAGTTGTAGAGAATTCGATTTCATGCAGAATGGACATAGAATTCGTATTTTTATGATATACGGGCTATTTTCTATGAATTATTGAAATTTCGGAAAATAAAATAATTTTTATTAAAATTTGGTGGGACCCACTTTTTGGTTGGTGTTGAATGCATGTGCTTAATTAATCTTTCAATTGTGGAGGGCTGAATTCAAAGGTGGCGTAGGAGAAAAGAATAATTAATATATTATTTTATTAATTTAGTCTCCTTTGACGTTCTAGCATTTTTCTATAAATAGACACTTAAGTTAGAATTGAAAATCACACCAGAAACTGAAGTTTTCTCTCTCTATATATATTCTCGAGCGTATTTTTTTGAGTATTTAGATACTTGAAGAGTTGCTATTCAGTGCAAGTTTCCTTCGGCTTTTCATTCGACATTTTCGGTCAGAAGTACTGCTTTTTTGAGGTAAGAGATTTTAAGGGTTATTATGTTTTTCAGTTTCGTACTTTTTTCGGACCTTCAAAAATTCAAAAAAAATTTGAAATGATATTTTGATGAGTTTTCTTGATTGTGTCCAAAAATGGCGATTTTTGGATGTATAGATTAGGAGTTATGGATTTTATGAGAAAAGACTATTTTAAAAGTAAACCCTTATAACTCCTTGTGATTAACTCCAAAATTGGTGAAATATTTATTGGGAGTACATCTATATAACATCAGTATATTCTGTAAATTTTGGAATTTTTGGACAAAAGTTCAATTTATGATATATGTCTAAATATTCTATGATTTTGGCCATATGTGAAAATAGTAAATGAATTTTAAAAATTCTGAGAAAAACATATGTTCAATATGGGACTATATTATGCTAAATCCCAGAAAAGAAATATTTTTGGAACTGATTTGGTATTTTTCATAAAAATGGACTAGTGATGATTAAATAAATTAAATATGTTTTGTGAAGTAACAAAATTGGAAAATATGATTTTATAGCTTGAGAATCATATATGAGGTATATGCAGATTTTTGATGAGGGTTTTGGTTATTGGTGATGAAATCTTATGAGTTTGGCATTTTAGAATGATTAAATGTATTAATTAATAAAGTGTAAACAAAATTGGGAGTACATCTATATAACATCAGTATATTTTATAAATTTCAGAATTTTTGGACAAAAGTACAATTTATGATAAACATGATCTTTGATGTTTCAGGTAAAGAGTACAATTTATTAGTATGATTATGAACAGGAACTGTTATTTGGTATAACCATGATCTTTGATGTTTCAGGTAAAGACATGTGATGAAAAATATCTTCGTCTTGGATGAGAAGAGAAAATTAGAACTACAATTATGATTATGAGTTATTCACATGACTGTGAACAGGATCTATTGATTAATGTTACAGGGTTAAAGCATTGTTGGTGGACTTTTAACATGGAGAAGATAATAGACTTTATGGTCTATTTGACTCTTCTAATGGATTGCTCGTTCCGCTGCAACTATGGTTGAAAAGTTTTATCATCTACCATATGTTCTAAATCTCTGATTTATTACTGATCAAGGCTATTGATAATTTAATTATCTTTAGTTATGATATTCTTTATCTTGGGCTAGTTGTGCTCACCCCTTTTGCTTCACAATTCCTTTCGGTAATAAAAGTGTAGTCTGGCTTGAAAGCCAGGATAACAAGGGAATAGTGTGGTGGTCCGAGACTATCAAAGTTTCTCAACACATTATAAAACGGCATGACATACAATATATAATTGTATTGAGGACCTAAGATGTGTGTGTCGTATATTATACGTCACTTAATAATTGATTTTGGTGAATAACAATAGGGTGAGGTGAACCCAACTTTGGAAGGGTGTTTTGCCACTATCATATAAGATGTCTAATCACATACAATCTCGTGTTATCATAAGAAAGGGTTGTGCACATCCACTTGTTGAGTATATTTACGAGCACTACCTATATGATCTTGGAGTTGAGTTGAAACATAATGTTCAATTGTAGACGGTGGAGATAGTTATACGTCAAGAGAAGACTCACAATTGGAAGGAACATGATAGTAATCTTCTCATTTTTCTTTGGGGTCTATTGGATCAACTAAGGATTATTCTCTGGACATATGATATCTATCATAACCTAAACGCATGGCCTCCCATGTACGAAGGTTTCCTTGAGCACTTCCCAAAGATTTTAATTTCTAAAACAGTTCTAGATTGTACCTTTATGTAAGGTATCACTGTGAGGTGTTGTTCATAGTTGGGACATGAGTCACAGTTGGTATTAAAACTCACAGTATATGTGTTGTTGTATTTTGCACGACAATTGTAGTAATAAAGTTGTAGTTATTTTTTGTACCAAGTATTTGGCGACTCAGAATAGGTTGGATGGATTGGACCTATTTTGGGGGCGTCACAACGGCGTTTAAGTGAGAGCGTTTGTCGAGGAACCCGAACGAAGTTATCACGAGTAAGCTTATCATAAACTCTGCGAAGTCTATACCTTATTTGATACCGGTTCTACCCATTCTTTTATTTCTCCTACTTGCGCTCAACGTTTAAATTTGACTCCGGAGAAATTAGACTTTGACTTATCTGTTGAAACTCCGTTGGGAGAAACCTTCATTACATCCGCTGTTTATAAGTCTTGTTTGGTTCAAATCGATACCCTCACATTACCCGTCGATCTTATTTCATTAAAAATACTTGCATTTGACGTAATTTTAGGGATTGATTGGTTAACTACTCATCATGCAAAAATTGATTGTTTTTGTAAGGTTGTTAGCTTTCATATTCCTAACAAACCTATTATGCGAATTCAAGCAACAAAACCATTAAAATCAATCACTGTCATCTCAAGCCATAAAGCTATTCATTTATTGAAAAACTGATGTCAAGCTTTCTTAGCTCATGTCACGGATTTAAACAAAAATACGTCAGTTTTGAATGATATTTCTATTGTTAATAAATTTCCTGACGTATTCCCTGAAGAACTTCCTGGCCTACCCCAGAGCGTGAAATTGAGTTTTGTATCGACCTTGAACTTGGTACAAAACCCATTTCTAAAACCCTCAAGTAAAAGAGCTAGCTCCTGTGAGGTAATTTTGTGTTCGATAGGCATTTGTTATTGGCCAATTTTTTGATAGGATTTGATAAATAGTTTATATATCAATCCATCACGCAGGAGGAGGAAGGTAAACAAGAAAAAATCTAGGCAGGCATCCGGAAGGTAAATGTTAGCAACGTGTGAATTATATTTATTAGTCCTACCATGGGCTTCAATATCAAGACCATCACAGAGTTTGTTCCTTCTTGCTTTATTCCCATAACTGATTTTATGCATCAATTTTTTCCCTGTTCAAGATTAAAATTTGAGTAAAGTGTATTTTATTAGTTTTCCTTTTCATTTTTTTTTCAAAGATTTCTTGGTGTACCTTTTTTACATATAATTTATTTTAGTGTCTAGCAAGTTCCTAGTTAAGGTTCGGCTTCGGCATCCTATTGATTATTGAACTCATTTGTTTCGCTTCACGGCTTCATTTTAGAGAAATGGGTTTGTCACTGTATTATTTGCATATATGCATTTGATGAAAATCGCATCGCTCCATGATTAACAAGTTTCCAAATGAAATAGTTAACCTAAACTCAATACATAATATGCGTCATCATTCTACCATATCGCCAGTAATTATTTCAATTCCGTGAGGTTTTGTAAAGAGAATATACATTTTATTTTTTTGTTCGACATGTTTCTCACAATGTTTATATCTATCCGCTTTGTTTAATGTTATTCTATTTTGTCCTACACATTGGAGTGTAGAAGTATGGGATCGGTTAATTATTACTTTTCTTAGCCTTAAAATTTGACGCGACATTAAACTTTTTGTCCTATTATTATATTTTTTTCTTTCCTTTTATCTCATTATGCATTCTATTTTTCCGAGGTATATATATATACATTATGGATTACATTTGAGGATCTTGCAAATTGTTTATCGCATTTTTTTGTGGCAACTTATTATGGAATAACAAGGTTTGAAATGAACATTCTAGCAGAGATCTCGTAGAGAAGGTTCTCACAATAGTTTATCAACCGCAATCAGTTTTAGAATTCGTCCGGTTAATCGTTGTTCAAAACAACAATTGGTAAGAGATTTAGGCCTTCAGATGTGTTAGTAAATATATAGTTACATAAATTACAAGCCATGTGAATATCGTGTTTGGATGATGTCACTTTTGTAATGTAGAGTCTCATATTTGTTTTTTTTTGGGTCATGGCAATTTAAGAAGTTGGTCCCATCTTTAATTTTCTGCTCCCGATTCCATCGCAGCAGACTCCTTGTCCCCCCTTTGCTTTGCCACATCAGAATTTCAAAGAGGGCATTTTCAAACATTCTCCAAACAAATTTTTTGAGATAGCCGCCTATGGAAAAGGATTTGTCTTTGGCCTCACAAGACACTTGGGACCTCTTTTCGAAACACGGAATGGAGTGCATTGTAGACTTCGATATTACCACTTGATCTGCTTCTCATGGGAATCTGCAGCTTGCTATCTGCGTTATTGTTGTAGTGCCTTTGACTTGGGTCTGGTTCACAACAACTTCACAGCCCATCGCTTCCTTCTTGCCTTCTTCATTGGTTATTTAATGGTTTGTGACCTCAACCACTTCAATTATTTATATCAATTATTCTCACTTATCATTCAGGCCATATGATCAACCTGTACATTATTTATCATGGCTTTCTTTATGAGACATCCTTCCATAATTAAAATTGTGCATCTGCTGCAGTTTTGTCTATGTAAATGACCTCTCAGAAATCTCAAGAGATAAAATATTTTCCTAAAACTGTGCATTCATCAATACCATATATACCTAGTGTAACATCTTCATATGGGTTGACTCTTGAATTATATAGACATATCACTGCAATGCTTGTATGTCTTGTTTTACTTAATACTGAAATAGCTAATTTATGTGCTTTCAGATGATATCAATGGATCAGACCTAGTGTTGGAAGCAATAGTTGAGGCGGAGGTGGCACGCAATGCAAAGGAATTTTTCTCACAACCACAAAATCAGATAAAGCCCGAGTAAATATTTTTTCTTGCTGAGAATTTGGTAATGGGGTTGGGATTAAGACTCTTAGAATATCAAATTGTATAAGGGGTTACTGTAGAGTATAGAAGCTTTCTAACTTGTCATTATATGCAAATACTTAAAATAGAGAGGCTCTATACCTTTCTCCCAATTTATGTATATCTGTTTTTCTGGAATTTTTGAAATTTTCCTCTATTTGCTAATGTCTTGTTATACTTTGAAGATAAGAATGTTTGTTAAAACTGTAGAATTATGTGTGGTTGGATTACCTGGAATCTTTGATAAATGATTGAAGTTACAACTCTTTTAATCTTTTAGGCTACAATATGCTAATCTTTCAAGCATTAGCATATTGCAGGTGCATTGGTAATGTAGGTGAACCACAACATTTTTTTTCTTTTTTTTAATCTACAATATTTTAAAAATGTTGTGTAAATGTGCCTAAACATTGTTTGATATATTAAACTACAACATTTTTATCCAGAAAACGTTGTGAAATCATACCTTCTACAACGTTTTTAAGCATCTGCTAATTTATGGAAAACAAATCTACAACGTTTTTTTCTTAAAAAACGTTGTGTAATGTGCTTAACTACAACGTTTTAAAAACATTGTGTAAGGGTGTCAAAAAGATGATACCCTTAACTACAACATTTTTCTGACTGAAACCACAACGTTTTTTCCGCGTTGTCTATTTACTATTTTGTAGTAGTGCCTGTAGAAGCCCAAACTTGGGTTAATGAAATTGAAAGAATTTTTGTGATAGCTAGGGTAGCTGAGGGGCAAAAGACAAATTTTTGCCACCTACACGATGAAAGGGGAGGCGAATTTTTGGTGGGAGGCAAATCAAGCGAGGGCAGGAGAAGGTGTGGTAACTTGGGCTAGGTTTAAAACTTTGTTTTTCAAGAACTATTTCTCGTCTAGTATGCAGGCTAGGATGGAGGTGAAATTTCTGGAATTAAAGCAGGAGAACATGACTGTTGTGGATTATGCCACAAAGTTTAACGAATTGGCTAGGTTTACTCCACATCAAGTCGATACGGAGGCTAGGAAGGCGAGAAGGTTTAAGCTGGGATTAAAACCCTGACTCTATAACAAGGTGGCGGTGTTGCAGATTAATACCTTTGCAGCACTTTTAGAAAAAGCTATTATAGCTGAGGAAAGGGAGTGAGGCCAAGAGCCTCTACAACAAAGAGAAGAAGAACAAAGGCAAAGTCGAGGGAGCTGTGCAAGTGGAAACTAATAGTGGGAATAAGGGTGAAAAGAGAAAAGGGAGCAATTTTGGGAATGTTCAGGTGAAGCAGGAAGGTGTGAAGAAGCAGGTGGTTCAGTGTAAGAATTGCGGGAAAAATCATTCTAGTGAATGTCTGAAAGGTAAGTTTGTGTGTTATAAGTGCGGGCAGAAGGGCCATATCTCTCCCAACTGCCCCAATCCTAGGATGAACAGTGGGCCACATCTCTACGTATTATTCGTACAACTTTTATTTTCGTATATATGATTTCCTTATATATAGTAAATTACTTCATAAAGAAATTTTGAAGGAGGAGTTTGAGTTCTATTAGAAATCAAATTTCCGTTTAATCAGATAGACAAGCTTTATGATGATTAGTTAAAGATCAGTTCAATCAAATTTGATCGAGGTCTACTTGCAATGACTGTGTATGCTATGTACCCTAGTAGGTATAAGTTTTGAAATGGTGATTCCGGGGATAGAATCTTTATAAGGGAGGGTGAATGTAATAACCCGATATTTTTTTTATATAATTAAATCAGAAATTTTGCGTATAATTTTATTTATTTATTATAAAGGTGGGAATATATGTGCAAGGAAAAGTATATGTATTTATGTGATAAATAAAAATTTATTTATTACATGAATAATTATAAATAATTTTTTTAGAATTATTGACCATTATAAATTATATTTTTATAATTAATTTTGTAGTAAAATATTTTTATTATTTATTTTCCATGAAAATATGATTATATATTATTTAAATAATATATGAAATGATTATTGAAATTATTATAATTATTATTTTATTATATGAATTTATTCAGATTAGTTAAGTTAATTATTAAAGATAAATAATAAAAGACTTTATGTGCCTATGCGTTAACAACTTATGTGCTCGCGAGTATTGAAGAGTGTCCCGCAGTAAATAAAACTTAAGGTATTTTGTTATTAGGATGTCTAATGCTGAAGGATCTAGTCAAGCTAGGGAGGAGATACCTCAGGTGCCTAGAGATGAGGAGCCCTGAGATGACCATGTTGTTCAGGAATAGTTGATTCAGAGGGAGCCTTCTTTGTTGGTCACTGTTGAGGGACAGGGGAATGAGCCTGTGTCTGATCTAGAGGAGGAGGAATTTGAGGAAATAGAGGTGGAAGATGGAGAAAGAGGATCTTGTGGAGTTTTCACCAAACTCCATTGTAGCTAGGATGTATATTGAATTATATGACCGTAATATAGAATTATAGACTAAGGTTGAGGAGCTGAAGGAGCTAGCTGACATGCGTCAGGCTACTATAGAGCAAAAGGATGTGGAGATTTAGAATCTCGACACATGTCTTGGGAACACGAAATGGAACATAGTTCACACAAAGGGTCATCAAGAATAACTATTGGCAGAGAATGAAAGATGAAGTCTAAAGTTGAGAAGCTAAAAGATGATTTGAAGGAGGAGTTAACTAAGCGTGCGAGAGAAGAAGATGCTTGGATGAAGGCTACTCAGCGTGCAGATCGAGTTGAAGATAAGGTTTAGACAAAGAAGGCTAAGATGAATGAAATGGATTATGCTTTTCATTCTGTGATTAATAGGGCCCATGACTGAGTCTTTTATTACCCAGCTCAGTTTGAAGACTTGCCATGGTATATGATGGATCGTAGAACAATGTTTCGTATCATGGAAGAAGAGTGTAGAGAAGCTTCTCGACGTCTTAATATGCCAAATAGGATGAGTAATATGTTATGTGATTAATTATGTGTTACTTAAATTGTAAATCCCATATTTTGAGATAAATAATGGGGCAAGATGAGTATGTAATCCTAAAACTTTTCAAGTTCAGGAAAGTTAATGTAGCTAGCAGAGATGTTATCCTTGCTATGTTCTAAAAGTTATGAATGAATGAAATATTGAAGTTTATTGAAATTTTATGAGTTAAGCTTTAAACTTAGAATGTTTAAGTTAAACCTTAAATATTTAAGAAATTGAGTAGTGATCTAATAAGCGTGTATCTTAAACAGAAAAAATGCCTCCTAAAATAAGACAACCACCTCCTGAGGGGTCTACTAACAACAACAATAACGAGGCCAATGTTAACCCAGTTCAGCAATTGGTGACCTTGTTAACAGGAGCACTTGCGAATCAGCCGTAAGCTCAAATCACGACTTTCAAGGACTTCAAAGTGGTTGGACCGCCAGAGTTTTAAGGGTTTATGAATCTAGTTGAAGCCCTATAATAACCCGATATTTTTTTTATTTAATTAAATAAAAAATTTTACGTATAATTTTTTATTTATTTATTATAAAGGTGGGAATATATGTGCAAAGAAAAGTATATGTATTTATGTGATAAATAAAATTTATTTATTACATGAATAATTACAAATAATTTTCTAGAATTATTGACCATTATAAATTATATTTTATTATTTATTTTGTAGTAAAAATATTTTTATTATTTATTTTCCATGAGAGTATGATTATATATTATTTAAATAATATATGAAATGATTATTGGAATTATTATAATTATAATTATAATTTTATTATATGAATTTATTCAGATTAGTTAAGTTAATTATTTTAACTTAATTAATAATGCTATATATGCAAGATAAATCAGATATGGAATCCAAACCATAATTCTAGTTTTTGAATAAGGATAGAGAATAATAATATTCTATTAATTATATTTCAGTACTATATGTACTATATGTACGTATTGATAACGATTGGTCAATTATGATACAATGTTAGAAAACCCTAGCAATACTGTGTTAAACCCTAGTTTAAAAGTCAAATACGAGCTCTAGACTGTAAAATCGTTATGTTTTTATGATTAAGGACATGTATTATTAGATTATAATCTTAATTAGGGAATCCTTAATTTTTGGAAACCCTAATTAATATTTAGAAACCCTAATTATTATTAGGAACCCTAATTAGTAATTAGAAACCCTAATTACTAAACTAAAACCTTAATTGCTAAATAATAAAGCTTAATATTAATTAGAAAAATCCTAATTATTACTTAGAAAATCCTAATTACAAATTAATAACCCTAATTGTCAAATTAGGAATCCTAAATGTTAAAATAAAAACTCTAATTGCTAATTGTAAGCCCTAATTACTAAATTAGTAATCTTAATTATAATTTGTGAATCTTAAACCTAAATACCATGTTCTATGTAATTAGGAAATTAAACATGATTAAGAAATCCTAATTTTTATTTTTAGAAACTTAAATTTTATATTTTTGGCCTAATTAGGAATCCTAGAAAAAATTAAAATTTATGGAGCTTTAGGGTTAAACCCTAAGGGTCAAACCCTAAGGGTTTGCCAAGTTACATTGTTGCCATTAAAATCACAAGACAAAAGACAATTTTATCTTTATTGCATTATTGAAGCTAACTTGTAGATTTTGCCCTATGTGGGGTTGTTGGCCAACCCTAGTCTAGCCATGTTATTGAAATATAACACAAATCAGCCACATATCTCAGCCAACTTCATTACACATCAATATTATATAGATAAAGAGAGAGAAAGTTTACTTACTTGGCTCATTTGCTTACAAACACTCAACTCACTTCTCTCTCACCCAAACCCACAAAATCCTAATGTGATTCAGTTCTCAGATCAAGCCCCACTAACACTTATAACAAATCAGAAGCATTGAATCAAGAATTGGTTCATAAAGGTATAAACCCTAACCAAGAAATCTGATCCTTGATCCTCTGTTAGATGTTAGATTTTTGTGTTAAAACATGTTATATGTAGTATATATAGTTGATCTGGGTTGGTAGAAAGTGGATCTATAACATCTAGATGCTCAAAATGCAAGATTTTCAAAATATGGAAAATTGGGAAATATGGTCTGACAACCAAATGTCAGGTCCCATAGATCTCAGTCTATTTATGTTTTTGGTTGTTTTAATGTTTGAGCATGTAGTATGCTATGAGATCTCTGTTCTGGAACTTGATTCAGGGTCATACCGTGTACAGATTACAAGTTATGGGTGGTCAAAGTCGGTTGATCGACCATGACTTTGCATTTTCTGGGTAACCCTGAACTTGTTCATCAGTGTCTGACAACAAGTTTATGGACCCAGATCTTGCAAGTGTTTGCTTATTTGTTTGTGTTAGTGTTTTAAGGCTATACTCTTGTATGTTTACTACATATTCATGCTCTTATATCATTTAGATAAACAACAGAATGAAAGTAATCAATAGTCAAAGTAGCTTACTCGACCTTGATTTAAGTTTTTGGAATTTCCAGAAACGGAAGAACAATCCTTCTGACAGACTTTGACCGGACCATATCTGTTTGATGTGTTGTTGTTATAGTGATTTTATGTAATAGAGCTATACACTTGCATGCTGGCTACATACGAAAACCTTTAAATCACAAAAAGAACACAAGGATCACAAGTTGTGGAAGCCCAAAGTAGGGCAGTCAAACTGTTCTTCATTTCCGAGTAACCCAAAAAATGAAGAACAGCTCTGACAGTCACTTTAAAGGCTTAGTTCTCGTTGGTGTTATGCTTTTTGGCCATGTTTGTTGTTTAATCATATAGTCTTACACTAGTACTACAAGATCTGACCCTTAGCTAGCCCAGAAACCTCATGAACTGACAATCAATGTTGGTCAAACCTAGCAACTTTAACACTGACATGAATATCTGGGTTTGGCTAAGAACACCTATAGCGACGGTTCTATCGCTATAGGCACCCTTTAGTGACAGTTATTTTCTAAAATTAATTATTTTTAATGACTTTAATATTTTGTGATGAATTTCATTAATTAATTAATATTAATGATAATTAATTTATTTAATAAATGTATTAAATAAATTTTGGAAAAAATTAGAATTAATGATTTAAAATGAATTAAGGCTTATAAAATATTTTAAGTTATAAAATATAACTTTTGTTATTTTGTCATGAAAAGTATTAATATTAATGATATTAAATTTATTTAATAATTATATTAAATAAATAGTTTAAAAACTGTTTTATTAATTTAAAAATCTTTTAAAAAGGGTATAAATGAATTAAAAATATTTTTAGTTATAATTAATGACTTTTAATATTTTGATAAATAATGCATTAATATTTAAATATTAATAGTGTCGACGTCAGGATTTTTATTTGTCCCTTTTCGTTACTTATTCTTTGGTGTTCTCATGTTAGGTGAGATTTGTTTGAAAAAACAAGTGCAAAAGGTCCGACATGTGTAATGTCGACGATTTGACTGTAAGAGTCGTCAGTTGGTATTTTTAACTGGTTGCACCAACGCAACCGAGAAAAAGTTTGCACATTGACCCAGTGATGTAACACTGCTAAACGGATCTATGAAACCGAGATTCATTTGAGTTCGGGAGCTTGATTATGCGGAGGGAAGGTGTTAGGCACTCCCGACATCCGTGTTGCCACGGTGACCGCTACTTTTTAAGAAACTGTTATATGAATGTGTGTGTTTGGATCAATGTGCAATTTATTTGGAAGTAGTGCGAGGCCTCGTTCGCACCTATATACAAAGGGTTTGAATTTGTAGAAAAATTCAGTTTTAAACAGGATATAGTAATGAAATTTTGTAAAAGAGGTTTTTCAAACCCTGTGCTCAATAGTAATTGAGACCTTTTCATACTTCCATTTTATTATTAAATGTTCGACTTGTTTGCTTTTATTTTCGAGATGCGAGGCATCTTCGAGAAAATAATATACAGCAGTGCCGAACTCCTCATGGGAATGATAGCCATCTAAGGAAATTCAAACATTGTAAATAATGTACAAATTGCTTACAGCTGAAAATGTCCATCACTTGAATCGAATCTAGATTCGATGAGATCTAATCTGTGATCACAGGATTCCTAGGCTCACATGATGCCGCAGTTTATATGAAAAGCAATAAGCAGTTATATATATATAAGCTATAAATATATATATACAGACATGTTCAACCACCACGAAGCACCTCCATGGGGGATCGAAAATATAAATATATAAAAGCAATAAATATATATATATATATATATGGACATGATCAACCACCACGAAGCACCTCCACGAGGGATCAGAAAAGTAAATAAAGCTGTAAAAGACGATCAACCGCAACGAAGTAAACTCCAAGCAGGACTAAATGTAAAGAAAGCAGTAAATACGATCAACCGCCACAAAGTAAACTCTAGGCGAGAATAAATATAAATAAAGCGGTAAAAGGCACCAGATATAAAACCCAGGCTCATCGAACAGAGTTCGACAACAGTTCATATATATATATATATATATAAAAGCAAGTAAATGCTCCAAATGTAAAATCCGGGCTCATCGATGTAGTCTCGACAACAGTTTATATATATATATATATATATATATATATATATATATATATATATATATATATAAAAGCAAGTAAACGCCCGGACATAAGTCTAGGCTCAATCGAGGCATAACTCGATAATGTTAGTCCATATATAAATATATACATATATAAGTATATATATACAAATAGAAATGAAAACCTCGGACTGAAGTCTGGGCATACACACACAACACGACTCTCAATGTGAAGAATAGTGTGTGCAAAGATGAAGAGAAAGTCTTTATAGAGTGTGAGAAGGCTTACAGTGGGCTGCCAAAGCAGACTTCTATGACTCTAGATGGATAAACACTCAGCTCCTGCCGGTAAAATATAGCTATATGTGAACTAACATGTGTTTAAAATGAGAAAGCACTCAATATGGGGTGTGTACAGAGCAAATTGGACAAGGCTTCCTCGCCTTTTTCTTTCTTTTGAATATGGCCACCCCAAGCCCTCTATTTATAGAGGGGGGAGCCGCAGATGCACCTGCGGCTGCCCGGGGTGCCCTGGACTCTATGGGTCCCACCGTCTCAAAGTACGTGCACTCGTGCACTGTGATGTCCTCTCAAACTTGCAGAACTTCAATCTGAGCATCCAAACGAGGTGTATAAGACCTTCTTCAGACCGCTTTTGTCAAGAGTTACGCAATGACATGGGATTAGAGGTTGTACGAAGTTAGGAAGAGGGGACCATACCCATGCTCTTCAAGCTTCAAATTCTATCCGGTGTGCTGCCACGTGTAATAGTCACTTGGGATTAGAACTCCTTGGCTCTTATGGGACATTGTTGTGTAGAAATGTATGTATGAAATGTTGAGACGGTGCGTAGGGGTTGAGGTGGAAAGATGACAATTTTACTCCTCACCGGGGTTATCTCCGGTTTGGGCTGATAGCAGACGTTGCTCATGGTTACATTTGAGATTGGACTGCTGCAAGTGTTTGAATTCCGCAAGGTAATCTGTAAGTGTGCCTGTCTTCTCGGTGTTATCTTCGGGTCTTTGGAATGAGTGCCTCGGTAGGAGGTCTGAAATTGAAGCTGATAGCATGCATTTGAAACAAGCATTTCCGGAGTTATCGCCGGAACTGCAACAACATTCCTTGGGGTTATCTCCAAGGAAGAAACTCAGGGTTATCTCCGAGGTTGGAATTGATACTCCCGGTGTGTGTTTCGGGGTTGAGACTGAACTTTTGGTAGTATCTAGAATGGATGTGAGCTGTCTTCCAAGGTTATCTCCGAAAGATGAATCTGCCTTCCTGCAATGTCAGTAATAGGTTTACAGAAAATTTCAAGTGTCTAAAAATGCCCCTCTTTATCATATTCATGAAATGCAAGGCATGGATAGGATAAAGAATCCTAGACACTTGAAATGCAACAAGATGAACATTATTTTATGTGTAGCAACATTATGCAAATACATGATGCATGAATGAATGATTGCCAGTTCCCTGTTAATCCTGTCGGGGATGACAATCAGTGATGTCTTGGATATGCAATCCTAGTCTTCAAGGATGTTGACATTGGGGTTATCACCAAAGTCCTGGATCCTTGATACAGACTTTACTCCAAAGATGTGCCTCTCGTGTACAAGAGATCTGTGGGGATAAAGCTTTGTCTGTTTGAGGATGTGTATAACATATTCCACCATCGGTCCTCTCCGATGACGATGGTCTTCTCTGGTTTGTGTCACCAGTATATACCATGATACTGTTAGAGTTACTGCCAATAGTGTGTATTGTCAGGCCTACTTGACCTTCGCTGATGTGTGTATCACCGGATAGGTCCCTGTTGGGAAAACTGTCAAGGCTACTTGACATTCATTGATGTGTGTATCAATGATTGCATTGCATTGTGACCCTTGCTAGGGAGTATGTCAAGGCTGCTTGACCTTCATTGACGCGTATATCAATGGTTGAATCGCGTTGTGACCCCCGCCAGGGAAGGTTGTGGATAAGTGCACTGATGGATGAGATCATCGAATGGCCTCTGATGTTTCGATGGGTTTATTTGCCATCGGTTGAAATGATGTCAAGGCTGCTTGACCTTCACTGATACGTACATCAATGGTTGAATTGCGTTGTAACCCCCGCCGGGGATACATGGATGACTGAAAGTTTGCGTTGTGACCCCCGCCGGGGATACTTTATCAATGTCTGACTTCGGCGTTGTAACCCCTACCGGGGATACTTTATCAATGTTTGACTTTGATGTTGTAACCCCCGTCGGGGATACTTTATCAATGTTTGACTTCGGCGTTGTAACCCCCTCCGGGGATACTTCATCAATGTTTGACTTCAGCGTTGTAACCCCCACCGGGGATACTTCATTCAGGGTTACGTCCCTGTGTTTAGCGACATCGAACCTATGTGAGGTATTGCCGAGCATGATTTGCAAAAGCTGAGCTCATCGGTATAGTGTACCTTGTATTCAGGCGAATAACAATGAGTAATATGCAAAGCCAGAGTTTGGCCCGTGAAAACCAGGATTTCAGGCTATTCCGCTCAATCGTGTAGCATTTTTATTCCTGATTTGGCCTTTTCAACTTGTGAGACCTCATTTGCAACTCAAACTGGACTGAACCAGAGGTATGGGACCCATGTAGGGGTGCCATAGGTGGACCTGTAGCCAACCGTGGGTATGAAAGGCCTGAGGGTTGCTTTCATAAATCACTTTTAAGTTGCACTGCAAAGGAAATCCGAGAGCTCTTCTTCAGATCTGCTGAGTTCAGGCCACTTTCTGCACATTCTGCCACCGTACAAGTGTTCTTCACTATCCTGATAACATATCCATGTATTCTTTTCCAGTTTCTATCCGTTGGAAAGTGATTTATCACATGAAATGCACTTAGACTCATAATAGTGAATATACATACTGATATGACTTTATAAAAAATATTCAACACAGTAAATGTTAGTTTTAAACTATGCAGAACATAATGACGTGAAAAAATTTGACTTTTGAAAAGTCAAATTGGCACCTTTTACTGTCATTTCTTATCCTATTTGAGGACAAATGAGTAAAGGTAGAAAAGCAAAATAATCCTGGTAATTAGACTACACTTACGATTTTTTTTATTGTGATCTATTAATGCATGTAGGATATATATGACTGTGGGTAGGTGTGCTACTGAATGACCACCTAGTCATGCCTATGCGCATGTGGATAGTCCCATTTACAAAGGGGGCTATGGCAAATTTTTTCCAAAACATAGACATTGAGTATTCATGCATTTTTAACTCTATTGTAGACGTATGTTAAAATAATTCATGCATGCATGTAGTTATAAAATGCATTTTGAACAAAACTCCAGGTAAGAATTTACCACACCCTTTCTGAGGTGATTTGGAGACTTGTTGTCCAGATATTATGGATCCGGATCAGCCGAGTAGTTCCCGCAGGACCACTTTTGGTGTATGGAGAAGGGCTTCTGAAGTGCCTCGACCCCATTCTATTAGACAGCCTCGTCGTTTGGTGGAGGCGGTGATACGTCCTATCCGGGTTAAAGTGCCAAACATAGAGGATGAGGAGGAGGATGTACTAGTTGAGGTTTGTGCTCCTGCTGCACGTGTTCCCCGTAGGGATTTTCTAGGTATTCAAGTGGCGAACCCAGAGCTTTTGGGCGACTTGAGTCGACATCCTACAGTCTACCTGCACGCAAACGAGGTATAAAGTTAGATCTTAATCTTCTTTGTTTCCTATTGACGAGGAGTAAAGGGTTCTGATGTTGATCTGTATTTGATGTAGGTTCCTGGATTTACACAACCTCGAGGGAATTGGTTCAACATCCACTCTATGTATCAGGCTTTGCATGATGACTATAGAGCGATTTTACATGGCTGGGGATTCGAGATGTTCTTTTCCCTTCTTCCCTGTCGTTGTCCCTGCGGTTACCTCGTATTATTGTCTCGAGCTACCGGTTTCACCGAGCACTCACCACTCCATTTATTGGACTGTGAGGTGATGATGACACCGATGGATTGGCAGTTTATCACAGGTATAGAGTTTGGAGGGGATCCAAAGCCTTATGCACGGCGGATATTACCCTCATCGCCGCCGGATCCTTGTTAGGAGTTCCGATAGAGAGCTCAAGGCGCGGAGGCTGATCAGATGGTGTCCTTTGAGCGTAGATGCTATGAGCAGGCTGTTGAGTGAGCATACCCGATGATGTGAGAGTCAGGGATCGCATTCTTCGGCGATTGTTCCTGATGATCATTAGGGGCTGCTTCATAGAAGATAACTCTTCTACGGTGTCCTTCACTTTGATCAGCGCCACTCAACACGTGGACCGTATAGGAGATTATGATTGGGGTTCCTACACCTTCGCCTACTCACTTAGGGGAATGCGCATGCGATCGCAGGGCTTGACCGAGGCTTGGTTAGAATTCTACCCATTTCTGCTGGTGAGTATTTCTCTTGTCTTGTCCCATGTATAGGTTAAGAGTGTTGACTGACAGCAGATGTTTACCTTTGTGTTAGTAGTTTTGGGCCTATGAAAGGCTTCTATGTTTGCATTTTGTGAGCGTGTTAGGTTTAGACACCTATCCATGAGGACGGAGATGGCATTATTCCATACTGGCGAAGGTCCCTATTACTGAGGGTTTCAATCATTTCTGCCTATAGCTGGAGTTGTTGACAACGGATGTCATCACCTGGGTTCCCTACTCTGGGGAGCATTTGAGCATTGGATTTGAGGATGGATACCTAACTGGTGTCGTGCACGTGATTTCCACCCGTAGGATTCCTCTCTTCACAGATGGAGGATGGGAGCTCTATTTAGGAGAGCGTGCTATTAGGAGCACTACAGGAGAGATTTGTATGCCGATCTTGCCTCCTGCCAGACATTATTGTCCTGTTTCATAATCACCCATCATTGATATCCCATTGTTGGGGATTGACGGTTTCACATTGTCAGAGGGTCCCTGCACTCAGGAGATGTTCCAGCATTGGTGATTCCCTCGTACCATTGGAGCCCAGACCCATCCCACTTAGTTCATAGGGGATATGGTTCCAGGATCCGTGATGATGATGGATTGGCTAGCATGTGTCC
The DNA here is from genome assembly GCA_020205605.1 of Panax ginseng. Classification (NCBI taxonomy): domain Eukaryota; kingdom Viridiplantae; phylum Streptophyta; class Magnoliopsida; order Apiales; family Araliaceae; genus Panax; species Panax ginseng. Next base: position 89,747,877 of record CM035139.1, on the reverse strand, counting down.
GAGATCCGACTCATTTGACACAGATTGACAGTTTAACCCGGAAGTTGGACCAGACACATTTCTTTATCCGCCATTTAGGTAGAGATCCTTTAGAGGCAGATACTTTTGATCCTTCCAGCTCTGGCACTGGCGCCTCAGGTGACCCATATGGTTTTGCCGGTGCAGATCCTCCCTTGTATAGGCCTAACATCCCTGTAGATAGAGATCCAGTGACTTAGGAGGAGTTACATCAGGTGGACAGGATTGATGATGTAGACATTGACACCATTGACTTTCTCTGATGTATATTCTTATTATCTCTTTTGATAGGACTTTGTGTTAGATATTGGGTAGCTTCGCCCCATTCTCGCTATATCTTTTGATAGGCCTCTGTTAGTTGTAGGGCAATTTTGCCCCATTCCTCTGTATTTTAGCTGTACAATGATGTATTAGATGATGATATACTTAGGAATGTATGTACAGTTTTTTATTCCCTATATCATATTGCCATCTATCGTATTATGCATGTTATTATGTTATGCATATGTATGTATGTCCAGAGATATTCATCATTGCCCCTAGATGGTCTTATGACACGGCCCGTACAGATATCTTCTTCGACAATTAGCCGTATTGATTATACCCCACCATTTCTGGTGTCATCTGGTATACGATCGTGGTATAATAGCATGTCACCATCAGACAGGGTGATTATAGATCATTTGTTGCAGCATACTATGACCCTGTTGATGTTTCAGGTTCCCACAAGATTTATGGAGGGCATGCTGGAGCACTGGGTATCGGAGAGGCAGGTTTTCTGATTTGGGACCCAGGAGTTGACTCATACTTTGGAGGAGTATGCACGTTTGACGATGCTGCCATTGGACAGACCTTGCGTGCATATAGCGATTGGAAACATGAGTAGGCAGCTCATGACCCTCACTGGATTAAGGCGTAGAGTGGTGCAGGATGAGATCACATCTGGCCACGTTATATCCCAGTATTTTCTGTTTGACAGATTTGACTCAGAGGATAGTTATGCACAACATTCTGGGGATTTCACCTCACCGGAGGATCAATGGCGTCTGGCCAAAGTGGATGTATTGCTATTGTGCATACTGTCGTATGTCTACATGCCACGATACATGGATGAGTTAGATATTGGCGTCATTACGGCAGTGAGAGCTCTCAGGGAAGGTCACATCATCATACCGATGATCATCGCAGAGACTCTGAGGTCAGCTACATACTGCTGCACTTATCCGACAGGAGTGTTTACAGGCAACTCGGTCATGCTGTACGTGTGGTTTATGTCACACTTGAGACCGATTGGCACTTTTAGATGGCATGGGAATTGTTTCACCCATGATATAGCCATGTTATACTCCTTTCAGCCTGCGGAGTATACAGATGCTGCATCTTGGTCAGCTTTCCTAGCAGGGATTGGAGATCCATTCGCTATATTGCCGTGTACAGGGCTTAGCTCACCCTATAGCTTCATTACTCATGCTCCGGGCATGGATTATATTCCTCTGGCTTGTTTGAGAGGCATGATTACTATAAGACCACTTTTATGAATAAAGATGAATCTTCTATAAATATCATTTTTGAATATTATGGTTTGAATTTGTTATAATATTAAAGTTGTGGGTAATATTTATAAATTTTGCAAAGTAAGCAAGTTGTTATATAATATTCGATTGGTCGGGGAATATTCGTTTTAACAGGAATATTCAATAACCAAGACAATCATTGGTGGACCCCACAATGGAATTATTGTCGGATTGAGAAAATGACAAAAATATCTTTTTATGAAATAACGGCGGAAGTTTTACCATTAACTGTTGAAATACCCGGTGTTAAAAGTATAGTAATACGCGTGGTTGCATAGTAACACACAGTATTGATTATTGATGCTTACGTGAGAAGTCACTCAGTTTTGTTCAATTATTGCTACATTAATTGCTGCATAGTATCTCACGTTATTTGATTCAATTATCCTAGATATTTATATATTATTAAATCAATAATTGAGACGACAAAGTTATTAATATTATTATTTACAATATTGACGATGTCTAAAAGTTCTGTCAAGGAGAGGTTTGGTCACCTAATTGCGCGCCAATAGGGAGAAATCCTTATTGGAAAGCCCCCTCTTTCCTGGGAACGACTTGGTCGTTAAATATTGCAAATTATAATAATGATGATAAATGTTGTTAAAAATATTGAGGAGATTTTTATGAAGTATTTGTTGTAGGTTGAAGTATTATATGAACCCCCACTTTCTCATTTTTCAAAATCATCGGGGAAGTTATCTGAGTTTTTTATTTCTTATATTTATATATAAGATTTATATATATATATAAAGTACGATTTATATATATTATATATATGTAAAGTTGACAAGGGGGGGGGGGGAAGAAAAAATGATCACGGGTGGGGAAGAAAAATGGTGAGGTGTGTGAATAATAAGTATATATATATATATATATATATATATATATATATATATATATTAAATGTAATAATAGTGTGTATTTGTATTTAAGCTGTGGTGTGGTGTGTGTGGTGTATAATATATATATATATAATATTTTATTTAATGTTTTTGTTTTATTAGAGTATTTTATTGCATAGTGCTGCATAGTAAAATTAATTTTTCAACGTAATCAGTCGAACGAATTCGCGCCTGTGATGCCACTGTGCAATCCGTGATTTCTAAATTCAAATAGTATCATTTCCATTCTCCTATAAATAGGATGCTTAGTTAGAATTGAAAATCACACCAGAATTAGAGAATTCTTCTTCTATAATATTGAGTGTATTTCTTTAGAGTTTTAAGAAGCTTTGAGCGGAGAAAATAGTACAAGTTTTCTTCAAGAATATCTCCGCTATACCAGTTGGAATACTCTTCTTTTCAAGGTAAGAGATGTTATTTTTTGTTCAATATTCGCTTGAAATAATATTTTCTTCCATACTCTGTAATATGTAAGTAATATTATTTCGTTTCAGATTTCGAATTCTATACTCATTTCGTTAAAGTTTTGGCTTCTAAACTCCATGAAATTAGTAGAATATCCTTGATATTTGCGCTTCATCCAGTATCTTTTCATGGAAATATTATTCTGAGCATTCTTGATAAGTTTTAACTTTTTCATGCCGGAGTACTATTCACGGGGTACTAGTCACCCGGGGTACTATTCATAATAAAAATTGATTCGTTCTCGGTCCAAATTACTTTTTGTACAATATTATTCTTGAATTTTACTCCACAAAGCAGTATCTGTTGACAATTTGGACGTTATTGATTTCTGGATAAATTAAATTATAAATCTTTAAAAATTTATCCTTGAACTTGTTTTATTGAATTCTTATATCACTATCATCATCCTCATGTTTATATTATGTTGAAAGTCATTTGTGGCCTGCAGTGCATAGATGGACTTGGTATGATTATGACCAGGGATTATTCACTATAATCATGACCGTAATGTTACAAAATGATGTGGTAAAAGTCCTCATTGACCCGTAGTGCATTGATGGACAGTTGTTGGCATGATCATGACCATTGATAAATACACGAATATCCTTGGCCCGTAGTGCATGGATAATTTGTGGTCGTGATACTAAAGAATATCCTTGGCCGTAGTGCAGGGGTGATTCAATGATGTGGATTATTTATTAAGCTGAGTCTCAATGATAAAAGTGATGAAAAAACTTTTAAATCATAGAAGATAGTAGATTTTATGCTCTACTTGACTCTTCTAATAAAATGCGTGTTCCGCTGCAGTTAAACTTGATGTTTGTTATATTTTATCGCTTTAACATCAAGTTAAAGGCTAACGATAAATTATTCTCGCATTATCTTAGTCATAATATTTCTTACTGGGCTAGTTGAGCTCACCCTTTTGCTTTCATTGTTCTCTTCAGGAAATGAGAATGTAGCCGGGACTAGTCGGGGAACGGAGTGACGGTCCAGATGTTTGCATTAGTAGTCCTCACTATTCTATGAAATAGTGTGATAATAAATGTATTGAGGACTCCATTTGAGTTTGAATACTGTCTAGAACACAATATTCGTATTAAAACTCTCAATTTATGTTTTGTCATATTTTACACGACAGTTGTATTATTAAGTTGTATTTGAATTTTATACCATGTATTTGGCGACTTAAGATGGGTGATGTATACCTATTTTGGGGGCGTCACTATTAGTATCAAAGCTTAGGGATATGATCCCTGACTGAGATGTTAGACAAGAACTAGGAGGTAACAGACGGGGAATTCCTTTGCTAGTATGACCTACCTAAGTTTATTTGGTATTTAATTGGTCGGTCAGAGTATAGGGATAATATGTGACATATTAATTAACCCTTGTTTTGTGGCAGTATTTGAAAATGACATCTGAGAATGTTGAGAATAGCAATGGAGCACAAGAGACCGTTGAGTCACCATAGATGAATACCCAGGATAATGTGCAACAAGAAGACAATAATCCGTAGGTAAACAACAACGATCGAATGATGAATGATGGGATGTTCAGAGGCTTTATGCAATTCATGCAACATCAGGCGAGAGCGGCTCCTGTCCAAAATGCAGGTGGAAACACCGAAACTCTCGAATCTGGCCACCGCTAAGTTCAAGGAGCTGGGACAACCAGTAGTTTTTGAGAGCCAAAACCACTTAAGGCGAGACGTGGATAAAGTAGATCGTTAGAGATATTTGATGTCTTGGGATGCTCCGAGGAGCAAAAGGTTCCCTTTGCCACCTTCATTTTATGAGAAAGAGGCGATTCATCGGTGGGAATCAGAAGCGACTCAACTCGCCGCATCAAGATGACTTAGGAGAAGTTTCAAGAACTGTTCAACGACAAGTACTTTCCCGAAAGTATTCATCACATGAAAGAGGTAGAGTTCATTAAGCTGGAGTAAAACAACATGACCGTGTCGCAGTACGAAGCCAAGTTTGCCGAGTTGTCCCGGTTTGCGTCCCACTTAGTTGATAATGAAGAGAGAATGACGCGGATGTTTTTAAGAGGTTTGAAACCCAAGATATGTCAATACCTTATCTCTCATAAACGCGATAGGGCTCAGTTATTAGAACGCGATAATGAGTCAACCCAACTAAGAGAGAGCAATCGGCAAAATGATAATACCAATTGTAGCAGTCATCAAAGCGGTGACAACAAGCGTGGAGGGAATCAACAGGCCAGAAATGGTAACCACTTCGGTAGTAATCATGGCCAAGATAATAAAAGTGGACATTTCAAGAAGAGGAGATTCAATAATGATGGAAAGACATCAGCACCAGCACCCATTTTTAAGGAAGGAGAACGACCACCTATCATATGCTTTAAATGCGGAGGGGAGGGACACATCAGTCCAAACTGCCAGATGCAGTCCAAAGCATATTACAATTATAGAAGAGAAGGTCACCTAGCTCAATTTTGTCATTCAGGGAAGGCAAGTCCAGCGGGGATGGAGGCACTAAAGGCCATTCCAGAAAAGTCAAAATCAGTAGTTCAAGGGAGAACATTTGTTGTAACCTCCCAGAAAGCAAGGAACCCGAACGAGGTCATCACATGTAAGCTTATCATAAACTCTAGTGAAGTATAGACCTTATTTGATACTGGTTCTACCCATTCTTTTATTTCTCCTACTTGCGCTCAACGTTTAAATTTGACTCCGGAGAAATTAGACTTTGACTTATCTGTTGAAACTCCATTGGGAGAAACCTTCATTAAATCCATTGTTTATAAGTCTTGTTTGGTTCAAATCAGTACCCTCACATTACCTGTCGATCTTATTTCATTGAAAATACTTGCATTTGACGTAATTCTAGGGATTGATTGGTTAACTACTCATCATGCAAAAATTGATTGTTTTCGTAAGGTTGTTAGCTTTCATATTCCTAACCAATCTATTATGCGAATTCAAGCAACCAAACCATTAAAATCAATCACCGTCATCTCAAGCCGTAAAGCTATTCGTTTATTGAAAAATGGATGTCAAGCTTTCTTAGCCCATATCACGGATTTAAACAAAAATATGTCAAATTTCCCTGAAGAACTTCCTGGCCTACCCCCAGAGCGTGAAATTGAATTCTGTATCGACCTGGAACCCGGTACAAAACCCATTTCCAAAGCCCCATGTGGAATGGCTCCTATTGAACTTCAGGAGTTAAAGACCCAACTACAGGAATTGTTAGACATTGGCTTTATTCGTCCTAGTACGTCTCCGTGGGGTGCTCCTGTTCTATTCGTGAAAAAGAAAGATGGGAGTATGCGACTTTGTATTGATTATCGGGAGTTGAATCATGTCACTGTCAAAAATAGATATCCGTTGCCTCACATTGATGACCTGTTTGACTAGTTGCAAGGCGCCAAATTCTATTCAAAGATCGATCTTCGTTCTGGATATCATCAGTTAAAGATTAGAACTGATGACATTTCGGATATGATCGTTGGTGACTCAACGGTCTCATGTGCTTCATTACTGATCTCAATATTTTCAGATGCCATTTTTAAATACTGCCACAAAACAAGGGTTAATTAACATATCACATATTATCCCTATACTCTGACCGACCAATTAAATACCAAATAAACTTAGGTAGGTCATACTAGCGAAGGAATTCCCCGTCTCTCCCCTCCTAGTTCTAGTCTCATATCTTAGCCAGGGATCATATCCCTAAGCTCTGATACCAACTGTGACGCCCCCAAAATAGGTATACATCACTAATTCTGAGTCGCCAAAAACATGGTACATAATACAAATACAATCTTAAATATACAATATGAGCTGTGAGTTTTAATACATATATTGACTTCTAGACAATATTCAAACTCAAAATAAGTCCTCAATATATTTATTAACACACTATTTCATAGAATAGTGAGGACTACTAATGCTATCATCTAAACCGTAACTCTGTTCCCCGACTAGTCCCTGCTACGTTCTCATTTCCTGAAGAGAACAATGAAAGTAAAAGGGTGAGCTCAACTAGCCCAGTAAGAAATATTATGACTAAGATAATGAAGAATAAATTATCATTTTCCTTTAACAGTGTTAAACTAATACAATATAACAAACATCAAGTTTAACTGCAGCGGAATAAGCAATCCATTAGAATAGTCAAGTAGATAATAAAATCTACTATCTTCTATGATTCAACAGGTTTTTCATCACTTTTATCGCTGAGACTTAGCTCAATAAATAATCCACATCATCCCTGCACTACGGCCAAGGATATTCATTAGTATCACAACCACAAATTATCCATGCACTACGGGCCAAGGATATTCGTGTATTCATCAATGGTCATGATCATGCCAATAACTGTCCATCAATGCACTATGGGCCAATGAGGACTTTTACCACATCATTTGTAACATTACGGTCATGATTATACCGAATAATCCCTGGTCATAATCATACCAAGTCCATCTATTCACTACAGGCCACATATGACTTTCAACATAATATAAACATGAGGATGATGACAATGATATAAGAATTCAATAAAACAAGTTCAAGAATTAATTTATCCAGGAACCAATAATGTCCAAATTGTCAACATGATACTACTTTGTGGGGTAAAACTCAAGAATGCTCAGAAGAATATTTCCATGAAAAGATACTGGATGAAGCGCAAATATCAAGGATATTCCACTAATTTCATGGAGTATAAAAGCCAAAACGTTAACCAACTGAGTATAATAAAGAATGGAATAACAAAAGAAATCACCAAGCATGCAATAGACCGCACAGACAGGTTATTCCAACAGAATAATAAATAACGGAACCAGGTCATGCATAAACGCATGCATGTGATATTCCAACAGTAATAATAAATAACGGAATTCAGTCATGCGTAAACGCACGGATAGGATATTCCAATAGAATAATAAATAATGGAACCAGTCATGTGTTAATGCACCAAACAGATGTTCCAACAAAATAATAAAAGAATGGATAATGAGAAGAATTTCACCATGTATGCGGTTGCAGACAGATATGTTATTCCAACATAATAATAAAGAATGTAATAATAGAAGAATTTCACCAAGTATAGGGTAGTCCTCACAGTATATAGGTTATTCCAATGTAATAATAAAGAATGGAATAATGTAAGTTCTCTTCATGAATATGAAAGAAATAATACCCCTTACGGGTACAACAAATAATATCCCTTACCTTAGAAGAAACTGGATATAGGAGTAGTGAAGTAGCAGAATACTTTTCTTCTTTCTCTCTATAGTTTCTCTATCTAGAGTTTCAGTGAATTCGTAAGAAATAATGAAGGAATGAGCTTCTATTTATAGGAGAATGGACTGAATAGTAACTAATTCATGAACGATCCAGATTGATTTACTTTTAAACGGATGGTCCATATTGATTTACTATATAAAGATTAATAAAATATTCTAATAAAACAAAATCTTTTAAATAAAATATAATATATTCTATTTATAATCTAATAAAACGAATAACTTTATAAAAATATTCTGTTTTATATAAAAAGATTTTACTATGCAAACACTATGCATGCACTATGCAAACACTATGCATAATAAAATATATTATATTCTATTTATAGTCTAATAAAACAAATAACTTTATAAAAGTATTCTATTTAATATAAAAAATTTTACTATGCAAAATACTATGCATAATAGAATATAATATATTCTATTTATAGTCTAATAAAACAAATAACTTTATAAAAGTATTCTGTTTTATATAAAAAGCTTTTCTGTTTTATTACATTAATAATACTAATAAAACAAATTTTATATATATATATAAACTTTCGTGACTTCATAAAAAGACACCTTAATATATTTAACAACATTTATCATCATTATTATAATCACAATATTAATCGACCAGGTCGTTCCCAGGAAAGAGGTAACGAACGTATGAAGAGATTACATAAATATGTGGAAGACCTGAACCACATTATTGAGTTAGAACCGGATGAAATAGCGAAAGATTTAACGTATGAAGAGATTCCTGTTAAAATCTTTGATAAGAAGGAGCATATTCTACGCTCCAAGGTTATACCTCAAGTCAAAGTTTTGTGGAGAAACCACGATGTTTAGGAAATGACCTGGGAGTTAGAAACTGAAATGAAATCAAGGTATCCTTACCTCTTCGACATTCCAGGTACGTACCCTAATTTCGAGGGTGAAATTTCATAAGAAGGGGAGGTTGTAAGACCCTAACTTTTGTGAATAAAGATGAATTTTCTATAAATATCATTTTTGAATATTAAGGTTTGAATTTGTTATAATATTAAAGTTGTGGGTAATATTTATAAATTTTGCAAAGTAAGCAAGTTGTTATATAATATTCGATTGGCTCTGGGAATATTCGTTTTAACAGGAATATTCAGATTAACCGGCACAATCATCAGGTGGACCCTACAATGGAATTATTGTCGGATTGAAAAATGACAAAATATCTTTTTATGAAATAACGGCGAAGTTTTACCATTAACCTGCTGAAATACCGTGTTAAAAGTATAGTAATACGCTGTGGTTGCATAGTAACACACGTATTGATTATTGATGCTTACGTGAGAAGTCACTCAGTTTTGTTCAATTATTGCTACATTAATTGCTGCATAGTATCTCACGTTATTTGATTCAATTATTTGTAATATTTATATATTATTAAATCAATAATTGAGACGACAAAGTTATTAATATTATTATTTGCAATATTGACGATGTCTAGAAGTTCTGTCAAGGAGAGGTTTGGTCACCTAATTGCGCGCCAGTAGGGAGAAATCCTTATTGGAAAGCCCCCTCTTTCCTGGGAACGATCTAGTCGTTAAATATTGAAAATTATAATAATGATGATCAATGTTGTTAAAAATATTGAGGAGATTTTTATGAAGTATTTGTTGTAGGTTGGCATATTATATGAACCCCCACTTTCTCATTTTTCAAAATCGTCTGGAGAAGTTATCTCAGTTTTTTTTATTACTTATATTTATATATAAGATTATATATATATATATATATATATATATATATATAAGGTAATTTATTTTAAATATTATATATATGTAAAGTTGATGAGTGGGGGGAAGAAAAATGATCACGGGTGGGGAAGAAAAATGGTGAGGTGTGTGAATAATATATATATATATATATATATATATATATATTAAATGTGTAATAGTGGGTGTGTGTTTCGTGTGTGCCATGGTGTGTGTGGTGTATAATATATATATATATATTATATTTTTTTTAAGTTTTTATTTTATTAGAATATTTTATTGCATAGTGCTGCATAGTAAAATTAATTTTTCAATATAATCAGTCAAACGAATTCGCGCCCGTGATGCCACTATGCAGTCCGTGATTTCTAAATTCAAATAGTATCCTTTCCATTCTCCTATAAATAGGATGCTTAGTTAGAATTAAAAATCACACCAGAATCAGAGAATTCTTCTTCTATAATATTGAGTGTATTTCTTTAGAGTTTTAAGAAGCTTTGAGCGTAGAAAATAGTGCAAGTTTTCTTCAAGAATATCCCCGCTATACCAGTTGGAATACTCTTCTTTTCATGGTAAGGGATGTTATTTTTTTTCAATATTCGCTTAAAATAATATTTTTCTCCATACTCTGTAGTATGTAAGTAATATTATTCCGTTTCAGATTTCAAATTCTATACTCGTTTTGTTAAAGTTTTGACTTCTAAACTCCATGAAATTAGTAGAATATCCTTGATATTTGCGCTTCATCCAATATCTTTTCATGAAAATATTATTCTGAGCATTCTTGATAAGTTTTAACTTTTTCATGCCGGAGTACTATTCACGGGGTTACTATTCCCGAAGTACTATTCACGTGATACTATTCACTCGAGTACTATTCACCCAGGGTACTATTAATGATAAAAATTGATTCGTTTTCGGTCCAAATTATTTTTGGTACAATATTATTCTTGAATTTTACTCCACAAAGCAGTATAATATTGACAATTTGGACGTTATTGATTTCTGGATAAATTAAATTATAAATATTTAAAAATTTATCCTTGAACTTGTTTTATTGAATTCTTATTTCATTGTCATCATCATCATGTTTATATTATGTTGAAAGTCATCTGTGGCCTGTAGTGCATAGATGGACTTGGTATGATTATGATCAGGGATTATTCGGTATAATCATGACCGTAATGTTACAAATAATGTGGTAAAAGTCCTCATTGGCCCGTAGTGCATTGATGGACAGTTGTTGGCATGATCATGATCATTGATGAATACACGAATTTCATTGGCCTGTAGTGCATGGATAATTTGTGGTCGTGATACTAAAGAATATCATTGGCCGTAGTGCATGGGGTGATTCGATGATGTGGATTATTTATTAAGTTGAGTCTCAGCGATAAAAGTGATGAAAAACCTTTAAATCATGAAGATAGTAGATATCATGCTCTACTTGACTCTTCTAATGGATTACTTGTTCCAATCAGTAGTTAAACTTGATGTTTGTTATATTTTATCGGTTAACACCGTCAAGGCTAACAATAAATTATTCTCATTATCTTAGTCATAATATTTCTTACTGGGATAGTTGAGCTCACCCTTTTGCTTTCATTGTTCTCTTCGGGAAATGAGAACGTAGTGATGGGGCTAATGGGGAACGGGTGATTATCCGGATGTTTGCATTAGTAGTCGTCACTATTCTATGAAATAGTGTGATAATAAATGTATTGAGGACTCCATTTGAGTTTGAATACTGTCTAGAAGATAATATTCGTATTAAAACTCTCTGTTTATGTTTTGTCATATTTTACACGACAGTTGTATTATTAAGTTGTATTTGAATTTTGTGCCATGTATTTGGCGACTCAAGATGTGTGATGTATAACTATTTTGGGGGTGTCATAATTAGTTACCATCCGCTGGCCGTGATTTGTTAGTATGACCAGTTCCAGGACTTCCATCCTTTTGAGGGGGCATCGAATTATCGCTTCGCTTCACGCCATTTATCAGCAGAGGATAGATCCAGGTTGTATGCTTGTTGGGATCAGTGAGAGCTAGCTGAGTTTTCTGTCTGCCATCTGGGTTGTTCTGAAGAGTATTCCGCATGGATGGAGATAGAGACTGCATCGACTGCGGTAGTATCCATAGTGCAGGGGACTGATTCTTACGATGTGGAGCCTATGGAGGAAGCTGATATTCTCATCGAGGAGGATTTGACTGCTGGGTTGCCAACATTTGTGATGGATTCATCACAGTATCTAGAGCAGAGTCTACATCTGATGACCTATGAGAGAGATCAGGCTAGGGCCTCGATGTTGACAGCTCTTGATGGGAGAGACACCGTCTATTAGAGAGAGATGAGGCTAGATCAGCCAGAGATGCATTGATTGTGGAGAGGGATGCTGCCCTATCTGCTCGAGATGTGGCCATCGCAGATAGTACTTCAGTGAGATCCCTTACGACTGGCATCCTTGCCGATATGAGTGCATATATTGATGAGCATCATGCTACCATGTAGTTAGCCTCGGATCTGCTAGCTCGTGTAGATACCATTGGGCAGGAGCTTGCAGCGTTACCTCCTTCTTCAGAGAGGGATGCTATATTAGATCTGATAGTCCGCATACACACAGATCAGTAGATAGACTTGTATTTTCCTGCATAGACTAGCTTAGCCATTTTGTCATGTATATCACATATTGTATATATCAAACAATATTATATATGGCAAAGAAATATATTTTGATTTACTTCCCTTTAAGTTGTGCCTTGATACTTGCTTGATATTTGCCTGTTTCTTCAGGGCTTTGTGATCTTGATGCATTCTGAACTAATCCTTGATGTGTGGTCATTGAGACGTCGCAGGATCTTTCAGAATGGATCATTGATTTGTTTGTATCCCTACCATCTTTGGTGTCTTGGGACTGGTTTCTGTATGGCAATGTAGAGAGGAGTGTGACTTTTCCTCTCTGAGATTGACCGCACCACAGATGGTTGCCTGTACTTCTATTTGTGAAAAGCCTAGTTAATTCCATCTCTTATGGATTGGTGTTGCTCTTTAAGGCACAACCGCAGCTTAGATGGTCACCGAATCTCCTATTGGTGAGGAGAGGTTGGGTAATTCCACCCCTTTGGTCTGAAGCCAATGAAATGTAGTGGATTGAAGTTTGATCCTAGTACCGTGTGACAAGTATTTTTGTTCTGGTAGGGGTTAGATCGAACCATAAATGGCTGCCTACGTATTCCTATTGAAGAGGAGATCAGGTCTGCATAGTTCGAACCTGGTGTAAGAGGTTCAATGCTGAATGTGAAAGGCAGATGGGTGTAGAAGCTTTATTGATGAAGAAGGGTGTAGAAGTGTTTTTGTTGTTTTTGTTTTTGTAGAGAAAGGGTAAAAATGTTTTTGTTTTTTTTATTACGACCGGGCCATATAGAATATAGTTGCCTACGTACTCCCATGTATCGGGGAGATCAAGTCGACATAGTTTGCCCCTTAGGATGAATTACAGCCAAAGAGAAGTATGAATCCCATGTGCAGGATATATTGCGGGGAGAAGAAAGTTTGATCCCATGATTGGGAAAAACTGCAGGTGTGGAAAAAGTTTGATCCCTTCTTCAAGACAAACTGCAAACGTAGAAAAGTTTAATCCCGTCTTCAGGATAAACTGCAGGTGTGAAAGGTTCAATCCCGTCTTTAGGATAACCGAAATTGTATGGATGTTTTGAAATGAGATGAAACCAGGCTGCTGGTTTGAAGTGTATGTTTCCCTAAGGGGAAAAAGAGTATGTATAAAGGGTTAGAAAACCGGAATGACTGGTGAATTGCTGATAAAAAACCAGGATGTTTGCTTGATGGTAACCTCAGACATAGTACCGTTTCACGGTGTTCGAGTTGATAAGCTGTGGAAATTCATCGCCATCTATTTCCTGTAGTCTGAGAGCACCTCATGTCAATACCTCCTTGACAACAAATGGGCTTTCCCAGTTAGGAGCGAATTTTCCCTTGGATTGATCTTGGTTGTCAATGATCTTATTCAAAACCAAGTCATGTTGTTTGAATTGCCGTATTTGAACTTTCCTATTGTAGGATCTAGCGATCCTTTGCTGATATAACTGACCATGGAAGATAGCCGCGGTTTGCCTTTCGTCTATTAGAGACAATTGGTGATACCTTTCTTGTACCTATTGGTCTTCATCCAACTGAGCATCCATCAACACTTTGAGGGATTCCATTTCCACCTCTATGGGGAGCACTGCTTCCATCCCATAGGCTAATGAGTAGGGGGTTGTCCTAGTGGAAGTACGCATTGAAGTTCTGTAGGCTAATAAAGTCAGAGGTAAGAGGTTAGGCCATCCTTTGTGATTGGCAGACATTTTCTGCATGATCTTCTTGATATTTTTATTAGCCTTCAACAACACCATTCATCTTTAGATGGTAGATGACGGAGTTAAGGTGTTTGATGTGGAATTTATGACATAACCCCTCCATCATTTTGTTGTTGAGGTTCTTAGCATTGTTTGACACAATGACCTCTGGTTGTCCATATCGACAGATGATATTGTTTCTGATGAAAGCAATGATGACTTCTTTATTAACCCTGGGGAAGGAGGCTCCTTCTACCCATTTGGTGAAGTAGTCAATCATGGTGAATATGAATCAATGTCCATTACTGGCTTTGGGCTCGATGGGCCCGATCACATCCATTCCCCATATTGAGAAGGGCCATGGCAAACTCATATTGTGGAGTTCCTTTGGAGGGTCGTGGATAGCATTCCCATTAATCTGGCATTGATAGCACCTCTTGATGTGATCATCACAGTCAGCTTTGAGCGTAAGCCAACAATGCCCTGTTCTGAGGATCTTTTTAACAAGTAGGGGTCCGCTCATGTGTGGGCCACATACTCCACCATGGATCTCATCCATGAGCCTCTGAGCTTGGTCTTTGTCTAGACATCTGAGGAGACCTAATCCTGCATCTCTTTTGTAGAGTGCATCTCCGCTCAGGTAGAATTTCATAGCAAGTCGATGGATCCGCCTCTTTTCAGTCAGGCTCGCCTCAGTGGGTGTAGATCCATCTCCCAGATACTCCTTGATATGCTGATACCAAGGGTTTTGGATGGGAGGTAACTCATCCGATACTTCTCCAACATAGTTCCCATAGGCTGGGGCCTTTTACAGGGCAAATATGATGCTTGACATGTTTTCCTTGTCAGGTATGTGAATCAAGGAGGCCAACGTTGCTAGTGTATCCGCAAAGTCATTCCTATTACGAGGAATGTGTGAAAAAGAGATTTCTTCGAACTCCAAAGCCATCTGTAAAACTTGTCGATGGTAAGGCAGCAAATGTAGCTCTTTAGTTTGATAGATTCCTGTGGATTGTTTGATTATCAATTCAGAATTCCCAAAGACAGTTAACCACCCGATGCCCATTGAACGGGCAAGTTTTAGCCCCATGATACAACCTTCATACTCAGCTTTGTTGTTGGTGCTGACAAACTGTAATTTGACGACGACAGGATACTGCTTCCCCATACCGGATACTAGAACTGCTCCAGCTCCAGAACCTTCTATGTTAACAACTCCATCGAAATACATTTTCCATGTACGACATTTATCATACTGATGGTGTTGCTGAACTGCCAATACCCCTTCATCGGGTAAATATGTTTCCAAGGGTTTGTAATCCCCTGTGGGTGCAGTGGCCAGTTGATCCGCAATTCCTTGACCTTTGATAGACTTTTGCGTCACGTAGATGATGTCAAATTTTTGTAGGATCAACTGCCATCTGGATAGCCGATAATTCAGTATAGGCTTACTGAACACATACTTGAGAGGATCCACACGAGATATGAGATTGGTTGTGTGAGCATGGAGGTAATAATGTAACCTCATGGAAGCCCATGCTAAAGCACAACAAGTCTTCTCAATCAGAGTGTACTTGTGTTCACTACTGCTGAATCTTTTGCTGAGGTAATAGATAGCTCATTCTTGGCCTCTATCATCTTTTTGCCCCATCATACAGCCCATAGCATTGTCATTAATGGACAGGTACATGAACAAGGGAACACCCTCCCTGGGAGGTACCAAAACAAGAGCGTTAACCAGCTGCTCTTTGATCGTAAGGAAGGCTTTCTGACACTCATCGTTCCATTTCATGGAGGAGTTCTTCCTTAACAATTTGAAGATGGGCTCACAGGTTGCTGTGAGTTGAGAAATAAACCTGCTAATAAAGTTGATTCTTCCCAAAAATCCCCTTATTTCCTTCTCTGTCTGAGGAATGGGCATTTCCTTGATGGCCTGGATTTTGGTGGGATCCAGCTCAATCCCTTTGTGACTGACTAGGAAACCTAGTAACTTGCCTGATTTAACGTTAAAGGTGCACTTGGCTGGATTCAACTTCAAGTTGTACTTATGCAACCTTTTGAAGAGCTTTTTGAGATGGTCTAAGTGGTCTTCTTCCCTTCGCGACTTGACAATGATGTCATCCATGTAGATCTTTATCTCTTTGTGCATTAAATCGTGGAAGAGAGCCATCATAGCTCACTGGTAGGTTTCCCCGGCATTAATGAGGCCAAATGACAACCGTCTGTACCAGAATGTTCCCCAAGGCGTGATGAAAGCAGTTTTCTCATGGTCTTCCTCAGCAACCATAATCTGATGGTACCCCGCAAAGCAATCGACAAAGGAGTACATGCCGTATTGAGCAGTATTGTCAATAAGAATATGGATAAAGGGCATGGGAAAGCTATCTTTAAGGCAAGATTTATTCAGATCCCGATAATCCACGCAAACTCGCACCTTTCCTCCTAGTTTAGGCACGGGAACAATGTTGGATATCCACTCCGAATATGTAGACACCATGATAATGACATCTTGAAATTGTTTCACAATTTCTTCTTTTAACTCCACTCAGGTTTCAATCGCCTGAGCTTCTGCCTGACTGGCTTAAATCACTCCTTAATGGGAAGGCGATTAAGGATAATGTCAGTGGAAAAACCCACCATGTCTTCGTGAGACCATGCAAACACGTCCTAGAATTGGGTTAATAGCGCAACCATGTCATTCTGTTGGTTTGGAGTGAGGTCTGAACCAATCTGGATTAGCTTAGGGCTTTCTAAGGTTATAAGATTGAAAGAAATGGTTTGGTCAAGGTTGGGTTGAGGTTTGACTGCGACCCATTCCTTAATCTCCTGAGGTGTCTCAATGTCTTCTTGGATTTCCATCAAGTCTGAGTCCAACTTTTCGTCAAAGTTATAGTCCTTGTGGAGAAAAGGCACCTTATCAGCAAGTACATGCACATCTAAATTCAGAGTCCTGAAACAAAATATGCTTTCACTTAATATATGAAACTGTTTAATCATGCAAAAGTGTTAGCATGTACTGATAAAATAACTGCTAATACTGTATAAAAAAGTAAGCAATTAAAGTTATCTATAAGATAGAGGGATTTTTGCCCGTTTTACCCTCGTCGACCAATGCATGGAGTGCTACTCCAATTGTCGAGGGTAAAGTTCTGATGGACTGCAGTGATGGAGGGACTGTCATCGTCCTCCTTTTCCTGAATGATGACAATAACATCTGGGCAATCATCGTCTGGGGTGTATCTGTTTGTATGTTCATCATGGACAATGATGCGTATGCCTGACATCATCAAGGCGATGTCATGTTTATGTTTCTGCTCCCTTTCTTCCACTTCGGATCGATGAATCGTGACCTCTTTTGCTTTGAATGGTACCGGCTTTGGGAAAAAGCATAGCCATAACATGGGTCGGCACCTTTACCGAGACCGTACGTACCACATGAGGTGTAGATGGAGAAAATCACCGTAGTGCTAAGCTTGAGGAATCTTGTGCTTATGAGGATTCCTATGGATGGAATCGCGTAATAGCCTATTTCGGATGTCCCAGCTTTGACCGACACTTGAATTGGGTGCTTAATACCCTGCTTATCTTTACCAAGCCCTTGTCCAGGCTGATGACCTAATGACATCATTTTTTGTGTGACCGACATAACCTCAGCAAAAATCTTGGGTATGGGAAGTGGCGCTCCAATAGGATGGTATTGCGACACTACTCACTTCCAAAGTATGAAAACGGCCGACTCAACTTCAATTAAAGTCGATGATAGGTAGATCTCCTTGTTCGTGACATTCGTCAGCTCGGCGACAAAGATTCTAGGCTATTATTGACAATGTATTTGAGTTGTTGATATAGTGTAGAAGGAATGGCTCCAGCCATGTGGATCCATGGCCTCCCCAATAAAAGGTTGAATCCTGAATCTATCTTGAGGATGTGGAAGGATACATTGAATGTGTTTGGACCAATCTCAATTGGCAGCTCAATTTCTCCGACAGAATTTCGTCAGGATCCATCAAAAGCTTTGATAACCGTATGGCTACTTCGGATCCATTTGAGACTGATGTTCATCTTCACCAAGGTGGCATAAGGACAGATATTCAGAGATGAACCTCCATCTATAAAAACTCCAGCTAACATATACCTGGAGGACAAAACTGCAATGTGTAATGGCTTGCAATGACCGGTCCCTTCGGGAGGTATGTCATCATCAGTGAAGGATATCACATTGTTGTTAAAAATTTGATCCACCAGATGTTGAAATTTTTCCACATCCACTGATTTTGGCAAGTAGGCTTCTTCCAAAACCTTCAATAAGATGTTCTTGTGATCTTCGGAAGAGAAAACTAAGTCCAATATTGATATCTAATGTGGAGCTTCTCTTAACCTTAAAACCACCTTGGCTTCATTATGGCCCATAGTGCGGAGGAATTTCTCAATTTTCTCCATGGGAATCTTCCCCTTTGCTTTGAAGGTGGGCTTCATAACCCGCTGAGGAAGATACAATGGATTTTCCTTCGACACTGTAGCAGTAGTATGAGACGTGGATCCTTCAGCTTCTCCGTAATTCCATGGGACTTTGTGTAAGCTGACCAAAAGATACTGTGGTATGATGGGTAAAGAAATTGGCTCTAGTGCAGCCACTTTCAAAGGATTGTCAGCTCCTTTGAGTTGAATTGCTTGTATGGGAAATGGTTTGACAATATCATCAGCCTCAGCGAATATAACTGCTACTAAGCCCTTCCATTTGGTAGGATAGTATTCCCACTCTCGAGTAGCACAAAGTTGTCATCGCTCGCCAAATAGGACACCGCTATCAATTAGATTCTGAATAAAGTGGCGGAGTGCCCAGCATTCTTCTGTGCTGTGACCGCGAGAATGTGAATTATATTGACAAACTCCATCAGAGTTAAACTGTCTTAAACGGGGATTGATTGGATGTAAAAGGGAGGTAATTCTTCCTTCGTTGATTAGCATCTGAAATATCTCCTCAATAGGTTGGCCCAGGTATGTAAATTCCCTCTGATTGGCAAAATCATGATGGGCTTTAGCATTTTCTCTCTTTGCAACCTTATCCTCCATAGCTTCGCTTTTTGAAGGTGATGGTGGAGCATTCATAACAAAAGGAAGGAGATAGGCATGCTCCTGGCTGATTAATTGGCGTGTGACTTGATGCTGATGAGTCACCAGTTCTGCCAATTGTTCAATTTACTTACAAAGAGCTTTCATCTTACGTTCTAAAGCAAATTGGAACTTTGCATAATCCCACCTGTCAACACCGTCTTTGATGGTCTGGTATGATTCACCATTAAAATTGGAACTCTGTCCAGCGCTCCAACTAATCATGTTGACCTCTTCTTCTTTGTGTTGAGGAATATGGTTGTCTTTCACATGAGGTTGATCTGGTTTGGTAACCACGATCTCACCGTTGTCTATTAAATCTTGGATCTTGTGTTTCAAGGCCTAACAATCTTGAGTATCATGTTCAGGTGCTTTTGGCATGATAAGCACACTTCTGAGTAGCATTGAAACCCCTCGCATTAGGGTTGGCTGGTGGAAGAAGATGTCTGATTTTCTTCTGAGTAGTCAGAAGAGCAAGAATATTCTCGAGCGAATCCCCTAAGGGTGTGAACATTCGAGGGCGCTTTGCATCTCCACCTTTAGGCAATAGAGTGTTTGAAGACTGTGCTTGGAAAGGGGAGTAATTTCTCCTCTGTATAAACATGTTTTGACTGCCTTTTTGACCTTGTAGTATTAAGGAAACATCCTCCTCTTTCTTTTTATGGACCCTCCGGGGGTTGTTTCCATAAGATCCGGACTGGATGTGCTCAACAACTGCTTTAAGATCGGCTAGGTCTTGAATCTTACCGGACTTCAATCCCATCTCAGGCATCTCTCCGTGTTTGATCATTTCAGAAAATGGTTTGCCAATACCAGCTAAGACACTCTCATAGAAAGGAGCTTCCTGTATGTCTATGAAAGTCATTACCATTTCTGATTCTGTCATGGAAGGAATAACTTGAGTAGCAAGGCGCCTCCACCTTTGAGCATACTCTCTGAAAGACTCATTAGACTGCTTCATGACCTTGGTAATCTGGTACCGGTCAGGAGCCATCAAAGATTGAAAACTGTATTGAGTGAGGAAGGCGTGAGCTAGCTCTTCCCAGCTATGGATCATTGAGTTGTCTAATCTGGTATACCATGAACGGGCTTCTCCAGTCAGATTCTTTTAGAACAGCTACATTCTGAGCTTCTCATTTTCTGCATAAGATCCAAGTTCTCCAATGAACACCTTTAAATGTGTGTAAGGATCCCCTAATCCATCATACTTTTTGAAGGACCTTTTTCCTGATATCACCGGTGTCTGGATCTTTTTTGAGATGGTTGTTTTCAGGGTCTTTGTTGGTCGTATCCAACTGAGGTTCTGGATTTGTTTTATCCAAACCTTGTGTCCCTCCTTGTGTAGAGGATTCTGTATGTGTAGGCATCTTTGAACCTTGAGTAGACTGATGCAATTCCTTAAGCAGGACAACCAAATCTGTAATTTGTTTACTTAATCCGTCGAACTCTTCTCGAGAAACAAGATTAGACTGGTCAGAAGAAGACATGATTGGTTGTAGGCTCGTGGCCTTTTTGGATTTTGAACGGGTAACAGGCCCAATTGTTTCCCTACAAAAGACTTATGTAGTTTAGTCTTAGGGAAAATGTAAATGCTATCATAACGTGTCCATTTTAGGAATATCATCCTACAAAAATGGGCGTTATTTGATAACATGTCATGTATGCACAAATATTCTTCATATTTTCCATTACATAAAGATGAACATGGAA
This sequence comes from Panax ginseng, assembly GCA_020205605.1. Taxonomy (NCBI): domain Eukaryota; kingdom Viridiplantae; phylum Streptophyta; class Magnoliopsida; order Apiales; family Araliaceae; genus Panax; species Panax ginseng. The sequence continues at coordinate 89,726,712 of CM035139.1, read as the reverse complement.
TAAAATCACAAGTAAATGTTTTTACAAGTAATTGAAAAAATGGAAGGCATGAACAGACTTTCCTCCGCATTTGGTTTATTAGAGGTTGACCTATCTTAGGTTTACTCTCGCGGCTTTTTGGCATGAAGGTCCCCAGATCATCGCAATCTGCTTGACGGGAAGTTAATCCGGTCTTTCAACTGGAGTGAATCTGGGTGGTGCCTTTCCTGAGCCTCGTTGGAATTAATCTCCGTACGAGTCCAGTAATCAAACACCGACAAGATAGCCTCCTGGTGGAGGAACTACACAACATACATTCACATACAACGTGTCTCACCATTTATTAAAATGATGACATGTACGAAGCACTAATATCACAGATAGATATATTGCAGTGTATTAAGTAAAATGCATTCGTACACATTCATCATAAATGTAAATGCAACATTCACAAACAAGCATATAACAGTTTTGAAAAGCTTGTAGTAGCGGCTTAAGCCCTCTTACTGGAGTCCCCAGCAGAGTCGCCACCTGTCGATGTCGGGATTTTTATTTGTCCCTTTTCGTTACTTATTCTTTGGTTTTCTCATGTTAGGTGAGATTTGTTTGAAAAAACAAGTGAAAAAGGTCCGACATGTGTAATGTCAACAATTTGACTGTAAGAGTCGCCAATTGGTGTTTTTAACTGGTTGCACCAATGCAACCGAGAAAGGGTTTGCACATTCACCCAGTGATGTAACACTGCTAAACGGATCAATGAACCGAGATTCATTTGGGTTCGGGGGCTTGATTATGCGGAGGGAAGGTGTTAGGCACCCCCCGACATCCGTGTTGCCACGGTTGTAAGACCCCAAATAATTAATAAATGAAATTTAATTTCCTCTAATTATTATTTTGAAATAGTAAGGGTTGATGTGATTAATGTGGATAGTTATGGGTAAAATACGCAAATATTTCAAAATAAGCAAGTGGTTATAAAATATTCATTGTTGTCGGGGAATATTCATTTGGTCGCGTTCGTCGGGGAATATTCGTGATTTACTGCCGCAGTAAATGACCGTGTGGGCCCCATAACGGAAAAGCGATTGGATGAAGAAAACGACAAATATAAGTTGTTTAAAAATAACTACATAATTGTTACTCAAGTATCACCGTTAAAATACTCTATGGTTAAAACACAAGAAGATTACTTGATTGCACCAATTATTGATTCTTACGTGAGAAGGCACTACTCAATAATGGTTACAGTAATTACTATTCAGTATTTTATTAGTTCAATAATTGTTGTGTTGATATTTTATATTGCTGTTGTTTCAATAATTGTTATTACACAGTATTTTTCATTATCGAAGCAATAATTCATATTATTTGAATAATATTATTAGATAACATTATTGGCAATGTCTAGAAAGTTCTGTCTAAGGAGAGGTTTGGTCACCTAATTGCGCGCAAGAAGAAGGAGAAATTCTTATTGGGAAGCCCCTTTCCTCGAACCGCACGGTTGTCAATATTGTGATTCTGTAATATTATTTGTGAATAATTAATTATTGATTCATATGATGAAAAATATTGATTTTATGTGGATATAGATGGAGAAAATTTTTAATGTGACAATTGTTGAAAATTGAAATTTTATCTTTTTCTCGATAAAATAATTCATTTAAATATATATATATATATATATATATATATATATATATATATATATTATTATATTTAATAATATAATAATGGTGATATTTTTACAACGAATGTGGGATATATGAGTATACGAGGAGGAAGAGTATTTTTGTTGCAATAAATGTTTAAAACATGTTAAACATGTCATGGACCCCATTTCTTGATCAAATTTGATTATAACTGTAAAATCGCCTGCTTGTGGATTTCTTTATCAATTTTGGTTTGGAATTTGGAAAACTTTCTTCCGCAAAGTTGTAGAGAATTGAATTTTCTATACAAATACGCGAGATTCGAATTTTCTGACAAAAGAGATATTTATTGTGAATTATTGAAGTTCCGAAGCTCCGAAATAATTGATTTTTGGAAGTTTTAATTGTTTTTAATAACAAAATCGTTTTTTTTGTTTTTGTCATTATTGTGGGGCAACAAGGTGGCTGAATTCAGTTCTACAAAAGATGGTGTAGGAAAATTTAAATTATATAATAATATTATATTAAATTTTCTACTTTGGTGTTCTAAGCATTTTCCTATAAATAGGGTGTTTAGGTTAGAATTGAAAATCACACCAGAAACTGAAGTTTTCTCTCTCTATATTATCGAGCGTATTCTTGTGAGTATTTTGAGTATACTTTGAGTATTGCTATACGGTGAAAGTTCAAGTCATAGCCTATATCCGGTATTTCAGCTAGAAGTATAAATCTTTCGAGGTAAGGGATATTTTTTTTTTCGTAATGATATTATTTCTTCAATATCATTATGCTGAAATATTGATCTGAAGTTTTATCAAATTTGGAACTTTTGGTGTCTGAAAGTTACTTATTCACGATACTGCACTATTCACGATACTGGACTATTCGCGAATACGGTGACTATTCATCGAAAAATAAAATTTTCCTTTTCGTCCAAAATATCTATTATGGATACTAGTTTTGATTGTATCCATGTTTTGATCATTCTTGAATTTTACACCACTATAATTATTTTTGAGGTACTTTTTGGACATGGATAAAACAAAGTACTTAATCCTTAATCCTTAATCCTTGTCATTTTGTTTCACCGGATTCGCTTCGCTAAAAAAAAAATATTTTTCATCATCTTCGCCTTTAAATGATGATATTATTGAATATCTTTGGCCCAGAAGTGCAAAAATGATTGATTTTCGATGAATATCTTTGGCTGTGAGTGCAAAGATGAATGATTTCGATGAATATCTTTGGCCCGTAGTGCAAAGATGAACATGTGTTTAGATGAACACGACTAATCGGTGAATGTCCTCGGCCTCAGTAGTGCAAGGATGAATATATGATTCCGTATATATATCGATTGATGTTACAGGATAAAAATATTTATGATGGATCGTTAAATTCATAGATATTAGTAGATTTCATCCTCTACGTAACTCTTCTATGAATTAATATTTTCCGTCATGAGTATTGATTTAAAACTTGTCATTCTATTGTATTCTATTAAATTTTTCCTCGTTGAAGACTAATGATAATTTGTTGTATATTATCTTAGTCATAATATTCTTTATCGGGCTAGTTGAGCTCACCCTTTTCCTTTTTGTTCCATTTTTCTTCTCGTGAGGCGAGAATGTAAGCGAGTACGAAGCCTGGGTATGGAATGATGGTTTTAGAGAGTTGTTTAGTAGTCCTCACCATTTTTGTAAAATAATGTATCAATAATTATGATGAGGATTTATTTGTATGTGGATATTGTTTAGATGGCAATATATGTATTTAAACTCACGCTTTTATTGTTGTAATAATAAAGTTGTAGTTATTTCGCATCGCAGTATTGACAACTCGTAATGGGTGATGTATACCTATTTTGGGGGTGTCATGTGCTTGGTATCGAGCTTAGGGATATGATCTCCGGCGAGATCGGGGAATAGAACTAGGAGGGAGAGACGAGTAAATCCTTCGCTAGTCGTCCCTACCTAAGCTTATTTGATAGTTGGTCAAGATATAGGGATATTATGTGATATATTGATTTCCTTAATTAACCCTTTGTTTTATGACAAAGATTTGAGAATGTCGACTGAGAATATTAACAATGGAAATGAGACCGTGGAGACGCCTGTACTCACCAACGAGGAGAACGTGCAACAGGCTGGCAATGTTCCTCCTGTGAACAACACCACTGACCAGATGATGAACGACGCAATGTTTAGAAGCTTTTGCAGCTTCATGCAAAAATCGCATTTAGGGAGACTCGTGTTCAAAACATAGGAGGAAATGATAGCAATTCACTTCGTTTGTCACAACCAAGCGCTTCAAAGAGTTGGGACCACCGAATTTAAGGGAAAGCCGATCCGATCATGGCGTAAACATGGGTCAAGCAAATTACCAAGATATTCGATGTCTTGGGATGCACAGAGAATGAAGGTTCCATTCGCCACCTTTATGTTCCGTGGCGAGGCGCATCATCGGGTGGGAGTCTCATGAAGCGTACCCATCCAAATGCGACTCAAGATGTCTTTGGAGACATTTCAGAACTATTTAATGACAAATACTTTCCGAAAGTGTTCACATATGAAGGAAGTGGAGTTTATTAGACCGAGCGTAACAACATACGACGGTGTCTCAAAGACGAGGCGAAGTTTGCAGAGTTATCCGTGTTTACACCTCATTTGGTGGAGAATGAGGAACGATGACGCGGGATGTTTCGAGAGGTTTAAAACCCAGATATCGTCAAGATCTCATTTCTCATAAATTTTCTCTCTATTCGGATGTTGTTAATAATGGGCTCAATTGTTAGAGCGAGATAACGAGTACTACCAACCGAGGTACCACAATCGTGATCATACCGAGATAATAATCAACAAAACAACAATAACCAAAGTGGAGAAAGAAAAAGACGGACAAAATGGAAACCACTGGTGGTAATCATGGCCATGAAAATAGAAGAAGCGAGTCGAGGAGATTTTAAAAAGAGGAGATTCAACAACGACCATGTGAAGACGACAAAGATTACAAGAAGAATCGGTTCCAAGGGAGGAGAACGACCACCCAAGTTATATGCTATAAATGCGGAAAGAGGGACATATCACCAAAACGCCCACAATGGCCAGTTCGGTATGCTATAATTGTGGAAAGGAAGGACATATCGCCGAGATTGCATCAGAAGGCGAAACCTAGTTCAATGAGGACTCATGACTCAAAAGATCGGCCCCGTAAAAGTCAAAGTCAACGGCCTCGGAAGAGCGTTTGTTGTGATCGGTCAAAATGCGAGGAACCCAAACGAGGTGATCACGGTAAGCTAATCATAAATTCTTGTGAAGTTTATACTTTACTAGATACCGGCATACCCATTCATTTATCTCTCCTACTTGTGCTCAACGCTTAAATTTAACTCCTAAAAATTAGACTTTGACCTATCTGTGGAAACTCCGCTAGAGAAGCTTTCATCACATCCACTCGCTTATAAATCTTGTTTGATTCAAGTTGGCACCATCACCTTACTTGTTGACCTTATCTCTTTAAAGATACTTGCTTTTGATGTGATTTTAGGATTGATTGGTTAACTACTCATCATGCCAAAATTGATTGTTTTCGTAAGGTTGTTAGCTTTCATATTCCTAAACAACCTTGTTGTACGAATTCAAGCAACTAAACCATTAAAATCAATCACCGCCATATCTAATCATAAAGCTATTCGCTTATTGAAAAACGGATGTCAAGCTTTCTTAGCCCATGTTATGGATTTGAATAAAGACACGCCAAATTTGAATAATATTCCTGTTGTTATTGACTTTCCCGACGATTTCAAGAACTTCCCTCTACCCCGTAACGTGAAGTTGAATTCTTTATTGATCTTGAACCCGCATAAAGCCCATTTCTAAAACCCCATATCGAATGGCTCCTATTGAACTTCAAGAGTTAAAGGTCCAACTACATGAGTTGTTGGACATCGGTTTCATTCTGGCCCTAGTACATCTCCTCGGGGTGCTCCTGCTTTATTCAGAAAGAAGAAAGATGGGAGTATGCGACTTTGTATTGACTATCGGGAATTGAACCATGTCACCATCAAGAATAGGTATCCTCTACCTCGTATTGATGACCTGTTTGACCAACTTGCAAGGAGCACAATTCTTTTCAAAGATCGATCTTCGCTCGATATCATCACCAAGATTAGAATCGAGGATATTCCAAAGACCGCCTTGAACTCCCCAGACGGCATTATGAATTCTTAGTCATGTCTTTCGGATTGACTAATGCTCCTCGCGACTTTCATGGATATGATGAACCGAGTATTCAAGGAATATTTGGATCGGCCTGTTGTTGTCTTTTATTGATGACATCCTCATATATTCCAAAAGTCATGAAGATCATGAGCACCATTTGAAGCCGGTACTACAAAGGCTTCGTGAAAATAAGTTATATGCCAAGTTAATGAAATGCGAGTTCGCTTGAGGAAGTAGCATTTCTTGGGCACGCAGTGTCAAAACATGGAGTATCTCGTTGACCCGCCAAGATTGAAGCAATACAAAGTTGGGAGCAACCAAGACAAAGGATCAAGTACGTAGCTTTCTCGGGTCTAGTGGTTATTATCGGAGATTCATGGAAGGGTTTTCTCGAATCGCTACTCAGATTAACTCAACTTGACTCGGAAGGATACAAAATTGCTTGGAGTGAAGAATGCGAGAAGAGTTTCCAAGAGCTTAAGAGGAGACTTATTTCGCACTGTTCTAACAATACCATCCGGTTCGGATGGATTTGTTATCTACAAATGATGCTTCGCAAAGGGTTAGGATGTGTTCTCATGCAACATGGGAAAGTCATAGCCCACGCCTCGCGACAACTTAAAGAATATGAGAGGAATTATCCTACTCCCGATCTAGAGTTGGCGGCAAAGCTATTTTCGCTAAAGATCCGGAGGCACTATCTTTATGGGGAGAAAGTGGAGATATATTCAAACCATAAAAGCCTTAAATATTTCTTCACTCAAAAAGAACTTAACATACTGCAATGACGCTGGCTCGAGCTATTGAAAGACTACGACCACTATTCAATACCATTCGAAAAGAGAAACGTAGAATGGACGCGTTGAGTAGAAGATCATATGCGAGGAACGAGTGCGATGATGTCAAGTATACGACAGAGCCAACTTTAATAGAAAAAGTTAAGGTTGCTCAAGCCACCGAATCTTGAAATGATGCATATGAAGAAGAAAGTACAAGAAGGTGTTATTCCTAAGCGAGAATCGATGAAGAAGGAATACTTGAGTCCACTCTAGACTTTGTGTTCCTAACGACTGATTTGAAGTACAAGATTATGATGGAGGCACACAATACACCATTTGCAATCCATCCTCGAAGTACTAAAATGTATCGTGATCTTCTACATACATTTTGGTGGAACAATATGAAGAGAGAGATTGCAAAGTTTATCTCAACATGTTTAACTTGTCAACGTGTAAAGGCAGAGCATCAAGTGCCTAAGGGACCATTGCAACCACTTGAGATTCCGAAATGGAAGTGGGAACACATTACCATGGATTTCATTCACGGGTCTTCCCACGGCTTTCAAGGCATAAATGCTATTTGGGTTATTGTTGATAAATTAACTAAGTCTCGCACATTTCTTGCCGATACGGAGACTTATTCTCTTGAACGCCTTGCTAGTATGTATGTAAATGAGATTGTGAGGTTACATGGCATGCCAGTATCTATAGTTTCGGATCGTGACCAAAGATTCACTTCAAGATTTTGGGTTAGCTTGCAAAAAAGCTATGGGTACGGATTTACAATTCGATTCGACATACCATCCTCAAACCAGACGGACAATCGAGAGGACTATTCAAACTCTTGAAGATTTATTAAGACTCGTGTCCTAGACTTCAAGGGCGCTTGGGATAAGTATTTACCATTGGTGGAATTCTCCTACAATAATGATTATCGTGCAAGTATAGGTGTGGCCCCATTCAAGCATTATATGGATGAAAATGTCGCTCTCCAGTATGTTGGGACGAGGTGGGTGAAGTAACATTGTTGGGATCCGAGTTGGTACGTATGACCACAGAAAAGATCCAAATGATTAGACAATGCATACAAACGGCACAGGATTGACAAAAGAGTTATGCGGATCTTCATCGAAAGGATGTGGAGTTTAGTATAGGGGATCATGTATTGTTGCGTGTTGCCCTATGGAAGGGAGTTATAAGATTTGGGAAGAGAGGAAAGCTCAATCCACGATTTATTGGTCCATTTCAAATTGACCGAGTATGAAATGTAGCCATTAGACTCGCTTTACCTCCAAGTATGTATCGTGTTCATAATGTGTTTCACATATCTGTACTTCGTAAATATGTGAAAGACCCGAACCACGTTATTGAGTTAGAACCGGACGAGATAGCTGAAGACATAACGTATGAGGAGATACCTGTCAAGATCTTGGATAGGAAGGAGCATGTCCTACGCACGAAAGTCATACCACAAGTTAAAGTTTTGTGGAGGAACCATGCTATAGAAGAAATGACCTGGGAATTGGAAACGGAAATGAAAGCGAGGTATCCTCACCTTTTCGAAACACCAGGTACGTATGTCAATTTCGAGGACGAAATTTCATAAGGAGGGGAGGTTGTAAGACCCCAAATAATTAATAAATGAAATTTAATTTCCTCTAATTATTATTTTGAAATAGTAAGGGTTGATGTGATTAATGTGGATAGTTATGGGTGAAATACGCAAATATTTCAAAATAAGCAAGTGGTTATAAAATATTCATTGTCAGTTTGGGAATATTCGTTTTGGTCGTGGAATATTCAGATCTGTCGGAATATTCATACGACGTAGCCATGTGTGTGGGCCCCATAACTAAAAAGCGATTGGATGAAGAAAACGACAAATATAAGTTGTTGAAAAATAACGGCGTAGTTATTACTGTTAATACTGTTAAAATACTCGTTGGTTAAAACACAGTAGAACACGGTATTGCACCAATTATTGATTCTTACGTAAGAAGGCACTACTCAATAATGGTTACGATAATTATCGCTCAAGATTTTATTGGTTCAATAATTGTTGTGTTGATATTTTATATTCTTTGTTGTTTCAATAATTGTCATTATACTTGTATTTTTCATTATCGAAGCAATAATTCATATTATCCAATAATATTATTAGATAACACTATTGGCAATGTCTAGAAAGTTCTCGCTCTAAGGAGAGAGGTTTGGTCACCTAATTGCAAGCGCCAAGAAGTGAGAAATTCTTATTGAAAGCCCCTCTTTCTTGGAACCGCCTGGTTGTCAATATTGTGATTCTGTAATATTATTTGTTAATAATTAATTATTGATTCATATGATGAGGAAAATATTGATTTTATGTGGATATAGATGGAGAAAATTTTTAATGTGACAATTGTTGAAAATTAAAATTTTATCTTTTTCTGATAAAATAATTCATTTAAATATATATATATTATTATATTTTAATAATATAGTAATGGTGATATTTTTACAACGAATGTGGGATATATGAGTATACGAGGAGGAAGAGTATTTTTGTTGCAATAAATGTTTAAAACATGTTAAACATGTCGGTCACCCCATTTCTTGACTGAAATTTGATTATAGCTTGTAAAATCGCCCGTTTGTGGATTTCGGTCAATTTCTGTTTGGAATTTGGAAAAACTTTCTTCTGTAAAGTTGTAGAGAACTAAATTTCCTATAAAAATACGCTGAGATTCAATTTTTCGACAAAAGGGCTATTTATTGTGAATTATTGAAGTTCCAAAGCTCAAATAATTGATTTTTGGAAGTTTTAATTGTTTTTGAATAACAAAACGTTTTTTGTTTTTGTCATTATTGTGGGGCAACAAAGGTGGCTGAATTCAGTTCAACAAAAGATGGCGTAGGAAAATTTAAATTATATAATAATATTATATTAAATTTTCTACTTTGGTGTTCTAAGCATTTTCCTATAAATAGGGTGCTTAGGTTAGAATTGAAAATCACACCAGAAACTGAAGTTTTCTCTCTATATTATCGAGCGTATTCTTGTGAGTATTTTGAGTATACTTTGAGTATTGCTATACTGATTGCAAGTTCAAGTCATAGCCTATATCCGGTGTTTCAGCTAGAAGTATAAATCTTTCGAGGTAAGGGATATTATTTTTTTCGTAATGATATTATTTCTTTAATATCATTATGCTGAAATATTGATCTGAAGTTTTTATCAAATTTGGAACTTTTGGTGTCAGAGTTACTATTCACGTATACGGCACTATTCACGTATATAGTACTATTCGCGAATACGGCACTATTCATCGAAAAATGAAATTTTCCTTTTCCTCCAAAATATCTATTGTGGATACTAGTTTTGATTGTATCCATGTTTTGATCATTCTTGAATTTTACACCACTATGATTATTTTTGAGGTATTTTTGGACATGGATAAAACAAAGTACGAATCCTTAATCCTTAATCCTTGTCATTTTGTTTCACTAGATTCGTTTCTTTAAAAAAAAAAAATTCATCATCTTCAGTCTTAAATGATGATATTATTGAATATCTTTGGCTCAGTAGTGCAAAGATGATTGATTTCGATGAATATCTTTGGCCCAGTAGTACAAAGATGAATGATTTCGATGAATATCTTTGGCCCAGTAGTGCAAAAAGATGAACATGTGTTTAGATGAACATGACCAATCGGGTGAATGTCCTCGGCTCAGTAGTGCAAGGATGAATATATGATTCCGTATATATATTGATTGATGTTACAGGGATAAAAATATTGATGATGGATCTGTTAAATTCATAGATATTAGTAGATTTCATCCTCTACATAACTCTTCTATGAATTAATATTTTCATGCAGTATTGATTTAAAACTTGTTGTCTATTGTATTCTATTAAATTTTCCCTGTTGAAGACTAACGATTATTTGTTGTATATTATCTTAGTCATAATATTCTTTCTTGGGCTAGTTGAGCTCACCCTTTTCCTTTTTGTTCCATTTTTCTTCTCGGAGGCGAGAATGTAGCGAGTAATGTAGCCTGGGGTATGGAATGATGGTTTTTAGAGAGTTGTTTAGTAGTCCTCACCATTTTTGTAAAATAATGTATCAATAATTATGATGAGAATTTATTTGTATGTGGATATTGTTTAAATGGCAATATCTGTATTTAAACTCACAGTTTTACTGTTGTAATAATAAAGTTGTAGTTGTTTCTGTACCGTGTATTGACAACTCAGAATGGGTGATGTATACCTATTTTGGGGGTGTCACAACGGTGACCGCCACTTTTCAAGAAACTGTTATTTGAATGTGTGTGTGTGTGTGGATCAATGTGCAATTTATTTGGAAGTAATGCGAAGCCTCGTTCGCACCTATATACAAAGGGTTTGAATTTGTAGAAAAATTCAGTTTTAAACAGGATATAGCAATGAAGTTTTGTAAAAAAGGTTTTTCAAACCCTGTGCTTAATAGTAATTGAGACTTTTTCATACTTCCATTTTATTATTAAATGTTCGGCTTGTTTGCTTTTATTTTCGAGATGCGATGCATCTTCGATCATCTCGAAAATAATATACAGCAGTGCCGCACTCCTCATGGGCATGATAGCCATCTAAGGAAATTCAAATACTGTAAATAATATACACGCTACTTACAGCTGAAAATGTCCATCACGGGAACCGAATCTAGATTCAGTAGACTGAATATGTGATCACATGATTCCTAGGCTCACATGATGCCGTAGTTCATATGAAAAGCAATAAGCAGTTATATATATAAAAGCTGTAAATATATATATATACAGACATGATCAACCACCACGAAGCACCTCCATGGGGGATCAGAAATGTAAATATATAAAGCGGTAAATATATATATATATATATATATATATATATATATATATATATATATATGGACATGATCAACCACCACGAAGCACCTCCATGGGGGATCAGAAAAGTAAATAAAGCTGTAAAAGACGATCAACCGCCACGAAGTAACTCCAGGTGGGACTAAATGTAAAGAAAATAGTAAATACGATCAACCGCCACGAAGTAAACTCCAGGCAGGACTAAATTTAAATAAAGCAGTAAAAGGCCTCAAAGTAAACTCCAGGCTTGACAGAAATGTAAATATATATATATATATATATATATATATATATATATATATATATATATACGCACCTGATATAAAACCAGTGCTCATCAAACAGAAGTTCGACAAAAGTTCATATATATAAGTATATATATATAAGCAATAAACGCTCCGGATGTAAAATCCAGGCTCATCAGTGAAGAATAGTGTGTGTAAAGATGAAGAGAAAGGCTTTATAGAGTGTGAGAAGGCTTACAGTGGGCTACCAAAGCAGACTTCTATGACTCTAGATGGATAAACACTCAGCTCCCGCCAGTAAAATATAGCTATATGTGAACTAACAGGTGTTTAAAATGAGAAAACATTCAATATGGGGTGTGTACAAAGCAAATTGGACAGGGCTTCCTCACCTTTTTCTTTCCTTTGAATATGGCCACCCCAAGCCCTCTATTTATAGAGGGGGAGCCAGAGGTACTATGAGTCAGCAGATGCACTCCTGCTGCTACCCATGATGCCCGAGCTCCATTGGTCCCGCTGTCTCGAAGTACGTGCACTCATGCACTGTGATGTCCGCTTAAACTTACAGAACTTCAATCCGAGCATCCGAACGAGGTGTACAAGACCTTCTTTGGACCGCTTTTGTTGAGAGTTATGCAATGACATGGGATTAGAGGTTGTATGAAATCAGGAAGAGGGGACCATGCCCATGGTTTTCAAGCTTCAAATTCTATCCGGTGTGTTGCCACGCGTAATAGTCACTCGGGATTGGAACTCTTTGGCTCTTGTGGGACATTGTTGTGTATAAATGTATGTATGAAATGTTGAGACGGTGCGCAGGGGTTGAGGTGGCAAGATGACAATTTGACTCCTCACCGGGGTTATCTTCGGTTTGGGCTGATAGCAGACGTTGCTCAGGGTTACATCTGCGATTGGACTGCTGCAAGTGTTTGAATTCCGCAAGGTCATCTGTAAGTGTGCATGTCTTCCTGATGTAATCTCCGGGTCTTTGGAATGAGTGCCTCGACAGGAGGTCTGAGATTGAAGTTGATAGCATGCATTTGAAACAATCATTTTCGGAGTTATCGCCGGAACTGCAACAGCATTCCTTGGGGTTATCTCCAAGGACGAAACTCGGGGTTATCTCCGAGGATGGAATTGATACTCCCGGTGTGTGTTCCGGGGTTGAGACTGAACTTCCGGTAGTATCCGGAATGGATGTGAGCTATCTTCTAGGGTTATCTCCGAAAGATGAATTTGCCTTCCTACAATGTCAGTAACAGGTGTGTAGAAAATTTCGAGTGTCTACAAATGGTAATTATTTAAAAATGATTTTAATTATTTTAAAAATCATTTAAGGGTAATATTAATACTCTAAAAATATTTTAAGTTATTAAAAATAACTTTAATATTTTGGCAATAGTTTCATTAATAGTTTAATATTAATTAAATATTAATGATAATAGAATTATTTAATATTTAAATCATTTAATAATGATTCTAGTGTTTAAAAAATCATGATAAAATTATAATAATTGTTTAAAAATTACTATAAGTCATTTAAAAATAATATGTCCCATATTTAAGTAATTTAAATGGATATTGAACTACAAGATAGAGTCTTAGACTCGATAATTACCCGATAAAGCTGTCGGTACACCGAAATATTTCAAAAATTGATCTGGACTTAGATAGGTTGACTTGATAAGTGTTTGTTTGTGATCTAATGACTTCTAAACATATGTGACAATGTGATTAGGTTATGTGCTGACTGCAAATAATAGTACTATGTGTTATGTTATGTTATTCTAATTGATAGAATGATCTTATTAATGATAGATCTTGATATAAAAGATAAAACTAAGTTGCGTTAACAGCAGATCAGACAAGTATCTTAACTTTCCATTTCCTTTATGCAATGGACATGTGTAAGCTAATATCTGTAGACACTCGAAATTTTGTTTTCTTGTTACTAACTATGCATGAGGATAAAAACGTCTTTTTTATTCTGTGGATATAACCCTGGATGACTACAACATGAATTCTAACCCCGGAGATAGCCCCGAGAGATCAATTTCAAAGCCTGGAGATAACCCCAGGAGGTCAAGCTAACCTCAGAAATAACCCTGAGGACATTCAAAGTCAACAAAGATGACAATCTCGGGGAGATAACCCCGGAAAAGATCACTAAACTCGCGCGCTAAAGTCAAAAATAAACCTTGAGAGGGGAAAAATGGTCATTTTGCCACCTCAATCTCAAATCAACTAAAATCAACTCATTTCAACTCAAACTTCTTCAAAAGAAGTTCCACGAGGACCTTATCTTAATTTATGAGCGCAAACTATGCAAAACAGCTCAACGGACTGCCTAACAAAAACCCGAAAATGCTATTTTGGTCATGAACCCATCTTCCTGGAATCAAAAAGGGAAAATCCTATGTCATTGCATAGCTCTCAGAAAGAGCTTTCCAAAATGTTATGGCATGCCTCAATCGGAGGCTCGGATTGAAGTTCTGCAAGTTCGAAGCGACATCACGTTACCACGCGCGCTCACGTGATTGAGATGGCGAGGACTCGTGAGCCCGAGGCACCCGTGCAAACTTAGCGAGTTCATTTACTTGCCATCAGTACACCCATGGCTCCTCTCTATAAATAAAGGGCTTGGGGTGGCCATATTTGCAAGAGAAAATGCGAGGAAGCCCTGTCTAATTTGCTTTGTACACACTATAAACTGAGTGCTATCTCATTTTAAACACTTGTGAGCTCATATATTGTCATATTTTTATCGGCGGGAGCCGAGTGTTCATCCACTTAAAGCTATAGAATTCTTTTTTGGCAGTCCACTATAAGCATTCTTACACACTTTAAAGCCTTTCTCTTCATCTTTGCACACACTCTTCTTCACGTTGAGAGTCGTGTTGTGTGTGTATGCCTAGAACTTCTATTCCGTGGTTTTCATTTTGTTTGTATATATATACTTATATATATATATATATATATATATATATATATATATATATATATATATAGTCTCGGATCTTAAGTCACCCTTATCCAACTCACTGAAGCTTACCCCTTTAAAAGCGGACCATATGACGGTTCGATTATACAATCGTCGTCAATACTTTTAAGCGACGCTTATATGTTATCCGTCGCTAAAAGTATGACAATTGTATGACCGAACAAAATCACGCCGGGTCCGTCTGCTAAAGGGGTGAGCTTCAGTGAGTTGATAAAGGGTGAGCTTAAGGTCTGGACCGTATATATATATATATATATATATATATATATATATATACACATATAACGACAAATCGCTGAAATAATAAACTGAGTCGGGATCGATATATATATCCTATGCGTTTACCGCTTATATATATATATATATATATATATTTACATTTCTGTCAGGCCTGGAGTTTACTTCGTGGCGGTTGATCGTTTTTACTACTTTATTTACATTCCGTCCCACCTGGAGTTTACTTCGTGGCGGTTGATCGCATTTACTACTTTATTTACATTTCTGATCCCCCATGGAGGTGCTTCATGGTGGTTGATCATGTTTATATATATATATATATATATATATATATATATATTTACCGCTTTTATATATTTACATTTTTTTATCCCCCATGGAGGTGCTTTGTGGTGGTTGATCATATCCGAATATATATATTTACAGCCTTTTATATATATAACTACTTATCGCTTTTCATATAGACTACTTGCATCATGTGAGCCTAGGAATCATGTGATCACAGATTCAAATTAATCAATCTAGATTCTTGTCCCCGTGATGGACATTTTCACCGTAGCGTTTTGTAAATTATTCACTGGTGTTTGAATTTCCTTAGATGGCTTTCATGCCATGAGGAGTTCTAAGATCGCTTTGCTATATTATTTTCTCGAAGATGCTTCACATCTCAAAAATAAAAGCAATCAATCCGAACATTTAATAATAAAATGGAAGTATGAAAAGGTCTCAATTACTATTGAGCACAGGGTTTAAAAAACCTCTTTAACAAAACCTCACTACTATATCATGTTTAAAACTGAATTTTTCATACAAATTCAAACCCTTTGTATATAGGTGCGAACGAGGCCTCACACTACTTCCAAATAACAACACATTGACCCATACACACACATACACACATATACAGACACATTCACATAACAGTTTCTTGAAAAGTGGCGGTCACCGTAGTAACACGATGTCTGGGGTCCTAACACCTTCCCTCCGCATAATCAAGCCCCGAACCCAAATGAATCTTGGTTTCAATCGATTCATTAATTGTGTCACATCACTGGGTCAATGTGCAAACCTTTTCTCTGGGCTAACGTTGGTGCAACCAGATAAAAACACCAATCGAAACTCTTACGGTCAAATCAATTATATACATATACATGTCAGACCTTTTTCACTTATTTTTTCAAACAAATCTCACATAACATGAGAACACCAAAGAACAAGAATAGAAAAGGGACAAATAAAAATCCCGACGTCGACAAGTGGCGACTCTGCTGGGGATGCCAGTAAGAGGGCTTAAGTCGCTACTACAATCTTTTCAAAATTGTTATATTCTTGTGTGTGAATATTGAATTTAAATTATTGATGAATGTGTACGAATGCATTTTACTTACTGCACTACAAAATATCTATCTGTGATATTAGTGCTTCGCACATGTCATCATTTTCATAAATGGTGAGACATGTTGTATGTGAATGTATGTTGTGTGGTCCCTCCACCAGGAGGCTATCCTATCGGTGTTTGATTACTGGACTCGTAGGAATACTAATTCCAACGAGGCTCAGGAAAGGCATCACCCAGATTCGTTCCAGTTGAAAGACCGGATTAACTTCTCGTCAAGTAAATTGCGATGATCTGGGAACCTTCATGCCAAAAAACAGCGAGAGTAACCTAAGATAGGTCAGCCTCTGATAAACCAAACGCGGAGGAAAGTCTCTTCATGCTTTCCATTTTCAATTACCTGTAGACAATTACTTGTAATTTCATTCCATCACTACAACAAAAAAGCTTATCAATGATCGCCTATCAATGATCACCGTGGTCGCCGATATCTATCTCATGATCGTTCATGGTCGCTAAAAGGCGTCAAGATAAAATCTGGTCGCTAAAATGCACATCAATGACCACTATTAACAACCGATTAGTAATGCGACCGATATCAATGAATCAAATGGCAAATCCGGTCCACTAAGTCGAGTCAAGATGGGATATAGCCAAAGTCGACGTGTTTCACGTGTCAATGATCGAATCAACCGATCGCATGCGGTCACTAATATTAAAAAATAAAATAACAGAATCTTGCTGCTTTTATAAATCCTAAAAACACTGCACTGCTTTTGGTAAATTGCTTTTATCCCAACACACATACACAAACAACATATACACAACAATATAAACATCCATCGTCCATCATATAACACATACACTAAACTAGAATATAAACCATTCAAAACCAATATGATTTTGAATAAATATAATAACATTTTAAAATTGTTTAAGTAACAATATACAAACATCCTAAGAATGAAACAAGTACAAACTTATATTATAACTATAAAACTAATCTAAAGGTACTAATCAAGCATCACCGCCTCCTTGATCACCCCGTAATATTAACAAAATAATAAAACAAGTTATAAATATTTACTAACTATGTTAATATTGGTATATTACGAAATATACAACAAATTGATTTTATACCGTCGCCATCCCCTGTTGTGATAATGCTGCTGTCATTGCCGCCATCGCTTCACCTAACTCCTCAAAGACTCAGAGCCCCCTGTATGTCCGCCTAAAGATCTTCGAAGATCCCGATCTCGACATATAGCTCTCTCACAGTCAATGAGTATGTGAGCAAATTTGGATGGCTAGATGATCGTGGTAGACTCGGGTAAGAGCAAAGATGAGCCATCAAGGATGGGCGCCGCTGTTGTCCTTGACCTTTAACGTAGTTCTTCTTCACAATGACGCCTCTCCCACAACTCTTGATCGATAGACGGACGTGGAGTGCCTTCAGGATAGCGCCATTCAATAAACGCTTATAAGTGTCCTCGCATGTCATCATGTTAACAATTAAATAGTTAAAATAAATTAATTTTGTAAGCATTAATTAAAGATCAAGTTGTTAAAATTTATTACCGCTTATCCGGATAGCCTCAAAGTGCATCATCACGGGTGGCCACGTACACATCCAGCCAATGGATAGGCTGATCTTGAGAGTGAGACTCCTATACAAAAATAACACAATATTACTAAGTAAAATGGGATATATTTTCTACAATTCATGATTGAAAACATATTAAAACTTGTAAATACGCACTTTGGCAAAGATATGTCAGAATCGAAAAATCGCCGCCTTTGTATGTTCCTTTAGCCTTTTCGCCTTTGGATACACCCGAGGCTCTGTTGGTGGCGGCAGCTCTTTACGTTTTTTCACCCAAATTTCTCAGCTCTCCATTGGGCACATCTCAAATTTATATGGACTGGGTGCACCACCAGGCTATGCTCAGTGCATATAATCTTCTCCCGGCCCGGATGGTCGATCTCGGATTGTGAATGGCTTTTTGTCGTTCTTTATTTGTTATCCTTGGTACGGACCAAGACTTCGCCGTAATAATGTCTCGAATCACCGGCTCGCGTCCTCCCATCTATACCTTTTTCTCGCAAATAAAACAACAATAATAACATTACTAAAAATTATCCTTTGAATATTATATTAATATAATCATCATAATTAATAAAAAACATACCAAATTCAAATCAAATCAGATCCTTATGGGCGAGAGGTGTGTTCATTTTATGTAATCATCATGATGCCAGCTTCAGAAGTATAATTGTGAAATGTACTTCACAATTTTACTATCTTGAAAATCACTACAATATACAAGATAATTTACATTAAAATATATTTATAACAATGAAAATATTAACCCTTATATATATACGATGTTTAACTTACGTGCTTTCTCGGAGGAGGACGGATCTCAGTATAAGAATGCGATCATCCTGGATTAGCCGGCCTTCTTGACACATGATTAGGGCTCTCACCCAACCCAAGCTTTTTCGTCATGCAGTTCGTAAGACATCTATAAATAAAAAATTAGGATGTTAGTATGAAATTATGAATGACAATTAATTGTATGAAATAGTTAACTACGATTATCATAAGTGAAAGATACATAAACATGACCGCAAAATAGTTAACTACAACAACTACAAATGATATAGTTAAGGATATAGAGAACATTCCTATATAGAGAACATAAATGAAAGGTACATAATTATGAACTATACATGAACATGAACATGAACATAAACATACATTTTGTACAATTATAACTACACATACATTTTAATGAAAATCGTTGTCTCGATGAGTCGTAATCATTTTGTACAAGTATCGGAGATTCATAACCATCTTCTTCGTGATTTTGTGTCGTGTTGTCACCAATAACTCTTCCTCAATATCACCGCTATCCGCACAATAATCGCCTCTTGGATCCAATTCATCGTGTTCATCTCCACCTCTAACTGGATTACATCATTATTGTCCTCTATATTTATTATAGGAGGTCTCTCAAGCATTTCCTCTTGGTAGAAATCTCGCTATTACTTGGACATGACTACGCTACGGAGTATGAATTACAACTTGCCAATCAGAAGCGGTCTATCCTTTTCCTAACAGACTAGGAGTATAGTAAACTTGTACTGCTTGAGTTGGTAAAACAAACAGTTCGTTGGAGTACGCAGACCTATGGAGGTCAATATCGACGATTCCATGTCTGTCAACACGTATCCCTTTTTCTGAATCAAACCAACGGCACTTGAACAAGTGAATATAACCCCCATACGTGCCCTTGTACGACAACTCTACGATTTCCTCCAACTCCCCATAAAAGGCACGACCAAGCTCATTGTAACAATCTCCTTGGACACACACTCCAGAGTTCGTTGTTCTTTTACCGCGCCCATATGCCTTTGTGTGAAATTCACAACCATTTATTTTGTAACCATTATGGACTTGGTCCCTCGTCTCGTCCCATAGCTAGGACTTGTACATTAGCTGGAATCGTTGATCCCTCAGTCAAAGCCTACAAAAACTCCATCTTATTAAATGAAGTCATAGTTAACATGGAGTATATATATATATATATATACTACGTGCTTAAAAATTGAACTTACTTTGTCCTTTAGCCAAAATGCAAAGTTTTTATCCCGATTGATTTGAATATCTTTATCAGTTATGCCGGGATGCTTCACTTTTAACTCGTCATCGTACAATCTATACCATGTTATAAACATTAACATATTGGAATAAATTTTCAACTTAAAAGATAAATTATCAAGTTTACATGTGTACCTCACAAATTGCCAAATTTCCTCACAATTGAGAAGAATGTAAGTATGTGAAGCAAGATGTAATTCTTGCTCAGAGAGGAATATGCGCTTCCCTTTTCCATAAGCGCGGCCCGATAGACCAAATACAGAGAGCCGACCATTTAGTTCAACATTTCCCCCATCATCATGTCTCGATACTCGATTGGCCTTTGTCAAGACTTCGTCCGAAAAATAGTCTGAGACAAACGTAGATATCTCATCGAAACTGTATCCCTACCAATTCGACCCTCAACATAAGCTCTATTCTTCACCTTCCTCTTAAGGTTTCCCATCACCCTCTCGAAAGGGTACATCCATCTATATTGAATCGGACCCCAAACACGAGCTTTATAGGGAAGATGAATTTGCAAATGCTCCATGGAGTCAAAAAATCCGTGTGGAATATTTTTTCCAGCTTTACATGTGATCTCTATGATGTTATTCTCAAGTACAAACATGTCCTTCTCATTCAATGATTTTGAACACAAGTCTTTGAAGAAACGACTAAGATCCGTCAAAGCATCCCATATTGGTTTATCAAGCAGATCCCGAAATGCTATAGGCATGAGTCTCTCCATGAACACATGACAGTCATGACTCTTCATTCCTTGCAATTTTCCACCCGTAACACACCTTGCAATGTTTGACGCATATCCATCTGTATGTTTCAGAGACTTAACCCATGTGCACACATCTTCAACTTGCTTTTTGGACAATGTGTACCTTGCATGCGGTTTGACAATCTTACCATTAGGAGATTCATAAAGTTCTAATCTAGGACGCTTACAAATATCTTTCATGTCCAAACGCGTGCCTTATCGTTATATTTTGTCTTCCCCAGAACATTCATCACAAATTGTTAAACACATTGTCAAACACATTCTTCTCAATATGCATCACATCTAGATTATGATTTAATCAAATTTGTAGACCAATATGGCGCTTCCCAAAAGATGCTTCTCCCGAACCCAGTTATGAGATTCACCAAACCCATTGATTATGTTTGTGACATCAACCTTACTAAATGGGATAACCGCAATCTCATCACACGATCTCGCATCTCTGTTCTCGACAATCGCGGTGCAAGCATATCATTATCTACTTTCCTTTCCTCAAGTGTTCTCTATTTCTTCAAACGGGTGATCTACCTAAGAAGAACCGACGATGACAAATCAAACCAACAAGGCTTTCACCTTTTAATAGATTAAACGACTTTGTATGCTCCATACAATACGGACAAGCCAACTTCCCATGTACTCCATCCAAATTAACATACCATAAGTCGGGAAGTCACTTATAGTCCACATAATCACGCCTCTAAGGTTGAAATTTGTTTTCGTTGCAACATCCCAAGTCTCAGACTCCATCCTCCCACAATACCTTCAACTCGCCTATAAGAGGTCTCAAGTAAACATCTAAGTTCTTTCCAGGACTCTTAGGACCAGTGAACCACGAGTGAAAGAAACAAGTATGGTCGTTTATACACATCCAAGGAGGCAAGTTGTGCGGAGTAACAATCACAAAGCCAACATGAGTACTTGAATAAATGAGTGGCCAAACGGATTGAAACCATCGGTGGACAATCCAAGCCTCACATTTCTAGGTTCTAATGCAAATCCAGGATGTGCTAAGTTGAAATCTTTCCAAGCCTTCCCATCTCATGGATGATTTAGTTCTCCATCTTTAGCCGGAGATTTCGCATGCCAACTCATATGTTCACCGTTTTCTTGAAGACATGTACAATCTTTTTAGTCGATGTGTTATTGGAAAATACCTTAGAATCTTAAATCGGTATACTTGATATTTTTTAGTAGTCACACCCTCTTTATTAGGCCTAAACCGATCATGATCGCAAAACGTGCACACCTTGTCAACTGCTCATTTTCCTTATAAAACAACATGCAATCGTTGGGACATGCATCGATCTTTTGGTATCCAAGACCCAACTTCTTCACCATTTTCTTACAAAAGTAATAGTTACTGTGTAATTTCTCACCGTCAGCAACATACTCTTAATGGCATTCAAGAGTGACTCAAAACACTCATGGCTCATGTTGTGATCACTTGATGTTAAGTAATGTCGCCATCGCAGACAATATAGTGTGTTTGGTGCAACCATGCCACAATGGCTCGCTACCCTCGCCTAACAACTTCAAGAAGTCTTTGGCATCGTAATTCATAGGTTGCTCTCCTTGCTCCCCCAATCAAAATCGCCCCCGCAATATCATGAACCATTTCATTCATAATGATGAGTACTATCGCTCAATTGTGTACTTGTGTGATGCCACCATCTCTTCTCTCGCCCATGTGCCCACCAAAGATTCTTCATAATTTCTCATGAACCCGTAAACAAGTAAATGATAGTTTACCATGTCTCATCCATATAATTTACATTCTTACACTTCAAACATGGACATCGATTCGCAACTTACCATTCATACATTCCGTGACTATACGCATACTCCAAAAACACTTGGCAACCAAATTTCTAAATTCAAATGAAGATTTATCCGGGCACTTGACTTTCGTCGTGCCATCCAACTACTGATTCAATAGAGGTCCATGATTCCACACCTACTACTACGCATAACATTATAAATGTTAACATATGACTTGAGCATACTTGTAACCATATGACTTGAGCATACTTGTAAGCATGCATATGATTAACATTTAAGAATACTTCTAAGCATATAACTTAAGCATACTTGTAAGCATATGACTTGAGCATACTTGTAATCATATATTGAGCATACTTGTAAGTCAAGTCAATCTAGTTACCTTCTCTCATTGCACTAACAGCTTCCCTTAAAGATCGCTTATTTTGGCTTAATGTTCCCTAATAGCTTACCATGCTAACAACTAAGCTTGGCTTGGCCCCTGTGAGGCTTGGCTAAGCTTGGTGTGGCCTCGTGGCCTCATGGTGCCTTCCCAAATTCCATCACCTCAAACATCCCTTAATAGATCCTAACTTGATTTTCTTAGTAGCTTTGGTCATTGCAATAATTAGGAATCATCACAAGCATGAGTTAGCAATTTTATATGAGTTCATTATAGTCTTATAAGATCGTGCACTAAAGGTCACCCAAAACACCCCACTTTTGGACTTAAAATGTGACTTTTCACAAGTTTAATGCTCAAAACAGCTTTAGGCTTGGTTTCTTTAGCTTGTGTAGCTTACTTATGTCATATTATGACTATCAAACTTGCCCACATGGTCCAAGTATGACAATTTATACTTAAGTCTTAGTTGCCACTTAAAGCTTACTTTTCATGGCTTTTAAACACATGAAATTTGGTCAATACACAACACGCACTATAACTAAGTTAAGGAACACCTTTTAAATGATATGTGTAGACAATATAGGGACTCCATACTGCCTTAAAACTTTAGTTGCAAAAATTTGATATAATAGTTCTCATATAGGCATAGATTTGACTATAATTTCATAAACAATCCACATGTAGGAAAAAAGAAACCTTTAGGCATTCAAACAATTTTAAAATCATGATAATAAAATTACCCTATATCCATTATCATGCTTGTATCGCTTAACTAACTTCTTCACATCCAAAACGGTTCATACAAGGTACTTTAGGCATGATTAAGTACTAAATTATACTAACAAATTCCCCAAGCCTTCCATTATAAATATTATTACATCAAATAATTGCTATAAATATCAATACCTATAATATGATGGCTATACAAATTGACTAAAAATAAAAGAAGAAATAGAGCAAACAAACTTATCAAGCGTGGAGTCTCAAAGATAAACTCGTCAGTGTTGAGTATACACTTTTTGAAAGCCCCTTTCCTAGAACCTCTTTATACCGCAAATTACATCACATAAATCGATTGAGGAAAACGTTATAATGCAAAGAGACTCAACTCAATCACAATGAACACATAATGATAATATCGTAAATGATAACAATTCAAAAGTTTCATTGAACAATACCCTGAGATTCCTAATCGCTAAAATACCCTTAGACTCCAATGTTAGTGGTTTGACATTTATTAATGTAAGTGCAACTAATTCAATTCGATATCATCTCCTCTTCTTTAAAAGTATATAGCATTGGTCCTCATACGCACAAATTATATAGACCAACTCACTTTAAGCGTGTGACCTAGAATAACCCAAATACAAATACATTAGAAATCAACAAGCCATTAGGTGGGAAATAAATGCTTAAGCATAAATTTTGTCAATCCCAATTATCCTCCTACCCTACCCAACAAGATTTGGACCACAAAGATATCTCTGAAGAGGTATGAAATCTATAATAATTCCAAGTGTCAAACACAAAATACCAACTCATGAACCACAAATACCAACATTATACAAAAAATATTAACATTAGAGAATAACCCATTAAACTAACATTATACAAAAAAATTAACATTAGAGACTAACATTATACAAAATAATTCCAAGTGCCAAACACAAATACCAACTCATAAACCACAAATACCAACATTATACAAAAAATATTAACATTAGAGACTAACCCATTAAACTAACATTATACAAAAAATATTAACATTAGAGACTAACATTATACAAAATAATTCCAAGTGCCAAACACAAATACCAACTCATAAACCACAAATACCAACATTATACAAAAAAAATATTAACATTAGAGACTAACATTATACAAAATAATTCCAAGTGCCAAACACAAATACCAACTCATAAACCACAAATACCAACATTATACAAAAATATTAACATTAGAGACTAACCCATTAAACTAACATTATACAAAAAAATATTAACATTAGAGACTAACATTATACAAAATAATTCCAAGTGCCAAACACAAATACCAACATTATACAAAAAATATTAACATTAGAGACTAACCCATTATACTAACATCGAGACTAATACATTCAATCAAACATTTGAACCACATAAATTAACAAATAATCGCATTCAATCGAAACCCACAAGCTACAAAGAGTTTAAAGAAGAAGAAAACCCAAATATTCAAACATAACATAACATAACACACACACACACACACATTATTACACACATATATATATATATATATATATATCAAATATTTGTTATATAATTTGGTACCTAACACCAATTGAAGGAGAAAGCCAACCCAATCGCGCCGATAAAGAACAAGATTTCTTCTTCTCCTCTTTTCCCCTTCTTCCTCGCTCCCTATTCTGGTCTCCTCTTCTTTTTTTTTCTTTACGATTCGAAGCATCGAGCGAAAAGACCGTTAGATTAAAAGATCAATGATCGCCATCAAATGATCGGCATGCGGTCACCGATTTTTAATGACATGGATTTATCAACATCGTCGCATGAGGTCACCGATTATAAGTGGTCGCAAAAAACTACGCACCAACATTTCCTACCAATTTTGGGTGGAAATTTGTTATGGCGACCGATCAATGAATCGCATTCGGGTCATGGATATAAGGTAGCGACGGAATATAATATGGTCGCTGATATCGGTCGCGATTAAGACTATCAGCGACCGGATATGCGGTCGCTGATATATTTGGTCGCTGATAGGTCTTTTTCTTGTAGTGCATGTTAATCTCTGTGTAATGGAAAATATGAAGAATATGTGTACATGCATATTAAGGCTTGACATGCTATCAAATGACACCCGTTTTGCAGGATAATATTCCTAAACTGGACACATTATGATATCATGTAAAATTTTTATACATTCCCTAAGACTAAACTACGTAAGTTTTTTTTTGTAGGGAAGCAATTGGTCCCATTTTTCAGTCAAAGTCCAGAAGGGAATTAAGCCCATAACAAAACATGGCTAAAAATGCCCAGCCTGATCCTACTCCTGTCTCTCGCGAGGAGTTCGAAAGATTAAGCTATCAAATTACAGAGTTGGCTGTTATGCTCAAAGAACTACACCAATCTACTCAGGATCCAAAAATACCCATCCACACAGAATCCTCTACACATAGAGGAACCCAAGGCCAAACAATGCCTACTCAATCAGAGTCATTCATACCAGGGGGAACTCAGGGTATTGGCAAAAAGATGGAAACCCAGATACCTGAACCTAATTCCAATAAAGGAACCAACAAAACCCCTAAAATTACAAAATAAGTTGTTGCTATTTTATGTAATAGTTTAACTTTGTTATGATTAGGATGATATATTATTATTATTATTATTATTATTATTATTATTATTATTATTATTATTATTATTATTATTATTATTATTATTATTATTATTATTATTATTATTATTATTATTATTATTATTATTATTATTATTATTATTATTATTATCATATAATGAATGTTTAAAGGTTACGTACTTGGGAACTAGACTCTGATAATTATGTAAATTAAGTTTGATATCTATATTATTGTTATTATTATTAGTATTATTTTGCTCATAGAAATGGTATCGTGAAGCACCGAGTTTGGGTTTCAAGTACCCGGATCTGGGGGCTTTACATTGTGATTCAAGGCCCAGCAATCCTGAGTATCATGTCTTGGAGCTTCAGCATGATAGGCACACCTCCGGGTAGCATTGAAACCCTTCATATTCGGGTTGATTGATAAGTGGTATTTTTACCTATTTATTGAATACCAATTTATGCGAATTGTGCCCATCTCAAGTACCTTTTATTGTGTTTTAGTTGCATTTCATGTTATTTTGCATTGCATTTACTTAAAACTCCTTTTGGTGGATAAGTGCAGGAATCGGCTTAATTTTGGTGGTATTAGAAGGCACGTGGCTAATAGATGCGTGAAGGTGAGGCAAAAACGAAGATGTGCATGACATGGAGATACAATAAAGCATGGAGACCAAGCATGGAGTAAGACATCAAACATGAAAGGACAAATAGCAACAGCAGCATGACGTAAGCAAAAACCGTAACTGAACTCAGAGGTGCAAGTTACCAGCGCCGCATGATGTAATAGCCTTTGTGGAGCGACGCGACGCCATGAGTACCGACCGCATAATGCAACCTCATCGCAAGTTACGCGACCACGAGCAGGACAAGTGCAGGGGACGCGCATCCGTGTGAGAGGTCGGCCGGATTGGCGGATATTCAGTAAGTCTCGCGCCTGCATGAGACATATATCGAGAGGCACGCCAATTATCGATTCGCATAATTTTATTTTAATTTTAAATTTTAATTAAATGATTTGTAATTGGTTTTTAAACGATTCTGACTGGTGTCAAACATAGACGGGATAATTTTGAGCGTATTTTTATCATAGAAACTAGGGTTTACACCTTGGGAGAGATTCTAATGTAGAACAAAGCCAAAACGTCTATTTCTCCAATTCTTCTTGGGATTCTCTACCGTTGTGGATTTCTATTGTTATTTACTGGATTTCTATGAGGATTTAAATGTTGATCATTGGTTTTTATTCATCGATTGGGTTTGATCATTCTATCTTTCTTATTTCAATTATTTGTTTATTGATCATGTTTAGCGTTGATCCCATAATGGCTTTTGGTTCAGTCATGAACTAAACTCCATTATGGGATTCTAACAGATTTTAATATGTAGTTTGGTTGCATGCTTAAATGCTAGGATTGTTTTTCATATCATATGGGATATTATCATGATTGTTTTATATGTATGAATGCTTGATCACCATTCATCTCAGTATTTGTATGGAATTGACAATGAACATACATGTATGGATTGTAGTCATGATAACATGCGAATATGGGGCTGTTGTATATGGCTTGCGTATTTTGTGAACCATATAGACATATACTACTTCACCGTATGAGCTAGAATAAGGGCTTGAGCTTAAATCAATATAATTGCAATTTCACATAGACATATAGTGATTTTGGTTGTATTGGTGATTACATGGAGTCTAACATCTGTAGATGTTGTGTAAGTAGGTTATAGTGCATTAAAAATGGTTATAACTCTATTCATGCTCTTGGCTATTTTCTTGTGATATGTGAGCACTTCTTGCATGATAGTGGTGATTAGATGAAATATTAAATGAAGTTAGGGTCCCATTATTTCCAGATTATATTTATTCTATTTGTATTCTTATTTTTAGTTATTATTCATAATTAGTTTAATTCAACACTTTTAGTTATTAGTCTAAGCATATAAATTCGGTGAGTTAATTGATGTATAATAGTTTAAATTTAACAACTTTCTCTGTGGGATCGATACTCTACTTACCCTGTATTACTTGTTGACACATGCATGCTTGCATGAGTTAGAGCTCTTTTATTAGAATATAAAAGAGGCAACAAATTTTTGGCGCCGTTGCCGGGGAAAGGCGTTAATTTATATAATTATCATCAGTTTAAAGCTAAATTGTATGACTTAGACATTTCTGATTGTTTCTCATTTCTATTTTTGTTTTATTTGTAATTTCAAGTACTTGTAGATTTATATGCACACGAGATCTTCCAATTCCGAATTAACACCAGCACAAGAAAACATCAACGGGAGAGGTTGGAAAGCTAGTGTGCGAAGAAATCTACAAGCTCAGTTAGACGGAACTATACCGGATATTGCAGAAGAACAGAGAATTGAGTAAAGAGAAGAGCATCGGGCTCTAAGGGAATATTCCATGTCGAACATAAACGGATTACAGTGTAGCATAGTTAGACCGCAAGAATAGCGTACCAACACCTTTGAGATCAAACCGCACTATTCAAATGGTGCGTAACTCGCCATTGGGAGTCCGCCATGTATGATCCGAATTAGCACCTATTGAGTTTTATCGAGATCTCATGACACATTCGTGATACAACGGTGACGGAGGATGCCATCAAACTACTATTATTCCCATTTTCATTATGGATAAGGCTAGAAGTTGGCTACATTCTTTGCCGCCAAGGTCAATAACCACATGGGAGGACTTAGCACAGAAATTCTTAGCCAAGTTCTTTCCAATGGCGAAGACTGCAAAGATGAGGACAACTATCTCGCCCGAGCAACAACGGCGAGTCCTTACATGAGGCATGGGAGCCGTTACAAGAGATGCTCGTAAAATGTCCGATCACAAAGATGCCGATTGGATGGTGATAAATTCCTTTTACAATGGGTTAGGATGGCAGTCGAGACCGATTGTGGATGCAGCCGCAGGAGGGGCATTATGGGCAAAGAGATATGACAAGGCATATACGCTTATCGAGACTATGGCTGTGAATGATTATCAGAATCCTACAGCTCGGATGCCACAACTCAAGATTGATGGTGTGTTGGAGGTTGATGCCATTACTTAGTTGTCGGCATAGATGGCAGCTATGGCTAAGAAGATAGATACTTTGGCAGAGAGCAAAGTGAAAATAGTTGCCTTCGTTTGTGAGATTTATGTATCACACTCCACGGATCGATCAAGCCATCCGCCGAGTCCTGAGACAAGATGTGAAAAACTATAGAAAAGACCAAGGTCAATTCCAGAACACATAGCACCCCAACAACCGCAATCATCCGAACTTTAGTTGGTCAAATAACCAAGGACAACAACAACATCGGGCCCAAATTAACCAACAGGTTTCAACAACAAATCATCTCACCATACGGCATACACCAAAACAACCGCTTCCATCGGATTCTCTCAAGAACAACAACACCACACTCCAAATTGCATTCACGCCCAGAAAAAGAAATCGAGATGGAGGAGATGATGTTGAAATACATGGCAAACATTAAAGTCATGATCAAAAGCCAAGCAATCGGCTATCAAGAATCTTGAGACTCGAGATAGGGGATGGCGAAGCGTTTAAATAATAGGGGCCCAAGGTTCATTTCCAAGTAACACTGAGACAAATCCAAGAAGAGACAAGAAGGAGCAGTGTCAAGCAATCACATTGAGATCAGGGAAAGATTTGACAAGTTCTGCAAGTTGCGCGCCCGCGCCCAATAATACTAAGGAAGTAGCGCACCGCGCGAGGCAGAGCAGATGGCTAACAAGGAAGAAAATCTGGAAACTTCTTAGGCTCAGCAGGAAGAGAAAGACAAGGCAAATTCAGAAAAGAAGGTCCAGAGTCCAGTACAACCAATGCACCCTCAAGTACCATATCCACAGAGGTTAGTTAAGCAGAAGGAAGGCAAATAGTTCAGTAAGTTTTTGAAGGTGTTCAAAAAGCTGCAGATCAACATACCATTCGCCGAGGCATTGGAACAAATGCCAAGCTACGCAAAGTTCATAAAAGGTATATTGTCAAGGAAGAGGAGATTAGACGAGTTTGAAACGGTAACATTGACAGAGGAATGCAGTGCAGTGCTCCAACAGAAATTACCTCCAAAGCTGAAAGATTCGGGCAGCTTCATAATTCTATGCACCATTGGGAAGATGAACTTTAGCAAGTGTTTATGTGATCTGGGGGAAAGTTTAAATTTGATGTCGTTGTCAGTGTTCAATCGGGCCAGGGATTGCTTTTACCCAAGACCTACAAACATATCACTACAACTAGGTAGACAGATCCATCACGATCCACGGGAATTGTTGAAGATGTGTTGGTAAAGGTGGACAAGTTCATTTTTTCGGCTGACTTCATCATTCTAGATTATGTGGAGGACAAAAGCATACCAATAATACTGGGGAGACCATTCTTAGCCACAGGAAGGACTTCAATCGATGTGCAAAAGGGGGAGCTAACGATGCTTGTACATGATCAAGAGGTCACATTTAATGTCTTTAAGGCGATAAAGTTCCCATCGGATGAAGAAGAATGCTTCTTGGTTAACTTGGTGGATTGGGATCCGAAGGATGAAGTACAGAAACTGAAAAATTATGGACCGTTGAACTATGCAATGGGAAAAAGTTCAGAGTCGAAGGTAGAACCGTTGATGAAAGATGAAGTCATTAAATTTCGGGGTGCAATGGACAGTAAGGAAGGCACCTCAATTCTTGATGTGACGTGAGATTCAAAGACAGTCAAGCTAATTGACTATAACTTAGCGCTGGATGGGAGGCAACCCATCATTTCTATCTCCATTAACTTTTAGTTGTTCATTTTGGGATTATTTTAGTTAGTTCTATTAAATTTAATTTTGCTAGGATATTGGATTTTCATGCTTAAGTATGTAGCAAGAATTGCTTTGTGAATATTTGCAAGATGATTATCACTATATGGCCGCTAATTCATGTCTTAACAAGGAGCATTAATGTCTATGCTGGAACAAGCAGTGGAAAGTATTATTGAGAGGCAGGAAAAATTGAACTTGAGCATTGCAGACATGAGGAGCGGCTTATCATGAGGACTATGCAAGATAAACCCATGCATACCACCAAGCCACTCAAAACAAATGCATGCATTCTCAGAAGTCTCACCTGCTGCCTCAAATTTCAAGACACACATGCGGCCACGCCAGCAAGACCAAATCAAGTCAAATCAACATTTTTAAAAAGAGTTTGGGACCCTTTGGACTCTCATTTGCAATAATAATAGACGCGAAACTCTCTCCCTCTCTATAACGCATGTCTCTATCTCTCTATCAGTTGAAGATTGAAGCCGTATATCTCTCCATCAAATCCCCACAACTTTCTCCACGTTCAAAGCTTAACCACCTCTCATTCTCTCTATAAAGCTAGGGTTCCTACTTGGGTTGGCATAAACAAGCGAGGTTATCAATTCTCAAATGTTCATTCTCTCTCAGTAAGTTCATCTGCACTTTCAATCAACTATCTCCAAATGGGTCCGAAGAGAGCACGACCATCTTCATCTTCCTCATCCTCCTCCAGCAGCCACGAGGAGGACATTATCAACCACACCAAGTTCTTGTGTCTAGAAGCCCAGCAGGAGTACTACCGTATTATAGCAAAGACATTTATCAAGGAAAGAGGATTCGTACTCAAGGCCGTGACGACAGACTTCCTGCGCTATAATTCAGAACGAGGTCAGGGTGGATCAATTGCATCTCCCACGCCCATTCCGATGAGCATAGTCCGAGAGTTCTATGCCAATGCCAAAGTCACCATGAATGATACCTCTATGGTTCATGGTGTCGAGATAGCCTACAAACCCTCCGCCATCCAAAACGTTCTGAGAATCACCGCAAGACCACCAACAGGGGCGGCCAATTGGATCACAAGGGCACATCTGGAAACGGACTTGGAGCTTGTTATCGCTGAATCAGGCGTGCAGCACGGTGGACTTACAAAGTTGGCACGACCCACCCAAATTTCAATATTTCTAGCAAATGATCAATCGATACGCCAAGGCGTGGAATCTATTTATTTGTGCTAAGTTATTGCCTTCCTCGCATCAGTACGAGATCACGGCGGAAAGAGCTATAATACTGTGGGGCATAATTATCAAGCGAGTACATTGATGTGGGGTATTTGATTCATCAAAACATTGTGAAGTATCTCAAGGAACTACCACCGAAGAATTCCACACGCTTCAAGCAGTAGCCATGTTATGTGCGCATCGTCAAGTGCAATTGGGGCAACGAACAAATGCAATATCCAAGTCGTGACATCACCCACGCCCATCATTGAAAAATTTGAGGATCGGGCAAAGTGTGAACCACACCCGCATGGACTAGGATTCATTTTAAGGCCCATATTCCCGAGCCATCTCGAAAATTTCTCAAATTGAGAGGCAGCCCATCCACCCGCAAGCACCACCTTTGGCCTTAGCGATCGACAACTTGAAGGTTGGAGCGCAAAGTCGACGCCATATATGATAATTTTGGGACGCTTTGCTATGGGACTCACTTTGCCTCGGCAGTGTTTTTTGCAACAAGGAACAATGCTAGAGTGGTCAGCTTTTGGAACCCAGAGTGCCATATCCACCACCAGATTCACCACCCGAGGAGGATGGTTAAGCCGATCATTAGGGGAGTTTTTCTGTACCCTTTACCTTCATTCAATGGGGACATTGATATTTTAAGTTTGGGGGTATTGGGGAGCATAACATAGTAGTTTAGTTTTATTTAATTTTGCATGTTTATGTGTTTAGTTAAATTTTTATGTGTTTAGTTCAATTTTTTGTAGAAAATTTTTAATTTTTATTCATTTTTGATTGTGTTAGTATGTTTTAGTTGCATGTCTCACACATATTTTTGCTTAATAGAAATTCTTGCCTAGCCAATGATGATAGTGAATTGTGAAGGATTTTAGAACATGTTGGATAACACAAATTAGATATAATGTTTTACACGATGAGATTCATGTTGTTTGTTCAAATGCTTTCTAGATGCACAAACGTGTTCACAATCACTTGTAGGTTTAAGAAGTGTGTGTTGCATTGCTTGATAGAACATGTAGTTTTAAAAAGAGAAACGTGTGGAAAGTGTTGTAGACCGTATGAGCCATTGACATGCAAATTTTGGTAGAACATGGGTATGCTATGTATAAAAAAAAATCGAATAAAGAATAACGCTATTAGTCTTATTTACTTGCGGGCCCTCGCTACTTGAGTAAGTACGCCCGAGGGGATTGTCTCTACACCTAGCGCCCTAAGGTCTTTTATGGTCTGGGAGTCATTGGTTGAAAGCTCACTAAGGGGTAGCAGTGTGCCTAATGGATTGAGACATTTTACAGTTATGTGAAAAAAAAAGAAAAAAGAAAAGAAAAGAAAAATAGCAATAAACACCGCGGGAAAGTGCGTAAATCTCCCTCGTGTGTAGCAATAAAGCAATAAACCCATTGTTGAACCTTAGTTTGTGTTGATATGTTGAAACAGTCTACGTTACATGAATATACATGAGTCATGCTTTAGACTATAATTTTCTGTTTGGAGCAGTGTAGCATATGTATTCTTTGCTTAGATCAAGTTTGGTGAATATCATACACACACACAACATCTCTATAGCATATATGAAATTATCTGAGTGTATGATGTTATGTCTATAGTTTGGTTTGAAATTATATTCTTGGATCTCGATGATTCACTGAGGTAATTTAACAAATTCATGTTATGGCAG
This sequence comes from Panax ginseng, assembly GCA_020205605.1. Taxonomy (NCBI): domain Eukaryota; kingdom Viridiplantae; phylum Streptophyta; class Magnoliopsida; order Apiales; family Araliaceae; genus Panax; species Panax ginseng. The sequence continues at coordinate 89,692,694 of CM035139.1, read as the reverse complement.
GGATTATGTGAGACTAATTTGCATCATAGAGTAGTTGCATATTTTTGTAGTTTTATTTTCATTATTCATTAGTATGCATTGCTTGAGGGCAAGGAACAGTTCAAGTTTGGGGGTATTTGATAAGTGGTATTTTTACCTACTTATTGAATACCAATTCATGCAAATTGTGCCCATCTTAAGTAAATTTTATTGTGTTTTAGTTGCATTTCACGTTATTTTACATTGCATTTACTTAAAACTCCTTTTGGTGAATAAGTGCAGGAATCAGCTTAATTTCGGTGGTATTAGAAGGCACGTGGCTAATAGATGCGTGAAGGCGAGGCAAAAACGAAGATGTTCATGGCATGGAGGTACAATTAATCATGGAGACCAAGCATGGAGCAAGAGATCAAGCATGAAAGGACAAATAGCAGCAGCAGCATTTACGTAAGCCAAAAACCGTAACTGTAACTCAGAGTGCAAGCCATGGCAAGACGCAAGCAGTATCAAAGATGGGGAGACGCTGGCCATGAGCACCACCCGACTGACAATGATACCTCATCGCAAGTTATGCTACCGCGAAGTAGACAAGTAGGGACGCGCTACCGCGAGAGGCCTACCGACAGGCGATACAGAAGTCTCGCTACCGCGCAGGACATATATGCCGAGAGGCGGCCATTGCATAAAGCGCCGATGTCAGTAATTTTGTTTTAATTTTAAATTTTAATTAAATGATTTTTAATTGGTTTTTAAACGATTCTGACTGGTGTTAGACACAGACGGGATAATTTTGAGTGTATTTTTATCATAGAAACTAGGGTTTACACCTTGGGAGAGATTACAATGTAGAACGAAGCCAAAACGTCTATTTCTCCAATTCTTCTTGGGATTCTCTGCCATTGTGGATTTCTATTGTTATTTATTGCATTTCTATGAGGATTTAAACGTTGATCACTAGTTTTTATTCAGCGATTGGGTTTTATCATTCTATCTTTCTTATTTTAATTATTTGTTTATTGATCATGTTTTGCGTTGATCCCATAATGGCTTTTGGTTCAGTCATGAACTAAACTCCATTATGGGATTCTAACGAAATTTAATATGTAGTTTGGTTGCACGCTTAAATGCTAGGATTGTTTTGCATATCATATGGGATATTATCATGATTGTTTTACATGTATAAATGCTTGATCACCATTCATCTCAGTATTTGTATGGAATTGACAATGAACATACATGTATGGATCAGAAGTCATGATAACATGCTAATATAATGTCCAGATATATGGTTTTATGATTTTGTGAACTGTAGATATATACCGCTTCACCGTATGAGCTAGAATAAGGGCTTAAGCTTAAAATCAATATAATTGCATTTTCACATAGACATATAGTGATTTTGGTTGTATTGGTGATTACATGGAGTCTAACATCTCGAGATGTGTAAATAGGTTATAGTGCATTGAAAATGGTTATAACTTTATTCATGCTCTCGGCTATTTTCCTCGTGATATGTGAGTACTTTCTCGTATGATAGTGGCGATTAGATGAAATATTAAATGAAGTTAGGGTCCCATTATTTCCAGATTATATTTATTCTATTTGCATTCTTATTTTTAGTTATTATTCATAATTAGTTTAATTCAACACTTTTAGTTATTAGTCTAAGCATATAAATTCGGTGAGTTAATTGATGTATGATAGTTTAAATTTAACAACTTTCTCTGTGGGTTCGATACTCTACTTACTCTATATTACTTGTTGACACATGTATGCTTGCATGAGTTAGAGCTCTTTTATTAGAACTATAAAAGAGGCAACATTGACTGGTGGAAGAAGATGGGTAATTTTCTTCTGATTAGTCAGAAGATTGAGAATATTCTCGAGTGAGTCCCCTAGGGGTGTGAACAGTCGGTTGCATCGAACTTCTCCACTCTTTGGTAATGTAGGGTTGGAAGACTGTGCTTGAAAAGGGGAGTAGTTTCTCCTCTAGATAGGCATATTCTGACTTCCTTTCTGGCCTTGTAGTATCAAGAAAACATCCTCCTCTTTCTTTTTATGGACCCTCCTGGGGTTGTTTCTATAACTTCCAGACTGGATGTGCTCAGCAACAGCTTTTAAAGTGGCTAGGTCTTGAATCTTTCTTGACTTCAATCCCATCTCAACCATCTCTCCATGTTTAATCATTTCAGAAAATGGCTTTCCAATGCCAGCTAAGACTCTCTTATAGAAGGGAGCTTCTTCTATGTCTATGAAGGTTATCACTATTTCCGACTCAGTCCTAGAGGGAGTAACTTGAGCAGCAAGGCACCTCCACCTTTGAGCATACTCTCGGGAAAACTCGTTAGCTTGTCTCTTGACCTTGGTAATTTGGTACCGATCTAGAGCCATCTGAGACTATAAACTGTACTGGCTGAGGAAGGCATGAGCCAACTCTTCCCAACTATGAATCTTAGAATTGTCGAATCTGGTATACCATAATCGGGCTTCTCCAGTCATACTTTTCTGGAATAGTTGCATTCAAAGTTTCTCATCCTCGGCATAAGATCCGAGTTCTCCAATGAATACCTTCAAATGCATGTAAGGATCTCCCAACCCGTCATACTTTTCAAAGTTAGGAGTTTTGAACTTCTCTGGATAATGAACACCAGGGAATATGCAAAGGTCAGCATATAAAAAACTCCCATGTGCTCCAATCTCTTTGATAGACTGAATGGTCTCTTCCATTCAAAGGACTTTCTTCCTGATCTCACCGGTGTCTGGATCTTCTTTGAGATGGGTGATTTTAGGAATTTTATTAGTTTTATCCAGCTGAAACTCAGGTATGTGAGCTTCTTTGTCCGCACTTTGAGTTCCTCCCTATGTAGAGGATTCTGTATGTATGGGTACTCGTGGACCCTAAGTAGACTAGTGTAGTTCTTTAAGCAGAACAACCAAATCTGTAATTTGTTTGCTTAGTCCTTCAAACTCCTCACGGGAGACAGGAGTAGGACTATACTAACCAGATGAAGCCATACTTGGCTATAGGCTTGTTTCCTTTTTGGATTTTGAACGGGTAATAGACCCAATTGTCTCCCTACAAAAAACCTATGTAGTTTAGTCTTAGGGAATGTACAAATGTTTACATGCTATGTGTTGTGTCCGTTTTAGGAGTATTATCCTGCAAAACGGATGTTAGCTGTTTGTATGATAGCATGGCGAAAAAGGAATGTATGTACACATTTTCTTATATACTTTCCATCACAATAAGATTGACATGAAATATAATTACAAGTAATTGAAATGAGAAAGTATGAAGAAGCTTCCCTCAGCATTTGGTTTTTCAGAGGCTGACCTATCTTAGGTTACTCTCGCTGCTTTTTGGCACGAAGTTCCACAGATTATCCCAATTTACTCGACGAGAAGTTAATCCGGTCTTTCAACTAGAGTGAATTGATAAGTGGATTTCATATCCACGAATCGTTGTCCATTTCACGTTTAATTGTTGCTATTTTCTTGTGTTCATGTTCGTTTTTATTTCTTTTTATGTTCTTTTATGTGTAGGGTGGTTGTTGTGGCATTTAACAAAAATTGGAGTCATTTGGAGCATTTATGGAAGTTTTCTTAAAGCAAGCAAAGTCATTTAGCAGAATAGAGGTCTGCTTGGCTATGGGATTATTTGGCCTTATATACCTCTGCTTCAGGTAGGGGTCTTCGAAAGACTTTAGCAGAAAGGGTGTTCACGAGCGAAGCTAAATATAGGCACGCACTTCGCTTCAAGGGGGGGTCTCGAATGACTGACTCTCTTGTTGTCTTTTGAACTCTTCTGGGAGATAAATTTTAGCATTTGAATAGCATATGGACTATAATTAGCAGAGGATTTCGACTGGGACTTGTGTGTTGGATGCTTATTACTCACTGAAAAACTAATTAAACAAGATAGAAGGCAGATTACGAAGATCAATTCCAGTTTTTCTTAGCAAGCATTGGAGGGAGATTTCGAAGAGATTTTCGAGGCAATACTAATTTTAGGCTACGTGAAGGGTGTTTCTCACTATTCTTCATCTTATACTTTTATTTGTAATTGAAAGAATGTTATCTTTGATTTATTCAGTTGTTATTTCATTTATGATGAACTAATTCACTTTTTAGGCTTATGGTGGATCCTTAAGTGAATCAATGATTTTGTAAACTTTGATTTCTAGTTCAATAAGCTATTTTCCAGTTTATCTATATTAATTTGAGCTTGAATTTATGAATTGCCTGATCAACAATTCTTTGTGGATTTGTATGGAATCGAGAGAGGATATTTGAATTTAGACATAGTTAATATAACATGTGTTCATGAATTTTATGAATAGCAGAATCTTGATGAATGTTAAAGTAGAGATATGCTTGACATCGCATGTAATCGGATAGAGAACTTAATCTTAAACCTTCTTTAATTTTAATTCACATAGAGATATAATGAGTTAGTTAATTAAGGTGTTTAACTTGTTTCTATCTAAATTGTGGATTTAAGTTAATACGGTATTAGTGCATCGAGAAGTGGCTATTACTACATTCGTGTTCTTGATTAATAAACTGGGATAGTGATTTGAATTGTAATAAAGGTATAGAAATCAGAGTTAAGCTTAGAGTGAAATCATAAGTCTAATTCTCCATTAATTGTTTGAAATTCCAGATTTTTATATTTGTGATTGTTTTATGGTAGTCTATTTATTTCTTAATTTAGTTTCTATGATTTTTAATCATTGAATTGAATAGTTTAATAAAATTAGGATTAATAGGAAATTGGTAATTTTAAGGTGAAATTTCGTACTAATTTGTCTCTGTGGGAGCGATACTCTACTTATCACTTTATTACTTGTTGACCACGTATACTTGCATGTTGTGCGTATATAGATTTTACCCAACAAGTTTTTGGCGCCGTTGCCGGGGACAATTTAGTATAGATCTTAATATTTTTACAATCTTCGTTTAATTAATCAAGTTTTACTTAAACATTTTTATTTTTGTTTTGTTCATCTTATTTAAGGTTTTTGAAGTGGTTTATGCAACTCATTCAAAAATCCGCATTTGTCGCTTTTGAGGACGACATCGAGAAACTGCTCCAGAGGTTAAGTAAGTGGATCAAGGAAACGAGGCAAGACTTTGAAAATTCTCGAGAAAGAAGAGGCAATGGCAAATTGAAGATCGAAAGCGTTAAGGACTTTGCCACACCCAAGGTGATCGAATCATTGCCAAGATCACCAGTTCCCGCAATTGCTACAAATACATTCAAATCAAGCCCGGATAATTCGGGATAATCCGTAATTCGCTTCATTGGGGATTGGCAAATGACGATCCAATGAACATCTAGTCAGTTTTTTTTCGATTTTTGCGACACCTTCAAGTATAATGGGTGTCGATGATGCAAATGAGACTTTGCTTGTTCCCATTCACCTTACGGACAAGGCGAAGAGTTGGTTACACTCTCACCACCGGTTCGATAACTACGCGGAAGACTTAGCTCAAATTCTCACAAATTTTTCCCACCGCTGCGAAACTCGCAAAAAATGAGGAATGAGATAACAATGTTTGAGCAGCAACATAGGGAGTCGCTATATGAGGCATGGGAGAGATACAAGGAGTTTCTCAGGAAGTGCCCACAACATGGATTGCCCAGGTGGCTACAAATGAATACTTTTTATAACGGACTACATGGGAATCTCAGACCAGATTTGATGCAAATACGGGGTGGAGCATTCATGGCTAAGAGTTATGAGGAGGCCTACAATTTGATTGAGACCATGGCGGCTAACAACTACCAGTGGCCCACAGCAAGAATGACATAGGCAAAGGCGGCTGGGGTGTTAGAAGTCGATGGGGTGACAGCAATACAAGCACAAATTTCTGCATTGTCCAAGAAGTTGGATGCCATGACAGGGGCCCAGGTACAACAGGTTGCAGTAGTATGTGAATTGTGCGCGGGTGACCATCCTATAGATCAGTGTGCAATCAATCCAACATCCGTGTAGTTCGTAGGTAGCTATAACAGGGGTCCACATAATATGTACCAAAACACTTATAACTAGGGGAATAGAAATCACCCAAATTTCTCGTGGAGCAATAATCAGCAACATCAAGCTCCACGACCGTCATACCCCTCAGGTTTTCAGAATCACCAACAACTGGCTCAACATCAGGAAAGGAAATCAGATCTAGAGGAGTTGTCAAGTACATAACTAGCAATGGGGCAGCGATGAAAAACCAAGCAATGGCCATCAAGAACTTGGAAAATCATATGGGGCAAATTGCCTTAGCATTAAATAACAGGCCACAAGGGACCCTACCGAGTGATACAGAGAGAAATCTAAAGGGGAACCACGAACAGTGTCAGGAAATTACGTTGAGGAGTGGAAAACATCTCGTTGGCAAAGATGTAGAAAATTCAGCGCTATCGGATGAAAAAGTTGACGACAGTAAGGTGGTTGAAAGAAATAAGGGCGAGGATAAGCATAGTGAGAAAACAAAGTTAGACGACAAACCAGTTGTATATCCTCCACCACCATTTCAGTAGAGGGTCCAAAAACAAAAATTAGATAAGCACTTCGCGAAGTTTTTGGAAGTGTTTAAGAAACTTCAGTTTAACATCCCGTTTGCAAAAGCCCTAGAGCAGATGTTGAGTTATGCAAAGTTCATAAAAGGGATTCTGTCAAGAAAGAAGAAATGGGAAGACTTTAAAACTGTGGCACTAACAGAGGAGTGTAGTGCGGTGTTACAGTAGAAGTTGCCACCAAAGCTAAAGGACCCGGGGAGTTTCACTATTCCATGCACGATCGGAACAACATGTCTTTTAATAAGTGTTTATGTGATTTGGGGGTGAGTGTGAACCTTATGCCATTGTCAAGATATACGTAATTGGGTTTGCCTACCCCAAAGCCTATGAATATTTCATTGCAGCTTGCTGAATAGTCACCACATATCTGAGAGGCATAGTAGAGGACATATTGGTTAAAGTGGATAAGTTTATATTCCCCGTGGACTTTATTATTCTGGATTTTGAGGAGGACAAGAACATCCCGATCATCCTAGGGAGACCTTTCTTGGCCACGGGTAGGACACTCATAGACGTACAAAAAGGAGAACTTACTATGAGAGTCCAAGATCAAAAAATCAAATTTAACATGTTCAAGGCCATGAAATTCTCTACGGATGAGGAAGAATGTTTTCGGATGGTTATAATTGAGCAAATTATCAGTGAAGATATGGGCAAGAGTTTGGTCAACGATCCATTAGAAACAACATTATTGGGGGATGAAGAGTTCGATGACCCAGAATTTTTGGACTACTTACAGATGTTAGATTCATTGCCACGAGTTAGCCTATTCAGAGCACCTTTTGAACCTTTGTACACGGAGGAGACAACCACAGAAAAATTGAAACCGTCATTGGAGGAGCCACCAACATTGGAACTTAAGCCACTCCCTAAACACCTCAGGTATGAGTACTTAGGCAAATAAAATTCTTTACCTGTTATTATTTCTGCTGCACTTAACAATTTGCAGGAAAAAAAGTTGCTGAGGGTGCTTAGGGAACATAAATCAGCGATAGGGTGGACGATAGCTGATATAAAGGGAATCAGCCTTTCATTTTGCATGCACAAGATTCTGATGGAAGATGATGCAAAACTGACGGTGGAGCAACAACGTCGACTCAAACCCATTATGAAGGAAGATGTGAAGAAGGAAATTCTAAAATTATTGGATGTTGGTATCATCTACCCGATTTCCGACAACAAGTAGGTTAGTCCGGTGCAGTGTGTGCTAAAAAAAGGAGGAATGATTGTGGTACAGAATGAGGATAACGAGTTAATACTGACAAGAACAGTGATAGGTTAGAGGGTTTGCATGGATTATAGGAAGTTGAATAAGGCAACCCGAAAAGATCATTTTCCACCGCCTTTATCGATCAAATGTTGATGATCATGGACACGAAAGTACTACTATTTAATGGATGGATACTCTGCTATAACCGATCGCATCGCCCCCCGAGGATCAAGAGAAGATTACATTTACGTGCCTCACGCAGACATTCGCTGCTTAGAGAATATCATTCGGGTTATGTAATGCACCTGCGACCTTTCAACGGTGTATGATGGCCATTTTCTCAGACATGGTGGAGAAAAATGTTGAAGTCTTCATGAACGACTTTTCTGTTTGTGTGGACAACTTTGATACTTGACTAGGGAATTTGGTGATGGTGTTACAGAAATGTAAGGATACGAACCTCGTATTTAACTGGGAAAAACTGCCACTTCATGGTTGAGGAGGGCATAATTTTGGGCCACAAGGTATCGGCTCAAGGATTGGAGGTTGATAAAGCTAAGCTGGAAACAATCGAGAAACTGCCTCCACCGAGCTCAGTTAAGGGAATTAGAAGTTTTCTGGGACATGCTGGGTTCTATAGGAGATTCATAAAGGACTTCTCTAAAATTGCAAAACCTTTATGCAGTCTTTTAGAGAAGGATGTTGTTTTCAGTTTTGATGATTATTGTAAGTCAGCTTTTGAGTTGTTGAAGAAGAAGTTAACTATAGCCCACGTGATCGTCGCACCGGATTGCAATATGCCTTTCGAGCTGATGTGTGATGCAAGTGACTATGCGGTTGGGGCTATTTTGGGTTAACGCCGAGAGAAGGTGTTTCACGCCATATATTATGCTAGAAAAACGCTCACGGAGACTCAAATGAACTATACAACTACGGAAAAGGAATTTCTTGCAGTGGTGTATGCGTTTGACAAGTTCCGGGCATACTTGATCGGGACTAAGGTAATTGTCTACACGGACCATTCGGCTATTCTGTACCTAATTGTAAAAAAAGATGCTAAACCACGCCTCATCAGATAGATTCTCCTTCTTCAAGAGTTTGATTTAGAAATAGAGTATAGAAAGGGAATGGAGAATCAAGTAGTCGATCACTTGTCTAGGCTGGAAAACCAAGAGAAATTGAAAGAGGACAAGTGTGAAATTAACGAATCATTCCCGGATGAGCAATTGTTTGGGATAAATATAGAATTTCCTTGGTATGCGGATTATGCGAATTATCTAGTGAGCAACGTTCTTCCACTTGATCTCATAAGACAACAGAAACGAAGTTTCTTCATGACATAAAATGGTACATATGGGACGAACCTTATTTGTTCAAGCAGTGCGCCGACAAAATGATTAGAAGGTGTGTGCCCTACAGTGAAGTGAAGAACATTCTGCATGAGTGCCACTCGTCCGCGTATGGCGAACATTATTGTAGTGAGAGGGCAGCAGCAAAGGTGCTGCAATCTTGGTTTTATTGGCCTACACTATTCAAGTACACCCACCATTTTGTCAAAACATGTGATAGATGTCAAAGGGTGGGAAACATTTTGAAACGGAATGAGATGCCTCTACAAACAATTCTTGAAGTGGAAATTTTTGATGTATGGGGCATCAATTTCATGGGGCCATTCCCTTCGTCTCTTAACAATCAATATATTCTACTCACAGTGGATTACGTATCAAAGTGGGTTGAAGCTGCAGCACTACCATCAAACGATGCCAAGGTGGTCCTTAAATTTCTACAGAAAAACATTTTCACGAGGTTCGCACGCCAAGAGCAATTATAAGTGATTTAAGGTAGTCACTTTTGCAACAAATCATTCACAAACTCTATTGGCAAGGTATGGGGTCAACCACAAGGTAAGATTCGGCTTATCACCCCAAAACCAAAGGGCGTGCCGAGGTGTCAACAGGGAAGTCAAGAAAATATTGGAGAAAGTGGTGAATCCGAATCGTAACGATTGGTCACTCCGGTTGGATGACGCATTATGGGCATACCAGACTGCATATAAGACACCGATCGAGATGTCACCATATCAACTACTGTACGGAAAGGCCCGTCACAATTACCAGTCGAGCTACAACATAAGGCTTATTGGGCGATTCAGAAACTCAATTTTGATAAAGCAACTGTAGGGGAAAAGAGATTACTTCAAATAAATGAGCTCGATGAATTTCGCCTTCAAGCCTACGAGAACTCCAAGTTATACAAGGAAAAAGTTAATAGATGGCACGACCAGAAAATTATGCATAGAACATTCGAGCCGGGGCAATCAGTCCTTTTGTTTAACTCACGGCTAAGATTATTCTCAGGAAAGCTTAAGTCGAGATGGTCTGTACCATTCACTATAAAAAGGGTGTTATCTCATGGCGCCATTGAACTTTTCACTCGGAATCCTTTAGAAACTTTCAAAGTCAACGGTCAACGATTAAAGCACTATTGGGGTGGCGAGTCCAACACCGATGTCATCGCCATTACATTGGCCAACGCACCATGAACATGAAGTAGTCAGGCTGAATGATTTAAAACCAAGCGCTAATTGGGAGGCAACCCAATCTTACATTTAATTTTTGTATTTTCATTCATAATTGTTAGGATATAGTTTTTATTAAGTTATTAAGTAGGTATTATATAGTAAAAGTCATGTAATCTCTCAATTGTACTCCAAGTGATCAACAATCTAATAACTTGTATGTTTCATGACTTGCAGGATGGGGAAATAAAAATTAAGTGGCATTGTATGAAGAAAAAAAGGAGCAAAAGGGTCAGTTAGAAGAAGGCATGCCCATCGTGGTGGGCCTATTTTTCTTAACACCCTTCATGGGGTCTGGGTCCCCAATTCCATTAAGCGAGTAGCTATGGCTGCAGCGGGGTGTTTTCTAAGCCTAATACCCTCACCAAGTGGGGTCCTTGAACTCAATTGACTTCTCGGCAGTTATGTGTGTTGCTAGACCTCATCACTTCTCCATCAATTAAATCTCCACATTAATCCCACTACTCCCATTACTCACCCACAATTTTGCCAAAATTCAGCACATATTCTCCCATCAACCCACTACTTCACTCCAACAATCCACTACCTATATTTCTCTCCATCACACCACCTCTATATAAACATACAATCACAACCCAAGTTCATCATTTTCATTCAATTGAACCTAGGAAACCAAGAATTAGGGTTCTTATTGGGGGAATTCATCTTGCATGTGAGCGTAACTACCCTATTCTCGAGTTCTGCAATTTCATTCACCATAATTGCCACAAAATTCGACAAGTTTGGGGGAAGAATTTTTTGTGCACACCAAGTGTTCGACGATTTGTGCAAACCAAGTTTGGGGGGAGATACGTTGATACAAGCATTCAAGAACACATGGCTTCGCAACCTACATCGAAACGCCAAAGGGGAGAGAGTTCAAGGCCCACACAACCGACATGGACCTTTGATCGCCAAAAATTTGTGAGTGCCGCCGCCGCCGACCGGTATGATTATATGTTGACAAAAGCCCTTACACCGGAGCGGGGGTTTGCACCGGACCCTGTTGATGGGGAGATGATGTAGCAAATCTATCAGAAGGGTTGGAACAAATTCACCGAAGAACCGAAACCCGCCGTGGTCAACATAGTCAAGGAATTCTATGCGAATGCTGAGGATAAAGCCTCATTCAATGCTTATGTGCAGGGTCGCTTGGTTCCGTTCAGTGCCGATGCAATCAACACCTTCTACCAATTGCGTGTGCCTAGATAATGCCAATATGCCCACCTACGCGATTTTGATCTGGACTATGAGGCAATACTCAAGGAAATGACTAAACCGGGAACAACATGGATCAAAGGTCGGAAGGGCGGAACAATATTCCATAGCAAAGATCTTAGTCGGTATGGAAAAATTTGGTACGCATTCCTATGTGCTAAACTGTATCCATCCCAACACACCTCAGACGTGACCAAAGAGAAGGCGTTACTGCTATATGCGATTGTGCAAGACTTCATCATAGACGTCGGGGCATTTATTTGTTTTTCCATCCGCTGGTGCTTATGTGGAAACCTTTCGGGCAGCTTGCCACACCCATCACTCATATGTGGGTTGTGTTGCCAAGCAAGTATGAAATGGTCTGATGATGAGCCCACACAGATGCTGCTTGCGTTGCTAGACTCCAGAATGATAGCAAGGTATTCAGTATGGGCCGGGGGCGATTCCCATCCTCGAGGACTGGGTTTTATTTTTCCATCGACTTCGGAGGATGAAGTTGATGTTGCAGACACCTCGGTGGATGAGGATGAGGCTATGGGAGATCAAGGAACCCAGCAGGTACCGCAGACCGAGGCACTATCCAGTCCTCAGTTCCTTGACTTTTAACGTCAAATGGATGCGCACAACAAGGAAGCACATCGGGAGATGCGGCGACTCGCATTGAGGCAAGATCACATATTTGACGGGATGAACGCGTCTTTCGCGTCACTTAACACGACGCGTCAGAGCTTCAATCCAGCTGCACAATTTCCATATCAGTAGCCTATCCCAATGCCGAGGTTTCCACCAAGTGATTCAGAATTAGAAGATCAACCACAACCTCCCCAGACTTAGGCAATTGCAGGGAAGTCCTCATGCACTTAGTTATGATTATTCATCCAATGAGGGCATTGTATTACTTAAGTTTGAGGGATTTAAATTCTTGTTTGAATGCATATGTAGTAGTTAGGTTTAAATTTGCCATTGCATTCTAGTTTTGCATAGTAATTAGGAATTATGATTTTGCATATAGGTTTTGACATAGTTGCATGATAGCTTAAGTGCATACATTGTAGCTTAGGTTATTGTTGTTATTGCATTATTTTTAATTTTGTTAAAAGTGCATTTTGTTATGTTATAAAAAAATATTATTTTTACATATGTCCAATAGTGTTGTAGTTCATGTTATTTGTGGGCCAATGATGAGATTGAGAATAAGTTAACCAATACAGCATTGATTATTAAAACTGTGATATAATTTCTGTTATGAATCGAATCTTGCGCTTGTTTGAAACTAGTATAAAAAGGTTAGCACGCTAATAACATCTTTGTTGACTGGTCAGTTCAAATTGATACATAAGTAGTGTCTAAAGGATAATGCTAGGGTAAATGAGAAAACGACAAGGATAGGCAGTAAAGGCAAAAATTAGGCAAGAACCTAAGTTTGGGGAATTATATGTGGGGTATATAAGCTTTATTATTTCTAGTTAAAAAAATAAAAATAAAAATAAAAAAAGATTATATATCGTGACTAGTCTTGTTTCGGGGCCTTTGTTACTTGAGCAAGTACGCCCGAGGGGATTGTCTTTACACCTAGCGCCCTAAGGTCTTTTATGGTCTGGGAGTCGTTAGTCGAAAGCTCGCTAAGGGATAGCCCTGTTAGCCTAATGGGATGAGACATTGCACAGTCATGTTTGTATCTATCTATGAAAGAAAAAAAAAGAAAAAAAAAAGCAATGAAATGGGAACAGAGAAAAAAGCCCCCGTATGAAAAAAAATAATATAAATGAAGTTTAAGTACCCTGCATGAACCCCTGATTTTGGTATTGCTTAGTTTTAGTTGGAATGCGCTTAATTTTGAAATTTTTAAGTTTGCACTGTATGATTCCTTCTAAGAAGTTGATTATGTATTGAATTTGAGTCCGTATTAGTTATCATAGATGTTGAACATACACACACATTATACCAGTGATGATGGTTTAAGATTTGAGAATTAATACGGGATTGTAGATTGGTTTTGGTGATTAATATTGTAGTGTTTGCATGTTTTCTCTGAGGTCGATGAGATAATTTTGATTCTACGATATTGTTGGATTCGAAAGTACATATATCATATTCATTCCATATCATTGCATTGCATTGCTTAACATGTAGTTTATTTTGTGCTCGAGGACTAGCACGGTTTAAGTTTGGGGGATTTTGATAAGTGGATTTTATATCCACGAATCGTTGTCCATTTCACGCTTAATTGTAGCTATTTTCTTGTGTTCATGCTCATTTTTATTTGTTTTTATGTTCTTTTATGTGTAGGGTGGTTGTTGTGGCATTTAACAAAAATTGCAGTCATTTGAAGCAATTCTGGAAGTTTTCTTAAAGCAAGCAAAGTCAGTTAGAAGAATAGAGGCCCGCCGGGGCGGGCTTATTTGGCCTATATAACCCCACCGGGGCAGGGGGTCTTCAAAAGACTTTAGCAGAAAGGGTGCCCACCGAGGCAGGCTCAATATAGGCATGCACCCCCGTCGGGGCAGGGGGTCTCGAATGACTGACTCTTGTGTTGTGTTTTGAACTCTGTTGGGAGACAAATTTGAGCATTTGAATATCATATGGACTCTAATTAGCAGAGGATTTCGACTGGGACTTGTGTGTTGGATGCTTATTACTCAATGAACAACGAATTAAAAAAGACAGAAGGCAGATTACGAAGATCAATTCCAGTTTTTCTTAGCAAGCATTGGAGGGAGATTTCGAAGAGATTTTCGAGGCAATTGCAATTTTAGTCTACGTGAAGGGTGTTTCTCACTATTCTTCTTCTTAGACTTTTATTTGTAATTGAAAGAATGTTATCTTTGATTTATTCAGTTGTTATTTCATTTATGATGAACTAATTCACTTTTTAGGCTTATGGTGGATCCTTAAGTGAATCAATGATTTTGTAAACTTTGATTTCCAGTTCAATAAGCTATTTTCCAGTTTATCTATATTAATTTGAGCTTGAATTTATGAATTGCCTGATCAACAATTCTTTGTGGATTTGTATGGAATCGAGAGAGGATATTTGAATCTAGACTTAGTTAATATAGCATGTGTTCATGAATTTTGTGAATAGCAGAATCTTGATGAATGTTAAGGTAGAGATATGCTTGACATCGCATGTAATCGGATAGAGAACTTAATCTTAAACCTTCTTTAATTTTATTTCACATAGAGATATATTGAGTTAGTTGATTAAGGTGTTTAACTTGTTTCTATCTAATTTGTGGATTTAAGTTAATACGGTATTAGTGCATCGAGAGGTGGCTATTACTACATTCGTGTTCTTGATTAATAAACTGGGATAGTGATTTGAATTGGAATAAAGGTGTAGAAATCAGAGTTAAGCTTAGAGTGAAATCATAAGTCTAATTCTCCATTAATTGTTTGAAATTCCAGATTTTTATATTTGTGATTATTTTATGGTAGTCTATTTAGTTCTTAATTTAGTTTCTATGTTTTTTAATCATTGAATTGAATAGTTTAATAAAATTAGGATTAATAGGAAATTGGTAATTGTAAGGTAAAATTTCTTACTAATTTGTCTCTGTGGGAACGATACTCTACTTATCACTTTATTACTTGTTGACCACATATACTTGCATGTTGTGCTTATATAGATTTTACCCAACACGAATCTAGGTGGTGCCTTTCCAGAGCCTCGTTGGAATTAGTCTCCCTACGAGTCCAAAGAATAAAACACGATGTGATAGCCTCCCAAGTGGAGGACCACACAACATACATTCACATATAACGTGTCTCACCGTTTATGAAAATGATTACATATGCGAAGCACTTTATTGTAAAGCATTAAGTGCAGTAAGTAAATGCATTCATACATATTCATTCAAATGTAAATGTAACATCCACACACAAGCATAAAATAGTTTTGAAAAGCTTGTAATAGCGACTTAAGCCCTCTTACTGGATGTCCCCAGCAGAGTCGCCACCTGTCGACGTCAGGATTTTTATTGTCCCTTTTCTGTTATTGTCTTTTGGTGTTCTCATGTTAGGTGAGATTTGTTTGAAAAAACAAGTTGTGAAAAGGTCTGACATGTATATGTCGATGATTGGACTGTAAGAGTCGCCAATTGGTATTTTTAAATGGTTGCACCAACTCAACTGAGAAAAGGTTTTCACATTGACCAGTTGATGTGACAATCGCTATCAGTCCGTGAAACCGAGATTCATTAGGGTCCGTGGGCTTGATTATGGAGGAAAGGTGTTAGGCACCCCGACATCCGTGTTACCACGGTGACCGCCACTTTTCAATTAAATTGTTATATGAATGTGTGTGTGTGTGTGTGGATCAATGTGCAATTATTTAGAAGTAGTGCTATGCCTCGTTCGCACCTATATACAAAGGGTTTCAATTTATGTAAAAATTCAGTTTTAATAAGATATAGCAGTGATGTTTTGTAAAAAATGTTTTTTCAAACCCTTATGCTCAATAGTAATTGAGGCCTTTGATACTTTTATTTTATTATATGTTCGACTTGATTGCTTTTATTTTTGAGATCCGAGGCATCTTCGAGAAAATAAGGTATATAGCACTGCCGAATTCCTTGTGGGCATGAGAGCCATCTAAGGAAATTCGAACACCATAAATAATGTACAAACTGATTACAGTCGAAAATGTCCATCACGAGAACCGAATCTAGATTCAGGAGACTGAATCTGTGATCACATTGTAAGACCCCAACTTTTTATAAATAAAATTGAATTTCCTCTATTCATTATTTTTGAAATAATGAGGTGTTATTTTGATATAATGCTTTGGTTATGGGTGAAATGTGCAAATTTTGCAAAATAAGCAAGTGGTTATAAAATATTCATTGTTATCAGGGAATATTCGCCTGGTCGTGGAATATTCTTGCTGTCGGGGAATATTCGTATGACAACGAAACCATTTGTGGACCCCATAACGAAAAACAGTCAGATGAAGAAAACTACAAGCTTGAGTTTTTATAAATAACGACGTAATTATTACCGTTAACACTGTTGGAATACCTGGTGGTTAAAATACAATAATACGCGTGGTTTCACAATAGCACACGGTATTGCATAATATTTTTATATTATTGATTCTCATGTAAGAAAGCACTACTCAATAATTGTTACAGTAATTACTATTCAATATTTTATTTTATTAATTCAATAATTGATGCGTTGATATTTTATATTATTGTTGTTTTACTAATTGTCACTGCACAGTATTTCCCATTATCAGATCAATAATTCATATTATTTGAATAATACTATTAGATGACATTATTGGCAATGTCTAAGGAAGTTCTGTCTAGGAAAGGGGTTTAGTCACCTAATTGCGCGCCAGTAAGGAGAAATCCTTATCGGAAAGCCCCATCTTTCCTGAGAATGACCTGATTGTCAGTATTGTGATTATGTAATATTATTTGTGAATAATTAATTATTAATTTATATGATAAGGAAATATTTATTTTTATGTGGATATAAATGAAGGAATTAATGTTGAGGTGTTTTATCAGTATTTTTTCGAAATGGAGGTATTAAAAATCGTCCGTATGTGGATTTCGGGCATTTTCTGTTTGGAATTTGGAAAAACTTTCTTCTACAAAGTTTTAAAGAATTAATTTTCCTATGGAATAGACACCAGATTCGAATTTTCTGATAAAAGGGTTATTTATTATGAATTATTGAAGTTTCAAAAATAAATTTTTTTTATTAAAAACATGGGTGGGCCCCTCTTTTGGTTGGTGTGGAAATTCTTAATTTGGTGGGCCCCACTGTGGTGTGCTGAAAGTTTGATCAATTGTGGCATGCGTAAAAACTTTTGATAAATTATTATTTTATTAATTTAGTCTGCTTTGGTGTTCTACCATTTTCCTATAAATAGGGTGCTTAGTTAGAATTGAAATTCACACCAGAATCATAAGTTTTCTCTTTCTATATTATCGAGCGTATTTTTTGTGAGTATTTAGATACTTTGAGAGTTTCTACTCAAAGGTAAGTTTCCTTCAAAGATTACATCCGATATTCTAGTTAGAAATCTGCTCTTTTTTCGAGGTAAGTGGATGTTATTTTCTTCAGAATCATTGTTATTTATTCAATATCATTATACTGAAATATTGGTATGAATTTTATTATGAAATTTTTACATTTTCATGTTGAGGTTACTATTCATGTATACGACACTATTCACGTATACGACACTATTCATGAATACGATACTATTCACAAGTACTATTCACGAACTATAATTTTTCTTATGGAATTTCTACCTTTTTGTGTCGGAGTTACTATTCATGTATACGACACTATTCACTTATACGGTACTATTCACAGAAAAATGAAATTTTCTCTTCTTTGTCCAAGATGTCGAATATGGTTACTATCTTTGATTGTATCCATGTTTTGATCTTCATTTTTGAATTCTGCTCCACAATTGATTATTATGGAGTATCTTTGAAATTGGATAAACCGAAGTATGAATCCCTAATCTTTGATCTGTTATCTCACTGGATTCATTTTCTTTAAGATTTTTTTCATCATCCTCAGTCCTAAATGGTGATATAACTGAATATCTTTGGCCTGTAGTGCAAAAATGAATGATTACCTGATGAATATCTTTGGCCCGTTGTGCAAAGATGAACAGGTGTTGAGATGAACATGACCAACTGATGATACAAATGAATATCTTTGTCCCATAATGCAAAGATGAATATTTGATTCAAGATATATATTGATTGATGTTACAGGGATAAAATATTGATGATGGACTTTTAAATTCATAGATGATAGTAGATTTCATTCTCTACTTAACTCTTTTAATGAATTGTTATTTTCGCTGCGAATATTGATCTAAAACTGGTTGTCCATTATATTTTATATGATTTATTGAAGGCTAACAATAATTTGTTCTACATTATCTTAGTCATAATATTCTTTACTAGGCTAGTTGAGCTCACCCTTTTCCTTTTTCTTTCATTTTTCTTATCAGGAAGCGAGAATATAACGGGAACTAGTTGGGGTATAGAGTGATGTTTCAAGATAGTTGTTATAGCAGTCCTCACTATTTTATAAAATAGTGCATCAATAATGGTAATGAGGACTTTATTTGAGTGCGGATATTCTCTAGAAGATAATATTTGTATTTAAACTCACAGTATATATGTTGTCGTATTTTGCACGATAATTGTATTAACGAAGTTGTAGTTATTTCTGTACCATGTATTTGGCGACTCAGAATGGGTGATGTATAACTATTTTTGGGGTGTCACAGTTGGTATCAGAGCTTAGGGATATGATCTCTGGCGAAGATCGGGGAATAGAACTAGGAGGGAAGAGACGAATAAATCATTCGCTAGTGTATTCAGTATATAATGATGTATGTTGGGATGAATGATGTACTCATGACGTACGGAATCTAGGTGTGAAGATAAACCAAATTTTGGGGCATTACAATCGGTATCTAACAAGGTATAGACTTCACAAGAGTTTATGATTAGCTTACCCATGATAACTTCGTTCGGGTTTCTCGTCATGAAAAATGCTCTCTTAAACTACCGACTTTGACTTGTCTGGGACAACCTTTGGCGTCACCATCCTAGCTGGACTTGACTTCACTACATGATAAAATTGAGCTAGGTGACCTTCTCTTCCGCAACTAAAACAAGTTTTGGGTTGCTGCATACAGTTTGGATGGATGTGTCTCTCCTCTCCACATTTGTAGCATACAACCGGTGGTTGTTCTCCTTCCTTGGAAATGAGTGTCGGTGCTACTGTCGATGTCTTTCCGTCATTGTTGAATCTTCTCTTCTTAAAGTTGTTCTTATTTAGTTCACCTTTCCTATTATCTTGGCCATGATTACCACCAAAGTGGTTACCATTTCTGGCATGATAATTTCCTCCACGATGGTTATCATTGTTCCGATGGCCGTTGCCACCGGTATGATTATTATCGTGTTGTTGGTCGTTGCCGTTTGGTTGGGCTGACTCATTATCGTGCTCCAATAACTGAGCCTTATTCACAACATCTGAATATAAACAAAGTTTGTGAGAAATGAGGTATTGACGTATTTCAGGTTTCAAACCTCTTAGAAATATTCGCGTCATACGCTTCTCATTATCTACCAAATGGAATTCAAATCGGGATAACTCCATAAACTTTGCCTTGTATTGCAATACGGTCATATTGTTTTGCTCCAGCTTGATGAATTTCATCTCCTTCATGTGACGAATACTTTCTGGAAAGTACTTATCGTTGAATAATTCTTGGAACTTCTTCCAAGACATCTTTAGTGCGACAGGTTGAGTACATTTTATAGATTCCCACCAGTAATCTGTCTCTCGTCGTAAAATGAAGGTGGAAAAAGGAACTGGAGCATCCCAAGACATCAAATATCTTGGTGATTTGTTTTATCCACGTCTCTGCCTTAAGTGGTTCTGGCTTTCCCAAAACATCGGTGGTCCCAGCTCCTTGAATTTCTTAGCGATGACCATTCGAGAGTTGTCAGTGTTTCCACCTGCATTTTGAATAGGAGTCTCTCTCGCCTGATGTTGCATGAATTACAGAAAGCTTCTGAACATTCCATCGTTCATCAATTGGTCGGTGTTGTTGTGTACATGAGGATTATTACCTTCCTGATGCACATTATCATGGTTATTGATCATTGGTGACTCAACGGTCTCATGTGCTCCATTACTTATCTCAACATTCTCGGATGTCATTTTCAAACACTGCCACAAAACAAGGGTTAATTGACATGCCACATATTATCCCTATATTATGATCGACCAATTAAATAACAAATAAGCTTAGGTAGGTCATACTAGCGAAGCATTTACCCGTCTCTCCCCTCCTGGTTCTAGTCTTACATCTCAGCCAGGGATCATGTCCCTAAGCTTTGATACCAACTGTGATGCCCCCAAAATAGGTATACATCACCCATCTTGGGTCGCCAAATATATGGTACATAATTCAAATACAAACTTAATTTACACAATTATTAATTGTCATGCAGAATACGACAAAACATAAGTTGTGAGTTTTAATACAAATATTGTCTTCTAGACAATATCCAAACTCAAAATAAGTCCCCATTAAAATTATTATCACACTATTTCATAGAATAGTGAGGACTACTATAGTAACCATCTCGGACCGTCACTCCATTCCCTGACTAGTCCCGACTATATTCTCCTTTTTTAAAGAGAACAATGAAAGAAAAAGGGTGAGCTCAACTAGCCCAGTAAAGAATATTATGACTAAGATAATGCAGAATAAATTATCATTAGCCTTCAACAGTGTTAAATTGATAGAATATAATAAACAACAAGTTTAACTATAACAGAACAACCAATCCATTAGAAGAGTCAAGTAGAGCATGATATCTACTATCTTCTATGATTTAAAAGTTTATCATCAATTTTATCGCTGAGACTTAGCTCAATAAATAATCTTCATCACTGAATTATCCATGCACTACGGGTCAAGGATATTCATTACTATCACATCCATGAATCATCCATGCACTGTGACACCCCCAAATTCGGGTACTCCGTTCCCACAGGATTTGGTGCTCACTATCCAAAACAATTACATCTAACTACCCATAATAAAGGATAAAGACATAAAATAACTTAAACAATAATCTTTCCCATTAAATGGTTACATCCACTTAAATGAATCCCAGGTAATCTAACCTTAAAAAATTATATAAGTCTGCGAAATACATCACAATTTAACATAAGTCTTATAACATGATTCAGTTAAATAAGTCACATAAATCTTCATCACATTGACATCTTGCCCTTTCCTTTGCTGTAAGATGGCTCATCGACTTTCTCAACTTTAGCTGCAGTGTTAATTACAAGAGTGAGCAAACAATTGCCCACTATTATAGAGAATAATAACAATAACAACATGAGTTTGTACAACGAATGCCTAATAATGGAGAACTCATTCTACGAATCAAAAATAGATAACAAGTTCAAGATTTATATATGAGGGTTTTAAGACCACGAACTATGTCCCCGATAATTAGGTATTATTACCTCAACCTTAATGAGATTTTAGACTATATGAGACCCTTCCTTACGTTTCTTAGGGGATCACCCTTCAGATCATGTATCGTGCACAAACATCTAAACGTTAACACGTACATAATCCCCTATATCAGGGTTGTTCATCTCAGTTTGAATTTAGAATTCTCGTACTAAAGAAAGTTTAGTTTGGAACTAGATTATCAGTGGTTCTAGAATTTTAGAACACTATTCAATTATAGATTAGTCCAATCAATAAGAGTTTACTTGCTATTTGAAGGTTTAACGCAATAATTTAGAATTAAACAATGTTATTTAAGTCAAAGATTGAATAAAAACAATATACAATTGAATAGACATGATATATATGCAAAGTACTACATCCAAAAGAGTTAGGAAACCTCATTTGGATCAATGAATTTAAACAGTATATGCCTTGAATAACAAGAACAAGAGTCTGGTATGTGGGACTCGCTCGATGTAAAGAATTAGATTATAAGAGCTTGCATGATCATAAACAAGATGGAATCAATAAGCTCGTTCAACTATAATATAGGATTTGCATAATGATAATTTAGGACTAGAAAGCTTGCTTGTCAATCAAAAGATAACAGAGTTATGAAACTGTATTCATTACAAGGAGAATGAAGTTAGGGAACTTGCCTCGTGTGTAAGCTACACAAGTATAATAACGTTCGCCAATTACCCTACACATACCATTGAAATCGCAATACCAATTAGTTATATTATCATTAGCTTTATAGGTTCAACCCACCATTTATGCCATAACCTTTAACTTAATGTCTAATCATGTTGGTTAACAACTCTTACGAATCTAAAATCTCACTATCGCCTAATATAAGCTTTATCATTCACCTCTAACTCTTGTAAACATCAATTTTTATTCATTGCATAACTTGTTTAAGTGATCATTTAAAATCCTCACTTTTTGGTATCACCACCCGTAACCAACTGTTATTGTATCTTATATTATGATTTAACATCTTTATCATGCATACCATACCAGATTAGGTCTTAGTATTATAGTCTATAATTAATCAGAACTCATTGCCACCGGAACAGGCATGGCGCATAATTGTTGCCGCCTCAAGCCTTGGTATCGTGCCAAGAATCGCTACAAAGCAGATCTCGTATAATAATCAGTAGTAGCTACGCCATTTCAAGATGTGGTGCTAGCGCCAGCCACGCCAAGACGCAGTATGTAAATTGCAAGAAGCCTTTCACTGCTTTTGCACCAACACTCCAATTTATCCCAATTTCCACAGAAATTCCAAAAACCCAACAACTAAAATTTTTTAATAACATCAACAAGCATTCACTTCATAATTCTATCAACATAAACATTATATATAATTAACTTTTAAGGATCAACATCATATTTGTTTCCAATTTCTTCATATCTTAATACTTTTAGCGAATTAAATTTCTAAAACTTCGTTTCTTAACCAATTGACACCATTCCAACTATGTTGTTTTCATTTCTTAATATACTATCACAATCCACAACAAATTTACAAATTCTATCAAGTATTGGACACCAAATTTTGGACTTATTTAAGCCATTTCAACACATATATACACTATTTTTTAAAGTCTTCTACTACAAACCCAATTTTCATGAATTTGATACTCCAAAACCAAATGAAAGCAACATATATCAGATTTTAAACCATCTTCAACACAAATAACAATTATTTTAACAAATCATCAACCAATTCTTTCCCTTTTCCCTAAGAACACAAACATGATTTTCATGAATTCTCTTACTAAAAACCATTTATAGATGATAACCAATTGATTATATCAACTAATTGACAATTATAATTCAAATTCACACAATTCTATATTAGAAATTAAGAACATAAATTTAGGTTTTTATACCTTCAATACTTGATTTTCGCAAGATGATCACAAAGCTTTAGCAATCCTTATCCTTCTTCTTGACAAAATTACAGAGAATTTCTTTCTCAACTTTACTGTGTTTTCCCTCACCAAACTCTATCTTTCTCTATTCTTAGTTTTTAGGAGAATACGTGATATAACCCCAACTGAGCGCTTAAACACTAATAAACGTGGTGTCGACGTCGGAATTTTTATTTCTCCCTTTTTTGTGCTTGTTCTCTGGTGTTCTCATGTTATGTGAGATTTGTTTGAAAAAATAAGTGAAAAAAGGTCCTGATACGTATATGTCGATTTATTTGATCGTAAGAGTTGCCAGTTGGTGTTTTTAATCTCGTTACACCAACGTTAATGAGAAAAAGGTTTGCACATCGACCCAATGATGTGACAATCGCTAAACCGTCTGTGAAACTAAGATTCATTAGGGTTCGGGGGCTTGATTATGTGGAGGGAAGGTGTTAGGCACCCCCGACATCCGTGTTACTACTAAGGATCGCCACTTTTCAAGAAATTGTTATATGAATGTGTGTGTGTGTGTGTGGGTCAATGTTCTGTTATTTGAAAGTAGTGTGAGGCCTCGTTCGCACATATATACAAAGGGTTTGAATTTGTATAAAAATTTAGTTTTTAAACAAGATATAGCAATGAGATTTTATGAAAGAGATTTTTCAAACCATGTGCTCAATAGTAATTGAGGCATTTGATACTTCTATTTTATTATTAAATGTTCGGCTGGATTGCTTTTATTTTTGAGATGCGAAGCATCTTCGAGAAAATAATATATAGTAGCGCCGAATTCCTCATGGGCATTAAAGCCATCTAAGGAAATTCAAACACCATGAATAATTTACAAGCTGCTTACAGCTGAAAATGTCCATCACGGGAACTGAATTTGTGATCACATGATTCCTAGGCTCACATGATGCCGCATTTTATATGAAAGCAATAAGCAGTTATATATATAAAAGCTGTAAATATATATATACAGACATGATCAACCACCACGAAGCACCTCCATGGGGGATCGGAAATGTAAATATATAAAAGCAATATATATATATATATATATATATATATATATATAGACATGATCAACCACCACGAAGCACCTCCATGAGGGATCAGAAATGTAAATAAAGCAATAAATGTGATCAACCACCACGAAGTAAACTCCAGGCGGGACTAAATGTAAATAAAGAAGTAAAAACAATCAACCACCACGAAGTAAACTCCAAACGGGACGGAATGTAAATAAAGTAGTAAAAGGCCACGAAGTAAACTCCAAGCCTGACAAAAATATAAATATATATATATAAGTAAATAAACGCTCCGGACGTGAGTCCAGGCTCAATTGAGGCATAACTCGATAATGTTAGTCCATATATATAAATATATATATATATATATATATATATATATATATATATATATATATATACAAATAGAAATGAAAACCACATACCGAAGTCCGGGCATACACACACAACATGACTCTCAACGTGAAGAAGAGTGTGTGCAAAGATGAAGAGAAAGGCTTTAAAGTGTGTAAGAAGGCTTACAGTGGATTGCCAAAGAAGACTTTTATATCTTTAAGTGGATGAACACTCGTCTCCCACCGGAAAAAAAATATCTATATGTGAGCTCACAAGTGTTTAAAATGAGAAAGCACTCAATATAGGGTGTTTACAGAGCAAATTGGACAGGGCTTCCTCGCCGTCTTCTCTTGAAATATGGCCACCCCAAGCCCTCTATTTATAGAGGGGGGAGCCACAGGTACCCTGCAGCACCCATGATGATCTGCAATCGCCTCGAGGTGCCCCGAGCTCATGAGTCCCATCTTCTCTCAAGACGCGTGCATGCATGCAACGTGATGTCCACTCGAACTTGGAGAACTTTAATCTGAGCATTCAATTGAGGTGTATAAGACCTGTTTCAGACTGCCGTTGTCAAGAGCTACGTAATGACATGGGATTAGAGGTTGTATAAAGTCAGGAAGATGGAACCATGTCCTATGTCTTCAAGCTTCAAATTTTATCTGGTGTTCTGCCTTGTGTAGTAGTCACTCGGGATTGTAACTCATTGGTTCTTGTGGGACATTGCTGTGTAGAATGTATGTTGACTGTTGTTTGTTGAGATGGCGTCATGGGGGGTTGAGATGGCAATTTGACAATTTTTCCCTTCACTGGGGTTATCTCCAGTTTTGGCTGATAAAGCAGATGTTGCTCAGGATTATCTCTGAGATTGGGCTGCTGGAAGTGCTGAATGCCCTCAGGGTTATCTCTGAGGTGTGCCTTTCCTCCCGGGGTTGTCTCCGGGTTTGGGAGTTGAGTGCCTCGGTGCGAGTCCCGAGGTTGAAGCTGACTATATGGGTTGAAATGAGCATCTCCGGGGTTATCTCCGGAACTGCAACTGCACCCCTTGGGGATATCTCCAAGGTTGACATTATCTTTCTCGGTGTTATTTCTGGGACTAAAACTGAGTATCTCGGGGTTATCTCCAAGATGAATCGGCCTTCTCTGGTGGAATTTCTGGTATTTATACTGCTTTCCCCGGGGTTATCTCCGAGTTGGGAAATGATACTCCCGGTGTGTTTTCCAGGGTTGAAACTAAACTTTTGGTGGTATTTCCGGGATTAAGTTGAGCCTTCTTCCAGGGTTATCTCTGAAAGAAGATTTCGTGCTTCCAGCAATGTTAGTAACGAGTAAGCAGAAAATTTTGAGTGTCTACAGATGCCCCTCTTTATCATATTCATGCAATGCAATGGCATGGATAGGATAAAGAATACTAGACACTTGAAATACGACAAGGTGATTATGATGCAATGCATAATAACATGATGCAAATGCATGTGATTTGTTAAATTATTCTCCAACACGATGGGATGATTGTCCCCCTCATTTCTCAACCGGGAGCACTACATAAGCGACTTTGATGAACTCATATGGACGCACAGAATCCATGGCTACCAGGAATCTTTAGGATGTTGACGTTGGGGTTATCACCAAAGTCCCTAATCCTTAATACAGACTTCACATTGAAGATGCATCTATCATGTATAAGAGATTCTATGGGGATAAAGCTTTGTCTGTTGAGGATGTGTATAACATATTCCATCATCGATCCTCCCTGATGAGGATGTTCTTCCTTGGTTTGTATCACCAGGTCTTTCCGCTGCTCTGTTGGAGTTACTGCCAACAGTCGGTGTTGTCAGGGTTACTTGACCTTCATTGACATGTACATCAATGGATGAGATCCCTGCTGAGGATAATGTCAATGCTGCTTGACCTTCGATGACGTGTGCATCAACGGATGAGATTCTTATTGGGGATGATGTCAAGGCTGCTTGACCTTCGTTGACGTGTGCATCGACGAATGTATGAAAACCCGCTGGGGAAAAGGTTTTAGGGTCACAACCATGAATTGACGACATCAGACCTTCGTGAGGTATTGTCGAATGTAGTTTGCAACAGTTGAGATCATCGGTATAGTGTACCCTGTGTTTGGGTGAAGACCAATGAGTGATATGTAAAGCCATAACTTGATTTGTGAAAACCAGATTTGGTGCTATTCGCTTCAATCGTAGTAAGCAATTTCCAAAGTGACATAGATCGTTCATGGTATACCAGCGCAACTGACTAATTGGTCTAGGGTTGGCGCCATGGTACAACTCTGGCACTAGAAAAAATTTCGATCTTTTGAATTTTGTGAACTTCCCGGACGCATAACTCTTTCGTTATAAGTCCGAATTGGCTCGTTCAAAAGCCTATAGTTCACTAATTACGTAATCTATGCGTTCATGTAAGAATTTCATCTATTTGACTTCGTTTACTAAAAATTCACCTATTGGTTCATTTTTAACGTAAACGATAAACGTTCGTGAACGTTCAGCGCTCATTCTTCGTTCTAAGTCGGAATTCGCTCATTTTTGAGTCCGCAACTCTTAAATGACGAACATGACTTGTCTCCATTGGAAAATAACATTTCCGAGCTCAAACTTAAAATTTTACTTCCATTCCGAGAATTTTACGAATTCGACGATTATCGTCTAATCGTGCGATTTCCGGCAAATCTTCATTCTTATGACTTGTTCAACATTACAAATGAATTTCATTCATCATGTGAACATATTAACCTACTTATTCCAACAACTTATACTCATGGTTGGACTTTGACTTATTTCTTCATAAGCTTATAACTTGATAAATTTATAAACTACTTATGAACTTATCATTCATAACTTATGACAATTAAAGTTTCTTAATCATCATACATATATGTTCTCATTATATAGCTTTACTTATGTATACTTGATACATATGATCATAAAAGTTCATTTACTTCCATATTCCTTATATTGCAAAACTCATTATAAGTTCATAATTCCTTCACATAAGTTTATAACTTATGCTAGCTTAAATGACTTCTTACCAACTTATATGGCTTAAGTTCATTACTTACACATACTTCTTACTTTTTATCATTCATGTTCCTTAATCCAAACTTTTCTTATCAACCTATCATGTTAGAGATAGAAGATAATTGGAGAAGAGGATCTTACTTTAGAAGTTCTTGATAAATAGCTTCTTTCTTCTTCTTATGTAAGTAGCTTATTACAACTTACTCACCCTAATAATTAAGCACTTTGAGAGAGAGTGTTTAGATTATTTGAACAACTAGCAAATGACTTGCCAACCTTCACTATTTATAGAACTTGCAAGGTTTAGGGCAATTTAGTCAATACACTAAACCACCTCCTTACTATTCATAACTTGATCAACACAAATCATATCCTTTGCTTAGTCATTACTCACCTAACTTGGCCATTACTTTATTTACTTGATCACCACTTATCTTGGTTTTCACTTATCTTGATCACCACTCACATTAATCATATTACTATGGGTTGCCCCATGGGTTAGACAACCCATGGAATCTAGTTTGGGCCTTAACCCTTAATTCATTTGGGCTTGTACCAATTATAATCAATCTTCCAAGTCCATTTTCATTACTTAATACATATACTTATAGTTTATATCATCATCGTATTATACTTCGTAATACTACTTCATAATATACGATATTTCTTCCTTCATACAAACTCGTATAATACCCCGATACTCGTTTTCTTTCCTCGTACAATACTCACATATCATACGATTATCTCTTAACGCATTAATTCTTCACTTTCCTTACATTCTTAATTTAAGTCCGCAAGTGAAACATTACGTTTTCCATAACTAGATTATTATTACATAATCCGTCTTACCTTAATATTCTATCATCATGTATTTCTCGGAAATTCAAAAAATAATTTCGAACAAATACTGGATGAATAGTGTTTTCGAAAAATTTCTCGGAAAATTTTATTTTCGCCTTTAAAAATTCAAACACTTTAATTCCTTCACGTAGCTCAAATACTACGACATTCCAACATCAATAGGTTATAGAACAACAACCATCTTGATATCACCTAAAATATGATTTTATTATTATTTAATTTAATAAAATTATTTTACAATAAAAATTCAAATTTCTCGGTCGTTACATTCTTCCCCCCTTATAAAGATTATGTCCCCAGAATCTCGTCCTACTCTACTCAAATAGATGAGGAAAATTTTTCTTCATCTTTTCTTCTAATTCCCACGTTGCTTCCTCAGCATCATGGTTCTTCCATAATACCTTTACTGATGGTATTACTTTGTTCCTCAGAACTTGCTCTTTTCTATCAATGATTTGAATCGGCGATTCTTCATATGATAAATCCTTCTCGATATGAATCGGCTCATACTCGATTACGTGCTTATAGTTCGAAACATATGGACGTAATCTGAATCACGTGAAACACGTTATGTATTCTTTCTAGATGCGGAGGTAATGCTATCATATCTGCTACCTCTCTACCCGTTTTAATACTTCAAAAGGTCCTATAAACCTTGGACTTAACTTTCCTTTCTTTCCAAAGCGTATCTTTCCTTTCCAGGGAGATACCTTTAGAAACACATGCAAACCTACTTCAAACTCTCGATTTAATCTATGCGAGTCCGCATACTTCTTCTGTCTGTCTTGAGCTGAAACAAGACGCATATGAATTAACTTAACCACATCCGCTGTTTGCTGCACCAATTCTGGTCCTAGCATCCGGCGTTCTCCCACCTCATCCCAACACAATGGTGTTCTGCACCTTCTTCCGTACAGAGCTTCATAAGGCGGCATACCTATGCTTGCATGATAACTGTTATTATATGCAAACTCTACCAGTGGTAGATGATCATCCCAACTACCCTTAAAATCCATGACGCAAGACCTCAACATGTCTTCTAACGTCTGAATTGTTCTCTCGCTCTGCCCATCAGTTTGTGGATGATAAGTTGTGCTTAATTTCAACTGTGTTCCCAACTATTCTTGTAAACTTCTCCAGAAGTTCGATGTCAATCGTGGATCACGATCTAACATAATCGTACTGGTACTCCATGTCTGGAAATAATTTCCTTGATATAGAGTTTAGCTAACTGGTCTAAGTTATACTTGACCCTAATCGGTAAGAAGTGAGCCAATTTCGTTAATCGGTCAACTATTACCCAAATAGAATCGTACCCTTTTGTCGTTGTTGGAAGTCCCACCACGAAATCCATTGAGATATGCTCCCACTTCCATTCTGGAATCTCCAATGACTATAACAAGCCACTGGGTCTTTGATGTTCGACCTTAACTTTTTGACAAGTCAAGCACCTACTCACATACTCTGCTATTTCTCTCTTCAAGTTTGGCCACCAAAAACTCTGTCGACGGTCTTGATACATCTTAGTGCTACCAGGATGTATCGAGTATCGTGAACTATGAGCTTCTTGTAACACTTGCTCTTTTAATTCCGTCTCACTCGAAACCCAAATTCTTCCTTCAAATCTTAATAATCCTTCATTATCAAGACTATACTTAGTATCTTCTTTATTGGTTAACCGCTCCCCCATTTGGTTACACTCATCAGATTTGAGTTGTACCTCCTTTACTCTTTCTATGATGGTAGATTGTATCTCCATCATAAAGAGTATCTGTCCCGATTCACTAGGCATCTTCAACTCTATCTCCATTCTATCCATCTCTGTTATTAACTCATCTTTGGTAGTTAACATAGACAACCTTTCCGACCCTTCCTACTTAAAGGCGTCGGCAACTACATTAGCTTTCCCGGAGGATGATACGAGATTTCTGATCGTAATCCTTTATCAACTCTAGCCATCTTCTACGCCTCATATTCAACTCCTTACGGTGAAGATATACTTTAGACTCTTATGGTCCGTATATATATCTCACATTTCTCCCCATAAAGATAATGTCTCCATATCTTTAGGGCAAATACTATCATGGCTAGTTCCGGATCATGAGTAGGATAAACTTTCTCATAATCCTTTAAGCGTAGTGATGCATACATAATGACTTTGCCATGCTTGCATGAGCACGCAACCAAGTCCTCTATCTGAAGCATCGCTATAAACTACTGAAATTTCCTGTGTCATCCGGCAATGACAATCTGGCGCTTAACTTAATCTTTTCTTGAGTTCTTGAAAACTTGTCTTCACATTTATCCGTCCATACATATTTCACCGTCTTCCTTGTTAAGTTAGTCAACGGGGTAGCTATCTTCGAAAAATCTTGGATAAATCTTCGATAGTATCCCGCTAACCCTAGGAAACTCCGCACCTCAGTTGGCATTTTCTATTGTTCCCAGTTCATCACTGCTTCTACCTTCGCTGGATCCACTGAAATCCCTTCGTAATCAATGACATGACCTAAAAACTATACTTTCTCCAGCCAAAAATCACACTTAGTGAATTTCTCATATAACTTCCCCTTTCTTAGTGTCTCAAACACTAATCTTAAATGTTCAGCATGATCTTATGGCGTCTTAGAATAGACTAGAATATCATCGATAAACCTGACGACGAACTTGTCCAAATATAGGTTTGAACACTCTTCATTCATCATATCCATAAATCTTGATGGTGCATTTGTCAACCCAAATGACATCACCGAAACTTCGTAATGACCATAACGAGTTACGAATGCCATTTTGGTACATCCTCCTTCCTAACCTTCAATTTGGTGATACCCCATCCGCAAATCTATTTTAGAAAAATACTTTTGCCCTTTCAAGCGATCGAAGAGATCATCGATCCTGGGTAATGGGTATTTATTCTTTATCGTTAACTTGTTCAACTCTCGATAGTCGATACAAAGCCTTAACGATCCATCTTTCTTCTTGACAAACAATACCGGTGCACCCCATGGGGAAACACTAGGTTGAATGTACTTCCTATCCAATAGTTCCTGTAACTGAACCATTAGCTCCTTCATTTCCACAGGCGCCATACGATACGGTGCCTTTGAGACTGGTTCCGCTCCTGGCACAATGTCTATTATGAATTCGATCTCCCGATCCGGTGGTAAACCCGGTAACTCACTTGGAAATACATCCATGAATTCGTTTACTATAGGTATTTGTTCCATGGTTGCTCCCACATCTTTGGGTATCAACAACATGGCACGAGATAACCTATACACCCTCCTTCTTAAAGTTTTCTAGTTTGTGTCATCGTAAAGACAACACGAGCGCCCGACGATTTATTACAGTAAAATACTACGGGGAGGTTGTTTCAACGTCGATGCTCACACATTTCTTTTGGCAATCTATAATGGCTCCATGGTTAATCAACCAATCCATTAGAGAATCACATCGAATTCTCCTAACTTTATCGGTATTAAGTCTATCGATAACTTACAACCCGATACATCTACGCAACAACCCCTATGAATACTTTCAGCGGGGATTACCTCTTCGTTTGCTACCTTAATGTTCAAAGGTATATGCAACTTTTGGGAAGTAATCCTGGTAAATCTAGCAAAATCACATGCTATAAGCGAACAAGTAGCACCCGAATCAAATAACATATGCATTTATGTTATTGATCGAATAATACACTGCAACTTCATCCCCGATGCCACCACGCATCTTGGAATCGTCGTATTAAAAGTGCGGGCCATTGATCTACCAGTGAAATTGGACCACTAATAGCCAACTTACGCTATTAGTGCCCTTATTTCCTTCCATACCCTTCTTGGGCGACTCTTTGCTATGTGGTGGGTTGATCCACATACAAAACATCCGTGGTTTTTCTTGGGATTGGGACGGTTAAGCGAAATGTGCCCTTCATCCTGAATTATAACATCTGACCTTTCCTTTGAGAGACAGACTCTAAGTGAGTCTTCCATGAGATTTCTGAGGCCTCCATCCTTCTCTTGGAATCCCCTTGCTTTACTCTGGTATTCCCGAGTTAAAAAGCCCTTTCTTTTCGGCCGTAGCCACTCTGGCTGGCTCCTTGGGTCTTGATTCCCCATCAACTTTACTCTTATTTTCTTATCTTTGTGGTCTTGGTGAGAGCCTCATTCCCACCTTGGCAATTATTGCCTTTTCTAATATGGTTCCAAAGGAAGTACTTTGAAACAGAGATCCATTTTATAGAGCGGGGTTTTAAGCCACTGCTCGAATCTCTAGCCTTCCTCACTTGGTGTCCACTTGGTGTGGAGCAAATCGTGCCGATTCATTAAACTTGGCGACATCTTTGAGGAACTATCATATCCCTTGTTTTAATTCGAAACCTCATTTCCATTCTCCCTTGCATACTCGTGGGAAAATGGTTCTCGAAGAAAATCTCCTTAAACCTTTCCCATGTTAGGTTTCCTATATCGGCCCTAACTTTGGTTTGCCTCCCACGGAAGTTGGCCTCTCCTTTCATCAAATAGGTTGCAAAGGCAACCTTTTGACCCTCCTCAACATTTGCTATAACAAATGCTTTCTCAATTTCTTTTACCCAAGTGCAGGCTTCTATAGGGTCCGTAGTTCCTTTGAACTCCGTGGGACCTACACTTTTAAAGTCCTTAAAAGTAGTAGCTTCGTCTTACTCCGAGAATTACGGTACATTAGCCCCGTCTATTAAATCACGGTAGTTAAAAGATTAACGAACTCTTGCATTGGATTAACGGGACCACCCTCGGTTTGGTTAACATTATCGTCTTGATTTCGTTGTCTCCTTCTTGGCGGCATTTATTTGTTAAGAAAACAACACATCATTATTACTTTCTTCTTGTTGATTAGTTATTATTTGCGATAAAACAATAACTTCATCCTCATTACTCAATATGTTCCATAAAAGAGACTTATATTGATTCTTATCTTGTAGTGTAATACTACATTGTTTACATTACTCGACCTTAGTGATTACATTACCATCCATAATTACTTTCCAAAATTGGGATTTACAAAGACCACCCTTGATATACAAAGAGGGTTTTACATCACTCTTCGAGATACATAATATTTACATATCTAATCTACTCTAGCTATTGCTAGATTACATCTGCCGAATGGCATGCTCGAAATCTTTCTTAGCCAAACCGGCTATGACATCTTGACTAATGGTATGTCGAGTGCGCCTACCTTCCTTTGGATAACCCGACTACTTGTTTTGTTGGAAGTCCGTGAGAACTCCTATGTATATAGGACATCCTCTCCAACTTCAGTTGTTTAGTCTTTAGCTCCTGCTTGAGCTCAAAGACTTCACATTTCAGCTCTCGGACCTTGTCCTTAACTAGAATTCTATCATCGTGCTCTTCTTCCCACATACCCTCCATGCTAGTCTTGTCCTCACGGATGACTTGGAGTTCTCTTCAACTCCTTCACCTCTTGGCGGTAATGGACATTCCTATCCAATACTGACATAAATAGTGCCTTCATTGACTCTTTAGTAGTCAATTCTTCTGTAGGTGGAACCTGGTCAAAGGACATCATGTCCACCTCCTCCTCTAGCATGCCATCGAAAATAGACATATAGTCTAAATCGTCCAGAGTCTCCGGACTCTATTACTACCACCTCCTGGGCTCAATCGCTTTCTGGTTGGGTAGTATCTCTACCCGATTAAGCTGAATCCTCGCTCACTACATGTATATTTCTATACATATCATTTTCTCTGACATCTACAATAAAACAATATAGTTTGATTAGTACCGTCGTAAAATAATAAAAACACATAACATAATATAATGCATTTTTTTTTATAAGGTTATCTTTCATCTTTTACTTCTTTATTAAGGTTATGACTTAAGGTTCTAATCCCCTTAAGTTTCATAACCTAGAACTTTGATACCAACTTGTGGCGCCCCAAAATCAAGGTATCTTCGAACCGAGCGGATGGTGCTATCTTTGTACAAACATTCATACATTCATTCAATTGAATAGTCTCGAAAACGAACATAACGTCTATATATTTAAAGGTAATATTTACATTTCCCGGGTTACATACCGTTTCAAAGGTTCTTTGTCATAATATTCATTACATTACAACAATAGACCTATACCATTACAAAACGACAATAATAATCGCCTTAGCTTTTCCTTTATCCTTATTTGATCCTTGGGACGTTCGGTCTTAGTTGCATTCATATGGTTCAAGCAAGAGTGAGCATAACTAGCTCGACAAGTATAACAATTTCAATAACAACATGCTTGATACATATGAATCGTATATCTTCGATAAGCGAACAATAGTTATGAAGTACTATTGATAATTCAAAATAGCACTTCATCTTTCTTTCAAAATGTTTCACAATGAATAATATTGATAAAACATTCACTCCGATCAAAGACCTCGAGTATTCATTCTTTCTTTAAAAGGACAACCCGGAACTAAGTCAATAAGCTAAGCATTATTACTTACGAGCACTTCTAGGTGATCGACTATTGTACTCTATGTTGATCGACACTACATCCATTAAGCGTATATACGTTTAATCATTTAGCAACCTCACGTGCCTGTCGTTTTACCGACAAAACATTTGTTTAACATTTCAGTCTTCTTTTGAAAACCATATCAAGTAATTGACAAAAGATAATAGCATTTGATAACAGATGAATAGATTATCAACAATCCACTCAATATGTTAAGACTAGCCAAAGGCGGCTTTAACTTCATTATACTTCAATTCATGCGTAAGGATACATGAACTTCAAAAACTTGTTCAGATTGAACTGAGACAAGAGTTAGAATACTTGCCTTAAGCGTCTGCTACGATGTAATTTACTTTACGTTCAAGTCTTTCAAGTCTCTACAATACATGATCACATAATGCCTTACATTAGGTCACACATAATCAAGTATGTATCTGACTATATCTTACCCTTCATCTCAATCTAATTTGTATATTAGACTTGATTACTATTCATTCTGATTTCATCATTCTATTTGCATTCATAGATGGATAGGTTATTACCACTCTTTACACATTACTCTTAAGGTTTAACAATGCTTTAGCAATGTTATTTTAGGTTTCTTAAGGTAGGTTTAACTCAACCTAATAACCCTTTCTTGCTTTACATTCACAAATATTCTTCACTTATC
Organism: Panax ginseng; assembly: GCA_020205605.1. Classification (NCBI taxonomy): domain Eukaryota; kingdom Viridiplantae; phylum Streptophyta; class Magnoliopsida; order Apiales; family Araliaceae; genus Panax; species Panax ginseng. Next base: position 89,656,727 of record CM035139.1, on the reverse strand, counting down.
ATTTGTCGAAAGGCGGCATTTGCTGCTGCTTGATTACTACTCTGCATCTCGTGTTGCGGCCTGCGAGTTAACGATGGGATAGCCGGACTTGGCGGCTGCGATGCGAGTCCTTTCTTCTTGGAGCCTTGCTTGGCGTGCCAATTTCGATGTGACATAGACCATTCATGGCGCTTTGCGGCGTGACTAATTGGTCTAGGGTTGGCGTGCATGGCTGACTCTGTGCACTGAAAAAAAAATTTCGATCTTTGAATTTTTGTGAACTTCCGGACGCATAACTCTTTTCGTTATAAGTCCGAATTGGCTCGTTCAAAAAGCCTATGGTTCACAAATTACGTAATCTACGCGTTCATGCAAAAATTTCATCTATTTGACTTCGTTTGCTAAAATTCACCTATTGGTTCATTTTTAACGTAAGCGATAAGCGTTAAATGAGCGTTCGGCGCTTTCGTTCTTCGTTCTAAATCGAAATTAAGCTCATTTTGAGTCCATGACTCTTAAATGATGAACATGACTTGTCTCCATTGGAAAATAACATTTTTGAGCTCAAACTCAAAATTTGACTTCCATTCAGAAATTTTCTGAATTAAGCGATTATCGTCTAATCGTGCGATGCGATTTTGCAAAATCTTCATTCTTATGACTTGTTCAACATTACAAATGAATTTCATTCATCATGTGAACATATTAACCTACTTATTCCAACAACTTATACTCATGGTTGGACTTTGACTTATTTCTTCATAAACTTATAACTTGATAAATTTATAAACTACTTATGAACTTATCATTCATAACTTATGACAATTAAAGTTTCTTAATCATCATACATATATGTTCTCATCATATAGCTTTACTTATGTATACTTGATACATATGATCATAAAAGTTCATTTACTTCCATATTCCTTATATTGCAAAACTCATTATAAGTTCATAATTCCTTCACATAAGTTTATAACTTATGCTAGCTTAAATGACTTATTACCAACTTATATGGCTTAAGTTCATTACTTACACATACTTCTTACTTTTTATCATTCATGTTCCTTAATCCAAACTTTTCTTATCAACCTATCATGTTAGAGATAGAAGATAATTGGAGAAGAGGATCTTACTTTAGAAGTTCTTGATAAATAGCTTCTTTCTTCTTCTTATGTAAGTAGCTTATTACAACTTACTCACCTAACAATTAAGCACTTTGAGAGAGAGTGTTTAGATTATTTGAACAACTAGCAAATGACTTGCCAACCTTCACTTTATTTATAGAACTTGCAAGGTTTAGGGCAATTTAGTCGATACACTAAACCACCTCCTTCTTATTCATAACTTGATCGACCTGAATCCTATCCTTTGCTTGGTCATTACTCACCTAACTTGGCCATTACTTTATTTACTTGATCACCACTTATCTTGGTTATCACTTATCTTGATCACCACTCACATTAATCATATTACTATGGGTTTGCCCATGGGTTAGACAACTCATGGAATCTAGCTTGGGCCTTAACCCTTAATTCATTTGGGCTTGTACCAATTATAATCAATCTTCAAGTCCATTTTCATTACTTAATACATATACTTATAGTTTATGTATCATCATCGTATTATATACTTATTATACTACTTCATAATATCGATATTTCTTCCTTCATACAAACTTCGTATAATACCCGTATTATACTCGTTTTCTTTCCTCGTCTGATACTCACATATCATACGATTATCTCTTAATGCATTAATTCTTCACTTTCCTTACATTCTTAATTTAAGTCCATGAGCGAAACATTCGTTTTCCATAACTAGATTATTATTACATAATCCGTCTTACCTTAATATTCTATCATCACGTATTTCTCGGAAATTCAAAAATAATTTTTGAACAAATCTGGATGAATAGTGTTTTCGGAAAATTTCTCGGAAAACTTTTATTTTTCGTCTTAGAAATTCAAACACTTTAATTCCTTCACGTAGCTCAAATACTACGACATTCCAACATCAATAGGTTATAGAACAACAACCATCTTGATATCACATAAAATATGATTTTATTATTATTTAATTTAATAAAATCATTTTACAATAAAATCAAATTTCTCTCACGTGTGCATATTATCATATTTATACATGCCACGGTACATGGATGAGCTAGATATTGGCGTCATTATGGCAGTGAGAGCTCTCAAGGAGGGTCACACCATTATACAGATGATCATAGCATAGACGATGAGGTCAGCCACATATTGTAGCACTTACCCTGCAGGGGTATTCACAAACAGTTCAGTCATGTTGTACGTGTTATAAATGTCACACTTGAGATTGATTGGCACTTTCAGACGGCACGAGTATTGTTGCACCCATAAGATAGCTATGTTGTACTCTTTTCAGCCTACGGAGTGTACAGATACTGCATCTTGGTCCGTTTTCCTGGCAGGGATCGGAGATCTGTTTGATATATTGCCGTGTACAGGGCTCAGCTCACCCTATAGCTTCATCACTCATGCTTCGGGCATGGATTATCTCCCTCTAGCTAGTTTGAGGGGCATGACTACTTACCACCCACTGGTCGTGATGTGTCAGTTTGACCAGTTCTAGGACTTCCATCCTTTTAAGGGGGCATTAAGTTAGCGCTTAACTTCTCACCATTTATCAGCAGAGGATAGATCCAGGTTGTAAGCCTGTTGGGATTAACGTGAGCTAGCTGCGTTTTCCGTTAGCCACCCAGGTTGTTCTACAGAGTATTCCGTATGGATGGAGACAAAGATGGCATTGACTATGGCAGTATCCATAGTGCATGGGATTGATTCCGACGATGGAGAGCCTATGGAGGAGACTTATATTCCCACCGAGGAGGATTTAACTACTGGGTTGCCAACAGTTGTGATGGATTCTCCCAGTACGAGTGCTATTGTGATTCAGCATTTAGCACAGTATTTAGAGCAGAGTCTTCATCTGATGACCTTTGAGAGAGATTAGGCGAGGGCCTTGATGTTGACAGCTCTTGATGGGAGAGACGCCGCTCTATTGGAGAGAGACTAGGCCAGATCAGCCAGAGATTCATTAATTGTAGAGCGGGATGCTGCCCTATTTTCTCGGGATGTGGCCATTACAGATAATGTTTTAGTGAGATCCCTTACGACTGCCATCCTTACCTATATGAGTGCATACATTGATGAGCATCATGCCACCATGCAGTTGGCCTCGTATCTACTAGCTCGTGTAGATACCATTTGGCAGGAGCTTGAAGTGTTACCTCCTTCTTCGGAGAGGGATGCTATGTTAGATCTGATAGTCCGTGTACATACAGATCCATAGATAGACTTGTATTTTCCTGGAAAGACTAGCTTAGCCATTTTGTCATGTACATCACATATGTATATATCAAACAGCATTATATATGGCAAAGAAATATATTTTGATTCACTTCCCTTCAAGTTGTTCCTTGATACTTGCTTGATATTTGTCTACCGGCTTGTGATCTTTGTGACACCCCCAAAATAGGTATACATCACCCATCTTGAGTCGCCGAAAAATACACTACTGACAACTTCATTTATACAACCTGTCAGTAAAAATACGACGACATGTATCTTTGTTTACATAAAGGTATAGTCAATAATTGTTTTAGAAATTAAAATCTTTGGGAAGTGCTCAAGGAAACCTTCGTACATGGGAGGCCATGCGTCTAGGTTATGATAGATATCATATGTCCACAAAATTATCCTTGGTTGACCCAATAGACCCCAAAGAAAATGAGAAGATTACTATCATCTTCTTTCCAATGGTGAGTCTTCTCTTGACATATAACTATCTCCACTTTGTCTCCAGTGAAAATTATATTTCAAATAAACTCCAAGATCATATAGGTAGTGCTGCGTAGATATATACTCGACAAGTGGATGTGCACAACCACATCTTATGATAACACAGGGTTGTATGTCATTAGACATCTTGTATGATAGTGGCAAAACACCCTTCCAAAGTTGGGTTCACCTCACCTATTCGGTTCACCAAAATTAAATATCAAATGGCGTATACAATACGACACACTTATCTAAAGTTCTCGAATAAAATTATTTCCATACTATTTAGGGAGAACCTCAACGACTATAGACCATAGTTCTATTCCTGTTATCCTCGCTCGACCCACTACACTCTTATTACACGAAAGGAATTGTGAAGCAAAAAGGGTGAAACCACAACTAGCTTCGATAAAGAATATCATGACTAAAGATAATTAAATTATCAATAGCCTTCATTAGTAATAAATCGGAGATTTAGAACATATGGTAGATGATAAAACTTTTCAACCATAGTTGCGGTGGAACGAGCGATCCATTAGAAGAATCAAATAGACCATAATGTCTATTATCTTCTCTATATTAAAGTCACCAACAATGTTTTATCCTGTAACATCAATCAACAATTCACATCCACAATCATATGAATAACTTCATAATCATAATTGTGATTCTAAATTCCTCTTCTCACCCGGGATGAAGATAATTTTCATCACCTATCTTCACTGAAACATCAAAAATCATGGTTATACCAAATCACAATTTACGCTCATAATCATACTAATAAATTCATCTTTTATACTGGCGAAGATATTCATTAACAATTCATCTTTTTGCTACTACGGGCCAAAGATATACAAGCTATATTTTAGAAGAGTCAAGTAGAATATGATATCTACTATCTTTTACGAATTAAAAATTTATTATCAATATTTTATCGCTTGAGACTCGACAATAAATAATCCACATCATCGAATCACCCACACTTTACTGGTCGAGGATATTCGTTAATATCACATCCATGAATTAATATTTCATTGTTGAGACTCATTTCTCAATAATTAATCCACATCATCGAATCATCCACGCACTTTCTGAGCGAGGATATTCGTTAATATCACGACCACGAATTATCTATACACTCTGGGCGAAGATAATCGTGTTTTCATCAACGTCTGATCATGCCATAAAATAATTCATCTTTGCACCCTTGGACGAAGAGAATCCATAGCCATAATCATACCAAAAATTGTCCATCAATGCTCTCACGGGCGATGAGGACTTTTACCACATCATTTGTAACATTACGGTCATGATTATATCCGAATAATCCACAATGGTCATAATCATACCAAGTCCATCTATGCTTTTCTGAATACAGATGACTTTCATCATAATATAAGCATGAGAATAATGACAATGATATAAAGAATCAATCAAATGAGATAAATGATAAATATTAAACATTTATAATACAATTTATCCAAATGTTCAATAATAACCAAATGTTATTAATCACTTAATAATCTCATAATCTAATATCATTAATATTATAACAATATTTTAATCATTTCTTAAACTTATAAATAATTTATTTCAATTGTTTACACTTTATCAAATAATGCATTTAATCATTCAAAATGCCATACTCATAAGATTTCATCATCAATGATCAAATCCCTCATCAAAAATCTGCATATACCTATATAGGATTCCCAAAGCCATAAAATCCTATTTTCCAATTTTATTACTTCACATAACATATTTAATTCATTTACTCATAACTAGTTCATTTTCATGAAAAATACCAAATCAGGTCCCAAAAATATTTTTTTACGGGATTTAGCGAGAATATAGTCCCATATTGAACATATATTTTTCTCGAAAATTTTTAAAATTCATTTACTATTTTTCATATGGCTAAAAAGCTACTTAGAATATTTAGACATTTATCATAAATTGTACTTTTGTCCAAAAATTCCAAATTTACAGGATATACTCTGTTTATATACATGTACTCCCAATAAAAATTTTACCAATTTTGGAGTTAACCACAGGAGTTATAAGGGTTTACTTTTAAAATAGTCTTTTCCTATAAAATTCATAACTCCTAATCTATACATCCAAAAATCGCCATTTTGGACACAATCTAAAAACTCATCAAATTATCATTTCAAATTTTTTCCAAATTTTTGAGGTCAAAAAATTACAAACTACCCTGGCGAAAAACCTCTTTTGAATGAAAATACTATTCATATGAATCTGAAGAATCATTCACCATGCATGCGGTAATCCACATAGACAGGTTATTCCAACAAAATAATAAAGAATGGAATAACAAAAGAATTCACCATGCATGCGATAGATCACGCATGAATGAGGTTATTCCCAACAGAATAATAAAGAATGGAATAACAACGAATTTCACCATACATTCAGCGATATAAAGAATGGAACCGCGTCGACGTATTATTCCAAACATAATAATAAAGAATGGAACCGGTCATGCGTAAGCATACGAACGGGATATTCAACGAGAATAATAAAGAATGGAATAACGAGAAGAATTTCACCATGTATCACGGTAGTCCGCGTATCTGAGTTATTCAAATAGAATAATAAATAATGGAATAAATAAAAGAATTTCACTAAGTATATCTCTTGAATACAACAAAGAGAATAATACCCCTTACAGTACAAACAAATAATATCCCTTACCTTAGAAGAATCTGGATATAGGAGTAGTGAAGTAGTAGAATACTTTTTTTCTTTATCTCTATAGTTTCTCTCTCTAGAGTTTCATTGAATTCGTAAGAAATAATGAAGGAATGAGCTTCTATTTATAGGAGAATGGATTTGAATAGTAACTAATTCATGAGCGGTCCAGATTGATTTACTTTTAAAATAGACGGTCCATATTAATTTACTATATCAATATTATTAATAAAATATTCTAATAAAACAAAATCTTTTAAATAAAATATAATATATTCTATTTATAATCTAATAAAATGAATAACTTTATAAAAGTATTATATTTTATATAAAAAGATTTTACTATCTGAAAAACTTACTATATCAAATTTATGCAAACTACTATGCATAATAGAATATTATATATTCTATTTATAGTCTAATAAAACAAATAACTTTATAAAAGTATTACATTTTTTATATAAAAAATTTTACTATCTGAAACACTATATCTGAACTATATGCAAACTATGCATAATAAAATATAATATATTCTATTTATAATCAAATAAAATAAAAACTTTATAAAAGTATTACATTTTATATAAAAAGTTTTACATTTTATTACATTTATAATAATAATAAAACAAAACTTATCACCTTTATTATAATTCACAATATTAATCGACCGGTTGTTCCCGGAAAGAGGGGGCTTTCAATAAGAATTTCTCCTATTGGCGCCTGATTAGGTGACCAAACCTCTCCTTGGCGAACTTACTAGACATCGTTAATATTGCAAATAATAATATTAATAACTTATCGTCTCAATTATTGATTTAATAATATATAAAATATCGACAATAATTGAATCAAATAACGTGAGATCTTATGCATCAATTCTTTGTAGCAATAATTGAACAAAATTGGTGACTTCTCACGTAAGCATCAATAATCAATCTGGTGTGCTCTTATGCAACCACGCGTATTCTTGTACTTTTTTACTACCAAGTAGTTCAACAGGTTTAACGATAAAACTTCCGTATTATTTTCATAAAAATATTTTTGTCGTTTTCTCAATCAAGAAATGATAATTCCGTTGTGGGGTCCACCATGATTGTCTCGTGTCGTCGGATATTCCTGACGAAAAAAAAGAATATTTTATATTCCAACTTATTTTATATCAACTTGCTTACTTTGCAAAATTTTCACATATTACCCTTAACTTTAAACTTTTATCAATTTAACTATTTACCAAAAAATAGAAAAATTGAATACTTTTATTTCATAAAATTTGGGGTCTCACAATCTCCCTCCTTATGAAATTTTGCCCTCGAAATTTATGTGCGTACTGATATTTGAAGAGATGAGAATACCTTGCTTTTTTTTGGATTGTACCTTCTCGGTTATTTCCTCGTATCATGATTTTCCCATTTCTCATCTCACGTATTTAGGATATCATTCTAGAATATACCTTCAAAACAAAGGTTAATTGACATATCACATAGTGTCGACTTATCAAGTAAAAATTTTGGCTTAGGTAAGTCACACACTAGCGAAGTATATTACTCGTCTCTCCCCTCTAGTTCTAGACTCATATCTCTTGACGACCATATCCTAAGCTACGATACCATTTGTGGCGCCCCAAAAATAGGTCCATCACCCCATTCCCAGTCTTGATATCACACTATAAAAATCAAATACAAACTTCATTTATACAATTGTGTTGAGCTGCCGTATAGAATCGACCACGATTAATGTGAGTTTTAAATACAAATATATGTAACTCTCATGGTGCCTCGACCACATGTTACAATGATACTTTACATAAAAGTATAGTCAAAAGCTATTTTAGAAATTAAAATCTTTGGGAAGTGCTCAAGAAAACCTTCGTACATGGGAGGCCATGCGTCTAGGTTATGATAGATATCATATGTCCACGAAATTATCCTTGGTTGACCCAATAGACCCCAAAAAAAAATGAGAAGATTACTATCATCTTCTTTCGATGGTGAGTCTTCTCTTGACATATAACTATCTCCACTTGTCTCCAATGAAAATTATATTTCAAATAAACTCCAAGATCATATAGGTAGTGCTTTCGTAGATATACTCGGCAAGTGGATGTGCACACCACATCTTATGATAACACGAGGTTGTATGTCATTAGACATCTTGTATGATAGTGGCAAAACACCCTTCCAAAGTTGGGTTCACCTCACCTTATTAGGTTCACCAAAATTAAATATCAAATGGCGTATACAATCGACACACTTATCTAAAGTTCTCAATAAAATTATTTCCATACTATTTAGGAGAACCTCAATGACTATAGACCACCATTCTATTCCCTATTATCTCAGCTCGACCCTATTTCTACTCTTATTACACAAAGGAATTGTGAAGCAAAAGGGTGAAACACAACTAACTGATAAAGAATATCATGACTAAAGATAATTTACATCATCAATAGCCTTCATCGAGTAATAAATCGAGATTTAGAACATATGGTAGATGATAAAACTTTTCAACCATAGTTGCGGTGAACGAAGCGATCCATTAGAAGAGTCAAATAGACCATAATGGATCTATTATCTTCTATATGTTAAAAGTCCACCAACAATATTTTATCCACCTAACATCAATCAACAATTCACATCACAATCATATGAATAACTCATAATCATAATTGTGATTCTAAATTCCTCTTCGCACCCAGGACGAAGATAATTTTCATCACCTATCTTCACCTGAAACATCAAAAATCATGGTTATACCAAATCACAATTTTTTTTCATAATCATACTAATAAATTCATCTTTTATACTTTCATATGAAGATTTCATTAACATTCATCTTTGCTTTTCTGGCCAAAGACATACAAATCGTATTTTAGAAGAGTCAAGTAGAAGCATGATATCTACTATCTTTTACGAATTAAAAATTTATTATCAATATTTTATCGCTTGAGACTCGACAATAAATAATCCACATCATCGAATCACCCACACTTTTTACGGTCGAGGATATTCGTTAATATCACATCCATGAATTAATATTTCATTCTTTGAGACTTCATTTCGATAATTAATCCACATCATTGAATCATCCACCTTTTCTGAGGCGAAGGATATTCGTTAATATCACGACCACGAATTATCTATACTCTGGGCCAAAGATAATCGTGTTTTCATCAACAGTCTGATCATGCCATAAAACAATTCATCTTTGCACCCTTGGGCGAAGAGAATCCATAGCCATAATCATACCAAAAAGTCCATCAATGCACTACGGGCGATAAGGACTTTTACCACATCATTTGTAACATTACGGTCATGATTATCTTGAATAATCCACAGTCATAATCATACCAAGTCCATCTATGCACTACAGGCTACAAATGACTTTCATCATAATATAAGCATGAGAATAATGACAATGATATAAAGAATCAATCAAATGAGATAAATGATAAATATTAAACATTTATAATACAATTTATCCAGCGTTCAATAATAACCAAATGTTATTAATCACTTAATAATCTCATAATCTAATATCATTAATATTATAACAATATTTTAATCATTTCTTAAACTTATAAACAATTTATTTCAATTGTTTATACTTTATCAAATAATGCATTTAATCATTCAAAAATGCCATACTCATAAGATTTCATCATCAATGATCAAATCCTCATCAAAAATCTGCATATACCTATATAAGATTCCCAAGCCATAAAATCTTATTTTCCAATTTTATTACTTCACATAACATATTTAATTCATTTACTCATAACTAGTTCATTTTCATGAAAAATACCAAATCGAGTCCCAAAATATTTCTTTTACGGATTTAGCGAGAATATAGTCCCATATTGAACATATATTTTTTTCTTAAATTTTTAAAATTCATTTACTATTTTTCATATGGCTAAAAGCTATCGAATATTTAGACATTTATCATAAATTGTACTTTTGTCCAAAAATTCCAAAATTTACGAGGATATACTCTTGTTATATACATGTACTCCCAATAAAATTTTTACCAATTTTGGAGTTAACCACAAGGAGTTATAAGGGTTTACTTTTAAAATAGTCTTTTCCTATAAAATTCATAACTCTAATCTATAAATCCAAAAATTGCCATTTTTGGACACAATCTAGAAAACTCATCAAATTATCATTTCAAATTTTTTCGAAATTTTTTGAGGTCGAGAAAAATTACTGAAAGCGCCCTACTGGCGAAACCACTTTTGAATGAAAATACTATTCATATGAATACGAAGAATCATTCACCATGCATGCGGTAATCCACATAGACATGAGTTATTCCAATAGAATAATAAAGAATGGAATAATGAAGAATTCACCATGCATGCGATAGGCCTACTGAAGACGGAGTTATTCCCATCGAAATAATAAAGAATGGAATAACAACGAATTCACCATGCATGCGATAGGCCCTGAGCAGACGAGTTATTCCAACGAGAATAATAAAGAATGGAACCGGTCGTAAATGCGTAAATGCACGCAGACGGATATTACGATAGAATAATAAAGAATGGAACCGGTCATGTGTAAATGCCTTGACAGAGAGATATTTCAACGATAGAATAATAAAGAATGGAATAACAAAAGAATTTCACCATATATACACGGTGAGTCGGCGTATATAGGTTATTCCAAATAATAAAGAATAATAGATAATGGAATAACGAAGCTCTCTTCATGAATACCAAAGAATGGATAATACCCTTACGAGTACAACAAATAATATCCCTTACCTTAGAAAAAGCTGGATATAGGAGTAGTGAAGTAGCGAGAATACTTTTCTTCTTTCTCTACCTAGTTTCTCTCTCTTTTATAGAGTTTGAGTGAATTAAATAAGAAATAATGAAGGAATGAGCTTATTTATAGGAGAATAGACTAAATAGTAACTAATTCATGAGCGGTCCAGATTGATTTACTTTTAAAGCAGACGGTCCATATTGATTTACTTATGCATTATTAATAAAATATTCTAATAAAACAAAATCTTTTAAATAAAATATAATATATTTATTTATAATCTAATAAAATGAATAACTTTATAAAAGTATTATGTTTTATATAAAAAGATTTTACTATCAAATACTATGCATGCACTATACAAACACTATGCATAATAGAATATTATATATTCTATTTATAGTCTAATAAAACAAATAACTTTATAAAAGTATTACATTTTATATAAAAAGATTTTACTATACAAACACTATCTGAAACCACTATTCAAACACTATGCATAATAAAATATAATATATTCTATTTATAATCAAATAAAATAAAACTTTATAAAAAGTTTTACATTTTATATAAAAAGTTTTACATTTTATTACATTTATAATAATAATAAAACAAAACTTATCACCTTTATTATAATTCACAATATTAATCGACCGGTCGTTTCCCCGAAAAAGAGGGGCTTTCAATAAGGATTTCTCCTATTGGTAGCGCAAATTAGGTGACCAAACCTCTCCTTGGCGAAACTTCTAGACATCGTTAATATTACAAATAATAATATTAATAACTTTGTCATCTCAATTATTGATTTAATAATATATAAAATATCGAAAATAATTGAATCAAATAACGTGAGATCTTATGCGACAATTCTTTGTAGCAATAATTGAACAAAAGCGGTGACTTCTCACGTAAGCATCAATAATCAATCTGGTGGTGTTAACTACTATGCAACCATGCGTATTCTTGTACTTTTACTACTGAAGGTGTAGCTTCAATAGTTTTAACGATAAAACTTCCGTAGTTATTTTCATAAAAATATTTTTTGTTGTTTTCTCAATTCAAATGATAATTACATTGTAGGGTCCACCAATGAATTGTATCGTTGTCGAATATTCCCCGACAAAAAGAATATTTTATATCAACTTGCTTACTTTGCAAAATTTTCACATATTCCCTTAACTTTAAACTTTTATCAATTTAATATTTACCATAATAAAAATTGAATACTTTTATTTCATAAAATTTCTCATAATCTTGATGTATTACCCTTGATGTGTGGAACTTTAAGATCTTTTATCATTGATTTATCCCTACCTTCTTTAATGTCTTGGGGTGATAGAAAAAAGATGTGGAGAGGACTTTTTTCCTCTCAGATTAATAAAATGGTGCGGGTTCTCATCCACGGCTTAGATGGTCGCCAACTCTCCCATTTATGGGGAGGCCAGGTAATTCCATCCCTTTGGTCTGAAGTCGATGAAATATGGTGGATTGAAGTTTGATCCCAGTACCAAGTGACAAGTATTTGTGTTTTGGTAGGGGGTTAGACTGAACCATAAATAGCTGCCTACGTACTCTTATTGAAGAGGAGATCAGGTCTGCGTAGTTCGAACCTGGTGTAAGAGGTTCAACGCTGAATGGTGTAAGGTGTAGAAAGGGTGTAGGAATGTTTTTATTGTTTTTGTTTTTGTAGAGAAGGGTGTAGAAATGTTTGTTATTTTTGTTTTTATTTTTTTTATTGCGACCGGGCCATATAGAATATGGTTGCCTCTACGTGCTCCGGGTATCGGGAGATCGGTCGTGTCTTTCGCCCTAAAAGGCGATTCTGATAGGTGAAAAGTTTAATCCCATGTGCAGGCTAAACTGCGGGGGAAAGAAAGTTTGATCCCATGTTTGGGACAAACTGCAGGTGTGAAAAAGTTTGATCCTATGTTCAGGACAAACTGCCGGTGTGAAAAAGTTTGATCCTATGTTCAGGACAAACTGCAGGTGTGAAAGGTTAAATCCCTAGTGGGATAACCGAAATTGTATGAAATGTTTGAAATGAAGTAAAACCAGGCTGCTGGCTTGAAGAGTATGTTTACCTGATGGGGAAGAAGAGTATGAAGAAGATTTTGTATGTAAGAAAGGGTTAGAAAACCTAAATGACTGGTGATTTGATGATCCAAAACCAAGATATTTGTTTGCTGGTAATCTCAGATATAGTACCGTTTCACGATGTCCGAGTTGATGAGTTGTGGAAATTCATCGTCATCCATTTCCTGTAGTCTGAGAGCGCCTCCTGTCAATACCTCTTTGACAACAAATGGGCCTTCCTAGTTTGGAGCAAATTTTCCCTTAGATTGATCTTGGTTGTCAATGATCTTCAAAACCAAGTCATGGTGTTTAAATTACTGTAGCCGGACTTTTCTATTATAGGATCTGGTGATCCTTTGTTGATATAACTGACCATGGAAGATAGTCGTGATTCGCCTTTTGTCTATAAGAGACAATTGGTGATATCTGTCTTATACCCATTGGTGTTCATCCAGCTGAGCATCCATCAACACTCTGAGGGATTCCATTTCCACCTCTATGGGAAGCACTGTTTCCATTCCATAGGCTAATGATTAGGGGGTTTCCCAAGTGGAAGTATGCATTGAAGTTCTGTAGGCTAATAAAGTCAAAGGCAACAAGTCAGGCCATCCTTTGTGGTTAGAAGACATATTTTACATGATCTTCTTGATGTTTTTATTAGCTGCTTCAACAGCACCATTCATCTTTGGATGGTAGACGACGGAGTTAAGGTGTTTGATGTGGAATTTACTGCATAGCTCCTCCATAATTTTGTTGTTGAGGTTCTTAGCATTTTTTGACACAATTACCTCTGGTTGTCCATATCGACAAATGACATTGTTTCTGATGAAAGCAATGATGACTTCTTTGGTAACCCTGGGGAAGGAGGCTGCTTCTATCCACTTGGTGAAGTAGTCGATCATGGTAAAGATAAACCGATGCCCATTACTGGCTTTGGGTTCTATGGGTCCGATCACGTCCATCCCTACATTAAGAAGGGCCAGGGTGAACTCATATTATGGAGTTCCCTTAGAGGGGCGTGGATAGCATTCCCATGAATTTGGCATTGGTAGCATCTCTTGACGTGATCTCATAGTCAGCCTTGAGAGTAAGCCAGTAATGCCTTGTTCTGAGGATCTTCTTAACAAGTAAGGGTCCGCTCATGTGTGGGCCACATACTCCACCATGGATTTCATCTATGAGCCTCTGAGCTTGGTCTTTATCCAAACATCTAAGGAGACCTAATCCTGCATCTCTTTTGTAGAGTGCATCTCCGCTCAGATAGAATTTTATAGTTAGTCGAGGGATCTGCCTTTTCTTTTTTGGGCTCGCCCAAGCGGGTGTAAATCTATCTCACAGATACTCCTTGATGTGCTGATACCAAGGGTGTTGGATGGGAGGTAGCTCATCCGATACTTCTCCAAAATAACTCCCATATGATGGAGCCTTTTGTAGGGAAAATGGGATGCTTGGCGTGTTTTCCTTGTCAGATATGTGAATCAAGGACGCCAAAGTTGCTAGTGCATCTGCAAAATCATTCTTGTTACGAGGAATGTGTAGAAAGGAGATATCTTCAAACTCCGAAGCCATCTATAAAACTTGTCGATGGTAAGGCAGTAAATGTAGTTCCTTGGTTTTATTGATTCCCGTGGTTTGTTTGATTACCAACTCAGAATCCCCAAAGACAGTTAACCGCTTGATGCTCATTGAATGAACAAGTTTTAGCCCCATGATACAGCCTTCATACTCAGCTGTGTTGTTGCTGCTGACAAACTGTAATTTAACGGCAACGGGATACTACTCCCCCATACCAGATACTACAACTGGTCCAGCTCCAGAACCTTCCATGTAAAAAGCTCCATCAAAATACATTTTCCACGTATGGCATGCATCATACTGATGGTGTTGCTGAATTGCCATGACCCCTTCATCGGGAAAGTATGTTTCTAAGGGTTTGTAATCCCCTACGGGTGTGACAGCCAGTTGATCCATAACTCCTTATCATTTAATGGACTTTTATGCACATAGATGATGTCAAATTGTTGCAGAATCAGCTGCCATCTGGACAGTCGACAATTCAGTATGGGCTTACTGAACACATATTTGAGATGATCCACGAGGGATATGAGATGGGTTGTATGACCATGGAGGTAATGATGTAACCTCATGGGAAGCCCATGCTAAAGCACAATAAGTCTTCTCAATCAGAGTGTACTTGTGTTCACTGCTGCTGAATCTTTTACTGAGTTAGTAGATAGCTCACTCTTGGCCTCTATCGTCTTTTTGTCCCAGCATGCAGCCCATGGCATTGTCATTGATGGACAGGTACATGAATAGGGGAACATCATCCCTGGGTGGTACCAAAATAGGAGCGTTAACCAGCTGCCCTTTAATTGTACGGAAGGCTTTCTGACATTCATCATTCCATTTCATGGAGGAGTTCTTCCTTATAAGCTTGAAGATGGGTTCACATGTTGCTGTGAGTTGAGAAATAAACCTTCTAATGAAGTTGATTCTTCCCAAAAATCCACGTATTTCCTTCTCTGTTTGAGGAACGGGCATTTCCTTAATGGACTGGATTTTGGTGGGATCCAGCTCAATCCCTTTACAGCTGACTAGGAAACCTAGCAACTTGCCCGATTTAACACCAAAGGCGTACTTGGATGGATTCAACTTCAAGTTGTACTTACGCAACCTATTGAAAAGCTTTCTGAGATGCACTAAGTGGTCTTCTTCCCTTCGGGATTTGACAATGATGTCGTCCACATAGATCCCCATCTCTTTATACATTAAGTCGTGGAAAAGATCCATCATAGCTTGTTGATGGGTTGCTCTGGCATTGATGAGGCCAAATGACAATAGTCTATAACAAAAGGTTCCCCAAGGCGTGATGAAAGCAGTTTTCTCATGATCCTCCTCAGCAACCATAATTTGATGATACCCCGTGAAGCAATCCGCAAAGGAGTACATGTCGTACTGAGCAATATTGTCAATGAGAATGTGGATAAATGGCACGGGAAAGCTATCCATAAGGCAAGCTTTATTCAGATCCCGGTAATCCATGCAAACTCGCACCTTTCCTCCTGGTTTAGGCACGAGGACTATATTTGATAGCCATTCAGGTTATGTGGACACCATGATGATGCCAGCTTGAAATTGTTTCACAATCTCTTTTTTAACCTTTAAACTCCACTCAGGTTTTAATCTCCTGAGCTTCTGCCTAATTGGCTTAAATCCCTCTTTAATGGGAAGGCGATGGATGACGATGTCTGTGGACAAACCCACCATGTCTTTATGACACCATGCAAACACATCCTTGAATTGGGTTAGTGGCGCAACCATGTCATTCCTTTGGTTTGGATTGAGATCCGAACCAACCTGGATTAGCTTAGGGTTTTCTAAGGTTCCGAGATTGAAAGAGGTGGTTTGATAAAGGTTAGGTTTAGATTTTTCTTTGACCCATTCCTTGATCTCTTGAGGTATCTCAATGTCCTCTAGTATTTCCATCAAGTCTGAGTCCAACTTTTCATCAAAGTTACAGTCCTTGTGGAGAAAAGGCACCTCATCAGCAAATACTGGCACATCTAAATTCAAAGTCCTAAAACAAAATATGCTTTCACTTAATATATGAAATTGTTCAATCATAAAAAAGTGTTAGCATGTACTAATAAAATAACTGCTAATACTATACAGAAAAGTAAGCAGTTAAAGTTATCTACATGGCAGATGGAATTTATGCCCGTTTTACCCTCGTCGACCAATGCATGAAGTGTTGTTCCAATTGTCGAGGGTAAAGTCCTGATGGACTGCAGTGATGGAGGGGCTATCATCGTCTTCCTTTTCCCTAATGATGACCATGACATCTGGGCAATCATCGTCTAGGGTGTATCTATTTGTATGTTCATCATGGACAACGATGCGTATGTGTGACATCATCCTGACGATGTCTTGTTTACGTTTACGTTCCTTTTCTTCCACTCTGGGATTAGGAATCAGGACCTCTTTTGCTTTAACCGGTATCGATTTGGGAAATAGTATAGCCATAACATGGGCTGGAATCTTTATCGGAGACTGTACAAGCTCAAGATTTGCAGGTGGAGATAATCGTCGTGTGGCTGAAGTTGAAGGAATCTATATGTGCTTATGAGGATTCCTGTGACTAGAGCTAGCAGAATAGACTAATCCAGCTGTCCCTGTTTGACTGGGCACTTGAATCGGGTGTTTAATACCCTGATGATCTTTGCCCAACTTGTGACAACCCGAGAAATTAGACAATTTTTAAAATCTTAAATGATGGATTTAAGGTCAAAGAATAGACCTAGACAAAAAATAAGTGTATGCGTTTGATATTTTTGGGAAGGAATTTTGAGGATTTCAAAATTCTGTGAAGGATTTTGGTGAATTATTCAGGATTAGGTATATATGTGTTTATGTTATTTGAGTATGGTCATTTATGTGTACAATATGTGGTTAAGGGTCAAGGGTTGACCAGATAAATTTTATCAGTGTCAAACCCTAAGTATATATTAATAACGTCAACGTTCAGTTAGAAAACCCTAGCAATGGATAAGAAACCCTAGAAACCGGTTCTAGAAACTCTAATTTCAGTTCTGGGAATCCGAAACCGTAATTCAGAAATTGAAAACCCTAGTTTGGGGAATGCAAATGTTGGTATAAGGTTTAAACGTTATTTATGATAACCTAATTAGGGATAACCCTAATTGATTTAGAAAACTCTAATTTCTAGTTTAGAAACCCTAATTTATGATTAGGGAAAACCTGATTATTAGTGTAATAATTTTAATGTTAATTAAGAAACATTAATCCTAATTTTCAAGTTATAAGTAATTAGAAAACCCTAATCTAATAGGAAACCTAATTTCTAAATTAGAAAGATTATTTTTCTATTTAAAACCTTAATTCTTGGGTTATAAACCCTAATGTACAATTTTGACCCTAATTGCTAAATTAGCAATTTTAATTAGGAAATAATAATCCTAATTAGCAAGATTGAGCTTATGATTAGGAAATCTAAATATAAATATAGAATCCTAATTATAATTTTGAAATATTAATTTTATATTTTGAAAACCCTAAACTGGAAAGCCTAAAAAAGTTAATTATGGAAACCCTAGGTTTTAACCCTAAGGGTAAAACCCTAAGGGTTGCATCAAATGACATTTTTAGAATTAAAATTGGAAGTAAAATGACTAGAATGCCCTTTTGTCACATTCTTTAATTGGTAGCTTGCAAATTTTGCCATGATCTTGGGTTGGTGACTAACCCTAGCTCTAGCTCTAGATATGTGTCAAATATCAGCCATTAATTGCCAACTAGATACATTGAATCAAATAGATCAAAGATATAAAGTAAAGAAAAAAATTACTTTACTCCTCATTATTGCCAAGACCCTTCTCTCTCTGAGATTTCGAGATTTAGAGTGAGAGAATGAGAAAACTTAAGCTAAGATCATACTTTAGCTTGCATATAACAGATTATCAAAGTCAGATTCCAAGATCCAAGCTAGAAAGGTATAAACCTTAAAAATTAGAAATCCTTTGATTTTATGTTAGATGATATGTTTTGTTGATTTAAATTATGTGTTAAGATGTCATTTAGTGATCTGAGTTGTTAGATCCCAGATTCATAACATCAAAGTACTCAAAATTTGAGTTTTTAGAAATCTGGAAAAAGTTAAAAAAATGGCCTGACAAGCATATGTCAGAGGCCTTAGATCTGTCTCTGTTAATGTTTTTAGTGTTTTAAATGTTTATATTTGTAGTATGTTATGTGTGCTTTTATCTGAAACTCGAATCTGGGTCAGTTCATGTTAAGATTGAGAGTTACTGTTAGTCAAAAACCCGTTGACCGTTCACGAAATCTAGTTTCTGGGTAACCCAGAAACCAAGATTTTTCTTACAGCGTTTTTGTAGGCCACAGATCTTGCTACTATTAATGTTACTGACCATGTTAGTGTTTGATCTTTGTAGTATGACATGAGAACTACACATCAAAGCCCTTAGACCCACCAGATCATGCACTGAATCCAACATATGGGTGGTCAAACCAGCGTTGACCACCAGCCTTATGAAGAAATCAGGGAAACCCAGATTTCTCAAGAACACATTTCTGACAAGTTTTTGACCGGCCTAGATCTTACGGTTATAAAGTTGTTAGGATGATCTGGTGTTATATAAATGGACCCTGACACAAGCATTATATGTAGAAACCATTAGATCACATAAACGATAACTAGGATGCAAGATATGAGGATTCAAAGTAGCAATCCTAACCTGTTCTTCATTTCTGGGTAACCCAGAAATTAAGAACAGATTCTGACAACATGTTTGGTGCTTTATATCTTCTGGATCTGTTACAGTTTAATTGTGAAACGAATTTGTTGTTGTAGTATTACGTAAATACTACAACAATAGCACTTTATACAAACCAGAATCCTTAAGATCTATGATCTGTGAGTAGTCAAACCTAGCATCCAGGAAACTGACATACATTTCTGGGTTTGGCCAAGAACATCTCAAGAACACCTATAGCGACAGTTTCATCTCTATAGGCCCTTTAGCAACAAATAATTACTGAAAATTATTATTTTATTTAATAAATAGAGAAAATGGTTTTTAATTATTTAAAATTAATATTAAAATCCTAAAAATTAATTTAAAGCCTTAAAATTAGTTTTTAATTATTTAGAGTATATTTCATAAATATTTAATATTTTTGAAATATAAATGGTGTCAACGTCAGGATTTTTGAGTGTCCCTTTTCGTTACTTATTCTTTGGTGTTCTCATGTTAATGTGAGATTTGTTTGAAAAAATAAGTGAAAAAGGTCCGGCATGTATAATGTCGACGATTTGACTTTAAAAGTCGCCATTGGTGTATTTAATCGGTTGCACTAACGAATCAAAAAAGGTTTGCACATTGACTGATGATTTGACACTTGTTAAGCGATTACGTGAAACCGAGATTCATTTTGGGTCCGGGGGCTTGATTGTGTGTGTGTGTGTGTGTGTAGATCAATGTGCAATTATTTGGAAGTAGTGATGTACCTCGTTCGCACCTATATACATAGGGTTTGAATTTATAGAAAAATTCAGTTTTAACCAAGATATAGCAATGAAGTTTTATAAAAAGAGGTTTTTCAAACCCTGTGCTCAATAGTAATTGAGGCCTTTGATACTTCCATTTTATTATTAAATGTTTGGCTTGTTTGCTTTTATTTTCGAGATGCGAAGCATTCTCGAGAAAATAATATACGGCAGTGCCAAACTCCTCACGGGTATGACAGCCATCCAAGGAAATTCAGACACTGAAAAGTAATGTACAAGCAGCTCACAGCTGAAAAATGTCCATCATAGGAACCGAATCTAGATTCAATGGGCTGAATCTGTGATCACATGATTCCTAGGCTCACATGATACTGCAGTTTGTATGGAAAACAGTAAGCAGATATATATATAAAAGCTATAAATATATATATATATATATATATATATATATATATATATATATATATACAGACTTGATCAACCACCATGAAGCAACTCCATGGGGGATCGAAAATGTTAATATATAAAAGTGGTAAATATATATATATGAACATGATCAACCACCAAAGTAAACTCCATGTGGGACAAAATGTAAATAAAAGTCATAAAAAGTGATCAATCGCCAAGAAGTAAACTCGAGCGGGGACGAAATGTAAATAAAGCTATAAAGCGATCAACCGCCACGAAGTAAACTCCAGTGCGTGATTTAAATATAAATAAAAATTTGTAAAAGGCCACGGAGGAAACTGGCCTAACAAAAATGTATATATATATAAGCAGTACATGCACTGGATGTGAATCCAGGCTCATCGGATATGTCCGATAATAATTATATATATAAGTATACATATATATATATAAGCGAGTAAATGCACCGGATGTAAAATCCAGGCTCATCAGATATGTCTGACAATAATTATATATATAAGTATATATATATATATATACAAAAGCAGATAAATGCTCCGCATCAAGTTCAGGCTCAATCGAGACATAACTCGATAATGTTAGTCCATATATGAAATATATACATATATAAGTATATATATACAGACAGAAATGAAAACCAAGGACCGAAGTTCGGGAAAATGCACACAACACGACTCTCAATGTGTATAACAGTGTGTGCTAATATGAGAAGAAGACTTTATAAAATGTGAGAAGGCTTACAGTGGGCTGCAAAAGTAGAGTTCTATGACTTTATATGGATAAACACTAAGCTCCCGCCGAATAAAAAGATAGCTATATGTGAGCTAACAGATGTTTATAGAAAAGGAAACACTCAATAGGGGTGTATACAGAGTAAAATGGACAGGGCTTCCTCGCCTTTTTCTCTCCTTCTCTTTCTCAAATGGCTGACCACAAGGCTCATATTTATAGACTAATGGTCGCAGTACACACACAGGAAGCCGCGGTTGTACTGCAAGGGTCGGTCAGTACATCCGGGCCTCATGGTCTCGTCGTCTCGAAGTATGTGCATTCGTGCACTGTAATGTCCGCTCGAACTTGCAGAACTTCAATCCGAGCATCCAAACAAGGTATATATGACCTTCTTCGGACCGCTTGTGTCGAGAGTTACGCAATGACATGGATTAGAGGTTGTACGAAGTCAGGAAGAGGGGTCCATGCCCATGGTCTTCAAGCTTCAAATTCTATCCAAAGTACTGTCATGCTTAATAGTCACCCAGGATTGTTACTCCTCGGTTCTTGTGGGATATCGTTGGATGTATGTATGTATGAAGTGTTGAGACGATGCGCAAGTGTTGAAGGGGCAAGATGATGTTTTACTCTTCGTCGGAGTTATCGCTAGTTTGAGTTGAAAGTAGACGTTGCTCAAGGTTACTTCTGAGATTGGACTACTTGTTTGTATGCCGCAATATCATCTTGTGAGAGAAAACGTTGAGGCAGTAAGATGCCGTTTCGACTCTTCACTGGGGTCATCGCCGTCTTGAGCTGAAAGCAGACGTTGCTCAGGGTTATATCTGAGATTGGACTACTTGTTTGTTTGCCTCACTGTGATCTGTGGGTGTGACTATCTGCCCGTTGTTAGCTCTGGGTCTGAGGTATGAGTGCCTCGGCAGGAGGTCTGAGCTTGAAGCTGATCGCATATATTTGAAACAAGCATTTTCGGAGTTATCGCCGGAACTACAATGGCATCCCTTGGGGCAATCACCAAGGATGGAGTCGCTACTCCCAGTGTTATTTCTGGGACTAGAACTGAGCGTCGCGGTGTTATCGCTGAGACAGAACTGTCCTCTTCGGTGTTGTTGTCGGTCTTTTAATCTGCGTACCTCGAGGTTATCTCCGAGATTGGAAATGACATTCCCGGTGTGTGTTTCGGGTTTGTGATGAAATTCCCAGTTTGTGTTCTGAGTTGGAACTAAACTTCCGGTAGTATCTGGAATGGATGTAAGCTATCTTCCAGGGTTATCTCCGAAAGACGAATCTGCCCTCCTGCAATGTTAGTAACAGGTGTGCAGAAAATTTTGAGTGTCTACAGATGCCCCTCTTTATCATATTCATGCAATGCAAGGCATGGATAGGATAAAGAATCCTAGACACTTGAAATGCAAGTGAAATAAACATTCTGCTATGTGCAACAACATGATGCAAATGTATGGTGCATGATTGTCAACTCCTGTTGGTATGACAATCAGTGATGGCTTGGACATGCGATCCAAGTCTTCAAGGATGTTGACGTTGGGGCTATCACCAAAGTCTTGAATCCTAGTCATTGGCTTATATTCCATAGAGGTACCTCTTGTGTGTAAGAGATCTATGGGGATAAAGCTTTGTCTGTTTGAGGATGTGTATAACATATTCCCCCATTCTGTCAGATTTACTGCCAACAGTTTTGTTGATGTCAGGGTTGCCCGACCTTCGTTGATGTGTGTATCACCAGATAGATCCCTGTTGGGTGCATTGTCAAGGTTATTTGACCTTCATTGATGTATGTGTCAATGGTCGCATTGCATTGTAACCTCCGCCGGGGATACGTTGATTAATTGCTTCGATGGGTTTACTTGCCATCGGTTGACATGACGTCAAGGTTGCTTAACCTTCATTGATGTGTGTATCAATGGTTGCATTGCGTTATAACCCCCGCCATGGATACTTGGATACTTGAAAGATGTGCGTTGTGACCCCCACCGGGGATACTTCATCAGTTGATAACTTCGGCATTGTAATCCCCGCCGTGGAGGTTTGATATTTCGTAGTTTTGCGTTGTAACCCCCGCCGGGGATGTTTATGGTTGTGACCCTGCAAATGACGGCATCGGACCTTTGTGGTGTATTATCGAGTATGATCTATGAAAGATGAGCTCATTGGTATAGTATACCCTGTATTCAGGCGAATACCATTGAGAAAACGGGAGTTTAACTCTGACAGACAAGAAACCAGGATTTCTGGCTATTCCGCTCAATCGCGTAGCACTTTTATTCCTGATTTGGCCTTTTCAGCTTGTGATACCTCCTTTGCAACTCTAACTGGAATGAGCTGGGGGTGTGGGACCTATGTAGAAGTGTCGCAGGTACACCTGTAGGAGCCGCAAGTGAGCCTGCGGCCAACCGTGCCTATGTATAGGCGAATGGTTGCTTTCATAAGTCATTTTCAAGTTGCACAGCAAAGGAAATCTGAGAGCTCTTCTTGGATCTCTTTTGAGTTCGGGCAACCTTACGCATATATTCTTGTAGTACAAGCGTTCTTCAACATCACAGTAGCGTGTGCATGTATTTTTTCAAGTTTTTATCCGTTGGAAAATGACTTATCACATGAAATGCATTTATACACATAGTAGTGAATATGCATGCTGATATGACTTGATAAAAAATATTCAACATAGCAAATGTTAGTATTAAACCATGCTGAACATAATGATGTGAAAAAATTTAACTTTTGAAATAGTCAAATTGACACCTTTTACTGTCATTTCTTATCCTATCTGAGGACAAATGAGTAAAGGTAGAAAAGCAAAATAATCCTGGTAATTAGACTACACTTACGGATTTTTTACTGTGATGTGATTAATGCATGTAGGATGTATATGACTGTGTAGAGGTGTGCTACTGAATGGCCACCTAGTCATGCCTATGTGCATGTGGATAGTCCCATCTACAAAGGGGGCTATGGAAAAATTTTCCCAAAATGTAGGTATTGGGTAGT
The DNA here is from genome assembly GCA_020205605.1 of Panax ginseng. NCBI lineage: Eukaryota > Viridiplantae > Streptophyta > Magnoliopsida > Apiales > Araliaceae > Panax > Panax ginseng. The sequence goes on along the minus strand of CM035139.1, from coordinate 89,632,164 downwards.
CATGCATTTTAAACTCTACTGTGGATGTATGTTAAAACAATGCATTTTGAAAAGCTCCAGGTAAAAATTTACCACACCCTTTTTGAGGTGATTTGGAGACTTGTTGTCCAGAAATTATGGATCCGGATCAGCCGAGCAGTTCCCACAGGACCACTTCTGGTGTATGGAGGAGAGCTTTTGAAGAGCCTCAACGCCGTTCTGTCAGATAGCCCCGTTGTTTAGTGGAGGTGGTGATACGTCCTATTCAGGTTAAAGTGTCAAATGTTGAGGACGAGGAGGAGGATGTACCGATCGAGGTTCCTGCTCCTATTATACGTGTTCCCCGTAGGAAATTGCCAGGTATTCAAGTGGCGAACCCAGATCTTCTAGGTGACTTGAGTAGGCATCCTTCAGTATACCTGCATGCAAACGAGGTATGAAGTTAGATCTTTAATCTTCCTTATTTCCTATTGATGAGGAGTCAAGGATTCTGATGTTGATCTGCATTTGATGTAGGTTCTCGACTTCACACAACCTCGAGGGAACTGGTTTAGCATCCACTCTATGTATCAGGCTTTGCATGATGACTACAGAGCGATCATCCATGGCTGTGGATTTGGGATGTTCTTCTCCATTCTACCCCGTCGCTGTCCCTGGGGTTACCTCAGGGCATTGTCTGAGCGGTGGTTTCACTAGACTCAGTCACTCCATTTGCTGGACTATGAGGTGATGATGATGCCGATGGATTGGCGATTTATCACAGGTATGGAGTTTGGAGGGTCACCGATGCCTTGCACGACGGATATCACCCCTACTGCCGTCAAATCCTTGTTGGGAGTTCCGGCGGAGGCGCTCAAGGGCAGGATTGGTCATACGGGTCCTCTGAGCGTAGATGCTATGAGCGGGCTGTTGAGTGATCCCATACCCGATGATGTGAGAGTCACGGATCGCATTCTTCGGCGATTGTTCCTGATGATCATTAGGGGATGCTTCATAGCATATAATTCCTCTACGGTGTCCTTCGCTTTGATCAGCGCCACTCAACACGTGGACCGTATAGGAGAGTATGATTGGGGTTCCTACACCTTTGCCTTCTTCCTCAGGGGAATGCGCATGCAATCGCAGGGCTTGACCGAGGCATGGTTAGGATTCTACCCATTTCTGCTGGTGAGTGTTTCTTTTGTCTTTTCCCATGTATAGGTTAAGAGTGTTGAGTGACAGCGTATGTTGCCTTTGTGTTGGCAGTTTTGGGCCTATGAGAGGCTTCCATGTTTATGTTCTGTGAGCGTGTTAGGTTTAGACACCTATTCATGAGGACGAAGATGGCATCATTCCATACTGGCGGAGGTCCCTGTTGCTGAGGGTTTCACTCATTGTCGCCTACAATTGGAGTTGTTGACAGCCGATGTCATTACATAGGTTCCCTACTCTGGAGAGAATTTGGGAGTTGGATTTGAGGATTGGTACCCGACTGGAGTAGAGTACGTCATTTCCACCCGCATGATTCCTCTCTTTACAGATGGAGGATGGGAGCTATATTTAGGAGAGCGTGCTATCAGGAGCACTACAGGAGAGATATGTATGCCGATCTTGCCTCCTACCAGGCATTATTGGCCTGTTTCACAGTCACCCGTCATTGACATTCCATTGTTGGGGATTGATGGTTTTACATTGTCAGAGGGCCCCTGGTCTTAGGAGATGTTCCAGCATTGGTGGATCCCTCGTACTATTGGATCTCAGACCTGCGCCACACAGTTCATGGGGGATATGGTTCCAGGATCCGTGATGATGACGGATTGGCTAGCCTGTGTCAAAGATCTGACTCATGTGACACAGATTGACAGATTGACCCAGCAGCTGAACTGGACACATCTTTTCATTCGGCATTTGGGTAGAGATCCTTCAGAGGTAGATACTTTTAATCCTTCCAGCTTTGGCGTTGGCCCCTCAGGTGACCCATATGGCTTTGCCGGTGCAAATCCTCCCTTATATCGGCCTGATATCCCTGTAGATAGAGATCTAGTGACTCAAGAGGAGTTACATTAGGTGGACAGTATCGATGATGTAGACATCAACATCATTGACTTTTTCTGATGTATTTCTCGTTATCTCTTTTGATAGGCCTCACATTAGTACGTTGGTTAGCTTCCCCCATTCTCGCTATATCTTTTGATAGGCCTCTGTTAGATGTTGGGTAGCTTCACCCCATTTCCACAGTATTTTAGTTGTCTGAGAGATGTATTAGATGATGATATACTTAGGAATGTATGTACAGTTTTCCATTCCTATATCATATTTCCATCTATTGTATCATGCATGTTATTATGTTATGCATATGTATGTATGTCCGAGAGATATTCAAAGATTGACCCTGGATGGTCTTATGACACGGCGCGTCTGGATGTCTTCTTCGATAGTTAGTCGTATTGATCATACCCCACCATTTTTGGTGGTATCTGTATCTTGCTCATGGTATAATAGTATATCACCATCAGACATGGTGATCATAGATGATTTTTTCTGACATACTATGACCCTGTTGATGTTTCAGATTCCCACAGGATTTGTAAAGGGTATGCTAGAGCATTGGGCGCCGGATAAACAGGTATTCCGATTCGGGACCCATGATTTGACTCCTACTTTGGAGGAGTATACACGGTTGACGATCTTTGTCATTTGAACGAGGCGATCTTTGTCATTGAAACGGACCTTAACGTGCGTATACGCTATCGGAGACACGCAGCGAGCAGTTCATGACCATCATCGGATTGAGGCGTAGAGTGGTCCAGGACGAGATTACATCCGGCAACGTGATATCCCAGCATTTTCTGTTTGACAGATTTGGTTCTAAGGATAGTTATGCACGGCATTCCTGGGATTTCACCACACCGAAGGATCATTGGCATTCAGCCAAAGTGGATGTACTGCTTTTGTGTGTATTATCATACGTCTTTATGCCACGGTACATGGATGAGCTGGATATTGACGTCATTATGGCAGTGAAAGCTCTTAGGGAGGGTCATACCATTGTTCTGATGATCATTGCAGAGACTCTAAGGTCAGTTACATACTGCTGCACTTATCCGGCAGGAGTGTTCAAAGGTAGCTCAGTCATGCTGTATGTGTAGTTTATGTCACACTTGAGACCGATTGGCATAATTAGACGGCAGGGGTTTTGTTTCACCCATGATATAGCCATGTCGTACTCCTTTCAGCCTGTGGAGTGTATAGATACTGCATCGTGGTTAGCTTTTCTGGCAGGGATTAGAGACCCGTTTGCTATATTTCCGTGTTCAGGGCTTAGTTCACCCTACAGCTTCATTACTCATGCTTCGGGCATGGATTATCTCCCTCTGGTTGGATTGAAGGGCATGATTACTTACTACCCACTGGCCGTGATGTGTCAGTTTGACCAGTTTCAGGATTTTCATCCTTATGGCGGGCGATGAGTCGGTAACCGTTTCACCTTATTTTTATCGATGGAGGAGACGATCCGGGTTGTATGCGATTGGGATCGGCGAGAGTTGGCTAAGATTTCATCGATCATCACAGGTTGTTCTACAGAGTATTCCGCATGGATGGAGATAGAGACTACATTGGTTGCGATAGTATCCACAAAGTCACGGGGACCGATTAGATGATGAGGAGCCTATAGAGGAGGCCGACATTCCATAGATGACTTATTTTTTGGTCACCAAAGATTTGTGATGGATTCTCCAACCCCGGTGCCAAGCTTTGTTACTCGAAGATCCAAAGACATTATTTGGAGCGAGAGCTTACATCGATGACATATGAGAGAGATGAGGCTAGGTCGCGATGTTGACAGCTCTTGATGGGAGAGCAGCTTTCTCATAGAGAGGATGAGGCTAGATAAGCCGAGGATGCATTGATTGTGGAGAGGATGCCGCTTTATCTCTGCTAGGGATATGGCCATTGCAAATAGTACTTCAGTTAGATCCCAAATGACTGTTAGTCTTGCCGACATGAGTGCTTACATTGATGAGCATTATGCCACTATGCAGTTAGCCTCTGATCTACTAGCTTATGTAGATACCCTTGGGCAGGAGCTTGCAGTGCTACCTTCGTCTTTAGAGAGGGATGTGATGTTAGATCCGATGGTCCGTATACACACGAGATCTATAGATAGCTTTGTATTTTCCCTTACGCAGACTAACTTAGCCATTTTGTCATATATAACATACGATATGTATATATCAAACAAAGATTATGTATGGCAAGGAAATATATTTTGATTCACTTCCCTCTTAGTTATGCCTTGATACTTGCTTGATATTTACATGTTTCTTCAGGGCCTTGTGTTCTTGATGCATTCTGAACTTATCCTTGATAGATGGACATTGAGACATCGCAAGATCTCTCATAATGGATCATTGATTTCTGTATATCCCAACCATCTTTGGTGTCTTGGAACTGGTATCTGTATGGAAAAGTAGATAGGAGGGTGGTTTCTTCCTCTCCTCGAGATTAATGACACCACGTATGGTCGCCAAGATTACTTCTATTTATGAAAGCCTAGTTAATTCCATCTCTTATGGGTTGGTATTGCTCTTTTTGGTAGCGATCATTTGTAATAACCCGAGATTTTCTATATAAAATAAATAAGAAATTTTATGTATAAATTTTTTTTAATGACGAGACTAAGTGTCATAGTAAAGTGAGCGATAAATGCGAATACATTTATTACTTGAAAAATTAGAAATAATTTTGGAATTATTAATTACCACAAATTATATGGTAATAAATTTACGTAAGCGAAATATTTTTATTAATTATTTTCCATGAAAACATGATTGGAAATAATATATGAAGTGATAATTAGATTTATATAATAAATATTTTATTATATGAATTGTTCGTAATATTTAAGTTAATTATTTTAACTTGATTATTGATGTTGTGTCTGAAAGAATAAGTCGGACATGAGATCCAAACCTGGATTGGGATTGTGATCAAGAGATGAGAATAATAATATTATATTATTTTACAATACCATAATTATGTAATCGGGTATGTGCGGACAGGATAATATTGAGCAATGACGATCGAATTAGGTCATAACATATTACCGTCTTTGTGAAACTCTAATTATTAAACTTCGGTTATGGGGTATTTACGAGTAGTGAGTGTGTATATGAAATTCTTGTGAATAAGAATATCGGTAATTAGAAGAAACCCTAATTACTATTGTACATCGATAATTAGGACAAACCCTAATTATTATAACCTAACTTGTTGAAATTAGAAACTGTGAATGAACGTCGTGTTAGTAACATACACAGATAATTAAAGAACCACTAATGGTCGATTAGAAACCCTAATTTTAATTCTAGGGTTTAATTTCGATGTTATTGTATAAGTGTTTTAATTTACCAAAGGGTAGAAGTTAATTGGTAAATTATAAGAATTAAATCTAGTGATGAAATATTACATTTAATTGCCTTATGCAGGATTGCCCATACACTCTTAAACAAAGCCCAACCATCACCCATAACAAATCGAAAGCAAGAATCAAGAATTTTTGGCAAAAGGGTATAAGAACACTAAACCTAGAAATCCTTTGATTCGATATTATTTGATACAATTGATTGTTTAAAGTTGTGTAATAGAATGTTAATTGATGATATGGGTTGATAAATCAAAGACCCATAACATCAAAGTGCACGAATTTGAAGATTTAAGCAAGTTGGAAAAAGCAGATTACATTATTTTTTACCAAATGTCGAGGCCATAACTCTTTTGCTCGATCATGAGTTTTGTTCTTCAAAAGTTGTTATGTGTAGCCTGATATGTGGTCTTTAATCTGCAAAAAGAATCAAGTCCATATCATGTATAGATTAGAAGTTATAGATGGTCAAACATGGTTGACCGATCATGATAAACTATTTTTGGGCAGTCTGTAATGGGGGCATTCTCGTCCACTTTTTGTGCTTTAAAAGATCTAGACTTTTGATATGTTCTAGTGCACTGAGTTAGGAAGCCATAGGCTTTGGAATGACCTCATTCAGACCTCGGATGAGGGAATTACGGTGATTGGAAGGAAATGTGTCAAAAGCGAAAGTCAACGGCGGGATGTGCTATTCGGGACAACGTTTCGATCAATTAATGTTTTCAAAACCTTCTGGGCTTTTGGTATGTTATAGTACACCGAATAAGCTTTCCATAGACTCAAAGCGGACTAAATCCGATATCGGAGGAGAGAGTTATGACATTTCAAAGTAGTAGTGTCAAAACTTCCCAACAAGTGCGGTGCAGATCCATTTGAACGGAATTTACGGGCTGATGTTCGAATTTGGAAATGGTCAAAGAATAAAAGTTGTAGCCCCAGAAGTTAGCTTGGCGTGGGCTCAAGAATTGCTCAAAAATGTTTTAAAATGAAAGCGTTATGACTGTTTTAAGCGGAAGAGGTAAAGCTGAAACGAGATTAAAAAGCTATTATGAACGTCCACTTTTGGCGCGCCTTTGTTTGGGCTACCTAATGAACCCGAATTGGGTAATTCATATTTTTAAAAATAGTCTTACATACCATGTATAACATATCCAAAAATCAGATTAATCGGAGTTATGAGCAATGCGTTAGAAAATCGCAAAGTGAGCTATTGAAAAATTAGTATAAACCAAGTCTCACATCGACTAAGTTGAGAACTTCACCATTTTCTAAACCTATAAATAGAAGGGCTTGGCCTTTGTTTCATTCACCAACAATAAGGCCTCCAATTTTTTTGAGAAAGACTTTGTTGTGGGAGAACTTTTTATAAAGATCTCCTTAGTTAAATTTTGGCGTGGAAGTGCGTATTCAGTCTGTGGAATTCGTATTTCCGGGTATGTTTCTTATTTAATTTTTGTAATGTTATTATTTTTAATTGTTAGTTAAAGTTTGAATTTTTGAAGTTTAGTTAGTGTTGTTAATAAACTAGTTAGTTTACTATGTTTATTTTGGCTTAGAATTGGTTATGTAAATGAGTTATTTGTGATGACTTTTAATATTTTGTGATGAATTTCATTAATTAATTATTATTAATGATATTAAAGTTATTTAATGATTATATTAAATAATTTAGTTTAAAAATGATTTTAATATTATAAAAATCATTTTAAATAAAAATAAGGTATTTAAAAATATTTTAAGTTATAAAATATAACTTTTAATATTTAAATGATAATTTCATTAATAATTAAATATTAATGATATTAAGATAATATTAATGATATTTAGTTTATTTAATAATTATTATTAAATAAATAGTTTAAAAATGGTTTTACTTATTTAAAAACCATTTAAAGAGGATATTAAGGATTTAAAAATATTTTAAGTTATAATTAATGACTTTTAATATTTGGATAAATAGTACATTAATATTTAAATATTAATGGTAATTATTTAAAAATAATTTTATTGTTTTAAAAATCATTTAAGGGTAATATAAATGTTTTAAAAATAGTTTGAGTTATTATAAATAACTTTTATATTTTTGACAATGGTTTCATTAATAGTTTAGTATTAATTAAACTATTAATGATAATGGAATTGTTTAATGTTTAAATCATTTAATTATGATTCCGATAATTAAAAGTTATAATTTAACCAAACTAGTGACTTGAGAACCGATTATGAAGTTCTAAATTTGAAGAAGAACACCTATAGTAATGCTTATATCACTATAGGCCCTTTAGTGATGATTTGAATTATTTTAAATTTTTCAATTTCTAGAAATTTCAAAATGATTAAAAATTAAGATGTCGATATTTACAGATGTTGAGGTATAAAATAAGAGTCTTAGACTCAAAGATTTTTGCAAATAAAAGTTGTTTGCAGACGCCGATAAATGTCGAATCCTATAATAGAAAGAAAAGGCTATCAGAAGAGCATGGATGAGATATTTGAAAATGCATAAAAATATTTCAAGTATAGAATGGGAACTAAAAGTATGATCATTGTGATTATGTGATTAGACTATGTCTTGTTGTAATAGACGATGATTATGTGTTAAGATATATTGTTCTAATCGAGCGAATGATCCGATTATTGATAGGTTGTGATAAAGAGATAAAACCTAAGTTGAGATTTGTAATCAATGAATCGAATGAAAGATATCCTACCTTTGCATTTTCTTTATGCAATGGACATGAGTAAGAAGTTTCGAAATTATTCTATTCACATGTATATATGCGCTTTGATTATCAACATGTTAGCTCGGATATATATTACATTAAGTTGATTTCTAAATGGTTATACAAGTGTCCCCACTTGGATAACCATGGCATTTATTCACATGTTGATATACCTCTTGATTACATGTATACATATATGTTGAATTACATATTATTGTTGAAAGCAAGATTAAAACCTTCGGGTTTGGAACCCGAGTGCATGTATGAACATCCCTATATGGGAAGATTTTTGCGCCCAGGCGGATATAGTGAGCGATGAATTTAGTTCAAGTTATGTAGTATTGATCAATCACAGGTACAATGAAGTGATCACCTCCGCGTGCTGTAAGCTAGAGCGGTTTGCGGATGGATTTACGCCAAACCTTTTCGAAAATGAAAAGAATGTTCATAGTATGATTCTTAAACCCTATTCATGGGTAGAGCCGAGCCAAATTTAAATAATTTGGAAGAGATTTGTTATGTGAATTTTTTATCAAGATGATTACTTCACAACTTTCGATTCGTTGTAGAAGTGTTATGTAAAGAGAATACTTATATTCTTTCGAACTATATATATAATTGCTATTACTTATTTGGGCACTCAAATTCTCATCCTTGCTTAAATTAAATGTTTTCGATTTATGTATGAGCAACTTTGAAGGCTCGAACACAACAAAGGAAAAAGAAAGGCGATCGAATAAGTGTGTATCATGAGTTAATGGTTATAGTTGTATTGGTATCTATTCAAGTATTATAAGGAATGTATTTGAAGGTCACGTGCACTGGGAAGTAAACTTTGATGTATGTAAATTAAGTTCGAATGTATTATTATTTTAGCATTATTCAGCTTAAAGAAATGGTATCGTGGAGAACCGAGTTCGGGTTTCAAGTACCTGGATTTGGGGTCGTCACAATCACAGCTTAGATGGTCACCGAATCTTTTATTTGTGAGAAGAGGTTGGGTAATTCCATCCCTTTGATCTCAAAACCGATGAAATGTGGTGAATTGAAGGTTGATCCCGATGCAGAGTGTGACAAAATTTTTATTACGGTAGGGGTTAGACTTAACCATAAATGGCTGCCTACGTACTCCTATTGAAGAGGAGATCAAGTCTGCGTAGTTCGAACCTGGTGTAAGAGGTTCAACGCTGAATGTGAAAGGCAGATAGGAGTAGAAGTTGTTTTTGTTGTCTTTTGTGAAAAAAGGGCAGAAATGTTTTTGTTGTTTTTTTTTTGTTACGACCAGGCCATATAGCATATGGTTGCCTATGTACTCCTATTGAAGAGGAGATCAGGTCGACGTAGTTCGCCCCTCAGGACGAATCGCAGATGAAGAGAAATGTGAATCCCATGTGCAGGCTATACTGCGGGGAGAAGAAAGTTTGATCCCATAATGGGGACAAACTGCAAGTGTGTAAAAAGTTTGATCCCGTCTTGAGGACAAACTGCAAGCGTAGAAAAGTTTGATCCCGTCTTCAGGATAAACTGCAGGTGAAAAAGTTTAATCCCGTCTTCAGGATAAACTGTAGATGTGAAAGGTTCAATCCCGTCTTAAGGATAACTGAAATTATGAAAGGTTCGAACTGAGTAAAACAAGGTTGCTGGCTTGAAGTGTATGTTTCCCTGAGGGGTAGAAGAGTATAAAAAAAAGGAGAGGGTTCAAAACCAGAATGACTGTTGATTTGATGACCAAAACCAGGATGTTTGTTTGATGGTAACTTCAGACATAGTACCGTTTCACGGTGTCCGAGTTGATAAGTTGTGGAAATTCATCTCCATCCATTTCCTACAATTTGAGAGCACCTCCTGTCAATACCTCCTTGACAACAAATGGACCTTCCTAGTTAGGAGCGAATTTTCCCTTAGATTGATCTTGGTTGTCAATGATCTTCTTTAAAACCAAGTCATGTTGTTTGAGCTACCGTAGTTGAACTTTTTTGTTGTAGGATTGTGTGATCCTTTGCTGATATAACTTACCATGGAAGATAGTCGCGGTTTGCCTTTCGTCTATTAGAGATAATTGGTGATACCTGTCTTGTACCAATTTATCTTCACTCAACTAAGCATCCATCAATACTCTAAGAGATTCCATTTCCACCTCTATGGGGAGCACTGCTTCCATCCCATAGGCTAATGAGTAGGGGGTTGCCCCAGTGGAAGTACGTATAGAAGTTCTGTAGGCTAATAAAGTCAGAGGCAAGAGGTCAAGCCATCCTTTGTGATTGGCGGACATTTTCTGCATGATCTTTTTGATGTTTTTATTAGCCGCTTCAATAGCACCATTCATCTTTGGATGGTAGATGACAGAGTTGAGGTGTTTGATGTGGAATTTTCTGCATAAGTCCTCCATCATTTTGTTGTTGAGGTTCTTAGCATTGTCTAACACAATGACCTTTGGTTGTCCATATCGATAGATGACATTATTTTTGATGAAAGCAATGATAACTTCTTTAGTAACCCTGGGGAAGGAGGCTGCTTCTACCTATTTGGTGAAGTAGTCGATCATGGTGAATATTAATCGATGTCCATTACTGGCTTTGGGCTCGATGGGCCTGATCACGTCCATTCCCCACATTGAGAAGGGTCATGGCGAACTCATATTATAGAATTCCCTTGGAGGGGCGTGGATAGCATTTCCATGAATCTGGCATTGATAGCACCTCTTGACGTGATCATCACAGTCAGCTTTGAGTGTAAGCCAATAATGCCTTGTCCTGAGGATCTTCTTGACAAGTAGGGGTCCGCTCATGTGAGGGCCACATACTCTACCATGGATCTCATCCATGAGCCTCTGAGCTTGGTCTTTATCCAGACATCTGAGGAGACCTAATCCAGCATCTCTTTTGTATAGTGCATCTCCGCTCAAGTAGAATTTCATAGCAAGTCGATGAATCCGCCTCTTCTCAGTTAGGCTCGCCTCAGCGGGTGTAGATCCATCTCGTAGATACTCCTTGATTCATTGATACCAAGGGTTATGGATGGGAGGTAGTTCATCTGATACTTCTCCAACATAATTCCCATAGACTGGGGCTTTTTTCAGAGCAAACGTGATGTTTGGCATGTTTTCCTTGTCAGGTATGTAAACCAAGGAGGCCAACGTTGCTAATGCATCTGCAAAATCATTCTTATTACGAGGAATATGTAGAAAGGAGATTTCTTCGAACTCCAAAGCCATATGTAGAACTTGTCGATGGTAAGGCAGTAAATGTAATTCTTTGGTTTGATAGATTCATGTGGAATGTCTGATTACCAATACGGAATCCCCAAAGACAGTTAACCGCCTGACGCCCATTGAACAGGCAAGTTTTAGCCCCATGATATAGTCTTCATACTCAGCTGTGTTGTTGGTGCTGACAAAGCGCAATTTTCTGACGACGGATCTGCTCCCGTCATGGGATATTAGAACTGCTCCACTTCTAGAGCCTTCATATACTAATACTCCATCAAAATACATTTTCCATGTACGACATGTATCATACTGATGTTGCAGCTAAACTGTCATTACCCTCTCATCAGGGAAGTATGTTTCCAAGGGTTTGTAGTCCCCTACAGGTGCGGCGGCCAGTTGATCCACAATTCCTTGACCTTTGATAGACTTTTGTGTCACGTATACGATATCAAATTGTTGTAGGATCAACTGCCATCTGGACAGTCGACAATTCAGTATGGGCTTACTGAACACATACTTAAGAGAATCCACGCGGGATATGAGATGGGTTGTATTACCATGGAGGTAATGTTGTAACCTCATGGAAGCCCATGCTAAAGCACAACAAGTCTTCTCAATCAGAGTGTACTTGTATTCACTGATGCTGAATCTTTTGCTGAGGTAATAGATAGCTCGTTCTTGGCCTCTATCATCTTTTTGCCCCAGCATACAGCCCATGGCATTGTCATTTATGGATAGGTACATGAACAAGGGAACATCATCCCTGGGAGGTACCAAAATAGGAGTGTTAATCAGTTGCTCTTTAATGGTAAGGAAGGCTTTCTGGCACTCATCGTTCCATTTCATGGAGGAGTTCTTCCTTAACAGCTTGAAGATAGGCTCACAGGTTGATGTGAGTTGAGAAATGAACTTGCTAATGAAGTTTATTCTTCCCAAAAATCCTCGTATTTCCTTCTCTATCTGAGGAATGGGCATTTCCTTGAGGGCCTGGATTTTGGTAGGATCCAGATCAATTCCTTTATGGCTGACTAGGAAACTTAGCAACTTGCCTGACTTAACACCAAAGGCGCACTTGGCTGGATTCAACTTCAAGTTGTACTTACGCAACCTGTTCAAAAGTTTTCTGAGATGGTCTAAGTGGTCATCCTCCTTCCGGGATTTGACGATGATGTCATCCACGTAGATCTCTATCTCTTTGTGCATTAAATCGTGGAAAAGAACCATCATAGCTCGCTGATAGGTTGCCCCGACATTGATGAGGTCGAATGACAACCGTCTGTAGCAAAAGGTTCCCCAAGGCATGATGAAAGCAGTTTTCTCACGATCTTCCTCAGGGACCATAATTTGATGGTAACCCGCAAAGCAATCAGCAAAGGAGTACATGTCATATTGAGCAGTATTATCAATAAGAATGTGGATAAATGGCACGAGAAAGCTATCTTTAAGGAAAGCTTTGTTCAAATCCTGGTAATCCATGCAGACTCGCACCTTTCCTCCTGGTTTAGGCACGGGAACAATGTTGGATATCCACTCCGGATATGTAGACACCATGATGATGCCAGCTTGAAATTTTTTCACAATTTCGTCTTTAACTTTTAAACTCCATTCAGGTTTCAATCGCCTGAGTTTTTGAACAATGTCAATGGACAAACCCACCATGTCTTCATGAGACCATGCAAACACATAGAATTGGGTTAATAGTGCAACCATGTCATTCCGCTGATTTGTGGTAAGGTCTGAACCAATCTGGATTAGCTTAGGGTTGTCTAAGGTTCCAAGATTGAAAGAAGCGGTTTGATCAAGATTGGGTTTGGGTTTGTCTGCGACCCATTCCTTAATCTCCTGAGGTGTCTCAATGTCCTCTTGGATGTCCATCAAGTCTGAGTCCAACTTTGCATCAAAGTTACAGCCCTTGTGGAGAGAAGGCACCTCATCAGCAAGTACAGGCACATCTAAATTCAAAGTCCTGAAACAAAATATGCTTTCACTTAATATATGCAACTGTTCGATCATACAAAAGTGTTAGCATGTACTTGATAAAATAACTGCTAGTAATGTAAAGGAAAGCAAGCAATTAAAGTTATCTACAGGGCAAAGGGATTTTTTTGCCCATTTTACCCTCGTCGACCAATGCATGGAGTGCTGCTCCAATGGTCAAGGGCAAAGTCCTGATGGACTGCAGTGATGGAAGGATCGTCATTGTCCTCCTTTTCCCGAATGATGACCATGACATCTGGGCAATCATCGTCTGGGTGTATCTATTTGTATGTTCATCATGAACAATGACGCGTATGCCTGTCATCATCAAGGCAATGTCATGTTTGCGTTTCCATTACTTTTCTTCCACTTTGGAATTAGGAATCAGCACCTCTTTAGCTTTGATTGGATCTGGTTTAGGAAACAGAATGGCCACAACATGGGCTGGCACCTTTACTGGAGACTGTATCAACTCATGAAGTAAAGGTATAGAAAATCGCCGTGCGGCGGAAGCTTGAGGAACCTGCTTGTGCTTATGAGGATTCCTGTGACTGGAACTGGAAGAATAGCCTAGTCCGAATGTTCCAATTTGCCTGAACACTTGGATAGGGTTCTTAATACCCTGCTTATCTTTACCAAGTCCTTGTCAAGGTTGATAACCCAATGAAATCATTTCTTGAGTGGCCGACATAACCTCGGCAGAAATCCTGGGTATGGGAAGTGGCGCTTCAATAGAATGGTATTGCGTGGTACTTACTTCCAGAGTATGAAAACTGGTGGGCTCAACTTCAGAGTTAAAATTGATGATTGGCAGATCTCCTTGTTCAAGACATTCTGGCTCAGCGTTGATAGTGACTAGACTGTTGTTGATAATGTATTTTAGTTGTTGATGTAGCGTGGAGGGAACGGCTCCAGCCATGTGTATCCATGGTCTCCCCAATAGCAGGTTGTATCCTGAATCTATCTTGAGGACGTGGAAGGATACATTGAATGTATTTGGAACAATCTCAATTGGCAACTCAATCTTTCCGATGGCATTTCGTCGAGATCCATCAAAAGTTCTGATAACTGTATGGCTGCTTTGGATCCGCTTGAGATTGACATTCATCTTCACCAAGGTGGCATAAGGACAGATATTTAGAGATGAGCCTCCATCTATCAAAACTCCAGCTAGCATTTACCCAGAAGACAAAACTGCAATGTGCAATGGCTTGCAATGACCAGTCCCTTCGGGAGGTATGTCGTCATCAGTGAAGGATATCACATTGTTGTTAAAAATGTGGTCAACGAAATATTGAAATTTTTCCACATCCACTGATTTTGGCAAGTAGGCTTCTTCTAAAACCTTCAGTAAGATCTTCCGATGATCCTCGGAAGAGAAAACCAAGTCCAGTATAGATATCTGGTGTGGAGCTTCTCGCAAGCTTAAAACCACTTTGGCTTCATTGTGGCCCATAGTGCGAAGGAATTTTTCAATCTTCTCCATGGGAATCTTCCCCTTTTCTTCACAAGTAGGTTTCATAACCCATTGAGGAAGATACAGTGGATTTTCCTTCGACACTATAGAAGTAGTATGAGACGTGGATCCTTCAGCTTCTCCATAATTCCATGGAACTTTGTGTAAGCTGACAACAGGATATTGTGGTCTGAAAGGTAAAGCAATTGGCTCTGGTGCGGCCACTTTCAATGGATTGTCAGCTCCTTTGAGTTGAATTGGTTGTATGGGAAATACTTTGACAGTCTCATCATCCACTTCGGATATAACTGCTACTGATCCCTTCCATTTTGTATGGCGGAGTGCCCAGTATTCTTCTGTGCTGTGACTATGAGAATGTGAATGATATTAACACACTTCATTAGAATTGAAATGTCCTGAGCGGGGATTGATTGGAGGGAGAAGGAAAGTAATTCTTCCTTCGTTGATCAACATCTACAGTATCTCCTCCATAGATTGGCCAAGATAGGTAAATTCCCTTTGATTGGCAAAATCTCGATGGGCTTTAGCATTGGCTCTCTTTGGATCCTTATCCTCCATAGCTTCGCTTTCTAAAGGTGGTGAAGAGGCATTCATAACAAAAGGAAGGAGATAGGCATGCTCTTGCCTGATTAATTGGCGTGTGACTTGATGATGGTGGGTCACTAGTTCTTCCAGTTGCTCAATTTGTTTGCAAAGAGCTTTCATCTTTCGTTCCATTGTAAATTGGAACTTTGCATAATCCCATCTGTCAACACCGTCTTTGATGGTTTGGGAGGACTCGCCATTAGAATTGGAACCCTGTCCAGTGCTCTAACTGATCATGTTGACTTCTTCTTCTTTGTGTTGAGGAAGAGGGTTGTCTTGCACGTGAGGTTGATCTGGTTTGGTGACCATGATCTCCCCGTTGTCTATTAAATCTTGGATCTTGTGTTTCAAGGCCCAACAATCTTGAGTATCATGTCCAGGTGCTCTGGCATGATAAGCACACTTCCGAGTAGCATTGAAACCCCTCCCATTAGGGTTGGCTGGTGGAAGAAGATGTGTAATTTTCTTCTGAGCAGTTAGAAGAGCAAGAATATTCTCGAGCGAGTCCCCTAAGGGTGTGAATGTTCGAGGACGCTTTGTATCTCCACCTTTAGGTAATGGAGGATTCGAAGATTGTGATTGAAAAGGGAAGTACTTTCTCCTCTGCATAGGCATGCTTTGATTGCCTTTTTGACCTTGTAGTATCAAGGAAACATCCTCCTCTTCCTTTTATGGATTCTCCGGTTGTTTCCATAAGATCCCGGATTGGATGTGCTCAAAGAAGCAAACTTTAAGAGCTGCTAGGTCTTGAATTTTACCGACTTCAATCCCATTTCACCATTTCTCCGTGCTTAATCATTTCGTAGAATGGTTTGCCAATACCACTAAGACTCTTTCATAGAAAGGAGCTTCACAATACATCTATGAATGTCACGACCATTTCGATTAAAATCGTGGAAGGAATAACTTGAAGCGAAGAAGGCACCTCCACCTTTGAGCATACTCTCCGAAAGACTCATTAGAATATTTTTGACCTTGGTAATTTAATATTGATCAGGAACCATCTGAGATTGAAAACTGTATTGAGTGAGGAAGGCGTGAGCCAGCTCTTCCCAACTATGGATCTTTGAGTTGTCTAATCTGGTATACCATGAACGGGCTTCTCCAGTCAGACTTTTCTGAAACAACTGCATTCTGAGCTTTTCATTTTCTGCATAAGATCCAAGTTCTCCAATGAACACTTTTAAATGTGTATAAGGATCCCCTAATCCATCATACTTTTCAAAATCAGGGGTTTTGAATTTCTCTGGATAATGAACACCAGGAAATATGCAAAGGTCTGCATATGAAACACTGCCATGTGTTCCAATCCCTTTGAGAATGCGGATAGTTTCCTCCATTTGAAGGACTTTCTTCCTGATATCACCGGTGACTGGATCTCCTCTAAGATGGGTGTTTTCAAGGTCTTTGTTGGTCGTATCCAACTGAGGTTCTAGAATTGTTTTTTCCAGACCTTGAACTCCTCCTTGTGTAGAGGACTCTGTATGTGTAGGTATCTTCGTACCCTGAGTGGACTGATGCAATTCTTTCAGTAGAACAGCCAAGTTTATAATTTGTTTACTCAATCTGTCAAATTCTTCTCGGGAAACATCATTAGACTAGTCAGAAGAAGACCTGAGTGGCTGTAGGCTCGTGGCCTTTTTGGATTTTGAGCGGGTAACAGGCCCAATTGCTTCCCTACAAAAGACTTACGTAGTTTAGTCTTAGGGTAATGTAAATGTTATCATAACATGTCCGTTTTAGGAATTTTGTCCCAAGAAAAGCAAAATTTAATTGATAACATGTCATGCATGCACATATATTCTTCATATTTTCCATTACATATGGATGAACATGGAATAAATTACAAGTAAATACTTTTACAAGTAATTAAAAATGGAAAGTATGAAGAGACTTCCCTCCGCGTTTGGTTTATCAGAGGTTAACCTATCTTAGGGTTACTCTCGCGGCTTTTTGGCATGAAGGTTCCCAGATCATCACAATTTACTTGATGGGAAGTTAATCCGGTCTTTCAACTGGAGCGAATCTGGGTGGTGCCTTTCACGAGCCTCACTGGAATTATTCTTCCTGTGAGTCCAGTAATCAAACACCGACAGGATAGCCTCCTGATGGAGGAACCACACAACATACATCCACATACAACGTGTCTCGCTGTTTATGAAAATGATGACATGTGCGAAGCACTAATATAAATGATAGATATAAGTATAGTCACGGCAAGTAAAAATGCATTCGTACACATTCATCGAAATGTAAATGCAACATTCACACACAAGCATATAACAGTTTTAAAAAGCTTGTAATAGCGGTTTAAGCCCTCTTACTGGAATCCCCAACAGAGTTGCCACCTATCGACGTCGGGATTTTTGAGTGTCCCTTTTCGTTACTTGTTCTTTGGTGTTCTCATGTTAATATGACATTTGTTTGAAAAAACAAGTGAAAAGGTTCGACATGTATAATGTCGACGATTTGACTTTAAGAATTCGCCAGGGTTGGTGTATTTAATCGGTTGCACTAACGAATCGAAAAAGGTTTGCATATTGACCCAATGATTTGACACTGCTAAACGGGTCTGTGAAACCGAGATTCATTTTGGGTCCGGGGGCTTGATTATGCGGAGGGAAGTTGTTAGGCACCCCCCGACATCCGTGTTATCACGGTGACCGCCACTTTTTAAAGAAATTGTTATATGAATGTGTGTGTGTGTGTGTGTGTGGATCAATGTGCAATTATTTGGAAGTAGTGTTGTACCTCGTTAAGCACCTATATACATAGGGTCAATTTATAGAAAAATTCAGTTTTAACCAAGATATAGCAATGAAGTTTTATAAAAAGAGGTTTTTCAAACCCTGTGCTCAATAGTAATTGAGGCCTTTGATACTTCCATTTTATTATTAAATGTTCGACTTGTTTGCTTTTATTTTCGAAATGCGAAGCATTCTCGAGAAAATAATATACAACAGTGCCAAAATCCTCACGGTAATAGCAGACCCATCCAAGAAATTCGGACATTGAAAAGTAATGTACAAGTCATTTCACGACTAAAAAATGTTCATCATGGGAACCGAATCTAGATTCAATGGGCTAAATCTGTGATAACATAATTCCTAGGCTCACATGATACTGCAGTTTATATGGAAAGCAATAAGCAGCTATATATATAAAAGTTGTAAATATATATATATACAGACTTGATCAACCACCACGAAGCAACTCCATGGGGATCGAAAATGTAAATATATAAAAGCGGTAAATATATATATATGGACATGATCAACCACCACGAAGTAAACTCCAGTCGGGACGAAATGTAATAAAACAGTCAGAAGCGATCAACTCGCCACTTGAAGTAAACTCCGAGGCGGACGAAATGTAAATAAAGTCATAAAAAGCGATCAATCGCCACAAGTAAACTCCAGCGGGGACGAAATGTAAATAAAATTTGTAAAAAGGCCACGGAGGAAACTCCGTGCCTAATGAAATGTAAATATATATATATATATGCGAGATATATATATATATATATATATATATATATATATATATATATATATATATAAGCGATACGACTTTGGATGTGAATCTGTGGCTCATCGAATATGTCCGCAAACAATTATATATATAAGTATATGTATATATATATATATATAAGCGAGTAAATAAATAGGATGTAAAATCCGAGGCTCTCACGAGATATGTCGACAACAATTATATATATAAGTATATATATATATATATATATATATATATATATATATATATATATATATATATATATATATATATATAAGAGTAAATGCATAGGATGTAAAATCAGGGCTCATCGAGATATATCTCGACAACAATTATATATATATATATATATATACACAAAAGCAGATAAACATTCCAGACCGAAGTCTAGGCTCAATTGAGGCATAACTCGATAATGTTAGTCCATATATGAAATATATACATATATAAGTATATATATACATACAAAAATGAAAACCACTTAATAGGAAATGCAGGAAAACGCACACAACACGACTCTCAATGTGTATTGTAGTGTGTGCTAATATGAGAAGAAGACTTTATAAAATGTGAGAAGGCTTATGTGAAATTTGCCAAAGTAGACTTCTATGACTTTATATGGATAAACACTCGACTCATTTGGATAAAAAGATAGCTATATGTGAGCTAACAGATGTTTATAGAATAGGAAACACTTTCAATAGGGGTGTATCAGAGTAAAATGGATAGGGCTTCCTCGCCTTTTCTCTCCTTCTCTTTCTCAAATGGTCAATTCCCAAGGCTCATATTTATAGGCGATGGTAGTAGTAGATACACTTTCTGGCACCCCATGGTTATACTACTGTGGTGGTAAATAGTGCATCCGAACCTCATGGTCCCGTCGTCTCAAAGTACCTGCACTCGTGCACTGTAATGTCCGCTCGAACTTGCAGAACTTCAATCTGAGCATCCGAATGAGGTATATCTGACCTTTTTCGGATCGCTTGTGTCAAGAGTTACACAATGACATGGATTAGAGGTTGTACGAAGTCAGGAAGAGGAGTCCATGCCCATGGTCTTCAAGCTTCAAATTCTATCCAAAGTACTGTTATGCGTAATAGTCACTCGGGATTGTTACTCCTCGATTCTTATGGAACATCGTTCGATGTATGTATGTATGAAGTGTTGAGACGATGCGCAAGTGTTGAAGGGGCAAGATGACGTTTGACTCTTCGTCGGGGTTATCGCCGGTTTGAGTTGAAAGTAGACATTGCTCAGGGTTACATCTGAGATTAGACTACTTTTTTGTATGTCGCGATATTATCTTGTGAGAGAAAACGTTGAGGCGGTAAGATGACGTTTCGACTCTTCACCTGGGTCATCACCGGTTTTGGTGAAAGCGTACATTGCTCGAGGTTATATCTCGAGATTAGGCTGCTTGTTTGTATGCCTTCTTGTCATCTGTGTGTGCATGTATACTTGCGTTATTAGCTCGTCGGTCTGAGGTCTGAGTGCCTCGGCAGGAAGTCTGAGCTTGAAGCTGATCGCATGTATTTGAAACAAGCATTTCCAAAGTTATCGTCAGAACTGCAATGGCATCCCTTGGGGCTATCACCAAGGATGGAGTCGCTACTCTCAAAGTTGTTTCGGGAATTTGGACCCAGCGTCGCGGTGTTATCGCCAGCAAGACAGTATCTCTCGGTGTTGTTGTTGCCGTCTTACGATCTAGCGTACCTCGGGGTTATCTCCGAGATTGGAAATGACATTCTTAATTATGTTCTGCAGGTTTGACATGAAATTTCGTGTTTGTGTTAGGGTTGGAACTAAACTTCCGTAGTATCCGAATGGATGTAAGTCGCCTTCCGAGGTTATCTCTGAAGACGATTACGCCCTCCTCTGAATGTTAATGTAGCAGTGCGTGAAAAATTTAGAGTGTCTACAAATGGTATTTAATTTATTTAATTATATTATTAAATAAATTATTTAAAAATGATTTTAATACTTAAAAAATTATGAAAAATTATATTATGGTGTTAGAAAATATTTTAAGTTATTTTAATAACTTTTGATAGTTTGTGATGAATTTCATTAATAAGTTAATATTAATGGTAATGGATTTATTTAATGAATATATTAAATAAATTATGGAAAAATAAATTAATGATTTAAAAATCATATAAAAATGAATTTAGTGTTACAAAAATATTTTAAGTTATAAAATATAACTTTTTATATTTAGTCATGAAAATATTAATATTTTAATATTAATAGCAATTATCGAGATAATGGATTTAGTTGCTTTTAAAATTATATAAATATGATTTTAAAGTATTAAAAATACTTTGTGATATTATAAATATATTATAATATTATGATATGATTTTTCTTTAATATTTAATATTAAATAAATATTAATGAAAATAGAATAATGTGGTATTTATATTATATAAATATGATATTAAGGATTAAAAATTCATGATAAATGATATTAATTATCTGAAAATTTTTATGAGCCTATGAAAATTATTTTGACTGATAAGAAAATTATCTACGATAATTGTTAATCGGTTAAGCGAGTTTAATGGAACTTAGACTCGAGATTTGTTCGACTAGACAATCGGGATGTTAGAATTGTGTCGGGTTCAACTCAGACTGCAATAGTTTGACTTGATACCGAGTCTTATGTGTATTATAGACTGATAGGGTTATGTGTTATGTGTTTAGGTTATTATATATATATATATATATATATATATATATATATATATATATATATAGTATTATATTGTGATGATATTATTCTAATTTGTATATCGATATTATTTATATATTAGGTCTTGAATAAAGCTTAATAAATTAGCGTAGCGATAATCAATAAAACAATGAAGTTTTTCTTAACTCTACTTTGAGTTGTTGTATTCAAATGTACTTGTGGTTAATCATTCTTTGATTGTCATGTCTAAAATTATAGAATTGTACTTCTATACATATTTAGCATTATATAAGTCAGGTATGAAAGGCTGATCACCTTCATTACTATTCGGTCCAGATATATTTGTTCATATTTAATACTTGTTCAGTCAAAAGTTTGTTCGCGCTAATTCACCACTATATTGATGAATTATAGCCAGCTTATTATTCAAATTCTTTCAATCATGATATATCCTTAAATAAATTTAACCTTGCTGGGCAACCTTCATGCTCACCCTTGGTATATCATGATAAACATTGCAGATTAAGGTGAATACGTCGGATACAAGGAAAGGTTAAAGATAGTTCTAGATTTAAGTTTATGTGTGCAGCTAAACTTGTATAAGTATTGTATATTAATGTTGTTGTAAGTCAAATAAGTTATGAAGTGTGTATAAGTTAAGGTTACTCGACCTTGGGGAATAGTGTGTAAAGTTTATTGTATAAACAATTTATGTTTATATCTTCCGCAATAGTTGTAGAATGATGGTACCAGATCCGTAGTGATTTAGGACCCGGATTTGGGGCTGTCACAGTTGGTATCAGAGCTATAGGTTATGAACCTTAGGTAGGAATTCTTGAGACCAATAACCGCAGTGATTAGGATAAGATCTGACTCACATAGAGTTAGTCGGTCGGTAAGATTCAAAGACGAATCTCGGCGAGTTGTAAAGATACGGAGTTCCCTAACTTTGATAATAAAGGTGAACAGTAGTGATGAATAGATAGAGTCTAAAAGACTAAAAGTATAGGGATAGGAGATCGTAAATAAAACGATCATAGTATAGAAATGAATCGTAATATATATGATGAGATCACTCCGTGATCGGATCAGGTTATGGTAGTCAGAAAGAATCAATCTGATGATTTGAAAGTTTACATCAAGATTGCTATATGCTAATGGTACTACAAACTGGTACAGATTCAGGAAAGGATTATGAATACGAATTAAATGAAATTCGTATTGAGAAGGGAGTTAAGATTTGGTGGGGATTTCAATTGAGGACTCATGTCAACAGTTGAATTGTAGGATTCCTTGTATGGGCAGGGAATTGTACGTGGTGTAACAACCACATAGTTTCTGACACTGATAATCATTGAAATGTTTGTGTCACGCTATTTGCTATATACATGTTAAGAGGGTGATTCCTTTCTCATGTATATAACACATAGATAGGTTATAGGTAGAGAATATAAGGTTAAGTACGAGTTCTTAAAACTCATACTTATGTTACGTTCGTGACTCATAGTTACATGAAATGTTTATGAACCCCTCAGCGAATGGACGCCAAAGGTCCGACTAGGGTAAGTTCTTAAACTCATATATTTGTGAAAAGTTCTTGAACTCATAAGTGTGGTTTGACGAACTAGGTATAGTTTTGTGTGAATGGAGTATTGAAGATAATAGGAATAGATAGAGTGTTTAAGCAAATGATTATTAGTGGAGACATAAGTTTTTCAAAACTCCTAACTATGCTTTGAACTTGAAATTTTGACATCAAAATTTGAATACATTATATGTACTTTTTAAAAAATATATAGGCATTTTGGAGCGATTTAAAGTATAGTCTATCTACTTATTTTTTGGCTAGATGAAATGATTTGAAATATCAAAATATATTTTATTTATCACTCATGTACCATGTAACCTGGTGCAGAGATGATAAAAAGTTGAAGGGGTTATAAACGTAGGAATACTTAGTGTGAATTCGATCTAAAAATCATTGTTCCACTATTGTATGATGTGTTATGACAAAGTCATATAATGACGGCATCCTCAAACGAATTTGTGTCTGATGCAGCATCATGACGTCTTTCTCAAAAATATTTTCAAAAATTTAATTTGCCAACGGGGTTTGGCTACACTTAAATAATTCGATTGAACTGAATTATTGATATGAGTCTACGCTATTCGATTCAGCTAGACTAATGTTGATGAAAACTCTAAGTGTTCATTGAAAGAAATTTCCTGAACCAAATTGTTTTGGTGCGGAATCTAATAAGACTGAGGTAAAATTTTATGCCTATGGCAGTGACGAGAAACAGATAAAATCAGTACTTGGCCAGTATAGGGCATATCGGGCTAATCACCCTTTGTGTTTGTAAGTTATGACGGTTTGCGGATGAATTTCCATAAAACCTTTGCAAAAATAACAGACAAATAGTCTATATGACTCCTTAGCACATTTTGAAAATTTTTATTCTTGTGAGTAGTGTATCGGGTAGCATGTGATGATGTGTAAGAATGGTGTAAGCAGTATGGTGTAAGGTGTAAGGTGAATTTTGGGGATGAAATTCTTAGAAGAAGGGGTGAATGTGACAACTCGAGAAATTAGACAATTTTTAAAATCTTAAATAATGGATTTAAGGACAAAGAATAGACCTAGACAGAAAATAAGTGTATACATTTGATATTTTTAGGAAGGAATTTTGAGGATTTCAAAATTCTGTGAAGGATTTTAATTGGTGAATTATCCAGGATTAAGTATATATGTGTTTATGTTCTGTGAGTATGGTAATTTATGTGTATAATATGTGGTTAAGGGTCAAGGGTTAACCAGATAAATTTTATCAGTATCAAACCCTAAGTATATATTAAAAACGTCAACGTTCAGTTAGAAAACCCTAGCAATGGATAAGAAACCCTAGAAACCGGTTTTGAAAACTCTAATTTTAATTTTGGGAATCCGAAACCCTAATTTAGAAATTGAAAACCCTGGTTTAGGAAATGCAAATGCTGGTATAAGGTTTAAACATTATTTATGATAACCTAATTAGGGATAACCCTAATTGATTTAGAAAACCCTGATTTCTGGTTTAGAAACCCTAATTTATGATTAGGGAAAACCCGATTGTTAGTGTAATAATTTTAATGTTAATTAGAAAATATTAATCCTAATTTTCAAGTTATAAGTAATTAGAAAACCCTAATCTAATTAGAAAACCTAATTTCTAAATTAGAAAGATTATTTTTCTATTTAAAACCCTAATTCTTGGGTTATAAACCCTAATGTATAATTTCGACCCTAATTGCTAAATTAGTAATTTTAATTAGGAAATAATAATCCTAATTAGCAAGATTGAGCTTGTGATTAGGAAATCTAAATATAAATATAGAATACTAATTATAATTTTGAAATATTAATTTTATATTTTGAAAACCCTAAACTGGAAAGCCTAGAAAAGTTGATTATGGAAACCTTAGGTTTTAACCCTAAGGGTCAAACCCTAAGGATTAAACCCTAAGGGTTGCATTAAATGACATTTTTAGAATTAAAATTGGAAACAAAATGACTAGAATGCCCTTTTGTCACATTTTTTAATTGGTAGCTTGCAAATCTTGCCATGATCTTGGGTTGGTGACTAACCCTAGCTCTAGCTCTAGATATGTGTCAAATATCAGCCATCAATTGCCAACTAGATACATTGAATCAAATAGTTCAAAGATATAAAGTAAAGAAAACTTACTTTACT
Source organism: Panax ginseng (assembly GCA_020205605.1). Classification (NCBI taxonomy): domain Eukaryota; kingdom Viridiplantae; phylum Streptophyta; class Magnoliopsida; order Apiales; family Araliaceae; genus Panax; species Panax ginseng. Next base: position 89,606,872 of record CM035139.1, on the reverse strand, counting down.
CCTCATTATTGTCAAGACCCTTCTCTCTCTAAGATTTCGAGATTTAGTGTGAGAGAGTGAGAAAATTTAAGCTAAAATCATACATTAGCTTGCATATAACAGATCATCAAAGTCAGATTCCAAGATCCAAGCTAGAAAGGCATAAACCTTAAAAATTCGAAATCCTTAGATTTTATGTTAGATGATATGTTTTGTTGCTTTAAATTATGTGTTAAGATGTCATTTAGTGATCTGGGTTGTTAGATCCCAGATCCATAACATCAAAGTACTCAAAATTTGAGTTTTTAGAAATCTGAAAAAACTTTGAAAAATGGCCTGACAAGCATATGTCAGAGGCCTTAGATCTGTCTCTGTTAATGTTTTTAGCGTTTTAAATGTTTATATTTGTAGTATATTATGTGGACTTTTATCTGAAACTCGAATCTGGGTCAGTTCATGTTCGGATTGAGAGTTATTGTTAGTCAAAACTCGTTGACCGTTCACGAAATCTTGTTTCTGGGTAACCCAGAAATCCAGATTTTTTTGACAGCGTTTTTATAGGCCACATATCTTGCTACTGTTAACGTTACTGACCATGTTAGTGTTTGATCTTTGTAGTATGACATGAGAACTACATATCAAAGCCCTTAGACCCACCAGATCATGCACTGAAACCAACATATGGGTGGTCAAACCAGCGTTGACCACCAGCCTTATGAAGAAATCTGGGAAACCCAGATTTCTCAAGAACACGTTTCTGACAAGTTTTTGACCGGCCTAGATCTTACGGTTATGATGTTGTTAGGATGATCTACAAATGTTATTTAATTTATTTAATTATATTATTAAATAAATTAATTAAAAATTATTTTAATACTTGAAAAATCATGAAAAATTATATTATGGTGTTTGAAAATATTTTTAGTTATTTTTAATAACTTTTGATATTTTGTGATGAATTTCATTAATAAGTTAATATTAATGGTAATGGATTTATTTAATGAATATATTAAATAAATTATGGAATAATAAATTAATGATTTAAAAATTATATAAAAATGATTTAAGTGTTACAAAAATATTTGAAGTTAAAAATATAACTTTTGATATTTAGTCATGAAAATATTAATATTTTAATATTAATAGCAATTATCGGATAATGGATTTAGGTGTTTAAAAATTATATAAATATGATTTTAAAGTATTAAAAATACTTTGTGATATTATAAATATATTATAATATTATGATATGATTTTTTATTAATATTTAATATTAAATAAATATTAATGATAATAGAATAATGTGGTATTTATATTATATAAATACGATATTAAGGATTAAAAATTCATGATAAATGATATTAATTATCTGAAAATTTTTATAAGCCTATGAAAATTATTTTGACTGATAAGAAAATTATCTAAGATAATTGTTAAGTGTTTAGGCAGAGTTTAATGGAACTTAGACTCGAGAATTGTCTGACAGGCCGTCGGGATGTTTGAATTGTGTCGGGTTCAACTCAGACTACAATAGTTTGACTTGATACCGAGTCTTATGTGTGTTATAGACTGATAGGGTTATGTGTTATGTGTTTAGGTTATTCTATGTATATATATATATATATATATATATATATATAATAGTATTATATTGTGATGATATTATTCTAATTTTTATATCGATATTATTTATATATTAGGTCTTCAGACAAAGCTTAATAAATTGTGTAACGATAATCAACGAAACATGCAAGTTTTTCTTAACTCTATTTTGAGTTGTTGTATTCAAATGTACTTGTGGTTAATCGTTGCTGATTGCCATGTCTAAGAATTGTAGAATTGTACTTTGTACATATTGCGTGTATAAGTCAGGTATGAAAGGCTGATCACCTTCATTACCATTCGGTCCAGATATATTTGTTCATGTTTAATACTTGTTCAATCAAAAGTTTGTTCGCGCTAATTCACAACTATATTGATGAATTATAGCCAGCTTATTATTCAAAATCTTTCAATCATGATATATCCTTAAATAAATTTTAACTTGTTGGGCAACCTTCATGCTCACCCTTGCTATATCATGATAAACATTGCAGATTAAGGCGAATACGTCGGATACAAGGAAATGTTTAAGACAGTTCCAGATTTAAGTTTATGTGTGCAGCTAAACTTGTATAAGTATTGTATATTAATGTTGTTGTAAGTTAAATAAGTTATGAAGTGTGTATAAGTTAAGGTTACTCGACCTTGGGGAATAGTGTGTAAAGTTTATTGTATAAACAATTTATGTTTATATCTTCCGCAATAGTTGTAGAATGATGGTACCAGATCCGTAGTGATTTAGGACCCGAATTTGGGGCTGTCACACAACCCTTGTCCAGGTTGATGACCCAATGATATCATATCTTGAGTAGCCGACATTACTTCAGCAGAAATCTTAGGTGTAAGAGGTGGCACCCCAATGGGATGGTAATGAGTGTTGCTCACCTCTAGGGCATGGAAACTGACCGACTTAACTTCTGAATTGAAGCTGATTAGTGGTATATCACCTTGTTCAGGACATTTCATCTCAGCATTAACAGTGACTAGGCTATTGTTTATAATGTACTTGAGTTGTTGATGAAGGGTGGAAGGGACGGCTCTAGCCATATGAATCCATGGTCTTCTCAAAAGCAAGTTGTACCTTGTGGCTATTTTTAGCACGTGAAAAGATATACTAAATGTATGTGGACCAATCTCCATTGGTAGTTCAATCACTCAAACGGCATTTCGTCGGGACCCATCAAAAGCTTTGATAACCGTATGGCTGCTTTTGATCCTCTTGGGGTTGATATTCATCTTCTCCAAGGTAGCATAAAAACAGATATTAAGAGATGAACCTCCATCTATCAAGACTCCTCCTACCATGTATCCGGAGGACAAAATTGCTATGTGCAACGGCTTTACGATGGCCCCGGTCCCTTTAAGCGGGTATGTCGTCGCCATGAAAGATATCACATTGTTATTGAAAATGTGATCAACCAGATGTTGGAATTTTTCCACATCCACTGATTTCGGTAAATGGGCTTCTTCCAAGACCCTTAGCAAGATCTTCCTGTTATCCTCGGAAAAGAAAACCAAGTCCAGTATAGAAATTTGTTGTGGAGCTTCTCTCAAGCTTAAAACTACATTGGCTTCATTATGGCCCATGGTACAGAGGAATTCTTCAATCTTCTCTATGAGAACTTTCCCATTTGATTTGATGGTGGGCTTTATCACCCGATGGGGAAGATACATTGGATTCTCCTTCGACACTGCAGCAGTTGTATGTGATGTAGATCCTTCAACATGCCCATAATTCCATGGGACTTTTTGTAGGCTGAGAACAGGATACTGTGGTCTGAATGGTAAGTTAATTGGCTCTGGTGCAACCCCTTTTAAAGGATTGGTAATACCTTTGAGTTGAATTACTTGTATTGTAAGTGGTCTAGCAGCCAAATCATCTTCAGTGGATATAACTGCTACGCCATCCTTCCATTTTGTAAGACATATGTTCCCACTGTCGAGTAACAAGGTGTCGTCATCTGCCATCTGCAGGACGCCGTTGTCAATTAAATTTTGAATGAGGTGGTGGAGTGCTTGACATTCTTACGTGTTGTGACCATTGAGAGTGGGGTGATCTTGGCATACTCCATTGGAATTAAACCGTCTGGAACGGGGATTGATTAGAGGTAGAAGGGATGTAATTCTTCCTTCATTGATCAACATCTGAAATATCTCCTCCATAGGTTGGCTAAGGTATATAAATTCCCGTTTGTTAGCAAAATCCCGACATGCTTTGGCACTTGCTCTTTTCGAAACTTTATCCTCCAGTGTTTCACTTTCTGAAGGCGAGGATGGAATATTCATGACAAAAGGAAGGAGACTAGCATGCTTCTGACTGACTAATTAGCGTGTGACTTGGTGTTGATGAATCACCAGTTCTGCCAATTGATCTACTTGTTTGTAAAGAGCCATAATCTTTCGCTCCATTATAAACTGGAACTACACATAATCCCATCTGTCAGAACCATCTTTGCTGGTCTGGGAAGATTCAACAACGTAATTGAAACTCTGTTCACTACTCCAATTAATCATATTGACCTCTCCTTCTTTGTGTTGAGGAAGAGGATTGTCTTGCACATGAGGTTGGTCGGGTTTAGTCATGACAATCTCCCCATTGTCGATTAAGTCCTAGATCTTTTGTTTCAAGGCCCAATAATTCTGAGTATCATGTTCCGGTGCCCCGGCATGATAAGCACACTTCTGAGTAGCATTGAAACCCTTCCCATTCGGGTTAGCTGGTGGAAGAAGATGTGTAATTTTCTTCTGAGCAGTCAGAAGAATAAGGATATTCTCGAGTGAGTCCCCTAAGGGTGTGAACACTCGGGGGCGTCTGTGTGACACCCCCAAAATAGGTATACATCACCCGTCTTGGGTCGCCAGATATCATACTACATAAATTAAATACAAACTTAATTATACAACAGTCGTGTAAAATACGACAAAACATAGCTGGGAGTTTAAACAAGAATATTGTCATCTAGACAATATCCACACTCAATGGTGTCCTCATTACATTTATTGTTACACTATTCCGTAGTATAGTGAGGACTACTAAAGCCATTTATCCTGGACCATCACTCCATTCCCCGACTCGTCCCAACTATATTCTCATTTCCTGAAGAGAACAGTGAAAGAAAGGGTGAGCTCAACTAGCCCAGTAAGAAATATTATGACTAAGATAATACAGAATAAATTATCCTTAGCCTTCAACAATATAACAACTGATAGAATACAATAGACAACAAGTTTTATATGCAGCGGAACAAGCAATCCATTAGAAGAGTCAAGTAGAGCATAAAATCTACTATCTTCTATGATTTAAAAAGTTTTTCATCAACTTTATCGCTGAGACTCAGCTTAATAAATAAAATCGAATCATCCCTGCACCACGGCCAAGGATATTCATGTAATCATCAATGGTCATGATTATACCTAATAATCCTTGGTCATAATCATACCAACAACTGTCCATCAATGAACTACAGGCCAATGAGGACTTTTACCACATCATTACGTCACATTACGGTAATGATTATACTAGAATAATCCTCGGTCATAATCATACCAAGTCCATCTATACTGCGTAAAGCCAAAGATAACTTTAATCACAATATAAGCATGAGGATGATGACAATGACATAATAATTCAATAAAACAAGTTCAAAGATAAATTTTAAAGATTTATAATTTAATTTATCCAGAAATTAATAACGTCCAAATTGTCAACATGATACAGCTTTGTAGAGTAAAATTCAAGAATAATATTCATGTACCAAAAATAATTTTGACAGAAAAGAAATATATTTTTCGGGTGAATAGTATCCCGTGAATAGTACCCTGACACAAAAAGTGTCTCGAATACCCGAGTGGATGATACTAGAGTGAATAGTAATCAGGTGAATAGTAACCCGTGAATAGTAACTCGTGAATAGTACTCCAACACGAAAAGTACCCCGAATACCTGAGTGAATAATACCAGAGTGAATAGTAACTGGGTGAATAGTAACCCGTGAATAGTAACTCGTAAAAATAATACCAAAGAAAATGATATTCCATGGCGAGTACAAAAGAAATGATATCTCATACAAGTATAATAGAATATCTGAAATCTAGAAATGGATTTTCACCGCCGTGCGATAATCCACGTGAAACGAGATCATTTCCATAATTTAATAAAGAATGACTACGAAGGATCATTCACCATGCATGCAGAATCCACATAGATAGGTTATTCAACGAATAATAAAGAATGGAATAACGAAGAATTCACCATGCATGCGATAGACCCGCACGATGACGAGTTATTCCCAACGAGAATAATAAAGAATGGAACCGGTCGTGCGTAATTACGCATTGCAGCACAGGATATTCAACAAAATAATAAAGAATGGAACTAGGTCATGTGTAATCCTTGCGAGCGTGATATTCAAATGAATAATAAAGAATGGAACCCGGTCAAATGCGTAATCCGCATGAGCGAGGATATTCCAACGAGAATAATAAAGAATGGAATAACAACAAAATTCACTAGGCATGCGATGAGATCCAGCATAGGCGAGGTTATTCAACAGAATAATAAAGAATAGAATAATAGAAGAATTTCACCATGTATGCGGTACTTATGACGCGAGTTATTCAACATAATAATAAAGAATGGAATAACAACCCTTATAGTATTGAAAGAAAATAACTCTCTTCATGAATACGAAAGAATAATACCCCTTACCTCAAAAGAAGACTGGATACTGGAATAGTGAGGTAGCAGACTTTTCTTCTTCTTTCTCTATATAATAATTGCTCTATAGCTTTAGTGAATTGGTGAAAAATAATGAAGGAGTGATCTTCTATTTATAGGAAAATATAGTTTTGATAATTGCACGTTTTGGAGCTCAAAATATTACAGTATAATACCTTCCTCTTTTTTTTCATTTTTAATTTAGTCCTGCAAGTATTATCAAACTTGCACCACCTCCTCTAATAGTAAATCATGTGAATCAATAGTAAATCATGTTACTCAATAGTTCTAAACATGTGAAAAAATTAATTATAGTATAGTACCTCCATTTTTAATTTAGTCATGCAAGTATTATCAATCTTGCACCAACTCCCCTAATAGTAAATCATGTGAATCAATAGTACACACATATGAACACATATTTAAAAGCATGTGAATTAATAGCAATTAATTGCTCATTTATCAGATTAATTACCCGATTGGTCGATATAACCTCCAAACATCAATTATTATCGAAATAAATATCGATTTCCACTAACACTAATAATTCCCACACAATGGAACTATCAATATCATCTTTAATCAACATGAAATTATTCATCATTAATATTATAATTCACAATATTTAACAACCAGGTCATTCCTAGGAAAGAGGGGGCTTTCTGATAAGGATTTCTCCTTATTGGCGCGCAATTAGGTGACCAAACCTCTCCTTGACAGAACTTCTAGACATTGTCAATATTGCAAATAATAATATGAATAACTTTGTCGTCTCAATTATTGATTTAATAATATAAATAATGGAGATGATACTGTGACAATAATTGAATCAATAATATGAGAGATATAATGCAGTAATTACTGTAGCAATAATTGAGTATAACTGAGTGACTTCTTACGTAAGCATCAATAATCAATACCGTGTGCTACTATGCAACCACGTATATTATTGTACTATTACTACCGGGTAGTTCAACAGTTTTAACGGTAACACTTTCGCCGTTATTTTTAATAAAAGATAAATCTGTCATTTTCTAAATACGATAATACTTCCGTTGGGGGGTCCACCAATGATTATGCCGTCGAACGACTATTCTCTATGAAAATGAATATTCCCCGACACAACGAATAACAACTTGCTTACTTTGTAAAATTTTCAAATATCACCCTTAAATTTAACCCTTTCTGAATTTAACCATTTACTAAATAACATAATAATTATAAGAAAATTGAATACTTTTATTTCATAAAATTCGGGGTCTCACAGTCTGATTCTCCACTTTTAGGCAATGGAGGGTTTGAAGATTGTGCTTGCAAAGGGGAATAGTTTGTCCTCTGGATAGGCATGTTCTGACTGCCTTTTGAACTTTTAGTATCAAGGAGACATCTTCCTCTTTCTTTTTATGAACCCTCTGGGGGTTGTTTCCATAAGTTCCAAACTGGATGTGCTCAGCAACTGCTTTAAGAGCGGCTAGGTCTTGAATCTTTCCTGATTTCAATCCCATCTCAGCCATCTCTCCATGTTTGATCATTTCAGAAAATGGCTTTCCAATGCCAGCTAAGACTCTTTCATAGAAAGGAGATTCTTGTATGTCTATAAAGGTCATGACCATTTTTGATTCAGTCATGGAAGGAATGACTTGAGCGTGAAGCGCCTCCACCTTTGAGCATACTCTACGAAAGACTCGATGAGATTGTTGCTTGACCTTGTGTAATGCAATGCAGGTTAGGAGCCATCTCGAGATTGGAAGTTGTCTTGAGTGAGGAAGGCATGAGCTAGTTCCTCCCAAATGGATCTTTGAGTTGTCTAATCTGGTATACCACTCAAGCTTCTCGGTCGGACTCTTACGGAGCAATTTGTATTCTGAGATTCTCGTCCTCTGCCTAAGATCCAAGTTCTCCAATGAACACCTTCAAATGTGTAAAAGGATCCCCTAACCCATTATACTTTTCAAAGTCAGGAGTTTTGAACTTCTCTGGATAATGAGCACCAGGGAATATACAAAGGTCAGCATATGAAACACTCATGTGTGCTCCAATTCCTTTGATAGAACGGATGGTTTCCTCCATTTGAAGGACTTTCTTCCTGATATCACTGGTGTCAAGATCTTCTTTAAGATGTGTGTTTTCAGGAGTTTTGTTGGACGTATCCAACTGAAGTTCAGGAATTGTTTTATCTGAACCTTGTGCTCCTCCTTGTGCAGACGATTCTGTATGTACGTGTATTCACTAACCCTAAGTAGATTTGTGTAATTCTTTAAGCAGAAAAGCCAAATCTATAATTTTCATGCTTAATCCGTCAAACTCTTCTCTAGAGACAAGAGCAGGATTACACTGGTCAGACGAAGACATAATTAGCTGTAGGCTCATGGCCTTTTTGGATTTTGAACGGGTAACAGGCCTAATTATTTCCCTACAAAAACTTATGTAGTTTAGTCTTTGGGAATGGATAAATGTTTACATGCTATCATAATGTGTCCATTTTAGGAATATTATCCGGCAAAACAGGTGTCAATTGATAGCATGTCAAGTCTTAATATGTATGTGCAAATATTCTTCATATTTTCCATTACATAGAGATGAACATGGAACTAAATTACAATTAATTGTCTTTACAAGTAATTGAAAAATGGAAGCATGAAAAGACTTTCCTCCGCGTTTGGTTTATCAGAGGTTGACCTATCTTAGGTTACTCTCGTGGCTTTTTGGCATGAAGGTTCCCAGATCATCGCAATCTACTCGACGGGAAGTTAATCCGGTCTTTCAACTGGATCAAATCTGGGTGGTGCCTTTCCTGATCCTCGTTGGAATTAGTCTCCCTACAAATCCAGTAATCAAACACCGACAGGATAGCCTCCTGGTGGAGGAACCACACAACATACATTCACATACAACGTGTCTCACCATTTATGAAAATGATGACATGTGCGAAGCACTAATATCACATATAGATATATTGCAATGCAGTAAGTAAAATTCATTCGTATACATTCATCAAAAAATGTAAATACAACATTCACACACAAGCATATAACAGTTTTGAAAAGCTTGTAGTAGCGGCTTAAGCCCTCTTACTGGAATCCTCATCAGAGTCGCCACCTGTCGATGTCGGGATTTTTATTTGTCCCTTTTTCTGTTCTTGTTCTCTAGTGTTCTCATGTTATGTGAGATTTGTTTGAAAAAACAAGTGAAAAAGTTCTGACATGTATATGTCGACGATTTGACTGTAAGAATCGCCAGTTCGTGTTTTTAACTGGTTGCACCAATGCAACCGAGAAAAGGTGTGCACATTGACCCAGTGATGTGACACTGCTAAACGGGTCTGTGAAACCAAGATTCATTAGGGTTCGGGGGCTTGATTATGTGGAGGGAAGGTGTTAGCCACCCCCCGACATCTGTATTACCACGGTGACCGCCACTTTTCAAGAAACTATTATATGAATGTGTGTGTGTGTGGGTCAATGTGCTGTTATTTAGAAGTAGTGCGACGCCTCGTTCGCACCTATATACAAAGGGTTTGAATTTTTATAAAAATTTAGTTTTAAAACAAGATATATCAATGAGATTTTATGAAAGAGGTTTTTAAAACCCTGTACTCAATAGTAATTGAGGCATTTGATACTTCTATTTTATTATTAAATGTTTGGCTGGACCACTTTTATTTTTGAGTTGCGAAGCATCTTCGAGAAAATAATATATAGCAGCGCCGAATTCCTCATGGGCATGAAAGCCATCTAAGGAAATTCAAACACCGTGAATAATTTACAAGCTGCTTCTAGCTGAAAATGTCCATCACGGGAACCGGATCTAGATTCAGTGAACTGAATCTGTGATCACATGATTCCTAGACTCACATGATGCCGCAGTTTATATGAAAGCAGTGAGCAGTTATATATATAAAAGCTGTAAATATATATATATATAGACATGATCAACCACCACGAAGCACCTCCATAGGGGATCGAAAATGTAAATATATAAAAACGGTAAATATATATAGAGAGAGAGACATGATCAACCACGACGAAGCACCTCCATGGGGGATCAGAAATGTAAATAAAGCAATAAATGCGATCAACCGCCACAAAGTAAACTCCAAGCGGGACTAAATGTATATAAAGCAGTAAAAATAATCAACCGCCACGAAATAAACTCCAAGCGAGACGGAATGTAAATAAAGCAGTAAAAGTCCACGAAGTAAACTCCGAGCCTGACAGAAATGTAAATATATATATATATATATAAAAGTGGTAAACGCAAAGGATATATATCGATCCATTTCGGTTTATCATTTCAAATGATTTGTCGCTATATATATATATATAAAAGCGATAAGCGCATATAGAATGTAAAATCCAGGCTCATCGAACAAATTTTGACAACAGTTTATATATAAATTTATATATATATAAGCATTAAATGCTCCGGATGTAAAATCCAGGCTCATCGAACAAAGTTCGACAACAGTTCATATATATATAAACAAATAAACGCTCCGGACGTGAGTCCAGGCTCAATCGAGGCATAACTCGATAATGTTAGTCCATGTATATAAATATATATATATATATATATATATATAAGTATATATATACAAACAGAAATGAAAACCACAGACCGAAGTCCGGGCATATACACACAACACGACTCTCAACGTGAAGAAGAGTGTGTGCAAAGATAAAGAGAAAGGCTTTAAAGTGTGTAAGAAAGCTTACAGTGGACTGCCAAAGAAGACTTCTATAGCTTTAAGTGGATGAACACTCGGCTCCTGCCGGTAAAAAAATATCTATATGTGAGCTCACAAGTGTTTAAAATGAGAAAGCACTTAATATAGGTTGTTTATAGAGCAAATTGGACAGGGCTTCCTCGCCATCTTCTCTTAAAATATGGCCACCCCAAGCCCTCTATTTATAGAGGGGAAGCCACAGGTGTACCTACGGCAACCGCAAATGCACCTGCAGCTGCCCGGGGTGCCCCGAGCTCCGCGGGTCCTACCGTCTCGAAGTACGTGCACGTGTGCAACGTGATGTCCACTTGAACTTGCAGAACTTCAATCCGAGCATCCGATTGAGGTGTATAAGACCTATTTCGGACTACCATTGTCGAGAGCTACGCAATGACATGGGATTAGAGGTTGTACGAAGTCAGGAAGATGGAACCATGTCCTATGTCTTCAAACTTCAAATTCTATCAGGTGTTCTGCCTTGCGTACTACTCACTCGGGATTGCAACTCATTGGTTCTTATGGGACATTGTTGTGTAGAATGTATGTTGATTGTTGTTTGTTGAGACGGTGTCATGTGGGGTTGAGGTGGAAATTTGATGATTTTGCCCTTCACCGGGGTTATCTCCGGCTTTAAGCGTATCATGAGGCCGTTGCTCGGGGTTATCTACGAGATTGAAACTGCTTCTTGAAGTCTTGAATGCCCTCAGGGTTGTCTCTGAGGTGTGCCTGTCCTCCCGGGGTTATCTGTGGGAGTTGAGTGCCTCGGTGTAAGTCCCGAGGTTAAAGCTGACTTCATGGGTTGAAACGTGCATCTCTAGGGTTATCTCCGGAACTGCAACTGCACCCCTTCATCTCCAAGGTTGACATTGTCTTTCTCGGTGTTGTTTTTGGGACTGAGACTGAGTATCTCGGGGTTATCTCCAAGATGAATTGGCCTTCTCCGTTGGAATTTCAGGTATTTGTATTTCTTTCCCCGGGGTTATCTCCGATTTGGGAAATGATACTCGCGGTGTGTTTTCTGGGGTTAAAACTGAACTTCCGGTGGTATATCCAGGATTAAGCTGAGTTGTCTTCCAGGGTTATCTCTGAAAGAAGATTCCGCGCTTCCTGCAACAGGTAGGCAGAAAATTTTGAGTGTCTACACATGGTTATCAGTTTATTAAGCCAAAAGTCTTTGGCTATTACATTAACCAAAAGCCACAAGGCTTTGTTTGGTTTACACAAAACTCTCCCCTTCTAAATTATTTTTATTACACTTATATTATATAGTTCCTCGTGTCACACTTTAATTTAGTTAATTTAAATAACTTACAATTATAATAATTATTATTTTCATTATAATTATACTTTATACTTAATAAATCATTACATAACTAATTTAATTATTAAATTGGACTAGAACTTCATTTTATTTAATTTAATTATTTTCTAAAATATTAAACGATTCATTTAATTTAATTATCTCATTAAATTAAATCTTTAAATAATAAAATTTCCATTAATCATTTTAGTTACTAAATTATTGCACCACAATTTCATCAATTATTTATTTTTCTCAATAAATAAATTATTTAAAATATTTATTTAATTCAATAAATATTTAAATTAATTACAAAATTTCTCGATCGTTACATGCACTATGGGCTAAGGATATTCGTTAGTATCACCAGTGGTTATGATCATGCCAACAACTGTCCATCAATGCACTACGGGCCAATGAGGACTTTTATCACATCATTTATAATATTATAGGTCATGATTATACCGATACATAGTCATAATCATACCAATCAATATTCCATCTATGCACTACGGGCCAAAAATGACTTTCATCACAATATACGCATGAGGATGATGACAATGATATAAGAATTCAATTAAACGAAATCAAGGATAAATATAAAAGATTTTTAATTTATCCAGAGTTTAAAAATGTCCAAATTAACAACATGATAACTACTTTATGGAGTAAAATTCAAGAATAATATCCATGTATTAAAAATAATTTGGACTGAAAAGAAATCAATTTTTTGAGTGAATATTACCCCCCGTGAATAGTACCCTGGCATGAAAAGATTAAAATTTAACAAGAATGTTCAGAAAAAATATTACCGTGAAAAGATACTCGATAAAGCGCAAATTTCAAGGATATTCTAATAATTTCAAAGAGTATAGAAGAAATACTTAACGAAATGAGTGTAGAATTTAGAATCTGAAATGAAATAAATTACTTACATACTATAGAGTATGGAAGAAAATATTATTTCTTACGAATATTGAACAAAAATAATATCCCTTACGACTGTTGAACAAAAATAATATTCCTTACGAATATTGAACGAAGATAATATTCCTTACGAATATTGAACGAAAATAAAATTCCTTACGAATACGAAAAATAATATCTGTCGACGTCGGGATTTTTATTTGTCCCTTTTTCGTTACTTGTTCTTTGGTGTTCTTATGTTATCTGAGATTTGTTTGAAAAAATAAGTGAAAAAGGTCTGACATGTGTAATGTCGATGATTTGACTGTAAGAGTCGCCAGTTGGTATTTTTAATTGGTTGCACCAATGCAACCGAGAAAAGGTTTGCACATTGACCCAGTGATGTAACACTACTAAACGGGTCTGTGAAACCGAGATTCATTTGGATTTGGGGGCTTGATTATGCGGAGGGAAGGTGTTAGGCACCCCCCAACATCCGTGTTGCCACGGTGACCACCACTTTTCAAGAAACTGTTATATGAATGTGTGTGTGTGTGTGTGGATCAATGTGCAATTATTTGGAAGTAGTGCGAGGCCTCGTTCGCACCTATTTACAAAGGGTTTGAATTTGTAGAAAAATTAAGTTTTAAACAAGATATAGCAATGAAGTTTTGTAAAAAGATGTTTTTCAAACCATGTGCTCAATAGTAATTGAGACCTTTTCATACTTCCATTTTATTATTAAATGTTAAACATTTACTTTTATTTTTTAGATCTGAAGCATCTTGAAAAATAATATCTGAAAGATGTCGAACTCCTCATGGGCATGACAGCCATCTAAGGAAATTCAAACACTGTAAAAAATGTACAAGCTGCTTACAGCTGAAAACGTCCATCATGGGAATGGAATCTAGATTCAGTAGACTGGATTTGTGATCACATGATTCCTAGGCTCACATGATGTCGCAGTTTATATGAAAAGCAGTAAGCAGTTATATATATATAAATATATATAAGCTGTAAATATATATATATAGACATGATCGACCACCACGAAGCACCTCCATGGGGGATCGAAAATGTAAATATATAAAAGCGGTAAATATATATATGGACATGATCAACCACCACGAAGCACCACCATGGGGGATCAAAAAAGTAAATAAAGCTGTAAGAGATGATCAACTGCCACGAAGTAAACTCCAGGCGGGACTAAATGTAAATAAAGCAATAAAAGGCCTCGAAGTAAACTCCAGGCCTGACAGAAATATAAATATATATATATATATATATATAAGCAGTTAACGCACCAGATATAAAACCCAGGCTCATCGAACAGAGTTTGACAATAGTTCAAATATATATATATATAAGCAAGTAAACGCTTCGGATGTAAAATCTAGGCTCATCAGACAGAGTCTGACAACAATTTATATATATAAGTATAAATATATATAAAAGCAAGTAAACGCTCCAGACATAAGTCTAGGCTCAATCGAGGCATAACTCGATAATGTTAGTCCATATATAAATATATACATATATAAGTATATATATATATATACAGACAGAAATGAAAACCACGGACCGAAGTCCGGGCATACACACACAACACGACTCTTAATGTGAAGAATAGTGTGTGCAAAGATGAAGAGAAAGGCTTTATAGAGTGTAAGAAGGCTTACTACGTGGAAATTTGCTTGGTAAACTTCTATGACTCTAGATGGATAAATACTCGACTCCATGGGTAAAATATAGCTATATGTGAGCTAACATGTGTTTAAAAATGAGAAAGCACTCAATATGGGGTGTGTACAGAGCAAATTGGACAGGGCTTCCTCGCCTCTTTTTTTCTTACAAATGGCCACCACAAGCCCTCTATTTATAGAGGGGGAGCCATGAGTGTACTGCTTGGCGACATGCACTGTGTGGTGTCCAGGGGTGCCCAGGGCTCCACAGTCCTGCTGCCTCAATGCGTGTACTACTCATGCACTATGATGTCCGCTCGAACTTGCATAACTTCAATTCGAGCATCCAAATTAGGTATACAAGACCATCTTCAGACTGCTTTTGTCGAGAGTTACGCAATGACATGGGATTAGAGGTTGTATGAAGTCAGGAAAAGGGGACCTTACACATGGTCTTCAAGCTTCAAATTCTATCCGGTGTGCTGCCACGCGTAATAGTCACTCGGGATTGGAACTCCTTGGCTCTTGTGGGACATTGTTGTGTAGAAATGTATGTATAAAATGTTGAGATGGCGCACAGGGGTTGAGGTGGCAAGATGACGATTTGACTCCTCACCGGGGTTATCTCCGGTTTGGGGACAATAGCGAGGCGTTGCTCGAGGTTACATCGAGATTGGACCTACTGCAAGTGTTTGAATTCGTAAAGTCATCTATAAGTGTGCCTATCTTCACGGTGTTAGCTCAGGGTCTTTGGTATGAGTGCCTCGGTAGGAGGTGCGAGATTGAAGGCGATTGCATGCATTTGAAACAAGCATTTTTGGAGTTATCGTAGGGCTGCAATGACATTCCTTGGGGTTATCTCCAACGATGAAACTTCGGGGTTATCTCCAGAGGTTGGGCCCGATACTCTGAGTGTGTGTTAGGGGTTGAGGCCCGAACTTGATAGTATCCAAAAATGGATGTGAAATTGTCTTCCGGGTTATCTACGAAAAATGAATCGCCTCCTCTGCAATGTTAGTAACGGGTGTGCAGAAAATTTCGAGTGTCTACAGATGCCCCTCTTTATCATATTCATGCAATACAAGGCATGGATAGGATAAAGAATCCTAGACACTTGAAATGTAACAAGATAAACATGATGTTATGTGCAGAAACATGATGCAAATGCATGATGGATGTTAGAATGATTGTCGGTTCCCTATTAATCCTGCAGGGGATGACAATCAGTGATGTCTTAGACATGCAATCCAAGTCTTCAAGGATGTTGATGTTGGGGCTATCACCAAAGTCTTGGATCATTGATACAGACTTCTACTCCATAGAGGTGCCTCTTGTGTGCAAGAGATCTTAGGGGGTAAAGCTTTGTCTGTCTGAGGATATGTATAACATATTCCATCATCGGTCCTCTCCGATGAGGATGGTCTTCTCTGGTTTGTGTCACCAGCATATACCACGCTCTTTGTTGGAGTTACTACCAACAGTATGTATTGTCAGGGTTGTCTGACCTTCGCCGATGTGTGTATCACCGGATAGGTCCTTGTTGGGCAAACTGTCAAGGCTGCTTGATGTTCATTGATGTGTGTATCAATGGTTGACTTGAATTGTGACCCTTGCTTGGCAGTATGTCAAGGCTGCTTGACCTTTATTGATGCGTATATCAATGGTTGAATTGCGTTATGACCCCTGCCGGGGTACGTGGATACGGGTACCACACTCATCAAACAATCTCCGATGCTTCGATGGGTTTACTTGTCATCGACTGAGATAACATCAAGGTTGCTTGACCTTCATTGATGTGTGTATCAATGGTTAAGAGCGCATTGTAACCCCCGTCGGGGATTCGTTCATAGACGAATAATGTGTTGTAACCCCCGTCGGGGTTATGTCAATGGATGACAATGCGTTGTAACCCCCGCCGGGGATTCATGGATGCTCGAAAGTCTGCGTTGTGACCCCCGCCGGGGATGCTTTATCAATGTTTGAAATCGGCATTGTGACCCCCGTTGGGGTTGCTTAGATTAGGGCTATGGCCCTTTGTTTGGCGGCATCGTACCTGTGTGAGGTATTGCCGAGCATGATTTGCAAAATCTGAGCTCATCGGTATAGTGTACCCTGCATTCAGGCAAATACCAATGAGTGATGTGCAGAGCCAGAGTTTGGCCCGTGAAAACCAGGATTCCAGGCTATTTCGCTCAATCGCGTAGCATTTTTATTCCTGATTTGGCCTTTTCAGCTTGTGAGACCTCCTTTGCAACTCAAATTAAACTGAGTCGGAGGTGTAGGACCCATGTAGGAGTGTTGTAGGTATGTATTGCCTGTGGGTTGCTTTCATAAGTTATTTTCAAGCTGAGCTGTGAAGGAAATCTGAGAGCTCTTCTTCAGACCTGCTGAGTTTGGGCAACTTTCTGCACATTCTACCACCGTACAAGTGTTCTTCACTGTCTTGGTAACATATGCATGTATTCTTTTCCAGTTTCTATCCGTTGGAAAATGACTTATCACATGAAATGCATTTAGACACATAGTAGTGAATATGCATACTGATATAACTTGATAAAAAATATTCAACATAGTAAATGTTAGTATTAAACCATGCTGAACATAATGATGTGAAAAAAATTTAACTTTTGAAACACTTAAATTGGCACCGTTTACTGTCATTTCTTATCCTATTTGAGGACAAATAAGTAAAGGTACAGAAGAAAAATAATCTTGGTAATTAGACTATACTTATGGATTTTTTCTATGATGTATTAATGTATGTAGGATGTATATGACTGTGGGTAGGTGTGCTACTGAATGGCCACCTAGTCATGCCTATGTGTATGTGGATACTCCTATTTACGAAGGGGACTATGGAAAAATTTTCCAAAATGTAAGCATTGGGTAGTCATGCATTTTTAACTCTACTGTAGACGTATGTTAAAATAATGCATACATGCATGTAGTCATAAAAATACATTTTGAAAAGCTCCAGCTTAAACATTACCACACCCTTTCTGAGGTGATTTGGAGACTTATTTTCCAGATATTATGGATCCGGATCAGCCGAGTAGTTCCCGCAAAACCACTTCTGGTGTACGAAGGAGGGATTTTGAAGTACCTCGACCCCGATTACATTAAAGCGACCTAAATGCGTTTGATGGAGGTGGTGATACGTCTATCTGGGTTGAAGTGCGGGGCGTCGAGGGGCGAGGGGAGGATGTCTGGAATTGAGGTTCACACTCCTGCTTTGCGTGTGTTCTCTGTAGGGATTTTCCAGGTATTCAAGTGTCGAACCTAGAGCTTTTGGGCGACTTGAGTCGACATCCTTCAGTCTACCTGCACGCAAACGAGGTATTAAAGTTAGATCTTAATCTTCCTTATTTCCTATTGATGAGGAGTAAAGGATTCTAATGTTAATCTGCATTTGATGTAGGTTCCCGGCTTTACACAGCCTCGAGGGAACTGGTTCAGCATCCACTCTATGTATTAGGCTTTTCACGATGATTATAGAGCGATTGTATATGGCTGGGGATTCATGACGTTCTTTTCCATTCTTCCCCGTCGTTGTCCCTGGGGTTACCTCAGGGCATTGTCTGAGCGCTGGTTTCACCAGACTTAGTCACTCCATTTACTGGACTGTGAGGTGATGATGACGCTAGTGGATTGGCGGTTTATCACAGGTATGGAGTTTGGAGGGGCACCAGTGCCTTGTATGGCGGATATCACCCCTACTGCCATCAGATCCTTGTCGGGAGTTCGTGCGGGCCTTTCAAGGCGGACTATTCGTCTGAGTCCTTGACGTAGATGCTATGAACGGTCTATTGAGTGAGCCTATACCCGATGATGTGAGAGACAGGGATCGCAATCTTCAGCGATTGTTCCTGATAATCATTAGGGGTTGCTTCATAGTAGATACCTCTTCTACGGTGTCCTTCACTTTGATCAGCGCCACTCGACACGGGGACCGTATAGGAGAGCATGGTTGGGGTTCCTACGCCTTTGCCTATTTCCTCAGGGGAATACGCATGCGATCGCAGGGCTTGACCGAGGCTTGGTTAGGATTCTACCCATTTCTTCTGGTAAGTATTTCTCTTATCTTTTCCCATATATAGGTTAAGAGTTTTGACTTGTGACACCCCCAAATCCGGGTTACCTGACCCCCGAGTTTGGTGTTCACGATCCATAATATAATAACATCTAACTACCCATTCATACAGAAATTGTAATACATAAGTCATTAACAGAGATTGTTAATACATTAGTACCAGGTCATCTAACCTTAACATTACACACATACCCTTTAGATATACAAAAAGGGTTTATAAACATAACATAATAATAATGTTATTCATAACTAATTTATTACAATGCCTTTTCCCTTGTCCTTCACAGCACCTCCTGCCACTTCGTCCCTAGCTGAAATATTTTATTTAGCAAGGGTGAGCAACAAATTTGCTCCGCAAGTTAAGACATACAAAGAATGTATAAGAATCAGAATAATAGACTAGCTATTTTGATAGAATAAAACCAAAGTTCGGGGAACTTTGAAATAGCTGAACAAATCGTTATTCAATAACAAGTCTTTTCGTATTCTATGCAACACAATAATTTGATAATGAAATAGTATAACGCTTTCAAAGTTTCTACGATATTCTTATGAATAATGAAGAATCAATTCTACGCAATAACAAAGTGGAATGTTTTCCAGATTTATACTAAGTGATCTATTGGATCTTGAACTTCTCTTCTCGAGTAACTATCAAAGATTTAACTTTGATATACCCAGGTGTATCAGATAATCATAAAGATTAAATTATACCCCTCTGCAAGTACTTAGAGCCGGCCAACTCCTTGTACCCTATATTATGCATAATACTTACACACGCGCAAAGGTCGAATTTACGACCAATAAAACGTTCCCTTTTGTATAAAAGGTTGTTCTTCTCAGTCTCAGATTTAAATTTTGATTTAACAATGAAATACTATGATTTCAATATCTAATCACTTTCTTGATCTAGCCGAAATAATTGGCATCGATCTGTCAATATTAATTGAATTCTCTTCTCGAACCTATCAAGTTCTAACAATTGCTCATCCAGCCAGAATAATTGGCGAAGACACTTCTCAACACAATTCTACAATAAACAGGAATTATTTGTACTATTTACAATCATTAATAGCTTCTACGGATGTGAATATCCAACAATAATTATTCTCCGAATATGTTTTCAGAATCATTGATTCAATTTGAATTAATAAATATGCACTAACTGCGAATAATCAATAATAAATTCTTGGACGTGGTCTAATTAACAATAATTAACCACCATAATAATTGAACAATATTAACTCAAGGTTAAGTTAAGGAAACTTTCATTCCGCGTTGATTACAGCTACACAATAAACTTATCTGCATTTGAAAGACCTATAACCAATAATATCGGTCTCACAATTAGCACAATATTTCATAACACATAACACTGTAATTCACAGTCAATCTTTGTTAGGCACATTACCACATAGCCACATCAGTGTTTATAACCTATATACTTATTATTAATGAAATTTAATTTTCTCTATTTATTATTTTGAAATAGTAAGGGTTGATTTGATTAATGTGGATAGTTATGGGTAAAATCATAAATATTTCAAAATAAGCAAGTGGTTATAAAATATTCATTGTTGTTTAGGGAATATTAGTTTGGTGGTGGAATATTCTTTTTGTTGTGTCGGGGAATATTAAATGCAATGCAGTAGATCTTTTATGGGCCCCATAGCGTGAAATAGCGATTGGATGAAGAAAGCGACAAATATAAGTTGTTTAAAAATAACGGCGTAGTTATTCTGAATTAATCTTTGTTAAAATACTAAATTGGTTAACACTTTGCACGTAGCACGCGGTATTGCACCGATTATTGATTCTTACGTACGTGAAGGCCTTACTCGATAATGGTTCTGATAATTCTTTATTCGATATTTTATTTTATTGATTTAATAATTGCTTTGCGTTGATATTTTATATTCTTTGTTGTTTGATAATTGTCATTACGATATTTTTCATTATCGAAGCAATAATTCATATTATCTGAATAATATTATTAGATAACATTATTGGCGATGTCTAGAAAGTTACATCTAAGGAGAGGTTTGGTCACTAATTGCTTGCGGCGATGAGGAGAAATTCTTATTGGAAAGCCCCTACATCACAGGAGCTGCACAGTTTTTATCGATATTGTGATTACATAATATTATTAAGTGAATAATTAATTATTGATTTATATGATGAGAAAATATTGATTTTATGTGGATATAGATGGAAAAATTTTTAATGTGACAATTGTTGAAAATTGAAATTTTATCTTTTTACGATAAAATAATTCATTTAAATATATTATTATATTTTAATAATATAATAATGATGATATTTTTACGATGAATGTGGGATATATGAGTATATGTGGAGGAGGAGTATTTTTGTTACCAAAAATATTTAAAAGCATGTTTTATGTGTGTTGGACCCCATTTCTTGGTTGAAATTTGATTATAGCTTTGTAAAATCGCTGGTTTGTGGATTTGGTCAATTTACATTTGGAATTTGGAAAAACTTTCTTACGTAAAGTTGTAGAAATTGAATTTCCTATAAAAATCGCGAGTTTTGAATTTTTACGACAAAAGGGCTATTTATTATGAATTATTGAAGTTAGAAGCTCAAAATAATTGATTTTGGAAGTTTAAATTATTTTAAATTAGAAAAACGTTTTTCTTACTTTTTTCAGAGAAGGTGGCATGTGCTTATTGATTTGAAATCAGATTTCAAAAGGTGGGCGTAGGAATTTTGATATATATATTTATATTTTATTAAATTTTTACTTTGGTGTTACTAGCATTTTCTATAAATAGGGTCTTGGGTTAGAATTGAAAATCACACGAAGCTGAAGTTTTCTCTCTATATATTATCGGCGTATTCTTGTGAGTATTTTGAGTATACTTTGAGTCTTTTGTTCTTTATCTGATTGCAAGTTCAGTCATAGCTTATATCAGGTGTTTCATTTAAAATCTTGTCTTTTTGAGAGTAAGGGATATTATTTTAAAATGATATTATTTCTTCTAATATCATTATCTTAGAAGTATTGATCTGAACTTTTTAATCAAATTTGGAACTTTTAGTGTAGGGAGTTCTTATTCACGTATCGACCTTTATTCACGTATCTGATCTTATTCACGAATCGACCTTTATTCATCGAAAAATGAAAATTTTCCTTTTAAGTCCAAAATATCTATTACGGATACTAGCTTTGATTGTATCCATGTTTTGATCATTCTTGAATTTTACACCACTATGATTATTTATGAGATATTTTTGGACATGAAATAGGTTTGAAATCTGAATCCTTAATATTTATTCTTTTGTTTCCTTGGATTCGTTTTCTTTGAAATATTTTCATCATCCTCGGTCTAAAATGATGATATTCTTGAATATCTTTGGCACATGTAGTGCAAAGATGAATGATTTCTTGATGAATATCTTTGGCTCGTAGTGCAAAGATGAGCAGTGTTTAGATGAACATGACCCGGTGATGAATATCTTTGGCACATAGTGCAAAGATGAATATTTGATTCAAGATGAATATTGATTGATGTTCTGAGGATAAAATAATGATGATGGGTTTTTAAATTCATAGATATTAGTAGATTTCACCCTCTACGTAACTTTTACTATGAATTAATATTTTTCATTGCAAATATTGATCTAAAACTTGTTGTTTAATGTATTCTCTCGATTTTTTTCTGTTGAAGACTAACGATAATTTGTTGTATATTATCTTAGTCATAATATTCTTCTTTGGGCTAGTTGAGCTCACCCTTTTCCTTTTTGTTCCATTTTTCTTCTCGGGAGGCGAGAATATAGCGCGAAATGCAGTCGGGTATGGAATGAAGGTTACTAGAGAGAGTTGTTTAGTAGTCCTCACCATTTTTGTAAAATAATGTATCAATAAATGTGATGAGGATTTATTTGAGTATAGATATTGTCTAGAAGATAATATTTGTATTCAAACTCACAGTTTCTTGTTGTAATAATAAAGTTGTAGTTGTTTACATACCATGTATTGACAACTTTCGAATGGGTGATGTATACCTATTTTGGGGCGTCACGGTTGGTATCGAGCTTAGGGATATGATCTCTGGCGGAGATCGGGGAATAGAACTAGGAGGGAGAGGCAGTAAATCCTTATTAGTGTGTCTACTAAGCTTATTTGTTAGTTGGTCGATATATAGGGATATTATGTGATATATTGATTTCCTTAATTAACCCTTGTTTTATGGCGGTATTTGAGAATGTCGTTGAGAATATTAACGATGGAAATGAGGCCAGTGGAGGCCTTTGTACTCTTCACCAGAGGAGAGAGCGTCGTCTCACAGTGGCAATGTTCCTCTGTGAACAACACCCTTGACGAGATGATGAGCGAGGGGATGTTTAGAAGCTTTTGCGATTCATGCAAAATCGAGACGAGGAGACTTCGTGTTCAAAATCTGAGGAGAAATGATAGCAATTCACGGGTTTATCACGACCCAAGCGATTCGAAAGTTGGGACCACGAAATTTAAGGAAAGCGGATCCGATCATGGCGGAAACATGGGTCAAACAAATTACCAAGATATTCGATGTCTTGGGATGCGCGGAGAAACGAAGGTTCCATTCGCCACCTTTATGTTAAAGTGGCGAAGCGGACTCTTGGGTGGGAATGCGTGAAGCGTACCCATCCGGTACTTTTCGGCATGTCTTGGGAGACATTTGAAAAACTATTTAATGACAAATACTTTCACGAAAGTGTTAAATCATATGAAGGAAGTGGAGTTTATTAGGCTGGAAGCGAGAATAACATGGCGGTGTCCCGATCTGAGGCAAAGTTTGCGAGTTATCGAGTTTTGCCTCATTTGGTGGAGAATGAGGAGCGTGTGCGCGGATGTTTCTTAGAGGTTTGAAACCGGCGTCGTCGATATCTCATTTCTCATAAATTTTCTCTCTATTAGGATGTTGTAAATGAGGGCTCAATTATTAGAAGCGAGATAGCGAAATGCGGTCGATGAGGGACCCTGACGAGGATATCTGGGAGATAGCGATCAACAAAACAACGATAACCAGCGGAGAAAGAAAAAGACGGACAAAAATGGTAACCACTCTGGTGGTAATCATGGCTATGAAAATAGAAGAAGCGAGTCGGGAGGAGATTTTAAAGAGGAGATTTAACAACGACCATGTGAAGAGCGCGGTCTTGCGTGACAAGCTGGTTCGAGGAGAGAGCGACCACCGGTCGTATCTTATAAATCTGGAAAAGAGGACATATCGGTCAAGCGCCCTAGCAGTTCAAGGTATGCTATAATTGTGGAAAGGAAGGACATATCGCTCGAGATTATGCGTGGCGAAACCTAGTTCGGTGAGGGGCGGTGACTCAAAAAATTATCCCAAAAAAAGTCAAAAGTCAGCGGTTCTGGAAGGCGTTTGTTGTGGTTGGTCAAAATCGAGGAACCCAAGCGAGGTGATCACGGGTAAGCTATTTATAAATTCTTGCGAAGTTTATACCTTACTTGATCTGGGTCTTTACCCATTCATTTATCTCTCTGCTTGTGCTCAGCGTTTAAACTTGACTCAGGAGAAATTAGACTTTGACTATCTGTGGAAACTCAGTTAGGAAAACTTTCATCACATCCATTGTTTATAAATCTTGTTTGATTCAAGTTGGCACCATCACCTTACACATTGACCTTATCTCTTTAAAGATACTTGCTTTTGATGTGATTTTAGGGATTGATTGGTTAACTACTCATCATACCAAAATTGATTGTTTTAAATAAGGTTGTTAGTTTTCATATTCTAACCAACTTTGTTATGCAATTCAAGCAACTAAACCATTAAAATCAATCAACTTTCATATCTAATCATAAAATTATTCGTTTATTGAAAAGCGGATGTCAAGCTTTCTTAGCCCATGTTATGGATTTGAATAAAGACACGTCAAATTTGAATAATATTCTGTTGTTATTGACTTTCTGGCGTATTTCTGAAGAACTTCCGGTCTACCCCGAGCGTGAAGTTGAATTCTTTATTGATCTTGAACTGGTACAAAGCCCATTTCTAAAACCCCATATCGAATGGCTCTATTGAACTTGAGGAGTTAAAGGTCCAACTACGAGGAATTGTTGGACATCGGTTTCATTAAATCTAGTACATCTCTCTTGGGGTGCTCTGTTTTTATTAAATAAAGAAGAAAGAAAAGCGGTAGTATCGACTTTGTATTGACTATCGGGAATTGAACCATGTCACCATCAAGAATAGGTATCCTCTACCTCGTATTGATGACTTGTTTGACCCGATTCAAGAGGCACAATTTTTTTCAAAGATCGATCTTAGTTACGGATATCATCGGTGAAGATTAGAGCGAGGATATTCAAAAGGCGCCTTTAGAACTTCGATGCGGGCATTATGAATTCTTAGTCATGTCTTTTCGGATTGACTAATGCTCCTGCGACTTTCATGGATATGATGAGCCAGAGTATTCAAGGAATATTTGGATCGATTCGTTGTTGTCTTTATTGATGACATCCTCATATATTCCAAAAGTCGTGAAGATCATGAGCACCATTTGAAAATTGGTACTCGAAAGGCTTCGTGAAAACAAACTATATGCCAAATTGAAGAAATGCGAGTTACGGCTTGAGGAAGTAGCATTCCTTGGGCACGTGGTGTGTCGAAACATGGAGTATCTGTGGACGGCGAAGATTGAAGCAATACAAAGTTAGAACAGCAAAAATCGGTGGCCAAATCACGTAACTTTACGGGCTTAGGCGGTTATTATCGGAGATTAGTGGAAGGATTTTCTCGAATCGCTTACTCCATTAACTTCGGTGACTCGGAAAGATATAAAATTAAATATGGAAGCGAGGAATGCGAGAAGAGTTTCCAAGAGCTCGAGAGGAGACTCATTTGGGCTTTTGTTACAATACCATCGATGCGGATGGATTTGTTATCTCTGACGATGCTTGGGCAAAGGGTTAGGATGTGTTCTCATGCAGCGTGGGAAAGTCATAGCTTATGCCTCGCGACAACAAAAGAATATGAGAGGAATTATCCTACTCATGATCTAGAGTTAGCGTGATCGTTTTTGCGCTAAAGATATGGAGCACTATCTATATGGGGAGAAAGTGGAGATATATTCGGACCATAAAAAGCCTTAAATATTTCTTCACTCAAAAAGAACTCAACATGCTGGCGGCGGCGTTGGCTCGAGCTATTGAAGACTACGACCACACTATTGATACCATCACGAAAAGCGAGCGTGGTAGGTGGCGCGTTGAGTAGAAGATCATATCACGAGGAGCAGAGTGCGATGATGTCAAGTATCGCATAGAGCCAACTTTAATAGAAAAAGTTAAGGTTGCTCGAGCCACTGGGCCGGCAGGTGATCGTCGTATGAAGAAGAAAGTACAAGAAGGTGCTATATTAGGGCGAGAATTGATGAAGAAGGAATACTTGAGTCCTCCGGACTTTGTGTCCCTAACGACTCGATTTGAAGTACAAGATTATGATGGAGCACACAATACACCATTTGCAATCCATCTGGAAGTACCAAAATGTATCGTGATCTTGACATACATTTTGGTGGAACAATATGAAGAGAGAGATTGCAAAGTTTATCTCAGCGTGTTTAACTTGTCAGCGTGTAAAGGCGGACATCTAGTACCTAAGGGTCCGTTGCAACCACTTGAGATTCCGAAATGGAAGTGGGAACACATTACCATGGATTTACGTTACGGGTCTTCTCTACGGTTTCTCAAGGCATCAATGCCATTTGGGTTATTGTTGATAGATTAACCAAATCTGCTCATTTCTTGCCGTCTGGAGACTTATTCCTTGAGCGTCTTGCTAGTATATATGTAAATGAGATTGTGAGGTTGCATGGCATGCCGATATCCATAGTTTGGATCGTGACCCAAGATTCACTTCAAGATTTTGGGTTAGCTTGCAAAAAGCTATGGAGCGCAGTTCTGATTTAGTTGACATACCATCCTCAAGCAGACGGACAATCGAGAGAGGACTATTCAAACTCTTGAAGATCTATTAAGACTACTGTGTCCTGAACTTCAAGAGGCGGTTGGGATAAGTATTTACCATTGGTGGAATTCTCCTACAACAACGATTATCGAGCAAGTATAGGTGTGGCTCCATTTGAAGCATTATATGGGCCGAAAGTGTAAGCTCTCCGATATGTTGGGATGAGGTGGGTGAAGCAACATTGTTGGGACTGAGAGTTAAATACGTATGACTACCAAAAGATCCAAATGATTAACAACGTATACAAAAGCGGCACAAGATCGACAAAAGAGTTATCGGATCTTCATCGAAAGGGCGTGGAATTTAGTATAGGGGATCATGTATTGTTGCGAGTTGCTCCATGGAAGGGAGTTACAAGATTTGGGAAGAGAGAAAGCTCGATCCACGATTTATTGGTCCATTTCAAATTCTTGATAGGAGTAGGAAATGTAGCCTATAGACTCGCGTTACCTCAAAGTATATGTCTCGTGTTCATAATGTGTTTCACATATCTCGTACTTAAATAAATATGTGAAAGACCGAACCACGTTATAGAGTTAGAACCGGACGAGATAGCGAGAAGACTTAACGTCTGAAGAGGTACTGTCAAGATCTTGGATAGGAAGGAGCATGTCCTACCTACGCACAAAGGTCATACCACAAGTTAAAGTTTTGTGGAGGAATCATCTTATAGAGGAAATGACACAGGGAATTGGAAGCGAAATGAAAGCGAGGTATCCTCACCTTTTGAAACACACCGAATCGTCGTCGTCGATTTAGAGGATGAAATTTCATAAGGAGGGAGGTTGTAAGACCCCAACTTATTATTAATGAAATTTAATTTTCTCTATTTATTATTTTGAAATAGTAAGGGTTGATTTGATTAATGTGGATAGTTATGGGTAAAATCATAAATATTTCAAAATAAGCAAGTGGTTATAAAATATTCATTGTTGTTAGGGGAATATTAGTTTGGTGGTGGAATATTCTTCTTTGTCGGGGAATATTAAATGCAATGCTGATCTTTTATGGGCCCCCATATGAAAGCGATTGGATGAAAAAAGCGACAAATATAAGTTGTTTAAAAATAGCGGCGTAGTTATTCTGAGATTATCTTTGTTAAAATACTAAATTGGTTAACACACGATGGCACGCGTATTGCACGATTATTGATTCTTACGTGAAGGCCTTTACTCGATAATGGTTCTGATAATTCTTTATTCGATTATTTTATTTTATTGATTTAATAATTCTTTGCGTTGATATTTTATATTCTTGTTTGTTTGATAAATTGTCATTACATAGTATTTTTTTCATTATCGAGCAATAATTCATATTATCTGAATAATATTATTAGATAACATTATTGGCGAATGTCTAGAAAGTTACATCTAGGAGAGGTTTGGTCACTAATTGCTTGCGCCGGATGAAGGAGAAATTCTTATTGGAAAGCCCCTATATCACAGGAAGCTGCTGGTTGTCGATATTGTGATTACATAATATTATTAAGTGAATAATTAATTATTGATTTATATGATGAGGAAAATATTGATTTTATGTGGATATAGATGGAAAAATTTTTAATGTGACAATTGTTGAAAATTGAAATTTTATCTTTTACGATAAAATAATTCATTTAAATATATTATTATATTTTAATAATATAATAATGATGATATTTTTTCGATGAATGTGGGATATATGTATATGTGGAGGAGGAGTATTTTTGTTACAAAAATATTTAAAGCATGTTTTATGTGTCGGTGGACCCCATTTCTTGGTTGAAATTTGATTATAGCTTTAAAAAATCGTCTTGGTTTGTGGATTTGGTCAATTTACATTTGGAATTTGGAAAAACTTTCTTACGTAAAGTTGTAGAAAATTGAATTTCCTATAAAAAAAGCTGAGTTTTGAATTTTTACGACAAAAGGGCTATTTATTATGAATTATTGAAGTTAGAAGCTCAAAATAATTGATTTTGGAAGTTTAAATTATTTTAAATTAGAAAAACGTTTTTTCTTTACTTTTTCTAGAAGGTGGCATGTGCTTATTGAAATTTGAAATCAGATTTCAAGAGTGGCGTAGGAATTTTTGATATATATATATATATTATATATTTATTAAATTTTCTACTTTGGTGTTAAAGCATTTTCCTATAAATAGGGTCTTGGGTTAGAATTGAAAATCACACGAAAAGAAGTTTTCTCTCTATATTATCGGCGTATTCTTGTGAGTATTTTGAGTATACTTTGAGTCTTTTGTTGCTATCTGATTGCAAGTTCAAGTCATAGCTTATATCAGGTGTTTCAACTAAATCTTTGTCTTTCGAGGTAAGGGATATTATTTTAAAAATGATATTATTTCTTCTAATATCATTATCTTGAAATATTGATCTGAACTTTTAATCAAATTTGGAACTTTTAGTGTCGGGAGTTCTTATTCACGTATCGACCTTTATTCACGATATCTGATCTTATTCACGAATCTGACCTTATTCATGAAAAATGAAAATTTTCCTTTTAAGTCCAAAATATCTATTACGGATACTAGCTTTGATTGTATCCATGTTTTGATCATTCTTGAATTTTACACCACTATGATTATTTATGAGATATTTTTGGACATGAAATAAATTTGAAATCTGAATCCTTAATATTTATTCTTTTGTTTCCTTTGGATTCGTTTTCTTTGAAATATTTTCATCATCCTCGATCCTAAATGATGATATTCTTGAATATCTTTGGCACATAGTGCAAAGATGAATGATTTCTTGATGAATATCTTTGGCTCGTAGTGCAAAGATGAGCAGTGTTTAGATGAACATGACCAATGATGAATATCTTTGGCACATGGTGCAAAGATGAATATTTGATTCAAGATGAATATTGATTGATGTTACGAGGATAAAATAATGATGATGGATTATTAAATTCATAGATATTAGTAGATTTCACCCTCTACGTAACTTTTCTATGAATTAATATTTTTTCATTTGCAAATATTGATCTAAAACTTGTTGTTTAATGTATTCTCTCGATTTTTCCTGTTGAAGACTAACGATAATTTGTTGTATATTATCTTAGTCATAATATTCTTCTTTGGGCTAGTTGAGCTCACCCTTTTCCTTTTTGTTCCATTTTTCTTCTCGGGAGGCGAGAATATAAGCGAGTGCAGTCGGGGTATGGAATGAAGGTTCTAGAGAGTTGTTTAGTAGTCCTCACCATTTTTGTAAAATAATGTATCAATAAATGTGATGAGGATTTATTTGAGTATAGATATTATCTAGAAGATAATATTTGTATTCAAACTCACGATTTCTTGTTGTAATAATAAAGTTGTAGTTGTTTACACATACCATGTATTGACAACTTTCGGAATGGGTGATGTATACCTATTTTGGGTATTTTCCGAAAAATTAGAAATTAAAAATAATTAAAATCGTCGTTATAGCCCTTTAGCGACGCTTTCTGTCGTCTTAGGTGTTCTTGGCCTCAAGAACACTGACAAATCAGTGTTCATGGTGCCCTGTTTGACCGAATGTAATTCTACTCTCAAATTGTTTCTGGGCCATGTTAAACACTGATAATGTAGTGTTTATGTAACACTACAAGAATCAATAATCATCTATGACATACAATCATAGAACGAGAAGATCCAGCTCCTCAAACTTACTGTCAGACCGAATCTGGGTTTTCTGGGTAACCCAGAAACCCAGACAGTGTCGACTAGGCACTTTTGAGCTCACTTTAATCTATGTTCTGGTCATTATTCAAGTGGTCTCATGGTTCAAACCTATAATCCTTGCATCAAGGAACAACAATACAACAACAGATCAGTTAAACAACAACAAATTTGCCAGATTAATCCCGGTCAAACCCTGTCAGAATCATTGTTCAACCAGTTTCTAGGTTTTCCAGAAATGGTATCCATGATCGACAGGCCCAGTTTGACCGTCCACTATGTTCCTCATGTTTGTTATTTAAGAGATCTAAAGGTACAGATGTAAAACCCCAAATTTTACGAATAAAGATTTAAATTTCTCGAAATATTTTTTTTAATATTATGGTGTGGATTTGATATAATGTTATAGTTGTGGGTAATATTTATAAATTTTGAAAAGTATGCAAGTTGTTATATAATATTCGATTGGTGGGGAATATTCGTTTTAACAGGGGAATATTCGAAATGCGACAAGACAATCAACTGGTGGACCCTACAACGGAATTATTGTCGATTGAGAAAACGACAAAAATATTTTTATAAAAATAACGATTTTAAGTTTTACCGTTAATCTGCTGAAACACCCGGTGTTAAAAGTACAGGAATACGCGTGGTTGCATAGTAGCACACGGTATTGATTATTGATGTTTACGTGAGAAGTCACTCAGTTTTGTTCAATTATTGCTTTAGTAATTGTTGCATAGTATCTCACGTTATTTGATTCAATTATTGTCGATATTTTATATATTATTAAATCAATAATTGAGATGACATAGTTATTAATATTATTATTTGTAATATTAACGATGTCTAGAATTTCTGCCAAGGAGAGGTTTGGTCACCTAATTAAGCGCGTCAATAGGAGAAATCCTTATTGAAAGCTCCTCTTTCCTCGGGAACGACACAGTCGATTAATATTGTGAATTATTATAATGATGATAAATGTTGTTAAATATATATTGAGGTGTTTTTTATGAAGCCACGGAAGTTTATATATATATATATATATATATATATATATATTATAAATTTTGTTTTATTAGTATTATTAATGTAATAAAATGTAAAGCTCTTTATATAAAAAATGTAATACTTTTATAAAGTTATTTGTTTTATTAGACTATAAATAGAATATATTATATTCTATTATGCATAGTATTTTTGCATAGTAAATTTTTTTATATAAAAATGTAATACTTTTATAAAATTATTTATTTTATAAAGACAATGTTAGAATATATTATATTTTATTATGCATAGTATTTGCATAAGGCTCGCATAGTGTTTGCATAGTAAAATCTTTTTATATAAAATGTAATACTTTTATAAAGTTATTTGTTTTATTAGACAATAATTAGAATATATTATATTTTATTATGCATAGTGTTTTGCATATAAGGTATGCATAGTAGTGTTTGCATAGTAAAATCTTTTTTATATAAAGCAGAATACTTTTATAAAGTTATTTATTTTATTAGACTATAAATAGAATATATTATATTTTATTTAAAAGATTTTGTTTTATTAGAATATTTTGTTAATACTGCATAGTAAATCAATATGGACCGTCCGTTTAAAAGTAAATCAATTTGGACCGTTCATGAATCAGTTACTATTCAGTCTATTCTCCTATAAATAGAAGTTCATTCCTTCATTATTTCTTACGAATTCACTGAAACTCTAGAGAGAGAAACTATAGAGCGAAAGAAGAAAAGTATTCTACTACTTCACTACTCCTATATCCAGTTTCTTCTAAGGTAAGGGATATTATTATTATTGTAAGGGGTATTATTTCTTTCGTCTTCATGAAGAGAACTTCTGTTATTCCATTCTTTATTATTTTGTTGGAATAACCTGTATATGCGGGCTACCCTATACTTGGTGAAATTTTTCTGTTATTCCATTCTTTATTATTCTGTTGGAATAACATGTCTATGTGGATTACCACATGCATGGTGAATGATCCTTCGTATTCATATGAATAGTATTTTCATTCAAAAGGGGTTTCTGCCAGGGGCAATTTGTAATTTTTTTGATCCTCAAAAATTCTGAAAAAATTTGAAATGATAATTTGATGAGTTTTCTAGATTGTGTCCAAAAATGGCGATTTTTGGATGTATAGATTAGGAGTTATGAATTTTATAGGAAAAGACTATTTTAAAAGTAAACCCTTATAACTCCTTGTGGTTAACTCCAAAATTGGTGAAATTTTTATTGGGAGTACACGTATATAACAGGAGTATATCCTGTAAATTTCAGAATTTTTGGACAAAAGTATAATTTATGATAAATGTCTAAATATTCGGCAGTTTTAGCTATATGAAAAATAGTAAATGAATTTTAAAAATTTTGAGAAAAATATATGTTCAATATGAGACTATATTCTGCTAAATCCCAGAAAAGAAATATTTTTGGGACTGATTTGGTATTTTTCATGAAAATAAACTAGTTATGAATAAATGAATTAAATATGTTATATGAAGTAACAAAATTGGAAAATAGGATTTTATGGCTTGGAATCCTATATAGGGTATATGCATATTTTTTATAAGGGATTTGATCATTGGTGATGAAATCTTATGAGTAAAGCATTTTTGGATGATTAAATGCATTAATTAGTAAAGTGTAAACAATTAAAATAAATTGTTTATAAGTTTAAGAAATGATTAAAATATTGTGGTAATATTAATAATATTAGATTATGAGATTATTAAGTGATTTATAACATTTGGATTAAGGTGTTATGAAATCATGGATTTATGAATCTTAATCTTGAAATTAAATTCATATTTTGATCATATTATTTTTATTATCATATATAACATTTTTATAACTCTGGTGATGGAATTTCTCTTTGACTTAAGTGTAAAGATGGGTAGATTATTGGTGTGATCGTGACTATGGGTTCTCTTTGGCCAATAATGCAAAGATGAATTGTTGACTGGTATGATCATGACCATTAAATTTACAATTGAATATTTTTAGCTTAAGTTCAAAGGTGAATTGATCAGCATGGTTATAATTATTGTTTATATAAATTCTGAAATGATTATATATTTCTTTGAGATATTAATATCTTTGGCCCGTAGTGCAAAGATGACCTGTTATTGAATATCTTTGGCATGTAATGCAAAGATGAACTATTAATGAATATCTTTGGCCTGTAGTGCAAAGATAAATTTATAAGTATGATTATGAGCAAAAATTGTGATTTGGTATAACCATGATCTTTGATGTTTTAGGTAAAGACAGGTGATGAAAATTATCTTCGTCCTGGATGAGAAAAGGAATTTGGAACCACAATTATGATTATGAGTTATTCATATGATTGTGGACAAGAATTGTTGATTGATGTTACAGGGATAAAACATTATCGGTGGACTTTTAACATAGAGAAGATAATAGATCTGATGGTCTATTTAACTCTTCTAATGGATTGCTTTCGTTCATTTTTAACTATGGTTGAAAAGATTTATCATCTACCATATGTTCTAAATCTCTGATTTATTTCTGATGAAGGCTATTGATGATGTAAATTATCTTTAGTCATGATATTCTTTACTGGGCTAGTTGTGCTCACCCTTTTTGCTTCACAATTTCTTTCAGGTAATAAGAGTGTAGCTGGGTCGAGCGGGGATAACAGGGGAATAGAACGGTGGTCTATAGCTGTTGAGGTTCTCCCTAAATAGTATGGAAATAAATTTATTGAGAACTTTAGATAAGTGTGTCGTATTGTATACGTCATTTGATATTTAATTTTGGTGAACCGAATAGGGTGAGGTGAACCCAATTTTGGAAGGGTGTTTTTCCACTATCATACAAGATGTCTAATGACATACAACCTTATGTTATCATAAGACAGGGTTGTGCACATCCACTTGCTGAGTATATCTACGAGCACTACTTATATGATCTTGGAGTTTATTTGAAATATAATTCTCACTTGGAGACAACGGAGATAGTTATATGTCAAGAAAAGACTCACCATTGGAAAGAAGATGATAGCAATCTTCTTGTTTTCTTTGGGGACTATTGGGTCAACCAAGGATAATTCTGTGGACATACGATATCTATCATAACCTAGACACATGGCCTCCCATGTACGAAGGTTTCCTCGAATATTTTCCAAAGATTTTAATCTCTAAAACAGTTATTGACTGTACTTTTATGTAAAGTACCTTTGTAAGGTGTTGTGGTCGAGGCACCATGAGAGTTACATAGATTTTGTATTAAAACTCACAGCTTATCTGTTGTCGTACTCTACATGACAGTTCCACAGTTGTATAAATGAAGTTTGTATTTGATTTTTATAGAGTGATATCTGGCGACTCAGAATGGGTCGTGTGGACCTATTTTGGGGGCGTCATAATAGATCTCAAGTCCACATATCAGACTACACACTGGTTATCATAACATTAATATAACACTTAAACACTCACAGATCAAGGCGTTACAAAAACTTGTCAGACCCAGTTTTAGTATTTCTGGGTTACCCAGATTTTGTCTGGTCATGCCCGGTCAACTGGTTTTGACCGATTATAACAAGAAATCTAGACATCTAATAGCTACGATTTCACTTCCAGATGAAAGACCTCATACCAAATTACAGATCCAAAACATAAACCAACAAGAATCATAAACAGACACAAATTTGTGGCTCCTGACATTAGCTTGTCAGACCACAAACCATGTTCTTCAACAGTTTTGAAAAACTTTACTTTTTACCCACTTTGATGCTATGGATCCATGTTAGATCATCATAGATCATCTAAAAACAACTTCTAACACAAATATAAACACAAAAACACGAATTTTTACAAAGCATACAAGATCAAAATGAAACTTAGGGTTTATACCTTCTCTTGAATATGCTTAGATCTTGGCTCTACTAAACTGATCTTGATTATCTATGTAGTATTTTAGTGACTGAATTACTTTAGAAATTCAGAGGTTTGGGAGAGAGAGAGAGAGTTGTTGAGAGCTAGAGTGCATAATGAGCAATATTAGTGACTTTCTCTCTCTTCATAACCTAAATACTTGATTCAATGAATCCAAAAGGCTAGGTGGCACTTTGGATCAGTGTATGGCTGAGATATAAGTCACAATGGTAAAATTAGTTGGTCACCAACTCTTGATTTGGTAAGATTTACAAGTTACCTTAATAAAAATACAAAAAGGACATTTTGGTAAATCTCCTTGAAATTTTAATGGCATACATGACTTTTTCTAAACCCTTAGGGTTTAACCCTAAGGTTCTAACCCTTAGGTTTTACAACTTTAGCTTCCAAGATTTTTAATTTAGGGTTTTAAAAATAGGAAATTAAGTTAATTGAAATATAATTAGTGTTTCCTAATTACATTACATGTTATTAATCACATTATTGTTTACTAATTAGGATTAGGGTTTCCTAATTAGGGTTTAGGATTTCCAGTTTTAAAATTAAGGTTTCCCAGCATACGATTAGGGTTTATAACTGCGCGTTAGGGTTTCTAAAGCCGTTAAACACAACTCTACTCTTATTTATCAGTCAATACACAAATTGACCACTTCTCGAGACTCGTATCACAGATACACAACACAATATTAACAGTCAATATCAATATTAAATAAAAAAAATTATTCGTAAAATTTACATTATTCAAAATCCCGGGTTATCACATTCACCCCTCCTTAAAAGGATTCCGTCCTTGGAATCACTGCTTTCTTATTCTCTGCAATCTTTTAAAGTTGTATCATCAATTCATTATTATTAACACAATATTAATTTGTGTCTTATATTCTAACCTGTGACTTGGATTCATAAAAGAAAACAATTCACAGCAATAACTAACCAAGATTACTCACGTAATTAAATTTTTAAACGAAATCGTTACCTGCCACCTCCTGAGTAGTCACTACATCTTGTGTCGTCATGTTGAATGTATGGGACGTTGGTCTTCCTAGTTGTGCAGGTCCTTGAATCGCCAATGTTCCGCTACCGGGTCCCTTGTTGCCACTCTCCTTCTCCTCATTTCTCTTCGGATAGTTCTGAACCAAATGATCAGTCGATCCACAGGTAAAACAACCTTGTATCTTCTTCGGACTGGGACAATTGGGTGACATGTGCCCTTCTTGCCCGCAGTTATAGTAAACTCCCTTCTTCTTCAGACAAACTCCTACATGATTCTTCCCATAAATTGCACATGGTCCTCCTACCTTCTTCTTCTCTTCGAAATTATTACCCGCCTGGGTATTCTCGCTCCACTTTCTCTTGTTTGGATTACTACCACCACTGCTTCTTCCATCACTTGTCTTTTTCTTCTTCTCCGGATAAAATTGAGATGCAGCTTCACTCCCTCCTTCAGCAATTAACGCTTTCTCCATCAAAGCCGCGAACGTATTTATCTGCAATACGGCTACTTTATTATATATCCCCAGCTTCAATCCATTTTCAAATCTTCTCGCTTTTCTTGCTTCTGTGTCCACCTGATGAGGTTCAAATCTCGCTAACTAGTTGAATTTGGCAGCATACTCAGAAACTGACATTTTCTCCTGCTATAGTTCTAAGAACTTAACTTCCATCCGAGCTTGCATACTTGACAAAAAGTAGTTCTCAAAGAACAACTCCTTGAATCTTGTCCAAGTTACTACGGCTGTACCGGCTCTCGCTTGATTAGTTTCCCACCAGTAATTGGCTTTGTTAGAGTTTATGCCCTGGAGGCCAATTATTTGATATAATTGCTTAACGTTTTGATATTATATTTGATTGAATAAATATATGATTTTATTATGGTTTTATTTATCGTAAATATAATTGTTAACATAATAAAATTCCTTAGAATAGTGATACAAATTATATAGTTTCAAGTATGTGACTTGAACATGAGATTATATATTACCATTAGTATCGTGTTCTTAAATGTCCCTAATCGAAAGTATCATTGTTGATGGGACAACAATGATGCATTGAGACTAGTATGTGGATCGATGATGACCAAATCTCATTGGTCATAAATATATGAGATATTAAGTCAATGCATAGGTACATGTTGAAAACGATGTCTTCGGGACGGACCCACCATGAGAATTCTATATGGAGCATTATGCGAAGTGTCATTAGCAATTCTCATAGTAGGACAATGATGTAATGGTCCTCCGAGGCACGAAATCGCTATATTACTACACGAGAATTTATGTACTTTGATATCATCAAATGTCACCTTTAATAGGGTGGACTATAAAGGTGATTATTGGGTTCATCATTAATCGTGTGAGAAATATGAGTGATCTAGATGGAATTTAACCATCCTATATATTATAGGTGATATCCATAGGCCTCTTGATTGAGTAGGACTATGAAATGCATAGCCATGCTCAAATAGTGATTTGTTTCATATAGTTACACTCATTGATCAAGAAAACTCAGATTAAATTATGAAGAGTATGACACATTCCATGACTCGAGTTTAATCTAGGATATTAAGGTTAAAAGGATTAAATTACATTGAAATATTGGTCACAAAAAGGTTGCATCGAATCATCGATCTTATTATTACTTGGGTAGCGATTGATGCATTACTAGATGCTTGCTCACTTATTTATAATTTTATAATATGATTTTAAAATTATTGCCAACGTAATAATAACCTATAAGGTCACACACATAGAAACGTTATTTAAAGGGAATTAATTTAAATTTTAAGGATTTAAATATATTAATATGATTAATAGTATTTAAATCACGAATTTAAATTAAAAGGATAATTTGTATATATGTATATTAATTAAGTAAGACTAAATTAAGAGATATATATATATATATATATAAATTCGGATTTTATAAAATTAGGTTTTGATTTGATTAATTCCTTTTAACTACTATATATATGATATATAGCCGCTACTTAGGGTAAGATATCATAATTGAAAAACCCTAGCCGCTCTTAGAGAGAGACTAGAGAAAAAAGTTTGAAAAAATTCATTACGTTTTGGTGGCTAGTACCGCAAGTCCTTCTTATTGCGTAATCGTTCGACGGTTTGTGCGGCGGTGATGTGGAATCTGTGAGGCGCAATCGGTTTGTATGCGTTGGAGATTCGAGGCGCAGTCGGTTTCAGATTCTCATTTTTTTGTTTATATCTGGTATAATCTCTAAACCTCTGAATTAATTGATTTTCGCATGGATCCTGTTTTAGGGTTTCGGAAATTGCTTTAAAATTTTAATTTCATTTGTGCGTTTACGTATCGGGCTCAACAAAGCTTCTCCTTCATCAAATATGTTGCAAACGTTGTCTTTTGCTCTTTCGCCACCCTAGCAATAATGAATGCTTTCTCCATTTCTTTTACCCAAGTTTGGGCTTCAATTGGATCCGTGGTTCCTTTGAATTCAGGCGGTCCTACTATTGCCTCTTTTTCAGTTCTAATAAAAGAGCTCTAACTCATGCAAGCATACACGTGTCAACTAGTAATACAAAGTAAGTAGAGTATCGATCCCACAGCGAAAGTTGTCAAATTTAAACTACTATGCATCAATCAACTCACTATATTCATATGCTTAAACTAACGACTAAAAGTGGTGAATTAAACTAATTGTAAACAATAACTACAATAAGACTATTAATGGAATAAATCAAATCTGAAAATAATGGGATCCTAACTTCATTTAATATTTCATCCAATCGCCACTATCATGCAAGAAGTGCTCACATATCACAGGAAAATAGTCAAGAGCACTAACAGAGTTATAGCCATTTTTCAATGCACTATAACCTACTTACACCGCATCCACAGATGATAGACTCCATGTAATCATCAATACAACCAAAAACACTATATGTCTATATGAAATTGCAATTATACTGAATTTAAGCACAAGCCCTTACTCTAACTCATACGGTGAAACAGTATATGTCTATCTGGTTCACAAAATATGCAAGCCATATAAAACAGCCCCATATTCGCATGTTATCATGATTACAATCCATACTCGCATGTTCATTGTCAATTCCATACAAGTACTGAAATGAATGGTGATCAAGCATTCATACATGTAAAACAATCACGATAGAATTCCCATATGATATGCAAAACAACCCTAGCATTCAAGCATGCAATCAAACTATATATTAAAATCCGTTAGAATCCCATAATGGAAAATCCCAAGAAGAATTGGAGAAGTAGATGTTTTGGCTTCGTTCTACGTTGGAATCTCCCTCATAGTGTAAACCCTAGTTTCTATGATGAAAAAATGACAAAAAGTATCAATCCTCTATCTGACACACAGTCAGAATCATTTTTAATCCAATTACAACTCATTTAATTAAAAATTAAAATAAAACAAATACACACCGGATTGATCATCGCATGCAAGCTACTCCCCTCCAAGATGTTCCTCCCGCGGACGCGAGACTTGCAGAATGTCATGCTCTCCAGCCGAGTACTCGCGCGGGTGCGCACTCTCAAGGATATTCTTCCGCGCGGCTTGCAATCTCTGATTAAGTTTCGGTTACGATTACGTCAATGTTGTCAGCTGCTTTCTTCTTCTTGTTCATTCATGCTTAATCCTCTTCCATGCTTGATCTCCTTGTTCCATTGTACCTTCATGCCATGCATATCCCCGCTTGTGCCTTACCTTCACGCATCCATTAGCCTCGTGCCCTCTAATACCACCAAATTAAAATTTGATTCACGCACTTATTCATAAAAAGGAGTTTTAAGTAAATGCAATGCAAACTATCATGAAATGCAACTAAAACACAATAAAATGTACTTGAGATGAGCATAGTTTGCGTGAATTGGTATTCAATAAGTAGGTATAAATACCACTTATCAAATACCCCCAAACTTGAACTGTTGCTTGCCCTCAAGCAATGCATGCTAATGAACAATGAATATGCAGCTACGATACTATGCAACTAATATATGATGCAACCTAGTCTCACATAGTTCCAGCCATAACAGAATTCCGGTCCAATTTGCCTCAATGAATTATCCAGATCCAAGAATACAATTTCAAACCAAACTATAGGCATAATGTCAAACACTCAGATAATTCGTATATGCTATAAAGATGCTGTGTGTGTGTATGGTGTTCACCAAAACTTCATCTAAGCAAAGAATACATATGCTACATTGCTCCAAATAGAAAATTATAGTCTAAATCAAGACTCATGTATACTCATGCCACACAGACTGTTTCAACATATCAACACAAACTAAGGTTCAACAATGGGCTTATTGCTTTATTGCTACTCATGAGGGTGATTTACGCACTTTCCCGCGGTGTTTATTGTTATTTTTCTTTTCTTTTCTCTTTTTCCCTTTTTTCACATGACTGTGCCATATCTTAATCCATTAGGCACACTGCTACCCCTTAGCGAGCTTTCAACCAATGACTCCCAGACCATTAAAGACCTTAGAGTATTAGGTGTAGAAACAATCCCCATGCATTTTCTACTCAAGTTGCCAAGGCCCCAAAATAAGACTAGCCACGTTATTGCTATTCATTTTCATTTTTTTTATACATAGCATACCCATGTTTTCCCAAAGTTTGCATGTCAATGTTTCATACGGTCTTAAGATCACTTTCCACATATTTCTCTTTTTAAAACTACATTTGCTATCAAGCAAAGAAACACATACCTCTTATACTTACAAGTGATTGTGAACACATTTGTGCAAACCAAAAGCATTTAAACAGTAACATGAATTTCATCGTGTAAAACCTTATAACTACGTTCATGTTATTCAATATACTCTAGAATCCTTCACAATTCACTATCATCATTGGCTAGGCAAGAATTTCTATAAAGCAAGAATTTGTGTGAGACATGCAACTAAAACATACTAACACAAGCAATTATGACTAAAAATTAAAAAATTTCAGCAAAATTTTGTAAAAATTTTATAAACATGCACAATTCAACTAAACATGCAAAAATAAAATGAACTAAATGAAACTATACTACTAACCCCAATACCCCCAAACTTATAATATTTGATGCCCCATTGAATGAAGGTAACGGGTACAGAAAACTCCCCTAATGATTGTCTTGACCACCCTCCTCGGGTGGTGAATCTGGTGGTGGATACGGCACTGCGGTCCCAAACTGAGGCCACTCTAGCATTGTTCCTTGCTGCGCGAAGGCTTCGACCAAGGCCCTTGTGAGTCCCGTAGCAAACGTTCCAAAATTGTCATATATGGCGTTAACTTTTCGCTCCAACCTTCGTAGTTGTCGATCGCTAGGAACAGTGTATGCTCGGGTGGATGGGATTGCCTCATCTGTCTGAGGGGGCTGCTGGGATGGCTCGGGGAAAGTTGGTTGGATGATAAAGCCAATCCTCGCGGGTGCGGTTCACCACCTGTCCAATCCTTGAACTTGGCGATTATGGTAGGAGTGATGTCATGGCTCGGGTTCTGCATTTACTCGTCATGCCACGATACTCCTTGTTGGGTACAAAGCATGGTTACCACAGATTCATATGGAATACTCCCATTCATGCTCTCCCGCCAATAACGCAGCATGTTCTGATGAATGAGGTGGCCGACGTCAATATACTTGTCTTTGATAATGTGTAAGACCCCAAATTATTAATAAATGAAATTTAATTTACTCTATTTATCATTTTGAAATAGTAAGGGTTGATTTGATTAATGTGAATAGTTATGGGTAAAATACGCAAATATTTCGAATAAGCAAGTGGTTATAAAATATTCATTGTTGTCGGGGAATATTCGTTTGGTCATGGAATATTAAATCGCTTGTGAATATTAGATGCGACGGTAGCAGACCTTATTATGTGGGCCCCATAGCGGAAAGCGATTAGAGGAAGAAAATGACAAGAATAAGTTGTTTATAAATAACGGCGTAGTTATTATCGTTAATACTGTTAGAATACCCGGTGGTTAAAACACAGTAGCACACGGTATTGCACCAATTATTGATTCTTACGTAAGAAGGCACTACTCAATAATTGTTACAGTAATACTGTTCGGTATTTTATTTTATTGATTCAATAATTACTGTGTTGATATTTTGTATTACTGTTGTTTTAATAATTGTCACTGCACAGTATTTTCTATTATCGGAGCAATAATTCATATTATCTGAATAATATTATTACATAACATCATTGGCAATGTCTAGAAAGTTACATCTAAGGAGAGGTTTGGTCATCTAAGTCTTGCTATTTAGTAAGGAGAGATCCTTATTGAAAGCCCCTCTTTCTGAGAACCTGCACAGTTGTCAATAATGTGATTCTCATAATATTATTTGTGAATAATTAATTATTGATTTATATGATGAGAAAAATATTAATTTTATGAGGATATAGATGGAGAAAATTTTTAATGTGACAATTGTTGAAAATTGAAATTTTATCTTTTTCTGATAAAATAATTCATTTAAATATATTATTATATTTTAATAATATAATAATGATGATATTTTTACGATGAATGTGGGATATATGAGTATATGTGGAGGAGGAATATTTTGTTACCAAAATATTTAAAGCATGTTATGTGTCGGTGGACCCCATTTCTTGACCGAAATTTGATTATAGCTTGTAAAATCGAATCGCTTGTGGATTTCTTCAATTCTACATTTGAATTTGGAAAAACTTTCTTCCGAAAAGTTGTAGAGAATTGAATTACCTATAAAAGTAAATCGATTCAATTTTTTACGATAAAAGGGCTATTTATTATGAATTATTGAAGTTCAAGCTTCAAATAATTGATTTTGGAAGTTTAAAATAATTTAAATAAGAAAAACGTTTTTTGTGTTTGGTGGGCATCTTTAACACATGTCAAGTTGTTGAATTCAGATGCTTGATGCGTAGGAAGATGTAGAAAAAAATAAATAATATTAATTTATTAAATTTTCTACTTTGGTGTTCTAAGCATTTTCCTATAAATAGGGTGCTTAGGTTAGAATTGAAAATCACACCAGAAACTGAAGTTTTCTCTCTCTATATTATCGAGCATATTCTTGTGAGTATTTTGAGTATACTTTGAGTATTGCTATACGGTGCAAGTTCAAGTTATAGCCTATATCCTGGTGTTTTAAACTAGAAGTATTGTCTTTCGAGGTAAGGGGGTGTTATTTTATTCAAAAATGATATTATTTCTTCAATATCATTATCTTAGAAATATTGGTTGGAAATTTTTATCAAATTTGGAATTTTTTCATGTCGTGGTTACTATTCATGAGTTACTATTCATGAGTTACTATTCACGAGTACTATTCACGAAGCGTGAATATGTTTTTTGTGAAATTTCTATCTTTTGGTGTCGAGTTACTATTCACGTATAATGACACTATTCACGATATCTGACCTTATTCACGAATACGCACTATTCAATAGAAAATAAAATTTCTTCTTTTGTCCAAAATATCTATTATGGATACTAGCTTTGATTGTATCCATGTTTTGATTATTCTTGAATTTTACTCCACTCGATTACTTATGAAGTATTTTTGAACTTGGATTGTTTAAAATACTGAATCCTTAATATTTGTTCTTTTGTTTCACTTGATTCGTTTCCTTTAAAATATTTTTCATCATCCTCATCCTAAATGATGATATTCTTTGAATATCTTTGGCACGTAGTGCAATGATGAATGATTTCTTCAGTGAATATCTTTGGCCCGTAGTGCAAAGATGAACATGATCAACTAATTAATATCTTTGGCCGTGAGTGCAAAGATGAGCAGTGTTTAGATGAACATGACCAATCGATGAATATCTTTGGCTGTTGTGTGCAAAGATGAATATTTGATTCCAGATATTTATTGATTGATGTTACAGGGATAAAATATCGACGATGAACTTTTAAATTCATATATAGAAGATAGTAGTTTGCATTCTCTACTTAACTCTTCTAATGAATTATTATTTCC
The DNA here is from genome assembly GCA_020205605.1 of Panax ginseng. NCBI lineage: Eukaryota > Viridiplantae > Streptophyta > Magnoliopsida > Apiales > Araliaceae > Panax > Panax ginseng. Next base: position 89,562,280 of record CM035139.1, on the reverse strand, counting down.
GTTGCGAATATTGATTTAAAATTGGTTGTCTATTGTATTCTATTAGATTTTTTCCTATTAGAGACTAACGATAATTTTGTTGTATATTATCTTAGTCATAATATTCTTTACTGGGCTAGTTGAGCTCACCCTTTTCCTTTTTGTTCCATTTTTCTTCTCAGGAGGCGAGAATGTAGCGAAATCACAGTCGAGGGTATGGAATGATGGTTATAGAAAAGAGTTGTTTAGTAGTCCTCACCATTTTGTAAAATAATGTATAAATAATTGTGATGAGGATTTATTTGGGTATGTATATTGTCTAGAAGACAATAATTGTATTTAAACTCACAATTATATATATGTTGTCGTATTTTTGCACGACAAATGTATTAATAAAGTTGTAGTTATTTTTGTACCATGTATTTGGCGACTCAGAATGGGTTGGATGGAATGGACCTATTTTGGGGCGTCACGGTTGGTATCGAGCTTAGGGATATGATCTCCGGCGGAGATCGGGATATAGAACTAGGAGGGAGAGACAGGTAAATCCTTCGCCATAGTGTGTCCTACCTAAGCTTATTTGTTAGTTAGTTAGTATATAGGGATATTATGTGATATATTGATTTTCTTAAGTAACCCTTGTTTTATAACAGTATTTGAGAATGTCGACTGAGAATATTAACAGTGGAGTAAATGAGACCGTGGAGATGCCTGTACTTACCAACGAGGAGAACGTGCAACAGGCTGGCAATGTACCTCCTGTGAACAACACCACTAAGCAGATGATGAACGAAGGGATGTTTAGAAGCTTATTGCAGTTCATGCAAAATCAGACGAGGGAGACTCGTGTTCAAAATACAGGAGGAAATGATAGCAATTCATGGGTGGTCACAGCCAAGCAGTTTAAAGAGTTAGAACCACCAGAATTCTAGGGAAAGCCGAATCCGATTAAGGCAGAGACGTGGGTCAAACAAATTACCAAGATATTCGATGTCTTAGGATGCACGGAGGAATAGAAAGTTCCATTTGCTACTTTTATGTTCCGTAACGAGGCAGATTACTGGTGGGAATCTGTGAAGCGTACCCATCCAGCTGCACTCAGCACGTCATGGGAGACATTTCAGAAACAGTTCAATGACAAGTACTTCCCTAAAAGTATTCGTCATATGAAGGAAGTGGAGTTTATTAGACTGGAGCAGAATAACATGACGGTGTCCCAGTACGAGGAGAAGTTCGCGGAGTTATCCAGGTTTGCACCTCATTTGGTAGAGAATGAGGAACGTATGACGCGGATGTTTCTGAGAGGTTTGAAACCCGGCATACGTCAGTATCTCATTTCTCATAAATTTTCTCTCTATTCAGATGTTGTCAATAGAGCTCAGTTGTTAGAGCGAGATAACGAGTACGTTCAACCGAGGGACCATAACTAGGATCATATCGAAGATAGCAGGCATCAGAATAACGATAACCAGTGGAGAAAGAAGAATACGGACAAAGGCGGTAACCACTCTGGTGGTAATCGTGGCCATGAAAATAGAAGAAGCGAGTTGGGATGAGATTTTAAAAAGAGGAGATTCAACAACAACCATGTGAAGACGTCAGCGCCAGTAGCAACTGGTTCCAAGGGAGGAGAAAGACCACCGGTCAGACATGTTACAAATCACCGGGAAAGAGGGATATATCATTAAACCGCCCTTACAATGAGTTTAAGGTATGCTATAATTGTGGAAAAGAAGGACATATCGCTCGAGATTGTATGGTATCGAAACCCAGTCCAATGGAATGGTGACTCGAAAGGATGTCCTGTAAAAGTCAAAGTCAATCGGTTCTCGGAAGAGCGTTTGTAATGGCCATCAAAATGCAAGGAACCCGAGCGAAGTTAGCACGGGTTAGTTAATTATAAATTCTTGCGAAGTTTATACCTTACTAGATACTGGTTCTACCCATTCTTTTATCTCTCTTGCTTGCGCTCAACGTTTGAACTTGACTACGGAGAAATTAGACTTTGACCTATTTATGGAGACTCCGTTAGGAGAAACTTTCATTACATCCGTTGTTTAGAAATCTTGCTTGATTCAGGTTGGCACTATCACATTACCTATTAACCTTATTTCTATAGAGATATTGCTTTTGATGTGATTTTAAGGTTAACTACTCATCATGCCGAAATTGATTACTTTCGTAAGGTTGTTAGTTTTCATATTCCTAAGCAACCTGTTATTCGAATTCAAGCAATCAAACCATTGTAGTCAAACATTTTCATATCAAGCCATGAAGTCATTCGTTTATTACGGATGTCAAGTTTTCTTAGTCCATGTTATGGATTTGAATAAAGACACGCCGATTGGAATAATATTCTCATTGTTATTGATTTTTCCCGGCGTATTTCTGAAGAATTTCTTGGCTTACTCCCAAAGCTGATATTAAATTTTGTATCGACTTTGAACCCTAAGACAAAACTCATTTCTAAAATCTCATATCGAATGACTCCTATTGAACTTCGTGGAGTTAAAATTCAACTATAGAATTTGGTACCGAGCCTTTACCCGGTGACTTCCTTTGTGGAATGCACCGCAAGCCGGATCTCAAGTAGGGGACACCATATTCGCGCGATAATAAACCGATAGGTGTCATTGTAACGTCTTATCCAAGGTTGGGATATGAGTCACGATTGAGAACAACCTAAGTCGAGAATCGAAATACGTAGCTTTCTGGCTTAGTTGGTTATTATCGAGATTCATTGAAGGATATTCTCGAATCGCTATTCCATTAACGCAAATTGACTCGTAGAGATACAAAATTCGAATGGAGCAAGGAATGTGGGAAGAGCTTGAAGAACTCAAGAGGAGACTCATTTCATTACATGTTACGACCATGCCATCCTCGGAAAAGCGAGCGTGGTAGGTGGCGTGTTGAGTAGAAGATCGTATACAAGTCTGACGTATGATATTGTCAAAGACTCATTTAGTATAATTTACAAATAATAGAGATGGAGATGAAAACTCTAGGTACCCACGTGATGATATACGAGTATAATCGACTTTAATCGATAAAGTTAAAGCTGTTCAAGTGTAATAACCCGAGATTTTCTATATAAAATAAATAAGAAATTTTATGATAAATTTTTTTTTAATGACGAGACTAAGTGTCAAGTAAAGTGAACGATAAATGTGAATACATTTATTACTTGAAAAATTAGAAATAATTTTGGAATTATTAATTACCACAAATTATATGGTAATAAATTTCGTAAAGTTCTAAATATTTTTATTAATTATTTTCCATGAAAACATGATTGAAATAATATATGAAGTGATAATTAGATTTATATAATAAATATTTTATTATATGAATTGTTCGAAATATTTAAGTTAATTATTTTAACTTGATTATTGATGTTGTGTACGAAGAATAAGTCAGACATGAGATCCAAACCCTGGATTGGGATTGTGATCAAGAGATGAGAATAATAATATTATATTATTTTACAGTACCATAATTATGTATTGGGTATGTGCGGACAGATAATATTGAACAATGACGGTCAATTAGGTCATAACATATTACCGTCTGTGAAACCCTAATTATTAAACTCAGTTATGGGGTATTTACGAGTAGTATTTGTGTATGTGAAGTTCTTCTTGTGAATAAGAATATCGGTAATTAGAAGAAACCCTAATTATCATTGTTGTACATCGATAATTAGGACAAACCCTAATTATTATAACCCTAACCGGTTGAAATTAGAACCGTAACGACTGTGTTAGTAACATACACAGATAATTAAAGAACCACTAATGGTCAATTAGAAACCCTAATTTTAATTACCGGGTTTAATTTCGATGTTATTGTATAAGTGTTTTAATTTACCAAAGGATAGAAGTTAATTGGTAAATTATAAGAATTAAATCTAGTGATGAAATATTACATTTAATTGCCTTGTACAAGATTGCCCATACACTCTTAAACAAAGCTGACCATCACCCATAACAAATCGTAAGCAAGAATCGAGAATTTTTTGGCAAAAGGGTATAAGAACACTAAACCTAGAAATCCTTTGATTCGATGTTATTTGATACAATTGATTGTTTAAAGTTGTGTAATAGAATGTTAATTGATGATATGGGTTGATAAATCAAAGACCCATAACATCAAAGTGCACGAATTTGAAGATTTAAGCAAGTTGGAAAAACCGAATTCTTTGCTCGATCATGAGTTTTGTTCTTCAAAAGTTGTTATGTGTAGCCTGATATGTGGTCTTTAATCTGCAAAAAGAATCAAGTCCATATCATGTATAGATTAGAAGTTATAGATGGTCAAACATGGTTGACCGATCATGATAAACCTGCTTTTAGGCGATCAGTAATGGGTGCATTCTCGTCCACTTTTGTGCTTTAAAAGGTCTGGACTTTTGATATGTTGTAGTGCACTGAGTTAGGAAGCCATAGGCTTTGGAATGACCTCATTCCGACCTCGGATGAGGGAATTACGGTGATTGGAAGGAAATGTGTCAAAACTGAAAGTCAGCAGCGGGATGTGCTATTCGGGACACTATTTCGATCAGTTAATGTTTTCAAAACCTTCTGGGCTTTTGGTATGTTATAGTACACCGAATAAGCTTTCCATAGACTCCAAAACGGACTAAATCCGATATCGGAGGAGAGAGTTATGACATTTCAAAGTAGTAGTGTCAAAACTTCCCAACAAGTGCGGTGCGTCCATTTGAACGGAATTTAAAATGACGATGTGTTGAATTTGGAAATGGTCAAAGAATAAAAGTTGTAGCCCAGAAGTTAGCTTGGCGTGGGCTCAAGAATCGCTCAAAAATGTTTTAAAATGAAAGAGTTATAACTGTTTTTAACGGAAGAGGGTAAAGCTGAAACGAGATTGAAAATCATTATGAACGTCCACTTTTGACACACCTTTGTTTGGGCTACCTAATGAACCCGAATTGGGTAATTCGTATTTTTAAAAAATAGTCTTAATACCATGTATAACATATCCAAAATCAGATTAATCGGAGTTATGAGCAATGCGTTAGAAAATCATAAAGTGAGCTATTGAAAATTAGTATAAACCAAGTCCCACATCGACTAAGTTGAGAACTTCACCATTTTCTAAACCTATAAATAGAAGGGCTTGGCCTTTGTTTCATTCACCAACAATAAGGCCTCCAATTTTTTTGAGAAAGGCTTTGTTGTGGGAGAACTTTTTATAAAGATCTCCTTAGTTAAATTTTAGGCGTGGAAGTGCGTATTCATCTGTAGAATTAGTATTTCCTAGTATGTTTCTTATTTAATTTTTGTAATGTTATTATTTTTAATTGTTAGTTAAAGTTTGAATTTTTGAAGTTTAGTTAGTGTTGTTAATAAACTAGTTAGTTTACTATGTTTATTTTGGCTTAGAATTGGTTATGTAAATGAGTTATTTGTGATGACTTTTAATATTTTGTGATGAATTTCATTAATTAATTATTATTAATGATATTAAAGTTATTTAATGATTATATTAAATAATTTAGTTTAAAAATGATTTTAATATTATAAAAATCATTTTAAATGAAAATAAGGTATTTAAAAATATTTTAAGTTATAAAATATAACTTTTAATATTTAAATGATAATTTCATTAATAATTAAATATTAATGATATTAAGATAATATTAATGATATTTAGTTTATTTAATAATTATTATTAAATAAATAGTTTAAAAATGGTTTTACTTATTTAAAAACCATTTAAAGAGGATATTAAGGATTTAAAAATATTTTAAGTTATAATTAATGACTTTTAATATTTGGATAAATAGTACATTAATATTTAAATATTAATGGTAATTATTTAAAATGATTTTTATTGTTTTAAAAATCATTTAAAGGGTAATATAAATGTTTTAAAAATAGTTTGAGTTATTATAAATAACTTTTATATTTTGGCAATGGTTTCATTAATAGTTTAGTATTAATTAAACTATTAATAATAATGGAATTGTTTAATGTTTAAATCATTTAATTATGATTTCGATAATTGAAAGTTATAGCCGGCCAAACTAGCTGACTTGAGAACCGATTATGAAGTTCTAAATTTGAAGAAGAACACCTATAGTAACAATTATATCACTATAGGCCCTTTAGTGACAGATTTGAATTATTTTAAATTTTTCAATTTCTGGAAATTTCGAAAATGATTAAAAATTAAGATGTCTGATATTTACAGATGTTGAGGTATAAAATAAGAGTCTTAGACTCAAGATTTACAAATAAAAAGTTGTTTGATACAACAAACAAATGTCGAACTTCTATAATAGAAAGAAAAGGCTACTGTAAGAGCATGGATGAGATATTTGAAAAATGTATAAAAATATTTCAAGTATAGAATATGAACTAAAAGTATGATCACTGTGATTATGTGATTAGACTATGTGCTGACTGTAATAGATAGTACTATGTGTTAAGATATATTATTCTAATCGAACGCATGATCTGATTATTGATAGGTTGTGATAAAGAGATAAAACCTAAGTTGAGATTTGTAATCAGCGAATCAAGCAAGTATCCTACCTTTGCATTTTCTTTATGCAATGGACATGAGTAAGAAGTTTCAGAATTATTCTATTCCTGTACAGATTATGTACGCTTTGATTATCAACATGTTAGCTCAGATATATATTCTGTTAAGTTGATTTCTAAATGGTTATACAAGTGTCCCCACTTGGATAACCATGGCATTTATTCATATGTTGATATACCTCATCAATTACCCGTATACATATATATTGAATTACATATTATTGTTGAGCAAGATTAAAACCTTGGGTTTGGAACCGTGCATGTATGAACATCCCTATATGGGAAGATTTTTGCCCAAGCGGATAGAGAGGAGCGATGAATTTCGTTCAAGTTATGTAGTATTGATCAATCACAGGTACAATCTGGTTTGATCACCCTCCGTGTGCGTAAAAAGCTAGGCGGTTTGCGGATGGATTTCTGCCAAACCTTTTCGAAAATGAAAAGAATGTTCATAGTATGATTCTTAAACCCTATTAATGGGTAGAGCCAGAGACAAATTTAAATAATTTGGAAGAGATTTGTTATGTGAATTTTTATCAAGATGATTACTTCACAACTTTCGATTCGTTGTAGAAGTGTTATGTAAAGAGAATACTTATATTCTTTCAAATTATATATATAATTGCTATTACTTATTTGGGCACTCAAATGCTCATCCTTGCTTAAATTAAATGTTTTCGATTATGTATGAGCAACTTTGAAGGCTCGAGCACGAACAAAGGAAAAGGAAAGGCGATCGAATAAGTGTGTATCATGAGTTAATGGTTATAGTTGTATTGGTATCTATTCAAGTATTATAAGGAATGTATTTGAAGGTCACGTGCACAGGGAAGTAAACTTTGATGTATGTAAATTAAGTTCGAATGTATTATTATTTTAGTATTATTCAAATTTTAAAGAAATGGTATCGTGGAGAACCGGAGTTCGGGTTTCAAGTACTGGATTTGGGGTCAAATCACGAGGTTGGTATCAAAAGGCATTGGTTATGAAGCTTAGGTAGAAATACACAGACTAATAACCGCAATGATTAGGATAAGTATTAACTCATCTAGAGTTAGTTGGTCGAAATGATTCAAAGATGAATCTCGGCGAGTGTAAAGACACACGTTGTTCCCTAACTCGATTATAAAGTTAAGCAAAGAGTGGGGAATAGATTGAGTCTAAAAGGCCGAAAGTGCATTATGAGAGATCGTAAAATAAAACGATCAAGATATAGAACTAAATCGTAATATATACGATGAGATCACCCGTGATCTCGATAAGGCTATAATGACCCGAAGGAATCAATCTGATGATTGGAAAGTTTACAGCAAGATTCTTTGTATGAATTGTACTATCAATTGAGTACAGATCCGGAAGAGAATTATAAATACTGAATAAATTATTATGGAGAATGGGGTTAGTGTTAGATGGGGATTCAATTGAGGACTCGTATGGGCAAATGAGTTGTATGATTCTTCGTATGGGAGCCGAATTGTACTTGGTGTAAAAACCACTTAGTTTAAAGCACCGATAATCATTGAAATGTATCGTGTCGCGCTTTTGTTATATGCACATTAAGAGGATGACTCCATTCTCGGTGTATAACAGTGAGATAGGTCATAGATAGAGAATATAAGATTAAGTTCAAGTTCTTAAAACTCATACCTATGAGACATTCTTGACTCATAATTATATGAAATGTTTATGAACCCCTCAAATGAATGGGCGCTTGAAGGTCCGACTAGGATAAGTTCTTAAACTCATATGATTGTGGCAATTTATGAACTCATAAGTGTGGTTTGATGAACTGGGTATAGTTTTGTGTGAATGGAGTGTTATGGATTACGAGGAATGATAGATTGTTAAGTAAATGATTTTTAGTGAAGGTGTTAGGTTTTCCTAAACTCCTAGCTATGCTAAACTTCAAAATTTTTGACATCAAGCTAAATCGCACTATGTGCTTTTGAAAACAAAAATGTAGACTCGTAATCATTTTTGAAACGGTTTAAAGTACTATTCTATGCTACTTATTTCGGCTGAGACGCAAATGATTTGAAATATCAAAATTATTTTTAATTATCACTCATGTACCATGTAACTTTGAGTGCGAGATGATAAAAATATGATGGAGTTATAAATACTGAATACTTAGTGTGAATTTGACTGAAGTCGCTGCGTTCCACTTATTGTATGATGTGTTATGACAAAAGTCATACAATGACGGCATCCTCAACGGATTATTAATCTGATGCGGCATCATGACGTCATTCTAGAAAATGTTTTCAAAAGTTTAATTTGCCAATCGGGTTTGGCTACATCTAAATAATTGATTGAATTGAATTATTGATATGAGTCTATGCTATTTGAATCACCAGACTAATGTTTATGAAAACTCTAAGTGTTCATTGAAAGAAATTTCCCGAACCAAATTGTTTTGATGCGGAATCCTATGATAAGATTATGAGGTGAACGATGTTGTTTGGATAAAGTAATCCAATCTAATAGCGTAAATATTAAGCTGAGCATGATTAATACGTTATGCATGGCGTAGGGGTACAATAGGCTAATCACCTAAAATACTATTAAATGGTAGTTTACCTTCTTTGTGATTGTAAACATACCGTGTAATTTTTTACGGTATGAATACCGTTAAAACTATGTGTTCATGGTCTATATGACCCCTCAAAGACAATTTGAAAACTTTTACTCTTGTGAGAGGTGTATTGGGTAGCATGTGATGATATGTGTGAATGTTGTAAGCTTACGGATAAGCGTTAAGCCAGAGTTATGAGGGAGGTTGGGCGAGGAGATATTCGAGATAAGACAGTTGAAGGTTGAAATAGAAGCCAAAGACACCAGATACATACCTTAGACTGAACTTTAGTCATCACCTTCCATGCGATTCGATCACGAGTGGATGGAGTCGCCTTTCTCGGAGATAGGTGTTGATGAGAATTGAATAAATTTATCATCAATCAAAATAAGATATATAGAACTCTTGAATCTTGTGTATATATACTATATGTTAATCGGGTAACTTATGTATGTAGATGTCTCGGTGAGAAAGATATGTGGAATAAGAAGGATCAGGATCTATACCCCAGAGCTAATATCAAGGCCAACAAGTGAAATAGAAGCTCACCAGAACCCAAATCGGGCCGAGGTGGCTATAGTGGAAAACGTAGCATCGGATCCGAAATGGTGGATTTGTGAGATAGTGATTCGGACACTAAAGTTGAAGGCACTCAAGCATCAACGGAGATACGAGGATCCGGAGAACAAGGTTTCTACTGGAAAGGTCAGGGGAGATTGAGGCGTTGCTTAATATCCAAATTGCGTCCAAGCATTGCTAGCAACAATGGAAGAGCAGGATAAGCTCAAAATCCGAATTGACCAGATGGGAGCCTCAAGCAACACCTCGTGTGCAACTCCGAGAGGTAAGGAAAAAAAAAAGAAAGGTAGAAGATCCTGACTTAGGAAAACCTGATAAGAAGAAAGGGAAAAAGATATGTTATATTTGTGGCCGTGAGGGACATACCTCTCCCCGTTGCCCCAACTATAAGTAAGGTGGATGTTTTAATTGTGGAATGGAAGGACCTCAAGCGAATGAATGTCCGAGAAAAAGGTTTGGTAAATAAGTAGTATGGGTTATGTTGTGTTTATGTAATGTGTGTGATAAGTAATGAACTATTTTCAACTTTTATGTTGGTCAAGATTTTAAATCCAGACTTTACGTAGTCACAAAGGGATAGCCATTGATTAAAGCGAGGATGTCTTTGTGTAAATATTCGATAAATGAATATGAATCTAAGTTTGAGAAATGAAACGAAGTTTAATACATTAATCTTATGCAATAAGGTTTAAAATGTAAGGGTATAATTTATGGTTTTATTTAACAAAATAATGCCACCAAGACGTCAAACTCGAAACCAAAGGGTAGAAGAATCTACTAATCTTTGGAGAACGGCGGCCGAGGCCGATGCAAAATTTTGCAAACATGGTAGCTCGGGCTATGCATCGAGAATACCAAATTGCGAGGAACCACCAGACAATCGCTTGGCAAAATTCAAAGACTTCAAAGCCGTAGGACCACGAATTCGAGAGGATCGGTGACCCTATAGAAGCCCGGACTTGGGTGAGCGAGATAGAGAAGGCGTTAAATCGCTCGCTAAAGTAGATGAGGGGCAAAAGACCGCTTTTGCCACTTATATGATGAAAGGGAAGCTAACTTTTGGTGGGAGGCAAATAAGACTCAAGGCGGGGAAAAGAAGAAATTACTTGGGATAGGTTTAAGGATTTATTTTTCAAAACTATCTCTCTGTTAGTATGCGATCTAGAATGGAGGTGAGATTCACAGGAGTTAAGCGGGATAACATGGTACATTGCGTGAGTATGCCGCAAAATTTAATGAGTTAGCTTAGGTTTGCTCCACATCAAGTGGATACAGAGGCTAGGAAGGCAAGGAGATTTGAGTTGGGCTTAAAACCACGGCTCTCTGATAAGGTGTCGATCTTGTAAATCAATACTTTTACGGCCTCATGGAGAAGGCTATCATTCTTTGAGCAGGAAGTGAGGCCATGAGCCTCTACCATAAGGAGAAGAAGAATAAAAAGCAAGTCGGAAGAACAATAAAGATAGAAAGTAGTAGTGGGAATAGGGGTGAGAAAAGAATGAGGAATTTTTACGAGAAAATGCAAGTAAAGCGAGTTGGTATAAAAAGTAGTAGTGCGGTGCAAGAATTGCGGGAAGAATCACTCTGGCGGAGTGTCTCGAAGGGCAAGTTTGTATGCTACAAGTCTTGAGCAAGAGGTCATATCTCTCCCAACCGCCTGACTCAAGGATGATCGGGTGGATGTTTTATATGTGGATCGATTGAGCATAAGGTAAGAGCTATCCACAGAGGGAATGGAGGCGGAACGTAACCACGGGAAGAAGCGGTGGGGCGTTAGCAATTTCAGACCAAACTCAACCAAGAACTCAACAAAAGCAACTCAGGGGTTTACAACATGACGGTCCAGATACGGTGGCATTGGAAATGTAACTCCAGTCTTATTTGAATAACTTATATATCTTATATTTACCAATAATCGGATGAGACATGTTGTTATGATGAATAATTAAAGATCGGTTCGATCAAGTATGATCGAGATCTACGTTACAATGATTATATGCTATGTACCCATACTCGCATATGAGTTTTTAAAGCGGTGATTCGTGGGACGGAATCCTTATAAGGGAGGTGAATGTAATAACCCGAGATTTTCTATATAAAATAAATAAGAAATTTTGCAGTATAAATTTTTTTTTTAAATGACGAGACTAAGTGTCAAGTAAAGTGAGCGATAAATGCGAATACATTTATTACTTGAAAAATTAGAAATAATTTTGGAATTATTAATTACCACAAATTATATGGTAATAAATTTACGTAATAGAAATATTTTTATTAATTATTTTCCATGAAAACATGATTGGAAATAATATATAAGTGATAATTAGATTTATATAATAAATATTTTATTATATGAATTGTTCGAAATATTTAAGTTAATTATTTTAACTTGATTATTGATGTTGTGTACGAAGAATAAGTCGGATACAGAGATCCAAACCACAGATTGGGATTGTGATCAAGAGATGAGAATAATAATATTATATTATTTTACAATACCATAATTATGTACTTGGGTATGTGTGATGATAATATTGAGCAATGACGGTCAATTAGGTCATAACATATTACCGCGTCTTTGTGAAACCCTAATTATTAAACTTCGGTTATGGGGTATTTACAGTAGTAGTGACCGTATATGAAGTTACTTGTGAATAAGAATATCGGTAATTAGAAGAAACCCTAATTATCAAGTGTACATCGATAATTAGGACAAACCCTAATTATTATAACCCCTAACCAATTGAAATTAGAAACCGTGAATAACATTTGTGTTAGTAACATACACAGATAATTAAAGAACCACTAATGGTCAATTAGAAACCCTAATTTTAATTAACAGGGTTTAATTTCGATGTTATTGTATAAGTGTTTTAATTTACCAAAGGATAGAAGTTAATTGGTAAATTATAAGAATTAAATCTAGTGATGAAATATTACATTTAATTGCCTTGTACAAGATTGCCCATACACTCTTAAACAAAGCCCAACCATCACCCATAACAAATTAGAAGCAAGAATCGAGAATTTTTGGCAAAAAAGGTATAAGAACACTAAACCTAGAAATCCTTTGATTCGATGTTATTTGATACAATTGATTGTTTAAAGTTGTGTAATAGAATGTTAATTGATGATATGGGTTGATAAATCAAAGACCCATAACATCAAAGTGCACGAATTTGAAGATTTAAGCAAGTTGGAAAACCAAGATTCTTTGCTCGATCATGAGTTTTGTTCTTCAAAAGTTGTTATGTGTAGCCCGATATGTGGTCTTTAATCTGCAAAAGAATCAAGTCCATATCATGTATAGATTAGAAGTTATAGATGGTCAAACATGGTTGTGGATCATGATAAACTGCTTTTTAGGCGATCATAATGGGTGCATTCTCGTCCACTTTTTGTACTTTAAAAGGTCTGGACTTTTGATATGTTGTAGTGCATTTGAGTTAGGAAGCCATAGGCTTTGGAATGACTTCATTCAACCTCGGATGAGGGAATTCACGGTGATTGGAAGGAAATGCGTCAAAACTGAAAGTCAGCAGCGGGATGTGCTATTCGGGACACTATTTCAATCAGTTAATGTTTTCAAAACCTTCGGGCTTTTGGTATGTTATAGTACACCGAATAAGCTTTCCATAGACTCAAAGCGGACTAAATCCGATATTGGAGGAGAGAGTTATGACATTTCAAAGTAGTAGTGTCAAAACTTCCCAACAAGTGCGGTGCAGTCCATTTGAACGGAATTTCTGGGCTGATGTGTTCGGAATTTGGAAATGGTCAAAGAATAAAAGTTGTAGCCCCAGAAGTTAGCTTCGCGTGGGCTCAAGAATCGCTCAAAAATGTTTTAAAATGAAAGAGTTATGACTGTTTTAGCGGAAGAGGGTAAAGCTGAAAGCGAGATTGAAAAGCTGTTATGAGCGTCCACTTTTGACACAACTAATCGTTTGGCTACCTAATGAACCCGAATTGGGTAATTCATATTTTTTAAAAATAGTCTTAATACCATGTATAACATATCCAAAAATCAGATTAATCGGAGTTATGAGCAATGCGTTAGAAAATCGCAAAGTGAGCTATTGAAAATTAGTATAAACCAAGTCCCACACATCGACTAAGTTGAGAACTTCACCATTTTCTAAACCTATAAATAGAAGGGCTTGGCCTTTGTTTCATTCACCAACAATAAGGCCTCCAATTTTTTGAGAAAGGCTTTGTTGTGGGAGAACTTTTATAAAGATCTCCTTAGTTAAATTTTGGCGTGGAAGTGCGTATTCAATCACCTGTGGAATTCAGTATTTAGGGTATATTCTTATTTAATTTTTGTAATGTTATTATTTTTTTAATTGTTAGTTAAAGTTTGAATTTTTGAAGTTTAGTTAGTGTTGTTAATAAACTAGTTAGTTTACTATGTTTATTTTGGCTTAGAATTGGTTATGTAAATGAGTTATTTGTGATGACTTTTAATATTTTGTGATGAATTTCATTAATTAATTATTATTAATGATATTAAAGTTATTTAATGATTATATTAAATAATTTAGTTTAAAAAATGATTTTAATATTATAAAAATCATTTAAAATGAAAATAAGGTATTTAAAAATATTTTAAGTTATAAAATATAACTTTTAATATTTAAATGATAATTTCATTAATAATTAAATATTAATGATATTAAGATAATATTAATGATATTTAGTTTATTTAATAATTATTATTAAATAAATAGTTTAAAATGGTTTTACTTATTTAAAACCATTTAAAGAGGATATTAAGGATTTAAAAATATTTTAAGTTATAATTAATGACTTTTAATATTTGGATAAATAGTACATTAATATTTAAATATTAATGGTAATTATTTAAAAATGATTTTTATTGTTTTAAAAATCATTTAAAGAATAATATAAATGTTTTAAAAATAGTTTGAGTTATTATAAATAACTTTTATATTTTAGCAATGGTTTCATTAATAGTTTAGTATTAATTAAACTATTAATGATAATGGAATTGTTTAATGTTTAAATCATTTAATTATGATTCCGATAATTGAAAGTTATAATAAGGCCAAACTAGGCGACTTGAGAACCGATTATGAAGTTCTAAATTTGAAGAAGAACACCTATAGTAACAATTATATCACTATAGGCCCTTTAGTAATGATTTGAATTATTTTAAATTTTCAATTTAAAATTTCAAAATGATTAAAAATTAAGATGTCCGATATTTACGAGATGTTGAGGTATAAAATAAGAGTCTTAGACTCAATTATTTACCCGATAAAAAAGTTGTCGATGCGCCGACAAATGTCGAACTTCCTATAATAGAAAGAAAAGGCTTTCTTGTAAGAGCATGGATGAGATATTTGAAAATGTATAAAAATATTTCAAGTATAGAATATGAACTAAAAGTATGATCACCGTGATTATGTGATTAGACTATGTCTTTGTTGTAATAAACGCAATACTATGTGTTAAGATATATTGTTCTAATCGAACGCATGATCGATTATTGATAGGTTGTGATAAAGAGATAAAACCTAAGTTGAGATTTGTAATCAATTGAATCGAGCAGTATCCTACCTTTGCATTTTCTTTATCTGATGGACATGAGTAAGAAGTTTGAATTATTCTATTCTGTCTGACAGTTATATACGCTTTGATTATCAACATGTTAGCTCGGATATATATTACATTAAGTTGATTTCTAAATGGTTATACAAGTGTCCCCACTTGGATAACCATAGCATTATTCATATGTTGATATACCTACATCAATTACCCGTATACATATATTTGAATTACATATTATTGTTGAAAGCGATTAAAACCTTCCGGGTTTGGAACCCGAGCATGTATGAACATCCCTATATGGGAAGATTTTTTGCATGGCGCGATAGAGTGAGCGATGAATTTCGTTCAAGTTATGTAGTATTGATCAATCTGAGAAGTGCAATGAAATGATCACCCTCCGTGCCCGTAAGCTAGAAGCGGTTTGCGGATGGATTTACGCCCAAACCTTTTCAAAATGAAAAGAATGTTCATAGTATGATTCTTAAACCCTATTCATGGGTAGAGGCAGAGACAAATTTAAATAATTTGGAAGAGATTTGTTATGTGAATTTTTTATCAAGATGATTACTTCACAACTTTCGATTAGATTGTAGAAGTGTTATGTAAAGAGAATACTTATATTCTTTCGACTTATATATATAATTGCTATTACTTGTTTGGGCACTCAAATGCTCATCCTTGCTTAAATTAAATGTTTTCGAGTTATGTATGAGCAACACGAAGGCTCGAGCACGCGAACAAAGGAAAAGGAAAGTTTGATCGAATAAGTGTGTATCATGAGTTAATGGTTATAGTTGTATTGGTATCTATTCAAGTATTATAAGGAATGTATTTGAAGGTCACGTGCACAGGGAAGTAAACTTTGATGTATGTAAATTAAGTTCGAATGTATTATTATTTTAGTATTATTCGACAAGAAATGGTATCGTGGAGAACCGAGTTCGGGTTTCAAGTACCTGGATTTGGGGTCGTCACATCAAGCTACACACCGGAGCTGATGAATTTGAAGAAGGAGGTGCAAGAAGTTGTTATTTCAAAAGCGAGAATCGATGAGGTGAGGAAAGCTCAAACCTTCGATTTATTAATCCATTTGAAATTCTCGATCGAATAGGAACTGTGGCCTATAGACTCGTTTTACCACCAAGTATGACGCGTGTTCATAACGTTTTTCACGTATCGATGTTACTTAAATATGTGGACGACCCGAACCACGTCATTGAGTTAGAACCGGACGATATAGCCGAAGACTTAACGTACGAGGAGGTAACTGTCAAGATCTTGGATAAAAAGGAGCATGTCCTACGCACAAAGGTTATACCACAAGTTAAAGTTTTGTGGATGGACCATGCTATTGAAGAAATGACCTGGGAGTTGGAAACGAAAATGAAAGCGAGGTATTCTCATCTTTTGAAACACACAGTGCGTCGACGTCAATTTCGAGGACAAAATTTCATAAGGAGGGGAGGTTGTAAGACCCCAAATTATTAATAAATGAAATTTAATTTCCTCTATTTATCATTTTGAAATAGTAAGGGTTGATTTGATTAATGTGGATAGTTATGGGTAAAATACATGCAAATATTTCTTTATAAGCAAGTGGTTATAAAATATTCATTGTTGTCGGGGAATATTCGTTTGGTCATGGAATATTAAATCGTTGGGAATATTAAATTTACCAAGAACCTTGTGCGTGGGCCCCATAGCGGAAAGCGATTGGAGGAAGAAAATGACAAGAATAAGTTGTTTATAAATAACTTGGCGTAGTTATTATCAATTATCATTTGTTAGAATACCCGTGGTTAAAACACAAGATGCATTACGGTATTGCACCAATTATTGATTCTTACGTGAAGAAGGCACTACTCAATAATTGTTCTGATAATACTTTATTCTAGTATTTTATTTTATTGATTCAATAATTACGTGTTAATATTTTGTATTCTTCGTTGTTTTAATAATTGTCAACGCAAAGATTATTTTCTATTATCGGAGCAATAATTCATATTATCTCGAATAATATTATTACATAACATTATTGGCAATGTCTAGAAAGTTACATACTAAGGAGAGGTTTGGTCATCTAATTGCATTGCCTTATGGAGATCCTTATTGGAAAGCCCCTTTCTTAGGAACCGCACGGTTGTCAATAATGTGATTCTATAATATTATTTGTGAATAATTAATTATTGATTTATATGTTGAGAAAAATATTGATTTTATGAGGATATAGATGGAGAAAATTTTTAATGTGACAATTGTTGAAAATTGAAATTTTATCTTTTTCTGATAAAATAATTCATTTAAATATATTATTATATTTTAATAATATAATAATGATGATATTTTACGATGAATGTGGGATATATGAGTATATGTGGAGGAGTATTTTTGTTACCAAAAATATTTAAAGCATGTTTTATGTGTCGGTGGACCCCATTTCTTGACTGAAATTTGATTATAGCCTGTAAAATCGTCCGTTTGTTGATTTCGGTCAATTTATGTTTGGAATTTGGAAAAACTTTCTTCTAAAAAGTTGTAGAGAATTGAATTTCCTATAAAAGATAGCGAGATTCGAATTTTCTGATAAAAGGGCTATTTATTATGAATTATTGAAGTTCCGAAGCTCCGAAATAATTGATTTTTGGAAGTTTAAAATAATTTAAATAAGAAAAACATTTTTTGTGTTTGGTGGGCATCTTTAACACATGTCAAGTTGCTGAATTTAGATGCTTGATGCGTAGGAAGATGTAGAAAAAAAAAATAATATTAATTTATTAAATTTTCTACTTTGGTGTTCTAAGCATTTTCCTATAAATAGGGTGCTTAGGTTAGAATTGAAAATCACACTAGAAACTGAAGTTTTCTCTCTATATTATCGAAATGTATTCTTGTGAGTATTTTGAGTATACTTTGAGTATTGCTATACTGGTCTGAAGTTCAAGTCATAGCCTTATATCCTGTGTTTCAACTAGAAGTACTATCTTTCGAGGTAAGGGATGTTATTTTATTCAAAATGATATTATTTCTTCAATATCATTATCTTAGAAATATTGGTTAGAAATTTTATCAAATTTGGAATTTTTTTCATGTCTGGGTTACTATTCATGAGTTACTTATTCACGAGTTACTATTCATGAGTTACTATTCATGAGTTACTATTCACGAGTACTATTCACGGCGTGAAGATGTTTTTTTGTGAAATTTCTATCTTTTGGTGTCGGAGAGTTACTATTCACGTGATACGACACTATTCACGATACTCAAGACTTTATTCACGAATCAAGCACTATTCAATCGAAAAAATGAAATTTCTTCTTTTTTGTCCAAAATATCTATTATGGATACTAGCTTTGATTGTATCCATGTTTTGATTATTCTTGAATTTTACTCCACTACGATTACTTATGAAGTATTTTTGAACTTGGATTGTTTAAAATACTAAATCCTTAATATTGTTCTTTTGTTTCACTAGATTCGTTTCCTTTAAAATATTTTTCATCATCCTCGGTCCTAAATGATGATATTCTATCGAATATCTTTGGCATGTAGTGCAAAGATGAATGATTTCTTGATGAATATCTTTGGCGTAGTGCAAAGATGAACAGTGTTTAGATGAATATGACCCAATCGATGAATATCTTTGGCCTCAGAGTGCAAAGATGAATATTTGATTCCGTATATTTATTGATTGATGTTACAGGGATAAAATATCGACGATGAACTTTTAAATTCATATATAAAAGATAGTAGTTTGCATTCTCTACTTAACTCTTCTAATGAATTGTTATTTCCGCTGCGAATATTGATTTAAAATTGGTTGTCTATTGTATTCTATTAGATTTTTCCCTGTTGGAGACTAACGATAATTTTGTTGTATATTATCTTAGTCATAATATTCTTTACTGGGCTAGTTGAGCTCACTCTTTTCCTTTTTGTTCCATTTTTCTTCTCAGGAGGCGAGAATGTAGCAAGTACGAGTCGGGGTATGGAATGATGGTTATAGAGAGAGTTGTTTAGTAGTCCTCACCATTTTTGTAAAATAATGTATAAATAATTGTGATGAGGATTTATTTGGGTATGTATATTGTCTAGAAGACAATAATTGTATTTAAACTCACAGTATATATGTTGTCGTATTTTGCACGACAAATGTATTAATAAAGTTGTGGTTATTTCTGTACCATGTATTTGGCGACTCAGAATGGGTTGGATGGAATGGACCTATTTTGGGGGCGTCACATAATGCCCCATAAAATGATAGCCCGCTCAGTGGTTACTTCATGCTGATGAGGGGACAGAATTAATTTGGCACATATAAATAGATTCCATGCTTGGGCATAACGATTAAAGGTGGATGCTGGAAAAGATTTTGGCTCGGTCGTCCCTACCTTATAATTCCATTTGGTTCCCGGGATGCACAATTCCGAAACCACTACGTCCAAGTCCTTCATCAAATGTGCACTTGTTATCCAATTTGCAGACCCAGACGGGGGTGTATCAGTTATCCCAAACGCTGCTCTGATGGCTTGGGGGCGAAAATCCACTTGTACTCCTCGAACCAGCGTTATCCCTCCTTTCATCTCCATCTCCTTCGCATTCGCGTAAAACTCCCGAACAACCCCCATGGGAATAGGCATTAGAGTTGCGGCCAGGCTAACCCAGCCTTTTTCTCATAGCATATGCCATAGTTGTCCGTCTTTCTTGTCAGGTTTAAATCCCTGTTCCTTCACAAACGATTTAGTCACGAGGTGATAATAATCTTGCTGGGCTTCCTAGCTGATAAATTTTCTGCGTTCCATGATATCCTCGTTGTGATCACTGGATGATGATTCTGATGATGAAGAGATGGAGATTGAACGTATTCTTTTTGGACCCATGAGCAGATTATAGGTAGAGAATATAGATGCCCTGCTACAGATGTGAGTACCCCCAAACTTGCTTGTGCACAACCCCCGCAAAAACCCTAGATTTATGCTAATGGAGAGAGTTGTGTGTATGAGCTGTGATGAGAGCTGAAGAGTCTTATGATTATGGGAGAATAGAAGAATACGCTTTATATTATGGCATGTGAGAGCTCAAGTAGACCACAAATCGGATTTTTAAACTTTAAAAATTTCCAATGCTTGATGTCACAGACGCGCACAAGCGTCATTCCGGCAATGTAAAACTCTGTATGGGCGTCTTGAGTGGATGATTTTTGTATGGTTTGGATAGAGAAGCTCTCGACTTTTTGGCTATTGGAATGCGCGGGCCGCAAGAAAAGTAAGTACCAAGATCAGAATTGTTTACTCTCAAACTGCATATTGGTGATGAGTGCACTTGAAAATTCCTACAGAGACATGAATACACACTGTTAAAGCATGAATTAATGAGCTACAGGTAGGACTAAATCAAATCTATCCTACTTCAAACACATCTTACTGCAAATGAAACTACGCACTCAATTATGTATAACATATACTTTATCAAACATGAAATAGAGATGATCTAACTAACTACTCTGCTGAATGAATAAAAAGAAAATAGAGATAGAAAGAATGGGTTGCCTCCCATCAAGCGCTAAGTTATAGTCAATTAGCTTGACTGTCTTTGAATCTCATGCCGACGAGAGAATTGTGGTGACTTTTTGTCTGTTAACCTCACTACCAAAGTAATGCTTCAATCGCTATCCATTGACCTTAAAAGGCTTGTCCAAAAATTGATCATATATTTCAATTGCCCCATGCGGGAAGACAGTCTTCACTGTGAATGGACCTGACCATCTCGATTTCAGCTTTCTGGGAAAAAGTTTAAGTTTGGAATTATAAAGCAAAACCCTTTGTCCCGGTTTAAATGTCCTCTCCATGATCTTTCGGTCATGCCATTTTTTCACCTTCTCTTTGTACAACTTCGAATTCTCATACGCCTGTAATCTAAATTCATCCAACTCATTGAGCTGTAGTAGACGTTTCTCCCCTGCAGCTTTCAAATCAAAATTTAGCTTATGTATTGCCCAATATGCCTTATGCTCTAGCTCCATAGGGAGGTGACAGGCTTTGCCATACAGAAGTTGAAAAGGTGACATGCCTAATGGAGTTTTGTATGCTGTTTGATAAGCCCATACTGCATCATCTAACTTTAATGACCAGTCTTTCCGTGTGGGATTCACAACTTTTTCCAGGATTCTCTTTACTTCTCGATTCGACACTTCAGCTTGGCCATTCATTTGCGGATGATAAGCTGTAGCAATGCGATGGTTCACCCCCATACTTAGCCAACAAGGCTATAAACTGCCTGTTGCAGAAATGACTGTCTTCGTCACTAATGATAGCCCTTGGAGTCCCAAACCTCGTGAAGATGCTTTTGTGTAAAAATCAGAGGACGACCTTGGCATCATTAGTCGAAGAGCTGCAGCTTCGACCCATTTCGAGACATAATCCACTGCGAGCAAGATGTAGAGATTTCCACAGGAAGAAACGAAGGGTCCCATGAAATAAATCCCCCATACATCAAAAATTTCTACTTCGAAGATCGTATTCAAAGGCATTTCATTTCTTTTGGAGATGTTCCCCACTCGCTGACATCTATCACACCGCTGGACAAAATTGTATGCATCTTTGAAAATTGTCAGCCAGTAGAATCCTGCTTGTGGTACTCTAGTCGTTGTTCTTTCACCACCATAGTGACCTCCATACACTGTAGAATGACACTCTTGCAAAATCCCCTCAGTCTCGCTATATGGAATACACCTTCTTATCACTTGATCAAAGCACTGTTTAAACAAGTAAGGCTCATCCCATATATACCATTTGACATCATGCAGAAATTTCTTCTTTTGATAGCCTACCAAGTCAGAAGGTATCATCTTACTTACCAGATAATTCGCGTAGTCTGCAAACCATGACATTTCCCCTTTCACCACAAACAACTGTTCACTGGAAAGGATTCGTTGATCATGACTTTGTCGTTTACTTCCCTTTCCAGATTCTCGAGTCAAGATAAGTGGTCCGCCACTTGGTTTTCAGTCCCCTTTCTGTCCTTGATTTCCAAATCAAATTCCTGCAATAATAAAATCCATCTGATCAAACGAGGTTTTGCATCCTTCTTTGCCACTAAATGTCGAATTATCGCGTGATCCGTATACACTATCACCTTTGTGCCAATCAGATATGCTCAAAACTTATCAAAGGCATATACCACTGCCAATAACTCTTTCTCTGTAGTGATGTAGTTCAATTGTGCATCCGTGAGGGTCTTGCTGGAATAATAGATCACATGAAATATCTTGTCCTTCCACGCCTCAAAAGCAAATTTTCTGACGTAATCACTGGCATCACACATCAACTCAAATGGTAGAGCCCAATTTGGTGCAGTAATCACTGGTGCTGGAGTTAGTTTTCTCTTTGAATGCTCAAATGCTGACATGCAGGCTCATCGAAGCTGAACTGTGCATCCTTCTCCAATAGACTACATAGTGGTTTAGTTATTTTAGAGAAATCCTTGATGAATCTACGGTAGAATCCTGCATGTCCCAGAAAACTATGAACACCTTTTACTGAAGTAGGGGGTGGCAAGTTCTCAATAGTCTCCAGCTTTGCCCTATCCACCTCAAGATCCTTTTTCTAAACCTTGTGTCCCAATATAATTCCTTCTTGGACCATAAAATGGCATTTTTCCCAGTTCAGCACTAAATTCGTTTCAATGCACCTCTTCAAAACCATAACTAGATTTTCCAGGCATAAATCAAAGGAGTCCCCGAAGACTGAGAAGTCATCCATAAATACCTCCACATTCTGCTCTACCATGTCTAAAAATATAGCCATCATGCATCTCTGAAATGTGGCTGGAGCATTGCACAACCTAAAAGACATCCTCCTGAAAGCAAAAGTGTCGTACGGGCATGTGAAGGTAGTCTTTTCCTGGTCTTTTGGAGCTATCATAATTTGATTATAGCCCGAATATCCGTCCAGAAGGCAGTAGTACTCATGACACGCTAATTTATCCAACATCCGATCAATGAATGGGAGTGGAAATGATCTTTCCTCGTAGCTTTGTTTAGCTTCTTGCGGTAATCCATGCAAACTCTCCACCCGTTCTTTCGTTCGTGTTGGAATTAACTCATTATTCTCATTGGTCACGATCGGCATGCCACCCTTTTTCGAACATATCTTGTCTTCGGGCTCACCCATGAGTCGTTTGAGATCGGATAAATTAATCCTGCATCTAACCATTTCAAAGCCTCTTTCTTAACCACTTCTTTCATTATCGGATTAAGCCTCCTTTGTTGCTCAACCGTCAACACTACCATCTTCCATCGAGGATCTTGTGTATGCAATATGAAGGTTGATCCTTTGATATCTCAAGCTATGGTCCATCCAATAGCCGATTTGAACACTCAAAGCACTCATAGCAATTTTCTTCCCCGACAAGATGTTAGTGCGAAGCAATAATCATGTGTAATTTCGAATCTGAACTTAAAAATGCATACCTGAGATGTTCTAGAAGTGGTTTTAACTCCAACTCTAGAGGTGTCTCAAGAGATGGCTTTAACTTTACTGAGGCTTCCCCCAGCTTTTATCAATGGCTCTGTGAATGGTCTAAATCTCACTAATTATGGAGTGGTATCCAAATATTGCACAAATTCATCGATTCCTCATCCTCCAAATCTGAGTTCTCTTCAGTGATATTCCTCAAAGGTTCATAATCCATTAGACTCTGTACTTCATCATTTAGAACCCGATTCACCCAATCAACTCAGAAATAGTCCTCTTCATCTATTGGGAACTTCATGGCCTTGAAGACATTGAAGGTGACCTCTAGATCATGAAGGCACATCGTGAGTTCCCCTTTTTGTACATCTATCAGACTCCTTCCTGTGGCTAAAAATGGTCTTCCCAGTATGATCGGTATACTCTTGTCCTCTTCGTAATCTAAGATGATGAAGTCAGCCGAAAATATAAACTTGTCCACCTTTACCAATACATCTTCAACAATTCCCCATGGATACGTGATGGATTTGTTAGCTAGCTGCAAAGATATGTTTGTCGGCCTTGGAGCCGACAATCCCAACTGGTTAAACACTGACAAGGGCATCAGATTTATGCTTGCCCCAAGATCACATAAACACTTACTAAAGTTCATCTTTCCAATTGTGCATGGAATTGTGAAGCTGCCCGGATCCTTCAGCTTTGGAGGTAATTTCTGCTGAAGCACTGCACTACATTCCTCTGTCAAGGCTACCGTCTCAAACTCATCTAGTCTTCTCTTCTTTGACAATATACCCTTCATAAACTTTGCATAGCTTGGCATTTATTCCAATGCCTCGGCGAACGGTATGTTGATCTGTAGCTTTTTGAATACCTCCAAGAACTTGTTGAACTGTTTATCCTCCTTCTGCTTGTTTAATCTCTGCGGATACGGTACTTGAGGGTGAATTGGTGGCACTGAACTCTTGAGCTCCTCCTCTGAACCTGTTTTATCTTTTTCTTCCTATTGCGACTCAGATTTTTCCAGATTTTCTTCATCAACAATCACCCTTTCTTTCGGCCATAGCGGCCGCAACCTCTAAAGTGTTGTCGGTGCGGCCATGCTTAACTTCTGATGCTGTCAAATCTTTCCCAGATCTCAATGTGATCGCTTGACACTGTTCCTTCCCGTCTCTTCTTGGATTTGCCTCTGTGTTACTTGGCAAGGAACCTTGGGGCCTGTTGTTTAGCATGCTCGCCATCTGCCCCATCTAAGTCTCTAAATTCTTAATAGCCACTGCTTGGCTCTTGATCATCACCTCCGTATTTTCCATGTACTTCAACATCATTTCCTCCATTTCTGATTTATTTTCCTGCTGAGGTGCAGCTGGAGTGTGATGTTGTTGCTGAGAGAATCCCGGTGGAAATTGTGGTTTCGGTGTATCACTACAAAAAAATGGGGCTTCAGCAACAACCGATTTTCGTTGCTAAAGGTGCCAAATTTCGTTGCTAAAGGGTTTTGGCAACGACTTTACTGTCGTTGCATCTTTCATTGCGCAATGAGCATTGCTAATTGTTCCGCAACGAATGTATTTTTTTCGTTGCCAAAAGTAATACATTTTGCAACGAAATTTGGCTTTCGTACAGAGACATCGATCCTTTAGCAACAAAATGTATTGTTGCAAAATAATTAAAATGTCATTGCTTAAAACCCCATTTCGTTGCTAAAGCCTGCTAATTGGCAACGAAATGAACTCTTTTTTTTTTGCAACGACCATGCATTTTCGTTGCAATTGACACCATTTTGCAACGATATTTTTCGTTGCAGTAAATTATGAAAATTGTTGCCTAAGCTTGCTTTCGTTGCGGAATGTAAACTTTTTATAGCGATTTTCATTCTTGATTATATTATTTGGCAATGACATTATCTTTGAATCGAGAACGAAAATGTTTGTTGCTGGTTATTTTTCAATACCAATGAAAGTCGTCGATTAGCAACGACATTATATGTTGTCGTTTCTTTATATGTGCAACAAAAGTTGATATGATTTGCAACGATAAAAAATGTTACCTTTTATTTTAGTATTAGCAACAATATCCTCTCCGTTGTTATTATGTTAATTTTTCGTTGCCAAATATTATATTTTTAATGTCATTAGCAACGAAAATTTGTTGCTAAATCTATAAAAAATTATTGTTATATTAAAACTTGTTCAATGCTTTGGTAACGAATTATATTGTTGCCAAATCAAAATTTGAAATTCTTTTCGTGTACCTGGCTGGCTCAATGTCCCCATAGCAAATAATGGCAAAAATACAAAAAACTAAAATATTATTAACTTAATAAAATCATCCACAACATACTCATTCATTATCTTTATAATTAACCATCTAAAACTACCACAGTTCTTCAATCAAAGTATATATCTACATATATAGAGAGAGTACACTTCATAATTTCGTCCCTTGTCTTCCGTAAACGTAGCACGAAAATTTGATACCCAGTATTGTAAGGCAGGTTGTAGAAGCAGTCTTCCTGCACATTTAAAAATAATAGCAAGTTAGAAAAATGAAGCAAATAGGTCACCAGAGGCACTTAGTGTCAAAATCAATACACAAAGACAATAGAGTTGCTACGTGGTATAATGTCAACGCTTGGCTCCTATTTCATAATACTTTAGAATACCACCAAATTCTTTTTCAATTTGAGTGACTAAACAATAAATATGGTTGTCACATCAATGCATAATCACTCTCCAACCTGGTTATAGCACAAGTTAGAACAAGTACTCCACTTTCCATTGCCAAAAATATTTCCCATCATTGCATTCAATTTAATAAGGGGATGGGTTATCTTCAAAAAGCATGCAAAAATACTTAAAAAATGATATCTTGTGAACATTTATGAGTTGAAGATTGAGACTACATACCATACATGCGAATCATAGTCGTTGTTACGATTATCACCCATCACAAAAATCGAGTTTTACACGGTACCACCGCACACCACAGATATAAAAGCATCAGTTTCATAATCAATATTTGTTGGCGATGTGATTCATTCCTATAAAAATCATCTACATCATGCTTCCACTGGTGCTTGCCCTTTTACAACATACATAGGCTAAAATCCTAGGCCACTTATAATTTAAAAAGTTTTATGTATGCACATTTTCCAAATTTAGAGACAAAATAGGAAAAGAACAAGAAAATAAATGGGGAGTTGGAAGTATAGTGAAACTGCACATACAACTGGTATCATTTCATATTTAGGTGCTCTGAGAATGAAATCTTCTTCCTTCATGAACCTGAAACGTAACAGATTATACAAAAACTATGACTACCAAGACATATTATAGGGTGGAAAAAACGTACAGATAAGAAAGAACATTATCACATTATCTGTGCCTACCAAAAACTAGCATATATTAAAGTTTATATGGTAGAATAAATATTCACCCCAAGATGTGTTTAGCATCAAGCTCAATATTAACCTCAATTTGGTTCTTTAGAAATAGAAATCTACATTCTAGAAGTGAAGCAAAACTTACCTCCTCCCATTTGGAATTTTCCATTCGAAGGTATACTGATAATATGATCTGACCCGGTCGATGTAGCTTTCAATATCCATAGGATTGTGCTTTAACCAGTCCAGAATCTGAAAAAGTTATAAATTTGATAGCATCATACATTCACTGAAAGAGATCATAAAACTTCGGTCAAATAGGTTAGCTTGCCATAAATATTGACATACCTGACTTCGCAAGACGAGGGAATTCACTAGGATCTTTTCCAAAAAGTTTGAAAACAATACGATCAGTATGACTTTGAAATCAGTCAAAAACATATTTAGTTAAGACAAATATCCTTTTGAGGCCAAATTCAAATGATAAAGAAATAATTCATCTTCAAAGAAGTATATAACAATACTTTTGGCCATCTCATGTAGCACTACACCAACTAGCCAAGGTGTTTTTGTACAAAAAGAAAAATAATTATACATAACAAATGAAACTAAACATAACCCAATTCCTATAAAATTTAAGATACGGAACTTAACTTTCATTATAAGAGAAACACAAAATACAGGAAGAATATTGACTAAAAAACTTGTTTAACTTTCATTAACTTTCTCATCAAATTCAAAACTTCTCGTTTATGTTCCACAATCATACCACATAATTTCACATTGCAATTTCAGCTTTAAAATGACAATTACCAACAAATACATGCAAACAATAATAAAAATACATGAGCCTCAACATTGGAACTAGTTCTGCTTTTGGGTCTTTGTATCATTCTAGAGTCTCCCAGATGGCTGGTAAGAAATACAAGGCATGAGGGAGTATGTTGCACACTCAGCTAGTAATACCAAAAAGAAAAGAACATTTGGTAACTAACATTCACATGCATGCAGGCAAAGATAGAAAATCAAAAAGAATTTGAAGTTGCGCTACAGAGACTTCGTGGGAAAGATATTGATATATCTGAGGAGGTAGCTGAAATTAAAGTACTACTTTTGAACTCTAAACTCTGACTTCATTGTCAACGTTTGAGATGATTTTAAAGATAACATGTAGGATTATGCCATTGCATGACATGATTATATAGAAACTCTTGAAAAGCTCCCAAAAGCTAAGCTACTGGATTTGTTTCAGAAAAGATATTTGCGCTCAGTCATTGTAATGTCTTTCGCAAGCCTTGCATATTACTACTATATTTTTCCTTGCTTCTTACCAGTTTAGTTTTATCTATGAAATCTGGTATTCGCCTATAATAATTTTCTGTCTAGTCTAACAGTTCTTATTGACGACATTTGATGACCAGATTGGAGTTGGACTGATGATTTTTCAACAATTTGGGGGAATCAATGGAATCTGCTTCTATGTCAGCAGTACTTTCGAGTCAGCAGGTAGAGAAATTTCATATATGCTCCTGACCATGACAATTTAAAATCTGGGATTTGCAATCTCAATTTTCAACTGGTTGACATATAACTTCTTCAAATAAGAGTTTAAAGAGTTCCTCATAACTTCACCCCATTCCCCCCCCCCCCCCCAAAAAAAAAAAAAAAAAAAAAAATTTACACGCACACATACACCCGCATGTTAGACAGCAAAATCTGAGTTTGAGCATTAAAATTAACACTATGATCTGTAATATCTCAGGATTTCCATCAGATATTGGTACCATAATTTATGCATGTATTCAGGTATGCGGAACTCCATCATTCCATGAGTCTCAAAATATCTTTCTAAATAGAATTGGTTGCAATGAGTCTATCCTTGATTTGATATTGTTATTGCAGGTTGTTATTACTGCACTAGGTGCATTCATAGTAGACAGAGCTGAAAGAAAACCCCTTTTACTGGTACAACCTAGTATTGAACACTTTTACCTTCAAACATTTGGCATACAAATTCTTCTTTGAAATAAGATTATGAATATTATCTTCTAGGTTTCTGCATCAGGCTTGGTCATAGGCTGTATAATAACAGCGATATCATTCTATCTAAAGGTAATAACCATACTAATCATCCATAGATCTGGTATCCGTCTTCTTTTCTTCGATTTAATGTGCAAATTTTTTATTATGAACCAAACTTATGAAATAGGACTCAAGGCAAATTTTTTATTATGTCCTCCAAATCTTGAGATCCATTCAGTAATCCACACAAGTTCCTTCCATTGACTGTACCAGCAAGACTCACAAGGTTCATTAATAGATGAGACAGCAGATCCTGATCCTTTATATGATCAGAGCTATTAGGTGTAATTCATAGAGGAATAAGTTGTAGAATTAGTTAAGTAAGCTAAATATTACAAAGATGAATATAGAACAAAATAAGAAATATAATTTTAAAAGATTTGTACTAATAGTGTATATTGGAGAGTATCCTCAGCAGACTTATCAACAAGTAACTACAACTACGCTCATCATTCAGGGCCACTCCATTAGATGCATTTTCTGGATGTGTTTTCCTTCTCTGTCTATCATGGCCTGCCAAAGATAACTTCTTCTACCTTCATCAAATTCTTGAAGAGCATGAAACCTGCCATAAGTGTAACCTAATCAATATGAATTATAAATATATATTCATGGAACAACTACTGCACCTAAAAAACAATAATACTACTTGGACCCAACTGAAACATATCTAAAAGATAGAACTTAGTGAAATAAAGAAAAAACTTATGGATGAATCCTCCTATGTGGCCTATGAACATACGGGAATGGGTTTTTAGGTACAACCCACTGACAATCATTATACATGAGATCCTGGTATACACCTACAAAATCATGTGGGTGTAATGATATACATAGAACCCCATGTTGTCTGTGTCTACTTGTCTGAGAAGCCCCTAAAGAGCAGTAAAGGATTAACGCGTTGCCTTTCTGGTAGGAGATTCTCCGTTTTTGTAATGGGTTGCACGGCCTGATCCTTATCAGGAAAGGGAAATGAAAGCGAACGGGAGAGAGCGCCAAATGCATCTTCCTCTTCTGCTTTGGTTGCTGCCCTACCTGTAGACTGATCCTGGTTAACTTTCTTTTCTACTTTGGCATCTAAAAAGGGTGGCATGCTCTTTTTCAAAGGTTTCGTTACTGCTCCCAATGCAAGCTCGAGATCAGGGAAACTTTCTTGAAGGGATTCGTCATTGTCTGACAAAACCCCCTTCCAAGGCATGGAACTGTCACTCAAGCCAACATGCTTCACGGCAAATGGATTAATGGGGAAAAAGAACCTTTCAGCATCTCCTACAACCTGACCAACAACCGTCTCATCATAACTTTCATCATATCTCTTCTCCTTGATTGGGGAACTTGAAGTCGCATCTTGTATAAGTGAACCATCTAGAAGAACTTGAACGATCAGTACATCCATAAAAATCACTAAAGTCCATCTTCAATTTTTTGCTTGCACTGCCTCCATCAACCAATATGCTATTTACGTCATTCGAAAGTACTATCCGACTCAAGTCAGCCATATCAACTTCTGATTTTGACTCCGTAGAATCAAAGTACAACTGTTTCCTGTGATTCAAAGGCCAGCTGTTAAGCTCCTTAAGAGTTGGAACTCTCATCGTCTCTCCCTCCAGGACAGCTTCTGCTTCCAACAATCCTTCCATTTTCAAATTCCTCTTCAATTTTAGTTGATCTTTGCTAGTGCCCATCTTATCTTATATCTTATCCTCACCAACACTCTGCAAAGTGGCAAACTCTTGTACACCAGCTGAATCATTACCAAAATACTGAGGTGAAGCCCGCCTATCAAGTCTAGTATCCGAGTGACTTGGCATCTTTTCGTGACTTAAATTAGAATCACTAGCACTTCTTGTAACTTGAACTGAGGTTTGGGGTTCTGAATTCGATTTGCAGCCAGAATCAATGTGTCCCTTCTACAGGAAGAAAATAGAGATTAATACACCACTATAATAACCAGCAGAAATAATTTCCTCGTGCTAAATATTATACTTAAAATACACACTAAACATTTGTATAAGCAAACAATAGCAGAAAACTGGGTATGACAATGTTTACAGATGAATTCAAAACCTAGATCCCTTCCAAGTTCCAAAGTTGAGACTTTCTGTGTTATGGTTTTAGAAAAATTGAATACATCTGTCAGGATCGCTGCAAATTCCACAAGACCCTACCTCCAAAAAATTGTTTTATGAGAGTGCAGAGTAATGATATGCATGCTCATTATTTCTATGTTGTTCTATTACTCAG
The DNA here is from genome assembly GCA_020205605.1 of Panax ginseng. Taxonomy (NCBI): domain Eukaryota; kingdom Viridiplantae; phylum Streptophyta; class Magnoliopsida; order Apiales; family Araliaceae; genus Panax; species Panax ginseng. The sequence goes on along the minus strand of CM035139.1, from coordinate 89,530,831 downwards.
AGCTTGTGGAGCTCTAACTTTGGAGTGTTAGGAGAGGAGTAGGTGTGCCCTACTTCGGTGAAAGATATGTTGATCCGTTTTTTAGGATTGGAAGCAACAAGGTTCCATAATTTTGAATGTTTTATATTCAATTTCATGGTAAATTTGGATGTTTGGAGGAACCTATATTCTTTTAAGTGTGAGGATTATATTCCTTGCTTCCATTTGGGCTTCTGATCCCATTAGGAGTACCTTTGTGACCGATATGTAAGAGTTTGAAGGACTGCACTTTTTAAGTACTCTTTTTTTATTGTGTTTCATTAATCTGATGAGGGTGGAGTATCCTCTCCCTTTTATTAACAACAGTTCTTCTTTTATCAAAATAGAAGATAAAAAAATTAAATAAGGTAGACGATACCCACAATATGAATATCTATCATGAAGAATTATTATGTCAACCACATCTAGAGTTGAGAGATCAGATTCTTATTAAAAAAATGTGATCCGAACTAATTTTTGCAGCATATGTATATAATATAATGTATCTCATTGCAATCATGAAATGTTCCTTATAAAGCCATGAAACACTACCGGCTACACTGCTGACAGAACCTCTGCATTACATTTCCGACCAATGCTCTAGTAGCCTTGGAATGCAAATCACACACCTTATGACGCCGGTGATAATCTTTTGCATTGCTCAAATCAACTGGACCGCCCTCCACCTGGCATACTGCACGATTTGATGCAGCCCCAACAAGCTTGGTTTTCTTTCCACTCTTCTCAATTTTCCCTCTCTTCTTCAGTAATAGGGTACACTTGCCCCCCCCGAGCTTCAAATTAAGCGACCCAGCTTCGTTATTTAACACTTCATCTTTAATGACCACAACCCTCCTCCATTTCTCCAATTCCCCTTTTCCTCTCTCATTGCCCAAAGTAATTCCATCTGAGCCAGAGGAAGAAATATTAGACAGACTTGTACTTGCAGGAATTTCTGATCCACTAGGAAACAACTGCCTACTCCTGCAATCTGATGGTGCTGAATTCAGTGGAGCAGCTCTAAACAGATCACCATCCCATTTCCAATCATTCAAATCCCAGTCCATACTCTTCTTGCCAACAGAATTCAGATCCGAAATCACAGTTCCAGAAACTTGAGTTTTTCCTCCAAATTTAGCCTCCATCAATCAATATATCAAAACACCCATAAACCGAAATAGCCCAAATATAACATAAAATTTTAATTTTTTTATATTAAAAAAAGTGCTACAATTGAGTAACAAAGTGATCAAACAGAAACCCCAAATTAAGCCTAACCAAACACGAAATTTTTTGATTTTGAACATAGAAAATTTATGCTCGAATTAAAGCATAAATTTTTTGAATAAATTATCATCGAAACCTAGTCTAGGAATTTGAACATGTAGGATGAATTATAATACCAGACACAAAGGTTTGCAACAAAAGGAGAGGGGAGAGAATCGCCTCTGAATGTGTGAGACGTGAAAAAGAAATTGAGATCGTCTCGTCGGAGATTGATGATCGTCTTGTCGGAGATCAGACGAGTGTTTTTTGCTCCGAGAATAGGTAGGGTTTTGTGAGGGATTTAGCGTGGCGCTTCTTTTTTTTAACCGATCTTTTCTCCTTTTAGCTTTTTTTTTATAAAGTTATAATAATAATTAAATTAACCAAAATATATAAATTTGACTTTTAAGGATGATCAAAATTCAAAATTATTTATTCAAATTTGTTATTTGTACTACCCATGTAAAAATGAAAACCATATTTTTATTGATTTGATTCATAAGAAAAAGGATCTTTAAGAGTGTATATTAAGATTTATATATGATGAAATTAGATCATATTTTTATGATTTTTAGTAATTATTTAAAAATATTTTAATTTTAATATTAATAATAATCTTGTAATTTATAATAGTATGAGTATTTTCTTCAAACCGAATTTGAAAAGAAAATATGTGTAGGATAAAATTTTTACTTCTAAAATGAGGTTCATTTTATTAGTTATTACTCCACGTAAAATATTCGTTTGTAATATTCTTATAAAGTAATTAATACTCCCTTCGTCTCATAGTTATAGGTTGATTTTCTATTTTGGAATGTCCCAATATATAGGCTACTTACTATTTATAAAGTTTAGTTGGTTCATTATTTTACTTTTATGCCCTTATAATAAATATTCAACCATTACTTTTTTTTGAAGAAACAACATTCAATGTCATTATTTTTATCACCACATTCAATGTTGTTGTATTCTCAATAAAAGAATTCAACTTTTTAGGCTCAATAAATGAATTTGGAATAACATAAACGTTTTGTGATTGGTTAAAAGTTTATGTAGATTAAAAATTCATCTTTGGTTAAAGTTCTATTTTAATGGTCAATACACGTTGATCAATTAAGTTGAGAGTTTCAGTGTGATAAGTAAGGAGTAATTAACTTATTCATTAATTCCATATTAATGGGTATATATGGAAAATTTCTGTTAAAAATGGTCTTAAACTGATTTTCTTAAATTATGTGCTAAAAGAAATCAGCCTATAGGACGGAGGGAGTATATGACAATGATAAACAATAGGTATAAGCTGAAAATCATATTTTTATATATCACCAAATATATTCAAACATAATTATTTTCATATTTTGAGATTTATTATTTTAAAATTATTATGTCAATTTATATATTTTAAATTGACATGTTTGAACAATTTGCCAATATTCTTTTGACCGCATGAAGTTCTCCATTAGCATACTCCAATAATCATAGTGACCATCAAAACGTGGGATCGCCGCCTGCACAAAATTGGATTCTAAAGACATTGTTTTACTGCTTCTGCAAAAGAATAGACAAATGAGTAAATAGAGCTACTGCTATTTTAGACAATGGACTGTTTGGGGACTTTCACAATCTTTTGGAACTCTCTCGCTTTTCTCTTCTATTTCTGGCTTTGATACCACTGACGTAAACAATAGACAAATAACTGATGTAAAACAAAAGGCTAGAAGACAGAGGATCAGAGGATAATATTATTCTTTAACCAAACAGCCTTTATATAGGCTAATACATAACTGATAACATGAAAATAAGCACTACCCAACAAACTCCTACCACTACCCAACGTTCACAAAATAAACTCCTACCATTACCCAACATTCACAAAATAGACTCCTACCACTAATTGACAATCCTTAAGACTAGGACAACTCAAAACATGCAAATTACTTATATTCTCAACAATATTTTAGATAATTTTATATTATTGTAAACGCGGCAACTAAAAATAAAGAGGGATTTGGATTATCTCCTTATTAGATGATCGAAGGATGTTATTGGTTTGATCTTTTAATCGACAGCCTTGAAGTGATATTGACTTTTGACTAATCCAACATTTGAATGAACGACCACGATATGATCAAATGCTCTGGATTATATCTATCTTCCTTAATTAAGTATTTGATATTGTATTATTTTAATGTGTCTAAATATCTTAGTATTAGATTTATATTATTTGTTCAGTAATTTATTTATTTTTTAAATTTTTTCAGCATTGTTCAAAAGTAGATAAGGATAATCAAGGTAATAAATTCATTTAAAGTGAAGGGTCAAAATCATTTATTATTCATCATTCGTAAAAGGAATGTATCTATATTATAAAATCACCACCACTTTTAGGCGTTTATTTTTAATGTTAATAATTAATTTGTGTAACTTTGTCACAAAAAAATGTTCAATAACTCCATCAATAATATTGATATTACTTATCCAAATACTTAAATTATATCATTCGATTATTAAATAAACATATGATTTGTACCTCTATATAATTCTAAAAATATTTATGTATATATGTATACCAAATATAGTTTATAATTTTAAACTTTAGTTAATGTAATTAAAATGATTAACATGTACCTTTAATAGAATATATACTTAAAATTTTAAAAATTATTTTATATTAATTTAATATCTATCTTTAAAATAAGAAATATATTCAATTATTCCAATTTGAAATTGTATTCTAACTATATATATATATATATATATATATATATATATATATATATATATATATATATTATCTTTACTCACCCGTGCTCACCCCCTTTTATGACGAACCCGGCGACAATTTGGTTATACAATGTAAATACATACTTTTTAGCGGACGCTATATGTTGTTTAAATCATACAAGAATAAGTTGTATGTAGAAAGACCGAAACCGTCGTCGGATCCGTCACTAAAGGGGGTGAGCACGGGTGAGTAAGATAAGGGGTATGCATATATATATAACCTTATTAACTACATACAATTTAGTTTTAATCTTATGTAGCATTTTATTTGTTCATGTTTAAAATATCGTTAAATTAATTAAAATTTTCATTCCGTAGACTTTTTGAAGAGTTACACAATATATTAGAAGGGTAAAATGCAAAGTTGACCACTAAACTTTAGGAGTTTTTGGGTATTGAGACATTTTCTTTTGGTCAACGCAAATTGAGCCCCTTTCTATTAAAAAATTTGGACTTTGAGCCTCAGGCGCCACATGTGCGTTGACCTGCGTACGTGACTGATCTGCGTGGGCATTTTTATTTAATTTTACACGTGGACGGGCTGACGTGGCGAATATTGAACTTCATCCCAAAAAATATGTTGATGCACAGATTTGAACCTAAGACCTCCAATTTGAAATATTGATCCAATGACCACCTGAACACGTGGGCCTGAATTCTTTATTATTTTGCAAGGATTAGTATTTATAATGAACAAATCATTTCCCTCGAGATAAAAGCAGGATCCACTTTCCTTAGATATGTTATGTACATACATAAATGTACATAACTAATTAGCGATAATAATAATAATAATAATAATAATAATAATAATAATAATAATAATAATAATAAAATAACAATCATAATAATAATATAATAGTACTAATAATAACAATATTATTATTAATAATAATAATAATAATAATATTATTATTATTATTATTATTGTTTATTATTATTATTATTATTATTATTATTATTATTATTATTATTATTATTATTATTATTATTATTATTATTATTATTATTATTATTATTATTATTATTATTATTATTATTATTATTATTATTATTATTATTATTATTATTATTACAATTATTATTATTATTATTATTATTATTATTATTATTATTATTATTATTGTTATTATTATTATTTATTATTATTATTATTATTATTATTATTATTATTATTATTCTTATTGTTATTGTTATTATTATTATTAGTATTATTATTATTATTATAATTATTATTATTATTATTAGTACTTTTATTATTATTATTATTATTATTATTATTATTATTATTATTATCATTATCATCATCATCATTATTACTATTATTATTCTTATTATTATTATTATTATTATTATTATTATTATTATTATTATTATTATTATTATTATTATTATTATTATTATTATTATTATTATTACTTTTATTGTTATTATTATTATTAGTACTATTATTATTATTTTTATTATTTTTATTATTATCTTAATTTAAGGCAACATGTTAATCGTCGTTGCAAAAGGTTGTATAAAATATGCAACGAAAATAAAAATTATTGTCAATGAATGTGGTCCATATTAGGCAACAAAATATAGCAACAAAAAAACTTTCGTTGCCAACGATAAGGAGAAATCAAGTGGTTAGAAATTTTACTACGAATTTCTAACGAATTTTGTTTCTAAATTTTACAACTACTTATGAATTTCGTTGCAAAAAGTGAAAGCCTGACACGATCTGTAACGAAGGACAAGTTTCGTTGCTAAACATACACTTTTAGCAACGACTTATAAAGTCGTTGCTTGAAAAATCGTTGCTAAAGCCCCATTTTTAACAACAAAAAAAACTTTCGTTGCCCACGATGACGGAAATCAAGTGGTAGAAAATTTTCTTGCAATTTCTAACGAAATTTTTCCCGCCAATGAATTAGTAACGAAATTTTGCAACAACTTATGAATTTCGTTGCAAAAAGTTAAAGCCTGACACAATCTGCAACGAAGGACAAATTTCGTTGTTAAACATATACTTTTAGCAACGACTTATAAAGTCGTTGCCCGAAAAATCATTGCTAAAGGCCCATTTTTTTGTAGTGTATACTGAGGCTAAGCTGGCTGTGCCTGGAATTGATGATTCGGCTGAAACTGGCTTTGTTGATTTCCTTGGTTATTCGACCAGCTAAAGTTTGGATGATTTCGATTATTGGGGTGGTATGTGTTCTGAAATTGACCTTGGTCTTTCCTGTAGTTACTCACATACTGCACCAACTCCGAGCTGATGGTAAATTGATCTGTGGAGTGTGACCCCGCACAGATTTCACAAACGAAGGCAACTGTTTTCATTTTACTCTCTGCTATCGTGTCTATCTTCTTTGCCATCATTGCCATCTGTGCCGACAATTGTGTAATAGCATCTACCTCCAACACACCTGCCACCTTGGGTTGTGGCATCCGAGATGTAGAATTTTGGTAATCATTTACAACCATAGTTTCAATAAATGCATAGGCTTCGTCAGAGCTTTTTGCCCATATTGCTCCTCTATAAGTCGCATCCTGATCGATCTCGATTGCCAACCCAATTCGTTTGTAAAATGAGTTGATCACCATCCAATCGGCATCTGGTGATGCGGACACTTCCTTAGCATCTCTCAAAATAGGTCCATTCCATCCAACCCATTCTCGAGTCGCCAAATACATGGTACGTAAAAAAAACTACAACTTTATTACAACAATTGTCGTGCAAAATACAACAACACATATATGCCGTGAATTTGATACAAATATATATCAATCGCGACTCATGTCCCAACCGTGGACAAAGACCTCATAATGACACCTTACATAAAGGTATAGTCGAAAACTGCTTTTAGAAATTAGAATCTTTGGGAAGTGCTCAAGAAACCTTTCGTATACGGGAGGCCATGCTTCTAGGTTATGATAGATATCATATGGCCACGTAATTATCCTCGGTCAATCTAATAGACCCTAAAGAAAAAATGAGAAGATTACTATCATATTCTTCCCAATGGTGAGTTTTCTCGACATATCATTATCTCTACTCGCCTCTAATTGAGAGTTAAATTTCAAATAGACTCCAAGATCATATAGTAGTGCCGGTAGATATACTCAAAGAAGTGGATGAGCACAACAACCCGCCTTATGATGACACGAGGTTGTATGTCATTAGACATCTTGTATGATAGTGGCAAAACACCCTTCCAAGTTAAATTCACCTCACCTCAACATCTATGTACCACCGCTCTATTCCCTTGTTATTCCCCGCCGACCCAAATACACTTTTATTACCCGAAAGGAATTGTGAAGCAAAAGGGTGAGCACAACTAGCTCAAGAAAAAAATATCATGACTAAAGATAATTAAATTATCAATAGCCTTCATCAATAATAAATCGTAGATTTAGAACATACGGTAGATGATAAAAAATTTCAACCATAGTCATAATTTTGAACGAGCACTCCATTAAAGAGTCAAATAGACATAAAGTCTATTATCTTCTCCATGTTAAAAGTCCACCAACAATGTTTTATCCCTCAGAACATCAATCAACAATTCCTCGCCCACAATCACATGTATAACTCATAATCGTAATTGTTGTTCTAAATTCTTTTCTCATTCAGACGAAGATAATTTTCATCACTTGTCTTTACCTCAAACATCAAAGATCATGGTTATACCAAATCACAGCCTCGCTCATAATCATACTAATAAATTTATCTTTGCACTACGGCCAAAGATATTCATCAACAGCTCATCTTTGCACTACAGTGCCAAAGATATTCAACAACAAAATCATCTTCTTGCACTACGCACCCAAAGATATTCATCCACAATTCATCTTTGCACTACAAAGCCAAAGATATTCCTCAACAGCTCATATTTGCATTACAGCCAAATATATTAATATCTCAAAGAAATATATAATCATTTCGTAATTTATATAAACAATAATTATAACCATGTCGATCAATTCACCTTTGCACTTAAGCTAAAGATATTCAATTATAAATTCAATGGTCATGATCATACCACCACAATTCAACTTTTCACCATCGCCAAAGAGAACCCTAGTCATGATCATACCAATAATCTACCCATCTTTACACTCCAAAGGAAAGAGAATTTCAACATCGTGGTTATAAAATGTTATATATGATAATAAAATCAATATAATCAATATATAGTTTTAATCTCCGTAGTAATATTCATAAATCAACTATAATTTGTTAAAAAAAAAACAATTTTGTCATGAATAAGAATCATGAATAAGAATCTCGTGAATAAGAACTCATGAATAAGAACTCGTGAATAAGATCTCATGAATAGTAAACCCGACTCAAAAAGGTAGAAATTCCACAATAAAATCCATACCAATATTTCTAATATAATGATATTGAAAGAATAATATTTTTTTAAGCTTATAAACAATTTATTTTAATTGTTTACACTTTACTAAATAATGCATTTAATCATTCTAAAATGCCAAACTCATAAGATTTCATCACCAATAACCAAAATCCTCATCAAAAATCAGATATACCTCATGTAGGATTCTCAAGCCATAAAATCCTATTTTCTAATTTTCTTACTTCACATAACATATTTAATTCATTTACTCATAACTAGTCCATTTTCATGAAAAATAACAAATCAGTTCCAAAAATATTTCTTTTTTCTGGAATTTAGCAGAATATAGTCCTATATTGAACATATATTTTTCTCTAATTTTTAAAAGTCATTTACTATTTTTCACATGGCCAAAACCACCGAATATTTAAACATTTATCATAAATTGTACTTTTATCCAAAAATTCTGAAATTTACACGATATAATTGATATTATATAGATGTACTCCCAATAAAAATTTCATCAATTTTGGAATTAACCACAAGGAGTTATAAGGGTTTTTTTTAAAATAGTTTTTCCTCATAAAATTCATAACTCTTATCTATACATCCAAAAATCGCCATTTTTGGACACAATCAACAAAACTCATCAAATTATCATTTCAAATTTTTCCAGAATTTTTGAAGGTTCAGAAGAATTTCAAATAATAACCCTTAAAATCCCTTTATTATCCCTTACCTCAAAAGAGCAAGATTTCGACCGAAATAACGTTGAACTTAACTTGCACCGTCAGATAGCAATACTCAAAGTATACTCAAAATACTCACAAGAATACGCCGATAATATAGAGAGAGAAAACTTCAGCTTCGTGTGATTTTCAATTATAACCCAAGCACCCTATTTATAGAAATCGCTTGTAACACCAAAGCAGAAAATTTATTAAAATAATAATATTATATTTTTTTTTCCAAGACTTCATACGTATGCTCTCAACATCAGAACTCAGCCCCTAACACATGTTAAATGAGGGAAACAAAATGTAAAAAACGTTTTTGTTATTTAAATTATTTTAAACTTCCAAAAATCAATTATTTCGGAGCTTCGGAACTTCAATAATTCATAATAAATAGCCCTTTTGCCAGAAAATTTGAATCTCATGCGAGTTTTTATAGGAAATTCAATTTTCTACAACTTTGCGTAGAAAAGTTTTTCCAAATTCCAAACAAAAATTGACCAAATCCACAAACTGACGATTTTACAAAGCTATAATCAAATTTCACCAAGAAATGGGGTCCACCGACACATAAAAAACATGCTTTAAATATTTTTGGTAACAAAATACCTCCTCCACATATACTCATATATCCCACATTCATCGTAAAATATCATCATTAATATATTATTAAAATAATATATTTAATCAAATTATTTTATCGTAAAAAGATAAAATATTAATTTTCAACAATTGTCACATTAAAAATTTTCTCCATCTATATCCTCATAAAATCAATATTTTCCTCATCATATAAATCAATAATTAATTATTCACAAATAATATTACGTAAACACATTATCGACAACCAGCAGCCTCCTGTGAAAGAGGGGCTTCCAATAAGAATTTCTCCTCATCGGGCGCCGCAATTAGGTGACCAAACCTCTCCTTAGATGTAACTTTCTAGACATTGCCAATAATGCTATCTAATAATATTATTCAAATAATATAAATTATTGATCCGATAATTAATGAAAAATACCGTAGTAAAGGACAATTATAAAATATCAACGCAAAGAATTATCAATCAAAATAAAATATCGAATAAGAATTATCGTAAATAATTATTGAGTAGTGCCTTCTTCACGTAAGAATCAATAATTGGTGCAATACCGCGTCCCATCGCAACAACGCCCAGACATTTTACTTTACCCACCGTATTCCAACAAGATTGACGATAACAACTACGCCTTATTTATAAACAACTTATTCTTGTCGCTTTTTCCTCCAATCGCTTCCATGGGGCCCATAAAAGATCATACTGTCAGCATTTAATATTCCCCGACAAGACGTATTATTCCACCACCAAACGAATATTCTCCGACAACAATGAATATTTTATAACCACTTGTGATTTTTGAAAAAATTTCATATATCACCCTTAACTTTAACTTTTTATCAATTTAACCATTTACCGAATTGTAATTATAAGAAAATTGAATACTTTTATTTCATAAAATTCGGGTCTTAGCACAAGCCCTTACTCTAACTCATACGGTGAAACATTATATGTCTATCTAGTTCACAAAATATGCAAGCCATATATAAAATGCATCTATATTCGCATATTATCATGATTTACAATCCATACTGCATGTTCATTGTCAATTCCATACAAGTACTTTGAAATGAATGGTGATCAAGCATTCATACATGTAAAACAATCACGATAGAATTCCCATATGATATGCAAAACAACCCTAGCATTCAAGCATGCAATCAAACTATATATTAAAATCCGTTAGAATCCCATAATGGAGTTTAGTTCATAGCTGAACCAAAAGCCATTATGGGATCAATGCTAAGCATGATTACAAAGCAAACAATTGAAAGATGAGAGATAGAATGATCAAACCCAATTGCTGAATATAAACCAATGATAACATTCAAATCCTCATAATATTCCAGCAAAATAAAATACTAATCCATCGTAATAGAGAATCCTAAGAAGAATTGGAGAAGTAGACGTTTTGGCTTCGTTCTACGTTGGAATCTCCCTCACAGTGTAAACCCTAGTTTCTATGATGAAAAATGACAAAAAGTATCAATCCTCAATCTGACACACAGTCAGAATCATTTTTAATCCAATTATAACTTATTTATTTAAAAATTAAAATAAAATAAATACATGGCTTGAAAGATTATGCAGCGTACCACGCCCCTCCAAGATGTTCCTCCTCGGTAGTAGACTCTGCGAATGTCATGCTCTCCAACCGAGTACTTGCGCGGGCGCGTGCTCTCAAGGCTATTCTATCGCGCGGCCGCGCGGCTTGCAATCTGCAGATTCTGGTTCTAGTTCTGATTCTAATTCTGTCATGCTGCTGCTGCTGCTTCTTGTTCATTCATGCTGAATCCTCTTCCATGCTTGATCTCCTTATTCCATTGTACCTTCATGCCATACATATCCCCGCTTGTGCCTTACCTTCACGCATCCATTAGCCTCGTGCCCTCTAATACCACCAAATTAGGTCGATTCCTGCACTTATTCATAAAAAGAATTTTTAAGTAAATGCAATGCAAACTATCATGAAATGCAACTAAAACACAATAAAATGTACTTGAGATGAGCATAGTTCGCGTGAATTGGTATTCAATAAGTAGGTATAAATACCACTTATCACCTACCGCTTTAAAGTCTTAAAAATTTGCCAATCTATCGGCTGGCTAATTTCTTGCTCTTCCTGCTGGAGCTCTATTCCCCATAGCTTCGGCTATTATATTTGCAAAGTTTTGCATCGGGTCAGCTTGACCTCCTTCATTATTCACCGATTGTTCTTCTCTTTGATTTTGATTCTGTCGTCTAGGCGGCATGATTTGATTTAAATAAAAATCCTACATTAATTCTCTTTCTCTACACAAATTCCTAACACAATAAGAATTCAACACATAGTTCTCATATAATCACATATTTATTCAAATAGCACATAGTACTTAACATATACAACTATCCCTTTTTCATAAATATCAGGATTAACAACACAACTTTAAACAAAAGTTGTAATTCTCTAACTTTACACAAAAAGTTTAACTTCTCTATTCACACATAGCTATTCCCAGTTCATCAAACTTACCACACTTATGAGTTCAGGAACTTGCCACAATTATATGAGTGTATGAACTTATCCTAGTCAGGACCTTTGGTGTCCATTCATTTGGGGTTGAAACATTTCATATAATTATGAGTCATGAACTTATCATAAGTATGAGTTTTAGAACTCACAAATTAATCTTAATCTTATATTCATATAGAAAATAAAGATTTCATTCATACAAACATATATATATATATACATATGCTTACACATCATTCTTGATATTACAATCATTAATATCATAATCTTCTACTAAAAGATACTATCACATATATCTAAGTGGTCTACCGTCCACTCCCTTCACCAGTCTTCTTCTTGCTGGGACACTTGTTGAATCCGTGACCCGTTCTCCCACATGAAAAACACTTTCTCATATTCGGCTTTGGACAATGTAGGGAAATATGTCCTTCCTGCTTACAATTGAAGCACATGTTCTTCCACATCATGCATTCTCCCAAGTGAGTCTTTCCACACTTGCCACAGACTTGCTTCTTCTTCGGGTTTGAGTTTTCAGAATTATCATCACTGTCGTGATCCCTCTTTCTCTTGTTCTTTCCCTTTAGCTAAAGTGTTCCTTCGGACGATCCACCACCTTCATTTTTCATCCTTTCCACCTGTGCCTTCAGCTCGTTCCGTTCTTCAGTCATTTCGCGTAACGCTCACTCTGTCTTCCACAACTCCTCTAAGAGATACACTTTACTCCAAAGTTCCTGGACTTCTACAGATCCTTGATCTGGTTCTCGTACTTTGGTCTTACTCTCTTTCTCCACCTTGGCTTCTTCAGACTCTGACTCCTCATCACCACTCAGATACATCTCGAGATAATCGTCATGATCACTCCCCAGATTAACCATAGGTTCATCTTTTCCCACTTCCTCAATCGACTAAGCGCTTATACTGGCACCTCAACTCATCGGCAGCGCATACGACGTTCGCTAGAATCTCCGTACTCATCTCATCTTCTCTCGACATCCTACAATCAGTTTAAACAACTTGATTAGTACTTTACCACTGGTTATCATAACATTAACATAACACTTAAACACTCACAGATCAAGGCGTTACAAAAACTTGTCAGACCCAGTTTTAGTATTTCTGGGTTACCCAGATTTGTCACAGTCATGCCCGGTCAATGTGGTTTTGACCGATTATAACAAGAAATCTAGACATCGAATAGCTACGATTTCACTTCCAGATGAAAGACCTCATACCAAATTACATATCCAAAACATAAACCCATAAGAATCATAAACAGACACGAATCTGTGGCTCCTGACATTAGCTTGTCAGACCACAAACCATGTTCTTGGGTAGTTTTGAAAACTTTACTTTTTACCCACTTTGATGCTATGGATCCATGTTAGATCATCTAAAAACAACTTCTAACACAAATATAAACATATAAACATGAATTTTTACAAAGCATACAAGATCAAAATGAAACTTAGGGTTTATACCTTCTCTTGAATATGCTTAGATCTTGGCTCTACTAAACTGATCTTGATGATCTATGAAGTGTTTTAGTGACTGAATTACTTTAGAAATTCAGAGGTTTGGGAGAGAGAGAGAGAGTTATTGAGAGCTAGAGTGCATAATAAGCAATATTAGTGACTTTCTCTCTCTTTATAACCTAAATACTTGATTCAATGAATCCAAAAGGCTAGGTGGAAATTTGGATCAGGGTATGGCTGAGATATAAGTCACAATGGTCAAATTAGTTGGTCACCAACTCTTGATTTGGTAAGATTTACAAGTTACCTTAATAAAAATACAAAAATGGCATTTTGGTAAATCTGCTTAAAATTTTAATGGCATACATGACTTTTTCCAAACCCTTAGGGTTTAACCCTAAGGTTCTAGCCCTTAAGTTTTATAACTTTAGCTTCCAATATTTTTAATTTAGGGTTTTGAAAATAGGAAATTAAGTTAATTGAAATATAATTAGTGTTTCCTAATTACATTACATGTTATTAATCATATTAGGGTTTATTAATTAGGATTAGGGTTTCCTAATTAGGGTTTAGGATTCTCGGTTTTAAAATTAGGGTTTTTCGGCATACGATTAGGGTTTATAACTTCGCGTTAGGGTTTCTAAAGATGTTAAGCACAACTCTACTCATATTTATTAGTCAATACACAAATTGACCACTTCTCGAGACTCGTATCACAGATACACAACACAATATTAACAGTCAATATCAATATTAAATAAAAAAAAATTATTCATAAAATTTGGATTATTCGAAATCCTGGGTTATCACATGACTGACAGCAGATGTTTGCCTTTGTGTTGGCAGTTTTGGACCTATGAGAGGATTCCATGTTTGCATCCTGTGAGCGTGTTAGATTTAGACACCTATCCACGAGGACAGAGATGACATCATTACATACTGGCAGAGGTCCCTGTTGCTGAGGGTTTCACTCATTGCCGCCTACAGCTGGAGTTGTTGACAGCGGATGTCATCACGTGGGTTTCCTACTCTGGGGAGCATTTGAGCATTGGATTTGAGGATGGGTACTCGACTGGTGTCGAGCATGTGATTTCCACCCGTAGGATTCCTCTCTTCATAGATGGAGGATTGGAGCTCTATTTAGGAGAGCGTGCTATAAGGAGCACTACAGGAGAGATTCGCATGCCGATCTTGCCTCCTGTCAGGCGTTATTGGCCTATTTTGTAGTCACCCATCATTGATATCCCATTGTTGGGGATTGATGGTTTCACATTATCAGAGGGTCCCTGCATTCAGGAGATGTTCCAGCATTGGTGGTTCCCTCTTACCATTGAAGCCCAGACCTGCGCCACACAGTTTATGGGGGATATGGTTCCAAGATCCGTGATGATGATGGATTGGCTAGCCTGTGTCCGAGATCCGACTCATTTGACACAGATTGACAGTTTGATCCGGCAGTTGGACTGGGCACATTTCTTTATCTAGCACTTGGGCAGAGATCCTTCAGAGGTAGATACTTTTGATCCTTCCACTCGGCGGCGCCCCTCGGTGACCCATATGGTTTTGCCGGTGCATATCCTCCCTTGTATAGGCCTGACATCCCTGTAGATAAAGATCTAGTGACTCAGGAGGAGTTACATCAGGTGGATAGAATTGATGATGTAAACATCGATACCATTGACTTCTTCTGATGTATATTCTCATTATCTCTTTTGATAGGCCTCTGTTAGACATTGGGTAGCTTCGCCCCATTCTCGCTATATCTTTTGATAGGCCTCTGTTAGTTGTAGGGCAGTTTTTCCCCATTTCCCTATATTTTAGCTGTACAGATATGTATTAGATGATGATATACTTAGGAATGTATGCACAGTTTTTCATTCCCTATATCACATTGCCATCAATTGTATCATGCATGTTATTATGTTATGCATATGTATGTATGTCCAGAGATATTCAGCATTGACCCCTGGATGGTCTTATGACACGGCCCGTCTGCATGATGTCTTCTTGACGATTAGCCAGATTGATCATACCCCACCATTTTTGGTGGCATCTGGTATGTGATCGTGGTATGATAGCATGTCATCATCAGACAGGATGACTGTAGATCATTTGTTACAGCATATTATGACCCTGTTGATGTTTCAGGTTCCCACAAGATTCGTGGAGGGCATGCTGGAGCACTGAGTATCAGAGAGGCAGGTTTTCTGATTTGGGACCCAGGAGTTGACTCCTACTTTGGAGGAGTATGCACATTTGATGATGCTGCCATTGGACAGACCTTACGTGCATATGGTGATCGGAGACATGAGTAGGCAGTTCATGACCCTCATTGACTTGAGGTGTAGAGTGGTGCAGGATGAGATCACATCTGGCCACGTTATATCCCAACATTTTTTATTTGACAGATTTGGCTCTGAGGATAGTTATGCATGACATTCCGGGGATTTCACCACAACGGAGGATCATTGGCGTCTGGCCAGAGTGGATGTATTGCTACTGTACGTACTGTCGTATGTCTACATGCCACGATATATAGATGAATTGGACATTGGTGTCATTATGGCAGTGAGAGCTCTCAGGGAGGGTCACACCATCATACCGATGATCATCGCGAGACTCGAGGTCATTTCTACATATTCTTTGGACTTATCTGGCGGAGAGTGTTTGAGTAGCTTCGGTTATCTTTATGCGTATGGTTTATGTCACACTTGAGACTGATTGACACTTTCAGACGGCATGGGCATTGTTTCACCCATGATATAGCCATGTCATACTCCTTTCAACCCGCTGAGTGTACAGATGCTGCATCTTGGTCAGCTTTCTTGGCAGGGATTGGAGCTCTGTTTGATATATTGCCGTATTCAAGGCTTAGCTCACCCTACAGCTTCATTACTCATGCTCTGGGCATGGATTATCTCCCTCTAGCTGGTTTGAGAGGAATGATTACTTACCACCCACTGGCCGTGATGTGTCAGTTTGACCAGTTCCAGGACTTCCATCCTTTTGAGGGGGCATCGAGTTAGCGCTTCGCTTCTCGACACTTATCAGCAGAGGACGGATCCAGGTTGTATGCCTATTGGGATCAGCGAGAGCTAGCTGCATTTTCCATCAGCCATCCGGGTTGTTCTGCAAAGTATTCTGCATGGATGTGTCGACGTCGGGATTTTTAGTTGTCCCTTTTTGTTACTTGTTCTTTGGTGTTCTCATGTTAATGTGAGATTTGTTTGAAAAAACAAGTGAAAAAGGTCCGACATGTGTAATGT
The DNA here is from genome assembly GCA_020205605.1 of Panax ginseng. Classification (NCBI taxonomy): domain Eukaryota; kingdom Viridiplantae; phylum Streptophyta; class Magnoliopsida; order Apiales; family Araliaceae; genus Panax; species Panax ginseng. The sequence goes on along the minus strand of CM035139.1, from coordinate 89,513,829 downwards.
CGACGATTTGACTTTAAGAGTCGCTAGTTGGTGTTTTAACTAGTTGTACTAACGCATGATTTGAAAAAGGTTTGCACATTGACCCGATGATATGACAACGCTAAACTCGGTCTGGTGTGAAATCGAGATTCATTTGGGTTCGGGGGCTTGATTATGCAAAGGGAAGGTTTTAGGCACCCCCCGACATCCGTGTTGCCATGGTGACCGCCACTTTTCAAGAAACTGTTATATGAATGTGTGTGTGTGTGTGTGGATCAATGTGCAATTATTTGAAAGTAGTGCGAGGCCTTGTTCGCACCTATATACAAAAGGTTTGAATTTATAGAAAAATTCAGTTTTAAGCAAGATATAGCAATGAAGTTTTGTAAAAAGAGGTTTTTCAAACCACATGCTCAATAGGAATTAAGACCTTTTCATACTTCCATTTTATTATAAAAATGTTCTAACTTGTTTGCTTTTATTTTTTAGAGATGCGAGGCATCTTGAGAAAATAATATCTGTTAAATCTAGAACTCCTTATGGGCACGACGACCATCCAAGGAAATTCGATAATCGTAAATAATGTACAAGTATTTACAATTTGAAAATGTCCATCACGAGGCAAATCTAGATTCGATGAGTGAATCTGTGATCATATGATTTCTAGGCTCACATGATACCGCAGTTTGTATAGAAAGCAGTAAGTAGTTATATATATAAAAGCTGTAAATATATATATACAGACATGATCAACCACCACGAAGCAAGTCCATGGGGGATTGAAAATGTAAATATATAAAAGCGGTAAATATATATATATAGACATGATCAACCACCACGAAGCAACTCCATGGGGGATCAGAAAAGTAAATAAAGCAGTAAATATGATCAACCGCCACGAAGTAAACTCCATGCGGGACTAAATGTAAATAAAACAGTAAAGACGATCAACCGCCACAAAGTAAACTCCAGGCGGGACTAAATGTAAATAAAACAGTAAAAGGCCTCGAAGTAAACTCCAGTTCTCCTGATGAAATGTAAATATATATATATATAAATATATATATATATATATATATATATAAAAAGCAAAGAACGCTCCGGATGTAAAATCCGGGCTCATCGATATGTCGATAATTGATTATATATATAAGTATATATATGTATAAAAGCAAGTAAACGCTCAGGATGTAAAATCCAGTGCTCATCGAGATATGTCGACAACAATTATATATATATATATATATATATATATATATATATATATATATATATATATATATATATATATATATATATATATAAAAAAGTAAGCGCTCAGGACATAAGTTTAGGCTCAATCGAGGCATAACTCGATAATGTTAGTCCATATATAAATATATACATATATAAGTATATATATACAGATTGAAATGAAAATCACAGACCGAAGTTCGGGCATACGCACACAACACTACTCTCAATGTGTAGAATAGTGTGTGCAAAGATGAAGAGAAAGGCTTTATAGAGTGTGAGAGAAGGCTTACGGTGGGGCGCCAATGCGCAGACTTCTATGACTCTATATGGATAAATACTCACTCTCATTGTAAAAATATATATATATTGTTAGCTAACAGGTGCTTAAAAGAGCAAGCACTCAATATGGGTGTGTACAGAGCAAATTTGATAGGGCTTCCTCGCCTTTTTTTCCTTTTAAAATGGCCACCCCAAGCCCTCTATTTATAGAGGGGGAGCATGAGATGCACCAAGGTGCCCCTGTACCCTGGGCTCCGCAGTCCCTGTCGTCTCGAAATCGTGCACTTTTCGTGCCTTGTAATGTCCGCTCGAACTTGCAGAACTTCAATCCGAGCATCCGAACGAGGTATATAAGACCTTCTTCAAACTGCTTGTGTCGAGAGTTACACAATGACATGGATTAGAGGTTGTACGAAGTCAAGAAGAGGGGACCATACCCATGGTCTTCAAGCTTCAAATTCTATCCGGTGTGCTTCCATGCGTAATAGTCACCTGGGATTGGAACTCCTTTGTTCTTGTAGAACATTTTTGTATGTATGTATGTATGAAGTGTTGAGACGACGCGCATGTATTGAGGTTGCAAGATGACGTTTGACTGCTCACCGGGGTTATCTCCGGTTTGAATTAAAAGCAGACGTTGCTCAGGGTTACATCTGAGATTGGACTGCTGCAAGTGTTTAAATGCCGCAAGGTCATCTGTAAGAGTGCTTGTCTGCCTGATATTAGCTCTGGGTCTGAGGTATGAGTGCCTCGGCAGGAGTTCTGATTGAAGCTGATCGCATGCATTTGAAACAAGCATTTCTGAAGTTATCGCCGGAACTGTAACGACATTCCTTGGTGTTATTTCCAAGAACGAAACTCGGGGTTATCTCTGAGGTTGGAAATGATCATTCCGGTGTGTGTTCCGGGGTTGGAAATGATGTTCATGGTGTGTGTTCCGGGGTTAGAACTGAACTTCCGGTAGTATCCGGAATGGATGTGAGCTGCCTTCCAGGGTTATCTCCGAAAGACAAATCTGCCCTCCTACAATGTTAGTAACAAGTATGCAGAAAATTTCGAGTGTCTACAGATGCCCCTCTTTATCATATTCATGCAATACAAGGCATGGATAAGATAAAGAATCCTAGACACTTGCAATGCAACAAAATAAACATGATGCTATGTGCAGCAACATGATGCAAATGTATGATGCATGATTGTCGGTTAATCCTTTTGGGATGACAATCACTGATGTCTTGGACATGCAATCCAAGTCTTCAAGGATGCTTGATGTTGGGGCTATCACCAAAGTCCTGAATCCTAGACACAGACTTTTACTCCATAGAGGTACCTCTTGTGTACAAGAGATATGTGGGGAGAAAGCTTCGCCTGTTTGAAGATGTGTATAACATATTCCATCATCGGTCCTCTCCGATGAGGATGGTCTTCTCTGGCTTATATCACCAGTATGTACCCCAATTTATTTGGAGTTACTGCCAACAGTATGTATCGTCAGGGCTGCCTGACCTTCGCTGATGTGTGTATCACCGGATAGATCCCTGTTGGGTGCATTGTCAGTTTGACCTTCATTGATGTGTGTATCAATGGTTGCATCGCGTTGTGACCCTTGATGGGGAAGGTTACTTTAATGGGTTTACTTTTCATCGGCTGAGATAACGTCAAGGTTGCTTGACCTTCATTGATTTGTGTATCAATGGTTGAGAATGCGCTGTAACCCCCGCCGGGGTACATAGATGTTTGAAAGTCCTGCGTTGTGACCCCCGCCGGGGATACTTCTTTGATTCATAACTTCGGCGTTGTAACCCCCGCCGGGGATACTTCATTAATTCATAACTTCAGCGTTGTAACCCCCGCCGGGGATACGTTATTATTTCATAACTTCGGCGTTGTAACCCCCGCCGGGGATACTTCTAGGGTTGTGACCCTGCACTGACGGCATCGGACCTTTGTGAGGTATTGCCGAGCATGATTTGAAAAAGCTGAGGCCATTGGTATAGTATATCTTGTATGCAGGCGAATACCAATGAGTGAGATGTGGAGCCAAAGTTTGGTCCATGAAAACCAGGATTACAGGCTATTCTGCTCAATCGCGTAGCGTTTTTATTCCTGATTTGGCCTTTTCAGCTTGTGAGACCTCCTTTGCAACTCTAACTGGAGAGAGCCGGAGGTGTGGGACACACATAGGGGTGCCGCAGGTGCACTTGCTGCAGCCACAAGTGGACCTGCGGCCAACCATGGGTATCTATTCCCTGCGGATTGCTTTCATAAGTCATTTTCAAGTCACAGTGACGAAGGAAATCGAGAGCTCTTCTTCGACATCACTTTGAGTTCGGGCAACTTTCCGTATATTCGCCACCGTACAAGTGTTCTTCACCGCCCACAGTAATATATGCATGTATTCTTTCCAGCTTTCTATCCAGTTGGAAAATGACTTATCACATGAAATGCATTTAGACACATAGTAGTGAATATGCATACTGATATGATATGATAAAAAATATTCAACATAGTAAATGTTAGTATTAAACCATGCTGAACATAATGATGTGAAAAAATTTGACTTTTGAAACAGTCAAATTGGTACCTTTTACTATTATTTCTTATCCTATTTGAGGACAAATGAGTAAAGATAAAAAAGTAAAATAACCCTGGATATTAAACTACACTTACGGATTTTTTACTGTGATGTATTAAATGCATGTAGGATGTATATGACTGTTGGTAGGTGTGCTACTGAATGGCCACCTAGTCATGCCTATGTGCATGTGGATAGTCCCATTTACAAAGGGGCTATGGCAAAAATTTTCCAAAATGTAGGCATTGTGTAGTCATGCATTTTTAACTCTACTGTAGATGTATGTTAAAATGATGCATGCATGCATGTAATCATAAAATGCATTTTGAAAAGCTCCAGGTAAAAATTTACCACACCCTTTCTGAGGTGATTTGGAGACTTGTTGTCCAAATATTATGGATCCGGATCAGCCAAGTAGTTCCCACAGGACCACTTCTGGTGTACGAAGGAGGGCTTCTGAAGTACCTCAACCCCAGATTCTGTTAAATGACCTTTCGTCGTTTGGTGGAGGTCGTGATAAATCTATCCGGGTTGAAGTAACGGGATGTCAAGGATGAGGAGGAGGATGTACCGGTTGAGGTTCCTTCTCCTGCTGCACGTGTTCCCCGTAGGGATTTGCCAGGTATTCAAGTGGCGAACCCAGATCTTCTGGGTAACTTGAGTCGGCATCCTTCAGTTTGCCTGTACGCAAACTAGGTATGAAGTTAGATCTTAATCTTCCTTATTTCCTATTGATGAGGAACAAAGGATTCTGATGTTGATCTGCATTTGATGTAGGTTCCCGGCTTTACACAGCCTCGAGGGAACTGGTTCAACATCCACTCTATGTATCAGGCTTTGCACAATGACTATAGAGAGATTGTAGATGGCTGGGGATTCGGGACGTTCTTTTCCATTCTTCCCCGTCGCTGTCTCTGGGGTTACCTCAGGGCATTGTCTGAACGGTGGTTTCACCAGACTCAGTCACTCCATTTGCTGGACTGTGAGGTGATGATGACGCTGATGGATTGGAGGTTTATCACAGGTATGGAGTTTGGAGGGGATCCAGTGCCTTGTACGATGGATATTACCCCTACTGTCGTCAGATCCTTGTTAGGAGTTTCGGCGAAGGCGCTCAAGGGCATGACTGTTCGTACAGGTCCTTTGAATGTAGATGCTATGAGCGAGCTGTTGAGTGAGCCTATACCCGATGATGTGAGAGTCAGGGATCGCATTCTTTGGCAATTGTTCCTGATGATCATTAGGGGCTGCTTCATAGCAGATAACTCTTCTACGGTGTCCTTCGCTTTGATCAGCACCACTCGACAGGTGGACCGTATAGGAGACTATGATTGGGGTTCCTACACCTTTGCCTACTTCTTCAAGGGAATGTACATGCGATCGCAAGGCTTAACCGAGGCTTGGTTAGGATTCTACCCATTTCTGCTAGTGAGTATTTCTCTTATCTTTTCCCATGTACAGGTTAAGAGCGTTGACTGACAGCAGATGTTTGCCTTTGTGTTGGCAGTTTTGGGCCTATGAGAGGCTTCCATGTTTGCGTCCTGTGAGCGTGCTAGGTTTAGACACCTATCCACGAGGACGGAGATGGCATCATTCCATCTTGGCGGAGGTCCGTATACATCACCCATCTTGAGTCGCTCTAGCCGCCAAAAATACACTATAAAAATCATTTACAACTTCATTTATACAACTGTCGTGCAAAATACGACGACATGTATACTGTGAGTTTAAATACAAATACATATACCTACTCCGACTCATGTCACAATTGCACCTTACATAAAGGTACAGTCAAAAACTGTTTTAGAAATTAAAATCTTTGGAAAGTGCTCAAGGAAACCTTCGTATATATGTAGAGGCCATGAATCTAAGTTATGATAGATATCATATGTCCAGAGAATTATCCTCTGGTCAATTCTAATAAACCCCAAAGAAAAAATGAGAAGATTACTATCATGTTCCTTCCAATGGTGAGTCTTCTCTTCCACATATAACTATCTCCACTGCCTCCAAGTGAAAATTATATTTCAAATAAACCCCAAGATCATATAGTAGTGCTCAGTAGATATACTCAAAGAAGTGGATGTGCACAACCCTGTCTTTATGATAACACGAGGTTGTATGTCATTAGACATCTTGTATGATAGTGACAAAAAACACCCTTCCAAAGTTGGGTTCGCCTCACCCTATTCGGGTTCACCAAAATTAAATATCAAATGACGATACAATACGACACACTTATCTAAAGTTCTCAATAAAATTATTTCCATACTATTTAGGAGAACCTCAACAACTATAGACCACTTGCTTTATTCCCCTCGTTATCCCCGCCACCCAAATACACTCTTATTACCCGAAAGGAATTGTGAAGCAAAAGGGTGAGCACAAACTAGCCCAAAAAAAGAATATCATAACTAAAGATAATTAAATTATCAATAGCTTTTGTCAATAATAAATCGTAGATTTAGAAATATATGGTAGATGATAAAACTTTTCAACCATAGTTGCAGCGGAACGAGCAATCCATTAAAAGAGTCAAATAGACCATCAGGTCTATTATCTTCTCCATGTTAAAAGTCCACCAATAATGTTTTATCCCTGTAACATCAATCATCAATTCCTGTCCACAATCATATGAATAACTCATAATCATAATTGTGATTCTGAATTCCTTTTCGCACCCAGGACGAAGATAATTTTCATCACCTATCTTCACCTGAAATATCAAAAATCATGGTTATACCAAATCACAATCCCTGCTCATAATCATACTAATAAATTCATCTTTGCACTACGACCAAAGATATTCATTAACAATTCATCTTTGCACTACAAAGCCAAAGACATACAACAGATTTTTAAGAGAGTCAAGTAGAGCATGATATCTACTATCTTCTACTTAATTTAAAAGTTTATTATCAATATTTTATCACCGAGACTCAAATTTAATAAATAATCCACATCATCGAATCACCCTTCACTACTGCCAAGGATATTCGTTAATATCACATCCATGAATTATCCATGCACTACTACGCCAAGGATATTCATTATTATCACATCCCCAATTAATATTTCATTGTTTGAGACTCAACTCAATAATTAATCCACATCATCAATTCATCCCCGCACTATATAGCCAAGGATATTCTTTTAAGATCACGACCACGAATTATCCATGCACTACGGGCCAAAGATAATCGTGTTTTCATCAACGGTAGACCGATCATGCCATAAAACAATTCATCTTTGCACCCTTGGTCAAGAGAATCCATAGCCATAATCATACCAAAAATCGTCCATCAATGCACTACTACCAATGAGGACTTTTTCCACATCATTTGTAACATTACTACCATGATTATACCGAATAATCCTCGGTCATAATCATACCAAGTCCATCTATGCACTACAAAAGCCACGTATATGACTTTCAACATAATATATACATGAGGATGATGACAATGATATAAGTATTAATCAAACAAAAAACAAGGATAAATATTAAAGACTTTAAATTTATCCAAATATTATCAATCACTTAATAAACTCATAATCAAATATTATTAATATTATAATAATATTTTAATCACTTCTTAAACGTATAAACAATTTATTTTAATTGTTTACACTTTACCAAATAATGCATTTAATTATTCAAAAATGCCATACTCATAAGATTTCATCACCAATGATCAAATCCTTTATCAAAAATATCATATATACCCTATATAGGATTCCCAAGCCATAAAATCCTATTTACCAATTTTCAACTTCACATAACATATTTAACTCATATACTCATAACTAGTGCATTTTCATGAAAAATACCAAATCAGTCCCAAAAATATTTCTTTTCTCTAGATTTAGCAGAATATAGTCCCATATTGAACATATATTTTTCTTGGAATTTTTAAAATTCATTTACTATTTTTCAAAAATCATTTTCTAATTATTTCCTTAAGAAATTAGCTACCTCAAGTTTAACTCCAGAAATTCCCAAATCTTGGCAGGATCTTACACATGTTAACGTGATCTTCCGCTTTTAAATTTCAAGGTCATCTGAGTTATAGAACTCCTATATATAGCATTTTTTGTCGGAAAAATCTAAATATTGAAATTGTCATAACTTGCTCATTTTAAGTCAGAATGAGCTCATTTTTGGACAGGAGGTACTTTATACCATATATTTTCATGTCCCAAAAGGCCAAAATTTTTCTCATAAATTAAGTGGCCGAAAATGCCCTTTTAAAAATATGGACAGTAGCTTTTTAAGCATTTCCAGATTTTTCATCCTTTACTAAAATCATTCCACACGAAAATCTGTAAATCCTTTTTAAGTGATTCCACTTGGATAAGTTAGGAAACTCATAGATCTAACTCTAGAACTTGACCACACTCAAAAATTCGAAATATAATAGGAGATATGGTCAATTGAATTTCATGTTCTATTTTCACCAAAATCTGATTTTTCAACCCTTTGTGATTTCTAAGAAACTTTCATGTTTTCTCATAATAACCAACATAACTCATCATAACACTTACTAATACTTCATATACCCATGATTTTTCATCAATCCAATGCTTTTATTATGACTTTCATCATAATCCACGTAAATGCATCATTTCCACAATTTAATAAGGAATGAATACAAAGGATCATTCACCATGCATGTGGTAATCCACATGTATGTGTTATTCCAATGTAATAATAAAGAATGGAATAATGTAAGAATTCACCATGCATGCATGATAGACATCACAGTATGCATGTTATTCTCAATGTAATAATAAAGAATGGAACCAGTCAAAGCGTAATCCGCACCGATGTGATATTCCAATGTAATAATAAAGAATCTAAACCAGTCAAAGTAAATTCATCGATAGATATATTCCAATGTAATAATAAAGAATGGAATAACAAATGTAAATCACCATGCATGCGATAGACCATATGCATATGTTTATTCCAATAGAATAATAATTAATGGAACTGTGTCAAAGCGTATACGCACCGACAAGATATTCCGCTGTAATAATAAAGAACTAATAATAGAAGAATTTCACCATGTATGCGGTTTCGCATAAACAAAGTTATTCCAACATAATAATAAAGAATGGAATATCGTAAGTTCTCTTCATGAATATGAAAGAAATAATACCCCTTACGAGTACAACAAATAAATAATATCCCTTACCTCAAAAGAAGACCGGATACTCGGAATAAGTGAGGTAGCAGACTTTCTCTTTCTTCTCTATAATTTCTCTCTATAATAATGGCTCTAAAGCTTTAGTGAATTGGTGAGAAATGAAGGAAGAATGAGCTTCTATTTATAGAAAAATATAGTTTCGATAATTGCACGCTTTTGGGGCTCAAAAATTACAAAGACAATACCTCCAACTTTTCTTTCATTTTTAATTTAGTCCTCGCAAGTATTATCAAACTTGCACCACCTCCCCTAATAGTAAATAATGTGAATCAATAGTTCAATCATGTGACCCAATAGTTCTAGACATGTGAAAATATGAATTATAGTATAGTACCTCCATCTATACCTCCATTTTTAACTTAGTCATGCAAGTATTATCAATCTTGCACCAACTCCCCTAATAGTAAGTGAATGTGACTCAATAGTACACACATGTGAACAAATAATTATATAAGCATGTGAATTAGTAGGAATTAATTGCTCATTTATCCGATAAATTACCCGATTTATTAATATAACCCCAGACATCAATTATCATCGAAATAGATGTCGATTTCCACTAACACTAATTATCCCAACACAATGGAACTATCAAATTCATCTTTAATCAACATGAACTTATTCATCATTAATATTATAACTCACAATATTTAACAACCGTGTCGCTCCTGTGAAAGAGGGGGCTTTCCAATAAGGATTTCTCCCTATCAAGCCGCAATTAGGTGACCAAACCTCTCCTCGCGTAACTTCTAGACATTGTAAATATTGCAATTTAATAATATGAATAACTTTGTTATCTCAATTATTGATTTAATAATATATCATATAATGCAGATGATACTGTGACAATAATCGAATCAATAATATGAGAGATATGATGCAGCAATTACTGTAGCAATAATTGAGCTAATAAAACAAAACTTCATCATCACTTACTTTGAAAAATTTTCAAATGTCACCCTTAACTTTAAACTTTTATCAATTTAACTATTCACCAAAATAGCAAAATTGAATACTTTTATTTCATAAAATTCGGGGTCTCACAATTGACGCCCCAAAAATTATACATCACCCATCTTGAGTCGCCAAAAATTACACTATAAAAATCATTTACAACTTCATTTATACAACTGTCATGCAAAATACGACGATATGTATACTGTGAGTTTAAATACAAATATATATACCTACTCTGACTCATGTCACAATTGCACCTTACATAAAGGTACAGTCAAAAACTGTTTTAGAAATTAAAATCTTTGGAAAGTGCTCAAGGAAACCTTCGTACATAGGAGGCCATGAATCTAAGTTATGATAGATATCATATGTCCAGAGAATTATCCTTGGTTGACCCAATAAACCCCAAAGAAAAACGAGAAGATTATTGTCATGTTCCTTCCAATGGTGAGTCTTCTCTTGACATATAACTATCTCCACTATCTCCAAGTGAAAATTATATTTCAAATAAACCCCAAGATCATATAGGTAGTGCTCGTAGATATACTCAGCAAGTGGATGTGCACAACCCTGTCTTATGATAACACGAGGTTGTATGTCATTAGACATCTTGCATGATAGTGACAAAACACCCTTCCAAAGTTGGGTTCGCCTCACCCTATTCGGTTCACCAAAATTAAATATCAAATGACTTATACAATACGACACACTTATCTAAAGTTCTCAATAAAATTATTTCCATACAATTTAGGAAGAACCTCAATAGCTATAGACCACTGTTCTATTCCCCTGTTATCCCCGCTCGACCCAGCTACAGTCTTATTACCTGAAAGGAATTGTGAAGCAAAAGGGTGAGCACAACTAGCCTAGTAAAAAATATCATAACTAAAGATAATTAAATTATCAATAGCTTTTGTTAATAATAAATCAGAGACTTAGAACATATGGTAGATGAAAAAACTTTTCAACCATAGTTGCAGCGGAACGAGCAATCCATTAAAAGAGTCAAATAGACCATCAAGTCTATTATCTTCTCCATGTTAAAAGTCCACAAATATTGTTTTATCCCTGTAACATCAATCATCAATTCCTGTCCACAATCATATGAATAACTCATAATCATAATTGTGATTCTGAATTCCTTTTCGCACCCGAAGATAATTTTCATCACCTATCTTCACCTGAAATATCAAAAATCATGGTTATACCAAATTACAATCCCTGTTCATAATCAAACTAATAAATTCATCTTTGCACTACGGCCAAAGATATTCGTTAACAATTCATCTTTGCACTACAGGCCAAAGACATACAACTGTATTTTAGAAATGTCAAGTAGAGCATGATATCTACTATCTTCTACGAATTTAAAAGTTTATTATCAATATTTTATCGCTGAGACTCAGCTTAATAAATAATCCACATCATCGAATCACCCCTTCACTGCGGCCAAGGATATTCGTTAATATCACATCCATGAATTATCCATGCACTACGGCCAAGGATATTCATTATTATCACATCCCTAAATTAATGTTTCATTGCTGAGACTCAACTCAATAATTAATCCACATCATCAATTCATCCCTGCACTATAGGCCAAGGATATTCTTTTAGTATCACGACCACGAATTATCCATGCACTATGGGCCAAAGATAATCGTGTTTTCATCAACGATACTGATCATGCCATAAAACAATTCATCTTTGCACCCTTGGTCGAAGAGAATCCATAGCCATAATCATACCAAAAACTGTCCATCAATACACTACGGCCAATGAGGACTTTTTCCACATCATTTGTAACATTACGGTCATAATATACCGAATAATCCCTGGTCATAATCATACCAAGTTCATCTAAGCACTACAGGCCACAGATGACTTTCAATATAATATATACATGAGGATGATGACAATGATATAAGTATTAATCAAACGAAAACAAGGATAAATATTAAAGACTTTAAATTTATCCAAATGTTATAAATCACTTAATAAACTCATAATAAAATATTATTAATATTATAATAATATTTTAATCACTTCTTAAACGTATAAACAATTTATTTTAATTGTTTACACTTTACCAAATAATATAATTAATTATTCAAAAATGCCATACTCATAAGATTTCATCACCAATGATCAAATCCTTTATCAAAAATATCTGCATATACCCTATATAGGATTCCCAAGCCATAAAATCCTATTTACCAATTTTTAACTTCACATAACATATTTAACTCATATACTCATAACTAGTGCATTTTCATGAAAAATACCAAATCAGTCTCAAAAATATTTTTTTTCTGGGATTTAGCAGAATATAGTCCCATATTGAACATATATTTTTCTTGGAATTTTTAAAATTCATTTACTATTTTTCAAAAATCATTTTCTAATTATTTCCTTAAGAAATTAGCTACCTCAAATTTAACTCCAGAAATTCCCAAATCTTGGTAGGATCTTACACATGTTAACGTGATCTTCCAGTTTAAATTTCAAGGTCATTGGAGATATAGAACTCTGATTATAGCGTTTTTCGTCAGAAAAACCTAAATATTGAAATGGTCATAACTTGCTCATTTTAAGTCGAAATGAACTCATTTTTGGACAGGAGGTTCTTTATACCATATATTTTCATGTCCCAAAAGGTCAAAATTTTTCTCATAAATTAAATGGCTGAAAATGCCCTTTTAAAAATATGGACAGTAGCTTTTTAAGCATTTCCAGATTTTTCATCCTTTAGTAAAATCATTCCACACGAGAATATGTAAATCCTTTTTAAGTGATTCCACTTGGATAAGTTAGAAAACTCATAGATCTAACTCTAGAACTTGACCACACTCAAAAATTCGAAATATAATATGAGATATCGAAATAAATGTTGATATCCACTAACACTAATAATTCAAACACAATGGAACAATAAATTTCATCTTTAATCAACACAAACTTATTCATCATTAATATTATAACTCACAATATTTAACAACCAGGTCATTCCCAGGAAAGAGGGGGCTTTCCGATAAGGATTTCTCCTTATTGGCGCACAATTAGATGACCAAACCTCTCATTGACAGAACTTCTAGACATTGTAAATATTGCAATTTAATAATATAAATAACTTTGTCATCTCAATTATTAATTTAATAATATAACATATTATGCAGATGATACTGTGACAATAATTGAATCAATAATATGAGAGATATGATGCAGCAATAATTGAGTATAACTGAGTGATTCTCACGTAAGCATCAATAACCAATACTGAGTGTCTTTACTATGCAACCACGCCATTCTTTATTTTTTTACTACTGGGTAGTTCAGCAGTTTTAACGGTAACACTTTACATAGTTATTTTTATAAAAAGATAATTACATCATTTTCTTATTACGACAATACTTGGTTGTAGGGGTCCACCAAAAGATTGTCTTGCAATTTAATATTCCCCGTTAAAACGAATATTCCCCACCAACCTAATATTATATAACCACTTGCTTACTTTGCAAAATTTGTAAATATTACCCACAACTATAACATTATATTATATCCACACCATAATATTCAAAAATATATTTCGAGAGAAATTAATCTTTATTCATAAAATTTGGGTCTTACAATGTCCATTACTGGCTTTGGGCTCGATGGGCCCGATCACGTCCATTCCCCACATTGAGAAGGGCCATGGCGAACTCATATTGTGGAGTTCCCTTTGAGGGGCGTGGATAGCATTCCCATGAATTTGGCATTTATAGCATCTCTTGACATGATCATCACAGTCAGCTTTGAGTGTAAGGCAATAGTGCCTTGTTCTGATAATCTTCTTGACAAGTAAGGGTCCGCTCATGTGTGGGTGATGAATGGGTAGTATACCCATAAATTGGATATATTTAGACTTAAATTATTGCATTCTTAAGTTATTTAGTAGCATTTTTATTGTGTTTATATCTTGTTTTGCAGATTTGGAAGCTGGAGGGGCAATTATGGGAAATTCAAGCATTTAATGGCAATCTGGTAATTTTAGAGAAGTCCAAAGACCCAAAGTACCGGAAATTACACTACCCTACTGCCAAGGTATTGAAGCCTCGAGATGACCTTGACTGGATTAGCGCGTTTGACTTCTGGTTGGACTTGACTTGTCTATTGGGGGCTAATGTAAAACCTAATTGGATGAGGATTGGGGGAGGCTATAAAAAGAAACTAAGTGCTGAAATAAAAGGGTGATTTTTTGATTATTCTTCTGAGGATTCAACGAGTTCTTCCATTGAAGGTTACACAAGATTACTTGGAGATTAAGGATTGGCTACATAGTTTCTTCTTTTTCTCCTTATTTTCAATTTGTAATTCTTTAAGGATGATTTATCAACAATTAATGGTTCTTATTTCCGTGATGAACTAATTCTTTAATTAAGATTTCAATTGAACTTTTTATGATTATAAATTAGTTATTCTCTCATTCTAATTATTTATGTTGAAGTGGATTGTTTATCATGTTTGATTCTATTGATTAATTATTTGGCCAATAATTACCGTGTTACTCTAGAAGGAATTGGGAAAGGAATTCTAGGGTTAGAACTAGACATGATAACATGTGACTTAGTTATTTACACGGTAAATAATTAGGTTTGTGAATTGAATGGAAATATCTATTCACCGCATGTAACATATAAGGAATTGGGATTGGAAAGAGTTTAATTCAATTGTTTTGCATAGGAATATAGCAAGATTAATCTGGATTAAATAGAAGTCAAATGATCACTTGGAAGAGGGCTTTTGGTATTTGAGAATTCCTGTTAACAATTCAGTAGACATAATAATTGGGATGATTAGATAATTGATTTATAGTTCATAATTGGGGATATTGAAGTCTTAATATTTACCTATCGTAAGTCATTCACTCAAGTATTAGCTTAGTTATTCGCTTATCTTAGTACAATATCTTTAAGTGTTTAATTTTGAGTTAATAATTTAGAAAATCACAATTTATCATTGTTTGAATAAAATTGAATTGATATAGTATTAGTAGTTGGGATTTATTAATTAGAATTCCCTGTGGGAACGATACTCAACTTATCACTTTATTACTTATTGACCGCGTATACTTGCGTGTTGTGTGTAACTAGATTTTACTCAACAAGTTTTTGGCGCCGTTGCCGGGGAATTTTTGTTAATATTAATTTCATATTAGTTATAATCAATTCGGTTTTAATTTGAACGCTACTTAATCTTTCTTCTTGGATTGCCAGGAATTCGTGTATGCACACTAGATCGAAAGCTAGAAAGGAACTTCTTACGTATACAGACAACCTTGAGAAGAAGTTCCAGACAGTGCAGTTGAATAGTGAGGTTATACATTTGGAAGAAGAACTGACAACCCAAGAAATACTCGTGAACATGGCGGAAACGAATGCGAAATCACTTAGGGATTACATACACCCAATGTCACAGATTCTGATCAAGTATTAAGAGACCGGCAATCAATGCGAACAGTTCCGAGATAAAACCGGGATCAATTCAGATGCTACAGAATATATGCCAATTTGGGGGTAATTCGATAGACGATCCTAATGAACATATCTTGAGTTTCTTGGAAGTTTGCGATACCTTCAAATTTAACAATGTATCGGAAGACGCTATAAGGTTGAGGATGTTCCGTTTACTTTAAAAGATAAAGCATGAAGTCGGTTACACTCCTTGCCTCTGGCTCAATCACCACATGGGATGACTTAGCTCAAAATTTTTAGCTAAGTTCTTCCCACTCAAATAAGCTCAAGAAAACTACTTAAACGACATTCATACTTTCGCACAACTTGAGTCGAATTGTTATATGAGGCGGGAAAGGTTTAAGGATATGCTCTGTAAGTGCCCTCATCATGGAATCCCGCATGGATGCAATTAGGGATATTTTGTAATGGTTTGCGCATCCACGAGGTCTAGTAGTATTGATGCAAAGAATGGAGGAGCGATTATGTCCAAAAATTTTGATGAGGCGTATCAATTGTTAGAAACAATGGCCACCAACAACTATCGATGGCCCATGGCGAGGACCAACCATCCAAAAGCATCGAGAAAATATGAAGTGGACGCGCTTAACAAAGATTAATAGCACAAGTGACCGCAATAGCTAAGCATATAGAAATATAAATCCCCAAAGCCACACAATGAGTAGCGATGGTTTGTGTGAGTTGTGTCTTTGGGGTCATGCTACTGGATCAATGTGCCATAAATTCGAAATCAAAGACAGATTAAGAGGAAATTATAATCGCTCAACTCAACCGTATCCGACTCAAAATGCTTATAATCCAGGTTGGAAGAATCATCCAGGGTTCTCATGGAGTAACAATCAAGCTGTAGCTCAACCACCTAGACAACAACACACCTCCGGATTCCAAAATCAACCTCAACAACCAGAGAGGGTATCAAGTTGGGAAGCAGCCTTGGAAAAATTCATTAGAGCCTCTGACAAAAAGAACGAGGAACAAGATAAGAAATTGAATCAATTAGATCTGACTTTGCAAAGCCATGGGGCATCGTTAAAGAATCTGGAAAATCAATTGGGGCAAATAGCACATGCATTGAATACCCGTCCACTAGGAACGCTCCCGAGTGATACAGAAATAAATCCGGGCAGAAATGAGCACTGCAAAGCAGTAATCTTACGAAGTGGGAAGGAGTTGCAAACAGTTAAGGATAAGGAAAAGGGGGATAACGCAACAACCGAAATAGAAGAAGTTGTGAAAACCGGGAAAGATAAAGAGGAAATAGGAGAGGAAAATGCACCGGGGTCATCTACAACAATGCCACCCATACCATATCCGCAGAGATTTCAGAAATCCAAGTTAGATAAGCAGTTTTTAAGATTTTTGGATATTTTTAAAAAATTGCATATCAACATCCCATTCGCCGAAGCTTTAGAACAAATGCCGAGTTACGCTAAGTTCATGAAGGATGTGCTATCAAAGAAAAGGAAACTGGGGGATTTTGAAACAGTGGCGCTAACCGAAGAATGTAGCGCAATTATTCAGAACAAGTTACCTCCTAAGTTGAAAGATCCAGGTAGCTTTACTATTCCGTGCGACATTGGTAATCGATTTTGGGGAAAGCTTTGTGTGATTTGGGGCGATATTAATTTGATGCCATTATCGGTCTCTGGTCGATTCGGGCTCCAAGCACCAAAACCGATAAATATCGATTCTTGTTGGCGAGAGCCGATCGATTACATATCCACGAGGTATCGTTGAAGACGTATTAGTAAGGGTGGATAAATTCATCTTTCCAATGAGACTTCGTTATCTTGGATTGTAAGCGAATCTGGAACTTCCCATCATTCTCGGACGACCATTCTTAGCAACGGGGAGAACGTTAATCAACGTGCAAAAAGGAGAATTGACGATCAACAGGTCACTTTTAATGTGTTTAAAGCAATGTCTTATCCGAAGGAAAAAGGTGAGTGTTTGCGGGTGGATTTAATGGAGGAGATAGTTAATCACAAGATTTGCGGTAATTACTCAGAAGATCCGATAGAATCCATGTTGGTTAGAACAGACAACGATAGTCTTGATCACGAACAATGAGCGGAGTCAAATGGCTAGACACACCATCATTCTACCGGAAAAGTAATCAACCATTCGACACCCTTGATTGGCCCAAAACGGAAGGTAAAAAGTGCAAACCCTCGATAGAAGAGCCACCGGTGTTGGAATTAAAGTCACTCCCCTCTCATCTTGAATATGCTTATCTAGGGAAAGATTCGACTCTACCAGTTATTGTTTCGACAACGTTAACTGACACCCAAAAAGAAAAATTGCTACGAGTTCTGCGCGAGTTCAAAACAGCGATTGGGTGGACTATAGCGGACATTCGAGGTATTAGCCCATCTTTCTGTATGCATAAGATTTTAATGGAAGAGGGATCAAAACCAACCATTGAGATGCAAAGAAGGTTAAATCCCATTATGAAAGATGTGGTGAAGAAGGAAATTATAAAATGGTTGGATGCCGGTATTATCTACCCAATCTCAGATAGTTTATGGGTAAGTCCCATACGGTGTGTACAATAGAAAAAGGGGCATGGTGTGGTAAAAATGAAGCGCATGAGCTCATCCCGACTAGAATCATTACAGTGGAGAGTATGTATGGATTACTGCAAGTTGAATAAAGCCACACGCAAGGATCACTTTCCTTGCCGTTCATTGATCGAGATGTTGGACAAAGTTAAGCGGGACATCAATTCTCTTTTCTCATTAGATGGATATTCGGGTACAATCAAATTGCCATAGCCTTTGGAAGATCAAGAAAAGACCACGTTCACATGTCCATACTGATGACGTTTGCATTCCGGTGTATGTCCTTTGGTTTATGTAATGCGTGAAAGCAACCTTTCAACGTTGTATGATGGCAATCTTCTCCGATATGGTCGAGCAATTTAGAGGTGTTCATGGATGATTTCTCCGTGTTCGGTGATAGTTTTGACTCGTGTTTGAAGAATCGATCTTGGTGTTAAAAAGATGTGTGGAGACTAACTTTGGTGCTTAACCGGGAAAATGTCATTTTATGGTACAAGAAGGGGTTATTCTGGGACATAAGGTTTCCGCATCCGGATTAGAGGTGGATAGAGCGAAGATTGATACAAAAAAAACCGCCTCCTCCATCATCTCAGAAAAGGCATTCGAGACTTCTTGGGACATGCGAGGGGTTCTATAGGCGCTTTATTAAAGATTTTTCAAAGATCTCAAACCCCTATGCTCACTCTTGGAGAAAGATGTACCGTTTAAGATGGATCGGGCATGCATCGAGGCATTTGAGGTATTAAAGAAGAAATTGGTCTCGCACCAATCATTGTAGGCCTTGGAATTGGTCTTTCTGGTTCGAATTGATGTGCGGCGCCCGATGATTACGCAGTGGGAGCCGATTGAGACAACGCTCATGATAAGATTTTTCATACTATCTACTACTCTAGTAAGACATTGACGGATGCCCAAATTGAACTACACAACAACAAAAAAAAAGAATTACTTGCGGTGGTGTTTGCTTTTGACAAATTCAGAGCTTATCTCCTCGGCATTAAGGTAATTGTCTACACCGATCATTCGGCTATTAAATATCGATTGAAAAGAAAGATGCTAAACCACGATTAATACGGTGGGTACTTTATTGTTACAAGAATTTGATCCGGAGATCCGGACGGAAAAGAAAAATCTGAGAAAATCAAGTGGCGGATCATCATCTCGGTTGGAAAATAAAAGGAAAGAAAGAAGACAACTCAAAGGATTAATGAAAAATTTACGGATGAGCAAATCGTTCGGGTAACTACCATATTGCCTTGGTATCTTTGGTATGTCAACTATGTGGTTGCCAAAGTGTTACCTCCGAATTTGACCTCACAACAACGAAAGAAGTTTCTCCACGATGTGAAGCAATACTTTTGGGATGAACCATTTCAGTTTAAAGCATGTGCAGATCAAATGATAAGACGTTGTGTACCTCACGAAGAAATGGATAGTATATTAGGCCACTATCACTCCTCAGATTACGGAGATCATTATTCCGGTGATCGAATGATGACCCAAAGTACTACAATCAGGATTTTTCTGGCCTTCTTTATTCAAAGATGCTTATCTCTTTGTGCTGAAATGCGATCGATGCCAACGCGTAGGTAATATCTCCAAGCGCAATGAAATGCCACTTAACACAATTCTAGAGGTGGAACAATTCGACGTGTGGGGTATCGATTTTATGGGACCATTTCCATCTTCTCTTAATAATCATTACATCTTGTTAGCAGTCAATTATGTTTCCAAATGGGTAGAAGCCGCAGCGTTACCCACGAATGATGCCAACGTTGTCATCCGATTTTTAAAGAAGAACATTTTTACCAGATTTGGGACACCGAGGGCTATAATAAGTGATGAGGGAACTCACTTCTGTAACAAGCAGTTCACTAAATTGCTTGTAAAGTATGGAGTTCGTCACAAAATTGCAGCTGCATATCACCCACAAACCAATGGCCAAGCAGAGGTGTCGAATCGGGAAGTTAAGAGGATCCTGGAAAAAGTAGTCAATCCGCACGAAAAGATTGGGCATTGCATCTTGACGAACGCTCTATGGGCCTATCGAACAGCGTACAAAAATTCGATCGGCATGTCCCCGTCTGATGAATGGTATTTGGAAAGGCGTGTCATCTCCCACGAGCTAGAACACAAAGCACAATCGGGCCATTCAGAAATTAAACTTTGATCTAGAAGCGGCCGGGTGAGAAAAGGTTACTGCAGGTTGAACGAGATGGATGAATTCGGTTCAATGCCTCACGAAAACGCTTAAGCTCTACAAGGAGAAAGTCAAAGCTTGGCACGATAAAAAAATTCTCGATAGAACATTTGCACCGGGCCACCAAGTACTACTGTTCAACTCACGCTTGCGTCTATTTCCGGGAAAATTGAAATCCAGGTGGTCTGGGCCATTTGTAGTTATATCTGTCACTCTACACGGAAACATTGAGGTTGAGGAACCGAACTCAAAGCGTACATTCAAGGTCAATGGTCAACGTCTGAAACATTATTGGAGTGGACCAATCGAACATCAAGCTACGGTCCAAGACTTCTCTCTCGACCCGATGGACAAGCTGAACAACACCGAAAAGCTCTGGCCGACGATCAGTTGTAACCAAGCGCTTCTTGGGAGGCAACCCATTAAGTTCTATAATTTTTTTCTCGTTATTTCATTTGATTTGATTTTATTTTTATTTTTTAGATTTAAAATTCTCTTATTTTTACTTTTATCTTTTAGTAGTGAAGAATACGAGTTTACTAAACTAACTCTTAAACTTGTCCATGTATGCACGTTACACAGATGAAGTCCAGCCCTTTGCCGCCCCATCACTATGATTCCAGGCGCCCGGCTAAAGCACAGCCGACAACAAAGCCAAAGCCCAAATACCGACGCTAGACCATCCCAAATGATTCGCTATACAGCGCCCCGGCGCTCCATGCAAGCTAAAACCCAGCTACCGACGTACTGGGTCAGAATAGGCCTTGATACTTTAAAACCTCGACGCGTGCCCTTCTAGCCCAACTTCCTTCCCCACGCCCCATCGTGTCGATCACGCCTCTCTCCTCTCCATATCACAAGGTCATTGAACTTTGGATAATTTTCTTCCACCCATCTACCACGCCACAATTACTTGCTCCACATTGGTCGCCAAGCGTCTTGTGTGCCGAATTCTACTCCTCCAAATTCTTTAAAGGTAGCAAAGGTATAATTTGATGTGTATTTCAACTATTATGAATTAAGATGTTCTTCATTCATTATTCTTTTCATCCGAAATCCAATAGAGCACATTGATAACGACATCTTTGTTTGACGTACTCACACACGAGATTCGTGCATTCTAAATGCATGGCATGAATAGACAGGGAATTAGTAATGGTTGTGAACAAGTTCTCAGTTGCTGCCTAGGTGTTTGACAAGTTGTCTGACTCAATAATCATGTGCAACTTAAATACTTGCCAGTTTCATGCCTCACCCCCACCTGCGTACTCACACTACCAGTATTTTATACAGTTTTTAGGTACTGCTATGCACACATTTATCCAACCGTGAATTCTTTTAAAGCTAAAATATGAGTATGTTTTTATTTGCAGAATTCTCTACATGGCGCCCAAACGTCATCGAGGCACAGGGTCAGGAGCCGCTTCAACTTCACCTCCAAAATTTGACAGCAGGCGTTTTGTTAGTGTCGCGGCTCAAGAATGCTACATCCGCATGGCCACCCGCTCACTAGTCCCCGAACGTGGTCTCCGTCCCGATCAAACCAAGGATGGAGAAATAGCGTTGATGATTCTTTGAGCAATCTGGTTCTCCTCACCAAAACGACTGACATAGCAAAGTGATTGCGTAGTGGTCAAAGAATTCTATGCCAACTTGCCTTAGCATGACCATTATGGGTATTTGTCGAGGTAAAACCGTGGAATTCGGGCGAGGAGGATATCAATGGGTGCTATCAACTACCCTTAGAGGGCCTTCATGATGAATATGCTCTTTAGTGAGTGATGGGCGGACTATGAAAGGATTATTCGGGAGTCAGGTCAACCGGGCACTACTTGGTCCATGCATGAGCGTGGCGACATGACTTTCCCATTGTCTCACCTCGGTCTATATGGAAAGGCATGGTATGCCTTCATATACGCTAAATTGATGCCCCGCATACATGTGAGTCACGCCACCAAAGAAAGGGCATGCTATTATACTCCATCATACAAGGCCTAAGAATTGATGTCGGCCATCTTATTCAAAGAATCTATGCTCCAAGCATCTCGTGGCGGGACCCTTGTGAGGTTACCACATCCGCCACCGATCTGCGTCTTATGTGCTAAGTTTGGGGTCAAATGGAAATCGACGAGATGATTCAAACTCCTATGCCCGTGTTGGACCACAACTTGATCCGTCGTTATAAAGTGTGGTCAGGTGGCGCTAATCACCCTAGGGGAATGGGTTTCATTATCCCCCAAATTACGCCTACACAAGCCCCACCACCTCAGGCTCCACCTACTTACGGCCCCTCGACAAAGAACTTTCATCGAGGTGTGGTCCCCGTAAGTCGCCCAAAGAGAGATAGACTACCGGTTTTACAACATCGAGTCCCGTAATGTGCGCTTTATCGAACGTCAAGACGTGATTTTCAAGTTTTTAGTTGACCAATTTGCTGCACAGAATGCACTGACCATCCAAACCCATCCGGGCATTCCACTTAGCCATTTCCCTACGGCTCCCGTTCTGCCAGTATTTCCCCCTTCCGATCAAGAGATGAGCGAGGACGATGATGCTCCCCCAGAAGAATAAGTTCGTCAGGGAAGTCCTCTGTTTTATTTTGACTTATTTTTCGCATGAGGACATTGCTGTAGCTTAGTTTGGAGGTGGTTACGTTTTATTTTTAACAGTTGTAGTTTGTTATTAGTTTGTGGATTGATTATTAGTAAAGTTGCATTTAGGATTGCATGTTAATTCCAGTTTTTGATAGTGCGTATATCTGGGGCCAATGATGAAAGTAGAATTGCATGAACAAGTCTAGTAAGGATTGTTGATTCAGTGATATGATTTTCGTGACTTGAATTGGATCTTTATCTGTTTGACATTGATATTATAGGAAGACACTTTGAAATAAAATGACCATGTTGGCTATGATAGTTTAAATGGTTAGATAATAGAGTTCTAAAGGAGGATTGCTAGTGATATGGAAGAACAATTTGAATAGCTAGAGGAGACTGAATTCATGCATAAACTCGAGTTTGGGGGAAAAACATTTGGAATAAACAAAAAAAAATGTTGAGTCTTGTGGTGGGTTGAGGAGAACCACTCCCCATAAACACAAGCGTGAGATGGAGCGTAAAACGCACTCACCAACCATCTATAAAAAAAAAGTATTCCATTTTGACTTTTGAATTCGGGTAAGTGTTTGAGTTCAGTTGAAACAAGTATATTTGATGAGTTCTCAAGTTCACATCAGATGATGTTTACTAAGAAAGTTATTATCTTTCATATTTTTGTCTTTCATGGGTTAGCATGGTCGTGGACACACACACACATATCGAGAATATGATTTAGATCCGCTGATTGTTGGGATATTGTTGATCCGTTTTTGCATGATGAATTAGCATGTTTACGTGATTTTCTCGAGGCATATGGATCTACGTGAGCTCTTGAATTCTTTGGAATTACGAACATATAAATATAAATAGTTGCATGTGCATGATGTTTAGTTTTGTTTTGTGATCTTATGTTTTTGTCGCATGAGGACACGCCGACGATTTAAGTTTGGGGGTATTTGATGAATGGGTAGTATACCCATAAATTGGATATATTTAGACTTAAATTATTGCATTCTTAAGTTATTTAGTAGCATTTTATTGTGTTTATATCTTGTTTTGCGATTTGGAAATCGGAGGGGCAATTATGGGAAATTCAAGCATTTAATGGCAATCTGGTAATTTTAGAGAAGTCCAAATGGCATAAGTACTGAAATTACACTACCTACATAAATGTGGGCTACCGAGCCCCTCACCGACCTTAACTGGATTAACGCGTTTGACTTCTAGTTGGACTTGACTTGTCTATTGGGGGCTAATGTAAAACCTAATTGGATGAGGATTGGGGGAGGCTATAAAAAGAAACTAAGTGCTGAAATAAAAGGGTGATTTTTTGATTATTCTTCGGAGGATTCAACGAGTTCTTCCATTGAAAGGTTACACAAGATTACTTGGAGATTAAGGATTGGCTCTGAGTTTCTTCTTTTCTCCTTATTTTCAATTTGTAATTCTTTAAGGATGATTTGTCAACAATTAATGGTTCTTATTTCCGTGATGAACTAATTCTTTAATTAAGATTTCAATTGAACTTTTTATGATTATAAATTAGTTATTCTCTCATTCTAATTATTTATGTTGAAGTGGATTGTTTATCATGTTTGATTCTATTGATTAATTATTTGGCCAATAATTACCGTGTTACTCTGTAAGGAATTGGGAAAGGAATTCTAGGGTTAAACTGAGACATGATAACATGTGACTTAGTTATTTGCATTTTAAATAATTAGGTTTGTGAATTGAATGGAAATATCTGCTTCACCGCATGTAACATATAAGGAATTGGGATTGGAAAGAGTTTAATTCAATTGTTTTTGCATAGGAATATCGCAAGATTAATCTGGATTAAATAGAAGTCAATTGATCACTTGGAAGAGGGCTTTGGTATTTGAGAATTCTGTTAACAATTCAAAGAGATATAATAATTGGGATGATTAGATAATTGATTTATAGTTCATAATTGGGGATATTGAAGTCTTAATATTTACCTATCTAAGTCATTCACTCAAGTATTAGCTTAGTTATTCGCTTATCTTAGTACAATATCTTTAAGTGTTTAATTTTAGTTAATAATTTAGAAAATCACAATTTATCATTGTTTGAATAAAATTGAATTGATATAGTATTAGTAGTTGGGATTTATTAATTAGAATTCCCTGTGGGAACGATACTCAACTTATCACTTTATTACTTGTTGACCGCGTATACTTGCGTGTTGTGTGTAACTAGATTTTACTCAACAGTGGGCCACATACTCCACCATGGTTCTCATCCATGAGCCTCTGAGCTTGGTCTTTGTCCAGACATCTGAGGAGACCTAATCCTGCATCTCTCTTGTAGAGTGCATCTCCGCTCAGGTAGAATTTCATAGCAAGTCGATGGATCCGCCTCTTCTCAGTTAGGCTTGCCTCAGCGGGTGTAGATCCATCTCGCAAATACTCCTTGATATGTTGATACCAAGGGTTGTGGATGGGAGGTAGCTCATCCGATACTTCTCCAACATAATTTCCATAAGATGGGGCCTTTTGCAAGGCAAATGTGATGCTTGGCATGTTTTCCTTGTCAGGCATGTGAATCAAGGAGGCCAACGTAGCTAATGCATCCGCAAAATCATTCCTATTACGAGGAATGTTTAGAAAGGAGATTTCTTCGAACTCCAAAGCCATCTGTAAAACTTGCCGATGGTAAGGTAGCAAATGTAATTCTTTGGTTTGATAGATTCTCATCGATTGCTTGATTACCAATTCGAAATCCCCAAAGATAGTTAACCGCCTGATGCCTATTGAACGGGCAAGTTTTAGCCCCATGATACAGCCTTCATACTCAGCTGTGTTGTTGGTGCTGACAAAATGCAATTTAATGGGGACGGGATACTGCTCCCCTCTGCATCAATGTTAGAACCGCTCAGCTCCAGGCCTTACGTTATTAACGACTACATTAAAATACATTTTCCATGTATGGCATGCATCGTACTGATGGTGTTGCTGAACTGTCATTACCCCTTCATCTGGGAAGTATGTTTCTAAGGGTTTGTAATCCCCTACAGGTGCGGCGGCCAGTTGATCCGCAATTCCTTGACCTTTGACAGACTTTTGCGTCATATAGACGATATCAAATTGTTGTATGATCAAATTCCATCTGGACAGTCGACAATTCAGTATGGGCTTACTGAACTCATACTTGAGAGGATCCACGCGGGATATGAGATGGGTTGTGTGACCATAGAGGTAATGTTGTAACCTTATGGAAGCCCATGCTAAAGCACAACAAGTTTTCTCAATCAGAGTGTACTTGTGTTCACTGATGTTGAATCTTTTGCCAAGGTAATAGATAGCTCGTTCTTGGCCTCTATCGTCTTTTTGCCCCAGCATGCAGCCTATGGCATTGTCATTAATGGACAGGTACATGAACAGGGGAACGTCATCCCTGGGTGGTACCAAAATAGGAGCATTAACCAGCTGCTCTTTATTAGTAAGGAAGGCTTTTTGACACTCATCGTTCCATTTCATGGAGGAGTTCTTCCTTAACAACTTGAAGATGGGCTCACAGGTTGCTGTGAGTTGAGAGATAAATCTGCTAATGAAGTTTATTCTTCCCAAAAATCCCCATATTTCCTTCTCTGTCTGAGGAATGGGCTTTTCCTTAATGGCCTGGATTTTGGTAGGATCCAGTTCAATCCCTTTGTGGCTGACTAGAAAACCTAGCAACTTGCCTAATTTGACACCAAAGGCTCACTTGGCTGGATTCAACTTCAAGTTGTACTTACGCAACCTGTTGAATAACTTTCTGAGATAGTCTAAGTGGTCTTCCACCTTTCGGGATTGATAATGATGTCATCCACATAGATCTTTATCTCTTTATGCATTAAATCGTGGAAAAGAGCCATCATAGCTCGCTGGTAGGTTGCCCCGGCATTGATGAGGCCGAATGACAACCGTCTGTAACAAAAGGTTCCCCAAGGCGTAATGAAAGTAGTTTTCTCACGGTCTTCCTCAGCGACCATAATCTGATGGTACCCTGCAAAGCAATCTACAAAGGAGTACATGTTGTATTGAGCAGTATTGTCAATGAGAATGTGAATAAAGGGCACGGGAAAGCTATCTTTAAGGCAAGCTTTGTTTAAATCCCAATAATCCATGCAAACTCGCACCTTTCCTCCTGGTTTAGGCACGGGAACAATGTTGGATATCCACTCCAGATTTGTAGACACCATGATAATGCCAGCTTGAAATTGTTTCATAATTTCTTCTTTTACTTTTAAACTCCGCTCAGGTTTCAATCGCTTGAGCTTCTGCGTAACTGGCTTGAATCCTTCTTTAAGGGAAGGCGATGAAGAACAATGTCAGTGGATAAACCCACCATGTCTTCATGAGACCATGCAAACACATCCTGGAATTGGGTTAATAGTGTAACCATATCATTCCGTTGGTTTGGAGTGAGGTCTAAACCAATTTGGATTAACTTAGGATTTTCTAAGGTTCGAAGATTGAAAGAAGTGGTTTGGTCAAGGTTGGATTTAGGTTTGTCTGCGACCCATTCCTTAATCTCCTGAGGTGTCTCAATGTCTTCTTGTATTTCCATCAAGTCTGAGTCCAACTTTGCATCAAAGTTACAGCCCTTGTGGAGAGAAGGCACCTCATCAGCAAGTACATGCACATCTAAATTCAGAGTCCCTCGTCGACCAATGCATGGAGTGATGCTCCAATTGTCGAGGGCAAAGTCCTGATGGATTGCAGTGCTGCAGGGGTTGTCATTGTCCTCCTTCTCCTGAATGATAACCATGACATCTGGGCAATCATCATTTGGGGTATATTTGTTTGTATGTTCATCATGAACAATGATGTGTATGCCTGACATCATTAAGGGGATGTCATGTTTATGTTTTCGCTCCCTTTCTTCCACTTCGGGATCAGGAATCAACACCTCTTTTGCTTTGAATGGTACTGGTTTGGGAAAAAGCATAGCCATAACATAGGCTGGCACCTTTACTGGAGACTGTATCATCTCATGTGGTGCAGATGGAAAAAATCATCGTGTGGTGGAAGCTTGAGGAACCTGCTTTTGCTTATGAGGATTCCTATGACTGGAACTGGCAGAATAGCCTAGTCCGGCTGTCTCGATTTGACTGGACACTTGAATAGGGTGCTTAATTCCCTGCTGATTTTTACCAAGCCCTTGTTCAGGCTGATAACCCAATGACATCATTTCTTGAGTGGCCGACATAACCTTGGCAGAAATCTTGGGCCTGGGAAGTGGTGCTCCAATAGGTTGATATTGCGTGTTACTCACTTCCAAGGTATGAAAACTGACCGGCTCAACTTCTGAATTAAAGCTAATGATTGGTAGATCTCCCTGTTCGGGACATTCTGGCTCAGCATTGACAGTGACTAGACTGTTGTTGACAATGTATTTGAGTTGTTGATGTAGTGTGGAGGGAACGTCTCCAGCCATGTGAATCCATGGTCTCCCCAATAGCAGGTTGTATCTTGAGTCTATTTTGAGGACGTGGAAGGATACATTGAGTGTATTTAGACCGATCTCAATTGGCAGCTCAATCTTTCTGACGGAATTTCATCGGGATCCATCAAAAGCTTTGATAACCGTATGGCTGCTTTGGATCTGTTTGAGATTGACATTCATCTTCACCAAAGTGGCATAAGGACAGATATTCAGAGATGAAGCTCCATCTATCAAAACTCCAGCTAGCATATACCCGGAGACAAAACTGCAATATGCAATGGCTTGCAATGACCGGTCCCTTCGGGCGGTATGTCGTCATCAGTGAAGGATGTCACATTGTTGTTGAAAATGTGATCAACCATATGTTGAAATTTTTCCACATCCACTAATTTCGGTAAGTAGGCTTCTTCCAAAACCTTCAATAAGATCTTCCGGTGATCTTCGAAAGAGAAAACCAAGTCCAGTATTGATATCTGATGTGGAGCTTCTCTTAAGCTTAAAACCACCTTGGCTTCATTATGGCCCATAGTGCGGAGGAATTTTTCAATCTTCTCAATGGGAATCTTCCCCTTTGCTCTGATGGCGGGCTTCATCACCCTCTGAGGAAGATACAGTGGATTTTCCTTCGACATTGTAGCAGTAGTATGAGACGTAGATCCTTCAGCTTCTCCATAATTCCATGAAACTTTGTGTAAGCTGACAACAGGATATTGCGGTCTAAAAGGTAAAGAAATTGGCTCTGGTGCAGGCAATTTCAAAGGATTGTCAGCTCCTTTGAGTTGAATTGTTTGTATGGGAAATGCTTTAACAGTCTCATCATCCTCAACGGATATAACTGCTACTGATCCCTTCCATTTGGTAGGACAGGTATTCCCACTCTCAAGTTGCACAGCGTCATCGTCTGCCATCTGTAGGACACCGCTATCAATGAGATTTTGAATGAGATGGCGGAGTGCCCAACATTCTTCTGTGCTGTGACCGCGAGAATGTGAATGATATTGACATACTCCATCAAAATTGAACCATCTTGAACGGGGATTGATTGGAGGCAGAAGGGAGGTAATTCTTCCTTCATTGATCGACATTTGAAATATCTCTTCCATAGATTGGCCCAGATAGGTAAATTCCCTCTGATTGGCAAAATCCTGACGGGCTTTAGCATTTGCTCTCTTTACAACCTTATCCTTCATAGCTTCGCTTTCTGAAGGTGATGGGGGAGCATTCATAACAAAAGGAAGGAGATAGGCATGCTCCTGGCTGATTAATTGGTGTGTGACTTGATGCTGGTGGGTCACCAGTTTTGCCAATTGCTCAATTTTCTTGCAAAGAGCTTTCATCTTTCGTTCCATAGAAAATTGGAACTTTGCATAATCCCATCTGTCAACACCATCTTTGATGGTTTGGGATGATTCACTATTAAAATTGGAACTCTGTCCAGTGCTCTAACTAATCATGTTGACCTCTTCTTCTTTGTGTTGAGGAAGAGGGTTGTCTTGCACATGAGGTTGATTTGGTTTGGTAACCACGATCTCACCATTGTCTATTAAATCTTGGATCTTGTGTTTCAAGGCCCAACAATCTTGAGTATCATGTCCAGGTGCTCCGGCATGATAAGCACACTTCCAAGTAGCATTAAAACCCCCGCCATTAGGGTTGGCTGGTGGAAGAAGACGTGTGATCTTCTTCTGAGTAGTCAGAAGAGCAAGAATATTCTCGAGCAAGTCCCCTAAGGGTGTGAACATTCGAGGGTGCTTTACTTCTCCACTTTTAGGCAATGGAGGGTTTGAAGATTGTGCTTGGAAAGGGGAATAATTTGTCCTCTGTATAGGCATGTTCTGATTGCCTTTTTGACCTTATAGTATCAAGGAAACATCCTCCTCTTTCTTTTTATAGACCCTCCGGGGGTTGTTTCCATAAGATCCGGACTGGATGTGCTCAGCAACTATTTTAAGAGCGGCTAGGTCTTGAATTTTTTCTGACTTCAATCCCATCTCAGCCATCTCTCCGTGTTTAATCATTTCAGAGAATAGTTTGCCAATACCAGCTAAGACTCTTTCATAGAAAGGAGTTTCCTGTATGTTTATGAAAGTCATGACCATTTCTGATTCTGTCATGGAAGGAATAACTTGAGCATCAAGGCGCCTCCACTTTTGAGTATACTCTCTGAAAGACTCATTAGACTGTTTCTTAACCTTGGTAATCTGATGCCGGCCAGAGCCATCTCGAGATTAAAATTGTATTGAGTGAGGAAGGCATGAGCTAGCTCTTCCCAAATGCATGGATCTTGGAGTTATCTAACTGGGTATACCATGAACAGGCTTCTCGAATGACTCTTCTCTCGAACAAATGCATTCGAGCTTCTCATTTTCCGCATAAGATCCAAGTTCTCCAATGAACACCTTCAAATGTGTATAAGGATCCCCTAATCCGCCATACTTTTCAAAATCAGGGGTTTTGAATTTCTCTGGATAATGAACACCAGGGAATATGCAAAGGTCAGTATATGAGACACTTCCATGTGTTCCAATCCCTTTGAGAACAAGGATAGTATCCTCCATTTGGAGGACCTTCTTCCTGATATCACCGGTGTCTGGATCTCCTCTGAGATGGGTGTTTTCAAGGTCTTTGTTGGTCGTATCCAACTGAGGTTCTGGAATTTTTTTTTCCAAACCTTGAGCTCCTCATTGTGAAGAGGATTCTGTATGTGTAGGCATCTTTGTACCCTGAGTAGACTGATGCAATTCTTTAAGCAGAACAGCCAGATCTGTGATTTGTTTACTCAATTAAATCAAATTCTTCTCGAAAAACAGTTATTTAGATCGGTCAAGAAGACATGATTGGCTGTAGGCTCGTGGCCTTTTTGGATTTTGAGCGGGTAACAGGCCCAATTGCTTCCCAACAAAAGATTTATGTAGTTTAGTCTTAGGGATAATGTAAATGCTATCATAATGTGTCCGTTTTAGGAATATTGTCCTGCAAAAATGGGTGTTAATTGATAACATGTCATGTATGCACAGATATTCTTTATATTTTCCATTACATAAAGATGAGCATGGAATGAAATTACAAGTAAATGCTTTTACAAGTAATTAAAAATGGAAAACATGAAGTGACTTTCCTCCGCATTTGGTTTATCAGAGGTTGACCTATCTTAGGGTTACTCTCGCGGCTTTTTGGCATGAAGGTTCCCAGATCATCGTAATATACTTGATGGGAAGTTAATCCGGTCTTTCAGCTGGAGAAAATCTGGGTGATGCCTTTCCTGAGCCTTGTTGGAATTAGTCTTCCTACGAGTCCAATAATCAAACACAGACAGGATAGCCTCCTGGTGGAGGAACCACACAACATACATTCATATACAACGTGTCTTACCATTTATAAAAATGATGACATGTGCGAAGCACTAATATCACAGATATATATTTTGTAGTGAAGTAAGTAAAATGCATTCGTACACATTCATCATAAATGTAAATGCAACATTCACACACAAGCATATAACCGTTTTGAAAAGCTTGTAATAGCGGCTTAAGCCTTCTTACTGGAGTCCCCAGCAGAGTCGCCACCTGTCGACGTCGGCATTTTTAGTTGTCCCTTTTTGTTACTTGTTCTTTGGTGTTCTCATATTAATGTGAGATTTGTTTTAAAAAACAAGTGAAAAGGTCCAACATGTGTAATGTCGACGATTTGACTTTAAGAGTCACTAGTTGGTATTTTAAACTGGTTGCACCAACGCAACCGGAAAAGGTTTGCACATTAACCCAGTGATATGACACTGCTAAATGGGTCTGTGAAACCGAGATTCATTTGGGTTCGGGGGCTTGATTATGCAAAGGGAAGGTGTTAGGAACCCCCCGACATCCGTGTTGCCACGGTGACCGCCACTTTTCAAGAAACTGTTATATGAATATGTGTGTGTGTGTGTGTGTGGATCAATGTGCAATTATTTGAAAGTAGTGCGAGGCCTCGTTCGCACCTATATACAAAGGGTTTGAATTTATAGAAAAATTCGATTTTAAGTAAGATATATCAATGAAGTTTTGTAAAAAGAGGTTTTTCAAACCCTGTGCTCAATAGGAATTGAGACCTTTTCATACTTCCATTTTATTATTAAAATGTTTGGCTTGTTTGCTTTTATTTTCGAGATGCGAGGCATCTTTGAGAAAATAATATACAGCAGTGCCGAACTCTTTATGGGCATGACAGCCATCCAAAGAAATTCAGACACCATAAATAATGTACAAGTTGCTTACAGCTGACAATGTCCATCACGGGAACCGAACCTAGATTTAGTAGACTGAATCTGTGATCACATGTTTCCTAGGCTCACATGATACCGCAGTTTGTATGGAAAGCGATGGCGCTTATATATATAAAAGTCAGAAAATATATATACTGAACATTGATCAACCACCACGAAGCAAGTCCATGGGGGATCGAAAATGTAAATATATAAAGCGGTAAATATATATATATATATATATATGGACATTATCAACCACCACGTTTACTCCATGGGGGTCGAAAAAGTAAATAAAGCAGTAAATGCGATCAACCGCCACGAAGTAAACTCCGGGTGGGACTAAATATAAATAAAGTAGTAAAAGGCCTTGAAGTAAACTCCAAGCCTGATAGAAATGTAAATATATATATATATAAGCAATAAACGCAACGGATATAAAATCCAGGCTCATCGGATATGTCCAACAACAATTATATATATAAGTATATATATACATAAAAGCAGTAAACGCTCTGGATGTAAAATCCAGGCTCATCAGATATGTCTGACAACAGTTATATATATAAGTATATATATGTATAAAAGCAAGTAAATGATCTGGATGTAAAATCCAGGCTCATCAGATATGTCTGACAACAATTATATATATAAGTATATATATATATATATATAAGCAAGTAAACGCTCCAAAACATAAGTCTAGGCTCAATCGAGGCATAACTCGATAATGTTAGTCCATATATAAATATATACATATATAAGTATATATATACAGACTAAAATGAAAACCACACATTGAAGTCTGGGCATACGCACATAACACGACTCTCAATGTGTAGAATAGTGTGTGCAAAGATGAAGAGAAAGGCTTTATAGAGTGTGAGAAGGCTTACAGTGGGCTGCCAATGCAGACTTCTATAACTCTATATGGATAAACACTCAGCTCTCGCCGGTAAATGTATAGCTATATGTGAGCTAACAGGTGTTTAAAAAGAGCAAGCACTCAATATGGGTGTGTACAGAGCAAATTTTACAGGGCTTCCTCGCCTTTTTTTATTTTTAAAATGGCCACCCCAAGCCCTCTATTTATAGAGGGGGGGGGAGCTGCAGATGTACCTACGGCAACCGCAGATGCACCTGCGGCTGCCCTGGGTGCCCTGGGCTCTGTGGGTCTTGTTGTCTCGAAGTACGTGTACTCGTGTACTATAATGTCCGCTCGAACTTACAGAACTTGAATCCGAGCATCCGAACGAGGTATATAAGACCTTCTTCAGACTACTTGTGTCAAGAGTTACGCAATGACATGGATTATAGGTTGTTCGAAGTCAGGAAGAGGGGACCATGCCCATGGTCTTCAAGCTTCAAATTCTATCTGGTGTGCTGCCACGCGTAATAGTCAATCGGGATTGGAACTCCTTGGTTCTTGTAGAACATTGTTGTATGTATGTATATATAAAGTGTTGAGACGACGCGCAGGTGTTGAGGTGGAAAGATGACGTTTGACTCCTCACCGGGGTTATCTCCGATTTGAGTTAAAAGCAGACGTTGCTCAGGGCTACATCTGAGATTGGACTGCTGCAAGTGTTTGAATGCCGCAAGGTCATCTGTAAGAGTGCCTGTCTACCCGGTGTTAGCTCCGGGTTTGAGGTATGAGTGCCTCGGCAGGAGGTCTGATTGAAGCTGATCACATGCATTTGAAACAAGCATTTCCGGAGTTATCTCCGGAATAGCAACGACATTCCTTGGTGTTATTGCCAAGGACAAAACTCGGGGTTATCTCCGAGGTTGGAAATGATCCTTCTAGTGTGTGTTTCAGGGTTGGAAATGATGTTCTCGGTGTGTGTTCTGGGGTTGGAACTAAACTTCTGGTAGTATCTGGAATGGATGTGAGCTGCCTTCCAGGGTTATCTCTGAAAGACGAATCTGCCCTCCTACAATGTTAGTAACAGGTATGTAGAAAATTTCGAGTGTCTACATGATGGAGACAGAGACTGCATCGGCTGTGGTAGTATCCACAGTGCTGGGGACTGATTCCGACGATGAGGAGCCTATGGAGGAGGCTGATATTTCCATCGAGGAGAATTTGATTGCTGGATTACCAACATTTGTGATGGATTCTCCCACTACGAGTGCTACTGTCATTCAGTATTCAGAACAGTATTTGGAGCAGAGTCTACATCTGATGACTTTTTAAAGAGATCAAGCTAGGGCCCTGATGTTGACATCTCTTGATGGGAGAGACGTAGCTCTATTAGCGAGAGATGAGGCTAGATCAGCCAGAGATGCATTGATTGTAGAGCGGGATGCTGCTTTATTTTCTCGGGATGTGGCCGTCACAAACAGTACTTCAGTGATATCCCTTACGACCGGCATCCTTGCCAATATGAGTGCATACATTGATGAGCATCATGTCACCATGCAGTTAGCCTCGGATCTGCTAGCTCGTGTAGATACCATTGGGCAGGAGCTTGCAGCGTTACCTCCTTCTTCAGAGAGGGATGCTATGTTAGAACTGATAGTCCGCATACACGTAAATCCGTAGATAGACTTGTATTTTCCTGCACAGGCTAGCTTAGCCATTTTGTCATGTACAACACATATGTATATATCAAATAGTATTATATATGGCAGGGAAATATTTTGATTCACTTCCCTTTTGGTTGTGCCTTGATACTTGCTTGACATTTGCCTGTTTCTTCAAGGCTTGTGATCTTGATACATTCTGAACTCATCCTTGATGTGTGGACATTGAGACGTCGCAGGATCTTTCAGAACTAATCATTGATCTCTGTGTATCCATACCATCTTTGGTGTCTTGGGACTGGCATCTGTATGTAGATATGGAGAGGAGTGTGGCTTTTCCTCTCTGAGATTGACCGCACCACAGATGGTCACCAGTACTTCTATTTGTGAGAAGCCTAGTTAATTCCATCTCTTATGGATTTGTGTTGCTCTTTGAGGCACAACCACAGCTTAGATGGTCGTTGAATCTCCTATTTGCGAGGAGAGGTTGGGTAATTCCATCCCTTTGGTCTGAAGCCGATGAAATGTGGTGGATTGAAGTTTGATCCCAAAGTGTGACAAGTATTTTGTTCGGTAGGGGTTAGACCGAACCATAAATGGTCGCCTACGCACTCTATCATTGAAGAGGAGATCAGGTCTACATAGTTCGAACACGGTGTAAGAGGTTCAACGCTGAATTTGAAAGGCAGATGGGTGTGAAAGCTTTATTGATGAAGAAAGGTGTAGAAGTGTTTTTGTGATTTTTGTTTTTGTAGAAATGGGCAAAAATGTTTTTGTTATTTTTTTTATTATGACTGGGCCATATAGAATATGGTTGCCTACGCATACTCCAGTGTGTATCGTGGAGATCAAATTCGACATAGTTACGCCCCTCGTGACAATTGCGTACCTTAATAGAAGTATGAATCCCATGTGCAGGCTATGCTGCGGGGAGAAGAAAGTTTAATCCCATGATTGGGACAAACTGCAGGTGTGGAAAAAGTTTGATCCCATCTTTAGCACAAACTGCAAGCGTAGAAAAGTTTATTCCCGTCTTCAGGATAAACTGCAGGTGTGAAAGGTTCAATCCCGTCTTCAGGATAACCGAAATTGTGTGAAAAGTTTGAAATAAGGTGAAATCAGGCTGCTGGTTAGAGGTGTATGTTTCCCTGAGGGGCAGAAGAGTATGTAAAAAGGGTTAGAAAACCGGAATGACTGGTGATTTGATGATTCAAAATTAAGATGATTGCTTGATGGATACCTCAGACATAGTACCGTTTCACGGTGTCCGAGTTGATAAGCTATGGAAATTCATCGCCATCCATTTCCTGTAGTCTGAGAGTGCCTCCTGTCAATACCTCCTTGACAACAAACGGGCCTTCCTAGTTAGGAGCGAATTTTCCCTTAGATTGATCTTGGTTGTCAATGATTTTCTTGGTTGTCGCAATCCATTAAAAGAGTCAAGTAGAGAATAAATCTACTATCTTCTATGATTTAAAAGATTTTTTATCACTTTTATCGCTGAGACTCAGCTTATTAAATAAACCACGTCATCCCTGCACTACGGCCAAGGATATTCATTAGTATCACGACCACAAATTATCCATGCACTACGGGCCAAGGATATTCGTGTTTCATCAATGGTAATGATCATGCCAACAACTGTCCATTAATGCACTACGGGCCAATGAGGACTTTTACCACATCATTTGTAACATTACGGTCATGACTATACCGAATAATCCTCGGTCATAATCATACCAAGTCCATCTATGCACTACGAAAACCACGATGACTTTCAACATAATATAAACATGAGGATGATGACAATGACATAATAATTCAATAAAACAAGTTCAAGAATTAAATTTTAAAGATTTATAAGTTAATTTATCCTGACCTCAAAAACGTCCAAATTGTCAACATGATACTGCTTTGTGGAGTAAAATTCAAGAATGATCAGAAGAATATTTCCATGAAAAGATACTGGATGAAGCGCAAATATCCAGGATACTAATTTAGTCCTGCAAGTATTATCAAACTTGCACCACCTCCCCTAATAGTAAATAATGTGAATCAATAGTTCAATCATGTGATTCAATAGTTATAATCATGTGAAAATACGAATAACAATATAGTACCTCTATCTATTCCTCCATCTTTAACTTAGTCATGCAAGTATTATCAATCTTGCACCAACTCCCCTAATAGTACATGAATGTGAATCAATAGTACACATATGTGAACAAATAGTTATAATCATGTGAATTAACAGCAATTAATTCCTCATTTATCCGATTAATTACCCGATAACTTCCAGACATCAATTATTATCGAAATAAATGTCGATTTTCACTAACACTAATAATTTCAACACAATAGAACTATCAATTTCATCTTTAATCAACACGAACTTATTCATCATTAATATTATAACTCACAATATTTATCAACCAGTGCGTTCCGAGAAAGAGGGGCTTTCAGATAAGATTTTCTCCTTATTGGCGCGCGAATTAGATGACCAAACCTCTCCTTGATAGAACTTCTAGACATTGTAAATATTGCAATTTAATAATATGAATAACTTTGTCGTCTCAATTATTGATTTAATAATATATCATATTATACAGATGATACTGTGACAATAATCGAATCAATAATATGAGAGATATGGTGCAGTAATTACTGTAGCAATAATTGAGTATAACTGAGTGACTTCTCACGTAAGCATCAATAACCAATACTATAAAATCCCAAATTTTACGAATAAAGATTTAATTTTCTCGAAATATTTTTTTCAAAATTATGGTGTCGATTTGAGATAATGTTATAGTTGTGGGTAATATTTAGAAATTTTGAAAAGTATGCAAGTTGTTATATAATATTCGATTGATCGGAAAATATTCTTTTTTGTCGGGGAATATTCGTACGACGGTACAATCATTGGTGGCCCACAACAGAATTATTGTCGGATTGAGAAAACGACAAAAATATTTTTATGAAAATAACAAATGGAAGTTTTCTTTATTAACCGTTGAAACACCTTATGTTCAAAGTACTGATAATACTGCGTGGTTGCATAGTAGCACACGGTATTGATTATTGATGCTTACGTGAGAAGTCACTCGCTTTTGTTCAATTATTGCTACAATGAATTGTTGCATAAGTATCTCACGTTATTTGATTCAATTATTGTCGATATTTTATATATTATTAAATCAATAATTGAGATAACAAAGTTGTTAATATTATTATTTGCAATATTAACGATGTCTAGAAGTTCATCAATGAGAGGTTTGGTCACCTAATTGCATGCCATGAATAGGAGAAATCCTTATCGAAAGCCCCTCTTCCTGGAAACGACTGTCAATTAATAGTGTGAATTATAATAATGATGATGAATTTTGTTTTATTATTATTATAAATGTAATAAAACAGAAAACTTTTTATATAAAACAGAATACTTTTTATAAAGTTTTATTTTATTTTATTATAAATAGAATATAATATATTTTATTATGCATAGTGTTTGCATAGTGCCTGCTGATAAGTGGGTTTTATACCTACTTATTGGATATCAATTTGTCGATGTCGGGATTTTTGAGTGTCCCTTTTCGTTACTTGTTCTTTGGTGTTCTCATGTTAATGTGAGATTTGTTTGAAAAAACAAGTGAAAAAGGTCCGACATGTATAATGTCGACGATTTGACTTTAAGAGTCGCTAGTTGGTATTTTTAACTGGTTGCACCAACGCAACTGAAAAGGTTTGAACATTGACCCAGTGTTTTGACACTGCTAAACGGGTCTGTGAAACCGAGATTCATTTTGGGTCCGGGGGCCTTATTATGCGGAGGGAAGGTGTTAGGCACCCCCCGACATCCGTGTTACCACGGTGACCGCCACTTTTCAAAGAAATTGTTATATGAATGTGTGTGTTTATGTGTGTGTGTGTGGATCAATGTGCAATTATTTAAAAGTAGTGCGAGGCCTCGTTCGAAACTATATACACAAGGTTTGAATTTTATAGAAAAATTCAGTTTTAACCAAGATATATCAATGAAGTTTTTGTAAAAGAGGTTTTTCAAACCCTGTGCTCAATAGGAATTGAGACCTTTTCATACTTCTATTTTATTATTAAATGTTCGGCTTGTTTGCTTTTATTTTCGAGATGCGAAGCATTCTTGAGAAAATAATATCTGCCGATCTTAAACTCCTCATCAAACATGACATCATCCAAGTAAATTCGGACACTTTAAAATAATGTACAAAGTCATTACAATTTGAAAAATGTCCATCATGGGAACCGAATCTAGATTCAAGAACTCGAACTCAGTAATCACATGATTCCTAGGCTCACATGATACCGCATGAATTTGTATGGAAAGCGATAGCGATTATATATATAAAAGTCAGAAATATATATATACAGACATGATCGTACCACCACCACGAAGTAACTCCATGGGGATCGGAAATGTAAATATATAAAAGCGGTAAATATATATATATGGACATGATCAACCGCCACAAGTAAACTCCGTGGGGACGAAATGTAAATAAAGTCAGAAGCGATCAATCGCCAATGTAAGTAAACTCTAGGCGGTGACAAAATATAAATAAAGCAAAGAAAAGGCCACCGAAGTAAACTCTAGGCCCAGACAGAATGTAAATATATATATATATATACAAATATATATATAAAAGTAGTAAACGCATACTGGATGTAAATCCAGGCTCATCGAATATGTCCTGACAATTATATATATATATATATATATATATATATAAGCGAATAAACGCATCTAGGATGTAAATCCGTGCTCATCGATATATGTCTAACAACAATTATATATATAAGTATATATATATATATATATATATATATATATATATATATATATATAGCGAATAAATACAACGGATGTAAAATCTAGGCTCATCGGATATGTCTGACTACGCTTATATATATATATATATATATAAGCAATTAAACGCTCCAGACCGAAGTCTAGGCTCAATCGAGGCATAACTCGATAATGTTAGTCCATATATATGAAATATATACATATATTAGTATATATATATATATATATACAAACAGAAATGAAAACCACGGACCGAAGTCTGGGCAAACGCACACAACACGACTCTCAATGTATATAACAGTGTGTGCTCTATGAGAAGAAGGCTTTATAAAATGTAAGAAGGCTTACAGTGGGCTGCTAAAGTAGACTTCTATGACTTTAAATGGACAAACACTCAGCTCCTGCAGGATAAAATATAGTTATATGTGAGCTAACTAGTGTTTAAAGAAGAGAAAACACTCAAAAGATGTGTATGCAGAGTAAAATGGACAGGGCTTCCTCGCCTTTTTCCTTCTCTCCTCCCTCTCAAATGGCTGACCCAAGCCTTGTATATATAGACGGATGGTCAGCGTACACTGCAGCAGCAGCAGTACACACAATGGCAACACAAATTGTACTGCAAGGTACGATCGTGGTGGATTCGAGCCTCGTGGGTCCCATCGTCTCGTAGTACGTGCAGTCGTGCACTGTAATGTCCACTCAAACTTGCAAAACTTTAATCCGAGCATCCGAACGAGGTATATCTGACCTTCTTCAGACCGCTTGTGTCGAGAGTTACGTAATGACATGGATTAGAGGTTGTACGAAGTCAGGAAGAGGGGTTTATGCCCATAGTCTTGAAGCTTCAAATTCTATCCAAAGTACTGCCACACGTAATAGTCACTCGGGATTGACACTCCTCGGTTCTTGTGGGACATTGTTGGATGTATGTATGTATGAAGTGTTGAGGCGACGTGCTATTTGTCGAAGGAACAAGATGACGTTTGACTCCTTGCCGGGGTTATTGCAAGTTTGAGTTAAAAGTAGACGTTGCTCAAGGTTACAGCTGAGATTGGACTAAATGTTGGTATGCCGTGATATCATCTTATTGACGTGGTAAGATGACGTTGAGACTCCTCACCGGGGTTATCGCCGGTTTAAGCGGAAAGCAGATATTACTCATGGTTACATCTGAGATTGGACTGCTGTTTGTTTATATGTCTCACTGTCATCTATGGATGTTCCTGTCTGCCCGTTGTTATCTCCGGGTCTGAGGTGTGTGTGCCTTGACAGGATGTTGGTGGTTGAAGCTGATTGCATATGTTTGAAACAAGCATTTTCGGGGTTACCGCTGGAACTGCAATGGCATCTCTTGGGGCTATCACCTGGGATGGGGTTGCTACTCCCAGTGTTTCTCTTGGACTAGAACTGAGCATCGCGGTGTTATCGCCGAGACAGAACTATCCTCTCCGGTGTTGTTGCCGATCTCTTGATCTGCATATCTCGGGGTTATCTCCGAGATTGGAAATGAAATTCCCGGTGTGTGTTCTGGGTTTTGAGATGACGTTCCCAGGTTGTGTTTCGGTTGGGCCGAACTTCCCAGGTAGTATCCTAATGGATGTAAGTCGCCTTCGTGGTTATCTCCAAAAGATAAATCTACCCTCCTGCAATGTTAGTAATAGGAGTGTAGAAAATTTTGAGTGTCTACAGATACCCCTCTTTATCATATTCATGCAATGCAAGGCATGGATAGGATAAAGAATACTAGACACTTGAAATGCAAGCAAGATAAACATGATGCTACATGCAGTAACATGATGCAAATGCATGATGCATGATTGTCAGGTAATCCTGCTGGGATGACAATCAATGATGGCTTGGACATGCGATCCAAGTTTCCAAGGATGTTGACGTTGGGGCTATCACCAAAGTCTTGAATCCTAAACGCTGTCTTATACTCCATAGAGGTACCTCTTATGTGGAAGAGATCTGTGGGGATAAAGGCTTTGTCTGTTTGAGGATGTGTATAACATGTTCCCTCATATTGTCGAAAGTTATCGCCAACAAAGGTTTGTCATTTGCCAAGGTTGTCTGACCTTCGTTAATGTGTGTATCACCAGATAGATCCCTGTTGGGTGCATTGTCATGGCTGCTTAACCTTCATTGATGTATGTGTCAATGTTAGCATTGTGTTGTAGCCCTTATTG
Organism: Panax ginseng; assembly: GCA_020205605.1. NCBI lineage: Eukaryota > Viridiplantae > Streptophyta > Magnoliopsida > Apiales > Araliaceae > Panax > Panax ginseng. Next base: position 89,471,473 of record CM035139.1, on the reverse strand, counting down.
GGTAAGGTTACGTCGATAGGTTTACTTTCCCTCGGCTGATATGACGTCAAGGCTGCTTGACCTTCATTGATGTGTGTATCAATGGTTACATTGCGTTGTGACCCCCGCCGGGGACACGTAGATGTTTGAAGGATGCACGTTGTGACCCCCGTCGGGGATATGTAGATGCTTGATAACTTCGATGTTGTAACCCCCGCCGGGGAGGTTTGATATTTCATGGTTTTTGCGTTGTAACCCCCGCCGGGGATACGTCAGGGTTTCCTGACACTCATTAACGGCATCGGACCTTTATGGGGTATTGCCAATATGATCTATGAAAGCTGAGCTCATTGGTATAGTATACCCTGCATTCAGGTGAATACCTTTGAGACGACGAGAGTTTAACTCTGACCGACGAGAAACCAGGATTTCAGGCTATTCCGCTCAACCGTATAGCATTTTTATTCCTAATTTGGCCTTTTTAGCTTGTGAGACCTCCTTTGCAACTCTAACTGGAGCGAGCTGGAAGTGTGGGACCCATGTAGGGGGGCTGCAGGTGTACCTGCAGGAGCCGCAGGTTAGCCTGTGACCAGCCGTGCCTATGTATAGGTGGCTGGTTGCTTTCATAAGTCATTTTCAAGTTGCGCAGCGAAGGAAATCCGAGAGCTCTTCTTCAGATCTGCTGAGTTCGGGCAACTTTCTGCATATTCTCGCCACCGCATGCGTTCTTCAACATCACAGTAACACATGCATGTATTTTTTTCCAATTTCTATCCGTTAGAAAATGACTTATCGCATGGAATGCATTTAGACACATAGTAGTGAATATGCATGCTGATATGACTTGATAAAAAATATTCAACATAGCAAATGTTAGTATTAAACCATGCTAAACATAATGATGTGAAAAAATTTGACTTTTGAAACAGTCAAATTGGCACTTTTTACTGTCATTTCTTATCCTATCTGAGGACAAATGAGTAAAGGTAGACAAGTAAAATAATCCTGGTAATTAGAACACTTACGGATTTTTTTACTATAATGTATTGATGCATACAGGATGTATATGACTGTGTACAGGTGTGCTACTGAATGGCCACCTAGTCATGCCTATATGCATGTGGATAGTCCCTTTTACAAAGGGGCTATGGAAAATTTTTCCCAAAATGTAGGTATTGGGTAGTCATACATTTTTAACTCTACTGTAGATGTATGTTAAAGCAATACATGCATGCATGTAATCATAGAATGCATTTTGAAAAGACTCCAGGTAAGAAATTACCACACCCTTTCTGAGGTGATTTGGAGACTTGTTGTCCAGATATTATGGATCCAGACCAGCCGAGTAGTTCTCGCAGGACCACTTCTGGTGTACGGAGGAGGGCTTTTGAAGAGCCTCAAACGCTTCTATTAGATGTACTTCGTCGTTTGGCGGAGAAGCGTGATATACGTCCCTATTCTAAGGGTTGAGGTGCCGAATGTCGAAGACGAGGACGAGGATGCACCGATCGAGGTTCCTACTCCTGTTGTACATGTTCCCCATAGGGAATTGCCAGGTATTCAAGTGGCGAACCCAGATCTTCTGGGTGACTTGAGAAGGCATCCTTCAGTATACCTGCACGTAAACGAGGTATGAAGTTAGATCTTTAATCTTCCTTATTTCCTATTGATGAGAAGTCAAGGACTCTGATGTTGATCTTCATTTGATGTAGGTTCTCGACTTCACATGTACCTCGAGGGAACCGGGTTTAGCATCCACTCTATGTATCGTGCCTTGCATGATAACTACAGAGCGATCATCCATGGTCAGGGATCGGGAGGTTCTTCTCCATTCTACCCCTGTCACCGTCCCTCAAGGTTACCTCGTATCATTGTCTGAGCGGTGGTTTCACCAGAACTTAGTCACTCCATTTTTTGGACTGTGAGGTGATGATGACGTCGATGGATTGGCGGTTTATCACGGGTATGGAGTTTGAAGGGGATTCGATGCCTTGTGACGGCGGATATCACCCCACTGCCACAAATCCTTGTTGGGAGTTCCGCGGAGGCGCTCAAGGCGGGACTGCTCGCATGTGTCCTTTGAGCGTAGATGTTATGAGCGGGCTATTGAGTGAGCCTATACCCGATGATGTGAGAGTCAGGGATCGCATTCTTCGGCGATTGTTCCTGATGATCATTAGGGGCTGCTTCATAGCAGATAACTCTTCTACGGTGTCCTTTGCTTTGATCAGCGCCACTCGACACGTGGACCATATAGGAGAATATGAATGGGGTTCCTACTCCTTTGGCTACTTCCTCAGGGGAATGCGCATACGATCGCAGGGCTTGACCGAGGCATGGTTAGGATTCTACCCATTTCTGCTGGTGAGTGTTTCTCTTGTCTTTTCCCAGGTATGGGTTAAGAGTGTTGACTGACAGCAGATGTTTGCCTTTGTGTTGGCAGTTTTGGGCCTATGAGAGGCTTCCTTGTTTGCGTCCTGTGAGCGTGTTAGGTTTAGACACCTATCCACGAGGACGAAGATGGCATCATTCCATACTGGCAGAGGTCCCTGTTGCTGAGGGTTTCACTCATTGTCGCCTACAGCTGGAGCTATTGATAGCTGATGTCATCACATGGATTCCCTACTCTGGAGAGCATTTAGGAGTTGGCTTTGAGGATGGGTACCCGACTGGAGTAGAGTACGTCATTTCCACCCGCAGGATTCCTCTCTTCACAGATGGAGAATGGGAGCTCTATTTAGGATAGCATGCTATCAGGAGCACTACAGGAGAGATCTGTATACCGATCTTGCCTCCTGTCAGGCGTTATTGGCCTGTTTCGCAGTCACCCGTCATTGACATCCCTTTGATTTGGATTGATGGTTTTCATTATCGTAGGCCCCTATTCTCGTGGAGATGTTCCAAAGATTGGTGGATCCTCGCATTTATTGAGCTCGCACTTCGCCACACAGTTTATGGGGGATATGGTTCCAGGATCCGTGATGATGACAGATTGGCTAGCCTGTGTCAGAGATCCAACTCATGTGACACAGATTGACAAATTAACTCGGCAGTTGGACCAGTCACATCTTTTTATTCGGCATTTTGGCAGAGATCCTGCAGAGGTAGATACTTTTGATCCTTCTAGCTCTGGCGCTGGTCCCTCAGGTGACCCATATGGTTTTGCCGGCGCAGATCCTCCCTTGTATCGGCCTGACATCCCTGTAGATAGAGATCTAGTGACTCCGGAAGAGTTACATCAGGTGGACAGGATCGATTATGTAGACATCAACACTCTTGACTTTTTCTGATGTATTTCTTGCTATCTCTTTTGATAGGCCTTTGTTGTATGTTGGGTAGCTTCGCCCCATTTCCCTATATTTTAGCTGTACAGAGATGTATTAGATGATGATATACTTAGGAATGTATGTACAGTTTTCCATTCCCTATATCATATTGCCATCTATTGTATCATTATGTTATGCATGTGTATGTATGTCCAGAGATATTCAGCATTGAGCCCTGGATGGTCTTATGACACGGCCCGTATAGATGTCTTCTTCGACGATTAGTCAGATTGATCATACCCCACCATTTGTGGTGGTAAATGCATGCTATCATGGTATAATAGTATATCACCATCGATATGGTGATCGTAGATGATTCTTTGTAAGATACTATGACCTCGCTGACAGATGTTTGTGTTCCTCTAGGATTTGTAGAGGCATCCTGAAACCGGCAGATGCAGGACGCATTGTGTTTTCTAATTTAGGACCCGTGAGTTGACTCCTACTTTGGAGGAGTATGCACGGTTGACGATGCTGCCTCTGGACAGACCTTGCATGCATATGGCTATTGGAGACATGAGCAGACAGTTCATGACCCTCACCAGATTGAGACGTAGAGTGGTCTAGGACGAGATTACATCCGGCCACGTGATATCCCAACGTTTCCTGCTTGATGTGTTTGGCTCTAGGACGGCTATGCACTACCTTTCCCGGATTTCACTACATCGGAGGACCCTTGGCGTTCAGCCAGAGTAAATGTACTGCTTCTATGCGTATTGTCATACGCCTACATGCCGCGGTACATGGATGAAATTGGATATCGGCGTCATTATGGCGATTGAGAGCTCTCGTGGAGGGTCGTACCATTGTCTGCAGATGATTATCGAAGAGACCTTGAGGTCGTTATATCTTCTTGCCTTATCCATCAGGAGTGTTTACAGGTAGCTCGGTCATGCTGTATGTGTGGTTTATGTCACACTTGAGACCGATTGGCACATTTAGACATCATGGATTGTGTTTCACCCATGACATATCCATGACGTATTCCTTCCAGCCTGCGGAGTGTACGGATGCTGCATCGTGGTCCGCTTTCCTGGCAGGGCTTAGAGATCCATTTGATATATTGCCGTGTTCAGGGCTCAGTTCACCCTACAACTTCATTACTCATGCTCCGGGCATGGATTATCTCCCTCTGGCTGGATTGAGAGGCATGATCACTTACCACCCACTGGCCATGATGTGTCAGTTTGACCAGTTTCAGTATTTCCATCCGTATGAGGGGCAAGGGAGTCGGCGCTTTCGTCACTGCTTGCTTGTCGTGGAGGACAGATCCAGTTGTATGCTGTTGGGATCGTGAGAGTCGGTGATTTTTCCGTCGACCATCCGGTTTGTTCTGTAGAGTATTCCGCATGGATGGAGACAGAGACTGCATCGGCTGCGATAGTATCCACAGTGCAGGGGACTGATTCTGACGATGAGGAAACTATAGAGGAGGCTATTATTCCCACCGATGATTTGACTGTTGGGCTGCCAGCATTTGTGATGGATTCTCCCACCCTGAGTGCCACTGTTACCTAGTATTCGGCATAGCATTTGGAGCAGAGCTTACATCTGATGACCTATGATAGAGATCAGGCTAGGGCCGCGATGTTGACAGCTCTTGATGAGAGAGATACCGCTCTGTTGGAGAGGATGAGGCTAGATCAGCCAGGGATGCATTGATTGGGGAAGCGGGATGCCGCCTTATCTGCTAGGGATGTGGCCATTGCAGATAGTACTTCCGTTAGATCCCAGATGACTGTCAGTCTGACCGACATGAGTGCTTACATTGATGAGCAATATGCCACCATGCAGTTAGCCTCTGATCTGCTAGCTCATGTAGATACCCTTGGGCAGGAGCTTGCAGTGCTTCCTCCGTTTTAAGAGAGGGATGCTATGTTAGATCTGATAGTTAGCATGTATACAGATCTGTAGATAGCTTTGTATTTTCCTGCACAGACTAGCTTAGCCATTTTTTCATATACATCACAGATGTATATATCAAACAGTATTATATATGGCAGGGAAATATATTTTGATTCACTTCCCTTTTAGTTATGCCTTGATACTTGCTTGATGTTTGCCTGTTTCTCCAGGGCCTTGTGATCTTGATGCATTCTAAACTTATCCTTGATAGATGGACATTGAGACGTCGCAAGATCTCTCAAAACGGATCGTTGATTTCTGTGAATCCCTACCATCTTTGGTGTCTTGGGACTGGTATCTGTATGGAATATGGAGAGGAGGGTGGTTTCTTCCTCTCTGAGATTGACCACACCACAGATGGTCGCCAGTACTTCTATTTTTGAGAAGCCTAGTTAATTCCATCTCTTATGGGTTGGTATTGCTCTTTGAGGCACGATCGCAACTTAGATGGTCACCGAATCTTTTATTTGTGAGAAGAGGTTGGGTAATTCCATCCCTTTGATCTGAAACCGATGAAATGGGGTGAATTGAAGATTGATCCCATCATCAGTGTGAAATACGTTGTTACGGTAGGGGTTAAAACTCGCACCATGAATGGTCAGCTTTCGCATCTCTATTGAAGAGGAGATCAAGTCTGCGTGGTTCGAACCTAGTGTGGGAGGTTCAACGAATCTTGCGCGAAGCGTAAGGGTGTAGAAGTATTTTTGTTGTTTTTTTTGTTTTGTAGAGAAAGGGTAGAAATGTTTTTGTTGTTTTTCTTTATTGCGACCGGGCCATATAGCATATGGTTTCCTACGTACCCCCGAGTATCAGGGAGATCAGGTCGACGTAGTTCGCCCCTCAGGACGAATTGAAGGCGAAGAGAAGCGTAAATTCCATGTGCAGGCTATACTGCGAGGAGAAGAAAGTTTAATCCTATAATGGGGACAAACTGCAAGTGTGTAAAAAGAGTCTGATCCCGTCCTCAGGACAAACTGCAGGCGTGGAAAAGTTTAATCCCGTCTTCAGGATAAACTGCAGGTGTGAAAGGTTCAATCCCGTCTTTAGGATAATCGAAATTGAGAAAGGTTCAATCCCGTCTTTAGGATAACCAAAACTGTATGGAAGGTTTGGAATGAAGCAAAACCAAGTTGCTGGCTTGAAGTGTATGTTTCCCTGAGGGGCAGAAGAGCATTTAAAAAGGGTGAAAGGGTTCAAAACCGGAATGACTGGTGATTTGGTGATCAAAACCAGGATGTTTGTTTGATGGTAACTTTAGACATAGTACCGTTTCACGGTATCCGAGTTAATAAGCTGTGGAAATTCATCGTCATCCATTTCCTACAATCCGAGAGCACCTCCTGTCAATACTTCTTTGACAACAAATGGGTCTTCCCAGTTAGGGGTGAATTTTCCCTTAGACTGATCTTGGTTGTCAATGATCTTCTTCAAAACCAAGTCATGTTGTTTGAATTGCCGTAGTCGGACTTTTCTGTTATAGGATCGTCCGATCCTTTGCTGATATAACTGACCATGGAAGATTGTCGCGGTTCTCCTTTCGTCTATCAGAGATAATTGGTGATACCTGTCTTGTACCCATAGGTCTTCATCCAATTGAGCATCCATCCATACTCTGAGGGATCCCATTTCCACTTCTATGGGGAGCACTGCTTCCATCCCATAGACTAATGAGTAGGGGGTTGCCCCAGTGGAAGTTCGCATGGAAATTCTGTAGGCTAATAAAGTCAGATGCAAAAGGTCAGGCCATCCTTTGTAATTGGCGAACATTTTCTGCATGATCTTTTTGATGTTTTTATTAGCCTCTTCAACAGCACCATTCATCTTTGGACGGTAGATGACAGAGTTGAGGTGTTTGATGTCGAATTTTCTGCATAACTCCTCCATCATTTTGTTGTTGAGGTTTTTAGCATTGTCTGACATAATGACCTCTGGTTTTCCATATCGACATACGACATTGTTTCTGATGAAAGTAATGATAACTTCTTTAGTAACCCTGGGGAAGGATGCTTCTTCTATCCATTTGGTGAAGTAGTCGATCATGGTGAATATGAATTGATGTCCATTACTGACTTTGGGCTCGATGGGCCTGATCACGTCCATTCCCCACATTGAGAAGGGCCATGGCGAACTCCCTTGGAGGGGCGTGGATAGCATTCCCATGAATCTGGAATTGATAGAACCTCTTAACGTGATCATCACAGTCAGCTTTGAGTGTAAGCCAATAATGTCCTGTTCTGAGAATTTTCTTGACAAGTAAGGGTCCACTTATGTGAGGGCCGCATACTCCACCATGGATCTCATCCATGAGTCTCTGAGCTTGGTCTTTGTCCAGACATCTGAGGAGACCTAATCCTGCATCTCTTTTGTAGAGTGCATCTCCGCTCAGGTAGAATGTCATAGCAAGTCGATGAATCCACCTCTTCTCAGTTAGGCTCGCCTCAGCGGGTGTAGGTCCATCTCGCAGATATTCCTCGATGTGCTGATACCAAGGATTGTGGATGGGAGGTAGCTCATCCGATACTTCTCCAACGTAATTCCCATAGACTGGGGGCAGAGCAAAGGTGATGTTTGGCATATTTTCCTTGTCAAGTATGTAAACCAAGGAGGCCAACGGCTAATGCATCTGCAAAATCATTCCTATTACGAGGAATGTGTAGAAAGGAGATTTCTTCGAACTCCAAAGCCATCTGTAAAACTTGTTGATGGTAAGGCAGCAAATACAATTCTTGGGTTTGATAAATTCCTGTGGATTGCTTGATTACCAATTCGAAATCCCCAAAGATGATTAACACTTTGATGCCCATTGAACGGGCAGTTTTAGCCCCATGATCGACCTTCATACTCACCGTGTTGTTGGTGCCGACAAACGCAATTTGACTGACGACGGATCTGCTCCCCGTCTGCATCAATATTACGACCGCTTCCGATTAAAGAGCCTTCAGATAATATGACTCCATCAAAATACATTCTCCACGTTTGGCATGTATTGTACTGATGTTGTAGCTGAATTATCATTACTCCTTCGTTAAGGAAGTATGTTTCTATGGGTTTGTAATCCACTGCAGGTGAGGCGGCTAGTTGATCCGCAATTCCTTGACCTTTGACAGACTTTTGCGTCACATAGACGATGTCAAATTGTTGTAGGATCAACTGCCATCTGGACAGTCGACAATTCTGTATGGGTTTGCTGAACACATACTTGAGAAGATCCACGCGGGATATGAGATGGGTTGTGTGACCATGGAGGTAATGCTCTAACCTCATGGAATCCCATGCTAAAGCACAACAAGTCTTCTCGATCAGAGTGTACTTGTGTTCACTGATGCTGAATCTTTTGCTGAGGTAATAGATAGCTCGTTCTTGGCCTCTATTATCTTTTTTCCCCAGCATGCAGCCCATAGCATTGTCATTTATGGACAGGTACATGAACAGGGGAACATCATCCCTAGGAGGTACCAAAATAGGAGCGTTAATCAGTTGCTCTTTGATTGTGAGGAAGGCTTTCTTACACTCATCGTTCCATTTCATGCAGGAGTTCTTCCTTAACAGCTTGAAGATTGGCTCACAGGTTGCTGTGAGTTGAGAAATGAATCTGCTAATGAAGTTGATCCTTCCCAAAAATCCTCGTATTTCCTTCTCTGTTTGAGGAATGGGCATTTCCTTGATGGCCTGGATTTTGGTAGGATCCAGTTCAATCCCTTTGTGGCTGACTAGGAAACCTAGCAACTTGCCTGACTTAACACCAAAGGCGCACTTGGTGGGATTCAACTTCAAGTTGTACTTACGCAACCTGTTGAAAAGTTTTGTGAGATGGTTTAAGTGGTCCTCCTCCTTCCGGGATTTGACAATGATGTCATCCATGTAGATTTCTATCTCTTTGTGCATTAAATCATGGAAAAGAGCCATCATAGCTCGCTGATAGGTTTCCCCGGCGTTGATGAGGCCGAATGACAACCGTCTGTAACAAAAGGTTCCCCAAGGAGTGATGAAAGCAGTTTTCTCACGATCTTCCTCAGCGACCATAATTTGATGGTACCCCGCAAACCAATCAGCAAAGGAGTACATGTCGTATTGAGCAGTATTGTCAATAAGAATGTGGATAAAGGGCACGGGAAAGCTATCTTTAAGGCAAGCTTTGTTCAAATCCCGATAATCCACGTAAACTCGCACCTTTCCCCCTGGTTTAGGCACGGGAACAATGTTGGATATCCACTCCGGATATGTAGACACCATGATGATGCCAGCTTGAAATTGTTTCACAATTTCTTCTTTAACTTTTAAACTCCATTCAGGTTTCAATCGCCTGAGTTTTTGTCTAACTGGCTTGAATCCATCTTTAATGGGAAGGCGATGAAGAACAATGTCAGTGGACAAACCCACCATGTCTTCATGAGACCATGCAAACACATCCTGGAATTGGGTTAATAGTGCAACCATGTCATTCCGTTGATTTGTGGTAAGGTCTAAACCAATCTGGATTAGCTTTGGGTTGTCTAAGGTTCCGAGATTGAAAGGAGTGGTTTGATCAAGATTGGATTTGGGTTTGTCTGCGACCCATTCCTTAATCTCTTGAGGTGTCTCAATGTCCTCTTGGATGTCCATCAAGTCTGAGTCTAACTTTGCATCAAAGTTATAGCCCTTGTGGAGAGAAGGCACCTCATCAGCAAGTACAGGCACATCTAAATTCAGAGTCCTAAAACAAAAGATGCTTTCCCTTAATATATGCAATTGTTCGATCATACAAAAGTGTTAGTATGTACGTGATAAAATAATTGCTAGTGCTGTAAAGGAAAGCAAGCAATTAAAGTTATCTATAAGGCAGAGGGATTTTTTGCCCATTTTACCCTTGTCGACCAATGCATGGAGTGCTGCTCCAATTGTCGAGGGCAAAGTCCTGAAGGACTGCAGTGGTGGAAGGATTGTCAGTGTCCTCCTTCTCCCGAATGATAACCATGACATCTGGGCAATCATCGTCTGGGTGTATCTGTTGGTATGTTCATCATGAACAATGACGTGAATGCCTGCCATCATCAAGGCAAGGTCATGTTTACATTTCTGTTCCTTTTCTTTTGCTTCGGGATTAGGAATCAGCACCTCTTTAGCTTTGGTTGGCACTGGTTTCGGAAATAGCATAGCCACAGCATGGGTCGACACCTTTACTGGAGATTGCATTAACTCATAAGGTAAAGGTATAGAAAATCGCCGTGCAGCGGAAGCCTGAGGAACCTACTTGTGCTTATGAGGATTCTTGTGACTCGAACTAGCAGAATAGCCTAGTCCGGCTGTTCCGATTTGACTGGACATTTGAATAGGGTGCTTAATACCCTGCTTATCTTTACCGAGCCCTTGTCCAGGTTGATGACCCAATGACATCATTTCTTGAGTGACCGACATAACCTCAGCAAAAATCTTGGGTACGGGAAGTGGCGCTCCAATAGAATGGTATTGCGTATTACTCACTTCCAAAGTATGGAAACTGGCCGGTTCAACTTCTGAATTGAAGCTTATAATTGGTAGAATTCCTTGTTCAGGACAACTTGGCTCAGCATTGACAGTGACTAGACTATTGTTGATGATGTATTTGAGTTGTTGATGTAGTGTGGATGGAACAGCTCCAGCCATGTGTATCCATGGTCTCCCCAATAGCAAGTTGTATCCTGAATCTATCTTGAGGACGTGGAAGGATACATTGAATGTATTTGGACCAATCTCAATTGGCAATTCAATCTTTCTGACGGTATTTCGTTGGGATCCATCAAAATCTCGGATGACCGTATGGCTGCTTTGGATCCGCTTGAGATTGATATTCATTTTTACAAAGGTGGCATAAGGACAGATATTTAAAGATGAGCCTCCATCTATCAATACTCCTGCTAGCATATACCTGGAAGATAACACTGCGATGTGCAATGGCTTGCAATGACCAGTCCCTTCGGGAGGTATATCGTCATCAGTGAAGGATATCACATTGCTGCTGAAAATGTGATTAACCAAATATTGAAATTTTTCCATGTCCACTGATTTTGGCAAGTAGGCTTCTTCTAAAACCTTCAACAAGATCTTCCGATGATTCTCAGAAGAGAAAACCAAATCCAGTATTAAAATCTGGTGTGGAGCTTCTCGCAAGCTTAAAACCACTTTGGCTTCATTATGACCCATAGTACGAAGGAATTTTTCAATCTTCTCCATGGGCAATTTCCCCTTTTCTTCGCAAGTAGGTTTGATAACCCGTTGAGGAAGGTACAGTGGATTTTCTTTCGGCACTGTAGTAATAGTATGAGACGTGGATCCTTCAACTTCTCCATAATTCCAGGGAACTTTGTGCAAGCTGACAACAGGATATTGTGGTCTGCAAGGTAAAGGAATTGGCTCTAGTGCGGCCACTTTCAAAGGATTGTCAGCTCCTTTGAGTTGAATTGGTTGTATGGGAAATACTTTGATAGTCTCATCATTCACTTCGGAGATAACTGCTACTGATCCCTTCCATTGGGTAGGGCATTCACTCCCACCCTTGATTTGCATAGTGTAATCATCTGCTATTTGCAGGACACCGCTATCAATAAGATTCTGAATAAGATGGCGGGGTACCCAACATTCTTCTGTGCTGTGACCGCGAGAATGTGAATGATATTGACACATTTCATCAGGATTGAACCGCCCTGAGCGAGGATTGATTGGAGGGAGAAGGAATGTAATTCTTCCTTCATTGATCAACATTTGAAGTATATCCTCCATAGACTGGCCTAGATAGGTGAATTCTCTTTGATTGGAAAAATCCCGACGGGCTTTAGCATTTGCTCACTTCGCAACCTTATCCTCCATAGCTTCGCTTTCTGAAGGTGTTGATGGAGCATTTATAACAAATGGAAGGAGATGTGCATGCTCCCACCTGATTAATTGGAGTGTGACTTGATGTTGATGGGTCACCAGTTCTGCCAATTGCTAAATTTGTTGGAAAGAGCTTTCATTTTTCGTTCCATGGTAAATTGGAACTTTGCATAATCCCATTGGAACCTTGTACAGTGCTCCAACTGATCATGTTGACCTCTTCTTCTTTGTGTTGAGGAAGAGGGTTGTCTTCTTACACATGAGGTTGATCTGGTTTGGTGACTACAATCTCACCGATTATCTATCGGATCCACGAATCTTATGTTTCAAGGCCCAACAATCTTGAGTATCATGTCCAGGGTGCCCCTACAGATGATAAGCACACTCTGAGTAGCATTAAAACCCCCGCCATTAGGGTTGGTTTGGTGGAAGAAGATGTGTAATTTTTCTTACGGCGATTAGAAGAGCAAGAATATTCTCAGCGAATCCCTAAGGGTGTGAGCGTCCAGGGTAAACTTTATTTCTCCACTTTTAGGCAATGGAGGGTTTGAAGATTGTGCTGGAAAAGGGGAGTAGTTTCTCCTCTGCATAGCCATGTTTGGATTGCCTTTTTGTCCTTGTAGTATCAAGGAAACATCCTCCTATTTCTTTTTATGGACCCTCTGGGGGTTGTTTCCATAAGATCCGGACTGGATGTGCTCATCAACAGCTTTAAAAGCGGCTAGGTCTTGAATTTTACCGGACTTCAATCCCATTTCAGCCATCTTGTCGTGTTTGATTATTTCAGAAAATGGTTTGCCAATACCAGCTAGAACTCTCTCATAGAAAGGAGCTTCATATACATCTATGAAAGTCATGACCATTTATGACTCTGTCATGGAAGGAATAACTTGAGCAGCAAGGCGCCTCCACCTTTGAGCATACTCTCTAAATGACTCATTAGACTATTTCTTGACCTTGGTAATTTGGTACCGATCAGGAGCCATCTGAGATTAAAAACTGTATTGAGTGAGGAAGGCGTGAGCCAGCTCTTCCCAGCTATGGATCTTAGAGTTGTCTAATCTGGTATACCATGAACGGGCTTCTCCAATCAGACTTTTCTGAAACAGCTGCATTCTAAGCTTTTCATTCTCCGCATAAGATCCGAGTTCTCCAATGAACACCTTTAAATGTGTGTAAGGATCCCCTAATCCGTCATACTCTTCAAATCAGGGGTCTTAAATTTCTCTGGATAATGCACACCAGGAAATATGCAAAGGTCTGTATATGAAACACTGCCATGTGTTACAATTCCTTTGAGAACACGAATGGTTTCCTCCATTTGAAGGACCTTCTTTCTGATGTCACCGATGTCTAGATCTCCTCTGAGATGGGTGCCTTCAGGGTCTTTGTTGGTTGTATCCAACTGATGTTCTAGAATTATTTTTTCCAGACCTTGAACTCCCCCTTGTGTGGAGGATTCTGTATGTGTAGGTATCTTCGTACCCTGAGTAGACTGGTGTAATTCTTTTAGTAGGACAGCCAAGTCTGTGATTTGTTTACTCAATCCGTCAAATTCTTCTCGGGAGACAATATTAGACTGGTCAGAAGAAGACATGATTGGATGTAGGCTTGTGGCCTTTTTGGATTTTGAACGGGTAACAGGCCCAATTGCTTCCCTACAAAAGACTTACGTAGTTTAGTCTTAGGGCAATTGATAACATGTCATGCATACACAGATATTCTTCATATTTTCCATTACATATGGATGGACATGGAATAAAATTACAAGTAAATGCTTTTACAAGTAATTAAAAATGGAAAGCATGAAGAAACTTTCCTCCGCGTTTGGTTTATCAGAGGTTGACCTATCCTAGGGTTTCTCTCGCGGCTTTTCAGCATGAAGGTTCCCAGATCATCGCAATCTACTTGACGGGAAGTTAATCCGGTCGTTCAACTAGAGTGAATCTGAGTGGTGCCTTTCCTGAGCCCCGGTGAATCATTCTTCCCACGAGTCCAGTAATCAAACACCGACAGGATAGCCTCCTGGTGGAGGGACCATACAACATACATTCACATACAACGTGTCTCACCGTTTATGCAAAATGATGACATGTGTGAAGCACTAATATCACAGATAGATATTTAGCATTGCAGAAATAAAAAATGCATTCGTACACATTCATCAGAAATGTAAATGCAACATTCACACACAAGCATATAATAATTTTGAAAAGCTTGTAATAGCGGCTTAAGCCTTCTTACTGGAGTCCCCAACAGAGTCGCCACCTGTTGACGTCGGGATTTTTGAGTGTCCCTTTTCGTTACTTGTTCTTTGGTGTTCTCATGTTAATGTGAGATTTGTTTGAAAAAACAAGTGAAAAAGGTCCGACATGTATAATGTCGACGATTTTACTTTAAGAGTCGCCAGTTGGTGTTTTAATGGTTGCACTAACTTGTAGAAAAGGTTTGCACATTGACCCGGTGTTTTTTGACACGGCTAAACGGGTCTGTGAAACCGAGATTCATTTTGGGTCCGGGGGCTTGATTATGCGGTGGGAAGGTGTTAGGCAACCCCCGACATCCGTGTTACCACGGTAACCGCCACTTTTCAAAGAAATTGTTATATGAATGTGTGTGTTTATGTGTGTGTGTGTGGATCAATGTGCAATTATTTGAAAGTAGTGTGAGGCCTCGTTCGCACCTATATACACAAGGTTTGAATTTTATAGAAAAAATCAGTTTTAACCAAGATATATCAATAAAGTTTTTATAAAAGAGGTTTTTCAAACTCTGTTCTCAATAGGAATTGAGACCTTTTCATACTTCCATTTTATTATTAAATGTTCGGCTTGTTTGCTTTTATTTTCGAGATGCTGAATCATTCTCGAGAAAATAATATCTGTGATCTTAGAACTCCTCATAAACATGATGACCATCCAAGGAAATTCGGACACTTTAAAATAATGTACAAGTTAACTTACAATTTGAAAAATATCCATCATGGGAACCGAATATAGATTCGATAAAACCAACACTGTGATCACATGATTCCTAGGCTCACGTAATCTGCGGTTTGTATGAAAGCGATGGCGATTATATATATAAAGTTTGTAAATATATATATCTGAGACATGATCAGATCACCACGAGCGACTCCATGGGGATCGGAAATGGAAATATATATAAGCGATAAATATATATATATATATATATATATATATATATGACATGATCAACCGCTTGTTAAAGTAAACTCCAGTAGTGACGAAATGTAAATAAAAGTCATTAAAAGCGATCAACCGCCACAAAGTAAACTCGAGCGAGGACAAAATGTAAATAAAGCGGTAAAAGGCCACGAAGTAAACTCCAGGCCTGACAAGAATGTAAATATATATATATATATATATATATATATATGTACAAATATATATATATAAAAGTAGTAAGCGCCTTTGGATGTAAATCCAGACTCATCGGATATGTCCGATGAATTATATATATATATATATATATATATATATATATATATATATATATATATATATATATATATATATATAGCGAATAAGCATATAGGATGTAAATCCGGGCTCATCGAGATATATTCGACAACAATTATATATATAAGTGTATATATATAAGCGAATAAATGCATCGGATTTAAAATCCAGGCTCATCGGATATGTCCGACCACAGTTTATATATATATATATATATAAAAGCAATTAAGCGCTCGGGCATCAAGTCTAGGCTCAATCGAGGCATAACTTCGATAATGTTAGTCCATATATATGAAATATATACATATATTAGTATATATATCTGATGAAATGAAAACCACGAACCGGAAATGCAGACGCAAACGCACCTACAACCACGACTCTCGATGTGTATAAAAGTGTGTGCTATATGAGAAAGAAGGCTTTATAAAATGTAAGAAGGCTTATAGTGGGGCTGCCAAAGTAGACTTCTATGACTTTAAATGGATAAACACTCGGCTCCCATAGGATAAAATATAGCTATATGTGAGCTAACTAGTGTTTAAAGAAGAAAAACACTCAAAAGATGTGTATCAGAGTAAAATGGGCAGAGGGCTTCTTTTTCCTTCTCTCTCTCCTCTCAAATGGTGACCCAAGCCTTGTATATATAGAGACGGATGGCAGCGGTATACTGCGACGACCCTTGATTATACCTAACGGTGGTAATTGGTGGATCCGAGCCTCGCGGGTCCCATCATCTCATAAATGCGTGCGATGGTAGTGTCTTTGTAATGTCCACTCAAACTTGCAGAACTTCAATCCGAGCATCCAAACGAGGTATATCTGACCTTCTTCGGACCGTTTGTGTCGAGAGTTACGTAATGACATGGATTAGAGGTTATACAAAGTCAGGAAGAGGGGTCTATGCCCATGGTCTTCAAGCTTCAAATTCTAAAGTACTGCCACACATAATAGTCACTCGGGATTGTCACTCCTCGGTTCTTGTGGGACATTGTTGGATGTATGTATGTATGAAGTGTTGAGACGACGTGCCATTTGTCGAAGGAACAAGATGACGTTTGACTCCTTGTCAGGGTTATTGCCGGTTTGAGTTGAAAGTAGACGTTGCTCAGGGTTACAACTGAGATTGGACTACTTGTTGGTATGTCGCGATATCATCTTATTGACGTGGTAAGATGACATTGTGACTCCTCACCGGGGTTATCGCCGGTTTAAAGCGGAAGCGAGCGTTGCTCAAGGTTACATCCGAGATTAGGCTGCGATTATTTGTATGTCTCATTGTCATACATGGATGTTCTGTCACTTGTTGTTATCTACGGAGTGCGAGGTGTGTGTGCCTTGACAGGGATGTTGGTGGTTGAAACCGATTGCATATGTTTGAAACAAGCATTTAAAGAGTTCTGCTTGAAAGCGCAATAACATCTCTTGGGGCTATCACCAAGGATGGGAGTTCTTACTCCAGATGTTCTCTAGGATTTGGGCGGCGTCGCGATGTTATCACGAGGCAGAGCTGTCATTTTTTTGTTGTTCTTGGGTCTCTTGATCTGCATATCTCGGGGTTATCTCCAAGATTGAAAATGACATTCCCGATGTGTGTTCTGGGTTTTGAGATGACGTTCCCGGGTTGTGTTCCGAGTTAGAACTGAACTTCCGGTAGTATCCGGAATGGATGTAAATTGTCTTTCAGGGTTATCTCCAAAAAACGAATCTACCCTCCTGCAATGTTAGTAATAGGAATGCAGAAAATTTCGAGTGTCTACATTTTAGTGTG
Organism: Panax ginseng; assembly: GCA_020205605.1. Classification (NCBI taxonomy): domain Eukaryota; kingdom Viridiplantae; phylum Streptophyta; class Magnoliopsida; order Apiales; family Araliaceae; genus Panax; species Panax ginseng. The sequence goes on along the minus strand of CM035139.1, from coordinate 89,454,182 downwards.
TTTTTAGTTGCATTTCATGTCATTTTGCATTGCATATTCTGAGAACTCTTTTGGTGGAACAATTGTAGGATATGGCATAATTTGGTGGTGTTAGATGGCATAAGGCTAATGGATGCATGACATGAGGAACAAGTGGAGATATGCAACTGAGAATGGATGAAGGAAGAGTGACATGACAAAGAAGAATGAAAAGACGACATAATGATAGCAGCAGCAGTGAACCGAATCAAGATTTGAAGTCGGCGGTGATTGAAACATACTGCGCAGCAGCATCACACCTGTTGGACCAAAATTCACACATGCGCGCCCGCACGAGGATTACAAAGGAGGGGCGCGCGGCCGCGCGTGATGACTGATGTTGCTGACCTGTTTTATTTTAAATTTTAATTTTAAGGGTTGTAATTAATTAAAAAAACAATTCTAACTGGTGTCAGACGTATCATTGAGTAGTTTTTACGTTTTTTTCATATTGGAACTAGGGTTTACACTTTGGGGAGATTTCCAACGTAGAACTAAGCCTAAACTTCATCTCTTCTACTTTCTCTTTGGATTTTTCAATCATTGTGGAAAACTACTATTAATTTGCTGGATTTTAATAAGGAATTGAACGTTACTATTGGTTTATAAGCAGCAATTGGGTTTGATCGATTCTATCTCTCTCTTTCAATTGTTTGTTTATTATCCATGTTTTGCTTTGATCCTATAATGGCTTTTGGTTCAGTCATGAACTAAACTCCATTATAGGATTCTAACGGATTTTAATATGTAGTTTAGTTGCATACTTGACTGCTGGACTGTTTTACCTATCATAAGGAATTTCTATCATGGTTGTTTTGCATGCATGAATGCTTGATCACCATTCGTTTTTAGTACTTGTATGGAATTGAAAAATAACATGTGAGTATGGATTGTAATCATGATAGCATGCGTATATGGGGATGTTTTGCGTAGCTTTGTATTTCGTGAACCAGATAGACATATACAGTTTCACCGTATGAGTTAAAATGAGGGCTTGCGCTAAAATTCAATATGGTTGCAATTTCACATAGACATATAGTGATTTTGGTTATATTGATGATTACATGGTGTCTATCGCATGTGGATACTGTGTAAGTAGGTCATAGTACATTGAAAAATGGCTATGTCTATATTAGTGCTCTTGGCTACTTTTCTGTGATATGTAAACAATCTTGCATGATGGTGGTAATTAGATGAAGTATTAAATGAAGTTAGGATCCCATTATTTCCAGATTTGATTCATTACCTTATTATTCTTGTTTTAGTCGTTATTTGCAATTAGAGTAATTCACAATTATAATCATTAGTTTAAGCATATAAATATAGGGATTTAATTGATACATAGTGGTTTAAATTAGACAACTTTCTCTGTGGGATCGATACTCTACTTACTCTGTATTACTTGTTGACACATGTATACTTGCATGAGCTAGAGCTCTTTTGTTAGAACTTAAAAAGAGGCAACAAGTTTTTGGCGCTGTTGCCGGGGAAAGGCGTTTAAATTTAAATAATCATCATCAGTTTTAAGCTATATTGTATGACTTAGACAAATCTAATCTTATCTCATTTCTATTTTTGTCTTTGTTTTTGGTTTCAGGTACTTGTAAATTTTTATGCACACGTGATCATCCAACTCAGAATTGACACCAGCGCAGGGTAACATTAACGGAAGAGGTTGTAAAGCAAGTGTGCGGAGAAATTTGAAAGCTCAGTTAGAGAGAACTACATCTAGTATGGCAGTAGAACAGAGAATTGAGAAAAGAGAAAAGCACCGGGCTTTAAGAGACTACTTCATGCCAATTATTAATGGACTTCAGTCTAGCATAGTCAGACCGGCGATAGCAGCAAATATTTTCGAGAATAAACCAGGCACTATTCAGATGGTGCAGAATTTGGTACAGTTTGGGGGTGCTGCTACGGATGATCTGAATGAACACCTGTTGAGTTTCATTGAGATTTGTGATACATTCAGATACAATGGGGTGACGAGAGGATGCTATTAGGCGAGGTTGTTTCCATTCATTCTTTTGAGGGATAAAGCAAGGAGTTGGGCGCATTCTTTTGCTGCTTTGGATCAATTACTACATAGGAGGACTTAGCACAAAGTTCTTAGCCAAATTTTTCCCAATGGCTAAGAGGCGGCGAAGATGAGGACAATGATCTCTCGATTCGAACAACAACGGGGTGAATCCTTATCTGAGGCCTAGGAGAGATACAAAGAGATGCTTCTGATGTCCGCACCATGGTATGCAGTTGGATGGTGATCAACACGTTTTACAATGGATTGGGATGGCGATCGAGGCCTATTATAAATAAATCGGTAATAGGAGGGGCATTATGGGCCAAGAGCTATGACGAGGCCTATACCCTTATCAAAACAATGGTACAAATGACTTTCGAATTCTACATCTCGGATGCCCTGCCTTGAGGTTGCGAGTTTGTTGGAAGTGGATTCTATTACGCAGGTTATCGAAGCTGGATGGCGGCTATGGCAAAGAAAATAGATACATTGGCGGAGAGAGCAAAGCCAAAAGCGATTGCCTTCATATGTGAGAGATTTGTGCGAGTCGCACTCCACGGATCAATGTCTTGTCATTTCGAAGATGATGTCGATATGTGAGCAATTACGGGGAAAGACCAAGGGCGGGTTTTAGAACACATACAACCCCAACAATCGCAATCATCCAAACTTCAGTTGGTCAAATAACCAAGGGAATCAGCAGAATCAGTTTCAGCCAAATCAACAATTTTAGCCACATCCATTACAGCCACAGTTTACACCAAAACCACCATTTCCACCGGGATTTTCTCAACAACAACAACATCATACTCCATCTGCACCTCATCAAGAAAAGAAATCAGAAATGTCGGAGATGATGTTGAAGTACATGGAAAACACTGAGGTTATGATCAAAAGCCAAGTAGTGGCTATTAAAAATTTAGAAACTCAGATGGGGCAAATGGCAAGCATGCTTAACAATAGGCCCCGGGGGTTCATTCTTAGAAGTAATAAAGAGACAAATCCACGAAGAGGCGGGAAGGAGCGGTGTCAGCGATCACATTAAGGTGCAGGAAAAATATTGTGAACAACGCTTTGAAAGTCGCGCAGCAGCCCAATTGTACTAAGGAGGCCACCTTGTGGCCATGAAAGGCGAAACAACAACTATTAAGAAAGAAAATCTGGAAAATTCTGAGGTTCAGCATGAAGAGAAAGATAAAAACAAGGTCAGTTGAGAAGCCTATGAGTTCAGTACCACCAATTCACCCTCAGGTACCGTATCCATAGAGATTGAATAAGCAGAGGGAAGATAAACAGTTCAGCAAATTCTTAGAGGTATTTAAAAAGCTGCAGATCAACATACCTTTCGCTGAGGCATTAGAACAAATGCCAAGTTATGCAAAGTTCATGAAGGGTATATTGTCAAGGAAAAGGAGATTAGATGAGTTTGAGATAGTAGCCTTGACAGGAGGAGTGCGGTCGATGCTTGGTGAAAGTTACCTCTGAAAATTTGAAGGATCGAGCGATTTTATAATTCCATACCGATCGGACTGACTCATGGATGAAACCACAGTCACGATGTGTCTGCAAGAAGAAGGGTGGTATGGCGATGCGTGACTAATGAGAATAATGAGTTAATTCCAACACGAGCGATGGCAGGTAGAAAGTGCGCATGGACTACCGTAGGCTCAACAAAGCTACAAGGAAAGATCATTTTCCACTCCCATTCATTGATCAGATATTGGACAGATTAGCAGTTCATGAGTATTATTGCCTTCTGGACGGATATTCGAGCTACAATCAAATTATGATAGCTCCAGAAGACCAGGAAAAGACTACCTTCACATGTCCATACGACGCTTTTGCTTTTAGAAGGATGTCTTTCGGATTGTGCAATGCTCCAGCCACCTTTCAGAGATGCATGATGGCTATATTTTCAGACATGGTGGAACAGAATGTGGAGGTATTTATGGATGACTTCTCGGTCTTGAGGGGACTCGTTTGATTTATGCCTTGAAAATTTGGTTATGGTTTTGAAGAGATGTGTTGAAACAAACTTAGTCTTTGAGCGGGAAAAGTGCCATTTCATGGTACAAGAAGGAATCATCTTTGGGACACAAGGTTTGAAGAAGGGACTTGAGGTGGATAGGCGGTCGGAAACTATTGAGAACTTGCCACCACCTACTTCAAAGAAAAGGTGTTCATAGTTTTACAGGGACGTATGAGTTTTCTGGCAGAGATTCATCAAGGATTTCTCCAAGATAACTAAACCACTATGCGATCTATTGGAGAAGGATGAGCAGTTTAATTTTGATGAAACTGCGTGTCGACATTTGAGCACTTAAAGAGGAAACTTAATTGAAGCCAAATGATTCTTGCACAGTTGGGCTTTGCCATTTGAGTTGATGTGTGATGCCGTGATTACTGTAGTAGGCGTTATTTTAAGCGCAACGTGAAGGAAAAAAGATATTTCATGTAATCTATTATGCCAGCAAGACCCTCACGGATGCACAGTTGAACTACACCACTACAGAGAAAGAGTTATTGGCAATGGTATACGCCTTTGATAAATTTCGAGCATATCTAATTGGCACAAAGGTGATAGTGTGTATGGATCACGCAGCAATTTGACATTTAGTGGCAAAGAAGGATGCAAAACCCCGGTTGATCAGATGGATTTTATTATTGCATGAAATTGATTTGGAAATAAAGGACAGAAAGGGCACTAAAAACCAAGTAGCGGACCACTTATCTCGACTAAAGAATCCGAAAAGGGAAGCAAATGATAAAGTTGTGATCAACGAATCCTTTCCAGATAAGCAGTTGTTTGTGGTGAAAGGAGAAGTGCCATGGTTCGCAGACTACGCGAATTTTCTGGTGAGTAAGATGGTACCTTCTGACTTGGTGGGTTATCAAAAGAAGAAATTTCTGCATGATGTCAAGTGGTATATATGGGATGAGCCTTATTTATTTAAATAGTGATCTGATCAAGTGATAAGAAGGTGTATTCCGTATAGCGAGACCGAGGGGATTCTGCAGGATTATCATTCTACTGGGTATGGAGGTCACTATGGTGGTGAAAGAACATTGGCTAGAGTTCTACAAGCAGGATTTTATTGGCCGATAATTTTCAAGGATGCATGCAGTTTTGTCCAGCGGTGTGATAGATGTTAGTGAGTTGGAAACATCTCTAAAAGAAATGAAATGCCATTGAATACGATCCTTGAAGTGGAAATTTTTTATGTGTGGGGGATTGATTTCATGTGGCCTTTCATTTCTTCCTGCGGAAATCTCTACATCTTGCTCGCTATGGATTATGTCTCGAAATGGGTAGAAATGGCAGCTCTTCCGACAAATGATGCCAAGGTCGTCCTCAGATTTTTACACAGAAGTATCTTCACGAGGTTTGGGACTCCAAGGGCTATCATCAGTGACAAAGGCAATCATTTCTATAACAGGCAGTTTACAGCTTTGTTGGCTAAGTATGGGGTGAACCATCGCATTGTTACAGCTTATCACCCACAAATGAATGGCCAAGCTGAAGTGTCGAATTGAGAAGTCAAGAGAATCCTTGAAATAGTTATGAATCCCACGAGGAAGGACTGGTCGTTAAAGTTGGACGATGCAGTATGGGCCTACAGGACTGCATATAAGACTCCGTTAGGTATGTCACCTTTTCAGCTCGTTTACGGAAAAGCCTGTCACCTTCCTATGGAGCTAGAGCATAAGGCATATTGGACAATTCGAAAGCTCAATTTCGATTTAAAAGCTGCAGGGGAGAAATGCCTACTCCAACTCAATGAGTTGGATGAATTCAGATTACAGGCATATGAGAATTCAAAGCTGTACAAGGAGAAGGTAAAGAAATGGCATGATCGAAAGATCATAGAGAGGACATTTGAACTCCAGACTTAAACTTTTTCCCGGGAAGCTGAAATCGAGATGGTCAGGGCCATTTATAGTGAAGACTGTCTTTCCGCATGGTGCAATTGAAGTATTTGATATGTTTTCGGACAAGCCTTTCAAGGTGAATGGACAGCGATTGAAGCATTACTGGGGTAGTGAGGTGGACAGACAGAAAGTCACCTCAATTTTATCTTCAACATAAGATTACGAGACAGTCAAGCTAATTGACTATAACTTAGCGCTTGATGGGAGGCAACCCATTATTTCTATCTCTATTTTTTTTCTTTATTTATTCAGTTCAAGTTGTTTTATTAGCTCATTTTCATCCTTATTTAGGATCATGTGATTATCTCTGCATAATTAGCATAGTAGCTGAAATTGAATAGGAGCATATTTGTGCATTGCATTAAAATGAGGGTGATACAATCGACACTCATGTTTATCTAGTAAATCATACTTTGATAGTGTTTATTGGTGTATGCAGGTGAATAAACAAAATGCGGTCTGAAATTCAATCTCATGGCCGCGCATGAATATATTATATGACTTTCGCATGGCATGCATCTCAAATTTTCTTTGAACAAGTTCCTCGCGGGCCCGCGTACACAACCCATTGAACACTCGCGCGGTTGCGCGTGACATCAGACGTGGAAAATTTTTAAGTTTAAAAACGTGTTGGAGATCATTTGGGCTCTTATTTGAAAACATAACAGAAGCGCAATCACCGTGCTCTCTCCAAAACGCACGTCTCTTCATATCTATCAGTTACACAATTGAAGTCATCAATCTCTCCACCACATAATCATCCACGATTTCTTCCACGTTCCACATCTACTCAACCTCTACACTGCAGTATAAATCTAGGGTTTCTGAGTGGGTTGTGCAGAAACAAGTTTGGGGCTATTCTCCTCATCAATTTTTATTCATTACCAAGAAAATCATCTTCATTATCTCTATCAATTGAAAATGGGTCCAAAAAGGGCACGATCTTCCTCGTCATCATCTTCCTCTTGCAGTCAAGGGGAGGATATTATTGATCACACCAAGTTTCTGGATTTGGAAGCCCAGCAGGAGTATTACCAAATTGTGACCAAAACCTTTGTGAAAGAAAGAGGGTTCAAGCCTGAGCAACAAGATGGACAGTTATGTGTTATGATTCGCGAACGTGGATGGCTTAGATTTACTACCACCCCTACACATATTCCGATGAGTATAGTCCGCGAGTTCTATGCCGATGCTAAAGCCACCATGAGCAGTCTATCCTTGGTTCGTGGTTTTGAAATAGACTATAGACCTCCAGCCATCAGAGCAGTGTTTAGGATTACTGACACACCACCGACTGGGTCTGCTAATTGGGTCACAGGTGCACATTTGGAGACGGACTTGGAATTGGTTATTGCAGAATTATGCGTGCCTGGCACAAAATGGACATATAAAGCAGGTACAAATCAGCCTCGCATATTCCCAGCCGCAGCCCTGAACCGATATGCAAAGGCATGGAATCTGTTCATATGTGCCAAACTAGTGCCTTCGTCGCATCAGCAGAGATCACAACGGAAAGGGCGATCATTTTATGGGGCATAATCACCAGAAATATATTGATGTGGGCCATCTTATTCATCAAAACATATTGCGGTATATGCGGGGAAGCACTACAGGTAGCATTCCACACGCGTCAGTGGTAGCTATGTTGTGTGCTCATCAGGGTTGCCATTGGGATAATGAACAGATGCAGAACCCAAGTCAGGACATCACAAATGCCACCATTGCGAAATTCGATGATTGGGCAGTAGGTGAACCACACCCGTGCGGACGAGGATTTATTCTTCGACCCACATTTCCATAGCCACCACCGCAGCCCTCTCAGACAGATGAGGCAGGCTCGTCAACCCAAGTTCCCTTTGCTACTGGTGATCGACAGCTCCGAAGGTTGGAGCGTAAAGTCGATGCCATGTACGATGATTTTTTGGCATTTTCAACGGGTTTGACGAGGTCTTTGGCAGAGGCGTTTGCACAGCATGGGATAATGCTTGAGTGGCCACAATTCAAGACGGCAATTCCATATCCACCACCAGATTCACCACCCAAAGAGGGTGGTGCGGCTGATCATTAGGGGAGTTCTCGTTAACCCTTGTACCTTCATTCATTGGGACAATGAATATTATAAGTTTGGGGGGTATTGGGGTCATAGTGTAGTTGCATATAGTTTTTGCATGATTAGTTAGGTTCATTTAGTATTTGCATGTCTAGTTTGAATTTTATATGTTTATGTGTTAGTTAAAATTTGCAGAGAATTTTTTTTTTTTTTTGGTTTTAGTCAGTATCACTTGTGTTAATATATGTTTAGTTGCATTTTATGTGTAGTACATGTCTCACAAAGTCTAGCTTTATGGAAAATTTGTCTAGCCAATGATGATAGCGAAGTTTGAAAGATTTTTGAGTATGTTGGATAACATGAACCTAGTTATAATGTTTTACACGATGAAATTCATGTTGCTGTTTAAATGCTTTCGGTTTGCACGGATGTGTTCACAATTGCTTGGAAGCATAAGAATGATATGTTGCATTGCTTAATAGAAAATGTGGTTTTAAAAAGAGAAATATGTGGAACATGGATTTAGACTATGCAAAATATTGATATTCAAACTTTGAGAAAACATGGGTATGCTATGTATAAAAAAAATCAAATAGCAATGACGTGGCTAGTCTTATTTCGGGGCCCTGGCTACTTGAGTAAGTACGCCCAAGGGGATTGTCTCTACACCTAGCGCCCTAAGGTCTTTCATGGTCTGGGAGTCGTTGGTTGAAAGCTCGTTAAGGGGTAGCAGTGTTGCCTAAGGGAATGAGGCATTGCATAGCCATGTGAAAAAAAAAAAAAAAATATAGAAATAAACACCGCGTGAAAGAGCGAAAATCGCCCTCGTGAGTAGAAATAAATCAGTTAAGCCCATTGTTGAACCTTAGTTTGTTTTGATATGTTGGAACAGTTTTTGTTGCATAAGTATACATGAGTCTTGATTTAGACTATAATTTTCTGTTTTGAGCAGTTTAGCATGTGTATTCTTTGCTTAAATCAAGTTTTGGTGAACATAACACACACACACACAGCAGCTCTATACCATTTATGAATTATCTGAGTGAATGACATTATGCCTATAGTTTGGTTTGAATTTGTATTCTTGAATCTGGATAATTCATTGAGGCATTTTGGATTGAAATTCTGTTAGAGCTGGAACAATGTGAGACTAGTTTGCATCATATCTTAGTTGCATAGTAATGTAGTTGCGTTTTCATTGTTTATATAATATGCATTGCTTGAGGGCAAGCAATAGTTCAAGTTTGGGGGTATTTGATAAGTGGGTTTTATACCTACTTATTGGATATCAATTCACGCGAACTATGCCCATCTCAAGTACATTTTAGTGTGTTTTTAGTTGCATTTCATGTCATTTTGCATTGCATATTCTGAGAACTCTTTTGGTGGAACAATTGCGGGGATATGGCATAATTTGGTGGTGTTAGATGGCATAAGGCTAATGGATGCATGGCGTGAGGAACAAGTGGAGATATCTGGCCAGAATGGATGAAGGAAGAGTGACATGACAAAGAAGAATGAATGACATAATGATGAAGCAATGACGAGAACCCGAATCAAGATTTGAAGTCACATGGTGATTGAAACATATACACGCTTGCATGCATCACACTGATTGGACCAAAATTCACACATGCGGCGCTGTTGCGAGGATTACAAAGGAGGCGCGTAGCAACTGCGCCTTGATGATGTTGATGTTCTTTGAAATTTGTTTTATTTTAATTTTTAATTTTAAGGGTTGTAATTAATTAAAAAACAATTCTAACTGGTGTCAGACGTATCATTGAGTAGTTTTTACGTTTTTTTCATATTGGAACTAGGGTTTACACTTTGGGGAGATTTCCAACATAGAACTAAGCCTAAACTTCATCTCTTCTACTTTCTCTTTGGATTTTTCAATCATTGTGGAAAACTACTATTAATTTGCTGGATTTTAATAAGGAATTGAACGTTACTATTGGTTTATAATCAGCAATTGGGTTTGATCAATTCTATCTCTCTCTTTCAATTGTTTATTTATTATCCATGTTTTGCTTTGATCCTATAATGGCTTTTAGTTCAGTCATGAACTAAACTCCATTATGGGATTCTAAGGGATTTTAATATGTAATTTAGTTGCATGCTTGACTGCTGGACTGTTTTACCTATCATAAGGAATTTCTATCATGGTTGTTTTGCATGCATGAATGCTTGATCCCCATTCGTTTTTAGTACTTGTATGGAATTGAAAAATAACATGTGAGTATGGATTGTAATCATGATAGCATGCGTATATGGGGCTGTTTTGCGTATCTTTGTATTTCGTGAACCAGATAGACATAGATTATTTCACCGTATGAGTTAAAATAAGGGCTTACGCTTAAATTCAATATGGTTGCAATTTCACATGGACATATAGTGATTTTGGTTATATTGATGATTACATGGTGTCTATCGCATGTGGATACTGTGTAAGTAGGTCATAGTACATTGAAAAATGGCTATGTCTATATTAGTGCTCTTGGCTACTTTTCTGTGATATGTAAACAATCTTGCATGATGGTGGTAATTAGATTAAGTATTAAATAAAGTTAGGATCCCATTATTTTCATATTTGATTCATTACCTTATTATTCTTGTTTTAGTCGTTATTTGCAATTAGAGTAATTCACAATTATAATCATTAGTTTAAGCATATAAATATAGGGATTTAATTGAAGCATAGTTGTTTAAATTAGACAACTTTCTCTGTGGAATTAATACTCTACTTACTATGTATTACTTGTTGACACATGTATACTTGCATGAGTTAGAGCTCTTTTGTTAAAACTTAAAAAGAGGCAACACCTGCATAGTGTTGGCATAGTAAAATCTTTTTATATAAAACAGAATACTTTTATAAAGTTATTTGTTTTATTAGATTATAAATAGAATATATTATATTTTATTATACATAGTTTTTGCATAGTGCCTGCATAGTATTTGCATAGTAAAATCTTTTTATATAAAACAGAATACTTTTATAAAGTTATTTTGTTTTATTAGATTTTAAATAAAATATATAAATATATATATATATATATATATATTATATTTTATTGCATAGTATCCTTTCCATTCTCCTATAAATAGGATATTTAGTTAGAATGGAAAATCACACCAGAAATTTAGAGAATTCTTCTTCTATAATCTTGAGCATATTTCTTTAGAGTTTTAAGAAGCTTTGAGCATAGAAAATAGTATAAGTTTTCTTCAAGAATATCATTGCCCTACCAGTCGAAATACTATTCTTTCTAAGGTAAGGGGTATTATTTTTTCGTATTCATGAAGAGAGTTATTTTCTTTCAATACTCGTAAAGGTTGTTATTCCATTCTTTATTATTATATTGGAATAACTTTGTCTGTCAAAGTACTTGCATACATGGTGAAATTCTTTGTTATTCCATTCTTTATTATTTTGTTGAAATAACCTGTCTGTGCGGTTTATCGCATGCCTGGGGAATTCTGTTGTTATTCCATTCTTTATTATTCTATTAGAATAACTTTTATCTATCTCGATCTATCGCATGCCTAGTGAATTTTGTTGTTATTCCATTCTTTATTATTACATTGGAATATCCATCATGCTGTACGGATTCTGCATGACTGGTTCCATTCTTTATTATTCTATTGGAATATCATGTCGGGTCTGGATTACGCGCGACACAGTTCCATTCTTTATTATTACATTGGGAATAACTTTTCATGGCGATCTATCGCATGCACGTGAATTCTTACATTATTCCATTCTTTATTATTACATTTGGAATAACTTGTCTATGTGGATTCTGCATGCATGGTGAATGATCCTTTGTATTCATTCCTTATTAACTTGTGGAAATGATCATCTCGTGGATTACTGCATGGCGAAGCTAAAAATCCATTTGCGGTTTCATATATTCTATTATACTCGATTGGGTTAAAGTTTTGGCTTCTATACTCCATGACATTAGTAGAATATCATGGATATTTAAGCTTCATCTAGTATCTTTTCATGGAAATATTCTTACGAGCATTCTTGAATTTTACTCCTGGCGATATCATGTTGACAATTTGGGCGTAATTGATTTGAGGATAAATTAACTTATAAATCTTTAAAATTTATTCTTGAACTTGTTTTATTGAATTATTATGTCATTGTCATCATCCTCATACTTATATTGTGATGAAAGTCATCTTTGGCTTACGTGCATAGATGGACTTGGTATGATTATGTCTAGGGATCATTAGGTATAATCATGTGTTATAAATGATGTGGTAAAAGTCCTCAGTGGCCTGTAGTGCATTGATGGATAGTTTTTGGTATGATTATGACCAGGGATTATTCGGTATAGTCATGACCATTGATGATTTAATGAATATCCTTGGCCCGTAGTGCAGGGATAACTCGATGATGTGGTTTATTTATTAAAATGAGTCTCGTGATAAAATTGATGAAAACATTTTAAATCATAGAAGATAGTAGATATCATGCTCTACTTGACTCTTCTAATGGATTGCTTATTCATTGCAGTTAAACTTGATGTCTATTGTATTTTTACCGGTTTAACATTGTTGAAGACTAATGATAATTTATTATGCATTATCTTAGTCATAATATTTCTTCTTGGGCTAGTTGAGCTCACCCTTTTTCTTTCATTGTTCTCTCTTGAAATGAGAGCGTGGCGGACTAGTCGGAGAAGCGGAGTGATGGTCCAGAGATGGTGTTATAGTAGTCCTCACTGTTTCTATAAAATAGTGTGACAATAAATGTAATGAGGACTCTATTTGAGAGTGGATATTGTCAAGAAGGCAATATTCATGTTTAAACTCTCATCTATGTTTTGCCGTATATTACACGATATTTGTATAATTAAGTTTGTATTTGTATTACTACACCATGTATTTGGTGACTCAAGATGGGTGATGTATACATGTTTTGGGGCGTCCACGGTTGGTATCAAAGCTTAGGATATGATCCTGGGCTAAAATGTGAGACAAGAACTAGGAGGGAGGCAGGGGAATTCCTTCATTAGTATGACCTACCTAAGTTTATTTGGTATTTAATTTGTCGGTTAGAGTATAGGGATAATATGTGATATGATAACTAACCCTTGTTTTATGGCAGTATTTGAAAATGGCATCCGAAAATGTTGAGATAAACAATGAAGCACATGAGACCGTTGAGTCACCACAGATTAATACCTAGGATAATGTGCAACAGGAAGACAATAATCCTCAAGTAAACAACAACGATCAAATGATGAACGATGGGATGTTCAGAGATTTTATGCAATTCATGCAACATCAGGTGAAGGCGGCTCCTGTCCCAAAATGCGGTGAAAACACCGATAACTCTCGACGGTCACCGTTAAGCGATTCAAGGAGCTGGGACCACCGGAGTTTTTGGAGAGGCAAAACCACTTAAGGCGAGGCGTGGATAAAGCAGATCTGCAAGATATTTGATGTCTTGGGATGCTCAGGAGGAAAAGGTTCCTTTGCCACCTTCATGTTAAAGACGAGGCGAGATTCTTGGTGAGAATCAGTAAGCGTACTCAACCTTCCGCACTGAAGATGACTTGGGAGAAGTTTCAAAAATTATTCAACGACAAGTACTTTTGTAAGATCCCAAATTATTAATAAATGAAATTTAATTTCCTCTATTTATTATTTTGAAATAGTAAGGGTTGATTTGATTAATGTGGTTAGTTATGGGTAAAATGCGCAAATATTTTAAATAAGCAAGTGGTTATAAATATTCATTGTTGTCGGGGAATATTCGTTTGGTCGTGGAATATTCTTACTGTCGGGGAATATTCGTATGACGACGCATCCTTGTGTGGGCCCATAACGGAAAGCGATTGGATGAAAAAAATGACAAGTATAAGTTGTTTATAAATAACAAGCTTGTTATTCAAGAATTATCTTTGTTGGAATACCGGTGGTTAAAAAACCGATGTCTGGCGTTGTTGCCTGATAAGACACAGTATTGCACCAATTATTGATTCTTACCTAAGAAGGCACTACTCAATAATTATTATAGTAATTACTATTCAGTATTTTATTTTATTGATTCAATAATTGTTGCGTTGATTTTTTTTTATATTACTGTTGTTTCAATAATTGTCACTACACAGTATTTTCCATTATCGGAGAAATAATTCATATTATCTGAATAATATTATTAGAAAACATTATTGGCAATGTCTAGAAAGTTCTGTCTAAGGAGAGGTTTGGTCACCTAATTGCGCGCCAGTAAGGAGAAATCTTTATTGGAAAGTCCCCTCTTTCCTGGGAACGGCATGGTTGCCAGTACTGTGATTCTGTAATATTATTTGTGAATAATTAATTATTGATTTATATGATGAGGAAAATATTGATTTTATGTGGATATAGATGGAGAAAATTTTTAAAGTGACAATTATTAAAAATTGATATTTTATCTTTTCTGATAAAATAATATTTTATTATATTATTATAATATAATAATGGGGATATTTTTATAATGAATGTGGGATATATAAGTATATGAGGAGGAAGAGTATTTTTGTTGCAAAAGTTGTTTAAAACATGTTAAACATGTTGGTGGACCCATTTTTTGACTGAAATTTGATTATAGCATGTAAAATCGCCCGTTTATGGATTTCGGTCAATTTCAGTTTGGAATTTGGAAAAACTTTCTTCTGTAAAGTTGTAGAGAATTGAATTTCCTATAATAATTCGCGAGATTTGATTTTTCTGATAAAAGGGCTATTTATTATGAATTATTGAAGTTCCGAGGTTCGAAATAATTGATTTTTGGAAGTTTTAAATAATTATATTAACAAAAACGTTTTTACATTGTTGGGACTCATTTAACATGTGATTAGGTGGTGATTTCGGATGTTAAGTGTGCGTGAGAGAAATTTATAATATAAATATTAATATTATATTAAATTTTCTGCTTTGGTGTTCTAAGCATTTTTCTATAAATAGGGTGCTTAGGTTAGAATTGAAAATCACACCAGAAACTAAAGATTTCTCTCTCTTTCTCTCTCTATAATATCGAGTGTATTTGTGAGTATTTTAGTACTTTGAGTATTGCTATACGGTGCAAGTTCTTTCAGCACTATATCCAGTATTCCAGTCAGAAGTATTATTCTTTTTGAGGTAAGGGATGTTATTTTATTCGAAAATGATATTATTTCTTCAATATCATTATGCCGAAATATTGGTTGGTAATTTTTATCAAATTTAAAACTTTTTCATGTCGGGGTTACTATTCATGAGTTACTATTCATGAGTTACTATTCACGAGTTACTATTCACGAGTACTATTCACGATGCGTGATGATGTTTTTTTTGTGAAATTTTATCTTTTGTGGTCGGAGTTACTATTCACGTATACGGCACTATTCACGTATACGGCACTATTCACGAATACGACACTATTCACAGAAAAATTAAATTTTCTTTTATGTGTCCAAGATTGTCTATTATGATTCCTATCTTTGATTGGATCTATGTTTTGATCTTCATTCTTGAATTTTACTCCAATCTGGTTATTTATGAAGTATTTTTGAACTGAGAATATTTAAAGTACGAATCCTTAATACTTGTTCTTTTGTTTCACTGGATTCGTTTTCTTTAAAATATTTTTCATCATCCTCATTCCTAAATAATGATATTACTGAATATCTTTGGCCTGTAGTGCAAAGATGAATGATTTCTTGATGAATATCTTTGGCTCGTAGTGCAAAGATGAACAGGTGTTGAGATGAACATGACCGACTAATTAATATCTTTGGCCCGTAGTGCAAAGATGAACAGGTGTTTAGATGAACATAACCAACTGATGAATATCTTTGGCCTGTAGTACAAGATGAATATTTGATTCCAGGTATATATTGATTGATGTTACAGGGATAAAATATCGACGATGAACTTTTAAATTCATATATAGAAGATAGTAGTTTGCATTCTCTACTTAACTCTTCTAATGAATTATTATTTCATTGCGAAGATTGATTTAAAAGCTGGTTGTCTATTGTATTCTATTAGATTTTTCCCTGTTGAGGACTAAAGATAATTTGTTCTATATTATCTTAGTCATAATGTTCTTTACTGGGCTAGTTGAGCTCACCCTTTTCCTTGTTGTTCCATTTTTCTTCTCAGGAGGCGAGAATGTAGCGAGTACTAGTCGGGGTGTGGAATGATGGTTCTAGAAGTTGTTCTAGTAATCCTCACTATTCTGTAAAATAGTGTATTAATAATTGTAATGAGGACTTATTTGAGTGTGGATATTGTCTAGATGACAATATTTGTATTTAAACTCACAGTTTTTATGTTGTATTAATAAAGTTGTAGTTGTTTCTGTACCATGTATTTGGCGACTCAGAATGGGTGTTGTATACCTATTTTGGGGGCGTCACAACTTTCCTGAAAGTATTTGTCACATGAAAGAGGTAGAGTTCATCAAGCTGGAGCAAAACAACATGACCGTGTCGCAGTACGAAGCTAAGTTTGCCAAGTTGTCCCGGTTTGCGTCCCATTTGGTTGATAATGAGGAGAGAATGACGTGAATGTTTCTAAGAGGTTTGAAACCGGAGATACGTCAATATCTTATCTCTTATAAACTGTGTTTGTATTCAGATGTTGTTAATATAGCTTAGTTATTGGAGCGCGATAATGAGTCAACCCAACCAAAAGAGAGCGGTGAGCAAAATGATAATACCGGTGATAAGCGATCGTCGAGCGGTGACAATAAGTGTGGAGGAATCAACATGCGAAATGGTAATCACTTGGTGGTAATCATGGCCAAAACAATAAGAATGGACATTTCAAGAAGAGGAGATTCAACAATGATGGAAAGACGTCAGCATCAACACATGTTGTTAAGGAAGGAGAACGACCGTCGGTCGTATGTTACAAATGTGGAAGGGAAGGACACATCAGTCCAAACTGTACGCAGCAGTCCAAAGCGTGTTTTAATTATGGAAGAGAAGGCCACCTAGCCCAATTTTGTCGTGCACCGAAATCAAGTCCAGCTGGAACGGTTGCACCAAAGGCGGATACAGACAAAACAAAGTCGGTGCTTTCAGGAAAAGAGTTTTTCGTGACTTCTTAAAAAGCGAGTAACCCAAACGAAGTTAGCACGGGTTAGTTAATTATAAATTTTGTGAAGTCTATACCTTATTAGATACCGATTCTACCCATTCTTTTATCTCTCTTGCTTGTGCTCAACGTTTAAATTTGACCCCAGAGAAATTAGACTTTGACTTATTGGTTGAAACTCGATTAGGAGAAACCTTCGTTACCTCCACTGTTTATAAATCTTGCTGATTCAAATCGACACTTTCACGTTACCTGTCGATCTTATCTCTTTGAAAATACTTGCCTTTGATGTAATTTTAGGAATCGATTAGTTAACTACTCATCATGCTTTTAAGTAAGGTTGTTAGCTTTCATATTCTAACCAACTTTGTTATCTCGAATTCAAGCAACCAAACCACTTAAGTTAATCACTGTTATATCAAGCCATAAGTAAAGAGCCCCGAGCCTTTCGCTGGTCACTTCCTTGTGTGGAATGCACCGAAGCCGAACTTTCCATAGGGGACGCTGTGAATGTCGGTGGCAAGTTGATAGGTATCAATGTGATGTGCTATCCAAGTCTTGGATGAGAGTCATAGTTTTGAATGATATTTCTATTGTTAATAAATTTCCTGGCGTATTCTTGAAGACTTCTTAGCCTACCCCTAGAGCGTGAAATCTAATTTTGGATTGACCCCAGTACAAAACCCATTTCTAAAACCCTTAAATATTTCTTCAACCAAAACGAACATATAATGCGCCAAAGACGTTGGCTCGAGCTGTTGAAGATTACGACTATACCATTTAATATCATTATTGAAGAGCGAACGTGGTAGCCGACGCGTTGAGTAAAAGATCGTATGCATTTACGAGTGCGATGTTGTTAACACAAAAACCCATTTCGTATAACTTACAAATGATGAAGATAGAGTTAAAGACTCTAGGGACCCACGTGAAGATAACGAATATATGAGTAAAATTGACTTTAATCGATAAAGTTAATGCCGCTCAAGCTACATACTCAGAGTTGATGAATGTGAAGAAGAAGGTTCAAGAGGGCGTTATTCTAGAAGCAAGAATCGATAAAGAGAGAAAATCTCAACTCTCGATTTAATTAGCCCATTTGAAATTCTCGATCAAGTAGGAACTGTGGCCTATAGACTCGCTTTACCGCCAAGTATGTCGCGTGTTCATAACGTTTTTCACGTATCGATGTTACGTAAATATGTGGACGACTCGAACCACATTATTGAATTAAAACAAGACGAGATAGCAGAGGATTTAACATATGAGGAGATACGTGTTAAAATCTTGGAAAAGAAGGATAGTATTCAACACTCAAAGGTTATACCTCAAGAGTTAGAATCTGACGAAGTGTCCTCATTTTTTCGGCATACCAGGTACGTACGTAAATTTCGAGGGCGAAATTTCATGAGGGGAGATTGTAAAATCCCAAATTTTACGAATAAAGATATAATTTTCTCGAAATATTTTTTTCAAAATTATGGTGTGGATTTGAGATAATGTTATAGTTGTGGGTAATATTTAGAAATTTTGAAAAGTATGCAAGTTGTTATATAATATTCGATTGATCGGGAAATATTCTTTTTATCGGGGAATATCCATACGACGGTACAATCATTGGTGGACCCCACAACGGAATTATTGTCGGATTGAGAAAACGACAAAAATATTTTTATGAAAATAACAGCGGAAGTTTTACCGTTAACTGTTTAAACACCCTGTTAAAAATGCGATGTCTGGCGTGATTGCATAGTAGCACACTCAGTATTGATTATTGATGCTTACGTGAGAAGTCACTCAGTTTTGTTCAATTATTGATACAGTAATTATTACATAGTATCTCACGTTATTTGATTCAATTATTGTCGATATTTTGTATATTATTAAATCAATAATTGAGATAACAAAGTTGTTAATATTATTATTTGTAATATTAACGATGTCTAGAAGTTCTGTCATGGAGAGGTTTGGTCACCTAATTGCGCGCCAATTGAGAGAAATCCTTATTGAAAAGCCCCCTCTTTCCTGGGAACGACCTGGTTGATTAATAGTGTGAATTATAATAATGATGATGAATTTTGTTTTATTATTATTATAAATGTAATAAAACAGAATACTTTTTATAAAGTTTTATTTTATTTGATTATAAATAGAATATAATATATTTTATTATGCATAGTGTTGGCATAGTAAAATCTTTTTATATAAAACAGAATACTTTTATAAAGTTATTTATTTTATTAGATTATAAATAGAATATATTATATTTTATTATGAATAGTGTTTGCATAGTGCCTGCATAGTGTTTGCATAGTAAAATCTTTTTATATAAAATAAAATACTTTTATAAAGTTATTTTATTTTTATTAGATTTTAAATAAAATATATAAATATATATATATATATATATTATATTTTATTGCATAGTATCCTTTCCATTCTCCTATAAATAGGATGCTTAGTTAGAATGGAAAATCACACCAGAAATTCAGAGAATTCTTCTTCTATAAACTTAAGCGTATTTCTTTAGAGTTTTAAGAAGTTTTGAGCATAAAAAACAGTATAAGTTTTCTTCAAGAATATCCTCGCCCTACCAGTCGGAATACTCTTCTTTCTAAGGTAAGGGGTATTATTCTTTCGTATTCATGAAGAGAGTTATTTTCTTTCAATACTCGTAAGGGTTGTTATTCCATTCTTTATTATTATGTTGGAATAACCTGTCTATGCGAAGTACCGCATACATGGTAAAATTCTTCTTTTATTCCATTCTTTATTATTACATTGAAATAACTTTTATCTGTGCGGTCTATCGCATGCACGTGAATTCTGTTGTTATTCCATTCTTTATTATTCTATTGGAATAACTTTTATGCATCTGCCTTTCGCATGCTGGTGAATTATTCATTATTACGTTGGAATATCACATGCATGCGGATTATCGTAACTTTGGTTCCATTCTTTATTATTTTGTTGGAATATCACGTCGGTGCGATTACGACTGGTTCCATTCTTTATTATTACTGTTGGGAATAACTTTTATGCATGCGGTCTATCGCATGCACGAGTGAATTCTTACATTATTCCATTCTTTATTATTCTATTGGAATAACTTGTCTATGTGGATTACCGCATGCATGGTGAATGATCCTTTGTATTCATTCCTTATTAACTTGTGGAAATGATCTGTCTAAGTGGATTACCGCATGACGGGCGAAAAATCTATTTGCAGTTTCATATATTCTATTATACTCAGTGGGTTAATGTTTTGGCTTCTATACTCCATGAAATTAGTAGAATATCCTGGATATTTGCGCTTCATCCAGTATCTTTTCATGGAAATATTCTTCTGAGCATTCTTGAATTTTACTCCACAAAGCAGTATCATGTTGACAATTTGGACGTAATTTATTTCAGGATAAATTAACTTATAAATCTTTAAAATTTATTCTTGAACTTGTTTTATTGAATTATTATGTCATTGTCATCATCCTCATGCTTATATTGTGATAAAAGTCATCTTTGGCTTACGTGCATAGATGGACTTGGTATGATTATGTCCAGGGAAAATTCGGTATAATAATGTGTTATGTGTTATAAATAATGTGGTAAAAGTCCTCAGTGGCCTTAAGTGCATTGATGGACAGTTTTTGGTATGATTATGACCAGGGATTATTCGGTATAGTCATGACCATTGATGATTTAATGAATATCCTTGGCCCGTAGTGCAGGGATCACTCGATGACGTTGTTTATTTATTAAGCTGAGTCTCAGCGATAAAAATTGATGAAAATATTTTAAATCATAGAAGATAGTAGATATCATGCTCTACTTGACTCTTCTAATCGATTGCTTATTCTGCTGTAGTTAAACTTGATGTCTATTATATTTTATCAGTTTAACATTGTTGAAGACTAATGATAATTTATTATGCATTATCTTAGTCATAATATTTATTACTGGGCTAGTTGAGCTCACACTTTTGCTTTCATTGTTCTCTTGTGAAATGAGAACGTGGCGATTACTAGTCGGGGAATGGAGTGATGGTCCGAGATGGTGTTATAGTAGTCCTCACTGTTCTATAAAATAGTGTGACAATAAATGTAATGAGGGCTCTATTTGAGAGTGGATATTGTCTAGAAGGCAATATTCCTGTTTAAACTCTCAGCTATGTTTTGTGTATAATTAAGTTTGTATTTGTATTCTGTACCATGTATTTGGAGACTCAAGATGGGTGATTGTGGCGCCCCCAAAATAGGTATACAACATCCATTCTAATTCGCCAAATACATGGTACAGAAAGAAAACTACAACTTCAATAATACAATTATCGTGCAAAATACGACAACACATACTGTGAGTTTAAATACAAATATTTTCTTCTAGACAATATTCACACTCAAATAAGTCCTCATTATAATTATTCATACACTATTTTACAGAAATAGTGAGGACTGCTAAAACATCTTTCTAGAACCGTCACTCCATACCCCGACTAGATCCTGCTATGTTCTCACCTTTTGAGAAGAAAAATGGAACAAAAAGGAAAAGGGTGAGCTCAACTAACCCAGTAAAGAATATTATGACTAAGATAATATACAACAAATTACCATTAGTCTTTAACAGGGAAAAATCTGATAGAATACAATAGACAATAAATTTTAGATCAACAATGCAATGAAACAACAATCCATTAGAAGAGTCACGTGAGAATGAATTCTACTATCTTCTTTGATTTAAAAGTTCATCATCAATATTTTATCCTCAGAACAACAATCAATATACATCTTTAATCAAATATTCATCTTTGCACTACAGCCAAAGATATTCATTTGTATCACCAGTTGGTCTTGTTCATCTCAACACTGCTCATCTTTTGCACTACTGGCCAAAGATATTCATCAGTTAATTATTCATCTTTGCACTACAAGCCAAAGATATTCAGTAATATCATCATTTAAGACTGAGGATGATGAAAAATATTTTAAAGAAAATGAATCCAATGAGACAGAAGGACAAATATTAGGGATTCGTTTAACAGTTTATCCAAGATCAATAATACTCCATAATAACCAATTTTGAAGAAGGATTCAAAATAAAGATCAAAACATGGATACAATCAAAGATAGTAACCATAATAGACATCTTGGACAAAAAGGAAAAAATTCATTTTTCGGTGAATAGTGTCGTATTCGTGAATAGTGTCGTATACGTGAATAGTAACCCCGATACAAAAGTTTCAAATTTGATTAAAAAGTTGAAACCAATATTTCGGCATAATGATATTGAAGAAAATAATATCATTTAAGAAGAAAATAACATCCATTACCTCAAAATAACGGTACTTCTGATCGGAATATCGGATATATAGCCGAAGGAAACTTGTACCGAACAGCAACTCTCAAAGTATCAAAATACTCACAAAATATGCTCGATAATCTAAAGAGAAAGAAAACTTGTTTCTAGTGTGATTTTCAATTCTAACCTAAGCGTCTATTTATAGGAAAATGCTAGAACGCCATAGGAGACTAAAATAATAACATAATAATATTTCTTTTTAAATCATCTACGCCACCCACCATTTTGAGTCAAGCATGCCTTCTTGGACAAAAATCAAGAAATTAATGTATTCAACACCAACCAAAAGTGGGTCCCACCCATAATTTAATAAAAATCATTTTATTTTCTGAAACTTCAGTAATTCATAGAAAATAGCCCGTTTATCAGAAAAATACGAATTTTATATCCATTCCATATGAAATCGAATTCTCTACAACTTTGTAGCTTTGAATTTTTCCAAATTCCAAACAGAAAATATCTGAAATCCACAAATGGATGATTTTTAATACCTCCATTCCGACAAAATACTGATAAGCATTAATTTCTTCATTTATAACCACATAAATAAATCCATCATTTATATCCATATCAAATAAATATTTCCTTATCATATAAATCAATAATTAATTATTCACAAATAATATTACAGAATCACAATTATGACAACCAGACAGTTCCCAGGAAAGAGGGGGCTTTCCAATAAGGATTTCTCCTTCTTGGCGTAATTAGGTGACCAAACCTCTCCTTGATGAACTTTCTAGACATTTCCAATAATGCTATCTAATAATATTATTCAAATAATATGAATTATTGATCCGATAATGGGAAATCTCATGCGAAGACAATTATTGAAACAACAATAATATAAACTATCAACGTATCAATTATTGAATCAATAAAATAAAATATTGAATAGTAACTCACCGTAACAATTATTGAGTAGTGCCTTCACGCGTTTAATCAATAATTCAATAATATTGTGCAATACCGCAGTGTTATTCTTTGTGCAACCACGCCAGACATCAGTATTTTAACCACCGTGTATTCCAACATTGTTAATCTGTAATAACTACGCCAAGTTATTTATAAAACTCATACTTTGTCGCTTTTCCTTCATCCAACTATTTTCTACATTATGGGCCCCTAAATGGTCATACTGTCAGTGCAAAATATTCCCAGACAAAAAGAATATTCGACGACCAAACGAATATTCCCAGAGCGAAATGAATATTTTATAACCACTTGCTTATTTTGCAAAATTTGCACATTTCACCCATAACCAAAGCATTATATCAATTTAACACCTTATTAATTTAGAATAATGAATAGAGGAAAATTTTAATTTTATTTATAATAAGTTGGGGTCTTATAATAGCTATGAAGTACTATCAATAATTCAAAATAGCATTTCTTTTCCTTTAAAATGTTTTACAATAACAATATTCAGTAAAACATCAACTCTGGCTCAAGACCATGAGCATTTCATATTTTCTTTGAAAAGGACAACCCGACACTAAGTCCGACATATCTTACGAGCACTTCTGGGTGATCAACCCATAATACTCTATGTTGATCAACACTACATCCTGTTAAACGTATGTACATTTTAGTTTTGGCAACCTCGCGTGCCCATCGAATAATCGATGAAAAATACATTTGTTTATTCATACTCAGGCTTACCTTGAATCCGTACCAAACAATTAGCGTAGGATAGCGTTAACAATTCTATATTGAAAGACTTGTAAATAAATCAATCAACTCTTCAAGATTAGTCTAGCCGAGATAAAACTGGCATCGACCCTTTAGTAAAACACTTCATGCATCTCATAACATGAATAACAAAAAAAAACTTGGCTAACACGAAGGTTAGACAAGCGTTTAAGAAAAACTTGCCTTCAGCATCTGCTACAGTAAAAATAACTTTTCCTTTCAATCTTTACGGTCTCTACAATACTTAACCACATAACATACCACATTAGGTCATGAATGAACATACATGGTTCCTAATGAATCTTACCCTTCTTCTCAATCTAATCATATATTAGATTTGTTACTATTGGTTCCGGCTTGCCATTTATTTTACATTATTCTTATCAACTTCTTTCTCTTCTATGTCTTACGTGGATTTACTTCATTAATAGAACTCGTTTCGAGTTAATCATCCTTCCTCACGGCTTACTAACATTCCTACATTATTCGAAACTCGATCGTCATTTGTTAAGTACACTTTATTGCATTCCGTTTACATTTACGTAATATTTAACAACATTTAGTTATAACTCTCAACGTTATAGTCATTATCATTATTGAATACAGTTCATGTTCCTTATACTTTGCGCTCATTGCTTTAACTACTCATTAAACAAAATTAAATTCCTAAAGTCATCACTATAACAGTGATTTAGGAAAGGTCTTATCATGTTCATTAAGTAATTACATAACCCATACTGGTATTGCAAACCATTGGATTCATAATCAAATTGGTCAACATATTTTTTACAAATAAACTTAGCACATTACGTTGTTCTCATTACGTTCATCTTCAATTGATTATTAACCTTTAATCATCATACATTAAGTGTCTAACAATGCCTTAACAATGTTATATTTATACCTTAGTTCATTTTTAATGAGTTATCTTTCATTCTATACTTGTAAACATTCTTGTCTGTCGAAACCCTAGGACTGGCGCCGCGACGCCACACATAGCTCTCCTTCTCGCCCTTGTGCAACATGATGAAGTTTGTAGTAGAAATGACATCATGCGTGCCACAACGCGCCACCATTTGGCCTTGGGTTGGCGCCGCGGTGCCAACTCAGTGCCTTAGAAAATTTACAGCTTTTGAAATTTTTACGAAACTCTCGAACGCATAACTTCTTCATTATAAGTCCGAATTTGCTCGTTCAAAATCTTACGGTTCACAAATTACATACTCTCCGCGTTCATGCAAGAATTTTATCTATTTGACTTCGTTTGCTAAAAATTCACCTATTAGTTCATTTTTAACGAAAACGATAAACGTTCGTGAATGTCCAACGCTCGTTTCTTCATTCTAAGTCGGAATTCGGTCATTCTCGAGTCCGCAACTCTATAATGCCAAATATGACTTGTCTCCATTGAAAACCAATGTTTCCAAGCTCAATATCAAAATTTGACTTCCATTCCGAGAATTTCACGAATTCGACGATTATCGTCCAAACTCGTAAATTTCGCCTTAACTTCATTTATTATGATTTGTTCATCATTTCAAATGGATTCAATCCATCATACTAACATCTTGACATACATACTTCATTAACTTATAAACATGATAAGTTATTACTTGTTCTTTGTGAGTTTATAACTTATAAAAGTATAAACTACTTATGACTTCCTTTCTCATGACTTATTATAGATTAAGTCTTTTACCCACCATTCTTGCTTCTTATTATCATACAATCTTATTAAAGTAAACATATGAGTATTTCATCTACATTCCTCATGAGTTCATAACTTATTTAGGTTTGAATTACTTATTCATGATTTACACGGCTTAAGTCCATTGATTAATCATTCTTATCATTCCTTAGCATACATATCCTACCACTACCCACTTCTCTAATAATTTGAAGAGAAAGAGAATTATGGTTTAAGTTCTTACCTATGAAGATCATTTGGTTAATCTTTAATCTCCTTCTTGAATTCTCAAAGACTAAACTTGTTCTAGCTTTTGTAGCTTTTTCTCTCTAACCAATAAGCTATAAGTTATTGGATGAAAATCTAACAACTAACAAATGAACTAGCAAGCTTCCTATTTATAGGAAATTCTAATTGAGGGCTTAATGGTCATTAAGCCATTCCACCTCCTTACTAAACCTCCATACTATTCATTACTTAAACCCTAAGTTTACTTGCTCACCAAATAAGTTACTTGGCCATCACAACACTTAGCCATTAAGTTAACTTGGTTACCACACATAAGCACTTTACTTGCTCATCACACATAAGCACTTTACTTGCTTATCACACATAAGCACTTTACTTGCTTATCACATATAAGCACTTTACTTAGCCTTTAAGTTACTTAACTTTTCCTTTACTTAACACTTAAGTCTACTTGCTCAACACACTTAATTCTTGGTCACCAATTCACCCATGGGTTGCCCCATGGATTAAACTTTACCCATTAGATTAATATTTTGGGCTTAAGGTTTAATTAACCTAACTTATACATTGGGCTTGCAAATAATCAACCACTTGGGCTTGTTCATTAAATTACATTGGACTTAACCATTACTATATTTGGGCTTTAACATTAATTCGTATTGGGCTTTATTATTATCCCAATTGGTCATTACAATTTCCTACACAATTCAACAAATCCATTACATATGGCTTAAAGCCTTATAACGTATAATTTACGTATTAATATTGTATTCTAACTTCGTATACTTATTTAATATACGACATTCCATCATTCATACATACTCGTATAATACCTCGTATTATACTCGTATTCATTATCTCGTACAATACCTACGTATTATACAATCATAGCTTTAATTCATTATACGCATTTAAATTCCTTCTCGAAACTCACTTTCCCTAACCGTTAGGTTTTAAGTCCGCAGGCAAAAAATTGCGTTTGTCATAACTGACATATTATTGGATATTCTATCTCACCTCGATATTCTATCATTACGTATTTCTCAAAAATTCAAAAATAATTCTCGAGCAGAAATGCGTGAATAGTGTTTTTCAGAAAATTTCTCGAAAAGCTTTTATTTTCGTCTTGGAAATTCAAACACTTTAATTCTACCACGTAGCCAAAATACTACGACATTCTGATATGTCTAGGTCATAGAACGACCCTCAAATAGCTTACTCCCATAATTAATTAATTAAATTCATCTAATCCACATAATCAAATAAAAATTTAATTCTCAAAAATTCAATTTTTCTGGGGCGTTACAATTGGTGGTGGTTTTAATAGTAAATCAATTGGACCATTGATGGTGGTTTTAATAGTAAATCAATCTGGACCATTGATGGTGGTTTTAATAGTAAATCAATCTGGACCATCGGTGGTGGTTTTAAAAGTAAATCAATCTGGACCGTCGGTGGTGGTTTTAAAATTAAATCAATCTGGACCATCGGTTGTGGTTTTAATAGTAATCAATATGGACCGTCCGTTCTAATAGTGAATCAATCTGGACCGTTAGTGAATTAGTTACTATTTAGTCCATTCTCCTATAAATAGAAGCTTAATTCTTCTTTCATTCTCACCAATTCACTGAGATTCACAAGAGACACTATAGAGAGAGAAACTATAGAGAGCAAGAAGAAGAGTATTCTGCTACTTCACTTTTGCAGTATCCAACTTTCTACTAAGGTAAGGGATATTATTTCTTTCGTATTCATAAGGAATACTATTTTCGTATTCATCCTTTAATATGTCGGAATAACTTTTGTCTACGCCGGATTACATACCGTATGACGGTGAAAATCCATTCTGATTTTTGTATGTTAATTCTTTTCATATTCTTAAATCTAAACTTACTATGGTAAGTATTGCTTCTATAATCCTTGAAATTAGTGGAATATCCGTGAGTTTTGCGCTTCATCCAGTATCATTTTATTGGAATATTGATATGAACTTTTTTTTTATTAAATATTAATATTTTCACCCGAAGTACTATTCACGAGTTACTATTCATGGGTTACTATTCACCCGGTTACTATTCACTATAATATTATTTACTCGGGTATTCGGGGCACTTTTCATGCCGGAGTACAATTCACGGGATTACTATTCACCCGATTACTATTCACTCAAATATTGTTCACTCGGGTATTTGGGGCACTTTTCATATCGGATTACTATTCACGAGATACTATTCCCGAAGTACTATTCACAAGGTACTATTCATGGGGTACTATTTACCGAAAAATTTATTTCTTTTCTGTCCAAATTATTTTTGATACATGGATATTATTCTTGAATTTTACTCTATAAAGCAGTACCATGTTGAAAATTTGGACATTATTGAATTCTGGATAAATTAAATTATAAATCTTTAAAAATTTATCCTTTACTTTCTTTTAATTGAATTCTTATATCATTGTCATCATCCTCATGCTTATATTGTGATGAAAGTCATCTTTGGCTTACGTGCATAGATGGACTATTGATTGGTATGATTATGACCAGGGATAATTCGGTATAGTCATGACCATTGATGATTACATGAATAATTCTTGGCCCGTACTGCAAGAATAATTTGTGGACATGATACTAATGAATATCCTTGGCCCGTAGTGCAGGGATGATTCGATGATGTGATCTATTTATTAAGCTGAGTCCCAGCAATAAAGTTAATGATAAACTTGTTAAATCAAAGAAAATAGTAGATATCATGCTCTACTTGACTCTTCTAATAGATTGCTTGTTCCGCTGCAGTTAAACTTGTTGTCTATTATATTCTATCAGTTTAACATTGTTGAAGGCTAATGATAACTTATTCGCATTATCTTAGTCATAATATTTCTTCTTGGGCTAGTTGAGCTCACCTTTCTTTCCTTTATTCTCATCGAGAAATGAAGGCGTGGCCGGACTAGTCGGGGAACAGTGACGGTCCAGATGATAGCATTAGTAATCCTCACTATTCTGTTAAATAATGTGACAATAAATATAATGAGGACTCCATTGAGTGTGGATATTGTCTAGATGACAGTATTCTTATTAAAACTCTTAGATTATGTTTTGTCGTGTTTTACACGACTGTTGTATAATTAAGTTGTATTTGAATTTTGTACCATGTATTTGGCGACTCAAGATGGGTGATTTATACCTATTTTGGGGGCATCACACATGGTCTCCCCAATAGCAGGTTGTATCCTGAATCTATCTTGAGGACGTGGAAGGATACACTGAATGTATTTGGACCAATCTCAATTGGCAGCTCAATCTCTCCGACAGAATTTCGTCGGGATCCATCAAAAGGCTTTGATAATCGTATGGCTGCTTTGGATCCGTTTGAGATTGACATTCATCTTCACCAATGTGGCATAGATAAAGGGTATATATTAGCTGGAGTTCTGATAGATAAAGGTTTGTCTCTGAATATCTGTCCTCCGGGTATATATTAGCTGGAGTTCTGATAGATAAAGGTTTGTCTCTGAATATCTGTCCTTATGCCACATTGGTGAAGATGAATGTCAATCTCAAACGGATCCAAAGCAGCCATACGATTATCAAAGCCTTTTGATGGATCCCGACGAAATTCGGCTTGAGAGATCGAGCCGCCAATCGAGATCGGTCCAAATACATTCAAAGGTATCCTTCCACGCCCTCAAGATAGATTCAGATACAACTCACTATTGGGGAGACTATGTGTGATGCCCCAAAATAGGTATAAATCACCCATCTTGAGTCGCCAAATACATGGTACAAAAATTCAAATACAACTTATTATACAACAAATGTAAAACACGACAAAACATAATCTAAGAGTTTTAATAAGAATATCATTATCTAGACAATATCCACACTCAATGGAGTCCTCATTATATTTATTGTCACATTATTTAATGTAATAGTGAGGATTACTAATGCTATCATCCGGACCGGCCACTGCTCCCTCGACTAGTTCCTTACCACGCTCATTTCCTCGATGAGAATAAAGGAAAGAAAGGGTGAGCTCAACTAGCCCAAAGAAGAAATATTATGACTAAGATAATGCGTAATAAATTATCATTAGTCTTCAAATATGGTAAACCGATAAAATACAATATGACATCAAGTTTAATCACATGCTGAATAAGCAATCCATTAGAAGAGCTCAAGTAGAGCATGATATCTACTATCTTCTATGATTTAAAAATATTTTCATCAATTTTATCACCGAGACTCACTTTTAATAAATAAACCACATCATCGAAGTCATCCTCATCATGTGCCAAGGATATTCATTAAATCATCAATGGTTATGACTATACCAATAATCTCGGTCATATTCATACCAAAAATCGCCCATCAATGCACTACAAAGTACTAAGGACTTTTACCACATCATTTATAACATTACGTGTCATGATTATACCGACAATAATCTCGGTCATAATCATACCAAGTCCATCTACGCACGTAAGCCAAAGATGATTTTCATCACAATATAAGCATGAGGATGATGACAATGACATAATAATTCAATAAAACAAGTTCAAGAATAAATTTTAAAGATTTATAAGTTAATTTATCTTGAAATCAATTACGTCCAAAATTGTCAACATGATATCGCTTTGGGAGTAAAATTCAAGAATGCTCGTAAGAATATTTCCATGAAAAGATACCGGATGAGGCGAAATATCCGAAATTCTACTAATTTCATGGAGTATAGAAGCCAAAACTTTAACCAAATGAGTATCATAGAATATATGAAACCGAAATGGATTTTCACCCGCCATGCGGTAATCCACGTAGATGCATCATTTCCACAATTTAATAAGGAATGAATATGAAGGATCATTCACCATGCATGTGATAATCCACATGTATGCGAGTTATTCCAACGAATAATAAAGAATGGAACCAGTCATGTGTAATCCGCATGCATGTGATATTCCAAATGAATAATAAAGAATTGAATAATGTAAGAATTCACCATGCATGCGATAGACCACCACATGTGGGTTATTCTAATGAGAATAATAAAGAATGGAGCCAGTGTCTAGCGTAATCGCACGACGCATGGATATTCCAATGAGAATAATAAAGAATGGAATAACAAAGAATTCACCATGCATGTGATAGATCATGCAGACAGTCATTCCAATGTAATAATAAAGAATGGAATAATGTAAGAATTTCACCATGTATGCGAGACTTAGCATGTAGGCAGTTATTCCAACATAATAATAAAGAATGGAATAATGTAAGCTCTCTTCATGAATACGAAAGAAATAATACCCCTTACCTTAGAAAGAAATTGGATACTAGAGTAGAGAGGTAGCAGACTTCTCTTCTTCTTTCTCTCTATAATTTCTCTCTATAATAATTGCTCTATAGCTTTAGTGAATTGGTGAAAATGAAGGAAGAATGAGATTTTATTTATAGGAAAATATAGTTTTGATAATTGCACGTTTTGGGGCTCAAAATATTACAGTACAATACCTTCAACTTTTCTTTCATTTTTAATTTAGTCTTGCAAGTATTACCAAACTTGCACCACCTCCCCTAATAGTAAATAATGTGAATCAATAGTTCAATCATGTGAATCAATAGTTATAATCATGTGAAAATACGAATTATTGTATAGTACCTCCATCTATACCTCCATTTTTAACTTAGTCATGCAAGTATTATCAATCTTGCACCATCTCCCCTAATAATACAAGAATGTGAATCAATAGTACACGCATGTGAACAAATAATTATAATCATGTGAATTAATAGCAATTAATTACTCATTTATCCGGTTAATTACCCGACTAGTCGGTATAACTTCCAGACATCAATTAATATCGAAATAAATGTCGATTTCCACTAACACTAATAATTTCAACACAATGGAACTATCAATTTTATCTTTAATCAACACGAACTTATTCATCATTTATATTATAACTCACAATATTTAACAACCAGGTCGTTCCCAAGAAAGATGGGGCTTTCCGATAAGGATTTCTCCTTATTGGCGCACAATTAGATGACCAAATCTCTCCTTGACAGAACTTCTAGACATTGTAAATATTGAAATTTAATAATATGAATAACTTTGTCATCTCAATTATTGATTTAATAATATATCATATAATGCAGATGATACTGTGACAATAATCGAATCAATAATATGAGAGATATGATGCAGTAATTACTGTAGTAATAATTGAGTAACCGAGTGACTTCTCACGTAAGCATCAATAATCAATACCGTGTGCTAGTATGCAACCACGCGTATTACTGTACTTTTACTACCGGGTAGTTCAACAGTTTAACGGTAAAACTTTCGCCTTTATTTTTATAAAAAGATAATTATGTCGTTTTCTAACTACGACAATACTTCCGTTGTGGGGTCCACCAATGATTGTGCCTCGTACGAATATTCCCTGTTAAAACGAATATTCCCCGACCAATCGAATATTATATAACCACTTGCTTACTTTGTAAAATTTGTAAATATTACCCACAACTATAACATTATATCAAATCCACAGCATAATATTCAAAAATATATTTCGAGAAAATTATTCTTTATTCATAAAAGTTGGGGTCTTATAACCTCCCCTTCTTATGAAATTTCGTCCTCGAAATTAGGGTGTGTACCTGGTATGTCGAAGAGGTGAGGATACCTTGATTTCATCTTAGATTCTAACTCCCAGGTCATTTCCTCCACATCGTGGTTTCTCCACAAAACTTTGACTTGAGGTATAACTTTAGAGCGTAGAATATGGTCCTTCTTATCCAAGATTTTAACAGGTAACTCTTCATACGTTAAATCTTCCTCTATCTCGTCTGGTTCTAATTCAATAATGTGGTTCGGGTCTTTCACATATTTACGTAACATAGATATGTGAAAAACGTTATGAACACGAGACATACTTGGCGGTAAGGCGAGTCTATAGGCCACAGTTCCTACTCGATCAAGGATTAAAAATGGGCCAATGAATCGAGGATTGAGCTTTCCTCTCTTTCCAAATCTTGTAACTCCTTTCCATGGAGCAACACGTAACAACACATGATCTCCAATATTGAATTCCACGTCTTTTCGATGAAGTACATAACTCTTTTGTCAATCTTGTGAGGTTTTTATACGTTGTCGGATCGTTTGAATCTTTTCCGTAGTCATACGTACCAAATTCGGTCCCAACAACGTTGCTTCACCCCACCTCATCCCAGTATACTGGAGAACGACACTTTCTTCCATACAATGCCTCAAATGGAGCCATGCCAATACTTGTTTGATAACTATTATTGTAGGAAAACTCCACCAATGGTAAGAACTTGTCCCAACTTCCCTTAAAGTCAAGGAGACAGAGTCTTAATAAATCTTCAAGAGTTTAAATAGTCCTTTCCGACTGCCCATCTATTTGAGGATGATATGCCGAACTAAATCGTAAATCCGTGCCCATAGCTTTTTGCAAACTAACCCAAAATCTTGAAATGAATCTTGGGTCTCGATCAGAAACTATGGATACTAGCATACCATGCAATCTTACGATCTCGTTTATGTACATACTAGCAAGACGTTCAAGTGTAAGAAAATTACAGAATTATCTTTTTATAAAAATAACGGCGGAAGTGTTACCGTTAAAACTGTTGAACTACCCGGTAGTAAAAGTACAGTAATACGCGTGGTTGCATAGTAGCACACGGTATTTGTGTCGCCCCCAAAACAGGTATACATCACTGTAAGACCCTAGCATTTTATAAATAAAATTGAATTTTCCTCTAATTATTATTTTGAAATAATTAGGTGTTAATTTGATATAATATTTTGGTTATGGGTGAAATGTGCAAATTTTTCAAAATAAGTAAGTGGTTATAAAATATTCATTGTTGTCGGGGAATATTTGTTTGGTCGTGGAATATTCTTTTTGTCGAGAATATTCATACGACGGTGCAGCCATTTGTGGGCCCCATAACAGAAAACGATTGAATGAAGGAAAACGACAAAGTATGAGTTTTTATAAATAACGGCGTAATTATTACCGTTAACAAGTAGAGATTACACAGTGGTTAAAAATACGATGTCGCATGGTTGCACAAAGAAAGCTACGGTATTATTAAATATTGTTGAATTATTGATTCTTACGTAAGAAGGCTTCTACTCAATAATTGTTACGGTAGTTACTATTCAATATTTTATTTTATTGATTCAATAATTCTTTGCGTTGATAATTTATATTATTGTTGTTTCAATAATTGTCAACGCATGATTTCCCATTATCAGATCAATAATTCATATTATTTGAATAATATTTTTATATAGCATTATTGAAAATGTCTAGAAAGTTCTGTCAAGAAGAGGTTTGGTCACCTAATTACGCGCCAATAAGGAAAAATCCTTATTGGAAAGCCCCCTCTTTCCTGGGAACTGCCTGGTTGTCATGATTGTGATTCTGTAATATTATTTGTGAATAATTAATTATTGATTTATATGATAAGAAAATATTTATTTGATGTGGATATAAATGATGGATTTATTTATGTCGCTAAAGGAATTAATGTTGAGGTGTTTTATCAGTATTTTATCGGATTAGAGGTATTAAAAGATCAAACCAATGTTCTTGAGATATATTACGTGAGTTATAATTTTTAATCCGACCGTTGGATCGTTATTATTTTTGGATATGTTATACATATATAAGTTGAGTATATGTCCACAAATTTTGAACCGTTAAAAATGAACGTATGATTTGTTATGAATTTTAAGAGGTGACTGGTTCAGAAATTGTTGAAGTTTTTGAATTTATCATTTTGGTGAAAAATTCTAGAATTGGTGGACCCCAATTTTGGTTGGTGAGAAATGTGTTCAAATTGAATTTCAAATGTGGTGGGTGGAAATAGTAGCAGGTAAAGCCATCAGGTAGCAGGTTAAGTCTGTTTCGGCGTGCTATCATTTTCCTATAAATAGAGGGCTAAGTTAGAATTGAAAATCGCACCAGAAACAAGTTTTCTCTCTTTCTCTCTCTATATTATCGAGCGTATTCTTGTGAGTATTTTGATACTTTGAGTGTTGCTATACGGTGCAAGTTCCTTAAGCACTATATCCAGTATTTCAGTCAGAAGTACTGTCTTTTTGAGGTAAGGAATGTTATTTTTTTTCGTAATGATGTTATTATTTCTATATCATTATGCCGAAATATTGAAATAAATTTTATTGTGGAAATTCTACCTTTTTGTGTCGGGGTTACTATTCATGTATACGACACTATTCACGAATACGGCACTATACACCGAAAAATAAAAATTTTCCTTTTTGTCCAAGATGTCTATTATGGTTACTATCTTTGATTGTATCCATGTTTTGATCTTTATTTTTGAATTCTGCTTCAAAATTAGTTATTATGGACTATTATTGATCTTGGATAAACTGTAATACGAATCCCTAATATTCGTCCTTCTATCTCACTCGATTCGTTTTCTTTAAAATATTTTTCATCATCCTCAGTCTTAAATGATGATGTTACTGAATATCTTTGGCCTTTAGTGCAAAGATGAATGATTAACTGATGAATATCTTTGGCCCGTAGTGCAAAAAGATGAGCAGTGTGTTGAGATGAACATGATGCATCGGGTGATACAAATGAATATATTTGGCCTGTAGTGCAAAGATGAATATTTAATTAAAGATGTATATTGATTGTTGTTACAGGGATAAAATATTGATGATGGACTTTTGAAATCTTAGAAGATAGTAGAATTCATTCTCTACATGACTCTTCTAATGGATTGTTGTTTTCGCTGCATTTGTTAATCTAAAACTTGTTGTCTATTATATTCTATCAGATTTTTACCTGTTGAAGACTAATGATAATTTGTTGTATATTATCTTAGTCATAATATTCTTTACTGGGCTAGTTGAGCTCACCCTTTTCCTTTTTGTTCCATTTTTCTTCTCAGGAGGTGAGAACATAGCGAGGATCTAGTCGGGGTATGGATTGATGGTTCTAGAAAGATGTTTTAGCGATCCTCACTATTTCGTAAAAATGTTGTATGAATAATTGTAATAAGGACTTATTTGAGTGTGGATATTGTCTAGAAGACAATATTTGTATTTAAACTCATAAAGATGTGTTGTCGTATTTTGCACGACAATTGTATTATTGAAGTTGTAGTTTGCTTTCTGTATGCCATGTATTTGGCGAATCAAAATGGGTGTTGTATACCTATTTTGGGGGCGTCACAGGTTAGTATCAAAGCTTAGGGATATGGTCTCCAAGCGGAGATCGGGGAATAGAACTAGGAGGAGAGATGTGTAAATCCTTAAGTGTGTCCTATCTAAGCTTATTTGTTGGTCGGTCTTAATATAGGGATATTATGTGATATGTTAATTTGTTTAATTAACCCTTGTTTTATGGCAGTATTTAAGAATGGCTGTTGAGAACGTTAACAATGGAGTGTATGAGACTGTGGAACAACCTTTAGTCACAAACTAGGAGAACGTGCAACAGGAAGGTAATATTCCTCCTGTAAATAACGCTACCAAGCAAACGATGAATGATGGAATGTTTAGGAGCTTTTTGCAGTTCATGCAAAATCAGACGAGGGAGACTCGTGTACAAAATACGGGTGGAAGTGATAGCAACGCGCGGTCTGTCATAGCCAAGCAGTTCAAGGAGTTGGGACCACCAGATTTCTGGGGAAAGCCCGATCTGATTAAGGCGGAAACGTGGGTCAAGAAAATTACCAAGATATTCGATGTCTTTGGATGTACGGAGGAACAGAAGGTTCCATTCGCCACCTTTATGTTCCGTGGTGAGGCAGATTACTGGTGGAAATCTGTGAAGCGTACCCAGCTAGCCGCACTTAACATGTCTTGGGAAAGATTTCAGAAACTGTTCAATGAAAGTACTTTCCTGAAAGTATTCATCATATGAAGGAGGTAGAGTTTATTAGACTGGAATAGAACAATATGACGGTGTCTCAGTATGAGGGAAAGTTCGCGGAGTTATCCAGGTTTGCACCTCATTTGGTGGAGAATGAGGAACGTATGACGCGGATGTTTTTGAGAGGTCTAAAACCCGAGATTCGTCAATACCTTATCTCTCATAAATTTTCTCTGTATTCAGATGTTGTCAACAGGACTCAATTATTAGAGCGAGATAATGAGTATACTCAACCGGGGACCACAACCCGGTCATCATACCGGGTGACGTGAAGATCATCGAGGCGATGATAACCAACGAGGGAAAAATATGGACAAAGGCGGTAACCACTCGGGTGTTAATCGTGGCCATGATAATAGGAGAGGTGAGTCAAGTGGAAATTTCAGAAAGAAGAGATTCAACAATAACGGGAAGACATCAGCAGCAGCAGCAGCACCAACAACAAATTCTAGGGGAGGAGAACGACCGCCAGTTAGATGTTACAAATGCGGGAAAGAAGGACATATCAGCCCAAACTATCCACAACAATCCAACGTATGTTATAACTGTGGAAAGGAAGGTCACATAGCTCGGGATTGTTCTATAGCAAAACCAAGTTCAGCAGGGATGGTGACTCCAAGCGTTGTCCCGGATAAGTCAAAATCAGCGGTTCCTAGAAGAGCATTTGTCGTAACTGGCCAAAACGCGAGGAACCCGAATGAGGTGATCATGGGTAAGCTTATCATAAACTCTTGCGAAGTTTATACCTTACTAGATACCGGTTCTACACATTCTTTTATCTCCCCTGCCTGTGCTCAACGTTTAAACTTGACTTCGGAGAAATTAGACTTTGATTTATCAGTGGAGACTCCGTTAGGAGAAACCTTCGTTACATCTATAGTTTATAAATCTTGCTTGATCCAAGTTGGCACAATCACATTACCTGTTGATCTTATTTCTTTAAAGATACTTACATTTGATGTGATTTTAGGGATTGATTGGTTAACTACTCATCATGCCAAAATTGATTATTTTCGTAAGGTTGTTAGTTTTCATATTCCTAACCAACCTGTCATACGAATTCAAACAACTAAACCACTAAAATCAGTCACTGTCATATCAAGCCATAAAGCTATTCGTTTATTAAAAAATGGATGTCAAGCTTTCTTATCCCATGCTATGGATTTGAACAAAGACAAGTCAGATTTGAATAATATTTCTGTTGTTACAGAATTTCCTGAAGAACTTCCTGGTCTACCCCCAGAATGTGATGTTGAATTCTTTATTGACCTTGAACCGGGTACAAAACCCATTTCTAAAACCCCATATCGAATGACTTCTATTGAACTTCAGGAGTTAAAAGTCCAACTACAGGAGTTATTAGACATCGATTTCATTCGTCCTAGTACATCTCCTTGGGGTGCTCCTATTTTATTCGTAAAGAAGAAAGACGGGAGTATGTGACTTTGTATTGACTATCGAGAATTAAACCATGTCACCATCAAGAATAGGTATCCGTTACCTCGCATTGATGACCTGTTCGACCAGTTGCAAGGAGCACAATTATTTTTAAAGATCGACCTTCGTTCTGGATATCATCAGCTGAAGATTAAAACTGAGGATATTCCAAAGACTGCCTTTAGAACTTGGTACGGACATTATGAATTCTTAGTCATGTCTTTTGGATTGACTAATGCTCCTGCTGCTTTCATGGATATGATGAAGCGTGTATTCAAGGAATATTTGGATCAGTTCGGTGTTGTCTTTATTGATGACATCCTCATTTATTCTAAAAGCCGTGAAGATCATGAGCACCATTTGAAGCTGATACTTGAAAGGCTTCGTGAAAACAAGCTATATGCCAAGCTGAAGAAATACGAGTTCTGGCTTGAGGAAGTAGCATTCCTTGGGCACGTGGTGTCAAAACATGGAGTATCTGTTGACCCGACGAAGATTGAAGCAATACAAAGTTAGGAGCAACCGAAGTCGGTGACCGAAGTGCGTAGCTTTCTGGG
The DNA here is from genome assembly GCA_020205605.1 of Panax ginseng. Lineage (NCBI taxonomy): Eukaryota > Viridiplantae > Streptophyta > Magnoliopsida > Apiales > Araliaceae > Panax > Panax ginseng. The sequence continues at coordinate 89,415,153 of CM035139.1, read as the reverse complement.
CTTAGCTGGTTATTATCGGAGATTCGTAGAAGGATTTTCTCGAATCGCTACTCCGTTAACTCAGTTGACTCGGAAGGATACAAAATTTATATGGAGTGAGGAATGCGAGAAGAGTTTCCAAGAGTTCAAGAGGAGACTCATTTTGGAACCTGTTATGGCAATACCATCTGGTTCGGATGGATTTGTTATATACAGCGATTCTTCAGGCAAAGGGTTAAGATGTGTTCTCATGCAACATGGGAAAGTCATAGCCTATGCCTCACGATAACTCAAAGAATATGAGAGGAATTATCGTACTCATGATCTAGAGTTGGCAGCAGTCATTTTTGCGTTAAAAATTTGGAGACACTACTTGTATGGGGAGAACGTGGAGATTTATACGGACTATAAAAGCCTCAAATATTTCTTCACCCAAAAAAGAACTCAACATGCGGCAACGACATTGTCTTGAGATGTTGAAAGATTACGATCACACTATTAAATATCATCCTGGAAAAGCGAACGTAGTAGCTGACGCATTGAGTAGAAGATCATATGTAAGTACGAGTGTGATATTGTCAACGTAAAGGCCCACTTTGTATGACTTGCAAATGATAGAGATAGAGTTAAAGACTCCAGGGACCCACGTGATGATGGCGAATATACGAGTAGAACCGACTTTAATCGATAAATTTAAAACTACTCAAGCTACGGACCTGGGGCTGATGCGTATGAAGAAGAAAGTGCAAGAAGGAGCTATTCTAGAAACAAGAATCAATGAAGAAGGAATACTTCGAGTCAACTCTAGACTTTGCGTTCCTCATGATTCTGACTTGAAGCATAAAATCATGATGGAGGCACACAACACCCCGTTTGCAATCCATCCTGGGAGTACCAAAATGTATCATGATCTTCGACATACATTTTGGTGGAACAATATGAAGAGAGAGATCGCGGAGTTTATCTCGAGATGTTTAACCTGTCAACGTGTAAAAGCGGAGCATCAAGTGCCAAAGGGTCCATTGCAACCACTTGAGATTCCAAAATGGAAGTGGGAACACATTACCATGGATTTCGTTATAGGTCTTCCCAAAGTTTTTCAAAGCATAGATGCGATTTGGGTTATTGTTGATAGATTAACCAAGTCTGCTCATTTCTTGCCTATACGTGAGACTTATTCCCTTGAACGTCTTGCTCGTATGTACTTGAATGAGATTGTGAGATTGCATGGCATGCCAGTATCCATAGTTTCGGATCGTGACCCAAGATTCATTTCACGATTTTGGGTTAGCTTACGACTATGGGCGCGGATTCTGATTCGATTAAGCATACCATTCTCAAACCAGACGGATAATCGAGAGGACTATTCAAACTCTTGAAGATCTATTAAGACTCTGTGTCCTAGATTTCAAAGGAAGTTGGGATAAGTACTTGCCACTGGTGGAATTCTCCTACAAAAACAGTTATCAAGCAAGTATAGGCATGGCTCCATTCGAGGCATTGTATGGACGAAAGTGTCATTCTCCAGTATGTTGGGACGAGGTGGGAGAAGCAACATTGTTGGGACCAGAATTCGTACACATAACTACAGAAAAGATCCAAATGATTCGACAACGTATTCAAACCTCACAGGATCGACAAAAGAGTTATGTTGATCTTCATCGAAAGGACGTGGAATTTAATATTGGGGATCATATATTATTACGTATTGCCTCATGGAAGGGAGTTACAAGATTTGGAAAGAGAGGAAAGCTCAATCCAAAGTTTGTTGGTCCATTTGAGATTCTTGACCGAATAGAAAATGTGGCCTATAGACTCGCATTACCTCCAAGTATGTCTCGTGCTCACAATGTTTTCCACATATCTATGCTTCATAAATATGTGAAAGACCCGAACCACATTATTGCGTTAGAACCAGATAAGATAGCCGAAGATTTAAAGTACGAGGAAGTACCTGTTAAGATCTTAGATAGGAAAGAGCATGTCCTACGTACCAAGGTTATACCACAAGTTAAGGTTTTGTGGAGGAACCATGCTATTGAGGAAATGACCTGGGAGTTGGAATCAGAAATGAAAGCGAGGTACCCTCACCTTTTTGAAACACCAGGTACGTACGTCAATTTCGAGGATGAAATTTTATATGGAGGGGAGGTTGTAAGACCCCAACTTATTATAAATAAAATTGAATTTTTCCTCTATTCATTATTCTAAATTAATAAGGTGTTAATTTGATATAATTCTTTGGTTATGGGTGAAATGTGCAAATTTTGCAAAATAAGCAAGTGGTTATAAAATATTCATTTTTGTCGGGGAATATTCGTTTGGTCGTGGAATATTCTTTTTGTCGGGGAATATTAAATGCGGCCAGTAGCAGACCATTTAGGGGCCCCATAACGAAAAAACTATTGGATGAAGGAAAACGACAAAGTATGAGTTTTATAAATAACTTGGCGTGAATAATTCTAAGTTAACAATTTGTTGGAATACACAGTGGTTAAAATACGATGTCTGGCGTGGTTTGCCGATAGCACACGGTATTGCGCATATTGTTGAATTATTGATTTATACGTGAAGGCACTACTCAATAATTATTACAGATGAGTTACTATTCAATATTTTATTTTATTGATTCAATAATTCTTTGCGTTGATAATTTATATTATTATTGTTTCAATAATTATCAACGCACGTTATTTCTCATTATCGGATCAATAATTCATATTATTTGAATAATATTATTAGATAGCATTATTGGAAATGTCTAGAAAGTTACATCGAGGAGAGGTTTGGTCACCTAATTGCGGCGCCCGATGAAGAGAAATCCTTATTGAAAGCCCCTCTTTCTTGGGAACTGTCTAGTTGTCATAATTGTGATTCTGTAATATTATTTGTGAATAATTAATTATTGATTTATATGATAAGGAAATATTTATTTGATATAGATATAAATGATGGATTTATTTATGTGGTTATAAATGAATGAATTAATGCTGAGGTGTTTTATCAGTATTTTGTCGGAATGGAGGTATTAAAAATCATCCATTTGTGGATTTTAGATATTTTCTGTTGGAATTTGGAAAAACTCAAAGCTACAAAGTTGTAGAGAATTCGATTTCATATGGAATGGATATAAAATTCGTATTTTTCTGATAAACGGGCTATTTTCTATGAATTACTGAAGTTTCAGAAAATAAAATAATTTTTATTAAATTATGGGTGGGACCCACTTTTGGTTGGTGTTGAATACACATGGGCTGCTGATTTTTGTCCAAGAAGGCATGCTTGACTCAAAATGGTGGGTGGCGTAGATGATTTAAAAAGAAATATTATTATGTTATTATTTTAGTCTCCTATGGCGTTCTAGCATTTTCCTATAAATAGACGCTTAGGTTAGAATTGAAAATCACACTAGAAACAAGTTTTCTTTCTCTCTAGATTATCGGTATTTTTGTGAGTATTTTGATACTTTGAGAGTTCTTTGTTAAGCATACAAGTTTCCTTGGCTTATATATCCGATATTCCGATCGTAAATGTGAGTTATTTTGAGGTAAGGGATGTTATTTTCTTCTTAAATGATATTATTTTCTTCAATATCATTATGCCGAAATATTGGTTTCAACTTTTTAATCAAATTTGAAACTTTTGTATCGGGGTTACTATTCACGTATACGGCACTATTCACGAATACGGCACTATTCACCGAAAAATGAATTTTTTCCTTTTTGTCCAAGATGTCTATTATGGTTACTATCTTTTTGTATCCATGTTTTGATCTTTATTTTGAATCCTGCTTCAAAATTGGTTATTATGGAGTATTATTGATCTTGGATAAACTGTTAAACGAATCCCTAATATTTGTCCTTCTGTCTCATTGGATTCATTTTCTTTAAAATATTTTTCATCATCCTCAGTCTTAAATGATGATATTACTGAATATCTTTGGCTTGTAGTGCAAAGATGAATAATTAACTGATGAATATCTTTGGCCCGTAGTGCAAAGATGAACAGGTGTTGAGATGAACAAGATCAACTGGTGATACAAATGAATATCTTTGGCCTGTAGTGCAAAGATGAATATTTGATTAAAGATGTATATTGATTGTTGTTACAGGGATAAAATATTGATGATGAACTTTTAAATCAAAGAAGATAGTAGAATTCATTCTCTACGTGACTCTTCTAATGGATTGTTGTTTCCGCTGCAGTTGTTGATCTAAAATTTGTTGTTTATTGTATTCTATCATATTTTTCCCTGTTAAAGACTAATGGTAATTTGTTGTATACTATCTTAGTCATAATATTCTTTACTGGGCTAGTTGAGCTCACCCTTTTCCTTTTTGTTCCATTTTTCTTCTCAAAAGGTGAGAACATAGCAGGATCTAGTCGGGGTATGGAGTAACGGTTCTAGAAAGATGTTTTAACAGTCCTCACTATTTCTATAAAATAGTGTATGAATAATTATAATGAGGACTTATTTGAGTGTGAATATTGTCTAGAAGAAAATATTTGTATTTAAACTCACAGTATGTGTTGTCGTATTTTGCACGACAATTGTATTATTGAAGTTGTAGTTTTCTTTCTGTACCATGTATTTGGCGAATTAGAATGGGTGTTGTATACCTATTTTGGGGGCGCCACAATCACCCATCTTGAGTCTCCAAATACATGGTACAGAATACAAATACAAACTTAATTATACAAACGTCGTGTAATATACGACAAAACATAGCTGAGAGTTTAAACAGGAATATTGCCTTCTAGACAATATCCACTCTCAAATAGAGCCCTCATTACATTTATTGTCACACTATTTTATAGAACAGTGAAGACTACTATAACACCATCTCGGACCATCACTCCATTCCCCGACTAGTCCCGGCTACGTTCTCATTTCCTGAAGAGAACAATGAAAGAAAAAGTGCGAGCTCAACTAGCCCAGTAATAAATATTATGACTAAGATAATGCATAATAAATTATCATTAGTCTTCAACAATGTTAAACTGATAAAATATAATAGACATCAAGTTTAACTGCAGCAGAATAAGCAATCCATTATTCAAGTTGTAGTTTGCTTTCTAAACCATGTATTTGGCGACTCAGAATGGGTGTTGTATACCTATTTTGGGGGCATCACAGCTATTATCCAATTATTGAAGATATACGATTCCTATGTTTCAAGCATGTTGTTTAAAAGAAATTGTTGTACTTGTTGAGCTTGTTATGCTCACTCTTGCTTGAACCATATGAATGCAAAATAGGGCCATAAAACGAACCGAGGGATCTGATAAGGATAGAGGCAAGATGAAGCTGAACGATTAGTTTACCTTGTAATAAACTAGTAAGTTCTATATATTATAGAATGATGAACAAAGAATGTAATGGTTTTAGAACTTGGGAACGGGATGTAATATTATTAATGTAATAAGAATGTCGTTGATACACACATTTTAATGTCGTTTCAATAGAATGAATGTACAGTTATGAGTACCATGTAGCACCATCTGTCAGGTTGGAAGATACCCGAATTTGGGGGCATCACAGGTTGGTATCAAAGCATTAGGTTATAAAACTTAAGGGGGGAAGAACCTTAGGCTAATAACCTCATTAAGGAAGAAAAGTCCGAGGGAAGTAAACTCGAGCTTTACTTAAGTTGAATGAGTTAATAAAGTATTGAGAAAACTCAGTACCAAAAGATTTAAAAGATGTAAAGTAACCCTAAATGAATTAAATATGATTTGTGCTTATACTATTATGTGTTATGTACTAATCAACATATGTGTTATTATAGATGTCGATCGATAACTTGATGTATAGAGATATACACGCGATGAGCGAAGAAATTATGAACAGAGTAGAGCCTGTACCTATGCCGGTGGCGAAGGTACCATTAGTGATTCTAGAGGAGTCGGAGATAGAGGAGTACTTTTCTGAGGAAGACTACTCTGAGGGAGATATGGATATAGAGTCATACCTTAGTATGATGAACGATGTGGAGGAAGGGATGGAGGTAACATCGGTTGATTCAGTGGTACCTACACTAGAGTCATCACCTCCAGATGCAATGAGAGCATTGTATCTGGCGGTGTAACGAGAATGTGCAACCGAAATGCAGCCATGCGAATCGAGAATGAAGAGATTAGTGTTCTTTATGTAGTGAAGGAGTCTGCAGAATCAGATTTTGAGTCTGAGCATGATGAGAAGGTGCTCATGATAAATAAGGCTAGGGATTATATGAACGAGGTGGTAGAGCTTCATAGGAAACTGGAGGAAAAGGACCGGAAGATAGCACAGATGTCTTACATCCATGAGAGTGTTCATAAGGATTTCAAGCTTAAAGTTGCTTGTTATTCTATAGAGTCGGGGCAGACTCGACATACTATTAGTCGGGATACTGTAGCGAAGATTGCGAATGAGAAATACGAGGACGCTGTTATGCATTATTAGAAAGCTAGAGTTATAAATATGTGTGTAGTGACGTAAAACCCTCTTTTGTATAAAAGAGGGTAGTCTTTTTGTAAATTCCAACTTTTGAGAAGTTCAATTACGGGATAGAAATGGAATAGCCTTTGGCTATGGAAGTAAATTGTAAATAGTTTTGACTATGAAGAAGTATATTAATATAATGAAGTTTTTATTTAATATGTTTTGTTATGGTATGAGTTGTTATGTGGTGAATAATAACGAAGCAAGTAAATAGATAATAATGAAATTTTATTTATTTAATTAGAAAATGCCGCCAAGGAGAAGACAATGTAATCAGGAAGCGGAATCACGTAATAAAAATCAAGGGGGTCAAAACAACCCTATGCAAGAGTACGTTAAATTATTAACGGTTGCATTTAACTAAACCGGGGGTAGAGTACCTGCGGAACCTAGGTTAGCCAGAATGACTACCTTTAAAGAATTTCAAAAGCTTAGGTCCATTAGAGTTCAAAGGTACGATGGACCCATTAGAAGCCCAGACATGGGTAATAGAAATAGATAAGGCGTTTGTTATTACAAAACGTAGGTGAGGCGCAAAAGACTTCTTTTGCGACTTACATAAGGAAAGTGGAAGACAACTTTTGGTGGGAGGCTCACCAGGGTGGGGCTATAACAGATGGGGTAACGTGAAAACAATTCAAGAAGGTTTTCTTCGAGAATAATTTCCCCTACAAACATGCGAGGGAGGATGGAGATTAAGTTCTTAGAACTTAAACTAGGGGACATGACGGTTCCCCAGTACGCGGCCAGATTCAATGAATTGGCAAGGTTTGTTCCACATCAAGTGGACACTGAGAAGATGAAGGCTCATAGGTTTGAGCAGGGCCTGAAACTCTGGCTCTATAGTAGGATGTCAGTGTTCCAGAGTGTTTCTTGTGGGACCATTCTGGAAAAGGTGATTATAGCCGAGGGTGGTAGTGAGGTGTTGACTTAATACCACAAAGAGAGGAAGAATAAGAGCAAGGGAGAGGGAGAAACCAAGGCAGAGAGTGCCAGTGGTAGTATGCCAAAAAGAAAGAATTTTAACTTCGGGAATACTAGAGTGGGACAAGGGAATCCTAAGCGTAAGATCGAAGCGTGTAAGACATGTGGAAAAACTCATTTAGGAGTCTATCTGAAAGGAAAATTAGTTTATTATAACTGTGGATAGGAGGGTCATATATTACCCAATTGTCCTAAATCTAAGAAAAACTATGGTTGTTTTGTATGTGGGTCGTTGGACCACATGGCAAGAAATTGCCCAAAGAAGGGGTCGGAGGAAAGTAAAGGTGTTAGTAGTGGTAAGTTAGCCATGATGTGGTTGCATCAGTGGATTTAGTAGCAGGTATCATTCCGGTCAATACAATGAATGCTTATGTGTTGTTTAATTGGAGTGCTACTTTTCTTTTATAGCATGAAAGTTTGTTAAGTGATTAAGTTCATTCTCGGAAGGGATTATAAATACCTTTATACGTTAAGGTAGAGAATGGGGAAATAACTTTCGTTAATTATATTCGTGGAAATGGTTTCATGAATAAGGACTGTAAGCAAGTATCGGTAGATAAGTACCAATAAAGTTGAGAGAATTTGAAGTAATTCTCGGTATGAATGAGTTGATTAACCATAGAACTTTAATAAATTGCTAGAATAAAAGTATGAATCTACGGTTTTCTAAGTAACCCAAGGTAGTATTTTACGGTAATAAAACACCGAGATGCTCTTGTTGTCTAACTATGACGCAACTTAGGAGGATGATAAGAAGTGGAATGAGTCATTACGTTTACGTATCGACTACCATGAGTGGAGTAAATTAGTGGTTAAGAGTAAATACCCAGTGCCCAGGATCGATGATCTACTTGACAGTTGAAGAGGGCAAAGAATTTTTCTAAAATAGATTTGTGTATGGGGTATAGTCGGTTGAAAGTAAGGAAGGAGCAGGAGGTACCTAATATGACGTTCAGAACTCGTTATAGTTATGACGAGTTTCTGGTTATGTCGTTTGGGTTAACTAATGTGCAGAAGTAAGACTTTCCATATGGGGTGCCAAGCAAGTCGGTGGAAAATTGATAGGTACTCTTGTGAGGTGTTATGGTTGAAAGTACCATTAGCATCACAGGTTGGTATTATCGAAATGGGAAGTGAGAAAAATAGTTTTCAGAAACTAAAAAGGGAAGTTAAGTGAGGTACCTGTATTATCTCTATCAGATGATATGGGGAATTTTGTAGTGTATCTCGATGTTTCGCATAGAAGACGAGATTGCATGCTTATGTAGCATGGCAAAGTCATTAGGTATGCATCACACCAGTTAATAAATTATGAGAAGGTCTATCCTACTTATGATCTATAATTGGCAGCTGTATTTTTTGAATTAAAAATTTGAGGATAGTATTTATGCGGGGAAAAGTGTGAGATATACATGGACTCTAGGAGTCTGAAATATATCTTCACAAAAGGAGTTGAATATGAGGTAGAGAAGGTAATTAGAATGGATAAGAGATTTCAACGTTGATATGTTATATCAATCTGGGAAAGTTAACGTAGAAGCCGACGCGTTAAGTAGGAAGGGTAGGGAAAAGCTATCGATGTTAACAACTCAGAATGAGTTAATAACGGAAATGGCAAGAATGAAGTTAGAAGTTAAATTACGGAATGAAGTGGTAGAAATGTTATCCACAACGTAGACTCAATCCACGATAAATGAACGCATTAATTAAGTATAACTAGGTAATGAGGAATGCAAGCGAATGAAGAAGAGGATGAAAGATGAAGAGAAGATCAAGTATAATCTTGTTTTGAAGGAGGAATTTGAGTTTCAAATAATTTTAAAGTTAAAAGAAGAATTAATCAAAGGAAGATAGCATAATATGTTAATAAGTATTTAAACTTCCAATTCAGATTATTGATAGGAAGTGACAAGTCATGCGAATTAAGATAACACATTCGTTAAAGGTGAAATGAAGGAACCACAATGTCGAAGAAGCATTGTGGGAACTATGTCGTAGTATTTTGGCTACGTGGTAGAATTAAAGTGTTTGAATTTTCAAGACGAAAATAAAAGCTTTCCGAGAAATTTTTTGAAAAACACTATTCACGTATTTCTGCTCGGGAATTATTTTTTAATTTTTGAGAAATACGTAATGATAAAATATCGAGGTGAGATAGAATATCCAATAATATTTCAGTTATGACAAACACAGTTTTTCGCCTGCGGACTTAAAACCTAACGGTTAGGGAAAGCGAGTTCCGAGAAGGAATTTAAATGCGTATAATGAATTAAAGTTATGATTGTATATTACGTAGGTATTGTACGAGGTAATGAATACGAGTATAATACGAGGTATTATACGAGTATGTATGAATGATGAAATGTCGTATATTAAATAAGTATACGAAGTTAGAATACAAGATTAATACGTAAATTATACGTTATAAGGCTTTAAGCCATATGTAATGGATTTGTTGAATTGTGTAGGAAATTGTAATGACCAATTGGGATAATAATAAAGCCCAATACGAATTAATGTTAAAGCCCAAATATAGTAATGGTTAAGTCCAATGTAATTTAATGAACAAGCCCAAGTGGTTGATTAATTGCAAGCCCAATGTATAAGTTAGGTTAATTAAACCTTAAGCCCAAAATATTAATCCAATGGGTAAAGTTTGATCAATGGGGCAACCCATGGGTGAATTGGTGACCAAGAATTAAGTGTGTTGAGCAAGTAGACTTAAGTGTTAAGTAAAGGAAAAGTTAAGTAACTTAAAGGCTAAGTAAAGTGCTTATATGTGATAAGCAAGTAAAGTGCTTATGTGTGATAAGCAAGTAAAGTGCTTATGTGTGATGAGCAAGTAAAGTGCTTATGTGTGGTAACCAAGTTAACTTAATGGCTAAGTGTTGTGATGGCCAAGTAACTTATTTAGTGAGCAAGTAAACTTAAGGTTTAAGTAATAAATAGTATGGAGGTTTAGTAAGGAGGTGGAATGGCTTAATGACCATTAAGCCCTCAATTAGAATTTCCTATTAATAGGAAGCTTGCTAGTTCATTTGTTAGTTGTTAGATTTTTATCTAATAACTTATAGCTTATTGGTTAGAGAGAAAAAGCTACAAAAGCTAGAACAAGTTAGTCTTTGAGAATTCAAGAAGCAAGAAGGAGATTAAAGATTAACCAAGTGATCTTCATAGGTAAGAACTTAAACCATAATTCTCTTTCTCTTCAAATTGTTAGAGAATTAGGTAGTCGTAGAATATGTATGCTAAGGAATGATAAGAATGATTAATCAATGGACTTAAGTCGTGTAAATCATGAATAAGTAATTCAAACCTAAATAAGTTATGAACTCATGAGGAATCTAGATGAACTACTCATATGTTTACTTTAATAAGATTGTATGATAATAAGAAGCAAGAATGGTGGGTAAAAGACTTAATCAATAATAAGTCATGAGAAAGGAAGTCATAAGTAGTTTATACTTTTATAAGTTATAAACTCACAAAGAACAAGTAATAACTTATCATGTTTATAAGTTAATGAAGTATGTATGTCAAGATGTTAGTATGATGGATTGAATCCATTTGAAACGATGAACAAATCATAAAAAATGAAGGCAAAATTTACGAGCTTGGACGATAATCGTCGAATTCGTGAAATTCTCGGAATGGAAGTCAAATTTTGATATTGAGCTTGGAAACATTGGTTTTCAATAGAGACAAGTCATATTTGGCATTATAGAGTTGCGTACTCGAGAATAACCAAATTCTGACTTAGAACGAAGAAACGAGCGTTGAACGTTCATGAACGTTTACCGTTTTCGTTAAAAATGAACTAATAGGTGAATTTTTAGCAAACGAAGTCAAATAGATAAAATTCTTGCATGAACGCGTAGAGTATGTAATTTGTGAACCGTAGGCTTTTGAATGAGCCAATTCAGACTTATAATGAAGAAGTTATGCGTCCGGGAGTTTCGCAAAAATTTCAAAAGTCAGAATTTTCTAAGACGGAGTTAGTTGGCCTATGCCAACCCCAAACCAAATGGTAGCTGGTATTTGTTGCAGTGTGTCACAAAGTCATTACTTCATCGCAAACTAAGCGCCGTATGCGCGAGAAGGAGAGCTATGTGTGGTGCCGCGGCGCCAGTCCTAGGGTTTCGACAGACAAGAATGTTTACAAGTATAGAATGAAAGATAACTCATTAGCAATGAACTAAGGTATAAATATAACATTGTTAAGGCATTATTAGACACTTAATGTATGATGATTAAAGGTTAATAATCAATTGAAGATGAACGTAATGAGAACAACGTAATGTGCTAAGCCGGCTGTAGAAATATGTTGACCAAGTTGATTATGAATCCAATGGTTTGGAATACCAGTATGGGTTATGTAATTACTTAATGATCATGATAAGACCTTTCCTAAATCACTGTTATAGTGATGACTTTAGGAATTTAATGTTGTTTAATGAGTAGTTAAACGACGAACGCAAAGTATAAGGAACATGTATTCAATAATGATAATGACTATAACGTTGAGAGTTATAACTAAATGTTGTTAAATATTACGTAAACGTAAACGGAATGCAATAATGTGTACTTAACAAATGATGATCGAGTTTCGAATAACGTAGGAATGTTAGTAAGCCATGAGGAAGGATTATTAACTCGAAACGAGTTCTATTAATGAAGTAAATCCATGTAAGACATAGAAGAGAAAGAAGTTGGTAAGAATAATGTAAAATAAATGGCAAGCCGGAACCAATAGTAACAAATCTAATATATGATTAGATTGAGAAGAAGGGTAAGATTCATTAGGAACCATGTATGTTCATTCATGACCTAATGTGGTATATTATGTGGTTATGTATTGTAGAGACCATAAAGACTGAAAGGAAAAGTTATTTTTACTGTAGCAGACGCTGAAGGAAAGTTTTTCTTAAATGCTTGTCTAACCTTCGTGTTAGCCAAGTTTTTTTTGTGATTCATGTTATGAGATGCATGAAGTGTTTTACTAAAGGGTCGATGCCAGTTTTATCTCGGCTAGACTAATCTTGAAGAGTTGATTGATTTATTTACAAGTCTTTCAATATAGAATTGCTAACGCTATCCTACGCCAATTGTTTGGTATGGATTCAAAGTAAGCCTGAGTATGAATAAACAAATGTATTTTTCATCGATTATTCGATGGGCACGCGAGGTTGCCAAAACTTAAACGTACATACGTTTAATAGGATGTAGTGTTGATCAACATAGAGTACTATGGGCTGATCACCCAGAAGTGCTCGTAAGATATGTCAGACTTACGGACTTAGTGCCGGGTTGTCCTTTTCAAAGAAAATATGAAATTCTCATGGTCTTAAGCCAGAGTTGATGTTTTACTGAATATTGTTATTGTAAAACATTTTAAAGGAAAAGAAATACTATTTTGAATTATTGATAGTACTTCATAGCTATCATCCAGTTATTAAAGATATACGATTCCTATGTTTCAAGCATGTTGTTTAAAAGAAATTGTTGTACTTGCTGAGCTTGTTATGCTCACTCTTGCTTGAACCATATGAATGCAGCTAGGACCGAACGAACCGAGGGATCTGACAAGGATAGAGGCAAGACGAAGCTGAACGATTACAGAATCACAATTATGACAACCAGGCAGTTCCCAAGAAAGAGGGGGCTTTCCAATAAGGATTTATCCCTATTGGCGCACAATTAGGTGACCAAACCTCTCCTCGACAGAACTTTCTAGACATTGTCAATATTACAAATAATAATATGAATAACTTTGTTGTCTCAATTTATTGATTTAATAATATAAAATATTATACAGATGATAATGTGACAGTAATTGAATCAAATAACGTGAGATACTATGCAACAATTATTGTAGCAATAATTGAGTATAACTGAGTGACTTTTCACATAAGCATCAATAATCAATACCATGTGTTACTATGCAACCACGCATATTACTGTACTTTTACCACCGGGTAGTTCAACAGTTTAATGGTAAAACTTCTGCTGTTATTTTTATAAAAAGATATTTATGTCGTTTTCTAACTACGACAATACTTCCGTTGTGGGGTGCACCAATGATTGTGCCGTCGTACGAATATTCCCCGCTAAAACGAATATTCCCCGACCAATCGTATATTCACTAACACAACGAATATTTTATATCAACTTGCTTACTTTGCAAAATTATCCAAATATTACCCACAACTATAACATTATATCATATCCACACCATAATATTCAAAAATATATTTCGAGAAAAATTATTTTTTATTCAAAAAAGTTGGGGTCTTACAAGCCACTTTTTTATGATAGATGTAAGCATCATTGTCTACATATTTTCCTCTTCAGCCATTGGCGTAGAAGTGTTTTGTACCAAGCTTGAGATTATTTGATTGCAGCTTTTAATTTTTTATTTATTTATGAAAAATAAATAAGGTTGTAATGTTGGTGGTTGTCAAGTATCCAAGATGCTAGGTTATTACTTCCTTGCACCAGAAATTACTCATGGTTTCACCTATCAAATAGTTTGATTTCCACTTAAATGTTAAATTAATAGAGTCTAATGTGAACTTACCTACCATCTGTCCAGAAAGAAACATATTATATTGGTACTTGAACTAGTTCATGTTATTGGGCGTTTTTGTATTATTTTTTTCTGACGTCTGCAACAAATTATAGGAATGGATCCCAGCATTCAGCCTGTGTTTAAATAACACTGCTTTGCATTTTACTTTATATATGTTCATTAAGTTTTTCCCAGTTTATATTTTTCATTTTGCTCATATCTATTTTTGATGGGTATTTTTATAGATTATTTACTACTTGACATTGTGATGAATGTTTAGGAAACATATGGATATTAATTCCGGACCTGTTAATCCTATTGTGTTATGGGACCAAGAAAATCATGTATCGTCAGACTTATGGAAAAATATTGTAAGTTTATTAATGTATAACAACTTTCATTTTGTTAAACATTTGTTAGAAACATTCATGTTATGACGATTTATGTTTTTATGTTGTTGGACGTGTAGGATAGGGGTGTGTTAGAAATTTGTCAAATGTCTGCAAAATTAACTGAATGGAACTTGACTGAACAACAAGAATAAATGCTGGAACAATTAGGTTTTGGTATATTTTTTCATCAAGCTGTAGTGTCAAAGATTGATGCATCTCTTGTATCTGCTCTAGTTGAACGTTGGAGAAGTGAAACAAATACGTTTCACTTAAATTGTGAAGAGATTAGCATTTCTTTAGAGGATGTGGGATTTTTATTTGGGTTGCCCATATTAGGAAAACCTTTGACTTGAGGAGAATTAGAAAATCCCAAAAGCTATTTTATAAGAGTTTTTGGGCAACAAATTATAGTAGATGAGTGGGAACAATGCTATAAAAGGGGGGGCATAAGTTTGCCCTGGTTAAGACAGAGATATGGTCAAGTACCTAGTGATGCTACTCTAGATGATGTCATAAAACACACTAAGGCATATCTGTTGTACTTGTGTGATGCTATTTTGTTTCCAACCAAGAGTAAAAATGTTGTGCATCCTAAATATTTATTGTTATTGGAAATATTGGAAGACGTAGTTACATATGCTTGGGGGCGGCAGTTTTAGGGCATTTATAGAGGTTTGCATGAGCTACTCGCAAAATAACAAAAAAATTCGCAGGTTGTGCAACCTTTCTTATGATGTTGGCTCATGAACGGTTCAACATTAATCGTCCTACCCCTAAGCCTATGTCCTAGAAGTTGATACCTAGGGCATTAACCTGGGCATACTCCTCTTTTGTTCCTAATTCAAAACAATATCAGCTCCTTAAAAATCCACATCACCATCTTCTATTTTACCGAGGAGAGTTTGATATTATGTTGTAAACAGATGGGGTGTGGCGTCCATATCAGTTATTTAATAGACGTTTGTCTTGGGATTTTTTGGAGGCAAGGTTAGGTGGAGCCGCTCGTATACCATTGATACATTACGATATTGTTAAGTTCCAAATGCCTGACAGATTTATAAGGCAATTTGGATATTTGCAGTTGTATCCATCTAATGCCGAAAATATGGTGGAATTGCCAAAGGAACACAAATTATTTGAGAGAATAAATTTTGAAAACCATAGGGCCAACTATATTCGATTGTGGGATGCATACATGGAGAGTTTAGAAGGACAAGTGTTGGAGGCTTTGCAGCATATATCTACCAAGGATTATATGATATGCTACAGAGAAATTACTCGGAGAAGGATACACCATCCTCGACCCTTTAGGCGTCAAGGGGAAGATTATAAGCCATGGGTATTCATTGACCAATATGTGGCTGTAAACATTGTAAGTTATTCAATTTATAATATTTATTAATATTTTTGTGTTTTTAACTGATTATCTTGTTTTAGTAATATAATTTTTTTATTTAATTGTAGATTAAGAGTGCTAAATCTATATTTGAAAAGTTGTTGTCAATTAGACATCCACCTGAGTTTAGAACCATGTATGACACATGGTTCAATACATTATACCAGCCGTTCATTAATGACTATAAAGGGGTTATAATCAATCCAAATCCAACCCAACCTTAAGTTGGGCAGATGGAGATTGACATGACAGGATCCCAGCCTATGGTTCAAGACACTCAGCCTAGTGTTGGCCCTTCTACTCGACATAGTCAGAAATTCCCAGTTAGAAGGATGGAGGGAACAAAGCACACTCACTTTTTTAAGTACTTGAAGATAGAGAAAATCAATTGGCTAAATCAACATTAGTTTAGTCCAACTCACGACCCATCAGACTTTCCTCATAGCCATCCAGAAGGTCTATACAAGTTTGAATTTAAAGATGTTAACTGTTTGAGACCCAATGGTTAGTTATGGGAACATGTCTTGGATGCATATTTATTGTTATTGCGAGACAGAGAAGCTAAAATGTGTAAAGAAGGTATCCAAAGATGGGCTCGATTTTATTTCATGCCAACGTACTTTGCGTTGTTAGGTACCCAAAACTTACCAAGTGCCGGATTAAACATGCCAATCATACAAAAATTTCTAAGAAGTTACATCAATCCTACAGTTGGTGCCCCAGTACATGAGTGTGATTACATATTCATTCCAATCTTCAACGAAACCAACAGTCATTTTTGCTAGTTTATTTGGAGTGTCAACAAGTGGAAAGTAATGCTACTTAACCAACTTTATGATGACAAACCATTAATTTCATTGTCACAATTATACCAAAAATTCTTTGCGGTTGTGGTGAGTTTATTAATGTAAGTCTTGTTTTTCATTTAATTACAAAGACATGTAATTCCTACTACTTCGGACTTATAAGTAATGGGTTTCTTGTTTATAGGTGGAGTTAATTCCTTTGTTGCTTCATCAGGTAAATCCTACAGCAAAGTGGCCAAAATCCAAGCTGAAAGTTGAAGCCTGTGTGAATAAATCGAGACAATGGAACAAAGACGATTGTGGCATATATGTTGCAAAGTACGTGGATTTCTTTTTGCACCATATAAACATCATGGAGGAACCGAGGTGGACTCTTAACGAGGCTTATAATTTTAGGTTTAGAATAGCACATGAGCTTAGAATGTGCAAAGCTAGAGACATTCCTGAATCATATTTATAACGAATAAACTTTAAATTCGGATTCAAATGAAGACTAGTTAATGTATATTTGACTAACTTTTGTAATACGTTGATTTAGTAACTCGATTACCAGTTTCAAAATGATTCAATCTTTTGTATGTACGTTAATGTGGATGTCTTTTAAGTTTGTGTTTGCATTAGTTTGTATTGTTGTGGTATTCATATTTCAAAACCATCATTTCGGCTAAGAATTTTTACTACTAGAATCTTATTTAGTTATTTAACCTTCAAGCATGTATATTCTTTGTGGTCATCCTGCTTTCTCAATTTGGGCCACCAATAAATACATGGTAAGCCTATTATAATCTTGAGGTCCTAAAGTTCTTTATGCGAGAATCAAGCGTTAGCGCACCCTAGTCCAACTAAGCAGAACGATGTAGTAGAGAAGTTGGAAATCCTGATAATCGCCAATCTGGTAAGTTGATTAAATTGACAAATCTGTTGGTTACTTCTGAGATATGGTGGATACATATGAAGGTTGGAAAGAAAGGAAGTGCTAGGCAGGTGCACCTTGGATTATTTGTTCAAGCTTTTACCAAATGGGTGCAGTCGTGCACCTTTATACAAACATATTTAACTCTTTTATACTTGTGTTTGGTCATTTTAACTGTGATATATGTTTATCTAGTGGAATCAACTGTTGCATTATCTTCTTACTGTTCCATTACAGAATACAACTACTAAAGAAATGGACAGGTTCTGAGTTGACTGGTGTCACTTTCGCATCTATTATCTCACTCACTGTAAATTTTGGAAACAATGTATTGCAACAAAACCGTTTTTTATTTCAATGTTTTTTTTGGTATTGTTATGGTTCATTTTGTGTTGTATTCATATTGTTATGGTAAGTTATTACATACAGTTCTATATATTATAAACTGCTAATACTAAGTATATTGTCAGTTTTTTTCTCTTTTATGTGGGTGTCAATTTGTTTGCTCATTTATCTATTTTTCTTCCATTTTCTTTTGGTTATTTCCCCCTTGTTCTGTGCAATTCTTTTTGGTTATGTTGCTGGGGGTTTTAAGGCAGTTGATTACTGAGGCTTTGTTTTTATCTGAGTTAGTTGTGTGTTGTCATAAAGATGGAGTCTTGGAGATAATGATAGAGACATATTGCTTTATAATTAAGCCTTGTTCTTTAATTCTTTGTTGGTCCACATCAATCAGTTGTTTTGTGGTCAGGCACAACTGTTAGCTTTTTATTTACTATTTTTGTTTGATTGAACTAATATTTTGGTCATAGAAAGATATTCGGTTATGATTTACATTTCTTGTATTAGAGTTTGGTTGTTGCAGTCTGAGAAAGTTCTTGTTTTGCTTAAATTGGCTCTATGTATGAACTCCTTTGCAGGGATTGGCTGTTGCAGTGTGACTCCTGTAAGGTTCTAAGGGATGGGTACTTAGTACCAGATTTACCAGCCAGAGAGCTTGTTCCTGGGGACATTGTTGGATTGTGTGTGGTGACAAAGTACCAGCAAATATGATAAGCTTGATTTGCCTTCGCCTTCAGTCTCTGATATAAATTTACACCCTATTGCTAGAGTCCGCTCCCCTTCCCTAAAAGAGAGCACAACAATTCTGCTAGAAATCTCTTTCACGGTGACGATTAAGCTAGTGCGACAAAGGGCCTTCGTCGCATTCTCAATCTCGATATGATGATGAATGAGTAAGAGTTTTGAGACTCTCGTAAATAAAGAAATCTACTTTGCATCTTTGGGTTAGCGATGAAATTGTATATAGGGTGAATAAATTAGTCAGACTTCTTAATAATTCAGATATTGGTATGTGATGGGGGTACAAGAACAGGCTTATGTGGTGGCTAAAGAATTTGCTATATATGTAGTGGAGTTACAAGAGCAGTAATGGGTAGTGGTTAGTCATCTCAGATACCTCAAAATATGTGCTTCATTTGTGGACATTGTTGGGTAAAATCTAGTTACGCGCAACACGCAAGTATACGTGGTCAACAAGTAATATAATAGTAAGTAGAGTATCTTTAAGAACCCGAATTTTCAGAAAATATTAAAATAAGAATTTAGTGAATAAAATTCTTAAGGATTGTGAAGGGTTCAAATAAAAATATATAATGTGTTACGAGGTATGTGGTATTGTGTTACATAAGGTAATATAAGCTATGTAATAAGTAATGTTGTGTTTAATAAATATATATCATTATTATATATTTGTTAGAAATTGTAGAGATGAATTTATATGAAGATGGATAAGATTTATCTATCGACATTAAATAATTTATAGAATTATTTTATTGTAGTAAGCTGGTGACATTAAAATATCTTTGATAATCACCAATTTCTTGAGTATATGTATGAGTGAATATCAAGTCTAAGGTAGTGCAATCTTACTCTTTAATGGTTGACGTATATGAGCTAGGCTAAACGATTCCTTCAGAGAGAGGAGGTATATACGAATTGGTAACCGATCTAACTCACTGTGAAAAAAGTGTAGATGAGACGGAAACTAATTTATTGGTTGTTTGTGGGAAACCACTCAGTGTACTATATTGAATACTATTAAAGACTCGATGTGTGTTAGGTTTGGACTTGTATATATGTACGTGGTTGACAAGAGAAGAGAATCGATATACCTTTAAAGTGGTTAGAGAATTATTGAGTAAATTGATACACGGCGAGAAGTGAAGATTAAAGGTATGCATGTATGTGCTATATTCAAGCGTTGTGTTATTGGTGGTATGAAACCATAAAGGAGATGTATAGTTGGTTAAACTAATAAGGGAAATAGAGTTTTAAAACTCGAAGCATAACCCTTGAACTGTTAAGGAAAATAGTAATCGATGATAACCAAATAGAGGATTGATGTTAGTCGAGTTAACGCTTAAGGAGGATGTGTAAAGTGTTTAGAAGTGTAAGGTTTCAGTTCTGCTAATGCAGAACTTGTCTGCCTGAGAATTTGGTATGGCGCAGCTGCGCCATTACCAAACCTATGACCAGCGCAGCTGCGCCGGTCTGTAGAAAACTCTGAGTCAGTTTGTGAAATGTGATTGGCAAGCCATGTATACTAATAACTCTTATAAGGTCATGAATGGTGACTTAGTGTTCATGAAGAAACTTAGTTAGCAAAACATGACTTGAATAAAGATTTAATTAATTAGCCCGGAATAAATATGGTTAATTAAGAGATATTATGGAATATTATAATCCTTGTATGGCAATGGCATAATAATAAGTTAAATGAAAAAGGGTTAGTTCACTTGGATAAGATGGTGAGTTAACATATGTGTTTAGCATAAGAGGATGAAAGAAATATGTTAATTAATATTGGATATTTTAATATATTACATAGTTTTGTAATATATCAAAGGGTTGATATTTGAAAGATAAATGATTAATATTAAATAATCGTTGTGATATTAAAATATGATAATGGGTTGAAAGTACCCGACTGAATGATACTTAGCCCAATTAAAATATTAATGTGGACATTATCATTAAATGGTATTACTATGTGTAATATGGGAAATGAATTGGGACGTTAATGTTATATGTGTGACATGAATAAAACATAGGATAAGAGTACATTATGTTAATATAAGGTACCTAGTAGCACCATGGTATCATATGAAGTTGTAATACGGAATGATTAAATATTTGTGCATTCTAGAAACGGGAAAGGAAATTCAATGTTTAAATAAAAATTAATATTAAATAAGGTATAATGTGGTTATGTGATTGGTAGAAATAATTAGGGGATTTTTCGGACAATAATGCCTAACTGCGATATTTTATTACATGTATTTAATGTACATGGATTATATGATGTGGGTATAAAACTTATCTTTAAATTCCTAATATGGTAACAATTGTACCTTAATATTACATTATGGAAATTAAAAGAACCAAACCAAGCTTTACATGCCCAAATACTGAGATATTTGCTCTTGTCCCAAATTGAGTGTCACCAAGTACATGAACAGTGACTTAGAAGCTAAGTTACGTATTTTCCAAAAGGCTATGAAATAGGTGATGATTGCAAAGTCAATGGCTGGTGGTGGGTTGTTGAACCACTCTTGATTAACCAAAGTATCCCTCCATTGTACCATGGACTCCAATCTTGTGTAATGCCATTATCTAGTCCAAATTTCCTTTATAAATAGAAGCTTGGTTTTCAGTTTTGATGTTGGTGATTGTCTGAGTTTGAGAGTCTTAAGTGCTGAGCTACTATAGAAGTATACTCAGAGTGTAGGAGGTCCAATTCAAGCCCAAGAAGGTATAATTTCTAATTGTGTTCTTGAAATGGGTCTAGTTTAATTCTTGGAATTTCTTGAATTCATATGTTAATCAAGATGAAGTAGCATACTATAAGGTGTTTAAGAAGTTTTCTAGCATGTATGAACCCTTTGGTAATGGTTTGGAACATGTTTGAGCGAGAAATGGAGTTGGGTAAGACTCTGCAAAAAATATCATCTGCTTACGCTCTGGACCGGACCGTGCATGGTGCGCAACAATGCTCCCTAATTGAACTAGAGTGCGATGAATTGCACCTCTCCCTCTGAGTTTAGTTTTTTGCTTTCTATTTTAAGGTCTGATCAGTGTTGGTAAGTATTATAGCTTAAGCCAACATGCAAGCATGTGTAACATGTATATGTAAGTGTAATAACCTAATGTGAGCATGTTTTACTAAGATTAACATGATTTGGTATACAATCTTTAACAAGGACTTTAAGTTTTGAAAGCAAACTTTGTTAAAGTTCATGTTCTGCAAATTTTAGTGGTCTATACACATGACTGATTTCACACATAAACGAGCATGACATGTGATTCATAGTTCCTTTCTTCATGACCACTTTATTTGGCTTTGTGTACAGAAGTTTTTCAAGAAAAAGCTTAGCATAACGAACTAACATGCATGACTACTACATGATTTAAACTCTGACCTTGCGAGCATGATAACATGACTTGACTACGTATGTTTAGAGCTTTAAAGTTGTCTTGTATGTGTTGAATGGCATTGTTCAAGTCTACAATGGTTTGAAAAGCAAACTTGAACATATCTTCAAAATATAGTTGCATCACATGGATATCTAGATTCTAAAGAATTTATAAGTCATGTTATGTCTATAATATCCCTAGATATGATTTATATGTGCTATATTGCATCATTCAAGTAAAATGATTTCAAAGGCAACCTCGAGCATGTTTTTGAACTTAAGTTGCATTATATATGAATATTTAGATTTTAAAGTCTCGAGATGCCATGATATGTTTCATTATGTCTGTAAACATGAGTCTTATATGTTAAACATAATGGAAGTAAACCAAGCATGAGGTTAAAGCATGTTTAGTGTTAAACGATGCTAGCTATGAATAAAAGACATGAATATATACAAACATGTGTAGTAAAGATTATGTGATCTCTTTATGAGAACATAAGGCTAATTAGTACACCTAACGATTACATAACCCTATTTGGTTTTGATTCGTGAAAATCCTAAACTAAAGTCCCTAACATATAAGGATGAACTTGAAGTGGTCATATAAGTATGTAAAGACCTCTAGCGTGTATGCATGTTAAGTGTAAGTGTCTAAGTGTATTAAAGTAGGGACTGAAAACAGGAAGTGCAAAGCTTAGTCTTGGTCTGGCCAGGGGACGGTCTTGTTGCCGTAGTCCCTAAGCCTCAGACAGTAGCAAATTACGCCATCCTGCAGTTATAAATGAGTTCTGTTTTTGATCTGATGTTTGAAGCATGATAGTATGGTTACTTTAAATTTCAATATATGATCAGTATGCTAGATAATGTGTTAAGAAGCATGTTATGTGATAAAAATGAATGTTAATCATAACTTTCGAACGTTAAGTTCAAGGAATGTTTACATGATATAAAGCAATGATACGTTATTTGAATTTGTGAGGTCTTACGATCTGAATTGTGCTATATAGGTAATGTTGTATAAAGTTACAACTAAGTTAGACGTTTGTGTGTACGGTTGAACTTAACGATATGAGTTTTAAATGTGTCGAACACATAGCGAGTCAAGTGTGTGATAGATGTATATGAATGTTGATGTCATGTACGGGTGACTAAGGAATACCTATACATACCTAGTTATTCTAAGAGTATGATGAGAAAGTGAAGTGTAGGTTTTACGAACCTAGTTGGGAAACAATGTAACATAATTCTTATATTAAAAGTGCATGAAATATATTACTAATAGACGTGAATCCATAATTATATAACTGTGTAGGAATACACACAGTGTAGATAAGATTTATGTAGTTAAGTCGTAGTTGATAAACTACAAATCAGGCAAGCCTTTCAGTTCCTATTTGTTATATGAATTCGATAACTGTTAGTTGAGCTATATTATGCTATGCAAATGTTGTTATATATGAAATGCGTATGAGATATGTATGAAATATGAAAGTTGATCTTTGATGATATACTTGTGATATAAACCTCTATGCCTGTTATGTGAGAAGTAACATGCGTAGTAATTATTAATCGATTATGAATGTATGAACTGAATATATTGTTATATGCTATGTGCTGCATGAAAACTATTAGAATTGTTGGGTTATCGAGCTCACCCTTGTAAATAACCACTTTTGCAGGTTAAGGATACACGGTAAAGGTTACGTGCTATTTGATTGATAAAGTTCAATGGTATCGAATGAGATTGATTTATTATTTAACTAGATGCTCGTGAACCATGATTAGGTTATAATAGATGTATATGATAGTAGTTTACTATGTGTAATACATGCTAAGTTATAAAAGTTGTACTAGGCGGTACATTGTGAAATTCGAATTGGGATGTAAATATTTTACAGTAATTCGAATAGAATGAATCATAGCATGATTTGATTCAGGGAATTGTAATTGATTCAAGTTAAGAAATCAATAAAAGATTATTTTTCAAAGGAGATTGAAAAAGTTTAAATTATTCCGCATATTTATATAACATCGAATGTGATGTAAAATAGGAATAGTAAATGACCAAGTTGTGAAACTTATAAAAGTTTAGGGTCATTACATAGATACTGGAAATGGAAAGAATTTATATTATAAATTGTAATAAGAAAAGTTTTATTCATTAAGTTATGAATGAGAGATATAAATAGTTGACGATAGTAGTATCGTGGCGGACCGGATCTGTGGTTCGAAGGGACCCGGATTTGGGGGCGTCATAGTATCATCCCATAGAGAAAAATTAGTAAGAATTTTAACCTCACAATTATTAATTTTTTATTAATCCTAATTTTATTAAACTATCCAAATCAATGATTAAAATTATAAAAACTAAATTATTAATAAATATATGATCACAAAACAATCACAAATCTTAAAAACTGAAATTTTAAACAATTATTGGAGAATTAGGCTTACGACTTCACCCTAAGCTTCACTCTGATTTTTACACCTTTATTCCAGTTCAATTCATTATCCCAGTTTATTAATCAAGAATACGTATGTAGCATTAGCCACCTCTCGATGTACTAATACCGTATTAACTCAAATCCATAATTTAGATAGAAACAAGTTAAACACCTTAATCAACTAACTCACTATATCTCTATGTGAATTATAATTGAAGAAGGTTTAAGCTTAAGACCTTTATCTGATTACATGCGATGTCAAGCATATCTCTACCCTAACATTCATCAAGATTCTGTTCATTCACAAAATTCAAGAACACATGCTATATTAACTAAGTCTAGACTCGTACTTCCTCTCTCGAATCCATACAAGTCCACAAAGAATTGTTGATCAGGCAATTTATAAATTCAAGCTCAAATTAATATAGATAAACTGGAAAATAGCTTATTGAACTGAAAATCAAAGCTACATAATCATTGTATCACTTAAAGATCCGTCATAAGCCTAAAAAGTAATTTAGTTCATCATCAATGAAATAATAACTGAATAAATTAAAGATATCATCCTTTCAATTACAAATATAAGACTAAATAGAGAATAAATCAGAACACCCTTCACGTTAGCCTTAATCCGCAATCGATATGAACGTTCCTTCAAAATCTTCACTCCAATGCTCGATATGAAAATCTATAATTAATCTTTGATAATTGCCTTGTGTTCCCCTTTTGATCTTGTGTTTGCATTGATATATAATTACACACGAAATATGAGCTCAATTCTATGCCATTAAGACTCCCAAAGCAATTTAAGCACTCCAACTCAACTTCCAGCAAAGTTAAAATCAAAATAGGACAACAAGATTCGGGACCCTCTCATCTGGAAGGTATACATAAAAACGCCATTTGCCAAGGCTAGGCTACTGTTAACTAGAATGAAGACCCTTTCCTTGGCGAGGTGTAAGTTAAATGGGCACGCATACATTGGCTACCTCACTGCAAAATGACTTTGATTAATCTTCATACTTGCTACAATAATGCTCCAAATGACTCCTTTTCTTATCACTTGCCACACTAACCATCCTACACACAAAATAACAATAAACAAGTAAAAAAATAAACATGAAAACAAGGAATTAACAAAAATTAAGCTTGAATTAGACATCGATTCGTGGATATAAAATCCACTTATCAGACATCCATGTTTAAAGAACATGGAGTGTGTATGGTGGCATGGTTAAATATTTTGGAGGCAGAAGGGGAACTTGTATGCGTGTCAATTTGCCATCTAAGTGGCAGGTAGCATCAAGCCCCTTGGCATGGGTTAGAAATGGAATTCTCAATCAGCTTCAAAGGAAACTAATTAATTGGTGAAGCATTGAATTGTGTTATCAGAATAGTTTTCTCACAGGATTCATGATTTTCCCTTCTTTATCCCCAAGTTAGGCGTAAGCTTTCGAGTTCTATATACATGTATATACACCAGAATCCCTGACTTAATTAGTTCTGAGTTCTTTTGTAGGATCTTATTTTATGCTTGTTGACATGACCTTAGACCCCTTGAACCTAGCAACCTTTTATTCTATCAGCCAACATAGATTAGTTTATTTCTTGTTTATTTTGTAATATTACATATTAATATATTTGAATTAAAAAAAAATTTCTTTTTGTAATATTATTTTCTCGTTACGATTGATGTTTGGACATACAAGCTCTAAATCATACAGTAATTGTAAGTAATTCATCTTATGTAATTATTGGGAAATAATAATTCATGCTGATAAATAAAAATATATAAACAAAAGTAAATAGTTTTGCCATTACATAATCATAAAACCACATATTAAGATAACTTCAAACACCCGACTTTTCTTGACCCAAAATTTTGTAGTGGTTTCGCTTATCATGATTGATCATCATATTGCATATTGCACACTTTCTCAATTGTTTATGACTTGCAGCCTCTTCGATCCCACTCTTTATTCTTGTAGCTCTTTTCCGCCCCTTTGTTTGCGAACAAATATGATCTAATAACGGCTCATCTTCAACAGGCTGATCATCATCTTCTCGAATATCAGGAACCTCTTTTATGCTAATTTCATCAGGGTCAAATTTCTCGACGATGGGTTGATTGTCAATGCACAATTGTACGACATGCTTAAAACCATTAATTGAGCATGATCCTATAGAAGCTAATCGCAAGAGCAACTTCACCAAATAATTGTAACGCATCGTCTGAGATTCCTCGTAGTTGGACATTTCAGTTAAAATCTTTGGTAATTCAGCGTTCACTTTATTACCATCTCTACACCACTGCCTTAAAACATATTTATCAGGTATCTTTTTTATACTTTTTGCAATCATATGCCTTATGATGTGTTTACAATGCATACCAGGATGTTTCAATTTTTTATAATTACAATTTAAATCTCTAGTTTGAACATTACTAACAACAGTAACGTACCTATTTGTTTCTTCGTTGTCGCTTTCCTTGCACAATGCATACGACTTTGTATCCGATGTTGTTAGATGTTGAAGCTTCTGCATTACGTACTTATGAGATTTTATTATCTCAATTTGAAAGAGTCTGAACATATCCTTTGTATAAATATTTGCTCCATGTGTTTCCAATGGTGATTCAAGAGTCATATTTCGGGTCCGATGACAAGTTACGTAGTCAACTTTTCTCTCTCTCAAAACCTGCTTCTCAAGTGCTTTTTTTGTATTTATAATAAATTCCTTGATACTCGTTGTTGCATTCACATATTCATCGAACAAACTGTTCATTCCCTCACTCCTGGATGTAGTCGTCATTCCTGCTGCAAAAAAATTCTTTGTGTATGCCTTGATCCATTTGTGCTTAACTTCATATAAAGTGATTGGAGCCAATCATGGTCATGCAGTTCGTAATCTATCATCAACTTTTTCCACCGTTCCTCAAAATTCACAACAGTCAAAGATTTATACACACAGCAGTTAAAATCATGTTTAAATGTTGGGAACTGTTCATACAATGTATGTAATTTCTCTGAAAATTTGTTGCTAATATGCCATGTGCAAAGAGCATGGTGTGTTTCTGGAAGAACCTTAGCAATCGCATTGTTCATAGCTTGTCCTGATCAGTGATAATGGTAACCGGTGCCTTGTTGTTCATCGCTTGAAGCCAACTTTCAAAAACCCATACAAAAGTATCCTCTATTTCGTCCTGAATCAGTGCAAACCCAAACAAGATGGAATGATAATGATGATTTACCCCCGTGAACGGAATAAACGGCATAGAATACTTATTCGTTCGATAAGTTGTATCAAATGTCACTACATTCCCAAAATTTTTGTAAGCTATCATTGATCGATAATCTATCCACAAGAGACATTCGATGTGATTATCTTCATCTCGTTTGATATCGTAAAAAAATAGAGGATTTTTCGCCGAGAGTTTTTTCAAGTATTGCAATGCTGCTTGGGCATCGTTTGAATCTATTGTGTTATGTCTTATATCTCGTACAACATTCTGAATATCCTTATCACTGAAACTGACATTTTCCACCCCTCCTCCTATTTCACTAAATACATTCATCATTTTACTTGGCCCAACTCCAGCCCTTGTGAAAGTTTCGATTAAACTTCGGGCAACAGGAGTTATATTTTTCTGTGTTTGAATGAAATTTTTCTTGCTCGGAGTCACCAATTCATGATTGTGAGACAGCTCAATTTTTGAAACTTAATTTCCAGGTATCTTTTTTCTTTAGATGAACAACAAACATTCTAGCTTTGCACATCGTCCGACCTATAGAATCCCTTTTTCTTTTGACCTTACTACCATCAACTTCATCAACGTGTTGTTTGTTTCTTTCATTTGGTTTTCTAGCTTTCTTAAATGTAAAAAGTCGGTTGGACAAATTGTTGGAGCGAGCATATTTATGAGTTGCCCCAATTTTTATTTCAAATCCACAACTACGTGCATATGTTCTATGAATTCTTCCGCCTCTTGGATAGTAGAAAAAATTTGACCCTCATATGGACTTTTTGAAATGTTAATATGCGATTGGTTCGTGTTATGAACACCAATATTATCCATGTCAATATTATCATGATAAGAATTTGAAGAACTTGAATTAAACATATCTTCAGCCATAATTGAAAACTTACCACGATGATTTTGACCTGCAAAACCTTGCTTGATTAATTGCGCAGTTTTCTTTCTTAATATTTTTTGGAGGATATTTAAAAGAAATTATAAGGAATAAATTTGATAATAATATAAGGTTTGTATTTTTTTACTACTGGAATTTCGTGTGAGTTTTTTTATTTTAGCCTGAAAGCAATCTCATATTTTATTTCCTTCTTTGATTTGGATTCTGTGATTTGGACTTTATTGCATATTGGATTGTAATTGCTGTTTCTGTGAGATTTTTTTGATTGCATATTGGATTGTTCCAAGATTGGCGGATTACTTGTTTGACTGCTACACTAGTTGACTGTTGGCTTATACTAATTTACAAAACTGTTGGCTTATATTAATTTACTAAACTGTTGGGTGGCGGATATACTTATACTAATTTACAAAACTGTTGGCTTATACTAATTTACTAAACTGTTGGGTGGCTTATATATCCGCTTGAAAAGGTAATTTGGGGATTCCAAATTTATTTTTTATCCTCCGCCAGACGAACTAGCGGATGTGGCTTATTATTTTTTACCTTCCGCTACTCCAATTAGCGGAAGTCGTGTTTCCCTTTTTAATCTCCGCCTTGAATATTTAAATGGATGGTTATGATGCTATTTGCCCATTTTTCATCCATAGCAAATACTTGCTATGGATTATATATATATATATATATATATATATATATATAAAATTTTCTACCGACGATTTTGAAAAATGAGTAAGTGGGGGTCCATGTAATAAATAAAATTTACAACAAATACTTTAATAAAACTCCCTATATTTATCTCAACTCATTTGGCTTCACAAAACACATTTTTAAGAACATTCATCATTAATATTATAATTCATAATATTAACAACCAGATCATCCCCAAGAAAGAGGGGGCTTTTCGATAAGGATTTCTTCTTATTGGCACGCAATTAGGTGACCAAACCCATTTCCTCAATAGAACTTTCTAGACATCGTCAATAATACAAATAATAATATGAATAAATTTGTCATCTCAATTATTGATTTAATAATATAAAATACTGTGACAATAATTGAATCAATAACTTGAAATACTATACAACAATTACTGTAGCAATAATTGAATAAAACTGAGTGACTTCTCACGTAAGCATCTATAATCAAAGATAATGTACAATATCGTGTGCTACTATGCAACTACGCGTATTACTGTACTTTTACCACCAGATATTTCAACAGTTTAACAGTAAAACTTTAGTTATTTTTATAAAAAAGATATTTCTGTCGTTTATTAACTTTGACAATAATTCCGTTGTGGGGTCCACCAATGATTGTGTCGTCGTACGGATATTCCCTGATAAAACGAATATTCCCCGACCAATCGAATATTTTATGACAACTTGCTTACTTTGTAAAATTTATAAATATTACCCACAACTATAACATTATATTAAATCCACACCTTATATTTAAAAAGATATTTAGAGAAAATTAAATCTTTATCATAAAAGTTGGGGTCTTACAGTTGATTGGTTTGGATTGTTAGTTTCTTAGTTTTTATTAATTATAATCCTTAATTTGAATAGTTTAATAAAATTGGGTTAATATAAAACTGGTAATTGTTAGATTAAATTCCATTCTAGTCTCCGTGGGAACGATACTATATTTATCATTATATTACTTGTTGACCACGTACACTTGCGTGTAGAGCGTATCTAGATTTTACCCAACACCTCTCATCTCTCTTTTCTCCCCATCTTCTAAATCAAATAGATCTGCATATTTTATCTCTCTAAAATTAATGAAAATTCCTAGATCTGAATACGCAAAACATTGAATTGAGTTTCAAAGTTCAATATTAAATATAGCAATGGAGTCTGAATCCCCAACAACAACAACAGATAAAGTAAATGGTGTTATAGTAGGTTTCCTCCCTCTCACCTCCGACTATCCGCAACCTTATGTCTCCGAACTCATTTCATTCACTCTCGATTGCCTCCACAAGGTCCACTCATTCCTCATCTCTCTATATATTATGTGGGTGTATATATATATACACACTCACACACGTGTGGTAGTAATATTTGGTTAAATTAATTTTGTTGGGATTGCATTTATGATTTGATAGGAGCCTGAGTTTTTACGGATGGATGCAGATATAATTTAGAGGCAGATGCAAAATGTTGTTGTTGGCAATTACCGCATTTTCATTTCTACTGCTGATGCATTATTTTTCATTCACGACGAAGTTTTTTCTATTGATAAACATATGAGATTAGAGTAACCCAAAATATTTTGATATTTTTGCTTTAACTTTCGAGTTTTTAATTATTTTTTGCCACATAAGTAATATTTTTTATTTTTGAATTTCTTTTCTAGAGCCACATTGTGACGCCCCCAAAATAGGTATACATCACCCATTCTGAGTTGTCAATACACGGTATAGAAACAACTACAACTTTATTATTACAATAGTAAAACTGTGAGTTTGAATACAAATATTATCTTCTAGACAATATCTATACCCAAATAAATCCTCATCACATTTATTGATACATTATTTTACAAAATGGTGAGGACTACTAAACAACTCTCTCTATAACCATCATTCCATACCCCTACTGCATTTCGCTACATTCTCGCCTCCCGAGAGAAAAAATGGAACAAAAAGGAAAAGGGTGAGCTCAACTAGCCCAAGAAAAGAATATTATTATGACTAAGATAATATACAACAAAATTATCGTTAGTCTTCAACGAGGAAAAAATCTAATAGAATACAATAGACAACAAGTTTTAAATCAATATTCATAGTGAAATAATAATTCATTAGAAGAGTTAAGTAGAGAATGCAAACTACTATCTTCTATGTATGAATTTTAAAGTTCGTGCGCCTATCTTTTATCCTCAGAACATCAATCAATATATATCTCGAATCAAATATTCATCTTTGCACTGAGGCCAAAGATATTCATCACCGGTCATGTTCATCTAAACACTGCTCATCTTTGCACTACGGGCCAAAGATATTCATCGAAATCATTCATCTTTGCACTACGTGCCAAAGATATTCCATAATATCATCATTTAAGATGGAGGATGATGAAAATATTTTTTAAAGAAACGAATCCGAAGGAATCAAAATGACAAGGATTAAGGATTAAGGATTCGTACTTTGTTTTATCCACGTCCAAAATACCTCAAAAATAATCATAGTGGTGTAAAATTCAAGAATGATCAAAACATGGATACAATCAAAGCTAGTATCCGTAATAGATATTTTGAACGAAAAAAAAAAAAAATTTATTTTTCGATGAATAGTCTTAGATTCGTGAATAATCTCAGTATCCGTGAATAAGATCAGATACGTGAATAAGAACCACGACACTAAAAGTTCCAAATTTGATTAAAAGTTCAGATCAATACTTGATAATGATATTAGAATAAATAATATCATTTTAAAAAAAAAATATCCACTTACCTCGAAAAGACAAGATTTAGTTTGAAACGTCGGATATCGACTATGACTTGAACTTGCACCAGATATAGCAATACTCAAAGTATACTCAAAATACTCACAAGAATACGCTCGATAATATAGAAGCGAAAACTTCAGCTTTACGGTGTAATTTTCAATTCTAACCTAAGACCCTATTTATAGAAAAATGCTTAGAACACCAAAGTAAAAATTTAATTTAATAATATTATTATTATTTCTACAACTTCCTACGATACCAACTGAATTCACCATTAAAACACATGCAAGACCCACACTCAAATCACCAAAACGTTTTTCATATTAAAAATATTTTAAACTTCTAAAATCAATTATTTGAGCTTGAACTTCAATAATTCATAATAAATAGCTCTTTTATCGGAAAATTCAAATCTCGCAAGTTTTTATAGGAAATTCAATTCTCTACAACTTTGCGAAAAAGGTTTTCCAAATTCCAAACAGAAATTGACCAAATCCATAAATGGGCGATTTTACTGTTTATAATCAAATTTCAAATCAAGAAATGGGGTCCACCAACATGTTTAATATGTTTTAAACATTTATTGCAACAAAAATACTCTTTCTCCTCAGATACTCATATATCACACATTCATTATAAAAATATCACCATTATTATATTATTAAAAATATAATAATATATTTAAATGAATTATTTTATCGTAAAAAGATAAAATTTTAATTTTCAACAATTGTCACATTAAAAATTTTCTCCATCTATATCCACATAAAATCAATATTTTTCTCATCATATAAATTAATAATTAATTATTCACAAATAATATTACGTAATCACAATATTGACAACCGTGCAGTTCCTGGGAAAGAGGGAGCTTTCCAATAAGAATTTCTCTCATTCTTGGCGCGCATTAGGGTGACCAAACCTCTCCTGTAGATGAACTTTCTAGACATTGCCAATAATGTTATCTAATAATATTATTCGGATAATATGAATTATTGCTTCGATAATGAAAAATACCGTGTAATGATAATTATTGAAACAACAAAGAATATAAAATATCAACGCAACAATTATTAAATCAATAAAATATCTTAAGCGATAATTCAGTAACCATTATTGAGTAAAGTGCCTTCTTACGTAAGAGTCAATAATTGGTGCAATACTGGTGTCTATCGTGTCTGAACAACGCCGTATTCATCGTGTTTTTAACCAATCGGATATTCCAACAAAGGTACATGCGGTAACAACTACGCCGTTATTTTTAAACAACTTATATTTGTCGTTTCTTCCTCCAATCGCTTTCCGTTATGGGGCCCACACATGGGCTACTTGCGCATTTAATATTCCCCATATTCATTTAATATATTCACCACGACCAAACGAATATTCCCCGACAATAATTAATATTTTATAACCATTTGCTTATTTTGAAATACTTGCGTATTTTACCCATAACTATCCACATTAATCAAATCAACCCTTACTATTTCAAAATAATAATTGGACGAAATTAAATTTCATTTATTAATTATTTGGGGTCTTACAACCTCCCCTCCTTATGAAATTTCGTCCTCGAAATTGACATACGATACACTGTGTTTCAAAAGGTGAGGATACCTCGCTTTCATTTCCG
Organism: Panax ginseng; assembly: GCA_020205605.1. Lineage (NCBI taxonomy): Eukaryota > Viridiplantae > Streptophyta > Magnoliopsida > Apiales > Araliaceae > Panax > Panax ginseng. The sequence continues at coordinate 89,381,467 of CM035139.1, read as the reverse complement.
CTTTCCAATTCCCAAAGTCATTTCCTATATAGCATGGTTCCTCCACAAAACTTTAACTTGTGGTATGACCTTCGTGCGTAGGACATGCTCCTTCCTATCCAAGATCTTGACAGGTACCTCCTCATACGTTAAGTCTTCGGCTATCTCGTCCGATTCTAACTCAATAACGTGGTTCGGGTCTTTTACATATTTACGAAGTACAGATATGTGAAACACATTATGAACACGAGACATACTTGGAGGTAACGCGAGTCTATAGGCTACATTTCCTACTCGGTCAAGAATTTGAAATAGACCAATAAATCGTGGATTGAGCTTTCCTCTCTTCCCAAATCTTGTAACTCCCTTCCATGGAGCAACTCGCAACAATACATGATCCCCTATACTAAATTCCACGTCCTTTCGATGAAGATCCGCATAACTCTTTTGTCGATCTTGTCTTGGTTTGTATATCGTTGTCGAATCATTTGGATCTTTTCGGTGATACTCGTTTAACTTTCGGGTCCCAACAATGTTGCTTCACCCACCTTATCCCAACATATTGGAGAGCGACACTTTCGTCCATATAATGCTTCAAATGGAGCCACACCTATACTTGCACGATAAGCTGTTGTTGTAGGAGAATTCCACCAATGGTAAATACTTATCCCAATCGCCTCGCTTGAAGTCTAGGACACGAGTCTTAATAGATCTTCAAGAGTTTGAATAGTCCTCTCTCGATTGTCCGTCTGGTTTGAGGATGGTATGTCGAATCGAATCAGAAATCCGTGCCCATAGCTTTTTGCAAGCTAACCCAAAATCTTGAAGTGAATCTTGGGTCACGATCCAAACTATGGATCTTGGCATGCCATGCAACCTCACAATCTCATTTATATATATACTAGCAAGACGTTCAAGGGAATAAGTCTCCGTGATCGGCAAGAAATGAAGCGGACTTGGTTAATCTATCAACAATAACCCAAATAGCATCGATGCCTTGAGAAACCGTAGGAAGACCAAATAACGAAATCCATGGTAATGTGTTCCCACTTCCATTTCGAATCTCAAGTAGTTGCAACGGACCCTTAGGTACTAGATGCTCCGCCTTTACACATTGACAAGTTAAACACATCGAGATAAACTTTGCAATCTCTCTCTTCATATTGTTCCACCAAAATGTATGTCAAGATCACGATACATTTTGGTACTTCCAGATGGATTGCAAAGCGGTGTATTGTGTGCCTCTATCATGATCTTGTACTTCAATTCAGAGTCGTTAGGAACACAAAGTCTGGAGTGGACTCGAAGTATTCCTTCATCATCGATTCTCGCTTCGGAATAACACCTTCTTGTACTTTCTTCTTCATACGCATCATTTTCCTGGGTGGGTGGCTTGAAAGCAACCTTAACTTTTTCTATTAAAGTTGGCTCTGTCGTATACTTGACATCATCGCACTCGTTCCTCAGATATGATCTTCTACTCAACGCGTCCTACCACCGTTAAGCTTTTCGGGATGGTATTGAATAGTGTGGTCGTAATCTTTCAACAACTCAAGCCAACGTCGTTCTTGCGTGTTGAGTTCCTTTTGCGTGAAGAAATATTTGAGGCTTTTATGGTTTGAATATATCTCCACTTTCTCCCCATATAGATAGTGCCTCCATATCTTTAGCGCGAAAATAACTGCTGCCAACTCTAGATCATGAGTAGGATAATTCCTCTCATATTCTTTAAGTTGTCGCGAGGCATAGGCTATGACTTTCCCACGTTGCATGAGAACGCATCCTAACCCTTTACCTGAAGCATCGTTGTAGATAACAAATCCATCCGTACCAGATGGTATTGTTAGAACAGGTGCCGAAATAAGTCTCATCTTAAGCTCTTGGAAACACTTCTCGCATTCCTCACTCCATACGAATTTTATATCTTTCAAAGTCAATTTGAGTTAATGGAGTAGCGATTAGAAAATCCTTCCACGAATCTCCGATAATAACCGGTAAGCCCGAAAATCACAGTACCAATCTGGCCACGGTTGCTCCCAACTTTGTATTGCTTCAATCTTCGCCGGATCAACAGATACTCCATGTTTCGACACCACGTGCCCAAAGAATGCTACTTCCTCAAGCCAGAACTCGCATTTCTTTAACTTGGCATAAAGCTTGTTTTCACGAAGCCTTTGGAGTACTAGCTTCAAATGGTGCTCATGATCTTCACGGCTTTTGGAATATATGAGGATGTCATCAATAAAGACAACAACGAACTGATCCAAATATTCCTTGAATACTCATCATATCCATGAAAGCCGCAGGAGCATTAGTCAATCCAAAACATGGACTAGGAATTCATAATGCCTCTGGGAGTTCTAAAGGTAGTCTTTGGAATATCCTCGGTTCTAATCTTCACCGATAATATCCGAATCGAAGATCGATTTTTGAAAAGAATTGTGCTCCTTGCAATCCCGGTCAAATAGGTCATCAATACGAGGTGAGGATACCTATTCTTGATAGTGACATGGTTCAATTCCCCGATAATCAATACTGAAGTCGCATACTCCCGTCTTTTCTTCTTTACGAATAAAACAGGAGCACCCCAAGGAGATGTACTAGGGCCGAATGAAACGATGTCCAACAACTCCCGTAGTTGGACCTTTAACTCCTCGAAGTTCAATAGGAGCCATTCGATATGGGGTTTTAGAAATGGGCTTTGTACGGGTTCAAGATCAATAAAGAATTCAACTTCACGTTACGGGGTGAGAAAGGAAATTCTTCAGAAATACGTCGGGAAAGTCAATAACAACGAGAATATTATTCAAATTTGACGTGTCTTTATTCAAATCCATAACATGGGCTAAGAAAGCTTGACATCCGCTTTTTCAATAAACGAATAGCTTTATGATTAGATATAGATGATGATTGATTTTAATGGTTTAGTTGCTTGAATTTGTACAACAGTGTTGTTTAGGAATATGAAAGCTAACAACCTTACGAAAATAATCAATTTTGGCATGATGAGTAGTTAACCAATCAATCCTAAAATCACATCAAAAGCAAGTATCTTTAAAGAGATAAGGTCAACGGTAAGGTGATGGTGCCAACTTGAATCAAACAAGATTTATAAACGATGGATGTGATGAAAGTTTCTCTAACGAGTTTCCACAGATAGGTCAAAGTCTAATTTTTCCTGAGTCAAATTTAAACGTTGAGCACAAGTAGGAGAGATAAATGAATGGGTAGCACGGATCTAGTAAAGTATAAACTTCACAAGAATTTATGATTAGCTTACCGTGATCACCTCGTTTGGGTTCCTCGCATTTTGACCCGATCCACAACAAACGCTCTTCCAGAACCGATTGACTTTGACTTTTCCGGGACAATCTTTTGAGTCACCGTCTCCCATGAACTAGGTTTCGCTCTACTGTACAATCCAGAGATATGTCCTTCCTTTCCACAATTATAGCATACCTTGAATGTTGTGGGCGGTTTGACCGATATGTCCCTCTTTCCGCATTTGTAGCATATGGCGGTGGTCATTCTCCTCCCTTAGAACCGATTCTTTCTTGCGACCTGCTTAGTCGTCTTCACATGGTCGTTGTTAAATCTCCTCTTTTTAAAATCTCCTCCCCGACTCACTTCTTCTATTTTCATGGCCATGATTACCACCAGAGTGGTTACCATTTTGTCCGTCTTTTCTTTCTCCATTGGTTATCATTGTTTTGTTGGACCGCCATCTCCTAGATAATCCTCGGTTGTGGTCCCTCGGTTGGCCAAGCACTCGTTATCTCGCTTTAATAATTGAGCCCTCGCTTACAACATCTCGAGTAGAGAGAAAATTTATGAGAAATGAGATCTTGGCGTATCTTGGGTTTCAAACCTCTAAGAAACATCCGCGTCATCGTTCCTCATTCTCCACCAAATGAGGTGCAAACACGATAACTCGCAAACTTTGCCTCGTCTTCGAGACACCGTCATGTTGTTTTGCTCTAATCGATAAACTCCACTTCCTTCATATAGCGAACACTTTCGGAAAGTATTTGTCATTAAATAGTTCTGAAATGTCTCCCCGAGACATCTTTGAGTCTTGGCTCGATGGAGTGCGCTTCACGACTCCCCACCAAGATCTGCCTTTCGCCACGGAACATAAAGGTGGCGAATGGAACCTTCATTCTCGTGCATCCCAAGACATCAATATCTTGGTAATTTGCTTGACCCATGTTTCCGCCGTGATCGGATCGGCTTTCCCTTAAATTCGGTGGTCCCAACTCTTTGAACTGCTTGGTTGTGACAACCCGTGAATTACTATCATTTCCTCCTCAGTATTTTGAACACGAGTCTCCCTCGTCGATTTTTGCATGAATCGCAAAAGCTTCTAAACATCCTAATCCATCATCATCCGCTTTCGGTGGTGTTGTTCACAGGAGGAACATTGCCACTGTTGCACGCTCTCCTCGTTGGTGAGTACAAGCGTCTCCCTGGTCTCATTTCCACTGTTAATATTCTCGATCGACATTCTCAAATCTTTGTCATAAAACAAGGGTTAATTAAGCAAATCAATATATCACATAATATCCCTATATCTTGACCAACTAACAAATAAGCTTAGGTAGGACACACTAGCGAAGGATTTACTCTGCTCTCCCTCCTGGTTCTATTCCCCGATCTCCGCCAGAGATCATATCCCTAAGCTCGATACCAATTGTGGCGCCCCCAAAATAGGTATACATCACCAATTACGAGTTGTCAATACACTGATGTAAAAGCAATATAACTTTATTATTACAATAGTAAAACTGTGAGTTTGAATACAAATATTGTCTTCTAGACAATATCTATACCCAAATAAATCCTCATCACATTTATTGATACATTATTTTACAAAAATGGTGAGGACTACTAAACAACTCTCTCTATAACCATCATTCCATACCCCAGGCTATTGCTACATTACATTCTCGCCTCCACGAGAAGAAAAATGGAACAAAAAGGAAAAGGGTGAGCTCAACTAGCCCAGTAAAGAATATTATGACTAAGATAATATACAACAAAATTATCGTTAGTCTTCAACAGGGGAAAATCTAATAGAATACAATAGACAACAAGTTTTAAATCAATATTTGCAGCGGAAATAATAATTCATTAGAAGAGTTAAGTAGAGAATGCAAACTACTATCTTCTATGTATGAATTTTAAAGTTAAATCGCTCATCTTTTATCCTGTAAACATCAATCAATATATATCTGGAATCAAATATTCATCTTTGCACTACAGAGCCAAAGATATTCATCACCGATTAATCATGTTCATCTAAACACTGCTCATCTTTTGCCTACGGGCAAAGATATTCATCGAAATCATTCATCTTTGCACTACAAGCCAAAGATATTCCATAATATCATCATTTAAGACCGAGGATGATGAAAATATTTTTAAAGAAACGAATCCAAAGAATCAAAATGACAAGGATTAAGGATTAATGATTCGTACTTTGTTTTATCCACGTCCAAAATACCTCAAAAATAATCATAAGCGGTGTAAAATTCAAGAATGATCAAAACATGGATACAATCAAAGCTAGTATCCGAATAGATATTTTGACGAAAAGAAAAATTTTTATTTTTTCGATGAATAATCAGATTCGTAAATAAATAATCTTAGATCCGTGAATAATCTAGTATCGTGAATAGTAACTTGGAGCACTAAAAGTTCCAAATTTGATTAAAAGTTCGAGATCAATACTTGGTATAATGATATTAGAATAAATAATATCATTTTAAAAAAATAATATCCCTTACCTCGAAAGACAAGATTACAGTTCAAACGTCGGATATCGACTATGACTTGAACTTGCAGATATAGCAATACTCAAAGTATACTCAAAATACTCATAAGAATACGATAATAATATAGATAGAAAGAAAACTTGGGTTTACGTGTAATTTTCAATTATAACCTAAGCACCTATTTATAGGAAAATGCTTAGAACACCAAAGTAGAAAATTTAATTTAATAATATTATTATTATTTCTACAACTTCTCGCATACCAACTGAATTCAGCCATTAAAACACACTTGCAAGACCCACACTCAAATCACCAAAACGTTTTCATATTAAAAATATTTTAAATTTCTAAAATCAATTATTTGAGCTTGAACTTCAATAATTCATAATAAATAGCCATTTTATCGTAAAATTCGAATCTCAAGCGGGTTTTTATAGGAAATTCAATTCTATACAACTTTGCGAAGAAACTTTTTCCAAATTCCAAATGCGAATTTGACCAAAATCCACAAACGGGCAATTTTACAAAGCTATAATCAAATTTCGATCGAAAATGGGGTCCACCAACATGTTTAACATGTTTTAAACATTTATTACAACAAAATACTCTTTCTCCTCGTATACTCATATATCACACATTCATTGTAAAATATCACCATTATTATATTATTAAAAATATAATAATATATTTAAATGAATTATTTTATCGAAAAAAGATAAAATTTTAATTTTCAACAATTGTCACATTAAAAAATTTTCTCCATCTATATCCACATAAAATCAATATTTTTCTCATCATATAAATTAATAATTAATTATTCACAAATAATATTACAGAATCACAATATTGACAACCAGTGCGGTTCCTGGAAAGAGGGAGCTTTCCAATAAAATTTCTCCTTCTTGGCGCCAATTAGGTGACCAAACCTCTCCTTAGACGTAACTTTCTAGACATTGCCAATAATGTTATCTAATAATATTATTCGGATAATATGAATTATTGCTTCGATAATGAAAATGCCGTGTAATGATAATTATTAAAACAACAAAGAATATAAAATATCAACGCAACAATTATTAAATCAATAAAATCTTGAATGATAATTATCGTAACCATTATTGAGTAGTGCCTTCTTCACGTAAGAGTCAATAATTGGTGCAATCTGGTGTCTTCTTGTCGCAACAACGCCGTATTCATCGTGTTTTAACCAATAGGATATTCCAACGATTAAGACACTCAGTATAACTACTGTTGTTATTTTTAAACAACTTATATTTGTCGTTTTCTTCCTCCAATCGCTTTCCGTTATGGGGCTCACACACGGTCACTGTACGCATCGTATTCCGAATATTCCCCAAAGCATTTAATATTCCACGACCAAACGAATATTCCCCGACAATAATGAATATTTTATAACCATTTGCTTATTTTGAAATACTTGCGTATTTTACCCATAACTATCCACATTAATCAAATCAACCCTTACTATTTCAAAATAATAATTAGAGGAAATTAAATTTCATTTAATAATTATTTGGGGTCTTACACACATAAATAAAAAATTAATGTCTGCTTAATTTTTTTAACAGAATGACCCAATTTTAAAATATTAATTAGTTTAATGGGGGTAATTTAAAAAATTAAAAGTTTAATGATATAATCATTAAAAAGTACCAATTACAGTGGATAATTCATTAGTTTTGTCGATAAAAAATTAACGTCGGTTTATTTTTTTTAACCGAGTTGACCCAATTTCAAAATAATAATTAGTTTAGTGAGTAATTTGAAAAATTAAAAATTCAATAGTGTAATCAGTAAAACTTGTGGACTAATGTGTTTCATTAATTTTGCCAAATTTATTTTAAACACAACTTTTTTTAATTTACAAGTATAACTTTTAAACCCAAAATTCATCACACTATTTTTGATATATTTAAAATTTACAAACTGGCCAAACATATTTTTTTTCAACAAAAACGGAACAAAACTAACAAGACCGTATATTCTCCAACTTCATTTCTCTCGTTTTTCTCCCTCGAGTAAACATATTTTCTCTTCATTTGTTTAATTCTTTTTGCCCACCACCAAAAAGCGGAGTCATTTTTCTCTATATATCTACCTCTCTTCCATTTCCCCCTCGTCATTTCCGATATTGTAACCTCCATTTCTCCAAATTTCTGTTCAAAATCGGTGGATTTATACATATTTATATCTTCAATTTATAAAATTAATCACTGAATTTATTTCTAGGGCATCGAAATGGATTCAGAGGACGATATGCACGATGCCAACGACGACGATGACTTCTACAGTGGTGAGACCGCCATGGACTCCGATGATGCGGATGATGCTTACGAATTCATCGATAATGACTCTGATGATTCCGATGACCTCGGTTCTCATCGCAGCCAGGTATTTCTTATATTTATGCTCGCAATTATTGGATCCTAGATTGAGTTTTTGGGGTAAAGGAATGATTTTGGAGGTTAATTTTGGTTGGTTTTCAGCTGTTTGATTGTCAATTTGGTGGAGAATTACACTGTTAATCAGGATTCGTAAATGATTAACCAGCTCTGTTATCGTAATTTTCTTGCGTCTTTTTCATTTTTACTCTTTAAGTTGATTGAGTGTTAATTCTTAGGTAAATAGACTTTAATTGGATTTTAAATGATAAATAGCTTAGTTATTAATTTCAAATGCTGTTTTGTTTTGTTTCAGTTTGTATTGGGCTCATCCTCTAATTTTGCAGATGCATTTGGCAGAAATTAATGTGGAAATGAGCAGAGTTTTTTTTCCTCCTATTTGTATTTAATATTATGCTGTGTGTATTTTGTTACTAGTTTGGAGCACTTTATGGGTTAGTTTGGTTGAACTAAATTGCAAGTAGTTACTTTTTAAGCATGTGAGGATTGGATTTTGAGTGATATTCTGCCTGAAAATTTGGCTTGTATTGGATATATCATTATTTGTCAATTGAGTTTCTTGTATTAGTTGGGGTTTAGAGTTTTATTTCTTTTGGTTTCTGTTTTGATTACTTTGATGTTTTCTGCCAGTTAATTCTGAAACTATGATTTTATATTTTTACTGTTAGCCAAATAACCCAAGTTATTTGCTTTTGGACCTTGGAGGTTGAATTACTATGCGGAGATTACAGTATTCTAAAAATCGTTAGGCGGACCTAGGTGGCGGAGGGGGTGCCTAGCTCCTTAGGTGATAATATAACTCCGTTATTACAAATATGTAGAGTTGTGATTTTTTTATTGTCGGTATTTATGGCATATGCTCCTTACTTCACCATAGCTTGTGCCTTGACTTGCGCCTAGGCTCTAGGAGATTTTGGGCCATTACGCTTTAGGCTTTTAATAACTATTCTTGGTGTTATGCTTAAATGTGTTCTACTTCTATATGCTGTTCCTTGGTTACTTTCAGTGATAGGTTCATGGTTCTCTTTCTTGCTTAATTTTCTCAATAGCTGTTCGTATTCCTCGTTGCTGGAATTGTTCTAGCAACATCTCCACTACCTGCATGTACCCCCTTCATGAACTTACTAATTACTTTATATATTCAATTTCTCTTTATGTGCTGATACTAAATATCTCTAGTTTCTCATCTCAGCCAAACTATACCATTTTGAATGAAGCTGATATTAAACAACATCAAGAGGATAATATCACGAAGATATCTAATGTGCTTTCAATCTCAAGGGTTGCTGCTGGCATCCTACTCCGGCATTATAATTGGTAATGTAATGTTGTTGGTGACCTGTATTTATGTGCTTTGAGGTACAAAATGCTTTTTAAACATGCTTCTTTATGAGTAAGCATTAATGCATTTTAGACAATTGAATTACTGGAGATTGCTTATACTTTGTGGGTTTATGAAGTAAATTAGTCTGGTTACAACTGTAGTCTAGTAACCGATGCAATGTTTAGTTTCATTTTTTCTTTGGGGAGCAAAAGTTCAGGGAAGGGATTTTTTTTTGCCAATTCCTTTGGATTCTAAGCTTGTCTGCTCGATACCGAATTGCCAAAGGGAAGGGAAGGGAAGGGCAGGGAAGGGAAGGGAAGGGAAGGGGGGGTTAAGGGAGAAATCTTGATCATTAATTCTTAAAGGAGAGATTGATGATGATAGAGATCCTCGAGGAGGGGAAATGGATGATGATAGAGTCCCTCGAGGGGTGTTGGATAGGATGGGGGATTAGGTTGGTTAATCCAACGGGGAATAATGTAAGGGTATAGGTCAAGTCTAAGTCTCCTGAGGGTGGCACTAAGGAAAAAAGGTGGAGTAAAGAGTTGCGACAACTTCTTTCATTGGTGAATTATTGGGAAATTTCGGGATAGAGAGAGGATCTTAGAAAATATTCCTCTTCATAAGTTGGAACATGAGTTGTCTAGGGAGTAGGGGTAAGCGAAGTTTGATTAGGGAGCTGATTTTTAAGGCTTCCTTGGATGTAATATTTCTTCAAGAGTCTAACTTGGAGATAGTTATCGGAATAATGATTAGGAATATTTAGGATTCAAGTTCTAAAGATTGGGTCTTTCTTCTGTCTTGTGGAGCATTTGAAGGTATTTATCATCATTTGGGATACTTGATGTGCGACTTGTTTTGAGTTTGTTCTCGGTACATATTTGGTGTTTGTTCATTTAAAGATTAAAAGGCATTTTAGCCTAGGGATAGACGAGCTTTTGAGGTGCTTTATGATCTTTATTGTCTTTTTACTCCTTGATGCTGTATTGGCGGGGATTTTAATGTTATTAGGTGTTCTTGAAAAATTTGGTGGGTTTTGGAGATTTCCTTCGGAACTCTATTCCCTTTGGCATAAGTTTATTAAGAACAAGTTTGGTATACACCTGAATGGGTGGAATGCCAGGCCCATGGTTTATTTACTCATGCAAGTCCTTGCAAGTCCCAAGATTATACTGCATAGATATGGGTTTGGGAATGATCATCGAATTCAGTTTTGGGAGGAATTTTCATTGGGAGATAATCACTTTGCCCTTGTTTTTAATCGTTTTGGATTTTATGATGCTCCCATTTCTTATTTCTTAAAAGTATGATGGAAATTCCATTCTTGGGATTTCATTTCTTTAGGAATATCAATAATTTGGAGACTATTGAAATGGAATATCTTCTTATCTTGCATGATTTGATTCGCTTATGCTCCTCTGATAAGTGCATTTAGTCCTTAGATCCAACTGGTTCCTAATATGGTAAGAGTTGATTTTTTTTTGGCTCGGTTTGTTATTCCTAATTCATTTTCTTTGGCTTCGTATATTTCGAAAGTCAAGGTCCCTTCCAAAAAAGGCTTTTGTGAGGTCTTTGGTTTTACAACGATTGAATACTAATGGTCTCTATCAAAATCGTAGGCCTTGCAAAGTTCTATCTATGCACATTTGCTTTATGTGTAGGTACAATAATGAGACTCGCGTTCATTTATTTTTGCATTGACTTGTTGCTTGGGGATTGTGGAGCTCTGTCTTTGAAGTGCTAGAAAAGGAGTGGGGGTGTCCTGCATTTAGATATGTTGTTAATTTGTTTTTGAGGATTTGAAAGCAAGAGGAGTGTCAAAATTTTGTGAAAGTTTACCTTTGATTTTTTTTATTTATGGAAAATTTGGAATGAGAGTAATGTTAGATTGTTTAAAGGAAGTTGTTTACCTTTTAAGTTGTTGAGTGATAGGGTATTTTTCTTGCATCTCTTTGTGCTTCTGCTATGGGACCCATGACTTACAAAGTGACATTTGTTTTATGTGCAGACAAAGTAATGAGACTCGTGCTTATTTATTTGTGCATTGTCTTGTTTTTTTGGGTATGTGGAGCTCTCTTTGGACCGTTAGGAGAGGAGTGGGTGTATCCCGCGTCGGTGGATGATAAGTTGCTAATTTGTGTCCAAAAATTTGGAATTAAGAGGGTTGCCAAAATTTTATGGAAGTGCCTTTTTTTTATTTATAGGAAATTTGGAATGAGCGTAATGTTTAGACTGTTTAGAGGAAGTTGCTTATCTTTTAATTTGTTGAGTGATGTGATTACTTTTCTTTCTTCTCTTTGTGGTTCTGCTATGGGGTTTTTTAGAAGTATGTGATTGATTTGTGTAGAGATAGGAGGTTTGCACTTTTTTAGGTGTTTTTTTTTCTTTATTCCGCTGAGCTTGGACTTCTTGTTTCACCGTTTATTGTATCATTTCTTTGTTATTAATAAAATTTATTCTTTTATCAAAAAAATGAATTTTGCTTTGTTAATGTTTTGAATAATCTTTGCATTGTTCGGACTCACAGGAGTGTCAGTAAAGTGAATGATGAATGGTTTGCCGATGAGGAAAAGGTTCGTAGGGTGGTTGGGTTGCTAGAGGAACCTATCCCATTTCCCAATGTAAAAGAGGTTGGTGATTTAAAATTTCAGAATAATTAACACTTAATTGTAGTTGCTCATGGAAATAACAAAAATTGCCATCTATGCTATCTTTTTTCTCTTAAATCCTGCACCCAATTTTGCAGCTGACTTGTGGGATTTGCTTTGAAAGTTATCCTTGTGATGGAATGAGTGCTGCTGCCTGTGGTCATCCTTTTTGTGTCACATGCTGGCAAGGTTTGTTTTAATAACTTTTGATTTATATATATATGTCGCCTTGTTTGAGGAAATTTGCTCACTAATATATCATATGCTGAAAAGAAAGGGGCAAAAGTAGCAAAACATATTTCCATTTCCTATGGAGTTTTCAGATAGAAGCACTTTTATCATTACTTTTTGTCATTTAATTCTTCCTTGGAATGCTCACATTTATATTTGCTGATCTCTGTCTTTTCTTTAGCATTTGATTTTGTTTTGTCAGTTTTGGGATAGGCTGTCATCTCTTGGTTCTATGTGCGCTTTCCGATTGGTGTTTTTGGTTGGTTTTCTTTATTGATTTGTATAGGGATTGGAGGGTCAGTTCATCAGGCCTCTGTATCTTTGTTTATTTCTATCTTTCTTATTGATCATGTCTCATTCTCCTTAATCTTGTATTCTCGCTTCTTTCCGATGGAAGTTCTTTTATCGATAAATGAGAAAAAGAAATAGAAATATTCCTTGGAGGTTTCCATGATTTACTGAGTACGTTTTCTGCCACTACATAGACCAAAACAATTTGTAAATATCTGGTGTTTATTAAAATTTCGTTCGACATTTTTATATTTCTAAAAATATATTGGTATGCCAAAAGGTTTACATCATTGTAGTTGGCATACTTTGTGCAATAGCACATTGTACTTTAAAAAAAAATTAATTACCTAACCGAACTAATTAAAAATATGAAATTAGGACATTCTGTTAAATCAATTGAATGTCTGTTAATTATTTATCTACGTGGCAGTTTGAAAAAGAAAAGAAAAAAGAAAAGAAATCAAAAGATATGACTTGGACAAATAAGAAGAGACCTAAGACGGAGTAAAAGGAAAAAATAGTTGGCAACCAAGAAAAGTATAATCTGAGATTCTATTCGCCGTCTAGGATTCATATTTCTGCTTGAATTCAATGATGAATTTGCAAGAAAATAAGGGGCTTTTCTGGTTTCATCATATTACGAATTCTTAGCCTCGTTCTCTGTTGATATATGTCTATATATGAAGATCCTGAAGAGGAATTTTATTTTAAAAATATTATGGGTAATGAGACTTGAGAGTGTGAACCGGAAAGTGTGAGAGAATCCCAAATGTGTTTTTTGCTGCCCCTTCTTGTCGTTATTGTCTCAATTTTCAAGCTACCCATGTCTTTCAGATAGAGAAAGAGAAGAAATAGAAAGGATAATGACAAATTAGAAGTTGGACAATGGACATACATGTATGTATGTATAGACAGAGAGATTAGGAAAAAGACCATGGAAGGAATTGATAGCAGATCCATTGATTTATAAGTTTATGTTGAGTACATCCATGGAGTTTTCTATGCTTGCTTTTTGTTTCATAGAATTCTCTACACCATGCAGCCATTGAGAGATTTATTCAATACCTAGAAATGTAATAAAACGCAAATACTGCAGAAATTGAAAATTTTTATAAAATTAAGTTTTGGAGGATAAGCCACCTGCTCAATTGGTTTCCTGTTCTTTTCTGGTGACAGACTGATGTTGGAAGGAGGCGAACACAGTTTTTGGTATGTATATAAAGAGAAGGAAAGAACAAAAAGATAAAAATATAATCATTTTAAAACCATGTCACTCTTTTTTATTATTTTTTGGCCACTTCATAATTTAATGAATTTTAATTTTTTTTTCTAAAATGCCATGTAGGTAATAAATAGACGGACATCCAATTTATTTGACAGAATGTCTTAATTTCATCAGTGGGTTATTGCACAAAGTGTGCCAACTATAATAGTGTAAAGCTTAGTTTTGCCAAATATCTTTTATTTTCTCAATCCTTCATTTGGTCACCACCAACCTCTTTTCCACCAGCTGCTCTTCATAGCTAAGTTACCACTCGGTCCTTCGTTGAATCCTAGACATCTCATTGCCGGAACTCCATATCATTTTTTTTCTTTTATTCCCCTTCCATTTTTTATCTTTTATTTTTATATTTGATTCCTTCCCAAAAGACTTGCACCTGCTATCATCTCTGCTTTCACTATTTACAACCCAGCTCAATCACATAATTCATCTTGTCTCCATAATCAAGCAGAATCATGGATAAACAAATTGCAAATCTAATGTCATATAGAAATCATCATTGATTCAAGGATCTTCTTCCTAAAGCATGATGCAATCTAAGCTGGGAAAAAAAAATCGTAAACGTAGTTTATCTTCATATTGGTGATGTGTACATATTTGCACACATGTATCCATTGTTTGCTCCTCCATCAGTAAGCAGATCATCTCCTCTTCTGAATAGCCAACTAGAGTGGGCAGTTTTGGTGGACATGGTGGTGGCTATAATGGATTGAGAGGGGGAAGAATAATTGGGCCAACAGTAGTAGCTAATGTACTTTCTACATGGAGTTATAGGGAGAAATATTGTAACAGAAAGAGTACAAAATCCACCATCCAAATTCCAAAATCAAGTCGCGTCCCAGGGCTGGTGCCGGTCACCCTTCAATTACTTTCTATGAACTACACATTATCGACTTCCAATCATTGGTTGGACCACTGATATTATAAAGCTATCTCACACCAACGTACATCTGTAAGATCCCAAAGTATATCAAATACATGCAAGTGTGACGTGTTTGTTTGTATATATATTTTATACTTTAGTGCAAGGATCTCTCTTTTTTTCTATCTCTCTCTCTCTATCTATCTATTCTCTCGCTTTTGGTTCACCTTTCAGATAACCTGCCAAGCTGATCCTTAATGCACTGTATTTCATTTGGACTATTCCTTGCAATAAAGTATTTAATCCTTTTTAGTACTCAAATTCTGATCAGAAGAATTCTGTTTGTTTATAAATATTCATCTGTAGTGGTAATGAATCTATTGCTTGAATAGACTGTCTCTCAGTTTAGGATTCGTCTCTTGTCCCTAATTTTCTTCTGTTGTTTTCAGGATATACAAGTTCAGCCATCAATGATGGTCCTGGATGTTTGATGTTGCGATGTCCTGATCCATCTTGTGGTGCTGCTGTTGGTCAAGACATGATAAATGAATTGGCTTCTGCTGATGATAAGGAGAAGTATAACCGTTACTTTCTTAGATCATTCATCGAGGACAATAGGAAGGTATTTCAATGCTAAAACTTTTGAGCCAGACACGACCAATTTCCACCATAATAAATGTCATGTTAATTACTTATTATAAGTTTTTTGAACTAATCAAGAGAAAACCTTTTACTCAAAACCAAGTGTTTGGTCAATTTGTCCCTGGGATATGCTATATTGACTTCCTTTGTCAATTGTCTGTTTGGAATGAGTTGTGTTCTAGGTAAGAATCAAATTGGATATTCATATAAGTTACCAAACAGCCCACTTGCTTTGTTTACGCATCTTAACTTGTTACTAGGACACAGATTGTTTAATAAAACTGTGGAATATTTTATTCATAGAAACACTCTGCACTTATGATTGGTTGATCTCTTTTTCTCTCTCCCTCTGTCGTTTTGTTGAATGAGAAAAGTTTTAAATTGTCCCTGGATTACATTGTTTGTTAATTAAATTTCATGCAGTGATTACTTTAATTTTAATTCTTATAATGTATATACAAAACAAAACTTGTACATTAAACTTTTTTTTCTTTTTTTTTTGTTTGTATTTTATTTTTGGCTGTGAATGGTTTACACTGTTATGCTGTAATATCTAAGTTTATTTATTTATTTTTTTACTCGTATGGTTTGTTTTCTTCTTTAGATTATTCTTAACATTTCTTGTATATCTTGGTTTATAGTAAATCAGTTTTCTTCTTTGGACTATTAGTTACTAGGAAGCAAGAATTTTGTTGTAGGTGGTAGGTGAACTGGAGAATTCGGATTCAGGGATTCAGTGGGATTTGGGAGGGGATTCGGTCGATGTCGAATCAATGAATTTTGGCCAAAAAATTAACTCAGTTTAGATTCATTAAGGGATTTGCGGAATTTTTTTGAGATTTGTGAGCAATGTTCTAAAAGGCGCTAGGCGGGAGGCGGGAGGCGGGCGGCCTAGCGTCTAGGGGGCTTAAGCGGGATTTTTTATTTTAAGTCAATTTTAATATTTAATGTTACATTTATCCAAACAAAACAATAATATAAAGCAAACAATCTATAATAAATTTTATTCATAAACAAGATTGCTATTAAATAATAAAATTTAAAATTTCAAGAATTCAATTCAGTATTAAAACTTAAGAAACTAAATATAAATTTAAGAATTATATTGAATTAAACTAAATATTACAAATGTATAATCATTTATATAATTTGAAGTTAGTACAAGTTCAAAAAATTACAACTATAATAAAATTATCCATTTTGACTTGATATTGTTCATTTCTTGTTGTGATTTGATATGCTACAACATGCATTATGAATATGGTAAATCATTAGAAAAATAAATATATCAAGATCTGGTTTGGATAATTATTAAAATAAAAAACTCTCTGCCTAGGCCCCGCATAGCCCGCCTAATTTTTTGGAGGGATTTTTTTGCTACCTTGGGCCTAGGTGAGGTGCCAGGGGGCCTAGCGCCTTGGTGCCCGGGCGTAGCGCCTAGGCGGACCTAGGCGGGGTTTTTTAGAACACTGTTCGTGAGTGAAAAATAAATTTTGTAATTTTTCCAAAAAAAGAAAAAAAAAGTCCGATTCTAGTTAACACGTGGAGAAGCTGAGAAGTTGAATTTATTTTGGTAAATTGATAAGAATTGAACCCTCTACCCCATTTATGATCTTCAAATTATTTTGGTAAATTGATAAGAATTGAACCCGCAACCCATTTATGATCTTCAAATTTACATTTTTTTTACTTTACCATCCAAGTTTTGAGAAAAATATTTGTTTTCTTGAATATTTTACTTTTTATCATAATATATTATTTTTTGGTAATGAAATTCAAATGTATTTATGTGCGTATAAATAAATAAATTTATTTACTATTTATATATGTGCCGAAGTCCTGCCAAACTCTAATCCTCATTTTAAAGATTTATTGAACAATAGAATCCTCATATGGCTAACCAGAATCCTTGAAAAACCGAATGGTTGGACTTGTTTCCTAGCTTCGTAGATTTGTTACTATTGCCATTGTCAATGTCGTCGTAATCTTCTTTTTTTTTTAAATTTATGCAAAAATGGTAATTCAGTCATTCGATTGCAATTCTATAGACAAAATGGTGTCCAGCTCCTGGATGTGATTATGCAGTGGACTTCATTGTTGGTTGTGAAAGCTATGATATTACTTGCCGCTGCTCATATAGCTTTTGCTGGAATGTGAGTTTCATTTTTTTCTCTTTCCAATTTTTGTAAGTTTTTTTATTTTTCACTGCTCTGCCTGTGGTTAGTATTTTCATTTAGATTCTTGTTATGGCTGGTGATGTAATTTTGTCCTTGCAGTGTACAGAGGAAGCTCATCGACCAGTTGATTGCAGCACCGTTGCCAAGTGGGTTTTGAAGAACAGTGCTGAATCCGAAAACATGAATTGGTATGTCACTGGGTACTAGTTATTGACTTGCTAGTCACTGTTTTATTTTACTATTTAATTTTTGGATAGGAAAAAGTTGCTGAAATGGCAAATATTGTCTTCTGAATGTATTTAAAGGGTGGCCTCAGTGAAAGTGAGATATTGGACGAAAAGAAGTGTAGTTTGTTGAAAATACATCGATATTCTGAAGCTTACTAGTAGTTTTGATGAATCAATTGATAATTGAATGTGTAGCAAGCGATTCACCCACCCTCCTTTTGGGCACTTTGATAATATTGAAGGAAAACGAACATAAATCCTAAATTAAATAAAATAACGAAGAATGCGTTGATCAGATAATGCTGGTGCAAAAAAAGATTATATTTGTGCACAAGCTCTATCAGGCAAACATCAAATCCCTTGAAACATGATTATTTTATTTTATTTTGAAATTTGAGTGATTGTTGATTGTATTTAAATATGTAAAACCTATTTTGGGAAAAGAAAATGGATTTTGGTGCTATTTTAGTCTTTGTATATTTATTTGTCTAATTTATTTAAGGGTTCAGACCGACTCTGGGCTAGGACAACCTTATTTATCTGCTCATGATTGTAAGCAGCTTGGTTTCACTATAGTGTTGTTATATGTATATGTGTGCGTGTATATATATGTATGTATGTATTATCTAATGTACATATATAAAGGAGTGATCATGGAAAATGTTAGATAGATACATTGGACTAGTGCATCTTCAACCGTCCAACAGATGATCCAATGGGCTAGATTTGATTTCTAATTGCCCTTCCGCCACTCTTACTAGCGGAAGTAAAAGAAAGTATGGCAGAAGGCTCAATTACGAAATAACCCCCAAATTAGACAATCTCTTCTACTCTTAGTAGCGGAAGGCTTAAAGGATGCTATATTATCTTCACTTTAAATAAGGTTGTTGGAACGGGGGGTTGGGTGGGAGTTTTTGGAACTTGAAATCGTCGCAATCCCACCACCAACAATTAATAGGCAAGGTAATACTCCCTCCCTATATATATATATATTTTGTTTTTATTAAAAGAAGAAATTTTATTAATAGAAAAAAAAGGATATAATAAATGGGGACAAGAAGTCCACCTTCAGCAGACTAAAAGATCAAAAACAAGAAAACACTTTAAAAAGTGCACCCCTCTAATCTATACATAAACCAGTGATCAGTGTTCTAAAAATCCCTGCCTAGGTCCGCCTAGGCCCCCCTTGGCGCCCCACCTAGGTGCTAGGCCCCCCTAGCGCCTCACCTAGGCCCAAGGCGGCAAAAAAAATCCTCCAGGAAATTACGCAGGGCCTAAGCGGAGAGTTTTTTTATATTTTAATAACTACCGAAATCAGATCTTGATATATTTATTTTTCTAATGATTTACCATATTCATAATATATGTTGTAATATATTAAATCACAACAAGAAGTGAACAATATCAACTCAAAATGAATAATTTTATTATAGTTGTAATTTTTTGAACTTGTACCAATTTCAAATTATATAAATGATGATACATTTGTAATATTTAGTTTAATTCAATATAATTCTTAAATTTATGTTTAGTTTCTTATGTTTTAATATTGAATTAAATTCTTGAAATTTTAAATTTTATTATTTAATAGTAATCTTATTTGAATAAAACTAATACGTTAAAAATATATTTGAACAATTGCATGTTTGTGTTTGACCTTTGACATTAGCAATATGGATATGTGTTTGAACTTTAAGCAAAGGCCTATATTGTTTTGCTTTATATTATTGTTTTGTTTGGATAAATGTAAGATAAAATATTAAAATTGGCTTAAAATAAAAAATCCCGCCTAGGCCCCCCTCGGCCGCCCGACTCCTGCCTAGCGCTTTTTAGAACATTGTCAGTGATACCTCTACAAGGCCCTATAGCAGAAGCCGAAAGAGACGCAAGAAAAATAACCCTATCATTCTCATTATATAAGCTCGATTATTCCATTTTGTTACCCTCGATATCTATTTATTATAACTATTTCCTAATTTTGCTATTCCTTATGCTTATAAAACAAGTCATGTCTGTAAACAATTTTATACTTCACTTTTATAAATCCACCATTAGCTTTCCAACACACTTTATGCTTTAGTAGCGGAAGGGATGAAGGGATTTAATATATCTAATTTTGCGATAATTTTGTAATTGAGCCTTCTGCCACACTTTCTTTTACTTCCGCTAGTAAGAGTGGGGGAAGGGCTTTTAAAAATCCAATCTAGCCCGTTGGATCATCTGTTGGACGGCTGGAGATGCACTAGTTCAAATAGCATCTATCTAGCATTCGTCATGGATCACTCTCCTATATATATGTCTAAGCAATATGGTCTTATGGTGTTTTCATTATTTAATGGAAAAAAGTTAGATTTATGTGTATTTATTTCATGCTTTACCCTTATGTGCGTGTTTTTTTTACTTATTTAGCATTCATCCATCGGCAAGTACTTTTTGTTTGCATACCGATTATATAGTGTTGAGGGAAAGAAAACCTTAAGCTCACGAATAGACTCCTTGGGCTTGCATGTGCAAGTGATCATAATTTCTTCTTTTGTGGTACAGTTAAATAGGTTTCTTATCTGTCTTCATGTTCCCTTTTTATCATCCTTGACTTGAAGGGACTTGCTGAATCCAAAATGAAGAGAAATTTCGATAAATAGAGAAGGAAGTACTGAAAGAATGACAAATAGACAGGGTCAAAATGTAACATGTGTATTAAATACAGGGTAGGCAAAAGTTACTCTTTCTTGTTTACACAGAAGAAATGTTTTAAGACTCGGACTGGACCAGCCGGTCAGACCGGTTAAACCGGGGACCGGAAGACAAAACGATCCGTTTTAGTCCAAAAACTGGAAGTATGAAAAATGGATAAAACTTGTTGACCTGGTGGCTGAACCGTTCAAACCGGTAGGCAGGCGACAATTTTAACCGGTTTGCAGCTAGCCACCAAAAAGAAAAAAACATAAAATTAGCACTTAGATCAAGTCTTCACCGAAAGCTTCTTCCCGTGTTAGTGATCCTCTGTTTGCATGCTTTTGCTACTCTAATGGTTGTATATGAGAATGGATGACGGGGAGTATTGATATAATATTTCCTAACAACGTTCGAAATAGCGCTCGAGGCGTGCCGCCTTGGCGGGGTCACTCTTGAATGCGGCCCCGGCGGACTTTTTACACTAAGGAAATGCCGCCCCGGTGGGCTTTCTGCTCCAAAAATTACAGAAATGTCACTAAGCTCTATTTTTCATGTTTTGACCTTCTGAAGCCGTTTCCTATAACACAAATACAAAAACAAATAAAATGACACTAAAAATACTTTAAGTTAACAAATAATTAAGCCCTAAAGATGTCTAAATTATAAGTATAAAACCCACTCATCAGAGCCCTGTATTCCGCACCAACCTTGCAGCTTGCACCATATTTAATGTTAATTTGACATTTTTAATCTAGTTTTATTTTATTTTTTAAATTTATATGGTTCACTTTGTTATCAAGTACTGTACATCCTTTGTTTAAAAATAGAAAAGAAAAAGTATTGTACATCTTTTTTAATAGCATATATACAAGTTATAACTTTAAAAATTATTAAATTTATGCTGAGTAAATAGTGGACCACTATTAGTAATAAATTATTTTTGTTTTTATATATTTGATATGAATTATAAAAATTTACAATATTTAATATTTACTTATTAATTAATTTTATTATATAAATAATCTATTTAATATATATATATATATATATATATATATATATATATATATATATATATATACGGTTCGGATCTTAAGCTCACCCCTTATCTAGCTCACCTTGCTTACCCTCTTTAGCGACGGACCGGGCGACGATTCGGTCCGTCGCTATATGTAGAACCGTCGTCTTAGCTTTTAGAGACGGACAATATATAGCGACGGATAATATATAGCGACGGACCGAACATATGAATCGTCGCCCAGTCAGTCGCTAAAGAGGGGTGAGCAAGGTGAGCTAGATAAGGGGTGAACTTAAGATCCGGACCATATATATATATATGACGTCACTCGTTCAATAACGGTTTGACCATCGGTTGAATTAATAACCCATTCACCCAGTGATTATCTGGTTCTATGACCGATCCGGGTCTGAAACCATTGCACACAAGTACTTAGGAGGAGGATTCTTGCCATATTTAACTCTGGTAGTCTGGTATCGAGTCAAGTATGTGCCACCATGCTTTGCTAACTGTGACAGTGATTTAAATATATGACTGCTTCTTTACACAATGACACGCAAAGGCTTAAACTTATATCCAGTTTGCCACTTTCTGTAGGTAAGCAGGACCAACAATGAGTGACTTAAACTTGTTGATTCATGAATGTCTGGGAGTGAAATGGGTGCATATATAAAGATAGGGTTTACCTTTAATTGTGATAGGTTACACATGATTCTTTCTATTGTCATTGTTTTTGTTTTGTCCTCTGATTGATCATAGCATGTATTGAGACACTTGGTCAAAGCAATGCCAAGAGGCTTAATGGATGACAAAGGCAGGTCTCTTTCTTGCATGCAAAACAAAGTGAATACCAAATAATAAAACATTTGGTACTGGGAGTTTTATAGTGATTACTTATAATATTTTTTATTCAAATTAAAAGTTTCATGTTTATATATCAAAAAGTTAGATTAGATTCTGTGCTAATATTTGTTCAATGTTACAAAAATGACTTGAACTAGCCTAATGCACACGTGCAAGGTGCGTGACAAACTAGATTGATTGTATATTATGGGTGAGTGGATAAATTTTAGGTAGTTATTTTTTATCAACTCCTCATATAGTTATCCCATTAGTAGAAGGAATATGTAAAATACTAATAACTATTCTATCTGGTTCATCTCTAGCGTTCAAGACTAGATCTAATAGTCCTAAAATAACCAAAAAATTACCTTCAGGAGGTCTGAGGCCTAGAAGGGAAAGTTTTAATTTTGAAATAAAGTAGGTTAGCAAAATACATATTTGTCCTTGAAAATGAAATATTTTAAAATATTTTTAGTACCTTCTGGGCCTTAGGCCCCGAAAGGACTGAAACATGTATTCAGTCTGTACTAGCAATTCAAAAGTAATGGCATTGTTGAGTAAATTTGTATTATAAATTATATCCAAAAGATAACATAATATCCTATTAATGGGTAAAAAACCTCCCTCCTACTAAGTAATTCCCTCCTACTAAGTAATTATATAGTGTATTATTAAATGATATTGGGATAAGGAATTTGAAGACATAATTATTCTTAGTGTAGTTACTTTATTTATAATTTCTTTCTAAACTAATATTCTCTCCGTTTTAAAAATAATATACTTTCTTTCCAAATTATAAGATCATTATCAACTTTTGAAAGTAAATTACTAAATTTGAGATATTTTTAAACTCAAAATTGAGATGATTCTTGAAAAATTATCAAATAATAAATCTTACAATGAGTAAGACCCTTTTAAATAGTTTACAATATTTATTATTTATTGACTAAAATTAAAAGAAATTATGTCAATTTTGAATTTGAAAATATATTAAGTTGACGTCCAAAAGTCGATAATGATCTTATATTTTAGAATGGATGGAGTATTATTATTATTGACTTTTTGAAGTCAATTTGAGAATGCTTCAAAATCATAATTGACATTATTTATTTAATTTTAATCTATATAATGATAATTATTATAACCTATTTTAAATTATTACTAATTATAAGTTTTATTATTTCATAATTTTCACAATTCTTATCAATTTTGAGCTTAAAAATGTCTCAAATTAACTTTCAAAATCAATTATAATCTTATAATTTGAAACAGAAAGAGTCATAGTTATCTTTAAGAAGATAAAACAATATATAAGATTACTAATCCTAAAATTATGATAAAGAAGATTGTAATATACATGAACATAATGGTTTAATTTAATCAATATGATTTGTCCTTTATACTAACCGGAGCAAACACATCTTTTTATAAAGCAAAAATCTTGATGAATTTGTTTTGGAATGAATAAGTTTGCATTCCTACTAGAACAATACATGTTTCGGTCCTTCCGGGAGTCTAAGGACTAGAAGGTTCTAAAAGTATTTTAAAATCTCACTTTTTATGGACAAATATGTATTTTAGTAGTCTACTGTATTTCAAAATTAAAACTCTCTTCCAGGACTTAGACACCAGGAAGGTAATTTTTTAAATTAATTTAGAGCTGTTAGATCTAGCCTTGAACGGTGGGAGATTCATTAGTGCTCCCATCTAACACTATTATGGATCACTCCCTATATATATATATATATATATATATATGCATACCTATATATATATATATAAATATATATATAAATTTATAACTAAAGATTTCTTTTATAAAACCCTAAAATGGAGAACCTAACCTTAAGGGGTAAAACTATGTCGTTTTATTAAGTAGTCTTGCCCATGTTTGGCTAAGGTATGCCTTATATTATATTTTCCATATATATATATATATATATTTATATATAAGTAACCAACCTATGAAGACTTGGTTTATTCCTTTAGCAGCACAACATTATCCCCCCCCCCCGGGGGCAACTTTATCTTGTAGTACTCCATCTTTGTCGTGTAGTAAATTACTTGGAACAAGTGGAATCTTATACATGAAACAGTTGTCTTTGTATTTGCTGAGGGATCGAGTAACATTTTTGGTCTTGGTTTGGGCTCTCAGCTATTATAGTATTTTTGGGTATCTCAGTTTGAGATAAATATAGGAATTAAAGTTTTGGAAGTGTTGTGTTTCTCCCCTACTTTTCCCTTTCCACTTCTTCTCTTTATCACAGACTTCTCCTATCTTCTTGTACCAGTTTTCTTCTATTTATTTTTATTTTTTATTTTTTTAAATTTTTTTACGAGTAATCTGCAAATTGTCCCTTATGTTTACCAGCTTTTTCAAAGTGGTCCATGATGTTCTGAATTCCACAATCCTTCATCATTTATCAAGATTTTACAACTCTGTCACCTTTGCTCATTAATTAGTTTTAGATGAATATTATTCCCTTCAGTTTGGTGGAAAGATGAAGGCTGTATTGTTTGGGCCAAAATACCCTTTTGTTTGGGTCACATGTTTTTCACGTGTTCAGTTTCCCTAATTTAATGGGCAGAGGTGACAGAATTGCTATAGATGGTAGTAGACATTGCACACGTTGAAACAATAATGGAGCTGCAATAGAGGGGCAAGCCCAAATGTGAAAAACATTCAAACAAAGTCCTCCTATGTCGCCATGCAATAGAGAAATGCAAATTAGGTGAGAGTTAGCTCACAGGTAGAAATGTGTAGGACACGTATATGAGAGAAACTCTTGTTTGGCCTGCTAGCCTATTACAAAATCACAATTATGAAGCCAATTTGAGTTAAAAGGCAATGAAAAAATCTTTACTGAAGGGTACCTTTTTCCTGTACAAAATTAGTCAAGGGGTAGAGACGAAGAGGCTGTGAGTGAACCAAATGCATAAAAGAATATAGAGGAGAACACCCTCCAGGGATCTCAGGTCTAGGATTGTGAAAGTTGGAAGAAAATGGCATACACAGAACTGTGCTCATGCACTTAGTTTTGTATCTATTATAGCTCTACTAAATTTTCGGGAATATATAGTTTAGATGACACAACTTTGTGGGAACACTGTTTCAGCTTAAGACATACGGACTTACATCCTCATTTTCATTATGTTAATTCATGTGCACCTTGTTTGGAGTTGTATACAACATTTATAAAGTTGATTGCTTGGTGATGTTATTGCACACTACAACCTCTGTTGTGTATAAAACTTGATCCAGGTAAGTGGTATTTTATTGCTTACAGTGTTATACATATTTTGTGCTGATTTAATTGCAGATGTGTAGGTTTTATCTTATTCTTTTTTTTGTTGGGCAGAAGTATAGGTATTTATGTTCTAGGTTTAGTTCTATAAACTAGGTATTAAGTTTTTCTTTGTGTTTTCGAGCTAAGTCACGTAAATTTTTGGTAAATGCTTTGTCTAATACGTATCCATGACTTTTCAGGATATTAGCTAATTCCAAGCCTTGTCCAAAGTGCAAACGCCCAATTGAGAAGAACCAAGGTTGTATGCATATCACATGCACACCACCTTGTAAATTTGAGTTTTGCTGGTAAGTTGTTTACTGTTGCTACTTGTTACAAGTAATAGAAAATATAAATATATGAGGTATCAGCATATATCACTCATTATAGAAGTTTGTCTGTTTAATGAACCCTTTGAACCGCAATTCTTATCCTTACACATTTTATGCCTTTTTCCTCAGTCTTTTAGGATTGAGAGAGAAGTTGCGAGCTTTTACACTGGTCCTTCCGAATTTAATGTTCTGTAAATTATGCTTGCAGGCTTTGCCTTGGTGCTTGGTCAGATCATGGTGAGAGAACAGGTGGTTTCTATGCATGCAACCGTTATGAGGCAGCAAGGCAAGAGGGTGTGGTAAGATAATTTAGTTTGTTAATTTAATTCTTAATCCACTGTGTTTTCTTTCAACTACAACTACCGTAAGTCATGGTTGTTATGTGATCATTTCATTGTATGCATCTAATATGTTATGCTCTTACAGTACGATGATACTGAGAAACGAAGAGAGATGGCAAAAAATTCCTTGGAAAGATATACTCATTATTATGAGAGATGGGCTACCAACCAATCGGTAGGTGCAGTTTTTAAAATAACTTTGTTTCAGTGGCATTATTTTTTGGAACAATCTGTAGTACATATCTTTGAGGAATCTGACTAAGAATAGAACATCATGTTATTCTATCATTTGATATTAGACTACTCAATGCATAGCTCCAGCTTTCCTGATTAACTCACGTGAAGATCATGTTTTAGTTCTGAAATTCTTTTGCCCTGCTTTGGTTAATTGGCAACAAATATCCTAATTGTATGAATGAGTTTAGGTAACTGAGGTAGTCCTAGTAACTATTCTATTCACACTAGATTCTGTCAACACTACATGATTAAATACTATTGTCTTTAAATTTTTCATCGAATAAGGAAGGTTGTTTGAATCATCAATTCTTTGTGTAAATTGAATTTATGGTGAGGCTAAGTTTATAGACGGGCATGAAGAGCTTATTGATCTGAAATATTTAGCCTAAAGTCTAAACTAGCTTTTTTAAGTTCTAAGTAGCATTTTTTGTGAGATACTGTGGAAGTTGACGCAGGATAAAATGCAGCAGATGTATATTGCATTAGGCATTAAAAAGTGGGAAATTCATAGCTGGCGTGGATATTGTGAACCACATGTTGATAATCACAGGTAAATAAGAATGAGACGAAGATTTAAAGGGAAAAGGAAAAGAACGTAGATGTTCTGAACCATATGTTGAACTATTATAATCACTGGTAAATGAGAATGCGATGAAGATTTCATGGACAAAGGAGAAAGAACGAAGAAATCTAGGAGTGGCACCTGTTTATTATTTAGGCCTTACACCCAAGAGGGTAGCAGAAGTGTAGGCATGATGACTAGGTTCTTATCCCTCACAGTAAGATGTATCACACATTAATCTTTCAGAAAAAGGAAATGCATCAGTCATGGTTCAAAGTTTCATTTCCAGGGTATTAGGACTATCAAATATAAGAAACATTTTGAAGACGTTTTTAAATGCCATTAGAACTTTGTATATTTTGGAAATGCGTCAAATCACTGATCACATAAGTTTTATGCACACAAACACTCGTATATAATTGTTTAAATTTATTGTAAACATTCAAACATCTGCACAGCTTGTTCCAGAATAAATGAGATATATGATGATAACATGCACATAGTAGTGCAACTGTTTGACCAATAAATTTAGATACATGAAAACTGTTAGAAGATATGACAGGATATACCATAATTGTAGCTTCCTTAATCAGTATGTATACATTACTGTAATTTAGGAATTACCATAAATGTAATTAGGTTGTTTTATGTATATATATATCAATCTATGTAATAGAAAGAAATAACTTCAATGAAATAAACTTCTCAATTTCTGCATGGTATCAAAGTCTGCTTCCTTTTTCTAGAAGCTTTCTTTTCTTTTTTCTGCTGCCGTTCACAGTTTCAATTAGAAAACTAGTTGAACGACTTGATATGGAGAAATTGAGATCATAATTGAGTTCTACAGTGCCAGGCAACCTAACCTGAGTTTTCAATTTCTCGACCCACTGCTGCACGCGCTCCCACTCGCCGGATTGTCGACGCCACGCGCCGGCAGTGAGACCTTTTTCGGCCATTTTTTTCGACGCGGTTTTCTTCCAGTCTGGTTGGTTTTCTTCCCTCTTGCTATCTGCAGTGGTATTGAAAGGGTTTTCTTCCTCAGTTGGCCTGGTCGGTAATGTGTTTGGTTTCCACTGTGTTTGGCTTCGAGTTTTCGATTTCTTTTTCTTCTCTTTAGTTGGTTCGTTTGGTTCCTTGGTTACTTCCGCGCTACTGCAATTTGTTAGCCCATTCATTCATAGCACCGTCCACTTTTCTTTCGTATCCTTTCGGAAGGTTTATTCTCCTAGGATATATAGTTTGTTTTATCTGTTATATGGCAGAACAAAGTGGTGTTAGCAGTGTCATTCAGAAGGGTAACATGGAACAACAACATGCTGTTAGGAGCCATACAGTTAATTCAACACTGGTTCTAAGTCCCTTCAAGCAGGATGGAACCAACTATTTGGCATGGTCTTAAGCATGCCACATGTCAATTGAGGCTAATCGTATGTAACACTTCATCAATGGAACAACCACTATGCCTGATAAACCGGGTTTGATCCAAGAGGAATGGAAATATGATAATTCCATGGAGCCTAGTATGCGGAGTAGTTACATGTTCTTAAACACTGCTTATGAGGTTTGGGAGGCTATCTCTCAAACTTTCTCTGTTTTTGGTGATATGTCTAAGGCATATGATATTCATAAAAGGATTCGCGAGCTAAGTCAAGGAGAGAAGACCGTGGCTCAGTATTTTGTAGAAATTAATGCTCTTTGGCAGGAACTTGATCATTATTGGGTTTTTTCAGCCAAATGTCTAGAAGATGCAACAACTTATCAAAAGTTTGTTAGTGCAGAGAGTTGTAGATTTCCTGGCAGATTTGAATATTTAATTTGATCAAGTTTGAGCACATTTGATTGGTCAGACACCTTTTTCATCGTTACGAGAGGCTCATGCTAGGGTCCAACAAGTGGAAAGTAGACGTCGGGTGATGGTTTTAAATTCTGTTGACCGATCTGCCATGGTTGCTTCGTATCCTAAGTTTGGCTTCACTACTCAATCTCAACATGAGAAAGAATCCCGTGAATGTGATTACTGTGGGGGAAAGAACTATACCAAAGATCGTTGTTTCAAGCTTTATGGACGTCCTAAAGGGCGAGGGGGTAGGTTTTGTAGTAGTCATGGACGTGGATCTCAGGCCAATGTGACTACTATCACACCTCAGGTTGATACCTCTAGTGCTTCAGACAATACTTCTGCACTCACTCCTGAGGAAATCTCAGCTTTTCGGAAACTCTATTCCAAATCCACTTCTTCTCATTACGCCCAGTCAATACAGTCTTGTGCTCTTAATGTTTCATCAACTTGCTCTAGTTGGATCATTGACACAGGTGGCTCCGAGCATATAACGGGTCCTCCACCCTCTTTACTTCATACACGCCTTGTTTTCGAAAAGACAAGGTTCACGTAGCTGATGGTTTCCTCTCTTCTATCTCTGGGAGAGGCTCTGTAGTTTGTACCCCTTCATTGACATTGTCATCTGTTCTTCATATTCCTTCATTCACTGCAAATTTGTTATCTGTTCAACGTCTTTTTGAATCCGTAAGCTGTTCAATAACCTTTTTCTCATCTCATTGTGTTTTTCAGGACTTGGTGACGGGGCGAAAGATTGGCAGTGGTATTGCAGTTGGTGGTCTCTATCAATGTTCTAAAAGGCGCTTAAGAGAGGCGACGGGCGAGGCGGGGGCGAAGAACTGGCAAGCGGGGCTTGAGATGCAATTTTTTTATTTTAAGCTAATTTTAATAGTTTATCTTACATTTATCCAAACAAAACAATAATATAAAACAAAATAATTTATAATAAAGATAATAAAGGCATTTGCTTAAAATTCAAACACATCCATATTGTTAATGTCAAAGTTCAAACACAAACATGCAATTGTTCAAAATTCAAACATATTTTTAACGTATTAGTTTTATTCATAAACAAGATTGCTATTAAATAATAAAATTTAAAATTTCAAGAATTTAATTCAATATTAAAACTTAAGAAACTAAACATAAATTTAAGAATTATATTGAATTAAACTAAATATTACAAATATATCATCATTTATATAATTTGAAGTTGAGTACAAGTTCAAAAAATTAAAGCTATAATAAAATTATCCATTTTGACTTGATATTGTTCACTTGTTGTGATTTGATATGCTTTCTGACATGTATTATGAATATAGTAAATCATTTGAAAAATAAATATATTAAGATCTGGTTTGGGTAGTTATTATAATAAAAAAACATCTCACTTTAGACCCACCCAGGCCTCGCTTAATTTTACGGAGGGATTTTTTTGGTCGCTTTGGGCCTGTGTGAGGCACCGGGGGGCTAGCGCTTAAAGCGGTCGCCAAGGAGGGCTAGCGCTTAGCGGGGCCTAAAAGCGGACCTAAAGCGGGATTTTTAGAAAACTGGTCTCTATTGCTTAGATATTCACTCGTCGAATATGTTCCCTACTCAGGCTCTTCACTCTACTTCTGACTCAAGTTTGACTTCTCTCCATCAGTGGCATCGACATTTAGGACTTCTCTCTTTTTCTATTTTAGAGTCTTTGTTTCCATCTTTAATTCAACAATGTAATAAAACTTAATTTTTGTGTGAACCATGTGAATTGGGGAAACACAAACGTTCTGTTTTTTCTGCTATTAACAGTCGACATTCAAAATCTTTTGCTGTTATACATTCTGATGTGTGGGGACCCTCTCGGGTTGTTTCCCGTTCTGGTCATAGATGGTTTGTTAGCTTTATTGATTGTCATTCTCGTGTCACTTTGATTTATCTTCTTCGTTCCAAAGATGAGGTGTTTGATTGTTTCCAAGAATTTCGTAAAATGATTCAAACTCAATTTGAAGCTAAAGTAAAGATTCTCCATAGTGATAATGGTCATGAATATAGTAATAATACTTCTTTTGAATCTTATCTCTCTCAGCATGTCATTATTCTTCAAACTTCTTGTGTCAAAACTCCAAAACAAAATGGCGTGGCGGCAAGAAAGGATCGCCACTTACTAGAGGTAGCCTGCACCCTTATGTTCACTATGAACACCCCTGAATTTCTATGGGGAGATGCTGTTTTGACTGCTGCTTTTTTGATAAATCGACTTCCTTCTAGAATTCTTGGGAACAAAAGTCCAATATCTTTGCTTCAACACACAACAAGTCCTTCTCCTTTGCCTTGAGTCTTTGGTTGTGTGTGCCATGTTCATGATAAATCTCCCACTCGGGGAAAATTAGATCCCAAGTCTCTTCGGTGTGTTTTCATTGATCACTTTTCCACCCAAAAAGAGTATAAATGTTATCATCCTCCTTCACACAAAGTATTCGTCACTCGGGATATAACTTTTTGGAATTGGAACCTTTTTATTCTTCTTCACCTTCTCCTCAGGGGGAGGATGTTATTGATGAGGAGAAGCTTCCTCCTGAGGCTCGCATTACAAGTACTATTCTACCCTCTTTTTCGCATTACAAGTACTATTCTACCCTCTTTTCATGTTCCATCTTCCCTTGTTCCTATTGATGTTCCTGATAATTCTACACAGGGGGAGTTATAGAATGAACCTGAGTTGAGAACTTATGCTCGAAGAGGCAAACATAAAGGTCACCATTTCTGCACCACTACTCCAACCTTGCTCAGAACCTTGTCTTGATAACGCTAATGGTGAGAATCCTAATCCTACTTGTTCATCTGATAATATTGATATTCCTATTGCTCTTAGAAAAGGGTTTAGAGCTTGTACTCAACATCTGATCTCTAATTTCGTAGCCTATGATAAATTGTTTGCATCTTATCTCTTTTTTGTTTCTTCCTTGTCTTCAATATCTGTACCTCAGGGATGGAAAGAAGCAATGAGTGATGACAATTGGAAACAGGCTATGATAGAGGGGATGAATGTCCTGAAAAAGAATGATACATGGGAACTAGTCTTATTTCCTTACGGAAAAAGACCAGTTGGTTGCAAATGGGTATATCTGATCAAACGAAGCGAAAATGAGACAATTGAAATGATTCAAAGCCAGATTAGTTGCAAAAGGGTACACTAAACTCATGAGATTGATTACCAGGAGACATTTGCTCTTGTGGCAAAGATGAACTCTGTTCGTACCATAATCTCATATGCGAAAAACTTGGTGGGATATTCAACAGTTGGATGTGAAAAATGCATTCCTTCATGGTGACTTAGAGGAGGAAGTATATATGAAAATACCCTCTGAATTTGCTTCATTTACCACCAAGGGTAAGGTTTGTAAACTGCGAAATGCTTTATATGGGTTGAAGCAATCTCCCAGAGCTTGGTTTGGTAGATTCCACAAAGTAATGATAAGATTTGGGCACAAGCAGAGTAGAGCGGATCATACCCTATTTGTCAAACAGATAAACGGTAAGACTACCATTCTTATTCTTTATGTTGATGACATTGTGGTGACAGTGGATAATATAGAAGAGATAGTGAATCTTAAAACAAGTTTGGCCAAAGAATTTGAGATCAAAGATCTTAATCCTTTGAAATATTTTCTTGGTATTGAAGTTGCAAGATCTACCAGTGGGATTTTTCTATCTCAAAGAAAGTATGTCCTTAATCTTTTAACAGAAACTGGCATGATGGGAAGTAAGTCTGTTGATTCTCCTATTAAAGTTAATCATCATATAGCAGGTGGCACAGGACCTACGGTTGATAAAGAAAGATATCAACGTTTGGTGGGACGATTGATATATCTTTCTCATACTAAACGTGATATATCTTATGCTGTGGAAATAGTGAGTCAGTATATACATGATCATTGACATTGTCACATGAAAACTGTTTATAGAATTTTGAGGTATCTCAACTCTGCTCCCGGAAAAGGGTTATTGTTTGCATCACATGGTCATATGAGAGTTGAAGTTTTTTCCGACTCAGATTGGGCAAGTTCTATAGAGGATCGTCGTTCTACATTAGGTTACTGTTCATTTGTTGGAGGTAATCTTGTTACTTGGCGTAGTAAGAAACAATCCGCCGTGGTAGCAAGTTCTAGTATTGAAGCGGAATATCGAGCTATTGCCTTGGGTATATGTGAACTAATTTGGCTTCGAACCTTGTTAGAAGATTTTGGTGTTACAACTAATAGTCCTATGCAGTTATTTTGTGATAATAAGGCAGCTATTAGTATTGCGAACGATCCAGTACAACACGATAGAACGAAGCACATTGAGATTGACAGACACTTCATCACAGAAAAGTTAACTAGTGGTCTTATTTGCTTACCTTTTGTCAAAACAGAAAATCAGCTTGCTGATATTTTGACCAAGGGTCTTAATAGTAAGATGTTTCATCCACTATGTTTCAAGTTGGGTATGCGAGACATCTATACACCAACTTGAGGGAGAGTGTTAGAAGATATGACAGGATATACCATAATTGTAGCTTCCTTAATCAGTGTGTACACATTATTGTAATTTAGGACTTACCATAAATGTAATTAGGTTGTTTTATGTATATATATCAATCTATATAATAGAAAGAAATAACTTCAATGAAATAAGCTTCTCAATTTCTACATAATATCATAATTATTAAAATATGATTTGCAAAGAACTTGATGAGATCCTCAATATATATGGTGATAGGTGTTAATTCTGATTCTTGTTGGTGAACTTCTTGAAGAGATTTTGAAGCTTGAGTACTAGAGACTAAATAATTGGGTTTTGTTTGATAATGAATGTCAAAACATTTAGATAGATAATGTTATCGAGCAAAATCTATGAAACACAATTCTTTTCATGGGAAACATTGTAATATAGAAACTATTACATCCTTTTTTCTTTAAACATACTAAAGGAAAAGTTTGGGTACAAACATGTTGAAATATTAAATCATGGTGACAGTACTTATTTGTGGAACCAATTTTTGTATACCAAGAAGTGCTTGATATTGGATGGTAGGGCTTGATTTTTGGTCAACAGGTAACCCATAACCATAATTGAGGGAGATCAATTTTGTTTTTCTGGAATCGGTTCCAAACCAGCTCATGCCAGCCCAGCCCAACCCAACCCAACCCAACCCAACCCAACCCAACCCAACCCACCTGTTCTCTGGTTGGTTATCCGTTCTAGTTTTTCTTGATTGGTTCATGTTAAAATTTTCAACATTTTAATTTGTAAAGCACATTGTAATAGTATTGGAAAAACTAGAACTGAGAAACTTAACCACCTAAATTTTTTTTCTGCTTTTTTCTTAAAACTTAACCATGTATTCAAGTTTCTCCTTCAAATGTTCTTCTTCCTTGAGCCTAGTAAGGTTTGCATCAAATCTGTTGGGTCAAGGATGAGAAAGTTTGTATAAAGGTATTCATGAAAGAGAGATGTTCAAGTCTAATGCATGGGCCATGATGGTGAGAAAAGATAAGAGGGCTCATTATCAGTGCCCCTTAATGGATTGCCTTTTTTTTTTCTGAGTAATGATGGCTTGGCTGTTAGCAGACGCTTACTTTCTTTTCCCTTTTTTAATGGAGTTAGATGGATCCCAGTTGGTTTGTATGGGTAGATCTAGCTAACAATGACTTAAGTTATATGTTTTCATTTGAAGCTCGAGTTCGAATGAATTTCAAAATTTTAGTTGAGTAAAAGGGGAAAAGTAAAGAAAAATCATAATTTAAGGCTGCATCAACTCTTGTGAGAAGATAATTCACAACGGAATTTGCTCTATGTTGCGTTACATACTTAAACTAGAACATAGCAAAACATATTTTGAGATGTAGCAGGTGGCATAATCTTATGCTCTTGGTACACATACCTATACTGGAAATTTGTTTCCACTCACATTGATAGATAGAATCTATAAATCAATGTTCATACTTCATACAAGTTTCTCTCCTGGTAGTTTCTCCTCACATGTTTATATTCTTGCCGAAATTCGTTAACAAGGTTACCTATATAAAAATATGCAAGTGTCATATTTATTTTGTTTGGTTCATTTAGTTATACTGCCTCCTGGAAAAATCTATAGCAGGCTACCAGTCATTGCTTGCTGCATCTTTTTGTCCTTATGTTATCTTATCATATTCTTACTTGCAACTTGAACCACTGACAGTTCATAAGCAGTAATTTATTTACACAATTTGGGATTCTGCATGAAATTTTTTACTTTTGCCTTCGACATTTCACAAATTAGTTTAAATTGTAGGCATACTGAATTCTTTCTTTCCTCTCTGCAGTCTAGGCAGAAAGCACTTGCAGATCTACAGCAAATGCAAACTGTGCATGTAAGACTAAGTTTCTTTTCATGTGAAATGGTCTCCTCTCTCTCTCTCTCTCTTTCTCTCTCCGCTCCCTCTCTCTCCCCATCCCTCTCCCTTAGACCCTCTCATACTAGCTGCCATCCTAGCCAACAGGATTTCTCGTAAAATATTCTAATAATTAATCTCCTCCAAAAATAATGAGGATTTCACAGGCTACAGACATCAAAAAGCTTCACTCAAAAAGAGGATCATAGTCTCAGATGTTTAAGATCATAAGCATCAGTCGTAAAAAGGGATTTTGTTGTTCTGGGGAAAAGAAATTGCGAAAGAATATATCAACTAATTTCTCTCTACCAACAAGCTTCGGCATAGTTGGTATCTCCAGGTCCCCCTGCGCCAGGGGTGGGGGTTGGCTATAATGTAAATTCTAATATGACTTAAAAGTGCCAAACAAAAAAAAATCCTCCCCCCCCCCTCCTTTTTCCCTCTTCTTCCATTATATAAACGTATATAAATTTCATATGTTCAAGAAATCATTGATGACCAAGTATGTACATATGCAGCTTGAGAAGTTGAGTGACAAACAATGCCAACCTGAATCACAACTTAAGTTCATAATAGAGGCCTGGCTACAGGTACTGTAACATTTCTGCATTTTATGACTGGAAATAAGTGTTCTTCTCTTTAAATATTGCTATTGCGTTTGCTGTGATTGCAGATAGTTGAATGTAGACGGGTGCTAAAATGGACATATGCCTATGGGTATTACTTAGCGGAGCAGGAGCATGCCAAGAGGCAGTTCTTTGAATACTTGCAAGGTATGCCTTTTCACTATGCCAAAAATAATACTTATTATTTTAATAATTCATTTTTATAATTAATTCTGTAATCTCCCAGGTGAGGCTGAATCTGGCTTGGAGCGACTTCATCAATGTGCAGAGAAGGAGCTACAGGGGTACCTCAATGCGGAGGGTCCATCAAAGGACTTCAATGAGTTCCGCACAAAGCTAGCTGGATTGACCAGGTGATTGCCAATCAAAATTAATTTGGCAGTGTATTTTCTACCTGTGGTGAATTTTTGTTAGTTGATTATGATCAACGATCTTACTAGTTTGTATTTGCAATCACTCTTTCATTCCAGGGTAGAAAAAAGGGTGCTGGGGGAGCATTGGCATATTGTTCCTTCTGTCTTCTGTCTTCTTATTCTTCCTCTACCCCCCCACCCCCCCAAAAAAAAAAAAAAAAAAAAAGAAACCGCTCACGCAAGGGGGCCCTCTTAGGTAATTTTCAACGCGACCATAATAGTGAATGACAGTTGATGACTAACAAAATATTGACAGTTGTAGCATTGCCTTTACCTTGGCTAATATCACAATGATACCAGTCTTGAGGATTGCTCTGAATAATGCTGTCTATGTACCACACTCAATGGGGGACAGAAAAATGTAGTTATTCAAATTCCATACACATTGCATTACATATGGGCTGTCTGTGCTCTTCAAGCTTCAGTACACATCCTAGTACTTTCATAATTAATATAACATTCTATTTCAGCCATTACCATTTACTCCCTTAATTATTGAATGGGATGTCAAAAATTAATGTTAACAAACTAATGGTATTTTATGTGATTTGGTTCCTTTTTCTTCATCCTGTATTATTGCTGCCTTTAACTATAAAAGTCTTTATCTCACATGATATTTGGTGAAATCCAACTATTTCAGTGTCACCCGTAATTACTTTGAGAACCTTGTCCGAGCTTTAGAAAATGGTCTGTCAGATGTGAACTCCCATGCTGCGTGCAGCAGGACTACTAGTTCGAAGAGTTTGGGAGGGTGCAGTAAAGGTAGAAGCAACAGAGGCAAGGGAACTGCGTCTAAATCAAGCAGTTCTAGAAACATAGATGACTCAGGACACTGGTCTTGTGAGTATTGCACATTTGCCAATGTCAAATCTGCCACAGCTTGCCAAATGTGCCAGCAACGCCGATGAACCCCATTTCCTATATGAATGCACGTGGATAATCTATCCGTCTTGCTTTTCCCACACTGGTTATTTAAATGGCGTAATCTCCTTGGCCGCTGCAGGGTCCGAAGTTTTATTAGTGATTTTACGACAAAAATAATGTTTGTGGCCCAAAGTTTATAGGGTTATTGAGATTGCACCCCCAATGTTAAAAAGGTATCTAAGTGCATCCAAGGTTCTTTTCTGCTAAACAAAATGCACCCTCCTTTCAATCTTCTCGTCCCCAAGGGTAATACAAAAGAGCTGCTTCACCTCGGCTTGGGTTGGGCGAGATTTAAACTGGTCAAAATGCAAACCAGAGTTCTTTTCTGTTAAACAAAATGCACTCACTTTTCACCCGTTAAAACCTTGAAAAGAACTATGCGGTGCACTTGAATACGTTTTAGACATTAGGGTGCAAACCTCAACAACCCTACAAATTTTGGGGTGGTAACTGTATTTTAGTCGTGATTTTACATATGGAGGTTCTAGGAAAGGAAATCTAAATGAAAAAGGAGAGAGCACTCAAATGGTAAGCCTCCTTGTACTGTATTCATTTGATATATTTGTACATAAGCACTTGTTGTATGTCTTATATTACCTTGTGACCCATAGTATCAAGAATTCAGGCACACTGTATTTTCTGTATTTTGTCTAGTCAGATAAAGGGGATCTAAATATTTATAGATATGTAGTTGGCTTGAAGCTACTGAATGGATTTGTTGTAACTGGGGTTCTACTTGGGAACCCAAATGAAATAATCATATATGTTTCTTTGACATTTAAGGCAGTTTTTCAGGTTTTTGTATGATAATTTATAAGCACGTTGATACTTAAGAAGCATGACATGAACTCAAGCTATGCACCGGATTAAAATTATTTCTCGCATTATTTCTTTGCCATTTCCTTTTGTGGTTGAACCAAGGCTGTGAGCTAAATTTATATGGGTTAGATTGGTTCAAGAAAGTTTATTTTTTATGGGTTGAGTTTAGTGGGAAATAGTGAGGAGAATAGGAAGGCAAGATATATATTTTTGGGTAGGAAATAGCAAGTTGAATCGGAAAGCCTCTTGAAAAGAAAGCAAGATAAATATTTGCAGTTTTCTATCCCATTGTGGCATTGTCTAAGCCTCTTAGATAATGGGAATTTTTAGCAAAAGAATTATTTTTCGGAAAGAAAGTTGAATACATTTGTTTCAAAATATATAATCAGTATTGATATTTTAGAATCAATCTGAGACAAAGAATTGGTATTTCCTAAAATAAAATTTGATATTTTTATAAAATTTTTCTTACCTAATTGTGGGATTATTTACATTTTATATTAGAGGGAAATTATCGCATTTATTTGTGAAAATATCAAATTCCTTTTAGAGATATGTTTCAAATTTAAAATTGGTATACATTTATTAAATTTTACACTATGATTATGAACATTGTATATGATTATGAACATTGTAAATTATGTAAAAATATTATTAGTTATTAAATTAATATTTGTAAAATATAAATGAATCGTATTAATTTTAAATTTAAAAATTTTACTTTGAAAAGTCTTACTTCCTACATAATCTTTGTTATTATTATAATCTGGTTAGTTATAAATTTTCGGACAAAACAACCATCGTTATGTATTGAATCTATATTATTAGGCTATGTTTATTTGTAAGAATTATACTTGGGATATGACTATTAATCTCAAATGTTATTTATTTTTAAATTTAGACTTGAGACTATTAGTCTAGGGATTATAAAATGACTTAATAATTTTTAGATTATAATTATAATCCCGGGATTATAATCATATTATTAATTATCTTGAGATTCTAATTCTATAAATTATAATCCTAAGATTATAATACTTACAAACAAATATAACCTTAGTGATTCGCACTGTCACAATTCATTCATGATCTGATAAAACTATAGTGTAGTTCTTCAACTGTCACAATGCATTCACGAACTTCATAAAACTATACGATATAGCCTTAGTGATTCGCACTGTCACAATTCATTCATGATCTGATAAAACTCTATAGTGTAGTTCTTCAACTGTCACAATGCATTCACGAACTTCATAAAACTATACAATTTAGTTCTTGAATTCCCTCATGTTGGAATTAAGGAAAGTAAAATCTATTTATATAAAACTAGTGTTCTTGTGATCCCTCCACTTTCTCTCTAATTAAAAAAATCTATACTCCAAAAAGTTTTCTTCAGATTTGGAGATGATTTTTCTCCTTTTCTTCATGTCTGGTTCTAAACAATCTTTGCAAGCGATGCTGACACTTTCTCTTAACAACAGGACGAACCACCTGAGTCACTGTAATGAACTCTTAGGAAATAACTTTTACAAATATGTAAGAACCTGAAATTTTCTCATCAATCTTTATATATAAAAGCACGTCCAATATAACGTGAGACTGACATCAAATTACGTTATCAAAATCAAATCAATTTTAAAACTTGCCTATTAAGAGTTGACTCAGTTGATTTCTCCTCTCTTGAATCGACTGCATTTTGTTGGAATTGGCCTGATATCTTCCGCTCCCCTTCTCGATTAAATTCAGACTCTTCATCTCTTTATCTTCTTCGCCGTTTACTGTGAGGACCCAAAATTTTAAATAATTCAATTTTTACGAATAATTTTTATTTATTTAATATTGATTATCAATATTACGCTGAGTATCTGTGATATGAGCTTAGCAAGATGGTCAAGCTATTTATTGACTGGGTAATATGAGTGAAGTTATATAAAATAATTGATGAAAACCCTAACCCTAGTTTTGGATAGGGATTAGATAGTTAATACAGTAATTGTAATTGTGTTTAGGAGTATTATTTGTACAGAATAGAATTAATGATCAAAGTTTAATAAGATAAGGTATAACCATAGTAAATCCTAATGTGGATTAGAAACCCTAATCTACAGTTAAGAAACCCTAATGAACAGTTAGGAACCCTAATTGCTTTTTTGGGAACCCTAATTTCTGATTCGGGAACCTTAAACCCTAATTAGTAAAGCCTAATGTGATTATCAAACCCTAAGAGTTAGAATTAAAGATAAGCATGTCAATTGACTATTATACCCTTAAAATCATGAGGTAATTTATCAAAATACTCTCTTAGAGGTGAAATGACCAAAATACCCTTTACTTAACTTTTAAGTTAAGAGATTTTTCTAGATTCAATGACTCACCATATCTTTTGGATTACAACATGTGCTCAAAATTACACCAAATTAGATCTAAGTGCCACCTTGCATAACTTAGATACATTAAATCAAAGTTAAAGAGATTAAAGAGAGAGAAAACCAAAAACCTAGCTCATTTGTGAACCAACACTTAGCCAAGTTCTTTTCTCTCCAAAGACACGAAATAGAATAGTGATTCAGTCCCTAACAAAGTTCATAACACCTCAAGATCAGTTGAGGAAAGCCTAGATCAAAGCTTGTTCAAGAGAGGTATAAACCCTAACCTAAGTTTAAGTTGTATGCTAAGATAAAAGTTGTGTTTATGTGTTTAAATTTATGTTATAAGATGTTATTTAGTGATCTATGATGTTATATCATAGATCCATAATATCAAAGTACTCAAAAATAAAGTTTTTAAAACTGTCAAGAACCCTAGTTCTATGGTCTGACAACCGAATGTCAGAGGCTATAGATCTAGATCTATTTATGATTTGTCTTGTTTGATGTAATAGAGTTGTAGTATGCTATGAGGGGAGTGATCTGAAAGTGGAATCATGGTCATAGCATGTCCAGATTCCTAGATATTGATGGTCAAAGTGGTTGACCGACCATGACTTTGTGTTTCCGGGTAACCCAGAAAATACCCAGGAAGGTCTGACAAGATTTTGTTGAGCTTAGATGTGACGCCCCCAAAATAGGTATACATCAACCATCTTGGGTCGCCAAATACATGGTACTGAATACAAATACAAACTTAATTATACAACATGAAAGTGAGAGAGTTTTACGAATATTGTCATCTGAGACAATATCCAAACTCAAATAGAGTCCTCATTACATTTATTGACACACTATTTTTTTATGGAATAGTGAGGACTACTATTACACCATCTCTGCCATTACTCCGCTTCCCAGACTAGTTCCTAAGCTCGTTCTCATTTCTTGAAGAGAAACAATGGAAGTAAAAGAGTGAGCTCAACTAGCCCAAGAAGAAATATTATGACTAAGATAATGCAGAATTAGTTATCATTAGCCTTCAACAATGTTAAACTGATAGAATATAATAGACAACAAGTTTAACTGCAGCGGAACAAGTAATCCATTAGAAGAGTTAAGTAGAGCATGATATCTACTATCTTCTATGATTTAAAAAGTTTATCATTAACTTTATTGGTGGGACTCAACTTAATAAATAAATCACATCATCGAATCATCCTTGTACTACGGGCCAAGGATATTCATTAGTATCATGTCCACAAATTATTCTTGCACTACGGGCCAAGAATTATTCGTGTAATCATCAATGGTCATGACTATACCGAATTATCCCAAATTCATAATCATACCAATCAACAAACGCATCCATCTATGCACGTAAGCTAAAGATGACTTTCATCACAATATAAGCATGAGGATGATGACAATGATATAAGAATTCAATTAAAAGAAAGTAAAGGATAAATTTTTAAAGATTTATAATTTAATTTATCCAGAATTCAATAATGTCCAAATTTTCAACATGATACTGCTTTGTAGAGTAAAATTCAAGAATAATATCCATGTATCAAAAATAATTTGGACAGAAAAGAAATAAATTTTTCGATAAATAGTACCCCGTGAATAGTACTTCGAGAATAGTACCCTGTGAATAGTAATCCGACATGAAAAGTGCCCCAAATATCCGAGTGAACAATATTTGAGTGAATAGTAATTGGGTGAATAGTAATCCCATGAATAGTAACTCGTGAATAGTATCCCGGCATGAAAAGTGCCCCGAATACTCGAGTGAATAATATTATAGTGAATAGTAACTGGGTGAATAGTAACCCGTGAATAGTAACTCATGAATAGTACTTCGGGTGAAAATATTGATATTTAATAAAAAAGTTCATAACAATATTCGAATAAAATGATACTGGATGAAGCGCAAAACTCACGGATATTCCACTAATTTCAAGGATTATAGAAGCAATACTTACCATAGTAAGTTTAGATTTAATAATATGAAAAGAATTAACATACAAAAACTGCAAATGGATTTTCACCTGTCATACGGTATGTAATCCGCGTAGATAGGTTATTCCGACATACTAAAGGATGAATACAAAAAATAGTATTCCTTATGCATACGAAATAAATAATACCCCTTACCTTAGTAGAAAGTTGGATACTGCAAAAGTGAAGTAGCAGAATACTCTTCTTCTTGCTTTCTATAATTTCTCTCTCTATAGTGTCTCTTGTGAATCTCAGTGAATTGGTGAGAATGAAAGAAGAATTAAGCTTCTATTTATAGGAGAATGGACTAAATAGTAACTAATTCACGAATGATCCAGATTGATTCACTATTAAAACGGACGGTCCATATTGAATACTATTAAAACCACAATCGACGGTCCAGATTGATTTACTTTTAAAACCACCACCGACGGTCCAGATTGATTTACTATTAAAACCACCATCAATGGTCCAGATTGATTTAACTTATTACACTTTAGTACCCCTAAAGTTTTCCAAGTTTGCATTATTCCCCTCTAACTTTTGTAATTCACTTATCTTCAATAAACACATTCTTAATACTTCAACAATTATTCATCATTAATATTATAACTCACAATAT
The DNA here is from genome assembly GCA_020205605.1 of Panax ginseng. Lineage (NCBI taxonomy): Eukaryota > Viridiplantae > Streptophyta > Magnoliopsida > Apiales > Araliaceae > Panax > Panax ginseng. Next base: position 89,338,308 of record CM035139.1, on the reverse strand, counting down.
TTAACAACTAGATCGTTCCCAGGAAAGAGGGGGCTTTCCAATAAGGATTTCTTCTTATTGGCGCGTAATTAGGTGACCAAACCTCTCATCGACAGAACTTTCTAGACATTATCAATATTGCAAATAATAATATGAATAACTTTGTTGTCTCAATTTATTGATTTAATAATATAAAATATTATGCAGATGATAATGTGACAATAATTGAATCAAATAACGTGAGATACTATGAAACAATTACTATAGGAATAATTGAGTATAACTGAGTGACTTCTCATGTAAGCATCAATAATCAATACCGTGTGCTACTATGTAACCACACATATTACTGTACTTTTACCATCGGGTAGTTCAACAGTTTAACGGAAAAACTTCCACTGTTATTTTTATAAAAAGATATTTATGTCGTTTTCTATATACGATAATACTTCCGTTGTGGGGTCCACCAATGATTGTTTCGTCGTACGAATATTCCCCGACCAATCGAATATTCACTGACACAACGAATATTTTATATCAACTTGCTTACTTTGCAAAATTTTCCAAATATTACCCACAACTATAACATTATATCATATCATATCCACACCATAATATTCAAAAATATATTTCGAGAAAAATTATTCTTTATTCAAAAAAAAGTTGGGGTCTTACAACCTCCCCTTCTTATGAAATTTCGTCCTCAAAATTAGGGTACGTACCTGATATGTCGAAGAGGTGAGGATACCTTGATTTCATTTCAGATTCTAACTCCCAGGTCATTTTCTCCACATCGTGGTTTCTCCACAAAACTTTGACTTGAGGTATAACCTTGGAGCGTAGAATATGATCCTTCTTATCCAAGATTTTAACAGCTACCTCTTCATACATTAAATCTTCCGCTATCTCGTCCGGTTCTAATTCAATAATTTGGTTCGGGTCTTTCACATATTTACGTAACATAGATATGTGAAAAACGTTATGAACACAAGACATACTTGGCGGTAAGGTGAGTCTATAGGCCGCAGTTCCTACTCGATCAAGGATTACAAATGGGCCAATGAATCGAGGATTGAGCTTTCCTCTCTTTCCAAATCTCGTAACTCCTTTCCATGGAGCAACACGTAACAACACATTATCTCCAATATTGAATTCCACGTCCTTTCGATGAAGATCAGCATAACTCTTTTGTCGATCTTGTGAGGTTTTTATACGTTGTCGGATCATTTGAATCTTTTTCGTAGTCATACGTACCAACTCCGGTCCCAACAATGTTGCTTCACCTACCTCATCCCAGTATACTGGAGAACGATACTTTCTTCCATACAATGCCTCAAAAGGAGCCATGCCAATACTTGCTTGATAACTGTTGTTGTAGGAAAACTCCACCAATTGTAAGAACTTGTCCCAACTTCCTTTGAAGTCAAGGACACAGAGTCTTAATAAATCCTCAAGAGTTTGAATAGTCCTCTCTAATTGTCTGTCCATTTGAGAATGATACGCCGAACTAAATCGTAAATCCGTGCCCATAGCTTTTTGCAAACTAACCCAAAATCTTGAAGTGAATCTTGGGTCTCGATCATAAACTATGGATACTGGCATACCATACAATCTTACAATCTCGTTTATGTACCTACGAGCAAGACGTTCAAGTGTATAAGTTTCTCATATCGGTAAGAAATGAGCAGACTTGGTCAATCTATCAACAATGACCCAAATCGCATCTATGCCTTGAGAAACCTTGGGAAGACCAGTAACAAAATACATGGTAATGTGCTCCCACTTCTATTCTGGAATTTCAAGTGGTTGCAATGGATCTTTTGGCACTTGATGTTCCGCCTTGACTCGTTGACAAGTTAGACACCTTGAGATAAATCCCGCTATCTCTCTCTTCATATTGCTCCACCAAAATGTATGTTGAAGATATCACGATACATTTTGGTACTCCCAGGATGGATTGCAAATGGTGTGTTGTGCGCCTCCATCATGATCTTATACTTTAAGTCGAAATCGTTAGAACACAAAGTCCGGAGTTGACTCAAAGTATTCCTTCTTCATCGATTCTTGCTTCCTAATAACACCTTCTTGCACTTTCTTCTTCATAATGCATTAGCTCCGGATCCAGTAGCTTGAGCAGCTTTAACTTTATCGATTAAAGTCGGTTCTACTCGTATATTTGCCATCATCACATGGGTCCCTGGAGTCTTTAACTCTATCTCCATCCTTTGTAAGTTATGTAAAATGGGCCTTTGTGTTGACAATATTGCACTCGTACCCACATATGATCTTCTACTAAATGCATCAGCTACTACGTTCGCTTTTCCTGGATGGTATTGAATGGTATGATCATAATCTTTCAATAGCTCAAGCCATCATCTTTGCCGCATGTTGAGTTCCTTTTGAGTGAAGAAATATTTGAGGCTTTTATGATCTGTATAAATCTCCAGCTTCTCTCCATACAGGTAATGCCTCCAAATCTTAAGCGCAAAAATGACAGCTGTCAACTCTATGACTTTCCCATGTTGCATAAGAACACATCCTAAACCTTTGCACAAGCATCACTTTGAGATGACAAATCCTCTCGAACCGAGATGGTATTGTCGTAATAAAAGTCTTTGAAATGAGTCTCCTCTTGAGTTCTTGAAAACTCTTCTCACATTCCTCGCTCCAACCGAATTTTGTATCTTTTCGAGTCAGCTGAGTTAATGGAGTAGCGATTCGAGAAAATCCTTCTACGAAATCTCCGATAATAACCATTTAAGCCTGTAAAGCTACGTACTTCGGTCACTGACTTGGGTTGTTCACAGCTTTGAATTGCTTCAATCTTTGCTGGGTCAACAAATATTCCATGATTTGATATCACGTGCCCAAGGAATGCTATTTCCTCAAGCCAAAACTTGCACTTCTTCAACTTGGCATAAAGCTTGTTTTCACAAAGCTTTTGGAGTATCAACCTCAAGTGTTGCTCATGATCTTCACGGTTTTTGGAATAAATAAGGATGTCATCAATAAAGACGACCACAAAGTGATACAAATATTCCTTGAATACTCGGTTCATCATATCCATGAAAGTAGCAGGAGCATTAGTCAATCCAAAAGACATGACTAGGAATTCATAATGCCCGTACCGAGTTCTGAAAGCAGTCTTTGGGATGTCATCAGTTTTAATTTTTAACTGATGATATCCGGAAAGAAGATCGATCTTTGAAAAGAATTTGGCACCTTGCAACTGGTCCAACAGGTCATCAATGCGTGGCAACGGGTACCTATTTTTGATGGTGACATGATTCAACTCCCGATAATCAATACAAAGTCGTATACTTCCATCTTTCTTCTTTACGAAGAGAACAGGAGCACCCCAAGGAGTTGTACTAGGACAGATGAAACCGATGTCTAACAATTCCTGTAGTTGAGTCTTTAACTCCTGAAGTTCAACATGAGCCATTCGATATGGGACTTTGGAAATGGGTTTTGTACCGGGTTCAAGGTCGATACAAAATTCAATTTCACGCTCTGGGGGTAGGCCAAGAAGTTCTTCAGGGAATACATCAGGAAATTTATTAACAATGTAAATACCATTCAAATATGACGTATTTTTGTTTAAATCTGTGACATGGACTAAGAAAGCTTGACATCCATTTTCAATAAACGAATAGCTTTATGACTTGAGATAACATTAATTAACTTTAATGGTTTGGTTGCTTGAATTCGCATAATAGGTTGGTTAGGAATATGAAAGCTAACAACCTTACGAAAACAATCAATTTTAGTATGATGAGTAGTCAACCAATCAATTCCTAAAATCACATCAAATGCAAGTATTTTTAAAGAAATAAGATCGATAGGTAACGTGCGGTTACCGATTTAAACCAAACAAGACTTATAAACAGTGGATGTTATGAAGGTTTCTCCCAACGAAGTTTTAACAGATAAATCAAAGTCTAATTTCTCCGGAGTCAAATTTAAACGTTGAGCGCAAGTAGGAAAAATAAAAGAATGGGTAGAACCGGTATCAAATAAGGTATAAGATTCGCAAGAGTTTATGATTAGCTTACCCGTGATCACCTCGTTCGGATTCCTTGCTTTTTGGGAGGTTACGACAAACACTCTCCCTTGAACTATCGGTTTTGTCTTATCTGGGATGGCCTTTGATGCCTCCATCCCAGCTAGACTTGTCTTTGGTGCATGAAAAAATCGGGCTAGGTGACCTTCTCTTCCACAATTGTAACATGCTTTGGACTGGTGCGTACAGTTTGGACTGATGTGTCCCTCTCCTCCGCATTTGTAACATACGACTGACGGTCGTTTTCCTTCTTTAACAACAGGTGCTGGTGCTGACGTCTTTCCATCATTATTGAATCTCCTCTTCTTGAAATTTCCACTTCTATTATCTTGGCCATGATGATTACCACCGAAGTGGTTACTATTTCTTGCATGTTGATTCCCTCCACGTTTGTTGTCACCTCTTCGATGACTGCTACCACTGGTATTATCGACTTGGTGGCTGCTCTCTCTTGGTTGGGTTGACTCATTATCGCGCTCCAATAACTGAGCCATATTTACAACATCTGAATACAAACACAATTTATGAGAAATAAGGTATTGACGTATTTCGGGTCTCAAACCTCGTAGAAACATTCGCGTCATTCTCTCCTCATTATTAACCAAATGGGATGCGAACCAGGACAACTCGGCAAACTTAGCCTCGTACTGCGACACAGTCATATTGTTTTGCTCCAACTTGATAAACTCCACCTCCTTCATGTGACGAATACTTTCGGGAAAGTACTTGTCATTGAACAACAGAGCATCTTGAGTGCGGCAGGCTGGTTACGTTTTACTGATTCCCACCAGTAATCTGCTTCTCCTCTCAACATGAAGGTGGCAAAGGGAACCTTTTGATCCTCGGAGCATCCCAAGACATCAAATATCTTGGTGATCTCTGCTTTATCCACGCTCCGCTTTAAGTGGTTTTGGCTCTCCCCAAACTCTCGAGATGGTCCCAGCTCCTTGAATTGTTTTGCGGTGACCATCTGTGAGTTGCCAGTATGTCCACCTGCATTTTGAACAGGAGCCACTCTCGCCTGATGTTGCATGAATTGCATGAAGCCTCTAAACATCCCATCGTTCATCATTTGATCGGTGCTGTTGTTTACCTAAGGATTATTATCTTCCTGTTGCACGTTATCCTGGGTATTGATTGTTGGTAACTCAACGGTCTCATGTGCTTCATTGCTTATCTTGACATTTTCAGATGCCATTTTCAAATACTTCCACAAAACAAGGGTTAATTGACATGCCACATATTGTCCCTATACTCTGACTGACTAATTAAATACCAAATAAACTTAGGTAGGTCATACTAGCGAAGGAATTCCCCGTCTCTCCCCTCCTAGTTCTTGTCTCACATCTCAGCCAGGGATCATATCCCTAAGCTTTGATACCAACTGTGACGCCCCCAAAATAGGTATACATCACCCATCTTAGGTCGCCAAATACATAGTACTAAATACAAATACAAACTTAATTATACAACATGAGCTGAGAGTTTTTACACGAATATTGTCATCTAGACAATATCCAAACTCAAATAGAGTCCTCATTACATTTATTGACACACTATATTATAGAATAGTGAGGACTACTATAATACCATCTCGGGCCATCACTCCGCTCCCTGACTAGTTCCGGCTTACGTTCTCATTTCAAGAGAACAATGGAAGTAAAAGGTGAGCTCAACTAGCCCAATAAGAAATATTATGACTAAGATAATGCATAATAAGTTATCATTAGCCTTCAACAATGTTAAACTGATAGAATATAATAGACAACAAGTTTAACTGCAGCGGAACAAGCAATCCATTAGATGAGTCAAGTAGAGCATGATATCTACTATCTTCTATGGTTTAAAAAGTTTATCATTAACTTTATTGGTGGGACTCAACTTAATAAATAAATCACATCATCGAATCATCCTTGCACTACGGGCCAAGGATATTCATTAGTAATACGTCCACAAATTATTCTTGCACTACGAGCCAAGAATTATTCGTGTAATCATCAATGGTTATGACTATACCGAATTATTCCTGGTCATAATCATACCAATCAACAGTCCATCTATGCACGTAAGCCAAAGATGACTTTCATCACAATATAAGCATGAGGATGATGACAATGATATAGGAATTCAATTAAAAGAAAGTAAAGGATAAATTTTTAAAGATTTATAATTTAATTTATCCAGAATTCAATAATGTCCAAATTTTCAACATGATACTGTTTTGTAGAGTAAAATTCAAGAATAATATCTATGTATCAAAAATAATTTGGACAGAAAAGAAATAAATTTTTTGGTGAATAGTACCCCGTGAATAGTACCCTATGAATAGTAACCCGACATGAAAAGTGCCCCAAATACCCGAGTGAACAATATTTAAGTGAATAGTAATCAGGTGAATAGTAACTCGTAAATAGTACCCCAGCATGAAAAGTTTCCCGAATACCCGAGTGAATAATATTATAATGAATAGTAATCGGGTGAATAGTAACCCGTGAATAGTAACTCGTGAATAGTACTTCGGGTGAAAATATTGATATTTAATAAAAAAGTTCATATCAATATTCCAATAAAATGATACTGGATGAAGCGCAAAACTCACGGATATTCCACTAATTTCAAGGATTATAGAAGCAATACTTACCATAGTAAGTTTAGATTTAAGAATATGAAAAGAATTAACATACGAAAATTGCAAATGGATTTTCACCATCATACTAAGATGTAATCCGTAGATAGGTTATTCATTCATACTAAAGGATGAATACTGAAAATAATATTCCTTATGAATACGAAAAGAAATAATACCCTTACCTTAGTAGAAAAGTCGGATAACGCAAAAGTGAAGTAGCAGTATACTCTTCTTCTTGCTCTCTATAGTTTCTCTCTATAGTGTCTCTTGTGAATCTCATTGAATTGGTGAGAATGAAGAAGAATTAAGCTTCTATTTATAGAGAATGGACTAAATAGTAACTAATTCACGAAACGGTCCAGATTGATTCACTATTAGAACTGGACGGTCCATATTGATTACTATTAAAACCACAAACCGATTTCCATCCAGATTGATTTACTTTTAAAATCACCACCGATTTGGCCTAGATTGATTTACTTTTAAAACCACCACCGACGGTCCAGATTGATTTACTATTAAAACCACCATCAATGGTCCAGATTGATTTACTATTAAAACCACCACCAATGGTCCAGATTGATTTAACTTATTACACTTTAGTACCCCTAAAATTTTCCAAGTTTGCATTATTCCCCTCTAACTTTTGCAATTCACTTATCTTCAATAAACACATTCTTAATACTTCAACAATTATTCATCATCAATATTATAACTCACAATATTTAACAACTAGATCGTTCCCAGGAAAGAGGGGGCTTTTCAATAAGGATTTCTTCCTATTGGCGCGTAATTAGGTGACCAAACCTCTCATCGACAGAACTTTCTAGACATTGTCAATATTGCAAATAATAATATGAATAACTTTGTTGTCTCAATTTATTGATTTAATAATATAAAATATTATGTAGATGATAATGTGACAATAATTGAATTAAATAACGTGAGATACTATGTAACAATTACTGTAGGAATAACTGAGTATAACTGAGTGACTTTTCACGTAAGTATCAATAATCAATACCGTGTGCTACTATGTAACCACACATATTACTGTACTTTTACCACCGGGTAGTTCAACAGTTTAACGGTAAAACTTCCGCTGTTATTTTTATAAAAAGATATTTATTTCATTTTCTAACTACGATAATACTTCCGTTGTGGGGTCCACCAATGATTGTTTTGTCGTACGAATATTCCCTGCTAAAACGAATATTCCCCGACCAATCGAATATTCACTGACACAACGAATATTTTATATCAACTTGCTTACTTTGCAAAATTTTCCAAATATTACCCACAACTATAACATTATATCATATCCACACCATAATATTCAAAAATATATTTCGAGAAAAATTATTCTTTATTCAAAAAAAGTTGGGGTCTTACATTAGATCTGTCAGATGTTATGTGATTTGATTATGTTAGTGTATCAAAGTTATACTCTGTTATATGGACTATAGATTCATGGCCTTAGATCACATAAATAACAAACATATTTAAAGTAGTGGGTAGTCAAACTAGGTTGACCAAGCATGATTGAGTTTTCTTGAAATTCCAGAAAGTTGAAGAACATAGTTTTTGACAAGGTTTGACCGGCTCAGATCTTGGGATTGTGATGTAGTTAAGCCACCTAAGTGTAGTATATTTATTCTTTGACATGAGAACTACAAGATTGGACCATTTAAACATTTAAACAATAACCATAACATAAAGTGATTGAAGGCACAAAGTACCTACTTGGCACTGACTGGATTTCTAGGTAACCAAGAAAACCTAGAAACTATCTGACAGTCACTTTAGAGGCTTAGATCTTTATGGTGTGATGTTGTATGACCCTGATTGTTGTTGATACATGTAGTATTACATAAATACTACATGATCAGTACCTTAGCAAGCCCAGAAAGATTATGAAATGAGAATTAAGGCTGGTCAAATTTGACACCTTATGACTGACTATGAGTGTTCTTGAGGCTCAAGAACACCTATAGTGACAGTTTCTGTCCCTAAAGGCTTTAGCGACAATTTTATTAAAATTAATTATATTAATTTCCAAAAATCATTAAAAATAGAAATGAATTTCTAAAAATTCCAAAATGAGTTTTAAAAATTATTTGAAGTTATAAAAATTAACTTTTGATAATTTGACATATTTTTCATTAATATTTGTATTTATTTGAATATTAATGATATTAAATTTATCATTAATATTCATTTTAATATATTAATATTAAATAAATTAGGTAAAATAATTTTAATATATTAAAAATCATTTTAAATGATAATAAAGTGTTTAAAAATATTTGAAGTTATAAAATATGACTTTTAATATTTTGAGGTAAATTTTATTAATAATTTAATATTAATGATATTATATTTATTTAATAATTATATTAAATAAATGGTTTAAAATGGTTTTAGTGATTTAAAAATCATTTAAAAAATGATATAAATGATTTAAAAATATTTGAAGTTATAATAAATGACTTTTAATATTTTGATGAAAAAATGTTAATATTTAAATATTAATGGTAATTAGTTAAAATGATTTTAAATGTTTTAAAAATCATTTAAGGGAATATTAGTGTTTTAAAAATATTTTAAGTTATTATAAATAACTTTAATATTTTGACAAGAATTTCATCAATATTTTAATATTATTTTAATATTAATGATAATGGGATTATTTAGTATTTAAATCATTTAAAAAGGATTTCAGTGTTTGAAAAATTATTATAAAACATAATAATTATTTGAAAATTATTATAAACTTCCGAAAAATTTTACGAATGATATTTTAATTATCTAAAATAATACTGAAGCTACAGAATAGAGTTTTATTAAAAATAAACTCGTTAAGTTATCTGATATGGTGACCAGGACACCAAATTAATACCGAGGTCCAACTAGACTGAACTAGTTAGACCTGTTAAGTGTTTATATAGGTTATAAACACTGTTATGACTACGTGATTATGTGTTTAAGTGATATAGTGACTTTAAAGATATAATTATGTGTTGTGATGTGTTGAAAGATCGATATTATTGATTATAGGTCTTTCAAACGCAGCTAAGTTATATTGTGTAACAGTAGTCAACAGCCAAGGTAAGTTTCTTTAACTCAATCTTGAGTTATTACTTTTCAAATACAGTAGTGGTTAATTATTGTTGATTATACCATCTCTGAGATTTATTGTTAATTATTCGCATTTAGTGTAAGTTTGTTAATTTAAACCGAGTTTTAAATTTCAAAAGCGTGACTGGTGAATAACTATTGTTGGTTATTCACATCTATAGGTATAATTGTTGATTGCAAATAGTGCAGTTGATTTTCGTCTATTATTGAACAGTTTTTGAGCTATGTCTTAGCTAATTGTTTTGGCGAGACGAATAATTATTGAAATTTGATAAGTTTTAATTCAATTGTTATTGAAATATCAATGCCAATTATTTTGGCTAGATCGAGATAGATATTAGATGTTGAAATCATAGTATTTCTTTAAATCTAAACTATATTGTTGCGATATGAATTCTTGTTGACTTTGTGGTCGGATATACGGCTGTTGCGCGTGTGTGAATATTATGCATAATATTGGGCAGAATAAAGCTGATCACTTTATGTATTGGGGTATGATTTAATCTTTATGGTTATCTGATACACCTGGGTAATTCAGAGTTGAACCATTGTTAATTACTCGATCGGTTCATGATCCATTGGGATCGCTCAGCATAAAATCTAGAAATTATCCACTTTGTTATTGCTATTGCATTATCTCTTGAAAATCGATTAAACCTTATTGAAACTTCCAAAGTGTTTTACTCTTTCGTCATTGAATTATTGTTTAGCATGAAATGCGATAGAGTTTTGTTATCGAGAAATGATTTATTCAGCTAATTTAAAGTTCTTTGAACATTATTGAAGTCCTGTTGAATCTAGACTCTAATATCCTTGATTCCTATACTTTATTGTATGTTTTAACTTACGGAGCAAACTCGTTGCTCACTCTTGCTTAAATATAATATTTCAGCTAAGAACGAAGTAGCAGGAGGGTCGGAGAAGGACAAGGGCAAAGGCAAATTATAAGAGTAGCTATTATGAACTTTATTTATTATGTTGTTATGTAACCCTTTTTGTATATCTAACGGTAAGTTTGTTATGTTAAGGTTAGAAATCCTAGGATGATGTTATAATGAAATTAATTATTGATATATATGTTTATATTCCTAAATGAATGGATAGTTAGATGTTATCTATATGATGGATCGTGAGTACCAAACTCGGGAGTTAGGTAACCCAAATTTGGGGGCGTCACATTTACAAACCCGAGATCCGTTCCATGATTCACCTCCTCTTCCTATTCTTCTTCTGCTTAACTCGAGTTAATTCAATTTTAATTGGAAAAATAGTTGGTACATAAATCAGTTGGTTTGCTACGTCTCGAATTTCCCCCCTTTTCCTCTTCAACTTTCACAGAGTTTCACTTCCACTTCTCCCCTCTCCCTTTTCCACTTCTTCCACTTCTATATATATATATGCGTATGTTTATATGGATTTGTTGGGTTTATATTCTGTTAAAATTTTCTCTTTTGCTGCAGATCTGACCTCGCTTCTTTCCTCTCTTTCCCGAACCACGTTCGATTTCGATTTTGTGGGCTCAAAATCGATCTGATTAATTATATTTTGAAAACAAATTAATCAGGTAATGAATGATTATTTCCTTTTTGTTTCATTAAATTTTTTTGATGTAATTTGTAGGGTTTTTCGATTCAATTTATTCAATTTTGAGAACAAATCAGGTAATTGATGATTATTTCCATTGGTTCATTGGAATTTTTTGAATATACCCTTTCTATTTTTGAATAAAATTTAGCTTTAGTTTTAGAAGCAATTTAACTTTTTTGTTGGTGATTTCTGAAATTTTTAATGCACCCATTTTGTTTTAAAAATATTTTGTATCGAACTTTAGCTTTAATTAATATAATTTTGCTTGGATTCTATGTGTATAGGATTTCAATTTAGTGCATTTTGAAAGTTATTTTTGGGTATTGAATCATTATTTTGAATTAGAATTTTGAATTGTGAGAATGTTTACATGTAGGGTTATATTTATTTTTCCTCCTATTTTGTGTTTGAGTTTTTTATTTTGAGTTTGCCTGAAATTTTTTATGTACCCTTTTTGTTTTTAAATTCAATGACCACTTTGTCCAAGCTTTTGTATTCTATGTGTATGGGATTTCAATTTAGTGCATTTTGGAAGTTACTTTTTAGTAATGAATTAGGATTTTGAATTGTGAGAATGTTTACATTTACACTTGACCATTCTCATGTATGGGTGGTGTCGACGTCGGGAAAAATTTCATTTTTTGGAATTCCTCTTTTAGTCTTTCTTACCTTTTATGTTTTCCTATATGTTAAATTTTATTTGAAAGGGTGAGTTTGACAAGAGTCCGACACAAAATGTCGACGATTTTTAAAATTCAGAGTCGCCAGTTGACAGTAGTGAAATGATTGTACTAACTCAACCAAATTTAAAAAGATTTAGAAAAAGTCCCGATTATTGAACTTTCTTTAACACGCCTGGGAAACCGAGATTCATAGAGTTCGGGGGCTTGATTAAGTGGGAGAAAGGTGTTAGGCACCCCTCAACTTCCGTAAAAACACGGTTACTGCGTCTTTTCAATTCCCTAATTTATTTGAAGTGTGTGTCTGTGTCTGCAGTTAATTGGGCCTAAGTGCATTATTTGGAAGTAGTGTTATGCCTAGTTTGCACCTATATACAAGGGGTTTGATTGTATAAAAGTTCAATTTTAAGCAAAATATACAAAAATAATGTTTTGAAAATAGGTTTTCAAACCCTTATGCTCACATAGTAATTGAGGCATTTGATACTTCCATTTTATTCTGTATTCGGCTTGTTTTGATTTTATTCTCGAGATGCGAAACATCTTCAAAAAAATAATATACATATAAGTGTCAGGCTCCTTATGGCCATGAAAGCCATCGAAGTGACCCGAGCACCACAAATATGATTTACAAGCTAACTGTACAACTGAAAAGGTCCATCATGGGAACCAGATCTAGATCTGTCAGCTCAATCTTAGATCCCACAGCTCTTAGGCTCACATAATGTAACATGGATAGCCTGCATAGTAAATATAATAAAATAAAATAGATATTTAATCTAAATGTCACAAAATAGAGGATTTATCAATTAAATCCCTGCATACGCATAACCAAGCTTCCCGGTTCCTCTAGATACAGATCTAGGGATGCGTGGCTGCTTAATATTTTAAAAACTAGAAAGAAAACTAGATTTAAATAAATCTTAACCATTCTAGCTCAACTGTTCCAGTTTTATAACTTTTGAACCGGTTAAAAGTTAGATATGACTAGATTTAGATAAATCTAGTCCACAAACATTAATATCACCACTTTACATTAAATAAACAGTTAAAAAAAATATTTTAATAGCAGTAAACAATTAATATATATATATATATATATATATATATATATATATATATATAAAAGCACTAAAAAGCCATGAATTTAGAATCCGAGGCATGATCATTAAATATAAATATAAATATAAATATATGGTTATATATATATTAAAGTTGTAAAAGCCACGAATTTAGAATTCATGCATGACAGTTATATATATTATATATATATATATATAGAAAAACAAGTAAAAATTTCAAATTTGAAAGGATCTTACAGTGTGTAGCGAGTAGAGCTTTAAATCTCTTTTGAAGCTTGAAAACTTCGTTTTCACCGGTTAAAATTTGATATTTTGTAGTATATATGTATATAAGTGTTTACCAAGAAGAATATCAAAGTTTGGAACATTATAGGAGGGGTTAAGAGCTGAAATGGACGGAATTCCCTATATTCCTCTCTTTTTTCTTTTTTTTTTTACTGATGGGGGGGGGGGGGTCTATTTATAGACCAAAGTAGTTGCTGGTCTACCAACGACAGTCGCGGGTGTACCTACGACTACCCGGGTGGGCCTGGGCCTTGCGGGTCCCGTCGTCTCAAAATACGTTCACTCAGACCAACGTGATGTCTGCTCGAACCTTCATTACTTTCAATCCAGGAATCTGATGGAGGAGTGCCATACCATTCTGGAAATCTCTTTCTGAGAGCTATGCAAGGACATAGGGCTTACCTTTTTCTGAATTTGGGAAGATGGATCCATGATCAAAATGACATATTCGGGTCTTCGCAGGCAGTCCGTTGAGCTGTTTTGTGTAGTTTGCGCTCGAAAGTGCTGTAATGGCTCTTTGTGACCCTGTTTGTAGTTGTATTAGGTTTGTTGAAGTTTAATTTTCAAAATGACCGTTTTTCTTTTTCGAGGGTTGTCTCCAATGTTGACGGGGCTTTTGACTGTCCTTCGGGGTTGTCTCCAGGGTTTAATTGCTGCCAACTTTTCTTTTTCTTAGGGTTGATCTCCAAGGTTGATTTGATATTCTATGAGGATGTCTCCGTGGTTAGATTAGATGTTTGTGGTCCTCTAGGGTTATCTCTGGAGTGTGAAAAAGACACTTTTGCTCTCTTGTATAGTTAGTAACAGGAAAACAAAATTTCGAGTGTCTACAGATGCCCTTCTTTATCATGTTTATGTAATGCAATGGAATAAACATGATAAAGATTACTAGACACTTGAAATATGGCAAAGTATATTTAATGATGCAAATCACAATGCAATGAATGTTATGATAAATGTTAAAATGATTTCGCAAATCGCATTCGCAAATCACAAATCGCATTCGCAAATCACATATCGCATTTTGCATTCGCATTTGGCCAATCATACTTCGCAAATCGCACATCACACGTCACATTTGTCGGCGATGCTTGTTTAATGAAATAAATTGAGACATTTTTACATCTTTGTTGGGGATGATGTTTTGAAATCACCGAACCTTCCGGATGTATACGCTGGTAATTTACAGCGGTGCCTACCCTGCTAGTAGTTACCAACTGTGCCTACCCTATTGATAGTTGACAACGGTACTTACCTTATTGGTAGTTAACAATGGTGCCTACTCTGTTGGTAGTTGACAACGATGCCTATCCTGCTGGTAGTTTACAACGGTTGATCATTGGACTGTCTTAATGCCTACTCGAACGGTAGTTTACAATGATAAATTTTTTCCCAAGCCTGGGCATTTAATATATATGCATATTTGACTCTACTAGGGATGTATGCTTAACTTTTTAATGGAAATGTGCGCTGATATAGCGCGATTACACATATGCAGACCATGCATGATGTGAGGATCTTAGGAGTCCATTGTCCTAGGTTGGTGCACATGCTTAATTGACTTGACTAGATGTAGAAACATACCTCACCCTTTCTGAGGTGATTTGGAGTTTCTTTTAGTTGTTGGGTGCTTATTCCCCATTTCCTTGTGCTTTTTATTCATGATCGGCTGGACTGATTATCTGGGTGCCTCTAACGTCCCTGGATGGTGCGACCTTTTCTTTCACTGCCCAAATTCGAACTTCAGTATAGAGGCCTGAACTTGTGATGACTTGGTGTTGCCTCTTTTATAGTTCTAATAAAAGAGCTCTAACTCATGCAAGCATACACGGGTCAATAAATAATACAGAGTAAGTAGAGTATCGATCCCACAGAGAAAGTTGTTAAATTCAAACTATCATGCATCAATTAACTCACCAAATTTATATACCTAAACTAATGACTAAAAGTGTTGAAGTAAACTAATTATGAATAACAACTGAAAATAAGAATACAAATGGAATAAATATAATATGGAAATAATGGGACCCTAACTTCATTTAATATTTCATCTAATCGCTAGTATCATGCAAGAAGTGTTCACATATCATAGGAAAATAGCCAAGAGCACGAATAGAGTTATAACCATTTTTCAATGCACTATAACCTACTTACACAAAGATCTCACAGACATGTTAGACTCTATGTAATCACCAATACAACCAAAATCACTATATATCCTACATGTGAAATTGCAATTATATTGATTTTAAGCTCAAGACCTTATTCTAGCTTTCGGTGAAACAAAGATATGTCTATCCGGTTCACAAAATATACAAACCATATACAATAAATTTCCATATTCACATGCTATCATGATTACAATCCATACCTATATGTTCATTGTCAATTCCATACAAGTATTGAGACGAATGGTAATCAAGCATTCATACATGTAAAACAACCATGATATATATTCCATATGATATGCAAAATAATCCTAGCATTTAAATGTGCAACCAAACTACATATTAAAATCCGTTAGAATCCCATAATGGAATTTAGTTCATGGCTGAACCAAAAGCCATTATGGGATCAACGCTAAACATGATCAATAATCAAACAACTGAAATAAGAAAAATAGAACAATCAAACCCAATCGCTGAATAGAAATCAATGATCAACGTTTAAATCCTCATAGAAATCCAGTAAATAAGAATAGAAATCCACAATGGTAGATAATCCCAAGAAGAATTTGAAAAATAGACGTTAAGGCTTCATTCTACGTTGGAATCTCTTCCAAGGTGTAAACCCTAGTTACTCTGCTGAAAATACGCTTAAAGTTATCAAGTTGTTCGTCTGACACCCGTCAGAATTGTTTAAAAACCAATTACAATTCATTTAATTAAAAATTAAAATTAAAACAAAATTACAAAGATCATCATCGCACATGATGGCGTGCCTCTCACCCTATATGTCTCATGGCGCGAGACTTACGTAATCGTCCGCCTCGATCAACCTCTCTCGTCGGTATGGCTGCTCCTGCTTTCATGCACAACTTCTGATGAGTCATCATCATTTGGTCGCATACTGGCGGGCGCACGCTCCTGTTCATATGTTACATTGCTTGCCATTGTGTTTCTTTACCTGCAGTTCAAGTTCGGTTTTTTTTTTGGCTTCATGTCATCTTTGCTATTTGTTCTTTTCATGCTTGATCTCTTGCTACATTGTACCTCCATGCCATGCATATCCTCGTTTTTGCCTCGCCTTCACGCATCTATTCGCCACGTGCCTTCTAATACCACTAAAATTAAGCCGATTCCTGCACTTATTCACCAAAAGGAGTTTTAAGTAAATGCAATGCAAAATAACGTGAAATGCAACTAAAACACAATAAAATGTACTTGAGATGGGCACAATTCGCATGAATTGGTATTCAATAAGTAGGTAAAAATACCACTTATCACTTGGCACAAGTTGACATGTTTGATGGTGTAGATTTCATTTGCTAGACCTTTTATCGGTTATGCGTCTGTTCTTGAGTTAAGGACTCCCTTGAGATTTTGTCCTTCTTTTGTTGGGGCAAGATTATGTTGCTGTGATTTCATTCAAGAGTTCTCCCCTTTCTTTTGATGAGAGGCTTGATCCCGCCTTAGACTCCTTCCTTTTCCTGGAATTGGAAAATGCCCTAGTCCTTTCACATATTGTTGTCGGGGATTCATATAAAAAACTTTCTTTGTTGACCAAATCATGAGTGAGCAATATCCTGTATATCAAAATAACAAAATGCACCAAAAGCTTGAAGGCTCGGCTGTCAGGATTAGTACACTCATGTGAATAAGACTTTTGAAGTAAAAGTTTATGAAATTAAATGAGTTATGAAATCGCAAGGAAATTTTTAAGCATCCATGGTCATTGTTCATGGGTAGGATCAAATTCAAAAGACTTATCTCCCTTTATTAGAGATATTCATCTTCGCTCTAGACGTTATTCTTCACAGAATTGATATCATATGACACACGCACTATGATTGATGCAACTCTTAGAAGAGGTTTCATTTCCATGACTTTTAGATGATCTCCTTTCTGAGATTCTAAATTTTCTTTTTTCTTTTTCTCTCGCCTAACTTGTCTCGATTTCTAAGGCTATTCAGAGTTACCCATTTAATGAGTTTTGGACTAATGACTACCAAACCTAATGGCTTTAGGGCACTAGGTGTAAAAATACCCCTTCGGGTTTACTTGCTCGAGTAACAAAGGCCACACTTCGAGATAAGTCAGGTGGTCTACTCTATTTGCTCCTCACCTGAGCTTGTGCAAGTTCTGTTTTTTTAGGCTTAGATTACCCATTTAGCTAGTGTTGGGCCGATGACTCCCAAACTAAACGGCTTTAGGGCACCAGGTGTGAAGACACCCCTTAGGCTTAATTGCTCGAGTAACCTAGACCATGATTCAAATATGCTCAAGTCTCGCTTTCTTCTTCTTTGTAATGCTCATTTTCTTAGGCACTGAGTTACCCATGTAACGAGCGTTGGGCCGATGACTCCCAAACCAGATGGCTTTAGGGCACCAGGTGTAAAGACACCCTTTAGGCTTAATAACTTGAGAAACCTAGGCCACAAATCGAGATATTAGGCTGGCGACTTATCTTTTATATTTTTAATAATTGCCATTTATTTTTTCCAGAGCTTCATACCCCACAACTAAGAGTCAGGGTAATCACAAAGTGCAGACATGCATATGATGTCAAGTCTGTTCCAAAAAGCGCTTTGAACTAGGATGTCGTGTACAATCAAAAGGTTGAATAGTCTTAATTCTCCAATAGTTCCCGTGATTCTTGCTCCACGAACGCTTATCAGAATTAATCCCATTCATAACAAGTTAAGCAAAAGTTTTCTCTTTTAAAACATTTTTCTAAGAATATTTAACATTTATATTATTGTTAATGAATGTAAATGAAGATTGAAAGCACATAAAGAGATGAAAGAGTCATACCTCACATGTGAATTATTTATTCTGAGAAAAGTATGATTGGAAAAGGCCATATGATCATACTGGATCGTCAGTGAGATGATATGAGGGAAGCTCTGATGATGATGGACCATGCTGATGATGCCAACTGGTGCATTTTCATTTTTAGGATGGTCGATGAATGCCCCAGTGTTGATTTGTCCCTATTTCAGACATTACCCCAGTCTTATTTGATATAAGGGTCCCAATATTGGTTGTCATTGATTCTAAAATTTCCTCAGCTTTGCTTGTCGTCTGGGATAGTTGCTTTGACATATGGGCTGATAAGATGCCGAGATCACAATAGTCTTTTACCTCTGGACCATATGGTGAATAGGTAGTGGATTTGGGCTTTGATGCTTGGGTGCCCTCAATCATTGTTTTTGACTTGTTGGCGCAATTGGCCTTGATGATTTTCTTCTGATTTGATGAAGACTTGTGATTGAGGGTGTCAGCTCTTTAAAGGTCCTTGCTGATGATCATGCTTGATATATCGATGTGTTGTTGTTTCAACTTTGATGATTAATGTCGGGAGGCCTTTAGACTCCACTGAATTGGATCTAAGAGCTCAGGTTGGTTGGTGATGTGATGACTTTAACTGAGCTTAATTTTATTTGTAAGGTTTGATTTGTGGTCTTGATCCGGGGGAATAGGTCGTCAGGTATGAGATATACTTTTCCATGCCGGTTGCCCATGTACTGCTGGAGGTCAAAAGAGATCAAGTCTTCTCGCAGTTCAGGAGTGATAAGTTACTGAAGGGTTGCATCTTATGAAGATTGCCATTTCATCCCCGTGACTAGTTGTCTTGATGTATCTCTATCTTGTCCTTCCCGGGACTTGTGCTAGATTTGATGGAATGACATTGAGGTGTCGTTGGGTTTTCTCAACATGGGTCGTTGACTTTGAGGATTTTTCTTGGGTGTAGGCTTTTTAAGTTTGATTTTGGTGTCTTGGGATTGATGTTTAGGTTTGGATGTTTCTTTTGAGAGTTGGACAACACCATAAATGGTTGCCTACGTAGTCCCATTAATAGGGGAGATCAGGTCTTTCGTAGTTCAAGCTTGGCCTGAACAGTCAAAAAGTGTTTATTTGAGTTCGAGCTTGGTTTGAGGGGTTTTTGGATTTTTTGTTTGGTTTGACCGCACCATATATGGATGCCTACATACTCCCATTGATGGGGGGAGATTAGGTCTTTCATAGTTCAAACTTGACTGGGACTTGATTGGCTTGATTTTTTTTTGATTTTTGATTTTTTGATTTTTTTGACTTTTTTTATTTTTTTCAATATTTTCATGCATGGAAAATAAAAGGCATAATGCTAAGAAAGTGATACTGTCCCAACATCTCGAACTCTCAACTTCCCTCTAGATCTACGTCTTCCTGGCTAACTAAGGCCTGATATTTTAGTTGTTAGTGGTTATGTTGCCTTCAAGGCTCACGATAGAGGTCACCTCCTGGTTCTGAGTATCTTCAATCACTGCCATAACTTGATCACCTCCTGATTCTCCATATCCCTCGGGGATACTCAAACTAGACCCGTCGCAAAAAGGGATGAACTCTTGATTCCTCAATGGGTTGGCTTCCTCGAAAACCTCACCACTTTTTTCTTCATATGTTCCTTCATCTTTCTCATAGGCTTGAGAGGATTTAACTATGGAATCTCTCTCGAACTGTTGTTGTATTTCTCGAAAGGAACTTTCCTTTTTTGGTTTTTTCCACACTAGGAAGAATCATTATTTCCTCCTTATCATCCAGGAGGGTAGAATCAAGAATGTGGTTGCTGACTTTGGGCAACAAGATGTTTGATGGTGGCAGATGAATTTCCTTAGGGGACTCTCTTTTCTCCTTTGTCACTCCCAGCATTAGGATCCGTCCACTTTGTGTTCTGCCAGGATTGGTGCTCATAGCCGTTGCCTCCTTTGAACTACCTGTCTCAAGTGGACATCTTAAGCTCTTTATTTCCCTTTCGCCTTTTCTGGTCATGGGAATTTTTATTTTCGGTTCTCCATTTTCAATGAGATTCTGGATTTTATACTTTAGAGACCAACATTCCTCAGTTGCATGCCCAGGTGAGTTAAAATGGTAGGGACATATCTTGGTGGAATCATAAATTTTCATCTTGGGATTACAGGAAGCAGTAACTCAGGAATCTTTCCTTCTCTTATCAGAAAGTGTAGCATCTCTTCATTTGATTTATTCAGAGGGGTGAATTTTTGGTCTCTTTTAGAGGTTGTTTGATCTTTCTACTTTGAGAATTCGTATTCCCCTGAGCATTTTTTTTGCTGGCGAGATCTTCTTATAATTTTATCATTCTACTTTTCTTGTGCTTTCAGCGCACTTCGACTTTCTTCATTTAGCTGGCTCATCTTGGAGGGGTATAGGCTTGAATTTTGGTTAACATCTTTTTTCTCTTGGCTTTCTGAGAGTTGAGTGAAAAGTTACCTTGTAACCTGATGTTAGCGCACTATCAGATTAGCCAATAGAGTTACTTGATGCTGGATCGTCTCCAATTTTTGACTTACTTTCCTATATTCCCCTGGATTTTCCCACTCTAGGACATTTGTTCTGTTCCTTTGAGGGTATTCCTCCTTCCTTCGTATGTACTTACGATTTGGATGCATTTGGACACCCCAAATCCGGGTACTTCCATTTCTGCAGGATTTGGTCTTCACTTAACAAATATCATCTATCTATCTACCCATAAATAAAAGCAAACCATGCAATAGATAGTATTAAATAAATAAATCTCCCCTTACGGGGTTACATCATCTGCATAAAATACAATCCCAGGTCACTCTAACCTTAAACATCTGTGTAAAATCATAAACAATAACAAGTCTTCAATAACATCAAGTCTATAAATAAATACACATCAAGTCTTAAATAACAACAAGTCTTCCTCATTTGTTAACCTTGCCCTTGCCTTTACTAGTGGAAGGCTTGTCTGATCTTTTGTTCTTAACTGCAATGTTATTATTACGCAAGAGTGAGCACGATTACCCACAAGTATAACAATATAACAAAGAAATAATAACATGCGAATAAATCAAAGGCTTTTGAAACATGAAAACTCAGCTTTTGAATCAAGAATTAATAACAAGAAACAAAAGAACTTCTGAGGGTCATAAGAGCTTGAACTATGTCCTAGGTTGTCAAGTGTTTATACTTGAAACCTTTAATGACTCATAAGACTATGGACTCTTCTTCTCGCATTTAGGGGATCAACCCTTAGTACCATACATCAGGCACAATATCTTAACGCTAACGCATAAGTAATCCCCTATACAAGGTTGTTCATCTCGGGCTGACATTAGAGTCCGCACTAAAGGAAGTTTGGTTTGATAATTCATCAAGGGTTCTCAAATTTAGAATGCTCATCAACTATGGACTAGTCGAATCATTAAGGGTTCACTAGTCTAACAAAGTTCAACAAAGAATCGATAATTTAAAATTGAATAGCAATCTCAAAAGGTATACAATAGAATAATTATTGTATAAGCGTAATCATACTTTGAAAGATTAATACATTTTAATATAATAAAATGTACTTGATCAATAATAATGAGAATTTGCTCGATGTAAAGAGACAACTTATAAGCTCATATAAAGATAACGGTAGGGTTAGGAAACTTGCCTCGCATGTAGTAGATTACACGTTAATTATACTGCTCCTTGATTTAATCCTACATATCATTTACGTTCACAATACCAGTCAATTATAATGTAACTAATCATCACAAGATCATTCTTTTTGTCTAACTCAACTTAGTCAAACTACTACACTCATTGTCACATAATTTACACTTCATGAACAATAAGCTAACTATGCATTCAATCGTTCAATTCACACATAAATGTGTTATTGACATGTTAAGAATTTATTTTAACACCTCATTATATGTCTAACATGTTTTTATGTTCATTAGATTAAGTTACTAACACATTGCTAGACTTGAGTATTTAAAAATTCATTTCTGGACCATTCTGCTAAGTGGCGCTGTGGCGCCACTGCTAGGCTTATTCTCAAGGCGCATCATGGCGGCATGTCATGTGATGGCCATGCGTCATATGCGTACATGAGTATGGCGCACATGGAGTATGGAGTACATGGAGTCAAGACATGAGAGACTCAGCCAGCTCAGCAATTCATGAAAATTGCGTAAACATGGCCAAAAAACTCCAATTAACTTATTTTTACACGAATTTAGACATACCCAAACATTGTAATACACAAATAACTAATACTTAACCCTTCAAGCATGATTTTAACAAGTTAAAACACATAATTACAAAATTAAAACATGCAAATTTCACTATTCTTGATGTTCTTGAAGGTTTTGAACATAAAACATGAAAATTAACACTACGGATTCAAGTATAACACCAAATCCATCCATTCAAGTTTTGTTTTCTTCGCTTTAGCATGCATAATTATATACAAGTGGAATTTTACAAAACAATTTATGTTTGACATATTAAATTCACGATAAGGGCCATATGGCCATATTCTATACTCAGAATTTCAAGCATATATATCGTATAATATTATGAAACCGATGATATGGAACCATACAATATATATGAAAACACATTATAATAATATCTTAACACATATATGCACATAATCCTTATTCTTTCCAATTGTACGAATTTAACAGAACTTGAAAGCCAAAACTTAAACAACGTAATTTGAAATTTGGGGAAGAAGAGTTTACCTCGATTACTCTCGCTTGATTACACAGGTGATAACAACTCCCAATTTCCTCACACTTCTTCTCCTTTAATCTGACTGATTTTCAAAACTCTCTTTGTTTTTTGCTTTGCCAGACTTAGGAAATAAAAGACTTAAAAAAAAAAAAAGAAGGAAAGCGTATATAATGAAGAACTGACGCGTTGTGGAGGTCAGTTACCCATCATGGGTTAACTGCTCCCAACCTCCACTAATGCCATGTTTGGCTAGCCTTAAAAGGCTTATACCCAATTAATTTAATTAAACTTTTATCATATAGTTTAAATAATGTCACACCCCTTTATAAAATAACTCCAATATCTTATTTAATTTATTTTAAATAACATATAATAATTTCTCATTAATTCACATAGTCACATAATTAAATTTCTCATTTATTAATTATGTCAAATTATTAAATCTCTAATTAATTATTAAATTAATTAAAAATAACATTAGGCTTATTAAATATTTCTTTTAATTCAATAAGCTCACATAATTACATACTTCGAATAATAAAATTCTCCACATTAATTTAATAAATATAACACATATAATTAAATTAATCTACTATAATTTCATCAATTAATTATTTAATCTAATAATTAATTCATCGAAAAATATTTATTTAATTTAATAAATATTAAAATTAAATTACAAAAATCTCTGTTGTCACATCTTTCCCCCTTAAAAGGATTCTGTCCTCAGAATCACAACTCAAACAATTCATCCTGTTACATTCTCCCCCCCTTACAAAGATTCTGTCCCTGGAATCGCTTATAATAATCTAAGTAAATAAATGAGGATAATTCTTCATCATATTCTCTTCGAGTTCCCACGCTGCTTCTTCAAAGATTGTGGGTTCCTCCAAATTACCTTAATGTAAGGTATTACTTTATTTCTTAGAACTTGCTCTTTTTCTTGATAAATCCGAACATGAATTTCTTCAGTAAGATAAGTCTTTGTCAAAATGTAGGGTTCATATTCAATCACGTGCTTGTAATCGGGTTTGTAGGGTCGTAGAATTGAGACATGGAAAACGTTGTGGACATTCTCTAGAGCTGGAGGTAAGGCTACCTCATATGCAATTTCTCCGACCTTTCGCAGAACTTCAAAGGGTCCAATGAATCTTGGGCTTAATTTCCTTTCTTTCCGAACCTGATCTTTCCCTTCCAGGAGAGACCTTTAAGAACACATAACTACCCGATTCAAACTCAACATTCTTACTATGTGGATCGACATATTTCTTCCGCTCTATCTTGAATCGCTATCAATCTTGTTCGGATCACTTTGATTATTTCGTTGTTTGTTGTACCAATTCCGCCCTAGTAATTGTCTTTCGCCAACTTCATCCCAAAGATAGCGGAGTTCTCAGACTTTCTCGCCAGATAACGCTTCATAAGGCGGCATGCCAATACTAGCGTGGTAATCGTTGTTGTAGCCAAACTCTCACGAAGCGGTAGATGGTCATCCCAATTTCCTTTAAAGTCCATTATACAAGCTCTTCAATACGTCTTCTAATGTCTCAATTGTTCTTTCACTCATCCATCTCGTCTCGAGGGTGATATGTCGTGCTCATTCGCAATCGTGTACCCATGCATTCTTGTAGACATTTCTAAAAGTTCGACGAAAGCGCGATCTCTATCTCGAAATAATTGACACCGGAACTCCGTGCCTCAAAACAATCTCTTTCACATATAACCTTGCCAACCGATCTAAGTTGAATCTGATTTTGATCGAAAGGAAGTGTGCGGATTTCATTAATCCATCAACAATAACCCATATCAAGGTCAGTAGCCTTTCTCGAAGTTTTCAGAGGCCAACCACGAAATCCATAGTAATATGTTCCCATTTCCATTCTGAATCTCTAAAGGTTGTAACAACCCACTCGGCCTCGATGTTCTCGCTTTCACTTTTCTTCGACATGTCGACACTTGGCAACACATTCTGCAAACCTCTCGCTTCAAATTTGGCCACCAAAATGTTGTCAAGATCTTGGTACATCTTGGTACTACCAGGTGAATCGAATATCGTGAGTTATGAGCCTCGCTCAAAATTTCTTCCTTAATCTCCGTATCTAGCAGTACCCAAATTCTATTCTCAAATCTCAGTATTCCTTCCCTTATCCATCTTGAATCTTGATTCGGCCTTTCTGATATCTTCTTTTTCACCGCTTTTACATTCATCATCCTCAAGTTGAGCCTCCTTAACTTTATCTAGTAGAGTTATACCAGATCAGCATCCAAATGCCTTCTCATCAATCTCCATAGATACTTCACTTCCAATTCCAGCTTTTCCATTGCTAAAATTAACCTCCTCCCGAGCGGCCAACATCATCGCCCCAATTCTTTCTACTTAAGGCGCCTAAGAACCACATTTGCCTTACCCGATGGTATAGAATCTCACAATCATAGTCCTTAATTAACTCCAACCACCTTCTTTGCACGATGTTCAAGTCTTTTTCTGTAAAAATATATTTCAGACTCTTGTGGTCTCAGATATATTTCACACTTCTCCCATAGAGATAGTGCCTCCAAATTTTCAAAGCAAAAACCACTCGCAAATAACTCCAAGTCATGGGTCTGATACCCTTCTCATAATCTTTTCATTGTCGTGACGCATAATGAATGACTCTGCCATTTTGCATAAGCACACAACCAAGTCCTTTATGCGATGCATCACTATAAACCACAAAATTTCCGTCAGATTATCCGGAAGAGATAACACAAAATAACTCAACCTCTTCTTTAATTCTTGAAAGCTTTCTCACACTTCTCCGTCCAAACAAATTTCACCGATTTTCTAGTCAAATTCAAATGAGTCACAATCTTGGAAAATTCCTCAATGAATCTTCTCAGAATAACCTCGCCAATCCAAGAAAACTTCTTACTTCGATGGTGTCTTCTACCGATCCCGCTTAATCACAACTTCGACTTTGAGGATCCACCAAAATTCCATCCCTATCGATCACATGTCCAAGAAATTGTACTCTTTTCAATCCAAAATTCACATTTCAAAACTTAGCATATAACTTCTCTCTCCTCAATGTCTCTAACGCCACCCTCAAATGCTCTTCATGTTCTTCCTTGGTTTTCGAATATACCAAAATATCATCTATAAATACCACTACTTAATTTGTCCAAAAATGGCTTGAACACTCCATTCATTAAGCCCATAAATGTCAGCAGAGCATTCGTTAGACCAAATGACATTACCAAAAATTCATAGTGACCATATCGTGTTCTCAAACGCCTTTTAGACATCCTCCGGTCTCACCTTCAAATTGATGATAACCACTCCTCAAGTCTATCTTTGAAAAGTATCTTGCTTCCTTTAACCGATCGAATGAATGATCATCGATTCATGGTAATGGATATCTATTTTAATTGTGACCTTATTCAGCTTCTATAGTTGATGCAGAGCCGCATTGTCCCATCCTTCTTCTTCACAAAAAAAACCAAGCGCTCCTCACTTGCGATACGCTTGGTTGATATACTTCTTGTCCAATAATTTTGTAGTTGGACCATCGCTTCTTTCATCTCTACTGGCTATTCTAAGACGGTGCCTTCGATATTGGGGCCGCTCCTCGAGCCAAATCGATCACAAATTCAACTGCTCTATCCGGAGGAAGTCCCGCAAATCATCCGAAAATACGCCCGCGCAAAATCTCTCACCACCATCGTATCTCCTCTATTTTCGGATTCTCTTTACGACTATCGACTATGTAAGTTAGATATCCTACACAACCTTGCCTTTTAACAACCTCCCGGCTCGCATCATCGCAGACAACTCGCTTGTTCAGGCGACTTGCTACCATAAAACACAACCTTTGACGGAGTCATAAGGTTAATACGCTTCTTCCGCGCAAATCAATTATCACCCATAATTGATAACCAAATTATACCCAAAATAACGTCAAATTCTCCAAGTCGAATAGGATAAGATCTACGCTCATGATATTACCCTTAATATCCACTCTACAATTCTTATGCACGCATTTAAATAGGATTATTTCTCTATTCGCAATTTCTATGTTCATGGGGTATTCTAACTCATCCTTAAGCAATTCTAAGTTCTTAGCAAAGTCATCGAATATAAATGAACAAGTAGCACCCTTAATCAAATAATACATAAGCATTAACTTTATTGATCGAATGATACCGACACCACATCACGAGACCGCACTGTGATCCTCGTGATCGTCATGTTGAATGTTCTGCGCGGCTCATGGTCGGTCATTGCAATTGGTCCCCGTGATAGTCGAGTGCTTCCACCACTGCTTCTCTCTATTCCTCCCCGATCCTGTTCCTCCAGATCCTTCTTAGGACAATCCTTGCAAGATGATCCTTTGAGCCACAAGTGAAGCAGGCACCCTTCTTTGGGTTAGGACAGTTAGGTGCTATGTGGCCTTCCTAACCACAATTGTAGACACTCATTTTCCCTTCATGTAAACTCCTAGATGAGCTTTTCCGGAAGTTGGGCATGCTTTGATCTTCTTCTTCTACCCTCCTTGTTGACTTCCAGCTGACGAGTTATCAGACCACTTTCTTTTCTGATTATTACTTCCTCCCGTGCTACCTCCACCAGTTTTGTTAGTTCCTTCATTTTTGCTCTTTTTCTTCTTCTGATCCTGATTATATTTAGTTACCGCATCGCTTCCACATTCAAATGAGTATGGCCTTCTCTAACACTCCAAAGAAAAGTGTTCAATTGAACATTGACACCTTTGCTATACAACCAGGGCTTCACCCCTCGCCTCAAAACGCTTGCCTTTCTCTCATCAAGATGCACTTGGTATGTGGCAAACCTAGCCAACTCATTGAATCTTGCACGATAATCTGCTACTGGACATATTCCCTTTCAACTCTAGAAATTGAACTTCCATTTGGTTTTGCGAACCGGGTCGAAAAATACATCTCAAGAACATCTCCTTGAATCTCTCCTGTGTTATTACACCTTCTCCTCCCAGATTTTTTTGCTTTCCACCACCAATAATCGCTTCAGATTTCAAAGATGAATGTTGCATATGCGGTTTTCTCTTCTTCTTTACTCTAGCGACATCGAACACCTTCTCCATCTCCATAACCCATGTTTGAGCCTCGATTGGGTTTATGGAACCTTTAAACTCTGGCGGTCCCACCGCCTTGAAATCCTTAAACGATGTGTTTGGTGGAGCTTGTGGTTGATTGTTAATTGCTCCTTATTAATAAATTCACCAATCAATCAACAATGGTTAGCATTGGCGTTGTTGTTGTTATTCATCGGTTCTCCTTGAGCTTGTTAATGGTTTTGTCTTCTTCTAGGCGGCATATTTCTGTTAAGAATATACGCTTATTAAGTCTTTATTCAATCCCTTAAACATTTAAGGCTTAACTAAAACATTTAATCATAATTCACTTAACACATTATTTCGAATAAACTCTGACATTTTATTCAAATCAAAAGTTTTAACATCATACGATAAAAGATCACTGCTATTTACATCAACTATCCCAGATAAAGAATCTACAGATTTAAAATATTAAAATATTCCTTTGTTTATAAACACATCGAATTTACATCTTTAACTACCGATAGGTTTCACATAAATAAACTAATCCTATCATCGCTTATTAAGGCTACCGAATAGCCTTGCCATGTTCTTCTTCCATGATGCGGGACATCGTCCCGCGATCTAGCATATATGATGGTAGACCTTCAAACCGGATTGATACCTCATAACTCGATCCTGGGCCGCATCCATTACATTTTGAAGTGTAGAGTACGTCTCCCCAAGCTTAGCCTTCTTCGCACGACAATCCTCTTCTGCAAGATCAGCACGACGTGACTCTCTTACCCAAATTCCCTCCTTTGATATGGCCAAATTTTCCGAGCTCTCTTCGAGATCCTTCTTTAACTTTTCTATTTATTCGGACTTCTCCTCGGTTTGACCCTTCTCGTGAACCAAATCCCACTCCACGTTTCCTAAACGTGTGTGAAGAGTCACAATTTCCCCATCCTTCCGCTTCGATGGTAATCACTCGGATAACAACCTCCTCCTTCAGCTTCTCGAATGTGTCTTGTAACTCTATGTTACGATCATAAAGTGCATCATACATCTCAAAGATCGATGGAGTTCGGTGGGAACTCTCTTCCTCCTCTTCTTCATCGTATCCTCCTCTCGATCGGCCTCAGCTCATGCTCCCCACCAACAACAAAGGATCAAAGGAGATGGCTCTCTCTATACCAACTGCTCCTCGACGACATGAATATCTCTGTGGCTCCTCCTTTGTGAGGTACTTGGGGTTCCTCCTCCCCACTTTCGACTAGCTCCTCCAACATCCGACATCCCGACAACAAAATTTTAAGTTTTAGTTACTAATCCATACTAGCGAAAGCACATAATTTAACACATAAGCACATAAAGTCTTTTATTATCTTCAATGAATTAAGAAATTCATTTCTTATAACTCGATAAGAGTTTACCACCACTATGTTCTCGATCTCCTACAAGGCTACTACCTAAGGTTGTT
Source organism: Panax ginseng (assembly GCA_020205605.1). Classification (NCBI taxonomy): domain Eukaryota; kingdom Viridiplantae; phylum Streptophyta; class Magnoliopsida; order Apiales; family Araliaceae; genus Panax; species Panax ginseng. The sequence continues at coordinate 89,308,636 of CM035139.1, read as the reverse complement.
CCCCACCTAAGGTTCATAACTCTACATACTGATACTAACTCAGGACACCCCAAATTCGCACTTCCATTTTCGCAAGATTTGGCGTTCACTGAACAAATATCATTTATCTATCTACCCATAAATAAAAGCAAACCATGCAATAGATAGAATTAAATAAATAAATCTCCCCTTATGGGGTTACATCATCTGCATAAAATACAATCCCAGGTCACTCTAACCTTAAACATCTGTGCGGAATCATAAACAATAACAAGTCTTAAATAACATCAAGTCTGTAAATAAATACACATCAAGTCTTAAATAACAACAAGTCTTCCTCATTTGTTAACCTTGCCCTTGCCTTTACTAGTGGAAGGCTCGTCTGATCTTTCGTTCTTAACTGCAATGTTATTATTACGCAAGAGTGAGCACGATTGCCCACAAGTATAACAATATAACAAAGAAATAATAAAATGCGAATAAATCAAAGGCTTCTGAAACAAGAAAACTCAGCTTTTGAAACAAGAATGAATAATAAGAAATAAATGAACTTATGAGGGTCATAAGACCTTGAACTATGTCCTAGGTTGTCAAGTGTTTATACTTAAAACCTTTAACAGTCATAAGAATATGGACTCTTCTTCTTCTCGTACTTAGGGGATCAAACCTTTAGTACCATACATCATGCACAATATCTTAACGCTAACGCATAAGTAATCCCTTATATAGGGGTTGTTCATCTCATTTGACATTAGAGTCCGCACTAAAGGAAGTTTGGTTTGGATAATTCATCAAGGGTTCTGAAATTTAGAATGCTCATCAACCATGGACTAATCGAATCATTAAGGGTTCACTAGTCTAACAAAGTTCAACAAGAATCGATAAATTTAAAAATAATAGCAATCTCAAAAGGTATACAATAGAATAATTATTGTATAACAGTAATCATACTTTGAAAGATTAATACATTTTAATATAATAAAATGTACTTGATCAATAATAACGAGAATTTGCTCGATGTAAAGAGACAACTTATAAGCTCATATAAAGATAACGAGTAGGGTTAGAAACTTGCCTCGCAAGCGTAGATTACACGTTAATTATACTCGCTCCTTGATTTAAATCCTACATATCATTTACGCTTCACAATACCAAATAATTATAACGTAACTAATCATCACAAGTTCATTCTTTTTGTCTAACTCAATTATGACTATACTTAGTCAAACTACTACACTCATTGTCACATAATTTACACTTCATAAAACAATAAGCTAACTATGCATTCAATCGTTCAATTCACACATAAATGTGTTATTGACATGTTAAGAATTTATTTTAACACCTCATTATATGTGTAACATGTTTTTATGTTCATTAGATTAAGTTACTAACACATTGCTAGACTTGAGTATTTAAAAAATTCATTTCTGGACCATTCTGCTAAGTGGCGTATGCCTACACCGCTAGGCTTTATTCTTGGCTGTGATGGTGCTGTGGCATGGTCTTTATGCCATGCATGAAAGTATTAAGACATGGAGTTGGCCATGACATGAGACTCTCAGCTTCAGCCTGCAATTCACGAAAATTGCAGAACATGGCCAAAAAAACTCCAATTAACTTATTTTTACACAAATTTAGACATACCCAAACATTGTAATACACAAATAACTAATACTCAACCTTCAAGCATGATTTTAACAAGTTAAAACACATAATTACAGAATTAAAACATGCAAATTTCACTGTTCTTGATGTTCTTGAAGGTTTTGAACATAAAACATGAAAATTAACACTACGGATTCATTATAACACCAAATCCATCCATTCAAGTTTTGTTTTCTTCTTTTTTAGCATGCATAATTATATACAAGTGGAATTTTACAAAACAATTTATGTTTGACATATTAAATTCACGATAAGGGCCATATGACCATATTCTATACTCTGTAAATTATATACTCGTATAATATTATGAAATCGATGATATATGAACCATACAATATATATGAAACACACATTATACTAATATCTTAACACATATATGCATATAATCCTTATTCTTTCCAATTGTACGAATTTAACAGAACTTGAAAGCCAAAACTTAAACAACGTAATTTGAAATCTGGGGAAGAAGAGTTTACCCTTGATTACTCTGCTTGGATTACACAGGGTGATAACAACTCCCAATTTCCTTACACTTCTTCTCCTTTAATCTGACTGATTTTCAAAACTCTCTTTGTTTTTTTGCTTTGCATGCACTTAGAAATAAAAGACTTAAAAAATAAAAAGAAGGAAAGCGATATAATGAAGAATCGACGTTGCACAGGAGGCCACCCACCCATCATGGGTTAACTGCTCCCAACCTCCACTAATGCCATGTTTGGCTAGCCTTAAAAGGCTTATACCCAATTAATTTAATTAAACTTTTATCATATAGTTTAAATAATGTCACACCCCTTTATAAAATAACTCCAATATCTTATTTAATTTATTTTAAATAACATATAATAATTTCTCATTAATTCACATAGTCACATAATTAAATTTCTCATTTATTAATTATGTCAAATTATTAAATCTCCAATTAATTATTAAATTAATTAAAATAACATTAGGCTTATTAAATATTTCTTTTAATTCAATAAGCTCACATAATTACATACTTCGAATAATAAAAATTCTCCACATTAATTTAATAAATATAACACATATAATTAAATTAATCTACCACACAATTTCATCAATTAATTATTTAATCTAATAATTAATTTATCAAAAAAATATTTATTTAATTCAATAAATATTAAAATTAAATTACAAAATCTCGGTTGTCATAGCCATTTCACCATGTTTGATCATCTCCGAGAATGGCTTTCCTATTCTTGCTTGGATCCTCTCATAGTAAGGTGCCTCTTGAATGTCTATGAAAGTCATCACCATTTCAGTTTATGTCATTGGTGGGCTAACATGTACTGCCATATGCCTTCATCTTTGGGCATTATTCACGGAAAGACTCAGTACTCTGCTTTTTAACTTTAGTCACTTGGCATCGATCCGGTGCCATTTGTAACTGAAAATTAAACTGATTTATAAAGGCGTGGGCCAATTCTTCCTAGTTGTGGATTTTGGCATTGTCCAGTCGGGCATACCAGGCTCTAGCCTCTCCAGTGAGACTCTTTTGGAAAAGCTTCATTCTGAGGCTTTCATCTTCAGTATAAGACCCTAGCTCGCCAAATTTATACTTTTAGGTGCATATAAGGATCGCCTGCCCCATTGTACTTTTCAAATTCTGGGACTTTGAATTTGTCAGGATATCGAGCCCCTGGGAATATGGAGAGATCTGAATAGGTGACACTTCCAAGCTTTCCAGTCCCTTTGATTGACCGGATGGTTTCCTCCATTTGTTGGACTTTTTTTCTTATATACCCAGTTTCTCGATCATCCTTAAGGTTTATAATTTCAGGGGTTTGTTGGTTCCTTTATTGGAATGAGGTTCAAGCATCTGCACCTCCCCCTTTTTGTCAGCATTTTGATTGCCTCCCTGTGAGGATGACTCTGTTTGATTGGGCACTGTCTGTCCCTGAGTTCTTTTAATTTATTCTTTTAGGAGGATAGCCAACTCTGCTATTTGATTCTTAAGTCCTTCAAACTCCTTCCGAGATACGGAACCCGGATCAGATTGGACACTTTCAGCCATGTTAGTGGATGAGAAGTATCTTACCTACACGAAGAGTAGGTAGTTTAGTCTTGATAAGTATTAACAACATGCATTGATGCAATGTCTTGGTTTTTTTTTATGGTTTTTCATATTTTCCTACAAAACAAATGTCAGTTATTTTGATGACATGATAGCATGACAAGATTTGATAGGGAATGGAATGCATATTTGCATTTTATTTTTTTTTCTTTTCTTTACATTTACATGGAATCGTAATTTACATGGAATTAAAAAGGGAAAAGCATGAAGAGACTCCCTTTCACGTTTGGTTTATTAGAGGCTGACCTATCTTAGGCTATTCTCGCGGCTTTTTGGAATAATGGTCCCTAGATCATCGCAATCTACTAGATGGGAAGCTAATCTGATCTTTCAATTGGAGCGGATTTGAGTGGTGCCTTTCCTGATTCTTGCGGGATTATTCTCCGTTGAGTGTAGTAATCAAACACCGACGGGTGCGCCTCCTGGTGGAGGAATCACACAATATACATTCATATACATCATATCTCACCGTAGGAAATGATGACAGTGTTCGAGGCATTAATACAAAACGCAGAGATTGTGCGAGGCACTAAAGTGCAGTAAATAGAGCATTCATTCACATCCATTTAATATACAGACCTCATTCACACACACACATGCAAGAAAGGGAATTTGAAAAGATTAAAATGCAGCTTAAGCCCTCTAATGTTCCCAGCAGAGCCGCCAACTGTCGACGTCGAAAAAAATTTCCTTTTTTGGAATTCCTCTTTTTATCTTTCTTACCCTTTATGTTTTCCTACGAGTTGAATTTTATTTGAAAGGGTGAGTTTGACAAGAGTTCGACACAAAATGTTGACAATTTTGAAAATTCAGAGTCGCTAGATGGTAGTAGTGAAATGGTTGTATCAACTCAACCGAATTTGAAAATATTTACAAAAAGCCAAATTATTGGACTCTGTTTAATAGGCCTTGGAAATCAAGATTCATAGAGTTCGGGGCTTGATAAAGTGGGGGAAGGTGTTAGGCACCCCCGACTTCCGTGAAAATACGGTTACCACGTCTTTTCAATTCCTTAATTTATTTGAAGTGCATGTGTGTGTGTGTGTACAATTAATTGGGCCTAAGTGCATTATTTGGAAGTAGTGCTATGCCTCGTTTGCACCTATATACAAAAGGTTTGATTTGTATAAAGTTTAATTTTAAGTAAACTATACAGAAATGATGTTTTAAAAAAAGGTTATCAAACCCTTATGCTCACATAGTAATTGAGGCTTTTGATACTTCCATTTTATTTTGTATTCGGCTTGTTTTGATTTTATTATCGAGAGGTAAAACATCTTCGATAAAATAATATACATATAAGTGTTGGACTCCTTATGGGCATGAAAGCCATCGATGTGACCCGAGCACCACAAATATGATTTACAAGCTAATTATACATCTGAAAAGGTCCATCATGGGAACAAGATCTAGATCCGTCAGCTGGATCTTAGATCCCATAGCTCTTAGACTCACATAATGTGACATGGATAACATGCATAGAAAATATAATAAAATAAAATATTTATTTAATCTAAACGTCACAAAATAGAGGATTCATCATTTAAATCCCTGTATGCGCGTAACCAAGCTTCCCGTTTCCTCTAGATACCGATCTAGGGACGCATGGTTGTTTAATATTTACAAAAATAGAAAAAAACTAAATTTAAATAAATCTTAACCATTCTAACTCAACGGTTCCAGTTTTACAACTTTTGAACCGGTTAAAAGTTAGATATGGCTAGATTTAGATAAATCTAGTCCACAAACATCAATATCACCGCTTTATATTGAATAAACTAGTTAAAAAGATATTTTAATAGCAAAGAACAATTAATATATATATATATATATATATATATATATATATATATATAGTGCCCGGATTGCTAATCCGTGGCTTTTTCCTATTTTGATATATATATATATATATATATATATATATATATATATATATATATATATATATATATATATATATATATGAAAGCGAGTAAAAACTTCAGATCTGAAATGATCTTATAGTGTGTAGCTTAATAGAGCTTTAAATCGCTTTTGAAGCTTGAAAACTCTATTTTCAATGGTTAAAATTTGATATGTTGTAGTATATATGTATATAAGTGTTTACAAAGAAGAATATCAAATTTTGGAACACTATAGGAGGGGTTAAGAGCTGAAATGGACGAAATTCTCTCTATTTTTCTTTTTTATTTTTTTTTGTTGATTGGGGGGGGGGGGGTCTATTTATAGACCAAAGTGGCCTTGGGTCTACCTGCGGCTTCTCGGGTGGGCCCGAGCCCCGTGGGTCCCATTGTCTCGAAGTATGTGCACTCGAACCAACGCGCTGTCTGCTCGAACCTCCGTTACTTTCAAACATAATTGTATATCTGATCTGTTTGATCCTTAAAATTAGTTCATTGTGGCCTATTGACTCTCCATTAAACAGATGAAACTACTACTTTATCATTTTCGGTGCACTATCATATATATATTGGCCACACTGCTTTGACCACTATAATTATTCATAAAATTAAACATAACAACTTCCTCTTTTTAATGCGGATATTATTTTTAGATGCTCCAAATTTTCTTCCCCATATATATTGGCCACACTACTTTGACAACTACAATTATTCATAAAATTTAACATAACAACTTCCTCTTTTTAATGTGGATATTATTTTTAGATGCTCCAAATTTTCTTTCCCCGCCATTGGTGTAGTATATGCTTGAAGTCATAGTTGTAATCGCCCATTCACTTAAAAATGAGGATATGCTATATGTTTCTTACATTACCTGATGTGTAAGGACCATTGACCAAGATATATAAACTTAGATGATCATGAAACTTGGTAGGCTAAATTTCAGTAAGGGCATCTAATTTGAAACATCCGAAAGAGAAAGAACCCTTAAACTAAGACATGGGGAACGTGACTAAATATTGAATGCTTTGTCTTCCTTTTTTCTGGCAGGATGTTGCCCTCTACATGAAGGAGGGGGAGAATCCATCCTTTGCCGAACTCTCAGAAAGAGCACATTTACGAAGGGAGGTTGCTATTGGTTTTGTGAAAAACAATAAGGAGGTATTATCATGTTGATTTGTGTACAGAATGAATATAGCTTAGGAAGTCTCTCTCTCATACCTTGAAATGTTGCAGGTTATAAAAAATCATATACTTCATAAAAAAATTATTTTTCTTAAGTTTTATTTGATATGACTTGCATGTAGTCCATTGCGCATACATTAAGCAATTTTACCATCCAAGTATTTACCAAAATCTGTTGTGCATTAATGTTTACATCGAAACCCATATTTTTTTGGCTTGATGGAGAACCAATAATTTTATTTTACTTCCATTATGTGTGTGTGTGTAACTATATTTTTCTCAATATTTTTTTGGCTTGATGAAGAACTACAATGCCTATTGAAATTCACAATTTTTTGGCAGCCGCACAGATTGATTGCGGAGAATATAGCTATCCAAGGGTTTCCGTTTTGATTTTTCCAGGTACATACTTAAGTGCTTTAATGTTAATGTTAGATGATTTAATGACTTGAGGGATGGACATTGATGTTGTTTATGTGAGATTATTTAATGTTGTATGTGTATCTATCAATATCCTCAAATTGGTATCTATCTACCTCTGTATTTATCTCTTTGACTATCTATTAGGCTATTATAGTTTACTTATTAACATTATTGTAATCAGATTGCATTACATGAAAACAAGCAGTTAGAACCTCACTAGTACAAAGTACTTAATAGACAACACTTAAACCACAACGTTTTTTATAAAAATATTGTGGTATTTTTTTTCACAACGTTTTTAAACAAAACGTTGTAGATATATATATGCAAAAACGTTACCTATTTAAAAAAGAATTTTTTTTTATTTTAAATAGATAACGTATTTTAAAAAAACGTTATTAATGTTAAAAACACGAAGCTTAAAAAAATTACGCGGAAGTGAAACTTTGAAATAATTTTATAACAAAGACTTCATCAAGTACTCTATCGGTATGTTTTCTCCCATTTTGCCCTAGCACGCTCCCCTGTCTCTAAGAGGCCGGATCTGAAATCTCGATTCCAAACTCCTCGACCTCTCTGCCTCTTGCCTCTTGCCTCTTGATTTGTCGGAAAGTGATGAACCGCTTTTCTTTGTTTCTCTCCGCGGTTTGTAGATGGTATTAGAGTCGAATCTGGTGCTGCTCGCCTTCCACGAATGAGTCGAAGGTGTTTTATTTCAAGATGAAGGGGATTATCATAGGTATATGGCGGAGTTTAAAGTTGGAGATGAGCGGAAGGAGGATGCTTTGAGGATACTATGAAATCTATAAAGTCGCTTTCGTATTTTATATTTCTAATTTTTAGGGCTTTACGGTATGTTGTAGAAAATGTTGAATTAAGCTCAGATTTGTGTATGTTGTAATTTATTTGATCATAGTTTGATATTTTACCGACTCAAGTTACACACTTTTATGTGTTATGTTTATTCGCTATGAGATTATTGGGTTTAGCATATGAGTACGGTTGAACGTGGGCAAGATTTATGTGCATATGTTTCAGCTGTGTGTACTAGCACCTTACCTTAGGCTTAGGTTGTAATACTTGCTGCTTTAATGTTGATATAGCTAGGTGTGTGCATGTGTTTGTATATACGTTTCTTTTCACTTGTTGAATGAAAAATTCTCTATTTCAGTGTTTCTACTTAACCGCACTCATAAGTTACGAGTCCGGTTTTATTTTTGAAATTCTTGTCGATTTGGCCTTGCATAAAATTTGATGGTTTTCCATCATATAATACCTAACATTTTCTTTTCCTAATATCCAAGTATGATGGATATTCTTTCTGTCTCTATCATTTTTCTATTTATATGCCAAATAATAGGTTGTTTTGACATTGAATTCTTTTTAGGTTGTGGGGATTGAAATGAATGCTTCTGTAATTTTAGATGTTATCCGTAATGCTGAAATTAATGGAATAAAAAACTGTAGATTTGTCTGTTCAAAGGTGAGATTCAGGATTTTCCTACTTAATTTGATCTAATTATTGCTTATTTGTTGAAACTAATTTGTTGTTTCTCAAGATCCTGATTTACCAAATTTATTATCCTGCAGTTACATTTTATGTAATCCTGAAAGCCTAGTGGCCAATGCTATTGAGCTATGCACACCATCTGTCGATAAAACCGAGAAGGTGAATAAGAATAACAGGGGTTGGAGGAATATGAGCAGTGTTGGTTTGGCTCGCCATAGAGCAAAGTCGATGCCCAACTCAGAGCCTTTCCAACCCATCAAAGCCATGGTGGTTGATCTTTTCCCTCATACTCCACATCAGGAGTCGGTAATGCTTCTAGAGAGGTAAATTAAACCAAAAAAGTCAGAGGTCATCTTACATTAGCAGATTTTATTTGCAGATTTTTAGGAATCAATTAAAAGACTGATCACTTATTTTTGAATTCAGAGGTAAATTAACATACTTTTGTTTCTTTTTCTTTCGTTAATTTTTCCTTTTGGTCTTTCTTACACTAGCTCAAGTATCCTGCTCCAGGAGCTCTAAAATTTGGTTGCACTGAATGAAACTAAACTGTTATTACATTAAGTGGTCAATGACTCCTTATACATGTTGTACCAATGTTTTCTTATAGGTAATATTGGCCCTATGTATGGGGATTGTTTACCAATGTTATTATAAGTAACAAATGTGATTTGCTATTAATCTAGATGTTAGTGCTTAACTAGTTCATGAATGGGTTGATACTAAATATTCATATATTGTATCGGTTATATTGTATACAATTCTAGCCTTTGCCCTTGATTACATTCATGAATCATAAAATATCAATAGTCTATCGTAATTATATTGTATCGAGATAATTGTAATACGCTTTCTTTCTTTGTCATAATTGTTATTTTTGCTCTAGTAGTTTAGATTAATGAAGGAATGGTTTTCTTTGTGCGAATGGTACTTTATTGGGTGCCATGAAATGAGCTTTGATAGGTCAAGAAATCGAGAGTGGGTTTGTTCGAGGTCTCATGATTTGGAGCTATATCGGTGTTGTTTTCTCTATCGAGGTGTTCCAATCATCTCTTGTTCTATGGCAATCGACGAGTCGTGGTCATTGCCTTCTTCAGATTGGTGAGCAGCTTTAGCTAATCGATCATGTGTTTAGATTTTAGATTTACAAAATCATAACTCATAGTTTTAGCAAATATGCCTTTCAAACTACAAATACAAATTGAAAATACTTTTAGATTGACTAAAAAATTTATGGAAACTTCAAAACTTTTGCAGATTGATGTCATTGTAAGCCTATTAAGTGGTAGACTTGTTCGTGAGAGAATTGGTCCAGCTATGCTAAGTGCGGTCAAGAGTCGTGCTTTAGTCGTTAATTGAATAATTCCAGTGCTTTGTAAACTTTCACATAGCAGTTGCCGATATTTAGTCTCAATTGCAGATATCTTCTCGCTTAATTTAATCGGATGGGAGCTATTGAAACAAGCAATGTTGATGCAATTTTCAACTTTTCATTCATTTTCCAATACAAATAAGGATTAAACAGATTCCAGATAATAAGGCTCCTTCCTTAGCCTATTATTCGATTTGATTCCATGATAGTTTAGCTTTTGTTCCACAAGATATGGATGCATTTAAATTGGCTTTTGTCTTCTTGCGAAATTGCATGGCAACCTTCTTCACCATGTTATGTGTGCAATTGGCGGAAATACTTGTGGTCCAGTCGGAGTATTAAACTACTCTATTCCAACATTTAAGATCACTTGTCTTTGTATTTTACAAAGACAACTAATATTATATTTTGAAATGGCGTGTTTTTTTAACTGCTTTTTTATATATAAGACTTACCTTCAATTTTGATGCTAAAATACCTTCTTATGATTGGTCGTGGGGATGTTGTTGTTGTTGGGCTTCTACACGTAAACGCACAAATGAAATTAAAATTTTAAAGCAATTTCAAACCCTAAAAAGCAGGATCCATGCGAAAATCAATTAATTCAGAGGTTTAGAGATTATACCAGATATAAACAAAAAACGAGAATCAAACCGATCATTCAAGCCTCGAATCTTCAACGCAAATACAAATCGATTGCGCCTCTACTAAGTATCCACATCGAACGCCGCATCGAACCGCTTCTGGACGATTCTCGCAATAAGAAGGACTTCATGATGACTAGCCACCAAAAGGAATGGATTTTCTAACTGCTTTCTCTCTAGTCTCTCTCTAGAAATGGCTAGGATTTTTCAATTATGATATCTTACCCTAAGTAGTCGCTATATATCATATATATAGTAGTTAAAAGGAATTAATCAAATCAAAACCTAATTTTATAAAATCCGAATTTATATATATATATCTCTTAATTAAGTCTTACTTAATTAATATACATATATACAATTATCCTTTTAATTTAAATTAAATGATTTAAATACTATTAATCATATTAATATATTTAAATCCTTAAAATTTAAATTAATTCCCTTTAAATAACGTTCTATGTGTGTGACCCTATAGGTTATTATTACGTTGGCAATAATTTTAAAATCATATTATAAAATTATAAACGGTGAAAGCTGCATCTAGTAATGCATCATCGCTACCCAAGTAATAATAAGATCGATGATTCGATGCAACCTTTTCGTGACCAATGTTTCAATGTAATTTAATCCTTTTAACCTTAATATCCTAGATTAAACTCGAGTCATGGAATGTGTCATACTCTTCATAATTTAATCTGAAGTTTTCTTGATCAATGAGTAGACTATATGAAACAAATCACTATTTGAGCATGGCCATGCATTTCATAGTCCTACTCAATCAAGAGGCCTATGGATATCACCCATAATATATAGGATGGTTAAATTCCATCTAGATCACTCATATTTCTCACACGATTAATGATGAACCCAATAATCACCTTTATAGTCCACCCTATTAAAGGTGACATTTGATGATATCAAAGTACATAAATTCTCGTGTAGTAATATAGTGATTTCGTGCCTGGAGGACCATTACATCATTGTCACTATGAGAATTGCTAACGACACTTCGCATAAATGCTCCATATAGAATTCTCATGGTGGGTCCGCATCCAAGACATCGTTTCTCTAATATGTACCTATGCATCGACTTAATATCTCATATATTTATGACCAATGAGATTTGGTCATCAAATAATCCACATATTTAGTCTCAATGCATCATTGTTGTCCCATCAACAATGATACTTTCATTAGGGACATTTAAGAACACCGATACTAATGGTAATATATAATCTCATGTTCAAGTCACATACTTGAAACTATATAATTTGTATCACTATTCTAAGGAATTTTATTATGTTAACAATTATATTACGCAGTAAATAAAACCATAATAAAATTATATATTTATTAAATCAAATATAATATCAAAACGTTAAGCAATTATATCAAATAATTGGCCTCTGGGGCATAAACTCTAACAGTCTCCCACTTGCACTAGAGCCAATCACTCATGTATCTAATGCATTTACAAGTGCATATGCATTTACAAGTGCGAATATAAAAACCTACGTGAAGCCTTAGTTAGTGGATCTGCAACATTATCATTTGTTGGCACTCTTCCTATATGTACATCTCCTCTATCAATGATTTCACGGATGAGATGGTACCACCTTAGTATATGCTTGGATCGTTGGTGAGATCTGGGTTCCTTAGCCTGTGCAATGGCTCCATTATTATCACAGTATAGAGCAACCGGATCAACAATGGTTGGAACAACACCAAGTTCAGTGATGAACTTTTTAATCCATACAGCCTCCTTGGCTACACTAGAAGCAATATAATATACTCACTGGCTGTAGAATCACCATCGCCTCTTGCTTGAAGTTTTCCATTAACAAAGACCACCATTAAGGCAAAACACAAAACCTGACTGAGACTTATAGTCATCATTGTCAGTCTGGAAACTAGCATCTGTGTAACCCTTTACTGCTAGTTCGTCTTCACCTCCATATACCAAGAATGAATCCTTAGTCCTTTTCAGGTACTTGAGGATATTCTTGATCACGCCCATGACCTTCACCGATTCGATCAGCATTCGTCACATGCTCAAAGCATACGAGACATCCCGACGAGTACATATCATTGCATACATGATAGATCCAATTGCCAAGCATAAGGGATCTTTCTCATACGCTCCCTCATCATCTTGTGATTTAGGACATTGGGCCTTAGAGATCTTTACACCATGAGTCACGGTAAAGTTTCCTCTTTTCGCTTCTTGCATGCCAACTGCTTTCAACACTTTATCAATATATGTACTTTGACTTAGGCCGAGCATTTTTCTTGATCTATCTCTATAGATCTTGATACCTAAAATGTAGGCAGCATCGCCCAAATCTTTCATGGAGAAACATTTTCCTAACCATGTTTTTACAGCCTGTAAGGAAGGAATGTCATTCCCAATAATTAATATGTCATCAACATATAATACTAGGAATACAATGTGACTCCCACTAACCTTCTTATATACACAAGGTTCATCTTCATTTTTAATAAAGCCAAATTCTTTGACTGCTTCATCAAATCGAAGATTCCAACTCCGAGAGGCTTGCTTCAATCCATAAATGGATCGCTGCAGCTTACATACCTTTCCAAAGATCCTTTGAGTGACAAAACCCTCGTGTTGTGTCATATACACATCCTCAAGGAGATTTCCGTTTAGGAAAGCGGTTTTGACATCCATCCGCCAGATTTCGTAATCATAAAAAGTCGCAATAAAAGTAAGATCCCGATGGATTTAACCATTGCCACCGGAGAAAGGTTTCATCATAGTCAACACCTTGAATTTGTTTGAAACCTTTTGCTACCAAATCGGCCTTTATAGGTTTGTACATTACCATCCATGCTCGGTTTTCTTCTTGAAAACCCACTTGCACCCGATTGGTTTTACCCCTTCTTCGGTGGATCAACCAGTCCATACTTGGTTAGTATACATGGAGTCCATCTCGGTTTCATGGCTTCAAGCCATTTCTCGAAATCTGTCCATTCATAGCTTCTTCTTGGTAGGAAGCAGTGCTCATCTTGATCTATGAGCATCACATCGCCGCTTTTGAGTCACAAGATATCCATAATATCTCTCGTGCTCTTGGCGTGTCCTACCAGATCTACGAATGACTTGTGTAATTTGAGCGCAGTTCACTTTCCACAATTTCATGTAGTTCTGCTCATGTTCCAACTCGAGTTCAATGATATTTTGTGGTTCTCGAATTTCTTCGAGTTCTACTTTCCTCCCAATCGCTTCCTTTAGAGACAAATTCTCTTTCTAGAAAAATACCAGCTTCGAGCAACAACCACTTTGTTCTCGTAAGGTTTGTAGAAATAATACCTTTTGTTTCCTTTGGGTATCCCACAAAATTACATTTGTCGATTTGGGTCCGAGCTTGTCGAATTCGAGACGCTTTTACTTAACACCTCGCAACCCCAAATCTTCATGAACGACATACTAGGATCGCTTCCTCACCCACATTTCATATGGTGTCTTCTCAACCGTCTTTGTAGGAACACTGTTAAGTGTGAATGCACGATTGTCTCTGGGCATGACCCCGTGGCTTATCGGAAGATCTCGCATGACTCATCATTGATCGTACCATGTCCAACAAGGTTCGATTCCTCCTCTCGGATACACCATTCCATTGCGGTGTTCCGGTGGAGTGAGTCGTGATATAATACCACACTCCTTTAGAAGGTCATCAAAGTCTTGGCTTAAGTATTCACCTCCTCGATCGATCAAGGGCTTTTATGCTTTTGCCAAATTGGTTTTGAACTTCATTCTTGAATTCCTTGAACTTTTCAAATGATTCGGATTTGTGTCTCATAAGATACACATATCCATATCTACTAAAGTCATCGAGAAATGTAATGAAGTAATAAAACCTACCTCTTGCTAACGAACTCATGGGTCCACATACATCACTATGTATAAGTCCCAATACATCGCTAGCCTGCTCAATCGTGTCCATGAAAGGGGCTTTAGTCATCTTGCCTAATAAACAAGACTCGCATTTCATATGATTCAAAATCAAATGAATCCAAGAACCCATCTTTATGGAGTTTGGATATGCATTTCTCATTTATATGGCCTAAACGACAAGCAAGAGATATGTCGATTTGAATCATTTGAGTTAAATCGCTTTATTTATGTTATAGATAGGCATTTCTAAATCAAGAATATAGAGACCGTTAAACAATTGTGCAACACCATAACAAATATCATTTAAGTAAAACAAACAACGATTGTTCTTTATTATAAATGAAAACCTTTCTTGTCCAAACAAGAAATGTAAATAATGTTTTTGCTTATAAAGCGGTACAAAATAACAATCTTCTAATTCTAAAACTAGCCCAATTGGGCAAAGATAAATGATAAGTTCCTACTACGGCCGGGTCAAAGAAACTTTTTCTCTATTTCCAACTCGTAGGTCAACCTCTCCTTTCGCTTAAAGTTCTACTCCTTCTGAGTCCTGCGCACATTAACACAAATGTGAGAACCACATCCAAATATCCAATACCCATGATGTAGAAGTAGATAAGTTGACTTCTATAACATATATACCGAATCAAGTCATACTTCCTTTTCTTTTCTTCACTTCTTCCGATAAGCATGACAATTCCTTTTCCAAAGGTCCATGTTTTCCACGTATGACATTCACCTTCTTTAGCCACCCCACCTTTAGGTTTTAAAGCTCTGCTTGGTTTTGGAATTGGGTTTGGCAAAATATTTAGATCCTATCTTCTTCTTGCCTTTCCAATTTCCTTTAGCATTCCCTTTTGCACCATCATTATGGGAGCGGGTCTCGCTTTTTTCATGTTGTTCTCTGCGGCTTCTTAACATGCTCAACAACTCAAGAAGAGGTTTCTCAATTTCATTCATAAGATAGTTCATAACAAATTGAGAGTAGTCATTGCTCAAAGATTGCAAAACAAGGTCGCTTTGGGCTTCCTGGAGTGATCGGAAACCCAACCTATCAAGGTACTCAATATACCCAATCATTTTCAAAGACATGTGGACCAACCGGATCACGTTCACCCATTTTGCAGTGATACAACGCCTTGCTTGTATCATACCTCTCCTGTCGAGCATGCCCTTCGAACAATTTCTTGAGATGCTCGATCATCTCATAAGCATCCATCAACTCATGTTGCTTCTGAAGCTCAGCGTTCATGGTTGCTAGCATGACATAACTCACATCCAGAGCATCATCTTGATGCTTCTTGTAAGCATTATTGCTCCATGACGTGGTGCGATGACAATACCTTTGCCGCAGAATGGGCCCATCATGGACATATAGCTTACGCTCTTGTTTGAGGACAATCCTCAAGTTCCTATGCCAGTCAAGGAAATTAATTCCACTTAGCTTGTCCTTTTCAAGGACTGATCGTAATGAAAGACTATTTGTGTTGTTGTTGTTTGCCATTTGATATCTACAATTTATAAGTGCAACAATAATAAGTCAAATTACAGAGTTGATATTATATAATTGATAATAGTACATTCAAAATATACCTCCCACTATTTTATTCAAATTAATAGCCCTCACCATTAATTCTAAAGCATTTTCTATTAAATCTTTCTAGTGAACCAAGATCCATATTTCATTATGCCTTAAGTTAGCTTTGGCTATTCTCTCAAAACCTAATTATTTAGGTAGACAACCCTTTGTCAATTATATCATATATAACTCCGTGATAGTTTGGTAAACAACATTTGTTTCTAGTCCATCTAATGGTACCAACCAAACTCTATGCCTCTAAGTCCACAATCCTATTGAGATAACTTAGTTAAGTCAGGCCCAATGATTTTAATAGTTTGGATATCACAATTATCCTATCGTGATCTTACCTAGATAAATAGGGTACTTTGCTTTGGCAAACCTACATCTATTGATCAAGGTCTAGATGAGTGTTATTCATTGGAAGGCATCTCGATTTAGACTTAATAATTTAATGAGGGATTTTATTAATTTAGATCTCACCAATTTTAATCTTGTTAAGCATGCACATTATTAATCATATCATATCATATACAAGCATAAATAAAGTGCAAAATTAAATGTGTCACAGTTATGGCCCAATCCACTGTCAATCTTTTCAAGCTAATGAAAGATTGAAGGTCAATCTAAGGTGGTAAAAGATCTTAAAATAAATAACATCCTTGGATCTTCCTCTAGCATGCGCCTACTCTCCATCATCATCTTTCCATTGTGTTCTCCATCTTGACATCTTCATCAATTACAGATTATTACATGACATAAAGAAACCTCGAGTTACATTCGACGGGATTTAGATGAGAAGAGAATATTTCATTAGAATTTATAGAAAGGCACGACATGTAAGTCAGATTTCAAAACCAAAAACCACTAACCTATGGGTCAAAAGGCCATAATCGCACACCATGCATATCACAATAAGACATAACAATTTATATATAATTAAAGAAAATTATATATAAAATATAGGGACACGACCATCGCATGCTACTTACCTGGGGGTCCAAGGGGGGTCTCCATTGCGAAATTTTTCCATACGAATCTACTCAAAACAATTTCGTAATCATACATTTTAATCCACCAAAACACCCATAATAATAACAAATCATATATGTTCATTTGATTTAATCATATTAAAACGAATAACAAGACACCTAGAATTTATCATATATTTCCGGTTCGATTAATCATATTAAAACGATTCTTCATGCTTCTAATCCGATTAGAATAGTTATATTGTTATTCCAATAGATTAAAGATACGATTAATGGTATCATCATATATATTACTAGAATACACATACAACTAAATATCATATATTCAATTTTATATCGGTAAACACGCATCATCATATATCATATATATCGAATACAATTAAAACACGTAATCAATTAATCTTTTTGCAAGTAGATTTGATACCACCGTTGGGCTTGACGATTAAAACGCATACAATAAAATTAAAATTTTAAAGCAATTTCAAACCCTAAAACAGGATCCATGCGAAAATCAATTAATTCAGAGGTTTAGAGATTATACCAGATATAAACAAAAAACGAGAATCAAATCGATCATTGCTCGAATCTCCAACGCAATACAAACCGATTAAGCCTTCACGGTATTCACATTTAACGCCGCATACTAACCGTTCGAACGATTCTCGCAATAAGAAGGACTTGCAGTATTAGCCACCAAAAGGAATGGATTTTCTGAAATCTGCTTTCTCTCTAGTCTCTCTCTAAGAGCGGCTAGGTTTTTCAATTATGATATCTTACCCTAAGTAGTCGCTATATATCATATATATAGTAGTTAAAAGGAATTAATCAAATCAAAACCTAATTTTATAAAATCCGAATTTATATATATATATATCTCTTAATTAAGTCTTACTTAATTAATATACATATATACAATTATCCTTTTAATTTAAATTAAATGATTTAAATACTATTAATCATATTAATATATTTAAATCCTTAAAATTTAAATTAATTCCCTTTAAATAACGTTCTATGTGTGTGACCCTATAGGTTATTATTACGTTGGCAATAATTTTAAAATCATATTATAAAATTATAAATGGTGAGCGGCATTTAGCAATGCATCACCGCTACCCAAGTAATAATAAGATCGATGATTCGATGCAACCTTTTCGTGACCAATGTTTCAATGTAATTTAATCCTTTTAACCTTAATATCCTAGATTAAACTCTCGAGTCATGGAATGTGTCATACTCTTCATAATTTAATCTGAGTTTTCTTGATCAATGAGTAGACTATATGAAACAAATCACTATTTGAGCATGGCCATGCATTTCATAGTCCTACTCAATCAAGAGGCCTATGGATATCACCCATAATATATAGGATGGTTAAATTCCATCTAGATCACTCATATTTCTCACACGATTAATGATGAACCCAATAATCACCTTTATAGTCCACCCTATTAAAGGTGACATTTGATGATATCAAAGTACATAAATTCTCGTGTAGTAATATAGCGATTTCGTCCTGAGGACCATTACATCATTGTCACTATGAGAATTGCTAATGACACTTCGCATAATGCTCCATATAGAATTCTCATGGTGGGTCCGCCCAAAGACATCGTTCTCTAACATGTACCTATGCATCGACTTAATATCTCATATATTTATGACCAATGAGATTTGGTCATCAACATCCACATACTAGTCTCAATGCATCATTGTTGTCCCATCAACAATGATACTCGACTAGGACATTTAAGAACACCGATACTAATGGTAATATATAATCTCATGTTCAAGTCACATACTTGAAACTATATAATTTGTATCACTATTCTAAGGAATTTTATTATGTTAACAATTATATTACGCAAAGAATAAAACCATAATAAAATTATATATTTATTAAATCAAATATAATATCAAAACGTTAAGCAATTATATCAAATAATTGGTCTCCGGGGCATAAACTCTAACAGTCTCCCACTTGCACTAGAGCCAATCACTCATGTATCTAATACCCATGGAACTAGTGTGACCGTCAGCTTCCTGCTGCGCGACAAAGCCTTGGTTAGTGGATCTCGCAACATTATCATCTGTGGCACTCTTCCTATATGTACATCTCCTCATCAATGATTTCACTTGATGAGATGGTACCGCCTAAGTATATGCTTGGATCACAGGTGAGATCTGGGTTCCTTTACTGTCAGTAATGGCTCTATTTTTATCACAGTATAGCTTAACCGGATCAACAATGGTTGGAACAACACCTAGTTCAGTGATGAACTTTTTAATCCATACAGCCACTTGGCCGCACTAGAAGCAGCAATATACTCAGCCTCTGTTGTAGAATCGACTACTATATCTTGCTTCAAACTCTTCCAAATTATGCAGACCACCATTAAGGCAAAATACAAAACCTGACTGAGACTTATAATCATCATTATCGGGTCCTAGAAACTAACATCTGTGTAACCCTTTCTTCGCTAGTTCATCTTCACCTCTCATATACCAAGAATGAATCCTTAGTCCTTTTAAGGTACTTGAGGATATTCTTGATCGCATCCCAGTGATGACCTTCACCGGATTCGATCGATATCTCGCGTCATGCTCAAAGCATACGAGACATCCGGACGAGTACATATCATTGCATACATGATAGATCCAATTGCCGAAGCATAAGGGATCTTTCTCATACGCTCCTCATCATCTTGTGATTTAGGACATTGGGCCTTAGATATCTTTACACCATGAGTCATGGGTAAATGTCCTCTTTTTGCCTCTTGCATGCTGAACCGTTTCAACACTTTATCAATATATGTACTCTGAATTAGGCCGATCATTTTTCTTGATATATCTCGATAGATCTTGATACCTAAAATGTAGGCTACATCACCTAAATCTTTTATGGAGAAACATTTTCCTAAAAATGTTTTTACAGCCTGTAATGAAGGAATGTCATTCCCAATAATTAATATGTCGTCAACATATAATATCAGGAATACAATGTGACTCCCACTAACCTTCTTATATACACAAGGTTCATCTTCATTTTTAATAAAGCCAAACTCTTTGACTGCTTCATCAAATCGAAGATTCCAACTCCGAGAGGCTTGCTTCAATCCATAAATGGATCGTTGCAGCTTACATACCTTTCCAACATCCTTTGGAGCGACAAAACCCTTAGGTTGTGTCATGTACACATCCTAAAGGAGATTTCCATTAAGGAAAGCAGTTTTGACATCCATTTGCCAGATTTCATAATCATAAAAAGCTGCAAGATATCCATAATATCTCTCGGGCTCTTGGCGTGTCCTACCAGATCTACGAATTCCTTGTGTAATTTGAGCAGGTTCACTTTCCACAACATCTTGTGGTTCCCGCCACGCTCCAACTCGTGTTCAATGATATTCGTGGTTCTCGAATTTTTCGAGTTCTACTTTCCTCCCAATCGCTTCCTTTAGAGACAAATTCTCTTTCTAGAAAAATACCAGTTCGAGCAACAAACACTTTGTTCTCGGAAGGTTTGTAGAAATAATACCCTTTTATTTCTTTTGGGTATCCCACAAAATTACATTTGTCAGATTTGGGTCCGAGCTTGTCAGAATCCAGACGTTTTACAAACGCCTCGTAACCCCAAATCTTCATGAACGACACACTAGGACGTTTCCCGATCCACATCTCATATGGTGTCTTTTGAACCGTCTTTGTAGGAACACAGTTAAGTGTGAATGCACCTGTCTCTAGGGCATGACCCCATAAGCTTATTGGAAGATCTGCATGACTCATCATTGATCGTACCATGTCCAACAAGGTTCGATTCCTCCTCTCAGACACACCATTCCATTGTGGTGTTCCAGGTGGAGTGAGCTGTGATATAATACCACACTCCTTTAGAAGGTCATTAAAGTCTTGGCTTGAGTATTCACCTCCTCGATCGGATCGAAGGGCTTTTATGCTTTTGCCAAATTGGTTTTGAACTTCATTCTTGAATTCCTTGAACTTTTGAAAGCATTCAGATTTATGTCTCATAAGATACATATATCCATATCTACTGAAGTCGTCAGTAAATGTAATGAAGTAATAAAACCTACCTCTTGCTAACGAACTCATGGGTCCACATACATCACTATGTATAAGTCCCAATATATCACTAGCCTGCCTCATCGTGTCCAAAGAAAGGGGCTTTAGTCATCTTGCCTAATAAACAAGATTCGCATTTTTCATATGATTCAAAATCAAATGAATCCAAAAATCCATCTTTATGGAGTTTTGATATGTGTTTCTCATTTATATGGCCCAAACGACAGTACTAGAGATGTGTCGAATTTGAATCATTTGATTTAAATCGTTTTGTATTTATGTTATAGATAGGCATTTCCAAATCAAGAATATAAAGACCATTAAACAATTGTGCAACACCATAACATATATCGTTTAAGTAAAACGAATAACGGTTGTTCTTTATTATAAATGGAAATCCTTTCTTGTCCAAACAAGAAACAGAAATAATGTTTTTGCTTATAGCAGGCACAAAATAACAATCTTCTAATTCTAAAACTAGCCTAGAGGGCACAGATAAATGATAAGTTCCTACGGCCAGTGCAATAACTTTTGCTCCATTCCCAACACGTACGTCAACCTCTCCTTTTGCCAAAGTCCTACTCCTTTGGAGTTCCTTCACATTAACACAAATGTGAGAACCACATCTAGTATCCAATACCTATGATGTAGAAGTAGACAAATTGACTTCTATAACATATATACCTGAATCAGAAATCCCACTTCCTTTCCTTTTCTTTACTTCTTCCAAATAAGCAAGACAATTCCTCTTCCAGTGTCCAGGTTTTCCACAAAAGTGACAATCACCTTCTTTAGCCACCCCGCCTTTAGGCTTTAAAGCCTGTTTGGTTTTGAAATTGGGTTTGGCACCGATTTAGATCCTATCTTCTTCTTGCCTTTCCAATTTCCTTAGCATTCCCCCTTTGCACCATCATTATGGGAGCGGTCCTCGCTTTTTCATGTTGTTCTCTGCAGTTCTTAACATGCTCAACAACTCAATGAAGTTTCACAATTTCATTCATAAGATAATTCATGACAAATTGAGAATAGTCATTTGCTTAGGGAATTGCAAAACAAGATCTGCTTGGGCCTCCGGAGTGATTGGAAAACCCAACCTATCAAGGTACTCAATATACCTAATCATTTTCAGCACATTTGGACCAATTGGATCACGTTCACCCATTTGGCAGTGATACAATGCCTTGCTTGTATCATACCTCTCTTGTCGAGCATGCCCTTCGAACAATTTCTTGAGATGCTCGATTATCTCATAAGCATCCATCAACTAATATTGCTTCTGAAGCTCAGCGTTCATGGTTGCTAGCATGAGACAACTCACGTCCAGAGCATCATCTTGATGCTTCTTGTAAGCATTATGTCGCATGTGGTGCAAGATGTCCGGTGTCTTTGCGGAATGGGCTTTTCAATGACATATAACTTGCGCTCTTGTTTGAGGACAATCCTCAAGTTCCTATGCCACCAAGGAAATTAATTCCACTCGACTTTCATTCTTCTCAAGGACCCATCAGAGATGAAAGACTACTTGTATTGTTGTTGTTTTATTGATATCTACAATTTATAAGTGCAAAAAAATAATAAGTCAAATTGCAGAGTTGATATTATGTAATTGATAATAGTACATTCAAAATATACCTCCCACTATTTTATTCAAATTAATAGCCCTCACCATTAATTCGGAAAGCATTTTTTAATTAAATCTTTCTAGTGAGCCAAGATCCATATTTCATTATGCCCTAAGTTAGCTTTGGCTAATCTCTTAAAACACAATTATTTAGGTAGACAACCCTTTTTGTCAATTATATCATATATAACTCTTGGATAGTTTGGTAAACAACAATTGTTTCTAGTCCATCTAATGGTACCTACCAAACTCTATGCCTCTAAGTCCACAATCCTATTGAGATAACTTAGTTAGGTCGGGACCAATGATTTTAACAGTTTGGATATCACAATTATCCTATCGCATCTTACCTAGATAAATAGGGTACTTTGCTTTGGCAAACCTACATCTATTGATCAAGGTCTTGATGAGTGTTATTCTTTGGAAGGCATCTGATTTAGACTTAATAATTTAATGAGGGATTTTATTAATAAATTTAGATCTCACCAATTTTATTCTTATTAAGCATGCACATTATTTATCATATCATATCGCATACAAGCATAAATAAAGTGCAAAATTAAATGTGTCACAGTTATGATTCAATCCACTGTCAATCTTTTCAAGCTAATGAAAGATTGAAGGTTAATCTAAGGTGGTAAAAGATCTTAAAATAAATAGCTTCCTTGGATCTTTCTCAAGCATGTGCCTCCTCTCCATCATCATCTTTCCATCGTGTCCTTCATCTTTTCATCTTCATCGATTCTGATTATTACATGACATAAAGAAACCTCGAGTTACATTCGAGGGATTTAGATGAGAAGAGAATTTTACATTAGAATTTATAGAAAGGCACGACATGCAAGCCGTATTTCAAAACCAAAACCACTAACCTATGGGTCAAAAGGCCATAATCATGCACCATGCATATCACAATGAGCATATAATGGTTTATATAAAATTAAAGAAAATATATATATAACAAATTGGGGTCACGACCATCGTATGCCACTGACCCAGAGGGGGTCCAAGGGGGTCTCCCCACAGCGATGGTCTCATTGTATTGCAGAATTTTTCCAAATGATTCTCTGAAACAGTTTTAGAATCACGTATTTTAATCCACAAAAATAGTCATAATAACAATACACCCGAGACATATCATATATGTCCAGTTTCAATTAATCATATTAAACTGAATACTGTTATTACGCCATATAAGATACAATTAACAGAACAACATATACATGCATATCTATTACTGATATTTATAATATAAAAATATGTCGATTATAGAATATCATATACTCAATTAACAGTTCGGTAAAATTTTTCTTTCATTAATTTTTCCTTTTGGTCTTTCTTACACTAGCTCAAGTATCCTGCTCCAGGAGCTCTAAAATTTGGCTGCACTGAATGAAACTAAACTGTTATTACATTAAGTGGTCAATGACTCGGTATACAGGTTGTACCAATGTTTTCTTATAGGTAATATTGGCCCTATGTATGGGGATTGTTTACCAATGTTATTATAAGTAACAAATGTGATTTGCTATTAATCTAGATGTTAGTGCTTAACTAGTTCATGAATGGGTTGATACTAAATATTCATATATTGTATCAGTATACTGTATACAATTCTAGCCTTTGCCCTTGATTACATTCATGAATCATAAAATATCAATAGTCTATCAGAATTATATTGTATCAGTATACTGTAATACAGTTCTTTGCTGTCATAATTGTTATTTTTGCTCTAGTAGTTTAGATTAATGAAGGGAATGGTTTTCTTTGTGCAGTCGGTACTTTATTGGGTGCCATGAAATGAGCTTTGATAGGTCAATAAATCGAGAGTGGGTTTGTTCGAGGTGCTGCGGTTGGAGCCATATCGGGTGTTGTTTTCTCTATTAAGGTGTTCCAATCATCTCTTGTTCTATGGCAATCAGACGAGTCAGGGCTTGGCTGTCTTCTGTACTTGGTGAGCAGCTTAGCTAACTGATCATGTGTTTAGATTTTAGATTTACAAAATCATAACTGTTAGTTTAGGAAATATGCCTTTCAAACTACAAATACAAATTGAAAATACTTTTAGATTGACTAAAAAAATTTATGGAAACTTTAAAACTTTTGCAGATTGATGTCATTGTAAGCCTATTAAGTGGTAGACTTGTTCGTGAGAGAATTGGTCTGGCTATGCTAAGTGCGGTGCAGAGTCAGGTACTTTAGCTGTTAATTGAATAATTCCAGGCTTTGTAAACTTTCACATAGCAGTGCCAGTATTTAGTCTCAATTGCGTATATCTTCTGCTTAATTTAATCAGATGGGAGCTATTGAAACAAGCAATGTTGATGCAATTTTCAACTTTTCATTCATTTTCCAATACAAATAAGGATTAAACAGATTCCAGATAATAAGGCTCCTTCCTTAGCCTATTATTCGATTTGATTCCATAATAGTTTAGCTTTTGTTCCACAAGATATGGATGCATTTAAATTGGCTTTTGTCTTCTTGCAGTCTGTGGCAACCTTCTTCAGTCATGTTATGTGTGCAATTGGCGGAAATACTTGTGGTCCAGGTCAGTAGTATTAAACTACTCTATTCCAACATTTAAAATCACTTGTCTTTGTATTTTACAAAGACAACTAATATTATATTTTGGAAATGGCGTGTTTTTTAATCTGTTTTTTATATAACGCACTTACCTTCAATTTTTGATGCTAAAATACCCTCTTATGATTGGTTAGGGGATGTTGTTGTCAATGTTTATATAAACCAAAAAAAGAAGTTTGCTTTTATGGAGATAAGATCTGTTGAGGAGGCCAGCAATGCAATGTCATTAGATGACATTATCTTTGAGGTACTCAAATTATCTAGGGGTGTGGAGTACCTGCATTTCCTGAAGCTTACACTGAAGTTTTATCAGATTAGTTTTAGTAATTAGCATCTAAAATGTTTCTCAACTTGATCCCTTTCTCCTACCATTTTTATTCACATTGGCCCTGTGATATCTGAAATATCTTATATGAAAACTTTATTTTGTAGTAGTGGCTACACCTCAAATCAGATGGCTGCACATTTGCGGCAGCTTGCTACAATGTTACAATGATAACAATGTTACAATGTTATCATAAGAAAGTAGCAGTTATCTTGTGTTTTACAAATATTTATGTTTATTTGGATATATAAATTTGGTTAGGAATTATGGGATCAGTAGCAGTTATCTTGTGTTTTACAATGTTACAATGTTATCATAAGAATTATGTTTATTTGGATATATAAATTTGGTTACAATGTTACAAATATTTATGGGATCAGATTTGGTATTCTTGTGTTTTACAGTTATCTTGCCATACATCAGTTATTGGTCAGATGTGGTAGCCTTTTTTTAACAGTTATCTTGCCATACATCAATAGTAGGACATTTAATTGGATATATAAATTTGGTTAGGAATTATGTTAAAAGTCATTCCTGTGATTGGTCAGTTATCTTGCCATACATCAGTACCAGGTCACATTTTTGGTGAACCACATCCATTTTTTTTCTTTTTTTTTATCTACAACATTTAAAAAATGTTGTCTGATATACTAAACAACAACATTTTTATCCAAAAAACGTTGTGGAATCATACCTTCTACAACGTTTTTAAGCATCTGCTAATTTTTGGAAAACAAATCTACAACGTTTTTCCCTAAAAACGTTGTGTATTATCTTAACTACAACGCTTTAAAAACGTTGTGTAAGGGTGTCAAATAGATAACACTCTTAACCACGACGTTTTTCTGATTGAAACCACAACGTTTTTTCCGCGTTGTCTATTTACTGTTTTGTAGTAGTGCCTTCTCAAATCCCAAATAAGATTGAAGATGTAATTTCTCCTTTTTGCAAAGTTTTAATTAATTATTGGAGATCTTATTTGTTTGTGAAGTCAACTTAAGATATAATTTGGAAAATTTGCCGAGCTATTTATTCATTTAGACAGCCATACCTCATACTATAGTATACCTGATATACTATCCTTCCTTTCCATAGTGGTCAAGTCCATGGAGTTATCAGCTTCATGTTGTTCTGACGGTGGAGCTTGAGTTGATTGTCGTAAAACTCGAAGTTATTTAACATCAGTTCATC
The DNA here is from genome assembly GCA_020205605.1 of Panax ginseng. Classification (NCBI taxonomy): domain Eukaryota; kingdom Viridiplantae; phylum Streptophyta; class Magnoliopsida; order Apiales; family Araliaceae; genus Panax; species Panax ginseng. The sequence goes on along the minus strand of CM035139.1, from coordinate 89,281,572 downwards.
TATATTTATACTTCGATGAAAACTACTATAGTTATGCTTGCTGTATGACCTTTTTCCCTTTAAATAATGAATTAACTTTTGTGGTGACTTTTTTTTGTTGTTGACTCGGTTTTGAGACATTTTTAAGTCGGGGAGCTTTAAGAAGGTACCCGTCTAACTTTAAGCCATTTACCTTAGGTACCTCCAGGCTCCAAGGAGCACTTCTTCCTGAAAGTTAATTTGGATGCACCTGAATCATCTACCGGACGTAAGCGGGAATATGTCCCCTCTGCAAATCCAGGATCAAGGCTGCCTCATTAATGTGAAGGCATTGTCAAAACTATCAACGGATGTATTCCTATTTTAATTGTGCTTGCTTGGGTGTTGGAAGTGTTTAGTATCTACATATTCTCGCCTTCTCATCTCTCCCAATATGCAAAAGACAGACATATATGTATGTTATTATCTTATACATGTCATTCTCATTGCATGTTTAGCAAATTATTCAACTCATTACACAAACTAGCCCGTGCATTGCATGGGTTATCAACTAATAATAATTAAGTAAGAAAATAATGAATAATTTTTTTTATTTTTTTTATTTATTATATGTAATATGTGCATGTTTGGTGTAACATGTAATTGGAATTTAATAAAAATATATTATGCATATGTATTTATTACGCAATGAAATAAAAATTGATCTGAACAATTTGGTTAATGAATTAAAGGAGGTGGTTTTAGTATATAATATATATATATATATATATATATACTTTATCCAAATGAATTAGAATTAATTTTTTATGAATTATTTTAATAAAGAAAGGATATTATATTTATTATAATTTCTTAAGGAAGAAATTAATTCTTAATTGAATTTATGTAAATGAGGCAAGGATATTATATTTTCTTATAATATCTTAAGTGAACAAATAATTGAATTTGCATGGGTTGTTATGTGTTGCATATTTATTTATAAAATAAATATGTAATAAGAATATGATATGTTATGTTTTATTTTGGGAATATGCAATTGATATTGTGACAACCCGGAGAACCGGATTGTCCAGAATTTAAGTTTAAAGAATTAGTTATTAATAAAATAAACTTTTATTAATAATATTCTGTGCTATGTATTTATTAATCGTTCTAGAAACTAGGATGATTATAAAACGGGAGGATTTTGGCTACGAGCTAGACTGAACGAGTAAGAATGTTCAAGAGGAAAATAAATTTTTTCCCGGAATAAAAATATTTCTGAGGAAAAAGACGAAATAGGCACTATTCACCTGACAAAACCCTAAGGGTTAGGGTTTGAATAACCTAAGCCTTTTTGAGAGTTCGGTATGTCGAAATGACATTCCGTCGAAAGATTTGACAATAATATATCGTGAAAAGATAAGTAAGCCGATAAAAATGTTTCTCGAAAAACATGCAGAAATCGGACGAAATAAAAATGATGAAAAGTACTGTTAGGTACTTTTCATTCGTTTAACTACGTTAGGAGAAAACGTGAAAGAAAACGCTTAGCATCAAAAAGTGTTTTTCAGTTTTTTGGAGTTTCGAAGAATGCGTAAAAATTAATTTGTAGTGGAAAGACGAAATATCCAAAAATATTTGAATTCCGAGAATTACAATTTTTAAAACTATCGGACGAATCCCGAAAGACAGGATCACGAAGCTTCCAAGAGAAGCTTCGTGAATAGTAAGGAGGTGGGAATAGTAACTTTGGGGGCAAAACCTTGGTTTTCTATATAAGAGAAGCTTAAGCTCATTTGTTGGTTAATGAAAAATTCACCAACACTTGAGAGAGAGAGAGAGAGAGAAGTCGGATGAGGAGGAAAAGGAAGAGGAAAAGCTAGGCCGTGTGCAAACTTTGTCCAACAGGAGGAGATTAAAGAAGAAAGGTAATCTAAAACCTAGTTTAATATAAATTTTCTTTAAGTTTTCTATGTTAAAAACATAGCTTAATGAGAATATAAGTAAAACAGGTTAAGAATGTTGTTCAAATGGTTGAAATCATGAGAAAAAGAAGAAATAAGAATTTGAAGTTTAGTTTATAAATTTCTTAAGGAAGTATGAGTTTCGTAATGAATTTGAATGATCCGAATGTATCATACGAACGATTCGGTGAAATAAGTAAGGAATGGTGTTTTATAACACCAAATTCTAAGAAAAAGTGAAATCGTAATCAAAATATCGATTAAAAATGAAGAACAACGAAGAACGCGCGAAGAACACGAAGAACGCTGTTGATGGACAAATTTAAAACCATTGTATTATAATTTGTTGTTGATGGACAAGGTTAAAACCATCTCGTATAAGTTAGTTGCTTATTTCTTGGTTAGGAATGGTAGAAACGTTCATGAAGAACGGATTAAACTTAGCTATAACGAAGTTATGGCGAAAATTTTGTAAAAGACAAACGAGAACTAGAAAGTGTGTAAATGAACCCGAAGATGTAGGGTTTCATAAGAATGTAAGAAAATATAGAAAACATGAGTCGTGGACTTAAGAACAAATGAGTTCCGAGTTCGGATGACCGAATTACGGACGAACGAACGAATAGCATTGAGAACGTAAAATGAACGAGTAATGAAATTTAAGCTAATTGAATGGAATGTTAACGGATTCAGAATAATTTTTTGTCTGAGGGAAGTTGAAGTACGTAAGATAAGGAAGAGAATGGCTTTAGAACGACCTCGTTCTGAGTTATAACGAAGAAGTTATGAGATTGTGAAGTAAGCGTCTCAAACCAGTTCAAGACTTAGAAATTTTTTTCAAGGTTTAATGCTTGGCGCCGCAGCGCCAGATAAGCCTTGGGAAGTTGTGCCGTAGCACCAACCCGGGCAATCAGCTACTGCTGAGTGGCCCTTCAGCATGAGAAGAAAGAAAGGGGACCGGCGCCGCAACGCCGGTGTAGGGCAAGGCCCAGAGAAGAGTTTTTAACTACTCAACTCTTGGGGGAAATGTAAGGGAAGATAAAGAACATATAGTTTGCCTAATGTAACACTTAAACAAGTGATTTAAACCTTAAATGAAGGTTGAATAAAAAGATCAAACGGGATTAAAAGACAAAGAATGTAAACGTAAATTATGGAACTGATATCCGGGGACCGTATTCGCGATAAAACGAACGTGAGGGATTGCTATGATTATGATTCCTTATACGTTGAGTGACAAGGGTAATGTATAATATTTCGATGTTATGATGTTGTAATGAGAGATGAGTGTAAAGCTTATAGACGTTGTGAACGTAACGCAGTTGCGATGAACGGTCGGTCTTAGCGTACTACGAACCGTATGGCTTCGACATTAAAAAAGAATAATGAACACGGGGTTCAGGTGATGGGTAATGAATGCAATCGATTAAAACCTTAGGTAAAGGTTGAATGAGAGATTAAGAGATGAACAACGTGAACGCAGAAAACATAAACAATTCTCGTGAATTGTATTCGTGTTGGGCGAACGTTCTAAGTATACATTGGTTGTATAACTTAGACGTTGACGAAGGTAGTTATTAATATATGAATTATCAAGAAAGCCGTAACAAACAGAAACAAGATTAATGGAAGTCCGAATGTGAGTCGGATAAAGAATGTTAGAAAGAAATGTAAGCGTAAAACACTTTAGCAGACGTAAGGGTTGGGTGTACGCGTATATTAAATGGGATGAACCTACACACCGTGTATAGTTTGACCATAAGGTAATGAAGACCAATGATTAAACCTGTGAACGGTGAAGAACTGAATTAAAGATAATGACGTATATCGTTAAGAAGCTGAGTAATGATTATAACTTGGAGGACGTTCCGAGTCGGATGCACCGGGAGTTATAAGATATGAATAAGGTAACGTAAAATGTTTAACACTATGAATGCGTAGAATTAATATCGAATAATCGTTCTGAGTATACAAAAGACTGTATGACTTAGACGATAAAGAATAAATCCTGAGGTATGACATTTAGTTGCCAGAAAGCCATAAGGAATGAGAAATTGACGTAATGAACATTATAGTTTTAATGGTTCAGATAAGTTAAGATAAGTTTAGGTTGTGATACAATCATAATCTTTGATGGTTGACATATGGGAGCTGGGCTAAACAATTCCTTCAGAGAGCGGAGGTATATACAAATTTGGCAACCGATCTAACTCACTGTGGAAGACAGTGTAGGTGAGACATGAACTTGTTTGTTGGTTATTTGTGGGAAACCACTTAGAGTACCATATGGACTACTAGCAGATATGTGCTGAGTCCTAGGAGAGTTATAAGAATAAGATAAGAATGTAAATCATCAAAGATGATGATCGTATGAGTAAGACATCTTCGTATGCCATGAAGCCGTAAAGCGGTAACGAAAGTTATCGCGTAAACTTAGATTGCAAGAACGCGAACCCTAAGAAGTAAAAAAAAGTTTAAACTAATGCATAAGTCAAGTATATGACTAATTGGTGTATGCGCTATTTCCTTATGTGCTATATGGAATTGGAATAAGCAGTTCAACGTAAACTATAAGTTGTAACTATGCGTAAGACAAGTTTCCTAACTTCATTCATATTTTAATAAATGCTAGTTTCTTAAACTTTCTTAGATGTTAAACTTGAGAAGTTTTGTCTATGTGCAAATGTGTGATATTTGTACAAGGTTGTAGAATGTATGAGGCCTTGTGCCATAATTTTAACACTTCGGTGTTTCTATGAGATGAACTGTTTAGTGATTGAACTGTTCAATATGAGAATGTTATGTTTATACATGAACCGTTATTGTTAAGTCCGTGCTATTGATTCTAGCCAGACATGATGTGTATGAAAAAGGTAGAAGAATGAAAGTATTTCAAAGTGAATGTGACTAATATTTTAAAATGATAGGAATCAGAATTATTCCTATTATTCAAGCTTCTTCATAACCTTTGTTCGGTTATTGAAGTCTTAAAAAAATGTTTAAATTCTTGAAGTTGTTTGTTCAACTGCTAAGACTTGCTGAGAAATTGAATGCTCACACTTGCTTTAAATAAAAACATTTTCAGCGAACGATGTTAGAAAGAACTTAAGGATCCCATAAAGATCAAGCTGACCGGTATCCAGAAGAAGTGTCATTCAGTATATGAATGTGCGTGAAGATCAAGCCAAGACTTGTAATGTAGAATAGTTTAATTAAACTATAGATTAGTTTAATGAAATGTTATGTATCATTGGTGGCGGATAAAAGTCACTCGTGTAAGATGTAAAGAATAATATAATTATCATTATTTCTAATGAACGAGGTTGTAAGGTATTAGAACCTGGGATTTGAGAATGTATGTTGTTATATTTAGCTATATAATGATGTATGTTTGGAAAGAAGTGGGACCATGACGTACAGAATTCGAGTGTGAAAATAGACCGGATTTTGGGGCGTTACAGATATATCAAGATGGGGTATATAATAATATGATTCCTAATGGGAAAAATATTTAATGTGGTAAATTAATAATTAGGAAGGTTAAAACTTAGTTACTAACTATTGGATAATTAATTATTCAATAAAAGCATTAAAAGAATAATTGGGTGAACATTTAATTTGGCAAATTAGATTAAACCTTTAATTATCCTATCTACTATTACAAGTTTAATTTGCAAGCCAATTGATTTCCTTTTATCCGTGTATGAGAGGAGGAGAGGAAGTGTAAGAGCTACTCCATATCTAAGCTTGGGCACCAAGAATTTGGTTGACAAAGTTGATAAAAAAGTCTTTCCCAATCCTTCCCCATAACTGAAGCCTCCCTCTCCCTAATTACTTGGAATTTAAAAATTTTCCAAAATGGTTAAGCGATGAAACCGTGAGTTTGAGGGAGTTTAGCAAAATTGGAACCAAATATTAATATATATTAAAGGTATCAAGCTTGGATTAATTGAAGTTAAGAAGCTTAAGGTATAAATTCTTATTTAATTTCGAATTTTATCAAAGTTATGTAATGGTGTAATTTTTATTGCTAAACTTCAATTATTGGGAGTTTAGTAGCTTATGATGTAATTTTTGATGGGATTTCTTTGTAATAAATCTATTTTTGATTTATGTATATGTAATATGGGATTGGAATTGCTTTTTGAACCAAAAGGATCGAAATTGAGTTATGTTAGTAAACTTTAGTTTATTAAAATTCATTTTTGGATTGATTTTGTGCCTAAATAATGTTTGAAGTCATGGATATAGACACTTATAGGTTTGGGTTGTGGGATGTTATAAAGATGAAATTGTGGCAAAATCACTAATAAATCATTAAGAAATCAAGTCGAACAAATATCGCGCGCATTATGTTTGAATATGGCCATAAAGAGTAAAAATGATTAGAATTTTAGAATTTAAAGAAGCCGATACATTAGACAAGTCTTATTATGTTAAAGCGAATAAGGTTAGAACGGAACGTGGTGAATTTTTTTGAATTAAAATCGCGTCATTGAAAAACTAGTGCGAATAGTCACTTTGAGCACACTGTTTAGACAACTTAAGATACTCGAATTTCAGTGGTAATATTTTTTAAAAATAATTTGATATGCCATGTATAACATACCCAAATTTGTGATTACTCCGATTAACGAGCATCGCGTACGAAATTCACAAAGTGGCTGAGTTGAGAAGTAGTAGTAAAATAGCAGGGCAGTAGTAGGTGCGATCGCACGCTCTACCAGGCAGTGATACACTGTGCTTAGCAGTTGTTTGACATCCGTTTCATGCACTGTTTTGATTAGTTTTCGTGATCTGTTTTTGCGGTTTGTAATTTTTCTAAAATACTATGACATGAGGTCTATAACATATCAAAATTTAACTGTTATTAGATTAATGGTTTGAAAATTAAAAATAGGTGGATAGGCATGTCAGAACTTAAAAATTGAGCGACGCCAAGGGTAGCCATGACGGGCTATTTTTGACATTCGACGTTCCGGATTGCTTTTAAGTTAAATTTTAAGATATGTTGAGACTAATAAAGTCCCAAGAGATAAGTTTTGACAATAAATGATATTTATGCCATGAAACTTCCTTTTAGACATAAATAATGCAATAAAAATATATTATAAATATGAATTTTTATATTTAAACGAAAGTAAGATGGGGTTAGTGAAAGTAATATGCACACAACCCAATCATGTTTGATGATAAAACATATACTTTATAACAATCTTATTCATTTATTAATAAAAAGTATTAATTTATTAAAAGCTTTTAATTATCTACATGATGCTGTTTTATAATATGTGATAAAACCATAGTTTTAAGCATTGTTTTAAGAATAATGATGATGATCATTCTAATGAGATCTAAATTCTTAGAAAGCTTAAAAATAAAATAGTTCCCAATCGTTGGATTACTAAATTGGGGATTAGTGAATCCGGATAGATTGGTACATACATTGCTTGCTTATTGGATGAGGATGATTGATCTCATGATCATTTGTGTGGAGACACTAAAGCAAGAATGTAGGTACTTATTAGAGAATAAGTTCACTGAACGTGGCTTGATAAGGAATACCTAATGGAGTTTTACTTTCCTGTCAATAGTAATTCCTGTAGTGATAGTAGTACAAGTGATCATTGGACTTGAGATCATCATAGTATCTTGTGTATGATGAGTTATACTTTGACTTATTCCTTAAGACCCTTAGGGTATATCAAAGGGTATGCTTGGGTATAATAAATTGTACACGGAGATAATGTATGATCAATAAAGAATCTACCACTTCTAGTAAAAGAAGAGAAATATTCTATGTGATTCGATAAATGACAACCCAGTAGTCCTTGGCCAAAGCAAAATGAAATTAGAAAGGAGTTTCTAATTTGCATTATTTGGAGTTGCATGTGCATTTAAGAGTCGAAATACATATAATTAAATAAAATAAGACTTGACAGTAATTCCATGTCTTATATTTAATTGGGATATTGTATGGTGGAAGGATTAAATTGTATACGGTAACATTCACTCAAAGGTTCTTTTATGATTAATGTTGAAATCTATATTATTTGGAAAGTCGTTAATCGCTAGGGAGGCTTATCCTTATTGTAGAATAAATATTATTTATTTAAATAACTTAATTGTTTAATTTATTTATTTAAATAAGATTAGAACTGTTCTAATTGATTTATTCACAACCGGTTTAATATGGAGAACCTAAAGGGTCACACCATAAAAGGAAGAATAATTATTTAAGAAGTTAATGACATAATCGTAATAATAATTTAAGTATATTTAATTTGATCTATGGTGATAGAATAAATTAAATAGCTTAATATTTATTATTTAATATTTTAGAAATATTAAATATAAATTAATAAGAGGAGTCTTATTATTATTATTACTACTATTATTATTTAATTCCTAAAGGAGTTTGAGAATTAATTAATAAAAGTACTCTCATATATTCCTAATAAGATGAGGAGGTTAAATTAATTAAAAGAGTTTAATTAATTATCCCTAATAAGATTATGGAGCTTAATTAATTAAAGAAATTTAATTAATTAAATAATATCCTATTTTCTAATTAGATTAGAAGGGTTAACTGATATCTTTATAAAAGGAATCTTATATCAGATATCAATAGACGTGATTCTAATTGTTGGAGAGTATGCTCTTTTTTTTCTATGAGAGATAGAAAAATTAGGGTTTTGCCAAAAACCCATCTTCTTGAATCTTTCTTCTTCCTTGGTGGATTGTTGGTCGTCTTACCAATCAATATATACGTGCAAGTATACACGGTCAACAAGTAATAAAGAGTAAGTAAAGTATCGTTCCCACGGAGAATTAACTAATAAAGTTTACCAAGCACTAACCCATAACCATTTTAGTCTTATTTAAACGAATGATTTAATATAGTGATGAAAACTATGAAATTAAATAATACTAACTACCCCTAGAATGAGACTAGATAATGAAGACTCGAGATTACAATTTCCCCTATTGAATCATTTAAATCGACACACTTCCTGTTAAGCCAAATTAATTATATTGGATTATTAGTTGAGAACACAAAAGTGAAATATAGCCATCTCTCGATGTACCATACCCATATCACATGTAATCCACAATTGATAAAATACACATGAACACCCATATTATCTAAATCACTATATGTCTATGCAATTTACAAATAAATAAGATTTAAGCCCAAGCTCTCAATTGACTACGAGTGGTGCTTCGGTATATGTCTATCCTAAGCACAAATCATACATTCCATCACCATGTAGAACATACAAACACAAGCTATCAAGATCAGATCTAAACCCATACTTTGTTTTTCAAGTTCATATGGATTATCATAGTAATCGATGGCCAATCAACTAAGCAAATAAGCATGAATCTTAATAGATAATCTCATAACAATCAATAAGGCTAACAATGAAGTATGTCAAAATAAACTAGGCAATAGATTCCATTGCAATCCCAAAATAGAGTTTAACTCATAGTTGAATTAGAATCCATGATCCACAATTGAATATACATTGAAAGATACAAATAGAAGTAAAGAGAGAGAGAGAGTGATTAAGAATAGCAAATCTTAGTTTCTTCTCTTGTTTCACTTCTGAACTTTCAAGGGTCTTCAATTGCTTCAATCCCCAAATCTTAGCTAATCTAGGGTTCTACTCTACTCTAATCTAATAAGGAAATTAAAGAAAAGAAAAGAGCATATGTAATGTAAAATGATCCCCCAAGGGTGGAATCCCCTCTACATACTGATAATACGTCTAATATATAAGCCCTAATTAAACTCCCCTCTAAGTTACGTTTCAATCGCACTATCTAGTGAAAAAGTCATCTCTAGTCAACTTCTGAAGTGGCACGGCCATGCTAGAATTGGCTTTGAAGTTAAGTAGCGCCCAGCTCAAGTATCAAATTGCATTTTTTTTGCTCCGGAAATGGTGGCGGCCATGCGAAAATAGCCTAGAAATCCGTGCGCCCGCGTTGTTGATTTTCTGTTGTAGTGTCCTCTGGTAAAATGGCCATAACTTTTGTTCCGGGAAGATTTACGGGTCCTGCCACCTATCAAATCGAAGCCCTCGACGAGCTCTACAACTTTCATTCTTTGATAATTGAGAAATAATGGACGTATGAAGGCTGGAGTTGGGTTGGAAGTGGCAGCTATGCAAATGGCCACCCAAAACAGTGACATTCAAAGTTTGTTGGTACAAAGGTCATAACTCTTGCATCTGAACTCCAATTGGAATGATTCAAGATGTTCTGAAAAGCTAAGAATAAGCTCTACAACATAATCCAAGTTCCAAGCCAAGAACTTGAAATGAACAAAAGCCCAAACGATCCCCGGATTGCTTTTCCTTGCGTTTTTATACCAATAGTCGCTTACATCGTTCCCAAGCATAAGATCCACAAAATGAACACAAAATGCATGAAAAGTAACTAAGAAACATTAGTATAAGCAACTAATTCAAGTAACAGATACCGGATAAATAGGTATAAAACCTACTTATCAAATACCCCCAAACTTAAGCCGTTGTTTGTCCCCGAGCACCACATATAATCAATCTACATCTTTATGAAAGCTACGCTTACTATGATAATGAATCCCCAGTTCCGACCATGTTAAGAATTCCAATAAGATATGCCTCGGAGAAATATCAAGATTCAAGAACAAAGCATCAAACTAAGCTAAAGGCATAATGACATACAATCGAGATAATCTAACTTTCTTTATAAAGATGTTGTGTGTGTGTGATGTGTTCACAAATAAACTTGACAAAGGTGAAGATACCACATGCTATATTGCTTAAGACGAGAAAATTGAAGTTTAAATCAAGAGCGCATATACTAATGAGACATCAACTACTCCAACATCAATACAAACTAAGGTTCAACAATTGATTTATTACATTTTATTTTTTACTCACGAGGCGATTTTCGGTGTTTTTGATTTATGTTTTATTGAATTTTTTTTTATATATATATATATATATATGAGTCGTTTTACGCTCCATCTCACTTTCCATTTCCATTTAAGCGAGTCGTTTTATGCTCCATCTCGTCCCAATAGCAAGCATACCCATGTGTTCCCAAAGTTTGAGTATCTGTGTTTTCATAGTCTATGTCTACTTTATACACAATTCCATCTTTAAAAACAACATTTTCTACTCAGCAAACAATCAAGTTATTCTTAAACCAACAAGCAGATATGAACACCTATCTGCTAACCGATAGCATCTAAACAACAAGCATTAATTAAATCATGTATAACATTATAACTAAGCTCATGTTATCTACTAAATTCAAAAATCAATCAAATTTCTATGTCATCATTGGCCAAATTAGAATTCAACTAACTAAAAACCTGGGATTATGCAATGTTATGCAACTAAACAGATATTAAGCAAACAAATAGAAAAAAAATTTACGTCAAAATTAAACTAATAACTACTAACATGCAATTAACTATATGTAACATGAAATTACTCTATATGATGCAATTACACTACATGCTCTAAACTACTGACTAAACCTAGTACCCCCAAACTTAAAACGAACAATCCCTCATTGTAATTAAAAGTTAAAGAATACTCCCCTAAGTGGCAATGTCATCTCCGTTCGCCTCCTCAAGATCCGATGGTATATCAGGCGATGGATAAGTTTGAGATAATCTAAAGTTGGAAACTGAGTGTGAACTTCTAACTGTCCGAATGCTTGAGTCAAAAATTCTAAAAATGTAGCAGTGTTTGTTTTTTATGACTGAGATATGGCGCGGTCGGGCTGTGTTTGGCTTGTAGTTGGGCATGGCCATTTACCTGTACCACCTGCAACTTGATTATTTTTGACTTTTGTTTGATCCTGAATGCTTATAGCAATTGGATTGAACCTGAGAGGAGAAATAATAAAACTATTATTAAGACTTACAAATATCAAACATCTACAAAATATGGAAAGTACAAAGAATTAAACATAGCAGAAGAAGTAAATGGAAATATAAATAAGAATTAAACAAGGAGGGAGAAAGATTGGATGGGGTGCCTCCCATCTAGCGCTTGATTTATTGTCCGTTAGCTGGACTCTTTTCTTGACCCCGCTATCCAATTCCTCTACGAAAAGCTAGGAACCCTCCATCCATTAGAACCATTATGTGCTTTGGTAGGTTCCCCATCATGAGAATCTTCTGATTGAAGCCACCTAGCATATTTCCTGTACATGATGTCCCCAGTTCCATTACATCGCCAGGTGTTTCTCCCGTTATATCTGTGAATAGATTTTTGCATTGAGGCATGAAAGATACAACGGGATTTTCTTCTTCTATTATCTCTTCCTCAGCCCACCATGTTTTGTAAGAGGCCTCATAATCGCAGAAATTCTTGCTTTAGATGTGATTACAAAGGGGACATGGGTGTTCAAAATTCACTGAATTTTTCAACTCTAACTGAGAAGGCACTTGGGGTATTATACAAGTCAGCTCATGATCTTCATTTTCTATACCCCTAGTTGTCTCCTCAATGTCCACTCTTTTCAGTTCATTCAGTGGCATGTACACTTCTGACTCTCCATCAGTTTCATCGTCCATGTCATAGCACCAATTATTTGGAGGGCAATTTTTCAAGGCTTTCGAACATTTGATTCATCTGATTCTGAAGATTTTGAATTGACCTCTCTTGCTCAATCATCTTCTCCTCAGTTGATGCTACAAATTTGAACCACAAATCCTCCAATCTTGAATTATCTTGTTCAGTTTCGAAATCCATGTATTGAGGACCATTCATTGACGAATTAATGAGTTGTTCCATATGTCTGTTAAGATTTGGGCTTGATAACTCCTGACTCATCATCATCTCTTCATGGTCTGCTATGCTTTTTAATATGAATTCCTTCAACCTTGAAATTTCTTCTTGTTGCATTGAAGGTGGATATGAGAAATCTGATGGATGTGTTGGACTTGGGATGCAGTATTGGTCTTGATAGTTATAACTCCATCTCTCGATATACCATACCCATATCACATGTAATCCACAATTGATAAAATACACATGAACACCCACATTATCTAAAGCACTATATGTCTATGCAATTTACAAATAAATAGGATTTAAGCCCAAGCTCTTAATTGACTACGAGTGGTGCTTCGGTATATGTCTATCCTAAGCACGAATCATACATTCCATCACCATGTAGAACATACAAACACAAGCTATCAAGATCAGATCTAAACCCATACTTTATTTTTCAAGTTCATATGGATTATCACAGTAATCGATGGCCAATACCCTAAGCAAATAAGCATGAATCTTAATAGATAATCTCATAACAATTAATAAGGCTAACAATGAAGTATGTCAAAATAAACTAGGTAATAGATTCCATTGCAATCCCAAAATAGAGTTTAACTCATAGTTGAATTAGAATCCATGTTCCACAATTGAATATACATTGAAAGATACAAATAGAAGTAAAGAGAGAGAGAGAGAGAGAGAGTGATTAAGAATAGCAAATCTTAGTTTCTTCTCTTGTTTCACTTCTGAACTTTCAAGGGTCTTCAATTGCTTCAATCCCCAAATCTTAGCTAATCTAGGGTTCTACTCTACTCTAATCTAATAAGGAAATTAAAGAAAAGAAAAGAGCATATGTAATGTAAAATGATCCCCCAAGGGTGGAATCCCCTCTACATACTGATAATACGTCTAATATATAAGCCATAATTAAACTTCCCTCTAAGTTACGCTTCAATCGCACTATCTAGTGAAAAAGTCATCTCTAGTCAACATCCGAAGTGGCGCGGCCGCACTGAAATTGGCCGCCTCCGCGCTCAAGTATCAAATCGCATTTTTTTGGTCCAGGGAATGGCGCGGCCGCACAGGAAATAGCCTAGAAATCCGCGCACCCGCGCTGTTGATTTTCTGTTGCAGTGTCCTCTAGTAAAATGACCATAACTTTTGATTCGGGAGGAGTTACGAGGCCTTCCACCTATCAAATCGAAGCCCTCGACGAGCTCTAAAACTTTAATTCTTTGATAATTGAGAAATAATGGACGAATGAAGGCTGAAATTGGGTTGGAAGTGACAGCTATGCAAATGGCCACCCAAAATAGTGACGTTCAACGTTCGTTGGTACAAAGGTCATAACTCTTGCATCCGAACTCTGATTGGAATGATTCAAGATATTCCGGAAAGCTAAGAATAAGTTCTACAACATAATCCAAGTTCCAAGCCAAGAACATGAAATGAACATGAAAGCCCAAACGATCCCCGGATTGCCTTTCAGTGTGTTTTCATACCAATAGTTGCTAACATCGTTCCAAAGCATAAGATCTGCAAAAATGAACACAAAATGCATGAAAAGTAACTAAGAAACATGAGTATAAGCAACTAATTCAAGTAAAGATACCGGATAAATAGGTATAAAACCTACTTATCATGGATCACCTCTAGAGGCCAAACACTTGGGTGGCTAACATTGATCAAAGGAAGAAACCAAACCCGGTGGATTTAAGTTGAACGTGAAAGGATTTGGAGGTGAGCTTGTACCTGAGGAAGCTCGAATCTTTAAGGGTATGATTCTTGTTCTTTATCTTTTCGTTTAATTAATAATTGTGCATAAAGGACGATCCGGGTATATGGTTTGTAAAATTTTAAAACTCTAATTTTCCATGCTTCTTCTTATTTTGTGCAATTTGATTGCGTTCATGAATATTACAAACCTAACAGTTGGAATGAAAAATAGTTTTGTAATGTATCGAAAAGTGAGAAATCATTAAAAAATTGTAATAATCATAAAAGTGATACAATGAAGATTTTCAGGGTTCAAAATGGTATTTTTGAGCTGAGATTTATATAGCGAAATATATATATTAGATGATAATGCGAAGAATTGCGAAATGGTTAAGTGAATTGAATGTGCTAACGGGATAAAATACTTATATATGAGGCAATGGTCCGAGTTGACTCATGAACAGACAAAATGATATAAAAATTATTATTATTAAAGAAATAATATAGTAAATTGAACTTTACTATAAAAACTATTTACTAGCTGTTCAAGTCCCGAATTAAGAAGTAAAAGCATAAAATATTACTGAAATAGGATATAAATGATTTAAGTCTTAAATGTAAAATATTTATACATTAAAAGTGTGAGAAGCCTTATCCGGTATTATAAGATTTAAATGAATTAAATTTCTGATTAAACCAACATTGGTTTTGAGTTGAGATTAAATAATATTAGTTTTTATAAACTAATAGTTAATGATCATGAATATACATGCATGTTTTGTGGTATATTTCGTTATCTAATATGTGTGTGCATGTAAAAATAATTGTGTAGGAATTGTGGAGTAACACTATATTAATTTTTTGCGATAATCTCCTAATAAGGCAAGTTTCTTAAATCTTTTCATTTCTTTTATGCAATAGGTATTGTGTAAGTAAGTTTATTTTAAGGGTTGTATTTATTTCATTTAAAGGATTTTTATATAATCAAATACTTAAACCTGTAACATTATTTTATTTGTGCGAACATGTAAATGTTAAATTACTCATTTAGAGTAATATTTCAAGTTTAATGTAGAATATATTGGATTTTTATTCCAATCAGCTTTGAAAAATGAATGAGATCATATGTGTGTTATCTAAAATTTGGTACACATGTGCAGTTGAAAGTAGTCTAAGTCATTTGTTCTGACTAGACATCATATTTAAATGTTTCAGTTCTTTTATATTAAGTCTTGAAATATTATTGAGTAAATAAAGCTGTCCATTTATTTTATTCCTTTTAGATGGATTTTAAACTGAGCAAGAACTTCCCTAATATGGGATTATTTTATACATTATGTCCTGGGGACGACAAAGAGGAAATGTAAGAAATTGTTCCATTTAGATAGTATTGATCAATACAGGAAATAAAGGGCTGATCACCTATCATGCTTGTAAAACCATGTCGGTTCACAAATAAAATTTTTGATAGAACCTTTTTGAAAAGAAAAAGAAAGTTCTTGGTATATTGTTACCTCTCAGTATGTTTAAATTGATATTTTGCTTTTAAAATGTGAAACAAGTGACCATGTTTAAAATTAATTGCTTTATAAACTTGTTCTACTGTGAAAGCATAACTCAATGAAAACATTTATTTCTTTTGAATATTAATTGTTAATTGCTATACTTGTCAACATCAGAAAAATTTGATTCCTATGTTGGTTCTGTAGGGATTCGGTACATAAAACGCAGCGGAAATAGAACAATTCAAAGCAATTTCTGAAACCCAAACACAGGATCCATGCAAAACAGAAATTAATCCAGTGGTTTAGAAATTTTACCGATTATTTTGGTTGAACTCCAACGCAATTCAAATGGACTGCGACTCTATGGTATCCACACGAAAGCTCCGCACGAATCGTCCTACGATCTGCAGAAGAAGGAATTGCGGTACTAGCCACCAAAAGGAATGGATTTTCTATTTTTCTCTAGTCTCTCTCTAAGAGCGGCTAGGGTTTTTGTTTTTGATTATGATGTTACCCTAAGTAGCTGCTATATATCATATATATAGTTGTTAAAAGGAATTAATCATATCAAAACCTAATTTCATAAAATCAATTATATATATATATATATATATATATATATATATCTTAATTGAGTCTTACTTAATTAATATATATATATATATATATATATATATATATATATACAAATTATCCTTTTAATTTAAATTGTGATTTAAATAATATTAATCATATTAATATATTTAAATCCTTATAATTTAAATTAATTCCCTTTAATAACGTTCTATGTGTATTGACCCTATATATGTTATTATTACGTTGGCAATAATTTTAAAATCATATTATAAAATTATAAACAAAGGCGCTACATCTAGTAATGCATCAACGCTACCCAAGTAATAATAAGATCGATGATTCGATGCAACCTTTTTGTGACCAATGTTTCAATGTAATTTAATCCTTTTAACCTTAATATCCTAGATTAAACTCGAGTCATGGAATGTGTCATACTCTTCATAATTTAATCGAGTTTTCTTGATCAATGAGTAGACTATATGAAACAAATCACTATTTGAGCATGGCCATGCATTTCATAGTCCTACTCAATCAAGAGGCCTATGGATATCACCCCTAATAAATAGGAGGTTAAATTTCATCTAGATCACTCATATTCCTCACACGATTCATGATGTACCCAATAATCACCTTTATAGTCCACCCTATTAAAGGTGACATTTGATGATATCAAAGTACATAAATTCCCGTGTAGTAGTATAGTGATTTGAATTCTGAGGACCATTACATCATTATCACTATGAGAATTTATAATGACACTTCACATAATGCTCCACATAGAATTCTCATGGTGGTCCATCCAATTACATCATTCTCTAACATGTATCTATGCATTGACTTAATATCTCATATATTTATGACCAATGAGATTTGGTCATCAGTCAATCCACATACTAGTTTCAATGCATCATTGTTGTCCCATTAACAATGATACTCAACTAGAGACATTTTAGAACAATGATACTAATTATAATTATATAATCTCATGTTCAAGTCACATACTTGAAACTATATAATTTGTATCACTATTCTAAGGATTTTTTATTATGTTAACATTTATATAACGCAGTAAATAAAACCATAATAAAATCATTCATTTATTCAATCAAATATAATATCAAAATGTTAAGCAATTATATCAAATAATTGGCCTGGGCATAAACTCTAATATCTCCCACTTGCACTAGAGCCAATCACTCATGTATCTAATACCCATGGAACTAGTGTAATGACCGTCGTAGCCTGTTGCGTAAAAGCCTTGGTCGATGGATCTGCAACATTATCATCTGTTGGCACTCTTCCTATATGTACATCTCCTCTACCAATGATTTCACGGATGAGATGGTACCGCCTAAGTATATGCTTGGATCGTTGGTGAGATCTGGGTTCCTTAGCCTGTGCAATGGCTCTATTTTTATCACAATATAGCTTAACCGGATCAACAATGGTTGGAACAACACCTAGTTCGATGATGAAATTTTAATCCATACTGACCTCCTTGGCACTTTAGAAGCGACAATATACTAAAATTCTATTGTAGAATCGACTACTATCTCTTGCTTCAAACTCTTCCAGCTAACAACACCACCATTAAGGCAAAATACAAAACCTGACTGAGACTTATAATCATCATTATCAGTCTAGAAACTAGCATCTGTGTAACCCTTTACTGCTAGTTCATCTTCACCTCCATATACCAAGAATGAATCCTTAGTCCTTTTCAGGTACTTGAGGATATTCTTGGCTCATTGTCGATGACCTTCACAGATTCGATCGATATCTCACTCATCATGCTCAAAGCATACCAGACATCCCAGGACGAGTACATATCATTGCATACATGATAGATCCAATTCTTCAAGCATAAGGGATCTTTCTCATCGCTCTCTCATCATCTTGTGATTTAGGACATTGGGCCTTAGAGATCTTTACACCATGAGTCATGGGTAAATGTCCTCTTTTTGCCTCTTGCATGCTGAACCGTTTCAACACTTTATCAATATATGTACTCTGAATTAGGCCGATCATTTTTCTTGATATATCTCGATAGATCTTGATACCTAAAATGTAGGCTACATCACCTAAATCTTTTATGGAGAAACATTTTCCTAACCATGTTTTTATAGCCTGTAATGAAGGAATGTCATTCCCAATAATTAATATGTCGTCAACATATAATATCAGGAATACAATGTGACTCCCACTAACCTTCTTATATACACAAGGTTCATCTTCATTTTTAATAAAGCCAAACTCTTTGACTGCTTCATCAAATCGAAGATTCCAACTCCGAGAGGCTTGCTTCAATCCATAAATGGATCGTTGCAGCTTACATACCTTTCCAACATCCTTTGGAGCGACAAAACCCTTAGGTTGTGTCATATACACATCCTCAAGGAGATTTCCATTAAGGAAAGCAGTTTTGACATCCATTTGCCAGATTAAATAATTATAAAAAGTCGCAAGATATCCATAATATCTCTCGGGCTCTTGGCGTGTCCTACCGGATCTCTGAATTCCTTGTGTAATTTGAAGCGAGTTCACTTTCCACAACATCTTGTGGTTCTGCTCACGTTCAACTTCGAGTTCAATGATATTCGTGGTTCTCGAATTTTTTCGAGTTCTACTTTCCTCCCACTTGCTTCTTTAGAGACAAATTCTCTTTCTAGAAAATACCGATTCGAGCAACAAACACTTTGTTCTCGGAAGGTTTGTAGAAATAATACCTTTTAAATTCCTATGTTGGTTACAGAGGGATTCGATACATAAAAACGCAATGAAATAGAACAATTCAAAGCAATTTAAAACCCAAACACAGGATCCATGCAGCAAGAAATTAATCCCGTGGTTTAGAAATTGTCTGGATTATTTTGGTTGAATCGATGCGGTCGAATCTCCAACGCAATTCAAACGGACTGCGACTCTACGGTATCCACACGAAAGCTCCGCACGAATCGTCCTACGATCTGTAGAAGAAGGAATTGCGGTACTAGCCACCAAAAGGAATGGATTTTCTATTTTTCTCTAGTCTCTCTCTAAGAGCGGCTAGGGTTTTTGTTTTTGATTATGATGTTACCCTAAGTAGCTGCTATATATCATATATATAGTTGTTAAAAGGAATTAATCAAATCAAAACCTAATTTCATAAAATCCGAATTATATATATATATATATCTTAATTGAGTCTTACTTAATTAATATACATATATATATATTTATATATACAAATTATCCTTTTAATTTAAATTCGCGATTTAAATAATATTAATCATATTAATATATTTAAATCCTTATAATTTAAATTAATTCCCTTTTAATAACGTTCTATGTGTGTGACCCTATATGTTATTATTACGTTGGCAATAATTTTAAAATCATATTATAAAATTATAAACGAAGCGAGCGGCATCTAGTAATGCATCATCGCTACCCAAGTAAATAATAAGATCGATGATTCGATGCAACCTTTTTGTGACCAATGTTTCAATGTAATTTAATCCTTTTAACCTTAATATCCTAGATTAAACTCGAGTCATGGAATGTGTCATACTCTTCATAATTTAATCTTTGAGTTTTCTTGATCAATGAGTAGACTATATGAAACAAATCACTATTTGAGCATGGCCATGCATTTCATAGTCCTACTCAATCAAGAGGCCTATGGATATCACCCCTAATAAATAGGAGAGTTAAATTCCATCTAGATCACTCATATTCCTCACACGATTCTTCATGATGTACCCAATAATCACCTTTATAGTCCACCTTATTAAAGGTGACATTTGATGATATCAAAGTACATAAATTCCGTGTAGTAATATAGTGATTTCGTGTCGGAGGACCATTACATCATTATCACTATGAAATTTCTAATGACATTTCACATAATGCTCCACATAGAATTCTCATGGTGGAATCCATCCGAAGACATCATTCTCTAACATGTACCTATGCATTGACTTAATATCTCATATATTTATGACCAATAAGATTTGGTCATCAGTCAATCCACATACTAGTCTCAATGCATCATTGTTGTCCCATTAACAATGATACTCAACTAGAGAATTTTCAAATAATTATATCGGTATTTTTACGAATATATTTATTTATTTACTTATTATTATTATTTAATTAATTATTATGAATATTGGTATCATGAATAATATTTTGAAATATTTGCGATATGGATTTAGCAGGATAGTCAATTTAAAATTTTAAGTTAACTAAGAATGAAAGTTAAGTCGGATATGGTTCAAAACCCTAATTTTAGATTTTGAACAGGGAATTTGAATATTAATAATATAATAATTATATTTCAGTGCTATAAGTATGTACTGTATGTGTGTACTGATAATGGTTGGTCAGTTATAGTGTAGCATGACAAAACCTTAAGGTTAAACTAATAAACCCTAATTTGAAATTCAAATAGGAATTCAAGACTGTTAAGTAATTGTGTTATGTGATTAATGATAAGAGTATTAGATTATAATCCTAATTAGGGAAACCCTAATTATTAAAATCCCTAATTGCTAAATTAGAAACCATAAATGTTAATTTAGAAAGCTAAATGTAATTAGAAAACCCTAATCCTAATTTACAAGCCCTAAGTAAATCTTAATCTTAACTAGTAATCTTTATGTAATTAGAAAACCTAATGTAATTAGGAAACCCTAATTTCCAATTTAGAAAACTTATTTTTCCATTTTAAACCCTAATTAGAAATCCTAGTAATTTATTTTTTTGCAAAACCTAAGGGTCACACCCTAAGGGTTAAATCCTAAGGGTTAGTCAAGTTACTAGTTTGCCATTAAGAATGTGAGTTAGTTGTCCAATTTACCCTTTTTCACATTCTTTATTATGTGGAGTGTGAATCTTGCAATATAATTAAGTTGGTGACCAACTCTAGATCACCCATGTGCCTTAAATCTCAGCCATCAGCCATCAAGTGCCACCTATAGATACATTGCATCAAAATATAAAGATTAACAGAGAGAGAGAAAAGTTCACAAAACTAGCTCATTTGTTCATATACACTGAACTTAGACCTTCTCTCTCTAAACCCATGAAAATCATAAGCATTTCTGTCCCTAACCTAGTTCCTAGAACATCAAAAACAGATAAGGAAGCCTACAATCAAGATTGATCAAAGTGAGGTATAATCCAAAAACCAAAATCTGATTATTAATACTATGTTAGATCTTGTGTTTTTATGTTTAAACATGTGTTATAAGATGTTATTTAGTGATATATGATGTTACATCATAGATCCATAACATCAAAATGCTCAAAAATCATGTTTTTCAAAACTGTCAAGAACCCTAGATTTATGGCCTGACAACCGAATGTCAGAGGCCATAGATCTAGATCTTTTTATGTTTTTTTGTTTAATGTATTGGACTTGAAGTATGCTATGAGAACTGTGATCTGGAGCTAGAATCATGCTTATATCATATATAGATTGCAAGCTATGGAAGGTCAAAGTGTATTGACTGACCATGACTTTTTGTTTCTGGGTAACCCAGAACTTACCCAGATGGGTCTGATAGCTTGTTCATGCGTCCAGATCTCTCTTGTGTTATGTGTTTTGATTTAGTTGTTGTATCACTGTTATAATATGTTATATGAACTATAAAGTCATGCCTTTAGGTCACTGAAACATCAAACAAGATGAATATAGTGGAAGGTTAAAGTAGGCAGGATGATCACGATTTCTGTTTTCTGGGTAACCCAGCCAAATGAAGAACACAACTTCTGACATAGTTTGACCGGCTTAGATCTGGTGATGTTAATGTAGTTAGATTTATGTAGTGTAATAGATCTATTCCTTGACATGTAGACTACAATCTGAAACCCTTATAACACAAAAACTGTAAGACCCCAATTTTTATGAATGAAATGGAATTTCCTCTATTTATTATTATTAAATAGTAAGGGGTTGATTCAATTAATGTGGTTAGTTATGGGTAAAATACGCAAATATTTTTAAGCAACTGGTTATAAAATATTCATTATTGTTGGAGAATATTCGTTTGGTCGTAGAATATTCTTACTGTCGGGGAATATTCGTTCGACAGTGCAACCATTTGTGGGCCCCATAACGAAAAACTATTGGATAAAGAAAATGACAAGTATAAGTTTTTTTATAAATAACGACATAGTTGTTACCGTTAACACTGTTGGAATATCCAGTGGTTAAAATACACTAATATGCGGTGTTGCACAGTAGCACACGGTATTGCACAAATTATTGATTCTTACGTAAGAAGGCACTACTCAATAATTATTACAGTAATTGCTGTTCAATATTTTATTTTATTCAATAATTGCTACATTGATATTTTATATTATTGATTCAATAATTGTCACTGCACAATATTTCCGATTATTAGATCAATAATTTATATTATTTTAATATTATTAATGGATAGCATTATTGGCAATGTCTAAGGAAGTTCTATCTAAGAAAGGGGTTTTGTCACCTAATTACGCGCCAGTAAGGAGAAATCCTTATCGAAAAACCCCCTCTTTCCTGGGAACGACCTGGTTGTCATTATTGTGATTCTTTAATATTATTTGTGAATAATTAATTATTGATTTATATGATAAGGAAATATTTATTTTATGTGGATATAAATGAAGGAATTAATGATGAGGTGTTTTATTTGTATTTTATTGGAATAGAGGTGTTAAAAATCATCCGTATGTGGATTTTGGTCATTTTCCGTTTTGAATTTAAATAAACTTTCTTCTACAAAGTTGTGGAAAAATGCTAAAATTTCAAGTGTGGTGTGCGTGAATGGCAAAGGGCAAAAGCCACCGGTAGCAGGTTAGTCAACATTTGTGTTCTGACATTTTCCTATAAATAGGGTGCTTAGGTTAGAATTGAAAATCACACCAGAATTAGAAGTTTCTCTTTCTATAATATCGAGCGTATTTTTGTGAGTATTTAGATACTTTGAGAGTTGATAAGCAGTGCAAGTTTTCTTTAGCATTATATCCGATATTTTAGCCAAAAGTACTATTCTTTTGAGAAAAATTAAATTTTATTTTCTTTGTCGAAGTTGTCTATTATGGTTACTATCTTTAATTGTATTCATGTTTTGATCTTCATTCTTGAATTTTGCTCCACAATTGTTTATTATGGAGTATTTTTAAACTTGGATAAACTAAAAGTACAAATCCCTAATCTTTGTCCTTTATATCACTGGATTCATTTTCTTTAAAATATTTTCATCATCCTAATCTCACCCTTTTCCTTTTTGTTCGATTTTTCTTCTTAGGAGGCGAGAACATAGTGGGAACTAGTCGGGATGTTGAGTGATGGTTCAAGACAGTTATTTTAGCAGTCCTCACTATTTTGTAAAATAGTGTATCAATAACTGTAATGAGGACTTTATTTGAGTTTGGATATTGTCTAGAAGATAATATTTGTATTTAAACTCACAGCATACGTGTTGTCATATTTTGCACGACAATTGTAATAATGAAGTCGTACTTATTTTCTGTACCATGTATTTGGCGACTCAAAATGGGTTATGTGGACCTATTTTGGGGGCGTCACAGTTGGTATCAGAGCTTAGGGATATGGTCACTGGTGGAGATCATCGGGGAATAGAACTAGGAGGGGAGAGACAAATAAATCCTTTGCTAGTGTGTCCTACCTAAGCTTATTTATTGGTCGGTCAGAATATAGGGGTATTATGTGGTATGTCAATTTCTTTAATTAAACCTTGTTTTGTGACAGTATTTGAGAATGACATCTGAAAATGTTGAGATGAGCAATGGAGCACATGAGACCATTGAGACACTAACAATTAACAACCAGAATAATGTGCATCAGGAAGGCAATATTCCTCTTGTAAATAACAACACCGATCAAATGATGAATGATGGGATGTTTAGAAGCTTTTTACAATTCATGAAAAACAAGACAATAGAGAATCTTGTTGAAAATGTAGGTGAAAACAATGGCAACTCACGACTGGTCACTGCTAAGCAATTTAAGGAGTTGGGACCGCCAAAATTTTTACGAAAGCCAGATCTGATCAAGGCGAAAACACGGGTTAAGCAAATTACCAAGATATTTGATATCTTGGGATGCATGGAGGAACATAAGGTTCTATTCTCCACCTTTATATTCCGTGGTGAGGCAGATTACTGGTGGGAATCTGTGAATCGTACCTAGCCTGCAGCACTTAATTTATCTTGGGAAGCATTCCAAAAACTGTTCAATAAAAAGTACTTTCCTGAAAGTATTCCTCATATGAAAGAGGTAGAGTTTATTAGACTGGAACAGAACAACATGACTGTGTCCCAGTACGAGGCTAAGTTCGCGGAGTTATCCAGGTTTGCACCTCATTTGGTAGAGAATGAGGAACGTATGACGCAGATGTTTTCTAAGAGGTTTAAAACCAAAATCTCGTCAATACATCATTTCTCACAAGTTTTCTCTATATTCAGATGTTGTGAACATGACTCAATTATTAGAGCGAGATAATGAGTTTGTTTAACCGGGGGACAACAACCAGGGTTGTGTTGGTGGCAGCAGTCATCGAAGCAATGACAACCAGTGGGGAGGAAAATATCCGAAAAGAAGCGGTAACGACTTTGGTGGTAATCGTGGCCATGATAGTAGAAGAGCGAGTCAGGGGGTGATTTCAAAAAGGGAAGGTACAACAATGACAATGTGAAGACGTCAGCACTAGCATCAACTGTTTCTAGGGGAGGAGAATGACCATCGGTCGTATATTATAAATGCGGGAAAGAGGGACACATCAGCCCAAACTGCCCACAACAATTCAAGGTGTGTTATAACTGTGGAAATGAAGGACATATAGCTCGAGATTGTCCTGTAACAAAACCAAGTCTAGCGGGGATGGTGACTCCAAAGGCTGTCCTAGATAAGTCATAGTCAGCAGTTCAAGGGAGAGCGTTTGTCGTAACTGCCCAAAACACGAGGAACCCGAACGAGGTAATCACGGGTAAGCTAATCATAAACTCTTGCAAAGTTTATACCTTATTAGATACTGGTTCTACCCATTCTTTTATCTCTCCTGCTTGTGCTCAACGTTTGAACTTGACTACTGAGAAATTATACTTTGACTTATCTGTTGAAACTCTGTTAGGAGAAACTTTCATTACATCCACTGTTTATAAATCTTGTTTGATTCAAGTTGGGACCATCACATTACCTGTTGATCTCATCTCTTTAAAGATACTTGAATTCGATGTGATATTAGGGATTGATTGGTTAACTACTCATCATGCCAAAATTGATTATTTTTTTATGGTCGTTAGTTTTCATATTCCTAACCAACCTGTTATGAGAATTCAAGCAACCAAACTCTTAAAGTCAATCACTGGATATCAAGCCATATAGCCATTCATTTATTGAAAAACGGATGTCAAATTTTCTTAGCCCATATCATGGATTTAAATAAAAATACGTCAGATTTGAATATTATTTCTGTTGTTAGTGAATTTCCTGACGTATTTCCTGAAGAACTTGCTGGCCTACCCCTAGAGCGTGATATCGAATTTTATATTGATCTTGAACCCGGTACAAAACCCATTTCCAAACCCCATATCGAATGACTCCTATTGAACTTTAGGAGTTAAAAACCCAATTACAGGAGTTGTTGGATATTGGTTTCATTCATCCTAGTACATCTCCTTGGGATGCTCCTATTTTATTCGTAAAGAAGAAAGATGGGAGTATGCGAGTTTTCATTGACTATCGGAAGGTGAACCGTGTCACCATAAAAAATAGGTACCCACTACCTCGCATTGATGACCTGTTTGATCAGTTGCAAGGTGCTAAATTCTTCTCAAAAATTGATCTTCATTCCGGATATCATCAGTTAAAGATTAAAACTGATGACATTCCAAAGACTACTTTCAAGACTCGGTACGGACATTACGAATTCTTAGTGTTATCTTTTGGATTGACTAATGCTCCTGCGGCCTTCATGGATATGATGAACAGAGTATTCAAGGAATATTTGGATCATTTTGTGGTTGTATTTAGTGATGACATCCTCATCTATTCCAAAAGTCGTGAAGATCATGAGCAATACTTAAGGCTGATACTCCAAAAGCTTCGTGAAAATAAGATATATGTCAAGTTGAAGAAATGCGAGTTCTGGCTTGAAGAAGTAGTATTCCTTGAGCACGTACTATCAAAGTATGGAATATCAGTTGATCCGACAAAGATTAAAGCAATACAAAGTTGGGAGCAACCTAAGTCAGTAACCGAAGTACGTAGCTTTCTGGGCTTAGCTGGTTATTATCGGAGATTCGTGGAAGGATTTTCTCAAATTACTACTCCATCAACTCAGCTGACTCGAAAGATATAAAATTCGAATGGAGCGAGGAATGTGAGAAGAATTTCGAAGAACTCAAGAGGAGACTTATTTCGGCACCTGTTCTAACAAGACCATCAGGTTCGGAGAGATTTGTCATTTACAACGATGATTCAAGCAAAGGTTTAGGATGTGTTCTCATGCAACATGGGAAAGTCATAGGCTATTCCTCGCAATAACTCAAATAATATGAGAAGAATTATCCTACTCATGATTTAGAGTTGGCAGCAGTCGTTTTCGCATTAAAGATCTGGAGACACTACCTATATGGGGAGAAAGTGGAGATCTATTCAGATTATAAAGCCTCAAATATTTCTTCACCCAAAAGGAACTCAACATGCGGCAATGATGTTGGCTCAAGCTGTTGAAAGATTATGACTATACTATTCAATACCATCCTGGAAAAGCGAACGTGGTAGCTGACGCATTTAGTAGAAGATCATATGCGAGAATGAGTGCGATGCTGTTAACATAAAGGCCCATTTTTTGTGATTTACAAAAGATGAAGATAGAGTTCAAGACTCCGGGGACCCATGCGATGATGTCAAGTATACGCATAGAACTGACTTTAATCGATAAAGTTAAAATCGCTCAAGCCACGAATTCGAGTGATGTGTATGAAGAAGAAAGTACAAGAAGGTGCTATTCCAAAAGCAAGAATCGATGAAGAAGGAATACTTTGAGTCAACTCCAGACTTTGTGTTCCTAATGACTCTGATTTAAAGTACAAAATCATGATGGAGGCACACAACACACTGTTTGTAATCCATCCTAGAAGTACCAAAATGTATCGTGATCCTCGACATACATTTTGGTGGAGCAATATGAAGAGAGAGATCGCAGAGTTTATCTCAAGATGTTTAACTTGTCAACGTGTCAAGGCGGAGCATCAAGTACCAAAAGGTCCATTGCAACCACTTGAGATTCTAGAATGGAAGTGGGAGCACATTAACATGAATTTCGTTACTAGCCAAGGTTTCTCAAGGCATAGATGCAATTTGGGTCATTGTTGATAGATTAACCAAGTTTGCTCATTTCTTGCCTATACGAGAAACTTATTCACTTGAACATCTTGCTCGTATATAATTAAATGAGATTGTGAGATTACATGGTATGTCAGTATCCATAGTTTCTGATCGAGACCCAAGATTCACTTCACAATTTTGGGTTAGCTTGCAGAAAGCTATGGGCACAGATTTACGATTCAGTTCGGCATACCATCCTCAAACGGACGGGCAATCGAAAAGGACTATTCAAACTCTTGAAGATCTATTGAGACTTTATGTTCTAGACTTCAAAGGGAGTTGGGATAAGTATTTACCATTGGTGGAATTCTCCTACAACAATAGTTATCAGGCAAGTATAGGTATGGCTCCATTCGAAGCATTGTATGGACGAAAGTGTCGCTCTCCAATATATTGGGATGAGGTGGGTAAAGCAACATTGTTGGGACCAGAGTTAGTATGTATGACTACAAAAAAGATCCAAATGATCCGACAACGTATACAAACGGCACATGATCAATAAAAGAGTTATGCAGATCTTTATCGAAAGGACGTGAAATTTAATATTGGGGATCATGTATTGTTACGTGTTGCTCCATGGAAGGGAGTTACAAGATTCGGGAAGAAAGGAAAGCTTAATCCACGATTTGTTGGTCTATTTGAAATTCTTGACTGAGTAAGAAATATGGCCTATAGACTCGCATTATCTCCAAACATGTCTCGTGTTCATAATGTTTTTCACATATCTGTGCTTCATAAATATGTGAAAGACCCAAACCACATTATTGAGTTAGAACCAGATGAGATAGTTGAAGACTTAACGTACGAGGAGGTACCTGTCAAGATCTTGGATATGAAGGAGCATGTACTACGCACAAAGGTTATCCCACAAGTCAAAGTTTTGTGGAGAAACCATGCTATTGAGGAAATGATCTAGGAGTTGAAATCGGAAATGAAAACGAGGTATCCTCACCTTTTCGAAATACCAGGTACGTATGTCAATTTTGAGGATGAAATTTCATAAGGAGGGGAGGTTGTAAGACCCCAACTTTTTTGAATGAAATGGAATTTCCTCTATTTATTATTTTGAAATAGTAAGGGGTTGATTCGATTAATGTGGTTCGTTAAGGGTAAAATGCACAAATATTTTTAAGCAAGTGGTTATAAAATATTCATTGTTGTCGGAGAATATTCGTTTGGTCATGGAATATTCTTGCTGTCGGGGAACATTCGTACGACGACCCAACCATTTGTGGGCCCCATAATGGAAAACTGTCGGATGAAGAAAATAACAAGTATGGGTTTTTTTATAAATAATATGTAGTTGTTACTGTTAAATCATTGAAATGCCTTGTGGTTAAAAATACAAGAATACGCGGTTTACACAAGAAGTGGCAAGCGGTATTGCACAATAATTCGATTATTGATTCTTACGTAAGAAGTCACTACTCAATAATTATTACAATAATTACTGTTTAATATTTTATTTTATTAATTCAATAATTGCTACGTTGATATTTTATATTATTGATTCAATAATTGTCATTGCACAATATTTTCCATTATCAGATTAATAATTCATATTATTTTAATAATATTATTAGATAACATTATTGGCAATTTCTAAGGAAGTTACATCAGAAAGGGTTTGGTCACCTAATTACAAAGCCAAGAAGGAGAAATCCTTATCTGGAAAGCCCCTCTTTCCTGAGGAGCGACCTGAGTTGTCATTATTATGATTTTGTAATATTATTTGTGATTAATTAATTATTGATTTATATGATAAGGAAATATTTATTTTATGTGGATATAAATGAAAAAATTAATGCTGAGGTGTTTTATTAGTATTTTGTCGGAATGGGGGCGTTAAAAATCATCCGTATGTGGATTTTGGTCATTTTTCGTTTAGAATTTAGAAAAACTTTCTTCTACAAAGATGTAGAGAATTAAATTTTATATGGAATGGACATAGAATTCATATTTTTCTGATAAAAGGGCTATTTATTATGAATTATTAAAGTTTTCGAAATAAATATTTTTAATTAGAAACATGGGTGGGCCCCACTTTTGTGTTTTATGGAAAAATGCTGAAATTTCAAGTGTGGTGTGCGTGAATGGCAAAGGGTAGAAGCCACCTATAAGTCCCCAACTTTTTTGAATACAAAATAATTTTTCTCAAAATATATTTTTGAATATTATGGTGTGGATATGATATAATGTTATAGTTGTGGATAATATTTGAAAATTTTGCAAAGTAAGCAAGTTGATATAAAATATTTGTTGTATCGGGGAATATTCGATTGGTCAGGAATATTCGCTTTTAACGAGGATATTATTCATGACGGCACACAATCATTGGTGGACCCCACATGACGACTAAGTATTGTCAGAGTTAAAAAACACAAAAATATCTTTTATAAAAATAACTACGAAAGTTTTATCGTTAAACTGCTGAACTACCCTAATTGGTAAAAGTATAGTAATACGCGTGGTTGCATAGTAGCACACGATATTGATTATTGATGCTTACGTGAGAAGTCACTCAGTTATACTCAATTATTATTACAGTAATTGCTGCATAATATCTCACGTTATTTGATTCAATTATTGTCATAGTATTAATATTTTATATTATTAAATAAATAATTGAGACGAAAAAGTTATTCATATTATTATTTGCAATATTGACGATGTCTAGAAAGTTCTGTCGAGGAGAGGTTTGGTCACCTAATTGCGTGCCAATAGGGAGAAATCCTTATCGAAAAGCCCCCTCTTTCCTAGGAATGATCTGGTTGTTAAATATTGTGAGTTATAATATTAATGATGAATAATTATTAATAGATTAAAAATGTGTTTATTAAAGATAAATAATTTGTGATAAATATTTATTCAATTTTTGATATAAATATATGGATTGTTATGAGACGTTTGTTGTAAGTTTGACTTAGTATTCCATGGGAAGATTTACTAATTTTATGGACCGTCGATGGTGGTTTTAATAGATAACCAATCTGGACCATTGATGGTGGTTTTAATAGTAAATTAATCTGGACCATTGATGGTGGTTTTAATAGTAAATCAATCTGGACTGTCGGTGATAGTTTTAAAAGTAAATCAATCTGAGCCGTCGGTGGTGGTTTTAAAAGTAAATCTATCTGGACCATCGGTGGTGGTTGTAAAAGTAAATCAATCTGAACCGTCGATTGTGGTTTTAATAGTAATCAATATGAACCGTTCGTTCTAATAGTAAGTCAATCTGGACCATTCATGAATCAGTTACTATTTAGTCCATTCTCTTATAAATAGAAGCTTAATTCTTCTTTCATTCCCACCAATTCACTGAGATTCACAAGAGACACTATAGAGAGAGAAACTATAGAGAGCAAGAAGAAGAGTATTTTGCTACTTCACTATTGCAAAGATATCCAAATTTCTCTAAACTAGGTGGTATTATTATTATTTTTTCGTATTCATAAGTAATACTATTTTTTGTATTCATCCTTTAATATGTCGGAATAACCTGTCTACGCGGATTACGTACCGTATGACAGGTGAGAATCCGTTTGCAGTTTTGTCTGTTATTTCTTTTTATATTCTTAAATCTAAACTTACTAGGGTAAGTATTGTTTCTATAATCCTTGAAATTAGTGGAATATCCTTGAGTTTTGCGCTTCATCCAGTATCGTTTCATTGGAATATTGATATGAACCTTCTTATTAAATATCAATATTTTCACCCGAGATACTATTCATGGGTTATTATTCACCCGGTTACTATTCACTAGAATATTATTCACTCGGGTATTCGGGGCACTTTTCATGCCGGGGTACTATTCACGAGTTACTATTCATGGGTTACTATTCACCCAGTTATTATTCACTCAAATATTGTTCACTCGGGTATTCGGGGCACTTTTTATATCAGGGTACTATTCACAAGATACTATTCATAAAGTACTATTCACAAGGTACTATTCACGGGGTACTATTCACCGAAAAATTTATTTCTTTTATGTCCAAATTATTTTTGATACATGGATATTATTCTTGAATTTTACTCCTCAAAGTAGTATCATGTTGACAATTTGGACATTATTGAATTCTAGATAAATTAAATTATAAATCTTTAAAAATTTATCCTTTGCTTTCTTTTAATTGAATTCTTATATCATTGTCATCATCTTTATGCTTATATTGTGATGAAAGTCATCTTTGGCTTACGTGCATAGATGGACTGTTGATTGGTATGATTCTGACCAGGAATAATTCGGTATGATCATGACCATTGATGATTACAGGAATATTCTTGGCCCGTAGTGCAAGAATAATTTGTGGACATGATACTAATGAATATCCTTGGCCTGTAGTGCAGGGATGATTCGATGATGTGATTTATTTATTAAGATGAGTCCCAGCGATAAAGTTAATGATAAACTTTTTAAATCATAGAAGATAGTAGATATCATGCTCTACTTGACTCTTCTAATGGATTGCTTGTTCCACTGCAGTTAAACTTGTTATCTATTATATTCTATCACTTTAACATTGTTGAAGGCTAATGATAACTTATTCTGCATTATCTTAGTCATAATATTTCTTACTAGGCTAGTTCAGCTCACCCTTTTACTTCCATTGTTCTCTTCAGGAAATGAGAACATAGCCGAAACTAGTCGGGGAACGGAGTGATGGTCCGAGATGGTGTTATAGTAGTCCTCACTATTCTATAAAATAGTGTGACAATAAATGTAATGAGAACTACATTTGAGTTTGGATATTGTCTAGAAGACAATATTCGTGTAAAAACTCTCAGCTCATGTTGTATAAAAGAGGGATCTAAAATATCAATTGCATAAAGTCCATAATCATCTTGAGGGACTGCAACTTCTATGCTATCATCTAACGATTCTGTATAACCTGAAAAACCAAAAACAAACAAATAATATCAACATAAATTGACTAAACCAAGTAAACACAACACACGTTTTTAACCTAGCTTTGAGATCGGGCAAGGATGATTCAGCTCTGAGATTTGCGAGGAAGATTTGGCTACGAAATTTGGCGATGAAGAAATGGGAAGATCTGAGATATTGAATCCGATTTTGGCCATTTGAACCCTAGTTTTCATGACTGTTTAGGAGTAGAGAAAGAGAGAAGTGTGAGATGAAATACGAAGAGAGAGAAAGAACCGTGTTTTTAAGTTTTCACTTCTGCCTAAATTAAGCTCTGTGTTTTTCACATACACAACGTTTTAAAAAAAAACATTATCTATTTAAAATTAAAAAAATGCCTTTTTAAATAGATAACATTTTTGTATATATATCTACAATGTTTTTAATAAAATGTTGTGAAAAAAAATACCACAATGTTTTTATAAAAAATGTTGTGGTTTAATTGTTGTCTATTAGGTAATTTGTAGTAGTGCTAGTCATAAAAAACAAAACCCTAATTAAGATTAATGAAGATTAGGGCATAATTAAGCTACTAATTTGGTTAACTAGCTCACAAGTAGGTTGGGAGTTATCCACACAAGTTTCAAGACATCACAAGACATGCTTCTAAACTCCCAAGCACCACCATAGTAACAGATCAGATCTTTTAGGAGGCAAGTAGGTGGAAAAATGACCAAAAAGCCAAGTTAGAAAATTATATAAAAGGAAACCCTAGCTCAGTGCAAACTCACAAAAATTATAAACCTATACACTCATATAACCTACCTATACAAGCCTTGGTGATAGCAACAACAGATTCAAATCAAAATCAAGCAAAAAAGGTGCAAACCCTAATTTATAGCTAGATCTTTGATGTTATGTTTAATTTGTTGTTTAGATGTTTAGATATATGTAATAACATGTTAGAAAGTATGTTAGAAAGTATGCTAAGTTGATAGAACACGTTTTCATAACATCTAGATGCATCAAATTAGTGTTTTAAGTAATCTGGAAATTTTAGAAAAATAGGTCTGACAGTCAAATGTCAGAGCCTGTAGATCCGTTTATGTTAATAGTTAGGTCTGTTAATTGTATGTTATTTGTAGTATGACATGAGGTCTTTAATCTGGAAAAGAAAACAGGTTCATTGAAACCATATATTGTAAGATAAAGGTGGTCAAAAGTGGTTGACCGATCACGAAGTTCTGTTTTCTGTGTTACCCAGAAAACTCAAGAACATGTTGAACCGGCTACTTTGACCAACCTTTTAATCGCTTTCTGTTTGATGTTATAATGAATTTTTGTAATGAATTAATACCTTGACATACATACTACATATCTATGACACTCAATTGCTTAAACAGTTCATAGGATTACGATTATCGGTCAAAAGTTTTACGGGTTACCCGAAAATCGATGAATATGAAAAATGACCTTTGGTCAGTTTTTTAACCAATATAGATCGAGACCTTAGAATCATACTTTGTCCAAATAAGTGTTACATATATGTACCTTGATATATAGACTACATATTACAACAAACAAAACACAAATTTATCACACGGATTGAAGGATATAGAAGCTACAAAACCGTTGACTTACCATGACCAATGTTCTGGGTTACCCAGAAACTCAAGAACAACTCTGACAGTGACTTTGAGCCTCTATAACTTCTTGTTATATGTAGGTAAAAGCATAAAATTGGTCTGATGTTAGACTATTGTATGAGTACTATAACATCTATACTTGTCCAAACTCAAAATCATCAACAGTAAAAAATTGGATCAAGGTCAAAGTGGTCCCTATGCCATGACCAACTGATTTCCAGGAACTCAAGAACACCTATAGCGACACTTCCTGTCACTGTAGGGCTTTAGCGACAGACGTGAAATGTTTTCTAAGAAATTAATTAATAAAAATTAGAAATAATTAATAAATAAATATAAATAATTATAAAAACAGTTTTAAAAATTATTTTAAGTTATAATAATTAACTTCTAATATTTTTACATAAATTCAATAAATATTTTATTTTATTTGGATATAATTAATAATTAAGTTAATAATAAAGTAATTATGATAATTATTTATAAATAATAAATAATTATTTATAAATAATATTAATAATTTTAAAATCATAATAAATGATTATAAATTATTTAAAATAGTAAACAAGGTTTTTATACTATTATATGTAAATATTAAATTATTTATAAATAGAAATAAATGATTTAAAAATCATTTAAGGGATAAATAAATACTCAAAAATTATTATAAGCTTCTAGAAATTATTATAAAGGATATTTAAATTATATAAAAATATAATAAAGCTTATAAATAAAGTTTAATCGAATTATCAACTTATTAAGTACCTGGTAAAGTCTTTGGACACCGAAACCATATCAAACTTAACCCGAACATATGTAGATTATGTATTTGAGTATTGTTATCAATATTAATGTGTTAGATTTATATGAATGAACATCTTAGGTGTTTATTAACGAATCAAGTAGCATTGCTTGACTGATCTTCGCTCAGGCAAGTTTACTAAACCCAAATTATTATTTGCGCAAATTTCTCGAACCTTGTGTATTCGTTAAACA
The DNA here is from genome assembly GCA_020205605.1 of Panax ginseng. NCBI lineage: Eukaryota > Viridiplantae > Streptophyta > Magnoliopsida > Apiales > Araliaceae > Panax > Panax ginseng. The sequence continues at coordinate 89,246,168 of CM035139.1, read as the reverse complement.
AAATTCCTATCTTGAATTGCTTTCAATATGTATTAGCAAACCTAAAATTGAATTGCCACTTATTGTAATGTTATTGTTAGAGCTTCAACATAACTAAGAAATGAATTATATATTCATATGATACTGTTTAATGACCATAAACTGTTGTGTCAAACCAAATTGCTTTGGTAAGACATCTTATACTGAAGTTGTGTATCCCAAAAAGGGATCGATGTTTGGTCAATTAAATATTGACGTTTGGTGCATGTGAGCACAAGTAGAATAGGTTGATCCCCTGTCTCATATTACAAAAAATTTCTAAGTCTGTGTGACTGATAGAAATAAAAAGTCCAAAAATGGTTGAATTTTTTTTTCCAAAAATGGTAGCAACAATCAGTTAAATTTTGAACTATTATACTACTTCAAATCATATATTGTTATAAATATTGAACCTGCTGAGCATGTCATAGCTCACCCTTGCAAATTATTCCCTTTGCAGTATTAGATGGTAACCATGGCACATCTGGAGTAAATAAAGGGAAGCGTCCCTGCTTAAATTAGTTTATATTACTGTCTAGTTGAATATAATACTTTGTAATAAGAAATTCTTTATGAAGAGTCATGTAATCAAACCTTAATATATATGATATATAACATCTTTTATTTCCACAACCGTATTTTCTTACATATATAGATGTAATTAGAATTTCCAAACTAGTTTGAGATCCTTGGAAACTATTTATTTGAGTGAGGGTATTGAAAACATGGACTGTTCATGTTGTTGTTGATACTTTAGATTTCGAATAGATAGGTACTATCGATACGATGGTGTAATTTGCATGATATAGACTATACATCTGAGTGAGGGTATTGGTAATATGGACTTTTCATGTTATTACTGATACTCTGAATTTTAGATAGATAGATACTATTCATAGGTACAGTTCATATATCCAAGTGAGGGTATCCAAATATAGTAATAGTTCTCCTGGGAATTTTTATCTGTTATGGGATACTGTGAATCTTGGATCTATAAGAATTGCATATGGTTATAATTATATAGTCACTCAATTAGATATAAGCATACTGTCGACGTCGGGATTTTAATTTATCCCTTTTCTATTCTTGTTCTTTGGTGTTCTCATGTTATGTGAGATTTGTTTGAAAAAACAAGTGAAAAAGGTCCGACATGTATATGTCGAAGATTTGACTGTAAGAGTCGGCAGTTGGTGTTTTTAATTGGTTGCACCAACGTAACCGAGAAAAGGTTTGCACATTGACCCAGTGATGTGACACTGTTAAACGGGTCTGTGAAACAGAGATTCATTTGGGTTTAGGGGCTTAATTATGCGGAGGGAAGGTGTTAGGCACCCCCCGACATTCGTGTTACAACGGTGACCGCCACTTTTCAAGAAACTGTTATATGAATATGTGTGTGTATGGGTCAATGTGCTGTTCTTTGGAAGTACTATGAGGCCTCGTTCACACCTATATACAAAGGGTTTGAATTTGTATGAAAAATTTAGTTTTAAACATGATATAACAGTGAGGTTTTGTAAAAGTGGTTTTTCAAACCCTGTGGTCAATAGTAATTGAGACCTTTTCATACTTCCATTTTATTATTAAATGTTCAGCTTGGTTGCTTTTATTTTCGAGATACGAAGCATCTTTGAGAAAATAATATATAGCGATGTCAACTCTACCATCGGATGAAAGCCATCTAAGGAAATTCAAACACCATGAATAATTTACAAGTCGCATACAATTTGAAAAAGTCCAAAGACGGAACCAGAATCTAGATTCGAGAATTGAATCTATGATCGCATGATTCCTAGGCTCACATGATGCCGTAGTTTATATGAAAAGCAGTAAGCAATTATATATATAAAAGTTGTAAATATATATATATATATATATAAAGCAGTAAATGTAAAGAAAGCAGTAAAAATGATCAACCGCCACGAAGTAAACTCCAAGCGGGATGAAATGTAAATAAAGCAGTAAAAGGCCACGAAGTAAACTCCAGGCCTGACATAAATGTAAATATATATATATATATATATATATATATATATATATGTCTAGGCTCAATCGAGGCATAACTCGATAATGTTAGTCCATATATATAAATATATATAAGGATATATATACAAATAGGAATAAAAACAACGGACCGAAGTTCAGGAATACACACACAACATGACTCTCAATGTGAAGAATAATGTGTGCAAAGATGAAGAGAAAGGCTTTATAGTGTGTAATAAGGCTTACAATGCGCTGTCAAAGAAGACTTCTATAACTCTAATTGGATGAACACTCGGCTCTTGCCGGTAAAAATATAGCTATATGTGGGCTAACAAGTGTTTGAAATGAGAAAGCACTCAATATGGGGTGCGTACAGAGAAAATTTGGCCGCAGATGCACCTGCGGCTGCCAGGGGTGCCTCGGACTCCGCGGGTCCTGCCATCTTGAAGTACGTGCACTCGTGCACTGTGATGTCCGCTTAAAATTGCAGAACTTCAATCCGAGAATCTGATAGAGGTATACATGACCTTTTTCAGACCGCCGTTATTGAGAGTTATGCAATGACATGGGATTAGATGTTGTACAAAGTCAGGAAGAGAGGACCATGCCCATGGTCTTCAAGCTTCAAATTCTATCAAGTGTGCTGCCATGCGTAATAGTCACTCGAGATTGGAACTCCTTGGCTCTTGTGGGACATTGTTGTGTAGCAATGTATGTATGAGATGTTGAGATGATGCAATGTGGTTTGGGTGGAAATATGATTATTTTTCCCCTCACCGGGGTTACTTCTGATTTGGGCTGATAAAGAAGACGTTGCTCAGGGTTATCTCTAAGATTGGATTTCTGTAAGTGTTTGAATTCCTCAGGGTCATCTTTAAGTATGCCTGTCTTCCCAGTGTTACCTCTAGGTCTTTGGAATGAGTGCCTCGGCGGGAGTTCCAAGGTTGAAGCTGATTGTATGCATTTAAAAAAAGCATTTCTGGGGTTATCGCCAGAATTGCAATGACATTCCTTGGGGTTATCTCCAAGGATGAAACTTGGGATTATCTCTGAGGTTGGAACTGATACTCCCGGTGTGTGTTCCGGGGTTGAGACTAAACTTTCGGTGGTATCCGAAATGTATATGAGATGTCTTCCAGGGTTATCTCGGAAAGACGAATCTGCCCACCTGCAATGTTAGTAACAGGTGTGCAGAAAAATTTGAGTGTCTACAGATGCCATTCTTTATCATATTCATGCAATATAAGGTATGGATATGATAAAGAATCCTAGACACTTGAAATGCATCAAGATAAACATGATGCCACGTGTAGCAATATGATGCAAATGCATGATGAATATGTTTTGTTGGATTATTTTCCAACATGATGGGATGATTCCCAGTTCTCTATTAATCCTACCGGGGATGAGAATCAGTGATGTCTTAGACATGTGATCCAAGTCTTCTAGGATGTTGACGTTGGGGTTATCACCAAAGTCATGGATCCTTGATACAGACTTTACTTTGAAGATACCTCCTGTATGCAAGAGATTTATGGGGATAAAGCTTTGTCTGTTTGAGGATGTGTATAACATATTCCATCATCGGTCCTCTTCGTTGAGGATGGTCTTCTCTGGTTTGTGTCACCAACATATACCACGGTCTTGTTGGAGTTACTAGCAACAATATATATTGTCAGGGCTGCCTGACCTTCGCTGATGTGTGTATCACCGGATAGATCCATGTTGGGCAAACTGTCAAGGCTACTTGACCTTCATTGATGTGTGTATTAATAGATAGATCCTTTTTGGGTAAACTGTCAAGGTTGCTTAACCTTCATTGATGTGTGTATCAACGAATAGATACGCATTGTAAGCCCCACCGGGGATTCGTTCATGGATGAAGAATACGTTGTAACCTCCGTTGGGGACGTGGATATGGGTACCACTCATCAAATAGTTTCCGATGCGTTGATGGGTTTACTTGCCATCGGCTGAGATGATGTCAAGGCTGCTTGACCTTTATTAACATGTACATCAATGGTTGAAAATGCGTTATAACCCCTGCCGGGGAACCTTATGAATGAAGTCTGCATTGTGACCCCTACCGGGGAGCCTTATTAATAAATGAAATCTGCGTTGTGACCCCCGTTGGGGAACCTGTTTAGGGTTATAACCCTGTATTTAGCGGCACCGGACCTATGTGAGGCATTACCGAGTATGACTTGCAAAAGCTGAGATCATCGGTATAGTGTACCCTGTGTTTTAGGCGAAGACCAATGAATGTTATGTAAAGCCATAATTTGACTTGTGACAACCAGGATTGCAGACTATTTTGCTCAGTCGCATAGCATTTTTATTCTTGATTTGGCCTTTTCAACTTGAGAGACCTCCTTTGCAACTTGAACTGAACTGAGCCGGAGGAGTGGGACCCATGTAGGGGTGCCGCAGGTACACCTGCGGCAACCGCAGGTGGACCTGCGGCCAACCGTGAGTATGAAAAGCCTGTGGGTTGTTTTCATAAGTCATTTTCAAGTTGCGCCGCAAAGGAAATCCGAGAGCTCTTCTTCTTCGATCTGCACGAAATTCGCAACTGCTTTTCAAATTCTGCCACCGTACAAGTGTTCTACACTGTCTTGGTAACATATGCATGTATTCTTTTCTAGTTTTTATCCGTTGGGAAATGATTTATCACATGAAATGCATCTAAACACATAGTAGTGAATATGCATGTTGATATGACTTTATAAAAAATATTCAACATAGTAAATGTTAGTATTAAACCATGATGAACATAATGATGTGAAAAAAGTTGACTTTTGAAATACCAAATTGGCACCTTTTATCGTCATTTCTTATCCTATTTGAGGACAAATGAGTAAAGGCAGAAAAGCAAAATAATCCTGGTAATTAGACTACACTTACAGATTTTTTACTATGATATATTAATGTATGTAGGATGTATATGACTGTGGGTAGGTGTGCTACTGAATGGCCACCTAGTCATTCCTATGTGCATGTGGATAGTCCTATTTACAAAGGGGACTACGACAAAATTTTTCCAAAATGTAGGCATTGGGTAGTCATGCATTTTTAACTCTACTGTAGACGTATGTTAAAATAATGCATGCATGCATGTAGTCATAAAAATGCATTTTGAAAAGCTCCAGGTCAGAATTTACCACACCCTTTCTGAGTTGATTTGGAGACTTATTGTCCAGATATTATGGATTCGGATCAGCCGAGTAGTTCCCGCAGGACCACTTCTGGTGTACGAAGAAGGGCTTCTAAAGTGCCTCGACCCCGTTCTATTAGACAGCCTCGTCGATTGGTGGAGGCGGTGATACGCCCAGTCCAAGTTGATGTGCCAGACATCGAGGACGAGGAGGATGATGTTTCGGTTGCAGACCCCGCTCATGCTGCATCTGTTCCCCGTAGGAATTTGCCAGGTATTCAGGTGGTGAACCCAGAGCTTCTGGGCGATTTGAGTTGACACCCTTCAGTTTACCTGCACATAAATGAGGTATAAAGTTAGATCTTAATCTTCCTTCTTTCCTATTGATGAGGAACAAAGGATTCTGATGTTGATCTGCTTTTGATGTAGGTTCCTAGCTTTACACAGCCTCGAGGGAACTGGTTCAGCATCCACTCTATGTATTAGGCTCTGCATGATGACTATAGAGTAATTGTACATGGCTACGGATTCGGGATGTTCTTTTCCATCCTTCCCCATCGTTGTTCCCGGGGTTACCTCAGGGCATTGTCTGAGCGCTGGTTTCACCAGACTTATTTACTCCATTTGCTTAATTGTGAGGTGATGATGATGCTGATGGATTAGCAGTTTATCATAGGTATGGAGTTTGGAGGGGCGCCAGTGCCTTGTACGACGGATATTACCCCTATAGCCGTCAGATCCTTGCTAGGAGTTCCGGCGAAAGCGCTCAAGGGCAGGACTATTCGTACAAATCCTTTGAGCGTAGATGCTATGAGCGGGCTATTGAGTGAGCCCATACCCGATGATGCGAGAGTCAGGGATTGCATTCTTCGATGATTGTTCCTGATGATCATTAGGGGCTACTTCATAGCTGATAACTCTTCTATGGTGTCCTTCGCTCTAATTAGCGCCACTCGAGACGTGGATAGTATCGGAGAGTATGATCTGTGCTCCTACACCTTCACCTATTTCCTCAGGGGAATGCGCATGCATTCGTAGGGCTTAACCGAGGCTTGGCTAGGATTCTACTCATTTCTGCTGTTGAGTGTTTCTCTTGTCTTTTCCCATGTACAGGTTAAGAGTGTTAACTGATAGCATATGTTTATCTTTACATTAACAGTTCTGGGCCTATGAGAGGCTCCCATGTTTGTGTCCTATGAGTGTGTTAGGCTTAGATACTTACCCACGAGGACGAAGATGGCATCATTCCATACTGGCGGAGGTCCCTGTTGTGGAGGGTTTCAGTCATTGCCGCTTACAGCTGGAGTTATTGACAGCGAAGGTCATCACGTGGATTCCCTACTTTGGGGAGCATTTAAGCATTGGTTTTGAGTATGGGTACTCGACTGGAGTTGACTACATGATTTCCACCCGTAGGATTCCTCTCTTCATAGATGGAGGATGGGAGCTCTACTTAGGAAAGCGTGCTATAAGGAGCACTACAGGAGAGATTCGTATGCCGATCTTGCCTTCTACCAGGCGTTACTGGCTTGTTTTGCAGTCACCCATCATTGATATCCCATTGTTGGGTGTTGACGGGTTTGTACTATCAGAGGGTCCCTGCATTCAGGAGATATTCCAACATTGGTGGTTCCTTCATACCATTGGAGCCTAGACTCGCGCCACTCAGTTTATGGGGGATATAGTTCTAGGATCCGTGATGATGATGGATTGGCTAGCCTGTGTCCGAGATCCAACTCATTTGGCACAGATTGACAGTTTGACCCAGCAGTTGGACCGGACACATTTATTTATTCGGTACTTGGGTAGAGATCCTTTAGAGGAAGATACTTTTGATCCTTCTAGCTCTGGCACTGGCTCCTCAGGTAACCCATATGGTTTTTCCGGTGCAGATTCTCCGTTGTATAGGCCTGACATCCTTGTGGATAGAGATCCAGTGACTCAGGAAGAGTTACATCAGGTGGACAGGATTGATGATGTAGACATTGACACCATTGTCTTTTTCTGATGTATATTCTCATTATCTCTTTTGATAGGCCTCTATTAGACATTGGGTAGCTTCGCCCCATTCTCGCTATATCTTTTGATAGGCCTCTGTTAGTTGTAGGGCAGTTTTTACCCATTTCCCTGTATTTTAGCTGGACAGAGATGTATTAGATGATAATATACTTAGGAATGTATGCACAGTTTTCCATTCCCTATATCATATTACCATCTATTATATCGTACATGTAATTATGTAATGCATATGTATGTATGTCCAGAGATATTCAGCATTGACCCCTGGATGATCTTATAACATGACCCACAGATGTCTTCTTCGACAGCTAGCCGCATTGATCATACCCTACCAGTATTAGTGGCATCTGGTATACGATCGTGGTATGATAGTGTGTCACTTTCAGACTAGGTAACTGTAGATTTGCTATTGAAGCATACTATGAACCTCTTAATGTTTCAGGTTCCCGTAGAATTTATGGAGGGCAAGCTAGAGCACTGGGTATCGGCGAGTCAGGTTTTCTGATTTGGGACCCAGGAGTTGACTCTTACTCTGGAGGAGTATGAATGTGTGACGATGCTGCCACTGGACAGACCTTGCGTGCATATGGCTATTGGAGACTTGAGTCGACAATTCATGACCCTTACTGGATTGAGGCGTAGGGTGGTGCAGGATGAGCTCACATCTAGCCACATGATATCCCAGCATTTTTTATTTGATAGATTTGGCTCGGAGGATAGTTATACATGGCATTCCGGGTATTTCACCACACCGGAGGATCATTGGCATTTGGCCAGAGTGGATGTACTACTATTGTCCATATTGTCGTATGTCTACATGCCACGGTACATGGATGAGTTGGATATTGGCTTTATCATGGCAGTGATATCTCTCAGGGATGGTTACACCATCGTACCGATGATTATATCAGAGACTCTCTGAGGTCGGCCACATACTACTGCACTTATCCGATGGGAGTGTTTACATGCATCTCGGTCATGCTGTATGTGTGGTTTATGTCACACTTGAGACCGATTAGTACTTTCAGACGGCATGGGTATTGTTTCACCCATGATATAGCTATGTTATACTCTTTTCAGCCTGTGGGGTGTATAGATGCTGCATCTTGGTCAGCTTTCCTAGCAAGGATCGGAGATCCGTTTACTATATTACCGTGTTCAGGGCTTAGCTCACCCTACATCTTCATCACTCATGCTCCGGGCATGGATTATCTCCCTTTGGCTAGCTTGAGAGGCATGATTACTTACCACCCACTAGTCATGATGTGTTAGTTTGACCAGTTTCAGGATTTCATCCTTTTGAGGGGACATTGAATCAGCGCTTAGCTTCTCACCACTTATCGGTAGAGGATAGATCCAGGTTGTATGCCTGTTGGGATCAACGTGAGCTAGCTGAGTTTTTTATCAGCTATCCGGTTTTTTTGCAGAGTATTCCGCATGGATGGAGACAGAGACTACATCGACTGCGGTAGTATCCATAGTACAGGGGATTGATTCTAACGATGAGGAGCCTATGGAGGAGATTGATATTCCCATTGAGGAGGATTTGACTACTGGGTTGCCAGCATTTATGATGGATTCTCCCACTATGAGTGCTAGTGTGATTCAACATTCAGCACAGTATCTGGAGCAGAGTCTACATCTGATAACCTTTAAGAGAGATCTGGTTAGGGCCTTGATGTTGACAGCTCTTGATGGGAGAGATACAACTCTATTAGAGAGAGACGAGGCCAGATCAGCCAGGGATGCATTGATTATAGAGCGGGATCTTTGCTTTCTATCATGCGAGATATGTAGCCGCCATAGACAAGATTTCCGATGAGATCCTTACGACTGGCATCCTTGCCTATATGAGTGCATACATTGATGAGCATAATGCCACCATGCAGTTAGCCTCGGATCTACTAGCTCATGTAGATACCATTGGGCAGGAGCTTGCAGCACTACCTCCTTCTTCAGAGAGGGTTGCTATGTTAGATCTGATAGTCCGCATACATACAGATCCATAGATAGCCTTGTATTTTTCTGCACAGACTAGATTAGCCATTTTATCATGTACAACACATTGTATATATAAAACAGTATTATATATGGCAGGGAAATATATTTTGATTCACTTCCCTTTCAGTTATGCCTTGATAATTACTTGATATTTGCCTATTTCTTCAGGGCTTGTGATCTTGATGCATTCTGAACTCATCCTTGATGTGATGACATTGAGACGTCGCAGGAACTTTCAGAACAGATCATTGATCTATGTGTATCCCTACCATCTTAGGTATCTTGGGACTGGTTTCTATATGTAGATGTGGAGAGGAGTGTGGCTTTTCCTCTCTGAGATTGATTGCACTACAAATGGTCGCCAGTACTCCTAGTTAAGAGAAGCCTAGTTAATTCCATCTCTTATGGATTGGTGTTTCTCTTTGAGGCACAACCACAGCTTAGATGGTCGTCTAATCTCTTATTTGTGATGAGAGGTTAGGTAGTTCCATCCCTTTGGTTTGAAGCCGATGAAATGTGGTGGATTGAAGTTTGATCCCAGTACCGTGTGATAATTAATTGTGTTCTGGTAGGGAGTTAGACCGAACCATAAATAGCTGCCTACGTGCTCCTATTTAAGAGGAGATCAGGTCTGCCTAGTTCAAACCTGGTGTAAGAGGTTCAACGCTGAATGGTTTAGAAGGGTGTAGGAATGTTTTTGTTATTTTTGTTTTTGTAGAGAAAGGGCAGAAATGTTTTTGTTATTTTTTTATTGCGACCGGGCCATATAAAATATGGTTGCCTATGTACTCCTGAGTATCAGGGAGATCAGGTCGACGTAGTTCACCCCTCAGGATGATTTGTAACCGAAGAAGTTGAATCCCATGTTCAGAATGAACTACGGGGAAAAGAAAGTTTGATCCCATTCTTGGGATAAACTGCAGGTGTGAAAAGTTTAATCCCGTCTTCAGGATAAACTGTAGGTATGAAAGGTTAAATCCCTAATGGGATAACCGAAGTTGTATGATGTGAAACCAGGCTGCTGGTTTGAAAAGTGTGTTTTTTTCCCTGAGGGGCAGATGGGTAGAAAGGAAAGGCTGTGTGTAATGAGGGTTAAAGAACCTGAAATGACTGGTGATCTAATGATCCAAAACCAAGATGTTCGTTTAATGGTAACCTCAGACATAGTACCGTTTCACGGTGTTTGAGTTGATAAGCTGTGGAAATTCATCGCCGTCCATTTCCTACAATCTAAGAGCGCCTCCTTCCAATATCTCCTGCCAATACCTCCTTGACAACAAATGGGCCTTCCCAGTTAGGAGCGAATTTTCCCTTAGATTGATCTTGGTTGTCAATGATCTTATTCAAAACCAAGTCATGTTGTTTAAACTGCCATAGCTGAACTTTTCTATTGTAGGATCTAACAATCCTTTATTGATATAATTGACCATGGAAGATAGCCACGATTCGCCTTTCGTCTGTTAGAGACAATTGGTGATATCTGTCTTATACCCATTGGTTTTCATCCAACTGAGCGTCCATCAACACTCTGAGGGATTCCATTTCCACCTCTATGGGGAGCACTGCTTCCATCCCATAGGCTAATGAGTAGGGGGTTGCCCCAATGGAAGTGCGCATTGAAGTTCTATAGGCTAATAAAGTAAGAGGCAAGAGGTCAGGCCATCCTATGTGATTGGCGGACATCTTCTGCATGATCTTCTTGATGTTTTTATTAGCTGCTTCAATAGCACCATTCATCTTTGGACGGTAGATGATGGAGTTAAGGTGTTTGATGTGGAATTTACTGCATAGCTCCTCCATCATTTTGTTGTTGAGGTTCTTAGCATTGTCTGACACAATTACCACTAGTTGTCCATATCGACAAATGACATTGTTTCTGATGAAAACAATGATGACTTCTTTAGTAACCCTGGGTAAGGAGGCTGCTTCTACCCACTTGGTGAAGTAATCGATCATGGTGAAGATAAACTGATGCCCATTACTGGCTTTGGGCTCGATGGGCCCGATCATGTCCATTCCCCACATTGAGAAGGGCCAAGGTGAACTCATATTGTGGAGATCCCTTGGAGGGGCGTGGATAACATTTCTATGAATTTGGCATTGATAGCACCTCTTGACGTGATCATCACAGTCAGCTTTGAGGGTAATCCAGTAATGCCCTGTTCTGAGGATCTTCTTAACAAGTAGAGGGCTGCTCATGTGTGGGCCACATACTCCACCATGGATTTCATCCATGAGCCTCTGAACTTGGTCTTTGTCCAGACATCTAAGGAGTCCCAATCCTACATCTCTTTTGTAGAGTGCATCTCTGCTCAGGTAAAATTTTCATAGCCATTTGATGGATCCACCTTTTTCAGTAAGGCTCACCTCAGCGGGTGTAGATCCATCTCGTAGATACTCCTTGATATGCTGATACCAAGGGTGGTGGATGGGAAGTAGCTCATCCAATACTTCTCCAACATAGTTCCCATAGGCTGGGGCCTTTTACAGGGTAAATGGGATGCTTGGCATGTTTTCCTTGTCAGGTATGTGAATCAATGAGGTCAATGTTGCTAGCGCATACACAAAATCATTCCTATTACGAGGAATGTGTAGAAAGGATATTTCTTCAAACTCCAAAGCCATCTGTAAAACTTGTCGATGGCAAGGCAGCAAATGTAGTTCTTTGGTTTGATAGATTCCCATGGATTGTTTGATTACCAACTCTGAATCCCCAAAGACAATTAACTGCCTTATGCCCATTGAATGGGCAAGTTTTAGCCCATAATCATGTACCTTCATACTCAAATTTGTGTTGTTGGTGCTAATAAATCAGAATTTGATGACGACGGATCTCGATCCCGTCTTGGACACTAGAACTGCTCTAGCTCCAGAGCCTTTTGTGTTAACAGCTCCATCAAAATACATTTTCCATGTACGGAATGTATCGTACTGATGGTGTTGTTGAACTGCCATTACCCCTCCATTAGGAAAGTATGTTTCCAAGGGTTTGAAGTCCCTTGCAGGTGCGGCGGCCAGTTGATTCGCAATTCCTTGACCTTTGATAGACTTTTGCATCACGTAAACGATGTCAAATTGTTGCAAAATCAACTGCCATCTGGACAACCGATAATTCAGTATGGGCTTACTGAACACGTATTTGAGAGGATCCACGCAGGATATGAGATGGGTTGTGTGACCATAGAAGTAATGCTGTAACCTCATGGAAGCCCATGCTAAAGCACAACAAGTCTTCTAAATCAGTGTGTACTTGTGTTCATTGATGCTGAATCTTTTACTGAGGTAATAGATAGCTCGCTCTTGGCCTCTATCGTCTTTCTATCCCAATATGTAGCCCATGGCATTGTCGTTGACTGAAAGGTACATGAATAGGGGAACGCCATCCCTAGGAGGTACCAAAATGGGAGCTTTAACTAATTGCTTTTTGATTGTAAGGAAGGCTTTTTGACACTCATCATTCCATTTCATGGAGGAGTTCTTCCTTAACAACTTGAAGATGGGTTCACAGGTTGCTGTGAGTTGAGAGATGAACCTGCTAATGAAGTTGATTCTTCCCAAAAATCCCCATATTTCCTTCTCTGTCTGAGGAATGGGCATTTTAGTGATGGCCTGGATTTTGGTGGGATCCAGCTCAATCTCTTTGTGGTTGACTAGGAAACCTATCAACTTGCCTGATTTAATACCAAAGGCGCACTTGGCTGGATTCAACTTCAATTTGTACTTACGTAACCTGTTGAAGAGCTTTTTGAGATGGTCTAGGTGGTCTTCCTCCCTCCGGGACTTGAAATTGATGTCATCTATGTATATCTCTATCTCTTTGTGCATTAAGTCATGGAAAAGAGCCATCATAGCTCGCTGATAGGTTGCTCTGACATTAAAGAGGCAAAATGACAACCATCTATAGAAGAAGGTTCCCAAAGGCGTGATGAAAGCAGTTTTCTCACGATCCTCCTCAACAACCATAATTTGATGATACCCCACAAAGAAATCAGCAAAGGAGTACATACCGTATTGAGCAGTATTGTCAATAAGAATGTGGATAAAGGGCACGGGAAAGCTATCTTTAAGGCAAGATTTATACAAATCCCGGTAATCAACGCAAACTCACACCTTTCATCCCAGTTTAGGCACAGGAACTATGTTGGATATCCATTCAGGATATGTAGACACCATGATAATACCAGCTTGAAATTGTTTCACAATTTCTTCTTTCACCTTTAAACTTCACTCAGGTTTCAAATGCCTGAGCTTCCGCCTGACTAGCTTAAATCCCTATTTAATGGGAAGGCGATGAAGGACAATGTCAGTGGATAAACCCACCATGTCTTCATGATACCATGCAAACACATCCTGATATTGAGTTAGTAATGTAACCATATCATTCCGTTGGTTTGGGGTGAGGTCTGAACCAATCTGGATTAGCTTAGGGCTTTTTAAGGTTCCGAGATTGAAAGAAGTGGTTTGATCAAGGTTGGGTTTAGGTTTGTCTTTGACCCATTCTTTGATCTCCTGAGGTATCTCAATGTCCTCTTGTATTTCCATTAAGTCTGAGTCCAACTTTTCATCAAAGCTACAGTCCTTATGGAGAAAAGACACCTCATCAACAAATACATGCACATCTAAATTTAGAGTCCTGAAACAAAATATGCTTTCACTTAATATATGAAACTGTTAAATCATATAAAGTGTTAGCATGTACTGATAAAACAACTGCTAATACTGTACAAAAAAGTAAGCAGTGAAAGTTATCTACAGGGCAGATGGAATTTTTGCCCGTTTTACCCTCATCGACCAATGCATGGAGTGCTGCTTCAATTGTCGAGGGTAAAGTCCTGATGGACCGCAATAATGGAGGGGCTGTCATCGTCCTCCTTCTCCTGAATGATGACCATAACATCTAGGAAATCATCATCTGGGGTGTATCTATTTGTATGCTCATCATGGACAATGATGCGTATGCCTGACATCATCAAGGCGATGTCTTGTTTACGTTTCTGTTCCCTCTCTTCCACTTCATGATTAGGAATCAGGACCTCTTTTGCCTTAACCAGTACTGGTTTGGGAAATAGCATATCCATAATATGGGCTAACACCTTTACCGAAGACTGTATCAGCTCATGAGTTGTAGGTGGAGATAATCGCCATGTGGCAGAAGCTTGAGGAATCTGCTTGTGCTTATCAGGATTTTTATAACTGGAATTGACAGAATAGCCTAGTCCAGCTGTCCCAGTTTGACTGGTCATTTGAATTGGGTGCTTAATACCCTGTTGATTTTTACCCAGCCCTTGCCCAAGCTAATTACCCAATGATATCATTTCTTGTGTAGCCGCCATCACTTCGGCAGAAATCTTGGGTACAGGAAGTAGAGCTCCAATAGGATGGTATTGCGTGTTGCTCACTTCCAAAGTATAAAAACTGGCCGGCTCAACTTCTAAATTGTAGCTGATGAGTGGTATGTCTCCTTGTTCAGGATATTCCGGCTCAGCGTTGACATCTACTAGGCTATTATTGACAATGTATTTAAGTTGTTGATGAAGTGTAGAAGGGACGACTCCAGCCATGTGGATCCATGGTCTCCCTAATAGCAAGTTGTATCCTGAATCTAGCTTGAGGACGTGAAAAGATATGCAAAATGTATGGGGATCAATCTCAAGTGGCAGCTCAATCTCTCTAATAGAATTTCGTTGGGATCCATCAAAAGCTTTGATAACCGTATGGCTACTTCAGATCCGTTTGAGATTGATGTTCATCTTCACCAAAGTGGCATAAGGACATATATTCAGAGATGAACCTCCGTCTATCAAAACTCTAGCTAACATATACCCGGAGGACAAAACTGCAATGTGCAATAGCTTATAATGACCGGCCCCTTTGGGCGGTATGTCGTCATCAGTGAAAGATATCCCATTGTTGTTAAAAATGTGATCAACCAGATGTTGAAATTTTTCCACATCCACTAATTTCGGTAAGTAGGCTTTTTCCAAAATGTTCAGTAAGATCTTCCTGTGATCCTCGAAAGAGAAAACCAAGTCCAGTATTGAGATTTGATGTGGAGCTTCTCTTAAGCTTAAAACCACCTTGGCTTTATTATGGCCCATAGTGCAGAGGAATTTCTCAATCTTCTCCATGGGAATTTTCCCCTTTGCTTTTATGGTAGGCTTCATCACCCTCTAAGGAAGATACAATGGATTTTCCTTCTACACTGTAGCAGTAGTATGTGAAGTAGATCCTTCAACCTGTCCATAATTAAATGGGACTTTGTGTGGGCTGACAACAAGATACTGTGGTCTGACTGGTAAACAAATTGGCTCAGGTGCAGCCACTTTCAAAGGATTATCACTAACTTTGAGTTAAATTGCTTGTATGGGAAATGGCCCGACATTCTCATCAGTCTCAATGGATATAACTGATACTAGCCCCTTCCAATTAGTAGGACATGTATGCCCACTCTCGAGTAGCTTAGTGTCATCGTCTGCCAACTGCAAGACACCGCTGTCAATTAGATTCTGAATAAGGTGGCGAAGTGCCAAGCATTCTTCCGTGCTGTGACTGCGAGAATGTGAATGATATTGACATACTCCATCAGAGTTGAACCGTCTTGAACGGGGATTAATTGGAGGTAGAAGGAAGGTGATTCTTCTTTTTTTTTGATTAGCATCTGAAATATCTCCTCCATAGGTTGGCCCAGGTATGTAAATTCCCTTCTATTGGAAAAATCCCGACAGGCTTTAGCACTGGCTCTCTTCCCAACCTTGTCCTCTAGTGCTTCACTTTCTGAAGGTGATGATGGAGCATTCATAACAAAAGGAAGGATACAAGCATGCTCCTGTATAACTAACTAGCGTGTGACTTGATGCTGATGGATCACCAGTTCTGCCAATTGTTCAACTTGCTTACAAAGAGCTTTCATCTTTTGTTCCATAGCAAATTGGAACTTTGTGTAATCCCATCAATCAACACCGTCTTTGATGGTCCGAGATAATTCATCATTAAAATTGGAACTCTGTCCACTGCTCCAACTAATCATATTGACCTCTTCTTCTTTGTGTTGAGGAAGATGGTTATCTTGCACATGAAGTTGATCTGGTTTGGTAACCACGATCTCACCATTGTCTATTAAATCTTGGATCTTGTGTTTCAAGGCCCAACAATCTTGAGTATCATGTCCAGGTGCCCCAGAATGATAAGCACACTTTCGAGTAGCATTAAAACCCCTCCCATTAGGGTTGACTGGTGGAAGAAGATGTGTGATTTTCTTCTGACTAGTCAGAAGAGTAAGAATATTCTCGAGCGAGTCCCCTAAGGGTGTGAACATTTGAGGGCACTTTACTTCTCCACCTTTAGGCAATGGAGGGTTTGAAGATTATGCTTGAAAAGTGGAGTAGTTTCTCCTCTGTATAGGCATATTCTGATTGCCCTTTTGACCTTGTAGTATCAAGGAAACATCCTCCTCTTTCTTTTTATGGACCCTCCAGGGGTTGTTTCCATAAGTTCCAGATTGGATGTGCTTATCAACTACTTTAAGAGTGGTTAGGTCTTGAATCTTTCCTGACTTCAATCCCATCTCAGCCATCTCTGCGTGTTTGATAATTTCAGAAAATGGTTTGCCAATACCAGCTAAGACTCTCTCATAGAAAGGAGCTTCTTGTATGTCTATGAAGGTCATGGCCATTTTTGATTCCTTCATAGAGGGAATAACTTGAGCAGCAAGGCGCCTCCACCTTTGAGCATACGCTTTGAAAGACTCATTGGACTGTTTCTTGACCTTGGTAATCTGATACCGATCAGGAGCCATCTGAGACTGGAAACTGTAATGAGTAAGGAAGGCATGAGCTAGCTCTTCCCAGCTATGGATCTTTGAGTTGTCTAATCTGGTATACCATGAGCAGAACTTCTCCAAATGACTCTTGAAGCAATGCATTACGAGCTTCTTATTTTCTGCATAAGATCCAAGTTCTCCAATGAACACCTTTAAATGTGTGTAAGGATCCCCTAATCCATCATACTTTTTAAAGTTAGGGGTTTTAAATTTCTCTAGATAATGAACACCAGGGAATATGCAAAGGTCGGCATATGAAACACTCCTATGTGCTCTAATCCCCTTGAGAGAACGGATGGTTTCTTCCATTTAAAGGACCTTCTTCCTGATATCACATGTGTCTGGATCTCCTTTGAGATGGGTGTTTTCAGGATCTTTCTTGGTCGTATCCAGCTGAGGTTCCGGATTTGTTTTATCCAAACCTTGGGCTCCTCCTTGTGCAGAGGATTCTGTATTTGTAGGCATCTTTGGGCCCTGAGTAGACTGATACAATTCTTTAAGAAGAACAACTAAATCTGTAATTTGTTTACTTAATCCGTCAAATTCTTCTCGAGAAACGAGATTAGACTGGTCAGAAGAAGACATGATTGGCTGTAGGCTCGTGGCCTTTTTGGATTTTGAGCGGGTAACAGGCCCAATTGTTTCCATACAAAAAACTTATGTAGTTTAGTCTTAGGGAATGTAAATGTTTACATGCTATATGAGGTATCCATGTTAGGAATATTATCCTGCAAAATTGATGTTAACTATTTTGTAATACAGGATAGCATACTAATTTTAAATATGCATGTGCACATATTTTCTTCATATTATCCATTACAATGGATTGACATGAAATGATATTTACTAGTAAATGCTTTTACAAGTAATCAAAAATGGAATGCATGAAGAGACTTTCCTCCGCGTTTGGTTTATCAGAGGCTAACCTATCTTAGGTTTACTATCACAGCTTTTTGGTATGAAGGTTCCTAGATCATCGCAATCTACTTGACGGGAAGTTAATCTGGTCTTTTAACTGGAGCGAATCTGGGTGGTGCCTTTCTTAAGCCTCGGTGGAAGTAGTCTCCCTATGAGTCCAGTAATCAAACACCGACAGGATAGCTTCCTGGTGGAGGAACCACACAACATACATTCACATACAACGTGTCTCACCGTTTGTAAAATGCATTTGTACACATTCATCAAAAATGTAAATGCAACATTCAAACACAAGCATATAACAGTTTTGAAAAGCTTGTAGTAGCGGCTTAAGCCCTCTTACTGGTGTCCCCAGCAGAGTCGCCACCTATCAACGTCGGGATTTTTATTTGTTCCTTTTCTGTTTTTGTTCTTTGGTGTTCTCATATTATGTGAGATTTTTTTGAAAAAACAAGTGAAAAAGGTCCGACATGTATATGTCGACGATTTGTCTGTAAGAGTCGCCAGTTGGTGTTTTTAACTGGTTTCACCAACGCATAATGAGAAAAGGTTTGCACATTGACCCGATGATGTGACACTTGCTAAGCAGTCTCAGCAAACCGAGATTCATTTTGGTTCGGGGGCTTGATTATGCAGAGGGAAGGTGTTAGGCACCCCCCAACATCCGTGTTACCATGGTGACTGCCACTTTTTAAGAAATTGTTATATGAATGTGTGTGTGTGTGGGTTAATGTGCTGTTGTTTGGAAGTAGTGCGAGGCCTCGTTTACACCTTTATACAAAGGGTTTAAATTTGTATGAAAAATTCAATTTTAAACATGATATAGTAGTGAGGTTATGTAAAAGAGGTTTTTCTAACCCTGTGCTCAATAGTAATTGAGACCTTTTCATACTTCCATTTTATTATTAAATGTTCGGCTTGGTTACTTTTATTTTCGAGATGCGAAGCATCTTTGAGAAAATAATATATAGCAGTGCCCAACTCCTCATGGGCATGAAAGCCATCTAAGGAAATTCAAACACCGTGAATAATTTACAAAAGCGCTTACCGTGAAAAAGTCCATCACGAGAAATCGAATCTAGATTCAATGGCCCATGAATCCATGATCACATGATTCCTAGGCTCACATGATGCTGCAGTTTATATGAAAAGCAGTAAGAAGTTATATATATATGTTAGAGTTTATGCCCTAGAGGCCAATTATTTGATATAATTGCTTAACGTTTTGATATTATATTTTATTTAATAAATATATGATTTTATTATGGTTTTATTTACTGCGTAATATAATTGTTAACATAATAAAATTCCTTAGAATAGTGATACAAATTATATAGTTTCAAGTATGTGACTTGAACATGAGATTATATATTACCATTAGTATCAGTGTTCTTAAATGTCCCTAGTCGAGTATCATTGTTGATGGGACGACAATGATCCATTGAGACTAGTATGTGGATTGACTGATGACCAAATCTCATTGGTCATAAATATATGAGATATTAAGTCAATGCATAGGTACATGTTAGAGAATGATGTACTGGATAGACCCACCATGAGAATTCTATATAGAGCATTATGCAAAGTGTCATTAGCAATTCTCATAGTGACAATGATGTAATGGTCCTCCGACCTGAAATCGCTATATTACTACACGAGAATTTATGTACTTTGATATCATCAAATGTCACCTTTAATAGGGTGGACTATAAAGGTTATTATTAGGTTCATCATTAATCGTGTGAGAAATATGAGTGATCTAGATGGAATTTAACCATCCTATATATTATGGGTGATATCCATAGGCCTCTTGATTGAGTAGGACTATGAAATGCATAGCCATGCTCAAATAGTGATTTTTTTCATATAGTCTACACTCATTGATCAAGAAAACTTCAGATTAAATTATGAAGAGTATGACACATTCCATGACTCGAGTTTAATCTAGGATATTAAGGTTAAAAGGATTAAATTACATTGAAACATTGGTCACGAAAAAGGTTGCATCGAATCATCGATCTTATTATTACTTGGGTAGCAGTGATGCATTACTAGATGCAACTCACCATTTTATAATTTTATAATATGATTTTAAAATTATTTCCAACGTAATAATAACCTATAGGTCACACACACATAGAAACGTTATTTAAAGGGAATTAATTTAAATTTTAAGGATTTAAATATATTAATATGATTAATAGTATTTAAATCACGAATTTAAATTAAAAGGATAATTTATATATATGTATATTAATTAAGTAAGACTTAATTAAGATATATATATATATATATATATATATATATATAATTGGATTTTATAAAATTAGGTTTTGATTTGATTAATTCCTTTTAACTACTATATATATGATATATAGCGACTACTTAGGGTAAGATATCATAATTGAAAAACCTGGCCGCTCTTAGAGGAGACTAGAGAAAAAGCAGTTTGAAAAATCCATTCCTTTTGGTGGCTAGTCTGTCAGTAAGTCCTTCTTATTGCGAGAATCGTTCGACTGCTCGTTAAATGCGGCGTTCGATGTAAATCTTAGTAGGCGTAATCGGTTTGTATTGCGTTGGAGATTCGAGGCGCGATGGGTTTCGATTCTCGTTTTTGTTTATATCTGGTATAATCTTTAAACCTCTGAATTAATTGATTTTTCGCATGGATCCTGCTTTTAGGGTTTCGAAATTGCTTTAAAATTTTAATTTCCATTTGTCGTTTAAATGTCAAAGCCCAACAAATGGTATCGAGCTACTTGCGAAAAGATTAATTTAGATTACGTGTTGTAATTGTATTCGATATATATGATATATGATGATGCATGTTCTGGATATAAAATTGAATATATGATATTCCGTTGTATGTGTATTACGGTAATATATATGATAATCTTGTTAATCGTATCTTTAATCGGTGGAATAACCATATAACTATTCTAATCGGATTAGAAGCATGAAGAATCGTTTTAATATGATTAAATGGCTGGAAATATATGATAAATTACGGTGTGTCTTGTTATTCGTTTTAATATGATTAAATCGAAGCGGACATATATGATTTGTTATTATGGGTGTTTTGGTGGATTAAAATGTATGATTAAAACTATTTCGTAGATTCAGTATGGACCACCGCCGAGGAGAAGACCCCCTTGGACCCCCCGTCGTAAATGGCCTTACGATGGTCGTGTCCCCTATATTTTATATATAGTTTTCTTTAATTATATATAAATTGTTATGTGCTTATTGTGATATGCATGGTGCCTGATTATGGCCTTTTGACCCATAGGTTAGTGGTTTTGGTTTTGAAATATGGCTTGTATGTCGTGCCTTTCTATAAATTCTAATGTAATATTCTCTTCTCATATAAATCCCCTCGAATGTAACTTTCGAGGTTTCTTTATGTCGTGTAATAATCAGTAATTGATGAAGATGTCAAGATGGAGAACACAATGGAAAGATGATGATGGAGAGGAGGCGCGTGCTGAGAGGAAGATCCAAGGAAGTTATTTATTTTAAGATCTTTTACCACCTTAGATTGACCTTCTACATTTCATTAGCTTGAAAAGATTGACAGTGGATTGGGCCATAACTGTGACACATTTAATTTTGCACTTTATTTATGCTTGTATGTGATATGATATGATTAATAATGTGCATGCTTAACAAGATTAAAATTGGTGAGATCTAAATCAATAAAATCCCTCATTAAATTATTAAATTTAAATCAGATGCCTTCCAATGAATAACACTCATCAAGACCTTGATCAATAGATGTAGGTTTGCCAAAGCAAAGTACCCTATTTATCTAGGTAAGATGCGATAGGATAATTGTTATATCCAAACTATTAAAATCATTGGGCTGACTTGACTAAGTTATCTCAATAGGATTGTGGACTTAGAGGCATAGAGTTTGGTTGGTACCATTAGATGGACTAGAAACAAATGTTGTTTACCAAACTATCCAGGAGTTATATATATGATATAATTGACAAAGGGTTGTCTACCTAAATAATTATGTTTTGAGAGAATAGCCAAAGCTAACTTAAGGCATAATGAAATATGGATCTTGGCTCACTAGAAAGATTTAATAGAAAATGCTTTCCGAATTAATGGTGAGGGCTATTAATTTGAATAAAATAGTGGGAGGTATATTTTGAATGTACTATTATCAATTATATAATATCAACTCTGTAATTTGACTTATTATTGTTGCACTTATAAATTGTAGATATCAAATGGCAAACAACAACAACACAAATAGTCTTTTATTACGATCAGTCCTTGAAAAGGACAAGCTAAGTGGAATTAATTTCCTTGACTGGCATAGGAACTTGAGGATTGTCCTCAAACAAGAGTGTAAGCTATATGTCCTTGATGGCCCATTCTGCAAAGACCAAATTATTATCGCACTGCGTGCGAAGCACAATGCTTACAAGAAGCATCAAGATGATGCTCGGATGTGAGTTGTGTCATGCTAGCAACCATGAGCGCCGAGCTTGAAGCAACATGAGTTAATGGATGCTTATGAGATGATCGAGCATCTCAAGAAATTGTTCAAGGGCATGCTCGGCAGAGAGGTTTGATACAAAAGGCGTTGTATCAACGCAAAATGGGTAAACGTGATCCAGTTGGTCCACATGTCTTTGAAAATGATTGGGTATATTGAGTACCTTGATAGGTTGGGTTTTCCAATCACTCCTGAAGCCCAAACTGACCTTGTTTTGCAATCTTTGAATAGTAGCTACTCTCAATTTGTTATGAACTATCTTATGAATAAAATTGAGAAACCCTCTTCTTGAGTTGTTGAGCATGTTAAGAACTGCGAGAACAACATGAAAAGCGGTGGACCCGCTCCCATAATGATGGTGCAAAGGGGAATGCTAAGGGAAATTAGAAAGGCAAGAAGAAGATAGGATCTAAATCTTTTGCCAAACCCAATTCCAAAATCAAACGAGCTTTAAAACCTAAAGGTGGGGTGGCTAAAGAGAAGGTGAATGTCACTTCCGTGATAAACTCAGACACCGGAAAAGGCTGTCATGCTTATCTGGAAGAAGTGAAGAAAAGAAAAGGAAGTACGACTTATGATTCAGGTATATATGTTATAGAAGTCAACTTATCTACTTCTACATCATGGGTATTGGATATTGGATGTGGTTCTCACATTTGTGTTAATGTTCGGGGACTCAAGAAGAGTAGAACTTTAAGCGAAAGGAGAGGTTGACCTCGAGTTGGAAATAGAGCAAAAGTTCTTTGCCGCTTGCCGTAGGAACTTATCATTTATCTTTGCCCACTGGGCTAGTTTTAGAATTAGAAGATTGTTATTTTGTGCTGCTATAAGCAAAAACATTATTTCTGTTTCTTGTTTGGACAAGAAAGGTTTTTCATTTATAATAAAGAACAATCGTTGTTTGTTTTACTTAAATGATATTTGTTATGGTGTTGCACAATTGTTTAACGGTCTCTATATTCTTGATTTAGAAATGCCTATCTATAACATAAATACAAAACGATTTAAATCAAATGATTCAAATCCGACATATCTCTGGCACTGTCGTTTAGGCCATATAAATGAGAAACGCATATCCAAACTCAATAAAGATGGGTTCTTGGATTCATTTGATTTTGAATCATATGAGAAATGCGAGTCTTGTTTATTAGGCAAGATGACTAAAGTCCCTTTCACTGGACCCATGAGTTCGTTAGCAAGAGGTAGGTTTTATTACTTCATTACATTTACTGATGACTTTAGTAGATATGGATATGTGTATCTTATGAGACACAAATCCGAATCCTTTGAAAAGTTCAAGGAATTCAAGAATGAAGTTCAAAACCAATTTGGCAAAAAAGCATAAAAGCCCTTGATCCGATCGAGGAGGTGAATACTTAAGCCAAGACTTTGATGACCTTCTAAAGGAGTGTGGTATTATATCACGACTCACTCCACACGGAACACCGCAATGGAATGGTGTATCTGAGAGGAGGAATCGAACCTTGTTGGACATGATACGATCAATGATGAGTCATGCGAGATCTTCCAATAAGCTTACGGGGTCATGCCCTAGAGGCAATTGCATTCACACTTAACCGTGTTCCTACAAAGACGGTTCGAAGACACCATATGAAATGTGGATGAAACATCCTAGTATATCGTTCATGAAGATTTGGGGTTGCAAGGCGTTCGTAAAACGTCTGAATTCTGACAAACTCGGACCCAAATCTGACAAATGTATTTTTGTGGGATACCCAAAGGAAACAAAAGGGTATTATTTCTACAAACCTTCTGAGAACAAAGTGGTTGTTGCTCGAACTGGTATTTTTCTAGAAAGAGAATTTGTCTCTAAAGGAAACAGTGGGAGGAAAGTAGAACTCGAAGAAATTCGAGAACTACAAAATATCATTGAACCTAAGTTGGAACATGAGCAGGAACCACAAGAAATTGTGGAAAGTGAACCTGCTCAAATTACACAAGTCATTCGTAGATCTGGTAGGACACGCCAAGAGCCTGAGAGATATTATGGATATCTTGTGACTCAAAATGGCGATGTGATGCTCATAGATCAAGATGAGCACGCTTCTACCAAGAAGCTATGAATAGACCAGATTACGAGAAATGGCTTGAAGCCATGAAATCTGAGATGGACTCCATGTATACTAACCAAGTATGGACTCTGGTTGATCCACCTGAAGGGGTAAAACCAATCGGGTGCAAGTGGGTTTTCAAGAAGAAAATCGACATGGATGGTAATGAACAAACCTATAAAGGCCGACTGGTAGCAAAAGGTTTCAAACAAATTCAAGGTGTTGACTATGATGAAACCTTCTCTCCAGTGGCAATGGTTAAATCCATCAGGATCTTACTTGTTATTGCACTTTTTTATGATTATGAAATCTGGCGGATGGATGTCAAACCTGCTTTCCTTAACTGAAATCTCCTTGAGGATGTGTATATGACACAACTGAGGATTTTGTCACTCCAAAGGATCTTTGGAAAGGTATGTAAATACGCGGCGATCCATTTATGGATTGAAGCAAGCCTCTCGAGTTGGAATCTTCGATTTGATGAAGCGATCAAAGAATTTGGCTTTATTAAAAATGAAGATGAACCTTGTGTATATAAGAAGGTTAGTAGGAGTCACATTGTATTCCTAGTATTATATGTTGATGACATATTAATTATTGGGAATGACATTCCTTCCTTACAATTTTGTAAAAACATGGTTAGGAAAATGTTTCTCCATGAAAGATTTGGGCGATGCTGCCTACATTTTAGGTATCAAGATCTATAGAGATAGATCAAGAAAAATGATCGGCCTAAGTCAAAGTACATATATTGATAAAGTGTTGAAACGGTTCAGCACGTAAGAGGCGAAAAGAGGAAACTTACCCGTGACTCATGGTGTAAAGATCTCTAAGGCCCAATGTCCTAAATCACAAGATGATGAGGAGCGTATGAGAAAGATCCCTTATGCTTCGGCAATTGGATCTATTATGTATGCAATGATATGTACTCGTCTGGATGTCTCATATGCTTTGAGCATGACAAGCAGATACCAGTCGAATCCAGGTGAAGGTCACTTGACAATGATCGAGAATATCCTCAAGTGCACGAAAAGGACTAAGGATTCATTCTTGGTATATGGAGGTGAAGACGAACTAGAAGTAAAGGGTTACCTGAGATGCTAGTTTCGGTGACAATGATGACTATAAGTCTCGATCGGGTTTTTGTGTTTTACTTAATGGTGGTCTTTGTAATTGGAAAAGTTCAAAGCAAGAGCGATGATTGATTCTACAATAGAAATTTGAGTATATTCTTTGTTTCTAGTGCGACCAAGGAGGTCATATGGATTAAAAAGTTCATCATTGAACTTGGTGTTGTTCCAACCATTGTTGATCCGGTTGCTCTATCTTGTGATAATAATGGAGCCATTACACAGAGCTAAGGAACCCAGATCTCACCAACGATCCAAGCATATACTTAAAGCGGTACCATCTCATCCGTGAAATCATTGATAGAGGAGATGTACATATAGGAAGAGTGCCACAGATGATAATGTTGCGAGATCCACTAACCAAGGCTTTGTCGCGCAGGAAAGCCACAGCGTCACACTAGTTTCATGGGTATTAGATACATGAGTGATTGGCTCTAGTGCAAGTGGGAGATCATTAGAGTTTATGCCCTAGAGGCCAATTATTTGATATAATTGCTTAACGTTTTGATATTATATTTGATTGAATAAATATATGATTTTATTATGGTTTTATTTATCACGTAATATAATTATGAACATAATAAAATTCCTTAGAATAGTGATACAAATTATATAGTTTCAAGTATGTGACTTGAACATGAGATTATATATTACCATTAGTATCGGTGTTCTTAAATGTCCTTAATCGAGTATCATTGTTGATGGGACAACAATGATGCATTGAGACTAGTATGTGGATCGATTGATGACCAAATCTCATTGGTCATAAATATATGAGATATTAAGTCAATGTATAGGTACATGTTAGAAAACGATGTCTTTGGACGAGGACCCACCATGAGAATTCTATATGGAGCATTATGCGAAGTGTCATTAGCAATTCTCATAGCGACAATGATGTAATGGTCCTCCGAGCACGAAATCGCTATATTACTACACGAGAATTTATGTACTTTGATATCATCAAATGTCACCTTTAATAGGGTGGACTATAAAGGTGATTATTGGGTTCATCATTAATCGTGTGAGAAATATGAGTGATTTAGATGGAATTTAACCATCCTATATATTATGGGTGATATCCATAGGCCTCTTGATTGAGTAGGACTATGAAATGCATGGCCATGCTCAAATAGTGATTTGTTTCATATAGTCTACTCATTGATCAAAAAAACTTCAGATTAAATTATGAAGAGTATAACACATTCCATGACTCGAGTTTAATCTAGGATATTAAGGTTAAAAGGATTAATTTAAATTGAAACATTGGTCACGAAAAGGTTGCATCGAATCATCGATCTTATTATTACTTGGGTAGCGATGATGCATTACTAGATCTTGCTCAATTTGCTTATAATTTTATAATATGATTTTAAAATTATTGCCAGCGTAATAATAACCTATAGATAAATACACATAGAAACGTTATTTAAAGGGAATTAATTTAAATTTTAAGGATTTAAATATATTAATATGATTAATAGTATTTAAATCACAATTTAAATTAAAAGGATAATTTGTATATATGTATATTAATTAAGTAAGACTTAATTAAGATATATATATATATATATATATATATATATAAATTGGATTTTATAAAATTAGGTTTTGATTTGATTAATTCCTTTTAACTATTATATATATGATATATAGCGACTACTTAGGGTAAGATATTATAATTGAAAACCCTAGGCGCTTTCTTGAGAGAGACTAGAGAGAAAAGCAGGTTTAAAAAATCCATTCCTTTTGGTGGCTAGTACTGCAAGTCCTTCTTATTGCAGAATCGTTCGACGGCGGTTAAATGCGGCGTTAAATGTTGATACTGTAGTAGGCGCAATCGGTTTGTATTGTGTTGAGATTTGAGGCGCGATTGATCGGTTTGATTCTCGTTTTTGTTTCTATCTGGTATAATCTTTAAACCTCTGAATTAATTGATTTTTCGCATGGATCCTGTTTTAGGGTTTCGGAAATTGCTTTAAAATTTTAATTTCCATTGTGCGTTTCTGTGCCGAAGCCCAACAATATATATATATATATATATATATAGAAACAAGATCAACCACCACGAAGCACCTCCATGGGGGTTCGGAAATGTAAATATATAAAAGCGGTAAATATATATATAGAGACATGATCAACCACCGTGAAGCACCTCCATGGGGGATCAGAAATGTAAATAAAGTAGTAAATATGATCGACTGCCATGAAGTAAACTCTAGGCGGGACTCAATGTAAAGAAAGCAGTAAAAACGATCAACCGCCACAAAGTAAACTCCAGGCGGGACAGAATTTAAATAAAGCAGTAAAAGGCCACGAAGTAAACTCCAGGACTAACAGAAATGTAAATATATATATATATATATATATATATATAAGTATATATATACAAACAAGAATGAAAACCACGGACCGAAGTCTGGGCATACACACACAGCACGACTCTCAATGTGAAGAATAATGTGTGCAAAGATGAAGAGAAAGGCTTTATAGTGTGTAAGAAGGCTTAAAGTGGACTACTAAAGAAGACTTCTATAACTCTAAGTGAATGAACACTCGGCTCCCGCTAGTAAAAATATAGCTATATGTGGCCTAACAAGTGTTTGAAATGAGAAATCACTCAATATGGGGTGTGTACAGAGTAAATTTGATAGGGCTTCCTAGCCTTTTCCTCTTGAAATATGGCCACCCCAAGCTCTATATTTATAAATTTGGTTGCCTTGAGTGTACCTACTTGGCGTGAGATGCGCTCTTCTTGTTGGCCAGGGGTGCCCCGGGCTCATGAGTCTGGCATCTTGAAGTATGTGTACTCGTACACTATGATGTCTGCTCGAACTTGTAGAACTTCAATCTGAGCATCCCATAGAGGTGTACAAGACCTTTTTTGGACCACCATTATCGAGAGTTATGCAATGACATGGGATTAGAGGTTGTACGAAGTCAGGAAGAGGTGACCATGCCCATGGTCTTCAAGCTTCAAATTAAATTCGGTGTGCTGCCATGTGTAATAGTCACTCGGGATTGGAACTCCTTGGCTCTTGTGGGACATTGTTGCATAGCAATGTATGTATGAGATGTTGAGACGGCGCAATGTGGTTTGGGTGGCAAGATGAAGATTTTGCCCCTCATCGGGGTTATCTTTGGTTTGGGCTGATAAAGTAGACGTTGCTTAGGGTTATCTCTAAGATTGGACTGCTGCAAGTGTTTGAATGATCCGAAGGTCAGGCAGCCCTGATGTTATCAGCCGTTGGCAAAGTAAATCCAGTGAAGCATCGGGAATGATCCGATGATATAAGAAGTTGAAGCACATTTCAACGAATGTCAAGCAATCTTGACATTATCAGTCGTTGGCAATTAAATCCAGCGAAGTATCGGAGGTGGTTCGATGGTCTCAGCCATTGAAGGACATTTCAACAAAGGTCTGGCAGCCCTGACAACATGAACTGTTGGTAGTTACTCCAGCAAAGCACTAGAAAAACCTGGAGATAAAACCAGGGTAAACCATCCTAAATCAGGGAGGACCGATGATGGAATCTGTTATCCAAACTTTCATCAGACATAGCACCATTCCCCAAAAGTCTCTTGCACATGAGAAGAACATATATGTTGGAAAGTCTGCACTGAGGGTTAAGGACTTTGGTGATAACCCCAATGTCAACATTCTCTGGTCCCATTCATGGAGCAACCTCCATTCCATACACTCAACATACATTTGCAACATGTTGTATTACATTGCATCATGATTATCTTGTCACATTTCAAGTGTCTAGTAGTCTTTATCCTATCCATGCCATTACATTGCATGAATATGATAAAGAGGGTCACCTGTAAACACTCAAAAATTTTCATTCCTATTACTAACCCTGTAGAAGAGCAAAATCGTCTTCCAGATATAACCTGGGAAGTCAAATCAGCTCAATCCCAGAGATAACCTCAGCATAATAAGTTATCAATCTTGGAGACAACCTCAAGATACTCAGTTCCAACCCCGGAGATAACCCCAGGAGATTCAGTTCCATCCTCGAAGATAACCCCAAGGTATGCAGTTCCAGTTTCAGAGATAACCCCAGAGAAGTCAGTTCCAACCCCTGAGATAACCCCAGGAAACTCAATTCTAACCCTGGGAGGTCAGGCATACCTCAGAGACAACTCTAAGGACATTCAACACCTATAATAGCCTAATCTCAGAGATATCCTAGAGCAACAACTGCTACATCAACACAGAGCCAGAGATAACCCTGGTGAGGGAAAAATCTTCATTTTGCTACCTCGATACTACATTCACATCATCATAACATCATTTCAACCCACATTTCACACCGAAGTGGCCCACAAGAACCATAGCTCAAAATCCCGAGTGACTACTACACAAGATAGTACACCAGATAAAATTTAAAGACTTGAAGATCTGGTCATGGCCCTATCTTCCCAGCTTCGTACAACCTTTTATCCTATGTCATTGTGTAGCTCTAGATAATAGCATTCTGGAAAGGTATAGCACGCCTCAATCGGATGCCTGGATTGAAAGGTATGAAGGTTCAAGCGAATAACGTGTTGTACGAGGGCACATTCTTCGAGACGATGAGACCCACATGGCTCGGGGCAACCCAGGTAGCCATGGGCAGACCATGGCCAGTTGGTCTATAAATAGTGGCCTTGGGGTGGCCATTTTAAGAAGAGAAAGAGCGAGGAAGCCCTGACCATTTCACTCTGTACACACTTCTATAGTTCTCCAAATTGAGTGCTTCTTTCTTCTGAACACTTATGAGCCCGTGTTTTACAACATACTGAAATTTAACCAGTGAAAACAAAATTTTCAGGCGTCAAAAGCTATTTGAAGTCCTCTTGGCAGCCCACTGTGTTAGTTTCTAGAGGCACAATAGTTATCTAGAAGGGGGGGTTGAATAGATATTTTAATTTCTTTCTTTTTGAAATACTTGTTAGTTTTGATAATGATTTAAGCACAGTGGAATTAAGATTTGTTTGTTTTCCCTTCAAGATATAATAAATAAATAGGAGTAAAGTAGTTACGACAATTATTGCAGTTATGGCAAGAAATAAGGGACACAATGATTTTAAGTGGTTCAGAGCATTCAAAGCTCCTATTTCACTCTTCTACTCCTTGAGTAGGAAATCCACTAAGGATATCTTTACAACTTCTGAATCTCACAGATTCCTTCAAGACCAGCAGTCTTGGAACTTCTTAGTTCACTATTTAACTCTTCAAGTCCAGCAGACTTGGTACTTCTCAGTTCACTTAGAACTCTTCAAGTCCTTTTGACATGGAACTTGTTCCTTCACTGGATAATAGTTGAGTTCTTGAATGGTGCTACTCAGTTGTCGTTAAGCTTGTGGTCGAAAGAACTGAGTAGCTGAGCAAGCTTTCCTTTTTCAGATCGTAGAGTTTGATCGTTGAGTGTTCTTCAACCTTTTTGTTCAGTGCTTGCTTTTTCTTTCATCTGCTGATGTTTTGTATATATGATGCCTTTGAACCGTATCCGTTGAAGACATCTATTGAAGCATTAAATGCATTCGACATTTCTGAGCTTTGATGGAGACTTTCTGTATGACTTCTGATTAGAAGACTGGCCCACTAACATAGTAGAACTGCTATCTCACCTAACATCTGAAAAGGTGTTTTCTGCTAACCCATAGTACTTTCCTTAACTTCTTCAATATGTTTCTTTATTATATACAAAGGATGACTGTTGTGTCATTGGGACTCTCGAGGTCTTCAACGTCTATAGCTCATTCCATATTTGTTCTGATTAATCTTTAAACAAGTGGACGAGGCTCGATGCTTCTAACATAGACAGGTGAAGCTCTATGATTTTGATCATGGTCTCATGCCACCTGGGTACTTGGTTTGGTGCTGATAGATGAGAACACTATGATTTCTCTTAAGTACTGGTACACTATGATCTTCACTTTCTTGACTTGCAGACTCTATGCTTCCGAGAGCACTCTACGAACTCTGACTTGGCTCGACAAGCGTTAAGACTACTCTACGATTTTGGAGAGGCTCTTCAAAGTAGATACACTACGATCCTCAACATTCTACGATTCTGCCTTGTCTTCTGCAATCTCTTGACCATCTTGATAGACTATGATTCAGTTGAAGCCTATCTATTACATTTCAAGATATAGATCAACCTAACAACTTTGATCTCTTCTTCTATACATTCATTTACAGAATGATAAACATTAAAGTCCAGATCAACCTAACAAATTTGATTTATCACTAAGTCCTTGTACATGTGTTCCTTTGAAGGACTTTACATATAATCATGACTATTAACTTTCAACATTAAATTTTAAATATGCAATCTCCCAACAATCTCTCCCTATTTGATGTTGACATAACCAAGGAGATTTGTATCAATTTCTAGATGCAGTTACTAGAAAGTAAATATGACTTAGTGTTTCAGTGAACAACTGAAACCTCTAGAGAATAAGCATGAATTTATTGATGTTTGTAAAGACAAATATTACAATTAAGCTTAGTTATATCAATAAGAAATGAGTTTCAACTTATCCCTATTTCTTATGTCGTTTGTTCTTTGGAGGATTTGCATACTCTTGAGCTCTTCTTCTCCTACTCGCTTCGTCTCTCCATGCTATATCTTCCATCTCGCTTTGACTTAGTCTTTCATGATGATCGTGCCTATTCATGAATGTAGGATCTCCAATTGGCATTCTTAGGCCTATGGTGGTCACCTCTTGTGAGCTAGGAGAAGGCCTTTGACTCCTTATTGGTTGTGCCATGAGAATTTGCTGCTGTTCAGGTCGTGGCGTCTGATGGCGAGACTGACTTGTAGGAGAACTTTTTGAGAAAGCAGTAATTTTGCCTTTGCCTCCTTTGCCTCTTCCTTTTTCTCCTTCCCTTTTATTCTCCCCCTTTTTGTCAGCATCAAGGGTTCAAATATCTTCAGATAGGCTAGTCATACCTTGTACAAGTTCATTGAGTTGAGTCTGGGATTGAACTATATCTGCATGATTTTCCTCTATCAGAGAGTCAGTACGAACTTCTCTTCTTTGTAGAATGTCCAAGATAGTTTCTGTTTGTTTCATTTGACCCATGGAGAATGCTTGGAATCTTTCATTTGGGTCTTTAGACTCGTGAGATTTTCCTTCATAAGTTGATTTTGGGATTCTTGGGTATTTTGTAAAATAAGAACAACATCCCTATGCTTCTTGGCAGCTAAAAAGTGGATTTGATCCCTTTCATTGATACTCTGGATCATCTCTTTTATTATCTCCCTAAGCTTCTTTATTAGTTCAGAACTTAAGGTGATTGGGAGAGTATTGGCAGCATCAATCAACTGAGATAACCTCATATGAATAAGTTTAGATTAAACTTCAAGATATTCTTGTACGTCCTTGGTCACTTTCTTAGTTCCTTCTGACAACTCCATTTTGGTGGGGAGATCAGATATAAGCTCAAGGAGTTGCGGATTATTTGGAGGAGAGGCTCTTGAATGTTTACCTTGCATTTGGTAGAGAGCAAGATCAAGATTGAAGTAGTCATTTGTTGAGGAAGATGGTATGTTTGATGGAGGGGCAGGTGTGTGAGGTTGAGCTTCAAAAGGGATTGAGTCTACGATCTTGCTAGGTGACTCGACAACTTGTGCAGGTGACTCTACGATTTGATGTGGCTCAATAATCGTAGATGGAGGGATGATAGGAGATTGAATCAACACAAAGTTTGGCATATTTGGTTCATCAGTTACAGAATGTTGGGATTTTGTAACTGGAAATTGATTGAGTGGATGAAGTATCACTTCCAACCCCAAATCCGTGTTCTCTAACCTCGCATTCAAAGGCTCACGATCCTATCATCATCATAAAGCATTCTATAACTATTTCAAATAATAAACATACATTGTTCATTATAATAAAGTCTCATAACATGGTCCCAAGGTCTCCATAACCTTAACTTTAAATACACCATTTATAATACAAATAGTTTACTTAAGAAATTCCATTAGATAATAACTAATTTAACATTCATTCTAAATTACTCCCGATCTCTTGCCCTTGCCTTGTCCTTCGTGGTTGGATCCTTCTAAGCTTAATCAAATAGATGTCATGATATAGCAAGAGTAAGCAACTAATTTGCTTCACAAGTTTATATAGACAAGGAAGATATATCATGACTTAGAAAGAAATATTGCCTTCAATGTTCAACAATAATATAAGATTGTGAAGGAACATGAATTAATAATCAACAATTGAATATTCGATAATCAATAACATGAATCGAGTGGTTTTGAATAACCATGAACATTTGCCAAGGTGCTCAAAGGATTTAAATCGACCTTTTAATAAGTTTTGGTATTCAAGGATCAACCTTTCATACCCCGTGATTTATGCATAAACACTTAATAATCCTAAGATTGATATCATGCCTTAATCAAATTCGCCCTTTTCTCAAATACAAGAGTTCTTATCATATCAATTTAATAAGAACAAATTATTTAAAACACATTTGATTTAACAAATTTAGACATGCTTGATCTAGTCGATACAATTAGCATAGATCTATTTCATAAATAGCTCATAAATGAAGAACTTTAATTTAATTCACAGCTCAATAAGAGTAGAACGGAATTCAATCGCACAAAGTGTGAATTTCAATAATCATTATAGACGTGAATAATCATCAATAATTATTCACTAACATACTTTTGAAAAATGATAACTCAAGTTTGAGTTAGAAAACTTGCCTCGATCAGAGGTTACAAACCACGAAATTAATTTCTATCCACTATGCAGCTTAAATTATCTTCCTTTGAGAGACCTATAATTAGTCTTTCAATTAGTCAATGCATAACATCGATTATGTAATCACATAGATATTATACATTACATTAAGTTCTTATAAACATTATCATGTCTATATAGTGTTATTATTAATTAACGACTACCTTTAACTCACATAATATTATTAACTTAGATAATATTAATTCACCTTCTAGTATTATTGGTTCACTAATAATACTTTAAATCATTTACTAATATTTTATTCACTTACTAATATTATTAATCATTTAATAATATTTTATCCCTTTACTAATATTATTAATCATTTAATATTTTATTCACTTACTAATATTATTAATCATTTAATAATATTTTATTTAATCTCTAATATTATTATTTAATAATAATACTCTAATCTAATATTTTTATTTACATAACAACATCATATTATAATATTATTAATATTATAATAATATTCCAATGATTTATTAAATTAATAAACAATTTATTCTAATTGTTCATCCTTTATTAACCCCTTATTTAATATCCATAAAAGGTCATAAATAATATTTATTATTATAAATTACCAAAATGCCCTAAGATAGTCATGATATAATATATTATGAGCATTCAAGCATAAAAATCATATTTTTCTCATTAAAGACATCATTTAACTATTTATTTCCTTTTATTCATAACTTAATCATTTTTAGGAAAAATAGCAAACTGATTCCAAAAATTCTCAGCTTCTCCGGATTTTGATGTAATATGAACCAACAATGATCCTCTAATTTTTCTAGAATTTTAGAAAATGATTTACTATTTTTAAAGTGCCCAAAACACTTTGGATCTTGCTCTATTTTTCATAAATTGAGTTTTACTCAGAAAAATCTGAAATTTTCAGGGTATGCTCTCTTAACATATATGAAGCTACTCAGAAATTTTTGAATTTTCCAGTGTATACACAAAGAGATATTCGTAGGATAATATTTATGGAGTCCTTTACTAAATAGTCATTACGCATAATATATAACTCAAACGTGTCCGTTTTTTTTTCCTCGCACGTAGATAACTTCTTAAGGTACCTTTGTGATTTTTTCCAGATTTTTAAAATACATTTAACCGACCAAACAAATCCCAAACAAAAACAAAATCAAGAGCTATTTTAGGATTTTCAAAGCCTCACATATAAAGTGGACTGCTTTTGGAAAAAAATCTCAAAGGTTTCAAAACTTGCTAGATTTGTGATCTACAACTTGGGTTTACTACATAACTCATGTATCTAGCACCCCCTTCGACGGATCACAATTCCAAGTTGTAGAACTTGAGTTACACAAGATTTAGTGGAAGAAAACAAGAGTTTTCACCCTCGAGAACATATGCTCATTTTCTTCCTCTAAGTCTTGATCTAACACTCAAGATACTTAATTTCATGCATGATGATTGAGTAGTTGTACACAACCCCATCAAAACTCAAGCTAGCAAAACAAGGTAAAAGAAGAAGATGAAGGTACATTATACCTCGACTTAGTTGCTACCTTTCTTGATTTTCCAAAGTAACTAATAAACTTAGGGGCATGAACAACTAGCACTCCTATCTTTTCTCTCTATAGCCTAAACCCTCACTCTCTCTCTCTCTCTTTGAAGTTGGCTAGCTTGGGAGCAAAAGATAGAAGAAGAAGACTTTTGAGAGAAAATGAGATGTTGAAGAATGAAATGTGTTTACAAAATGAAATGGCCAATTCACTAATAATTCTCCCATAACTATTTTGTTTCCCATTGGTAAAAACTTTGTATTATTACTACTCCATTAGGCTAAACATGATTAAATGTGCATAATGGAGTGGCAACCAATGGGAGCTTGACAACATTGTCCTTGTGTTTAATAATGTCTACTAATGGACAAGTTAGCTTAATTATTCCACTTAGGATCCTCATAATATCCTCCATTTAGCTTTTATTTTAAATGCCCAATTTTGATTAATCAAATGTCTAGAATACCCCTAATCAAGTGGGCTAAGTATTGATTGTATTTTATTTCCTTTGGGCTTTTCCTTTAATTGATTTGGGCTAGATAATAAACATAGTCTAGCAATTTTAATAATGTTACCCAATTTGATAATTTAGGGCTTTCATTTCCAATCATATGAAGTTTAATTACTTATACATATGATTTTATCTCATAACCTAATTAGATTTACAAGAATTAGGTTTAAAATTATTAGTCACTTGAAATACTAAGTTTACCCACTTAAGTTAGTATACATATAAAAATATTAACTTTTTCAGATTACCATAACCCTTAGGTTATTTAATAGTCTTACCTAATATATAATTAGGTCACAAGGCTTTCATTTTTAATGAAATCTATAAATGTATGTATCCATAACTATAATATATATGTTAATCGACCCATGCACCGCTTCACATGTGTTGTCACATATTAAATCCTTATGTAACACAAGGTTAAAAAAAAAAATCCATAATGTACATACATATATATAGTGACTTAAATTTCACTATTATTACATCCTCCCCTTTATAAGAATTCCGTCCCCTAAATTTCATATAGGTTTACTCAAAAAGGTGTGGATAATTTTCTTCATTTTCTTCGAGTTCCCACGTAGCTTCTTCAAAGATTGTGGTTCCTCCAAAGAACTTTTACAGTAATGTATAATCTTATTTCGCAATTTTTGTTCCTTTCATCTAAAATTTCAATCGAAATTTCCTCGCATTTACAAATCCCTTTCGACCAATTGGCTCGCACGATATCACGTGTTTTGTAATCGTGCTTATATGGTCGTAGATCTCATTACACGAAACACATTATGAATATGTTCCAATTCAGAGGTAGAGCTACCTCAGACGCCACTTCGCCTATCTTCTTCAAGATCTCAAATGGTCCAATAAATCTTTGACTCAATTTACCTTTTCCTTCCAAACCTTATCTTCCTTTCCAGGAGATACTTTCAAAATGCATTGCTTCCCACCTCAAAATCTCGCTCGCGGCGTATGTAAGTCTCCAGATACTTCTTCCGCGATCTTGAGTCGCTACTAGTTGGGCTCTAATCACCTTGATGGTCTCTACTACCCATCGCACTCGCCTCGGTCCCAATAAATCTACGCTCACCCACTTCATCCCAAAGATAAGGGCGCTCTACATTTCCTTCCATACAAGGTTTTCAGACGGCAGCATTCCGATGTCAAGTGGTAGCTATTGTTGTATGCGAACTCTACCAATGGAAGATGATCCTCCCAACTACCCTCAAGTCCATCACACAAGTTCTAAGCATGTCTTCAAGTGTTTGAATCGCTTCTCTCGCTTTTGCCCATCTCGGCTCATGGATGATACGCTATGCTCATCCGTAGTCAAGGCCCCCATTCTTTCCTCAAGACTCTTCCGTAAGTTTGACGTGAATCGCGGATCCCTATCCGGCTACACAATAGATATTGGTACGCCATGTCTCGAGATAATTTCTTTGATATATAATTTGGCTAATGGGTCCAGACTATACCGATCTTCGATCGCAAAAAAGTGAGCCGATTTCAGAAGACGCGATCTACGATCACCCATATGGCGTCGTGTCCCTTTTACGCTTGTTGGAAGTCCCACCACAAAATCCATCGTGATGTGCTCCCATTTCCACTCGAATCTCTAAAGGTCGTAATAATCCACTTTGGCCGCCGATGCTCTCGCCTTGACTCTCCGACAAGTTAGACATCTCACGACGATTCTCGCAACCTCTCTCATGTTTGGCCACCAAAAGTGTTGACGAAATCTTGATACATCTTTGTACTTCCCGGTGTATTGAGTACCTCGTCACGCGCGCTTCATGTAAAATCTCTTCTTAATTCGTACTAATGGTACCCAAATTCGCTTTTCAAATCTTAGCAATCCGGCCATCAATCTTGTATTTCAATTCATCCCTTCACTAACCATTTTTGATGTCAGCCGCAATCTTCATCCTTCTCTTGAGCCTCTTTAACCTTATCTAATAAAGTAGGGCTCACGCCACGTAGAAATAATTTCTCATCGATCTCCATCTGACACTTAACCTCTAAGTCAAGTCGTTCAAATCCTTCACCAATTCCTCTTGAATGGTTAACTTCAATAACTTCTCTCTCTTTTCTCGCTGTGGCATCACCACTACATTTGCTTTGCTTCGATGGTACGTAATCTCACAATCATAGTCCTCGATCAATTCTAGCCATCTACACGCCTACCATATTTAGCTCCTTCAAGCGAAGATATACTTT
Source organism: Panax ginseng (assembly GCA_020205605.1). NCBI lineage: Eukaryota > Viridiplantae > Streptophyta > Magnoliopsida > Apiales > Araliaceae > Panax > Panax ginseng. Next base: position 89,207,521 of record CM035139.1, on the reverse strand, counting down.
AGACTTTATGATCCGTGATATATCTCACACTTCTCTCCATATAAATAGTGCCTCCAAATTTTCAAGGCAAAACTATCATCGCTAACTCCAGTCATGAGTCTGATAACCCTTCTCATAGTCCTTTAGTCGACGTGAAGCGCACGCAATGACCTTGCTATGTCGCATCAAGACACGCCCAAGACCCTTGTGTGACGATCACTATACACTACAAATCCTCCCGTGTTGTCCGTAGAAAGCCAAAGACAAAGCTCGATCGAGCCTCTTCTTCAATTCCATGAAACTCGTTCACATTTTTCCGCCCAAACGAACTTCACCGCCTTTCTAGTAAGGTTGGTCAATGGCGATGCTACCTTTGAAAAATCTTGGATGAATCTTCGATAAGATCCTCGCTAATCCCAAGAAACTCCTAATTTCGCTTGTCTTTTGGTCGCTCCTATTGATAACCGCTTCTACTTTTGCCGGATCTACCAAACACCATCTTTGTCGATAACGTGACCCAAAAACCGCACTCTCCACAAACTAAAATTCACACTTGGAGAACTTTGCATACAACTTCTCCCTCCTTAACGCCTCCAACACTTTCCTTAGATGTTTAGCGTGATCTTCCTCTGTCGCTCGAATATACCGTAATGTCGCCGATGAACACGACAACAAACTTATCCAAATATCGCTTAAACTCTGCTCATCAAATCCATGAATGTCATTGCCGTGCATTAGTTAACCCAAAAGACATTACCGTAAACTCAAAGTGTCCATACCGAAGTTCAATGCCGCCTTTGGAACATCCTCATGTCTCACCTTCACTGGTGATAACCACCCTCAAGTCAATTTTTGAAAAGTATTTTGCCCCTTTCAACCGATCAAACAAATCGCGATCCCGGGCAACGGTACTTGTTCTTAATGGTGACCTTGTTCAACTCCCTTGAAGTCGATATAAAGCCTTAATGACCCATCCTTCTTCTTTACTTAATAAGACCGGTGCTCCCCACGGTGATACGCTTGGTCGAATGTATCCCTTTATCTAACAACTCTTGTAGTTGAACCATCGCCTTTCATTTCTACCGAGCCATACGATACGGCGCTTTGATACCGGTGATGTCCCCGGCGCCAAATCGATAACAAACTCTATCTCTATCCGTGGCAATCCTTAATCTCATCCGGAAAAACGCCAACGAATTCCCTTTATAATAGGTATTTGACCCACCACCCTCGATTCTCATGGTATCCACAACGTGAGCCAAATAACCTATACAACCCTTCCTAAGAAACTTCTCACAGATCATCGCTGACAACAAGATTGTTTCATGCGATTTATCGCCATGAAATACCACCTTTGACTTATTCGAGTCTTTAGGTGTACACACTTTTTCTTACAAATAATGACCGCCCATGACTTGATAACCAATCCATCCCAAGGATTACATCAAACTCTCCAAGACGAATCGGATCAAATCCACGTTAAGCTTAAAACCTCTTACATTAGCACAACAGCTTCCTATAGATGTAGTCTATGTGGATAATTTCTTTGTTTGCTACTTCTACATTCATCAGGTGTTCTAATAGTTCATGAGGTAAACTTAATCTTTGAGCAAATTCATCGATACAAAAGAACATGAAGCTCCCTAATCGAATAACACATAGGCATTTATATCATTGATCGAATTATACCGACACCACCTCCCCGGATGCCACTTCACATCTTGCACCGTCATATTGAATGTCCGTACGTTTCTTTTTGTTTGGTCAATGGGTCCTCCACCGGGTTGTCTTAGTGTTATTGCCTCATTGCCATTTCCGCCATCCGTGCTTTTCTTCTTCTGCAATCCTTGATCCGATGTCCCACTTCACCACAATTAAAGCAACCTCCTTTCTTCACCTTAGACAATTGGGTGAGGTATGCCCTTCTTGCCCACATGTATAATATATCGCTTTTTCTTTCAAGCACTCCCCGAGTGACCCTTTCCACAGCTCCCACACACCGACTTCTTTTTTTGTTGCACACTTCCTCACCAGATCTCCATTACTACCCCCACCGCTCCATTTCCGCTTCTTGTTGTTGCTACCGCCACCGCCGACATTCTCGATTCCCACCTTCCGCTTTCTTCTTTTCTTCTCCGATTGTATCTCGAGACCGCTTCGCTTCCACCTTCTCGCTATAAGAGCTTTCTCCAACAGAGTTGAGAATGATGTGATTTGTAAAACCGCTACCTTACTATAAATCCACCGCTTTAGTCCATTTTCAAACCTTCTCGCTTCTCACCTCTCGTGTCCACCGATGTGGAGCGAAATCCGCCAATTCATCAAACTTCGCAAAGATACTCGACATCGACATATTCTCCTGCTTCAGCCCAAAACTTGATCTCCATTCTTGCTTGAGTACTCGTGAAAGTAGTTCTCAAAGAACAACTTCTTGAATTCTTCCCAAGTCACGATTCCAGCTCCGCTTTGTTCGTCAGCCTCCCACCAATAGTTAGCCTCACCCTTCATTAAGTAGGTAGCAAAAATTGTCTTCGCTTCTTCTCGCTACTCTAGCAATAATGAAGGCCTTCTCAATCTCCTTTACCCACGCTTTGGGCTTCTATCGTCTCTCCGCTCTCTAACTCCCATGGTCCCACCGCCAAGTCCTTAAAGTCGACTAGTTGGTTGCCTCACCGATTTCCTCGCAGTTGAGCTTGATTCCTCATGGCTTCAACCATCATGTTGATAAAATCTTGCATTGGGTTTTGTTGAGCTCCGCTACATTTATTAACTCGACTCTTCAATCTCTTGTTCCCTCAAATTAATCTCATGCTACCCATTATCTAGTGAAACAAAATTCTAACACGCTACTTCCTGATTTATTATCATATGATTACTTAGCATGTAACACGCTATTTATTTAAAAACAATCGATGATCATTATGTGAGAGTTTTAAGTTACCAAGATTTGGAAGTCTTTCTCCCTGCTTAGTGGGTTAAGTTTGTTTTTAAAGAACATTTTCCAAATCAGTCTACTGGATTCACATAACATTAAATACAAAATTTACTATTTAAAATTTTCCAACACATATCATAATAATACTGCATTTATATTCATACACTAATCTACAGTGACTTATATGATTAATATAAGTATATTTTATAAATGCTACTATCCCATTTTAAACACAAAAGATGGGATTAACTCATAATGATACCTCCCTACAACACAAATAGGGATAGTACCTAACTTCTTACTACCTCACACCTCACCGAGGTTTACATCATTATAAAACCTTATTACACAAAAAGAAAGGTACTAATGCATCTATCTACAACCGGGTCATCACATCATCACCACTCGTGGCCTCGCCGCCGTCACACCGCACAGCTCCTAGGGAAGCAACTACTCCAAACCCCACGCCGAATCTGATCGACTAGACTCTCCTATCTCAGAGTGGACCTCTCCTAGCCCCAATCGCTACCGCCCTCATACGCAGCTGCCTAATGCCAATCCTAAAGTCTCTACCACGACCTTCATGGCATCCAAAGGCCATCTCTAATAGGTCCACCTTTTCATCGACTTATGAAATGCTTCTTCCACCTCGTATCTTGTCTCGCAATCTCTACGTCAAACTCACTCACATCGCTGATGCTCTACTCTCAATGTCGCGAACTTTGCCTTCTCCTCGCTTCTAGCCGGACTCAGATTCTCGCTAGCTCCATCTCAGGCTCGATAAGCAAGATCCTTATACCGCCGCCCGCAGCCGATGGTTCATATTCTCCGCCTCCAATCGCAAAAAAATCTTTTGCTCCTCGAAAGCATGGTTTTTTTTCTAACAAAGTTACTAATCATCACATCCTTCGAGGTGTCCGACACCTCCTCCGGGACGACCTCCTCCCGGCCCTACAAATGGCTCCCGACTACTATCACCGCATCCTATAAAACAAGGATACAACATCAAGATTACACAATAAAATATATCCATTGATGAAATGAAATAATATTTTATTAAGTATAACACATACTCGATGAATTTCCACAATCCATCTCCTAACATACTCCATAAGAGTTTTCTACTAAGGTTATAACCTAGGTTTCGATTCCTAATGTTTATAACCCATGCCTTTGATACCAACCTCGCGACGCCCCCAAATCCAGGTTCTCTAACCTCGATTCAAAGCTTCACGATCCTATCATCATCATAAGCATTCTATAACTATTTCAAATAATAAACATACATTGTTCATTATAATAAAGTCTCATAACATGGTCCCAAGGTCTCCATAACCTTAACTTTAAATACACCATTTATAATACAAATAGTTTACTTAAGAAATTCCATTAGATAATAACTAATTTAACATTCATTCTAAATTACTCCCGGATCTTGCCCTCGCCCTTGTCCTTCGTGGTTGATCCTTCTAAGCTTAATCAAAAATAGATGTCATGATATAGCAAGAGTAAGCAAATTAATTTGCTTCACAAGTTTATATAGACAAGGAAGATATATCATGACTTAGAAAGAAATATTGCCTTCAATGTTCAACAATAATATAAGATTGTGAAGGAACATGAATTAATAATCAACAATTGAATATTCGATAATTGAATAACATGAATCGAGTGGTTTTGAATAACCATGAACATTTGCCAAGGTGCTCAATGATTTAAATCGACCTTTTAATAAGTTTTGGTATTCAAGGATCACCTTTCATACCCCGTGATTTATGCATAAACACTTAATAATCCTAAGATTGATATCATGCCTTAATCAAATTCGTCCTTTTCTCACTCAAGAGTTCTTATCATATCAATTTAATAAGAACAGCTATTTAAAACACATTTGATTTAACAAATTTAGACATGCTTGATCTAGCTGATACAATTAGCATAGATCTATTTCATAAACAGCTTCATAAATGAAGAACTTTAATTTAATTCACAGCTCAATAAGAGTAGAGAACTAGAATTCAATCGCACAAAGTGTGAATTTCAATAATCATTATAGACGTGAATAATCATCAATAATTATTCACTAACATACTTTGAAAATGATAACTCAAGTTTGAGTTAGAAAACTTGCCTCGATCGTAGAGTTACAAATACACTTAAATTAATTTCTATCCACTACGCAGCTTAAATTATCTTCCTTTGAGAGACCTATAATTAGTCTTTCAATTAGTCAATGCATAACATCGATTATGTAATCACATAGATATTATACATTACATTAAGTTCTTATAAACATTATCATGTCTAGATAGTGTTATTATTAATTAACGACTCACCTTTAACTCACATAATATTATTAACTTAGATAATATTAATTCACCTTCTAGTATTATTGGTTCACTAATAATACTTTAAATCATTTACTAATATTTTGTTCACTTACTAATATTATTAATCATTTAATAATATTTTATCCCTTTACTAATATTATTAATCATTTAATATTTTATTCACTTACTAATATTATTAATCATTTAATAATATTTTATTTAATCTCTAATATTATTATTTAATAATAATACTCTAATCTAATATTTTTATTTACATAACAACATCATATTATAATATTATTAATATTATAATAATATTCCAATGATTTATTAAATTAATAAACAATTTATTCTAATTGTTCATCCTTTATTAACCCCTTATTTAATATCCATAAAAGGTCATAAATAATATTTATTATTATAAATTATCAAAATGCCCTAAGATAGTCATGATATAATATATTATGAGCATTCAAGCATAAAAATCATATTTTTCTCATTAAAGACATCATTTAACTATTTATTTCTTTTATTCATAACTTAATCATTTTTAGGAAAATAGCAAACTGATTCCAAAAATTCTCAGCTTCTGGATTTTGACAGAATATGAACCAACAATGATCCTCTAATTTTTCTAGAATTTTAGAAAATGATTTACTATTTTTAAAGTGCCCAAAACACTTTGATCTTGCTCTATTTTTCATAAATTGAGTTTTACTCAGAAAAATCTGAAATTTTCAGGGTATGCTCTCTTAATATATATGAAGCTACTGTAAAAATTTTGGAATTTTCCAAAGGTATACACAAAGAGAGATATTCGTAGGATAATATTTATGGAGTCCTTTACTAAATAGTCATTACGCATAATATATAACTCAAACGTGTCCGCTTCTTTTTCCCCGCACGTAGATAACTTCTTAAGGTACCTTTGTGATTTTTTCCAGATTTTTAAAATACATTTAACCGATTCAAAACAGTCCCAACAAAAAACAAAATCAAGAGCCATTTTAGGATTTTCAAAGCCTCACATATAAAGTGGACTGCTTTGGAAAAAAAATCTCAAAGGTTTCAAAACTTGCTAGATTTGTGATCTACAACTTGGGTTTACTACATAACTCATGTATCTAGCACCCCCCCTTCGACGGATCACAATTCCAAGTTGTAGAACTTGAGTTACACAAGATTTAGTGGAAGAAAAACAAGAGTTTTCACCCTCGAGAACATATGCTCATTTTCTTCCTATAAGTCTTGATCTAACACTCAAGATACTTAATTTCATGCATGATGATTGAGTAGTTGTACACAACCCCATCAAAACTCAAGCTAGCAAAACAAGGTAAAAGAAGAAGATGAAGGTACATTATACCTTGACTTAGTTGCTACCTTTCTTGATTTTCCAAAGTAACTAATAAACTTAGGGGCACGAACAACTAGCACTCCTATCTTTTCTCTCTATAGCCTAAACCCTCACTCTCTCCTCTCTTTTGAAGTTGGCTAGCTTGGGAGCAAAAGATAGAAGAAGAAGAAGACGAGAGAGAAATGAGATGTTGAAGAATGAAATGTGTTTACAAAATGAAATGGCCAATTCACTAATAATTCTCCCATAACTATTTTGTTGCCCATTGGTAAAAACTTTGTATTATTACTTCCATTAGGCTAAACATGATTAAATGTGCATAATGGAGTGGCAACCAATGGGAGCTTGACAACATTGTCCTTGTGTTTAATAATGTCTACTAATGGACAAGTTAGCTTAATTATTCCACTTTAGGATCCTCATAATATCCTCCATTTAGCTTTTATTTTAAATGCCCAATTTTGATTAATCAAATGTCTAGAATACCCCTAATCAAGTGGGCTAAGTATTGATTGTATTTTATTTCCTTTGGGCTTTTCCTTTAATTGATTTGGGCTAGATAATAAACATAGTCTAGCAATTTTAATAATGTTACCCAATTTGATAATTTAGGGCTTTCATTTCCAATCATATGAAGTTTAATTACTTATACATATGATTTTATCTCATAACCTAATTAGATTTACAAGAATTAGGTTTAAAATTATTAGTCACTTGAAATACTAAGTTTACCCACTTAAGTTAGTATACATATAAAATACTAACTTTTTCAGATTACCATAACCCTTAGGTTATTTAATAGTCTTACCTAATATATAATTAGGTCACAAGGCTTTCATTTTTAATGAAATCTATAAATGTATGTATCCATAACTATAATATATATGTTAATCGACCCATGCACCTTCACATGTGTTGTCACATGTGTGTTGTCACATATTAAATCCTTATGTAACACAAGGTTAAAAAAAATCCATAATGTACATACATATATAGTGACTTAAATTTCACTTCCTATTAATTTCTTTTCCAGTTCTCAAACAGCTGTTGGGTCATTCTTCTATTTGGATTGATGGATTCTCCTTCATCATCCCCAATCTTATCTCCCAATCCTGACTGTAGGATGATGCTTATAAATCTCCCGTAGAACATCTTTCTAGAGCTCTTTGACTTCTTCGAAATTAGTATCTATTTCCCAATCCAGTCGAGTAGTAGGGCTCCATAGTTGAGTTGAATCCCACAACTGATTGATGTCATGAGCTTAAGCTGCACTTCGTTCACAGAGTTATGGCCAGAGGTCTTGCAACATATGCATATCCCAATAATGTCAGCTAAAAATTCATACCTTTGGGTGAACTCTTTCTTTTTATACCCTCTGACAGTCGGATCATTTTGTGGTGCATCTTCTTTAATCCCTCATAAAAATTAATGCCTTGAATGAATGGAAATCCTTTCAATTTGAAACCTAGGGCTAGGTTTATATCCTCAACTTTGAATTTAATTTCCACGTCCTTGACCCTTTTGGTGTTGACATCGCTCTTAAATGTTCCATTCCTGTAGAACTCTTTTATCAGCTTTGAGTAGATCCATGTGCTTGTACCTAGAGCTTCTTCAAGACTAGCTTTCTTTATCAGAGATAATGTTTTGTGAAATTTGGGGTCAGCTATCTTGAACTCATCGAAACAGAGTCGGTAACTAGAGATGACATTTGAAGCCGCCATTGATTTCTTTGTACTGAGGATGATTTAGCGATTTTGAAAGCTAGGGTTTCTGCTGGTAGAGAGAGAGATAAGCTTTTTAAACTTCTGAGTTTTCAAAAAGGCCTTTTAAAACTATATTGTAACTTCCCTCTACTCGATCTGCGTAGTGGGGCATGTATCGAGTTCTGCTTGGCTCCACGATTTGAACTTGTGTGAAAAAATACTAATTTACCCTTAGCTCCTCCTAAGCTAGTGTAGTCTTTGGGAGGACTACAATCGTCGAGGTAGCACTACGGTCGTTGAGGTTGTCATTGTGATCGTTGAATCCACTGTTGAATCTGTTCTACGAACATTATCTGCTCTATTCCTTAAGATGATCTTTTGACTTAGCATTTCTTCTGAGTTAAGGAAGCTCAAGAAGGGCCAATCTCTTATAATGAACTAAGGATTAGGTTTGTCCCTAAGGCACTTGACAGAGAGATTGCTTGGATTTGTTGAAACTTTTGTCATCACGGGATGCTTCTTTGTCATGTTGAGGAAGCTCTACGATCGTGGTCTTTTATGTCATTGCAATTCTACGATCGTAGACTTTCATTGGTCCTGTCTACAATTTTGAACATAGCCTTATATCTGCATGGTTAGCACAGACTAGAGCATAGATTTTATGGTTGTAGATTTAGCATGCCTAGCTCACTTATTAATTTATTAAACCTGGATTCATCTAGAGGCTTTGTAAAGACATCAGCAAGTTAATTTTTAGTAGGAATGTATTATAAAGATATGGTTCCATTTTGAACATGATCCTAATAAAATGATATCTTATCTCTATATGTCTTAGTCCTAGAATGCATGACGAGTTGTGTGTTATTGCTATGGCACTTGTGTTATCACAATGAACATGTATAGATTTGAAATCAAACCCATAATCTGCTAGTTGATTTTTCATCCATAAGATTTGAGCACAACAGCTGCCAGCAACAATATATTCAGCTTCTGTTGTTGATGTAGATACTGAGTTTTGCTTCTTGCTAAACCAGGACACAAGTCTGTTTCCCAGCAGCTGACAGGTGCCACTAGTACTTTTTCTATCTATTTTGCAGCCTACAAAATCAGCATCTGTATATCCTGTCAGTTCAAAAGAGGACTCCTTGGGATACCAAAGCCCCAAGTGAGGTGTGCCTTTGAGGTACCTGAAAATCTTTTTTACAGTAGTTAAGTGTGATTCCTTAGTATTAGCTTGAAATCTAGTATATATACATGTTGCAAACATTATGTCTGGTCTACTGGTAGTTAGATATAGAAGAGGGCCTATCTTACATTTGTATTGAGTTATATCAATACTTTTACCTTTTTCATATTTGTCAAGCTTGGTTGATGGAGCAATTGGGGTTTTCATGGGAGAGGCTGATTCCATGCCATACTTTTTAAGTAACTCTATAATGTACTTGGCTTGGTTTTGAAGATTCCTTTATCAGTCTTCTTTACTTGCAGTCCAAGGAAGAAGTTCAGCTCACCCATCATGCTCATTTCAAACTTGCTTTGCATAAGACTGCGAAATCTCTTACATAATTTTTCATCAGTAGAGCCAAAGATAATGTCATCAACATATATTTGAACTAATAAGATTTTGTCTTTATTCTTTCTAAGAAATAATGTGGTATCTACTCTACCTCTAGTGAACCCATTTTCAATAAAAAAAGTTAGTTAATGTTTCATATCATGCTTTAGGTGCTTGTTTAAGACCATATAAGGGTTTGCCTAATCTATAGACATAATTATAGAGAGTTGGATTGATGAAACTTGGAGGTTGTTCCATATATACTTATTCTTGAAGTTCACCATTTAGGAATGCACTTTTGACATCCATCTAAAAGACTTTGAATTTCATATGAGCAGCAAAAGCAATAAATATTCTGATGGCTTCTAATCTGGCAACAGGTGAAAAGGTCTCATCGTAGTCAACCCCTTTTTTCTTGAGAGTAACCTTTGGCCACTATTCTTTCCTTATTCCTTGTTATTACTCCATCTTCATCCATCTTGTTTCTGAAGACCCACTTGGTGCCAATGACAGGATGACTCTTTGGTCTTGGAACTAATCTCCATACTTTGCTTCTTCCAAACTGATTTAGTTCTTCCTGCATGGCTTCTATCCAGTTGGAGTCTTCCATAGCATCTTCTATCTTCTTGGGTTCCATTTGTGATAGAAAGCTCGGATAGAAACACTCATTTTGGGTGGCGGCTCTTATTTTGACTCTTACATTTGGATCTTCAATGATTAAGTCTTGAGTGTGGTCTCTTGCCCATCTATTTTCTGTTGGAACATCTGTCCTGATGCCTTCTTGTCTGAGACCTTTAAGATCAATTTCAGCTTCTTGATGTGGAGATTCGTTGTCTTGCGTAGTTCTCTCTATGATCTCCTCTTCTTGCTCAACGATGTCATTTTCTTGAACTACGATCGTAGTGTTGAGCTCGACGAACTCGTTCATAGTGTCTGAATTATCGTTCGTAGTGTCTTGATATTTTGTTTTGTCAATATTTTCATCAAAGATGATGTGAATTGAGACTTCAACACTTAGTGTCTTCTTGTTGAACACTCTATAAGCTTTCTTGTATGTGGCATATCTGAAAGATTCTTCAAACTTGGGTTGGAACTTTGTCAAATACTGTTTTCCATTGTTGAGTATATAGCATGCATGACCAAACACATGAAAGTAGGCGACACTTGGCTTTCTTCCTCTCCACGGTTAAATAGGGAGTCTTCTTTAACGTAGAGTGTACAAGAGATCTGTTACGAGTGTAGCATGCAGTTTGACACTTACTTCGCCCAAGTATTCGAGGAAGATGGGCTGCTTTGCTAGTAGAGTTCTTCGACCTCTATCAACGTTATGTTCTTTTCTCGGCTACTTCTCCATTTCTTTGAGGGTTCATGGAGTGGAGAAGTTGTGACTAATGCCATTGTCTGTGCAGAACTAATCCATCTCAGAGAAGTCAAATTCTCTTCCATGATCACTTCTTATAGCCTTAATTTTCTCCCCTTTCTCGTTCATCACTAGTCTAAACATTTTAATTAGTTGGGAGCTAGTTTCAACCTTTGAGTTTAGAAAGAACACCCAAGTGAATCTGGTGTAGTCATCTACTACGACCAGTGAGTATCTCTTCCCTCCAAGGCTTGCTGTTGGAATTAGCCCAAAAAGATCCATGTGAAGCAGCTGCAGAGGTTTGTCAATTGAGTTGGCAGTTTTGCTCTTAAATTAGTTTCTAGTCTGCTTTCCAAGCTGACAGGCATTACATGGCCTTTCTTTAACAAAGCTAAACTTGGGTAAGCCTGCTACTAGATCCTTGGAGGCCATTTTAAACATTCTTTAAAGTTGAGATGAGACAATCTTCTATGCCATAACCAGTTCATTTCTTCAGATGCTTTAGCCAAAAAGCATATCGTCTCGTCCGAGCTTAGTTGATGAAGATTGACAGTATAGACATTGCCTTCTCTTATTCCAGTCAGTTTTATAGAGGATGTCTTCAGATCTCTAACTAGACATTGATTGTTGAGAAAAATGACTTGATGACCCTTCTCACAGAGTTGGCTTATGCTTAGAAGATTGTGTTGTAAACCTTCCACATAGGGCCACTTTCTTTGAAGGACACTTGCTCCATTCCCGGTGAGCCATATCCTCTTGTCTTGCGAGCCATTATCTCCGAAGATGGTGATGGACCCTCCTTTTCTATGAAGTTAGATAGGAGCGCTTTGTTTGTTCCTGTCATGTTCCTTGAGCATCCACTATCCAGATATCAGGTTGTGATTGTGGAGCTTAGTTCCTGTGGTAAGATAGAACTCTTATTTTGGTACCCATACTTGCATGGGTCCTACTTTATTAGTACCCTTGGAACCCAAATTTGCTTAATTTTGGATTTCACATGCATAGGGTTATGGTAGCATATTGCAGTCTTATTACCAATCTTATTACATACAAAGCATCTAATATGATGCATGCTTGTGTGTGTGAGAGGATTCTTCCTCCATTTGGACTTATGTGGTTTTCCAGCAGTCCTTCCTTTATACTTATTTTCCATTTTCCATGTGTCCTTATGTTTCATAATTCGCGAAGAGTGAGGTTTAACTCTACTGTTCCTTCCAAGTTGGTTCGTGGAGTCAATTTTACTCGCCTCTACGACCCTTTGAGGTTGGAGAGTAGAGATTGAGTTAATCTCCTCTCTTTTGAAACCTAGGCCAGTATGAGATCCTTTATTCCTTGGAACATAGGTTGGATATGAAGACGAGGGTTGGACTAGTTCTTCCTTCTGTGAGGATTTCACAAATGTAATGCTTCTACTTGAAACATTACTAAAGCTAGTTTCTTTTATCTTTTCCACATATGGTTTTGAGATGGGTTCCCCAAAACCTAAACCTATTCTGTCAGATGCACTTCTCTGACTGGAGATCAGGGAGTCCATGGAAGAAGAGGATTTATTCCATATAGAGATTGTCCTTTCTAGTTCCTCAGTTTTAGAGGTCAGACTTTACTCTCTTTGTGCATTAAGTTCATTGGTCTGTTTTAAAAATTTATTCTCAGCTTCAAATTTGGATAGAGAGTTAGTACTTAGAAGAGTTGTTTCCAGTTCTTCCTGAACTTTCTCTTTCTCTTTTTGAAGAAGAGAATAATCTTTGGACAGAACTCCGAACCATTTCATGTATTGATGCAGATCATATGTTATGCCATGTAGAGCAGTTCTTAAATCATCAATGTCTACATCAGGAGAGTTAAAGTTAAATACGTCATCTATACTTACTTCAAGTATGTCAGAGCTATTCTTATCCTTTGCATGTTTGGCCATCAGACAAAGATCTTCCATCAGGGGCTCTTCATCATCTCCTGATTCAGGATTTGAGTCGTTATCTAAGTCACTCCACGATCCTCCAGCCACAAGACTTTTTTCATTCTTTTGAAGCCTCTTGTTGCCTTTGAATTATTTCTTTGAATTTGATCTTTTCTTGAGTTCTTCTCTGAGAGGCTTGTTGCAGTTTTTAATGAAATGGCCAGGCTTTTTGAAGTTGTAGCATAAGTCATTTAATTTTTTTTGGCTGTTGTAGTTATTGAACTTCTTAGGTTTGCTGCTTTTGCCATGACTCATGAACCTTCTAAGTCTTTTTACCAATATTGCAAAGTCCTCATCATCATCTTCATCATAGTCAGAGTCATTCTCAGTGTTAGCATTGGAAGTGTTATCTGTGCTTTTTAGAGCAACTCCTTTGTCTTTCTTTCTTCCTTGGATAGAGTTTACGCTCGTTGAGTCGACTCCAGTTCATATGTGAGAAGGTTGCCATATATAAGCTGTTGAGCAGTCATTTCATGGAGATTCTTTGACTCTCTGATGGCAGTGGTTTTGGCATCCCACTTGCTAGGTAAAGCTCTCATAAACTTTATGATTAGATCTTTATTTGGATAGATCTTTCCATAGGCTTGGAGAGAGTTGAGCAGTACATTGAATCTTTCATAGGTGGAAGTGACATTTTCTCCTTGAACGTGTACAAACATTTCATATTGCTGAGTCGGGAGAGATTGCTTGTTTTCTCGACTTCTTCTGTTCCTTCATGCATGATGAGTAATGCCTCCCACACTTCCTTTGATGTTTTGTTGTTTACCACATTTTCAAACAGATCATCTTCTAACGATTGAAACAAGATATTCTTGGCCTTTTTGTCGAGTTGGACAACTTTCTTTTCATTGTCAATCCATTCTTCTTTGACCTTGATCTAGATTCTGTTTGGATCGTCTGTAGTAGGAGCAAGCTTGGTAGGAATGTAGGGTCCATTTTGAACGGTTTCAAATATATCTTCATCTATTAAATCCATGTAGGCTTGCATACGAACTTTCCAGTTGGAAAATTTTTCTTTGTTGCACATAGGTGGCTTGTTGTCTCCTCCAGTATTTGATTCCTTTATCAGATGTGCCATTGGATCTACTTAAGCTTTGTAGGATGTTTGATAGAACCTGCTCTGATACCAATTGTTTGTTCCCAGAGGCACAATAGTTATCTAGAAGGGGGGGGGGGTTGAATAGATATTTTAAATTATTTCTTTTCGAAATACTTGTTAGTTTTGATAATGATTTAAGCATAGTGGAATTAAGATTTGTTTGTTTTCCCTTCAAGATATAATGAATAAATAAGAGTAAAGCAATTATGACAGTTATAGCAGATATGGCAAGAATATAAGGGACACAGTGATTTTAAGTGGTTCAGAGCATTCAAAGCTCTTAGTCCACTCTTCTACTCCTCGAGTAGGAAATCCACTAAGGATACCTTTACAACTTCTGAATCTCATAGATTCCTTCAAGACCAGCAGTCTTGGAACTTCTTAGTTCACTATTGAACTCTTCAAGTCCAGCAGACTTGGTACTTCTCAGTTCACTTAGAACTCTTCAAGTTCTTCTGACTTGGAACTTCTTCCTTCACTAGAGAATAGTTGAGTTCTTGAATGGTGCTACTAAGTTGCCGTTAAGCTTGTGTTCGAAAGAACTAAGTAGCTGAGCAAGCTTTCCTTTTTCAGATTGTAGAGTTTGATCGTTGAGTGTTCTTCAGCTTTTTTGTTCAGTGCTTGCTTTTTCTTTCATTTGCTGATGTTTTGTATATATGATGCCTTTGAAATGTATTCGTTGAAGACATCCGTTGAAGCATTAAATGCATTTGACATTTCTGAGCTTTGATGGAGACTTTACTGCATAACCGATTAGCGGTGGCCCACTGATCTGATGATTGCTATCTCACTAACACCGAAAAGGTGTTTCTCTGACCCATAGTACTTTCCTTAGCTTCTTCAATCGTTTCTTTGTTATATACTAAGGATGACTGTTGTGTCATTGGGACTCCCGAGGTATTCAACGTCTATAGCTCATTCCATATTTGTTGTGATTAATCTTTAAACAAGTGGACGAAGCTCGATGCTTCCGACATAGACAGATGAAGCTCTACGATTCTGATCGTTATGTCATGCCACCTTGGTACTTGGTCTGGTACTGATAGATGAGAACACTATAATTTTTCTTAAGTACTGGTGCATTATGATCTTCCCTTGCTTGACTTGTAGACACTACGCTTTCAAGAGCACTCTACGAACTCTAACTTGGCTCGACAAGCATTAGGACTACTCTACGATTTCGGAGAGGCCCTTCAAAGCATATACACTATGATCCTGAACGCTCTAGGATTCTGCCTTGTCTTCTGCAATCTCTTGACCATCTTGATAGACTACGATTCAGTTGAATCTTATCTATTACATTTTAAGATATAGATCAACCTAACAGCATTGATCTCATCTTCTATATATTCATTTACAGAATGATAAACATTAAAGTCTAGATCAACCTAACAAATTTGATCTATCACTAAGTCCTTGTACATGTGTTCCTTTGAAGGACTTTACATATAATCATGACTATTAACTTTCAACATTAAATTTTAAATATTCAATCTCCCAACATCATTTTCTAGCTTTTGCTACGAGCTAGATTTGTCTTAATCTAGTTATTTCTCACATTAGCCTGTTTATGGTGACTAAACTGGAACCGATGAACCTGAAATAGTTTAGATATATTCAAATCTAGTTCTTGTTTTAGCTTTTGTACATATTACTTTATCATGTAAGCCTAGGAATCATGTGATCACAGATTCAGTTTCTGAATCTAGATTTGGTTCCCGTGATGGACATTTTCAACTACCACCAGCTTTTAAATTATTCACGGTGTCTTAATTTCCTTAGATGGCTTTCATGCCCACAAGTAGTTCAGCGCTACTATTTATCTTATTTTCTCAAAGATGCTTCGCATCTCTAAAAAAATAAAAGCAATCCAGCTGAACACTTAATAAAATGGAAGTATCAAAGGCCTCAATTACTATTAAGCACAAGGGTTTAAAAAACTTTTTTTACAAAACATCACTGTCATATCTCGTTAAAACTGAACTTGTATACAAAAGTCTAAACCTTTGTATATAGGTGCAGACAAAGCATACCACTACTTCCAGACAACTTCACATAGACCCACACACATACACACACGTACACACATTCAGATAAAAGTTTAAATTGAAAAGTGGTGGTAACCGTGTTATCACAAAAGTCGGGGGGTGCCTAACACCTTCCCTCTTCTTAATCAAGCCCCCGGACCCTAACGAATTTCGGTTTTGCAGACCAGTTAAATAGTGTCACAACACTAGGTCTATGTGCAAACCTTTTCTCGATTGAGTTGGTGCAACCATTTAAAAATAGCAACTGAATACTCTTACAGTTAAATCATCGACATATAAATGTCGGACCTTTTCAAACTTGTTTTTTCAAAAAAATCTCACCTAATATGAGAACACCAAAAGACAAGAACAGAAAGGGACAAATAAAATCCCGACATCGAGAGGTAGTTAGATGTGATATGTATGATGGATCATGAGCACCAAACCCGAGGTTAGGGAACCTGGATTTTGGGGGCGTCACAGGTTGGTGGCAAAGTTATAGGGTATAAACCTTAAGTGGGGGAAAATCCTTAGGAATATACCCATAAGAATATCGAGAAAACTCATTTAGAGTTCTAAGTGAGGGATTGATGAAATTCATCAATAGTAAGATATGTGGGCACTTAGTGTTTATGGATTGTGTACTGGTAATGTACTAATTAAGATTGTTTAAAACTGATTGAAGGATGTTAGGAGATGATAAAATGGTTACGGAGATGTTAGCAGTTGTTGCACCAAAGCCATTAGCCCAGGTGTCAGCTCAGAGTGAGTCAGTTGAAGATTTTTTAAGAGATAAACCCATGGTGAATCTGGGAAGCGATCATGACGAATATCCCGAAATGGAGCTGAATGAAGAGGAAAAAGTAGATACCAAAGAAACTAAGGTGGAGTCAGAAATAAAGGTCGAAGATGGAGAAAAAGGCAGAATAGTAATAAAAAAAGGTCAAGTATCTGCAGAAGTTCAAGAACTAAGGAATAAGGTGTTTCTCTTGGAGAAATTGTGGAAGACAGAATTGGCATTGTGCGAGATGACAGAAGAACGAAATGATCTGAAGGCACAAGTTGATAGAATGAGGGTTGAACATAGTGGATCATCTGAAGAGGTAAGCAAGAAGAAGAAGAGCCATAAAAATAAAAGAAAAAGGAACAATGACAGTGACAATAACGCAAGGAATTTTAATTCAAAGAAGAAATAAGTATGTGGTAAGTGTGAAGAGAACCATTTGGGGGAATGTATGAAGGGTAAAAATGTGTGTTACAATTGTGGTCAAGAAGGACATATTTCGCCAAATTATCCTATGCCAAATAAAGGAGGATGTTTTTTTGTAAAACCCCAAATTTTACGAATAAATAATTAATATTTTCGAAATATTTTTTTTGAATATTATGGTGTGGATTTGAGATAATGTTATAGTTGTGGGTAGTATTTATAAATTTTGAAAAGTATGCAAGTTGTTGTATTATATTCGATTGGTCGGGGAATATTCGTTTTAACAGAGAATATTCGTACGATGGCACAATCACTGGTGGACCCCACAACGAAATTATTATCGAAATGAGAAAACGATAGAAATATCTTTTTATGAAAATAACGGCGGAAGTGTTACCGTTAAGACTGTTGAACACTCGGTGTTAAAAGTATAGTAATACACATGGTTGCATAGTAGCACACGGTATTGATTATTGATACTTACATGAGAAGTCACTCAGTTTTGTTCAATTATTGCTACATTAATTGCTGCATAGTATCTCACGTTATTTGTTTCAATTATTGTCAATATTTTATATATTATTAAATCAATAATTGAGACAACAAAGTTATTAATATTATTATTTTCAATATTAACGATGTCTAGAAGTTCTGTAAAGGAGAGGTTTGGTCACCTAATTGCGCGCCAATAGGGAGAAATCCTTATCGGAAAGCCCCCTCTTTCCAGGAAACGACCTGATCGATTAATATTGTGAATTATAATAAAGGTGATAAATGTTGTTAAAATTATTAAGGTAATTTTTATAAAGTTTTGCTTATTTTATGGACCCCCATTTACCCATTTTTCAAAATAATCGGTAGAAATTTCTTAAAAGGTGGGCCCACATGCGGGGGCCACGTGTGGGGCCCACGAAAGAAATATTGGGGGGGGGGGGAATCTGGGAAGTCACGAAAGTTTATATATATATAAATTTTGTTTTATTATTATTATAAATGTAATAAAACAGAAATTTTTTTATATAAAATAGAATACTTTTTATAAAGTTTTGTTTTATTTGATTATAAATAGAATATATTATATTTTATTATGCATAGTATTTGCATAGTAAAATCTTTTTATATAAAAAGAATAATTTTATAAAGTTATTTGTTTTATTAGATTTTAAATAATATATATATATATATATATATATTATAAATTTTGTTTTATTATATAATTATAAATAGAATATATTATATTTTATTGCATAGTATCCTTTCCATTCTCCTATAAATAGGATGCTTAGTTAGAATTGAAAAACACACCAGAAATTTAGAGAATTCTTTTTCTATAATCTTGAGCGTATTTTTTTAGAGTTTAAGAAAGCTTTGATCATAGAAAATAGTGCAAGTTTTCTTAAAGTATATCCCCGCCCTACCTGTCGGGATACTCTTCTTTTTAAGGTAAGGGGTATTATTCTTTCGTATTCATGAAGAGAGTTATTTTCTTTCAATACTCGTAAGAGTTGTTATTCCATTATTTATTATTATGTTGGAATAACCTGTCTATGCGAAGTACCGCATACATGGTGAAATTCTTCTATTATTCCATTCTTTATTATTCTGTTGGAATAACCTGTCTGTGCGGTCTATCACATGCCTGGTGAATTATGTTGTTATTCCATTCTTTATTATTCTGTTGGAACATCATGTCTGTGCGGATTACGCATGATCTGGTTCCATTCTTTATTATTCTGTTGGAACATCCTGTCTGTGCGGATTACACATGACTTGGTTCCATTCTTTATTATTCTGTTGGAATAACCTATCTGTGCAGATTACGCATGACCTAGTTCTATTCTTTATTACTCTGTTGGAATAACATATCTATGTGGATTACCGCATACATGGTGAATGATCCTTTGTATTCACTCCTTATTAACTTGTGGAAATGATTTGTCTACGTAGATTACCGCATGGCGGGCAAAAATCCATTTACAGTTTCATATATTCTATTATACTCAGTTGGTTAAATTTTTATCTTCTATACTCCATGAAATTAGTAGAATATCCTGGATATTTGCGCTTCATCCAATATCTTTTCATGGAAATATTCTTCTGAGAATTCTTGAATTTTTACTCCACAAAGCAGTATCATGTTGACAATTTGGACGTTATTGGTTCCTGGATAAATTAATTTATAAATCTTTAAAATTTATTCTTGAACTTGTTTTATTGAATTATTATGTCATTGTCATCATTCTCATGTTTATATTATGTTGAAAGTAATCTCTGGCATGTAGTGCATAGATGGACTTGGTATGATTATGACTATGGATTATTCGGTATAATCATGACCGTAATGTTATAAATGATGTGGTAAAAGTCCTCATTGGTCCATAGTGCATTGATAGACAGTTGTTGGCATGATCATGACCATTGATGAAAATAAGAATATCTTTGGCCCGTAGTGCATGGATAATTTGTGGTTGTGATACTAATGAATATCCTTGGTCGTAGTGCAGGGATGATGTGGATTAATTATTGAGCTGAGTCTCAGTGATAAAAGTGATAAAAAAACTTTTAAATCATAGAAAATAGTAGATTTTATTCTCTACTTGACTCTTCTAATGGATTGCTTGTTCCACTGTAGTTAAACTTGATGTTCAGTTTAACACTGTTGAAGGCTAACGATAATTTATTTTGCATTATCTTAGTCATAATATTTCTTACTGGGCTAGTTGAGCTCACCCTTTTACTTTCATTATTCTCTTCAGGAAATGAGAATGTAGTAGGGACTAGTCGGGGAACATAATGACGGTCCAGATGATAGCATTAGTAGTCCTCACTATTCTATGAAATAGTGTGATAATAAATGTATTGAGGACTTATTTTGAGTTTGAATATTGTCTGGAAGACAATATTTGTATTAAAACTCACAAATTCATGTTGTATATTTAAGATTATATTTGTATTCATACCATGTATTTGGCGACTGTAATAGGTGATGTATACCTATTTTGGGGCGCCACAATTGGTATCAAAGCTTAGAGATATGATCCTGGTACGAGATGTGAGACAAGAATTAGGAGGGGAGAGACGGGGAATTCCTTCGCTAGTATGACCTACCTAAGTTTATTTGGTATTTAATTGGTCGGTCAGAGTATAGAGATAATATGTGATATGTTAATTAAACCTTGTTTTGTGGCAATATTTGAAAATGGCATCCGAGAATGTTGAGAATAGCAATGGACCACAGGGTTGAGTCTCCACAGATCAATAATCAGGATAATGTGCATTAGGAAGGCGACAATCCTTATGTAAACAACAACACTGACCAAATGATGAACGATGGAATGTTTAGAGGCTTTACACAATTCATGCAACATCAGGCAAGAGCGGCAAATGTCCAAAATACAGGTGGAAACACTGGCAACTCTCGGACGGTCACTGCTAAGCAGTTCAAGGAACTAGGACCACCGAAGTTTTTTGGAGAGCCAAAACACTTAAGGTGGAGACGTGGATAAAGCAGATCTGCAAGATATTTGATGTCTTGGGATGCTCCAAGGAGCAAAAGGTTCCCTTTGCCACCTTCATGTTGCGAGCAAAGGCAGATTCATCGGTGGGAATCAGAAAGCATACTCAACTCCGCCAGCATCAAGATGACTTGGGAGAAGTTCCAAGAATTGTTCAACGACAAGTACTTTCCTGAAAGTATTCGTCACATGAAAGAGGTAGAGTTCATCAAGCTGGAGCAAAACAATATGACCGTGTCGCAATACGAGGTTAAATTTGCGGAGTTGTCCTGATTTGCATCCCATTTGGTTGATAATGAGGCGCGAATGACGCGAATATTTCTAAGAGGTTTTAAACCCGATATCCGTCAATACCTCAATTCTCACAAACTTTGTTTATATTCTGATGTTGTGAATAGGGCTCAGTTATTGGAGTGCGATAATGAGTCAGCACAACCAAAAGGTAACGAGCAACAACACGATAATAATTGTACCGGTGGTAACGACCATCAGAATAATGATAACCATCGTGGGGGAAATTATCATGCTAAGAATGGTAACCACTTTGGTGGTAATCATGGCCAAGATAATAGAAGTGGAAAATTCAAGAAGAGAAGATTTAACGATGATGAGAAGACGTTGGCAGTAGCACCAACACCAGCAATAAATTCTAGGGGAGGAGAATGACCACTAATTGTATGCTTAAAATGTGGAGGGAAGGGACATATCATTCCAAACTGTGTGATGCAGTCCAAAGCATGTTACCATTGCGTAAAAGAAGGTCACCTAGCCCAATTTTGTCGTGCTGCTAATGCAGACTTCTATGACTCTATATGGATAAACACTCAGCTCCCGCTGGTAAATGTATAACTATATGTGAGCTAATAGGTGTTTAAAATGAGGAAACACTCAATATGAGGTGTGTACAGAACAAATTGGACAAGGCTTCCTCGCCTTTTTTCTTACAAATATGGCCACACCAAGCCCTCTATTTATAGAGGGGGGAGCCGCAGGTGTACCTGCGGCAGCCATAGATGCACCTACGGCTGCTCAGGGTGCCCCGGACTCTATGGGTCCCGCCGTATCGAAGTACGTGCACTCGTGTACTGTAATGTCTGCTTGAACTTCCAGAACTTTAATCCAAGCCTCCAATCGTGGCGTGTCATACCATTCTAGAAAGTTATTTCTAATAGCTATGCAATGACATAGGATTTTCCCTTTTTTGATTCCAGGAAGATGGGTCTATGACCGAAATGGCATTTCCGGGTCTTCGTCAGGCAATCCGGTAAGCTGTTTTGCGTAGTTTGCGCTCTGAAGTTAAGATATGGTTCTTGTGGAACTTCTTTTGAAGCAATTTGAGTTGAAATGAGTGTATTTGATTTGAAGTGAAGTTAACTTGGCAAAATAACCATTTTGCCCTTCCCAGGGTTATCTCCGGTTTTCACACAGTTGTAGCGGGTTTTTCCCAGGGTTATCTCTGAGATTGTCATACTGTTGACTTTGAATGTCCTCAGGGTTATCTCTGAGGTTGGAATTGACGTTGTGGTCCTCCAAGGTTATCTCTGGAGTGAAAAAGATGTTTTTGCCCTCCTGCATAGTTAGTAACAGGAAAAGAAAATTTTTAGTGTCTACAGATTCCCCTCTTTATCATGTTCATGTAATGCAATGACATGGACATGATAAAGAATAGTAGACACTTGAAATATGACAAGGTATTTTTATTGATGCAAAATGTAGTGAATGTGATGATGAATGTTAAAATGTTTTCACAAATCACAGTTCGCAAATCGCACATCGCATTTCGCTTTTGGCCGATCTCACTTCGCAACTCGCACATCACATTTCGCATATCGCAAAGCGCAAAGCGCAAATCACAATGTAACCGATCATTGCTAATGCCTATGCTGGTGTTGACTCCAATGGTTTGGCTTTTTGTCGATGTCGGTAATGCCTATTTGATGAAGAGAAATGGAGATGTCGTTAATGCATACGCTGGTAATTTACAATGGTGCCTACCCTGATGGTAGTTTTACAATAGATCCTACCCTGCTGGTAGTTGAATACACTGACATCGCCCAACTGTTTTGGTTCCCACTCGAACGGTGACATCACCCAACTGTCTTTATGTTGCGCTGAATTGATGCCAATGGTTTTGAATACCGGATCTCACGATACCTTCGCTGAAGTAATATTTAAAGGTTTGCTTTGCTAGACTCTACCTGATGTTACGCTGGATAGAGATGTACGTTGATGTAACGCCTCACTCTTTTTGAGGTGATTTGCAGTTTCCTTTCGTTATTGAGTGCTTGTGCTCCATTTCCTTAAACATTTGATTTGCTATCCGGCTGAATTGATGACCTGAATGCCGTTGATATCCCTGGAGGGTGCAACTCATTCTTTCGCTGTTGAACTTTTGAACTACAGTATAGAGGCCTCAATTTATGAGGATTTGATTCAAATTAACACGTTTGATGGTGTAGATTTCATTCGTCGGACCTTTTGTCATTCGCCTTGAGTTAAGAACTTTTTGAGAATTTTCCCCTTCTTTCATAGGGGCACGCTTATGTCGCCATGATTTCTTTCAGGATTTTCTTTCTTTTAATGAGAGGCCTGATCCTGCCTTAAAATCCTTCGCTTTCCTGGAATTGGAAAACATGCCCCAGTCCTTTCGCATGTTGTTGTCGGGGATTCATACGAGAAAGTCTCTTTGTTGACCAAATTGCGAGTGAACAATATCTGAATCGCCATTGAGATAATATGAGGGAAGCTCCGATGATGATGGACCATGCTAATGTTGTAAACTGGTGCATTTTCCTCCTTAGTATGGTTAATAAATGCCACAGTGTTGAGTTGTCGCTATTTCCGAGATTACCCCAATCTTGTTGTAAGGGTCCCAATATCAAGTTGTCGCCGATTTTGAAATTTCCCTGCCTTGCTTGTTGTCTGGGATAGTTGCTTTGACAGATGGGCTGATAAGATACCAAGCTCGTAAGAGGCTTTTACCTCCGTACCAGATGGTGAGCAGGTATTGGATTTAGGCTTGGATGTCCTCAATCATTGTTCCTGACTTGTTCTCGCAATCGGCTTTAATGGTTTTATGAAAACTTAATAATTGAGGGTGTCAGAACTTTGAAGGTCCTCGCTGCTGGTTGTCTTGGCATATCGTTATTTCTTCATTTCTGGGATTTGTGCCAGATTTGATGGAATGACATTAAAGTGTTATTGGGTCTTCTTCAATGGGTCGCTGACTTGGAGGGTTGTTTGGGTTTGGATATTTCTTTTAAGGGACAGACCACACCACTGATGGTTACCTACGTACTCCTGTATGTGATGGAGATCAGGTCTGCTAAGTTCCTGCTTGATAAGATAAAATATTTGACAAGTGTTTATTTGAGAAGTGTTTGTTTGGGTTTTTAGGTTTTTATTTGGTTTGACCGCACCATAAATGGCTGCCTACGTACTCCTATTGATGACGGGAGATCAGGTCTTTCGTAGTTTAGGCCTGGTGTAAGAGGTTCAATGCTGAATGTGAAAGGCAGATGGGTGGAGAAACTTTATTGATGAAGAAGGGTGTAGAAGTATTTTTGTGGTTTTTGGTTTTGTAGAAAAAGGGTAGAAATGTTTTTTGTTATTTTTTGTTTATTGTGGCCCAAAGATATAGAATATGGTCGCCACGACTCTCAAGTATCGTGGAGATCGAGTTGACGTAGTTCGCCCTTTTTGAGATGAAACCTAATTGACTTGATTTTTGATTTTTCCTTTTTTTTCTTTTTTCTTTCTCTTTTTTTTTCTTTTATCTTTTTTTTGTTCCTCTTTTTTTCTTTTTTTTTTCTCTCTTTTTTTTCAATATTTACACTCATGGAAAATAAAAGGCATATTACGAAGAAATTGATACTGTCCCAACATCTTCTGGAACTCGCAACTTTATCCCCCGGATCTACATCTTTTTGGCTAGTTGAGACCTGATAGTCCAGTTGTCAGTGGTTATGTTGCCTTCAAGGCTCGCGACAGAGGTTACTTCTTAGTTTTGAATGTCTTCACTTATGGCCATAACTTGATCGCTTCCTGGTTCAGTACATTCCTCAGGAATGCTTGAGCTGGACCCATCGTAAAAAGGTATGAACTCTTGATTCTTTGATGGGTTGGTTTCCCTGACAACCTCACCACCTTTTCCTTCATCTGTTCCTTCACGCTTTTCATGGGCTTGAGAGGATTCGACCATAAAATCTCCCTCGAACTGTTGTCGCATTTCTTACAAGGAACTTTCCTTTTTTGCTTTTTCTTCCTTGGAAAGGATCAGTATTTCTTCCGCATCATCCAAGGTTATAAGATCTGGAATGTGGTTATCATCTTAGGACCACAAGATGTTGGATGTTGGCGGAGGAATCTCCTTTTGGGATTCTTTTGTTTCCTTTGTCATTTCTTGCATTAGGATAACTCCATCTTGTGTTCTGCCAGGATTATCGCTAATAGCCTTCACATCATTTGAACTGCCTGTCTTGAGTGGACATCTTAAGCTATTTATTTCCTTTTCGCCTTTTTTGTCATGGGAAATTCTATCTCCAGCTCTCCATTTTCAATAAGATCCTGGATTTTATGTCGTAAAGACCAACATTCCTCAGTCGTATGTCTAAGTGAGTTAGAATGGTAGAGACATATCTTGGTGGAATCATAACTCTTTATCTTGGGATTTATAGGAGGCAGCAACTCAGTAATCCTTCCTTCGCTTATCATAAGGTGTAGCATTTCTTCATTGGATTTGCTTAGAGGGGTGAATTTTTGGACTCTTGTGGAGGTTGTTTGATCTTTCTTCTTTGAGAATTTGCATTCCCCCGAATGATTTTTCTGTTGGCGAGATCTTCTAGCAATTTTATCATCCTCCTTTTCTTGGCCTTCTGATAGTTGATTGAAGAACTGCCTCGTATCCTGATGTTGGCGCACTATAAGCTTAGCTAACAGATTTACTTGATTCTAGATCGTCTCTAATTTTTTCATTATCATGATACCCTCCTCCGAGTTTTCCCACTTTAGGACATTTGTTATGTGCCTTTAGGGGTAGTCCTCTATCCTTCGTATGCACTTACAAATTGGATATATTTTAGCGCTTCCTGACCCGATCATGTTTACTTCCCCCGTATCATGCTGCAACAGAAGGTTGGTGTTGACATTTTGTTGATCAGGTTGTTGGAATACAATACTGCCACTTTCGATTAGATTTTGAATTTTATGCTTTAAAGACCAACAATCTTCGGTATCGTGTCCTGGAGACCCTGAGTGGTAAGCACATCTCTGGCTTGGGTTATATCTTTTGCTCCCTAGTTCCAAAGGTGGAGCCAGTTCGGTAATTTTCTTATGATCCATTAATATCACCAACACATTTTCAAGGGAATCGCCTAGTGGAGTGAACACCCGATTTTTCGTTCTTTCAATTTTTTTTTTCTTATCTGGGTATTGGTTGAACGCAACATGTTATTGAGATGGCAGATTATCTTGCATTTTCCAAATGGGGGGACTGTAGGTTGGTCTCCTAGCTTGCCCCTGTACAACAAGGGATACATCTTCATTGCCTTTATCGGGTACACCCTTAGGATCGTTCGCATACTTTCCAGTCTGTATATTTTTGACGATTGCTTCCAAGGCAGTGAAGTCTTTAATCTTGTCTGCCTTCAGGCCCATCTCTGTCATTTCGTCGTGTTTGATCATTTCTGAGAATGGCTTTCCTATGCCTGCTAGGATCGTCTCGTAGTAAGGCGCCTCTTGAATGTCAATAAATGTCATTACCATCTCAGTTTCCGTCATTGATGGAATGACTTGCACTGCGAGATGTCTACACTTTTGGGCATATTCTCGAAAAGATTCAGTACTTTTCTTTTTGACTTTAGTCACTTGGTATCGATCTGATGCCATTTGTGACTGAAAACTGTACTGATTTAGAAAGGCGTGGGCCAATTCTTCCCAGTTGTGGATTTTAGCATTGTCAAGTCGGGCATACCAGGCTTTAGCCTCCCCGGTGAGACTCTTTTGAAAAAGCTGCATTCTGAGGCTTTCACCTTCAACATAAGACCCAAGTTCGCCAATGTACACTTTTAGGTGCGTATAGGGATCGCCTTCCCCATTGTACTTTTCAAATTCTGGGACTTTGAATTTGGCAGGATAGCGAGCCCCTGGGAATATGCAAAGATCTGAATATGTGACACTCCCATAGTTTCCTGTCCCTTTGAT
Source organism: Panax ginseng (assembly GCA_020205605.1). Classification (NCBI taxonomy): domain Eukaryota; kingdom Viridiplantae; phylum Streptophyta; class Magnoliopsida; order Apiales; family Araliaceae; genus Panax; species Panax ginseng. Next base: position 89,180,293 of record CM035139.1, on the reverse strand, counting down.
TGACCAGATGGTCTCCTCCATTTGTTAGACTTTCTTTCTTATATCCCCAGTTTCTCGATCATCCCTGAGATTTGTGATTTCTTTATTGGAATGAGGTTTAGGTATCTGGGTTTCCATCTTTTTGCTAATACCCTAACTACCCCTAGTATGGATAACTCTGGTTGAGTGGGCATTGTTTGGTCCTGGATTCCTCCATGTGCAGAGGATTTTGTGTGGATGGGTATTAGTAGACCCTGAGTAGATTTGTGTAGTTCTTTGAGCATAACAGCCAACTCCGTAATTTGATAGGTTAATCTTTCGAACTCTTTGCGAGAGACAGGAGTAGGATCGGGCTGGGCACTTTTATCCATATTTGACTGTGGGCTTAATGTCCTTTTGGACTTTGAACGGGAAATAGGATCAATTGCTTCCCTACAAAAAGACTTACGTAGTTTAGTATTAGGGAATGTATAAATGTTACATGCTATGTGATGTATCCGTTTTAGGAATTTTATCCTGCAAAACGGATGTTAGCTGTTTGTAACACAAGATAACATGCTAATTTAAATATGCATTTGGACATATATCTTCATATTTTCCATTACAATAGATTGGCATGAACTGACAAGTAAATGCTTTTACAAGTAATTGAATATGGAAAGTATGAAGAGACTTCCCTCTGCGTTTGGTTTATCAGAGGCTGACCTATCTTAGGCTACTCTCGTGGATTTTTGGCATGAAGGTTCCCAGATCATCGCAATTTACTTGACGGGAAGTTAATCCGGTCTTTCAACTAGAGCGAATCTTGGTGGTGCCATTCCTGAGCCTCGTTGGAATTAGTCTCCCTACGAGTCCAGTAATCAAACACCGACAGGATAGCCTCCTGGTGGAGGAACCACACAACATACATTTATATACAACGTGTCTCACCGTTTATGAAAATGATGACATGTGCGAAGCACTAATATGATAGATAGATATAGTACAGTGAAGTAAGTAAAATGCATTCATACACATTCATCATAAATGTAAATGCAACATTCACACACAAGCATATAACAGCTTTTGAAAAGCTTGTAATAATGGGCTTAAGCCCTCTTACTCGAGTCCCCAAAGAGAGTCGCCACCGTCGACGCCGTGATTTTTAGTCGTCCTTTTCGTTACTAGTTCTTTGGTGTTCTCATGTTAATGTGAGATTTGTTTGAAAAACAAGTGAAAAGGTGCGACATGTATAATGTCGACGATTTGACTTTAAGAGTCGCCAGTTGGTGTTTTTAACTGGTTGCACCAACGCAACCAAAAAGGTTTACACATTGACCTAGTGATATGACACTGCTAAACGGGTCTGTGAAACCGAGATTCATTTGGGATCAGGGGCTTAATTATGCGGAGGGAAGGTGTTAGGCACCCCCTGACATCCGTGTTGCCACGATGACCGCCACTTTTTAAGAAACTATTATATGAATGTGTGTGTGTGTGTGCGTGTGTGTGGACCAATGTGCAATTATTTGAAAGTAGTGTGAGGCCTTGTTCGCACCTATATACAAAGGGTTTGAATTTATAGAAAAATTCAGTTTTAAGAAAGATATAGCAATGAAGTTTTGTAAAAGAAGCTTTTCAAACCCTGTGCTCAATAAGAATTGAGACCTTTTCATACTTCCATTTTATTATTAAAATATTCGGCTTATTTGCTTTTATTTTCGAGACTCACATCTTCGAGAAAATAATATACAGCAGTTCAGAACTCCTTATGGGCATGACAGCCATCCAAGGAAATTCAGACACCGTAAATAATGTACAAGCTACTTACAGCTGAAAATGTCCATCACGGGAACCGAATCTATATTCAGTAAACTGAATATGTTATCACATGATTCCTAGGCTCACATGATACCGCAGTTTATATGAAAAAGGCAAGATAGCGCTTATATATAAATTAAAGTCAGAAAATATATATATATATGATCAACCACTACTGAAATAACTTCCTTGAGATCGAAAATGTAAATATATAAAAGCGTAAATATATATATATATATATATATATATATATATATATATATATATATATATATATATATATATATATATATATATATATATATATATATGACATAATCAACCACCACGGCGACTCCAAGGGGATCTGAAAAAGAAAATAAAGCAAGAAGACGATCAACCGTCACGAAGTAAACTCCAAAGGGACTAAATGTAAATAAAGCGGTAAAAGGCCTCAAGTAAACTCCAGTGCCCGATAGAATGTATATATATATATATATATATATATATATATATATATATAAAGAAACGCTACTTGATATAAAATCCGTGCTCATCGGATATGTCCGACAACAATTATATATATATAAGTATATATATATATAAAAGCGAAAAACGCTTGGATGTAAAATCTAGGCTCATCGATATGTCCATGACAACAATTATATATATATATATATATATATATATATATAAGCAAAAATAACTCCTGGATATAAGTTCAGGCTCAATCGAGGCATAACTCGATAATGTTAGTCCATATATAAATATATATATATAAGTATATGTATATGACATGTAAAATGAAAACCACGAACCAAGTTCGATGCACGCGTATTTACACAACACTTACTTCTCAATGTGTACAATAGTGTGTGCAAAGATGAAGAGAAAGGCTTTATAGAGTGTTAGAAGGCTTACAGTGGGCTGCCAATGCAGACTTCTATAGCTCCCGTCGGTAAATGTATAGCTATATGTGAGGTAATAGGTGTTTAAAATGAGGAAACACTCAATATGGGGAGTGTATAGAACAAATTGGACACGGCTTCCTCGCCTTTTTTCTTACAAATATGGCCACCCAAGCCCTCTATTTATAGAGGGGGGAGCCACAGGTGTACCTGCGGCTGTCCGGGGTGCCTTGGGCTCTGCAGGTCCTGCCGTCTCGAAGTACGTGCACTCGTGTACTGTGATGTCCACTCGAACTTACAGATCTTCAATCCGAGCCTCCGATCGTGGCGTGCCATACCATCCTGGAAAGATATTTTTGATAGCTATGCAATGACATAGGATTTGCCCTTTTTTGATTCCAAGAAGATGGGTCCATGACCGAAATGGTATTTCCGGGTCTCCCTCAGGCAATTCGGTAAGCTGTTTTGCGTGGTTTGCACTCCGAAGTTAAGATATGGTTCGTGTGGGACTTGTTTTGAAGCAATTTGAGTTGAAATGAGTGTATTTTATTTGAAGTGAAGTTAAGTTGGCAAAATAACCATTTTCCCTTCCAAGGTTTATCTCCTGTTTTCGCACAGTTTTAGCGGGTTTTTCCCAGGGTAATCTCTGAGATTGTCATACTGTTGACTTTAAATGTCCTCAGGGTTATCTCTGAGGTTGGAATCGATGTTGTGGTTCTCCAGGGTTATCTCTGGAGTGAAAAGGATGCGTTTGCCCTCCTCCATAGCTAGTAACAGGAAAAGAAAATTTCGAGTGTCTACATGCGCTATTTTTGAGTATTATGCATAATATAGGGTACAATGAAGCTGATCACTTCATGTACTTGTAGAAGAGTACGATATAATCTTTATGGTTAACGGATATGCTTGAGCTAAATCAATATTAAATAACTGATAATTCCTCTATTAGTTCATGATCTAATTGTGATCACTCAGGATGAAATCATGGAATATCCCACTTTCTTGTTGCAGTAGCATTATTTCTTGATAATCAATTGAATAGTGAAATTTCAAAAGAGTTTTACTCTTTCATTATTGAATTGTTATTTAGCATGATATTTAATAAAGTTTTGATATTGATAAATGATTTATTTAGATACTTCGAAGTCCATTGAACATTGTTTAAGTCCTATCGAATCTGTATTTTTATATTCTTGATTCATATCTCTTATTGTATGCTTTAACTTGTGGAGCAAACTTGTTGCTCACCATTGCTTAAATATAACATTTTAGTTAAGGACGAGGTAGTATGAGGGTTAGAGAAAGACATGGGCAAGGGCAAAGTGCAGGAGTAGTTATTATAAACTTTAATTATCATGTTATTGTATTTAAAACTTTTTAAATATTTAAAGGTATGTAAATTATGTTAAAGTTAGATAATCTAGGATATTGTTATAATTATATTATTTAATGGTATGAACGATTTAATTCATAAATAAATGGGTAGTTAGATGTTATATGTATAATTGATCGCGAGCACCAAACCCGATGTTAGGGAACCTAGATTTGGGGACGTCATAATTGCTAAGGGTCAAGCCACTTGTCTCTTCACATTACCAGACGTCAAACCAGTTACCTTTTCACATTACCAGACATCAAACCAGTTTCCTTTTGACATTACCAGACGTTAAACCAGTTACCTTTTCACATTACAAGACGTTAAGCCACTTGCCTCTTCACATTGCCAGGGCTACTTTCAGTTCGTATATAAATAAAAGCTCATTTCTTCCTTCTTTCTCACCAATTCACTAAGAGAAGAAACTCAGAAGAGAAAACTATAAAGAGAGAATAAGGGAGAAAAAAGATAAATATTGGAGAAGCAGGCACATACCAACAACATAAAGTTTTGCTACTACACTATTGCAGTATCTAGTCTCTTATTAAGGTAAATGATGTTATTTTCTTTCAATATTCGTAAATGATGTTATTTTCTTTCAATACTCATAAAGGATATTATTTTCTTTCAATACTCGTAAGAGATATCATTTTCTTTCATACTTCATATTATGTAAGTGATATTATTTTATTTCATATTCCTAAATTTAAACTTACTATGGTAAGTATTGCTTCTATAATTCCTGAAATGATTAGAAATTTCTTGAGGTTTGCGCTTCATCTAATATCATCTCACTGGAATATTGGTCTAAACTTTTTTATTAAATTTTAATCTTTTCAATTCGAAGTACTATTCAGCCGTGATACTATTCATACCAAAGTACTATTCATCTTGGGTACTATTCATGCCAGAGTACTATTCATCTGAGGTACTATTCATGCTAGAGTACTATTCACGATAAAATTTAGTTTTTTTTCTTTGTCCAAATCATCTTTGAAATATGAATCTTAAATATTATTCTTGAATTTTACTCCACAATTGGTTATCATGTTGATAATTTGGACATTCTTGAACTCTAGATAAATTAAATTACAAATCTCTAATATTTATCATTGATCTCACTTATATTTATCTTATATATCATTGTCATCATTCTCATGTTTAAATTTGCTCTGGAAAGTTATCTTTGGCCCGTAGTGAAAAGATGAACCGTTGATTGGTATGATTATGACCAGGAATTGTGTGTTGGTATAATCATGACCTTTAATGTTACAGTTAAAGGCTTGTGGTGAAAGTTCTCTTTGGCCCATAGTGCAAAGAAGGACTATTGTTTGGCATGATCATGACCATTGGTGATACAAATGAATATCTTTGACCCATAGTGCAAAGATTAAATGTTAATTTGCATAATTATTTATTTGTGTTACAGGGATAAAATATTGATGATGGACCCTTAAATCATACAAGATAGTAGATATCATTCTCTACTTGACTCTTCTAATGGATTGTTTGTTCCGCTGTAGTTGTTGATCTAAAACTTGTTGTCCATTATATTTTATCTCATATATCATTGTTGAAGACTAAAGATAATTTATTCATCATTATCTTAGTCATAATATTCTTTACTGGGCTATTTGAGCTCACCCTTTTCCTTTTTGTTCCATTATTCTTTTCAGGAATAGAAAGTGTAGTTGGGACTAGTCGGGGAGTGGAATAATGGTCCGAGATAGTTACTATAGAAGTCTTCACTATGTTGTGATATAGTGTGATAATAACTATAATGAGGACTTAATTTGAGTTTGGATATTATCGTATTATGTACGGTACAATATTTGTATTAAAACTCACAATATGTGTGGTCATATTTTGCACGATAATTTAATAGTTATAAATAGGAAAGTTTGTTTTTAGATTTTTTGGTATGTATTTGATAACTTAAAATGGGTTGTGTGGACCTATTTTGGGGGCGTCACAGATTTGAAAACGTAGCACTCATGGTTTGTTTTGTTGATCTCCAAGATATGGTTATCCACAATAAATAAATTTCCCTTCTTTTTGAAGGTCGTGAGTTTAAGGGGTGATTTTGGAAAAACTAACTTATGTCGACGGGGTTTTAAAAGTTGGATTTTAAAGTGGGCCAATTAGATAGAATTGCTAATTGGTAAATGTTTAAATGGATGTACCGAACTGAGAGGACCCATTATGTGATTTCCTAAAATTGATCCACAACCAGGATCCATAGAGTTTGGGGATTTGCTTAAGAGATGAGAAGGTTTTAGGCATCTCCCGACTTCTGTGAAACAAGGTTATCAGTTTCCTAATATTTTCTTTAAGAGTTTAAATATTCATTATCTTGAGAAGTGTGAGGTGTGTGTATTATGTTATGTGCCTAGGTGAGTCGTATTGTTTAGAAAGTCTAAGGTATCATTTCCTAGAGTCAAGTCGAATATTAAATTAGAAAATATAAGATATCATCTCCTATGCCATCTAAGTCATAGAGAAAGGAAAAATGTAGGATATTGTCTCTATAGTTGAATCAAAAATATAATCTAGTGTTGTGTCTCCTAAACTATATAAGTCATTTAGGGTTTTGTCTTCTAGGGTCATCAAAGTTTTAATTAGTGCATCGTCTTGAAATCAACTTTTGACTCTTTTTGAACCTATACACAAATGATTTGATTTGCAAGAAAAGTTTGTTTTTAGATTTATTTGATAAGAAATTCGAGATATCATTCAGAGAAAACATTATTTACAAACCCTTCATTAAACAAGAATCAAGGACCTCATTACTTCCAATTTTAGCCTAAAATTAATTTAACCACCTCGTTTATTTCAATTTTAATAGATCTTAGCAACTATGTTGGAAAATAATTTCATATGTCGAAAAATAAAATCAAATGTCAAAAATAGGGTTGAAGCTACTCATGGGCATGTAAGCCATCTAAATAAATCCAAACATATCAAAATAATAGAATACACCATTGAATGGCCTTAAACAATTTTGTGTGCATGAAAACCATCAAAATCATTTTAAGGCTCGAATTACATTTACAATCATCAAATTGTAAGATTACAACCATCATCTACATCCATCATGGGAATATCCTTCAATTCCCATTAAACACAACATTCAAGGGCTTTGAATATATTCCTAGGCTCACATAATTTGTACTTGCACACAACAAAATATCGAGATCTATAAACAGGGTTTAGATGTTTGGTGATGATTGAGTTATCGGGTGTATTTAGGCTTGTAGTCTTGTTTATCGTTACTTTTGATGCATTATATTGTGCTTTTGTAGGAGGAAACACATGGGTACGAGACCAAACAAGTTGGAGCAAAAGCAGCAGAGGAATAACAAGCTAGAGTATTCTGCATGTTTAGCGCAACCGTGCTGGATTTTGGCCTAGCATTAGAGCGGCAGAGTCGGATCATTAGAAAGGATTCTGCAAGGTTGGGGCTACGGTGGCGTTTACAAGCCTATTCTTGGCGTGGTCGCACTGGTTCGGTAGGAAAAATTCCGACTTTTATATTTTTGTGAGGAACTTGATTTGGTTTTGGATGGTAATTCTTGGAGGGTTAGGACTTCACTTGGGGATATAAATACATTTTTATGATCACATTGGAGAGGGACGTTTTGGCTTAACTAAGGATGGGAAGGATTAAGGGCTTGAAACAACTTTTCTAGCACAAAGGAAGAGCAAGATAATAGGCTAAGGAGGAGATTCAAGGATTGCTAATTTTTTATTTAAAAAATATATATTTTTAATATTTTACAAAGTTAAAAGTAATGATATTTACATAATCAAACATTATTATCTCAAATCTAATCTCTTCTTCTTCTTTTCTTCTTTTTTATTTTGACTATTTTTTTTAAAAACAAATTCACCTACCTGTATTAGGAATAAAAAAAACTTATTTTTAATTAATTTTTACATTTAAAAATTACACTTAAATAAGTTTAAAAACTTACACTAAAAAAAATTAACAAATTATACTTAAATTTTTCAAAACCCATAAATTTCCTCTCTCTCTCTCTTCATTCATCTGACTATTTTCGGCAGAAGAGTAAGTTGACACTCCCAAATTCGGGTATCTTTGAACCCGACATATGGTGCTCCACGGTGCTACAGTTCACACAAACATTCAATTGAAATGCCTCAAAAGAACGAATATGTCTTATATATTCCAAAACAATATTACCATTCCCTAGGTTCTTTATAATCGTTACATTTGTTCTTATTATAATATCAAATATTATCATTACAACCCTATAATATTACATAGGTTATCTACAGGGTTGCCTTAGCCTTTCCTTTATCCTTGTTGGATCCTTCGGTCTGTTTGGTCTTAGCTGCATTCATATGGTTCAAGCAAGAATGAGCATAACTAGCTCAACAAGTACAACATTTCTATTTAAGAATATGTTTGAATCATACAAATCATATATCTTCAATAACTGAACAATAGTTATGAAATACTATCGATAATTCAAAATAACACTTCTCTTTTCTTTAAAATGTTTTACAATGACAACATTCAGTAAAACATCAATTTTGGTACAGGACCTTGAGCATTTCATACTTTCTTTGAAAAGGATAACTCGACACTAAGTCCGTAAGTTTGGAATTACTTACGAGCACGTCTAGGTGATCAGCCTATAGTACTCTATGTTGATCAACACTACATTCTTTAAACGTATGTACATTTAAGTTGTGGCAACCTCACGTGCCTGGCGTTTGACGAAAAAACATTTGATTAGCATACTCAGTCTTCATTTGAAAACCATAACAACATAGTTTGGCAAAACATTGACAATACTTTGATAGATTGTAAGAAATCCAACATATCGTAAGTCTAGCCAAAAGAATTGACTTTGACTTCATCAAACATCAATTCATGTGTAGGAATACATGAATCACAAAGCTTGTCTAGATTGAACATAGACAAAGGTTAAAATACATGTCTTCAGCGTATGCTATTGTTATTACATGTTCACTTTAAGTCTTTAAAGTCTCTACAATAGATGTTCACATACATAACATGTTAGGTCATAATCAAATAGGTATGGCACCTAACATATCTTACCCTTCTTCTCAATCTAATCATATATTAGATTTGTTATTATTGGTTCTGGCTTTTCATTATATTTTACATCGTTCTTATGTTCATATGCAATCGACTTACTTTTGACCTTTAGTTATCATACTTAAGGTCTAACAATGTCTTGGACAATTTTACTTCAAGCTTTAGTTCATTACCAATTAGTTTACTTTCTTTCGTTGCTTATAAGCTTTCCTTATTTCCTTCCTTCTAGTGTTGGTCTTCGCTGGCGCCACCGCTTCTCTTTAAGTCATGACTGCGACGCCACTCTTCGCTGTCTAAAGTCCCGACTTCAAGCTGCTGCGACGCGAGTCTCGATGAATATCCGTCGCTCTGGTATGACTCTTCAAAGATGTCTCAAGACTTGTATATTACGCTATTGCAGCTCCACTCTTTGGCCTTGAGATGGCAATCACATGGCGCCAGATTCTACCGAGATAATCGAGCGATTCCGATTTGCACAACAAACTTCTCGGACTCCAAATTTGATTATTTTAAGTCCGAATTGGCTCGTTCAAAAGATTTTAGCTCACAAATCACATACTCTACGTGTTCATGCAAGAATTTTACATTTTCAACTTTGTTGACTCAAAATTCACTTATTGGTTCATTTTTAACAAAAACGATAAACGTTCGTGAAAGTTCAACGCTCGTTTCTTCGTTCTAAGTCAGAATTCTATCATTTTTGAGTCCACAACTCTATAATGCCAAATAAGACTTGTTCCCATCAAAAACCAACGTTTCCGAGCTCAATATCAGAAGTCGACTTCTAATCCGAGAATTTCACAAATTCGACGATTATCGTCCAATCGTGTGAATTCCGGTATAACTTCGTTACTTATGAATTGTTCATCATTTCAAATGGATTATTTCCATCATATTAACATCTTAACCTACTCATTTCATTAACTTATTTTCATGATAATTTATTACTTGTTCTTCATATCAAAGTATAAACTACATATAATTTCATTTCTCATGACTTATGATAGATTCAGTCTTCTAACAATCATTCTTACATCCTTTTATCATACAAACTTCATTTATGTAAACATGTTACAAGTCTTACAAGTTCTTTCTTAATTCATAACTTATTTATGAATAAAGTGCTTATTCACGACTTATTAAGACTTAAGTCCTTAGATTATTCATTCTTATCATTTCTTAGCATACATGCTAATCAATCAACACTTCTCTTATCAACCTACAATTGTAGAGATGGAAGATTAATGACATAGGATAATTACCTTTGGTGATTAAGCTTGTCTTTTTCTTTTCTACTTAATGCCAGTCTAAATTATTCTTACTTATTCTCTCTAACAATTAAGTTGGAAGTTGTTGAATGAAAGTTAACAAACAACAAATGAAATCCAAAGCTTTCTATTTATAGGATTGCTAAGGTTAGGGTATTTTAGTCCATAGCCAATCCCACCTCCTTAGTAAACCTCCATAATATTCATTACTTCACAATTAAGTTAACTTGCTCATTACTCTAATTACTTGGTCATCACATTATTTACTTCGTCACCACATTCAACCATGTGATCATGGGTTGCCCCATGGGACACTCTAACCCATTAGATCTTAATTTGGGCATTAATCCAATTAGCTTAGCTTATTCTTTTGGGCTAGCATCAATCCACTTTGGATTTTACATTAACAACCACTTGGGCTCTAACATTACTTACACTTACAAATTGCTACACAATTCTACAAGTCCATTTCATTTGTCTTAAAGCCTTATAACGTATTGTTTACGTATTATTCTCATATTTTAACTCGTATATTCATTCATAATTTACGATATACCATCATTCACCCATACTCGTATAATACTTCGTATCATACTCATATTCATTACCTCATACAATACATACGTATCATACGATCCTTACTTTAGCTTCTTAATGCTTTATTTTCCCTAACGTTCTCAAATTAAGTCCGCAGACGAAAAATTACGTTTTCCATACTTGAATTATTATTACATAATCCGTCTTACCTCGATATTTTGTCATTACGTAATTCTCGAAAGTTCAAAATTAATTCCCGAGCAAAAATTGATGAATAGTGTTTTTCAGAAAATTTCTCGAAAAACTTTTATTTTCGTCTTGGAAATTCAAACACTTTAATTCCTTCACGTAGTCAGAATACTACGATGTTTTGACGTTTCTTGGTTATAGAACAACATTCATCTTACTAACACATAGTAATAACAAATAATATATTTTTTTCATTATTTATTTAAATAAAATTATTTTACTATAGATCCGAATTTCTTGATCGTTACATTCTCCCCCCACTTATAAAGATTACTCCCAAGAATCTCCTCTCACATTACCCAAACTAATGAGGGTAATCCTTCCTTATCTTTTCTTCCAATTCCCACGTTGCTTCTTCTGAATCGTGATTCTTCCATAACACCTTCACGGAAGGTATAACCTTGTTCCGCAGAACTTTCTCTTTTCTATCGACAATTTGAATCGGCATCTCTTCATATGTTAAGTCCTTCTCGATATGAATAGGCTTATACTCTATTACGTGCTTATAATCCGGCTTATAAGGACGTAACATAAATACGTGAAACACGTTATGTATTCGTTCTAGGTCTGGAGGTAATGCTATCATATAAGCTACCTCACCTACCCATTTTAACACTTCAAAAGGTCCTATAAACCTTGGACTTAACTTTCCCTTCTTTCCAAAGTGTATCTTTCCTTTCCAAGGAGATACCTTTAGAAAGACGTAAGAGCCTACTTTAAATTCCCTATTTTCTCGATGCGAGTCCGCATACTTCTCCTATCTGTCTTGAGCTGCTACGAGACGCATTCGTATTAACTTAACTACATCCGCTGTTTGCTTCACCAATTCTGGCCCTAGCATTCGGCATTCTCCCACTTCGTTCCAACGCAATGGTGTTCTGCACTTTCTTCCGTACAAAGCTTCCTAAGGCGGCAGACCTATGCTTGCATGATAACTATTGTTATACGCAAACTCTACTAATGGTAGATGATCATCCCAACTACCCTTGAAATCCATGACGCAAGATCTGAACATATCTTCTAATGTCTGAATTGTCCTCTCCCTCTGTCCACCAGTTTGTGGATGATACGCCGTACTCAGCTTCAACTGTGTTCCCAATTGTTCCTGCAGACTCCTTCAGAAGTTCGATGTGAATCGTGGATCATGATCTGACACAATCAAAACTGGTACTCCATGTCTAGAAATTATTTCCTTAATATAAAGTTTAGCTAACTGGTCCAAGTTATACTTGACCCTTATTGGCAATAAATGAGCCGACTTCGTCAATCGGTCCTCTATTACCCAAATCGCATCATACCCTTTCGTTGTAATCGGAAGTCCCACCGCAAAGTCCATTGTGATATGCTCCCACTTCCATTCCGGAATCTCCAATGACTGTAAAAACTGTGACGCCCCCAAAATAGGTATACATCACCTATCTTGAGTCGCCAAATACATGGTACAAAATTCAAATACAACTTAATTATACAACGATGGGTAAAAATACGACAAAACATATCTTTGTGAGTTTTAATACAAATATTGTCATCTAGACAATATCCACACTGAATTGAGTCTTCATTACATTTATTATCACACTATTTAACAGAATAGTGAGGACTACTAATGCTATTATCTGGACCGTCACTCCGTTCCATGACTAGTCCCTTCTACGTTCTCATTTCATGAAGAGAACAATGAAAGTAAAAGGGTGAGCTCAACTAGCCCAGTAAGAAATATTATGACTAAGATAATACAGAATAAATTATCGTTAGCCTTCAACAGTGTTAAACTGATACAATATAACAAACATCAAGTTTAACTGCAGCGGAACAAGCAATCCATTAAAAGAGTTAAGTAGAGAATAAAATCTACATCAAGTTTAACTGCAGCGGAACAAGAAATCCATTAAAAGAGTTAAGTCGTGTTTCAATAGTTAACGATAAAACTTCCGCCGTTATTTTCATAAAATATTTTTGTCGTTTTTCAATCCGACAATAATTCCGTTGTGGGGTTCACCAATGATTGTGTCGGTGTACGAATATTCCCTGTTAAAACGAATATTCCCAAACCAATCGAATATTATATAACAACTGGCGTACTTTTAAAATTTTATAACTATTACCCACAACTATAACATTATATCAAATTCATTCCATAATATTCAAAAAATTATAATTATAGAAAATTCATCTTTATTCATAAAAGTTGGGGTCTTACAATCTCCGCTTCTTATGAAATTTCGCCCTCGAAATTAGGGTACGTACCTGGTATGTTGAAGAGGTAAGGATACCTTGATTTCATTTCAGATTCTAACTCCTAGGTCATTTCCTCAACATCGTGGTTTCTCCACAAAACTTTGACTTGAGGTATAACCTTGGAGCGTAGAATATGTTCATTCTTATCGAAGATTTGAACATGAACCTCTTTATACGTTAAATCTTCCGTTATTTTGTCCGGTTCTAACTCAATAATGTGGTTCGGGTCTTTCACATATTTATGTACCATGGATATATGAAAAATGTTATGAACACGAGACATACTTGGCGGTAAAGCGAGTCGGCTACAATCCCTACTCGATCGAGAATTAAAAATGGGCCAATGAATCGAGGATTGAGCTTTCCTCTCTTTCCAAATCTCGTAACTCCTTTCCATGGAGCAACACATAATAACACATGATCTCCAATATCGAATTCCACGTCCTTTCGATGAAGATCAACATAACTCTTTTGTCGGTCTTATGAGGTTTTTATACGTTGTCAGATCGTTTGAATCTTTTCTGTAGTCATACGTACCAACTCCGGTCCCAACAACGTTGCTTCACCCACCTCATCCCAGCATATTGAAGAACGACACTTTCTTCCATACAACGCCTCGAATGGAGCCATGCCAATACTTGTTTGATAACTATTGTTGTAAGAAAACTTCACCAATGGTAAGAACTTGTCCCAACTTCCCTTGAAGTCAAGGACACAGAGTCTTAATAAATCTTCAAGAGTTTGAATAGTCCTCTCTGATTGTCTGTCCGTCTGAGGATGATATGCCGAACTAAATCGTAAATCCGCGCCCATAGCTTTTTGTAAACTAACCCAAAATTGTGAAGTGAAACTTGGGTCTCGATCAGAAACTATGGATACTGGCATACCATGCAGTCTTACAATCTCGTTTATGTACATACGAGCAAGACGTTCAGGTGTATAAATTTCTCGTATTGGTAAGAAATGAGCAGACTTGGTCAATCTATCAACAATGACCCAAATTACATCTATGCCTTGAGAAACCTTGGGAAGACTAGTAACAAAATCCATGGTAATGTTCTCCCACTTCCATTCTGGAATTTCAAGTGGTTGCAATGGACCTTTTGGTACTTGATGCTCTGCCTTGACTCGTTGACAAGTTAAACACCTTGAGATAAACAGCGCTATCTCTCTCTTCATATTTCTCGACCAAAATGTATGTCGAAGATCATGATACATTTTGGTAATCCCAGGATGGATTGCAAACGGTGTGTTGTGCGCCTCCATCATGATTTTATACTTTAACTCAGGATCGTTAGGAACACAAAGTCTGAAGTTGACTTGAAGTATTCCTTCTTCATCGATTCTTGCTTCCAGCATAGCACCTTCTTGTACTTTCTTCCTCATATGCATCAGCTCCAGGTCTGTAGCTTGAGCAGCTTTAACTTTATCGATTAAAGTCAGTTCTACTCGTATATTTTCCATCATCACGTGGGTCCCTGGAGTCTTTATCTCTATCTCTATCCTTTACAAGTCAAAAAAAATGGGCCTCTGCATTGACAATATCGCACTCGTACTCGCATATGATCTTCTACTCAATGCGTCAGCTACCACGTTTGCTTTTCCAGGATGGTATTGAATGGTATAGTCGTAATCTTCAATAGCTCGAGCCAACGTCTTTGGCACGTTATACATTCGTTTTGGGTGAAGAAATACTTGAGGGTTTTAGAAATGGGTTTTGTACTGGGGTTAATACAAAATTTGATTTCACGCTCTGGGTAGGCCTAGAAGTCTTCAGAAATATGTCAAGAAATTTATTAACGATAGAAATATCATTCAAAACAGTAACCCTCATCCAAGACTTGGATAGCACGTCACACTGATACTTATCAACTTGCCACTGTTATTCACGACGTCGCCTACAGAAAGTCTGGCTTCGGTGCATTCCACACAAGGAAGTCACCAGCGAAAGGCTAGAGGCTCTTTACTTATGGCTTAATATAACAGTGATTGACTTTAGTGGTTTGGTTGCTTGAATTCGCATAACATGTTGTTTAGGAATATGAAAGCTAACAACCTTATGAAAAGCATGATGAGTAGTTAACCAATCGATTCCTAAAATCACATCAAAGGCAAGTATTTTCAAAGAGATAAGATTGACAGGTAACGTGAAAGTATCGATTTGAATCAACCAAGACTTATAAACAGTGGAGTTAACAAAGTTTTCTCTTAATGGAGTTTGAACCGATAAGTCAAAGTCTAATTTCTCTAGAGTCAAATTTAAATGTTGAGCGCAAGAAAGAGAGATAAAAGAATGGGTAGAACTGGTATCTAATAAGGTATAGACTTCGCAAGAATTTATGATTAACTTACCCGTAATAACCTTGTTCGGGTTCCTTACTTTCTGGGAGGTCACGACAAACGCTCTTCCTTGAACTACCAGTTTTGTCTTATCTGGGATGGCCTTTGATGCCTCCATCCCAGCTGGACTTGTCTTTGGTACATGACAAAATCGGGCCAGGTGACCTTCTCTTCCACAATTGTAACATGTTTTGGATGACATTGCGCAGTTTGGACTGATGTGTCCCTCCCCTCCAAATTTGAAGCATATGATAGGTGGTCGTTCTCCTTCCTTAACAATGGGTGCTGGTGCTGACGTCTTTCCATCATTATTGAACCTTCTCTTCTTGAAATTTCCACTCTTATTATGTTGGCCATGATTACCACCGAAGTGGTTACCATTCTGGGCATGATAATTTCCCCCACGATGGTTATTGTTGTTTCGATGGCCGTTGTGATCGGTACGATTATTATCGTGTTGTTGGTCGTTACCTTTTGGTTGTGCTAACTCATTATCGCGCTCTAATAACTGACCCTTATTCACAACATCTGAATATAAACAAAGTTTATGAGAAATGAGGTATTGACGTATATCGAGTTTCAAACCTCTTAGAAACATTCGCGTCATTTGCTCCTCATTATCGACCAAATGAAACGCAAACCGGGATAACTCCGCAAACTCAGCCTCGTACTGTGATACAGTCATATTATTTTGCTCCATTGCTTATCTCACCATTTTCAGATGCCATTTTCAAATACTGTTACAAAACAAGGGTTAATTGACATATCACATATTATCCCTGTACTCTGCCCGACCAATTAAATACCAAATAAACTTAGGTAGGTCATACTAGCGAAGGAATTCCCCGTCTCTCCCCTCCTAGTTCTTGTCTCACATCTCAGCCAGGGATCATATCCCTAAGCTTTGATACCAACTATGATGCCCCCAAAATAGATATACATCACCTATCTTGAGTCGCAAATACATGGTACAAAATTCAAATACAACTTAATTATACAACAGTCATGTAAAATATGACAAAACATATGTTGTGAGTTTTAATACAAATATTGTCATCTAGACAATATCCACACTCAATTGAGTCCTCATTACATTTATTATCACACTATTTAACAAAATAGTGAGGACTACTAATGCTATTATCTGGACCGTCACTCCGTTCACCGACTAGTCCCTGCTACGTTCTCATTTCTTGAAGAGAATAATGAAAGTAAAAGGGTGAGATTAACTAGCCCAGTAAGAAATATTATGACTAAGATAATACATAATAAATTATCGTTAGCCTTCAACAGTGTTAAACGGATACAATATAACAAACATCAAGTTTAACTGCAGTGGAACAAGCAATCCATTAAAAGAGTCACGTAGATAATAAAATCTACTATCTTTTATGATTTAAAAAGGTTTTTTCATCACTTTTATCGCTGAGACTCAGCTTAATAAATAATCCACATCATCCCTGCACTACTGCCAAGGATATTCATTAGTATCACAACCACAAATTATGCATTCACTACGGGCCAAAGATATTCGTGTATTCATCAATGGTCATGATCATGCCAACAACTGTCCATTAATGCACTACGGGCCAATGAGGACTTTTACCACATCATTTGTAACATTATGGTCATGATTATACCGATTAAGCCCTGGTCATAATCATACCAAGTCCATTTATGCACTACAGGACACAAATGACTTTCAACATAATATAAACATGAGGATGATGATAATGATATAAGAATTCAATAAAACAAGTTCAAGAATTAATTTATCCAGGAACTAATAACGTCGAAATTGTCAACATGATAATTCTTTGTAGTGTAAAATTCAAGAATGCTCAGAAAAATATTTCCATGAAAAGATACTGGATGAAGCGCAAATATCAAGGATATTCCACTAATTTCATGGAGTATAGAAGTCAAAACTTTAACCAACTGAGTGTAATAAAGAATGGAATAACAAAAGAAATCACCAGGCATGTGATAGACCGCACAAACAGGTTATTCCAACAGAATAATAAATAACGGAACCAGGTCATGCGTAAACGCATGGACAGGATATTCCAACAGAATAATAAATAACAGAACCAGGTCAGGCAAAATTCGCACCGATAGGATGTTCTAACAAAATAAAAAATAATGGAACCAGGTCATGCGTAAATGCACAGACATGATGTTCCAACAGAATAATAAAGAATGGAATAACAAAAGAATTTCACTGTGTATGCGGTACTTCGCATAGACATGTTATTCCAACATAATCATAAAGAATGGAATAACAGAAGAATTTCACCAAGTATAGGGTAGATCACATTATACTGAGTTATTCCAATGTAATAAAAAAATGGAATAACAGAAGTTCTCTTCATGAATACGGAAGAAATAATACCCCTTACGAGTATAAAAATTAATATCCCTTACCTTAGAACAAACTAGATATAGGAGTAGTGAAGTAGCAGAATACTTTTCTTCTTTCTCTTTATAGTTTCTCTCTCTAGAGTTTCAAAGGAATTTATAAGAAATAATGAAGGAATGAGCTTCATTTATAGGAGAATGGATGAATAGTAACTAATTCTGAGCGGTCCAGTTGATTTACTTTTTAAGCGGATGATCCAGTTTGGTTTACTATAAAATATTCTAATAAAACAAAATCTTTTAAATAAAATATAATATATTCTATTTATAATCTAATAAAATGAATAACTTTATAAAAGTATTACATTTTATATAAAAAAAGATTTTACTATACAAAAACACTATGCGGAGCACTATGCAAACACTATGCATAATAAAATATAATATATTCTATTTATAGTCTAATAAAACGAATAACTTTATAAAAGTATTACATTTTTATATAAAAAGATTTACTATGCAAAATACTATGCATAATAGAATATAATATATTCTATTTATAGTCTAATAAAACGAATAACTTTATAAAAGTATTCTGTCTTATATAAAAAGCTTTTCTATTCTATTACATTAATAATACTAATAAAACAAAACTTCATCATCATTATTATAATTCACACTATTAATAGACCAGGTCGTTCCCAGGAAAGAGGGGGCTTTCCAATAAGGATTTCTCCCTATTGGCACGTAATTAGGTGACCAAACCTCTCCTTGGCAGAACTTCTAGACATCGTTATTATTGCAAATAATAATATTAATAACTTCGTCATCTCAATTATTGATTTAATAATATATAAAATATCGACAATAATTGAATCAATTACTGAATCAATAATTGAACAAAATTGAGTGACTTCTCACGTAAGCATCAATAATCAATACCGTGTGCTACTATGCAACCACGCGTATTCCTGTACTTTTAACACCTAGTGTTTCAACAGATAACGAAAAAACTTTCGCCATTATTTTCATAAAATATTTTTGTCGTTTTCTCAATCCGACAATAATTCCGTTGTGGGGTCCACCAATGATTGTGCCATCGCATTTAATATTCCCCTGTTAAAACGAATATTCCCCGACCAATCGAATATTATATAACAACTTGCGTACTTTGCAAAATTTATAACTATTACCCACAACTATAACATTATATCAAATTCATTCCATAATATTCAAAAAATGATAATTATAGAAAATTCATCTTTATTCATAAAAGTTGGGGTCTTACAAAAAGCCACTTGGTCGTTGATGTTTGGCCTTAACGTTTTGACAAGTCAAGCACCTACTCATATACTCGGCGATCTCTCTCTTCATATTCGGCCACCAAAACTCTGTCGAAGGTCTTGATACATCTTAGTACTACCAGGATGAATCGAGTACCTCAAACTATGAGCCTCTTGTAATACTTGCTCCCTTAATTCCATATCATTCGGAACCCAAATTCTTCCTTCAAATCTCAATAACCCCTCGTTATCGAGACTGTACTTAATATCTTTTTCATTTGTTAACCGCTCCTTTATCCGGTCACACTCATCAGTTTTGAGCTGCACCTCTTTTACTCTCTCTAAGATGGTAGATTGAATCTCTGTTGCAAATAGTCTCTTCCCCGATTCACTCGCAACTTCACTTCTATTTACATCTTAGCCATCTCTGTTATTAACTCAGTTTGAGCCGTTAACATAGAAAACTTCTCCCGGCCCTTCCTACTTAAGGCATCGACAACTACATTGGCTTTTCGAGGTGATCAGATCTCACAAATGTAATCCTTTATCAACTCCAGCCATCTTCTCTGTCTCATATTCAACTCCTTCTGTGTGAAGATATATTTTAGACTCTTATGGTCCGTGTATATCTCACATTTCTCTCCGTAAAGATAATGTCTCCATATCTTTAAGGTAAAAACTACTACGGCCACTTGCAGATCATGAGTAGGGTAAATTTTCTCATAATCCTTCAACTACCTTGATGCATACACAATGACCTTACCATTCTGCATGAGCACGCAACCAAGTCCTTTATGCGAAGCATCGCTATAAACTATGAAATTTCATTTGTCATCGGGTAATGACAAATTTAAAATGAAATGCATTCTACTATTTGTAAAAGTAGATATAAAGTCTTAATGATCCTTCTTCTTTACAAATAGTACCCTGCATTTCCTACTATTAAACACTACTAATTGAATGTACTTTCTGTCCAACAGTTCTTGTAACTGAACCATCAACTCCTTCATCTCCACTGACGCCATACGATATGGTGCCCTAGAAACTGTTGCTGCTCTGGCACAATGTCTATTACAAACTCGGTCTCCCGATGGAAGACCCGGCGATTCACTTGGAAATACATCCGTGAATTCTTTAACTATAAGTATTTTTTCCATGGTTGCTACCACTCTCTGGGTATCAACAACATGGCACATATAACCTACACATCCTTTCCTCAATAATTTCCTAGTTTGTGTCATGGTAAGATAACACGAACGCCCCGACGATCTATTACCATAAAATACTACTTGAGGTTGTCTCAACGTTCTAATATTCACACATTTCTTTTGACAATCTATAATTGCCCCATGGTTAAACAACCAATCCATTCCAAGAATTACATCGAATTCTCCTAACATTATTGGTATCAAATCTACCGATAATTTAGAACCCCATATGTCTACGCAACAACTCCTATGAATATCTTCAATAAGAATTATCTCTTCGGTTTCTACCTTAATATTTAAAGGTATAGGCAACTTTTCGGGAAGTAATCCTAATCGTCTAGTAAAATCACATGCTATAAATGAACAAGTAGCACCTGAATCAAACAACACGTAAGCATTTATGTCGTTGATCGAAATAATACCTGCGACTACATCCACTGATGTAACTGTATCTTGGACTGTCATGTTAAAGGTTCGGGCCATCGGCCTTCCCGACTGCGCTGGACCACTAATAGCTTACTTACTGCTATTAGATCCCTTATTCATATCTGTCCCCTTCTTCGGGCAGTTCTTTTCTATGTGGTCAGTTGACCCACATATAAAGCATCCGTGATTCTTCTTCAGACTTGGATAGTTAGGCGAAATATGCCCCTCCTGTCCACAGTTATAGCATACCTCCTTCCCCTTGAGATAGACTCCTAAATGAGTCTTCTCACAGGTTTTGCACGCCTCCATTCTCCTCTTCAGATCCCCTTATTTCACTCCAATATTCCCAAAGTTAAACCCTTTCCTTTTCTGTCCATCGCCACTCCCGCTGGCTCCTTCAATTTTCACTCCCCCATCGACCTTTCCCTTATTCTTCTTGTCCTTGTGGTACTGGCTTAAAGCCTCGCTCCCACCTTCGGTGATTATCGCCTTTTCTAGTATAGTCCCAAAGGAAGTACTTTGGAAAATAGATATCCGATTATAGAGCCAGGGTTTCAAGCCCTGCTCAAACCATTTAGCTTTCCTAACCTCGGTGTCCACTTGATGTGGAACAAACCTTGCCAATTAATTAAACTTGGCAGCGTATTGGGGAACCGTCATTTCCCCTTGTTTCAAATCAAGAAACTGCATCTCCATTTTCCCCTGCATACTCGTGGGAAAGTAGTTCTCGAAGAATATCTCCTTAAACCTCACCCACGTTAGGTTCTCTATACCAGCTCTAGCCTGGTTAGCCTCCCATCAAAATTGGCTTCTCCTTTCATTATATAGGTTGCAAAAGCTACCTTCTAACCTTCATCGACATTTGCAATGACAAATGCCTTTTCGATTTCTTTCACCCACATTTGGGCTTCTATGGGGTCCGTAGTTCCTTTGAACTCTGACGGACTGACACTCTTGAAATCTTTAAAAGTAGTAGCTCGTACTACTCCAGGATTTATAGGGATATTAGCCCCATTCCTATTAAACGCAGCTGTTAACAAGTTAACAAACTCCTGATTCGGGTTAACCATACCTCCCTCCGGTTGATTTACATTAGCGTCTTGGTTTCGTTGTCTCCTTCTTGGCTGCATTTTGCTGTTACAATAAATAACACATCATTATCTTTCTTTTCTTATTACTTAGTTATTATTCAAGATTAACAATAACTTCAACATTCATTACTCAATATGTTCCGTAAAAAGGCTTATATTGATTAGCTTCTTATAGTATAATACTACATCATTTACATTACACCGCCTAAGCAGATTACATTACCATCCCGTAATTGCTTTCCAAAAATTGGGATTAACAAAAGACTATCGTTTGATATACAAAAGAGGGTTTTATGTCACTACTGGATACACAATATTTACATATCTAATTCTATTCTAGCTACTACTAGATTACATCTGCCGCAAGGCGTTATCAAAATCTGCGATGGCAAGACCGGCAATAACAACATGGCTAATAGTATGCCGAGTCTACCTAGCCTCTATTGGATACCCAACTACCTGTTGCTGGAAATCCTTATAAGAACTCCTATGAATATAGGACATTCTCCCTATAT
Organism: Panax ginseng; assembly: GCA_020205605.1. Classification (NCBI taxonomy): domain Eukaryota; kingdom Viridiplantae; phylum Streptophyta; class Magnoliopsida; order Apiales; family Araliaceae; genus Panax; species Panax ginseng. The sequence goes on along the minus strand of CM035139.1, from coordinate 89,157,650 downwards.
TTTGTTTCTTGGTCTTTAGCTCCCTTCTGAGCTCAAAGACCTCCTGTTTTAGCTCGTGGACCTTGTCCTTGGCTAAATCTCTCTCTTCATGTTCCTATTCCCACATCGACTCCACATCCATCTTAATATGCAAAATAGCATGGAGCTCTTCCTTTAGCTCCTTCATTTCCTGAAAATAGTGGAGGTTTCTGTCCAGCACTGTCATAAACAGTGACATCATCGACTCCCCCTGGGGTGTCTCTTCAGCAAGTGGTACCAGGTTGAAGGACACTACCTCCACCTCTTCTTCCGACATGCCATCAAAAACCGACATTAGGTCATGGTTCTCCGAGTCACCAGACTCAATCACTACTACTTCTGGCTCCTCTGCTATTCGGTTTGGTATAACCTCTATCTATTTAATCGATTCTTCACTTTCTACTTGTACGTCTCTATAAATTCCATTTCCTCCTGACATCTACAATAAAATAATAAAGTTTTATTAGCACACGTCAGTAGAATAATAGGAACACATATCATATATATTATGCATTTTTAAGGTTAATTTCATCTTTTACTTATTTGACTTCTCTTAAGGTAATGACTTAGGGTTTTATTTTCCCCCTTAAGTTTTCTAACCTAATGCTTTGATACCAACCTATGACGCCCCCAAATCTAGGTATCTTCCAACCCGAGATATGGTGTTCCACAGTGTTATAGTTCACACAAACATTCAATTGAAATGCCTTAAAAGAATGAATATGTCTTATATATTCCAAAACATAATTAACATTCCCCAGGTTCATTATAACCCTTACATTTGTTCTTGTCATAATATCAAATATTATCATTACAAACCTATACTATTACATAGGTTATCTACAGGTTCACTTTAGCCTTTCCTTTATCCTTGTCGGATCCTTTGGTTCGTTCGGTCTTAGCTACATTCATATGGTTCAACCAAGAGTGAGCATAACTAGCTCAATACGTACAACAATTCTATTTGAAAATATGCTTGAATCATACAAATCATATATCTTCAATAACTGAACAATAGTTATGAAGTACTATCGATAATTCAAAATAGCACTTCTCTTTTCTTTAAAACATTTTACAATGACAACATTCAGTAAAACATCAATTCTGGTACAAGACCTTGAGCATTTCATACTTTCTTTGAAAAGGACAACCCAACACTAAGTCCGTAAGTCTGGCATTACTTACGAGGACGTTTAGGTGATCAGCCTATAGTACTCTATGTTGATTAACACTACATTCTTTAAATGTATGTAAATTTAAGTTGTGGCAACCTCGCGTGCCTATCATTTGACGACAAAACATTTGATTAGCATACTCAGTCTTCATTTGAAAACCATACCAACAGAGTTTGGCAAAACATTAACAATACTTTGATAGATTGTAAGAAATCCAACATATCGTAAGTCTAGCCGAAAAAATTGGCTTTTACTTCATCATACATCAATTCATGCGTAGGAATATATGAATCACAAAGCTTGTCTAGATTAAACATAGACAAGGGTTAGAATACTTGCCTTCAGTGTCTGCTACTGTTATTACACGTTCACTTTAAGTCTTTAAAGTCTCTACAATAGATGTTCACATACATAACACGTTAGGTCATAATCAAATAGGTATGGTACCTAACACATCTTACCATTCTTGTCAATCTAATCATATATTAGATTTGTTATTATTGGTTCTGGATTTTCGTTACATTTTACATCGTTCTTATGTTCATATGCAATTGACTTACTTTTGACCTTTAGTTATCATATTTAAGGTCTAACAATGTATTAGACAATGTTACTTCAAGCTTTAGTTCATTACCAATTAGTTTACTATCTTTCCTTGCTTAGAAGATTTCCTTATTGCCTTCCTTCTAGTGCTAGTGTTAAGCTGCGCCACTTTTCGTTGTGTCTAAAGTCCCGCTAAACATCGCGGCGCAAAGTCTCGATTACTATTTGTAGTGTCTTCAAGGCGTGACTCTTCAAATGATGTCTCAAGATTTGCACATGGCACTCTCTGATGCCACTCTTTGGCATTAAATTTTGGCATCGTGGCGCCCACTTCTGTACACCGAATAGTTGATAGTTTTGATTTGCACAACGAAATTCCCGGACTCCAAATTTGATCATTTTAAGTCTGAATTGGCTTGTTCAAAAGCCATTAGGTCTCAAATCACATACTCTACTTCATGCAAGAATTTTACATTTTCAACTTCGTTAACTAAAAATTCACATATTGGTTCATTTTTAACGAAAATGATAAACGTTCGTGAACGTTCAACGCTCGTTTCTTCGTTCTAAGTTGGAATTCGGTCATTTTTGAGTTCGCAACTCTATAATTCCAAATAAGACTTGTTCCCATTGAAAACCAACATTTTCGAGCTCAATATCAAAAATTAACTTCTAATTCGAGAATTTCATGAATTCGATGATTATCGTCTAATCGTGTGAATTCTGGCATAACTTCGTTACTTTGAATTGTTCATCGTTTCAAATGGTTTGTTTCCATCATATTAACATCTTAACCTACTCATTTCATTAACTTATGTTAATGTCAGGATTTTTAGCTGTCCCTTTTTGTGACTTGTTCTTTGGTGTTCTCATGTTAATGTGAGATTTGTTTGAAAAAATAAGTGAAAAAGGTATGACATGTGTAATGTCGATGATTTGACTTTAAGAGTCGCCAGTTGGTGTTTTTAACTGGTTGCACCAACGCAACCGGAAAAGATTTGCACATTGACCCAGTGATGTGACACTGCTAAACGGGTCCGTAAAACCGAGATTTATTTGGGTTCGGGGGCTTGATTATGCGGAGGGAAGGTGTTAGGCACTCCCCGACATCCGTGTTGCCACGGTGACCGCCACTTTTTAAGAAATTATTATATGAGTGTGTGTGTGTGTGTGTGTGTGTGTGTGTGGATCAATGTGCAATTTATTTGGAAGTAGTGTTATGCCTCATTCGCACCTATATACACAGGATTTGAATTTATATAAAAATTCAATTTTAAACAGGATATAGCAATGAGGTTTTGTAAAAGAGGTTTTTCAAACCCTGTGCTCAATAGTAATTGAGGCCTTTGATACTTCCATTTTATTATTAAATGTTCGGCTTGTTTGCTTTATTTTTGAGATGCGAAGCATCTTCGAGAAAATAATATACAGCAGTGCCGAACTCCTCATGGGCATGACAGCCATCTAAGGAAATTTGTACACTATAAATAATGTACAAGCTGCTTACAGCTGAAAATATCCATCACGGGAACTGAATCTAGATTTAGTAGACTGAATCTGTGATCACATGATTCCTAGGCTCACATGATACCGCAGTTTGTATGGAAAACAGTAAGCAGGTATATATATAAAAGCTATAAATATATATATACAGACATGATCAACCACCATGAAGCAACTCCATGGGGGATCGGAAATGTAAATATATAAAACTAGTAAATATATATATATATATATATATATATATATATATATATATATATGGACATGATCAACCACCACGAAGCAACTCCATGGGGGATCAGAGAAGTAAATAAAGTAGTAAATGCGATCAACCGCCACGAAGTAAACTCCAGGCGGGACTAAATGTAAATAAAGCCGTAAAGACGATCAACCGCTATGAAGTAAACTCTAGGCGAGGCTAAATGTAAATAAAGCAGTAAAAGGCCTCGAAGTAAACTTCAGGCTTGACAGAAATGTAAATATATATATATATATATAATTATTGTCGGACATATCCGATTAGCCTGAATCTTATATTCGGTGCATTTATATATATATAAGCAGTAAACGCACCGGATATAATGTAAGAACCCGAATTTTCAGAAAATATTAAAATAAGAATTTAGTAGATAAAATTGTTAAGGCATGTGAAGGGTTGAAATAAAAATATTTAATGTGTTACGTGGTATGTGATATTATGTTACATAGGGTAATATGCTCTATGTAATAAATGTGGGTGTGTTTAATAAATATATATCATTATTATATATTTATTATAAATAGTAGAGATGAATTAGTAAGAAGATGGATAAGATTTATCTATCGGTATTAAATAATTTATGTGAAATTATTATAGTAAGTTGGTGACATTAAAATATCTTTGATAATCACCAATTTTTGTGTATTTGTACGAGTAAGTATCAAGTCTAAGGCAGTGCAATTATACCCTTTAATAGTGGATGTATAGGAGCTGGGCTAAACGATTCCTTCAGAGAGCAGAGGTATATACGAATCAGTAACCGATCTAACTCATTGTGAAAGTAGTGTAAACGAAACGGAAACTAATTTGTTGGTTGTTTGTGAGAAACCACTCAGTGTACTATATTGAATACCATTAAAGACTCGATGTGTACTAGGTTTGGACTTATACATATGTACATTGTTGACGAGAGAAGAAAATCGATAAATCTTTAGATAAATATTTTTAGAGATTTATTGACTAATATTGGGATATGGTTAAATGTATAGATTAAAGAAAGAAGAGTTGAACTTGAAGTTAATTTCTAAATTATAGAAGAATGTAGTCATTGGAGATTCATGTTGGTTAGTATAATGGGATAGCATGTATGGAGCATGTTAAAGGATTTGCGAGTTAAGTTTCTATTTCTGTTGAAGCAGAACATGTCTACATTTGAACTTAAGGTGGCGCTGCATGCGCCACTCCTGGCTCTAAGACCAGTAGCAGCCATGGCCTTTGGCCCCATAGATGGTTCAGGATGAGTTTGTGTAATATGAGCTTTAAGAGTTGTATATTAGTGGCTAATATGTTATATAAAGGATCATAAGTGATGTTCCTAATATCCATAAATGGATTTAGATATCAAAGCATGAATTGAATGTGGGTTAGTTATGGAAATTAACTAAACAAGAATAAATATCGGTTAACTTAAATTAAGTTAAAAATTATATTATGGAATAATATAATTGTATGGCAGTGGCGTGATAGTAAATTAAATGAAATGAGTAATTTACTTAAGTAAAATGGTGAATTAATATATGTGCTTTACATAAAGAAAATAAAATGATTATGTTAATTAATTTTGGCCTTTTTATATATTACATAATATGGTAATATATGAAAGGGTTTAATATTTGAAAGATGTTAATGTAAAGATTGAGAAAGTTGTCTTGGGTCACTCAAATAATTATACGTATATTGTATAATTTAAATAAATAATAGAGTAAATATTAATTATTCTAAGTGTAAATGTTGTACATATTATAAGTATGTAATTATTTAAGTAAGCTAAATAATTTAGTATTATGATAAAGTGTGACGTGAATCTTATATTAAGTAAATATTAAAATAATATGGAATTGGGAAAAAGCCAAACGTGGCCTAGACCCCTAATATTTTATTATAGAAATAATGAGCTTGAGTTATATAACTCCACTAAATGAGATAAATGAGCCTTCTGTGGCCTGAGTATTAAAGGTAAACCAGACTAAAGGTTTAACTAGAATTATAAAAAGAAAATAAATGGTAAGTTAATAAATAATTGATATTAATTATCATTATGATAATTGAGTGTATTTGAGATAATAAATTTTATGAAAAAGAATCGGTTGAGAGTACCTAACTAAATTATAATTAGCCCAATTAAAATATTATTTGGACTAACCCAAATGTACATGGATTGTATGATTATGGGTATATCTACCCCTAATTTATCATATGGTAATAACATCAAGTTATCAAATGTGACTTGTGTAGCCCAAAAGGAAAATCACATTAATAATGTTAAGTTAAAAAAGGAGAGTGCAAAATTCTTAAAAAGCCTTATCAGTCATTTTTCCTTCCTCACGTGACTATGCCATTGGCCTAGCCTATCTCTTCTTGCTCAAAACTCAATAGGATCAAAAAGGCTAGAAGATGGTGATCGTGTCTATGGGAATGGCGGGGAAGGAGTGGTTAAACACTTTCCACCAACTCCTTCTTGTCTAACAGATTCTTCTTTCTTCCACTAGTTTGATTTCTAAGGCAAAGACCAAAGTTGGACAATGGTTGGGCTATATATAGATGGCTTCCCTTCTCAATTTCCATTTGCTAGATTTCTGTTAGTTCAATATATAGAGTGAAATTGCTGGATAGGGAGAGAGCTAGTGAGTTAAGAAGAATTCTAAGAAAGCTCTTGCATTTTGGTGATTATAGTAGAAGGGAGTAATACTATGTAATTGAGGGAAATCATCAAAGGTACTCAATTATAACTCCTTTATATTTCTTACACTTTAATCATTGATAGAATGGTGAAAGCATGATTGTGTGATTATAATTTATATACACATATGTTCTTAATTTCAAGTTTTGATTTTCTTAGAAATGTAAGAAATACTTGCTAAGTGAGTCAAAAATTTGTGACTAAAACTTGTTGGAATCCATTAATTGTTGCTAGATGTTGTTAATACAGTTAGAAACGAAAACAACGAAAGTAAAACGAACCAATTTGGCTGAGAAACGAATTCGTAGTGAATGAATTCGCTAAACTTTTCAAAACATGAAAATTTAGTATAAATATGAGTTTTGGATTAATATTTGAGTTAGTTAAAGGGTTTGAAGTGTTATAATTACTCTGTAGATGGGTGGCTATGAGTTTAACGAGTCCAACGAATCGAAAACCAACTAATTCGGACTTAAAATGAGAAAGTTATAACCAAAACTGTTATTTGTGTAAAGCCTCGCGCTGGCGCGCTGCCCATGCTCGTAGGCGTGCTTCTGGGGCTAGGAAATGGTGCGGGCGTGCGGTAATGGTGAGGAAAAGGGGCACGGTCGTGTCCCATGTGTGTCGAGTGTGACTGCTATAACCTATTTTGGTAAAACGGCCATAACATTTTCATACAAACTCCGATTAAGGTGATTCAAGATGATCCGGAACGAGGAAGAATAAACCTACAACTTTTGTTCTTTAAGTGTTTCAATTTGAGGTCGTTAGGAAGGGTCAAAATAGTCATCTTTGTGTATCATAACTTTTATGAATAAAGAATAATTTTCTCTTAAAATATATTTTTGAATGATATTATGGTGTGGATTTGATATAATGTTATAGTTGTGGGTAATATTTACAAATTTTGCCAAAGTAAGCAAGTGGTTATATAATATTTCATATAAATACATTGGTGGGGGAATATTCGTTTTAACGAGGGAATATTAAATGCGATGCAAAGCACAATCATTGAGTGGACCCCACAACGGGGGAATATTAAGTATTGTCATTGATGGACCCTGAATGGAAGTATTTAGATTAGAAAATGACATAATTATCTTTTTATAAAAATAACGGCGGAAGTTTTACTTTAATTAAGCTGTTGAACTACCGGTAGTAAAAAATACGATGTCTGGCGTGGGTTGCGTAGTAGCACATGGTATTGATTATTGATGCTTACGTGAGAAGTCACTCGATTATACTCAATTATTGCTACGATAATTCTTTGCATCATATCTCTCATATTATTGATTCGATTATTGTCACGCGATATCATCTGCATTATATGATATATTATTAAATCAATAATTGAGATGACAAAGTTATTCATATTATTAAATTGCAATATTTACAATATCTAGAAGTTACATCGAGGAGAGGTTTGGTCATCTAATTGCGGCCAATAAGGAGAAATCCTTATCGGAAAGCCCCTCTTTCACAGGAATGACTGGTTGTTAAATATTGTGAGTTATAATATTAATGATGAATAAGTTTGTGTTGATTAAAGATGAAATTGATAGTTCCATTGTGTTGGAATTATTAGTGTTAGTGAAATCGACATTTATTTGATATTAATTGATGTCTGGAAGTTATCTTGACGATCGGGATAATTAATCGGATAAATGAGCAATTAATTGCTATTAATTCACATGATTATAACTATTTGTTCACATGTGTGTACTATTGATTCACATTCTTGTACTATTAGGGGAGTTGGTGCAAGATTGATAATACTTGCATGACTAAGTTAAAAATGGAGGTATAGATGGAGTACTATCTTGTAATTACGTATTTTCACATGATTATAACTATTGATTCACATGATTGAACTATTGATTCACATTATTTACTATTAGGGGAGGTGGTGCAAGTTTGATAATACTTGCGGGACTAAATTAAAAATGAAAGAAAAGTTGAAGGTATTGTCTTTGTAATATTTGAGCCCCAAAAGCGTGCGATTATCGAAACTATATTTTCCTATAAATAGAAGCTCATTCTTCCTTCATTTCTCACCAATTCACTAAAGCTATAGAGCAATTATTATAGAGAGAAATTATAGAGAAAAGAAGAAGAAGAAATACTGCTACCTCTCTACTCCGATATCCGATTTCTTTCTAAGGTAAGGGGTATTTATTTCTTTTCGTATTCATGAAGAGAGCTTACATTATTCCATTCTTTATTATTATGTTGGAATAACTTTTATATGTCAAAGTACCGCATACATGGTGAAATTCTTACATTATTCCATTCTTTATTATTATTTGGAATATCACATGCATGCATGTGGATTATTCTTTGAACACTTGGTTCCATTCTTTATTATTCATTTTGGAATAACTTTTTATTCCATTCTTTATTATTACATTGGATTCACATGCACTGGTTCCATTCTTTATTATTCCATTCTTTATTATTTGGAATAACACATGCATTGATGCATGGTGAATTCTTATTATTCATTCTTTATTATTACATTTGGATTCGCATGACTTCTGCGGATTCCATTCTTTATTATTCTTTATTTGGAATAACTTTTGTCTATGTGGATTATCACATGCATGGTGAATGATCCTTATTATTCATTCCTTATTAAATTGTGGAAATGATGCATACATGTGGATTCTGCATGCATGGTGGGTGAAAATCCATTTGCGATTTCATATATTCTATGATACTCATTTGGTTAAAGTTTTGGCTTCTATACTCCATGAAATTAGTAGAATATCACGGATATTTAAGCTTCATCCAGTATCTTTTTCATGAAAATATTCTTACGAGCATTCTTGAATTTTACTCCACAAAGCGATATCATGTTGACAATTTGGGCGTAATTGATTTCAAGATAAATTAACTTATAAATCTTTAAAATTTATTCTTGAACTTGTTTTATTGAATTATTATGTCATTGTCATCATCCTCATGCTTATATTGTGATGAAAGTCATCTTTGGCTTACGTGCATAGATGGACTTGGTATGATTATGACCGAGGATTATTCGGTATAATCATGACACTGTAATATTATAAATGATGTGGTAAAAGTCCTCGATGCTTTGTATTGCATTGATGGACAATTTTTGGTATGATTATGACGAGGATTATTCGGTATATAGTCATGACCATTGATGATTTAATGAATATCCTTGGCCCGTAGTGCGGGGATGACTTCGATGATGTGGTTTATTTATTAAAATTTGAGTCTCGTGATAAAAATTGATGAAAACATTTTAAATCATAGAAGATAGTAGATATCATGCTCTACTTGACTCTTCTAATGGATTACTTATTCATTTGCAGATTAAACTTGATGTCTATTGTATTTTATCGGTTTAACATTGTTGAAGACTAATGATAATTTATTACGCATTATCTTAGTCATCATAATATTTCTTCTTGGGCTAGTTGAGCTCACCCTTTTTTTCCTTTGTTCTCTTGAGGAAATGAGAATGTGGCGGGACTAGTCGGGGAGCGGGTGATGGTCCGGATGATAGCATTAGTAGTCCTCACTATTACATTAAATAGTGTGACAATAAATGTAATGAGGACTCCATTGAGTGTGGATATTGTCTAGATGACAATATTCTTATTAAAACTCTTAGATTATGTTTTGTCGTATTTTACCACATTGTTGTATAATTAAGTTGTATTTGAATTTTGTACCATGTATTTGGCGACTCAAGATGGGTGATGTATACCTATTTTGGGGGCGTCACGTTGGTATCAAAGCTTAGGGATGATCCTGGTTGAGATGTGAGACAAGAACTAGGAGGGAGAGCGGGGAATTCCTTAGCTAGTATGACCTACCTAAGTTTATTTGGTATTTAATTGGTCGAATTGAGTATAGGGATAATATGTGATATGTTAATTAACCCTTGTTTTGTGGCGATATTTGAAAATGGCATCCAAAATGTTGAGATAAACAATGAAGCACATGAGGCCAGATTGAGTCACCACAGATTAATGCCGGATAATGTGCAACGGGAAGACAATAATCCTCATGTAAACAATAACAGCAGATGAAAAATGGTGAGCGATGGGATGTTCGAGAGGCTTTATGCAATTCATGCAACATCGGTGAAAGCGGCTCTGTCCAAAATGCGGTGGAAACAACGACAACTCTCGGACGGTCACCATTAAGCGATTCAAGGAGCTGGGACCACGAGTTTTTTGAAGCCAAAACCACTTAAAAGCGCGAGAGCGTGGATAAAGCGGATCAACAAGATATTTGATGTCTTGGGATGCTCAGAGGAGCAAAAGGTTCCTTTTGCCACCTTCATGTTGCGAGCGAGGCGGATTCTTGGTGGGAATCATAAAGCGTACTCAACTGCTGCACTTTCAAAATGTCTTGGGAGAAGTTCGAAGAGTCATTCGATGATAAGTACTTTCACGAAAGTATTAAATCACATGAAGGAGGTAGAGTTCATCAAGCTTGAGCAAAACAATATGGCCAGTGGCGCGATCTGAAGCTAAGTTTGTTGAGTTATCTCGGTTTGCATCCCACTTGGTTGATAATGAGGAGAGAATAGCCGCGGATGTTTCTAAGAGGTTTGAAACTTAGATATCGTCAATACCTAATTTCTCACAAATTGTGTTTGTATTGAGATGTTGTGAATAGGGCTTCGATTATTGGAGCGCGATAATGAGTCAACCCAACCAAGAGAGAGCAATGACAAGTCGATAATACCGATGGTAGCGATCATCGAAGCGGTGACAACAAAGCGTGGAGGAATCAACATGCGAAAATGATAATCACTTGGTGGTAATCATGGCCATGACAATAAGAGTGGACATTTCAAGAAGAGAGATTCAACAAGGATGGAAGATGTCGGCACCAACACACTGTTGTTAAGGAAGGAGAACGACCACCGGTCGTATATTACAAATGTGGAGGGAAGGACACATAAGTCAAAGCGCACGATGCACGTCCAAAAGCGTGTTATAATTGTGGAAAGAAGGTCACCTAGCCCGATTTTGTCATGCACCAAAGTCAAGTCCGGTTGGGATGGAGGCATCAAAGGGTGTCCCGACAAAAACAAAATCGGTAGTTCAAGGAGGAGGCGTTTGTCGTAACCTCCCAAAAGCGAGGAATCGAGCGAGGTGATCACGGGTAAGCTAATCATAAACTCTAGCGAAGTTTATACTTTATTTGATACTGGTTCTACCCATTCCTTTATTTCTCCTACTTGCGCTCAACGTTTAAATTTGACTCCGGAGAAATTAGACTTTGACTTATCTGTTGAAACTCCGTTGGGAGAAACCTTCATTACATCCACGGTTTATAAGTCTTGTTTGATTCAAATCGGTAACCGCACGTTACCTGTCGATCTTATTTCTTTGAAAATACTTGCATTTGATGTGATTTTAGGGGTTGATTGGTTAACTACTCATCATGCTAAAATCGATTGTTTTTATAAGGTTGTTAGCTTTCATATTCTAACCAACCTATTATGCGAATTCAAGCAACCAAACCACTAAAATCAATCAACATCATATCAAGTCATAAAAGCTATTCGTTTATTGAAAAGCGGATGTCAAGCTTTCTTAGCCCATATCACAGATTTAAATAAAGATCGTCATTTTGAATGATATTTCTATTGTTAATAAATTTCTGACGTATTCCTGAAGAACTTCTGGCCTACCCCCAGGCGTGAAATTGAATTTTGTATCGACCTTGAATCGGTACAAAACCCATTTCAAAGCCCCATATCGAATGGCTCTATTGAACTTGAGTTAAAAACCCAACTCTAGAGAAATTGTTAGACATCGGTTTCATTAGGTCTAAATCGTCTCCTTGGGGTGCTCTGTTACATTAAGTGAAGAAGAAAAAGATGGAAGTATGCGACTTTGTATTGATTATCGGGAGTTGAATCATGTCACCATCAAAAATAGGTACCCGTTGCCTCGCATTGATGACTGTTTGACCCGATTGCAAGGAGCCAAATTCTTTTCAAAGATTGATCTTCGTTAGGATATCATCGATTGAAGATTAAAAGCGATGACATTCAAAGCCTTTTCGAACTTCGATGCGGGCATTATGAATTCTAGTCATGTCTTTTGGATTGACTAATGCTCTCTTTGCCTTCATGGATATGATGAGCCAAGTATTCAAGGAATATTTGGATCACTTTGTGGTCGCTCTTTATTGATGACATCCTCATATACTCCAAAACCCTTGAAGACCATGAAAGCAACACTTGAGGCGATACTCCAAAAGCTTTGTGAAAACAAGCTTTATGCCAAGTTGAAGAAATCACGAGTTACGGCTTGAGGAAGTTGCATTCCTTGGGCACGTGATATCAAATCATGGAATATCATTGACCGAAAAAGATTGAAGCAATTCAAAAGTTGGGAGCAACCTAAATCGATGGCCAAAATGCAATCGTAGCTTTCTCGGCTTAGTGGTTATTATCGGAGATTAAGTAGAAGGGTTTCTCGAATCGCTACTCCATTAACTTTCGGTTGACTCGAAAAATGATACAAAATTCGGTTGGAGCGAGGAATGTGAAAAGAGTTTTCAAGAACTTCGAGGAGACTCATTTATTTTTTTTACGACAATACCATCTAGCTCGGAGGGATTTGTCATCTACAATGATGCTTCAGGCAAAGGGTTAGGATGTGTTCTCATGCAACATGGGAAAGTCATAGCCTATGCCTCTCGACAACTCAAAGAATATGAGAGGAATTATCCTACTCATGATCTAGAGTTGGCAGTAGTCGTTTTTACGCTTAAGATTTGGAGGCATTACCTGTATGGAGAGAAGGTGGAGATCTATACGGATCATAAAAGCCTCAAATATTTCTTCACTCAAAAGGAACTCAACATGCGGCAACAACGATGTCTTGAGTTGTTGAAAGATTATGATCATACCATCGAATACCATCACGGAAAAGCGAGCGTAGTAGTGACGCATTGAGTAGAAGATCATATCTGCGATGCAGTGCAATATTGTCAATGCAAAGACCCATTTTGTATGACTTGGAAAGGATGGAAATAGAGTTAAAGACTCGAGGGACCCATGTGATGATGGCGAATATCTGAGTGGAACCGACTTTAATCGATAAAGTTAAAGTTTTTCAAACTACAGGACACAGAGGCGATGCGTATGAAGAAGAAAGTGCAAGAAGGTGCTATTATTCGGGAAGCAAGAATCGATGAAGAAGGAATACTTGAGTCGACTCCGGACTTTGTGTTCTAACGATTACGACTTGAAGTATAAAATCATGATGGAAGCTGACAACACACAGTTTGCAATCCATCTTGGGAGTACCAAAATGTATCGTGATCTTGACATACATTTTGGTGGAGCAATATGAAGAGAGAGATAGCGGGGTTTATCTCAAGGTGTCTAACTTGTCAGCGAGTCAAGTAGGAGCATCAAGTGCCAAAAGGTCCATTGCAACCACTTGAAATTCGAATGGAAGTGGGAGCACATTACCATGGATTTCGTTCTTTGGTCTTCCCAAGGTTTCTCAAGGCATAGATGCGATTTGGGTCATTGTTGATAGATTGACCAAATCTGCTCATTTCTTCTGCAAATCTGAGAAACTTTTACACTTGAGCGTCTTGCTAGTATGTACATAAGCGAGATCGTAAGATTGCATGGTATGCGGTATCCATAGTTTACGATCGAGACCCAAGATTCACTTCAAGATTTTGGGTTAGTTTGCAAAAAGCTATGGGCGCATGGATTCTGATTTAGTTGACATATCATCCTCAAAGCGGATGGGCGTTCGGAAAGGACTATTCAAACTCTTGAAGATTTATTAAGACTACTGTGTCCTTGACTTCAAGGGAAGTTGGGACAAGTTCTTACCATTGGTGGAGTTTTCCTACAACAATAGTTATCAAACAAGTATTGGCATGGCTCCATTTGAGGCGTTGTATGGAAGAAAGTGTCGTTCTCGGTATCTTTGGGATGAGGTGGGTGAAACAACGTTGTTGGGACCGGATTTGAATACGTATGACTACGGAAAAGATTCAAACGATCCGAATGACGTATAAAAAAACTCACAAGATCGACAAAAGAGTTATCTTGATCTTCATCGAAAAGGCGTGGAATTCAATATTGGAGATCATGTGTTGTTACGTGTTGCTCCATGGAAAGGAGTTACAAGATTTGGAAAGAGAGAAAGCTCGATCCTCGATTCATTGGCCCATTTTAATCCTCGATCGAGTAGGAGCTGTGGCCTATAGACTACGCTTACTACATGATATGTCTAGTGTTCATAACATTTTCACATATCTATGTTACGTAAATATGTGAAAGACCCGAACCATATTATTGAATTAGAACCGGACGAGATAGAGGAAGATTTAACGTATGAAGAGTTACTGTTAAAATCTTGGATAAGAAGGATCATATTCTACGCTCTGAAAGTTATACCTCAAGTCAAAGTTTTGTGGAGAAACCACGATGTGGAGGAAATGACACAGGAGTTAGAATCGAGATGAAATCAAGGTATCCTCACCTCTTGACATACCAGTCGCACCCCTAATTTAGAGGATGAAATTTCATAAGAAGGGAGGTTGTAAGACCCCAACTTTTATGAATAAAGAATAATTTTCTCGAAATATATTTTTGAATATTATGGTGGATTTGATATAATGTTATAGTTGTGGGTAATATTTACAAATTTTGCAAAGTAAGCAAGTGGTTATATAATATTAGATTGGTGGGGAATATTACGTTTTAACGGGGAATATTAAATGCGACGACACAATCATTAGTGGACCCCCTGGCGGAAGTATTGTCGTAGTTAGAAAATGACATAATTATCTTTTTATAAAAATAACGGCGGAAGTTTTACCGTTAAACTGTTGAACTACCCGGTAGTAAAAAATGCGATGTCTGGCGTGGTTGCATAGTAGCACGGTATTTGATTATTGATGCTTCGTGAGAAGTCACTCGGTTATACTCAATTATTGCTATCTAGTAATTGTTGCATCATATCTCTCATATTATTGATTCGATTATTGTCACAGTATCATCTGCATAATATGATATATTATTAAATCAATAATTGAGACGACAAAGTTATTCATATTATTAAATTGCAATATTTACAATATCTAGAAGTTACATCGAGGAGAGGTTTGGTCATCTAATTGCGCGCGATAAGGAGAAATCCTTATCGGAAAAGCCCCCTTTTTCACAGGAGCGACACGGTTGTTAAATATTGTGAGTTATAATATTAATGATGAATAAGTTCGTGTTGATTAAAGATGAAATTGATAGTTCCATTGTGTTGGAATTATTAGTGTTAGTGGAAATCGACATTTATTTCGATATTAATTGATGTCTGGAAGTTATCTTTGACCGATCGGGTAATTAATTGGGATAAATGAGCAATTAATTGCTATTAATTCACATGATTATAACTATTTGTTCACATGTGTGTACTATTGATTCACATTCTTGTACTATTAGGGGAGTTGGTGCAAGATTGATAATACTTGCATGACTAAGTTAAAAATGGAGGTATAGATGGAGAGTCTTATCTTTGTAATTCATATTTTTCACATGATTATAACTATTGATTCACATGATTGAACTATTGATTCACATTATTTACTATTAGGGAGGTGGTGCAAGTTTGATAATACTTGCGGGACTAAATTAAAAATGAAAGAAAAGTTGAAGGTATTGTCTTTGTAATATTTGAGCCCCAAGCGTGCAATTATCGAAACTATATTTTCCTATAAATAGAAGCTCATTCTTCCTTCATTTCTCACCAATTCACTAAAGCTATAGAGCAATTATTATAGAGAGAAATTATAGAGAGAAAGAAGAAGAAAGTCTGCTTACCTCTCTACTCCAATATCCGAGTTTCTTTACTAAGGTAAGGGTATTATTTCTTTCGTATTCATGAAGAGAGCTTACATTATTCCATTCTTTATTATTATGTTGGAATAACTTTGTCTATCTGAAAAGTACCGCATACATGGTGAAATTCTTACATTATTCCATTCTTTATTATTACATTGGAATATCACATGCATGCGGATTCGCTTGAGACACAGGTTCCATTCTTTATTATTACATTGGAATAACATTTAATATGCATGCATATATATATGTCATCATGGTGAATTCTTTGTTATTCCATTCTTTATTATGTTTGGAATATCACATGCATCTGTCATGGATTCTGTATTCCATTCTTTATTATTACATTTGGAATATCACATGCATGCGGATTACACATGCACACTTACATTATCCATTCTTTATTATTACATTTGGAATAACATTGTGCTTCGCATGATGTTCCATTATCACATGCATAACATGAATGATCCTCACATGCGTGGTGATTCATTCCTTATTAAATTGTGGAAATGATCATCATACGTGGATTACTGCATGGCGGGTGAAAATCCATTTGCGATTTCATATATTCTATGATACTCATTTGGTTAAAGTTTTGGCTTCTATACTCCATGAAATTAGTAGAATATCACGGATATTTGCGCTTCATCAGAGTATCTTTTCATGGAAATATTCTTACGAGCATTCTTGAATTTTACTCCTGGCGATATCATGTTGACAATTTGGGCGTAATTGATTTCAAGATAAATTAACTTATAAATCTTTAAAATTTATTCTTGAACTTGTTTTATTGAATTATTATGTCATTGTCATCATCCTCCATTATATTATATTGTGATGAAAGTCATCTTTGGCTTACGTGCGTAGATGGACTTGGTATGATTATGACCGAGGATTATTATAATCATGACTGTAATGTTATAAATGATGTGGTAAAAAGTCCTCGCACATTTTGTAG
Source organism: Panax ginseng (assembly GCA_020205605.1). Lineage (NCBI taxonomy): Eukaryota > Viridiplantae > Streptophyta > Magnoliopsida > Apiales > Araliaceae > Panax > Panax ginseng. The sequence continues at coordinate 89,140,643 of CM035139.1, read as the reverse complement.
TGCATTGATGGGCGATTTTTGGTATGATTATGACCGGGATTATTATTGGGTATAGTCATGACCATTGATGATTTAATGAATATCCTTGGCCCGTAGTGCGAGGATGACTCGATGATGTGGTTTATTTATTAAAATTTGAGTCTCGACTGATAAAATTGATGAAAACATTTTAAATCATAGAAGATAGTAGATATCATGCTCTCTTGACTCTTTAATGGATTGCTTATTTATATTCATTTAAGTTATGGTAAGTATAATAGTTTTAAACTCATATGATGATGGTATTTAAAGTCAAGTCTTAGGTAAGTAATTTCCAAAGAATAATCTTGTCCAAAAGAATGAGAATAAGTTTGATGAACTATATCGAGAATAATATATATGGAGTTTTTTTTGATAATAGGGGAAAGTTAAATTGAAATTTTGAGTATAGTAAACTAGCTATAACCCTAAGTGTGTATGGTATTAAAGATTGATAGAATGAAGCAATGGATACAAAGAATTCAAAGTTAAGATGTAGTTAAACATAGATTTTCTAAATCTTCCATAGTTCTTAGATTTTCAAAATATTTGTTGATTGACTTTTTCTCCTTTATATGTATAGCGTGATGTTTGCATTTAAGTTATTTTCTTAAAATACTTTGGATCATGTGATTGAACTAATGATGTTTTAAAAATAATCTTTTTTATCCATATCGTATATATATATGTTATAAAGTATGCTAATTGTTTAGAATGAAGCAATGGAGTAAGACAAAATGATTTAAAAATGTTCAAAATGTATTTCTGAGCATTTACATCATTTGGTATGGTGTCGAAATGGTAAAGTATGGAGTCTTCAATGTAGTTGAACCTAGTGTTGGTTGTGATCGAAATATCATCAGCCAATTTTGGTACGATGTAGTATGACAAAGTCACATAATGATGGAATCCTCAACGTACTACTAATCTAGTATGGTATCATGACGTTATAAAAGAAATTTTTATTTTCTTTTAAATTATGAAGAAGGTCAATTAAGTTGGCCAAATTATTTTGATTGATGTCTGAATTGTCGATAAAAGTCTAGGCTATTTGATTCGGCTAGACGACTATTGAAAAATATTTGTGGAATTCAAGCGTTCTTGAGTATTTATGCCAAACCAGATTGCTCTGGTGTGGATTCGGATGCGAAAAAAGATGAGGTGAACAACCCTATAAGGGGACATGTTTTCGGGGACAATGGTTCCGAACGTAACGCATGTAGTCATTACAAAACACTACGTTGTAGCCCAACGTAGTGGTACGATAGCCTGGACACCTAGCTTACGTGTGAAGGGTGTTATCAGTCTTCGTGATAGATAAACACTCTAGTTTGTAGTGCGGAGAATTGTGATGAAGCACTGGTTCACGGTCTTGTGACCCCTCGGCATAATTTGGAATCTGAGTTATTCATACTACTTCCCGATTATTGAAAAATCGTGGAAGACTCTTATTCTTCTATGTGATGAATATAGGGAGTAGAATGTTCCTAAGAAAGGAGAATATGGTAGAATGCAAGTGAGCAAGTTATAATGAAACTTCCGAAAAGAGAATGGATAAAATTATTCAAAAAAATAAGTAATATTCGAAATAGCACCGAGTAGAGGAGGTTTCGGTGATTCCGAGGACGGAATCCTTATAAGGGGGAGAGGATGTAAGAACCCGAATTTTTAGAAAATATTAAAATAAGAATTTAGTTGAATGTGGGTTAGTTATAACTAAACAAGAATAAATATTGGTTAACTTAAATTAAGTTGAAAATTATATTATGGAATAATATAATTGTATAGCAGTGGCGTGATAGCAAATTAAATGAAAGGAGTAATTTACTTAAGTAAAATGGTGAATTAATATATGTGCTTTACATAAAGAAAATGAAATGATTATGTTAATTAATTTTGGCATTTTTATATATTACATAATATGGTAATATTTGAAAGGGTTTATTATTTGAAAGATGTTAATGTAAAGATTGAGAAAGTTGTCTTGAGACAATCAAATAATTATACGTATAGTGTATAATTTAAATAAATAATAGAGTAAATATTAATTATTCTAAGTGTAAAGGTTGTACATATTATAAGTATGTAATTATTTAAGTAAGCTAAATAATTTAGTATTATGATAAAGTGTGACGTGAATCATATATTAAATAAATATTAAAATAATGTGGAATTGGGGAAAAGCCAAACGTGGCCTAGACCCCTAATATTTTATTATAGAAATAATGAGCTTGAGATATATAACTCCAGTAAATGAGATAAATGAGCCTTGTATGGCCTGAGTATTAAAGTTAAACCAGACTAAAGGTTTAACTGAAATTATAAAAAGAAAATAAATGGTAAGTTAATAAATAATTGATATTAATTATCATTATGATAATTGAGTGTATTTGAGAAAATAAATTTTATGAAAAAGAATCGGTTGAGAGTACCTAACTAAATTATAATTAGCCCAATTAAAATATTATTTAGACTAACCCAAATGTACATGGATTGTATGATTATGGGTATATGTACCCCTAATTTATCATATGGTAATAACATCTAGTTATCAAATGTGACTCATGTAGCCTAAAAGGAAAATCACATTAATAATGTTAAGGTTAAAAAGGAGAGTGCAACATTTATAAAAAGCCTTATCAGTCATTTTTCCTTCCTCACGTGACTAGGCCATTGGCCTAGCCTATCTCTTCTTGCTCAAAACTCAATAGGATCAAAAAGGCTAGAAGATGGTGATCGTGTCTATGGGAATGGCGGGAAAGCAGTGGTTAAACACTTTCCACCAACTCCTTCTTGTCTAATGGATTCTTCTTTCTTCCACTAGTTTGATTTATAAGGCAAAGACCAAAGTTGGACAATGGTTGGGCTATATCTAGATGGCTTCCCTTCTCAATTTCCATTTGCTAGAATTCTGTTAGTTCAATATATAGAGTGATATTGCTATATAGGGAGAGAGCTAGTGAGTTAAGAAGAATTCTAAGAAAGCTCTTGCATTTTGGTGATTACAGTAGAAGGGAGTAATACTCTGTAATTGAGGGAAATCATCAAAGGTACTCAATTGTAATTCCTTTATATTTCTTACACTTAAATCAGTGATAGAATGCTGAAAGCATGATTGTGTGATTATAATTTATATACACATATGTTCTTAATTTCAAGTTTTGAATTTCTTAGAAATGTAAGAAATACTTGCTAAGTGAGTCAAAAATTTGTGACTAAAAGTTGTTGGAATCCATTAATTGTAGCTAGATGTTGTTAATACAGTTAGAAATGAAAACAACGAAAGTAAAACGAACCAATTTGGTTGAGAAACGAATTCATAGTGAATGAATTTAGTAAACTTTTTAAAACATAAAAATTTAGTATGAATAAGTGTTTTGGATTAATCTTTGAGTTAGTTAAAGTGTTTGAAGTGTTATAATTACTCTGTAGATGGGTAGCTAAGAGTTTAACGAGTCCAACAAAACGAAAACCAACTAATTCGAACTTAAAATTAGAAAGTTATGACCAAAATCATTATCTGTAGTGTAGCCTCACATGAGACCTTGACTTCCTTAGTATACATCTTGGTAACCAGAAAGGTCAGGAAATGGCGACGCCAGAGATAATGGTGAGGAAAAGGGGTGCGACCACGCCCTATGTGTGCTGTGTGTGACTACTATGATCTGTTTTGGTCAACCGGCCATAACATTTTCATACAAATTCCGATTGAAGTGATTCAAGATGATCCGGAACGAGGACGAATAAAACTACAACTTTTGTTCTTTAAGTGTTTCAATTTGAGGTCGTCAGGAAGGGTCAAAACAGTCATCTTTGTGACTATTACGTAATAAGAGGCGATCGAAGGGCGTTGAATGACACATACACAAGTATAGTGCTCCCGAGGATGAAATATGTTATTCTAAGTGATAAAACATAAATATGCATGATAATATACATGTCATATAACTAAGATTACTTTACTCATTATGGAATGCCTTCACATGATTTTCTAAAAGAAAACTTAAAGTTTTTGAGAAACGGAAGTTGATGAATTTGGTGTCCTTTGAGTTTTGACCTTGGACATGAAATGTAGTTTTAAAGTTACCTTGCATATACTAGATTGATATAGCTTGGTTTAAAGTGTTTTGAAAGTAAAACCTGAAGTTTTGAAAATGAAACTTAACGAACTTTATGTTTTTTAAGTTTCGACCTTGGAAACATGTGAATGTGGCCTAGTTATGTGCGCTGATGGATAAGGAATGTAATTCCAAGATGTATTGCACACAAAAGGTTGTCAAGCTCGGTTAAGTACGCGTTTTAAAGAGAAATATAAAAGTTTTAGAATCTAACTTTGAAGAGCATTATATTACTTGCATTGTGACCTTATAAGCAAACACGATAGAGTTGTTTATGCCTTTGAATATGAATGATACGTGCACAAAACTAGATAGACGTAATATGAACTATGCATGTCTTAAAGTAAGTTTTTAAGTGATAAACCATGCTGGTCATATAAATACACATAAGCATGCGTAATAAGGGTGATTTAGTATCGTTATGTGACTTAATGGTTAACGTAGCGAGTCCCTTGTTCAATAAACCTTTTTAGTCTCGATTAAATAGTTTTTAAAAAGGAAGTTGTATGCTTGATTTGAATTTTATCTCAAAAGTCTGTTTTAGATACATGAGGAGGTGTTCAACTTGGTCAATAGGCTATTGAACAAGTAAATCCTAGTTGAACAAATGAGTTCAAAAGAAAACTAAAAGTTTTAAAAGTTAGCCTCAACGTTAACGAGTTTGGGAAATCCAATGTATCCTAAACCCTGTCTTTATGTGTTTATATTGTTCAAAGATGTTAAGGTGCTAATAAGAGAACTAGACATTTGAAAATTTCAGTTCTGGTTCTGGCAGGGAGTAGCGCGGTCGCGCCATGTTGCTGAGTAGTCAAGAACAGTTTGTGAACTGTCTAGAATTTAGAGCATGCCTAAATATATACTTAAAGACCGTAGAAGATGAAATAAGATTATTTTAAAAGAATAAGTATGAGAGTAAAATGGACTAGCAACATAGCTATCCTAAGAGTATTCCAAAGAAGTGAACTAGAACGATGTAAAAATTTGTTACTTCATTGAGAATAAATGAATGTATGACTGATGGGTATGAATCCATGATTATATAACTGTGTAGGAACACACGCAGTGTAGATAAGCTTTAAGCAGTTAAGTCGTAGTTGATAAACTACGAATCAGGCAAGTCTTTCAGTTCCTATTTGTTATATGAATTCGATAATTGTTAGTTGAGCTATATTATGCTATGCAAATGTTGTTATATATGAAATACATATGAGATATGCATGAAATATGAAAGTTGATCTTTGATGATATAATTGTGATATAAACCTCTATGCCTGTTATGTGAGAAGTAACATGCGTAGTAAATATTAATCGATTATGAATGCATGAACTGAATATGCTGTTATATGCTACGTGCTGCATGAAAACTGTTAGAATTGTTGGGCTGTTGAGCTCACCCTTGCAAATAACCACTTTTGCAGGTTAAGGATACACGGTAAAGATTACATGCTAGATGTTCTTGAACCATATTTAGGTTCTAGTAGATGTATATGATAGTAGTTTACTATGTGTAATACATGTTAAGTTATAAAGTTGTACTAGGCGATACATAGTGAAATTTGAATTGAGATGTGACTAATTATACAGTAATTCGAATAGAAGGAGTCATATCATAAATTTGATTCAGGATATGTAATTGATTCAAGTTAAGAAACAAACAAAAGATTATTTTTCAAAGGAGATTGAAAAAGTTTAAATTATTCCGCATATTTATATAACATCGAATGTAATGTAAAACAGGAATGGTAAATGACCAAGATTTGAAACTTATAAAAGTTTGGGGTCATTACATAGATCCTAGGAGTGGAAAGAATTTATATTCTAAATTGTAATAAGCAAGGTTATATTCATTTAAGTTATGAATAAGAGATATAATAGTTTGACGATAGTAGTATCGTGGCGAACCAAATCCGAAGTTCGAAGGGACCCGGATTTGGGGGCGTCACATATAAAATCTAGGCTCATCAGATATGTCTAAAAATAATTATATATATATAAGCAAGTAAACACTCTGGATGTAAAATCCAGGCTCATCAGACAGAGTCTGACAATAGTTTATATATATATATATATATATATATATATATATATATATATATATAAAAAAAGTAAACGCTCCAGACATAAGTGTAGGCTCAATCGAGGCATAACTCGATAATTTATTCCATATATAAATATATACATATATAAGTATATATATACAGAAAGAAATGAAAACCACGAATCGAAGTTTGGGCATATGCACACAACACGACTCTCAATATGTAGAATAGTGTGTGCAAAGATGAAGAGAAAGGCTTTATAGAGTGTAAGAAGGCTTACAGTGGACTGCCAATGCAGGCTTCTATGACTCTATATGGATAAACACTCAGCTCCCGCTGATAAAAATATAGCTATATGTGAGCTAACATGTGTATAAAATGAGGAAACACTCAATATAGGGTGTGTATAGAGCAAATTGGACAGGGATTCCTCGCCTCTCTTTTTTTCAAATGGCCATCCCAAGCCCTCTATTTGTAGAGGGGGGAGTCGCAGGTGTACCTGCGGCAGCCGAAGATGCACCTGCGGCTGCCTGGGGTGCCCCGGGTTCCACGGTACCCATCGTCTCAAAGTACGTGCACTGTAATGTCCGTTCGGACTTGCAGAACTTTAATCCGAGCATCCGAACGAGGTATATAAGACCTTCTTCGGACTGCTTGTGTCGAGAGTTACGCAATGACATGAGATTAGAGGATCTACGAAGTCAGGAAGAGGGGACCATGCCCATGGTCTTCAAGCTTCAAATTCTATCCGGTGTGCTGCCACGCGTAATAGTCACTCGGGATTGGAACTCCTTGGTTCTTGTAGGAAATTGTTGTATGTATTTATGTATGAAGTGTTGAGACAACGCGTAGGTGTTGAGGTAGGAAAATGACGTTTGACTCCTCACCGGGGTTATCTCCAGTTTGAGTTGAAAGTAGACATTTCTCAGGATTACATCGTAGATTGGACTGCCGCAAGTGTTTGAATACCGCAAGGTCATCTGTAAGTGTGCCTGTCTGCCCAGTGTTAGCTCCGGGTCTGATGTATGAGTGCCTCGATAGGAGGTCTGAGATTGAAGCTGATAGCATGCATTTGTAACAAGCATTTCCAGAGTTATCGCTAGAACTGCAACAGCATCCCTTGGGGTTATCTCCAAGGACAAAACTCGGGGTTATCTTCGAGGTTGGAAAAGATACTCCCGGTGTGTGTTCCGGGGTTGATACTGAATTTTCGGTAGTATCCGAAATGGATGTGAGTTGTCTTCCAGGGTTATCTCTAAAAGACGAATCTGCCCTCCTGAAATGTTAATAATGTGTACAAAAAAATTTCGAAAGTGTCTATGATGCCCTCTTTATCATATTCATGCAATGCAAGGCATGGATAGGATAAAGAATCCTAGACACTTGAAATGCAACAAGATAGACATTATGCTATATCCAGCAACATGATGGAAATGTATGATGCATGAATGAATGATTGCTGGTTCCTGTTAATCCTGTTGGGATGGCAATCAATGATGTCTTAGACATGTGATCCAAGTCTTCAAGTGTGTTGACATTAGGGCTATCACCAAAGTCTTGAATCCTAGACACAAACTTCTACTCCATAGAGGTGCCTCTTGTGTACAAAAGATCTATAGGGATAAAGCTTTGTCTGTTTGAAGATGTGTATAACATATCCCGTCATCCTTTCGAAGTTACTGCCAACATATGTATTATCAGGGCTGCCTGACCTCCGCTGATGTGTGTATCACCGGATATATCCCTGATGGGTGCATTATCAAGGCTGCTTGACCTTAATTGATGTGTGTATCAATGGTTGGATCGCGTTGTAGCCCCCGCTGGGGATACATTTTCTTCATAACTTTGGCGTTGTAACCCCAGCCGTGGATACATTATCAGTTCATAACTTCGGTGTTGTAACCCCCATCGAGATACATCATCGATTAGAAACTTGCGTTGTAACCCGTCGTGGAGATACATCATCGATTAGAATAACCGGCGTTGTAACTTCTGTCGGGATTCTTCTTATGGCTGTGACCCTACACTGACGACATCGGACCTTTATGAGGTATTACTGGGCATGATTTGTAAAAGCTGAGGCCACTGGTATAGTATACTTTAGATACAGGCGAATACCAGTGAGTTAGATGTGGAGCCAAAGTTTGGCCCATGAAAACTAGGATTCCAAGCTATTCCGCTCAATCACGTAGCATTTTTGTTCCTGATTTGGCCTTTTCAGCTTGCGAGACCTTCTTTGCAACTCTAACTGGATTGAGCCGGAGGTGTGGGACCCATGTAGGGATTTTCCAGGTATTCAAGTGGCGAACCCAGATCTTCTGGGTGACTTTAGTTGGCATCCTTCAGTCTACCTGCACACAAATGAGGTATGAAGTTAGATCTTAATCTTCCTTATTTCCTATTGATGAGGAGAAAAGGGTTCTGATGTTGATCTGCTTTTGATGTAGGTCCCCGACTTTACACAGCCTCAAGGGAACTGGTTCAGCATCCACTCTATGTATTAGGCTTTGCACGATGACTATAGAGCGATTGTACATGGCTGGGGATTCGAGATGTTCTTTTCCATTTTTCCGCGTCGTTGTCCCTGGGGTTACCTCAGGGCTTTGTCTGAGCGCTGGTTTCACCAAACTTAGTCACTCCATTTGCTGGACTATGAGGTGATGATGATGCCGATGGATTAACGATTTATCACAGGTATGGAGTTTGGAGGGGATCCAATGCCTTGTACGGCGAATATTACCCCTACTGCCATTAGATCCTTGATGGGAGTTCCGGCAGAGGCGCTCAAGAGCAGGACTATTTGTACAAGTCCTTTGAGCGTAGAAGCTATGAGCAGGCGTAGATGCTATCAGGGATCGCATTCTTCAGCGATTGTTCCTGATGATCATTAGGGGCTACTTCATAGCAGATAACTCTTCTATGGTGTCAATCGCTTTGAGCAACGTCACTCGACATGTGGACTGTATAGGAGACTATGATTGGGGTTCCTATACCTTTGCCTACTTCCTCAGGGGAATGCGCATGCGATCGCAAGGCTTAACCAAGGCTTGGTTAGGATTTTACCCGTTTCTACTTGTGAGTATTTCTCTTATCTTTTCCCATGTACAGGTTAAGAGTGTTGACTGACAGTAGATGTTGCCTTTGTGTTGGCAGTTTTGGGCCTATGAGAGGCTTCTATGTCTACGTCCTGTGAGCGTGTTAGGTTTAGACACCTATCCAAGAGGATAGAGATGACATCATTCCATACTGGCAGAGGCCCCTGTTGCTGAGGGTTTCACTCATTGCCACCTACAGCTGGAGTTGTTGACATTAGATGTCATCACATAGGTTCCCTATTCTGGGGAGAACTTGAGTGTTGGATTTGAGGATGGGTACTCGACTGGAGTTGAGTACGTTATTTCCAACCATAGGATTCTTCTCTTCACAGATGGAGGATGGGAGCTCTATTTAGGAGAGCGTGCTATCAGGAGCACTACAGGAGAGATTCGCATGCCGATCTTGCCTCCCTGTCAGCAAGCATCTTGATGCATTTCACGATCCCGTCATTGATATCCCATTGTTGGGGGTTGACGATTTCACATTGTCAGAGGGTCCCTGCACTCAGGAGATGTTAAAGCATTGGTGGTTCCCACGTACCATTGGAGCTTAGACCCGCGCCACATTTTATGGGGTATATGGTTCCAAAATACGTGATGATGACGGATTGGCTAGCCTGTGTCAGAGATTCGACTCATGTGACACAGATTGACAGTTTGACCCGGAAGTTGGACTGGGCACATTTCTTTATCCGGCATTTGGGTAAATATCCTTTAGAGGTAGATACTTTTGATCCTTCCAGCTCTGGTGCTGGCCCCTCAGGTGACCCATATGGCTTTGCCGGTGAAGATCCTCCCTTGTATAGGCCTAACATCTCTGTAGATAGAGATCCAGTGACTCAGGAGGAGTTATATCAGATGGACAGGATTGACGATGTAGACATCGATACTATTGACTTCTTCTGATGTATATTTCTCGTTATCTCTTTTGATAGGCCTCTGTTAGATGCTTCGCCCCATTCTTGCTATATCTTTTGATAGGCCTCTATTAGATGTTGGGTAGCTTCGCCCCCTTTCCAAGTATTTTAGATGTACATAGATGTATTAGATGATGATATACTTAGGAATGTACGTATAGTTTTCCATTCCCTATATCATATTGCCATCTATTGTATCATGCATGTTATTATGTTATGCATATGTATGTATGTCCAAAGATACTCAACATTGACCCCTGGATGGTCTTATGACACGGCCCGCACAGATGTCTTCTTCGATAGTTAGCCGTATTGATCATACCCCACCATTTTTGGTGGCATCAGGTATGTGTTCATGGTATGATAGCATGTCACCACCAGACAGGGTAACTGTAGATGATTTGTTGCAGCACACTATGACCTTGTTGATGATTCAGGCTCCTACAGGGTTCATAGATGGTATGCTAGAGCATTGGGTACCGGAGAGACAGGTTTTCCGATTCGGGACCCAGGAGTTGACTCCTACTCTGGAGGAGAATGCACGGTTGACGATGCTACCGTTGGACAGACCTTGCGTGCACATGGCAATCGGAGACATGAGTAGGAAGTTCATGACCCTCACCGGATTGAGGCGCAAAGTGGTACATGATGAGATTACATCTGGCCACATGATATCCCAGCGTTTTCTGTTTGACAGATTTGGCTCCAAGGATAGTTATGCACGGTATTTCGGGGATTTTACAACACCGGAGAATCATTAGCGTTTAGCTAAAGTGGATGTACTTCTACTGTGCGTATTGTTATACGTCTATATGCCACTGTATATGGATGAGTTTGATATTGGCGTCATTATGGCATTGAGCTCTCAAGGAGGGTCACACAATCATACCGATGATTATGGCAGAGACTTTAAGGTCAGCCACATATTGCTACACTTATCTGGCAGGAGTGTTCACAGGCAGCTCGGTCATGTTGTACGTGTGGTTTATGTCACACTTGAGACCAATTGGCACATTCAGATGACATGGGTATTGTTCACCCATGATATAGCCATGTCGTACTCCTTTCAGCTTGCAGAGTATATATATGCCGCGTCTTGGTCAGCTTTCCTGGCAGGGATTAGAGATCCATTTGCTATATTGCCGTGTTCAGGGCTTATCTCACCCTACAGCTTCATTACTCATGCTCTAGGCAAGGATTATCTTCCTCTAGCTGGTTTGAGAGGGATGATCACCTACTACCCACTGGCCGTGATGTGTTAGTTTGACAAGTTCCAGGACTTTCATCCTTATGAGGGGGCATCGAGTCAGCGCTTCACTTCTCGCCACTTATCATCAGTGGACAGATCCAGGTTGTATGCCTGTTGGGATCAGCGAGAGCTAGCTGAGTTTTTTGTCAATCATCCGAGTTATTCTGCAGAGTATTCAGCATGGATAGAGATAGAGACTGCATCGGCTATGGTAGTATCCACAGTGCAGGATATTGACTCTGAAGATGAGGAGCCTTTAGAGGAGGCTGACATTCCCATCGAGGAGGACTTGACTGCTGGGTTACCAGCATTTGTGATGGATTCTCCCACCCCGAGTTCCACTGTTACTCAATATTCAACACATCATTTGGAGCAGAGCTTACATCTGATTACCTATGAGAGAGATCAGGCTAGGGCCTCGATGTTGACAGCTCTTGATGGGAGAGACGACGCTCTATTAAAGAGTGATGAGGCTAGATCAGCCAGGGATGCTCTGATTATGGAGCGGGATGCTACCCTATCTGTTTGGGATGTGGCCATTGCAGACAGTACTTCAGTTAGATCCCATACGACTAGCATCCTTGCTGATATGAGTGCATACATCGATGAGCATTATGTCACCATGCAGTTAGCCTCGGATTTGCTAGCTCGTGTAGATACCATTGGGTAGGAGCTTGCAGCTTTACCTCCTTCTTCAGAGAGGGATGCTATGTTAGATCTTATAGTATACATACACACAGATTCGTAGATAGCTTTCTATTTTCTTGCACAGACTAGCTTAGCTATTTTTTCATGTATAGTGCAGATTGTATATATTAAATAGTATTATATATGGTAGAGAAATATATTTTAATTTACTTCCCTTTCAGTCGTGCCTTGATATTTGCTTGATATTTGCCTGTTTCTTCAGGGTTTGTGATCTTGATGCATTCTGAACTTATCTTTGATACATGGACATTGAGCCATCGCAGGATCTCTCAGAACTGATCATTGATTTGTATGTATCCCTACCATCTTTGGTGTCTTGGGACTGGTTTCTGTATTGAAATGTGGAGAGGAGTGTGGCTTTTTCTCTCTGAGATTGACTGCACCACAGATGGTCGCCAGTACTTCTATTTGTGAGAAGCCTAGTTATTTCCATCTCTTATGGATTGGTGTTGCTCTTTGAGGCATAACCGCAGCTTAGATGGTCACCGAATCTTCTATTTGTGAGGAGAGGTTGGATAATTCCATCCCTTTGGTCTGAAGCCGATGAAATGTGGTGGATTAAAGGTTGATCCCAGTACCGTGTGACAAGTATTTTTTTTCTGGTAGGGGGTTAGACTAAACCATAAATGGATGCCTACGTACTCCTATTGAAGAGGAGATTAAGTCTACATAGTTCAAACCTGGTGTAAGAGGTTCAATACTGAATGTGAAAGGCAGATGGGTGTAGAATCTTTATTGATGAAGAAGGTGTAAAAGTGTTTTTGTTGTTTTTATTTTTGTAAAGAAAGGGCAGAAATGTTTTTGTTGTTTTTGTTTATTGCGACTGGGCCATATAGAATATGGTTGCCTACGTACTTCTGTGTATCAAGGAGATCAGGTCGACGTAGTTCTCCCCTCAAGACGAATCGTAGTCAAAGAGAAGTGTGAATCCCATGTGCAGGCTATACTGCGAGGAGAAGAAAGTTTGATCCCATGATTGGGATAAACTGCAGGTGTGGAAAAAGTTTGATCCCGTCTTCAGGACAAACTGCAAGCGTAGAAAAGTTTAATCCCGTCTTCAGGATAAACTGCAGGTGTGAAAGGTTCAATACCATCTTTAGGATAACCGAAATTATATGAAAGGTTTTAAATGAGGTGAAACCAGGATGCTGGTTTGAAGTGTATGTTTCCCTGAGGGGCAGAAGAGTTTGTAAAAGAAAGGGTTAAAAAACCAGAATGACTGGTGATTTGATGATCCAAAACCTAGGATGTTTGCTTGATGGTAAATTTAGACATAGTACCGTTTCACGGTGTTCGAGTTGATAAGCTGTGGAAATTCATCGCCATCCATTTCCTGTAGTCTGAGAGCACCTCCTGTTAATACCTCCTTGACAACAAACGGGCCTTCCTAGTTAGGAGCGAATTTTCCCTTAAGATTGATCTTGGTTGTCAATGATCTTCTTCAAAACCAAGTCATGTTGTTTGAATTGCCGTAGCCAGACTTTTATGTTGTAGGATCGTGTGATCCTTTGCTGATATAATTGACCATGGAAGATAGTCGCGATTCACCTTTCATCTATTAGAGATAATTGGTGATACATGTCTTGTACCAATTGGTCTTCATCCAACTGAGCATCCATCAACACTCTGACGGATTCCATTTCCACCTCTATGGGGAGCACTGCTTCCATCCCATAGGCTAATGAGTAGGGGGTTGCCCCAGTGGAAGTATGCATGGAAGTTCATAGGCTAATAAAGTCAGAGGCAAGAGGTCTGGCCATCCTTTCTGATTGGCGGACATTTTTTGCATGATCTTCTTGATATTTTTATTAGCCTCTTCAATAGCACCATTCATCTTTGGATGGTAAATGACGGAGTTAAGGTGTTTGATGTGGAATTTACTGCATAACTGCTAAATCATTCTGTTGTTGAGGTTCTTAGCATTGTCTGAAAAAATGACCTCTGGTTGTCCATATCGACAGACGATATTGTTTCTGATGAAAGCAATGATGACTTCTTTAGTAACCCTGGGGAAGGAGGCTGCTTCTACCCATTTGGTGAAGTAGTCAATCATGGTGCATATGAATCGATGTCCATTACTGGCTTTGGGCTCGATGGGCCCGATCACGTCCATTCCCCATATTGAAAAGGGCCATGGCAAACTCATATGGTGGAGTTCCCTTGGAGGGGCGTGGATAGCATTCCCATGAATTTAGAATTGATAGCACCTCTTGACGTGATCATCACAGTCAGCTTTGAGCGTAAACCAATAATGCCCTGTTCTGAGGATTTTCTTGACAAGTAGGGATCCGTTCATGTACGGGCCACATACTCCACCATGGATCTCATCCATGAGCCTCTGAGCTTGGTCTTTATCCAGACATCTGAGGAGACCTAATCCTGCATCTCTTTTATAGATTGCATCTTCGCTCAGGTAAAATTTTATAGAAAGTCGATGGATCCGCCTCTTCTCAGTCAAGCTCTCCTCAGCGAGTGTAGATCCATCTCGCAGATTCTCCTTGATATGTTGATACCAAGGGTTTTGGATGGGAGGTAACTCATCCGATACTTCTCCAATATAGTTCCCATAAGCTGGGGCCTTTTGCAGGGCAAATGTGAGGTTTGGCATGTTTTCCTTGTCAGGTATGTGAATCAAGGAAGCCAACGTTGCTAGCGTATCCGTAAAATTATTCCCTTTACGAGGAATGTGTACAAAAGAGATTTTTTTGAACTCCAAAGCCATCTGTAAAACTTACCGATGGTAAGGCAACAAATGTAATTGTTTAGTTTGATAGATTCTTGTGGATTGTTTGATTACCAATTCAGAATCCCCAAAGACCGTTAACCTCCTGATGCCCATTGAACGAGAAAGTTTTAGCCCCATGATACAACCTTCATACTCAGCTGTGTTGTTGGTGCTGACAAACTACAATTTGACGGCGACGGGACATTGCTCCCCCGTACCGGATACTAAACTTACTCCAGCTCGAGAGCCTTCTGTATTAACAGCTTCATCAAATTACATTTACCATGTATGGCATGCATCGTACTGATGGTATTGTTGAACTGCCATTACCCCTTCATCGGGGAAGTATGTTTATAAGGGTTTGTAATCCCATGCAGGTGCGGCAGCCAGTTGATCCGCAATTCCTTGACCTTTGACAGACTTTTGTGTCACATAGATGATGTCAAATTGTTGTAGGATCAACTGCCATCTGGATAGTTGACAATTCAGTATGGGCTTACTGAACACATACTTGAGAGGATCTACGCGGGATATGAGACGGGTTATGTGACCATGGAGGTAATGTTGTAACCTTATGGAAGCCCATGCTAAAGCACAACAAGTCTTCTCAATCAGAGTGTACTTGTGTTCACTGTTGCTGAATCTTTTGCTAAGGTAATAGATAGCTCGTTCTTGGCCTCTATCGTCTTTTTGCCCTAGCATACAGCCCATGGCATTGTCATTAATGGAAAGGTACATGAATAGGGGAACATCATCCCTGGGAGGTACCAAAACAGGAGCGTTAATCAGTTGCTCTTTGATTGTGAGGAAGGCTTTCTGACACTCATCGTTCCATTTCATGGAGGAGTTCTTCCTTAACAACTTGATGATTGGCTCGCAGGTTGCTGTGAGTTGAGAAATGAATCTGCTAATGAAGTTGATACTTCCCAAAAATCCCCGTATTTCCTTCTCTGTTGAGGAATGGGCATTTCCTTGATGGCCTGGATTTTGGTAGGATCCGGTTCAATCCCTTTGTGGCTGACTAGGAAACCTAGCAACTTACCTGACTTAACAACAAAGGCGCACTTGGTTGGATTCAACTTCAAGTTGTACTTATGCAACCTGTTGAATAACTTTCTGAGATGGTCTAAGTGGTCTTCCTCCCTTCAAGATTTGACAAAGATGTCATCCACATAGATCTCTATCTCCATAGGTTACCCTAGCATTGATGAGGCCGAATGACAACCGTCTGTAGCAAAAGTTCCCCAAGGCGTGATGAAAGCAGTTTTCTCACGGTCTTCCTCAGCGATCATAATCTGATGGTACCCTACAAAGCAATCCGTAAAGGAGCACATGCCATATTGAGCAGTATTGTCAATAAGAATGTGGATAAAGGGCACGGGAAAGCTATCTTTGAGGCAAGCTTTGTTCAAATCCCAGTAATCCACGCAAACTCGCACCTTTCCTCCTGGTTTAGGCATGGGAACAATGTTGGATATCCACTCCGAATATGTAGACACCATGATAATGCCAGCTTGAAATTGTTTCACAATTTCTTCTTTTACCTTTAAACTCCACTCAGGTTTTAATCGCCTGAGCTTCTTCCTAACTGGTTTGAACCCCTCTTTAATGGGAAGGTGATGAAGAACAATTTCAGTGGACAAACCCACCATGTCTTCATGAGACCATGCAAACACATCCTGGAACTGGGTTAATAGTGCAACCATGTCATTCCGTTGGTTTGGGATGAGGTCTGAACCAATCTGGATTAGCTTAGGGTTTTCTAGGGTTCCAAGATTGAAAGAAGTGGTTTGGTAAAGGTTGGGTTTAGGTTTGTCTGCGACCCATTCCTTAATCTCCTGAGGTGTCTCAATGTCCTCTTATATTTCCATTAAGTCTGAGTCCAACTTTGCATCAAAGTTACAATCCTTGTGGAGAAAAGACACAACATCACCAAGTACATGCACATCTAAATTCAGAGTCCTGAAACCAAAATATGCTTTCACTTATATATGAAACTATTTAATCATACACAAGCGTTAGCATGTACTAATAAAATAACTGCTAATACTATATAGAAAAGTAAGCAATTAAAGTTATCTACAGGGCAGATGGATTTTCTGCCCATTTTACCCTCGTCGACCAATGCATGGAATGCTGCTCCAATTGTCGAGGGCAAAGTCCTGATGGACTGCAGTGATGGAGGGATTGTCATTGTCCTCCTTCTCCCGAATGATAACCATGATATCTGGGCAATCATCGTCTGGGGTGTATCTGTTTGTGTGTTCATCATGTACAATGATGCATATGCCTGACATCATCAAGGCGATGTCATGTTTACGTTTCCGCTCCTTTTCTTTCACTTCAGGATTAGGAATCAACACCACTTTTGCTTTAAATGGTATTGGTTTTGGAAACAGCATAGCCATAACATGCTCTGACACCTTTACTGGAGACTATATCAGCTCATGTGGTGCAGATGGAAAAGATCACCGTGTGGCAGAAGCTTGAGGAACCTGCTTATGCTTATGAGGATTCCTATGACTAGAGCTGGCAGAATAGCCTAGTTCAGTTGTTCCAGTTTGACTGGACATTTGAATAGGGTACTTAATACCCTGCTGATTTTTACCAAGCCCTTGTCCAGGCTGATGACCCAATGACATCATTTCTTGAGTGGCCGACATAACCTCGGCAGAAATATTGGGTACGGTAAGTAGTGCTCCAATAGGACGATATTGTGTGTTACTCACTTCCAAAGTATGAAAATTGGCCAGTTTAACTTCTGAATTGAAGCTAATGATTGGTAGATCTCCTTGTTTAGGACATTCCGGCTCAGCGTTGACAGTGACTAGACTGTTATTGACAATGTATTTGAGTTGTTGATGTAGTGTAGAAGGAACGGCTCCAGCCATGTGTATCCATGGTCTCCCCAATAGTAGGTTGTATCCTGAATCTATCCCAAGGATGTGGAAAGATACATTGAATGTATTTGGACCAATCTCAATTGGTAGATCAATCTTTTCGACGAAATTTCATCGGGATCCATCAAAAGCTTTGATAACCGTATGGCTACTTTAGATCCGTTTGAGATTGACATTCATCTTCACCAAGGTGGCATAAGGATAGATATTCAGAGACGAACCTCCATCTATCAAAACTCCAGCTAGCATATACCCAGAGGATAAAACTGCAATATGCAATGGCTTGCAATGACCGGTCCCTTCGGGCGGTATGTCGTCATCAGTGAAGGATATCACATTGTTGTTGAAAATGTGATCAACTATATGTTGAAATTTTTCCACATCCACTGATTTCGATAAGTAGGCTTCTTCCAAAACATTCAATAAGATCTTCCGATGATCCTCGGAAGAGAAAACCAAGTCTAGTATTTATATCTGATGTGGAGTTTCTCTTAAGCATAAAACCACATTGGCTTCATTATGGCCCATTGTGCGGAGGAATTTTTCAATCTTCTCCATGGGAATCTTCCCATTTGCTTTGATGGCGGGCTTCATCACCCTCTGAGGAAGATACAATGGATATTCCTTCGACACTGTAGCAGTAGTATGAGACGTAAATCTTTCAGCTTCTCCATAATTCCATGGAACTTTGTGTAAGCTGATAATAGGATATTGTGGTCTGAAGGGTAAAAAAATTAGCTCTGGTGCGGCCACTTTCAAAGGATTGTCAGCTCCTTTGAATTGAATTGCTTGTATGGGAAATGGTTTGATAGTCTCATCATCCTCGTCGGATATAACTGCTATTGATCCCATCCATTTAGTAGGACAAGTATTCCCACTCTCGAGTTGCACAGTGTCATCATCTGCCAGCTGCAGGACACCGCTATCAATAAGATTCTGAATGAGATGGCGGAGTGCCCAGCAATCTTTTGTGATGTGACCGCGAGAATGTGAATGATATTGACATACTCCTTCGGAGTTGAACCGTTTTGAACGGGGATTGATTGGAGGCAGAATGGAGGTAATTCTTCCTTTATTGATCAACATTTGAAATATCTCCTCCATAGATTTGCCAGATAGGTAAATTCCCTCTGATTGGCAAGATCCCGATGGGCTTTAGCATTTGCTCTCTTTGCAACCTTATCCTCCATAGCTTCGCTTTCTGAAGGTGATGGTGGAGCATTCATAACAAAAGGAAGGAGATAGGCATGCTCCTGGCTAATTAATTGGCGTGTGACTTTATGTTGGTGGGTCACCAGTTCTGCCAATTGCTCAATTTGCTTGCAAAGAGCTTTCATCTTTCATTCCATAGTAAATTGGAACATTGCGTAATCCCATCTATCGACACCGTCTTTGATGGTCTTGGATGATTCACCATTAAAACTGGAATTATGTCTAGTGCTCCAACTAATCATGTTGACCTCTTCCTTTTTATGTTGAGGGAGAGGGTTGTCTTGCACATGAGGTTGATCTGGTTTAGTGACCACGATCTCACCATTGTCTGTTAAATCTTGGATCTTGTGTTTCAAGGCCCAACAATCTTGAGTATCATGTCCAGGTGCTCCGGCATGATAAACACATTTTCGAGTAGCATTGAAACCCCTCCCATTAGGGTTGGCTGGTGGAATAAGACGTGTGATTTTCTTTTGAGTAGTCAGAAGAGCAAGAATATTCTCGAACGAGTCACCTAAGGGTGTGAACATTCGAGGGTGCTTTACTTCTCCACTTTTAGGCAATGGAGGGTTTGAAGACTGTGCTTGGAAAGGGGAGTAGTTTCTCCTCTGTATAGGCATGTTCTGATTGCCTTTCTTCCCTTGTAGTATCAAGGAAACATCCTCCTTTTTCTTTTTATGGACCTTCCGGGGGTTGTTTCCGTAATATCAGGACTGGATGTGCTCAACAACTGCTTTAAGAGCCGCTAGGTCTTGAATCTTACCAGACTTCAATCCCATCTCAGCCATCTCTCCGTGTTTGATTATTTCAGAGAATGGCTTGCCAATACCAGCTAAGACTCTCTCATAGAAGGGAGCTTCCTGTATGTCTATGAAAGTCATGACCATTTCAGAATCCTTAATGGAAGGAATAACTTGAGTTGCTAGGCGCCTCCACCTTTGAGCATACTCTCTGAAAGACTCATTAGACTGTTTCTTGACCTTGGTAATCTGGTACCGGTCAGGAGCCATCTGAGATTGAAAACTGTATTGAGTGAGGAAGGCATGAGCTAGCCCTTCCCAGCTACGGATCTTGGAGTTGTCTAATCTTGTATACCATGAATGGGCTTCTCCAGTCAGACTCTTTTGGAACAGCTGCATTCTGAGCTTCTCATTTGCCGCATAAGATCCAAGTTCTCCAATGAACACCTACAAATGTGTATAAGGATCCCCTAATCCGTCATACTTTACAAAAGCAGGGGTTTTAAATTTCTCTGGATAATGAACACCAGGGAATATGCAAAGGTCAGCATATGAGACACTTCCATGTGTTCCAATCCCTTTGAGGGCATGGATAGTTTCCTCCATTTGGATGACCTTCTTCCTGATATCACCGGTGTCTGGATCTCCTTTAAGATGGGTGATTTCAGGGTCTTTGTTGGTCGTATCCAACGGAGGTTCTGAAATTGTTTTTTCTAAACCTTGAGCTCCTCCTTGTGCAAAGGATTCTGTTTATGTAGGCATCTTTGTACCCTGAGTAGATTGAGCAATTCTTTCAGAATAACAGCCAAATTTGTGATTTGTTTACTTAATCCGTCAAATTCTTCTTAAGAAATAGGATTAGATTAGTCAGGAGGAAGACATGATTGGTTGTAGGCTTGTGGCCTTTTTGGATTTTGAGCGAGTAACATGCCCAATTGTTTACCTACAAAAAACTTATGTAGTTTAGTCTTAAGGATAATGTAAATGTTGTCATAATGTGCCCGTTTTAGGAATATTGTCCTGCAAAAACGGGTGTTAATTGATAACATGTCATGTATGCACAGATATTATTTATATTTTCCATTACGTAAAGATAAGCATGGAATGAAATTACAAGTAAATGCTTTTAAAAGTAATTGAAAATGGAAAGCATGAAGAGACTTTCCTCCGCGTTTGGTTTATCAAAGGTTGACCTATCTTAGGGTTACTCTCACGGCTTTTTGGCATGAAGGTTCCCAGATCATCGCAATCTACTTGACGAGAAGTCAATCTGGTCTTTTAACTGGAGCGAATCTGGGTGGTGCCTTTCCTGTGCCTCATTGGAATTAGTCTCCCTACGAGTCCAGTAATCAAACACTGATAGGATAGCCTCCTGATGGAGGAACCACACAACATACATTCGCATACAACGTGTCTCACCGTTTATGAAAATGATGACATATGTGAAGCATTAATTTCACAGATAGATATTATGCAGTGCAATAAGTAAAATGCATTCGTACACATTGATCATAAATGTAAATGCAACATTCATACACAAGCATATAACAGTTTTAAAAAGCTTGTAATAGCGGATTAAGCCCTCTTACTGGAGTCCCTAGCAGAGTCGCCACCTATCGACGTCGAGATTTTTAGTTGTTCCTTTTCGTGACTTGTTCTTTGGTATTCTCATGTTAATGTGAGATTTGTTTGAAAAAACAAGTTAAAAAGGTCCGACATGTGTAATATCGACGATTTGACTTTAAGAGTCGCCAGTTGGTGTTTTTAATCGGTTGCACTAATGACGAGAAAAAGGTTTTCACATTGACCCGGTGATGTGACACTTGCTAAGCGTCAGTGAAACCGAAATTCATTTGGGTTCGGGGGCTTGATTATGCAGAGGGAAGGTGTTAGGCACCCCCCGACATCCGTGTTGCCACGGTGACCGCCACTTTTAAGAAACTATTATATGAGTGTGTGTGTGTGTGTGTGTGTGTGTGTGTGTGCCTGTGTGTGGATCAATGTGCAATTTATTTGGAAGTAGTGTTATTCCTCATTCGCACCTATAGACACAGGATTTGAATTTATATAAAAATTTAATTTTAAACAGGATATAGGAATTAGGTTTTGTAAAAGAGGTTTTTCAAACCTTGTGCTCAATAGTAATTGAGGCCTTTGATACTTCCATTTTATTATTAAATGTTTGGCTTGTTTGCTTTTATTTTTGAGATGCGAGGCATCTTCGAGAAAATAATATACAGCAGTGCCGAACTCCTCATAGGCATGACAACCATCTAAGGAAATTTGTACCTTCAAATCTTTGTACAAAGTCGCTTCTGACTAAAAATGTCCATCACGAGGAACTTGAATATAGATTCAAGAGACTGAATCTGATCACATGATCCTAGGCTCACATGATATCGCAGATTTGTATGAAAGCGATGGCGATTTATATATAAAAGCGAAATATATATATATATATATGATCACCACCACGAAGCAACTCCTCGGGGATCGGAAATGTAAATATATAAAAGCGGTAAATATATATATATATGGACATGATCAACCACCACGAAGCAACTCCATGGGGGATCGAAAAAGTAAATAAAGCGAAGAATAAATATATAAGTAAACTCCGGTAAACTAACGGGATAATATATATATATATATATATATATATATATATATATATATATATAGGGATACAACACAATCAATATAAAATCCAAGCTCATCGGATATGTTCAATAAATTATATATATATATATATATATACATATATATATATAAAAGCAGACGGGATATAAAATCCGGGCTCATATATATATATATATATATATATATATATATATATATATATATATATATATAAAAGCAAGATATATATATATATATATATATATATATATATATATATATATATATATATATATATATATATTCATATATATATATAGATTCTTTATAGTCTTGTCTTGTGACAACACCCCCTTTTTATGCAGATTGATAAAATGAATTGATGGTGAGATTAGCTTTTGTATTTGATAAAGTAAGCACAGGTTGTTGTGCTAATTATTCACTGTCTTAGAAACTATTTTAATAAGTGAATATTAACTTGTCGGTATAGTTATAAAAAGTGAATATTTATTATTAAAATAATCGGTAGATCTGGTAATCTGGTTTGGTACATTTTTTTAATTTTTTTATTTCTCCGTAGAATCTGAGGCTCATCTGGTTTGGCATTAAAATAATAAAATAATCCAAAGTAGATGCAATTTGATCTGGTGGTACATATTTTTTTTTATTTTATTTTTTATTTTTCGAGAGTCTGAGGCTCATCTGGTGGCATTAAAATAATAAAATAATCCAGTAGAGTCTGGTTTCACAATTTTGGTACATTTTTTTTTTAATTTTATTTTTATTTTTCGTAAGTGCAGAATCATCACATCTTGGCATTAAAATAATAAAATATCCAAATTAGAATGTCTGGTATCTGGTTGGTATATTTTTTTTTTTTTTTTTTTTTTTCGTAGGTATAGGCTCATCTGGTGACATTAAAATAATAAAATATCCGTAGATGCTGTGATGATCTGGTGATATTAAAAATTGAAAAAAAAAACTAGTAAGTCTGACTTATCACGGTTTGGTATTAAAAATTGAAAAAATGATTTTATTCAAGCAATTCATTTGCTAAGCAGATTCGAACTTCATGACCTCAAACTCGAACACTCGTCATATGACCACCCAGAGCACCACAGACCTAATTACATTAATTTCAACCAAGGATATGTCTTTATATTAAAACTTCACCATCCCCAAAATCTATATTCTTGCATTATTATTATATTACGATTTATTATTATTAATAAGTCTATATAATACATATGGGGGTTTGATATTTAGAAATAAGTTAATATCTATATTTATTAAGCAATGATTATTAGTAATGATTTTATATATTAAGCAATGATTTTATTATTAAGAAATGATTTTATTATTAATAAAACTAGTTCAATTAGTCTAATAAGTAATGATGATAATTTTTCAAGTCATTTCGAGGAAATTAATTTACTTATCGAATTTATAAAAGTAATGAAGTATTATTATAATAATAATAATGTGATTATCAATATTAGAAATACAGAATATACAATACTAGTCTTTGCGTAACATTAAGAGGAATAGTACATATTACATGTTCATTTTCATAAAATAAAAAAAAACATAGAATGATTAATACAATGGCGCTTTATATCTCGGAAATGGGAAGTAATCTTCTTGATTTCTTGTAGAGCTCCCGTGCGGCCTTGATAACGAAAAAGGCGTGACATCTTCGAGGACCACTTCTCTTGAAATATTACCATTGGCCCTAACGAAGCGATCAACATACTTGCGAACAAAAATGCCACGATCTGCGTTGTTTGTGTTTGTTTAATCGAATCTTTAAGGTCTGCGCGGTGGGATTACTGCATGGGCCACTCACGCACTTGTCGGATTACCATTTACATGAAACAAAATGGTATCAAATGTACTGCGTGTACAAAGTAGTTGGTTAATAATTTTTTAATATTAAAGGACATTATAAAATTAAAATATTTTAAAACTAAACATCTGTGACTTTAACAAATTAAGTACATTTCATGTAACTTAATATACTTAGTGTCATTGTAGTGCGGGTCGATTATGGTAACCATCGATCTTCAATTTGCGAATAGGAACAAGACAAAATGGCGTTGATTGGTACTACACAAGCAAGCATGAATATGTATTTGCATTAGTGTAAAGGTGGACCAACATCTTGGTTAACATCACGGATCGCAAAAACTCCATGCATTATTCACGTTAGTCGCATGACACATAATACACTTGAGATCGTGAAGAATGAATTCATGAAACCAAATTGGGACCACCTTTGTATTCCCGCGACACTGTAGTATTCCTCTGCATCTCGTAGCAACAACATATAAGCGTCGATGACATGCTCGAATATCGACTCCGAGGCCACAAGGATTGCCTTTGCATTGTGTTACTAATTCATATAAGCTGGCGGGATGTGATAAAGGATATAAATCCCCATACGGTGCCACCACGTTTCCAAACATATGTTTATTTACAAATGTCTCCTTCCAATCTTTAAGTCTTTTGGATAAGGACCCTTTTGGTCCATAAGAGATGTGGTCTCCGCATCTTGTGCACGATTGAGACCCAAATGTACATTATTATTATATAGCAATAATAATTAAAACCATCACTATTAACATAACTATATATACCTTTTGTGAACTAGATCCCTTGGCGTCGAAAAGTCCATGAAATGAAGACTTGGTTGGAATGTAACACTCCTCATAGGTTTGGAAGGTTGGAATGTAACACTCCTCGTAGGCTTGGGTGGTGGGAATGGAGCTCTCCTCGATTACTTGTGGGGTGGGTATGTAGCTCTCTTGTCTGACATAATCAGGTTTGTTTCCCAAGCCCTTCATTGAGTTGTGTGTATTGGGATTTGTTTCAAAATTTGTGGGACCCCCTGTCGAGGTATTTGTTTACCTCTTGCTTCGAAGTCGTATAGGGCGTATTGGAAATCCCAATTATTTTTTGCGAGAACCAACTCGGGAGGCGGTGAGTAAATCTTGAAAATTTATCAAATAACGACTTTGCACTCTCGACTTTGTCATATAAGATAAACACAAACAAATATTATTAACAATAAATATGAATAAATGTAATATTAAGTATTTACTCTAATACATGATTTATTAAAGAAGAATATAATTTTATACCATTTGAATAAGGTGTTGTTGGTTGTAAATGGCGAGAGGCTCATAACAACTATCGTGGTTAAACTTACTGTCGAGGTGAGGTCGGTGAATTTTCCAACGTGTAATTTTCCTATACCGGACCATGTAATCATCTATTGGGACATAATCGGCAATTTCGGTTTGTTGTCCTTGAGATGATCCATGTATGCCTCCCATCGAAAATATATTCCCCTCTCCGAGGCCATACGATCCTCGACATCAATAAATTTAAACTTTTCTCCTTCCTAAGGTCACGTGGTTTTAGGTTGGTGATGGTATGCCTTGCATGAACACGAACTATCTCATCACACGATCCGGCATCTGAAATTCCACAATATCAAAAGTGGATCGAGGGACCCCACGGATCCCAACAATTTGCCTTCAAAATTAAATCCATTTGATATCATCATCCCACATTATGTAAGGCCGCGAAACCACATCCCACATAGACTTAATATCTAACTCCCCTCGGTAAAATGACAAATGGTGATGGGGATTCTCACGTCTACCGAGGATAGCTGTGGGCTCCAAAATAGGACCATCTTTAAAGCCCTAGGTAACCATAAGGATGATTGTGGCCAGGGTTTGGCTTTCCAATACTTACAGCTTTCATAAGCCCAAATTTGTAACAATGTAACACAACCATTAATGTATTTAACTCCTTTCTAGTAGCGGTATATAAAGATCGTACAAATATGCTAACATTATCGGCGCCCCAGAGTAAGTTACACAATCTTGACGTTGGCAATAAAAGACATATATCGTGGGTGCACACTATTTCTATTCTATTAGGGAATAATATTGCCCCACACAACCACAATATGTATGCCTTTGTGTGTGCCCTACAACATCTTTACTTGCATTCTCGGGACAATTATTAAAATGTTAGATGCAACCACACTAATGAAATTACCTTTGCGTTTTTTTGAACTAAAATATTCATCGATTAATTTATCTCCAAAACAATCCTAAAATAATTCAAATTGGTGACAATGAGGGGACTGATTAAGGGCTTTCCACCACCGGTAACCCAAAAATAAAGTGAACATCCTCTAACGTGATTGTTATTTCTCCACGGTTTAAATGAAAAGTATTGGTCTCAAAGCGCCATCTCTCACTAAAAGCGGATATCGGACCAAGATCGGTTTGGTGTACAACACCTTGATAACTAAATACTCCAAATCCACATTTATCTAAAAGGATTTTTTGTTCTTTTTTGTCAAAGCCACTTTGATTATATTTACGATCGATTATATTGGTTTGAGCTTAGTTTTCCCCTATCTCTCCCATGATATATGTCATCGATACATGATCTTGTTGATCATGCGAGAACACTGGATCAATTGGCCCATATTCCCATTATCCATCTTTTACCTAAAAAATACATCAATTCCATATTAGTATTAAGATGCGTGACAAAATCAAGTTGAAAGTAACATCTTTGCAAAATGGCGATAATAACAATAACATGCATATATATATAATGTAATAATATTAACATGCATTAAAAACTAGTAAAAAGCGAAACTATTAAAAACAAAAACAATAAGAAGAAAAATAAATTAAAACAATAAGTGAACAATTGAGTACTGCTTTGGAATAAAATAAAAACAATAAATGAAACATAATAATAAAATAAATACTTATCGATGCATGATATTCTCTTTGCAAAAGTAAAGTTTTTTTCCGAAGAAGTCGATGCAAACTTAAGCAAACAGCTTTTTAATTTTTTTTATCTTCTTTTCTCCATTGTATATAATGATGATTTCGACAAATTAAAATAAAAATAAAAAAAATATATATATATATATATATATATATATATATCCGGTAAATCTGACTTCATCCAAACTTACAAATTAAAATAAAATAAAAAAACCCGTAGATGATCTGATTGTCATTTGACATTATCTCTAAAAAAAAAAATTTGGTATGCCAAATTTGTTCATTTATAAACAGATTCGAAATCGCGACCTCAAGCACCAATCACTCAAATCGTATGACCACCCCAGAGCACCACGGGCCTAGGCTGCTAATTTCTACGAGGATATATCTTTATAGTAAAACTTCACCATCCCCAAAAATCTATTAATTGGTTTTTTAAAATAGAAATAAGTTAATATCTATATTTATTATTATCCCTCTAATATTTTTTCTTATTTTTGTAAAAATATGTCCAATTAATCTAATTAATATATTAAAAATAAATATCATTCTTTAATAAAATATAAAGTGATCATTATAAATCTTGCATTATTTTGTTGTTATTATCTGAAAATAATAACAACAATGATAACTAATAACATCATACGTAATATCACGATGATAACATGCATTAATGACAACAAAAACAAATACATGCATGGTATTATATCCCTTTAATTTAGTAATAACATGCGGTGATAAAAAAATAACACCAACGAAACTATTAAAAAGCCCAGAACAAATAACAATAAATAAAAACTTACTTGTTGAAGTTTTTTGCTCCTCTCTTCAAAATACTCCTCTCTACTCTCTTATTATTTTTATTTTATCTAGCTTGGCAAGTGAACTTTAGTTTGAACAACATATGTTCTCGATAGGCGTTTAAATAAGGTGAGTAAGTCCGAATTTTACATGAATTATTTTAGGACCAAATTCAAACATTAATCTTGTTATGGGTCACAACTTTTTATATTCTGAGAGCTTGCGGTGTTCTTTCCGAAGCGATGTGGCGAAAAAAGTAGTCAAACATGGCGAAAAAAGTTTTGTTGCTTTGCTCGGTAGATGCGAGGCTTCACTTAGGTTTACCCTTTGTTGTTTTGTTTCTTTTATTATATTATTAATAAAACACTGCTTGGTAGGTAGAGGCTATCTTAAACTTATATGAAAAAAAAATTATATTATTAATAAAACCGTTAAGTAGAATGCAATTATAACGACTTCTGAATGAAATTTTTTCTTTCTAAGCAGAACTCGAACCCGTGACCTCAAGCACCAATCCTCGTCAAATGACCACCCAGAGCACCACAGGCCTAAATTTTTTTAATTTACCTTGAATTTGTATATATCTTAAAAGCAGTTCATTTCCCCCAATTAAATTTCTCAATATTTTATTATTATTATTATTATTATTATTATTATATTATTATTACGAATTGAGTATAAAAGCTAGTTCCATATTATGCTTAAACATGTACTTTTTATTATTTTATTACCATTATTATTATTATTATTATTATTATAAAGTTGTATCGGTTTGGTCTTTTTACCTTTAAATATTGTCCGAGATAATTTCTTATTTTCTCAAGTTATCTTCTTATCCTTCCATAGAATTTGTTCTACGATATTATTTTCTCTTTTCACTCTCTACTCATAATTTGTTTCATCTTGTTGCCCACTTTCACTTGAAAAATCAAGTTGAAGTTACGATCGAGCAAAATTCATCACTATTATTCACAAGTAAGTTTTTCAAAATGTCATATAATACATACGAATTTGTCGGTTGAAGTTGAAAGTAATAAATCGATATTGTTCGTCGTTGGTCAATTATTTTATGCGTTGGAAGAGGTTGAATATTTTTATAGATCATATGCTTTCATAAAAATGGATTTGAGATTAAATTGCAACTAGTCATAAACATCTTATCTGAATGATATCGGATCTAGGCGGTATGTATGTAAGAAAGCGGTACACCAATTGTTGGCAAGAGTTTACGATGATGAAGATAGTAGTAATAAAATAACTAGGCAGAGAGACTCGATAGGACGAACAATGTGCAAAGCTAGAATATATGTTGTCCTGATAATAAAGAAGACAATTGGCGTATTTCTCTTTGTTGAATTAGAGCACAATCATCACTTAGTGACCCCCACCAAAGTAGATTTGATCGAGACTCACAAAAAATATTACTCTGTTGCAAGAAAATTTAATTGACACTTTAAATAAGTCCGTATTGGTCTAGTAAGATGATGAATGTTTTGAGCACAATGGGAGGTGGTTTGCAAAATGTTCCTTTCTCTGCGCCAATGTTGAAAATGTGGTGCGAGATTTAAGGCGTGATTACTGCGATGAAAATGATGCACAAGGCTTTATTTGTCGATCATTTGAACAAACTTGCATCCGAAGTGCCGACAAATTTTTTTCCAAGTGAAACCGGTGAAAACAACCGCATAACTTGTATTTTGTGGGTTGGCCTTGCGTCAAGGTTTATGTATCAACTTTTGAGAGCGTTGTGACATTTGATAGTACATCTCTGGGACAAATAAGTATGGCATGCCCTTTGTTCCATTTTAGGGGTCAACCACCATTATCGATCTATATTGTTTGGATTTGCCTTTATTACGAGGCGAGACGAGAGGACACTTTCGTTTGGGTTTCTGAGACATGGCTTGAAGCCGTGGATACGCAAAACACCTGACCATCATCATTTGATCAAGGCAGAGCCATGAGTAATGCTATTGCTCTGGTACTTCCAACTAGTCATCATTTATTGTGTTCTTGGCATATTAGCAATAAATTTCACGAAAAAATTGCATAATGTGTTTATTATGAGCACCCATCGTTCAAAAAATGATTTTAACAATTTGTGTGTATAACTCATTGTCCATCGAGGAATTTGAAGAAGCGTTGGCATATTACGATAAGTTCCTATGAATTGTATACTAATGAATGGCTTGGAAGTTTGTATGATGTCTGACGAAATGGATTCGGCATATCTGAAGATATTTTGCTGCAGGAATGACTACCCTTGGAAGAAGCGAGAGCATGAATGCCTTTTTGATGAGTATGTTAATGCATCAGCGGGTATGCTATGTTTTTGTCTTTATGAGTCAAAAGGTTTTGTAGAAAGACGGGTTTATCGAGGAGAGGAAGGCCGACTACATAACAAAACATCGTAAAAGGATTATGGTACTCGGTTCATCTTTAGAAGTTCATCTTTGCACAAGTGTACACAAAAGAGATGTTTAGGCGTTTCCAACGTCAATTAAATCGATTCCATGAAATACAATGTTCATAAACTTAGTGAGATGTGTGTCAATTGATACTAAGGTTTATCACGATTGTATATCTCTGAATCTGGCCCGAAAGTGGTGGAAGATATAAAGAAGTTGTCAACAATCGACAATTGGGATCGATAACATATAAGCGCGAAATGTTTTCTCACTGCGGTGAATTATGCGAGCACATCTTGAGATATTTCCACGACAAAGAGTATTTCACAAATACCGTGAGCATGATCCTTCATCGGTGGACAAGAGCCGAACAAAAGCAATGGTGAAGACTTACTCTTTAACTCCACATCTGCGACTTGAACAAAAATCAAGCAATGCGCTATAATCATTTGATGGGTGATTACGGGAGTTAGCGAAAAGCAAAGCGGCTTGCTTTCGATCAGGAGTTACAAAAGCTGTTCTTAAAGCCGAATGCGAGTAAAAGTTGGTTGACCGGTATGATCCGGATGAGAATATTCTTGAAGCTGGCGGATGGCGACATTGATTGCACGATTGGAGATCCAAATCATGATATGGGATACGATAATGGCGATGAAGATCACGGAGGTGGAAGAAGAAGAAGAGTTTTTTGCACCTAATATTTCTCAAACAAAGGGCGCAAAAAAAACAATCTAGATTCAAGAGTGCACTTTCGAGAAAATCATTCCTTCTAAGACTCGCCGAAAATGTGCAATTTGTGGCTTTGAAACCCGAAACCACGATAAGCGAAATCACTATCGAGTGCTAAGGGATTCTGAGCCAAAAAATAGGCGTCGGTTGTATTAATCATTCTATTTTTTTTTTTATTTTATGAAAATGAACATGTAATATGTCTTATTCCTCTTAATGTTATGCGATACTAGTATTGGTATAATCATACTTCTAATATTGATAATCACATTATTATTATTATAATAATACTTCTTTTGCTTTTATAAATTCGATAATCACATTATTATTATACTTCACTAGTTTTATTAATAATAAAATCATTTCTTAATAATAAAATCATTGCTTAATATATAAAATCATTACTAATAATCATTGCTTAATAAATATAGATATTAACTTATTTCTAAATATCAAACCCCATATATATTATATAGACTTATTAATAATATTTGTTTAGTAATATAATAATAATGCAAGAATATAGATTTTGGGGATGGTGAAGTTTTAATATAAAGACATATCCTTGTTTTGAAATTAACACTAGGCAAGTGGTGCTCGGGTGGTCATATGAGCGTGTGTTTGGAGTTTGAGGTTGCGAGTTAAAGTGCATTTAGCGACAAGTTGCTTGAATAAAATATTTTTTTATTTTTTTAATACCGGTAGTATGAAATATGCTCGTAAGTAGTTTTTCAATTTTTAATACCGGTAGTATGAAAAAAAATGTACCAATAAATTTTGTATAAAAAAAAAAATTTTATTAAATTTGTTAAAAAAATTATTTTATTCAAGCACTCGAACTAACTCAACCTCAAACTCAAACACCGTCATATGACCACCCCAGAGCACCACGAGACTGGTATTAATTTCGACCCGAGGATATGTCTTATATTAAAACTTCACCATCCCCAAAATCTATATTCTTGCATTATTATTATATTACGAAACAAATATTATTAATAAGTCTATATAATACATATGGGGTTTGATATTTAGAAATAAGTTAATATCTATATTTATTAAGCAATGATTATTAGTAATGATTTTATATATTAAGCAATGATTTTATTATTAAAAATGATTTTATACATTTGATACATTTTTTATATATTTTATACATTTGATACATTTTTGATATATTTTTGATACATTTGTGATAATTGATACATTTTGATAATTGATATATTTTTGATACATTTGATACATTTTGATACATTTTATATATTTTTGATATATTTGATACATTTTGATATATTTTGATATATTTTTGATACATTTGATACAATTGATACAAAATATCAAAAAATGTATCAAATGTATCAAAAATATATCAATTATATATCAAAATGTATCAAATGTATCAAAAATATATCAATTATCAAAATGTATCAAATGTATCAAAATATATCAAAATGTATCAAATGTATCAAAATGTATCAAAATATATCAAAATGTATCAAATATATCAAATATATCAAAATATATCAAATGTATCAAAATATATCAATTATCAAAAATGTATCAAAATATATCAAAATGTATCAAAATGTATCAAAAATATATCAAAATGTATTAAATGTATCAAATATATCAAAATATATCAAATGTATCAAAAATGTATCAAATGTATCAAAAATGTATCAAATATATCAAAATATATCAAATGTATCAAAAATATATCAAAAATATATCAAATGTAACAAATATATCAAATGTATCAAATATATCAAAATGTATCAAATATATCAAAATGTATCAAATGTATCAAAATTGTATCATAAAAATATATCAAATGTATCAAATATATCAAAAATGTATCAAATGTATCAAAAATATATCAAAATATATCAATTATCAAAATATCAAAATGTATCAAAATATATCAAAAATATATCAAAAAATGTATCAAATGTATCAAAATATATCAATTATCAAAATATATCAATTATAAAAATTTATCAAATGTATCAAATATATCAAAAAAAATGTATCAAATATTATCAAAATTGTATCAAATGTATCAAAAATATATCAAAATGTATCAAATGTATCAAATATATCAAAATATATCAAAATATATCAAATGTATAAAAATGTATCAAATGTATATCAAAAATATATCAATTATCAAAAATATAAAAATCAAAAATATATCAAAAATATATCAAATGTATCAAATGTATAAAAATATATCAAAAATGTATTAAATGTATCAAATATATCAAATATATATCAAATGTATCAAAAATGTATCAAATATATCAAAATGTATCAATTATCACAAATGTATAAAAATATATCAAAAAATGTATCAAATGTATAAAATATATAAAAAAAAATGTATCAAATGTATAAAATCATTTCTTAATAATAAAATCATTGCTTAATATATAAAATCATTACTAATAATCATTGCTTAATAAATATAGATATTAACTTATTTCTAAATATCAAACCTCCATATGTATTATATAGACTTATTAATAATATTTGTTTAAGTAATATAATAATAATGCAAGAATATAGATTTTGGGGATGGTGAAGTTTTAATATAAAGACATATCCTTGGTTGAAAATTAACAATTTAGGCAGTGTGGTGCTCGGGTGGTCATATATAGCGTGTGTTTGGAGTTTGAGGTTGCGAGTTCGAGTGCATTTAGCGACAAGTTGCTTGAATAAAATATTTTTTTTTAACGGTAAATTTGGTACATTTTTTTTTTTTAACGGTAGTAAGAGCTTGTCTAGATTGGTTTTTTTTTTTTTTTTTTACGTAGTAAGAGCTTGTCTTTGGTATTTTTATTTTTTTTTTACAGTAGGAAGAGCTTGTATTTTTATAATTTTTTATTTGCTATTTTTATAAAAATAAAGAATATAAAATATTTTATAACAAATAAAGAATATAAAATATTTGCTATTTTTATTATAAAAATATTTTATAACAAATAAAGAATATAAAATATTTTATAACAAATAAAGAATATAAAATATTTGCTATTTTTATTTGCTATTTGTTATAAAAATATTTTATAACAAATAAAGAATATAAAATATTTTTATAAAATAGCAAATAAAATATTATAAAAATATATTTTTATAAAATAGGATATTATTTTTATTTGAATTATAATTCTTTATTTGTTATTAAATGAAAGAGTTATTGTTTTTTTTTTTGGAATATTTACAGTAACTTAAGAGCTTGTCCAGGTTGGAATTTTTTTTTTTTTTTTTTTTTTTTTTTT
The DNA here is from genome assembly GCA_020205605.1 of Panax ginseng. Taxonomy (NCBI): domain Eukaryota; kingdom Viridiplantae; phylum Streptophyta; class Magnoliopsida; order Apiales; family Araliaceae; genus Panax; species Panax ginseng. The sequence continues at coordinate 89,106,264 of CM035139.1, read as the reverse complement.
TTTTTTTAAGTAGTAAGAGCTTGTCCGCGGTTTTTTTTTATTTTATAGAAAAGGCACGGTAGAGTATTTTATAAAAAAATATCTTTGGTCTTAGGTCATTATTTAATATTAAAAATTCATTTTATTTCAATAAATGACAACATGTTGACTATGGTGGGGTCCTCATATTAAAATAAAAGCGAATACAAGTTGTCTTGAAGCTTAGGATATTATGTTTCATCTCGACCTTAGATAAGTTTATCAACTGGTACAAAAAGGGGTGTTGCAGCGATCTTTACGACAATAGGTTTGCTATGGAAGGGCTCCCTATATATATATATATATATATATATATATATATATATATATATATAAACAAGTAAACACTCCAGACATAAGTCTATGCTCAATCGAAGCATAACTCGATAATGTTAGTCCATATATAAATATATACATATATAAGTATATATATACAGATAGAAATGAAAACCACGGACCGAAGTTCGGGCATACGTGTTAGAGTTTATGCCCTAGAGGCCAATTATTTGATATAATTGCTTAACATTGTGATATTATATTTGATTAAATAAATGAATGATTTTATTATGGTTTTATTTACTGCGTTATATAAATGTTAACATAATAAAATTCCTTAGAATAGTGATACAAATTATATAGTTTCAAGTATGTGACTTGAACATGAGATTATATATTTACAATTAGTATCATTGTTCTTAAATGACCCTAGTCGAGTATCATTGTTGATAGGACACCAATGATGCATTGAGACTAGTATGTGGATTGACTGATGACCAAATCTCATTGATCATAAATATATGAGATATTAAGTCAATGCATAGGTACATGTTAGAGAACGATGTACTGGACAGACCCACCATGAGAATTCTACGTGGAACATTATGCAAAGTGTTATTAGCGATTCTCATAGTGACAATGATGTAATGGTCCTTCGACCTGAAATCACTATATTACTACACGGGAATTTATGTACTTTGATATCATCAAATGTCACCCTTAATAGGGTGGACTATAAAGATGATTATTGGGTACATCATGAATCGTGTGAGGAATATGAGTGATCTAGATGGAATTTAACCCTCCTATATATTAGGGGTGATATCCATAGGCCGCTTGATTGAGCAGGAATATGAAATGCATGGCCATGCTCAAATAGTGATTTGTTTCATATAGTCTACTCATTGATCAAGAAAACTCAGATTAAATTATGAAGAGTATGACACATTCCATGACTCGAGTTTAATCTAGGATATTAAGGTTAAAAGGATTAAATTACATTGAAACATTGGTCACGAAAAAGGTTGCATCGAATCATCGATCTTATTATTACTTGGGTAGCAGTGATGCATTACTAGATGTCATTCATCGCTTTATAATTTTATAATATGATTATAAAATTATTGCCAACGTAATAATAACCTATAAGGTCACACACATAGAACGTATTTTAAAAGGGAATAAATTTAAATTTGTAAGGATTTAAATATATTAATATGATTAATAGTATTTAAATCACGAATTTAAATTAAAATGATAATTTGTATATATGTATATTAATTAAGTAAGACTTAATTAAAATATATATATATATATATATATAAATTCGGATTTTATGAAATTAGGTTTTGATTTGATTAATTCCTTTTAACTACTATATATATGATATATAGCAGCAACTTAGGGTTACATCTTTTTGAAAAATCCTAGCCGCTCTTAGAGAGAGACTAGAGAGAAAACAGTTCCAAAATACTGTTCCTTTGGTGGCTAGTACCGCAGTCCCTTTATTGCAGAATCATTCGACGGTTCGTGCGACGTTCGTGTGGGTACCGTAGAGGCGCGGTTCTGATTGGATTGTGTAAAGGATTCGAAGCCGTTTCAGAAATTTTTCATAATCGGTATAATATCTAAACCACTGAATTAATTTCTGTTTTCGCATGGATCCTGTTTTGGGTTTCAGAATTACTTTAAATTGGTTTATTTCCACTGTGTTTCTGTGTCAAAACCTTACAATACGCACACAACACGACTCTCAATGTGTAGAATAGTGTGTGTAAAGATGAATAGAAAGGCTTTATAGAGTGTAATAAGGCTTATAGTGGGCTGCCAATGTAGGCTTCTATGACTCTATATGGATAAACACTCAGCTCCCACCGGTAAAAATATAGCTATATGTGAGCTAACAGGTGTATAAAATGAGGAAACACTCAATATAGGGTGCCTCCCAAGCCCTCTATTTAAAGAGAGGGGAGCTGCAGGTGTACCTGCGGCAGCTGTAGATGCACCTGCGGCTGCCCGGGGTGCCTTAAGTTCTGTGGGTCCCAACGTCTTGAAGTACATGCACTTGTGCATTATAATGTCCGCTCGAACTTGCAGAACTTTAATCCGAGCATCTGAACGAGGTATATAAGACATTCTTTGGATCGCTTGTGTCGAGAGTTACACAATGACATGGGATTAGAGGTTTTACGTAGTCGAGAAGAGGGAACCATGCCCATGGTCTTCAAGCTTCAAATTTTATCCGGTGTGCTGCCACGCGTAATAGTCACTCAGGATTGGAACTCCTTGGTTCTTGTAGGACATTATTGTATGTATGTATGTATGAAGTGTTGAGACGACGCGCAGGTGTTGAGGTAGCAAGATGACGTTTGACTCCTCACCGGGGTTATCTCCGGTTTGAGTTAAAAGCATACATTGCTCGGGGTTACATCTGAGATTGGACTGCTGCAAGTGTTTAAATGTCGCAAGGTCATCTGTAAGTGTGCCTGTCTGCCCGGTGTTAGCTCCGGGTCTGAGGTATGAGTGCCTCGGTAGGAGGTCTGAGATTGAAGCTGATAACATGCATTTGTAACAAGCATTTCTGGAGTTATCGCCGGAACTGCAACAACATCCCTTGGGGTTATCTCCGAGGTTGGAAAAGATACTACCTGTGTGTGTTCCGGGGTTGATACTGAACTTCCGATAGTATCCGAAATGGATGTGATATGTCTTCCAGGATTATCTTCGAAAGATGAATCTGCCCTCCTGCAATGTTAGTAACAGGTGTACAGAAAATTTCGAGTGTCTACAACTTATTTTCATGAAGTTATTACTTGTTCTTCATGAGCTTATAAATTATCAAAGTATAAACTACATATAATTTCATTTCTCATGACTTATGATAGATTTAGTCTTCTAATCATCATTCTTACATCCTTTTATCATACAAACTTCATTTATGTAAACATGTTACAAGTCTTAAAAGTTCTTCTTTAGTTCATAACTTATCTATGAACGAAGTGCTTATCCACGGCTTATTAAGACTTAAGTCCTTAGATTATTCATTCTTATCATTTCTTAGCATACATATCAATCAATCAACACTTCTCTTCTCAACCTATAATTGTAGAGATGGAAGATTAATGACATAGGATCATTACCTTTGATGATCAAGCTTGTCTTCTTCTTTTCTACTTAATGCAAGTCTAGCTTGATCTTACTTATTCTCTCTAACAATTAAGTTAGAAGTTGTTGAATGAAAGTTAATAAACAACAAATGAAATCCAAAGCTTTCTATTTATAGGATTGTTAAGGTTAGGGTATTTTAGTCCATAGCCAATCCCACCTCCTTAGTAAACCTCCATACAATTCATTACTTCACAATTAAGTTAACTTGCTCATTACACTAATTACTTGGTCATCACATTATTTACTTGGTCACCACATTCAACCATGTGATCATGGGTTACCCCATGGGTCACTCTAACCCATTAGATCTTAATTTGGACTTTAATCCAATTAGCTTAGCTTATTCTTTTGGGCTTGCATTAATCCACTTTGGACTTTACATTAACAACCACTTAGGCTCTAACATTACTTACACTTGGGCTTGCACATTAACTTCTATTGGACTTTACAAATTGCTACACAATCCTACAAGTCCATTTCATTTGGCTTAAAGCCTTATAACTTATTATTTACGTATTATTCTCGTATTCTAACTCGTATATTCATTCATAATTTACGATATACCATCATTCACCCATACTCGTATAATACTTCGTATCATACTTATATTCATTACCTCGTACAATACATACGTATTATACGATCCTTACTTTAGCTTCTTAATGCTTTATTTTCCCTAACGTTCTCAAATTAAGTCCGCAGGCGAAAAATTACGTTTTCCATACTCGAATTATTATTACATAATCCGTCTTACCTCGATATTCTATCGTTACGTATTTCTCAAAAGTTCAAAATTAATTCCCGTGCAAAAATCGATGAATAGTGTTTTTTAGAAAATTTCTCGGAAAATTTTTATTTTCGTCTTGGAAATTCAAACACTTTAATTCCTTCACGTAGTCAAAATACTATGACATTCTGACGTTTCTAGGTTATAGAACGACATTCATCTTACTAACACATAGTAATAACAAATAATATAATTTTATTCATTATTTATTTAAATAAAATTATTTTACAATAGATCCAAATTTCTCGGTCGTTACATTCTTCCCCCTTATAAAGATTCTGTCCCCAGAATCTTGTCTCACATTACACAAACAAATTAGGGTAATCCTTCCTTATCTTTTCTTCCAATTCATTCGTTGCTTCGTCTGCATCGTGATTCTTCCATAACACCTTCACGGAAGGTATAACCTTATTCTGCAGAACTTGCTCTTTTCTATCGATAATTTGAATCGGCATCTCTTCATACGTTAATTCCTTCTCGATATGAATAAGTTCATACTCTATTACGTGCTTCTAGTCCAACTTATAAGGACGTAACATTGATACGTGAAACACGTTATGTATTCGTTCTAGGTCTGGAGGTAATGCTATTATATAAGCTACCTCACCTACCCGTTTTAACACTTCAAAAGGTCCTATAAATCTTGGACTTAACTTTCCCTTCTTTCCAAATCGTATCTTTCCTTTCCAAGGAGATACCTTTAGAAAGACGTAAGAGCCTACTTCAAACTCTATATTTTCTCGATGCGAGTTCGCATACTTCTTCTGTCTCTCTTGAGCTACTACAAGATGCATTCGTATTAACTTCACTACATCCGTTGTTTGATGCACCAATTTTGGCCCTAGAATTCAGCGTTCTCGTACTTCATCCAAACACAATGGTGTTCTACACTTTCTTCCGTACAAAGCTTCATAAGGCGACATACATATGCTTGCATGATAAATATTGTTATACGAAACTCTACTAATGGTAGATGATCATCCCAACTACCTTTGAAATTCATAACGCAAGATCTTAACATATCTTCTAACTTCTGAATTGTCCTCTCACTCTGTCCATTAGTTTGTGGATGATACGCCGTACTCAGCTTCAACTGCATTCCCAACTGGTCTTGTAGACTCCTCCAGAAGTTTAATGTAAATCGTGGATCACGATCTGACACAATCGAAATTGGTACTCCATGTTTGGAAATTATTTCCTTAATATAAAGTTTAGCTAACTGGTCCAAGTTATACTTAACCCTTATTGGCAAGAACTGGGTCGACTTAGTCAACTGTTCCACTATTACCCAAATTGCATCATACCCTTTCGTTGTAATCGGAAGTCCCACCACAAAGTCCATTGTTATATGCTCCCACTTCCATTCCGAAATCTCCAATGACTGTAACAAGCCACTTGGTCGTTGATGTTCGGCCTTAACTTTTTGACAAGTCAAGCACCTACTCGCATACTCGGCGATATCTCTTTTTATGTTCGGCCACTAAAAACTTTGTCGAAGGTCTTGATACATCTTAGTACTACCAGCATGAATCGAGTACCTCGAACTATGAGCCTCTAATAATACTTGCTCCCTTAATTTTGTCTCATTCGAAACCCAAATTCTTCCTTCAAATCTCAATAACGCCTCGTTATCGAGACTGTACTTAATATCTTTGTCATTAGTTAACTGCTCTTTTATCCAATCACACTCATCAATTTTGAGCTGCACCTCCTTGACTCTCTCTACAATGGTAGATTGAATCTCTGTCGCAAATAGTCTCTACCTCGATTCACTCAGAAACTTCGCTTCTATTTCCATCTTAGCCATCTCTGTTATTAACTCATTTTGAGCCGTTAACATAGACAACTTCTCTCGACCCTTCCTACTTAAGGCATCGAAAACTACATTGAATTTTCCAGGGTGATACAGGATCTCATAGTTGTAATCCTTTATCAACTCCAGCCATCTTCTCTATCTCATATCCAACTCCTTCTGTGTGAAGATATATTTTAGACTCTTATGCTCCGTGTATATCTCACATTTCTCTCCATAATGATAATGTCTCCATATCTTTAAAGCAAAAACTACTGCGGCCAGTTCCAGATCATGAGTAGGGTAAACTTTTGCATAATCCTTCAACTGTCTTGATGTATACGTAATGACCTTGCCATGCTACATGAGCACGCAACCAAGTCCTCTATACGAAGCATCGCTATAAACTATGAAATATCTTGTGTCATCGGGTAATGACAAAATAGGCGCTTAACTCAACCTCTTCTTCAGTTCCTGAAAATTGTCCTCGCATTTCTCAGTCCACACATATTTCACTGTCTTCCTTGTCAAGTTAGTCAACGGAGTAGCTATCTTCGAAAAATCCTAGATGAATCTCCGATAGTATCTCGCTAACCCTAGGAAACTCCGCACCTTAGTCGGTATTTTTGGTTGTTCCCAATTCATCACGGCTTCTACCTTCGCTGGATCTACTGAAATCCCCTCATGGTCAATACCATGACCTAAAAACTATACCCTTTCTAGCCAAAATACACACTTAGTGAACTTCACACTTAGTGAACTTCACACATAACTTCTCCTTCCTTAGTGTCTCCAACACTATTCTTAGGTGTTCAACATGATCTTTTGCCTTCTTAGAATAGACTAGAATATCATCGATAAACACCATGACGAACTTGTCCAAATATTGTTTGAACACTCTGTTCATCATATCTATAAATGCAGTTGGTGCATTAGTCAACCTAAATGACATCACCAGAAACTCGTAATGACCATAATGAGTCCTGAATGTCGTCTTTGGTACATCCTCCTTCCTAACCTTCAACTAGTGATACCCCATCCTCAAATCTATTTTAGAAAAATACTTTTCCCCTTTCAACTGATCAAAAAGATCATCGATCCTGGGCAATGGGTATTTATTCTTTATCATTAACTTGTTCAACTCTTGATAGTCGATACAAAGTTTTAATGATCCATCCTTCTTCTTTACAAACAGTACCGGTTCTCCCCACGGTGAAACACTCGGTTAAATGTACTTTCTATCCAACAATTCTTGTAACTGAACCCTCAACTCCTTCATCTCCACTGGCGCCATACGATACGGTGTCCAGGAAACTGGTGCCACTCCTGGCACAATGTCTATTACAAACTCGGTCTCCCTATCCGGTCGAAGACCCGACAATTCACTTGGAAATACATCCGTGAATTATTTAACTATAGGTATTTGTTCCAAGGTTGCTACCACTCTCTGGGTATCAACAACATGGCACAGATAACCTACAATCCTTTCCTTAATAATTTCCTAGTTTGTGTCATGATAAGACATCACGAACCCCCCAGCGATCTATTACCGTAAAATACTACCTGAGGTTGTCTCAACGTTCTAATATTCACACATTTCTTTTGACAATCTATAATTGCCCTATGGTTAAACAACAAATCTATTCCTAGAATTACATCGAATTCTCCTAACTTTATTGGTATCAAATCTACCGATAATTTATAACCCCGTATGTCTATGCAATAACTCCTATGAATATCTTCAACATGAATTATCTCTTCATTTGCTACCTTAATATTTAAAGGTATAGGAAACTTTTTGAGAAGTAATCCTAATCATCTAGCAAAATCACATGCTATAAACGAACAAGTAGCACCTGAATCAAATAACACATAAGCATTTATATCATTGATCAGAATAATACCTGCGACTACGTCCCCTGATGCAACTGCATCTTGGACTGTCATGTTAAAGGTGTGGGCCATCAGCCTACTCGACACTCTTGAAATCCTTAAAAGTAGTAGCTTGTACTACTCCAGGATTTATGGGGATATTAGCCCCATTCCTATTAAACGCGGCTGTTAACAAGTTAATAAACTCATGCATCAGGTTACCCAGACTTCCCTCTAGTTGATTTACATTAGCGTCTTGGTTTCATTGTCTCCTTCTTGGTGGCATTTTGCTATTACAATAAACAACACATCATTATCTTTCTTTTCTTATTACTTAGTTATTATTCAAGATTAACAATAACTTCAACATTCATTACTCAATATGTTCCGTAAAAAGGCTTCTATTGATTAGCTTCTTGTAGTATAATACTACATCGTTTACATTACACTGCCTAAGCTGATTACATTACCATCCCGCAATTGCTTTCCAAAAATTAGGATTTACAAAAGAATAACCTTTGATATACAAAAGAGGGTTTTACGTCACTACTAGATACACAATATTTACATATCTAATTCTACTCTAGCTACTACTAGATTACATCTTCCGCAAGGCATTATCAAAATATGCGATGGCAAGACCGGCGATAACATCACGGCTAATAGTATGTCGACTCTGCCCAACCTCTATTGGATACCCAGCTACCTGCTGCTGGAAATCCTTATGAGAACTCCTATGAATATAGGACATTCTCCCTATCTTTTGTTTTTTGGTCTTTAGCTCCCCCCTGAGCCAAAGACCTCCTATTTTAGCTCGTGGACCTGGTCCTTGGCTAAAACTCTCTCGTCATGTTCCTATTCCCACATCGACTCCACATCTATCTTATCCTGCAAGACAGCATGGAGCTCTTCCTTTAGCTTCTTCTCCTCCTGATAATAGTTAAGGTTTCTGTCCAGCAGTATCATAAACAGTGAAATCATCGACTCCCCCTAGTGTGTCTATTCAGCAAGTGCTACCAGGTTGAAGGACACTACCTCTACCTCTTCTTTCGATATGCCGTCGAAAACCAACATTAGGTCGTGGTTCTTCGAGTCTCTAGACTCAATCACTACTACTTCTGGATCCTCTGCTATTGGGTTCAGTATAACCTCTATCTGATTAACCGATTCTTCACTTTCTACCTGTAAGTTTATATAAATTCCATTTCCTCTTGACATCTACAACAAAACAATAAAGTTTGATTAGTACACGTCAGTAGAATAATAGGAACACATATCATATATATAATGTATTTTTAAGGTTAATTTCATCTTTTACTTATTTGACTTCTCTTAAGGTTATGACTTAAGGTTTTATTTCCCCCCCTTAAATTTTATAACCTAATGATTTGATACCAATCTGTGACGCCCCCAAATCTGGGTATCTTCCGACCCGACATATGGTGCTCCACGGTGCTACAGTTCACACAAACATTCAATTGAAATGCCTCAAAAGAACGAATATGTCTTATATATTCCAAAACATTATTACCATTCCCCAAGTTCTTTATAACCGTTACATTTGTTCTTGTCATAATATTAAATATTATCATTACAAACCTATACTATTACATAGTTTATCTACAGGTTCGCTTTAGCCTTTCCTTTATCCTTGCCAGATCCTTCGGTCCGTTCGGTGTTAGCTGCATTCATATGGTTCAAGCAAGAGTGAGCATAACTAGCTCAGCAAGTACAACAATTTTATTTAACAATATGCTTGAATCATACAAATCATATATCTTCAATAACTGAACAATAGTTAACTCAAAAGCCATTAGCTCACAAATCACATACTCTACGTGTTCATGCAAGAATTTTACATTTTCAACTTCGTTAACTCAAAATTCACCTATTATATCATTTTTAACGAAAATGATAAACGTTCATGAACGTTCAACGCTCGTTTCTTCGTTCTAAGTTGGAATTCGGTCATTTTCGAGTCCGCAACTCTATAATGCCAAATAAGACTTGTTCCCATCCAAAACCAACGTTTCTGAGCTCAATATCAGAATTCAACTTCTAATTCGAGAATTTCACAAATTCGACGATTATCATCCAATCGTGTGAATTCCGGCATAACTTCGTTACTTATGAATTGTTCATCATTTCAAATGGATTATTTCCATCATATTAACATCTTAACCTACTCATTTCATTAACTTATTTTCATGATAAGTTATTACTTGTTCTTTATGAGCTTATAACTTATCAAAGTATAAACTACATATAATTTCATTTCTCATGACTTATGATAGATTTAGTCTTCGAATCATCATTCTTACATCCTTTTATCATACAAACTTCATTTATGTCAACATGTTACAAGTCTTATAAGTTCTTCCTTAGTTCATAACTTATTTATGAACAAAGTTCTTATTCACGACTTATTAAGACTAAATTCCTAAGATTATTCATTCTTATCATTTCTTAGCATACATGTCAATCAATCAACACTTCTCTTATCAACCTACAATTGTAGAGATGGAAGATTAATGACATATGATCATTACCTTTGATGATCAAGCTTGTCTTCTTCTTTTCTACTTAATGCAAGTCTAGCTTATTCTTACTTATTCTCTCTAACAATTAAGTTGGAAGTTGTTGAATGAAAGTTAATAAACAACAAATGAAATCCAAACCTTTCTATTTATAGGATTGCTAAGGTTAGGGTATTTTAGTCCATAGCCTATCCCACCTCCTTAGTAAACGTAACGCCCCTAAATCCGGGTACTTGAAACCCGAACTCGGTGCTTTACGATACCATTTCTATGAGTGAAATTAATACTAATAATAATAACAATAATATAAATACCAAACTTAATTTATATACATCAAAGTCTAATCCCAAGTATGCAACCTTTACTACATTCATTACAATATATGATAATAAAAAATATCATTGTCTAAATACTGTCTAACTATTACAAAAGATAACATAAGATTATTTTGTTTGATTTCCTTTTCCCTTGTTCTGGCCTGAACATTCAGGTTGATCATGCTTAGCTGAAAACATTTAAATTTAAAGCAAGAATGAGCATTTGATTGCCCAGTAAGTAATAGCAACAATAAATATAAGTTGAAAGGATTAAATGTTTTCTTTGAATAACACTTCTACAACGAATCAACAGTTGTGAAGTATGCTGAACCAATAATAACAACATAACAATTCTATATCAAATTTTTGAAACTACGTTCTGACTATAACTGGAGATTAGTCGACAAACTATGAACATTATTTTTAATTTTCGCTAAAGTTTAGTAGAACTTCATCGGCAAATCGTCATAACTTACGGGCACGAGGGTGATCATCCCAATGCGCCCTATATTGATCAATACTACATGCAAGAACGATATTATCGTTCACTCTATCCACCTTAGGGGCACAAAAGTTTTCCAATGTTCTAGATGTTCATACTTAGTCGGGAATCCGAACTAAAACAATCTGGTTGGAAATAATAAAGTTCTATCATGATCAATGATATTTCTAAATATGTGTCTAGCTGGGTCAAGTAGCTTAGACAACTTTTAATTAATGTATACATATCGAAAATCAATAGGTATGTATCAACATGTGATTAAATACAATGATTATCCAAGTGAGGACACTTGTATAACCATTTTTAGAAATTAACGAACAGAATAAATATCTGAATTATACAATAATACTGTGTTGATAAACAATGATCGGATAATTTAAGAACTTATATGAATATGAATGTTTGGATACATAATCGATAACAACTGAGTAAATATTCTGGCACAATTATATGATTCTGAAACTTTCTTACTTATGTCCATTGCATAAAGTAAATGCAAAGTTAGGATACTTTCACAATAAAAGGATAGTTCAAATACTTGCCTGAGCTGCTACTTACTATAACGCAACTTAGATTAATCTTTTATATCGAAACCTATCATTAATAAGATTATTCGTTCGATTAGAATAATGTATCATAACACATAGTACTGCTAATTGCAGTCATCACATAACATAATCGCATTGTTCACATATGTTTAACAGTCATTACATCACAAACAAACACTTATCGAGTCCAAGTATATAAGTCTAGATCAATTTCTGAAATATTTCGGTGTACCGACGGCTTAATCGGGTAATTATCGAGTCTAAAACTCTATTATGTAGTTCAATGACGGTAATTATCATTCATATTATTTTTAAATGATTTATAATAATTTTTAAATAATTATTATAATTTATCATAATTTTTCAAACACTGAAATCATTATTAAATGATTTAAGTATTAAATAATTCTATTATCGTTAATATGTAATTAATATTAAATTATTAATGAAATCATTGCCAAAATATTGAAGTTATTTATAATAACTCAAAATATTTTTAAAGTATTAATATTACCCTTAAAACATATAAAATCATTTTTAAATAATTACCATTAGTATTTAACATCAAAATTTTAAAAGTCATTAATTATAACTTAAAAATATTTTTAATCCATTTATATCCCTTTTAAATGATTTTTAAAGTAATAAAACTATTTATTTAATATAATTATTAAATAAATTAATATCATAAATATTAAATTAATATCATTAATCTTAAGGTATTAATGAAATTATACTTTAAATATTAAAAGTTATGTTTTATAACTTAAAATATCTTTAAACACTTTATTTTCATTTAAAATAATTTTTCTAATATTAAAAATCATTTTTAAATTACTTTATTTAATATAATTATTAAATAATTCAAATATCATTAATATTAAATAATTAATGAAATTCACTTTACAATATTAAAAGTTACATTTTATAACTTCAAATATTTTTAAATACCTTATTATCATTTAAAATGATTATTAATATAATAAAATCATTTTTAATTAATTTATTTAATGTATTTATTAAATAGATTAAATATCAATAATATTCAAATAAATACTAATATTTATGAAAAATATGCCAAATTATTAAAAGTTTATATAACATCTAGCAACCCAAATCATCAATATATACTACAAGCAACATGTTTTAACACAAAATCATAACATTTAACATGGCCTTCAAGATGAGATTATAAAATAGGCTTCATACCTTACTATGAACAAATTTTGATTTCTTAGCTACTGATTTGTTAATAGTGATCTAGAAGCTTAATGTGGGACTGAAATACTAATGAATTTTGTTGCTGAGGAGAGAGAGAGTCTTGGTTATGTGTTTGGAAATAATTGAGCTAGCTTTTGGACATTCTCTCTCCTTAATATTGTATATCAATTGGTGCAATGAATTTGGCTGTTAGTAATGGTTGATGTGCTGGTGTTCTTAGCCCCTAGCTTAGACTAGGGTGGCTTGCCAAGATCTTGCCAGATTTTATAGCAATAATTCACCAAATGGGACAAAAAGGGTATAATGGTAATTTGGTTATCAATCTTAATGGTATTCTTGTCCATGGTACTTGAATCTAGGGTTTAATCACTAGATTTTAAACCTTAAAGTTTCTCAATTAATTTCTAGGGTTTGAAAAATTAAAATTAAAGTATATTAAAATTTTAATTAAAACACACTAATTAAAATTAGGATTTTTAATATATAAAAAAATAGGGTTTAAATAATTAGGGTTCCTTAATATCATTAGGGTTCCCAAATTAACAATTCAATTTACTAAAATAATAATTAGGGTTTCTAAATTTAGCAATTAGGGTTCCTAATTATCAAATTAGGGTTTCTAATTTTATTTAGGGTTTTCAAATATTAATTAGGGGTTTCCTAATTAACAGAAATTCTATAATATGCAACATAATTCATATAACACAATTTTTGACCTATCTTAAATTCAAGTTTTGAGTTTCCAATTATGGTTTATGACAGTAATACTAGGGTTTGTCGTGATACACCATAATTGTATGACCATTATCAGTCTACACATATACTGTATATGTTTATAACACTGAAAAACAATATCATATTTAATATCATATTATTATTCACATTCATTGCTCAAAATCCAAAATTAGGGTTTGGATTCCATATTTGATTTATCTTTCATATATAACATTATTAATTAACTTAAAAATAATTAACTTAAATAATTTGAACTAAAATTCATATAATACAATAATATTATTATTATAATAATTCTATAATCATTTCATATATTATTTAAATAATATGAAAATCATATTTTCATGGAAAATAAATAATAAAAATATTTCTACTATAAAATTAATTATTATAAGAATATACTTTATAATGATATATAATTCTAAAATAAAATTATTTGAAATTATTCTTGTTATAAATAAATTTTATTTATCACACATATACATACACATTACTTGGCACATATTTCTATCTTTAAAATAAAAAAAAAATTATATGCAAAATTTCTCATTTATTAATATAAAAATATCGGGTTATTATAGTAAACCTCCATTCTATTCATTACTTCACAATTAAATTAACTTGCTCATTACACTAATTACTTGGTCATCACATTATTTACTTGGACACCACATTCAACCATGTGATCATGGGTTGCCCCATGGGTCACTCTAACCCATTAGATCTTAATTTCGGCTTTAATCCAATTAACTTAGCTTATTCTTTTGGGCTTGCATTAATTCACTTTGGACTTTACATTAACAACCACTTGGGCTCTAACATTACTTACACTTGGGCTTCCACATTAACTTCTATTGGACTTTACAAATTGCTACACAATCCTACAAGTTCATTTCATTTGGCTTAAAGCCTTATAACGTATTGTTTACGTATTATTCTCGTATTCTAACTCGTATATTCATTCATAATATATGATATACCATCATTCAACCATACTCGTATAATACTTCGTATCATACTCGTATTCATTACCTCGTACAATACATACGTATCATACGATCCTTACTTTAGCTTCTTAATGCTTTATTTTCCCTAACGTTCTCAAATTAAGTCCGCATGCGAAAAATTACGGTTTCCATACTCAAATTATTATTACATAATCCGTCTTACCTCGATATTCTATCGTTACGTATTTCTTGAAAGTTCAAAAGTAATTCCCAAGCAAAAATCGATGAATAGTGTTTTTCAGAAAATTTATCGGAAAACTTTTATTTTCATCTTGAAAATTCAAACACTTTAATTCCTACACGTAGTCAAAATACTACGACGTTCCGATATTTCTAGGTTATAGAACGACATTCATCTTAGTAACACATAGTAATAACAAATAATTTAGTTTTATTAATTATTTATTTAAATAAAATTATTTTACAATAAATCCAAATTCTCGGTCGTTACAAGTAAACCATGCTCCATGAAATTGATGTTAATTGCCATGAATTTGATCTTCGTCCTGAGTATGCATACGGACCAATTTTGCCCAACAAAATACTCTTTGTTTGTTGGAAACCATCATCAGATCTAGGTTGTTGGAAAATGAATGGAGCCCGAAACCAAAACTCTTTGTTTGTCATCGATGAAAATAGCTCGATGATTGTAGGTGACATTGGCTTCAAACGCCGTCCTTACAAAATCTCTGAGCAAAAACAACACCAAAAAAATCAAAAGCTTTGTTCTTCTCATTGCAAGTACTAACCAATTTCTTTCTCTAGATTAATTCAAATCCAAAATTAATTACAAAAAATTGAATTTCTCAAAATTAATTCCAATCTAAATCTAAATCCAAAATAATTCAAAATCAAGACTTAAACTCCAATAACCAAGATCCAAAGAAACCTAAATTCAGATCTGAAAAAAAAAACAATCGAAGAAGAGAGTGAAAACGAATCTCTATTAGAGAAAGGAAAAAAAATAAAGAAAGCTCGATGAGAGGGAAAATGATTACAAGAAATTACTCTTGATGCTTTTATTTGGCTCTATTTTTTTCGTCAATGGACAATATTTTTAGAGGGAAAGAGAGAGTAACAAGAAATTAATTTTTTTGGTGGATATAAAAAACAATTTTCACATAGAAGGGAATATTTAAACGACCCACTTTCTTTTGATATAAAAAATTAAGCATCAATACATGTAAAACCAAATCCAAGGACTATTCATATAGATGAAGATCCAAAAGGGCTCAAAAACTCATATTAGAATCATCTTAAAAAAACAATGACCCGATACTATAATTAAAGACAAGAAAAAGAGTATATAAAAAGAACACAGAACACAAAATAAACCTACATGCCAAATTTGATACCTCTATTTTGTTGAACAATAGGTCTTGAAGCCATTATGGAACCTTCAAACTGTGCAAGAACTCTGACGAGCAGAGGGAGTTAATGGTTGTTTGGGACCTTGGGTGATTAAGTTTTTTGAATTGAAGTTTAATAATCCATATATATGAATGTGTTTTTAGGTTTTTGATATTTTTTTCAAATGTTTTAATTTTTTTTAATTAATTGTGTTTGCAATTTTTTTATTTTTGTCCTTTATATTTAATTAAAAGGTTTAAGTTTGATTTAAAAATTTGTTTTTTGTTACATATGTGCATTAATTTGCCACATCATATTTCTCTCTCGTGTGGAATCTTACATGGCAAGTCTGTTTAAAGTCAACTTGACTTAATGGATTTTGTGACGTTTTAAAGAAAAAAAATCAATCTAGTGAGGCGATTGTAAAAAAAATCAGTTCAGTGATGCATTTGTAAACCGAGGTCGAGTAGAGCGTGGAAAAGTGTATTTAACCCTTTTCAAAATTCCATAACTTTGAGTTATTTGTTTAAAAAAATTGATTTAATACAAAATTAGTAATTGATAATTATTAAACACAATTCTTCTCGGGACAATACTTTTCTTGCCACTTTATTGCTATTTGACAATGTATACTTACTTGTATTTGCTTGTTATGAAATTAGGCAACAAGCTTTTGGTGCCGTTGCCGGGGAATTATTTTAATAATATGTCAATATTAATTTCAATTAAATCAATCTTAGTTAAATATTTTTCTATTTCTGCTTCAGGTGCTCTTGATTCGTTTATGTTAACTCAATCGAAACTTCAGGAATTGTTACTTTACTAAGAAAAAATTGGAAGAAAGTTTCGACAATTACTAAAGTTTTGTCAAGAAACACGAGATCAAGATAAAATGATTGTCGAGGAGCAAAAATCTTTGTGAGACTATGCGATGCTGAAAGTGGATGAAATTTAGTTGAGTATTCAAAGTCCAGCAATCCAGGCCAATAATTTTGAGATTAAACTAGGAACTATTCAGATGATTCAAAATTCAGTGCAGTTTGGAGGATTGACCAATGATGACCTGAATTAACAGTTAGTCAATTTCTTGGAGATTTACGATACATTTAAGTATAATGGAGTCACAGAGGATGCAATTAGGCTCTGATTATTCCTTTTCACTCTTAGAGACAAAGCAAAAACCTAGTTTCAATCACGACCTGAGTTTCAAATTATCAAAATAACAGTTTACTATTCCAATTTTGTAAATTTATTTCCTTATACTAATTCACGACCTGAGTTGAAATGAATAATATTTTTATGAAGTATATATGTTTAAGTGTTAAGATTATGAATTTTAATTCAAATTGAAACATAGAATCAACAATTAAAGCAAAACAATCAAGCAAATGAACACAAGAAATTTTTTACGTCGTCCAACCTGTAACCTTTATTTTAGTGGCATAATTCACGTCAAATAAAAACTAGTATTAGACATCCTTCTTATTAATCAACTTGGTGTAAACACTAAAAATTTTACATTCCTGTTACTAACCTTGCAGGAGGGCAGAATCGTCTTCCGGAGATAACCCTAGAGGTCAAAACGGTTCCAATCCCGAAGACAACATCAGGATACTTAGTTTTCAATCTCGAAGACAACCCCGAGATACTCAGTTCCAATCCTGGACACAACACCGGGATACTCAGTGCCAATCTCAGAGACAACCCCGATATACTCAGTTCTACTCCCGGAGACAACCTCGGAAGATTCAGTTCCAACCTCGGAGATAAACCCTGAGAAGGCAGGAACACCTCAGAGATAATCCTGAGGATATTTAGTACCTACAGCAACCCAATCTCAGAGATAACCCTGAGCAACGACTGCTACATCAGCCTAGAGCCAGAGATAACCCTGGTGAGGGGCAAAATCATCATTTTTCCACCTCGATACTACATTTGCATAGTCTCAACATCATTTCATCCCACATTCTACACATAAGTGTCCCACAAGAACCATAGCTCAAATCCCGAGTGACTACTACGCAAGACAATATACCAGATAAAATTTGAAGACTTGAAGATCTGGTCATGGACCCATCTTCTTAGCTTTGTACAACCTTTTATCCCATGTCATTGTGTATCTCTTGACAACAGTATTCCAGAAAGGTATTGCACGTACTTCGAGATGTCAAGACTTGTAGAGCCCGGGGCACCTCGGGCAGCTACAGGTGGACCTGCGGCTTCCCCCCTCTATAAATAGAGGGCTTGGGGTGGCCATTTTAAGAGGAAAAAAAAGGCGAGGAAGCCCTATCCATTTTACACTATACACCCTCTAAACTGAGTGCTTTCTTTTTCCAAACACTTGTGAACTCATATTTTTCTACATTTAACTGGTGGAAACTGAGTATTCATTCATTAAAAGCTATCTTAAGTCTTCTTGGCAGCCCACTATAAGACATCTCATATATTTAAGTCTTTTTTCACTTCCATCCACACATATCTATCCACGTTGAGAGTCGTGTTGTGTGTGTATGCCCGGATCATCGATCTGTGGCTTTTATTACTTATATATATATATAAATACTTATATATATTATTATCGAACTATGCTTCGATTGAGCCCGAATATAATATTCGAAGCGTTTACTGCTTATATATATATATATATATATATATATATATAAATACTTATATATATCTTTTGTCATCAAACTCTATTTGATTGAGCCTGGATTTATATCCGGTGCATTTATCGCTTATATATATATATATATATATAAGTTGTAAACGCACCGGATATCACACCAATGCTCAATCGAATAGAGTTCGATAACAATATATATATATTTTAAATTCCAGTTAGGCCTGGAGATCATTTTGTGGCCTTTTACCACTTGTATACACACACACACACACACACACACACACACACATATATATATATATATATAACTTTTTATCAGGACGCTGGTTAGATTTGCCTAAATCTGGCTATTTCTCACTTTAACCGGTTCATGGTGACTAAACTGGAACTGTTGAAGCTGGAAAGCTCACATTTCTTCAAATCTAGTTCGTTTTCTACCTTTTGTTCATATTGCTTTATCATGTGAGCCTAGGAATCATGTGATCACAGATTCAGATCCTGAATCTAGATTCGGTTCCCGTGATGGATATTTTCAACTGCAGCTAGCTTATAAATTATTCACGGTGTCTAAATTTACTTATATGACTCTCATGCCCACAAGGAGTTCGGCACTGCTATGGATCTTATTTTCTTGAATATACTTTGCATCTTGAAAATAATAAAAGCAATCAAGCCAAACACTTAATAAAATGAAAGTATCAAAGATCTCAATTACTATTGAGCACAAGCGTGACGCCCCCAAAATAGGTATACATCACCTATTCTGAGTCGCCAAATACATGGTACAGAATACAAATACAATCTTAAATATACAACATGAGCTGTGAGTTCTAATAAAAATATTATCTTCTAGATAGTATTCAAACTCAAAATAAGTCCTCAATACATTTATTAACACAGTATTTCATAGAATAGTGAGGACTACTAATGCTATCATCTGGACCGTCACTCCATTCCCCGACTAGTCCTTGCTACGTTCTCATTTCCTGAAGTGAACAATGAAAGCAAAAGGTTGAGCTCAACTAGCCCAGTAAGAAATACTATGACTAAGATAATGCAGAATAAATTATCATTAGCCTTTAACAGTGTTAAACTGATACAATATAACAAACATCAAGTTTAACTGCAGCGGAACAAGAAATCCATTAAAAGAGTCAAGTAGAGAATAAAATCTACTATCTTCTATGATTTAAAAGGTTTTTAATCACTTTTATCGCTGAGACTCAGCTTATTTAATAAACCACATCATCCCTACACTACGACGAAGGATATCCATTAGTATCACGACCACAAATTATCCATGCACTACGGGCCAAGGATATTCGTGTTTTCATCAATGGTCATGATCATGCCAACAACTGTCCATCAATGAACTACGGGCCAATGAGGACTTTTACCACATCATTTGTAACATTACGGTCATGACTATACTGAATAATCCCTGGTCATAATCATACCAAGTCCATCTATGCACTACAGGCCACATATGACTTTCAACATACTATAAACATGAGGACGATGACAATGACATAATAATTCAATAAAATAAGTTCAAGAATTAAATTTTAAAGATTTATAAGTTAATTTCTCCTGAACTCAAAAATGTCCAAATTGTCAACATGATACTGCTTTGTGGAGTAAAATTCAAGAATGCTCAGAAGAATATTTCCATGAAAAGATACTGGATGAAGCGCAAATATCCAGGATATTCTACTAATTTCATGGAGTATAGAAGCCAAATCTTTAACCAACTGAGTATAATATAATATATGAAACTGCAAATGGATTTTTTCCCGCCATGCGATAATCCACGTAGACAGATTATTTCCACAATTTAATAAGGAATGAATACAAAGGATCATTCACCATGCATGTGGTAATCCACATAGACAGGTTATTCCAACAGAATAATAAAGAATGGAATAACATAAGAATTCACCATGCATGCGATAGATAGCATGACGAGTTATTCCCAATGAATAATAAAGAATGGAACCGAAGTCATGCGAAATCCGCCTTGAAAGGATATTCCAACGTAATAATAAAAATGGAATAACAACAAAATTCACCAGCATGCGATAGAAGCGCATGAGACGAAGTTATTCCAAAAGAATAATAAATAATGGAACCGGGTCATGCGAATACGCATGCATGTGATATTCCAACGTAATAATAAAGAATGGAATAACAGAAGAATTTCACCAAGTATAGGGTAGTCCACGTATACAGGTTATTCTAACAGAATAATAATGAATGGAATAACAATAGCTCTCTTTATGAATACGAAAGAAATAATACCCCTCACAAGTACAACAAATAATATCCCTTACTATAATAATAATAATATCCCTTACCTTAGAAGAAACTGGATATTGGAAAAGTGAGGTAGCAGACTTCTCTTCTTCTTTCTCTCTATCATTTCTCTCTCTAGAGTTTTAGTGAATTCGTAAGAAATAATGAAGGA
The DNA here is from genome assembly GCA_020205605.1 of Panax ginseng. Classification (NCBI taxonomy): domain Eukaryota; kingdom Viridiplantae; phylum Streptophyta; class Magnoliopsida; order Apiales; family Araliaceae; genus Panax; species Panax ginseng. The sequence continues at coordinate 89,085,047 of CM035139.1, read as the reverse complement.
ATAAGCTTCTATTTATAGAAGAATTGAAAGTAGCTCTTGGTTTTAACGAAGGATCAAAATGACTCTTGGTAATATTGAAGAGACAACTACTATTTGTGAAGGGGAAATTAACTCTTGGAACACCGAAGAGACAAGTAACTCTTGGAAAACCGAAGGGACAAGTAACTATTAGAAAACCGAAAGGACAAGTAACTCTTGGAAAATTGAAAGGACAAGTTACTATTAAAACTTTAAACCAACGATCCATATTGATTTACTATTATAATTTCAACCAACTGTCTGAAAAATTATCACATCTTCCCATGGAATAATATTGTACTCAAAAATGATTTGGACCGAAAAGAAATATATTTTTCGGGTGAATAGTACCTGGTGAATAATACTTCAGGAATAGTACCCCGTGAATAGTACCCCGACACAAAAAGTGTCCCAAATACCCGAGTGAACAATACTAGAGTGAATAGTAACTGGGTGAATAGTAACCCGTGAATAGTACTCCGACACGAAAAGTGTCCCGAATACCCGAATGTCAATATAACCTCCAAACATCAATTATTATTGAAATAAATATCGATTTCTACTAACAGTAATAATTCTCACACAATGGAACTATCAATTTCATCCTTAATCAACACAAACTTATTCATCATTAATATTATAATTCACAATATTTAAAAACCAGGTCGTTCCCAGGAAAGAGGTGGCTTTCCGATAAGGATTTCTCCTTATTGGCGTGCAATTAGATGACCAAACATCTCCTTGACAGAACTTTTAGACATTGTAAATATTGCAATTTAATAATATGAATAACTTTGTCGTCTCAATTATTGATTTAATAATATATCATATTATGCGATGATAATCTTTGTGACAATAATTGAATCAATAATATGAGAGATATGATGCGTGAATTATTGTAGTAATAATTGAGTATAACTGGTGACTTCTCACGTAAGCATCAATAATCAATACCGTGTGCTACTCTTATGCAACCACGCCAGACATTCTTGTTTTTTACTACCGTGGTAGTTCAACGGTTTAACGGTAACACCTCCGCCATTATTTTTAGAAAATATTTTTATCGTTTTCTCAATCGACCATAATTACATTGTGGGGTCCACTAATGATTGTGTCGTTTATGCGAATATTCCTCTAAAACAAATATTCCCCACCAATCGAATATAATACAACAACTTGCATACTTTGCAAAATTTATAAATACTACCCACAACTATAATATTATCTCAAATCCACACCATAATATTCAAAAAATATTTTGAGAAAATTAAATCTTTATTCAGTAAAATTTTGGGTTTCTGAATCTCCCTCCTTATGAAATTTTTTGCCCTCGAAATTTACGTGACGTTACTGGTATCTTAGAAACGATGAGAGATACCTCGTCAGATTCTAACTCTTGAGGTATAACCTTTGAGTGTTGAATACGATCCTTCTTATCCAAGATTTTAACAGATATTTCCTCATACATTAAATCTTCTGCTATCTCGTTCGGTTCTAAATCAATAATGTGGTTCAGGTTGTCCACATATTTACATAACATTGGTACGTGATAAACGTTATGAACATGCAACATATTTGGCGGTAAAACGAGTCTATAGGCCACAGTTCCTACTCGATCAAGGATCTCAAATGGGCCAATAAAATTGAGGGTTGAGATTTCCTCTCTTTGTCGATTCTTGCTTCTAGAATAACGCCCTCCTGAACATTCTTCTTCACATTCATCAACTTCGGGTGCGTAGTTTGAGCGACCTTTATCTTTATCGATTAAAGTCGGTTCTAATCATATATTCGTTATCTTCACATAGGTTCGTATATTCGCACTTGTAAATGCATACAATCTTCTACTCAACGCGTCAGCTACCATGTTCGTTTTTCCACGATGGTATTGAATGGTACGATCGTAATTTTCAACAACTCAAGCCAACGTCTTTGGCGCATTATACGTTCGTTTTGGGTGAAGAAATACTTGAGGGTTTTAGAAATGGGTAGTTTTACTGGGGTCAATACAAAATTTGATTTCACGCTCTAGGGGTAGGCTAAGAAGTCTTCAAGAATACACTAGGAAATTTATTAACCATAGAAATATCATTCAAAACTGTGACCCTCATCCAAGACTTGGATAACACGTCACATTGATACCTATCAACTTGTCACCGTTATTCATGATGTCGCCTACAGAAAGTCTGGTTTCGGTACATTCCACACAAGGAAGTCACCAGATAAAGGCTCAGGACTCTTTACTTATAGCTTGATATGACAATGATTGACTTTAGTGGTTTGGTTACTTGAATTCGCATAATAGGTTGGTTAGGAATATGAAAGCTAACAACCTTACAAAGAGCATGATGAGTAGTTAACCAATCGATTTCTAAAATCACATCAAAGGCAAGTATTTTCAAAGAGATAAGATCGACAGGTAACGTGAAAGTGTCAATTTGAATCAAACAAGATTTATAAACAGTGGAGGTAACGAAGGTTTTTACTAATTCCCTAATAAGTCAAAGTCTAACTTCTCTGGGGTCAAATTTAAACGTTGAGCGCAAGCAAGATAGATAAAATAATGGGTAGAACCGGTATCTAATAAGGTATAGACTTCGTAAGCGTTTATGATTAACTTACCCGTGATAACTTCGTTCAGGTTCCTCAACAAACGCTCTCACTTAAACTACCGACTTTAACTTGTCTGAGACATCCTTTGGCATCACTATCCCAGCTGGACTTGACTTCACTACACGACAAAATCTAGCTAGGTGACCTTCTCTTCCGCAATTGAAACATGCTTTGGATTGCTGCGTACAGTTTGGACGGATATGTCCCTCCCCCCACATTTGAAGCATATGATAGGTGGTCGTTCTCCTTCCTTAACAACGGGTTTTGGTGCTAACATCTTTCCATCGTTGTTGAACCTTCTCTTCTTGAAATTTCCACTCCTATTATCTTGGCCATGATTACCACCGAAGTGGTTACCATTCTTGGCATGATAATTTCCCCCACGATGGTTATCATTATTCTGATGGCCATTGCCACCGGTATGATTATTATTGTGTTGTTGCTCGTTACCTTTTGGTTGTGTTAACTCATTATCGCGCTCCAATAACTGAGTCCTATTCACAACATCTGAATATAAACAAAGTTTATGAAAAATGAGGTATTGCGTATTTCGGGTTTCAAACCTCTTAAAAACATTCACATCATTCGCTCCTCATTATCGACTAAATGGGACGCAAACTGGGATAACTCCGCAAATTTAGCCTCGTATTGCGATATGGTCATATTTTTTTGCTCCAACTTGATAAACGTCACCTCCTTCATGTGACGAATACTTTCGGGAAAGTACTTGTCGTTGAACAACTCTTGGAACTTCTCCCAAAACATCTTGAGTCGGCCAGTCGGGTATATTATCTGATTCTCACCAAGTCTCGCCTCTTCACGCAAAATATAAAGGTGGCAAGGGAACCTTTTGCTCCTCGGAGCATCCCAAGACATCAAATATCTTGGTGATCTGCTTTAACCACGTCTCCGCCTTAAGTGGTTCTGGCTTTCCAAAAAACTCCGGTGGTCCTAGCTCTTTGAACTGCTTAGCAGTGACCGTCCGAGAGTTACCAGTGTTTCCACCTGCATTTTGGACAGGAGCAGCTCTTTCCTGATGTTACATGAATTGCATAAAGCCTCTGAATATTCCATCGTTCATCATTTGGTCAGAGTTGTTGTTTACATGAGGATTGTCGCCTTCCTGATGCACATTATCCTGATTATTGATCTGTGGAGACTCAACGGTCTCCTGTGCCCCATTGATATTCTCAACATTCTCGGATGTTATTTTTAAATACTGCAGTAAAACAAGGGTTAATTAACATATCACATATTATCCCTATACTCTGACCGACCAATTAAATACCAAATAAACTTAGGTAGGTTATACTAGCGAAGGAATTCCCGCCTCTCCCTCCTAGTTCTTGCCTCACATCTCGGCCAGGGATCATATCCTAAGCTTTGATACCAAATCGTGACGCCCCCAAAAATAGTATACACATCACCTATTCTCGAGTCGCCAAATACATGGCATGTAATACAAATACAATCTTAAATATACAAAATGAGCTGTGAGTTTAATACAAATATTGTCTTCTAGACAGTATCCACACTCAAAATAAGTCCTCATTACATTTATTATCATACTATTTAACAGAATAATGAGGACTACTAATGCTATCATCTCTGACCGATCACTCCGCTTCCTCGACTAAGTCCCAAATATATATTCTCATTTCCTCAAGAGAACAAAGAAAGAAAAAAGGTGAGCTCAACTAGCCCTGTAAGAAATATTATGACTAAGATAATGCAGAATAAATTATCATTAGCCTTCAACAGTGTTAAACTAATACAATATAACAAACATCAAGTTTAACTGCAGCAGAACAAGCAATCCATTAGAAGAGTCAAGTAGAGAATAAAATCTACTATCTTCTATGATTTAAAAGGTTTTTCATCACTTTTATCGCTGAGACTTAGCTTATTAAATAAACCACGTCATCCCTGTACTATGGCCAAGGATATTTATTAGTATCACGACCATAAATTATCCATGCACTACGGGCCAAGGATATTCGTGTTTTTATCAATGGTCATGATCATGCCAACAACTGTCCATCAATGTACTACGGACCAATGAGAACTTTTATCACATCATTTGTAACATTACGGTCATGACTATACCGAATAATCCCTAGTCATAATCATACTAAGTCCATTTATACACTACAGGCCACAAATGACGTTCAACATAATATAAACATGAGGATGATGACAATGACATAATAATTCAATAAAACAAGTTCAAGAATTAAATTTTAAAGATTTATAAGTTAATTTATCCTGAACTTAAAAACGTCCAAACTGTCAACATGATACTTCTTCGTGGAGTAAAATTCAAGAATGCTCAGAAAATATTTCCATGAAAAGATACTGGATGAAGCGCAAATATCCAGGATATTCTACTAATTTCATGGAGTATAGAAGCCAAAACTTTAACCAACTGAGTATAATAGAATATATGAACCTGCAAATGGATTTTCACCCGCAATACGGTAATCCACGTAGACAGATAATTTCTCCATAATTTAATAAGGAATGAATACAAAGGATCATTCACCATGCATGTGGTAATCCATATAGACAGGTTATTCCAATAGAATATAAAGAATGGAATAACAGAAGAATTCACCATGCATGCGATAGACCGCACAGACAGGTTATTCCCAATAGAATAATAAAGAATGGAACCAGGTCATGCGAAATTCGCACAGACAGAATATTCCAACAGAATAATAAAGAATGGAATAACAACAAAATTCACCAGGCATGTGATAGACCGCACAGGCTGATTATTCCAATAAAATAATAAATAATGGAACCAGGTCATGCGTAATACGCATAGACAGGATATTCCAACAGAATAATAATGGAATAACAGAAGAATTTCACCTTGTATGCGGTACTTCGCATAGACGGGTTATTTCAACAGAATAATAAATAGTGAAACCAGGTCATGCGTAATACGCATAGACATGATATTCCAACAGAATAATAAAGAATGGAATAACAGAAGAATTTCAACATGTATGCGGTACTTTGCATAGAGAGGTTATTCCAACATAATAATAAGGAATGGAATAACAATAGCTCTCTTCATGAAAATGAAAGAAATAATACCCCTTACAACAATAATGATATCCCTTACCTCAGTAGAAAACTGGATACTGGAATAGTTAGGTAGCATACTTCTGTTCTTCTTTCTCTCTATAATTTCTCTCTATAATAATTGCTCTATAGCTTTAGTGAATTGGTGAAAAATAATGAATGAATGAGCTTCTATTTATAGGAAAATATATTTTGGATAATTGCACGTTTTGGGGCTCGAAATATTACAGTATAATACCTTCCTTTTTTTCTTTATTTTTAATTTAGTCCTGCAAGTATTATCAAACTTGCACCATCTCCCCTAATAGTAAATCATGTGAATCAATAGTAAATCATGTGAATCAATAGTTCTAGACATGTGAAAATATGAATTACAGTATAGTACCTCCATCTATACCTCTATTTTTAACTTAGTCATGCAAGTATTATCAATCTTGCACCAACTCCCCTAATAGTAAATGAATGTGAATCAATAGTACACACATGTGAATAAATAGTTATAATCATGTGAATCAATAGCAATTAATTGCTCATTTATCCGGTTAATTACCCGATTGGTTAATATAACCTCAAGACATCAATTATTATCGAAATAAATGTCGATTTTCAGTAAGACTAATAATTCCAACATAATGGAACTATCAATTTCATCTTTAATAAACACGAACTTATTCATCATTAATATTATAATTCACAATATTTAACAATCAGGTCGTTCCCAGGAAAAAAAGGGCTTTCCGATAAGGATTTCTCCTTATTGGCGCGCAATTAAGTGACCAAACCTCTCCTTGACATAACATCTAGACATTGTCAATATTGCAAATAATAATATAAATAACTTTATCGTCTCAATTATTGATTTAATAATATAACATATTATGAAGATGATACCGTGACAATAATTGAATTAATAATATGAGAGATATGATGCAGCAATTACTGTAGCAATAATTGAGTATAATTGAGTGACTTTTTACGAAAGCATCAATAATCAATACCGTGTGCTACTATGCAACCACGCGTATTACTGTACTTTTATCACTGATTATTTTGTGACAACTTACTTACTTTGAAAAATTCTCACATATCACCCTTAACTTTAACCTTTTATCAATTTAACCATTTACTAAATAGAATAATTATAAGAAAATTGAATACTTTCATTTCATAAAATTTGGGGTCTCACAATCTCCACTCCTTATGAAATTTTGCCCTCGAAATTTACGTACCTGGTAGTTTGAAGAGATGAGAATACCTTTCTTTCTTTTCAGATTGTACCTTCCCGGTTATTTCCTCTCTATCATGATTTTCTCATTTCTCATCTCCTGTATTTCAGATATCATTCTAGAATATAGTTTCAAAATAAGGGTTAATTGACATGCCACATATTATCTCTATATTCTGACCAACCAATTAAATAACAAATAAACTTAGGTAGGTCATACTAGCGAAGGAATTACCTGCCTCTCCCTCCTAGTTCTTGTCTCACATCTCGGCCGGGGATCATATCCCAAGCTTTGATACTGTTGTGACGCCCCAAAAACAGGTATACATCACCCATCTTGAGTCGCCAAAAACACACTACATAAATCAAATACAAACTCAATTATACAACTGTCATGTAAAATACGACAAAACATATACCATGAGTTTTAATACAAATATTGTCATCTAGACAATATCCACACTCAATGAAGTCCTCATTACATTTATTATCACACTATTTAATAGAATAGTGAGGACTACTAATGTTATCATCTGGACCGTCACTCCGCTCCTCTAGACTAAGTCCCAAATATATTCTCATTTCACAAGAGAATAGTGAAAGAAAGGGTGAGCTCAACTAGCCCGAAGAAATATTAAGACTAAGATAATGCGAAATAAATTATCGTTAGCCTTCAACAAAGGTTAAACCGATACAATATAACAAACATCAAGTTTAATCTGCGGCGGAAAAAATCCATTAGAAGAGTCAGTAGAGAATAAAATCTACTATCTTCTATGATTTAAAAGGTTTTTCATCACTTTTATCATTTGAGACTCAACCTTATTAAATAAACCACGTCATCCTCACACTCTGACCAAGGATATTTATTAGTATCACGACCATAAATTATCCATGCACTATGGGCCAAGGATATTCGTGTTTTTATCAATGGTCATGATCATGCCAACAACTGTCCATCAATGCATTACGGGCCAATGAGGACTTTTAACACATCATTTGTAACATTACGGTCATGACTATACTGAATAATCCCTAGTCATAATCATACCAAGTCCATCTATACACTATAGGTCACAGACGACTTTCAACATGATATAAACATGAGGATGATGACAATGACATAATAATTTAATAAAACAAGTTCAAGAATTAAATTTTAAAGATTTATAAGTTAATTTATCCTGAACTTAAAAACGTCCAAATAGTCAACGTGATACTGATTTGTGGAGTAAAATTCAAGAATGCTCAGAAAATATTTCCATGAAAAGATACTGGATGAAGCACAAATATCTAGAATATTCTACTAATTTCATGGAGTATAGAAGCCAAAACTTTAACCAAGTAAGTATAATAGAATATATGAACCTGCAAATGGATTTTCACCCGCCATGCGGTAATCCACGTAGACAGATCATTTCTCCAAAATTTAATAAGGAATGAATACAAATGATCATTCAATAACCCGAGATTTTCTATATAAAATAAATAAGAAATTTTATGATAATTTTTTTTTTTTTTTAATGATTTAGACTAAGTGTCAAGTAAAGTGAACGATAAATGCTAATATATTTATTACTTGAAAAATTAGAAATAATTTTGGAATTATTAATTACCACAAATTATATGGTAATAAATTTCTGTAAGCCGAAATGTTTTTATTAATTATTTTCCATGAAAACATGATTGGAAATAATATATGAAGTGATAATTAGATTTATATAATAAATATTTTATTATATGAATTGTTCAGAATATTTAAGTTAATTATTTTAACTTGATTATTGATGCTATATACGAAGAATAAGTCAGATATGAGATCCAAACCCTGGATTGGGATTGTGATAAAGAGATGAGAATAATAATATTATATTATTTATATAATGATTTTACAAAGACTATAATTATGTAATCGTATATGTAAGTGACAGATAATATTGAGCAATGACGGTCAATTAGGTCATAGCATATTACCGTGCTGTGAAACCCTAATTATTAAACTCAGTTATGAGATATGACTGAGTAGTGACTGTGTATATGAAGTTACTGTGTATAAGAATATCGGTAATTAGAAGAAACCCTAATTACTGTTGTACGTCGATAATTAGGACAAACCCTAATTATTATAACCCTAACCGGTTGAAGTTAGAAACCGTAACGACTGTGTTAGTAATATACACAGATAATTAAAGAACCCTAATGGTCAATTAGAAACCCTAATTGATGATGTTAAGAAACTCTAATTATAGAACCCTAAATTTTTTTATAGAAAACCCTAATTTTAATTACCGGGTTTAATTTCGATGTTATTGTATAAGTGTTTTAATTTACCAAAGGATAGAAGTTAATTGGTAAATTTTAAGAATTAAATCTAGTGATTAAATATTACATTTAATTGCCCTATAAATAGATTAAAGAGGGTTAACATTATTTTACACACTAAAATTTTCCAAAGCTTCTAGCTATACTCTCTCAAGCTCTTAGCTACAAAATTATCTTGCCCATACACTCTTAAACAAAGCCCAACCATCACCCATAACAAATCAGAAGCAAGAATCAAGAATTTTTGGCAAAAAAGGTATAAGAACACTAAACCTAGAAATCCTTTTGATTCAATGTTATTTGATGCAATTGATTGTTTAAAGTTGTGTAATAGGATGTTAATTGATGATATGGGTTGATAAATCAAAGACTCATAACATCAAAGTACACGAATTTGAAGATTTAAGAAATCTGGAAAATTTCATTTCTGTGATTTTTCGTCAAATTTCAGAGCTTATAGATCTTTGATCGATCATGATTTTTGTTGTTTTTAAGTTGTTATGTGTAGCTTGTTATGTGGTCTTTAATCTGAAAAAAGAATCAAGTCCATATCATGTATAGATTAGAAGTTATAGATGGTCAAACATGGTTTACCGATCATGATAAACTATTTTTGGGCAGTCTGTAATGGGGGCATTCTCGTCCAGTTTTGTGCTTTAAAAGGTTTGGACTTTTGATATGTTGTAGTACATTGAATAATCTTTCCATAGACTCCGAAACGGACTAAATCCGATATCGGAGGAGAGAGTTATGACATTTCAAAGTAGTAGTGTCAAAACGTCCAACAAGTGCGGTGCGTACCACTTGAACGGAATTTATGGGCTGATGTGTTCGAATTTGGAAACAAGTCAGTAGGGAAGAGTTGTAGTCTCGGAAGATAGCTTCGTGTGGGCTCAAGAATCGCCTAAAATGTTTTAAAACGAAAGAGTTATGACTGCTTTTAGCTGAAAGAGGGTAACTGGGAAATAGATAAAACGTCTACAGTGTGGACATTTTTGGGGTCTGCTTTAGGCTTCCTAAGAGGTCCGAAATTATCAAGTTATATTTTTAAAATACTCTGGTATACCATGTATAACATATCCAAAGTTGGGAATTTTCTGATAAATGAGCAAGGCGTGAGAAAATCGCAAAGTGAGCTATCGAAAGATTAGTTTAAACCAAGTCCCACATCGACTAAATTGAGAACTTCACCATTTTCTAAACCTATAAATAGAAGGGCTTGGCCTTTGTTTCATTCACCAACAATAAGGCCTCCAATTTTTGAGAAAGGCTTTGTTGTGGGATGACTTTTTATAAAGATCTCCTTAGTTAAATTTTGGCGTGGAAGTGCGTATTCAGTTTATGGAATTCATATTTTCGGGTATGTTTCTTATTTAATTTTTGTAATGTTATTATTTTAAATATTGTATTTAATTGTTAGTTAAAGTTTGAATTTTTGAAGTTTAGTTAGTTTTGTTAATAAACTAGTTAGTTTACTATGTTTATTTTGGCTTGGAATTGATTATGTAAATGAGTTATTTGTGATGACTTTTAATATTTTGTGATGAATTTCATTAATTAATTATTATTAATGATATTAAAGTTATTTAATGATTATATTAAATAATTTAGTTTAAAAATGATTTTTATATTATAAAAATCATTTTAAATGAAAATAAGGTATTTAAAAATATTTTAAGTTATAAAATATAACTTTTAATATTTAAATGATAATTTCATTAATAATTAAATATTAATGATATTAAGATAATATTAATGATATTTAGTTTATTTAATAATTATTATTAAATAAATAGTTTAAAAATGGTTTTACTTATTTAAAACCATTTAAAGAGGATATTAAGGATTTAAAATATTTTAAGTTATAATTAATGACTTTTAATATTTGATAAATAGTACATTAATATTTAAATATTAATGGTAATTATTTGGGTAATATAAATGTTTTAAAAATAGTTTGAGTTATTATAAATAACTTTTATATTTTGGCAATGGTTTCATTAATAGTTTAGTATTAATTAAACTATTAATGATAATGGAATTGTTTAATGTTTAAATCATTTAATTATGATTCCGATGTTTGAAAATGCATGATGGTAATTGTAGTCTTGTATTTCCTCTACAAGATCTGACCAAGAACAGAATTAGGATCACAACACACAAAAAGTTATAAATTTATCAAACTAGTGACTTTGAGAACCTAAGTTATGAAGTTCTCGATTTGATGAAGAACACCTATAATGACAATTATGTCACTATAGGCCCCTTTAGCGACAGATTTGAATTATTTTAAATTTTTCAATTTTTGGAAATTCCGAAAATGATTAAAAATAAAATGACTGATATTTACAGATGTTGAGGTACAGAATAAGAGTCTTAGACTCAGTATTTACCCGATAAAGTTGCTTGGTGACAATCGATAATTGTCGTAAATTTATCCAACTTAGATATTTGACTATGTTAATGATCGCTTATGATGTAATGATCGTTAGAGATGTGTGATAATGTGATTAGACTATGTATTTAATCGTAATAGATAAAGATTATATGTGTTATGATATATTGTTCTAATCGAACGAATGATCTGATTAATGATAGGTTATGATATAAAGAGATAAAACCTAAGTTGAGATTTGTAATTAGCGAATCAGGCAAGTATCCTACCTTTGCATTTCCTTTATGCAATGGACATGAGTAAGAAGTTTCAGAATTCTTTTCTATTCTTGTACAGATTATGTACGCTTTGATTATCAACATGTTAATTCGTATATATTTTATTCATTAATTTCTAAATGGTTATACAAGTGTCCCCACTTGGATAATCATGGCATTTATTCACATGTTGATACACCTTTGTCAATTACCCGTATATATATATATATTGAATTACATATTATTGTTGAGCAAGATTAAAAACCTTCTGGTTTGGAACCGTATATGTATGAACATCCCTATATGGGAAAAATGTTGCTCCCAAGGCGAATAGAGTGAGCGATGAATTTCGCTCAAGTTATGTAGTATTGATCAATACAAGGTACAACTGGTCGATCACCTCTCAGCGTCTGTAAGTTATGACTTTGTTTGCGAATGGATTTCGCTAAACCTTTTCGAAAATGAAAAGAATGTTCATAGTATGTTTCTTAAACCCTATTCAAGGGTAGAGCCAGAGCCAAATTTAAAGAATTTGAAAGAGAGTTGTTATGTGAATTTTTATCAAGATAAATTACTTCACAACTTTCAATTCAATAGTAGAAGTGTTATGTAAAGGAGAATACTTATATTCTTTCACTTATATATATAATTGCTATTACTTGTGGCACTCAAATGCTCACCCTTGCTTAAATTAAATGTTTTCGATTATGTATAAGCAACTCGAAGGCTCGTGCACGAAACAAGGGAAAAAGGGAAGTCGTTCAATGAGTTATATTATGAAGTTAATGGTTATAGTTAGTATTGGTATCTGCTCGTATTGTATGGAATGTATTTGAAGGTCTCGTACCTGGGAAGTAAACCTTGATGTATATAAATTAAATTTGAATGTAATATTATTATTGCATTATTCAGCTTATATAAATGGTATCGTGAAGCACCGAGTTCGGGTTTCAAGTACCTAGATTTGGGGTCCTCACAAGTTGGTATCAAAGCTGTTGGTTATGAAGCTTAGGTAGGAATACCTAAGACTAATAACTGCAATGATTAGGATAAGTACTAACTCATATAGAGTTAGTTGGTCGATAAGATTCAAAGATGAATCTCGGCGAGTGTAAAGACACAGAGTTCCCTAACTCTGATAATAAAGTTAAACAATATATTGAGTCTAAAAAGACCGAAAAAGTGCAATTATGAGAGATCATAAAATAAAACGATCAAGATATAGAATCAATCGTAATATATACGATGAGATCATTCCGTGATCCGATAAGGCTATAATGACCGTAAAGAATCAATCTGATGATTGGAAAGTTTACAACACAAGATTGCACGTGTATGATTTATGCTATGAATTGAGTGCAGATCCGGAAAAGATTAAGAATACTTGATTGAATGAAATTCACGTATGAAGAAGGGGTTAAGATTAAGTGGGGATTTCAATTGAGGACTCATGTTGGCAGCTGAGTTGTATGATTCCTAGTACGGGGCAGAGAATTGTACTTGGTGTAAAAACCACTTAGTTTCTGGCACTGATTGTAAGACCCGAACTTATTATTAATGAAATTTAATTTTCTCTATTTATTATTTTGAAATAATAAGGGTTGATTCGATTAATGTGGATAGTTATGGGTAAAATACGCAAATATTTCAAAATAAGCAAGTGGTTATAAAATATTCATTGTTGTCGGGGAATATTCGTTTGGTCGTGGAATATTAAATCGTGTCGGGAATATTAAATGCGACAGTAGTAGCCATGTGTGGGCCCCATAACGGAAAGCAATTGGATGAAGCAAACGACAAATATAAGTTGTTTAAAAATAACGGCGTAGTTGTTACCATTAATCTTTGTTAAAATACTTTTGAGTTAAAACACGAGAAGCATTACCTATTGCACCAATTATTGATTCTTACATAAGAAGGCACTACTCAATAATGGTTATTATCTTTCAAATATTTTATTTTATTGATTTAATAATTCTTTGCGTTGATATTTATATTGTTGTTGTTTCAATAATTGTCATTACACAATTTTTTTCATTATCGAAAACAATAATTCATATTATCCTAATAATATTATTAGATAACATTATTGACAATGTCTAGAAAGTTCTCACATCTAAGGAGAGGTTTGGTCACCTAATTGCGGCATGAAGAAGGAGAAATTCTTATTGGAAAGCCCCCTCTTTCTTGGGAACTGCTTGGTTGTCAATATTGTGATTATGTAATATTATTTGTGAATAATTAATTATTGATTCATATGATGAGGAAAATATTGATTTTATGTGGATATAGATGGAGAAAATTTTTAATGTGACAATTGTTGAAAATTGAAATTTTATCTTTTTCTGATAAAATAATTCATTTAAATATATTATTATATTTTAATAATATAATAATGATGATATTTTTACGATGAATGTGGGATATATGAGTATATGTGGAGGAGTATTTTTGTTACCAAAAATATTTAAAGCATGTTTTATGTGTTCAATTGGACCCCATTTCTTGACTAAAATTTAATTATAGCACAGAAAATCGCTTTGCTTGTGGATTTCGGTTAATTTTGTTTGGGATTTGGAAAAACTTTCTTCTGCAAAGTTGTAGAGAATTGAATTTCCTATAAAAACTCGCGAGATTTGAATTTTCTGATAAAAGGGCTATATATTATGAATTATTGAAGTTCCAAAGCTCCGAAATAATTGATTTTTGGAAGTTTAAAATAATTTAAATAAGAAAAACGTGTTTTGTGTTTGGTGGGCATCTTTAACATGTGCTAGAGACTAAATTCAGATGCTTGGATGCGTAGGAAGATGTGGAAAAATAAATAATATTAATTTATTAAATTTTCTACTTTGGTGTTCTAAGCATTTTCCTATAAATAGGGTGCTTAGGTTAGAATTGAAAATCATACCAGAAATTAAAGTTTTCTCTCTCTATATTATCGAGCGTATTCTTGTGAGTATTTTGAGTATATTTTGAGTATTGCTATACGGTGCAAGTTCAAGTCATAGCTTTATATCCTGTGTTTCAATTTAAGTCTTGATCTTTCGAGGTAAGGGATATTTTTTCTTTTCAGAATGATATTATTTCTTCAATATCATTATGTTGAAATATTGATCTGAAGTTTTTATCAAATTTAGAACTTTTAGTGTCGGGGTTACTATTCACGTATACGGTACTATTCATCAAAAAATGAAAAATTTTCTTTTCGTCCACAATATCTATTCTGGATACTAGCTTTGATTGTATCCATGTTTTGATCATTCTTGAATTTTACACCACTATGATTATTTTTGAGATATTTTTGGACGTGGATAAAACAAAGTACGAATCTTTAATTGTGACGACCCCAAATCCAGGTACTTGAAACCCGAACTCGGTTCTCCACGATACCATTTCTTTAAGCTGAATAATACTAAAATAATAATACATTCGAACTTAATTTACATACATTAAAGTTTACTTCCCCAGGTACGTGACCTTCAAATACATTCCTTATAATACTTGAATAGATACCAATACAACTATAACCATTAACTCATGATACACACTTATTCGATCAGCTTTCCTTTTCCTTTGTTCATGCTTGAGCCTTCAGGTTGCTCATACATAACTGAAAACATTTAATTTAAGCAAGGATGAGCATTTTGAGTGCCCAGCAAGTAATAGCAATTATATATATAAGCTGAAATAATATAAGTATTCTCTTTACATAACACTTCTACAACGAATCGAAAGTTGTGAAGTAATCAGACTTGATAAAAAATTCACATAACAAATCTCTTCCAAATTATTTAAATTTGGCTCTGCTCTACCCATGAATAGGGTTTAAGAATCATACTATGAACATTCTTTTCATTTTCAAAAGGTTTGGCAGAATCCATCCAAGAACCGCTTCTAGCTTACGGCACCTGAGGGTGATCACCCCGTTTCACCTAATTCTGATTGATCAATACTACATAACTTGAACGAAATTCATCGCTTTCACTCTATCCGCCTTGGCGCAAAAATCTTTCCATATAGGGATGTTCATACATGCTCGGTTCCAAACCCGGGTTTTAATCTTGCTCAACAATAATATGTAATTCAACATATATGTATACGGGTAATTGACAAAGGTATATCAACATGTGAATAAATGCCATGGTTATCCAAGTGGGGACACTTGTATAACCATTTAAAAATCAACTTAACAATGTAATATATATCGAGCTAACATGTTGATAATCAAAGCGTATATAATCTGCATATACAGAATAGAATAATTCGAAACTTCTTACTCATGTCCATTGCATAAAGAAAATGCAAAGGTAGGATACTTTCTCGATTCACCGATTACAAATCTCAACTTAGGTTTTATCTCTTTATCACAACCTATCAATAATCGATCATTCGCTTCGATTAGAACAATATATCTTAACACATAGTAATCGTTTATTACAACAAAGACATAGTCTAATCACATAATCACAAAGATCATACTTTTAGTTCTATTCTATACTTGAAATATTTTTATACATTTTTCAAATATCTCATCCATGCTCTTATAGTAGTCTTTTCTTTCTTTTATAAGGTTCGACATTTGTTTGCAAGCATCGGTAACTTTTTATCGGGTAAAATACTGAGTCTAAGACTCTTATTCTATACCTCAACATCTCAGAATATCGACATCTTATTTTTAATCATTTCTTAATTTTAAATTGAAAAATTTAAAATAATTCAAATCATTACTAAAGGGCCTATAGTGATATAATCACATTACTATAGGTGTTCTTCTTCAAATTCGTAACTTCATAATCGGCTCTCAAGTCAAATAGTTTGGGCTAAATTTATAACTTTCAAATATCTAATCATAATTAAATGATTTAAACATTAAACAATTCCATTATCATTAATAGTTTAATTAATACTAAACTATTAATGAAACCATTGCTAAAATATAAAAGTTATTTATAATAACTCAAACTATTTTTAAAACATTTATATTACCCAAATAATTACCATTAATATTTAAATATTAATGTACTATTTATCCAAATATTAAAAGTCATTAATTATAACTTAAAATATTTTTTTAAATCCTTATATATCCTCTTTAAATGGTTTTTAAATAAGTAAAACCATTTTAAAACTATTTATTTAATATTAATCATTAAATAAACTAAATATCATTAATATTATCTTAATATCATTAATATTTAATTATTAATGAAATTATCATTTAAATATTAAAAGTTATATTTTATAACTTAAAATATTTTTAAATACCTTATTTTCATTTAAAATGATTTTTATAATATTAAAATCATTTTTAAACTAAATTATTTAATATAATCATTAAATAACTTTAATATCATTAATAATAATTAATTAATGAAATTCATCACAAAATATTAAAAGTCATCACAAATAACTCATTTACATAACCAATTCTAAGCCAAAATAAACATAGTAAACTAACTAGTTTATTAACAACACTAACTAAACTTCAAAAATTCAAACTTTAACTAACAATTAAAAATAATAACATTACAAAAATTAAATAAGAAACATATACCCTAAATCTACGAATTCCACAAAATCAATACGCACTTCATCACGCCAAAATTTAACTAAGGAGATCTTTATAAAAGTTCTCCCACAACAAAGCCTTTTCAAAAAAATTGGAGGCCTTATTGTTGGTGAATGAAACAAAGGCCAAGCTCTTCTATTTATAGGTTTAGAAAATGGTGAAGTTCTCAACTTAATCGATGTGGACTCTGGTTTATACTAATTTTTCAATAGCTTTCACTTTATGCATTTTCTAACGCATTGCTCATAACTCCGATTAATCTGATTTTTGGATATGTTATACATGGTATGTAAGACTATTTTTTAAAAATACGAATTACCCAATTCGGGTTCATTAGGTAGCCCAAACAGTCGGCCAAAAGTGGACGCTCATAATAGCTTTTCAATCTCGCTTCAGCTTTACCTCTTCCGCTAAAACAGTCATAACTCTTTCATTTTAAAACATTTTGAGCAATTCTTGAGCCCACGCCAAGCTAACTTCTGGGACTACAACTTTTATTCTTTGACCATTTCCAAATTCCAAACACATCAGTCCAGAAATTCCGTTCAAATGGACTGCACCGCACTTGTTGGGAAGTTTTGACACTACTACTTTGAAATGTCATAACTCTCTCCTCCGATATCGGATTTAGTCCGTTTCGGAGTCTATGGAAAGCTTATTCAGTGTACTATAACATACCAAAAGCCCAGAAGGTTTTGAAAACATTAAATGATCGAAACAGTGTCCCAAATAGCACATCCCGCTGCTGACTTTCAGTTTTGACACATTTCCTTTCAATCACCGTAATTCCCTCATCCGAGGTCGGAATGAGGTCATTCCAAAGCCTATGGCTTCCTAACTCAGTGCACTAAAACATATCAAAAGTCCAGACCTTTTAAAGCACAAAAAGTGGACGAGAATGCCCCATTACAGATCGCCTAAAAGCAGTTTATCATGATCAACAACCATGTTTGACCATCTATAACTTCTAATCTATACATGATATGGACTTGATTCTTTTTGCAGATTAAAGACCACATATCGCTAAGCTACACATAACAACTTTTGAAGAACAAAACTCATGATCGAGCAAAGAGTTATGGCCTCTGACATTTGGTGAAAAATAATAGAATTCGGTTTTTCCAACTTGCTTAAATCTTCAATTGCATGCACTTTGATGTTATGGGTCTTTGATTTATCAACCCATATCATCAATTAACATTCTATTACACAACTTTAAACAATCAATTGTATCAAATAACATCGAATCAAAGGATTTCTAGGTTTAGTGTTCTTATACCCTTTTGCCAAAAATTCTTGATTCTAGCTTCTGATTTGTTATGGGTGATGGTTGGGATTTGTTTAAGAGTGTATGGGCAATCTTGTACAAGACAATTAAATGTAATATTTCATCACTAGATTTAATTCTTATAATTTACCAATTAACTTCTATCCATTGGTAAATTAAAACACTTATACAATAACATCGAAATTAAACCCTAAATTAAAATTAGGGTTTCTAATCGACCATTAGTGGTTCTTTAATTATCTGTATGTTACTAACACAACAAATGTTACGGTTTCTAATTTCAACCTATTAGGGTTATAATAATTAGGGTTTGTCCTAATTATCGATGTACAACATAGATAATTAGGGTTTCTTCTAATTACAGATATTCTTATTCACAAGAATTTCATATACACATACTACTACTCGTAAATACCCTATAACCGAAGTTTAATAATTAGGGTTTCACAAAGACGGTAATATGTTATGAACTAATTGGTAGTCATTGCTCAATATTATCTCATTCAAGCATATACCCAAGATACATAATTATGGTAATCTGTAAAATAATATAATATTATTATTCTCATCTCTTGATCACAATCCCAATCCGTGGTTTGATCTCATGTCCGACTTATTCTTCGTAGACACAACATCAATAATCAAGTTAAAATAATTAACTTAAATATTCTAACAATTCATATAATAAAATATTTATTATATAAATCTAATTATCACTTCATATATTATTTCCAATCATGTTTTCATGGAAAATAATTAATAAAAATATTTCGCTTACGTAAATTTATTACCATATAATTTGTGGTAATTAATAATTCCAAAATTATTTCTAATTTTTCAAGTAATAAATGTATTCGCATTTTATCGCTCACTTTACTTGACACTTAGTCTCGCCATTAAAAAAAAAAATTTATACTTAAAATTTCTTATTTATTTTATATAGAAAATCTCTCGGGTTATTACATTAATCCTTAATCCTTGTCATTTTGTTTCAATCGGATTCGCTTTTAAAATATTTTTCATCATCCTCGACCTTTAAATGATGATATTATTGAATATCTTTGGCTCAGTAGTGCAAATGAATGATTTCTCGATGAATATCTTTGGCCCGTAGTGCAAAGATGAACATGTGTTTAGATGAACATGACCAATCGATGAATATCTTTGGCCCAGTGGTAAAAAGATGAATATTTGATTCGGATATATATTAATTGATGTTACAGGATAAAAGATGAGCGATGAACTTTTAAATTCATACATAGAAGATAGTAGTTTGCATTCTCTACTTAACTCTTCTAATGAATTATTATTTCAAACTGCGAATATTGATTTAAAACTTGTTGTCTATTGTATTCTATTAGATTTTTCCTGTTGAAGACTAACGATAATTTGTTGTATATTATCTTAGTCATAATATTCTTCTTCGGGCTAGTTGATCTCACCCTTTTCCCTTTGTTCCATTTTTCTTCTCGTGAGGCAAGAATATAAGCGATGCAAGCCTGGGTATGGAATGAAGGTTCTAGAGAGAGTTGTTTAGTAGTCCTCACCATTTTGTAAAATAATGTATCAATAAATGTGATGAGGATTTATTTGAGTATAGATATTGTCTAGAAGATAATATTTGTATTCAAACTCACAGTTTTACTGTTATAATAATAAAGTTGTAGTTATTTCTGTACCATGTATTGACAACTCAGAATGGGTGATGTATACCTATTTTGGGCATCACACTGATAATCATTGAAATGTCTGTGTCGCACTATTTGTTATATGCACATTAAGAGGATGACTCCATTCTCAAGTGTATAACAGGTAGATAGGTCATAGATAAAGAATATAAGATTAAGTACGAGTTCTTAAAACTCATACTTATGAGACATTCTTGACTCATAATTATTTGAAATGTTTATGAACCCCTCAGCGAATGGACGCCAAAGGTCTAACTAGGACAAGTTCTTAAACTCATATAATTGTGGCAATTTATGAACTCATAAGTGTGGTTTGATGAATTGGGTATAGTTTTGTGTGAATGAAGTGTTATGGATTACAGGAACAGATAGATTGTTAAGTAAATGATTATTAGTGAAGGTGTTAGGATTTCCTAAACTCCTAGCGATATGCTAAACTTCAAAATTTTTACATCAAGCTAATACGCACTATGTGCTTTTAAAAAAAAATGTAGACTCGTAACCATTTTTGAAACGGTTTAAAGTATGGTCTATGCTACTTATTTCGGCTAGACGCAAATAATTTGAAATATCAAAATTTGTTTTTAATTATCACTCATGTACCATGTAACCTGGTGCAAAGATGATAAAAATGTGATGGAGTTGTAAATACAGGAATACTTAGTGTGAATTTGACCTGAAGTCGCTGTTCCACTATTGTATGATGTGTTATGACTGTTAGAGTTTATGCCCTAGAGGCCAATTATTTGATATAATTGCTTAACGTTTTGATATTATATTTGATTGAATAAATATATTATTTTATTATGGTTTTATTTACTGCGTCATATAATTGTTAACATAATAAAATTCCTTAGAATAGTGATACAAATTATATAGTTTCAAGTATGTGACTTGAACATGAGATTATATATTACCATTAGTATCAGTGTTCTTAAATGTCCCTAGTCGAGTATCATTGTTGATGGGACAACAATGATGCATTGAGACTAGTATGTGGATCGATTGATGACCAAATCTCATTGGTCATAAATATATGAGATATTAAGTCGATGCGTAGGTACATGTTAGAAACGATGTCTTTGGATGGACCCACCATGAGAATTCTATATGGAGCATTATGCGAAGTGTCATTAGCAATTCTCATAGTGACAATGATGTAATGGTCCTCCGACACAGAAATCGCTATATTATTACTACGAGAATTTATGTACTTTGATATCATCAAATGTCACCTTTAATAGGGTGGACTATAAAGGTGATTATTGGGTTCATCATTAATCGTGTGAGAAATATGAGTGATCTAGATGGAATTTAACCATCCTATATATTATGGGTGATATCCATAGGCCTCTTGATTGAGTAGGACTATGAAATGCATGGCCATGCTCAAATAGTGATTTGTTTCATATAGTCTACTCATTGATCAAGAAAACTCAGATTAAATTATGAAGAGTATGACACATTCCATGACTCGAGTTTAATCTAGGATATTAAGGTTAAAAGGATTAAATTACATTGAAACATTGGTCATTTAAAAGGTTGCATCGAATCATCGATCTTATTATTACTTGGGTAGCGTGATGCATTACTAGATGCCGCTCAACATTTATAATTTTATAATATGATTTTAAAATTATTGCCAACGTAATAATAACCTATAGGTCACACACATAGAGCGTTATTTAAAAGGGAATTAATTTAAATATATTAATATGATTAATAGTATTTAAATCACAATTTAAATTAAAAGGATAATTTGTATATATGTATATTAATTAAGTAAGACTTAATTAAGAGATATATATATATAAATTGGATTTTATAAAATTAGGTTTTGATTTGATTAATTCCTTTTAACTACTATATATATGATATATATAGCACTACTTAGGGTTAGATAACATAATTGAAAAACCCTAGCCGCTTTCTTAGAGAGAGACTAGAGAAAAGCAGCTTCAAAATCCATTCCTTTTGGTGGCTAGTACCGCAAGTCCTTCTTATTGCGAGAATCGTATTTACGGTTCGATGCGCGCGTTCGTGTGGATACCGTAGAGGGCTTAATCGGTTTGTATCAAGTTGGAGATTCGAGGCGATCGGTTTGATTCTCGGTTTTGTTTATATCTGGTATAATCTCTAAACCTCTCGAATTAATTGATTTTCGCATGGATCCTGCTTTTGGGGTTTCGTAAATTTCTTTAAAATTTTAATTTCCGTTTATGCGTTTACGCGTCAAGCCCAACAAAGGTGGTATTAGAGCTACTTGCGAAAAGATTAATTGATTACGTGTTTTAATTGTATTCGATATATATGATATATGATGATGCATGTTTAGATATAAAATTGAATATATGATATTCCGTTGTATGTGTATTCTGGTAATATATATGATGATACTGTTAATCGTATCTTTAATCGGTGGAATAACAATATAACTATTCTAATCGGATTAGAAGCATGAAGAATCGTTTTAATATGATTAATCAAACCGGAAATATATGATAAATTAGGAATTGTCTTGTTATTCGTTTTAATATGATTAAATCGAAACTGGACATATATGATTTGTTATTATGGGTGTTTTGGTGGATTAAAATGTATGATTCAAACTGCTTTGAGAGATTCAGTATAGAAAAATCTGCAATCTGGAATGTAGTTCAAATTTTTTTTTTTTTCGGTATTTGCCCAAACCACTTCATGGACCAGGTCAATGAGACCACCCACCATCGGTATTCCGTCACCGGGACCACCATGCTGAGAGAGACCCCATGGACCCCCGTTGTAAGCATATTTATGGTCGTGTCCCCTATATTTTATATATAGTTTTCTTTAATTATATATAAATTGTTATGTGCTTATTGTGATATGCATGGTGCACAGTTATGGCCTTTGGACCCATAGGTTAGTGGTTTTTGGTTTTGAAATACGGCTTGCATGTCGTGCCTTTCTATAAATTCTAATGTAATAATCTGTAATTGATGAAGATTTCAAGATGGAGAACACAATGGAAAGATGATGATGGAGAGGAGGCGCATGCTAGAGGAAGATCCAAGGATGTTATTTATTTTAAGATCTTTTACCACCTTAGATTGACCTTCAATCTTTCATTAGCTTGAAAAGATTGACAGTGGATTGGGCCATAACTGTGACACATTTAATTTTGCACTTTATTTATGCTTGTATATGATATGATATGATTAATAATGTGCATGCTTAACAAAGGAACTTGAGGATTGTCCTCAAACAAGAGCGTAAGCTATATGTCCTTGATGGGCCCATTCTTGCAGCACCGACCAAATGTCATCGCACTACGTCAGGAGCATAATGCTTACAAGAAGCATCAAGATGATGCTCTCGGATGTGAGTTGTGTCATGCTAGCAACCATGAACGCCGAGCTTGAAGCAGCAACATGAGTTGATGGATGCTTATGAGATGATCGAGCATCTCAAGAAATTGTTCAAAGGGCATGCTCGACGGAGAGGTATGATACAAAAGCAAGGCGTTGTATCAACGCAAAATGGGTGAACGTGATCCGGTTGGTCCACATGTCTTTGAAAATGATTGGGTATATTGAGTACCTTGATAGGTTAGGTTTTCCAATCACTCCGGAAGCCCAAACTGACCTTGTTTTGCAATCTTTGAACAGCAACTACTCTCAATTTGTTATGAACTATCTTATGAATGAAATTGAGAAACCCCTTCTTGAGTTGTTGAGCATGTTAAGAACTGCCGAGAACAACATGAAAAAAGGCGGACCCGCTCCCATAATGATGGTGCAAAAGGGGAATGCTAAGGGAAATGGAAAGGCAAGAAGAAGATAGGATCTAAATCTTTTGCCAAACCCAATTCCAAAACCAAACAGGCTTTAAAACCTAAAGGTGTATGTTGTGTGGTTCCTCCACCAGGAGGCTATCATGTCGGTGTTTGATTACTGGACTCGTAGGAAGACTAATTCCAACGAGGCTCACGAAAGACACCACCCAGATTCGCTCCAGTTGAAAGACCAGATTAACTTCCCGTCAAGTAGATTACGATGATCTGGGAACCTTCATGCCAAAAAGCCACGAGAGTAAACCTAAGATAGGTCAACCTCTGATAAACCAAACGTGGAGGAAATTCTCTTCATGCTTTCCATTTTCAATTACTTGTAAAAGCATTTACTTGTAATTTTATTCCATGATCATCCTTATGTAATGGAAAACATGAAGATTATTTGTGCATACATAATATCAATTAACACCCGTTTTTGCAGGACAATATTCCTAAAACGGACACATTATGATAACATTTACATTATCCCTAAAACTAAAGTACACAAGTGTTTTGTAGGGAAATCATTGGGCCTATTACCCGCTCAAAATCCAAAAAGGCCATGAGCCTACAGCCAATCATGTCTTCTTCTGACCATTCTAATCTTGTTTCTCGAGAAGAATTTGACGGATTGAGTAAACAAATCACAGATCTGATTGTTCTGCTTAAAGAACTGCATCAGTCTACTCAGGGTACAAAGATGCCAACACATACAGAATCCTCTGCACAAGGAGGAGCTCATGGTTTGGAAAAAAAAATTCCAGAACCTCAGTTGGATACAACCAATAAAAACCCTGAAAACACGCATCTCAAAGGAGATCCAGACACCAGTGATATCAAGAAGAATTTCCTCCAAATGGAGGAAACTATCTGTGCTCTCAAAGGGATTGGAACACATGGAAGTGTCTCATATGCTAACCTTTGCATATTTCCTGATGTTCATTATCCGGAGAAATTAAAAACCCCTGATTTTGAAAAGTATGACGGATTAGGGGATCCTTATACATATTTGAAAGTGTTCATTGGAGAACTTGGATCTTATGCGGAAAATGAAAATCTCAGAATGCAGCTGTTCCAGAAGAGTCTGACTGGAGAAGCCCGTTCATGGTATACCAGATTAGATAACTCCAAGATCAATAGCTGGGAAGAGCTAGCTCACGCCTTTCTCACTCAATACAGTTTTCAAGCTCAGATGGCTCCTGATCGGTATTAGATTACCAAGGTCAAGAAACAGTCTAATGAGTCTTTCAGAGAGTATGCTAAAAGGTGGAAGAGCCTTGCTGCTCAAGTTATTCCTTCCTTTACAGATTCAGAAATGGTCATGACCTTCATAGATATACAGGAAGCTCCTTTCTATAAGAGAGTCTTAGCTGGTACTGGCAAACCATTCTCTGAAATGATCAAACACGGAGAGATGGCTGAGATGGGATTGAAGTCAGGAAAAATTCAAGACCTAGCCGCTCTTAAGGAAGTTGCTGAGCACATCCAGTCTGGATCTTATGGAAACAACCCCCGGAGGATCTATAAAAAGAAAGAGGAGGGTGTTTCCTTGATACTACAAGGTCAGAAAGGCAATCAGAACATGCCTATATAGAGGGGAAACTACTCCCCTTTCCAAGCACAGTCTTCAAACCCTCTATTGCCTAAAAGTGGAGAAGTAAAGAACCCTCAAACGTTCACACCCTTAGGAGACTCGCTCGAGAATATTTTTGCTCTGTTGACTACTCAAAAGAAAATTACACGTCTTCTTCCACCAGCCAACCGTAATAGTAGGGGTTTTAATGCTACTCGGAAGTGTGCTTATCATGCCGGAGCACCTAGACATGATACTCAAGATTGTTGGGCCTTGAAACACAAGATCCAAGATTTAATAGACAACGGTGAGATCGTGGTCACCAAACTAGATCAACCTCATGTGCAAGACAACCCTCATCCTCAACACAAGGAAGAAGAGGTCAACATGATCAGTTGGAGCACTGGACAGAGTTCCAATTTTAATGGTGAATCATCCCAGACCATCGAAGATGGTGTTGACAGATGGGACTATACAAAGTTATAATTTGCTATGGAACGAAAGATGAAAGCTCTTTGCATGAAAATTGAGCAATTGGCCTAACTGGTGACACACCAGCATCAAGTCACACGCCAATTAATCAGCCTGGAGCATGCTTATCTCCTTCTTTTTGTTATGAATGCTCCACCATCACCCTCAGAAAATGAAGTTATGGAGGATAAGGTTGCAAAGAGAGCAAATGCTAAAGCCTGTCGGGATTTTTCCAATCAGAGGGAATTTACCTACCTGGGCCAGTCTATAGAGGAGATATTTCAAATGTTGATCAATGAAGGAAGAATTACATCCCTTCTACCTCCAATCAATCTCCATTCGAGATGGTTCAACTCTGATGCAGTATGTCAATATCATTCACATTCTCGCGGTCACAGCACAGAAGAATGCTGGGCACTCCGCCATCTCATTCAGAATGTTATTAATAGCGGTGTCCTGTTACTACCAGACAACGACACTGTACAACTTGAGAGTGGGATTACATGTCCTACCAAATGGAAGGGATCAGTAGTAGTTATATCAGCTGAGGATGATGAGACTGTCAAAGCATTTCCCATACAAATAATTTAACTCAAAGGAGCTGACAATCCTTTGAAAGTGGTTGCACCAGAGCCAATTTCTTATCCTTTCAAACCATAATATCCTGTTGTCAGCTTACACAAAGTTCCATGGAATTATGGAGAAGCTGAAGGATCCACGTCTCATACTACTGCTACAATGTCGAAGGAAAATCCACTGTATCTTACTTAGAGGGTGATAAAACCTACCTTCAAAGCAAAGGGGAAGATTCCCATGGAGAAGATTTAAAAATTCCTCCGCATTATGGGTCATAATGAAGCCAAGGTGGTTTTAAGCTTAAGAGAAGCTCAAAATCAGATATCAATACTGGACTTGGTTTTCTCTTCCAAGGATCACCGGAAGATCTTATTGAAGGTTTTGGAAGAAGCCTATTTACCAAAATCAGTGGATGTGGAAAATTTTCAACATATGGTTGATCAAATTTTCAACAACAATGTGATATCCTTCACTGATGATGACATACCGCCCGAAGGGACCGGTCATTGCAAGCCATTGCACATTGCAGTTTTGTCATCCGGGTATATGCTAGCTGGAGTTTTGATAGATGGATGTTCATCTCTGAATATATGTCCTTATACCACATTGATAAAGATGAATGTCAATCTCAAACGGATCCAAAGTAGCCATACGGTTACCAAAGCTTTTGATGGATCCCAACGAAATTCCGTCGAAAAGATAGAGCTGCCAATTGAGATTGGTCCAAATACATTCAATGTATCCTTCCATGTCCTCAGGATAGATTCAGGATACAACCTGCTATTGGGGAGACCATGGATACACATGGCTGGAGTCGTTCCCTCCACATTACATAACCAACTCAAATACATTGTCAACAACAGTCTAGTCACTATCAACGCTGAGCCGGAATGTCCTGAATAAAAAGATCTGCCAATCATCAGCTTCAACTTAGAAGTTGAGCTGGCCAGTTTTCATACCTTGGAAGTGAGTAACATACAATACCAACCTACTAGAGCACCACTTCCCGTACCCAAGATTTTTGCCGAGGTTATGTCGGCCACTCAAGAAATGATGTCATTGGGTCATCAGCCTGGACAAGGGCTTCGTAAAAATCAGTAGGGTATTAAGCATTATTCAAGTGTCCAATCAAATTGGAACAACCGGACTAGGCTATTCTGCCAGTTCCAGTTATAGGAATCCTCATAAGCATAAACATGTTCCTCAAGCTTTACGCCACATTTATTTACGCCATCACAGCATGAAATGTCTGATCTCGATAAAGGTGCCAGCTCATGTTATGGCCATGTTGTTTCCCAAATAAGTACCATTCAAAGAAAAAGAGGTGCTGATTCCTGATCCCAAAGTGGAAGAAAAGGAGCAAAAACTGTGATAACCCGGGATTTTGAATAATCCAAATTTCACGAATAATTATTTTTTATTTAAATATGGACATTGACTGTTAATATTGTACTATGTATCTGTGATATGAGTATCGAGAAGTAGTCAATTTGTGTATTGACTGAGAAATTAGAGTAGAGTTGTGTTTAATGGAGAATAGAGACCCTAACCCTAAGTCTGGATAGGGATTCGATTAAAAATATAATTGAAATAGTTATATTGATGAGTACATGTTTGTACGGTATAAAATGTTGATCAATAATTTTTAATTTGGGAATCCTAAACCCTAATTAGGAAACCCTAATCCTAATTAGTAAGCTCTAAAGTGATTAGTATACTTTAATGTGATTAGTAACCTTTAATATAATTAGGGAACACTAATTATATTTTTGAACATCTTAATTTTATATTTTAAAGATCCTAATTTAGAAAATCCTAGAAGCTAAAGTTATAAAACCTAGGGTTGAGAATCTCAAATGGACCAACAAATCTTGGATTGAGATTTCCTCTCTTTCCAAATCTTGTAACTCCCTTCCATGGAGCAACATATAACAATACATGATCCCCAATATTAAATTCTGTGTCCTTTCGATGAAGATCAGCATAACTCTTTTGTCGATGCTGTGCCATTTTTATACATTATCGAATCATTTGGATCTTTTCTGTAGTCATGCGTACCAACTCTGGTCCCAACAAAGTTGCTTCTCCCACCTCATCCCAGCATACTGGAGAATGACACTTTCGTCCATACAACGCCTCGAATGGAACCATGCCTATACTTGCTTGATAACTGTTATTGTAGGAGAATTCCACCAATGGTAAATACTTATCCTAACTCCCTTTGAAGTCTAGGACACATAGTCTTAATAGATCTTCAAGAGTTTGAATAGTCCCTTCTGATTTCCCGTTCATTTGAGGATGGTATGCTGAACTAAATCGTAAATCCATGCCCATAGCTTTCTGCAAGCTAACCCAAAATGGTAAAGTGAATCTTAGGTCACGATCCGAAATATAGATACTAGCATGCCATGCAATCTCACAATATTGTTCACGTACATACGAGCAAGACGTTCAAGGGAATAAGTTTCACGTATAGGCAAGAAATGAGCAGACTTGGTTAATCTATCAACAATAACCCAAATCACATCTATACCTTGAGAAACCTTGGGAAAACCCATAATGAAATCAATAGAAATGTGTTCCCACTTCCATTCCAGAATCTCAACTAGTTGCAATGGACCTTTTGGTACTTGATGCTCCGCCTTTACATGTTAACAAGTTAAACACCTCAAGATAAACTCCGTGATCTCTCTCTTCATATTGTTCCACCAAAATGTATGTCGAATATCATGATATATTTTGGTACTCCCCGAATGGATTTCAAATAGGGTGTTGTGTGCCTCCATCATGATTCTATGCTTTAAGTTAGAATCGTTAGGAATGCAAAGTCTAGAGTTGACTCGAAGTATTCCTTCTTCATCGATTCTTGCTTCTGGAATAGCTCCTTCTTGCACTTTCTTCTTCATACGTATCAGCCCCAGGTCCATAGCTTGAGCAGCTTTAACTTTATCGATTAAAGTCGGTTCTACTCGTATATTCTCCATCATCAAGTGGGTCCCTAGAGTCTTTAACTCAATCTCCACCCTTTGTAAATCGTACAAAATGGGTCTTTGTGTTAACAACATCACACTCATACCCGCATATGATCTTCTACTCAATGCGTCAGCTACTACGTTTGCTTTTCCAGGATGGTATTTAATGGTATGATCGTAATCTTTCAATAGCTCGAGCCAATGTCGTTGCCGCATGCTGAGTTCCTTTTGGGTGAAGAAGTATTTGAGGCTTTTATGATCTGTATAGATCTCCACTTTCTCCCCATACAAGTAGTGTCTCCAAATTTTCAACGCAATAATGACTACTGCCAACTCTAGATCATGAGTAGGATAATTCCTCTCAAATTCTTTGAGTTGTCGCGAGGCATAGGCTATGACTTTCCCATGTTGCATGAGAACACATCCTAACCCTTTGCCTGAAGCATCACTGTATATAACAAATCCATCCGAGCCAGATGGTATTGCCAGAACAGGTGCCGAAATGAGTCTCATCTTGAGCTCTTGGAAACTTTTCTTGCATTCCTCGCTCTATACAAATTTTGTATCTTTCTAAGTCAGCTGAGTTAACGGAGTAGCAATTCGAGAAAATCCTTCCACGAATCTCCAATAATAACCAGCTAAGCCCAGAAAGCTGCGTACTTCGGTCACCGATTTCGGTTGCTCCCAACTTTGTATTGCTTCAATCTTCACGGTCAATGATACTCCATGTTTTGACACCACGTGCCCAAGGAATGCTACTTCCTCAAGCCGAACTCGCATTTCTTCGGGCCATATATAGCTTGTTTTCACGAAGCCTTTCAAGTATCAGCTTCAAATGGTGCTCATGATCTTCATGACTTTTGGAATAGATGAGGATGTCATCAATAAAGACAACAACGAACTGATCTAAATATTCCTTGAATGCACGATTCATCATATCCATGAAAGCAACAGGAGCATTAGTCAATCCAAAAGATATGACTAAGAATTCATAATGCCCGTACCAGTTCTGAAGGCAGTCTTTGAATATCCTCAGTTTTAATCTTCAGCTGATGATATCTAGAATGAAGGTCGATCTTTAAAAATAATTGTGCTCCTTGCAACTGGTCGAATAGGTCATCAATGCGAGGTAATGGATACCTATTCTTGATGGTGACATGATTTAATTCCTGGTAGTCAATACAAAGTCACATACTCCCGTCTCTCTTCTTTACGAATAAAACATGAGCACCCCAAGCAGATGTACTAGGACGAATGAATCTGATGTTTAATAACTCCTGTAGTTGGACTTTTAACTCCTGAAGTTCAATAGGAGCCATTCGATATGGGGTTTTAGAAATGGGTTTTGTACCCGGTTCAATTTCAATAAAGAATTCAACATCACATTCTGGGGGTAGACCGGGAAGTTCTTCAGGAAATTCTCTAACAACATAAATATTATTCAAGTCTGACTTGTCTTTGCTCAAATCCATAACATGGGCTAAGAAAGCTTGACATCCATTTTTCAATAAACGAATAGCTTTATGGCTTGATATGACAGTGACTGATTTTAGTGGTTTAGTTGTTTGAATTCGTATGACATGTTGGTTAGGAATATGAAAACTAATAACCTTACGAAAACAATCAATTTTAGCATGATGAGTAGTTAACCAATCAATCCCTAAAATCACATCAAATGCAAGTATCTTTAAAGAAATAAGATCAACAGGTAATGTGATTGTGCCAACTTGGATTAAGCAAAATTTATAAACTGTAGATGTAACGAAGGTTTCACCTAACGAAGTTTCAACAAATAAGTTAAAGTCCAATTTTTCTGGAGTCAAGTATAAATGTTGAGCACAAGTAGGAGAGATAAAAGAATGTGTAGAACCGGTATCTAGTAAGGTATAAACTTCGTAAGAGTTTATGATAAGCTTACCCATGATCACCTCATTCGAGTTCCTCACGTTTTGGCTAGTCACGATAAACGCTCTTCCAGGAACCGCTGATTTTGACTTATCCGGGACAGCCTTTGGAGTCACCATCCCCGCTGAACTTGGTTTTTCTACAGAACACTCTCGAGCTATATGGCCCTCTTTTCCACAGTTATAACATACCTTGGATTGTTGTGGGCAGTTTGGGCTGATATGTCCCTCTTTCCCGCATTTATAACACACGACCAGTGGTCGTTCTCCTCCCCTAGAATTTGTTGTTAGTGTTGTTGTTGATGTCTTCCCGTCATTGTTGAATCTCCTCTTTTTAAAATTTCCACTTGACTCACCTCTTTTATTATCATGGCCACGATGACCACCCAAGTGGTAACCGCTTTTGTCCGTATTTTTCCCTCCTCGTTGGTTATCATCGCTTCGATGATTGCTGTCACCGGTATGACCCTGGTTGGGGTCCCTCGGTTGAACATACTCACTATCTCGCTCTAATAATTGAGCCCTGTTGACAACATCTGAACACAGAGAAAATTTATGAAAGATAAGGTATTGACGAATGTCGGGTTTTAGACCTCTCAAAAACATCCGCGTCATATGTTCCTCATTCTCTACCAAATGAGGTGCAAACCTAGATAACTCCGCAAACTTTGCCTCGTACTGAGACACCGTCATGTTGTTCTGTTCCAGTGTAATAAACTCTACCTCCTTCATATGACGAATACTTTCAGGAAAGTACTTGTCATTGAACAGTTTCTAAAATCTTTCCCAAGATATGTTCAAGCTTGGTGGTGGTCAGTGCCTTCACGATTCCCACCAAAGAATCGCCTCACCACGGAACATAAAGGTGGTGAATGGAACCTTCTGTTCCTCCGTGCATCCCAAGATATCGAATATCTTAGTAATTTGTTTGACCCACGTTTCTGCCTTAATCGAATCCGGTTTTCCCCAGAAATCTGGTGGTCACAACTCCTTGAACTGCTTGGCTGTGACAAACCGCGCGTTGCTATCATTTCCACCCATATTTTGTACACGAGTCTCCCTCGTCTGATTTTGCATGAACTGCAAAAAGCTCCTAAACATTCCATCATTCATCGTTTGCTCAGCAGCGTTGTTTACAGGAGGAATATTGCTTTCCTGTTGCACGTTCTCCTGGTTTGTGACTAAAGGTTGTTCCACAGTCTCATACACTCCATTGTTAACGTTCTCGCAGACCATTCTTAACATCGCCATAAAACAAGGGTTAATTAAAAAAATTAACATATCACATAATATCCCTATATTATGACCGACCATCAAATAAGCTTAGATAGGACACAATAGCGAAGGATTTACTAATATCTCCCCTCCTAGTTCTATTCCCCGATCCGCCTGGAGACCATATCCTAAGCTTTGATACCAACCGTGGCGCCCCCAAAAATAGGTATACAACACCCATTCTCGAGTACGCCAAATACATGGTACGAAAAGAAAACTACAACTTCAATAATACAATTGTCGTGCAAAATACGACAACACATACTATGAGTTTAAATACAAATATTATCTTCTAGACAATATCCACACTCAAATAAGTCCTCATTACAATTATTCATACACTATTTTACGAAATAGTGAGAATCGCTAAAACATCTTTCTAGAACCATCACTCCATACCTTTTGCACTAGATCCTCGCTATGTTCTCACCTCCCGAGAAGAAAAATGGAACAAAAGGAAAAGGGTGAGCTCAACTAGCCCAGTAAAGAATATTATGACTAAGATAATATACAACAAATTATCATTAGTCTTCAACAGGGAAAAATCTTATAGAATATAATAGACAACAAGTTTTAGATCAACAAATGCAGTGGAAACAACAATCCATTAGAAGAGTCACGTAGAGAATGAATTCTACTATCTTCTAAGATTTCAAAAGTCCATAATCAATATTTTATCCTTGTAACAACAATCAATATACATCTTTAATTAAATATTCATCTTTTCACTACAGGCCAAAGATATTCATTTATATCACCAGTCGGTCATGTTCATCTCAACACCTGTTCATCTTTTCACTACGGGCCAAAGATATTCATCAGTTAATCATTCATCTTTGAACTACAGGCCAAAGATATTCAGTAACATCATCATTTAAGGCTGAGGATGATGAAAAATATTTTAAAGAAAACGAATCCAGTGAGATAGAAGGATAAATATTAGGGATTCGTATTACAGTTTATCCAAGATCAATAATACTCCATAATAACTAATTTTGAAGAAGAATTCAAAAATAAAGATCTAAACATAAATACAATCAAAGATAGTAACCATAATAGACATCTTGGACAAAAAGAAAAAATTTCATTTTTTGGTGAATAGTGTCGTATACGTGAATAGTATCGTATACGTGAATAGTAACCCCAACACAAAAAGTTCCAAATTTGATTAAAAAGTTCAAACCAATATTTCGGCATAATGATATTGAAGAAAATAATATCATTTAAGAAGAAAATAACATCCCTTACCTCAAAATAACCGTACTTCTGACTGAATTTCGGATATAGTGCTGACAGAAACTTTCACTGAATAGCACCTCTCAAAGTATCAAAATACTCACAAAAATACGCTCGATAATCTAGAGAGAACGAAAACTTGTTTCTGGTGTGATTTTCAATTCTAACCTAAGCGTCTATTTATAAGAAAATACTAGAACGTCATAGTAGACTAAAATAATAAAATATAATATTTTTTCATTCTTTCTTCTACGTACCAACCAATTTTGAATCAAGCATGCCATCTTAGACAAAAAAAATAGCAGCCCATGTGTATTCAACACCAACCAAAAAAGGGTCTCACCCAATTTTAATAAAAATCATTTTATTTTCTGAAACTTCAACAATTCATAGAAAATAGTCCGTTAATCAAAAAAATACTAATTTTATGTCCATTCCACACGAAATCGAATTCTCTACAACTTTGTAACTTTGAGTTTTTCCAAATTCCAAACAGAAAATATCCGAAATCCACAAAAGGATGATTTTTAATACTTCCATTCCGACAAAATACTGATAAAACACCTCAGCAATAATTCCTTCATTTATAACCACATAAATAAATTCATCATTTATATCCAAATCAAATAAATATTTCCTTATCATATGAATTAATAATTAATTATTCACAAATAATATTACAAAATTACAATTATGACAACCAGGCCGTTCCCAGGAAAGAGAGGGCTTTCCAATAAGGATTTCTCCTTACTGGCGCGCAATTAGGTGACCAAACCTCTCCTTGACAGAACTTTCTAGACATTGCCAATAATGCTATCTAATAATATTATTCAAATAATATGAATTATTGATCTGATAATGGGAAATACTATGCAATGACAATTATTGAAACAACAATAATATAAACTATCAACGCAACAATTATTGAATCAATAAAATAAAATATTGAACAGTAATTATTATAACAATTATTGAGTAGTGCCTTCTTACGTACGAATCAATAATTCAACAATAATGTGCAATACTGGTAATGCTTTCTTTGTGCAACCACGCCAGACATCAGTATTTTAACCACTAAGTAATCCAACAGTGTTAACGGTAACAACTACGCCGTTATTTATAAAACTCATACTTTGTCGTTTTCCTTCATCCAACTGTTTTTCGTTATGGGGCCCACAAATGGCTGAGCCGTGTTATGAATATTCCCCAACAAAAAGAATATTCCACAATCAAACGAATATTCCCCGACAGAAATGAATATTTTATAACCACTTGCTTATTTTACAAAATTTGCACATTTCACCCATAACCAAAGCATTATATCAAATTAACACCTTATTAATTTAGAATAATGAATAGAGGAAAAAATCAATTTTATTTATAATAAGTTGGGGTCTTACAGCTGATATCATCGGACCACTTCCGATGCTTTATTGGATTTACTTGACAATGGTTGAATAACGTTAAGGTTGATTGGCCTTCGCTGAAATGTGCTTCAATGACTGAGATCATCAGACCACTATCGATGCTTCGTTGGATTTACTTGCCAAAGACTAAATAATGTCAAGGTTGCATGACCTTCGCTGAAATGTGCTTCAACGGCTGAGATCATCAAACCACTTCCGATGCTTTATTGGATTTACTTGCTAATGGCTGAATAATGTCAAGGTTGCTTGACCTTTGCTGAAATGTGCTTCAATGGATGAAGTTGTATGAAGTCTCCGCTGGGGAGAGGTTTTTGATGAAAGATATGGTTGGAATTACAAATCCGAGTTGATGGCATCATACCTTTTTGAGGTATTGCCAAATGTAGTTTGCAACAGCTGTGATCATCGGCTTTGTGAACCCTGTGTTTGGGCGAATACCAATGAGTGATATGTAGACCTGCAATTTGGTCTCTAAAAATCAGGATTTCAGGCTTTTCTGCTTAATTGCGTAGCGTCTTTTTCCCTAATTTTACTTTTCAGCTTATGGGACCTCCTTTGCAACTCAAATATTGTTTACAATGGTTGAATGACTTGTGAAAGAGAAAGGCCGAAGGGGGTGGGACCCACCTAGGACAGTCACAAGAAGACTTGTGGTAGCCGCAGATACATCTGCGGCCATCCGTAGGTGTATTTGAGTTGGCCTTTCTCTTTCACAAGTCATTTTCAAGTTGTACCACACAGAGAATCCGAGAGTTCCTCTTCAGATCTACTGAGTTCGGGCTACTTTTTGCAAAATCCGTCACCGTACAAGTGTTCTGTACTATCCTGGTAACGTATGCATATCTTCTTTTCTAGTTTTCATTCGTTGGAAAATGAGTTATCACATGAAATGCTTATAAGCACATAGTAGTGATTATGCATGATCATATGACTTGATAAAAAATATTCAACATAGTAAATGTTAGTGTTTAACCATGCTGAACATATTGATGTAAAAATTTTTGACTTTTGAAATAGTCAAATTGGCACCTTTTTTTCTGCTATTTCTTATCATATTTGAGGACAAATGAACAAAGGTTGTAAAGTAAAGTAATCATGGTAATTAGGCTACCCTTATGGATTATGACTTTGACATTTTTATACATATAGGATGTTTATGACTTTGGGTTGGTGTGCTACTGAATGGCCACCTAGCAAGGGCGGATCCAGCTTGGAAGTACAATGGGGTCAAATTTGGAATTTTTTTAAGAATAAAAATTTAATAAACTAAATCACAAAATTAAATAATTCTTATATATTGTTTACAATAACATTTTTCAAAGTTTCGTTGCTTGAAATTGTTGCATGATAGTTTTATTTTTAATAGTTACAAAAATAAAACGCTCAAAAATATCACATTTTTTAATAACTGTAACTCCTCTGTTTTTAACCTTCTTAGTATTTAGGAGAAGTAAATTGATCAAGACAATAAAATACTTAAGTTCTTATAGTAGTATTTTATTTTAACAAGATAGTAGCATATTCTTCTTTTTCAGTAATATAATAGTAGTGTGCTAATATAACTGTAGTACTTTACTTATCTTGTTCCACTAAACTTTAAAATTTGTTAATATATTAATAATTATAGTGTGTGTGTGTATATATATATATATATATATATATATATATATATATATATATATATATATATATATATAGAAGAGGTTTCCTGAAAATCCAGTGGGGACATGTGCCCCTCTGCCCTGGCTTTGGGTCCGCCCCTTCCACCTAGTTATGCCTACGTGCATGTGGATAGTTGTAGTAACCCGATATTTTCTATATAAATAAATCCAAAATTTTGCATATAATTTTTTTATTATTATTATTAAAATAAATATGGGGAATATGTGCCAAGATAATGTGGATATATATTTATGTGATAAATAAAATATATTTATTACATGAATAATTACAAATAATTTTATTTCAGAATTATTGATCATTATAAATTATATTCTTATAATAATTAATTTTATATTAGAAATATTTTTATTAATTATTTTCCATGAAAATATAATTAAATATTATTTAAATAATATATGAAATGATTTTAGAATTATTATAATAATTATTTTATTATATGAATTTAAGTTCAAATTATTAAGTTAATTATTTTTAACTTAATTAATAATGCTATTTATGCAAGGTAAATCAGATATGGAATCCAAACCCTAATTTTGGATTTTTGGCTAAGGAATGAAAATAATAATGTAATATTATTTATATTTTGATTTTTCAGTGCTATAAATATGTACTATATGTATGGACTGATAATGGTTGGTTAATTATGGTATATAATGTCAAAACCCTAACATTAATTTGTTTAACCCAATTTTGTAATTCAAAGGGGAAATTCAAGACTGTTATATAACTATGTTATATGATTTTATGATTAATTAGGTAAACCCTAATTAACATTTTTGAAATATTAAATTCTAAAAACCCTAATTTTTATATTTTGTAACCCTAAATAATAATTATATAACATAATTACTTATGGTGAACCCTAATTACTAAATTAGCAAGGTTAATTATAATTAGTAAATAAATAATTAAACCCTAATGTTCATGTATAAGGAAATTAGAAACCTAACCTAATTAAGAAAACCCTAATTTGTAATTTTTAGAAATTAATTTTTATTTTAGAAACTAAAATTTTATATTTTTCAAACCCTAATTGCTAAATCCTACAAATTCTATATGTTAAACCCTAGGGTTAAACCCTAAGGGCCAAACCCTAAGGTTTATGGAAAATGACAAAATGGCCATTAAAAGTGCAAGCAAAAAGACTAAAATGTCCTTTGTCACATTTTTTTATTTAGCTTACTTGTAAATCTAGGCAAATTGGAGTGGTTGGCCAACTCTTGACCAACCATGTCACACCTATCAACACAAATCTCCAAATATCAACCATACAATGTATCTAACACTTGTATTTATAGATTTGAGAGAGAGAAAAATCATTTAGTAGCCTTATTTTTGCCCAACCCTCATCCTTGACCCTCCCTATCTAAAACCTCCGAAAATACAAAGTATTTCAGTCTCAAAACAAAGCCCCACTAATGTGACGCCTCCAAAATAGGTATACATCACCTATTCTGAGTCGCCAAATACATGGTACGGAATACAAATACAATCTTAAATATACAACATGAACTGTGAGTATTAATACAAATATTGTCTTCTAGACAGTATTCAAACTCAAAATAAGTCCTTAATACATTTATTATCACACTATTTCATAGAATAGTGAGGACTACTAATGCTATCATCTGGACCGTCACTCCGTTCCCCGACTAGTTCCTGCTACGTTCTCATTTCCTGAAGAGAACAATGAAAGCAAAAGGGAGACCTCAACTAGCCCAATAAGAAATATTATGGCTAACATAATACAGAATAAATTATCGTTAGCCTTTAATAGTGTTAAACTGATACAATATAACAAACATCAAGTTTAACTGCAGCGAAATAAGCAATCCATTAGAAGAGTCAAGTAGAAAATAAAATCTACTATCTTCTATGATTTTTAAAAGGTTTTCATCACTTATCGCTGAGACTCAGCTTGTTAAATAAACCACATCATCCCTGCACTACGACCAAGGATATTCATTAGTATCACGACCACAAATTATCCATGCACTACGGGCCAAGGATATTCGTGTTTTCATCAATGGTCATGATCATGCCAACAACTGTCCATCAATGTACCACGAGCCAATGAGGACTTTTACCACATTATTTATAACATTACGGTCATGACTATACCGAATAATCCCTAGTCATAATCATACCAAGTCCATCTATGCACTACAGACCACAGATGACTTTCAACATAATATAAACATGAGGATGATGACAATGATATAATAATTCAATAAAATAAGTTCAAGAATTAAATTTTAAAGATTTATAAGTTAATTTATCCTGAACTCAAAAATGACCAAATTGTAAACATGATACTGCTTTGTGGAGTAAAATTCAAGAATCCTCTGAAGAATATTTCCATAAAAAGATACTGGATGAAGCGCAAATATCCAGGATATTCTACTAATTTCATGGTGTATAGAAGCCAAAACTTTAACCAATTGAGTATAATAGAATATTTGAATCTGTAAATGGATTTTCGCCCGCTATGCGGTAATCCACATAGACAGATCATTTCAACAATTTAATAAGGAATGAATACAAAGGATCATTCACCATGCATGTGGTAATCCACATAGACAGGTTATTCCAACAGAATAATAAAGAATGGAATAACAGAAGAATTCACCACGCATATGATAGACCGCACAGATAGGTTATTCCCAATAGAATAATAAAGAATGGAACTAGGTCATGCAAAATTCGCACAGACAGGATATTCCAACAGAATAATAAAGAATGGAATAACAACAGAATTCACTAGGCATGCGATAGACCGCACATGCAGGTTATTCCAACAGAATAATAAATAATGGAACCAGGTCATGCTTAATACGCACAGATAGGATATTCCAACAGAATAATAAAGAATGAAATAACAGAAGAATTTCACCATGTATGTGGTACTTAGCATAGACACGTTATTCAAACAGAATAATAAATAGTGGAACCAGGTCATACGTAATACGCACAGACAGGATATTCCAACAGAATAATAAAGAATGGAATAACAGAAGAATTTCACCATGTATGCGGTACTTCGCATAGACAGGTTATTCCAACAGAATAATAAATAGTGAAACCAGGTCATGCGTAATACGCACAGACAAGATATTCCAATAGAATAATAAAGAATGGAATAACAGAAGAATTTCACCATATATGCGTTACTTCGCATAGACAGGTTATTCCAACATAATAATAAGGAATGGAATAACAATAGCTCTCTTCATGAAAATGAAAGAAATAATATCCCTTACCTTAGAATAAAGTTGGATGCTGGAATAGAGAGGTAGCAGACTTCTCTTCTTATTTCTCTCTATAATTTCTCTCTATAATAATTACTCTATAGCTTTAGTGAATTGGTGAGAAATGAAGGAAGAATGAGCTTCTATTTATAGAAAAATATAGTTTCGATAATTGCATGTTTTGGGGCTCGAAAAATTACAATATAATACCTCCAACTTTTTTTTTCATTTTTAATTTAGTCCTGCAAGTATTATCAAACTTGCACCACCTCCCCTAATAGTAAATAATATGAATCAATAGTTCAATCATGTGATTCAATAGTTATAATCATGTGAAAATACGAATAATAGTATAGTACCTCCATCTATACCTCCATCTTTAACTTAGTCATGCAAGTATTATCAATCTTGCACCAACTCCCCTAATAGTACAAGAATGTGAATCAATAGTACACACATGTGAAAAAATTGGTATATAAACATGTGAATTAGTAGCAATTAATTGCTCATTTATCCGATTAATTACCCGGTTTATCAATAAAACCCCTAGACATCAATTATCATCAGAATTGATGTCGATTTCCACTAACACTAATAATCCCAACACAATGGAACTATCAAATTCATCTTTAATCAACACGAACTTATTCATGGTACAGAATACAAATACAATCTTAAATATAAAACATGAGCTATGAGTTTTAATACAAATATTGTCTTCTAGACAGTATTCAAACTCAAAATAAGTCCTCAATACATTTATTATCACACTATTTAATAGAATAGTGAGGACTACTAATGCTATCATCTGGACCGTCACTCTGTTCCCTGACTAGTCCCTGCTACGTTCTCATTTCCTGAAGAGAACAATGAATGCAAAAGAGTGACCTCAACTAGCCCAGTAAGAAATATTATGGCTAACATAATACAGAATAAATTATCGTTAGCCTTCAACAGTGTTAAACTGATACAATATAACAAACATCAAGTTTAACTGCAGCGGAACAAGCAATCCATTAGAAGAGTCAAGTAGAGAATAAAATCTACTATCTTCTATGATTTTTAAAAGGTTTTTCATCACTTTTATCATTTGAGACTCAACTTATTAAATAAACCACATCATCCCTGCACTACAGCCAATGATATTCATTAGTATAACGACCATAAATTATCCATGCACTACGGGCCAAGGATATTCATGTTTTCATCAAAGATCATGATCATGCCAACAATCGTCCATCAATGCACCACGGGCCAATGAGGACTTTTACCACATCATTTGTAACATTACTACTACGATTATATCAACCGAGTAATCTTTGGCCATAATCATACCAAGTCCATCTATGCACTACAAAGCCACAAATGACTTTCAACATAATATAAACATGAGGATGATGACAATGACATAATAATTCAATAAAACAAGTTCAAGAATTAAATTTTAAAGATTTATAAGTTAATTTATCCTGAACTTAAAAACGTCCAAATTGTAAACATGATACTACTTTGTGGAGTAAATTCAAGAATGTTCAGAAGAATATTTCCATGAAAAGATATAGGACGAAGCGCAAAAATCTAGGATATTCTACTAATTTCATGGAGTATAGAAGCCAAAACTTTAACCAACTGAGTATAATAGAATATATGAACTTGCAAATGGATTTTCTTTTTGCATGCAGAATCCACGTAGATGAATCATTTCCACAATTTAATAAGGAATGAATACAAAGGATCATTCACCATGCATGTGGTAATCCACATAGACAGGTTATTTCAACAGAATAATAAAGAATGGAGTAACAAAAGAATTCACCATGCATGCGATAGACCGCACAAACAGGTTATTCCCAACAGAATAATAAACAATGGAACCAAAATCATACACGAAATTACATGCATGTGATTTTCCAATGTAATAATAAAGAATGGAATAACAGAAGAATTTCACCATGCATGTGGTACTTAGCATAGACAAGTTATTCTAACAGAATAATAAATAGTGGAACCAAGTCATACGTAATACGCACAGACAGGATATTCCAACAGAATAATAAAGAATGGAATAACAGAAGAATTTCACCATGTATCGGATTTGCATGACAAAGTTATTCCAATGTAATAATAAATAGTGGAACCGAACTGTGTCATGTAATACGCATATACAGTGATATTCCAAATGTAATAATAAAGAATGGAATAATGTAAAGAATTTCACCATATATAAGTATCAGATAGACATGTTATTCCAACATAATAATAAGGAATGGAATAACAATAGCTCTCTTCATGAAAATGAAAGAAATAATACCCCTTACCTTAGAATAAAGTTGGATGCTGGAATAGAGAGGTAGCAAACTTCTCTTCTTATTTCTCTCTATAATTTCTCTCTATAATAATTGCTTTATAGCTTTAGTGAATTGGTGAGAAATGAAGGAAGAATGAGCTTCTATTTATAGAAAAATATAGTTTCCATAATTGCACGTTTTGGGGCTCGAAAAATTACAGTGCAATACCTCCAACTTTTCTTTCATTTTTAATTTAGTCCTGCAAGTATTATCAAACTTGCACCACCTCCCCTGATAGTAAATAATGTGAATCAATAGTTCAATCATTTGATTCAATAGTTATAATCATGTGAAAATACGAATAACAGTATAGTACCTCCATCTATACCTCCATCTTTAACTTAGTCATGCAAGTATTATCAGTCTCGCACCAACTCCCCTAATAGTACAAGAATGTGAATCAATAGTACACACATGTGAACAAATAGTTATATAAGCATGTGAATTAGTAGCAATTAATTGCTCATTTATCCGATTAATTACCCGATTTATTAATATAACCCCCAGACATCAATTATCATCAGAATATATGTCGATTTCCACTAACACTAATAATCTCAACATAATAGAACTATCAAATTCATCTTTAATCAACACGAACTTATTCATCATTAATATTATAACTCACAATATTTAAGAACCAGGTCGTTCCCAATAAAGAGGGCGCTTTTCGATAAGGATTTCTCCCTATTGGTGCGCAATTAGGTGACCAAACCTCTCTTTGACAGAACTTTTAGATATTGTAAATATTAGAATTTAATAATATGAATAACTTTGTCGTCTCAATTATTGATTTAATAATATATCATATTTATACATATGATACTGTGACAATAATCGAATCAATAATATGAGAGATATGATGCAGCAATTACTGTAGCAATAATTGAGTATAACTGAGTGACTTTTCACGTAAATATCAAAGAGATAAGATCGACAGATAACGTGAAAGTGTCGATTTGAATCAACAAGATTTATAAAAAGT
Source organism: Panax ginseng (assembly GCA_020205605.1). Classification (NCBI taxonomy): domain Eukaryota; kingdom Viridiplantae; phylum Streptophyta; class Magnoliopsida; order Apiales; family Araliaceae; genus Panax; species Panax ginseng. Next base: position 89,041,073 of record CM035139.1, on the reverse strand, counting down.
GGAGGTAACGAAGGTTTTTCCTAACTAAGTTTCAACTAATAAGTCAAAGTCTAACTTCTCCGTAGTCAAATTTAAACGTTGAGCGCAAGCAAGAGAGATAAAAGAATGGGTAGAACCGGTATCTAATAAGGTATAGACTTCGCAAGAATTTATAATTAACTAACCCATGCTAACTTCGTTTGGGTTAGTCGCTTTTTGAGAAGTCACGAAAAACGCTCTTCCTGAAACCACCGACTTTATTTTGTCCGCATCCGCCTTTGGTGCCACCATCCCAGCTGGACTTGACTTTAGTGTAAGACAAAATCGGGCTAGGTGACCTTCTCTTCCACAATTGTAATAGTGTTTTGACCGTCACGTCATGCTTTGGACTGATATGTCCCTCCCCTCCGCATTTGAAGCATATAATAGGTGGTCGTTCTCCTTCCTTAACAACGGGTGCTATTACTGACGTCTTTCCATCATTGTTGAATCTCTTCTTCTTGAAATGTCCATTCTTATTATTTTGGCCATTATTACCACCAAAGTGGTTACCATTTCTGGCATGTTGATTCCCTCCACGCTTATTGTCACCGCTTCGATGACTGCTATCACTGGTATTTTCATTTTGTTGGCTGCTCTCTTTTGGTTGGGTTGACTCATTATTGCCCTCCAATAACTGAGCCTTATTAACAACATCTGAATACAAACACAGTTTATGAGAGATAAGATATTGACGTATCTCGGGTTTCAAACCTCTTAGAAATATTCGCGTCATTCTCTCCTCATTATCAACCAAATGGGACGCAAACCGGGACAACTCGGCAAACTTAGCTTCGTACTGCGACACGGTCATGTTGTTTTGCTCCAGTTTAAAGAACTCTACCTCTTTCATGTGACGAATACTTTTGGGAAAGGACTTGTCGTTGAACAGTTCTTGGAACTTCTCCTAGGACATCTTCAGTGCGGCAGGTTGAGTACGCTTTACAGATTCGCACCAGTAATCTGCCTCTGCCCGCAACATGAAGGTGGCAAAGGGAACCTTTTTCTTCTTCGGAGCATCCCAAGACATCAAATATCTTATTGATCTGCTTTATCCACGTCTCCGCCTTAAGTGGTTTTGGCTCTCCAAAAAACTTCGGTGGTTCCAAATTCTTAAATCTGCTTTAGCGAAGGACTGCTCGAGAGTTGCCAGTGTTTCCACCTGCATTTTGGATAGGAGCCACTCTCGCCTGATGTTGTATAAATTGCATAAAGCCTCTGAACATTGCATTGTTCATCATTTGGTCAGTGTTATCGTTTGCATGAGGATTGTCGCCTTTGTGATGCACATTATCCTGATTATTTATCTGTGGATACTCAACGGTCTTCTGTGCTCCATTGCTATTTTCAACATTCTCGGATGTCATTTTCAAATACTGCCACAAAACAAGGGTTAATTAACATATCACATATTATCTCTATACTCGATTGAATAGATTAAATACCAAATAAACTTAGGTAGGTCATACTAGCGAAGGAATTTCCCGTCTCTCCCCTCCTAGTTCTTGTCTCACATTTCAGCCAAGGATCATATCCCTAAGCTTTGATACCAACTATGACGTCCCCAAAATAGGTATACATCACCTATTCTGAGTCGCCACATACATGGTACAAAATACAAATACAATCTTAAATATACAACATGAGCTATGAGTTTTAATACAAATATTGTCTTCTAGACAGTATTCAAACTCAAAATAAGTCCTCAATACATTTATTATCACACTATTTCATGGAATAGTGAGGACTACTAATGCTATCATCTGGACCGTCACTCCATTCCCTGACTAGTCCCTGCTACGTTCTAATTTCCTGAAGAGAATAATGAAAGCAAAAGAGTGAGCTCAACTAGCCCAGTAAGAAATATTATGGCTAAGATAATGCAGAATAAATTATCGTTAGCCTTCAACAAGTGTTAAACCGATACAATATAACAAACATCAAGTTTAATCATAGTGAACAAGCAATCCATTAGAAGAGTCAAGTAGAGAATAAAATCTACTATCTTCAATGATTTTTAAAAGATTTTTCATCACTTTTATCGCTGAGACTAAGCTTATTAAATAAACCACGTCATCCCTGCACTACGGCCAAGGATATTCATTAGTATAACGACCATAAATTATCCATGCACTACGGGCCAAGGATATTCATGTTTTCATCAAAGATCATGATCATGCCAACAACTGTCCATCAATGCACCACGGGCCAATGAGGACTTTTACCACATCATTTGTAACATTACGGTCACGACTATACCGAGTAATCTTTGGCCATAATCATACCAAGTCCATCTATGCACTACAGGCCACAAATGACTTTCAACATAATATAAACATGAGGATGATGACAATGACATAATAATTCAATAAAACAAGTTCAAGAATTAAATTTTAAAGATTTATAAGTTCATTTATCCTGAACTCAAAAACGTCCAAATTGTAAACATGATACTACTTTGTGGAGTAAATTCAAGAATGTTTAGAAGAATATTTCCATGAAAAGATACTGGACGAAGCGCAAAAATCCAGGATATTCTACTGATTTCATGGAGTATAGAAGACAAAACTTTAACCAACTGAGTATAATAGAATATATGAACTTGCAAATGGATTTTCTTTTATGCAGTAATCCACGTGAGATGCATCATTTCCACAATTTAATAAGGAATGAATACAAAGGATCATTCACCATGAATGTGGTAATCCACATAGACAGGTTATTTCAACAAAATAATAAAGAATGGAGTAACAAAATAATTCACCATGCATGCGATAGACCGCACAGACAAGTTATTCCCAACAAAATAATAAACAATGGAACTAGGTCATGCGAAATCCGCACAGACAGAATTTTCCAACAAAATAATAAAGAATGGAATAACAACAGAATTTAGCAGTCATGCGATAGGCGGCACAGGCAGGTTATTCCAACAGAATAATAAATAATTGAACCAGGTCATGCTTAATACGCACAGACAGGATATTCCAACAGAATAATAAAGAATGGAATAACAGAAGAATTTCACCATGTATGTGGTACTTATCATAGACAGGTTATTCAAACAAAATAATAAATAGTGGAACCAAAATCACACGTAATACGCACCTTGCATGTGATATTCCAAATGTAATAATAAAGAATGGAATAACAGAAAAATTTCACCATGTATGCGGTACTTCGCATAGATAGGTTATTCCAACATAATAATAAGGAATGGAATAACAATAGCTCTCTTCATGAAAATGAAAGAAATAATACCCCTTACCTTAGAATAAAGTTGGATGCTGGAATAGAGAGGTAGCAGACTTTTCTTCTTCTTTCTCTCTATAATTTCTCTTTATAATAATTGCTCTATAGCTTTAGTGAATTGGTGAGAAATGAAGGAAGAATGAGCTTATATTTATAGAAAAATATAGTTTCCATAATTGCACGTTTGGGGCTCAAAAAATTACAGTGTAATACCTCTAACTTTTCTTTCATTTTTAATTTAGTCCTGCAAGTATTATCAAACTTGCACCACCTCCCTTGATAGTAAATAATGTGAATCAATAGTTCAATCATGTGATTCAATAGTTATAATCATGTGAAAATATGAATAACAGTATAGTACCTCCATCTATACCTCCATCTTTAACTTAGTCATGCAAGTATTATAAGTCTTGCACCAACTCCCCTAATAGTACAAGAATGTGAATCAATAGTACACACATGTGAACAAATAGTTATATAAGCATGTGAATTAGTAGTAATTAATTTCTCATTTATCCGATTAATTACCCAATTGATCAATATAACCCCCAGACATCAATTATCATCAGAATAGATGTCGATTTCCACTAACACTAATAATCCCAACACAATGGAACTATCAAATTCATCTTTAATCAACACGAACTTATTCATCATTAATATTATAACTCACAATATTTAAGAACCAGGTTGTTCCCAGTAAAGAGGGGGCTTTTCGATAAGGATTTCTCCCTATTGGTGTGCAATTAGGTGACCAAACCTCTCTTTGACAGAACTTTTAGATATTGTAAATATTACAATTTAATAATATGAATAACTTTGTTGTCTCAATTATTGATTTAATAATATATCATATTTATACAGATGATACTGTGACAATAATCGAATCAATAATATGAGAGATATGATGCATCAATTACTGTAGCAATAATTGAGTATAATTGAGTGACTTCTCACGTAAGCATCAATAAGGGTACCTATCAATTTATCCCTGACTTGCTCAGCGCCTCTTACAAAAAATCTAACTTCCGTACATTAGTCCACCCAATTGACATAACCAGAAATTTGTCATAACTATAACTAGTTCTGAATGTCATCTTAGGTACCTCCTCATTCTTCCTTACTTTTAACTGACTGTACCTCGTACGCAAATCTATCTTAGAAAAATTCTTTGCCTTCTTCAACTGATCAAATAGATCATTGATCTTGGGCCATGAGTATTTATTCTTAATTGCTAACCTACTCTTATTATGATAGTGGATACGCAACCATAACGACCTATTCCTTAACATCCTCCTAACTTGCGTCATCATTAGACAACGAGAGCGTCGCGGTATTTTATTACCGTAAATTACTACCTTGGATTTTCTTAGAAAACCGAAGATTCAAACTTTTATTCTAACAATTTATTAAATTTCTCTGATTAATTAACCCATTCATACCGAGAATTACTTCAAATTCTCTCAACATTATCGATACTTATCTATAAACACTTGTATACCTTTATTATCCATGAAACTATTTCCACGAATATAATCAACGAAAGTTATTCCCTCCTCCTCTACCGTAATGTTTAAAGGAACTTATAATCCCTTTCAAACAGACTCCTAGATGAGTCCTTCCACATGTCTTACACACTTCGATTTTACGCTTAGTATCCCCTTGTCCCACTCTAGTATTCCTGGAGTTAAAATTCTCTCTTGTTGGCATATTGCCGCTTACATTCTCTACCTTGATTCCTCCCTCTCCCTTGCTGTTATTCTTTATCTCTTTGTGGTATTGAGTCAACGCCTCACTACTACCCTCGGCTATAATCACCTTCTCCATAATGGTCCCAAAAGAAACACTCTAGAACACAAAAATCCTACTATAGAGCCAGAGTTTCAGGTCATGCTCAAACATACGAGCCTTCCTCTTCTTAGTGTCCACTTAATGAGGATCAAACCTTGCCAATTCATTGAATCTGGCCGCGTACTGGGGAACCGTCATGTCCCCTAGTTTAAGTTCTAAGAACGTAATCTCCATCCTCCCTTATATGCATGTAGGGAAATAATTCTCGAAGAAAACCTTCTTGAACTGTTCCCACGTTACCCCATCTTTTCTAGCCCCACCCTGGTGAGCCTCCTACCAAAAGATGACTTCCCCTTTCATCATTTAAGTCATAAAAGAAGTCTTTTGCGCCTCACCTATGTTTGTAATAACAAATGCCTTCTCTATTTTCTTTACCCATGTCTGGGCTTCTAATGGGTCCGTTGTTCCTTTAAACTCTGGTGGACCTATACTTTTAAATTCTTTAAAGGTAGTCGTTCTGGTTAACCTAGGTTCCGTAGGTACTCTACCCCCGGTTTAGTTAAATGCAGCCGTTAATAAATTAACGAACTCTTGCATAGGGTTAATTTAACCCCCCCCCCTTGAGTATCATTACTTGATTCCACTTCCAGATTACGTTGTCTTCTCCTTGAAGGCATTTTCTGATTAAATAGAATTTCATTATTATATATTTACTTATTTTGTTATTATTCGCCATATAACAACTCATACCATAACTAAGCTTATTAAATGAAAACTTCATTATATTCATATGCTTCTTCATAGTTTGAAACTATTTACACTCTGCTCCGATAGCCAGATGCTATTACATTTCTATCCCGCAATTGAACTTCTCAAAAGTTGAGATTTACAAAAAGACTACCCTTTTATACAAAAGAGGGTTTTACGTCACTACACACATATTTATAACTCTAGATTTCTAATAATGCATAACAGCATCCTCATGTTTCTCATTCGCAATCTTTGCTACAGTATCCCGACTAATAGTATGTCGAGTCTGCCCCGACTCTATAGAATAACAAGCAACTTTAAGCTTGAAATCCTTATGAGCACTCTTATGGATGTAAGACATCCGTATATCTTCCGTCGTTTTCCAGCTTTCTACGTAAGCTCTACCATCTCGATCATATAATCCCTAGCCTTATTTATCATGAGCACCTTCTCATCATGCTCTGACTTAAAATCTGCTTCTGCAGACTCCTTCGCTACATAAAGACCACTAATCTCTTCATTGTGATTCTGTACAACTGTACTCAGTTGCACATTCCTGTCAAGCACTGCCAGATACAATGCTCTCATTGCATCTGGAGGAGATGACTCTGAGGTAGGTACCACCGTACCAACCGACATTATCTCTATTACTTCCTCCTCATTGCTCATCATATTAAGATATGATGTTATATCCATATCTCCCTTGGAGTAGTCTTCTTCAGAAAAGTAATCCAATGCTTCCATCTCTTCTAGGATCACTAGTGGTACCTCTGCCACCGGCATAGGTACATGCTCTACTTTGTTTACAGTTTCTTCGTTCACCGCGTATATATCTCTATACATCAAACTATCGATCGACATCCTACAATAACACATATGTTGATTAGTATATAACACACAATAGTATAAGCATAAATCATATTTAATTTATTTAGGGTTACTTTCCATCTTTTAAATCTTTCGGTACTGAGTTTCCTTAATACCTTATTAACTCATTCGACTGAAGTAAAGCTTGAGTTTACTTCTTTCGGACTTTTCTCCCTTAACGAGGTTATTAGCCTAAGGTTCTTCCCCCCCTTAAGTGTTATAACCTAATGCTTTGATACAAACCTGTGATGCCCCCAAATTCGGGTATCTTCCAACCCGATAGATGGTGCTACACGGTACTCATAGTTGTATATCAATTCTTTTGAAATGACATCAAAATGTGTGAATCAATGACATTCTTATTACATTAATAATATTACATCCCGTCCCCAGGTTCTAAAACCATTACATTCTTTGTTCATCATACTATAATATATACAACTTACTAGTTTATTACAAGGTAAACTAATCGTTCATCTTCATCTTGCCTTTAACCTTGTCGTATCCCTCGGCTCTTTCGGTCCTAGCTGCATTCATATGGTTCTAGCAAGAGTGAGCATAACAAGCTCAGCAAGTACAACAATTTCTTTTTAAACAACAAGCTTGAAACATAGGAATTGTATATCTTCAATAGCTGGATAATAGTTATGAAGTACTACCGATAATTCAAAATAACACTTCTTTTCCTTCAAAACATTTTACAATGATAGTATTCAGTAAAACATCAATTTTGGCTCAAAACCATGAGCAGTGCATAATTTCTTTGAAAAATACAACCCGACACTAAGTCCGTAAGTCCGATATATCTTACGAGCACTTTTGGGTGATCAGTCCATAGTACTCTATGTTGATCAACAATACATCCTGTTAAACGTATGTACATTTAAGTTTTGGCAACCTCGCGTGCCCATCGAATAATCGATGAAAAATTCATTTGTTTATTCATACTCAGGATTACCTTGAATCCATACCAAACAATTAAGCGTGGGATAAATAGTTAGCAATTCTATATTGAAAGACTTGTAAATAAATCAATCAACTCTTCAAGATTAGTCTAATGAGATAAACGGCATCGACCCTTTAGTAAAACACTCCATGCATCTCATAACATGAATCACGTAAAAACTTGGCTAACACGAAGGTTAGACAAGCGTTTAAGAAAAACTTGCCTTCATCGTCTGCTATAGTATAATAACTTTTCCTTTCAGTTTTTACGGTCTCTACAACACATAACCACATAACATACCACATTAGGTCATGAATGAACATACATGGTATCTTACCATTCATCTCAATCTAATCATATATTAGATTTGTTATTATTGGTTCCGGCTTGCCGTAATATTTTACATTATTCTTACCAACTTCTTTCTCTTCTATGTCTTACGTGGATTTACTTCATTAATAGAACTCGTTTCGAGTTAATCATCCCTCCTCACGGCTTACTAACATTCCTACGTTATTCGAAACTTGATCGTCATTTGTTAAGTACACTTTATTGCATTCTGTTTATGTTTACGTAATATTTAACAACATTTAGTTATAACTCTCAACGTTATAGTCATTGTCATTATTGAATACAGCCACGCTCCTTATACTTTATGTTCGCTGTTTAACTACTCATTAAAAATAATAAATTCTAAAGTCATCACTATAACAAAGGATTTAGGAAAAGTATTATCATGTTCATTAAGTAATTACATAACCCATACTGGTATTGCAAACCATTGGATTCATAATCAACTTGGTTAACAAATTTCTACAACCGGCTTAGCACATTATGTTGTTCTCATTACGTTCATCTTCAATTGATTATTAACCTTTAATCATCATACATTAAGTGTCTAACAATGCTTTAACAATGTTATATTTACACCTTAGTTCATTACTAACGAGTTATCTTTCATTCTATACTTGTAAACATTCTTGTCTGTTGAAACCCTAGGATTGGCACCGCGGTGCCACACATAGCTCTCCTTCTCACGCCACAACACGAGTTTGTAGTAGGAAATGACACTATGCCCGGCGCTGCAGCGCCACCAATTGGCCTTGTGTTGGCGCCGTGGCGCCAACTCTGTGCCTTAGAAAAATTTTACAGACTTTTAATTTTGCAAAATTCCCGGACGTATAACTTCTTCGTTATAAGTCTGAATTGGCTCATTCAAAAGCCTACGGTTCACAAATTACATACTATATGCGTTCATGCAAGAATTTTATCTATTTTACTTCGTTTGCTAAAATTTCACCTATTAATTCATTTTAATGAAAACGATAAACGTTCGTGAACGTTCAACACTCGTATCTTCGTTCTAAGTCGGAATTTGGTCATTTTTGAGTCTGCAACTCTATAATGCCAAATATGACTTCTCTCCATTGAAAACCAATGTTTCTAAGCTAAATATCAAAATTCAACTTCCATTCCCAGAATTTCACGAATTCGATGATTATCGTCCAAACTCGTAAATTTCGCCTTAACTTCATTTCTTATGATTTGTTCATCATTTTAAATGGATTTAATCCATTATATTAACATCTTAACATACATACTTCATTTACTTATTGACATGATAAGTTATTACTTGTTCTTCATTAGTCTATAACTTGTAAAAGTATGAACTACTTATGAATTCACTTTGCATGACTTATCATAGCTTAAATCTTTTAACCATCATCCTTACTTTTTATTATCATGCAACCTTATTATTTCAGCATAAAACATGTTCTTACAAGTTCTTCCTTGTTTCATAACTTATATGATTACGAATACCTTATTCATGACTTATACGGCTTATTAAGACTTAAGCTCTTTGATTACTCATTCCTATCATTCCTTAGCATACATGTTCTACCACTACCCATCTCCCTACCAATGGAAGAGAAAGAGATTCATGGATTAAGTTCTTTGATTACTCATTCCTATCATTCCTTAGCTTTAATCTCCTTCTTGCTTCTTAAAAATCTCAAAATGGAAGTTTGACTTATAAGTGCTTATTCTCTCTAACCAATAAGTTGCTTAACTTGAGAGGAGTTGGGAGAAATTTTAATCAAGCCATCAAATGATTTGAGAGCTCTCTATTTATAGGCAACCCAAAGTTAGGGCATTATGGTCAATTAGGCATTGCACCTCTTCAATTAACCTCCTTAATCCCACCTCCATATTATTCATTACTTAACAACCAAGTCTAATTGCTAGCCACTTCTAATACTTGGTCATCACAACACTTGCTCACCACTTAAAATGTTTGCCCATCAAGTCTACCCACATCTCACTTGGTTTGCTCCATGGATCATGGCCAATTCATTGGGCTTGCTTAATTAATCTAGCTAATTTCTTGTTGGGCTTATACTACAATAGTTTGGACTCATGACATATCAAACACTTGGGCTTGAGTATCACTTACTAATTGGTCTTCTACCATTAGCTAATAATCCTACAAGTCCATTACATTAAATTTAGAATCTTAACATATATACACCACGTATAATTCTCGTATGCTAACTCGTATACTAATTCATAATATATGTTATTCCATTCTTCATACATACTCGTATAATACGTCGTATCATACTTACGTTCAATAACTCGCACAATGCCTACGCATTATACAATTAACACATTCTTTTCTTAACGCTTAATATTTTTAACGTTCCCAAATTAGGCGCATGCGAAATATTACGTTTTCCATACTTAGATTATTATTACATAATCAATCTCACCTCGATATTATAACGTTACACATATCTCGGAAGTTCAAAAATAATTCTCGAGCAGAAATCGATGAATAATGTTAAATGCATGTTAATAGGTTATGAATGATGAACGAAGTTGGTACTTTATCAACAATGTTCAAGTCCGGTTAGTAACGTCAGTTGAGTAATGAGCCGGGACGAAGGGTAATGAGTCGAGTTAACTTTATTATTAATATTAAGTTAACTACGACATAATGCGGATGTAACAACCTTAGTGCTGTGAAATCCTTTTCAAGTATGAAAATTAAAAGTTACTATTCATGGTCTATCGACCGATTCAGAATTCCTAATCTACTCTATACCTTGGGAATTGATGTTATGAACTGTTAAAGTATTGTTGTTTCATGATACTTCATAACTATTGTTCAGTTATGTATGAATTGTTATATAATTCACGAATGTGGAATTACTGTTATCCTTTCTTAAACTTGTTGAGCTGTCATGCTCACTTCTTGCGTGAATTATATAACTGCAGTTAAGGATGAACGTCTTGAGAATGCTAAGAGAGATAAGGGCAAAGCTAAGATGGATGCTTAGCCATTGTGTAATAGATTAGTAAGTTTTTATGTATTATACATTATGAACAACGAACGATGTAACCGGTTTATGAACCTGGGAAGGATTATACTTTCATTGTAATAAGAAGATAGTAATTACATTCATTTTGTTGTATTTCAATTGAATGATTGTATGGGTATTAGTATAGTGGAGCATCATATGACGGGTTGGAAGATACCCGAATTTGGGGGTGTCATAGGTTGGTATTAAAGCCTTAGGTTATAAAAATTAAGGGTGGAAAACCTTAGGCTAATAACCTCGTAAGGAAGGTAAAGTCCGAAGAATGAAATTTAAGTCCATTGAATTATTAATGTATTGAGATTACTCATTATCGAAAGAATTAAAAGATGAAAATTAATCTTAAATAAATTAAATATGATTTGTGCTTATACTATTGTGTATTATGTACTAATCAACGTGTTATATATTTTGTAGATGTCAAACAATAGCTTGATGTTTAGAAACGTGGAGATGATAAGTGAGGATTCAGTGAATCAAGTTGAGATTGTACCAATGCCAGTGGCGGAGGTACCGTTAGTTGTATTAGAAGACTCAGACATTGAGGAGTACATCTCTGAGGAGGAATACTCTGAAGAGACGATGGGTTTAGCATCATACCTTAATGAGATGCTGGACGTGGAGGAGGAAATGGCGGTGACATCGTTTAATACGGTGATACCTACTCAGGAGCAAACACCTCAGGATGCAATGAGATCATTGTATCTGTCTGTGTTGGATAGGAATGTGCATCTGCGCATTGTGATAGAAACTCAGAATGATGAGATAACTGCCCTATATGAGGCGAAGGAATCTGCAGAGGCAGACTTTGAGTCAGAGCATGACGAGAAAGTGCTTATGACAGATAAAGCACGTGACTATAAGGATGAGGTTCTAGAACTTCAAAAGAAACTGGTTGAAAAAGACTAGAAGATAGCTAGGATGTCTTAAATCCACGAGTGCGCTCATGAGGATTTCAAGCTGAAAATTGCTTGTTATTCCATTGAGTCTGGACAGACTCGGCATACCATAAGTCGAGATATAGTGTCAATTCTAGCAAATCAGAAATATGAGAATACCGTTCGACAGTGTTAGTAGATCATTAGATCTTTTTGTATGTAGTAGTGATGTAAAGCCCTCTTTTGTATAATTAAGGGGAGTCTTTTTGTAAATCCCAATTTTTGTAGAAGGCAATCGCGGGATATTTTGTAATAGCTTGTGGCTAAGGGAGCATGATGTAAATAGTTTTGACTATGAAAGCATATTTATATAATGAAGTTTTATTAAATATGCTTGTTGTGGTATGAATGGTTTTTGTTGATTGAAAATGATAACCAAGTAGTTAAATATATAATAACAAAGCTTTATTTAATTAGAATTATGCCGCCAAGAAGGAGACAACGTAACCAAGAGGCCGAGTCTCATAATGAGAATCAGGGGGGGTCCTAATAACCCTATGCAAGAGTTCGTTAATTTATTAACGACTATATTTAACCAAGTTAGGGGTAGGATTCCTGTAGCTCCTGGGGTAGTAAGAATAGATACCTTTAAGGAATTTAAGAGTGTGGGTCTTCCTGAGTTCCGAGGAACGACATACCCTTTAGAGGCCCAAACATGGGTGAAAGAGATTGAAAAGGCGTTTGTGTTAACAAACGTAGGTGAGGCGCAGAAGACTTCTTTTGCGACTTACATGGTGAAGGGAAAAACCAACTACTGGTGGGAGGCTCACCAGGGTGGGGCTAGGGCATAAGTTGTTACATAGTAACAGTTTAAGAAGGTCTTCTTCGAAAATTATATCCCTACTAGTATGCAGGGTAGGATGGAGATTAAGTACCTAGAACTTAAGCAGGGGGATATGACAGTTCCCCAGTATGCAGCCAAGTTCAATGAATTGGTGAGATTTGCTCCACACCAGGTGGATACAGAGGAGATGAAGGCACGTAGGTTTGAGCAGGGATTAAAACCCTGGCTCTGTAGTAGGATATCGGTTTTTCAGAGTGCTTCCTACGGGACCATTCTGGAAAAGGCGATTATAGCTGAAGGTGGTGGTGAGGCATTGTCTTAGTACCACAAAGAACGAAAGAAGAAGAGTATGTTAGAGGGAGTGAGTAAGGTCAAGTTGTGAGTTGGCGTTGAAACTTGCTTAAAGAGGAAGAGTTTTAACCCTGGGAATACTGGGGTAAAGCAGGGAGAGCCCAAGCGGAGAACAGAAGCATGTAAGACATGCGAAAAGACTCATATGGGAGTCTGTTTAAAGGGGAAAGTAGTTTCCTACAACTGTGGGCAGGAGGGGCATTTATCACCTAACTGTCCTAACCCTAAGAAGAACCAGGGGTGTTTTGCCTGTGGGTCATTGGATAACATGGCAAGAAATTGCCCGAAGAAGGGTTTAGAGGGAAATAACGGTTCTGATAGTGGTAAATTAGCCATTACTAGATCAACACCATCAGTGGGTAGACCCTCAGCTCGTACGTTTAATATGACTGTCCAAGATGCAGTTGCATCAATGGATGTGGTAGCAGGTATCATTCTGGTCAATAAGATAAATGCTTACGTGCTATTTGACTTGAGTGCAACTTATTTTTTTATAGCATGTGAATTTGCTAAGAGATTAGGTTTAATCCATGAGAAGTTACCAATACCTTTAGACGTTAAGGTAGCAAATGAAGAGATAATCCCCATTGAACATATTCGTAAGGATTGTTGTATAGAAATTAGAGGGAATAAGTTATCAGTAGATTTGGTATCGATAAGGTTAAAAGAATTCGGTGTAATTCTTGGTGGATTGGTTGGTTAACCATAAGGCGATAATAGATTGCCATAGGAAAAGCGTAAACCTTCGACTTTTTAAGAAAACCAAGGTAGTGTTCTTTGGTAGTAAATCACTGAGACGTTCTTGTTGTCTGTCGATGACACAAGCTAGGAAGATGTTGAGAAAAGGGTGTGTAGGTTATCTGTGCCATGTTGTGGATACCCAGAGAGTGGGAACATCCTTAGATCAGATACCTATAGTGCAAGAGTTCGTGGAAGTATTTCCAGAAAGTTGCCGGGTATTCCACCGGACAGGGAGGTTGAGTTTGTAATTGATCTGTTACCAGAAATGGCACCAGTTTCAAGGGCACCATATCGGATGGCGCCAGTTGAGATGAAGGAGTTAATGGTTCAGTTGTAAGAACTATTAGATAGAAAGTACATTCAACCGAGTGTGTCTCCTTGGGGAGCACCGGTGTTGTTTGTCAAGAAAAAGGATGGGTCATTAAGACTTTGTATCGACTATCGAGAGTTGAATAAGTTGACGATTAAGAATAAATACCCGTTGCCCATGATCGATGATCTATTTGATCAGTTGAAAAGGGCAAAGTATTTTTCTAAGATAGATTTGTGCACGGGGTATCATCAGTTAAAGGTGAGGAAGGAGGATGTACCTAAGACGGAGTTTAGAACTCGTTATGGTCATTACGAGTTTTTGGTAATGTTGTTTGGGTTGACTAATGCGCAAGCCGCATTTATGCATATGATGAACAGAGTGTTCAAACAATATTTGGATAAGTTTGTCGTAGTGTTCATTGATGATATTACAGTCTATTCAAAGATGCCAGAAGATCATGCAGAACATTTAAGGATAGTGTTGGGAACACTAAGGAAGGAGAAGTTGTATGCGAAATTCACAAAGTGTGAATTTTGGCTTGAGAGAGTGCAGTTTCTAGGACATGTTATTGATAAGGATGGCATTTCCGTAGATCCGGCAAAAGTAGAAGCAGTTAATGAGTGGGAGCAACCAAAAATGCCAACTGAGGTTCGAAGTTTTTTGGGGTTAGTGGGATACTATAGAAGGTTCATTTCGGACTTTTCTAAAATAGCTACTCCGTTGACAAATCTGACAAGAAAGTCGGTGAAGTATGTGTTGACTAAAAAATGTGAGAACAGTTTTTAGGAGTTGAAGAAGAGGTTAAGTGAGGCACCTGTATTGTCCTTACTAGACGATACATGAAATTTTGTAGTGTATAGCGATGCTTCGCATAAAGGACTAGGTTGCATGCTCATGCAGCATGGCAAAGTCATTGCGTATGCGTCACGTCAATTGAAGGATTATGAGAAGGTCTATCCTACTCACGATCTGGAATTGGCAGCGGTAGTTTTTTCCTTGAAGATATGGAGGCATTATCTATATGGTGTAAAGTGTGAGATATACACGGACCACAAAAGTCTGAAATATATCTTTACACAGAAAGAGTTGAACATGAGACAGAGAAGGTGGTTAGAGTGAATAAAAGATTATGATTGTGATATTTTATATCATCCGGGGAAAGCAAATGTAGTAGTCGATGCGCTAAGTAGGAAGGGTAGAGAGAAACTATCAATGTTAACAACTTAGAATGAGTTGATAACAACGATGGCGAATATGGAATTAGAAGTTAAGTTACCGGAGGAGGCGGTGGAAATGTTATTTTCAATGGAAACCCAACCGACCATAGTTGAACGGGTTAGGGGATTACAATCGAGCAAGATGACGACTTGACCCCTCACCGGGGTTATCTCCGGTTTGGGCTGATAGCAGACGTTGCTCAGGGTTACATCTGAGATTGGACTGCTGTAAGTGCTTGAATTTTGTAAGGTCATCTGTAAGTGTGCCTATCTTCCCGGTGTTAGCTCCGGGTCTTAGGTATGAGTGTCTCGACAGAAGGTTTGAGGTTGAAGCTGATTTCATGCTTTTGAAACAAGCATTTCTAGAGTTATCACCGGAACAACAACGACATTCTTTGGGGTTATCTCCAAGGATAAAAATTGGGGTTATCTCCGAGGTTGGGACTGAGATTCCCGGTGTGTGTTCTGGGGTTGAGACTGAACTTCTGGTAGTATCCGGAATGAATGTGAGCTATCTTCCAGGGTTATCTCCGAAAGACGAATCTGCCTTCTTGCAATGTTAGTAACAGGTGTGCAGAAAATTTCTAGTGTCTACAGATGCCCCTCTTTATCGTAATCATCGAATGCAAGGCATGGATAGAGACTTTACTCTGAAGATGTGTCTTTCGTGTACAAGAGATCTATGGGGATAAAGCTTTGTCTGTTTGAGGATGTGTATATCATATACCATGATCCTGTCGGACATACTGTCAATAGTATGTATTGTCAAGGCTGCCTGACCTTCACTAATGTGTGTATCACCGGATAGATCCCTGTTGGGCAAACTGTCAAGGCTGCTTAACGTTCATTGATATGTGTATTAATGTTTACATTGCGTTGTAATCCTTGCTGAGGAATATGTTAAGGTTGCTTGACCTTCATTGATGTGTGTATCATCAGTTGCATTACGTTGTAACCCCCACTGGGGAAGGTTGTAGATAAGTGCATTGATGGATGAGATCATCGAATGGCCTCCAATGCTTAGATGGGTTTACTTGCCATCAGTTAAAAGGACGTTAAGGCTGCTTGACCTTTATTGACACATACATCAATGGTTGAATTACGTTGTAACCCCCGCCGGGGATTCATTCATTGACGAATAATGCATTGTAACCCCCACCGAGGATACCTGGATGATTAAAAAATCTGCATTGTGACCCCTGCCGAGGATACGTTATCAATGTTCAAAATTGACATTGTGACCCCCATCGGGAAGGTCTTTTAGGGTTATGACCCTGTGTTTGGCAGCATCGGACCTGTGTGAAGTATTTCCAAGCATGATTTGTAAAAGTTGAGGTCATTAGTATAGTATACCTTGCATTCAGGCGAATACCAATGATTTGGCCTTTTCAGCTTGTGAAACCTCCTTTGCAACTCGAATTGAATTGAGCCAGAGGTGTGGGACCCATGTAGGGGTGCCACAGGTACACCTGCGATAGCCGTAGGTGGATCTGCGGCCAATCGTGGTTATGAAAGGCCTGCGGGTTGCTTCCATAAGTCATTTTCAAGCTACGCTGCGAAGAAAATCCGAGAGCTCTTCTTCAGATCTACTGAGTTCGGGCGACTTTCTGCAAATTTAGCTACCGTACAAGTGTTCTTCCTTGTCCTGGTAACATATACATGTATTCTTTTCCAGTTTCTATCCGTTGGAAAATGACTTATCACATGAAATGCATTTAGACACACAGTAGCGAATATGCATGCTGATATGACTTGATAAAAAATATTCAACATAGTAAATGTTAGTATTAAACCATGTTTGAACATAATGATGTGAAAAAATTTTACTTTTGAAACAGTCAAATTGGCACCTTTTACTGTCATTTCTTATCATATTTGAGGAGAAATGAGTAAAGTTAGAAAAGAAAAATAATCCTGGTAACTAAACTTCACTTACGAATTTTTTACTATGATGTATTAATGCATGTAGGATATATATTACTGTGGGTAAGTGTGCTACTGAATGGCCACCTAGTCATGCATATGTACATGTGGATAGTCCCATTTACAAAGGGGACTATGTCAAATTTTCCAAAACGTAGGCATTGGGTAGTCATGCATTTTTAACTCTACTGTAGACGTATATTAAAACAATGCATGCATGCATGTAGTCATAAAAATGCATTTTGAAAAGCTCCAGGTCAAAAATTACCACACCCTTTCTGAGGTGATTTGGAGACTTGTTGTCCAGATACTATGGATCCGGATCAACCGAGTAGTTCCCATAGGACCACTTCTGGTGTATGGAGAAGGGCTTCTGAAGAGCCTCGACCCCGTGCGATTAGACAGCCTGGTCATTTGGTGGAGGCGGTGATACGTCCTATTCAGGTTGAAGTGCCAGATGTCGAGGACGAGGAGGAGGATGTTCCGGTTGTGGATCACGCTCCTGCTGCATGTGTTCCCCATAGGGATTTTCCAGGCATTCAGGTGGTGAACCTAGAGCTTCTGGTTGACTTGAGTCGACACCCTTCAGTTTACCTGGACGCAAATGAGGTATAAAGTTAGATCTTAATCATTCTTATTTCCTATTCATGAGGAGTAAAGGGTTCTGATGTTGATGTATATTTGATGTAGGATCCCGGCTTTACACAGCCTCGAGGGAACTGGTTCAGTATCCACTCTATGTATCAGGCTCTGCATGATGACTATATAGCGATTGTCCATGGCTGGGGATTCAAGACGTTCTTTTCAATTCTTCCCCGTCGTTGTCTGTGGGGTTACCTCGTGTCATTGTCTGAGAGCTTGTTTCACCAGACTCAGTCACTCCATTTGTTGGACTGTGAGGTGATGATGATGCCGATGGATTAGCGGTTTATCATAGGTATAGAGTTTGGAGGGGATCCAGTGCCTTGTACGGTGGATATTACCCCTATTGCCGTCAGGTCCTTGTTAGGAGTTCCAGACGGAACGCTCAAGGGAAGGACTATTCGTACAGGTCCTTTGAGCATAGATGCTATGAGCGGGCTGTTGAGTGAGCCCATACCCGATGATGTGAGAGTCAGGGATTGCATTCTTCGGCGATTGTTCTTGATGATTATTAGGGGCTGCTTCATAGAAGATAACTCTTCTACGATGTCCTTCGCTTTGATCAGCGCCACTCGACACGTGGACCGTATAGGAGAGTATGATTGGGGTTCCTACACCTTCACATATTTCCTCAGGGGAATGCACATGCGATCGCAGGGCTTGACCGAGGCTTAGTTAGGATTTTACCCGTTTAATCACTCATGCTCCAGGTATGGATTACCTCCCTCTAGCTGGCTTGAAAGGCATGATTACTTACCACCCACTGGCCATGATGCGTCAGTTTGACCAGTTCTAGGACTTCCATCCTTTTGAGGGGGCATCGAGTCAGCACTTTGTTTCTCGTCACTTATCAGCAGAGGATAGATCCAGGTTGTATGCCTGTTGGGATCAGCGAGAGCTAGCTGCATTTTCTATCAGTCATCCAGGTTATTCTGCAGAGTATTCCGCATGGATGGAGACAGAGACTGTATCGGTTGCGATAGTATCCATAGTGTAGGGGACTAATTCTGAAGATGGGGAGCCTATGGAGGAGACTGATATTCCCATCGAGGAGGATTTGACTGCTAGGTTGCCAGTATTTGTGATGGATTCTCCCACTACGAGTGCTACTGTGATTCAGCACAGTATTTGGAGCAGAGCCTACATCTAATGACCTTTGAGAGAGATCAGGTTAGGGCCTTGATGTTGATAGCTCTTGATGGGAGGGATGCAGCTCTATTAGAGAGGGATGAGGCTATATCAGCCAGAGATACATTGATTATAGAGCGGGATGCTGCCCTATTTACCTAAGATGTGGCCATCACAGACAGTACTTCAGTGAGATCCCTTACGACTGGCATCCTTGCCGATATGAGTGAATACATTGATGAGCATCATGCAACCATGCAGTTAGCCTCGGATCTTCTAGCTCGTGTAGATACCTTTGGGCAGGAGCTTGCAGCGTTACCTCCTTCTTCAGAGAGGGATGCTATGTTAGATCTGATAGTCCGCAAACACACAGATCCGTAGATAGACTTGTATTTTCCTACACAAACTAGCATAGCCTTTTTATCATGTACAACACTTATGTATATATCAAATAGTATTATATATGGCAGGGAAATATATTTTGATTCACTTCCCTTTCAATTGTGCCTTGATACTTGCTTGATATTTGCTTGTTTCTTCAGGGCTTGTGATCTTGATGCATTCTAAACTCATCCTTGATGTGTAGACATTGAGACGTCATAGGATCTCTCAGAACGGATCATTGATCTGTGTGTATCCCTATCATTTTTGGTGTCTTGGGACCAGTATCTGTATGTAGATGTGGAGAAGAGTGTGGCTTTTCCTCTCTGAGATTGACCGCACCACAGATGGTCGCCAATACTCCTATTTATGAGAAGCCTAGTTAATTCCATCTCTTATGGATTGGTGTTGCTCTTTGAGGCACAACCGCAGCTTAGATGGTCACCGAATCGCTTATTGGCGAGGAGAGGTTAGGTAGTTCCATCCCTTTAGTCTGAAGCCGATAAAATGTGGTGGATTTAAATTTGATCCCAGTACCGTGTGACAAAGATTTTTTTTCTGGTAGGGGGTTAGACCGAACCATAAATGGCTACCTACGTACTGCTATTGAAGAGGAGATTAGGTTTGCATAGTTCGAATCTGGTGTAAGAGGTTCAATGCTGAATGTGAAAGGCAGATGGGTGTAGAAGCTTTATTGATGAAGAGGGGTGTAGAAGTGTTTTTGTGGTTTTTGTTTTTGTAGAAAAATGGAAGAAATGTTTTTGTTATTTTTTTATTATGACTGGGCCATATAGAATATGGTTGCCTACATACTCTTGGGTATCGGAGAGAATAGGTCGACGTAGTTCGCCCCTCAGGACGAATTGCAGCCAAAGAGAAGTATGAATCCCATATGCAGGTTATATTGCGGGGAGAAGAAAGTTTGATCCCATGATTGACACAAACTGCAGGTGTGGAAAAAGTTTGATCCCGTCTTCAGGACAAACTGGAAGCATAGAAAAGTTTAATCCCATCTTCAGGATAAACTGCAGGTGTGAAAAGGTTCAATCCCTGGGGGGATAACCGAAATTGCGTGAAAGGTTTGAAAATGAAGTGAAACCAGGATGCTGGTTTGAAGTGTATGTTTCCCTGAGGGGCAAAATAGTATGTAAAAAAGGGTTAGAAAATCAGAATGACTGGTGATCTGATGATCAAAACCAGGATGTTTGCTTGATGGAAGCCTCAGACATAGTACCGTTTCATGGTGTCCGAGTTAATAAGCTGTGGAAATTTATCGCCATCCATTTCACGTAGTCTGAGAGCGCCTCCTGTCAATACTTCCTTGAAAAAAAAATGGGCGTTCCTAGTTAAGAGTGAACTTTCACTTAGATTGATCTTGGTTGTCAATGATCTTCTTCAAAACCAAGTCATGTTATTTAAATTGTCATAGCCAGACTTTCCTGTTGTAAGGTCTTGCGATCCTTTGCTAATATAACTGACCATGGAAGATAGCCATGATTTTCCTTTCGTCTATTAAAGACAATTGGTGATACATGTCTTGTACCCATTGGTCTTTGTCCAGTTGAGCATCCATCAACACTCTGAGGGATTCCATTTCCACATCTATGGGGAGCACTGCTTCAATCCCATAGGCTAATGAGTAGGGGGTTGCCCCAGTAGAAGTACGCATTGAAGTTCTATGGGCTAATAAAGTCAGAGGCAAGAGGTCAGGCCATCCTTTTTGATTGGCGGACATTTTCTGCATGATCTTCTTGATATTTTTATTAGCCGCTTCGACAGCATAATTCATCTTTGGACGGCAGATGACGGAGTTAAGGTGTTTGATGTGGAATTCACAGCATAACTCCTCCATCATTTTGTTGTTGAGGTTTTTAGCATTGTCTGACACAATGACCTATGGTTGTCCATATCGACAGACGATATTGTTTCTGATGAAAGTAATGATGAATTCTTTGGTAACCTTGGGGAAGGAGGTCGCTTCACCCATTTGGTGAAGTAGTCGATCATGGTGAATATGAATAGATGTCCATTATCGGCTTTGGGCTCCGATGGGGTCTGATCACGCCCATTCCCCACATTGAGAAGGGTCATGGCGAACTCATATCAGGAGTTCCTCGAGGGGCATGGATAGCATTCCCATGAATTTGGCATTGATAGCACCCCTTGACGTGATCATCACAGTCAGCTTTGAGTGTAAGCCAATAATGCTTTGTTCTGAGGATCTTCTTGACAAGTAGGGGTCCGCTCATGTGTGGGCCACATACTCCACCATGGATCTCATCCATGAGCCTCTTAGCTTGGTCTTTGTCCACACACCTAAGGAGACCTAATCCTGCATCTCTTTTGTAGAGTGCATCTCCGCTCAGGTAAAATTTCATAGCCATTCGATGGATCCGCTTTGTTTCAGTCACGCTCGCCTCAACGGGTGTAGATCCATCTCACAGATATTCCTTGATATGTTGATACCAAAGGTTATGGATGGGAGGTAGCTCATCCGATACTTCTCCAACATAGTTTCCATAAGCTGGGGCCTTTTGTAGGACAAATGTGATGCTTGGAATATTTTCCTTATCAGGTATGTGAATCAAGGAGGGCAACGTTGCTAGTGCATCCGTAAAATCATTCCTATTACGAGGAATGTGTAGAAAGGAGATTTCTTCGAACTCCAAAGCCATATGTAAAATTTGCCGATGGTAAGGCCGTAAATGTAATTCTTTGGTTTGATAGATTCCTATGGATTGTTTGATTACCAAATCTAAATCACTAAAGACAGTTAATCGCCTGATGCCAATTGAACGGGTAGGTTTTAGCCCCATGATACAGCCTTCATACTCAGTTGTGTTATTGGTGCTGAAAAATTGCAATTTGACGGCGACGGGATACTCCTCCCCCGTTTCGGATACTAGAACTGCTCCAGCTCTAGAGCCTTCTGTGTTAACAGCTCCATCAAAATACATTTTCCATGTGTAGCATGCATAGTACTGATGGTATTGCTGAACTGTCATAACCCCTTCATCGGGGAAATATGTTTCCAAGGGTTTGTAATCCCCTACAGGTGCGGTGGCGAATTGATCCGCAATTCCTTGACCTTTGATAGACTTTTGTGTCACATAGACGATGTCAAACTACTGTAGGATCAACTGCCATCTGGACAGCCGATAATTTAGTATGGGCTTACTAAACTCATAGTTGAGAGGATCCACGCGGGATATGAGATGGGTTGTATGACCATGGAGGTAATGTTGTAACCTCATGGAAGCCCATGCTAAAGCATAACACGTTTCTCAATCAGAGTGTACTTGTGTTCACTTCTGCTGAATCTTTTGTTGAGGTAATAGATAGCTCGTTCTTGGCCTCTATCTTCTTTTTGCCCCAACATGCAGCCCATAGCATTGTCATTAATGGACAGGTACATGAACAGGGGAACATCATCCGTGGGAGGTACCAAAATAAGATCATTAATCAGCTGCTCTTTGATTATAAGGAAGGCTTTCTGACACTCATCATTCCATTTCATGGAGGAGTTCTTCCTTAACAGTTTGAAGATGGGCTCACAAGTTGTTGTGAGTTAAGAAATAAACCTGCTAATGAAGTTGATTCTTTCCAAAAATCCCCGTATTTCCTTCTCTGTCTAAGGAATGGGCATTTCTTTGATGGCTGGGATTTTGGTAGGATCCAGCTCAATCCCTTTAGGACTGACTAGGAAACCTAGCAACTTGCTTGATTTAACGCCAAAGGCGCACTTAGCTGGATTCAACTTCAAGTTGTACCTACGCAACCTGTTGAAGAGCTTTTTGAGATGGTCTAAGTGGTCTTCTTCCGTTCGGGACTTGACAATGATGTCATCCACATAGTTCTCTATCTCTTTATGCATTAAATCATGGAAAATAGCCATCATGGCTCGCTGATAGGTTTCCCCGACATTGATGAGGCAGAATGACAACTGTCTGTAGCAGAAGGTTCCCCAAGGCGTGATAAAAGCAGTTTTCTCATGATCTTCCTCAGCGACCGTTATCTGATGATTCCCCGCGAAGGAATCCGCAAAGTAGTACATGTTGTATTGAGCAGTATTGTGAGAATGTGGATAAATGGCACGGGAAAGCTATCTTTAAGGAAAACTTTATTCAAATCCCGAAAAGCTATTTTTAAGGCAAACTTTGTTCAAATCCTTGATATCATTAAGGCCTCGTTCGCACCTATATACAAAGGGTTTGAATTTATAGAAAAATTCAGTTTTAAACGTGGTATAGCAGTGAAGTTTTGTAAAAAGAGGTTTTTCGAACCCTGTGCTCAATAGTAATTGAGACCTTTTCATACTTCCATTTTATTATTAAATGTTTGGCTTGTTTGCTTTTATTTTTGAGATGCGAAGCATCTTCGAGAAAATAATATACAACAATGCCAAACTCATCATGGGCATGAAAGCCATCTAAGGAAATTCAGACACCGTAAAAATGTACAAGCTGCTTACAGCTGAAAATGTCCATCACGGTAACCAAATCTAGATTCAGTAGATTGAATCTGAGATCACATGATTCCTAGGTTCACATAATGCTGCAGTTTATATGGAAAGCAGTAAGCAGTTATATATATATATATAAAAGCTGTAAATATATATATACAAACATGATCAACCACCACGAAGCACCTCCATGGGGGATCGAAAATGTAAATATATAAAAGCGGTAAATATATATATATATATATATGGACATAATTAACCACCACGAAGCACCTCCATGGGGGATCAAAAATGTAAATAAAACAATAAATGTGATCAACCGCAATGAAGTAAACTCCAAGCGGGACTGAATGTAAAGAAAGCAGTAAAAACGATCAACCGCCATGAAGTAAACTCCAGGCGGGACGGAATGTAAATAAAGCAGTAAAAGGCCACGAAGTAAACTCCAGGCCTTACAGAAATGTAAATATATATATATATAAGTGATAAACGCACCGGATATAAAACCCAGGCTCATCGAATAGATATATATATATATATATATATATAAGCAAATAAACGCTCTAGACATAAGTCTAGGCTCAATCGAGGCATAACTCGATAATGTTAGTCCATATATAAATATATACATATATAAGTATATATACAGACAGAAATGAAAACCACGGACCAAAGTTCGGGCATACACATGCAACACGACTCTCAACGTGAAGAATAGTGTGTGCAAAGATGAAGAGAAAGACTTTATAGAGTGTGAGAAAGCTTATAGTGGGCTGCCAAGGTAGGCTTCTATAACTCTAGATGGATAAACACTCAGCTCCTGCCAGTAAAATATAGCTATATGTGAGCTAACAGGTGTTTAAAATGAGAAAGCACTAAATATGGGGTGTGTACAGAGAAAATTGGATAGGGCTTCCTCGCCTCCTTTCTTCTTGAAAATGGCCACCCTAAGCTCTATATTTATAGAGCTGGGAGCCACAGGTGTACCTCTGATAGCTGTAGATGCACCTGCGACTCCCCAGGGTGCCCTGGGCTCCGCGGATCCTACTGTCTGGAAGTACGTGAACTCGTGTACTATGATGTCCGCTCAAACTTGAAGAACTTCAATTCGAGCATCCAAACGAGGTGTACAATACCTTCTTCGGACTGCTTTTGTCGAGAGTTACGCAATAACATGGGATTAGAGGTTGTACGAAGTCAGGATGAGGGGACCATGCCCATGGTCTTCAAGCTTTAAATTCTATCCGGTGTGCTACCACGTGTAATAGTCACTCAGGATTGTAACTCTATGGCTCTTGTCGGACATTGTTGTGTAGCAATGTATGTATGAAATGTCTAGACGGTGCATTGGGGTTGAGATGGAAAGATGAAGACTTGACCCCTCACCGGGGTTATCTCCGGTTTGGTCTGATAGCAGACGTTGATCATGGTTACATCTGAGATTGGACTGCTGCAAGTGTTTGAATTTCGCAAGGTCATCTGTAGGTGTGCCTGTTTTCCTAATGTTAGCTCCGGGTCTTAGGTATAAGTGCCTTGACAGGAGGTCTGAGAATGAAGCTAATTGCATTCATTTGAAACAAGCATTTCTGGAGTTATCGCCGGAACTGCAACGACATTCCTTGGGGTTATCTCCAATGACAAAACTCGGGGTTATCTCCGAGGTTGGGACTGAGATTCCCGGTGTGTGTTCCGGGGTTGAGACTAAACTTTCGGTAGTATTTGGAATGGATGTGAGTTGTCTTTAAGGGTTATCTCCGAAAGACGAATCTGCCCTCCTACAATGTTAATAATAGGTGTGCGGAAAATTTTGAGTGTCTACAATATGCCAAACTAAATCGTAAATCCGTGCCCATAGCCTTTTGCAAACTAACCTAAAATCGTGAAGTGAATCTTGGGTCTCGATCAGAAACTATGGATACTGGCATGACATGCAGTCTTACAATCTCATTTATGTACATACGAGCAAGACGTTCAAGTGAATAAGTTTCTCGTATAGGTAAGAATTGAGCAGACTTGGTCAATCTATCAACAATGACACAAATCACATCTATGCCTTTAGAAACCTTGGGAAGACCAGTAATGAAATCCATGGTAATATGCTCCTACTTCTATTCTAGAATTTCAAGTGGTTGCAATGGACCTTTTAGCACTTAATGTTCCACCTTGACTCGTTGACAAGTTAGATACCTTGAGATAAACTCCGCTACCTCTCTCTTCATATTTCTCCACCAAAATGTATGTCGAACATCACGATACATTTTGGTACTCCCAAGATGGATTGCAAACGGTGTGTTATGCGCCTCCATCACTATCTTATACTTCAAATCAGGTTCGTTAGGAACACAAAGTCTGGAGTTGACTCAAAGTATTCCTTTTTCATCGATTCTTGGTTCTGAAATAGCACCTTCTTTCATTTTCTTCATATGCATTAGCTCCAGGTCTGTAAGTTGAGCAACTTTAACTTTATCGATTAAAGTTGGTTCTACTCGTATATTTGACATCATCACGTAGGTCCCTGGAGTCTTTAACTCTATCTCCATCCTTTACAAGTCATGCAAAATGGGCCTTTACGTTGACAATATCGCACTCGTACCCGCATGTGATCTTCTACTCAACGCGTCAGCTACCACGTTCGCTTTTCCAAGATGGTATTGAATGGTATGATCACAATCTTTCAACAGCTCGAGCCAATATCGTTGCCGCATGTTGAGTTCCTTTTGGGTGAAGAAATATTTGAGACTTTTATGATCCATATAGATCTCCACTTTCTCACCATATAGATAATGCCTCCAGATTTTAAGCACAAAAACAACAGATGCCAACTCTAGATCATAAGTAGGATAATTCCTCTCATATTCTTTGAGTTATCGCGAGGCATAGGCTATGACTTTCCCATGCTACATGAGAACACATCCTAAACCTCTATCTAAAGCATCGCTATAGATGACAATTCTCTCCGAACCAGATGGTATTGTCAGAACAGATTCTGAAATGAGTCTCCTTTTGAGTTTTGAAAACTCTTCTACAATCCTCACTCTAACCAAATTTTGTATCTTTTCAAGTCAGCTGAGTTAATGGGGTAGCGATTCGAGAAAAACCTTCCACGAATCTCCGATAATAACCAGCTAAGCTCAAAAAGCTACGTACTTCGATCACAGACTTAGGTTGCTCCCAGTTTTGAATTAATTCAATCTTTGTCGGGTCAACAGATATTCCATGATTTGATATTACGTGCCCAAGGAATGTTACTTCCTCAAGCCAGAACTTGCATTTCTTCAACTTGGCATATAACTTGTTCTCACGAAGCTTTTGGAGTATCAGCCTCAAGTGTTGCTCATGATCTTCACGGCACAAGGTACTAAATAAGGATGTCATCAATAAAGATGACCACAAAGTGATCCAAATATTCCTTGAATACTCGATTCATCATATCTATGAAGGCAGCAAGAGTATTAGTCAATCCAATAGACATGACTAGGAATTCGTAATGCCCATACCGAGTTCTGAAAGCAGTCTTTGGGATGTCATCGGTTTTAATCTTTAACTGATGATATCCGGAATGAAGATTGATCTTTGAAAAGAATTTGGTTCCTTGCAACTGGTCAAATAGGTCATCAATGCGTGGCAACGAGTACCTATTTTTGATGGTGACATGATTCAACTCTTGATAATCAATACAAAGTTGAATAGTTCCATCTTTCTTCTTTACGAAGAGAACAAGAGCACCACAAGGAGATGTACTAGGACGAAAAAAACTGATGTCTAACAATTCGTGCAGTTAGGTCTTTAACTCCTGAAGTTCAATAGGAGCCATTCGATATGGTGCTTTGGAAATGGGTTTTGTACCGGGTTAAAGGTCGATACAAAATTCAATTTCACGCTCTGGGGGTAGGCCAGGAAGTTCTTCAGGGAATACGTCAGGAAATTTATTAACAATAGAAATATCATTCAAGACTGACGTATTTTTGTTTAAATTCGTTACATGAGCTAAGAAAGCTTGACATCAATTTTTCAATAAATGAATAGTTTTATGGCTTGAGATGATAGTGATTAACTTTAATGGTTTGGTTGCTTGAATTCGCATAATAGGTTGGTTAGGAATATGAAAGCTAACAACCTTACGAAAACAATCAATTTTTGAATGATGAGTAGTTAACCAATCAATCCCTAAAATCACATTGAATGCAAGTATTTACAAAGAGATAAGATAGACAGGTAACGTGCAGTTGCCGATTTGAATCAAACAAGACTTATAAACAGTGGATGTAATAAAAGTTCCCCCCAATGGAGTTTCAAAAGATAAAACAAAGTCTAATTTCTCTGGAGTCAAATTTAAATGTTGAGCACAAGTAGGAGAAATAAAAGAATGGGTAGAACCGATATCAAATAAGGTATATACTTTGTTAGAGTTTATGATTAGCTTACCCGTGATGACTTTGTTCGGGTTCCTCACTTTTTGGGAGGTCATGACAAACGCTCTCCCTTGAACTACCAGTTTTGTCTTGTCTGGGACGGCCTTTGGTGCCTCCATCCTAGCTGGACTTGACTTTGCTGCATGACAAAATCGGGCTAGGCGACCTTCTCTTCCACAATTGTAACACGTTTTGGACTGATGCGTATAGTTTGGACTGATGTGTGCATTTGTAACATACAATCGGTGGTCGATCTTCTTCCTTAACAACGGTTGCTAGTGCTGACGTCTTTCCATCATTATTGAACCTCCTCTTCTTAAAATTTCGACTCCTATTGTCTTGGCCATGATTACCACCAAAGTGGTTACCATTTCTAACTTGTTGATTTCCTCCACGTTTGTTGTCACCGCGTCGATGACTGCTACCACTGGTATTCGCTTTGCCGACTACTCTCTCTTGGTTGGGTTGGTTCATTATCGCGCTCCAATAACTGAGCCCTATTTATAACATCTGAATACAAACACAGTTTGTGAGAAATGAGGTATTGACGTATTTCGGGTTTCAAATCTCGCAGAAACATTCACGTCATTCTCTCATCATTATCAACCAAATGGGATGTAAACCGGGATAACTTTGCAAACTTAGCCTCGTATTGCGACACGGTCATATTATTTTGGTCTAACTTGATGAACTCCACCTCTCTCAGGTGATGAATACTTTCGGGAAAGCACTTGTCGTTGAACAGTTCTTGGAACTTCTTCCAAGTCATTTTGAGTGCGGCAGGCTAAGTACGTTTTACTGATTCCCACCAGTAATATGCCTCTCCTCTAAACATGAAGGTGGCAAAGGGAACCTTTTGCTCCTCGGAGCATCCCAAGACATCAAATATTTTGGTGATCTTCTTTATCCACGTCTCTGCCTTGAGTGGTTCTAGCTTTCCCCAAAACTCCGGTTTTCCCAGCTCCTTGAACTGCTTAGCGGTGACCAACCATGAGTTGCCAATGTTTCCACCTACATTCTGAATAAGAGCCACTCTTGCCAAATGTTGCATGAATTGCATAAAGCCTCTGAACATCCCATCGTTCATCATTTGGTCGGTGTTGTTGTTTACATGAGGATTATTATCTTTCTGATTCACATTATCTTGGGTATTGATCGTTGGTGACTCCACGGTCTCATGTGCTTCATTGCTGATCTCAATATTTTCTGATGCCATTTTCAAATACTGCCACTAAACAAGGGTTAATTGACATACCACATAATATCCCTATACTCTGACCGACCAATTAAATACCAAATAAACTTAGGTAGGTCATACTAGAGAAGGAATTACCTGTCTCTCCCCTCCTAGTTCTAGTCTCACATCTCAGCCAGGGACCAGATCCCTAAGCTTTGATACCAACTGTGACCCGCATCTAAGACTTGGATATCACCTCACAATGATACCTATCAACTTGCCATCGTTACTCACGGCGTCCCCTACGAAAAGTTTATCTTATGTGCATCCCAAGACTTGGAAGTCACCAGATAAAGGTTTGGGGCTCTTTTCTATGGCTCTAATACCAGTTATGACGCCCCCAAAATAGGTATATATCACCCATCTTGGGTCGCCAAATACAAGGTACTAAATAAAAATACAAACTTAATTATACAACATGAGGTGAGAGTTTTTACACGAATATTGACTCATGGACAATATTTAAACTCAAATTCAATCCTCATTAAATTTATTATCACACTAAATAGTGAGGACTACTAAAACAACCATCTCGGACCATCACTCCGTTCCCCGACTAGTCTCGGCTATGTTCTTTTTTCCTGAAGAGAACAATGAAAGCAAAAGGGTGAGCTCAACTAGACCAGTAAGAAATATTATGACCAAGATAATGCAGAATAAATTATTGTTAGCCTTCAACATTGTTAAACTGATAAAATACAATAGACATCAAGTTTAACTGCAGCAGAACAAGCGATCCGTTAGAAGAGTCAAGTAGAGTATGATATCTACTATCTTCTATGATTTAAATAGTTTATCATCAATTTTATCGCTAGGACTCAACTTAATATATAAATCACATCATCGAATCATCCCTGCACTACGAGCCAATGTATTCATTAGTATCACGTCCACAAATTATTCCTACACTACGGGCTAAGAATATTCGTGTAATCATTAATTGTCATGATCATACCAAATTATCCCTGTTCATAATCATACCAATCAATAGTCCATCTATGCATTACGAGCCAAAGATGACTTTCATCACAATGTAAGCATAAAGATGATGACAATGATATAAGAATTTAATTAAATGAAAACAAAGGATAAATTTTAAAGATTTAAAATTTAATTTATCCAAAATTCAATAATGTCCAAATTGTCAACATGATACTTCTTTGCGGAGTAAAATTCAAGAATAATATTCATGTATCAAAAATAATTTGGACAGAAAAGAAATAAATTTTTCTGGGGAATAGTACCCGGGTGAATAGTACCCCGTGAATAGTACTTTATGAATAATACCCTGACATAAAAAGTACCCCAAATCCCCGAGTGAATAATACTAGAGTAAATAGTACCCATGTGAATAGTAACCCTTGAATAGTAACCTTAGCATAAAAAGTACCCTGAATCTCCAAGTGAATAATATTAGAGTGAATAGTACCCAGGTGAATAGTAACCCATGAATAGTACCCTGGGAAAATTATTGATATTTAATAAGAAAGTTCAGATCAATATTCTAATGAAACAATATTGGATGAAGAGCAAAACTCAAGGACATTCCCCTAATTTTAGAGATTATATAAGCAATACTTACCATAGTAAGTTTAGATTTAAGAATATAAAACGAAATAATATACGAAACTGTAAATTGATTTTCACCTATCATGCGGTACGTAGACAGATTATTCCAACATATTAAAGGATGAATACAAAAAATAGTATTCCTTGTGAATACGAAAGCAATAATACCACTTACGAATACAACAAATAATATCCCTTACGAATACAAAAGAAATAACACCACTTACCTTAGTAGAAGACTGGATACTGCAATAGTGAAGTAGCAGAATACTCTTCTTCTTGCTCTCTATAGTTTCTCTCTCTATAGTGTCTTTTGTGAATCTCAATGAATTGATGAGAATGAAAGAAGAATTAAGCTTCTATTTATAGGAGAATGGACTAAATAGTAACTAATTCACGAACGGTCCAGATTGATTTACTATTAGAACGGACGGTCCATATTGATTACTATTAAAACCATAACCGACGGTCCAGATTGATTTACTTTTAAAACCACCACTAACGGTCAAGATTGATTTACTTTTAAAACCACCACCGACGGTCCAGATTGATTTACTTTTCAAACCACCACCGACGGTCCCGATTGATTTACTATTAAAACTACAATCAACGGTCCAGATTGATTTACTATTACAACCACCATCGATGGTCCAAATTGATTAACTATTAAAACAACCATCAATGGTCCAGATTGGTTATCTATTAAAAGATATTTTTGTCATTTTCTAACTCCGACAGTTATTCCATTGTGGGGACCACCAATGATGGTGTCGTCATATAGATATTCCCTGACAAAAAGAATATTCCGCGACCAAACGAATATTCCTTGACACAACAAATATTTTATATCAACTTGCTTACTTTGCAAAATTTTCAAATATCACCCTTAACTTTAATCTTTTATCAATTTAACCAATTATTAAATAGAAAAATTATTATAAGAAAATTGGATACTTTCATTTCATATAATTCGGGGTCTTACACAATATGTACTGTACATGACAAAAATGGCTAAGCTAGTCTGTGTAGGAAAATACAAGCCTATCTACAATCCTGTGGATATACGAGTTATTAAGTCCAACATGACATCTCACTCCGGCGAAAGAGGTAACACTGTGAGCTCCTACCCAAGGGTATCTACACGAGCTAACAAATCCATAACCAACTATATGGTGACATGATGCTCATCAATATATGCATTCATCTCGGCAATCATGACAGTAGTAAGGGATCTCACGGTAATACAATCTGTAATGGCTACATCCCGGGCAGATATGGCAGCATCCCGCTTAATAATCAATGCATCCCTAGATGATCTGGCCTCATCCCGCTCAACAATAGCGATGTCCCTATGAGCTAGAGCATCATCTCTCTCCAATAGAGTGGCGTCTCTCCCATCAAGAGCTATCAACATCAAGGCCTTAGCCTGATCCCTCTCAAATGTCATCAGATGTATACTATGCGTTAAATACTCTGAAAGGGGAGTCACAACTATAGATAAACTGGGAGAATCTATCACAGTTGCTGGCAATCCAGCATATAGGTCCTCCTCGGCAGGAGAATCAACGTCCTTCATGGGCTCCTGACCATCAAACCTAATCCTCGGCAATGTGGATACAAGCCCAGCCGATGCAGTCTCTGTCTCTATCCATGTAGAATACTCTGTCGAACAACCTAGATAGCTAACAGAAAACGCAGCTAGCTCATGCTGATCCCAACATGCATACACCCTGGATCTGTCCTCTGCTGACAAGTGGCGGGAAGCCAAACACTAACCTAATGCCCCCTCAAAAGGATGGAAATCCTGAAACTGTTCGAACTGTGACATCACATCCAGTGGGTGATAAGTGATCATACCCCTTAAACCAGCCAGAGGGAGATAATCCATGCCAGGTGCATGAGTAATGAAGCTGTAGGGTGAACTGAGCCCTGTACACGGTAAAATGCCAAATGGATCTCCGATCCCTGCCAAGAACGCCGACTAAGACATAGTGTCTATGCACTCCACTGGCTGAAAGGAGTAAGACATCGATATCTCATGGGAAAAACAGTACCAATGCCATCGAAAGGTTCCAATCGGTCTCAGGTGTGACATGAACGACACATACAACATGACCGAGTTGCCTATAAATACCCATGCAGGGTAGGTACAACAATACGTGGCTGATCTCAATGTCTCTATCACGATCATAGGCACAATGGTATGACCCTCCCTAAGAGCTCTCACTGCCATAATCACACCAATGTCTAGCTCATCCATATATTGTGGCATGCATACGTATGATAATACACACATCAGTAATACATCTACTCTGGTTACATGCCACTAATCCTCTGGCGTGGTGAAATCCCCAAAATGTCATGCATAACTATCTGGTGAGCCAAATCTGTCTATCAGAAAACTCTGGGACATCACATGACCAGATGTAATCTCATCCTATACTGCTCTACGCTGTAACCCGGTTAGGGTCATGAACTGCCATCTCATATCACCAATGGCCATCCGAGCGCAACGTCTGTCTAAAGGCAAAGCCATTAATCGCTCGTACTCCTCTAATGTGGGAGTCAACTCCTGGGTCCCAAAATGGAAAACCTACCTCTCTGGTATCCAATGCTCCAACATACCATCCACAAAGCCCACAAGAACCTTGAACATCAGGAGGGTCATGGAATGCTATAATAACTGATCTATAGTCACCATGTCTGGAGGTGACAAACTATCATACCATAACCTCAGATGGGAGGCTACCAATACTGGTGGGGTGTGATCAATGCGGTTAACTATCGAAGAAGACATCTATGAGGGTCGTATCATAAGACCATCCAGGGTCAATACTAAATATCTTTAGACATGCATATATATGAAAAACATAATACATGCATGATATGTAAGACCCCAAATAATTAATAAATGAAATTTAATTTCCTCTAATTATTATTTTGAAATAGTAAGGGTTGATGTGATTAATGTGGTTAGTTATGGGTAAAATGCGCAAATTTTATAAAATAAGCAAGTTGTTATAAAATATTCATTGTTGTCGGGGAATATTCGTTTGGTCGTGGAATATTCGCATCCGTTTGGGGAATATTCAATGACGACAAATAAGCACCATGTAAAATAGGATAACGGAAAGCGATTGGAGGAAGAAAACGACAAATATAAGTTGTTTAAAAATAACGATGTAGTTGTTACTGAAGTATCAATCGTTGGAATACCGAAAGGGTTAAAACACAAGAATGCTACGTTGTTGACAAAGAAGCATTACCAGATTGCATCAATTATTGATTCTTATGTAAGAAGGCATTCCTCAATAATTGTTACGAAATATCGCTTCAAAGATTTTATTTTATTGATTCAAGAATTGCCGCATTGATATTTTATATTATCGTTGTTTCAATAATTGTCATTACACAAAGATTTTTCATTATCGAAGCAATAATTCATATTATTTGAATAATATTATTAGATAACATTATTGGCAATGTCTAGAAAGTTCATTTAAGAGAGAGGTTTGGTCACCTAATTGCTACCAAGAAAGAGAAATTCTTATTGGAAAGCCCTCTTTCCTAGAACTACCGTCACCAAGATCTTTGTGATTCGTAATATTATTTGTGAATAATTAATTATTGATTTAAATGACGAGGAAAATATTGATTTTATGTGGATATAGATGGAGAAAATTTTTAATGTGACAATTGTTTAAAATTGAAATTTTATCTTTTTCCGATGAAATAATTCATTTAAATATATATATATATATATATATATATATATATATATTATTATATTTTTAATAATATAATAATGGTGATATTTTTATAATGAATGGAGGATATATGAGTTTATGAGGAGAGAAAGAGTATTTTTGTTTAAATAAATATTAAAAATAGATTTTGTGTGTCTAGAGACCCATTTCTTATCGAAATTTGATTATAGATCGTAAAATCGCTTGCTTTGTGGATTTCTTCAATTTTTGTTTGGAATTTGGAAAACTTTCTTCCGCAAAGTTGTAGAAATTGAATTTTCTATAAAAACTCATGATTCTAATTTTCTTATAAAAAAGGCTATTTATTATGAATTATTGAAGTTCTTGAGTTCAAATAATTGATTTTGGAAATTTAAATTATTTTATAAAAGAAAAACGTTTTTTTACTTGTTCTAGAAGGGAGCATGGGAAATGTCGGGAATTGAAATCTAGAATGAGTACGTGAAAGATTATATATATATATATATATATATATATATATATATATATATATATTAATATTATATTAAATTTTCTACTTTTTGTGTTCTAAGCATTTTCCTATAAATAGGTGTGCTTAGGTTAGAATTGAAAATCACACCGTAAATCAAGTTTTCTCTCTATATTATCGAGCGTATTCTTGTGAGTATTTTGAGTATACTTTGAGTATTGCTATACGGTGCAAGTTCAAGTCATAGCCTATATCCTCAGTATTTCAACTAAGAATATGTCTTTTCGAGGTAAGGATGTTATTTTCTTCTCAAATGATATTATTTCTTCAATATCATTATCTTTGAAATATTGGTTGGAACTTTTTATCAAATTTGGAACTTTTTCATGTCGGGGTTACTATTCGTGAGTTACTATTCATGAGTTACTATTCACAAATTACTATTCACGAAGCGTGAAGATGTTTTTTTTATGAAATTTCTATCTTTTGGTGTCGGAGTTACTATTCACGTATACGACACTATTCACGAATACGATACTATTCAATCTAAAATGAAATTTCTTCTTTTGTCCAAAATATCTATTATGGATACTAGCTTTGATTGTATCCATGTTTTGATCATTCTTGAATTTTACACCACTATGATTATTTATGAGGTATTTTGGACCGAAATAGTCAAATACTGAATCCTTAATGTTTATTCTTTTGTTTCAATCGGATTCGCTTCCTTTAAAATATTTTTCATTATCCTCGGTCCTAAATGATGATATTATCTGAATATCTTTGGCCCAGTGGTAGTAAAAAGATGAATGATTTCTTGATGAATATCTTTGGCCTCAGAGTGCAAAGATGAATGATTTCGATGAATATCTTTGGTAGTAGTGCAAAGATGAACAGTGTTTAGATGAACATGACCAACTGATGAATATCATTGGCACAGAGTCTGCAAAGATGAATATTTGATTCGGATATGATGTTACTGAGGATAAAAGATAGACGATGAACTTTAAAATTCATACATAGAAGATAGTAGTTTGCATTCTCTACTTAACTCTTCTAATGAATTATTATTTCCGCTGCGAATATTGATTTAAAACTTGTTGTCTATTGTATTCTATTAGATTATTCCCTGTTGAAGACTAATGATAATTTTGTTGTATATTATCTTAGTCATAATATTCTTTACTGGGCTAGTTGAGCTCACCCTTCGTCGAAAGTCGGGGAGCAAACACTCATCACATCCCATTGGAAAATGGTCTTAGATACATCATGCCTATACATCATGCTGTAGTACATTGCATTATGATTATCCTATCACATTTCAAGTGCCTAGTATTCTTTATCCTATCCATGCCATTGCATTGCATGAATATGATAAAGAGGGGCATCTGTAGACACTCAAAATTTTGCATTTCTGTTACTAACCTGGCAGGAGGGCAGAATCATCTTTCAAAGATAACCCTGGGAGTCCAATCAACTCGATTCTAGAGACAACCCCAGAATCCTTAGTTTTCCATCTCAAAAATGACCCTGAGATATCCAGCTCCGATCCTGAAAACAACACCGGGAGTTTCAGTTTCAACCTCTGAGATAACCCCGCGGAATATAGTTCTATTTTCAGAAATAACACCGGAGAAGGCAGTTCCATCTCTGAGATAACCCCGAGATAGCTAGTTCTAGTCCCAAAAATAACACTTGGAGTTTCAACATCAACCTTAGAGATGACCCTGAGGATTGAAGTTGAAGTTCCGAAGATAACCCCAGAAAAGCTCATTTCAACCTTTGCAGTCAGCTTCAACCTCGGAGATAACCCCGAGGCACTCAGTCCCAAACCTGGAGATAACATCATAAGGTCAGGCACACCTCAGAGAGAACCCTGAGGACATTCAACACTTACAACAACCTAATCTCAGAGATAACCCTGAGCAACGACTGCTATATCAGCCCAAACCAGAGATAACCCTGGTGAGGGGCAAAATTGTCGTTTTGCCACCTCGATCCCACATGCGCGCCGTCTCAACATATTTCAACATGTATTCTATACAACAGTGTCCTACAAGAACCAATAGCTCAAATCCCGAGTGAGTACTACACAGGACAGCACATCGGATAGAATTTTAAGACTTGAAGACCAAAGGCATGGTCCCATCTTCCTAACTCCATATAACCTCTAATCCCATGTCATTTTTGTAGCTCTCAACAATAGCACTCTGAAAAAGGTCTTATACACCTCAATCAGATGCCCAGATTGAAGTTCTAAAAGTTTGAGCGGACAACACGTTGCATGCGTGCACGTATATCGAGACGACAGGACCCGTCGAGCCTGGGGTACTTCGGGCAGGTGCACCTACGGCTGCCATAGGTACACCTACGGCTCCCCCCTCTATAAATAAAGGGCTTGGGGTGGCCATTTTGGAAGAGAAAAAAGGCAAGGAAGCCATATCCAATTTGCTCTGTACACACTATGAACTGAGTGCTTTCTCATTCTAAACACTTGTGAGCTTATATTTGGCTATATTTTTATCCGTGTTAAGATTATAAAAGTCTTCTTTAGCAGTCCATTGTAAACCTTCTTACACTTTTTAAAGCCTTTCTCCACTACTGCGCACACACAGTTTTTCACGTTGAGAGTCGTGTCGCGTGTGTATACCCGAACTTCGGTCCGTGGCTTTTTTTTTTTGAATATATATTTATATATAAATAGACTAACATTATCGAGTTATGCATCGATTGAGCCTGGACTCACGTCCAAAAAGTTTATTGCTTATATATATATATATACTTATATATAAACTGTTGTCGAACTCTGTTCGATGAGCCTGGATTTATATTTGGAGCGTTTATTTCTTTTATATATATATATACTTATATATAAAATATTGTCAGACTCTATTCGATAATCCTGGATTTTATATCCGGTGTGTTTACTGCTTTTATATATATTTACATTTCTGTCAGGCCTGGAGTTTACTTCGTGGCCTTTTACTGCTTTATTTAAATATAGTCCCGTCTGGAGTTTACCTCATGGCATTTGATCATTTTTACTATTTTATTTACATTTTGTCCCGCCCTAGAGTTTATTTCGTGGCGGTTGATCATCTTTACTACTTTATTTACTTTTTTGATCCCCCATGGAGGTGCTTTGTGGTGGTTGATCGTCTTTATCGCTTTATTTACTTTTCTGATCCCCCATGGAGGTGCTTCGTGGTGGTTGATCGTGTCTCTATATATATATATTTACATTTCCAATCCCCCACGAAGTTCGCTTCGTGGTGGTTGATCATATGTATATATATTTACAACTTTTATATATATAACTGCTTACAGCTTTCATACAAACTGCTACATCATGTGAGCCTAGGAATCATGTGATCACAGATTCAGTTTCTTGAATCCAGATTCGGTTCCCGTGATGGACATTTTTGGCTGTAATCAGCTTGTACATTATTTAAGGTGTTCAAATTTCCTTAGATGGCTCTCCTACCCACAAGGAGTTCGACACTACTATATACCTTATTTTCCCGAAGATGCTTCGCATCTAGAAAATAAAAGCAACTAAGCCAAACATATAATAAAATGCTTCATTTTCCTGTTACTAACTATGCAGGAGGAACAAAGCATTTTTTTTACACTCCAGAGATAACCCTGGAGGACCACAACATCAATCCCAACCCCGGAGATAGCCCCGGGAGATCCAATTTCCTACCCTAGAGATAACCCCAGGAAATTAGTTTCCAACCCCTGGAAATAACCCCAGGAAAGTCAGTTCCAACCCCGGAGATAACCCCGGGAGATCAACTTCAATGCCCGGAGTCAACCCCGGGTGGTCAAACCAACCTCAGAGATAACGCTGAGGACATTCAGAGTCAATAAAATGACAATCTCAGAGATAACCTTAGGAAAAGACCACTACAACTGTGCAAAAACTGTAGAACCCCGAGAGGGGCAAAATGGTCATTTTCACAACTCAACTTCAACTCAAATCAAATACACCCATTTCAACTCAAATTGCTTCAAAAAAAGTCCCACGAGAACCATATCTTAACTTCCGAGCGTAAACTAAGTGAAACGGCTCAATGGAATGTCTGACGAAAACCCAGAAATGCCATTTTGGTTATGGACCCATCTTCCTAGAATCAAAAAAGGGCAAATCCTATGTCATTTCATAGCTCTTGGAAAGAGATTTCCAGAATGGTATGCCACGCTTCCATCAGACTCCCAGATTGAAAGTTATGAAGGTTCGAACGAACAACGCGTTGTCCGAGTACACATACTTTGAGACAATGGGACCCACATTTCCCGGGGCACCCCGGGCAACCATAGGTCCTGCTGCTGCCGCAGGTACACCTGCAGCTCCCCCTCTATAAATAGAGGGCTTGGGGTGGCCATTTTGTAAGAGAAAACGGCGAGGAAGCCCTGACCAATTTGCTCTGAACACACTATAAACTGAGTGCTTTCTCATTTTAAACACTTGTGAGCTCATATATTGCTATATTTTTACTGATGGGAACCAAGTGTTCACCCATTTAAAGCTATAGAAGTCTTCTTTGGCAGTCCACTATAAGCTTTCTTACAACTTGCAAAGCCTTTTCTCAACATTTTGCACACACCGTTCTTCACGTTGAGAGTCGTGTGCGTGTGTATGCCCGAATTTCGGTTCGTGGCTTTTTATTTCATTTTGTATATATATATATATATATATATATATATATATATATATATAAAAGAAATAATAAATTGTTAGTCCATATATATATATATATATATATATATATATATATATAAACCATTATTTGACACTTAGCTCGATGAGCTTGGATTTATATCTGGAGCGTTTATTGCTTATATATATATATATATATATATATATATATATGTGTGTGTGTGTGTGTGTGTGTGTGTGTGTGTGTATTTACATTTATGTCTAGCATGGAGTTTACTTCGTGGCAGTTGATCGTTTTTACTGCTTTATTTACATTTCGTCTTGCCTGGAGTTTACTTCGTGGCAGTTGATCGTATTTACTATTTTATTTACATTTCTGATCCCCCATGGAGGTGCTTCGTGGTGGTTGATCTTGTCTCTCTATATATATATATATATTTACCGCTTTTTTATATTTACATTTCATGTCCCCCATGAAGTTCATTTCGTGGTGGTTGACAGTCTGTATATATTTATTTATAGCTTTTATATATATAATTGCTTAAAACTTTCATATAAATTGCTAAATCATGTGGGCCTAGGAATCATATGATCAAAGATTCAATCTTCTGAATATTGATTCGGTTCCCGTGATGGACATTTTTCGACTATAAACAACTTCTACATTATTCATGGTGTCTGAATTTCCATAGATGGCTCCCACGCCCACAAGGAGTTCGACACCGCTATATATCTTATTTTCTCGAAGATGCGTCGCATCTCAAAAATAAAATCAACTAAGCTGAACATTTAATAAAAATGAAAGTATCAAAGGCCTCAATTACTATTGAGCATAAGGGTTTGAAAAACATCTTTTACAAAACATCACTGCTATATCTTGTTAAAAATGAATTTTTACAAAAATTCAAACCCTTTGTATATAAAAGCGAACGAGGCATAAGCACTACTTCCAAATAATTGCACATTAACCCACACACACACACACATTCATATAATCAGCTTTAATTAAAAAGTAGCGGTCCACCGTGGTAACATCGAATGCTCTTGGGTGCCTAACACCTTCCCTCCGCATAAGCAAGTCCTCGGACCCTAATGAATCTTGGTTTCACAGACATCAGCTTTAGCAATGTTACATCACGTGATCAATCTTTGACAAACTTTTTTCTTCCTGAGTTGAGCAACCATTTAAAAATACCAACCTGCTACTTTAAATTCAATCGTCGACATATAAATGCTCTGACTTTTCACAACTTCTTTTCAAATAAATCTCACCTAAATATGAGAACACCAAAAGACAAGAATGTAAAAGGACAATAAAATCCCGACGCGTCAGCGTTGGCGACTCCACGGGGACTCCAAAGAAGAGGCTTAAGCCGCTACTACAAACTTTTCAAACTGTCATATGCTTGTGTGTGTGGATGTTGCATTTACATTTGAATGAATGTGTACAAATGGATTTACTCACTGCACTTAATGCTTTACACTATATCTGCATGCGATATTAGTGCTTCGCACATGTCATTATTTCTATAACAGTGAGACACGTTGTATGTGAATGTATGTTGTGTGGTCCCTCCACCAAGAGGCTATCCTGTCGGTGTTTGATTACAGGACTTGTAGGGAGACTATATCCAACGAGGCTCAGGAAAGGCACCACCCAGATTCGCTCCAGTTGAAAGACCGGATTAACTCCCGTCAAGTAAATTGTGATGATCTAGGAACCTTCATGCCAAAAAGCCGCGAGAATAATGTAACGGATAAATTTTTTCGAGTTGTGATTCTAGGGACAGAATCCTTTTAAGGAGGGAAGGATGTAACGATCGAGAAATTTGTAATTTAATTTAAATATTTATGGAATTAAATAAATATTTAAAATAATTTATTTATTGAGGAAAATAAATATTTGATGAGTTGTCATGAATTAATTTAGTAGCTAAATTAATTAATGTTAATTGAATCGAGTAATGATAATTTTATTTGTTGGATTTAATTTAAGGAAATAATTAAATTAAATCAATTTCTTAATATTTAAGAGAATAATTAAATTAAATGAATTGTTTAACTTAATAGAAATAAATAAATTAAATAAAGTGATGTGTCTAATTTATTAATTAAATTAGATATTTAATTATTTATTAATTATAAGGTATAATGATAATAAGAATTTTATTATTATAAGATAAAATCATAGTTATTTAATTAATTGAAGTAAGGTGTGACACATGAAAAGTATATAATATAAATGTTATTAAAATAATTTAGTTGGGAGAGTTTTTGGTTAGCCAAACAGGGCCTTGTGGCCTTTGGCTTATTTGAGCTGACATATGTTTGGGTTTTACAACTGAAAGAGAACATGGGTTTCAGTTTATGTTTACGCATATTATACCTAAGGCTAGCGTCTAATTTCTTCTTATTCTTGTATTTGGCTAAGGAGAGAGAGCAGAGTGTTGAGAGAGAGAGTTTGGAAGAAGAGAACAGAGATTTTAGAAGATCACTGTGGTTTTGAGAGATTATCATCTTTGTCTAGCATTCATTAATCAAGGTATAAACTATTCCTATTATTATTCTTTAGTTTTGGTTGTATATGTGTATATCTTTTTGATACAATGTGAAATCACGAGAATTGTGATGAATACATGTTTTTGTAGAATTTCAAAACTCTGCTGATTATCATGTGTACATGTTATTAGTTATCAAATTCGTGGGAATTGAGTTGTAGTAGAAGACTATATATAACAGTGTTTATGTTCTTATTATATGGCCTTA
This sequence comes from Panax ginseng, assembly GCA_020205605.1. NCBI lineage: Eukaryota > Viridiplantae > Streptophyta > Magnoliopsida > Apiales > Araliaceae > Panax > Panax ginseng. Next base: position 88,998,345 of record CM035139.1, on the reverse strand, counting down.
GAAAGTACCAGTTTTAGTGGTCAACGTGTGTAGTAATCTGTAAATTAACGCTTGTATATGGTAGTTCACTGAAATACAAACATAACATAATTTGAATGGAATGATTTGGTCAAGTAATGAGTTCACAGTGATGATTTCTAGACAGACTATCAAAAATGGAGTTTTCATGAGAAAACATGAAATTTAAGGAATTAAAATAGTTTATTTTGATGTTTAATTGTTCTAAGTTAATGAATATGTGAGGAAACATGTATGTGTTAGTTTTATATCAGTTGGATGTGCTAATTTCACCATTTGATGGGTGAAATTTGTGTTTGTTGGCTAAAGCTCTGCCATCGCTCACTTTGCCATCTCTGCGTCTCTCGAACGAATGCACATAACAATTGCTTGCCAAGTTATAAGGTTGTAAACTGCAAGCAATTGCTACCGACGCAATGCAATTGCAAGTGTTCCAAGCCTAAATGTGGCGCAGCTACGCCACACCCTGAACTGAGACAGTGAGGTCTACTTGTTTGCAGGTCAGGCATATCAGACTTATGTTAGTTTAGTGTGTATGTTAATGATGTTAAAACACGATATAAACTATAATATCAGATGTTAATGTGTTGAAATGCAAAGTGTAAAAATTTGAAATAATTATTTCAATAAGTTATAAAATGAAACCAAATGAGATGTTTTTGAAAGATAGAGTTGAACTATTAAGTTATGTTGATCAATGTGTAATTGCAGAAGCGTTAAGTATATTAACCTACGTGGTTATGACCTAAATGATGGTTTAAACCCTAAAAGCTAATATTCATACAACTAATTGTGGCTGCGATTTCAATGATGTATGTAGGGTAATTGGAGATTATTTTTCATTTGTGTAGCTTACAATCAAGGCAAGTGTCTAAACCTTATCTCCTTACGATTGAGCAAGTTTTCAAAACTCTACCTTGTTATTATTGAGAAAGTTCTTAAATCTTAACTATTATATTGAGCAAAGCTTTCTAACTTCATTCTTTTCGTATTGAATGCAAGTCTCCATTTCTATAATATTATTGTTCAAGTTCTTAAAATTGAGCAAGCCTAATCTATCTTGAATATGTTTGTATAAGCTCTTGTGACCTATTTTGTTACCTCGAATGAGTTTCACATTTCTGTTTCTCATTATTTAGAATTTGTAATGCTTTAATTCATTGCTTCAAATGAGATTGTTCTAACTCATTTGAATGTAGCACGTTGCATGAATTCCATGTTTACCTAAATATATACTGTTGTTATTAATCTTTGATCTAAATGGTCTTGTTCAGTTATAAACTCTTGTGTCAAACCTTTACTGATGTAAATCGTATAGTGTTCTAAAATTTTAGAAACACTGATAGGCTAGTTCCAAACTAAACTTTCTTTAGTGCGGAAATTCTAAATCCAAATTGAGACGAGCAACCCTAACATAGGGGATTTTGTACGTGTAACGTTTAGATGTTTGTGCACGATACATGGTACAAAGGGTTGATCCCCCTAAGTACGTTAAGAAGGGTCCGTATAGTCTAAATGATCATGCTAAGGTTGGGTAATAATACCTAAGTACCGGGGACATAGTTCGTGGTCTTAAGACCCTCAGATAATTAAAGTTCAAACTTGTTTTCTAGTTTGATTTGTAGAACAAGTTCCTTATTGTTCAGCTTTCGTTGTTCACTCTCATGTTATTATCATTGCTACGTTCTATATTAGTGGGCATTTGTTTGCTCACTCTTGCAATTAACACTACAGCTAAAGTGGAGAAAGTTGATGAGCCATTGACTAGAAATGGCAAGGGCAAGATGTCCAAATGATGAAGACTTTTGAGAATTTTATTTTAATAAATTATGTTAAAGACTTGTTTTAATATGTGATGTATTCCGCAAACTTATGTAATAATTTTAAGGTTAGAGTACTTGGGATTTTATTTGAGATGATGATGTAACCCTTTAATGGGAGAGATTATTGTTTAAGTTATTTAAATTATGTCTTTATCCTTTATTGATGGGTAGTTAGATGTAATAGTTTTGATAAGTGAACACCAAATCCTGTGGGAATGAAGTACCTGGATTTCGGGGTGTCACGTGTTGGTATCAAAGCTTTAGGTTATGAACCTTAGGTGGGGAAACCTTAGGTAGTAACCTTTAAGGAAATAGAAAACATAGAGGTGTTTAATTCTTACCGAGTTTGAAGGAATGGATTAAGGTATCCATTGAAGCTAAATAACAAAAGACATTATGTGCTATGTGTTAATAACTTATGTCCTCGCGAGTATCAAAAAATGTTAAGTAAAACTTAAAATATTTTGTTGTCGGGATGTTTAACGAAGGAGGATCCAGTCCAACTAGAGAGGTGATACCTCAGATACCTCTAGATGATGAACCCCAGGATATTCATGTGGTGCGGGAGCAGTTGATCCAAGAGGATGAGCCTGTAACTGATCCCGAGGAGAATAGTTCTGAGGAAATAGAAGAGGATGATGAGGAGAAGGATCCTGAGGAGTTTCCACCAAACTCCATATCGGCCGAGATGTATGATGTTTTGTATGACCGTAATGTAGAATTACAGGATGAGGTCGAGGAGCTGAAGGAAATGGTTGAGATGCATCACGCTTCGATGGAGCAGAAGGATGCAGAGATTCAGGAACTTGATTCGAAACTTGGAAACACGGAGTGGGATCTGGTTCATATAAAGGGTCAGCATGAAGACCTGTTGGCAGTGCATGAGAAGATGAAGACTGACATGGAGAAATTGAAAGATGATTTCAAGGAGGAATCAGAGGATGTGTGGATGAAGGTGACTCAACGTGCAGATCATGCTGAGACTAAGGTTCAAGTGAAGAAAGCCAAAATGAAATAGATGGATTATGCTTTTAATTCGGCGATTGATAGGGCCCAGGATCGAGTCTACTATTATCCACCTCAGTTTGAGAATTCGTCGTGGTTCGTGATGGATCGCAGAATGGCGTATCGTATCATGGAGGAGGAACACCGAGAAGCCTTACGACACCTTAATATTCCTAGATAGAATAAGATAGATAATAATATGAGGTTAATTATATGAATAAATAAATTGTGAATCCCTTATTTTGAGATAAATAAAGGGATAATATGAGTATGTAATCCTGAAACGTGTTTAGTTCAGGAAAGTGGATGTTATAGCGATTATGCTATCTTTATCATGTGTTAAAATGTTTTGAATAAATAAAATATCAAAGTTTGTTTTAAATGTTATGTGTTAAAGCTTTAATATTGGAAAGTGTAAGTTAAAATTTAAATACCCAAGAAGTTGAGTAATGAGCTAATAAGCGTATATTTTAACAGAAAATGCCTTCTAGAAGAAGACAACTACGTCAACAAGAACCTCCAGAGGGGTCTACTAATAATAACAACTAGACCAACGCTAATCCGGTTCAGCAGTTGGTAGCTCTGTTGACGGGTTCACTTGAGAATCAACCGCAAGCTCAAGTCACGACTTTTAAGGAATTCAAAGCGGTTGGACCGCCAGAATTTCAAGGGTCTATGAATCCAGTGGAAGCCCAGACCTAGATCATGGAGATGGAGAATGTGTTCGACGTTGCTAGAGTTAATGAAGATCATAAGACTGCGTTCGCAATGTTTATGCTGAAGTCTGAAGCTAGCTACTGGTGGCAAGCAAATAAGGTTCGTGGAGGACAAGGAGTGATAGCATGGGATAGATTCAAAGAAATGTTTTTCAAAATGTATTTTCCATCGAGTTCTAAAAATCAGCTGGAAGTGCAATTTCTGGAGTTGAAGCATGGAACGATGTCGGTGCTGGAATATGCTGCGAAGTTTAACGAGTTGGCAAGGTTTGCCATATATCAAGTCAATACTGTTGAACGTAAAGCAAGAAGATTTGAACAAGGATTGAAGCCCTGGCTTTACAGCAAGGTTTCAATGTTCCAAATTGAACACATTTAAGCGGTTAGGCCGAAAAGGCAATTATCGCAGAAGGTGGAAGCGATGCCTTGACCAAGTACAACCAAGAACAGAAGAAGTGGAAGAATGAAAATGAGAATAAGGCTGGTGGAAGTAACGTTGGAAGTAATAATCAAAAGAGGAAATGGAGTGAGAATTCAACTGCGGGAGGACAACAAGGGAATCAGCAGAAGAAAAAGTTTGAGGCTTATACAACGTGCGGGAAGAACCATACTGGGGTATGTTTGAAGGGAAAGCGGGTGTGTTTCAACTGTGGTCAGGAGGGACACATTGCACCGAACTGTTTTAGTCCGAAGAAAGGAGCATGTTTTACCTGCGGTTCAAAAGATCACATGGCTCATGATTGCCCTAAGAAGCCAGCGGGAAGTGCAAGTGGCGGAAAAGGAAACAACAACGGTGGTGGTGCATTGACTATCATCGACCAAATTCAATCAAGTTTCTACCCAATCATGAGGACTTTCAATATGGCCGCAGCGATGTCAGATAGTCTAAGGATGTGGTGTCAGGTATCATTCCAATTAATGGTATTAATGCTTATGTACTATTTGATTCGGGTGCTACTTGTTCATTTATATCCGATGAATTTGCTCAGAATTTAGAATTGCCTTTGGAAGAATTAGAATTTCCATTAAGTATTGAGATTGTGAATAGGGAAGTGATTCCTTTTAGATTTATATATAAGAATTGTAGGGTGGTTATAAAAGATCACGAGATGATGGTAGATCTGATACCAATTAGACTTGGTGAATTCGATGTTATACTGGGAATGGATTGGTTATTCAATTATGGAGCAGTAATTGATTGTCAAAAGAAGTACGTTAACCTTATGACTCCATCAAAGGTTGTGTTCTTTGGCAGCAAGTCACCTCGACAAGCAGGTTGTCTGACGATGATGCAAGCCAAGAAGTTGTTGAGACAAGGATGTGTAGGATATTTAGCCTACATAGTCGATACGAAGAAGAAGAGTGCAAAGTTAGAAGAAATACCGATCATAAGAGATTTTGCAGACGTATTTCCAGATGATTTGCCGGGTCTTCCGCCGGATCGACAAATCGAGTTCATAATTGACTTACTACTAGGAACGACCCCGATATCTAAAGCACCGTACAGAATGGCCCTAGTAGAAATGAAAGAGTTGATGGTGCAATTACAAGAATTACTTGACAAGAAGTATATTCAGCCGAGTGTTTCGCTATGGGGAGCACCGGTGTTGTTTGTTAAAAAGAAAGACGGATCAATGCGGTTCTGCATTGATTACAGAGAATTGAATAAGGTCATGATTAAAAATAAGTATCCATTACCTAGAATCGATGACCTGTTCGATCAGTTGAAAGGAGCGAAGTATTTCTCGAAGATAGACCTGAGAAGTGGTTATCATCGATTGAAGGTGAGGCCGGAGGATGTACAAAATAGCGCTCGTAACTCGGTATATGGTCATTACGAGTTTACGTTATGTCTTTTTGGTTTAACCAACGCACTCCTGCAGCTGCTCATGGACTTGATGAATGATGTTTAAACCATTCTTGGACAAATTTGTAGTGGTGTTTATTGATGATATATTGGTGTATTCCAAAACCAAGGAGGAACATGTGGAACACTTGAGATTGACATTGAGACGCGTTGAGAAAGAGAAGTTGTACACTAAGTTCTCAAAATGTGAATTTTGTTGGAACGGTATACGCTTTCTGACACGCCATTGATTAGACTCGAATTTTGGTAGATCCATCAAAAGTTGAAGCTGTAATAAACTGGGATCAGCCGAAGACACCATTAGAAGTAAGGAGTTTCTTAGGATTGTCAGGATACTATAGGCGTTTTATTCAAGACTTTTCCAAGATCGCGACTCCGTCGACAAATTTAACTAGGAATGCAGTTAAGTTTGTTTAGACAGAGAAGTGTGAGGAATGTTTTTGAGAATTGAAGAAGAGGCTGAGTTAATTTGTAATGTTATTTCACTAATCAAGGTATAAACTATTCCTATTATTATTCTTTAGTTTTGGTTGTATATGTGTATATCTTTTTGATACAATGTGAAATCACGAGAATTGTGATGAATACATGTTCTTGTAGAATTTCAAAACTCTGCTGATTATCATGTGTACATGTTATTAGTTATCAAATTCGTGGGAATTGAGTTGTAGTAGAAGACTATATATAACAGTGTTTATGTTCTTATTATATGGCCTTAGAAAGTACTAGTTTTAGTGGTCAATGTGTGCAGTAATCTGTAAATTAACGCTTGTATATGGTAGTTCACTGAAATACGAACATAACATAATTTGAATGGAATGATTTGGTCAAGTAATGAGTTCACAGTGATGATTTCTGGAAAGACTATCAAAAATGAAGTTTTCATGAGAAAACATAAAATTTAAGGAATTAAAATAGTTTAATTTGATGTTTAATTATTCTAAGTTAATGAATATGTGAGGAAACATGTATGTGTTAGTTTTATATCAGTTGGATGTGCTAATTTTACCATTTGATGGGTGAAATTTGTGTTTGTTTGGATAAAGTTAAACCATCGCTCACCGCTGTCTCTCTACTGCGTCTGTTTTGAACACGTGGCAATTCTTTCTATAAAGTGTAAGGTTGAAAAATGGCGCAATTGTTGTCTTAAGCAATGTTCTTGTGAGTTCTAAGTTTTGCGTGTGGCGCAATTTCCACCACACCCTCGAATCGAGACAGTGAGGTCTTCTTGTTTACAGGTCAGGCATATCGGACTTATGTTAGTTTAGCGTGTATGTTAATGATGTTAAAACATGATATAAACTATAATATCAGATGTCAATGTGTTGAAATGCAAAGTGTAAAGATTTGAAATAATTATTTCAATAAGTTATAAAATGAAACCAAATGAGATGTTTTTGAAAGATAGAGTTGAACGATTAAGTTATGTTGATCAATGTGTAATTGCAGAAGCGTTAAGTATATTAACATACGTGGTTATGACCTAAATGATGGTTTAAACCTAAAAGCTAATATTCATACAACTAATTGTGGCTGCGATTTCAATGATGTATGTAGGGTAATTGGAGATTATTTTTCATTTGTGTAGCTTACAATCAAGGCAAGTTTCTAAACCTTATCTCCTTACGATTGAGCAAGTTTTCTAAACTCTACCTTGTTATTATTGAGCAAGTTCTTAAATCTTAACTCTTTACATTGAGCAAAGCTTTCTAACTTCATTCTTTTCGTATTGAATGCAAGTCTCCATTTCTATAATATTATTGTGCACGTTCTTAAAATTGAGCAAGCCTAATCTATCTTGAATATGTTTGTATAAGCTCTTGTGACCTGTTTCGCTACCTCAAATGAGTTTCACATTTCTGTTTCTCATTATTTAGAATTTGTAATGCTTTAATTCATTGGTTCAAATGAGATTGTTTTAACTCATTTATATGTAGCACTTTGCATGAATTCCATGTTTACCTAAATATATATCGTTGTTATTAATATTTGATCTAAATAGTCTTGTTCAGTTATAAACTCTTGTATCAAACCTTTACTGATGTAAATCGTATAGTGTTCTAAAATTCTAGAAACACTGATAGGCTAGTTCCAAACTAAACTTTCTTTAGTTCAGAAATTCTAAATCCAAACTAAGACGAACAACCCTAACATAGGGGATTTTGTACGTGTAACGTTTAGATGTTTGTGCACAATACATAGTACAAAGGGCTGATCCCCCTAAGTACGTTAAAAAGGGTCTGTATAGTCTAAATGACTGTTAAGGTTGGGTAATAATACCTAAGTACCGAGGACATAGTTCATGGTCTTAAGACCCTCAGATAATTAAAGTTCAAACTTGTTTTCTAGTTTGATTTGTAGAACAAGTTCCTTATTGTTCAGCTTTCGTTGTTCACTCTCATGTTATTATCATTGCTATGTTCTATATTAGTGAGCATTTGTCTGCTCACTCTTGCAATTAACACTGCAGGTAAAGTGGAGAAAGTTGATGAGTCATCGACTAGCAAAGGCAAGGGCAAGATGTACAAATGATGAAGACTTTTGAGAATTTACTTTAATAAATTATGTTAAAGACTTGTTTTAATATGTGATGTATTCTACAAACTTATGTAATAATTTTAAGGTTAGATTACCTAGGATTTAATTTGAGATGATGATGTAACCCTTTAATGGGAGAGATTATTGTTTAAGTTATTTAAATTATGTCTTTATCCTTTATTGATGGGTAGTTAGATGTAATAGTTTTGATAAGTGAACACCAAATCCTGTGGGAATGAAGTACCTAGATTTGGTGGTGTCACAAGTAACTTAAGATAGGTCAGCCTCTGATAAACCAAATGTGGAGGGAAGTCTCTTCATGTTTTCCATTTTCAATTACTTGTAAATTTAATTACTTGTAATTTAATTCCATGTCAATCTCAATGTAATGGAGAATATGAAGGAATATGTGTACATGCATATTAAAACCTGACATGCTATCTTGTCTTATAAACAGCTAACCCGACTTTAGATTACAAGTAACCTGACATGCTATCTTGTCTTATATCCAAGAGGCTCCTTACTATGAGAGGATCCTAGCAGGTATAGGAAAGCCATTCTCAGAAATGATCAAACACGATTTAAATGGCGTAGAGATGGGCTCAAGGCGGTGCAAGATTAAAGACTTCACTGCCTTGGAAGCAGTCGCCAAACATATACAGATTGGAAAGTATGTGAGTGATCCCAAGGGGGTACCCGATAAAGGCACTTAAGATGTATCCCTTGTTGTACAGGGGTAAGATAGGAGACCAACCTACAGTCCCCCCATTTGGAAAAAGAAAGAAAATCTGCCATCTCAACAACAGGCTGCATTCAACAAATGCCAAGATAGAAAAAAAAAATTGAGAGAACGAAAAATCGGGTGTTCACTACACTAAGCGATTCCCTTGAAAATGTATTGGCAATATTAATGGATCAAAAGAAAATTATCGAACTGGCTCCATCTCTGGAACCAGGGAGCAAAAGATACAATCCAAGCCAAAGATGTGCTAACCACTAAGGGTCTCCAGGACACGATACACAAGATGGTTGGTCCTTAAAGCATAAAATTCAAATTTTGATCGAAAGTGGCATATTGTGTTCCAACAACCTAACCAACAAATTGTTAACATCAACCTTCCATTATAGCATGATACGGAGGAAGTAAACATGATTAGGTCAGGAAGCGCTAAAATGTATCCAAATCGTAAGTACATACGAAGGATTGAGGAATATCCCCAAAGGCACCAAACAAATATCCTAGAGTGGGAAAACTCGGAGGAGGGTATAACAGTAATGCAAAAATTAGAGACGATCCAAAATCAAGTAAATCTTCTAACTAAGCTGATAGTGCACCAACATAAAGAAACAAAGCAGTTTTTCACTCAACTATCAGAAAGCCAAGAGAAAAAAGAGGTTAACCATAATGCAAGCCCATATCTCTCTAGGATAAGCTGGGTAAATGAAGAAGATCAAAGCAGGCTGAAAGGAAAAGAAAAGGGGATTGATAAAATTGCTAGAAGGTCTTGCCAACAAAAAAATTGCTCGAGGAAATGCGAATTCTCAAATAAGAAAGATCAAACAACCTCCATAAGAGTCCAAAAATTCACCCCTCTAAACAAATCAAATGAAGAAATGCTACACTTTCTGATAAACGAAGGAAGGATTACTGAGTTGCTGCCTCCTATAAATCCCAAGATAAAGAGTTATGATTCCACCAAGATGTGTCTCTATCATTCTAACTCACTTGGACATGCGACTGAGGAATGTTGGGCTTTGCGACATAAAATCAAGGATCTCATTGAAAAGGAAGAGCTGAAGATAGAATTCCTCATAAACAGAAAAAGCAAAGAAGAAATAAAAAGCTTAAGATGTCCACTCAAGACATGCAGTTCAAAGGAGGTGAAGGCTATGAGCACCAATCCTGGCAGAACAGAAGATGGACTGATCCTAATTCACGGAATGACAGAGGAGACAAGGGAATCCCCAGGGGAGATTCCTCCGCCAACATCAAACATCCTGTGGTCCAAAGATAGCAACCACGTTCCTGATTTTATAACCTTGGATGATGCGGAGGAAATACTAATCCTTTCCAAGGAAGAAAAAGCCAAAAAGGAAAGTTCCTTGCAAGAAACGCGACAACAGTTTGAGGGAGATTTGATGGTCGAATCCTCTCAAACCCAAGAAAAAGGTGAAGGAACAGATGAAGGAAAAGGTGTTGAGGTTATAGGGGAAACCAACCCATTAAAGAATCAGGAGTTTATACCTTTTTGCGATGGGTCTAATTCGAGTGTTCCTAAGGAATGTATTGAATCAGGAAGCGATCAAGTTATGGCCATAAATGAAGATATTCAGAATCAAGAGGTAACCTCTATCGCGAGCCTCGAAGGCAACATAACCGCTATCAACTTGACAATCAAGCCTTAGTTAGCCAAGAAGGTGTTGATCCAGAGGATAGAGTTGTGAGTTCCAAGAGATGTTGGGACGGTATCACTTTCTTCGCAGTACACCTTTTATTTTCCATGCATGTAAATATTGAAAACAAAAACAAAATAAAAAAAAATAAAAAAAGAAAAGAAAAAGAAAAAGAAAAGAAAAAAGAAAAGAAAAAAAAGAAAAAGAAAAGAAAAAAGAAAAAATCAAAAATCAAAAATCAAAAATCAAATCAGTCAGGTATCAGCTCATAGCCTGAACTACGAAAGACCTGATCTCCCCTCATCAATGGGAGTACGTAGGCAGCCATCTATGATGCGGTCAAACTAAATAAAAACACAGAAACCCCAAACAAACACTTCTCAAACTGTTTATCTTATCAAGCAGGAACTACGTAGATCTGATCTCCCACATACACAAGAGTATGTAGCAACCATCAATGGTGTGGTCTGGCCCTAAAAAGAAACATCCAAACCCAAATATCAATCCCAAGTCTACGCCCATAAAAAACCCTCCAAGTCAGCGACCCAAGTTAAGAAGACCCCACAACACTTCAATGGTATTCCATTAAATCTGGCACAAATCCCAGAAAGGAAGAAACAGCGATACACTAAGACAACCAGTAGCGAGGACCTTCAAAGAGCTGACACCCTTAATCACAAGTCGTCATCAAATTAGAAGAAAACAATCAAAGCTGATTGCGCGAACAAGTCAGGAACAATGATTGAGGGAACCAAAGCCCAAATCCACTACCTATTAACCACCTGGTACGGAGATAAAAGCCTCTTGCGATCTCGACAACTTATCAACCCATCTGTCAAAGCAACTATCCCAGACTACAAACAAGGCTGGGGCAATTTCAAAATCGACGACAACCTGATGTTGGGACCCTTACAACAAGATTGGGGCAATCTCGGAAATAACAACAACTCAACACTGGGGCATTTATCAACTATCCTAAAGAGGAAAATGCACAAGTTAGCACCATCAGGATGATACATCATCATCAAAGCTTCCCTCACATCATCTCACTGGCGATTCAGTATGATCATTGGTCTTCTCTAAATCATATTGTTCTTAGAATGAATAATCCAAATGTGAGGATATTATTAACTTGCGACTTCGTCAACAAATAGAGTTTCTCATACTAATCCCCGAAAATAGCATGCGAAAGGACTGGGACATTTTTTTGATTCCAGGAAAAAGAAGGAGTTTAAGGCGGGATCAAGCCTCTTATCAAAAGAAAGGGGAGAACTCATAAAAGAAATCATGGCGACATAAGCGTGCCCATACGAAAGAAGGGGAAAATTCTCAAAAAGTTCTTAACTTAGAAGTAGAAGGCCAACGACGAAAGGTCTAGAGAATTAAATTTACACCATCAAACATGTTAACCTGCGTCAAGTCCGTAAAAATTGAGGCCTCTACACTAAAGTTCAAAGTTGGGCAATGAAAGAATGAGTTGCACCCTCCAAGGATGTCAGCAGCATTCAGGTCATCAGTTCAGCCAGGTTACGAATCAAACACTTGAGGAAATGGGGCACAAGCACCCTACAGCGAAAGGAAACTCCAAATCACCTCAAAAAGGGTGAGGGAGAGTTTGGTTAAGAAAACCTTTAAATATTACTTCAGCGAAGGTATCAAAAGATCTAGTATTCGAAACCATTGGCATCAATTCAGCATAACATCAAGACAGTTCAGCGATAAAAGCTTTGTATACCACCGTTCGAGTGGGAATCAAAATAGTTTGGTGATGACAATGTATTCAAGTACCAGCAGGGTACGCACCGTTGTCAAACTATCATCAGGGTAGGCACCATTGCAAACTACCAGCGTATATATTGGGAAGGTCCAGTGATTTTAGAACATCATCCCCAGTAGAGATGTAGAGAACATCTCAATTTTTCTTCATCAAATAGGCATCGACAACACTGACAAAAAGCTAAATCATTTCAATCAACACCAGTGTAGGCATCAGTAATTATCGATAAAGGTAAAGCAATTTGCTATATGCGAAGTGCGACTTATGATTTATGATATGCGAAATGTGATATGTGAAATGCGATGTGCGAGTTGTGAAGTGCGATTGGCCAAAAGCGAATTACGAAGTGCGATGTGCGATTTCCAAATTATGATTTATGAAAACATTTTAACATTAATCATAACATTCATTACATTGCGATTTGCATCATTAAAAATACCTTGTCATATTTCAACTGTCTAGTAATCTTTATCATGTCCATTCCATTGCATTGCATGAACATAATAAAGAGGGGCATCTGTAGACACTCAAAAAAAAAATTCTTGTTACTAACTATGTAGGAGGACAAAAGCATTTTTTTAACACTCCAGAGATAACCCTGGAGGACCACAACATCAATCCTAACCCCGAAAATATCCCTGGGAAATCCAATTTCCAACCCCAGAGATAACCCCGGGAAATCAGTTTCTAACCCCTAGAAATAACCCCAGGAACATCAGTTCCAACCCCGGAGATAACCACGTGAGATCAACTTCAATGCCCGGAGTCAACCCCGGGTGGTCAAGAAAACCTTAGAGATAACCCTGAGGACATCCAGAGTCAACAAAATGACAATCTCAGAGATAACCCTGGGAAAAGAACGTTATAACTATGCAAAAACTAGAGATAACCCTGAGAGGGATAAAATGGTCATTTTGCCTACTTAACTTCAACTGAAATAAAATACACTCATTTCAACTTAAATTGCTTCAAAAAAAGTCAAACGAGAACCATATCTTTATTTCTGAGCGTAAACTACGCAAAACGGCTCAACGGACTGCCTGACGGAAACCCAAAAATGCAATTTCGATCATGGACCCATCTTCCTAAAATCAAAAAAGGGAAAATAATATGTCATTACATAGCTCTCGGAAAGAGCTTTTTGGAATGGTAAAGCATGCTTCCATCGGACTCCCGGATTGAAAGTTATGAAGGTTCGAGCGAATAACGCGTTGTCTAAGTACACGTACTTCGAGACGACGGGACCCACATTGCCCGGGCACCCCGGGCAGCCATAGGTACACCTACTGCTGCCGCAGATACACCTGTGGCTCCCCTCTCTATAAATAGAGGACTTGGGATGGCCATTTTGTAAGAGAAAACGGTGACGAAACCCTGTCCAATTTGCTCTGTACACACTATAAACTGAATGCTTTCTCATTTTAAACACTTGTGAGCTCATATATTGCAATATTTTTACCGATGGGAACCGAGTGTTCATCCATTTAGAGTTATAAAAGTCTTCATTGGCAGTCCACTATAAGTCTTCTTACACCTTGCAAAGCCTTTTCTCCACATTTTGCACACACCGTTCTTCATGTTGAGAGTTGTGTTGCGCGTGTATGCCCGGACTTCGGTCCATGGCTTTTTATTTCATTTTATATATATATATATATATATATATATATATATATATATATATAAACTGTGGTCGAACTCTATTCGATGAGCCTTGATTTATATCCAGAGCATTTATTGCTTTTATATATATATATATATATATATATATATATATATATAAACTGTTATCGAACTTTGTTCGATGAGCCTGAATTTTATATCCTGAGTTGCTTTCGCTTTTATATATATATATATATATATTTTATATTTATGTCTGGCTTGGAGTTTACTTCGTGGCCTTTTACTACTTTATTTACATTTCGTCCCGCCTGGAGTTTACTTCATGTCGGTTGATTATTTTTACTACTTTATTTACATTTGATCCCACCTGGAGTTTACTTCATGGCAGTTGATCATATTTACTACTTTATTTGCATTTTCGATCCCCCATGGAGGTGCTTCGTGGTGGTTGATCTTGTCTCTATATATATATTTAGCGCTTTTATATATTTACATTTCCAGTCCCCCATGAAGTTCACTTCGTGGTGGTTGACAGTCTGTATATATATATTTACAGCTTTTATATATATAACTGCTTACAGCTTTCATATAAATTGCTATATCATGTCAGGCTAGGAATCATGTGATCGTAGATTTAATCTTCTGAATCTAGATTCAGTTCCCGTGATGGACATTTTCGACTATAAACAACTTCTACATTATTCACGGTGTCTAAATTTCCTTAGATGGCTCTCATGCCCACAAGGAGTTCGGCACCGCTATATATCTTATTTTCTCGAAGATGCCTCGCATCTCGAAAATAAAAGCAACTAAGCTGAACATTTAATAAAAATTGAAGTATCAAAGGCCTCAGTTACTATTGAGCATAAGGGTTTGAAAAACTCTTTTACAAAACATCACTCCTATATCTTGTTAAAACTAAATTTTTACACAAATTCAAACCCTTTGTATATAGGTGCGAACAAGGCATAACACTACTTCCAAATAATTGCACATTGACCCACACACACACAAACATTCATATAACATTTTAATTCAAAAGTGGTGGTCATCATGGTAACACGGATGTCGGGGGGTGCCTAACACCTTCCCTCCGCATAAGCAAGTCCCCGGACCCTAATGAATCTCGGTTTCACAGACCAGTTTAGCAGTGTTACATCACGTGGTCAATGTGCAAACCTTTTCTCGATTGAGTTGGTGCAACCATTTAAAAATACTAACTGGTGACTCTTACAGCCAATCATCGACATATAAATGTCGGACCTTTTTCACTACTTTGTTTTTCAAACAAATCTCACCTCACATGAGAACACCAAAAGAGAAGAATAGAAACAGGACAATAAAAATCCCGATGTCGACATTAAGCATAAGGGTTTAAAAAATCTCTTTTACAAAACATCACTGCTATATCTTGTTAAAACTGAATTTTTATATAAATTCAAACCCTTAGTATATATTTGAGAACGACGCATAGCACTACTTCCAAATAATTGCACATTGACCCACACACACACACATTCATTTAATAGTTTAATTATAAAGTGGCGGTCAACGTTGTAACATGGATGTCGGAGGGTGCCTAACACCTTCCCTCTGCATAATCAAGCCTCCAGACCCTAACGAAACTCGGTTTCACAGACCTGTTAAACAGTGTCATATCACTGGGTCAATGTGCAAACCTTTTCTCGGTTGAGTTGGTGCAACCATTTAAAAATACCAACTGGCGACTCTTACAGTCCAATCATCGACATATAAATGTCGGACCTTTTCATAACTTATTTTTTCAAACAAATCTCACCTAACATGAGAACACCAAAAGACAAGTACATAAAAGGGACAGTAAAATTCCCGATGTTGACACCCGACTCTGTGGATAGAGCCCCGACCGATGTAATCTCTACCTCCATCAATGCAGAATACTCTGTAGAATGATCCAGATGGCTAGTAATAAAATTAGCCCTCTCACGCTTGGCTTAACATGCATAAATCCTTGATCTATCCTCTGCTGACAAAAGTCGAAAAGCCAAACGCTGACCCAATGCCCCCTCAAAAGGATGAACATCCTGAAACTGGTCGAACTGTTCCATCACAGCCAGTGGGTGATACATGGTCATACCCCTCAAACCTGCTAGAGGAAGATAATCCATGCCAGATGCCTAAGTAATGAAGTTGTAGGGAGAACTAAACCCTTAACTCGACAAAATGCCAAATGGATCCTCGATCCTTACTAAGAACACCGACTAAGAAGAAGTGTATGTACACTCCGCAGGATAAAAGGAGTAAGACATGGCTATCTCATGGGAAAAGAAATACCCATGGCGTCAAAATATGCCAATCAGTCTCAGGTGTGACATAAACCACACATACAGCAAGACTGAGCTGCCTGTAAATACTCCTACAGGATGGGTGTGGCAATACGTGGCTGACCCCAATGTCTCTACCATAATCATCGATACAATGGTATGTCCCTCCCTAAGTTCCAGCACTACCATAACCACGTCAAAGTTTAAATGATCTATGTGTAATGGTATGTACAGATAGGCCACTACACACATCAAGATTATGTCTACTTCGGCAATACGCAACTCATCCTCTGATGTGGTGAAATCCCCGGAGTATTGTGCATAACTATCCAAGGAGCCAAATTTGTCTATCAGAAAACACATGGACACGACATGCCCAGAGGTGATCTCATCCTGGGCTATTTTACGCCTTAAACTAGTAGGGTTATAAATTGTCAGCTCATATCTCTGATATCCATCTGAGTGCAAGGCCTGTCTAGTGGTAAAGCTATCAAACCCTTATACTCTTCTAAGGTAGAAGTCAACTCCTGGGTCTCAAACTGGAACACCTGTCTAACCTATACCTAATTCTCTAGCATACCCTCTATAAAGCCCAATGAAACTTGGAACATCAGGAGGGTCACGGAGTGATGCAACCGCTGATCTACGGTCACCCGGTCTGGCGGTGATAAAATGTCATACCATGATCTCAAATAAGAGGCTACCAATACTGCTGGGGTGTGATCAATGCGGCTAACTGTCGATGAAGACATCTATATAGGTCGTGTCATAAGACCATCCAGGGGTCAATGCTGAATATCTCTAGACATACATATGCATAACATAATACATGCATAATAAACAATAGATGGCAATATGATGTAAGGAATGGAAAATAGTATATATACATTCCTACGTACATCATCAACTAATACATCATCTCTGTATACAGCTGGAAAATATAAAAAAATGGGGCACAGCCGCCCAACAACTAACAGAGGCCTATTAAAAGATATAACGAGAATGGGGCACAACCACCCAGTATCTAATAGATGCATATGAAAAGATATAGCGAGAAAATACATCAGAAGAAGTTAATAGTGTTGATGTCTATATCATCCAACCTATCCATCTGATGTAACTCCTCATGAGTCACTAAATATCTGTCAGTTGGGATATCAGGCCAATACAATGGAGGATTTGCACCGGCAAAACCATCTAAATATGGGCCACCTAAAGGGCCAGCCCACTGAGCTGGAAGAATCAAAAGAATCCGCCTCTGAAGGATCTTTGCCCAAATTCCAGATGAAAAAATGTGCCCGGTCCAACTGCAAGGTCAAGCTATCAATCTGCATTAAATGAGTAGGCTCTCGGACTCAGGCAATCCAATTCATCATCATCACGGATCAAGGAATAATATCCCCCATGAACTGAGTGGCGCGGGTCTGGGCTCTGATTGTACAAGGAGACCACCAGCGGTAGAATGAATCCTGAGTGAATGGTCCCTCTGACAAATCAAAGCCATTAACTCCCACCAATGGGATATCTCTGATCGGTGGATGCGATATAGGCCAATAACGCCTGACAGGAGGACAGATCGGTATACGAATCTCTCTTGCAGTGCTCCTTATAGCACGCTCTCCTAAATAGAGCTCCCATCCTCCATCTGTGAAGATAGGAATTCGACGGGTAGACATCACATGCTCGACACCAATCAGGAAACCATCCTCAAACCCAACTATCAAATGATCCCCAATGTATGCAATGACATCGGCTATTAATAACTCCAACTGTAGGCAAGAATGGGCGAAACCCTCAGCTACAGGAACCTCTACCAGCGTGGAGTGATGCCATTATCATCCCGTAGATAGTTGTCTAAACCTAACAAGCTAATGGGAAACAGACATGAAAGCCTCTCAAAGGCCCAAAACTGCAAGTACAAGAGCAAACATCTGCGGTCAGTCGACACTCTTAACCTGTACATTGGAAATCAAAAGAGAAATACTCACCAGCAGAAATGGGTAAAATCCTAGCCAAGCCTATGTCAAGCCATGCAACTACATACACATTCCCCTGAGGAAATAGGCAAAGGTATAGGAGCCCCAGTCATACTCTCCAATACTGTCCACTTCACGTGTGGTGCTGACTAAAGTGAAAAACACCGTGGAAGAGTTATCCGCTATGAAGCAGCCCCGAATGATGATCAGAAACAATCGCCGACGAATGCGATCCTTGACTCTCTTGTCGTCGAGTAATGGCTCACTCAACACCCCACTCGTGGCGTCTATACTCAATGGACTAGCACGAACTATCCTACCTTTGAGCGCCTCAGCTTGAACTCCTAGCAAGGATTTGACGGAAGTAGGGGAAATGTCAGCCATACAAGGTATTGGCTCACCTCCAAACTCCATACCAATGATAAATCGCCAATCCATTGGCGTCATCACACATCACAATCTAACAGATGGATAGACTGAGTCTGGTGAAACCATCGCTTAAAAATTGCCCTGAGGTAACCCCAAGGACAATGGCGGGGGAGGATGGAAAAGAATGCATCGAAACCCCAAGCATGCATAATCTCTTGGTACTCGGGGTAAAGAGTCTGGTACAGAGAGTGTATACTGAACCAGTTCCCTTGAGGTTACGTAAAGCTGAGAACCAGCATCACAAATGCAAATCAACATCAGAACCCTTGCTCCTTATCAATAAGACAAAGGAAGATTAAACATAGCTTTTACCTCGTTCGCATGCAAATAGATCGAGGGGTGGCGACTCAAATCATCCAGCAGCTCTAGATTCATCACATTTATGGCTGGAAACTACCTGTGAAGAATAGAAGCAGCAGGAGTAGGAGCCGCAACCAGTACATTCTTCTCCTTATCCTCAACAACTGATACCTCAACTCGGATAGGATGAATCACTAACTCCGTTAACCGACGAGGCAGTCGGGCTGGACGAGGCCGAG
The DNA here is from genome assembly GCA_020205605.1 of Panax ginseng. NCBI lineage: Eukaryota > Viridiplantae > Streptophyta > Magnoliopsida > Apiales > Araliaceae > Panax > Panax ginseng. Next base: position 88,979,340 of record CM035139.1, on the reverse strand, counting down.
GCACATCAGAAGCTCTCTTTCTCACACTTGAAGAGGTCTTGCGGGAATTACTCGGCTGATTTTGATCTATATATCAGGAAACAAGTCTCCAAATCACCTCAAAAAGGATGTTGTAAATTCTAACCTAGAGCATTTTATGTCTGTATGCATGCATGTATTACTTTAATATACGCCTATAGTAGAGTTAAAAATGCATGTCTATTCAATGCCTGGACTCTTGGAATTTTTTTTGCCAGAGTCTCCTTTGTAAAAAGAACTATTGTGACGCCCCCAAATTCAGGTACTTAAAACCCGAACTCGGTGCTTCACAATACCATTTCTATGAGCAGAATAATACTAATAATAATAACAATAATATAGATTATCAAATTTAATTTACATATTATTAGAGTTTTCCAATCCCAAGTACGAAACCTTTAAACATTCGTTACATGATAATAATAATATTTATCATCCTTATCATAAAGTCAAACTATTACATAGGATAACATAGAAATTTATTCAGCAACCTTTCCTTTCCCTTTGTTCTTGGCAGAGCCTTCAGGTTGTTCACATTTAGCTGAAAACATTTAAATTAAGCAAGGATGAGCATTTGAGTGCCCAACAAGTAATAGCAACAATAATATATAGCTGAACTAATTAAATGTTTTCTTTGAACGATACTTCTACAACGAATCAACAGTTATGAAGTAAGCTGAACCAATAATAAACATCATATCATTTCGATTTCAAATTTTTGAAACTACGTACTGACTATAAATGAGGATCAGTCGACAGACTATGCACATTGTTTTCTATTTTCAAAAAGGTTGAACAGAACTTCATCTATAAACCGTCATAACTTACAAGCACGGGTGTGATCAGCCCGTTATGCCCTGTATTGATCAATACTACATTCAAGGACGATATTTTCGTCCAACATATCCGCCCTAGGCGCATAAAAGTTTTCCATATTTGGGATGTTCATACGAGTCTATAATCCGAACCAAACAATTCAGTTGGATAATAATAAAGTTTTATCTTGTTCAACAATAATTTTAAGTTTGTGTCTAGCCTGATCAAATAGCTTAGACGACTTTCAATTCAACATATACATACTGGGCACCGATAAGTATGTATCAACATGTGATAAAATATAATAATTATCCAAGTGAGGACACTTGTATAACCATGATTAGAAATTAATGAGCAAAATATATATCTTGATCTATAATAACAGAATTAAGGAACTTGTACAACGAATTATAATTTAATAATTTACTTATACAGAATCATTGCATAAGTATATACAAAGGTTGAAATATTTGAACAATGATAAAGAATAGTTTAGATATTATCTTATGCATGTCCATTGCATAAATTAAATACAAAGGGTTAGATACTTGCCTGGTCTACTGCTTACAGTTATGCAACTTAGTTTTATCTTTTATATCAAGCCCTATAATTAATAAGACCATTCGTTCGATTAGAACAACATACTATAACACATAGTACTGCATTTTGCAGTCATCACATAACCTAATCACATTGTCACATATGTTTAACAACCACTGAGTCACAAATAAACACTTATCAAGTCAACCTATCTAAATCCAGATCAATTTCTGAAGCATGTCGGTGTACCGACAACTTTATCGGGTAATTATCGAGTCTAAGACTCTATATCAAAGTTCAATATCCATTTAGATAAACCTACATATCAGTCATATTATTTTTCATGGCCTCATAATAATTTTTAAATAATTATTACAATTTATCATAATTTTTGAAACACATGAATCATTATTAAATGATTTAAATATTAAGTAATTTCATTATCATCAATATTTAATTAACATTAAACTATTAATGAAACCATTGGCAAAATACTAAATTTTTAAAATAACTTAAAATATTTTTAAAGCATTTATATTACCTTTAAATGATTTTTAAAACAATTAAAATCATTTTAATTACTTATCATTAATATTTAAATATTAATGTACTATTTATCAAAATTTTAAAATTCATTAATTATAAATTAAAATATTTTTAATTCATTTACATCCTTTTAAAATGATTTTAAATTAATAAAATTATTTTAAAACTATTTATTTAATATAATTATTTAAATAAGTTTAATATCATTAATATTAAATTAATATCATTAATATTAAATTATTAATGAAATTATCCTTTAAATATTAAAAGTTATATTTTATAACTTCAAATATTTTTAAACACTTTATTTTTATTTAAAATGGTTTTTATAATATTAAAATCATTTTAAACTAATTTATTGAATATAATTATTAAATAAATTTAATATCATTAATAGTAAATAATTAATGAAATTTACCTTTAAATATTGAAAGTTATATTTTATAACTTAAAATATTAATAAAATCTTTATTTTCTTTTTAAAATGATTTTTCTAATATTAAAATCATTTTAAAATTAATTTATTTAATATGATTATTAAATAAATCTAATATCATTAATATTAAATATTTAATAAAATGTGCTTTAAAATATTAAAAGTTATATTTTATAACTTAAAATATCTTTAAGTACCTTATTATCATTTAAAATGATTTTTAATATAATAAAATTATTTTTAATTAATTTATTTAATGTATTTATTAAATAAATTAAATTTAAATAAATACTAATATTTATGGTAAATATGCTAAATTATTAAAAGTTAATTTTATATCCTAAAATAATTTTTAAAATTATTTTTGGAATTTTTAATAATTTATTTCTATTTTTAAATTATTTTTAGAAATTAAAATAAATAAAATTAAATAAACTGTCGCTATAGCTTTTAGCAACAGAAAGCGTCGCTTATTGTGTTCTTGAGTCCTCAGGAACATTCATAGCCAGTTTCGAGATAGCTACTTTGACCCTTAATCATGAACTGAGAAATGTGTTTCTGTGCATGTTTTTGGTCAGATTGTGTAGTACAATTGCAACACTACAAGACCCAACAATAAACATGGCCAACAAGCATGAAACCAACGAGATCTAAGCCTTGAAGGGATCGGACGACCGTTTCTTCATTTTCCAGGTTACCCAAAATGAAGAACAGATTCCGATCTAATCCACTTTGGGCTTCCACAACTTGAAATATATGTGATGTTTTAGTGATTCAAAAGTTGCAGTGTGTAGCCAACATGTAAGAGAGTATATGTATCACATAACATCAACAAAATCACAACACAATCTACAGATTCGGACCGGTCAAACCTTGTCAGAATACATGATCATACGTTTTCTAGGTTACCCAGAAAACGTATTTCGTGTTCTTCCTGCTTGGTTTGACCATCCACGAAATCCAACATGAAAGATGTTTAGATGATATAAGACCTTGAATCAACAGTTCATATACCAAACTACATTTCAGATACAACATCAAGAACAAAACAACTAACACAAGAAAAATCCGGGCGCTTGAAAAAAGTTGTCGTCGTTTTCAGCGCTTTATGGGTTACCCGAAGCGGCGCCTACCATCGGCTCAATGGCTTTTGACACCACGATTATCTTGCAATATGCTCATGCTATGAACTTGATTCATGTTCCAGATGAAAGATCACATAACATACTATATGTTTAATCATTTAAACAGCGAAAACCATAAACATGAAAGAATCTAGAGCCACTGACATTCATTGTCAGACCATATTTCAAACTTTTTCTAGATTTTGAAAATTTTCAAATTCGTGCACTTAGATGTTATTGATCTATCATCTACCAACCCAGATCAACTATATGGATTATAAACAACATGGTTAACACACAAAAACTAACATCTAACATGGAATCAAAAGTCAGATTATAGCTTAGGGTTTTATACCTTGATGATCAATTTTTGATTCTGGCTTTCTGATTGGCTAAAGGTGTTAGTGGGGCTTTGTTTTGAGACTGAAATACTTTGTATTTTTGGAGATTTTAAAGAGAGAGGGTCAAGGATGAGGGTTGGGCAAAAACAAGGCTAGCAAATGATTTTTCTCTCTCTCAAATCTATAAATACAAGTGTTTGATGCATTGTACGGCTGATATTGCTGGAGATTTGTGTTGATAGGTGTCACATGGTTGGTCAAGAGTTGGCCAACCACTCCAATTTGCCTAGATTTGCAAGTAAGCTAAATAAAAAATGTGACAAAGGCATTTTAGTCTTTTTGCATTGCTTGCACTTTTAATGGCCATTTTGTAATTTGCCCTAACCCTTAGGGTTTAACCCTAGGGTTTAGCATATAGAATTTATAGGATTTAGCAATTAGGGTTTGAAAAATGTAAACTTTTAGTCTCTAAAATAAAAATTAATTTCTAAAAATTACAAATTAGGGTTTTCTTAATTAGGTTAGGTTTATAATTTCCTTATACATAAACATTAAGGTTTAATTATTTATTTACTAATTATAATTAACCTTGCTAATTTAGCAATTAGGGTTCACCATAAGTAATTAGGTTATATAATTATTATTTAGGGTTACAAAATATAAAAATTAGGGTTTCTAGAATTTAATATTTCAAAAATGTTAATTAGGGTTTACCTAATTAATCATAAAATCATATAACATAGTTATGTAACAGTCTTGAATTTCCCCTTTGAATTCCAAAATATGGTTAAACAAATTAATGTTAGAGTTTTGACATTATATACCATAATTGACCAACCATTATCGATTATACATACAAAGACATATTTATAATATTTGAAAAAATCATAATATAATTAATATTATATTATTATTTTCATTCCTTAGCTAAAAATCAAAAATTAGGGTTTGGATTCCATATCTGATTTACCTTGCATATAATAGCATTATTAATTAAGTTAAAAATAATTAACTTAATATTCTAACTAAAATTCATTCATAATATAAAATAATTTATAATAATTCTAAAATCATTTCATATATTATTTAAATAATATATAATTATATTTTATGGAAAATAATTAATAAAAACATTTCTACTATTAAATTAATTATTATAAGAATATAATTTATAATGATCAATAATTCTGAAATAAAATTATTTTTAATTTTTCATGTAATAAATATATTTTATTTATCACAAAAATATATATCCACATTATCTTGGCACATATTCCCTATATTATTTTTAATAAAAAAAAAATTATACGCAAAATTTTTGATATATTTATATACAAAATATCGGGTTATTACATTCACCCTCCCTTATAAAGATTCCGTCCCCGGAATCACCATTTTAAAACTTATACATACAAGGGTACATATTATACATAATCATTGCAAGTAGATCTTGATCATATTCGATCAAACTGATATTTAACTATTCAGCATAATGCTTGTCTATCTGATCAAATGGTAATTTGATTTTTAAGAGAACTCAAATTCCTCCTTCAAAATTTCTTTATAAAATAATTTACTATATATATGGAAATCATGTATAAGAAAAAAAAAGTTATACGAATAATACCTAGAGTTCCATTACCAGTTGTCATCGTATCCTGGACCATCATGTTGAAGACCCTTGTTGTTGATTTTGTTGGCTTTCTTGATGACATTGGTTGATCGCCAGAGTTCTACTGCCTTTCCCCATGTTCACGCTTTCTGCCTCCAATCTCCTTTTCGGATAGTCCTTCACCTTATGTTCCTTCGATGCGCACAGAAAACACCCACTATTCATTATAAGATTGGGGCAGTTGGGAGAGATATGGCCCTCCTGCCCTCACTTAAAACATACAAATTTACCTTTCAGACACTCACCCAAATGGTTCTTCCCACAATTCTCACATTGCACTACCTGCTTCTTCTTCACGCCTTCTTACTTCACCTGCACATTCCCTAAATTGCTCCCTCTTCTCTTTTCACCCATATTCCCACTATTAATTTGTTTCAACCTTCCTAGCTCCCTCGACCTTACCCTTGTTCCTTTTCTCTTTGTTATAGAGGCTCATGGCCTCACTCCCCTCCTCAGCAATAATAGCTTTTTCTAACAATGCTGCAAATGTAGAGATCTGCAACACCGCAACCTTGTTGTAGAGCCATGATTTTAATCCCAGCTCAAACCTTCTTACTTTCCTAGCCTCCGTATCAACTTGATGCGTAGCGAACCTAGCCAACTCATTAAACTTAGCGACATATTCTGACACCGTCATATTTTCCTGCTTTAATTCCAAAAATTTTACCTCCATCCTAGCCTGCATACTAGATGAAAAATAATTTTCAAAAACAAAGTTTTGAACATATCCCAAGTAACTACACCTCCTATAATAACCAAATATTTTCAATAAAAATTTTTGCGAATACTTTTTTTTTATATATATATATAAGGGTGGGAATATGTGCAAAGTAAAGTATATGTGTAAGACCCCGATTTTTTGTTTTTAAAATAAATGGAATTTCCTTTATTTATTATTTTAAAATAGTAAGGGTGGATTTGATTAATGTGGTTAGTTATGGGTAAAATGCGCAAATATTTTAAATAAACAAGTGGTGATAAAATATTCATTGTTGTCGGGGAATATTCGTTTGGTCGTGGAATATTCGTACTGTCGGGGAATATTCGTACGATGGCGCAACCTTGTGTGGCCCCATAACGGAAAGCGATTGGATGAAGAAAACGACAAATATAAGTTGTTTATAAATAATTCAGAAGTAGTTATTCAAGTAATCTCGTTGGAATACCCTTGGTTAAAACACACTAATACGCATTGTTGAACAAGAAGACACAAGATTGCACCAATTATTGATTCTTACGTAAGAAGCACTACTCAATAATTATTACAAAGAATTACTATTCAAAGATTTTATTTTATTGATTCAATAATTGCTGCATTGATATTTTATATTATTTTGTTTCAATAAATTGTCATTACACAATTTTCCATTATCGGCAATAATTCATATTATCTGAATAATATTATTAGAAAATATTATTGGCAATGTCTAGAAAGTTCTGCTTCTAAGGAGAGGTTTGGTCACCTAATCACTACCAAGAAGAGAGAAATTTTATCGAAAGCCCCTCTTTCTGCAGAAACTACCGTCACAAGATCATGATTCTGTAAATATTATTTGTGAATAATTAATTATTGATTTATATGATGAGGAAAATATTGATTTTATGTGGATATAGATGGAGAAAATTTTTAATGTAACAATTGTTGAAAATTAATATTTTATCTTTTTCTCGATAAAATAATTCATTTAAATATATTATTTTAATAATATATTAATCTGTGATATTTTTATAATGAATGTGGAATATAAGAGTATATGAGGAGGAAGAGTATTTTTGTGGCATTAAGTGTTTAACACATATTTTGTGTGTTGGTGGACACAATTATCGATCAAAATTTGATTATAAATTTGTAAAATCGCCTGCTTATGGATTTCAATCAATTTATGTTTGGAATTTCAAAACTTCCTTCCGCGAAAGTTGTAGATAATGGAATTTCCTATGTAAAATCGCGAGTTTCAATTTTTCTGATAAAAGAGCTATTTATTATGAATTATTTAAGTTCAAGTCTCAAATAATTGATTTTTTGAAGTTTTAATTATGTTTTTTAAGAAAAACGTTTTTCAAATGTTGGTGGCCATCTTTAACATGTGCTTGGTAATCAAATCGATTTCAAAGTGGGCGTAGGAATGTGTTTTGTAAATATTAATATTATATTAAATTTTCTCGCTTTGGTGTTCTAAGCATTTTCCTATAAATAGGTGCTTAGGTTAGAATTAAAAATCACACCGAAATCAAGTTTTCTCTCTATATATCGAGCGATATTCTTATGAGTATTTTGAGTATACTTTGAGTATTGTTATACGGCAAGTTCAAGTCATAGCCTATATCCTGTTTCAACTAAGTAAGTGCCGCTTTCGAGGTAAGGGATGTTATTTTATTCAAAATGATATTATTTCTTCAATATCATTATGCCAAAATATTGGTTGGAAATTTTTATCAAATGTGGAATTTTTTCATGCTCGGGTTACTATTCATGAGTTACTATTCATGAGTTACTATTCATGAGTTACTATTCACTTATATTCATGAGTTACTATTCAAGATATTTTATTCACAAGTACTATTCACGAAGCGTGAAATTTCTTTCTTTTCGTTTCTATCTTTTATTCATTATTATTCACGATATACATTCACTATTCACGAATACGACACTATTCACCAAAAAATGAAATTTCTTTTTTTGTCCAAAATATCTATTATGGATACTAGCTTTGATTGTATCCATGTTTTGATCATTCTTGAATTTTACTCCACTCTGATTACTTATGAAGTATTTTTGAACTTTGATTGTTTAAAATATGAATCCTTAATATTTGTTCTTTTGTTTTACTAGATTCGTTTTCTTTAAAATATTTTTCATCATCCTCAGTCCTAAATGATGATATTACTGAATATCTTTGGCCTATAGTGCAAAGATGAATGATTTCTTAATGAATATCTTTGGCCCGTAGAGCAAAGATGAACAGTGTTGAGATGAACACGACCGATCGATTAATATCTTTGGCCCGTAAAGTAAAGATGAACAGTGTTTAGATGAACATGACTAATCGATGAATATCTTTGGCTTGTAAGTGCAAAGATGAATATTTGATTCCGTATATATATTGATTGATGTTACAGTGATAAAATATCGACGATGAACTTTTAAATTCATATATAGAAGATAGTAGTTTGCATTCTCTACTTAACTCTTCTAATGAATTGTTGTTTCACCGCAGCTTGTTGATTTAAAATTGGTTGTCTATTGTATTCTATTAGATTTTTCCTCGTTGAAGACTAACGATAATTTGTTGTATATTATCTTAGTCATAATATTCTTTTACCGGGCTAGTTGAGCTCACCCTTTTCCTTGTTGTTCCATTTTTCTTCTCGTGAGGCGAGAAATGTAATGAGTACTAGTCAATGGGTGTGGATTGATGGTTCTAGAAAGTTGTCTTAGTAGTCCTCACCATTTTTATAAAATAATGTATCAATAATTGTGATGAGGATTTAGTTGGGTATGGATATTGTCTAGAAGACAATAATTGTATTTAAACTCACAATATATATGTTGTCGTATTTTTTTTCACAACAAATGTATTAATAAAGTTGTAGTTGTTTCTCAGCACCATGTATTTGGTGACTCGTGAATGGGTTGATGGAATGGACCTATTTTGGGGGCCATAAATGGTATCGAAGCTTAGGATATGATCTCCAAGAGATCGGGGAATAGAACTAGGAGGGAGAGATGAGTAAATCCTTCGCTAAAGGTGTCCTACCTAAGCTTATTTGTTAGTTGGTTAAGATATATAGGGACATTATGTGATATATTGATTTCCTTAATTAACCCTTGTTTTATGACAGTTTTTAAGAATGGCTGCTAAGAACGTTAATAATGGAGTGAATGAGACCGTGAAGACACCTCTAATCGCCAACCAAGATAATGTGATGTCAGGCGAAGAAGGAATTAGAGATATCTATGTGGTGAGTGAAGAATTGATAGTTGCACCCGAGATAGTCGCAGAGGTAACAGCTGAGAGTGAGGAAGAAGAGGAAGAAGAGGTACCTGAGGAGAATTTATTAGAGGTATTTTATGATCAAAATATAGAATTGCAAAATCGTATTCATGAGTTAGAAGAGCAGTCAAGAATTGCAGTAGCAATGTGTGGAGCAAAAGGATGCAACGATTCAAGTTTCAGGTTACCCGATATGTGATGCTTGAATGTAAGCACTCTTTGGCGTAGTATAAGATGATAAAGTCGAATCGAAATTTGAGAAGAAATAACCGAACGAGTGAGAATGAGTGATGCATGGGTAAAAAGCCGCACGACGCGCGTTGATATTATGAAAAGAGATGTCCAATCTAAGAAGAGAAGATTTAACGATGACGGAAGACGCCGACAAGCAGTGCACAAGACCAAAGAACAAATTCTAGGGGAAGAGAAACGATCGCCGCTTAGATGCTACAGATGCGAGAGGAGGGACATATAAGGTCAAACTGCTCAAAGCCTTCCAAGGTATGTTTTAGTTGTGGAAAAGACGGTCATAGCTCGATTTTGTCCTATAAAAAAATCAAGTCCAATTGGGACATTGGCACCAAAGGCGGATACGGAAAAGTCAAAGTCAACGGCCTCTGAAGAGCGTTTGTTGTGACTGGTCAGAATGCGAGGAACCCAAACGAAGGTATTACGGATTCGTTAAATATAAATTCTTGTGAAGTCTATATCGTGTTAGATACCGGTTCTACCCATTCTTTTATCTCTCTTGCTTTAAGGCTCAACGCTTGAACTTGACTCCGGAGAAATTAGTCTTTGACCTATCCAGGAGACTCCATTAGAGAAATTTTCATTACATCTACCGCTTAGAAATCTTGCTTGATTCAGTCAGGCACTATCACATTACATGTCGACCTTATTTTTTTTAAAGATATTTGCTTTTGTGATTTTAAGGTTAACTACTCATCATGCCAAAATTGATTACTTTCGTAAGGTGTTAGTTTTCATATTCCTAAGCAACCTCGTTATTCAATTCAAGCAATCAAACCATTGAAGTCAAACATTTTCATATCAAGCCATGAAGTCATTCGTTTATTGAAAATGGATGTCAAGTTTTCTTAGCCTATGTCATGGACTTGAACAAAAATACGTCAAATTTGAGTGATATTTCTGTTGTTTGTTAATTTCCTGACGTATTTCTTGAAGATTTTTTTGGCCTACTCCCAAAGTGTGATGTTGAATTTTGTATCGACTTTGAACCCGGTACAAAACCCATTTCTAAAATCTTAAATTGAATGACTCCTATTGAACTTCAGGAGTTAAAAATTTAACTATAGAAGTTGGTACCCGAGCCTCTATCTGGTGACTTCCTTTGTGGAATGCACTGAAGCCAGACTCTCCGTAGGGAATGCCATATTTGTGCGGTAGTAAATTGATAGGTGCTATTGTGACGTGCTATCCAAGATTGGGATGTGAGTCATAGTTGAGAGCAACCTAAGTCAGTATTTGAAATACATAGTTTTTGGGCTTAGCTGGTTAGTATCGGAGATTCGTTGAAGGATATTCTCAAATCGCTACTCTATTAATGCAGCTGACTCGTAGAGATACAAAATTCGAATGGAGCACGGAATGTGGGAAGAGCTTCGAAGGACTCAAGAAGAGACTCATTTCGGCACATGTTCTGACCATACCGTCTTGAAAAAGCGAACGTGGTAGCTGACGTGTTGAGTAGAAGATCGTATACAAGTACGAGTGCGATATTGTCAAAACTCATTTCGTATAACTTACAAATGATAGATATAGAGTTAAAGACTCTAGGGACTCACGGATGATATACGAGTAGAATCGACTTTAATCGATAAAGTTAAAATCGCTCAAGCTACACAATCAAGTCGATGCAATGAAGAGGAGGCAAGTATGATTCCAAAAGCGAGGTGCAAGAAGGTATTCCAAAGGGTATTCCTTCGATTTATTAATCCATTTGAAATTCTCGATCGAATAGAACTGTGGGCCTATAGACTCGCTTTTACCGCCAAGTATGACGCTGCGTATTCATAACGCTTTTCACGTGATCGATGTTACGTAAATATGTGGATGACCCGAACCACGCTATTGAGTTAGACCCGACGAGATAGCCAAGACTTAACGTATGAGGAGGTACCGCCAAGATCTTGGATAGAAAGAACATGTCCCATGTACCGAGGTTATACCACAAGTTAAAGTTTTGTGGATAAACCATGCTATTGAGGAAATGACCTGGGAGTTGGAAACGGAAATGAAAGTGAGGTATTCTCATCTTTTCAAACACTGTGTACGTACGCCAATTTCAAGGACGAAATTTCATAAGGAGGGGAGGTTGTAAGACCCCGATTTTTTTTTTAAATAAATGGAATTTCCTTTATTTATTATTTTGAAATAGTAAGGGTGGATTTGATTAATGTGGTTAGTTATGGGTAAAATGCGCAAATATTTTAAATAAACAAGTGGTGATAAAATATTCATTGTTGTTTGAATATTCGTTCATCGTGGAATATTCATACGTCGGGGAATATTCGCACCTGTGTGGGCCCCATAACTAAAAAGCGATTGGATGAAGAAAATGACAAATATAAGTTGTTTATAAATAACGACCGTAGTTGTTACATGCTTATACTTGTTGGAATACCCGTGGTTAAAACACACAAATACGCTTGTTGAATAAATAAGAGACACAAGATTGCACCAATTATTGATTCTTACATAAGAAGGCACTACTCAATAATTGTTACAAAGAATTATCATTCAAAGATTTTATTTTATTGATTCAATAATTGCCGCATTGATATTTTATATTATTGTTGTTTCAATAAATTGTCATTATACAAAGATTTTCCATTATCGGCTAATAATTCATATTATCCTGAATAATATTATTAGAAAATATTATTGACAATGTCTAGAAAGTTCTCATCTAAGGAGAGGTTTGGTCACCTAATCATGCGCCAAAGAAGAGAGAAATCTTTATTGAAAGCCCCATCTTTCCTGGAACTACCGTCACAAGATCGTGATTCTGTAATATTATTTGTGAATAATTAATTATTGATTTATATGATGAGAAAAATATTGATTTTATGTGGATATAGATGGAGAAAATTTTAATGTAACAATTGTTGAAAATTAATATTTTATCTTTTTCTAATAAAATAATTCATTTAAATATATTATTTTAATAATATATTAACGGTGATATTTTTATAATGAATGTGGAATATAAGAGTATATGAGGAGGAAGAGTATTTTTGTGGCATTAAGTGTTTAACACATATTTTGTGTGTTGGTGGACACAATTATTGACCGAAATTTGATTATAAATTTGTAAAATAGCCTGCTTATGGATTTCTACCATTTTCGCTTTGAATTTCAAAAACTTCCTTCCGCAAAGTTGTAGATAATGGAATTTCCTATGTAAAGGCCAGTTTTGAATTTTTCTAATAAAAGAGCTATTTATTATGAATTATTTAAGTTCAAGCTTCAAATAATTATTTTTTGAAGTTTTAATTATGTTTTTAAGAAAACGTTTTTCAAATGTTGGTGGCCATCTTTAACATGTGTTTGGTGGTCAAATCAGATTTCAAAGTGGCGAGGAATGTGTTTTGTAAATATTAATATTATATTAAATTTTCTCGCTTTGGTGTTCTAAGATTTTCCTATAAATAGGTGCTTAGGTTAAATTGAAAATCACACCGTAAATCAAGTTTTCTCTCTCTATATTATCGAGTTTATTCTTGTGAGTATTTTGAGTATACTTTGAGTATTGTTATACTATGCAAGTTCAAGTCATAGCCTATATCCTGTTTCAACTAGAAGTACTTGCCTTTCGAGGTAAGGGATGTTATTTTATTCGAAAATAATATTATTTCTTCAATATCATTATGCCGAAATATTGGTTGGAAATTTTTATCAAATGTGGAATTTTTTCATGTCGGCGTTACTATTCATGAGTTACTATTCACGAGTTACTATTCATGAGTTACTATTCATGAGTTACTATTCACGAGTTACTATTCACGAGTACTATTCACGAAGCGTGAAGATGTTTTTTGTGAAATTTTTATCTTTTGGTGTCGGAGTTATTATTCACGTATACGGCACTATTCACGTATACGGCACTATTCACCAAAAAATGAAATTTCTCCTTTTTGTTCAATATATCTATTATAGATATTAGCTTTGATTGTATCCATGTTTTGATCATTCTTGAATTTTACTCCACTCTAATTACTTATGAAGTATTTTGGAACTTTGATTGTTTAAAATACGAATCCTTAATATTTGTTCTTTTGTTTCACTGAATTCGTTTCCTTTAAAATATTTTTCATCATCCTCAAATCCTAAATGATGATATTATCAATATCTTTAAATTTCTGCAAAGATGAATGATTTCTTGATGAATATCTTTGGCCAGTGCAAAAGAGATGAACAAGTGTTTAAATGAACATGACAATCGATGAATATCTTTGGCACTAGTGCAAAGATGAATATTTGATTCCGTATATATATTGATTGATGTTACAGGATAAAATATCGACGATGAACTTTTAAATTCATATATAGAAGATAGTAGTTTGCATTCTCTACTTAACTCTTCTAATGAATTGTTGTTTCAACTATGCAATTGTTGATTTAAAACCGGTTTGTCTATTGTATTCTATTAGATTTTTCCCTGTTGAAGACTAACGATAATTTGTTGTATATTATCTTAGTCATAATATTCTTTATCGGGCTAGTTGAGCTCACCCTTTTCCTTGTTGTTCCATTTTTCTTCTCGTGAGGTGAGAATGTAATGAAAGTACTAGTTTCGGGTGTGGAATGATGGTTCTAGAAAATTGTCTTAGTAGTCCTCACCATTTTTGTAAAATAATGTATCAATAATTGTGATGAGGATTTAGTTGGGTATGGATATTGTCTAGAAGACAATAATTGTATTTAAACTCACAATATATATGTTGTCGTATTTTTTTTCACAACAAATGTATTAATAAAGTTGTAGTTGTTTATGTACCATGTACTTGGCGACTCAGAATGAGTTGGATGGAATGGACCTATTTTGGGGGCGTCACAATATGTATATATCTGATAAATAAAATTATTTATTAGATGTAACTAAGTTCTTTTTAAAATTATTGATCATAGTAGATTATATTTTTATAATAAATTAATCTTGTAATAAAATATTTATTATTTATTTTCCATGAAAATATGATTATTGTATATATGATATGGATTTTATGATATGTATTTATTATATTAATTAAGTTAATTATTTTAACTTAATTAATAATGGTATCTATGAAGGTTATGTCAGCTATGAATTCAAAACTCTAAGTCTGGATTTTGAATAAGGAATGAGAATAATAATATAATATTATTTATATTTCAGTAATATAAACATGTTTGATATGTGTGTAATGTCAATGTGTGGAACAACTATAGTAAAACAGTGTAAAACCCTAGCATTATTGATAAGCTATAGTACAAAAGTCTATTATGGCTGTAAGATTTGTTAAGCTATGTGTTATGTAAATAATGACCATTATTATATTTACTGTTAAGTAGGTAAACCCTAATTACTAGATCAAAACCCTAATTGCTAAGTTATAAACCCCAATTACTAATTTTATCAAGCTTATGGTAATTAGTATTTGATAAAGCCTACTTTACAAGTCTAAAGTGATTAAGAAACCAAATTTAATTAGGGAACCCTAATCAACATTCTTAGAAACTAAGATTTCCATTTTTGCCCTTAATACATAATTCTAGATTTAGAGCTTAGGAAACCTTAGGGTTAAACCCTAAGGGTTAAACTCTAA
This sequence comes from Panax ginseng, assembly GCA_020205605.1. NCBI lineage: Eukaryota > Viridiplantae > Streptophyta > Magnoliopsida > Apiales > Araliaceae > Panax > Panax ginseng. The sequence continues at coordinate 88,964,024 of CM035139.1, read as the reverse complement.
GGGTCAAACCCTAAGGGTTAGAATGAATTGTCAACCTTGCCACTAAACGTAAAAACCAAATGACCAAATTGCCCTTCTTGAATTATTTAATAGATAACTTGTAAAACTTGCAATAACTTTAGTTGGTGACCAACTTTAGCTAGCCATGTGGTCTAGTACTAGCGTTTAATCAACCAAAACCTGCCCTCATGATCAGCCATGGTCCTTGCATCAAATTATATATAGATTGAGAGAGAGAAAAGTTCATAATTTTGTCCCAATTGTTCACAAACACACCACCAAGCTTATCTCTCTCTAAACCCACGAAAATATTTAGCATTTCAGTCCCTTAGTGAGTCCCCAAAACATCAAGAACAAGTCAGGAACAAAGGATCAAGATTTGGTTCATAGAGGTATAAAACCTAACTTAGAAATTTGATCTTATATGCTATGTTAGATTTGATGTTAGAATGTTTAATATGTTATATAAAGTGTAAATTGATGATCTGGGTTGGTATTATGTAGATCCATAACATTTATATGCTCGAATTTAAGTTTTTTACAAAATCTGGAAAAAGTTTGTTTTGTGGTCTGAGAAGGAATCTCAGACCTTCTAGATCTCAGTGTGTTTATTAATTTGGTGTTTTAAGTGTTTAATCTTGTAATATGTCATGAGATCTGTACTCTGGAAGTTGAATCAAGGTCATAGATTGAACAATTGAAAGTTATTATTGGTCAAAGGTCGTTGACCGACCATGACCGGACCATTTCAAGCAACCTGAAACAAATGATCAGCGTCGCCCCAAGCTTTTGTCGACCTTGGATCTGTCTGTGTTTTGTTGTTATGATATTTTTGTTATATCTATGTTGTAGTTTGGTATATGTACTACATGTTCATGCCTTTATATCACCTAAATGATAAATATGTGGGATTTAGCAGTCGGTCAAACCACCCAAGTCGAACATATTCTCTGTTTTCTGGGTAATCCAGAAAACATTTGAATGTGTTGTCAGACAAGGTTTGATCGGAAATTATATGCTTGATTTGTTGTTGTTATAATGATGTTAAATAATAGATCCCTTGTCCTACATGTTGGCTACACACTAGAACCTTTAGATCACAAAAAGGATGCAAGAACAGTAAGTAGTGGAAGCCAAAAGTAGGCCTCATTTAATCGTTTCTTCATTTTCTCGGTAACCTGAAAATGAAGAACGACTCCGACAAACATGTTCCGAGCCTTAGATCTTAGTTGTATGTTATGATATGAACCAGAAATTGTTATGTACTTGTAGATCAAGCATATGTACTACAATATTTGACCCTAAGCTTTCCCAAAAAACATTATATATTAAAAAATTCACTGGTCAAACATGGCTACTTGATAATCGTCTATGAATGTTCTTGAGCCTCAAGAACACCTATATGCGACACTTTCATCGTCGCTAAATGCTATAAATGACAGACTTATTAAATTTAATTATATTAAAATCTAAAAAATTATTTAAAATAGAAAATAAATTCTAAAAATTACAAAATCAATTTTAAAAATTATTTAAGTTATAAAATTAACTTTTAATAATTTGGCATATTTTCCATAAATATTAGTAATTATTTGAATATTATTAATATTTAATTTATTTAGTAAATGGATTTAATAAATTAACTAAAATTGATTTTAAATCATTTTAAATGATAATAAGGTATTTAATAATATTTTAAGTTATAAAATGTAAATTTCAATATTTTTAATGTAAATTTCATTAATTATTAAATATTAATGATATTAGATTTATTTAATAATAATATTAAATAAATAGATTAAAAATGATTTTATTAATTTAAAATCATTTAAAAAAGGATATAAGTTGTTTAAAAATATTTTAAGTTATTATAAATGACTTTTAATATTTTAGTGAATAATCGTTAATATTTAATTATTAATGGTAATGGTTTAAAATTGATTTTAAATGTTTAAAAATCATTTAAGAGTAATATTAAAACTTTAAAATATTCTAAGTTATTATAAATAACTTTAATATTTTGGCAATGGTTTCATTAATAGTTTAATATTAATTAAATGTTAATGATAATAGAATTATGTAATATATAAATTATTTAATAATGATTCCAGAGTTTGAAAAATCATGATAAAGTATAATAATTAATTTAAATTATTATAAGTCCTATGATTGATATTTGAAGTACCCAGAATAATATTTAAAATACAGATTAGAGTTTTAAACTCGATAATTTTCCGATAAAGCCGTCGGTACATAGAAATGTTACCAAAGTTGATCTAAACCTATATAGTTTGACTGTATAAGTGTTTATTTGTCTCTTAATGACTGATATAACTATGTGACAATATGATTAGGTTATGTATTAATTGTAAATAATAGTATGATGTGTTATGATATGTTATTCTAATCAATAGAACAACCATATAAATGATAGGTCATTGAATTAAAGATAGAACTAAGTTGTGTAAGCAACAGACCAGACAAGTTCCTAAATTCTTCCTCCTTTACTTGAGCAAGAATCATAACCTTTGCATTTATTTTATGCAATGGACATGAATAAGACAATTTCAAAATTATACTATCATTATGTTAGATTATTAAACTTTACTGTTATTGATTATGTATCCAATCATTTATACTCATACAAGTTTCTAAACTTTATTCGTTCATTATTTATCAGTGTCGTATTACTATAAGGTTCAGATATATATATTATGTTCGTTAAATTCTAAGTATGGTTATACAAGTGTCCTCACTTGGATAATTATTGGACATGTTGATACATGCTTGTTGATTTCCAGAATGTATACCTTAATTAAAAGTCGTCTAAGCTATTTGACTCGGCTAAACACAGCTTAAGAATACCGTTGAACATGATAGAACCCTAATGATATCCAACCCAATTTATTTTGGTTCTGGATTCAGTCGAAAGTATGAACATCCCAAACTGAAAACTTTTGTGCGCCTGGGCGGTTATGATGAACGAGAATATCGTTCGTATATAGTATTGATCAATACAGGCATAACGGGCCGATCACCCCGTGTTCAGAAGTTATGACGGTTTCTGATGAAGTTCATTAAACCTTTTCAAAATAGAAAATAATGTTCATAGTCTGTCGACTGATCTCCATTTATAGTCAGTACGTAGTTTTAAAATTTTGAAATAGAATTGGTATGTTGATTAGAATTGTTTCAGTTACTTCACAACTATTTCTTCGTTGTAGAAGTGTCGCTCAAAGAAAACATTTAATCCTTTTAGCTAATGTTTATTGTTGCTATTACTTGATGGGCACTCAAATGCTCATTCTTGCTTAATTTAAATGTTTTCAGTTAAGTATGATCAACCAGAGGTCTCTGCCAGAAACAAAGGGAAAGGGAAGCTGTCAAAATAAGTTGTGTTATCTTATGTAATAGCTAGAATTAAATAAGATGATGATATTATTATCTATCATGTAATGAAATATTTTAAGGTCGTGTACCTGGGATTTAGAAAACTCTGATATGTAAATTAAGTTTGATATTTATGACGATATTATAATTATTCCGCTCAAAGAAATGGTATCGTGAAGCACTGAATTCGGGTTTCAAGTACCTAAATTTGGGGGTGTTACAGGTTGGTATCAGAGCTTTAGGGTTAGAAACCATAGGTGAGATTAGACCTTAGGCTATAAGCCTGGAGCAGAGGAAAACGTTGAAAGTACAAATAACTCATATAGAGTTTAAAAGGAGATGAATTGAATAAATTCATCGTCAAACAAAAATAAAAGATAACTTATATAAAACTTTTACTTGAGGTGTGTATATATTATATGCTAATCAGGATAATTTATGTATAGATGTCAGGAGGAAAAGGATTAAGATACCATAAGATCGTAAAAAAGGAGACAGTATCAAAGCCAATAACTAAAGTAGAGGCTCACATTGAAGATAACCTTGATGAGGTGATCCTTTTGGAAAATATAGTACCAGACCCATAAATGGTGGAATTAACAGATAGTGATTCGGATACTGAAGTTGGAGCTGATCAAGCATCAATCGACGTGCAGCATCTAAGGAACAAGGTTTCTTCTCTGGAAAGGTTGTGGGAAATAGAAAATCTGTTGAATAGTTAGTTGCGAAAAGCCTTACTAGAAATAATGGAAGAACAAGGTAAGCTTAAAATCCAAATTGATCAGATAGGAGACAAAAGCAGTAAATCGTGTGCAGCTCCAAGAGAGAAGGGGAAAAGAAAGATAAAAGACCACGACCTAGGAAAATCCGATAATAACCAAGGGAAAAAGATATGTTATATTTGCGTTCGTGAGGGACATACCTTTCCTCGTTGTCCCGACTTTAAGAAAGGTGGATGTTTTATTTGTGGATTAGAAGGTCATTGGGCGAAAGGTTGTCCAAAATCAGGAAAGAGGTGTAGGAAATAGGTAGAAATAGTATTTAATTATGTTAAGTGTGTAATATAATAATCCCAACTTTGGTGTAAGTTGTGGTGGTGATTCCCTACTTTTATGGTCACAAAGGGATATCGGATGTTTAAAGCAGTATGTGCTATGATATGTACTATGAATAAATATGAATCTATGTTTGATTAATGGAATAAGTTTAAAATATTAAACTTATACGATAAGGTTTAGAATGTAAGTTAATAAATATAGATTTTGTTTTATTTAACCAGAAAATGCCGCCAAGATGACAAACTCGAAACCAAAGGGCACACGAGTCTATCAACAATGCTAGAGGACAACAACCAGACCTGATGCAGAATTTTGCGAACATGGTAGCTCAAGCCATGCAGAATGGAATGCCACCAACGAAATCAAATTGACATAACTCGATTTATGAAGCTTCAAGGATTTTATGGCCGTAGGATCGCCTGAATTTAGAGGTACCACTGACCTGATAGAATCTCAAACTTGGGTTAAGGAAATAGAAAAAGAATTTGTAGTCGCTAGGGTAGATGAGGGGCAAAAGATAGCTTTTTCCACCTATATGATGAAAGGAGAGGCGAATTTCTGGTGGGAGGCAAATCAAGCTAGGGCAGGAGAAGGAGTGATAGCATGGACTAGGTTTAAGACGCTATTCTTCAAGAATTATTTCTTGGCTAGTGTGCAGGCTAGGATGGAGGTTAAGTTTTTAAAATTGAAGATGGATAACTTGACGGTTACGGAGTATGCCGCAAAGTTTAATGAGTTAGCTAGGTTCTCTCTGCATCAAGTGGATACGGAGGCTAGAAAGGCAAGGAGGTTTGAGCTAGGCCTAAAACCCTGGCTCTACAATAAGGTGGCAGTGTTGTAGATCAATACGTTTGCCACACTCTTAGAACAGGCTATCATAGCTGAAGGGGGAAGTGAGGCCATGAGTCTCTACAATAAGGAGAAAAAGAATAAGGGTGAGGGAGCTGGGAAGGTAGAAGTAGGTAGTGGAAGTAGGGGTGAGAAAAGAAAGTGGAACAATGTTGGGAGTGTCCAAGTCAAGCAGGAAGGTGTGAAAAAGCAGGTTGTGCACTGTAAGAATTGTGGGAAGGGTCATTCAGGTGACACTATAAGAAAAAGGCCTAACAGCGACCAACAATATCAGCGACCGCATATGCGGTAGCTAATATTCGTATTAGCGACCGACATCTGTGACCGTGACTTAATTCAGTCGCTATTGTAAATAGGCGATCATCATGATGCGGTCACCGAAAGCAAATACTAAAGACAAGTTTGCCTCCCAAAATTTTGCAGGAAATGTTGGCGCCAAGGTTTTTTGTGACCACTAATAATCAGCGACCGCATGTGTCCACATCATTAAAAATCAGCGACCGCAATCGATCGCTGATGGCGATCGTTGATTCTCATAAACTTAATCAGACTCAGGTTCGCGACATCAGTACAGAGAAGAAAACAAAAGAGGGAGATACATACGAGGGAAAAGAGGGAGTAGGGAGGAAGAGAAGAAACCATCGCCAAGACCGCCGCAGACCGCCACACCACCGCCATACACCACCACTTTCACCACCACCGCACACCGCCGCACCACGCCCAGAATCCCCAATTAATCTCTAAAGTAAACTTTTAGTTATCCCTTAATCCCTAAATCTCTAAATTAGACCAATTGTGCTTTATGTAATTCTATTTTTGTACATTTAAATTAGGTTGTTCTCAATACTCTAGCTGTAATTAAAATTAAATGGTACAATATGACTGTGGGTAAAAAATATTTCTTTTCTGATTATTTTTTTGTAAATTGATAATTTCAATTGTACTTCAGTAATGGCACTTATAGAAAGAGATTTTAAGCGAGCTAATCCCTACCATTCTTCTGTTATACTTATACACTACATGATTTCTTTAGTAATTGATAATTTCTTCAGTAATTGATAATTTCTGTTATATACACTTCAATATTTGATAATTTCTTCTGTTATACTCATACACTACATGATTTACTAGTTGCATGCTTAAACTAAATTATTTATGTTTTAGATCTAAGTTGCATATCTTTTAATATTTACAGGGTTACTAATTGATCATGTGTTATTACTTTTTTGAATGTTTCTTGCTATAATCTCAGTTTCTATCTAGTTTTCAACTGATACTTGGATGGAGATTTTGTTTATTTTGTAAAATAGGGAATAAATAATTTTTAGATAGCTGTTCATTCTCACAATCTATTATTAAATTATCTGATATCTAATAAAATCAATCACATGGTAGATAATCACATGGTAGCACATAGTAAAGGATACAATATTAGTATCGATTCTCAAGTGGTTCCCGCTAATCTTCTTATAAATTCCATTCCTAAAACCCCGTAGATTGCTTTCGTTTATCTAGTCTTGATAATCGATCAACCCATTGATAGACATAGACCTAGATCGATCTAGAGTCAGAATGATGTTTGTTTATATTGATATACGCCCATAGAAAAACATATATAAATAAAGGAGGACTCAAAAGTATAGTTTATATGGTAACCGAGGAACCTGTAGCTACTACGTCACAAAACCATCAAAATGTATTTATCAAGTCTAATATTTATCAAGTCCAATATTCAGATCATGCCTATATAATATATATTTTTTTTGGGACATGCGTGCCCATGTAGATAGAGAGCCAACAATTGTATTTATTAACTAAAAGCTATAATTTAAGGTCACTCGAGTTGAGTTAGTTTTCTAGACATGCTAAAAGCTATAATTTCAAGTTTTCCATTAACTCGACATGAACATAAAGAACACCTAAAGGCAAAATGAGTATATGTGATTTTATGTTATCTCTTCTCTAAACTTTAAACTTTTAGATATGGACCCGGAATATATAAAGGCAATGAGTATATGTGATGTTATGTTAATTGCTTATACATTCTTGTTGCTTTTATATGCCTAAAATGGTCAAGTATGCATGCCCTCGCGCATGTGGATAGTCCATATTATAGGGAGACTCACCAAAATTTTTTCATTGGTCGTGTAATTTAGACTTGTCCCAATGCTTATGCGCACTATGCATGATGCAATGATTCATATTCTACCCCTAGAATCTATCGACTTTAGGTTGGTGTCAATTAAAATATGTAGGATGACATAAGACCATAATAATCATATATATATGTAGGATGACATAAGACCATAACATATCATAACGATCTCAAGTCAAGTCAGGTAAATTTGTTTTGGCATGTATCCTTGTTCAATTCTAATCATATATAATCATATATATATATGCACACTCATGTTATATATGTATATATATGGCATCGAGTTGAATTGTAAAACTCTAACAAGGGAATACAATAATTCATGTCAACATAGGTACCGTGGTATCATGGACCTCTATTCGCATCAGAGTTGGATGAGACGACGAAAAGTCAAGTGCCCAGATAGGTGCTATAAAGTAGAATTTAGAGTCGGTTGCCAAGTATTTCTAGATTATGCGATAGTCACCCGAATGTGTTAATGGTCGTAACAAGATAAGATGTCCTTGTTTGAAGTGTAAGAATGTAAATTATATGGATGTAGATATAGTAAACTATCATTTACTTGTTTCGGGTTCATGAACAATTACGAAGAATGTCAGGTGGGCACAAGGGCAGAGAAGAGATAGTGGCAACGCACAAGTACACAATCCAGCAAGCAAGAATACCCATCGTATGAAATGACATGGTTCATGATATCAGTAGGCCAATTTTTGATTGGGAACAAGGCAGAGAGCAACCTATGAATTCTGATGCCAAAGCATTCTTTAAGTTGTTAGACGAGGGTAAATAACCGTCAGGGGCATGGTTGCATCGAAGCACACTACATTGTCTCAGTAGTGGCTTACATTACTTAACATCAAGGTCGATCACAACATGAGCCATGAGTGTTTTTTGAGTCACTTTGAGGGCCATTAAGAGTATGTTGCCTGCCTGCGAAAAAATTTGCCCGATAACTACTACTATTGTAAAAAAATGGTGAAGAAGTTGGGTCTTGATATCAAAAATCGATGCATGTCCGAACGATCGCATGTTGTTTTATAAGGAAAATGAATGTAAGACAAAAGTGCACGCTTTGCGCCATGATCGATTTAGGCCTAATAAAGAGGGTGTGACTACAAAAAAGACTTATATACCTTTTAAGATTTTAAGGTATTTTCCAATTACATCTCTACCAAAAGATTGTACATGTCTTCAAGAACAAATTAACATATACGACTTGGTATGCAAAATCTCCAACCAAAGATGGAGAACTCAACCATCCCGCAGATGGGCAGGTGCTTGGAAAGATTTCAACTTAGCACATCCGGGTTTGTATTGAACCTAGAAATGTGAGGCTTGGATTGTCCACTCGATGGTTTCAACCTGCTCGCCACTCAAATGTTCCGCATTCTCACCGGCCTCGTGATTGTTACTCCGTATAACTTGCCTTCCTCGATGTGTATGAAAAAAAACCATACTTGTTTTTTCACTCATGATTCCCGGTCCCAAGAGTCCCGGAAAGAACCTAGATGTTTACTTGAGACCTCTTATAGACGAAGTTGAAGGTATTGTGGGAGGATGGAGTATGACTTGGGATGTTTCCATGAAAACAAATTTCAACCTTAGGGCAATAAGTTATGTGGACCATAAGTGACTTTCCGCTTATGGTATATTATCTGGATGGAGTACACACGGGAAGTTAGCTTTTCCATATTGTATGGGTCATACAAAGTCTTTCAATCAATCAAATGGTCGAAAGCCATGCTGGTTTGATTGTCATCGTCATTTTTTGCAGGTAGATCACCCGTTTCAAGAAATAGAGAACACTTCAGAAAAGGGAAAGTAGATCATGATATGCCAAAGACCGCGATCGTCGGGGGATGAGATGCGTGACCGCAGTGATGAGATTGCTTCTGGCATCCCATTCGGTAAGATTGCTCTCTAACATCATCGATGGGTTTGGCGTGTCTCATAATTGGGTTCGAGAAGCATCTTTTGGGAACCGCCTTTATCGGTCTACAAATTTGATTCATTATAATCTAGACGTGATGCATATTGAGAAGAATGTGTTCGACAATGTGTTTAACACCGTGATGGGTGTCATGCAAAGACGAAAGATAATGATAAGGCACGCTGGACATGAAAGATATTTGTAAAGTCATCCCGGATTAGAACTTTATGAATCTACTAATGGTAAGATGGTCAAACCGCATGCAAGGTACACATTGTCCAAAAAGTAGGTCAAGATGTGTGCACATGGATAAAGTCTCCAAACTACCAGATGGATATGCGCCAAACATTGCAAGGTGTGTTATGTGGAAAATTGCAAGGATGAAGAGTCATGACCACTATGTGTTCATGGAGAGACTCATGCCTATAGCATTTCGGGGACTTGCTTGATAAACCAATATGGGATGCTTTGACCGATCTTAGTCGCTTCTTCGTAGACATATGTTCAAAAACGTTAAATGAAAAGGACATGTCTATACTTGAGAAGAACATCATCGAGATCACGTAAGCTTGAAAAAATATTCCTCCCGGTTTTTTCGACTCTACGGAGCATTTGCAAATCCATCTACCCTATGAAGCTCGTGGTGGGCCCACTAATATAGATGGATGTACCCTTTCGAGAGGGTCATGGAAACCTTAAGAGGAAGGTGAAGAATAGAGCTTATGTCGAGGGGTCGATATGTGAGGCATACAGCTTTGATGAGATATCTACGTTTGTCTCGCATATTTTCCCCGACGAAGTCTTCGATAAAGGCCAATCGAGTCCCGAGACATGATGATGGGGGCAATGTTGAACTAAATGGTCGGCTTTTCAGATTTGGTTTACCGGGTCACGCAGATGGAAAAAAGAAAAGCGATATTCCTTTCTCGAGCAAGATTTACATGTCATGCGATACTTACATTCTTCTCAATTATGAGGAGATTGATGAATTTGTGAGGTATACATGTAAAATTCATATGTATTAGACCTATATCTTAACCTCATAATCTCATATTAATATATGTTAATGTTTATAAAATTGTATAGAATATATGATGACGAAAGTTAAAAGCAAATCAAATCAAGATCACCGATAAAGATATTCAAGTTAGTCGTGATAAAAATTTGCTCTTTTCGCTAAAGGACAAAGTAAGTTAAGTTAATTAAGAATGACATATATCGATTAATTTATGAATGTATTTAATTCAATAGAATTTTTGTAGGCTCTTAATGAGGGAACGATTCCTCCAAATATACAAGTCCTAGCTATGGGTCCGCATAGTGACCAAGTCATTCGCAATGGTTACAAAATAAATGGATGTGAATTTCATACAAAGACATATGCTCATGAGGTAAAAGAACAACTAATACCGGAGTGTGTGTTCAAGGAGATTGTTACAATGAGCTTGGTCGTGCCTTTTATGGGGAGTTGAGGAAATCGTAGAGTTATCGTATGCGGCACACGACGGGGGTCATATTAACTTGTTCAAGTGTCGCTGGTTTGATTCGTAAAAGGGATACGTGTCGATGCATATGGAATCGCCGATATTAACCTCCATAGTCGTCAACAGACTCCAACGAACCATTTGTTTTACCAACACAAACAAAGACAAGTATACTACACTCCTAGTCCTATTAGAAAAGGGATAGACCGCCACAGATTGGCAAGTTATAATTCATACTCCCGCCAATGCAATGTGTCCAAGTAATAGATTTTGATTTCTACCAAGAGGAGATGCTTCATGACCTCCCTCCTAATAATAAATATAGAGGACAACAATGATGTAATCCAGCTAGAGGTGGAGATGAACCCGATGAATTGATCCCGAGACAATTTATTGTGCTGATGATAAAGGATACCGAGGAAGAGTTATTGACTAACACTAACATAGAATCAATCAAGAAGAAGATGGTTATGAATCTCCGATACTTGTACAAAATGATTCTCGACTCTCGCATAACGATTTTCATTAAAATGTATGTTTAGTTTTAATCAGACATACAATGAATTTACATATAGGAATGTTCTTTATATCCTTAACATGTTTATGTACCTTTTATTTATAGGTGTCGTAGTTAACTATTTCATACAATTAATAGTCATTATTGTCCTTTTCTATAAAATGTATATTTAGTTTTAATTGTATTACATACAATTACATATATACGTGTTCTCTATATCCTTGACATGTTTATATACCTTTCATTTATAACTCATACTAACATCCTAAATTTTTTACTTATGTCTTCTGAACTAGCAGCACGAAAGCGCGGGTTGGATCGGGGCCCTAATCATGTGCCGAAGGCCCCGGCTAATCCAGATGATCGCATTCTCATACAGATTCGTCCTCCTCCAGAAAGCATGTAAGTTAAACATCGTGTATATATAATGTTTTAATATTTCCATTGTTATAAATATATTTTAATGTAAATTATTGTATATTGTAGTGATTTTCAAGATAGTAAAATTGTGAAGTGCATTTCACAATTATGTTTACGTAATCGGCTCACGCTAAAGATTACATGGGCGAAGCACACCTCTCGCCCATAAGGATGCAAATTAATCTGAATTTTAGTATATTTTTTTATCACTCTATAGATAATACATAGTTAATCAAATAATATTGGCGACTTAATATTATTATGGTAATATAACAGCTTTTAATATTATTATTGTTGTTTTATTTGCGTAAGAGGTATATAGATGGGACGACGCACATGCATCGCTTATTCGCATCTGCTCGCGCGTAAGTGCTATCGCTCAACTAAAGATAATCCGAACAAGGAATGATGTAAAGCCCCGCATAATGATGAGATTGACCATCCAGACAAGGTGAGCAAGATATATGCATAAAGATAGCCCCGGTGGTGCGCACAAACCCATATACGGGTGCGTATGTGTGACCAAAGGAGAGCCGAGAGTCGGGTCAAGAGACGCAAGATCGCCGCCTCGAATGCATCCTTAGGTGTATCTCGGCGGCGAAAAGGCAAAAGACACGCATAAGGGCGGCAAGATATATCATACCGCAACATATTGCGCTGTGGTACGATATATATAGCAAGCTTTATCAAGCTTAGTTATTTGTTTTATGTTTACAAATATGTTTTGTAGCTAAAATATCATATGTTTACATATTAATATGAGAACATGAACCGTAGGAGTCTCAGTCTCAAGGTCAACCTATCAATTGGTTGATGTGTATGTGGCCACCCGTGATGGTCTCGCTCGATGTTGTTCGATAGCGTAATAAGTTAACTTTATACTAATATGTTGTTTATAAATCAGGACGACCTTTTTAGCATTTTTTTTATTTATTTTTAACTATTTAATTGTCAACCTTCCGACAGACACTTATAAGGGCTTAATGAACGAAGCGCCATCCTCAAGGCACCCCGCCATCATCGATTGATCAAGAATTATGGGAGAGGGTGTCCGTCGTGAAGAAAAACTATGTTAAAGGCCAATGACAAAAAAAAACGACGCCCAACCATCAAGGGCACAGTAAGCTCGCTACCTACCCACACATAATCATTAGTCATCCAAATTATCATACTCTGCTATCGACCGTGGTGAGAGCGATCCGTCGAATCATGATCTTCTTCAGATACTCGAAGTGCATCCGCATTCTCCGAGTTCCTCGATGAGTCATGAGGGCAAATGGTGGCAGCAGCAAAGATCACAACATCGTGGTGGCGTACCAAGTATATATATCGATATTGTTATCACATCGCTTTACTTATATGTTTCACTATACATTGTCTATTGTTTAGCTTTCCCCAAGTCATAAAGCATTATCAACACATGTAACATATATGTTTTTTTCTTTTATTAATTACAAGGTACTAATTTGATGATCCATGAAGAGCTAGCTAGACCGGTACATGTTAGATTTTTAAAGCCTCATAGACTTGTATTGATTTTTAAAGTCTTTTTAGATTCATTCTTTGACAATTGTTTTGGTTTACGATAACATTATATGGATGTTTATGATTGTATTGTGTTGTGTTGGTTTTACGATTCTATTATATCGATGGATGTTTATCATATAGTACTTATCACGGATGAATGTTTATCATATGGTAGTTATCATGGATGGATGCTTATATATATTTCGTGTGTTTGATATAAAAGCAGTACAAAGCAAAGTTTATTTTTGGGAAATCAATAAAACAAGAAAAATATTTAAAAAAAATATAAAGACATCAGCGACCGCACGCGGTCGCTAATAGTGAAACATGGTCGCTGATAACTACTATGAAACTAGCGACCGAATCGGTCGCTAGTACCGATCGCTGACACGTGTGCCACGTCACACCTGACATATGACTCAATATTAGTCAGAATAGCGACGGCTTCGGTCGCTGATTGCGGTCGCTACTATATCGGTCGTTATTGTTGGTCGCTGATGTCCTTCCAAATGACCAGATTACTCATGATTAATATCGCCGACCGCATGTCGTCGTTGATACTCATCTCATGACCATATTACGTCGTCACCGATATGCGGTTGATTGATAAGCCTTTTTGTTGTAGTGTGAGTATCTTAAGGGTAAGTTTGTGTGCTAAAAGTGTGGGCAGGAGGGACATATCTCTCCTAACTGCCCCAATCCTAGGATGAGCAATGGGTGTTTTCTGTGTGGATCCACGGAGCATAAGGTGAAGGACTGTCCAAAAAGGAATGGATATAGGGAGTGTAAATGCGGGAAAATTCAGTGGAACACAGGCGATAACGGGACCAACTTCAACGAAATCAACCGCAAGAGTCTTCAAGATGACGGTTCAGGATACCGTAGCAGCCGGGGATGGGACTTCAGGTATTATTCGTATGAATTGTATTTTCATATATATGATTTTCTTAAATATAAGTAAATTATGTTATAAAGAAATTTTGAAGGAGAAATTCCGGTTCTGTTAGAAATCAAATTTCTGTAGAATTAGATAGACAAGCTTTATGTTGAGTAGTTAAAGATCAGTTCAATCAAATCTGATCGAGATCTACTTAAAATGATTGTGTATGCTATTTGCCCTAGTGTCTATAGGTTTTAAAGCGGTGATTCCGGGGACGGTATCCTTATAAGGGAGGGTGGATGTAATAACCCAATATTTTCAATAAGAAATTTTGCGAATAATTATTTTTATATATATAAGGGTGGGAATATGTGCAAAGTAAAGTATATGTATATATCTGATAAATAAAATTATTTATTAGATGTAACTAAGTTCTTTTTAGAATTATTGATCATAGTAGATTATATTTTTTATAATAAACTAATCTTGTAATAAAATATTTATTATTTATTTTCCATGAAAATATGATTATTGTATATATGATATGGATTTTATGATATGTATTTATTATATTAATTATGTTAATTATTTTAACTTAATTAATAATGGTATCTATGAAGGTTATATGTCGATATGAATTCAAAACCCTAAGTCTAGATTTTGAATAAGGAATGAGAATAATAATATAATATTATTTATATTTCAAAGAATATAAACATGTTTGATATGTGTGTAATGTCAATGTGTGGAACAGCTATAGTAAAACAGTGCAAAACCTTAGCATTACTGATAAGTTATAGTACAGAAGTCTATTATGGTTGTAAGATTTGTTAAGCTATTTGTTATGTAAATAATGACCATTATTATATTTACTGTTAATTAGGTAAACCCTAATTAATATTTAGAAACCCTAATTACTATATCAAAGCCCTAATTGCTAAGTTATAAACCCTAATTACTAATTTTAGCAAGCTTATGGTAATTAGTATTTGATAAAGCTTACTTTACAAGTCTAAAGTGATTAGGAAACCTAATTTAATTAGGGAACTCTAATCAACATTCTTAGAAACTAAGATTTCTATTTTTTCCCTTAATACACAATTCTAGATTTAGAGCTTAGGAAACCTTAGCGTCAATCCCTAAGGGTTAAACCCTAAGGGTTAGAATGAATTATCAACCTTGCCACTAAAAGTAAAAAGCAAATGACCAAATTTCCCTTATTGCATTATTTAATAGATAACTTGTAAAACTTACCATAACTTTAGTTGGTGACCAACTTTAGCTAGCCATGTGGTCTAGTACTAGCCTTTAATCAACCAAAACCTGCCCTCATGATCAATCATGGTCCTTGCATCAAATTATATATAGATTGAGAGAGAGGAAAGTTCATAATTTTGTCCCATTTGTTCACAAACACACCACCAAGCTTCTGTAACGCCCCAGAAAAAAAATCAGATTTTTGAGAATTAAATTTTTATTTGATTATGTGGATTAAATGAATTTAATTTAATTAATTATGGGAGTAAGATATTTAAAGGTCGTTCTATGACCTAAACATATCGGAATGCCATAGTATTTTGGCTACGTGGTAGAATTAAAGTGTTTGAATTTCCAAGACGAAAATAAAAGCTTCCATATATCTATGCTTCGTAAATATGTGAAAGACCCAAACCACATTATTGACTTAGAACTAGACGAGATAGCCGAAGATTTAACGTACAAGGAGGTACCTGTTAAGATCTTGGATAGGAAAGAGCATGTGCTACGCACCAAGGTTATACCATAAGTTAAGATTTTATGGAGGAACCATGCTATTGAAGAAATGACCTGAGAGTTGGAATCGGAAATAAAAGCGAGGTACCCTCACCTTTTTGAAACACCAGGTACGTACGTCAATTTTGAGGATGAAATTTTATAAAGAGGGGAGGTTGTAAGACCCCAACTTATTATAAATAAAATTGAATTTTTCCTCTATTCATTATTCTAAATTAATAAGGTGTTAGTTTGATATAATGCTTTGGTTATGGGTGAAATGTGCAAATTTTGCAAAATAAGCAAGTGGTTATAAAATATTCATTTCTGTCGGGGAATATTCGTTTGGTCGTGGAATATTCTTTTTATCGGGGAATATTCGTACGACGGCGCAACCATTTGTGGGCCCCATAACGGAAAACGGTTGGATGAAGGAAAACGACAAAGTATGAGTTTTATAAATAACGTCGTAGTTGTTACCGTTAACACTGTTGGATTACTTAGTGGTTAAAATACAGTAATACGCGTGGTTGCACAGTAGCACACGGTATTGCACAATATTGTTGAATTATTGATTCATACGTAAGAAGGCACTACTCAATAATTGTTATAGTAATTACTATTTAATATTTTATTTTATTGATTCAATAATTGTTGCGTTGATAGTTTATATTATTGTTGTTTCAATAATTATCATTGCACAGTATTTCCCATTATCAGATCAATAATTCATATTATTTGAATAATATTATTAGATAGAATTATTGGCAATGTCTAGAAAGTTCTATCAAGGAGAGGTTTGGTAACATAATTGCGTGCCAGTAAGGAGAAATCCTTATTGGAAAGCCCCCTCTTTCCTGGGAACGGCTTGGTTGTCATAATTGTGATTCTGTAATATTATTTGTGAATAATTAATTATTGATTTATATAATAAAGAAATATTTATTTGATGTGGATATAAATGATGGATTTATTTACGTGGTTATAAATGAAGGAATTAATGCTGAGGTGTTTATCAGTATTTTATCGGAATGGAGGTATTAAAAATCATCCGTTTGTGGATTTCAGATATTTTCTGTTTGGAATTTTGAAAAATTCAAAGTTATAGAGTTGTAGAGAATTCAATTTTGTGTGGAATGGACATAAAATTCGTATTTTTTTGATTAACGAGCTATTTTCTATGAATTGTTGAAGTTTCGAAAAAAAAATGATTTTTATTAAAATTAGGTGGGACCCAATTTTGGTTGGTGTTGAATTCACATGGGCTGCTATTTTTTTTGTCTAAGATGGCATGCTTGATTCAAAATTGGTTGGTGGGTAGAAGAAAGAATGAGAAAATATTATATTTTATTATTTTAGTCTACTATGGCGTTCTAGCATTTTCCTATAAATAGACGCTTAGGTTAGAATTGAAAATCACACCAGAAACAAGTTTTTTTTCTCTCTAGATTATCGAGCATATTTTTGTGAGTATTTTGATACTTTAAGAATTGCTGTTCAGTGCAAGTTTCTGTCAGCACTATATCCGAAATTCAGTCAGAAGTATGATAATTTTGAGGTAAGGGATGTTATTTTCTTCTTAAATGATATTATTTTATTCAATATCATTATGCCAAAATATTGGTTTGAACTTTTTAATCAAATTTGGATCTTTTTGTGTCAGGGTTACTATTCACGTGATACTATCTTATTCACGATACGATACTATTCAATCTTATCACGCCACTATTCACCAAAAATGAAAATTTTCCTTTTTGTCCAAGATGTCTATTATGGTTACTATCTTTGATTGTATCCATGTTTTGATCTTTATTTTTAAATTCTGCTTGAAAATTAGTTATTATGGAGTATTATTGATCTTGGATAAACTGTAATACGAATCCCTAATATTCGTCCCTCTGTCTCACTGGATTCGTTTTCTTTAAAATATTTTTCATCATCCTCAGTCTTAAATGATGATGTTACTGAATATCTTTGGTCTGTAGTGCAAAGATGAATGATTAACTAATGAATATCTTTGGCCCGTAGTGCAAAGATGAACATGTGTTGAGATGAACATGACCGACTGGTGATACAAATGAATATCTTTGGCCTGTACTGAAAAGATGAATATTTAATTAAAGATATATATTGATTGTTGTTACAAGGATAAAATATTGATGATGGACTTTGAAATCTTAGAAGATAGTAGAATTCATTCTCTACGTGACTCTTCTAATGGATTGCTGTTTCCGCTGCATTTGTTGATCTAATACTTGTTGTCTATTATATTCTATCAGATTTTTCCCTATTGAAGACTAATGATAATTTGTTGTATATTACCTTAGTCATAATATTCTTTACTGGGCTAGTTGAGCTCACCCTTTTCCTTTTTGTTCCATTTTTCTTCTCAGGAGGTTAGAACATAGCAGGATCTAGTCGGGGTATGGAGTGATGGTTCTAGAAAGATGTTTTAGCAGTCCTCACTATTTCTGTAAAATAGTGTATGAATAATTATAATGAGGACTTATTTGAGTGTGGATATTGTCTAGAAGACAATATTTGTATTTAAACTCACAGTATGTGTTGTCATTTTTTGCACGACAATTGTATTATTGAAGTTGTAGTTTTCTTTTTGTACAATGTATTTGGCGCCTCAGAAGGGGTGTTGTATACCTATTTTTGGGGCGTCACATCAGCCGTTGAAGAACATTTCAACGAAGGTCAAGCAACCTTGCCGTTATTCAGTCGTTGGTAAGTAAATCCAGCGAAGCATCGAAAGTGGTCTGATGATCTCAGTTGTTGAAGCACATTTCAGAGAAGGTCAAGCAATCTTGACGTTATTCAGTCGTTGGCAATTAAACCTAGCGAAGCATCGGAGGTTGTCCGATAATGGTAGCCGTTGATGGACATTTCAATGAGGGTTAGGTAGCCCTGACAACATAAGCTATTGGCAGTAACTTCGATAGAACACTGGGAAAACCTGGCGATACAAACCAGGGAAAACAATCCTCATCGGGGAGGACCGATGATGGAATCTGTTATACAAGTCTTCATCAGACAAATCACAATTCCCCAAGAGTATCTCGTACATGAGAAGTACATCCTCAATGGGAAGTTTGTACTCAAGATTAAGGACTTTTGTGATAACCCTAATGACAACATCCTGGAGGTTCCTATGAGCTTTGGAGTTGACATCCTAGCAGTTCATCAGGGTCATCAGTTGTAGCTCCAGTCCCCAACAGAAGTTGTGGGAGCAGACAATTGTCACATACCATTGGGAAACAATCCGACAAACCACATTCATCATAAATTTGCATCATGTTGCAGTACATTGCTTCATAATTATCCAGTCATGTTTCAAGTGTCTAGCGATCTTTATCATATCCATGCCATTACATTGCATGAATATGATAAAGAGAGACATCTGTAGACACTCGAAAATTTGCATTCCTATTAATAACCTTGCAGGAGGGCAGAATAATCTTCCATAGATAACCCTGGAGGTTAAAATAGTTCCAATCCCGGAGACAACATCGGGATACTCAGTTTTCAATCTTCGAGACAACCCTGAGATACTCAGTTCCAATCCCGGAGACAACACCGGGATACTCAGTACCAATCTTAGAGACAACCCCGATATACTCAGTTCCAATCCTGAAGACAACCCTGGGTGATTCAGTTCCAACCTTGGAGATAACCCCGAGGGATACAGTTCCAGTTCCAGAGATAACCCTGGAGCAGTCAGTTTCAACCTCAGAGATAACCCCGAGGACCTCAGTTCCAACCCCAGAGATAACCCCGAGAGGGTAGGAACACATCAGAGATAACCCTGAGGACATTCAGTACCTACAGCAGCCCAATCTCAAAGATAACCCCGAGTAACGACTGCTACATCAGCCTAGAGCCAAAGATAACCTTGGTGAGGGGAAAAATTGTCATTTTTCCACCTTGATACTACATTTGTGTCATCTCAACATCATTTCATCCCACATTCTACATAAAAGTGTCCCACAAGAACCATAACTCAAATCCCGAGTGACTACTACGCAAGACAGTACACCAATTAGAATTTGAAGAATTGAAGATCAGGTTATGGATCCATCTTCCAAGATTCATAAAACCTCTTATCCCATGTCATTGTGTAGATCTCGACAACAACATTCCAAAAAGTTATTATACGCCTCAATTGTGACATCCCCAAATTCAGGTACTTCATTTCCACTAGATTTGGTGCTCACTTGATAAAAACATTCATATCTAATTACCCAAACATATTAAAGTTTAATAATAAACCTCTCCATTAAAGGGTTACATCAATAAGTTCAACAAAATCTACCATGTTATCTAACATTTAATTACAAACATCATGTACAGAAAAATTAAATAAATACATCATAAGATTTAAAATAAAGTCCAACAACATAAAAGCTAACGGGTTTACAAGTCTTCAATACTTGTTTATCTTCCCTTTCCCTTTACTGGTTGTAGGTTCATCGACCTTCTCAACTTTAGCTAAAATATTATATAAGCAAGAGTGAGCAAACGTCAATGCTCACTTAAAATGACAATGAATAAACATCATATCAACTATCAAATGAATAGGTTCAATAAAAATGAATAAGGTATTTCATCAATAATAATCAAGAACAGAATGTGAAATATATTACTGAGGGTCAAAAGACCATGAACTATGTCCATAGTTATAAGTATTCTTTCAACTTAAACTTTAACAGTCATAAGACTATAAGGACCTCTCGTACTTAGGGGGATCAGCCCTTCGTACAATGTATTGTGCATAAATATTTCAATGCTATGCGTAAATTATCCCCTATGATAGGGTTTTTCATCTCAGTATTTGGAATACAAGTCCGTACCAAAGTAAGTTCGTTTTGGATAAGTTTCAAGGTAATTTAGAGTTTAACGAACATCAACTAAGGATTAGTTGAATAAAATGTAGTAACGATACGCTATGTAATAAGTCATAAATGAATCAACATTGCATAGTAAAGTCATGCTTTAGGAATGAACTAAAAGCATAAGTATTGAATAACATACCATGCCTTGCTTGAACAATATTAAGCTAAGGTTAAAATCTTATTCAGAATTGAGTATTGAGCATTCATATCAATTAATAAATTGAATGAAAAAACTTGTTCAATAATTGCACGTTTGGATATCAAGTATTGAGCATGCATATCAAGTATTGAACTTCTATTTATAGAAAAATATAATTTAAATAATTGCACGTTTTGGGGCTCAAAATATTACAGTATAATACCTTCATCTTTTCCTTCATTTTTAATTTAGTCCTGCAAGTATTATCAAACATGCACCACCTCCCCTAATAGTACATCATGTGAATCAATAGTTCTATACATGTGAAAATACGAATTACAGTATAGTACTTCCATCTATACCTCCATTTTTAACTTAGTCATGCAAGTATTATCAATCTTGCACCACCTCCCCTAATAGTACACATATGTGAACAAATAGTTATAATCACGTGAATTAATAGCAATTAATTGGTCATTTATCCCATTAATTACCCGATTGGTCAATATAACTTTCAGACATCAATTATTATCGAAATAAATGTCGATTTCCACTAACACTAATAATCCCAACACAATGGAACTATCAATTTCATCTTTAATCAACACGAACTTATTCATCATTAATATTATAACTTACAATATTTAACAACCAGGTCGTTCCCAGGAAAGAGGAGGCTTTTCGATAAGGATTTCTCCTTATTGGCGCACAATTAGGTGACCAAACCTCTCCTTGACAAAACTTCTAGACATTGTCAATATTGCAAATAATAATATGAATACCTTTATCGTCTCAATTATTGATTTAATAATATAACATATTATGCGAGATGATATTGTGACAATAATTGAATCAATAATATGAGAAATATGATGCAAAGAATTATCACGTAGCAATAATTGAGTATAACCGAGTGACTTTCACGTAAAGCATCAATAATCAATACCGTGTGCTACTATGCAACCACGCCAGACATCGTCTTTTTTACTAATACTCTGGGTAGTTCAACAGTTTTAACGGTAACACTTTCGCCGTTATTTTTATAAAATGATAATTATGTCATTTTCTAACTACGACAATACTTACTTTGTGGGGTCCACCAATGATTGTGCCGTTGTACGGATATTCCTGATAAAAAGAATATTCCCCGACCAATCGAATATTTTATAACAACTTGCTTACTTTACAAAATTTATAAATATTACCCACAACTATAACATTATATCATATCCACACCATAATATTCAAAAATATATTTCGAGAAAATTTAATCTTTATTCATAAAAGTTGGGGTCTTACAACCTCCCTTTCTTATGAAATTTTGTCCTCGAAATTAAGGTGCGTACCTGATATGCTGAAGAGGTGATGATACCTCGTCAGATTCTAACTCTTGAGATATAACCTTTGAGTGTAGAATATGTTCATTCTTATCTAACATTTTAACAGGTATCTCCTCATACGTTAAATCTCCTGCTATCTCGTCTAGTTCCAATTCAATAATGTGGTTCGGGTCGTCCACATATTTACGTAACATTGATACGTGAAAAATGTTATGAACATGCGACATACTTTGCGGTAAAGCAATTCTATAGGCCACAGTTCCTACTCAATCGAAGATTTCAAATAGACTAATAAAATCGAGGGTTGAGATTTCCTCTCTTCATCGATTCTAGTTTCTATAATAACGCCCTCTTGAACTTTTTTCTTCACATTCATCAGCTCCAGGTGTGTAGCTTGAGCGGTTTTAACTTCATCAGTTAACGTCGATTCTACTCGTATTATTTGACATCATCACGTGGGTCCTTAGAGTCTTTAACTCTATCTTCATCATTCATAATTATACGAAATGGGTTTTTTGTTAACATCGTCACACTCGTAAACGCATACTATCTTCTATTCAACGCGTCAGCTTCCACGTTCGCTCTTCCATGATGATATTGAATGGTATAGTCGTAACCTTTAACAGCTCGAGCCAACGTCTTTGGCACATAATACATTCGTTTTGGGTGAAGAAACTAGTTGAGGGTTTTAGAGATGGGTTTTCACACTCTGGGTAGGCCAGGAAGTCTTCAGGAATATGTCAGGAAATTTATTAACGATAGAAAAAAAAATTGTGACTCTCTTCCCAAGACTTGGATAGTATATCACATTGATACCTATCAACTTGCCATAGTTATTCACGGCTTCCCCTACAGAAAGTCTGGCTTCGGTGCATTCCACACAAGGAAGTCACTAGCGAAAGGCTCAGGGCTCTTTACTTATGGCTTAATATAACAGTGATTGACTTTAGTGGTTTGGTTGCTTGAATTCGCATAACAGGTTGGTTAGGAATATGAAAGCTAACAACCTTACGAAAATAATCAATTTTGGCATGATGAGTAGTTAACCAATCGATTCCTAAAATCACATCAAGGGCAAGTATTTTCAAAGAGATAAGATCGACAGGTAATGTGAAAGTGTCGATTTGAATCAACAAGATTTATAAACAGTGGAGGTAACGAAGGTTTCTACTAACAAAGTTTCAACTAATAAGTTAAAGTCTAACTTCTCTGGGGTCAAATTTAAACGTTGAGCGCAAGAAAGAGAGATAAAAGAATGGGTAGAACCGGTATCTAATAAGGCATAGACTTCGCAAGAATTTATAATTAACTAACCCGTGATAACTTTGTTCAGGTTACTCGCTTTTTGAGAAGTCACGAAAAACGCTCTTCCTGAAACTACGAACTTTGTTTTGTCCATATCCGCCTTTGGTTCCACCGTCCCAGCTGGACTTTATTTTGCTACAGGACAAAATCGAGCTATGTGACCGTCTTTTCCATAACTAAAACATACCTTGGAAGGCTGTGAACAGTTTGGACTTATGTGTCCATCCTCTCTACATCTGTAGCATCTAACTGGCGGTCATTCTCCTCCCCTAGAATTTGTTGTTGGTGTTGGTCCTGTTGCCAACGTCTTCCCATTATTATTAAATCTTCTCTTCTTGAATTTTCCACTTCTATTATCTTGGCCATGATTACCACCGAAGTGGTTACCATTCTTGGCATGATAATTTCCCCCACAACTCATTATTATCGTGTTGTTGGATGTTGCCTTTTGGTTATACTGACTCATTATCGCGCTCCAATAATTGAGACCTACTCACAACATCTAAATATAAACAAAGTTTGTGAGAAATGAGGTATTAACGTATATCAGGTTTCAAACCTCTTAGAAACATTCGTGTCATTCACTCCTCATTATCGACCAAATGGGATGCAAATCGGGATAACTTCGCAAATTTAGCCTCGTATTGCGACACGGTCATATTGTTTTGCTCCAACTTGATGAATTCTACCTCCTTCATATGACGAATACTTTCGGGAAAGTACTTGTCGTTAAACAACTCTTGGAACTTCTCCCAAGATATCTTGAGTGCATCAGGCTGGGTACGCTTTAACAATTCCCACCAATAATCTGCCTCTTCACGCAACATAAAGGTGGCAAAGGGAACCTTTTGCTCCTCTGAGTATTCCAAGACATCAAATATCTTGGTGATTTGCTTTATCCATGTCTCCGCCTTAAGTGGTTCTGGCTTTCCCAAAAACTTTGGCGGTCCCAGCTCCTTGAACTACTTAGCAGTGACCATCTGAGAGTTGGCAATGTTTCCACCTGAATTTTGAACAGGAGTCTTTCTCACCTGATGTTGCATGAATTGTATAAAGCCTCTAAACATCTCATCGTTCATCATCTGATTGGTGTTGTTATTTACCTGAGGATTATTGTCTTCCTGTTGCACATTATCCTAGGTATTGATCGTTGGTTACTCAACGGTCTCATGTGCTTCATTGCTGATCTCAACATTTTCAAATGCCATTTTCAAACATTGTCACAAAACAAGGGTTAATTGACATATCACGTATTATCCTTATACTCTGACCGAC
Organism: Panax ginseng; assembly: GCA_020205605.1. Lineage (NCBI taxonomy): Eukaryota > Viridiplantae > Streptophyta > Magnoliopsida > Apiales > Araliaceae > Panax > Panax ginseng. The sequence goes on along the minus strand of CM035139.1, from coordinate 88,939,105 downwards.
CAATTAAATACCGAATAAACTTAGGTAGGTCATACTAGCGAAGGAATTCCCCGTCTCTCCCCTCCTAGTTCTTGTCTCACATCTCAGCCAGGGATCATATCCCTAAGCTTTGATACCAACTGTGACACCCCCAAAATAGGTATACATCACCCATCTTGAGTCGCCAAATACATGGTACATAAATCAAATACAAACTTAATTATACAACTGTCGGTTAATATACGACAAAACATAACTGAGAGTATAAACAAGAATATTGCCTTCTAGACAATATCCACTCTCAATGGAGTCCTTATTACAATTATTATCACACTATTTCACAAAATAGTGAGGACTATAAAGCCACTTATCCTGGACCATCACTCCATTTCCCGACTCGTCCCAGCTATATTCTCATTTCCTGAAGAGAACAATAAAAGAAAAGGGTCAGCTCAACTGGCCTAGTAAGAAATTTTATGACTCAGATAATGCAGAATAAATTATCCTTAGCCGTCCACAGTATAACAACTGATAGAATATAATAGACAACAAGTTTTAGATCAACAACTGCAGCGGAATAAGCAATCCATTAGAAGAGTCAAGTAGAGCATGATATCTACTATCTTCTATGATTTAAAAAGTTTTTCATTAAATTTATCGCTGAGACTCAGCTTAATAAATAAACCACATCATTGAACCATCCCTGCACCACGGGCCAAGGATTTTCATGTAATCATCAATGGTCATGATTATACCGAATAATCCCTTGTCATTATCATACCAACAACTGTCCATCAATGCACTATGGGCCAATGTGGACTTTTACCACATCATTTATAACATTACGGGTCATGATTATCCCGAATGATCCCTGGTCATAATCATACCAATCAACAGTCCATCTATGCACGTAAGCCAGAGATGAATTTTATCACAATATAAGCATAAGGATGATGACAATGATATAAGCATTAATCAAACGAAATCAAATCAAACAAAATCAAGGATAAATATTAAAGACTTTAAATTTATCCAGAGTTTAAAAATATCCAAATTGTCAACATGATACTGCTTTGTAGAGTAAAATTCAAGAATAATATTCATGTACCAAAAATAATTTGGACAGAAAAGAAATATATTTTTCGGGTAAATAGTATCCCGTGAATAGTACCCTGTGAATAGTACTTCGAGAATAGTACCTCGTGAATAGTACCCCGGCATGAAAAGTACCCCAAATACCCGAGTGAATAATATTCGGGTGAATAGTAATTAGGTGAATAGTAACCTATGCATAGTAACTTGTGAATAGTACTCCGGCATGAAAAGTGCCCCGAATACCCGAGTGAATAATATTTGAGTGAATAGTAACTTATGAATAGTATTCTGACATGAAAAGATCAATAATTATCAAGAAAGCTCAGAATAATATCTCCATGAAAAGATACTGGATGAAGCACAAATATCAAGGATATTCTACTAATTTCACGGAGTATAGAAGCAGTACTTTAACAGAATGAGTGTATAATCAAGAATACGAGACGAAATAATATTACTCACATACTAAAGAGTATGGAAGAAAATATTATTCCTTATGAATACTGAACAAAAATAATATCCCTTAAAACTGTTGAACGAAATAATATTCCAACGAATATTTAACGAAGATAATATTCCATCGAATATTTAACGAAGATAATATTCCTACGAATATTAAACAAAGATAATATTCATACGAATAAGAAAAATAATATCTCTTCAGAATATAAAATAACTAATACCCCTTACCTCAGAAGAAGACTGGATACTGGAGTAGTGAAGTAGCAGACTACTCTTCTTCTTTCTCCCTATAGCTTCTCTCTCTATAGCTTATCTCTCTATAATTGCTCTTGTGAGTCTTAGTGAATTGGTGAGAATGAAGGAAGAATGAGCTTCTATTTATAGGAAAATATAGTTTCGATAATTGCACGTTTTGGGGCTCAAAATATTACAGTATAATACCTTCATGTTTTCCTTCATTTTTAATTTAGTCCTGCAAGTATTATCAAACTTACACCACCTCCCCTAATAGTACATCATGTGAATCAATAGTTCAATCATGTGAATCAATAGTTCTATACATGTTAAAATATGAATTACAGTATAGTACCTCCATCTATACCTCCATTTTTAACTTAGTCATGCAAGTATTATCAATCTTGCACCACCTCCCCTAATAGTACATGAATGTGAATCAATAGTACACACATGTGAACAAATAGTTATAATCATGTGACTTAATAGAAATTAATTGCTCATTTATCCGATTAATTACCCGATTGGTCAATATAACTTCCAGACATAAATTATTATCGAAATAAATATCGATTTCCACTAACACTAATAATCCTAGCACAATGGAACTATCAATTTCATCTTTAATCAACACGAACTTATTCATCATTAATATTATAACTCACAATATTTAACAACAAGGTCATTCCCAAGAAAGAGGGGGCTTTCCGATAAGGATTTCTCCTTATTGGAGCGCAATTAGGTGACCAAACCTGTCCTTGACAGAACTTCTAGACATTGTTAATATTGCAAATAATAATATGAATAACTTTGTCGTCTCAATTATTGATTTAATAATATACATATTATGCAGATGATACTGTGACAATAATTGAATCAATAATATAAGAGATATGATGCAGCAATTATTATTGCAATAATTGAGTATAACTAAGTGACTTCTTACGTAAGCATCAATAATCAATACCGTGTGCTACTATGCAACCACGTGTATTATTGTACTTTTACCACCAGGTAGTTCAATAGTTTTAACGGTAACACTTTCGCCGTTAATTTTATAAAATGATAATTCTGTCATTTTCTAACTACGACAATCCTTCCATTGTTGGGTCCACCAATGATTGTGTCGTTGTACAGATATTCTCGACAAAAAGAATATTCCCCGACCAATCGAATATTTTATAACAACTTGCTTACTTTGCAAAATTTGTAAATATAACCCACAACTATAATATTATATCATATCCACGCCATAATATTCAAAAATATATTTCGAGAAAATTTAATCTTTATTCATAAAAGTTGGGTTCTTACGAGAATTATCAGGGTTAAGTATCTAAGTGTATACGAGTAGGTATATGTAATCCTATATGTGAACAATAATTATTTTTATGTGTATAATTTGTGAATAAGGATCAAATGTTGATCAGATAAGTTACATAGATGATAAACCCTAAATTCATGATATGAATATGGTGATTAAGTTAGAAAAATCTAACGAACCATTAGAAACCCTAACAATACGATCGAAAACCCTAATTTTAGTTCCATGGATTGAAAACCCTCATTTGGATATTCAAAACCCTAATTTGGGAATTGAAAAGCTAAGTATTAAAAGCTTAAGTGTTAAATATATGGGATATATTTGAAATATCCAAAATACCCTTTAAGTTATAGGGGAAAAGACAAAAATACCCTTAGTGGGTGCGAAATAACCAAAATGCCTTTTTTCTTAAAACTTAAGCAAAAGATTTGTCAAATCTTGTGAGTCATCACTCCAACTTATCAACATGTGATATATATCTTCCAAGATTAGATTTGTAAGTACCATCTAACAAGAATAGATACATTAATCAAAAATTAAAGATTTAAATAAGTAAAAATCTTTCTTTACATCTCATACTTGCAAAGCTTATTCTCTCTCTAACTTTTAGAAATCTAGAGTGAGAGGGAGTGAGAATTTAAGCCATGAACATCATGTAGCAAGCCTTGATCAGCAACCAACGATGAGAAATCAAAATCAAAGTCTAAAAGGTATAAAACCCGAACTTGCTAAATCTATGTGTTTTATGTTGGAGTATGTTATTTGTTTGTTAAAGTTGTGTTAGGGGATGTTATTTAGTGATCAATGATATAACATCATAGAACTATAACATCTAAAAGCCAGAAAATGTGTTTTTTAAACTGACCCAAGAACCCTAATTTTTAGGTCTGACAACCTAATGTCAGGGCCTCTAGATCTTTACCTGTTAGTTGTTTAGTGTGTTTTGAGTTATAGATCTGTATTATGTCATGTGTACTATGCTCTGGAACTGGAAACATGTTTAGATCATGTGTAGATTACAAGTTATGAGTTGTCAAAGTTAGTTGACCGACCACGAAAACTGAAATCTGGGCAGCCCAGAATTTCCAGATTTCGTCTGACAAGCTTTTTAAGGCCATGGATCTTTGTTGTGTGTTAGCAGTTTAGCCAAGTTCTTATTTTGATGTTGTAGTCTGATATGTAGACTACACATACATACCATTAGATCACTTAGATCTTACATAGAATCATAGATAATTAATGTCAAACTATCATTGACCAACTGCTTGGGAAGAAATCTGGAAAACCCAAATTTCTCAAGAATAGCCCCTGACCCCTACTTTGACCAGCCTTAATCAGTCATGTGTGATGTTGTTATGATGATCTGTTGTTATAGAAATGAAGCCTGATATCTCCACTACAAGATTCAACCATTAGATTACACAAAGCAAACCCAGAATGAAAGGTATAAGGAACCAAAGTAGGTACCTAGCAATTATTCTTCATTTCTGGAAAATCCAGAAATGAAGAACAACTCTGATAAGGTTTTTGAAGGCCTAGATCTCTTTGATCTGATGTTGTATGGCCCTGAACTTGGTATGTGATTGTAGTATTACATAAGTACTATAACTGTAACATAAATTTCAGCACAGAAAGCAACAAGAACAATGATTTAATTGTGGTCAAACTAGCTACCCAACGAACTGATATTGAGTTTTGGAAAATGCTCAAGAACACCTATAGAGATGGTTCTGTCGCTATAGGGCCCTTTAGCAACGGTTTATGTGACGCCCCCAAAATAGGTATACATCACCCATCTTGAGTTGCCAGATACATGGTACATAAATTTAAATACAACTTAATTATACAATAGTCATGTAAAATATAACAAAACATAGCTGAGAGTTTAAACAAGAATATTGTCATCTAGACAATATCCTCACTCAATGGTGTCCTCATTACAATTATTATCACATTATTCTATAGAATAGTGAATACTACTAAAGCCATTTATCCTGGACCATCAGTCCATTCCCTGACTCATCCCAGCTATATTCTCATTTCCTGAAGAGAACAATAAAAGAAAGGGTGAGCTCAACTAGCCTAGTAAGAAATATTATGACTAAGATAATGCAGAATAAATTATCCTTAGCCTTCAACAGTATAAAAACTGATAGAATACAATAGACATCAAGTTTAACTGCAGCGGAATAAGCAATCCATTAGAAGAGTCAAGTAGAACATAATGTCTACTATCTCTTCTAGATTAAAAGTCCATCGTTAATATTTCATTCCTGTAATACTCAACAACAGTTCTTTATTATACCCAAGACAAAAAGAACTATCATCACATGTCTTCACCTAAACCACCAAAGATTATAGTTAAATCCATAATACATATTTATAATTATGTAAATCAGTAGTTTCTTCTTGCCACAAAGGCTTAATAGAACTTTACTCAATATCCTTACCCCAAAGGCTAAAGATATTCAAATATAATAAAAATGATCATACCAATCAGTTGTCTACCTTTGCACTACGGGCTAAAGATATTCAACTACAAAACCAATGGTCATGATCATACCAATCAATTGTCTGTCAGTGCACTACGACGAAAGACATTCAACTATTAACTAATGGTTATGATGCTGCCAATCACATCATCGAATTATCCATACACTACGAGCCAAGGATATCCTGCCAACCTAAGTACCGGGGACATAGTTCGTGTCTTAAGACCCTCAAATAATTAAAGTTTGAACTTGTATTCTATTTTGATTCGTAGAACAAGTTCCTTATTTTTCAGCTTTCATTGTTCACTCTCATGTTATTAGCATTGCTATGTTCTATATCAGTGAGCCTTTGTTTGCCCACTCTTACAATTAACACTGCAGCTAAAGTGGAGAAAGTTGATGAGCCGTCGACTAGCAAAGGCAAGGGAAAGATGTCCAAATGATGAAGACTTTTGAGAATTTTATTTTAATGAATTATGTTAAAGACTTGTTTTAATATGTGATGTATTCTGCAAACTTATGTAATAATTTTAAGGTTAGATTACATGGGATTTAATTCGAGATGATGATGTAACCCTTTAATGGGAAAGATTATTGTTTAAGTTATTTTAATTATGTCTTTATCCTTTATTATGGGTAGTTAGATGTAATAGTTTTTGATAAGTACGCAACAAATCCTGTGGGAATGGAGTACCTGGATTTGGGGGTGTCACAGGTTGGTATCAGAGCCTTAGGTGATGAACCTTTGGTGGGGAAACCTTAGGAAGTAACCTTTAAGGAAACAGAAAATATAGAGGTGTTTAACTCTTACCGAGTTTTAAGGAATGGATTAAGGTATCCATTGAAGCTAAATAATAAAAGACATTATGTGCTATGTGTTAATAACTTATGTGCTCGCGAGTATCAAAAAATATTAAGTAAAAAAAACTTAAAATATTTTGTTGTCAAGATGTCTAACGAAGGAGGATCCAGTCCAGCTAGAGAGGTGATACCTCAGATATCTATAGATGATGAGCCTCGGGATATTCATGTTGCGCGAGAACAGTTGATCTAGGAGGATATGCCTATGACCGATCCCGAGGAGGTTAGTTTCTGAGGATGTAGAGGAGGAGGATGAGGAAGAGGATCCTTAGGAGTTTCCACCAAACTCCATATCAGCTGAGATGTATGACGCTCTGTATGACCGTAATGTAGAATTACAGGACGAAGTCGAGGAGCTGAAGGAAATGGTTGAGATGCATCACGCTTCGATGGAGCAGAAGGATGCAGAGATTCAGGAACTTGATTCAAAACTTGGAAACACGGAGTGGGATATGGTTCATACAAAGGGTCAGCATGAAGACCTGTTGGCAGTGCACGAGAAGATGAAGACTAACATGGAGAAATTGAAAGATGATTTCAAGGAGGAATCAACTAAGCGTGCAAGAGCAGAGGATGCGTGGATGAAGGTGACTCAACGTGCAGATCGTGCTGAGGCTAAGGTCCAAGTGCAGAAAGCCAAAATGAAAGAGATGGATTATGCTTTAATTCGGCGATTGATAGGGCCCATGATCGAGTCTATAATTACCCACCTCAGTTTAAGAATTCTCCGTGGTTCGTGATGGATCACAGAACAGCGTATCGTATCATGGAGGAGGAACGTCGAGAAGCCTTACGACGCCTTAATATGCCTAGATAGAATAGGATAGATAACAATATGTGGTTAATTATGTGAATAAATAAATTGTGAATCCCTTATTTTGTGTTAAATAAATGGATAATATGAGTATGTAATCCTGGAACATGTTTAGTTCAGGAAAGTGAATGTTTATAGCAGATATGTTATCTTTATCATGTTCTAAAACGTTATGAATAAATAAAATATCAAAGTTTATTTGAAATGCTATGTGTTAAAGCTTTAATTTTGGAATGTTTAAGATAAACTTTAAATACCCAAGAAGTTGAGTAATGAGCTAATAAGCGTATATTTTAACAGAAAATGCCTCCTAAAAGAAGACAACCACGTCAGCAAGCACCTCCTGAGGGGTCTACTAATAATAACAATGAGACCAACGCTAATCCGGTTCAGCAGTTGGTAGCTCTATTGACGGGTGCACTTGCGAATCAACCGCAAGCTCAAGTCACAACTTTTAAAGAGTTTAAAGCGGTTGGACCGCCAGAATTTCAAGGGTCTATGAATCTAGTGGAAGCCCAAACCTGGATCATGAAAATTGAGAAGGTGTTCGACGTTGCTAGAGTTAATGAAGATCAAAAGACTGCATTCGCAATGTTTATGCTGAAGTCTGAAGCTAGCTACTAGTGGCAAGCAAAAAGGTTCGTGGAGGATAAGGAGTGATAGCGTGGGATATATTCAAGGAAATGTTCTTTGAAATGTACTTTCCAACGAGTTCTTGAAATCAGCTGGAAGTGCAATTTCTGGAGTTGAAGCAAGGAACGATGACGTTGCCGGAATATGCTGTGAAGTTTAACGAGTTGGCAAGGTTTGCCACTTATCAAGTCAATACTGATGAACGCAAAACAAGAAGATTTGAACAAGGATTGAAGCCCTGGCTTTACAGCAAGGTTTTAATGTTCCAGCTGAATACATTTGCGGCTGTACTAGAGAAGGCAATTATCGCAGAAGGTGGAAGATATGCTTTGACCAAGTACAACCAAGAACAGAATAAGAGGAAGAATGAGAATGAGAATAAGGCGGGTGGTAGTAATGTTGGAAATAATAGTCAGAAAAGGAAATGGAGCGAGAATTCGACTGCGGGAGGACAACAGGGAAATCAGCATAAGAAAAAGTTTGAGGCTTGCACAACTTGCGGGAAGAACCATACTAGGTTATGTTTGAAGAGAAAGCGAGTGTGTTTTAACTGTGGTCAGGAGGGACACATTGCACTAAACTGTTTTAGTCCGAAGAAAGGAACATGCTTTACCTGCGGTTCAAAAGATCACATGGCTCGTGATTGCCCTAAGAAGCCAGCGGGAAGTGCAAGTGGCGAAAAAGGAAACAACAACGGTGGTGGTGCATTAACTATCACTGGACCAGCTCAATCAAGTCGACCCACTGTAAGGACTTTCAATATAACCGTACAAGATGCTGTACAGTCTAAGGATGTGGTGTCAGGTATCATTCCGATTAATGGTATTAATGCTTATTTACTATTTGATTTGGGTGCTACTTGTTCATTTATATCCGATGAATTTGCTCAGAACTTAGATTTGCCTCAGGAAGAATTAGAATTTCCCTTAAGTATAGAGATTGTGAATAGAGAAGTGATTTCTGTTAGGTTTGTGTATAAGAATTGTAGAGTGGTCATAAAAGGGCACGAAATGATGGTAGATTTGATACCAATTAGACTTGGTGAATTCGATGTTATACTGGGAATGGATTGGTTATTCAATTACAGAGCAGTAATTGATTGCCAAAGAAAGTGTGTTAACCTTATGACTCCGTCAAAGGTTGTGTTTTATGGTAGCAAGTCACCTCGACAAGCAAGTTGTCTGACGGTGATGCAAGCCAAGAAGTTGTTGAGACAAGGATGTGTAGGATACTTAGCCTACATCATCGATACACAGAAGAAGAGTACGAAGTTGGAAGAGATACTGATCATAAGAGATTTTGCAGACGTATTTCTAGAAGATTTGTCGGGTCTTCCGCCGTATCGACAAATCGAGTTCGTGATTGACTTACTACCAGGAATGACCCCGATATCTAAAGCACCATACAGAATTGCCCCGATAGAGATTAAAGAGTTGATGGTGCAATTGTAAGAATTGCTTGACAAAAAGTATATTCAGCCGAGTGTTTCACCATGGGGAGCACCGGTGTTGTTTGTTAAGAAGAAAGATGGAACGATGCGGCTTTGCATTGATTGTAGAGAATTGAATAAGGTCACAATTAAAAATAAGTATCCATTGCCTAGGATCGATGAACTGTTCGATCATTTGAAGGGAGCGAGATATTTCTCGAAGATAGACTTGAGAAGTGGTTATCATCAGTTGAAGGTGAGGCCGGAGGATGTACCAAAAATAGCGTTCAGAACTCGGTATGGTCATTACGAGTTTTTGGTTATGTCTTTTGGTTTAACCAACGCACCTGCAGCGTTCATGGACTTGATGAACAGGGTGTTTAAACCATTCTTGGACAAATTTGTAATAGTGTTTATTGATGATATATTGGTGTATTCCAAAACCAAGGAGGAACATGTGAAACATTTAAGATTGACGTTGGAGACATTGAGAAAAGAGAAGTTGTACACTAAGTTCTCAAAATGTGAATTTTGGTTAGAACGTGTACAGTTTCTCGGGCACGTTATTGATAAGGATGGAATTTCGGTAGATCCATCAAAGGTTGAAGCGGTAATAAACTGGGATCAGCCGAAGACACCATCAGAAGTGAGGAGTTTCTTAGGATTGGCGGGTTACTACAGGTATTTTATTCAAGACTTTTCCAAGATCGCAACTCCATTGACAAATTTAACTAGAAAAGAGGTTAAGTTTGTTTGGACAGAGAAGTGTGAGGAAAGTTTTCGGGAATTGAAGAAGAGGTTGAGTTCAGCACCTGTGTTGTCATTGCCTGATGATACAGGAAATTTTGTGGTGTATAGTGATGCATTGCATAAAGGACTAGGATGTGTGCTTATGCAAAACGGCAAAGTTATTGCGTATGTATCACGATAGTTGAAAGATTACGAGAAGGGGTATCCGAATCATGACTTAGAGTTGGCCGCAGTGGTGTTTGCCCTGAAAATTTGGAGACAATATCTTTATGGAGAGAGGTGTGAGATATATACCGACCATAAAAGTCTGAAGTATATCTTTACACAAAAAGATTTGAACATGCAACAAAGAATATGGTTGGAGCTGATCAAAGATTATGATTGCAAAATTTTCTATCATCCCGGAACGACAAATGTTGTTGCTGATGCCTTAAGTAGGAAGGGACAGAAAAAGTTAATGATGTTAACTGCTCAAGAGAAACTAGTGTCGAAAATGGCTAAGATGGAGTTGGAAATTAAATATCCGATAGAATCCGATGAAAAGTTGTTCCAGATGGGAAACAATTTAACGTTGGTGGATAAGGTGAAAAATGCACAACTTCAGGATGGAGACTGCGAAAAGATAAAATAGAGGATATCTGAAGGTGAGGAAAACAGATTCAAAATCGACTCGGAAGGGTTACTTCGATTCGAAGGGAGAATTTGGGTTCCGTTAGTACCAGAGGTTAAAGAAGAAATTCTTAATGAAGCTCACAACTCACGTTATTGGATTCACCCTTGGAGTACAAAGATGTACCAGGATCTTAAGCATCATTTTTGGTGGCCGAATATAAAGAGGGATGTGGCTGAGTGTGTGGCGAAATGCTTAATGTGTCAGAAAGTTAAAGCTGAACATCAAAGGCCAAGCGGATTGTTACAACCGTCGGAGATACCAGAATGGAAATAGGAGTATATCACAATGGATTTTGTGGTAGGTCTTCCAATGACTCAGCAAGGTTACGATGCCATTTGGGTGATCGTCGATCGATTAAAAAAGTCAGCACACTTTTTGCCAATCAAGATTCGGTTTACTCTAGATCGGTTAGTAAAACTGTTCATGAAGGAAATTGTTCCAAGGCACTGGGTAGCTGTGTCCATTGTATCAGACAGAGATCCATGTTTCAAGTCTAATTTTTGGAAACGATTATAAGAGTGTTTGGGAACACAGTTGAGAATGAGCACGTCGTACCATCCTCAGACCGACGGACAGAGTGAGAGAACCATCCTCAAACATTAGAAGATATGCTCAGAGCATGTATCATGGACTTCAAGGGGAATTGGGATGATCATCTACCATTGGTAGAATTTGTTTATAATAATAGTTATCACGCGAGTATTGGCATACCGCCTTATGAAGCGTTATACGGTAGGAAGTGCATAACTCCGTTATGTTGGGATGAGGTAGGTGAACGTCAGCTATTGGGTCCATAATTGGTGCAACAGACTGTCAAAATAATCAAGGTTATTTGAGCGAGATTAACAAAATGGGATGATAGCGGAAGAAATATGCCGATCAGCATCGACAAAATAGAGAATTCGATGTCGGTAGTTATGTTTTCTTGAAAGTGTCTCCCTGGAAGGGGAAAATTCAATTTGGCAAAAAGGGGAAATTGAGCCCTAGATTTATAGGACCTTTCGAAGTGCTTCGATGAGTTGGCGAAGTGGCGTACGAGGTAACTTTACCTCCAGAGTTAGAGAACATTCATAATGTTTTCCATGTTTCGGTATTAAGACAATATAAGCCTGACTATACACATGTTATAGAATATGAGCCCTTACATTTTGAGAAAGATTTGTCCTATAGAGAAGTCCCTGTTCAAATTGTTGACAGAAAAGAGCAATTACTTAGGAATAAGGTGATACCTTCTGTTAAGGTAATTTGGAGGAACCACAATACTGAAGAAGCTACGTGGGAACTTGAAAGCGTTATGATGAGGAATTATCCTCAGTTGTTTGCTTAATTTTGTATAGCGATTCTGGGGACAGAATCTTTTTAAGGAGGGAAGAATGTAACGAATAAATTTTTTGAGTTGTGATTCTGGGGACAGAATCCTTTTAAGGAGGGAAGGATGTAACGATCAAGAAATTTGTAATTTGATTTAAATATTTATTGAATTAAATAAATATTTTAAATAATTTATTTATTGAGGAAAATAAATAATTAATGAATTGTGGTGAATTAATTTAGTAAATAAATTGATTAATGTTAATTAAATTGTGTATTGATAATTTTATCGTAATGATTTAATTTAAGAAAATAATTAAATTAAATCAATTGTTTAATATGTAAGAAAATAATTAAATCAATTGCTTAATATTTAAGAAAATTAGTTAAATTAAATGAATTATTTAATTTAATGGAAATAAAATAAATAAAGTGATGTGTCTAATTTATTAATTATAAGTATAATGATAATAAGATTATTATTATTATTATTATTATTATTATTATTATTATTATTATTATTATTATTATTATTATTATTATTATTATTATTATTATTATTATTATTATTAAGTTACTTAATGGTTGCATGTGTGACAAGTGTAACTATATAATATAAATAATATAAAAATAAATTAGTTTAGGGAAAATATGTGGTAGCCAAACAAGGCTTTGTGGCCTTTGGCTTATTCCAACTGACGTTTGTTTATTTTTTTTAACTGAAAGAGAATGTGCCATATTAGTTTATTTTACGCGTCTATCTCCTAAGGTTAGCGCTCAGTTTTCTTGTTTCACATATAGTACTAAGCGGAATAACAGAGGGTTTGCTAGAGAGTAAAACACAGAGTTTTAGATTGGCAAGAGGAAGAAAGGGATTTCTAAGCCCTAACACTATCTTTTGCTAGCGTTCAATCAAGGATTTAAGGTATAATTCATTCCTAAATTTCTAAGTTTTAGTTTTATCTAAGATATTTGTAAATTGGTTTTTATGGATGTGTTGTTCAAGCGTTGTGTATATGGTGTGTATCATGTGGGAGAATCTGTTAATTATCATATATAAGGGTTGTTTAAGTATCAAATTCGTGGGAATTGAGTTGTAGCAGAAGACTATATATAACAGTGTTTATGTTCTTATTATATGGCTTAGAAAGTACAAGAAATTGATGCTCTATGTGTATAATAATCTGCAATTTGTTGGTGGATTGTGAAAATATATTGAGAAACAAAAACAACGCAGTTTAAATTATGAAATTTAAGGAATTAAAATAGTGTAATTTGATGTTTAATTGTTTTAAGTTAATGAATATGTGAGGAAACATGTATGTGTTAGTTTTATATCAGTTGGATGTGGTAATTTCACCGTTTGATGGGTGAAATTTGTGTTTGTTGGGCTAAAGTCGGCCATCGTTCACTACTGCTCTCTCAGAATGCATACATTGCACCAACGCAATGCTTGTGCGTTAAGGCAAAAATGGCGTAGATTCTACTTGTTCCAAGCCAATGTGTGGCGCTTGTGTGCCTACCTGATCGAGAAAGGAGGTCTATTTGTTCTGCAGTCGGTCTGATGGACTTATATTAGTATTGTAAGCATGTTATTGATGTTGAGGCATGATATAAACTACAATAGCAGATTGTCATGCGTTATAATACAAAGTATAAAAGATGTTGAAGTGATTGTTAATTGAATTATAAAATAAAACCAAATGAGATGTTTTCGAAACATAGAGTTGAACGATTAAGTTATGTTGATCAATGTGTAATTTCAGAAGCGTTAAGTATGTTAGCTTACATGGTTAGGTGCTAAGTTAGGGTTGTGACTTAAATGATGGTTTAAACCCTAAAGTTAATATTCATGCGATTAATTGTTGTTGCGATCTCAATGATATATGTAGGATAATTGGAGATTATTTTCATTTGTGTAGCTTACAATCAAGGCAAGTTCTCTAACTTTACTTTAATAATTGTGCAAGTTTCTAAATCTTATCTCTTTACATTGAGCAAAGCTTTCTAACTTCATTCTTTTCGTATTGAATGCAAGTTCCCATCCCTAAATTATTATTGTGCAAGTTCCTAACATTATTTATGAAGTTGAAGCGAAGCTTAACCTATCTTCATGATGTTTGTACAAGCTTATGTAACCTAATTCGTTACATTGAGCGAGATTTAGTTTCCTAATTATTATTCAAAGCATATATTGTTCTAATACATTGATTCAAGGGAGATTGTTTTAACTCTACTATAGCGCTTTGCATGTATATCATGTTTACTCAATTATATATTATTGTTATTCAATCTTTGACTATAATAACCTTGTTCAAAGCTTTATCGTTGTATTAAACCTTCAAGTAGTAAGCAAACCTTTATTGATTGAATTAGTCTATATTTGAATAGTATTTTAAATTCTAGAAACACTGATAAGCTAGTTCCAAACTAAACTTTCTTTAGTGCCGAAATTCTAAATCTAAACTGAGACGAACAACCATAACATAGGGGATTTTGTACGTGTAATGTTTAGATGTTTGTGCACAATACATGGTACAAAGGGCTGATCCCATAAGTACGTTGAGAAGGGCCCGTATAGTCTAAATGACTATTAAGGTTGGTAATAATACCTAAGTACCGGGGACATAGTTCGTGGTCTTAAGACCCTCAGATAATTAAAGTTCGAACTTGTTTTCTATTTTGATTCGTAGAACAAGTTCCTTATTTTTTAGCTTTTGTTGTTCACTCTCATGTTATTATCATTGCTACGTTCTATATCAGTTAGCATTTGTTTGCTCACTCTTGCAATTAACACTACAGCTAAAGTGGAGAAAGTTGATGAGCCGTCGACTAGCAAAGAAAAGGGCAAGATGTCCAAATGATGAAGACTTTTGAGAATTTTATTTTAATGAATTATGTTAAAGACTTGTTTTAATATGTGATGTATTGTAAGACCCCAACTTATTATTAATGAAATTTAATTTTCTCTATTTATTATTTTGAAATAGTAAGGGTTGATTTGATTAATGTGGATAGTTATGGGTAAAATACGCAAATATTTCAAAATAAGCAAGTGGTTATAAAATATTCATTTTTGTCGGGGAATATTCATTTGGTCGTGGAATATTCTTTCCGTTTTGGGAATATTCGCATAACAAATAAGGCAGAAATTTGTGGGCCCCTATAATGGAAAGCGATTGGATGAAGAAAACGACAAATATAAGTTGTTTAAAAATAACTTGGCGTAGTTGTTACCAAATACTATTAAAATACCTGGTTAACAACACAAAGAAAAGCACCGCGGTATTGCACCAAATATTGATTCTTACGTGAGAAGGCACTACTAAATAATGGTTACGATAATTACTTATCAAAGATTTTATTTTATTGATTTAATAATTGTCAAGCGTTGATATTTTATATTGTTGTTATTTCAATAATTGTCATTACACAATATTTTTCATTATCGAAGCAATAATTCATATTATCTGAATAATATTATTAGATAACATTATTGGCAATGTCTAGAAAGTTCTGTCTAAGGAGAGGTTTGGTCACCTAATTGCACACGCCAAGAAGGGAAATTCTTATTGAAAGCCCCTTATCCCGGAACCTTCGGTTGTCGATATTGTAATTCTGCAATATTATTCGTGAATAATTAATTATTGATTTATATGATGAGGAAAATAGTGATTTTATGTGGATATAGATGGAGAAAATTTTTAATGTGACAATTGTTGAAAATTAAAATTTTATCTTTTTCTGATAAAATAATTCATTTAAATATATTATTATATTTTAATAATATAATAATGATGATATTTTTACGATGGATGTGGGATATGTGAGTATATGTGGAGGAGGAGTATTTTGTTACCAAAATATTTAAAGCATGTTTTATGTGTAGAATTCCCATTTCTTGACCGAATTTGATTATAATTTATAAAATTGCCCGCTTTATGGATTTCGGTCCAATTTTGTTTGGAATTTTGAAAACTTTCTTTTGTAAAGTTGTAGAAATTGAATTTCCTATAAAAAGGCACGAGTTTTGAATTTTCTGACAAAAAGGGCTATTTATTATAAATTATTGAAGTTCAAGTCTCAAAATAATTGATTTTTGGAAGTTTAAATTATTTTAAATTAGAAAAACGTTTTTTACTTTTTTCTAGAAGGTGGCATGTGCTTATTGAAATAAATCGATTTCAAGAGTGGCGTAGAGAATTTGATATATATATATATATATATATATATATATTTATATTTTATTAAATTTTCTACTTTGGTGTTCTAAGCATTTTCCTATAAATAGGGTGCTTATGTTAGAATTGAAAATCACACCGAAACTCCAAGTTTTCTCTCTATATTATCGAGCATATTCTTGTGAGTATTTTGAGTATACTTTGAGTCTTTGTTGCTATCTGACTATGCAAGTTCAAGTCATAGCTTATATCCTGTTTCAACTAAATCTGCTTTCGAGGTAAGGGATATTATTTTAAAATGATATTATTTCTTCTAATATCATTATTCTGAAGTATTGATCTGAACTTTTTAATCAAATTTGGAACTTATAGTGTCGGGGTTACTATTCACATATACGGCACTATTCACGTATACTGATCTTATTCACGAATCACGACCACTATTCATCAAAAATGAAAATTTTCCTTTTAAGTCAAAAATATCTATTCTGGATACTAGCTTTGATTGTATCCATGTTTTGATCATTCTTGAATTTTACACCACTATGATTATTTATGAGATATTTTTGGACATGAAATAGCTAAAATACAAATCCTTAATATTTATTCTTTTGTTTCACTTTATTCATTTTCTTTGAAATATTTTTCATCATCCTCAGTCCTAAATGATGATATTACTGAATATCTTTGGCTGTTAGTGCAAAGATGAATGATTTCTTGATGAATATCTTTGGCTCGTGGTCACAAAGATGAACAGTGTTTAGATGAACATAACTTAATCGATGAATATCTTTGGCACCTTGAGTGCAAGATGAATATTTGATTCAAGATGAATATTGATTGATGTTACTGAGGATAAAATAATGATGATGGACTGTTAAATTCATAGATATTAGTAGATTTCACCCTCTACATAACTTTTCTATGAATTAATATTTTCCGCTGCAAATATTGATCTAAAACTTGTTGTTTAATGTATTCTCTCATATTTTTCCATGTTGAAGACTAACGATAATTTGTTGTATATTATCTTAGTCATAATATTCTTTACTGGGCTAGTTGAGCTCACCCTTTTCCTTTTTGTTCCATTTTTCTTCTCAGGAGGCGAGAATATAGCGAGTACGAGTCGGGGTATGGAATGAAGGTTCTAGAGAGAGTTATTTAGTAGTCCTCACCATTTTTGTAAAATAATGTATCAATAAATGTGATGAGGATTTATTTGAGTATAGATATTGTCTAGAAGATAATATTTGTATTCAAACTCACAGTTTTATTGTTGTAATAATAAAGTTGTAGTTGTTTCTGTACCATGTATTGACAACTCAAAATAGGTGATGTATACCTATTTTGGGGGCGTCACAGTTGGTATCAGAGCTTAGGGATATGATCTCTGGCGGAGATCGGGGAATAGAACTAGGAGGAGAGAGACGAGTAAATCCTTCGCTAGTGTGTCCTACCTAAGCTTATTTGTTAGTTGGTCAGTATATAGGGATATTATGTGATATATTGATTTCCTTAATTAACCCTTGTTTTATAATGAAGATTTGAGAATGTTGGTGAGAATATTAACATGCAACGTGGGAAAGTCATAGCCTATGCCTCGCGATAACTTAAAGAATATGAGAGGAATTATCCTACTCATGATCTAGAGTTAGCGGCCGATCGTTTTCGCGCTAAAGATATGGACGACTATCTATATGGGGGAAAGTGGAGATATATTGACCATAAAAAGCCTTAAATATTTCTTCACTCAAAAAAGACTCAAAATGCTGGCGACGATGTTGGCTCGAGCTATTGAAAGACTACGACCACACTATTCAATACCATCCCGGAAAAGCGAACATGGTAGGCGATTGAGTAGAAGATCATATGCGAGAACGAGTGCGATGATGTCAAGTATCTGACAGAGCCAACTTTAATAGAAAAAGTTAAGGTTGCTCAAACCCAATGAGCACGGAGCCGATGCGTATGAAGAAGAAAGTACAAGAAGGTGCTATTCCGGAAGCGAGAATTGATGAAGAAGGAATACTTCGAGTCCACTCCAGACTTTGTGTCCCTAACGACTCTGATTTGAAGTACAAGATTATGATGGAGGCACATAATACACCATTTTCAATCCATCCTGGAAGTACCAAAATGTATCGTGATCTTCGACATACATTTAGGTGGAACAATATGAAGAGAGAGATTGCAAAGTTTATCTCAACGCGTTTAACTTGTCAACGTGTAAAGGCAGAGCATCTAGTACCTAAGGGTGCGTTGCAACCACTTGAGATTCCGAAATGGAAGTGGGAACACATTAACATGGATTTCGTTACGGGTCTTCCTACGGTTTCTCAAGGCATCAATGCCATTTGGGTTATTGTTGATAGATTAACCAAGTCCGCTCATTTCTTTAACGTCGGAGACTTATTCCTTTAACGTCTTACTAGTATATATGTAAATGAGATTGTGAGGTTGCATGGCATGCCAAGTATCCATAGTTTTGGATCGTGACCCAAGATTCACTTCAAGATTTTGGGTTAGCTTGCAAAAAGCTATGGGCACAGATTCTGATTGATTCGACATACCATCCTCAAACCAGACAGATTAATCGAGAGGAGTATTCAAACTCTTGAAGATCTATTAAGACTTTGTGTCCTAGACTTCAAGGGCAGTTGGGATAAGTATTTACCATTGGTGGAATTCTCCTACAACAACAGTTATCAGGCAAGTATAGGTGTAGCTCCATTTGAAGCATTATATGGACGAAAGTGTCGCTCTCCAATATGTTGGGATGAGGTGGGTGAAGCAACATTGTTGGGACCCGAGTTAGTACGTATGACTACCGAAAAGATCCAAATGATTCGACAACGTATACAAACGGCACAAGATCTACAAAAGAGTTATGCGGATCTTCATCGAAAGGACGTGGAATTTAGTATAGGGGATCATGTATTGTTGCAAGTTGCTCCATGGAAGGGAGTTACAAGATTTGGGAAGAGAGGAAAGCTCAATCCACAATTTATTGGTCCATTTCAAATTCTTGACCGAGTAGGAAATGTAACCTATAGACTCGCGTTACCTCCGAGTATGTCTCGTGTTCATAATGTGTTTTACATATCTGTACTTCGTAAATATGTGAAAGACCTGAACCACGTTATAGAGTTAGAACCGGACGAGATAGCCGAAGACTTAACGTACGAAGAGGTACCTGTCAAGATCTTGGATAGGAAAGAGCATGTCCTACGCACAAAGGTCATACCACAAGTTAAAGTTTTGTGGAGAAATCATGCTATAGAGGAAATGACCTGGGAATTGGAAACGAAAATGAAAGCGAGGTATCCTCACCTTTTCGAAACACCAGGTACGTACGTCAATTTCGAGGATGAAATTTCATAAGGAGGGGAGGTTGTAAGACCCCAAATTATGATTAATGAAATTTAATTTTCTCTATTTATTATTTTGAAATAGTAAGGGTTGATTTGATTAATGTGGATAGTTATGGGTAAAATACGCAAATATTTCAAAATAAGCAAGTGGTTATAAAATATTCATTGTTGTCGGAGAATATTCGTTTGGTCGTGGAATATTCTTGCTGTCGAGGAATATTCGTACAACGACGCAGTCTTTTGTGGTCCCCATAACGGAAAGCGATTGGATGAAGAAAACGACAAATATAAGTTGTTTAAAAATAACAGCATGAAGTATTACGAATTAATCTTTGTTAAAATACTCGGTTGGTTAACACACAAGTAGCACGATATTGCACCAATTATTGATTCTTACGTAAGAATGCACTACTCAATAATGGTTACAATAATTACTGCTCAGTATTTTATTTTATTGATTTAATAATTGCTGCGTTGATATTTTATATTCTTGTTGTTTCAATAATTGTCATTACACAATTATTTTTTCATTATCGAAGCAATAATTCATATTATCTGAATAATATTATTAGATAACATTATTGGCAATGTTTAAAAGTTACATCTAAGGAGAGGTTTGGTCACCTAATTGCTTGGCAAAGAAGGAGAAATTCTTATTGAAAGCCCCTCTATCCTTGGGCCGCACGGTTGTCGATGTTGTAATTACGTAATATTATTCGTGAATAATTATTTATTGATTTATATGATGAGGAAAATAGTGATTTTATGTGGATATAGATGGAGAAAATTTTTAATGTGACAATTGTTGAAAATTGAAATTTTATCTTTTATAATAAAATAATTCATTTAAATATATTATTATATTTTAATAATATAATAATGATGATATTTTTCACGATGGATGTGGGATATATGAGTATATGTGGAGGAGGAGTATTTTTGTTACCAAAAATATTTAAAGCATGTTTTATGTATCGAATTTATTTCTTGATCGAAATTTGATTATAAATGTAAAATCACCTGTTTGTGGATTTCTGTCAATTTACTGCTCGAATTTGGAAAAACTTTCTTACGTAAAGTTGTAGAGAATTGAATTTCCTATAAAAATTCACGAGTTTTGAATTTTCTGACAAAAGGGCTATTTATTAAAAATTATTGAAGTTCCGAAGCTCAAATAATTAATTTTGGAAGTTTAAATTATTTTAAATTAGAAAATGTTTTTTCTTACTTTTTCTAGAAGGTGGCATGTGCTTATTGAAATTTTAATCGATTTCAAGAGTGGCGTAGGAATTTTGATATATATATATATATATATATATATATTATTAAATTTTCTACTTTGGTGTTCTAAGCATTTTCCTATAAATAGGGTGCTTATGTTAGAATTGAAAATCACACGAAGCTGAAAGTTTTCTCTCTATATTTTCGAGCGTATTCTTGTGAGTATTTTGAGTATACTTTGAGTCTTTTGTACTATACTGAGTGCAAGTTCAAGTCATAGCTTATATCCTGTTTCAACTAGAAGTCATCGTCTTTCGAGGTAAGGATATTATTTTAAAATGATATTATTTCTTCTAATATCATTATGCCGAAGTATTGATCTGAACTTTTTAATCAAATTTAGAACTTTTAGTGTCTGAGGGGAGTTACTATTCACGATATGGCACTATTCACGATATCTGAGTACTATTCACGAATACGGCACTATTCATCGAAAATTGAAAATTTTCCTTTTAAATCAAAAATATCTATTCTGGATACTAGCTTTGATTGTATCCATGTTTTGACCATTCTTGAATTTTACACCACTATGATTATTTATGAGATATTTTTGGACATGAAATAGCTAAAATACAAATCCTTAATATTTATTCTTTTGTTTCACTTGATTCATTTTCTTTGAAATATTTTTCATCATCCTCAGTCCTAAATGATGATATTACTGAATATCTTTGGCCTGTAGTGCAAAGATTAATGATTTCTTGATGAATATCTTTGGCTCGTAGTGTAAAGATGAACATGTGTTTAGATGAACATGACCAACTGATGAATATCTTTGGCCTGTAGTGCAAAGATGAATATTTGATTCAAGAAGAATATTGATTGATGTTACAGGGATAAAATAATGATGATGGACTGTTAAATTCATAGTTATTAGTAGATTTCACCATCTACGTAACTTTTCTATGAATTAATATTTTCCGCTGCAAATATTGATCTAAAACTTGTTGTTTAATGTATTCTCTCATATTTTTCCATGTTGAAGACTAACGATAATTTGTTGTATATTATCTTAGTCCTAATATTCTTTACTGGGCTAGTTCAGCTCACCCTTTTCCTTTTTGTTCCATTTTTCTTCTCAGGAGGCGAGAATATAGCGAGTACGAGTCGGGGTATGGAATGAAGGTTCTAGAGAGAGTTGTTTAGTAGTCCTCACCATTTTTGTAAAATAATGTATCAATAAATGTGATGAGGATTTATTTGAGTATAGATATTGTCTAGAAGATAATATTTGTATTCAAACTCATAGTTTTACTGTTGTAATAATAAAGTTGTAGTTGTTTCTGTACCATGTATTGACAACTCAGAATGGGTGATGTATACCTATTTTGGGGGCGTCACATGTATTCCGCAAACTTATGCAATAATTTTAAGATTAGATTACCTGGGATTTAATTCGAGATGATGATGTAACCCTTTAATGGGAAAGATTATGGTTTAAGTTATTTTAATTATGTCTTTATCCTTTATTATGGGTAGTTAGATGTAATAGTTTTTGATAAGTGAGCACCAAATCCTGTGGGAATGGAGTACCTGGATTTGGGGGTGTCATAGTATCAAACTTGCACCACCTCCCCTAATAGTAAATCATGTGAATCAATAGTAAATCATGTGACTCAATAGTTCTAAACATGTGAAAAAATTAATTCTCACACAATGGAATTATTAATTTCATCTTTAATTAACAAGAATTTATTCATCATTAATATTATAACTCACAATATTTAACAACCAGGTCGTTCTCAAGAAAGATGGGGCTTTCCGATAAGGATTTCTCCCTATTGGCGCACAATTAAATTATCTAACCTCTCATTGACAGAACTTCTAAACATTGTCAATATTGCAAATAATAATATGAATAACTTTGTCGTCTCAATTATTGATTTAATAATATAACATATTATACAAATGATACTGTGACAATAATTGAATCAATAATATGAGAGATATGATGTAACAATTACTGTAGCAATAATTGAGTATAACTGAGTGACTTCTCACATAAGCATCAATAATCAATATTGTGTGCTACTATACAACCACGCGTATTACTATACTTTTATCACCGATTATTTTATGACAAATTGTTTACTTTGAAAAATTTTCACATATCACCCTTAACTTTAACCTTTTATCAATTTAACCATTTAATAAATAGAATAATTATAAAAAATTGAATACTTTCATTTCATAAAATTCGGGGTCTCACAGTTTATTTCTAAAATTAATTATTTTATAGAAAAAAATGGTTTTTAATTATTAAAAATTAATATTAAATTCTTAAAAATTATTTTAAAGTCCAAAATGGGTTTTTAATTACTTTGAGTATATTTTATAAATATTTAATATTTTTGGAATATAAAAGGTATTTAATTTATTTAATTATAATATTAAATAAATTATTCAAAAATGATTTTATATTTAAAAATCATGAAAAATTATATTATGGTGTTAGAAAATATTTAAGTTATTTTTAATAACTTTTGATATTTTGTGATGAATTTCATTAATAAATTTATATTAATGGTAATGGATTTATTTAATAAATATATTAAATAAATTATGGAAAAATTAATGTTTTAAAATCATATAAAAAAGATTTAAGTGTTATAAAAATATTTTAAGTTATAAAATATAACTTTTGATATTTTGTCATAAAAATATTAATATTTTAATATTAATGTCAATTATCGGATAATGGATTTAAAGGTTTAAAATCATATAAATGTGATTTTAAGGTATTAAAAATACTTTGATATATATAAATATATTATAATATTATGACATGTATTTCATTAATATTTGATATTAAATAAATATAATGATAAAAGAATTATGTGGTATGTAATTCATATAAATATGAGTTTAATGATTGTAAAATTGTGATAAATGGTAATAATTATCTGAAAATTATTACAAGCCTATAAAAGTTATTTTGACTAATAATAAAATTATCTAAGATAATTGGTAAATGTTTAGGCAGAGTTTAATTAAACTTAAACTCGAGATTAGAATTTTTGTCGGATTCAACTCAGACTTAAATAGTTTGACTTGATACCGAGTCATAGGTAGTTTATGGACTGATAGGGTTATGTGTTATATGTTATGTGTTTAGGATTATTTTATAATTATATATTTAACAATATTATACTATAATGATATTATTCTAATGTGGAGATCTATATTACTAATATTAGGTCTTTGGATAAAGCGAAATAAACTGTGTAGCAGTAGTCGGTGATACAGGCAAGTTCCTAAACTTGAACTCCTAATTATTGTGCAAGTGTTCTCTAAACTCGACCTCGAGTAGATCTTTCTTTCAATTATAATTATGGATAATCATTTCTGATTACCATGTCTATGAATTGTTGAATAGATTTCGGTGCAAATAATGCATGTGTTCATCAGGTATGAAAGGCTGATCACATTCCTTACCATTCGGTCCAGATATAATTGCTATGTTCATATTTTTTCTTGACCATTCAATTCCTATTGGCTTGGTCGTTCAGTTATAAAAATTTGTTCATGCTATTTCACAACTATATTATTGAATTATAGCCAGCTTATTATTCAAATTCTTTCAATCATGATATATCCTTAAATAAACTTATACTTACTGGGCAAACTTATGCTCACCCTTGCTATATCATGATAAACATTGCAGATTAAGACGAATGCATCGGATATAAGGAAAAGTCAAAATTAAGTTTAGCTTGGGATTATGTGTGCAGTTAAATTGTAATAGTATAATATGATAATAATGTTATATGTTAGATAGTTTATGAATTGTGTATAAGTTAAGGTTACTCGACCTTGGGGAATAGTGTGTAAAGTTTAATGTATAAACAATTTATGTTTATATCTTCCGCAATAATTATAGAATTAGTATACCAGATCCGTGGTGATTTGGGACCCGGATTTGGGGATGTTACAGTTAGTATTTGGTAATTTGTATTAATAATTTCTCGTGGGAACGACACTATACTTACACTTTATTACTTGTTGACCACGTAAACTTATGTGTTGTGCGTAACTAGATTTTACCCAACAAGAACCTTTTCTCCATGTGCACTTATGCACTCTGAAGCACATATGCTTACTTGAACTTGCTTATAAAACTCGTAATCCAACCCGGATTAAAAATAATAAACTAACCACTTAGCATATCAATTGTTTAGAGAATTGATTAAAAATATGATAACAAAATAAATTATGATCCAAATAATAATTATATCAAAAATTCAAGACTTAACTAATATATAAAGATATAACCGGTTTAAGCGCAAAGTAGAGACACTAAAATTAGTAATAAACTTGAATTGCGCAGCAGCATTTTTAATGATTCTTCACAATTGAAAAACTTAAAAACAACCATTATGAATTGTATTTGAAGAAAGAATAATTATCAGAATAGTTTTCTAAGTATTTTTCTTGTGGTCTTCTTTATATTAATATTTTGTCTATAGAAGCTAAGGCTAATCCTTATTTTATAATAATAAAAAGTCAACTAGCCTTTATACATAAAAATAAATTAGATGGGAATTTTTGCCCAAAAAATGTTTAATTGATTTTATAGTGTTACATAATTTGCCCACAAACTGTGTTGCTTAAGAAATTATCATTAGACTGTTAGAAAACAAAATAGGGATAAGGCTGATTATACTAGATGGACTATAGGATCAATTAGGCTAAAAATCAGCAAAGTCATACCACTAATTTATTTCCAATATAATTTATATCAACACCCACTACCCAACTCACATACATACTAATTTTCCAATATGAAACCAACTTGGTTAATATATATTACTATTGTTTAGCCAATCATGATCAATTCAACAAAACCAATATTTGTAAAGATCGTGAAAATCGAATATCCTGTTATATGTGGTTGAAGGTCGTATTATGACCCCTATATGTATTATTTGAGCAAATATGTGTGTTTTAAATTTATGGGAGAAAAATAAATTTTTTTTGAAAAAAGACGTAAAAATAATACTCACGCTAAAAACACCTTTCGTTTTTTAACTTCTTAAATTACGACAAAACGTTTATTCCCGAAATGGTGACGGAAAGCGTAATCAAAGTTACCAAACGTGAAAGTCAAATTTTTGGCTAATCGAACGGGTTACGAGACGTAACCAAAAAAGTTAGAAAACCTAACTAGAAAAAAATGAATAACTAATTTAGTTGAAATAACCGAGCTTAGGGTTTGAAAAGCTTGGTTAGGGTTTGAAAGGTTTGGTTAAGGTTGAGCCTAGGGTTTATAAGACTTGGCTAAGGTTGAGCTAAGAGTTGAGTCTAGGGTTGGAATGGCTTGGCTAAGGTTAGAGCCGACTGTAGAGTTTAGAGTTAAACCTTAGATTTTTAGAGACAAAGCAAAGTGAAATGAAATGAACCCTAAATGAAATCTAAGTTAAAGATAAAAGACCAAATGAAGAGCAAATTGGGCAAGGGGATGCTGCTAAGGTAGATGGTTGGGACTAAGTGGTGAGTCACTTACCATAAATATAAATGTTTGAGTTTAATTTGAAAAAGTATTAATTGATTTTCTCTCCCATTAAAACATCTTATCCAATAAGTGATAATAAGTAATGTTTTTGTCTAGCTTTGGTTAAGTTAATTAATGTTAGTTTAAGTTAACCTTGGGGGATGATTAGTAAGATGTGATAAATGAGGAGTAAAACTATGTTAAACTTTAGTTAGGTGACCAACTTATAGGCTATAGAAATTATGTTTTATATACCCACAATCCATAATCTCTTTTCATTTAATTTCAAACCAAAGAAATTGCTAAGTGTTAAGAGAGCTTAAGAGAGATAAAGAGAGAGAGATAGTGTGTGTGTGTGTGTGTGTGTGTGTGTGTGTGTGTGTGTGTGTGGGCATTTGGAGGAGAAGAAGAGAGAAAAAAGAAAGCTTTGATCAGCAAGTAAGAAGAAGAAGAAAGAACATCAAAGTTAAGCCTAAACCCTAACTCATCCATCTTCTTTTTAAAGATTTTTGATTTCTTTATTGATGGTTGTTGTTGTTGTAATGGAAGATCATGAAGGATCTTGGTGTTATAATGTCATTGATATAGTATATGAACTTGTAAACTATCCGTAATTTTCATGTCAAGAGAACGAGGAACTAAACACTTAAGCCCGAGCATAAGGATGGTCAATAATTATTTAGAGGACTGTAATTAGACTAGCGTAAATTGTTGTCCGTATAGACTAATCGAAATTCAGAAAAAAGGAAATGTACATATGGCGGTTACATAAATGTTTTAAGTGGAACCGAGTAAAAATACGCCATAACTATGTTATGGAGAAATTTTTAGTAAAAGACGTTAAAAGACGAAAAACCCTAACTTGGGAAAATATTCGGGACAAGTTTACGGGTAATTAATTCTTTTGAATTATTTTTATTTTTTGGGGGTTTTGTATTTTGTAGTATAAGTGAACCATAGCCTCAAGAACAATCTTTAATTCGACTTTGGATGAGCGAGTTACAATGATTTGAAAATTCGACGTTGAAAATGTCATTTAGCAAAAACTAGTCTATAGAGGATTTTTGAGCCAATTTTTTGATTAGTTAGACACTCCAAAAAATTATTTTGTCATAGGGAAATTGTAGAGAATGTTACGAGTAAGAAAAGGGTTCAATAAAAAACTCATTTCGATATCGGATGATGAAGTTATGATGCTCGAAAGTAGGTACGATGAAATTGTTCAAAGCTAGAAATTTCATAAAATTGAAATTGCGCTCTGCCAGGTTGGCCTGGCCATACCAACCATATACATGATCATGGCGTGACAGTGTCAAGGGTCCAGAGTGTATAGCGATGGGTTGTTATGTGTTCGAATGTGGGACGTTCGCATAGGCGTACTTGATGATGGTTATGCAAGTGTCGTGGCATAATGCCAATACTTAATGATGTAGTTTAATGTTATATTACGAATGAAAGAGAACTTTTAAGAGTATGAAATTAAATGAATGTAAACCATTGTGGGAATAGTTAAACGAGTCATAACGTTTTCGAACGTCGTGACGCTAAGAAACTATTTTAAAACTTGGTCGCGTTAATTGAATTATAGAACGCGAACAACCTGAAATGAAAAATAACTTAAGTTAAACCAATATATGATTGTTTATATGTGGCTAATTGGTGTGCTATTAAGAATTAATTATGTAGGATGTTCGACGAATGCTTTAAAGTTAATTTGTAAAGAACGCTTAAGGCAAGTATCCTAACTTCATTCAACTTTATATCGAATGCAACCTTGTACATTAATATATACAAGTTTTGCGTTTATTGGATTATATTCTTATGCATATTTTGTATTTATGAACTGATTTACGCAATAATTATATATTGTGTGAACTTCGAACTTATTCAAGTCTTTCAGTATTTGTATAAGTTGTTCAAGATTTTCTATAATCCATATTGATGACACTTTTAAGTTCTGATATTCATGAATTGTTTAAGAGTTATGTCAATGTCATTTGTTTTGGCTAGATATATTTTAAAATGTTTTACTGATTTGAGAATAAATCTCTAAAACGTTATTAAGATTAAGTAGAGTTGTCCAACCAAATTATTTTGGTTTGGATTCCATTCTAAGAAAAAAAACCTAATATTGGGGGAAATTTTGATTGATAATACCGATTGACCATGACGGGTGATAAACAAATGCATATATTCATTTTCAGTAGAATTTTGTATAATATGGGATACAATAGACTGATCACCTAGCATGCCTTAATGAAAATAAAATCGGTTGATAGTTTAACAACTATTAAATCTTTGAAAATGTTTAAGTTCTTATGATGGCTCAGTATGTCATTTCAAAAATGATAGACGAAAAGTCTTGTTATTCAGAATGATTTGAAATGTCTTCACAACTATTGTTCAGTTATTTAAGTTTAACATAAATAGAATTTTTTGATTTTTGATTTTTTTTTCTTAATTGGTTGTTAATACTTGTTGAGTAATTGAATGTTCATCCTTGCTTGAAATTAAATGATTTTAGCGAAGCCAGAACGGGTTGATAGTTCAGGTAAAGACAAAGGAAAGGTGAAGATGAATGAATAGAAGATATTTATAATAATTAGAAGTATTGTAATAAATAATTTATACTTATTACTATGTAATGAAGATTTAAAGGTCTGAGAACTTGGGATAACAAGTTAGACATTTATAATAATTAGTAATTACATTTATGTCATTATTATTATACTAAATAGACAGTACCGTGTTACATCGAACCTGGGTTTGAAGGTACCCGAGTTTGGGGGTGTCGCAGGTTGGTATCAAAGTCATATGTTAGAAACCTTAGGTGGGATACCTTAGGCTATAACCTTAGAAAATTTAGAGAAGTTAGTAATCAGATAAACTAAAAAAAAATTGTAAGAGATGAATTGAGGAAATTCATCGAAAGAGCTTTAAAAAAGAAAAAAATTAATGTAAAAAAAATAATTATTTGTGATATTGAATATGATTTGTATTGTGTGCTAATCAAGATAATAAATTTGATTATAGATGTTAGGAAGTGGTGTTATTAGAGACGTTCACATAGTTAGTGAGGAATTGATTGGTCCACATGAGCTAGCACCCAAGCTAGTGACGGTGGTGTTAATAGAGAGTGAACCAGACATGGATCTTCAATTTGAAAAGGATCCTTTTGAGGATGAGGAGGTGCTAACTGAGGGCACTGATTGTTTAACAGCTGAGGCTATACCTTTTGAGGAGGAGTCAGATGAGAGCTAAATAAATCCCAAGATTTAAGAGGAGTTGGTTCAGCTTGGGGTGTTGGTTCACTAT
The DNA here is from genome assembly GCA_020205605.1 of Panax ginseng. Classification (NCBI taxonomy): domain Eukaryota; kingdom Viridiplantae; phylum Streptophyta; class Magnoliopsida; order Apiales; family Araliaceae; genus Panax; species Panax ginseng. Next base: position 88,909,409 of record CM035139.1, on the reverse strand, counting down.
CTGGTGGATACGAACACGAAGCTGAATATCAAATTACATGATGCAGAGAATAGGGCTAAACTTTATATGGCAAAAGTGCAAGTGTTGCATGTGGAGAACTATGAGTTGAACAACTTATAGGATGAGGAGATTTGGAATCGACAGAGGGTCGAGGAGCAAGTTCATGACCTCGAGCAAGAGGTCAGAGGTAACAAGAGGAATATAGACAAGATGAACTACGCCTATACTACTTCCATATGGTTTGTTGCTGAGGTCTGGCGCCGCAGCGCCAGCAAAAGCATAGTAAGTGGCGCTACAGCACCGAGAATGTCTATTAGCCATTGAAGAGTGGTATGCATGTGACATCGATAGAGGAGGAGATGGCGTAAACAGCTGCCTCATGTCTCTAGGTCCTAGAAACCTTTGAAGACTCACTTGCATGATCACGAGTCCAAGAAGAAAAGTTGAAGCTGTGCAATGGCAAAGATTAGGTGAAGCACAGAGAGGAAAGATAATGAATGTAAAGGGAAATTAAATTGATAATGGTGAGTCATATCAATACTAAACCTAAAGTAACATCAATTAAGATGTTGAAAACCTTAAGTTAACGACTAAAGGTTGAAAGAAAGATTAATTGAACTTAAGTTATTAATATTGAAACGATGAATGATAATAAGTTGTAAGGGCAGATCAATACTTGAAATGAGTTTTGTTAATGAAATAAGTATGATTAAGTATATGAAATGAAAGATAGTTGATTGATGATGAATTAATTAACTTAAAGTAGCATCTTCGATGATGACTATAACGTTGAGAATTAGAACTAAAAGTTATTAATGATTATGTAAACGTGAACGTAAGAACAATGTAATGCGATAATCGTAACCAATGATAACAAATTTAATGAACAATTAGATTGAGAAAAAGGGTAAGATACGTTAGGTACCATACATATATGATTATGACCTAATGTGGTATGTTATGTGGTTATGTATTGTAGAGACTCTAAAGACTTAAAGGGAAAGTGTAATAACCGTAGCAGATGCTAAAGGCAAGTTTTCCTAACGCTTGTCTAACCTTCGTGTTAGCCAGGTTTTCAGTGATTCATGTTATGAGATGCATGAATGATTTTACGAAAGGGTCGATGCCAGGTTTAGCTCGACTAGACTAATCTTAAAAGATTAATTGATTTATTTACAAGTCTTTCAATATAGAATTGATAACGCTATCCTACGCCAATTGTTTGGTACAGATTCAAGGTAAGCCTGACTATGAATAAACAAATGTATTTTACATCGATTATTCGATGGGCACGCGAGGTTGCCAAAACTTAAACGTAAATATGCTTAACAGATGAATGTTGATCAACATAGAGTACTATAGGCTGATCACCTAGAAGTGCTCATAAGAAATATCGAACTTACGATCTTAGTACCAGGTTGTCCTTTTCATGAATAAAAACTAAAGAGAATGTTCATGGTCTATGGACCTACTCAGAATTTCTAAGCTACTATATGTGCTTCAGAATTGTTTTATGAAATGATAAGTGTTATTCAAATGTTTTATAGTACTTCGTAACTACTTGTTCAGCTATTGAAGAATAATCATATGATTCTCGAAGTGGTATTTATATTGTAACGACCCGGAATTTTGGATCATCAAGAATTTAAGTTTAAAGAATTAGTTATTAATAAAATGATTTTTTTATTAATAATATTATGTGCTATGTGTTTATTAATCATTGTAGAACCTAGGATGATTATACGTCGGGAGGATTTTGGCTACGAGCTAGACTAAGCGATTAAGAATTTTCAAGATGAAAATGAAAATTTTCCAGGAGCAAAAATATTTCCGGGAAAAAAGACGAAATAGGCACTATTCACCCGACGAAACCTAAGGCTTAGGGTTTGAATAACCTAAGCCTTTCCGAGAGTTCGGTATGTCGAAATGACATTCCGTCGAAAGATTTGACGATAATATATCTTGAAAAGTTAAGTAAGCTGATAAAAGTTTTTCTCGAAAAATGTGCAAAAATCGGACAAAATAAAAACAACGAAAAGCATTGTTATGTACTTTTCATTCATTTAGCTATGTTAGGGAAAACGTGAAGGAAAACACTTAATGCCAAAAAGTGTTTTTAAGCTTTTCATAAATCCGAAGAATACGTAAAAGTTAATCGGTAAAGGAAAGACGAAATATCCAAAAAAATTTGGATTCCGAGAATCGCAGTTTTTAAAATTGTTGGACGAAACCCGAAAGACAGAACCACGAAACTTAAAGGCTAAGTAGACTTAAGGGCTAAGTTAACTTAGCACTGAAGTCATGAATAGTATGGAGGTGTGAATAGTAAGGAGGTTAGGGGGTGAAATGACTACTTTGCCCTAACTTTGGATTTTCTGTAAATAGGAAGCTAACTTTCATTTAAATGAGATTTTGAAAATCCTATAACTAGAGAGAGAGAGAGAGAAAGGGTTCAGATAGAGAGGGAGAAGGAAGAGAATGAGCATGATTGATCGGATCGAAAGTGTTCGTGAAATAGAAAAGCTAGCAAATCGCCGGTTTTGTTTAGCGGAAGAAAAATAAAGAGGAAATGTATTAAAACCTAACTCCTAAGTTAACTTTTCTTAAGTTTTTTTTTATGTTCAAAACATAGATTAATAAGAATAGGAAGTAAATGATGTTAGGAATGATTTCATATGGTTGAAATCGTAAGAAAATGAAGAAATAAGAATTAAAAGTTTAGTTTATAAATTTTTTAAGGAAGTATAAGATTCGTAATGAATTAGAACGATCCGAGTGGATTATATAAATAAGTAGGTGAAATAAGTAAGGAATGATGTTCTATAATATCAAATTCCAATAAAAAGTGAAATCATAATACAAAATATCGATTAAAATGAAGAACGAACGAAGAACATGAAGAACATGCGAAGAACACGAAGAACGTTGCTGATAGACAAATTAAAAACCATCATAGGATAATTGTTGTTGATGGACAAGTTTAAAACCATCACGTATAAGTTAGATGCATATTGATTGGTTAGGAACGGTCGAAACGTTCATGAAAAACGGATTAAAACTTAGCTATAATGAAGTTTTGCCGAAAATTTTGTAAAAGACAAACGATAATTAGAAAGTTAGTAAATGAACCCTAACGTGTAGGGTTTCATAAGAATGTAAGAGAACATAGAAAATGTGAGTTGTGGACTCAAGAACAAACGAATTTCGAGTTCGGATGACCTAAATACGGACGAACGAACGAAGAGCATTAAAAATGTAAAACGAATGAAGGGTGAAGATCAAGCTAATCGAATGGCACGTTAACGGATTCAGAATGAAGTTCTATCTGGGGGTATTGAAGTACGTAAGATAAGGAAGAGAATGGCTTTGGAATGACCTCATTCTGAGTTATAACGAATAAGTCATGGAAGCAGGAAGTAAGCGTCTCAAATTGGATTTAACACTTACAAACATTTTCTAGGGTTTGGGGCTTGGCATGGCAAGATCCATGCCTTGAAGGTGGCGGCTGCGATACCAGACCGAAGCCGAGTCTGCATGCAAACTCATGGCTGTGACATGAGAGATAAAGAAGAGAGTGGTGTCGCAGCACCAGTGTAGGAAAAAGCCAGAGAAGAGCTTTTAACTGCTCAACTCTTGGGGGGAAACATATGGGAAGATAAAGAACATAATGTTCAACTAATATAACACTTAAACAAGTGAATTAAACCTTATTTGAAGGTTGAATGAAAAGATTAAATGAGAGTAAAAGATAAAGAATATAATGCGGATTACGGAACCGATATCCGGGGATCGTAGTTACGATAAACGAACGTGGAGGATTGCTATGGTTGTGATTCCTTAGACGTTGAGCGATGAGGTTAATGAATAACATTTTGATGTTATGTCATGATAGTGAGAGATAAGTATAAAGCGTATAAACGCTGCAAACGCAACGCTATTGCGATAAACGATCGGTCGTAACAAACAACGAATAATATGACTTCGACATTAAGAAAGAATAATGAACATGGGGTTCATGGGATGGATAATGATCGAAAGCGATTAAAACCTTGAGTAAAGGTTGAATGAGAGATTAAAAGACTAGCAACGTGAACGTTGAATACGTAAATGATCCTCATGAATCGTATTCACATTGGACGAACGTTCTAAGTATACCCTGGTTGTATGACCTAGACGTTGACAAAGGTAGTAAGTAAGACATGAATTATCGAGAAAGCCGTAATGAACGGTAATAAGAGTAATGAAAGCCGAAGGTGAGTCGTATAAGAATGAATCCTGAGGTATGGCATTTAGTTGCCAGAAAGCCATAAGAAATAAGAATTGGCCTTAACGAATATTATAGTTTAATAGTTTGAATAAGTTAAGATAAGTTAGGTTGTAGTACAATCGTAACCTTTGATGGTTGATATATGGGAGCTGGGCTAAACAATTCCTTCAGAGGGCAAAGGAATATATGAAACTTGCAACCGATATAACTTACTGTGATGGCAGTGTAGACGAGACGAGAACTTGTTTGTTGGTTGTTTGTAGGAAACCACTTAGAGTACCATATGGATTACTAGTAGAGAAGCGATGTGTGCTAAGTCCTAAAAAAGTTATAAAGAGAAGATAGGAATGTAAAACATCAAAGATAATGAACGTAAAAGTAAGACATCTCCGTATGTCATGAAGCCGTAGAACGATAATGAAAGTGGTCGCGTAAACTTAGGTTGCAAGAACGCGAACCCTAAAAAGTAAAGTTAAGCAAACTAATGCATAAGTCAAAGATGCATGACTAATTAGTGTATGTGTTGTTTTTCTTATGTGCTACATAGGATCTGGAATGAGCCGATTCGGTAAAGTTATAGTAGTCGTATGTAAAGGCAAGTTTCTAACTTCATTCATATTTTAAATGAATGCTAGTTTCTTAAACTTCTTAGATGTTGAACTTGAGAAGTTCTGTCTATGTGCTAATGTGCGATATTTATGCAAGGTGGTAGAACATATGAGGCCTTGTGCCACAATGTGAACACTTCGGTGTTTCTATGAGATGAACTATTCTATGATTTAACTGTTCAATAAGAGAATGCTTAGTTTATACATGATCTGTTATTGTTAAGTCTGTGCTAATGATTCTAGCCAGACAGAATGTGTATAAAAAAGGTAGAAGAATGAAAGTATTTTTCAATGAAAGTGAATATTGTTTTAAAATGATAGGAATCGAGATTATTCCTATTATTAAAGTTGCTTCATAACCTTTGTTCAATTATTGAAGTCTTAAAAGAATGTTTAAATTCTTGAAGTTGTTTGTTCAACTGCTATGACTTGCTGAGCAATTGAATGCTCACAATTACTTTAAATGAAAAACATTTTTAGCGTACGATGTTAGAATAACTTAAGGATCCCGTAAAGATCAAGCTGACGGTATCCAGATGAAGTGCCATTCAGAATGTGGATGAGCGAGAAGATCGAGCGAAGACTTGTAATATAAAATAAGCTTAATGAACTTTAGATTAGTTTAATAAACTGTTATGTATCCTTAGTGGCAGATGAAAGTCACTCGTGTAAGATGTAAATGATAATGTAATTATCTTTATTTGTAATGAAAGGAGTTATAAGGTTTTAGAACCTGGGAATTTAGAATATATGTTGTTATATTTGAGTATATGATGATGTATGTTTGGAAGAAGATGGGATCGTGACGTACAGAATTTGGGTGTGAAGATAGACCAGATTTTGGGGCGTTATAGATTGGTATTAGAGCTGATAGGTTATAAATCTTAGGTAAGAGTACCTAAGACTATAATCGTAGAGAGAGGGATAAGAAGATCACCACGTGATCATAGTGAATTATAGTAACAGATGAGCTGTTAAACGATGAATGATTTATAGTACTACGAAGTAGTACGGGAAGAAGAACTCAGATTGAGTTGAGAAGGATAGTATATGAATTAAAAAAAATTCGTATTTAGTAAAGAGAGATTTAGAAGTTGTAAAAATTTTAATTGAGGACTCATGTGATAGTTGAGTTGTATGAACCTTTGTTATGGGCAGAGGTTTGTGCTTGGTGTAACAATTGCTTAGCTTATTACAGTGATAATCATTGGAATTGGTCGCGCTGTCAAGATGTATATGACGAGAAGGTGAATCTTTTCTCATATATATACTTGATAGGTAGAGAATGATAAGGTTCAGAATGTGGACGAGCGAAGACTTGTAATATAAAATAAGCTAAATGAACTTTAGATTAGTTTAATGAACTGTTATGTATCCTTAGTGGCGGATGAAAGTCACTCGTGTAAGATGTAAAGGATAATGTAATTATCTTTATTTGTAATGAAAGGAGTTATAAGGTTTTAGAACTTGGGAATTTAGAATATATGTTGTTATATTTGAGTATATAATTATGTATGTTTGGAAGAAGATGGGATCATGACGTACGGAATTTGGGTGTACGAGGTACGGAATTCAGGAGTTAGCTGAAGCAGTAGCAGCAACAACATCACAACACGGGGATGGCGACGAGGTATAAAACCAATTTGTTGTATATATTGTCGTAATATACCAATATTAACATAGTTAGTATATATTTGTAACTTGTTTTATTATTTTGTTAATTACAGGGTGATCAAGGAGGCGGTGATGCTTAACGTACCTGCTTTAGATTAGTTTTGTAGTTGTAGTCTAAGCTTGTACTTGTATATTCATTCTTTGGATGTTTGTATGTTTGTATGTTACTTAAACAAGTTTTGAAATGTTATTATATTTATTCAAATCATATTGGTTTTTAAAGGTTTATATACTAGTTTGGTGTATGTGTTGGTGGACGATGGATGTTTATATTGTTGTGTATACTGTTGTTGGGTAATTGTGTTGGGATAAAGCAGGTACAAAATAGGTACAGGTTTTTGGGAATTCTACAAAACATCAAAAATCTATTTTTTATTTTTTTCCATATCAGCGACCGTGACATCACGATGATTGATAGAATTATTGACAGCTAAATATTTGTAGGTATCAAATGACCAGTGGTACGCCGACAATACCGTCATTACTACGTGGACCACGTCAGCTTTGGCCCTGGACCATGCTAACTCAGCTTAGCGACCGGATTAGTCATTTTGGTCGCTCATATCGGTCGCAGATGTGTCGGTTGCTAATAGTGGTCACTGATGTGCATCCCAGCGACTAGAATTTGTGCGACGACTATCAGTGACCGCATGCGGTCACTTATAGATATCTGCGACCGTCTGCGGTCGCTAATAAGCGGTCGCTGATAAACTTTTTTCTTGTAGTGTGATAGACCGGATTTCGGGGCGTTACATATACTATATTGTTAGACTTGATAAGCTAGTTATGCTCACTTCTTGCTTAAATCATATGATTACAGCTAAGGTTAAGCGAACCGAGGGTTCTAGTAATGATAAAGGCAAGGCAAAGATGAATGATTAGTTTATTCTGTAATAGACTAATATGTTTGTATGAATTATATTATGATGAACAAAGAATGTAACGATTTCAGAACCTGGGAACATGATTTATTATTATTAATGTAATAAGAATGTCGTTGATATACTCATTTTGATGTTGTTTCAATAGAATGAATGTACAATTATGAGTACCGTGTAGCACCATCTGTCGGGTTGGAAGATACCCGAATTTGGGGGCATCACATTAGGGGTCTAGTATAGTATATTAGTAGTGTATAGTTTGAAAGTAGTATGCCATCAAGTCAATCACATTGGATATGATAAGCATTTACTTTATAATCTTGTTTATTTATTAATAAAAGAAATTTTTTAATTAAAGGCATTATTTTTCCATGTTAATTAGTTGAATTAATAAATACGATAAACCCATAGATTTGGAGCAATACTTTTAGAATCATGATGTTGATCATACTAATGTGATCTAAATTCATGATAGCTCAAAACTAAAAATGTTCTTAATCGTATGGACCACTAATGTGGGGTTACTGATTCTAGATAGATTAGTGCATACTATGCTTGCTTTGTTGAAGAGGATAATTGATCTTATAATCATTTCTGTGGATACACTAAAGCAAGCATATATGTGCTTATTAGAGAATAAGTTCACTAAATGTGACTTGCTAAAGGAATCCTAATGGATTTTTACTTATCTGTCAATAAGAGTACCTATAGTAATAGTAGTACAAGTGATCTTTGGATTTGAGATCGTCAGAGTTCTTATACGTTGTCATATTTTTAATACCTCCGAGTATGTCATAGGGTATGTTCGGGTATAACAAGGTATGCATGGAGGTAGGTGAATGATCAACAAATGATCTACCACTTCTAGTAAAGGGAGAGAATATCCTATGTGATTCGATAAGTGACAACTCAAAAATCCCTGGCTAGGGTTAATGAAAATTAGAAAGGAGTTTCTAATTTACATTAACAAGATTTGTGCATTTTAGAATCGACATACATATAATCAAATGAATAAAACTTGAGAGTAATTTTATGTTTTATATTTGATTGGGACAATAATTGTATGGTAGAAGGATTGAATTTTATCGTACATGTCGAAGCTCATATCTGCAAGGGTATGATTCCATAACTTCTTGTTCTTCGTTTTAATTAATAATATGCATAAAGGATGATTCGGGTAATTGGTTATTGAAAAATTTTAAAATCTAATTTTACTTTGCTTCCGCTAAGTTAGCAATTTGATTGCTACTTTGATCTTCACAAAACATTACAAAAACATATATTTAAATGAAGTAAACAATTAATATATATATATATATATATATATGTATGTATATGAAAGCGAGTAAAAGCCACGGATAATCGACCTAGGCTCAACTGTTTGATTTAAGTCTATATATATATATATATATATATATACATATATACATATATATATTAAAGAGAGAAAAAGCCATGGATCGGTGATCTGGGCATAACTAATCGACAAGAGTTTATATATTTATGTATATAGACATTAAAGCAGTAGAAAGCTTCAAATCTGAAAAAAAAAATCTTACAGTGGGCTGCCAAGAAGACTTTAGACCGCTTTTGGAGCTTGAAAACTCGGTTTCCATCGGTCAAAATTTGATATGTTGTAGAATGTGTGTCTATAATTGTTTGGAAAGAAGAATAATTAAGTTTATAACACTCTAGAAGAGGTTAAGGGCTAAAGTGGACAGAGGTTTCTCTCTTATTCTATTTTTTTTCTTTTCTTTTTGGCTGATGGGGGGGGGGTCTATTTATAGACCAAGGTGGTCATGGTCAACTCACAGGTAGCATGGAGTCTACTACAAGGTCGCCAAAGTGGGCCCAGGCCATGTGGGCCCTGTTGTCTCAAAGTACGTGCACTCGGGCCAACGCGCTATCCGCTCAAACCATCATAACTTTCAATCCAGGAATCCGATAAAGGCGTGTTATACCTTTTCGAAAAGCCCTTGACGAGAGCTACACAATGACATGAGATTTGACATTTTTTGAATCCGAGAAGATGGGTCTATAACCAGATCTTTGAGTCTTCACAGTCCATTCGTTGAGTTATCTTATGATGTTTTCACTCGGGATTGATGTTATGGTTCGGCATGACTTCTTTTGTAGTGATTTAGGTTGATTTGATGTTAAGTTGTCAAAATTACTATTTCCCCTCCTGAGTTAGTTTCGAGCTTGATACAGTGGTAGCTGTCTGTTCTTAGGGTTGTCTCTAAGATTTGACTGCTATTGACTTCTGATTGTCCTCAAGGTTATCTCTGAGATTGGATTGATGTTTCCTAGGTTGTCACCGGGGCTTGGATTTGATCTCCCAGAGTTGTCACTGGGGCTTTGGAGTTGATATCTTGGGGTTGTCGCTGGGGTTTTGGATTTAATGTCCCAGGGTTGTCGTCGGGGCTTTGAAGTTGATCTCCTAGGGTTGTCGCCTGGGATTTGGAGTTGATATTGCAGGGTTGTTGTCAGGGCTTGACTTGATGATTTTGACTTCCAAGATTTTCACTGGAAGATAAAAGACGATTCTGCCTTCCTGCATGGTTAGTAACATGAATGTAAAATTTCGAGTGTCTACAGATGTTCCTCTTTATCATGATTATGCAATGTAATGTCATGAACATGATAAAGATTACTAGACATTTAAAATATGACAGATTAAGATGATGTCATGTAATGCAACATGATATGATGTTATGCTGAATGTTTTTTGTTGGAATTATTTCCAACAGGATTGTATAATAACCTGCTCTTGCCATTTCTGCTGGGGATGGATTTGTTAATGATGGTCTCCACTGAAATGCTTTGATTTCTACTCGAACGGTAGTTCACAATGCTTTCATCACTAGATCTTTCCCGATGCTACGCTGGGGTTGTCGCCAACGTTTTTAAATGTCTACCAGTGCAATTTGAGACTGATTCGACGACAAGTTTGCAGATATGCTTTCAAGATTCTTGCTGTGGAGGTTTTCCCATGGATGAGACCATTAAATTTTGACATTGGGGTAGTCACCAACGTTCTTTATCTTTTGGACGTGCTTTCCACCGAAGATGTTCTTCTCTTTTGCAAGTAATTCTTGGGGGATTGTTGATATTTATCTTGATGATAGCATGTCTTGGTTTCCATCATTGGATTCTTTCTGTCATAATGATGGGATTATCACCATCACCCTGGCTTTCTATCAGGTTGATACTAAAAGCTTCACTAGATATAGAATTTTTACTGCTTGCTTTCACAGCATCCTCACAATACTTACTCGAACGGTAGTTTTATGAAGTTTTACCATCACTTACTTTCCTCAGTGCCTACTTGAATAGTAGTTTACAACGGTCTAGATATCACTGAACCTTCATAGTTTCTCTGCTTGGGATTTGTATAACAGATTCCATCATCGGTCATCACCGATGAAGATGGTTTTCCACGATTTTCATCATGAGATCTTACCTAATGCTACTTTGGAGTTGTCTCCAAAGATTTGCAATATCAGATACTCTGACCCTCGTTGATGTAGCTTTTCAATGATTTGCATCATCGAACCATTCCCGATGCTATGCTGGAGTTATCACTAATGGTTTACGATGTTAGACATTCTGTCCTTCGTTGAAGTAATTTTCAACGACTTACATCATCGGACCATTCTCGTTGCTACGCTGGATTTATCGTCAACGGTTTATAATGTTAGACATTCTGACCTTCGTTGAAGTAGTTTTTAATGGCTTGCATCACCGAACCATTCTCGATGCTACGCTAAAGTTGTCACTAATGGTTTACAATGTCAGACATTCTAACCTTCATTGAAGTAGTTTTCAATAGCTTTCATCACCGGATCATTTTTGATGCTATGCTAGAGTTGTCACCAACGGTTTACAATGTCAGATATTCTGACCTTCGTTGAAGTAGTTTTCAATGGCTTGCATCACCAGACCATTCCAGATGCTATGCTGGAGTTGTCGCAAACGGTTTGTAGTGTCAGGGATGCCTGATATCTCTGCTGCGGATATCTCTCTGACGAATTACACCCCTGAACAAGTTTGGATTTTTTTGTTGCAATCAAGACCCATGGTTCATGGCACCGGACTTTCCCAATGTTTCGACAAGGGAAGCTTTCTATAGCCTCTGTCATCGGCTTTCTCAACCCCATATTCTGATTAATACCAATGAATTATATGTAGATCAGAAGTTTGGTATTTGAATTCAGGGGTGTGGATTGCATTTCTATGGATTTGGGCATTAATAGCATCTCCTGACGTGATCATCACAGTCAGCTTTGAGAGAAACCCAATAATGCCCAATTCTTAATATTTTCTTGGCAAGCAAAGGACCGCTCATGTGTGGACCACATACTCCACCATGGACATTATCCATAAGTCTTTCGGCTTTGTCTTTGTCTAGGCATCTTAGAAGGCCTATTCTCGCATTCCTTTTATAGAGTTTGTCTCTGCTTAGGTAGAATTTCATGGCCATTTTATGGATCCGCTTTCTTTCAGCTTGACTTGCCCTAGCGGGCGTAGATCCATCTCGAAGATATTCTTTGATGTCATGATACCAGGGCTGCTTGATGGGAGGTAGTTCATTTGATATTTCTCCAATGTAATTTCCATAGGATGCTACCTTCTGGCTTGCAAGTTTGACACTTGGGATGCCTCCCCTTTCAGATAAGTTAATCAAGGAGGTCAGGGTTGTTAGTGCATCCGCGAAATCATTCCTGTTTTGAGGGATGTGGATGAAGGATATTTCTTCAAACTCCATAGCCATCTTGATAACTTGTCGATGGTAAGGCAGCAAATGCAATTCTTTGGTGTGATATGCCCTAGGGGATTGCTTGATGACCAGCTCGGAATCCCCAAAGACAGCCAATCGTTTGACATCCATGGACTGGGCCAGTTTCAATCCCAATATATAGCCTTCATGTTCAGCTGTGTTGTTTGTGGTGCCCCCAAAGTAGGTATACACAATCCATTCTGAGTCGCCAAATATATGGTACAGAATTCAAATACTACTTAATTATACAACTGTCGTGCAAAATATGATAAAACATATGCTGAGAGTTTTAACACGAATATTGTCTTGTAGACAATATCCAAACTCAAATGGAGTCCTTCTTACAATTATTATCACACTATTTTATAAAATAGTGAGGACTACTATATCAACCATCTTGGACCGTCACTCCATTCCCCGACTAGTCCTGGCTATATTCTCAATTCCTGAAAAGAATAATGAAAGAAAAGGGTGAGCTCAACTAGCCCAGTAAAGAATATTATGACTAAGATAATGCAAAATAAATTATAGTTAGCCTTCAATAGTGTAAAACTGATAGAATACAATAAACAACAAGTTTAACTGTAGTGGAACAAACAATCCATTAGAAGAGTCAAGTAGAGCATGATATCTACTATCTTCTATAATTTAAAAGTTCATCATCAATATTTTATCGCTGTAACACAACTCAATAAATAATCCAAATTATACAATTATCCATGCACTACGGGCCAAGAATATTCGTTAGTATCACATCCACGAATTATCCATGCACTACAGGCCAAGGATATTCGTTATTATCACCAATGGTCATGATCATGCCAACAGCGGTCCATCAATGCACTACAGGTCAATGAAGACTTTTACCATATCATTTGTAACATTACAGGGCATGATTATACCGATACATAATTCCTGGTCATAATCATACCAATCAACAGTCCATCTATGCATTACGGGCCAAAGATGACTTTCATCACAATATAAGCATGAGAATGGTGACAATGATATAAGAATTCAATTAAATGAGAGTAAGGATAACTTTTAAAGATTTATAATTCAATTTATCTAGAGTTCAAGAATGTCCAAATTGTCAACATGGTATTGCTTTGTAGAGTAAAATTCAAGAATAATATTCGTGTAAAAATAATTTGGACAGAAAAGAAATCAACTTTTTTGTGAATAGTACCCCGGGTGAATAGTACCGGATTGAATAGTACTTCATGAATAGTACCTCGTGAATAGTACCCCAGCATGAAAATATTAAAATTTAACAAGAATGCTCAAAAAATATTTCCATGAAAAGATACTCGATGAAGCGCAAATTTCAAGGATATTCTACTAATTTCAAGGAGTACAGAAGCAATACTTATCAAAATGAGTGTAGAATTAGGAATATGAAACGAAATAATATTACTTACATACTACAGAGTATGGAAGAAAATATTATTTCTTATGAATATTGAACAAAAATTATATCCTTTACCTTAAAAGAAGAGTATTTTTGACTGGTATAGCAGAGATATTCTTGAAGAAAACTTATACTCATTTCTACTCTCAAAGCTTCCTTAAACTTAAAAGAAATACGCTCAATATTATAGAAGAAGAATTCTTCGATTCTGGTGTGATTTTCATTTCAAAACTAATCATCCTATTTATAGGAGAATGGCATGATACTATTTGAATTAGAAAATCACGAACAAACACTGAAAGCTTCACCGGCGCAGAACCGGTGAAAAATTTGATTTTACTATGCAGAACTATGCAATAAAATATTCTAATAAAATAAAAATTTAAATAAAATATAATATATTATATTTATATATAATCTAATAAAATAAAACTTATAATATATATATATATAAGTAATAAGAAAAACTGAGATAACTTTCTACTGACGATTTTGAAAAATGAGTAAGTGGGGGTCCATATAATAAGCCAAACTTACAACAAATTCTTCAATAAAAAAACCCCTATATTTATCTCAATTCACTTGGCTTCACTAAACACATTTTTAATAACATTTATTCATCGTTAATATTATAACTCACAATATTAACAACCAGATCATTCCCAGGAAAGAGGGTGCTTTTCGATAAAGACTTCTCCTTATTGGCGCGTAATTAGGTGACCAAACCCCTTTCCTCGACAGAACCTTCTACACATTGTCAATAATGCAAATAATAATATGAATAACTTTGTCATCTCAATTATTGATTTAATAATATAAAATATTGTGACAATAATTGAATCAATAATGTGAGATACTATGCAACAATTATTGTGGCAATAATTAAATAAAACTTAGTGACTTCTCACGTAAACATCAATAATCAAAGAATACTTTGCAATACAATGTGCTACTGTGCAACCACGCATATTACTGTACTTCTATCACCAATTATTTCAACAGTTAACTGTAAAAGTTTTGACGTTATTTTAATAAAAAGTTATTTCTGTCATTTTCTAACTCCGACAGTAATTCCGTTATGCGGTCCACCAATGATTGTGTCGTCGTACGAATATTCCCCGACCAAATGAATATTTTATTACAACTTGCTTACTATGAAAAATTTGTAAATATTACCCACAACTATAACAATATATCAAATCCACACCTTATTATTCAAAATAACATTTAGAGAAAAATTAATCCATATTCACAAAAGTTGGGGTCTTACAACCTTCCCTTCTTATGAAATTTCATCCTCAAAATTGGTGTACGTATCTGGTATGTCGAAGACGTGAGGATACCTTGTTTTCATTTTAGATTCTTACTCCCAGGTCATTTCCTCAATATCGTGGTTTTTCCATAAAACTTTGACTTGAGGTATAACCTTTGAGAGTAGAATATGTTCCTTCTTATCTAAGATTTTAAAAGGTACCTCTTCATACGTTAAATCTTTTGCTATCTCGTCTGGTTCTAATTCAATAATGTGGTTTGGGTCTTCCACATGCATACGTAACATAGATATGTGAAAAACATTATGAACACGAGATATACTTGGCGGTAAGGCGAGTCTATAGGCCACAGTTCTTACTCGATCGAGGATTGAGCTTTCCTCTCTTTCCAAATCTTGTAACTCCTTTACATGGAGCAACATGTAACAACACATGATCTCCAACATTGAATTCCACGTCCTTTCGATGAAGATAAGCATAGCTCTTTGTCGATCTTGTGAGGTTTTTATTTATTGCCAGATCATTTGAATCTTTTTCGTTGTCATGCGTACCAATTTCGGTCCCAACAATGTTGCTTCACCCACTTCATCCCAACATACTGGAGAATGACACTTGCGTCCATACAACGCCTCGAATGGAGCCATGCCTATATTTACTTGATAACTCTTGTTGTAGGAGAACTCTACTAATGACAAGAACTTGTCCCAACTTCCTTTGAAGTCTAGGACACAGAGTCTTAATAGATCTTCAAGAGTTTGAATAGTCCTCTCTGACTACCCGTTCGTTTGAGGATGATATGCAGAACTAAATCGTAAATTTGTGCCCATAGCTTTTTACAAACTGACCCAAAATCATGAAGTGTATCTTAGGTCTCAATCAAAAACTATGGATACTGGCATACCATGCAGTCTTACAATCTCATTTTTGTATATACGAGCAAGACGTTCAAGTGAATATGTTTCTCGTATAGGTAAGAAATGAGAAGACTTGGTTAATCTATCAATAATGACCCAAATTGCATCTATGCCTTGAGAAACCTTGCGAAGACCAGTAATAAAATCCATGGTAATGTGCTCCCACTTCCATTCTAGAATTTTAAGTAGTTGCAATGGACCTTTTGGCACTTGATGCTCCTTATTGACACGTTGACAAGTTAAACACCTTGAGATAAACTCTGTTATCTCTCTCTTAATATTGCTCCACCAAAATGTATGTCGAAGATCATGATAAATTTTGATACTCCCAGGATGGATTGCAAACGGTGTGTTGTGCGCCTCTATCATGATTTTATACTTCAAATTAGAGTCATTAGGAACACAAAGTCTGGAGTTGACTCGTAGTATTCCTTCTTCAACAATTCTTGCTTCTTTAATAGCACCTTCTTGCACTTTCTTCTTCATACACATCAGCTCCTGGTCTGTAGTTTGAGCAGCTTTAACTTTATCAATTAAAGTCAATTCTACTCGTATATTTGACATCATCACGTGGGTCCCTGAAGTCTTTAGCTATGTCTCCATCATTTATAAGTCATACAAAATGGGCCTTTACATTGACAATATCACACTCATACCTGCATATAATTTTCTACTCAATGCATCAGCTACCACGTTCGATTTTCCAGTATGGTATTGAATGACATGATCATAATCTTTCAACAGCTCGAGCCAACATCGTTGTCGCATGTTGAGTTCCTTTTGGGTGAAGAAATATTTGAGACTTTTATAATCTGTATAGATCTCCACCTTCTCCCCATACAGGTAATGCCTCCAGATTTTAAGCGCAAAAACAACTGCTGCCAACTCTAGATCATGAGTAGGATAATTCCTCTCATATTCTTTGAGTTGTCGTGAGGCATAGGCAATGACTTTCCCATTTTATATGAGAACACATCCTAACCCTCTGCCTAAAGTATCACTGTAGATGACAAATCCCTCCAAACCAGATGGTATTGTCAGAACAAGTGTTGAAATGAGTCTCCTCTTGAGTTCTCGAAAACTTTTTTCACAATCCTCTCTCCAACCGAATTTTATATATTTTCTAGTTAGCTGAGTTAATGGAGTAGCAATTCTAGAAAATCCTTCCACGAATCTCCGATAATAACCAGCTAAGCCCAGAAAGCTACGTTCTTCGGTCATTGACACTACTACAAAATAGTAAATAGATAACGCGTAAAAAATGTTGTGGTTTCTATCCTAGAAATGTCGTGTTTAAGGGTGTCATCTATTTGACACCCTTTATACAACGTTTTTAAAACGTTGTGGTTTGTCACATTTACAACGTTTTTTTCTTAAAAAACATTGTATATTTATTTTCTAGAAATCATTGGATGCTTGAAAATGTTGTAGATGGTATGATTCAACAACGTTTTCTGGCTTAAAATGTTATAATTTGATACATCAGACAACGTTTAGTCACATTTATACAACGTTTAGAAGGTGTCATCTATTTGACACCCTTTATACAACGTTTTTCAAACGTTGTAGTTTGACTTAAAAATGTTGTATTACATACATATTACAACTTTTTTTGGATCTCTACCTTAGCAAGCAACAACAGACAACGTTTAAACACATTTATACAACGTTTACAAGGTGTCATCTATTTAAAGCCAAAATGTATCAAACATTCAAAATATACCAATTACAAATAATATTACTATCCATACATCTCAAATTCAAAATATACCAATTACAAAGAATATTAATACCATACAATACGTTTACATCCCAATAATACCAAACTATCCATACATCTCAAATTCACTTTTCAATATAATTACTACTACATTGAATTATGAATTTGACTACATCCACAAAATATACAAAACTATCCATAAAATTAAACTACTACCTAATTAAACTATCCATAAAATATGCCTTGTATTCTGCTTGCGCCTATAAAGAAGAACATTAGAGATTAAGAACATTATACTGGACAAAATAGAAAAGTTAGCAATTTAATGAATTGTCATTAAATATAAACATGTATCTGCTTGAACTTGATTTAGACTCATGTAATGAATCCCTCATTTTCCGGTTTGACTAGCATCCAAAGTAACTTGTGCATTTTCTAATTCAACTGTCAGATTATTTTCAAGGACAAAAAAGGTTATAACAAGATAATTATGATGAAGATATTTTCTACTACAAGAGCTGGTATGCAGTTAATGCAAATGAAATTTCATCAAGAGATGCAAAATCTCGGTAGGAATAACATAATCAAGAGATAATTTATGCGTTTTCGACATGTATGTGATCTTATGCATCTTTAACAATCAAAATCAACTTCACATCATATTTGCATGTCAGAAAAATTAGTAGATTGGGACTCAAATGCTATTATAGAGAAATTAAAATAACAAACCCCGCAACAAGAACTTAGGAAACAAATTCATTTGTCATTGAATAATTAGATGCGTACTACTATAACATTAAAATCTAGGCAATCAATTCACCATAAACCAAAGGATATAGACAAGATTGAAGCAATTATGCCTTTATTATTTTGTAGCTAGGCTTACGACAGTGTGTCTGAGAATATTTTAGTTTGTGTGATGATACTAATAGGTATTCCAAGAGATACATTGGAATTGAAAATGGTTTACCTTTTCGGATAAAATAAGATAATATTAAAATAGAAAACGTGAAAAGTCATAGGAGGATAAGAAATCATTCAATACAGAAAAAGTGGAAAATATAAATCCTTTAGAAGATGGAAGGAAGAGAGCAACCACTTAAGAGGTTCAATATCTCCCTTTTTATCTGTAAGTGAGACTTGCATTTCAGAAGGTATATTGAGCTGCTTAAGTACCTAAAATGGCAGTAAAAACAATAAGCATTACATCATTGTTGAAATTCCTGTCTCCAAGTCAGTGCAACTGATGGTTCCATCTGAAGATGCACCATATACTGTTCCATCATTTCCTGATGAGTTGGTTTCCAGATATCCTCCGCGACCTTCAATTAAGCAGTCCAAAAGAAATGACGCATATCCTTCCAGCAAGCGATATGCTTTATTTTTTAGAAAATCCAATTATGTAGATTAATGTCAGCAATTATATTGACTGTTGGACATACTGTCATACTGAGATAAAAATTATAAACATATTTATTTTATGTATTATCCTTCAAGTTCAAAGGTATCGAAGTAAGATACAAAAATAGTTTTATTAGATTCTCATGTGTAGAAGAAGCGATTCCAGAATCTACATACAGTTTTAGTTTCCACAACCTATGATATCTCTAGATCCTGAATTTAAAAAAGTAAAATAAAAATAAATAAATAAATAAAAATCATAGTTAAACATTCTCCAGAACAACAATACTAAAAAAACCAACTTCATTTTTAAGGGACTGTTATGATTGGTTGGTTGCATATTCATTTTAATAGCATGTAGAAATAGCACGTAGAAAGAGTCTTGAATGCAAATTGTTAAAAACTAAATAAATCAGAACTTTAAGTACCTATGCATTTTAGCTACATTAAAGGCTATTGGTTGTCATGTCGACTTTTACTTGTCTGCTTCCAAAAACCATGACATAATTACAATTTTTGCACTGAAAGTATGAGATCATTCACAAGAGTTGCAATGTTTATAATGTCTTCTTTTAACTACTAGAGCAATTGGAATATCATATGGTTAAAATCTATATAAAAATGAAGGGAATAGTTATAGTATTTAACAATTTGCAACCAACTCAAATTACAAAGCCTACCATTACATTGAAAGAAAACTGGACCAGTTTACCACATGTCAAGCCCATATGTACTATACATAAGTAAATTAATTGAATCATCATATAGTGTACAGGAAGAAGTACAAAGCAATATACAACAACTGCAACTGCAATAAGAAAGAAAAAACATAAGTGAAAGAATTAAGAGTCTTACTTTGTCCATTGTGAAAGAATAATGCTCCCACAGATGGGTACAAAGCCAAGCTCCACCCATTGGCCATAAAGCCCACACAGCCTCACCTCTATCTGGGATGTTTTTGCCCATATATCAGACACCTGATGGACAACCCAACCACTTGGTTCATAGTTCACCTATAACATTTTGTAATACATCCATAAAGTTGTACATAGAGGATGTAGATATGGTAGACAAAAGTAGATTGCTTTGGAGCACACAATGTTAAAATGCATCATGGATCGTAACTGTCATGAATATGTTGCAGTTATAGGTTCTCCTATAATAACAAGTTAGAGTTTCTACTATTCCTTTTCTGTAAGAACTTCACAACAAAGGCATTAAAGCAGAACAGCCCACCCCCTCCAAATTAAAAATATTTGTCAGTTGCCAATCCCAAATCTAAATATTTCCAGTAACTGAATTGATATCTTGCAGCTTCGGCTTTCGTTCGGCCTGTGGAGAACCATTTTCTCATAGATCAACTAAACCCAAATATTTTGACTGTTAAGCTCTCTCTCTCTCTCTCTCTCTCTGAGTGTGTATGTGTGTATGTGTGTGTGCTGTGTAATTGTATATAAATAGTTGCGCAATCATTAAGAGAATAATAGACAAAAAGAATTGTACAATCAGGAATGTCAAAATGAAAAAAATGAAATAAAATTCTTACTTTTGCAGTTTTACTGCCACTGATCGACAGGGATGAAATATAGTCAAACAACGGCTCTTGACACTCTTTAAGGTTGCAGGGAAGCGAAGGCCAATAGTTCATTTGAAGATTGATATTTGTTTGAGGAGCACCACTGAAGAAGGACAAGATGGACAATTGAACAATTCAAACGATGTCTTGATGAATATTGTCTCAGAACTATATATGTTAATTGTGATACAAAACTGTATAGGCATTTCATATTATTTTGCAGCCATCACGTGGCATCAAATCTGAAGCATGCAATGATTAATGTGGAAAGAGATGAAGGTACTATTAAACCTTGAATTACTGTCTCTTTTAATCTAGCTCTCTACATCTTCATTAAATCTTAAGTTCCTTAATCAAACCTTAATTAGAATTGAAAACTGAAAAAGAGATTTTATAGTCTACAATATCAAAAAACCAAAGTAGCTATCCTAAAAAGTAAGGCCTCGAGTTATCACAATCTGTCCATTAAATTCGACATCTACCCCGTATGCATAGCATCACAAGAGATCTCTCTTCAAAATTTATACAAAAGGATAAAGCTTGCATCAGGGCAAGCATAATTCACATCCACCTTTCCACATAATATCCGAGACAACTTAGATTCATCCATTTAAATGATAAATCAAGCACATTAAGATGCAATGTTCAGAATATCAAGCATAAATGACCATATACACATTAAGAAACACTAGTCACAGTACACTGAATCAAGTCTTGCATCAAAGACAGACTTCACAATAGTGAAAGAATTTTTGAACTCCAACCATTTTCTTATGACTTCCTGCCACTATACATATAAGAATTTTGTTTCCATACTTCTAATAACTAAAACCTCTAATCAGAAATCGCATTAAGCATATTTTACTCTCAGGTGTAGGCGAGGATTATATTGATAACAGATAAAAGTTACAGCATTCTAATATAGATAATAATAATTTAGAAAAACATTTAATAACACATTCTAAATCCAGAATATTTAGAAGTCTAACTCAATGTAAAATGGGAAATCATTGGATACTATGTTGGAAATATCAAGCAAAGGAAACTAAAAGAAGAGGATAGAGAAAGGATGATATAGTATGAAAGAAGAATGCAAAATATACTCCCATGCTGGTTCGATATCCTTGTTCCATATCCCTACTGAGTTTGCTTTGAGTTCCAAGTCTTGAACAAGAAATAAGCATATATCGACCATATTGGAATAAAAGCTCCACCAAGGAGGGATCTTCATCAATTTGAAAAGATTTTACCCTATGAGTAGTTGATAGTGTCTCATCTTTACTAACTTGTAGACCAGTTATAGGGGACCCATCTTTTGTAACACTATTAGAACTTTTTGAAAGCTGCAGTGAAACACGGTAAAATAGCTTTTGATAGTCATCCAAGTGGCGAGCATAAAGCTTAGAGTACGAAAATTTTCTTATTGAATCCAATGTTCTTAGGGTGTCGGAAGTAGGATCCTTTTTGGAGTTTTGAAGCCTTAGTGAATGCCCCGTCAAATGAAGAAGATGCGACCAGAAGCATAACAGCCCAATTTGCACCCTCAATCTTAAGCTTCTTGTTATCCAAGGCATGTCTTTGCATTAGTGAGGGCCACTAATTTTAGATCAAGAAGTCTTTGAAAACTCAATGCCTTTAGGATTGCCATTCTCACTCGATCTAGGTAGAAGATTGTCATTCTCATTAAGTCTAGGTGGAATTACGGATGCGACTTCCATCATGATAATTTGATTTTGACCATTTACATGTGATTCATGATGTAACTTCTTTGTCAAGATATACAATGGAAGATAAGGACCTGAGTTTGCTTCCGAAATATTTGTCACAATCACTTGGTCTAGATTTGAGACAAAATGTTCCCTTGTAAATTCTACTTTGCCTCGAGAATATTTTACTTTTCTTGTTCCGATGTCCAAGTCCAAATCTCTCATATATTTCCTTTAGTATATTCAGTATGAGAATTATAACGCCCCAGTTCATCGAGACAATTTCTCCTCCTGATCTTGTGCGTTAATATTATCATGTTCTAGCTTTAAAACATTATTTAATGTTAAAATAGTTAAAAATGCGGAATAATTTTTTTTTTCTTTCCATTCATTCATTCCTTGAATCGCAACCTTTACAATTCTTTTTTATACTAGAATCATATTTATTATATAATTTATTTAGCCTGAGTAGATATAAATATATATATATATACAATTTATTCTTTCAAACATATCCCCTTTTTAGAACAAATAATCTTCATCTATCGAATAATTCAAAAATTTAAACATCTGTGATTTACACATGAAAATACCAACAAATGATTCAACACAATCTCAATTAAATCACTAGTCTTCTTTTCATGCACTCTTAATCACTGTCGACGTCGGGATTTTTGAGTGTCCCTTTTCGTTACTTGTTCTTTGGTATTCTCATGTTAATGTGAGATTTGTTTGAAAAAACAAGTGAAAAAGGTCCGACATGTATAATGTCGACGATTTGACTTTAAGAGTCGCCAGTTGGTGTATTTAACTGGTTGCACCAACGCAACCGAAAAAGGTTTGCACATTAACCCAGTGATTTGACACTGCTAGACGGGTCTGTGAAATCGAGATTCATTTTGGGTCCGGGGGCTTGATTATGCGGTGGGAAGGTGTTTCCACGGTGACCGCCACTCTTCAAAGAAATTGTTATATGAATGTGTATGTTTGTGTTTGTGTGTGTGTGTGTGGATCAATGTGCAGTTATTTGAAAGTAGTGCGAGGCCTCGTTCGCACCTATATACAAAGGGTTTGAATTTATAGAAAAATTAAATTTTAACCACGATATAGCAATGACGTTTTGTAAAAGAGGTTTTTCAAACCTTGTGCTCAATAGGAATTTAGACCTTTTCATACTTCCATTTTATTATTAAATGTTCGGCTTGTTTGCTTTTATTTTTGAGATGCGAAGCATTCTCGAGAAAATAATATACAAAGAAGGTAGAACTCCTCATGGAAACATGTGACCATCCAAGAAAATTCGACACTATAAAATAATGTACAGGCTGCTTACAGCTAAAAAATGTCCATCATGGGAACTGAATCTAGATTCAGTAAACTATACCTGTGATCACATGATTCCTAGACTCAGATGATACTACAATTTGTATGGAAAGAAGTAAGCAATTATATATATATATATATATATGTAAAAGCTGTAAATATATATATAAACATGGTCAACCGCCACGAAGTAAACTCCAGGCGGGACAAAATGTAAATAAAGCTGTA
The DNA here is from genome assembly GCA_020205605.1 of Panax ginseng. Taxonomy (NCBI): domain Eukaryota; kingdom Viridiplantae; phylum Streptophyta; class Magnoliopsida; order Apiales; family Araliaceae; genus Panax; species Panax ginseng. Next base: position 88,885,649 of record CM035139.1, on the reverse strand, counting down.
AAAGCAATCAACTGCCACGAAGTAAACTCCAGGCAGAACAGAATGTAAATAAAGCGGTAAAAGGCCACGAAGTGAACTCCGAACTGATAGAAATGTAGATATATATATATATATATATATATATATATATTCGTGAACTCTGAACTCGATGAAATGTAGATATATATATATATGTATATAAAAGCGATAAATGCAATTGGATGTGAATCCGGGCTCATCGAATATGTCCTATAACAATTATATATATGTATATATATAAAAAGCGATTAAACGACCGGATGTAAATCCGTGCTCATCGAATATAATAAACAACGATTATATATATATATATATATATATATATATATATATATATATAATTAAACGCATTTGATATAAAATCCAAAGCTCATCGTACAATTAAACGCACTTTGATATAAAATCCAGGCTCATCGGATAAAAGTCGACTACGATTTTATATATATATATATATATATATATATATATATATATATATAAAAGAAATTAAACGCTCGGCATCAAGTCTAGGCTCAATCGAGGCATAACTCGATAATGTTAGTCCATATATAAAATATATACATATATAAGTATATATATATAGATGAAAATGAAAACCACTGATCAAGTCCTGCAAACGCCATACAACACGACTCTCAATGTGTATAACGGTGTGTGCTAATATGAGAAGAAGGCTTTATAGAATATAAGAAGGCTTACGATAAAACATAAAGTAGACTTCTATGAATTTAAATGGATAAACACTCGGCTCCGCCAAATAAAAGATAGCTATATGTGAGCTAACTAGTGTTTAAACATGAGGAAACACTCAAAAGATGTATATGCAGAGTAAAATGGACAGGGCTTCCTCGCCTTTTTCCCTCCCTCTCCCTTTCAAATGGCTGACCCCAAGGCTTGTATATATATGATTTGATGGTCCAGTAGGTACACTGCGTATTGCATGATTATACCTAATGTGGGTATATTTTACCTTCTTGATTTTGCTTGTATCCGAACGAGGTATATTTTACCTTCTTCGGACCGCTTGTGTCGAGAGTTACGCAATGTCATGGATTAGAGGTTGTACGAAGTCAGGAAGAGGGGTCTATGCCCATGGTCTTCAAGCTTCAAATTCTATCCAAAGTACTGGCACATGTAATAGTCACTCGGGATTGTCAATCCTCAGTTCTTGTGGGACATTGTTGGATGTATGTATATATGAAGTATTGAGACAACGTGCCATTGTCAAAGGAACAAGATGACGTTTGACTCCTCACCGGGGTTGTCGCCGGTTTGAGTTGAAAGTAGACGTTGTTCAGGGTTACATCTGAGATTGAACTGCTGCTTATTTGTATGTCTCACTGTCATCTGTGGGTGTTCCTGTCTGCCCGTTTGTTAACTCTGGGTCTGAGGTGTGTGTGCGTTGAAGGGATGTCTGGGGTTGAAGCTGATTGCATATGTTTGAAACAAGCATTTTCAGGATTATTGCTGGAACTGCAATGGCATCTCTTGGGGCTATCACCAAGGATAGGGTTGCTACTCCTAGTGTTGTCTCTGGGACTGGAACTGAGAATCGCAAGTGTTATTGCTGAGACAGAACTGTCCTCTCCCGTGTTGTTACCAGTCTTTTGATTTTCATATCTCGGGGTTATCTCCGAGATTGGAAATGACATTCCCGGTGTGTGTTCCGGGTTTTGAACTGATGTTCCTGGTTTGTGTTCCGGGTTGGAACTGATGTTCCCAGTTTGTGTTCCGGGTTGGAACTAAATTTCTGGTAGTATCCGGAATGGATGTAAGCTATCTTCCAGGGTTATTTCCAAAAGACGAATCTACCCTCCTGCAATGTAAGTAATAGGAGCGCAAAAAATTTCGTGTGTCTACAGATGCCCCTCTTTATCACATTTATGCAATGAAAGGCATGGATAGGATAAAAAATACTAAACACTTGTAATGCAAGCAAGATAAACATGATGCTATATGCAGCAACATGATGCAAATGCATGTAGAATGCATGAATGATTGTCAAGTAATCCTGTTGGGATGACAATCAGTGATAAACTTGACATGCGATCCAAGTCTCCAAGGATGTTGACGTTGGGGCTATCACCAAAGTCTTGAATCCTAGACACTGGCTTATATTCCATAGAGGTACCTCTTGTGTGTAAGAGACACTGGCTTCCCTCACTCTGTCGGAGTTACTGCCAACAGTTTGTTGTTATGAGCATTGCCTGATCTTTGCTAATGTGTGTATCACCGGATAAATCCCTGCTGGGTGCATTCTCAAGGCTTCTTGACCTTCATTGATGTATGTGTCAATGGTAGCATTGTGTTGTAGCCCTTGATGGGGAAGGTTGCTTCGATGGGTTTACTTGCCATCGGCTAACATGACATCAAGGTTGCTTGACCTTCATTGATGTGTGTGTCAATGGTTGTATTGCGTTATAACCCCCGTCGGGGACGGTTGCTTCGATGGGTTTACTTGCCATCGGCTAACATGACTTCAAGGCAGCTTGACCTTCATTGATGTGAGTGTCAATGGTTGCATTATGTTGTAACCCCCGCCGGGGAAGGTTGCTTCAATGGGTTTACTTGCCATCGGCTAACATGACGTCAAGGCTTCTTGACCTTCATTGATGTGTGTTTCAATGGTTGCATTGCGTTGTAACCCCCGCCGGGGACATGCATAAGTTTGAAGGATGTGCGTTATGACCCCCGCTGGGGATACGTAGATGTTGATAACTTCGGCGTTGTAACCCCCGCCGGGGAGGTTTGATATATCATGGTTTTGCGTTGTAACCCCCGCTGGGGAGGTTTAGGGTTTTGACCCTGCAAATGATGGCATCAGACCTTTGTGGGGTATTGCCGAGCATGATTTGTGAAAGCTGAGCTCATTGGTATAGTATACCTTGCATTCAGGCAAATACCTTTGAGACAACGGGAGTTTAACTCTGACTGACGAGAAACCAGGATTTCAGGCTATTCCGCTCAATCGCATAGCATTTTTATTCCTGATTTGGCTTGTCAGCTTGTGAGACCTCCTTTGCAACTCTAACTGGAGTGAGCCAGAGGTGTGGGACCCATGGAGGGGTACCGCAGGTGTACCTGTAGGAGCCATAGGTTAGCCTGCGGCCAACCGTGCCTATGTATAGGCGGCTGGTTGCTTTCATAAGTCATTTTCAAGTTCTTGCAATGAAGGAAATTCAAGAGCTCTTCTTGATCTCTGTGAGTTTGGGCAACTTTTCGCATATTCTCCGCCATCGCATAAGCATTCTTCATCATCCCGGTAACACATGCATGTATTTTTTCCAATTTCATCCAGTTGGAAAATGACTTATCACATGAAATGCATTTAGACACATAGTAGTGAATATGCATGCTGATATGACTTGATAAAAAATATTCAACATAACAAATATTAGTATTAAACCATGCTGAACATAATGATGTGAAAAAATTTGACTTTTGAAACAGTAAAAATGGCCCCTTTTACTGTCATTTCTTATCCTATCTGAGGACAAATGAGTAAAGGTAGACAAGCAAAATAATCATGGTAATTAGACTACACTTATGGATTTTTTACTGCAATGTATTAATGCATATAAGATGTATATGACTGTGTACATGTGTGCTACTGAATGGCCACCTAGTCATGCCTATGTGCATGTGGATAGTCCCATTTACAAAGGGGGCTATGGCAAAAATTTCCCAAAATGTAGGTATTGGGTAGTCATGCATTTTTAACTCTACTGTAGATGTATGTTAAAACAATGCATGCATGCATGTAATCATAGAATGCATTTTGAAAAGACTCCAGGTAAGAAGTTACCACACCCTTTCTGAGGTGATTTGGAGACTTGTTCTCCAGATATCATGGATCCAGATCAGCCGAGTAGTTCTCGCAGGACCACTTCTGCTGTACGGAGGAGGGCTTTTGAAGAGCCTCAGCGCCGTTCTGTTAGACAGCCTTGTCGTTTGGCGGAGGCGGTGATACGTCCTATTCGGGTTGAAGTGCCGAATGTCGAGGACGTGGAGGAGGATGCAGCGATTGAGGTTCCTGCTCCTGCTGTACGTGTTCCTCGTAGGGAATTTCCTGGTATTCAAGTGGCGAACCCAGATCTTCTGGGTGACTTAAGTAGGCATCCTTCAGTATACCTGCACGCAAACGAGGTATAAAGTTAGATCTTTAATCTTCCTTATTTCCTATTGATGAGGAGTCAAGGAGTCTGATGTTGCTCTGTATTTGATGTAGGTTCCCAACTTCACATAGCCTCGAGGGAACTGGTTTAGCATCCACTCTATGTATCAGGCTTTGCATGATGACTACAGAGCGATCTTCCATGGTTGGGGATTCGGGAGGTTGTTCTCCATTCTACCCCGTCGCTTTCCCTGGGGTTACCTCAGGGCATTGTCTGAGAGGTGGTTCCACCAGACTCAGTCACTCCATTTTCTGGACTATGAGGTGATGATGACGTCGATGGATTGGCAGTTTATCACAGGTATGGGGTTTGGAGGGGAGCCGATGCCTTGCACAACGGATATTGCCCCTACTGCCGTCAGATCCTTGTTGGGAGTTCCGACGGAAGTGCTCAAGGGTAGGACTGTTCGTACGGGTCCTTTGAGCGTGGATGCTATGAGCGGGTTATTGAGTGAGCCCATACCCGATGATGTGAGAGTCAGGGATCGCATTCTCTGACGATTGTTCTTGATAATCATTAGGGGCTGCTTCATAGCAGATAACTCTTCTACGGTGTCCTTCGCTTTGATCAGCGCCACTCGACACGTGGACCGTATAAGAGAGTATGATTATGTAATAACTTGAGATTTTCTATATAAAATAAATAAGAAATTTTGCGTATAAATTTTTTTTTTTAATGGCGAGACTAAGTGTCGAGTAAAGTAAATTGTGAGCGATAAATGCGAATACATTTATTACTTGAAAAATTAGAAATAATTTTGGAATTATTAATTACCACAAATTATATGGTAATAAATTTACGTAAGAAATGTTTTTTTCTATTAATTATTTTCCATGAAAACATGATTGGAAATAATATATGAAGTGATAATTAGATTTATATAATAAATATTTTATTATATGAATTGTTGAGAATATTTAAGTTAATTATTTTAACTTGATTATTGATCTTGTGTGTCTGAAGAATAAGTCGGACATGAGATCGAACCTGGATTGGGATTGTGATCAAGAGATGAGAATAATAATATTATATTATTTATATAATGATTTTCTGATTACCATAATTATGTCTTTGGGTATGTCTTGAACGAGATAATATTGAGCAATGACGGTCGATTAGGTCATAGCATATTCTTAGTCTTTGTGAAACCCTAATTATTAAACTTCGATTTATGGGATATTTACGAGTAGTATTTGTGTATATGAAATTCTTGTGAATAAGAATATCGGTAATTAGAAGAAACCCTAATTCTTGTTGTGCGTCGATAATTAGGACAAACCCTAATTATTATAACCTAACAGTTGAAATTAGAAAGCTAGTAACTTGTTGTGTTAGTAACATACACGATAATTAAAGAACCACTAATGGTCGATTAGAAACCCTAATTGATGACGTTGAAAACCCTAATTTTAATTCTGGGTTTAATTTGATGTTATTGTATAAGTGTTTTAATTTACCAAAGGATAGAAGTTAATTGGTAAATTATAAAAATTAAATCTAGTGATTAAATATTACATTTAATTGCCTTGTACAAGATTGCCCATACACTCTTAAACAAAGCCCAACCATCACCCATAACAAATCGAAGCAAGAATCGAAAATTTTTGGCAAAAAGGGTATAAGAACACTAAACCTAGAAATCCTTTGATTCGATGTTATTTGATGCAATTGATTATTTAAAGTTGTGTAATAGAATGTTAATTGATGATATGGGTTGATAAATCAAAGACCCATAACATCAAAGTGCACGAATTTGAAGATTTAAGCAAGTTGGAAAAAGCAAGATTACATTATTTTTTTCACCAAATGTCGAGGCCATAACTCTTTGCTCGATCATGAGTTTTGTTCTTCAAAAGTTGTTATGTGTAGCCTTTGATATGTGGTCTTTAATCTGCAAAAAGAATCAAGTCCATATCATGTATAGATTAGAAGTTATAGATGGTCAAACATGGTTGTGGAGTCATGATAATAAACTGTTTTTAGGGCGATCTGTAATGGGGGCATTCTCGTCCACTTTTGTGCTTTAAAAGGTCTGGGCTTTTGATATGTTGTAGTGCACTGAGTTAGGAAGCCATAGGCTTTGGAATGACCTCATTCCGACCTCGGATGAGGAATTACGGTGATTGGAAGGAAATGTGTCAAATTTCTCAAAAGCTGAAAGTCAGCACGGGATGTGCTATTCGGGACACTTTGTTTCGATCAGTTAATGTTTCCAAAACCTTCTGGGCTTTTGGTATGTTATAGTACACGAATAAGCTTTCCATAGACTCAAAAGCGGACTAAATCCGATATCGGAGGAGAGAGTTATGACATTTCAAAGTAGTAGTGTCAAAACTTCCCAACAAGTGCGGTGCAGTCCATTTGAACGGAATTTACTGGGCTGATGTGTTAGGAATTTGGAAATGGTCAAAGAATAAAAGTTGTAGCCCCAGAAGTTAGCTTAGCGTGGGCTCAAAATCGCTCAAAAATGTTTTAAAATGAAAGAGTTATGATTGTTTTTAGCGAAAGAGGTAAAAGCTGAAGCGAGATTGAAAACTATTATGAGCGTCCACTTTTGGCCTTGTTTGTTTGGGCTACCTAATGAACCCGAATTGGGTAATTTATATTTTTAAAAATAGTCTTACATACCATGTATAACATATCCAAAAATCAGATTAATCGGAGTTATGAGCAATGCGTTAGAAAATGCATAAAGTGAGCTATTGAAAAATTAGTATAAACCAAGTCCCACATCGACTAAATTGAGAACTTCACCATTTTCTAAACCTATAAATAGAAGGGCTTGGCCTTTGTTTCATTCACCAACAATAAGGCCTCAATTTTTGAGAAAGACTTTGTTGTGGGAGAACTTTTTATAAAGATCTCCTTAGTTAAATTTTAGGCGTGGAAGTCGTATTATTCGATCTGTGGAATTAAATATATTTAGGGTATGTTTCTTATTTAATTTTTGTAATGTTATTATTTTTTTAATTGTTAGTTAAAGTTTGAATTTTTGAAGTTTAGTTAGTGTTGTTAATAAACTAGTTAGTTTACTATGTTTATTTTGGCTTGGAATTGATTATGTAAATGAGTTATTTGTGATGACTTTTAATATTTTGTGATGAATTTCATTAATTAATAATTATTAATGATATTAAAGTTATTTAATGATTATATTAAATAATTTAGTTTAAAAATGATTTTAATATTATAAAATCATTTTAAATGAAAATAAGGTATTTAAAAATATTTTAAGTTATAAAATATAACTTTTAATATTTAAATGATAATTTCATTAATAATTAAATATTAATGATATTAAGATAATATTAATGATATTTAGTTTATTTAATGATTAATATTAAATAAATAGTTTAAAAATGGTTTTACTTATTTAAAAACCATTTAAAGAGGATATTAAGGATTTAAAAATATTTTAAGTTATAATTAATGACTTTTAATATTTGGATAAATAGTACATTAATATTTAAATATTAATGGTAATTATTTAGGTAATATAAATGTTTTAAAAATAGTTTGAGTTATTATAAATAACTTTTATATTTTAGCGATGGTTTCATTAATAGTTTAGTATTAATTAAACTATTAATGATAATGGAATTGTTTAATGTTTAAATCATTTAATTATGATTAGATATTTGAAAGTTATAATAAATGAAACTAGTGACTTGAGAACCGATTATGAAGTTACGAATTTGAAGAAGAACACCTATAATAACGATTATATCACTATAGGCCCTTTAGTAATGATTTGAATTATTTTAAATTTTTCAATTTACGGAAATTGAAAAATGATTAAAAATAAGATGTCGATATTTCTGAGATGTTGAGGTATAGAATAAGAGTCTTAGACTCGGTATTTACAAATAAAAGGCATCGATCTGGCAAACAAATGTCGAGACCTTATAAAAAAAAAAAAAGACTACTTGTAAGAGCATGGATGAGATATTTGAAAAATGTATAAAAATATTTCAAGTATAGAATAGGAACTAAAAGTATGATCACTTTGTGATTATGTGATTAGACTATGTCTTTGTTGTAATAGAGCGATTACTATGTGTTAAGATATATTGTTCTAATCGAGCGAATGATCGATTATTGATAGGTTGTGATAAAGAGATAAAACCTAAGTTGAGATTTGTAATCAATGAATCGGTGAGTATCCTACCTTTGCACTTCCTTTATCTGATGGACATGAGTAAGAAGTTTGAAATTATTCTATCCTGTGCAGTTATGTACTCTTTGATTATCGACATGTTAGCTCGGATATATATTACATTCATTGATTTCTATAAATGGTTATACAAGTGTCCCCACTTGGATAATCATAGCATTTATTCACATGTTGATACACCTTTGTCGATTACCCGTATATATATATGTTGAATTACATATTATTGTTGAGCAAGATTAAAACCTTGGGGGTTGGAACCGAGGCATGTATGAACATCCCTATATGGGAAGATTTTTTTGCTTAAAGCGGGATAGAGTGAAGCGATGAATTTACGTTCAAGTTATGTAGTATTGATCAATCTGAGTCTGCAATGATTGATCACCCTCAGTGCCGTAAGTTATGACGGTTTGAGGATAGAATTCGCTAAACCTTTTCGAAAATGAAAAGAATGTTCATAGTATGTTTCTTAAACCCTATTCAAGGGTAGAGCGAGCCAAATTTAAAGAATTTGAAAGAGAGTTGTTATGTGAATTTTTTATCGGTCTGATTACTTCACAACTTTCAATTCGTTGTAGAAGTGTTATGTAAAGAGAATACTTATATTCTTTAAACTTATATATAATTGCTATTACTTCTTTGGGCACTTAAATGCTCATCCTTGCTTAAATTAAATGTTTTCGATTATGTATGAAACAACTTTGAAGGCTCGAGACGAAACAAAAGAAAAGGAAAGGCGATCGAATAAGTGTGTATTATGAGTTAATGGTTATAGTTGTATTGGTATCTATTCAAGTATTGTAAGGAATGTATTTGAAGGTCACGTGCACAGGGAAGTAAACTTTGATGTATGTAAATTAAGTTCGAATGTATTATTATTTAGTATTATTATTGACTTAAAAAAATGGTATAAATGGAGAAGGAGTTAGGGTTTCAAGTACACGGATTTGGGGTCGTCACGAGGTTGGTATCAAAGTTGTTGGTTATGAAGCTTAGGTAGAATACATGAAACTAATAACATAATGATTAGGATAAGTATTAACTCATATAGAGTTAGTTGGTCGATAAGATTCAAAGATGAATCTCGTGAGTGTAAAGACACGAGTTCCTAACTCGATTATAAAGTTAAGCAGTGGTGGGGAATAGATTGAGTCTAAAAAGGCTGAAAGTGCGATTATGAGAGATCGTAAAATAAAACGATCAAGATATAGAACTAAATAAATAATATATCGATGAGATCACCCGTGATCGATAAAGGCTATAATGACGGAAGGAATCAATCGATGATTGGAAAGTTTACAACAAGATTGCGTGTATGAATTATACTATCAATTGGTACAGATCCGGAAGAGAATTATAAATCTGAATTAAATTAATATATGGAGAATGGGGTTAGTGTTAGATGGGGATTCAATTGAGGACTCATGTCCGGCGGTGAGTTGTATGATTCTTCGTATGGGAGCTGAATTGTACTTGGTGTAAAAACCACTTAGTTTACGCAGCGATAATCATTGAAATGTACGTATCGCTATTTGTTATATGCACATTAAGAGGATGACTCCATTCTCGGTGTATAACAAGTAGATGGGTCATAGATATAGATTATAAGATTAAGTTCGAGTTCTTAAAACTCATACCTATGAGACATTCTTGACTCATAATTATATGAAATGTTTATGAATCCCTCGGCGAATGGACGCCTTGAAAATTGCGAGCTAGGATAAGTTCTTAAACTCATATGATTGTGGCAATTTATGAACTCATAAGTGTGGTTTGATGAACTGGGTATAGTTTTGTGTGAATGGAGTGTTATGGATTACGAGGAGCAGATAGATTGTTAAGTAAATGATTTTTTAGTGAAGGTGTTAGGTTTTCCTAAACTCCTAGCTATGCTAAACTTCAAAATTTTTGACATCAAGCTAAATCGCACTATATGTGCTTTTGAAAACAAAAATGTAGACTAAGTAATCATTTTTGAAACGGTTTAAAAGTATGGTCTATGCTACTTATTTTGGCTAGGCGCAAATGATTTGAAATATCAAAATTTGTTTTAATTATCACTCATGTACCATGTAACTTTAGTGCGAGAGATGATAAAAATGTGATGGAGTTGTAAATCTGAGGAATACTTAGTGTGAATTTGACTGAAGTCATTTGTTCCACTATTGTATGATGTGTTATGACAAAAATCATACAATGATGACGGCATCCTCAACGGATTGATTATTGTCTGATGCGACATCATGGCGTCATTCTCGAAAATGTTTTCAAAAGTTTAATTTGCCAGCGGGGTTTGGCTACATCTAAATAATTCAATTGAATTGAATTATTGATATGAGTCTATGCTATTTGAATCGACTAGACTAATGTTTATGAAAACTCTAAGTGTTCATTGAAAGAAATTTCCCGAACAAAATTGTTTGGTGCGAAATCCTATGATAAGGCCGAGGTGAACAATGTTGTTTGGATAAATGATCCAATCTAATGGGCGTAAATATTAGCTAGGTATGATTAATCGTTATGCATGGCGTAGAAGGGTACAATAGGCTAATCACCTAAAGTACTATTAATGGTAGTTTACCTTCTTTGTGATTGTAAACATACGGGTAATGTTTTGTTTTGCGGTATGAATACTGGTTAAAACTATATGTTCATAGTCTATATGTCCCCTCGGCACAATTTGAAAACTTTTACTCTTGTGAGAGGTGTATTGGGTAGCATGTGATGATATGTGTGAATGTTGTAAGCCACAGAGATAGAGTTAAGCCGAGTTATGAGGAGGTTGGAAGCGGAGGAGATATTGAGATAAGGCAGTTGAAGGTTGAAATAGAAGCCAAAACACACGAGATATATACCTTGGACCAGAACTTTAGTCATCACCTTCATGTGATTCGATCTTGAGTGGATGGAGCGCCTTTCGGCGAGATAAGGCGTTGATGAGAATTGAATAAATTTATCGTCAATCAAAATAAGAGATAACGTATATAGAACTCTTGATTCTTTGTGTATATATACTATATGTTAATCGGGGTAACTTATGTTTGTAGATATACGGTGAGAAAGATATGTGGAATAAGAAGGATCAAATTCACACCCAGAGCTAATATTGAGGCCAACAGATGAAATAAAGCTCACTAGGAACCTAAATCGGACGAGGTGGCTATCGTGGAAAAAAGCGTAGCATCGAGATCCGAAATGTTGGATTTGACGGATAGTGATTCGAGACACTAAAGTTGAAGTCGCTTCAAGCATCAACGGAGGTGCGAGATTTGGAGAACAAGGTTTCTTCATTGGAAAGGTTGTGGGAGATAGAAAAGTTGATCGTCGAGCGTTAATGGAAACAATGGAAGAAGCGAGATAAGCTCAAAATCCAAATTGACCAAATGGAGCCTCAAGCGACACATCCGTGAAGGACACACCTCTCCTTGTTGCCCCAACTATAAGAAAGGTGGATGTTTTAATTGTGGGATGGAAGGACATCGAGCGAATGAATGTCAGAAAAAAAGGCTTGGTAAATAAGTAGTATGGGTTATGTATGTAATATGTGTGATAAGTAATGAACTATTTTTACTTTTTATGTTGGTTAAGATTTTAAATCCAGACTTTTGTAGTCACAAAGGATAGTATTGATTAAAGCGGGATGTCTTTGTGTAAATATTCGATAATTGAATATGAATCTAAGTTTGAGAAATGAAACGAGTTTAATACATTAATCTTATGCAATAAGGTTTAAAATGTAAGGGTATAATTTATGGTTTTATTTAACGAGATAATGCCGCCAAGACGTTAAACTCGAAACCAAAGGATAGAAGAATCTACTAATCTTTGAGGAGCAGCAAAATCGATGCAAAACTTTGCAAACATGGTAGCTCGAGCTATGCAAATGAGGAACACCGATTCTGAAACCCGGCCGAGACAATCGCTTGCAAAATTCAAAGACTTCAAAGCCAGTAGGACCACGAATCTGGAGGATCAACACCTATAGAAGCCTGAACTTGGGTGAACGAGATAGAGAAAGGCGTTAAATAATCGCTAAAAGTAGATGAGGGAAAAAAATAGCTTTTGCCACTTATATGATGAAAGGGAAGCTAACTTTTGGTGGGAGGCAAATAAGACTCAAAATGGGAGAAGAAGAAATTACTTGGGATAGGTTTAAGGATTTATTTTTGAAAACTATCTCTCTGTTAGTATCTGATCTAGAATGGAGGTGAGATTCTTGGAGTTAAAGTAGGATAACATGACTATTACGGAGTATCTTGCAAAATTTAATGAGTTAGCTAGGTTTGCTCCACATCAAGTGGATCTGAGAGGCTAGGAAGGCAAGGAGATTTGAGTTTGGGCTTAAAACCCCGACTCTACAAAGGTGTCGATCTTTCTCGCAATCAATACTTTTACAACACTCATGGAGAAGGCTATCATTCTTTGAAACAGGGGAAGTGAGGCCATGAGCCTCTACCATAAGGAGAAGAAGAACAAAAAGCAAGTCGGGAGGAGCAGTAAAGATAGAAAGTAGTAGTGGGAATAGGGGTGAGAAAAGAATGAGGAATTTTTCTGAGAAAATGCAAGTAAAGAAGGAAGGTATAAAGAAGCAGGTAGTGCAGTGCAAGAACTGCGGGAAGAATCACTCTGGCGAGTGTCTGAAGGGAAAGTTTGTATGCTACAAGTGCGGGCAAGAGGGTCATATCTCTCCCAACTTCCCCAACTCAAGGATGATCAGTGGATGCTTCATATGTGGATCGATCGAGCATAAGGTGAGAATGTCCTGAGAGGGAATGGAGGCGAGGAGCGTAACCACGGGGAGAAGCGGTGGGGCGTTAGCAATTTCGAGACCAAACTCAACCAATAACCAAACGTAAAACAACTCAGGGTTTTACAACATGACGGTCCGAGATCTGAGTGGCGGTTGGAAGCAGAACTCCAGTGCTATTTGAATAACTTATATATCTTATATTTACGCTTAATCGGATGAAGACAAGTGTTATGATGAATAATTAAAGATCGATTCGATCAAGTATGATCGAGATCTACGTCAATGATTATATGCTATGTACCCATACGCATATGAGTTTTTAAAGCGGTGATTAGGGGCGGAATCCTTATAAGGAGGTGAATATAATAACTTGAGATTTTCTATATAAAATAAATAAGAAATTTTATGTATATAATTTTTTTTTTTTTATTTAATGACGAGACTAAGTGTCAAGTAAAGTGAATGATAAATGCGAATACATTTATTACTTGAAAAATTAGAAATAATTTTGGAATTATTAATTACCACAAATTATATGGTAATAAATTTACATAGTGAAAATGTTTTTATTAATTATTTTCCATGAAAACATGATTGGAAATAATATATGAAATGATAATTAGATTTATATAATAAATATTTTATTATATGAATTGTTCGAGAATATTTAAGTTAACTATTTTAACTTGATTATTGATCTTTATAATGTAAGAATAAGTCGGACATGAGATCCAAACCACGGATTGGGATTGTGATCAAGAGATGAGAATAATAATATTATATTATTTACATAATGATTTTCTGATTACCATAATTATGTACTTTGGTATGTGCGAACAGAGATAATATTGAGCAATGGCGGTTAATTAGGTCATAGCATATTACCGTCTTTGTGAAACCATAATTATTAAACTTCGATTTATGGGATATTTACGAGTAGTATGACGTGTATATGAAGTTCTTGTGAATAAGAATATCGGTAATTAGAAGAAACCCTAATTCTCGTTATGCGTCGATAATTAGGACAAACCCTAATTATTATAACCCTAACCGGTTGAAATTAGAAATCAGTAACGGTATGTTAAGTAACATACGAGATAATTAAAGAACCACTAATGGTCAATTAGAAACCCTAATTGATGACGTTGAGAAACCCTAATTTTAATTACAAGGGTTTGATTTCGATGTTATTGTATAAGTGTTTTAATTTACCAAAGGATAGAAGTTAATTGGTAAATTATAAGAATTAAATCTAGTGATTAAATATTACATTTAATTGCCTTGTACAAGATTGCCCATACACTCTTAAACAAAGCCCAACCATCACCCGTAACAAATCGAAGCAAGAATCAAGAATTTTTGGCAAAAGGGTATAAGAACACTAAACCTAGAAATCCTTTGATTCGATGTTATTTGATGCAATTGATTGTTTAAAGTTGTGTAATAGAATGTTAATTGATGATATGGGTTGATAAATCAAAGACCCATAACATCAAAGTGCAAATTGAAGATTTAAGCAAGTTGGAAAAAGCTGAATTACATTATTTTTCACCAAATGTCGAGGCCATAACTCTTTGCTCTATCATGAGTTTTGTTCTTCAAAAGTTGTTATGTGTAGCCTTGATATGTGGTCTTTAATCTGCAAAAAGAATCAAGTCCATATCATGTATAGATTAGAAGTTATAGATGGTCAAACATGGTTGACTGATCATGATAAACTATTTTTGGGCAGTCTGTAATGGGGGCATTCTCGTCCACTTTTTTTGTTTTAAAAGGTCTGGGCTTTTGATATGTTGTAGTGCACTGAGTTAGAAAGCCATAGGCTTTGGAATGACCTCATTCCGACCTCAGATGAGGGAATTACGGTGATTGAAAGGAAATGTGTCAAATTTCTCAAAACTGAAAGTCAGCAATGGGATGTGCTATTCGGGATACTTGTTTGATCATTTAATGTTTCCAAAACCTTCTGGGCTTTTGTATGTTATAGTACACGAATAATCTTCCCATAGACTCAAAGCGGACTAAATCCGATATCGGAGGAGAGAGTTATGACATTTCAAAGTAGTAGTGTCAAAACTTCCCAACAAGTGCGGTGCAGTCCATTTGAACGGAATTTACGGGATGATGTGTTAGGAATTTGGAAATGGTCAAAGAATAAAAGTTGTAGCCCCAGAAGTTAGCTTCAGCGTGGGCTCAAGAATCGCTCAAAATGTTTTAAAATGAAAGAGTTATGATTGTTTTAGCGAAAGAGGGTAAAGCTGAAGCGAGATTGAAAACTATTATGAACGTCCACTTTTCACGCCTTTGTTTGGGCTACCTAATGAACCCGAATTGGGTAATTCGTATTTTTAAAAATAGTCTTACATACCATGTATAACATATCCAAAAATCAGATTAATCGGAGTTATGAGCAATGCGTTAGAAAATGCAAAATGAGCTATTGAAAAATTAGTATAAACCAAGTCCCACATCGACTAAATTGAGAACTTCACCATTTTCTAAACCTATAAATAGAAGGGCTTGGCCTTTGTTTCATTCACCAACAATAAGGCCTCCAATTTTGAGAAAAGGCTTTGTTGTGGGAGAAGTTTTATAAAGATCTCCTTAGTTAAATTTTGGCGTGGAAGTGCGTATTCGATTCATGGAATTCGTATTTCCGGGTATGTTTCTTATTTAATTTTTGTAATGTTATTATTTTTAATTGTTAGTTAAAGTTTGAATTTTTGAAGTTTAGTTAGTGTTGTTAATAAACTAGTTAGTTTTCTATGTTTATTTTGGCTTGGAATTGATTATGTAAATGAGTTATTTGTGATGACTTTTAATATTTTGTGATGAATTTCATTAATTAATAATTATTAATGATATTAAAGTTATTTAATGATTATATTAAATAATTTAGTTTAAAAATAATTTTAATATTATAAAATTATTTTAAATGAAAATAAGGTATTTAAAAATATTTTAAGTTATAAAATATAACTTTTAATATTTAAATGATAATTTCATTAATAATTAAATAGTAATGAATTTAAGATAATATTAATGATATTTAGTTTATTTAATGATTAATATTAAATAAATAGTTTAAAAATGGTTTTACTTATTTAAAACCATTTAAAGAGGATATTAAGGATTTAAAAATATTTTAAGTTATAATTAATGACTTTTAATATTTGGATAAATAGTACATTAATATTTAAATATTAATGGTAATTATTTGGGTAATATAAATATTTTAAAAATAGTTTGAGTTATTATAAATAACTTTTATATTTTGGCAATGGTTTCATTAATAGTTTAGTATTAATTAAACTATTAATGATAATGGAATTGTTTAATGTTTAAATCATTTAATTATGATTCCGATATTTGAAAGTTATAGTCGGCCAAACTAGCTTACTTGAGAACCGATTATGAAGTTCTGAATTTGAAGATGAACACCTATAGTAACAGTTATATCACTATAAGCCCTTTAGTGACAGATTTGAATTATTTTAAATTTTTCAATTTACTCGAAATTGCAAAAATGATTAAAAATAAGATGTTTGATATTCTGAGATGTTGAGGTATAGATTAAGAGTCTTAGACTCAATATTTACAAATAAAAAGTTGTTGATGCGTGAAACAAATGTCGAATCTTATAAAAGAAAGAAAAGACTACTGTAAGAGCATGGATGAGATATTTGAAAAATGTATAAAAATATTTCAAGTATAGAATTGGAACTAAAAGTATGATCACTGTGATTATGTGATTAGACTATGTCTTTAATGTAATAAACGATGATTATGTGTTAAGATATATTGTTCTAATCAAACGAATGATCTGATTATTGATAGGTTGTGATAAAGAGATAAAACCTAAGTTGAGATTTGTAATCAGCGAATCAGGCAAGTATCCTACCTTTGCACTTCCTTTATGCAATGGACATGAGTAAGAAGTTTGAATTATTCTATCCTGTACAGATTATGTATTCTTTGATTATCGACATGTTAGTTCAGATATATATTCTGTTCATTGATTTCTATAAATGGTTATACAAGTGTCCCCACTTGGATAATCATGGCATTTAGTCACATGTTGATACACCTTTGTCAATTACCCGTATATATATGTTGAATTACATATTATTGTTGAAAGCAAGATTAAAACCTTGGGTTTGGAACCGAGCATGTATGAACATCCCTATATGGGAAGATTTTTACTTGTAAGGCGGATAGAGTGAGTAATGAATTTCGTTCAATTTATGTGGTATTGATCAATCTGATTAAGGTACAACTGGTGATCACCCTCGTGCCAAGTAAGTTATATTTGTTTGAGGATAGAATTCTCGCTAAACCTTTTCGAAAATGAAAAGAATGTTCATAGTATGTTTCTTAAACCCTATTCAAAGGTAGAGCCAGAGCCAAATTTAAAGAATTTGAAAGAGAGTTGTTATGTGAATTTTTTATCAGTACAGATTACTTTACAACTTTCAATTCGTTGTAGAAGTGTTATGTAAAGAGAATACTTATATTCTTTCAGCTTATATATAATTGCTATTACTTGCTGGGCACTTAAATGCTCATCCTTGCTTAAATTAAATGTTTTCAGTTATGTATGAACAACGTGAAGGCTCAGGCACGAACAAAGAAAAAGGAAAGCTGATCGAATAAGTGTGTATTATGAGTTAATGGTTATAGTTGTATTGGTATCTATTCAAGTATTGTAAGGAATGTATTTGAAGGTCACGTGCACAGGGAAGTAAACTTTGATGTATGTAAATTAAGTTCGAATGTATTATTATTTAGTATTATTCACTTAAAGAAATGCTATCGTGTGGAGAACCGAGTTCGGTTTCAAAGTACTGGATTTGGGGTCGCCACTAAGGGCCCCTGCTCGTGAGATGTTCGAGTGGTGGATCCCTCATGCCATTGGAGCTCGGACACCGCCCACACGCTTTATAGGGGATATGGTTTCAGGATCCGTGATGATGACGGATAGGCTAGCCCGTGTTAGAGATCCGACTCATGTGACACAGTTAATGATTGACTGGCAATTTGGACCTAGGTCACATCTTTTCATTTGGCATTTGGGCGAGATCCTGCAGAGGTAGATACTTTTGATCCTTCCAACTCGGCCGATCCCTCGGTGACCCATATGGTTTTTTGCGGTGTAGATCCTCCTTTATATCGGCATGACATCCCTGTATATAGTGATCCAGTGACTCAGGAGGAGTTATATCAGGTGGACAGTGTCGATGATGTGACACCCCCAAACCCAGGTACTTCATTCCCACAGGATTTGGTGTTCACTTAATCAAACATTCATATCTAACTACCCAATCATAATCAAATTGAATAATGAAAACCTTTCCCATTAAAGGGTTACATAATAAAAATCTCCCAGGTTGTCTAACCTTTAAATATAATCATTCAAATGCGGAATTAAAATTATTACATAACATCATTATTAAGAAGTCTAAGATCATCACAATAATAAAAGTACAAATCAGCATCACTTGTACAATTTTCCCTTTCCTTTGCTAGTTGAAGGTTCATCTACCTTCTCCACTTTAGTCATTATGAATGAGTTTATAAATATGCAAGAGTGAGCAAAACAATTGCTCACTGGATAAAATAATGAATCAACAGAAGAATAAAAATAATAACTGCCAATGAATAGGCTCATCAAAACTAGATAGTACTCTAACAATGATAATTAGGAACTAAAATCCAAAGTATGGAATAAACATAACTGAGGGTCATAAGACCATGAATTATGTCCACAGTTGCGAGTAATCTTTCAACTCCAACTTTAACAGTCATAAGACTATAAGGACTCCTCGTACTTTGGGGGATCCGCCCTTCGTACCATGTATTGTGCACAAACATTTAACGCTATGCGTAAGTTATCCCCTAATAATAGGATTGTTCATCTCAGTATTTAGAGTACAAGTCCACACCAAAGAGAGTTTGGTTTGGATAAGCTTTCAAGAGAAATTTGAAGTTCAACGATCATTAACTAGAGGACTAGTTGAATTAATACTAATAACATCATACTATAGAATACTCGTAATTGAATCGTCATGATAAATTAAAATCATGCTTTAGGAATAATCTAATAGCATACACCTTGAATAACTATAACACACCTTGCTTGAACAATGTTAAGCCAAGGTTTTTTAAAATCAAATACTAAGCATGCGTAGCAAATTTGAACGATAAAAATGTTCAACATTAGTATGTATAATTGTGCATGCTAAACAACAAGTTAAATACAAGAATAACTTGCTTAATAAAAATAAAGTTCAGAAATCTTGCACCATTATATTGGAATCGAGTTGGAAACAATAATTGCTTCAATAAGAAAGTAGATTAGAGAACTTGCCTTGCTCGTGGGCTAAACCGAACAATTCAAATCACAATATCCTATAAACATATGTCATCATGACATAATTAGTCATTACCACCTCACAAATACGTTCATCATGTAAAAATTGGATTTTTAATCACACAATCAAGTTATAAGACAATTTAATTGTTAATAACATACTCATTCATAGTATAGAAATACTGAAATCAATATTTTACAGTCCTACTATTATCACATAACAATTCCTTCAAATTTCAAGTACAAAAGTACCTTCATTAGGCCGTTCGCTTTAACTTTCGCATGCTGGCGCCACAGTTTATACTATGGTCTTGCGGTATTTGGCCACGGTGATGAAGTCTTCTTGGCACAGAGAGTTAAGCTACTGAAATCAACGTTGTGTGGTAAGCGCCCGTGAACATGAACGTGACAATTGAACTGAGCTTGGGCAAGCGCTTGAGAATGAGATGAACAAAAAAGCCAATTTTGGCCTACAAGTTCCTTTCTAACAGCCTAATTAGCATATAATTCCTATAGAAACTTCACATAAACAAAGTTTAAAGATTGTAAACATGTTTCTACTCATAAAACAATATAAACAACTAATTTAAATCATACAATTTCACTGATTTTGATAAAAACTCATTTTTTAATGTTTTTATTGAAAATAAACACTGTGATTTTGTTTTCCAACCAAAATAGTTAATTCAAAGCACTTTATCAATGTTTATACATACTCTACCACATTCGATAACCAATTTATCAACTAAACAACTAATTAATCCTTAATTTCCACCTTAAACCAAACAATATATATTTACAAAAACTCTCTGTAAAAATATTTTTCTTCACAAATTACATACATATCATCAATTCATTGACTATAACTTATGAAAATAGTTTTAACATCATTAGTATATCATATTAAGCCACATAACAACAATAATTTATCCTTACACAAGGATTCTACCGAGAATTAGGGAAGAGAAAAACTAAACTTTTAAAACTAAAAAAAAATAGGATGATACCTTGAAGAAGATGATGATGATGGCTATTACTTTTGATTCTCAAACTTCTTTTCTCCAATCTCTCTCTCAACTTCCTTAGCCTTTCTTCCTCTCTTCTTTTTCTTCTCTGCAAACTCTCTTCTTCTCTCTTCTCTCTCTATTCTAATCTTACGTCTTAGGATTATAACGTATAATAATAATATAGATATTAAATATATAATATAATTCTAACTTAACTGACATCAGTTATTTTTATTTGAAACTCAAAAGCCATAAGGCTTGTTTGGTTACTTACTAAAATATAATCAATTAACCCTTATGCCTTGTTTGGTAAAACACAATTAGAATAAAGACTTAATAAGCAATAGGCCTTGTTTGGTAAAACACGATTAAACTCCTTTAAGTTATTTTAATAACTACTTTATAAAAGGTTATTTGTCACACTTTTAATTAACTAAATTAATTCCAATAACAACTTATTAAATTACTTCATCACATAAATTAATACCACAAAATTATAATTTGCTATATAATTATAACTTTATTTAATCAACTAACACATCCTTTTAATTACAAATTCAAATAAAAAATAATAACAATTCAATTAATCAAAACTCTAAACTTAATAATTAAATTTAATTAGCATAAAATAATTAATTTCCTTAATTATTTATTTAACAAATAGTTAACCAAATTAAATCAAATTTGAACAATTATTTATTCAACAATAAACACATCCATTAAATACTTAAATAATTCAATAAATATTTAATATAACAATTAAAAATTCTAGAATTTTACAGATGATGTAGACATCGACACTCTTGAGTTTTTCTGATGTATTTCTCGCCATATCTCTCCGATAGGCTTTTGTTGTATCTTGGTAGCTTCCCCATTTCCACCAGTATTTTAAGTTGTCATTGAGAGATGTATTAGATGATGATATACTTTGGAATATATGTATAGTTTTCCATTCCCTATATCATATTGTCATCTATTATATCATACATGTTATTATGTTATGCATATGTATGTATGTCAAGAGATACTCAGCATTGACCCCTGGATGGTATTATGACACGGCCCGTATAGATGTCTTCTTGACGCTTAGTCAGTATTGATCATACCCACCATTTGTGGTGGTATCTCGGTATCTTTGGCCATGGTATGATAGTATATCACCATCGACGTGGTGATCGTAGATAATTTGTTTCACCATACTATGACCTCGTTGATGTTTCGAGTTCCCACAGATTTGTAGAGGGTATGCTAGAAACCTTTGGGTATCGGAGGCAGGTTTTCGATTTGGGACCCAGGAGTTGACTCCTACTTTGGAGGAGTATGCACGGTTGACGATGTTGCCGCTGGACAGACCTTGTGTGCATATGGCTATTGGAGACATGAGCAGACAGTTCATAACCCTCACCGAATTGAGACGTAGAGTGGTCCAGGACGAGATTACATCCGGCCATGTGATATCCCAACGTTTCCTGTTTGACAGGTTTGGCTCTAAGAATAGCTATGCACGGCATTCCGGGGATTTCACCACACTGGAGGACCATTGGCGTTTAGCCAGGGTAGATGTACTGCTTCTATGCGTATTGCCATACGTCTTCATGCCGCGGTATATGGATGAGCTGGATATCGGCGTCATTATGGCAGTGAGAGCTCTCAGGGAGGGTCATACCGTTGTACCGATGATCATTGCAGAGACTCTGAGGTCAACTACATCTTCTTGCCTTATCCGTGAGAGTGTTTACTGAGTAGCTCGATGTCGTGATGTACGTGTGGTTTATGTCACACTTGGGATCGATTGGCACATTTAGACGGCATGAGTTTTGTTTCACCCATGATATAGCATGTCGTACTCCTTACAGCCTGCAGAGTGTACAGATGCTGCAGTGTGGTCAGTATTTCTGGCAGGGATTAGGGATCCATTTGCCATATTGCCGTGTTCAGGACTTAGTTCACCCCCACAGCTTCATTACTCATGCTCTGGGCATGGATTATCTCCCTCTGGCTGGATTGAGGGGCATGATCACTTACCACCCATTGGTCGTGATGTGTCAGTTTGACCAGTTTTAGGATTTTCATTCGTATGAGGGGGCAGTGAGTCAGCGCTTCACGTCACACCATTTATCAGCGAAGGACAGATCCAGGTTGCATGCTTGTTGGGATCAGCGAGAGTCGATTGAGTTTTCTATCAGTCATCCAGGTTGTTCTGCAGAATATTCCGCATGGATGGAGACAGAGACTGCATTGGCTGCGGCAGTATCCACAGTGCATGGGATTGATTCTGACAATGAGGAGCCTATAGAGGAGGTTGTTATTCCAATCGATGATTTGACTGCTGGGCTGCCAGCATTTGTGATGAATTCTCCCACCCCGAGTTCCACTGTTACTCAGTATTCGGCACAATATTTGGAGCAAAACTTACATCTGATGACCTATGATAGAGATCAGGCTAGGGCCGCGAAGTTGATAGCTCTTGATGAGAGAGATACTGCTCTGTTAGAGAGGGATGAGGCTAGATCAGCCAGGGATGCATTGATTACGGAGCGGGATGTCGCCTTATCTTCTAGGGATGTGGCCATTGCAGACAGAACTTCAGTGAGATCCCAGATGACTTTCAGTCTTGCCGACATGAGTGCTTACACTGATGAGCATTATGCCACCATGCAGTTAGCCTCTGATCTGCTAGCTCATGTAGATACACTTGGGCAGGAGCTTGCAGTGCTACCTCCGTCTTCAGAGAGGGATGCTATGTTAGATCTAATAGTCCGCATGTATACAGATTTATAGATAGCTTTGTATTTTCCTGCACAGACTAGCTTAGCCATTTTGTCATGTACAACACATATGTATATATCAAAAAGTATTATGTATGGCAGGGAAATATATTTTGATTCACTTCCCTTTTAGTTATGCCTTGATACTAGCTTGATATTTGCCTATTTCTTCAGGGCCTTGTTGTGTTGATACATTCTGAACATATCCTTGATAGATGGACATTGAGACATCGTAAGACCTCTCAGAACGGATCATTGATTTTTGTAAATCCCTACCATCTTTGGTGTCTTGGGACTGGTATCTGTATGAAGAAGTGGAGAGGAGGGTAGTTTCATCCTCTCTGAGATTGACCGAACCATAGATGGTCGCCAATACTTCTATTTGTGAGAAGCCTAGTTAATTCAATCTCTTATGGGTTAGTATTTCTCTTCGAAGCACGATCGCAGCTTAGATGATCACCGAATCTTCTATTTATGAGAAGAAGTTGTGTAATTCCATCCCTTTGATCTGAAACTGATGAAATGTGGCGAATTGAAGGTAGATCCCAGTACCGTGTGACAAGTATATTATTCTGGTAGGGGCTAGACTGCACCATGAATGGCTGCCTACGTACTCCTATTGAAGATGAGATCAAGTCTGTGTAGTTTGAACTTGGTGTAAGAGGTTCAACGCTGAATGCGGAAGGCAGATGGGTGTAGAAGTATTTTTGTTGTTTTTTGTTGTTTTGTAGAGAAAGAGAAGAAATGTTTTTGGTTGTTTTTCTTATTGCGATCGGGTCATATAGCATATGGTTACCTACATACTCCTATTAAAGAGGAGATCAGGTCGACGTAGTTCGCCCCTCAAGACGAATTGAAGGCAAAGAAAAGTGTGAATCCCATGTGCGGGCTATACTGCAGGGAGAAGAAAGTTTGATCCCATAATGGGGACAAACTGCAGGTGTGAAAAAGTTTGAACCCGTCCTCAAGATAAACTGCAAGTGTAGAAAAGTTTAATCCCGTCTTCAGGATAAACTTCAAGCGTAGAAAAGTTTAATCCCATCTTCAGGATAAACTGCAGGCGTAGAAAAGTTTAATCCCGTCTTCAAGATAAACTGCAAGTGTGAAAGGTTTAATCCCGTCTTCAGGATAACCAAAATTGTGAAAGGTTTGAAATGAAGTGATACCAGGCTGCTGGTTTGAAGTGTATGTTTCCCTGAGGGGAAGAAGAGTATTCAAAAAGGAAAGGGTTCAAAATTGGAATTATTGGTGATTTGTTGATCAAAACCAAGATGTTTGTTTGATGGTAACTTTAGACATAGTACCGTTTCACGGTGTTCAAATTGATAAGTTGTGGAAATTCATCACCATTCATTTCCTGCAATCTAAGAGCACCTCCTGTCAATACTTCATTGACAACAAATGGGCCTTCCCAGTTAGGAGCGAATTTTCCCTTAGATTGATCTTGGTTGTCAATGATCTTCTTCAAAACCAAGTCATGTTGTTTGAACTGCCGTAGTCGGACTTTTGTATTATAGGATCGTGCGATCCTTTGCTGATATAACTGACCATGGAAGATAGCCGCAGATCGCCTTTCGTCTATTAGAGACAATTGGTGATATCTGTCTTGTACCCATTGGTCTTCATCCAACTGAGCATCCATCAATACTCTGAGGGATTCTATTTCGTCTTCTATGGGGAGCACTACTTCCATCCCATAGACTAGTGAGTAGGGGGTTGCCCCAGTGGAAGCATGCATAGAAGTTCTGTATGCTAATAAAGTCAAAGGCAAGAGGTCAGGCCATCCTTTATGATTGGCGACATATTTTCTCATGATGATCTTTTGATGTTTTTATTAGCCGCCTCAACAACACCATTCATCTTTGACAAGAGATGATTTTGAGTTGAGATGTTTGATGTGGAATTTTCGCATAACTCCTCCATCATTTTGTTGTTGAGGTTCTTAGCATTGTCTGACACAATGACCTCTGGTTGTCCATATCGACAAATGACATTGTTTCTGATGAAAACAATGATAACTTCTTTAGTAACCCTGGGGAAGGATGTTACTTCTACCCATTTGGTGAAGTAGTCGATCATGGTGAATATGAATCGATGTCCATTACTGGCTTTGGGCTCGATGGGCCCGATCACGTACATTCCCCACATTGAGAAGGGCCTTGGCGAACTCATATTGTGGAGTTCCCTTGGAGGGGCGTGGATAGCATTCCCATGAATTTGGCATTGATAGCACCTCTTGACGTGATCATCACAGTCAGCTTTGAGTGTAAGCCAATAATGTCCTGTTCTGAGGATTTTCTTGACAAGTAGGGGTCCGCTCATGTGAGGGCTACATACTCCACCATGGATCTCATCCATGAGTCTCTGAGCTTGGTCTTTGTCAAGACATCTAAGGAGACCTAATCCTGCATCTCTTTTGTAGAGTGCATCTCCGCTCAGGTAGAATTTCATAGCAAGTCGATGAATCCGCCTCTTCTAAGTTAGGCTCGCCTTAGCGGGTGTAGATCTATCTCGTAGATACTCCTTGATGTGCTGATACCAAGGGTTGTGGATGGGAGGTAGCTCATCTGATACTTCTCCAATGTAATTCCCATAGATTGGGGCTTTTTGCAGAACAAACGTGATGTTTGGCATGTTTCCTTGTCAGGTATGTAAACCAAGGAGGCCAACGTTGCTAATGCATCTGCAAAATCATTCCTATTTTGAGGAATGTGTAGAAAGGAGATTTCTTCGAACTCTAAAACCATATGTAAAACTTGCCGATGATAAGGCAGTAATTGTAATTCTTTGGTTTGATAGACTCTTGTGGATTGCTTGATTACCAATTCGGAATCCCCAAAGACAGTTAACCGCCTAATGCCCATTGAACGGGAAAGTTTTAGCCCCATGATATAGCCTTCATACTCAGCTGTGTTGTTGGTGCTGAAAAATTGCAATTTGACGGCGACGGGATACTGCTCCCTCAAACCGGATATTAAAACTGCTTCAGCTCCAGAGCCTTCTGAATTAACAGCTCCATCAAAATACATTCTCCACAATGGCATGTATCGTACTGATGTTGTAGCTGAATTGTCATTACCCCTTCATCGGGGAAGTATGTTTCTAAGGGTTTGTAATCCCCTGCAGGTGCGGCGGCGAGTTGATCCGCAATTCCTTGACCTTTCACAGACTTTTGCATCACATAGACGATGTCAAATTGCTGTAGGATCAACTTCTATCTGGACAGTCGACAATTCAGTATGGGCTGACTGAACACATACTTGAGAGGATCCATTCGGGATATGAGATGGGTTGTGTGACCATGGAGGTAATGTTGTAACCTCATGGAAGCCCATGCTAAAGAACAACACATCTTCTCAATCAGAGTGTACTTGTGTTCACTGATGCTGAATCTTTTGCTGAGGTAATAGATAGCTCATTCTTGGCCTCTATTGTCTTTTGGCCCCAGTATGCAGCCCATGGCATTGTCATTTATGGATAGGTACATGAACAGGGGAACATCATCCCTAGGCGGTACCAAAATAGGAGCGTTAATCAGTTGCTCTTTGATTGCGAGGAAGGATTTCTGACACTCATCGTTCCATTTCATGGAGGAGTTCTTCCTTAACAACTTGAAGATTGGCTCGCAGGTTGCTGTGAGTTGAGAAATGAATCTGCTAATGAAGTTGATCCTTCCCAAAAATCCCTGTATTTCCTTTTACGCTCGAGGAATGGGAATTTCCTTGATGGCTGGATTTTGGTAGGATCCGCCAATCCTTTGTGGTGACTAGGAAACCTAGCAACTTGCGACTTAACACCAAAGGCGACTTGGCGGATCCAACTTCAAGTTGTACTTACATGAACTTTGTTGAAAAGTTTTGTGAGATGGTCTAAGTGGTCATCCTCCTTTCGAGATTTGACAATGATGTCATCCATGTAGATCTCTATCTCCTTGTGCATTAAATCATGGAAAAGAGCCATCATAGCTCGCTGATAGGTTGCCCCGACATTGATGAGGCCGAATAACAACCGTCTGTAGCAAAAGGTTCCCCAAGGCGCGATGAAAGCAGTTTTCTCACGATCTTCCTCAGCGACCATAATTTGATGGTACCCCACAAAGCAATCAGCAAAGGAGAACATGCCGTATTAAGCAGTATTATCAATAAGAATGTGGATAAAGGGCACGGGAAAGCTATCTTTAAGGCAAGCTTTGTTCAAATCCCGGTAATCCACGCAGACTCGCACCTTTCCTCCTGGTTTAGGCACAATAACAACGTTGGATATCCACTCCGGATATGTAGACACCATGATGATGCCAGCTTGAAATTGTTTCACAATTTCTTCTTTAACCTTTAAACTCCACTTGGGTTACAATCGCCTGAGTTTTTGCCTAATTGGCTTGAATCCTTCTTTAATGGGAAGGCGATGAAGAATAATGTCAGTGGACAAACCCACCATGTCTTCATGAGACCATGCAAACACATCCTGGAATTGGGTTAACAGTACAACCATGTTATTCCGTTAATTTGTGGTAAGGTCTGAACCAATCTGGATTAGCTTAGTGTTGTCTAAGGTTCCGAGATTGAAAGGAGTGGTTTGATTAAGATAGGGTTTGGGTTTATCTACAACCCATTCCTTAATCTCCTGAGGTGTCGCAATGTCCTCTTGGATTTCCATCAAGTCTGAGTCCAACTTTGCATCAAAGTTACAGCCCTTATGAAGAGAAGGCACCTTATCAGCAAGTACATGCACATCTAAATTTAGAGTCCTAAAACAAAAGATGCTTTTACTTAATATATGCAACTATTCGATCATACAAAAGTGTTAGCATGTACTTGATAAAATAACTGCTAGTGCTGTAAAGGGAAGCAAGCAATTAAAGTTATCTACAGGGCAGAGGGATTTTCTACCCATTTTACCCTCGTCGACCAATGCATGGAGTGCCGCTCCAATTGTCGAGGAAAAAGTCCTGATGGACTATAATGATGGAAGGATCGTCATTGTCATCCTTTTACCGAATGATAACAATGACATATGGGCAATCATCGTCTGGGGTGTATCTGTTTGTATGTTCATCATGAACAATGACGCGAATACCTGCCATCATCAAGGCAAGATCATGTTTATGTTTCTGTTCCTTTTCTTCCGCCTCGGGATCAGGAATCAACACCTCTTTTTCTTTGATTGGCATTGGTTTTGGAAAAAGCATAGCCACAACATGGGCTGGAACCTTTACTAGAGATTGCATTAACTCATGAGGTAAAGGTATAGAAAATCACCGTGCGGCGAAAGCTTGAGGAACCTGTTTGTGCTTATGAGGATTCTTGTGACTGGAATTGGCAGAATAGCCTAGTCCGGCTATTCCGATTTGACTGGACATTTGGATAGGATGCTTAATACCCTGCTTATCTTTACCAAGCCCTTGTCCAGGTTGATGACCCAATAACATCATTTCTTGAGTGGCCGACATAACCTGGGCAGAAATTGTGGGTACGGGAAGTGGCGCTCCAATAGAATGGTATTGCGTGTTACTCACTTCCAGAGTATGGAAACTGGCCGGTTCAACTTCTGAATTGAAGCTGATAATTGGTAGAGCTCCTTGTTCAAGACAATCCAGCTCAGCGGTTGACAGTGACTAGACTGTTGTTGATAATGTATTTGAGTTGTTGATGTAAAGTGGAGGGAACAGCTCCAGCCATGTGTATCCATGGTCTCCCCAAGAACAGGTTGTATCCTATTTCTATCTTGAGGATGTGGAAAGGTACATTGAATGTATTGGGACCAATCTCAATTGGAAATTCAATCTTTCCAATGGAATTTCGCCTGGATCCATCAAAAGCTCTGATGACCGTATGACTGCTTTGGATCCACTTGAGATTTATATTCATCTTTACCAAGGTGGCATAAGGACATATATTTAGAGATGAGCCTCCATCTATCAATACTCCTACTAGCATGTACGCGGAAGACAAAACTGTAATATGCAAAGGCTTGCAATGACCGGTCCCTTCGGGAGGTATGTCGTCATCAGTGAAGGATATCACATTGTTGTTGAAAATGTGATCAACCAAATGTTGAAATTTTTCCACATCCACTGATTTTGGATAGTAGGCTTCTTCTAAAACCTTCAATAAGATATTCCGATGATCCTCGGAAGAGAAAACCAAATCCAGTATCGAAATTTGGTGTGGAGCATCTCGCAAGCTTAAAACCACTTTGGCTTCATTGTGGCCCATAGTACGGAGGAATTTTTCAATCTTCTCCACAGACAACTTCCCCTTTGCTTTGCAAGTAGGTTTGACAACCCATTGAGGAAGGTACAGTGGATTTTCCTTCAACACTGTAGCAGTAGTATGAGACGTGGATCCTTTAGCTTCTCAATAATTCCATGGAACTTTGTGTAAGCTGACAACAGGATGCTGTGGTCTGAAAGGTAAAGGAATTGGCTCTGGTGCGGCAACTTTTAAAGGATTGTCAGCTCCTTTGAGTTGAATTGGTTGTATGGGAAACACTTTGACAGTCTCATCATCCACTTCGGATATAACTGCTACTGATCCCTTACATTTGGTAAGATATGTATTCCCACCCTTGAGTTGCACAGTGTAATCATCTGCTATTTACAGGACACCGCTATCAATAAGATTATGAATGAGATGGCGGAGTGCCCAACATTCTTCTGTGCTGTGACCGCGAGAATGTGAATGATATTGACACATTTCATCAGGATTGAACCGCCCTGAGCGTGGATTGATGGGAGGGAGAAGGAATGTAATTCTTCCTTCGTTGATTAACATTTGAAGTATCTCCTCCATAGATTGGCCCAAATAGTTGTTGATGAGGCATTTACAACAAATGGAAGGAGATAGGCATGCTCTTGCCTGATTAATTGGCGTGTGACTTGATGCTAGTGGGTCACCAGTTCTGCCAATTGCTCAATTTGTTTGCAAAGAGCTTTCATTTTTCGTTCCATGGTAAACTGGAACTTTTCATAATCCCATTTGTCAACACCGTCTATGATGGGTTGGGAAGATTCGCCATTAGAATTGGAACCTTGTACAGTGCTCCAACTGATCATGTTGACCTCTTCTTCTTTATGTTGAGGAAGAGGGTTGTCTTGCACATGAGGTTGATCTGGTTTATTGACCACGATCTCACCGTTGTCTATTAGATCTTGAATCTTATGTTTCAAGGCCCAAAAATCTTGAGTATCATGTCCAGGTGCCCCGAAATGATAAGCACACTTTCAAGTAGCATTAAAACCCCTCCCATTAGGGTTGGCTGGTGGATGAAGTCGTATAATTTTCTTCTGAGCAGTCATAAGTGCAAGAATATTTTCGAGCGAGTCCCCTAAGGGTGTGAATGTTCGAGGTCGCTTTACTTCCCCACTTTTAGGCAATGGAGGGTTTGAAGATTGTGCTTGAAAAGGGGAGTAGTTTCTCCTCTGTATAGGCATGCTTTGATTGACTTTTTGTCCTTGTAGTATCAAGGAAACATCCTCCTCTTTCTTTTTATGGACACTCTGGCGGTTGTTTCCATAAGATCCGGACTGGATGTGCTCAGCAACAGTTTTAAGAGCGGCTAGGTCTTGAATTTTTTCGGACTTCAATCCCATTTCAGCTATCTCGCCGTGTTTGATTATTTTAGAGAATGGTTTGCCAATACCAACTAGAACTCTTTCATAGAAAGGAGCTTCCTGTACATCTATGAAGGTCATGACCATTTCTGATTCAGTCATTGAAGGAATAACTTGAACAGCAAGGCGCCTCTACCTTTGAGCGTACTCTCTAAATGACTCATTAGACTGTTTCTTGACCTTGGTAATTTGGTACCGGTCAGGAGCCATCTGAGATTGAAAATTGTATTGAGTGACGAAGGCATGAGCCAGCTCTTCCCAGCTATGGATCTTAGAGTTGTCTAATCTGGTATACCATGAACGGGCTTCTCCAGCTAGACTTTTCTGAAACAACTGCATTTGGAGCTTTTCATTTTCTGCGTAAGTCCCAAGTTCTCCAATGAACACTTTTAAATGTGTATAAGGATCCCCTAATCCATCATATTTCTCAAAATCAGGGGTCTTGAATTTCTCTGGATATTGAACATCAGGGAATATGCAAAGGTCTGTATATGAAATACTGCCATGTATTCCAATCCCTTTGAGAACGCGGATGGTTTCCTCCATTTGGAGGACCTTCTTCCAGATATCACCGGTGTCTGGATCTCCCTTGAGATGGGTGTTTTCAAGGTGTTTGTTGGTCGTATCCAACTGATGTTCTGGAATTGTTTTTTCCAGCCTTTGAACTCCTCCTTGTGTAGAGGATTCTGTATATATAGGTATCTTCGTACCTTAAGTGGACTGGTGTAATTCTTTCAGCAGAACGGCCAAGTCTGTAATTTTTTTACTCAATCCGTCAAATTCTTCTTGGGAAACAGCATTGGACTGGTCAGAAGAAGACATGATTGGTTGTAGGCTTATGGCCTTTTTGGACTTTGAGCGGGTAACAGGCCCAATTACTTCCCTACAAAAGACTTACGTAGTTTAGTCTTAGGGTAATACAAATGTTATTATAACATGTCCGTTTAGGAATTTTGTCCTGCAAAATCGATTGTTAATTGATAACATGTTATGCATGCACAATTATTCTTCATATTTTCCATTACATATGGATGAACATGGAATAAAATTACAAGTAAATGCGTTTACAAGTAATTGAAAATGGAAAGTATGAAGAGACTTTCTTCCGCATTTGGTTTATCAGAGGTTGACCTATCTTAGGGTTTCTCTCGTGTCTTTTTGGCATGAAGGTTTCCAGATCATCGCAATTTACTCGCCGGGAAGCTAATCCGGTCTTTAAACTGGAGCGAATCTTGGTGGTGCCTTTCCTAAGCCCTGGGGAATTATTCTTCCCACGAGTCCAGTAATCAAACACCGACAGGATAGCCTCCTGATGGAGGAACCACACAACATACATTCACATACAACGTGTCTCACCGTTTATGCAAAATGATGACATGTGCGAAGCACTAATATCACAGATAGATATTTAGCAGTGCAATAAATAAAGATGCATTCGTACACATTCATCAAAAATGTAAATGCAACATTCACACACAAGCATATAACAATTTTGAAAAGCTTGTAATAGCTGCTTAAGTCCTCTTCTTTGAGTCCCCAATGCAGAAGCCGCCACCGTTGACGTTCTGGATTTTTGAGTGTCCCTTTTCGTTACTTGTTCTTTGGTGTTCTCATGTTAATGTGAGATTTGTTTGAAAAAACAAGTGAAAAAGGTCCAACATGTATAATGTCGATGATTTGACTTTAAGAGTCGTCAGTTGTTGTATTTAACTGGTTGCACCAACGTAACCGAAAAATGTTTGCACATTGACCCAGTGATTTGACACTGCTAGACGGGTCTATGAAACCGAGATTCATTTAGGGTCCGGGGGCTTGATTATGCGGAGGGAAGGTATTAGGCACCCCTCGACATCCATGTTACCACGGTGACCGCCACTCTTCAAAGAAATTATTATATGAATTTATATGTTTGTGTGTGTGTGGATCAATGTGTAGTTATTTGAAAGTAGTGTGAGACCTCGTTCGCACCTATATACAAAGGGTTTGAATTTATAGAAAAATTCAGTTTTAACCAGGATATAGCAATGACGTTTTGTAAAAGAGCTTTTTGAAACCCTGTGCTCAATAGGAATTGAGACATTTTAATACTTCCATTTTATTATTAAATGTTCGGCTTGTTTGCTTTTATTTTTGAGATGCGAAGCATTCTCGAGAAAATAATATACTGACGATCTTAGAACTCCTCATGGCATGACAACAATCCAATGAAATTCGAAACCGTAGTAAAATAATGTACATGCTCGCAACTAAATTGAAAAATGTCCATCATGGGAACCGAATCTAGATTCAGTAAACTTAACCTTTGATCACATGATTCCGAGGCTCACATGATACTGCAATTTGTATGGAAAGCAGTAACCAGTTATATATATATATGTGTAAAAGCTGTAAATATATATATATAAACATGGTCAACCGCCACGAAGTAAACTCCAGGCGGGACAAAATGTAAATAAAGCTATAAAAGCGATCAACTGCCACGAAGTAAACTCCATACAGGACAGAATGTAAATAAAGTTGTAAAAGGCCACGAAGTGAACTCCAGGCCTGACATAAATGTAAATATATATGTACGAATATATATATATATATATATATATATATATATAAGTAGTAAACACACTGGATGTGAATCCAGGCTCATCGGATATGTCCGAAGCGGCAATTATATATATGTATATATATAAAAGCGATTAAACGCAGACTGGATGTAAATCCGTGCTCATCGAATATATAATAAATAACAGCATATATATATATATATATATATATATATATATATAAAGCAATTAAACGCATTCTGATATAAAATTGAGGCTCATCGTATAAAGTCGACCATAGTTTATATATATATACATATATATATATATATATAAGAAATAAAACGCACTAGGATATAAAATCCAGGCTCATCGGACAAAATTCGACCCACGCTTATATATATATATATATATATATATATATATATATATATATATATATATATATATATAAGCAATTAAACGCCTCGCATCAAGTTTAGGTTCAATCGAGGCATAACTCGATAATGTTAGTCCATATATAAAATATATATACATATATAAGTATATATATACAGACAGAAATGAAAACCACGAATAGAAAGTCGCAAACGCATTACAACCACGACTCTCAATGTGTATAACAATGTGTGCTAATATGAGAAGAAGGCTTTATAGAATATAAGAAGGCTTACATTGAGGTACATGCCAAAGTAGACTTCATGACTTTAAATGGATAAGCTCTCGACTCCATGGGATAAAAGATAGCTATATGTGAGCTAACTACTGTTTAAAGATGAGGAAACACTCAAAAGATGTGTATGCAGAGTAAAATGGACAGGGCTTTGTTGGGTAAAATCTAATTACGCACAACATGCAAGTATACGTGGTCAACAAGTAATAAAGTGATAAGTTGAGTATCGTTCCCACAGAGAATTATTTAATAAAAATCACCAAGTACTAACCCATGACTAATTTAATCTTATTTAAACAAATGATTTAATAATTTAATTTAAAATAATTAAATAAACTATTACTAACTATCCCTAGAATGAAATAAGATATTGAAGACTTTAGATTACAATTTCACTTATTGTTACATTTAAATCAACACACTTCTTGTTAAGCCAAATTATTTATACTGGATTGTTAATCAAGAACACGAAAGTAAAATATGGCCATCTCTCAATGCACCATACTCATATTAAATCAAATCCACAGATGATAGAATCAATTGGAACACCCTAATTAACTAACCCACTATATCTCTATGTGAATTACAATTAAAAAGGGTTTAAGTTCAAGTTCTTATTAGACTACATATGCTGTAAAGGCATATCTCTATCCTAAACACGAATCATGAATTCCATCCATGCAAAAATCACAAACACATGCTATCATGATAATATCTAAATCTATAATTCATGTCTCGAGTTCATATAGATTATCACGGTAATTGTTAGCTAGGCAATTAAGCAATTAAGTCCAAACTATAATAGACAATCCAAATATAGCTAATAAGACTAACAAAGAAGCATATCAAAGTAAACTACACAATAAGATCCATAGTAATCTCAAAATAGAGTTTAATTCATAAATAAACTAGAATCCATCATCCACAATTGACTAAGCATTAAAAAGATACAAATAAATAAGAAAAGAAATTAGAATTGAGATAAACAAATTTGCATTCTCTTGCTTCCAATTTGATTCTCCAATGATAATCAATAGCTTCAATCTTCAATTCTAATCTAATCTAGGGTTCCTAATCTAAGAAAGAAAGTAAAGAATTCGATATATAGAAATCTATCCCAAGAGGGATTTTATAAAGTCTTAGAATTAGCCTCCCAATCCAAGTTAAACTCAAGTATTTTGAGTTCTAATGGACATCCTAGCAAGTTAGGCAACCAAGAATCCTAGCTCAATTTTGATACAAAATAACCCATTTTCACTCCTTTCCCGCCGCTTAGCGCACTCACGTGTGACCCTAGACCTTCTGGCGCAGGCAGCGCCATCAAGTCAGTAGTTTCGAATTGTCATAAGCGCTCGCTTAGATGTAGGCGTAGCCGCGATCGGCCGCCACTCACTTTCTCTTGCGACGTCCTTTGGTAAAATAGGCATAACGTTTGATCCGCTTCGAGTTATGGGGCCTGCCACCTATCACATCGAAGATAACGACGAGATCTACAACTTTCATTCTTTGAGGATTGACAAATTCGAATTATATCAAGGCGGAAATCGGGCTTGAAGTAGATACTATGTAAATGGCAAACATGACAACTCTTAGCTTTGAACATCGTTGATAAAAAGGCCATAACTCTCACATCCGAGCTCCGATTGAGACGATTCAAGATGTTCTGGAAAGCTAAGAAGTAGAGCTACCATAAAATCCAAGTTCCAAGCCAAGAACATGCATCCAAATTGGTGTTAAAAGTCCTTCAATATTCCCTTCTTGCATTTACTTGCATATTTTAGTCAAAAAGATGTTCGAATTGTTTTTCCTTGCTTCTTCATGCCAATGTCATGTCATAGCCTACAAAATAATATAAAATGTGTGAAAACTAACTAAGAATATGAATATAAGCAACTAATTCAAGTAACAGATACCGGATAAGTAGGTATAAAACCTACTTATCAGGCTTCCTCGACTTTTTCCCTCCCTCTCCCTTTCAAATGGCTAACCCCAAGGCTTGAATATATAGATGATGGCGCGATTACACATGCGGCGCTGCAATGCGTACCAATACCTGCGGATCGTGAGGTATTTGAGCCTCACGGGTCCTGTCGTCTCGTAGTACGTGCACTCATGCACTATAATTTCTGCTCGAACTTGCAGAACTTCAATCCGAGCATCCGAACGAGGCATATCTGACCTTCTTTGAACCGCTTTTGTCGAGAGTTACGCAATGACATGGATTAGAGGTTGTACGAAGTCAGGAAGAG
Organism: Panax ginseng; assembly: GCA_020205605.1. Taxonomy (NCBI): domain Eukaryota; kingdom Viridiplantae; phylum Streptophyta; class Magnoliopsida; order Apiales; family Araliaceae; genus Panax; species Panax ginseng. Next base: position 88,849,316 of record CM035139.1, on the reverse strand, counting down.
GGGTATATGCCCATGGTCTTCAAGCTTCAAATTCTATCCAAAGTACTATCACACGTAATAGTCACTCGGGATTGTCAATCCTCGGTTCATGTGGGACATTATTGGATGTATGTATGTATGTATGAAGTGTTGAGACGATGTGCCATTGTCGAAGGAACAAGATGACGTTTGACTCCTCGCCGGGGTTATCGTCGGTTTGAGTTGAAAGTAGACGTTGCTCAAGGTTACAGCTGAGATTGGACTACTTGTTGGTATGCCGCGATATCATCTTGTTGTGATGATAAGATGACGTTGTGACTCCTCACCGGGGTTATCGTCGGTTTAAGCAGAAAAAAGACGTTGCTCAGGGTTACATCTGAGATTGGATTGCTGCTTATTTGTATGTCTCACTGTCATCTGTGGGTGTTCCTGTCTGCCCGTTTGTTAACTCCGGGTCTGAGGTGTGTGTGCCACGATAGGATGTCTGGGGTTGAATTTGAGTGCATATATTTGAAACAAGCATTTGTGGGGATGCTCACGGAATCGTAATGGCATCTCTTGGGGCTATCACCAGGATGGGGTTGCTACTCGATGTTGTCTTTGGACCGGAACCGAAGCGCCGCGGTGTTATTACTTAGAGATAAACTGTCTCTCTCTCTCGGGTTGTGTTGCTTAGGTCTTTTGATCTCATATCTCTGGGTTATCTCCGAGATTGGAAATGACATTCTGATATGTGTTCGGGTTTTGAACCGATGTTCCCTGGTTTGTGTTTGGGTTGGGCCGATGTTCGGTTTGTGTTCCGGTTGAACCGAACTTCCGGTAGTATCCGGAATGGATGTAAGTTGTCTTCCAGGGTTATTTCTAAAAGACGAATCTACCCTCCTGCAATGTTAGTAATAGGAGCACAGAAAATTTTGAGTGTCTACAATCACGATAGATCGAATCATAGCTTTAACCTGCAAATTAAGCAAGATTGAGCACGACGGCCCAGCAAGTCTAACAGTCTATCATGCATCACGGAGCACATAGGTTTCACATTCAGTTCATGCATTTATATTCTTGGTGTTCAAGCATATTACAAATGCATTATCACATTTACGTCTTGCTGGTAGCAACATAAATACCATAGCATACTACACATGTCATGTACATGTCATTCATTGCACATATATATTGAGTTCCTCGACTTAAATCAATAATTAGTCATAATTTGACCTTCATCATTCACAAAGTAAATAATGCAGTTCATAGGTATTACATACTTATAAACATAAATCAAGCTAACAGTTATCTATAACAATTATAAGTCCACATAAATAAACATAAAAACTTGCCTGGTTCATAGTTCATTATATATATTATTCGGATCCAATATTTCTTTTTCTTCCAGAATGAACAGATAGTGTCTTGACATTTTCAAATACCTCATCCACGCTTATATATGAATCTTTTGTCTGTATTAAATTGAACACAAAGATAAACAAAAATAACTATACTTCATACTCAAATAAAGATAGTTTAATAACAACACCTCTCTATATTAGTTTCTGATAAACTTTTACTTCCTTTTTTTTCGAGATTTTGACTTAATATAGTCATAAGCTTGCAAAAAGTTTCAATGAGGCTTTTAAAATGCCAATATAGTGCATTTACAAATTTTTAAACCTTCTACAAGGTATTTACAAGCTTAACACTTATCTGTATGTAAACTTATAGTTACATAATGCGTCCATAACTTCCTTTGTGTATTTATAGCTCAACTTTCTTTCACGAATTCTACACAATTATAGTCTTATATAACTTGTATAGTTATATATATTACATATCCCTATTGATCACATCAATAGCTTCCATTCTTGTTTTTGAAAAACTTTAGCATACTTCCCAAATTTTTCATCCTTTTATAATCATTTAGTTTTGATAAACTTTGACGTGGTTTTAGTACATGAATACAACACAACTACAATTTATAACCCACACATAACTTTCAAATACTTCATCCTTTACGTTAAATAACCATTCTTCTCTTTAATAGAGTTTGGTATGATCGTAGTATGTGAATAAATTAAAATTCTAAGTTATAATTCACTCGAAGCTTAATACATGGCATTCCATGTTCTTTGTACACAATCCAAATGTATAAGGGTAGTTTATAGCGTATTTCATATTTTGGGATAATTACAACTTGTTTGGGTAACTTATAATACCCATAATACTTTATAATTTCATTTTCATATACTAATGCATTAAATATTTTTAACATCTCAAAGTAATATCAAAACTGCCCCCTTTTTGGCTAACTAGAAAATGTTAAACCAAACTTTATGGTTAGATCTTCAAACTACATCATGAAGCCAAAATTGGTTCGCCAAACTAGTATAGGAATTATTTACTGCTATCTGATACTTGCTATTATGCAGCAGCCCTTCCTCTGCTCTCTACTTTGTGCAACCTCATTTTCTAGTTTATTAGTTTAATCATCCTAAACTTTTGTGTAGGCTAGAAGTGGTGCAGCCACGTATTAAAATAAAACACCAACTGTAGCAATTACTCAAACTAAGCAAACCAAACTTGCTTATTGTCAATGGGCAGCGCTCCTAGTCTTGCTCACCCCATGCTCCGCCATTCTATATCTCCCATGACATTGATCCTTTAAACGTCAAGTTTTGGATATAATATGGGTGGTATATCCACTAATTTAAGTAAAATATTAGCTGAACATTTTGGGTACTTTAAACACGTCAATTGAGAGCTTTAAAGGAGTCCCATAACCTGTTACTGAGCGTTCTTTGCTATACTGCTAATCATTGTTTGAGGCGTGACCCTCTTATAATGAGGACACTTTGCGATTTTGTAGTTTTTAATTCATAAGTTAGTTTGCCCCAAATTTTGGATATGCTATAAACATTATAAGAGAATATATTTAGAAAATATAAGCCATCCATTTTAGACATCATAGGTAGCCCAAAATAGAACTTAAAAATGCCCAATCATAACAGTTTTTAATTTTTTTCTCCGCTTTACCTTGTCTCGTTAAAATAGTCATAACTCTTTCATTTCAAAACATTTTTGAGCAATTCTAGAGCCCACGAGAATCTAACTTTCGGGGCTACAACTTTTATTCTTTGACCATTTCCAAATTCAAAACACAATTCCAAAAAATTCGCAAGGTGATACCTTTAGTTGTTGGTTAGATGGTTTTGACGCGACTATTTTGAATGGTCATAACTCTTTGCTCAAGTCGGAATTAGTCCGCTTAAAGTCTATGAAAAGATTATTCAATGTAATATAATACCCCAAAAGCCCGAACTTTACGGAAAACTCTAGCTAGCCCCTAATTTGTCCTTAGGGTCATTGATTCACAATTTTGGGTTTCTAACATGTTTATTTCGTGACCTTATTACTTCTAGCTCATATACCAAATTAGAACAAGTTATATATCGTATATGAGACTGTACTTAAAATTTATAAACTTTTCATTTTGGAATCTTTAAGCTGCTCAAAATAGTGGTCAATAATAGCTTTCCAACTTTGACAAATAATAGGAACAATGTTTTTACATAGTATTTATAAAAAGAATACCAACCCAAATTTGGTTCTTAAATACATGGTTTTAGAGGCTCATATCATCACTGTTTCCACAGATTCCTTTCACATTCAGGGTTCTTGCTTTTATAATCACTTGGATTTATTTACTCATCTTAGCTATCCACATAAAACACATATACTTATTGCTACATCCAGACTACTGCTGTCTTCTAGGCGACAACCTTGTTCATTGTACACTATCATGAATTTATTCCAAGCTTTAAATACATACTAGTAATACACTAATTTGTTACTTAAGCACCACAGATTTAAAAGTTTAATTGTGCTTAACCAAACTCAAACAAAGCCTCACGGTTGCTATGCCAGATTGCTGCTGCCATGGGCAGCATCTGTACAAATTTCTTCATGCCATCTTTGGCTTAAAATTGAGTTTTCGTTTTCCTTTCGTATCTTTAAACTATATATTTATTAATATACGTAGATTATTCAGTCTTTTTCCAACTTTGGTTCTGCTTATTATCAGACTTCTAGTCACTATAAATCACTTGGGACTTTTAGCAAGCGCATGGTGTGAACAAAATAGGTGTGACGCCACCAAAATAGGTATACATCACCCATCCTGGGTCGCCAAATACATGGTACATAATACAAATATAAACTTAATTATACAACATGAGCTGACAGTTTTTACACGAATATTATGTTCTACACAATATCCAAACTCAAATGGAATCCTCATTATATTTATTGGCACACTATTTTATAGAATAGTGAGGATTACTATAACACCATCTCGGGCCATCACTCCGTTCCCCGACTAGTTCCGGCTACGTTCTCATTTCCTGAAGAGAACAATGGAAGTAAAAGGGTGAGCTCAACTAGCCCAGTAAAAAATATTATGACTAAGGTAATGCAAAATAAGTTATCATTAGTCTTCAATAATGTTAAACTGATAGAATATAATAGACAACAAGTTTAACTGTAAAGGAACAAGCAATCCCTTAGAAGAGTCAAGTAGAGTATGATATCTACTATCTTCTATGATTTAAAAAGTTTATCATTAACTTTATTGTTGGGACTCAGCTTAATAAATAGATCAAATCATCGAATCATCCCTGCACTACAGGGCAAGAATATTCATTAATATCACGTCCACAAATTATTCTTGCACTATGGGCCAAGAATAATTCGTGTAATCATCAATGGTCATGATCATACCGAATTATCCCTGGTCATAATCATACAAATCAACAGTCCATCTATGCACGTAAGCCAAAAATGACTTTCATCACAATATAAGAATGAGGATGATGACAATGATATAAGAATACAATTAAAAGAATGCAAAGGAAAATTTTTTAAATATTTATAATTTAATTTATCCATAATTCAATAATGTCCAAATTTTCAACATGAGACTGCTTTGTGGAGTAAAATTCAAGAATAATATCCATGTATCAAAAATAATTTGGACAAAAAAGAAATAAATTTTTTGGTGAATAGTAGTACCCTATGAATAGTACCCCGTGAATAGTAACCCAACATGAAAAGTGCCCCAAATACCCAAGTGAACAATATTTGATTAAATAGTAATCGGGTGAATAGTAACCCATGAATAGTAACTCATGAATAATACCCCAAAATGAAAAGTGCCCTGAATACCCGAGTGAATAATATTATAGTGAATAGTAACTGGGTGAATAGTAACCTGTGAATAGTTCTTCGGGTGAAAATATTGATATTTAATAAGAAAGTTCATATCAATATTCTAATAAAATGATACTGAATGAAGCTCAAAACTCAAGGATATTCCACTAATTTTAAGGATTATAGAATCAATACTTACCATAGTAAGTTTAGATTTAAGAATATGAAAAGAATTAACATCTGGCTATCAGAAATAGATTTTCACAATATCATACGATGACGTAATCCAGCGTGGCGAGGTTATTCCGACATACTAAAGGATGAATATGAAAAATAGTATTCTTTATGAATACGAAAGAAATAATACCCCTTGCCTTAGTAGAAAGTCGGATCTTTGCCAAAAGTGAAGTAGCAGAATACTCTTCTTCTTACTCTCTATAGTTTCTCTCTCTATAGTGTCTCTTGTGAATCTCAATGAATTGGTGAGAATGAAAGAAGAACTAAGCTTCTATTTATAGGAGAATGGACTAAATAGTAACTAATTCATGAACGGTCCAGATTAATTCACTATTAGAGCTGACGGTCCATATTGATTACTATTAAAACCACAATGACGGTCCGATTGATTTACTTTTAAAACCACCAGCAATCGACTTCGTCAAGATTGATTTACTTTTAAAACCACCATCAATGGTCTAGATTGATTTACTATTAAAACCACCATCAATGGTCCAGATTAATTTACTATTAAAACCACCATCAATGGTCCATATTAATTTAACTTATTACACTTTAGTACCCCTAAAGTTTTCCAAGTTTGCATTATTCCCCTCTAACTTTTGTAATTCACTTATCTTCAATAAATACATTCTGAATACTTCAAAAATTATTCATCATTAATATTATAACTCACAATATTTAACAACCAAATCGTTCACAGGAAAGAGGGGGCTTTCCAATAAGGATTTCACCCTATTGGCGCGCAATTAGGTGACCAAACCTCTCCTCGACAGAACTTTCTAGACATTGTCAATATTGCAAATAATAATATGAATAACTTTGTTGTCTCAATTATTAATTTAATAATATAAAATATTATGCAGATGATAATGTGACAATAATTGAATCAAATAACGTGACATACTATGCAATAATTACTATAGGAATAGTTGAGTATAACTGAGTGACTTCTCACGTAAGCATCAATAATCAATACCCTGTGCTACTATACAACCACGCGCATTACTGTACTTTTACCACTGGGTAGTTCAACAGTTTAACGGTAAAACTTCCGCTGTTATTTTTATAAAAAAATATTTTTGTCATTTTCAAACTACGACAATACTTCCGTTGTGGGGTCCACCAATGATTGTTCCGTCATACAAATATTCCCTGTTAAAACAAATATTCCCCGACCAATCGAATATTCACTGACACAACGAATATTTTATATCAACTTGCTTACTTTGCAAAATTTTCAAAATATTACCCACAACTATAACATTATATCATATCCAAACCATAATATTCAAAAATATATTTCGAGAAAAATATTCTTTATTCAAAAAAAAAAGTTGGGGTCTTACAATAGGTTTATACCATACATCCTTATTATCTTCCTTATTACTCCACAGCCCAACCTATCTCCTTGTGCCTAATTTTCAAACGTAAAAGTAACATGATAGTAGCATAACAGTCATGTTATAAAAATGGAGATTAGTATCACAACCATAGTAGTCAATAACAGTCAATTAACCATTAATAAATGGTTTTATTATACAGAAATGAAATGGAATTGGGATGACTAGAGTTTGCATACCTTGACAGTCTTTGAGACAAGATACTTTAATGCTTAACTCCCTTGCCTCCCTTTGCCCGAGCTCTGCCTCTCTCTTTCTATATGTTACAACTTTGGAGACTCATAAATTTTGAAGATAGCCGGCTCTAATCACTGAGTTTAGTCTTATAAGTATGAGTCTTCTTACTTTGGCCAGTTACTCTCCTGACCACTAAGTTTGGCCCCTAACCTTTTCCACCATTATCCTACCCAGCCACATATAGTCTCCATTCAGCCTCCCTCTTGAGTTTCCTATCAGCAGACTACCCTTAGAAGTCAGTTGGCTCCTATAACTGACTGGCACTCTTATCCCTTGCAGAGTAATTGACCCCTATTAGCCCACCTCTATATTCTAGGAGTCAACTAACCTGTTAACTAACCTCTAACTCTTGGAACCAGTTATGTTATCTGCTAACTAATAAGATTTAGGTTGTGTTTGATAAACTTGGGAATTATGATCTGAATGATTATGATGTCTTAATAAATTAAATCATCCGAATGGTTATGAGGTCTGAATCTAAAAAATTATTTGATAACTAAAAAGTAAGTTGTCACTTAATGACATTATTTTACCATTTTAAAGGGTAAAATTTTATTTAATAATTTTAAATATTCAATTTAATAAAAATGAGTGCATAATATTGTTGAATATATTTATATAAAAAAATTTATCAAAAAAAATTCATTAAGAGGCACCTCTTAATTATTAAGATTTTATTTTCTGTCTTACTGATTAAGAGGCATTCAGAGGTAACAAAAAAAATAAACAAACAACATCATGTCTCTTAGCGAATAAGAGGCAGTCCATTAAGAGACAATAAGATGTAAAGAAACAACACCTTAGGTTATTTCTCCCAACATGGGCAGCTAGAATGAACAATGAAAGAGGCAAGGTTTAAGTTTGGTGTTTGGGCTTATAACAAAATTCCTAATAAACAGTATTCCCTAATACTAAAAGTAAAAGGCTTGCAAAACATAAGTAGCAATTTAAGGTAGCCCCATATTTAAATGTGGACTTCAACAACTTCCAATATTCAAGAACTCTTATTCACCAAATTTGATTAGGTTACAAAATAATACTCCCATCATCAAAATAGTGGTTCCATATATTTTAATGATTCTTGGTAGTACACCATTGACCTTATTTAATTAACTTATTTAAATTATACAATCTATATTGTATAATTAAATTTAATTTCCTCCTTTCCATAAATTGTTTTCAAATAATTTATTCATATATTAAATATATAATTTACTATATTTCATTTATTCAAATATGAATTTAATTTACTAATTAGTTGATACCAATATACACATTTTATATATTTGATCTCATATCATATTTTTACTTTACATTGTCGACGTCAGGATTTTTAGTTGTCCTTTTTCGTTACTTGTTCTTCGGTGTTCTCATGTTAATGTGAGATTTGTTTGAAAAAACAAGTAAAAAAGGTCTAACATGTGTAATGTTGACGATTTGACTTTAAGAGTCGTCAATTGATGTTTTTAAGTGGTTGCACCAACGCAACCGGAAAAGGTTTGCACATTGACCCAATGATATGACACTTGTAGACACTCAAAATTTTTTGCATACCTGTTACTAACATTGCAGGAGGGCAGATTAGTCTTTCGGAGATAACCCTGGAAGGCAGCTCACATCCATCCCGGATACTATCGGAAGTTCAGTTCCAACCCCAAAACACACACCGGGAACATCATTTCCAACCCCAGAACACACACCGGAAGGATCATTTCCAACCTCGGAGATAACCCCGACTTTCTTCCTTGGGGATAACACCAAGGAATGTCGTTGTAGTTCCAGCAATAACTCCAGAAATGCTTGTTTCAAATGCATGCGATCAGCTTCAATTAGACCTCCTGCCGAGACACTCATACCTCATACTCGGAGCTAACACCGGGCAGACAGGTACTCTCATAGATGACCTTATGGCATTCAAATACTTGCAGCAGTCCAATCTCAGATGTAACCTTGAGCAACGTCTGCTTTCAACTCAAACCGGAGATAACCCCGATGAGGAGTCAAACATCATCTTGCCACCTCAACACCTGCGCGTCGTCTCAACACTTCATGCATACATACAACAATGTCCTACAAGAACCAAGGAGTTCCAATCCCGAGTGACAATTATGCGTGGCAGCACACCAGATATAATTTGAAGCTTGAAGACCATGGGCATGGTCCCCTCTTCCTGACTTCGTACAACCTCTAATCCATGTAATTGCGTAACTTTCAACACAAGCAGTCCGAAGAAGGTCTTATATACCTCGTTCGGATGCTCGGATTGAAGTTCTGCAAGTTCGAGCGTACATTATAGTGCACGAGTGCACGTACTTTGAGGCGACAGATTGAGGCAGAGCAGGGGAGGCCGTGTAGCCGCAAAGTGTTTCTAGCATGCTTCTTGAGGTACACTGCGGCTCCCCTCTCTATAAATAGAGGGCTTGGGGTGGCCATTTTGAAAAAAAAAAAGTAGGAAGCCTGTCAAATTTGCTCAGCACAAACCCATATTGAGTGCTTGCTCTTTTTAAACACTGTTAGCTCACATATAGCTATACATTTCTGCGTGGAGTGAGTGTTTATCTATATAGAGTCATAGAAGTCTTTATTGTGTATTACCGTAAGCTTTCTCACACTCTATAAAGTCTTTCTCTTCATCTTTGCACATACTATTCTACACATTGTGAGTCGTGTTTTGATCAGATATATATATATATACTTATATATATATATTTATATATGGACTAACATTATCGAAGTTATGCCTCGATTGAGCCTAGAACTTATATGCGGAGCGTTTACTTGCTTTTATATATATATATATATATATATATATATATATATATATATATATATATATATATATATATATATAATTGTTGTCGGACATATCTCATGAGCCTGGATTTTACATCCTAGCGTTTACTTGCTTATATATATATATATATATATATATATATATATATACTTATTTATATAAATGTTGTCAGACATATCTGATGAGCCTGGATTTTACATCCGTAGCGTTTACTGCTTATATATATATATATGTATATACTTATATATATAATTGTTGTTGGACATATCCGATGAGCCTGGATTTTATATCCATGCGCCATCGCTTATATATATATTTACATTTCACATCGGGGCTCGAGTTTACTTGAGGCCTTTTCTTTACTTTTTTTACATTTAGTCCCGCCTGGAGTTTACTTCGTGGAAGTTGATCGTCTTTACTGCTTTATTTACATTTAGTCCCGCCTGGAGTTTACTTCGTGGCAGTTAATCGCATTTACTGTTTTATTTACTTTTCTGATTCCCCATGGAGTCGCTTCGTGGTGGTTGATCATGTCCATATATATATATTTACCGCTTTTATATATTTACATTTTCGATCCCCAACGGACTTGCTTCGTGGTGGTTGATCATGTCTGTATATATATATTTACAGCTTTTATATATATAATTGCTTACTGCTTTCCATACAAACTGCGTTATCATGTTAGCCTAGGAATCATGTGATCACAGATTTAGTCTATTGAATCTAAATTCGGTTCCTGTGATGGACATTTTCAGCTGTAAGCAGCTTGCACATTATTTACGGTGTCTAAATTTCCTTGGATGGATGTCATGCCCATAAAGAGTTCAGCACTGCTGCATATTACTTTCTCGAAGATGCCTCGCATCTCAAAAATAAAAGCAAACAAGCCGAACATTTTAATAATGAAATGGAAGTATGAAAAGGTCTCAATTCCTATTGAGCACAGGGTTTGAAAAACCTCTTTTTACAAAACTTCATTGCTATATCTTGCTTAAAACTGCATTTTTCTATAAATTCAAACCCTTTGTATATAGGTGCGAACAAGGCCTCACATTACTTTCAAATAATTGCACATTGATCCACACACACACACATATATTCATATAACAGTTTCTTAAAAAGTGGCGGTCACCGTGGCAACACGGATGTCGGGGGGTGCCTAACACCTTCCCTCCGCATAATCAAGCCCCCGAATCCCAATGAATCTTGGTTTCACATACCCGTTTAGCAGTGTCATATCAGTGGGTCAATGTGCAAACCTTTTCCGGTTGCGTTGGTACAACAAGTTAAAAACACCAACTGGCAACTCTTAAAGTCAAATTATCGACATTACACATGTCGGACCTTTTTCACTTGTTTTTTCAAACAAAACTCACATTAACATGAGAACACCAAAGAACGAGTAACGAAAAGGGACAACTAAAAATCCCGACGTCGACAGGTGGCGACTCTGCTGGGGACTCCAGTAAGAGGGCTTAAGCCGCTATTACAAGATTTTCAAAACTGTTATATGCTTGTGTGTGAATGTTGCATTTACATTTATGATGAATGTGTACGAATGCATTTTACTTACTGCACTGCAAAATATCTATCTGTGATATTAGTACTTCACACATGTCATCATTTTTATAAACGGTGAGACACGTTGTATATGAATGTATGTTCTGTGGTTCCCCCACCAGGAGGCTATCCTGTCGGTGTTTGATTACTGGACTCGTAGGAAGACTAATTCCAATGAGGCTTAAGAAAGGCACCACCAAGATTCGCTCCAGTTGAAAGACCGGATTAACTTTTCGTTAAGTAGATTGCAATGATCTGGAAACCTTCATGCCAAAAAGCCGCGAGAGTAACCCTAAGATAGGTCAACCTCTGATAAACCAAGCGCGGAGGAAAGTCTCTTCATGCTTTCCATTTTCAATTACTTGTAAAAGCATTTACTTGTAATTTCATTCCATGCTCATCTTTATATAATGGAAAATATAAAGAATATCTTTGCATACATGACATGTTATCAATTAACACTCGTTTTTGCAGGACAATATTTCTAAAACGGACACATTATAATAGCATTTACATTATCCCTTAGACTAAACTACATAAGTCTTTTGTAAGGAAGCAATTGGGCCTGTTACCCGCTTAAAATCCAAAAAGGCCACGAGCCTACAACCAATCATGTCTTCTTCTGACCAATCTAATCCTGTTTCTCCAGAAGAATTTGACGGATTGAGTAAACAAATCACAGACCTGGTTGTTCTGCTTAAAGAATTGCATCAGTCTACTTAGGGTACAAAGATGCCCACATATACAGAATCCTCTTCACAAGGAGGAACTCAAGGTTTGAAAAAAATAATTCCAGAACCTCAGTTGGATACGACCAACAAAGACCCTGAAAACACCCATCTTAGAGGAGATCTAGACATCGGTGATATCAAGAAGAAGGTCCTCCAAATGGAGGAAACTATCTGTGTTCTCAAAGGGATTGGAACACATGGAAGTGACTCATATACTGACCTTTGCATATTCCATGGTGTTCATTATCCAGAGAAATTCAAAACCCCTGATTTTGAAAAATATGATGGATTAGGGGATCCTTATACACATTTGAAGGTGTTCATTGGAGAACTTGGATCTTATGCGAAAAATGAGAAGCTCAGAATGCAGCTGTTCCAGAAGAGTCTGACAGGAGAAGCCCGTTCAAGGTATACTAGATTAGACAACTCCAAGATCCATAGCTGGGAAGAGCTAGCTCACGCCTTCCTCACTCAATACATTTTTCAATCTCAGATGACTCCTGATCGGTACCAGATTACCAAGGTCAAGAAATAGTCTAACGAGTCTTTTAGAGAGTATACTCAAAGGTGGAGGCGCCTTACTATTCAAGTTATTCCTTCCATGACAGAATCAGAAATGGTCATGACTTTCATAGATATACAGGAAGCTCCTTTTATGAGAGAGTTTTAGCTGGTATTAGCAAACCATTCTCTGAAATGATTAAGCACAAAGAGATGGCTGAGATGGGATTAAAGTCAGGAAAAATTCAAGACCTAGCCGCTTTTAAAGCAGTTGCTGAGCACATCCAGTCCAGATCTTATGGAAACAACCCCCGGAGGGTCCATAAAAAGAAAGAGGAGGATGTTTCCTTGATACTACAAGGTCAAAAAGGCAATCAGAACATGCCTATACGGAGGAGAAACTATTCCCCTTTCCAAGCACAATCTTCAAACCCTCCATTGCCTAAAAGTGGAGAAGTAAAGCACCCTCAAACGTTCACACCCTTAGAGGACTCGCTCGAAAAATATACTTGCTCTTCTGACTACTCAGAAGAAGATCACACGTCTTATTCCACCAGCCAACCCTAATGGCAGGGGTTTTAATGCTAATCGGAAGTGTGCTTATCATGCCGGAGAACCTGGACATGATACTCAAGATTGTTGGGCCTTGAAACACAAGGTCCAAGATTTAATAGATAATGGTGAGATCGTGGTCACCAACCAGATCAACCTCATGTGCAAGACAACCCTATTCCTCAACACAAAGAAGAAGAGGTCAACATGATTAGTTGGAGCACTGGACAGAGTTCCAGTTTTAATGGTGAATCATCCCAAACCATCAAAGACGGTGTTGACAGATGGGATTATGCAAAGTTCCAATTTAATATGGAACGAAAGATGAAAGCTCTTTGCAAGTAAATTGAGCAATTGGCAGAACTGATGACCCACTAGCATCAAGTCACACGCCAATTAATCAGCCAGGAGCATTCCTATCTCCTTCCTTTTGTTATGAATGCTCCCCCATCACCTTCAAAAAGCAAAATTATGGAGGATAAGGTTGCAAAGAGAGCAAATGCTAAAGCCCGTCGGGATTTTGCAAATCAGAGGGAATTTACCTATCTGGGCCAATCTATGGAGGAGATATTTGAAATGTTGATCAATGAAGGTAGAATTACCTCCCTTCTGCCTCCAATCAATCCCTGTTCAAGACGGTACAACTCCGATGGAGTATGTCAATATCATTCACATTCTCGTGGTCACAACACAGAAGAATGTTGGGCACTCCGCCATCTCAGTCAAAATCTTATTAATAGTGGTGTCCTGCAGATGGCAGACGATGACACTATGCAACTTGAGAGTGGGAATACCTGTCCTACCAAATGGAAGGGAATAGTACCAGTTATATCCGCTGAGGATGATGTGACTGTCAAAGCATTTCCTATACAAACAATTCAACTCAAATGAGCTTACAATCCTTTGAAAGTGGTTGCACCAGAGCCAATTTCATTACCTTTCATACCACAATATCTTATTGTCAACTTACACAAAGTTCTAAGGAATTATGGAGAAGCTGAAGGATCCACGTCTCATACTACTGCTACAGTGTCGAAAGAAAATCCAGTTTATCTTCCTCAGAGGGTGATGAAGCCCGCCATCAGAGCAAAGGGGGAGATTCCCATGGAGAAGATTGAAAAATTCCTCTGCACTATGGGCCATAATGAAGCCATGGTGGTTTTAAGCTTAAGAGAAGCTCCACATCAGATCAATACTGGACTTGGTTTTCTCTTCTGAAGATCTCCGAAAAATCTTATTGAAGGTTTTGGAAGAAGCCTACTTACCGAAATCAGTGGATGTGGAAAAATTTCAACATATGGTTGATCAAATTTTCAATAACAATGTGATATCGTTCAATGATGACGACATACCGCCCGAAGGGACCGGTCATTGCAAGCCATTGCATATTGTAGTTTTGTCCTCCGAGTATATGCTAGCTGGAGTTTTGATAGATGGAGGTTCATCTCTAAATATATGTCCTTATGCCACTTTGGTGAAGATGAATGTCAATCTCAAACGGATCCAAAGAGCCATACGGTTATCAAAGCTTTTGATGGATCCCGACGAAATTTCGTTAGAAAGATTGAGCTGCCAATTGAGATTGGTCCAAATACATTCAATGTATCCTTCCACGTCCTCAGAATAGACTCAGGATACAACCTGCTATTGGGGAGACCATGGATTCACATGGCTGGAGCCGTTCCCTCCACACTACATCAACAACTCAAATACATTGTCAACAACAGTCTAGTCACTATCAACGCTAAGCCGGAAATTCCTAAACAAGGAGATCTACCAATCATCAGCTTCAATTTAGAAGTTGAGCCGGCCAGACTTTATACTTTGGAAGTGAGTAACACGCAATACCAACCTATTGGAGTAGCACTTCCCATACCCAAAATTTCAGCCGAGGTTATGTCGACCACTCAAGAAATGATGTCATTGGGTCATCATCCTGGACAAGGGCTTGGTAAAAATCAGCAGGGTATTAAGCACCCTATTCAAGTGTCTAGTCAAATTGGGACAGCCGGACTAGGCTATTCTGCCAGTTCTAGTCATAGGAATCCTCATAATCATAAGTAGGTTCCTCAAGCTTCCGCCACACGGTGATTTTTTCCATCTGCACCACATAAGCTGATACAGTCTCCAATAAAGGTGCCAACCCATGTTATGGCTATGCTGTTTCCCAAACCAGTACCATTCAAAGCAAAAGAGGTGCTGATTCCTGATCCCGAAGTGGAAGAAAAGGAGCGGAAACGTAAACATGACATCGCCTTGATGATGTCAGGTATACGCATCATTGTCCATGATGAACATACAAACAGATATACTCCAGACGATGATTGCCCAGATCTTATGATTATCATTCGGGAGAAGGAGGACAATGACAATGTAACAACCAGATATTTTCTATACAAATAAATCAGAAATTTTGCATATAATTTTTTTTTAAATATGGGGATTATGTGCCAAGACAATGTGTATATATATGTATGTGATAAATAAAAATTTATTTATTACGTTAATTATTGCAAATAATTTTATTTTAGAATTATTGGTTATTATAAATTATATTCTTATAATAATTAATTTTATAGTAGAAATGTTTTTATTAATTATTTTCCATGAAAATATATGAAATGATTTTTTTAGAATAATTATTTTATTATATGAATTTTAGTACAGATTATTAAGTTAATTATTTTAACTTAATTAATAGTGTTAAGTATGGCAACTAAATCAGATGTAGAATCCAAACCTTAATTTTGGATTTTGATCAAGGAATGAGAATATTAATATAATATTAATTATATTTTGATTTTTCAGTGCTATAAATATGTACTGTATGTACGTATTGGTAATGATTGGTCAATTATGGTGCAGTATTTGAAAACCCTAGTTTCACTGTGGGAAACCCTAATTTGAAATTCAATTGTGAGTTTAAGACTATTATATAACTGTGTTATATGATTTTATGATTAATTAGGTCAACCCTAATTAATATTTAGATATATTAATTTTTAGAAACCCTAATGTTGGAATTATAAACCCTAATTATGGTTTAGTAACCCTAATTACCAAAATTATAAACCCTAATTGCTAAATTAGCAAGGATGATAATAATAAGTATATAATACCCTAATGTTCATGTATAATTAGAACCCTAATCTAATTAAGAAAACCCTAATTACAAATTTTAGAAACTAAATTTTTTATTTCGTACAAACCCTAATTAGAAATCCTACAAATGTTGTGTGCTAAACTTTAGGGTTAAACCCTAAGGGTTTGTCAATTTGCAGAATGGCCATTAAAAATGCAAGCAAAAAGACTAAAATGCCCTTCTTGAATTATTTAAGATAACTTGTATATATAGACATATATTCAGTTGGTAACCTACTATACCAAACCCATGTGACTTAAAGAAACATGTATCAGCCATATTTGATCAGCCAATTCAATGAATCCCACATATATTTAGATTGGGAGAGAGAAAATGTTACATTAAAGCTTCATTTGATCACCACATTCATCCTAGAGCTTCTCTCTCTAAAACCCACGAATTTCATAAATGTTTCAGTCCCCAATCCAAGCCCCACTATTACCTTTAACAAAATCAGAAGTTAGAATTAAGATTAAGCCAAGAAAGGTATAAAACACTAGCTCTAATCTGGTCTTAATCTACATGTTAGATGTTAGGATTTATTGTTAAAACATGTTATATATAGTGTATAATGATGATCTGGGTTGCTAGATGTTAGATCCATAACATCTAGAGGCTCAGATTTGAAGTTTTGAAAAATCTGAAAAAAGTTTATTTTATGGTCTGACAATGAATGTCAGTGGCTGTAGATCTCTGTACGTTTTTGATATTTGATGTTTTAAAGTTGTAATCTGTAGCTTGTTATGTGATCTTTAATCTGGAAGTGGAACCACTGTGATTACATGTCTAGATCGTTAGTTATTCTTGGTCAAAACCCGTTGACCGGGCATGACCAGAGGAAATCTGGGTAACCCAGAAAGTAGTTTGCAGCGTTTGACAAGATTTGCTAAGCATTAGATCTGACAGTACTTTGATGTTCTGTTATGGATCTTAAGTCTAAGTTGTAATATGTTATGTTAACTTTATATTCATGCTTTTAGAACCTCTATATATCAAATACACTAGATTTAGTGGCTGGTCAAAGTAGGTAGTATGATCACGAATCTGGTTTTCTGGGCAACCTAGAAAACCTATGGCCATGTGTTCTGACATGGTTTGACCGGAGATTTGAAGTATATTTTGTTGATGTTTTGTGTTAGATCTTTTCATTTACATACTGGCTACACACTGCAGCTTATAGATCATAAAAACAATAAACGGATTGCAAGTTGTGGAAGCCCAAACATGCATGCTTGAACTGTTCTTCATTTCTGGGCAACCCAAAAATGAAGAACAGCCTCTGACTGCTACTTTAGGCTCTTAGATCTCCTTTGTTATGCATGTTATGGTTATGTTTGTTGTTAAATGTTGTAGTCCTGCACTAACACTTTAATATCTGACCACAAGCATGCCTTGAATCTTCATAGATTAAGATTATTAGTTGGTCAAAGTAGTAACCATGATAGCTGCATATGAGTTCTAGGTTTTCTTGATGAACATGAAGAACACCTATAAGCGGCTTGCCTGCATGCTATATAGTGGTCTTTTAGCGACAATTATTTATAAAAATTATATTTTTATTAAATAATTATAGAAAATTAGATTTTAATTATTAAAAATGCAAAATAAATTATTAAAAATTATTTTAAAAGTTAGAAATTAGTTTTTAATTATTTTTAATATATCTCATAAATATTTAATATTTTTGAAATATTAAAGGTATTTAATTTATTTAATTATTATATTAAATAAATTATTTAAAATGATTTTAATATTTGAAAAATCATTTAAAATTATATAATGATATAAGAAAATATTTTAAGTTATTTTTAATGAATTTTAATATTTTGTGGTAAAATTAATTAATAAATTAATATTAATGATAATTAAGTTATTTATTAAATGAATTAAATAAATAAATTAAAAATGATTTTATTATATTAAAAATCATTTTAAATAATAATAAGGTTTTTAAAAATATTTTAGGTTATAAAATATAACTTTCAATATTTAAAGGTAAATTTCATTAATTAATTATTATTAATGATATTAAAGTTATTTAATAATTATATTAAATAATTTAGTTTAAAAATGATTTTAATATTATAAAAATCATTTTAAATGAAAATAAAGTGTTTAAAGATATTTTAAGTTATAAAATATAACTTTTAATATTTAAAGGATAATTTCATTAATAATTTAATATTAATGATATTAAATTTATTTAATAATTAAATTAAATAAATGGTTTTATTAATTTAAAAATCATTTAAAAAGGATATAAATGAATTAAAAATATTTTAAGTTATAATTAATGACTTTTAATATTTGGATAAATAATACATTAATATTTTAATATTAATGGTAATTATTTAAAAATAATTTTAAATGTTTTCAAAATCATTTAAGGGTAATATTAATACTTTAAAAATATTATAAGTTATTATAAATAACTTTAATATTTTAGCAATAGTTTCATTAATAGTTTAATATTAATTAAATATTAATGATAATAGAATTATTGGGTATTTAAATCATTTAATAATGATTACGGTGTTTGAAAATTCATGATAAATTAGAATAAATGTTTAAAAAAATTATTAATTAGTCATATGACTGATACTTGCAGATATTGAACTTCAGAATAGAGTCTTAGACTTGATAATTACCCGATAAAGCTGTAGGTACAATGACATGTTTCAAAAATTGATCTGGATTTAGATAATTTGATGATGTTAATGTTTGTTTGTGATTCAATGACTGTTGAACATGTGTGATAATGTGATTAGGTTTCGTGCTGACTGTGAAATGCAGTACTATATGTTATAGTATATTGTTCTAATCAAACGAATGATCTGATTAATGATAGGTGATTACATAAAAGATAAAACTAAGTTACGTATTATGGCGGTAGCATCGAATGATATCTTACCTTTGCATTTTCTTTATGCAATGGACATGAGTAAGAATGTTTCAGAATTATATAATTACTGTACAGATTAGTAACCTTATTGTTATATATATTGTATACGCCTCATTGATTATCAACATATTAGTATATAGTAATTCAGATGTATATTCTGTTCGTTAATTTCTATAAATGGTTATACAAGTGTCCCCACTTGGATAATCATTGTATTTAATCACATGTTGATACACCTTTGTTAATTACTCGTATATATATATATATATATATATATATATATATATATATATATATATATGAGGATCAAGAACACTCTCCTTAAATAGCACTCACTTAAATAGCACTCTTTTATCAAAACGATTAGTTTTGGAGGGACGCATTGCATTTTGTAAATACAATGCCATAGCGTATTTTTGTAAATACATTTTTGTAAACTACGTCGTTTTGATAAAAAAGAGAGTGCTATTTAAAGTGAGTGCTATTTAAGGAGAGTGCTCTTGATCCTCTTCCCGTATATATATATATATATATATATATATATATATATATATATATATTACACACTCAAAATTTTCTACGTACTCTATTACTAACATTGCAGGGGAGGGTAGATTAAGTCTTTTGGAGATAACCACGAAGAGGCTTTACATCCATTCTCGATACTACTGGGAAGTTCGGTTCCAACTCGAACACAAACCGGGAACATCATCTCATACCCGGAACACACACCGGGAATGTCATTTCCAATCTCGGAGATAACCCCGAGATATATATATATATATCAAAAGACCGACAACAACACCGGAAAGGACAGTTCTGTCTCGGCGATAACACCATGATGCTCAGTTCCAGTCCCAGAGAAACACTGGGAGTAGCAACCCCATCCTTGGTGATAGCCCCAAGAGATGTCATTGTAGTTCCGGCGATAACCCTGAAAATGCTTGTTTCAAACATATGCAATCAGCTTTAACCTCAGACATCCTGTCTAGGCACACACACCTTAGACCCGGAGTTGACAACGGGCAGACAGGAACATCCACAGATGACAGTGAGACATACAAATAAGTAGCAGTCCAATCTCAGATGTAACCCTGAGTAATGTCTGCTTTTCGCTTAAACCGACGATAACCCCGGTGAGGAGTCACAATGTCATCTTACCATCTCAACAAGATGATATCATGGCATACCAACAAGTAGTCCAATCTCAGCTGTAACCCTGAGAAACGTCTACTTTCCTCTTAAACCGGTGATCACCCCGTTGAGGAGTCAAACGTCATCTTGTTCTTTCAACACCTGCGCGTTGACTCAACACTTCATACATACATACAACAATGTCCCACAAGAACCGAGGAATAACAATCCCGAGTGACTATTACGTGTGTTAGTACTTTGGATAAAATTTGAAGCTTGAAGACCATGGGCATAGACCCCTCTTCCTGACTTCGTACAACCTCTAATCCATGTCATTGCGTAACTCTCGACACAAGCGGTCCGAAGAAGGTTAGATATACCTCGTTCGGATGCTCCGATTGAAGTTATACAAGTTCGAGCATACATTATAGTACATGAGTGCACGTACTACGAGACGACGGGACCCGCGAGGCTCGGATTCACCACGACTAGCCGCAGGGACAACTGCAGCCGCCGCTTGTGTACATGCAGCCATCCGTCTATATATACAAGCCTTGGAGTCATCCATTTGAGAAGGAGAGGAAGGGAAAAAGGCGAGGAAGCACTGTCTATTTTACTCTGCATACACATCTTTTGAGTGTTTCCTCACTTCTAAACACTAGTTAGCTCACATATAGCTATCTTTTATCTGGCAGGAGCTGAGTGTTTATCCATTTGAAGTCATAGAAGTCTACTTTGGCAGCCCACTGTAAGCCTTCTTATATTCTATAAAGCCTTCTTCTCATATTAGCACACACTGTTGTACACGTTGAGAGTCGTGTGAGTGTGTTTACCCGGACTTCGATCCGTGGTTTTCATATCTTTCTGTATATATATACTTATATATATGTATATATTTCATATATGGACTAACATTATCGAGTTATGCCTCGATTGAGCCTGAACTTGATGCTAGGCGTTTAATTACTTATATATATATATATATATATATATATATATATATATATATATATAAAGCGTGGTCGAGACTACATGCGATGAGCCCAATTTTATATCCGGTATGTTTAATTACTTATATATATATATATATATATATATATATATATATATATATAAAATTGTTGTCGGACATATCAGGTGAGCACGGATTCACATCCTATACGTTTCTTTGCTTTTATATATATATATATATATATATATATATATATATATATTTACATTCTGTTACTTTGAAGTTTACTTGTGGCCTTTTATAGATTTATTTACATTTCGTCACGCACAGAGTTTACTTACGTGGCGGTTGATCGCTTTTAAACTTTATTTACATTTCGTCCCACACAGAGTTTACTTATATGGCGGTTGATATCGCTTTTACGACTTTATTTACATTTCGTCCCACAGAGTTTACTTACGTGGCGCTTGATCGCTTTTACGACTTTATTTACATTTCATCCCACACAGAGTTTACTTCGTGGTGGTTGATCATGTCCATATATATATATATATATATATATATATATATATATATATATATATTTACCGCTTTTATATATTTACTACTTTTATATATATAATCGCTTACTACTTTCCATACAAATTGTAGTATCATGTGAGCCTAGAATCATGTGATCACGAGTTCGATTTTCAATCTAGATTCGGTTCCCATGATGGACATTTTTCAGCTGTAAGTAGCCTGTACATTATTTTAAAGTGTCTGAATTTCCTTGGATGACTGTCATGCCCATGAGGAGTTCGGCACTGCTGTATATTATTTTCTCGAGAATGCTTCGCATCTCGAAAATAAAAGAAAACAAGCCAAACATTTAATATAATAAAATGGAAGTATGAAAAGGTCTCAATTCCTATTGAGCACAGGGTTTGAAAAACCTCTTTTACAAAACGTCATTGCCATATCTTTGTTAAAACTAAATTTTTCTATAAAATTCAAACCTTGTGTATATAGGTGTGAACGAGGCCTCGCACTACTTTCAAATAACTGCACATTGATCCACACACACACACAGACACACATATTCATATAACAATTTCTTTGAAAAGTGGCGGTCACCGTGGTAACACGGATGTCGGGGGGTGCCTAACACCTTCCCTCCGCATAATCAAGACCCTGGACCCAAAATGAATCTCGATTTCATAGACCTGTCTAGCAGTGTCAAAACACTGGGTCAATGTGCAAACCTTTTCGGTTGCATTGGTGCAACAAGTTAAATACACCAACTGGCGACTCTTAAAGTCAAATCGTCGACATCATACATGGCGGACCTTTTTCACTTATTTTTTCAAACAAATCTCACATTAACATGAGAACACCAAAGAACAAGCAACGAAAAGGGACACTCAAAAATCCCAACGTCGACAGGTGGCGACTCTGCTGGGGACTCCAGTAAGAGGGCTTAAGCCGCTATTTCAAGCTTTTCAAAATTATTATATGCTTGTGTGTGAATGTTGTATTTACATTTCTGATGAATGTGTACGAATGCATCTTAATTACTTCACTGCTAAATATCTATATGTGATATTAGTGCTTTGCACATGTCATCATTTTGCATAAACGGTGAGACACGTTGTATGTGAATGTATGTTGTGTGGTCCCTCCACCAGGAGGCTATCCTGTCGGTGTTTGATTACTGGACTTGTGAGAAGAATGATTCCCTAGGGCTTAGTAAAGGCAGCACTCAGATTCTCTCTAGTTGAACGACCGGATTAACTTCCCGTCAAGTAGATTGCAATGATCTGGGAACCTTCATGCCGAAAAGCCACGAGAGTAACCCTAAGATAGGTCAGCCTCTGATAAACCAAACACGGAGGGAAGTCTCTTCATACTTTCCATTTTAAATTACCTGTAAAAATATTTACTTGTAATTCTATTCCATGTTCATTCATATGTAATGGAAAATATAAAGAATATATGTGCATGCATGACATGTTATCAATTAACAACCGGTTTTGCAAGACAAAATTCCTAAATGGACATGTTATGATAACATGTATATTACCCTAAGACTAAACTACATAAGTCTTTTGTAGGGAAATAATTAGGTCTGTTACCCGTTTAAAACCAAAAAGGCCACAGGCCTACAACCAATCATGTCTTCTTCTAATCAGTCTAATGCTGTTTCCCGAGAAGAATTTGACAGATTGAGTAAACAAATCACAGACTTGGCGGTCCTACTAAAAGAATTACACCAGTATACTCAGGGTACGGAGATACCTACACATACAGAATCCTCTACACAAGGAGGAGTTCAAGGTTTGGAAAAAACAGTTCCAGAACATCAGTTGGATACAACCAACAAAGACCCTAAAAACACCCATCTCAAAGGAGATCCAGACACCGGTGATATCAGGAAGAAGGTCCTCCAAATGGAGGAAACTATCTGCGTTCTCAAAGGGATTGGAGCACATGGCAATGTTTCATATACAGACCTTTGCATATTTCCTGGTGTTCAATATCCAGAGAAATTCAAGACCCCTAATTTTGAGAAATATGATGGAGTAGGGGATCCTTATACACATTTAAAGGGGTTCATCGGAGAACTTGCGTCTTACGCAGAAAATGAAAAGCTCTGAATGCAGCTGTTTCAAAAAAGTCTAACTGGAGAAGCCCGTTCATGGTATACCAGATTAGACAACTCTAAGATCCATAGCTGGGAAGAGCTGGCTCACGCCTTCCTTACTCAATACAGTTTTCAATCTCAGATGGCTCCTGACCGGTACCAAATCACCAAGGTCAAGAAACAGTCTAATGAGTCATTTAGAGAGTATGCTCAAAGGTGGAGGCGCCTTGCTGCTCAAGTTATTCCTTCCATGATGAAATCAGAAATGGTCATGACCTTCATAGATGTACAGGAAGCTCCTTTCTATGAAAGAGTTCTAGCTGGTATTGGCAAACCATTTTCTGAAATGATCAAACACGGCGAGATGGTATTGAGATGGGATTGAAGTCCTAGTAAAATTCAAGACCTAGCATCTTAAAGTCATTTCTTTGAGCACATCCAAATCCGGATCTTATGGAAACAACCCGGAGGGTCCATAAAAGAGAAGAGGAGGATGTTTCCTTGATACTACAAGGATAAAAAGGCAATCCAAGCATGCCTATGCAGAGGAAAAACTACTCCAATTTTCTAGCACAATCTTCAAACCCTCCATTGCCTAAAAGTGGAGAAGTAAAGTGACCTCGAACGTTCACACCCTTAGGGGACTCGCTCGAGAATATTCTTGCTCTTCTGACTGCTTAGAAGAAAATTACACATCTTCTTCAACCAGCCAACCCTAGTGGGAGGGGTTTTAATGCTACTCGGAAGTGTGCTTATCATGCCGGGGCTCCGGGACATGATACTCAAGATTCTTAGGCCTTGAAACATAAGATTCAAGATCTAATAGACAACGGTGAGATCGTGGTCACTAAACCAGATCAACCTCATGTGCAAGATAACCCTCTTCCTCAACACAAAGAAATAGAGGTCAACATGATCAGTTGGAGCACTATACAAGGTTCCAATTCTAACGGCGAATCATCCCAACCCATCAAAGACAGTGTTGACAAATGGGATTATGCAAAGTTCCAGTTTACCATGGAATGAAAGATGAAAGCTCTTTCCAAAAAAATTGAACAATTGGCAGAACTGGTGGCCCACCAGCATCAAGTCACACGCCAATTAATCAGGCAGGAGCATGCCTATCTTCTTCCTTTTGTTATGAATGCCTCCTCACCACCTTCAGAAAGTGAAGCTATGGAGGATAAGGTTGTGAAGCGAGCAAATGCTAAAGCCCGTCGGGATTTTTCTAATCAGATGGAATTCACCTATTTGGGCCAATCTATGGAGGAGATACTACAGATGTTGATCAACGAAGGAAGAATTAGCTTCCTTCTCCCTCCCATCAATCCCTGCCCAGGGTGGTTCAATCCCGATGAAATGTGTCAATATCATTCACATTCTCGTGGTCACAACATAGAAGAATGCTGGGCACTCCGCCATCTTATTCAGAATCTTATTGATAGCAGTGTCCTGCAAATAGCAGATGATTACACTGTACAACTCAAGGGTGGGAATGCATGTCCTACCAAATGGAAGGGATCAGTAGCAGTTATATCCGAAGTGGATGATGAGACTGTCAAAATATTTCCTATACAACCAATTTAACTCAAAGGAGCTAACAATCCTTTGAAAGTGGCCGCACCAGAGCCAATTTCTTTATCTTTCAGACCACAATATCCTATTGTCAGCTTAAACAACGTTCCATGGAATTATGGAGAAGCTGAAGGATCCACATCTCATACTACTGTTACAGTGTCGAAGGAAAATCCACTGTATATTCCTCAACGGATTATTAAACCTACTTGCGAAGCAAAGGGGAAATTGCCCGTGGAGAAGATTGAAAAATTCCTCCGCACTATGGGCCACAATGACGCCAAAGTGGTTTTAAGCTTGCGAGAAGCTCCACACCAGATTTCAATACTGGACTTGGTTTTCTCTTTCGAGGATCATCAGAAGATCTTGCTGAAGGTTTTAGAAGAAGCCTATTTGCCAAAATCAGTGGATGTAGAAACATTTTAACATTTGGTTGATCACATTTTCACCAACAATGTGATATCCTTCACTGATGACGACATACCTCCCGAAGGGACCGGTCATTGCAAGCCTTTTCATATTGCAGTTTTGTCTTCCGGGTACATGCTAGCAGGAGTATTGATAGATGGAGGCTCATCTCTAAATATCTGTCCTTATGCCACCTTGGTAAAGATGAATATGAATCTCAAGCGGATCCAAAGCAGCCATACGATTATCAGAGCTTTTGATGGATCCCAGCCCGTGTTGTAGCTATGGTGTTTCCAAAACCAGTGCCAATCAAAGCAAAAGAGGTACTGATTCCTGATCCCGAAGTGGAAGAAAAGGAACGGAAACATAAACATGGCCTTGCCTTGATGATGGCAGGCATTCGCGTCATTGTTCATGATGAACATACAAATAGATACATCCCAGACGGTGATTGCCCAGATGTCATAGTTATCATTTGGGAGAAGGAGGACAATAACGATCATTCCATCACTGCAGTCCATCAGGACTTTTCCCTCTACAATTGGAGCAGCAGTCCATTCATTGGTCGACGAGGGTAAAATGGGAAAAAAATCCCTCTGCCCTGTAGATAACTTTAATTGCTTGCTTTCCTTTACAGCACTAGCAGTTATTTTATAAAGTACATGCTAACACTTTTGTATGATCGAACAGTTGCATATATTAAGTGAAAGCATCTTTTATTTTAGGACTCTGAATTTAGATGTGTCTGTCCTTGCTGATGACAAGTCTTCTCTCCACAAGGGCTGTAACTTTGATACAAAGTTGGACTGATGAATGGGTAGTATACCCATAATTCGGATATATTTAGACTTAAATTATTGCATTCTTAAGTTATTTAGTAGCATTTTTATGGTGTTTATATCTTATTTGGCGATTTGGAAGTTTGGAAGGGCAATTATAGAATTTCAAGCATTGAATGGCAAAATGTAATTTCAATGAAGTCCAAATAGCGGGGCGCTGAAATTACACTATCCTCGTTGGCAAAGTGTCTTGAGCCTCAGCGGCGTTGGCCAGGATTAGCGCGTTTGACTTCTGGTTGCCTATTAAGGGTTAATAATAAAACCTAATTGAAGGAGGATTGGGGGGGACTATAAAAGGAAACTAATTGCTGAATTAAAAGAGTGGGACGAGATTGATTTGGCAGAGGATTTTGAAGGAGCTTTTCCATTGAAGATTACAGGAGATTACTTGGAGCTTCAAGATTAGCTACAGAGTTTCTTCTTTTTCTCCTTATTTTTTATTTGTAATTCTTTAAGGATGATTTATCAACAAATAATAATTCTTATTTCCGTGATGAACTAATTCTTTAATTAAGATTTCAATTGAACCTTTTATGATTATGAATTAGTTATTCTGTCATTATAATTATCTATGTTGAAGTGGATTGTTTATCATGTTTTGATCTTAGTGATTAATTATTTGGCCAATAATTAGTGTGTTACTCTAGAAGGAATTGGGAGAGGAATTCTAGGGTTAGAACTAGACATGATGACATGTGACTCAGTTATTTACACGGTAAATAATTAGGTTTGTGAATTGAATGGAAATATATGTTCACCGCATGTAACATATAAGGAATTGGGACTGAAAGAGTTTAATCCAATTGTTTTGCATAGGAATATAGCAAGGTTAATCTGGGTTAAATAAAAGTCAATTGATCACTTGGAAGAGGGCTTTTGGCATTTAAAAATTCATGTTAACAATCCATGAGACATAGTAATTGGGATGATTAGATAACTGATTTATAATTCACAATTGGGGATATTGAAGTCTTAATATTTACCTACCGGAAGTCATTCACTCAAGTAATAGCTTAGTTAATTGTTTGTCTTAGTGCAGTATCTTTAAGTGTTTAATTTTGAGTTAATAATTCAGAAACTCGCAATTTCTCATTGTTTGAATGAAATTGAATTGATATAGTATTAGTAGTTGAAATTTATTAATTAGAATTCCCTGTGGGAACGATACTCAACTTATCACTTTATTACTTGTTGACCACGTATACTTGCGTGCTGTGTGTAATTAGATTTTACTCAACATGGACTTACACTTGATGGACATCAAAGAGACCATTGAGACACCTCAGGAGATTAAGGAATGGGTCATAGACAATCCCAAACCCAATCTTGATCAAACCACTCCTTTCAATCTCGGAACCTTAGACAACCCTAAGCTACTCCAGATTGGTTCAGACCTCACCACAAATCAACGGAATGACATGGTTGCACTATTAACCCAATTCCAGGATGTGTTTGCATGGTCTCATAAAGACATGGTGGGATTGTCCACTGACATTGTTCTTCATCACCTTCCCATCAAAGAAGGATTCAAGCCAGTTAGGCAAAAGCTCAGGCAATTGAAACCTGAGTGGAGTTTAAAAGTCAAAGAGAAAATTGTGAAACAATTTCAAGCTGGCATCATCATAGTGTCTACATATCCGGAGTGGATATCCAACATTTTTCCCGTGCCTAAACCAGGGGGAAAGGTGCGAGTTTGCGTGGATTACCGGGATTTGAACAAAGCTTGCCTTAAAGATAGCTTTCCCGTGCCCTTTATCCACATTCTTATTAACAATACTGCTCAATACGGCATGTACTCCTTTGCTGATTACTTTGCGGGGTACCATCAAATTATGGTCGTTGAGGAAGATCGTGAGAAAACTGCTTTCATCACGCCTTGGGGAACCTTTTGCTATAGAGGGTTGTCGTTTGGCCTCATCAACGTCGGGGCAACCTATCAGCGAGCTATGATGGCTCTTTTCCATGATTTAATGCACAAAGAGATAGAGATCTATGTGGATGACATCATTGTCAAATTCCGGAAGGAGGATGACCATTTAGACCATCTCAAAAAGCTTTTCAACAAGTTGCGTAAGTACAGCTTGAAGTTGAATCCCGCCAAGTGCGCCTTTGGTGTTAAGTCAGGCAAGTTGCTAGGTTTCCTAATCACCCACAAAGGATTGAACTGGATCCTACCAAAATCCGAGCCATCAAGGAAATGCCCATTCCTCGAATGAGAGAAGAAATACGGGGATTTTGGGAAGGATCAACTTCATTAGCAGATTCATTTCTCAACTCACGAAGAACTGCGAGCCAATCATCAAGTTGTTAAGGAAGAACTCCTCCATGAAATGGAACGATGAGTGTCAGAAAGCCTTCCTCACAATCAAAGAGCAACTGATTAACGCTCCTGTTTTGGTACCTCCTAGGGATGATGTTCCCCTGCTCATCTACTCCGTCCATAAATGACAATGCCATGAAATTTGCATCTTTGAAGCGAGAGAAAGACAACAGAGGCCAAGAGCGAGCTATCTATTATCTCAACAAAAGATTCAGCATCAGTGAACACAAGTACACTCTGATTGAGAAAACTTGTTGTGCTTTAGCATGGGCTTCCATGAGGTTACAACATTACCTCCATGGTCACACAACCCATCTCATATCCCGAATGGATCCTCTCAAGTATGTGTTCAGTAAGCCCATACTGAATAGTCGACTTCCCAGATGGCAGTTGATCCTACAACAATTTGACATCGTCTACGTGACGTAAAAGTCTGTCAGAGGTCAAGGAATTGCGGATCAACTGGCCGCCGCACTGCGCAAGGGATTACAAAGCCTTAAAACATACTTTCCCAGATGAAGGGGTAATGACAATTCACTTCACACATCGATGCAATACATGTACGTGCGTGGAAAATGTATTTTAATGGAGCCGGAGCGCTTTAATATCCCATGCAGGGGAGAAAGATATCCGTCGTAGCCAAATTACGGTTTATCAACACCAATAACACAACCGAGTATGAAGGTCAGTATCATGGGGCTAAAACTTGCCTGCTCAATGGGCATCGGTGATTAACTATCTTTGGGGATTCCGAATTGGTAATCAAGAAATCCACGAGAATCTATCAAACCAAAGAATTACATTTGTTGCCTTTACCATCTAAGTTCTCTGAGATGGCTTTGGAGTTCGAAGAAATCTCCTTTCTACACATTCCTCGCAATAAGAATGATTTTGCAAATGCATTAGCAATGTTGGCCTCCTTGGTTTACATACCTGACAAGGAAAATATGCCAAGCATCACGTTTACTCTGCAAAAAGCCCCAGTTTATGGGAATTACGTTGGAGAAGTATCGGATGAGCTACCTCCCATCCACAACCCCTTGGTATCAATGCATCAAGGAGTATCTACGAGATGGATCTACACCTGCTGAGGCGAGCCTAACTTAGAAGAGGCGGATTCATCGACTTGCTATGAAATTCTACCTGAGCGGAGATGCACTCTACAAAAGAGATGCAGGCTTAGGTCTCCTCAGATGTCTAGACAACCAAACTCAGAGACTCATGGATGAGATACATGGTAGAGTATGTGGCCCACACATGAGCGGCCCCTTAGTTGTCAAGAAAATTCTCAGAACGGGACATTATTTGCTTACACTCAAAGCCTGCACATGGGATTTACACTTCTCTTCGCCTTCAATTCGTCCTGAGGGGCGAACTACGTCGACCTGATCTCCCTGATACCCGGGGGTATGTAGGCAACCAAACTCTATATGGCCCGGTCGCAATAAAGAAAAACAACAAAAACATTTCTACCCTTTCTCTACAAAACAACAAAAATACTTCTACACACATCTGCCTTCCGCATTCAGCGTTGAACCTCTTACACCAGGTTCGAACTACGCAGACTTGATATCCTCTTCAATAGGAGTACGTAGGCAACCATTCAGGGTGCAGTCTAACCCCTACCAAAACAACATACTTGCCACACGGTACTGGGATCTACCTTTAATTTGCCCCATTTCATCGGTTTCAGATCAAAGGGATGGAATTATCCAACCTCTTCTCACAAATAGAAGATTCGGTGACCATCTAAGCTGCGATCGTGCCTCAAAGAGCAATACCAACCTATAAGAGATGGAATTAACTAGGCTTCTCATAAATACAAGTACTGGCGACCATCTGTGGTGTGGTCAATCTGAGAGAGGAAGAAACTACCCTCATCTCCACTTTTTCATACAGATACCAGTCCCAAGACACCAAAGATGGTAGGGATATACAGAAATCAATGATCTGTTCTGAGAGATCTTACGACGTCTCAATGTCCATCTATCAAGGATAAGTTCAAAATGCATCAAGATCACAAGGCCCTAGAGAAACAAGCAAACATCAAGCAAGTATCAAAGCATAACTAAAAGGGAGGTGAATCAAAATATATTTCCCTACCATATATAATACTGTTTGATATATACATCTGTGTTGTACATGACAAAATGGCTAAGCTAGTATGTGCAGGAAAATACAAAGCTATCTACAGATCTGTGTGTATACGGACTATCAGATCTAACATAGCATCCCTCTCTGAAGACGGAGGAAGCACTGCAAGCTCCTGACCAAGGGTATCTACACGAGCTAGCAGATCAGAGGCTAACTGCATGGTGGCATAGTGCTCATCAATATAAGCACTTATATCGGTAAGACTGACATTCATCTGGGATCTAACAGAAATACTATCTGCAATGGCCACATCCCTAGAAGATAAGGCGGCATCCCTCTCCCCAATCAATGCATCCCTGGCTGATCTAGCCTCATCCATCTCTAACATAGCAAAGATATCTCTCATCAAGAGTTTGTCATCAACATCGCGGCCCTAGCTTTGATCTCTCTCATAGGTCATCGATGTAAGCTCTGCTCCAAATGTCTTGTCTTTGAATCTTTGAGTAATAGTGGCACTCGCTCGGGGTGGGAGAATCCATCATAAATCTTTGGCGACCCGGCAATCAAATCAACAATGGGAATAACGACCTCCTCTATAGGCTCCTCATCGTCAGAATCAATCCCACACCGGGATACTTTGCCACGGCCGATGCGATCTCTATCTCTATCCATGCGGAATACTCTGCAAAACAACCTGGATGACTGACAGAAAACTCAGCCAGCTCTCGCTGATCCCAACAGGCATATAACCTGGATCTATCCTCCGCTGATAAACGATGTGACCTGAAGCGCTGACTCACTGCCCCCTCATACGGATGAAAATCCTGAAATTAGTAGAACTGACACATCATGACCAGTGGGTGGTAAGTAATCATGCCCCTCAATCCAGCTAGAAGGAGATAATCTATGCCCGGAGCATGAGTAATGAAGCTGTAGGGTGAACTAAGCCCTGAACATGACAATATGGCAAATGGATCCCTAATCCCTGCCAGAAAAGTTGACCACGATGCTGCATCTGTGCACTCTGCAGGCTGAAAGGAGTATGATATGGCTATCCCCTGGGTAAAACAAAACCCCTGTCGTCTAAATATGCCAATCGGTCTTAAGTGTGACATAAACCACACATACAGCATGACCGAACTACCTGTGAACACTCCTGCCGGATAAGTGCAGCAGTATGTAGCTGACCTCAGAGTCTCTGCAATGATCATCGGTACAATGGTATAACCCTCCCTGAGAGCTCTCACTGCCATAATGACGTCGATATATAGCTCATCCATGTACCGCGGCCTGAAGACATATGACAATACGCATAGAAGCAGTACATCTACTCTGGCTGAATGCCAATGGTCCTCCGATGTGGTGAAATCCCCAGAATGCCATGCATAGCTGTCCTCAGAGCCAAACTTGTCAAACAGGAAAAGCTGGGATATCACGTGGCTGGATGTAATCTCATCCTGTACCACTCTACGTCTCAATCCGGTGAGTGTCATGAACTGTCTGCTCATGTCACCAATAGCCATATGCACGCAAGGTCTGTCCAGCGGCAGCATCGTCAACCATGCATACTCCTCCAAAGTAGAAGTCAACTCCTGAGTCCGAAATCAGAAAACCTGTCTCTTCGATACCCAGTGTTCTAGCATGCCATCTACAAATCCTGTGGGAACCTGAAGCATCAACAGGGTTATAGTATGCTGCAACAAATCATCTATGATCACCATGTCTGATGGTGATATACTATCATACCATGAATGCATACCAGCTACCACCACAAATGGTGGGGGTATGATAAATACGGCTAACTGTCGAAGAAGACATGTGTACGGGTCGTGTCATAAGACCATCTAAGGGTCAATGATGAATATCTCTGGACATACATACATATACATAACATAATAACATGCATGATACAATAGATGACAATATGATAAAGGGAATGGAAAACTGTACATACATTCCTAAGTATATCATCATCTAATACAACTCTGTACAGTTAAAATAAAGGGAAATAGGGCGAAGCTACCCAACATACAACAGAGGCCTATCAAAAGAGATAGCGAGAAATACATCAGAAAAAGTCAAGAGTGTCGATGTCTACATCATCGATCCTGTCCACCTGATGTAACTCCTCCTGAGTCACTGGATCTCTATCTATAGGGATGTCAGGCCGATACAAAGGTGCGCCGGCAAAACCATATGGGTCACCTGAGGGACCAGCGTCAGAGGTGGAAGGATCAAAAGTATCTACCTCTGCAGGATCTCTGCCCAAATGCCGTATGAAAAGATGTGACCGGTCCAGCTACTGAGTCAATCTGTTAATCTGTGTCACATGAGTCAGATCTCTGACACAGGCTAGCCAATCCGTCATCATCACGGATCCTGGAACCATATCCCCCATAAAGTGGTGGTGGCGCGGTCTCGAGCTCCAATCGCATTTAGGGATCCACAAATCTTTGGAACATCTCCTAAGAACAGGGGCCCTCTGACAATGTAAAACCATCAATCCCCATCACTGGGATGTCAATGACGGGTGACTGTGAAACAGGCAAATAACGTCTGGCAGGAGGCAAGATCGGTATACGAATCTCTCCTATAGTGCTCCTGATAGCACGCTTTACTAAATAGAGCTCCCATCCTCCATCTCAGAAAGAGAGGAATCACATGGTGGAAATGATGTACTCTACTCGATTGGTACCCATCCTCAAAATCAACTCCCAAATGCTCTCCGGTAGGGAATCCATGTGATGACATCGGTACATCGATAACTTTCAAATTGTAGGCGACAATGAGTGAAACCCTCAGCAATAGGGATCTCCGCCAGTATGGAATGATGCCATCTCCGTCCTCATGGATAGGTATCTAAACCTAACACGCTCACAGGACGCAAACAAGGAAGCCTCTCATAGGCCCAAAACTGCCAACACAAAGGCAAACATCTGCTGTCAGTCAACACTCTTAACCCATACATGGGAAAAGACAAGAGAAATACTCACCAGCAGAAATAGGTAGAATCCTAACCACGCCTCGGTCAAGCCCTGCCATCGCATGCGCATTCCCCTGAGAAAGTAAGCAAAGGTGTAGGAACCCCAATCATCCTCTCCTATATGGTCCATGTGTCGAGTACCGCTGATCAAAGCGAAGGACGCCATAGAAGAGTTATCTACTATGAAGCAGCCCCTAATAATCATCAGGAACAATCGCCGAAGAATGCGATCCCTGACTCTCACATCATCGGGTATGGGCTCACTCAGCAGCTCACTTATAGCATCTACGCTCAAAGGACCTGTATGAACAGTCCTGCCCTTAAGCGCCTCCGCCGGAACTCCCAACAAGTATCTGACGGCAGTAGGGGTGATATCCGCCGTGCAAGGCACTGGCTCCCCTCTAAACTCCATACCTGTGATAAACCATCAATCCATCGACGTCATCATCACCTCGCAGTCTAGTAAATGGAGTGACTGAGTCTGGTGAAACCACCGCTCAGACAATGCCCTGAGGTAACCCCAAGGACAGCGACGGGGTAGAATGGAGAAGAACCTCATGAATACCTAGCCATGGACGATCGCTCTGTAGTCATCATGCAAGGCCTAATACATAGAGTAAATGCTAAACTAGTTCCCCCGAGGCTGTGTGAAGCCGGGAACCTACATCAAATGCAGATCAACATCAGAATCCTTGACTCCTCATCAATAGAAAATAAGGAATATTAAAGATCTAACTTCATACCTTATTTGCATGCAGGTATACTTAAGGATGCCTACTCAAGTCACCCAAAAGATTTGGGTTTGCCACTTGAATACCTGGCAATTCCCTATGGGGTACACGTACAACAGGAGTAGGAACCACGATCGGTGCATCCTCCTCCTCGTCCTCGACATTCGGCACCTCAACCCGAATAGGACGTATCACCCTCTCATGACACGAAATTTGTCTCACAAAAGCAACCGAGGCTCTTCAAAAGCCCTCCTCCGTACACCAGAAGTGGTCCTGCGGGAACTACTCGGCTGATCTGGATCCATGTTATCTGGACAACAAATCTCCAAATCACCTTAGAAAGGGTGTGGTAATTTCTTACCTGGAGTCTTTTCAAAATGCATTCTATGATTACATGCATGCATGCATTGCTTTAACATACATCTACAGTAGAATTAAAAATGCATGACTACCTAATACCTACATTTTGGAAAAATTTTGCCACAGCCCCTTTGTAAATGGGACTATCCACATGCACATAGGCATGACTAGGTGGCCATTCAGTAGCACACCTATATACAGTCATATACATCCTGTATGCATCAATACATTATAGTAAAAAATCCTTAAGTGTATTCTAATTACCAGGATTATTTTGCTTGTCTACCTTTACTCATTTGTCCTCATATAGGATAAGAAATGACAGTAAAAAGTTCCAATTTGACTATTTTAAAAGTTAAATTTTTTCATATCATTATGTTCAGCATGGTTTAATACTAACATT
The DNA here is from genome assembly GCA_020205605.1 of Panax ginseng. Lineage (NCBI taxonomy): Eukaryota > Viridiplantae > Streptophyta > Magnoliopsida > Apiales > Araliaceae > Panax > Panax ginseng. The sequence goes on along the minus strand of CM035139.1, from coordinate 88,813,657 downwards.
TGCTATGTTGAATATTTTTTTATCAAGTCATATCAGCATGCATATTCACTACTATGTGTCTAAATGCATTTCATGCGATAAGTCATTTTCCAACGGACAGAAATTGGAAAAAAATATATGCATGTGTTACCAGGACAGTGAAGAACACTTGTACGGTGGCAGAATATGCAGAAAGTTGCCCGAACTCAGCAGATCTGAAGAAAAGCTCTCGGATTTCATTCGCTGTACAACTTGAAAATGACTTATGAAAGCAACAAGTCGCCTATACATAGGCACGGTTGGCCGTAGACTAACCTGCGGCTCCTGCAGGTACACATGCGGCACTCCTATATGGGTCCCACACCTCTGGCTTGCTCTAGTTAGAGTTGCAAAGGAGGTCTCATAAGATGAAAAGACCAAATCAGGAATAAAAATGCTACGCAATTGAGAGGAATAACCTGAAATCCTGGTTTCTCGGTCAGAGTTAAACTCCTGTCGTCTCAAAGGTATTCGCCTAAATGCAGGGAATACTATACCAATGAGCTCATCTTTCACAGATTATGCTCGGCAATACCCCACAAAGGTCCGATGTCGTCATTTGCAGGGTCACAACCCTAAATCATCCCCGGCGGGGGTTACAACGCCGAAGTTATCAAATATCTACGTATCCCCAGCTGGGGTTACAACGTCGAAGTTATCAACATCTACGTATCCCCGGCGGGGGTTACAACGCCGAAGTTATCAACATCTACGTATCCCCGACGGGGTTCACAACGCGCATCTTTCAAATTTCTACGTATCCCCGGTGGGGGTTACAACGCAATGCAACCATTGATACACACATCAATGAAGTTCAAGCAGCCTTGACGTCATGTCAGCCGATGGCAAGTAAACCCATCAAAGAAACCTTCCCTGGCGGGGGCTACAACGCAATGCTACCATTGACAAATACATCAATGAAGGTCAAGCAAGCTTGACAATGCATCCAGCAGGGATTTATCCGGTGATACACACATTAGCGAAGATCAGGCAACCCTGATAACAACAAACTGTTGGCAGTAAATCCGATAGAATGAGGGAATATGTTATACACATCCTCAAACAGACAAAGCTTTATCCCCAAAGATCTCTTACACACAAGAGGTACCTCTATGGAATATAAGCCAGTGTCTAGGATTCAAGACTTTGGTGATAGCCCCAACGTCCACATCCTTGGAAACTTGGATCGCATGTCCAAGCCGTCACTGATTGTCATCCCAGCAGGATTACCTAACAATCATTCATGCATTCTACATGCATTTGTATCATGTTGCTGCATATAGCATCATGTTTATCGTCCTTGCATTTCAAGTGTCTAGGATTCTTTATCCTATCCATGCCTTACATTGCATGAATATGATAAAGAGGGGCATCTGTACACACTTGAAATTTTCTGCACTCCTATTACTAACACTGCAGGAGGGTAGATTCGTCTTTGGGAGATAACCTTGAAAGACAGCTTACATCAATTTCGGATACTACCGGAAGTTCAGTTCCAACCCGGAACACAAACCGGGAACATCATCTCAAACCCGGAACACACACCAGGAATGTCATTTCCAATCTCGGAGATAACCCTGAGATATACAGATCAAAAGACCGGCAACAACACCGGAGAGGGCAGATTACATCTCGGTGATTACACCATGATGCTCGGCCCGATCCTAGAGAAACACTGGGAGTAGCAACCCCATCCTTGGTGATAGCCCCAAGAGATGTCATTACAGTTCCGGTGATAACCTCGAAAATGCTTATTTCAAACATATGCAATCAGCTTCAACCTCAGACATCCTGTCTAGGCACACACACCTCAAACCCAAAGTTGATAACAGGCAGACAGGAACATCCATAGATGACAGTGAGACATACAAACAAGCAGCAGTCCAATCTCAGATGTAACCCTGAGCAACGTTTGCTTTCCTCTTAAATCGGCGATAACCCCGGTGAGGAGTCACAATGTCATCTTACCATCTCAACAAGATGATATCACGGCATACCAACAAGTAGTCTAATCTCAGCTGTAACCCTGAGCAACGTCTACTTTCCGCTTAACCAGCGATAACCCCGGTGAGGAGTCAAACGTCATCTTATTCTTTCAACACCTGCGCGTCGTCTCAACACTTCATACATACATACAACAATGTCCCACAAGAACCGAGGAATAACAATCCCGAGTGACTATTACGCGTGGCAGTACTTTGTATAGAATTTGAAGCTTGAAGACCATGGGCATAGACCCCTCTTCCTGACTTCGTACAACCTCTAATCCATGTCATTGCGTAACTCTAGAAACAAGCAGTCCAAATAAGGTGAGATATACCTCGTTCGGATGCTCGGATTGAAGTTCTGCAAGTTCGAGCGGACATTACAGTTCATGGGTGCACGTACTACGAGACGACAGGACCCGCGAGGCTCGGATGCACCACGACTAGTCTGCGTACAAGCTCTGCATACCATTGCAGTGTACTGTGGCCATCCGTCTATATATACAAGCCTTGAATTGACCATTTAAGAAGGAGAGGAAGGGAAAAAGGCGAGGAAGCCCTGTCCATTTTACTCTGCATACACATCTTTTGAGTGTTTCCTCACTTCTAAACACTAGTTAGCTCATATATAGCTATTTTTTATCTGACGGGAGCTGAGTGTTTATCCATTTGAAGTCATAGAAGTCTACTTTGGCATTAACTAGTAAGCCTTCTTATATTCTATAAAGCCTTCTTCTCATATTAGCACACACTTTGTTGTACTGAGTTGAGAGTCGTGTGAGTGTGTTTGCCTTGACTTGATCAGTGGTTTTCATTTCTATCTGTATATATATACTTATATATATATATATATATTTCATATATGGACTAACATTATCGAGTTATGCCTCGATTGAGCCTGAACTTGATGCAGGCGTTTAATTGCTTTTATAAATATATATATATATATATATATATATATATATATATATATATATATATATATATATATATATATATATATATATAAGCGTGTGTCGAACTACGTACGATGAGCCTATATTTTATATACGATGCGTTTAATTGCTTATATATATATATATATATATATTTATATATATATATATACTTATATATATAATTGTTGTTTGGACATATCCAGGTGAGCTTGGATTCACATTCTATGCGTTCTTTGCTTTTATATATATATTTGTACATATATATATATATATATATATATATATATATATATATATATATATATATTTACATTCATGTCCTACTGGAGTTTACTTTGTGGTCTTTTACGACTTTATTTATATTTAAGTCACTCTGAAGTTTACTTACGTGGCGGTTGATCATGTCCATATATATATATATATATATATATATATATTTACCGCTTTTATATATTTACATTTCGATCCCCATGGAGTTGCTTCGTGGTGGTTGATCATGTCTGTATATATATATTTACAGCTTTTATATACATAACTGTTTATTGCTTTCCATACAAATTTTAGTATTATGTGAGCCTAGGAATCATGTGATCACAGGTTCAGTTTACTGAATCTAGATTCGGTTCCCATGATGGACATTTTTAGTCATAAGCGACACATACATTATTTTACAGTCTCTGAATTTCTTTGGATGGATGTCATGCCCATGAGGAGTTCGACACTGCTGTATATTATTTTCTCGAGAATGCTTCGCATCTCGAAAATAAAAGCAAACAAGCAGAACATTTAATTATAAAATGGAAGTATGAAAATGTCTCAATTCCTATTGAGCACGGGGTTTGAAAAACCTCTTTTACAAAACGTCATTGCCACATCTTGGTTAAAACTGAATTTTTCTATAAAATTCAAACCTTGTGTATATAGGTGCGAACGAGGCCTCGCACTACTTTCAAATAACTGCACATTGATCCACACACACGCACAAACACACACATTTATATAACAACTTCTTTGAAAAGTGGCGGTCACCGTGGTAACACGGATGTCGGGGGGGTGCCTAGCACCTTCCCTCCGCATTATCAAGCCCGTGGACCCAAAATGAATCTCGATTTCATAGACCCGTCTAGCAGTGTCAAAACACTGGGTCAATGTGCAAACCTTTTTGGTTTGCGTTGGTGCAACCCGATTAAATACACCAATCAAGACTCTTAAAGTCAAATCGTCGACATCATACATGTCGGACCATTTTCACTTGTTTTTCAAACAAATCTCACATTAACATGAGAACACCAAAGAACAAGTAACGAAAAGGGACACTCAAAAATCCCGACGTCGACATATATATATATATATATATATATATATATATATATATATATGATGAATTATAGATTATTGTTGAATAAGATAAAACCTTATTATTATCTAACCGAATTGCTTTGGTTTGGAACCCCGACAAGTATGAACATCCCTTACATGGGAAAAGTTTTTATGCACCTAAGGTAGACAGATTGAACGATAACATCGTTCTTGAATGTAGTATTGATCAATACAGGGTACAACGGGCTGATCACCCCCGTGCCCGTAAGTTATGACGGTTTATAGATGAAGTTATGTTTAACCTTTTTGAAAATGAAAATAATGTTCATAGTATGTCACCTTAACCCTATTTATAGTCTGCACGTAGTTTCAAAAATTTGAAAGAGGGTTGTTATGTTATTATTATCGGTTCAGATTACTTCACAACTATTGATTTGTTGTAGAAGGGTAGTATAAAGATAACATTTAAATTCTTTCAGCTTATATATATAATTGTTAATACTTGTTGGGCACTCAAATGTTCATCCTTGCTTAATTTAAATGTTTTCAGCTAAGTGTGAAGAACCAAAAGGCTCGTTCAGAAACAAAGGAAAAGGAAAGCTAACCAAATAGGATTTATGGTAGTTTATGTAATAGTTTGATATTATTATGACAATGATACTTATTAATTATCATGTAATGAATGTTTAAAGGTCTCGTAGCTGGTGATTAGACTCTTATAATATGTAAATTAAGCTTATTATCTATATTATTGTTTTTATTACTAGTATTATTCCGCTCATAGAAATGGTATCGTGAAGCACCGAGTTCGGGTTTCAAGTACCTGGATTAGGGGGCTTTACAGGTTGGTATCAGAGCTTAGGGTTAGAAACCTTAGGTGGGATAGACCTTAGGCTATAACTTGATAACATGGGGAAATGTTGAAAATATAAATAACTCATATAGAGTTTAAAAAGAGAAGAATTGAATAAATTCATCGTCAAACAAAATAAAAGATAACTTATATAAAACTATAATTGTTGTGTGTATATATTATATGCTAATTAGGATAAAACTATAATTATATTCATCAGATAGGAGCCTCAGGCAACACATCGTGTGCAGCTCCGAGAAATAAGGGAAAAAGAAAGATAGAATATCATGACTTAGGAAAACCTGATAAGAAGAAAAGGAAAAGAATATGTTATCTTTGCGGCTATGAGGGGCATACCACTCTGTATTGTCCCGACTATAAACCAGGTGCATGTTTTGTTTGTGGAATGGAAGACCATCAGACGAAGGGTTGTCCAAGAAAAAGGCTTAGTAAATAGGTAGTATAAGTCTTGTTATGTAGGCGTGTTTAATGTAATATGTGTGCTTAGTATGCCCATCTAATGTAATATTCTAAAACTTTTGTATTAATCAAGGTTGTAAATCCCGACTTTCGTAGTCACAAAGGGATAACTGATGTTTAAAGCAATATGTGCTATGATATGTAAAGTATTTTGAAATCGTTGAATGAATATGAATCTAAGTTTGAGAAATGAAACAAGTTTAATATATTAAACTTATATGATAAGGTTTAGATTGTAAGAATAATTGATGATTTTACTTAACCATATAATGCCGCCAAGATAAAAACTCGAAATCAAAGGGCAGAAGAATCTGTCAATAACGTTGAGGGAGAACAACAAGCAGACCCGATGCATCACTTTGCAAATATGGTAGCACAAGCTATGCAACAAGGAATTCCCGCCGCAAGGAACCAGCCAGACAACCGCTTAGCTAACTTTAAAGATTTCAAGGCTGTGGGACCGTAGGAATTTAAATGTACAACTGACCCTGTAGAAGCCCAAACTTAGGTTAAGGAGATTGAGAAGGCATTCGTGATAGCTAGGGTAGCTGAGGGGCAAAAGACTGCTTTTACCACCTACATGAAGAAGGGTGAGGCAAATTTTTGGTGGGAAGCAAATCAGGCGAGGGCAGGAGAAGGTGTAGTTACATGGGATAGGTTTAAGACACTATTTTGTGAAAACTATTTTTCGTCTAGTATGCAGGCTAAGATGGAGGTGAAATTTTTAGAGTTGAAGAAGGAGAATATGACTGTTGCGGAGTATGCCGCAAAGTTCAATGAGTTATCTAGGTTTGCTCCGCATCAAGTTGATATGGAGGCTAGGAAAGTGAGAAGGTTTGAGCTGGAATTAAAACCCTGGCTCTATAACAAGGTGGCAGTGTTGCAGATCTCTACATTTGCAGCACTCATGGAGAAAGCTATTATAGTTGAGGATGGGAGTGAGGCCATGAGCCTCTACAATAAGGAGAGAAAGAATAAGGGCAAGGTTGTAGGAACTGGGAAGGTAGAAATTAATAGTGGAAGTAGTAAGAGGAAGGGGAGCAATTTTGGAAGTGTACAGGTAAAATAGGAAGGTGTTATGAAGCCAGTGGTGCAGTGTGGAAACTGTGGAAAGAACCACTATAGAGAATATTTGAAAGGAAAGTTTGTATGCTATAAGTGCGGGTAGGAGGGCCATATCTCTCCTAACTGCCCCAATCCTAGGATGAACAGTGGGTGTTTTCTATGCGGGTCGACTGAGCATAAAGTGAAGGATTGCCCGAAAAGGATAATGGAGGTAGGAAGCGTGAACACGGGCAAGGGCAGCGGAACTCTAGCAATCACAGGACCAACGTCATCGAACAAGCCAACAAAATCAATAGCAAGGGTCTTTAACATGACGGTCCAGGATACAACGGAAGCTAGCGATGGCACTCCAGGTATTATTCGTATAACTTTATTTTTTTATATATATATACATGGTTTTCCTATATATATTAAATTATTTTATAAAGAAATTTAGAAGGAGGAATTTGAGTTCTTTGAAAAATCAAATTTTCGTTTAATCAAATAGACAAGTGTTATGTGAATAGTTAAAGATCAGTTCGATCAAAGATTGATCGAGATCTAATTGAAATGATTGTGTATGCTATATATGTACCCTAGTATGGATTGATTTTAAAATGATGAGTCTGGGATGAAATCTTTATAAGGGAGGGTGAATGTAACAACCCGATATTTTCTATACAAATAAATCAGAAATTTTGCATATAATTTTTTTTTTAAATATGGGGATTATGTGCCAAGACAATGTGTATATATATGTATGTGATAAACAAAAATTTATTTATTACGTTAATTATTGCAAATAATTTTATTTTAGAATTATTGGTTATTATAAATTATATTCTTATAATAATTAATTTTATAGTAGAAATGTTTTTATTAATTATTTTCCATGAAAATATATGAAATCATTTTTAGAATAATTATAATAATTATTTTATTATATGAATTATAGTCTGATTATTAAGTAAATTATTTTAACTTAATTAATAGTGTTAAGTATGACAACTAAATCAGATATGGAATCCAAACACTAATTTTGGATTTTGATCAACGAATGAGAATATTAATATAATATTAATTATATTTTAATTTTTCAGTGTTATAAATATGTACTGTATGTACGTATTGGTAATGACTGGTCAATTATGGAGTAGTATTTGAAAACCCTAGTTTTACTGTGGGAAACCCTAATTTGAAACTCAATTGTGAGTTTAAGACTATTATATAACTGTGTTATATGATTTTATGATTAATTAGGTCAACCCTAATTAACATTTAGATATATTAATTTTTAGAAACCCTAATGTTGGAATTATAAACCCTAATTATTTTTTGGTAACCCTAATTACCAAAATTATAAACCCTAATTGCTAAATTAGCAAGGATGATTATAATTAGTATATAATACCCTAATGTTCATGTATAATTAGAACCCTAATTACAAATTTTAGAAACTAAAATTTTTATTTTGTACAAACCCTAATTGGAAATCCTATAAATGTTATGTGCCAAACCTAAGGGTTTACCAATTTACAAAATGGCCATTAAAAATGCAAGCAAAAAGACTAAAATGCCCTTCTTGAATTATTTAAGATAACTTTTGTATATAGACATATATTGAGTTGGTAACCTACTACACCAAACCCATGTGACTTAAAGCAACATGTATCAGCCATATTTGATCAGCTAATTCAGTGAATCCCATATATATATAAATTAGGATAGAGAAAATGTTACATTAAAGCCTCATTTGATCACCACATTCATCCTAGAGCTTCTCTCTCTAAAACCCACGAATTTCATAAGTGTTCCAGTCCCCAATCCAAGCCCCACTATTACTTTTAACAAAATCAGAAGCTAGAATCAAGATTAAGCCAAGAAAGGTATAAAACCCTAGCTCTAATCTGGTCTTGATCTACATGTTAGATGTTAGGATTTATTGTTAAAACATGTTATATATAGTGTATAATGATGATCTGGGTTGCTAGATGTTAAATCCATAACATCTAGAGGCACGGATTTGAAGTTTTGCAAAATCTGGAAAAAGTTTATTTTGTGGTCTGACAATGAATGTCAGTGGCTGTAGATCTCTGTATGTTTTTAATTTTTGATGTTTTGAAGTTATAATATGTAGCTTGTTATGTGATCTTTAATTTGGAAGTGGAACCACTGTGATTACATGTCTAGATCGTAAGTTATTCTTGGTCAAAACTTAGTTGACCGGCATGACCGGAGGAAATCTGGGTAACCAGTAAAAGTAGTTTCTGTCGACAAGATTTGCTAAGCATTAGATCGTGATGCTTTTGATGTTACATTATGAATCTTGAGTCTAAGTTGTAGTATGTTATGTTAACTTTATATTCATGCTTTTAGAACCTCTATATATCAAATACAGACTGGATTTAGTGGCTGGTCAAAGTATGTAGCATGATCACGGATCCGATTTTCTGGGCAACCCAGAAAACCTATGGCCATGTGTTTTGACATGGTTTGACCAAAGATTTGAAGTATATATTATGTTGATGTTTTGTGTTAGATCTCTTTATTTACATACTAGCTACACACTACAGCTTAAAGATCATAAAAATAATATACGGATTGCAAATTGTGGAAGCCCAAACATGCATGCTTGAACTGTTCTTCATTTCTGGGCAACCCAAAAATGAAGAAACGACCTCAATCGCTACTTTAGGCTCTTAGATCTCCTTTGTTATGCATGTTATGATTATGTTTGTTGTTAAATGTTGTAGTCCTGCACTAACACTTTAATATCTGACCACAAGCATGCCTTGAATCTTCATAGATTAAGATTATTAGTTGGTCAAAGTAGTAACCATGATAGCTGCATATGAGTTCTAGGTTTTCTTGATGAACATGAAGAACACCTATAGCGACGGTTCTGTGCTATAGGTGGTCTTTAGCGACAGATTATTTATAAAAATTATATTTTTATTAAATAATTATAGAAAATTAGATTTTAATTATTAAAAATGCAAAATAAATTATTAAAAATTATTTTAAAAGTTAGAAATTAGTTTTTAATTATTTTTAATATATCTCATAAATATTTAATATTTTTGAAATATTAAAGGTATTTAATTTATTTAATTATTATATTAAATAAATTATTTAAAAATGATTTTAATATTTGAAAAATCATTTAAAATTATATAATGATATAAGAAAATATTTTAAGTTATTTTTAATGAATTTTAATATTTTGTGGTAAAATTAATTAATAAATTAATATTAATGATAATTAAGTTATTTATTAAATGAATTAAATAAATAAATTAAAATGATTTTATTATATTAAAAATCATTTTAAATAATAATAAGGTTTTTAAAAATATTTTAGGTTATAAAATATAACTTTTATTATTTAAAGGATAATTTCATTAATAATTGAATATTAATGATATTAATTTAATATCAATTATATTAAATTTATTTAATAATTAAATTAAATAAATGGTTTAAAAATGGTTTTATTAATTGAAAAATAATTTAAAATGGATATAAATGAATTAAAAATATTTGAAGTTATAATTAATGACTTTTAATATTTGGATGAATAATACATTAATATTTTAATATTAATGGTAATTATTTAAAAATGATTTTAAATGTTGTCAAAATCATTTAAGGGTAATATTAATACTTTAAAAATATTCTAAGTTATTATAAATAACTTTAATATTTTGGCAATAGTTTCATTAATAGTTTAATATTAATTAAATATTAATGATAATAGAATTTTTGGGTATTTAAATCATTTAATAATGATTCCGGTGTTTGAAAATTCATGATAAATTAGAATAAATGTTTAAAAAAATTATTATTAAGTCATATGACTGATACTTGCGGATATTGAACTTCAGAATAGAGTCTTAGACTCTATAATTACCCGATAAATTAGTTGTCGGTACACTGACATGTTTCAGAAATTGATCTGGATTTAGATATTTTGATGATGTTAATGTTTGTTTGTGATACAATGACTATTGAACATGTGTGATAATGTGATTAGGTTTCGTGGTCACTGTGAAATGCAGTACTATGTGTTATAGTATATTGTTCTAATCGAATGAATGATCTGATTAATGATAGGTGATTACATAAAAGATAAAACTAAGTTGCGTATTGTAAGTAACGCATCAGGCAAGTATCTTACCTTTGCATTTTCTTTATGCAATGGACATGAGTAAGACTGTTTTAGAATTATATTATTACTGTATAGATTAGTAACCTTATTGTTATATATATTATATACGCTCATTGATTATCAACATGTTAGTATATGGTAATTCAGATATATATTCTGTTCATTAATTTCTATAAATGGTTATACAAGTGTCCCCACTTGGATAATCATTGTATTTAATCACATGTTGATACACCTTTGTTAATTACCCGTATATATATATATATATATATATATATATATATATGCGTTGAATTATAGATTATTATTGAACAAGATAAAACCTTATTATTATCCAACGAAATTGCTTGGTTTGGAACCCCGACAAGTATGAACATCCCTTATACGGAAAAACTTTTTATGCACCCAAGGTGGACAGAGTGAACGATAACATCGTTCTTGCATGTAGTATTGATCAATACAGGGTACAACGGGCTGATCACCCCCGTGCCCGTAAGTTATGACGGTTTACGGATGAAGTTCTATTTAACCTTTTCGAAAATGAAAACAATGTTCATAATATGTCACCTTAACCCTATTTATAGTCTGCACGTAGTTTCAAAAATTTGAAAGAGGGTTGTTCTGTTATTATTATCGGTTCAGATTACTTTACAACTATTGATTTGTTGTAGAAGGGTAGTATAAAGATAACATTTAAATTCTTTCAGCTTATATATATAATTGTTAATACTTGTTGGGCACTCAAATGTTTATCCTTGCTTAATTTAAATGTTTTTAGCTAAGTGTGAAGAACTAGAAGGCTCATGCAGAAACAAAGGAAAAGGAAAGCTAACCAAATAAGATTTGTGGTAGTTTATGTAATAGTTTGATATTATTATGACAATGATACTTATTAATTATCATGTAATGATTATTTAAAGGTCTCGTACCTGGGGATTAGACTCTGATAATATGTAAATTAAGTTTGTTATCTATATTATTGTTATTATTATTAGTATTATTCCGCTCATAGAAATGGTATCGTGAAGCACCGAGTTCGGGTTTCAAGTACTTGGATTTGGGGGCTTTACAGACAACCCCTCCATCATTGCAGTCCATCAGGACTTTGCCCTCGACAATTGGAGCAGCACTCCATGCATTGGTCGATTTAGGTAAAACGCAATTTGAAAATCCTCTACCACCCTAGAGATAACTTTAATTGCTTGCTTTTTCTATAAAGTATTAGCAGTTATTTTATCAGTACATGCTAACACTTTTGTATGATTAAACAGTTTCATATATTAAGTAAAAATATCTTTTGATTTCAGGACTCTGAATTTAGATGTGCCTGTACTTGTTGATGAGGTGCCTTCTCTCCACAAGGGCTGTAACTTTGATGCAAAGTTGGACTCAGACTTGATGGAAATACAAGAGGACATTGAGACACCTCAGGAGATTAAGGAATGGGTCGCAGACAAACCTAAACCCAACCTTGACCAAACCACTTCTTTCAATCTTGGAACCTTAGAAAACCCTAAGTTAATCCAAATTAGTTCAGACCTCACTCCAAACCAACTGAATTATATGGTTGCACTGTTAACCCAATTCTAGGATGTGTTTGCATGGTCTCATGAAGACATGGTGGGTTTATCCACTGACATTGTTCTTCATCACCTTCCCATTACAGAAGGATTCAAGCCAATTAGGCAGAAGCTCAGGCGATTGAAACCTAAGTGGATTTTAAAAGTAAAAGAAGAAATTGTGAAACAATTTCAAGCTAGCATTATCATGGTGTCTATATATCTGGAGTGGATATCCAACATTGTTCCCTTGCCTAAACCAAGAGGAAAGGTGCGAGTTTACGTGGATTACCGGGATTTGAACAAATCTTGCCTTAAAGATAGCTTTCCCGTGCCCTTTATCCACATTCTCATTAACAATACTGCTCAATACGACATGTACTCCTTTGGGGATTACTTTGCAGGGTACCATCAGATTATGGTCGCTAAAGAAGACCGTGAGAAAACTGCTTTCATTACGCCTTGGGGAACCTTTTGTTACAGACGGTTGTCATTCGGCCTCATCAATGCCGGGGCAACCTACTAGCGAGCTATGATGGCTCTTTTCCATGATTTAATGCATAAAGAGGTAGAGATATATGTGGATGACATCATTGTCAAGTCCCGAAAGGAGGAAGACCACTTAAACGACCTCAAAAAGTTATTTAACAGGTTGCGTAAGTACAACTTGAAGTTGAATCCAGCCAAGTGCGCCTTTGGTGTTAAGTCAGGCAAGTTGCTAGGTTTCCTAGTCAGCCACAAAGGAATTGAACTGGATCCTACCAAAATCCAGGCCATCAAGGAAATGCCCATTCCTTAGACAAAGAAGGAAATACGGGGATTTTTGGAAAGAATCAACTTCATTAGCAGATTTATCTCTCAACTCACAGCAACCTGTTAGCCCGTCTTCTAGTTGTTAAGGAAGAACTCCTCTATGAAATGAAACGATGAGTGTCAAGAAGCCTTCCTTGCCATTAAAGAGCAGCTGGTTAATGCTCCTATTTTGGTACCACTAAGGGATGATGTTCCCCTGTCCATTAATGACAATGCCATAGGCTACATGCTGGGGCAAAAAGAAGATAGAGGCCAGGAACGAGCTATCTATTACCTCAGCAAAAGATTCAGCAGCAATGAACACAAGTACACTCTGATTGAGAAGACTTGTTGTGCTTTAGCATGGGCTTCTATGAGGTTACAACATTACCTCCATGGTCACCCAACCCATCTCATATCCCGCGTTGATCCTCTCAAGTATGTGTTCAGTAAGCCCATACTGAATTATCGACTGTCCAGATGGCAGTTGATCCTATAGTAATTTGACATTATCTTTATGACGCAAAAGTCTATTAAAGGTCAAGGAATTGTGGATCAACTGGCCGCCGCACCTGTAGGGGATTGTAAATCCTTAGAAACATATTTCCTCGATGAAGGGGTAATGACAGTTCAGCAACACCATCAGTACGATGCATGCTGCACATGGAAAATGTATTTTGATGGAGTCATTAACACGTATGATCTGAGGCTGAATAGTTCTAATATCCCATGACGGGGAGAAGTATCCGTCGTAGTCAAATTGCGGTTGTCAGCACCAACAACACAACTGAGTATGAAGGCTGTATCATGGGGCTAAAACTTGCCCGTTCAATGGGCATCAGGCGGTTAACTATATTTAGGGATTTTGAATTGGTAATCAAGCAATCCACATGAATTTATCAAACCAAAGAATTATATTTGCTGCCTTACCATCGGCAAGTTTTACAGATGGATTTGGAATTCGAAGAAATCTCCTTTCTACACATTCCTCATAATAGGAATGACTTTGCAGATGCATTAGCAACATGCCTGACAAGGAAAACATGCCAAGCATCACATTTGCCCTGCAAAAGGCCCCAGCTTATGGGAACTATGTTGGAGAAGTATCATATGAGCTACCTCCCATCCACAACCCTTGGTATCAGCATATCAAGGAGTATTTGCAAGATGGATCTATACCCGCTGAGGCGAGCCTAACTGAGAAGAGGCAGATCCATCTACTTGCTATGAAATTCTACCTGAGCAGAGATGCACTCTACAAGAGAGATGCAGGATTAGGTCTCCTCATATATCTAGACAAAGACCAAGCTCAAAGACTCATGGATGAGATCCATGGTGGAGTATGTGGCCTACACATGAGCGACCCCTTACTTGTCAAAAAAATTCTCAGAACGAGACATTATTGGCTTACACTCAAAGCTGACTGTGATGATCACATTAAGAGCTGCTATCAATGCCAGATTCATGGGAATGCTATCCACGCCCCTCCAAGGGAACTCCACAATATGAGTTCGCCATGGCTCTTCTCAATGTGGGGAATGGACGTGATCGGACCCATCAAGCCCAAAGCCAGTAATGGACATTGATTCATATTCACCATGATCAACTACTTCACCAAATGGGTAGAAGTAGCCTCCTTCCCTAGGGTTACCAAAGAAGTCATCATTGCTTTCATCAGAAATAATGTAGTCTGTCGATATGGACAACCAGAGGTCATTGTGTCAGACAATGCTAAGAACCTCAACAACAAAATGATGGAGGAGTTATGTAGTAAATTCCACATCAAACACCTGAACTCCGTCATCTACCATCCAAAGATGAATGGTGCTGTTGAAGCGGCTAATAAAAACATCAAAAAGATCATGCAAAAAATGTCCGCCAATCACAAAGGATGGCCTGACCTCTTGCCTCTGACTTTATTAGCCTACAGAACTTTAATGCGTACTTCCACTGGGGCAACCCCCTACTCATTAGCCTATGGGATCGAAGCAGTGCTCCCCATAGAGGTGGAAATGGAATCCCTTAGAGTATTGATTGACGCTCAGTTGGATGAAGATTAATAGGTACAAGATAGGTATCACCAATTGTCTCTAATAGATGAAAGGCAAACCGCAGCTATCTTCCATGGTCAATTATACCAGCAAAGGATCGAACGATCCTATAATAGAAAAGACTGACTACGGCAGTTCAAACAACATGACTTGGTTTTGAAAAAGATCATTGACAACCAAGATCAATCAAAGGGAAAATTCGCTCCTAACTGGGAAGGCCCGTTTGTTGTCAAGGAGGTATTGACAGGAGGTGCTCTCAGACTACAGGAAATGAATGGCGATGAATTTCCATAGCTTATCAACTCAGACACCATAAAATGGTACAATGTCTAAAGTTACCCTCAAACAAACATCCTGGTATTGATCATTCAATCACCAGTCATTCCGGTGTTGAACCCTATCCTTTACAAACTCTTTTGCCCCTTAGGGAGACATACACTTCAAGCCAGCAGCCTGGTTTCACCTCATTTTAAATGGCTCATACAATTTAGGTTATCCTGAAGACGGGATTGAACCTTTCATATCTGCAGTTTATCCTAAAGACCAGATTAAACTTGTCTACGCTTGGAGTTTATCTTGAAGACGGGATCAAACTTTTTCCACACCTGTAGTTTGTCCCCATCATGGGATCAAACTTTCTTCTCCCCGTAGTATAGCCTGCACATGGGATTCACACTTCTCTTTGGCTGCGATTCGTCTTGAGGGGCAAACTACGTCGACCTGATCTCCCTAATACACGGGAGTACGTAAGTAACCATATTCTATATGACCCGGTCGCAATAAACAAAAAACAACAAAAACATTTCTGCCCTTTCTCCATAAAAACAAAAACAACAAAAATACTTCTACACCCTTCTTCATCAATAAAGCTTCTACATCCATTTGCCTTTCACATTTAGTGTTGAATCTCTAACACCAGGTTTGAACTACGCATACTTGATCTCCTCTTCAATAGGAGTACATAGGCAGTCATTTATGGTTCAGTCTAACCCCTACCAGAACAAAAATATTTGTCACACGGTACTGGGATCAACCTGCAATCCACCACATTTCATCGTCTTCAGTCCAAGGGGATGGAATTACCCAACCTCTCCTCATAAATAGGAGATTCGGTGACCATCTAAGCTGCAGTTGTGCCTCAAAGAGCAATTCGAATCCATAAGAGATGGAATTAACTAGGCTTCTCACAAATAGAAGTACTGGCGACCATCTGTGGTGCGGTCAATCTCAAAGAGGAAAGACACACTCCTCTCCATATTTCCATACATAAATCAGTCCCAAGAAACCAAAGATGGTAGGGATACATACAGATCAATGATAAGTTCTGAGAGATCCTGTGATGGCTCAATGTCCACATATCAAGGATAAGTTCAGAATGTATCAAGATCACAAGGCCCTGAAGAAACAGGCAAATATCAAGCAAGTATCAAGGAATAACTAAAAGGGAAGTAAATCAAAATATATTTCTCTGCCATATATAATACTGTTTGATATATACATCTGTGTTGTACATGACAAAATGACTAAGCTAGTATGTGCAGGAAAAGACAAAGCTATCTACGGATCTGTGTGTATGCGGACTATTAGATCTAATATAGCATCCCTCTCTAAAGATGGAGGTAAAGTTGCAAGCTCCTGCCCAATGGTATCTATATGAACTAGCAGATCAGAGGCTAACTGCATGGTGACATGATGCTCATCAATGTATGCACTCATATCAGCAAGGATTCCAGTCGTATGGGATCTAACTGAAGTACTGTCTACAATGGCCACATCCTTAGTAGATAGGGCTGCATCTCGCTCCATAATCAATGCTTCCCTGGCTGATCTAGCCTCATCCCTCTCTAATAAAGCGATGTCTTTCCCATCCGGAGCTATCAACATCGTGGCACTAGCCTGATCTCTATCATAGATCATCAGATGTAGGCTCTGCTCCAAATACTGTGCTGGATACTGAGTAACAGTGGCACTCGGGGTGGGAAAATCCATCAAAAATACTGGCAGCCCAACAGTCAAGTCCTCCTCGATGGGAATGTCAGCTTGCACTATACTCTGCAGAATCTATATCATCATCATCGGAATCTTTATCCTGCACTGTGGGTACTACCATGGCCGACGCAGTCTCTGTCTCCATCCATGCTGAATACTCTGCAGAATAACCAGGATGACTGACAGAAAACTCAGCTAGCTCTTGCTGGTACCAACAGACATAAAACCTGGATCTGTTCGCTGATGATAAGTGGCGAGAAGCGAAGCGTTGAATCACTGCCCCCTCAAAAGGGTGGAAATCCTGAAACTAGTCAAAATGACACATCATGGCCAGTGGGTGGTACGTGATCATCCCTCTCAAACCAGCTAGAGGAAGATAATCCATGCTTGGAGCATGAGTAATGAAGCTGTAGGGTGAGCTAAGCCCTGTACACGACAATATAGTAAATGGATCTCCAACCCCTGCCAGGAAAGCTGACCAAGATGCAATATATGTACACTCCGTAGGCTGAAAGGAGTATGACATGGCTATATCATGGGTGAAATAATATCCATGCCGTATGAATGTGCCAATCGGTCTCAAGTGTGACATAAACCACACGTATAGCATGACCGAGCTACCTATGAACACTCCAGCCAGATAAGTGTAACAATATATGGCCAACCTCAAAGTCTCTGCCATAATCATCGGTATGATGGTGTGACCCTCCTAAAGAGCTTTCACTGCCATAATGACGCCAATGTCCAACTCATCCATGTACAGTGGCATGTAGACGTATGACAATACGTATAGTAGTAGTAAATCCACTCTGGCTGAATGCCAATGATCCTCCGATGTGGTGAAATCCCCGGAGTGCCGTGCATAACTATCCTCAGAGCCAAATCTGTTAAACAGAAAATGCTGGGATATCATGTAGCCAGATGTAATCTCATCCTGTACCACTCTAGGCCTCAATCCGGTGAGGGTCATAAACTGTCTACTCATGTCTTCGATCGCTGTGTGCACGCAAGGTCTGTCCAACAGCAACATCATCAACCGTGCATACTCCTGCAAAGTAGGAGTCAACTCCTGGGTCCCGAATCAAAAAACCTGTCTCTCCGGTACCCAATACTCTAGCATACCCTCTATGAACCCTGTGGGAACCTGAAACATCAACAAGGTCATAGTGTGCTGCATCAAATGACTTACAGTCACCCTATCTGGTGGTGACATACTATCATACCATGAGCGCATACCAGATGCCACCAAAAATGGTGGGGTATGATCAATACGGCTAACTGTCGAAAAAGACATATGTACGGGCCGTGTCATAAGAACATCCAAGGGTCAATGCTGAATATCTCCTGACATACATACATATGCATAACATAATAACATGCATGATATAATAGATGACAATATGATATAGGGAATGGAAAATTGTACATACATTCCTAATTATATCATCATCTAATACATCTCTGTACAACTAAAATACAGGGAAATGGGGCAAAGCTACCCAACATATCAACAGAGGCCTATCAAAAGATATAGCGAGAATGGGGTAAAGCTACCCAGCAACTAATAGAGGCCTATCAAAAGAGATAATGAGAATACATCAGAAGAAGTCAATGGTATCGATGTCTACATCGTCAATCCTGTCCACCTGATGTAACTCCTCCTGAGTCACTAGATCTCTATCTACAGGGATGTCAAGCCTATACAAGGGAGGATCTACACCGGCAAAACCATATGGGTCACCTGAGGGGCCAGCGCCAGAGCTGGAAGGATCAAAAGTATCTGCCTCTGAAGGATCTCTATCTAAATGCCAGATAAATAAATGTGCCCGGTCCAACTGCCGGGTTAAATTGTCAATCTGTGTCACATGAGTCAGATCTCTGACACAGGCTAGCCAATCCATCATCATCACGGATCCTGGAAACATATCCCCCATAAACTGTGTGGCGCGGGTCTGAGCTCCAATGGTATGAGGGAACCACCAATGCTGGAACATCTCCTGAGTGCAGGGACCCTCTGACAATGTGAGACCGTAAACCCCCAACAATGGCATATCAATGACGGGTGACTGCGAAATAGGCCAGTAACGCCTGGTAGGAGGAAAGATCAGCATGCAAATCTCTCCTGTAGTGCTCCTGATAGAACGCTCTACTAAATAGAGCTCCCATCCTCCATCTGTGAAGAGAGGAATCCTACAGGTGGAAATAACGTACTCAACCCCAGTCAGGTACCCATCCTCAAATCCAACACTCAAGTGCTCCCCAGAATAGGGAACCCATGTCATGACATCCGTTGTCAACAACTCCAGCTCTATGCGGCAATGAGTGAAACCCTCAGCTACAGGGACATCCGCCAGTATGGAATGATGCCATCTCCGTCCTCATGGATAGGTGTCTAAACCTAGCACGCTCACAGGACACAAACATGGAAGCCTCTCATAGGCCCAAAACTGCCAACACAAAGGCAAACATCTGCTATCAGTCAATGCTCTTAACCTGTACATGGGAAAAGACAAGAGAAATACTCACCTGCAGAAATGGATAGAATCCTAACCAAGCCTCAGTTAAGCCCTGCGATCGCATGCGCATTCCCCTGAGGAAATAGGCAAAGGTGTAGGAACCCCAATTATAGTCTCCTATACGGTCCACGTGTTGAGTGGCGCTGATCAAAATGAAGGACACCGTAGAAGAGTTATCTGCTATGAAGTAGCCCCTAATGATCATCAGGAACAATCGCCGAAGAATGCGATCCCTGACTCTCACATCATCGGGTATAGGCTCACTCAATGGCCATTCTCATAGCATCTACGCCAAAGGACCTGTCACGAATACGGTCCGCCTTGAGCACCTCCGCCGGAACTCCTAACAAGGATCTGACGGCAGTAGGGGTAATATCCGTCGTACAAGGCATTGGATCCAAACTCCATACCTGTGATAAACTGCCAATCCATCGGCGTCATCATCACCTCACAGTCCAACAAATGGAGTGACTGAGTCTGGTGAAACCACCGCTCAGACAATGCCCTGAGGTAACCCCAGGGACAACGACGGGGAAGAATGGAAAAGAACATTCCAAATCCCCAGCCATGTACAATCGCTCTATAGTCATCGTAAAAAGCCTGATACATATAGTAGATGCTGAACCAGTTCCCTCGAGGCTGTGTAAAGCCGGAAACATACATTAACTGCAGATCAACATCAGAATCCTTTGCTCCTCATCAATAGGAAACAAGGAAGATTAAGATCTAACTTCATACTTTGTTTGCGTTCAGGTAAACTGAAGGATGCCGACTCAAGTCACCCAGAAGATCTGGGTTCACCACTTAACTACCTGGCAAATCCCTACGGGGAACACGTGCAGCAGAAGCAGGAATCTCAACCGGTACATCCTCTTCCTCATCCTCGACATCCGACACTTCAACCCGGATAGGATGTATCACCACCTCCACCAAACGATGAGGCTGTGTAACAGAACGAGGTTGAGGTACTTCAGAAGCCCTCCTCCGTACACCAGAAGTGGTCCTGCGGGAACTACTTGGCTGATCCGGATCCATAATATCTGGACAACAAGTCTCCAAATCAGCTCAGAAAGGGTGTAGTAAATTCTTACCTAGAGCTTTTCAAAATGCATTTTATGATTACATGCATGCATACATCATTTTAACATACATCTAAAGTAGATTTAAAAATGTATGACTACACAATGCCTACGTTTTGGAAAACACGCAATAATACATGATCCCCAATACTAAATTCCACGTCCTTTCGATGAAGATTCACATAACTCTTTTGTCGATCCTGTGCCATTTGTATACGTTGTCGAATCATTTGGATCTTTTTCGTAGTCATACGTACCAACATGGGTCCAAACAATGTTGCTTCACCCACCTCATCCCATCATATTGGAGAGCGACACTTTCGTCCATACAGTGCTTCGAATGGAGCCACACCTATACTTGCCTGATAACTGTTGTTGTAGGAGAATTCCACCAATGGTAAATACTTATCCTAACTCCCTTTGAAGTCTAGGACATAGAGTCTTAATAGATCATCAAGAGTTTGAATAGTCCTCTCTGATTGTCCGTCCGTTTGAGGATGGTATGCCGAACAAAATCATAAATCCGTGCCCATAGCTTTTTGCAAGCTAACCCAAAATCGTGAAGTGAATCTTAGGTCACGATCCAAAACTATGGATACTAGCATGCCATGCAATCTTACAATCTCATTCACGTATATACGAGCAAGACATTCAAGGGAATAAGTCTCCCGTATCGGCAAAAAATGAGGACTTAGTTAATCTATCAACAATAACCCAAATCGCATCTATGCCTTGAGAAACTGTGGGAAGACCTGTAACGAAATCCATGGTAATATGTTCCCACTTCCATTTCAGAATCTCAAGTGGTTGCAATGGACCCTTAGGCACTTGATGCTCCGCCTTTACACGTTGACAAGTTAAACACCTCGAGATAAACTTCACAATCTCTCTCTTCATATTGTTCCACCAAAATGTATGTCGAAGATCACGATACATTTTGGTACTTCCAGGATGGATTACAAACGGTGTATTGTGTGCCTCCATCATGATCTTGTATTTCAAACCAGAGTCGTTAAGAACATAAAGTCTGGAGTGGACTCGAAGTATTCCTTCTTCATCGTTTCTTGCTTCTGGAATAGCACCTTCTTGTACTTTCTTCCTCATATGCATCAGCTCCGGGTCTGTGGCTTGAGCAACTTTAACTTTTTCAATTAAAGTCAGTTTTATGCGTATACTTGACATCATTGCATAGGTCCCCGGAGTCTTGAATTCTATCTTTGTCTTTTGTAAATCACACAAAATGGGCCATCGTGTTAACAACATCGCACTCGTTCCTGCGTATGATCTTCTAATCAATGCGTCAGTTACCACGTTCGCTTTTCCAGGATGGTATTGAATGGTATGGTCATAATCTTTTAACAGCTCGAGCCAACGTCGTTGCCGCATGTTAAGTTCCTTTTGGGTGAAGAAATATTTGAGGCTTTTATGGTCTGAATATATCTCCACTTTCTCTCCATATAGATAGTGCCTCCAGATCTTTAGTGCGAAGACAACTGTTGCAAACTCTAGATCATTAGTAGGATAATTCCTCTCATATTCTTTAAGTTGTCACGAGGCATAGGCTATGACTTTCCCACATTGCATGAGAACACATCCTAACCCTTTGCCTGAAGCATCGCTGTAGATAACAAATCCATCCGAACCAGATGGTATTGTCAGAATAGGTGCCAAAATAAGTCTCCTCTTAAGCTCTTGGAAACACTTCTCGCATTCCTCGCTCCATACAAATTTTGTATCCTTCCGAGTTAGCTGAGTTAATGGAGTAGCGATTCGAGAAAATCCTTCCACGAATCTCCGCTAATAACCAGCTAAGCCCAAAAAGCTACGTACTTCGGTCACCGACTTCGGTTGCTCCCAACTTTGTATTGCTTCAATCTTCACTGGATCAACAGATACTCCATGTTTTGACACCACGCGCCCAAGGAATGCTACTTCTTCAAGCCAGAACTCACATTTCTTCAACTTAGCGTAAAGCTTGTTTTCACGAAGCCTTTGGAGTACCAGCTTCAAATGGTGCTCATGATCTTCACGACTTTTGGAATATATGAGGATCTCATCAATAAAGACAACAACGAACTGATCCAAATATTCCTTGAATACTCGGTTCATCATATCCATGAAAGTCGCAGGAGCATTAGTCAATCCAAAAGACATGAATAAGAATTCATAATGCCCGTACCTAGTTCTGAAGGCAGTCTTTGGAATATCCTCAGTTCTAATCTTTAGCTAATGATATCCAGAACGAAGATCGATTTTTAAAAAGAATTGTGCTCCTTGCAACTGGTCAAACAGGTCATCAATACGAGATAGCGGATACCTATTCTTGATAGTGACATGATTTAATTCCTGGTAGTCAATACAAAGTCACATACTCCCGTCTTTCTTCTTTACGAATAAAATAGGAGCACCCCAAGGAGATGTACTAGGACGAATGAAACCGATATCCAACAACTCCTGTAGTTGGACCTTTAACTCCTAAAGTTCAATAGGAGCCATTCGATATGGGGTTTTAGAAATTGGCTTTGTAACAGGTTCAAGATTAATAAAGAATTCAACTTCACGTTACGGGGTAGGCAGGAAGTTCTTGAGAAATCGTCGGAAATTTACTAACAACAGGATTATTATTCAAATCTGACGTGCCTTTATTCAAATCCATAACATGGGCTAAGAAAAGCTTGACATCCATTTTTTAATAAACGAATAGCTTTATGACTTGATATGATAGTGATTGATTTTAGTGGTTTAGTTGCTTGAATTCGTAACAGGTTGGTTAGGAATATGAAAACTAACAACCTTACAAAAACAATCAATTTTGGCATGATGAGTAGTTAACCAATCAATCCCTAAAATCACATCAAAAGAAAGTATCTTTAAAGAGATAAGATCAACAGGTAATGTGATGGTGCCAACTTGGATCAAATAAGATTTATAAATAGTGGATGTGATGAAAGTTTCTCCTAACGGAGTCTCCACAGATAAATCAAAGTCTAATTTCTCTGGAGTTAAGTTTAAACATTGAGCACAAGCAGGAGAGATAAATGAATGGGTAGCACCAGTATCTAGTAAGGTATAAACTTCGCAAGAATTTATGATTAGCTTACCCGTGATCACCTCGTTTGGGTTCCTCGCATTTTGACTTGTCACGACAAACGCTCTTCCAGGAACTGTTGACTTTAACTTTTCTGGGACAGCCTTTTGAGTCACCATCCCCGTTGGACTTGGTTTCGCTACCATACAATCTCGAGCGATATGTCCTTCTTTTCCATAATTATAACATACCTTGAACTGTTGTGGGCAGTTTGGGCTGATATGTCCCTCTTTCCCGCATTTATAGCATACGAGGTGGTCGTTCTCCTTCCTTAGAACCAGTTGCTGCTGGTGCTGACGTCTTCACATTGTCATTGTTGAATCTCCTCTTTTTAAAATCTCCCCCCGACTCACTTCTTCTATTCTCATGGCCATGATTACCACCAGATTGGTTACCGCTTTTATCCGTATTTTTCTTCCTCCACTGGTTATCGTTGTTCTGATGACTTCTGTCACCGGTATGATCCTGGTTGTGGTCCCTCGGTTGAACGTACTCGTTATCTCCCTCTAATAATTGAGCCATGTTGACAACATCTGAATATAGAGAAAATTTATAAGAAATGAGATATTGACGTATGCCGGGTTTCAAACCTCTCAGAAACATCCACGTCATACGTTCCTCATTCTCCACCAAATGAGGTGCAAACCTGGATAACTCTGCAAACTTCACCTCGTACTGGGATACCGTCATGTTGTTTTGTTCCAGTCTAATAAACTCCACTTCCTTCATATGACGAATACTTTTAGGAAAGTACTTGTCATTGAACAGTTTTTGAAACGTCTCCCAAGACATGCTAAGTGCGGCAGGATGGGTACGCTTCACAGATTCCCACCAGTAATCTGCCTCATTACGGAACGTAAAGGTGGCGAATGGAACCTTCTGTTCCTCCGTGTATCCCAAGACGTCGAATATCTTGGTAATTTGTTTGACCCACGTTTCGGCCTTAATCGGATTCGGCTTTCCCCAGAATTCTGGTGGTCCCAACTCTTTGAACTGCTTGGCTGTGATAAACCGTGCATTGTTATCATTTCCACCTGTATTTTGTGCACGAGTCTCCCTTGTCTGATTTTGCATGAACTGCAAAAAGCTTCTAAACATCCCATCGTTCATCATCTACTCAGTGGTGTTGTTCACAGGAGGAACATTGCCAGCCTGTTGCACGTTCTCCTCATTGGTGAGTAAAGGTGTCTCCACGGTCTCATTTACTCCACTGTTAACATTCTCAGTCGACATTCTCAAATAGTGCCATAAAACAAGGGTTAATTAAAGAAATTAACATATCACATAATATCCCTATATTCTGACCAACCAATAAATAAGCTTAGGTAAGACACACTAGCGAAGGTTTTACTCATCTCTCCCCTCCTAGTTTTATTCCCCAATCTCTGCTAGAGATCATATCCCTAAGCTCTGATACCAACTGTGACGCCCCCAAAATAGGTATACATCACCCATTTTGAGTTGTCAATAACATGGTACAAAAACAACTACAACTTTATTAATACAACACATAATCTGTGAGTTTAAATACAAATATTGTCATCTAGACAATATTCACACCCAAATAAGTCCTCATTACAATTATTGATACATTATTTTACAAAAATGGTGAGGACTACTAAAATGACTTTCTAGAACCTTCATTCCATACCACGACTAGTACTCGCTACATTCTCGCCTCCTGGGAAGAAAAATGGAACAAAAAGGAAAAGGGTGAGCTCAACTAGCCCAATAAAGAATATTATGACTAAGATAATATATAACAAATTATCGTTAGTCTTCAACAGGGAAAAATCTGATAAAATACAATAGACAACAAGTTTCAGATCAATATTCGCAGCGGAAATAATAATTCATAGATGAGTTATGTAGAGAATGAAATCTACTATAACTTATGAATTTAAAAGTCCATCATCAATATTTTATCCCTGTAACATCAATCAATATTCATCTTGAATCAAATATTCATCTTTGCACTACAGGCCAAAGATATTCATCAGTCGGTCATGTTCATCTCAACACCTGTACATCTTTGCACTACATGCCAAAGATATTCATCAAAAATTCATTCATCTTTGCACTACAGGCCAAAGATATTCAGTAATATCATCATTTAGGACTGAGGATGATGAAAAATATTTTAAAGAAAACGAATCCAGTGAAACAAAAGAACAAATGTTAAGGATTCGTATTTCAAACAATCCAAGTTCAAAAATACTTCATAAATAACCGTAGTGAAGTAAAATTCAAGAATGGTCAAAACATGGATACAATCAAAGCTAGTATCCATAATCGATATTTTGGAAAAAAAAAACTAAAATTTAATTTTTCTGTGAATAGTGTCGTATTCGTGAATAGTGCCGTATAAGTGAATAGTGCAGTATACGTGAATAGTAACTCTGACACTAAAAGACAAGAATTTCACAAGAAAAATCTTACCAATAATCCGGCATAATGATATTAGAATAATTAATATCATTTAAAAAAAAAATAACATCCTTTACCTTGAAAAGAATAGTACTTCTGGCTAGAATATCAGATATAACGCTGAAGGAACTTGCACCGTATAGCAACACTCAAAGTATCAAAATACTCACAAGAATACGCTCGATAATATAGAGAGAGAAAACTTCAGTTTCTTGTGTGATTTTCAATTCCAACCTAAACACCCTATTTATAGGAAAATGCTTAGAACACTAAAGCAGAAAATTTAATAAAAGAATAATATTTTCTAAAAATTTTCTTACGTACACCAAAAAGATTGAATTCAGCATGTTTAACATTCATGTGGGGCCCACCCAAGTGTGAAAAAAATGTTTTTCTTAAAATAATTATTTTAAACTCCAAAAATCAATTATTTTGGAACTTCGAAACTTCAATAATTCATAATAAATAGCCCTTTTATCAAAAAAATTCAAACCTTATGGCCTTTCTATAGGAAATTTCATTCTCTACAACTTTGCAGAAGAAAGTTTTTCTAAATTCCAAACAGAAGTTGATCGAAATTCACAAACGGACGATTTTACAGGCTATAATCAAATTTCAGTCAATAAATGGGCCCACATGCATGTTTAACATGTTTTAAACAACTTTTGCAAAAAAAATACTCTTCCTCCTCATATATTCATATATCCCACATTCATTGTAAAAATATCACCATTATTATATTATTAAAATATAATAATATATTTAACTGAATTATTTTATAACCACTTGTTTATTTGAAATATTTGCGCAATTTACCCATAACTAACCACATTAATCAAATCAACCCTTACTATTTCAAAATAATAAATAGAGGAAATTCAATTTTATTTATAATAAGTTAGGGTCTTACAATTAGCCCAGTAAAGAATATCATAACTAAAGATAATTAAATTATCAATAGCTTTTGTTAATAATAAATCAGAGATTTAGAACATATGGTATATGATAAAACTTTTCAACCATAGTTGCAGCGGAACAAGCAATCCATTAAAAGAGTCAAATAGACCATCAGGTCTATTATCTTCTCCATGTTAAAAGTCCACCAATAATATTTTATCCCTGTAACATCAATCATCAATTCCTCATCCACAATCATATGAATAACTCATAATCATAATTATGATTACAATTCCTTTTCGCACCCAGGGACGAAGATAATTTTCATCACCTATCTTCACCTGAAATATCAAAAATCATGGTTATACCAAATCACAATCCCTGTTCATAATCATACTAATAAATTCATCTTTGCACTACGGCCAAAGATATTCATTAACAATTCATCTTTGCACTACAGGCCAAAGACATACAACTGTATTTTAGAAGAGTCAAGTACAGCATGATATCTACTATCTTCTACGAATTTAAAAGTTTATTATCAATATTTTATCGCTGAGACTCAACTTAATAAATAATCCACATCATCGAATCACCCTTGCACTACGGCCAAGGATATTCGTTAATATCACATCCATGAATTATCCATGCATTATGACCAAGGATATTCATTATTATCACATCCTTGAATTAATATTTCATTGCTGAGACTCAACTCAATAATTAATCCACATCATCAATTCATCTCTGCACTATAGGCCAAGGATATTCTTTTAGTATCACGACCACGAATTATCCTTGCACTACGGGCCAAAGATAATCGTGTTTTCATCAACGGTACTGATCATGCCATAAAACAATTCATCTTTGTACCCTTGGCCAAAGAGAATCCATAGTCATAATCATACCAAAAACTGTCCATCAATGCACTACGACCAATGAGGACTTTTTCCACACCATTTGTAACATTACGGTCATGATTATACCGAATAATCTCTGGTCATAATCATACCAAGTCCATCTATGCACTACAGGCCACAGATGACTTTCAACATAATATATACATCAGGATGATGACAATGATATAAGTATTAATCAAACGAAAACAATGAGAACTATTAAAGACTTTAAATTTATCCAAATGTTGTAAATCACTTAATAAACTCATAATAAAATATTATTAATATTATAATAATATTTTAATCACTTCTTAAACGTATAAACAATTTATTTTAATTGTTTATACTTTACCAAATAATGTAATTATTTATTCAAACATGCCATACTCATAAGATTTCATCACCAATGATCAAATCCTTTATCAAAAATATCTGCATATACCCTATATAGGATTTCCAAGCCATAAAATCCTATTTACCAATTTTCAACTTCACATAACATATTTAACTCATATACTCATAACTAGTGCATTTTAATAAAAAATACAAAATCAGTCCCAAAAATATTTCTTTTTAGAATTTAGCAGAATATAGTCTCATATTGAACATATATTTTTCTTGGAATTTTTAAAATTCATTTACCATTTTTCAAAAATCATTTTTTAATTATTTCCTTAAGAAATTAGCTACCTCAAGTTTAACTCCAGAAATTCCCAAATCTTGGCAGGATCTTACACATGTTAACGTGTTCTTCTAGTTTAAAATTCAAGGTCATTGCAGTTATAGAACTCCGGTTATAGTGTTTTTCTTCGAAAAAACCTAAATATTGAAATGGTCATAACTTGCTCATTTTAAGTCGGAATGAGCTCATTTTTGGACAGGAGGTACTTTATACCATATATTTTCATGTCCCAAAAGGCCGGAATTTTTTTCACAAATTAAGTGGTTGAAAATACCCTTTTAAAAATATGGACAATAGCTTTTTAATCATTTCCAGATTTTTCATCCTTTACTAAAATCATTCCACATAAAAATATGTAAATCCTTTTTAAGTGATTCCACTCGGATAAGTTAGGAAACTCATAGATCTAACTCTAGAACTTGACTACACTCAAAAATTCAAAATATAATAGGAGATATGGTCAATTGAATTTCATGTTCTATTTTCACCAAAATCTGATTTTTCAACCCTTTATGATTTCTAAGAAACTTTCATGTTTTCTCATAATAACTAACATAACTCATCATAACACTTACTAATACTTTATATACCCATGATTTTTTAATAGTCCAATGTTTTTATTATGACTTTCATCATAATCCACGTAAATAGATCATTTCCACAATTTAATAAGAAATGAATACAAAGGATCAGTCACCATGCATGTGGTAATCCACAAAGACATGTTATTATAACAGAATAATAAAAAATGGAATAACAGAATAATTCACTATTCATGCGATAGATCACACATACATGTTATTCTCAACAGAATAATAAAAAACGAAACCAGGTCAGGCGTAATCCGCACCGATATGATATTCTAATAGAATAATAAAGAACGGAACCAGGTCAGGCGAAATTCGCACCGATAGGATATTCCAACATAATAATAAAGAATGGAATAACAACATAAATCACCATGCATGCGATAGACCGCACAGACATGTTATTGCAACAGAATAATAATTAATGGAACTAGGTCAGGCGTAATACGCACCGACAGGATATTCCAACAGAATAAAAAAGAACAAAATAATAGAAGAATTTCACCATGTATGCGGTACTTCACATAAATAAGTTATTCCAACATAATAATAAAGAATGGAATATTAGAAGTTTTCTTCATGAATATGAAAGAAATAATACCCCTTACGAGTACAACAAATAATATCCCTTACCTCAAAAGAAGACTGGATACTGGAATAGTGAGGTAGTAGACTCCTCTTCCTCTTTTTCTCTATAATTTCTCTCTATAATAATGGCTCTAAAGCTTTAGTGAATTCGTGAAAAATGAAGGAAGAATGAGCTTCTATTTATAGAAAAATATAGTTTCAATAATTGCACGTTTTGGGGCTCGAAAAATTACAGTACAATACCTCAAACTTTTCTTTCATTTTTAATTTAGTCCTGCAAGTATTAT
This sequence comes from Panax ginseng, assembly GCA_020205605.1. Lineage (NCBI taxonomy): Eukaryota > Viridiplantae > Streptophyta > Magnoliopsida > Apiales > Araliaceae > Panax > Panax ginseng. The sequence goes on along the minus strand of CM035139.1, from coordinate 88,783,410 downwards.
CAAACTTGTACCACCTCCCCTAATAGTAAATAATGTGAATCAATAGTTTAATATGTGACTCAATAGTTATAGACATGTGAAAATATGAATTACAGTTTAGTACCTCCATCTATACCTCCATTTTTAACTTAGTCATGCAAGTATTATCAATCTTGCACCAACTCCCCTAATAGTAAGTGTATGTGACTCAATAGTACACACATTTGAATAAATAATTATATAATCATGTGAATTAGTAGCAATTAATTGCTCATTTATCCAATAAAATACCCGATTTATCAATATAACCCCCAGATATCAATTATCATCAAAATAGATGTCGATTTCAACTAACACTAATAATCCCAACACAATGGAACTATCAAATTCATCTTTAATCAACACGAACTTATTCATCATTAATATTATAACTCACAATATTCAACAACCAGATCGTTCCCAGGAAAGAGGGGGCTTTCCAATAAGGATTTCTCTCTATTGGTGCGCAATTAGGTGACCAAACCTCTCCTTGGCAGAACTTCTAGACATTATAAATATTGCAATTTAATAATATGAATAACTTTGTCATCTCAATTATTGATTTAATAATATATCATATAATGCAGATGATACTGTGACAATAATCGAATCAATAATATGAGAGATATGATGCAGTAACTACTGTAGCAATAATTGAGCTAATAAAACAAAACTTCATCATCCCTTACTTTGAAAATTTTTCAAATGTCACCCTTAACTTTAAACTTTTATCAATTTAACTATTCACCAAAATAGAAAAATTGAATACTTTTATTTTAAAAAATTCGGGGTCTCACAGCTTTGACAATGCACCCAACATGGATCTATCCGGTGATACACACATCAGCGAAGGTCAGGTAGCCCTGGATCTATGGGGAGAAAGCTTTGTCTGTTTGAGGATGTGCATAAAATATTCCATCATCGGTCCTATCCGATGAGGATAGTCTTCTCTGGCTTGTATCACCAGCATGTATCACAATTTTTTGGAGTTACTGCCAACAGTACGTATCGTCAGGGATGCCTAACCTTCACTGATGTGTGTATCACCGGATAGATCCCTATTGGCTGCATTGTCAAAGCTACTTGACCTTTACTGATGTGTGTATCAATGGTTGCATCGCGTTGTGACCCTTGTTGGGGAAGTTTGTTTCAATGGGTTTACTTGCCATCGGCTGAGATAACGTCAAGGTTGTTTAACCTTCATTGATTTGTGTTTCAATGGTTGAGAATGCTACCGTAATAACCCACCGGGGTACATGGATGTTTCAGAATAACCGGTGTAATAATCCCGCTTAGGATACTTCATTATTTCATAACTTTAGCGTTGTAATCCCCGCTGGGGATACGTCATTAATTCATAACTTCGGCGTTGTAACCCCCGTCGGGGATACTTCTAGGGTTGTGACCCTGCACTAACAGCATCGGACCTTTGTGAGGTATTTTCGAGCATGATTTGTAAAAGTTAAGGCCATTGGTATAGTATACCTTGTATACAGGCAAATACCAATGAATGAGATGTGGAGCCAAAGTTTGGTCCATGAAAACCAGGATTCTAGGCTATTCCGCTCAACCGCATAGCGTTTTTATTCCTGATTTGGCCTTTTCAACTTGTGAGACCTCCTTTATAACTCTAACTAGAGTGAGCCGGAGGTGTTGGACCCATATAGGGGTGCCGCAGGTACACCACTAGCAGCCAACCGTGGGTATGTATTCCCTGCGGGTTGCTTTCATAAGTCATTTTCAAGCTTCGTGACTTAGGAAATCTGAGAGCTCTTCTTCAGACCTGCTGAGTTCGGGCAACTTTCTGCATATTTTGTCACCGTACAAGCGTTCTTCATTGTCCTGGTAACATATGCATGTATTCTTTTCTAGTTTCTATCTGTTGGAAAATGACTTATCACATGAAATGCATTTAGACACATAGTAGTGAATATGCATGCTGATATGATATGATAAAAAATATTCAACATAGTAAATGTTAGTATTAAACCATGCTGAACATAATGATGTGAAAAAATTTGACTTTTGAAACACTCAAATTGGTACCTTTAATGTCATTTCTTATCCTATTTGAGGATAAATGAGTAAAGGTAAAAAAGTAAAATAACCCTGGTAATTAAACTACACTTACGGAATTTTTTACTATGATGTATTAAATGCATGTAGGATGTATATGATTGTTGGTAGGTGTGCTACTGAATGGCCATCTAGTCATGCCTATGTGCATGTGGATAGTCCCATTTACAAAGGGGGCTATGGCAAATTTTTTCCAAAACGTAGGCATTGTGTAGTCATACATTATTAACTCTACTATAGATTTATGTTAAAACGATGCATGCATGCATGTAATCATAAAATGCATTTTGAAAAGCTCCAGGTAAGAATTTACCACACCCTTTCTGAGGTGATTTGGAGACTTGTTGTCCAGATATTATGGATTCGGATCAGCCAAGTAGTTTCCGCAGAACCACTTCTGGTGTACGGAGGAGGGCTTCTGAAGTACCTCGACCCTGTTTTGTTAGGCAACCTCGTCGTTTGGTGGAGGCAGTGATACGTCCTATTCGGGTTGAAGTGCCGGATGTCGAGGATGAAGAGGAGGATGTACCGATTGAGGTTCCTGCTCCTGCTGCACGTGTTCCCCGTAGGGATTTTCCAGGTATTCAAGTGGCGAACCCAGATCTTCTGGGTGACTTAAGTTGTCATCCTTCAGTTTACCTGCACGCAAATGAGGTATGAAGTTAGATCTTAATCTTCCTTATTTCCTATTGATGAGGAGTAAAGGATTCTGATATTGATCTGCATTTGATGTAGGTTCCCAACTTTACACAGCCTCGAGGGAACTGGTTCAGCGTTCACTCTATGTATCAGGCTTTGCACGATGACTATAGAGCGATTGTAGATGGTTGGGGATTCAGGACGTTCTTTTCCATTCTTCCCTGTCGCTGTCCCTGGGGTTACCTCAGGGCATTGTCTGAGCAATGGTTTCACCAGACTCAGTCACTCCATTTACTGGACTGTGAGATGATGATGACACCGATGGATTGGCGGTTTATCATAGGTATGGAGTTTGTAGGGGATCCAGTGCCTTGTATGGCAGATATTACCCCTATTACCATCAGATCCTTGTTGGGAGTTCCGGCGGAGGCGTTCATGGCGGACTATTCGTCTGCAGTCCTTTAAGCGTAGTACCCTTTCGAAATGGTCAGTTGAGTGAGCTTATAGCTGATGATGTGAGAGTCAGGGATTGCATTCTTCGGTGATTGTTCTTGATGATCATTAGGGGCTACTTCATAGCAGATAACTCTTCTACGGTGTCCTTTGCTTTGATCAGCACCACTCGACACGTGGACAGTATAGGAGACTATGATTGGGGTTCATACACCTTTGCCTATTTCCTCAGGGGAACGCGCATGCGATCGTAGGGCTTGACCGAGGCTTGGTTAGGATTCTACCCATTTCTGCTAGTGAGTATTTCACTTGTCTTTTCCCATGTACAGGTCAAGAGTATTGACTAAAAGCAGATGTTTGCCTTTGTGTTGACAGTTTTGGGCCTATGAGAGGCTTCCATGTTTGCGTCATGTGAGCGTGCTAAGTTTAGACACCTATCCATGAGGACAGAGATGGCATCATTCCATACTGGCGGAGGTCTCTGTAACTGAGGGTTTCAATCATTGCCGCCTACAGCTGGAGTTGTTGACAGCGGATGTCATCACATGGGTTACCTATTTTGGGGAGCACTTGAGTGTTGGATTTGAGGATAGGTACCCGACTGGATTTGAGTACGTTATTTCCACCCGTAGGATTCCTCTCTTCACAGATGGAGGATGGGAGCTCTATTTAGGAGAGCGTACTATCATGAGCACTATACGAGAGATTCGCATGCCGATCTTGCCTCCTGCCAGGCGTTACTGGCCTATTTCGCAGTCACCCGTCATTGAAATCCCATTGTTCGGGGTTAACGGTTTCACATTGTTAGAGGGTCCCTGCACTTAGGAGATGTTCCAGCATTGGTGGTTCCCTCGTACCATTGGAGCTCAGACCCGCGCCACACAGTTTATGGGGGATATGGTTCCAGGATCCGTGATGATGATGGATTGGCTAGCCTATGTCAGAGATCTGACTCATATGACACAGATTGACAGTTTGATCGGGCACATTTCTTTATCCGGCATTTGGGTAGAGATCCTTCAAAGACAGATACTTTTGATCCTTCCAGCTCTGGCGCTGGCCCCTCAGGTGACCCATATGGTTTTTTAAGTGCAGATCCTCCCTTGTATAGGCCTGACATCCCTTTAGATATAGATCTAGTGACTCAAGAGGAGTTACATCAGGTGGACAGGATTGACGATGTAGACATCGATACCATTGGCTTCTTCTGATGTATTCTCGTTATCTCTTTTGATAGGCCTCTGTTAGCTGCTGGGTAGCTTCGCCCCCCATTCTTGCTATATCTTTTGATAGGCCTCTGTTGATATGTTGGGTAGCTTCGCCCCATTTCCCTGTATTTTAGTTGTACAGAGATATATTAGATGATGATATACTTAGGAATGTATGTACAATTTTCCATTCCCTATATCATATTACCATCTATTATATCATACATGTTATTATGTTATCCATATGTATGTATGTCCAGAGATGTTCAGCATTGACCCCTGGATGGTCTTATGACACGGCCCGTACAGATGTCTTCTTTGACAGTTAGCCGTATTGATCATAGCCCACCATTTTTGGTGGCATCTAGTATGCACTCATGGTATGATAGTATGTCACCACCAGACAGGGTGACTATAGTTCATTTGCTGCAGCACACTATAACCTTGTTAATGTTTCAGGTTCTCACAGGGTTCATAAAGGGTATGCTAGAGCATTGTGTACCGGAGAGACATGTTTTCCGATTCGGGACCCATGAGTTGACTTCTACTTTGGAGGAGTATGCACGGTTGATGATGCTGCCATTAGACAGGCCTTGCGTGTACATCGCAATAAGAGATATGAGTAGACAGTTCATGACCCTCACCAGATTGAGGCGTAGAGTGGTACAGGATGAGATTACATCCGGCCACGTGATATCCCAGCATTTTCTGTTTGATAGATTTGGCTCTGAGGATAGTTATGCCCGGCACTCCAGGGATTTCACCACACCGGAGGATCATTGGCGTTCAGACAGAGTGGATGTACTACTACTGTGAGTATTGTCATACGTCTACATGCCACTGTACATGGATGAGTTGGACATTGGCGTCATTATGGCAGTGAGAGCTCTCCGGGAGGGTCACACCATCATACCGATGATTATGGCGTCACACTCTGAGGTCGACCACATATTGCTGTACTTATCTGGCAGGAGTGTTCATAGGCAGCTCGGGCATGCTATACGTGTGGTTTATGTCACACTTAAGACCGATTGGCACATTCAGACGGCATGGATATTGTTTCACCCATGATATAGCCATGTCGTACTCCTTTCAACTGCTGAGTGTCATGATCTTTGCGTCTTGGTCGACTTTCTGGCGAGGATGGGAGATCCATTTGCTATATTGCCATGTACAGGGCTTATCTCACCCTATAGCTTCATTACTCATGCTCCGTGCATGGATTATCTTCCTCTAGCTGGTTTGAGAGGGATGATCACCTACCACCCACTGGCCGTGATGTGTCAGTTTGACCAGTTTCAGGATTTTCACCCATTTGAGGGGGCAATGATTCAGCATTTTGCTTCTCGCCACTTATCATCAGTGGACAGATTCAGGTTGTATGCCTATTGGGACCAGCGAGGGCTAGCTGAGTTTTCTGTCAGTCATCCGGGTTATTCTGCAGAGTATTCAGCATGAATGGAGACAGAGACTGCATCGGCTGTGGTAGTATCCGCAGTGCATGATATAGATTCCGACGATGAGGAGCCTATGGAGGAGGATAACATTCCCATTGAGGAGGACTTGACTATTGGGCTACCAGTATTTGTTATGGATTCTCCCACCCCGAGTGCCACTGTTACACAGTATTCAGCAAAACATTTGGAGTAGAGCCTACATCTGATGACCTATGAGAGAGATCAGGCTCGGGCCGCGATGTTGATAGCTCTTGATGGGAGAGACGCCAATCTATTAGAGAGGGATGAGGCTAGTTCAGCCCGGGATGCATTGATTGTGGAGCGGTATGCTGGCCTATCTGCTAGGGATGTGGCCATTGTAGACAATACTTCAGTTAGATCACATACGACTAGCATTATTGAGCCATCACAGGATCTCTCAGAACTGATCATTGATCTATATGTATCCCTACCATCTTTGGTGTCTTGGGACTGGTTTCTGTATGGAAATATGGAGAGGAGTGTGGCTTTTCCTCTCTAAGATTGACTGCACCACAAATAGTCGTCAATACTTCTATTTGTGAGAAGCCTAGTTAATTCCATCTCTTATGGATTGGTATTGCTCTTCGAGGCACAACCACAGCTTAGATGGTCACCGAATCCCCTATTTATGAGGAGAGGTTGGGTAATTCCATCCCCTTGGTTTGAAGCCGATGAAATGTGGTGGATTAAAGGTTGATCCCAGTACCGTGTGACAAATATTTTTGTTCTGGTAGGGGTAGAGTGAACCATAAATGGCTGCCTATGTACTCCTATTGAAGAGGAGATCAAGTCTGCGTAGTTCGAACTTGGTGTAAGAGGTGCAACGCTGAATGTGAAAGGCAGATGGGTATAGAAGCTTTATTGATGAAGAAGGGTGTAGAAGTATTTTTGTGGTTTTTGTAAAGGAAGGGAAGAAATGTTTTTGTTATTTTTTTTGTTTATTGCGACCGAGCCATATAGAATATAGTTGCCTACGTACTCCCATGTATCAAGGAGATCAGGTCGATGTAGTTCGCCTTCTCGAGCGAATCGCATGACCAAAGAAAAGTGTGAATCCCATGTATGCGAGCTATATCTTCATGGGAAGAAAGTTTGATCCCATGATGGGGACAAACTCTAGGTGTGGAAAAAGTTTGATCCCGTCTTCAAGACAAACTGCAAGCGTATAAAAGTTTAATCCCGTCTTCAGGATAAACTACAGATGTGAAAGGTTCAATCTCATCTTTAGGATAACTGAAATTGTATGAACTGTTTAAAATGAGGTGAAACCAGGCTGCTGGTTTGAAGTGTATTTCTCCCTGAGGAGCAAAAGAGTTTGTAAAGGATAGGGTTCAAAACCGGAATGACTGGTGATTGGATGATCAATTCCAGGATGTTTACTTGATGGTAACTTCAGACATAGTACCGTTTCATGATGTTTGAGTTAATAATCTGTGCAAATTCATCGCCATCCATTTCCTATAGTCTGAGAACACCTCCTGTCAATACCTCCTTGACAACAAACGGGCCTTCCCAATTAGGAGCGAATTTTCCCTTAGATTGATCTTGGTTGTCAATGATCTTTTTCAAAACTAAGTCATGATATTTGAATTGTCGTAGCTAGACTTTTTTATTATAGGATCGTGTGATCCTTTGCTGATATAACTGACCATGAAAGATAGTCGCGGTTCACCTTTCATCTATTAGAGATAATTGGTGATATGTCTTATACCCATTGATCTTCATCCAACTGAGCGTCCATCAATACTCTGAGGGATTCCATTTCCATCTTTATAGGGAGCACTGCTTCCATCCCATAGGATAATGAGTAGGGGGTTGCCCAAGTGGAATTACACATTGAAGTTTTGTAGGCTAATAAAGTCAGAGGAAAGAGGTCAGGCCATCCTTTATGATTGGCGAACATTTTTTACATGATCTTTTTTATGTTTTTATTAATCGCTTCAACGGCACCATTCATCTTTGGATGGTAGATGACGGAGTTCAGGTGTTTGATGTGGAATTTACTGCAGAACTCCTCCATCATTTTGTTGTTGAGGTTCTTAGCATTGTTTGATACAATGACCTTTGGTTGTCCATATCGACAGACTACATTGTTTCTGATGAAAGAAATGATGACTTCTTTGGTAACCCTGGGGAAGGAGGCTGCTTCTACCCATTTAGTGAAGTAGTCGATCATGGTGAATATGAATCGATGTCCATTACTGGCTTTGGGCTCAATGGGCCCGATCACATCTATTCCCCACATTGAGAAAGGCCATGACAAACTCATATTGTGGAGTTCCCTTGGAGGGGCGTGGATAGCATTCCCATGAATTTGGCATTGATAGCATCTCTTGACGTGATCATCACAGTCAGCTTTGAGTGTAAGCCAATAGTGCCCTGTTCTGAGAATTTTCTTGATAAGTAAGGGTCCGCTCATGTGTGGGCCACATACTCCACCATGGATCTCATCCATGAGCCTATGATCTTGGTCTTTATCTAGACATCTGAGGAGACCTAATCCTGCATCTCTCTTGTAGAGTGCATCTCCGCTCAGGTAGAATTTCATAGCAAGTCTATGGATCCGCCTCTTCTCAGTTAGGCTCTCCTCAGTGGGTGTAGATCCATCTCGAAAATACTCCTTGATATGTTGATACCAAGGGTTATGGATTGGAGGTAGCTCATTCGATACTTATCCAACATAGTTCCTATAAGTTGGGGCCTTTTGCTGGGCAAATGTGATGCTTGGCATGTTTTCCTTGTCAGGTATGTGAATCAAGGAGGCTAACGTTGCTAGTGCATCCACAAAGTCATTCCTATTACAAGGAATGTGTAGAAAGGAGATTTCTTCGAACTCCAAAGCCATCTGTAAAACTAGCCAATGGTAAGGCAGCAAATATAATTCTTTGGTTTGATAAATTCCTGTGGATTGCTTGATTACCAATTTGGAATCCCCAAAGACAGTTAACCGTCTGATGCCCATTGAACGAGTAAGTTTTAGCCCCATGATACAGCCTTCATACTCGCTGTGTTGTTCGTGCTGACAAACTGCAATTTGATGGCGACCGGATACTACTCCCCCATACCGGATATTAGAACTGCTCAAGCTCCAGAGCCTTCTGTGTTAACAGCTCCATCAAAATACATTTTCCATGCATGGCATGCATCTTACTGATGGTGTTGCTGAACTGTCATTACCCCTTCATCGGGGAAGTATGTTTCTAAGGGTTAGTAATCCCCTGCAGGTGCGGTGACCAGTTGATCCAAAATTCCTTGACCTTTGACAGACTTTTGCGCCATATAGACGATGTCAAATTTCTATAGGATCAACTGCCATCTGGACAGTTGATAATTAAGTATGGGCTTACTGAACACATACTTGAGAGGATCCACGCGGGATATGAGATGGGTTGTGTGACCATGGAGGTAATGTTGTAACCTCATGGAAGCCCATGTTAAAGCACAACAAGTCTTCTCAATCAGAGTGTACTTGTGTTCACTACTGCTGAATCTTTTGCTGAGGTAATAGATAGCTCGTTCTTGGCCTCTATCATCTTTTTGCCCCAGCATGCAGCCCGTGGCATTGTCATTAATGGACAGGTACATGAACAGGGGAACATCATCCATGGGTGGTACCAAAACAGGAGCGTTAACCAACTACTCTTTAATGGTAAGGAAGGCTTTTTAACACTCATCGTTCCATTTCATGGAGGAGTTCTTCTTTAACAACTTGAAGATGGGCTCACAGGTTGCTTTAAGTTGAGAGATAAATCTGCTAATGAAGTTGCTTATCTGTCTGAGGAATGGGCATTTCCTTGATGGCCTAGATTTTGGTAGGATCTAGTTCAATCCCTTTGTGGCTGACTAGAAAACCTAGCAACTTGCCTAACTTAACACCAAAGGCGCACTTGGTTTGATTCAACTTCAAGTTGTACTTATGCAACCTGTTGAATAACTTTTTGAGATGGTCTAAGTGGTCTTCCTCTTTTTGGGACTTGAAAATGATGTCATCCACATAGATCTCTATCTCTTTATTCATTAAATCATGGAAAAGAGCCATCATAGCTCGCTGGTAGGTTGCACCGGCATTGATGAGGCCGAATGACAACCATCTGTAACAAAAGGTTCCCCAAGGTGTGATGAAAACAGTTTTCTCACGGTCTTCCTCAGTGACCATAATCTGATGGTACCCTGCGAAGCAATCCACAAAGGAGTACATGCTGTATTAAGCAGTATTGTCAATGAGAATGTGGATAAAGGGCCTTAGTAAGCTATCTTGAAGGCAAGCTTTGTTCAAATCCCGGTAATCCACACAAACTCGCACCTTTCCTCCTGGTTTAGGCATGAGAACAATGTTGGATATCCATTCCGTATATGTAGACACCACGATAATGCCAACTTGAAATTGTTTCACAATTTCTTCTTTTACTTTTAAACTACACTCAGGTTTTAATCGCCTGAGCTTCTTCCTAAATGGCTTAAATCCTTCTTTGATAGGAAGGCGATGAAGAACAATGTCAGTGGATAAACCCACCATGTCTTCATGAGATCATGCAAACACATCCTAGAATTGGGTTAATAGTGAAACCATATCATTTCGTTGGTTTGGAGTGAGGTCTGCACCAATTTGGATTAACATACGAATTTCTAAGGTTCCAAGATTAAAAGAAGTGGCTTGGTCAAGGTTGGGTTTAGGTTTGTCTGCGACTCATTCCTTAATCTCCTGAGGTGTTTCAATGTTCTCTTATATTTCCATCAAGTCTGAGACCAACTTTGCATCAAAGTTACAACCCTTGTGGAGAGAAGGCACCTCATCAGTAAGTACAGGTACATCTAAATTCAGAGTCCTGAAATCAAAAGATGTTTTCACTTAATATATGAAATTGTTTAATCATACAAAAGTGTTAGCATGTACTGATAAAATAACTGCTAATACTGTATAGAAAGGCAAGCAATTAAAGTTATCTACATGGCAGAGAGATTTTCTGCCCGTTTTACCCTCGTCGAACAATGCATGGTCGAGGGCAAAGTTCTGATGGACTGCAATGATGGAGGGGTTGTCATTGTCCTCCTTCTCCCGAATGATAACCATGACATCTGGGCAATCATCGTCTAGGGTATATCTGTTTGTATGTTCATCATGAACAATGATGCGTATGCCTGACATCATCAAGGTGATGTCATGTTTACGTTTCTGTTCCTTTTCTTCCACTTCAGGATCAGGAATTAGCACCTCTTTTGCTTTGAATGGTACTGGTTTGGGAAACAACATATCCATAACATGGGCTGGCACCTTTACTGGAGACTGTATTAGCTCATGCAGTTCAGATGGAAAAAATCGCCGTGTGGCGGAAGCTTGAGGAACCTGCTTATGCTTATGAAGATTCCATTGATTGGAACTGGCAGAATAGCCTAGTCCGGCTATCCCAATTTGACTGGACACTTGAATAGGGTGCTTAATACCCTGTTAATTTTTACCAAGCCCTTTTCCAGGCTGATGACCCAATGACATCATTTCTTGAGTGGCCGACATAACCTCGGCTAAAATCTTGGTTATGGGAAGTGGTACTCAAATAGGTTAGTATTGTGCGTTACTCACTTCTAAAGTATGAAAACTGACTGGCTCAACTTCTGAATTGAAGCTGATGATTGGTAGATCTCCTTGTTCAAGACATACTGGCTCAGTGTTGACAGTGACTAGACTATTGTTGACAATGTATTTGAGTTGTTGATGTAGTGTGGAGGGAACAACTCCAGCCATGTGAATCCATGGTCTCCCCAATAGCAGGTTATATCCTGAGTCTATTCAGAGGACGTGGAAGGATACATTGAATGTATTTGGACCAATCTTAATTGGCAGCTCAATCTTTCCGATGGAATTTTTCCGGGATCCATCAAAATCTTTGATAACCGTATGGCTGCTTTGGATTCGTTTGAGATTGACATTCATCTTCACCAAAGTGGCATAAGGACAAATATTCAAAGATGAACCTCCGTCTATCAAAACTCCAGCTAGCATATACCCGGAGGACAAAACTGCAATATGCAATGGCTTGCAATGATCGGTCCCTTTGGGCGATATGTCGTCATCAGTGAAGGATATCACATTGTTGTTGAAAATGAGATCAACCATATGTTGAAATTTTTCCACATCCACTGATTTCGGTAAGTAGGATTCTTCCAAAATCTTCAATAAGATCTTCCGGTGATCTTCGAAAGAGAAATCCAAGTCCAGTATTGATATCTGATGTGGAGCTTCTCTTAAGCTTAAAACCACCTTGGCTTCATTATGGCCCATAGTGCGGAGGAATTTTTCAATCTTCTCCATGGGAATCTTCCCCTTTGCTCTGATGGCGGGCTTCATCACCCTTTGAGGAAGATACAGTGGATTTTCCTTCGACACTATAGCAGTAGTATGAGACATGGATCCTTCAGCTTCTCCATAATTGCATGGAACTTTGTGTAAGCTGACAACATGATATTTTGGTTTGAAAGGTAAAGAAATTGGCTCTGGTGCAACCACTTTCAAAGGATTGTCAGCTCCTTTGAGTTGAATTGTTTGTATGGGAAATGCTCTAACAGTCTCATCATCCTCTGTGGATATAACTGCTATTGATCCCTTCCATTTGGTAGGACAGGTATTCCCACTCTCAAGTTGCACACTGTCATCGTCTGCCATCTGCAGGACACCGCTATTAATGAGATTTTGAATGAGATGGCGGAGTGCCCAACATTCTTATATGTTGTGACCACGAGAATGTGAATGATATTGACATACTCCATCGGAGTTGAACCATCTTGAACAAGGATTGATTGGAGGCAGAAGGGAGGTAATTCTTCCTTCATTGATCAACATTTAAAATATCTCCTCCACAGATTGGCCCATATAGGTAAATTCCCTCTGATTGGCAAAATACCGACGGGCTTTAGCATTTGCTCTCTTTGCAACCTTATCCTCCATAGCTTCAATTTCTGAAGGTGATGGGGGAACATTCATAACAAAAGGAAGAAGATAGGCATACTTCTGGCTGATTAATTGGCATGTGACTTGATGCTGGTGGGTCACCAGTTCTGCCAATTGCTCAATTTGCTTGTAAAGTGCTTTCATCTTTCGTTCCATAGCAAATTAGAACTTTGCATAATCCCATCTGTTAACACCGTCTTTGTTGGTCTGGGATGATTCACCATTAAAACTGGAACCCTGTCCAGTGCTCCAACTAATCATGTTGACCTCTTCTTCTTTGTGTTGAGGAAGAGGGTTGTCTTGCACATGAGATTGATTTGGTTTGGTAACCACGATCTCACCATTATCTATTAAATCTTGGATCTTGTGTTTCAAGGCCCAACAATCTTGAGTATCATGTTCAGGTGCTTTGACATGATAAGCACACTTCCGAGTAGCATTAAAACCCCTGCCATTAGGGTTGGCTGGTGGAAGAAGACCTGTGATCTTCTTCTGAGTAGTCAGAAGAGAAAGAATATTCTTGAACGAGTTCCCTAAGGGTATGAATGTTCGAGGGTGCTTTACTTCTCCACTTGTAGGAAATGGAGGGTTTGAAGACTGTGCTTGGAAAGGGGAATATTTTCTCCTTTGTATAGGCATGTTCTGATTGCCTTTTCGACCTTGTAGTATCAAGGAAACATCCTCCTCTTTCTTTTTATGGACCCTCCGGGGGTTGTTTCCAAAAGATCCAGACTGGATGTGCTCAGTAACTGCTTTAAGAGCGGTTAGGTCTTGAATTTTTCCTGACTTCTATCCCATCTCAACCATCTCTCCATGCTTGATCATTTCAGAGAATGGTTTGCCAATACCAGCTAAAACTCTCCCATAGAAAGGAGCTTCCTGTATATCTATGAAAGTCATGACCATTTCTGATTCTGTCATGGAAGGATTAACTTGAGTAGCAAGGCGCCTCCACCTTTGAGCATACTCTCTGAAAGACTCGTTAGACTGTTTCTTGACCTTGGTAATCTGGTACGATCAGGAGCTATCTGAGATTGAAAACTGTATTGAGTAAGGAAGGCGTGAGCTAGCTCTTCCCAGCTATGGATCTTGGAGTTGTCTAATCTGGTATACCATGAACGAAAGCTTCTCCATCGAATCTTCTAGAACAAATTTGCATTCTCGAGCTTCTCATTTTCCGCATAAGATCCAAGTTCTCCAATGAACACCTTCAAATATGTATAAGGATCCCCTAATCCGTCATATTTTTCAAAATCAGGGGTTTTGAATTTCTCTGGATAATGAACATCAGGGAATATGCAAAGGTCAGTATATGAGACACTTCCATGTGTTTCAATCCCTTTGAGAACATGGATAGTTTCCTCCATTTGGAGGACCTTCTTCTTGATATCACCGGTGTCTGGATCTCTTCTAAGATGGGTGTTTTCAGGGTCTTTTTTGGTCGTATCCAACTGAGGTTCTGGAATTGTTTTTTCCAAACCTTGAGCTCCTCTTTGTGAAGAGGATTCTGTATGTGTAGGCATCTTTGTACCCTGAGTAGACTGATGCAATTCTTTAAGCAGGATAGCCAGATCTGTGATTTGTTTACTCAATCCGTCAAATTCTTCTCGAGAAACAGGATTAGACTGGCCAGAAAAAGACATGATTGGCTGTAGGCTCGTGGCCTTTTTGGATTTTGAACGGGTAACAGGCCCAATTGCTTCCCTACAAAAGACTTATGTAGTTTAGTCTCAGGGATAATGTAAATGCTATGATAATGTGTCCGTTTTAGGAATATTTTCCTGCAAAAATGGGTGTTAATTGATAACATGTCATGTATGCTCAGATATTCTATATATTTTCCATTACATAAAGATGAGCATAGAATGAAATTACAAGTAAATGATTTTACAAGTAATTGAAAATGGAAAGCATGAAGAGACTTTCCTCCTTGTTTGGTTTATCAAAGGTTGACCTATCTTAGGGTTACTCTTGCTGCTTTTTGGCATGAAGGTTCCCAGATCATCGCAATCTACTTGACGGGAAGTTAATCCGGTCTTTCAACTGGAGCGAATCTGGGTGGTGCCTTTCCTAAGCCTCGTTGGAATTAGTCTTCCTACGAGTCCAGTAATCAAACACCGACAAGATAGCCTCCTGGTGGAGGAACCACACAACATACACTCACATACAATGTGTCTCACCGTTTATGAAAATGATAACATGTGTGAAGCACTAATATCACAGATAGATATTATGCAGTGTAGTAAGTAAAATGCATTCGTACACATTCATCATAAATATAAATGCAACATTCACACACAAGCATATAACAGTTTTGAAAAGCATGTAATAGCGGCTTAAGCCCTCTTACTGGAGTCCCCAGCAGAGTCGCCACCTGTCGACGTCGGGGTTTTTAGTTGTCCCTTTTCGTTACTTATTCTTTGGTGTTCTCATGTTAATGTTAGATTTGTTTGAAAAAACAAGTGAAAAAGGTCCGACATGTGTAATGTCGACGATTTGACTTTACGAGTCGCCAGTTGGTGTTTTTAACTGGTTGCACCAACGCAACCGAAAAAGGTTTACACATTGACCCAGTGATGACACTGCTAAACGGGTCTATGAAACCGAGATTCATTTGGGTTCGGGGCCTTTATTATGCGGAGGGAAGGTGTTAGGCACCCCCCGACATCCGTGTAGCCACGGTGACTGCCACTTTTCAAGAAACTGTTATATGAATGTGTGTGTGTATGTGTGGATCAATGTGCAATTATTTGAAAGTAGTGCGAGGCCTCGTTCGCACCTATATACAAAGGGTTTGAATTTATAGAAAAATTAAGTTTTAAGCAAGATATAGCAATGAAGTTTTGTAAAAGAGGTTTTTCAAACTCTGTGCTCAATAGGAATTGAGACCTTTTTATACTTCCATTTTATTATTAAAATGTTCGGCTTGTTTATTTTTATTTTCGAGATGCGAGGCATCTTTGAGAAAATAGTGTACAACAGTGCCGAACTCCTTATGGGCATGACAACCATCCAAGGAAATTCAGACACCGTAAATAATGTATAAGCTGCTTACAGCTGAAAATGTCCATCACGGGAACCGAATCTAGATTTAGTAGACTGAATCTATGATCACATGATTCCTAGGCTCACATAATACCGCAATTTGTATGGAAAGAAGTAAGAAGTTATATATATAAAAGCAGTAAATATATATATACAGACATAATCAACCACCACGAAGCAAGTCTATGGGGGATCATAAATGTAAATATAGCAGTAAATGCGATCAACCGCCACGAAGTAAACTCCGGGCCTGATAGAAATGTAAATATATATATATATATAAGCAATAAATGCTCCAGATATAAAATCCAGGCTCATCAGATATGTCTGACAACAATTATATATATATATATATATATATATACAAAAAGCAAGTAAACGCTCCAGACATAAGTCTAGGCTCAATCGAGGCATAACTCGATAATGTTAGTCCATATATAAATATATACATAAATAAGTATATATATACAGACTAAAATGAAAACCACGAACCGAAGTCCGGCCATACGCACACAACACGACTCTTAATGTGTAGAATAGTGTGTGAAAAGATGAAGAGAAAGGCTTTATAGAGTGTGAGAAAGCTTACAGTGGGCTGCCAATGTAGACTTCTATGACCCTATATGGATAAACACTCAGCTCACTCTGGTAAATGTATAGCTATATGTGAGCTAATAGGTGTTTAAAAAGAGGAAGCACTCAATATGGGTGTGTACAGAGAAAATTTAACAGGGCTTCCTCGCCTTTTCTTTTTTAAAACGGCCACCCCAAGCCCTTTAATTATAGAGGAGGGAGCCGCAGGTGTACCAGTGGCAGCCGCAGATGCACCTGCGGCTGCCCGGGGTGCCCCGGGCTCTGCGGGTCCCGTCATCTCGAAGTACGTGCACTTGTGCACTATAATGTCCACTCAAACTTGCAGAACTTCAATCCGAGCATCCGAATGAGGTATATAAGACCTTCTTCGGACTGCTTGTGTCGAGAGTTACGCAATGACATGGATTAGAGGTTGTACAAAGTTAGGAAGAGGGGACCATGCCCATGGTCTTCAAGCTTCAAATTCTATCCGGTGTGCTGCTATGCAAAATAGTCACTCGGGATCGGAACTCCTTGGTTCCTGTAGAACATTGTTGTATGTATGTATGTATGAAGTGTTCAGACGACGTGTAGGTGTTGAGGTGGCAAGATGACGTTTGACTCCTCACCGGGTTATCTCTCGGTTTGAGTTAAAAGGAGCAGTTTCTCTCGGATACATCTCGAGATTGACTACAGCAAGTGTTTGAAAATGTTGCAAGGTCATCTCAGAAGAGTGCTGCGCTGCGCGTTAGCTCCGTCCGAGGTATGAGTGCCTCGGCAGGAGGTCTGATTGAAATTGATCGCATGCATTTGAAACAAGCATTTCCGGAGTTATCACCGGAACTGCAACGACATTCCTTGGTGTTATCGCCAAGGACGAAACTCAGGGTTATCTCTGAGGTTGGAAATGATGTTCTCGGTGTGTGTTCCGGGGTTGGAACTGGACTTCTGGTAGAATCCGAAATGGATGTGAGCTGCCTTCCAGGGTTATCTCCGAAAGACGAATCTACCCTCATGCAATGTTAGTAACAGCCATGAAGAAAATTTCGAGTGTCTACATACTTTATTTGGTATAATATTAAATATTATACTATTATCCATGTAACATAATATCATATGTCCAATTTTTTTCTTTCCTTTCAATAAATTGTCTTCACAATTTATTTAACAGTAGTAAATATATTAATATATTCACTACGTTGACTACATTCATACATTACACTCAATAGTGTAATGTATAATTTCTTCAATAAAATAGTGGTTATACATGAAGTATATTTAATGCAACCAATATACCATATTAAATAATTTAATTTATAAATTATTTTGATTCTACCCATCTCATTTTCTTTAATAAATTGCCCCTACAATTTATTTACATATAATAAATATATAATAACAATATATTTATTAAGCATAAGCATCACATATTGCATTATGTGATGCTAAGTAGCAATTTAAGGTAGCCCCATATTTTAAATGTGCACTTCAACAACTTCCAATATTCAGGAACTCTTATTCACCAAATTTGATTAGGTTACAAAATAGCACTCCCATCATCAAAATAGTGGTTCCATATATTTTAATGATTCTTGGTAGTACACCATTGACCTTATTTAATTAACTTATTTAAATTATACAATCTATATTGTATAATTAAATTTAATTTCCTCCTTCTTTCCATAAATTATTTTCAAACAATTTATTCATATATTAAATATATAATTTACTATATTTTATTTATTCAAATATGAATTTAATTTACTAACTAGTTGATACCAATATACATATTTTATATATTGGATCTCATATCATAATTTTACTTTACATCATTTGGTATAATATTAAATATTATACCATTATCCATGTAACATAATATCATATATCCAATTATTTTCTTTCCTTTCTATAAATTGTCTTCACAATTTATTTAATCAGTAATAAATATATTAATATATTCACTACATTAAATACATTTATACATTACACTCAATAGTGTAATATATAATTTCTTCAATAAAATAGTGGTTATGCATGAAGTATATTTAATGCCACCAATCTACCATATTAAAATAATTTAATATTATAAATATATAATACCAACATATTTATTAAGCATAAGCATCACTTATTGCATAGTTCATACTCACTTATGCAATATAATATCATACAACATATTATCTAATAAGAATTTTATTTATTTAATTCTTATTTTAATATTCCCCAAAAATATGGGTTATCACATTCTTTCCCCCTTATAAGGATTCCGTCCCCGGAATCACATTACCGAATCATTCTTAATCGGTTTAGATCTTATTCTTTCTCGTAACCTTCTCGTTGAATCATTTCAACGTACCATTTCCTTATATTTTTCTTAAAAATTTAAAATAAATCATCTATTATTACCCCGGAATTCATTCAATGGTTGAGGGGTCATATAGATCATGAACTCTCAGGTTTAACAGTATTCACCGCAAGAAATTCTGTAAACATGTTGTACTAGGTGATCAGCCTAGTACAGATACAAGTACTCTCAGGTTTATCAACCTTTGTTTAGCGACTATTTGCGCTACTAGATTAGATTATTTTATCCAATCGGGGTTGTTCACCTCAGACTTAACATAAGATTCCATACTAAAATAATTTGGTTTGGGATTAATTCTCAAAGAAATACTTGAATTTTCATAAACATTTGTCTAGCTGAATCACATAGCTTAGACGCATATCAATAATTCGAACATCAATCGAAACATTTGTCTAGCCACTATAATTGGCATTGACTTTTCTTTAACTGGTTTGAAATTCTGAAAATCATTTTATGATGTCATGATACCGATACCGCACTGTACTTACAGTCCGTTTGAGGATTTCGTCATTTTGTTACTTTGTCATACTACATCATACTATAGTGGGCTGACGATCCTTAGATCACATCCAACACTAAGTAATTATGCATTGATAACTCCATCTTTTTTTATCATCTTTGCACCAGGTTACATGATGCATTACTGATATAAAATACATTTTGATATTTTCAACTCATTTTCGTCTAGCAAAAATAATTAGCATAGACTATTCTTTAAACAGTTCAAAAATCTTTAAAAATCAGTTTCAGTGTTATCATATCTCAACAGGTAACGATGTGTCAGTGTCCTGAAGTCCACACATACACATTTGTCACCATGCGTTGAGAATAAAAATTCATTTTTAAAAGGCACATAATGCGAATTTGGCTTGATGTCAAAAATTTCTAAGTCTAACATAGCTAGAAGATTTGGAATACCTATGCTTCCACCATCAACTCCACTTTCTATAATGATCCATTGCTTAATAAGTCTATTTATTTCTATCATCCTCAATACTCCATTCACACTTAGTCATACCACAGTTCATCAAACTTACCACACTTTGAAAATTAAGGAACTTGCCATAATCATACGAGTTTAGAAACTTATCCTAGTCAGACCATAGGCTTCAATTCGCTGACGTGTTCAAAACATACCATATGATTATGAGTCATGAACTTACCATATGCATTAGTTTTAAGAACCGTACTTAATCTTAATATCATCCAACCTAATCTTATATTCCCTATCTATCTCTTATACACATGAGAAAAGAATCACCTTCTCAATAGGTATATAGCAAATAGTTCAATGATTATCACTACCAGAAGCTAAATGGTTGTTACACCAAGTACAATTCCCCGCCCATACAAAGAATCATACAACTTAGCTGCTGATATGAGTTCTCAATTGAAATCCCACATAATTCTAGCTTTCCCTTACTCAATACGAATTTTATTTAATCTGTACCTCAACATTTACCACTCTTATCTGAGTTTACATCGTACCATTTCATAGTACGTTCTCTTTATAGTGTCAAGTTATATCTTCTTAATCATTTAACATATCATATGTTATTCAATAATTCAATCTGATCACATTAGGATCTTATTTTATAATTGTGTTATATTACGATTCTCTTCTATCTTATGATCGTTTTGTTTTACAATCTCCTTTCCCTTTATACTTTTAGTCCTATAGACTCTATCTATTCATTATTACTTTTTGTCTTTAACATCAGAGTTAGGTAACTCTGGATCTTTATAACTTTTCAAGATTCTTCTTTGAATCTTATTTACTTAATAATAAATTTCCCAAATTCATCTCTTAACAAATTAAACTCTATTTGGGTTTATTCCTTATCCTCATTTCTGCGGTTATAGCCTAAGGTACACCAACCTAAGATTTATAACCAACAGCTTTGATACCAATTGTAACGCCCCAGTTCATCGGGACAATTTCTCTTCTCGATCTTGTGCGTTAATATTATCATGTTTTAGCTTTAAAATATTATTTAATGTTAAAATAGCTAAAAATGCGGAATAAAATTTTATTTTATTTTTCTTTCCATTCATTCATTCCCTGAATCGCAACCTTTACAATTCTTCTTTATACTAGAATAATATTTATTATATAATTTATTTAGCCTGAGTAGATATGAATATATATATATATATATATATATATATATGTATATATATATACAATTCATTCTTTCAAGCATATCCCCTTTTTAGAACAAATAATCTTCATCTATCGAATAATTAAAAAATTTACACATCTGTGATTTACACATGAAAATACCAACAAATGATTCAACACAATCTCAATTAAATCACTAGTCTTCTTTTCATGCACTCCTAATCACGATAGATCGCATCATAGTTTTAACCTGCAAATTAAGCAAGATTGAGCACGACGGCCCAGCAAGTCTAACAGTCTATCTTGCATCACGTAGCACATAGGTTTTACATTCAGTTCATGCATTTTTATTCTTTGTGTTCAAGCATATTACAAATGCATTATCACATTTATGTCAAGCTAGTAGCAACATACATACCATAGCATACTACACATGTCATGTACATGTCATTCATTGCACATATATATTGAGTTCCCCGACTCAAATCAATAATTAGTCATAATTTAACTTTCATCATTCACAAAGTAAATAATGCAGTTCATAGGTATTACATACTTATAAACATAAATCATCCTAACAGTTATGTATAACAATTATAAGTCCACATATATAAACTGAGAAACTTGCCTGGTTCATAGTTCATTATCTATATTATTCGCATCCAATATTTCTTCTTCTTCTAGAATGAACGGATAGTGTCTTGACATTTTCAAATACCTCATCCATGCTTATATATAAATCTTTTGTCTGTATTTCATTGAACACAAAGATAAACAAAAATAACTATACTTCATACTCAAATAAAGATGGTTTAATAACAACACCTCTCTATATTAGTTTCTAAAAAACTCTTACATTCCTTTAGAATTTTTTCGAGATTTTGACTTAATATAGTCATAAGCTTGCAAAAAGTTTTAATAAGGCTTTTAAAATGCCAATATAGTGCATTTACAAATTTTTAAACCTTATACAAGGTATTTACAGGCTTAACATTTATCTGTATGTAAACTTATAGTTACATAATGCGTCCAAGACTTCCTTTGTGTATTTCTAGCTCAACTTTCTTTCACGAATTCTACACAATTATAGTCTCATATAACTTATATAGTTATATATATTACATATCCCTATTGATCACATCAATAGCTTCCATTCTTGTTTTTGAAAAACTTTAGCATACTTCCCAAATTTTTCATCCTTTTATAATCATTTAGCTTTGATAAACTTTGATGTGGTTTTAGTACATGAATACAACACAACTACAATTTATAACCCACACATAGCTTAAAACATGAGTTTTTCATCTCTCTTATATCTCACTTAATTATTCAAAGTGAATACGGAATATATTCCATATATTGTTCTTCATTAAATTATATATATGAATAAATTATAGCTTTCAAATACTTCATCCTTTACGTACAATAACCATTCTTCTCTTTAATAGAGTTTGGTATGATCGTAGTATGTGAATACATTAAAATTCTAAGTTATTATTCACTCGAAGCTTAATACATGGCATTCCATGTTCTTTGTACACAATCCATATGTATAAGGGAAGTTTATAACGTATTTCATATTTTGGGATAGTTATAACTTGTTTGGGTAACTTATAATACCCATAATACTTTATAATTTCATTTTCATATACTAATGCGTTAAATATTTTTAACATCTCAAAGTAATATCAAAACTGCCCCCTCTTTGGCTAACTAGGAAATGTTAAACCAAACTTTATGGTTAGATCTTCAAACTACATCATTAAGCCAAAATTGGTTCGCCAAACTAGTATAGCAATTATTTACTGCTATCTGCTTCTTGCTATTATGCAGCAACCCTTCCTCTGCTCTCTACTTTGTGCAACCTCATTTTCTAGTTTATTAGTTTAATCATCCTAAACTTTTGTGTAGGCTAGAGGTGGTGCAGCCACGTATTAAAATACAACACCAAGTGTAGCAATTACTCAAACTAAGCGAACCAAACTTGCTTATTGTCAATGGGCAATGCTCCTAGTCTTTCTCACCCCATGCTCTACCATTCTATATCTCCCATGACATTGATCCTTTATCCATCAAGTTTTGGATATAATATGGGTGGTATATCCACCTATTTAAGTAAAATATTAGCTGAACATTTTGGGTACTTTCAACACGTTAATTGAGAGCTTCAAAGGAGTCCCAATCAATCGTTATAGCGTTCTTTGTTGCTCATATCACTCATTGTTTTGGCGCCTCTCTTCGATGATAAGGCCACTTTGCGATTTTTTATTTTTTAATTCGTAAGTTAGTTTGTCCCAAATTTTGGATATGCTATAAACATCGTAAGAGAATATATTTAGAAAATATAAGCCACCCATTTTAGACATCATAGGCAGCCCAAAACAGAACTTAAAAATGCCCAATCATAACAGTTTTTAATTTTTTCTCAACTTTACCCTATCTCGTTAAAATAGTCATGACCTTTTCGTTTCAAAACATTTATGAGCGATTCTAGAGCCCAAGAGAATCTAACTTCTGGGGCTACAACTTTCATTCTTTGACCATTTCAAAATTCAAAAACACAGAATTCCAAAAAATTCGTGCAAAGTGACTTCCCCGAGTTAGTTAGACAGTTTTGACGCGACTACTTTGAACGGTCATAACTCTTTGTTCTGAAGTCAAAATTAGTCCGTTCTAGAGTCTATGGAAAGCTTATTCAATTTAATATAATACCCAAAAAGCCCAAAATTTTCTGGAAACTCTAGCTAGCCCCGAATTTGTCCTTAGGGTCAGTAGTTCATAATTTTTGGGTTTCTAACATGTTTATTTCGCGACCTTATTACTTCTAGCTCATATACCAAATTAGAACAAGTTATATATCGTATATGAGAATGTATTTAAAATTTATAAACTTTTCATTCTGGAATCTTTAAGCTGCTCAAAATAGTGGTCAATAACAGCTTTCCAACTTTGACAAATAATAGGAACAATGTCTTTACATAGTATTTATAAAAAGAATACCAACCCAAATTTGGTTCTTAAATACATGGTTTCAGAGGCTCATATCATCACTGTTTCCATAGATTCCTTTTCAGGGTTCATAACTTTCTTGTATAATCACTTGGATTGATTTACTCATCTTAGCTATCCACATAAAACACATATACTTATTTCCCCATCCACTCTACTGCTGCCTTCTAGGTGGTAGCCTTGTTCATTGTACACTATCATGAAGTTATTCCAAGCTTTTAATACATACTAGTAATACACTCATTTGTTACTTAAGTACCACAGCTAAGCAGATTTAAAAGTCTAATTGTGCTTAACCAAACTCAAAGAAAGCCTCATGGTTGTTATGTTAGTTCTTGTTGTCATTGTAGGCAAATGTTTTGCATTAACTTCTTCATGACATCTTTGGCTTAAAATTGTGTTTTTGTTTTCCTTTCATATCTTTAAACTCTATATTTATTAATATACGTAGATTATTCAGTCTTTTTCCAACGTTGGTTCTGCCTATTATCAAACTTCTAGTCACTACAAATCACTTGGGACTTTTAACAAGTACATGGTGTGCACAATTTTGATTTACCAGATTCATAGCCATAGGTTTATACCATATATCCTTATTATCTTCCTTATTACTCCACAGCCCAACCTATCTCCTTGTGCCTAATTTCCAAACATAGTAGTAGCATGACAGTAGCATAACAATCATTTTATAAAAATTGAGATTAGTTTCACAGCCATAGCAGTCAATAGCAGTCCATTAACCATTAATAGATGCTTTTATTATACAGAAATAAAATGGAATTGGGGTGACTAGAGTTTTCATACCTTGACAGTCTTTGAGACAAGATACTTTAATGCTTAACTCCCTTGCCTCCCTTGCCCGAGCTCTGCCTCTCTCTTTCTATATGTTACTTCTTTGGAGACTCATGAATTGTGAAGCTAGCCGGCTCTAATCACAGAGTTTAGTCTTATATGGATGAGTTTTCTTACTTTGGCCAGTTACTCTCTTGACCACTAAGTTTGGCCTCTAACCTTTTCCATCATTATCCTACTCGGCTACCTATAGTCTCCATTCAGCCTCCCTCTTGAGTTGCCTATCAACAGACTACCCCTAGAAGTCAGTTGGCTCCTATAACTGACAGACACAATTGTCCCTTGCAGAGTAATTGACCCCTATTAGCCCACCTCTATATTCTAGGAGTCAACTAACCTATCAACTAACCTCTAACTCTTGGAACCAGTTATGTTATCAGCTAACTAATAAGACTTAGGGGGTGTTTGATAAAAATTAAATGAATCTCAATCTGAATCTGAATCTGAATGAGTTGAATCTGAATCTAAATGAAAAAAGCTGTTTGATAATTGATATGTCTGAAACATCTGAATGACAAAACTTTATTATTTTACCCCTCTAAAAAAATTCATAATTATTGTAAATTTATTTAATATTACTTAATATAATAGTTAATATTTTTTTTACTTCATTCACCTGCTTATTCAACCATTCAGCTAAAAAAATCTTACTTAGCCATTGAGGTCGTCCATCTGATCGATTCAACCATTCAGATCAAAACAAACACACTGATCGATTCAACCATTCAGATTCAGCTCCATTCAGTTCTAAACAAACACCCCCTTAGCTTATTTCTCCCAACATGGGCTGCTGGAATGAACAATGAAAGGGGCCAGGTTTAAGTTTGGTGTTTGGGCTTACAACAAAATTCCTAATAAACAGTATTCCCTAATACTAAAAGTAAAAGGCTTGCAAAACATAAGTAGCAATTTAAGGTTGCCCCATATTTTAAATGTGCACTTCAACAACTTCCAATATTCAGGAACTCTTATTCACCAAATTTGATTAGGTTACAAAATAGCACTCCCATCATCAAAATAGTGGTTCCATATATTTTAATGATTCTTGGTAGTACACCATTGACCTTATTTAATTAACTTATTTAAATTATACAATCTATATTGTATAATTAAATTTAATTTACTCCTTCTTTCCATAAATTGTTTTCAAACAATTTATTCATATATTAAATATATAATTTACTATATTTTATTTATTCAAATATGAATTTAATTTACTAACTAGTTGATACCAATATACATATTTTATATATTGGATCTCATATCATAATTTTACTTTTACATCATTTGATATAATATTAAATATTATACCATTATCCATGTAACATAATATCATATATCCAATTATTTTCTTTCCTTTCTATAAATTGTCTTCACAATTTATTTAACTATAGTAAATATATTAATATATTCACTACATTAAATACATTTATACATTACACTCAATAGTGTAATATATAATTTCTTCAATAAAATAGTGGTTATGCATGAAGTATATTTAATGCCACCAATCTACCATATTAAAATAATTTAATATTATAAATATATAATACCAACATATTTATTAAGCATAAGCATCACTTATTGCATAGTTCATACTCACTTATGCAATATAATATCATACAACATATTATCTAATAAGAATTTTATTTATTTAATTCTTATTTTAATATTACCCAAAAATATGAGTTATCACATTCTTTCCCCTTATAAGGATTCCGTCCCCGGAATCACAACACCGAATCATTCTTAATCGGTTTAGATCTTACTTTTTCTCGTAACCTTCTCGTTGAATCATTTCAATGTACCATTTCCTTATATTTTTCTTAAAAATTTAAAATAAATCATCTATTTTTACTCTAGGTTTTAAACTTTAACCTTTAATTTAATCATTCAAGATCTTCTAAATTTTTGGGTTTTCACAAGAATCATCAAAGTCTAGCTTGATGTCATCCAAAAGCTGGTAAACCTTCATTTTCAGAACAAAAATTATCAGGGTATAATTGTGAAGCTTCTTTACAAGATGCGCCAAGGAACCTCAAGTGTGACAACTCAAAGTAAGAATACATAACTAGAGAAAGAATTCAAACCATTTAAAACCCCTGCCAACCAATGGAAAAATTTTGTACTTCATATATAAGATAACTTCATGGTGTCCTAGAACTCCCCGATTAGGTAATTATCATGTTTAGTTTGTGTTTGTTGAATAACCTTAATAGTCTTGGTATCTTGCATTGGAGCCCCCCAACTACAACACTAGGCTTTAATTCCTAAAGCACTGTCAGACCCTTCATACATCTCTTTCTAGTCTCTACACACACATACACACAAATATATATATATATATATATATATATATATATATATATATATATATATATGTATATATGTATCTACCACAGACACTAACACAAACAAACATTCATAATACATCAATAACCATAGTCTTAGGACAATAATAAAAATATGTTTATAACCCATTCTAACAAATTAATAAATCAAAATGCTAAATTGATAAACAATTTGTACCTTCAACGGTAATATTAATCCACAAATTAACACATGTTGGTAGCTCTGTGTACAACGTCGGTAGAGATTGATAATCCAAGTTCAACTCAAAGCACCAAAAATAGAGTAGTATTTGATTCCCACATAAATGATGAACTTACTAATTGAAAGCACAAAGAAATTAAGAGAGACAAAGAGACTGAAATTTTAGAAGAATTTTTCATAGGGTTATATTTAGGGAAAAATTGGGGGAATATTGAATTGGGAAAACGTACCAAGCTTGAGAGAGATAGAAGTAGAGGGATGAAGGTGATGGATGAGGGGGACGGTGACGAGGAAAAGAGGCCACGACGACGGTGATATCCTTACTGGTGATGGCGAGGAAGAAAGCAAAACCACGGGAGAGAAACAAAGAAACAAAAGTAGCTCAGAACATCACTTTCCCCCGACAGTCGAGAGGCAAGAGGGCAAGAGGATGAGGAGTGAGGAATCGAGATTTTAGATCTGGCCTCTGGGAGACTGGGAGCGGGCTAGGGCAAAATGGGAGAAAAAATACTGATAGAGTAGTGATAGTTATTATAAAATTATTTCAAGTTTTCACTTCCGCGCGATTTATTTTAAGCTCCGTGTTTTTGAAATAAATAACATTTTTTTTTAAAAAACGTTATCTATGTAAAACCAAAAATTGCCCTTATAAATAGATAACATTTTTTTCATATGTATCAACAATGTTTTGTTAAAAAACGTTGTGAAAAAAAATACCACAACGTTTTTTTATAAAAACGTTGTTGTTTAAGTGTTGTCTATTTACTGTTTTGTACTAGTGTGACTTAAGTTTCTCCCAGCTTTGAATTGCTTCAATCTTCACCGGGTCAATAGATATTCCATGATTCGATATCACGTGCCCAAGGAATGCTACTTCCTCAAGCCAGAATTCACATTTCTTTAACTTGGCATATAGCTTATTTTCACGAAGCTTTTGAAGTATCAGCCTCAAGTGTTGCTCATGATCTTCACGGCTTTTGGAGTAAATGAGGATGTCATTAATAAAGACAACCACAAAATGATGCAATTATTCCTTGAATACTCGATTCATCATATCCATGAAGGCAGTAGGAGCATTAGTTAATCTAAAAGACATGACTAGGAATCCGTAATGCCCGTACTGAGTTCTGAAAGCAGTCTTTGGAATGTCATCAGTTTTAATCTTTAACTAATGATATCCGGAACGAAGATAGATCTTTGAAAAGAATTTGGCCCCTTGCAACTGGTCAAACAGATCATCAATACGAGGCAACGGGTACCTATTTTTGATGGTGAGATGATTCAACTCCCGATATTCAATGCAAAGTCGCATAATCCCATCTTTCTTCTTTACGAATAGAACAGGAGCACCCCAAGGAGACGTACTAAGATGAATGAAACTGATGTTTAATAATTTCTGCAGTTAGATTTTTAACTCCTGATGTTCAATAGGAGCCATTCGATATGGGGTTTTGGAAATGGGTTTTGTATCGGGTTCAAGGTCAATACAAAACTCAATTTCATGCTTCGGGGGTAGACTAGGAAGTTCTTTAGGGAATACATCAGGAAATTTATTAACATTAGAAATATCATTCAAATCTGACGTATTTTTGTTTAAATCCGTGACATGGGCTAAGAAAGCTTGACATCTATTTTTTAATAAACGAATGGCTTTATAGCTTGATATGACAGTGATTGACTTTAGTGGTTTGGTTGTTTGAATTCTCATAATAGGTTGGGTAGGAATATGAAAGCTAACAACCTTACAAAAATAATCAATTTTAGCATTATGAGTAGTTAACCAATCAATCCCTAAAATCACATCAAATGCAAGTATTTTCAAATAGATAAGATCGGCAGGTTACGTGAGGGTGCCGATTTGAACAAATAAGATTTATAAATAGTGGATGTAATGAAGGTTTCTCCCAACGAAGTTTCAACAGATAAGTCAAAGTCTAATTTCTTCGGAGTTAAATTTAAACGTTGTGCGCAAGTAGGAAAAATAAAAGAATGGGTAGAACCAGTATCAAATAAGGTATAGAGTTCGCAAGATTTTATGATTAGCTTACCCGTGATAACCTCGTTTGGGTTCCTCGCTTTTTGGGAGGTCACGACAAATGCTCTCCCTTGAACTGTCGACTTTGACTTGTCTAGGACGGCCTTTGGTGTCTCTATCCTAGCTAGACTTGACTTCACTACATGATAAAATTGAGCTAGGTGACTTTCTCTTCCGTAATTGTAACACGCTATGGGTTGCTGTGTGTGCAGTTTGGACTGATGTGTCCCTCCCCTCCGCATTTGTAGCATATGACCGATGGTCATTCTCTTTCCTTGGAAACG
Source organism: Panax ginseng (assembly GCA_020205605.1). Lineage (NCBI taxonomy): Eukaryota > Viridiplantae > Streptophyta > Magnoliopsida > Apiales > Araliaceae > Panax > Panax ginseng. The sequence goes on along the minus strand of CM035139.1, from coordinate 88,753,757 downwards.
GGTGCTGGTGTTGTTGTCTTTCCATCATTATTGAACCTTCTCTTTTTCAAATTTCCAATTCTATTATCTTGGCCAGGATTACCACCGAAGTGGTTACCATTTCTGGCATGTTGATTTCCTCTATGTTTGTTGTCACCGCTTCGATGACTGCTACCACTAGTATTATCATTTTGTCGGCTGCTATCTCTTGGTTAGGTTGACTCATTATCGCGCTTCAATAACTGAGCCATATTCACAACATCTGAATACAAGCAAAGTTTGTGAGAAATGAGGTATTAACGTATTTTGGGTTTCAAACCTCGCAGAAACATTCGTGTCATAAGCTCCTCATTATCTACTAAATGGGATGCAAACTGGGATAACTATACAAACTTAGCCTCGTACTGTGATACAGTCATATTGTTTTGCTCCAGCTTGATGAATTCTACCTCTTCCATGGGACAAATACTTTCAGGAAAGTACTTGTCGTTGAATAATTCTTGGAACTTCTCCCAAGACATCTTCAATGCGGCAGGTTGAGTAAATTTTACAGATTCCCACTAATGATCTGCCTCTCCTCGCAACATGAAACTGGTAAAGGGAACCTTTTGCTCCTCAGAATATCCCAAGACATCAAATATCTTGGTGATCTGCTTAATCTACGTCTCTGCCTTAAGTGGTTCTGGCTTTCTTTGTGACAACCCAAGAATTTAGATAATTAATAAAAATCTTAATTGATTGATTAAAGGTTTAATATTAAGACCTAGACTTGATATGGTGTATGGGTTTGAATTTTTGTGAAGGATTTTTAAAGGATTTAAAATTTTTATGGAGAATTATTAGGGTTAAGTGTATAAGTGTATATGATTCTGTATATACTATTTATATGTGTACAAAATTATGGTTTAGGATCAAGGATTGATCAGGTAAGTTGTAACTTTAGCAATCCCTAAAGTTGTGTTAGGAACTTCGAGTTTTAATTAGTAAACCCTAATCAGTGGTTAGAAACCCTAGCGATTTGTTCGAAAACCCTAATTTCAGTTCTAAAAATCTGAAACCCTAATCTGGAATTTGTAAACCCTAATTTGGGAGCTCAAAAGCTAAGTATAAATATATGTGAACTGTCCAAAATATCCTTCTAATTATAGGGGAAATTACCAAAACACCCTTAGTGAGTGCAAAATAACCAAAATGCCCTTTTACGTACTTTTTAAGTAAAAGATTATGCCAAATCTTGGTGACTCATCAAATTGATATGTCATGTGCTTAGAATCTATCTCAAATCAGATATATGTGCCACCTAGCAACATTGGATACAATGAATCAAGGAATTAAAAGTTAAAGAGTTAAGTAAGAAACTTACTTTACTTAGCATACTTGCCAAGACCTTCTCTCTCTATAATTTTTGAAACTTAGAGTGAGAGTGAGTGAAAATTTAAGCCATGAACATCACATAGCTTTCCAAGAATAGAATCATAAGGGCAGATTCAAGGATTAAAGCATAAAAGGTATAAAGATCAAGCATTGCTAAATATTTGAATTTTATGTTATATGTTGTTGTTTGTTGTTTTAGAACAGTGTTAGAGGATGCTATTTAGTGATCTAAGATGTTACATCAAGGATCCATAACATCTAGATGCAACAAATTAGTGTTTTAAAGACTGACTTAAAACCCTAATTTTAAGGCCTGATAGCCATATGTCAGGGCCTCTAGATCTTTGTGTGTTAATTGTTAGGTGTGTTTGAGGTTGTAGATTTGTTTTTTGCCATGAGGAGAGTAGATTGGAAGTGGAATCAAGTTTATACCATGTCTAGATCTTAAGTTCTGAGTGGTCAAACATGGTTGACCATCCATGAAAACTAGAATCTGGGCAACCCAGATTTCCCAAGTAGCTCTGACAAGCTTTTGCAAGCCTTTGATCTTGCAGATGTTTGATAATTAGGCCATGTTGTTGTTTTGAGGTTGTAGTTTTAGACACTCAAAATTTTTCATTCCTGTTACTAACATGGCAGGAAGGCATAATAGTCTTTCAGAGATAACCTTGGAGGACAATGCAGATCCAGTTCCGAAAATAACCGCGAAATTATCAGTTCAAGTCCCGGAGACAACCCTGGGAGTTTCAGTTCCAACCTTAGAGACAACCCTGAGGAATGTCGTTCCAGTTCCGAAGATGACCCTAGAAAAGATCATTTCAACCCCTTGCAATCAGCTTCAACCTCGGAGATAACCCCGAGGCACTTAGTTCCAACCCCGGAGATAGCCCTGAGACATCACACACACCTCAAAGACAACCCTGAGGACCTTCAGTACTCACATCAGCCCAATCTCATAGATAACCCAGAGCAACGTCTGCTACATCAGCCCAAACCGGAGATAACCCCGGTGAGGGGAAAAATCATCATTTTGCAACCTTGATCCCACATTGCGCCGTCTCAACAACATTTAACATACATTACACACACAAAAGGTCTAACAAGAACCATAGCTCCAATCCCAAGTGACTACTACACAAGACAACACACCTGATATAATTTGAAGCCTAGAGACCTGGGTATGGTCCCATCTTCTTGACTTCGTACAACCTCTAACCCCATATCATTGTGTAGCTCTCGACAACAACATTTTAAAAAAGGTCTTATACACCTCAATCAAATACCCAAATTGAAGTTCCAAAAGTTTGAGCGAACATCGCGTTGCATCCGTGTGCGTTTTGAGCACGACAGACCTGCGAGGAGGGAGGGCTCCCGGGCATTGCAGTGCATCTGCTTGTTGCCAATGAGATACACTGCAGCTCCCCCCCTATAAATAGAGGGTTTGGGGTGGCCATTTTGCATAGAGAAAAGGTGAGGAAGCCCTGTCCAATTTGCTCTGTACACACTATAAACTGAGTGCTTTCTCATTTTAAACACTTTTGAGCTTACATTTTGCTATATTTTACCAGTGGAAACCAAGTGTTCATCCGTTTAATGCTATTGAAGTCTTCTTTGGCAGTCCACTGTAAGCCTTCCTACATTTCTTAAAACATTTCTCCACTACTGTGAACACACAGTTATTCACGTTGAGAGTCGTGTTGTGTGTGTATGCCCAGACTTCGGTCTGTGGCTTTTTATTTCTTTTGTATATATATACTTATATATATATATGTGTATATATATATATTTGTACTAACATTATCGAGTTATGCCTCGATTAAGCCTGGACTATATATATATATATATATATATATATATATATATATAAACTGTAGTCGAACTCTGTTCGATGAGCCTGGACTCACGTCTGGAGCATTTATTGCTTTTGTATATATATTTATATATAAACTATTGTCGAACTCTGTTCGATGAGCCCGGATTTTATATCCGGAGCGTTTACTGCTTATATATATAAATACTTATATATATAAATTATTATTACCATTAAACTCTGTTTGATTGAGCTTGGATATAATATCTGGTGCGTTTAACACTTATATATATATATATATATATATTTACATTTGTTTCTGTGCCTAGAGTTTACTTCGTGGCCTTTTACCGATTTCATTACATTTAGTCCCTTTGAGTTTACTTCATGGTGGTTGATCACTTTTTGCTTTATTTACATTTCATCCTTTTGGAGTTTACTTCGTGGCGGTTGATCGTCTCTCTCTCTCTCTCTCTCTCTATATATATATATATATATATATATATATATATATATATATATATATATATATATTTACTGACTTTTATATATTTAAATTTCCAATCCCCATGGAGTTGCTTCATGGTGGTTAATCGTTTATATATATATATATATATATATATAACTTTTATCTATATAATTGCTTACAGCTTTCATACAAACTGCTACATCATGTGAGCCTACGAATCATGTGATCACAGATTCAGTCTTCTGAATCTAGATTCGGTTCCCGTAACGGACGCCTGTAATCAGCTTGTACATTATTTATAGTGTTTGAAATTCTTTATATGACTCTCATGCCCACAACGAGTTCGGCACTGCTATGTATATTATTTTCTCGAAGATGCCTCGCATCTCAAAAATAAAAGCAATCAAGCCGAACATATTATAAAATGGAAGTTTCAAAGGCCTCAATTACTATTGAGCATAAAGGTTTGAAACACCTCTTTTACAAAACATCATTGCTATATCTTGTTAAAACTGAACTTTTATAAAAAATTCAAACCCTTTATATATAGGTGCAAATGAGGCATAACACTATTTCCAGATAATTACACATTGACCCACATATACACACACATTTATATAACAGTTTAATTGAAAAGTGGCGGTCACCATGGTAACACGGATGTTGGGGGGTGCCTAACACCTTCCCTCCGCATAATCAAGCCTCTGGACCCTAACGGATCTCGATTTCTCAGACCTGTTAAGCAGTGTCATATCACTGGTTAATGTGTAAACCTTTTCTCGGTTGAGTTAGTGCAACCATTTAAAAATACCAACTGGCAACTCGTACAGTCCTATCATCGATATATACATGTCAGAACTTTTCACAACTTGTTTTTTCAAACAAATCTCACCTAACATGAGAACACCAAAAGACAAGAACAGAAAAGGGATATTAAAAATCCCGATGTCGACAGGTGGCGACTCTGCTGGGAACATCCAGTAAGAGGGCTTAAGCCGCTACTACAAACTTTTCAAAACTGTTATCTGCTTGTGTGTGGATGTTGCATTTAGATTTAAAAATGTGCATTAATGCATTTACTTACTGCACTTAGTGCTTTACACTGTATCTGCTTATGATATTAAAAGTGCTTCACACATGTAATCATTTTCATGTGGTGAGACATGTTGTATGTGAATGTATGTTGTGTGGTCCCTCCACTAGGAGGCTATCCTGTCGGTGTTTGATTACTGGACTCGTAGGAAGACTAATTCCAACGAGGCTCAGGAAAGGCACCACCTAGATTCACTCCAGTTGAAAGACCGAACTAATTTCCCGTCAAGTAAATTGCGATGATCTGGGGACCTTCATGCCAAAAAATAGCGAGAGTAACCTAAGATAGGTCAGCCTCTGATAAACCAAACGCGGAGGGAAGTCTCTTCATAATTTCCCATTTCAATTACTTGTAAATTCAATTACTTATAATTTCATTCCATGTCAATCTTTATGTAAAGGAAAATATGAAGGCATATGTGTACACGCATTCCCTTTTTGACATGGTATCTTACAAATAGCTAACATTCGTTTTGCAGGATAATACTCCTAAAATGGACACATCACATAACATGTAACATTTATACATTCCCTAAAACTAAACTACATAAGTTTTTTGTAGGGAAACAATTGGACCTGTTACCCGCTCAAAGTCCAAAAAGACAACAAGCCTACAGCTAATTATGGCTTCATCTAGCCAGTCTAGTCTTACTCTTGTCTCTCACGAGGAGTTTGAAGGATTAGGCAAACAAATTATAGATTTAACTGTTCTGCTTAAAGAACTACACCAGTCTACTCAAGATCCATAAATACCCATACATATAGAATCCTATGAACAGGGAGGAACCCAGGGTCCGGACAAAGAAGTTCCCGTACCTGAGTATTAGTTGGATAAAATAAACAAAACCCCTGAAATCACCCATCTCAAAGATGATCCAGACACCGGTGATATCAGGAAGAAAGTCCTTCAAATGGAAGAGGCCATTCGGTCTATCAAAGGGATTAGAGCACACGGGAGTCTTTCATATGCTGACCTCTGTATATTCCCTGGTGTTCATTATCCAGAGAAGTTCAAGACTCCTGACTTTGAAAAGTATGATGGGTTGGGGGATCCTTACACACATTTGAAGGTATTCATTGGAGAACTCGGATCTTATGCCAAGGATGAGAAGCTCAGAATGCAGCTGTTCTAGAAAAGTCTGACTGGAGAAGCCCGATCATGGTACACCAGATTAGACAACTCAAATATTCATAGCTGGGAAGAGTTGGTTCATGCCTTCCTCAGTCAGTACAGTTTCTAGTCTCAGATGGCTCCTGACCGGTACCAAATTACCAAGGTCAAGAAATAAGCCAATGAGTCCTTCAGAGAGTATGCTCAGAGGTAGAGGTGCCTTGCTGCTCAAGTTATTCACTCTATGACTATGTCTGAAATGGTGATGACCTTCATAGACATACAAGAAGCTCCCTTCTATGAGAGAGTCTTAGCTGGCATTGGCAAGCCATTTCTGGAAATGATTAAACATGGAGAGATGGATGAGATGGGATTGAAGTCAGGAAAGATTCAAGACCCAGCTGCTCTGAAAGTTGTTGTTGAGCACATCCAGTCTGGAAGTTATGGAAACAACCCCCGGAGGGTCTATAGGAAGAAAGAGGAGGATGTTTCCTTGATACTGCAAGGACATAAAGGCAATCAGAACATGCTTATCCAAAGGAGAAACTACTCCCCCTTTCAAGCACAGTCTTCAAACCCTCCATTTCCAAAAAGTGGAGAAATCTGACGCACTCGAGTGTTCACACCCTTAGGGGACTCACTCGAGAACATTCTCAATCTTCTGACAACTCAGAAGAAAATTACCCATCTTCTTCCACCAACCAACCCGAATAGGAAGGGTTTCAATGCTAACAGGAACTTATCATGTTGGAGCTCCAGGATATGATACTCAGGATTGTTGGGCCTTGAAGCACAAGATCCAAGATTTAATTGTTAACGGTGAGATCGTGGTGACCAAACCCGACCAACCACATGTGCAAGACAACCCTCTTCCCCAACATAAAGAAGAGTAGGTTAATATGATTAATTGGAGCAGTGGATAGAGTTCCAATCACGGTGGTGAATCCTCCCAAACCAGCAAGGATAATGCTGATAAATGGGATTGTGCACAGTTCCAATTTATGATGGAACATAAAATGAAAGCTCTTTGTAAGAAAGTCAACCAATTGGCAGAACTAGTGATCCATCGGCACCAAGTCACACGCCAATTAGTCAGCCAGGAGCATGCTAGTCTCCTTCATCTTGTTACGAATACTCCATTGCCTCCAAAAATTGAAACGCTGGAGGATAAAGTTGCGGAAAGAGCAAGTGTCAGAGCCCGTTGGGATTTTGCCAACAAGAGGGAGTTTACCTATTTGGGTCAACCGATAGAGGAGATCTTTCAGATGCTGATCAATGGAGAAAGAATCATAGTTTTGCTACCTCCAATTAATCCCCGTTCAAGACGGTTCAATTCTAATGGAGTATGTTAGTATCACTCCCACTCTCGCGGACATAGCACGGAAGAATGCTGGGCACTCCGCCATCTTATTCAGAACCTAATTGACAGCGGTGTCCTGCAGTTGGCAGATAATGACACTGAGTTACTCGAGAGTGGGGACACATTTACTATAAAATGGAAGGAAGTCGTGGTAGTTATATCCGCTGAGGATGATTTGGATGCAATACCACCTACAATAGAAGCAATTCAACTCAAAGGTGTTGACAATCCTTTGAAAGTGGCTGCACCAAAGCCAATTCTCTTGCCATACAGACCATAGTATCATGTTGTCAGCCTACAAAAAGTCCCATGGAATTATGGAGAGGCTGAAGGATCCACATCCCACATAACTGTTGCAGGGTTGCAGGTGAATCCACTATATCTTCCCCATCGGGTGATGAAGCCTACCATCAAATCAAAGGGGGAAGTTCCCATAGAGAATATTGAAGAGTTCCTTCGTACTATGGGCCATAATGAAGCTAAGGTGGTTTTAAGCTTGAGAGAAGCTCCACAACAAATTTCTATACTGGACTTGGTTTTCTCTTTCGAAGATCACAAGAAGGTCTTGCTAATGGTTTTAGAAGAAGCCTACTTGCCAAAATTAGTGGATGTCGAAAAATTCCAGCATCTGGTTGATCACATTTTTAACAATAATGTGATATCTTTCACTGATGACGACATACCTCCCAAAGGGCTGGTCATTACAAACCGTTGCACATAGCAGTTCTGTCCTCCGGATACATGGTGGGAGGAGTTTTGATAGATGGAGGATCATTTTTAAATATATGTCCTTATGCCACCTTGGAAAAGATGAATATCAATCTCAATAGGAACATAAGTAGCCATATAGTTATTAAAACTTTTGATGGATCCCGATGAAATGCAGTCGGAGAGATTGAACTACCTGTGGAGATTGGTCCACATACATTCTGTGTATCCTTTCACGTGCTCAAAATAGCCACAGGATATAATCTACTCTTGGGAAGACCGTGGATTCACATGGCTGGAGTCGTCCCTTCCACCCTTCACCAGCAACTCAAATACATCATTAACAATAGCCTAGTCACTATTAATGTTGAGCCAGAATGTCCTGAATAAGGTAACATACCACTCATCAGCTTCAATTTAGAAGTTAAGCCGGTCAGTTTCCATGCCCTAGAGGTAAGCAACACTCACTATCATCCCATAGGGGCGCCACCTCTCATACCCAAAATTTTTGCCGAGGTAATGTCGACAACTCAAGAGATGATATCATTGGCTTATCAACCGGACAAGGGTTGGGCAAAGATCATCAGGGCATTAAGCGCCCAATTCAAATTCTTAGTCAAACCGGGATAGCCTGACTAGGCTATTCTGCTAGCTCCAGTCATAGGAATCCTCACAAACACAAACAGGTTCCTTCAGTTTCAGCCATACGATGATTATCTCAACCTACAGATCCTAAGCATGTATGATCACCAGTAAAGGTGCTTACCCATGTAATGGATATGTTGTTTCCTAAACCGATACCAGTTAAAGGAAAAGAGGTCCTGATTCCAGATCCCGAAGTGGAAGAAAGGGAACGAAGACGTAAATAAGACATTGTCGGGCGGTTGTCAAACATACACATCATTGTCCATACTGAGGGCATGAATAGAGACAACCCAAATGATGATTGTCCAGATATCATGGTCATCATTCTAGAGAAGGAGGACGATGATAGCCCCTTCATCACTGCTATCCAATTTGACTTCACCCTTTGTAATTGGAGCAGCATTCCATGTGTTTGCTGACAAGGGTAAAAAGGGCATAAACTCCCTCTGCTCTATAAATATCAATAACTGCTTACCTTTTATGTACAATATTAGAAGTTTTTATCATTACATGCTGACACTTTGTATGATTGAACATTTCATATATTAAGTGAAAGCATTTTTGTTTTTAGAACTCTGAATTTAGATGTGCCTACACTTGCTGATGAGGTGCATATTCTCTACAAGGACTGTAACTTTGATGTAAAGTTGGACTCAGACTTGATGGAAATACAAGAGGACTTTGAGATACCTCAGGAGATCAAAGAATGGGTCGAAGAAAAAACCAAGACAAATCTTGATCAAACCTCCTATTTCAACCTTGGAACCTTAGAAAACCCCAAGCTAATCCAGATTGGTACAAACCTTACTCCAAACCAAAGGAATGACATGGTTACTCTGTTAACCCAATTAAAGGATGTTTTTGCATGGTCTCATGAAGACATGGTGGGTTTGTCCACTAACATTATCTTCATCGCCTCCCCATCAAAGAGGGATTCAAGCTAGTCAAACAGAAGCCCAGGCGATTAAAACCTGAGTGGAGTTTAAAGGTTAAAGAAGAAATTATGAAATAATTTCAAGCTGGCATTGTGACGCCCCCAAATCCAGGTCCCTTCGAACCTCGAATTAAGTCCGCCACAATACTACTATCGTCAAACTATTTATATCTTTTATTCATAATATAATGAATATAACTTTACTTATTACAATTTAGAATATGAATTCTTTCCATTTCCAAGATCTATGTAATCACCCCAACTTTTATAAGTTTCTAATCTTGGTCATTTACCATTCCTATCTTACATTATATTCGATGTTATAAAAATATGCGGAATAATTTAAACCTTTTTAGCCTCCTTTGAAAAATAAATCTTTTATTGATTTCTTCACTTAAATCAATTACGATTCCCTGAATCAAATTATTCTATGATTCACTTTATTCAATTTCCATATAAATCTTTACATCCCGATTTAAATTTTTCTATGTATCACATAGTACAACTTAACAGGTATTACACATTATAAACTACTATCATGTACATTTAATATAACATAATCATGGTTCAAGAGCATCTAGTTAAATAATAAATCAATCTCCTTCGATACAATTGAACTTTATCAATCAAATAGTACGTAACCTTTACCGTGTATCCTTAACCTGCAAAGTGGTTATTTGCAAGGGTGAGCTCGACAGCCCAACAATTCTAACAGTTTTCATGCAGCACATAGCATATAACAGCATATTCAGTTCATGCATTCATAATCGATTAATAATTACTACGCATGTTACTTCTCACATAACAGGCATAGAGGTTTATATCACAAGTATATCATCAAATATCAACTTTCACATTTCATACATATCTCATACGTATTTCATATATAACAACATTTCCATAGCATAATATAGCTCAACTAACAGTAATCGAATTTATATAACAAATAGGAACTAAAAGACTTTCCTGGTTCGTAGTTTATTAACTACGACTTAACTGCTTAAAGCTTATCTACACTTCGTGTATTCTTACACAGTTATATAATCATGGATTCATATCCATTAGTCATTCATTCATACATTCTTAATGTAATAATAATTTTACATTGTTCTTTAACTAGGTTCGTAAAACCTACATTTCACTTTCTCATCATACTCTTAGAATGACTAGGTATGTATAGGTATACCTTAACTACATATGCTTCGTATCAACATTCATAAATCTTTATCACATACTTGACTCGTTATGTGTTCGATATATATTTAAAGTTTATAGGTACGCGATCTATATCATTCTTACATTTTACAAACTTTAATAAAATTTAACAACTCTATGTTTTATATAACCCTTACATGATCTCATACTTAAACATCATTTATGTCAAGTATTATAGCTTTAGACATTCTTTACACATATGCTTTAAGGTTCAGATCAAAGTTAAAATAGTTAGGCTTCATCGCTTTATGGAGCAAATTTCTATACGCAGCTTGCTTAATAGGATGGGCGCAATTTGCTTGTAGTCCCCCGCCGCACCAAATTTAAAATATTTTAGTTTCTCAGTTCACACTTCATTTCTTAACATGCATGAATGTTAACACATAATATTTACATACGTCAAGAGGTCATTTGTCAAAGTTTAGAATCTCTTGTGTTTATTCAAAGTTGTTTTCACACGTGAAGGCTTAACGACTTTCTTTAATAAGATTTGATGTTTACAAGATTTTAAACCGTATATTGGTACTAATAAGCCTCTAGTAGCATGCTCATACGTATATATTTTATCTACATATGACTAGCATAATTTATCACTTTAAAACAAGCTTTAACCTCATGCTTGGTTTACTTCCATTATGTTTAACATATAAGACTTATGTTTAGTGAAATAATGAAACATAACATGGCATCTCAAGCCTTTAAAATCTAAATACTCATAAGTAATGCAACTTAATTTCGAAATATAGTTGCCTTTGAAATCATTTTTCATGAATGATGCGATATAGCACATATAAATCATATCTAGGGATTTTATAGACATAACATGGCATATTAACCCTTTAGAATCTAGATATCCATGTGATGCAACTAGATTTTTAAAAAGATGTTCAAGTTTGCTTTTGAAACCACTTTAAACTTGAATAATGCCATTCAACACATACGAGACAACTTTAAAGCTCTATTCATATGTAGTCAAGTCATGTTAACATGCTCGCAAGATCAGAGTGTAAATCATGTAGTAGTCATGCATGTTAGCTTATTATACTAAGCTTTTTCTTGAAAAACCTCTCTAACACAAAGCCTAATAAGGTTTTCATGAACAAAGGTACTATGAATCATATATCATGCTCATTTATGTGCGAAATAAGTCATGTTTATAAACCACTAAGTTCAGAACTTATAGAACATAAGTTTCCACAAGGTTTGTTTTTAAAATCTTTAAGTTTCTTTTCATAACACATACTAAGTCACGCTAAAGTATTCCATTATAAGTATGGTAATCCTAAATTTCATGTCTCATATCATGCATTTTCATGTTACAACACTTAGAATAACATATTCCATCATTGGGAGCACTATACTTGCGTATGTGCTCGCTCGACGCCATCCGATCGTCTTTGAATACGTAACAGTCACAAAGATGAATAATTTGACCCTTCCTAATGACCTCAAATTGAAAACCTTAAAGAACAAAAGTTATATGTATATTGGTCCTCGTTCCGGATCATCTTGAATCACCTTAATCGAAATTTGTATGAAAACGTTATGCCTAATTTACTACAGCAGGTCAAAGAAGTCTACTCGGCACTGAAGCCCAGCGCAGCTGCGACCTAATTGTCCTTTGGGATAGCGCATCTGTTCCCTGGGAGGTAGAGACGCTTCCGAGGTTCTGCACTTCGCAATTTTACAGGCCTCTACCCCTTCCAATTTTCATAACATGAGTTATACTCATCCAAATCAGTCCATTTTTGATTCTATGGTCTTGTAACTCATAAAACTACAACATACCAAATACCCAACAATTAACATAAACACTAACTAACCCAAAAATGAATCTATAACTCATGCTCATACTCAGTTTTCAAGTTTTAAAAAGTTTAGTGAATTCATTCACTACGAATTCGTTTCTCAACCAATTTGGTTCGTTTAACTTCTGTTGATTTCGTATTTGACTATCTTAACAGTACCTAGCATCAATTCATGGATTATAACAATCCTTAGGCGTCAATTTTTCGACTAAGCATTGTTTCTATATACTTTTCTAGGAATTCAAAACTTAGGAATTCAAAAGCATATATGTTAGAATCATTACCTCTTGATGGCTTCAATTTGTTATCTATAGCTCTCCCAATCACTGATTGCTCTTAATACTATGAACCTCCATAACCCATTTCTCAGACAACTCAAAAAAAACCAACGGGAAAGAAAAGAAGGAGTCCTTATTTATAGAGGAAGGATTATCCAAATCATGGCTTTGCACATTGAATTAATCTAAGGGGAGGAAGAAGAAGACATTGGATGTTGGAGAGTTGGTAACCAACTTCTTCCCCAGCCACTCTTCTAGCCATCATCAAACCACTACGTAATGAAGAAGAAATGAGATAGGCCTATGGCCTATTCATACGGCTGATATATAGAGTGTGACACTAATTTTGGGACATGGTTAATTCTCAGCAACTTGTCATTCTAAGGCTTGGTTTGGTCCTTTTAATTCCCATAATGTAATATTAAGATACAATTGTTACCATATTAGGAATTTAAAGACAAACTTTATACTCACATCATATAATCCATGTACATTAAATACATGTAATAAAATATCACAGTCAGGTATTATTATCTAAGTAGTTCCATAATTATTTCTACTACTCACATAACCACATTATAACATTATTTAATATTAATATTTATGCAAACATGTAATCTCCTACTAGTTTCTAGAATACATAGATTTTAATTATTTCTGTATTACCACTACGTATGATTTCACCGTACCACTTGGTACCGTATATCATTAGTCTCGATGATATGTCACACCTCACGTATTCTTAAGCCATAGGTATTGTATGTTACTACTGCTCACATTTTTCATATTACCCATAGTAATATTATTTAATGATTATACCCACATTAATATTTTAATTGGGCTAAATATCATTCAGTTGGGTACTTTCAACCCACACAATAATTAATTAATATTAATCATTTATCTTTCCAATATCAACCCTTTTTATAGATTACAAAACTATGTAATATATTAAAATGTCAAATAGTAATTCACATATTTCTTTCATCCTCTTATGCTAAACACATATGTTAACTCACAATCTTATACAAGTGAACTAACCCTTTTTCATTTAATTTATTATCACGCCACAACCATATAAGGATTATAATATAATATTCCATAATCTCTCTTAATTAACCATATTTATTCCGGACTAATTAATTAAATCTTTATTCAAGTCATGTTTTGCTAACTAAGTTTCTTGATGAACACTAAGTCACCATTCATGACCTTATAAGAGTTACTAGTGTGCATGGCTTGAAATCACATTTTCATAAACTAACTTAGAGTTTTCTATAGGCATCACAGCAATTTGCTACCGTCATCGCTGCACTCAACATACCAAAATCGGTATGCATTTCTTCGCATCGCTAGAACTAAAACCTACGTTTCTAAATACTTTACACATCCTCCTTAACTGTTATCTCGTCTAACATCAATGCCCTCTTTGATTCCACATTATTGGTTACTATTTTCCTTAACAATTTAAGAATCCCATTTTGAGTTTTAAAACTCTATCTCCCTTATTAGTTTAACCAACCATACATCTCCTTTACAGTTTCATACCACCAATAACACAAAACTCGAATGTAACACATACATACATTCATTTCATCTTCACTTCTCGCCGTGTATCGAATTACTTAATAATTCTCTAACCAAATTAAAGGTATATCAATTTTCTTCCCTCATCAACAACGTGCATATTTACAAGTTTAAACCTAACACACATCGAATCTTTAATAGTATTCAATATAGTACACTGGGTGGTTTCCCACAAACAACAAACAAATTAGTTGTCGTCTCGTCTACACTGTTTTCATAGTGAGTTAGATCGGTTACAAATTCGTATATACTTCCGCTCTCTGAAGGAATCGTTTAGCCCAGCTCCTATATGTCAACCATTAAAGAGTATGATTGCATTACCTTAGACTTGATACACACTCGTACAAACACTCGAGAAATTGGTGATTATCAAAGATATTTTAATGTCACCAAATTTCTATTATAAAATAATTTCACATAAATTATTTAACATCAATAGATAAATTTTTATCCATCTTCTTACTAATTCATCTCTAAAATATATAACAAATATATAATAAGGATATATATTTATTAAACACATCAATTACTTATTACATAGTTCATTTTACCCTATGTAACTCAATACCACATATCTCGTAACACATTATATATTTTTATTTGAACCCTTCACATGCCTCAAGAATTTTTATCTACTAAATTCTTATTTTAATATTTTCTGAAAATTCGGGTTCTTACATCCTCTCGCCCTTATAAGGATTCCGTCCTCGGAATCACCAAAACCTCCTCTACTCGGTGCTATTTCGAATATTACATATTCTTTTGAATAATTTTATCCATTCTCTTTTCGGAAGTTTCATTATAACTTGCTCACTTGCATTCGACCACATTCTCCTTTCTAAGGAACACTCTACTCACTATATTCATCGTACAGAAGATTAGGAGTATTCCATGATTTTTCAATAATCGGGTAGTATTATGAATAACTCAGATTCCAATTTATGCTAAGGGGTCACACTAGACCGTGAACCAGTGCTTCATCACAATCCTTTGCACTACAAACCAGAATGTTTATCAATCACAAAGACTGAAAACACCCTCCACATGTACGTTAGGTGGCCAGCCTATTGTACTACTACGTTGGGCCGTAACGTAGTATTTTGTAATGAATACATGCGTTATGCTCAGAACCATTATCCCCGAAAACATGTCCCCTTATAGGGTTGTTCACCTCAGCTTTTCCACATCTGAATCCGCACCAGAGGAATCTGGTTTGGCATAAATACTCAAGAACGCTTGAATACCACAAATGTTTTTCAACAGTCATCTAGCCGAATCAAATAGCTTAGACTTTTATCAACAATTCAGATATCAATCGAAATAATTTGGCCAACTTAATTAACCTTCTTCATAATTTAAAAGAAAACCAAAAATTCTTTTATGATGTCATGATGTCGTACCAGATTAGTAGTACGTTAAGGATTCCTCCATTAAGTGACTTTTTCATATTACATCATACCATAGTGGGCTGACGATCTTTCGATCACAACCATTACTAGGTTCAACTGCATTGATAACTCCATCGTTTACCATTTCTACACCATACCAAATGATGTAAATGGTCAGAAATACATTTTGAAAATTTTCAAATCATTTTTGTCTTAGCCGAAATAATTAGCATACACGTATGAATAACGATATTATTTTTAAACATCATTGGTTCAATCACATGATCCAAAGTTTTTTTCGAGAAAACATAATTGCCAACATTAGTACGAAGTCAATAAATTTTGAAAATCTAGCAAAGCTAGAAGATTTAGAAAATTCATGTTTCTCCATCAACTTTACTCCTTGCCTCATTCTATCAATCTCTAATACCATCAATGCTTACTATACCAAAATTTCTAACTTCATAACGTATATATACCCGATATAGTTCATCAAACTTACACACCTTGGAAATTCATGAACTTGTCATAATCATATGAGTTTAAGAACTTACCCTAGTCAGACCATAGGCGTCCATTCGCTGAGGGGTTCAAAAACATTTTATATAATTATGAGTCACGAACGTACCATAAGTATGAATTTTAAGAACTCGTAACTTAGCCTTATATTCTCTAACTATAACCTATCTATCTGTTATACACATGAGAAAAGAATCACCTTCTCAACAGGTATATAGAAAATAGCGCGACACAAACATTTAAAATCCCACTTAACTCTATCTTAAACTTTACTTGATACGAATTCTTCGTATCTCATCATATACAACTCCTCATGAGTTCATATCATACCATTTCATAGTACATTCACTTATAGCATCAAGTTATACACACTTAGTCATTACAAACTATTTATCACCTCATAGCTTAATCCGGTCACGTTGTGATCATCAATTTACCTTAGGGTTATTTCCCTATTATCAACAAAACTCCACTCGAGTTCATTCTCATTACCTTTGTCATATTTATCTTATAGACATCATCTTAACATTTTTATTACCAGAGTTGGGAAACTCCTGAATTCTCGTTCTCTAGATACTTCAAGATTCTTCTTTGAATCTTCACACACACACACACACACACACACACAAACATATATATATATATAATAATCTTTATCTTTCTTTCTCTCTCAGGTTATAGCCTAAGGTACACTTACCTAAAGTTTATAACTTATAGCTTTGATACCAATCTGTGATGCCCCCAAATCCAGGTCCCTTCGAACCTCGAATTCGGTCCGCCATGATACTACTATCGTAAAACTATTTATATCTTTTATTCATAACATAATGAATATAACTTTACTTATTACAATTTAGAATATGAATTCTTTCCATTTCCAGGATCTATGTAATCACCCCAACTTTTATAAGTTTCTAATCTTGGGCATTTACCATTCTTGTCTTACATCATATTCGATATAAAAATATGCGAAATAATTTAAACTTTTTTGACCTCTTTTGAAAAATAAATCTTTTATTGATTTCTGAACTTAAATCAATTATAATTCCCTGAATCAAATTATTCTATGATTCACTTTATTTAATTTCCATATAAATCTTTACATCTCGATTCAAATTTCTCAATGTATCACATAGTACAACTTAACAGGTATTACACATTATAAACTACTATCATGTACATCTAATAGAACCTAATCATGGTTCAAGAGCATCTAGTTCAATAATAAATCAATATCCTTCGATACCATTGAACTTTATCAATCAAATAGCACGTAACCTTTACCGTGTATCCTTAACCTATAAAAGTGGTTATTTGCAAGGGTGAGCTCGATAGCAATTCTAACAGTTTTCATGCAGCACATAGCATATAACAGAATATTCAGTTCATGAATTCATAATCGACAAATAATTACTACGCATGTATAGAGGTTTATATCACATAACATGCATACATATCTGATACGCATTTCATATATAACAACATTTGCATAGCATAATATAGCTTAACTAATAGTTATCGAATTTATATAACAAATAGGAACTGAAAGACTTGCCTGATTCGTAGTTTATTAACTATGACTTAACTTCTTAAAGCTTATTTGCACTTTGTGTATTCATACACAGTTATATAATCATGGATTCATATACATTAGTCATAAATTCATACATTCTTAATGTAATAATAATTTTACATTGTTCTTCAACTAGGTTCGTAAAACCTACACTTCACTTTCTCATCATACTCTTAGAATAGCTAGGTATGTATAGGTATACCTTAACTACACATGCTTCGTATCAACATTCATAAATCTTTATCACACACTTGACTCATTATGTGTTCGACACATATTTAAAGTCTATAGGTATGCGATCTACATCGTTCTTACATTTTACAAACTTTAATAAAATTTAACAACTCTATGTTTTATATAACCCTTACATGATCTCATGCTTAAACATCATTTATGTCAAGTATTATAGCTTTAGACATTCATTACACATACGCTTTAAGGTTCAGATCAAAGTTAAAATAGTCGAGCTTCATCGCCTTGGGCGTAAGTAATTTCTTCTGATTTAGTTTCAGGATGGGCGCATGTTGTCATCATCCCATGGCGGACAGATTTGAATATTTTAGTTTCTCAGTTCACACTTCATTTCTTAACATGCATGAATGTTAACACATAATATTTACATACGTCAAGAGGTCATTTGTCAAAGTTTAGAACCTCTTCTGTTTATTCAAAGTTGTTTTCACACTTTAAGGTTTAACAACTTTCTTTAACAAGATTCGATGTTTACAAGCTTTTAAACTGTATATTGGTACTAATAAGCCTCTATTAGCATGCTCATATGTATATATCTTATCTAAAAGTGACTAGCATAGTTTATCACTTTAAAACATGCTTTAACCTCATGCTTGGTTTACTTCCATTATGTTTAACATATAAGACTTATGTTTAGTGACATAATGAAACATAACATGGCATCTCAAGCCTTTAAAATCTAAATACTCATATGTAATGCAACTTAATTTCAAAACATGGTTGCCTTTGAAATCATTTTTCATGAATGATGCGATATAGCACATATAAATCATATCTAGAGATTTATAGACATAATATGGCATATTAATCCTTTAAAATCTAGATATCCATGTGATGCAAATAGATTTTTAAAAAGATGTTCAAGTTTGCTTTTGAAACCACTTTAAACTTGAACAATGCCATTCAACACATACGAGACGACTTTAAAGCTCTATTCATATGTAGTCAAGTCATGTTAACATGTTCGCAAGATCATAGGGTAAATCATGTAGTAGTCATGCATGTTAGCTTATTATACTAAGCTTTTTCTTGAAAAACAACTCTAACACAAAGCCTAATAAGGTTGTCATGAACAACGGTACTATGAATCATATATCATGCCCATTTATGTGCGAAATAAGTCATGTTTATAAGCCACTAAGTTCAGAACTTATAGAACATAAGTTTCCACAAGGTTTGTTTTCAAAATCTTTAAGTTTCTTTTCACAACACATACTAAGTCACGCTAAAGTATGCCATTATGAGTATGGTAATCTTACATGTCATGTCTAATATCATGCATTTTCATGTTACAACACTTAGAATAACATATTCCATCATCGAGAGCACTATAATTGCGTATGTGCTAGCTCGACGCCATCCGATCGCCTTC
Source organism: Panax ginseng (assembly GCA_020205605.1). Lineage (NCBI taxonomy): Eukaryota > Viridiplantae > Streptophyta > Magnoliopsida > Apiales > Araliaceae > Panax > Panax ginseng. The sequence continues at coordinate 88,734,283 of CM035139.1, read as the reverse complement.
GAATATGTAACAGTAACAAAGATGACAATTTTTATCCTTTTTAATGACCACAAATTGAAAACCTTAAAGAACAAAAGTTATAGGTCTATTCGTCTTCGTTCCGGATCATCTTGAATCACCTCAATCGGAGATCGTATGAAAACGTTATGCCTCATTTACTACAGCAGGTCAAAGAAGTCTACTCGACACTGAAGCTCGGTGCAGCTGCGCCCCAATTGGCCTTGGGGGCAGCGTAGCTGTGCCCTGGGTGGTAGAGGCGCTTCCTAGGTTCTGCACTTCGCAATTTTACAGACCTCTACCCCTTCCAATTTTCATAACATGAGTTATACTCATCCAAATCAGTCCATTTTTTATTCTATGGTCTCGTAACTCATACAACTACAACATACCAAATACCCAACAATTAACATAAACACTAACTAACCCAAAAATGAATCTATAACTCATGCTCATACTCAGTTTTCATTTTTTGAAAAGTTTAGTGAATTCATTCACTAAGAATTTATTTCTCAACCAATTTAGTTCGTTTAACTTCCGTTGATTTTGTATTTGACTATCTTAACAGTACCTAGCATCAATTCATGAATTATAACAATCCTTAGGCATCAATTTTTGGACTAAGCACTGTTTCTATATACTTTTCTAGGAATTCAAAACTTAGGAATTAAAAAGCATATATGTTAGAATCATTACCTCTTGATAGCTTCAATTTGCTATCTATAGCTCTCCCAATCTCTGATTGTTCTTAATACTAATGAACCTCTATAACCCAGTTCTTAGACAACTCAAAAAAAAACCAACGGGAAATAAAAGAAGAAGTTCCTATTTATAGAGGAAGGATTATCCAAATCATGGCTTTGCAGATTGAATTAATCCAAGGGGAGGAAGAAGAAGCCATTGGATGTTAGAGAGTTGGTAACCAACTCCTTCCCCTACCACTCTTCTAGCCATCATCAAACCACTACGTAATGAAGAAGAAATGAGATAGGCCTATGGCCTATTCATACGGCTGATATATAGAGTGTGACACTAATTTTGGGACATGGTTAATTCTCAGCAACTTGTCATTCTAAGGCTTGGTTTGGTCCTTTTAATTCCCATAATGTAATATTAAGGTACAATTGTTACCATATTAGGAATTTAAAGACAAACTTTATACTCACATCATATAATCCATGTACATTAAATACATGTAATAAAATATCATAGTCAGGTATTATTATCTAAGTAGTTCCATAATTATTTCTACTACTCACATAACCACATTATAACATTATTTAATATTAATGTTTATTCAAACATTTAATCTTCTACCAGTTTCTAGAATACACAGATTTTAATTATTTCTGTATTACCACTACATATAATTTCACCATACCACTTGGTACCTTATATCATTAGTCTCAATTAAATGTCACACCTCACGTATTCTTAAGCCGTAGGTATTATATGTTACTACTGCTCACATTTTTCATATTACCCATAGTAATATTATTTAATGATTATACCCATATTAATATTTTAATTGTGCTAAATATCATTCAGTTGGGTACTTTCCACCCACACAATAATTAATTAATATTAATCATTTATCTTTCCAATATCAACCCTTTTTATATATTACAAAACTATGTAATATATTAAAATGTCAAATAGTAATTCACATATTTCATCCTCTTATGCTACACACATATGTTAACTCACAATCTTATACAACTGAACTAACCCTTTTTCATTTAATTTATTATCACGCCACAGCCATACAAGGATTATAATATAATATTCAATAATCTCTCTTAATTAATCATATTTATTCTAGGCTAATTAATTAAATCTTTATTCAAGTCATGTTTTGCTAACTAAGTTTCTTCATGAACACTAAGTCACCATTCATGACCTTATAAGAGTTACTAGTGTGCATGGCTTGAAATCACATTTTCATAAACTAATTGAGTTTTCACAGACCATAAGAATTGCTACCGGTCACAGATTTGAAATGGCATACATTAATACCATACCAAAATCGAGGTGAGACCAATTCTCGCATCGCCAGAGAACTAAAACCTACACTTCTAAATACTTTACACATCCTCCTTAAGTGTTATCTCGTCTAACAGCAATGCCCTCTTTGATTCCACATTATTAGTTACTATTTTCCTTAACAATTTAAGAATCCCACTTCGAGTTTTAAAACTCTATCTCCCTTATTAGTTTAACCAACTATACATCTTTTTTACGGTTTTATACCACCAATAACACAAAACTCAAATGTAACACATACATACATTCCTTTCATCTTCACTTCTCACCGTGTATCGAATTACTTAATAATTCTCTAACTAAATTAAAGGTATATCGATTTTCTTCCCTCGTCAATAACGTGCATATGTACATGTCTAAACATAACACACATCGAATCTTTAATAGTATTCAATATTGTACACTGAGTGGAACCAACAAATTAGTTTCTGTCTCGTCTACACTGTTTTCACAGTGAGTTAGATCGGTTACCAATTCGTATATACCTCCTCTCTCTGAAGGAATCATTTAGCCCAGCTCCTATATGTCAACCATTAAAGAGTAAGATTGCATTACCTTACACTTGATACACACTCGTACAAACATTCGAGAAATTGATGATTATCAAAGATATATTATAATGTCACCAACTTACTATTATAAAATAATTTTACATAAATTATTTAACATCAATAGATAAATTTTTATCCATCTTCTTACTAATTTATCTCTAAAATATATAACAAATATATAATAAGGATATATATTTATTAAACACATCAATTACTTATTACAGAGTTCATTTTACCCTATGTAACTCAATACCACATATCTCGTAACACATTATGTATTTGTATTTGAACCCTTCACATGCCTCAAGAATTTTTATCTACTAAATTCTTATTTTAATATTTTCTAAAAATTAGGGTTCTTAAAGACATCATCATGGTGTCAACATACCCTGAATGGCTATCCAACATAGTCCCCATGCCTAAACCAGGAGGAAAGGTGTGAGTTTGTGTGGATTACAAGGATATGAATAAAGTTTTCCTTAAAGACAGCTTTCATGTTCCATTTTTCCACATCCTCATTGATAATACTGCTTAATACGACATGTACTCCTTTGCTGACTGTTTTGTGTGGTACCATCAAATCATGGTTGCTGAAGAGGATCATGAGAAAACTGCATTCATCATGCCTTGGGGAATCTTTTACTACCGACGGTTATCATTCGGCCTCATCAAAGCTGGAGCTACCTACCAGCGGGCCATGATGGCTATTTTTCATGACTTAATGCACAAAGAGATAGTGATCTATGTGGATGACATCATTGTCAAATCCCGAATGGAAGAAGACTAGCTAGACCATCTCAAAAAGCTCTTCAACAGGTTGCGTAAGTACAACTTGAAGTTGAATCTAGCTGGCGCGCTTTGCATGGCGTCGCAAGTTGCTAGGGTTTCTAGTCAGCCACAAAAGGATTGAGCTGGATCCCACCAAAATCCAGGCCATCGCGGAAATGCCCATTCCTCAAACAGAGAAGGAAATACGGGGATTTTTGGGAAGGATCAACTTCATCAGCCGATTCATCTCCCAACTCACAGAAACCTATGAGCCTACCTTCAAGTTGTTAAGGAAGAACTCCTCCATGAAATGGAATGATGAATGTCAGAAAGACTTCCTTATAATTAAAAAGCAGCTAGTCAAAGTTCTTATTTTGGTACCTCCCAGGGATGGTGTTCCCCTATTCATGTACCTCTTCATTAATGACAATGCCATGGGCTGCATGCTGGGACAGAAAGACGATAAAGGCCAAGAGCGAGTTATCTACTACCTCAACAAAAGATTCAGCAGTAGTGAACACAAGTACACTCTGATTGAGAAGACTTGTTATGCTTTAGCATGGGCTTCCATGAGGTTACAACATTACCTCCATGGTCACACAACCCATCTCATATCCCGCATGGATCCTCTCAAGTACGTGTTCAGTAAACCCATGTTAAATTGTCGGCTGTCCAGATGGCAGTTGATCCTACAGCAATTTGACATCGTCTACGTGACACAAAAGTCTATCAAAGGTCAAGGAATTGCGGATCAACTGGTCGCCGCACCTTCAGGGGATTTCAAACCCTTGGAAACATACTTCCCCGATAAAGGGGTAATAACATTTCAGCAACACCATCAGTACGATACACACCAGACATGGAAGATGTATTTTGATGGAGCTATAAATATGGAAGGTTCTGGGGTTGAAGTAGTTCTAGTAGCCATTACGAGGGAACAGTATCCCGTCACCGTCAAATTGTAGTTTTCTGCACCAATAACACAGCTGAGTATGAAGGTTGTCTCATGGGGCTAAACCTTTCCTAATCAATTGGCATCAGACGGCTAACTGTCTTTGGAGAATTCAAATTGGTAATCAGACAAACCACCAGAATATATCACACCAAAGAGCTACATTTGCTGCCTTACCATCGACAGGTTATTCATATGGCTTCGGAGTTTGAAGAAATAACCTTCCTCTACATTCCTCAGAATAGGAATAACTTTGTGGATGCGCTAGCAATTTTGGCCTCTTTGATCAACATACCTGACAAGAAAATCATGCCAAGTATCACATTTGTCCTGCAAAAGGCTCCAGTCTATGGGAATTACATTGGAGAAGTATCGAATAAGATACCTCCCATCCAACACCCTTGGTATCATCACATCAAGGAGTATCTACGAGATGGATTTATACCCTCTGAGGCGAGTCCTGCTGAGAAAAAGCGGATCCATCGAATGGCTATGAAATTCTACCTAAGCGGAGATGCACTCTATAAACGAGATGCAAGACTAGATCTCCTCAGATGTCTGGACAAAGACCAAGCTCAGAGGATCATGGATGAAATCTATGGTGGAGTATGTGGCCCAAACATGAGCGGCCCTCTACTTGATAAAAAGATCCTCAGAACATGGCATTACTGTAACAACCCGATATTTTCTATACAAATAAATTAGAAATTTTGCGTATAATTTTTTTATTATTATTATAAATATGTGTGTATGTATTTATGTGATATATTTATTACATGAATGATTTTAAATAATTTTATTTTAGAATTATTGATTGTTATAAACTATATTATTATAATAATTAATTTTATAGTAAAAATATTTTTTATTAATTATTTTCCATGAAAATATAATTATATATTATTTATATAATATATGAAATGATTTTTTTGAATTATTATAATAATTATTTTATTATATGAATTTTGTTCAGATTATTAAGTTAATTATTTTTTTACTTAATTAATAATGTTAAGTATGACAGATAAATCAGATATGGAATTCAAACCCTAATTTTTGAATTTTGATCAAGGCATGAGAATAATAATATAATATTAATTATATTTTGATTTTTCAGTGCTATAAATATGTATTGTATATGTGGACCGATAAGGGTTGGTCAATTATGGTGTTATGTGATAAACCCTTGTATTACTGTGTGAAACCCTAATTACAAATTTTAGAAACTAATTTTATTTTATTTTAAACCCTAAATGAAAGCTTTGTAACCTAATTATATATTAGGTGAGACAATTGAATAACCTAAGGGTTATGGTAATAAGGAAAGGTTAGTATTTAATATGTATACTAACTTACGTGGATAATCTTGTTATTTCAAGTGACTAATAATTTTAAACTTATTTCTAGTAAACCTAATTAGGTTATGAGCTAAAGTCACATGTATAAGTAATTAAATTTTATAAGATTGGGAATGGAAACCCTAAATAAACAATTTGGGTAACATATATTAAAATTGTTAGATTATGTTCATTACATGGCCCAAAACAATTAAAGGAGAAGCCCAAAAGAAATAAAATGCAAATCAATACTTAGCCCACTTGATTAAGGGTGTTTTAGACTTTTGATTAATCAAATTTTTGCATTAAAATAAAAGCAAAATGAAGGAGATAATTGGGGGCAAGGGGACAGACCATATTAGGCCTTTTAAGGCAACACAATTAAGCTAATCAAGTTCCTTAATTAGTAACTCATACATCAAGTACAAGTGTGTCCCTCTCCCATTGGTAGAAAATCTACTTAGCACCCTTAATCACATGATTAGGCTCATTTGAAAGATATAAGGTGAAGCCTTTTATCCAAGGGACAACAAAAGTATGGGGGATATTAGTTAATCACCCCATTTCATTTTGCTAGACATTTCATTTCTATTATTCTTCTTCTTCTATTTTTTCTCCCAAGCTAGCAAGATACTAAGAGAGTAAAGAGAGATAGGGGTTCATTTTTGAAGAGAGAGAGAGAGGAGTGTGCTAGCTTGATTAATGCACCCAAAGGTTATATATTACTTTGGTAAATCAAGGAAGGTTGCTACTAGATCAAGGTATAACCTAAATCTTCACCTTCTTCTTCTATTTTGTGTTATAGCAAGATTTGTTGGGGTTATGAACTAATACTCAAGATACCCTAGTTCTACGTATCAACATGTATGGAACTAAGTATCTTGAGTGTTAGATCAAAGGTTTAGAGGAAGAAAATGAGCATATGTTCTCCTAGGGGTTAAACCCTTGTTTTTCTTCCACTAAATCTTTTGTAACTCAAGTTTTACAACTTGGATTTGTGATCCGTCAAAAGGGGGTGCTAGATACATGAGTTATCTAGTAAACCCAAGTGGTAGAACACAAATCTGTCACATATTGAAGCCATGGGGGCTGTTTTCTCCAAAACAGTCCACATGGAGAATTAAAGTTTTAAAACCCTAAAAAGCTATAGTCCCCATTTTTCTTAAGGTTGTTTCGGATAGTTTCAAGCCTTTTAAAAAATCTGGAAAAAATCCCAAAGGTACCTTAAGAAGTTATCTACGTGTAGGAAAAAGAACGGACACATTTCGATTTATAGGTTGTGCGTAATGGCTATTTTCGTAAAGGACTCCTAAATATTAACACCCGCATTTCTCACAGTGTATACATGAGAAAAATCCAAAATGTTTACAGTATGTTCATATATGCTATGGGAGTATACCCTAAAAATTTCAGAATTATCTGAGCAAAACTCTATTTATGAAAAATGAAGCAAGATCCGAGTGTTTTGGGCACTTTAAAATTAGTAAATCACTTTCTAAAATTCCAAAAAAAATTGAAGATCATTGTTGGGTCATATACTATCTAAACCCAGAAAAGAAGAATTTTTGGAATTAGTTTGGTATTTTTCCTAAAAATGATGAAGTTATGAATAAAAGGAAATAAATAGTTAAATGATGTCTTAAATAAGAAAAATGTTATTTTAATGCTTGAATACTCCTAATATATAATATTATGACTATTTTAGGGTATTTTGATAATTTATAATAAGAAATATTATTTATGACCTTTTATGGATATTAAATAAGTGGTTTTGTAAAGGGCTAACAATTAGAATAAATTGTTTATTGATCAAATAAATTATTAAAATGTTATTATGATATTAATAATATTAGAATATGGTATTGTTAAGTAAATAAAAATATTAAGATTAAAGCTTCATTAAAATATTATTAAATGATTAAAATATTAGATTAAAGTATTAATCTTAGATTAAAATATTATTAAAAGATTAATAATATTAAATTAAAGTATTATTGGATGATTAAAATATTATTCGTAAATAATAATATTCGAGATTAAATAAAATGTTATTAAAAATGTAATAACATTAATAAAGAAATAAAATATTATTAAATAATTAATAATATTAGTAAATGAATAAAATATTAATACTATTGGTAAATAAATAAAGGTATTATTAATTGATTAATGATACTAAAGCATAAGTAAGATATTATTAAAGTAATACTATTAATGGTAATTATTTAAAAATAATTTTAAATGTTTTAAAAATCATTTAAGGGTAATATAAATATTTTAAAAATATTTTGAGTAATTATAAATAACTTTAATATTTTGGCAATGGTTTCATTAATAGTTTAATAATATTTAAACGTTAATAGAATTATTTGATATTTGAATCATTTAATAATGATTTGGGTGTTTGAAAATTCATGATAAATTAATAAATGTTTATTGAGTCATTTAAAATAATATGAATCGATATTTACGTATATTGAGTTACGAATAGAGTCTTAGACTCGATAATTACTTGATAAAGTCGCGGTTTACATAATCATATTTCAAAAAATTGATCTGACTTAGATATTTTCTTCAGATTAATGTTTGTTTGTGATGTAATAACTGCTTGAACATGTGTGATAATGTGATTAAGTTATATCTTTAATCGCAAAATACACAAGATTATATGTTATAATATACTGCCTCTAATAGAATCGAATGATCCGATTAATGATAGGTCGTGACATAAGCGATAAAACTAAGTTGCATTTTGTAGCAAAAGCAGATCGTGTAAGTATCCTACCTTTTGCATTTTCTTTATGCAATGGACATGAGTAAGAATGTTTCGTAATTACATTATTATTATATGATTATTAATCCTATATTATATACGCTCATTGATTGTCAACATGTTAGTATATGGTAGTTCAGGATATATATTATGTTCATTAATTTCTATAAATGGTTATACAAGTGTCCCCACTTGGATAATCATTGCATTTAATCACATGTTGATACACCTTTGTTAATTACCTTATATATATATATATATATATATATATATATATATATATATATATATATATGTTGAATTATAGATTATTGTTGAACAAGATAAAACCTTATTATTATCCACCCGAATTGCCTTGGTTTGGAACCCCGACAAGTATGAACATCCTTTATACGGGAAAAACTTTTATGCACCCAAGGTGGACAGAGTGAACGATAACATCGTTCTTGCATGTAGTATCGACCAATACAGGTACAATGGGTGATCACCCCGTGTCGTTGTAAGTTATGACGGTTTCTGTATGAAGTTCGTCTAACCTTTTCAAAAATGAAAACAATGTTCATAGTATGTCCCCTTAACCCTATTTATAGTCGACGCTAGCTTTCAAAAATTTGAAAGAGGGTTGTTATGTTATTATTATTTGTTCGTTATTACTTCACAACTATTGAATTGTTGTAGAAGGGTAGTATAAAGAAAACATTTAAATTCTTTCATCTTATATATATATAATTGTTATTACTTGTTGGGCACTCAAATGCTCATTCTTGCTTAATTTAAATGTATTTAGCTAAGTGTAAACAATCTGAAGGCTCTGCTAGAAACAAGGGAAATGGAAAGGTTGCTGAATGATTTCAATGTTATCTTATGTAATAGTTTAATATTATTAAGACAACGTTATATATTTATTATCATGTATTGTAAAGAATGATTAAAGGTTACGTACTTGGGAGCTAGAGTCTGATAATTATGTAAATTAAGTTTAATATTTATATTATTGTTATTATTATTAGTATTATTTCGCTTATAGAAATGGTATTGTGAAGCACTGAATTCAGGTTTCAAGTACCTAGATTCGGGGGCTTTACAATTACTGGTTCTTTCTCTCAAGGCTGACTGTGATGATCACGTCAAGAGATGTTATCAATGCAAAATTCATGGGAATGTTATCCACGCCCCTCTAAGGGAGCTCCACAATATGAGTTCACCCTAGCCCTTCTCAATGTGGGGAATGGATGTAATCGGGCCCATCGAGCCTAAAGCCAGTAATGGGCATCGATTAATCTTCACCATGATCGACTACTTCACCAAATGGGTAGAAGCAGCCTCTTTTCCCAGGGTTACCAAAGAAGTCATCATTGGTTTCATCAGAAACAATGTCATTTATCAATATGGACAACTAGAAGTAATTGTTTCAGACAATGCTAAGAACCTCAACAACAAAATGATGGAGGAGTTATGCAATAAATTCCACATCAAACATCTCAACTCCATCATCTATCGTCCAAAGATGAATGGTCATGTTGAAATGACTAATAAGAATATCAAGAAGATCATGCAAAAGATGTCCGCCAATCACAAAGGATGGCCTGACCTCTTTCTTCTGACTCTATTAGCCTACAGAACTTCAATGTGTACTTCCACTAGGGCAACCCCCTACTCATTAACCTATGGGATGGAAGCAATTCTCCCCATAGAGGTGGAAATGGAATCCATCAGAGTGCTGATAGACGCTCAACTAGATGAAGACCAATGGTTATAAGATAGGTATAACCAATTGTCTCTAATAGACAAAAGGCGAGCCAGTGCTATCTTCCATGGTCAGTTATACCAACAAAGGATACGGTAGTTTAAACAACATGACTTGGTTTTGAAGAAGATCATTAACAACCAAGATCAATCCAAGGGAAAATTCACCCTTAACTAGGAAGGCCCGTTTGTTGTCAAGGAGGTATTGACAGGAGGTGCTCTCAGATTACAAGAATTGGACGGTGATGAATTTCCACACCTCATCAACTCGGACACTGTGAAATGGTACTATGTCTGAGGTTACGATCAAGCAAACATCCTAGTTTTGGATCACCAGATCCCCAGTCACTTCAGGTTTTTTAACCCTTCACTACATACAACCTTTCTTCATACCCATGTGCCCCATTAGGGACAAACACACTTTTCGAATCACCAGCCTGGTTTTTGGATCATCAGATCTTTCACTCCACTTCATTTCAAACCTTTCAAGTTATCCCACCTGGGATTGAACCTTCACACCTGTAGTTTTGTCCCACCAGGGATAAAACTTTTCACACCTACAGTTTTTCCTGTACACGGGATCAAACTTTTCACCTGCAGTTTGTCTTGAACACGAGATCAAATTTTTTGGCTGCAATCCGTCCTGCACATGGGGCGAACTACGTCGACCTGATCTCCCTAATACACGGGAGTACGTAGGCAACCATTTTTAATGGCCCAGTCATACCATAAAAAAAACAACAAAAATATTTGTACACCCTTCTACACATTTCTACACCCTTCTACACCTTTTCACATAAAGCGTTGAACCTCTTACACCAGGTTTAAACTACGCAGACCTGGTCTCCTCTTCAATAAAAGTACGTAGGCAGCCATTTATGGTTCAGTCTTACCCCCTACCAAAACACAAAAACTTGTCACATGGTACTGGAATCAAACTTTAATCCACCACATTTCATTGGCTTCAGACCAAAGGGATTGAACTAACTGATCTCTCCAAACAAATGGGAGAATTGGCGACCATCTAAGCTGCGGTTGAGTTCTCAAAGAGAAACACCAATCCATAAGAGATGGAACTACCTGGGCTCCCCCGGCGACCATCTGTGGTACGGTCAACCTCAGAGAGGAAACCCACACCCCTCTCCACATCTACATATAGAAACCAGTCCTAAGACACCAAAGGGTAGGGATACACACAGATCAACGATCCATTCTGAATGATCCTGAGACATCTAAATTTCCACCCATCAAGGATGAGTTCAAAATATATCAAGATCACGAGTCCTGAAGAAACAAAAAAAATATCAAGCATGTAATAAGGCCCAACTAAAAGGGAAATGAATCAAAATATATTTCTCTGCCATATATAATGTTGTTTGATATATACAATATGTACTGTACATGACAAAATGGCTAAGCTAGTCTGTGTAGGAAAATATAAGCCCATCTACAAATTAGTGTATATGCAAGCTATCAAGTCCAACATAGCATCTCTCTCCGAAGAAGGAGGTAATGTTGTGAGCTCCTGCCCAAGGGTGACATGGTGCTCATCAATGTATGCACTCATCTCGGTAATAATGCCAGTGGTAAGGGATCTCACTATAGTACTATCTGTAACGGCTACGTCCCGGGCAGATATAACACCATCCCGCTCAACAATCAAAGTATATCTGGATGATCAAGCCTCATCCTGCTCAGTAATAGCGGTGTCTCTATGAGCCAATGCATCATCTCTCTCCAATAGAGCGACATCTCTCACAGCAAGAGATGTCAACATCAAGGTCATAGCCTGATCTCTCTCAAATGTCATCAGATGCAGGCTCTACTCTAAATACTCTACTGAATACGGGGTCACAGTAGAAGCCATACTGGGAGAATCCATCACAGCTACTGGTAACCCAACAAATAGTTCCTCCTTAGCAGGAGAATCAACGTCCTCTATAGGCTCTCCACCATCAGAATCAAACCCACACTGTGGATACAACCGCAACCGATGTAGTCTCTGTCTCCATCCATGCAGAATACTCTGTCGAACAGCCCGGATGGCTAACAGAAAACTAAGCTAGCTCATACTGATCCCAATAGGCATACACGCTGGATCTATCCTCTACTAACAAATGGTAAGAAGCCAAATGCTGACTCAATGCCCCCTCAAAAGGATGGACGTCCTGAAACTGGTCAAACTGTGACATCACAGCCAGTGGGTGGTAAGTAGTCATGCCTCTCTAACTAGCTAGAGGGAGATAATCTATGTCAGGTGCATGACTAATGAAGTTATAGGGTGAACTAAGCCCTGTACATGGCAAAATGGCAAACCGATCTCTGATCCCTGCCAAGAACATCGACCAAGATGTAGCGTCTGTATACTCCGCTAGCTGAAAGGAGTAAGACATGGCTATCTCATTGGAAAAGCAGTACCCATGCTGTCAGAAGGTGCCAATCGGTCTCAAGTATGATATGAACCACATGTACAACATGACCAAGCTGCCTATGAATACCCCTGCATGATAGGTATGACAATACGTTGAGGATCTCAATGTCTCTGTCATAATCATTGGCATAATGGTATGACCCTCCCTAAGAGCTCTCACTGCCATGACAACACCAATGTCCAGCTCATCCATATACAGTGGCATATACACATAAACCACTACGCACATCATGAGTACGTCTACCCTGGCCGTACACCATTGATCCTACGATGTGGTGAAATCCCTGGAGTACCGAGCATAACTGTCCACTGAGCCAAATTTGTCTATTAAAAAACACTGGGATACCACATGGCCGGATGTAATCTCATCATGTACTACTCTACGCCTCAGCTCGGTGAGGGTCATAAACTGTCGGCTCATATCGCCGATATCCATCCACGCGTTAGGTCTGTCCAGTGGCAGTACCGTCAACCGCGCATACTCCTCTAAGGTGGGAGTTAACTCTTGGGTCCCAAACTGGAATACCTGCCTCTCCAGTACCCAATGCTCTAGCATACCGTCTACAAAGCCCATAGGTACCTGGAACATCAGGAGGGTCATAGAATGTTGTAATAGCTGATATATGGTCACTTGATCTAGAGGTGAAAAACTTTCATACCATGACCTCAGACGGGAGGCTACCAATACTGGTAGGGTGTGATCCATATGGCTAATCGTCAAGAAGACATCTGTGGGCCAGATTACAAGATCATCCAGGTCAATCTTTGAATATCTCTGGACATACATATGCATAATATAATACATGCATGATCAACAATAGATGGCAATATGACGTAGGGAATGGAAAAAAGTACATACATTCCTAAGTACATCATCATCTAATACATCATCTCTGTACAACTAAAAATACAGGGAAATGGGGCACAAACGCCCAACAACTAACAGAGGCCTATCAAAAGATATAACGAGAATGGGGCATAGCCACCCAGTATCTGATAGAGGCCTATCAAAAGATATAGCGAGAATACACATCAGAATAAGACAATGGTGTTAATGTCTACATCATCAATCCTTTCCACGTGATGTAACTCCTCCTAAGTCACTAGATCTCCATCAAGAGGGATGTCAGGCATATACAATGGAGGATCTGCACCGGCAAAACCATATGGTTCATCTGAAGGGCCAGCCCCAGAGCTAGAAGGATCAAAAGTATCTGCCTCTGAAGGATCTCTGCCCAAGTGTTGGATAAAGAAATTTGCCCAGTCCAACTATCGGGTCAAACTGCTAATCTGTGTCAAATGAGTTGGATCTCGGACACAGGCCATTCAATCCATCATCATCACGGATCCAGGAACCATATCCCCCATGAACTAAGTGGCGCGGGTCTGGGCTCCGATGGTACGAGGGGACCACCAGCGATGAAACAAATCCTGAGCAAACAGACCCTCTGACAATGTAAAGTTGTCAACGCCCATCAATGGGATATCACTGACAGGCGACTACGACACAGGCCAATAACTCCTTACAGGAGGTAAGATTAGTACACGAATCTTCCATGTGGTGCTCCTAATAGAACGCTCTCCCAAATAGAGCTCCCATCCTCTATATGTGAAGAGAGGAATCTTACGGGTGGATATCACGTACCCGACACTAGTCGGGTACCCATCCTCAAACCTAACGGTCAAATATTCTCCAGAATAGGGAACCCAAGTGATAACATCAACTGTAAACAACTCCAACTATAGACGACAATGGGTGAAACCCTCAGCTACAGGGACCTCCGCTAGTATGGAGTGATGTCATTACCGTCCTTGTGGATAGGTATCTAAACCTAACACACTCATAGGATGCAAACATGAAAGCCTCTCATAGGCCCAAAACTGCCAACATAAAGGCAAACATCTGCTATCAATCAACACTCTTAACCTATATATGGGAAATCAAAAGAGAAATACTCACCAGTAGAAATGGATAAAATCCTAGCCAAGCCTCCGTCAAGCCCTGTGAACACATGCGCATACCCCTGAGGAAATAGGCGAAGGTATAGGAACCCCAATCATACTCTCCAATACGGTCCACATCTTGTGTGGCGCTGACCAAAGTGAATGACACCATAGAAGAGTTATTTGTTATGAAGCAGCCTCTAATGATTATCAGGAACAATCACCGAAGAATGCGATCCCTGACTCTCACATCATTAGGTATGGGCTCACTTAACAACCCACTCATAGCATCTATACTCAAAGGATCTGTACGAACTGTCCTAGCCTTGAGTGCCTCAGTCGGGACTCCTAACAAGGATCTAATGGCGCAATGGGTAATATCCACCGTGATATGGCAATCGGGCGCCTCAAACTCCATACACGTGATATAAACCGCCAATCAATTCCAAGTCATCATCACCTCACAATCCAACAAATAGAGAGTTTAATTCTGGTGAAAGCAGCGCTCAGACAACGCCCTGAGATAACCCCAGGAACAACGATGGGGGAGGATGGAAAAGAATGCCTCAAAGCCCAAGCCACGCATAATCACTCGATAATCGGGATGCAGAGCCTGATATGTAGAGTGAATGTTGAACTAGTTCCCTCGAGGCTGCCTAAAGTCGGGAACCTACATCACAAAGCAAATCAAGATTAGAATCCTTTCTCCTCATCAATAGGAAAAAGGAAGATCAAATCCAGCTTGTACCTCATTTGCATGCAAGTAAATTGAGGGGTGTCGACTCAAATCACCTAGAAACTCTGGGATCGTCATCTAAATGCCTGGAAAATCCCTACAAGGAACATGAGCAGCAGGAGTGAGGTCCGCTACCGGTACATCCTCCTCCTCATCCTCAATATCTGGTACCTCAACCTAGACAGGACGTATCACTGCCTCCGCCAGACGATGAGGTTGTCTAACTGAACGGGGTCGAGGCACATTAGAAGCCCTCCTCCGCACACCTAAAGTGGTCCTGCGGGAACTAATCGACTGATCTGGATCCAAATATCTAGACACAAGTCTCCAAATCACCTCAAAAAGGGTGTGGTAAATTCTAGCCTGGAGCTTTTTTAAATGCATTACTTTAACATACGGCTATAGTAGAGTTAAAAATGCATGTCTATCCAATGCTTATATTTTGTAAAAATTTTGCCATAGTCTCCTTTGTAAATAGGACTATCCACATGCACATAGGCATGACTAGGTGGCCATTCAGTAGCACACCTACCCACAGTCACAAAATGTTTTATATGCATAACACTATCAAAGTCATAATCCGTAAGGGTAGCTTAATTACCAGGATTACTTTGCTTTACCACCTTTGCTCATTTATCCTCATATAGGATAAGAAATAAAAGAAAAAAGGTGCCAATTTGACTGTTTCAAAAGTCAAATTTTTTTCACATCATTCTGTCCAATACTGTGTGGAATATTTTTTATCAAGTCATATGCGCATGCATATTCACTACTATGTGTTTAGAAACATTTTATGTGATAACTCATTTTCCAACGAATAAAAACAGGAAAAGAAGACATGCATATGTTACCAGGACAGTGTAGAACACTTGTACGGTGACAGAACTCAGTAGATCTGAAGAAGAGCTCTCGGATTCTCTTTGTGGCGCAACTTGTAAATAAATTATGAAAGCAATAAGCCACTTAAGGCCACCCATAGTTGGCCGCAGGTGTACCTGTGGCTCCCCTAGGTGGGCCCACCCCACCGGCTTGGTCCAATATGAGTTTCAAAAGAGGTCTCACAAGTTGAAAAAGTCAAATCAAGGAAAAATATGCTACGCAATTGAGCGAAAAAGCCTGAAATCTTGGTTTTCAAAGACCAAATTGCGGGTCTACATATCACTCATTGGTATTCTCCTAGACATAGGGTTTACTATACCGATGATCACAACTATTGCAAACTACACTCGACAATACCTCACAAAGGTCCGATCCCATCAGTTCGGGGTCGTAACTTCAAAACATACCCCTAGCGGGGATTTCATACAAGTTCATCCGTTGATGTACACGTCAACGAAGGTTAAGCAGCATTGACGACACTCAGCCGCTGGCAAATAAATCCAGTGAAGCATCAGAAATCATCTGACGGTCTCATCCTTTGATGCACACGTCAACTAAGGTCGAGCAGCCTTGAAATTACCCCCAGTAGGGATCTCATCCATTGATGTACATTTCAATGAGGGGTCAAAACGATAACACAAACTATTGGGTCGAACTCTGGCGAGCAATTGGAAGGACTCGCGATATAAACAAGGGAAGACCATCCTCATCGGGGAGGACCGATGATGGAATATGTTGTACAAGTTTTCCTTAGACAATACACATCCCCATAGGTCTCTCGTACATGAGAGGTACGTCCTCAGTGGGAAATATGTACTAAGGATTAAGGACTTTGGTGATAACCCCAACGTCAACATCCTGGAAGCATTGGATCACACATCCAAGAAGTCCATCAACGTCATTAGTGATAACTCCAACCCCCATCAGAAGCAGTGGGAACAGTCATCACATCCCGTTCGAAAACCATCCAACAAACCACATACATCATGCATATATATCATGCTGCAGTACATTACAACATGATTATCTTATCACATTTTAAGTGTCTAGTATTCTTTATCCTATCCATGCCATTACATTTCATGAATATGATAAAGAGGGGCATCTGTAGACACTCAAAATTTTGTATTCCTGTTACTAACATTATAGGAGGGCAGAATCGTCTTTTAAAGAAAACCCTAGAGGACAATGCAGATCCAGTTCCAGAAATAACCCCAGAATTATCGGTTTGCCATCTCGGAGACAACCCCGAGATACTCAGTTCAAGTCCCAGAGAAAACCCCAGGAGTTTTAGTTCCAACCTCGGAGACAACCCCGAGGAATGTCGTTCCAGTTCTAGAGATGACCCCGGAAAAGCTCATTTTAACCCCTTGCAATCAGCTTCAACCTCAAAGATAAACTTGAGGCACTCAGTTCTAACCCCAGAGATAGCCCCGAGAGGTTAGGCACACCTCAGAGATAACCCTGAGGACCTTCAGTACTCATAGCATCCCAATCACAGAGATAACCTTGAGCAATGACTGCTACATCAGCCCAAACTGGAGATAACCCCAGTAAGGGGTAAAATCATCATTTTTCCACCTCGATCCCACATTGAGCCGTCACAACAACATTTCAACATACATTACACATAGAAATGTCCTACAAGAACCATAGCTCCAATCCCAAGTGACTACTACACAGGATAACACAGTGGATAGAATTTGAAGCCTGAAGACCTGAGCATGGTCCCATTTTTCTTACTTCGTACAACCTCTAATCCCATGTCATTGTGTAGCTCTCGACAATAACATTCTGAAAAAGGTCTTATACACCTCAATCGGATGCCCAGATTGAAGTTCTAAAAGTTTGAGCGGACATCGCATTGCATGCATGCATGTACTTCGAGAAGGTGGGACCCGTGGAGCCTTGGGCACCACCGCAACCAGTAGTGCATCTCATTCTGTCACAGTACACTGATGCTCCCCCCTCTATAAATAGACGGTTTGGGGTGGCCATTTTGCATAGAGAAAAGGCGAGGAAGCCCTGTCTAATTTGCTCTGTACACACTATAAACTGAGTTCTTTCTAATTTTAAAGACTTTTGAGATTAGATTTTGCTATATTTTACTAGTGGGAATCGAGTGTTCATCCATTTAATGCTATTGAAGTCTTCTTTGGTAGTCCACTGTAAGCCTTCCTACATTTCTTAAAACCTTTCTCCACTTTCATGCACACACGCTATTCACGCTGAGAGTCTTGTTGTAAAATGCCCACTTGCATTTCATCAGTGGCTTTTATTTCTTTTGTATATATATATATATATATATATATATATATATATATATATATATATATATATGTGTGTGTGTGTGTGTGTGTGTGTGTGTGTGTGTGTGTGTGTGTGTGTACTAACATTATCGAGTTATGCCTCGATTGAGCCTAGACTCACATCCTGAGCTTTTATTGCTTTTGTATATATATATATTTAAATATAAACTGTCATGTAACTCTCATTTCATGAGCCCGGACTCATGTCCGGAGCTTTTATTGCTTTTGTATATATATATATATATATATATATATATATATATATATATATATAAACTGTTGTCAAACTCGCTCGATTTGTGCCCTAATTTTATATCTAGAGGGTTTATCGCTTATATATGTGAGACCCCAAATTTTATGAAATGAAAATATTCAATTTTCTTATAATTATTCTATTTAGTAAATGGTTAAATTGATAAAAGGTTAAAGTTAAGGTGATATTTGAAATTTTTCAAAGTATGCAAGTTGTTATAAAATATTCTTTTGTCGGGGAATATCCGTAGGGACGTCACAATCATTGGTGGACTCTCTCATAAATGAAGTATTGTCGTAGTAAAGAAAACGACATAATTATCTTTTATAAAATAACGTCAAAGTGTTATCAAGAAAACCGCTGTTGAACTACTCTAGTAGTAAAGTACAAGAATACGCTGGCGTTGCATAAGTAGTACACTCAGATTGATTATTGATGCTTACGTGAGAAGTCACTACAAATATATATCAATTATTGTTACATAGAATTACCGCATCATATCTCTCATATTATTGATTCAATTATTGTAACAATATCATCTACATAATATATTATATTATTAAATCAATAATTGAGATTTAAGAAGGTTATTCATATTATTATTTGCAATATTGATAATATCTAGAAGTTCACAAGGAGAGGTTTGGTCACCTAATCAAGCGCTAATAAGGAGAAATCCTTATCTAAAGCCCCTCTTTCCTAGAACGACCTATTGTTAAATATCACAATTATAATAATAATGAATAAATGTTATTAAAAATCGAATTTGAGTTTGGAGTTGAATTTGGAGACGTGGACGTGATATTTGAGTCCGGAATGATGAAATTAGTAGAAATAGACTATAAACACAAAATTTGTCGGGGTTGACTTTTTGGTCAAAAAAGTCAACAGTTGACTTTTTCGAAAAAAGTCAAATTTTGAAATTTCAAAAATGAAATTATTGAGAAAAATATTTCCATTGTGTTGGGATTATTAGTTTTAGTAGAAATCGACATTTATTTCGATAGTAATTGATGTCTGGAAGTTATATTGACCAACTGGGTAATTAATCGAGTAAATGAGCAATTAATTGCTATTAATTAACATGATTATATTTATTTGTTCACATGTGGGTACTATTGATTCATATTCTTGTACTATTAGGGGAGTTAGTGTTAGGTTTGTAATATTCAAGAACGCAATCAAATTGCATAAATAAGCGAAAACGTGGAAAATCAAAGTTTTAAAATTTTATACAAACCATATACCCGGATCACCCTTTATGCATAATTATTAATTAAACGAAAAGATATGAATAAGAATCATACCCTTGAAGATCCGAGCTTCCTCAGGTACAAGTTCATCTCCAATCCTTTTCGCGTTCAACTTGAATCCACCGGGTTTGGTTCCTTACTTTGATCAACGTTAGCCACCCAAGTGTTTGGCCTCTAGAGGTGATCCACCAAGGAAGAAGAAGAATTCAAGAAGATGGATATTTGGCAAAACCCTAGTTTTCTATATCTATAGAAAAGGCGTACTCTCCCAACTATTAGAATTACGTATGTTGTAAAAGTCCACCACCTCTTCACCATAAAATAATAAGACTCCTCTTATTTATAGATGTGGGCAAACCTCCTTAACAATTAAGGAATTAGGTTTTATTTTAATTAATTAAATTCCTTTAATTAATTAGGCTCCCAATCTTATTAGGAATAATTAATTAAACTCTTTTAATTAATTGGCCTCCTAATCTTATTAGGATATACGAGAGTACTTTTATTAATTAATTCCCAAACTCCTTTAGGAATTAAATAATAGTAATAGTAGTAATAATAATAATAATAAGACTCCTCTTATCAATTTATATTTAATATTTCCAAAATATTAAAAAATAAATATTATGCTATTTAATTTATTATATCACCATAGATTAAATTAAATATACTTAATTTATTATTACGATTATGTCATTAACTTCTTAAATAATTATTCTTCCTTTTATGGTGTGACCCTTTAGGTTCTCCATGTTAAACCGGTTGTGAATAAATCAATTAGAATAATTCTAATCTTATTTAAATAAATAAATTAAACTAATAATTTATTTAAATAAATAATATTTATTCTACAATAGGATAAGCCTCCCTAGCGATCAAACGACTTTCCAGATAATATAGATTTCAATATTAATCATAAAAAGAACCTTTGAGTAAATAATTACCGTACAATTCAATCCTTCCACTATAAAATGTCCCAATTAAATATAAGACATGGAATTATTGTCAAGTCTTATTTTATTTAATTATATGTATTTCGACTCTTTAATGCACAACTCAAATAATGTAAATTAGAAACTCCTTTCTAATTTCATTCGCTTTAACCAAGGACTACTTCGGGTTGTCATTTATCGAATCACATAGGACATTTCTCTTCTTTACTAGAAGTGGTAGATTCTTTATTGATCATACATTATCTCCATGTACAACTTATTATACCCAAGCATACCCTTTGATATACCCTAAGGGTCTTAAGGAATAAGTCAAAGTATAACTCATCATACATTAAGATACTATGATGATCTCAAGTCCAAGGATCACTTGTACTACTATCACTACAGAATTCATATTCACAGCAAGTAAAACTCCATTAGGTATTCCTTAGCGCGAGCCACGCTCAAAGTGAACTTATTCTCTAATAAGCACCTACATACTTACTTTAGTGTCTCCACACAAATGATCATGAGATCAATCATCCTCATCCAATGAGCAAGCAACGATATACCAATCTATCCTGGATTCACTAATCCCCAATTTAGTAATCCAACGATTTGGGAACTATTTTAGTTTTAAGCTTTCTAAGAATTTAGATCTCATTAGAATGATCATCATCATTATTCTAAAAGCATTGCTTAAAACTATGGGTTTATCACATATTATAAAATGCAGATCATGTAGATAATTAAAAGCCTTTAATAAATTAATACTTTTTATTAATAAATGAATAAGATTGTTACAAAGTATATGCTTTATCATCAAACATGATTGGCTTGTATGCATACTACTTTCAATCTCCCACTTGCACTAAAGCCAATCGTTATGGTATCTCATACTCTTCTTTTCTAAGTGACGATTATCCTGCTGTTGGATAAGCTTCAGTAAATGGATATGTAATGTTGTTCTTGAGAGTCCACTATCTCTATAGTGATTTCCCATCTTTCAATGATTCTTATAATCAAATAAAAGTGCCACAACACATGTTTAGATCCAAGATGAGACTTAGGAACTATTCCTAGTTCTGTAATGAACTTTTCATCCAAATAATCAACTTGCAGCTTCATTTATAGCTATATACTTTGTCTTTATCACTAAACCAGCAACTCTTTGCTGTTTGGAACCTTTCCAATTCACTGCACCACCGTTCAAGGTAACGATTTACCTTAAAGTAGATTTTCTTTCGTCTTGGTCGATCTAAAAAACTTGAGTTTGTTAAGCCCTCTAGTTTTAATTTAGACCCACCATGTATGATTACATCCTTAGTGTCGGTTAAGAACTTTAAGATGTTTTTCACTGACTCACAGTGAACTTCTCCAGAATATGACTGATCAACATCAGGTCTCGTACATTTCATTGCATACATGATAGTCACTCATGCGATCTCTCTTTTGGATTCTATGGGGACTATTAAGAGAGATACACTCCATGGCTCATCAACATGAAACATCTCTTGGAGTTTGCCATGCTAAACGACTTTAGCATCAAATGAATATACATTCCTTGGGTTAAGTCGAGCATCCTTTTAAATTTATCTATATAGATTTTCATCCTCAATTATGATACTCTTCCCAAATCATTCATGGAGGAATGTTTAGACAACTTTATCTTTACTGATTGTAGCATTGGTTTGTTATTCTTCATCCGTAGTATATCAACATATAATACTAGAAATTTCACGACGCTCCCACTGACCCTTTTGTACATACTAGAACTCTTACTTCATTGTATGTAACTCTGGATCATCATCTTCTATGATGTATACCTCATCATCATCATCCATGATGAATCCATACCTCCTAGGTATCTTCGGTCTATTCCAGATTTACGATTCGGTTGTGGTAGAATAGGTCCATCTACAGGTTCCTCTTATTTGACTTATAGTGTTTTGTGGATCTTGAACTCTTTAAGATCTATAATCCTCCCACTAGCCCCTTCAATGATAAACACCCTTATCTTATTTTTACAAAACGTGTTTCGTAATTAACACCTTTTTGCTAAGTAGGATTATAGAACATATACCCTAAACTTACTTTAGGATGTCCCACAAATCAGACTTGTCAAATCTTGTCCCAAGCTTATCCTTTGAAACTTTTTCATATAAGTTGGACAACCCCTTATCTTAACATACTTAAGATTAGAATCCTCCCCATCCATAACTTTTATGGAGTCTTCAAATGGATTTTGAGGTTACCTATTCCGTAGATATGCGACCATTTGTAGGACATGATCCTGTAAGGATACTTGAAATGCTCAGAAAGTCATTATGGACCGTACCATGTCCAACAAGGTACAATTTTTCCTTTCAGATACATCAATAAATTATTACGTATTAGGAGGCGTCCATTATGAGAAAACCATTTGAGATGATCTAGAAACTTATTGCACAAGTATTTATTCCTTGATCTAATCAAAGAATCTTAATACTTTGCCAATTTGTTTCACTTCTGAATTCTTTGAACCTTTCAAATAATTCACACTTGTATTTCAGCAAATACACACATTCAACTCTTTGAATGATCATCTCCTTTTCTTATAATAATTTGTTCAATATGTAAAATTATTTTTCACGTAAGTCAAGTATACAAAATCCATTAAGTAATATTCTAGTTCTATACAAAATATTATTATTATAAATAGAACAACAATTGTTCTTAAATATAATACCAAAGATTTCATTGTCCAACAATAAAATAGAAATAATGTTTCCAATGAGAACTGGAATACAATAACAACTTATTGACTTAATAGACTTTCCCGTAGGCATTGTTAAACTATAAGTTCCTATGGCTAATGCAGCAACCTTTGCTTCATTTCCCACACATAGGTTTACTTATATTTGTTTAGCTTTCTACTTCTATTTGGTCCCTTCATAAATCTATATTAATGATAACCAAAGTCGGTATCCAATACCCAAGTAGAACCTTGACTTAAAGAAAAATTTATTTCAAATTATGAACAAATTTGTATTTGTAACCGAAACTTCATTAAGCTTATTTGGTTAGCCTCTGCAAGATGCTTCTCGCAGTTTCTTTCCAGTGTTCAGGCTTATTGCAGTGGAAGCAAACTCCTTTGATAACTGTATCAGTTTTGTTCTTATTATCCTTTGTTTTTGCCTTTTAATTTATCTTCTTTGAATCATTCTTCTTTTCAGAAGATCCTTTGGCCCCTACCAGTAAGACATGGTCTTTCTTGGTTGAAAAGTGACTCTCATCATTTTTCAACATGTTAAGCAAATCAGCAAAACTGATATCTAGCTTGTTCATATGAAAAATTCACAACAATTGTGAAAGGAGTTCGGGAGTGAGTGCAAGATCAAATCTTGGCTCAACTCTCCATCCATGACAAAACCCGTTGTCCTAATTGATCAATCAAATTGATTATGTTAAGGACTTTTATCTGCATCAGAAAGTGCCATCTGGCCATTCTAGATCGGAAGAGTTCCTTAAATATCTGATATCTATCAGTCCTACTTTCCTCACCATCAACTACTTGATGTGCAGGAATATAGTAGGAGCATCCATAGTTTCATGCTGACGCTGAAGCTCGTTACTTATGGATACGAGTATGATGCATTGAGCCAACTATGCATCATCTTGCCACTTTCTAAAAGTAGCAATCTCTTCCTCAGAGGCATTATCTGTAACCATTGCAGGGATAGGCGTATTAAGGACATAAGATAGCTTTTCAGCCATGAGAACTATTCTCAAATTCCTTAACCAATCCGTTTAATACGATCCGGTTAAATAGCATCTAATATGCTTCGCAGTGATAGTAATTAAGACATTGTAAAATTCTGTAAATGAATTTGTAATTAACAACATTTTAACATACATTCTTTTATTAATTACCAAAATAAATTAGGTCTTGTTTTAAATTGGTATCTCCCACTATTTTTTTCAAACTATATTACACTCAATATATATAGTTCGGCAATATCTAATTAAAGATATGCTAGTGAGAATAAGGATCCCATTTCAAATGTATATAGCCTTGTGGTGACACAACAAACTATATATAAATAAATAGGTAGACAACTCTTGTCAATTACATCAACTATGTAACTCCATGTATTTTGCCTCTTAGATTATTTTGATCAAGTGGTGGCACATCCAAATCAAAATTATCCAAGTTAAGTCCAACCTAGTTTGTAAATAACCCTAGATTTTCTATATAAAATAAATAAGAAATTTTATGATAATAAATTTTTTTAATGACGAGACTAAGTGTCAAGTAAAGTGAACGATAAATGCTAATACATTTATTACTTGAAAAATTAGAAATAATTTTGGAATTATTAATTACCACAAATTATATGGTAATAAATTTATGTAAGTTCGAAATATTTTATTAATTATTTTCCATGAAAACATGATTGAAATAATATATGAAGTGATAATTAGATTTATATAATAAATATTTTATTATATGAATTGTTCGTAATATTTAAGTTAATTATTTTAACTTGATTATTGATGTTGTGTACGAAGAATAAGTCGGACATGAGATCCAAACCCGGATTGGGATTGTGATCAAGAGATGAGAATAATAATATTATATTATTTTATAGTACCATAGTTATGTAATTTTGTATATGTGAGACGAATAATATTGAGCAATGACGGTCAATTAGGTCATAACATATTACCGTGCTGTGAAACCCTAATTATTAAACTCAGTTATGGGGTATTTCTGAGTAGTGACTGTGTATATGAAGTTATTGTGAATAAGAATATCGGTAATTAGAAGAAACCCTAATTACTATTGTACATCGATAATTAGGACAAACCCTAATTATTATAACCCTAACCGGTTGAAATTAAAAATCGTAACGACTGTGTTAGTAACATACACAGATAATTAAAGAACCACTAATGGTCAATTAGAAACCCTAATTTTAATTACCGGGTTTAATTTCGATGTTATTGTATAAGTGTTTTAATTTACCAAAGGATAGAAGTTAATTGGTAAATTATAAGAATTAAATCTAGTGATGAAATATTACATTTAATTGCCTTGTACAAGATTGCCCATACACTCTTAAACAAAGCCCAACCATCACCCATAACAAATCAGAAGCAAGAATCAAGAATTTTTGGCAAAAAGGGTATAAGAACACTAAACCTAGAAATCCTTTGATTCGATGTTATTTGATACAATTGATTGTTTAAAGTTGTGTAATAGAATGTTAATTGATGATATGGGTTGATAAATCAAAGACCCATAACATCAAAGTGCACGAATTTGAAGATTTAAGCAAGTTGGAAAAATCGAGATTATTATTTTTCACCAAATGTCGAGGCCATAACTCTTTGCTCGATCATGAGTTTTGTTCTTCAAAAGTTGTTATGTGTAGCCTTTGATATGTGGTCTTTAATGCTGCAAAAGAATCAAGTCCATATCATGTATAGATTAGAAGTTATAGATGGTCAAACATGGTTGTCGATCATGATAAACCTGCTTTTTAGGCGATCAGTAATGGGGGCATTCTCGTCCACTTTTTGTGCTTTAAAAGGTCTGGACTTTTGATATGTTGTAGTGCACTGAGTTAGGAAGTCATAGGCTTTGGAATGACCTCATTCCGACCCTCGGATGAGGAGGAATTACGGTGATTGGAAGGAAATGTGTCAAAAGCCGAAAGTAAGCGAAGGGATGTGCTATTCGGGACACTGTTTCGATCAGTTAATATTTTCAAAACCTTCTGGACTTTTGGTATGTTATAGTACACCGAATAAGCTTTCCATAGACTCCGAAACGGACTAAATCCGATATCGGAGGAGAGAGTTATGACATTTCAAAGTAGTAGTGTCAAAACTTCCCAACAAGTGCGGTGCAGTCCATTTGAACGGAATTTCTGGGCTGATGTGTTCGGAATTTGGAAATGGTCAAAGAATAAAAGTTGTAGCCCAGAAGTTAGCTTCGCGTGGGCTCAAGAATCGCTCAAAAATGTTTTAAAATGAAAGAGTTATGACTGTTTTAGCGAAAGAGGGTAAAGCTGAAACGAGATAAAAAACTGTTATGAACGTCCACTTTTGACGCACTGTTTGGGCTACCTAATGAACCCGAATTGGGTAATTCGTATTTTTTAAAAATAGTCTTACATACCATGTATAACATATCCAAAAATCAGATTAATCGGAGTTATGAGCAATGCGTTAGAAAATCGCAAAGTGAGCTATTGAAAAATTAGTATAAACCAAGTCCCACATCGACTAAATTGAGAACTTCCCATTTTCTAAACCTATAAATAGAAGGGCTTGGCCTTTGTTTCATTCACCAACAATAAGGCCTCCAATTTTGAGAAAGGCTTTGTTGTGGGAGAACTTTTATAAAGATCTCCTTAGTTAAATTTTTAGGCGTGGAAGTCGATTCATCTGTGAATTAAGATTTTTAGGGTATGTTTCTTATTTAATTTTTGTAATGTTATTATTTTTAATTGTTAGTTAAAGTTTGAATTTTTGAAGTTTAGTTAGTATTGTTAATAAACTAGTTAGTTTACTATGTTTATTTTGGCTTGGAATTGATTATGTAAATGAGTTATTTGTGATGACTTTTAATATTTTGTGATGAATTTCATTAATTAATAATTATTAATGATATTAAAGTTATTTAATGATTATATTAAATAATTTTTTGTTTAAAAATGATTTTAATATTATAAAATCATTTTAAATGAAAATAAGGTATTTAAAAATATTTTAAGTTATAAAATATAACTTTTAATATTTAAATGATAATTTCATTAATAATTAAATATTAATGATATTAAGATAATATTAATGATATTTAGTTTATTTAATGATTAATATTAAATAAATAGTTTAAAATGGTTTTACTTATTTAAAACCATTTAAAGAGGATATTAAGGATTTAAAAATATTTTAAGTTATAGTTAATGACTTTTAATATTTGGATAAATAGTACATTAATATTTAAATATTAATGGTAATTATTTAGGTAATATAAACGTTTTAAAAATAGTTTGAGTTATTATAAATAACTTTTATATTTTAGCAATGGTTTCATTAATAGTTTAGTATTAATTAAACTATTAAAGATAATGAAATTGTTTAATGTTTAAATCATTTAATTATGATTCCGATATTTGAAAGTTATAATATTTACCAAACTAGTCGACTTGAGAACCCATTATGAAGTTCTAAATTTGAAGAAGAACACCTATAGTAACAGTTATATCACTATAGGCCCTTTAGTGATAGATTTGAATTATTTTAAATTTATCAATTTCTAGAAATTTCGAAAATGATTAAATATTAAGATGTCTGATATTTACAGATGTTGAGGTATAAAATAAGAGTCTTAGACTCAGTATTTACCCAATAAAGTTGTTTCCGATGCACCGACAAATGTCGAATCTCTATAATAGAAAGAAAAGGCTACTGTAAGAGCATGGATGAGATATTTGAAAAATGTATAAAAATATTTCAAGTATAGAATATGAACTAAAAGTATGATCACTGTGATTATGTAATTGGACTATGTGCTGACTGTAATAGACAGTACTATGTGTTAAGATATATTGTTCTAATCGAACGAATGATCTGATTATTGATAGGTTGTGATAAAGAGATAAAACCTAAGTTGAGATTTGTAAACAATGAATCGGTGAGTATCCTACCTTTGTATTTTCTTTATCTGATGGACATGAGTAAGAAGTTTGAGAATTATTCTATTCCCGCATGCATTATATACGCTTTGATTATCGACATGTTAGCTCGTATATATATTACATTAAGTTGATTTCTAAATGGTTATACAAGTGTCCCCACTTGGATAACTATAGGCATTTATTCACATGTTGATATACCTCATCAATTACCCGTATACATATATGTTGAATTACATATTATTGTTGAGCAAGATTAAAACCTTCTGTTTGGAACCGTGCATGTATGAACATCCCTATATGGGAAGATTTTTGCGCCCAAAGGCGGATAGAGTGAGCGATGAATTTACGTTCAAGTTATGTAGTATTGATCAATATAAGGTATTAAATGAGGCCGATCACCCTCTCCAAGTGCTAGTAAGCTAGAAAGCTTTTGCGGATGGATTTACTCGCCAAACCTTTTCGAAAATGAAAAGAATGTTCATAGTATGATTCTTAAACCCTATTCATGGGTAGAGCCCGAGCCAAATTTAAATAATTTGGAAGAGATTTGTTATGTGAATTTTTTATCAGACAGATTACTTCACAACTTTTCGATTCATTGTAGAAGTGTTATGTAAAGAGAATACTTATATTCTTTCGACTTATATATATAATTGCTATTACTTACTTTGGGCACTCAAATGCTCATCCTTGCTTAAATTAAATGTTTTCGATTATGTATAAGCAACTTTGAAGGCTCGAAACACGAACAAAGGAAAAGGAAAGCTGATAGAATAAGTGTGTATCATGAGTTAATGGTTATAGTTGTATTGGTATCTATTCAAGTATTATAAGGAATGTATTTGAAGGTCACGTACCTGGGGAAGTAAACTTTGATGTATGTAAATTAAGTTCGAATGTATTATTATTTTAGTATTATTCAGCTTAAAGAAATGGTATCGTGGAGAACCGAGTTCGGGTTTCAAGTACCTGGATTTGGGGTCGTCACACTAGCACTCCATATATTCAAAAAAGAAAAATATCATCCTTGTGGTGACACAACAAAACAATATTGTTCAATTTTCTTTATAATCATCAAATGTGATAAATTAACATCTTAAATACTTAATACTTGCCTTGTGGTGACACAACAAATTCATATTAAATATTCAATACTCTATTAATTTTATCATGCTAGAAGGCGACGTTCGATATTCCAAATATCTTTGAATGCTTAGGACTTAATATAAAAATATTTGAGGGGTTTGTTATTAATTTGTCTCATCTTGTTTAGCGCGCATGCACATATATATACGTGTCATATTAATTAACATGCGAAGCATGTTTGCATAATAATATATATATATATATATATATATATATATTATAAGCTTGCACATATAGAATACTATATTCTACCCGGATTGATTATGGACTTTTATTCTAGTTTGGTTTCACTAGAGCCACCAAGTGAACCAAAAGGTCAAACTCTAGAGGTGCAAGAATTAATATTTAAATATAACTATTACATTTAAACCCAGGCTCCATTACAAACGGGTCTTCAAGCGTTCCTTGCTCCTTGATCTCCAATTCTTCAAAATTAATTCTAACTATTACTATTACAAAACTATTTTAAAATAAATAGAAACCTTGATCAGCAGTCAAGGGGAAGTACATAGGAGGGAGATAGAATTTACATTAAGAAAAAAATTAGAGAAGACGAGGTATGCAGACCCCATTTAATAAAACTCATACATTCATGCATCCAACTAAAATAAAATCCAATCACATTGATCAATAGTCCATAATCAATCCCATTTATTATCATACACATCACCATATGCATCAAAAAATAATATTCATCTCATGAATAGATAAACATTCAATATATATATTGATATCATTTAATGGGCAAATTTAGTTAGTATAAAATCTAATTTTGAATCAAAATAAACTCCTTTATTTTAATCCAAATTTAA
Source organism: Panax ginseng (assembly GCA_020205605.1). Lineage (NCBI taxonomy): Eukaryota > Viridiplantae > Streptophyta > Magnoliopsida > Apiales > Araliaceae > Panax > Panax ginseng. Next base: position 88,703,730 of record CM035139.1, on the reverse strand, counting down.
ATCAAAATAAAACTATTTTATTTTAATTTATCCAATTTTAAATAAAATAAACTATTTTATTTTAATCAAAATATTTAATCAAAATAAACTCCTTTATTTTAATTAATTATGGAATCTAATTCCATATAAAAAAACTCATTTATTAAAAGAAACACGGATGTTCTTTCTTATTCACAAATAAACTCCTTTATTTTGAATAATATGAAATCTTATTTCATATCTAAATAAACTCCTTTATTTAAGGAAATACAGATTCTCTTTCCTATTCACAAATAAACTCTTTTATTTTGAATAATATGAAATCTTATTTCATATCTAAATAAACTACTTTATTTAAGGAAAGATGGATTCACTTTCCTATTCACAAATAAACTCTTTTATTTTAGGAAACGTGAAATCCAATTTCAACTCCAATTAGTTATCATGGAATCCAATTTCAACTCTAATTAGTTAGCATGAAATCTAATTTTAATATTAAAATAAACTCTTTTATTTTAATATTAAAATAAACCTTTTATTTTAAAATTAAAATAAACTTTTTATTTTAATTATAAAATAAATATATATAATACTGGAATGAACTCTGTTGAAAAAAAAAAAACGTAAGCAACAAATATATAAATAAAACCATCCAGGTTATACTTATATGTATATAAGTTATACCATATAACTTAAATCCTGTTGCTTCCCTTTCTTGGTTCACGTGATATGATAACTCTTAATCCAAATTAACCACCCACGCGAATTAACGAAAAAAACCGAAATCGATTTTCAAAATGCATTTGTGAAATTTATTATTTTTTTAAATAAATTTTATACCACAAAATTATGCCCAATTAAATTATTCTAAACACATATCAATATACATATGAAATTAGACAATTAATAATTCGCATAAAGGTTTGACTCTGATGCAACTGTTAGGTTTGTAATATTCAAGAACGCAATCAAATTGCATAAATAAACGGAAACGTGAAAAATCAAAGTTTTAAAATTTTATACAAACCATATGCCCGGATCACCCTTTATGCATAATTATTAATTAAACGAAAAGATATGAAAAAGAATCATACCCTTGAAGATCCGAGCTTCCTCAGGTACAAGTTCACCTCTAATCCTTTTCGCGTTCAACTTGAATCCACCGGGTTTGGTTCCTTACTTTGATCAACGTTAGCCACCCAAGTGTTTGGCCTCTAAAGGTGATCCACCAAGGAAGAAGAAGAATTCAAGAAAATGGGTATTTGGCAAAACCCTAGTTTTCTATCTCTATAGAAAAGGCGTACTCTCCTAACTATTGGAATTACGTATGTTGTAAAAGTCCACCACCTCTTCACCCATAATAAGACTCCTCTTATTTATAGATGTGGGCAAACCTCCTTAACAATTAAGGAATTGGGTTTTATTTTAATTAATTAAATTCCTTTAATTAATTAGGCTCCCAATCTTATTAGGAATAATTAATTAAACTCTTTTAATTAATTGGCCTCCTAATTTTATTAGGATATACGAGAGTACTTTTATTAATTAATTCTCAAACTCCTTTAGGAATTAAATAATAGTAATAGTAATAATAATAATAAGACTCCTCTTATCAATTTATATTTAATATTTCCAAAATATTAAATAATAAATATTAAGCTATTTAATTTATTCTATCACCATAGATTAAATTAAATATACTTAATTTATTATTACGATTATGCCATTAACTTCTTAAATAATTATTCTTCCTTTTATGGTGTGACCCTTTAGGTTCTCCATATTAAAGCGGTTGTGAATAAATCAATTAGAACAATTTAATCTTATTTAAATAAATAAATTAAACTAATAATTTATTTAAATAAATAATATTTATTCTACAATAGGGATAAGCCTCCCTAGCGATCAACGACTTTCCAGATAATAAAGATTTCAACATTAATCATAAAAAGAACCTTTGAGTAAATAGTTACTGTACAATTCAATCCTTCCACCATACAATGTCCCAATTAAATATAAGACATGGAATTACTATCAAGTCTTATTTTATTTAATTATATGTATTTTGACTCTTTAATGCACAACTCCAAATAATGCAAATTAGAAACTCCTTTCTAATTTCATTACGCCTTAAACCCGAGGACTCTTTGGGTTGTCATTTATCGAATCACATAGTACATTTCTCTTCTTTTACTAGAAGTGGTAGATTCTTTATTGATCATACATTATCTCCATGTACAACTTATTATACCCAAGCATACCCTTTGATATACCCTAAGGGTCTTAAGGAATAAGTCAAAGTATAACTCATCATACACAAGATACTATGATGATCTCAAGTCCAAGGATCACTTGTACTACTATCACTACAGGAATTCCTATTCACAGGCAAGTAAAACTCCATTAGGTATTCCTTAGCGAGCCACGTTCAGTGAACTTATTCTCCAATAAGCACCTACATACTTGCTTTAGTGTCTCCACACAAATGATCATGAGATCAATCATCCTCATCCAATGAGAAAGTAACGTATGTACCAATCTATCCGGATTCACTAATCCCCAATTTAGTAATCCAACGATTGGGAAATATTTTAGTTTTAAGCTTTCTAAGAATTTAGATCTCATTAGAATGATCATCATCATTATTCTAAAAGCATTGCTTAAAACTATGGGTTTATCACATATTATAAAAAAGTATCATGTAGATAATTAAAAGCCTTTAATAAATTAATACTTTTTATTAATAAATGAATAAGATTGTTACAAAGTATATGCTTTATCATCAAACATGATTGGCTTGTATGCATACTACTTTCAGTTGGTGCAAGATTGATAATACTTGCATGACTAAATTAAAAAATTGAGGTATAGATGGAGGTACTATACTGTAATTCGTATTTTCACATGATTATAACTATTGATTCACATGATTGAACTATTGATTCACATTATTTACTATTAGGGGAGGTGGTGCAAGTTTGATAATACTTACAGGACTAAATTAAAAATGAAGAAAAAGAGGAAGGTATTATATTGTAATATTCTGAGCCCCAAAACGTGCAATTATCGAAACTATATTTTTCTATAAATAGAAGCTCGTTCTTCCTTCATTTCTCACCAATTCACTAAAGTTTTAGAGCAATTATTATAGAGAAAAATTATAGAGAGAAAAAAGAAGAGAAGTCTGCTACCTCACTATTCCAGTATCCAGTTTTCTTCTAAGGTAAGGGGTATTATTTCTTTCGTATTCATGAATAGAGCTATTGTTATTCCATTCTTTATTATTCTGTTGGAATAACCTGTATACGCGGACTACCGTATACATGGTAAAATTCTTCTGTTATTCCATTCTTTATTATTATGTTGGAATATCCTGTATGTACGGATTACGCATGACCTGGTTCTATTCTTTATTATTCTATTGGAATAACCTGTCTGTGCGGTCTATCGTATGCCTGGTGAATTCTATTGTTATTCCATTCTTTATTATTACATTTGGAATATCACATCTGCATGCGGATTACGCATGACCTAGTTCCATTCTTTATTATTACATTTGGAATATCACATGCATGCGGATTCGCATGACATGGTTCCATTCTTTATTATTACATTGGGAATAACTTTTGTTTCACTGCTTCTCACCGCATGCATGGTGAATTCTTCATTATTCCATTCTTTATTATTACATTGAAATAACTTTTGTCTATATGGTCTACCACATGCATGGTGAATGATCCTTCAGTATTCATTCCTTATTAAATTGTGGAAATGATCTGCATTACGTGGATTCTTTGCATGGCGGGTGAAAATCCATTTGCAGATTTAAGTAATTTTTCTGACCCTTAAAAATTCTGAAAAAATTTGAAATGATAATTTGATGAGTTTTCTATATTGTGTCCAAAGATGGCGATTTTTGGATGTATAGATTAAAAGTTATGGATTTTATGGGAAAATACTATTTTAAAAGTAAACCCTTATAACTCCTTGTGGTGAACTCCAAAATTGGTGAAATTTTTATTGGGAGTACATGTATATAACAGGAGTATACCCTGTAAATTTTAGAATTTTTGGACAAAAGTACAATTTATGATAAATGTCTAAATATTCGGCAGTTTTGGCCATATGAAAAATAGTAAATGAATTTTAAAAATTTCTAGAAAAATATATGTTCAATATGGGACTATATTCTGTTAAATCCCAGAAAAAAAATATTTTTGGGACTGATTTAGTATTTTTCATGAAAATGAACTAGTTATAAGTAAATAAGGTATATGCAGATTTTTGATGAGGGATTTGATCATTGGTGATGAAATCTTATGAGTATGACATTTTTGAATGATTAAATGCATTATTTGGTAAAGTGTAAACAATTGAAATAAATTGTTTATAAGTTTAAGAAGTGATTAAAATATTGTTATGATATTAATAATATTAGATTATGAGTTTATTAAGTGATTGATAATATTTGGATAAATTTAAAGTCTTTAATATTTATCCTTGTTTTCGTTTGATTAATGCTTATATCATTGTCATCATCCTCATGCTTATATTATGATGAAAGTCATCATTGGCTTACGTGCAAAGATGGACTGTTAATTATTAGTTTTACAGTTGAATATCTTTGGCTTACGTGCAAATATGGACAGTTAATTATTGGCTTTACAGTTGAATATCTTTGGCTTACATGCAAAGATGGACTGTTGATTATTGGTTTTACAGTTATATATCTTTGGCTTACGTGCAAATATAGACTGTTGATTATTGGTTTTACAGTTGTATATATTTGGCTTACATGCAAAGACGAACTATTGATTGATGAGTATCTTTGGATTATGTGCATAGTTGAACTATTTATTGGTATGATTATGACCGAGGATCATTCTAAGATAATCATGACCCGTAATGTTATAGATGATGTGGTAAAAGTCCTCATTGGCGTAGTGCATTGATGGGCGATTATTGGTATGATTATAACAAGGGATTATTCGGTATAATCATGACCATTGATGATTACATGAATATCCTTGGTCGTAGTGCAGGGATGATTCGATGATGTGGATTATTTATTAAGTTGAGTCTCACATAAAATATTGATTATACACTTTTAATTAAGTAAAAGATAGTAGATATCATGCTCTACTTGACTCTTCTAAAATACAATTGTATGTCTTTTGGCACAGTAAGCGCAAAGAATAAATTGTTAATGAATATCTTTAGTAAAAGTAGTGCAAAGATGAATTTATTAGTATGATTATGGCGAATTGTGATTGGTATAACCATGATTTTTGATGTTTCGGTGAAGATAGGTGATGAAAATTATCTTTGTCACAGGAAGTGAAGAGGAATTTAGAATCACAATTATGATTATGAGTTATTTATATAATTGTGGGCGTGAATTGTTGATTGATGTTACGAGGATAAAATATTATTGGTGGACTTTTTAACATGGAGAAGATAATAGACACGATGGTCTATTTGACTCTTCTAATGGATTGCTTTCGTTTATTTTGCAACTATAGTTGAAAAGTTTTATCATCTACTATATGTTCTAAATCTCTGATTTATTATTGACGAAGGCTATTGATAATTTAATTATCTTTAGACATGATATTCTTTACTGGGCTATTTGTGGTCACCCTTTGCTTCACAATTCCTTTCAGGTAATAGGAGTGTAGCTGGGTCGAATGGGGATAACAGGGAAATAGTGTGTTTGTCCGAGACTGTCGAAGTTTCTCAATACATTATAAAACGACATGACATGCAACAGATAATTGTATTGAGGACCTAAGATGTGTGTGTCATATTTTATACGTCACTTAATAATTGATTTTGGCGAACAACAATAGGGTGATGAGAACCCGACTTTGAAAGCGTCAAAAGTGCACCTCGTTAGAATGAATATGATAGTAATCTTCGCGTTCTTCTTTGGGGTCTTAAAATATTTGTTGATGTATTTTATATGGCATTGTAACAATTAGAGTTTGGATACTGTCTATGAGACAATATTGTATTAAAACTCACAGCTTATCTGTTGTTTTACTCTGCACGACAGTTCAACAATTGTATAAATGAAGTTTGTATTTGATTTTTATAGAGTGATATTTGGCGACTCAGAATGGGTCGTGTGGACCTATTTTGGAGGCGTCCACAATATATATATATATATATATATATATATATATATATATATATATATATATATATTTCATCAGTTCGGAGTTTACTTATTGGCGGTTGATTGCTTTTCTTGCTTTATTTATATTTCGTCATTGAAGAGTTTATTTAGTATTCGGTTGATCGCCTCTATATATATATTTACAACTTTTATATATTTATATTTCCAATCCCCATGGAGTTGCTTAAATCTTTTGGTTGATCGTATATATATATATATATATATATATATATATATATATATATATATATATATACACACCACGGATCAGTCCCAACTCGGGACTGATCAAATTGAGACCCTATTTTTTTTTTTGGCTTTTTTAAACAACTAATTTTTTTTTAATATTTTGTGGAACTGAAATTTTTCCATAATACAATGTTTTGGGCATGACTTGAATACCTATACCAAAAAATGTATGTACATTGCACATCTTTATGCATGCACTCTATATTTTTATACGTATCCAAATCACATCCAAAACACTGTATTATATAAAAATTTCAGTTCCATAAAATATTAAAAAAATTATTTGTATTAAAAAAAAGAAAAAAAAAAGTCCGTATTTTAAGAAAGTCCGGGAGTCCGGATAGGAACCAGACTCTATATATGTGTGTGTGTATATATATATATATATACTTACAACTTTTATATATATAATTGCTTACAGCTTTCATACAAACTGCTACATCATGTGAGCCTAGGAATCATGTAATCACAGATTTAGTCTCTTGAATCTAGATTTGATTCTCGTGATGGACATTTTTGGCTGTAATCAGCTTGTACATTATTTACAGTGTTTGAATTTCCTTAGATGACTCTCATGCCCACAAGGAGTTCGGCACTACTATGTATATTATTTTCTCGAAGATGCCTCGCATCTCGAAAATAAAAGCAATCAAGGTGAATATATAATAAAATGGAAGTATCAAAGGCCTCAATTACTATTGAGCATAAAGGGGTTTGAAAAACCTCTTTTACAAAACATCATTGCTATATCTTGTTAAAAGTGAACTTTTATACAAAATTCAAACCCTTTGTATATAGGTGAAAACGAGGCATATCACTACTTCCAGATAATTGCACATTGACTCACACACACAGACATTCATATTACAATTTAATTGAAAAGTGACGGTCACCGTGGTAACACGGATGTTGGGGGTGCCTAACACGGATCTCGGTTTCACAGACCTGTTAAGCAGTGTCATATCAATGGGTCAATATGTAAACCTTTTCTCGGTTGAGTTGGTACAACTATTTAAAAATACCAACTGGCGACACTTATAGTCCAATCGTCGACATATAAATGTCGAACCTTTTCACAACTTTTTTTTTCAAACAAATCTCACCTAACATGAGAACACTAAAAGACAAGAACAAAAAAGGGACATTAAAAATCCCGACGTCGACAGTAGTCTGACATGAAGACTACACATTAAAGCCATTAGAACACTTAGATCATGACCAGGGTGAAAGATAATCATGGTCAAGCATGGGTTGACCAACTGCCTGAAGAACAAATCTGGAAAACCCAGATTTCTTCAAGAGCAGATTTCTGACAAGGTTTGACTGGCTCGAATCTTGAGTTTGTGTTGTTGTTAGGCTGATTTAATGTTGTATTGTTGTTCCTTGACATTAATATTACATGTTTGAACCCTTTAATCACAATAAGTAAGCTCAGGATCAAAGTTACAAAGCACCAAAAGTGGTACCTTGCAACTTTTCTTTATTTCTGGGTAACCCAAAAATGAAGAACAACCTTTGACCTGAACTTTGATGGCCAATATCTCTCTAATATGATGTATGTTGGCCATGTAATTGGTTTAGGGTTGTAGTATTACACCAGTACTATAACATTAACACCATTAGCTGTCCAGAAAACAACAAGATCTATGTTTTATTTGTGGTCAAACATGGCACCCGGATAACTGGGTTTGAATGTTTATGAACACTGAAGAACACCTATAGCGACAGTTTTGTCGCTATAGGCACCTTTAGTGACAGATTTAATATCTATTAATTATTTTTATTAAATAATTAGAGAAAAATGGTTTTTAATTATGAAAAATTCATAATAAATTTCTAAAAATTATTTTAAAGCCTAAAATGGGTTTTTAATAATTTGGAGTATATTTCATTAATATTCTAATATTTTAAAATATTAATGGTATTTAATTTATTTAATTATTATATTAAAAAATTACTTAAAATGATTTTAATACTTTAAAATTATTTGAAATTATATTATGGTGTTAGAAAATATTTTAAGTTATTTTGAATGACTTTTAATATTTTGTGATGAATTTTATTAATAAATTAATATTGATGATAATTGATTTATTTATTAAATGTACTAAATAAATTGTGAAAAAAATAGTTTTAATGATTTAAAATCATATAAAAATGATTTTAACTGCTTTTAAAAATCATTTAAATGTGATATTAAGGTATTAAAAATACTTTGAGATATTCTAAATACTTTATAATATTAAGACATGTATTTCATTAATATTTGAAAATTAAATAAATATTAATGATAATAGAATATTGTGGTATTTAAATTATATATGATATTAATGATTAAAAATTATGATAAATGGTAATAATTATCCGAAAATTATTATGAGTTGTTGAAAAATATTTTGACTAAGAATAAAATTATCTAAGATAATTGTGAACTAGTTTAAGTAGAGTCTTAAGGAAAATAGGCTCGATAATTGTCCGACTAGGACATCAGGATGTCAGACTTGTACCGGACTCAACTCAGACTAAAATAGTTTGATTTGATACTGATTCTTAAGTATTTTATAGACTGATAAGATTATGTGATAATGTGTTTAGGTTATTTTATAACTGTATATAACAGTATTATACTGTGATGATATTATTCTAATGTGGAGATCAATATTATTAATATTAGGTCTTCGAATAAAGCTATGTAGACTGCGTAGCAGTAGTCGGTGATATAAGCAAGTTCTCTCTAACTCAACACTGAGTTATGATTATTCCAATATGCTTATAGTTAATCATTACTGATTATACCATGTTTATGATTTGTTGAATCGCACTTTGTGCATATCACATGTGTTCATCAGGTATGAAAGGTTGATCACCTTTATTACCATTTGTTCCAGTTATAGTTGTTCAAATTCATTCTTGACCATTCAATTTTATTTTCTCGGTCGTTCAGCTATAAAAAATTTAATTCTTGTTCTTTGTCAATGATTATATTGTTGAAAGTTTGTTAGCTTATTGTTCAATTCTTTTAATCATGATATATCCTTTATTAAACTTAAACTTGCTGGGCAAACTTGTTGCTCACCCTTGCTATATCATGATAAACATTGCAGATTAGACAAATACGTCGGATACAGGAAAAGCAAGTGATATTGTATGTCGGATAAAAAATGGAATATAGGTTTTATGTGAAGGTTCTCTACCTTGGGGATAATGTGTAATTTTAATGTATAAACAATTTATGTTTATATCTTCTGCAATAGTAATAGAATTAGTATACCAGATTCTTGGTGATTGGGACCAAGATCGGGGGATGCTACAGTTGGTATCAAAGCTGTGGTTTCGGGGTTATTATAGTTGATATCAGAGCTGTGGTTTCGGGGTTATTACAGTTAGTATCAAAGTCGTAGATTTGGTGAGTATTACACTTGGTATCAAAGCTGTAGGTTATAAACCTTAGGTAGGGTTACCTTAGGCTAATAATTGCAGTGGGATAAGGATAAGGTCTAACTCAAATAGAGTTAGTGAGTTGATAAGATTCAAAGATGAATCTTGACGAGTTATAAAGATACAGAGTTCCCTAACTCTGATAATAAAGGTAAACAGTAGTGATGAAAAGATAGAGTCTAAAAGACTAAAAGTACAGGGATAAGAGATCATATAACAAAACGATCGAAGTTTAGAAATAGATCGTAACATAATACGATGAGATCATCCCGTGATCTAATAAGGTCATAGCAGGGAGGTGTATCAATCAAGTGATTGAAAATTTTATGGTAAATTTTTGTGTGTCAGTTGTACTATAAATTAGAATCATTTAGCTTCCTACTCGATATAGTGGTTAAGTTAAATAATTCTTTGTATAGGTGGGGAATTTTTCGTGGTGTAACAACCGCTTAGCTTCCTATATTGATTAGTGGTCGAGTTTGGTTCGACAACCACTTGGTTTCTGGTAATGATAATCATTGAAATGTTTGTGTCGCGCTATTTACTATATGCATGTTGAGAAGGTGATTCTTTTCTCATGTGTATAACAGATAGGTACAGTATAGTTAGAGAATATAAGTTTAAGTGCAAGTTCTTAAAACTCATACTTATGGTAAGTTCGTGACTCATAATCGTATGGTATATTTTTGAACCCCTCAGCGAATGGACGCCTATGATCTGACTAGGATAAGTTCTTAAACTCATATGATTGTGAAAAGTTTCTGAACTCATAATATGTGGTAAGCTTGAAGAACTGGGTATACCTATATGTGAATGGAGTATTGAGGATAATAGGAACAGATAGATTGATTAAGCAATGGATTATTAGTGGAGACATAGGTTTTCCAAAACCTTCTAGCTATGTTAGACTTCAAAATTTTTGACATCAAGCTAAATGCGCATTATGGGCCTTTTGAAAATGAATTTTTACTCTCAACACATAGTGACAATTGTGTATGTGTGGACGTCGGGACACTGACACATCGTTACCTGTTGAAATGATAAAACTGATTTGAAATGATTTTTGAACGATTTAAAGTATAGTCTATGCTAATTGTTTTGCCTAGACGACAATGATTTGAAATATCAAAATGTATTTTATTTATCATTAATGTATCATGTAACCTGGTATACAGATGATAAAAAAATGATGGAGTTGTAAATATAGGAAGACTTAGTGTTGAATTCGATTAAAAAATTGTTGTCCCACTATTGTATAAAGTGTTATGACAAAGTCACTCAATGTCGGAATCCTCAAACGGGCTATTAACACAGTACGGTATTATCACGTCATAAAACTATTTTCAAAATTTTAAATTGCCAACGGGGTTTGGTTATACATAAATGTTTCGGTTGAAATTGAATTATTGGTATGAGTCTAAGCTATTTGATTCAGCTAGACCAACGCTTATGAAATTCAAAGCGTTCCTTGAAAATTTTCCCGAACCAAATTATTTTGGTGCGGAATCTGATAAGACTGAGGTAAGAATCCCAAAATTTAGGAAAATTTTTGTGCGCCCAAAGCGAATAAGAGGAACGGGGAAAAATTGTTCTGACCACCAGTACTTAATAAGTACAGGGCATAACGAGCTAATTACCCACCGTGTCCGTAAGACATGACAGTTTGCAGATGAATTTATGTATAAACTTTTTGAAAATGAAAGTTTGTAGCCTATATGACTCCTCAGGAAAAGGATAATGCCATGTTCAACTTGGGGATAAAATGTGCAGCTAAATTGTAATAGTATAGTTTGATAAATATGTTATATGTTAGATAGTTTATGAATCGTGTATAAGTTAAGGTTACTCGATTTTGGGGATTTAATGTGTACGTTTATTGTATAAACAATTTATGTTTATATCTTCCGCAATAGTTATAGAATTATCATGCCAAGATCCATGGTGATTTGGGACCCGAATTTTGGGGATGCTACAAAAGATAATCATGGTCAAGCATGGGTTGACCAACTGCCTGAAGAACAAATCTGGAAAACCCAGATTTCTTCAAGAGAATATTTCTGACAAGGTTTGACTAGCTCGAATCTTGAGTTTGTGTTGTTGTTAGGCTGATTTAATGTTGTATTGTTGTTCCTTGACATCACTGCTACATGTTTGAACCCTTTAATCACACTAAGTAAGCTTATGATCAAAGTTACAAAGCACCAAAAGTGGTACCTTGTAACTGTAACAACCTCTAACATGAACTTTGATGGCCAATATCTCTTTGATATAATGTATGTTGGCTATGTAATTGGTTTAGGGTTGTAGTATTACACCAGTACTACAACATTAACACCATTAGCTGTTCAGAAAACAACAAGATCTAGGTTTTATTTGTGGTCAAACATGGCACCCGGATAACTGGGTTTGAATGTTCATGAACACTGAAGAACACCTATAGCGACAGTTTTGTCGCTATAGGCACCTTTAGTGACAGATTTAATACCTATTAATTATTTTTATTAAATAATTAGAGAAAATGGTTTTTAATTATGAAAAATTCATAATAAATTTCTAAAAATTATTTTAAAGCCTAAAAATTAGTTTTTAATAATTTGGAGTATATTACATTAATATTCTAATATTTTTAAATATTAATGGTATTTAAGTTATTGAATTATTATATTAAATAAATTACTTAAAAATGATTTTAATACTTTAATAATCATTTGAAATTATATTATAGTGTTAGAAAATATTTTAAGTTATTATGAATGACTTTTAATATTTTGTGATGAATTTCATTACTAAATTAATATTAATTAAAATTGATTTAATTAATAGATGTATTAAATAAATTGTGGAAAATTAGTTTTAATGATTTAAAAATCATATAAAATGATTTAAAGGTTTGAAAAATTATTTTAAGTTATAAAATATAACTTTTGATATTTTATCATGAAAAACATTAATATTTTAATATTAATGACAATTATTTGATAATGATTTTAAGCTGTTTTAAAATTATTTAAATGTGATATTAAGGTATTAAAAATACTTTGAGATATTATAAATACTTTACAACATTATGACATATATTTCATTAATATTTGAAAATTAAATAAATACTAATGATAATAGAATATTATGGTATTTAAATCATATAAATATGATATTAATGATTGAAAAACTATGATAAATGGTAATAATTATTTGAAACTTATTATGAGTTATTAAAAAATATTTTGATTGAGAATAAAATTATCTAAGATAATTGTGAACCAGTTTAAGTAGTCTTAAGGAAAATAGGCTCGATAATTGTCTGACTAGGACGTCGGGATGTCAGAATTATACCAGGCTCAACTTAGACTGAAATAATTTGACTTTATACCGAGTCTTAAGTATTTTATAGACTGATAGGATTATGTGATAATGTGTTTAGGTTATTTTATAACTGTATATAATAATATTATACTTTGATGATATTATTCTAATGTGGAGATCAATATTATTAATATTAGGTCTTCGGATAAAGCTATATAGACTGTATAGCAATAGTCGGTGATACATGCAAGTTCTCTCTAACTCAACCCTGAGTTATGATTATTTAAGTATGCTAGTGGTTAATCATTGTTGATTATACCATGTCTATGATTTGTTGAATCGCACTTTGTGCATATCGCATGTGTTCATCAGGTATGTAAGGCTGATCACCTTCATTACCATTTGATCTAGTTATAGTTGTTCATGTTCATTCTTGACCGTTTAATTTTATTTTCTCGGTTGTTCAGCTATGAAAATTTTGATTCCTGTTCTTTCTCAATGATTATATTGTTGAAAGTTTGTTAGCTTATTGTTCAATTCTTTCAATCATGATATATCCTTTATTGAACTTAAACTTGTTGGGCAAACTTGTTGCTTACCCTTGCTATATCATGATAAACATTATAGATTAGACGAATACGTCGGATACAGGAGAAGAAATTGACATTGTATGTCGGAAAGAGTATGGAATACAAGTATTACGTGAAGGTTCTCGACCTTGGGTATAGTGTGTAATTTTAATGTATAAATAATTTATGTTTATATCTTCCGTAATAGTAATTGAATTAGTATACCAGATTCTCGATGATTGGGACTAGGATCGGGGGATGGTATATTCCCAAAAAATTCTGGTGGTCCCAGCTCCTTGAATTGATTAGCGGTGACCATTCGAGAGATGCTAGTGTTTCCACCTGTATTTTGAATAGGAGTCTCTCTTGCTTGATGTTGCATGAATTTCAGAAAGCTTTTGAACATCCCATCGTTCATCATTTGGTCGGTGTTTTTGTTTACATGAGGATTATTGCCTTTCTGATGCACATTATCCTGAGTATTGATTGGCGGTGACTAAACGGTCTCATGTGCTCTATTTCTTATCTCAACATTTTTAGATGTCATTTTTAAACACTGCCACAAAACAAAGGGTTAATTGACATGCCATAAATTATCCCTATATTCTGACCGACCAATTAAATAACAAATAATCTTAGGTAGGTCATATTAGCGAAGGATTTACCCGTCTCTTTCCTCCTAGTTCTAGCCTCAAATCTCAGCCATGGATCATATCCGTAAGCTTTGATACCAACTGTGACGCCCCAAAAATAGGTATACACAACCCATTCTGAGTAGCCAAATACATGGTACAGAATTCAAATACAACTTAATTATACAACTGTCGTGAAAAATATGACAAAACATAAGGTGTAACACGAATATTGTCTTGTAGACAATATCCAAGCTCAAATGGAGTCCTTATTACAATTATTATTACACTATTTTATAAAATAGTGAGGACTACTATAGCAACCATCTTGGACCGTCACTCCATTCCCCGACTAATCCCGGCTATATTCTCATTTCCTGAAAAGAACAATGAAAACAAAGGGTGAGCTCAACTAGCCCAGAAAAGAATATTATAACTAAGATAATACAGAATAAATTATCGTTAGCCTTCAACAGTGTAAAATTGATAGAATACAATAAACAACAAGTTTAACTGCAGTGGAACAAGCAATCCATTAGAAGAGTCAGGTAGAGCATGATATCTACTATCTTCTATGATTTATTTTATTGCTGTAACATAGCTCAATAAAATAATTCACATCATCGAATTATCCATGCAATACGGGCCAATGATATTCGTTATTATCACCAATGGTCATGATCATGCCAACAACTGTCCATCAATGTACTACGGGCCAATGAGGACTTTTACCACATCATTTGTAACGTTACAGGTCATGCTTATATCGATACATAATTCTTGGTTATAATCATACCAGTCAACAATCCATCTATGCACTACGGGCCAAGGATGACTTTTATCATAATATAAGCATGAAGATGATGACAATGATATAAGAATTCAATTAAATGAGAGCAAGGATAAATTTTAAAGATTTATAATTCAATTTATCTAGAGTTCAAGAATGTCCAAATTGTCAACATGATACTGCTTTGTGGAGTAGAATTCAAGAATAATATTCGTGTAAAAATAATTTGGACAGAAAAGAAATTAATTTTTGTCGTGAATAGTACCTCAGGTGAATATTACCCGAGTGAAGAGTATCCAGTTAATAGTATTTTGTGAATAGTACCCTGTGAATAGTACCCCAACATGCAAAGATTAAAATTTAACAAGAATGCTCAAAAAAATATTTTCTTAAAAAGATACTCGATGAAGCATAAATTTTAAGGATATTTTACTAATTTAAAGGAGTACAGAAACAATACTTATCAAAATGAGTATAGAATTAGGAATATGAAACGAAATAATATTACTTACATACTATAGAGTATGGAAGAAAATATTATTTCTTACGAATATTGAACAAAAATAATATCCTTTACCTTAAAAGAATAGTATTTCTGACTAGTATAGCGGGGATATTTTTGAAGAAAAATTGTACTATTTTCTACACTCAATGCTTCGTTAAACTCAAAAGAAATACGCTCAATATTACAGAAAAAGAATTCAATGATTTTGGTGTGATTTTCATTTCTAAACCAAGCATCCTATTTATAGGAGAATGGCAGGATACTATTTGAATTAGAAAATCACGATCAAACAGTAAAACCTTCACGGGCGCAGAACCAGCGAAAAATTTGATTTTACTATGCAGCACTATACAATAAAATATTCTAATAAAACAAAAAAATTAAATAAAATATAGTATATTCCATTTATAATCTAATAAAACAAAACTTATAATATATATATATAGGTAATAAGAAAAATTGAGATAACTTTCTACCGATAATTTTGAAAAATGAGTAAGTTGGGGTCCATATAATAAGTCAAACTTACAACAAATACTCCAATAAAAAAAACCCATTTATTTATCTCAATTCACTTGGCTTCACTAAACATATTTTTAATAACATTTATTCATCATTAATATTATAACTCAGAACATTAACTACCAGATCATTCCTAGGAAAGATGGGGCTTTCTGATAAGGACTTCCCTTTATTGGCTCGCAATTAGGTGACCAAACCCCTTTCCTCCATAGAACTTTCTAGACATTGTCAATAATGCAAATAATAATATGAATAACTTTGTCGTCTCAATTATTGATTTAATAATGTAAAATATTGTGAAAATAATTGAATCAATAATGTGAGATATTATGCAGCAATTACTGTGGCAATAATTGAATAAAACTAAGTGACTTCTCACGTAAGCATCAATAATCAAAGATATTGTGCAATACCGTATGCTACTGTGCAACCACGCATATTACTGTACTTCTATCACCGGGTATTTCAACAGTTAACGGTAAAACTTTTGCCGTTATTTTTATAAAAAGTTATTTCTGTCGTTTTCTAACTCCGACAATAATTCTATTATGGGGTCCACCAATGATTGTGCTATCGTACGAATTTTCCCCGACCAAATAAATATTTTATGACAACTTGCTTACTTTATAAAATTTATAAATATTACCCAGAACTTTAACATTATATCAAATCCACACATTATTATTCAAAATAACATTTAGAGAAAAATTAATATTTATTCATAAAAATTGGGGTCTTACATTATTTGTGTTGACAAACTGAAATTTGATAGCCACGGGATACTGTTCTCCAAAAATAGATACCAAAATTGCCCCTGCTCCAGCACCTTCCATGTTTATAGCTCCATCAAAATACAATTTCCATGATCGAACTATATTTTCCTGATGGCTTTGCTGAATTGTCATTATTCCTTCATCGGGGAAATAAGTTTCCAAGGGTTCAAAATTCCCAAACGGTGCTTCAGCCAATTGATCTGCAATTCCCTGACCTTTGATGGACTTTTGAGTCACGTAAATGATGTCGAATTATTGGAGGATCAACTGCCATTTGGATAATCGGTAATTCAATATGGGTTTGCTAAATACGTACTTCAGAGGATCTATATGGGATATAAGATAGGTTGTATACCCTTGAAGATAATGTTGTAATCTCATGGCGGCCCATTCTAATGCACAACATTTCTTTTCAATCAAAGTGTACTTTTGCTCACTGCTGCTGAATCTTTTAATGAGGTAATAGATAGCTTTTTCCTTGCCACTATCGTCTTTTTGTCCCAGCATGCAGCCTATAGCATTGTCATTAACTGACAGGTACATAAACATAGGAATATTATCCCTTAGAGGTGCCAAGATGGGACCTCTGACCAATTGTTTTTTGATGGAAATGGGCTAACACATTGCTATGACTTGAGAGATGAATCTGCTAATGAAATTGATTCTCCCCAAAAATCCCCGTATTTCCCTTTCTGTTCGGGGCACGGGCATCTCGGTGATTGCCTCAATTTTGGCAGGATCCAGTTCAATGCCTCTATGGCTTACTAGAAATCCCAGCAACTTTCCCGATTTGACACCGAAGGCACATTTGGCCGGATTCAGCTTCAAGTTGTATTTGCGCAATCGATTGTAAAGCTTTTTGAGATTGTCATCTTCCTTCCGGGATTTGACAATGATTTCATCCACATAGACCTCTATTTCTTTGTGCATTAAATCATGTAAAAGAGCCATCATGGCTTGCTGATAGGTGGTACTGGCATTGATAAGGCTGAAAGATAAACGGCTGTAACAAAAGGTTCACCAGGGAGTGATGAAGGCTTTTCTTCTCCCTATCCTCTTCAACAACCATGATTTAATGGTATCCAACGTAGCAGTTAACAAAAGAATATATGCGTTACTGAGTTGTGTTGTCTATTAGTATCTGGATAAAAGGTATTGGGAAATTGTCTTTGAGATAAGCTTTATTCAAATCCCGATAATCTATGCATACTCGTATCTTCCCTCCGAGCTTAGGCATAGGAACTATATTGGATAGCCACTCAGGGTAGGTTGATACCATGATGATGTCGACTTTGAATTGTTTAACAATTTCTACTTTGACTTTCAAACTCCACTCACCTTCAATCGCCTGATCTTCTGTTTGACTGGCTTGAATCCTTCCTTAATGGGCAGACGATGAATGACAATATCAGTAGATAAATAGATTATGTCCTAATGTGACCATGCAAACACATCCTGGAACTGGGTTAGTTTAGCAACCAGGTCTTTTCTTTGGCTTGGGGTAACGTCCATGCCAATCTGGATTTCTTTAGGGTTTTCTGAGGTTCCAATATTGACAGAGGTGGTTTGATCAAGGTTTGGTTTGGGTGTACCTTCGACCCATTCTTTGATCTCCTCGGGCACCTCATAGTCCTATATCCCTTCTTGCTCAATCCCCATCAAGTCAAAGTCCAACTCTACATCAAAGTTGTAGTCATTGTGGAGATTTGGCATTCGATTAGCAAGGCTAAACAAACCTAACTTTGGAGTCCTGAAAACAAAATGCTTTTAATTAACATATGAGATTGTTTGATTATACAAAGCGTTAGCAAAAGAATGACAAAAGTAACTACTAGTACTCTGCAACAAAAGTAAGCAGTTAATAATATCTACATAGCAGAGCAGAGGGATTTTATGCCCTTTTTATCCTTTTTGGCAGATGCAAGAAGTGCTGCTCCAGTTTCATAGGGTCAAGTTCTGGTGGACAGGTGTGATGAAGGGATAGTTGATGTCCTCCTCCTCTTTGATGATGACCATGACTGAATTCATATCAGGGTCAGTATTTCCCTTTGACTGGTTTCCTTAGCCCTATTTATACGAGGGGTCAGGATTTGATCTTCGAAGTAGTCATCATCTAGGATATCGTCATTCATACCCTTAGTATGTACCAGAAAGTACATCTTTGATAACCAGGTTTTTACTTCTTTTTTGAATTTTTGATTCCTTTCCTCGCTTTCTAGGTCCGGGATTATGACTTCTTTTCGACTAGCTGGCTTAGGCCTAAGAATCAGCATACCCGCCATGAAAATAGGAATTTTCCTCAGAGGCCTTAAAAATCCTACATCTGTAAGATTTGGTAACAAAATTATAGAGGATGGAACTAATGGATGCTTGTACGGGTTTCGATGATTTGATCCAGAGGAATAGCCTAATCTAGCCTTCCATGTCTAGATAGGACTTTGAACTAGACTTCTATTTCCTTGCTGAGTTTTCCTTAACCGTTGTCCAGGCTAGAAACTTAAGGATATCATTTCCTGACTTGCCGACATTACTTCGGTGGAAATTTTGGGATTCAAAGCTAGGGCACCGATAAGTTGATATTGAGTGTTGCTCACCTCAAGGGCTTGAAAACTGACAGGCTCAACTCTTTCATTGTGATTGATTAAAGATATATCACTTTGGACATGGACAAGTTATTCCAATTCAGCATTGACAGCGACCAGATTACCGTTAATAATGTATTTGACATGTTGATGAAGGGTTTATGGAACTGCTCCTGCCATATGGATCCATGGCCTTCCCAATAATATATTATATCCTATTGTGATATGTAGCGCTTGAAAGGATATGTAAAAGGTATGTGGATCGATCTCCACTGGCAATTCAATTTCTCCTACAACATTTTATCGAGATCCATCGAGGGCTCTTATGACTATGTGGCTGCTTTGGATTCGATTGCGATTGATCTTCATTCTTTCCAATGTGGCATAGGGACAGATATTCAAGGAAGATCCTCCATCTACCAACACACCTCTGACCACATATCTTGAAGACATCATTGCTACATGCAATGGCTTGCAATGACTTATCCCTTCGGGTGGTATGTCATCATCAGTGAAAGATATCACATTGTTGTTGAAAATATGATCTACCAAATGATGAAACTTTTTAGTGTCCACCGTCTTTGGCAGGTGAGCTTCTTCCAACACCTTCACTAAGACCTTACGATGATCTTTGGAGGATAAAACTATGTCCAGAATAGATATCTGTTGAGGTTATTATTTAAAGCTTTTTACCACCTTGGCTTCATTATGCACCATCTTGCAGTGGAATTCTTCAACTTTCTCCTCGGGCACTTTCCCCTTGGATTTGATGACTGGCTTTATTACTCAATGAGGTAGATATAGTGGGTTTTCCTTTAATATATCAGCAGTTTGATTTGAAGTTGATCCCTCAACATCCTCATAGTTCCATGGGACTCTTTTCAGGTTGATGATAGGATACTATGGTCTGAATGGCAATACCAATGGTTCTGGTGTAGCCACCTTTAAAGGGTTCCTTACTCCTTTGACCTTTATTCCTTAGATTGCAAGAGGTGTTGCAGATAAGTCTCTTTTAGAGGATATGACTGCTATAACTTCCCTCAATATCTGTGTTTCTGGACGAAATATATTCTACTCTTTAGGGAAAATCGGATTTTTATGACAATTAAATTTTTATTTGATTATGTGAATTAAATGAATTTAATTGATTATTATGTGAGTAAGCTATGTGAAGGTCGTTCTATGACCTAGAATGTGCTAACGTGGTTAGTATTCTGGCTTCGTGCTAGAATTATTTGTTTGGAATTTCCAAGACGAAAATAATTGTTTTCCGAGAAATTTCCGTTAAAAATACTATTCATCCGCTTCGTCGGGGAATTATTTTGAAATTTCTTTTGAGAGAAACGCGTGATGATAGAATATTGAGATTAGATGGAATATCTGATAATATTTCATTTATGGCAAACGCAGTTTTCGCCTGCGGACTTAAAACCTAAGGGTTGAGTATATTGATTTCCGAGAAGGAAATAATATGCGTAGAAGGAATGGCGTTAGGGTTAATGCGAGTGTTATACATTTATGATACTATTTAGTATCTATGTATAATACGTTGAGTAAATACGAAGTACAATACGATTATTGTATGAGTAGTATACGGAGAGAATACGTGAATTGTACGTATGGGATACGATTCGTATTATAGAATTAAGTTAAGACTTAATGATAATTCATTTGGGTTGATTATATTTAGTCCAATCAATCAAATGAGCAAGCCCAAGGGATTAGTTGGTTAAGCTCAATTCAAGGCCCAATATTAGATTAAGTTAAGCCCAATGCAAGAAAAAATCGAACCGTGGATCGAACCCATGGGTCACCGAATGGGTAAAACTCATGGGGCAACCCATGGGGGATGACCCATGGGTGGTGGGCCACCACTGGTGTGCAAGTCAAGAAAATCACTTGGTCACCAAGTATTTTACTTGGTGACAAAGTGTTGAATAGTAAGGAGGTGGTGGGTACATTGTCCAAATTGCCTCCATTCTATTTTCCTATAAATAAGAAGGCAAGGTTGGCCATTTGAGAGTTTTTCAATTGCTCAACCAATATTTTGAGAGAGAAAAGAGAGCTAGACTTACACAAATCTTATATTTTGAAGCTTTTTCATTAGAGTTTATCAAGAACACATAAGAGTTTTTAAGGTAATATTCCTTATCTTCTCATTTCCATCTCTTTTAGATTTTCTTTTATCTTAGAGAATCATAAAATGGGTGGTATATCTCTTGTATAGTGGATTAAAGATGACTTACCATAGATTCAATCTCTATAAGTCATGAGATCATAGGAATCATAAGGTTTAATATAGTTTCAAACCATGAAAATATTGTTTGTTGAGATCAATTGTTTATAAACGATTGAACTCCATCAATACGCTAATATATGCATCTTGTTTGGTTAGATGTAGATATGAAATCCATGGAGTATTCCATGTGATTTGGCTTAGAGAACGCTAGTAACGTAACGGTTATGGTGAATTTTACGTAATTAGACGTTAAACGTCAAAACGTTGAAATTCCTGGATGGAGGTCAAAAGTTGACGTGAGACTTGAAAACGTTGTTTTTCAATGTCAACACGTGAGATAGGGTGATTAAGAGTTGTGGGTTCAAGAATCGCCGATTCTCGACTTAAAACGAAGAAAACGAGCATCGAACGCCATTAACGCTATTTAACGCCTGTAAATGAACTCAATAGTGAATTTTGAGTTATTGATTCAAAAGTGTCAAATTTTTATATGAACGCCAGAGTATGTCATTTATGACGTGTAGGCTTTTGAACGGACCAAATCGGGCTTATAACGGCAAGTTACTACCGGAATTTCACAAAAATTTTCAAAATTGTTGAGTGATTCTCGTATCGAGGTCTCGCGCCGCTACGCCGCCATATTAGTAGTGTTAAATACCGCACCAGCAAAATGCAGACAAGAAAAGTTGAGTATCGCTAAATGGCGCCGCAAGCATACACTACCATCGCCAGCCACCGAAGACAGACCAGACCGGACACCTCAGACATCGCTAATCGGAGCCAGCCCAGCCTAGTATTAGATGGCACGGCCACACAAATGCGAGTGTTAGGCTTTTGATATCGACTTTAGGTTTTGAACTTCAATTGTTCAGGGACCTATAGGGGTAATGTTTGTACACTTCATAAGTGTATTAAAGCTATTCCTATACTACCTATACTAAGGTATATGGTATTGAACTTAGGAATTGAATGCATGTTAATAAGTTATGAACGATGAACAACGTCGGTACTTTATCAACAATGTTCGAGTCCGATTAATAACGTAAGTTGAGTTAATAAACCGGACGAAGGGTAATAAGTCATGTTGACTTTATTATTGTTATTAAGTTAACTAAGACATAGAAGAGAAAGAAGTTGGTAGAAAATGTGAACATTTATTTGTTAGCTAATTACAAAGTGCTATGTGAATATATCATGTAGATTCTCAGAAAGGTCAGTGGGTCAATGATTAAGTTATTTGAAGACGCCGAAAGGCAAGTTTTTTTTAACGCTTGTCTAACTTTCAAGTTAGCCAAGTTTTATGTGATTCGCTGAACCGAATTGCAAGACTTGTTTTAAAGAAAGGGTCGATGCCGATTTTAACTCTACTAGACTATTCGTAATATATAGATTGATTATTATTCATATCATTCTATATAGAAATGTTAACGCTATCCTATGCCAAGTAATTGGTACGACGTGAAGGTAAGGTTTGTCTATGAACAAACAAAAGTATTTTTCATCGATTATTCGATGGGCACGCCGAGTTTGCCAAAAATATTAAACGAAATACGCTTAATGAATGAGTGTCGATCAACATAGAGTACTATAGTCGATCACCTAGAAGTGCTCGTAAGTTATGCGGATGAACGGCCTTAGTGTCATGGGACTCCTTTTCAAGTATGAAAACCGAAAGTTATCGCTCATGGTCTATCGAATCGGCTCGTAATTCCTAATCTATTCTATACTTTGGGAATTGATGTTATGAATCGTTAAAGTATTATTGATTCATAATACTTCATAACTATTGTTCGCTTATGTCTAATTGTTATATAATTCACGAATGTGGTATTACCGTTATCCTCGATTAAACTTGTTGAAATGCCATGCTCACTTCTTGCAAGAATTATATAACCGCAGCTAAAGATGAACGATCGTGAATGCCAAGAGAGATAAGGGCAAAGCTAAGATGGATGCTTAGGCATCAGGTAATAGTTTAGTAAGTTTGTATGTATTATACATTATGAACAATGAACGATGTAACCGGTTTATGAACCTGGGAAGGATTATACTTTGATTGTAATAAGAAGATAGTAATTACATTCATTTTGTTGTATTTCAATGGAATGATTGTATGGATGTTAGTATAAAGGAGCACCATATGTCGGTTGAAGATACCCGAATTTGGGGCGTCACAGGTTGGTATCAAAGCCTTAGGTTATAAAACTTAAGGGGGGAAAACCTTAGGCTAATAACCTCGTAAGGAAGGTAAAGTCCAAAGAATGAAATTCAAGTCCATTGAATTAATAAGGTATTGAGATAACTCAGTATCGAAAGGATTAAAAGATGGAAATTAATCTTAAAGATATTAAATGTGATTTGTGCTTATACTATTGTGTATTATGTACTAATCAACGTGTTATGTGTTTGTAGATGTCAACCGATAGCTTGATGTTTAGAAACGTGGAAATGATAAGTGAGGACTCAAGCTAACTAAGTTGAGATAGTACCAATGCCAAAGCAAGTGAGGTACCGATAGTTGTACTAGATGACTCGTATATCGAGGAGTACATCTCTCGAGGAGGAATACTCGAGGAGACCATGGGGTTAAGATCATACCTTAACGAGATGCTAGACGTGGAGGAGGAGATGGAGGCGACATCTGCTAATACTTGGGTGCCTACTCAGAGCCGACACCTCCGTATGCAATGAGAGCATTGTATCTAGTCAGTGTTGATAGGAATGTGCAATCACAAGATGTAGAGAGAGACACACGTAATGAGGAGATAACCGCTTTATATGAGGCGTAAAGAATCAGCAGAGGCGACTTTGAGTCGAGCACGACGAGAAAGTGCTTATGACCGATAAGGCTCGTGACTATAAGGATGAGGTCCTTGAGCTACAAAAGAAACCGTTGAGAAAGACCAGAAGATAGCTAGATGTCATACATCCAATGAATGCGCCATGAGGATTTCAAGCTAAAATTGCTTGTTATTCTATCGAGTCGATGCACTTTATATACCATAAGTCGAGATATAGTGTCGATTCTGGCAAATCGTAAATATGAGAATGTCGCTCGACAAAGTGTTAATAGATCATTAGATCTTTTTGTTGTAGTAGTGACGAAAACCCTTTTGTATAATTTAAGGGTAGTCTTTTGTAAATCCCAATTTTGTAGAAGGCAATCATGGATAGTATGTAATAGCTTTTGGCTAAGGGAACATGATGTAAATAGTTTTGACTATGAAAGCATATTTATATAATGAAGTTTTTATTAAATGTGCTTGTTGTGGTATGAATGGTTGTTGTTGATTGAGAATGATAACCGAGTAGTTAAATAGATAATAACGAAGCTTTATTTATTTAATCAGAATTATGCCGCCGAGAAGGAGACAACGTAACCAAGAGGCCGAGTCTCATAATGAGAATCAGGGGGGTCCTAATAACCCTATGCAAGAGTTCGTTAATTTATTAACTACCGTGATTTAACCAAGTGGGGGGTGGGATTCTCAGAGCTCCTGGGTAGCAAGAACAACTACCTTTAAGGACTTTTAAAAGTGTGGGTCCTCCCGAGTTCCGAGGAACGACGGACCCACTAGAAGCCCGCATACGGGTTAGAGAGATTGAAAAGGCGCTTGTGATAACAAACGAGGTGAGGCAAAAAAGACTTCTTTTATGACTTACATGATGAAGGGGGGAAGCCAACCACGGGTGGGAGGCTCACCAGTGGTGGGGCTAGGATGAGGTCACATGGGGGAACAGCTTTAAGAAGGTTTTCTTCGAGAACTATTTCCCTACTAGATGCAGGTAGGATGGAAATTAAGTTCCTAGAACTTAAGCAGGGGGATATGATGCTTCCTCAAAGATGCCGCCAAGTTTAACGAATTGGCGAGATTTGCTCCACACCAGGTGGATACAGAGGAGAGAAAGCGCCAGAGTTTCGAGCAGCAGGCTTAAAACCCCGGCTCTATAGTAGGATATCGGTTTTTCAGAGTGCTTCCTACGGACCATTCTCGAAAAGGCGATAATAAATTCAAGGTGGTGGTGAGGCATTGTCTCAAAGACACAAAGAGCGAAAGATCAAGAGCAAGTTAGAGGGAGGTAGTAAGGCTGAAGTTGCCAGCGGAAGCAACAACTTGCCAAAGAGAAAGAGTTTTAACCCTGGGAATACCGGGGTAAAGCAGGGAGATCCCAAACGGAGGACTAAGCATGTAAGACATGCGAAAAGCCTCACATGGGAGTCTGCTTTAAAGGGGAAAGCAAGATGCTACAACTGTAAGGTGAGGGGCATTTGTCACCCAACCGCCCTCTAACCCTAAGAAGAACCAGGGATGTTTTGTCTGTGGGGTCAATGGACCACATGGCAAGAAATTGCCCAAGAAGGGTTTAGAGGGGAATAAGAGTTCGTAGTGGTAAATTAGCCATTATCGACCAACACCATCGCAAGGTAGACCCTCACCAGACGCTTAATATGATCGCCCAAGATGCGGTTGATCAATGGATGTGGTAGAGTGTATCATTCCTACCAATAAGATAAATGCTTATGTGCTATTTGACTAAAAAAAGCACTTGTTCTTTTATAAAGATGTGAATTTGCTAAGCGATTAGGTTTAATCCCCGAGAAGTTACCTATACCTTTAGACGTTAAGGTAGCAAACGAAGAGATAATCCCCATCAAACATATTCATAAGGATTGTTGCAGAGAAAATTAGAGGGAATAAGTTATCTGTAGATTTGGTACCGATAAGGTTAAAAGAATTCATGTAATTTTTGGTATGGATTGGTTGGTTAACCATAAGGCGATTATAGATTGCCATAGAAAAGTGTAAACCTTCGCTTTCTAAGAAAACCAAGGTAGTGTTCTTCTTCAGTAAATCACCGAGACGCTTTGTTGTCTCTGCCTACGACACAAGCTAGGAAGATGTCGAGAAAAGGGTGTGTAGGTTATCTGTGCTATGTTGTGGATACCCAAAGAGTGGGAACATCCTCGGACCGTATACCTATAGTGCAAGAGTTCGCGATGTATTTTCGAGGAGTTACCGGGTATTCCACCTGATGTGGAGGTGGAGTTTGTAATTGATCTCGCTACCGAACGACACTAGCTTCTTCAAGGGCACCATATCGGATGGCGCCAGCTTGAGATGAAGGAGTTAATGGTTCAATTACAAGAACTATTAGATAGAAGTACATTCAACCGAGTGTGTCTCCTCGGGGAGCACCAAAGTTGTTTGTAAAGAAGAAGGATGGGTCGTTAAGACTTTGTATCGACTATCGAGAGTCGAACAAGTTAACGATTAAGAATAAATACCGCTGCCCAGTGATCGATGATCTATTTGATCAATTGAAAGGGCAAAGTATTTTTTCTAAGATAGATTTGCGCACGGGGTATCATCGCTAAAGGTGAGGAAGGAGGATGTACCTAAGATTTGCTCGTAACTCGCTATGGTCATTACGAAGTTTCTCGTAATGTCGTTTTGACTAATGCGCCACCGCATTTATGGATATGATGAATGTGAGTGTTCAAACAATATTTGGACAAGTTTGTCAGAGTGTTCATCGATGATATTCTAGTCTATTCAAAGACGCCGTAAGATCATGCGTAATATTTAAGAATAGTGTTGGAAACACTAAGGAAGGAGAAGTTGTATGCGAAATTCACGGCGTGTGAATTTCGGCTCGAGCGAGTGCGCTTCTAGGCATGTTATCGATAAGGATGGCATTTCCAGAGATCCGCAAAAAGTAGAAGCAAGCAATGAATGGGAGCAACCAAAAACGCCAACCGAGGTTCGAGTTTTCAAGGGGTTAGCGGATACTATAGAAGGTTCATTCCGGACTTTTCTAAAATAGCTACTCCATGACAAATCGACAAGAAAGTTTGAAGAAGTATGTGTGGACCTAAAAATGTGAAAACAAGCTTTTCAGGAGTTGAAAAAGAGATTATGAGGCACCAGATTGTCCTTACCCGACGATATACAGAATTTTAGTAGTGTATAGCGATGCTTCGCATAAAGGATCGGGTCATGTGTTCATGCAAAGATGGCAAAGTCATCAAGTGATGCATCACGCCAATCAAAGGATTATGAAAAGGTCTATCCTACTCATGATTTGGAATTGGCAAATGTAGTTTTTGCCTTTAAAGATATGGAGGCATTATCTTTATGGTGAGAAGTGTGAGATATACACGACCACAAAAAAAAGTCTCAAATATATCTTCACACGTAAGGAGTTGAACATGAGACAGAGAAGGTGGTTAGAGTTAATAAAAGATTATGACCGTGATATTTTATATCATCCGGAAAGCAAAATGTAGTAGCCGGCGCGCTAAAGTAGGAAGGGTAGAGAGAAATCTATTAATGTTAACAACTCGTAATGAGTTGATAACAAATGATGGCAAACATGGAATTAGAAGTTAAGTTACCGGAGGAAGCGGTGGAAATGTTATTTTCCATGGAAACCCAACCGACCATAGTGGAGCGGGTTAGGGGAGTACAATCGAGCAACGAGGAATGCAAGCAGATGAAGAAGAGGGTAGAAGATGATGAGAAGACTAAGTATAACCTCGATAAGGAGGGATTACTTCATTTTGAAGGAAGAATTTGGGTTCCAAATGATCCCGAATTAAAGGAGGAAATAATGATAGAGGCTCATAGTTCGAGGTACTCGATACATCCCGGTAGCACGAAGATGTATCAAGACCTTCGTCAGAACTTTTGGTGGCCAAACATGAAGAGGGAGATAGCAGAATACGTTAGTAGGTGCTTAACTTGTCAAAAGTTAAGGTCAACACCAACGACTCCAGCGGGTTGTTGCAACCGCTAGAAATTCCAGAGTGGAAGTGAGAGCACATCACAATGGACTTTGTGGTGGGACTTCCGACAACCGTAAAAGGATACGATGCTATTTGGGTGATAGTGGATCGATCGACAAAATCGGCTCATTTTCTACCAATAGAGTCAAGTATAACTTGGATCGCTTAGCTAAGTCAGTATGTCAAGGAAATTATTTCCGCATACATGGAGTACCGCTTTCGATCGTGTCGATCGTGATCCACGATTCACATCAAACTTTTGGAGGAGTTTGCAAGAGCAAATGGGAACGCAGCTTAAGATTGAGTACGACGATCATCCTCGTACGGATGGTCGAGTGAGAGGACAATTCAAACGCTAGAAGATATGTTAAGATCTTCGCGTTATGGATTTCAAAGGAGTTGGACGAATATCTACCGTCAGTGAATTTTTTGACAACAATAGTTTTCACGCTTAGTATAGGCATGCCGCCTTTACGGGCATTGTATGGAAGGAAATGTTTAACTCCATTATGTTGGGATGAGGTGGGTGAACGCTTGATGTTGGGACCTCGAGATGGTACAAAGAGACGCATGGACATGGTGAAGTTAATACGCACTCGATTAGTTGTCGCCAAGATAGGCGTAAGAAGTATGCGCATCCTCACAGAGAAAAGAGAGAATTCGATGTAGATCCTTTGTTTTTCTAAAAGTATCGCCTTGAAGGGAAGATACGCTTTGGGAAGAAAGGGAAGTTAAGTCCAAGGTTTGTAGACCTTTTGAGATTTTAAGAAGGGTAGAGAGGTAGCTTATGAAGTAGCTTTACCTCTAGAGATGGAACGATTCATAATGTGTTTCATGTGTTAGGGTTGCATCCTTATAAACTGGACTATAAACACGTGATAGAATATGAATCTATCCAAATAGAGAAAGACTTGTCCTACGAGGAACTTCCAGTTCAAATTATTGATAGGAAGGAACAAGTTTTAAGAAATAAGGTAATACCTTCAGTGAAGGTGTTATGGAGAAACCACAATGCTGAAGAAGCAACGTGGGAGCTCGAGAGTAAAATGAAGAAAGATTTTCCTCATTTGTTTATGTAATTATAAGCTAAGATTCTGGGGACAGAATCCTTATAAGGGGGAGAGAATGTAACGCCCGAGAAAATCGGATTTTTATGACAATTAAATTTTTATTTGATTATGTGAATTAAATGAATTTAATTGATTATTATGTGAGTAAGCTATATGAAGGTCGTTCTATGACCTAAAATGTGCTAACGTGGTTAGTATTCTGGCTTCATGCTAGAATTATTTGTTTGGAATTTCCAAGATGAAAATAATTGTTTTCTGAGAAATTTTCGTAAGAACATTATTCATTCGTTTCTGTTCGGGGAATTATTTTAAAATTCTGAGAAATGCGTGATGATAGAATATTGAGATTAGATGGAATATCCGATAATATTTCATTTATGGCAAATGCAATTTTTCATCATGAACTTAAAAACCTAAGGGTTGAGTATATTGATTTCCGAGAAGGAAATAATATGCGTAGAAGGAATGACGTTAGGGTTAATGCGAGTGTTATACATTTATGATACTATTTAGTATCTATGTATAATACGTTGAGTAAATACGAAGTACAATACGATTATTGTATGTGTAGTATACGGAGAGAATACGTGAATTGTACGTATGGGATACAATTCGTATTATAGAATTAAGTTAAGACTTAATGATAATTCATTTGGGTTGAATTATATTTAGTCCAATCAATTGAAGGAGCAAGCCCAAGGGATTAGTTGGTTAAGCCCAATTCAAGGCCCAATATTAGATTGGTTAAGCCCAATGCAAGAAAACCG
Organism: Panax ginseng; assembly: GCA_020205605.1. Classification (NCBI taxonomy): domain Eukaryota; kingdom Viridiplantae; phylum Streptophyta; class Magnoliopsida; order Apiales; family Araliaceae; genus Panax; species Panax ginseng. The sequence continues at coordinate 88,673,347 of CM035139.1, read as the reverse complement.
AACCATGGATCGAACCGGTGGGTCACCGAATAGGTAAAACTCATGGGGCAACCCATGGGGATGACCCATGGGGTTGTGGGCTGGCCACTTGGTGTGCAAGTCAAGTAAATCACTTGGTCACCAAGTATTTTACTTTGTGACAAAGTGTTGAATAGTAAGGAGGTGGGACATTGGACCAAAAAGCCCCTCCTCTTGTTTTCCTATAAATAAGAAGGCAAGGTTGGCCATTTGAGAGTTTTTCAATTGCTCAACCAATATATTTGAGAAAGAAAAAAGCTAGACTTAAATCATTCTTCTACTTTGAAGCTTTTTCATTAGAAGTTTATCAAGAACACTAAGAGTTTTTAAGGTAATATTCCTTACTTCTCATTCCATCTCTTTTAGATTTTCTTTTAACTTAGAGAATCATAAAATGGGTGGTATATGTCTTGTATAGTGGATTAAAGATGACTTACCATAGATTCAATCTCTATAAGTCATGAGATTGTAGGAATCATAAGGTTCGATATAGTTTCAAACCATGAAAATTTTGTTTGTTGAGATCGATTGTTTTAAACGATTGAACTCCATCAATAAATTAATATATGCATCTTATTTGGTTAGGATGTAGATATGAAATCCATGGAGTATTCCATGTTATTTGGCTTAGAGAACCCTAGTAGCGAAGTTATGGCGAATTTTACGTAATTAGACGTTAAACGTCAAAAACATTGAAATTCCGGATGGGAGGTCAAAAGTTGTCGTGAGACTTGAAAACGTTGGTTTTCAATGTCAACACATGAGATAGGGTGATTAAGAGTTGTGGGTTCGAGAATTATCGAATTCCGACTTAAAACAAAGAAAACAAGCATTGACAAGTAATTGGTACGGACGTGAAGGTAAGGTTTGTATATGAACAAACAAAAGTATTTTTCATCGATTATTCGATGGGCACGCGAGTTTGCCAAAAATATTAAACGTAAACACGTTTAATGAATGAGTGTTGATCAACATAGAGTACTATAAGCTGATCACCTAGAAGTGCTCATAAGTTATGCGGATGAACGACCTTAGTGCTGTGGACTCCTTTTCAAGTATGAAAATTGAAATATACTGTTCATAGTCTATCGACCGGTTCAGAATTCCTAATCTATTCTATACTTTAGGAATTGATGTTATGAACTGTTAAAGTATTATTGATTCATAATACTTCATAACTATTGTTCAGTTATGTCAGAATTATTATATAATTCACGAATGTGGTATTACTATTATCCTTGATTAAACTTGCTGAGCTATCATGCTCACTTCTTGCGTGAATTATATAACTACAGTTAAGGATGAACGTACTGTGAATGCCAAGAAAGATAAGGGCAAAGCTAAAATGGATGCTTAGGCATTGTGTAATAGTTTAGTAAGTTTGTATATATTATACATTATGAACAATGAACGATGTAACTGGTTTATGAAGCTGGGAAGGATTATACTTTGATTGTAATAAGAAGATAGTAATTACATTCATTTTGTTGTATTTCAATGGAATGATTGTATGGATGTTAGTACAGTGGAGCACCATATGTCGGGTTGGAAGATACCCGAATTTGGGGACGTCACATCTATCAGATCCTAGATTTTTTGTTTGAGGGACCAGCAATCTTGGGTGTCATGACCCGGAGCTCCAGTATGATAAGCGCATTTCTTGCTTGTATTAAAATTCTTTCCACTTGGATTGGCTGGAGGAAGGAGCTGGACAATTTTCTTCTGTGCTGTCATAAGCTTTGTGACGCCCCCAAAATAGGTATACATCACCCATCTTGAGTCGCCAAATACATTGTAAAAAATTCAAATACAACATAATTATACAACATTCGTGTAAAATACGACAAAACATAATCTAAGAGTTTAAATAAGAATATTGTCATCTAGACAATATCCACACTCAATGGAGTCCTCATTTGTAAGACCCCAAATTATTAATAAATGAAATTTATTTTCCTCTATTTATTATTTTGAAATAGTAAGGATTGATTTGATTAATGTGGATAGTTATGGGTAAAATACGCAAATATTTCAAAATAAGCAAGTGGTTATAAAATATTCATTGTTGTTGGGGAATATTCGTGTGGTCGTGGAATATTCTTGCTATCGGGGAATATTCGTATGACGGCGCAGTCTTTTGTGGGCCCCATAACTGAAAGCGATTGGATGAGGAAAACGACAAATATAAGTTGTTTAAAAATAACTACAGCGTGTTATTACTGCTAATATCGTTAAAATACCCTATGGTTAAAACACGATGTCTATCGCTGTTGTTGCAATAAGAAGACACACCTGTATTGCACCAATTATTGATTCTTACGTAAGAAGGCACTACTCAATAATTGTTACAAAGAGTTACCGCTCGAAGATTTTATTTTATTGATTCAATAATTGTCGCTACCGATATTTTATATTACTTGTTGTTTCAATAATTGTCACTATACGATATTTTCCATTATCGAAGCAATAATTCATATTATCCTAATAATATTATTAGATAACATTATTGGAAATGTCTAGAAAGTTCCGCTCAAGGAGAGGTTTGGACACTTAATCATGGCAAAGAAGGAGAAATTCTTATTGAAAGCCCCCTCTTCCTCGAACCCGCTCGTTGTCAATATTGTGATTCTATAATATTATTTGTGAATAATTAATTATTGATTCATATGATGAGGAAAATATTGATTTTATGTGGATATAGATGGAGAAAATTTTAATGTGACAATTGTTGAAAATTGAAATTTTATCTTTTTCCGATAAAATAATTTATTTAAATATATTATTATATTTTAATAATATAATAATGATGATATTTTTACGATAAATGTGGGATATATGAGTATATGTGGAGGAGGAGTATTTTTGCTACCAAAAATGTTTAAAACAGGTAAACATGTCGGTGGACCCCATTTATTGACTGAAATTTGATTATAAACAGTAAATCATCCGCTTATGGATTTCGGTCAATTTTTATTTGGAATTTGGAAAACCTTTCTTCTGCAAAGTTGTAGAGAATTGAATTTCCTATTCAAATTCGCGAGATTCGAATTTTTTGACAAAAGTGCTATTTATTGTGAATTATTGAAGTTTCGAAACTCCGAAATAATTGATTTTTCGAAGTTTAAAATATTTTAATTATGGAAAACGTTTTTGGTGAGTTAAGTGGGTCTAGCATGTGTTATTGATTGGTCAAATCGATCTCCAAAAGTGGGCGATGGAATTTTAACAAATAATAATATTATTTTAATAAATTTTCGCTTGGTGTTCTAAGCATTTTCCTATAAATAGGTGCTTAGGTTAGAATTGAAAATTACACCGTAAACAAGTTTTCTATATTTTTCTCTATATATATTGAGCGATTCTTGTGAGGATTTTGATACTTTGAGTATTGTTATACGGTGCAAGTTTCCTTCGTAACTATACCCAGATTCTAAATTTTGAGGTACTAATCTTTCGAGGTAAGGGATATTATTTTTTTTTCAAATGATATTATTTCTTCAATATCATTATGCTAAAATATTGATTTGAAGTTTTATCAAATTTGAAACTTTTGGTGCTCTGAGTTACTATTCACGATACAAAGACTATTCACATATACGACACTATTCACGAATACGGCACTATTCATCAAAAAATGAAATTTTTTCCTTTTCGTCTAAAATATCTATTGTGGATACTAGCTTTGATTGTATCCATATTTTGATCATTCTTGAATTTAACACCATTATGATTATTTTTGAGGTATTTTTGGACATGGATAAAACAAAGTACAAATCCTTAATCCTTGTCATTTTGTTTTAATCGATTCGCTTTTTTAAAATATTTTCATCATCCTCAACAGAAATGATGATATTGAATATCTTTGGCCCAGTAGGCAAAGATGAATGATTTCTCGATGAATATCTTTGGCCCGTAGTGCAAAGATGAACAGTGTTTAGATGAATACTGACCAATCGATGAATATCTTTGGCCTTGTAGTGCAAAAGATGAATATTTGATTCCGTATATATATTGATTGATGTTACAAGGATAAAAGATAGATTTATGAACTTTTAAATTCATACATGTAAGATAGTAAATTTCATCCTCTACTTAACTCTTCTAATGAATTATTATTTTCCTCATGCGAATATTGATTTAAAATTTGTTGTCTATTGTATTCTATTAGATTTTTCCTGCTGGAGACTAACGATAATTTGTTGTATATTATCTTAGTCATAATATTCTTTATCGGGCTAGTTGAGCTCACCTTTTCCTTTTTGTTCCATTTTTCTTCTCGTGGAGGAGATAATGTAAATGCAGTACTGAGCCTGGGATGTAATGATGGTTCTAGAGAGAGTTGTTTAGTAGTCCTCACCATTTTTATAAAATAATGTATCAATAATTATGATGAGGATTTATTTGTATGTGGATATTGTCTAGATGGCAATATCTCGATTTAAATCACGCTTTCTTGCTGTAATAATAAAGTTGTAGTTGTTTCGCACTCATGTATCGACGACAACTCGTAATGGGTGGTGTATACCTATTTTGGGGGCGTCACATCATTACATTTATTGTCACACTATTTTATAGAATAGTGAGGACTATTAAAACAACCATCTGGACCGTCAATCCATTCCCCGACTCGTCCCAGCTATATTCTCATTTCCTGAAGAGAGCAGTGAAAGAAAGGGTGAGCTCAACTAGCCAAGTAAGAAATATTATGACTAAGATAATGCAGAATAAATTATCATTTGCCTTCAACAGTATAACAACTGATAGAATATAATAGACAACAAGTTTTAGATCAACAACTACAGCAGAATAAACAATCCATTAGAAGAGTCAAGTAGAGCATAAAATCTACTATCTTCTATGATTTAAAAAGTTTTTCATCAACTTTATCGCTGAGACTCAGCTTAATAAATAAAATTGAATCATCCCTGCATAACGGCTAAGGATATTCATGTAATCATCAATGGTCATGATTATACCGAATAATCCCTGGTCATAATCATACCAACAACTGTCCATCAATGAACTACAGGCCAATGAGGACTTTCACCACATCATTCGTCACATTACAGTCATGATTATACCAAATAATCCCTGGTCATAATCATACCATGTCCATCTATGTACGTAAGCCAAAGATGACTTTCATCACAATATAAGCATGAGGATGATGGCAATGACATAATAATTCAATAAAACAAGTTCAAGGATAAATTTTAAAGTTTTATAATTTAATTTATCCAGAAATCAATAACATCCAAATTGTCAAATGATACTGCTTTGTAGAATAAATTCAAGAATAATATTCATGTACCAAAAATAATTTGGACAAAAAAGAAATATATTTTTTGGGTGAATAGTACCCCGTGAATAGTACTTCAGGAATAGTACCCCAACACGAAAAGTGTCCCGAATACCCGAGTGAATGATACTAGAGTGAATAGTAATCAGATGAATAGTAACCTATGAATAGTAACTCGTGAATAGTATTCTGGCACAAAAAGTACCCCGAATACCTAGGTGAATAATACCAGAGTGAATAGTAATTGGGTGAATTGTAACCCGTGAATAGTAACTCGTAAAAAAATACCAAAGAAAATGATATTCCATGACGAGTATAAAAGAAATGATATCTCATACAAGTATAATAGAATATATGAAACTGCAAATGGATTGTCACCCGCCACGCAGAATCCACGAGATGCATCATTTTCACAATTTAATAAAGAATGAATACGAAGGATCATTCACCATGCATGCGGTAATCCACATAGACAAAGTTATTCCAAATGTAATAATAAAGAATGGAACCAAATATGCATAATCCGCATACGCATAAGATATTCCAATGTAATATTAAAGTATTTGAATCAGTCATGCCAGAATCCGCATGCATGTGATATTTCTAATGTAATAATAAAGAATGGAATAACAATGTAATTCACCAGCATGCATATAGACCTCACGCATGTGTTATTCCAATTGAATAATAAAGAATGGAATAACAACAAAATTCACGAGGCATACGATGATCGCATGATGTATAAAAGTTATTCCAATGTAATAATAAAGAGTGGAATAATGTAAGAATTTCACCATGTATGCGAGATTTCTCATAGACATGTTATTCCAAAGATAATAATAAAGAATGGAATAACAACCCTTATGAGTATTGAAAGAAAATAACTCTCTTCATGAATACGAAAGAATAGTACTCCTTACCTTAGAAGAAAACTGGATACTAGAATAGTAAAGTAGCAGACTTCTCTTCTTCTTTCTCTCTATAATTTCTCTCTATAATAATTGCTCTATATCTTTAGTGAATTGGTGAGAAATGAAGGAAGAATGAGCTTCTATTTAAAATAAAATATAGTTTCAATAATTGCACATTTTGGGGCTCGAAATATTACAGTATAATACCGTCCTATTTTCCTTCATTTTTAATTTAGTCCTGCAAGTATTATCAAACTTTCACCACCTCCCCTAATAGTAAATCATGTGGATCAATTGTTCTAGACATGTGAAAATATGAATTACAGTATAGTACCTCCATCTATACCTCCATTTTTAACTTAGTCATGCAAGTATTATCAAACTTGCATCAACTCCCCTAATAGTAAATCATGTGAATCAATAGTACAGACATGTGAACACATAGTTATAAACATGTGAATTAATAGTAATTAATTGCTCATTTATCTGGTTAATTACCCGATTGGTCAATATAACCTCCAGACATCAATTATTATCGAAATAAATGTCGATTTTCACTAACACTAATAATTTCAACACAATGGAACTATCAATTTCATCTTTAATCAACACGAACTTATTCATCATTAATATTATAATTCATAATATTTAACAACCAGGTCGTTCCCAAGAAAGAGGGGACTTTCCGATAAGGATTTCTCTTTATCAAGCGCCAAGCAATTAGGTGACCAAACCTCTCTCGATGTAACTTCTAGACATTATCAATATTGCAAATAATAATATGAATAAATTTGTCATCTCAATTATTAATTTAATAATATATATTATGCAGATGATACTGTGACAATAATTGAATCAATAATATGAGAGATATGATGCAGCAATTATTGTAGCAATAATTGAGTATAACTGAGTGACTTATTACGTAAGCATCAATAATCAATACCGTGTGCTACTATGCAACCACGCGCATTACTATACTTTTACTAATGGGTTGTTCAAAAGTTTAACGGTAACACTTTCTTTGTTATTTTTATAAAATGATAATTTTGTCATTTTCTTACTACGACAATACTTCCGTTGTGGGGTCCACCAATGATTGTGCCATCATACGGATATTCCCCGACAAAAAAAATATTCCCTGACCAATCCAATATTTTATAACAACTTGCTTACTTTGCAAAAAATTTTACATATCACCCTTAACTTTAACCTTTTATCAATTTAACCATTTACAAAATAAAATAATAATTATAAGAAAATTGAATACTTTCATTTCATAAAATTCGGGGTCTTACAAGCTTGAGTATATTTTCTAATGAGTCCCCTAAGGGTGTGAAAACTCTTTGACATATGACCACTCTAACTTTTTGCAATGAAGGATTTGATGATTATGCAGATATTTAAAAAGGAGAATAATTTTTCCTTTGAATGGGCAAGTTTTGATTACCTCTCTTAGTTTGTCCTTGAAGCACCAAGGATACATCCTCTTCTTTCTTTTTATAAACCGTCCTAATGTTATTGCCATAGTTTCCAATTTGAATGTGATTAGCCACGACTTCTAAAGCAGTGAGGTCTTTAATCTTACCAGACTTTAACCCTTTCTCAGCCATTTCTCCATGTTAAATCATTTCTGAGAAAAGTTTTCCTATGCCTACTAGGATCTTCTCATAAAATGGAACTTCTTGTATGTCAATGAAGGTCATTACCATATCAGTTTCTGTCATGGATGGGATTACTTGAGCAGCCAGATGCCTCCATCTTTGGGTATACTCTCTAAATAACTCTGGGCATACCAAGCTCTGGCCTCTATAGTTAGACTCTTTTAAAATAACTGCATTCTTAGTTTTTCATCCTCGGCATAGGATCCGAGTTCTGCAATGAACACTTTTAAATGAGTGTAAGGATCTCCTAATCTGTCATATTTTTTAAAATTAGGAGTTTTGAACTTGTCTGGATAATGGACCCCAATAAAGATGCAAAGGTATGAGTAAGTCACGCTTCTATATGTTTCAGTCCTTTTGATTGACCGGATGGTTTCTTCCATTTGTTGGACTTTCTTTTGAATATCACCAGTTTTTGGATCTTACTTAAGATTGGTGATTTCATGGTTTTGTTGGATTTTTCAGTTTAAGGCTTAGGTATATGTACTTCCTTTTTCCTTCTTGTCAATACCCTGGATTCCTCCCTGTGCAGAGAGAATCTAAGTGGGTATTTGTGGACCTTGAGTCTGTTTGTTTTGTGTTTTCAAAAAGACAGTTAATTCTGTTATCTGATTTCTTAGTCCCTTGAACTCCACTCGAGAAACAGGAGTAGATTCAGGTTGGGCACTTGCAGCCATGTCTGAAGGTGGGCTTAGTGCCTTTTTAGACTTTGAATGGGTAACGAGACCAATTGTTTCCCTACAAAAAGACTATGTAGTTTAGTCTGGGTAAACATTAAGAGGTTGCATGATATGCAATGTGTCTGTTTTAGGAGTTTTTTTAATGTTTTCCTGCAAAATAGATGTTAGTTGTTTTGATGACAAGATAGCATGACAGTTTTTGATAGGGAAAGGAATACATATTTACATCTTCTTTTATATTTACATTTACATGGCATCATAATTTATATTAAATCAGGATTTACATGGAATTAAAAAGGAAAGGCATGAAGAGACTTCCCTTCGCATTTGGTTTATCAGAGGATGACCTATCATAGGCTACTCTTGCGGCTTTTCGGCATAAAGGTTCCCAGATCATCGCAATTTACTATATGGGAAGTTAATCCGATCTTTCAATTGGAGTGGATCTGAGTGGTGCCTTTCTTGAGCCTCACGAGATTAGTCTCCGTTGAGTCCAGTAATCAAACATCGACGAGTTTGCCTCCTGGTGGAGGAATCACACAACATACATTGACATACATTGTGTCTCACTATATGAAATGATGACATTGTGCGAAGCACTAATACAACATAAAAATATTGTGTGAGGCACTAAAGTGCAGTAAATAAAACATGCATTCACATCCATTCAATTTAAATACAACATTCACACACAAGTAGATTAAAAGGGTTTTTGAAAAGTTTGAAATGTGACTTAAGCCCTCTACTGTCCCTAGCAGAGTCACCACTTGTCGATGTCAGGAAAAATTTTACTCTTTTATTTTTTACCCTTTATGTTCTCTATGATGAGTTTTGTTTGAAAAGGCGAGTTTGAAAATAGCCCGACACAAAATGTCGACAATTAGAAAATTCAGTCACCAATTGGTAGTGTTGAAATGATTGTACCAACTCAACCGAATTTCAAAAGGTTTACACAAAGGCCCAATGGTTGGACTATTTTTAATAAACCTTGGAAACCGAGATTCATAAAGTTCAGGGGCTTGATTAAGTGGGGGGAAGGTGTTAGGCACCCCCCGACTTTCATGAAAACACGGTTACCGTGACTTTTTAATTTCTTAATTTATCTAAAATGTGTGTGTGTGTATGTGTGTGTTTATTGGGCCTACGTTCAGTTATTTAGAAGTAGTGATATGTCTTGTTTTCACCTATATACAAAGGGTCTGATTTGTATAAAAGTTTAATTTTTAGCAAGATATAGCAATGATGTTTTGAAAAATAGGTTTTCAAACCCTTATGCTCAATAGTAATTGAGGCCTTTGATACTTCTATTTTATTCCTTATTTGGCTTGATTTGATTTTATTCTCAAGATGCGAAGCACCTTCGATAAAATAATATACATAACAGTGTCGGGCTCCTTATGGGAATGGAAGCCATCGAAGGATGTCCAAACACCATAAATAATTTACAAGCTGGCTGTACAGCTGAAAAAGGTCCATCGTGAGTACCAGATCTAGATCCGTTAGTTGGATATTAAACCTCATGGCTCTTAGGCTCACATGATAAAAACTAGAAAAAAACTAGATTTAAATAAATCTTAGTCATTCTAGCTCAACGGTTCCAGTTTTGAAACTTTTGAACCGGTTAAAATTTAGATATGGCTAGATTTAGATAAATCTAGTCCACAAATTTGAATATTATGCATTTACATTGAATGAGAAATTAAAACAGATATTTAAATGCAGTAAGCAGTTACTATATATATATATATATATATAAGTGTGTGTGTGTGTGTATAAAAGCAGTAAAAAGGCCACGAATTAGAATCCAGGGAAAACGGAGAATGTAAATATATATATATATATATATATATATATATATATATATTAAAGCCATAGATAGCTTCAAATATGAAAAAAAATCTTACAATGGGTTGCCAAGAAGACTTTAGACCACTTTTGCAGCTTGAAATCTTGGTTTTCAGCAGTTAAAATGTGATATGTTGTACAATATGTGTTTACAATTGTTTAGAAAGAAGAATAACAAAGTTTGGAACACTCTAGAAGAGGTTAAGGGCTAAAATTGACTGAGTTTTCTCTCTTTTCCATTTTTTTTCTTTTTTTTGGCTAGTGGGGGTCTATTTATAGACCAAGGTGGACGCGGGTCAACATGCGGTAGCCGTGGGTTGGCCTGTGACTGCATGGGTGGGCCCGGGCCATGTGGGTCTCGTTGTCTCAAAGTACGTGCAATTGGGCCAACGTGTTGTCCGCTCGAACCTTCATAACTTTCAATCCGAGAATTTGATGGAGGCGTGCTATACATTTCCAGAAAGCCCTTGACGAAAGCTACACAATGACATGGGATTTGACATTTTCTGAATTCGGGAAGATGGGTCCATGACCAGATCTTCGATTCTTCGCAGTCCATCCGTTGAGTTGTCTTGTGTTGTTTTCACTCGGAATTGATGTTATGGTTCAGCAAGACTTTTGCAGTGATTTGGGTTGATTTGATGTTGAGTTGGAAAAATTACTTTTTTGCCCCTCCTAGGTTGGTTCCGAGCTTGATGCAGTTGTAACTGTCTGTTCTCAGGGTTGTCTCCGAGATTGGACTGTTGTTGACTTCTGACAGTCCTCAGAGTTGTCTCTGAGGTTGGTTTGATATTTTTTGGGGTTGTCACTGGGGCTTGGATTTGATCTCCTGAGGTTGTCACCAGGGGTTTGGAGTTGATCTCTCGGGGTTGTCGTCGCGGCTTGACTTGATGATTTTGACTTCTAAGGTTGTCTATGGAAGATAAAAGAGGATTTTGCCATCTTGCATGGTTAGTAACAGGAATGCAAAATTTTGAGTGTCTACACTCATGATGTAAAATAAATATTTTTTATTTGTGTTTGATTTAAAGGAGTTTAATTAATTATAAATAATATTAAATGGTTCTAATTTATTTATTCTACTACTGGCTTAATATTGAACCTAGAAGGTCACATCATAAAAGAAAATTATAATTTTAGAATTGATTGGCTTAATAATAATAAATTAAGTATGTTTAATTTATTAGTGGAATAAATTAAATAACTTAATATTTATAATTATGTATATGGAGGAATACTAATTCTAAATTAATAAGAGGAGTCTTATTATTATTATTATTATTATTATTATTATTATTATTATTATTATTATTATTATTATTATTATTATTATTATTATTTAGTTCTTTGAGAATTAAACTAAAACCCCAACTCCTAAAAGGTTTAAGAGAGAGGGTTAATCTATAAATAAGAAATGTCTTATTTGTGGATAAACTAATGCAACTATTGTTATTGCAAGTATTCTTAAAACCCTAAATATTTAGGAGAAGGAGAGAATTATGGCTAGCCACCCAAGATCTTGTAGAATTTAAATTCATCGTCTTCAATTAATATTCTCTTGGTGGATCACCTCTTGGACGTGGCACACTTTGAGTACCGAACGTTTGATCCGAGGATTTGGAGAAGCGCGAAGGAACAAAGGATTGGAGCTTGAAGATTACACTAAGGATTTTATCATCTTCAAAGATATATCTTTTATCCTTCCTCGATTAATAATATTGCATATGGTGATTCCTGAGACTGTAGAAAAATTTTAAATATGATTTATGTTATACTTCCGCTGTTTTACAATGTTGATTGTATGTACCTATTGTTTCTGCATATCAACAATGGCATTAGTGTTATCCTTGTGCGAATTATTAATTATTTTGATTCAATATTTGCATTGATATATGTTTAAAACAATTTAATTCGGCATACTTGTTAGTATAGATTCATGATTTTTTGAATAAAATATCAAAAATCTGATTTGGGACACAAAAATCGCAATTTGTAAAAAACCAAAAATTGGAACAGATAGAAGGCTCAGAGTCGCGACTCTCTCCTTGTGAGCAGCGACGCTCCCTTCCTTGAGTCGTGGTGCTTAAAGGTCTATTGGTTCATTTTTGTGTAATTTTGAAAAAATTCTAAATTAAAACAAAAGAGTTTAATTTTATTTGGAATTGGATTAAAATAAAAGAGTTTATTTTGATTCAAAGTTAGATTTCATGATGCCTAAAATAAAGGAGTTTATTTTGATATGGAATAAGATTCCATGTTGCCTTAAATAAAGGAGTTTATTTTGATTTGGAATAGGATTCCAAGTTATCTAAAATAAAGGAGTTTATTTTGATAAGGAATATGATTCCACATATTTTGTTTTCTAGACAATTTTAAAAGCTAAAATAAAGGAGTTTATTTTGAACTTAGGATTGTATTTTATGCTAACTAAAATTGCCCATTAAATGATATCAATATATATATCGAATGTTTATTTTCATGAGATGAATAGTTTATTGATACATATGATGATATGTATGATAATAAAGATGATGATTATGGACCATTGACTAATGCGAATGGATTTAATTTTAATGGATGCTTGAATGAATGTGGTTTTCATAAATGGGGTCTCCCCTCTCTAATTTTATGATATAAATTCTATCTCCCTCTTATGTACCTCCCATTGACTGTTGATCAAGGTTTTTGTTTTAAAAAAAAATATTGTAACAGGATTTTATAGAATTGTTCAAGAAATTGGAGCTAATGAGCAGAAGCATTGAAGATCCGTTTGTAATGAAGTCGTTATTGAATGTAATAGTTATATTCAAATTTATTCTTGCACCCTAGTTTTGACCTTTTGGTTCATAGTGGCTCCACTGAACCAAATCACAATTACGTCCATAATCATCCTAAGTAGAATATAGTATTCTATATGAGCATGCTAATTATATTATTATACATGTTGATGTATGTTTAATATGATTCGTATTTCAATATATATATATATATATATATATATATTTGCATATGTGTTAAACAAGATGAGACAATTAATAAAAAAAACTCTCAAAAGATGATATATTAAGTTGGCATTCAAAGACATTGGAGAATGTCGAATGTAGTCTTCTAGCATGGTAAAGCGATATAGTATTAAGTATTTAATATGAGTTTGTTGTGCACACACAAGGATTGTATTAAATATTAAGATGTTGCTTTATTACATTGGGTGTTTATAAGAAATTCAACAATACCGTTTTGTTGTGCACACACAAGAATTGTATTTTTCTCCTTGCTTATATAGAAATGTTGGGTCCAACTTAACTTAGATTATTTTAGTTTAGATGTACACACACTTGAAAATTATAATCTAAGAGGAAAAATTACAAAGGAGTTGCATAAAGATGTAATCGACAAATAGTTGTCTACCTTTTGAATAAATATGTAGTTTGTTGTGCACACACAAGGCTATATATTTATTGCAATTTTTATACTTTCTCATTGAGCAAATTTTACAAGGTAACAAATACAAAATCTGTCGAATTATATGTAAAGAGGGTTTTATAGTTTGAAGAAATAGTGGGAGACACCGTTTTAATAAAAACCAAAATTAATTTGGTGATTAAAAATGAATGTATGCTAATGTTGTCAAATTAAATTTCATTTGCAAAATTTAACAAATGTCTAATTCACTATCACTGCGAAGTATACTTCATGCTACTAAATTAACCAGACCAAATTACACGGATTAGTTAAGAAATCTGAGAATAGTTCTCAAGGCTGAAAAGCTAGCATATGTCCTTAACACGCATGTTCCTACAACGGTTGAAGAAAATACCTCTAAGGAAGAGCTTGCTACTTTTAGAAAGTGGCAGGATGATGCACATGTGGCTCAATGCATCATGTTAGCATCCATGAGTAACGAGTTACAGCGTCCATATGAGAAAATGGATGCACCTACTATTTTGTTGCACATTCAGGATTTGTATGGTGAGCAAAGTAGGTCGGCTAGATATGAAATATCTAAATAGCTCTTCAGATCAAGAATGACCGATGACACTATAGTGCAGACACATTTCCTAAAGATGATTAATCTAATTGAACAGTTAGGACAACTAGGTTTTATCATGGATGGTGAATTATTGCATAATCTGATCTTCCCATCACTCTCGAACTCTTTTTCGTAATTTTTTATGAATTTTCACATGAACAAGCTTGATGTCAGACTGCCTGAATTGCTTAACATGTTGAAAACTGCTGAGAGTCACTTTCTAATAAAGAAAGACCAAGTCTTGCTCGTAGATGATTCTTCTAAGAAGCAGAAGAGAGCCAAAGGATCTTCTGAAAAGAAGAAAAATTCCAAGAAGGCAAAAGGAAAGGCGGAAATTAAGGATAAGAAAAAGGCTGATGCAGATGGCAAAGGAGTTTGTTTTCACTACAACAAGTCTGAACATTGGAAGAAAAATGGCAAGGAGTATCTTGCTGAGCAAAAGCAAAAGAATCTTGGAGAAGATTCAACTTTAGCTACATATACAGTTTTGTTCAAGATTGAAATAAATCTTTTTGTAAATCAAAGTTCTTTTTGGGTATTGGATACCGGTTGTGGTTCTCACATATACAATTCTTTGCAATGACTAACCAGAAGTAAAAAGCTAAACAAAAGAGAAGTAACCTTGCACGTGGGGAATGAAGCAAATAAAGGTTGCTACATTAGCCTTAGGGACTTATAGTTTAGCACTGCCTTCTTGAAAATTAATTTATTTAATAAGTTGTTATCTTGTTCTAGTTCTTATTAGAAATATTTTTTTTAATTCTATTATTGGACAAGGAAAGTTTTAGTATTATAATAAAGATTAATAGTTGTTCTATTTATAATGAGAATATTTTGTTTGGAACTGGTAGATTAATTGATGGACTTTATCTACGTGAATTACATGAACATATTTTGCAAATTGAACAAACTAATAAAAGGAAAAGAGATGATGTTAATCATACATTCATATGACATTGCAGACTCGGTCATATTAATGAAACAAGACTAAATAAGTTGCATGAAGATTGATTTTTAGAGCCATTTGATTTTGAATCATATCCAACTTGTGAATTTTGTCTCATGGGAAAGATGACTAAATCTCCATTTAGTGGACATGGAGAGAGAGTGCAGGATTCTTAGAGTTGGTACACACAGATGAATGTGGACCTATTGCAATAGATGCTCAAGGATGGTATTCATATTTCATTACTTTTACTGATGATCATTCAAGACATGGTTATGTGTATTTGATGAAATACAAGTCTGAATCATTTGAAAGGTTTAAAGAATTTAGAAGTAAATTAAAGAAACAAATTGGCAAAAGTATTAAGATTCTTCGATCAGATCGATGAGGGGAATACTTAAGCAATGAATTTCTTAATCATCTCAAAGATAATGGTATTCTTTCACAATGGACGCCTGCTGGTACACCACAGTTGAGTGTATCTAAAAGGAGAAATCATACCTTGTTGGACATGGTGTGGTCAATGATGAGCTTTATCGATCTTCCAATATCATTCTAGGGTTATGCCCAAGAGACAGATGTGTATCTACTAAATAAGGTCCCTTAAAAATTCATCCCCAAGACTCCATATGAGTTATGGAAAGGGAGGAAACCTAGTCTGAAGAATATTAAGATTTGGGGATGCCCAGCTTATGTGAAAAAGTTTCAGAATTATAAGCTTTAGACAGGATCTGAAAAGTACATATTTGTGGGATATCCTAATGAAAGTTTAGGATACTATTTCTATAATTCTACTTTGCAAAAAGTGTTTGTTGTGAAACATGCCACCTTCTTGGAAAAGGAGTTTATCCTCGAAGGGGCTAGTGAGAGGAAAATAGATCTTGAAGAAGTTCAAGAACCACAAACCACTACAGGTCATGTGGATGAACTTGTCCAAGTAAAGATAACTTTTATACCATAACCGAGTCATAAATTTGGAAGAGTGCCGAAGATACCTGAAAGGTATGGATTTATAATAAATGATGATGATGAGGTACGCATCATAGAGGATGATGATCCAGTTATATACGATGAGGTAATGAGTAGTAAAGACTCAGAGAGGTGGCAAATGGCCATGAAATCTAAAATAGACTCCATGTATGAGAACCAAGTATGGACTTTGGTCACTCCACCGGAAGGCATAGTCCATGTAAGGTGTAAATGGGTGTTTAAAAGAAGGACTGAAGCAGATGGAAAGCTGGAGACCTATAAGGCCAGACTGTTGGCAAAAGGTTTCAAACAAAGGCAAGGAGTTGACTATGATGAAACCTTCTCACCAATTGCAATGCTCAAGTCCATTTGGATTTTTCTTGCAGTTGCAGCTTACATTAACTATGAGATATGGCAAATGGACGTGAAAATGACCTTCCTCAATGGGAAACTAGAAGAGGATGTATATATGATACGACCAGAGGGATTTATTTCAAAATATGGAGAAAATCAAGTTTGTAAGCTACAACAATCCATTTATGGATTAAAGCAAGCTTCTCGTATATGGAACATCTGTTTTGATGAGATAATCAAAGAGTTTAATTTTATCAAAAATGAAGATGAACCTTGTGTATAAAAAAAGGTTAGTGGGAGCGCTATGAAATTCCTAGTACTATATGTTGATGATATACTACTTATAAGGAATAACATACCAATGCTACAACCAGTAAAGATATGGTTGTCTAAACATTTCTCCATGAAGGACTTGGGGGGAAGCATCTTATGTATTGTGGATACAAATCTATAGAGATAGATCTAAAAGGATGTTTGTCTTAACCTAAAGAGCATACATTGAATTAATGCTAAAGAAGTTTAGCATTTAGCATGGCCAACTCCAAAAGAGGACTCATATTAAAGAGCCATGGAGTTCATCTCTCTAAAAAAAATGTCCCCAAAGACACTAGAATAGAGAGATTGCATGAGTAAGATACCTTATACTTCGACAGTATGATCTATAATGTATGGGATGATATGTACGAGACCTGATATTTCTTATACACTTGGAGTGACAAGAATATATTAGTCAAATCCTGGAGAAGAACACTAGAAAGTGGTTAAAAACATCATAATGTATTTAAAAATGACTAAGGATGTGTTTTTAGTGTACGATGGGTCTGATTTGAAACTAGAGGGCTATATAGACTCAAGATTTTAGATTAGACAAGATGAAAGAAAATCCACCTCAATTTATATCTTTACCCTTAATGGTGGTGCAGTAAGTTGGAAGAGTTCCAAGCAACAAATAGTTGTTGATTTAGTAACAAAAGTAGAGTACATAGCTGCAAGTGAAGCTACAAAGGAAGATGTTTGGATGAAGTAGTTCATAACTAAACTTGGAGTGGTTCCTAGTATACGAGGACCAGTGCATGTATATTATGACAACAACGGGGCTTTTGCACAAGCCAAGGAACCCAGGTCTCATAAAAAATCCAAGCATATGTTGCAATGCTTTCATTTGATTAGAGAAATCATTGAAAGAGAAGATGTCACCTTAGGGAGAGTGAACTCTCAAGAAAACATCACTTATCCATTTACTAAAGCATTAACTCAGTAATAGTTTGATCGTCATTAGAGAAAATGGGTATGAGATACCAAGGCGATTGGCTTTAGTGCAAGTAGGAGACTGAAAATAGTATGCCCTCAAGACAATTATATTGGATGTGATAAGAATTTACTTTGTAATCTGATTCACTTATTAATAAAAGAAATTATTTAATTAAAGGCATTATTTAACCATGTTAATTAGTTGAATTAATAAATGTGATAAACTCATAGTTTTGGAGAAATGCTTTTAGAATCATGATTTTTATCATGCTAATGAGATCTAAATTCATGATATCTCAAAACTAAAAATGTTCCTACTCGTATGGATCACTAATGTGGGGTTATTGATTCTGAATATATTAGTACATACTATGCTTGTTCTGTTAAAGAAGATGATTGATCTCATAATCATTTGGGTGGAGACACTAAAGTAAGTGTGAAGTCCCCAAATCCAGGTACTTGAAACCCATATTTGGTGCTAGACGATACCATTCATTCAAACTGCTAATATTGATATTTCAACTAAAAATATATCATTACATTAAGTTCAACTTATTTACCCAGGTTTGCAGACCTTTAAGTACTTCATTTTATGATAGATAAAGTATTATCACATTAAAAATTCTAATTATTACAAGCAATGACTTCTGACTATTCATTAAGCTTTCTTTTGCCTTTGTCCTTTCTAGACCCTTTTGTACTATCATGCCTAGCTGAAAACATCTAATTTCATGGTAAGAATGAACATTCAATTGCTCAGCAAGTAATAATAGACAATAAGCAATATATATATGAAAAGATTAAATATTTTCTTTGAGATATATTTCTACAACGAATCGATAGTTGTGAAGTAACTAAAATAATATTAACATATCAAATCATTTATATTTTTTAAACGAGGTATTGACTATAGATGTTGAGCGGTCAAAAGACCATAAACTTTTATTTTCAAGTTTCTAATAAGGTTTGAGCAGAAATTCATCTGCAAACCAGCATGCTTATGAGCACAGTGGGTGATCAGTCTGTTATGCTCTGCATTGATCAACACTAGCGTACATAAATGACATTTACGTTCATCATACCACCTTTGACGCATAAAATTTTTCCAAATAAGGGATGTTCATCCTTAGACTTGAATTCCAAACCAAAATAATTTGGATGGAAAGCTCTATCTAATCTCAATAATATTTCAAGACTTGCAAATGAGAAATAAAGAAATATTAGTCTAGCCATATCAAATGTCTTAAACTTGCTGTTTAGACATTTCAGATATTTTTGAATCTTTGAAATATGCGTTATAGTAAACTGAACCATATTTATACAACCGATAAAAGAGTTACACAAATTTTGATATCAATACATACGGATATCCATAAGAACGTTGTCAAACGAATGCATTAGTTGTACATCAAGAACTGATGTACAAGGATGAAATACTTATAATAATAATTGAATTGCATATATAACGACCCCAAAATCTATTCTTTCTTTCTTTTGTTCCCCCCCCCCCGGAAGAATCGTATTTATTTTACGATTCACTATACCAGAGTAATTAGGATTCACATAGATAATCACCACCACAAATTCTTATTTCAGAATAAATATTTCTTATTTATTGAACATCTTGAAGACTTACAACCCTTGCAAACTATTGTTACAACATAATACAATTTCTAATTAAAGAAAACAATCTTTCCTGCTCACATGCTTCTAATCTTTATCGTCTGAACAGCTAGAGATTTCATTGCAGTTGTAACCTACAAATTATTGCAAGAATGAGCTTGACGGCCCAGCAAGTCTAACAATCTATCATGCATCACGTATCACATAGTTTCATATTTGAATCATACTTCTAATATTATCAACCTATCATCTTTCACATATCATGCGCCTTAAATAATTTGAGTTTTATAACTCAATTCACATTAGTCATATATTGACTTTAATCATTCACGAAGTAACATAAAATAAATCATGAATATTCATATACTTGGAAACATAATACATATTAACACAGAAATAGACTGAGAAACTTGCCTTGTTTGATGACTATCGATATAGTTTTAATTTTACTTCTCTTCAAAGATCCTACACAATTGTGTTCACATATGTGAAAGTAGTATGCACACAAGCCAATCATGTTTGATGATAAAGTATATACTTTGTAACAATCTTCGTCATTTATTAATTAAAAAAATATTAATTTATTAAAGGCTTTTAATTATCTACATGATGCTACTTTATAATATGTGATAAACCCATAGTTTTAAGCAATGATTTCAGAATAATGATGATTATCATTCTAATGAGATCTAAATTCTTAGAAAGCTTAAAAATAAAATAGTTCCCAATCGTTGGATTACTAAATTGGGAATTAGTGAATCCGGATAGATTGGTACATACGTTCCTTGCTCATTGGATGAGGATGATTGATCTCATAATCATTTGTGTGGAGACACTAAAGCAAGTATATAGGTACTTATTGGATGTGATAACCCGTAAAATCGGATTGTCCAGAAATTAAGTTTAAAGAATTAGTTATTAATAAAATGAATTTTTATTAATAATATTATGTGTTATGTGTTTATTAATCGTTCTAGAACCTAGGATGATTATAAAACATGAGGATTCTGGTTACGAGCTAGATTGAACGAGTAAGAATTTTCAAGATGAAAATAAAATTTTTCAGGGAACAAAATATTTCTGAGGAAAAAGACGAAATAGGCACTGTTCACCTGACAAAACCCTAAGGGTTAGGGTTTAAATAACCTAAGCCTTTCTGAGAGTTCGATATGTCGAAATGACAATCTGTCGAAAGATTTAGTGACAATATATCGTGAAAAGTTAAGTAAGCCGATAAAAGTTTTTCTCAAAAAACGTGCAAAAATCGGACGACATAAAAATGACGAAATGTACTGTTACATACTTTTCATTCGTTTAACTACGTTAGGGGAAAATGTGAAGAAAAATGCTTAATGTCAAAAAGTGTTTTTTTTATTTTTTGGAGATCCGAAGAATATGTAAAAGTGAATCGGTAAAGGAAGACGAAATATCCAAAAATATTTGAATTTCGGGAATCGTAGTTTTGGAATTGTCGGATGAATTTTGCAAGACGGAAGCACGAAGCTTCCAGAAGAAGCTTCGTGAATAGTAAGGAGGTGTGAATAGTAACTTTGGGGCAAAATAACTATTTTACCCCTAGCTTTGGTTTTCTATAAAATGAGAGCTTAAATCTTTTGTTGGTGATTTTGAAAAATCACCAACACTTGAGTGAGAGAGAGAGTTTGGATGGGAAGGAAAAGGAGGAGGAATTAAAAGCTTGCATGTATGCAAACTTTGTCCAATGGAAGAAGATTAAAGGAGAAAGGTAATCCAAAACCTTGTCTCATATAAATTTTCTTTAAGTTTTCTATGTTACAAACATAACTTAATGAGAATAGAAGTAAAAGATGTTAAGAATAATTTTCATATGGTTGAAATCATGAGAAAAAGAAGAAATAAGAATTTGAAGTTTAGTTTATAAATTTTTAAGGATGTATGAGTTTAGTAATGAATTTGAGCAATCCGAATAAATCATATGAACAATTCAGTGAAATTAGTAAGGAATGATGATTTATAACACCGAATTCCAAGAAAAAGTGAAATCGTAATCAAAATATCGATTAAAAACGAAGAACGAATGAAGAACGCGAAGAACACGAAGAACGTTGTTGATGGACAAATTTAAAAGCATCGTAGTATAATTTGTTGTTGATGAACAAGTTTAAAAAAATTGCGTATAAGTTAGTTGCGTATTTCTTGGTTAGGAACGGTAGAAACATTCATAAAGAACGGATTAAACTTAGCTATTACGAAGTTATATCGAAAATTTTGTAAAAGATGAACCTGAAGTAGAAAGTATGTAAATGAACCCGAAGGTGTAGGGTTTCATAAGAAAGTAAAAAAACATGAGTCGTGGACTCAAGGACGAATAGTTCCGAGTTTGGATGACCGAATTACAGACGAACGAACGAAGAACGTTAATAGCGTAAAACAAACGAATGATGAAGATTAAGCCAATTGAATGGCATGTTAATAGATTTAAAATGAATTTCTATTTGAGGGAAGTTGAAGTACGTAAGATAAGGAAGAGAATGACTTTGGAATGACCTCGTTCCAAGTTATAACGAATAAGTTATGAGATTATGAAGTAAGCATCTCAAACCAGTACAAGACTTAGAAATAATTTTCAAGTTCTAGGCCTGGCACGCAAGATGCCGCTAAGCCTTGGGAGGGCGTTGCCAAAGGCCAACTCTGGCGGATTAGCTACTACTTCTTGAGTGGCGTAGAGAGAGACAAAGAAGAGGGAAGGTGGCGTCGCAGTGCCTGTGAAGGGAAAGGCCCAGAGAAGAGCTTTTAACTTCTCAACTTTTGGGGGAAGTGTAAGGGAAGATAAAGAACATATAGTTCGCCTAATGTAACACTTAAAAAAGTGATTTAAACCTTTAGTAAAGGTTGAACGGAAAGATTTAACGGGGTTAAAAGATAAAGAATATAAATGCAAATTACAGAACCGATATCCAGGGACCGTAGTCGCGATAAAACGAACGTGGGGGATTGCTATAATTGTGATTCCTTAGACGTTGAGTGACAAGGGTAATGAATAACATTTCGATGTTATGTCGTGGTAATGAGAGATAAGTATAAAATGTATAGACGCTATGAACGCAACGTTATTGCAATGAACGATCGATCTTAGCATACAACGAACCGTATGGCTTCAACATTAAGGAAGAATAATGAACGGTATCAAGAAAGCCGTAACAAACGGTAATAAGATTAATGAAAGTCAAATGTAAGTCAGATAGAGAATGTTAGAATGAAATATAAGTGTTAAACACTTTGGTCGATGTAAAGGTTGAGTGTACGCGAATATTAAACGGGTAGAATCTACACCCCGTGTATGGTTTGACCGTAAGGTAATGAAGACCACTGATTAAACCTACGAACGGTGAAGAAACTGAATTAAAGACAATGACGCATAAGGTAAAGAAACCGAGTTAATGTTTAAAACTTGGATGACGTTCCGAGTTAAATGAACCGGACTTTGTAAGATAAGAATATGGTAATGCAAAATGCTTAACGCTTTAAATACATAGAATTAATATTGAATGATTGTTCTGACTATACAAAAGACTGTATGACTTAGATGATAAAGAAATAAATCTTGAGGTATGGCATTTAGTTACCTGAAAGCCGTAAGGAATGAAAACTTGACTTAACGAACATTATAGTTTAATGGTTCAGATAAGTTAAGATGAGTTTAGGTTGTATTACAATCTTAACCTTTGATGGTTGACATATGGGTGCTGGGAACTTATTTGTTGCTTGTTTGTGGGAAATCACTCAGAGTACCGTATGGACTGCTAGCAG
This sequence comes from Panax ginseng, assembly GCA_020205605.1. Taxonomy (NCBI): domain Eukaryota; kingdom Viridiplantae; phylum Streptophyta; class Magnoliopsida; order Apiales; family Araliaceae; genus Panax; species Panax ginseng. The sequence continues at coordinate 88,649,968 of CM035139.1, read as the reverse complement.
AGACACGATGTGTGCTGGGGCCTAGGAGAGTTATAAGAAGAAGATAAGATTATAAATCATCAAAGATGATGATCGTATGAGTAAGACATCTCCGTATGTCATGAAGCCGTAAACCGGTAAAGAATATTGGTCGCGTAAACTTAGATTACAAGAACGCGAACCCTAAGAAGTAAAGTTAAGTAAACCAATGCGTAAAGTCAAGTATATGACTAATTGGTGTATGTGTTATTTCCTTATGTGCTATATAGGGATTGGGAATAAGCAATTCAGTGTAAACTATAAGTTGTAGTTGTGTGTAAGGCAAGTTTCCTAACTTCATTCATATTCTAAATGAAGGTTAGTTTCTTAAACATTCTCAGATGTTGAACTTGAGAAGTTTTATCTATGTGTAAATGCGTGATATTTGTATAATGTGGGAGAATGTATGAAGCCCTGTGCCATATTTTGAACACTTCGGTGTTTCTATGAGATGAACTGTTCTGTGATGGAACTGTTCAGTATGAGAATGTTCTATTTATACATGAACCGTTATTGTTAAGTCTATGCTGAATATTCTAGCCAGACAAGATATGTATGGAAAAAGGTAGAAGAATGAAAGGATTTCAAAGTGAATGTAACTAATGTTTTAAAATGATAGGAATCAGAGATTATTCCTATTGTTAAAGCTACTTCATAACCTTTATTCGGTTATTGAAGTCTTAAAAGAATGTTTAAATTCTTGAAGTTGTTTGTTCAACTGCTATGACTTGCTGAGCAATTGAATGCTCACACTTACTTTAAATAAAAACATTTTCAGGGAACAATGTTAGAAAGAACTTAAGCATCCCGTAAAGATCAAGTTGATCGGTATCCAGAAGAAGTGCCATTCAGTATATGAATGAGCCTAAAGATCAAGCCAAGACTTGTAATGTAGAATAGTTTAATTAAACTAAACACTAGTTTAATGAACTGTTATGTATCCTTAGTGGCGGATAAAAGTCACTCTTGTAAGATGTAAAGAATAATGTAATTATCATTATTTGTAATGAACAAGGTTATAAGGTATTAGAACCTAGGGATTGGAGAATGTATGTTGTTATATTTATCTATATAATGATGTATGTTTAGAAAGAAGTGGGATCATGACGTACGGAATCCGGGTGTGAAAATAGACTGGATTTTGGGGCGTTACATTATGGCATCAGAGCTGATAGGTTATAAATCTTAGGTATGAGTACCTAAGACTATAATCGTAGAGAGAATGATAAGAAGATCATTGAGTTAAATGATTAAGGAAGAAGATGACCACGTGATCATAGTGAATCATAATAACAGATGATTTGTTAAACGATGGATGATTTATTGCTAATGCTATAAATGAATGGTACTACGAAGTAGTATGGGAAGAAGAACTCAGATTAATTTGTAAAGGATATCATACGAATTAAAGAAAATTCTTATTAAGTAAAGAGAAAGTTAGAAGTTATAAGATTTCAATTGAGGACTCTTGTGATAGCTGAGTTGTATGAACTTTTGTTATGGGTAGAGGTTTGTGCTTTGGTGTAACAACTGCTTAGCTTATTACAGTGATAAGCATTGGAATAATTGGTCGCGCTATCAATATGTATATGAGGAGAAGGTGAATCTTTTCTCATTTATATGTGTGATAGGTAGAGAATGATAAGATAGGTATGAGTTCTTGAAACTCATACTTATGAAAAGTTTGTGACTCATAGTTATATGCTATGCTTCTGAGCCCTAAACATATGGATAGTCCTTGATTTGTTCTTGGATTACATATTGCGAAGATAAGTTCTTAAACACATATGGTTCTGGGAAGTTCCTAAACACATAAAGTGTGGTAAATTGATGGACTATACTAAGGTATAGGGATGTTTAGACTGAAAGCAAGAATTTCAGTATGCTTAACATTGAAGGTACTAGAGAAGATTAAGTATTGTCGCAAGTAAGACAATGAAGGACAATGGAGAAATAGGATATTCCAAGTCATCTAGCAATGCTAGATTTCAAAGTTTATTGAGATCGTGCTTATGTGTGCTCGTTTTGAAAATGAAAGAATTGTTTCAACTTTTGGAACCAATGGATTTTAAAAAAAGAACTAATCTTTATAGGTAAATGCTAATTATTTTGGCTAGACAGAAATTGATTTGAAATATCAAAATGAATTTTATATCATCAATGAATTTGATGCAAAGAAGGTAAAAGGATGGAGTTATTAATGTAATTGAACCTGGTGTTGGATGTGATCTTATGATCAACAACCCGCTATGGTATGATGTATAATGATGAACTAATAAACTGACAAAGTCCTCAACGCACTGTGAAAAGTACGGTATCATGACGTCATAAAACGTTTTGATGTATTGCGAAAGAATTTAAAGAAGTAGTCGATGTCAATTGATTTCACTAGACGAATGTTTCAAGTTGATGTCCAATTTATTGGTATGGTATAAGCTATTTGATTTGGCTAGACACATGGTATGTCATGCTATAAGAAAATTGAGCTTTCTTTGAAGAGTTATGCCAAACTAAATTATTTTGGTGCGGAATCTAATGAATTAAGTCTGAGGTGAACATACCCTGAAATGGGATTATACGATGGGTTGATCGCCTACATATGGAAGAGGTAGTTTGATTTCTTGGTGATTGTAATCTGACTGTGATAGAAGGGTTTACGGTGAAATGTTGTTAAACCTAGTAAGAGTTCATGGTCAATTTGACCCATCAGTAAAAGTATAAAATGTTTTAAAGGAATCTTTATATTCCTATTTATACCTTCTACTTCATAATTCTTGATAAGTTATGATGGTTAGGGAATGTGTGAAAGATAAGAACTTCTTTCAAAAGAAGTTGTGAAGAAGAGTAAGCTAAAATTTCGAGGATGAAATTCTGTGAAGAAGGGGTGAATGTGATGACCCGGGTATGGGTGTGATTTTAAGAAATTCGGAGGATGGAATTTTTATAAGGAGGGAAGAATGTAACAAACAAGAAAATCGGATTGTCAAGAAATTAAGTTTAAAGAATTAGTTATTAAAAAAATGAATTTTTATTAATAATATTATGTGCTATGTGTTTATTAATCGTTCTAGAACCTAGGATGATTATAAAACGGGAGGATTCTAGCTACAAGCTAGACTGAACGAGTAAGAATTTTCAAGACGAGAATAAAAAAAATTTAGGAATAAAATATTTCCGAGGAAAAAGACGAAATGGGCACTATTCACCCAACGAAACCCTAAGGGTTAGGGTTTGAATAACCTAAGCCTTTCCGAGAGTTCGGTATGTCGAAATAACATTCCGTCAAAAGATTTGACGATAATATATCGTGAAAAGTTATGTAAGCCGATAAAAGTTTTTCTCGAAAAATATGCAGAAATCGGACGAAATAAAAATGACGAAATATACTATTACGTACTTTTCATTCGTTTAACTACGTCAGGGGAAAACATGAAGGAAAACACTTAGTGTCAAAAAGTGTTTTTCAGTTTTTCGAAGATCCGAAGAATACGTAAAAGTTAATCGATAAAGGAAAGACGAAATATCCAAAAATATTTGGATTCCGGAAATCTCAGTTTTTGAACTGTCAGACGAATTTCACAAGACGGGAGCACGAAGCTTCTAGGAGAAGTGAATAGTAAGGAGGTGTGAATAGTAACTTTGGGGCAAAATAACTATTTTACACCTAGCTTTGGTTTTCTATAAAATGAGAGCTTAAATTATTTGTTGGTGATTTTAAAAAATCACCAACATTTGAGAGAGAGAGAGAGAGTTCGAATGGGAAGGAAAAGGAGTTGGAAAAGCTTGCCCGTGTGCAAACTTTGTCCAACGGAAGAAGATTAAAGGAGAAAGGTAATCCAAAACTTTGTCTCATATAAATTTTCTTTAAGTTTTCTATGTTAGAAACATAACTTAATGAGAATAGAAGTAAAAGATGTTAAGAATGATTTTCATATGGTTGAAATATGAGAAAAAGAAGAAATAAGAATTAGAAGTTTAGTTTATAAATTTCTTAAGGATGTATGAGTTTAGTAATGAATTTGAGCGATCCGAATGAATCATAAAAATGATTCGGTGAAATTAGTAAGGAATGGTGTTTTATAATATCGAATTCCAAGAAAAAGTGAAATCGTAATCAAAATATCGATTAAAATGAAGAACGAACAAAGAACGCAAAGAACACGAAAAATATTATTGATGGACAAATTTAAAATCATCGTAGTATAATTTGTTATTGATGGATAAGTTTAAAACCACCGCGTATAAGTTATTTATTTATTGCTTGTTTAGGAACAGTAGAAACGTTCATAAAGAACAAATTAAACTTAGCTATAACGAAGTTATGGTGAAAATTTTATAAAAGACGAATGAGAAGTAGAAAGTATGTAAATGAACCTGAAGGTGTAGGGTTTCATAAGAAAGTACGAAAACGTAGAAAACGTGAGTTGTGGACTCAAGAACGAACAAGTTATGAGTTTGGATGACCGAATTACGAACGAACGACCGAAGAATGTTAATAACGTAAAACAAATAAATGATGAAGATTAAGCCAATCGAATGGCATGTTAATAGATTCAGAATGAATTTCTATCTGAGGGAAGTTGAAGTACGTAAGATAAGGAAGAGAATGGCTTTGGAACGACCTCATTCCGAGTTATAACGAATAAGTTATGAGATTGTGAAGTAAGCGTCTCAAACCAGTAGAAGACTTAGAAAAAAAAAATCAAGTTCTAGGCACGGCACTTGCAATGGCCCGCTTAAGCCTTTTGGGAGAGACACCGCAAAGACCAACCCGGCGCTTAGCTACTTGGTGAGTGGTCTTTGCAGTATAAGAAAAAGAGGAAGGTGGCGCCCACGCAGCGCATGTAGGCAAGGCCCAGAGAAGTGCTTTTATTTGCTCAACTCTTGGGGGAAGTGTAAGGGAAGATAAAGAACATATAGTTTGCCTAATGTAACACTTAAAAAAGTGATTTAAACCTTTTGTAAAGATTGAATGGAAAGATTTAACGGGATTAAAAGATAAAGAATGTAAACGCAAATTACGTAACCGATATCTGGGGACCGTAGTCGCGATAAAACGAATGTGGGGGATTGTTATAATTTTGATTCCTTAGACGTTGAGTGACGAGGGTAATAAATAACATTTCAAAGTTATGTCGTGGTAATGAGAGATAAGTGTAAAGCATATAGACACTGTGAACGCAACGCTGTTGCAATGAACGATCGGTCTTAGTATATAACGAACCGTATAGCTTTGACATTAAGGAAGAATAATGAACGGTATCAAGAAAGCCATAACGAACAGTAATAAGATTAATGAAAGCCGAATGTGAGTCGGATAGAGAATGTTAGAATGAAAAGTAAGCGTTAAAAACTTTGGTTGATGTAAAGGTTGAGTGTACACGAATATTAAACGGGTAGAACCTACACCCCGTATATGGTTTGACCATAAGTTAATGAAGACCAATGATTAAACCTATGAACGGTGAAGAAACTGAATTAAAGACAATGACGCATAAGGTAAAGAAGCTGAGTTAATGTTTATAACTTGGATGACGTTCCGAGTCGAATGAACCGGACTTTGTAAGATAAGATTAAGGTAATGTAAAATGCTTAATGCTTTGAATGCGTAGAATTAATATTGAATGATCGTTCTGAGTATACAAAAGACTGTATGACTTAGACGATAAAGAAATAAATCCTGAGGTATGGCATCTAGTTGCCAGAAAGCCATAAGGAATAAGAACTTGACTTAACGAACATTATAGTTTAATGGTTCGGATTAGTTAAGATGAGTTTAGGTTGTAGTACAATCGTAACCTTTGATGGTTGACATATGGAATGTGAGAGCCCCAAATCCTGGTCCCGAATCACCACGGATCTGGTACAATCATTCTATAACTATTGCGAAAGATATAAACATAAATTGTTTATACAATGCACTTTACACACTATTCCCCAAAATCGAGTAACCTTAACTTATACATAATTCATAAACTATCTAAAATATAACATTATTATCAAACTATACTATTACAAATTAAATGCACATAGGATAGCCTTTAGTAGGTCACCAACCAATATTTTGGCATGATTTACACTCCAACCTATTAAAGAATGCTAAAGGGCATTAAGGTCATTTAAATTTCTACTTTAAGGGCATAATGGTCACTTGCAGAACCCTTAGGGTTTAACTCTTAGGGTTTGACCCTTAGGGTTAAAACCTAAGGTTTTCAAAAATAAAAATTTCTAGGATTTTCAACTTAGATTTTCAAAATAGAAAATTATGATAATTAAATTATAATTAGAGTTTCCTAATTATATTATAATTTCCTAATCATATTAGGAATTAAACAAATTAGGATTAATATTTCCTAATTAAGAATTAAAATTACCTAATTACAAATTAGAGTTTCAAATTTACAAATTTAGGGTTCCTAATAATTAGGGTTTCTAATTGTTAGAACTTCTAATTAATCAATTAGGGTTATCCCTAATTAAGTTTGTGATTAATACAAAAACCATATACATTGTATTTAAATCCCTAATTTAGGGTTTCCATATACTGAATCAGTGTTTTGGATTCCTGGAACCGAAATTAAGGTTTCAGAAACGGTTTCTAGGGTTTTTTATTAGTCGTTATGGTTTTCCAACTGAACGTTGAAGTTCTTAATATAATACTAGGGTTTGACACTGATAAAATTTATCTGGTCAACCCTTGACCCTTAACCACATATTCTAAGCACATATAATACCATAATCACAGAACATATTCACGTATACACTTAATCTTGAATAATTCACCAAATTCCTACACAGGATTTTGAAATCCTCAAAATTCCTTTCCAAAAACATCAAATTTGAAATTCACCTTACACCTTTGTCACGCTCGAGAAAATTGGATTTTTATGATAATTAAATTTTTATTTGATTATGTGAATTAAATGAATTTAATTGATTTATTTTGTGAGGAAGCTATGTGAAGGTCGTTCTATGACCTAAGATGTGCTTATATGGTTAGTAATCTGGCCACGTGCTAGAATTAATTGTTTAGAATTTCCAAGACGAAAATAAATGTTTTTCGAGAAATTCCCATAAAAACACTATTCATCCGTTTCTGCTCGGGGAATTATTTTGAAATTCTGAGAAACGCGTAATGATAGAATATCAAGATAAGATGAAATATCTAATAATATTTCATTTATGGCAAATGAAGTTTTCGCCTGCGGACTTAAAACCTAAGGGTTGAGTAGATTGATTTCCAAGAAGGAAATGAAATGCGTAGAAGGAATTTCGTTATTGTTAATGTGTGTGTTATACTAGGATGATACTATTTAGTATCTATGTATAATATGATGAGTTAATACGGAGTATAATACAGAGAGAATACGTGAATTATACGTATAGAATATGATAAGTATTATGAATTAAGTTAAGACTTGATGATAATTCATTTGAGTTGGATTATGTTTAGTCCAATCAATTGTATAGGCAAGCCCAATGAATTAATGTGTTAAGACCAAGTCAAGGCCCAATATTAGATTGGTTAAGCCCAATGCAAGAAAATTGAACCGTGGATCGAACCGATGGGTCACTGAATGGGTAAAACCCATGGGGATGACCTATGGGCATGGTGGGCCGACCCTTGGTGTGCAAGGCAAGCATAACACTTGGTCACCAAGTATTTTACTTGGTGATAAAGTGTTGAATAGTAAGGATGTGATGGTGAATTGACCAAATTGCCCTCCATTTCATTTGCCTATAAATAGAAAGCTAAAGTTGGTCTTTTGTGAGTTTTACAAATTGCCAACCTAGATTTTGAGAAAGAGAGAGAGAGAGCTAGACTCAACCAAAAGTTCTACTTTGAAGCTTTGCTTAAGAGTTTTTCAAGATTACCTAATAGTTCTTAAGGTAATACTCCTTAATTCTAATTCCATCTCTTTTGGTTTTCTTTTAGTATGGAGAATCATAAATGGGTGGTGTATGTCTAGTATGGTGGAATAAGGATAACTTGTTATAGATTCAATCTCTATAAGTCATGAAATCATAGAAATCATACGTTTTGTTATAGCTTAAAATCATGAAAATATGGATTGTTGATAAATAATTGAACTCCATCAATACGTAAATATGTGCATCTTGCTTGGTTAGGATGTAGATATAAAATCCATGGAGTATTCCATGTGATTTGGCTTAGAGAACGTTAGTAACGAAGTTATGGCAAATTTCACGGAAATAGACGTTAAACGTCGAAAATGTTAAAATTTTTGATTGGTAGTCGAAAGTTATCGTGAGACTTGGAAACGTTGTTTTTCAATGTCAACACGTGAGTTATGGTATTTAAGAGTCGTGGACTCAAGAATCATCGGATTCTGACTTAAAATGAAGAAAATGAGCACGGAACGCTCATTAACGTTTACGAATGCTTAGAAAATGAATTCATTAGGGAATTTTAAGTTAACGGATTCGAAAGTGTCGAATTCTTATATGAACGCGTAGAGTATGTCGTTTATGACGTGTAGGCTTTTGAACAGACCAAATCAAACATATAACGAAGAATTTATGGCTCTGAGAAGCTCACCAAAATTTTATCTGTTAAAAATTTTCGGTCTGAGGTCCTTGCTGGCGCCAGACAAAGGCTTTAAAGTGCCGCCCGCTCAACGCAAGACAAATTAATTGCCTTGAAAGTGGCGTCATGATGCGTTACATCGATAGAATGAAGTCTCATGTAGCAGAAGACCGAGACCAGGACACAAGTAATAGAAACTGCTGGCCATGCCCCAGGTCTTGTACCTAAGATGTCACGTGCATGGCGTGAGTGCGAGGTAATTGTTGAATGACTTAGGTTTGAACTGCAATTGTTAAGAGACCTAGAAGAGTAAAGTTTATGCACTTCATAAGTGTATTAAAACTATTCCTATATTACCTATACTAATGTATATGGTATTAAAACTTAGGAATTGAATGTATGTTAGTAAGTTATGAACGAAGATCATAAAGTGTTATCAATCAACCATAGTTGGGGAATAATGTTGGTACTTCACCAATGCTGATAGAGTCCGGTTAATATTGTGATTTGGTTTATAAGTCGGGAGGAAGGGTAATAAGTCGAATTGACTTTAGTAATGTTATTAAGTTAACAAAGACATAGAAGAGAAAAAAGTTGGTAGGAACAATGTGAATAATTGTTTGATAGCTAATTATAGTGTGTTATGTGAATATATCATGTAGATTTTGTAAAGGCTGTGGTCAGTCGATTAAGTTATTTGAAGACACTGAAAGGCAAGTTTTCTTAACGTTTGTCTAACTTTCAAGTTAGTCAAGTTTTATGTGATTCATTGTACTGAATTGCATGACTTGTTTTAAAGAAAGGGTCAATGCCAGATTTAACTCGGTTAGACTACTCGTAAGATATAGATTGATTGATATTCATATCATTCTATATAGAAATGTTAACGCTATCCTATGCTAAGTAATTGGTACGGATGTGAAGGTAAGGTTTGTCTATAAACAAACAAAAGTATTTTTCATCGATTATTCGATGGGCACGCAAGTTTGCCAAATGTTAAACGTAAATCGTTTAACGAATGAAAGTGTTGATCAACATAGAGTACTATAGGTGATCACCTGAAGTGCTCGTAAGTAATGCGTGTGTCTGACCTTAGTCTTTGTGATATCCTTTTCAAGTATGAAAACAAAAAGCTACTATTCATGGTCTATTGACCGATTCAGAATTCTTAATCTACTCTATACTTTGGGAATTGATGATATGAAATGTTAAAGTACTATTGTTTCATAATACTTCATAACTATTTGTTCAGTTATGTATGAATTGTTATATAATTCACGAATGTGGTATTACTGTTATCCTTTGATAAACTTGCTGAGCTTGTTATGCTCACTTCTTGCGTGAATTATATGATTGCAGTTAAGGATGAACGTACTAAGAATGCTAAGAGAAATAAGGGCAAAGCTAAGATGGATACTTAACCATTGTGTAATAGATTAGTATGTTTGTATGTATTACACATTATAAACAACCAACGATGTAATCGATTTATGAAGCTTGGAAGGATTATACTTTGATGGTAATAAGAAGATAGTAATTACATTCATTATGTTGTATTTCAATGGAATGATTGTATAGTTATGAGTATCGTGTAGCACCATATGTCAGGTTGGAAGATACCCGAATTTGGGGGCGTCACAACCTTACACCGTACTACTTACACCGTTCATACACATCTTCACATGCTACCCAATACACCACTCACAAGAGTTAAAAATTTTCAAATTTTGTTAAGGGGTCATATAGACCATGAACACCTAGTTTTAACGGTATTCATACTACAAAAAAATACATTACTTGGTATGTTTACAATCACAAAGAAGGTAAACTATCGTTGCTAGTACTTTAGGTGATTAGCCTATCGCACTCTTACGTCATGCATAACGTATTAATCATATCTAGCGAATATTTACGCTACCCAATTGGATTATTTTATCCAAACAACATAGTTCACCTCAGTTTTATCATATGATTCCGCACCAAACAATTTGGTTCGGGAAATTTCTTTCAATGAACACTTAGAGTTTTTGTAAGCATTAGTCTAGCTGAATCAAATAACGTAGACTCATATTAATAATTCAATTTAATCGAATTATTTAGGTGTAGCCAAACCCCGTTGGCAAATTATACTTTTTGAAAATATTTTTGAAGAATGACGTCATGATGTCGTACTGTATTAACAGTCCATTTGAGGATGTCGTCATTGTATGACTTTGTCATAACACATCATACAATAGTGGAACAGCGACTTTAGATCAAATTCACACTAAGTATTCCTATATTTACAACTCCATCAACTTTTTATCATCTCTGCACCAGGTTATATGGTACATGAGTGATAAATAAAATATATTTTGATATTTCAAACCATTTGCGTCTAGCCGAAATAAGTAGCATAGACTATACTTTAAACCGTTTCAAAAATGATTACTAGTCTACATATTTTTTTTTAAAAGAACATAGTGCGTATTTAGCTTGATGTCAAAATTTTGAAATCTAGCATAGCTAGGAGTTTTGGAAAACTTATGTCTCCACTAATGATCATTTTCCTAACAATCTATATGTTCCTATAATCCTCAATACTCCATTCACACACAACTATACCCAGTTCGTCAAACCACACTTATGAGTTCGTAAACTTGTCACAATCATATGAGTTTAAGAACTTACCCTAGTCAGACCTTTGGCGCCCATTCGCTGAGGGGTTCATAAACATTTCATATAACTATGAGTCAAGAATTTCACACAAGTATGAGTTTTAAGAACTCGTACTTAACCTTATATTCTCTACCTATGACCTATCTATCTGTTATGCACATGAGAAAGGAATCACCCTCTTAACATGCATATAGCAAATAGTGCGACACAAATATTTCAATGATTATCAGTGCCAGAAACTAAGTAGTTGTTACACCAAGTACAATTCCCCACCCATACAAGGAATCATACAACTCAGCTGCCGACATGAGTCCTAAATTGAAATCCCCACCTAATCTTAACTCCCTTCTCAATACGAATTTCATTCAACTCGTATTCATAATCCTTACCTAAATCTATACCAATTCATAGTACAACTGACACACAGCAATCTTGTTGTAAACTTTCCAATCATCAGATTGATTTTTATCCCATACTATAACCTTATCAGATCACGGGGTGATCTCATCGTATATATTACGATTCATTTCTATACTATGATCATTTTGTTTTACGATCTCCTATCACTGAACTTTCAGTCTTTTAGACTCTATCTATTCACCACTACTGTTCAACCTTATTATCAGAGTTAGGGAAATCTGTATCTTTACAACTCACCGAGATTCGTCTTTGAATCTTACCGACCAACTAACTCTATGTGAGTTAGATCTTATCCTAATCACTGCGGTTATTGGTCTCAGGTATTCCTACCTAAGCTTCATAACCAACAACTTTGATACCAACTGTGATAGCCCCAAATTCGGGTCCCAAATCACCACGGATCTGGTACAATCATTCTATAACTATTTGCGGAAGATATAAACATAAATTGTTTATATAATACACTTTACACACTATTCCACAAAATCGAGTAACCTTAGCTTATACACAATTCATAAACTATCTAACACATAACATTATTATCAAACTATACTATTACAAATTAGCTGCACATTTTATCCCAAGCTGAACTTGGCATTATCCTTTTCTTGTATCCGAACGTATTCCCCTTATCTGCAATGTTTTATCATGATATAGCAAGGGTGAGCATTAAAGTTGCCTAACAAGTTTAAATTTATTTAAAGATATATCATGATTGAAAGAATCTGAATAATAAGCTGGCTATAATTCATCAATATAGTTGAGAACTAGCACGAACAAACTTTTGACTGAACAAGTATTAAACATGAACAAATTTATCTGGACCGAATGGTAATGAAGGTGATCAGCCTTTCATACTTGATTTATACATGCAATATGTACAGAATATAATTCTACATGGAAATCAGCAATGATTTACCATAAGCATATCTGAATGAAATAACTCTTAGTAGAGTTAAGTAAAACATGCATAAACCGTTGATTACCGTTATGCATTCTATATCACTTTATTCGAAGACCTAATATTAGTAATATAGATCTCCAGTATTAGAATAATATCATCACAATATAATACTTTTATATTTATATACATAGAATAACCTAAACACATAACACATAACCATATCAGTCTATTCAGCACATAAAACTTAGCATCAAGTCAAACTATTTAAGTCCAAGTTGAATCCGACAAAATTCTAACATCCCGACGGTCTAGTCGGACAATACTCGAGTTTAAGTTTAATTAAACTCTGCCCAAACACTTAACAATATCTTAGATAATTTATTATCAGTCAAATTATTTTTCATAGGTTTGTAATAATTTTCAGATAATTATTACTATTTATCATAATTTTTCAAAAATTTATATCGTATTTATATAATATAAATACCACATTATTCTATTAGCATTAATAATTATTTAATATTAAATATTAATGAAAATCATAACATATTATTATAATATATTTATAATATAACAAAGTATTTTAATTCTTTAAAATCATGTTTATATGATTTTTAAATAGATTAAATCCATTATCCGATAATTGATATTAATATTAAAATATTAATATTTTCATGACAAAATATCAAAAGTTATATTTTATAACTCAAAATATTTTTCTAACCCTTAAATCATTTTATATGATTTTTAAATCATTAATTCTATTTTTCCATAATTTATTTAATATATTTATTAAATAAATTAATTACCAAATAATATTAATTTATTAATGAAATTCATCACATAATATTAAAAGTCATCAAAACTAACTTAAAATATTTTCTAATATCATAATATATTTTTTCATGATTTTTCATGAATTAAAACCATTTTTAAATAATTTATTTAATATTATAATTAAATAAATAAATACCTTTATATTCTAAAAATATTAATTATTTTTGAAATATACTCAAAATAATTAAAAACTATTTTTTAGGCTTTAAAATAATTTTTCATAATTTATTATGTATTTTTAATAATTAAAATCCATTTAATACTAATTATTTAATTAATTAATTCATTTTCCGAAATTAAGTGTCACTAAAGGGCCCTATAGCGATACAACCGTCGCTATAGGTGTTCTTGAGTGTTCTTGATGAAAACCCAGAACATCCTGTCAGACTACAAGGTTGCTAGTTTGACCGAAATTTAATCCATGCTATACTTGATTTACGGGCAGCGTATCATTTTTTAATGTTGTAGTATACATGTAATACTACAACATTCAATCAATTACATAACCAAAATATAACTAAATTGACAGATCTAAGCTACAGAAGTTGATGTCAGGCGTGTTCTTGAGTTTCGAAACGCCAAAAACTCAAGCGATGTCGAGGTGCTAGGTTGAAGCTTTAAATCTTTGATTTCAAGGTCTTGTTTATATGATGTAAAGGTTCAATCGTGTAATTCGTGTGTCAAGGAACAACAACAAATCATCATATCAACTTAGCAACATCCAAACAGTAAGATACAGATCGGTCAAACTAGGCCACAAAAACTGTTTAAGAACATTAGAGCTGGGCTAAACAATTCCTTCAGAGAGCGGAGGTATATACAAAATTGGCAACTGATCTAACTCATTGTAAAAACAGTGTAGATGAGACGGGAACTTGTTTGTTGGTTGTTTGTGGGAAACCACTCAGAGTACCATATGGACTACTAGTAGAGACACGATATGTGATGTGTCCTAGGAGAGTTATAAGAAGAAGATAAGATTATAAATCATCAAAGATGATGATCGTATGAGTAAGACATTTCCATATGTCATGAAGCCATAAACCGGTAAAGAATTTTGGTCGCGTAAAGTTAGATTACAAGAACGCGAACCCTAAGAAGTAAAGTTAAGTAAACCAATGCGTAGAGTCAAGTATATGACTAATTGGTGTATATGTTATTTCCTTATGTGCTATATAGGGATTGGGAATAAGCAGTTCAGCATAAACTATAAGTTGTAGCTGTGTGTAAGGCAAGTTTCCTAACTTCATTCATATTCTAAATGAATGTTAGTTTCGTAAACTTTCTCAGATGTTGAACTTGAGAAGTTTTGTCTATGTGCAAATTTGTGATATTTGTACAATGTAAGAGAATGTACGGGGCCTTGTGCCACAATTTGAACACTTAGGTGTTTCTATGAGATGAACTATTCTGTGATTGAACTGTTCAATATGAGAATGTCGTGTTTATACATGAACCGTTATTGTTAAGTATGTGTTGAATGTGACGCCCCCAAAACAGGTATACACCACCCATCTTGAGTCGCCAAATACATGGTACATAAATCAAATACGAACTTCTTTAATACAAATGTCGTGTAAAAATACGACAAAACATAGCTGAGTTTTTACATGAATATTATCATCTAGACATTATCCAAACTCAAATTCAATCCTCATTACATTTATTATCACACTAAGTAGTGAGGACTGCTAAAACAACCATCTTGGACCATCACTCCGTTCCTCGACTAGGCCCAGCTATATTCTCATTTTCTGAAGAGAACAGTGAAAGAAAAGGGTGAGCTCAACTAGCCTAGTAAGAAATATTATAACTAAGATAATGCAGAATAAATTATCATTAGCCTTCAACAGTATAACAACTGATAGAATACAATAGACAACAAGTTTTAGATCAACAACTGCAGCGGAATAAGCAATCCATTAGAAGAGTCAAATAGACCATAAAGTCTATTATCTTCTCCACGTTAAAAGTCCACCAACAATGTTTTATCCCTGTAACATCAATCAACAGTTCATGTTCATAATCATGTGAATAACTCATAATCATAATTGTGGTTCTAATTTCCTATTCGCATCTAGGATGAAGATAATTTTCATCACCTGTCTGTACCTGAAACATCAAAGATCATGGTTATACCAAATCACAGTTCTTGTTCATAATCATACTAATAAATTCATCTTTGCACTACGGGCCAAAGATATTCATCAACAGTTCATCTTTGCACTACAGGCCAAAGATATTCAACAACAGGTCATCTTTGCACTACGGGCCAAAGATATTAATATCTCAAAGAAATATATAATCATTTCAGAATTTATATAAACAATAATTATAACCATGTTGATCAATTCTCCTTTGCACTTAAGCTAAAGATATTCAATTATAAATTCAATGGTCATGATCATACCAGTCAACAATTCATCTTTTGCACTATTGGCCAAAGAGAACCCATACTCACGATCATACCAATAATCTACCCATCTTTACACTTAAGTTAAAGAGAAATTTCATCACCAGGATTATGAAAATGTTATATATGATAATAAAAACAATATAATCAAAACGTGAATTTAATTTCAAGAGTAAGATTCATGTATTAAAAATAATTTGGACAAAAAAAATATATTTTTTGGGTGAATAGTACCTCATGAATAGTAATTCATGAATAGTAACTCGTATTCGTAAATAGTACTGTATACGTGAATAGTACCCATGAATAGTACTCTGTGAATAGTACTCATAAAAGAGAAATACAAAAGAAAACAATATTCCATGACGAGTACAAAAGAAATGATATCTCATACGAATATAATAGAATATACGAAACTGCAAATAGATTTTCATCCGCATTGCAGTAATCCACGTAGGCAAATCATTTCCACAATTTAATAAAGAATGAATACCAAGGGTCATTCACCATGCATGCGGTAGTCCGCGTAGTTAGGTTATTCCAACAGAATAATAAAGAATGGAATAATAGAAGAATTTCACCATGCATGCGGTGGTCGCGTGAGCGGAGTTATTCAACGAATAATAAAGAATGGAATAACGGAAGAATTTTACCATGAATGCGGTGAGTCCACGTAGGCAGTTATTCCAACGAATAATAAAGAATGGAGTAACAACCCTTACGGTATTGAAACAAAATAACTCTCTTCATGAATACGAAAAGAAATAATACCCCTTACCCATTATTGAATCGAAAATAATATTCCTACGAATATTGAACGAAGATGATATTCCTTACGAATATTGAACGAAAATAATATTCATACGAATACGAAAAATAATATCTCTTCAGAATATGAAATAAATAATACCCCTTACGACTGTTGAACGAAAATAATATTCATACGAATATTGAACGAAGATGATATTCCTTATGAATATTGAACGAAAATAATATTCATACGAATACAAAAAATATTATCTCTTCAGAATATGAAATAAATAATACCCATTATCTCAGAAGAAGACTGGATACTGGAATAGTGAAGTAGCAGACTTCTCTTCTTCTTTCTCTCAATAACTTCTCTCTCTATAGCTTCTCTCTCTATAATTGCTCTTGTGATTCTTAGTGAATTGGTGAGAATGAAGGAAGAATGAGCTTCTATTTATAGGAAAATATTGTTTCGATAATTGTACATTTTGGGGCTCGAATTATTACAGTATAATACCTTCATCTTTTCCTTCATTTTTAATTTAGTCCTGCAAGTATTATCAAACTTGCACCACCTCCCCTAATAGTACATCATGTGAATCAATAGTACAATCATGTGACTCAATAGTTCTATACATGTGAAAAAAATAATTACAGTATAATACCTTTATTTATACCTCCATTTTTAATTTAGTCATGCAAGTATTATCAATTTTGCACCACCTCCCCTAATAGTACATGCATGTGAATCAATAGTACACACATGTGAACAAATAGTTGTAAGAATGTGAATTAATAGCAATTAATTGCTCATTTATCTGATTAATTACCCGATCAGTCAATAAAACCTCCAGAAATCAATTATTATCGAAATAAAAGTCGATTTCCACTAACACTAATAATCCCAACACAGTGGAAATATTTTTATCAACAATTAAATTTTTGAATTTTTGAAGTTTGACCCTTTTCAAAAAAGTCAACTGTTGGCTTTTTGACCAAAAAGTCAAGCCCGGTAAATTTTGTGTTTATAGTTTATTTTTACTAATTTCATCGCTCCGGATTCTATTATCACGTCCGCATCTCCAAATTCAACTCCGAACTCAAATTCGATTTTTAATAACATTCATCATTAATATTATAACTCACAATATTAACAACTAGATCGTTCCTAGGAAAGATGGGGCTTTCCGATAAGGATTTCTCCCTATTGGCGCGCAATTAAATAACCTAACCACTTTCATCGACAGAACTTTCTAGACATCGTCAATAATACGAATAATAATATGAACAACTTGTCATCTCAATTATTTATTTAATTATATAAATATTGTGACAATAATTGAATAAAACTGAGTGACTTCTCACGTAAGCATCAATAATCAAAGATACTGTACAATACCGTGTGCCACTGTGCAACCACGCGTATTACTATACTTTTATTAATTTAACCATTTACTAAATAGAATAATATTTATAAAAATTAAATACTTGCATTTCGTAAAATTCGGGGTCTTATAATCTCTCCTCCTTATGAAATTTTGCCCTCGAAATTTACGTACCTAGTAGTTCGAAGAGATGAGAATACCTTACTTTCTTTTCAGATTATACCTTCCCGATTATTTCCTCTGTATCATGATTTTCCCATTGCTCATCTCTTGTATTTCATATATCATTGTAGAATACATCTTCAAAACAAAGGTTAATTGACATATCACATATAATCCCTATATTCTGACTGACCAATTAAATGACACATAAGCTTAGGTAGGTCGTACTAGCGAAGGATTAACCTATCTCTCCCCTCCTAGTTCTAGTCTCATATCTCAGCCAGGGATCATATACCTAAGCTTTGATACCAACTGTGACGCCCCCAAATAGGTATACATCACCCATCTAGAGTCGTCAAATACATGGTACAGAAATCAAATACAAACTTCTTTAATACAACTGTCGCGTAAAAATACGACAAAACATAGCTATGTTTTTACATGAATATTATCTTCTAGACAATATCCACACTCAAATTCAATCCTCATTACATTTATTATCACACTAAGTAGTGAGGACTGCTAAAACAATCATCTTGAACCATCACTCCGTTCCCCGACTAGTCCCAGCTATATTCTCATTTTCTGAAGAGAACAGTGAGAGAAAAGGGTGAGCTCAACTAGCCCAGTAAGAAATATTATGACTAAGATAATGCAGAATAAATTATCATTAGCCTTCAACAATATAACAACTGATAGAATACAATAGACAACAAGTTTTAGATCAACAACTGCAGCGGAATAAGTAATCCATTAGAAGAGTCAAATAGACCATAAAGTCTATTATCTTCTCCACGTTAAAAGTCCACCAACAATGTTTTATCCCTGTAACATCAATCAACAGTTCATGTCCATAATCATGTGAATAACTCATAATCATAATTGTGGTTCTTATTTCCTATTCGCATCTAGGATGAAGATAATTTTCATCACCTGTCTATACCTGAAACATCAAAGATCATGGTTATACCAAATCACAGTTCTTGTTCATAATCATAGTAATAAATTCATCTTTGCACTACGGGCCAAAGATATTCATCAACAGTTCATCTTTGCACTACAGGCCAAAGATATTCAACAACAGGTCATCTTTGCACTACGGGTCAAAGATATTAATATCTCAATGAAATATATAATCATTTCAGAATTTATATAAACAATTATTATAACCATGTAGATCAATTCACCTTTGCACTTAAGCTAAAGATATTAAATTATAAATTCAATGGTCATGATCATACCAGTCAATAATTCATCTTTGCACTACTGGCCAAAGAGAACCCATAGTCACGATCATACCAATAATCTACCCATCTTTACACTTAAGTCAAAGAGAAATTTCACCACCAGGATTATAAAAATGTTATATTTGATAATAAAAACAATATGATCAAAACATGGATTTAATTTCAAGAGTAAGATTCATGTATCAAAAATAATTTGGACAGAAAAGAAATATATTTTTTGGGTGAATACTATCCCATGAATAGTAACTCATGAATAGTAACTCATAAATAGTAACTCGTATTCATAAATAGTACCGTATACATGAATAGTACCCATGAATAGTACTCCATAAATAGTACTCATAAAAGGGAAATTCAAAAGAAAACAATATTCCATGACGAGTACAATAGAAAAGATATCTCATACGAATATTATAGAATATATGAAATTGCAAATGGATTTTCATCCGCAATGCGGTAATCCACGTAGACATATCATTTCCACAATTTAATAAAGAATGAATACGAAGGGTCATTCACCATGCATGCAGTAGTTCGCGTAGACAGGTTATTCCAATATAATAATAAAGAATGGAATAACAGAAGAATTTCACCATGCATGCGGTAGTCCGCGTAGACAGGTTATTCCAAAAGAATAATAAAGAATGGAGTAACAATCCTTACGAGTATTGAAAGAAAATTAACTCTCTTTATGAATACGAAAGAAATAATACCCCTTGCGACTGTTGAACGAAAATAATATTCCTACGAATATTGAACGAAGATTATATTCCTTACGAATATTGAACGAAAATAATATTTTTACGAATACGAAAAATAATATCTCTTCAGAATATGAAATAAATAACACCCCTTACGACTGTTGAACGAAAATAATATTCTTACGAATATTGAACAAAGATGATATTCCTTACGAATATTGAATGAAAATAATATTCATATGAATACGAAAAATAATATCTCTTCAGAATATGAAATAAATAATACCCTTACGACTGTTGAACGAAAATAATATTCTTACGAATATTGAACGAAGATGATATTCCTTACGAATATTGAACGAAAATAATATTCATATGAATACGAAAAATAATATCTCTTCAGAATATGAAATAAATAATACCCTTACCTCGTAAGAGAGATCGGATCTTTGGAATAGTGAAATAGCAGACTTCTCTTCTTCTTTCTCTCAATAACTTCTCTCTCTATAGCTTCTCTCTATATAATTGCTCTTGTGAGTCTTAGTGAATTGGTGAGAATGAAGGAAGAATGAGCTTCTATTTATAGAAAAATATAGTTTCGATAATTGCACATTTTGGGGCTCGAAAATATTACAAAGATAATACCTTCATCTTTTCCTTCATTTTTAATTTAGTCCTGCAAGTATTATCAAACTTGCACCACCTCCCCTAATAGTACATCATGTGAATCAATAGTACAATCATGTGACTCAATAGTTCTATACATGTGAAAAATATAATTACAGTATAGTACCTTCATCTATACCTCCATTTTTAATTTAGTTATGCAAGTATTATCAATCTTGCACCACCTCCCCTAATAGTACATGCACGTCAATCAATAGTACAAACATGTGAACAAATAGTTATAAGCATGTGAATTAATAGCAATTAATTGCTCATTTATCTGATTAATTACACGATCGGTTAATAAAACCTCCAGAAATCAATTATTATCGAAATAAATGTCGATTTCCACTAACACTAATAATCCCAACACAATGGAAATATTTTTATCAATAATTTCATTTTTGAATTTTCAACGTTTGACTTTTTCCAAAAAAGTCAACTGCTAACTTTTTGACCAAAAAATCAACCCCGGTAAATGTTGTGTTTATAGTTTATTTTTACTAATTTCATCGCTCCGGATTCAAATATCACGTCTACGTCTCCAAATTAAACTCTAAACTCAAATTCAATTTTTAATTACATTCATCATTAATATTATAGCTCACAATATTAACAACCAGATTGTTCCCAGGAAAGAGGGGGCTTTCCAATAAGGATTTCTCCCTATTGGCACGCAATTAAATAACCTAACCCCTTTCCTCGACAGAACTTTCTAGACATCGTCAATAATGAAAATAATAATATGAACAACTTGTCATCTTAATTATTGATTTAATTATATAAAATATTGTGACAATAATTGAATAAAACTGAGTTACTTCTCACGTAAGCATCAATAATCAAAGATACTGCACAATATCGTGTGCCACTGTGCAACCACGCGTATTACTATACTTTTATCAATTTAACCATTTGCTAAATAGAATAATAATTATAAAAATTGAATACTTTCATTTCATAAAATTCGTGGTCTTACACTGAATATTCTAGCCAGACATGATGTGAATGGAAAAAGGTAGAAGAATTAAAGAATTTCAAAGTGAATGTGACTAATGTTTTAAAATGATAGGAATCAGAGATTATTTCTATTGTTCAAGCTACTTTATAACCTTTGTTCGGTTATTGAAGTCTTAAAAGAATGTTTTAATTCTTGAAGTTGTTTGTTCAACTGCTATGACTTGCTGAGCAATTGAATTCTCACACTTGCTTTAAATAAAAACATTTTCAGCGAACGATGTTAGAAAGAACTTAAGGATCCCGTAAAGATCAAGCTGATTGATATCCAGGAGAAGTGTCATTCAGTATATGAATGAGCGTGAAGATCAAGCCAAGACTTGTAATGCGGAATAGTTTAATTAAACTAAAGACTAGTTTAATGAACTGTAATGTATCCTTAGTGGCAGATAAAAGTCACTCTTGTAAGATGTAAAGAATAATGTAATTATCATTATTTGTAATGAACAAGGTTATAAGGTATTAGAACCTAGGGATTGGAGAATGTATGTTGTTATATTTATCTATATAATGATGTATGTTTGGAAAGAAGTGGGACCATGATGTACGGAATCCGGGTGTGAAAATAGACTGGATTTTGGGGCTTTACATTATGGTATCAGAGCTGATAGGTTATAAATCTTAGGTATGAGTACCTAAGACTATAATCGTAGAGAGAATGATAAGAAGATCATTGAGTTAAACGATTAAGGAAGAAGATCACCACGTGATCATAGTGAATCATAATAACAGATGATCTGTTAAACGATGGATGATTTATTGCTAATGCTATAAATGAATGGTACTACGAAGTAGTATGGGAAGAAGAACTCAGATTAATTTGTAAAGGATAGCATACGAATTAAAGAAAATTCTTATTAAGTAAAGAGAAAGTTATAAGTTATAAGATTTCAATTGAAGACTCTTGTGATAGCTGAGTTGTATGAACTTTTGTTATGGGTAGAGGTTTGTGCTTTGATATAACAACTACTTAGCTTATTACAGTGATAAGCATTAGAATAATTGCTCGCGCTATCAATATGTATATGACGAAAAGGTGAATCTTTTCTCATGTATATGTGTGATAGGTAGAGAATGATAAGATAGGTGTGAGTTCTTGAAACACATACTTATGAAAAGTTTGTGACTCATAGTTATATGCTATGTTTCTGAGCCCTAAGCATATGGTGTGAAAATAGACCGGATTTCAGGGTGTTACAATGGAGAATAAGTTCACTGAACGTGGCTCGCTAAGAAATACATAATTGAGTTTTACTTGATTGTCAATAGGAATTTCTGTAGTGATAGTAGTACAAGTGATCCTTAGACTTGAGATCATCATAGTATCATATATATGATGAGTTATAGTTTGACTTATTTCTTAAGACCCTTAGGGTATATCAAAGGGTATGCTTGGGTATAATAAGTTGTACATTGAAATAATGTATGATCAATAAAGAATCTACTGCTTCTAGTAAAAGAAGAGAAATGTCATATGTGATTCGATAAATGACAACCTAGTAGTCCTTGGCCAAGGCATAATGAAATTAGAAAGGAGATTCTAATTTGCATTATTTAGAGTTATGCATTTAAGAGTCGAAATACATATAATTAAATAAAATAAGACTTGACAGTAATTTCATGTCTTATATTTAATTAGGACATTATATGGTAGAAGGATTGATCGAATTGTACGGTAATTATTTACTCAAAGGTTCTTTTTTATTAATGTTGAAATCTATATTATCTGAAAAGTCGTTAATCGCTAGGGAGACTTATCCCTATTGTAGAATAAATATTATTTAAATAAATTAATAGTTTAATTTTTTTTATTTAAATAAGATTAGAATTGTTCTAATTGATTTATTCACAACCGTTTTAATATGGAGAACATAAAGGGTCACACCGCAATAGGAAGAATATTTATTTAAGAAGCAAATGGCATAATCGTAATAATAAGTTAAGCATATTTAATTTAATCTATGGTGATATAATAAATTAAATAGCTTAATATTTATTATTTAATATTTTGAACATATTAAATATAAATTAATAAGAGGGGTCTTATTATTATTATTATTATTACTATTATTATTTAATTCCTAAAGGAGTTTGAAAATTAATTAATAAAAGCACTCTCATATATTCCTAATAAGATTAGGAGGTAAATTAATTAAAAATTTTAATTAATTATTGCTAATAAGATTGGGAGCCTAATTAATTAAAAGAGTTTAATTAATTAAAATAAAACCTAATTTTTTAATTGTTAAGGAGGGTTGCTGTGACAAACCGAGAAATTAGACAATTTATTAAAATCTTAAATGATCAATTTAAGGTCAAATAATAGACCTAGACAGAAAATAAGTGTATGCGTTTGATATTTTTGAGATGGAATTTTGAGGATTTCAAAATTCTGTGAAGGATTTAGGTGAATTATTCAGGATTAAGCGTATACGTGAATATGTTTTGTGTATATGGTCATTTATGTGTACAGTATGTGGTTCAGGATCAAGGGTTGACCAGATAAATTTTATCAGTGTCAAACCCTAGTATTATATTAAGAACGTCAACGTTCTGTTAGAAAGCCCTAACGTCTGTTAATAACCCTAGAAATTGGTTCTGGAAACCCTAATTTCAGTTCTGGAAATCTGAAACCCTAATTCGGAAATGGAAAACCCTAATCTGGGAACTTAAAGGATAATTATAATACTCAAGTGCTATTAATTATAATATTAATTAGGGTAAAGCTTAATTAATTAGCAAACCCTAATTTTAAATTTTAAACCCTAATTTATAAATAGGGAAAACCTGATTGTTAGTGTAATAATTTTAATGTTAATTAGGAAACATTAATCCTAATTTTTAAGTTATAAGTAATTAGAAAATCCTAATCTAATTAGGAAACCTAATTTCTAAATTAGAAAGATTATTTTTCTATTTAAATCCCTAATTCTTGGGTTATAAACCCTATTGTATAATTTTGACCCTAATTGCTAAATTAGAATTTTAATTAGGAAATAATAATCCTAATTAGCAAGATTGAATTTCATGATTAGGAAATCTTAATATATTTATAGAATCCTAATTATAATTTAGAAAATTTTATTTTGAAAACCTAAATTAGAAATTCTAGAAATTTAAATTTTTGAAACCTTAGTTTTTAACCCTAAGGGTTGGATAATAGACAAGTTTGCCATTAAATTTATAAATCAAATGACTAAAGTACCCTTTGTGCATTACTTAGTATATTGCTTGTAGATCTAGCCCTAAAATTAGTTGGTGAAACACCCTAACTCTAGCTTATGACTTTTATATCCAGCAATCAGTCATCAATTGCGAGCTATATACATTAACTTGTAAGATATATAGATTAGAGAGAGAAAAAAATATCACTTTATTTCTCATACATGCCAACCCTTTTTCTCTCTAGCTCAAATCCAAAATTTTAGAGTGAGAAAGAGTGAGAACTAAAGCTAATATCACGTCTTAACATTCCATGATCAGCAACAAAGAATCAGATTCAAGAAATCAAAGCATAAAGTTATAAACCCTAGCTTTATAAAAATCGTAGGATTTGATGTTAGATGTTGTTGTTTATTGGTTAAAGTTGTGTAATAAGATGTCATTTAGTGATTTGGGTTGTTAGATCCCAGATCCATAACATCAAAGTGCTCGAAATTGAAGATTTCTTAAATCTATAAAATTTTGTAATTGGTGTCTGACAGTCAAATGCCAGGTCTCCTAGATTTGTCTCTATTAATGTTTTTAGTGTTTTAAATGTTTAAACTTGTAGTATGTTATGTGGTCTTTGTTCTGAAACTCGAATCGGGGTCAGTTCATGTTTGGATTGAGAGTTATTGTTGGTCAAAACCCGTTGACCGTTCACGAAATCTAGTTTTTGGGTAACCCAGAAACCCATAAATCTCTAACAGTCGTTTTGTAGACCTTTAATCTTGCTGTTGTTTGATATGTTAGCCAAGTTGTTGTTGTTATGTTGTAGAATGGTATGTGAACTACATATACAAGTCATTAGAACACCTAGAACCATTACAGGATCAAAGATAATTAAGGTCAAATATGAGTTGACCATCAGCCTGGAGACGAAGTCTGGAAAATCCAGATTTCTCAAGAACAGCCGCTGACCCTTACTTTGACCAGCCTTGATATGTCATGTGTTATGTTTTTATGATGATCTATTGTTATAGATATGAAGCCTGACATCTCCACTACAAGATTCAACCATTAGATCACACAAATCAAACACATAACTCAAACTATAAGGATCCAAAGTAAGTACCTTCAATTCTGGAAAATCCAGAAAACGAAGAACAGCCTTGTCAGAAATTTTGGAGACTTAGATCTCTCTAATCTGAGGTAGTTTGGTCATAAACTTGGTATATTGTTGTAGTATGACATAAGTACTACAACTTTAGCATGAATTTCAACCTAGAAAGAAACAAGAACATAGATTAAAAATCGGTCAAACCTAGTACCTTTAACAATCGATATGAATTATGGGTTTGGGGTTTGAAGAACACCTATAGCGCAGTTACCTGGTAAGCCGCTATAGGGATACTTTAGTGACACTTATTTTCCGAAATTAATTATTTTAATAAATAATTAGAAAAAATAGTTTTAAATTATTAAAAATACATAATAAATTATTAAAAATTATTTTAAAGTCCTAAAATTAGTTTTTAATTATTTAGAGTATATTTCATAAATATTTAATATTTTTGGAATATAAAGGGTACTTAATTTATTTAATTATAAAATTAATGAAAATATTTAAAAATAATTTTAATACTTTAAAAATCATGAAAAATTATATTATGGTATAAGAAAATATTTTAAGTTATTTTTAATAACTTTTGATATTTTGTGATGAAATTCATTAATAAATTTATATTAATGGTGATGGATTTATTTAATGAATATATTAAATAACTTATGGAAAAATAGAATTAATGTTTTAACAATCTTATAAAAAATGATTTAAGTGTTAGAAAAATATTTTAAGTTATAATATATAACTTTTGATATTTTGTCATGAAGATATTAATATTTTAATATTAATAGCAATTAACGGATAATGGATTTAATTATTTAAAAATCATATAAATGTGATTTTAAGGTATTAAAAATACTTTGATATGTTATAAATATAATATAATATTATGATATGATTTTTATTAATATTTAGTATTACATAAATATTAATAATAAAGGAGTTATGCGGTATTTAATTCATTTAAATACGATATAAGTGATTGAAAAATTATGATAAATGGTAATAATTACTTGAAAATTATTACAAGCTTATAAAAAATATTTATACTGATAATAAATTATATAAGATAATGGTTAAGTGTTTAGGCAGAGTTTAATTGAACTTAAACTCGTTGAAAGTCCGACTAGACCGTCGAGATGTCAGATTTATGTCGGGTTCAACTTAGACTGCAATTGTTTGACTTGATACTAAGTTTTACATGTGTTGTAGACTGATAGGGTTATGTGTTATGTGTTTAGGTTATTCTATGTATATATATATATATATATAATAGTATTATATTGTGATGATATTATTCTAATTTGTATATCGATATTATTTATATATTAGGTCTTCAGACAAAGCTTATTAAAATGTATACTTGATAATCAACGAAATGATGAGTTTTTCTTAACTATACTTAGAGTTGTTTCATTCAGATATGCTTATGGTTAATCATTGTTGATTGCTATGTCTAAGAATTATAGAATTGTACTCTGTACATATTGCATGTATAAGTCAGGTATGAAAGGCTGATCACCTTCATTACCATTCGGTCCAGATATATTTGTTTATGTTCAATACTTGTTCAGTCAAAAGTTTGTTCGTGCTAATTCACAACTATATTGTTGAATTATAGCCAGCTTATTATTCAAATTCTTTCAATCATGATATATCCTCAAATAAATTATACTTACTAGGCAAACTTATGCTCACCCTTGCTATTTCATGATAAACATTTGTAGATTAAGGCGAATGCGTCGGATACAAGGAAAGGTTAAAGACAGTTCCGGCGTTAGTTTATATGTGCAACTAGATTTGTAACAGTATTGTATGATAATATCTTTGTATGTCAGATAGGATAATGAATTGTGTATAAGTTAAGGTTACTTGACCTTGGGGGAATAGTGTGTAGAGTTTATTGTATAAACAATTTATGTTTATATCTACCGCAATAGTTATAGAATGATTGTACCAGATCCATGGTGATTTAAGACCCGGATTTGGGATTGTCACAGTTGCCTATCTATAAATAAGATGAGTCTTATTATGGGTGAGGGTTGATGCTTTCACAACACATGTGAATACGTAATTCTAAGAGTATGGAGAGTACACCTTTTTCTATGAGAGGTAGAAAAACTAGGATTTTGCCAAACACCCATCTTCTTGAATCTTTCTTATTTCTTGATGGATCACCTCTAGAGGTCAAACACTTGGGTGGCTAACGTTGATCAAAGGAAGGAATCAAACCCGGTGGATTCAAGTTGAACGCGAAAAAGATTTGGAGGTGAACTTGTACCTGAGGAAGCTCGAATCTCCAAGGGTATAATTCTTGTTCTTTATCTTTTCATTTAATTAATAATTGTGCATAAAGGATGATCCGGGTATATGGTTTGTAAAATTTTAAAACTATATTTTCTATGCTTCCGTTTTACTTTGATGCAATTTGATTACATCCATGAATATTACAAACCTAACAGTGGTATCAGAGCCAAACCTTTATGCAAATTATTAATTGTTCAGATTCAATATATATGTTAATAACAAATTTTTTTGGGCATAATTATTGGTATAAATAATATTGTTGGAGAAAAACTGCACATTTCATGAATCGAAAAAATAGATTAAAGAGATTGGCGCCAGCGAAGTGCGATCGATGCTAGTTCACTTTAGAAGTACTTGCAATGTATTCTCATGAAACATATATATTTTTTATTTTGATTTTTATTAAGATAAAAGGTTTATTTTAATTAAAATTAAATTAAATGTTTTTTCAATAATTCTAGATTAAAAATAAAGGAGTTTATTTTAATTTGGAATTGGTTTAAAATAAAGTTATCTATTTTAATTAGAATTGGAATCCACGTTTGTTTTAATAAAAGAGTTTATCCAAAAGTTTTATTTTAATTGGAATTGGATTCCACGTTTGTTTGAATAAAAAAAGAGTTTATTCAAAAGTTTTATTTTAATTGGAATTAAATTACACGTTTTTTTGAATAAAAGAGTTTATTCAAAAAATTTATATTAACTTGGAATTAGATTCCACGTTTGTTTAAATAAAGGATTTTATTCAAAAGTTTTATATTAACTTGGAATTGGATTCCACGTTCGTTTTAATAAAAGAGTTTATTCACATATGGAATAGGATTCTATGTTTCCTAAAATAAAGGTGTTTAATTTTAATAAGGAATAGAATTCAACATATTTTATTTTTTCAACAATTTTAAGTTAAAATAAAGGATTTTATTTTGTACTTAAAATTGGATTCCTTGTTAATTAAAATAAAGGAGTTTATTTTGATTGGAAATTTGATTAAAAATAAAAGAGTTTATTTTTATTCAAAATTGGATAAAATAAAAGAGTTTATTTTGTTTCAAAATTATATTTTATGCTAATTAAAATTACCCATTAAATCAATATCAGTATATATTGAATGTTTATTATTCATGAGATGAATGTTATTTATTGATGCATATGATGATGTGTATGATAATAAATGAGATTGAATATGGACTATTGACCAATGTGATTGGATTTTATTTTAGTTGGACGCATGAATGTATGAGTTTTATTAAATGGGGTCTACGTACCTCGTCTTCTCTAATTTTTCTTAATGTAAATTCCATCTCCCTTATATGTACTTCCCCTTGACTGCTGATCAAGGTTTCTATTTATTTTAAATAGTTTTATAATAGGAATAGTTAGAATTAATTTTGAAGAATTGGATATCAAGGAGCAAGGAGCGCTTGAAGATTCGTTTATAATGGAACCCGATATTTAAATGTAATATTTATTTTTAAATTTAATTCTTGCACCCTAGGTTTGACCTCTTGGTTCACTTGGTGGCTTTAGTGAACCAAACTAGAATAAAGTCCATAATCAATCTGAGTAAAATATAATATTCTATATGTGCAGGCTTATACTATATACATATATATATATACATATATATATATATATATATATATATATATATATATATATATGTATGTATGTATGTGTGTGTGTGTGTGTGCGCACATGTGACACCCCGAAATCCGGGTACTTCAATTCCACGGCATTTGGTGTTCGCTGTACAAAAATATCATCTAACTATCTACCCATAATAAATGCAAACCATGCAATAGATAGAAATAAATCCTCCCCTTATGAGGTTACAACATCTGAATAATAAATACAATCACAGGTCAACTAACATTAAACATCTGTGTGGAACATAAACAAATATTAAGTCTTAAACAACTTCAAGTCTGGAACAAAATATATCAACTAAACAACAAATCCTCATTACTTGCTAACTTTGCCCTTGCCTTTTCTAGTGGAAGGCTCGTCGGATCTTTCGTTCTTAACTGCAATATTATTATCACGCAAGAGTGAGCATGATTTCCCACAAGTATAACAATATAGCAATAAAATAATAATATGGGAATGAATCAAAGACTTCTAAAATAGGAAAACTCGGCTTTTGAATCAAGAATGAATAACAAGAATCAAAAGAACTTCTGAGGGTCATAAAACCTTGAACTATGTCCTAGGTTGTCAAGTGTTTATACTTGACAACCTTTAACAGTCATAAGACTAAGGACTCTTCTTCTCGTACTTAGGGGGATCAACCCTTAGTACTATACTGTGCACAATATCTTAACGCTAAAGCGTAAATAATCCCCTATATAGGGTTGTTCATCTCAGTTTAACATAAGAGTCCGCACCAAAGGAAGTTTGGTTTGAATAATTCAACAAGGGTTCTGAAATTTAGAACGTTCATCAACTATAGACTAGTCGAATTATTAAGAGTTCACTAGTTTTACAATGTTCAACAATAACTGATATTTAAATTGAATAACAAACTCAAGAGGTATACAACAGAATAAGTATTGTATAACAGAATCATACTTGAAAGATTAATAACAATTTGAACTTGATTAATAATAACGAGGATTTGCTCAATTTAATTCATAACTTGAATATAAATAACAAGTAGAGTTAGGAAACTTGTCTCGTGCGTAGATTACACGTTAATTTATACACATTCCTTGATTTAATCCTACATAACATTTACATTCATAATACTAGTCAATTATAACGTAACTAGTCATCACAAGTTTATTCTTTGGTATAAACTCTGGTTATGATTATACTTAGTCAAATTATCATGCTTATTTTCACATAATATCACTCTACACGAATAATAAGTTAACTATGCGTTCAACAATTCAATCAACATGTAAATGCCTTATTGACATGTTAAGAACCCATTTTAACATCTCATTATCCGTCTAACATATTTTTATGTTCAATAGATTAGGTTAACGTTACAATCCTGGACATGAATAATCAAAACATTTCGTTTCTGAACAATCTGCAGAGTGGAGTTGTGGCGCCACCAGCAAGCTTGTTCTTAAGCGTCATGGCTAAGGGTTTATGCTCATAATTGGCGTCATAAGCATGACAATGAACCAGCTTCAAGAAATCAGAAGTTCGCGAAAAATGCAGAACATGCCAATTTCTACCAATTTCTTTATCCATACATGAAATTAGACATATCCAGACATTATTTTATACACATAATCATTACTCAACCTTCCTAGCATGATTTTAACAAGTTAAAACATACAATTTCTAGAATCAAAACATGTAATTTCATGTTCTTGGTGATTTTTAAAGTTTTTTAAAGATAAAACATGAAGATTGGCACTACGGGTTCGTTATAACACTAAATCAGTCCATTCGAAGTTTGTTTTCTTCGTTTTAACATGCATAATTATATACAAGTGTAAAATTTATGAGACAATATATTATTGACGTATTAAATTTGCGAGTAAGGGCCATATGGCCCTATTTCTATACTCTATAATTTTGAAGCAACAATATACGACATATTTTTATGAAACTGATGTTATGGAATCATATAATATATAATAAAACATGCTATGATGACATATTATCACGTATATATCCACTTAATCACTACCATTTCCAATTACAGATATTTTAACAGAACTTGAAAGCCATTTTCATGAAAACTTTAATAACGTAAAATAGAAATTGGGTTGAAGAGATTACCCAAAGTATATAGAGTGTAGATTAGTAGTGTCGACGTCAAGATTTTTGAGTGTCCTTTTTCGTTACTTGTTCTTTGGTGTTCTCATGTTAATGTGAGATTTGTTTGAAAAAACAAGTGAAAAAGGTCTGACATGTATAATATTAACGATTTGACTTTAAGAGTCGCCAGTTGGTGTATTTAACTGGCTGCACCAACGCAACCGAAAAATGTTTTCACATTGACCCAGTGATTTGACACTGCTAGACGGGTCTGTGAAACCGGGATTCATTTTGGGTCTGGGGGCTTGATTATGCAGAGGGAAGGTGTTAGGCACCCCCCGACATCCGTGTTACCACAATGACTGCCACTTTTCAAAGAAATTGTTATATGAATGTGTGTGTGTGTGTGTCTATGGATCAATATGCAATTATTTAGAAGTAGTGCAGTACCTCGTTGGTACCTATATACATAGGGTTTGAATTTATAGAAAAATTCAGTTTTAAACAAGATATAGCAATGATGTTTTGTAAAAGAGGTTTTTCAAACCCTGTGCTCAATAGTAATTGAGGCCTTTGATGCTTCCATTTTTATTAAATGTTCGGCTTGTTTTCTTTATTTTTGAGATGCGAAGCATTCTCGAGAAAATAATATACAGCAATGTCGAGCTCCTCATGGGCATGACAGCCATCCAAAGAAATTCAAACACTGTAAAATAATGTACAAGCTGCTTACAGCTGAAAAATGTCCATCATGGGAACCAAATCTAGATTCAGTGGATTGAATCTATGATCACATGATTCCTAGGCTCACATGATACTGCAATTTGTATGGAAAGCATTAAGCAAATATATATAAAAAGTCAGAAATATATATATACGTATATGATCAACCACCACGATGCAACTCTATGGGGGATCAAAATGTAAATATATAAAAGTGGTAAATATATATATATATATATATATATATATATATATATATGGACATGATCAACCACCACAAAGTAATCCAGGTGGGATGAAATGTAAACAAAAGTCATAAAAGCAATCAACTCGCCACGAAGTAAACTCTAGGCTCTGACAGAAATGTAAATATATATATATATGTACAAATATATATATAAAAGCAATAAATGCATCTATTGTGAATCCAAGTGCTCATCTGATATGTCCGAAATAACAATTATATATATATATATATATATATATATATATATATATATATATATATATATATATATAGCGAGTAAATGCTCCTATGTAAAATCCGTGCTCATGAGATATGTCCCACAACAATTATATATATAAGTATATATATATATATATATATATATATATATATAAGCAATAAACGCTCTAGACCGAAGTCTAGGCTCAATCGAGGCATAACTCAATAATGTTTGCCCATATATGAAATATATACATATATATAAGTATATATACAAACAGAAATGAAAACCATGGATCGAAGTTCGGGCAAACGCACACTACACGACTCTCAATGTGTATAACAATGTGTGCTAATATGAGAAGAAGGCTTTATATAACGTGAGAAGGCTTACAGTGGGCTGTCAAAGTAGACTTCTATGACTTTAAATGGATAAACACTCAGCTCCCGCCAGATAAAATATAGGTATATGTGAGCTAACAAGTGTTTAAAGATGAGGAAACACTCAAAAGATGTGTATGCAGAGTAAAATGGACTGGGCTTCCTCGCCTTTTTCTCTTCTTCTCCTCTTCAAATGGATGACCCCAAGGCTTGTATATATTGATGGATGGCCGCAGGTACACCTATGGCAGCCGTGGTTGTACCTACGGCTAGTCGTGGTGCATCCGAACCTCGCGAGTCTCATCGTCTCGTAGTATGTGCACTCATGCACTATAATGTCCGTTCGAACTTGCAGAACTTCAATCCGAGCATTCGAACGAGGTATATCTGACCTTCTTCAGACCGTTTGTGTCGAGAGTTACGTAATGACATGGATTAGAGGTTGTACAAAGTCAGGAAGAGGGGTCTATGCCCATGGTCTTCAAGCTTCAAATTTTATCCAAAGTACTGCCACACGTAATTGTCACTCGGGATTATTACTCCTCAGTTCTTGTGGGGCATTGTTGTATGTATATATGAAGTGTTGAGATGACGCGCAGGTGTTGAAGGGGCAAGATGATGTTTGAATCCTCGTCGGGGTTATCGCTGGTTTGAGTTGAAAGTAGACGTTGCTCAGGGTTACATCTGAGATCGGACTACTTATTGGTATGCCGCGATATCATCTTGATGAGATGGTAAGATGACCTTTTTGACTCCTCACCGGGGTTATCGCGGCTTGAGCGAAAGCGACGTTGCTCGTGGTTACATCCGAGATTGGATCACGCTAAAGTGTTTGAATACCGCAAGGTCATCTGTGATAGAACCTATCTTCTCGTTGTTAGCTTCAGGTCTGAGGTATGAGTGCCTCGGTAGGAGGTCTGAGCTTGAAGCTAATCGCACGTGTTTGGAACAAACAATTTCGGAGTTATCGTCAGAACTGCAAAAGCATCCCTTGGGGCTATCACCAAGGATGAAGTCGCTACTCCCAGTGTTGTTTCTGGGACTGGAACTGAGCGTTGCGGTGTTATCGCCGAGACAGAACTATCCTCTCTAGTGTTGTTATCGGTCTTTTGATCTACAAACCTTAGGGTTATCTCCGAGATTGGAAATGACATTCCCGGTGTGTGTTCCAGGGTTTAGAAAGACGTTCTCGGTTTGTGTTTTGGGTTGGAACGGATGTTCCAGATTGGAAATAAACTTCCGGTAGTATCCGGAATGGATGTAAGCTGTCTTCCAAGGTTATCTCTGAAAGACAAATCTGCCCTCCTGCAATGTTAGTAACAGGCATGCAGAAAATTTAGAGTGTCTACAGATGCCCTTATTTATCATATTCATGCAATGCAAGGCATTGATAGGATAAAGAATCCTAGACACTTGAAATGCAAGCAAGATAAATATGATGCTATGTGCAGCAACATGATGCAAATGTATGATGTATGATTGCCATGTAATCCTGTTGGGATGACAATCAGTGATTGCTTGGACATGCGATCCAAGTCTCCAAGGATGTTGATGTTGGGGCTATCACCAAAGTCTTGAATCCTAGACACTGGCTTATATTCCATAGAGGTACCTCTTGTGTGTAAGATATCTGTGGGGATAAAGCTTTGTCTGTTTGAGGATGTGTATAACATATTCCCTCATTCTGTCGGAGTTATTGCCAATAGTTTGTCATCGTTAGGGTTGCCCGACCTTCGTTGATGTGTGTATCACAGGATAGATCCCTGCTGGGTGCATTGTCAAGGTTTCTTGACCTTCATTGATGTATGTGTCAATGGTAGTATTGCGTTGTAACCCCCACCGGGGATACATGGATGAATGGCTTTGATGGGTTTACTTGCCATCGGCTGATATGACGTCAAGGCTGCTTGACCTTCATTGATGTGTGTATCAATGGTTGCATTGAGTTGTAACCCTCGCTAGGGAAGTTTAGGGTTGTGACCCTGCAAATGACAGCATCGGACCTTTGTGGGGTATTGCCGAGCATGATCTGTTAAAGTTGAGCTCATTGGTATAGTATACCCTGCATTCAGGCGAATATCATTAAGACGACGGGAGTTTAACTCTGACCGACAAGAAACCAGGATTTCTGGCTATTTCGCTCAATCACGTAGCATTTTTATTCTTGATTTGGCCTTTTCAGCTTCTGAGACCTCCTTTGCAACTCTAACTGGAGCGAGCCGGAGGTGTGCGACCCATGTAAAAGTGTCGTAGGTACACCTGCAGGAGCCGCAGGTGAGCCTACGGAAAACTGTGCCTATGTATAGGCGAATTGTTGCTTTCATAAGTCATTTTCAAGTTGCGCAGCGAAGGAAATCTGAGAGTTCTTCTTCAGATCTGCAAGCAACTTTCTGCATATTCTACCACCGTACAAGCATTCTTCACTGTCCTGGTAACGTATGCATGTATTTTTTTCCAATTTCTATCCGTTGGAAAATGACTTATCACATGAAATGCATTTAGACACAGTAGTGAATATGCATGCTGATATGACTTGATAAAAAAATATTCAACATAGCAAATGTTAGTATTAAACCATGCTAAACATAATGATGTGAAAAAAATTGACTTTTGAAACAGTCAAATTGGCACCTTTTACTATCATTTCATATCCTATATGAGGACAAATGAGTAAAGGTAGAAAAGTAAAATAATCATGGTAATTAGACTACACTTACGGATTTTTACTGTGATGTGATTAATGCATGTAGGATGTATATGACTGTGTACAGGTGTGCTACTTAATGGCTACCTAGTCATGCCTATGTGCATGTGGATAGTCCCATTTACAAAGGGGGTTATGGCAAAATTTTCCCAAAATGTAGGTATTGGGTAGTCATGGATTTTTAACTCTACTGTAGATGTATGTTAAAACAATGCATTTTTTAAAAGCTCCAGGTAAGAAATTACCACACCCTTTCTAAGGTGATTTGGAGACTTGCTGACCAGATATTATGGATCCGGATCAATTGAGTAGTTCCTGCAGGACCACTTCTGGTGTGCGGAGGAGACCTTCTGAAGAGCCTCAATGACGTTCTATTAGACAGCCTCGTCGTTTGGTGGAGGCGGTGATACGTCCTATTCGGGTTAAAGTGTCGAATGTCGAGGAGGAAGAGGAGGAGGATGCACCGATCGAGGTTCCTGCTCCTGCTGTACGTGTTCCCCATAAAGAATTGCCAGGTATTCTAGTGGCGAACCCAGATCTTCTCGGTGACTTGAGTAGGCATCCTTCAGTATACCTGCGCCCAAACGAGGTATAAAGTTAGATCTTTAATCTTCCTTATTTCCTATTGATGAGGAGTAAAGGATTCTAATGTTGATCTGCATTTGATGTAGGTTCCCGGCTTCACACAGCCTCGAGGGAACTAGTTTAGCATCCACTCCATGTATCAGGCTTTGCGTGTTGACTACAAACCGATCGTCCATGGCTGGGGATTTGGGATGTTCTTCTCTATTCTACCCCGTCGCTGTCCCTGGAGTTACCTCAGGGCATTATCTGAGCGGTGGTTTCACCAGACTCAGTCACTCCATTTGCTAGACTGTGAGGTGATAATGACTATTCATAGCATCCAGCGGAGGCACTCAAGGGCAGGACTGTTCATACAGGTCCTCTAAGCGTAGATGCTATGAGCGGGCTGTTGAGTAAGCCTATACCCGATGATGTGAGAGTCAGGGATCACATTCTTTGGCAATTGTTCCTGATGATCATTAGGGGCTGCTTTATAGCAGATAATTCCTCTACGGTGTCCTTCGCTTTGATCAGAGCCACTCCACACGTGGACCGTATAGGAGAGTATGATTGGGGTTCCTACACCTTTGCCTACTTCCTCAGGGGAATGCACATGAGATCGCAGGGCTTGACCGAGGCATGGTTAGGATTCTACCCATTTCTGCTAGTGAGTGTTTCTCTTGTATTTTCCCATGTATAGGTTAAGAGTGTTGACTGACACTAGATATTTGCCTTTGTGTTGGCAGTTTTGGGTCTATAAAAGGCTTCCTTGTTTGTGTCCTGTGAGCATGTTAGGTTTAGACATCTATCCACGAGGATGGAGATGACATCATTCCATACTGGCGGAGGTCCTTGTTGCTGAGGGTTTCACTCATTGTCGCCTACAGTTGGAGTTGTTGACAGCCGATGTCATTAAATGGATTCCCTACTCTGGAGAGCATTTGGGAGTTGGTTTTGAGGATGGGTACCCGACTGGAGTAGAGTATGTCATTTCCACCCGCAGGATTGCTCTCTTCACAGATGGAGGATGGGAGCTCTATTTAGGAGAGCGTGCTATTAGGAGCACTACAGGAGAGATCCGTATGCCGATCTTGCCTCTTGCCAGGCGTTATTGGCCTATTTTACAGTCACCCGTCATTGACATCCCATTAATGGGGATTGACGGTTTTACATTGTCAGAGGGCCCCTGGTCTCAGGAGATGTTCCAACATTGGTGGATCCCTCGTACCATTGGAGCTCAACCCCGCACCACACAGTTTATGGGGATAAAGTTCTAGGATCCGTGATGATGATCGATTACTAGCTTTATGTCGTAGATCCACTCATATGACCTGATTGATGATTGACCCAAAGAAATGGACCCCACACATCTTTTCATTCTTGCATTTGGGGAGAGATCCTTGAGGTAGATACTTTTGATCCTCCATCAAGCTGGCCCCTCGTGTGACCCATATGGCTTTGCGGTGTAGATCCTCCTTGTATAGGCCTCGACATCCCTGTAGATAGAGATCTAGTGACTCAGGAGGAGTTACATCAGGTGGACAGTATCGATGATGTAGACATCGACACTCTTGACTTTTCTGATGTATTTCTCGCTATTTCTTTTGATAGGCCTCTGTTAGCATCTGGGTAGCTTTGCCCCATTCTTGCTATATCTTTTGATAGGCCTCTGTTGGATGTGGGGTAGCTTCGCCCCATTTCCCTATATTTTAGCTGTACAGAGATGTATTAGATGATGATATACTTAGGAATGTATGTACGGTTTTTATTCCCTATATCATATTGCCATCTACTATATCATGCATGTTATTATGTTATGAATATATATGTATGTCCAGAGATATTCAGCATTGACCCATGGATGGTCTTATGACACGGCCCGTACAGATGTCTTCTTCGACAGTTAGCTGTATTTATCATACCCCAGCATTTTTGGTGGTATCTGGTATGCGCTCATGGTATGATAGTATATCACCATCAGACATGGTGATCGTAGATGATTTGCTGTAGCATTCTATGACCCTGTTGATGTTTCAGGTTCCCACAGGATTTATAGAGGGCATGCTAGAGCACTGGGTATCGGAGAGGCAGGTTTTCCGATTTGGGACCCAAGAGTTGACTCCTACTTTGGAAGAGTATGCACGGTTGATGATGCTGCCGCTGGACAGACCTTGCGTGCATATGGCTATTGGAGACATGAGCAGACAGTTCATGACCCTCACCGGATTGAGACGTAGAGTGGTCCAAGACGAGATTACATCCGGCCATGTCATATCCCAGCGTTTCCTGTTTGACAGGTTTGGTTCTGAGGACAGCTATGCACGGCATTCTGGGGATTTCACCACACTGGAGGACTATTGGTGTTCAGCCAGAGTAGATGTACTGCTTCTATGTGTATTGTCATACGTCTTCATGTCGCGGTACATGGATGAGTTGGATATCGACGTCATTATGGCAGTGAGAGCTCTCAGGGAGGGTCATACCATTGTACTGATGATCATTGCAGAGACTCGAGGTCGCCTAAATCATCTTTGCACTTATCCCAGCAGGAGTGTTTACAGGTAGCTCGGTCATGCTGTATGTGTGGTTTATGTCACACTTGAGACCGATTGGCACACTTAGACGGCAGGGGTTTTGCTTCACCCATGAGATAGTCATGTCGTACTCCTTTTAATCAGCGGAGTGTACAGATGCTGCATCGTGGTTAGCTTTTCTAGCAGGGATTAGGGATCCGTTTGTCATATTGCCGTGTTCAGGGCTTAGTTCACCCTACAACTTTATTACTCATGCTCCAAGCATAGATTATCTCCCTCTGGCTAGATTGAGGGGCATGATCACTTACCACCCATTGGTCGTGATGTGTCAGTTTAACTAGTTTTAGGATTTTCATCCTTATTAGGGGGCAGTGAGTCAACGCTTTCTTTTCACCGTTTATCAGCGGAGGACAAATCCAGGTTGTATGACTGTTGGGATCAGCGAGAGTTGGCTGAGTTTTCTGTCAGTCATCCAGGTTGTTCTGCAGAGTATTCCGCATGGATGGAGACAGAGACTGCATTAGCTGCGGCAGTATCCACAGTGCAGGATGTTGATTCTGACGATGAGGAGCCTATAGAGAAGGCTGTCATTCCCATCGATGACTTGACTGCTGGGCTTCCAGCATTTGTGATGGATTCTCCCACCCCGAGTGCCACTGTTACTCAGTATTCGGCACAATATTTGGAGCAGAGCTTACATCTGATGACCTATGATAGAGATTAGGCTAGGGCCGCGATGTTGACATCTCTTGATGAGAGATATACCGCTCTGTTAGAGAGGGATGAGGCTAGATCAGCCAGGGATGCATTGATTGTGGAGTGGGACGCCGCCTTATCTGCTAGGGATGTGGCCATTGCGCATGAAGACTTCAAAGGAGATCCTAGATGACCGCTCTTGCCGACATGAGTGCTTACATTGATGAGCATTATGCCATCATGCAGTTAGCCTCTGATCTGCTAGCTCGTGTAGATACCCTTGGGCAGGAGCTTGCAGTGCTACCTCCGTCTTCAGAGAGGGATGTTATCTTAGATATGATAGTCCGCATACACACAGATCTGTAGATAGCTTTGTATTTTCCTGCACAGACTAGCTTAGCCATTTTGTCATGTACAACACAGATGTATATATCAAACAGTATTATGTATGGTAGGGAAATATATTTTGATTCACGTCCCTTTTAGTTATGCCTTGATACTTGCTTGATATTTGCCTGTTTCTTCAGGGCCTTGTGATGTTGATGCATTCTGAACTTATCCTTGATAGATGGACATTGAGACGTTGCAAGATCTCTCAGAACGGATCATTGATTTTTGTAAATCCCTACCATCTTTGGTGTCTTGGGACTGGTATCTATATAGAAAAGTGGAGAGGATGGTGGTTTCTTCCTCTTTGAGATTGACCGCACCACAGATGGTCGTCAGTACTTCTATTTGTGAAAAGCCAAGTCAATTCCATCTCTTATGGGTTGGTATTGCTCTTTAAGGCACGATAGTAGCTTAGATGGTCACCGAATCTTCTATTTGTGAGAGGTTGGGTAATTCCATCCCTTTCATCTGAAACTGATGAAATATAGGCGAATTAAAGGTTGATCCCAGTACCATGTGACAAGAATTTTTGTTCTGGTAGGGGTTAGACTGAACCATAAATGGCTGCCTACGTACTCCTATTGAAGATGAGATCAAGTCTGCGTAGTTCGAACCTGTCGTAAGAGGTTCAACGCTGAATGTGAAAGGCAGATAGGAGTAGAAGTTGTTTTTGTATAGAAAGGGCAGAAATGTTTTTGTTGTTTTTGTTGTTGCGACCAGGCCATATAGCATATGGTTGCCTACGTACTCCTATTGAAGAGGAGATCAGGTCGACGTAGTTCGCCCCTCAGGACGAATCACAGCTGAAGAAAAAGCGTGAATACCATGTGCAGGCTATACTGCTGGGAGAAGAAAGTTTGATCCCATAATGGGGATAAACTGCAGGTGTGTAAAAAGTTTGATCCCGTCCTCAGGACAAACTGCAAGCGTAGGAAAGTTTAATCCCGTCTTCAGGATAAACTGCAGGCGTAGAAAAGTTTAATCCCGTCTTCGGGATAAACTGCAAGTGTGAAAGGTTCAATCCCATCTTCAAGATAACCGAAATTGTGAAAGGTTAAATCCCGTCTTCAGGATAACCGAAATTGTATGGAAGGTTTGAAATGGGGTAAAACCAGGCTGCTGGCTTGAAGTGTATGTTTCCCTTAGGGGCATAAGAGTATGTAGAAATGAAAGGGTTCAAAACTGGAATGACTGGTGATTCGGTGATCAATACCAGGATGTTTGTTTGATGGTAACTTTAGACATAGTACCATTTCATGGTGTCCTAGTTGATAAGCTGTGGAAATTCATCATCATCCATTTCCTGCAATCTGAGAGCACCTCCTGTCAATACTTCCTTGACAACAAATGGGCCTTCCCAGTTAGGAGCGAATTTTCCCTTAGATTGATCTTGGTTGTCAATGATCTTCTTCAAAACCAAGTCATGTTGTTTGAATTTCCGTAGTTAGACTTTTCTATTGTAGGATCGTGCTATCCTTTGCTGATATAACTGACCATGGAAGATTGCCGCGGATCGCCTTTTATCTATTAGAGACAATTGGTGATACCTGTCTTGTACCCATTGGTCTTCACCCAACTGAGCATCCATCAATACTCTGAGGGATTCCATTTCCACCTCTATGGGGAGCACTACTTCCATCCCATAGACTAATGAGTAGGGGGTTTCCCCAGTGGAAGTTCGCATGAAAGTTCTATAGGCTAATAAAGTCAGAGGCAATAGGTTAGGCCATCCTTTGTTATTGGCGGACATTTTTTGCATGATCTTTTTGATGTTTTTATTAGCCGTTTTAACAGCACCATTCATCTTTGGACGATAGATGACGAAGTTGAGGTGTTTGATGTGGAATTTTCTGCATAACTCCTCCATCATTTTGTTGTTGAGGTTCTTAGCATTGTCTGACAAAATGACCTTTGGTTGTCCATATCGACAGATGACATTGTTTCTGATGAAAGAAATGATAACTTCTTTAGTAACCATGGGGAAGGATGCTGCTTCTACCCATTTGGTGAAGTATTCGATCATGGTGAATATGAATCGATGTCCATTACTGGCTTTGGGCTCGATGGGCCCGATCACGTCCATTCCCCACATTGAGAAGGGCCATGACGAACTCATATTGTGGAGTTCCCTTAGAGGGGCGTGGATAGCATTCCCATGAATCTGGCATTGATAGCACCTCTTGACGTGATTATCACAGTCAGCCTTGAGTGTAAGCCAATAATGCCCCATTCTAAGGATCTTCTTGACAAGTAGGGGTCCACTCATGTGAGGGCCACATACTCCACCATGGATCTCATCCATGAGTCTCTAAGCTTGGTCTTTATCCAGACATCTGAGGAGACCTAATCTAGCATCTCTTTTATAGACCTATTACGAGGAATATGTAGAAAGGAGATCTCTTCGAACTCCAAAGCCATCTGTAAAACTTGCCGATGGTAAGGCAGCAAATGTAATTCTTTGGTTTGATAGATTCCTGTGGATTGCTTGATTACCAATTTGGAATCCCCAAAGACAGTTAATCGCTTGATCCCCATTGAACGGGTAAGTTTTAGCCCCATGATACAGCCTCCATACTTCACCAGGTTGTTGGTCTTGACAAACGCAATTTGACAATGATGGATATCGCCTCCCCGTATCGGATATTAGAATTGCTCCAGCTCCAGAGCCTTTTGTGTTAACAGCTCCATCAAAATACATTCTCCACGTACGGCATGTATCGTACTGATGTTGTTGTTGAATCACATTACCTCTTCATCGTGGAAGTATGTTCTCAAGGGTTTGTAATCCCCTGCAAGTGCTGCGGCCAGTTGATCCGCAATTCCTTGACCTTTGACAGACTTTTGCATCACATAGACGATGTCAAATTGCTGTAGGATCAACTGATGTCTGGACAGTGGACAATTCAGTATGGGCTTACTGAACACATACTTGAGAGGATCCATTTGGGATATGAGATGGGTTGTGTGACCATGAAGGTAATGTTGTAACCTCATGGAAGCCCATGCTAAAGCAAAACAAGTCTTCTCAATCAGAGTGTACT
Organism: Panax ginseng; assembly: GCA_020205605.1. Lineage (NCBI taxonomy): Eukaryota > Viridiplantae > Streptophyta > Magnoliopsida > Apiales > Araliaceae > Panax > Panax ginseng. Next base: position 88,606,473 of record CM035139.1, on the reverse strand, counting down.
TGTGTTCACTGATGCTGAATCTTTTGCTGAGGTAATAGATAGCTCGTTCTTTGCCTCTATTGTCTTTCTGCCCCATCATGCAGCCTATGGCATTGTCATTTATGGACAGGTATATGAACAGGGGAACATCATCCCTGGGAGGTACCAAAACAAGAGTGTTAATCAATTGCTCTTTAATGGTAAGGAAGGCTTTCTGGCACTCATCGTTCCATTTCATGGAGGAGTTCTTCCTTAACAGCTTGAAGATAGGCTCACAGGTTGCTGTAAATTGAGAAATGAATCTGCTAATGAAATTAATTCTTCCCAAAAATCCCCGTATTTCCTTCTCTGTCTGAGGAATGGGCATTTCCTTGATGGCCTGGATTTTGGTAGGATCCAGTTCAATCCCCTTGTGACTGACTAGGAAACCTAGTAACTTGCCTGACTTAACACCAAAGGCGCATTTCACGGGATTCAACTTCAAGTTGTACTTACGCAACCTGTTGAAAAGTTTTGTGAGATGGTCTAAGTGGTCATCCTCCTTTCGAGATTTGACGATGATGTCATCCACATAGATCTTTATCTCTTTGTGCATTAAATCGTGAAAAAGAGCCATCATAGCTCGCTGATAGGTTGCCCCAGTGTTGATGAGACCGAATGATAACCGTCTGTAGCAAAAGGTTCCCCAAGGCGTGATGAAAGCAGTTTTCTCACGATCTTCCTCAGCGACCATAATTTGATGGTACCCCATAAAGCAATCAGCAAAGGAGTACATGCCGTATTGAGTAGTATTGTCAATAAGAATGTGGATAAAGGGCACGAGAAAGCTATATTTAAGGCAAGCTTTGTTCAAATCCCGATAATCCACGCAGACTCGCACCTTTCCTCTTGGTTTAGGTACGGGAACAATGTTGGATATCCACTCCGGATATGTAGACACCATGATGATGCTAGCTTGAAATTATTTCACAATTTTTTCTTTAACTTTTAAACTCCATTCAGGTTTCAATCGCCTGAGCTTTTGCCTAACTAGCTTGAATCCTTCTTTGATGGGAAGGCGATGAAGAACAATGTATGTGGACAAACCCACCATGTCTTCATGAGACCATGCAAACACATCCTGGAATTGGGTTAATAGTACAACCATGTCATTCCGTTGATTTGTGGTAAGGTCTGAACCAATTTGGATTAGCTTAGGGTTGTCTAAGGTTCCAAGATTGAAAGAAGTGGTTTGATCAATATTGGGTTTGGGTTTATCTGCGACCCATTACTTAATCTCCTGAGGTGTCTCAATGTCCTCTTGGATGTCCATCAAGTCTGAGTCCAACTTTGCATCAAAGTTATGTTTCTTTGTGGAGAGAAGGCACTTCATCAGCAAGTACATGCACATCTAAATTCAGAGTCCTGAAACAAAAGATGATTTCACTTAATATATGCAACTGTTCGATCATACAAAAGTGTTAGCATGTACATTATAAAATAACTGCTAGTACTATAAAGGAAAGCAAATAATTAAAGTTATCTACAGGGCAGAGGGATTTTCTGTCCATTTTACCCTCGTTGACCAATGCATGGAGTGCTGCTCCAATTGTCGAGGGCAAAGTCCTGATGGACTGCAGTGATGGAAGGATCGTCATTGTCCTCCTTTTCCCGAATGATAACCATAACATCTGGATAATCATCGTCTGGGGTGTATCTGTTTGTATGTTCATCATGAACAATGACGCGTATGCCTGCCATCATCAAGGTAAGGTCATGTTTACGTTTCTGTTCCTTTCCTTCCGCTTCGGGATCAGGGATCAGCACCTCTTTTGCTTTGATTGGTACTAGTTTCGGAAACAGCATAGCCACAACATGGGCTGGAACCTTTACTGGAGACTATATCAACTCATGAGGTAAAGGTATAGAAAATCACAATGCGGCGGAAGCTTGAGGAACCTGCTTATGCTTATGAGGACTCCTGTGAGTGGAACTGGTAGAATAGCCTAGTCCGACTGTTCCAATTTGACTGGACATTTGAATAGGGTGCTTAATACCCTGCTTATCTTTACCAAGCCCTTGTCCAAGTTGATGACCCAATGACATCATTTCTTGAGTGGCCGACATAACCTCGGCAGAAATCTTGGCTATGGGAAGTGGCGATGCAATAGAATGGTATTGTGTGTTACTCACTTCCAGAGTATGGAAACTGGCCGGTTCAACTTCTGAATTGAAGCTAATAATTGGTAGAGTTCCTTGTCCAGGACATTCCGGCTCAGCATTGACAATGACTAGACTGTTGTTGATAATGTATTTGAGTTGTTGATGTAGTGTGGAGGGAACAACTCCAGCCATGTATATCCATGGTCTCCCCAATAGCAGGTTGTATCCCGAGTCTATCTTGAGGACGTGGAAGGATACATTGAATGTATTTGGACCAATCTCAATTGGCAACTCAATCTTTCCAATAGTATTTCGTCGGGATCCATCAAAAGCTCTGATAACCATATGGTTGCTTTGGATCCGCCAAGGTGGCATAAGGACAAATATTTAGAGATGAGCCCCCATCTATCAAAACTCCAACTAGCATGTACCCTAAGACAACACCGTAATGTATGCAATAGCGTAACGAATAATTAGGTCCTTCGGAGGTATGTCATCATCAATGAAGGATATCACATTGTTGTTGAAAATGTGATCAACCAAATGTTGAAATTTTTCCACATCCACTGATTTTCGCAAGTAGGCTTCTTCTAAAACCTTTAGTAAAATTTTCTGATGATTCTCAAAAGAGAAAAGCAAGTCCAGTATTGAAATCTGGTGTGGATCTTCACACAAGCTTAAAACCACTTTGGCTTCATTGTGGCCTATAGTGCGGAGGATTTTTTTAATCTTCTCCATGGGCAACTTCCCCTTTGCTTCGCAAGTAGGTTTAATAACCTGCTGAGGAAGATACAGTGGATTTTCCTTCGACACCGTAGCAATAGTATGAAATGTGGATCCTTTAGCTTCTCCATAATTCCATGGAACGTTGTGTAAGTTGACAACATGATATTGTGGTCTGAAAGATAAAGAAATTGGCTCTGGTGCGGCCACTTTCAAAGGATTATTAGCTCCTTTGATTTGAATTGGTTATATGGGAAATACTTTGACAGTCTCATCATCCACTTCGAATATGACTGCTATTGATCCCTTCCATTTGGAAGGACATGCATTCCCACCCTTGAGTTGCACAGTGTAATCATCTGCTATTTGCAGAACACCGCTATCAATAAGATTCTGAATGAGATGGCGGAGTGCCCAGCATTCTTCTGTGTTGTGATCGCGAGAATATGAATGATATTGACTCATTTCATCAGAATTGAACCGTCCTGAAGGGTGATTGATTGGAGGGAGAAGGAAGGTAATTCTTCCTCCATTGATCAATATCTATAGTATCTCCTCCATAGATTGGCCCAAATAGGTGAATTCCCTCTGATTGGCAAAATCCCGAGGGGCTTTAGCATTTGCTCTCTTCGCAACCTTATCCTCCATAGCTTCGCTTTCTGATGGTGGTGAGGAGGCATTTATAACAAAAGGAAGGAGATAGGCATGCTCCTGCCTGATTAATTGGTGTGTGACTTGATGCTGGTAGGTCACCAGTTCTGCCAATTGGTTAATTTGTTTGCAAAGAGCTTTCATCTTTCATTCCATGGTAAGCTAGAACTTTACATAATCCCATTTTTCAACACCGTCTTTGATGGGTTGGGATGATTCACCTTTAAAATTAGAAACTTGTATAGTGCTCCAACTGATCATGTTGACCTCTTCTTCTTTGTGTTGAGGAAGAGGGTTGTCTTGCACATGAGGTTGATATGGTTTGGTGACCACGATCTCACTGTTGTCTATTAGATCTTGAATCTTGTGTTTCAAGGCCTAACAATCTTGAGTATCATGTCCAAGTGCTCCGGCATGATAAACACACTTCCGAGTAGCATTAAAACCCCTCCCATTAGGGTTGGCTGGTGGAAGAAGATGTGTAATTTTCTTCTGAGCAGTCATAAGAGCAAGAATAGTCTCGAGCGAGTCCCCTAAGGGTGTGAACGTTCGAGGTCGCTTTACTTCTCCACTTTTAGGCAATGGAGGGTTTGAAGATTGTGCTGGAAAAGGGGAGTAGTTTATCCTCTGTATAGGCATGCTTTGGTTGCCTTTTTGTCCTTGTAGTATCAAGGAAACATCCCCCGCTTTCTTTTTATGGACCCTTTGGGGTTTGTTTCCATAAGATCCGGACTGGATGTGCTCAAAGAATGACTTTAAAGAGCGGCTTAGGTCTTGAATTTCACCAGACTTCAATCCCATCTCAAATGCATCTCTCCGCTTAATCATTTCGTAGAATGGTTTGCCAATACCAAACTAGGACTCTTTCATAGAAAGGAGCTTCAGACATCTATAAAAGTCATGACCATTTACGATTCTCGTCACGGAAGGAATAACTTGAGCAAAGAAGGCGCCTCCACCTTTGAAAGCATACTCTCTAAAATGACTCATTAGATCATTTTCGACCTTGGTAATTTGGTACCGTGGCCAGAGCCATCCGAGATTGAAAACTATATTGAGTGATGAAGGCGTGAGCCACTCTTCCCAAATATGGATTTTGAGTTGTCTAACTGGTATACCATGAACAAAGCCTCCAAATGGACTTTTCTCAAAACAAATTTGCATTCGAGCTTTTCATTTTCTGCGTAAGACCCAAGTTCTCCAATGAACACTTTTAAATGTGTATAAGGATCCCTAATCATCATATTTCTCAAAATCGTGGTCTTGAATTTCTCTGGATAATGAACACCAGGAAATATGCAAAGGTCTGTATATATGAAACACTACCATGTGTTCCAATCCCTTTGAGAACACGAATAGTTTCCTCCATTTGAAGGACCTTCTTCCTGATATCACTGTTGTCTGGATCTCCTTTGAGATGGGTGTGTTCAGAATGATTTTTAAAATATTTAAAATCATTTTTAAATAATTACCATTAATATTTAAATATCAATGTATTATTTATCAAAATATTAAAAGTCATTAATTATAACTTAAAATATTTTAAAACCATTTATATCCTTTTTAATCATTTTTAAATTAAAAAAACCATTTTTAAACAATTTATTTAATATAATTATCAAATAAACATAATATCATTAATATTAAATTATTAATGAAATTTACCTTTAAATATTAAAATTTTAATTTTATAACTTAAAATACTTTTATAACACTTAAATAATTTTTATATGATTTTTAAATCATTAATTACATTTTTTCCACAATTTATTTAATATATTCATTAAATAAATCAATTACCATTAATGATAAATTTAATGAAATTTCTCACAAAATATTAATAGTTATCAAAAATAACTTAAAATATTTTCTAACACCATAATATGTTTTTTTAAATGATTTTTCATGCATTAAAATTATTTTTAATTAATTTATTCAATATTATAATTAAATAAATTAAATACATTTATTATTCCAAATGTACAAAATATTTATGAAATATATTCAAAATTATTAAAATCCCATTTTTAGGCTTTAAAATAATTTTTAGTAATTTATTTTTTATTTTTAATAATTAAAAACTAATTTTTTCTATTTATTAAATAAAATAATAATTTTTAGAAATTAAGTGTCGCTAAAGGGTGCCTATAACGACAGAACCATCGCTGTAGGTGTTCTTCATGTTCTTTAGCTTGCCTAGAAACTCATAGTCAGAGTTCAAGTTGCTAGGTTTGACCGGTTCTAGATCTTTGGTTGTTAAGTTTTCTGGTCAGCTAAGGTATTATTCATGTGGTATTCATGTCATGCTACACACACAAATTGATTTCCTAGCCAAACTACATTAGATCAGTGAGTTATAAGCCTCACAAATTCATGTCAGAGGTTGTTATTCATTTATGGGTTACCCAGAAATGAAGAACAGTTCATGGGTCTCACTTTGAGCCATTGAATCTTTAGGTTCCAGGCTGGATTAATATGTTCTAAAGGTTCAAACATGTAGCTGAAATGTCAGGGTCCATTTCTATAACACTAGATCACTCTAACAACATTACATGAACAAGATCTGGCATGGTCAAACCATGTTAGAAACCTTGATCATCAACTATCTAGGTTTTCTAGAAAATCACCAAAACAGGTGGTCAACCCTACTTTGACTTTTAAAAAATTTGATTCTATACATGATATATATGATATAAAGGAATGATTGTGTAGTCCTTATACCAGTCTAGACGATCAAAATAACAACTTTGCCAAATCACTTAAACACAGCAAGATTAAAGCCTTTAAAATCGGTTGTCAGACTTTTATAGGTAATTTGGGTTACCCATAATTTCATTTCCATGATCGGTCAATCCTGTTTGACCACTTATAACTTTAAATCTATAACAGATATGGCCCTGATTCAAGTTCCACATCAAAGAACTCATGACATACTACAACTTCAAACATTTAAACAACCAAAAATATAAACAGAGAAAGATCTATGAGGTCTGACATTCATTGTCAGACAACATTTTTCAACTTTTCCAGATTTTGAAAAACATCAAATTCGAGCCTATAGATTTTATGGATATAACAAATACCAACCCAGATCATTGACTATCACCTTATACAACATGATTAAACATATAAACACAAGATCTAACATAGCTTTAGAAATCAAATCCCTTAGTTAGGGTTAATACCTTTATGAACCAATTATTTATTCTAGTCTTCTGATTTGCTATGAGTGATAGTGGGGATTTGTTTTGGGACTGAAGTGCTAGATAAATTTTAATGGTAATCTTGTCATTTGTCTAGCCCTTAGGGTTTGACCCTTAGGGTTTAACCCTAAGGTTTTGTGCATTAATTTTCTAGCATTTTGCAATTAAAGCTAAAATAAAAATTTAGTTTCTAAAAAAATGAAAATTAGGGTTTATTAATTAGTTTAGTATTTCTAATTACTTAGTCTTGAACATTAGGGTTTAAGGTCCCCTAATTAGCATTAAGATTTATAATTAAACGATTAGGGATAATAACTTAGCAATTAGGGTTTCCTATAATTAGGGTTTTTCTAATTAAGATTAAATTCTATAGTACACATCATTATCACATAACACGGTTACTAAACAGCCCTGAACTCGTATTCAAGTTTTAAATTAGGTTTTAACAGTTTAACACTAGGGTTTTCTACTGTTACACCATAATTGACCAATCATTATCAGTCTACAAATATAGTTCATATTTATAGCACTGAAATATAATTAATATTATATTATTATTCTCATTCCTTGTTCAAAATCTAGAATTAGGGTTTGGATTCCATATCTGATTTATCTTGCATATATAGCATTATTCATTAAGTTAAAATAATTAACTTAACTAATCTGAAATAAATTCTTATAATAAAATTATTATTATAATAATTCCAATAATCATTTTATATATTACTTAAATAAATAATAAAAATATTTTTATTACAAAATTAATTATAAAAATTTAATTTATAATGATCAATAATTCTAAAAAAACTTATTTGAAATTATTCATGTAATAAATAAAATTTTATTTATCATATATATACATACGTTTTACCTTGCACATATATTCCCACCTTTATAATTAAAAAAATTTATACGCAAATTTTCTGATTTAATTATATAGAAAATATCAGGTTATTACACTTATCACCTAGACGTGCTCGTAAGAAATGCCGGACTTACGGACTTAGTGCCGGGTTGTCCTTTTCAAAGAAAGAATGAAATGCTCAAGGTCTTGGACCAAAATTGATGTTTAACTAATGTTGTTCATTGTTAAACGTTGTAAAGAAAAGAAAAGTGCTATTTTGATTTATCTATAGTATTTCATAACTATTGATTCTGTTATTGAGGATATACGATTCATATGATTCAAACTTGTTGTTTAAATGAAATTGTCATACTTGTTGAGCTAGTTATGCTCACTCTTGCTTGAACCATATGAATGTAGCTAAGACCGAACGATCGGAAGGACCTAGTAGAGATAAAGGGAAGGCTAAGGCAGACCAATAAGCTGTCTTTATAATAGTATAATATGAATGTTGTAATTATTTGATATTATGACAAAGAACATATGTAATGGTTACAAAGAACCTGGAAAAGGAAGTATTGTTTTGGAATATATAGAAGACATATTCACTCTTTTGAGTTATTTCAATTAAATGTATGTGTGAACTGTAGCACCATCTGTCGGGATGGAAGATACCCAAATTTAGGGGCGTCACATCAACAGTTTCAGTTTAGTCACTTTTGAACCATTAAAAGGTATATATAACGATTGAGAATTTTATAATTAATTTTAAATATTTATTGAATTAAATAAATATTTAATTAAATTATTTATGGAGATAAATAAATAATTGATGAAATTGTGGTGTAATAATTTAGTTAACTAAATTAATTAATGGTAATTTTATTATTTGAAGATTTAATTTAATGAAATAATTAAATTAAATGAATTATTTAATATTTAAGAAAATAATTAAAATAAATAAAATGATGTTCTAGTTTAATTTAATAATTAAATTAGATATGTAGTAATTTGTTAAGTATAAAAATAATTATAATGGAAATTATAATTGTAATTGTAAGTTATTAAATTAATTAAGTAAAAGGGTGACAAAGGGAACTATATAATATAAGTATTATAAAAATAAATTAGAATGGGGAGTTTCGTGTGTAGCCAAACATGGCCTTATGTGTGACACCCCCAAATTCAGGTACTCCATTCCCACAGGATTTGGTGTTCACTATCCAAAACATTACATCTAACTACCTATAATCAAAGGATAAAGACATAATTTAAATAACTTAAACAATAATCTTTCCCATTAAAGGGTTACATCATAATCTCAAAATAAACCCAGGTAATCTAACCTTAAATTTATACATCAGTTTGCGGAATACATCATATATTAAAACAAGTCTTTAACATAATTCATTAAAATAAAAATTCTCGTAAGTCTTCAACACTTGGATATCTTGCCCTTTCCTTTGCTAGTAGATGGCTCATCGACTTTCTCTACTTTAGCTGCAATGTTAAATGCAAGAGTGAGCAAACAATTTCTCACTAATATAGGAAGTAGCAATGATATCAACATGAGAATGAACAACGAATGTTGAACAATAATGAACTTGTTCTACGAATCAAAATAGAAAACAAGTTCGAGTTTAATATTTGAGGGTCTTAAGACCACGAACTATGTCTCTAGTATTTAGGTATTATTACCTCAACCTTAACAGTCTCTTAGACTATACAGACCATTCTTAACGTACTTAGGGGGATCAGCCCTTTGTACCATGTATTGTGCACAAACATCTAAACGTTACACGTACAAAATCTCCTATGCTAGGGTTGTTCGTCTCAGCTTGAATTTAGAATTTCCGCACTAAAGAAAGTTTAGCTCGGAACTAACTTATCAGTGGTTTTAGAATTTTAGAACACTATTCGATTATAGATTAATTCAATCAATAAAGGTTTGCTTACTACTTGAAGGTTTAACACAACAATAAAGCTTTGAACAAGGTTATCAAAGTCAAAGATTGAATAACAACTATATATAATTGAGTAAACATGATATACATGCAAAGCGCTATATTCAGAAGAGTTAGAACAATCTCCTTTTAATCAATGTATTAGAATAATATATGTTTCGAATGATAATAAGGAAGGTAAAACTCGCTCGATGTAACGAATTAGGTTACAAGAGCTTGTACAATCATACACGAGAAAGAATCAATAGGCTTACTTAACTTCAATGTAAAATTTAGGAATAAAGAGATTTCTTGACTTAAAGATAGCATAGCTATGAAACAGGCGTAATTGTAATTGAGAGGGTAAATAAACTTGCTCAATAATCACATGGTAGAGTTAGAAAACTTTCCTTAAGCGTAAGCTACACTATTAAAACTCACGTTCACCTACACATTTTAGTGGGATCACAATATCTATTAGACATGTTAACATCCACTTACAAAATAACACCCAATTCTAGCTAAATTTGTAAATTTTAGAACAAGTCTTATCTTACCATACACTACAAAAAAATGGGGCTTCAGCAACAACTAATTTTTGTTGCTAAAGATGCCATATTTCGTTGTTAAAGGGTTTTGACAACGAATTTACTGTCGTTGCGTCTTTCGTTGCGCAATGAGCGTTACTAATTGTTCCGCAACGAACGTATTTTTTTCATTGCCAAAAGTAATACATTTTGCAATGAAATTTGGCTTTCGCACAGAGACATCGATCCTTTAGCAACAAAATGTATTGTTGCAGAATAATTAAAATGTCGTTGCTAAAAACCCCATTTCATTGTAAAAGCCTGCTAATTGGCAACGAAATTAACTCTCTTTTTTTGCAACGACCATGCATTTTCGTTGCAATTGACAGCATTTTGCAACGATATTTTTCGTTTCAAAGAAATTATAAAAATTGTTGCCTAAGTTTGCTTTCGTTATGGAATGTAAACTTTTTAGCAACGATTTTCGCTAATTCTTTATATTATTTGGCAACGACATTATCTTTGAATCAAACAAAAAATGTTTGTTGCTGGTTATTTTTCAATAGCAACGAAAGTCGTCGATTAGCAACGACATTATATGTTGTCATTTCTTTATATGTGCAACGAAAGTTGATATGATTTGCAAAGATAAAAAATATTGCCTTTTATTTTAGTATTAGCAACAATATCCTCTCCGTTGTTATTAGGTTAATTTTTTGTTGCCAAATATTATATTTTTAATGCCATTAGCAACGAAAAAATGTTGCTAAATGTATAAAAAATTGTTGCTATATTAAAACTTGTTCAATGCTTTGTAAATGAATTATATTGTTGCCAAATCAAAATTCGACATTCTTTTTGTGCACCTGACTGGCTCAATGTCCCCATAGCAAAAAATGGCAAAAATACAAAAAACTAAAATATTATTAACTTAATAAAATCATCCACTACATAATCATTCATTATCTTTACAATTAACCATCTAAAACTACCACAGTTCTTTCAATCAAAGTATATATCTACATATATAGAGAGTATGTAGAGTCCCCAATCCGGATACTTGAAACCCAAACTCGGTACTTTACGATACCATTTCTATGAGCGGAATAATATTAATAATAATAACAATAATATAAATTATAAACTTAACTTACATTTATCAGAGTCTAATCCCAAGTACGCAACCTTTACTACATTCTTTACATGATATATAATACATATCAATATCTTAATACAATCTATCTATTACAAATGATACCAATAACATATTCTGTTTGCTTTCCTTTTCACTTGTTCCTGGCCGAGCCTTCTAGCTTTTCATACTTAGTGAAAACATTTAAATTAAGCAAGGATGAGCATTTGAGTGCCCAAAGAAGTATTATATATATATAATTTGAAAGAATTTAAATGTTTTCTTTATAATATTCTTCTACAACCAACAAGAGTTGTGAAGTAATCAGCAATAATAATAATAGCATAACAACCCTCGCTCAAGTTTTTGAAACCGTGTATTGTCTATTTATAAGGTTTCGTGATATATCATGAACATTGTTTTCATTTTCGAAAAGGTTAAATGTAATTCATCTCAGAAACCTTGCTTGCTTACGGGCTGAGGGTGTACAAATCCATGGGCCTCAGATGATCAATACTATATTGCTAGAACGATATTATCGTTCATCCTTTGTCCGTAGAATAGCGCATAAAAATTTTTTCCCATTATCGGGATGTTCATTTCGCTTCGGGTTTTCATAACAAAGGTCTTATATAATTCAACATATATGTATATCAAAGGTGTATCAACATGCGATGAATCATAATGATTATCCAAGTGGGGACACTTGTATAATCATTTATAGAAATTAACGAATGTAATATGTTTATCCGAATTATCATATACTAACATGTTGATAATCAATGGGCTTATATAATATAGCTTTAACAATCTGTACATTAATAATAATAATATAATTTTGAAACATTCTTACACTTGTCCATTGCATAAAGAAAATGCAAAGTTAGGATACTTGCCTGATGCGCTGCTTACACTTACGCAACTTAGATTTATCGTTTCTATCACGACCTATCATTAATCAAATCATTTTACTGATTAGTATATCATAACGTAACACATAACACTGCCTATTGCAGTCAGCACATAACCTAATCACCTTATCACACATGTTTAACAATCATGGTTTCACAAACAAACATCAACACATTCCTAATCGCATTGTTACATAACCTTAACCACCATTGAATCACAAATAAAATCAGCTTAACTAACTAAATTATCTATGTCCGCATCAATTTCTCGAACCATGCTTGCCTTTATCGACAACTTTATTTGGGTACTAATAGAGTCTAAGACTCTATACAAAGAGTTCAATATTCATTTAAACACCCGTACATTATTTTTCATGGCCTTATGATAATTTTTAATTAATTATTACCATTTATCATAATTTTGAAACATCGTAATCATTATTAAATGATTTAAGTATCACCTAATTCTATTATCATTAACATTTAATCAATATTAAATTATTAATGAAACCATTGCCAAAATATTAAAGTTATGTATAATAACTCAAAATATTTTTAAAACATTTATATTATCCTTAAATGATTTTTAAAACATTTAAAATCATTATTAAATAATTACCATTAATATTTAATTATTAATGAACTATTTATCCAAATATTAAAAGTCATTAATTATAACTTAAAATATTTTTAATTCATTTTTATCCCTTTTAAATGATTTTTAAATTAATAAAACCATTTTAAAACTATTTATTTAATATAATTATTAACTAAATTTAATATCATTAATCATTAAATAAATATCATTAATATTAATTTATTAATGAAATTATCCTTTAAATATTAAAAGTTATAGTTTATAACTTAAAATATCTTTAAACATTTTATCATCATTTAAAATGATTATTAAAATATTAAAATCATTTTTAAACTAAATTATTTAATACAAATATTAAATAACTTTAATATCATTATTAATCATTAATTAATGAAATTAACCATTAAATATTAAAATTTATATTTTATAACTTAAAATATTTTTAAATACTTTATTTTCATTTAAAATGATTTTTAAATCATTAAAATCATTTTTATCTTATTTATTTAATTTAATAATCAAATAAATCTAATATCATTAATATTAATTTATTAATGAAAATTATCACAAAATATTAAAAGTTACCAAAAATAACTCAAAATATTTTCTAACACAATAATATAATTTTTCATGATTTTTCATGAATTAAAACTATTTTTAAATAATTTATCCAATATTATAATTAAATAAATTAAATACTTCTTATATTCCAAAAATATTAAATATTTTCAAATATGCCCAAAATAATTAAAAACTATTTTTCGGACTTTAAAATAATTTTTCGTAATTTATTTCAGATTTATAATAATTAAAATCTAATTTTAATCATTTTCGTAAAATACGTAAATTAAAAATAATACAAAACGTCATTATAGGGTTTAAAGCGACGTAAACCGTCCGCTAATGGTGTTCTTCACCAACCCGTATTTCATAAGCAAAGGATCGAGGGCTACTTTGATCGAGTATAACTCTCTCATCCGAACTAATTTGGTCAATCTATAAATTGAGTCTTGTAGTGCTCATGTAAGAATATAATTACCAACAACAATCATGGCTTAACAACATCATATCTGGGAGATATTGGCCATCAAAATAGTCATCGAGAGTCGTTTTCAAAAAGAACAGCCTCGAGGTGCCTACTTTGGACCTCTATAACTTGCAATCCATGTAATGTTTGTGTGATCTATCAATTCCAAAGGTGTAGAACTCATGTAGGACTACAACTATAATACATAATATACATATAACAACAACATATCTAATCGGAAATATCCGGCCAAAAAGTTCACCACTTTTAAATTGTTCATAAAATTCGGGTTCGTGTTCTTGAGCGCTTTACCAACGGGTTTTGACCATGAATAACTCTTGATATATAACAGATATGAACTTGATTCTTTTTGTACCTTAAAGACCATATTACATACTACATATAAAAACTTACAAACACCAAAAATACTAAATAATCACAGAGATATAAGGCCTGACATTTGCCTAAAAATAATAGATTTCGTTTTTTTTTAAAAGTTGGAAAAACTTTTATTTTTAGCACTTTGATGTTATGGGTCATGAATCTAACAACCCAGAACATTAATACACTCCTTATTACACATATTTAACAAATCAATTTCAACAATTAACATCAAATCAAAGGATTTCAAAATTAGGTTTTTATACCTTTATGCCTTGATTTTTGATTTTGCTCTCAAGTTGTCTCGTGATTGGATTATGGAGGATGTGGGGCTTGATAAAGGGACCGATTTAGCAACAAATTTCGTTGGTTTGAGAGAAAATGAGAGTTGGTTGAGTATTGAATAAAATTGGCTAACAAAATCACTTTTCTCTCTCTCAATCTTTATATAGACAACATGGATGCATGTATTGGGCGAGATTAGTAGCTTGTTGTTTGTCATTAGAAGTCAAGAGAGTTGTTGAGTTAGTATGAGTTGGTTAACAACTCAACCTAAATGTCAAAACCTAATATTTAGCCTAAATAATACAACTAGGGGTATAATGGTCATTTAGTTTGTAATTTTAAGGGCAACCATGTAATCCTTGTAAACCCTTAGGGTTTAGGGTTTGAGTCAAGTTAGCAAAATTCTAGGATTTCCAAAATTAGGATTTAGCAACTAGGGTTTATAAAGAAAATAAAATTATTTTAGTTTCTAAAATTTTGAAAATAATAACTTTGTTAATTAAAGTAAGTTTGTAATGACCTTATACATGGATATTAGGGTTTATTACCCTTAATCATAATTAACTTTGCTAATAAAGCAATTAGGGTTTATAATACCAAAAATTAGGGTTTCCATAATATAATTAGGGTTTTTAGAAATTAATTTAGGGTTCTAGGTTTTAGGGTTTTAATTTACTAATTAGATTTATTTTAATTAGCAATTAAAGTCTATCACACGTGTTATTAATCATAGTAACACAATTCTTGACAGATCAAACCTCCGGTTTAGGTTTTCGGATTAGGGTTTTCATTCATAGTTTAGGATTTTCTAATATCTAGAAAATACAAATATAAACTAGGGTTTTAAATTTAATAATTAGGGTTTCCTAATTAGCATACCATGAAGTAACACACAACATATATCATATATCTTAATTTTATATAAAAATCTTAAATTCCCATTTAATTTGAAAAATAGGATTAAATCAATTTATGCTAGGGTTTTTAAATACTGCACCATTATTCATCATAATTGACCAACCATTGTCACATACAGTACACATATATATATATATATATATATATATATATATATATATACTAAAATTCAAAATATAATAATATAATAATATTATTATCATTATTCCTTATCTCAAACCAAAAATAGGGTTTATTAGACTAATATTTAGGGTTTATAAAAATATTATTAGGGTTTAGTTTTAATATAATAAAACCTGTTCCACACATTAACATTACACGCATAACCATACTTATCTATAACAATCGATAAATAATAATATAATATTATTATTCTCATTCCTTGATCAAAACCCAAATTAGGGTTTGATTCCATATCCGATTTATCTTCATATATAACCTTAATAATTAAGTTAAAATAATTAACTTAACTATTCTCAAATAATTTCATATAATAAAATAAGTATTATAAAATTCTATAATCATATCATATAAAATAATATAATTATCCTATTTCCTTGAAAATAAACATTAAAAAACATTTTTACTATAAAATTAATTATTATAAGAATATAATTTATAATGAGAATTATTCATAACCATTCATGTAATAAATATATTTTATATCCATCACATAATTACTTGCATAATACCTTTCATGCATTCTTTATAAATAAAATATTCTAAAATCATTTCATATATTATTTATATTTTCCTTGAAAAATAATTAATAAAACATTTCCAATAAGGAATTAATTAGTATAAAAATATAATTGATAATTATCAATCATTCTAAAATAAATTTATTTGCAATACTTAATGTAATAAATAAATTTTATTTATCACACATATAATTATAATTACACATTACCTTGACACATATCATTCATATTTATTTTAATAAATAAAAAAAATTATACGCAAAATTTATGATTTATTTATATAGAAAATATCGGGTTGTCACAGAGTACACTTCATTTCCGTCCCTTGTCTTCCATAAACGTAGCACAAAAATTTGATACCCAAAGATTGTAAGGCGTGTCATAGAAGCGCCTTCCCGCATTTTAAAAATAATAGCAAGTCAGGAAAATGAAGCAAATAGGTCACCAGAGGCACTTAGTGCCAAAATCAATACACAAAGACAATATAGTTGCTACGTGGTACAATGTCAATGATTGGCTCCTATTTCATAATACTTTAGAATACCACCAATTTCTTGTTCAATTTGAGTGACTAAACAATAAATATGGTTGGCACATCAATGCATAATCACTCTCCAACCTGGTTATAGCACAAGTTAGAACACGTAGTCCACTTTCCATTGCCAAAAATATTTCCCAGATGACTTTGCATCATCTTCCTGCGATAACAGAAAAATATTTCTAAGTACAAGGTTTTTCTGCCTCAAAGGTGAATGCATAACTACATGAAACAGATCAAGATTCCTACCTCCAGTTCTGATGTCTCTAGAAGAGTCTTTGCCCACATATCATCACAACGCATTGAAGGTCTAGAAATAATGTTCTCCTCAACATCCGGAGCATCGATGACGCTATTCCAAAGAAAAACTCATTAACCTAGTGTGAACTATAGATGAAAGAGTAAGATGTTACAAATGATCATATTACATCATTTATTTTATTTTATCGGGTGGGAGGGAAAGAGTTCATGCAACACAGACTTGTCAAGAAACATACATCATAGACCTATTAAAACAAGAGATATAAACATAAAGCACGATATTTCTTTCAGTTTTTTATTGTGTTTAAAGCCTTATCTTCGGATGACAACTTTCAAATAAAATAAATGGGTAACCAATTTTATTTTTGAAAATGATTAATTAAACACTTTAATCTTGGTACCGGATCAATAATAACTAATAAGCTTAAATTTTCTAGAGCATTACCGATCCGTAATAAGACCAACTGGAATACAACTCGATAGCAAGTAGAAATATAAACTCAAAGAAAGAAATTCAGAAAACATTCCACTATGAAATGAACTGTCTTAGGCTAACTAAGTTGGAATGAACCTGCCAAATGGTGAAAATTCTATCATAGTATGTAAGCATTATGCCTGCAACTATAATAGAAGAAAACAACCAACCTTATAATTTGTTTTTATTACCAATCAAAACTTAGAGTTTAATTGCAATCTCGAAATTTCTTACCCTATTCATTGCGGTGCATTGTTTCCCCACAAACCATCGTCGCCAAGGTTTGCACGCCCAAGCATTCACAAGGTCGTCAAGGGAATCAAAGCTCAACAGTTTCTTTCTTTAGTAGTTTCATAAATGAGTTCAGAATCCATGTAGCAACAAATTGGGTCATTCATCCCAAGAGATGCACTTATGTTATCTTGAAAAGTATAGATGTCAATAAGTTTTGCACCGTTGTAATATTTCGAGACAAAACAAAGTGAGAAAAAGACGTAACAACAAGAAATAAGACACATTAATCGTGAATTAACAGGGGCAAATCCACCGAAATTTCTAATAACATGGCTATTCTATAATTTAACAATTAGATAAACAAAATGGGGAAGCAAAAATATTCCTTGAAGAAAGAAACTACTCTTTTTAATAAGAAGCCTTGCTACAAATTACAAGATCATTACCATCAAAACTAGCCATCTCAGAAAATGTGGAAAAAGACACTATTAAAAATCAAGCCAAAGATAAATTCAAATTGTCGTTAACCTCAATTGACCTAGTTCTTGTTCTACCAAGAGACTCAATAATTTTGCAAGCATTGATCAAACCGAATTTTGGATGAGTGAACATTCAAATTATGGTATTAATAATAGTTGGGGTTGTAGTCATGGTTAAAGGACACGAACCTGAGAGCAATAGACTTTCCGATTTTATTATCTTATGTGATTCACATCGCATCTGCAGAACTCTTAGGTGGTCGCACAAAGATTCCAAGTGGCATGCTCTTTTTAAGTTAATGACACAACACCGGGTTCAAAATAAAAAAATTGTATATGCTAGAACTATCAAATCTACAATACATATGGCCATATCTTGCAAAGAATGGTGTTTGAGAGCAAACCTGGCATTCTGCAAACATTTCACTACAAAACTTCATGGAAGAGTAAAAGTATACAACTGAAGAAGATGTGGGTCTAAAATATGAAGATCAAACTGATTATTTTGGGTATCATCTGCTCCTTGATTCTGATCAAACTGAATGTTTGAAATCTCACTTCATTTATTTATATTCTTTATTTATCTAAGACCCCCTGAATTAATTGGTAGTCTCTATCACAAAAAGAGTCTTATAGGTCAATTTTTTGTTCCATTTTTTAGATAAAGAGTCTTATATGTCAGTTTTTTTTGTTCCATTTTTATATTGATATTAGTATAAAATGATACGATATCTTTAAGTCGGTAATCATAAATTCATTACATTTTTGGAATTTTGTATTATTAAGACGGGATATATATGCCTTAAGAATCTAATAATGAACGGTGAGAAGTAAGACTTTAGTCTAGTTTTCCTTTACCTTGTACATTCATCACTTGGAATTAGAATTCTAGTTCACCTAAATGACAGAGTTAAGATGTTCACCCACAATTAAGAAGACTTGTCTATAAAAATTGCTACAATATTTCTATGCATTAGGTAGCCTTAAATGAACATATATCCACTTGAAAGTATATGGCCAATCTGACAACTACTTATAAACCAGACAAATGGGCTAGGTTTGTAAGTTGAGCTACTAAAGTGATGGTAACAGTACCCTGGTTCAACTTTGCATCTAAGCAATTAGCAACCAAATATATTATTACACAATTTAAAGTATTTATTTGAGGAAAATAACTATTGTGAGTTGAATGAAAGGTATTATCAGCAGGATTCCAATAACCCAAAACCAAAAATCACATTATTTGATTTTTTTTCAAATATTAAAAATCTGAACAAAGGTATACCTAATGTTTAGGAGGGAAGCAATTTAGTGTCGATAACGTGGCAGCAATCGGCAAGTGGCAAATCAAAACATGAGTGCAAAACTAAATATATTAATTTTGAAATCCAGATAATGGTTGCATTCTTCAAACTAGCAGTCAATTAGGACTGAAATTGGAAAGTTCTGCCCATGGACCAAATCAATTGAACTAAAATTAGCAAGGAAAAAAAGCACAACAAAAAGAAGAAAGAAAGATATTAATTAAAAAGTAAGACATCCATTTGGGAGTTTGCTTTGTCGATAGTTTAATCAATTTGTCGGTTTATCTCGAAATCTTAGAATAGACTCTAAAACCCTTTTTAAAGAAACCTCTATTTTGTTCAATAGTTAGTAATGTTAGGGATCTTAAATGCCTCAAATATAGATGTCATCAGATAAGTTAATTAGTAATAATAGCCTAGGACCTAATATAATATGGAATGACATTGTGTTTGAAACTGTTTGAAAAAAAACATAGAAAATAGCAGCGCAATAAATAATATATGAAACTCCAACAAACAATGATAATCTTCAAATCCTATAGATAGCCCAAAGGAAGACCTTGAGATCAACACACTTACGATACTAGTTATGTTTGAAGCACAAAACGTCTTGCATTGTGTGCTAGATTGAGACCATAACCTGCTAGTAATTTTGTAGTATCAATAAAATATTATGAAACTAACCCAATGGTACCACCATACTCTTTTGCCTAATTTATTTTCTTATTAAAACCTAGTAGTCATCCTGATGATTAACTACAAGCACATAACGGATGGATTCCCTAGCAAGACAAGGGAATAAGTCTCCCGTATCGGCAAGAAATGAGCAGACTTGGTTAATCTATCAACAATAACCCAAATGGCATTGATGCCTTGAGAAACCGTAGGAAGACCCGTAACGAAATCCATGGTAATGTGTTCCTACTTCCATTTAGGAATCTCAAGTGGTTGCAACGGACCCTTAGGTACTAGATGCTCCGCCTTTTACACGTTGACAAGTTAAACACATCGAGATAAACTTTGCAATCTCTCTCTTCATATTGTTCCACTAAAATATATGTCGAAGATCACGATACATTTTAGTACTTCCAGGATGGATTGCAAATGGTGTATTATGTGCCTCCATCATAATGTTGTACTTAAAATCAGAGTCGTTAGGAACACAAAGTCTGGAGTGGACTCGAAGTATTCCTTCTTCATCAATTCTCGCTTCCGGAATAGCACCTTCTTATACTTTCTTCTTCATACGCATTAGCTCCGGGTTGGTGGCTTGAGCAACCTTAACTTTTTCTATTAAAGTTTGCTCTATGCGTATACTCGACATCATCGCATTCATTCCTGCATATGATCTTCTACTCAACGCGTCAGCTACCACGTTCGCTTTTCCAGGATGGTATTGAATAGTGTGGTCGTAGTCTTTCAATAGCTCTAACCAACGTCGCTGCCGCATGTTGAGTTCTTTTTGAGTGAAGAAATATTTAAGGCTTTTATGGTCTGAATATATCTCCACTTTCTACCCATATAGATAGTGCCTCCATATCTTTAGCACGAAAACGACTGTTGCCAACTCTAGATCATAAGTAGGATAATTCCTCTCATACTCTTTAAGTTGTCATGAGGGCATAGGCTATGACTTTCCCACGTTGCATGAGAACACATCCTAACCCTTTGCCTCAAGCATCGTTTGAGATAACAAATCCATCCATACCAGATGGTATTGTTAGAACAGTGCTTAAAATGAGTCTCCTCTTGAGCTCTTGGAAACTCTTCTCGCATTCCTCGCTCTATACAAATTTTATATCTTTTCGAGTCAACTGAGTTAATGGAGTAGCGATTCGAGAAAATCCTTCCACCTAATCTCCGATAATAACCAAATAAGCCCGTAAAGCTACGCGTTTGATCCAATCGACTTCGTTGTCTCAACTTTGTATTGCTTCAATCTTCACGGATCAACAGATACTCCATGTTTGGACACCACGTGCCCAAGGAATGCTACTTCCTCAAGCCAGAACTCGCATTTCTTCAATTTGGCATATAGTTTGTTTTCAGGAAGCCTTTAGAGTACCAGCTTCAAATGGTGCTCATGATCTTCACGACTTTTGGAATATATGAGGATGTCATCAATAAAGACAACAACGAACTGATCCAAATATTCCTTGAATACTTCGGTTCATCATATCCATGAAAGTCGCAGGAGCATTAGTCAATCCGAAGACATGACTAAGAATTCATAATGCCCAGATCAATTCTTAAGGTAGTCTTTGAATATCCTCGCCTAATCTTCAAATTGATGATATCCGTAATCTAAGATCGATTTTTGAAAAGAATTGTGCTCCTACAACCGGTCAAACAAGTCATCAATACGAGGTAGAGGATACTTATTCTTGATGGTGACATGGTTCAATTCTCGATAGTCAATACAAAGTCGCATACTACCGCTCTTTCTTTTTTACTTAATAAAACAGAGCACCCCAAGGAGACGTACTAGGGCTAATGAAACCAATGTCCAACAACTCCTGAAGTTGGACCTTTAACTCTCGAAGTTCAATAGAGCCATTCGATATGTGGTTTTAGAAATGGGCTTTATAAGTGTTCAAGATCAATAAAGAATTCAACTTCACGTTCTGGGGGTAGACCGGGAAGTTCTTCAGGAAATACGTCAGGAAAGTCAATAACAACAGGAATATTATTCAAATTTAACGTGTCTTTATTCAAATCCATAACATGGGCTAAGAAAGCTTGACATCCGTTTTTCAATAAACGAATAGCTTTATGATTAGATATGACAGTGATTGATTTTAATGGTTTAGTTGCTTGAATTCGTAAAATAGGTTGGTTAGGAATATGAAAACTAACAACCTTACGAAAATAATCAATTTTGGCATGATGAGTAGTTAACCAATCAATCCCTAAAATCACATCAAAAGCAAGTATCTTTAAAGAGATAAGGTCAACAGGTAAGGTGATGGTGCCAACTTGAATCAAATAACATTTATAAACAAAGTGGATGTGATGAAAGTTTTCCTAACTGGAGTTTCCACAGATAAGTCATAGTCTAATTTCTCCTGAGTCAAGTTTAAACGTTGAGCACAAGCGGAGAGATAAATGAATGGGTAGCACCGGTATCAAGTAAGGTATAAACTTCGCAAGAATTTATAAATAGCTTACCGTGATCACCTCGTTGGGTTCCTCGCATTTTGACCAATCACAACAAACGCTCTTCCAGAACCGCTTGACTTTGACTTTTCTCGGGGATGCTTTTTTGAGTCACCGTCCCCAATCGAACTAGGTTTCGCTTCTCGCACAATCTCGAGAGATATGTCCTTCCTTTCCACAAT
Organism: Panax ginseng; assembly: GCA_020205605.1. Taxonomy (NCBI): domain Eukaryota; kingdom Viridiplantae; phylum Streptophyta; class Magnoliopsida; order Apiales; family Araliaceae; genus Panax; species Panax ginseng. Next base: position 88,583,879 of record CM035139.1, on the reverse strand, counting down.
TATAGCATACCTTGAACTGTTGTAGGCGCGCTGGTGATATGTCCCTCTTTCCCGCATTTATAGCATATATGATCAAATGGGTCGTTTCTCCTCCCTTAGAACCGATTCTTTGTCAAGACCGCTGCTCACACACGTATGGTCGTTGTTAAATCTCCTCTTTGAAAATCTCCTCCGACTCGCTTCTTCTATTTTCATGGCTATGATTACCACCAGAGTGGTTACCATTTTGTTCGTTTTTTCTTTCTCCGCCGGTTATCGTTGTTTTGTTGATCGCTATCTCCTAGGTATGATCCTCGATTGTGGTCCCTCTATTGACTGTACTTCAAGTATCTCGCTCTAATAATTGAGCCCTCGCTTACAACATCCGAATAGAGAGAAAATTTATGAGAAATGAGATATTGTCGTATGCCAGTGTTTTAAACCTCTCGAAACATCCGCGTCATCGTTCCTCATTCTCCACCAAATGAGGTGCAAACCACGATAACTCTGCAAACTTTGCCTCCTACTGAGACACCGTCATGTTGTTTTGTTCTAATCTGATGAACTCCACTTCCTTCATATGACGAACACTTTTAGGAAAGTATTTGTCATTAAATAGTTTCTGAAACGTCTCCCAAGATATGCTGAGTGCGGCTGGATGGGTACGCTTCACAGACTCCCACCAAAGAGTCTCGCCTCACCACGGAACATAAAGGTGGCGAATGGAACCTTCTCGCTCTCCGCATCCCAAGACATCGAATATCTTGGTAATTTGCTTGACCCATGTTTCCGCCATGATTGATCTCGCTTTCCCTTAAATTCGTGGTCCCAACTCTTTGAATCTGCTTGCATTTGTGACAATCCGTGAATTGCTATCATTTCCTCCTCAGATTTTGAACACGAGTCTCCTCGTCTCGATTATGCATGAACTACAAAAAGCTTCTAAACATCCCCTCGCTCATCATCCGCTTCAATGGTGTTGTTCACGGGAGAACATTGCCACCGCTGTTGCGCTCTCCTCGTTAGTGAGTACAAGGCATCTCCACTGGTCTCATTTCCACTTTATTAATATTCTCGATTGACATTCTCAAATCCGTCATAAAACAAGGGTTAATTAAGGAAATCAATATATCACATAATATCCCTATATCTTGACCAACTAACAAATAAGCTTAGTAGGACACACTAGTGAAGGATTTACTCGTCTCCGCCTCCTAGTTCTATTCCCCGATCTCCGCCAGAGATCATATCCCTATGCTCGATACCAACCGCGACGCCCAAAATAGGTATACATCACCCATTCCGAGTTGTCAATACATGGTACGTAAACAACTACAATTTTATTATTACAACAAGAAAAGCTGTGAGTTTGAATACAAATATTATCTTCTAGACAATATCTATACTCAAATTAATCCTCATCACATTTATTGATACATTATTTAACAAAAATGGTGAGGACTACTAAACAACTCTCTCTAGAACCTTCATTCCATACCCCGACTCGTACTCGTTATATTCTCGCCTCCTGAGAAGAAAAATGGAACAAAAAGGAAAAGGGTGAGCTCAACTAGCCCAGTAAAGAATATTATGACTAAGATAATATACAACAAATTATCATTAGTCTTCAACAGGAAAAAATCTAATAGAATACAATAGACAAACAAGTTTTAAATCAATATTCGCATTTGAAATAATAATTCATTAGAAGAGTTAAGTAGAGAATGCAAACTATTATCTTCTATGTATGAATTTAAAAGTTCATCGCTCTATCTTTTATCCCCCGTAACATCAATCAATATATATCTGGAATCAAATATTCATCTTTTTCCACAAAAGCCAAAGATATTCATCGACCGGTCATGTTCATCTAAACACTTGTTCATCTTTGCACTACGGGCCAAAGATATTCATCAGAAATCATTCATCTTTGCATTACAGGCCAAAGATATTCAACAATATCATCATTTAAGATTGAGGATGATGAAAAATATTTTTAAAGAAACGAATCCAGTGAAACAAAATGACAAGGATTAAGGATTAAGGATTCGTACTTTGTTTTATCCATGTCCAAAAATACCTCAAAAATAATCATAGTGGTGTAAAATTCAAGAATGATCAAAACATGGATACAATCAAAGCTAGTATCCACAATAGATATTTTAGACGAAAAGGGAAAATTTTCATTTTTTGATGAATAATGTTGTATTCGTGAATAAGTGTGTCGATATCGTGAATAATTAATCGATACGTGAATAGTAACTCTCGACACCAAAAGTTCCAAATTTGATAAAAACTTCAGATCAATATTTCAGCGATAATGATATTGAAGAAATAATATCATTAGGAAAAAAAAATATCCTTTACCTCGAAAGATCAAGACTTCTAAGCTGAAACACCGGATATAGGCTATGACTTGAACTTGCAATCAATAGCAATACTCAAAATATACTCAAAATACTCACAAGAATACGCTTCGATAATATAGAGAGAAAAACTTTAGTTTCGGTGTGATTTTCAATTCTAACCTAAGCACCCTATTTATAGGAAAATACTTAGAACACCAAAGTAAAATATTTAATATAATATTAATATATATAAATTTTTTCCTACGCACACTCTTATAAACCCAAATCACTCATTTCAACAACCAACCAAGCCCACCAAACATATCAAAACGTTTTTCTAATTTAAATTATTTTAAACTTCCAAAAATTAATTATTTCGAAGCTTCTGAACTTCAATAATTCATAATAAATAGCCCTTTATCAGAAAATTCGAATCTCGCGTGTTTTTATAGGAAATCCAGTTATCTACAACTTTGCAGTAGAAAGTTTTTCCAAATTCCAAACAGAAATTGACCGAAATCTATAAACGGGAGATTTTACAAGCTATAATCAAATTTCAATCAAGAAATGGGGTCCACCGACACATAAAACATACTTTAAATATTTTTGGTACCAAAAATACTCCTCCTCCACATATACTCATATATCCCACATTCATCGTAAAAATATCATTATTATTATATTATTAAAATATAAAATATATTTAAATGAATTATTTTATCGTAAAAAGATAAAATTTAATTTTCAACAATTGTCACACTAAAATTTTCTCATCTATATCCACATAAAATCAATATTTTCCTCATCATATGAATCAATAATTAATTATTCACAAATAATATTACTGAATCACAATATTGACAACCTGCGCCTCCTAGGAAAGAGGGGCTTTCCAATAAGAATTTTTCCTTCATCAAGCGCAATTAGGTGACCAAACCTCTCCTTGGGATGTAACTTTCTAGACATTGCCAATAATTTTATCTAATAATATTATTCAGATAATATGAATTATTGCTTCGATAATGAAAAATACTGTGTAATGACAATTATTGAAACAACAGCAATATAAAATATCAATGCAGCAATTATTAAATCAATAAAATAAAATACTGATCAGTAATTACTGTAACCATTATTGAGTAGTGCCTTCTTACGTAAGAATCAATAATTGGTGCAATACCGTGTGATACTGTGTTTTAACCATCGAGTATTTTAACAAGATTAATTCAGAATAATAACTACGCCGTTATTTTTAAACAACTTATATTTGTCATTTTCTTCTTCCAATCGCTTTCAGATTATGGGTCCCACAAAAGATCTACCGCCGCATTTAATATTCCCTCGACGGTAAGAATATTCCACGACCAAACGAATATTCCCAAATAACAATGAATATTTTATAACCATTTGCTTATTTTGAAATATTTATGTATTTTACCCATAACTATCCACATTAATCAAATCAACCCTTACTATTCAAAATAATAATTAGACGAAATTAAATTTCATTTATTAATTATTTGGGGTCTTACAATATTAATCGACCAGGCCGTTCCTAGGAAAGAGGGGGCTTTCCAATAAGGATTTCTCCCTATTGGCGTGCAATTAGGTGACCAAACCTCTCCTTGGCAGAACTTCTAGACATCGTTAATATTGTAAATAATAATATTAATAACTCTGTCATCTCAATTATTGATTTAATAATATATAAAATATCGACAATAATTGAATCAAATAACGTGAGATACTATGCAACAATTAATATAGCAATAATTGAACAAAACTAAGTGACTTCTCACGTAAGCATTAATAATCAATACTGTGTGCTACTATGCAATCATGCGTATTACTGTACTTTTACTACCGAGTAGTTCAACAGTATTAACGGTAAAACTTCCGCCATTATTTTCATAAAATGTTTTTGTCGTTTTCTCAATTCGACAATAATTCCGTTGTGGGGTCCACCAATGATTGTGCCATCGTACGAATATTCTCTGTTAAAACGAATATTCTCCGACCAATCGAATATAATATAACAACTTGCATACTTTGCAAAATTTATAAATATTACCCACAACTATAACATTATATCAAATTCATTCCATAATATTTAAGAATGATAATTATAGAAATTAATCTTTATTCATAAAAGTTGGGGTCTTATATATATATATATATATATATATATATATATATATATATTTATTTACATTTCTGTCAGGCCTGGAGTTTACTTCGTGGCCTTTTACTACTTTCTTTACATTTCGTACCGCTTGGAGTTTACTTCGTAGCGATTAATTGTTTCTTATTGCTTTATTTAAATTTCGTCTCGCCTGGAGTTTACTTCGTGGTGATTGATCATCTTTACTGCTTTATTTATATTTCTGATTCCCCGTGGAGGTGCTTCGTGGTGGTCGATAGTGTCCATATATATTTACCGCTTTTATATATTTATATTTCTAGTCCCCCATGAAGTTCGCTTCGTGGTGGTTGACAGTCTGTAAATATATATATTTACAACTTTTATATATATAACTGCTTACAACTTTTATACAAACTGCTATATCATGTGAGTCTAGTAATCATGTGATCACAGATTCAGTTCTCAATCTAGATTCGGTTCCCGCGATGGACATTTCCGATTGTAAACAGCTTGTACATTATTCATGGTGTTTGAATTTACTTAGATGGCTCCCATGCCCACAAGCAGTTCGGCACTGCTATATATATATTATTTTCTCAAAGATGCTTCGCATCTCGAAAATAAAAGCAATCAAGCCAAACATTTAATAAAATGGAAGTATCAATGGCCTCAATTACAATTGAGCATAAGGGTTTGAGAAACCTCTTTTACAAAACATCACTGCTATATCTTGTTAAAACTGAATTTTTACACAAATTCAAACACTTTGTATATAGGTACGACCGAGGCATAGGACTACTTCCAAATAATTGTACATTGACCCACACACACACACACACACACATTCATATAACACTTTAATTGAAAATTGGCGGTCATCATGGTAACACGGATGTCGGGGGTGCCTAACACCTTTCCTCTGCATAAGACAGTCCTCGGACCCTAACGAATCTCGATTTCACAGACCAATTTAGCAGTGTTACATCACGTGGTCAATGTGCAAACCTTTTCTCGGTTGAGTTGGTGCAACCATTTAAAACTACCAACTGGCGAATCTTAACAGTCCAATCGTCGACATATAAATGTTGGACCTTTCACAACTTGTTTTTTCAAACAAATCTCACCTAACATGAGAACACCAAAAAACAAGAACAGAAGAGGGACAGTAAAAATTCCGACGTCGACAAGTGGCGACTCTATTGGGGACACCAGTAAGAGGACTTAAGCCGCTACTACAAACTTTTTAAAACTGATATATGCTTATGTATAGATGTTGCATTTACATTTTTGATGAATGCGTATAAATGCATTTTACTTACTGCATTTAATGCTTTACACTATATCTGTATACGATATTAGTGCTTCACACATGTCATCATTCTCACAACGGTGAGACACATTGCATGTGAATGTATGTTGTGTGGTTCCTCCACTAGGAGGCTATCCTATCGGTGTTTGATTACAGGACTCGTAGGGAGACTAATTCCAACGAGGCTCAGGAAAGGCACCACCCAGATTCGCTCCAGTTGAAAGATCGGATTAACTTCATGTCAAGTAAATTGCGATGATCTGGGAACCTTCATGCCAAAAAGTCGCGAGAGAAACCTAATATAGGTCAGCCTCTGACAAACCAAACGCAGAGGAAAGTCTCTTCATGCTTTCCATTTTAAATTCCTTGTAAATATAATTACTTGTAATTTCATTCCATGTCAATCTTTATGTAATGGAAAACATGAAAAATGTGTATACATGCATATTAAAGCCCAACATGCTATCTTGTGTTACAAACGACTACAACCCATTTTGCAGGATAATACTCCTATAACAAGCAAATTATGATAGCATTTAAACATTGATACATTCCCTAAGACTAAACTACATAAATTTTTGTAGGAAAACAATTGGGCCTGTTACCCAGTCAAAGTCAAAGAAGGCCACGAGCCTACAACCAATTATGTCTTCATCTTACCATTCTAATCCTTCTCCTGTCTCTCGTGAGGAGTTTGACAGATTAAGCAAACAAATTATAGATTTGGCTGTTTTGCTTAAAGAACTACACAAGTCTAATCAGGGTCCACGAATACCCGTACATACAGAATCCTATACATATGGAGGAACACAAGGTGCGGATCAAGCAAATCCAGTACCTGAGGTTCAGTTGGATAAGTCCAACAAAATTCCCAAAAACACCTATCTCAAAGAAGATCTAGACACCGGTGATATCAGGAAAAAAATCCTTCAAATGGAAAAGACCATTTGTAACTACCCCAAAATTTATACAACTCAATTCTCTACTTTGGTCATTAATAACACATCTACCTTCTGATTTTACATCATTATTCGATGTTAAACTTTATAAAATACGGAATAATTTAAACTTTTATGTCTTCTTACTTTAATTCCCTGAATCAAAACCTTTATCATCTTTATGACTTTGAATCAATCTTATTTTTATGATTCACTTTATCACTGTTATTATATAAACGTTTACATTTCAATCTGATAACCTTTACATATCAGATAACTCTAACATTAGCTTTACAACTCAACATAAAAAATATACATCATAAAACGTTTAATACATCTCATGAATCCTCATCATGGTATAAGGAAATAACAACTTTAGCTAAAATATTAATCTTCGTGTATTATTTTGGATCCACGTCATTCAAGTAGCACATAGTGTTACCTTCAATCCTTAACCTACAAAAATGGTTATTTGCAAGGTTGAGCTCGACAGCCCAACAAAATCTAATAGTGTTCAAGCATCACGTAGCACATAATAGCATGCTCAACATATATCTCATAAATATTGGACTAACATAACATACATGTTACAAGTATAAAGATGTATAAAGATTGAGTTCCTTACTCAATCAGCATGCTTTACTCAATCATCGTAGTCATAAGTTGACTTTAAGATTTCATACATTCAACATATATATAACACATCATGCTCTTTACAATAAAGATTTAAAACAATCAAATTCACATAGCAAATAGGAACTGAAAGACTTGCCTTGATCGTTATTTACCAATAACAGTTTAACATCTTACAGATATCCGCACTTCACGTTCCCTACACAATTATATAATCATTCATATTAACTATTAGTCACATAGCAATGCATAGTAGTTGTAATGCAAACTTTACTCTACAACTCATAACCCTTCCTATCATAAATACACAATGTTCAATTTGATTATGTTAACTTTCAACTTATATCTTTCATATTTGAAATTCATTCAAATGTTTAAATCTTGCTAGGACTACTTATTGTGTAAAACCCCGACTTTTATAAAACAAAAGTCTAAATTAATTTATGGTTATTATTTTAAAGATGTAAAATGTTAAATTAATAATTGGACAAATGAACAATTAATCGGATAAATGAGGAGATGGATTTAATTTTTTTATACAGCCCATGTGGGCGTCTAATTAAATGTTGATGTCTAAATGTAAATGGAAAATTATTGGGGAACATGTGGGGAAGGGGGAAAGAAAGAAGGGAAGAAAAAGAAGAGGAAAAGGAAATGGAAGGAGAAAGAAAAGAGAGTCATGGGTAGAATAAGGAAGTAAGAGACAAAGGCATGTGGAAGAAAAGAAATAAAAAGAAGAAAAAGTAAAAGAGGAGAAGAAAAGAGGGAAATGAAAAGAAAGAAAAGGGAATCATCCTCATACTCCCTCCCGTAGCCAAAATTATCAGCAGAATACAAGAGAGAGAGAGAGAGAGAGAGAGAGAGAGAGAGAGAGAAAGAGAGAGAGAAAGAAATAGAGAGAATCAGAAGAAGATGAAGAAGAAGAAAAGAAGGATGAAAGAAAAAGGAATTTGATAAAGAGGTAATTTTAAAATTTCTTAATTTATTTTCAGACATAAGTTTTCATAAATTTTATATGAAGAGATTTTGTTTATACTTGTTTTAGATGATTTAAACTTGTATAAACAAGGATCAAACGTGAGAAATCAAGAAATCAAAAGAAGAACAAAATCTGGAAATTTTTAGAAAAATTAGTTTACTACCTGATTTTGTAAAATCCATAACTCTTTGTGTACAATGAGTTAGGAGATGAGTCATATATCAAAAGAAAGCCCTGGAAGTAAGCTAAGTGCAGAAATTTGAATCACCCAAAAATTCTTTGTAGATTTTTCGTGGTGACAGTTTGAGTGAAATTGGTCCGAAGGACTTATAGTCCGAAAAATCAGTTTTATTAAGCTTTATTGCGTGAGTTATAATTTTTAATCCGACCGTTGGATTGTTGTGATTTTCTGATATGTTATGCATACATAAGTTGAGTATATGTCCACAAATTTTGAACCGTTAAAGATTAATATATAATCAGTTGTGATTTTCGTAAGGTGGCCGGTTCAAAAAATTATCAAACAGAATATTTCGGTAAGCCTTTCTCTCTATGTTAGAGTCAAAATTTGGGAAAACTTTCTTCTACAAAGTTGTAGAGAATTAAATTTTACATGGAAGGACATAAAATCTGTAATTTTTTTTTGATAAAGGTGTTAATTATTGTGAATTATGAAAATTTCTGAATATTGGAGTTTATAATTAATTTATCAGAAAAATTATTTGGGTTGAAATATTTTTATAGAATGCTTATAATATCATCTTAGAATTTCTGTAAAATTTTGATGAATTATTGAAAAGCAGAAGTAATTATTGTATTTTTAAACTATTTATAATTAGTTTGAAAATAGAAGAAATTCATAGAAAATTCTATGAATGATGAAAAATTATGTAACTTGGTGAAAAATGGTATAATATTGTTTTATAATTTCTGGGCTGTTTTGGAAAATTATTGAATAACAGAATTATTTATTGTATTCTTAAGCTATTTATGGTTAGTTTAAAAATAGAGGAAATTCATAGGAAATTTTATGAATGGTGAAAAATTATGATTTTTGCTGAAAAATATTATTATAATATAAGATTAATATTGATGTTGTTTTAAAGATATAAAAGTATGTGAAGTTAGTATTTCTATTTTAAAGCTATTAAATGATAGTTTTTATAAATAGAAATAATTATAGAAAATTGTTGGATAATTCAAAAAATCTGAAAATTATTTGGAAAATTCAGAATTATTTTTTTAAATATTTTAGTTGTGTTAGTAAGCTCATGAGGTGTGGGAATGTAAACGCACTAGTAACGAATGAGTTATGATAAAAACAAAAATAATATTTTGTTAAAGTAAAAATGGTGATAATATTAGAATAATGGATTGTCATATATGAGGTTTTATATTTCTCAAGTTTTATTATTCACTTCTAAAGTTTTGGAATATGAATAATGATTTTATGCGGTAAATAAAGACAACTTGAATGAATAATGAATTATTAGTTGGTTTATATGTTATTCAAGATAATTATGATTTGATGTTGATCCTTACTTTTAGTAGAATTTAAATTGTTTATAGTAAGGTATTGATTTGATTCTTACGTAAGATGTCACCACGTATTTCATTCAATAATTGTTACAGTAATTATTCCACAGTGATTCATATTATTGATTCTTAATTACGTAAGAAGTCACTCAGTCTTTTATTCAATAATTGTCACTGTAGTTATTGCATAGTGACTCGTATTATTTGATATGATATAATTATACAAATTGGAAGTATTGTGAGTCTATGTTAATAATTGTGAATAATTGTTGAAAGATTAAAAATGTGTAAATAATTGATGAATAAAAGGTGTTGAATAAAGATAAGTATGATATACATATATTTGTTCAATTATTTTCTTTTTACAAAAGTAAGTTTGACAGGACGTGCCGACACTCTACTTTTTCTAAAGTAGTATGGACCACAACTCTATTATTGAACAAATTTGGTTAAAATGGGTACAAGTTGGTTTAATTTTCTCTGTGGGACCATAAATTCCACTACCATTATTATATACCACATTTGGATATTTTGTCAAAGCGGGTGTGCTAGTTGTTTACTAAATTTTCAGTATAAATAGACGTTGCTCGGTTGAGTAATAAAAACACTCACCATCACTACACTAAAAATATAGAATTCTTTTACTACAATATTGTGAGTATAATATTGTGAGTATTTCTATTGAGTGTAATGTTACTCCAAGTGTAGATAAGGAATGCAAGCATTGTTTAAGTTGATCAATTTCACAGAAAGAAGTATCAAGTCACATGCTAAGGTAAGGGATATCATTAATGTGGTAAGAGGGTATCAGTTTTATGGTAAAAGGAATATCATTTTCTTTCATACTCCATGTTATGGTAAGATATTATTATTCGTTTATTCAATTTATCATAAAATGGTGAAAAGTCTTGAAAGGATTAAAATATCCTTAATAGTTTGTGATTTAACTATTATTATGTTATCAATTTGGACTCTGGATAATTAAGTTGAAAATCATTAAGATCTATGTTTATCTTATTGTTCTGATGATTTATGTTTATTCATTATATATATCATTGTCATCATCCTCATGCTTATATTGTGTTGAAAGTCATCTATGGCTAGTAGTGCATAGATGTACTTGGTATGATTATGACCAGGGATTATTCGGTATAATCATGACCGTAATGTTATAAATGATGTGGTGAAAGACATCTTTGGCCCGTAGTGCATAGATGGACTTGGTATGATTATGACCGTAGAGATTATTCTAAGATAATCATGATCAGATTGAAAACACGAATATCCTTGGCCAGTAGTGGATGGATAATTCGTGGTCGTGATACTATTAAGCTGAGTCTCAGCATTATTGGTTTTACAGTTGTATATCTTTAGCCTGTAATGCAAAGATGGACTGTTGGTTATTTGTTTTACAGTTGTATGAACTGTTGATTTACCTGATTATAAATATGAATTGTGAATTTAATTATAATCTGTGGTGGTTTAGGTGAAGACAGGTAATGAGAGTTCTCTTTGTCTTTGGGTATAACAAAGAACTGTTGATGAATATTACAGGAATGAAATATTAATGATGGACATTTAATCTAGAGGAGATAGTAGACATTATGTTCTACTTGACTCTTCTAATGGATTGTTGATTCCGCTGCTATTATGGTTGAAAACTTTTATCTTCTACCATATGTTCTAAATATCTGAATTCTTTTGATAATTTAATTATCTTAAGTCATGATATTCTTTACTGGGCTATTTGTGCTCACCCTTTTACTTTACCACCCCTTTCAGGTAATAAAAGTGTAGCTGGGACAAGCAAAGAGAACACGGGTATAAAGTGGTGATACTAATTAGTCATAAGCCTAATCAAATTATGAAATAGTGTGGCATAATAATTATATTGAGAACTTAAAATGTGTGTGACATATTTTATACATCATTTACTAAATGATTTTGGTGAACAACTATAGGGTGATGAGGACCCGACCTTGAAAGCGTCAAAAATACACCGCATTAAAATGAGGAGAACAGAAATCTTCTAGTGTCCCTTGGAGACTTGAATTATTTACTGCTGGACTTTATATGGCATGTAGTAATTTAAATATGAATGTTGTCCTATTATATACGTTACAATATTTGTATTGAAACTCACAGCATATGTACTGTCGTACTCTGCATGACAGCTGTATAAATGAAGTTGTCACTAGTGTATTTTCTGGCAACCCAAGATGGGTGATGTATACCTATTTTGGGGGCGTCACATATTGGTTTTATATTAAAACTATTCAATATCTTATAATATTCATTTGATTTGATTTAAAACACCTTTTACGTTCATTATCACTTATCACGACGTTTCGACGTTTATTCGTCACACGCCCAATTTGTCTCTCTTGTGTGTACTTAGTATGCATATACAACTTATCTAATACATCATTTATTAATGTTAAGCATCATTATACTTCATAATATTCATATTCTATAACTTAGAATAACATCTTTTATCATCAAGAGCATACGTGCATGCCCGACGCCCCCCAATTGCCTCCGAAAACACAACAGTCCTACAAATGACCATTTTGACCCCTGTTCCAGACCACAAATTGAAAAACTTAAAGAATAAAAGTTGTAGGTCTATTCGTCCTCGTTACGGATCATCTTGAATCATCTCAATCAAAGTTCGTATGAAAAGGTAATGGATGTTTTACCAAATTAGGTTAAAATAGTCACACCTTGAACACTAGGGGCGCGGCCACGCCCAATTCCTTCACAAATACCGCGTGCCCGCATGACTTGGCGGCCCAAATGCACGCCCAAGCCTCTCGTCCACGCTGTCACAGCATGCATACGCCTCTGCATTATAGATTTTGTAATGTTTTTATTCCAAATCTTCATAACTTATTCGTTTTATGTCGGAATTAGTTGATTTTTGATTCTATGCACTCGTGAAATACTGACCTACTCATCTACAAAATAATTTTAACATTTCAAGAACTTTAACAAATCAATTTAAGGGTTTTAATTCAATGTTCATGCTATATTTTAATGTTTTAAACACATTTAGCGAATTCGATCGCCACAACTTCGTTTCTTAACCAATTAACACGATTCAAACTACGCCATTTTTGTTTCTTCACATACTAACACAATCTGATACCAATTTACAGATTATAACACATATTAGACATAAAATTTCATACTTTCTTAAGCCATTTTTCATAAACACACACTGTTATTAACTTTTCTCCCTACAAACCCAAATTTCATGATTTTGATACTCAAACAACACTCACATGCGATGATTAACAGAGTATAAACCCTTCATACATGTATATATATATATCAATCCAACATAATTATCAATAGAAATTCCAAAAAATAAAGTTAACATTAGGGTTATACCTTATTCCTTTGATTGTTTGCTAGCAAGAGATGATGACTAGGTTTAGAATTCCTCTCCTCGACAATCACAGAGAATCCAAATCACCATGTTTCCTCTCTTTCTCTCTTTCCAAACTCTCTGTGTATCTTTCTTCTCACCAAACCCTATCTGAACTTAGCCTTAAAAAATTAGACGCGTAGAAAATAAAACTGATATGGCCATCCTCCCACGCTCTCTTTCAGTTAAAAAAATAAAAGGCATCAGTTAAATAAACCAAAGGCCACAAGGCCTTATTTGGCTACCACTTTATCCTCCAAACTAGATTATTTTAATAATATTATATGATATAGTTTCCACTTGTCATACTTTAGTTAATTTAAATAACTTTAGTTTAGTTAATTTAAATAACTTATAATAATAATAATAAAAATCTTATTATCATTATACTTATAATTAATAAATAATTATATATCTAATTTAATTAATAAATTAAAATCATCACTTTATTTAATTTATTTATTTCCAAATAAATTAAACAATTCATTTAATTTAATTAGTTTTTTAAATATTAAACAATTGATTTAATTTAATTATTTTCTTAAATTAAATCCTTAGAGATAAAATTATCATTACTCAATTTAATTTACATTAATCAATTTAGTTACTAAATTAATTCACCACAATTTTATCAACCATTTATTTATCTCAATAAATAAATAAATTTAAAATATTTATTTAATTCAATAAATATTTAAAATTAATTATTAAATTCATTTAATTCCTTCCATAGTTAACTAAACTATTAAACCTCACTTTCCTAATATATGAATATATATTTCTCTTCACACCAGATCATATATTTCAACATATATAGCACGTATATATACATACTCAAACTCAAAACATCTCATAATAAGAATTTTAACTATTAAATTATTATTTTTATAACTTATAAAAATTCGGGTTGTCACATTTTTCCTCCCTTATAAGGATTTCGTCCTCAGAATCAACGAAACCTCCCTTACTCGGTTTTCACCAAATCTCTTTTCAAAATTTATCATTGAATTACTTCAACACATTACCTTAATATAGGTTTTATATTCCTACTCCCAGCATTATTCAAAATAAGTTCTTGTAAGTTTTATTTCATAACCTTTACTTAGACTCAATTATATTTTGAGTATTATATATTCTTTAACTCATTCATTTCCTTTTCTAAGGATCGTTATCATAAACACTCGGGATATTACATTCACCTATTCTTCTAGGAATTTCGTCCTCGAAATTTTATTTATTTCATTCATGCAATCTATCAAAATAAATTTTACATTAATAATTTATTCATTCATTGGGTTCTGCAACCAAATTCTTTCTCTAAGGATCTTTCTAAGATCATCATATTCCTCACATCTTCCTCTTCTAAGAGTTTCACATTACTCTTCTTTCTGGAATTTCATTTCTTTCCTGAAATTATTATGTTTTCCATAATTTTCTCATCCTTTCCACTTTCACCTTTTAGAATAATAAGAATCTTCCACAATTGCTCAATAATTGAGAAGCGATATGAATAACAGGAATTTAAAAGATTCCAAATCATGTTGAGGGGTCATAAGACCTTGAACTTCGTCCCTAGGTTATCAAGTATCTCAACTTGAACCTTTAACAGTCATAAGACTATACGGACCTTGAACTCTTCTCCAGGTTTAATAGTGCATCACCACTATAAACCGTCTTTAACAGAATGTTTAGCAATCACACAGACTGAAAACACTCTTTGCAAGTACTCTAGGTGATCGAATATCGTACCCTAAATGCCGTGAACAACGATTACATCTTAACATCGTAACGACTATATACGTTACTTTCAGAACCATTGTCTCCGAGAACATGTCCCCTTTTATAGGGTTGTTCACCTCAGCTTTTCAACATCTGAATCCACACCGAAACAATTTGGTTTGGCATAACTTCTCAAGAAACGGTTGAATTTTATGAACATCTTTCAATATTCGTTTAGCTGAATCAAATAGCATAGACTTCTACAACAATTCGGACATCAATCGAAATATACATATACATATATATATATATATATATATATATATTCCCATATCTTAAACAAGTCTCAAATTTATTTTTTATTTTTTATTTTGACGTCATGATACCGCACTATATTTATAGTCCGTTTGAGGACTCCATCGTTTTTATCGCCTCTGCACCAGGTTCCATTTTTATCTAGCCAAAGCAATTAGCATAGACATACGAATAATAGCACTGTTTTTTTTAAAAAAAATTCTTTGGTTCACTTGTGTGACCCAATATTTTTTTTCTTCCAAAAATCAATAGTATAACCATCGGCACGAAGTCAATAAATTTTGAAAGTCTAGCATAGCTAGTAGATTTAGAATATCCAGGTATCCATCAACTTTAATCATTACTCCATTACTTCATTACTTAACCATTTTATCAATCTTTAACTTCATCAATGCTCTTTATACCATAACCATTTTTTACCCAATATAGTTCATCAAACTTACTACACATTGGAAATTCAGGAACTTGCTACAATAATATGAGTTTAAGAACTTATCCTAGTCATACCATAACCATCCATTCGCTGAGGGGTTCAAAACATACCATATTATTGTGAGTCACGAACTTACCATATACGTTAGTTTTAAGAACCATACCTAATCCTAATAATATCTGACTAATCTTAATAGTTTCTAACTATCAAACATACACATGAGAAAAGAATCACCTTTTCACCACACATACATTGATAGCGCGGCACCGACATTCCAATGATTATCATTGTGATAAACTGAGTGCAAGCAAAAAACCCTCGCCCATACAAAGGTTTGTACAACTCAGCCATCACATGAGTCCTCAATTGAAATCCCACCTAACCCTATCTTGCTCATAACTTGCTCTTTGCTTGATACGAATTCCTCGTATCACATCATCTATAACTCCTTGTGAGTTATCTCGTACTATTTCATAGTACATCATCTTCATAGCATCAAGCTATAATTATTCAAACATTACTGACTATCTTTCTTTTATAACTTAAACAGATCACGTCGTGATCTTATTCTATAATCATCGCCCTTAAAATTCTTTTATTAACCCGTGATCATTTTGTTTTACGATCCTCTTTCTTTCCCTTTTTCAACAGTTACGACATTATTCGTTATCTTGGCTATTACCATTTCTTATCTTTATATCTCTTCAAGATTCTTCTTTGAATTTTCTTGTTTATATAACAATTCTTACTTTAAGAATTTCTTGCTTCCTTTACATTACTCAACATTTCATTTGAGTTTCACATTCCCATCATACGTATCCACTTTTTATACTTGGTACACATCGAGCCTCTAATTGTTTCAATATGGTACGGTGAGTGGTTTCCCACAAACAACCAACAAACTAGGTTCCGAGTTGCTAGTTCGTATATACCTCTGCTCTATGAAGGAATCATTTAGCCCAGATACCATACATCAACCATTAAAGGGTACAACTGTACCATACTTAACTATAACTTTTTATCTTAACTTCTTTATCATTCTCTTCTCATAGACATTGTCTAATTATTATCACCTTACATCCTTATCATTGGAGTTGGGTAACCCCACATTCATACTCCTTATAACTCTACGAGATTCTTCTTTGAATCCTCTCACGCATGTTTTAATCCCTTCTTTATAAATTTCTTAAATTACTTCTTATTATACAAACTCTATCTGAGCTTATTCTTTCATTATCTTCACATATCTTCTCTAAGGTTATAGCCTAAGGTACTTTTACCTAAGGTTTCTAACCTATCGGCTTTGATACCAAATGTACCGACCCCAAAATTTATACAACTCAATTCTCGACTTTGGGCGTTAATAACATATCTACCTTCTAATTTTACATCATTATTCGATGTTAAACTTTATAAAATGCAGAATAATTTGAACTTTTATGTCTTCTAACTTTAATTCCCTGAATCAAAACCTTTATCATCTACATGACTTTGAATCAATCTTATTTTTATGATTCACTTATCACTGTTATTATATAAACATTTACATTTTAATCTGATAACATTTACATATCAGATAATTACAACTCAACATAAAACTATACATCATAAAACGTTTAATACATCTCATGAATCCTCATCATGGTATAAGGAAATAACAACTTTAGCTAAAATATTAATGTTCGTGTATTATTTTGGATCCACGTCATTCAAGTAGCACATAGTGTTACCTTCAATCTTTAACCTGCAGAAATGGTATTTGCAAGGTTGAGCTCGATAACCCAACAAAATCTACAGTTTTCATGCATCACGTAGCACATAATAGCATGCTCAACATATATCTCATAAACATTGGACTAATATAACATACATTTACAAGTATAAAGATGCATAAAGATTGAGTTCCTTACTCAATCAGCATACTTTACTCAATCATCGTAGTCATAAGTTGACTTTAACATTTCATACATTCAACATATATATAACACATCATGCTCTTTACAGTAAAGATTTAAAACAATCAAATTCACATAGCAAATAGGAACTGAAAGACTTGCCTTGATCGTTGTTTACCAATAACACTTTAACATCTTACAGATATCTGTAATTCACGTGCCCTACACAATTATATAATCATTCACATTAACTATTAGTCACATAGCAACGCATAGTAGTTGTAATGTAAACTTTACTCTACGACTCATAACCCTTCCTATCATAAATACACAATGTTCAATTTGATTGTGTTAACTTTCAACTTATATCTTTCATATTTGAAGTTCATTCAAATGTTTAAATCTTGCTAGGACTACTTATTGGTTTTATATTAACATTATTCGATATCTTATAATATTCATTTAATTTGATTTAAAATACTTTTTACGTTCATTATCACTTATCACGGCGTTTCGATGTTTATTCGTCACACGCCCAATTTATCTCTCTTGTGTGTGCTTAGTATGCATATACAACTTATCTAATACACCATTTATTAATTTTAATCATCATTATACTTCATAATATTCATGTTCTATAACTTAGAACAACATCTTTTATCGTCAAGAGCACTACACTTGCATACGTGCATGCCCGACGCCCCCCGATTGCCTTCGAAAAGACAACAGTCCTAACACTGACCATTTTGACCCCTATTCCCGGCCTCAAATTGACAAACTTAAAGAATAAAAGTTTTAGGTCTATTCGTCCTCGTTCCGGATCATCTTGAATCACCTCAATCAGAGTTTGTATGAAATAGTTATGGCCGTTTTACCAAACTAGGTCAAAACAGTCACACTTTGCACACTAGGGGCGCGGCCGCACCCAATTCCTTCACAAATACCGCGCCCAAGACGAACTTGGCAATACCCAAATATGCACCATGCCTCGGTCCATGCTGGCAAGTGCATGGCTACGCCCACATTACAGATTTTGTAATGTTTTTACTTCAAACCTTCATAACTTCTTCGTTTTATGTCGGAATCAGTTGATTTTCGATTCTATGAACTTGTGAAACACTGAACTACTCATCTACATAATAATTTTAACATTTCAAGACTTTAACAAATCAATTTAAGGGTTCCAATTCAATGTTCATGCTATATTTTCATGTTTTAAACACATTTAGCGAATTCGATCGCCACAACTTCGTTTCTTAACCAATTAACATGATTCAAACTACGCCGTTTTCGTTTCTTCACATACTAACATAATCCAATACTAATTTACAGATTATAACACATATTAGACATAAAAATTTATACTTTCTTAAGCCATTTTTCATAAACATACACTGTTATTAACTTTTCTCCCTACAAACCCAAATTTCATGATTTTGATACTCAAACAACACTCACATGCGATGATTAACAAAGTATAAACCCTTCATACATGTATATATATATATATATATCAATCCAACATAATTATCAATAGAAATTCCAAAAAATAAAGTTAACATTAGGGTTATACCTTATTCCTTTGATTGTTTGCTAGCAAGAGATGATGACTAGGTTTAGAATTCCTCTCATTGACAATCACAGAAAATCCAAATCACCATGTTTCCTCTTTTGCTCTCTCTCCAAACTCTCTGTGTATCCTTCTTCTCACCAAACCCTATCTGAACTTAGCCTTAAAAAATTAGACACGTAGAAAATAAAACTGATATGGCCATCCTCCCACGCTCTCTTTCAGTTAAAAAAATAAAAGGCGTCAGTAAAATAAACCAAAGGCCACAAGGCCTTGTTTGGCTACTACTTTATCCTCCAAACTAGATTATTTTAATAATATTATATTATATTGTTTCCACTTGTCATACTTTAGTTAATTTAAATAACTTATAATAATAATAATAAAATTCTTATTATCATTATACTTATAATTAATAAATAATTATATATCTAATTTAATTAATAAATTAGAAATATCACTTTATTTAATTTATTTATTTCCAAATAAATTAAACAATTTATTTAATTTAATTATTTTCTTAAATATTAAGCAATTGATTTAATTTAATTATTTTCTTAAATTAAATCCTTCAAATAAATTATCATTACTCAATTTAATTTATATTAATCAATTTAGTTACTAAATTAATTCACCACAATTTTATCAACCATTTATTTATCTCAATAAATAAATAAATTTAAAATATTTATCTAATTCAATAAATATTAAAAATTAATTACTAAATTCATTTAATTCCTTCAATAGTTAAGTTAACTATTAAACCTCACTTTCCCAATGTATGAATATATATTTCTCTTCACACCAGATCATATATTTCAACATATATAGCACGCATATATACATACTCAAACTCAAAACATCTCATAATAAGAATTTTAACTATTAAATTCTTATTTTAATAACTTATAAAAATTCGGGTTGTCACACCATTGGGTCTATAAAAAGGATTGGAGCACACAGGAGTGTCTCATATGTTGATCTTTGTATATACCCTGGTATTCATTATCCAGAGAAGTTCAAGACTCCTGACTTTGAAAAGTATGATGGGTTGGAAGATCCTTACACACATTTAAAGGTGTTTATTGGGGAACTCAGATCTTATGCTAAGAATGAGAAGCTTATAATGCAGCTGTTCCAAAGGAGTCTAACTGGAGAAGCCCAATCATGGTATACCAGATTAGACAATTCTAAAATACATAGTTGGAAAGAGTTAGCTCATGCCTTCTTCAGTCAGTACAACTTCCATTCTCAGATGGCTCCTGACCAGTACCAAATTATCAAGGTCAAGAAACAGTCTAATGAGTCTTTCAGAGAGTATGCTCAAAGGTGGAGGCGCCTTGCTGCTCAAGTTATTCCTTTTATGACGGAGTTACAAATGGTGATGACCTTCATAGATATACAAGAAGCTCTTTTCTATGAGAGAGTCTTAGATGGCATTGGCAAGCCATTTTCGGAAATGATCAAACATGAAGAGATGACTGAGATAGGATTGAAGTCAGGAAAGATCCAAGACCTAGCCACTATGAAAGATTTTGTTGAGCACATCCAATCTGGAACTTATGAAAACAACCCCTAGAGGGTCCATAAAAAGAAAGAGGATGATGTTTCCTTGATACTACAAGGTCAGAAAGGTAGTCAGAACATGCCTATCCAGATGAGAAACTACTCCCCTTTTTAAGCACAATCATCCAACCCCACATTGCCAAAGGGTGGAGAAGTCTGATGCAATCGAGTGTTCATACACCTAGGGGATTCGCTCGAGAATGTTCGCAATCTTCTAACTACTCAGAAGAAAATTACACATCTTCATCTACCAGCCAACCCGAATGGGAAGGTTTTCAATGCTACCCGAAAGTGTGCCTATCATGCTGGAGCGCCAGAACATGATACTCAGGATTTCTAGGCCTTGAAACACAAGATCCAGGATTTAATCGATAACGGGGAAATCGTGGTGACTAAACCCAACCAACCTCATGTGAAAGACAACGCTCTTCCTCAGTAGAAAAGAAGAAGAAGTTAAAATGATTAATTAGAGCAGTGGACAAGGTTCTAATTACGTTGTTAAATCTTCCCATACCAGCAAGGACGGTGCTGACAAATGGGATTATGCACAGTTCCAGTTTATAATGGAACGAAAGATGAAAGCTCTTTGTAAACAAGTAGACCAATTGGCAGAACTGGTGATCCATCAACACCAAGTCACATGCCAATTAGTCAGTTAGGAGCAAGCTAGTCTCCCTCCTTTTGTCATAAATACTCCATCATCGCCTTCAAAAAGTGAAACACTAGAGGATAAAGTTGCAAAAAGAGCAAGTGCCAAAACCCGTCGGGATTTTTCCAATAAAAGGGAATTTACATACCTTGGCCAACCTATGGAGGAAATATTTTAGATGCTGATCAACGAAGGAAGAATTACATCCCTTCTACCTCCAATCAATCCCCGTTCAAGACGGTTCAATTCTAATGGAGTATGCTAGTACCACTCCCACTCCTGCGGACACAACATAGAAGAATGCTAGGCACTCCGCCACCTCATTCAGAATTTAATTGATAGTGGTGTCCTGCAAATGGTAGATGACGACACTTTATTACTCGAGAATGGGAACACATGTCCTACAAAATGGAAGGATGTTGTAGCAGTTATATCTGATGATGATGATTTGGCTGCCAGACCACTCATAATACAACAATTCAACTCAAAGGTGTTGACAATCCTTTAAAAGTGGTTGCACCAGCGCCAATTCTCTTGTCATCTAAGCCACAATATCCTATTGTTACTTTGAAAAAAGTCCTATGAAATTATGGACAAGCTGAAGGATCTACATCCCACACAACTATTGCAGTGTCGAAGGAGAATCCAATATATCTTCCCCATCGGGTGATGAAGCCTACCATCAAATCAAAGGGGAAAGTTCCCATGGAGAAAATTAAAGAGTTCCTCCGTACTATGGGCCATAACGAAGTCAAGGTGGTTTTAAACTTGAGAGAAGCTCCACAACAAATTTCAATACTGGACTTGGTTTTCTCTTTCGAAGATCACAGGAGGATCTTGTTAAGGGTCTTGGAAGAAGCCCATTTACCAAAATCAGTGGATGTGGAAAAATTCCAACATCTGGTTGATCACATTTTTAATAACAATGTGATATCTTTCATTGATGATTACATACCTCCCGAAGGGACTGGTCATTGTAAGATGTTGCATGTAGCGGTGTTGTCCTCCTGATATATGGTGGGAGGAGTTCTGATATATGGTGGGTCATCTTTGAATATATGTCCTTATGCTACCTTGGAGAAGATGAAAATCAACCCCAAGAGGATCAAAAGCAGCCATACGGTTATCAAAGCTTTTGATGGGTCCCAACGAAATGCAGTTGGGGAGATTTAGTTACCTATCGAGATTGGTCCACATACATTCAGTGTATCTTTTCATGTGCTCAAAATCGCCATAGGATATAACCTGCTGTTGGGAAGACCATGGATTCATATGGCTGGTGTTGTCCCTTCCACCCTTTATCAGCAACTCAAGTACATTATCAACAATAGCCTAATAACTTTTAATGCTGAGCCGAAATGTCCTGAACAAGGTGACATACCACTCATCAGCTTCAACACAAAAGTTGAGTCGATCAGCTTCCATGCCTTGGAGGTGAGCAACACTCATTACCATACCATTGGGGTGCCACCTCTCATACCCAAGATTTCTGCTGAGGTAATGTCGGTCACTCAAGAGATGATGTCATTATGTCATCAACCTGGACAAGGGTTGGGAAAAGATCAACAGGGCATTAAGCGCCCAATTCAAGTTCCTAGTCAAATAGGGACAGTTAGATTAGGCTATTCTGCTAGCTCCAGTCACAGGAATCCTCATAAGTATAAACAGATTCCTTCATCTTCAGCCACACGGTGATTATCTCCACCTATAGATCTTGAACCTATACAGTCTTCGGTAAAGGTTCCTGCCCATGTTATGGCTATGCTATTTCCTAAACCGATATCGGTTAAAACAAAAGAGGTCTTGATTCTTCATCTCGAAGTGGAAGAAAAGGAATGGAGACATAAACAAGACATCGCCAGGAGTTTGTCTCATCTACGCATCATTTTATATGATGATCACACAAATAGATACACTCTAGACGATGATTTTCCCAACGTTATGGTCATCATTCGGGAAAAAGAGGACGATGATAGCCACTTCATCACTACTGTCCATCAGGAGTTCACCCTTAACAATTGGAGTAACACTCCTTGCATTTGTCACCAAGGGTAAAAGGGCAGAAACTCCCTCTGCCTTGTAGATAGCTTTAACTGCTTACTTTAATGTACAATATTAGCGAATATTTTATCAGTACATGTTAACACTTTGTATGATTGAACAGTTTCATATATTAAGTGAAAGCACATTTTATTTCAGGACCCTGAACTTAGATGTGCCTATACTTGCTGATGAGGTGCCTTTTCTCCACAAGGATTGTAACTTTGATGAAAAGTTGAACTCAGACTTGGTGGAAATACAAGAGGACACTGAGATACCTCAGGAGATCAAGGAATGGGTCGAGGATAAACCCAAACCAAATCTTGATCAAACCACCTCATTCAACCTCGAAACCTTAAAAAACCGTAAGCTAATCCAGATTGGTATAGACCTTACCCCAAACCAAAGGAATGACATGGTTGCATTATTAACCCAATTCGAAGATGTGTTTTCATAGTCTTATGAAGACATGGTGGGTTTATCCACAGACATCGTCATCCATCGCCTTCTCATTAAAGAGGGATTCAAGCCAGTCAGGCAGAAGCTCAAGCAATTAAAACCTGAGTGGAGTTTAAAGGTTAAGGAAGAAATTGTGAAACAATTTCAAGCTGGCATCATCATGGTTTCTACATACCCTAAATGGCTATCCAACATAGTCCCAGTGCCTAAATTAGGAGGAAAGGTCCGAGTTTGCGTGGATTAATGGGATCTGAATAAAGCTTGCCTTAAGGATAGCTTTACCGTGCCATTTATCCACATTCTCATTGACAATACGACTCAATACAACATGTACTCCTTTGCTGATTATTTTGCGGGGTACCATCAAATCATGGTTGCTGAAGAGGATCGTGAGAAAACTGCATTGATCATGCCTTGGGGAACCTTTTGCTATAGACGGTTATCGTTCGGCCTCATCAATTCCAGAGCTACCTACCAGCGAACCATGATGGCTCTTTTCCACGACTTAATGCACAAAGAGATAGAGATCTACGTGGATGACATCATTGTCAAATCTTAAAGGGAAGATGACCACTTAGACCTTCTTAGAAAGCTTTTCAACAGGTTGCATAAGTACAACTTAAAGTTGAATCTAGTCAAGTGTGCCTTTGGCGTTAAATCAGGCAAGTTGATAAGATTCCTAGTCAGCCACAAAGGGATTGAGCTTGATCCCACAAAAATCTAGGCCATCACGAAAATGGCCATTCTTCAGACAGAGAAGGAAATATAGGGATTTTTGGGAATAATCAGGTTCATTTCCCAACTCACAGCAATCTGTGAGCCTATCTTCAAGCTATTAAGGAAGAACTCATCCATGAAATGGAATGATGAGTGTCAAAAAACCTTCCTTACAATCAAAGAGCAGCTGGTTAACGCTCCTGTCTTGGTACCACCCAGGGATGATGTTTCCCTGTTCATGTACATGTCCACTAATGATAATGCCATGGGCTGCATGCTGGGACAAAAAGATAATAGAGGCCAAGAGCGAGCTATCTACTACCTCAGCAAAAGATTCAGTAGCAGTGAACACAAGTACACTCTGATTGAGAAGACTTGTTATGCTTTAGAATGGGATTCCATGATGTTACAACATTACCTTCCTCGTCACAAAACCCATCTCATATCCCATGTGGATCCTCTCAAGTACGTGTTCAATAAAACCATGTTAAATTGTTGGTTGTCCATATGGCAGTTGATCCTACAACAATTTGACATCATCTACGTGATGCAAATGTCTATTTAAGGTCAAGGAATTATGGATCAACTGGCCGCTACACCTTCAGGGGATTTTAAATCCTTAGAAACATACTTCCCCGATGAAGGGTAATGATACCCAAAGAACACCATCGATCACGATACACCACCATAGAAAATGTATTTTGATGGAGCTCATAACATGGAAGGTTCTCGAGCCGAGCAGGTTCTAGTATCCCAGACGGGAAGCGATATCCATCGGCCGTCAAATTGTAGTTTGTCAGCACCAACAACACAGCTGAGTATGAAGGCTGTATCATGGACTCAAACTTGCCCAATCAATGGGTATCAGGCGGTTAACTTTCTTTGGAGATTCAGAATTGGTAATCAGACAAACCACATGAATCTATCATACCAAAGAGCTACATTTGATGCCTTACCATCGGCAAGTTTTACAGATGGCTTCGAAGTTTGAAGAGGTAAACTTCCTCCACATTCCTCAAAATAGGAATGATTTTATGGATGCACTAGCAACTTTGGCCTCCTTGATCAACATACATGACAAGGAAAACATGCCAAGCATCCCATTTGCCCTACAAAAGGCTCCATCCTATGGGAATTAAATTGGAGAAGTATCGAATGAGCTACCTCACATCCAACACCCTTGGTATCAGCGTATCAAGGAGTACTTGCGAGATAGATCTACACCCGCTGAGGCGAGCCCAACTAAAAGAAGGCAGATCCATCGACTGGCTATGAAGTTCTACCTGAGCGAAGATGCACTCTACAAAAGAGATGCAGGACTAGGTCTCCTCAGATGTCTGGACAAGGACCAAGCTCAGAGGCTCATGGATGAAATCCATGGTGGAGTATGTGGCCCACACATGAGTGGCCCCTTACTTATTAAGAAGATCCTCAAAATAGGGCATAACTGTCTCTCGCTTAAAGCTGACTGTGATGATCACGTCAAGAGATGCTATCAATGTCAAATTCATGGGAATAATATCCACGCCCCTCCGAGGGAGTTCCACAATATAAGTTCACCTTTGCCCTTCTCAATGTGGGGAATGGAAGTGATCGGGCCCAACGAGCCCAAAGCCAATAATGGGCATCAGTTTATCTTCACCATGATCGACTACTTCACCAAATGGGTAGAAGCAACCTCCTTCCCCAGGGTTACCAAATAAGTCATCACTTCTTTCATCAGAAACAATGTCATTTGTCGATATGGGCAACCAGAGGTGATTGTGTCAGACAATGCTAAGAACCTCAACAACAAAATGATGGAGGAGTTGTGTAGTAAATTCCACATCAAACACCTTAACTTCATCATCTATTGTCCAAAGATGAATGATGTTGTTGAATCCACTAATAAGAACATCAAGAAGATCATACAAAAGATGTTCGCCAATCATAAAGGATGTCCTGACCTCTTGCCTCTGACTCTATTAGCCTACAGAACTTCAATGCGTACTTCCACTGGGTCAACCCCCTACTCATTGACCTATGAGATGGAAATAGTGCTCCCCACAGAGGTGGAAATGGAATCCCTCAGAGTGTTGATTGACGCTTAGCTGGATGAAGACCAATGGTTACAAGAAAGATATCACCAATTGTCTCTAATATACAAAAGGCGAAGTGATGCTATCTTCCATGGTCAGTTATACCAACAAAGGATTGCCATATCCTACAATAGAAAAGTCTGGCTATGGCAGTTTAAACAACATGACTTGGTTTTGAAGAAGATCATTGACAACTAAGATCAATCAAAGGGAAAATTCGCTCCAAACAGGGAAGGCCCGTTTATTGTCAAGGAGGTATTGACAGGAGGTGCTCTCAGATTACATGAAATGGATGGCGATGAATTTCCACAGCTCATCAACTCAGACACCGTGAAATGGTTCTATGTCTGAAGTTACCATCAAGCAAACATCATGGTTTTGGATCACCAGATCACTAGTTATTTCAGGTTTTCTAACCCTTTCTACACATAACCTTTCTTCATACCCATTTGCCCCATCAGGGAAATACACTCTTCAAGCTATCAGCCTAGTTTTCAGATCATCAGATCTTCCACTCAACTTCATTTCAAACCTTTCAGGTTATCCCACCGGGGATTGAACCTTTCATACCCACAATTTTGTCCCACTATGGATAAGACTTTTCACACCTGCAGTTTGTCCTGAACATGGGATCAAACTTTTCCCCCCGCAGTTTGTCCTGAACATGGGATCAAACTTTTTTCGGCTATAAATTGTCCTGAACATGGGGCGAAGTACGTCGAGCTGATCTCCCTAATACCTGGTACAAAAACAACAAAAACATTTCTACACCCTTCTCTACAAATAAAAATCATAAAAAACATTCCTACACTTTCTACCCCTTCACATACAGTGTTGAACCTCTTACACCATGATCTCCTCCTCAATAGGAGTACGTAGGCAGCCATTTATGGTTCGGTCTTACCCCTAACAAAATAAATACTTGTCAGCGGTACTGGGATCAAACTTCATTTCATCACATTTCATCGGCTTCAGACCAAAGGGATGGAACTACCTGGCCTCCCCATAAATGGGAGAGTTGGCGACCATCTAAGTTGCGGTTGTTTCCTCAAAGAGCAACACCAATCTATAAGAGATGAAACTATTTGGGATATCCTCTTCAATAGGAGTACTGACAACCATCTATGGTTCGGTGAATCTTAGAGAGGAAAAGTCACAATCCTCTCTACATCTTTATACAAAAACCAGTCCCAAGACACCAAAGAGGGTAGGGATGCACACAAATTAATGATCCATTCTAAAAGATCCTAAGACATCTTAGTGTCCACCCATCAAGGATGAGTTCATAATACATCAATATCACAAACCCTGAAGAAGTAGGCAAATATCAATCAAGTAGCAAGGCAAAACTAAAAGGGAAGTGAATCAAAATATATTTCACTGCCATATATAATGATGTTTGATATATACAATATGTGTTGTACATGAAAAAAATTCTTAAGCTAGTCTGTGTAGGAAAATACAAGTCTATCTACAGATCGGTATGTATGCAGGCTATCAGATCTAATATAACATCTCTTATAGAGGAAGGGGGTAACATTGTGGTCTCCTGCATAAACATATCTACATGTGCTAACAAATCCACAGCCAACTGCATGGTGTCATAATGCTCATCAATATATGCACTCATATCGACAAGCATGTCAGTAGTAAGGGATCTCACTGTAGTACTATCTGCAATGGCCACTGTCGACGTCGGGATTTTTAGTGTCCCTTTTCGTTACTTGTTCTTTGGTGTTCTCATGTTAATGTGAGATTTGTTTGAAAAAATAAGTGAAAAAGGTCCGACATGTATAATGTCGACGATTGACTTTAAGAGTCGCCAACAGGTATTTAATCGGTTTCACCAACGCAACCGAAAAGGTTAGCACATTGACCTAGTGATTTGACACTGCTAAATGGGTCTGTGAAACCGAGATTCATTAAGGGTTCGGGGGCTTGATTATGTGGAGGGAAGGTGTTAGGCACCCCCCGACATCCGTGTTACCACGGTGACCGTCACTTTTCAAAGAAATTGTTATATGAATGTGTGTGTGTGTGTGTGTGGATCAATGTGCAATTATTTGAAAGTAGTGCAAGGCCTCGTTCACACCTATATACACAAGGTTTGAATTTTATAGAAAAATCCAGTTTTAACCAAGATATATCAATGAAGTTTTGTAAAAGAGGTTTTTCAAACCATGTGCTCAATAGAATTGAGACCTTTTCATACTTCCATTTTATTAAATGTTCTAGCTTGTTTGCTTTTTATTTTCGAGATGCGAAGCATCCTCGAGAAAATAATATACTGAGCAGCTTAGAACTCCTAATGGGCATGACAACCATCCAAGGAAACTTCGCACCTTTGTAAAATAATGTACAAGTCGCTACACTAAAAAATGTCCATAATGGGAATCAATCTAGGTTCAATGAGATCAACTCAGTGATCACATGATTCCTAGGCTCACATGATACTGCAATTTGTATGGAAAGCAATAAGCAGTTATATATATAAAAGGTGTAAATATATATATACAGACTGGATTAACCACCACGAAGCAACTCCATGGGGGGATTGGAAATGTAAATATATATAAAAGCAGTAAATATATATATATGAACATGATCAACCGCCATGAAGTAAACTCCAGGCGGCACGAAATGTAAATAAAGCTGTAAAAGCGATCAACTGCCACAAAGTAAACTCTAGGCAGGACAAAATGTAAATATATAATTATATATATATATATATATATGTATATATATATATATATATACATATATATAAGCAGTAAACGCACCGGATGTAAATCCGGGCTCATCGGATATGTCCGATAGCAATTATATATATAAATATATATATACAAAAGCAATTAAACGCTCTGAATGTAAAATCCAGGCTCATCGATGTAGATCGACTACGCTTATATATATATAAGTATATATATATATATAAAAGCGTATAAACGCTCCAAAGCAAATTCAGGCTCAATCGAGGCATAACTCGATAATGTTAGTCCATATATACGAAATACATACATATATTAGTATATATATATATATATAGACAGAAATGAAAATCACGGACCGAAGTCCGGGTAAACAGACTCACACGACTATCAACGTGTACAACAGTGTGTGATATATGAGAAAGAGGCTTTATAGAATGTAAGAAGGCATATAGTGGGCTGCCAAAGTAGACTTCTTAAACTTTAAATGGATAAACACTCAGCTCCTGCCGGATAAAAAGTAGCTGTATGTGAGCTAACTAGTGTTTAAATAAGAGGAAACACTCAAAAGATGTGTATGCAGAGTAAAATGGATAGGGCTTCCTCGCCTTTTTCCTTCTCCCTCTCTTCTCAAATGGTCATTGAAGCCTTGTATATATAGACGGATGGTCAGCAGTACACTGCGGTAGCCATGATTATTTGTACCTGTGGCTGGTCGTGGTGGATCCGAGCCTCACAGGTCCTGTCATCTCGTAGTACGTGCAATCATGCACTATAATGTCCGCTTGAACTTGCAAAACTTCAATCCGAGCATCTGAACGAAGTATATCTGTACTTCTTTGGATCGATTGTGTCAAGAGTTATGTAATGACATGGATTAGAGGTTGTACGAAGTCAGGAAGAGGGGTCTATGCCTATGGTCTTCAAGCTTCAAATTCTATCCAAAGTACTTCCACCCGTAATAGTCACTTGGGATTGTCAATCCTCGGCTCTTATAGGACATTGTTGTATGTATGCATGTATGAAGTGTTGAGACGACATGCCATTTGTTGAAGGAACAAGATGACGTTTGACTCCTCGTCGGGGTTATCGCCAGTTTGAGTTGAAAGTAGACGTTGCTCAGGGTTACAACTGAGATTGGACCACTTCTTGGTATGCTGTGATATCATCTTGTTGAGACAGTAAGATGACGTGTTGACTCCTCACTGGGGTTATCGCCGGTTTAAGCGGAAAGCAGACGTTGCTCAGGGTTACATCTGAGATTGGACTGCTGCTTGTTTGTATGCCTCACTGTCATCTGTGGGTATTCCTGTCTGCCCATTTTTTAGTCCCGGGACTGAGGTGTATGTGCCTCGACAGGATGTCTGAGCCTGAAGATGATCGCATGTGTTTGAAATAAGCATTTCTAGGGTTATCGCCGGAACTGCAATGGCATCCCTTGGGGCTATCACCAAGGATGGGGTTGCTACTCCCAGTGTTGTCTCTAGGACTGGAACTGAACGTCGCGTTGTTATCACCGAGACAGGACTGTCCTCTCCGGTGTTGTTGCCGGTCTTTTGATCTACATATCCCGGGGTTATCTCCGAGATTGGAAATGACACTCCCGGTGTGTGTTCCGGGTTGAGATGATGTTCCCGGTTTGTGTTCCGGGTTGGAGCTAAACTTCCAGTAGTATCCGGCATGGATGTAAGTTGACTTTCAGGGTTATCTCCAAAAGACGAATCTACCCTCCTGCAATGTTAGTAATAGGAGTACAAAAAATTTCGAGTGTCTACAGTCACATCCCGAGCAGATATAGCAACATCCCACTCCATAATCAATGCATCTCTGGCTAATTTGGCCTCATCCCGTTCCTCAATGGCGGTGTCTCTTTGAGCTACAACCTTCTCTCTCTCCAATAGAGAGGCATCTCTCCCATCAAGAGCTGTCAACATCAAGGCCCTAGCATGATCTCTCTCAAAGGTCATCAGATGAAGACTATGCTCTAAATATTGTGTTGAATGCTAGATCACAGTAGCACTCGTACTGGGAGAATCTACAAGAGCTGTTGTCAACCCAGTGATTAGCTCTTCCTCGGTGGGAAAATCAATGTCCTCTATGGGCTCTCCACCATCAAAATCAATACCCGACACTATGGATACTACCGCATCTGATGCAGTCTCTGTCTCTATCCATGCAGAATAATCTGACGAACAACCCAGATGGCTAACAAAAAATGCAGCTGACTCACGTTGATCCTAATAGGCATACACGCTGGATCTGTCCTCTGCTGACAAGTGGCGATAAGCCAAACGCTGACTCAATGCCCCCTTAAAAGGATGGAAGTCTTGGAACTGGTCAAACTGCGACATCACAGCCAGTGGGTGGTAAGTAGTCATGCCCCTCAAACCACCTAGAGGAAGGTAATCCATGCCCGAAACATGAGTAATGAAGCTGTAGTGTGAACTAAGCCTTGTATATGGCAGAATGTCAAACGGATCTGTGATCCCTGCCAAGAATACCGACCAAGACGTAGCCTCTATACACTCCGCTGGCTAGAAGGATTAAGACATGGCTATCTCATGGGTAAAACAATACATGTGCCGTCGGAAAGTGCCAATCGGTCTCAGGTGTGACATAAACCACACATACAACAGGATCGATCTACGTGTAAATACTCCTGCAGGGTAGGTGCTACAATATGTGGTCGATCTCAACGTCTGCTATAATCGTCGGCACAATGGTGTGACCCTCCCTGAGAGCTCTCACTACCATAATGACGCCAATGTCCAGCTCATCTATATATCGTGGCAAATACACGTATGACAATACACACATCAACAATACGTCTACTTTGGATAGACTCCAATGATCCTCTGACATTGTAAAATCACTGGAGTGCAGTGTGTAACTGTCCTCTGAGCCAAATCTGTCCATCAAAAAACACTGGGATATCACGTGGCCGAATGTGATCTCATCCTGCACAACTCTACGCCTCAGCTCGGTGAGGGTCATAAATTGTTAGCTCATGTCATCGATAGCCATCTCGCATACAAAGATTCTCATCCAAGGGCGGTGGCCAATCAACCGTCGTACTCCTCTAAGGTAGAGTCAACTCATGGATACCAAACCGGAAAATCCGCTCTCGGTATCCAAAGGCTCCAAAGATACCCTCTACAAAGCCTGCGGGAACCTAAAACATCAGGAGGGTCATACAATGATGCAATAACTAATCTATAGTCACCCTGTCTAAAGGTGACATACTATCATACCATGACCTCAGACGGGATGCCACCAATACTGGTGGGGTATGATCAATGCAGCTAACTGTCGAAGAAGACATCTGTATGGGTTGTGTCATAAGACCATCCAGGGGTCAATGCTGAATATCTCTGGACATACATACATATGAATAGCATAATATGTGAATGATAAACAATAGATGGCAATATAATGTAGGGAATAATAGTATATACATTTCTAAGTACGTCATCATCTAATACATCTCTGTACAGCTAAAAATACAGAGAAATGGGGCACAGCCGCCCAACTACTAACAGAGGCCTATCAAAAGATATAGCGAGAATGAAGCATAACCACCCAGTGCGTGACGCCCCCAAAATAGGTATACATCACCCATTCTGAGTTGTCAATACATGGTACAGAAACAACTACAATTTTATTATTACAACAGTAAAACTGTGAGTTTGAATACAAATATTATCTTCTAGACAATATCTATACTCAAATAAATCCTCATCACATTTATTGATACATTATTTTACAAAATGGTGAGGACTACTAAACAACTCTCTAGAACATTCATTCCATACCCAGCACTAAGTACTCGTTATATTCTCGCCTCCCCGAGAAGAAAAATGGAACAAAAAGGAAAAGGGTGAGCTCAACTAGCCCAAGAAAAGAATATTATGACTAAGATAATATACAACAAATTATCATTAGTCTTCAACAGGAAAAAAATCTAATAGAATACAATAGACAACAAGTTTTAAATCAATATTCGCAATGAAAATAATAATTCATTAGAAGAGTTAAGTAGAGAATGCAAACTACTATCTTCTATGTATGAAATTAAAAGTTCATCGCCTATCTTTTATCCCCAGTAACATCAATCAATATATATCTGAATCAAATATTCATCTTTGCATCGCACAAAGATATTCATCGATTAGTCATGTTCATCTAAACACTGTTCATCTTTGCACTACGGGCCAAAGATATTCATCAGAAATCATTCATCTTTGCACTACAGGCCAAAGATATTCAACAATATCATCATTTAAGACTGAGGATGATGAAAATATTTTTAAAGAAATGAATCCAGTGAAACAAAATGACAAGGATTAAGGATTAAGGATTCGTAGTTTGTTTTATCCATGTCCAAAAATACCTCAAAATAATCATAGTGGTGTAAAATTCAAGAATGATCAAAACATAGATATAATCAAAGCTAGTATCCACAATAGATATTTTTTAGACGAAAAAGGAAAATTTTCATTTTTCATGAATAGTGTCGAATATTAAGTGAATAATTAATCGTATATCGTGAATAGTCAGATATCGTGAATAGTAACTCAGACACCAAAAGTTCCAAATTTGATAAAACTTCGGATCAATATTTCAAAGATAAAGATATTGAAGAAATAATATCATTACGAAAAAAATAATATCATTTACCTCGAAAGATCAAGATTTAAATTGAAACACCTGGATATAGGCTATGACTTGAACTTGCACCGTATATAGCAATACTCAAAATATACTCAAAATACTCACAAGAATACGCTTGATAATATAGAGAGAAAACTTGAGTTTACGGTGTGATTTTCAATTCTAACCTAAGCACCCTATTTATAAGAAAATGCTTAGAACACCAAAGTAGAAAATTTAATATAATATTAATATATATAAATTTTTCCCACGCACACTCTTATAAACTGAAATCAGTTCATTTCAACAACCAACCAAGCCCACCAAACATATCAAAAACGTTTTTCTAATTTAAATTATTTTAAACTTCCAAAAATCAATTATTTCGGAGCTTCGGAACTTCAATAATTCATAATAAATAGTCCTTTTATCAGAAAATTCGAATCTCACGAGTTTTTATAGGAAATCCAATTCTCTCACAAGTTTGCGGAAGAAAGTTTTTCCAAATTCCAAATGCGAAATTGGCCATCAAATCCACAAACGGGCAATTTCTGTTTATAATCAAATTTTAGTCAAGAAATGGGGTCCACCGAAACATAAAACATGCTTTAAATATTTTTGGTAACAAAATACTCCTCCTCCACATATACTCATATATCCCACATTCATCGTAAAAATATCATTATTATTATATTATTAAAATATAATAATATATTTAAATGAATTATTTTATCGTAAAAAGATAAAATTTTAATTTTCAACAATTGTCACATTAAAAATTTCTCCATCTATATCCACATAAAATCAATATTTTCCTCATCATATGAATCAATAATTAATTATTCACAAATAATATTCTGAGAATCACAATATTGACAACGAGTGCGGTTCCTAAGGAAAGAGGGGCTTTCCAATAAGAATTTTTCCTTCTTGGTAGCGCTTGATTAGGTGACCAAACCTCTCCTTAGATGTAAACTTTCTATAAATTGCCAATAATATTATCTAATAATATTATTCAGATAATATGAATTATTGCTTCGATAATGAAAATCTTTGTAATGACAATTATTGAAACAACAAACAATATAAAATATCAACGCAACAATTATTAAATCAATAAAATAAAATACTTTGAATAAATAATTATCGTAACCATTATTGAGTAGTGCCTTCTTACATAAGAATCAATAATTGGTGCAATACTGTGTGCTACTATATTTTAACCATCGAGTATTTTAACAGTATTAATGGTAATAACTACGCCGTTATTTTTAAACAACTTATATTTGTCGCTTTTCTTCATCCAATCGCTTTCAAGTTATAGGGCCCACAAAAGATAGCACACATACGAATATTCCCAACAAAGCGAAGAATATTCCACGACCAAACGAATATTCCCCGACAACAATGAATATTTTATAACCATTTACTTATTTTGAAATATTTGCGTATTTTACCCATAACTATCCGCATTAATCAAATCAACCCTTACTATTCAAAATAATAATTAAAGGAAATTAAATTTCATTTATTAATTATTTGGGGTCTTACACAGTGTCTAACAGAGGCCTATCAAAAGATATAACGAGTATACACATCAGAAGTAGACAATGGTGTCAATGTCTACATCATCAATCTTGTCCACCTGATATAACTCCTCCTGAGTCACTGGATCTCCATCAACGGGGATGTCAGGCCTATACAATGGAGGATCTGCACCGGAAAAACCATATGGGTCACCTGATGGGCCAGTGCCTGAGCTGGAAGGATCAAAAGTATATGCCTCTGAAGGATCTCTGCCCAAGTGTCAAATAAAGAAATGTGCATGTTCCAACTACCGGGTCAAACTATCAATCTATGTCAAATGAGTTGAATCTTTGACACAGGCCATCCAATCCGTCATCATCACAGATCCAGGAACTATATCCCCCATAAACTGCATGGCGTGGGTCTGGGCTCCGATGGTACGAGGGGACCACCAATGCTGGAACACCTCCTGAGTATAAGGACCCTCTGACAGTGTAAAACCGTCAACACCCATCAATGGGATATCAATGACGGACTACTGTGATACAGGCCAATAACGCTTGGCAGGAGGCAAGATCGGTATACGGATCTCCCCTGTGGTGCTCCTAGTAGCACGTTCTCCTAAATAGAGCTCCCATCCTCCATCAGTAAAGAGAGGAACCATACGGGTGGATAACACGTACTCAACACTAGTCGGGTATCCATCCTTAAACCTAATGGCTAAGTGTTCCCTAGAGTAGGGAATCCAAGTGATGACATCAGATGTAAACAACTCCAACTGTAGTCGACAATGGGTGAAACCCTCCGCTACAGGAACCTCCGTCAATATGGAGTGATGCCATCGTCGTCCTCGTGGATAGGTCTCCAAGCCTAGCACACTCACAAGACGCAAACATGGGAGCCTATCATAGGCCCAGAACTACCAACACAAAGGCAAACATCTGCTGTCAGTCAACACTCTTAACCTATACATGGGAAATCAAAAGAGAAATACTCACCAGCAAAAATGGGTAAAATCCTAGCTAAGCCTCCGTCAAGCCCTGCGAACGCATGCGCATACCCTTGAGGAAATAGGCGAAGTTGTAGGAGCCCCAATCATACTCTCTAATATGGACCACATGTCATGTGGCGCTCACCAAATCAAATGATACCGTAGAAGAGTTATCAGCTATGAAGCAGCCCCTAATGATCAACAGGAACAATCGCCAAAGAATGTGATCCCTGACTCTCACATCATCGGGTATGGGCTCACTCAAAAGCCCACTCATAGCATCTACGCTCAAAGGACCTGTACGGATTATTCTGCCCTTGAGCGCCTCAGCCGGGACTCCTAGCAAGCATCTAACGGCAGTCGGGGTAATGTCCGTCGTACATGGCATTGGCACCCCTCCAAACTACATATCGATGATAAACTGCCAATCCATTACCATCATCATCACCTCACAATCCAACAAATGGAGAGACTGAGTCTGGTGAAACCACCGCTCAAACAACGCCCTAAGATAACCCCAGGGATAACGACGGGGAAGGATGCAAAAGAACCCCCCAAAGCCCCAGCCATGCACAATCGCTCGATAGTCAAGATGTAGAGCCTGATATTTAGAGTAAATGCTGAAATAGTTCCCTCTAGGCTGTGTGAAGCCGAGAACCTGAATTACAAAGAAGATCAACATCAGAATCCTTACTCCTCATCAATAGGAAAAAAAGGAAGAACTAAAATCTAGCTTATACCTCATTTGCATTCAAGTAAACTGAGGGGTGTCGACTCAAATCACCCAAAAGCTTTGGGATCACCACCTGAATGCCTGGAAAATCCCTACAAGGAAGATGAGCGGCAGGAGCAGGGTCCGCAACCGATACATCCTCCTCCTCGTCCTCAGCATCTGGTACCTCAACCTGGACATGACGTATCACCGCCTCCACCAGACGACGAGGATGTCTAACAAAACGGGGTTGAAGCACATCTGAAGCCCTCCTCCGCACACCTGAAGTGGTCCTGCGGGAACTACTCGGTTGATCCGGATCCATATATCTGGACAACAAGTCTCCAAATCACCATAGAAAGGGTGTGGTAAACTCTAACCTAGAGCTTCTTTTCAAATGCATTTTTATGACTACATGCATGCATGCATTACTTTAACATACGTCTACAGTAGAGTTAAAAATGCATGACTACTCAATGCCTACATTTTGGAAAATTTTTTGCCATAGTCTCCTTTGTAAGTAGGACTATCCACATGCACATAGGCATGACTAGGTGGCCATTCAATAGCACACCTACCCACAGTCATAAACATCCTATATATGCATACATATATCTAAGCCATAATCTGCAAGGGTAGCCTAATTACCATGATTATTTTTCTTTTTCACCTTAGCTCATTTGTCCTCAAATAGGATAAGAAATAGCAGAAAGAGGTGCCAATTTGACTGTTTCAAAAGTCAACTTTTTTCACATCATTGTCTTCAGCATGG
This sequence comes from Panax ginseng, assembly GCA_020205605.1. Classification (NCBI taxonomy): domain Eukaryota; kingdom Viridiplantae; phylum Streptophyta; class Magnoliopsida; order Apiales; family Araliaceae; genus Panax; species Panax ginseng. The sequence goes on along the minus strand of CM035139.1, from coordinate 88,545,783 downwards.
TTATATACTAACATTTACTATATTGAACATTTTTTATCAAGTCATATAAGCATTGTGACAACCCGAGAATTTAGACAATTTATAAAAATCTGAAAAGATTAAATAGAGGTTAAATAATAGACCTAGACAGAAAATAAGTGAATGGATTTGTTATTTCTGTGAATGAATTTTAAGGATTTCAAAATTCTATGAAGGATTTTGGTGGATTTAAAATCTTTTGGTGAAGATTACTAGGGTTAAGTGTATAAGTGTATATGTTCTGTGTATATAGTCATGTATGTGTACAGAATGTGGTTAAGGGTTAAGGGTTGACCAGATAAAGTATATCAGTGTTCAAACCCAAATATTATATTAAGAACATCGAAGTTCAGTTAAAAAACCCTAACAATTGATAAGAAACCCTAATACCGACTATGGAAACCCTAATTTCAGGTCTGGGAATTCGAAACCGTAATTCAGATTACGAAAACCCTAATTTAGGAACTCAAAAGCTTAAGTGTAATTAATTACTGAATTAGTTAGAAAACACTAATTTGTAAATTAAAAACCCTAATCTATAATTAGGGAGAACCTAATTGCTAAATTAGCGATTTTAAAATATTAATCCTAATTAGCAAGCTTGATTGTGATATGGAACCTTAAGATAATTAGGGAACCCTAATTATAATTTATAAATCTAGAATTTCTATTTTAAAACATATTTAGAAATCCTAAAAAAAATTAAATTCTGTAAAACCTTGGGATTAAACCCTAAGGGTTTCACAAGTTACTTTTATGCCATTAAATTGGTAAGTAAAATGACTATAATGCCCTTTTTGCAATTCTTTATTAGTTAGCTTGTAGATCTTTCCAAAATTTGTAGTTGGTGACCAACTTTAAATCTCACTACAAAAAAATGGGGCTTCAGCAACAACCAATTTTTCGTTGCTAAAAGTGCCAAATTTTGTTGAAAAAGGGTTTTGGCAACGACTTTAATGTCGTTGCGTCTTTCATTCCACAATGAGCATTGCTAATTGTTCCGCAATGAATGTTTTTTTTTCGTTGCCAAAAGTAATACATTTTGCAACAAAATTTGGCTTTCGTACAGAGACATCGATCCTTTAGCAACAAAATGTATTGTTGTAGAATAATAAACCCCATTTCGTTACAAAAGCCTGCTAATTGGCAACAAAATGAACTCTTTTTTTTTTGCAATGATCATGCATTTTCGTTGCAATTGACACCATTTTACAACGACATTTTTCGTTGCAGTAAATTATAAAAATTATTGCCTAAGCTTGCTTTCGTTGCGGAATGTAAACTTTTTAGCAACGATTTTCGTTGCTGATTATATTATTTGGCAACGACATTATGCTGAATTAGCAACTAAAATGTTTATTGCTGGTTATTTTTCAATAGCAACGATAGTCGTCAATTAACAACGACATTATATGTTGCCATTTCTTTATATGTGGAACGAAAGTTGATATGATTTGCAACTATAAAAAATGTTGCCTTTTATGTTAGTATTAGCAACAATATCCTCTCCGTTGTTATTAGGTTAATTTTTTGTTGCCAAATATTATATTTTTAATTCCATTAGCAACGAAAATTTGTTGGTAAATGTATAAAAAATTATTGCTATATTTAAACTTGTTCAATGCTTTGGTAACGAATTATATTGTTGCCAAATAAAAATTTGACATTCTTTTTGTGTACCTGGCTGGCTCAATGTCCCCATAGCAAATAATGGCAAAAATACAAAAAATTAAAATATTATTCACTTAATAAAATCATCCACTATATAATCATTCATTATCTTTACAATTAACCATCTAAAGCTACCACAGTTCTTCAATCAAGGTATATATCTACATATATAGAGAGAGTACACTTCATAATTCCGTCCCTTGTCTTCCGTAAACGTAGCACGAAAATTTGATACCTAGTATTGTAAGGCAAGTCGTAGAAGCAGTCTTCCTGCACATATTTAAAAATAATAGCAAGTCAGGAAAATGAAGCAAATAGGTCAACAGAGGCACTTAGTGCCAAAATCAATACACAAAGACAACAATGTTGTGTTATTTTCTTACTAATCAAGGGACATGGAAGAAGGTAATAGCCTTTTTATTGACTACCAAATTAATATCTAAATCAAATATCCTGAAGAAGACAAGAATGTGCTTCGTGAACCTCGTCCTGGTGGGTATACATTAACACACAGATCAAGATAATAATTGGTGCTCATAAATAATACTACAAGTGAACAGACATTTTACAGGCTTATAATGATGACAGTACAACTTGATAAATATGTTTGTGCGTGTATACGAAAGTCGAAACATACTTAATGATTCTCTTTGGAAAGGAAATTGCTTTATTATATAATCGCTTTCCTACTTAATTGCATGATGTTTACGGAATGAGTCGGATGTTTGGTGCCTTAGCAAAGATGTCTTGTTGTAATATATTTGGTTGTTGTTGCTTTGTAATTGTCGTTTGTGAATCTCTGTTGGCTCTTTTTGCTCAATTCACCTTCTCTAAAACATATATTGTGAAACTTCACCAAATTAAACTATGAAACATATATAATGATAAAAAAAAATTGTGATTTACAAAGCATATTCTAGTCATATGGGAATGTTGGATAAACCATTCATCATTTTCAGAGAACCATCATATATGATAGTGAAGCCATATGGAAATCAATAGACAAGTCTATCAATTTAGTTGGTAAAAACATGTTCAATGTTGAGATAATGTCAGCTGACATGTATAATTTGACATCTAGATATACTTATAAATATATATATATATATATATATATATATATATATATATATATATATATATATATAATCCGTACATGGATAAAAAGTCACGATTTACAAAGGAAGTCAAGCACAAGAAAAATAGAAAGAATAAAAATAATGTGATAGAAAGAAAATTGATCTTGTGTAAGCAATGCTCAGTTTTTAAAAGGCGATCATTTGATAATAAAGCACCCAAACTAACTTATACTGTTTACTAGACTAAGATATATTTAAGGTAGGCAAAAAAAAAGAAGATTTTACCTTAAGCTTACAACTGATGCCTTTGGTAAAACTCTTGTACCAAGAAGTAGGAAGCAAATAAACATCAGATTCCCAAAAATGGCGTCCATCAACAACTACATTAACAATGGAAAACCCATTTAATCAAAGAAAAGTATGCCATTACTATGAAAAACTTCTTTATCATACAAAAGAAAATGTTTATACCTTCCCGTAGCATGAAACTATTGATGCAAAGCTTGTATCAGTGGATATGAAATAGCATGGCATTCAAAATAATCTAAAGTTCATCATAGAAAGATTCTAATTGAAAATAAATTAAGTTATAAATTTAATAATAATGCTATTTCTATCCTTAGATCCATTCATTTCTTTATTTTTTTTTATGTCTTTCTTCTTTTTTTACCGAATCTAGTTGTCAATCCTCCTAAATTTAACCACCAAACCCATTCATTAAAAAAACTACTTGCACAAATGGAACCAAAAGGAACTACTATTGAATAATACCGGGGAACTATATATGTTGATGCATGCACTTGAGAAGCTGTTACAGGTTGCACTTAAGGCGGCAAAGAACTTGCTGGTTGGGCCTACATAGTTAAGCAACTCCATTAGCACTTCAAATTCATACTATAGAAATACTTGACATATAAAATGGTTCCACAACATCAACATATATATTTCCCTCATCCCCAAAAATGTGCGCGAGAGCACGGAACAACAAAGGGACGAAAGAGAAATTTAATGCACTTCAAGTAATAGTTCCAACCAACTGGGTCAATCACGCAGAATTTTTAATCATTGCACTTTTTCTTAGGCAACTTAAGAAAATTACAATCACAGTGATTTGGGGACAACACATTTTAAAAATGAAAAATAAAAAGATGTCCTTATATCAGTAAATGCAACTGACCCCTTTATTCAATGAAAACATAATATCAGTACAATAACTAAAATGCACTAATTAATATCATGTTCTGACCTCATTAACGTAAAACCTTGACACATAATCCCATATCTCTAATAAAGCTAAAATAGTTTTATACTTTGTTTAAATGAAGTGCCCGGTTGTTTCTAATTCTGTTAGCAGCTATAAATTTCACGGTAATAATGAAATGAAAAATCTACTTTAAATTTAGCAGAGGGAAAGCTCATATGCGATTGTGTTTATCTCTTCACAATAAGACTGTAAATAACTTTTCTAATCTGCAAATCTTATTATAATGTTATAATAAATGATATTTTACTCCTTTTGTTCTTCATTTCTCTTTTTCTTTATAAATTTGAAAGTAGTTAACAATAGATGTAAATTTTATCTAACAAAGTTTGCTGTCAAGCATCTGATTGTGATACTATAATTCAAATTACAAGACAAACACCGCTTTGAACTCACCGTACTTGAAAGTACAACTGATGTGGTTGATGACCCGGTTGATGACCCTTTAATCTACAATGGTTACATAATACATACAGAATCAGTAATAGATTTAAATTCTTTCTTACGGTAGGTAAAATAGTTATATTACAAAAATGAAGGGTGTGACTCGTTATTGACGGCACCATGACATAAGATAAATGTACCTATAGAACTGAATAGTTCAACCCTTTCCCGGATCTAATTAAATATAAGTTGCATTATAACTATTTTAGTTTCGATGTTCCACCCAAACAATTACATTATCACCACTCATTCAAATACCACACCATACTTTGAGCATGGTTGCTTTTCTTTCATGAGTAAAGCCATAGAGAGAAAATATTAGGTTGGAGGATATAAAAATTCTAACTCTAATTAAAGTGACGTTGCATCTTACTCTTCTTTTTTACAAATTCGTAGGTGCATAAAGAAGACATCTGCTTCCATCCTAAATATTTGTAGAATGTGACGAGTTTTAAAAGCAAAATATTGAAAAATGCCATGTCCACATAATTAAGGCTAGATTGCTAGAAGACAAGTTCTCAAAAAAAAAGGTCCAGAAGAAGCATTTAGGACAGTCCTATTTCTTCACAACTTTACTGATGGAAAACCAGTGTAGTTCTCTTCTCTTGACATTGTTTTTGGAAATCTAGGCCCACAACATTTTAATGTCTTAGTTTTCAAATCGACATGGGATTTAATAAAAGTGACCAATCCTTTAGCCTTAAGTGCTATTTAACGACTAATCAAAAAGCAAATTAACTGAGCAACATAAAATCCACTTACCACTTATGGGATATAAGTGCTCCTGCAGACCACCATTTGCCATAACTCATACACCAACAGTTTGTGATTACTCTCAGAACAGTAACCAATCAAAGTCAGCAAATATGGAGAGCGCAAATCGACTCAAAGAATTCCACCTAATATCAATACGGACAACCAATGAAGGAGTAAGAAATGAAGTGAAATCAAAAGTTCTAGAACAAAGTAGGAAAGATAAAAAATGCAATATATGAGTAGTTAATAGAGATATAACCTCTACTTGAAATTCCTCTTCTCCCTGCTTTCCAGCTGTATCCATCAATTTGACTGCAACCTTTCTCCCGTCTTGAAGCATTCCTCAGAACACTTACCCAAACCCACCATGTCCAATTACGTTAGATTTGTCAAAACCACCATTGGCAGAATGCAGCTGCTTGAAAGATAACATGTGAAGTCCTTTCTCAGTAGCAACTTGAATACTGCCTTTATCTTCATAATTAATCCCTTTAATAAGACAATAATATAAGAACAACTTTTTAGCCAACTACAATCAGTTATGGAGGATAAGGATCCAAAATCTCTTCTTCTTCCTCTTTTACTAAAATCCAATTTCACTTCCCGCAACATTCTCCTATCCACTAAAAGATGGTAGTAACGTCAACAATCTTAAACTTAGAAATCAAAACACCGTTATTTACCAGGTTTATGAGAAGCTATATAGGTCAAGGATAAATAATGAACCATGTTCAACATAGGGAAATGGTGAGAGGAGAGGGAATCACATATTCAATTCACTTGGGGGAGGGGGAAATAATTGAAAGGTACGGTAAAGCCCTTTAATTACCACGTATTAAATTATGTATTCTTGCAGAAAACCTAAAAATCATGTCTAATACTAACGTAAGGAGTACTTGAGACTGCAGAAATGTACATTTTTCTTAGTGAGCCTTGAATCACCGTCGGTGGCACCGTTGCTTTGTCCATTCAAAAAATCTAGGGTTCCTTTAGAGTTCAAATTCGCTGGCTAAAACACATGCTTATCCGGCACACCACCGATTACAGACGCCCCAACCTGCCACAGTTGATTCACCATTATACTATTCCCCTTCTCTGGCAACACCACCGTCGCAAATATCTTCATCAATCCCCCGGGATATTCCATACTCCTTTTGCTCACCTCAAAAGCTAGCTTCGACTCAACTAACGCAGCGTAAGAGCTTATATTGTATGTTTTCATAGTCATCGACCCATCTGAGTTTTTGAACCCGATTAGCGCCTGTGAACCGATCATTTTGGTGCTGGTTGGGTTAATGGTCCAACCAACCCAACCGTCGGGCTTGGCCAAAGAAGTGAGGACGACGACGGAGAAAGAATATTTATCGGAGTTATAAGTATAGTGGAGGTAAGAGTTTAGCTGTGGTAAACGTTGCAGTTAGCGTAGAGCTAATTGTTTGTGACACCATAGAATCAATTGCCACTTTCTCCCTCCTTCTTCTCGTTCTCCTCCGTCCGCCGCTCCATCAATTGCAGGAGAATCAAGGAACTGATTTTGAATCAATCACTAAACGCCTCTTCAATTTTAGGTTTCTAAAGTCAGATCCCCAATTTTTTTGTCAACTGGGTTGGGTTGAAAGGTTGGATCTGGAGTACATAATTGTCTAAATTATATTCAATTTTCTCAATTATATCCATTTTGTTAAAATTTTCTTGGAATAGGCTCTTCACTTAACCAAATTAATTAATTTAAGAACAATTTTTTTATAAATAAAAAAATTTATTTTTAAATGAATATTTTTTAAAAAATTAAAACTTCAACGACTATCGTTGGGAGTAAAGGCTCTCACGTCTAATTTTGAAAAAACTATTGAACGCCATTTGAAATGGCGTTGATTTTTTGGATATTTGTTTTTGTTTAAAAATCAGAAAGGCAACCAACGCCACTTTAAAAAATATTTAAAAAATAAATAAATTTTAAAAAAAATTATCATAATTTTTTTAAAATGATTTTATTTTTATAAAGAAATTTGAAAAAAAAAATGTGATCTAATGCCAAACTAATCGGCATTGTAACTTTTTTTAATTTTTTTATAAAGTAAATTTGTAAAAAAGAAGAGTAACGTGTAACATCACTTAAACTGACGTTGAAATCTCTTTTTTTTTATTTTCTTTGATCTCTTGTACTTGTTTACAAATATCAATATTTTTTTATGTTTATTCTTTGTCATCGGCATTACAAATGAAGGAGTATATAAGACTTCAGCTATAAAAAAATAAAAATAAATATTCTAATGCCAATTAAATTGACGTTGCATCTTAAACTTCTTTTTTATATATTCATTTTTTAAAAAAAAAACAAATAAAATAGGGATAAAATTGATATTACATTAATATGGGTCAAACTATCTTATTAGGAATGACTTATAAGTCATTTTTAAATAACTGTATTCTATTTTAGTTCATAAAACATAATAAATTTTTCTTCATTTTTATGTTTTCTCTTAGAATTGATAGTATTATAATTTAATTTTATAATATATTTGGAAAAAAGGTAAAAGGAGAATTAGGAATAGCTAGGGGTATACCATTACTATTCTTCTTTTTATGTTTTATTTTTGGACTTAAAAATAAGTTCATGATTTGATTCTCCCTCCGCCTAAGAATAAAAAGTTCTTATTATTTTATGTAATCTCAAGTTAAATATTTACTTATATTAAATAATCTATTTTTACAATAATTTATGCGTAATATCCTTAGTATTAAATGTCATATTTTTATTATTTATAAATATTTATATAATATCACTAGTCATGTATAGAAAAATATGCAATTAGATGAGCATTTAAATATGAATAATTTTATCATTCGACATTTTTTTAAATTCAAATAAAATCAATCATCACTTTCATTCTCGGAGTGAGGTAGTACTTGTAAGTATATCCTACTTCTATCTAGAAATAGGAAACATTGGGAAGCATAAATATAATAATCAGGTTTGATGAGGTTGGGTTTATTTGGGTCGGAGGCCCGGAACTAACATGTTTGGCAATCGATTGTCACGAGTACTATTTCAACAACCATAATCTATACAGTTAATCGCAACATTAGATGACACGGATTGAAATGGATTTTCCCCTGCCGCTACAAGCTGTAGCGACATGAGAAGGTACTCATTTGCTCATGTGCTACACTTTCTATCGCTAATAGTTATAGCGGTAGTTTAGTTAACTAATGAATTAGAATGGCTCAGCGGTAGCTTAATGGCCCAATAACCCATAGGTCTTAGGTTCAAAACCTAGTTGTGATATTTTTGCTTCTTATGTTATTTTTTTGTGTATTAGATAAATTCTATTACCATATATATATATATATATATATATATATATATATATATATATATATATATACTATCTCTAAATATTCATATAAATATTTATACACAAATATTCATATAAATTTATAAATATTTCATCTAAAATTTACTTTAATGTTGAAATTTGTTTAGTTAACTAATAAATTAGAACTTTGGTGATAACCCCAACGTCAACATCCTGGAAGCTCCTGAGGGCATTGGATCACACATCCAAGACAGTTCATCAGGGTTATCAGTAATGACTGTCAACCCCGGTATAAGTCAAGGGAGCCGACAATCATTCCATCCTGTTGGAGAACAATCCAACAAACCACATACATTTGCATCATGTTGCTGTATATTACATCATGATTATCTTATCACATTTCAAGTGTCTAGTATTCTTTATCCTATCCATGACATTGTATTGCATGAATATTATAAAGAGGGGCATCTATAGACACTCAAAATTTTGCATTCCTATTACTAACATTGCAGGAGGGAAGAATCATCTTTCAGAGATAACCCTGGAGGACAAAACAGTTCCAGTTCCGGAAATCCCATCGGAAAAGCCTTTTCAATCTTGGAGATAACCCCGAGATAGTCAATCGCGGAAACAACATCGGGAGTTTCAGTCTCAACCTCAGAGATAACCCCGAGGAGTGCAGTTGCAGTTCCGGAGATAACCCCGGAGATGCTCTTTTCAACCTTTGCAATCAGCTTCAACCTCAGAGATAACCCCGACGCACTTAGTCCCAAACCCGGAGATAACCCCGGGAGGTTAAGCACACCTCAGAGACAACCTTGAGGACATTTAGTACTTGCAGCAGCCCAATCTCAGAGATAACCCTGAGCAACGACTGCTTTATCAGCCAAATCGGAGATAACCTTGGTGAGGGGAAAATTGTCATCTTGCCACCTCAATCCCATATGCGTGCCGTCTTAACACATTTCAACATAAATTCTACACAACAGTGTCCCACAAGAACCAAATAGCTGTAATCACAAGTGACTACTACAAAGGACATCACACCAGATGGAATTTTAAGCTTGAAGACCAAGGGCATGGTCCAATCTTCCTGACTTCTTATAACCTCTAATCCCATGTCATTTGTGTAGCTCTCGACAATAGCACTTTGTAAAAGGTCTTATACACCTCAATCGGAGGCCCAGATTGAAGTTATGAAAGTTTTAGAAGATAACAAGTTGCATGTGTGCACGTGCATTTGAGATTTGCGGGACCCACGGAGCCCGGGCACCTGGGATGCTTTGTAAGAGAAAGCGACGAAAGCCTCATCCCAATTTGCTCTGTACACACTATAAACTGAGTGCTTTCTCATTTTAAACACTTGTGAGCCCATATATTATTATATTTTTACCGGTGGGACCCGAGTGTTCATCCATTTAAAGCTATAGAAGTCTTCTTCGGCAGTCCACTGTAAGCCTTCTTACATCTTTCAAAGCCTTTTCTCCACATCATGCACACATTATTATTCACGTTGAGAGTCGTGTTATGTGTGTATTCTCGGACTTCGGTCCGTAGCTTTTTTTTTTATATATATATTTATATATATATTGTTAGAGTTTGTGCCTTAGAGGCCAATTATTTGATATAATTGCTTAACATTTTGATATTATGTTAACATTTATATAACGCAGTAAATAAAACCATAATAAAATCATTCATTTATTCAATCAAATATAATTATAATTAGTATCATTATTCTTAAAAGTCTCTAGTCGAGTATCATTATTGATGGGACAACAATAATGCATTGAGACTAGTATGTGGATTGATTGATGACCAAATCTTATTAGTCAAAAATATATGAGATATTAAGTCAGTGCATATGTACATGTTAGAACGATGTACTAGACAGACCCACCATGAGAATTCTATGTGGAGCATTATGCGAAGTGTCATTAGCAATTCTCATAGTGACAATGATGTAATGATCCTCCGACCTGAAATCACTATATTACTACACGGGAATTTATGTTCTTTGATATCATCAAAGGTCACCTTTAATAGGGTGGACTATAAAGGTGATTATTTGGTACATCATGAATCGTGTGAGGAATATGAGTGATCTAGATGGAATTTAACCCTCCTATATATTAGGGGTGATATCCATAGGCCTTTTGATTGAATAGGACTATGAAATGCATGGCCATGCTCAAATAATGATTTGTTTCATATAGTCTACTCATTGATCAAGAAAACTCATATTAAATTATGAAGAGTATGACACATTCCATTACTCGTGTTTAATCTAGGATATTAAGGTTAAAAGAATTAAATTACATTGAAACATTGGTCACGAAAAGGTTGCATCGAATCATCGATATTATTATTACTTGGGTAACAGTGATGCATTACTAGATGCCACTCACTTTTTATAATTTTATTATATGATTTTAAAATTATTGTCAATGTAATAATAACCTAAAGGGTCACACACATAGAATGTAATTTAAAAGGGAATTAATTTAAATTGTAAGGATTTAAATATATCAATATGATTGATAGTATTTTAAATTGTGAATTTAAATTAAAAAGATAATTTGAATATATGTATATTAATTAAGACTTAATTAAGATAAATATATATATATATATGTATATATATATATATATAAATTTAGATTTTAATTATATTAGGTTTTGATAAATTCCTCCTAATCTGCTATATATATATATATATATATATATATATATATATATATATATATATATATCATCTATTTTAGGTATTACATCAAAAAAAAAACCCTAGCTGCTCTTAGAGAGAAACTAGAGAAAACAGTTTCGGAAAAATCCTCATCCTTGGTGGCCTTGCAAGATAATATACCCACTTCAAAGCCCTCGGGGACCTGAAACATCAAGAACTGCTTATAGGCGATCTAAATCAGGCAAACTGTCATACCAAGATCTCAAGCTGGAAGCAATGTGGATACGAGGAAGGTGTGAAAATACAGGGGTCAATCCTAACTCATAAAAAAAATGCAAATCCATGTCATATAATGCATTTATCATGATAAATGACAATTCAATAGGTGCAGTAAATGAGAAGCATTATACATACATCTCTCTAAAATATAAAATTGAATACATCATGAAATAAAACTTCATCTTTGTCCTACAAATGAAAATAAAAAATACAGGGAAATAGGGCACATCCACCCAATGTCTAACAAAAGCCTATCAGAAGAAATCATAGATGTTTATATCCCCAAGTCGATCAACACGATCCAACTCCTCTTGAGTCACGATATCTCTACTAAGAGGCACATCCGGATGGTACAAGGGAGGATCTCCACCAGCAAAACCACCGACATCTAGCCCTCCAGAAATACTAGAACCAAACCTAGAGGGATAATAAGTAGTAGCCTTCGCAGTATCCCTGCCCAAATGGCGTACAAAAAGGGATAATTGATCCACCTACTGAGTCAAAGTTATTATTTGGTCTAAGTGAGTTGGCTCCTGAACACAAGCGAGCCAATCTGCCATCATCACGAATCAAGGCACCATGTTCGCTAGGAATTGGGTAGCACGGGTTTGAGCCACAATGGTACGGGGAGTCCACCATCGATGAAAAAAGTCTTGAGTACAAAGGTCATCGTATAATGTAAAGCCATCAAAGCTCATCATGGGAATATCTCTAATCAACTGAGACAAAGTCCATGAACGCCGCTTAAGAGGAAAATGAGGAATATGAATCTCTCTTGTGATGCACCTAATAGCACGCTCTCCTAAGTAGAGCTCCCAACCTCCCTCAGTCAAGAAGGAAATCTGACAGGTAGACAATGCATAATTAGCTGCTATTGGGAAGCCATCCTTAAAACCCACTATCAAGAAATCTGGAGTATAAAGAACCAAGGTGACAACATCAGCAATCAGCATCTCCAGCTGTAAACAACGGTGAGTAAAGTCATCCATTACAGGGACCTCAGCTAAGGTAGAATGGTGGCATCGGCGTCCCCGCAGATATGTATCCAAGCTTAAGGTGATAACTGGCCGAAGGCAAGGAAGCCTCTCATCAGCCCAGAACTGAAAAGGCATCAATCAACTACATCAGTCCATATATCAAAAATACCCGAAGGTGGGAAATGAAAAATTGATTAAAGCTACTCACCAGTAGAAATGGGTAAAAACCTAGCCAAACCTCTATAACGCCCTCTAAGGGCATACGCATCCTGCGAAAGAAATACACAAAGGTAAAGGATCCCCAATCAAAATCTCCTATACGATCTACCTCGCGAAGAACACCAACTACGGTAAATGAAACTGTTAGTTTTCGGAGGCACAATAGTTATCTAGAAGGGGGGTTGAATAGATATTAAAACTTTTCTTTGTATTAAGACAGTTTTGATAATGATCTTAAGCACAACGGAGTTAAGGTTTTCTTTGAAATCCCTTTTAGATAGTGAGTTAATGAGATCGAGGCAGTTATAATAGTTATAGCAGTTATAGTAAGAATGAAATAGACACATTTGTTTTTAAGTTGTTCAAAGCGCTTAAAGCTCTTAGTCCACTCTTCTACTCCTCGAGTAGGAAATCCACTAAGGATGTCTTTTACACTTTCTAAATCTCATAGATTCCTTCTAGACCAATAGTTTAGGGGCTTCTTAGTTCACTCTTGAACACTTCAAGTCCAGCAGACTTGGCTCTTCATAGTTCACTTAGAACTCTTCAAGTCCTTTTGACTTAGAACTCTTACTTCAGTTGATTGATAGTTGTTGAGTTATAATTGATGTTAACCAGTTGAAGTTAAGCACTTGTTCGAAAGAACTGAGTAGCTGAGCAAGCTTTCTCTTTTTCTCAGATCATAGAGTTGAGCATTGAGTGTTCTTGTGTGTTTTGTTCAATGCTTGCTTAGATATCTCATTTGCACATGTTCTGCATATATGTGATCCTTGAAATCTATCCATTGAAGCCTTTTGTTGAAGCATTAAATGCGTTTTGACATTTCTGAACTTTAATGGAGAGTTTTCTGCACACCTTCTGAAATTGCATTCTGGCCCACTGACACAACAGACTGCTTTCTCACCTAACACCTGAAAAGGTGTTTTTCCTCTGTCCTATGGTCCTTTCCTTAGCTTCTTGAATACGTTCCTTTTGTTGAATACTAAGGATATCTTTTGTACCATTGGGACTGGTGAGGACTTCAACGTTTCAAAACCATTATACATTTGTTGGAATTTGTCTCCACACAAAAGGTAGGGCTCGATGATTCTGACACAAGTCAGATTATACTCTACGATCCATCTCAAGGATTTGTATGCTATGATGTTTGCATACTACGATCTTCACTTGCTCGTCTTGCAGACTCTACATTTCCGAGAGCACACTATGATCTCTGAGTTAGCTTCGACAAACGTCTGGACCACTCTACGATTACTGAAGAGGTCCTTCAAGGCAAATACACTACGATCTTCTAAGCTCTACGATCCTGCCTTGGCTTCTGCAAACTGTTGATCAGCTCGAAAGACTATAATTCTTGTTGAAGCCTATAGATCAACCTAACATCTTTGATCTCTTTACTGTACATTTCTTTATACAAAGATGAACATTAAAAATTTAGATCAACCTAACAAATTTCATCTATCACTAAGTCCTTGTACATATATTCCTTGAAGGACTTTACATATAATCATGAACATTTTCTCTAAACATCAAATCAAAGTATGCATTCTTCCAACAATCTCCCCTATTTGATGTTGACATAACCAAGGAGATTTGTTGTCGTGATTATCAATATCTAGATGCATTTTCAGTAAAGTAAATATGACTTAATATTTCAGTGAACAGCTGAAATGTCTAGATAATAAGCATAAATTTATTAATGTCTGAAGAATAGATATTACAGATAAGCTTTACACCAATAAGAATTTAAGTTTCAACTTATCTCTATTTCTTTGGCTTTTTCCTTCTCGGAGGATTTGTGTATTCCTCAGCTCTTCTTTTCCTGCTAGCTTCATTTCTTTGAGCTATTTCTTCCAGCTCCCCTTGACTGAGTCTTTCACTATTATCATGTATGTTCATGAATGCAGGATCTCCTATTGGCATTCTTAGACATGTTGGTGTCACCTCATGAGAGCTGGGAGAAGGCCTTTAACCTCTTAATGGTTGAGCCATTAACACTTCCTACTGATCAGATCAATAAGCATCAGATCGTTGAGTCTGATGGCTGGATCGTAGAGTCTATTAGTGAACTTGCCTTGTAGGACTTCTTCTCGATGATTGAGCTGAAAATGTACATCTTCCTCTGCCCTTGCCTTGACCTCCGTCTTGACCTCCCTTCCCTTTTTTCTCCCCCTTCATGTCAGCATCAAGGGTTCGAATGTCGTCTGAGAGGTGATTCAGCCCTTGGACAAGCTCGTTGACCTGACTTTTGGTCTGAGCAATGTCCTCTCGATTTTCATTGATTAGAGCTTCAGACCTAGCTTCCCTTTGTTGTAGGATGGTTAGAATGTTGTTAGTTTACTGTCCATTGCTGACGTAGAATTGTTGGAATTCTTTGACGGCAGTTTGCAGATTTAGGAAGCTTTCTAACATGTGTTTATTCTGACTTTCTTGAGTTGTCTTTAGGGCAAGAACAACTTCTCTGTATTTCTTGGCTGCCAGAAAGTGAATGTCATCCCGGTCCTTTATGCTCTTAATCATTTCTTTGATGATTTCTTTAAGTGTCTTAGAGAGCGTAGAGCTTAGGGATTTTGGGAGACCATTTGCAGTAGTGATCATTGTTATTAGTCTCATCTGAATGAGTTCAGTGTGTTCTTCAAGACTCTTATCGAGTTCTTTGATCACTTTCTTAGACATTTCTGACAAATCAACTTTTGTGGACAATTCTTAAAGAATTTCATTCAGTTGGGGAATTTGTGAAGGAGGGGGTGTTCTCTGGTATTGATCTTGTAGGAAGTAGAGGGTAAGATCAAGGTTAAAGTATTCGTTGGTGGATGAGGAGGGAATGTTGGATGGAGGGTCCTGTATTTGGGTGTTTGGGTTCGGTGGCTCTACAATTTGAGGTTGAGACTCTACAATGGTGCTAGATTCAATTATCATAGAGATGATGGAAGGTGAGATCAGTATAGAGTTGGTCAGATTTGGTTCATCAGTTACAAAATTTTGGGATTCTGTAACTGGGAATTGATTTAGTGGATGTAAAATTACTCCCAACCATCGTGGGAATTCATAAAATTGACTAAATGAGGATGATAGGATTAACTCTGAAGAGGGTTGGGATAGATAGTACCTCAAGTTCATTCTTTGAAGAGGAGTTATTTGTGAGTAACTTCTTGGCAAAGTTTAAACTTCCCGGGAATCCATAAGATAGCACAGATATGGCTGGATATTCTTTGAAACTCCAAAACATGTGATTCCAGGAGTTAAGAATTTGAGCTTGATGGAAAACAGTTTCTCATAGTTAGCTCTTCTGTACCCATTTATGCCCACAACTGTGATCTCGACCTCATCATTACCTTCCTCTTCTCTTTCTTCGCTCGAAGAGTCCACTATATCAATGGCTTTATTTGGCTCTTGTTCTGGTTCTCCCTCATTTTCTGTAGGAACCTCTTCTTTTGCCATGGAGATGTCATGAGCCTCCCCCTCAACATGATCATCTTTTTGTAAGATTAATAGCTCCCCCTCAGCTGGAGCATTTTCTAGAATGAGAGTTTCAGGCATCTCTTTTTGGCTGGTTCCTTTTCAGCAGCCAATTCTCTGTCTTCCCTTTTCATTACTTCTTCATTGAAAATGATATATTTTTTTACCAGTTTTCTTCTTGGTTTTCTAGGCTGAGCCACAGCCTCAGGACTTTCTTGAACTTCAGTTTTGTCCTGTTGATCAGCCTGAATGTTTGATGCAGCTACTTCCTTCCTTGACGTGTTCGGTCTGGTCTCTACGATCGGTAGAGACTCCACGATCGAAGTGACATCTGGCCTTTTGGATTTATGGCTGATTTTATTCTTTTTCAGTAGTTGTGATATGGTAGCTCTATCTTCTTCTGTTTCAGCTTGCTATTACTTCCTTCTTAGGATCCTTAGAGTCTCAATGTCTGAGGACTCTACAGGCTTATCAGTAGTGGATCCCTGTGGTTCTTCTGCCATTCTAGCCTTCAGCTTTCTCTTGCCCTTGCCTTTTTTGACCAGGGCAGTGGGTTCTTCTTTGTTAGTTTCTTCTTCTTCTTCTTCTTCTTCTTCTTCTTCTTCTTCAGTCTCTCTGACAACTAATATATTGCCTGGAATCCCTGATTCCTTTCTATCACCAGTTCTTCCACTGGACTCAGACATCATACGCACATTTTCTGCTGGATTTCTTTTCAAGTTCTCGAATAGTTGCTGGGTCATTCGCCTGTTTGGATTGATGGCTTCTCCTTCGTCATCCCCAATTTTGTCACCCAAAGCATACTGTATGATGATACTTATAAATCGCCCGTAGAGCATCTTTTGAGAGCTCTTTATCTTCTTTGAGCTCATTATCCACTTTTTAATCCATTTAAGCAGAAGAGCTCCATAGTTGAGTTGCATTTCGTAACTTATGGTAGTCATGATCTTGAGTTGCACTTAATTTATGGAATCGTGACCAGAGCTATTGCAACATATACATTTTCCAACAGTGTCAGCCAGAAATTCGTACCTTTATGGAAACTCCTTCTTCTTGTATCCTTTGACAGAGGGGGATTTCTTGTGATGCATCTTTTTGAGTCCATCATGGAAGTTTATGCCATCTATAGATGAATACCCTTCAGGTTTGAAACCTAGGGCTAGGTTGATGTCCTCAGCCTTCAGCCTGATTTCCACGTTTCTGACTTTTGCAGTGATGGTGTTGTTTTAAAAAACACCATTTTTGTTGAATTCTTTTACTAGCTTGGGGTAGATCAATGTGTCTGTACCCAGAGCCTCTTCGAGTCCAGCCTTCTTTAATAGTGACAGAGTTTTGTGAAATTTGGGTTCATCTATTTTGAACTCATCAAAGCAGAGTCTATAGCCATAGATGACATTGGTAGCCGCCATTAATTTTCTTGCAAGAAGTGTGACTGACTGGGCTTTCTTAAGATTTAGGCTTTCTATTTGAGAGAGGATGAGAGAGATAAGCTTTTGAACTTCTTATTTAAAAAGAATGATTTCAATTTGTACTTGTAACTTCCTTTTCTCTATTTGGCTTAGTGGGACAGGTGTCGAATTCTGCTTGGCTCTACGAATCTGACTGGGGAGGATTGTACTGATTTGCCCCTTAGCTTCTTCTGAGCTAGTGTGTTCTTAGCACGAACTACGATCGTTGAGATGGTCCTCATCATCGTCGAGTCTATTCTACGTTCGTTGAGTCTGCTGAGCAATCGTTGAGTCTGTTCAGCAGTCTTCGTGTCTGTCCAACAATCGTCGTGTCTGAACCGCGGTCGTCGAGTCTGAACGAGTCCTTGTGATGAATTTTTTTGACTGAGCATTCTTCTTGGTTCAAGGTCACTCAGGAAGGGCCAACCTCATAGAGTGGATCAAGGGTTAGGTTTGTTACTGAGGTGCCTATCAGAGAGATTACTTTGTTTTGAACTTCATCATCACAGGATGCTCCTTTGCTATGGTGATGGAACTTTGTTATCGTTGAGTCTGTACTACGATCGTTGTCTTTTGTTACTTCAGCTCTACTGTGACGCCCCCAAAATAGGTATACAACACCCATCCCGAATCGCCAAATACATGGTACAGAAAGAAAACTACAACTTCAATAATACAATTGTCGTGCAAAATACGATAACACATACTATGAGTTTAAATACAAATATTGTCTTCTAGAAAATATCAACACTCAAATAAGTCCTCATTACAATTATTCAAACACTATTTTACAAAAATAGTGAGGACTACTAAAACATCTTTCTAGAACCATCACTCCATACCCCGACTAAATCCTGTTATGTTCTCACCTCCTGAGAAGAAAAATGGAACAAAAAGGAAAAGGGTGAGCTCAACTAGCCCAAGAAAGAATATTATGACTAAGATAATATACAAAAATTATCATTAGTTTTCAACAGGAAAAATCGATAGAATATAATAGACAACAAGTTTTAGATCAACAAATGCAAATAAAATAAAGAATCCATTAGAAGAGTCACGTAGAATGAATTCTACTATCTTCTAAGATTTAAAAAGTCCATCATCAATATTTTATCCACGTAACATCAATCAATATACATCTTTAATCAAATATTCATCTTTTACTACTGAGCCAAAGATATTCATCAGTTAATCATTCATCTTTGCACTACAGGCTAAAGATATTGATTTATATCACCAGTCGGTCATGTTCATCTCAACACCTGTTCATATTTGCACTACGGGCCAAAGATATTCAATAATATCATCATTTAAGACTGAGGATGATGAAATTTTTTTTAAAGAAAACGAATCCAGTGAGACATAAGGACAAATATTAGAGATTCGTATAACAGTTTATCCAAGATCAATAATACTTCATAATAACCAATTATGAAACAGAATTCAAAAATAAAGATGAAAACATGGATATAATCAAAGATAGTAACCATAATAGACATCTTGGACAAAAAGAAGAAAATTTCATTTTTTGGTGAATAGTGTCGTATTCGTGAATAGTGCCATATACGTGAATAGTAACCCCGACACAAAAAGTTCCAAATTTGATTAAAAATTTCACCAATATTTCGGCTTAATGATATTGAAGAAAATAATATCTTTTAAGAAGAAAATAACATCCCTTATCTCAAAGAAACTGTACTTCGGAATGAAAGGTCGGAAGTGGTGCTGAATGAAACTTGTACTGAATAGCAACTCTCAAAGTATCTAAATACTCACAAAATACGCTCGATAATATAGAGAGAGAAAGTTTATGTTTCTGGTGTGATTTTCAATTCTCAATTGGCCCTCTATTTATAGGAAAATGTTAGCACACCGAAGCAGACTTGACCTGCTACCTGATGGCTTTACCTGCTACTATTGCCACCCACCACATTTGAAATAAAATTCAGCACATTTCTACAATTTTCCACCAAACTCATTTATAAACCTAATTTCCAAATGAGTCACCTCTTAAAATTCATAACAAACCATTCGTTCATTTTTAACGGTTCAAAATTTGTGGACATATACTCAACTTATATATGTATAGCATATTAAAAAATCACAACGATCCAACGGTCGGATTAAAAATTATAACTCACGCAATATATTGTAAAAATACTGATTTGATTTTTAATACCTCCATTCCGACAAAAATACTGATAAAACACCTCAATATTAATTCCTTCAATTATAACCACATAAAATAAATAAATCCATCATTTATATCCGTACCAAATAAATATTTTCTTATCATATAAATCAATAATTAATTATTCACAAATAATATTATAGAATCACAATTATGACAACCAGTAGCTCCCGGAAAGAGGGGCTTCCATATAAGGATTTCTCTCCTTCTTGGCGCATGATTAGGTGACCAAACCTCTCCTTGATGAACTTTCTAGACATTGCCAATAATGTTATCTAATAATATTATTCAAATAATATGAATTATTGATCTGATAATTGGAAACACTGTGTAGTGACAATTATTGAAACAACAATAATATAAATATCAACGCAGCAATTATTGAATCAATAAAATAAAATATTGAACAGTAACTACTGTAACAATTATTGAGTAGTGCCTTCTTATGTACGAATCAATAATTCAACAATACTGTGCAATACCGTGTGCTACTGTGCAACCATGCATATTACTGTATTTTAACCACCAGGTATTCCAACAGTGTTAACGGTAACAATTATGTCGTTATTTATAAAACTCAAACTTTGTCATTTTCTTCATCTGACAGTTATTCCGTTATGGGGCCCACGATTAACTGCGCCAGCGTATGGATATTCCCGACAAAAAGAATATTCCACGACCAAGCGAATATTTCCCGACAAAAGTAATATTTTATAACCACTTACTTATTTTGTAAAATTTTCACATTTCACCCATAACCAAAGTATTATATCAAATTAACACCTTATTAATTTAGAATAATGAATAGAGAAAATTCAATTTTATTTATAATAAGTTGGGGTCTTACATCTATGATTGTGGACTTCCTTTGATTATGTCTATGATTTCGAACATAGCCTTTTATATCTGCATAGTTAGCACATACTAGAGCATATTTTTCATGGTTGTAAGTTAAACATGCCTAGCTCACTTATTAACTTGTTAAATCTGGATTCATCTAGAGGTTTTGTAAAAATATCAACAAGTTGATTTTCAGTAGGGATATATTGTAAAGATATAGTTCCATTTTGCACATGATCCCTAATGAAGTGATACCTTATTTCTATATGCTTAGTCCTAGAATGCATGACATGATTATGAGTTATTGCAATTGCACTTGTGTTATCACAGTGCATAGGTATGGATTTGAATTCAAACCCATAATCTGCTAGTTGGTTTTTCATCCATAGGTTCTGAGCATAGCAGCTGCCAACAGCAATGTATTCAGCTTCTGCAGTTGAAGTGGATACTGAATTTTGCTTCTTGTTGAACCAGGACACAAGTCTATTTCCTAGCAATTGATAGATGCCACTGGTACTCTTTCTATCTATTTTGTAGCCTGCAAAATCAGCATCTATGTATCCTGTTGGTTCAAATGAGGACTCCTTGGGATACCAAAGTCCCAAGTGAGGTGTGCCCTTGAGATACCTGAAAATCCTCTTTACAGCAGTTAAATGTGATTCTTTAGGATTAGCCTGAAATCTAGCACAAATGCATATTGCAAACATTATATCTGGTCTACTGGCAGTTAGATATAAGAGAGAGCCTATTATACCTTTGTATTGAGTTATATCAATACTTTTACCTTTTTCATCTTTGTTAAGCTTGGTTGCAGGAGCAATTGGGGTTTTCATAGGAGAGGTTGATTCCATGCCATACTTCTTAAGTAAGTCTTTAATGTACTTGGCTTGGTTTATGAAGATTCCTTCATCTCATGCACTTTTACTTGCGATCCAAGGAAGAAGTTCACCACCCATCATGCTCATTTCAAACTTGCTCCATAAGCTTGGAGAATCTCTTGCATAACTTTTCATCAGTAGATCCAAAGATAATGTCATCAACATATATTTGAACTAATAAGACTTTATCTTTATGCTTTATGAGAAATAGTGTGGTATCTACTCTACCTCTAGTGAACCCATTTTCAATAAGAAAGTTAGTTAGTGTTTCATACCATGCTCTAGGTGCTTGTTTAAGACCATATAGGCCTTTGTCTAATCTAAAGACATAATTAGAAAGAGATGGATTGATGAAACCTGGAGGTTACTCTACATAGACTTCTTCTTGAAGTTCACCATTCAAGAATACACTTTTGACATCCATCTGAAAGACCTTGAATTTCATGTGAGCAATAAAGGCAAGGAATATTCTGATGGCTTCTAGTCTGGCAACAGGTGCAAATGTCTCATCGTAGTCAATACCTTCTTCTTGAGAGTAGCCCTTGGCCACTAGTCTTGCCTTATTCCTGGTGATCACTCCATCTTCATCCATCTTATTTCTGAAGACCCAGTTGGTTCCAATGACATGATGATTCTTTGGTCTTGGTACCAATCTCCATACTTTGCTCCTTTCGAACTGATTAAGTTCTTCCTTCATGGCCTCTATCCAGCTGGAGTCTTCCATAGCATCCTCTATTTTCTTCGGTTCTATTTGTGATAAGAAGCTAGATAAAAGCATTCATTTTGAGTGGCAGCTCTTGTTTTGACTCTTGCACTCGGATCTCCAATGATTAGATCTTGAGTTGATCTCTTGCCCATCTACTTCCTATTGGGACATCTGTCCTTATGCCTTCTTGTCTTAGATCTTTAAGATCTATTTCTTCCTCTTGGTGTGAAGGCTCGTTGTCTGACATAGGCCTCTCTACGATCTCATTTCCTTGCTCAATGATGTCACTGTCTAGTACTACGATCGTAGTGTTAAGCTCGACGACCTCATTCGTAGTGTCTGAACTGTTGGTCGTAGTGTCTTGAAGCATTATTTTGTCTAAGTCTGTCTCATCAAAGATGATGTAAATCGAGACTTCAACACTCAGTGTCTTCTTGTTAAACACTCTGTAGGCCATACTATCTGTGACATATCCAAGAAAGATTCCTTCGTCTGACTTTGGTTTAAATTTTGTCAAGTACTGCTTTCCATTGTTGAGAATGTTACATTCACAGCCGAAAACATGAAAGTAGCTAACACTTGGCTTTCTTCCTTTCCACAGTTCATAAGGAGTCTTCTTAATCGTAGAGTGTATGAGTGATCTATTCTGAGTGTAGCATGCAGTGTTAACAGCTTCTGCCCAGAAGTACTCAGGCATATGGGTTGCTACTAGTAGAGTTCTTCCAGCCTCTATCAATGTCCTGTTCTTTCTCTCAGCAACTCCATTTTATTGAGGAGTTCGTGGAACTGAGAAGTTGTAACTAATGCAATTTTTTGTGCAAAACAGGTCCATTTCTGAGAAGTCAAATTCTCTGCCATGATCACTCCTTATAGCCTTGATTTTCTCTCCTTTCTCGTCCATCACCATCTTGAACATTTTGATCAGCTGGGAGCTTGTTTCATCTTTTGAGGTTAGAAAGAACACCCATGTAAATCTGGTGTAGTCGTCGACTACGACCAGAGAGTATCTCTTTCCTCCAAGGCTCGTCGTTGGAATTGGCCCAAAAAGATCCATGTGTAGCAACTGTAGAGGCTTGTTGATTGAATTTGCAGTTTTACTTTTGAATGTGCTTCTGGTCTGCTTCCCAAGTTGACAGGCATTGCACGACCTTTCTTTAACGAAGTTGAACTTGGGTAAGCCTGCAAATAGGTCTTTTGAAGCTAATTTGGACATGCTTTTGAAGTTGAGATGAGATAATCTTCGATGTCATAGCCAGCTCATTTCTTCAGATGCTTTAGCCAGAAAACATATTGTCTCGGCTGAGCTTAGTTGCCCAAGATTTACTGTGTAGACATTTCCTTCTCTTGTTCCGGTTAACTTTACAGCAGATGTCTTTAGGTCTCGGACTTGACATTGATTGTTGAGGAATGTTACTAGATGACCCTTGTTGGAGAGTTGGCTAATGCTTAGAAGATTGTGATGTAGTCCTTCCACATAGGTCACTCTACTAAAAGATACTTCACCATTTCCAGCTGAGCCATATCCTCTTGTCTTGCCAGAGCCCTTGTCTCCAAAGATGACTGAAGGACCCTCCTTCTCTATGTAGTTAGACAGAAGGGCTTTGTTCCCGGTCATGTGCCTTGAGCATCCACTGTCCAGATACCAGGTTGTGATCGTGGAGCTCTTTTCCTGTTAGCAACATTAAACCTTCATTTTAGTACCATACTTGCATGGGTCCTATTTTGTTAGTGCCCTTGGGGACCCAAACTTGCTTGATTTTGGTTCTCATATGCATGGAATTATAATGACATTTTGCAGCCTTGTGGCTAACTTTGTAGCACACAAAGCATCTAATATGATGCATGTTTGTGTGTGTTTGAAAATTCTTCCTCCATTTGGACTTTTGTGGGTTATTGGTCATCCTCCTATTAAGCTGATATTCCTTCTTCCACGTGTCCTCGTGTTTCATGATTTGTGAGGAGTATACCTTACCTCTACTATACCTTCCCAGTTGGTTCTTAGAGTTGATCTTATTGGACTCTACGATCCTTCGAGGTTGGTGAGTGGTGACTAGATTACCGTTCTCTTTTCTGAAACCCAAACCGGCATGAGATCCCTTACTCTTGGGAATATAGATTGAATCAGTGTAGCAGGGTTTAACAGGCTCATCCTTCTGTGAGAATTTCACAAATATAATGCCTCTACTAAAACCTGAGGCATTACTAGTGTTAGTTTTCTTTGCTTTTTCAACACATGGTTCTGAGGTAGATTCCTCAAAGCCTAACCCTGTTCAGTCAGAGGTACTTCTCTGGCTAGTGATTAGGGAGTCCATGGATGAAGAGGATTTATTCCATGTAGAGATTGCCTTTTCTATATCCTCAATTTTAGAGGTTAGACTTGACTCTCTCTTTGCATTGAGCTCATTTGATTGTTTCAAGAGCTTTTTCCCAGCTTCTAACTTGGAGAGAGAATCAGTACTGAGAAGGGCTGTTTCCAGTTCTTCTTGAACCTTTTCTTTCTCCTTTTGAAGAAGTGAATAATCTTTAGATATAACTCTAAACCACTTCATGTATTGATGCAGATCAGATGTTATGCCATGCAGTGCAGTTCTTAGGTCATCAATATCTACATCAGGAGAGTTGAAGTCAAATACCTCATCGATACTTATTTCATGTATATTGGAGTTCCGTTTGTCCCTTACATTTTTGGCCATCAGGCAAAGATTTGATATTTGAGGATCTTCACAATCTCCAGATTCCAGAGTTTAGTCATTGTCTGAGTCACTCCACGATCCTCCAACTACAAGGCATTTGTCTCTTTTCTGAGGTCTTTTGTTGCCTTTGTATTCCTTGTTTGAATGTGATTTCTTCTTGAGTTCTTCTCTGAGAGGTTTGTTGCAGTTAGCAATGAAGTGGCCAGGTTTCTTGCAATTATAGCACATGTCATTCATTTACTCTTGACTATTGTAGTTGCTGACTTTTTTTGACTTGCTGGTTTTTCCTTGTCACATAAATCTTCTGAGTCTTTTCACCAGCATTGCAAAGTCCTCATCATCATCTTCGTCATAGTCAGGATCAACTTTAGTGTTGACTTTAGAGGTGTTTTCAGTTGCTTTGAGAGAAACACCTTTATCCTTCTTTCTTCCTTCAGACAACGTTTCTGCTCATTGTGTTAGCTCCAGTTCGTATGTGAGGAGGTTGCCATATAACTGTTGAACATTCATTTTATGTAGATTCTTTGACTATCTAATGGCAGTAGTTTTGGTATCCAACTTGCTTGGTAAGGCTCTCATGAACTTTATGATTAGATCTTTGTTTGGATAGATCTTTCCATAGGCTCGTAGAGAGTTGAGCAGAACATTAAATCTCTCGTATGTGGCACTGACGTTCTCTCCTTGAACGTGAGCAAACATCTCATATTTCTGAGTCAAAAGAGATTGTTTGTTTTCTCTGACTTCTTCTGTTCCTTCATGCATGATGAGTAATGCTTCCCAAACCTCCTTTGCTGTTTTGCAATTGACCACATTTTCAAACAGATGATCTTCTAAGGATTGAAATAAGATGTTCTTGGCCTTTTTGTCAAGCTTGACAGCCCTCTTCTCGTTTTCTGTCCATTCTCCTTTGACCTTTGTGACACCCCCAAAATAGGTATACAACACCGAACCCGAGTCGCCAAATACATGGTACAGAAAGCAAACTACAACTTCAATAATACAATTGTTGTGCAAAAGACGACAACACATACTGTGAGTTTAAATACAAATATTGTCTTCTAGACAATATCAACACTCAAATAAGTCCTCATTATAATTATTCAAACACCATTTTATAGAAATAGTGAGGACTGCTAAAACATCTTTCTAGAACCATCACTCCATACCCCGACTAGATCCTGCTATGTTCTCACCTCCTGAGAAGAAAAATAGAACAAAAAGGAAAAGGGTGAGCTCTACTAGCCCAGTAAAGAATATTATGACTAAGATAATATACAAAAAATTATCATTAGTTTTCAACAAGGAAAAATCTGATAGAATATAATAGACAACAAGTTTTAGATCAACAAATGCAGCGGAAACAACAATCTATTAAAAGAGTCACGTAGAGAATGAATTCTACTATCTTCTAAGATTTAAAAGTCCATCATCAATATTTTATCCCTGTAACATCAATCAATATACATCTTTAATCAAATATTCATCTTTGCACTACAGGCCAAAGATATTCATCAGTTAATCATTCATCTTTGCACTACAGGCTAAAGATATTCATTTATATCACCAGTCGGTCATGTTCATCTCAACACCGGTTCATCTTTGCACTACGGGCCTAAGATATTCAATAATATCATCATTTAAGACTGAGGATGATGAAAAATATTTTAAAGAAAACGAATCCAGTGAGACAGAAGGACAAATATTAGAGATTCGTATAACAGTTTATCCAAGATCAATAATACTTCATAATAACCAATTGTGAAGCAGAATTCAAAAATAAAGATCAAAATATGGATACAATCAAAGAAAGTAACCATAATAGACATCTTAGACAAAAAGAAGAAAATTTCATTTTTTGGTGAATAGTGTTGTATTCGTGAATAGTGCCGTATATATGAATAATGCAGTATATGTGAATAGTAACCCTGACACAAAAAGTTCCAAATTTGATTAAAAAGTTCACCAATATTTCGGCATAATGATATTGAAGAAAATAATATTATTTAAAAAGAAAATAACATCCCTTACCTCAAAGAAACAAAGATTTGAATGAAAGGCTCAAGTGGTCTTTGAATGAAACTTATCTTTGACAAAGAACTCTCAAAGTATCTAAATACTCACAAAATACGCTCGATAATATATAGAGAGAAAGACAGAAAGAGAGAAAGCTTATGTTTCTGGTGTGATTTTCAATTCTAACTTAGCCCTCTATTTATAGGAAAATGTTAGCACGCCGAAGCAGACCTGACCTGCTACCTGATGGCTTTACCTACTACTATTTCCACCCACAACATTTGAAATAAAATTCAACATATTTCTTCACCAACCACAAGTGGGGCCCACTCAATTTTAGAATTTTTCACCAAAATCATTTATAAACCTAATTTCTGAATCAGTCACCTCTTAAAATCCATAACAAATCATTCGTTCATTTTTAACGATTCAAAATTTGTGGACATATACTCAACTTATACATGTATATCATATCCAAAAATCACAACGATCCAAAGGTCGGATTAAAAATTATAACTCACGCAATATATCATAAAAATATTGATTTGATTTTTAATACCTCCATTCCGTTAAAAATACTGATAAAACACCTCCACGTTAATTCATTCAATTATAACCACATAAAATAAATAAATCCATCATTTATATCCGCATCAAATAAATATTTTCTTATCATATAAATCAATAATTAATTATTCACAAATAATATTACAGAATCACAATTATAACAACCACGCCGTTCCTAGGAAAGAGGGGGCTTTCCGATAAGGATTTCTCCTTACTGGCATGCAATTAGGTGACCAAACCTCTCCTCGATAAAACTTTCTAGACATTGCCAATAATGCTATCTAATAATATTATTCAAATAATATGAATTATTCATCTGATAATGGGAAATATTGTGCAGTGACAATTATTGAAACAACAATAATATAAAATATTAACGCAGCAATTATTGAATTAATAAAATAAAATATTGAACAATAATTACTATAACAATTATTGAGTAGTGCCTTCTTACGTACAAATCAATAATTCAAGAATACTGTGCAATACCATGTGTTACTGTGCAACCACGCATATTACTGTATTTTAACTACCAGGTATTCCAACAGTGTTAACGGTAACAATTACGTCGTTATTTAAAAACTCAAATTTTATCGTTTCCTTCATCCGACAGTTATTCCGTTATGGGGCCCACAATTGACTACACCGTCGTACGGATATTCCCGACAAAAATAATATTCTACGACCAAACGAATATTCCCCGACAAAAGGAATATTTTATAACCACTTGCTTATTTTGTAAAATTTACACATTTCACCCATAACCAAAGTATTATATCAAATTAACACCTTATTAATTTAGAATAATGAATAGAGAAAATTTAATTTTATTTATAATAAGTTGGGGTCTTACAACCTCCCCTCCTTATAAAATTTCGTCCTCGAAATTGGCGACGTCACTGTGTTTCGAACAGTGAAGGTACCTCGCTTTCATTTACGATTCCAACTCCTGTGTCATTTCTTCAATAGCATGGTTCCTCCACAAAACCTTAACTTGTGGTATAACCTTGAGTGCGTAGGGACATGCTCTTTCCTATCCAAGATCTTAACAGTACCTCCTCGTACATTAAATCTTCTGGCTATCTCGCTCGCAGTTCTAACTCAATAATGTGGTTCGGGTCTTTCACATATTTACTGAAGCATAAATATGTGAAAACATTATGAACATGAGACATGTTTGGAGGTAATGCGAGTCTATAGGCCACATTTCCTATTCGGTCAAGAATCTCAAATGGACCAACAAATCTTGGATTGAGCTTTCCTCTCTTTCCAAATTTTGTAACTCCCTTCCAAGCAGCAACACGTAACAATACATGATCCCCAATACTAAATTCCACGTCCTTTCGATGAAGATCCGCATAACTCTTTTGTCGATCCTGTGTCATTTGTATACGTTGTCGAATCATTTGTATACCTCGTCCCAGCATACTGGAGAACGACACTTTCGTCCATACAACGCCTCAAATGGAGCCATGCCTATACTTGCTTGATAACTGTTGTTGTAGCAGAATTCCACCAATGGTAAATACTTATCCCAACTCCCTTTGAAGTCTAGGACACATAATCTTAAAAGATCTTCAAGAGTTTGAATAGTCCTCTCTGATTGTCCGTCCGTTTGAGGATGGTATGCCAAACTGAATCGTAAATCCGTGCCCATAGCTTTTTGCAAGCTAACCCAAAATTGTGAAGTGAATCTTGGGACACGATCCGAAACTATGGATACTGGCATGCCATGCAATTTCACAATCTCGTTCACGTACATACGAGCAAGACGTTCAAGGGAATAAGTTTCACATATAAGCAAGAAATGAGCAGACTTGGTTAATCTATCAACAATAACCCAAATCGCATCTAAGCCTTGAGACACTTTGGGAAGACCTATAACAAAATCCATAGTAATGTGTTCCCACTTCCATTCTGGAATCTCAAGTGGTTGTAATTGACCTTTTGGTACTTGATGCTCCGCTTTTACAAGTTGACAAGTTAAACACCTCGAGATAAACTCCGCGATCTCTCTCTTCATATTGTTCCACCAAAATGTATGTTGAATATCATGATACATTTTGGTACTCCCAAGATAGATTGCAAACGGGGTGTTGTGTGCCTCCATCATGATTCTATGCTTCAAGTCAGAATCGTTAGGAACGCAAAGTATAGAGTTGAATCGAAGTATTCCTTCTTCATCGATTCTTGCTTCTAGAATAGCACCTTCTTTCACTTTCTTCTTCATACGCATCAGCCCCAGGTCCGTAGCTTGAGCAGCTTTAACTTTATCGATTAAAGTTGGTTCTATTCGTATATTCGCCATCATCATGTGGGTCCCTGGAGTCTTTAATTCTATCTCCATCTTTTGCAAGTCATACAAAATGGGCCTTTGCGTTGAAAATATCGCACTCGTACTCGCATATGATCTTCAATGCGCCGCCTACTACGCTTAAACTTTCCGGATGATGATATGAATAGTGTGGTTGTAATCTTTCAACAGCTCAAGCCAACGTCGTTGCCGCATGTTGAGTTCTTTTTGGGTGAAGAAATATTTGAGGCTTTTATGGTCTGTATAAATCTCCACTTTCTCCCTATACAAGTAGTGTCTCCAGATTTTCAACACGAAAATGACTGTTGCCAACTCCAGATCATGAGTAGGATAATTCCTCACATATTCTTTGAGTTGTCGCGAGGCATAGGCTATGACTTTCCCATGTTGCATGAGAACACATCCTAACCCTTTGCCTGAAGCATCGCTATAGATAGCAAATCCATCCGAACCAGATGGTATTGCCAGAACAGGTGCCGAAATGAGTCTCCTCTTGAGCTCTTGGAAACTCTTCTCGCATTCCTCCCTCCATAAGAATTTTGTATCTTTCCGAGTCAGCTGAGTTAACGGAGTAGAGATTCGAGAAAATCCTTTCACGAATCTCTGATAATAACCAGCTAAGCCCAGAAAGTTACACACTTCGGTCACCGACTTCGGTTGCTCCCAACTTTATATTGCTTCAATCTTCGTCGGGTCAACAGATACTCCATGTTTTGACACCATGTGCCCAAGGAATGCTACTTCCTCAAGCGAGAACTCACATTTCTTCAGCTTGGCATAAAAGCTTGTTTTCACGAAGCCTTTCTAGTATCAGCTTCAAATGGTGCTCATGATCTTCATGGCTTTTGGAATAGATGAGGATGTCATCAATAAAGACAACAACGAACTTATGCAAATACTTGGTAAGTGTGCCATTGGATCTACTCAAGCTTTGTAGGCTATATAATAGAACCTGCTCTGATACCAATTGTTAGTTCTCGGAGGCACAATAGTTATCTAGAAGGGGAGGTTGAATAGATATTAAAACTTTTCTTTGTATTAAGACAGTTTTGATAATGATCTTAAGCGCAACAGAGTTAAGGTTTTCTTTGAAATTCCTTTTAGATAGTGAGTTAATGAGAGTGAGGCAGTTATAACAGTTATAGCAGTTATAGCAAGAATGAAATAGACACAGTTTTTTTTAAGTGGTTCAAAGCGCTTAAAGCTCTTAGTCCACTCTTCTACTCCTCGAGTAGGAAATCCATTAAGGATGTCTTTTACACTTTCTGAATCTCACAGATTCCTTCTAGACCAGTAGTCTAGGCACTTCTTAGTTCACTCTTGAACTCCTCGAGTCCAGCAGACTTGGCTCTTCACAGTTCACTTAAAACTCTTCAAGTCCTTCTGACTTGGAACTCTTAATTCAGTTGATTGATAGTTGTTGAGTTGTAATTGATGCTACCCAGTTGCAGTTAAGCACTTGTTCGAAAGAACTGAGTAGCTGAGTAAGCTTCTTCTTTTTCTCAGATCGTAGAGTTGAGCGTTGAGTGTTCTTGTGCATTTTGTTCAATGCTTTCTTAGATATCTCATTAGCACATGTTCTGCATATATGTGATCCTTGAGATCGGATGTTTCTTGATATTCTGGAACTACTTATCATTTTTGAAATCTTGAGAATTTTAAATGCTATAACTGCTTGTCCCTCACTTGCTGGGCAAATTTGTTGCTCATTCTTGCTTCCTAAAACATTACGCTTAAGCAAGCGAGGAGGTACTTGAGAAAGGACAAGGGAAAGGGCAAGGCTGACGTAATAATTTAGCCCTTAAGACTAGAAGTATTATTATTATCGTTATTATGATGTATTCAAGAATGATTAAGCTATGTTAAGCTAATCACGAATTGTAATAGTAATGGTTAGGGTACCTTGGGGACGCCGAATATTTATATTATATCAATGTAATTATTCTATTATTTCCGTTGTTAATGATTTAGCAAAATATTCGTGGTTATGACGTGATGCACCAATTCAGATATGGGTGTCTGAATTTTTGGGGCGTCACAGGTTGGTATCAAAGCTTTAGTTATAAACCTTAGGAGCGAGAGCCCTTAGATTATAACTTAGGAGAACTCGAGAAGATGAAAGGGATGAAATTCATATAGAGTTTCCATAGAGATGGGCTTAATGTAGTTCTGAGGATATAACTTCATTCTATACAATGAACTTATGATTCTAATGGAGTTGTTGGTTGTTTTGTCTTATGTCGGTGATTGTAGGATGACTGACATGGGAGGACCTAGTCGAGTAGTAGAAGAGGAGCCGCGTGACATACACGTGGTATATGAGGCACCATTGATAGCAGAGCCTATATCAACTGTAGTTCCTATCGATGATGATGACAAGGAAGAGGAGATAGAGCCAATACCCGAAGAGTCTGATCCAGAGGAGGAGCGTAAGGTGGATGAGTCCATGGAGAACTCCGACGAGGCTACTTTTGAAGATAGGATGTTGGGGGAGTATGAGGAGCAGATTTTAGAGTTAGGGTGCAGAGTGGAGGAGTTAGAGGCTGAGGCCAAAGACAGAGAGTCCGAATTCCAAAAGCTGAAGGACGAAGACCACCAGAGAAAGTTAGTGATGAGGAGATGGAAGTAGAGATTGCTCACCGTAAGGAGGCGGGAATCAGGATGGGGCTTTGTTTCACAACGCTATGGCTAGGAATATAGAACTGGCGGGAAATTGGAAGAAATGGAGCGGGGAGTTAAGCGAGAGACGGAGAGGAAGCTATCCGTACTCGATTAGAGATGGAGGTAAGAGTTAGGACCCATTTTGAAGAAAAGTGGGAAGGGGCCAATGATAGGGCTAACGATCTAGAGGATGAAGTGAGATGCAAAGGAGGAAGATGAACAGATGGGCTATGCAGTCTTGCACGGCCATGGGGAGACCGATTGATGAGGTGAATCACTACCCGTGAAGGCGGGGATGATACCCATGACACCATAAGCCGAGAATCGGTGGTGCACATAACTTCGGAGGGAGTACCAAAGCTGACTGTGGATCATGGGATGATGGATTAAGTCTAGGCGTTAAAAGTTATTAGTGGTAGTTCGTTATGTGGTGTATTATCCGTTGTTGTATTTTGACCTTTATGTAGAATGTGAAATAGTTGTAAGCCCCAACTTTTGAGTTAAAGGGTAGTATGTTAATGATTGTCCCCATCTTTTGTGATATTAGGGATTAGTTGTGTCATTTATAGAGGTATCTTTGAAGATAGCATGTAATGTAACAATTTGGCATATGAATATAAATGATCTTATTCTGAAATGTGTTCTGAAATCTTATTCCTTCTATGAAGAACTTTTTAAGTAATATGATTAGATAATAAAAAAATAGAAGTTGGTAATGCAGAAAAATGCCGCCCAGACGTAGATTAAGCTGCACCTAAGAGTTCGGTTAATGATGAGAGAGGACAAGTAGATCCCATTCGTGAGGCTTGTAGATTTATTAGGGGAGGCTCTTAGGGAAGAAATGAACAAGTACCACCCATTCCCCAAGTAGCTCTTTGCCGCAAACTTTAAGGACTTTAAGAGTGTAGGAGCTCTGGAATTTATGGGTACTACCGACCCTATCGTAGCACAAACGTGGATCAAGGAAATGGAGAAAGCCTTCGTGGGTGGAGACCAGAAAACTGTGTTCGCTACATACATGATGAGGGGTGAAGCAAACTACTGGTGGGAAGCAAACCAGCAGAGAGCGGGAGAGGGGACTATAAACTAGGAAAGGTTTAAGACCTTGTTCTTCGAGAATTACTTCCCGAGGAGCATGAAGAATAAGATGGAGGTAAAGTTCTTAGAACTAAAATAGGGAGATATGATAAGTAATATGCGCCAAGTTCAACGAACTCCTGCACGATTCGCACCACATCAAGTGGACACTGAAGAAAGGAAATCTCGACGCTTCGAACTTGGACTAAAACCTTGGTTGCTCAACAAGGTGTCAGTCCTTCAAATCGACTCGTTTGCCACCTTATTGGAGAAGGCGGTAATTGCTGAGGGAGGTAACGAGGCATTGAGCCAATACAACAAAGAGAAGAAGAACAAGAATGCTGGGGGAGAAACTCGTGGAGGCAGTAGCGGTGGTGGAAGTTATCTGGGAAAGAGGAAATGGGATAACCGCAACAACAACACCAACCAACGAAACATCAACCACCGGGGAAGTTATCATGAGGATTTAAGAAAAGTAGTGAAGCTTGCTCGAAATGCGGAAAAAACCATCAAGGGAATCTTTGGAAGGGCGCACATACTGCTACAATCATGCCAAGAAGGGCACATTTCACCCAATCCAACGCCGAAAAAGATCAAGGATGTTTCTCGTGTGGCTCAACCGAGCATCAAATCAAGGATTTCCCAAAGAAGGGAGCAACGGAGAAGCGCCCAGGAGGAGGGGGCAAGAAGCGATGATCGGCGGACCAACGCAATCCAACCGACCGAGTGCCCGAACCTTTAACATGACTATCTGAGACACAGTGACTGCAAGGGACGTGGTGTCAGGTATTCTCCCGATCGATAATATAAATGCGTATGTATTATTTGATTCGGGTGCTACCTATTCCTTTAATGTTCAAGAATTTGCTAATCGACTAAACATACCTCCACGAACATTTAGAAAACTCATTGAACGTAGAGATTGCGAATAAGGAAGTAATTCCCATAGAGTTTGTATACTGCAAAGCTGCAGCAAACATTAGAGGTCACGAACTAAGTGTAGACTTATTTCGGATTAAACTAGGAGAATTTGATGTGATATTCTAATGGATTGGTTATCCTACCCATCGCCGCTATAATCGATTGTCGGAAGAAAAGTGTGAACCTTCGCACCTCAAATCGGCCTAAGGTAGTGTTTTACTGAGAGCTCATCGCTTCAAGCAATCGTGTTGCCTTACGATGATGCAAAGCCAAGAAATTATTAAAGAAAGGATGTGTAGGCTATTTAGCCTATATAGTGGACACTTTCGTAAAAAGGAATAGAAATGGAAGTTATATCGGTGGTAAGAGATTTCCAAGACGTATTTCAGACGAATCGACCGCCTTCCGCTGAGAGACGTAGAAATCGAATTTATAATAGACTTAACCGAGAACCGCACCAATTTTGAAAGCCCCATATATCGCGTTATGGCGCCAAAGAGAAATGAAGGAATTGATGATTCAATTACAAGAGATAAGGGTTACATTCGGCCAAGTGTGTCTCCTTGGGGAGCACCGGTGTTGTTTGTAAAAGAAAAGGATGGAGCGATGAGGCTCAGATCGATTATCGGAATTGAACCCAGTGGCAATTAAAACGAGATATCCATTGCCAAGGATAGACGACCTTTTCCGATCAACTGAAGGGAGCGAAGTGTTTTTCCAAGATAGATTCTGAACAGGTTATCATCGGGTTGAAAGTGCGAGAGGAGGACACACCAAAGACGGCATTTCGAACTCGCTACTTTTACATTACACAATTTCTAGTAATGTCATTTGGGTTAACCAATGCTCCAAAGCATTCATGGACTTGATGAACCCGGGTTTTCAAGCCATACTTAGATAAGTTCGTAGTAGTATTTATCGATGACATTTTGATTTATTCAAAGACGAAGGAAGAGCACGCCAACACACACGAAGATGGTATTAGAAGCATTGAGAAGGGAGAAGATGTACGCTAAATTTTCAAAATGTGAATTTTGGATGGAAAGGGTTCAATTTCTAGGGCACGTGATAGATCAAAATGCAATTTCCGTTGATCCTGCAAAGGTGGAAGCGGTAAATGGCGAACAAATGAAGACGCCAAAGTTAGGAGTTTCTTAGGTCTAGCCAGGTACTATCGAAGATTTATCCAAGATTTTTCTAAGGTATGCACTCACCGACCAATCTAACAAGGAAGACAGAGAAGTTCGTGTGGGGACTTTAGAAATGCGAGGAGAGTTTCAAAGAATTGAAGAGGAGGTTGAGCGAGGCGCCTGTATTATCATTACCAGATGATACGGGAGGATTTGTGGTGTATAGTGATGCATCGCATAGAGGACTTGGTTGTGTGCTAATGCAACATGGCAAGGTCATTGCATATGCCTCACTACCAAGTTGAAAAGATTTCGAAAGACGATACCTACCCATGACTTGGAGTTAGCGGCGGTAGTCTTTGCATTGAAGATTTGGAGGCACTATTTGTATGGAGAAAATGTGAGATATATACGGATCACAAGTGTCTCAAAATATATCTTCACACGTAAGGAGTTGAACATGCGACAAAGAAGATGGTTGGAGCTAATCAAGGATTACGACTGTGAAATTCTTTATCACCCGGGAAAAGCAAACGTGGTAGCCGACGCTTTAAGTAGAAAAGGAAGGGAGAAGTTATTCAAATTGACAACTCAAGAGGAATTAATAAGAGAAATGGAAAAGTTGGAAATAGAGGTAGAGGAACCAAAAGAAGCAGAAGGAAAATTTCTCATGATGAGAGCTCACACCGCGTTATTGGATAGAATAAAGGAAGCCAAGAGAAAGATGAAGAATGTGAGAAAATAAAGAAGAGAATAATAGAAGATAAGGAAGAAAGGTTCAAGGTAGATAAGGGCCGGTATATTGAGGGTTGAGAGTCGAGTATGGGTGCCGATGTAATCGAACCGAGAGAGGAAATCCTACACTAAGCACACAATAATACGCCGGTATTCTATTCATCCAGGGAGGCACAAAATGTACCGGGATCTTTGACACCATTTTTGGTGACCTAATTTGAAAAGAGAAGTTGCGGAGTGTGTTAGCAGATGTCTTACTTGTCAAAGAGTCAAAGTGGAACACCAGAGGCCCAGTGGACTACTTCAACCACTGGAAATACCATAATGGAAATGGGAGCACATCACGATGGACTTCGTGGTTGGACTTTCGGTTACACAGAAGGGTTATGATGCCATTTGGTTTATTGTAGACCGATTAACAAAAACAGCTCATTTTCTACCCATCAAGGTTCGATTCAATTTGAACCAATTAGCGAATTTGTACGTGAAGGAAATCGTATTGCGACATGGAGTGCTTGGTATGTCGATTGTCTCCGTCGAGATCCGCGTTTCACGTCAAAAATTCGGAAAAGTTTACAAGAACGAATGGGAACTCAATTGAAATTAAATCTTCGCTTATCACCCTCAAACGGACGGGCAAAGTGAACAAACCATACAAACATTGGAAGACATGCTGAGAGCTTGCGTGATGGACTTCAAGGGGAATTGGGACAACCAATTACCATTGGTAGAATTCGCTTACAATAATAGCTATCATGCGAGTATCGGTATGTCGTAGTGCATGAAGCTCTTTTTACGGGAGAAAATGCAGGACACCATTATGTTGGGACAAAGTCGAAGAAACGGCGACTTTGGGGACCCGAATTAGTTCATGCAAATGGTCGACGTGGTAACAACAATAAGAGGTAGATTGGTTGCGCCAAGATCGCTTGAAAGAAGTATGCCGATTTACATCGCCGTAAAGAGACTTTGAAGTCGGTAGTTTTATGTTTTTGAAGGTATCTCCTTGGAAAGGAAAGATCAGATTCGGAAAGAAAGGAAAATTGAGTCCGAGGTTCATAGGACCATTCGAGATATTGAAACGAGTGGGCAAAGTGGCATACAAAGTTACTTCGCCACCCGAACTGGAACACATCCACAACGTGTTTCACGTTTCCATACTACGTCCGTATAAGTCTGACTATAGACACGTGATTTCCTATGAGCCCATTCAAGTAGAGAAGAATCTGGCATATGAAGAAATTCCTGTTCAGATAATAGATAAGAAAGAACAAACGCTAAGAAACAAAGTTATATCTTACGTAAAAAGTGCTTTGGCGTAACCACATGTGTCGAGGAGGCAACGTGGGAATTAGAAGATAGAATGATGAGGATTATCCCAACTTTTTGTGTAAACCTATAGCAATTAAGGACGGAATTTTTATAAGGGGGAGAGGATGTAATACCTCCAGAAATTCCTCATATTATTAAATAAATATGCTAATGAAAAGTAATATTTATATGAATAAAAGTGTTAACATTTTATTGAGATCAATTGATTAAGTATTAGATCAATGTGCATTGAGAAGCTTAGTTTAAGCTTGGAAGATTATGCCTAGTGTGGCATTGAGATGTAAATAATTATTGCATATGATGATAAGCTTAACTTATACAATTTATTATGTGAGTGGAATTATTAATTGAGGATAACTTAATATTGGATCTAGGACTATCCGAGCCCAACCTTAGTATGTAGATTGGGAGTCTAGCCCAATAACTTAATTGATGGACTTTTGAGTTAGCCCAATAACTTGGAACATTTAAAGACCAATTGAACCCAACATAACAATTGGTACAAGGTTGACTTTTAAAATATGGCGTAGGCGATTAGTGCTGGCCGACCACCCCATGCTTATGTCTCGAGATCGCTTCTCTTGTCTCAAGTTAGGGGTCACCAAGTACAAAGGGCGATAGCCTAAACTCTCTTTACGTAAACTTTCAAGTCGCTAATCCTAGTAATCATGGCTAATTGAGTGCATTTGGTATAAAGTGGTTAAACAACTCCTTAAGCAACCATTGTTCCTTTTATTGCACCATGGATCCCCACATTGTGTAAAGCAATGGTCTAGTCCATGCTTTCTCTATAAATCTGAGCTACCTTTGCGATTGCATTATATTGTTAAGAGTATTGGAGACATCTCGAGTGAAGAATTCTTGGTCGCTAAGCATTTAGAAGCCAAATCAGTGTGTGAGATATCAAGGTTAAGAAGGTAAAATTTCTACTTCGTTCTTAACTTGAGTCTGGTTTGATCCTTGGTTTTTCCTAATTAATAGGTCAAGTATGATGAACTAGCATGTTATAAGGCGTTAGGAAGTTCACTTTCGTGCATGAACACGTTAATGAAAAAATTGTTAGAATTAAAAGTTAGGACTATTGTTAAAGCCCAAGTGGTTGTTAATGTAAAGTCTAAAGTGAATTAATGTAAGCCCAAAAGCACAAGTTAAGCTAATTGAATTAAAGCCCAAATTAAGATCCAATGGGTAAAGAAGATCCATGGGGCAACCCATGTGGGGCCATGATCAAATGGGTGATCTTGGTGGCCAAGCAAATAATGTGATGAGAAAGAAAAATATTTGATGAGCAAGTTAACTTAGTGCTTAAGTAATGAATAGTAAGGAGGTTTGTTTAAGGAGGTGGGATTATTATTTACTAAACTACCCTAACCTAGCAATTCCTATAAATATAGAGCCTTGGATTTCATTTTTTGATTGTTCAAATACACCAACAACTTAAGTGTTTATTTGTTAGAGAGAATAAGTAAGAAAAAGCTAGACTTTCTGTGACGCCCCCAAATCCGGGTATCTTCCAACCCGACAGATGGTGTTACACGGTACTACCATTCACACATACATTCAATTGAAAAGCCTCAAAGGAACGAATATGTCTTCTATATATACAAAATAATGTTAACATTCCCCATGTTCTTTATAACCGTTACATTGTTCTTGTCATAATATCAAATATTATCATTATAAACCTATACTATTGCATAGGTATTCTATGGGTTCATCTTCGTCTTTCCTTTATCCTTGTCGGATCCTTCGGTCCGTTCGGTCTTAGCTGTGTTCATATGGTTTAAGAAAGAGTGAGCATAACTAGCTCCACAAGAACAACAATTCCATTTAACAACATGCTTGAATCATACAAACCATATATCTTCAATAACTGAATAATAGTTATGAAGTACTATTGATAATTCAAAATAGCACTTCTCTTATCTTTAAAACGTTTTACAACAATAATATTTAGTAAAACATTTGTTTCGGTCCAAGACCATGAGCATTTCATACTTTATTTGAAAAGGACATCTCGGCACTAAGTCTGTAAATCCAAAATTTATTACGAGCACGTCTAGGTGATCAGCCTATAGTACTCTATGTTGATCAACACTACATTCATTAAACGTATGTACATTTAAGTTGTGGCAACCTTACGTGCCTGTCGTTTGACGACAAAACATTTTAGCATACTCAGTCTTCATTTTGAAAACCACACCAATATAACTTGGTACAACATTGACCATACATTGATAGATTATAAGAAATCAACATATCATAAGTCTAGCCGAAAGAATTGGCTTACACTTCCTCATACAACAATTCATGCGTATGAATACATGAACCACAAAGCTTGTCTAGATTGAACATAGACAAGGGTTAGAATACTTGCCTTCAGCATCTCTTACAGTTATTTCACGTTCACGTTAAGTCTTTAAGGTCTCTACAGTAGAGGATCACATCAAATAACACAATAGGTCATGAATAAACATGCATGGTTCCTAATGAATCTTACCATTCTTCTCAATCTAAACATGACTTAGATTTGTTACTATATGTTTCGGCTTTCCGATATAGTTTACATTGTCATTATGTTCATGTTCAATTGACTGTCATCAACCTTTAGTCATCATACATTAAGTATCTAACAAGGTCTTAATAATGTTAT
The DNA here is from genome assembly GCA_020205605.1 of Panax ginseng. Classification (NCBI taxonomy): domain Eukaryota; kingdom Viridiplantae; phylum Streptophyta; class Magnoliopsida; order Apiales; family Araliaceae; genus Panax; species Panax ginseng. The sequence goes on along the minus strand of CM035139.1, from coordinate 88,505,455 downwards.
AATTAAACTTTAGTTCATTGTTAGTTAATTAACATCCTTGCTCTACTTACAAACATTCTTCACTGTCAAAACCCTAGAAATTTGGTGTTATGCCACCCTTCCTTCTCTCGTCGTAATCACACATGAAGTTTGAGTTTCACGATAATCGGTCCGGGATCAATCATTGCTGGCGAGTCCTAGTTCATTATGCCACTTATGCAAGGCCAAACATCGATGAGGTCATGGCCGATCCGGTCCGCAGTATTTCCTTCTTTGATTGACTTGAGTGGCCATGGCCATTCAGCTGTCTGTACCTGAATAAAATAACAGTTTTTCTACTTTGCGAACTTCCCAGATTCCTAATTTGCTCATTTTAAGTCCGAATTGGCTTGTTCAAAAGCCATTAGCTCACAAATCACATAATCTACGCGTTTATGCAAGAATTTTATATTTTCAACTTCGTTTACTTAAAATTCACCTATTGGTTCAGTTTTAACGAAAATGATAAACGTTCGTGAATATTTAACGTTCGTTTCTTCGTTCTAAGTCAGAATTCGACCATTTTTGAGTTCGTAACTCTATATGCCAAATAAGACTTGTCTCCGTCGAAAACAAACATTTCCAAGTTCAAAGACAAAATCCGACTTCCATTCCGAGAATTTCACGAATTCGACGATTATCGTCCAATCGTGTGAATTCCAGCAAAACTTCGTTGCTTAGGATTTGTTCATCATTCTAAATGAATTCAATTCATCCTATTGACATTTCAGCTTACACATTACAACAACTTATTTTTTAGTTAGGTTATGGCTTATTCTTCATAAGTTTATAACTTAACAAATTATAAACTACTAGATTCCATTTCTTATGACTTGTTATTGATTCAAGTCCTTTAATCAATATTCTTACATCTTATTAACATATCAACTTTATTTATGTAAATATGATACAAGTTCAAATATGACCATCATAAGTTCATAACTTATTTAGGCTCAAATTACTTATACGTGACTTATACGGCTTAAGTCCATTGATTATCCAATCCTTATGTGTTCTTAGCATACATGTTCATTAAGCTACACTTCTCTTATCACCCTACAATGGTAGAGAAGGAAGATATAAGATCATAAGATCATTTACCTTTGATGACTAGCTTTCTTCTTCTTGAAAATCTAATAATGGAAGTTTGACTTATAAGTGCTTATTCTCTCCAACACTTAAGTTGTTTGTGTTGGATGAAAATGAAAAAGCAAATAATGAATCCAAGCTTGGTATTTATAGGATTGCGAAAGTTAGGGCAATTTAGTCTTTAGGTCATCCCACCTCCTTAAACTAACCTCCTTACTATTCATTTCTTACTTACCAAGTTTACATGCTAACCACAACACTTATCCAATACTTGTTCACCACAACTTTTACTTGGTCATCACATTAAACCATGTGATCATGGGTTGCCCCATGAATCAAGTTTTACCCATTGGATCATTAATTGGGCTTAGGTCCACTTAGATTAACTTATTCCTTCGGCTTGTATTAATTTACTTTGGGCTTTTGATTAACAAACACTTGGGCTTGCACATCCAATTCTTATTGGATTTGTTTATCCTACATAATCCACAAGTCTATTTACAAATGGCCTAAAGCCTTAGAACGTATTTTGTGACACCCCCAAATTCGGGTTACCTGACCCTCGAGTTTGGTGCTCAGGATCCACAATATAATAACATCTAACTACACATTCTTATAGAAATAGAATATTACACCACATTAACTTATAAAGTTAATACATTAGTTGTGAGATCCCGAATTTTAGGAAGTATTCAATTTTTCTATTTTGGTAAATAGTTAAATTGATAAAAGTTTAAAGTTAAGGGTGATATGTGAAAATTTTTCAAAATAAGCAAGTTGTCATAAAATAACCGGTAGTAAAAGTACAATAATACGCGTGATTAAATAGTAGCACACAATATTGATTATTGATGTTTATGAGAGAAGTCACTCAGATATACTCAATTATTGCTACAATAATTGTTGCATCATATCTCTCATATTATTGATTCAATTATTGTCACAATATCATCTGCATAATATTTTATATATTATTAAATTAATAATTGGGACGACAAAGTTATTCATATTATTATTTAAAATATTGACAATGTCTAGAAGTTCTGTCAATGAGAGATTTTCTCACCTAATTGCGCGCCAATATGGAGAAATCCTTATCGGAAAGCCCCTCTTTCCTGGGAACGACCTAGTTGTTAAATATAGTGAGTTATAATATTAATGATTAATGTTATTAAAAATCAAATTTGAGTTCGGAGTTGAATTTGGAGACGCGGACGTGATATTTGTGTCTGGAATGATGAAATTAGTAGAAATAGACTATAAACACAAAATTTGTCGAGGTTGACTTTTTGGTCAAAAAAGTCAACAGTTGGGATTGTTAGTGTTAGTGGAAATCGACATTTATTTCGATAATAATTGATGTATGGAGGTTATATTGAACAATCGGGTAATTAATCGAATAAATGAGCAATTAATTGCTATTAATTCACATGATTATAACTCTTTGTTCATATATGTGTACTATTGATTCACATTCTTATACTATTAGGGGAGTTGGTGCAAGATTGATAATACTTGCATGACTAAGTTAAAAATAGAGGTATAGATGGAGGTACTATACTGTAATTCGTATTTTCACATGATTATAACTATGGATTCACATGATTGAACTATTGATTCACATTATTTACTATTAGGGGAGGTGGTCCAAGTTTGATAATACTTGCATGGCAAAATTAAAAATGAAAGAAAAGTTGAAGGTATTCTACTGTAATATTTCGAGCCCCTAAACGTGCAATTATTGAAACTATATTTTTCTATAAATAGAAGCTCATTCTTCCTTCATTTCTCACCAATTCACTAAAGCTATAGAGCAATTATTATAGAGAGAAATTATAGAGAGAAAGAAGAAGAGAAGTCTGCTACCTCACTATTCTAGTATCTAGTTTTTTCTAAGGTAAGGGGTATTATTTTTTTCGTATTCATGAAGAGAGCTATTGTTATTCCATTCCTTATTATTCTGTTGGAATAACCTGTATACGCGGACTACCGAATACATGGTGAAATTCTTCTGTTCTTCCATTCTTTATTATTATGTTGGAATATCTTGTCTGCGCGGATTACGCATGAACTGGTTCCATTCTTTATTATTCTGTTTGAATAACCTGTCTGTGTGGTCTATCGCATGCCTGGTGAATTCTATTATTATTTTATTCTTTATTATTCTGTTGGAATATCATGTCTGTGCGAATTACGCATTACCTGGTTCCATTCTTTATTATTACATTGGAATATCCCGTGCATGCGGATTACGCATGACCGTGTTCCATTCTTTATTATTCTGTTGGAATATCCATGCGTCATGCGGATTACGCAAGACACGGTTCCATTCTTTATTATTCTCATTGGGAATAACTCATGCATGCAAGGCTCACCGCATGCATGATGAATTCTTCTATTATTCCATTCGTTATTATTCTGTTGGAATAACCTGTCTATGTGGACTACCGCATGGATGGTGAATGATCCTTCGTATTCATTCCTTATTAAATTATGGAAATGATTTGTCTACATGGATTACCGCATGGCGGGTGAAACTCCATTTGTAGTTTCGTAATTTTTCTGACCCTCAAAAATTTTGGAAAAATTTGAAATGATAATTTGATGAGTTTTCTATATTGTGTCCAAATATGGCAATTTTTGGATGTATAGATTAAGAGTTGTAGATTTTATGGGAAAAGACTGTTTTAAAAGTAAATCCTTATAACTCCTTGTGGTTAACTCCAAAATTGGTAAAATTTTTATTGGGAGTACGTGTATATAACAGAAGTATAACCAGTAAATTTTGGAATTTTTGGACAAAAGTACAATTTATGATAAATGTCTAAATATTCGGCAATTTTGGCCATATGAAAAATAGTAAATGAATTTTAAAAATTTCGAGAAAAATATATGTTTAATATAGGACTATATTCTGTTAAATCCCAGAAAAGAAAAATTTTTGGGAATGATTTGGTATTTTTCATGAAAATGAACTAGTTATGAGTAAATGAATTAAATATGTTATGTGAAGTAACAAAATTGGAAACTAGGATTTTATGGCTTGGGAATCGTATATAGGGTATATGCAGATTTTTTATGAGGGATTTGATCATTGGTGATGAAATCTTATGAGTATGGCATTTTTGAATGATTAAATGCATTATTTGGTAAAGTGTAAACAATTGAAATAAATTATTTATAAGTTTAAGAAGTGATTAAAATATTGTTATAATATTAATAATATTAGATTATGAGTTTATTAAGTGATTAATAATATTTGGAAAAATTTAAAGTCTTTAATATTTATCCTTATTTTCGATTGATTAATGCTTATATCATTGTCATCATCCTCATGCTTATATTATGATGAAAGTCATCTTTGGCTTACGTGCAAAGATGAACTTTTGATTATTGGTTTTACAGTTGTATATCTTTGGCTTACGTGTAAAGATGGACTGTTGATTATTGGTTTTACAGTTGTATATCTTTGGCTTACGTGCAAAGATGAACTATTGATTGATGAGTATCTTTGGCTTACGTACAAAGATGGACTGCTGATTATTGGTTTTATAGTTTTATATCTTTGGCTTACGTGCAAAGATGGACTGTTGAATATTAGTTTTGCAGTTGTATATCTTTGGCTTACGTGCAAAGATGAACTATTGATTGATGAGTATCTTTGGCTTATGTGCATAGATGAACTATTTATTGGTATGATTATGACCATGGATTATTCGGTATAATCATGGCACGTAATGTTATAGATGATGTGGTAAAAGTCCTCATTGGCCCGTAGTGCATTGATGGACAGTTATTGGTATGATTATAACAAGGGATTATTCAGTACAATCATAACCATTGATGATTACATGAATATCCTTGGCCGTTGTGCAAGGATGATTCGATGATGTGGATTATTTATTAAGCTGAGTCTCAGTGATAAAATATTGATTATACATTTTTAATTCGTAAAAGATAGTAGATATCATGCTCTACTTGACTCTTCTAAAATACAGTTGTATGTCTTTGGCCCGTAGTGAAAAAGATGAATTGTTAATGAATATCTTTGGTCGTAGTGCAAAGATGAATTTATTAGTAATGATTATGAACAGGAATTGTGATTTGGTATAACCATGATTTTTGATTTTTCAGGTGAAGATAGGTGATGAAAATTATCTTCGTCCTGGGTGCGAAGAGGAATTTAGAATCAAAATTATGATTATGAGTTATTCATATGATTGTGGATAGGAATTGTTGATTGATGGTACAAGGATAAAACATTATTGGTGGACTATTAACATGGAGAAGATAATAGACCTGATGGTCTATTTGACTCTTCTAATGGATTACTCGTTCCGCTGCAACTATGGTTGAAAAATTTTATCATCTACCATATGTTCTAAATCTCTGATTTATTATTGACGAGGGCTATTGATAATTTAATTATCTTTAGTCCTGATATTCTTTACTGGGCTATTTGTGCTCACCCTTTGCTTCACAATTCCTTTCAGGTAATAAGAGTGTAGCTGGGTCGAGCGAGGATAACAGGGAAATAGTATGATGGTCCGAGACTGTCAAAGTTTCTTAATACATTATAAAACGACATGACATGCAACAAATAATTGTATTGAGGACCTAAGATGTGTGTGTCGTATTTTATACGTCACTTAATAATTGATTTTGGCGAACAACAATAGGGTGATGAGAACCCGACTTTAAAAGCGCCAAAAGTGCACCTCATTAGATTGAATATGATAGTAATCTTCTCGTTCTTCTTTGGGGTCTTAAATATTTGCTGCTGTATTTTATATGGCATTGTAACAATTTGAGTTTGGATAGTGTCTACAAGATAATATTGTATTAAAACTCATAGCTTATCTGTTGTCGTACTCTGCACTACAGTCAATAGTTGTATAAATGAATTTTGTATTTGATTTTTATAGAGTGATATTTGGCGACTCAGAATGGGTCGTGTGGACCTTTTTTGGGGGCGTCACAAATGGTATCAGAGCTTAGGGATATGGTCGTTGGCGGAGATAAGAGTATAGAACAAGGAGGGGAGAGACGAGTTATATACTTCGCTAGTGTGTGACTTACCTAAGCTGAAATTGTTTACTTGATAAGTTGACAAATTATGATATGTCAATTAACCTTTGTTTTGAAGATATATTCTAGAATGATATCTGAAATACAGGAGATGAGCAATGGGAAAATCATGATACAGAGGAAATAACCAAGAAGGTACAATCCGAAAAGAAAATAAGGTATTCTCATCTCTTCGAACTACCAGGTACATAAATTTCGAGGGCAAAATTTCATAAGGAGGGGAGATTGTGAGATCCCGAATTTTATGAAATAAAAGTATTCAATTTTTCTATTATGGAAAATAGTTAAATTGATAAAAGTTTAAAGTTAAGGGTGATATGTGAAAAATTTTCAAAGTAAGCAAGTTGTCATTAAATAATCGGTAGTAAAAGTACAGTAATATGCGTGGTTGTATAGTAGCACACATTATTGATTATTGATGCTTATGTGAGAAGTCACTCAGATATACTCAATTATTGCTACAATAATTGTTGCATCATATCTCTCATATTACTGATTCAATTATTGTCACAGTATCATCTGCATAATAGTTTATATATTATTAAATTAATAATTGAGACGACAAAGTTATTCATATTATTATTTGCAATATTGACAATGTCTAGAAGTTACACAAGGAGAGGTTTGGTCACTTAATTGCTGCGGCCAAGAAGGAGAAATCCTTATCTGAAAGCCCTCTCTTTCCAGGAGCGACACAATTTGTTAAATATTGTGAGTTATAATACTAATGATGAATGTTATTAAAAATCGAATTTGAGTTCGGAGTTGAATTTGAAGACGTGGACGTGATATTTGAGTCTGTAACGATGAAATTAGTAGAAATAGACTACAAACACAAAATTTGTCGGGGTTGACCTTTTGGTCAAAAAGTCAACAGTTGACTTTTTCAGAAAAAAGTCAAACTTCAAAATTTCAAAAAATGAAAATTTTGAGAAAACTATTTCCATTATGTTGGGATTGTTAGTGTTACTGGAAATCAACATTTATTTCGATAATAATTGATGTCATGAGGTTATATTGACCAATCGAGTAATTAATCGAATAAATGAGCAATTAATTGCTATTAATTCACATGATTATAACTATTTATTCAAATGTGTGTACTATTGATTCACATTCTTGTACTATTAGGGGAGGTGGTGCAAGATTGATAATACTTGCATGACTAAGTTAAAAATGGAGGTATAGATGGAGGTACTATCTTTGTAATTTCGATTTTCACATGATTATAACTATTGATTCACATGATTGAACTATTGATTCACATTATTTACTATTAGGGGAGGTGGTCCAAGTTTGATAATACTTGCGAGGCTAAATTAAAAATGAAAGAAAAGTTGAAGGTATTGTACTGTAATATTTCTAGCCCCAAAACGTGCAATTATCGAAACTATATTTTTCTATAAATAGAAGCTCATTCTTCGTTCATTTCTCACCAATTCACTAAAGCTATAGAGCAATTATTATAGAGAGAAATTATAGGGAGAAAGAAGAAGAGAAGTTTGCTACCTCACTATTCCAGTATCAAGTTTTTTCTAAGGTAAGGGGTATTATTTTTTTTCGTATTCATGAAGAGAGCTATTGTTATTCCATTCCGTATTATTCTATTAGAATAACCTGTATATTATGTTAGAATATCCTGTCTGTGCGAATTACGCATGACCTGGTTCCATTATTTATTGTTTTGTTGGAATAACCTGTCTGTGCGGTCTATCGCATGCCTGGTGAATTATATTATTATTCCATTCTTTATTATTCAGTTGGAATATCCTGTCTGTGCGGATTACGCATGACCTGGTTCCATTCTTTATTATTCTGTTGGAATATCCTGTTTGTGCGGTCTACCACATGCATTGTGAATTCTTTTGTTATTCCATTTTTTATTATTCTGTTGGAATAACCTGTCTATGTGGACTACCGCATGCATGGTGAATTATCCTTCGTATTCATCCCTTATTAAATTACTTGAAATGATCTCATCTACGTGGATTACTGCATGTGGTGAAAATCCATTTGCGCTTTAATAATTTTTTGACCCTCAAAATTCTCAAAAATTTGAAATGATAATTTGATGAGTTTTCTACATTGTGTCCAAAGATGACGATTTTTGGATGTAAATATTAAGAGTTATGGATTCTATGGGAAAAGACTATTTTAAAAGTAAACCCTTATAACTCCTTGTGGTTAACTCCAAAATTGGTGAAATTTTCATTGGGAGTACATGTATATAATAGGAGTATAACCTGTAAATTTCGGAATTTTTGGACAAAAGTACAATTTATGATAAATGTCTAAATATTCGGCAGTTTTGGCCATATGAAAAATAGTAAATTAATTTTAAAAATTACGAGAAAAATATATGTTCAATATGGGAGTATATTCTGTTAAATCCAAGAAAAGAAATATTTTTGGGACTAATTTGGTATTTTTCATGAAAATAAACTAGTTATGGGTAAATGAATTAAATATGTTATGTGAAGTAACAAAATTAGAAAATATGATTTTTTGGCTTGGGAATCCTATATAGGGTATATGCAGTTTTTTGATGAAGGATTTGATCATTGGTGATGAAATCTTATGAGTATGGCATTTTTGAATGATTAAATGCATTATTTGGTAAAGTGTAAACAATTGAAATAAATTGTTTATAAGTTTAAGAAGTGATTACTGTGACGCCCCCAAAATAGGTATACATCACCCATTCTGAGTTGTCAATACACTGCGTAAACAACTACAACTTTATTATTACAACAAAGAAAAAGCTGTGAGTTTAAATACGAGATATTGCCATCTAAACAATATCCACATACAAATAAATCCTCATCATAATTATTGATACATTATTTTACAAAAATGGTGAGGACTACTAAACAACTCTCTAAAACCATCATTCCATACCCCGACTCGTACTCGCTATATTCTCGCCTCCTGAGAAGAAAAATGGAACAAAAAGGAAAAGGGTGAGCTCAACTAGCTCAGTAAAGAATATTATGACTAAGATAATATATAATAAATTATCGTTAGTCTTCAACAGGGAAAAAAATCTAATAGAATACAATAGACAACAAGTTTTAAATCAATATTCGCAGCGGAAAATATTAATTCATAGAAGAGTTACATAGAGGATGAAATCTACTAATATCTATAAATTTAACAGTCCATTATCAATATTTGTATCCCTGTAACATCAATCAATATATATCTGGAATCATATATTCATCCTTTTTCTGAGTGCCAAGGACATTCACCAGATTAGTCATGTTCATCTAAACACCGTTCATCTTTTGCCTTCACTACGAACCAACGATATTCATCGAAATCATTCATCTTTGCACTATAGGCCAAAGATATTCATCGAAATTATTCATCTTTACCTTCTGAGGCCAAAGATATTCCATAATATCATTATTTAAGGTAAGGATGATGAAAAATATTTTTTAAAGAAACGAATCCAGTGAATCAAAATGACAAGGATTAAGGATTAAGGATTCGTACTTTGTTTTATCCACGTCCAAAAATATCTCAAAAATAATCATAGTGGTGTAAAATTCAAGAATGATCAAAACATGGATACAATCAAAGCTAGTATCCACAATAGATATTTTGGATGAAAAGAAAAATTTTCATTTTTCGATGAATAGTGTCGTATTCGTGAATAATTAATCGATATCTGTGAATAGAGTCGATATCGTGAATAATAACTCTCAGACACCAAAAGTTCCAAATTTGATAAAAAACTTGAGATCAATATTTGAAAGATAATGATATTGAAGAAATAATATCATTACGGAAAAAAAAAATATCTCTTACCTCGAAAGATTTATACTTCTAGCTGAAACACCGGATATAGGCCATGACTTGAACTTGCACCGTATAACAATACTCAAAGTATACTCAAAATACTCACAAGAATACGCTCGATAATATAGAGAGAGAAAACTTCAATTTCTGGTGTAATTTTCAATTCTAACCTAAGCACCCTATTTATAGGAAAATGCTTAGAACACCAAAGTAGAAAATTTAATTTAATAATAATATATATAACAAATTCTCTAAGCACACTTTCTAGATTTTGAATTCAGCATTTACATCACATGCTTAGGTCATTCCACAAAAAAAAAAACGTTTTTCATTCTTTAAATATTTTAAACTTCCAAAAATCAATTATTTCGTAGCTTCGGAACTTCAATAATTCATAATAAATATCCCTTTTGTTAGAAAATTTGAATCTCATGAGTTTTTATAGGAAATTCAATTCTCTACAACATTGCAGAAGAAAGTTTTTCCAAATTCAAAACAAAAATTGACCGAAATCCATAAACTGGCGATTTTACAGGCTATAATCAAATTTCAGTCAATAAATGGGGTCAACCGACATGTTTACCATGTTTTAAACATTTATTGCAACAAAAATACTCTTCCTCCTCGTATACTCATATATCCTACATTCGTTGTAAAAATATCACCATTATTATATTATTAAAATATAATAATATATATATTTAAATGAATTATTTTATCAAAAAATGATAAAATTTCAATTTTCAACAATTGTCACGTTAAAAATTTTCTCCATCTATATCCACATAAAATCAATATTTTCCTCATCATATGAATAAATAATTAATAATTCACAAATAATATTACGAGAATCACAATATTGACAACCGCAGGGCGGTTCCTGGAAAGAGGGGCTTTCAATAAGAATTTCTCCTTATTTGCCGCAATTAGGTGACCAAACCTCTCCTTAGAGCGAGAACTTTCTAGACATTGCCAATAATGTTATCTAATAATATTATTCAGATAATATGAATTATTGCTTCGATAATGAAAATACTTTATGTAATGACAAGTATTGAAACAACAACAATATAAAATATCAACGCAACAATTATTGAACCAATAAAATACTTGAATGCGATAATTCATCGTAACCATTCTTGAGTAGTGCCTTCTTACGTAAGAGTCAATAATTGGTGCAATATCTTTGTCTTCTTTGTGCAACAACGCGTATTCATGTGTTTTAACCACCGGGTATTCCAACAAGGTAAAGCGGTAATAACTACTGTAGTTATTTTTAAACAACTTATATTTGTCATTTTCTTCCTCCAATCGCTTTTTTAGTTATGGGGCCCACACATGGTCATTTACCGGCAGGTAAATCGAATATTCCCAACGCAGATCTAATATTCCACGACCAAACAAATATTCCCCGACAACAATGAATATTTTATAACCACTTGCTTATTTTGAAATATTTGCGTATTTTACCCATAACTATCCACATTAATCACATCAACCCTTACTATTTCAAAATAATAATTAGAGGAAATTAAATTTCATTTATTAATTATTTGGGGTCTTACAATTACAATATTGTTATAATATTAATAATATTAGATTACGAGTTTATTAAGTGATTGATAATATTTGGAAAAATTTAAAGTCTTTAATATTTATCCTTATTTTCGTTTGATTAATGCTTATATCATTGTCATCATCCTCATGCTTATATTATGATGAAAGTCATCTTTGGCTTACGTGCAAAGATGGACTGTTGATTATTGGTTTTACAGTTGTATATCTTTGGCTTACGTGCAAAGATGGACCATTGATTATTGGTTTTACAATTGTATATCTTTGGCTTACGTGCAAAGATGAACTATTGATTGATGAGTATCTTTGGATTACGTGCAAAGATGGACTGTTGATTATTGGTTTTACAGTTGTATATCTCTGGCTTACGTACAAAGATGAACTATCGATTGATGAGTATCTTTGGCTTATATGCATAGATGAACTGTTTATTGGTATGATTATGACCAGGGATCATTCGGTATAATCATGACACGTAATGTTATAGATGATGTGGTAAAAGTCCTCATTGGCCCGTAGTGCATTGATGGACAGTTATTGGTATGATTATAACAAGGGATTATTCAGTATAATCATGACCATTGATGATTACATGAATATCCTTGACCGTAGTGCAGGGATGATTCGATGATGTGGATTATTTATTAAGCTGAGTGTCAGCATTAAAATATTGATTATACAATTTTAATTCGTAAAAGATAGTAGATATCATGCTCTACTTGACTCTTCTAAAATACTTGTCTTTGGCATGTAGTGCAAAGGTGAATTGTTAATGAATATCTTTGGCCGTAGTGCAAAGTTGAATGTATTAGTATGATTATGGCGAGGATGGTGCTACTGCGGTACTTACCATTCATTCATACATTCCATTGAATAGTCTCAAAGGACTAATATAACTTATATATATTCAAAATAATATTACATTCCCCCCGGGTTCTTTGTAACCCTTTCATTGTTCTTGTCATAATATCAATATATTACAAACATTCATCCTATACTATTACATAAGTATACTACGGGTTCGTCTTTTCCTTGCCTTTATCCTTGCTTGAGAGCCTTGATCCGCTCGATTTTAAATTTGTGTTCATATGGTTCAAGCAAGAGTGAGCATGACTAGCTTTCGTAAGTACTACCATTCTAATAAACAACATGCTTGAAACATAGAACTCATATATCTTCAATAAGCGAACAATAGTTATGAAATACTATCGATAATTCAAAATAGCACTTCTTTTCCTTCAAAAGCGTTTTACCTGACCATACTTAGTGGAATAACAATTATGGCTCAAGTATATGAGCATATCATAAGTTCTTTTGAAAAGGACAACTGGACACTAAGTCAAGTAAGTCAAAATCATAGCTTACGAGCACTTACGGTGATCATTCATAGTACTCTATGTTGATCGACACTACATTCATTAAGCGTGTATACGTTTAAGTTGTGTAACCTCACGTGCACAATCGTTAAGCGACAAAAAACATTTTAGTATACTTGGTCTTGATTGAAAACCATACCAATATAACTTTCGGTAAACATTAATCATGCTTGATAGATTCATAATATAAGTCTAGCCAAAAGAAATGGCTTAAGACTTCATCATTCAAAACTTCATGTGAAAGAATACATGAATTACAAAGCTTGTCGGTGAAATGGAACAAACAAGGGTTAGAATACTTGCCTTTGGCGTCGATTCTTGATTAATATCCGTACGATTACTTTAAGTCTTTATGATTCTACAATACATAATCACATAACGTACCACATTAAGTCATACACCATCAAGTATGATTACTATTATATCTTACCCTTCATCTCAGCGTAATTCCCTAACTTAGATTCGTTATTAGGGTTTCCGAGCTTTCGTTCGTCATTCTCATTCCGCTCATCTTGATTGATTATAAATTCTTAATCAACATGCAATAGTGTCTTACAAGTACCTTACAATGTCTTAACCATATTATGATTACATCTTAATTCATTACTAACAAGTTCTCTTTCCTTCTACACTTGAAATCATTCTTCACTATCATTTTTCTTGGATTGGCGCCAGCTGGCTTCAAGGATTACTTTCTGTGACTCGTGCTGCTGGCGCGAGTTAGCGATCTGCAAAAACCTCCGACCTCATGACTGCGGCATGGCCATTCTAGGCTTAGAGTCGCGCCGCGGCCTTGACTCTCTGTGCCTCGAAAAATTTTCGATTTTGACATTTTCTGACGAACTTCCGGATAGCATAACTTCTTCGTTTTAAGTCCGAATTGGTCCGTTCAAAAGCCTACGGTTCACAAATTTCATAATCTACGCGTTCATGCAAGAATTTTATCTATTTGACTTCATTTGCTAAAAATTCACCTATGAGTTTATTTTTAACGAAAGCGATAAGCGTTAAATGAGCGTTCAACGCTTCGTTCTTCGTTTTAAGTCGAATCCGGTCATTTTTGAGTCCATGCAACTCTATAATGACTAAAATGACTTGTCTCCATCGAAAACCAACGTTTCCGACTTCAAACACAAAATACGACTTCCATTCCAAAATTTCACGAATTAACGATAATCGTCGATCGTGTGAATTCAAACAAATATTCATTACTAAAAGCGTTCTTAATGGATTTTAATCAACATATGATCATTACAAATTACTTATTAACCCATCTTATAAACAAGGTAGGTTTTGACTTATTTTCATAAGTCATTAACTTATTTAGCTTATGAACTAGAAATCTTCATGCACATGACTTATTAATAACTTAAGTCCTTGATCAAAGTTCTCATGCTATATTCAACATACTAAACATCATATGACAACATATGATAGGTTCTTCATGGTCTTAGCAACTTATTAATGTTCAAGTTGCTTATTCAACTTATTAGACTTAAGTTCATTCTTTAATAACTTATTACATGTTATCCTCAAACCATCCCCTTCTCTATCAATCCTATCATAGAAAAAGATGTAGATAAAAGAGATGAGTCTTACCCTTGAAGACTAAGACTTCAATTCACTTTGGAAAACTAGCAAAAGGTTGAAGTGGCTTATAAGTGCTTAAGTGGCTTATTCTTCCTAACCAATAAGTAGCTTTATATTGAGAGGAAAGTTGGATGAAATAACAACCAACAAAATTGAAATGAGCTTGGTATTTATAGGCTATCAAAAGCTAGGGTAGAATGGTCATTAACACATCCCACCTCCTCATTTCCACCTCCTCATTCCACCTCCTCCTTACCCCCACCTCCTTACTATTCATTATCTAGCCACTAAGTAAACTTGCTAGCCACAACACTTGCTCATCACATCACTTGGTCACCACACATTAACCTTGCCCATCAAGTCTACCCACTTACACTTGGATCGCTCCATGGATCATGGCTAAATCATTGGGCTTGCTAGTTTAATCTAGCTAGTTTTCTTATCGAGCTTACTTTACCATTGTTTGGACTCATGATTAACAAACACTTGGCTTGAAAACACATTCTATTGGACTTCTACCAATAAGCTAGCAATCCTACAAGTCCATTACCTTTAATTCAATAACTTAACATTTATACCCCACGTATAATCTTACAGTATGCTAACTTCGTATATTAATTCTTAATATCGTTATCTCATTCTTCATACATAATAGTACAATATATATATGCATATTATACTTACATCCATTACTTCATATAATGTATACACATTATATAATCACAACTCTCTTCCTTTAGCGACAATAACCTAACGTTTCCCAAATTAAGTCGCGCATGCGAAATATTACGTTTTCCATACTTAGATTATTATTACATAATCAATATCACCTCGATATTATAACGTTACATATTTCTCGGAAGTTCAAAAATAGTTCCGGCGAAATCGATGAATAGTGTTTTTGAAAATTTCTCGGAAAAACTTTTATTTTCGTTTTAGAAATTCAAACACTTTAATTCTCCCGTAGTGAAAATACTCTGACGTTCAAGCGTTTCTAGGTTATAGAAACGACCTTCATCTTCTCGACACGTAATAATAATAAATAATATTATTTTATTCATTATTAAAGGTAATTACAAAATGTTAGATTTTTGAGGTTTACACTCTCTCCCCTTATAAGGATTACATCCCCGAGAATCTACTTAAAAAAAAATTTACACAAATAATTGAGGTAATTCTTTTCATCATTTCTTCTAACTCCCGTTGCTTCTTACTGCATCGTGGTTCTTCCATATCACCTTCACGGAAGGTATAACTTTATTCCATGAGAACTTGTTCTTTTCTATCGATAATTTGAATCGGCGTTTCCTCAAATCGTTAAGTCCTTCTCAACATGGATAGGCTCATATTCTATCACGTGCTTATAATCGGCTTATATAAGGGCGTAATCTGCGAACGTGAAATACATTATGTATTCGTTCTAGAGTGCAGAGTAGTAGCTATCATCATATAAGTTACCTCACCCACCCGTTTTAATACTTGAAAGGTCCTATAAACCTCGGACTTAATTTCCCTTTTTTCCAAAACGTATCTTTCCTTTCCAGGAGATACTTTTAGAAATACGTCTGAACCTACTTCAAACTCTCGATTCTCTCTGCGCGGATCCGTAAACTTCTTACATGCATCTTGAAATTTGCTAGAAGGCGCATCTGAATCTTCTTGACAATATCCATTTATCTGTTGCACCAATTACGGTCCCAACATTGGTGTTCTCCTACCTCATCCCAATCTGATGGCGTTACGCATTTTCTCCCATACAAAGCTTAAATGGGTGGCATACCTATGCTTGCATGATAACTATTGTTATATCAAACTCCACTAACGATAGATGATCATCCCAACTACCCTTGAAATCCATGGCGCAAGATCTTAGCGTATCTTCTAACGTCTGAATTGTCCTCTCGCTCTGTCCATCCGTGCATGGATGATCGTTGTACTCGACTTCAAGCTGCGTTCCCAATTTGCTCTTGTAGACTTCTCCAAAAGTTCGGCGTGAATCGTGGATCACGATCGACCTGAATCGATCTTGGCACTCCATATGCGGAGATTATTTCCTTAATATAAAGTCTAGCTAATTGGTCTAAGTTATACTTAACCCTAATTGGCAAAAAGTGAGCCGACTTCATCAATGGGTCCTTATTACCCAAATCGCATCATACCCCTTCTGAGTAGTCGGAAGTCCTACCACAAAATCCATCGTGATATTCTCCCATTTCCACTCTGGAATTTCCAATGACTGTAACAAGCCACTTGGTCGTTGATGTTCGGCCTTAACTCTCTGACAAGTTAAGCACCTACTAACGTACTCGGCTATCTCTCTCTTCATGTTCGGCCACCAGAAACTCTGTCGAAGATCTTGATACATCTTAGTGCTACCAGGATGAATCGAAAACCTTGAACTATGAGCCTCTTGTAGAACCTGCTCCTTTAATTTCGTCTCATTCGGAACCCAAATTCTTCCTTCAAATCTCAATAATCCCTCCTTATCAAGACTGCACTTAGTATCTTTTTCATTTGTCGGTAGCTCCTCATTAGGTTACACTCATCCGGTTTTGAGTTGTACCTCTTTAACTCTCTCTCGATGGTAGATTGCATCTTCGCCATAAACAACATTGGTCCTCCTTCATTTGGTAGCTTCACTTCCAACTCCATCCTAGCCATCTCTGTTATTAACTTTCGGTTTGGCCGTTAACAAAACAACTTTTCTTTTCGACCCTTCCTACTTAAAGGCGTTGACAACTACATTAGCTTTTCGGGGTGATATAGGATTTCACAATCATAATCCTTTATCAACTCCGAGCCATCTCCTCTTCCTCATATTCAACTCCTTACGTGTGAAGATATATTTTAAACTCTTGTGGTCGTGTATATCTCACATTTTTCTCCATAAAGATAATGTCTCCATATCTTTAGAGCAAAAACTATTGCGGCCCGATTCGAGATCATGAGTAGGATAAACTTTCTCATAATCCTTCAAGCTGCCTAGATGCATCTGTGATGACCTTGCCATCTTTGCATGAGCACGCAACCAAGTCCTCTATCTGAGAAGCATCGCTATAAACTACAAAATTTCATGTGTCATGGGATAATGACAAAGCAGTAACTTCACTCAATCTTTTCTTCAATTCTTGAAAACTATCTTCACACTTATCGGTCCACACGTACTTCACAGTCTTCCTTGTCAAGTTAGTCAGCGGAGTAGCTATCTTGAAAAAATCTGGATAAATCTTCGATAGTAACCCGCTAACCCTAGAAAACTCACTTTTCCTCGATTCGGCGTTTTCGGTTGTTCCCAATTCATCACGGCTTCCACCTTGTTTGGATCTCTGAAATCCCCTCATGGTCGATGACATGTCCTAAAAAGCGCACCTTCTCTAACAAAATTCACACTTCGTGAATTTCGCATACAACTTCTCCTTCCTTAATGTCTCTAACACTAATCTAAGGTGTTCGACATGATCTTACGGCGTCTTAGAGTAGACTAGAATATCATCTATAAACACCACGATGAACTTGTCCAAATATTGTTTGAACACTCTGTTCATCATATCCATGAATCACGGTGGTGCATTTATCAACCCAAACGACATCACTAAAAACTTCGTAATGACCATAAGTCACGAATCTTGTCTTTGGCACATCCTCCTTCTAACCTTCAATGATGATACCCGTTCGCAAATCTATTTTAGAAAATACTTAGCCCTTTTAAGCGATCAAAGAGATCATCGATCTGGGCAATGGGTATTTATTCTTTATTGTTAACTTGTTCAACTCTCATAGTCGATACAAAGTCTTAACGATCCGTCCTTCTTCTTAACAAAGCGATCTGGGGTGCTCCCCACGGTGACACACTTTCAATTTGAATGTACTTAGATCCAACAGTTCTTGCAATTGCACCATCAATTCCTTCATCTCCACTGGCGCCCGTACGATCGGTGCCACAGGCTTGAAGTGCTTCTCCTCAGCACAATGTCTATCACAAACTCTGTCTCCTGTCCGTGGAAGACCGGGTAATTCACTCGGAAATACATCGGTGAATTCTCTCACTATAGGTATTTGTTCCATGGTTGCTACCACTCTACGGTTATCAACAACATGGCACGGATAACCTCGCATCCCTTCCTCGATAATTTCCTAGTTTGTGTCATGGTTAGACAACACGAGCGTCCGGTGATCTATTCCCATAAAATACTACCCGAGGTTGTTCTAACGTCTTAATGTTCACACATTTCTTTTGACAATCTATAATTGCCCCCATGGTTTATCAACCAATCCATTCCAAAATTACATCAATTCTCCTAACTTTATCGATAATAAATCTCTGGATAATTTACAACCCAGTATATCTACTACAACAACTCTTGTGAATATTTTCAACAAGAATTATCTCTTCGTTTGCTACCTTAATATTTAAAGGTATAGGCAACTTTTAGGGAAGTAATCCTAATCGTTTAGCAAAATCGCATGCTATAAAAGCGAACAAGTAGCACCCAGAATCAAATAGCACATCGCATTGATATCATTGATCGAAATAATACTGCGACGGCGTCCCCGATGCAACCGCATCTTGGTGTCATGTTAAAATGCGACCCATCGGCCTACCCGTTTTGCCTTTGGACCCCCAATAGCTAACTTCTTCGCTATTAGTGCCCCGGTTCCCGTCCAGTCCCCTTCTTGGGAAGCGATTCTTAGCCATGTGGTGATTGACCCACACACAAGCATCCGTGATTCTTCTTCAGGACTTGGATGAGTTAGGCGCAATGTGCCCCTCTATCCAGATTGTAGCGAGGCGACCTTCCCCTTGAGACAGACTCCTAAGTGAGTCTTCCCACGAGTCTTCAGAGCCTCCATTCTTCTCTTGGTCTCCTTTCTTCACTCCCGGTATTCCCGAGCTAAATATCTTCCTCTTGACCCTCACCACTTCCACTTTGGCTCCCTCAATCTTGACTCTCCGTCAACCTTTCCCTTATTCTTCTTTTCTTTATGGTATTGGCTCAACGCCTCAATACCACCCTCGGCAATTATCTCCTTCTCTAAAACGATTCCAAAAGAAGTACTTTGGAATACCGATATACGGTTATAGAGCCAGGGTTTCAAGCCCTGCTCGAACCGTCACACCTTCCTCACCTTGGTATCCACCTGATGTAGAGCGAACCTCGCCAGTTCATTGAACTTGGCAGCGTATTGGGGAACAGTCATGTCCCCTTGTTTCAACTCGAGAAACCGCATCTCCATCCTTCCTTGCATGCTCATGGAAAAGTAGTTCTCGAAGAATATCTCATTGAACCTATCCCACATTAAATTCGCTATCCCAAACCTAGCCTGATTGGCTTCCCACCAAAAGTTGGCTTCTCCCTTCATCATATAGGTCGCAAAGGCAACCTTCTGGGCCTCGTCGACATTTGCTATTACAAATGCCTTCTCTATTTCCTTAACCCACGTTTGGGCTTCAATCGAATCCAGTAGTTCCTTTGAACTCCGGCGGACCCACGCTTTTAAAATCCTTAAAGGTGCGTGGCTTCGTCTTTACTCCCGGATTCTGAGGATATATAGCCCTGTTCTATTAAATGCAGCTGTTAATAAATTTACAAACTCCTGCATTGGGTTAACCGGACCTCCCTCCGGTTGATTTACGTCCGCGTCTTGATTACGTTGCACTCTTCTCGGCAACATTTTGCTGATACAATAAACACGTTACGTTATTATTTCTTTCTTTATTAGTTATCATTAATATTAAACAATAACATCAACATCCATAACACATTGCTTTCCATAAAAAGGACTTATTTTCATTCTTACGTAGTATAATACTACATCGGTTACATACTGACCCTAAAATTTCTTTACATTACTTTCCCTTTATCGCTTTCCAAAATTGGGATTTACAAAAGACTACCCTTTACTATACAAAAAGGGCTTTACGTCACTACTACTTACAAAAATATTTACACACTACCTTAAATACCACTACTCTACATCTGCCTCAAGGCATTATTGAAATCTGCCTTGGCAAGACCGGTAATGATATCAGGGCTAATGGTATGCCGTGTTTGCCCCACCTCCACCGGATATCCAGCTACCTGCTGCTGGAAATTCGTATGAGAACTCCTATGGATATAGGACATCATCCATATTTTCTGCACCTTAGTCTTTAGCTCCTCCTTGAGCTCAAAGACCTCGTGCTTTAAATCATGGACTTTGTCCTTAACCAAAATCCTCTCGTCGTGTTCCTGCTCCCACATGGACTCGACCTCAGTCTTGTCCTCTCTAACAAATTGGAGCTCTACCTTAAGCTCCTTAACCTCCTGACAGTAATGGATATTTCTATCCAACACTGACATGAACAGAGACATCATCGACCCCCAGAGCTATCTCAATTGCTTATAGCCTTTGATTAAAGGAGACTGTCTCTACCTCCTCCTCTATCATCCCGTCAAACACTGACATATAGTCAGCTTCCTCTGAGTCTCCAAACTCAATAATCACTACATCATCTGCTCTGCTTCTATAGGGGTTCGGTATAACCTCTACTTGGTTCACTCGACTCTTCACTAATAACTTTGGCCATCTACATACATCTAGTTTACTCACGACATCTACACAAAATAATTAAGTTGATTAGTACACGTCAGTAGAATAATAAAAACACATAACATAATCATAATGCATTTTTATAAGGTTATTTTCTTCTTATACTTCTTTGACTCCTCTTAAGGTTATGACTTAAAGTTTTTAATTCCCTCCCTTAAGTTTTATAACCTAATGTTTTGATACCAACCTGTGACGCCCCCAAATCTGGGTTTTTGTCCAAACCGACAGATGGTGCTACACGGTACTACCATTCATTCATACATCCCATTGAATAGTCTCAAAAGGACTAATATAACGTATGTAGCGTCCCCGAACACGGCCCCAAATCATGCATGGATTGAGGCTTAACTAATCTTTTCTATAATCTTTTGCGGAAGATATAAACATAAATTGTTTATACATTACATTACACACTATTCCCCAAGGTCGAGTAACCTTAACTTATACACATTTCATAAACTATTTATTACATAACAATATTTATCACAATACGCTATTACAAACTAGCTGCACTTTATAACCCAAGCTGAACTTGGCTTTAATCTTTTCCTGTATCCGAACGTATTCGCCTTATCTGCAATGTTTTATCATGATATAGCAAGGGTGAGCATGAAAATTGCCCAGCAAGTTTAAATACAACAATATAAGGATATATCATGATTGAAGAGTATGAATAATAAGCTGGCTATAATTCATTAATATAATTGAGAACTAGCAGGAACAAACTTTTGACTGAACAAGTTTTAAACATGAACAAACATTTCTGAACTAACTGGTAATGAAGGTGATCAACCTTTCATACCTGACTTATACATGCAAGATGTACAGAGTACAATTTTCATGGCAATCGAAGAATGATTTAAACATAAGCTTGAATAAATCACTCTTATTAGAGTTAAGTAAGAACAAACTTGCTCGAACTAATTTGATTACCGCAACGCAATTTATAACGCTTTGCAGAAGACCTAATATTAATAATATAGATCTCCAATATTAGAATAATATCATCACAAGATAATATTGTTATATTTATATACACGTAATAACCTAACCACATAACACATAACCCTATTAGTCTATACAAGATAAAGACTTAATATCATCGGGTCAAACTATTTCATCGACTTAAAATCGTCACCATTCTATCATCCCGATTTATCTAATTTGGACGAATATCGAGTTTAAGTTCAATTAAACTCTTCCTAAACACTTAACAATTATCACGGATAATTTCTTATCGATCAAAACATTTTTCCTAGGCTCGTAATAATTTTCGAATAATTATTACCATTTATCATGATTTTCCAATCATTAATATAAATATTTAAATGAATTAAATACCACATAATTCATTAATCATTAATATTAATTTAATATAAAATATTAATGAAAATCATTATATAATATTATAATGTAAAATAATATTTCAAAATATTTTAAAAAAATCATAATTATTTGATTTTTAAACACTTAAATCCATTATCCGATAATTAATATTAATATTAAAATATTAATATTTTCATGCCAAAATATCAAAAGTTATATTTTATAACTTAAAATATTTTTATAACACTTAAATCATTTTTAAATGATTTTAAAACATTAATTCTATTTTTCCTTAATTTATTTAATATATTTATTAAATAAACTAATTACCATTAATAATAAATTATTAATGAAATTTATCATAAAATATTAAAAGTCATCAAAAATAACTTAAAATATTTTCTTTTACCATAATATTATTTTTCATGATTTTCATGAATTAAAACTATTTTAAATAATTTATTTAATATTATAATTAAATAAATAAATACCTTTTATATTCCCAAAAATATTAAATATTTTTGAAATATATCAAAATAATTAAAAACTATTTTTCAAGCTTTAAAATAATTTTTTTCATAATTTAATATGTATTTTTAATAATTAAAAACCATTTTTTTCTAATTTTAATTAATTTTCGAAATAATATTAATAAATCTGTCATTAAAGGGGCCTATAGCGTGAGCCGTCAATCGCTATAGGTGTTCTTGGTGTTCTTGGGCAAATTCCAGATCTTCATGTCGAGTTCGAGGTTACCACTTTGACCAGAAATAAATTCATGTTCCTTTTATAATCTGGGCAGATAATGTTACCTAACATGTAGTATAAGTGTAATAATATTATTATCAATCGAGAACATGGCCATCCAACAACAAAACAGCAATATCTGGGTAATCAAAACCTTGTCGAGCATCGCTGGGGTTTCTGGCAACCCGAAAACCCAAGCGCGCTTCGAGTGCCTACATTTGAAGCTTTAAATCTTAATCTTACGGGTTCGGTTTATGTGATCTAGTGGTTTCATTTTGTAGTACTAATGTCCGGGTACACAACCATAACACCAAAGCAACCTAACAACATCAAATGTTCACGATCTAGCATGGTCAAAATAGGGTCCTGATTTTGTTTTTGAACAATCTGGGTTTTCCTGATTTGTTCTTCCGAGAATAAATCAACCCTAGTTTGACCATACTTATATCCGTTTTGGTTTATGCTTTTGGAAAAATAAATGTTTATATATATAGCCTACATGTCAATATACAAGATCCAATGAGATAACATCACATAACCACCTAAACAACTCAAGATCTAGCGCTGAAATAACTTGTCGGAAAAATTTTTGAATTACGGGCTACCCTGCAATTGATTTAATGAATGGTCAACGGCCTTTGACTCCAAGTCATATCTCTCACCCATTCATGATCCGATCGTGTTTCTTGATTCGAGAGCACGATCGACATGACATAGAACACATATATAACTTAAAACATAACAAACATTTAACGAGAAAAAGATCTAGAGGCTCGACATTACGTTGTCGACCTCAACTTTAAAATTTTTCCGGATTTTCAAAATGTAAGATTTGAGCTCTTTAATGTTATGGATCATGGATTTATCAACCCGGATCATCAATTGACACCTTATTACATATCTTTGACCAATCAATTACAACATTTAACATCAAATCATGAGATTTCAATTTTAGGGTTCATATACCTTTTGAGTTTTAATTCTTGAATCGGGTCCTTTGATCCGATCCATAGCTTGTTACAAGATGATCATGCTTCATCTTTTCTTTCTATATCTTTCTAACTCCAATTTTAGAGAGAAAAATGGCTTGGACAAAATGAGAATAAATAATGAACTTTTCTCTCTTTTTTAATTTATATAATCTACAAGTGCAATGTATTTTGATGAAATGGCCGGCATATATAGTGATGTGTTGTGTTTGTAGGTTATACAAAAGTCAAGATTGGTTCAACAACTAAAGTTATTGCAATTTCTACAATTTAGCTTATTAAAGAAACCCTAAAAGGGCATTTTGGTCTTTTCCATAAATTTCTAGAATTTGCCATTTAATGAAACCCTTAGGGTTTAGGTTTTGAGCAATCTAGGGTTTAGGGTTTGGACATTTTTAGGGTTTAGGTTTTAACCCTCAAATATTTAGCAACTTGGATTTCAAAATTTTCTAATTAAATTTTAAAATAGAAAATTTTTGATTTCTAATTAAAATTAGGGCTTCCTAATTATATCATAATTTCCTAATCATGAATCATTATTTGCTAATTAGGACAATTTTATCCTAATTAAAATTGCTAATTAAGCACTTAGGGTCAAATTTGTACATTATAATTTATAACCCAAAATTAGGGTTTTAAATATAAAATAATATTTCAATTTTTAAAATTAGATTTCCCAATTAGATTAGGGTTTTTAATAACTTGACAATTAGGATTTATATTTCCTAATTAACATTGCAATTATAGCAATTAAATCCACCAACTTTGTATAATTAGGGTTCAAAATGGTCATTAGGGTTTTCAACCCACAATTTAGGGTTTCTAATAATTTTCTTCTAAATAGAATTTAAATACTTGTAATTAGATTACGGTTTTCTAATTACTCAATCTTGAAAATTAGAATTAATATATCCTAATTAACATTAAATTACTAAATTAACACTTTCATTTTCCCCATTTACAAATTAGGGTTTTCAAATCCATCATTAAGGTTCCTGACGGAAAAGTTTAAGTTCGATAATTTGAAATTAGGGTTTGTTAATTAATTAAGCGTTACCCTAATTAATATTATAATAATAGCAGTAGAGCATTATAATCCTCCATTAATTTCCCATTAGGGCTTCAATTTATCGAGAATCAAACTAGGGTTTTCAGATCAAGTATTAGGGTTTCAGATTTGGAATTAGGGTTTTGTAATCAATTTGTTAAGATTAACCCTAATTAATCTTTTAATTATTTACACGTATGCCATTAAGTTCCCGATTTAGGGTTTCATGCACCGAATTAGGGTTTCGGATTTTCGGAACTGAAACTACGGTTTCCAGAACCGATTTCTAGGGTTTCTTATCAGACGTTAGGGTTTTCTAACTGAACGTTGTTGTTCTTAATATATTCTTAGGGTTTGACGCAGATATAATTTATCTGGTCAACCCTTGACCCTTAACCACATTCTGTACACAGAACATAACCATATACACAGAACTTAATCACATAAATCCTTAATCCTGAATAATTCACCTAAATCCTTCACAGAATTTTGAAATCCTCAAAATTCCATCCTAATAAAATCAAATGCATACACTTATTTTCTATCTAGGTCTAATATTTAACCTTCATTCAATCATTTAAGATTTTTATAAATTGTCTAAATTCTCGGGTTATCACAACTTATATATATTCCAAATAATATTACATTCCTCAGGTTCTTTGTAACCCTTTCAGTTGTTCTTGTCATAATATCAATATATTACAAACATTCATCCTATACTATTACACAAGTATACTACAGGTTCGTCTTTGCCCTGCCTTTATCCTTGTCGGAGCCTTCGGTCCGCTCTATTTTAGCTGTGTTCATATGGTTCAAGCAAGAGTGAACATGACTAGCTCAACAAGTACTACCATTCTAATAAACAACATGCTTGAAACATAGAACTCATATATCTTCAATAACTGAACAATAGTTATGAAGTACTATCGATAATTCAAAATAGCACTTCTTTTCCTTCAAAACGTTTTATACAACCATACTCGGTAGAATAACAATTATGGCTCAAATCTATGAGCATATCATAAGTTCTTTTGAAAAGGACAACCTGGAACTAAGTCCGTAAGTCCGTCATAGCTTACGAGCACTTCTGAGTGATCAACTCATAGTACTCTATGTTGATCAACACTACATTCATTAAACGTGTATACGTTTAAGTTGTGGCAACCTCACGTGCCTGTCGTTAAACAACAAAAACATTTTAGTATACTTGGTCTTCGATTGAAAACCATACCAATATAACTCGGTAAACATTAATCATGCTTGACAGATTCATAATATAAGTCTAGCCAAAAGAAATGGCTTAAGACTTCATCATTCAAAACTTCATGTGAAAGAATACATGAATTACAAAGCTTGTCCAGACTGAACTGAAAAAAGGGTTAGAATACTTTCCTTTGACGTCTGATTAATGATTAATATACGTACAATACTTTAAGTCTTTATGATTCTACAATACATAATCACATAACGTACCACATTAAGTCATACACCATCAAGTATGATTACTATTATATCTTACCCTTCATCTCAACGTAATTCCTAACTTAGATTCGTTATTAGGGTTTCCGGCTTTCATTACGTCATTCTCATTCCGCTCATCTTTGATTGATTATAAATTCTTAATCAACATGCAATAGTGTCTTACAAGTACCTTACACTGTCTTAACCATATTATGATTACATCTTAATTCATTACTAACAAGTTCTCTTTCCTTCTACACTTGAAATCATTCTTCACTATCATTTTTTCTTGGGCGCAGCCAGCCTAAGAATTGCTTTCTGTGACTCATGACATGCAAGACTTGAGTTAGCGATTACACAAGCCCTCACTCCTCACGCCTTGTAGCAGCCATTCTAGGCTTAGAGTCGTATGCATGCCCTCGACTCTGTGCCTCGAAAAAATTTTTTCGATTTTGACATTTTTACGAACTTCCCGGACGCATAACTTCTTCGTTTTAAGTCCGAATTGGTCCGTTCAAATTTCATAATCTACGCGTTCATGTAAGAATTTTATCTATTTGACTTCATTTGCTAAAAATTCACCTATGAGTTTATTTTTAATGAAAACGATAAATGTTCGTGAACGTTCAACGCTCGTTTCTTCGTTTTAAGTCGGAATCTAGTCATTTTTGAGTCTGCAACTCTATAATGACTAAAATGACTTGTCTCCATCGAAAACTAACGTTTTTGACTTCAAACACAAAATACAACTTTCATTCCAAGAATTTCACGAATTCGACGATAATCGTCCAATCGTGTGAAGTCCGACAAATATTCATTACTAAGCGTTCTTAATAGATTTTAATCAACATATGATCATTACAAATTACTTATTAACCCATCATATAAACAAGTAGGTTTTGACTTATTTTCATAAGTCATTAACTTATTTACCTTATGAACTAGAAATCTTCATGCACATGACTTATTAATAACTTAAGTCCTTCAATCAAAGTTCTCATGCTATATTCAACATATTAAACATCATATGACAACATATGATAGGTTCTTCATGGTCTTAACAATTTATTAATGTTCAAGTTATTTATTCAACTAATTCCGCTTAAGTTCATTCTTTAATAACTTATCATGTTATCCTCAAACCATCCCCCTTCTCTATCAATCCTATCATAGAAAAGATGTAGATAAAAGAGATGAGTCTTACCCTTGAAGACTAAGACTTCAATTCACTTTGGAAAACTAGCAAAGGTTGAAGTGGCTTATAAGTGCTTAAGTGGCTTATTCTTCCTAACCAATAAGTAGCTTTATATTGAGAGGAAAGTTGAATGAAATAACAACCAACAAAATTGAAATGAGCTTGGTATTTATAGGCTATCAAAAGCTAGGGTAGAATGGTCATTAACACATCCCACCTCCTCATTTCCACCTCCTCATTCCACCTCCTCATACCCCACCTCCTTACTATTCATCATCTAGCCACTAAGTAAACTTGCTAGCCATAACACTTGCTCATCACATCACTTGGTCAGCACACATTAACCTTGCCCATCAAGTCTACCCACTTACACTTGGATCGCTCCATGGATCATGGCTAAATCATTGGGCTTTCTAGTTTAATCTAGCTAGTTTTCTTATCGGGCTTACCCTACCATTGTTTGGACTCATGATTAACAAACACTTGGCTTGAGAAACACATTCTATTGGACTTCTACCAATAAGCTAGCAATCCTACAAGTCCATTACCTTTAATTCAATAACTTAACATTTATACCCTACGTATAATCTTCGTATGCTAACTCATATATTAATTCTTAATATATGTTATCTCATTCTTCATACATAATAGTACAATATGTCGTATTATACTTACATCCATTACTTCATATAATGTATACACATTATATAATCACAACTCTCTTCCCTTAATGCTTAATAACCTAACGTTCCCAAATTAAGTCCACATGCGAAATATTACGTTTTCCATACTTAGATTATTATTACATAATCAATATCACCTCGATATTATAACGTTACATATTTCTCGGAAGTTCAAAAATAGTTCCCGAGCAGAAATCGATGAATAGTGTTTTTCAGAAAATTTCTCGAAAAACTTTTTTTTTCGTTTTAGAAATTCAAACACTTTAATTCTCCCACGTAGTGAAAATACTACGACGTTCCGACATTTCTAAGTTATAGAACGACATTCATCTTCTCAACACGTAATAATAATAAATAATATTATTTTATTCATTATTAAAGGTAATTACAAAATGTTCGATTTTCCGGGGCGTTACATCCCAGGTTCTCTAACCTTATCATTACAAACATACCCTTTAGATATACAAAAAGGGTTTACAAACATAACGTAATAATAATGATATTCATAACTAATTTATTACAATACCTTTGCCCTTGTCCTTCACAGCACCTCCTGCCACTTCGTCCCTATCTGAAAAGTTTTATTTAGAAAGGGTGAGCAACAAATTTGCCCCGCAAGTTAAGACATACAATAAATGTATAAGAATCAAATAGAACAGACTATTTATTTTGATATAATGAAACCAAAGTTCGGGGAACTTTGAAATAGCTGAACAAAACTTTAATAACTAATAAGTCTTCTCGCATTCTATGCAACACAATAATCTGATAATGAAAGAGTACAACGCTTTCAAAGTTTCTACGATATTCTAATGAATAATCAAAAATCAATTCTACACAATAACAAAGTGGAATATTTTCCAGATTTATGCTAAGTGATCTATTGGATCTTGAACTTCTCTTCTCGGGTATCTATCAAAGTTTTACTTTGATATATACGCAGGTGTATCAGATAACCATAAAGATTAAATCATACCCCTCTACAAGTACTTAGAGCCGGCCAATTCCTTGTACCCTATATTATGCATAATACTTAAACGCGCGCAAAGGCCGAATATACGACCAATAAAATGTTCCCTTTGTATAAAAGCTTGTTCTTCTCAGTCTCAGTCTTAGAATCAGAATTTGATTTACAATAAAATACTATGATTTCAATATCTAAATCACTTTCTCGATCTTGCCGAAATAATTGGCATCGATCTGTCAATATTAATTGAATTCTCTTCTCGAACCTATCGAGTTCTAACAATTATTCGTCCAGCCAGAATAATTGGCGAAGACACTTCTCAACACAATTCTACAATAGACATGAATTATCTGTACTATTTACAATCATTAATAGCTTCTACGGATGTGAATATCCAACAATAATTATTCTTCGAATATGTTTTCCGAATCATTAATTCAATTTAAATTAATAAACACGCACTAACTGCTAATAATCAACAATAAATTCTTGGACGTGGTCTAATCAACAATAATTAACCACCATAAATATTGAACAATACTAACTCAAGGTTGAGTTAAGGAAACTTGCCTTCCGCATTGATTACAGCTACACAATATACTTATCTGCGTTCATAAGACCTAGAATCAACAATATCAGTCTCACAATTAGTACAATAATTTATAACACATAACACTGTAATTCATAGTCAAACTTTCTTCTAGGCACATTACCACATAGCCACATCAGTGTTTATAACTTATATAAACACTCATCAAGTCTAACTAGTTCGGTCTAGTTGGACTTCGATCTATTCTCGGTGTTCTGGTCACCCTATCCAATAATTAACACATTGATTGTCAATTAAACTTGATGTCTAAGCTTCAATATTATTTTAGATAAGTCAATTATCCTTTATAATATTTTTTCGGAAGCTTTTAATAATTTATAAACAATTATTATAATTTATAATATTTTTTCAAACACTTAAATCATTTTTAAATGATTTAATTATCAAATATTCTTATCATAATTAATATTTAATAATATAAAAATATTAATGTTATACTTTGTCAAAATATTAAAGTTATTATTAATAACTTAAAATATTTTTAAATCCTCAATATTCTAATTAAATGATTTTAAATTAATTAAAATCATTTTAAACACTCATCATTAATATTTAAATATTAATGAAATTATCATTAAAATATTAAAAGTTATTAATTATAACTTAAAATATTTTTAAATCATTTTCCCATTTTTAAATGATTTTTAAATCAATAAAATTATTTTTAATTTATTTATTGAATATAATAATTAAATATATCTAATATCATTAATATTAATTTATTAATGAGAATTCTCCAAAAATATTGAAAATTATATTTTATAATTCAAAATATTTTTAACACTTTATTCTCATTTAAAATGATTTTTAAATCAATAAAATTATTTTTAACTTATTTATTTAATACAATAATTAAATAAATCTAATATCATTAAAATTAAGTTATTAATGAAAATTATCTAAAATATTAAAATTTATATTTTATAACTCAAAATATTTTTAAATACTTTATTCTTATTTAAAATGATTTTCATAATATTAAATTATTTTTCTCTAATTTATTTAATTTACTAATTAAATAAATTAAATATCATTAATATTCAAATAATTATAAATATTAATAAAAAATATCCCAAATAGTCAAAAATTATTTTTCATAATTTAAAATAGTTTTTCAAACTATTTTTGTAATTTATTTTTAATTTATTTCTATTTTTAATTTAATTTTCAGAAAATAAGAAATTAGAAATTAAATAATTTGTCGCTATATATAGCCTATAGCGACGCTTTCTGTCGCCTTAGGTGTTCTTAAGCCTCAAGAACAATCATCGCCGCCTCAAGGGTACTTCGTTTGGCCCAGGTATGATTCTAATCTCAAAATGTTTATGGGCCAACTAATGTTCATAACTCGTAATACTAACGTAATATTACATGTTCCCACAATCAGATAGGTCATATAACAACACACTAGGAAGATCTGTGCCTTTAAAGTCCTTGTCAGACGGTTCCTGGGTTTTCTAGAAACCCAGGCAGTCCGAGTGGACACTTTCAACTTCAAATTAATCGGAGTTCTGATCATGATTTTGGTGGTTTTATGGTTCATACATGTAGTATACATGACAAGGACTAACGACATATCAAGATCCAAGTCCATCAACAACATATTTATCGGTTATGACACGGTCAAACCTTGTTAGAAATTTTGTTCAAACTATTTCTGGGTTTTTCTAAAAATGCAAATCGTGATCAGATGGTCAAGTTTGACCGTCCACTACATTCGATCAGTTGATGATTTAAGGTATCTAAAGGCCAGAATCTATAGTCCACATTACAGGCTACAATCTGAATACAACAAAAACATCAAAACACTTAAACAACTGACAGATCAATGAGTTTAAAAATGTTGTCAGACATTGTTCATACTTAATGGGTTACCCAGAATTTTACTCGGTCATGGTCGATCAACCGACTTTGACTGATTATATCTTGAAATCTGGAAATCGAATAGCTTGGATTCCACTTCCAGATCAAAGTACTCCTGGCATACTACAAATCCACAGCTTAAAACAACACAAATAATAAACAAACAAGAATCTATGGCTCCTAACATTAGCTTGTCAGACCACAAATCATGTTCTTGGACAGTTTTGAAAATTATCACTTTTAAAGCCATTTGATTCTATGGATCGATGGTATATCACCATAGATCATCATAAAACACCTTCTAGCAAACATGTAAACACATAAACATAACTTTTTTCTTAACATGAAAGATCAAAAATAGGTTAGGGCTTTTATACCTTCAAGTTCAAATCTTGATCTATGCTCTTCAATCTGATATAAGGTGATCTAGGGGTTGTTTATGTGACTAATCTACTTAACAAATTTGGAGGTCTTGGTGAGAGAGAGATTTGGTGAGAGTTTGATAACAAATAAGCTAATTTTGCATACTTTCTCTCTCTAAATCTATTTATATTACTTAGATACATTGTATACAAGCATGCAAGGAGTCAAATGGGATCAGATGTGCTGAAATTTTTAGTCACAAGTCAAAGCATTAGGTTACCAACTAAAGCTTTAGCAAATTTTACAAGTTACATAAATAAATATTCCAAAAATGGCATTTTGGTCATTTGCATTATTTTTTTTAATGGCATACTTGACATTTTCCAAACCCTTAGGGTTTAACCCTTTGGTTTTGTGATGTCCCCAAATTTAGGTACTTAAAACCCGAACTCGGTGCTTCACGATAACATTTCTATGAACGGAATAATACAAATAATAACAATAATATAGATACCAAACTTAATTTATACATCAGAGTATAATCCCTAGGTAAGAGACCTTTAAACATTCATTACGAGTAGTTAATTTGTGTATTGACTGATAAATAAGAGTAGAGTTGTGCTTAACGGAGAATAGAAACCCTAACCCTAAGTCCGGATAGGGATTCGATTGAAAATATAATTAAAATAATTATATTGATGAGTATGTGGTTGTACTGTATAGAATGTTGATCAATGATTGGTCGAGTAGGGTACAATATTTATAAACCCTAATAAGGGATTAGAAACCCTAATCTCAGGATTTGAAACCCTAACGCGTAGTTAGGAACCCTAATCGAAAGTCAGGAAACCCTAATTTTTAATTCAGGAATCCTAAACCTTAATTAGGAAACCCTAATCCTAATTAGTAAGCCCTAAAGTGATTAGTAAACTTTAATGTGTTTAGTAACCTTTAATATAATTAGGAAACACTAAGTATATTTTTGAAATCTTAATTTTCTATTTTAAAAATCCTAATTTAGAAAATCCTAGAAGCTAAAGTTGTAAAACCTTAGGGTTAGAACCTTAGGGTTAAACCCTAAAGGTTTGGTAAATTCCATGTATGCCACTAAAATTACATGTACAAAGTCTAAAATGCCCTTTAATTAGATGTTAAACTAAAAGATTTGCAAATCTAGTGAGTCATCACTTTGGATAAGACCATGTGCTTAAATTCTTTATCAAATCTGATCCAAAAATGCCACCTAGCAAGTATGGATTCATTGCATCTAAGATACAAGAGATTTAGGAGAGAGAATGTTCATAAATTAAGCTCATTAGCTATCTAACACCAACCAACTCTCTCTATCATCCAATGTTCCAAAATTGTTAAGTGATTCAGTCACTCTTCAAGCCTTTAGATCACCAAAATCAGTTAAGGAGGTCAAGGATCAAAGATCGGACAAGAGAGGTATAAACCCAAACTCATCTTAGATCTTGTATGCTAAGAAAATAATTTTGTTTATGTGTTTAGATTAATGCTAGAAGGTGTTTTTAGTTGATCTATGATGATCCATGATGGATCCATAGCATCAAATGGCTTTAAAGTAGTGTTTTTCAAAATCTGTTCTTGAGCTTGAAATGTGGTCTAACAAGAAATGTCAGTAGCCACAGATCCTTGCTCGTATATGATATGTGTTGTTATAAAGTTGTTATTGGTAGCTTGTTATGTTGTCTTGGACGTGGAAGTAAAATCACAGACCAGTCAAAATCTGGGCAACCCAGAAAGTGCTAAACTAGTGTCTGACAATACTTTGAAAGGCTTTGATCTATTGTATGTTAATCCTTTTGTTGATGTTAGGATAACCAATATGTAGCCTGATGTATGGACTTGAGATCTATACTTTTAGATCTCTTAAATAACACACGTGTGGGACATAGTGGACGGTCAAACTGGGCTTGTCGATTATGGATACCAATACTGGAAAAACCCAGAAACCGGATGAACAAGGATTCTGACAGGGTTTGATCGGGATTTATCTAGCAGATATGTTGTTTCCAAACTGATTTGTTGTTATGAAAATGTTCCTTGTCATGTATACTAGAGATTCAAACCATTAAACAGCATGAACCATGAGCAGAACATAAAGGAAATCTAGCTTGAAAGTGTCAACTCGACACTGTCTGGGTTTCTGGGTTACCCAGAAAACCCAGATGTGATCTGACAGTACCTTTAAGGGGCTGGATCTACTTGTTTGGATGTGATATGACTTGGATGTTAGTTGATGATGGTAGTGTTACATAAACACTGCACGATCATAGTTCTAGCTAGCCCAGAATCCGATTACGCTGAGAATCAAGAGTGGTCAAAGTTAACCCCTTAAAACTCTCTGACAGTGTTCTTGAAGTTCAAGAACACCTAAGACGACAGACAAGTGTCGCTTTAGGCTATAGCGGCGATTTTTATTTATTTTAATTTCTTAATTTCTGGAAATTAATAAAAAATAGAAATAAATCCCAAAAATTATTAAAAATTGTTTTAAAATTATTTTAAATTATGAAAAATAATTTTTGACTATTTGGAATATTTTTCATTAATATTTATAATTTTTAAATATTAATGGTATTTAATTTATTTAATTAGTATATTAAATAAATTAGAGAAAAATAATTTTATATTATAAAATTATATTAAATAAGAATAAAGTGTTTAAAAATATTTTGAGTTATAAAATGTAACTTTTAATATTTTTGGAGAATTTTATTAATAATTTAATATTAATGGTATTGGATTTTTTTAATTATAATATTAAATAAATGAATAAAAATGATTTTATTGATTTATAAATCATTTAAAATAAGAAAATGATTTAAAATATTTTAAGTTATAATTAATAACTTTTAATATTTTGATGATAATTTCATTAATATTTAAATATTAATGGTGATGGTTTAAAAATGATTTTAATTAATATAAAAATCATTTAAGTAGAATATTGATGATTTAAAAATATTTTAAGTTACTATAAATAACTTTAATATTTTGACAAGTATGTTATTAATATTTTAATATTAATGATGATGGAAGTAATTAGTATTTAAATCATTTAAAAATGATTCCGGTCTTTGAAAAATTATTATAAATTATAATAATTGTTTATAAATTATTAAAAGCTTCCGAAAAATATTATAATTATAATTGATTTATTTAAAATAATATTGAAGCTTTGAGACCAAGTTTAATTGACAATAAATGTGTTAATTGTCGTATAGGGTGACCAGAACACCGAGAATGGACCGAAGTCCAACCAAACTGAAATAGTTAGACTTGATAAGTGTTTATATAGGTTATAAACACTGATGTGGCTATGTGGTAATGTGTCTAGGGGAAAGTGTAACTGTGAATTACAATGTTGTGTTATAAATGATTGTGTTAATTGTGAGACCGACATTGTTGATTATAGGTCTTACGAACGTAGTTAATTATATTATGTAGTTGTAATCAGCGGAGAAGGCAAGTTTCCTTAACTCAACCTTGAGTTAATATTGTTCAATTATTATGGTGGTTAAATATTGTTAATTAGACAACGTCCAATGATTTATTATTGATTATTCACAGTTAGTGCATGGTTATTAATTCAAATTGAATTATTGATTCTGAGAATATACTTGTAGAATATTGTTATTGGATATTCATATCTGTAGAAGCTAATATTGACAGTACAGATAATTCTTGTTTATTATCAAATTATGTTGAGAAATGTCTTAGCTAATTATTCTAGCTTGACGAACATTTGTTAGAACTTGATAGGTTCGAGAAGAGAAGAGAAGAGAATTTAGTTATTATTGATAGATCAATGCCAGTTGTATCGGCTAGATCGAAAAAGAAAACTTGATAGGTTTGAGAAGAGACGAGAAGAGAAGTGATTAGATATTGAAATCATTGAATTTCGTTGTTAAATCAAATCTTGATTCTAAGACTGAGAAGAATAACCTTTTATAAAAAGGGAACATTTTATTGGTCGTAAATTCGACCTTTGCGTGCGACTTAAGTATTATGCATAATATAGGGTACAAGGAGTTGGCCGACTCTAAGTACTTGCAGAGGGGTATGATTTAATCTTTATGGTTATCTGATACACCTGAGTATATATCAAAGTAAATCTTTGATATCTACCCGAGAAGATAAGTTCAAGATCTTGTGTGATCACTCAGCAGAAAATCTGGAAAACATTCCACCTTGTTATTGCATAGAATTGATTCTTGATTATTCATTAGGATATCATAGAAACTTTGAAAGCGTTGTACTCTTTCATTATCAAATTATTGTGTTACATAGATTGTGAGAAGACTTGTTAGAAGTTGGAGATTTGTTCAGCTATTTCAAAGTTTCCCGAACATTGGTTTCATTCTATCAAAATAGATAGTTTGTCATTATTGATTCTTATACATTTACTGTATGTCTTAACTTGCGGGGCAAATTTGTTGATCATCCTTGCTAAATAAAACTTTTCAGCTAGGGACGAAGTGGCAGGAGGTGCTGCAAAGGATAAAGGCATAGTTATAAATTAGTTATGAACATTATTATTATGTTATATTTGTGAACCCTTTTTGTATATCTAAGGGGTATGTTTGTAATGTTAAGGTTAGCGGACCTGGGATTAATGTATTAACAACATATGTTAATGTGGTATGTATTACTATTCATATTTAAATGGGTAGTTAGATGCTATTATATTGTGGATTGTGAACACCAAACTCGAGGGTCAGGTAAGCCGAATTTGGGGGTGTCACAGGTTGGTATCAAAGCTGTAGGTTATAAACCTTAAGTGGGGAGGGGGAAAACCCTAGGATTATAACCATAAGCGAAATAGAGAATACTCATTTAGAGTACTAAGTGAGGGATTATCGGAGTGCATTAATAGTGAGATATGTGGACACATAGTGTGAGAATTTTGTACTGGTAAACTACTAATCAAGTTGTTTAAACTGATTGTAGGATGTCCGGAGATGACGAAATGAGTATGGAGATGCCAGCGGCTGTTGCACCAGTGCCAGTAGCCGAGGTTCTAGCACAAAGCGAGTCCATGGAAGAAGTGGGGAAAGATGAACCTATGGTGAATCTGGGGAGTGATCATGATGATTATCTTGAGATGTATCTGAGTGGTGATAAGGAGGCAGAGTCTGAAGAAGCTAAGGTGGAGAAAGGGAATAAGACCAAAGTTGGAGAGAAAGATCAAGAATCTATAGAAGTCCAAGAACTCCGGAGTAAAGTGTTTTTCTTGGAGGAGTTCTGGAAGACGGAATGAGCGTTACACGAAATGACTGAAGAACGGAATGAGCTGAAGGCGCAGGTGGAAAGGATGAAGACAGAAGGTGGTGGATCGTCGGAGGGAACAATCAAGCAGAAGAAAGGCAAGAAAAAGAAAGAGAGGGACATCGACAGTAATAATTCTGAAAAATTCAAACCCAAAGAAGAAGCAAGTTTGTGGCAAGTGTCGAAAGACTCACTTGGGAGAATGCATGATGTGGAAGAACGTATGTTTCAACTGTAAACAGGAAAGACATATTTCTCTACATTGTCCTAAGCCGAATATGAGGAAGTGTTTCTCATGTGGGAGAACGGGTCACGAATTCAACAAGTGTCCCAGCAAGAAGAAGACTAGTGAAGGGAGTGGTCGGTAGACAACTTAGATATATGGGATAGTATCTTGTGGTAGAAGTTTATGATATTAAGTGTTGTAAAAATGAGAATGATGAGTAAACATATGTAAATATATATGTTTGTATTAATAAAATCTTTATTTTCTATATGAATATAAGATTAAGATTAATTTGTGAGTTCTTAAAACTCATACTTATGGTAAGTTCATGACTCATAATTATATGAAATGTTTCTGAACCCCTCAGGTATTGGACACCAAAGGTCTAACTAGGATAAGTTCATATACTCATATAATTATGGCAAGTTTTTGAACTCATAAGTGTGGTAAGTTTGACAAACTGGGAATACCTATGTGTGAATAGAGAAGTGCAACTTTTTGTATAAAGTCAGAGAATTAAACTTTTTGAGTAAAGTTTGAGAATTACAACTTTTTGTGTAAAGTTGTGTATGTTAATCCTAAAATTTATTTAAAATGGGATAGTAATATGTGTTAAGTACTAAATGTACTATGTGCTATTTGAATAAATATGTGATTATATGAGAAATACGTGTTGAATGCTTACTATGTTAAGAGTTTGTGTAAAGGAGAATTAATGTAAGATTTTTATTTAAATCAGATCATACCGCCTAGACGACAGAATCAAAATAAAAGAGAAGAGCAGTCGGTAAATAATGAAGGAGGTCAAGCATACCCAATGCAAAACTTTGCAAATATGATAGCCGAAGCTATAGAAAATAAAGCTCCAGCAAGAGGAAGAGCGAGATATCAGCTAGCTGATAGATTGGCTAACTTCAAGGAATTTAAAGCGGTAGGACCGCCGAAATTCAAGGGAACCATGGATCCGATTGAAGTCCAAACTTGGGTGAAGGAGATGGAGAAAGCATTCATCATTGCGCGAGTGGCAGAAGAGTAAAACATGGCTTTTACAACTTATTTGATGAAGGGAGAAGCCAATTATTGGTGGGAGATGAATCAGGTGAGAGCTGGTACAGTTGTGGTTACTTAGACAAGATTCAAAGAGTTGTTCTTTGAGAATTACTTTTTAACAAATATGCAAGCAAGAATGGAAGTCAAGTTTCTAGAACTTAAACAGGAGAACATGTCAGTTTCTGAGTATGCTGCCAAATTCAACGAGTTGGCGAGATTTGCACCTCATCAGGTGGACACGGAATTACGAAAGGCAAGAAGGTTTGAGAATGGGTTGAAGCCGAGTATATACAACAAAGTAGCTGTGTTGCAGATCAATACGTTCGCGGCTTTACTAGAAAAAGCTTTAATTGCTGAAGGAGGGAGCGAAGCTGCATCTCAATTCCATCAGGAGAAGAAAAAGAAGACTAATGACGGAGGAAGCAGTGGGGGTAGTAACTCGAACAAAAGGAAGTGGAGTGAGAATACCCAATCGGGTAGTAAGACTGAAAGGAATAAGAAAGGAGGAGAGCCATGTGCGTTATATGGAAAGAATCATCAAGGAGTTTGTCTGAAGAGGAAAGGAGTTTGTTACAACTGCAGTCAAGAGGGACACATGTCACCCAATTGTCCCATCCCGAAGAAGATACAAGGTTGCTTTGCTTGTGGATCAACGGATCATCTGGTTCAGAATTGTCCAAAGAGGAATGCGGAGAAGGAGAGTGGGAACAAGGAACCCGGTAGTGGAACTGTGACGCCCCCAAATTCGGACCTCTACTTGGTCACTCGAATTCGGTTCATCACGTTCTCATGGTAAAACCATAATAACTAAAATAACGCATACACAACAGAACATCTACTTTAGAATAATATACAATGATTTATTATAATTATTCCCCCAAGTATCGTAACCTACAGTACTTAATAGATTACATAATAGTATCGAATAAAGACCTATTACATAATCCTACTTAAGTTTAAACATAGTTTGAAATAATCTTAATACATTATAATATACTTTAAACATAAAAGGGACAAGCTAGTCGGTAGCGTTGCCCTTGCCCTTGTCTGTTCCAGAGACACCTCCATATTCCTCCTTAATTGAAAGGTTTTAAAGAAGCAAGGATGAGCACAAATTGCCCAGCAAGTAATATACAACAAGGGTGTAGGGTATACTATCACAAGGTTTGAAATATCGAAGGGTTATTTCTAGGATAGTTCAAAGTTTTAGAATAACATCATGAATAGGGGATATAACAATTTAATATAAATCAACAGATATATATGAATTCAACGGCTAACAATGTATCTAACTGGATAAGAAATTTATACTGAGCAATCACTGAGGACCATTGAACTTTCACTAGAGTTACCAATATTAAACTGATAACCAAAAATATCAAGTACTATAGATGATCAGTCGACAATACTTTACGTTATACATAACACCACAATAATATTTATTCATGTGTTGGGGTTTCCAACAACATACACTCCCCTTACCAAAAGGGTTGTCCAACTCAGTTTTTAAGATTTTCGCACCAATAAATTGGTTTGGAAAGTTTTATTATAAACATGCATATAGTCTAACCGAATCAAATGGCATCAACTCTATCACAATATTCAAGGGCAATACCAATTTCAACACGAATGATAGCTTTCACAAGGGTTTAACATACTAGCTCATTTGAACAAGAAAGTAATGTAACTTGTATTCAAAGGGATAAGCTTACAGTATTTGTCAAATAATAATGCAAGGGTTAGGATACTTGCACAATATAATTTGAGTAAGGTTAGAGAAAACTTGCCTTGAGCATAGTTTATCCACGTTAATAAATCA
This sequence comes from Panax ginseng, assembly GCA_020205605.1. Lineage (NCBI taxonomy): Eukaryota > Viridiplantae > Streptophyta > Magnoliopsida > Apiales > Araliaceae > Panax > Panax ginseng. The sequence goes on along the minus strand of CM035139.1, from coordinate 88,464,685 downwards.
ACACTTTCGAATCCTATTAATAACGCATTATATGTTCAAGATGTTAAATAGCTAACACAGTCTTTAATCAAGCTTGACACGACGCAAGTATACACATATGGTACAAAATCAGTTTATAAGTCATCATGAATCAACTACTTAGTTACTTCACAAGCAAATCAAGAATGCTTAAGGTTAAGACCTCCTAATCATGGACTTTTCATTTCAATGCAACATCGACTTATCAACTAAGCATCACACATATATATGTACATTAGTAGGTTTTAGATCACATTTAGCATCATAAGTATCATGTAAGTTACTGTCCAACTATGACGCCCCCAAAATAGGTATACATCACCCATTTTGAGTCGTCAATAACATGGTACAGAAACAACTACAACTTTATTAATACAACATAAAAACTGTGAGTTTAAATACAAATATTGCCATCTAGACAATATTCACACCCAAATAAGTCCTCATTACAATTATTGGTACATTATTTTACAAAAATGGTGAGGACTACTAAACAACTTTCTAGAACCTTCATTCCATACCCCGACTAGTACTCGCTACATTCTCACCTCCTGAGAAGAAAAATGGAACAAAAAGGAAAAGGGTGAGCTCAACTAACCCAAGAAGAATATTATGACTAAGATAATATAGAACAAATTATCGTTAGTCTTCAACAGGAAAAATCGATAAAATACAATAGACAACAAGTTTCGGATCAATGTTCGTAGAATTAAAATAATAATTCATAGAAGAGTTACGTAGAGAATGAATTCTACTATTATCTATGAATTTAAAAGTCCATCATCAATATTTTATCCCCTCGTAACATCAATCAATATACATCTTGAATCAAATATTCATCTTTGCACTACTGTGCCAAAGATATTCATCGATTGGTCATGTTCATCTCAACACTGCTCATCTTTGCACCACGCCAAAAAGATATTCATAAGAAAATCAACCATCTTTGCACTACAGGCCAAAGATATTCAGTAACACCATCATTTAGGACTGAGGATGATGAAAAATATTTTAAAGAACACGAATCCAGTGAAACAAAAGAACAAATATTAAGGATTCGTACTTTAAACAATCCGAGTTCAAAAATACTTCATAAATAATAATAGTGAAGTAAAATTCAAGAATGATCAAAACATGGATACAATCAAAGCTAGTATCCATAATAGATATTTTGGACAAAAAAATGAAAATTTAATTTTTCTGTGAATAGTGCCGTATTCGTGAATAGTGTCGTATACATGAATAGTGTTGTATACGTGAATAGTAACCCCGACACTAAAAGACAAGAATTTCACAAGAAAAATCTTACCAATATTCCGGCATAATGATATTAGAAGAAATAATATCATTTTAAAAAAATAATATCCCTTACCTCGAAAAGACTAGTACTTGATTGAATATTTGGATATAGTCTTTGAAGGTAACTTGCAATAGTATAACAATACTCAAAGTATCAAAATACTCATAAGAATACATTCGATAATATAGAGAGAGAAAGAGAGAGAAAACTTCAGTTTCTGGTGTGATTTTCAATTATAACCTAAGCACCCTATTTATAGGAAATTGCTTAGAACACCAAAGTAGAAAATTTAATATAATATTAATATAATTTTTTCAAATTTCCTATGCCCAGTTACCAGCCCACAACATCAGCCACACATGTGCCAAAACATTAAAAACGTTTTTCTTAATTAAAATATTTTAAACTTCAAAAATTAATTATTTCAGAACTTCGGAACTTCAACAATTCATAATAAATAGCCCTTTTATCAAAAAAATTCGAACCTAATGTCCTTTCCATAGGACATTTCATTCTCTACAACTTTACAGAAGAAAGTTTTTCCAAATTCCAAACAGAAATTGACCGAAATCCACAAACAGACGATTTTACAAGCTATAATCAAATTTCAGTCAAGAAATAGGGTCCACAAACATGAAAAACATGTTTTAAATATTTATAGTAACAAAAATACTCCTCCTCCTCATATACTAATATATCCTACATTCATTGTAAAAATATCACCATTATTATATTATTAAAATATAATAATATATTTAAATGAATTATTTTATCGAAAAAGATAAACTATCAATTTTCAACAATTGTCACATTTAAAAATTTTCTCCATCTATATCCACATAAAATGAATATTTCCTTATCATATAAATCAATAATTAATTATTCACAAATAATATTACAGAATCACAATACTGGCAACCATGCTATTCCTAAGAAAGAGGGGGCTTTCCAATAAGGATTTCTCCTTACTGGAGCGCAATTAGGTGACCAAACCTCTCCTTAGACAGAACTTTCTAGACATTGTCAATAATGTTATCTACTAATATTATTCAAATAATATGAATTATTGATCCGATAATGGAAAATATTGTGTAATGACAATTATTGAAACAACAATAATATAAAATATCAACGTAGCAATTATTGAATCAATAAAATAAAATATTGAACAGTAATTACTGTAACAATTATTGAGTAGTGTCTTCTTTACGTAAGAATCAATAATTGGTGCAATACTGCAATGCTTCGTGTGTTTTAACCATCTGGGTTCCAACAAGATCTTAACGATAATAACTACGCCGTTATTTATAAAAAACTTATATTTATCGTTTTCTTCATCCAATCGCTTTCCGTTATGGGGCCCACACAAGGCTGCGCCGTCATACGTATATTCCCCGACAGTAAGAATATTCCACGACCAAACGAATATTCCCCGACAACAATGAATATTTTATAACCACTTGCTTATTTGAAATATTTGCGTATTTTACCCATAACTAACCACATTAATCAAATCAACCCTTACTATTTCAAAATAATAAATAGAGGAAATTTAATTTCATTTATAATAAGTTGGGGTCTTACACCAAAAGTCAGAACTCATTTTCTGGGATTCCAGACTGGCTCAGCTGCGCCGTCCCCTGACCAAGCCAAGATGAAGCTGCTGCCTTGTGGTCTCTGTTTGGCTTGAACATACAATCATATTTTGTCATCTTAAAGGCTTTCACATGCTTCTTAGATCACTCTAGGTCCCTTCTTGCATAACATGGTTCTAAGTTCGATCATTTCAACAATTTAAGATCATTCAAGGTCGTGAAACCACAAAGTCTAGCATGCTTGCTTTCTAAACATACAAGATAGTTATAAAAATCATATTAGGCATGCTTGTGTGTATTCATAACACATACGTGAAACTAACACCGTTTTAGTTAAAAAATAGGCTTTGTTCATGATTTTCTTGAAACGTGCTACACAAGCATGGTATATATATGTTTATGCTACATGAGTGAGTCTAAGAGTGTCATAAAACATGATCACAAATGTCAGCTTCTAGTCTTCAAGATATCATGACAATTTTCATATTCTAAACTTACTAGTAAGTCCAACTTGTTCACGTTTCTTTGCTAATCACATAAACACAAGCTAAAGGTTTATTCATGCATTTCTAAGTCACAATAACATGCTTTGCAAAGTTAGAATGTACAACATGTAGAAATCATGCAAGTTAGCATACTAGGCTAAGTCTTTTCTTGAAAATATTTCTAACACAAGGCTTAAAAAGTTTGATCATGCTCAAGGGACTATGTACACTACAACATGCTCATCTATGTACAAAATCAGTCATGTATAGCTTACTAGGCTCATAATTTGTAGAACATGATCTTTTACGTAGTTTATTTTCAAAACTTAGTCCAAATTTCCATGTAAACCATACGTCTTCATTAATCATGCAATTCTATCAAAACATGCTCAACTTAGGTTCATATACCTACATATACACCTTAAGAATGCTTTTATACTAGTTTAAGCCATAATGGTCGACCAACACATAGCAGATTTCAAAACAGAAACCAAAAACTGAACTCAACAACCGGTGCAGCTGCGTTGTGCCTCAATTCAAATGTGGCGCAGCTGCGCCGTGCCTAGTTCAGGCGCAGAAACAGTCTTCTTCGAGCGCATAAACAGTCTGCTTTGGTAGAGCTCAAGCCTAAACACAAAATTTACCCACGAAATCATTCCTAAACACTAATATATCAATTGCAACATGCTTATATGATCATATAACAACTATATGGACATTACCCAACCTCATTAACATACAATTCCATGAATTCAAGAATTTGAATTTCAAGACTCAAGACTCCATTTTTTACAGAAACTGAAAATGGAAAGCTAGTAATGGAATTATACCTTTGTAATGTGAAAGAATTTACTAGTACTTGAACTCTTAAACTCTAGGAATGCTTAAATGTTTTCAACTCTTAGCAAAATCTCAGACAACTTCAAGAACGTCAATTGATAAACATGGCTGCCATTTATAGAAAAAGTTTGGTCTGGGCATTAATTGATGTTACCCAAGATTGAAATCCAAGGTGCAATGGAGTAGAACAATGGTTGCTCAATGGTTGGCCAACCACCCTCAAGCTCAGCCATCATCACCTAGAGCTAGCCTTGTGGAAGAAGACGTATTATAGCATTGAGTTACTGTTCATTGTACTTGGTGACACTAATTATGGGACAAGAGATAAAATCCTAGCATTTCAAGTTATCTAGGCTTTGTTTGGTTAATTTAAATCCCCATAATGTAATCTTAATGTACAATTATTACCATATTAGGAATTTAGGGACAAATTATACACTCACATCAAATAGTCCATGTACATTAAATATACGCAATAAAATAATGCAGTCAGATATTATTTTCCGGGTAGTTTTGTGACGCCCCCAAATCCGGGTCCCTTCGAACCTCGGATTCGGTCCGCCACGATACTACTATCATCAAAATATTATATCCTTTATTCATAAATTAAATGAATATAACCTTGCTTATTACAATTTAAAATATAAATTCTTTACATTTCCAGGATCTATGTATAATGACCCCAGCTGTTAAATGTTTCAAATATTGGTCATTTACCTTTCCTCTTTTACATCATATTCGATGTTATATAAATATGCGGAATAATTTAAACTTTTTCAATCTCCTTTGAAAAATAATCTTTTATTGATTTCTTAACTTGAATCGATTACAAATCCCTGAATCAAATTATGTTATGATTTCTTCTATTCGAATTATGTATAAATCTTTACATCTCGATTCGAATTTCTCTATGTATCACATAGTACAACTTAACATGTATTACATATCGTAAACTACTATATTGTACATTTCCTAAAACCTAAACATGGTTCAAGAGTATATATTTAAATAAATACATCAATCTCCTTCGATGCTATTGAACTTTATCTATCAAGTAGCACGTAATCTTTACCATGAGTCCTTAACCTGCAAAAGTGGTTATTTGCAAGGGTGAGCTCGACAGCCCAGCAATTCTAATAGTTTTCATGCAGCACGTAGCATATAATAACATATACAGTTCATGCATTCATAATCGATCAATATTTACTACGCATGTTACTTCTCACATAACAGGCATAGAGGTTTATATCACAAGCATATCATCAAAGATCAACTTTCACATTTTATACATATCTCATATGCATTTCATATATATACATCAACATTCTCATGGCATAATATAACTAACAGTTATTTAATTCATATAACAAATTGGAACTGAAAGACTTGCCTGATTCGTAGTTTATAAACTACGACTTAACTGCTTAACGCTTATCTACACTTCGTGTATTCCTACATAGTTATATAATCATGGATTCATATCCATCAGTAACATATTTCATGCAATTTTAATATAAGAACAATGTTACATTATTTCCTAACAAGGTTTGTAAAACCAACATTTCACTTTTTCGTCATACTCTTAGAATAGCTTGGTATGTCTAGGTATACCTTAACTACTCGTATATGACATCAACATTCATATACATCTACCACACACTTGACTCGCTAAGTGTTTGACACATTTAAAACTCATATAGGTAAGTTCAAACGTTACACATAAACATATAACTTAGTTGTAAACTTTCATCATATATCCTACATACTCAAAGCACAAATCAGATTATAAGTCACCTTAAAGTCAAATAATCATAGTCTCTAATCATTACTTTACATTCTACAAATACCTTTTGGACTTATCATTTGAAAGTCTATAATCACCTCTTTAAACACGTACTAAACCGAGCTTGACAACCTTTTATGTGCAATACATCTTGGAATTACATTCCTTATCCATCCGTGCACATTACAAGACCACATTCAAATGTTTCCAAGGTCGAAACTTAAAAGACACAAAGTTCGTCAAGTTTCATTTTCAAAACTTCAAGTTTTTCTTTCAAAACACTTCAAACCAAACTATATCAATCTATTATATACAAGGTAACTTTAAAACTACATTTTATGTCCGTTAATATGTGTACATAGGGTCCAAGGTCAGAACTCAAAGGACACCAAATTCATCAACTTTCGTTTCTCAAAAACTTAAACTTTTCTTTTAGAAATCATTGTTAAAGCATTCCATTATGAGTAAACTAATCTTAGCCATATGACATGTCTATTATCATGCATTTTCATGTTATATCACTTAGAATAACATATTCCATCGTCGTGAGCACTATACTTGCATATGTGCTCGTTCGACGCCCTCTGATCGCCTCAAAATACGTAATAGTCACCCAAATGACTATTTTGACCAATTCTAACAACTTCAAATTGATAAACGTAAAGAACAAAGGTTGTAGGTCTATTCGTCCTCATTCTGGATCATCTTTAATCACCTCAATCAGAGTTCATATGAAAACGTTATGACCGTTTTACCAGAATAGGTTAAAGCAAATCACACTCGTGAGACATGCGGTGGCGCCAGCTCCTTTCTTCACAAATACCGCTACCAAATTTGTCACTTTGCTGCACACCCATTACGAAATAGTTTTGGACAGTTTTAGACATATCTTTCTCATTTTAAGTCTGAATTAGTTGGTTTTTGATTCGTTGGACTCGTTAAACTCTTAGCTACCCATCTACATAGCAATTCTAACACTTCAAACACACTAACTAACCCAAAGATTAATCCAAAACTCATATTCATACTAAATTTTCATGTTTTTGAAAAGTTTAGCGATTTCGTTCACCACGAGTTAGTTTCTCAACCAATTGGGTTCGTTTAACTTCCGTTATTTTCGTATTGAACTATATTAACAACATCTAACAACAATCCATGAATTACATCAACACTTAGCCATCAAATTTGTGACTTAAAAGTGACTTTTTAGTTATACTTTTCTAAGAATTGAAGAACTTGAATTCAAGAACATATATGTTAGAATCATTACCTCTTGATGGCTTCAATTTGCTATCTATAGCTTTCCCAATCTCTGATTGTTCTTCAACTCTCCAATTCTACAGACTCTCTATACCTACTTATCAGACATCTCTCAAACAACCATGAAGTGGAAGAAGAGAGTACTTTATATAGAAATTTTTTTGCCCAATCATTTGTTTTGTGGTATGGTTTGAATTAATGGAGAATGAAATTAATCAACAGATATGCAAGGGTTGGCCAACTGCCCCTTTTTGTAGCCATCATCACTGCTACTACGCAATGGAGAAGAAATGAGATAAGCCTTAGCCTTTTTGCTAAACACGTGAATGAGAAGTAGGGAGCAATTAGACACTAAATTTGGGACAAGCCAAATAACTCAGCAACTTGTTACTCTAAGGCTTGGTTTGGTTCTTTAATTTTCGAAAATATCATTTTAATGTATAAATGCTACTACACCAAGTAAAGTTAGGGATTATTTATGTACTCACATCATATAGTCCATATACGTTAGTCCACATATTTTAATCTTTAAAACATGTGTGGACTTAATTTAATTGCTCACTAATAACTTAATACCTCTTTTTAATATTTAGTTACACATTGGTGTTGAAATAAATATTTTAATAACACATATTTATTTACTCCCATCTTTTAGGGTTCACATATAATTGTCTCATCACCTAGGATGAGATAACAAAACTTATTTAAATCAACTTTATGATTTAATTACTTTTATCATATGTATATCATTAGTCCCAACTAAATGTCACACCTCATGTAGCCTTAAGCCATAGCTATTACATATTACTACTGTCCACATTTCCCATATTACGCATAGTAATACTATTAATATTTTAATTGACCTAAATATCATTCAGTTGGGTACTTCTAACCCATTCATTCATATCACCTAAAAATATTATAATGATCAATGTCAATCATTTATTCTCTTTTAATAATTTAGTCAAACCTTCAGTCTAGTTTAACTTTAATACTCAAACCACACAAGGCTCATTTATCCCATTTACTAAAGTTACATAAAACTCAAGCTCATTATTTCTATAATAAAATATTAGGGGTCTAGGCCACGTTTGGCTTTTCCCCAATTCCACATTATTTTAATATTTATTTAATATAAGATTTATGTCACACTTTATCATAATGCTAAATTATTTAGCTTACTTAAATAATTACATACATATAATCTGTACAACCTTTACACTTAGAATAATTAATATTTACTCTATTATATTTAAATTATACACTATACGTATAATTATTCGATTGTCCCAAGACAACATCCTCAATCTTTATATTCACAGCTTTCAAATATTAACCCTTTCACATATTACCATATTATGTAATATATAAAAATACTAACATTACTTAACATAATCATTTAATTTTGTTCATGTAAAGCACATATATTAATTCACCATCCTATATAAGGGAATTAACTCTTTTTATTTGATTTACTATCACGCCACTGCCACACAAGGCTTTATACTCAAATTATATTGTAATATTACATAATATAACTTAATTAACCAATATTAATTTCCATAAATAACTTCTCATTCAATTCATGATTCGTTATCTCAATCCATTCAAAGACGGTTGGAACACCAATTATGGTCCTTATTATAACATATTAGTTACTAATACACAAATCCTAAAGTTCAGATTACAAACTCATCATGAATAGTCTATAAGTCAAGCGCGCATCGCTACTTGTTTGGTCTTAGGCTTGAGAGTGACGCATACGCATACCCTCAAGTTAGGACGCAGAAATGTTATGCTTTAATAGAAATAGAACTTAACTTGCAAATCTTTTAACATGCTCCATACATGCTATCTCATTATACTAACCCAAAATGAATCTCCAATGACTACATTCTTGAATAACTTAGATATTAAACTTCAAGTTCAAACTCTCCTTTCTTTAATCTATACATTTAACCAAATCCCAATATTAGTCAATAAATCTCTAAGAAATATTTATCTAAAGATAAATTGATTTTCTTCTCTCGTCGACAATGTACATATATACAAGTCCAAACCTAGCACACATTGAGTCTTTAATGGTATTCAATATAGTACACTGAGTGGTTTCCCACAAACAACCAACTAATTAGTTTCTGTCTCGTCTACACTATTTTCACAGTGAGTTAGATCGGTTACTAATTTGTATATACCTCCGCTCTCTGAACGAATCATTTAGCCCAGCTCCAATACATCAACCATTAAAGGGTACGGTTGCACTGCCTTAGACTTGATAAATACTCAAGAAATTGGTGATTATCAAAGATATTTAATGTCACCAACTTATTATAATAAAATAATTCTATAAATTATTTAATGTCGATAGATAAATCTTATCCATCCTCTTACTAATTCATCTCTACAATTTCTAACAAATATATAATAAGGATATATATTTATTAAACACAACCACACTTATTACATAGCGTATATTACCCTACGTAACACAATACCACATACCACGTAACACATTAAATATTTTTATTTCAACCCTTCACATGCCTTAAGAATTTTATCTACTAAATTCTTATTTTAAGATTTTTTGGAAATTCGGGTACTTACATCCTCTCCCCCTTATAAGGATTCCGTCCTCGGAATCACCAAAACCACCTCTACTCGGTGCTATTTCGAATATTACATATTCTTTTGAATAATTTTATCCATTCTCTTTTTGGAAGTTTCATTATAACTTGCTCACTTACATTCTACCACATTCTCCTTTCTAAGGAACATTCTACCCACTACATTCATTACACAGAAGAATAAGAGTCATCCACGATTTTTCAATAATCGGGAAGTAGTATGAATAACTCAGATTCCAAATTATGTTGAGGGGTCACAAGACCGTGAACTAGTGCTTCATCACAATCCTTCACACTACAAACTAGAGTGTTTATCTATCACAAAGACTGAAAACACCCTCCACACGTACACTAGGTGACCAGCCAATTGTACCACTACGTTGGGCCGCAGCGTAGTGTTTTGTAACGACTACATGCGTTACGCTCGGAACCATTGTCTCCGAAAACATGTCCCCTTATAGGGTTGTTCACCTCAGTTTTTTTTTCCACATCTGAATCCTCACCAGAATAATCTGGCTTGGCGTATATAGTCAAGAACGCATGAATTTCACAAATATTTTTCAACAGTCGTTCAGCCAAATCAAGTAGCTTAGACTTTTATCAACAATTCGGACATCAATCGAAATAATTTGGCCAACTTAATTGACCTTCTTTATAACTTAAAAGAAAACCAAATTCTTTTATGACGTCATAATACCGTACCAGATTAGTAGTACGTTGAGGATTTTGCCATTATGTGACTTTGTCATATTACATCATACCATAAGTGGTGACGATCTTTCGATCACAACCAACACTAGGTTCGACTGCATTGATGACTCCATCGTTTACCATTTTTACACCATATCAAATGATGCACATGGTTAGAAATACATTTTGAAAATTTTCAAATCATTTTTGTCTTAGCCGAAGCAATTAGCATAAACAGGAGAATAACGGTATTGTTTTTAAACATCATTGGTTCAATCACATGATCCAATGTTTTTCAAGAAAATAGAAGTGCAAACATCAGCACGAAGTCAATAAAATTTGAAAATCTAGCAGAGCTAGAAGATTTAGAAAATCCATGTTTCTTCATCAACTTTACTCCATTGGTTCATTCTACCAATCTTCGACACCATCAATGCTCACAATACCAAAATTTCTAACTTCATAACATACATATACCCGATATAGTTCATCAAACTTACCACACTTTGGAAATCCAGGAACTTGCCATAATCATATGAGTTTTAAGAACTTACCCTAGTCAGACCATAGGCGTCCATTCGCTGAGGGGTTCAAACCATAAGATCATGAGTCACGAATGTACCATAAGTATTAGTTTTAAGAACTCGCAACTTAACCATATATTCTCTAACTATAACCTATCTATTTGTTATACACATGAGAAAAGAATCACCTTCTCAACAGGTATATAGCAAAAATCATGACATGAACATTTCAATGATTATCAGTGCTAGAACTAAGTGGTTTTTATACCAAGTACAATTCCACGCCCATAACAAGGAATCATACAACTCAGCTGCTGACATGGATCCTCAATTGAAATCTCACTTAACTCTATCTTACACTTTACTTGATACGAATTCTTCGTATCTCATCACATACAACTCCTCATGAGTTCATATCGTACCATTTCATAGTACATTCTCTTATAGCATTAAGTTATACACACTTAGTCATTACAGACTATTTAACACTTTATAGCTCATTCTGATCAGGTCGTGATCATCGGTTTACCTTAGGGTTCTTTCCCTATTATCAACAAAACTCCACTCGAGTTCATTCTCATTATCTTTGTCATATTCATCTTATAGACATCATCTTAACACTTTTATTACTAGAGTTAGGAAATTCCTAGATTCTCATTCTCTTGGATACTTCAAGATTCTTCTTTGAATCTTCACTTATATATATATTTTTTAAATTTTATCTTTCTCTCTCTTAGGTTATAGCCTAAGGTACACTTACCTAAATTTATAACCTACAGCTTTGATACCAACCTGTGATGCCCCCAAATCTGGGTCCCTTCGAACCTCGGATTCGGTCCGCCACGATACTACTATCGTCAAACTATTATATCTTTTATTCATAACTTAAATGAATATAACCTTGCTTCTTACAATTTAGAATAAAAATTCTTTACATTTCAAGGATCTACGTATAATGACCCCAGCTGTTATAAGTTTCAAATATTGGTCATTTACCATTCCTGTTTTACATTATATTCTATGTTATATAAATATGCGGAATAATTTAAACTTTTTCAATCTCCTTTAAAAAATAATCTTTTTTTGATTTCTTAACTTGAATAAATTACAAATCCCTGAATCAAATTATGTTATGATTCCTTCTATTCGAATTATGTATAAATATTTACATCTAGATTCGAATTTCTCTATGTATCACATAGTACAACTTAACATGTATTACATATCGTAAACTACTATCATGTACATTTCCTAGAACCTAAACATGGTTCAAGAGTATATATTTAAATAAATAAATAAATCTCCTTCGATGCTATTGAACTTTATCTATCAAGTAGCACGTAATCTTTACCATGAGTCCTTAACCTGCAAAAGTGGTTATTTGCAAGGGTGAGCTCGACAGCCCATCAATTCTAACAGTTTTCATGCAGCACGTAGCATATAATAACATATACAGTTCATGCATTCATAATCGATCAATATTTACTACGCATGTTACTTCTCACATAACAGGCATAGAGGTTTATATCACAAGCATATCATTAAAGATCAACTTTCACATTTCATACATATCTCATATGCATTTCATCTATATACATCAACATTCTCATGGCATAATATAACTAACAGTTATTGAATTCATATAACAAATAGGAACTGAAAGACTTGCCTGATTCGTAGTTTATAAACTATGACTTAACTGCTTAACGCTTATCTGCACTTCGTGTATTCCTACACAGTTATATAATTATGGATTCATATCCATCAGTAACATATTTCATGCACTTTTAATATAAGAACAATGTTACATTATTTCCTAACTAGGTTTGTAAACCCTACATTTCACTTTCTCGTCATACTCTTAGAATACCTAGGTCTGTCTAGGTATACCTTAACCACTCGTATATGACATCAACATTCATATATATCTACCACACACTTTGTAAAAACCCAAAACCCTAATAAGACTGGTATGTATAAAATCCCGTTATATAAATAAAATATCTCCATTCTGAATGTGTTATGTGTTAATATATACTTGGTTTGACAAATTTGAGAAAATAAATTTTTGTCCGAAAAATGTCGTGCTTGACACCCCGTGCTTAAATTTTTTTCTATAATCGGACTTCTCGGTAAAATTATTTTGACAAGTTGCTTTGTCGTGCTTGTTAGGATTAGTGAGAAATTTAGGTTAACAATCCTAGATTAACAAACCCTAACCCTAATTAGCAAAACCCTAACCCTAATTTGTAAACCTAACCCTAATTAGCTAAATTAACTCTAATTAGCTTATGTTAACACCTAATCATGGTTATTAAACTTCAATTAGGTACTAATTAACATTACTTAACATTCCTAATCATTAGAAACAAAATCCTAATCAAGATTAGTGAAGATTAAATCCTAATTAAGCTACTAAATAAACCTAACTAGCTCACAAGTAGGTTAGGAGTCACCATTGCAAGTTCCAAGATAACACATGACATGTTTGTAACTCCCAAGCATCACAATAGTCATCAGATCAGATCTTTGTAGAGGCAAGTTGCTAAAAAATGACCAAAAAGCCAAGTTAAAGAATTCTATAAATAGGAACCTTTGGGCTAAGCAAACTCACAAAATTCCTAAGCCTAGATACACTTATAAACTTACCAAATCAAGCCTGGGTGATAGCAGCAACAACATCAGAAGCTAGAATAAAAAATTGTTCAAGAAAAGGTGCAAACCCTAGTTCTTAATTAGCTCTATGATCTTATGTTAGATTTGTTGTTTAGATGTTTATAATTATGTATTAGTATGTCAGAAGGTATGTTAGATTGGTATAACACGTTTTTATAACATCTAGATGCCTTAATTAAGTGTTTTAAGAAATCTGGAAATTTTAAAAACTATGTCTGACAGTCGAATGTCAGGGCCTATAAATTCATTTCTGTTTATGTTTTGGTCCGTTAATTTTTTGTTATTTGTAGCCTTTTAGTAGGTCTTTAATCTGGAAAAGAAAACAGGTTCATTTGAACCATAGATTTCAAGTTATAAGTAGTCAAAGTGGGTTGACCGTTCACGGATTTCAGTTTACTGGGTTACCCGGAAAGCTCAAGAACAGTCGAACCGGTTAGTTTGACCAATCTGTTTAATCGTCTTCTGTTTGTGATTTTTGTAAGTTTTTGTTATAGATCAATACCCTAATATATGTACTACATATCTATGATCTTTAATTGAACAAACAACGTATAGGTTTACTGGAATTAATGGTCAAAAGTCGTTGACCGAGCTTGACCAAGTTTTCTAGGTTTTCCAGAAAATTGAAGAACACGAAGAACAGCATTTTGCTGTACTTTGACCAGCATAATTAGAGACCTTAGATTTATGCTTTGTTCATGTTAATGTTATATATATGCACCCTAACATATATACTACATGTTACAACAAACATCACACACATCTAATACACAGAGTCAAAGATATTTAAGCCACAAAACCGTTGACCGGCCATGACTTCTGTTCTAGGTTACCCAGAAACTCAAGAACAACTCTGACAGTGACTTTGAGCCTCTATAACTTCGTGTTATATGTAGGTTAAAGCCTAAAATTTGTTTCATGTTATACTACTGTATGAGTATTACAACATCAACTCTTGGACAAACCAAGAATCATCATCAATAGCCTTTTAATTAGTGGTCAAACTAGTCACTCGACCATGACCAAACTACTGCCCAGAAACTCAAGAACACCTACAGCGACACTTTCTATCACTGAAGGGCTATAGCGACAGACATAAATTATTTTCTAAGAATAAATTATAAAATTAGAAATAATTAATAAATAAATATAAAAACAATTTTAAAAATTATATTAAATTATTATAAATAAATTACGATATTTTTATATAAATTTAATAAATATTTTATATTATTTTGATATTCTTAATAATTAACTTTTAATAAAGAAATTAGAATAAATTATTTATAAATACTAAATAATTATGGAAAAATATTATTAATGATATAAAAATTATAATAAATGAATATAAATTATTTAAAAATTATAATCAATGTTTTTGTAAAATTTTAAGTAAATATTAATTACTTATAAATATAAATAAATGATTTAAAAATCAAAATAAATATTTTAAATACTCTAAAATTTCTAAGAAGGTATTTTAAATTATAATTAAATTTTATAAATAAATTTTAGTCCATTTATCAAAGGTATTAAACACTAAACCTAATTAATCTAACCCGATATTATATTAATGTTATAATTAAGTATTGTTATCAATACTAATGTGTTAGATTTATATATATGAACTTCGTAGGTATTTATTAACGATTGAATAGCATAATTTGACTGATCTACGCTCAGGCAAGTTCTATATCCTTAAATTTCTTATAAAGCAAATTTCTTAAACCCTGTTTATTCATTGGACAAAATTTTTATCTTGATATGTTGTTGATATAATATACTACACCTACAATTGAATTGCCAAATTATTGTAAAGTTATTGCTATAAATTCAGCATAACTCAAAAATGAATTGTTTATTCAGATGATAATGTTTATTGAGCATAAACTGTTGTGTTAAACCAAATTGTTTTGGTAAGACATCTTATACTGAAGTTGGGTATCCCGTAAGGGATTGAAATTTTGTCATTTCATATATTGACATTTAGTGTATTTTGAGCACTGGTAGGATGATATGCATACTCCTAAGATGTTGAATAGGCTGATCCCCTATCTCATACCTGAACAAAATTTCTAAGTCTGTGTGACTGATAGAAATAAAGAAAAATTCCAGAAATGGTTGAAATAAATAGAAATCCAGAAATGGTACAAATATACACAACTTGTTGAGCATGTCATAGCTCACCCTTGCAAATTATTCCCTTTGCAGTTTTAGACGGTAATCCTGGAACTTCTGGAGTAGATAAAGGGAAGCGTCCCTACATAGATTTGATTATATTCTTGTTTGTTTGAATACCCTGTAATAAGAACTCATTATGAGAATCATGTAATCGAATATTAATATTATGGTATATATAAAATCTTTTATTTCTGCAACCGTGTTTTCTTACATATATAGATGTAAAATTAGACTTCTTCGAATCTAGTTGAGATCCTGAACTATTTATCCGAGTGAGGGTATTAATAAAGCGAGACCTTTGTTCATGTTGTTTTGATACTCTGGATTTCTTGATAGATAGTTACTATCGATACGATAGTATAAATTCGTTTGGCTTAGACTATACATCTGGGTGAGGGTATTAGTAATATGGACTACTCATGTTATTACTGATACTCTGAATTTCGGATAGATAGACTCTAGTCACAGATACAATTCATATATCCAAGTGAGGGTATCCAAACACAGTAAAAGTTCTCTTGAGAATTGACATCTGTTATGGGATACTGTGAATTTTGGATTTATGGGAATTATATCTGCTAGTCCCTCTATTTAATGTAATCTTATAATCAGACACCATGAGTGTATAGATTTAAAAGCATTAGGTTGATTTTCTTTAAAAACCATATCAGATACCGTGTGTGTATAGATATGGGGACGTTACAATTTTGGTATCAGAGCTATTAAGGCTATAGATATAAGGAAGAGAAATCTTAGTATATAGTCTTCGAGTCTGTAAAAAAAAATATTTAAAACTACATATAAAATATAACATTAAAATTATTTTGTTATGTAAATTTCTATACAGTATTTAAGGAGTTTTCTTTTATAGATGGCCAACTCCAATGCTGAGGAAATGGTAATAGCCAATAATCCACCACAAATTGAGTCATACATAGCCAGTGATGCAGAAGATGAGGAATTGCTTCATGATCAACAACTGTTAGATGCTGAGGAATAAGAGGATCAAATGGCAGGACAGTTAATGAGAATAGATGAGCATGATGAGGCAATGGCATCACTGTTGAAGACAACAGAATATGAGGGTAATAAGATGAGGTTTAGGTGGTATATAGTCAAGGAATGCTACTGACGAGAGAGGACATATTCAACGACTAAAAGTATAACTGCACCATGCACAGAGGGGCAGAAAGGAAATTCAGTCAAGGCTTCTTAAAACATCTCTGGGTGTTCGAGATATTTTTAATGATTTGCAGCGTCGTGTAGTTTGATATCCGGTAGAGGAGAAGAAGAAGGCTAATCTCATCGATCGATCTGTGGTTTGTCACATGATTCAGGATTCCTTTGATGATATCAATGAATTCTAGAGAGTAGCATAGGTGGTTGAATGCTTTATATTAGTACAATAAAGAAGCATTCAAAGTTTGTAATGTAATCAGTACTTTGTAAAATAGTAGAATGTTTAATTATGAAGTTGTTGTGTAATACAATTGTGATATATAAAATAAACAATATGTTATTTTACTTAAATTCTTATGTGAATTTAATTGGTTTATATAGAATCATGCCATCAACCAGAAGACCCCAAAGAGAAATGAATTATGATAATTCTACCCAGCAGTTAGTAGACCTTATGCTAGGAGTTGTAAATAGACCTGTGAACCAGAACACAACTTTTAAAGATTTTAATTTAGTTGGACCACCTGAGTTTAAAGGTACATCAGAACCTGTAGATGCACAAATTTGGATTTCAGAGATAGAGAAATTTTTCCTAGTAACCAATGTTAATAATAACCAAAAGACAACTTTTACAACCTTTTTCTTAAAGGGTGAGGCTAATTATTGGTGGGAATCAACCAAAGGTCGGGTAGAAACTGAAATTATTCATTGGGATAGATTCAAAGAGTTATTCTTTGAAAACAATTTTTCCCAATCCTTGAAAGACCGAATGGAAATAAAATTTCTGGACATAAAACAAGGAGATCTTACTGTAACCTAGTATATAGCTAAGTTTAATGAACTATCCAGGTTTGCTCCTCATCAAGTAACCACCGAACTTAGAAAGACTCGTAGGTTTCAAGAAGGTTTAAAACCTAAGATTCGGAGTAGATTGTCAGTACTTCAAATAAAAACTTTATTTGAGATACTAGAGAAGGCTACTATAGCCGAAAGTGAGAATGACAGTCTTGCTAAATTTCATCAGGACAAGAGAAGTCAGAATGAAAAAGGAAAAATTAGGGCAGAACCCAGTTCAAGTGGGTTTAATAACAAACGTAAATGGGATAATTCTTTTTCTAACAACCCAGGGAAAAATATAGGAAATGTAACGACCCGAAAATTTGGATTTTTTCAGAATTTAAGTTTAAAGAATTAGTTATTAATAAAATGAATTTTTATTAATAATATTATGTGCTATGTGTTTATTAATCGTTCTAGAACCTAGGATGATTAAAAGTTGGGAGGATTCTGGCTATGAGCTAGACTAAGCGATTAAGAATTTTCAAGACGAAAATGAAAATTTTCTGGGAACAAAATATTTCTGGGGAAAAAGATGAAATAGGCACTATTCACCTGACGAAACCTAAGGGTTAGGGTTTCAATAACCTAAGCCGTTCTGAGAGTTCGGTATGTTGAAATGACATTTCGTCGAATGATTTTTTGATAATACGTCGTGAAAAGTTAAGTAAGCCGATAAAAGTTTTTCTCGAAAAACGTGCAGAAATCGGACTAAATAAAAATGACGAAAAGTACTGTTGCGTACTTTTCACTCATTTAACTACGTTAGGGTAAAACGTGAAGGAAAACGCTCAATGCCAAAAAGTGTTTTTCAGTTTTTTGGAAATCTGAAGAATACGTAAAAGTTAATCGGTAAAGGAAAGACGAAATATCCAAAAATATTTGGATTCCGAGAATCGCAGTTTTTAAAACTGTCGGACGAAAACCCGAAAGACGGAACCACGTAACTTAAAGGCTAAGTAGACTTAAGGGCTAAGTTAACTTAACACTTAAATAATGAATAGTATGGAGGTGTGAATAGTAAGGAGGTTAGGGGTGAAATGACTATTTTGCCCTAGCTTTGAAAATCTATAAATAGGAAGCTAGATTTCATTTAAATGAGATTTTGAAAAATACTACACTAAAGAGAGAGAGAGAGAGAGAATTCGGATGGAGAGGGAGAAGGAAGAGAATGAGCATGAATGTTCGGATCAAAAATGTTCGTGAATTGGAAAAGCTAGCAAATCGCCGATTTTGTCTAACGAAAGAAAAATAAAGAGGAAAGGTATTAAAACCTAACTTATATGTTAGATTTTCTTTAAGTTTTATATGTTTTAAACATAGATTAATAAGAATAAGAAGTTTATGATGTTAGGGATGATTTCATATGGTTGAAATCATGAGAAATAAAGAAAATAAGATTTTGAAGTTTAGTTTATAAATTTCTTAAGGAAGTATAAGATTCGTAATGAATTAGAACGATCCGAGTGGATTATATGTATAAGTAGGTGAAATAAGTAAGGAATGATGTTCTATAACATTAAATTCCAATAAAAAAATGAAATCGTAATCTAAAATATCGATTAAAATGAAGAATGAACAAAGAACACGAAGAACATGCGAAGAACACGAAGAACGTTGTTGATGGACAAATTTAAAACCATCATAGGATATTTGTTGTTGATGGACAAGTTTAAAACCATCGTGTATAAGTTTGATGCATATTGCTTGGTTAGGAACGGTAGAAGCATTCATGAAGAACGGATTAAAACTTATCTATAACGAAGTTATGGCAAAAATTTTGTAAAAGATAAATGAGAATTAGAAAGTTAGTAAATAAACCCGAACGTGTAGGGTTTCATAAGAATGTGAGAGAACATAGAAAACGTAAGTCGGGGACTCAATAACGAACAAATTCCGAGTTCGGATGACCAAATTACGGACGAACAAACAAAGAGCGTTAAAAACGTAAAATGAACGAAGGGTGAAGATCAAGCCAATCGAATGTCATGTTAACGGATTCAGAATGAAGTTCTGTCTGAGGGGGATTGAAGTACGTAAGATAAGGAAGAGAATGGCTTTGGAATGACCTCATTCAGAGTTATAACGAAGGAGTTATGAGATCGGGAAGTAGCGTCTCAAAATGAAGTTAACACTTGAAAGAAATTATCAAGAATTAGGGCTTGGCGCCATGGCGCCAACCATGCCTTGTAAGGTGGCACTGCAGCGCCAGACCAGAGAGCCGGGTACTGCAAACTCACGCCGCGGTATGAGAAATAGAAGGGAGAGTGGCGCCACAACGCCAATGTAGGAAAAAGGCAGAGAAGAGCTTTTAACTACTCAACTCTTGGGGGGGGGAAACGTATGGGAAGATAAAGAACATAATGTTCAACTAATGTAACACTTAAGAAAGTAATTTAAACTTAAGTGAAGGTTGAACAAAAAGATTAAATGAGATTAAAAGACAAAGAATTTTAAACGCGAGTTACATAACCGATGTCTAGGGACCGTAGTCGTAATGAACGAACGTGAGGGATTACTATGGTTGTGATTCCTTAGACATTGAATGACGAGGGTAATGAATAACATTTCGATGTTATGTCATGATAGTGAGAGATAAGTGTGAAGCGTATAGACGTTGTGTACGCAATGCTATTACGATAAATGAACGGTCTTAGCATACAACGAACGGTATGGCTTGGACAATAAGAATGACTAATGAACATGGGGTTCAAGTAAGGGATAACGAAAGTATTAAATAAGATACGAATGGTATTAAGAAAGCCGTAATGAACGGTAATAAGATTAATGAAAGCCGAAGGTGAGTCATATAAGAATGAATCCCGAGGTATGACATTTAGTTGCCAGAAAGTTGTAAGGAATAAGAAATTAACTTAACGAACGTTATAGTTAATGGTTAAGATAAGTTACGATAGGTTTAAGTTATAGTAAAATCGTAACCTTTGATGGTTGACATATGGGAGCTGGGCTAAACAATTCCTTCAGAGAGCGAAGGTATATACAAAACTGGCAACCTATCTAACTCACTTGTTTGTTGGTTGTTTGTGGGAAACCACTCAGAGTACCATATGGACTACTAGCAGAGAAACGATGTGTGCTGAGTCTTAGAGAAGTAATAAGAAGAAGATAAGAATGTAAAACATCAAAGATGATTAATGTAAAAGTAAGACATCTCCGTATGTCATGAAGCCGTAGAACGGTAATGAAAGTGGTCGCGTATACTTAGGTTGCAAGAACGCGAACCCTAAGAAGTAAAGTTAATCAAACTAATGCATAAGTCAAATATACATGACTAATTAGTGTATGTGTTGTTTTTCTTATGTGCTACATAGGAACTAGAATGAGCAGTTCGGCATAAGCTGTAGCTGGGCGTAAGGCAAGTTTCCTAACTTCATTCATATTTGAAATGAATGCAAGTTTCTTAAACTTCTCAGATGTTGAACTTGAGAAGTTCCGTTTATGTGCTAATGTGCGATATTTGTACAAGGTGGTAGAACGTATGAGGCCTTGTGCCACAATGTGAACACTTCTGTGTTTCTATGAGATGAACTGTTCTGTGATTTAACTGTTCAATAAGAGAATGCTATGTTCATACATGATCCGTTATTGTTAAGTCTATGCTAATGATTCTAGCCAGACAGAATGTGTATAAAAAAGGTAGAAGAATGAAAGTATTTTAAAATGAAAGTGAATATTGTTTTAAAATGATAGAAATCGAGATTATTCCTATTATTCAAGCCGCTTCATAACCTTTGTTCGGTTATTGAAGTCTTAAAAGAATGTTTGAATTCTTGAAGATGTTTGTTCAATTGTGATGACTTGCTGGGCAACTGAATGCTCACACTTGCTTTAAATGAAAAACATTTTCAGCGAACGATGTTCGAAGAACTTAAGGATCCCGTAAAGATGAAGCTGACGGTATCCAGATGAAGTGTCATTAAGAATGTGAATGAGCGAGAAGATTAAGTGAAGACTTGTAATATAGAAATATGAAATTGAACTATAGACTAGTTTAAGAAACTGTTATGTATCCTTGGTGGCGGATAAAAGTCACTCTTGTAAGATGAAACGAATAGTGTATTTATCATTATTTTTAATGAAAAAGGTTATATGGTTTTTAGAACCTGGGATTTGAGAGTGTATGTTGTTATATTTCAGTATATAATGATGTATGTTTGGAAGAAGATGGGATCGTGATGTACGGAATCTGGGTGTGAAGATAGATCGGATTTCGGGGCGTTACAGGAAATACTAACAATAACTTTAGTAATAATAATATTAAACCTTGTCCTAATTGCGGTAAGAAACATAGAGGAGAATGCCTTCATAAAATATGTTTTAATTGTGGACAGTCGGGACATTATTATCCACAGTGTCCTCTTCCAAGGAAAAATAAATGTTTTAATTGTGGTTCCTTAGACCATTTTTCAAAGAACTGTCCCAAACCTAGGAATCAAGGAGGAAAAGGGGTTAGAATACTAGAGAATAATCAATCAACAGTAGCTGCAGTTTGGGTTCAGAATCGACCTACCGTGATAACATTTAATATGTCGGTGAGGGATGTTGTTGCTTCACAGGATGTGGTGACAGGTATCATCCATATCAACACTTTAAATGCATATGTGTTATTCGATTCTGGTGCTACATGTTCATTTGTGTCTAGAAATTTCTCTACAATCTTAAATATACCTTATAAAAATCTAGACAAACCATATTTCATAGAAATTGCTAATAATGAAAGGATTCCGGTTGAGACCATATACAGAAACTGTAGTGTGATAATAAAATGACATAATTTTAAGGTAGATTTAATACCAATTCAGTTGGGAGAATTTGATGTAATTCTAGGAATGGATTGGTTAGTTAATCATAACGCGATGATTGATTGTCATCAAAAATGTATAAATATTTTGACTACTTCGAAGTCAAAGGTAGTGTTCAACGGTAGTTGTTCACCTAAGCAATCTCGATGTTTGACTATAGTTCAGGAAGAAAGATTACTTAGAAAGGGTTTTTAGGATATTTGGCCTATATAGTTGATACTCGACAGGAAGGAGTAAAACTAGATCAAATACCTATAGTTAAGGAATTTCCTGATGTATTTCAAGATGACTTACTAGGTTTGCCTCCAGATAGGGAAATTGAGTTCGTAATTGATCTTGCACCAGGAACGACACCAGTTTCTAAGGCACCGTACAGAATGGCACCTATAGAAATGAAAGAGTTACTTATACAATTATAGGAACTCTTAGATAAAAAGTACATACAACCTAGTGTTTCACCCTGGGGAGCACCAGTTTTTGTTTGTAAAGAAGAAGGATGGAACTATGAGACTATGTATAGACTTTAGGGAGCTAAATAAGTTAACTATTAAAAATAAATATCCTTTACCAAGAATTGATGATTTGTTTGACCAATTAAAAGGGCAGAACATTTTTCAAAAATTGACCTTCATAAATTAAAGGTAAGAAATGAGGATGTGCCGAAAACAGCATTTAGGACACGGTATGGACATTATGAGTTTCTTGTAATGTCTTTTGGATTAACAAATGCACCGAAAGCATTTATGGATTTAATGAATCGAGTGTTTAAATCATGCTTGAACAAATTTGTTGTAGTGTTTATCGACGATATTCTGGTATACTCGAAAACACGGGAAGTGCATATTGAACACTTGAGAGTCGTTTTGGAGATATTACAAAAGGAACAACTTTATGCAAAGTTTTCCAAGTGTGAATTCTGGTTGAAGAGAGTTCAATTTTTAGGTCACGTAATTGATAAGAATTGAATATCTGTAGATCCAGCTAAGATCGAAACGGTTGTGAATTGGGAACAACTAACAACTCCAACAGAAGTATGAAGTTTTCTCGGATTTGCGGGTTATTATCGACGGTTTATAAAAGATATTTCAAAAATAGCAACCCCATTAGCCAATTTAACTCGAAAGACGGTGAAATACGTCTGGACAGATAAATGTGAGGAAAGCTTCTAAGAGTTGAAGAAGCGACTGAGCATGGCTCCAGTGTTATCCTTACCAGATGATACAGAAGGCCTTGTAGTATATAGTAACCCATCACACAGAGGTTTAGGGTGTGTGTTGATGCAACATGGGAAAGTGATAGCCTATGCATCACGACAACTCAAAGATTGTGAGAAGAGGTATCCTACTCATGCCCTAGAGTTAGCCGCAGTAGTTTTTACTCTAAAAATTTGGAGACATTACTTGTACGGGGAGAAGTGCGAGATATATACAGATCATAAAAGTCTGAAATATATTTTTACGCAAAAGGAATTAAATTTAAGACAGAGACGATGGTTAGAACTGAGAAAGGATTTTGAATGTGAAATTTTATATCATCCGGGTAAGGCCAATGTTGTAGCTGATGCGTTAAGTAGAAAGAATCAGGAAAAATTGAATGTATTAACCACTAATAATAGGTTAATAAAAGACTTTGAAAATTTAGAAATTGAGGTGGAATGTCCAACTACCTCTACCCAAAAATTATATATTTTAGAAGGAGTTTCATCTCTGCTTAATAAAGTTAAAGAGATACAGAAGAAGGATGAAGAATGTCATAAGTTCAAATCTAATTCAACACATGATAAGTATAATAAATTTTGAATAGATACGGATGGAATATTAAGATATGAAAATAGAATTTGAGTTCAGTTAGACCAAGCTTTAAAAGATGAAATTTTAAACGAAGCTCATAATTCTAAATTTGCCATACATCCTGGCAGTACAAAAATGTATAAGGACTTAAGTCGACACTTTTGGTGGTCGAACATGAAAAGAGAAATAGCTGAATGGGTAAGTAAATGTCTCATGTGTCAAAGGGTAAAGGCTGAGCATCAAAAGCTGAGTGGTTTACATCAACCCTTACCAATTCCCGAGTGGAAGTGGGAACATATAACTATGGATTTTGTTGTTGGTCTTCTAGTTACACAAAAAGGGCCATAATGCCATTTGGGTAATACTTGACCATTTAACAAAATCAGCTCACTTTTTACCTATTAAGATTACTCATAACCTAGATCACCTTGCCAAACTGTACATCGATGAAATTATCTCTAGGCATGGAGTACTTGTATCCATAGTATCAGATCGAGATCTAAGATTTACTTCTAATTTTTGGAAAAGCCTTCAGAAAAACTTAGGAACACAACTAAGATTGAGTATAACTTATCATCCTCAAACTAATGGATAGAGTGAGAGAACCATACAAACATTAGAGGATATGCTAAGAACTTGTATTATAGATTTCAAAGGAAGTTGGGAAGATCTGTTACCCTTAGTCGAATTTGCCTATAACAATAGTTATCATGATAGCATAGGTATGCCACCCTATGAAGCTTTATATGGGCGCAAGTGTAGAACACCTTTATGTAGGGATGAAGTCGGGGAAAGAAAATTGTTAGGACCTGAGATAATTCAACAAACAACTGAAACTATTAGAATTATTCGCCAACGATTACAAGCATCTCAAGATCGACAAAGAAAATACGCCGATCCACATCGTCAACAAAAAAACTTTAACGTAGGAAATCACGTATTCTTGAAAGTATCTCCATGGAAAGGAAAGATACGTTTTGGCAAGAAAGGAAAATTAAGTCCGAGATTCATTGGACCTTTTAAAATTTTGAGAAAGGATGGTGAAGTGGCTTATGAAATAGCACTACCTCCTGTGTTAAATCATATTCATAATGTTTTCATGTGTCCGTATTACGACCATATAAACCTGATTATAAACACGTTATACAATATGCGCCAATCCAAATAGAGGAAGATCTTTCTTATGTAGAAGAACCTGTGCATATCGTCGACCGTAAAGAGCAAGTCATGAGAAATAAAGTGATAGCATCGGTCAAAGTAATTTGGAGGGATCAGAACGTTGAAGAAGCTACATGGGAGCTTGAAGATAAAGTGCGCGAGAATTATCCTCAATTATTTACTTAACTTGTACTGTAATTATAGGACGAAATTCTTATTAGTGGGGTGAATGTAAAAACCCAAAACCCTAATAAGACTCGTATGTATAAAATCCCATTATATAAATATAATATCTCCGTTCTGAATGTGTTATGTGTTAATATATACTTGGTCTGACAAATTTTAGCAAATAAATCTTTGTCCGAAAAACGTCGTGCTTGACACCTCGTGCTTAAAATTTTTTCTATAATCGCACTTCTCGGTAAACTATTTTGACAAGTTGCTTTCTCGTGCTTACACTGACAAAACGCTTTGTCGTGCTTGTTAGGATTAGTGAGAAATTTAGGTTAACAATCCTATATTAACAAACCCTAATTAGCAAAACCCTAACCCTAATTTGTAAACCTAACCCTAATTATCTAAATTAACTCTAATTAGCTTATGTTAACAACTAATCATGGTTAGTAAACTTCAATTAGGTACTAATTAACATTACTTAACATTCCTAATCATTAAAAACAAAACCCTAATCAAGATTAGTGAAGATTAAAGCCTAATTAAGCTACTAAACAAACCTAACTACCTCACAAGTAGGTTAGGAGTCACCATTGCAAGTTCTCAGATAACACATGACATGCTTGTAACTCCCAAGCATCACAATAGTCATCCGATCAGATCTTTGAAGAGGTAAGTTGCTCAAAAATGAGCAAAAAGCCAAGTTGAAGAATTCTATAAATAGGAACCTTAGGGCTAAGAAAACTCACGAAATTCCTAAGCCTAGATACACTTATAAACTTACCAAATCAAGCTTGGGTGATAGCAGCAACAACATCGAAAGCTAGAATCAAAAATTATTCAAGAAAAGGTGCAAACCCTAGTTCTTAATTAGCTCTATGATCTTATGTTAGATTTGTTGTTTAGATGTTTAGAATCATGTATTAGTATGTCAGAAAGTATGTTAGATTGGTAGAACACATTTTCATAACATCTAGATACCTTAATTAAGTGTTTTAAGAAATCTTGAAATTTTAAAAACTATGTCTGACAGTCGAATGTCAGGGCCTATAGATTCATTTGTGTTTATGTTTTGGTCCGTTAATTGTTTGTTATTTGTAGCCTTTTAGTAGGTCTTTAATAAATAAATATAAAAATAGTTTTACAAATTATATTAAATGATTATAAATAAATTCTGATATTTATATATAAATTTAATAAATATTTTATATTATTTTGATATTATTAATAAATAACTTATTAATAAAGAAATAAGAATAAATTATTTATAAATTCTAAATAATTATGGAAAAATATTATTAATGATATAAAATTATAATAAATGTATATAAATTATAATCAATGTTTTTTGTAAAATTTTAAGTAAATATTAATTACTTATAAATAGAAATAAATGATTTAAAAATCAAAATAAATGTTTTAAATACTTTAGAATTTCTAAGAAGGTATTTTAAATTATAATTAAATTTTATAAATAAAATTTAGTCCATTTATCAAAGGTATTAAATACCAAACCTAATTAATCTAACCCGATATTATATTAATGTTATAATTGAGTATTGTTATCAATACTAATGTGTTAGATTTATATATATGAACTTCGTAGGTATTTATTAACGATTGAATAGCATAACTTGACTGATCTACGCTCAGGCAAGTTCTCTATCCTTAAATTTCTTATAAAGCAAATTTCTTAAACCCTGTTTATTCATTGGACAATATTTTTATCGTGATATGCTGTTGATATAATATACTACACCTACAATTGAATTGCCAAATTATTGTAAAGTTATTGCTATAAATTCAGCATAACTCAAAAATGAATTGTTTATTTAGATGATAATGTTTATTGAGCATAAACTGTTGTGTTAAACCAAATTGTTTTGGTAAGACATCTTATACTGACGTTGGGTATCCCGTAAGGGATTGAAATTTAGTCAATTCATATATTGACATTTAGTCTATTTTGAGCACTGGTAGGATGATGTGCATACTCCTAAGATGTTGAATAGGCTGATCCCCTATCTCATATCTGAATAAAATTTTTAAGTCTGTGTGACTGACAGAAATAAAGAAAAATTCCAGAAATAGTTGAAATAAATAGAAATCCAAAATGGTACAACTATCAGTCAAATTTGAACTATTATATTTCTTCAAATCTTATATTGTTATAAATACATAACTTGCTGAGCATGTCATAGCTCACCCTTGCAAATTATTCCCTTTGCATTTTTAGACGGTAATCCTGGAACTTCTGGAGTAGATAAAGGGAAGCTTCCCTACATAGATTAGATTATATTTTTGTTTGTTTGAATACCCTGTAATAAGAACTCATTATGAGAATCATGTAATCGAATATTAATATTATGATATATATAACATCTTTTATTTCCGCAACCGTGTTTTCTTACATATGTAGATGTAAAATTAGACTTCTTCGAATCTAGTTGAGATCCTTGGGAACTATTTATCTGAGTGAGGGTATTAATAGCATGGACTGTTCATGTTGTTATTGATACTCTGGATTTCGGATAGATAGTTACTATCGATACGATAGTATAAATTCGTTTGGCTTAGACTATAAATCTGGGTGAGGGTATTAGTAATATGGACTGCTCATGTTATTATTAATACTCTAAATTTTGGATAGATAGACTCTAGTCACAAATATAGTTCATATATCCAAGTGAGTGTATCCAAACACAGTAAAAGTTCTCTTGAGAATTGACACCTGTTATGGGATATTGTGAATTTTGGATCTATGGGAATTATATCTGCTAGTCCCTCTATGTAATGTAATCATATAATCAGATACCATGGGTGTATAGATTTAAAAGCATTATGTTGATTTTCTGTAAACACCATATCAGATATCGTGGGTGTATATATATGGGTGCGTTACACACTTGACTCACTAAGTGTTTGAGACATTTAAAACTCATATACGTAAGTTCAAACGTTACACATAAACGTCTAACTTAGTTGTAAACTTTCATCATATATCCTACATACTCAAAGCACAAATCAAATTATAAGTCGCCTTAAAGTCAAATAATCATAGTCTCTAATCATTACTTTACATTCTTTAAATACCTTTTGGACTTATCATTTGAAAGTCTATAATCACCTCTTTAAACACGTACTAAATCGAGCTTGACAACCTTTTATGTGCAATACATCTTGGAATTACATTCCTTATCCATCCGCGCACATAACAAGACCACATTAACATGTTTCCAAGGTCGAACTTAAAAGACACAAAGTTCGTCAAGTTTCATTTTCAAAACTTCATGTTTTTATTTCAAAACACTTTAAACCAAACTATATCAATCTATTATATACAAGGTAACTTTAAAACTACATTTCATGTCCGTTCATATACGTACATAGGGTCCAAGGTCAGAACTCAAAGGACACCAAAATCATCAACTTTCGTTTCTCAAAAAATTTAACTTTTCTTTTAGAAATCATTGTTAAAGCATTCCGTTATGAGTAAACTAATCTTAGCCATATGACATATCTATTATCATGCATTTTCATGTTATATCACTTAAAATAACATATTCCATCGTCAGGAGAACTATAATTGCGTATGTGCTCGTTCGACGCCCTCTGATCGCCTCCAAATACGTAACAGTCACCCAAATGACTATTTTGACCATTCCTAACGACTTTAAATTGACAAACTTAAAGAACAAAAGTTATAGGTCTATTCGTCATTGTTCCAGATCATCTTGAATCATCTCAATCGGAGTTCGTATGAAAAGGTTATGACCGTTTTACCAGATCAGGTTAAAGCAGTCACACTCAGCAGACATGGAGCGTGGTCGTGCCCCTTTTCTTCATTAAATACTGGCAAGCAAGGCGACTTAGTAGCGCCTACAAACGTGTTCGCTACCGACTTCGCACAAAAATAGTTTTGGACAGTTTTGGACATATCTTTCTCATTTTAAGTCTGAATTAGTTGGTTTTCGATTCGTTGGACTCATTAAACTCTTAGCTACCCATCTACAGAGTAATTATAACACTTCAAACACACTAACTAACCCAAAGATTAATCCAAAACTCATATTCATACTAAATTTTCATGTTTTTGAAAATTTTAGCGAATCGCTCACCACTTAATTCGCTTTCTCAACCAATTAGGTTCGCTTTAACTTCCGTTATTTTCAGTATTGACTATATTAAGAACATCTAACAACAATCCATGAATTACATCAACACTTAGCCATCAAATTTGTGACTTAAAAGTGACTTTTTCATTATACTTTTCTAAGAATTGAAGAACTTGAATTCAAGAACATATATGTTAGAATCATTACCTCTTGATGGCTTCAATTTTCTATCTATAGCTTTCCCAACTCTGATTGTTCTTCAACTCTCCAATTCTACAGACTCTCTATAGCTACTTATCAGACGTCTCTCAAACAACAATGAAGGGGAAAAAGAGAGTACTTTATATAGAAAATTTGTTTCCCAGTCATTAGTTTTGTTCTATGGTTTGAATCAATGGAGAATGAAATTAATCAACAGATATGCAAGGGTTGGCCAACTGCCCCTTTTTGTAGCCATCATCACTGCTACTACGTAATGGAGAACAAATGAGATAGGCCTTAGCCTTTTTACCAAACACGTGAATGAGAAGTAGGGAGCAATTAGACACTAAATTTGGGACAAGCAAAATAACTCAGCAACTTGTTACTCTAAGGCTTGGTTTGGTTCTTTAATTTCCCAAAATGTCATTTTAATGTATAAATGCTACTACACCAAGTAAAGTTAGGGATTATTTATGTACTCACATCATATAGTCCATATACATTAGTCCACGTATTTTAATCTTTAAAACATGTGTGGACTTAATTTAATTGCTCACTAATAACTTAATACCTCTTTTTACTATTTAGTTACACATTGGTGTTGAAATAAATATTTTAATAACATATTTATTTACTCTCATCTTTTAGGGTACACATATAATTGTCTAATCACCTAGGATGAGATAACAAAACTTATTTAAATCAACTTTATGATTTAATTACTTTTATCATATATATATCATTAGTCTCAACTAAATGTCACACCTCATGTAGCCTTAACCCATAGCTATTATATATTACTACTGTCCACATTTCCCATATTACGCATCGTAATACTATTAATATTTTAATTGAGCTAAATATCATTCAGTTGGGTACTTCCAACCCATTCATTCATATCACCTAAAAATATTATAATGATCAATGTCAATCATTTATTCTCTTTTAATAATTTCAATCAAACCTTCAGTCTAGTTTAACTTTAATACTCAGACCACACAAGGCTCATTTATCCCATTTACTAAAGTTACATATAACTCAAGCTCATTATTTCTATAATAAAATATTAGGGGTCTAGGCCACATTTGGCTTTTCCCCAATTCCACATTATTTTAATATTTATTTAATATAAGATTTATGTCACACTTTATCATAATGCTAAATTATTTATCTTACTTAAATAATTACATACATATAATATGTACAACCTTTACACTTAGAATAATTAATATTTACTCTATTATTTATTTAAATTATACACTATACGTATAATTATTTGATTGTCCCAAGACAACATTCTCAATCTTTATATTCACAGCTTTCAAATATTAACCCTTTCACATATTACCATATTATGTAATATATAAAAAAACTAAAATTACTTAACATAATCATTTCATTTTCTTCGTGTAAAGCACATATATTAATTCATCATCCTATGTAAGGGAATTAACTCTTTTTATTTGATTTACTATCATGCCACTGCCACACAAGGCTTTATACTCAAATTATATTGTAATATTACATAATATAACTTAATTAACCAATATTAATTTCCATAAATAACTTCTCATTCAATTAATGATTCGTTATCCCAATCCATTCATGGACGGTTGGAACACCAAGTATGGTCCTTATTATAACATATTAGTTACTAATACACAAATCCTAAAGTTTAGATTACAAACTCATCATGAACAGTCTATAGGTCGGCGCGACCGCTCTGGTCTTAGGATTAAGAGTGGCGCGGCCGCCACCTCAAGTTAGGACGCAGAAATGTTATGCTTTAATAGAAACAGAACTTAACTCGCAAATCTTTTAACATGCTCCATACATGCTATCTCATTATACTAACCCAAAAATGAATCTCCAATGACTACATTCTTGAATAACCTAGAGATTAAACTTCAAGTTAAAACTATCCTTTCTTTAATCTATACATTTAACCAAATCCCAATATTAGTCAATAAATCTCTAACCAATATTTATCTAAAGATAAATTGATTTTCTTCTCTCGTCGACCACATACATATATACAAGTCCAAACCTAGCACACATTGAGTCTTTAATGGTATTCAATATAGTACACTGAGTGGTTTCCCACAAACAACCAATAAATTAGTTTCTATCTCGTCTACACTGTTTTCACAGTGAGTTAGATCGGTTACTAATTCGTATATACCTCCACTCTCTGAAGGAATCATTTAGCCCAGCTCCTATATATCAACCATTAAAGGGTACGGTTGCACTGGCTTAGACTTGATACATACTCATACATATACTCAAGAAATTGGTGATTATCAAAGATATTTTAATGTCACCAACTTACTATAATAAAATAATTCTATAAATTATTTAATGTCGATAGATAAATCATATCCATCCTCTTACTAATTCATCTCTACAATTTCTAACAAATATATAATAAGGATATATATTTATTAAACACAACCACACTTATTACATAACGCATATTACCCTATGTAACATAATACAGCATACCACGTAACACATTAAATATTTTTATTTCAACCCTTCACATGCGTTAAGAATTTTATCTACTAAATTCTTATTTTAAGATTTTTTGGAAATTCGGGTTCTTACAAGTTCCATAATTATTCCTACCACTCATATAATAATATTTTAAATGTCTACTCACCTTCATATTGTTACATACACATTTCATGATATATTTATACTATATAGTTTCAATATGTTTAATTACATTATTTCTTACAACATAGTTTTATACAACAAAATATATAGTCACATAAAGGACATAATACATTATATAGTATAGTTGTATTATTACTCATATGCACATTATTATATTACTAACTTACTTATTTGTTAAACAAATAAATCATGCACTTCCTTAATTAATTAACATCAATATTAATTAATCCACCCATTGATTAATGTATTTATGGGTTTCCATAATCATTACTTATCTATATAATAATCACCTATTATTAATAATTGCCAAGAAATCAATATTCCACCACAACCATTATAAATTAATTAAAAATTAATAATCAAATATAAACCGACCTTATTAATATGAATTAAAAATCCCTAAATATACTACAACAACACTTAACAATTAATATTACTTAATTGCTCATCTAATAATTTCTTCGCCGCTTATCATTACTATTTGTATTTTCATCACCATGCCACACAAGACTTTCAACGAGTTTACCACAAACTCCACGTATTCTCAACTATTTTATTATTTAATATAATTGAGTTATCTCATTTCATAACACGAAATTGTTCATATTCAAATAAATATTAATTTCCATTAATATATTTATTTAATAATATGTGGAAATTCTCAGGTATTACATCATCCCCCCCCCTTTATAAAAATTCCGTCCTAGAATTGCTACAAGGTTACATAAATAGATGGGGATAATCCCTCATCATTCTATCTTCTAACTCGCACGTTGCCTCCTAGACATCGTGGTTACGCCAAAGTACTTTTACAGAAGACATAACTTTATTTCTCAAGGTTTGCTCTTTCCTATCTAGAATTTGGACAGGAATTTCTTCGTACGCTAAGTTCTTCTCCACTTGAATGGGTTCATAAGAAATCATGTGCTTGTTGTCAAGCTTGTACGGACGCAACACAGATATGTGAAACACGTTATGGATGTGCTCCAATTCAGCTGGTAGTGCAACTTTGTACGCTACTTCGTCCACTCGCTTTAGTATCTCGAACGGTTCTATGAATCTTGGACTGAGTTTTCCTTTCTTGCCAAAATGGATTTTTCCTTTCCACGGAGATACCTTTAAAAATACGAAACTGCCGACTTCAAAATCTCGGTCCTGCTGATTCAAGTCTACGTACTTCTTCTGGCGATCTTGAGTTGCTACAAGTCTAGCCCTTATCACTTTTACCACGTCTGCGGTTTGTTGTACTAACTTTGGTCCGAGTATTCGTCGTTCTCCGACTTCATCCGAACATAATGATGTTCTGTACTTCCTTTCGTAAAGAGCTTCATACGGTGGCATGTCGATACTCGCATGGTAACTATTATTATATGTAAATTTGACTAAGGGTAGGTGGTCGTCCCAATTTCCCTTAAAGTCCATCATTTAAGTCCTAAGCATATCCTCTAGCTTTTGTATTGTTCGCTCACTTTGTCCATTCATCTGAGGATGATAAGCAGTACTTAACTGTAATTGTGTCCCCATCCTCTCTTGCAAGCTTTTCCAAAATTTTGACGTGAAACGCGAGTCTAGATCAAAAATAATCGACACCGGCACTCCATGCCGTGAAACAATTTCCTTTACGTACAGACTCGCTACTTGGTTTAAACTGTAGCAGATCTTGATAGGTAGAAAATGTGCGGTCTTCGTAAGTCGGTATACGATAACCCAAATGGCATCCAAACCTTTCTGTGTGACTGGAAGTCCTACCACAAAATCCATCGTAATATGCTCCCATTTCCACTCTGGTATTTTCAACGATTGTAGTAAACCACTCGGTCACTGATGCTCTGCTTTGACTCGCTAGCACATAAGACATCTACTAATGTACTCCACAATTTCCCGTTTCAAATTTGGCCACCAAAAATGTAGCTTCAAGTCCCGGTACATCTTTGTGCCACCCAGATGAATGGAATACGTCGTATTATGAGCCTCGTGCAAAATCTCCTCTCTTATCTCGGCCACTGCCGGTACCCATACTCTCCCTTCGAATCTTAAGATACCATCTTTATCTACTCGAAATTTTTCTTCCTCTTTTTCCATGATCATTCTTTTGATTTTCTCACACTCTCCATCTTTCTCCTGGGCTTCCTTTACTCTATCCAACAATGTCGGACAAGCTTCTATTTCAAATAACTTTTTTGCAGACCTCTCGGGTTCCCTCACTTCTATTTCCAATTTCTCCATATCTCTTATTAACTCTTCCTGAGTCGTCAGTTGAAACAATTTCTCCCTTCCTTTCCTGCTCAGAGCGTCGGCAACTACGTTTTCCTTCCCCGGGTGATAAAGAATTTCATAGTCATAATCTTTGATTAATTCTAACCACCTCCTCTGACGCATATTTAACTCCTTCTGTGTGAAGATATATTTTCAGACTTTTGTGGTCCGTGTATATCTCACATTTTTCTCTGTACAAATAATGTCTCCATATCTTCAACGCAAAAACTACTGCCGCTAATTCTAAGTCATGAGTAGGGTATCGTTTCTCGTAATCCTTCAATTGTCGTGATGCATACACAATAACTTTTTTGTGTTGCATAAGCACACAGCCCAGTCCTTTATGCGATGCATCACTATACACCACATATCCTCCTGTATCATCCAGTAATGATAATACATGCGCCTCGCTCAATCTCTTCTTCAACTCTTGAAAACTCCCTTCGTAATAGTCGGTCCATACAAATTTTACCGTCTTCCTCGTCAAATTAGTCAACGGGGTTGCTATCTTTGAAAAATCTTGGATGAATCTTCGATAGTACCCAGCTAACCCTAAGAAACTTCTCACCTCCGTCGGAGTTCTTGGTTGTTCCCAATTACTTACTACTTCGACCTTTTCGGAATCTATTGAGATTCCATTCTCATCCACCACGTGGCCTAAGAATTGAACCTTCTTCATCCAAAATTCGCACTTAGAAAACTTTGCATACATCTTCTCCTTTCATAGTGCCTCCAAAACAATCTTCAGGTGTTCGGCGTGTTCTTCCTCCATCTTTGAGTATATTAAAATATCGTCGATGAAAACTACTACGAATTTATCCAAATATGGCTTGAAAACTCGATTCATCAAGTCCAGGAATGCTGCCGGAGCATTAGTTAAACCGAATGACATTACTAAAAACTCGTAATGTCCATAACGGGTTCTAAACTCAGTCTTTGGTATGTCCTCATCACATACTTTCAGTTGATGATATCCTGTCCACAGGTCAATCCTTGAGAAACACTTCGCTCCCTTTAATTGATCAAATAAGTTGTCTATCCTCGGTAGCGGATATCTGTTCTTAATCGTTACTTAGTTCAATTCGCGATAATCGATACAGAGCCTCATCGATCCATCGTTTTTCTTCACGAATAACACCGGTGCTCCCCAAGGAGACACACTCGGTCGAATGTAACCTCTATCTAATAACTCTTGAAATTGTATCATCAATTCCTTCATTTCTATCGGCGCCATACGATATGGAGCTTTCGAAATCGGTGCCGTTCCCGGTGCTAAATCTATTACGAATTCGATTTCTCTGTCTGGCGGAAGGCCAAACAGAACGTCTGGAAACACATCCTGAAATTCACTCACTACGGGTATATCATTAATCTCTACTCCCTTTTTCTGAGTATCCATAACGTAAGCTAAATAAACTACACATCCTTTTCTTTAACAATTTCTTGGCCTGCATTATCATAACGCAACACGATTGCTTAAGTGATGAGCTTCCATAAAACACTACCTTAGACTTACTCGGAGTGTGAAGGTTCACACATTTGTTTTGACAGTCAATTACTGCTGCATGGTTATATAACCAATCCATCTGCAGTATTACGTAAAATTCTCCTAGTCTAATAGGAATCAAGTCTACGCTCAGTTCATGTTCTCTAATGTTTTTGCGATAATTTTGATAGACGTATTCTACAGGGATTATTTCCATATTCGCAACCTCTATGTTCAAAAGATCTTCTAAACGTTCTCGGGGTGTACTAAGTTTATTAGAAAATTCTTCAGATACAAACAAAAAGGTGGCACCCGAATCAAATAATACATAAGCATTTATATTATTGATTGGGATTATACCTAACACCACGCCCTTTCAGAGCTACTTGCGTCTTGGGACTATTATATGTTAAAGGTTCGAGTGGTCGATCGGTTGGGTTGCGCAGGTCCACCAATCATCAACTTACTTTCTCCTCCTTGGCTTCCGCCAGCTCCACCGCTTCAATTCTTCGGGTATTCCTTTATCTAGTGCTCTATTGATCCACAAGCAAAACATCCTCTGATTTTCTTCGACTTCGAGCAGTTTGGCGATATGTGCCCCTCTTGGCCGCAATTATAACAAGTGATTTTCTTCTTCCAACATTCTCCCTGATGACTTCTTCCACATTTGTTACAAGCTTTGGTCCTCTTCTTGAAGTTTCCTTGGTGATTCCCACCTTGATTGTTGCTTCTTTTGTTGTTGTTTTCCCATTTCCTCTTTCCGGAGTTACTCCCTCCGCTGTTGCTTCCTCCACGATGCTCACTACCAACGTTCTTATTCTTCTTCTCCTTATGATACAGACTTAAGGCCTCACTACCACCTTCCGCAATGATTGCCTTCTCCAACAATGTCGTAAAGGAATCAATCTGGAAGACTGATACCTTATTGTACAACCACGGTTTTAATCCTTGTTCAAAACGTCTCGCCTTCCTCTCCAAATCCACAACTTGGAGTTCTGCAAACCGCGCTAGTTCATTGAACTTAGCTTCGTACTATGCCACAGTGACGCCTCCAAAAAAGGTATACATCACCCATCTTGAGTCGCCAGATACATGGTACATAAATTCAAATACAACTTAATTATACAATAGTCGTGTAAAATACGACAAAACATAGCCGAGAGTTTAAACAAGAATATTGTCATCTAGACAATATCCACACTCAATGGTGTCCTCATTACAATTATTATCACATTATCCCATAGAATAGTGAGGAGTACTAAAGCCATTTATCCTGGACCATCACTCCATTCCCCGACTCGTCCCAACTATATTCTCATTTCCTGAAGAGAACAATGAAAGAAAGGGTGAGCTCAACTAGCCCAATAAGAAATATTATGACTAAGATAATGTAGAATAAATTATCCTTAGCCTTCAACAGTATAACAACTGATAAAATACAATAGACAACAAGTTTTAGATCAACAACTGCAGTGGAATAAGCAATCCATTAGAAGAGTCAAGTAGAGCATAAATCTACTATCTTCTATGATTTGAAAAGTTTTTCATCAACTTAATCACTGAGACTCAGCTTAATAAATAAACAATATCATTGATTCTTCCCTGCACTACGGGCCAAGGATATTCATTAAATCATCAATGGTCATGACTATACCGAATAATCCTTGCTCCTAATCATACCAAAAACTGTCCATCAATGCACTACAGGCCACTGAGGACTTTCACCACATCATTCGTCACATTATGGTCATGATTATACCGAATAATCCCTAGTCATAATCATACCAAGTCCATCTATGAACGTAAGCCAAATATGACTTTCATCACAATATAAGCATGAGGATGATGACAATGACATACTAATTCAATAAAACAAGTTCATGGATAAATTTTAAAGATTTATAATTTAATTTATCCGTAAATCAATAACGCCCAAATTGTCAACATGATATCGCTTTGGAGTAAAATTCAAGAATAATATTCATGTACCAAAAATAATTTGGACAGAAAAGAAATATATTTTTGGGTGAATAGTACCCCGTGAATAGTACCCTGACACGAAAAGTGCCTCAAATACCCGAGTGAATGATACTAGAGTGAATAGTAATCCAGTGAATAGTAACCCGTGAATAATAACTCGTGAATTGTACTCCGACACAAAAAGTGCCCCGAATACCCGAGTGAATAATACTAGAGTGAATAGTAACTGGGTGAATAGTAACTTTTAAAAGAAAAATACCAAAAAAATGATATTCCATGACGAGTACAAAAGAAATGATATCTCATACGAGTATAATAGAATATACGAAACTGTAAATTGATTTTCACCCGCCATGCCGTAATCTACGTAGACAGATCATTTCCACAATTTAATAAAGAATGAATACGAAAGGTCATTCACCATGCATGCGGTAATCCGCATAGACAGGTTATTCCAATAGAATAATAAAGAATGGAATAACAGAAGAATTCACCACGCATGCGATAGACCGCACAAACAGGTTATTTCCAACAGAATAATAAAGAATGGAATAATAGAAGAATTCACCACGTATGTGATAGACCGCACAAACAGGTTATTTCCAACAGAATAATAAAGAATGAAATAATAGAAGAATTCACCAGGCATGCGATAGACGCGCATGCATGTGTTATTCCCAAATGTATTATTAAAGAATGGAACCAGTGTCATCGTAATCCGCATGCATACGATATATTCCAACGTAATAATAAAGAATCGGAACCAGTCACGCGTAATCCGCATGCATACGATATATTCCAAATGTAATAATAAAGAATGGAATAACAACAAGAATTCACTGTGCATGCGATAGATCAATGCATGATGTGTTATTCCAACATAATAATAAAGAATGGAATAACAAAAGAATTTCACTATGTATGTGGTACTTCGCATAGATAGGTTATTCCAACATAATAATAAAGAATGGAATAACAACCCTTACGAGTATTGAAAGAAAATAACTCTCTTCATGAATACGAAAGAATAATACCACTTACCTCAAAAGAAGACTGGATACTGGAATAATTAGGTAGCAGACTTCTCTTCTTCTTTGTCTTTATAATAATTTCTCTATAGCTTTAGTGAATTGGTAAGAAATGAAGGAAGAATGAGCTTCTATTTATAGGAAAATATAGTGTCAATATTTGCACATTTTGGGGCTCGAAATATTACAGTATAATACCTTCCTCTTTTTCTTTATTTTTAATTTAGTCCTGCAAGTATTATCAAAGTTGCACCACCTCCCCTAATAGTAAATAATGTGAATCAATAGTTCAATCATGTGAATCAATAGTTATAATCATTTGAAAATATGAATTACAGTATAATACCTCCATCTATACCTCCATTTTTAACTTAGTCATGCAAGTATTATCAATCTTGCACCACCTCCCCTAATAGTACAAGAATATGAATCAATAGTACACACATGTGAAAGAGGGGGCTTTCCGATAATATTATAATTCATAATATTTAACAACCAGGTCGTTCTCAGGAAAGAGGGGGCTTTCCGATAAGGATTTCTCCTTATTGGCGCGCAATTAGGTGACCAAACCTCTCCTTGACAGAACTTCTAGACATTGTCAATATTGCAAATAATAATATGAATAACTTTGTTGTCTCAATTATTGATTTAATAATATAACATATTATACAGATGATACTATGACATAATTGAATCAATAATATGAGAGATATGATGCATCAATTACTGTAGCAATAATTGAGTATAACTGAGTGACTTCTTACGTAAGCATCAATAATCAATACCGTGTGCTACTATGCAACCACGCGTATTACTGTACTTTTACTACCGGGTAGTTCAACAATTTTAACGTTAACACTTTCGCCGTTATTTTTATAAAAAGGTAATTCTGTCATTTTCTAACTACGAAAATACTTTCGTTGTGGGGTCTACCAATGATTGTGTCGTCGTACAGATATTCCCCGACAAAAAGAATATTCTATAACAACTTGCTTACTTTGCAAAAATATTCACATATCACCATTAACTTTAACCTTTTATCAATTTAACCATTTACGAAATAAAATAATAATTATAAGAAAATTGAATACTTTCATTTCATAAAATTCGGGGTCTTACAATCTCCCCTCCTTATGAAATTTTGCCCTCGAAATTTACGTACGTACCTAGTATGCCGAAGAGGTGAGGATACCTTGACTTCATTTCATATTCCAACTCTTGAGGTATAACCTTTGACTGTTGAATATGATCCTTCTTATCCAAGATTTTAACATGTATCTCCTCATACATTAAATCTTCTGCTATCTCGTCTAGTTCTAATTCAATAATGTGGTTCAGGTCGTCCACATATTTATGTAACATCGATACGTAAAAAAAACGTTATGAACACGTAACATACTTGGCAGTAAAACGAGTCTATAGGCCACAGTTCCTACTCGATCGAGGATTTCAAATAGACCAATAAAATCAAGGGTTGAGATTTCCTCTCTTCATCAAGTCTTGCTTCTAGAATAACGCCCTCTTAAACCTTCTTCTTCACATTTATCAGCTCCGGGTGTGTAGCTTGAGTGGCTTTAACTTTATCAATTAAAGTTGATTCTACTCGTATATTCATTATCTTCACGTGGGTCCCTAGAGTCTTTAACTCTATCTTCATCATTTGTAAGTTATACGAAATGGGTTTTTGTGTTAACAACATCGCACTCGTAAACGCATACGATCTTCTACTCAGCGCGTCAGCTACCACATTCGCTCTTCCACGATGATATTGAATGGTACGATCGTAATCGTCAATAGCTCGAGCCAACGTCTTTGGCACATTATACGATCATTTTAGGTGATGAAATATTTGAGAGTTTTAA
This sequence comes from Panax ginseng, assembly GCA_020205605.1. Classification (NCBI taxonomy): domain Eukaryota; kingdom Viridiplantae; phylum Streptophyta; class Magnoliopsida; order Apiales; family Araliaceae; genus Panax; species Panax ginseng. The sequence continues at coordinate 88,423,144 of CM035139.1, read as the reverse complement.
AAATCAGTTTTGTACTGGGGTCAATACAAAATTCGATTTCACGCTCTAGGGGTAGGCTAAGAAGTCTTCAAGAATACGTCAGGAAATTTATTAACAATAGAAATATCATTCAAAACTATGACTCTCATCCAAGACTTGGATAGTACGTCACATTGATACCTATCAACTTGCCATCGTCATTCACGATGTTGCCTACAGAAAGTCTGGCTTCGGTGTATTCCACACAAGGAAGTCAACAACGAAAGGATCGAGGCCCTTTACTTATAGCTTGATATGACAATGATTGACTTTAGTGGTTTGGTTTCTTGAATTCGCATGATAGGTTGGTTAAGAATATGAAAGCTAACAACCTTATGAAAAGCATGATGAGTAGATAACCAATCGATTCCTAAAATCATATCAAAGGCAAGTATTTTCAAAGAGATAAGATCGACAGGTAACGTGAAAGTGTCGATTTGAATCAAACAAGATTTATAAACAGTGGAGGCAACGAAGGTTTCTGCTAACAAAGTTTCAATCAATAAGTCAAAGTCTAACTTCTCTAAAGTTAAATTTAAACGTTGAACTCAAGCAAGAGAGATAAAAGAATGGGTATAATCGGTATCTAATAAGGTATAGACTTCACAAGAGTTTGTAATTAACTTACCTATAATAACTTCATTCGGGTTTCTCGACAAACGCTCTCACTTAAACTACCAGTTTTGACTTTGCTATAGAGTACATTCAACCCTTAATTGCTTCGTCACATTCCAGATCCATGATTTGAATCATTACTCTCCGATCCATATTGAATTGGGGTTGACGACTCTGCACAGGGTAATTCCAAATTCGATGTTTGATTCTCCCAATTGTTGTCCAAAAAGTAAAATCCATTTCATCTATTTTGTCCTTATTGGATCGGACGTCTTTTTCTACAATATCTACGCTAAATCGGCTTTTACCCATGCATCATATATTCTCCTTCGTTCATTTGTTTTTTTTCATCGTAACTTTGATCATAACATTCTCAAATTCCAAACTTCTAATATCTTATACTACGCCAAAGAGTGCTTCGCATTCAAGCATCGCACATCGTAAACACAATTACAATTGTTACATCTCTTTGCTCCATGACCGTCTGCCGTTCTTCAGCCTGCTTCTTCTAACTCATGAATACGATTTTGTAATTCTAAATTTTGATCATAAAATTCTTCTAATAAATTCTCCTCAGGTTCCTCTTCTTCCTCTTCTTCCTCACTCTCGACTACTACCTCTTGCAACTAGCTCTCAAAAGCAACTATTAGTTCTTCACTCACCACGTAGATATCTCTAATTTCTTCTTCGTCTGACATCCCATTAACCTGGTTAGTGATTAAAGGTGTCTCAACGGTCTCATTCACTCCATTACGAACAATTTCGGCTGCCATTTTCAAACACTTTCACACAAAACAAGGGTTAATTAACATATCACATATTATCCCTATACTCTAACCGACCAATTAAATACCAAATAAACTTAGGTAGGTCATACTAGCGAAGGAATTCCCCGTCTCTCCCCTCATAGTTCTTGTCTCACATCTCAGCCAGGGATCATAACCCTAAGCTTTGGTACCAACTGTGACGCCCCCAAAAAAGGTATATATCACCCATCTTGAGTCGCCAGATACATGGTACATAAATTCAAATACAACTTAATTATTCAACAGTCGTGTAAAATACGACAAAACATAGCTGAGAGTTTAAACAAGAATATTGTCATCTAGACAATATTCACACTCAATGGTGTCCTCATTACAATTATTATCACATTATTCTGTAGAATAGTGAGGACTGCTAAAGCCATTTATCCTGGACCATCACTCCATTCCCCGACTCGTCCCAGCTATATTCTCATTTCCTAAAGAGAACAATGAAAGAAAGGGTGAGCTCAACTAGCCTAGTAAGAAATATTATGACTAAGATAATGTAGAATAAATTATCCTTAGCCTTCAACAGTATAACAACTGATAGAATACAATAGACAACAAGTTTTAGATCAACAACTGCAGTGGAATAAGCAATAGAAGAGTCAAGTAGAGCATAAAATCTACTATCTTCTATGATTTGAAAAGTTTTTCATCAACTTTAGCGCTGAGACTCAGCTTAATAATCATACCAAGTCCATCTATGCACGTAAGCCAAAGATAACTTTCATCACAATATAAGCATGATGATGATGACAATGACATAATAATTCAATTAAACAAGTTCAAGTATAAATTTTAAAGATTTATAATTTAATTTATCCAGAAATCAATAACGTCCAAATTGTCAACATGATACTGCTTTGTGGAGTAAAATTCAAGAATAATATTCCTGTACCAAAAATAATTTGGACAGAAAAGAAATATATTTTTCGGGTAAATAGTACCCCGTGAATAGTACCGTAACACGAAAAGTGCCTCAAATACCCAAATGAATGAGACTAGAGTGAATAGTAATTAGGTGAATAGTAACTCATGAATAGTACTCCGGCACGAAAAGTTCCTCGAATACCTGAGTGAATAATACTAGAGTGAATAGTAACTTGGTGAATAGTAACTCATAAAAGAAAAATACCAAAGAAAATGATATTCCATAACGAGAACAAAAGAAATGATATCTCATACGAGTATAATAGAATATACAAAACTGCAAATGGATTTTCACCCGCCATGCAGTAATCCACGTAGACAGATCATTTCCATAATTTAATAAAGAATGAATATGAAAGGTCATTCACCATACATGCGGTAATCCACATAGACAGGTTATTCCAACAGAATAATAAAGAATGGTGTGACGCCCCCAAAATAGGTATACATCACCCATTTTGAGTCGTCAATAACATGGTACATAAATAACTACAACTTTATTAATACAACATAAAAACTGTGAGTTTAAATACAAATATTGTCATCTAGCCAATATTCAAACCCAAAAGTCCTCGTTACAATTATTGGTACATTATTTTACAAAAATGGTGAGGACTACTAAACAACTTTCTAGAACCTTTATTCCATACCCCGACTAGTACTCGCTACATTCTCGCCTCCTGAGAAGAAAAATGGAAGAAAAAGGAAAAGGGTGAGCTCAACTAACCCAGTAAAGAATATTATGACTAAGATAATATAGAACAAATTATCGTTAGTCTTCAACAGGGAAAAATCTGATAAAATAATATTAATAATTATCCTTATCATATAAATCAAAAATTAATTATTCACAAATAATATTACAGAATCACAATACTGGCAACCAGGCTATTCACAAATTAATTATCCTTACTGGCGCGCCATTAGTTGACCAAACCTCTCCTTAGACAGAACTTTCTAGACATTGCCAATAATGTTATCTACTAATATAAATTATTGATCCAATAATAGAAAATACTGTGTAATGATAATTATTGAAACAACAATAATATAAAATATCAATGTAGCAATTATTGAATCAATAAAATAAAATATTGAACAGTAATTATTGTAACAATTATTGAGTAGTGCATTCTTACGTAAGAATCAATAATTGGTGTAATACCGTGTGTTACTGTATTTTAACCACCGGATATTCCAATAGTATTAACGGTAAAAACTACGCTGTTATTTATAAATAACTTATATTTGTCATTTTCTTCATCCAATTGCTTTCCGTTATGTGGCCAACACACAAACTCAAGGCAAATCGCATTTAATATTCCCAAGCGGAAGAATATTCCACGACCAAACGAATATTCCCCGACAACAATGAATATTTTATAACCATTTGCTTATTTGAAATATTTGTGCATTTTACCCATAACTAACCACATTAATCAAATCAACCCTTACTATTTCAAAATAATAAATAGAGGAAATTCAATTTCATTCATAATAAGTTGGGGTCTTACAACCTCCCCTCCTTATGAAATTTTATCCTCGAAATTGACGTACGTATCTGGTGTTTCGAAAAGGTGAGGATACCTCACTTTCATTTCCATTTCCAACTCCCAGGTCATTTCCTCTATAGCATGGTTCCTCCACAAAACTTTGACTTGGGGTATGACCTTTGTGCGTAGGACATGCTCCTTCCTATCCAAGATCTTGACAGGCACCACTTCATACATTAAGTCTTCAGCTATCTCATCCAGTTCTAACTCAATAAGGTGGTTCGGGTCTTTCACATATTTACGAAGCACAGATATGTGAAACACATTATGAACACGAGACATACTTGGTGGTAACGCGAGTCTATAGGCTACATTTCCTACTCGGTCAAGAATCTGAAATGGACAAATAAATCATGGATTGAGCTTTCTTCTCTTCCCGAATCTTGTAACTCCCTTCCATGGAGCTACACGCAATAATACATGATCCCCAATACTAAATTTCACGTCCTTTCGATGAGGATCCGCATAACTCTTTTGTCGATCTTGTGCCGTTTGTATACGTTGTTGAATCATTTGGATATTTTCCGTAGTCATACGTACCAAATCTAGTCCCAACAATGTTGCTTCACCAACCTCATCCCAACATACTGGAGAGCGACACTTTCGTCCATACAATGCTTTAAATGGGGCCACACCTATACTTGCCTGATAACTGTTGTTGTAGGAGAATTCCACAAAAGGTAAATACTTATCCCAACTCCCTTTGAAGTCTAGGACACAGAGTCTTAATAGATCTTCAAGAGTTTGAATAGTCCTCTCTGATTGTCCGTCCATTTGAGGATGGTATGCTTAATCAGATCAGAAAATCGGTGCCCATAGCTTTTTGCAAACTAACCCAAAATCGTGAAGTGAATCTTGGGTCACGATCCAAAACTATGGATACTGGCATGCCATGAAATCTCACAATCTCATTTACATACATATGAGCAAGATGTTCAAGGGAATAAGTCTCCCGTATCGGCAAGAAATGAGCAGACTTGGTTAATCTATCAACAATAACCCAAATAGCATTTATACCTTGAGAAACCGTGGGAAGACCCGTAACGAAATCCATGGTAATGTGTTTCCACTTCAATTTCGGAATCTCAAGTGGTTGCAACGGACCCTTAGGTACTTGATGCTCTGCCTTTACACGTTGACAAGTTAAACACCTCGAGATGAACTTTGCAATCTCTCTCTTCATATTGTTCCACCAAAATGTATGTCGAAGATCATGATACATTTTGGTACTTCCAAGATGGATTGCAAATGGTGTATTATGTGCCTCCGTCATGATCTTGTATTTCAAATAAGAGCCGTTAGGAACACAAAGGCTGGAGTGGAATCAAAGTATTCCCTCTTCATCGATTCTCTCTTCTGGAATAGTACCTTCTTGTACTTTCTTCTTCATACACATCAACTCCGGGTTGGTGGCTTGAGCAACTTTAACTTCATCGATTAAAGTTGGTTCTATGCGTATACTTGACATCATCGCACTCGTTCCTGCATATGATCTTCTACTCAATGCGTTAGCTACCACGTTTGCTTTTCCATGATGGTATTGAATGGTGTGGTCATAATCTTTTAACAGCTCGAGCCAACGTCGTTGCCGCATGTTGAGTTCCTTTTGGGTGAAGAAATATTTGAGGCTTTTATGGTCTGAATATATCTCCACTTTCTCTCCATATAAATAGTGCCTCCAGATCTTTAGCGCAAAAACGACTGCTGCTAACTCTAGATTATGAGTAGGATAATTCCTCTCATACTCTTTAAGTTGTCGCGAGGCAGAGGCTATGACTTTCCCACGTTACATGAGAACACATCCTAACCCTTTGCCTGAAACATTGCTGTAGATAACAAATCCATCCGAACCAGATGGTATTGTCAGAACAGGTGCCAAAATGAGTCTCCTCTTAAGCTCTTGAAAACTCTTTTCATATTCCTCACTCCATACGAATTTGGTATCTTTCTGAGTTAGCTGAGTTAATGGAGTAGCGATTCGAGAAAATCCTTCCATAAATCTCTGATAATAACTTTCTTAAGCCCGAAAGCTACGTGCTTGATTCTGGATATCGACTTGATTGTTCCAACTTTGTATTGCTTTAATCATCGCCGTCAATGATACTCCATGTTTTGACCCCACGTGCTCCAAGGAATGCTACTTCCTCAAGCCGAACTCGCATTTCTTCAACTTGGCATATAGCTTCGTTTCACGAAGCCTTTGAGTACCGACTTCAAATGGTGCTCATGATCTTCACGGCTTTTGGAATATATGAGGATTTTATCAATAAATACAACAACGAACTGATCCAAATATTCCTTGAATATCCGGTTCATCATATCCATGAAAGCCGCAGGAGCATTAGTCAATCCAAAAGACATGACTAAGAATTCATAATGCCCATACCGAGTTCTGAAGGCAGTCTTTGGAATATCCTCGCCTAATCTTCAAATTGATGATATCCAGAACGAAGATCGATCTTTGAAAAGAATTGTGCTCCTTGCAACTGATCAAACAGGTCATCAATATGTGGTAGCGGATACCTATTCTTGATAGTGACATGGTTCAATTCCCGGTAGGCGCAAAATCACATTGCAATATGCATGGCAAGTGCATTGATCGAGACACCAACAAACTATCATGGGAACTTTCCAGAAGATTTCTTCTCCGCGGAGGAGCGGGTTCGGCCCCCCGATAGCATGTAGGTGGTGAACGAGGATTTCTAACCGTGATAAAGCTAAAAATGAAAGTGTTCGCAACACATACCGAAAGGGTACTAATTAAGCCGACCATTAATGACTTCATAATAAGTTATTACCTGCACCAAGCGTTGAAGAACATTATCGGTTATGACAGTACGCAAACCCTCATCTTTCTTCTTTATAAATAAAACAGGAGCACCCCAAGGAGATGTACTAGGACGAATGAAACCGATATTCTACAACTCCTGTAGTTGGACCTTTAACTCCTGAAGTTCAATAGGAGCCATTCGATATGGGGTTTTAGAAATGGGCTTTTTACCAGGTTTAAGATCAATAAAGAATTCAACTTCACATTCTGGGGGTAGACCGGGAAGTTCTTCAGGAAATTTACTAACAACAAGAATATTATTCAAATCTGACGTGTCTTTATTCAAATCCATAACATGGGCTAAGAAAGCTTGACATCCGTTTTTTAATAAACGAATAGCTTTATGATTTGATATGACAATGATTGATTTTAGTGGTTTAGTTGCTTGAATTCGTACAACAGGTTGGTTAGGAATATAAAAATTAACAACCTTACGAAAATAATCAATTTTGGCATGATGAGTAGTTAACCAATCAATCCCTAAAATCACATCAAAAGCAAGTATCTTTAAAGAGATAAGGTCAACGGAGTAATGTGATGGTGCCAACTTGGATCAAACAAGATTTATAAGCGATGGATGTGATGAATGTTTCTCCTAACGGAGTCTCCACAGATAAATCAAAGTCTAATTTCTCTGGAGTCAAGTTTAAATGTTGAGCACAAGCAGGAGAGATAAATGAATGGGTAGCATCGGTATCTAGTAAGGTATAAACTTCGCAAGAATTTATGATTAGCTTACCCGTGATCACCTCGTTTGGGCTCCTCGCATTTTGACCAGTCACGATAAATGCTCTTCCAAGAACCGTTGACTTTGACTTTTCTGGGATAGCCTTTTGAGTCACCATCCCCGCTGGACTTGGTTTCACTGCTGTACAATCTCGAGCGATATGTCCTTCCTTTCCATAATTATAACATTCCTTGAACTGTTGAGGGCAGTTTGGGTTGATATGTCCTCTTTCCAAGCATTTATATAAGATACTGACCGGTGGTGGTCGTTCTCCTCCATTAGAACCGGTTACTCTTTGTCTTTCGACGCCTTCACATTATCATTGTTGAATCTCCTCTTTTTAAAATCTCCCCCCGACTCGCTTCTTCTATTTTCATGGCTATGATTACCACCAGAATGGTTACCATTTTTGTCCATATTTTTCTTCCTCCGCTGGTTATCATTGATCTTATGACTGCTGTCACCAGTATGATCCTGGTTGTGGTCCCTCGGTTGAACGTACTCGTTATCTCGCTCTAATAATTGAGCCCTATTGACAACATCTGAATAGAGAGAAAATTTATGAGAAATGAGATATTGACGTATGTCAGGTTTCAAACCTCTCAGAAACATCCGCGTCATACGTTCCTCATTCTCCACCAAATGAGGTACAAACCTGGATAACTCTGCAAACTTCGCCTCGTACTGGGACACCGTCATGTTATTTTGTTCCAATATAATAAACTCCACTTCCTTCATATGACAGATACTTTCAGGAAAGTACTTGTCATTGAACAGTTTCTGAAACGTCTCCCAAGACATGCTGAGTGCGGCTGGATGGGTACGTTTCACAGATTCCCACCAGTAATTTGCCTCATTACGGAACATAAAGGTGGCGAATGGAACCTTCTATTCCTTAGTGCATCCCAAGACATCGAATATCTTGGTAATTTGCTTGACCCACATCTTCGCCTTAATCGAATTTGGCTTTCCCCAAAATTCTAGTGGTCCCAACTCTTTGAACTGCTTGGCTGGGACAAACTGTGCATTATTATCATTTCCACCTGTATTTTGTGCACGAGTCTCCCTCGTCTGATTTTGCATAAACTGCAAAAAAATTCTAAACATCCCGTCGTTCATCATGTGCTCAATGGTGTTGTTCACAGGAGGAACATTGCCAGCCTGTTGCACGTTCTCCTCGTTGGTGGGTAAAGATATCTCCACGGTCTCATTTGCTCCATTGTTAACATTCTCAGTCGACATTCTCAAATACAGCCATAAAATAAGGGTTAATTAAAGAAATCAACATATCACATAATATCCCTATATACTGACCAACCAACAAATAAGCTTAGGTAGGACACACTAGCGAAGGATTTACTCATCTCTCCCCTCCTAGTTCTATTCCCCGATCTCCGCCAGAGATCATATCCCTAAGCTCTGATACCAACTGTGACGCCCCCAAAATAGGTATACATCACCCATTTTGAGTCGTCAATAACATGGTACAGAAACAACTACAACTTTATTAATACAACATAAAAATTGTGAGTTTAAATACAAATATTGCCATCTAGACAATATTCACACCCAAATAAGTCCTAATTACAATTATTGGTATATTATTTTACAAAAATGGTGAGGACTACTAAACAACTTTCTAGAACCTTTATTCCATACCCCGACTAGTACTCGCTACATTCTCGCCTCCTAAGAAGAAAAATGGAACAAAAAGAAAAAGGGTGAGCTCAACTTGCCCAGTAAAGAATACTATGACTAAGATAATATAGAACAAATTATCGTTAGTCTTCAACAAGGAAAAATCTGATAAAATACAATAGATAACAAGTTTTAGATCAATGTTCGCAACGAAAATAATAATTCATAGAAGAGTTACGTAGAGAATGAAATCTACTATTATCTATGAATTTAAAAGTCCATCATCAATATTTTATCCCTATAACATCAATCAATATACATCTTGAATCAAATATTCATCTTTGCAATACAGGCCAAAGATATTCACCGATTAATCATGTTCATCTCAACACTGCTCATCTTTTTCACTACGGACCAAAGATATTCATAAGAAAATCAACCATCTTTGCACTCTGAGGCCAAAGATATTCGATGCTACCATCATTTAGGACTGAGGATGATGAAAAATATTTTAAAGAAAACGAATCCAGTGAAACAAAAGAACAAATATTAAGGATTCGTACTTTAAACAATCTGAGTTTAAAAATACTTCATAAATAATTATAGTGAAGTAAAATTCAAGAATGATCAAAACATGGATACAATCAAAGCTAGTATCCATAATAGATATTTTGGACAAAAAAACAAAATTTTAATTTTTCTGTGAATAGTGCCCTATTCGTGAATAGTATCGTATACTTGAATAGTGCCGTATACGTGAATAGTAACCCCGACACTAAAAGACAAGAATTTCACAAGAAAAATCTTACCAATATTCCGACATAATGATATTATAAGAAATAATATCATTTTAAAAAAATAATATCCCTTACCTCGAAAAGACTGTACTTCTGACTGGAATACTGGATATAGTGCTGCAGGGAACTTGCACCGTATAACAACACTCAAAGTATCAAAATACTCACAAGAATACACTCAATAATATCGAGAGAGAAAGAGAGAGAAAACTTCAGTTTCTGGTATGATTTTCAATTCTAACCTAAGCACCCTATTTATAGGAAATTGCTTAGAACACCAAAGCAGAAAAATTAATATAATATTAATATAATTTTTTCAAATTTCCTATGCCCACTTACCAGCCCACAACATCAGCCACACATGTGCCAAAATATTAAAAACATTTTTCTTAATTAAAATATTTTAAACTTCAAAAATTAATTATTTCAGAACTTTGGAACTTCAATAATTCATAATAAATAGCCTTTTATCAGAAAAATTCGAACCTCATGTCCTTTCCATAGGAAATTCCATTCTCTACAATTTTGCAGAAGAAAGTTTTTCTAAATTTCAAACAGAAATTGACCGAAATCCATAAACGGACGATTTTACAAGCTATAATCAAATTTCAGTCAAGAAATGGGGTCCACAAACATGAAAAACATGTTTTAAATATTTATAGTAATAAAAATACTCCTCCTCCTCATATACTCATATATCCTACATTCATTGTAAAAATATCACAATTATTATATTATTAAAATATAATAATATATTTAAATGAATTATTTTATCGAAAAAGATAAAATATCAATTTTCAACAATTGTCACATTTAAAAATTTTCTCCATTTATATCCACATAAAATGAATATTTTCCTTATCATATAAATCAATAATTAATTATTCACAAATAATATTACAGAATCACAATACTGGCAATCAGGCTATTCGTAGGAAAGATGGGGCTTTCCAATAAGGATTTCTCCTTACTGGCGCGCAATTAGGTGACCAAACCTCTCCTTAGACAGAACTTTCTAGACATTGCCAATAATGTTATCTACTAATATTATTCAAATAATATGAATTATTGATCCGATAATGGAAAATACTGTGTAATGACAATTATTGAAACAACAATAATATAAAATATCAACGTAGCAATTATTGAATCAATAAAATAAAATATTGAATAGTAATTACTGTAACAACTATTGAGTAGTGCCTTCTTATGTAAGAATCAATAATTCGTGCAATATCGTGTGCTACTGTGTTTTAAGCACCGGGCATTCCAACAGTATTAACGGTAACAACTACGCCGTTATTTATAAACAACTTATATTTGTCATTTTCTTCATCCAATCACTTTCCGTTATGGGGCCCATACAAGGCTGCGCTGTCGTACGAATATTCCCCGACAGTAAGAATATTCCACGACCAAACGAATATTCCCCGACAATAATTAATATTTTATAACCACTTGCTTATTTGAAATATTTTCTCATTTTACCCATAACTAACCACATTAATCAAATCAACCATTACTATTTCAAAATAATAAATAGAGGAAATTCAATTTCATTTATAATAAGTTGGGGTCTTACAAATAGAATAACAGAAGAATTCACCAGGAATGCGATAGACTGCACAGACACGTTATTCCCAACAGAATAATAAAGAATGAAATAATAGAAGAATTCACCAGGCATGCGATAGACCGCACAGACAGGTTATTCCCAACAGAATATTAAATAATGAAATAACAGAAGAATTCACCAGGCATGCGATAGACCGCACAGACAGGTTATTCCCAACAGAATATTAAAGAATGGAACCAAGTCATGCGTAATCCGCACAAACAGGATATTCCAACAAAATAATAAAGAATGGAATAACAACAGAATTCACCAGGCATGCGATAGACCGCACATACAGGCAATTCCAACATAATACTAAAGAATGGAATAACAGAAGAATTTCACCATGTATGCGGTACTTCGCATAGACATGTTATTCCAACATAATAATAAAGAATGGAGTAACAACCCTTACGAGTATTGAAAGAAAATAACTCTCTTCATGCATACGAAAGAATAATACCCCTTACCTCAAAAGAAGACTGGATACTGGAATAGTGAGGTAGTAGACTTCTCTTCTTCTTTCTCTCTATAATTTCTCTCTATAATAATTGCTTTATAGCTTTAGTGAATTGGTGAGAAATGAAGGAAGAATGAGCTTCTATTTATAGGAAAATATAGTTTCGATAATTGCACGTTTTGGGACTCAGGATATTACAATATAATACCTTTCTCTTTTTCTTCATTTTTAATTTAGTCCTACAAGTATTATCAAACTTGCACCACCTCCCCTAATAGTAAATAATGTGAATCAATAGTTATAATCATGTGAAAATACGAATTACAGTATAGTACCTCCATCTATACCTCTATCTTTAACTTAGTCATGCAAGTATTATCAATCTTGCACTACCTCCCCTAATAATACAAGAATGTGAATCAATAGTACACACATGTGAACAAATAGTTATAATCATGTGAATTAATAGCAATTAATTGCTCATTTATACGGTTAATTACCCGATTGGTCAATATAACCTCCAGACATCAATTATTATCGAAATAAATGTCGATCATCACTAACACTAATAATTCCAACACAATGGAACTATCAATTTCATCTTTAATCAACACGAACTTATTCATCATTAATATTATAATTCACAATATTTAACAACCAGGTCGTTCCCAGGAAAGAGGGGGCTTTCCGATAAGGATTTCTCCTTATTGGCGCACAATTAGGTGACCAAACCTCTCATTGACAGAACTTCTAAACATTGTCAATATTAAAAATAATAATATGAATAACTTTGTTGTCTCAATTATTGATTTAATAATATAACATATTATACAGATGATACTGTGACAATAATTGAATCAATAATATGAGAGATATGATGCAACAATTACTGTAGCAATAATTGAGTATAACTGAGTGACTTCTTACGTAAGCATCAATAATCAATACCGTGTGCTACTATGCAACCACGCGTATTACTGTACTTTTACTACCGGGTAGTTCAACAGTTTTAACGGTAATACTTTCGCCGTTATTTTTATAAAAAGATAATTATGTCATTTTCTAACTACGACAATACTTTCGTTGTGGGGTCCACCAATAATTGTGCCGTCGTACAGATATTCCCCGACAAATAGAATATTTTATAATAACTTGCTTACTTTGCAAAAATTTTCACATATCACCCTTAACTTTAACCTTTTATCAATTTAACCATTTACAAAATAAAATAATAATTATAAGAAAATTGAATACTTTCATTTCATAAAATTCGGGGTCTTACAGCCACCGTCATCACTTTGTTTTAACCATTAACCTTCATTAATTTAACCATTAACCTTTTATCACTTTGTTTTAATTCTAGGAATTTTACTTCCATCCTACTCTTCATACTCTTCGGGAAATAGTTTTCAAAAAATAACGTAGTAAACCTCTCCCATGATATCATTCCTTCCCCCGCTCTCTGCTGATTAGTTTCTGAACAATAGTTCGCTTCACCCCTCATCATGTATGTGGCAAATACTAACTTCTGGTCCTCACCCACACGAGCTATAGTGAAGACCTACTCGATCTCCTTGATCCTGGTTTTTGCAACTATCGGGTCAGTGGTTCCCGTGAACTCTGGGGGTCCTACACTCTTAAAATCTTTGAAGGTCGTTACTGCGATAGCTTGGGGAACGGGTGGTACGGGTTCGTTTCTTCCCCTTAGAGCTTCTCCCAATAAATCTACCAATCTCTGTATCCGATCTACATGACCTCTCTCATCATTAACTGACTCTTCTGGGATAGTTATTCTACGTCTGGGTGGCATTTTCTGCATCACAAAATTTTCATTTTATTATCTAGTTATAATACTTATACATTTCTCAATAGAATGAACTACAAGTTTATAACACGTTTCTGAAATAAGATCATTTATATTCATATGCCAAAGGGTTACATTTCATGTTCTTTTCTAGTATACTGCTATAAATGATAACACATATCCCCTAATATCACAAAAGATGGGGATATACTAACTTACTAACCCTCTAACACTTTTAAGAAGTTTGGGTTTACCACTATCTCACATCTTACACAAAAGATTGAGATTAGAACAACATATTATTAACACATAGATAAAACTACTATACTACTGGTCTTCATCCTCTAAACTCAATCTAACATCCCACGCTCAACGGCGCTCTGATATTCCTTTTGTGTGATTTGCACCACCGTGTCTCGGCTTATGGTATGCCGGGTCGGTCCTTGCTCAGCTGGGTAATGATGTACCCCATCTATCAGTCTCTCCATGGCCGTACGAAGAGCATAGCCCATCTTGTTCATCTTCCTCCTCTTGCACCGCACCTCATCCTCTAGACCGTCTGCCCTATCATTGGCTTCTTCCCACTTCTCCTCGAAGTGAATCATATCCATCACCTCCATTTCTAACTGAGTTCGGAGAGCCTCTTTCTCCGCCCTCTCACTTAACACCTTCTGCTCTAATTCTTCTAGCTTTCCTTCCACCTCAACATTCCTCGCCACCGCTCGGTGAAATAAAGCTCCCATCTGGATCCCTGCTTCCTTACGATGAGCAATCTCCACCTCCATCTCCTGCATCACTAACTGTCTCCGATGGTCCTCGTCCCTCAACTTCTACAACGCAGACTCCCTCTCCCTAGCCTCAGCCTCAAGCTCCTCTACTCTACATCCCAACTCTAATATATGTTCCTCATACTCTCCTAACATCCCGATCCTCAAAAGTAGCCTCGTCGGAGTCCTCCACAGGCTCGGGCTCCTACTCCAAAGGCTCCTCTTCAGGGTCAGACTCCGCCTCTTCCTCATCGCCATCATCAAAAGGGGCTACTACTGAAATAGTCTCCGCTATCGAGGGTGTCTCGAATACTACGTGGATATCACGCGGCTCCTCCTCTACTACTTGGCTAGGTCCTCCCATGTCAGTCATCCTACAATCACCAACATAAGAAAACACAAACAACAATTCCATTAGAATGTTAAACAAACATAAGTTCATTGTATAGAATGAAGTTACATTTCATAACATACTAAGCCTCTCAAGGAAAACTCTACATGAGTTTTATCTCCTTCCTAACTTCTAAGTTCCCGTAAGTTATAATTTAAGGACACTCGCTTGGTCACTAAAATTCGGTTCATCATGTTCTCATAGTAAAACCATAATAACTAAAATAACGCATACACAACGGAACATCTACTTTAGAATAATATACAATGATTTATTATAATTATTCCCCCAAGTATCGCAACCTACAGTACTTAATAGATTACATAATAGTATCGAATAAAGACCTATTACATAATCCTACTTAAGTTTAAACATAGTCTGAAATAATCTTAATACATCATAATAGACTTTAAACATGAAAAGGACAAGCTAGTCGGTAGCCTTGCCATTGCCCTTGTCTATTCCAGAGACACCTCCCTATTTCTCCTTAACTGAAAGGTTTTAAATAAGCAAGGATGAGCACAAATTGCCCAGCAAGTAATATAAAACAAGGGTGTAGGGTATAATATCACAAGGTTTGAAATATCGAAGGGTTATTTCTAGGATATTTCAAAGTGTCAGAATAACATCATGAATAAGGGATATAACAATTCAATATAAATCAACAGATATATATGAATTCAACGGCTAACAATGTATCCAACTGGATAAGCAATTTATACTGAGCAGTCACTAAGGACCATTGAACTTTCACTAGAGTTACCAATATTAAACTGATAACCAAAAATATAAAGTACTATAGATGATCAGTCTACAATACTTTACGTTATGCATAACACCACAATAATATTTATTCATGTGTTGGGGTTTCCAACAACATACACTCCCCTTACAAAAAGGGTTGTCCAACTCAGTTTTCAAGATTTTCGCACGAATCAATTGGTTTGGATAGTTTTATTATAAACATGCATATAGTCTAGCCGAATCAAATGGCATCGACTCTTTCACAATATTAAAGGGCAATACCAATTTCAACATGAATGATAGCTTTCACAAGGGTTTAACATACTAGCTCATTTGAACGAGAAAGTAATGTAACTTATATTTAAAGGGATAAGCTTACGGTATTTGTCAAATAATAATGCAAGGGTTAGGATACTTTCACAACATAATTTGATTAAGGTTAGAGAAAACTTGCCTTAAGCGTAGGTTATCCACGTTAATAAATCAACACTTTCGAATCCTATTTATAACGTATTATATGTTCAAGATGTTAATTAGCTAACACAATCTTTAATCAAGCTTGACACGACACAAGTATGCATATATGGTAAAAAATCAGTTTATAAGTCATCATGAATCAACTACTTATTTACTTCACAAGCAAATCAAGAATGCTCAAGGTTAAGACCTCCTACTCATGGACTTTTCATTTCAATGCAACACCAACTTATCAACTAAGCATCACACATATATATGTACATCAGTAGGTTTTAGATCACATTTAGCATCATAAGTATCATGTAAGTACTTGTCCAAAAGTCAGAACTCATTTTCTGGGATTCTAGACTAAGCAGCAATTGCCCAGTAGCTAAGCTTTAGGACCTAAGTAGCAATGCTTGGCCGTCCCCGACCAACAATCAAGATGCATTTCTTTGCCTTGTGGTCTCTGTTTGGCTTGAACATACAATCATATTTTGTCATGTTAAAGGCTTTCACATGCTTCTTAGATCAATCTAGGTCCCTTCTTGCATAACATGGTTCTAAGTTTGATAATTTCAACAATTTAAGATCATTCAAGGTCATGAAACCACAAAGTCTAGCATGCTTGCTTTCTAAACATACAAAATAGTTATAAAAATCATATTAGGCATGCTTGTGTGTATTCATAATATATACGTGAAACTAACACTGTTTTAGTTAAAAATAGGCTTTGTTCATGCTTTTCTTGAAACGTGCTACACAAGCATGGTATATATATGTTTATGCTACATAGTGAGTCTAAGAGTGTCATAAAACATGATCACAAATGTTTGATTCTAGTCTTCAAGATATCATGACAATTTTCATATTCTAAAGTTACTAGTAAGTCCAACTTGTTCATGTTTCTTTGCTAATCACATAAGCACAAGCTAAAGGTTGATTCATGCATTTCTAAGTTACACTAACATGCTTTGCAAAGTCAGAATGTACAACATGTAGAAATCATGCAAGTTAGCATACTAGGCTAAGTTTTTTCTTGAAAATATTTATAACACAAGGCTTAAAAAGTTTGATCATGCTCAAGGGACTATGTACACTACAACATGCTCATCTACGTGCAAAATCAGTTATGTATAGCTTACTAGGATCATAATTTGTAGAACATGATCTTTTACGTAGCTTATTTTCAAAACTTAGTCCAAATTTTCATGTAAACCATACGTCTTCATTAATCATGCAAGTCTATCAAAACATGCTCAACTTAGGTTCATATACCTACATATACACCTTAAGAATGCTTTCATACTAGTTTAAGCCATAATGGTCGACCAACACATAGCAGATTTCAAAACAAAAACCAAAAATCGAACTCAAGAACCGTGGCAATAGAATTATTTCTTGCTTACTATCTAATACAATGGTGTACTGCTTGCGTCAGTGCTGGTTCAGTAGCGCAAGCGATCCTGCTTTCGCGAGCTCCAGCCCAAACGTAAAATTTACCCACGAAATCATTCCTAAACACTCATATTTCAATTACAACATGCTTATATGATCATATAACAACTATATGGACATTACCCAACCTCATTAACATACAATTCCATGAATTTAAGAATTTGAAATTCAAGACTCAAGACTCTATTTTTTACAGAAACTGAAAATGGAAAGGTAGTAATGGAATTATACATTTGTAATGTGAAAGAACTTGCTAGTATTTGAACTCTTAAACTCTAAGAATGCTTGTATGTTTTCAACTCTTACTTAGAAAAATCTCAGACAACTTAAAGAACATCAATTGATAAACATGGCTGTCGTTTATAGAAGAAGTTTGGTCTGGGCATTGATGTTATACAAGATGGAAATCCATGGTGCAATGGAGTAGAACAATTTGCTCAGGGGTTGGCCAACCACCCTCAAGCTCAGTCATCATCACCTAGAGCTAGCCTTGTGGAAGAAGACGTATTATAGCTTTGAGTTACTGTTCATTGTACTTGGTGAAACTAATTATGGGACAAGAGATAAAATCCTAGCATTTCAAGTTATCTAGGCTTGGTATGGTTTATTTAAATCCCTATAATGTAATCTTAATGTACAATTGTTACCATATTAGGAATTTAGGGACTAATTATACACTCACATCAAATAGTCCATGTACATTAAATATACGCAATAAAATAATGTAGTCATATATTATTGTCCGGGTAGTTCCATAATTATTCCTACCACTCATATAATCATATTTTAAATGTCTACTCACCTTCATATTGTTACATACACATTTTATGATATATTTATACCATATAGTTTCAATATGTTTAATTACATTGTTTCTTACAACATAGTTTCATACAACAAAATATATAGTGGCATAAATGACATAATACATTATATAGTATAGTTGTAT
Source organism: Panax ginseng (assembly GCA_020205605.1). NCBI lineage: Eukaryota > Viridiplantae > Streptophyta > Magnoliopsida > Apiales > Araliaceae > Panax > Panax ginseng. Next base: position 88,404,583 of record CM035139.1, on the reverse strand, counting down.
TATTACTCATATGCACATTATTATATTACTAACTTACTTATTTGTTAAACAAATAAATCATGCACTTCCTTAATTAATTAACATCAATATTAATTAATCCACCCATTGATTAATGTATTTATGGGTTTCCATAATCATTACTTATCTATATAATAATCACTATTAATAATTGCTAAGAAATCAATATTCCACCACAACCATTATCAATTAAATAACAATTAATAATCACATATTAACCGACCTTATTAATATCAATTAAAAATCCCTAAATATACTACAACAACACTTAACAATTAATATTACTTAATTGCTCATCTCATAATTTCTTCGCTGCTTATCATTACTATTTGTATTTCCATCACCATGCCACACAAGGCTTTCAACGAGTTTACCACAAACTCCACGTATTCTCAACTATTTAATTATTTAATATAATCGAGTTATCTCATTTCATAACACAAAATTGTTCATATTAAAATAAATATTCATTTCCATTAATATATTTATTTAATAATATACGGAAATTCTCGGGTATTACAGGAACCTTGGCAATTCGAGGACCTGCACAGCCAAGAAGATCAATCGCCCGTACATTCAGCATGACGACACAGGATGCGGTGGCTGCCCAGGAGGTGGTAGCAGGTAACAATTTCGTTTAGAATTTAAATTACGCTAGTAATCATGGTTAGATATTGCTGTGAATTATTTTCTTTTATGAATCCAAGTCACAGGTTAGAATATACGACACAAATTAAAATTGTGTGGATAAAAATGAATTGATGCTACAACTTTAAAAGATTGTAGAGAATAAGAAAGCAGTGATTCCGAGGACGGAATCCTTTTAAGGAGGGGTGAATGTAATAACTCGAGATTTCGAATAATTCGAATTTTACGAATAATTTTTTTTTTAATATTAATATTGACTGTTAATATTGTACTATGTATCTGTGATACGAGTCTCGAGAAGTGGTCAATTTGTGTATTGACTGATAAATAAGAGTAGAGTTGTGCTTAACGGAGAATAGAAACCCTAACCCTAAGTCAGGATAGGGATTCGATTGAAAATATAATTAAAATAATTATATTGATGAGTACGTGGTTGGACTGTATAGAATGTTGATCAATGATTGGTCGAGTAGGGTACAATATTTGTAAACCCTAATAAGGGATTAGAAACCCTAATCTTAGGATTTGAAACCCTAACGCGTAGTTAGGAACCCTAATCGAAAGTCGAGAAACCCTAATATTTAATTCTGGAATCCTAAACCCTAATTAGGAAACCCTAATCCTAATTAGTAAGCCCTAAAGTGATTAGTAAACTTTAATGTGTTTAGTAACCTTTACTATAATTAGGAAACACTAATTATAATTTTGAAATCTTAATTTTCTATTTTAAAAATCCTAATTTAGAAAATCCTAGAAGCTAAAGTTGTAGAACCTTAGGGTTAAACCCTAAGGGTTAAACCCTAAAGGTATAGTAAATTCCATGTATGCCATTAAAATTACATGTACAAAGTCTAAAATGCCCTTTAATTAGATGTTAAGCTAAAAGATTTGCAAATCTAGTGAGTCATCACTTTGGATAAGACCATGTGCTTAAATTCTATATCAAATTTGATCCAAAAATGCCACCTAGCAAGTATGGATTCATTGCATCTAAGATATAAGAGATTTAGGAGAGAGAATGTTCATAAATTAAGCTCATTAGCTATCTAACACCAACCAACTCTCTCTATCATCCAATGTTCCAAAATTGTTAAGTGATTCAGTCACTCTTCAAGCCTTTAGATCACCAAAATCAGTTAAGGAGGTCAAGGATCAAAGATCGGACAAGAGAGGTATAAACCCAAACTCATCTTAGATCTTGTATGCTAAGAAAATAATTTTTTTTATGTGTTTAGATTAATGCTAGAAGGTGTTTTTAGTTGATCTATGATGATCCATGATGGATCCATAACATCAAATGGCTTTAAAGTAGTGTTTTTCAAAATCTATTCTTGAGCTTGAAATGTGGTCTGACAAGAAATGTCAGTAGCCACAAATCCTTCCTCGTATATGATATGTGTTGTTATAAAGTTGTTATTGGTAGCTTGTTATGTTATCTTGGACGTGGAAGTGAAATCACAGACCAGTCAAAATCTGGGCAACCCAGAAAGTACTAAACTAGTGTCTGAGAATACTTTGAAAGGCTTTGATCTATTGTATGTTAATCCTTTTGTTGATGTTAGGATAACCAATATGTAGCCTGATGTATGGACTTGAGATCTATACTTTTAGATCTCTTAAATAACACACGTGTGGGACATAGTGGACGGTCAAACTGGGCTTGTCGATTATGGATACCAATCTTCGGAAAAACCGTAAACCTATGAACAAGGATTCGGCGAGGTTTGATCGGGATTTATCTAGCAGATATGTTGTTTCCAAACTGATTTGTTGTTATGAAAATGTTCCTTGTCATGTATACTAGAGATTCGAACCATTAAACAGCATGAACCATGAGCAGAACATAAAGGAAATCTAGCTTGAAAGTGTCAACTCGACACTGTCTAGGTTTCTGGGTTACCCAGAAAACCCAGATGTGATCTGACAGTACCTTTAAGGGGCTGGATCTACTTGTTTGGATGTGATATGACTTTGATGTTAGTTGATGATGGTAGTGTTACATAAACACTGCACGATCATAGTTCTAGCTAGCCCAGAATCCGATTAAGCTGAGAATCAAGAGTGGTCAAAGTTAACCACTTAAAACTCTCTGACAGTGTTCTTGAAGCTCAAGAACACCTAAGACGACAGACAAGTGTCGCTATAGGTATAGCGGCGATTTTTATTTATTTTAATTTCTTAATTTCTAAAAATTAATAAAAAATAGAAATAAATCCCAAAAATTAATAAAAATGGTTTTAAAATTATTTTAAATTATGAAAAATAATTTTTGACTATTTGGAATATTTTTCATTAATATTTATAATTATTTAAATATTAATGGTATTTAATTTATTTAATTAGTATAATAAATAAATTAGAGAAAAATAATTTTTATATTATTTTTAGATTTATGCTAGAAGGTGTTTTTAGTTGATCTATGATGATCCATGATGGATCCATAGCATCAAATGGATTTAAAGTAGTGTTTTTCAAAATCTATTCTTGAGCTTGAAATGTGGTCTGACAAGAAATGTCAGTGGCCACAGATCATTGCTCGTATATGATATGTGTTGTTCTCAAGTTGTTATTGGTAGCTTGTTATGTTGACTTGGATCTGAAAGTGAAATCACAGACAGTTGATGTCTAGATTTTGAGTTATTGATTGTCAAAACCCGTTGACCGGGCATGACCAGTGAAAATCTGGGCAACCCAGAAAGTGCTAAACTAGTGTCTGACAATACTTTGAAAGGCTTTGATCTGTTGTATGTTAATCCTTTTGTTGATGTTAGGATAACCAATATGTAGCCTGATGTATGGACTTGAGATCTATACTTTTAGATCTTTTAAATAACACACGTGTGGGACATAGTGGACGGTCAAACTGGGCTTGTCGATCATGGATACCAATTCTCGAAAACCCAGAAACCGGATGAACCATGATTCTGACAGGGTTTGGCCGAGATTTATCTAGCAGATCTGTTGTTTCCAAACTGATTTGTTGTTATGGAAATGTTCCTTGTCATGTATACTAGAGATTCGAACCATTAAACAGCATGAACCATTACTAGAACATAAAGGAAATCGAGCTTGAAAGTGTCAACTCGACACTGTCTGGGTTTCTGGGTTACCCAAAAAATCCAGATGTGATATGACAGTACCTTTAAGGGGCTGGATCTACTTGTTTTGATGTGATATGACTTGGATGTTAGTTGATGATGGTAGTGTTACATAAACACTACAAGATCACAGTTCTAGCTAGCCCAGAATCCGATTACACTAAGAATCAAGAGTGGTCAAAGTTAACCCCTTGAAACTGTCTGACAGTGTTCTTGAAGCTCAAGAACACCTAACACGACAGACAAGTGTCGTTATAGTCTATAGCGACGGTTTTTATTTATTTTAATTTCTAAATTTCTGGAAATTAATAAAAAATAGAAATAAATCCCAAAATTATTAAAATAGTTTTAAAATTATTTTAAATTATGAAAATAATTTTTTTCTATTTGGAATATTTTTCATTAATATTTATAATTATTTAAATATTAATGGTATTTAATTTATTTAATTAGTATAATAAATAAATTAGAGAAAAATTATTTTATATTATAAAGATCATATTAAATAAGAATAAAGTGTTTAAAAATATTTTGAGTTATAAAATGTAACTTTTAATATTTTTGGAGAATTTTATTAATAATTTAATATTAATGATATTGGATTTATTTAATTATAATATTAAATAAATGAATTAAAAATTATTTTATTGATTTAAAAATCATTTAAAAATGAGAAAAATGGTTTAAAAATATTTGAAGTTATAATTAACAACTTTTAATATTTTGATGATAATTTCATTAATATTTAAATATCAATGGTGATGGTTTAAAAATGATTTTAATTAATTTAAAAATTATTTAAGTAGAATATTGATGATTTAAAAATATTTTTAGTTATTATAAATAACTTTAATATTTTGATAAGTATTTTATTAATATTTTAATATTAATGATGATGGAATTAATTAGTATTTAAATCATTTAAAAATGATTCCGGTGTTTGAAAAATTAATATAAATTATAATAATTGTTTATAAATTATTAAAAGCATCCGAAAAATATTATAATGATAATTGATTTATCTAAAATAATATTGAAGCTTTGAGACCAAGTTTAATCGACAATAAATGTGTTAATTGTCGTATAGGGTGACCAGAACACCGAGAATAGACCGAAGTCCAACCAGACTAAAATTGTTAGACTTGATAAGTGTTTATATAGGTTATAAACACTGATGTGGCTATGTGATAATGTGTCTAGGGGAAAGTGTAACCGTGAATTAGTGTGTTATGTGTTATAAATGATTGTGCTAATTGTTTGACCGACATTGTTGATTATAGGTCTTACGAACGCAGTTAATTATATTGTGTAGATGTAATCAGCGGAGAAGGCAAGTTTCGTTAACTCAACCTTGAGTTAATATTGTTCAATTATTATGGTGGTTAAATATTGTTAATTAGACCACGTCCAATGATTTATTGTTGATTATTCGCGGTTAGTGCATGCTTATTAATTCAAATTGAATTATTGATTCTAAGAATATACTTGTAGAATATTGTTGTTGGATATTCATATCTGTAGAAGCTAATATTGACAGTACAGATCATTCATGTTTATTGCCGAATTATGTTGAGAAATGTCTTAGCTAATTATTCTGGCTAGACGAACATTTGTTAGAACTTGATAGGTTCGAGAAGAGAAGAGAAGAGAATTTAATTATTATTGATAGATCAATGCCAGTTGTATCGGCTATATCGAAAAAGAAAACTTGATAGGTTTGAGAAGAGAAGAGAAAAGAAGTGATTAGATATTAAAATCATTGAATTTCGTTGTTAAATCAAATCTTGATTCTGAGACTGAGAAGAACAACCTGTTATAAAAAGGGAACATTTTATTGGTCGTAAATTCGACCTTTGCGCACGACTTAAGTATTGTGCATAATATAGGGTACAAGGAGTTGGCCGACTCTAAGTACTTGCAGAGGGGTATGATTTAATCTTTATGGTTATCTGATACACCTGAGTATATATCAAAGTAAATCTTTGATATCTACCCGAGAAGATAAGTTCAAGATCTTATGTGATCACTCAACAGAAAATCTAGAAAACATTCCACCTTGTTATTGTGTAGAATTGATTCCTGATTATTCATTAGGATATCGTAGAAACTTTAAAAGCGGTGTACTCTTTCATTATCAAATTATTGTGTTGCATAGATTGTGAGAAGACTTGTTAGAAGTTGGAGATTTGTTCAGCTATTTCAAAGTTTCCCGAACTTTGGTTTCATTCTATCAAAATAGATAGTTTATCATTATTGATTTTTATACATTTACTGTATGTCTTAACTTGCGGGGCAAATTTGTTGCTCACCCTTGCTAAATAAAACTTTTCAGCTAGGGACAAAGTGGCATGAGGTGCTGCGAAGGATAAAGGCATAGGCATAATTATAAATTAGTTATGAACATTATTATTATGTTGTATTTGTAAAGCCTTTTTGTATATCTAAGGGGTATGTTTGTAATGTTAAGGTTAGCGGACCTGGGATTAATGTATTAACAACATATGTTAATGTGGTATGTATGACTATTCATATTTAAATGGGTAGTTAGATGCTATTATATTGTGGATTGTGAACACCAAACTTGGGGGTCAGGTAACCCAGATTTAGGGGTATCACAATTAGGGTTTCCTAATTAAGGTTTTTGCAACATATGATTAGGGTTCCTAACTGAGCGTTAGGGTTTCTAATCCTGAGATTAAGGTTTCTAATCCCTTATTAGGGTTTATTAATTTTAAACCTTATCCGATCAATCATTGATAAAAAATTCTATAAAGTACAAATGCGTACTCATCAATATAATTATTTTAATTATATTTTCTATCGAATCCCTATCCGAACTTAGGGTTAGGGTTTTAAATTCTCGGTTAAGCATAACTCTACTCTTATTTTCTCAATTAATACACAAATTGACTAATTTTTAAAACTTGTATCACAGATACACGGCAAAATATTGATAATCAATATCAATTTTATTTAGAAAAAAAAAAATTCGAAAATTTTGGATTATTCGAAATCCCGGGTTATTACATATTTTATACATATAATTCTCATATTCTCCCTCGTATACTAATTCATAATATACGATATCCCATATCCATACATACTAGTATAGTACATTGTATCATATTCGTATTCATTACCTCGTACAATATATATGTATCATACGATCATTACATTCATTTCCTTAACGTTTTATTTCCTAACATTCTCGAATTACGTCCGCATACGAAAAATTACAGTCTCCATACTTGAATGATTATTACATAATCCAATTCACTTTGATATTCTATCGTTACGTATTTCTCGGAAGTTCAAAAATAACTCCCGAACAGAAATTGGTGAATAGTGTTTTAGAAAAATTTCTCAGAAATCTTTCCTTTTCGTCTTGAAAATTCAAACACTTTAATTCCTTCACGTAGTTAAAATACTACCACATTCTGACGTTTCTAGGTTATAGAACGACATTCATCTTACTAACTCATAGTAATAACAAATAATATAATTTTATTCATTATTAATTCAAATAAAATTATTTTACATATTGATCAATTTTTCGGATCGTTACACTTTCTCCCCCATATAAGGATTATGTCCCCAAAATCTCACAAAAGAAAAATATTACACAAACAAGTGAGGGTAATTCTTTTTCATCTTTTCTTCAAGTTCCCACGTTGTTTCTTCTGCATCGTGGTTCTTCCGAAACACCTTCACGGAAGATATGACTTTGTTCCAAAGAACTTGTTCTTTTCTATCGACAATTTGAATTGGCGTCTCTTCATAAGTTAAGTCCTTCTCGATATGAATAGGCTCATACTCTATTACATGCTTATAATCTGGCTTATAAGGACGCAATACCTATACATGAAACACATTATGTATTCGTTCTAGGTCTGGAGGTAACGCTACCATATAAGCTGCCTCACCTACCCGTGTTAACACTTCAAAAGGTCCTACAAACCTAGGACTTAACTTTCCTTTCTTTCCAAAGCGTATCATTCCTTTCCAAGGAGATACCTTTAGAAATACGTAAGAACCTACTTCAAACTCTCTATTTTCTCGATGCAAATCTATAAATTTCTTATGTCTGTCTTGAGTTGCTACTAACCACATGCGTATCAGCTTGACAATATCCGCTATTTGCTGCACTATTTCAGGTCCTAGCATTTGGCGTTCTCCTACATAATCCCAATATAATGGTATTCTGCATTTCCTTCTGTACAAAGCTTCGTAAGGCGGCATACCTATGTTTGCATGGTAACTATTGTTATGCACAAATTCTACTAATGGTAGATGATCATCCCAACTACCCTTGAAATCCATGACGCAAGATCTCAACATATCTTTCAATGTCTGAATTATTCTCTCTCTATGTCCATCAGTTTGTGGATGATACGCCGTACTCAGCTTCAACTACATTCCCAACTGCTCCTGTAGACTCCTCAAAAAGTTCGATGTGAATTGTGGATCACAATCTGACACAATCGAAACTGGTACTCCATGTCTGGAAATTATTTCCTTAACATAAAGTTTAGCTAACTGGTCCAAGTTAAACTTGACCCTAATTGGTAAAAAGTGAGCCAACTTCGTCAACCAGTCCACTATTACCCAAATCGCATCATACCCCTTTTGAGTAATTGGAAGTCCCACCACCAAATCCATCGTGATATGCTCCCACTTCCACTCCAGAATCTCTAATAACTGTAACAAGCCACTTAGTCGTTGATGTTCGACCTTAACTTTCTGACAAGTCAAGCACCTACTCATATACTCAGCTATATCTCTCTTCATGTTCGACCACCAAAAACTCTGTCGAAGGTCTTGATACATATCAGTACTCCCAGGATGAATCAAAAACCTCGAACTATGAGCCTCTTGTAATACCTGCTCCTTTAATTCCGTCTCATTCGGAATCCAAATTCTTCCTTCAAATCTCAATAACCCCTCATTATTAGGACTGTACTTAGTATCTTTTTCCTTGGTTAGCCGCTCCTTTACCCGGTCACACTCATCAGTTTTGAGTTGCACCTCCTTGACTCTTTCTACGATGGTAGATTGAATCTCTGTCGTAACTTAAATTTGTTCTGATTCTCTTGGAAACTTCACTTCTATTTCCATCCTAGCCATCTTTGTTATTAACTCAGTTTGAGCAATTAACAAAGATAACTTCTCCCGACCCTTCCTACTTAAAGCATCGGCAACTATATTGGCTTTTTCAGGGTGATACAAGATTTCACAGTTGTAATCCTTTATCAACTCCAGCCTTCTCATTTGTCTCATATTCAACTCCTTCTATGTAAAGATATATTTTAGACTCTTATGGTCCGTATATATATCACATTTTTCTCCGTAAAGATAATGTCTCCATATCTTTAAGGCAAAAACTACTGCGGCCAGTTCCAGATCATGAGTAGGGTAAACTTTCTCATAATCCTTCAACTGCCTTGATGCATATGCAATGACCTTGCCATGCTGCATGAGCACACAACCAAGTCCTCTATGTGAAGCATCACTATAAACTACGAAATTTCCTGTGTCATCAGGTAATAACAAAACAGGTGCTTAACACAACCTCTTCTTCAGTTCTTGAAAATTGTCTTCATATTTATCAGTCCACACGTATTTCACCATCTTCCTTGTCAAGTTAGTCAACGGAGTAGCTATCTTCGAAAAATCCTAGATGAATCTCCGATAGTATCCCGCTAACCCTAGGAAACTCCGCACCTTAGTCGGCATTTTTGGTTGTTCCCAATTCATCACGGCTTCCACCTTCACTGGATCTACTGAAATCCCCTCATGGTCAATGACATGACCTAAAAATTGTACCTTTTCCAACCAAAATTCACACTTAGTGAGCTTCGGATACAACTTCTCCTTCTTTAGTGTCTCCAACTCTATTCTTAGGTGTTCAACATGATCTTCTGGCGTCTTAGAATGGACTAGAATATCATTAATAAACACCACAATGAACTTGTCCAAATATTGTTTGAACACTCTGTTCATCATATACATAAATGCAGCTGGCACATTGGTCAACCCAAATGACATCACCAGAAACTCAAAATGACCATAACGAGTTCTGAATGATGTCTTTGGTACATCCTCCTTCCTAACCTTCAACTAGTGATACCCCATTCTTAAATCTATTTTAGAAAAATACTTAACCCCTTTCAATTGATAAAAAAGATCATCGATACTGGGCAATGGGTATTTATTCTTTATCATTAACTTATTTAACTCTCTATAGTCGATACAAAGTCTTAACGATCTGTCCTTCTTCTTCGACAAATGATGATTTGCAATTCTCTACTATGAAACACTCGGTTGTATACACTTTGTTGCTCATTTTACCGATCAATATATGCGTGCATGTATACACGGTCAACAAGTAATAAAGAGTAACTAAAGTATCGTTCCCACGGAGAATTAACTAATAAAATTTACCAAGCACTAACCCATAACCATTTCAGTCTTATTTAAAAGAATGATTTAATATAGTGATGAAAACTATAAAATTAAATAATACTAACTACCCCTAGAATGAGACTAGATAATGAAGACTCGAGATTACAATTTCCCCTATTGAATCATTTAAATCGACACACTTCCTGTTAAGCCAAATTAATTATATTGGATTGTTAGTCGAGAACACAAAAGTGAAATATAGCCATCTCTCGATGTACCATACTCATATCACATGTAATCCACAATTGATAAAATACACATGAACACCCACATTATCTAAACCGCTATATGTCTATGCAATTTATAAATAAAAAGGATTTAAGCCTAAGCTCGCAATTGACTACGAGTGGTGCTTCGGTATATGTCTATCCTAAGCATGAATTATATATTCCATCACCATGTAGAACAAACAAACACAAGTTATCAAGATCAGATCTAAACCCATACTTCGTTTTTCAAGTTCATATGGATTATCACAATAATTGATGGCCAATCAACTAAGCAAATAAGCATGAATCTTAATAGACAATCTCATAACAATCAATAAGACTAACAATGAAGTATGTCAAAATAAACTAGGCAATAGATTCCATTGCAATCCCAAAATAGAGTTTAACTCATAGTTGAATTAGATTCCATGATCCACAATTCAATATAAATTGAAAGATACAAATAGAAGTAAAGAGAGTTAGGGATTAAGAATAGCAAATCTGAGTTTCTTCTCTTGTTTCACTTCTGAACTTTCAAGGATCTTCAATTGCTTCAATCCCCAAATCTTAGCTATTACAGGGTTCTAATCTAATATAATCTAATCAGGAAATTAAAGAAAAGAAAAGAGCATATATAATGTAAATATGATCCCCCCAAGGGTGGAATCCCCTCTACATTTGATAAATGTCTCCTATTTATATAAGCCCTAATTGAACCCTCCTCCAAATTACGCTATAATTGCATTGTTTAGTGAAAAGTCACCGTCAACATCGTATAGCGCGCCGCTACCGGAAATGGTCTCGAGTTAGACGCTACCAAGCTCCAAGTATCAAATCGTATTTTTTTGGTCTAGGGAATGGCGCGGCCGTGCAGGATATAGCCTAGAAATCCGCGCGCCCGTGCTGTTGATTTTCTGTTGCAGTGTCGTCTGGTAAAATGGCCATAACGTTTGATCCGGGAGGAGTTACGGGGCCTGAAACCTATCAAATCGAAGCCCTCGACGAGATCTACAACTTTCATTCTTTGATCATTGAGAAAATAATTGACAGATGAAGGCTGAAATTGGGTTGGAAGTGACAGCCATGCAAATGGCCACCCAAAACAGTGACACTCTCGTTGGTACAAAGGTCATAACTCTTGCATTCAAACTGCGATTAGAATGATTCAAGATATTCCGGAAACCTAAGAAGAAGCTCTACAACATAATCCAAGTTCCAATCCAGGAACATGAAATGAACATGAAAGCACAAACGATCCCCGGATTGCTTTACCTTGCGTTTTTATACCAATAGTCGCTCACATCATTCCCAAGCATAAGATCTACAAAATAAACACAAAATGCATGAAAAGTAACTAAGAAACATGAGTATAAGCAACTAATTCAAGTAACAGATACCAGATAAATAGGTATAAAACCTACTTATCAAATACCCCCAAACTTAAACCGTTGCTTGTCCTCAAGCAACACAATATAATGCAATCTACATGTTATGCAAGCTACGCTACTATGACAATGAATCCCTAGATTTCCAGCCATGTTAAGAATTCCAATAAGATATGCCTCAGAGAAATATCAAGATCCAAGAACAAAGCATCAAACTAAGCTAAAGGCATAATTGATAAATGGATTTCAAATACGGAATTCAATGTCCATTTCATGCTTATTTATTGCTAATTTTTTGTGATTATGTTCATTTTTACTTGTTCTGTGTTATTTCATGTGTAGAATGGTGGTTGTAGCATTCAACGTTTATTTGGAGCTATTCGATGTGATTTGAAGTCAATTGGAGCATAATTTGAGTATAGCATGAAGTTCAGCAAAGTCATCTGACAGAAAACATGCCCACTAGGGCGGGCATCATTAGCCTATACACCCCTGCTGGGGCGAGGGGTCTTAATTCTAGTTAGCAGGGAGGTAGTCCGCCTGGGTGGGCCAATTTACACTATACACCCCCGCTGGGGCGGGGGTCTTCATACGAGCTAGACAGAAAGGATGCATTGTATGCTTATATAATATTTGAAACCATACCAGGCGAAAGTGTTATTTCAGAGTGTCCTCATTATGTTTGTAATTCTTTTTGGGCACGAATTTTAGCTATTTGTATGGCAATGTAACTCTATTTGATAGAGAATTCGACTGGGGCTTGGGTGTTGGATAACATATACTCAATGAACAACTATTAGACGAGACACAAGACATAGTACAAAAAAAAGCTCAGTGTTTGATAGCAAGTGTGGATAAGTATTTAGAAGGAGATTTTTCGGGACGATTGCAATTCTAGTCTACGTGAAGAGTGTTTTTCAATATTCTTTGTGTTAGATTATTATTTGTAATCTAGGGATGATTTCTATGATTTATTCAGTGTTTATTTCGTTAAGTATGAACTAATTCACTTTTTAGGCTTGTGATGGATCCTTGAGTGAATCAATGATTTTGTAGACTTTGATTTCCAATTTAATAATCTATTTCGAGTTTATCTATATTGATTTGTGCTTGAATCTATGAATTGCACGATCAACAATTCTTTGTGCAATTGGATGGAATCGAGAGAGGATGTTCAATTCTAGACCTAGTTGATATAGCATGTGTTCATGATTTTGTGAATAGCTTAATTTTGATGAATGTTAAGGTAGAGATATGCTTGACATCGCATGTAATCGGATAGAGAACTTATTCTTAAACCTTATTCAATTATAATTCACATAGAGATATAGTGGGTTAGTTGATTAAAGTGTTTAATAGATTTCTATCTTAATTGTGGATTGACGTTAATACGGTATTAGTGCATCGAGAGGTGGTTAATACTACATTCGTGTTCTTGATTAATAAACTGGGATAGTGCATTGAATTGGAATAAAGGTTTTAGAATCAGAGTGAAGCTTAAGGTGAAATCATAAGTCTAATTCTCCATTAATTGTTTGAAATTTCAGATTTTGATATTTGTGATTATTCTGTGTTGGTTTAATTATTCTTTAATTTAGATTCTTTAATTACAATTATTGAGTTGATTTGTTTAATAAAATTAGGGTTAATAGGAAATTGGTAATTGTAAGTTAAGGATATTGCTAGTTAGTCTCTGTGGGAGACTCATCACTCTATTACTTATTGACCACGTATACTTGCGTGTTGTGCGTATATAGATTTTACCCAACAAGTTTTTGGCGCCGTTGTCGGGGACTATTTAGTATAATTCTTAATAGTTTTACAATATCGGTTTAATTAATCCAGTTTTTACTTAGATAATTTTTTTTTTGTGTTGTTTCTTCTATTTCGGTGTTGAAAGTAGTTTATACAAACTTCGGTCCCAAAATCCGGACTTCTTTGCTTTTTGAGGGCGACATTGAGAAAAGGTTTGAGAGGTTGAGTAAGTGGATCAAGAAAACGAGACAAGAATTTGAAACACTTGAGAAAGAAGAGGAAATGGCGGTAGAAGATCGAAAGCATTAAGGGACTTCCATAACACCCAAGGTGATTGAATCTGCAATCAAGCATCACCGGAATAATAGCAGTGAATACGTTCAAAATTAAGCATGGGATGATACAAATGATTCTGAATTCAGTTCAGTTTGGGGGATTTGCAAATGACAATCTGAACGAGCATCTAGGCAGTTTTTTCGAAATTTACGACACCTTTAGGTTCAATGGGGTTTCGGATGAGGCACTGAGACTTCGATTGTTCCCATTCCCTTTACGGGACAAGGCGAAGAGTTGGTTGCATTCTTTACCGTCCAGTTCGATAACTACATGGGAGGATTTAGCTCAGAAATTCCTCACAAAATTCTTTCCACCGGCGAAAACTGCGAAGATGAGGAATGAGATAACGATGTTTGAACAGCAACATGGGGAGTCATTATATGAGGCCTGGGAAAGATACAAAGAATTGCTCAGAAAATGCCCACATCATGGATTGCCCTAGTGGCTACAAATGAACACCTTTTACAACGGACTACATAGGAATCTTAGGACAAGTATTGATACAGCGTCGGGCGGAGCATTCATGGGTAAGAGTTACAAGGAAGCCTACGAGTTGATTGAAACCATGTCGGCTAATAACTATCAGTCGCCCACAGTGAGAATGACACAAGCGATGGTAGATGGAGTGTTAGAAGTAGATGGTATGACAGCTATGCTAGCACAGATTTCTACGCTTTCAAAGAAGTTGGATTTAGTGACAGCTGCACAAACACAAGCACAAGCACAACAAGTGGCAATAATATGCGAGTTATGCGCAGGAGAGCACCCAACAGAGCAATGCATGATTAATCCAACATCTGTGCAGTTTATAGGCAATTACAATAGAATTCTGCAGAACACATACCAGAACACATACAATCAAGGAAATAGGAATCATCTGAATTTCTCATGAAGCAACAACTAGCAAAATTAAGCTCCACGACAATCATATCCCCCAGGTTTTTAGAACCAACAACAACCATCTCAATATCAAGAAAGGAAATCAGATCTAGAGGAGTTGTTGACAAAATACATAACTAGCAATGATGTGGCTATGAAAAATCAAGCAATGGCTATGAAATCATATGAGATGGCTATGAAATCACAAGAGATGGCAATCAAGAATCTAGAGAATCAGATAGGACAAATTGTGTTGGCATTGAATAATAGACCACAAGGGACATTACCAAGTGATACAGAGAGAAATCCAAATGGTAACAATGAACAGTGTCAAGCAATTACATTGCGGAGTGGAAAACAACTCGAAGGTACTAATGCAGAAAATTCAGTAACTCCAGATGAAAAAGTTGCTGATAGGGATGTGAGTGTAGAAAGCAAAGGTGAGGATAAGCAAGGTAAAGAAACAAAGCTAAACAATAAGCCAATTGTTTATCCACCTCCACCATTTCAGCAGAGGGTCCAAAAACAGAAATTAGACAAGCAATTTGCCAAGTTTTTTGAAATTTTCAAGAAACATCAAATCAACATACCATTTGCAGAGGCCCTAGAACAAATTCTGAGCCACGCAAAATTTATGAAAGGGATTCTGTCAAGAAAGAAGAAATGGGACAATTTTGAAACCGTGGCACTAACAGAAGAGTGTAGTGCGGTATTACAGCAGAAATTACCACCAAAACTCAAGGACCCGGGGAGCTTCACTATTCAATGCATGATTAGGAATATGCACTTCATCAAGTGTTTATGTGATTTGGTGGCGAGTGTAAACCTTATGCCATTGTCAGTATACTTAGAATTTGATTTGCTTGCACCAAGGCCTACGAACATCTCCTTATAGTTGGCGGATAGGTCAGTCACATATTCGAGAGGCATAGTAGAGGACATCTTAGTGAAAGTGGATAAGTTTATATTCCCCGCGGACTTTATCATTCTGGATTTTGAGGAGGACAAGAACATCCCAATTATCCTAGGGAGACCATTTTTTGCTACAGGGAGGACACTCATAGATGTACAAAAGAGAGAACTCACTATGAGGGTCCAAGATCAAGAAGTAAAATTCAATGTGTTTGAGGCTATGAAATTCCCTACGGATGAGGAAGAATGTTTTCGAATGGATTTAATTGAGGAAATCATCACTGATGACATAAGCAAGAGTTTGGTAAACGATCCGTTAGAAATGACATTATTGGGGGATGAAGAGGTTGACGATCCAGAATTGGTGGATTACCTACAAATGCTAGACTCATTGCCACGAGTTTCCAGATTTAGAACACCGTTTGAACCACTGCACACGGAGGAGGTAACCGTAGAAAGACTGAAACCATCATTGGAAGAGCCACCAAAGCTGGAACTTAAGCCACTCCCTAAACACCTCAGGTATGCATATTTAGGTAATTCAAATTCTTTACCTGTTATTATTTATGATGCACTTAACGAATTGCAGGAAGAAAAGTTGTTGAGGGTGCTTAGGGAACACAAGTCAGCGATCGAGTGGACAATCGCAGATATAAAGGGAATCAGCTCTTTATTTTGCATACACGAGATCCTGATGGAAGATGAGGAAAAACCAACGATGGAGCAACAACGGCGACTCAATCTAATTATGACAGAAGTTGTGAAGAAGGAAATTTTGAAGTGGCAAGATGCCGGCATCATCTACCCGATTTTTGACAGTAAATGGGTTAGTCCAGTACAGTGCGTGCCGAAGAAAAGAGGAATGACATGGTGTAGAATGAGGACAATGAATTAATACCGACTAGAATAGTGACAGGTTGGACGGTTTGCATTGATTACAGAAAGTTGAACAAGACAACCCGAAAAGACCATTTTTCGCTACCTTTTATTGATCAAATGTTAGATAGATTGGCAGGACACCAATATTACTGTTTGTTGGATGGGTACTCGGGCTACAACCAAATAGTCATCGCCTTGGAGGATCAAGAGAAGACCACATTCACGTGCCTTTATGACACATTTGCATTCGAGGAGGATGTCATTCGGGCTATGTATGCACCAGTAACTTTCCACGGTGTATGATGGCCATTTTTCAGATATGGTGGAGAAAAAAATGTTGAGGTCTTCATGGATGACTTTTTTGGTTTATGGGGAGACGACTTGATATTTGCTTACGAGAATCTGGTCATGGTGTTGCAAAGATGTAAGGACACGAATCTCTTACTAAATTGGGAAAAATGCCACTTCATGGTGGAAGAGGGCATAATTTTGGGCCATAAGGTATCGACTCAAGGACTAGAAGTTGACAAAGAAAAGCTGGAAACTATTGAAAAACTGCCTCTACCGAGCTCGGTTAAGGGTATTAGGAGTTTCTTGGGTCATGTTGGGTTCTACAGGAGGTTTATAAAAGACTTCTTTAAAATTGAGAAACCACTATGCAGTCTTTTAGAGAAGGATGTGATGTTCAGCTTTGATGAAGAATGCAAGACAGCGTTTAATTTATTAAAGAGGAAATTGACTACAGCCCCCGTTATAATTGCACCGGATTAGAGCATGCCATTTGAGCTTATGTGTGATGTGAGTAACTTCGCGGTTGGGGCTGTTTTGGGCCAACGTAGAGACAACGTGTTTCACGTTATATACTACGCAAGCAAAACACTTACAGAAACTCAAATGAACCACACAACCAAAGAAAAGGAATTGCTTGCAGTGGTGTATGCGTTTGACAAATTTCGGTTATACTTGATCGGGACTAAGGTGATAGTCTATACAGACCATGCAGCGATTCGGTACTTGATAGTGAAAAAGGATGCTAAACCACGCCTTATCCGGTGGATTCTCTTACTTAAAGAATTTGACTTAGAAATAAAGGATAGAAAGGGGATGGAGAACCAAGTAGTCGATCACTTGTCGAGGTTGGAAAGCAACGGGAAAGAAAAAGAGGACAGATGTGAGATTAATTAGTCATTCCCAGATGAGCAACTGTTTGAGATTTCAGCAGAGATTCCGTGGTATGGTGATTATGCAAATTTTGTTGTGAACAACATTCTACCACCTGACCTCACAAGACAACAGAAAAGGAAATTTCTTCACGACGTGAAATGGTACATGTTGGATGAACCATATTTTTTCAAGCAATGCGCCGACAAAATGATTCGACGGTGCATCCCATATAGTGAAGTGAAGAATATTCTGCATGAGTGTCACTCATCGACGTATGACGGGCATTATGGGAGTGAGAGGACAGAAGCAAAGGTGCTACAATGTGGTTTTTATTGGGACACATTTTTCAAAGATGCCCACCAGTTTGTCAAACAATGCGATAGGTGTCAAAGGGTGGGCAACATTTCAAAACGTAATGAGATGCCCTTACAAACGATTCTGGAGGTGGAAATTTTTGACATATGGGGTATCGATTTCATGGAACCATTTCCCTCGTCATTGAACAATCAATACATTATACTCGCAGTAGACTATGTGTCAAATTGGGTTGAAGCTGCAGCTCTACCAACAAACGATGCAAAGGTGGTCATCAAATTCCTTCAAAAGAACATCTTCACGAGGTTTGGCATACCAAGAGCAATTATCATTGATGAAGGTAGTCACTTTTGCAATAAGTCGTTTACTTCTCTTTTGGCCAAGTATAGGGTCAACCACAAGATAACTATAGCGTATCACCCTTAAACTAGTGGACAAGCTGAGGTATCAAATAGAGAAGTCAAAAAGATATTGGAGAAAGTGGTGAATCCGAGTCGGAAAGATTGGTCGCTGAGATTGGACGATGCTTTATGGGCCTACCAGACTGCATACAAGACGCCAATCGGGATGTCACCATATCAACTATTGTACGGGAAGGCATGTCATTTACCGGTGGAGCTACATCATAAGGCATATTGGGCTGTGCAAAAACTCAATTTCGATCAAATAGCTGTAGGTGAAAAGAGACTACTTCAATTGAAAGAACACGACAAATTTTGCCTTCACGCCTATGAGAATTCCAAACTATACAAAGAAAAAGTCAAAAGATAGCACGACCAGAAAATTTTGCGTCAAACATTCGAGCCAGGCCAATCAATACTCTTGTTCAATTCACGGCTGCGATTGTTCCCCGAAAATCTTAAATTGAGATGGTCGGGACCATTCACAGTCAAACGGGTATTCCCTCACGGTGTAATCGAAATCTACAGTCGCAATCCACTCGAAACATTCAAAGTCAATGAACACCGTCTAAAGCATTACTAGGGTGGCAAAACCAACACTGACGTGATCGCCATCACATTGACCAAACACAACATAAGCGAGAAGAAGTAGTCAATTTGACGACTTAAAATCAAGCGCTAATTGGGAGGCAACCCAATCCTTAGTCTTTATCATATTTTATATTGCTTTATCAGAGTTTTCATTTCATTATTAGGTAGATGAATAAAAGAAAAATCTCGCTCATCTCTCTACAATACATCACGCATAAACAATTCACTAATATACATGTGTCAATTCTTGCAAGATGGAAAATAGAGCAACTACATGAAGCAGAACATAGAATCTGGCAGTAGCATAGCCCGTCGAGGCAGGCCTTTTTAGTACTACAACCCCCGTCGGGGTGGGGGTCCTCGAATCCAGTTGACAGAATGCATGCTTGTCGGGGCGGGCCTTACTAGTACAACACCCCGTAGGAAGCAGGGTCCAGAATTGCGACAACTTTGGCAGTTATACAGACTTCTCCCCTTCCCAATAACACTCACTCCACCTTCCAATAACCCCTTTTTCCCACTTCCCCACTACTTCATAACTCCATAACAACCACCCACTACCATTACTTCTTCCCCACATTCCCAATACTCCATAACTCCTCTCCACCTCTTCACTCCACAAATGATAGCCTTCTTTCTCCCTCTATAAATACCACTACATCTCATACATACTCTCCCACCACACTGGATATAAAGCAAAAAGAGAGTATAGTTGTGAGCTAGAGAGATAATATTGAAAAGTTTGGGGGAGAGTTAGGACAAAATCATCAATTGGGAGAGACATGGCTTCACAATCATCCTCTAAACGCCAAAGGGGAGAATGTTCACGGTCATCGCAACCAACCCGCACCTTCAATCGTCGGAAATTTGCTAGTGCCGCCACCGACCGGTACGACTACATGATTACCAAAGCCCTTACACCGGTGGGGGTTGGCACCGTATCCTAACGATGGGGAGCTTATGCTGCAAATTTACCAAAAGGGATGGACCAAATTCACCGAGGAGCCAGAACCAGCCATTGTTAACATCGTCAAAGAATTTTACGCAAATGTAGAGGACAAAGAACCATTCCACGCATTTGTATGAGGTCGGTTGGTTCCATTTAGTGCGGACGTAATCAACACTTACTACCAACTGCTGGTACCTCGCCACTGCTAGTATGCTCATCTCCGTAATTCTGACCAAGACTTTGATGCTATAATCACGGAGATGACAAAGTCGGGAACATCTTGGATCAAGGGTCGAAAGGGAGGCACCGTATTTCATAGCAAAGACCTTAGCCGGTATGGCAAAATTTGGTACGCCTTTCTATGTGCGAAATTGCTTCCGTCCCAACACACTTCGGACGTCACCAAAGAGAAGGCGTTACTGTTATGCGCCATAGTCCAAGATTTTATTATTGATGTCAGGGCCATTATTTGCTCTTCCATCCGCCGGTGCCTACGTGGAAATTTTTCTGGAGGCCTACCACACCCATCCCTCATTTGTGGGTTGTGCCGTCAAGTAGGGATGAGATGCTCAGTTACGAGCCTACTCAATTGCCGCTTGCATTGCTTGATTCGAGAATGATAGCGCGGTATTCTGTATGGGCAGGAGACGAGTTACATCCGCGTGGTGTGGGATTCATTTTTCCGTCATCGCCGGAAGACAACGTGGATGCTACAGAGACATCGGGGGATAAAGATGAAGAAATGGGCGAACAAGGGGCTGAGTAGGTATCGCAGGCCGAGGCCATAACCAGTTCTCAGTTCCTTGAATTCCAAAATCAAATGAATGCACACACCAAGGCAACTCGTCGGGAAATGCGCCGATTGGCAATCAGGCAAGATCATATGTTCGATGCTATGCACACATCTTTCACCTCGTTGAAAACAACTCTTCAAAGTTTCAACCCGACGGCACAATTTCCATACCAATGACAATTTTGCACAATGCCAAGGTTCCCACCGAGTGATTCCGATGAAGAAGAACAACAACCACCTCCTCAGACTTAAGCGATAGCAGGGAAGTCCTCACATACTTATTTTGACTAATCATCCAATGAGGACATTGTCTAACTTAAGTTTGGGGGATTTAAATACATGTTTGCATGCATTTAGCTCATTTAGGTTGCATTTTGAATTTTGTCATTTAAATTTCAATTTACATTGCATTTTATTTTTAGTATTGCATGATAGTTTAGGTGCATTTATAGTAGTTTAGGTTAATGTTTGTCATTGCGTAGTAGATAATCTTGTAATGCATTTTGTTATCGAATTTAAAAAAAAAATTAGTTAGTAATTATTGTGTTTGCGTAAGTCCATCAATGTTGTAGTTTATATTATTTGTGTGCCTATGATGTGATTGACAATAAGTTAACAAGTACAATATTGAGTATTAGAACTGTTAAACAATTTTTGTTTATGAATCGAATCTTGAGTTTGTTTGAAACTGGTATAAAAGGATAGCACGAGTAACAAACATCTATGTTAATTGGTCAGTTCAAATTGGTACCTAAATGGTCTCTAAAGGATAATGCTAGAGTGAATGATAAAATGACAAGGATGGACCGTAAAGGCTAAAGTTAGGCAAGAACCTAAGTTTGGGGGATGTTATGTGGGGTATTTAAGCTTTATTTAAAAAAAGAAATAAAAGAAATAAAAATATGAATAAACACCGTGGCATGCTTGTCTAGTTTTGTGGCCTTTGTTACTTGAGTAAGTAAGCCCGAGGGGATTGTCTTTACACCTAGCGCCTTAAGGTCTTAATGGTCTGAGAGTCGTTGGTCGAAAGCTCGTTAAGGTAGCATTGAAAAGCCTAAGGGAATAAGACATTGCATAGCTATGTGTATAAAAAAAATAAAACGGGAAATAAGAACAAAAAGCCCCTGTATATATATATAAAAAAAGAATATATATATATATATATAAAGAATATATAGATATATATAAATATGAATAAAGTATAAGTACCACGCTTGAACCCCCGAGTTAGTGATTGTTTGATTTTAGTTGAAGTTGTCTATTTTTGAAATTTCTAAGTTTGTGTTGCATGATTCCTTCTAAGAGATTGGTTATGTATTGAAATTTGATTCAGTATCGGTAATCATGGATGTTGCACACACACACACACACTATACCAGTGATGATGGATTTAGATTCGTAGATTAAAATGGAATTGTAGATTGGTGTTTGGTAATTGGTATTGTATAGTTGCTTATTCCGCTGAGGCCGTTAAGATCTTCTTGATTCTGCGATATTGTTGGATTTGAAAGCATATAAGTTAAGTCTTATTCATTTCATTGCATTACATTGCATGTAGTTGTTTTGTGCTCGAGGACTAGCACGGTTTAAGTTTGGGGGATTTTGAAAAGTGGATTTCATATACGCAATTCAATGTCCATTTCATGCTTATTTGTTGCTAAATCTTTATGATTATGTTCATTTTTACTTGTTTTATGTTATTTCATGTATAGAATGGTGGTTGTAGCATTCAACATTTATTTGGAGCTATTCGGTGTGATTTAAAGTCAATTAGAGCATAATTTGAGTATAGCATGAAGTTCAGGAAAGTCATCTGACAGAAGACATGCCCATTTGCAAGGCATCATTAGTTTATACACCCGCCAAGGCTAAAAGGTCTCAATTCCAGCTTAGCGAGGAAGGTAGCTGTATGGGGTCTTCATACGAGCTAGATAGAAAGGATGCCCACCGGGACGGGCTTATATAGTAATTGAACCCCCGCCGGGGACGGGGGGTGTTGTTTATGTAGTGTCCTATTGTAACGACCGAGAAATTTGAATTTTATTATCAATTAATTTTATTGAATTAAATAATAAATAAAATTATTTTATCAAGATGGTTGTCATTATATAACCTAATGATGTGGGAATGCTGTAGTATTTTAGCTATTGAAGGAATTAGAGTTTTTAAATTTCCAAGACGAAAATAAAAGTTTTCTGAGAAGTTTTCCGAAAAACACTATTCATCAGTATTTGCTCGGGAATTATTTTTGAATTTCTGAGAAATACGTAATGATAGAATGTCAAGGTAAGATGGATTATGTAATAATAATCTAAATATGGAAACGAAATATTTCGCTTGCGGACTTAAATTGAGTATGTCAAGGAAAGTGATTTATTAATAAGTTAAGTAATGATCGTATGATACATGAGTATTGTACGAGGTAATGAATACGAGTATAATTCGATGTATTATATGAGTTCTTATGAATGACGGTATATTGTATAAAACGAAGTTGTATATGAATTAGATTACGAGAATGATAAGTCAACAATACATATATATATTGAGCAATGCTATTGGACTTGTAAGATTGGTTAGGAATTTGTTCAAGCCCAAGTGAATTAATGGTGATGCCCAACTATTAATTAATAAACAAGTTAGTGTTTGTTAATGCAAAGCCCAAAGGTTAAGTTAATCTAAGCCCAAGCTAGGATCCAATGAGTTGATTGACCCATGGAGCAAACCATGTTAATATGGTTAATCTTGGTGATCAAGCATAATGTGTAATGACCAAGGAAGAGATAAGTGTTGTGCTTAGCAAGTAATGAATAGTAAGGAGGTGGGCTGGTATATTGACCAAACTACCCTAACTTTGGGAATTCTATAAATAGAGGGAGAATGCTAGTCATTTGCTAATTGTTCAAATCACCCAACAAACTTATAAAGTGCTTAAGTGTTAGAGAGAATAAGCTACTTTCATTTGAGAAGAAAAAGAAGACTTATTCCAAGGAACTTCAAGGGTAAGCCTTCTTCTCCATTTATCTTCTATCTCTACCATGATAGGTTGATAAGAAAAGTATGGATTAAGGAACATGGATGATAAGAAGTAAGAAGAATGATTAATTAATGGACTTAAGCCGCATAAGTCAGAAATAAGTCATTTAAACTAGCATAAGTTATAAACTTATGAAAAAGAAATATGAACTTGTTATAAGTTTATCGTAAGAAGTAGTATGAAAGTAAAGAATTTGTATGAATATTTATCATGTATACATGAATGAAACTATGTATTGAGAACATATAAGGATGATGATTAAAAGCCTTTAATTATCATAAGTGATGAACAAAAGGAGCTATAAGTAGTTTATACTTTAATAATTTATAAGCTCATGAGAGAATAAGTCAAAATCCAACATGAAAAATAAGTTGTTGTATTATGTAAGTTGAGATGTTCACATGATGAATTGAATTCATTTGAAGTAATGAACAAATCATAAGTAATGAAGATTTCTCAGAAATTGCACGATTGGACGATAATCGTCGAATTCATGAAATTCTCGGAATAAAAGTTAAATTTTGTGTTTGAACTCAAAAAATTTGGTTTTCGATGGAGACAAGTCATATTTGGCATTCTAGAGTTGCGGACTCAAAAATGAACGAATTCTGACTTAGAACGGAGAAACGAGCGCTGAACGTTCACGAACGTTTATCGTTTTCGTAAAAAATGAACCAATAGGTGAATTTTTAGTAAAAAAAGTTGAAAATAGATAAAAAAAATTTGTATGAACACGTAGAGTATGAAATTTGTGAACCGTAGGCTTTTGAACGAGCCAATTTGGACTTATAACGAAGAAGTTATGGCCCATGAATTTTGCAAAGTTGAAAACTCGTCAAACTATCTCGGTGTGCATAGAGCCGGTGCCCATGGCCATCAAAACCAATTTGTCGCCGTCAGCAAATACCGTGAATAGTTTATCACCTACTAGAAAGAAGCATGCAAACATGGACCAACGAGTAAGGACTCGAGCCGCAACGCCAAGTCCGGGACTTTGCTATCAGAATCTCAATACCAAGAACGCGACTTAAGGAGAATGGGAAATCCATGACCAAATTTCTAGATCAAAGATAGTAAGGAATGTTTGTAAGTACAAAGAAAGGTATGTGATTAATTCAAGTTGAACTTACCTTAAGGAACTTGAAGTAACATTGTCAAAACTTTGTTAAACCTTAAGGATAGTACATCAAGGTTGATGATAACCTGTTCAAATATGAATGCAAGTATAATGACAAGCTAGAATTGATAGTAAACAAATCTAATACATGATTAGATTGAGATGAAGGGTAAGATATAGTCGTATACATACTTGATTATATATGACCTAATGTGAGGCGTTATGTGATCATGTATTGTAGAGACTTGAAAGACTCAAACATAAAGTAATTATACCGTAACAGACGATGAAGGCAAGTATTCTAAACATTGTCTCAGTTCAATCTGAACAAGCTTTGTAATTCAAGTTTCCTTACGCATGAATTGATGTGTGATGAAGTTAAAGCCAATTCTTTTGGCTAGACTTAATGCATTTGGTGGATTATTGATAATCTATCCATCTGTTATCAAATGTTGTTATCTTTTGTCAACTACTCGATATGGTTTTCAAAAAGAAGATTGAGTATGATAAACAAATGTTTTTCATCACGACAGGCACGTGAGGTTGCCACAAATTAAACGTAAATACGTTTAATGAATGTAGTCTTGATCAACATAGAGTACTATATGTTGATCACCTAGAAGTGCTTATAAGTAATACCGGACTTACGAACTTAGTGTCAGGTTGTCCTTTTCAAAGAAAGAATGAAATACTCAAGGTCTTGGACCGGGGTTTATGTTTTATTGGATATTATTCATTGTGAAACAGTTTGAAAGAAAGATAAAGTGCTATTTTGAATTATCAATAGTACTTCATAACTATTGTTCAGTTATTGAAGATATACGATTCTAATGTGTCAAGCATGTTGTTATTAAATTGTAATACTTGTTGAGCTAGTTATGCTCACTCTTGCTTGAACCATATGAATGCAGCTAAAATTGAACGTCATGAAGGATCGTATACGGATAAAGGAAAGGCTAATGCAGATCGTTAATCGGTCTATGTAATAGTATAGGTTTATTGTTGCAATGTATTTTGATATTATGACAAAGAACCTTTGTAATGGGTATAGAACCTGAGAAATGTAAATATTACTTTGAATATATAGAAGTCATGTTCGTTCTTTTGAGGCTTTTCAATTGAATGAATGTATGAACGGTAGTACCGTATAGCACCATATGTCGGGTTGGAAGATACCCGGATTTGGGGGTGCTACAGGTTGGTATCAAAGCTTAGGTTATAAAACTTAAGGGGGAAATTAGAACCTTAAGTCATAACCTTAAGAAAAGATAAAGAAGTAAAAGAAATGGAAAGTAACCCTATAAAAAGGCATTATAATTATGTTATGTGTTTTTATTATTCTACTGACGTGTACTAATCAAACTATATTGTTTTGTTATAGATGTCAGGAGAAAATGAAATGTATATAGATATACATGTAGTAAGCGAGGATTCGATAAATTGGGTAGAGATACTACCAAATCCCATAGCAGTAGAACCAGAAGTGGTGGCAATCGAGTCTGGAGACTCGAACAACTTAGACTACATGTATGTATTTGATGGCATGCTAGAGGAAGAGGTGGATATGATGTCTTTTGACCAGGTAGCACCTACAGAAGAGTTGACTTTGGGGGAGTCAATGAAGGCATTATTTATGTCAGTATTGGATAAAAATGTCCAGTATTGTAAGGATGTAAAGGAGTTAAAAGAGGAACTTCAAGCTGTTCGAGAGGACAAGACTAGTATGGAGGGTATGTGGGAAGAGGAGCATGATGATCGAATTTTAGCCAAGGACAAGGTCCACGGGCTGAAATGCGAAGTCTTTGAACTCAAGTAGGAGCTAAAGACTAAGAAATAGAAGGTAGAGAGGATGTCCTATATACATACGAGTTCTTATGTGGATTTCCAGCAGTAAGTAGCTGGGTATCCGATAGAAGAAGGGCAGACCCGACATACTATCGGTTGAGATGTTATTGCCAGTCTGGCCAAGAATGACTTTGAGACTACGGCAAATGTAATCTAGCAATAGCTAGAATAGTTAGATATATAAATATTATGTATCTAGTAGTGACGTAAAACCCTCTTTTGAGTATCAAAGGGTAGTCTTTTGTAAATCCCAACTTTTGGAAAGCAACTGTGGGATAGTAATGTAATCAGCTTAGGCTGTACAATGTAAGTAATGTAGTATTATACTACAAGTAATGAATCAATATAAGTCTTTCTATGGAATATATTGAGTAACGAGTATGAGTTATTGTTTCATCAAGAATAATTACTAACCAACAAGAAGAAAGTAATAATGACGTGTTGTTTTCTTAATAGCAAAATGCTGCCAAAAAGGAGACAACGAAATCAAGATACTAATGTTAACCAACCAGAGGGAGGTCCGGTTAATCTAATGCAAGAGTTCGTTAATCTTTTAACGGCCGCATTTAATTGAACTGGGGCTAATGTACCCGTAATTCCTGGAGTAGTACGAGCTACTACTTTTAAGGATTTTAAAAGTGTCGGTCCACCGGAGTTCAAAGGAACTACGGACCCTATAGAAGCCCAGACTTGGGTGAAAGAGATTGAGAAAGCATTTGTAATAGCAAATGTTGATGAAGGTCAGAAGGTTGCCTTTGCAACCTATTTGATGAAGGGTGAGGCCAACTTCTGGTGGGAGGCAAATCAGGCTAGGGCTAGTATAGAAAATCTAACGTGGGTGAGGTTCAAGGAGATTTTCTTCGAGAACTACTTTCCCACGAGCATGCAAGGAAGAATGGAAATTTGATTTCTTGATTTAAAGCAAGGGGATATGACGGTTCCCAAGTATGCTGCCAAATTTAATGAACTTGCAAGGTTTGCTCCACATCAAGTGGACATGGAGGTACGAAAGGCTAGACGATTCGAGCAGGGCTTGAAACCCTTGCTCTATAGCCGAATTTCAGTGTTCCAAAGTACTTCTTTTGGGAACATATTAGAAAAGGCAATAATTGCCGAGGGTGGGAATGAGGCTCTTAGTCAGTACCACAAAGATAAGAAAAATAAAGGTAAAGTTGAGGGAGGAATGAAGACCGAGGGAGCCAGCGATAGTGGCGACGGTCAAAAGAGGAAGGGATTTAACTCTGGGAATACCAGAGTAAAACAAGGGGATCCTAAGAAGAGGTTGGAGGCCTGTAAAACCTGTGGGAAGACTCACTTAGGAGTCTGTCTCAAGGGAAAGGCAGTATGTTATAACTGTGGACAAGAAGGGCACATTTTGCCTAACTGTCCAAGTCCAAAGATAAATCATGGATGCATTGTATGTGGATCGATTGACCACATAGCAAAGAACTGTCCGAAGAAGGGGATGGACGGAAATAAGGACACTAATAGTGGTAAGTTAGCTATTGGTGGTCCAGCACAGCCGGGTAGGCCAATGGCTCGTACCTTTAATATGACGGTCCAACATGCGATGGCATTAGGGGATGTAGTTGCAGGTATTATTCAGATCAAATACATAAATGCTTACGTGCTGTTTGATTCGGGTGCTACTTGTTCGTTTATAGTATGTGATTTTGCTAGACGATTAAAATTATTTCCCAAAAAGTTGCCTATACCTTTGAATATTAAGGTAGCAAACGAAGAGATAATTCCTGTTGAAGATATTCATAGGAGTTGTTGCGTAGATATTCGTGGTTATAAATTATCGGTAGATTTGATACCGATAAAGTTAGGAGAATTCGATGTAATTCTTGGAATGGATTGGTTGATTAACCATGGAGCAATTATAGATTGCCAAAAGAAATGTGTGAACATTAGGGTGTTAAAACAATCTCCTGTAATATTTTACGGTAATAAATCGTCGGGACGTTCGTGTTGCCTTACGATGACACAAGTTAACGATAAAGAATAAATACCCACTGCCCAGGATCGATGATCTTTTTGATCAGTTGAAAGGGACAAAGTATTTTTCTAAGATAGATTTGCAGATGGGGTATCACCAATTGAAGGTTAGGAAGGAAGATGTACCAAAGATGACATTCAGGACTCGTTATGGTTATTACGAGTTTCTGGCGATGTCATTTGGGTTGACGAATGCACCAGCTATATTTATTGATATGATGAACAAAGTGTTCAAACAATATTTGGACAAGTTCGTCGTTGTGTTTATCGATGATATTCTGGTCTATTCTAAGACGCTAGAAGATCATGCTGAACACCTAAGGTTAGTGTTGGAGACACTAAAGAAGGAGAAGTTATATGCGAAATTCACTAAGTGTGAATTTTGGCTAGAGAAGGTGCAATTTTTAGGCCATGTCATTGACCAAGAGGGGATTTCAGTGGATCCAGCGAAGGTAGAAGTAGTGATGAACTAGGAACAACCGAAAACGTCGACTGAGTTGCGAAGTTTCCTAGGGTTAGCGGGATACTATCGAAGATTTATCCAAGATTTTTCAAAGATAGCTACTCCATTGACTAACTTGACACATGAGACGGTGAAATAAGTATGGATGGATAAATGTGAAGATAGTTTTCAAGAACTAAAGAAAAGATTAAGTGAAGCGCCTGTTTTGTCATTACCCGATGACACGTGAAATTTTGTTGTATATAGTGATGCTTCGCATAAAGGACTTGGTTGCGTGCTCATGCAGCATGGCAAGGTCATTGCATATGCATCACAACAGTTGAAGGATTATGAGAAATTTACCCTACTCATGATCTGGAACTGGTCGCGGTAGTATTTACTTTAAAGATATGGAGACATTATCTTTATGGGGAAAAATGTGAGATACACACAGACCATAAGAGTCTAAAATATATCTTCACATAGAAGGAGTTGAATATGAGACAGAGGAGATGGCTGGAGTTGATAAAGGATTATGATTGTGAAATCCTGTATCACCCTAGAAAAGCCAATATAGTTGCCGACGCCTTAAGTATGAAGGGTCGGGAAAAGTTGTCTATGTTAACGACTCAAAATGAGTTAATAATAGAGATGGCTAGGATGGAGATAGAATTGAAGATGCCAAGTGAATCGGGGCAGATACTTTTTGCGATGGAGATGCAATCTACCATCGTAGAGAGAGTCAAGGAGGTGCAACTCAAAACTGATGAGTGTGACCAAGTGAAGAAGATGTTAGCGAATGAAAAGGATATTGAGTATAGTCCTGATAATTAGGGATTATTACGATTTCAAGGAATAATTTGGGTTCTGAAAGAGATGGAATTAAAAGATCAAGTGTTACAGGAAGCTCATAGTTCAAGGTACTCGATACATCCTGGTAGTACAAAGATGTATCAAGACCTTCGACAGAGTTTTTGGTGGCCGAACATGAAGAGAGAAATAGCAGAGTATGTGAGTAGGTGTTTGACTTGTTAAAAAGTTAAGGCCGAACATCAACGATCCAGTGGCTTGTTACAGTCATTGGAGATTCCGGAATGGAAGTGGGAGCATATCACGATGGACTTCGTGGTGGGACTTCCGATAACGACAAAAGGGTACGATTCGATTTGGGTAATAGTGGACCAATTGACGAAATCGGCTCACTTCTTGCCAATTAGGGTCAAGTATAACTTAGACCAATTAGCTAAACTTTATGTTAAGGAAATTATTTCCAGACATGGAGTACCAATATCGATTGTGTCAGATCGTGATCCATGATTCACATCGAACTTTTGGAGGAGTTTGCAAGAATAGTTGGGAACGCAGCTGAAGTTAAGTACATCGTATCATCCACAAACCGATGGACAGAGCGAAAGGACAATTCAAACGTTACAAGATATGTTGAGATCTTACGTTATAGATTTCAAGGGTAGCTGGGATGATCACCTATCACTTATAGAGTTTGCGTATAATAATAGTTATCATGCAAGCATAGGTATGCCATCTTATTAAGCTTTGTACGGAAGGAGGTGCAGAACACCATTATATTGGGATGAGGTGGGAGAACGCCGAATGCTAGGACTAGAATTGGTGCAGCAGACAGCGGATGTGGTAAAGTTAATTCGGATGCGTCTTGTTACAGCTCATATATGTTTGAAGTAGGCTCGGATAGAATAAATCGAGAGTTTGAAGTAGGCTCGTATGTGTTTCTAAAGGTATCTCCCTGGAAAGGAAGGATACGCTTTGGAAAAAAGGGAAAGTTAAGTCCAAGGTTTATAGGACCTTTTGAAGTATTAAAACGGGTGGGAGAGGTAGCCTATGTGATAGCATTACCTCCGGACCTAGAACGAATACATAACGTGTTTCATGTATCCGTGTTACGTCCTTATAAGCCGGACTATAAACATGTAATCGAGTAAGAGCTGATTCATATCGAGAAAGACTTAACGTACGAAGAATCGCCGGTTCAAATCATCAATAGAAAAGTGCAAGTTCTGCGGAACAAAGTGATACCTTTGGTAAAGGTATTATGGAAGAATCATGATGCTGAGGAAACAACGTGAGAATTAGAAGAAAAGATGAAGAAAAATTTTCCTCAATTATTTGAGTAAAGTAAAACGAGATTCTGGGAACAGAATCTTTATAAGGGGGGAAGGATGTAACGACCGAGAAATTCAGATTTTATTGTAAATTAATTTTATTAAATTAAATAATAAATAAAATTATTTTACCAAGATGGTTGTCATTATATAACCTAATGATGTGGGAATGTCGTAGTATTTTAGCTACGTGAAGGAATTAGAGTGTTTAAATTTCCAAGACGAAAATAAAAGTTTTTCGAGAAATTTTCTAAAAAATACTATTCATCGGTATTTGCTCGGGAATTATTTTTGAATTTTCGAGAAATACGTAATGATAGAATGTCAAGGTAAGATGGATTATTTAATAATAATCTAAGTATGGAAAACGAAATATTTCGCTTGCGAACTTAAATTGAGGATGTCAATGAAAGTGATTTATTAATAAGTTACGTAATGATTGTATGATACATGATTATTGTACGAGGTAATGAATACGAGTATAATACGATTTATTATATGAGTTCGTATGAATGACGGTATATCGTATATAACGAAGTTGTATATGAATTAGAATATGAGAATGACAAGTCAACAATGCGTATATATATTGAGCAATGATATTGGACTTGTAAGATTGGTTAGGAATTTGTTCAAGCCCAAGTGAATTAATAGTGAGGCCCAACTATTGATTAATAAACAAGTTAGTGATTGTTAATGCAAAGCCCAAAGGTTAAGTTAATCTAAGCCCAAGCTAGGATCCAATGAGTTGATTGACCCATGGAGCAAACCATGTTAATGTGGTTAATCTTAGTGATCAAGCATAATGTGTAATGACCAAGGAAGATATAAGTGTTGTGCTTAGCATGTAATGAATAGTAAGGAGGTGGCTTAAGGAGGTGGGTTGGTATATTGACCAAACTACCCTATTTTTGGGAATTCTATAAATAGAGGGAGAATGTTAGTCATTTGCTAATTGTTCAAATCATCCAACAAACTTATAAAGTGCTTAAGTGTTAAAGAGAATAAGCTACTTTCATTTGAGAAGAAAAAGAAGACTTATTCCAAGGAACTTCAAGGGTAAGCCTTCTTCTCCATTTATCTTATATCTCTACCATGATAGGTTGATAAGAAAAGTATGGATTAAGGAACATGGATGTTAAGAAGTAAGAAGAATGATTAATCAATGGACTTAAGCCGCATAAGTCAGAAATAAGTCATTTAAACTAGCATAAGTTATAAACTTATGAAGAAGTAATATGAACTTGTTATGAGTTTGTCGTAATTAGTAGTATGAAAGTAAAGAATTTGTATGAATATGTATCATGTATACATGAATGAAACTATGTATTGAGAACATATAAGGATGATGATTAAAAGACTTTAATTATCATAAGTGTTGAACAAAGGAGCTATAAGTAGATTATACTTTAATAAGTTATAAGCTCATGAGAGAATAATTCAAAATCCAACATGAAAAATAAGTTGTTGTATTATGTACGTTGAGATGTTCACATGATGAATTGAATTCATTTAAAGTAATGAACAAATCATAAGTAATGAAGATTTGCCGAAAATTGCACGATTGGACGATAATCATCGAATTCGTGAAATTCTCGGAATAGAAGTCAAATTTTGTGTTGGAACTCGGAAACGTTGGTTTTTGATGGAGATAAGTCATATTTGGCATTCTAGAGTTGTAGACTCGAAAATTACCGAATTCCGACTTAGAACGGAGAAACGAGTGTTGAACGTTCATGAACGTTTATCGTTTTCGTTAAAAATGAACGAATAGGTGAATTTTTAGCAAACGAAGTCAAAAATAGATAAAATTCTTGTATGAACGTGTGGAGTATGAAATTTTTGAACATTAGGCTTTTGAACGAGCCAATTCAGACTTATAACGAAGAAGTTATGAGCCCAGTGAATTTCGCAAAGTTGAAAAATCGTCTCCAAACTATCTGGTGCAGAGTCAAGCGTCATGGCGCCAAAACCAAAGGCCAATTTGTCGCGCCTATGACAACCCGGAAAATCTGATTGTCCAGAATTTAAGTTTAAAGAATTAGTTATTAATAAAATGAATTTTTATTAATATTATTTTGTGCTATGTGTTTATTAATCGTTCTATAACCTAGAATGATTATTAATCGGGAGGATTCTGGCTACGAGCTAGACTGAACGAGTAAGAATTTTCAGGACAAAAATAAAAAAATTTCGAGAACAAAAATATTTCTGGGGAAAAAGACGAAATATGCACTATTCATTCGTTTCTGCTCAGAGATTTATTTTGAATTTCTGAGAAACGCGTAATGATAGAATTCTGAGACGAAATGGAATATTCAATAATATTTTAGTTATGGCAAAAACGAAGTTTTTGCCTGCGGACTTAAAACCTAAGGGTTAGGAAAAGTGAGTTCCGAGAATTTTATGATTTCGTATAATAATTAGAGTTATTATGCATGAGAAATACAAGTATGATACTTGTTATTATACGAGTATAGTATGAAGATTAGTACGACATATAATACGAATATCGTACGGACTATATATGAAGAGAATACGAGAATACGAGAATGGAATGCGTAGAATACGATTAGTCTAAATGGACTTTGAGTTCATGGACTTTGAAGAATCCAATTGGACTTGGATTATATCAAGCCCAATGGAATGTGTAATCAAGCCTAGGGTAGGCCCAGTAAGAATTAATGTAAGGCTCATTGTTAGATTTAATTAAGCCCGATCCAAGAAAATAAACCGTTGATCGAACCGATGGGTCACCGGATGGATTAAACCCATGGGGTAACCCATGGGGGAGACCCATGGGCATAAGGGGTAGCCACTTGGCCACCAAGTAAGGGTGGTGGCCAAGTAAACTTGGTGGCTAAGCCTTGAATAGTAAGGAGGTTAGGGGTGAAATGACCAATTTGCCCTAAGCCTTGGTTTTCTATAAATAGAAAGCTTAAGTTCATTATTTTGAGCTTTTGAAAATCCTACTCTATGAGAGATAGAGAGAGAGAGTTCGGATGGGAGAAGAAGAGGTTGATAATGAGAAAAAGCTTGCCGAGTGCACGCTTTGTCCGACAGAAGGAGATTAAAGAAGAACGGTAATTCGAACCCTGGTTTCTTCTAATTTTCTTTAAGTTTAATATGTACACAAACATAACTTAATGAAGATAAGAAGTAAATGAAGTTAAGAATGGTTTCATATGGTTGAAATCATGAGAAAATGAAGAAATAAGAATTAGAAATTTAGTTTATAAATTTCTTAAGGAAGTGTAAGATTCGTAAGGATTTTGAGCGATCCGAATGAATCTTATGAATGAGTAGGTTAAATAAGTAAGGAATGATGTTATATAACATCAAATTCCAAGAAAAAGTAAAATCGTAATCCAAAATATCGATTAAAAACGAAGAACACGCGAAAAATGCGAAAAACGTTGTTGATGGACAAATTTAAAATCATCGTAGGATAATTGTTGTTGATGGACAAGTTTAAAACCATCGTGTATAAGTTAGATGCTTATTGCTTGGTTAGGAACAGTAGAAGCATTCATGAAGAACGGATTAAAATTGAGCTATAACGAAGTTATGGTGAAATTTTCGTAAAAGAAGAACGAGAATTAGAAAGTTAGTAAATGAACCTGAATGTATAGGGTTTCATAAGAATGTATAAGAACGTATAAAACGTGAGTCGTGGACTCAAGAACGAACAAGTTTCGAGTTCGGATGACCAAATTACGGACGAACGAACAAAGAACGTTAATAACGTAAAATGAACCAAGAGCGAAGATTAAGCCAATTGAATGGCATGTTAACAGATTCAGAACAAAGTTCTATCCAAGGGTAATCAAAGTACGTAAGATAAGGAAGAAAATGGCTTTAGAATGACCTCGTTTCGAGTTATAACGAATAAGATAAGGAAGTTGGTTGTGTAAACTTAGTTTATAAGAACGTGAACCCTAAGAAGTAAAGTAAAGTAAACCAATGCGTAAGTCAAGTATATGACTAATTGGTATATGTGTTATTTCCTTATGTGCTACACAGGAATTGGAATGAGCAGTTCAGCGTAAACTATAAGTTGTAGCTGTGCGTAAGGCAAGTTTCCTAACTTCATTCATATTTTAATTGAATGCTAGTTTCTAAACTTCTCAGATGTTGAACTTGAGAAGTTCTGCCTATGTGCAAATGTGTGATATTTGTATAAGGTGTTAGAATATATGAGGCCTTGTGCCACAATGTGAATACTTCGGTGTTTCTATAATATGAACTGTTTTGTGATTGAACTGTTCAATATGAGCATGTTCTGTTTATACATGAACCGTTATTGTTAAGTCTGTGCTATTGATTCTAGCAGCTTTACGAATGTGTATGAGAGAGTAGAAATTAAAAGTATTTCAAAGGGAATGTAACTAATGTTTTAAATTGATAGGAATCAAGATTATTCCTATTGTTTAAGCTGCTTCATAACCTTTGTTCGGTTATCGAAATTCCAAAGGAATGTTAAACTCTTGAAGTTGTTTGTTCAACTGCTTTGACTTGTTGAGCAATTGAATGCTCACACTTGTTTTAAATAAAAACATTTTCAACGAACGATGTTAAAAAGAACTTAAGGATCCCGTAAAGATCAAGCTGATCGGTATCCAGAAGAAGTGCCATTCGTTAGATGAATGAGCGTGAAGACCAAGCGAAGACTTGTAATATAGAATGATAGAATTAAACTATAGAATAGTTTAATGAACGATTATGTATCCTTGGTGGCGGATAAAAGTCACCTGTACAAGATGTAAAGAATAATGTAATTATCATTATTTGTAATGAAATAGGTTTTAAGGTTTTAGAACCTGGGATTTGAGGATGTATGTTGTTATATTTAGCTATATAATGATGTATGTTTGGAAGAAGATGGGATCGTGATGTACGGAATCCGGATGTGAAAATAGACCAGATTTCGGGGCATTACAGGTTGTTATCAAAGCTGATAGGTTATAAATCTTAGGTATGAGTACCTAAGACTATAATCGTAGAGAGAAGTATAAGAAGATCAACACGTGATCATAGTAAATCGTAGTAACAGATGATCTGTTAAATGATGAATGATTCATAGCTAATGCTATGAATGAATGGTACTATGAAGTAGTACGGGAAGAAGAACTTAGATTGAGATGTAAAGGATAGCATACGAATTAAAGAAAATTCGTATTAAGTAAAGAGAAAGTTAGAAGTTGTAAGATTTCAATTGAGGACTCATGTGATAGCTGAGTTGTATGAATCTTTGTATGGGCAGAGGTTTATGGTTTGGTGTAACAACCACTCAGTTTATTACAGTGATAATCATTGAAATTGGTCACGCTATCAAGATGTATATGACGAGAAGGTGAATCTTTTCTCATATATATACTTGATAGGTAGAAAATGATAAGTAGGTGCGAGTTCTTGAAACTCATACTTATGATAAGTTTGTGACTCATAAATATATGGTATGTTTTTGAACTTCTCAGCGAATGGACGCCTATGGTCTGTCTGGGATAGTTCTTAAACTCATATTATTGTGGAATGTTCCTGAACTTATAATGTGTGGTAAGTTGATGGACTGTACTAAAGTATAGGAATGTTTAGACTGAAATGAGTTATTTTCAGTAGACTTAGCATTGAAGGTGCTAGAGAAGATTAAGTATTGTCGCAAGTAAGACAATGAAGGAAGGAGGAGAATAAGATATTCCAAGTCATATAGCTATGCTAGATTTTAATGTTTCTTGAATTCGTGCTGAAGTGCGCGTTTTGGAAAATGAAAGAATTG
Source organism: Panax ginseng (assembly GCA_020205605.1). NCBI lineage: Eukaryota > Viridiplantae > Streptophyta > Magnoliopsida > Apiales > Araliaceae > Panax > Panax ginseng. The sequence goes on along the minus strand of CM035139.1, from coordinate 88,367,433 downwards.
GTTCAATTTTTGGAACTAATGGATTTTAAAAGAACTATTCTTGATATGTCTATGCTAGTTAATTCGGCTAGATAGAAATTGATTTAAAATATCAAAATGAATTTTATATCATCAGTGCATTTGATGCAAGGATGGTAAAAGAATGGAGTTATTAATGCAACTGAACATAGTGTTGGAAGTGATCTTAGGATCAACAACCCACTATGGTATGATGTATAATGACAAAGTCATAAACAGACGAAGTCCTCAACGTATTGTGAAAAGTGTAGTATCATGACGTCATGAAACATTTTGATGTATTGCAAAAGAATTTAAAGAATTAGTCGATGTCAAGTGAGTTGACTAAACGAATGTTTTAAATTGATGTCCAATTTATTGGTATGGTCTAAGCTACTTAATTTGGCTAAGATAAGTGGTATGTCATGATTAAAATAAAATCGAGCTTTCTTTGAAGAGCTATGTCGAACCAAATTGTTTTGGTGCGGAATCCAATGATTAAGTCTGAGGTGAACATAACCTAAAATGGGGTTATACGATAGGTTGATCACCTACGTATGGAAGAGGTAGTTTACCTTCTTTGTGATTGTAAACTTACCATGTAAGAAAGGTTTACGGTGAAAGGTTGTTTAACCTAGTAAGAGTTCATGGTCAATTTGACCCCTCAGCAAAAGAATGAAATGTTTTAAAGGAATCTTTATATTCATATTTATTCCTTTCACTTCATGATTCTTGATAAGTTATGAAGGGTAGGGAATGTTTGAAAGATAAGAACTTCTTCGAAGAGAAGTTGAGAAGAAGGGTTAACTAAAATTTCGAGGATGAAATTCTTTGAAGAAGGGGAGAATGTGAAGACCCGGGTAAGGGTTTGGTTTTAAGAAATTTCGAGGATGGAATTTTTTTAAAAGAGGGAAGAATGTGACAACCCGGAAAATCGGATTGTCCAGAATTTAAGTTTAAAGAATTAGTTATTAATAAAATGAATTTTTATTAATACTATTTTGTGCTATGTGTTTATTAATCATTTTATAACCTAGAATTATTATTAATCGGGACAATTCTGGCTACGAGCTAGACTGAACGAGTAAGAATTTTCAAAACGAAAATAAAAAATTTTCGAGAACAAAAATATTTCTGGGGAAAAAGATGAAATAGGCACTATTCACCCGTTTCTGCTCGGAGATTTATTTTGAATTTCCGAGAAACATGTAATGATAGAATTCTGAGATGAGATGGAATATTCAATAATATTTTAGTTATGGCAAAAACGAAGTTTTCACCTGCGGACTTAAAACTTAAGGGTTAGGAAAAGTGAGTTCTGAGAATTTTATGATTTCGTATAATTATTAGAGTTATTATGTGTGAGAAATATGAGTATAATACTAGTTATTATATGTGTATAGTACGAAGATTAGTACGACGTATAATACGAATATCATACGAACTATATACGAAGAGAATACGAGAATACGAGAATGGAATGCGTAGAATACGATTAGTCTAAATGGACTTTTAGTTCATGGACTTTGAAGAATCCAATTGGACTTGGATTATATCAAGCCCAATGGAATGTGTAATCAAGCCTAGGGTAGGCCCAGTAAGAATTAATGTAAGGCCCAATGTTAGATTTAATTAAGCCCGATCCAAGAAAATAAACTGCGGATTGAATTGATGGGTCACCGGATGGGTTAAACCCATGGGGCAACCCATGGGGGAGACCTATGGGCATAAGGGGGCGGTCACTTGGCCACCAAATAAGGGTGGTAGCCAAGTAAACTTGATGGCTAAGCCTTGAATAGTAAGGAGGTTAGGGGTGAAATGACCAATTTGCCCTAAGCCTTGGTTTTCTAAAAATAGAAAGGTTAAGTTCATTATTTTGAGCTTTTGAAAATCCTACTCTATGAGAGATAGAGAGAGAGAGTTTGGATGGAAGAAGAAGAGGGAGAGAATGAGGAAAAGCTTGCTCAGTGCACGCTTTGTCTGACGGAAGGAGATTAAAGAAGAACGGTAATCCGAACCCTAGTTTCTTCTAATTTTCTTTAAGTTTAATATTTTTATAAACATAACTTAATGAAGATAAGAAGTTGATGAAGTTAAGAATGGTTTCATATGGTTGAAATCATGAGAAAATGAATAAATAAGAATTAGAAATTTAGTTTATAAATTTCTTAAGGAAGTGTAAGAATCGTAAGGATTTTGAGCGATCCGAATGAATCTTATGAATGAGTAGGTTAAATAAGTAAGGAATGATATTCTATAACATTAAATTCCAAGAAAAAGTAAAATTGTAATTCAAAATATCGATTAAAAATGAAGAACACGCGAAGAATGCGAAGAACACGAAGAACGTTGTTGATGGACAAATTTAAAACCATCGTAGGATAATTGTTGTTGATGAACAAGTTTAAAACCATCGTATATAAGTTAGATGCTTATTTCTTGGTTAGGAACAGTAGAAACGTTCATGAAGAACAGATTAAAATTGAGCTATAACGAAGTTATGGCGAAATTTTTGTAAAAGAAGAACGAGAATTAGAAAGTTAGTAAATGAACCCGAACGTATAGGGTTTCATAAGAATGTAAGAGAACGTATAAAACGTGAGTCGTGGACTTAAGAACGAATGAATTTCGAGTTCGAATGACCGAATTACGGACGAACGAACGAAGAACGTTAATAACATAAAACGAACGAAGAGCGAAGATTAAGCCAATTGAATGGCATGTTAACGGATTCAGAATGAAGTTCTATCCATGGGTAATCGAAGTACGTAAGATAAGGAAGAAAATAGCTTTGGAACGACCTCGTTCCGAGTTATAAGGAATAAGATATGAGATTTTAAAGTCAGCGCGAGCTCGGGCCATTAGCTACTGCTAAGTGGCGCCGTAGCGCGAAAGAAAGGGAAGGGAACAGTAACGCCAATTGTGGCAGTGCGAGGACCTGCCTGTAAATGAGATTTTTATTGCTCAATTACTGGGGGATGTGCAAGAAAGAAATATGAACTTATAGTTCAACTAATGTAACACTTAATTAAGTGTATTGAACCTTTGATGAAAGTTGAACGAAAAGATTAAATGAGATTAAAAGATAAAGAATGTAGACGCGGTTTACGGAACCAATGTCCGGGAAATTGTAGTCACAATGAAACGAACGTGAGGGATTGCTATAATTGTGAATCCTTAAATGTTGATTGACTAGGGTAATGAATAACATTTCGATGTTATGTCATGGTAATGAGAGATGAATGTAAAGCGTTTAGACTCTGTGAACACAATGTTGTCGCGATGAACGATCGGTCTTAGCATACAACGAACCGTATGGCTTTGCCATTAGGAAAGAATAATGAACATGGGGTTCAGGTGAAGAGTAATGAATGAAAGCGATTAAAACCTTAGGTAAAGGTTGAATGAAAGATTAAGGGATGAGTAACGTAAACGTTGAATACGTAAATGATCCTCGTGAATCGTATTCACGTTGGGCGAATGTTTTAAGTATACATTAGTTGTATGACATAGACGTTATCGAAGGTAGTAAGTAGATATGTTTGGTATCTAAAAAGCCGTAGAGAACGGTAAGAAGATTAATGGAAGCCGGATGTGAGTTGGATGAGAATGTTAGAATGAAATGTAAGTGCTGAACACTTTAACCGACGTGAAGGTTGAGTGTACACAAATATTAAACGAGTAGAACGTACACTCCATGTATGGTTTGACCGTAAGATAATGAAGATCAATGATTAAACATGTGATCGGTAAAGAAGCTGAATTAAAGACAAGTACGTATAACGTAAAAGAAGCTGAGTTAATGTTTATAACTTGGATAACGTTCCGAGTCAAATGAATCAGACGTTGTAAGATAAGAATAAGGTAGAGTAAAATGCTTTACGCTATAAATGCGTAGAATGAATATTGAACGATGGTTCCGACTATACAAAAGACAGTATGACTTGGACGATGAAGAATAAATCTTGAGGTATGACATTTATTTGTCAGAAAGCCATAAGGAATGAGAAATTGACTTAACGAACATTATAGTTTAATAGTTCGGGTAAGTTAAGATGAATTTAGGTTCAAGTAAAATCGTAACCTTTGATGGTTGACATATGGGAGTTGGGCTAAACAATTCCTTCAGAGAGCAAAGGTATATACAAAACTGCAAACCGATCTAACTCACTGTTATGGGCAGTGTAGATGAGACGGGAGCTTGTTTGTTTGTTGTTTGTGGGAAACCACTCAGAGTACCATATGGACTACTAGCAGAGACATGATGTGTGCTGAGTCCTAGGAGAGTTATAAGAAGAAGATAAGAATGTAAATCATCAAGGATGATGAACGTATTAAGTAAGACATCTCCGTATGTCATGAAGTCGTTAACTGGTAAAGGAAGTTGGTTGCATAAACTTAGTTTGAAAGAACGTGAACCCTAAGAAGTAAAGTAAAGTAAACCAATGTGTAAGTCAAGTATATGACTAATTGGTATATGTGTTATTTCCTTATGTGCTACATAGGAATTGGAATGAGCAGTTCAGCGTAAACTAAAAGTTGTAGCTGTGTGTAAGGCAAGTTTGCTAACTTCATTCATATTTTAATTGAATGCTAGTTTCTAAACTTCTCAGATGTTGAACTTGAGAAGTTCTGTCTATGTGCAAATGTGTGATATTTTTACAAGGTGTTAGAATATATGAGACCTTGTGCCACAATGTGAATACTTCGGTGTTTCTATGATATGAATTGTTATGTGATTGAATTGTTCAATATGAGCATGTTCTATTTATACATGAACCGTTATTGTTAAGTCTGTGCTATTGATTCTAGCCAGACAGAATGTGTATGAAAGAGAGTAGAGAATGAAAGTATTTCAAAGGGAATGTAACTAATGTTTTAAAATGATAGGAATCGAGATTATTCCTATTGTTCAAGCTGCTTCATAACCTTTGTTCGGTTATCGAAGTTCTAAAGGAATGTTAAACTCTTGAAGTTGTTTTTTCAACTGCTTTGACTTGCTGAGCAATTGAATTCTCACACTTGCTTTAAATAAAAACATTTTCAGCGAACGATGTTAGAAAGAACTTAAGGATCCCGTAAAGATCAAGCTGATCGGTATCTAGAAGAAGTGACATTCGTTAGATGAATGAGCGTGAAGATCAAGCGAAGACTTGTAATATACAATGATAGAATTAAACTATAGAATAGTTTAATGAATGATTATGTATCTTTGGTGGCGGATAAAAGTCACTTGTACAAGATGTAAAGAATAATGTAATTATCATTATTTGTAATGAAATAGGTTTTAAGGTTTTAGAACCTGGGATTTGAGGATGTATGTTGTTATATTTAGCTATATAATGATGTATGTTTGGAAGAAGATGGGATCGTGACGTACGAAATTTGGATGTGAAAATAGACCGGATTTTGGGGCGTTACAGTGCCGCAATGCCGTCAATAGTTTATGACCTACTGGAAAGTGGTGCCGCAGTGTGGACCACTGAGTAAAGACTCACGTCGCAGTGCCAAGTCTGGGACTTTGCTACTATAATCTCGCGCCGCAGCGCGGCTTTAAGGAGAACAAGCTTGCATCGCAACGCCAGCCCTAGATCAAAGATAGTATGGAATGTTTGTAAGTACAAAGAAAGGAATGTGATTAATTCAAGTTGAACTTACCTTAAGGAACTTGAAGTAACATTGTCAAAACTTTGTTAAACCTTAAGGATAGTACATAAAGGTTGATGATAACCTGTTCAAATATGAATGTAAGTATAATGACAAGCTGGAATTGATAGTAAACAAATATAATACATGATTAGATTGAGATGAAGGGTAAGATATTGTCGTATACATACTTGATTATATATGACCTAATGTGAGGCGTTATGTGATCATGTATTGTAGAGACTTGAAAGACTCAAACATAAAGTAATTATACCATAGCAGACGATGAAGGCAAGTATTCTAAACCTTGTCTCAATTCAATCTGAACAAGCTTTGTAATTCAAGTTTCCTTACGCATGAATTGATGTGTGATGAAGTTAAAGCCAATTCTTTTGGCTAGACTTAATGCATTTGGTGGATTATTGATAAATCTATCCATCTGTTATCAAATGTTGTTATCTTTTGTCAACTACTCGATATGGTTTTCAAAAAGAAGATTGAGTATGATAAACAAATGTTTTGTCGTCATACGACAGGCACGTGAGGTTGCCACAAATTAAACGTAAATACGTTTAATGAAAGTAGTGTTGATAAACATAGAGTACTATAGGCTGATCACCTAGAAGTGCTCGTAAGTAATACCGGACTTACGGACTTAGTGCTGGGTTGTCCTTTTCAAAGAAAGAATGAAATACTCAAGGTCTTGGACCGGGGTTTATGTTTTACTGGATATTATTCATTATGAAACAGTTTGAAAGAAAGATGAAGTGCTATTTTGAATTATCAATAGTACTTCATAACTATTGTTCAGTTATTGAAGATATATGATTCTTATGTGTCAAGCATGTTGTTATTGAATTGTCATACATGCTGAGCTAGTTATGCTCACTCTTTCTTGAACCATATGAATGCAGCTAAAACTGAACGTCTCGAAGGATCGTATAAGGATAAAGGAAATGCTAAGGCAGATCGTTAATCTATCTATGTAATAATATAGGTTTATTGTTGTAATGTATTTTGATATTATGACAAAGAACCTTTGTAATGGGTATAGAACCTGGGAAATATAAATGTTACTTTGAATATATAGAAGTAATGTTCATTCTTTTGAGGCTTTTCAATTGAATAAATGTATGAATGGTAGTACCGTATAGCACCATATGTCGGGTTGGAAGATACCCAGATTTGGGGGAGCTACAGGTTGGTATCAAAGCCTAGGTTATAAAACTTAAGGGGGGAAATTAGAACCATAATTCATAACCTTAAGAAAAGATAAAGAAGTAAAAGAAATGGAAAGTAACCCCATAAAAATGCATTATAATTATGTTATGTGTTTTTATTATTCTACTGACGTGTACTAATCAAACTATATTGTTTTGTTGTAGATGTCAGGAGAAAATGAAATGTATATAGATATACATGTAGTAAGCGAGGATTCGGTAAATCGGGTAGAGATACTACCAAATCCCATAGCAGTAGAACCAGAAGTGGTGGCAATCGAGTCTGGAGAATCGAACAACTTAGACTACATGTATGTATTTGATGGCATGCTCGAGGAATAGGTGGATATGATGTCTTTTGACCAGGTAGCACCTACAGAAGAGTTGACTTCGGGGGAGTCAATGAAGGCATTATTTATGTCAGTATTGGATAGAAATGTCCAGTATTGTAAAGAGGTAAAGGAGTTAAAAGAGGAACTTCAAGCTATCCGAGAGGACAAGACTAGTATGGAGGGTATGTGGGAAGAGGAGCATGATGATCGAAGTTTAGCTGAAATGTGAAGTCTTTGTGTGACGCCCCCAAATTCGGGTCTCTTCCAACCTGACAGATGGTGCTACACGATACTCATAACTGTACATCCATTCTATTGAAACGACATCAAAATGTGTGAATCAACGACATTCTTATTACATTAATAATATTGCATCCCATCTGCAGGTACTAAAACCAATACATTCTTTGTTCATCATACTATAATATATACAACTAACTAGTTTATTACAAGGTAAACTAATCGTTCATCTTCGTCTTGCCTTTAAACTCGTTGTATTCCTCGGTTCGTTCGATCCTAGCTGCATTCATATGGTTCAAGCAAGAGTGAGCATAACAAGCTCAGCAAGTACAACAATTTCTTTTTAAATAACATGCTTGAAACATAGGAATCGTATATCTTTAGTAACTGAACAATAGTTACGAAGTACTACCGATAATTCAAAATAGCACTTCTTTTCATTCAAAACATTTTCCACCAACAATATTCAGTAGAATATCAACCAAGGCTCAAGACTGTGAGTAGTTCATAATTTCTTTTAAAAAGGACAACCTGGCACTAAGTCCGTAAGTCCAGCATAACTTACGAGCACTTCTGGGTGATCAGCCCATAGTACTCTATGTTGATCAACACTACATCCATTAAACGTGTGTACATTTAAGTTTTGGTAACCTCGCGTGCCCATCGAATAATCAATGAAAAATACATTGGTCTATTCATACACAGGTTTACCTTGAATTCGTACCAAACAATTGGCGTAGGATAGCGTTAACAATTCTATATTGAAAGACTTGTAAATAAATTAATCAATCTTCAAGATTTGTCTAGCTGAGTTAAAACTGGCATTGACATTTTCGTAAAACAATTTATGCATCTCATAACTTGAATCACAGAAAACTTGGCTAACACGAAGGTTAGACAAGCGTTTAAGAAAAACTTGCCTTCAGCGTCTGCTACAGTAAAAATAACTTTTCCTTTCGTCTTTACGGTCTCTACAATACATAACCACATAACATACCACATTAGGTCATGAATGAACATACATGGTTCCTAATGAATCTTACCCTTCATCTCAATCTAATCATATATTAGATTTGTTACTTATTGGTTCCGGCTTGCAATTATATTTTACATTATTCTTACCAACTTTTATCTCTTCTATGTCTTACGTAGATTTACTTCATTAATCCAAATCGTTTCGAGTTAATCATCCTTCCTCGCGGGTTACTAACATCTTTACATTATTAATCGAAACTCGATCGTCATATGTTAAGTACACTTTATTGCATACCATTTACGTTCACGTATTACTTAACAACTTTTAGTTGTAACTCTTAATGTTATAGGCCTTATAATTATTGAATACGGTTCACGTTCCTTATACTTTACGTTCGTCGTTTATCTACTCATTAACAACATTAAATTCGTAAAGTCATCACTATAACAGTGACTTTGGAAAGGTCTTATCATGTTCATTAAGTAATTACATAACCCATACTGGTATTGCAAACCATTGGATTCATAATCAACTTGGTTAAAAATTTCTACAAATTCTACCAAAGACATTACGTTGTTCTCATTACGTTCATCTTCAATTGATTATTAACCTTTAATCATCATACATTAAGTGTCTAGCAATGCCTTCACAATGTTATTTTAACACCTTAGTTCATTACTAGAGAGTTATCTTTCATTCTATACTTGTAAACATTCTTGTCTGTCGAAACCCTATGATCAAGGCCATGGTTACACACTTAACTCTCTCAGATCTCGCGCCACAGCAAGTGAGTTAGCAGATGCTTTACTTCTAGCCTCATGCTACGGCGTGGGCTTTAAGGTCAGAGTCGTACCATACAAGATGCACTCTGGCCTCGAGATAATTTTTGCAAATTTTAAATTTTGTGAACTTCCCGGACGCATAACTTCTTCGTTATAAGTCTGAATTGGCTCGTTCAAAAGCCTATGGTTCAAAAATTACGTACTTTATGCGTTCATGCAAGAATTTTATCTATTTGACTCCGTTTACTAAAATTTCTCCTATTAGTTCATTTTAACAAAAACGATAAACGTTCGTGAACGTTCAACGCTCGTTTCTTCGTTCTAAGTCGGAATCTGGTCATTTTTGAGTCCGCAACTCTATAATGCCAAATAAGACTTGTCTCCATTGAAAACCAAGGTTTCCAAGCTCAAACACAAAATATGACTTCCATTCCGAGAATTTCACGAATTCGACGCTTAACGACCAATCGTGTGAATTCCGGCATAACTTCTTTACTAACGATTTGATTATTGTTCTAAATGGATTCTAACCATCATATAAACATTTCAAACTACTTATTACATTAACTTATTTTCAAATTAGGTTTTGACTTATTCTTCATAAGTTCATGGCTTATCAACTTATAACTTTCATGATTTCATTTACTTGTGACTTATTATTGATTTAAATCCTTTACTCAATGTTCTCATATCATATCCAACATACTAACATCTTGACATACATACTTTATTAACTTATTGACATGATAAGTTATAACTTGTTATTCATTAGTATATAACTTGTAAAAGTATGAACTAATTATGAATTCACTTTGCATGACTTATCATAGCTTAAATCTTTTAACCATCATCCTTGCTTCTTATTATCATACAATCTTATTATCATACAATCTTATTAAAGTAAACGTTCAGATAGAAAATTATAACGATTTATAAGAAACCCTAGAAATCAGTTCTGGAAACCCTAGTTTCAGTTCCGGGAATCCGAAACCCTAATTCGGATATTAAAAACCCTAGATTGGGAATGCAATGCTATGTATAAGGTTTAACATTATTAATTATAAATTAATTAGGAAAAACCCTAATGAATTATTGGAAACCCTATTTGAGTATTAGAAAACCCTAATACCATATCTGAAAATCCTAATTTCAGATTTTGAATATTTGAAACCCTAATCTGGGAATATAACGGAGAATTATAATGCTCAAGTGATTTAAATTATAAGCTTAATAGGGTAAAGCTTAATTATTTAGCAAACCCTAATTTCCAAAAATTTGAACCCTAATTATTCTGTCTGAAACCCTAATAGGGATATTAAAACCCTAAGTGGGAAGCTTGAAGTTAAGTATAGAGTTTCTATGTAATTAATTGTAAGTATAATTAGGGATAACCCTAATTGATTAATTGGAAAGCCCTAATTTCAAATATAGAAAACCCTGACATGCAATTAGAGAAAACCTAATTATTAACTTATAGAGTTAATGTTAATTAGGAAGCCTTAACCCTAATTAGCAAGCTTGAATGAGATTAGTAAACTTTATTGTAATTAGGAAACCCTAATCTAAATTAGGAAAACCTAATTTCTAAATTTGAAAGATCATTTTCTATGTAAAATCCTAATTAGTGGGTTATAAACTCTAATGACCAATTATGATCCTAATTGCTAAATTAGCAAATTTAATTAGGAAATAATAATCCTAATTGGCAAGCTTAATTTATGATTAGGAAATTATAATATAATTATCAAATCCTAATTATAATTTAGAAATATTAAATTTCTATTTTTTTAAAACCTAATAGGTGTGAGAAGTTACCAAAGTACTAGGCACTTTATGAGCCAAATGACCAAGATGCCCTTTTAGCATTATTTAATAAGATAACTTGTGTAGGTTGCCATAACTTTAGTTGGTGACCTAATCTTGACTTTGTACAATCTAAAACTCCAAAGAACTCAAATTTAATTCAAAGAGCCTAGGTAAGCAACATACATTGTATTTATATAATATAGGAGATTAAAGAGAGAAAGCCACTTACATTTTCATTTTCAACCAAGCCCTTCCTCTCTAGAAATTCGGAGTTAGAAAGATAAAAAGTGATGAGATGAAGCATGATCAGCCATAGCAACTTAAGAATGTAATCGAAGTCGAAAAACCAAGATCAAAGCTTAAAGGTATAAGAACCCTAATTTTAAAAATTCTTAGATTTGATGTTAAATATTGTAAGTTGTTGTTGAAAGTTGTGTATTAGGGTGTCTATAAGTGATCTGGGTTGATAGATCATGGATCTATAACATCTAGATGCACGAATTTAATGTTTTCTAAAACTGGAAATCTGGAAAATTCTTGTCTGACAGTCAAATGTCAGACATCATAGATCGGTGTCAGTTAGTTATTTTTGTGTTTTGACTGTTTGTATTGATAGTATGTTATCTGGTCTTTACTCTGAAACTCTAAGCAAGTCCAGATCTTTTCTAGATCAAAAGTTATGAACTACAAACCTAGTCGAATCGATCACAAAATTACTTTCTCAAGTGAATTCGTAAAAATTCCTGCAATTCTCGCAAGGATTTCACCATTTCGATCTTGCTAGTTTTATGTTTTTGGTCGAATTATTGGTTGTATCTTGTAAACCGGTATGTGATATACACATGGAAGTCATTATAACACTTCAAATTTAACAGATCGCTTATAATCTTGGTAAAACTAGGTCGACCGATCTGCTTTGATGAAGATTCGAAAACCCATAATCTTCAAGAACCAAATTTCGACATGTAGTTTGATTGGATTAAAATCTCATTTCTTGTTGTCATAGTCGATCTCATTAATGGGATGTTGTACCTTCTACATGTGGTCTACCTTATGGAACCAATATTTCACCCAAACAAATTACGTAATACCGCTTATAAGGATCGAAAACTAAGATTTTCGATCGTTTCTTCATTTTCTGAAAACCCGTAAATGAAGAACAGCGTTGTCAGACATTTGGCTAGCTTAGATCTTGCGGTGATGTTGTGTTATGATCTAGATGATGGTTGGTTATTGTAGTAGTACATTTCTACTACATAATAAGAGTCTTAGTTTAGCCAAAATCATGTTGGTATCATGAATCATAAAGCAGTCAAACCTACCTAGTCAAGACACCGCCATGAACGCTTACAAAAACTCAAGAACACTCAAGAACACCTATAGCGATTTGCCTGTCGCTATAGGGCCTTTTTAAATGACGCTTATTTTCTAAAATAGATTATTTTATTAAATAAATAGAAATAAATGATTTTAAATTATTAAAATATATATTAAATTACAAAAATTATTTTAAGGTCCTAAAAATAGTTTTTAATTATTTTGAGTATATTTCAAAAATATTTAATATTTTTGGAATATAAATGGTATTTATTTATTTAATATTAATATTAGATAAATTATTTAAAAATAGTTTTAATTCATGAAAAATTATATTATGGTGTTAGAAAATATTTTAAGTTATTTATGATGACTTTTGATATTTTGTGATGAATTTCATTAATATTTATTATTAATGGTAATTAGTTTATTTAACAAATATATTAAATAAATTGTGGAAAAGTAGATTTAATGCTTTAAAAATCATATAAAAATGATTTAAGTGTTATAAAAATATTTTAAGTTATAAAATATAACTTTTGATATATCGGCATGAAAATATTAATATTTTAATATTTTTAGCAATTATCTGATAATGGATTTGATTGTTTAAAATCATAGAAATATGATTTTAAGGTATTAAAAAATACCTTGATATATTATAAATTATATTATAATATTATGTTATGATTTTCATTAATATTTAATATTAAATAAATATTAATGATCAAGGAATAATGTGGTATTTACATTAATATCGAGTTATTGATTAATGTTTTTAATTACTTTAAAAACATTTAAAAGAAGTGATAAAGTATTGAAAATACTTTGAGATATTATGAATATGAAATAATATTGTGGCATGTAATTCATTAATGGTTATTATTAAATAATATTAATGACTAAGGAATTATGTGGTATTTAATTCATTTAAATACGAAGTTTAATGATTGGAAAATCATGATAAATGATAATAATTACTTGAAAATTTATATGAGCCTATGGAAAATTATCCTCGATTGACTAGAAAATTATCTATGATAATTGTTAAGTGTTTAAGGAGTTTAATTGAACTTAAACTCGAGTATCGAATTTACTGTATCCGCCTGGATGTTAGAATTGTGTCGATTACAACCTCTGATTTGAAATAGTTTGACTTGAGACTAAGTCTTATGTGTCAGATAGACCGATAGGATTATGTGATAATGTGTTTAGGTTATTTTATGTTGTGATGATATTATTCTAATATTTGGAGATCTCAGATTATCTCAGATTAGGTCTTCTGGATAAAGCTAAGTTATTTTTCGTATCGGTAATCAAATCTTAATGTGCAAGTTTGTTTTCTTAACTCTACTAAGAGTGTTTCATTCAGATATGCTTATGGTTAATCGTTCATCGATTACCATGTAGAATTGTACTGTACATCTTGTATATATAAGTCGTATGAAAAGGTTGATCACCTTCATTACCAAATTGGTCCAGATATATATTGTTCATGTAATACTTGTTCGCTTAAAGTTTGTTCATGCTAATTCACAACTACATTTGTGAATTATAGCCAGCTTATTATTCAGACTCTTTCAATCATGATATATCCTTAAATTGTATTTAAACTTACTGGGCAACTTTCATGCTCACCCTTGCTATATCATGATAAACATTGCAGATTAAGGTGAATGCGTTGGATACAAGGGAATTTAAAGACAGTTCCAGCTTAAAGTTAATGTGCGCGATTAGTTTTGTAATAGTCTTGTATGATAATGATGAAATATGTTAGATAAGTTATGGTTACTCGACCTTGGGATAGTGTATAATGTTTAATGTATAAACAATTTATGTTTATATCTTCCGCAACAGTTATAGAAATAGCGAACCGGATCCGCGGCGATTCGGGGGCCTTACAGTCACAGACACTATAAACATAAACAAAGTAATAAAAAAGATAAAAATCAAGATGAATATTACACTAAACCCAAACCCACAAGAAAAATTTATAATAAAAAATCATCTAAAAAATTTGATAAAAGTAAAATTATTTGCCACAATTGTAAGCGTAAGGGCACTATAAAATGAGTGCAAAATTAAGAAAAAATTATCTCAATTAAACATCTCAAGTGAAGATACTGAACAACTATTAGAATTAATGAGAATAGAGAACAATATCAATAATGATGAAGGTTCAGATATCCCTCATTCATCTAATAGCAGTACTAGTAACCACAAAACATATAGTGATAATGACGAAGTCACTATTTGCGCTAACAATTGCAATGAGAAGTGTTGCAATAAATAAATTAATGTAATCACTAAAGAAGATGAAGAAAGTTCTTTGCTAATTGATCTAATTAGTAAAATTTCCGATCCTGAGTTAAAATCTCAATACACTAAACAGTTAAAAAGATTTATTAACTAAAGACAATAGAGTTAAGGATAAAATTATTAAAGCTAAAGAAAAACCATTATTTAGTCTGAATAAAACTCTTGAGAGATTTAAAACCCCAGTTAAGGAAGTTACCCTTCCAGAGTTGAATCAAGAATTCAATAAACTGAAAAAGGAAATTTCTAACTTAAAATTAGAAGTCTCTAATTTAAGAAAAGATTTTGAAGACAAAAAATCCGATCTTCAAGTCCATGATTCCTCCTCTAGTGATGAAGATCACGATGAGCCTGAATCATCGGGAACAAAAGAAGAGCCAGATCTTTTTGTTCAAGGTCTTTCCCTTAAACGTATTAAAGATATCACCATTCAAAAATGGTATATCTCCATTAACTTAGTTGTTGATAAAACCTTTTCTATACAACTTCTTAGTCTAGTTGATACTGGCGCAGATCTTAATTGTATTCAGTAAGGTCTAATCCCAACTAAGTATTATAAGAAAACTAATGAAAAGTTAAATTCAGCCAATGGTAGTCAAATAGAGATAAAATATAAACTGCCTAATATTTATATCTGTCAAGATAATATATGCTTTAAAACATCATTTATTTTAATCCGTAATCTTACTGAAAAGATCATCTTAGGGTTACCATTTATATATTTTCTATACCCTTTTACTACCAATAATGAAGGATTAAGCTGTAAACATTTAGGAAAAAGAATAACATTTAACTTCCTTATTAAACCTAAAGAGAGAGATTTAAAATTCATTCAAGAAGAATCTATTTCCGAATCATTAAATTTATTGAATTGTAAATCTACCCATTTAAATTTCTTAAAGGAAGAAATTAAGTACAAACGTGTTGAAGAACAACTTCAGAATAAAGAAGTTCAAGAAAAAATTGAAGAGTTAAAAATGTATTTTTAAAAAAACCTTTGTTCTGATTCTCCTAATGCCTTTTGGCATCGGAAGATGCATGTAGTAAGGCTTCCTTATGCTAAGGAATTCAAAGAGCACCTGATTCCTACTAAGGACAGGCCTATACAAATGAATCACGAACAAATGGAGTTATGTAAAAAAGAGATTAATGATCTTCTTGGTTAAGGTTTAATTAAGCCTAGTAAATCCCATGGTCATGTCCCGCCTTTTATGTCAATAATGAAGCAGAGAGGCGTTCCCCGTCTAGTAATCAATTACAAGCCATTGAACAAAGTCTTAGAGTGGATTAGGTACCCTTTACCTAACAAAGACGACCTTATTAACTGATTGAGTAATGCCACTATCTTCAGTAAATTTGACCTTAAATCTGGTTTTTGACAAGTTGCAATCCACTTAGATGATAGGTACAAAACAGCATTCACTACCCCCATTTGGTCATTACGAATGGAATGTCCAGGCATTTGGCCTAAAAAATGCTCCTAGTGAATTTTAGAATATTCTCAATGATATTTTGAACCCTTTCAAACACTTTATT
The DNA here is from genome assembly GCA_020205605.1 of Panax ginseng. Taxonomy (NCBI): domain Eukaryota; kingdom Viridiplantae; phylum Streptophyta; class Magnoliopsida; order Apiales; family Araliaceae; genus Panax; species Panax ginseng. The sequence continues at coordinate 88,351,265 of CM035139.1, read as the reverse complement.
GTCGTCTACATTGATGATATTCTCATTTTTTCCAATTCTATTGAAGAACACATTAAACATTTGAAATCATTCTTCAAAACAGTTAAAGATAATGAACTTGTCCTTTTACCTTCCAAATGCAGCTTGTTTCAAGAAAAAGTTCGGTTTCTTGGTTTAAATATTTATCGATGACTCATACAGCCTATTGACAGAGCTATTCAATTTGCTGACAGATTCCCAGATAAAATTACCAATAAAACACAACTACAGAGGTATCTGGGCTCGCTCAATTATATTGGCAAGTTCTACAAAAACCTCAGGAAGATTTGTAAACCTCTTTTTCAGCATTTGCAGGACAATCCTCCTCCATGGACTGACACTCACACTTCTGTTGTCCAACAAGTTAAAAAATATGTCAAGGCATTGCCCTGCCTTGGTATTTCCAATGATTCTGCATTTAAAATTGTTGAAACTGATGCCTCTGATATTGGATTCAGAGGAATTCTCAAGAAAAAACTTACTCTCAGTTCTTCTGAACAAATTATCTGTTTCCATTCCGGTTCATGGAATACTACACAGTTAAATTACAGTACTATTAAAAAGGAAATACTTTCTTTAGTATTATGTATTAACAAATTTCAAAGTGACTTATTGAATCAAAAGTTTTTAGTTCGCATTGATTGCAAATCAGCAAAATATGTTTTAGAAAAAGATGTTGAAGACATAGCCTCTAAACATTCCTTTGCTAGATGGCAAGCCTTATTGAGTATCTTTGATTTTGAAATTGAATACATTAAAGGCAGTAACAATTCGATTTCCAATTTTATCACTCGGGAATTTATTAATACAGGTACTATCCGTTCATCATGAGTACTCGAGGAGCATAATCCTCTCGTGGTCCGGGTTGCCCTACTGGCCCAAGTAATCAACCAAAAGGAACCTTGGTTCCTCATCCAGTTAACCCAATTTATCAAACCACCCAGAATTTACCGATCTTGGTACAATACCCAAGCCATACTTCAAATTTTAGCTAGTAACCCAACCCCAAATGACCCTTTTTCCAACCAATCAAAACCTCCGCTTCAAACCCCAGTCATCCTCCTTCTGAGTATATGCTCAAATGGACCACTCACCTGTTTCATATTGAACCCCATATGAAACCTAAAGATGACCCAGTTAAATTGGTCACCCAGTTCTTTCCTTCTAGTTGGCATTTCCATCCTGCAGCTCCTTCTAAATCCCTTGTGTATTATAAGGACATCCTTGTTGAAACTGAGTCAATCTTTGTTAAACTCATTTATGCTAATAATGATAAATCTAAAGTACTTTATCATTCATTGTATATTAAGCAATTCATTTCAATGTCAGATTGGGGAAAACATCCTTCTGACCACATGTAGCTTTCTAATCAGGATAACTCTTATTGTTATTATGATTATATAGAAGCTTGGTATAGAGTCATCCTTTTTCAAAATGAGTCAAATAGTCATTCCTGGTTTTTTCAGTTCGATCACAAGTTCAAAATCCAGTTCCCTCATTGGTTCTCTCATTGTTGGATGAGGTTTGGTTCCACTTATGATCTCCTTCCTGAACCATTAAAAGTTCAACTTAGTCACTTTTTCAACCACAGTAAACACAATCCAAAGTATGATGGAGTCCTTATCATTCTTCAATTTGTTAGTAAATATAAGATTCCCTGGATTCTTAAATGGCAGTATGACATTAAAACCCCAACTAAAGTAACCGATCCGTTTGGTCGAGATTTCATTTTGGCGGAAGCTTGTACTCTTTGTGAACCATTCCCTCTTCTCTCTCGACAATTTTTCATCAAATGGTGGGATAAGTTTGATGTTAATAGGATTGTTAGTCAAGTTCAGTTAGAATTTCCCACCGCTCTTTAAGGTTCTTCCAGCCATCCAAAGAACCTTTCACCAATTAAAAGAGTCAAAACCCAAAGAGTCAAAAATCAGTCCTACTGGTTCATCTTGTTCTCGTGACATTTATGATTTCAAGAATTGTTCCAGTAAAGAATTAAAATTAATAGCCCAAGCACTTAACAAAAGAATCGATGAGTTACACGAAGAAGCTTTTGTTCATTCTTCTTCCTCTTCTCAAAATGCTTCAGTCAGCCAATTTGTAAATGATGATGGTCAGTATGATCCATATGGCACCATCGATCTCTGTGGATGCCCAGACCCATTTGCTCGACTTCCCAATCAGCATGCACCGCCTACGCAATCAGTCAAAAAAATCTTATTTTCCACCGAAAGCAGCTCCAGTCACGCAAGACCGCCCCAAAGACCTTTCAAAGTCAAAAAGATGCTCTCTTTTCCAATCGAAAGCATCTGCTTTGAATCAAAAGTTGCTCATTTCTTTGTCTAAAGTAGCCGAAAGCATATGTATTTAGTCAAAAGTTAGCACTATTCATCTAAAGTTTCTTGTCTGTAATGATTTATTTTGTAGTAGTTACTTTGTAATAGTGCCTTTCCTTATTCTATAAAAGGAAACTGAACTCAGTTAGAAAAATAGACTTCAAAACTTAGAAAGACTCTGAGTTCCTTCTCGGACAAATCTTTGGTTTCTACCGCTGTTTAGCCCATCTTAACCCCTCCTTCTCTTTCTTCTTAAATGTTCTGAGTTAAATTGTAAGTCACTTTAAATTTTTTGTTTGTAAATAGTTTCAGTTATCAATAAAAATTATTTCTATTTAGTAATAAATTATGTTATTTATATGCACCACGCATCACTCTGTTCTTTTCAGTTGTTCTTGCTTCCGCCCCCAAATGGTATCAGAGCCTTAAAGAACTTAGATATTCTTTTCAATTATATATATATATATAATATTTTATTAGTTTTATTTTATTAGAATATTTTATTGAATAGTATCATTTTCATTCTCCTATAAATAGGATGCTTAGTTAGAATTGAAAATCACACCAGAATCATAGAATTCTTCTTCTATAATATTGAGCGTATTTCTTTAGAGTTTTAGAAAGCTTTGAGCATAGAAAATAATGAAAGTTTTCTTCAAGAATATCCCCGCTATACCAGTTGGAATACTCTTCTTTTTAAGGTAAGGGGTGTTATTTATGTTCAATATTCGCTTGAAATAATATTTTCTTCCATACTCTATAGTATGTAAGTAATATTATTTCGTTTTATATTTCAAATTTTATACTCATTTGATTAAAGTTTTGGCTTCTATACTCCATGAAATTAGTAGAATATCCTTGATATTTGCGCTTCATCCAGTATCTTTTCATGAAAATATTATTCTGAGCATTCTTGATAAGTTTTAACTTTTTCATGCCGGAGTACTATTCACGGGTTACTATTCTCGAATTACTATTCATAGGGTACTATTCACTCGAGTACTATTCACCCGGGGTACTATTCATGATAAAAAATTGATTCGTTTTTAGTCCAAATCATTTTGGTACAAGATTATTCTTGAATTTTACTCCGCAAAGTAGTATCATGTTGACAATTTTGACGTTATTGATTTCTGGATAAATTAAATTATAAATCTTTAAAAAGTTATCCTTTTCTTTCATTTAATTGAATTCTTATATCATTGTCATCATCCTCATGTTTATATTATGATGAAAGTTATCTATGGCCGTAGTCCATAGATGGACTTGGTATGATTATGACCAGGGATTATTCGGTATTATCATGACCGTAATGTTACAAATGATGTGGTAAAAGTCCTCATTGGCCCGTAGTGCATTGATGGACAGGTTTTGGCATGATCATGACCATTGATGAATAGACGAATATCCTTGGCCCGTAGTGCATGGATAATTTATGGTCGTGATACAAAATAATATCCTTGGTCGTAGTGCAGGGGTGATTCGATGATATGGATTATTTATTAAGCTGAGTCTCAGTGATAAAAGTGATGAAAAACCTTTTAAATCATAGAAGATAGTAGATATCATGTTCTACTTGACTCCTCTAATAGATTGCTTGTTCCACTGCAGTTAAACTTAATGTTTGTTATATTTTATCAGTTTAACACTGTTGAAGGCTAGCGATAATTTATTATGCATTATCTTAGTCATAATATTTCTTATTGGGCTAGTTGAGCTCACCCTTTGTTTTCATTGTTCTCTTCATGAAATGAGAATATAGCTTGGACTAGTCGGGGAACGGAGTGACGGTCCAGATGTTTGTTTTAGTAGTCCTCACTATTCTATGAAATAGTGTGATAATAAATGTATTAGGGACTCCATTTGAGTTTGAATACTGTCTAGAAGACAATATTCGTATTAAAACTCTCAGTTTATATTTTTTCGTATTTTATACAATAGTTGTATTATTAAGTTGTATTTGAATTTTGTACCAAGTATTTTGGTAACTCAAGATGGGTGATGTATTGTGACGCCCCCAAATCTGGGTTACCTGACCCCCGAGTTTGGTGCTCACGATCCACAAAAATATAACGTCTAACTACCCATTCATTTATAAATAGGAATACATAACTCATTAATGGATATTGTTAATACATAAGTCCCAGGTCCACTAACCTTATCATTACAGAAATACCCCTTAGATATACAAAAAGGGTTTACAATACAACATAATATTAATATTGTTCATCATAACTAATTTATAACTATGCCTTTTCCTTTGTTCTTCTTCGCAGCACCTTTTGTAACTTCGTCCATAGCTGAAAAGTTTTATTTAGCAAGGGTGAGCAACAAGTTTGCCCCGCAAGTTAAGACATACGATAAAGGTATAGAAATCAATATCAATTCTTCTCACATTCTACGCAATAATAATCTGATAATGAAAGAGTACAACGCTTTCAAGGTTTTCTATGATATTAAAATGAATAATCAAGAATTAATTCTACTAAATAGCAAAGTGGAATATTTTCCAGATTTATGCTGAGCGGTCCATTGGATCCTGAACTTCTCTTCTCGAGTAACTATCAAAGAATTGACTTTGATATACCCAAGTGTATCAGATAACCATAAAGATTAAATCATACACCTATGCAAGTATATAAAGTGATCAGCTTTATTATACCCTATATTATACATAATACTTAATCACGCGCAAAGGCCGAATATACGACCAATAAAATATTCCCCTTATATAAAAGGTTGTTCTTCTCAGTCTCAGAATCAAGATTTTGATTTAACAACGAAATATTGTGATTTCAATTTTTAATTACTTCTCGATCTAGCCAAAATAATTGGCATTGATCTGTCAATAATAATTTAATTCTATTCTCGAACCTATCAAGTTCTAACAAATGTTCGTCTAACTAGAATAATTAGCTAAGACATTTCTCAACATAATTCGACAATAAACAGGAATTATATGTACTGTCAATTCTAGTTTCTACGGATATGAATATCCAACAACAGTTATTCTACGAATGTATATTTTCTGAATTAATAATTCAATTTGAATTATTAAACATGCACTAACTGCGAATAATCAACAATAAATCCCTGAACGTGGTCTAATTAGCAATAATTAACCACCAATAATAATTAAACAACATTAACTCAAGATTGAGTTAGGGAACTTGCCTCTTCCGCTGATTACAGCTACACAATAAACTTATCTGCGTTCGTAAGACCTATAACCAATAATATCGGTCTCACAATTAGCACAAACTTTATAACACATAACACTATAATTCACAGTCAATCTTCTCCTAGACATATTACCACATAGTCACATTAGTGTTTATAACCTATATAAACACTTAACAAGTCTAACTATTTTGGTCTGGTTGGACTTCGGTCCATTCTCGATGTTCTAGTCACCCTATTCGACAATTAACACAGTTATTGTCAATTAAATTCATTTTCAAGCTTCAATATTTCTTTAGATAAGTCAAATATCATTAATAATATTTTCGGAAGCTTTTAATAATTTATAAGCAATTATTATAATTTATAATAATTTTTCAAACATCTAATCATTTTTAAATGATTTAATTATCAAATAATCTTATCCTCATTAATATTTAATAATATAAAATATTAATAACATACTTGTCAAAATATTAAAGTTATTATTAATAACTTAAAATATTTTTAAATCATCAATATTCTATTTAAATGATTTTTAAAGTAATTAAAATTATTTTTAAATCATCACTATTAATATTTAAATATTAATAAAATTATTATCCAAATATTAAAAGTCATTAATTATATCTTAAAATATTTTTAAATCATTTTTCTTATTTTTAAATCATTTTTAAATTAATAAAATAATGTTTAATTCATTCATTTAATATTATAATTAAATAAATCAAATATCATTAATATTAATTTATTAATGAAAATTCTCCAAAAATATTAAAAATTATATTTTATAATTCCAAATATTTTCTAACACTTTATTCTCATTTAAAATGATTTTTAATTCAATAAAATCATTTTAAACTTATTTATTTAATTTAAAAATTAAATAAATATAATATCATTAATATTAAATTATTAATGAAAATTCTCTAAAAATATTAAAAGTTGTATTTTATAACTCAAAATATTTTTAAATACATTATTCTTATTTAAAATGATTTTTATATAATTAAAATTATTTTCTCTAATTTATTTAATACACTAATTAAATAAATTAAAAATCTTTAATATTTGAATAATTATAGATATTAAAGAAAAATATTCCAATTGGTTAGAAATTATTTTTCATAATTTAAAATAATTTTTAAAACCATTTTTGGTAATTTTTATAATCTATTTCTATTTTTTATTAATTTCCGGAAATATCAGGATAAAAAATTTAATTAAACCATCGCTGTAGGCCTTTAGCGACACAAAGCATCGCTGTTGGTGTTCTTGAGCCTCAAGAACACTGACAGCTCAGAGTTTAAGGGGTCATGTTTGACTGGCCCTAATTCTTAGCTTAATCATGTTCTAGGTTTGTTTTAACACTGATCTGGTAGTAGGTATGTAATACTACCATTAACAATCAACATCTTGGTCCAACAACAACTCAGATGCAAGATCTGAGCTTTGCAAGTTCTTGTCAGACGGTTTCTGGGTTTTCCAGAAACCCAGGTTGTTCAACTAGTCACTTTCATGCTCTATTTTATATACGATCTGATCATGTTTCTTGTGATCTAAATGTTCTAAGTTATAGTCCTTCTGTCAAGGAACAATACCAAAGCAACAGATTGGTCCAACAACAAAAAAAATCACAATTTATCAAGCGGTCAAACTATGTCAGAAAGTTCGTGCAAAACCTTTTCTGGAATTTCCAGAAATTCAAGTCATGGCCGAATGGCCTACTTTGACCAACTATTACCTTTGATCTGTTGATATCCTACAGGATATAAGGCCACCAATACAAAGTACACATAACCAGCTATAAATATATCACAACAACAACATCATAACACTAAAAACCTGACAGATCAAGAAGCTTAAAAATCTTGTCATATGGATATCTTAAATTTCTGGGTTGCCCAGATTGTGCTTGGTCATACCCGGTCAACGGGTTTTGATCGATTATATCTTCAAATCCAGACATCTAATAACCCTGATTCCACTTGAAGAGCAAAGACAACATAACAAGCTACGAATAACAACTTTAAAATAACAAATAACATAAACGAGCAAGGATCTGTGGCCACTGACATTACTTGTCAGACCACAAGAATGCTCAAGAACAGATTTTGGAAAAATCACTTTTTACCCATTTTAAAGTTATGGAACCATCATGGATCAACATATATCATCTAAAAACATTCTTTAGCATCAATCTAAACACATAAACACGGATTTTAACAAAGCATACAAGATCAAAGGCTAGCTAGGGTTACCTTTCTAATGCAAAGCTTTGATCTTAGATCTCCTTAGTTGTTCTTCGTGATCTAAGAGCTGTTTAGGGGACTCATCTAGTTGTGAATTTCGGAGGGTTAGAGAGAGAATGAGTTTGTTAAGTGTTTGGTATCAAATGAGCCAAAAGTCTAGACTTTCTCTCCTTTAATTCTCTAAATTAGATAAAATGTATGTATATAATTGCAAGGTATCAATGTTGGATCAGATTTGGCTGAGATATTTGTCAAAATGTCAACAAAGTTGGTCACCTACTAAAGGTTTTGCAATTTTGTACAAGTTAGCTTATTAAAAATATAAAAAGGGTAAACTTGTTATTTGCATTTTAAATTTAATGGCATGCTAAAAAATTGCTCAAACCCTTAGGGTTTAACCCTAAGGTTCTAACACTTAGGTTTTACAACACTAACTTTCTAGGATTTTTCTAATTAGGGTTTTAATTAGAAAAATTAAGATTTTAAAACTAAAATTAGGGTTTTCTAATTAAATTAGGTTTTCTAATTAAATTAGGTTTTCCTAATCATACTAACATTTATTAAACACATTAAGCTCGCCAATTAGGTTTAGAGTTGCCTAATTAGGGTTTAGGAATCCTGAATTTTAAATTAGGGTTTCCTGGCATACAATTAAGGGTTTTAACTATACATTTGTTTTCCTAAATCTGAGATTAGGATTTCTAATCCCTTATTAGGGTTTACCATATAAGACCCTATCCATTCAATTATTTGTCATTAACTTTATACATTACAAACACATACTCACAGTTACTGATATTATAACTGCGATTTCTGTCGAATCCCTATCCAGAAATTAGGGTTAGGGTTTCTAAAGCTGTTAAGCACAACTCTACTCCAATTTCTCAGTTAATACACAAATTGACTAATTCTCGAGACTCGTATCACAGATACACAGTACAATATTAATAGTCAATGTCAATATTAAATAATAAAAAAATTTATTCGTAAAATTTGGATTATTCAAAATCCCGGATTATCACATTCACCCCTCCTTAAAAGGATTCCGTCCTCGGAATCAGCGCTTTCTTATTCTCTACAATCTTTTAAAGGTGTATCATCAATTCATTTTTATTAACACAATATAATTTGTGTCTCAAATTCTATCCTGTGACTTGGATCTATAAAATAAAAAAGTTCAGAGAAATATCAGACTCATAATATTCGCGTAATTAAATTTCTAAATGAAATTGTTACCTGTCACCACCTCCTGATCAGCCACTGCTTCATGCGCCGTCATGATGAATGTACGGGCGGTTGATCTTCCTGGCTGTGCAGGTCCTCGGATTGCCAAAGTTCTACCACCGGGTCCTTTGTTGACATTTTCCTTCTCAGCATTCCTCTTCGGACAGTTTTGTACCATATGATCAGTCGATCCGCACGCAAAACAACCTTGAATTTTCTTCGGGCTGGGGCAATTGGGTGACATTTTCCCCTCTTGCCCGCAGTTATAGCATACTCCTTTCTTTTTTAAACAAACACCTGCATGGTTCTTCCCACAAATCGCAATGGCTCCCTCCCTATCGTATTCTCTTCAGATTTGCTACCCGATTGGGTATTCTCACTCCACTTCCTCTTATTAGGGTTACTACCACCACTGCTTCCTCCATCACTTGTCTTCTTCTTCTTATCCTGATGAAATCGAGATGCAGCCTCGCTCCCTCCTTTAGCAATTAATGCTTTCTCCAGTAAAGCCACAAACGTATTGATTTGCAATACTGCCACCTTATTGAATTTCCTCGGCTTCAGCCCATTCTAAAATCTTCTCGCTTTTCTTGCTTCTGTGTCCACCTGATGAGGTGCAAATCTCGCTAATTCATTGAATTTAGCCGCATATTCAGAAACAGACATATTTTCCTGCTTCAGTTCCAAGAACATAACTTCCATCCGAGCTTGCATACTCAGTGAGAAGTAGTTCTCAAAGAACAACTCCTTGAATCTTGTCCACGCTACCACCACTGTACCAGCTCTCGTCTGATTGGTCTCCCACCAGTAATTAGCTTCTCCCTTCATTAAGTATGTCACAAAATCCTTCTTCTACTCTTCTGCCACTCGCGCAATGACGAATGCTTTCTCCATCTCCTTCTCCCAAGTTTGGGCTTCAATCGGATCTGTGGTTCCCTTGAATTCTGGTGGTCCTACCATTTTAAAGTCCTTGAAGTTAGCCAATCTATCAGCTGGATGATTTCTCGCTCTTCCTCTTGCTGGAGCTCTATTTTCCATAGCTTTGGCTATCATATTTGCAAATTTTTGCAGTGGGACAGCTTGACCTCCTTCGTTATTCACTGAATGTTCTTCTCGTTGGTTTCGATTCTGTCGTCTAGGCGGCATGATCTGATTTAAATAAAAATCTTATATTAATTCTCTTTCTCTATACAAATTCTTAACACAATAAGAATTCAACACATAATTCTCATGTAATCGCATATTTATTCAAATAGCATATAGTACTTAAAACATATTACTATCCCTTTAAAATAATTTTAGGATTAACATACTCAACTTTACAAAAAGTTGCAATTCTTCAACTTTACACAAAAAGTTGCCATTTACCATATTCACACATCTAATTCCAGTTCATCAAACTTGCCACACTTATTAGTTCAGTAACTTTCCATAATTATATGAGTGTATGAACTTATCCTAGTCAGACTTTTGGCGTCCATTCGCTGAGGGGTTCAGAACATTTCATATAATCATGAGTCGTGATCTTACCATAAGTATGAGTTTTAAGAACACATAAATTAATCTTAATCTTATATTCATATAGAAAAAAAAGATTTCATTCATAAAACATATATATTTACATATGTTTAAACATCATTCTCGATATTACAACACTTAATTTCATAAGCTTCTACCAAAAGATATTATCACATATATCTAAGTTATTTACCGACCACTCCCTTCACCAGTCTTCTTCTTGTTGGGACACTTGTTGAATCCGTGACCCGTTCAACCATATGAGAAACACTTCCTCAAACTCGGCTTAGGACAATGCAAAGAAATATGTCCTTCCTGCTTATAGTTGAAGCTCACGTTCTTCCACATTATGCATTCTCCCGCGTGAGTCTTTCCACACTTGCTGCAAGCTTGCCTCTTCTTCGAGTTTGAATTTTTATAATTGTCATTGCCTTTGTCCCTCTTTCTCTTCTTCTTGTCTTTCTTGCTGGCTCCTTCAGATGATCCGTCACCTTCAGTCTTCATCCTTTCCACATAAGCCTTCAGCTCGTTCCATTTTTCAGTCATTTAGCGTAAAGCCCGCTCCGTCTTCCATAACTCCTCCAAGAGAAATACCTTACTCCGGAGTTCCTGGACTTCTGTAGATAGCAAATCTTGTTCTCCTACTTTGGTCTTATTCCCTTTCTCCCCCTTGACTTCTTCAGACTCCGACTTCTCATCACCACTTAGAAACATCTTGGGATAATCATCATGATCACTCCCAAGATTAACCATAGGTTCATCCTTCCCCGCTTCTTCCACAGACTCGCTTTGTGCTGGCACCTCGGCTACATGCACTGGTGCGACAACCGCTGGCATCTCCGTACTCATCTTATCTTCTCCCGACATTCTACAATCAGTATAAACAACTTGATTAGTACTTTAGTAGTACAAACTTCTCACACTATGTCACTATCTCACTATCGATACACATCGGCAATCCCTCACTTAGTACTCTATATGAGTATTCTCTATCTTGCTTATGGTTATAATCCTAGGGTTTTCCCCACCCCACTTAAGGTTTATAACCTACAGCTTTGATACCAACCTGTGATGCCCCCAAATCCGGGTTACCTGACCACCGAGTTTGGTGCTCACGATCTACAAAAATATAATGTCTAACTACCAATTCATTTATAAATAGGAATACATAACTCATTAACGGATGTTATTAATATATAAGTCCCAGGTCCACTAACCTTATCATTACAGAAATACCCCTTAGATATACAAAAAGGGTTTACAATACAACATAATATTAATATTGTTCATCATAACTAATTTATAACTATGCATTTTCCTTTGTTCTTCTTCATAGCACCTTCTGCAACTTCGTCCCTAGCTAAAAAGTTTTATTTAGCAAGGGTGAGCAACAAGTTTGCCTCGCAAATTAAGACATACGATAAAGGTATAGAAATTAATATCAATTCTTCTCACATTCTACGCAACAATAATCTGATAATGAAAGAATACAACGCTTTCAAGGTTTTCTACGATATTCAAATGAATAATCAAGAATTAATTCTATGAAATAGCAAAGTGGAATATTTTCCAGATTTATGTTGAGCGATCCATTGGATTCTGAACTTCTCTTCTCGAGTAACTATCAAAGAATTGACTTTGATATACCCAGGTGTATCAGATAACCATAAAGATTAAATCATACCCCTATGCAAGTATATAAAGTGATCAGCTTTATTATACCCTATATTATGCATAATACTTAATCACGCGCAAAGGCTGAATATACGACCAATAAAATATTATCCTTATATAAAAGTTTGTTCTTCTCAGTCTCATAATCAAGATTTTGATTTAACAAAGAAATACTGTGATTTCAATTTCTAATTACTTCTTGATCTAGCCGAAATAATTGGCATTGATCTGTCAATAATAATTTAATTCTCTTCTCGAACCTATCAAGTTCTAACAAATGTTTGTCTAACTAGAATAATTTGCTAAGACATTTCTCAACATAATTCGATAATAAACAGGAATTATCTGTACTGTCAATTCTAGCTTCTACGGATATGAATATCCAACAACAGTTATTTTACGAATGTATATTTTCTAAATTAGTAATTCAATTTGAATTATTAAACATGCACTAACTGCGAATAATCAACAATAAATCCATGGACGTGGTCTAATTAGCAATAATTAACCACCAATAATAATTAAACAATATTAACTCAAGATTAAGTTAGGGAACTTGCCTCTTCCGCTATTTATAGCTACACAATAAACTTATCTGCGTTCGTAAGACCTATAACCAATAATATCGGTCTCACAATTAGCACAAACTTTATAACACATAACACTGTAATTCACAGTCAATCTTCTCCTAGACATATTACCACATAGTCACATCAGTGTTTATAACCTATATAAACACTTAACAAGTCTAACTATTTCGATCTGGTTGGACTTCGGTCCATTCTCGATGTTCTGGTCACCCTATTCGACAATTAACACCGTTATTGTCAATTAAATTCGTTTTCAAAGCTTCAATATTACTTTAGATAAGTTAAATATTATTAATAATATTTTTCGGAAGCTTTTAATAATTTATAAGCAATTATTATAATTTATAATAATTTTCAAACATCAGAATCATTTTAAATGATTTAATTATCAAATAATCTTATCCTCATTAATATTTAATAATATAAAAATATTAATAACATACTTGTCAAAATATTAAAGTTATTATTAATAACTTAAAATATTTTTAAATTATCAATATTCTATTTAAATGATTTTTAAAGTAATTAAAATCAATTTTAAATCATCACCATTAATATTTAAATATTAATGAAATTATTATCCAAATATTAAAAGTCATTAATTATAACTTCAAATATTTTTAAATCATTTTTCTTATTTTTAAATGATATTTAAATCAATAAAATCATTTTTAATTCATTTATTTAATATTATAATTAAATAAATCTAATATCATTAATATTAATTTATTAATGAAAATTCTCCAAAAATATTGAAAATTATATTTTATAATTCTAAATATTTTCTAACAATTTATTCTCATTTAAAATGATTTTTAATTCAACAAAATCATTTTTAAATTATTTATTTAATTTAAAAATTAACTAAATCTAATATCATTAATATTAAATTATTAATGAAAATTCTCTAAAAATATTAAAAGTTGTATTTTATAACTCAAAATATTTTTAAATACATTATTCTTATTTAAAATGATTTTTATATAATTAAAATCATTTTTTCTCTAATTTATTTAATACACTAATTAAATAAATTAAGCACCTTTTAATATTTAAAAAATTATAAATATTAAAGAAAAATATTCCAATTGGTCAGAAATTATTTTTTAGAATTTAAAATAATTTTTAAAACTATTTTTGGTAATTTTTATAATTTATTTCTATTTTTTATTAATTTCCAGAAATATCAGAAAATAAAAATAATTAAACCGTCGTTGTAGGCCTTTAGCGACACAAAGTGTAAGTGTCATTGTTGAAGTGTTCTTTAAGCCTCGAGAACATTGTATTTCGAGTTTAAGGGTCATTGTTTTTGGCCTACTTAATTCTTAGCTTAATCATGTTCTAGGTTTGTTTGAACACTGATATGGTAGTAGGTATGTAATACTACCATTAACAATTAACATCTTGGTCCAACAACAACTCAGATGCAAGATCTGAGCTTTACAAGTTCTTGTCAGACGGTTTCTGGGTTTTCCAGAAACCCAAGTTGTTCAACCAGTCACTTTCATGCTCGATTTTATATACGATCTGGTCATGTTTCTTGTGATCTAAATGTTCTAAGTTATAGTCCTTATGTCAAAGAACAATACCAAAGCAACAGATCGGTCCAACAACAAAAAAAAATCACAATTTATCAAGCGGTCAAACTATGTCAGAAAGTTCGTGCAAAATCTTTTCTGGAATTTCCAGAAATTTAAGTCATGGCCGAATGGCCTACTTTGACCAACTGTTACCTTTGATCTGTTGATATCCTACACGATATTAGGCCACCAATACAAAGTACACATAACCAGCTACAAATATAAAAAAGGTAAACTTGTCATTTGCATTTTAAATTTAATGGCATGCTAGACAATTGCTCAAACCTTTAGGGTTTAACCCTAAGGTTCTAACACTTAGGTTTTACAACACTAACTTTCTAGGATTTTTCTAATTAGGGTTTTAATTAGAAAAATTAAGATTTTAAAACTAAAATTAGGGTTTCCTAATTAAATTAGGTTTTCCTAATCATACTAAAGTTTATTAAACACATTAAGCTCGCCAATTAGGTTTAGGGTTGCCTAATTAGGGTTTAGGAATCCCAGACTTTAAATTAGGGTTTCCCGGCATATAATTAGGGTTTTTAACTGTACATTTGGTTTTCTAAATCCAAGATTATGGATTCTAATCCCTTATTAGGGTTTACAATATAAAACCTTATCCAGTTAATTATTTGTCATTAACTTTATACAGTACAAACACATAATCGTAGTTACTGATATTATAACTGCGATTTCTGTCGAATCCCTATCCAGAAATTAGGGTTAGGGTTTCTAAAGCTGTTAAGCACAACTCTAATCTAATTTCTCAGTCAATACACTAATTGACTAATTCTCGAGACTCGTATCACAGATACACAGTATAATATTAACATTCAATGTCAATATTAATAAAAAAAAAAATTATTCATAAAATTTGGATTATTCAAAATCCCGGGTTATCACATGTATACCTATTTTGGGGGCGTCACAGTTGGTATCAAAGCTTAGGGATATGATCCCTGGCTGGGATGTGAGACAAGAACTAGGAGGGGAGAGACGGGGAATTCCTTCGCTAGTATGACCTACCTATGTTTAATTGCTATTTAATTGGTCGGTCAGAGTATAGGGATAATATGTGGTATGTCAATTAACCCTTGTTTTGTGGCAGTATTTGAAAATAACATCCGAGAATATTGAGAATAGCAATGGAGCATAGGAGACTGTTGAGTCACCACAGATCAATACCGAGCATAATGTGCAACAGGAAGACAATAATCCTCAGGTAAACAATAACACTGATTAAATGATGAACGATGGGATGTTCAGAGGCTTTATGCAATTCATGCAACAACAGGCGAAAGCGGCTCCTATAAAAAATATAGGTGGAAACACTGGCAACTCTCGGACGGTCACCACTAAGCAGTTCAAGGAGCTGGGACCACCGGAGTTTATTGGAGAGCCAAAACCACTTAAGGCGAAGACGTGGATAAAGCAGATCACCAAGATATTTGATGTCTTGGGATGCTCCGAGGAGCAAAAGGTTCCCTTTGCCACCTTCATATTGCGAGGAGGGGCAGATTACTAGTGGGAATCTGTAAAGCGTACTCAACCTGCCGCACTGAAGATGACTTGGGAGAAGTTCCAAGAACTGTTCAACGACAAGTACTTTCCTGGAAGTATTCGTCACATAAAAGAGGTAGAGTTCATTAAACTGGAGCAAAACAACATGACCGTGTCATAATACGAAGCCACGTTTGCCAAGTTGTTCCGATTTGCGTCCCACTTAGTTGATAATCAGGAGAGAATGACGCGGATGTTTCTAAGAGGTTTGAAACCTGAGATATGTCAATACCTCATTTCTCACAAACTTTGCTTGTATTCAGATGTTGTTAATAGGGCTCAGTCATTGAAGCACGATAATGAGTCAACTCAACCAAGAGAGAGCAGCCGACAAAATGATAATACCAGTGGTAGTAGTCATCGAAGCGGTGACAACAAACGTGGAGGGAATCAACATGCTAGAAATGGTAACCACTTCGATGGTAATCATGGCCAAAGACAATAAGAATGGACATTTCAAGAAGAGGAGATTCAACAATAACGAAAAGACGTCAGCATCAGCACCCCTTGTTAAGGAAGGAGAACGACCACCTATCATATTCTTCAAATGCGGAGGGGGGACATATCGATCAAACTGCAAGTACAATGATCCAAAATATATTACTATTGTTGTAAAGACAAGGTCACCTAGCTTAATTTTGTCATTCAGGGAAGCCAAGTCCAGCTGGGATGGAGGCACCAAAGGTCGTTCCAGAAAAGTCAAAACCAGTAGTTCAAGGGAGAGCGTTTGTCGTAACCTCCCAGAAAGCAAGGAACCCGAACGTGGTCATCACAGGTAAGCTTATCATAAACTCTAGCGAAGTCTATACCTTATTTGATACCGATTCTACCAATTCTTTTATTTCTCCTACTTGCGCTCAACGTTTAAATTTGGCTCCGGAGAAATTTGACTTTGACTTATCTGTTAAAACTCTGTTGGGAGAAACCTGCATTACATCCACTATTTTTAAGTCTTTTTTGGTTCAAATAGGTACCCTCACATTACCTGTCGATCTTATTTCATTGAAAATACTTGCATTTGACGTAATTCTAGGGATTGATTGGTTAACTACTCATCATACAAAAATTGATTATTTTTGTAAGGTTGTTAGCTTTCATATTCCTAACCAACCTATTATCTTGAATTCAAACAACCAAACCATTAAAATCAATCAACTTTGTCATCTCAAGCCATAAAAGCTATTCGTTTATTGAAAAATGGATATCAAGCTTTCTTAGCTCCTGTCACAGATTTAAACAAAAATACGTCAGTTTTGAATGATATTTCTATTGTTAATAAATTTCCCAATGTATTCCCTGAAGAACTTTCTGGCCTACCCCCAGAGCGTGAAATTGAATTTTGTATCGACCTTGAACCCGGTACAAAACCCATTTCCAAAGCCCCATATCGAATGGCTCATATTGAACTTCAGGAGTTAAAAACCCAACTGCAGGAATTATTAGACATCAGTTTCATTCGTCCTAGTACTTCGCCTTGGGGTGCTCCTATTCTATTCGTGAAGAAGAAAGATGGGAGTATGCGACTTTGTATTGATTATCGAGAGTTGAACGATGTCACCATCAAAAATAGGTACTCGTTGGCTCGTATTGATGACCTGTTTTACCAGTTGCAAGTCGCTAAATTGTTTTCAAAGATTGATCTTCGTTCCGGATATCACCAATTAAAGATTAAAACCGATGATGTAATGCCCCAAAATCGATATTCCAATGGTATCCGATATGGTGCTTACTATGAATCGATATATAATGCATTTAAATCTATACACCTATGGTATCTGATTTACAAGATTACATTAAATAGAGGGACTATCAGATATAATTTCCATAGATACAAAATTCACAATATCCCATAACAGATGTCAATTATCAAGAGAACTATTTCTGTGTTTGGATACCCTTACTTGGATATATGAACTGTATCTGTGACTAGAGTCTATCTATCCAAAATTCAGAGTATCAGTAATAACATGAACAGTCCATATTACCAATACCCTCACCTAGATGTATAGTATACGCCAAGCGAATTTATACTATCGTATCGATAGTAACTATTTATTTGAAATCCAGAGTATCAATAACAACATGAACAGTCCATGCTATTAATACCCTCACTCAGATAAATAGTTCCCAAGGATCTCAACTAGATTCGAAGAATTCTAATTTTACATCTATATATGTAAGAAAACACGGTTGCGAAAATGAAAGATGTTATATATATATATATATATATATATATAATATTAAGATTCGATTACATGATTCTCATAACGAGTTTCTTATTACAAGGTATTCAAACAGACAAGAATATAATATAATCTATGTAGGGACGCTTCCCTTTATCTACTCCAGATGTTCCAGGGTTACCATCTAAAACTGCAAAGGGAATAATTTGCAAGGGTGAGCTATGACATGCTCAGGAAGTTTTGTATTTATAACAATATATGATTTGAAGAAGTATAACAATTCAAATTTTGACTAATAGTTGTCACCATTTCACTATGGATTTATATTTCTGCCAGTCACACAGACTTAGAAATTTTTATTCAGATATGAGATAGGGGATCAGCCTATTCAACATCCTAGGAGTATGCATCTCATCCTACCAGTGCTCAAATGCACCCAACTTACTTCAGATTAGGATGTCTTACCAATCAGTTTGGTTTGACACAACAATTTAAGCTTAACAATTCATATGAATAAACAATTCATATGAATAAGCAATTCATTTCTTAGTTATGCTAAAGCTATAGCAATAACCTTACAATAAAACGGTAATTCAATTGTAGGTGTAGTATATTATATCAACAGCATATCAATATAAAAATCTTGTTCAATAGGTTCAAGATATTTGCATAAGTAGTTTAAGGTTAAGAAGAACTTGCGAAAGTAATAACTTGAGTATAGGAAACTTGCCTGAGCGTAAATTAGTCAAGTTATGTTATTCAATCATTAATAAATACCTACTATGCTCATATATATAAATCTAGCACATTAGTATTGATAATAATACTCAAATATAACATTTATTTAATATCGGGTGAGATTCAATAGGTTTTCGGTGTTTAATACCTTACCGAATATTGAATGAGTTGATAAATGGACTAAATTTTATTATATTTTTAGATAATTTAATTATCCTTTATAATACTTTTTAGAAGTTTTAAAACATTTATTTATCCTTTAAATGATTTTTAAATCATTTACTTCTATTTTAAGTAATTAATATTTACTTGAACTCTTACAAAAACATTGTTTATTATTTTTAAATAATTTATATTCATTTATTATAATTTTTATATTATTTATAATATTTTTTCATAATTATTTAATATTTATAAATAATTATTCTAATTTCTTTATTAATAAGTTAATTATTAATAATATCTAAATAAAATAAAATAATTATTCAATTTATGTAAAAATATCAAAATTTAATTATATTTATTTAATATAATTTTTAAAACTATTTTTATATTTATTTATTAATTATTTCTAATTTATTTCTAGAAAAATCAATTTCTGTCAGTCACTAAAGCCCTTCAGTGACAGAAAGTGTCGTTGTAGGTGTTCTTGAGTTTCTGGGCAACAGTTTGGTCATGGTCGAGTGACCAGTTTGACCACTAGCTAAAATGCTACTGTTAATGATTTTTGGTTTGTTCAAGAGTTGATGTTGTAGTACTCATACAGTAGTATGTTGGGTAAAATCTAATTACACACAACACGCAAGTATACGTGGTCAACAAGTAATAAAGTGAAAGTAGAGTATCGTTCCCACAGAGAATTATTTAATAAAAATCACCAAGTACTAACCCATGACCAATTTAATCTTATTTAAACAAATGATTTAATAATTTAATTTAAAATAATTAAATAAACAATTACTAACTATCCCTAGAATGAAACAAGATATTGAAGACTTGAGATTATAATTTCACTTATTGTTACATTTAAATTAACACACTTCCTGTTAAGCCAAATTATTTATACTGGATTGTTAATCAAGAACACGAAAGTAAAATATGGCCATCTCTCAATGCACCACACTCATATAAAATCAAATCCACAGATGATAGAATCAATTTGAACACCCTAATTAACTAACCCACTATATCTCTATGTGAATTACAATTAAAAAGGGTTTAAGTTCAAGTTCTTATTAGACTACATATGGTGTAAAGGCATATCTCTATCCTAAACACGAATCATGAATTCCATCCATGCAGAAATCACAAACACATGCTATCATGATCAGATCTAAATCTATACTTCATCTCTCGAGTTCATATAGATTATCACGGTAATTGTTAGCTAAGCAATTAAGCAATTCATTACAAATCATAATAGCATAATCCAAATATAGCTAATAAGACTAACAAAGAAGCATATCAAAGTAAACTACACAAATAAGATCCATAGTAATCTCAAAATAGAGTTTAATTCATAAATGAACTAGAATCCATCATCCACAATTGACTAAGCATTAAAAGATACAAATAAATAAGAAAAGAAATTAGAATTGAGATAAACAAATCTGCATTCTCTTGCTTCCAATCTGATTCTCCAATGATAATCAATAGCTTCAATCTTCAATTCTAATCTAATCTAGGGTTCCTAATCTAAGAAAGAAAGTAAAGAATTATCTCTTAGAAATCTATCCCAAGAAGGATTTTATGGAGTCTTAGAACTAGCCTCCCAATCCAAGTTAAACTCGAGTATTTTGAGTTCTAATGGACATCCTAGCAAGTTAGGCAACTAAGAATCCTATTCTAGATCAATTTGGACATCAATTCTCGCCACCTAAGCGGCCAACAATGTGACCTAAGCCATTTCAGTGCGGTCGCACTCTGAGGTCGAAAACTCTGGTGTCTAGCGGCGCAATAGCTAGGCGTAAAGCGCAATCACGCTAGGCTATTTTCTCGTCAAGCGACATCCTTTGGTAAAACAGGCATAACATTTTATTCGCTTGGAGTTACGGGGCCTGCCACCTATAAAATCGAAGATAACGACGAGATCTACAACTTTGATTCTTCGAGGATTGACAGATTCGAATTGGATCAAGGCAAAAATCGGGCTTGAAGTAGATGCTATGTAAATGGCAAGCATGACAACTCTTAGCTTTGATCTTCGTTGATAAAAAGGCAATAACTCTCGCATCCGAGCTCCGATTGAGATGATTCAAGATGTTCCGGAAAGCTAAGAAGTAGAGCTACCATAAAATCCAAGTTCCAAGCCAAGAAAATGCATCCAACTTGGTGTTAAAAGTCCTTCAATATTCCCTTCTTGCATTTGTTTGCGTATTTTAGTCCAAAAGATGTCCGAATTACTTTTCCTTGCTTCTTCATGCCAATGTCATGTCATAGCCCACAAAATAACATAACATGTATGAAAAGTAACTAAGAACATGAATATAAGCAACTAATTCAAGTAACAGATACCGGATAAGTAGGTATAAAACCTACTTATCATAGTACAACATGAATCAAAATTTAGGCTTTAATCTACATATAAAAAGAAGTAATAAAGGCTCAAAGTCACTGTCAGAGTTGTTCTTGAGTTTCTGGGTAACCTAGAACAGTAGTCAGAGCCAGTCTTGGGTTTTTTAAGGCCCGGGGCAAATTTTTCAAGTGTGCCCCTTTATACAAATTAAATAAATAAATAAATAAATTATCAACTAATTAATTTTATTAAAATTATAAGAATTTACAAAAGATAAGGAAGAACATTTTAAAATGTCATCGAAGCAAAGAATCATCACATGTACCTACAAAATAAAAATATCAATGAAATCGGTAAAACTAATGAAATACACATTGTAGTCAGCAAGTTTTACTGATTACACAATTGAACTTTTAGTTTTTCAAATTATCCCACTAAGCTAATTATTATTTTAAAATTGGGTTATTCCGTTAAAAAAAAAACTAAACGGACGTTAATTTTTTATCTACAAAACTAATGAATTATCTACTGTAATTGGCACGTTTTACTGATTACACCATTAAACTTTTAATTTTTTAGATTATCTCATTAAACTAATTAAAAAAAGATTATTTTAAATATTTTTAAAAATAATTATTATTTTCCGTAAAAAAATATTATAAACTTTAATTTTTTCCATAAAATGAGCAAAGTTTCATCAAATATAGATTAAAAAAAATTAAAATTTTATGAAACCTTATTGATTTTAAAAAAAAAAAACTTTTTTTTCTTTTTAAAAATAAAATTTATTTTTGAATCTATATTTTATAAAATTTTACTAATTTTATTAAAATATGAAGAATTTTCCAATTTTTTTCTTGAAAATAATATTATTTATTAAAATTAATAATTTCTTCTTTGAAAAAATTGAATTAGTTTTTTTTATTTATCTTTTCTTTTTTTTTTGTTTTAATTTATATTTTTAGATTTTTTTTAAAAAATTCTAATATTAAGAATGGGTCATTCTATTAAAAAAATAAATAGACATTAATTTAATTTAAAATCACTTTAATTTTTTTGAATCTATATTTTATGAAACTCTACTCATTTTATGAAGAAAAAAAAGTTTCTAATATTTTTTACTTAAAATAATAATTTTTAATTAGTTTGATGGGGTAATTTGAAAAATTAAAAGTTTAATGGTGTAATCAGTAAAATGTGACAACTACAGTGGGCAATTAATTAGTTTTATAGATAAAAAATAAACGTCCGTTTATTTTTTTTAACGGAATTACCCAATTTCAAAATAATAATTAGTTTAGTGGTGTAATTTGAAAAATTAAAAGTTCAATGGTGTAATCAGTGAAACCTACCAACTACAGTGTGTATTTCTTTAGTTTTGCCACAAAACATCATTTAAAATGTCTTCTTGTTGCACTTTTAGATGCAAAATCATCAATTATACTATTATATTTAATATTTTCTAACATATCATTTTCAATGCATAATATCCCTAATCTTTTTATTATTTTATTTTTTTATACACATAAATACATAAACTTATACATAAATTTGGGCCCCCTCAATCAGGCATGGGCCTGGCTAGAGTATACAGGTGGCCTGCCAGTAAAGCTCGGCAATGAGTCATGGTCATTCGGTCAGCGGTTTTGTGGCTTGAATATCTTTGATTACATGTATTAGATGTGTGTTGTGTTTGTTGTAACATGTAGTATATATGTCAGGGTACATATGTATAACATTAACATGAACAAAGCATAACTCTAAGGTCTCTAATTATGCTGGTCAAAGTACAGCCAAACGCTGTTCTTCGTGTTCTTCAATTTTTTGGGCAACCCAGAAAACTTGGCCAAGCTTGGTCAACGACTTTTGACCATTAATTCCAGTAATCCTATTAGTTGTTTTAGCAAATTGAGATCATAGATATATAGTTCATATAACGGGGTATTGATCTATAACAAAACATTACAAAAATAACAAACAAAAAGCGATTAAAAAGGTTGGTCAAAGTAGCCAGTTCGACTGTTCCTGAGTTTTCTAGGTAACACAGAAAACTGCAGTCCGTGAACAATCAACCCATTTTGACTACTTATAACTTGAAATCTATGGTTCAAATGAACCTGTTTTCTTTTCCAGATTAAAGACCTACTAACAGGCTACAAATACCAAATAATTAACAGACCAAAACATAAACACATATGAATCTATAGGCCCTGACTTTCGACTGTCAGACTTAGTTTTCAAAATTTCCAGATTTCTTAAAACACTTAATTAAGGCATCTAGATGTTATGGAAACGTGTCTACCAATCTAACATACTTTCTAACATACTAATAAATAATTCTAAACATCTAAACAACAAAACTAACATAGGATCAAAGAGTTAATTATGAACTAGGGTTTGTACCTTTTCTTGAATAATTTTCAGTTCGAGCTTCTGATGTTGTTGCTGCTAACACCCAGGCTAGATTTGGTAAGTTTATAAGTGTATCTAGGCTTAGAAATTTTGTGAGTTTGCTTAGCTCTATGGTTCCTATTTATAAAATTCTTCAACTTGGCTTTTTGGTCATTTTTGAGCAACTTGTCTCTACAAATATCTGATGCAAAGTTACTTGTGCTACTTAGGGTTTGTTATCAGCTCATGTGCAACCTTGGAACTTTGTTGGGTGACTCTTAACCTACTTGTAAGCTAGTTAGGTTTGTTTAGTAGCTTAGTTTTGTCCAAATCTTCACTAATCTTGATTATGGTTTTGTTTTTAATGATTAGGAATGTTAAATGATTTTTATTAATACCTAATTGAAGTTTACTAACCATAATTAGGTGTTAACATAAGCTAATTAGGGTTAGTTTAGCTAATTAGGGTTAGATTTACTAATTAGGGTTAGGGTTTTTCTAATTAGGGTTAGGGTTTATTAATCTAGGGTTGTTAACCTAAATTTCTCACTAATCCTAACAAGCATGACAAAGCGTTTTGTCAGTGTAAGCACGACAAAGCACCTTGTAAAAATAATTATGCCGAAAAGTCCGATTATGGAAAAAAAAAATTAAGCACGTGGTGTCAAGCACGACGTTTTTCGGACAAAAAATTATTTGGTCAAATTTGTTAAACAAAATATATATTAACACATAACACATTTAGAACAGAGAAATTTTTATTTATATAATGGGATTTTATACATACTAGTCTTATTAGGGTTTTGGGTTTTTACATTCACCCCCACTAATAAGAATTTCGTCCTCTAAATTATAGTACATGTCAAGTAAATAATTGAGGATAATTCTCGCACATTTTATCTTCAAGCTCCCATGTAGCTTCTTCAACGTTCTGATTTCTCCAGATCACTTTAACCGATGCTATCACTTTATTTCTCAGAACTTGCTCTTTACGGTCGACGATCTGCACAGGTTCTTCTACATAAGAAAGATCTTTTTCTATTTGGATTGGCTCATATTATATAACGTGTTTATAATCAGGTTTATATGATCGTAATAGAGACACATGAAACACATTATGGATATGATTCAATTCAGGAGGTAGTGCTATTTCATAAGCAACTTCACCCACCCTCCTCAAAATTTCAAAAGGTCCAATATTGAATCTAGGACTTAGTTTTCCTTTCTTGCCAAAACGTATCTTGCCCTTCCAAGGAGATACTTTCAAGAATACGTGATTTCCTACGTTAAAGTTTCGCTGTTGACGATGTGGATCAGTGTATTTTCTTTGTTGATCTTGAGATGCTTGTAATCGTTGACGAATAATTCTGATGGTTTCAGTAGTTTGTTGAATTATTTCAGGTCCTATCATTTGTCTTTCCCCTACTTCATCCCAACATAAAGGTGTTCTACATTTCCTCCCATATAACGCTTCATAGGGTGGCATACCTATGCTAGCATGATAACTATTGTTATAGGCAAATTCAACTAAGGGTAACTGATCTTCCCAACTTCCTTTGAAGTCTATGATACAAGTTCTTAACATATCATCTAATGTTTGTATGGTTCTCTCATTATGTCCATCAGTTTGAGGATGATAAGATGTACTTTTTCTTAATTGTGTTCCTAAGTGTTTATGAAGGCTTTTCCAAAAATTAGAGGTAAAACATGTGTGACGCCCCCAAAATAGGTATACATCACCCATCTTGAGTCGCCAAATACATGGTACAGAATACCAATACAATCTTAAATATACAACAAGAGCTGTGAGTTTTAATACAAATATTGTCTTCTAGACAATATCCACTCTCAGAATAAGTCCTCATTAGAATTATTATCACACTATTTTATAGAATAGTGAGGACTACTAATGCTATCATCTGGACCATCGCTCCATTCCCCGACTAGTCCCGGCTACATTCTCATTTCCTGAAGAGAATAGTGAAAGAAAGGGTGAGCTCAACTAGCCTAGTAGGAAATATTATGACTAAGATAATGCAGGATAAATTATCATTAGCCTTCAACAGTGTTAAACTGATAAAATACAATAGACAACAAGTTTAACTGCAGCAGAATAAGCAATCCATTAAAAGAGTCAAGTAAAAAATAAAATCTTCTATTTTTTTTATGATTTAAATAGGTTTTTCATCCCTTTTATCATTTGAGACTCGACAATAAATAATTCACATCATCCACGCTTTTCTGCCAAGGATATTCATTAGTATCATGACCACAAAGTATCCATGCACTCACGGGCCAAGGATATTCGTGTATTCATCAATGGTCATGATCATGCCAATACCGGTATCCATCAATGCACTAACGCCAATAAGGACTTTTACCACATCATTTGTAACATTATGGACATGATTATACCGAATAATAACTCGGTCATAAATCATACCAAGTCCATCTATGCACTCATGAGCCCACGATGACTTTCAATAAAATATAAACATGAGGATGATGACAATGATATAAGAATTGAATAAAACAAGTTCAAGAATTAATTTATCCAGGAACAAATAACGTCCAAATTGTCAACATGATACTTCTTTGTAGAGTAAAATTCAAGAATGCTCGTAAGAATATTTCCATAAAAAGATCTTGGATGAAGCGCAAATATCAAGGATATTCCACTAATTTTATGGAGTATAAAGTCAAAACTTTAACCAATGAGTATAATAAAGAATGGAATAACAAAAGAAATCACCGGGCATGTGATAGATCGCACAGCAAGTTATTCAACAGAATAATAAATAATCGGAACCAGTCCGACATAAAATGCATGCATGTGATATTCCAACAATAATAAATAATAACCGGTCCCCCAAAAGAAACGCATGATAGGATATTCCAACATAATAATAAATAATCGAAACTGTGTCCAAGCGTGAAACGCATGCATGTGATATTCAACAGAATAATAAAGATTTAAACCGAGTCCCCGTAAAACGCATGCAGATGTGATATTCCAAATGTAATAATAAAGAATGGAATAATAGAAGAATTTCACCAAGTATAGGGTAGCTCACAGCGTATCACAAGTTATTCCAATGAAATAATAAATAATGGAATAACGTAAGAATTTCATCAAGTATAGGGTAGCCAACCAGATATCTGTGTTATTCCAACAGAATAATAAAGAATGGAATAACAGAAGTTCTCTTCATGAATACAAAAGAAATAATAGCCCTTACCTTATAAAGAAGAAACTTGATATAGAAGTAGTGAATTAGCAGAATACTTTTCTTCTTTCTCTCTATAATTTCTCTCTCTAGAGTTTCAGTGAATTTGTAAGAAATAATAAAGGAATGAGCTTCTATTTATAGGAGAATGGATTGAATAGTAACTAATTCATGAATGGTCTAGATTGATTTACTTTTAAACGGACGATTCATACTGATTCACTATTAAAACTTAAAGCAACGGTCCATACTGATTCACTATTAAAACTTAAAGCAACGGTCCATACTGATTCACTATTAAAACTTTAAACCAACGATCCATATTGATTTACTTATTATAAATTCAACAACTGATTATACGAAAAATTAGCACATCTCCTCATGGAATACTATTGTACCCAAAAATAATTTGGACCGAAAAGGAATATATTTTTCGGGTGAATAGTACTCTGTGAATAGTAACTCGTGAATAGTAACTCGTGAATAGTAACTTATGAATAGTAACTCATGAATAGTAACTCATGAATAGTACTTTGACACAAAAAGTGTCCTGAATACCCGATTGAACAATATAACCTTCAGAGATAAATTATCATCGAAATAGATGTCGATTTCTACTAACACAAATAATCCCAACACAGTGAAACTATCAAATTCATCTTTAATCAACACGAACTTATTCATCATTAATATTATAACTCACAATATTTAACAACCAGTTGTTTTCCTGGGAAAGAGGGGCTTTCGATAAGGATTTCTCCTATCAAGGCGCACAATTAGGTGACCAAACCTCTCCTCGATGTAACTTCTAGACATTGTAAATATTGAAATTTAATAATATGAATAACTTTGTCGTCTCAATTATTGATTTAATAATATAACATATAATGCGGATGATATCTTTGTGACAATAATCGAATCAATAATATGAGAGATATGATGCGTTAATAATTGAGTATAACCGAGTGACTTCAATGTAAGCATCAATAATCAATACTGTAGTGTTACTCTATGTAACCACGCCAGACATTCGTATTTTTACTCTTTGGGTAGTTCAACAGCTTTTAATAACACCTCCGTAGTTATTTTTATAAAATATTTTTTGTCGTTTTCTCAATCCAATAATAATTCTGTTGCGGGGTCCACCAATGATTGTGCCGTTGTACGAATATTCCCTGCTAAAACAAATATTCCCCGACCAATCGAATATTATATAAAAACTTACATACTTTGTAAAATTTATAAATATTACCCACAACTATAACATTATATCAAATTCATTTCATAATATTCAAAAATAATATTCATAGAAAAAAATCATCTTTATTCATAAAATTTGGGATCTTACAACATGGGTCTCGATCTGATACTATTGAAACAGGTACTCCATGCCTAGAAATAATTTCATTAATGTACAGTTTGGCAAGGTGATCCAAGTTATGAGTAATTTTAATAGGTAAAAAGTGAGTTGATTTAGTTAAACGGCCCACTATTACCTAAATGGTATTATGGCCCTTTTGAGTAGCTGGAAGACCAACAACAAAATCCATAGTTATATGTTCCCACTTCCACTCAGGAATTGGTAAGGGTTGAAGTAAACCACTCGGCTTTTGATGTTCAGCCTTAACCCTTTGACACGTGAGACATTTACTTACCCATTCAACTATTTCTCTTTTCATATTTGACCACCAAAAGTGTCGACTTAAATCCTTGTACATTTTAGTACTTCCAGGATGTATGGCAAATTTAGAATTATGAGCTTCATTCAAAATTTTATCTTTTAAAGCTTGGTTTAACGGAACCCAGATTCTATTTTCATATCTTATTATCCCATCCTTGTCTATTCTGAATTTGTTATACTTGTCATGAGTTATATTAGACTTGTATTTCTGACACTCTTCATCCTGTTCATGTATCTCTTTTACTTTGTTAAGTAGAGATGAAACTCCTTCTAAAATATATAATTTTTGGGTAGAGGTAATTGGACATTCCACCTCAATTTCTAAATTTTCAAAGTCTTTTATTAACCTATCATTGGTGGTTAATACATTCAATTTCTTCTTATTCCTTCTACTTAACGCATCGCCTCTTACATTGGCTTTCTTTAGGGATGATATAAAGATTTCACAACCAAAATCCTTTATCAGTTCTAACCATCGTCTATGTCTTAAATTTAATTCCTTTTGTGTAAAAATATATTTCAGACTTTTATGATCTGTATATATCTCGAACTTCTCCCCCGTACAAGTAATGTCTCCAAATTTTTAGAGCAAAAACTACCGTGGCTAACTCTAAATAATGAGTAGGATACCTCTTCTTATAATCTTTGAGTTGTCGTGATGCATAAACTATCACTTTCCTATGTTGCATCAACACACACCCTAAACCTCTGTGTGATGCGTCACTATATACTACAAGGCCTCATGTATCATCTGGTAAGGATAACACTGGAGCCATGCTCAGTCGCTTCTTCAACTCTTGGAAGCTTTCCTCACATTTATCTGTCCAGACGTATTTCACCGTCTTACGAGTTAAATTGGTTAATGGGGTTTCTATTTTTGAAAAATCTTTTATAAACCGTCGGTAATAACCCGCTTAAGCGAGAAAACTTCATTATTGTGGAGTTGTTGGTTGTTCCCAATTCACAACCGCTTTCGATCTTAAATGGATCTACGAATATTCCATTCTTGTCAATTACATGACCTAAAAATTGAACTCTCTTCAACCAGAATTCACACTTGGAAAACTTTGCATAAAGTTATTCCTTTCGTAATATCTCCAAAATGACTCTCAAGTGTTTAGTATGCTCTTCCCATGTTTCCGAGTATACCAGAATATCGTCGATAAACACTATAACAAATTTTTCCAAACATGGTTTAAACACTCGATTCATTAAATCCATAAATGTTGTCGATGCATTTGTCAATCCAAAAGATATTACAAGAAATTCATAATGTTCATAGCGTGTCCTAAATGCTGCACATCATCCTTTCTTACCTTTAATTGATGATAACCTGTTCTAAGGTTAATTTTTAAAAAATGTTCAGCCCCATTTAATTGGTCAAAAAAATTATCAATCATTGGTAAAGGATATTTATTCTTAATAGTTAATTTATTTAGCTCTCTATAATCTATACATAGCCTCGTAGTTCCATCCTTCTTCTTTACAAATAATACTGGTGCTCCCCAAGGTGAAACACTAGGTTGTATGTACTTTTTATCTAAGAGTTCCTATAATTGTATAAGTAACTCTTTTAGTTCTATAGGTGCCATTCTGTATGGTGCCTTAGAAACTGGTGTCGTTCCCGGTGCAAGATCAATGACGAACTCAATTTCCCTATCTTAAGGTAAACCTGGTAAGTCATCTAGAAATACATCGGGAAAATCCTTCATTATAGGTATTTGATCTAGTTTTACTCTTTCCTGTCGAGTATCAACTATATAGGCCAAATATCCTAAACAACCCTTTCTAAGTAATCTTTCTGCCTAAACTATAGTCAAACATCGAGATTACTTAGGTGAACAACTATCGTTGAACACTACCTTTGACTTTGAAGCAGTCAAAAGGTTTATACGCTTTTTATGACAATCAATCATTGCGTTATGGTTAACTAACCAATCCATTCCTAAAATTACATCAAATTCTCCCAACTGGATTGGTATTAGATCTACCGCAAAGTTATGTCCTTTTATTACCACACTACAATTCTTGTGTGTGGTTTTAACTCGAATTCTTTCATTATTAGCAATTTCTACACAAAATGGTTTGTCTAAATTTTCACAAGGCATATTCAAATTTGTAGAAAAATTTTTAGACACAAAAGAACATGTAGCACCAGAATCGAATAACACATATGCATTTAAAGTGTTGATAGGGATGATACATCTACCACGTCCCCATGAAGCAACAAAGATCCCTTACCAACATATTAAATGTTCTCGCCAGAGGTCGATTCTCGAACCCTAATCTATGAATACTATTGACAATTATTCTCTGGTACTCTATTCCCCTTTCCTCCTTGGTTCTTGGGTTTAGGACAATTCTTTGAAAAATGGTCCAATGAACCACAATTAAAACATTTATATTTATTTAGAAGAGGACACTGTGGAGAAAAATGTCCCGATTGTCCACAATTATAACATTTGTTACGAAGGCATTCTCCTTTATGTTTCTTACCACAAGTAGGACAAGGTTTGATATTATTACTAAAATTATTATTAGTATTTCCTATCTTTTTCCCCGGGTAGTTAGAAAAAGTATTATCCCATTTTCATTTGTTATTAATGTAAGATCCCAAATAATTAATAAATGAAATTTAATTTCCTCTAATTATTATTTTGAAATAGTAAGGGTTGATGTGATTAATGTGGATAGTTACGGGTAAAATACGCAAATATTTCAAAATAAGCAAGTGGTTATAAAATATTCATTGTTGTTTGAGAATATTCGTTTGGTCGTGGAATATTCAGTGATCGTCGGGGAATATTCGTATTGCGACAGCCCAATGACCATGTGTGGCCCCAAAACGAAAAGCGATTGGAGGAAGAAATGACAAATATAAGTTGTTTAAAAATAACGGCGTAGTAGTTACCGCTTATTTACCTCGTTGGAATACCCTTGAGGTTAAAACACAAGAATACGCGTTGTTGAGCAGGTAAGATACTTTCAGATTGCACCAATTATTGACTTTTACGTAAGAAGGCACTACTCAATAATGGTTACGTAAATTATCGCTCAATGTTTTATTTTATTGATTCAATAATTGTCAAGTTGATATTTTATATTGTCATTGTTTTAATAATTGTCATTACACAAAGATTTTTCATTATCGTAAACAATAATTCATATTATCCTAATAATATTATTAGATAACATTATTGGCAATGTCTAGAAAGTTCCGCTCTAAGGAGAGGTTTGGTCACCTAATCATGCCGCCAAAGAAGAGAAATTCTTATTGGAAAGCCCCTTTCCTCGGAACCGCACAGTTATCAATATCAGGATTCTCAGAATATTATTTGTGAATGATTAATTATTGATTCATATGATGAGGAAAATATTGATTTTATGTGGATATAGATGGAGAAAATTTTTAATGTGACAATTGTTAAAATTGAAATTTTATCTTTTTCTCGATAAAATAATTTATTTAAATATATATTATTATATTTTAATAATATAATAATGGTGATATTTTTACAACGAATGTGGGATATATGAGTATATGAGGAGGAAGAGTATTTTTGTTGCAATAAATGTTTAAAACATGTTAAACATGCTCGGTGGGACCCCATTTATCGATCGAAATTTGATTATAAATTCTAAAATCACCCGCTTGTGGATTTCGGCCAATTTCTGCTTGGAATTTGGAAAAACTTTCTTCGCAAAGTTGTAGAGAATTGAATTTCTATAAAAACTCATGCGAGATTCAATTTTCCGACAAAAAGGCTATTTATTATGAATTATTGAAGTTCAAGTTCAAATAATTGATTTTTGGAAGTTTAAATTATTTTAAATTAGAAAAACGTTTTTTATTATTTTTTTTCTAGAAGGTGGCATGTGGTTATTGAACTAAAATCAAATTTCAAGTGTGCGTAGAAGATTTATTATATATATTATTATTATATTAAATTTTCTGCTTTGGTGTTCTAAGCAATTTCCTATAAATAGGTGCTTAAGTTAGAATTGAAAATCACACCAGAAATTGAAGTTTTATCTCTCTATATTATCGAGCGTATTTTTGTGAGTATTTTGAGTATACTTTGAGTATTGCTATACGGTGAAAGTTCAAGATATAGTCTATATCCAGTATTCCAGTTAGAAGTACTGATCTTTCTAGGTAAGGGATGTTATTTTCTTCTCAAATGATATTATTTCTTCAATATCATTATGCTGAAATATTGGTTGGAACTTTTTATCAAATTTGGAACTTTTCATCATGTTGGGTTACTATTCATGAGTTACTATTCATGAGTTACTATTCATGAGTTACTATTCACGAAGTTACTATTCATTTAGTACTATTCATCAAAAGATGTTTTTTGTGAAATTTCTATCTTTTGGTTCGAGTTACTATTCACGATGTATCTATTCACGATACTAAGACTATTCACTTAATATGGCACTATTCAATCAAAAATGAAATTTCTTCTTTTCGTCCAAAATATCTATTCGGATACTAGCTTTAATCAGATCCATGTTTTGATCATTCTTGAATTTTACACCACTATGATTATTTTTGAGGTATTTTTTGGACGTGGATAAAACGAAATATGAATCCTTAATCCTTAATCCTTGTCATTTTGTTTCACCGGATTCGCTTTTTAAAAATTATTTTTCATCATCCTTAGTCTTAAATGATGATATTATGGAATATCTTTGGCTCAGTAGTAAAAGATGAATGATTTATGATGAATATCTTTGGCCATGAGTAAAAGATGAATGATTTCGATGAATATCTTTGGCCAGAGTGCAAAGATGAACAGTGTTTAGATGAACATGACCAATCGGTGAATGTCCTCGGCCAGAAGTGCAAGGATGAATATTTGATCCCAAATATATATTGATTGATGTTACAGGGATAAAAATAGATTTATGAACTTTAAAATTCATACATAGAAGATAGTAGTTTGCATTCTCTACTTAACTCTTCTAATGAATTATTGTTTCAATTGCGAATATTGATTTAAAACTTGTTGTCTATTGTATTCTATTATATTTTTCCTGTTGAAGACTAACGATAATTTTGTTGTATATTATCTTAGTCATAATATTCTTTATCGGGCTAGTCGAGCTCACCCTTTTCCTTTTTGTTCCATTTTTCTTCTCGTGAGGCTAGAATATAGCAAAAGTAATTGTCTGGGTATGGAATGAAAGTTCTAGGGAGAGTTGTTTAGTAGTCCTCACCATTGTTGTAAAACAATGTATCAATAATTATGATGAGGATTTATTTGTATGTGGATATTGTCTAGATGGCAATATCTCAGATTTAAACTCACAGCTTTACTATTGTAATAATAAAGTTCTAGTTGTTTCGCATGCACTGTATTGACAACTCGTAATGGGGATGTAGACCTATTTTGGGGGTGTCACAATTGGTATCGTAGCTTAGGATATGATCTCCCATGGAGATCGGGAATAGAACTAGGAGGGAGAGACGAGTAAATCCTTCGCTAAGGTGTCCTACCTAAGCTTATTTGATAGTTGGTCAAGATATAGGGATATTATGTGATATATTGATTTCCTTAATTAACCCTTGTTTTATGACAAGATTTGAGAATGTCGAATCGAGAATATTAACAATGGAAATGAGACCGTGGAGACGCTCAGACTCACCAACGAGGAGAACGTGCAACAGTCGGTAATGTTCCTCCCGTGAACAACACCACTAAGCAGATGATGAACGAGGGATATTTAGAATCTTTTTGCGCTTCATGCAAAATCGCATTTAGGAGACTCGTGTTCAAAACATAGGAGGAAATGATAGCAATTCACGGGTTGTCACAGCCAAGCAGTTCAAAGAGTTGGGACCACCAGAATTTAAGGGAAAGCCAGATCCGATCATGGCAGAAACATGGGTCAAGAAAATTACCAAGATATTCGATGTCTTGGGATGCACAGAGGAACAGAAGGTTCCATTCGCCACCTTTTATGTTCCGTGGCGAGGCGCACTCACTGGGTGGGAGTCATGAAGTGTACCCATCCAAATGCTTTCAAAGATGTCTTGGGAGACGCTTTGAAACTATTTAATGACAAATACTTTCCTGAAAGTGTTCGTCATATGAAAGAAGTGGAGTTTATTAGACTGGAGCAGAACAACATGACGGTGTCTCAGTACGAGGCGAAGTTTGCAGAGTTATCCAGGTTTGCACCTCATTTGGTGGAGAATGAGGAACGTATGACGCGGATGTTTTTCGAGAGGTTTGAAACCCGAAGATATCGCCAAGATCTCATCTCTCATAAATTTTCTCTCTATTCAGATGTTGTTAATGTGGCTCAATTGTTAGAGCGAGATAACGAGTACTACCAACCGAGGTACCACAATCAGGATCATACCCAGATAAGATCAACAAAACAACAATAACCAAAGGAGAAAGAAAAGGCGGACAAAATGGTAACCACTCGTGGTAATCATGGCCATGAAAATAGAAGAAGCGAGTCGAGGAGATTTTAAAAAGAGGAGATTCAATAACGACCATGTGAAGACGACAATGCTTGAAAGAATCGGGTTCCAAGGAGGAGAACGACCACCTGGCCATATGCTATAAATGCGGAAAAGAGGGACATATCACCAAACCGCCCACAATTCCTGTGTATGTTATAATTGTGGAAAGGAGGAGGACATATCGCCGAGATTGCACTTCAGCGAAACCTAGTTCAATGGGACGGTGACTCAAAAGATCGTCCCGTAAAAAGTCAAAGTCAATCGGTTCTCGGAAGAGCGTTTGTTGTGACCGGATTTCACGGATGGGACTTCCCACGGCTTCTCAAGGCATAAATGCTATTTGGGTTATTGTTGATAGATTAACCAAGTCTCGCTTCATTTCTTGCCAATACGGAGACTTATTCCTCGAACGCCTTGCTCAAATGTACGTAAATGAGATTGTGAGATTGCATGGCATGCCAAGATCCATAGTTTTGGATCGTGACCCAAGATTCACTTCAAGATTTTGGGTTAGCTTGCAAAAAGCTATGGGTACGGATTTAAGATTCGCTTAGATACCATCCTCAAACCGGACGGACAATCAGAGAGGACTATTCAAACTCTTGAAGATTTATTAAGACTCGTGGTCCTGTGACTTCAAGGCGCGCTTGGGATAAGTATTTACCATCAGGAATTCTCCTACAACAACAAGCTTATCGTGCAAGTATAGGTGTGGCCCCATTCAAGCATTATATGGACGAAAATCCGCTCTCCAATATGTTGGGATGAGGTGGGTGAAGCAACATTGTTGGGACCCGAGTTAAATGACGTGATGACTCACCGAAAAGATCCAAATGATTCGACAACGACGATACAAACGGCACAAGATCGACAAAAGAGTTATGCGGATCTTCATCGAAAGGATGTGGAATTTAGTATAGGGATCATGTATTGTTGCAAGTTGCCCCATGGAAGGGAGTTACAAGATTCGGAAGAGAGGAAAGCTCAATCCACGATTTATCGGTCCATTTCAAATTCTTGACCGAGTAGGAAATGTAGCCTATAGACTCGCTGCTACATCTCCAAGTATGTCTCGTGTTCATAATGTGTTTCACATATCCGTGTTGCTTCAGAATATGTGAAAGACCCAATCTTATTGAGTTAGAACCCATTTAGATAGCCAAGACTTAACGTATGAGGAAGTACCACCAAGATCTTGGATAGAAGGAGCATGTCCCACGACATGAAAGGTCATACCACAAGTTAAAGTCTTGTGGAGAAACCATGCTATAGAGGAAATGACCGAGTTGAAACGGAAATGAAAGCGAGGTATCCTCATCTTTTCAAACACTGTGTATCGTACGCCAATTTCGAGGACGAAATTTCATAAGGAGGGAGGTTGTAAGATCCCAAATAATTAATAAATGAAATTTAATTTCCTCTAATTATTATTTTGAAATAGTAAGGGTTGATGTGATTAATGTGGATAGTTACGGGTAAAATACGCAAATATTTCAAAATAAGCAAGTGGTTATAAAATATTCATCATTGTTTGGGAATATTCGTTTGGTCGTGGAATATTCAGACCGCTTGTGAATATTCGTATTTACCGCCAAGCCCATGTGTGGGCCCCATAACGAAAAGCGATTGGAGGAAGAAAATGACAAATATAAGTTGTTTAAAAATAACTGCAGTAGTTGTTACCGCTACATCGTTGAATACCCGGAGGTTAAAACACAAGAATACGCGTTGTCGAATCTAGAAGATACTCAGATTGCACCAATTATCGACTTTACGTAAGAAGGCACTACTCAATAATGGTTACGTAATTATCGCTCAAAGTTTTTATTTTATTGATTCAATAATTGTCATATTGATATTTTATATTGTCATTGTTTTAATAATTGTCATTACACAAGATTTTTCATTATCGAAACAATAATTCATATTATCCTCAATAATATTATTAGATAACATTATTGGCAATGTCTAGAAAGTTCGCTCTAAGGAGAGGTTTGGTCACCTAATCAAGCGCTACCAAGAAGGAGAAATTTTATCGAAAGCCCCTCTTCCTCGAACCCGCCTCGTTGTCAATATTGTGATTCTCGTAATATTATTTGTGAATAATTAATTATTGATTCATATGATGAGGAAAATATTGATTTTATGTGGATATAGATGGAGAAAATTTTTAATGTGACAATTGTTAAAAATTGAAATTTTATCTTTTTCTCGATAAAATAATTCATTTAAATATATATTATTATATTTTAATAATATAATAATGGTGATATTTTTACAACGAATGTGGGATATATGAGTATACGAGGAGGAAGAGTATTTTTGTTGCAATAAATGTTTAAAACATGTTAAACATGCTCATGGGACCCCATTTATCGATCGAAATTTGATTATAAATTTCTAAAATCACCCGCTTGTGGATTTCGGGCCAATTTCTGTTTGGAATTTGGAAAACTTTCTTCTGCAAAGTTGTAGAGAATTGAATTTCCTATAAAAACTCATGAGATTCAATTTTCCTGATAAAAGGGCTATTTATTATGAATTATTGAAGTTCAAGTTCAAATAATTGATTTTTGGAAGTTTAAATTATTTTAAATTAGAAAAACGTTTTTTTTATTTTTTTTTCTAGAAGGTGGCATGTGGTTAATGAACTGAAATCAGATTTCAAGTGTGCGAGAAGATTTATTATATATATTATTATTATATTAAATTTTCGCTTTGGTGTTCTAAGCAATTTCCTATAAATAAAAGTGCTTAGGTTAGAATTGAAAATCACACCGTAAATCAAGTTTTCTCTCTATATTATCGAGCGATTCTTGTGAGTATTTTGAGTATACTTTGAGTATTGCTATACTATGAAAGTTCAAGATATAGTCTATATCCAAGATTCCAAAGCTAAGTACCGATCTTTCGAGGTAAGGGATGTTATTTTCTTCTCAAATGATATTATTTCTTCAATATCATTATGTCAAATATTGGTTGGAACTTTTTATCAAATTTGAAACTTTTTCATGTCTGGGTTACTATTCATGAGTTACTATTCATGAGTTACTATTCATGAGTTACTATTCACGAGTTACTATTCACGTACTATTCACGAAGCGTGAAGATGTTTTTTTTGAAATTTCTATCTTTTGGTGCTCTGAGTTACTATTCACGATATACTTACACTATTCACGATACTAAGACTATTCACTTAATACTAAGACTATTCAATCTAAAAATGAAATTTCTTCTTTTTCGTCTAAAATATCTATTCGGATACTAGCTTTCATTGTATCCATGTTTTGATCATTCTTGAATTTTACACCACTATGATTATTTTTGAGGTATTTTTGACGGATAAAACAAAGTACTAATCCTTAATCCTTAATCCTTGTCATTTTGTTTCACCGGATTCGCTTTTTTTAAAAATATTTTTCATCATCCTCACCTTTAAATGATGATATTATGGAATATCTTTGGCCCAGTAGGCAAAGATGAATGATTTATGATGAATATCTTTGGCCAAGAAAGGCAAAGATGAATGATTGAATGATTTGATTTCGATGAATATCTTTGGCCCAGTAGTGCAAAGATGAACAGTGTTTAGATGAACATGACCAATCGTGAAATGTCCTCGGCTCAGAAGTGTAAAGGATGAATATTTGATCCCAAATATATATTGATTGATGTTACAGGATAAAAAATAGATTTATGAACTTTAAAATTCATACATGTAAGATAGTAGTTTGCATTCTCTACTTAACTCTTCTAATGAATTATTATTTCCGCCATAAATATTGATTTAAAACTTGTTGTCTATTGTATTCTATTATATTTTTCCCCTCGTCAAGACTAACGATAATTTTGTTGTATATTATCTTAGTCATAATATTCTTTATCGGGCTAGTCGAGCTCACCCTTTTCCTTTTTGTTCCATTTTTCTTCTCGTGAGGCGAGAATATAAAGAAGTACGAGCTCTGGGTATGGAATGAAAGTTCTAGGGAGAGTTGTTTAGTAGTCCTCACCATTGTTGTAAAATAATGTATCAATAATTATGATGAGGATTTATTTGTATGTGGATATTGTCTGTATGGCAATATCTCAGTATTTAAACTCACGCTTTACTATTGTAATAATAAAGTTGTAGTTGTTTCGCACTGCATTGACAACCTCGTAATGGGGGATGTAGACCTATTTTGGGGTGTCACAGCTTGGTATCGTAGCTTAGGATATGATCTCCAAGAGATCGGGAATAGAACTAGAGGGGAGACGACGAGTAAATCCTTCGCTAAAGGTGTCCTACCTAAGCTTATTTGATAGTTGGTCAAGATATAGGATATTATGTGATATATTGATTTCCTTAATTAACCCTTGTTTTATGACAAGATTTGAGAATGTCGAATCGAGAATATTAACAATGGAAATGAGACCGTGGAGACGCTCTGTGCACTCACCAACGAGGAGAACGTAACAACAGTCGGGCATGTTCCTCCCGTGAACAACACCACCGAAGCAGATGATGAACGAGGGATATTTAGAAGCTTTTGCGCTCATGCAAAATCGCATTTAGGGAGACTCGTGTTCAAAACATAGGAGGAAATGATAGCAATTCACTGCTTGTCACAAAAACAAGCAGCCAAAGAGTCAGGACCACTGTAATTTAAGGAAAGCCGATCCGATCACGGCGTAAACATGGGTCAAGCAAATTACCAAGATATTCGATGTCTTGGGATGCACAGAGGAACAGAAGGTTCCATTCGCCACCTTTATGTTCCGCGGGCGAGGCGTATCATCGGTGGGAGTCTGTGAAGCGCACACTCCATCCAAATTGCACTCAAAGATGTCTTCGGGAGACGCTTCAGAACTATTTAATGACAAATACTTTCCCGAAAGTGTTCGCTATATGAAAGGAAGTGGAGTTTATTAGACCGAGCAGTAACAACACGATTTTGTCTCAAAGACGAGGCGAAGTTTGCAGAGTTATCCAGTTCAGCACCTCATTTGGTGGAGAATGAGGAACGATGACGCGATGTTTCGAGAGGTTCAAAACCCAGATACGCCAAGATCTCATCTCTCATAAATTTTCTCTATTCAGATGTTGTTAATGTGGCTCAATTGTTAGAGCGAGATAACGAGTACTGCCAACCGAGGTACCACAATCAGATCATACCGAGATAAAGCAAATAACAACAAAACAACAATAACCAAAGGAGAAAGAAAAAGGCGACAAAATGGTAACCACTCCGTGGTAATCATGGCCATGAAAATAGAAGAAGCGAAATCAGAGGAGATTTTAAAAGAGGAGATTCAACAACGACCATGTGAAGACGACAAAGGCAGCAAGAAAGAATCGGTTCCAAGGAGGAGAACGACCACCCATTATATGCTATAAATGCGGAAAGAGGGACATATCACCAAACCGCCCACAACAGCCTGTATATGCTATAATTGTGGAAAGGAAGGACATATCGCCGAGATTGCACTTTTAGAGCGAAACCTAGTTCAATGGGGACTTGACTCAAAAGATCGTCCCCGTAAAAGTCAAAGTCAACGGCCTCGAAGAGCGCTTTGTCAGATCGGTCAAAATGCGAGGAACCCAAACGAGGTGATCACGTAAGCTATTTATAAATTCTTGTGAAGTTTATACTTTACTAGATACCGGCATACCCATTCATTTATCTCCCGCTTGTGCTCAACGCTTAAACTCGACCGAGAGAAATTAGACTTCGACCTATCTCGTGGAAACTCCGCTAGAGAAACTTTCATCACATCCACTCGCTTATAAATCTTGTCTAATCCATGTTGGCACCTTTATCTTACCACGTTGACCTTATCTCTTTAAAGATACTTGCTTTTGATGTGATTTTAGGATTGATTGGTTAACTACTCATCATGCCAAAATTGATTGTTTTCGTAAGGTTGTTAGCTTTCATATTCCTAAACAACCTCGTTGTTCAATTCAAGCAACTAAACCATTAAAATCAATCACCGCTATATCTAATCATAAAGCTATTCGCTTATTAAAAAACGGATGTCAAGCTTTCTTAGCCCATGTTATGGATTTGAATAAAGACACGCCAAAATTGAATAATATTCCCGTTGTTATTAACTTTCCGACGATTTCAAGAACTTCCTGCCTACCCCCGTAACGTGAAGTTGAATTCTTTATCGACCTTGAACCCGCACAAAGCCCATTTCTAAAACCCCATATCGAATGGCTCCTATTGAACTTCAGAGTTAAAGGTCCAACTACGTGAGTTGTTGGACATTGGTTTCATTCGCCCCAGTACATCTCCTCGGGGTGCTCCTGCTTTATTTGTAAAGAAGAAAGACGGAGTATGCGACTTTGTATTGACTATCTGGAATCGAACCATGTCACTATCAAGAATAGGTATCCTCACCTCGTATTGATGACTTGTTTGACCAAATTGCAAGGAGCACAATTCTTTTCAAAATCGATCTTCGCTCGATATCATCACCAAGATTAGAACCGAGGATATTCCAAAGACCGCTTTTAGAACTCTGGTGACGGCATTATGAATTCTTAGTTATGTCTTTTCGATTGACTAATGCTCCTGCGGCTTTCATGGATATGATGAACCGAGTATTCAAAGAGTATTTGATCAGCCTGTTGTTGTCTTTTTATCGATGACATCCTCATATATTCCAAAAGCCGTGAAGATCATGAGCACCATTTGAAGTCGGTACTCCAAAGGCTTCGTGAAAACAAGCTTTATGCCAAGTTAAAGAAATGCGAGTTTCGCTCGAGGAAGTAGCATTTCTTGGGCATGTGGTGTCAAAACATGGAGTATCCGCTGACCCTTGCCAAGATTGAAGCAATACAAAGTTGGGAGCAACCAAGTTTGGTGATCAAGTACGAGCTTTTTGGGCTTAATGGTTATTATCGAGATTCGTGGAAGGGTTTTCTAATCGCCACTCCGCTAACTCATCTAACTCCTAAGGATACAAAATTCGCTTGGAGCGAAGAAGAGCGAGAAGAGTTTCCAAGAGCTTAAAAGGAGACTTATTTCTAAGACTGTTTCTAACAATACCATCCGTTCGGATGGATTTGTTATCTACAAATGATGCTTCGCAAAGGGTTAGGATGTGTTCTCATGCAACGGGAAAGTCATAGCCTATGCCTCATGACAACTTAAAGAATATGAGAGGAATTATCCTACTCATGATCTAGAGTCAAGCAGCAATGCTTTCGCTGCTTAAAGATCCGAGGCACTATCTATATGGAGAGAAAGTGGAGATATATTCGCACCATAAAAGCCTTAAATATTTCTTCACTCAAAAAGAACTTAACACGCTAAGCAATGACGCTGGCTCGAGCTATTGAAAGACTACGACCACACTATTCAATACCATCCCGAAAAGCTTAACGTGGTAGCCGACGCTATTGAGTAGAAGATCATATGCAGAACGAAAAGCGATGATGTCAAATATACGACAGAGCCAACTTTAATAGAAAAGTTAAGGTTGCTCAAGCCACCGAATCTTGAGCCGATGCATATGAAGAAGAAAGTACAAGAAGGAGCTATTCCTAAGCGAGAATCGATGAAGAAGGAATACTTCGAGTCCACCTGCACTTTGTGTTCCTAACGATTCTCGATTTGAAGTACAAGATTATGATGGAGGCACACAATACACCATTTGCAATCCATCCGGAAGTACTAAAATGTATCGTGATCTTCGATATACATTTTGGTGGAACAATATGAAGAGAGAGATTGCAAAGTTTATCTCAACATGTTTAACTTGTCAACGGTA
Source organism: Panax ginseng (assembly GCA_020205605.1). NCBI lineage: Eukaryota > Viridiplantae > Streptophyta > Magnoliopsida > Apiales > Araliaceae > Panax > Panax ginseng. The sequence goes on along the minus strand of CM035139.1, from coordinate 88,308,359 downwards.
AAGGCGAGCATCAAGTGCCTAAGGGACCATTGCAACCACTTGAGATTCCGAAATGGAAGTGGGAACACATTACCATGGATTTCAAGCACGGACTTCCCACTTGCTTTCTCAAGGCATAAATGCTATTTGGGTTATTGTTGATAGATTAACCAAGTCCGCTTTCATTTCTTGCCAATACGGAGACTTATTCCCTCGAACGCCTTGCTCAAATGTACGAAATGAGATTGTGAGATTGCATGGCATGCCAAGATCCATAGTTTTGGATCGTGACCCAAGATTCACTTCAAGATTTTGGGTTAGCTTGCAAAAAGCTATGGGTACGGATTTAAGATTCAGCTTCGCATACCATCCTCAAACCAGACGGGACAATCGTAGAGGACTATTCAAACTCTTGAAGATTTATTAAGACTCGTGGTCCTAGACTTCAAGGGCGCTGGGATAAGTATTTACCATCGGTGGAATTCTCCTACAACAACAGCTTATCGTGCAAGTATAGGTGTGGCCCCATTCAAGCATTATATGGACGAAAAGTGTCGCTTCTCCAATATGTTGGGATGAGGTGGGTGAAGCACATTGTTGGGACCCGAAGTTAAGACGTATGACTACCGAAAAGATCCAAATGATTCGACAACGATACAAACCAAGACAAGATCGATAAAAGAGTTATGCGGATCTTCATCGAAAGGATGTGGAATTTAGTATAGGGATCATGTATTGTCATGTGTTGCCCCATGGAAGGGAGTTACAAGATTCGGGAAGAGAGAAAGCTCAATCCACGCATTTATCGGTCCATTTCAAATTCTCGACCGAGTAGGAAATGTAGCCTATAGACTCGCTAAGCACCTCCAAGTATGTCTCGTGTTCATAATGTGTTTCACATATCCGCATTTCAGAAATATGTGAAAGACCCGAATCACGCTATCGAAGTTAGAACCGACGAGATAGCCAAGACTTAACGTATGAGGAAGTACTTGCCAAGATCTTGGATAGAAGGAGCATGTCCTACGACGAAGGTCATACCACAAGTTAAAGTCTTGTGGAGAAACCATGCTATAGAGGAAATGACCGGGAGTTGGAAACGAAATGAAAGCGAGGTATCCTCATCTTTTCAAACACTGTGTATCGTGACGCCAATTTCGAGGACGAAATTTCATAAGGAGGGAGGTCAGAAGATCCCAAATAATTAATAAATGAAATTTAATTTCTCTAATTATTATTTTGAAATAGTAAGGGTTGATGTGATTAATGTGGATAGTTACGGTAAAATACGCAAATATTTCAAAATAAGCAAGTGGTTATAAAATATTCATTGTTGTTTGGGAATATTCGTCAGGTCGTGGAATATTCAGATCGTTGTGAATATTCGTATTTACGCCAAGCCCATGTGTGGGGCCCCATAACGAAAAAGCGATTGGAGGAAGAAAATGACAAATATAAGTTGTTTAAAAATAATCTACAGAAGTTGTTACTGCTATAATCGTTGAATACCCGGAGGGTTAAAACACAAAGAATACGCTATTGTTGAATCCAAGAAGATACTCAGATTGCACCAATTATTGACTCTTACGTAAGAAGGCACTACTCAATAATGGTTACGTAATTACCGCTCAAAGGTTTTATTTTATTGATTCAATAATTGTCATGCGTTGATATTTTATATTGTCATTGTTTTAATAATTGTCATTACACAAGATTTTTCATTGTCGAAATAATAATTCATATTATCCTAATAATATTATTAGATAACATTATTGGCAATGTCTAGAAAGTTCGCTCTAAGGAGAGGTTTGGTCACCTAATCATGCCACCAAGAAGGAGAAATTTTATCGAAAGCCCCCTCTTCCTCGAACCGCCTCGTCACAATATCAGGATTCTCAGAATATTATTTGTGAATAATTAATTATTGATTCATATGATGAGGAAAATATTGATTTTATGTGGATATAGATGGAGAAAATTTTAATGTGACAATTGTTAAAAATTGAAATTTTATCTTTTTCTCGATAAAATAATTCATTTAAATATATATTATTATATTTTAATAATATAATAATGGTGATATTTTTACAACTAATGTGGGATATATGAGTATACGAGGAGGAAGAGTATTTTTGTTGCAATAAATGTTTAAAACATGTTAAACATGCTCTGCGGACCCCATTTATCGACCGAAATTTGATTATAAATTTCTAAAATCACCCGCTTGTGGATTTCGGCCAATTTCTGTTTGGAATTTGGAAAACTTTCTTCTGCAAAGTTGTAGAGAATTGAATTTCCTATAAAACTCGCGAGATTCAATTTTCTGATAAAAGGGCTATTTATTATGAATTATTGAAGTTCAAGTTCAAATAATTGATTTTTGAAGTTTAAATTATTTTAAATTAGAAAAACGTTTTTTTATTTTTTTCTAGAAGGTGGCATGTGGTTATTGAACTGAAATCAGATTTCAAGTGTGCGAGAATATTTTTATATATATTATTATTATATTAAATTTTCTCGCTTGGTGTTCTAAGCAATTTCCTATAAATAGTGCTTAGTTAGAATTGAAAATCACACCGTAAATTCAAGTTTTCTCTCTATATTATCGAGCGATTCTTGTGAGTATTTTGAGTATACTTTGAGTATTGCTATACTATGAAAGTTCAAGATATAGTCTATATCCAAAGATTCCAACTAAGAAGTATCGATCTTCGAGGTAAGGGATGTTATTTTCTTCTCAAATGATATTATTTCTTCAATATCATTATGTCAAATATTGGTTGGAACTTTTTATCAAATTTGGAACTTTTTCATGCTCTGGGTTACTATTCATGAGTTACTATTCATGAGTTACTATTCATGAAGTTACTATTCACGAGTTACTATTCACGAAGTACTATTCACGTAAGCGTGAAGATGTTTTTTTGTGAAATTTCTATCTTTTGGTGTCTGAGTTACTATTCACGATACGAAGACTATTCACGATACGCAGACTATTCACTTAATACGTAACTATTCAATCTAAAAATGAAATTTCTTTTTTCGTCCAAAATATCTATTCGGATACTAGCTTTGATCAGATCCATGTTTTGATCATTCTCAATTTTACACCACTATGATTATTTTTGAGGTATTTTTGGACGGATAAAACAAAGTACTTAATCCTTAATCCTTAATCCTTGTCATTTTGTTTCACCGGATTCGCTTTTTTAAAAAAATATATTTTCATCATCCTCGCCTTAAATGATGATATTATTGAATATCTTTGGCCCGTAGTGGCAAAGATGAATGATTTATGATGAATATCTTTGGCCAAGATCAAAAGAGATGAATGATTTCGATGAATATCTTTGGCCCAGTAGTAAAAAGATGAATGATTTCGATGAATATCTTTGGCCCAGAGTAAAGATGAACAGTGTTTAGATGAACATGACCAATCGGGTGAATGTCCTCGGCCTCAGAAGCAAGGATGAATATTTGATCCCGTATATATATCGATTGATGTTACAGGATAAAAATAGATTTATGAACTTTAAAATTCATACATGTAAGATAGTAGTTTGCATTCTCTACTTAACTCTTCTAATGAATTATTATTTCACCATGTAATATTGATTTAAAACTTGTTGTGTCTATTGTATTCTATTATATTTTTCCCTCGTCAAGACTAACGATAATTTTGTTGTATATTATCTTAGTCATAATATTCTTTATCGGGCTAGTGAGCTCACCCTTTTCTTTTTGTTCCATTTTTCTTCCTAGAGGCGCAGAATATACAAAGTACGTAGCCTGGGTATGGAATGAAAGTTCTAGGAGAGTTGTTTAGTAGTCCTCACCATTGTTGTAAAATAATGTATCAATAATTATGATGAGGATTTATTTGTATGTGGATATTGTCTAGATGGCAATATCTCGATTTAAACTCACAGCTTTACTATTGTAATAATAAAGTTGTAGTTGTTTCAGCACTGTATTGACAACTCGTAATGGGGGATGTAGACCTATTTTGGGGTGTCACACCACCAATAATTAGCCTCACCTTTTAAGAAAAAGGTTGCAAAAGTTATCTTTTGGTTATTATTAACATTGGTTACTAGGAAGAATTTCTCTATTTTAGAAATCCAAATTTGTGCCTCTACAGGTTCTGATGTACCTTTGAATTTAGGTGGTCCAACTAATTTAAAATCTTTGAAAGATGTGTTTTGTTTCATAGGTCTATTTACAACTCCTAGCATAAGGTCTACTAACTGTTGGGTAGAGTTGTCATCATTATTCATTTCTCTTTGGGGTCTTCTGGTTGGTGGCATGATTCTATATAAAACAATAACCAAAATTCACATAAGAATTTGAATAACACAACATATTGTTTATTTTATATATCACAACGGTCTTACACAACAACTTCATAATTTAACATACTACTATCTTACAAAGTACTGATTACAATACAAACTTTGAATTCTTTTTTATTATACTAATATAAAGCATTCAACCACCTATGCTATACTCTAGAATTCATCGATATCATCAAACGAATCCTAAATCATGTGAGAAACCACAGATCGATCGATGAGATAAGACGTTTTCTTCTCCTTTACCGGATATCGAACTACACGGCGCTGCAAATCATTAAAAGTATCTCGAAAACCCAGAGATGTTTTAAGAAGCCTTGACTGAATTTCCTTCCTGCCCCTCTGTGCATGGTGCAGTTTTACTTTTAGTCGTTGACTATATCCCCTCTCATGATATAGCATTCCCTTAGCTATATAATCCCTAAACTTCATTTTATTATTCTTATATTCTGTTGTCTTCATAAGTGATGCCATTACCTCATCATGTTTATCAATTCTCATTAATTGTCCTGCTACTGGATCTTCCTCTTCCTCAGCATCTAGTAGTTGTTGATCATGAAGCAATTCCTCATCTTCTGCATCACTGGCTATAAATGACTCAATTTGTGGTGGATTGTTTACTATCACCATTTCTTCAGCATTGGAGTTGGCCATCTATAAAAGAAAACTCCTTTACTACTATATAGAAATTTACACAACATAATAATTTTTTTATGTTATATTTTATGTGTACTTTAAAATTTTTACGGACTCGAAGACTATATACTAAGATTTCTCTTCCTTATATCTATAGCCTTGAAGCTTTGATACCATTAAATTGTAACACCCCCATATCTATCCACCCATTGTATGAATCAATATATAATGCATTTAAATCTATACACCCATGGTATCTGATTTACAAGATTACATTAAATAGAGGGACTATCAAATATAATTCCCATAGATCTAAAATTCACAGTATCCCATAACAGATGTCAATTCTCAAGAGAACTATTACTGTGTTTGGATACCCTCACTTGGATATATGAACTGTATATGTGACTAGATTCTATCTATCAGAAATACAGAGTATCAGTAAAAACATGAATAGTCCATATTACTAATACCCTCACCCAGATGTATAGTCTATGCCAAACGAATTTATACTATCGTATCGATAGAACTATTTATCCAAAATCCAGAGTATCAATAACAACATGAACAGTCCATGCTATTAATACCCTCACTCAGATAAATAGTTCCCAAGGATCTCAACTAGATTCGAAGAATTCTAATTTTACATCTATATATGTAAGAAAACATGGTTGCGGAAATGAAAGATGTTCTATGTATATATATAATATTAAGATTCGATTACATGATTCTCATAACGAGTTTCTTATTACAAGATATTCAAACAGACAAGAATATAATCTAATCTATGTAGGGACGCTTCCCTTTATCTACTCCAGATGTTCCAGGGTTATCATCTAAAACTGCAAAGGGAATAATTTGCAAGGGTGAGCTATGACATGCAGCAAGTTTTGTATTTATAACAATATATAATTTGAAGAGGTATAACAATTCAAATTTCGACTGATAGTTGTCACCATTTCGCTATGGATTTATATTTCTGCCAGTCACACAGACTTAGAAATTTTTATTCAAATATGAGATAGGGGATCAACCTATTCAACATCCTAAGAGTATGCATCTCATCCTACCAGTGCTCAAATGCACCCAACTTAGTGTCAATATATTATCGATCGAAGATCCCATACGGGATGCCTAACTTCAGATTAGGATGTCTTACCAATCAATTTGGTTTGACACAACAATTTAAGCTTAACAATTCATATGAATAAGCAATTCATTTCTTAGTTATGCTGAAGCTATAGCAATAACCTTACAATAAAAAGGTAATTCAATTTAGGTGTAGTATATTATATCAACAACATATCAAGATAAAAATCTTGTTCAATAGGTTCAAGATATTTGCATAAGTAGTTTAAAGTTAAGAAGAACTTGCGAAAGTAATAACTTGAGTATAGGAAACTTGCCTGAGCGTAGATCAGTCAAGTTATGCTATTCAATCGTTAATAAATACCTACGATGTTCATATATATAAATCTAACACGTTAATATTGATAATAATACTCAAATAGAACATTTATTTAATATTGGGTTAGATTCAATAGGGTTTCAGTGTTTAATACCTTACCGAATATTGAATAAGTTGATAAATGGACTAAATTTTATTTATAAAATTTTATTATATTTTTTGATAATTCAATTATCCTTTATAATACTTTTTAGAAGTTTTAAAACATTTATTTATCCTTTAAATGTTTTTAAATCATTTAGTTCTATTTTTAAATAATTAATATTTACTTGAAATCTTACAAAAACATTGTTTATTATTTTTAAATAATTTATATTCATTTATTATAATTTTATATCATTTATAATATTTTTCCATAATTATTTAATATTTATAAATAATTATTCTAATTTCTTTATTAATAAGTTGATTATTAATAATATCTAAATAAAATAAAATAATTATTGAATTTATGTAAAATATCAAAATTTAATTATATTTATTTAATATAATTTTTAAAACTGTTTTTATATTTATTTATTAATTATTTATAATTTTTATAATTTATTTTTAGAAAAATCAATTTCTGTTAGTCGCTAAAGTCCTTCAGTGACAGAAAGTGTCGTTGTAGGTGTTCTTGAGTTTTTGGGCAACAGTTTGGTCATGGTCGAGTGACCAGTTTGACCACTAGATAAAATGCTACTGTTAATGATTTTTAGTTTGTTCAAGAGTTGATGTTGTAGTACTCATATAGTAGTACAACATGAATCAAAATTTAGGCTTTAACCTACATATAACAAGAAGTTAGAGAGGCTGAAAGTCACTGTCAAAGCTGTTCTTGAGTTTCTGGGTAACCCAAAATAGTAGTCATTGGTAGGTAAATCGGCTTTGTGGCTCAATATCTTTGATTCTCGTATTATTAGATGTGTGGTTTTATTCTAACATGTAGTATATATGTCAGGGTACATATATATAACATTAACATGAACAAAGCATAACTCTAAGGTCTCTAATTATGCTGGTCCAAGTACAGCCAAACGTTGTTCTTCTTGTTCTTTAGTTTTTTAGGCAACCTAGAAAACTTGGTCAAGCTTGGTCAACGACTTTTGACCATTAATTCCAGTAATCCTATTAGTTGTTTTAGTAGTTTGAGATCATAGATATGTAGTTCATATAACAGGGTATTGATCTATAACAAAACATTACAAAAATAACAAACAGAAAGCGATTAAAAAGGTTGGTCAAAGTAGTAGGTTCAACTGTTCTTGAGTTTTCTAGGTAACCCAGAAAACTGCAATACGTGAACGGTCAACCCACTTTGACTACTTATAACTTGAAATCTATGGTTCAAATGAACTGTTTTTTTTCAGTTAAAGACCTACTAACAAAGCTACAAATACCAAATAATTAATGCACCAAAACATAAACACATATGAATCTATAGGCCCTGACTTTCGACTGTCAGACTTAGTTTTCAAAATTTCCAGATTTCTTAAAACACTTAATTAAGGCATCTAGATGTTATGGAAACGGGTCTACCAATCTAACATACTTTCTAACATACTAATAAATAATTCTAAACATCTAAACAACAAAACTAACATAGGATCAAAGAGTTAATTATGAACTAGGGTTTATACATTTTCTTGAATGATTTTCGATTCTAGCTTCTGATGTTGTTGCTTCTAACACCCAGGTTTGATTTAGTAAGTTTATAAGTGTATCTAGGCTTAGAAATTTCGTGATTTTGCTTAGCTCTAAGGTTCCTATTTATAGAATTCTTCAACTTGGCTTTTTGGTCATTTTTGAGCAACTTGCCTCTACAAATATCTTATGCAAAGTTACTTCACTACTAAAAAAATGGTCATTTGTGATGGTCAAAATCCATCACAAAAAATAGGAAAACCATCACGAAAGGTTTACGTGATGGCTTTAAACATCACAATAGTCGTCGTATACACCCATCATGAAAGGTTTTACGTGATGGTTTTGGCAATCACGCAAATGCTTAGTGCTTTTGTGATGATTAATACAATCACATTAACATATAATCTATTGTGATTGTCAAAGTCATCACAAAAAAAAAACAAGACTTTAGGGATCAAATGTAAGAACGTGAATCACTATTTACATATAATTTATTTTAGTGTATTAATTGTATCTATATTAATTGTATCAAATGATACTTGTAGGATTCGAACCCTCTCCTATTTGCAAACTAAATAACGAGTATTACCACTACACCAAAGTCCAGATCATGATTATAATTTTAAAACAAAATATAAAAGGAAATATATGTGAGTTGACTTACTAAACAAAATTACTTCCACATAAGATTTGGTGATTGCAATAGCAGTCACAAATACATTATAATGATGGTAAAATTAGTCATCACTAAGAGCCATCATATATTTTATTGTTTTGTGATGACTTGAAAATTTCATCACAAAATACATTCTTTTTGTAATTGCAAATAAAAGTCGTCACAAAAATGTATCTTTTTAATGATTGTCACGACCGTCATAAAATATTGTTTTGATTATTTCTTACATTAAAATATTAGTGATAGCTTAAATGCAATCACGAAAAGAGTATATCTATAAGTGATGACTTAGTGCGTCGCAAAAAGAAAATTTATCTTGCATGAAAAAATTGGTGTGATTGACATGGCCATCACAATTATAATACATTGATGGTAAGAATAGTCAACACTAAGAGCCATCATATATACTATTATTTTATGATTGCTTAAAAAGTTCATCACAAATTACTATCTTTTGTGATTGTTTTTAAAAACTATCACAAAATTCCGTCACGTATTCTTGTTTTTCTAGTAGTGCTTGTGCTGCTTAGGGTTTGTTATCAACTCATGTGCAGCCTTGGAACTTTGTTGGGTGACTCTTAACCTACTTGTAAGCTAGTTAGGTTTGTTTAGTAGCTTAGTTTTGTTCAAATCTTCACTAGTCTTGATTAAGGTTTTGTTTTTAATTATTATGAAGGTTAAATGATGTTTATTAATACCTAATTGAAGTTTACTAACCATGATTAGGTGTTAACATAAGCTAATTAGGGTTAGTTTAGCTAATTAGGGTTAGATTTACTAATTAGGATTAGGGTTTTGCTAATTAGGGTTAGGGTTTGTTAATCTAGGGTTGTTAACCTAAATTTCTCACTAATCCTAACAAGCACGACAAAGCGTTTTGTCAATGTAAGCACGACAAAGTAACTTGTAAAAATAATTATGCCGAAAAGTCTGATTATGAAAAAAAAAATTAAGCACGAGGTGTCAAGCACGACGTTTTTCGGACAAAAAATTATTTGGTCAAATTTGTTAAACAAATTATATATTAACACACAACACATTTAGAATGGAAATTTTTTTATTTATATAACAGAATTTTATACATACGAGTCTTATTAGGGTTTTGGGTTTTTAAAGATGACATTCCAAAGACAGCTTTCAGAACTCGGTACGGGCATTATGAATTCCTAGTCATGTCTTTTGGATTGATTAATGCTCCTGCTACCTTCATGAATATGATGAACCGAGTATTTAAGGAATATTTGGATCATTTTGTGGTTGTCTTTATAGATGACATTCTCATATACTCCAAAAGCCGTGAAGATCATGAGTAACACTTGAGCCTAATACTCCAAAAGCTTCGTGAAAACAAGCTTTCTGCCAAGTTAAACAAATGTGAGTTCTGACTTGAGAAAGTAGCATTCCTTGGGCACGTAGTATCAAGTCATGGAATATCTGTTATTCAAACCTGGGAGCAACCTAAATCAAGGATCAAGCGCACGTAGCTTTCTCGAATTTAGCGGGTTATTATCGAGATTCAGAGAAGGGTTTTCTCGAATCGCTACTCCGCTAACTCAAATTGACTCGTAAAGATAAAAAAAATTCGATTGGAGCGAGGAATGTGAGAAGAGTTTTCAAGAACTCAAGAGAGACTCATTTCAAAGACTGCTCGACAATACCATCTGGCTCGGAGGGATTTGTCATCTACAGTGATGCTTTGGGCAAAGGGTTAGGATGTGTTTTCATGCAACATGGGAAAGTCATAGCCTATGCCTCTCGAAAACTCAAAGAATATGAGAGGAATTATCTTACTCATGATCTAGAGTTGGCAGTTGTTGTCTTCGCACTTAAAATTTGGAGGCATTACCTGTATGGAGAGAAGGTGGAGATCTATACGGATCATAAAAGCCTCAAATATTTTTTCACTCAAAAGGAACTCAACATGCGGCAACGACGATGGCTTGAGCTGTTGAAAGATTATGATCATACCATCCAATACCATCCTGGAAAAGTGAACGTAGTAGCTGACGCATTGAGTAGAATATCATATGCGGGTACGAGTGCAATATTGTCAATGCAAAAGCCCATTTTGTATGACTTACAAAGGATGGAGATAGAGTTAAAAACTCCAGGGACCCATGTGATGATGGCAAATATACGAGTAGAACCGAATTTAATCGATAAAGTTAAAGCTGCTCAAGCTACAGACCTTGAGCTGATGCGTATGAGGAAGAAAGTGCAAAAAGTTGCTATTCCGAAAGCAAGAATCGATGAAGAAGGAATACTTTGAGTCAACTCCAGACTTTGTGTTCCTAATGATTATGACTTGAAGTATAAAATAATGATGGAGGCGCACAACACACCGTCTGCAATCCATCTTGGGAGTACCAAAATGTATCATGATCTTCGACATACATTTTGGTGGAGCAATATGAAGAGAGAGATAGTGGGGTTTATCTCAAGGTGTCTAACTTGTCAATGAGTCAAGGCGGAGCATCAACTGCCAAAAGTTCCATTGCAACCACTTGAAATTCCAGAATGGAAGTGGGAGCACATTACCATGGATTTCGTTACTGGTCTTCCCAATGTTTCTCAAGGTGTAGATGCAATTTGGGTTATTGTTGATAGATTGACCAAGTCTGCTCATTTCTTACCTATACGAGAAACTTATACACTTGAACGTCTTGCTCAGATGTATGTATAAACGATCAGTAAGATTGCATGGTATGCCAAGATCCATAGTTTTGATTGAGACCTAAGATTTACTTCACGATTTTGGGTTAGTTTGCAAAAAGTTATGGGCACGGATTTATGATTTAGTTCGGCATATCATCCTCAAACGGACGGGCAGTTGGAGAGGACTCACTACTACAAAACAGTAAATAGACAACGCAGAAAAAATGTTGTGAGCCATCGGAAAAAGCGTCAAGTGGTTAAGGGTGTCATCTATTTGACACCCTTACACATCGCTTTTAAACGTTTATGATTAAGACATTATACAAACGCTTTTTAGGAAAAAAACGTTATAGATTTATTTTCTAAAAATTAGCAGATGCTTAAAAACGTTGTAGATGGTATGATTCCACAACGCTTTTTGGATACAAATATTGTTGTTTAGTATATCAGAAAACGTTTTTAAATGTTGTAGATAAAAAAAAGAAAAAAAAAAGATGTGGTTCACCTATATTACCAATGCACCTGCAATATGCTAATGCCATGATATATAACCAAAATGTATCAACCATTCAAAATATATCCCAATAATATCATTCGATTACAGTTTCAAATTACTACATCCACAAAATATATACCAAAATGTATCCATATATGCATCTCAAATTCCCTTTTCAATAACTAATGTATGGCAAGATAACTGTAAAACACAAGAATACCAAATCTGATCCCATAAATATTTGTAACATTGTAACCAAATTTATATATCCAAATAAACATAATTCTTATAATAAAATTGTAACATTGTGAAACACAAGATAACTACTATTGATCCCATAATTCCTAACCAAATTTATATATCCAATTAAACATAAATATTTGAAAAATACAAGATAACTGCTACTTTCTTATGATAACATTGTAACATTGTTATCATTGTAACATTGTAGCAATCTGCCGCAGATGTTTTATTTAATTACTCAACATTTGTAATGGCATGTATTGGCAAAACATCTTGAGCAAACCGAAATAATCAGCTGTGCCTGAAGCTCAGTCCCAAGCATTGCACAGCAATATGATTTAAAGTGCAGTGATCCCATTGCAGATGCAATGCCACTAAAAGTAGATAAAGTAGCCATGATCAAATTTTTGTTGCTGTTATATAGCTGGCCTCTAAGAGCCCAAAATAACTCCACTGTAAACCCAAAAAAAAACAAAGCTCAAGAGGTTGATAATCACATTTACAAAATATATAATCATGTACAAGAAATTAGCATTGCCCTAAAAATTGGTTCCTTAAAAAATTCTTAAGATAGTCAAGACATCAACTTATTTAATTATTACTACGAGAGAATTGATGGTATGGAACTTTTATAAATTAGACAGCAGAAAAACATTGTAACCATGTTCGCCGCAAATGAATTTCCTAATTCAGTTTCAAAGATAAATTACCTCAGCTTCAATTTCATCATAAAGGAAACGTTGCTTAAGAACTACTAGTGCATGCTGAGCAGAATCATTATAGATGTCAAACGGCATCAAAATGCTCTCAAGGAGACCTGCATTTTGTGACTCGATCACGTGATCACCAACATCCAGAGAAGAGGGCATTCAATAAGAAACTGCACAGGGAAAAGATACAAGTTTCTTTAATATTAAAGAATGAAATAAATATCAAGATAAAATATAGCGCAAAGCCGCAAACAGGAGAAGCATATGAAGTTGTGGAAAATAAAGTCAATAATACAGAAAACTAAATAGTCTAATAGAAACTTTGAAAGGTTTATCAGTTCAAAACTAGCGGAAGTAAGACATGCAACAGGTAAGCTGAATACATAAACTATAATTTAAGCACTACAAGAGTTCTGGCTATTATGAGCTAATGCAAACGCACTTGCTAAAAGATATAACAATAAGCTAATAAACTGCAATCAAAGTAAAAAATAAAAAAAATAAAAAAAAAAAGATAATTGCAATAGGCATCCTTTATTTCTCACTCACACAAAAAAAACTCTATAAAATAACTTGCTTCTGTTCTTTCAAAAACAACCAGAATAACCCACCCCTACACCCACAACTTCCAAAATAAAATAAGAAGAGAGGAAATCGTGTGTATGTCTTATGAAACCTCACCCCAAAAATCACGCGTACATGATGTGACAGACCTTCTTAGGAAAAACAATGTTAATCCCAAAAGCATCTATGTTATAGTATCGAATTGTACCCTATTCTGCCCAACACCATCAATTACCGCTATGATCATAAACAAGTTTGGACTCCGAAAAGATGTTGAGCATTTACCTCGGTGGAATGGGCTGCAGTGCTGGAGTCTTGTTTCTAAGTTTGGCTAAAGACCTCCTAAAAGTCCTCCCTAGCTTTGGTTATTAGCCTGGAAGCTGTTAGTATGAATGCCTATCAAGGCAAACTCAAGTCCATACTATTAGCCAACGTATTTTTCTGAATGGGGGGAGCAGCAGCCTTATTGTCTAATAAGAAGCATGACAAACAGAGGGCTAAATATAAGCTCCAAAACTTAGTCCGAACCCATCTCACTCTGCATAAGCAAAAGCATAGAAATATAGTTAATCATTCTCACATCAGAAGAAAAGCAGCATATTTCTTGCTTTCACTATCTCAATACAAAAGGAAACACCAGAATAAAACATGACAATTACAACAAGAAAAGGTGAGAAGATCTTATCTGAACTGCAGCTCCGAGGGCAACAACCTCGTCAGGATTGACCGTAACATTGGGTTCCTTTCCAGTCAAAGATTTTACAATGCCCTGAACAGCTGGAATACGTGTTGAACCACCAACGAGGATCACCTCATCTATATCCTTGAAAGAGATCTTTGCATCCCTCAAGGAATTTTCAACAGGTTTTTTAAGTCTAAGGTAACAGGGAAAATGAAATTAGTTAAATTTCCATAAAATAATGGACAAAAATTCCATGAAAACAAATATTTAAATAAAGGAGTAAAGACTAATACAAATAGTTTGGATGAGCCGACAAACAATTAGGCAGGTAGTTGCAGAATGCTCTTGTTCTCCTCTGCTCATTCCAGTGATGCATCTTCCAAAATTCTCAAACAGGTAAATTCTCAAACTGTTGTTCATTATTATATCACAAATAGGTAAATTCTCAAAAGTCCAGTCAGCAATTATTTCTTTGAGGAATCAAAAATCCAATGAGTATCTAAGTTAAGTTCTCCAAATTCACCAAAATATATGTCCTCCACAATGATTTACCAGCAATAAACTGATATATAATAGGGAAAGTCCCCAAATTAAGATGAAATAATGTATTACCTGGGGATGTTTCAAGTTTCTACAAAGATGGCACAGGAGGCAACCCTCCGCTAGACATGTTAACATGATTATCAATTGTTAACTGAAGACTATAGTTTTAACATGTCAACTGAAAGTATATATGTCTTTCACAAGAAAAGAGGGTACATTAGGTGAACTAGTGGGATATATTTCACTCAATCAGCCTTCCAATAGAACATAAATTTTGAACTGGATAGAAAAATATAAGAACCAAGTCAACCTTTTGAACCAGAACTATCATATTATGCTCTCTTCAAGCTCAAAACCAGCTTAATCCAACTTTTACCCAACAAGGTTAAATACAAACCAGCTCAATTCAACTATTACCTAACATGGTTAAATACCTAAAGTTTAAATTAGCTTAATAATTTGCATACTAAATTATTCAAATTTAAACATGAATAGTATTCAAATTCAAAACCAATTTTTAAAAATAATTTAGGCTTACAATTTCTTAACTTTAAATCCAAACAAAATTAGAAAGACCCAAGTTTTATCTTCATCACTGACGATAGCTTCACCCCCCAAAAAAAAAAAAAAAACTCTACAATAATCAAATACTACATATTATCAAGTAAAGTATTACCTTAATCCAAGATTTGGTGTAGAGCCGCAGCAAAATCAGTAAGCTTGATATCGAAATAACGGATCTAGCAAATTCATACGGTGAAACTTCGATAGAAGATCAAAGAGCAATGATCGCTTCCATTTGCAGACTAAAATCGCAGCCCAAACCCAAAGGTTTCCACTACCCTCAACCCTTAATTGTCTCCAGCTCCGCGGTGGTTTTGCCATCTTCATCGGCGGTGTCCTTGTCGTAAACTTCTCTCGATCGGTTGGTTTGTGCGATAGAGACGGTTCAGAAAGCAGTGGTCCGACCGAATCGATGTTCAAATGTGGGTTCAAGAGCGTCGGGCAATGGGTTTCACATGCGTGTGGGACGACGCTTTGTGGGACTCACGGTACCTAGAATGACATGGTTGCATACCTCTCGATTTCAAAGCTGGCGGGGAGAAAGGCAATCGCGAGGAGAATCCTCCGTTAAAAAGTGAGAAATTTCAGATCCGGCCTCGAGACCGGGAGCGGGCTAGGGCAAAAATATCGATAAGATACTTATTATTTAAGTTTTCACTTCAGAAAGATTTTTTAAAGCTCCGTGTTTTTCTGATAGACAACGTTTTTTTTAAAAAAAACGTTATCTAGTTAACACCAAAAAAATTCCCTTTTAAATAGATAACATTTTTGCATATATATCTACAATGTTTTTTTTAAAAAACGTTGTAAAAAAAATACCACAATGTTTTTATAAAAAACGTTGTGGTTTAAGTGTTGTCTATTTTGTACTTTGTAGTAGTGACTATTAAAACTCTTGAAGATCTATTAAGACTCAGTGTCCTTGACTTCAAGGGAAGTTGGGACAAGTTCTTATCATTGGTGGAGTTTTCCTACAACAACAGTTATCAAGCAAGTATTGGCATGGCTCCATTTGAGGCGTTGTATGGAAGAAAGTGTCGTTCCCCAGTATGTTGGGATGAGGTGGGTGAAGCAACGTTGTTGGGACCGGAGTTGGTACGTATGACTGCTATGAGACCCCAAAATTTATGAAATGAAAGTATTCAATTTTCTTATAATTATTCTATTTAGTAAATGGTTAACTTGAGAAAGGGTTAAAGTTAAAGGTGATATTTGAAAAAATTTCAAAGTAAGCAAGTTGTTATTCGTTGTGTCGGGGAATATTTGATTGGTCAGGGAATATTTGTTTTCACAGGGAATATTCATACGACGGCATAATCATTGGTGGACCCCACAAAAGAAGTATTGCCGACGAAAAACGCATGTAATTATCTTTTATAAAAATAACGGCGAAAGTGTTACTGTTAAAACCGTTGAACTACCCTAGTAGTAAAAGTACAAGAATACGCATGGTTGTATAAGAGCACACCAGTATTGATTATTGATGCTTACGTAAGAAGTCACCGCTTATACTCAATTATTGCTACAATAATTGATGCATCATATCTCTAATATTATTGATTCAATTATTGTCACAGTATCATCTGCATAATATGCTATATTATTAAATCAATAATTGAGATGGCAAAGTTATTCATATTATTATTTGCAATATCGACAATGTCTAGAAGTTACATCGAGAGGTTTGGTCACCTAATCGCGCTGAATAAGGAGAAATCCTTATTGGAAAGTCTCTCTTTCTCTAGAATGACCACGGTTGTTAAATATTGTGCGTTATAATATTAATGATGAATAAGTTCGTGTTGATTAAAGATGAAATTTATAGTTCCATTGCGTGGGAATTATTAGTGTTAGTAGAAATCGACATTTATTTCGATAATAATTGATGTTCGGAGGTTATATTGAGAAATCAGGTAATTAACCGGATAAATGAGCAATTAATTGATATTAATTCACATAATTATAACTATTTGTTCACATGTGTGTACTATTGATTCACATGATTTACTATTAGGGGAGTTGGTGCAAGATTGATAATACTTGCATGACTAAGTTAAAAATGGAGGTATAGATGAAGGTACTATACTATAATTAATTTTTTCACATGTTTAGAACTATTGAGTCACATGATTTACTATTGATTCACATGATTTACTATTAGGGGAGGTGGTGCAAGTTTGATAATACTTGCAGGACTAAATTAAAAATGGAGAAAAAGAGGAAGGTATTATACTGTAATATTTCGAGCCCCAAAACGTATAATTATTGAAACTATGTTTTCCTACAAATAGAAGTTCATTCCTTCATTATATCTCACCAATTCACTAAAGCTACAGAGCAATTATTATAGAGAAATTATAGAGAGAGAAGCTATAGAGAGAAAGAAGAAGCGAAGTCTGCTACTTCACTATTCCAGTATCCAGTCTTCTTCTGAGGTAAGGGATATCATTATTGGTATAAGGGGTATTATTTCTTTCGTATTCATGAAGAGAGCTATTTTTATTCCATTCCTTATTATTCTGGTGGAATAACCTGTATACGAGGACTACCGTATACATGGTGAAATTCTTCTGTTATTCCATTCTTTATTATTATGTTGGAATAACTCTGCCTATAATGGCACCGCATACATGGTGTAATTCTTCTATTATTCCATTCTTTATTATTCTGCTTGGAATAACTCTCATGCGCGGTCTATCACATGCCCGTGAATTCATTTGTTATTCCATTCTTTATTATTCATTGAATATCCTGTCTGCGCGGATTACACATGACCGTTCCATTCTTTATTATTCTGTTGGAATATCCTGTCTGTGCGGATTACGCATGACCTAGTTCCATTCTTTATTAGTATGTTTGAATATCCTGTCTGTGCGGATTACGCATGACCTGGTTCCATTATTTATTATTCTATTAGAATAACCTGTATGTGTGGTCTATCGCATGCCAGGTGAATTCTTCTATTATTTCATTCTTTATTATTATATTGGAATAACCTATCTATGTGAATTACCACATGCATGGTGAATGATTCTTCATATTCATTCTTTATTAAATTGTGCAAATGATCTGTCTACGTGGATTACCGCATAGCGGGTGAAAATTCATTTGCAGTTTCGTATATTCTACTATACTAGTAAGAGATTTTATTTCTTTTGTACTCGTCATGGAATATCATTTTCTTTGGTATTTTTGTTACGAGTTACTATTCACGGGTTACTATTCACCCAGTTACTATTCACTCTAGTATTATTCACTCGGGTATTCGGGGCACTTTTCATGTCAGAGTACTATTCATGAGTTACTATTCATGGGCTACTATTCACCCAAATTGCTATTCACCTGAATATTATTCACTCGGGTATTTGGGGTACTTTTCATGTCGGGGTACTATTCACGAGGTACTATTCCTGAAGTACTATTCATAGGGTACTATTCACGGGGTACTATTTACCCGAAAAATATATTTTTTTTCTGTCCAAATTATTTTTGGTACATGAATATTATTCTTGAATTTTACTCTACAAAGCAGTATCATGTTGACAATTTGGATATTTTTAAACACTGGATAAATTTAAAGTCTTTAATATTTATCCTTGATTTCGTTTGATTAATGCTTATATCATTGTCATCATCCTCATGCTTATAATATGATGAAAGTCATCTTTGGCTTACGTTCAAAGATGGACTGTTGATTATTGGTTTTACAGTTGTATATCTTTGGCTTACGTGCAAAGATGAACTATTGATTGATGAGTATCTTTGGCTTATGTGCAAAGATAGACTGTTGATTATTGGTTTTACAGTTGTATATCTTTGGCTTACGTGCAAAGATGAACTATTGATTAATGAGTATCTTTGGCTTATGTGCATAGATGAACTGTTTATTGGTATGATTATGATCAGGGATCATTCGGTATAATCATGACCCGTAATGTTATAGATGATGTGGTAAAAGTTCTCATTGGCCCGTAGTGCATTGATGGAAAGTTATTGGTATGATTATAACCAGGGATTATTTGGTATAATCATGACCATTGATGATTACATAAATATCCTCGGTCAGAGTGCGTGGATGATTCGATGATGTGGATTATTTATTAAACTGAGTCTCAGCGATAAAATATTG
The DNA here is from genome assembly GCA_020205605.1 of Panax ginseng. Taxonomy (NCBI): domain Eukaryota; kingdom Viridiplantae; phylum Streptophyta; class Magnoliopsida; order Apiales; family Araliaceae; genus Panax; species Panax ginseng. Next base: position 88,289,036 of record CM035139.1, on the reverse strand, counting down.
ATTATACACTTTTAATTCATAAAAGACAGTAGATATCATGCTATACTTGACTCTTCTAAAATACAGTTGTATGTCTTTGGCATGTAGTGCAAAGATGAATTGTTAATGAATATCTTTGGCCATAGGGGAAAGATGAATTTATTAGTATGATTATGAGCAGGAATTGTGATTTGGTATAACCATGATTTTTGATGTTTCAGGTGAAGATTGGTGATGAAAATTATCTTCATTCCTGTTGCAAGAGAATTTAGAATCACAATTATGATTATGAGTTATTCATATGATTGTGGACAGGAATTGTTGATTAATGTTACAGGGATAAAACATTATTGGTGGACTTTTAATATGGAGAAGATAATAGACCTGAAGGTCTATTTGACTCTTCTAATTGATTGCTCGTTCTACTGCAACTATGGTTGAAAATGTTAGTTCTCGGAGGTACAATAGATATCTAGAAGGGGGGTTGAATAGATAATTAAAAACTTTTCTTTTAAACTAGTTAGTATGATGGTGATTAATGCACAGCGGAATGAGTATTTGATAAACCTTCTTTTAGATATCTTGAATTAATGAGAGTGAGGCAGTTATGACAGTTATAGCAGTTATAATGGACACAACAGTTTTAAGTGGTTCAGAGCACTTAAAGCTCCTAATCCACTCTTCTACTCCTCGAGTAGGAAATCCACTAAGGATGTCAGTTACACTTCTTGAATCTCACAAATTCCTTCTAGACCAGCAGTCTAGGCACTTCTTAATTCACTATTGAACTCTTCAAGTTCAGGAGACTTGGTTCTTCACAGTTCACTTAGAACTCTTCAAGTCCTTCAGACTTGGAACTCTTACTTCAGTTGATTGGTTTTTGTTGAGATCGTGATTGGTGCTACTCAGTTGCTATTAAGCACTTGTTCAAAAGAACTGAGTAGCTGAGAAACCTTTCTCTTTTTCTCAGATCGTAGAGTTGACCATTGAGTGTTCTTGTGCGTTTTTGTTCACTACTTGCTTGCTTCTCTCATCTGTCTGTGTCCTATATATATGTGATCTTTTTAAATCTATCTGTTGAAGTCATCTAATGAGGCATTAAATGCGTTTGACATTTCTGAGCTTTAATGGAGACTTTTCTGCACATCTTCTGAATTGCAATCTGGCCCACTGACACAGTAGACTGCTTTCTCACCTAACACCTGAAAAGGTGTTTTTCTCTGCCCAATGGTCCTTTTCTTAGCTTCTTGATTACGTTCCTTTTCATCAATACTAAGGATATCTTTTGTACCGTTGGTACTAGTGAGTGCTTCAATGTTCAAAACCCATTCCAGATTTGTTGGAATTTGTTTCTAAACAAAAGATAGGGCTCGATGCTTCTAACATAAGATGGATGATACTCTACGATGCATATCGTGCTGTCTTGTCATATTTGTGCTTGGTCTGAATAGAACACTACGATTTCTTTCAAGGGTTTTCAAGCTACGATCTTTCCACACTACGATCTTTCCTTGCTCGTCTTGCAGACTCTACGTTCCGAGAGCACACTACGATCTCTAAGTTGGCTTCGGAAAATGTATAGACCACTCTACGATTTCTGGAGAGGCCCTTCAAGGCAGATACACTACAATCATCTCAGCTCTACGATCCTGCCTTAGCTTCTGCATTTTGTTGATCAGCTGGATAGACTACGATTCTCTTCAAGCCCTACCTATTTCTTTCTAGTCATAGATCAACCTAACATTTCTGATCTCTTTATCTATACAAGTGAACATTAAAGGCTAAGATCAACCTAACAATTTTTGATCTATAACTAAGTCCTTGTACATATATTCCTGGAAGGACTTTACATATAATCATGAGCATTTACTTTAAATATCAAATCCAAATATGCATTCTTCTAACAATCTCCCCCTATTTGATGTTGACATAACCAAGGAGATTTGTTGTCGTGATTATTAAATTTTATATGCAGTTGCAACAAAGTAAACATGACTTAATATTTCAGTGACCAGCTGAAATATCTAGAGAATAAGCATGAATTTATTGATGTATGAAGACAAATATTACATTTAAGTTTGAATACATCAATGTGACTTAAAATTCAACTTATCTCTATTTCTTCGGCCTTTTGCTTCTTGGAGGATTTGCATATTCCTCAGCTCTCCTTTTTCTGCTTGCTTCATCTCTTCTGGCTAAATCTTCCAGCTCACTTGGGCTTAGTCTAGGGTTGTGATCATGCCTATTCATGAATCCAGGATCTCCAATTGGCATTCTTAGGCATGTTGTTGTCACCTCATGAGAGCTGGTAGTTAGCCCTAGACTCCTTAATGGTTGAGCCATTATAACTTCCTGTTGATTAGCTCGTTGGGTCTGATGGCTGGATCGTGGAGTATGCTAGTGGATTTTCCTTGCAGGAGGATTCCTCGAGGATTGAGTTATTATAAACAAAGGAATATGTTGATGTTTTAAATCCTGTAGATTTCTTATCTCGGGATAGTTGATGTAAATAGCAGTGATGCTATCTTATGATGTTAAAACTTTTGAATTTAATGAGAATGTCAAAGTTTATTTGAAGTAATGTGTTAAGTGAGTTATGATTAAATGTTTAGTTAAGTCTTAGATGTTTTAGAGATTGAGTAAAGATCTAATAAGCGTATATTCTTAATAGAAATATGCCGCCTAGAAGACAAAATCGTCAGCAAGCCCAGGAAGGGTCAACAAACAATAACAACAACGCCAATGCTAACTCCGTTCAGTAATTGGTGAACCTTTTAGCTGGAGCACTTAATAATCAACCCCAAGCTCCACCAAATACTTCGTTTAAGGACATCAAGGCAGTGGGACCGCCAGAGTTTAAGGGTTCCATAAACCCAATCGAAGCTCAGACCTGGGTAATAGAGATGGAGAAGGTGTTTGATGTTGCTAGTGTAAGGGAAGATCAGAAGACTGCGTATGCAACGTTTATGCTAAAGTCCGAAGCCAGCTATTGGTGGCAGGCAAACAAAGTGAGAGGAGGTGAAGGTGTAATATCCTGGGAAAGATTCAAAGAGATGTTCTTCGAGATGTATTTTTCGACTAGTTCACAAAATCAGATGGAGGTTCAGTTTCTAGAATTAAAACAAGGGAATATGTCAGTAGCTGATTATGCGGCAAGGTTTAACGAGTTGGCTAGGTTTGCCACATACCAAGTGCACACTGATGAGAGGAAGGCAAGACGATTTGAGCAGGGACTGAAGCCCTGGTTGTATAGCAAAGTGTCAATGTTCCAATTGAACACTTTTGCTGGAGTGTAAGAGAAGGCCATACTTGTTGAGGGTGGAAGTGATGCATAACGAAGTATAATTAGGAGCAAAAGAAGAAGAAGAGTGAGAAGGAAGGTAATAACAAGACTGGTGGGAGTAGCACTGGGGGTAATCACAATCTGAAGAGGAAGTGGCATGAAAATTCGTCGGCTGGAAGTCAACAGGGAGGGCAGAAGAAGAAGATTGAACCGTGCCCAACCTACGGAAAAATGCATTTGGGAGTTTGTCTGAAGGGGAAGTGAGTGTGCTACAATTGTGGTCAGGAAAGCCACATAGCACCTAACTGTCTGAACCCAAAGAAGGGTGCCTGTTTCACATGTGGCTCAAAGGACCATCTTGCAAGAGATTGTCCTAAGAAGGGATCGATAGGGACGAGTTCAGGAAGAAATAGAGGAAATACTGGTGGAAGCACTCTGACAATCATAGCACCAACCGCAACCAATAGACCAACAACATGTAACATTCAACATAGACGAAGAAGGTGACGTGTATAGTCTCATGAATGTGGTGTTAGGTATCATTCTGATCAATAAAGTTAATGCTTATGTGTTATTTGATTCGGGTGCTACTTGCTCATTTATATCCAATGACTTCGCCAAGAACTTAGAATTGTTTAAGGACGAGTTAGAATACCCCATGGGCATAGAAATTGTGAATAGAGAAATTATCCCTGTTAAGTATGTGCACAAGAACTGTAGAGTAGATATTAAGGGTAATATCATGAACGTAGATCTTATCCCTATCCGACTCGGAGAATTCGATGTTATTTTGGGTATGGATTGGTTATCCAATTATGGGGAAGTAATTGACTGCCAGAAGAAGCGTATTAACCTTATGACTCCGTCAAAGGTTGTGTTTTATAGTAGTAAGTCGCCTAGACAAGCGAGTTGTCTGATGATGATGCAGCCCGAGATTGTTAAGACAAGGTCGTAGGATATCTAGCTACATAGTCGATAATCGAAAGAGAATCCAAAATTTGATGAGATTCCATGAGTGAGAGATTTACATAAACGTATTTACGGATGATTTTCCGGACTTCCTCCGAGATAGAGCAAATGAATTCGTTATCAATTTGGCTCCGAGAACGGCCCCAATATCGAAGGCACCGTCTCGTAATGGCTCCGTAGAGATAAAAGAACCGATGGTCCAACTACAAGAATTATTGACAAAAGTATATTCAACCAAGCGTATCACCTTTGGGAGCGCCGGTTTTATTTGTGAAAAAGAAGGATGGGACGATGTGGCTCTGCATCGAATATAGAGAACTGAATAAGGTAACGATTAAGAATAGGTATCCATTACTGTGAATTAACGACTTGTTCGATCAGTTAAAGGGAGCAAGATATTTTTCAAAGATAGATTTGAGAAGTGGTTATCATCAACTGAAGGTGAGACTAGAGGATGTACCGAAGACAGCGTTTAGAACATGATACGGTCACTACGAATTTTTGGTAATGTCATTTGGTATAACGAATGCTCCTGCAGCATTTATGGGCTTAATGAATGGAGTGTTCAAGCCGTTTTTGGACAAATTCGTAGTGGTATTTATAGATGACATTTTGGTATATTCAAAAACTAAGGAAGAACACGAAGAGTATTTGAGGTTGACGTTAGAGACATTGAGAAGAGAGAAGTTGTATGCTAAGTTTTCGAAATGTGAATTTTGGATTGAAAGAGTACAATTTCTTGGACATGTGATTGATAAAGACGGAATTTCGGTGGATCCCTCCAAAGGTGAAGTTGTGATTAATTGGGATCAGCCGATGACGCCGTCGGAAGTAAGAAGTTTTCTTGGATTGGTAGGTTATTACAGAAGATTCATTCAGGATTTTTCCAAGATCGCAACTCTGCTGATGAATTTGACTAGGAAATCGGTGAAATTCGTTTGGATGGAGAAGTGTGAGGAAAGCTTTCAAGAATTAAAGAAAAGGTTGAGTACAACACCTGTGTTATCTCTTTCGGATGACACGAGAAGTTTTGTGGTATATAGTTATGTGTCGCATAAAGGAATCGGCTGTGTGCTTATGCAAAACAGTAGAGTCATTGCGTACGCATCACGACAACTGAAGGATTATGAGAAGGGGTATCCGACCCATGACTTGGAGTTAGCTGCAGTAGTTTTTGCTTTAAAAATTTGGAGGCACTATCTCTATGGGGAGAAGTGTGAAATATATACTGAGATCATAAGAGTCTCCAAATATATTTTACACAAAAACTTGAACATCGTCAAAAAGAAGGTGGTTGGAGTTAATTAAGGACTACGATTGTGAGATTCTATACCATCCGGTAAGGCAAATGTGGTGGTGAGCACCCTAAGTAGAAAAGGTCGGGAGAAATTGATGATGTTGACCGCTCAGGGAGGAGCTAATTTAGCAATGGAAAAGCTGGAATTGGAAGTGAAGTATCCTATGGAAATCGACGAGAAACTATTCCAGATGCAAGTAAAAAAATTACAACCTTCTTCGGATAAAGTTAAGGAGGCTCAACTTGTGACGAAAAATGTGAGAAAGTGAAGAAGAAGATATCTCAAGGGATCGAACCGAGATTCAAAATAGACAAAGTGAGGGACTACTAAGATTTGAGAGCGTAATTTGGAGTACACAAATGCCAAGACTCAGTAGATTAAGGAAGAAATTTTGAGCGAGGCTCACAACTCAAGATATTCGATTCACCCTGGTAGCACCAAGATGTACCAAGATCTTCGACAACACTTTTGGTGGCCAAATTTAAAATGAGAGGTTGCAGAATGTGTTGCCAAATGCCTGACATGTCAGAAAGTAAAAGCAGAACATCAGAGACTGAGTGGATTTCTACAACCTTTAGAGATTCCAAAATGGAAATGGGAACATATTACGATGGATTTCGTGGTTGGCCTACCGACAACTCAGAAAGGCTACGATGCAGTATGGGTTATTGTTAACCGATTAACGAAATCCGCACACTTCTTTCCGATCAAAATCAGATTCAACTTAGATCAGTTGCCAAGGTTATATGTGAAAGAGATTGTTTCAAGGCACGAAGTTCCGGTGTCAATTGTTTCTGATAGGTATCCGCGCTTTACGTCGATCTTTTGGAAACATCTACAGGAATGTCTGGGTACACGATTCTTAATGAGTACGATATCACCCTCGAATTGATGGACAGTGAAAAGAACAATTCAGACATTGGAAGATATGTTAAGAGCTTGTATAATGGATTTTAAAGGAAATTGGGATGATCATTTACCGCTTGTAGAGTTCGGTTACAACAACAGTTACCACGCTAGTATTGGAATGCCACCCTATGAAGCGTTATACGGCAGAAAGTGAAGAACTCCACTATATTGGGATGAAGTTGGTGAAAGACAACTACTAGGCCCGAAATTGGTACAACAAACAGCAGAGATAGATAAAGTGATTCGAGCAAGATTGACAGCAGCTCAAGATAGACAGAAGAAATACGCTGATCCACACTGCAAGAATGTTGAATTCGAGCCGGGTAGCTATGTGTTTTTAAAGGTCTCTCCTTGGAAGGGAAAGATCAGATTTGGAAAGAAATGAAAATTAAGCCCAAGATTCATTGGACCCTTTGAAGTTCTGAGAAGGGTCGGAGAAGTTGCTTATGAGGTAGCCTTACCTCCATCTCTAGAGAATGTCCACAGTATTTTCCATGTCTCAGTCCTACGACCCTACAAACCCGATTACAAGCACGTGATTGAATATGAACCCCTACATTTTGACAAAGATTTGTCTTACGAAGAAATTCTGCTCAAATTATCGAATCAAAAGAACAAGTTCGAGAAATAAAGTAATACCTTCATTAAGGTAATTTGGAGAAACCACAACAAGAAGAAGCTACGGGGGAACTCAAGAGAATATGATAAAAATTATCATCATTTATTTACTTAGATTGTTATATGCGATTCGGGGGACGTAATCTTTGTAAGGGGAGAATGTAACGGATTTAATTGTTGAATTGTGATTACGTGGATGTAATCCTTTTAAGAGGGGAAAGATGTGACAACCGAGACTTTGTGATTTAATTTTAAATATTTATTAGATTGAATAAATATTTTTCGATGAATTAATTATTAGATTAAATGATTAATTGATGAAGTTGTGCTAGATTAATTTAATTATGTGTTATATTTATTAAATTAATGTGGAGAATTTTTATTATTCAAGTATGTGATTATGTGAGCTTATTGTATTAAAAGAAATATTTAATAAGCTCGATAGTATTTTAATTAATTTAATTATTAATTAGAGATTTAATAATTGATATTATTATTAAATGAGAAAATTTAATTATGTGACTATGTGCATTATTGAGAAATCATTATATTTTATTTAAAGTAAATTAAATAAGATATTAATTTATTTTATAAAGGAGTGTGACATTATTTAAACTATATGATAATGTTTTATTAAATTAAATGGTTTTGAAATTCTATTATGCTAGCCAAACAAGGCCCTAAGGGAGGTTAATAGCAGTTACCCATGACTGGGTAATTGACCATCATCACGTCAGTTTTTTTTATACGCCTCAAGTGTATTATGTTATTTTCACGTATGCTAAGTTGAGAGCTCAGAGAGAATTCAGAGAGAGATTGAGAAGTGTTGAGGGAGAATTGTGATTGAAGAAGAGTTTAGAAGGAATTCATTCACACACTAATCTACGCTTTACGCTTTGGTAATTCTCTTCAACCCAAATTTTTATTTTACGTCTTTTAAAGTTTTCATGAATATGGCTTTCATTTATTCTATAAGTCTCTATAAATTGGGAAAGGGTGTTGTTATAGGGATATGTGTAATGATTCGAGTAGTATAACATGTTTTAATATATATTATATGGGTTTCCATATCTTGATTTCATGAAATTATATAGTAAAAGATTTGAGTATGTGATATGGGCCATACGGCCCTTATAATGTATTTTTTTTTAATATGTTAACCATAAATTTTTCTACAAAATTCACAATGGTATATGATTATACATGCTAAAGCGAACAAAACGAAGTTTGAATGGTTGAATTTGGTTTTATAACGAATTCGTAGCATTAAAATCCATGTTTTTGTTCAAGAACATCAAGAACAGTCCAATTTGCATGCTTTAATTCTGTGATTATATGTTTTAATGGGTGAAAATCACTCCATCAATGTTAAGTATTGATTATTTATGAATTCTAGCATGTGGGTATATCTAAATTTGTGTAAAAATAAGTTGATTGGAAATTTTTAGTCGTGTTCTGCAATTTTCGCGAATTGTAAAAACTGGAACTGGAGTCTCGCGCTGCGGCACCAACTCTTAGTTCTTTTCCCGCGCCGTAGCGCTAAGAGCCAGTACAAAAGTAGCATTGCAGCGCCACTTAGCAGAATGTCCAGAAAATGCAAATTTTTAATGTTCAAGTATAGAAATGTGATAACAACTTAGTCTAATGATTATAAAGACTTGTTAGACCTATAAGGAGATGTTAAAATAAATTCTTAACATGTCCATAACTCAATTACGTGTGGATTGAATGATCAAATGCATAATTAGTTTATTTTTCGTGAAGTCTTAATTTTACACTAAGTGTAATAATTGACTAAGTATAGTCATGAATTCGAGTTAAACAAAGAGTAAAGTTATGATGTTAGTACGTTATTATTGACTGGTATTGTGAACGTAATTGGTATGTAGGATTTAATTCAAAGAACGAGTTTTATTAACGTGTAATCTACGCACGAGGCAAGTTTCTAAACCTTATCTTGTTACATTGAGCAAGTTTTCTAACTCTACATTTACGTTGAGTAAGTTTCTAAACCTTATCTTGTTACATTGAGCAAGTTTTCTAACTCTACATTTACGTTGAGCAAGTTTCTAAACCTTATCTTGTTACATTGAGCAAGTTTTCTAACTCTACATTTACGTTGAGCAAGTTTTTAAACCCTACTTGTTATCGTTATATAAGTTGATTAATTCATCTTTGGATATTGAGCAAGTTCTCATTTTTATTAATCAAGCCTGTCTTGTATATTAAAGTTTATTAATCTTCAAGCATGATGTTGTTATACAATAATTATTCTATTGTATACCTTTTGAGATGTTATTCAAGTTAAATATTCATTTACTGTTAAACTTTGTTAGACTAGTGAACCCTTATTGATTCGACTAGTCCATAGTTGATGAGCGTTCTAAATTTCAGAACCCCTTGATGAATTATCCAAACCAAACTTCCTTTGGTGCGAACTCGAATGTCAAACTAAGATGAACAACCCTGTATAGGGGATTATTTACGCTTTAGCGTTAAGATATTGTGCACAATATGGTACTAAGGGCTGATCCCCCTAAGTACGAGAAGAAGAGTCCGTAGTCTTATGACTGTTAAAGGTTTCAAGTAAAAACACTTGACAACCTAGGACATAGTTCAAGGTCTTATGACCCTTAGAATTTCTTTTGATTCTTGTTATTCATTCTTGATTCAAAAGTTGAGCTTTTACATCAGAAGTTATTATTTGTCTCGCATGTTATTATTCATTTGTTTTATTGTTATACTTGTGGGCAATCGTGCTCACTCTTGCGTAATAATAACATTGCAGTTAAGAACGAAAGAGCGGATGAACCTTCCACTAGTAAGGGCAAAGGCAAGATTAGCAAGTAATGAAGACTGTTTTACTAATGTGGTTATGTGATGTAATTAGAATTGATGTTACTAAGACTTATTTGTTTATGTTTTCCACACAAATGTTTTAAGGTTGGAGTAACCTGGGGTTTATTATTATTCAGTTGATGTAACCCCATAAGGGGAGAGATTTTATTATTATTTCTATCTATTGTATGGTTTGCATTTTATTTACGGGTAGATAGATAGATGATGTTTGTACAGTGAACACCAAATCCTGTGGAAATGGAAGTACCGGATTTGGGGGTGTCACATCTTTGTCTTCTTTGAGCTGATTAACCACTTCCCAATCCATTCAAGCAATAGAGCCCCATAGTTAAGTTGTATTTCATAACATATGGCAGTCATGAGCTTGAGTTACACCTCATTTACAGAGTCATGACCAGAGCTCTTGCAACATATACATTTTTAACAATATCAGCTAGAAATTCATACCTCTGTGGAAACTCATTCTTCTTGTATCCTTTGACAGATGGTGATTTCTTGTGATGCATCTTTTTGAGTCCCTTATGGAAGTTTATGCCATCTATAGACGAATACCCTTCACGTTTAAGACCTAGGGCTAGATTGATGCCCTCAGTCTTTAATCTGATTTATACGTTCCTAACTTTCGCAGTGATGGTGTTGTTTTCAAATACACCATTATTGTAGAATTCTTTTACCAGCTTCGGGTAGATCAATGTGTCTGTACCCAAAGCTTCTTCGAGACCCGCCTTCTTTAGTAACGACAAAGTCTTGTGAAATTGGGGTTCAACTGTCTTGAACTCATCAAAGCAGAGTCTGTAGCCAGAGATAACGTTGGAGTTTTGTTACGACCGAGAAATTCAGATTTTATTGTAAAATAATTTTATTGAATTAAATAATAATAAAATTATAGTTTATGTTATATGAAGATGGTTGTCATTCTATAACCTAATGATGTTGGAATGTCATAGTATTTTAGCTACGTGAAGGAATTAAAGTGTTTGAATTTCTAAGACGAAAATAAAAGTTTTCCGTGAAATTTTTCAAAAAACACTATTCATCGGTATTCGCTCGGGAATTATTTTTGAATTTCCGAGAAATATGTAGTGATAGAATGTCAAAGTAAGATGGATTATGTAATAATAATCTAAGTATGGGAAACGCAATATTTCGCTTGCGGACTTAATTAGAGAATATTAAGGAGGGCAAAGTATTAATGAGTAAGTAATAATTGTATGATACCTAGGTGTTGTACAAGGTAATGAAAACGAGTATAATACGAAGTATTATACGAGTTTGTATGAAGGATGGCATATCGTACATAACGAAGTTGTATATGAAATAGAATACGAGAATGATAAGTCAACAATACGTATATGTATTGAGCAATGATAATGGACTTAGAAGATTAAGCCAAACACTCGAACAGTAGCATTGGCTGCTATGATTGGAGCTGTGATATTAGCTATGGCGTTAGGTGAATCAGTCACAATAGAGGGAATTGTACTTAGAATTTATACAAGCCCAAGTGAATTAATGGTGAGGCCCAAACTATTGATTAATAAACAAGTTAGTGTTTGTTAATGAAAAGCCCAAAGGTTAAGTTAATTTAAGCCCAAGCTAGAATTCAATGGGTTCATTGACCCATGGGGCAAACCATATTAATAAGGTTAATGTGTGGTGACCAAGTTAATGTGGTGATCAAATTTTATATGTAATGACCAAGTGTTAGGAGTACTGACCAAGCAAAGGATAAGATTTGTGATTAGCAAGTAATGAATAGTAAGGAGGTGGCTTAAGGAGGTGGGTTGGTTTATTGACTAAATTACCCTAACCTTGTGAATTCTATAAATAGAGGAAGCTTGCTAGCCATTTCTTACTTGTTCAAACAATCCAATATATTACAAAGTGCTTAAGTGTTAGGGAGAATAAGCCACAATAAGTTATTTTCATTTGTAAGAAGAAGAAGAAGGCTACTTTACAAAGACTTCAAAGAGTAAGACTTCTTCTCCAATTATCTTCTATCTCTACCATGATAGGTTGATAATAAAAGTATGGATTAAGAAACATGAATGTTAAGAAGTAAGAAGAATGAGTAATCAATGAACTGAAGCCGTATAAGTAGGAAATAAGTCATTTACACTTGTATAAGTTATGAACTTATGAAGAAGTTATATGAACTTAATGTGAGTTTATCTTAAAAAGTAGTATGAAAGTGAAGAACTTGTATGAATATGTATCATGTATACATGAATGATATTATATGTTGAGAACATATAAGTATGGTGATTAAAAAGCCTTAGCTTTCATAAGTTATGAACAATGAAGCTATAAGTAGTTTATACTTTAATAAGTTATAAGCTCATGAAAGGATAAGTCAAAATCCAACATAAAAATATGTTGTTGTAGTAAGTATGTTGAGAACTTCATATGATAAATTGAATTCATTTGAGGTAATGAACAAATCATAAGTAATGAGGATTTGCCGGAAATTGCACAATTAGACCATAATCGTCGAATTCGTGAAATTCTCGGATTAGAAGTTAAATTTTGTGTGTGAACTTGGAAACGTTGGTTTTCGATGGAGACAAGTTATATTTGGCACCAAATTTCTAGGCCATTTTGTCCTTGTGTTGCAAGACTAAAATCGAAAGCATCTCTGAAACTCGGCGTCGCAGTATGCTTATGTACGAGACACGACCCATCGCAGAGTTAGCATGCCATTGTATGCCCATCGAGTAAGTACTCAGCTACCAACGCCAAGTCCGGGGCATCCTCATCATTAACTTGCTTGCAATACAGATGTAGGTATATAGTGATCAAATAGTAACGCCATCCCTAGAATAAAGATAGTGATGAATGTTTACAAACATAAAGCAAGGAATGTAATTGTTTTAAAAGTAAACACACCTTAAGGAACTTGAAGTAACATTGTTAAAACTTTGTTAAACCTTAAGGATAGTGCATAAAGGTTGAGATAACCTATTCAAATATGAATGCAAGTATAATGATAAACCGGAATTGATAGTGAATAAATCTAATACATAATTAGATTGAGATGAAGGGTAAGATATAGTCATATACATACTTGATTATATATGACCTAATATGAGGACTTATGTGATCATGTGTTGTAGAGACTTGAAAGACTCGAACATAAAGTAATTATACCGTAGCAGACGCTAAAGGCAAGTATTCTAACTCTTTTCTCAGTTCAATCTGAACAAGTTTTTGAAGTTCATGTATCCTTACGCATAAATTGATGTCTGATGAAGTTAAAGCCAATCCTTTCGGCTAAACTTGATATATTGGTTGGATTATTGATAATCTATCCATCTGTGATTAAATGTATTTATCTTTTGTCAACTACTTGATATGGTTTTCAAAAGAAGGCTGAGTATGTTAAACAAATGTTTTGTCGTCATACGACAGACACGTGAGGTTGCCACAAATTAAACGTATATACGTTTAATGAATGTAGTGTTGATCAACATAGAGTACAATAGGCTGATCAACTAGAAGTGCTCGTAAGTAATACCGGGCTTATAGACTTAGTTCCAGGTTTTCCATTTCAAAGAAAGAATGAAATGCTCAAGGTCTTGGACCAGAGTTAATGTTTTACGGAATATTGTTATTATTGTAAAACATTTTGAAAGAAAGATGAAGTGCTATTTTGATTAATCAATAGTACTTCATAACTATTGTTCAGTTATTGAAGATATACGATTCTTATGTGTCAAGCATATTATTTATTGAAATTGTCATACCTGCTGAGCTAGTTATGCTCACTCTTGCTTGAAAAGCAAACTACAACTTCAATAATACAATTGTCGTGCAAAATACGACAACACATACTATGAGTTTAAATACAAATATTGTCTTCTAGACAATATCAACACTCAAATAAGTCCTCATTACAATTATTCATACACTATTTTACAGAAATAGTGAGGACTGCTAAAACATCTTTCTAGAACCATCACTCCATACCCAGAGCTTCGATCCTGCTTTATGTTCTCACCTCCACGAGAAGAAAAATGGAACAAAAAGGAAAAGGGTGAGCTCAACTAGCCTAGTAAAGAATATTATGACTAAGATAATATACAACAAATTATCATTAGTCTTCAACGGGAAAATCGATAGAATATAATAGACAACAAGTTTTAGATCAACAAATGCGGTGAAACAACAATCCATTAGAAGAGTCAGCGTAGAGAATGGATTCTACTATCTTCTAAGATTTAAAAGTCCATCATTAATATTTTATCCACAATAACAACAATCAATATACATCTTTAATCGAATATTCATCTTTGCACTCTGAGGCCAAAGATATTCATTTTATATCACCAGTTGGTCATGTTCATCTCAACACTGTTCATCTTTTTTTGCACTCTGGGCGAAGATATTCATTAGATTAATATATCATTCATCTTTTGCACTATAGGCCAAAGATATTCAATAATATCATCATTAAGGACTAAGGATGATGAAAAACATTTTAGAAGAAAAGCGAATCCGATTGAGACGAGAAGGACAAATATTAGGGATTAGGTATTACAGGTTTATCAAAGATCACTAATACTTCATAATAACCAATTTTGAAGCGGAATTCAAAATAACAATCAAAACATGGATACAATCAAAGATAGTAGCCAAAATAGACATCTTGGACAAAAAGGAAATTTTTTATTTTTTGGTGAATAGTGTCGTATTAAGTGAATAGTGTCATAGTATCGTGAATAGTGCCAGTATCATAAATAGTAACCCCGACACAAAAAGTTCCAAATTTGATTAAAAAGTTCACCAATATTTTGGCATAATGATATTGAAGAAAATAATATCATTTAAGAAGAAAATAACATCCACTTACCTCAAAATAACCGTAGTACTTATTTGAATTTGGGATATAGTCTTTGATGAAACTTGCATTAGTATAACAACACTCAAAGTATCAAAATACTCACAAGAATAAACTCGATAATATAGAGAGAAAAGAGAAAACTTGTTTACGGTGTGATTTTCAATTCTAACTTAGCCCTCTATTTATAGGAAAATGCTAGAACGCCAAAGGAGACTAAATTAATAAAATATTAATTTCTTTTTCTTCTTCCATGCCAATCTTCACCAACCAAGCCACCAGCCGCCATATAGGAAGAAAATTCAGCAGCCCACATGTTTATAACATAAGTGGGTCCCACCTATAATTTAATAAAAATTATTTTATTTTCCAAAACTTCAATAATTCATAGAAAATAGCCCGTTTATCAGAAAAGTATGAATTTTATGTCCATTCTTTTTAAATCAATTCTCTACAACTTTGTAGCTTTGAGTTTTTCCAAATTCAAAAGCAAAAATATCAAAATCCATAAGCGGGTGATTTTTAATACCTCCATTCCGAACAAAATCTTGATAAAACACCTCGGCATTAATTCCTTCATTTATAACCACATAAAATAAATAAATCCATCATTTATATCCACATCAAATAAATATTTTCTTTATCATATAAATCAATAATTAATTATTCACAAATAATATTACTGAAATCACAATTATGACAACGGTAGTTTCCGGAAAGAGGGCTTTCGAATAAGGATTTCTCCTTCTTGGCGCCAATTAGGTGACCAAACCTCTCCTTGTGAACTTTCTAGACATTGCCAATAATGCTTATCTAATAATATTATTCAAATAATATGAATTATTGATCGATAATGAAAATCTTGTGCGGTGACAATTATTGAAACAACAATAATATAAACTATCAACGCAACAATTATTGAATCAATAAAATAAAATATTGAGCGATAACTCTGTAACAATTATTGAGTAGTGCCTTCTTACGTCTGAATCAATAATTCAACCATCTTGTCAAATCTGGTATCTTCTTTGTGCCACCACACGCGTATTCTTGTATTTTAACCACCGGGTAACCAACGATTGTTAATATTGGTAACAACTACGTGTTATTTATAAAAACTCAAACTTTATCATTTTCTTCATCCAACAATTATTAGTTATGGGGCCCATGAATTATTTGCGCCGTAATACGAATATTCCCAGCAAAAAAGAATATTCCACGACCAAAAGAATATTCCCAAAAAAATGAATATTTTATAACCACTTGCTTATTTTGCAAAATTTGCACATTTCACCCATAACTAAATCATTATATCAAATTAACACCTTATTAATTTAGAATAATGAATAGAGAAAAATTCAATTTTATTTATAATAAGTTGGGGTCTTACAACCTCCCTCCTTATAAAATTTCATCCTCGAAATTGGCGTACATACACAGTGTTTGAGCGGTGAGGTACCTCGCTTTCATTTACGATTCCAACTCCGGGTCATTTCCTCAATAGCATGGTTCCTCCACAAAACCTTAACTTGTGGTATAACCTTGAGTGCGTGGGACATGCTCTTTCTATCCAAGATCTTAATAGTACCTCCTCGTACGTTAAATCTTGACTATCTCGTGCAGTTCTAACTTGATAATGTGGTTTGGGTCTTTCACATATTCTGAAGCATAGATATATGGAAAACATTGTGAACACGAGACATACTTGGAGGTAACTTGCGAGTCTATAGGCCACATTTCTATCCGGTCAAGAATCTCAAATGGACCAACAAACCTTGGATTGAGCTTTCCTCTCTTTCCAAATCTTGTAACTCCCTTCCATGGAGCAATACGTAATAATACATGATCTCCAATATTAAATTCCACGTCTTTTCGATGAAGATCAACACATAACTCTTTTTATCGATCTTGTGAGGTTTGAATACGTTGTCGAATCATTTGGATCTTTTACGTAGTCATGCGTACTAATTACGGTCCCAACAATGTTGCTTCTCCCACCTCATCCCAACATCTTTGGAGAATGACACTTTCGTCCATACTGCGCCTCGAGCGAGCCATGCCTATACTTGTTTGATAACTATTGTTGTAGGAGAATTCCACCGATGTGCGAAGTACTTATCCTAACTTCCTTTGAAATCTAGGACACAAAGTCTTAATAGATCTTCAAGGGTTTGAATAGTCCTTTTCAGATTGCCCGTCCGTTTGAGGATGGTATCTTTGAAATGAATAATAAATCCGTGCCCATAGCTTTTACGTAGGCTAACCCAAAATCTTGAAGTGAATCTTGGGTCACGATCCGAAACTATGGATACTGGCATGCCATGCAATCTCACAATCTCATTCACGTACATACGAGCAAGATGTTCAAGGGAATAAGTCTCACGTATCGACAAGAAATGAAGCGGACTTGGTTAATCTATCAACAATAACCCAAATCGCATCTATGCCTTGAGAAACTTTGGGAAGACACATGTTGAAATCCATGGTAATGTGTTCCCACTTCCATTCCATAATCTCAAGTGGTTGCAATGGACCTTTTGGCACTTGATGCTCACTTTTTACTCGTTGACAAGTTAAACACCTCGAGATAAACTCCATGATCTCTCTCTTCATATTGTTCCACCAAAATGTGTGTCGAATATCATGATACATTTGGTACTCCCGAGATGGATTACAAGCGGGGTGTTGTGTGCCTCCATCATGATTCTATGCTTCAAGTCGAAATCGTTAGGAGCATAAAGTCTAGAGTTGACTCAAAGTATTCCTTCTTCATCGATTCTTGCTTACGGAATAGCTCCTTCTTGCACTTTCTTCTTCATACGCATCGATTGGGTCCGTAACTTGAGCGACTTTAACTTTATCGATTAAAGTCGGTTCTACTCGTATATTACGCCATCATCACGTGGGTCCACAGGTCTTTAATTCTATCTCCATCCTTTGCAAGTCATACAAAATGGGCCTTTATGTTGACAATATCGCTTTTCGTACTCGCATATGATCTTACTCGATCGTCGACTACTACGTTCACTTTTCGAGATGATATTGAATAGTGTGATCGTAATCTTTCAATAGCTCAAGCCAACGTCGTTCTTCGCATGTTGAGTTCTTTTGGGTGAAGAAATATTTGAGGCTTTTATGGTCCTAGTATAAATCTCCACTTTCTCCCCATACGGGTAGTGTCTCCAGTTTTTCAACGCAGCAAAATTGCTGCTTGCTAACTCTAGATCATGAGTAGGATAATTCCTCTCATATTCTTTGAGTTATCGTGAGGCATAGGCTATGACTTTCCCATGTTGCATGAGAACACATCCTAACCCTTTGCACGAAGCATCGTTGTAGATAACAAATCCATCCGTACCGGATGGTATTGCGAGCAGTGCCAAAATGAGTCTCCTCTTAAGCTCTTGGAAACTCTTCTCGCATTCTTCTTCCATACTGAATTTTGTATCTTTTTTCAGTCGGTGAGTTAACGAGTAGCGATTCGAGAAAATCCTTCCACGAATCTCAGATAATAACCATCTAAGCCCGAGAAAACTGCGTGCTTGATCATGAACTTGGTTGCTCCCAACTTTGTATTGCTTCAATCTTGGTCGGGTCAATAGATACTCCATGTTTTGACACCACGTGCCCAAGGAATGCTACTTCCTCAAGCCAAACTTCGCATTTCTTGACAGCATAAAGCTTGTTTTCACGAAGCCTTTCAAGTATCGACTTCAAATGGTGCTCATGATCTTCACGGCTTTTGGAATAGATGAGGATGTCATCAATAAAGACAACAACAAAGCCAGATCCAAATATTCCTTGAATACCACGGTTCATCATATCCATGAAAGCGGCGGGGAGCATTAGTCAATCAAAAAGACATGACTAAGAATTCATAATGCCGTCTGGGAGTTACGAAGGCGGTCTTTGGAATATCCTCGGTTTTAATCTTGGTGATGGTATCCGAGCGAAGGTCGATCTTTGAAAAGAATTGTGCTCCTTATAAGCGGTCAAAGCAGGTCATCAATGCGAGGTAAGCGGATACCTATTCTTGATGGTGACATGGTTTAATTCTCGATAGTCAATACAAAATCGCATACTCCCATCTTTCTTCTTTACTGAATAAAATAGGAGCACCCCAAGGAGATGTACTTGGGGCGAATGAAACCGATGTCTAATAACTCACATAGTTGGACTTTTAACTCCACGAAGTTCAATAGGATCCATTCGATATGGGGTTTTAGAAATGGGTTTTGTGCGGTTCAAGGTCAATAAAGAATTCAACATCACGTTACGGGGTAGGCCAGGAAGTTCTTGAAATACATCGGAAATTCTCTAACAACGAAATATTATCCAAATCGACTTGTCTTTATTCAAATCCATAACATGGGCTAAGAAAAGCTTGACATCCGTTTTTTCAATAAGCGAATAGCTTTGTGGCTTGATATGATGATGGTGATTTTAGTGGTTTAGTTGTTTGAATTAAGTATAACGGGTTGGTTAGGAATATGGAAACTAACAACCTTACGAAAACAATCAATTTTGGCATGATGAGTGGTTAACCAATCAATTCCTAAAATCACATCAAAAGCAAGTATCTTTAAAGAGATAAGATCAACAGGTAATGTGATAGTGCCAACTTGGATCATTCAAGATTTATAAATTGTAGATGTAACGAAGGTTTCACCCAACAGAGTTTCAACAAATAAGTCAAAATCCAATTTCTCCGAAGTCAAGTTTAAACGTTGAGCACAAGCAGGAGAGATAAAAGAATGGGTAGAACCGGTATCTAGTAAGGTATAAACTTTGCAAGAGTTCAAGATTAGCTTACCCGTGATCACCTCGTTTGGGTTCCTCACGTTTTGGCCAGTCACGACAAACGCTCTTCCAGGAACCGCTGATTTTGACTTATCCGGGGCAGCCCTTGGAGTCACCATCCCCGCTGAACTTGGTTTTGCTATAGTACAATCTCGAGCGATATGTCCTTCCTTTCCACAATTATAACATACCTTGGATTGTTGTGGGCAGTTTGGGCTGATATGTCCCTCTTTCCCGCATTTGTAACATCTAACTGGCGGTCGTTCTCCTCCCCTAGAATTTGTTGTTGATGCTGGTGCTGCTGCTGATGTCTTCCCGTCATTGTTGAATCTCCTCTTTCTGAAATTTCCACTTGACTCACCTCTCCTATTATCAATGGCCACGATTACCACCCAGTGGTTCTGCCTTTGTCCAGTATTTTTCCTCCTCATTTGGTTATCATCGTTACGATGATTCATCATCCACCATATGACCACAGTTGTGGTCCCTCGGTTGAGTATACTCATTATCTCTCTCTAATAATTGAGCCCATTGACAACATCTGAATATGAGAGAAAATTTATGAGAGATAAGGTATTGATGAATCTCGGGTTTTAGACCTCTCGAAAACATCTGCGTCATCATACGTTCCTCATTCTCTACCAAATGAGGTGCAAACTGGATAACTCCATGAACTTAGCCTCGTCTTTGAGACACATCGCCATGTTGTTACTGTTCGATCTAATAAACTCTACCTCCTTCATATGATGAATACTTTCGGAAAGTACTTGTCATTGAAAAGTTCTAAAATCTTTCCCAAGACATGTTGAGTGCAATTGGTTGATGCGCTTCATAGATTCCCACTAGTAATCCGCTTCACCACGGAACATAAAGGTGGCGAATGGAACCTTACATTCCTCAGTGCATCCCAAGACATCGAATATCTTGGTGATTTGCTTGACCCATGTTTCCGCTTTAATCGGATCGGGCTTTCCCAAAATCTGGTGGTCCCAACTCCTTGAAGCTGCTTGGTTTGTGATGAATGACCAGCGTTGCCATCATTTCCACATATATTTTGTACACGAGTCTCCTCGTGCGATTTTGCATGAACTGCAAAAAGCTCTAAACATTCCATCATTCATCGTTTGCTCGGTAGTGTTGTTTACAAGAGGAATATTGCCTTCTGTTTCACGTTCTCTGGTTTGTGACTAAAGGTTGTTCCACAATCTCATACACTCCATTGTTAACGTTCTCGGCGAGCCATTCTTAAATCTACCATAAAACAAGTTAATTAAACAAATTAACATATCACATAATATCCTATATTATGGCCGAGCCAACAAATAAGCTTAGATAGGACACACTAGCGAAGGATTTACTCATCTCTCCCCTCTAGTTCTATTCCCAGATCTCACCAGAGACCATATCCTAAGCTTTGATACCAACTGTGGCGCCCCCAAAATAGGTATACAACACCCATTACGAGTCGCCAAATACATGGTACGAAAAGCAAACAACAACTTCAATAATACAATTGTCGTGCAAAATACGACAACACGTACTGTGAGTTTAAATACAAATATTGTCTTCTAGACAATATCAACACTCAAATAAGCCCTCATTATAATTATTCATACACTATTTTACATAAATAGTGAGGACTACTAAAACATCTTTCTAGAACCATCACTCCATACCCCGACTCGATTCTGCTATGTTTTCACCTCCTGAGAAGAAAAATGAAACAAAAAGGAAAAGGGTGAGCTCAACTAGCCTAGTAAAGAATATTATGACTAAGATAATATACAACAAATTATCATTACTCTTCAACAGGGAAAAATTTGATAGAATATAATAGACAACAAGTTTTAGATCAACAAATGCAGCGGAAACATCAATCCATTAGAAGAGTCACGTAGAGAATGAATTCTACTATCTTCTAAGATTTAAAAGTCCATCATCAATATTTTATCCCTGTAACAACAATCAATATACATCTTTAATCAAATATTCATCTTTGCACTACAGGCCAAAGATATTCATTTGTATCACCAGTTGGTCATGTTCATCTCAATACTTGTTCATCTTTGCACTACGGGCCAAAGATATTCATTAGTTAATATATCATTCATCTTTGCACTATAGGCCAAAGATATTCAATAATATCATCATTAAGGGTGAGGATGATGAAAAACATTTTAGAAACGAATCTAGTGAGACGGAGGGACAAATATTAGGGATTAGGTGTTACGGTTTATCCAAGATCACTAATACTTCATAATAACCAATTTTGAAGCGAAATTCAAAATAACGATCAAAACATGGATACAATCAAAGATAGTAGCCAAAATAGACATCTTGGACAAAAGGAAAATTTTTATTTTTCGTGAATAGTGCGTAATCGTGAATAGTGTGGTATCGTGAATAGTGTCGTATATCGTGAATAGTAACCTCGACACAAAAGTTCCAAATTTGATTAAAAGTTCACCAATATTTACGCATAATGATATTGAAGAAAATAATATCATTTAAGAAGAAAATAACATCTCTTACCTCAAAATAACCAGTACTTACAATTGAATTTGGGATATAGTCTTTGATGAAACTTACCATATAGCAACACTCAAAGTATCAAAATACTCACAAGAATAAACTCGATAATATAGAGAGAAAAGAGAAAACTTGTTTACTAGTGTGATTTTCAATTCTAACTTATCCCTCATTTATAGGAAAATGCTAGAACGCATGAAATGAGACTAAATTAATAAAATATTAATTTCTTTTTCTTCTTCCATGCCAACCTTCACCAACCAAGCCACCACCAGCCATCTAGGAAGAAAATTCAGCAGCCCACATGTTTATAACATAAGTGGGTCCCACCCATAATTTAATAAAAATTATTTTATTTTCTGAAACTTCAATAATTCATAGAAAATAGCCCGTTTATTATAAAAGTACGAATTTTATGTCCATTCTGCCTAAAATCGAATTCTCTACAACTTTGTAGCTTTGAGTTTTCCAAATTCCAAATGAAAAAATATCAAAATCCACAAATGGGTGATTTTTAATACTCCATTCGACAAAATCTTGATAAAATACCTCGGCATTAATTCCTTCATTTATAACCACATAAAATAAATAAATCCATCATTTATATCCACATCAAATAAATATTTCTTTATCATATAAATCAATAATTAATTATTCACAAATAATATTACAGAATCACAATTATAACAACCAGGCTGTTCCCAGGAAAGATGGGGCTTTCCAATAAGGATTTCTCCTTACTGGTGCGCAATTAGGTGAAAAAACCTCTCCTTGACAAAACTTTATAGACATTGCCAATAATTCTATCTAATAATATTATTCAAATAATATGAATTATTGATCTGATAATGGAAAATACTGTGCAGTGACAATTATTGAAACAACAATAATATAAACTATCAACGCAGCAATTATTGAATCAATAATACTTCTTAATAACCAATTTTGAAGCAGAACTCAAAAATAACGATCAAAACATGGATACAATCAAAGATATTAGCCAAAATAGACATCTTGGACAAAAAGGAAATTTTTTATTTTTTGGTGAATAGTCTTGTAGATACGTGAATAGTCTTAGTATACATAAATAGTAACCCCGAGCACAAAAGTTCCAGATTTGATTAAAAGTTCACCAATATTTTGGCATAATGATATTGAAGAAAATAATATCATTTAAGAAGAAAATAACATCCTTACCTCAAAATAACCGCATTTCCTTCGATTGAATTTCTGGATATAGTCTTTGATAGAAACTTGCAATCGTATAACAACACTCAAAGTATCAAAATACTCACAAGAATACGCTTCGATAATATAGAGAGAAAAGAGAAAACTTGTTTTACGGTGTGATTTTCAATTCTAACTTAGCCCTCTATTTATAGGAAAATCTTTAACGCATGAAGGAGACTAAATTAATAAAATATTAATTTCTTTTTCTTCTTCCATGCCAATCTTCACCAACCAAGCCACCAGCCGCCATATAGGAAGAAAATTCAGCAGCCCACATGTTTATAACATAAGTGGGTCCCACCTATAATTTAATAAAAATTATTTTATTTTCCAAAACTTCAATAATTCATAGAAAATAGCCCGTTTATCAGAAAAGTATGAATTTTATGTTCATTCTGCCTGAAATCGAATTCTCTACAATTTTGTAGCTTTGAGTTTTTCCAAATTCAAAACAGAAAATATCTGAAATCCATAAACGGGTGATTTTTAATACTTCTATTCCGACAAAAATACTGATAAAACACCTCAGCATTAATTCCTTCATTTATAACCACATAAAATAAATAAATTCATCATTTATATCCACATCAAATAAATATTTCTTTATCATATAAATCAATAATTAATTATTCACAAATAATATTACAGAATCACAATTATGACAACCAGGCTATTCCCAGGAAAGAGGGGGCTTTCCAATAAGGATTTCTACTTACTGGCGCGCAATTAGGTGACAAAACCTCTCCTTGACAGAACTTTCTAGACATTGCCAATAATGCTATCTAATAATATTATTCAAATAATATTAATTATTGATCTGATAATGAGAAATACTATGCAGTGACAATTATTGAAACAACAATAATATAAACTATAAACGCAACAATTATTGAATCAATAAAATAAAATATTGAACAGTAACTACTGTAACAATTATTGAGTAGTGCCTTCTTACGTATGAATCAATAATTCAACCATACTGTGCAATACCGTGTGCTATTGTGCCATCACGCGTATTATTGTATTTTAACCACAAGGTAATCCAACAGTGTTAACGGTAACAATTACGTTGTTATTTATAAAAACTCATACTTTGTCGTTTTCTTCATCTGATAATTATTCTGTTATGAGCCCCACGGATGGCTGCGCCGTCGTACGAATATTCCTCGACAAAAAGAATATTCCACGAGCAAAACAATATTTTCCGACAAAAATAAATATTTTATAACCACTTGCTTATTTTGTAAAATTTGCACATTTCACCCATAACCAAAGCATTATATCAAATTAACACCTTATTAATTTAGAATAATGAATAGAGAAAAATTCAATTTTATTTATAATAAGTTGGGGGGAAACTAGAACCTTAAGTCATAACCTTAAGAAAGAATAAAGGAGTAAAAGATGGAAAATAACCCTATAAAAATGCATTATATTATGTTATGTGTTTTTATTATTCTACTGACGTGTACTAATCCAACTATATTGTTCTATTGTAGATGTTAGGAGAAAATGATATGTATAGAGACATGCATGTAGTAAGCGAGGATTCGGTAAATCGAGTAGAGATACTACCAAATCCCATAGCAATAGAACCAGAAGTGGTGGCAATCGAGTCTGGAGACTCGGACAACTTAGACTACATGTCTGTGTTCGATTGCATGCTAGAGGAAGAGGTGGACGTGATGTCCTTTGACCAGGTTGCACCTACAGAAGAGTTAACTACGGGGGAGTCAATGAAGGCACTATTCGTGACAGTATTGGATAGAAACGTCCATTATTGTCAGGAGGTTAAGGAGTTAAAAGAGGAACTCCAAGCTGTCCAAGAGGACAAGACTAGCATGGACGGTATGTGGGAAGAGGAGCATGATGATCGAGTTTTGGCCAAGGACAAGGTCCATGAGCTGAAACACGAAGTCTTTGAGCTCAAGTAGGAGCTAAAGACTACGAAACGGAAGGTAGAGGGGATGTCCTATATATATAAGAGTTCTCATGTGGATTTCCGGTGACAAGTAGTCACAGATGTCGATAGAAGAAGAAGCGGACTTCAGTATACTATCGGTCGGGATGTCATTCTTCCGCAGCCCACGAAAGACTTTGAGAATGCCATTCGGCAGATGTAATCTAATAATAGATGGAATAGTTTAGATATGTAAATATTATGTATCTAGTAGTGACGTAAAACCCTCTTTTGTATATCAAGGGTAGTCTTTTGTAAATCCCAATTTTTGGAAAGCAATTGCGGGATGGTAATGTAATCAGCTTAGGTTGTGTAATGTAAATAATGTAATCAATATAAGTCTTTTTATGGAACATATTGAGTAATGAGTATGAGTTATTGTTTCATCACAAATAATAACTAACCAACAGGAAGAAAGTAATAATGACGTGTTGTTTTCTTAATGAAAAATGCCGCCAAGAAGGAGACAAAGAAATCAAGATTCTAATGTTAACCAACCGAGAGAGGTCCTAAGTTAATCCAATCTGAAGAGTTCATTAATCTTTTAACGGCCACGTTTAATAGAATCGGGCTAATGTACCCATAAATCATGGGGTAGTCTTGAGCTACTACTTTTAAGGATTTTAAAAGTTAATCGGTCATGGGAGTTCAAAGGAACTACGGTAGACCTATTGAAGCCCAAACTTAGGTAAAAGAGATTGAGAGAGAATTTGTTATAGTAAATGTTGATGAAGGTCAGAAGGTTGCCTTTGCAACCTATATGATGAAGGGTGAGGCCAATTTCTGGTGGGAGGCAAACCAGGCCAGGGATGATATAGAAAATCTAACGTGGGTAACGTTTAAGGAGATTTTCTTCGAGAACTACTTTCTCACGAGTATGCAGGGAAGAATGGAAATGAGGTTTCTTGATTTGAAACAAGGGGATATGACGGTTCCCTAGTATTCTGCCAAGTTTAATGAACTGGCAAGATTTGCTCCACATCAAGTGGACACTAAATTAAGAAAGGCTAGACGATTCGAGCAGGGCTTGAAACCCTGGCTCTATAGCCGAATTTTTGTGTTCCAAAGTACTTCCTTTGGAACCATATTAGAGAAGGAAATAATTGTCGAAGGTGGAAATGAGGCTCTCAGCCAGTACCACAGGGATAAGAAAAACAAGGGTAAAGTTGATGGGGGAATGAAGACCGAGGGAGCCAGCGATAGTGGCGATGGTCAAAAGCGGAAGGGATTTAACTCTGGGAATACCGGAGAAAAACAAGGGGATTCTAAGAAGAGGATGGAGGCCTGTAAAACCTGTGGGAAGACTCATTTAGGAGTTTGTCTCAAGGGAAAGAAAGTATGTTATAATTGTGGACAGGAAGGGCATATTTTGCCTAATTGTCCAAATCCAAAAAAAAAATCACGGATGTTTTGTATGTGGATCAATTGACCACATAGAAAAGAACTGCCCAAAGAAGGGGACAGATGTAAATAAGGGCACTATTAGCGGTAAGTTGGCTATTAGTGGTCCAGCTCAGTCGGGTAAACCAATGGCCAGCACTTTTAATATGACGGTCCAAGATGCGGTGGCATCAGGGGATGTAGTTGCAGGTATTATACCAATCAATAACATAAATGCTTACGTTCTATTTGATTTGGGTGCTACTTATTCGTTTATAGCATATGATTTTGCTAGACGATTAGAATTACTTTCTGAAAAGTTGCTTATACCTTTGATTATTAAGGTATTAAACGAAGAGATAATTCCTATTGAAGATATTCATAGGAATTGTTGCGTAGATATATGTGGTTGTAAATTATCGGTAGATTTAATACCAATAAAGTTAGGAGAATTCGACATAATTCTCGGAATGGATTGGTTGATTAACCATGGTGCAACTATGGATTGCCAAAAGAAATGTGTGAGCATTAGGACGTTGAAACAACCTCTTGTAATATTCTACGGTAATAAATCGTTGGGACGCTCGTGTTATCTTACGATGACACAAACTAGAAAACTCTTAAGGAAGGGATGTGTAAGTTATTTGTGCCATGTTGTTGACACCCAACGAGTGGGAGCAACCATGGAATAAATAGCCATAGTGAACGAATTCATGGATGTGTTTCCAAGTGAATTACCGGGTTTACCATCGGATAGGGAGATCGAATTCGTAATAGACATTGTGCCAGAAGCGGCACCAGTCTCAAGGGCACCGTATCGTATGACGCCTATGGAAATGAAAGAGCTAATGGTTCAATTACAGGAACTATTGGATAAGAAGTACATTCAACCAAGTGTTTCCCCGTGGGGGGAACCGGTATTGTTTGTCAAGCAGAAAGACGGATCGTTAAGGCTTTGTATCGACTATCGAGAGTTGAACAAGTTAACGATAAAGAATAAATACCCATTTCCCAGGATCGATGATCTTTTTGATCAATTGAAAGGGGCAAAGTATTTTTCTAAGATAGATTTGCGGACGGGGTATCACCAATTGAAGGTTAGAAAGGAGGACATACCAAAGATAGCATTCAGGACTCGTTATGGTCATTCTGAGTTTACGGTAATGTCATATGGGTTGATGAATGCACCAAATGCATTTATGGATATGATGAATGCAGTGTTCAAAACCATATTTGGACAAGTTCGTTGTTGTGTTTATTGATGATATTCTAGTCTATTCGAAGACGCCAGAAGATCATCCTGAACACCTAAGATTAGTGTTGGAGACACTAAGAAAGGAGGAGTTATATGCAAAATTCTCTAAGTGTGAATTTTGGCTGGAGAAGGTATAGTTTTTAGGTCATGTCATTGACCAAGAAGGGATTTCAGTGCATCCAGTGAAGGTAGAAGCAGTGATGAGTTGGGAACAACCGAAAATGCCGACTGAGGTGCGGAGTTTCCTAGGGTTAGCGGGATAATATTGAAGATTTATCCAAGATTTTTTGAAGATAGCTACCCTGTTAACTAACTTGACAAGGAAAATGGTGAAAAACGTATGGACGGATAAATGTGAAGACAATTTTCAAGAACTGAAGAAAAGATTAAGTGAAATTTCATAGTATATAGTGATGCTTTGCATAGAGGACTTGGTTGCGTGCTCATGCAGCATGGCAAGGTCATTGCGTATGAATCACGGCAGTTGCAGAATTATGAGAAAGTTTATCCTACTCATGATCTGGAATTGGCCGTGGTAGAATTTGCCTTAAAGATATGGAGACATTATCTTTATGGGGAGAAATATGAGATATATACAGACCATAAGAGTCTTAAATATATCTTCACTCAGAAGGAGTTGAATATGAGATAGAGAAGATGGCTGGAGTTGATAAATGATTACGATTGTGAAATCCTGTATCACCCTGGAAAAGCCAATGTAGTTGTCGACGCCTTAAGTAGAAAGGGTAGGGAAAAGTTGTCTATGTTAACGACTCAAGATGTGTTAATAACAGAGATGGATAGGATGGAGATAGAATTGAAGATGCCGAGTGAATCGGGACAAATACTTTTTACGACGGAGATGCAATCTACCGTTGTAGAGAGGGTCAAGGAGGTACAACTTAGGACTGATGAGTGTAACCAAATGAAAAAGCAGTTAACCGATAAAGAAGATACTAAGTATAGTCTTGATAATGAGGGATTATTAAGATTTAAAGGAAGAATTTGGGTTCCGAATGAGACGAAATTAAAGGAGAAAGTGTTACAAGAAGCTCATAGTTCAAGGTACTCGATACATCCTGGTAGCACTAAGATGTATCAAGACCTTCGACAGAGTTTTTGGTGGCCGAAGAGAGAAATAGAGGAGTATGTGAGTAGGTGTTTGACTTGTCAAAAAGTTAAGGCCGAACATCAACGACCTAGTGGCTTGTTACAGTCATTGGAAATTCCAGAATGGAAGTGGGAGCATATCGCGATGGACTTCGTGGTGGGACTTCTGACAACGACAAAAGGGTACGATTCAATTTGGGTAATAGTAGACCGGTTGACGAAATCGGCTCACTTCTTACCAATTAGGTTCAAGTATAACTTAGCCCAATTAGCTAAACTTTATGTTAAGGAAATTATTTCCAGACATGGAGTACCAGTATCAATTGTGTCAGATCGTGATCAACGATTCACATCGAACTTTTGGAGAAGTTTGCAAGAACAGTTGGGAACACAGTTGAAGTTAAGTACATTGTATCATCCACAAACTGATGGGCAGAGAAAGAGAACAATTCAGACGTTAGAAGACATGTTAAGGTCTTGCGTCATAGATTTCAAGGGTAGTTGGGATGATCACCTACCACTTGCAGAGTTTGCGTATAACAACAGTTATCATGCAAGCATAGGCATGCCGCTTTATGAAGCTTTGTACAGAAGAAGGTGCAGAACACCATTGTATTAGGATGAAGTTGGAGAACGCCGGATGCTAGGATCAGAATTGGTGCAGCAGACAGCGGATGTAATAAAGTTAATACTGGATCGTCTTGTTGTGACACTTCAGGACATCTGGAAGAAATATCACGGACTCGCATAGATTAAATCGAGAGTTTGAAGTAGGCTCATATGTGTTTTTAAAGGTATCTCCCTGGAAAGGAAAGATACGCTTTGGAAAGAAAGGAAAGTTAAGTCCAAGGTTTATAGGACCTTTTGAGGTATTAAAAAGGGTGGGAGAGGTAGCTTATGTGATAGCATTACCTCCATACCTAGAACGAATACATAACGTGTTTCACGTATCTGTGTTACATCCTTATAAGCTGAATTATAAGCACGTAATCGAATATGAGGTGATTCATATTGAGAAGGACTTAACGTATGAAGAATTGCCGATTCAAATTATCGATAGAAAGGAGAAAGTTCTGCGGAACAAAGTAAGACCTTCGATAAAGGTATTATGGAAGAACCACGATGCCGAAGAAGCAACGTGGGAATTAGAAGAAAATATGAAAAAAAAAATTCCTCAATTATTTGATTAAAATGAAGACGAGATTCTAGGACGTAATCTTTGTAAGGGGGAAGGATGTAACGAATTTGAAATTCGTGATTTTATTGTAAAATAATTTTATTGAATTAAATAATAATAAATTTATATTTTATGTGATATCAAGATGGTTGTCATTCTATAACCTAATGATGTTGGAATGTTGTAGTATTTTAGCTACGTGAAGGAATTAAAGTGTTTGAATTTCTAAGACGAAAATAAATGTTTTCCGTGAAATTTTTTGAAAAACACTATTCATCGGTATTCGCTCGGGAATTATTTTTGAATTTTCGAGAAATACGTAGTGATAGATTGTCAAAGTAAGATGGATTATTTAATAATAATCTAAGTATGGGAAACTCAATATTTCGCTTGCGGACTTAATTAGAGAATATTAAGGAGGGTGAAGTATTAATGAGTAAGTAATAATTGTATGATACCTAGGTGTTATACAATGTAATGAAAAGGAGTATAATACGAAGTATTATACGAGTTTGTATGAAGGATGGTATATCATATATAATGAAGTTGTATATGAAATAGAATACAAGAATGATAAGTCAACAATACGTATATGTATTGAGCAATGATAATGGACTTGGAAGATTGGTTAGAATTTATACAAGCCCAAGTGAATTAATGGTGAGGCCCAAACTATTGATTAATAAACAAGTTAGTGTTTGTTAATGCAAAGCCCAAAGGTTAATTTAAGGAGGTGGCTTAAGGAGGTGGGTTGGTTTATTGACTAAATTACCCTAACCTTGTGAATTCTATAAATAGAGGAAGCTTGCTAGCCATTTCTTACTTATTCAAATAATCCAACAATCTTACAAAGTGCTTAAGTGTTAGGAAGAATAAGCCACAATAAGTTACTTTCATTTGTACGAAGAAGAAAAAGGCTACTTTACAAAGACTTCAAAGAGTAAGACTTCTTCTCCAATTATCTTTTATCCCTACCATGATAGGTTGATAAGAAAAGTATGGATTAAGAAACATGAATGTTAAGAAGTAAAAAGAATGAGTAATCAATGAACTTAAGCCGTATAAGTAGGAAATAAGTCATTTACACTTGTATAAGTTATGAACTTATGAAGAAGTTATATGAACTTAATGTGAGTTTATCTTAAGAAGTAGTATGAAAGTGAAGAACTTGTATGAATATGTATCATGTATACATGAATGATATTATATGTTGAGAACATATAAGTATGGTGATTAAAAAGACCCTAGCTTTCATAAGTTATGAACAATGAAGCTATAAGTAGTTTATACTTTAATATGTTATAAGCTCATGAAAGGATAAGTCAAAATCCAACATAAAAATAAGTTGTTGTAGTAAGTATGTTGAGATGTTCATATGATAAATTGAATTCATTTGAGGTAATGAAAAAATCATAAGTAATGAGGATTTGCCGGAAATTGCACGATTAGATGATAATCGTCGAATTCGTGAAATTCTCGGATTAGAAGTCAAATTTTGAGTGTGAACTCGGAAACGTTGGTTTTCGATGGAGACAAGTCATATTTGGCATTCTGGAGTTGCAGACTCAAAAATGACCGAATTCCAACTTAGAACGAAGAAACGAGCATTTAACGTTCACGAACGTTTATCGTTTTTGTTAAAAATGAACTAATTGGTGAATTTTTAGCAAACGAAGCCAAATAGATAAAATTCTTACATAAACGCGTAGAGTATGTAATTTGTGAACTGTAGGCTTTTGAACGAGCCAATTCGGACTTATAACGAAGAAGTTATGAGCCCGGGAAATTCGCAAAGTTGAAAAACTGTCCAAACTATTCAGTGCATGAAATCGGTGCCGCCAAAATTTCTAGGCCATTTTGTCATGCCGCAGCGCGAGACTAAAACCGAGCATACTGGAAACTCACGCCGCAGCTCGAACCATAGAGTAAATGATGGCGACGCAGCACCATGTACAGGACATGACCTACTGCGGAGTGGCGCCGCAGCGCGGCCCACTGAGTAAGGACTCGCGCCCCAATGCCAAGTCCGGGGCATCCTCACTGTTAACTCGTGCCGCAGTGCGAGATGTAGGTATATGACTGGTGCCACAGCGCCAACCCTAGAATAAAGATAGTGATGAATGTTTACAAACATAAAGCAAGGAATATAATATTTTAAAAGTAAACACACCTTAAGGAACTTGAAGTAACATTGTTAAAACTTTGTTAAACCTTAAGGATAGTGCATAAAGGTTGAGATAACCTATTCAAATATGAATGCAAGTATAATGATAAATCGGAATTGATAGTGAATAAATCTAATACATAATTAGATTGAGATGAAGGGTAAGATATAGTTATATACATACTTGATTATATATGACCTAATATGAGGCATTATGTGATCATGTGTTGTAGAGACTTGAAAGACTCGAACATAAAGTAATTATACCATAGCAAACGCTAAAGGCAAGTATTCTAACTCTTGTCTCAGTTTAATCTGAACAAGTTTTTAAAGTTCATGTATCCTTACGCATGAATTGATGTCTGATGAAGTTAAAGCCAATCCTTTCGGCTAGACTTGATATATTTGTTGGATTATTGATAATCTAACAATCTGTGATTAAATGTTGTTATCTTTTGTCAACTACTTGATATGGTTTTCAAAAGAAGGCTGAGTATATTAAACAAAGGTGTTGTCATCATACGACAAGCACGTTAGGTTGCCACAAATTAAACGTATATACGTTTAATGAATGTAGTGTTGATCAACATAGAGTACAATAGGCTGATCACCTAGAAGTGCTCGTAAGTAATAATACCGACTTACTGGACTTAGTTTCGGTTGTCTTTTCAAAGAAAGAATGAAATGCTCAAGGTCTTGATTAGGAGTTAATGTTTTGGAATATTGTTATTATTGTAAAACATTTTGAAAGAAAGATGAAGTGCTATTTTGAATCATCAATAGTACTTCATAACTATTGTTCAGTTATTGAAGATATACGATTCTTATGTGTCAAGCATGTCTTATGTGTCAAGCATGTTGTTTATTGAAATTGCCATACTTGTTGAGCTAGTTATGCTCACTCTTGCTTGAACAATATGAATGCAGCTAAGACTGAATGCCCCGAAGGATCGAATAAGGATAAAGGAAAAGCTAAAGCAGATCGTTAAGCTGTCTATGTAATAGTATAGGTTCAATGTTGTAATATAGTTGGTATTATGACAAAGAACTTTTGTAATGGGTTTAGAACTTGGGAAAATGTAAATATTATTTTGATTATATAGAAGAGATATTCATTCTTTTGAGGCTCTTCAATTGGATGAATGTATGAATGTTAGTACAGTATTGCACCATCTGTCGGGTTGGAAGATACCTGGATTTGGGGGCGCTACAAGTTTGCCATTGATTTCTTTACAAAGTGTATGATTGATTGAGCTTGATAGTTTAGGGTTTCTTTTTGCAGAGATAATGAGAGAGATAAGCTTTTGAACTTCTAATTTTCAAAAAGGCGCTTCCAAATGGTACAAGTAACTTCCCTCTCTCCATTTTGCTTAGTGGGACAGGTGTCGAATTCTGTTTGGCTCTACGAATTTAACTGAGAAAGATTGTACTGAATTTCCTTCGACTTCTTCTAGGCTAATATGTTCTTCGGGAGGACTACGATCGTTGAGATGGTCTTTGGAGTCGTCGAGTCTGTTCTACCATCGTTGAGTCTATTCCGCAGTTTTCATGTCTGAGTTGTAATCGTTGAGTCTGACCTATGATCGTCGAGTCTGAATGTCAATCGTCGAGTCTGACCGAGTCCTTGTGATGAATCTTTTGACTTAGCATTCTTCTTGGTTTAAGATAGCTCAGAAAAGGGCCAACCTCATTGAATGAATCAAGGGTTAGGTTTGTCCCTGAGGCTCTTATCAAAGAGATTGCTTTGTTTTGTACTTGATCATCATAGGGTGCTCCTTTGGTTTTGTTGATGAAGCTCTTCTATCGTTGAGTCTATATTGCGATCGTTCTCTTATGACTTTTCAGCTCTATGATCGTGGACTTCCTTTTATCATGTCTATGATTTCGAATATAGCCTTTAAATCTGTATGGTTAGCACAAACTAGAGCATATTTCGTGGTTACAAGTTAAGTATGCCTAGCTCACTTATTAACTTGTTAAATCTAGATTCATCTAGAGGTTTTGTAAAGACACCAGCAAGTTGATTTTTAGTAGGGATATATTGTAAAGATATAGTTCCATTTTGCACATGATCCATAATGAAATGATACCTTATTTCTATATGCTTAGTCCTAGAATGCATGACAGGATTATGAGTTATTTGCACTTGTGTTATGACAATGAATAGGTATGAATTTAAATTCAAACCCATAATCTGCTAGTTGATTTTTCATCCATAAGATCTGAAAGACAAAGAATCGCCAAAGAAAGAATGTATTCAAACCTGCGGTTGAAGTAGATCTTTTGAATTTTGCTTCTTGCTAAACTAGGACACAAGTCTGTTTCCTAGCAATTGACAGGTGCCACTTGTACTTTTTCTATCAATTTTGCATCCTGCAAAATCAGCATCTGTGTATCCTGTTAGCTCAAATGAGGTCTCCTTGGGATACTAAAGCCCCAAGTGGGGTGTACCTTTGAGATACCTAAAAATCCTCTTTACAGAAGTTAAATGAGATTCTTTAGGACTAGCGTGAAATCTAGCACAAATGCATGTTGCAAACATTATATCTGGTCTACTGGCAGTTAGATATAAAAGAGAGCCTATCATACCTCTGTATTGAGTTATATAAATACTTTTACCTTTTTCATCTTTGTCAAGCTTGGTTGCAGGAGCAATTAGGGTTTTCATGGGAGAGGCTGACTCCATGCCATACTTCTTAAGTAAGTCTTTAATGTACTTGGCTTGGTTGATGAAGATTCCTTCATCAGTCTGCTTTACTTGTAGTCCAAGGAAGAAGTTCAGCTCACCCATCATGCTCATTTCAAACTTGCTCTGCATAAGCTTGGAGAATCTCTTGCATAGCTTTTCATCAGTAGATCCAAAGATAATATCATCAACATATATTTGAACTAATAGGACTTTGTCTTTATGATTTCTAAGAAATAGTGTGGTATCGACTCTACCTCTAGTGGATCCATTTTTAATGAGAAAGTTAGTTAGTGTTTCATACCATGCTCTAGGTGCTTGTTTAATACCATATAATGCTTTGTCTAATTTAAAGACATAATTAGAAAGAGATGGATTAATGAAACCTGGAGGCTGTTTTACATAGACTTCTTCTTGAAGTTCACCATTCAAAAATGCACTTTTGACATCCATCTGAAAGACTTTGAATTTCATGTGAGCAGCAAAGGCAAGAAATATTTTGATGGCTTCTAGTCTGGCAACAGGTGCAAATGTCTCATTGTAGTCAATGCCTTTTTCTTGAGAGTAACCTTTGGCCACTAGTCTAGCCTTATTCCTGGTTATCACTCCATCTTCATCCATCTTGTTTATGAAGACCCACTTGGTTCCAATGATAGGATGGTTCTTTGGTCTTGGAACCAATCTCTAAACTTTGCTTCTTTCGAACTGATTAAGTTCTTCCTGCATGGCCTCTATCCAACTGGAGTCTTCCATAGCATCCTCAATTTTCTTTGGTTCCATTTGTGATAGGAAGCTTAGATAAAAGCATTCATTTTGGGTGGCAGCTCTTGTTTTGACTCTTGCACTCGGATCTCCAATGATTAGATCTTGAGTGTGATCTCTTGCCCATCTGCTTCCTGTTGGGACATCTGTTCTTATGACTTCTTGTATTAGATATTCAAGATCTATTTCTTCTTCTTGGTGTGGAGGTTCGTCGTCTGGCATAGGTCTCTCTACGATCTCATTTTCTTGCTCAACGATTTCACTATCTGGTACTACGATCGTAGTGTTGAGCTTGACGACCTCGTTCGTAGCGTCTGAACTATTAGTCGTAGTGTCTTGGGACACTGTTTTGTCCAAGTCTGTCTCATCAAAGATGATGTGAATCAAGATTTCAACACTCAGTGTCTTCTTGTTGAATACTCTGTAGGCCTTACTGTCCGTGGCATATCCAAGAAAGATTCCTTCGTCTGACTTTGGTTGAAACTTTGTCAAGTACTTCTTTCTATTATTGAGAATGTAGCATGCACAGCCGAAGACATGAAAGTAGCTAACACTTGGCTTTCTTCATTTCCACGGTTAATAAGGAGTCTTTTTAATCGTAGAATGTATGAGTGATCTGTTCTGAGTGTAGCATGCAGTGTTGTAGCACGCATGACCTGGTTCCATTATTTATTATTCTATTGGAATAACCTATTTGTGCGGTCTATCGCATGCCTGGTGAATTCTTTTGTTATTCCATTCTTTATTATTCTGTTGGAATAACTTGTCTATGTGGATTATCGCATGCATGGTGAATGATCCTTCGTATTCATTCTTTATTAAATTGTGGAAATGATCTGTCTACATGGATTACCACATGGCGGGTGAAAATCCATTTGCAGTTTCATATATTCTATTATACTAGTATGAGATATCATTTCTTTTGTACTCGTAATGGAATATCATTTTCTTTGGTATTTTGTTTACGATTTACTATTCATGGGTTTCTTATTCACCCATTACTATTCACTCTAGTATTATTCACTTTCGGGTATTCTGTGGCACTTTTGTGTTCTGAGTACTATTCACGAGTTACTATTCACAAAGTTACTATTCACCCAAATATTATTCAATCCTGTATTTGGGGTAGTTTTCATCATCATAATGTACTATTCACGAGGTACTATTCCTGAAGTACTATTCATAGGGTACTATTAACGGGGTACTATTTACCCGAAAAATATATTTCTTTTCTGTCCAAATTATTTTTGGTACATAAATATTATTCTTGAATTTTACTCTACAAAGAAGTATCATGTTGACAATTTGGATATTTTTAAACACTAGATAAATTTAAAGTCTTTAATATTTATCCTTGATTTCGTTTGATTAATGCTTATATCATTGTTATCATCCTCATGCTTATATTATGATGAAAGTCATCTTTGGCTTACATGCAAAGATGGACTGTTGATTATTGGTTTTATAGTTGTATATCTTTGGCTTACGTGCAATGATGAACTATTGATTGATGAGTATCTTTGGCTTATGTACAAAGATGGACTGTTGATTATTGATTTTACAGTTGTATATCTTTGGCTTACGTGCAAAGATTAACTATTGATTGATGAGTATCTTTGGCTTATGTGCATAGATGAACTATTTATTGGTATGATTATGACTAGGGATCATTCAGTATAATCATGACCCGTAATGTTATAGATGATGTGGTAAAAGTCCTCATTGTCCCGTAGTGAATTGATGGACAGTTAATGGTATGATTATAACCAGGGATTATTCGGTATAATCACGACCATTGATGATTACATGAATATTCTTGGTCGTAGTGCAGGGATGATTCGATGATGTGGATTATTTATTAAGCTGAGTCTCAGCGATAAAATATTGATTATACACATTCAATTCATAAAAGATAGTAGATATCATGCTCTACTTGACTCTTCTAAAATATAGTTGTATGTCTTTGGCCTTTAGTGCAAAGATGAATTGTTAATGAATATCTTTGGCCGTAGGGAAAAGATGAATTTATTAGTATGATTATGAGCAGGAGTTGTGATTTGGTATAACCATGATTTTTGATGTTTTAGGTGAAGATAGGTGATGAAAATTATCTTCGTCCTGGGTGCGAAGAGGAATTTAGAATCACAATTATGATTATTAGTTATTCATATGACTGTGGACATGAATTTTTGATTGATGTTACAGGGATAAAACATTATTGGTGGACTTTTAACATGGAGAAGATAATAGACCTGATGGTCTATTTGACTCTTCTAATAGATTGCTTCGTTACCAGAACTATGGTTGAAAAGTTTTATCATCTACCATATGTTCTAAATCTTTGATTTATTACCGATGAAGGCTATTGATGATGTAAATTATCTTTAGTCATGATATTTTTTACTGGGCTAGTTGTGCTCACCCTTTTTGCTTCACAATTCCTTTCGTAATAAGAGTGTTGTTTGTCGAAAGGGGATAATGTGGGAATAGAATCGGTGGTCTATATTCATGAGGTTCTCCCTAAATAGTAAGGAAATAATTTTATTGAGAACTTTAGA
This sequence comes from Panax ginseng, assembly GCA_020205605.1. Lineage (NCBI taxonomy): Eukaryota > Viridiplantae > Streptophyta > Magnoliopsida > Apiales > Araliaceae > Panax > Panax ginseng. The sequence goes on along the minus strand of CM035139.1, from coordinate 88,250,673 downwards.
TAAGTGTGTCGTATTATATATGTCATTTGATATTTAATTTTGGTGAACCGAATAGGGTAAGGTGAACCCAACTTTGGAAAGGTATTTTGCCACTATCATACAAGATGTATAATGACACACAACCTCATGTTATCATAAGACAGGGTTGTGCATATCCACTTGCTAAGTATATCTACGAGCACTACCTATATGATCTTGGAGTTTGGTTGAAATATAATTTTCAATTGTAGACAGTAGAGATAGTTATATGTCAAGAGAAGACTCACCATTAGAAAGAACATGATAGTAATCTTCTCGTTTTTCTTTGGGGTCTATTGGGTCAACCAAGGATAATTCTGTGGACATATGATATCTATCATAACCTAGACGCATGGCCTCCCATGTATGAAGGTTTCCTTGAGTATTTTCCAAAGATTTAATTTCTAAAACAGTTATTAACTGTACTTTTATGTAAAGAACCATTGTAAGGTGTTGTGGTCGAGGCACCGTGAGAGTTACATATATTTATATTAAAACTCACAGCTTATCTGTTGTCGTACTCTGCATGATAGTTCAACAGTTGTATAAATGAAGTTTATATTTGATTTCTGTAGTGTGATATCTGGCGACTCAGAATGGGCCGTGTGAACCTATTTTGGGGCCATCACAACTACGGAAAAGATTGAAACGATCCAATAAAGTATAAAAACCTCACAAGATCGACAAAAACGTTATGCTGATCTTCATCGAAAGAACGTGGAATTTAATATTGGAGATCATGTGTTGTTACCTGTTGCTCCATGGAAAGGAAGAGAAGAAAGCTCAATCCTCGATTCATTGACCCATTTTTAATCATCGATCGAGTAGGAACTGTGGCCTATAGACTCGCTTTACTGCCAAGTATGTCTCGTGTTCATAACGTTTTTCACATATCTAGGTTACGTAAATATGTGAAAGACCCGAACCACATTATTGAAGTAGAAACAGATGAGATAGCGGAAGATTTAACGTATGAAGAGGTACTTGTTAAAATCTTGGATAAGAAGGAGCATGTTCTACGCTCCAAGGTTATACCTCAAGTCAAAGTTTTGTGGAGAAAGCACGATATTGAGGAAATGACCTGGGAGTTAGAATCTAAAATGAAATCAAGGTATCCTCACCTATTCGTCATACCAGGTATGTATCCTAATTTTGAGGCAGAAATTTCATAAGAATGGGAGGTTGTAAGACCCCAACTTTTATGAATAAAGATGAATTTTTCTATAAATATCATTTTTAAATATTAAGGTTTGAATTTGTTATAATGTTATAGTTGTGGGTAATATTTATGAATTTTGCAAAGTAAGTAAGTTGTTATATAATATTCGATTGGTCGGGGAATATTCGTTTTAACAAGGAATATTTGTACGACGGCACAATCATTGGTGGACCCCATAACGTAATTATTGTCGAAATGAGAAAACGACAAAAATATCTTTTTAGGAACATAACGACGAAAGTTTTACCGTTAATTGTTGAAATAACCGGTGTTAAAAGTACAATAATATGCGTGGTTGTATAGTAGCACACAGTATTGATTATTGATTCTTACGTGAGAAGTCACTCTGTTATACTCAATTATTGCTACAGTAATCGCTGCATCATATCTCTTTTATTATTGATTCAATTATTGTCACAATATCATCTGCATAATATTTTATATTATTAAATCAATAATTGAGATGACAAAGTTATTAATATTATTATTTGCAATATTGTCGATGTCTAGAAGTTCTGTCAAGGAGAGGTTTGGTCACCTAATTGTGCGCCAATAGGGAGAAATCCTTATTGGAAAGCCCCCTCTTTCTTGAGAACGACCTGATTGTTAATATTATGAATTATAATAATGATGATAAATGTTGTTAAAAATATTGAGAAGAATTTTTTTATGAAGTATTTGTTGTATTTATGGACCTCCCCCATTTATCCATTTTTCAAAATAACCCTAGAAAATTATTTAATATAATAAAGGTGGGGCCATTATGTAGGGCCCACGTGAGAGAAAAGTCTCTTGGGGGTGGAATTATTTTGTCATGTGGAGTGTTTTGCGCAGGAATTGAAGTTATATATATATATATATATATATATATATATATATATATATATATATATTTTTATTAGTTTTGTTTTATTAGAATATTTTATTGCATAGTATCATTTTCATTATAGTTAGAATTGAAAATCACACCGTAATAAAAGAATTCTTCTTCTATAATATTGAGCGTATTTCTTTAGAGTTTTAGAAAGCTTTGAGTGTAGAAAACACTGAAAGTTTTCTTCAAGAATATCCCCGCTATACCAAATTGAAATACTCTTCTTTTCAAGGTAAGGGATGTTATTTTTGTTCAATATTCGCTTGAAATAATATTTTCTTCATACTCTTAAAGTATGTAAGTAATATTATTTTGTTTCAGATTTTGAATTCTATACTCATTTGGTTAAAGTTTTGGCTTCTATACTCCATGAAATTAGTAGAATATCCTTGATATGTGTGTTTCATCCAGTATCTTTTTATGGAAATATTATTCTGAGAATTCTTGATAAGTTTTAACTTTTTCAGGTTAGAGTACTATTCACGGGTTACTATTCCCGAATTACTATTCATGGGGCACTATTCACTCGAGTACTATTCACCCGGGGTACTATTCATGATAAAAATTTATTCGTTTTCAGTCCAAATCATTTTTGGTACAATATTATTCTTGAATTTTACTCCACAAAGTAGTATCATGTTGACAATTTGGACGTTATTGATTTCTGGATAAATTAAATTATAAATCTTTAAAAATTTATCATTTGCTTTCATTTAATTGAATTCTTATATCATTGTTATCATCCTCATGTTTATATTATGATGAAAGTCATGTGGTGGTCGTAGTATAGATGGACTTGGTATGATTATGACCAGGGATTATTCGGTATAATCATGACCGTAATGTTACTAATGATGTGGTAAAAGTCCTTATTGGCCCGTAGTGCATTGATGGACAGTTGTTGGCATGATCATGACCATTGATGAATACACGAATATCCTTGGCCCGTAGTGCATGGATAATTTGTGGTTGTGATACTAAAGAATATCCTTGGCCGTAGTGCAGGGGTGATTCGATGATGTGAATTATTTATTAAGATGAGTCTCAGCGATGAAAGTGATGAAAAACCTTTTAAATCATAGAAGATAGTAGATACCATGCTCTACTTGACTCTTCTAATAGATTGCTTGCTCCGCTACAGTTAAACTTGATGTTTGTTATATTTTATCAGTTTAACACTGTTGAAGGCTAACGATAATTTATTCTGCATTATCTTAGTTATAATATTTCTTAATGGGCTAGTTGAGCTCACCCTTTCTTTTCGTTGTTCTCTTCAAGAAATGAGAATATAGCTGGGACTAGTCGGGGAACGGAGTGATGGTCTAGATGTTTACATTATAGTCCTCATTATTCTATGAAATAGTGTGATAATAAATGTATTAAGGACTCCATTTGAGTTTGAATACTGTCTAGAAGACAATATTCGTATTAAAACTCTCAGTTTATGTTTTGTTAAGTTTTTACACGATAATTTGTATTATTAAGTTGTATTTGAATTTTGTACCAAGTATTTGGCGACTCAAGATGGGTGATGTATACCTATTTTAGGGGAGTCACAGCCGGTCTTGCCACCATGGATTTTGATAATGTCTTACGGCAGATGTAATCTAGTAGTAGCTAGAGTAAAGTTAGATATGTAAATATTGTGTATCTAGTAGTGACATAAAACCCTCTTTTGTATATCAAAGGGTAGTCTTTTGTAAATCCCAATTTTTGGAAAGCAATTGTGGGATAGTAATGTAATTAGCTTAGGCTGTGTAATGTGAACGATGTAATATTATACTACAATAAGCCAATCAATATAAGCCTTTTTACGTAACATATTGAGTAATGAATGTTGAAGTTATTGTTTAATCTTGAATAATAACTAAGTAATGAGAAAAGAGTAATAATGATGTGTTGTTTATCTTAACAGCAAAATGCCACCGAGAAGGTGACAACGTAATCAAGATGCTAATGTAAATCAACCGGTGGGAGGTCCGATAAATCCAATGTAAGAGTTCATTAACTTGTTAACGGCCGCGTTTAATAGAAATGGGGCTAATATCCCCGTAAATCCTGGAGTAGTACGAGCTACTACTTTTAAGGATTTCAAGAGTGTCGGTCCGCCGGAGTTCAAAGGAACTATGGACCCTATAGAAGCCCAAACGTGGGTGAAAGAAATCGAGAAGGCATTTGTTACTGTAAATGTCGACAAGGGTCAAAAGGTTGCTTTTGGGACTTATATGATGAATGAATAGGCCAACTTTTGGTGGGAGGCTAACCAGGCTAGGGTTGGTATTAAGAATCTAACGTGGGTAAGGTTCAAGAAGATTTTCTTCAAGAACTACTTTCCCACGAGCATGCAGGGAAGAATGGAGATGCGGTTTCTTGATTTGAAACAAAGGGAAATGACAGCTCCCCAATACGCTGCCAAGTTCAATGAACTGGCAAGATTTGCTCCACATCAGGTGGACACTGAAGTGAGGAAGGCTAGGAGGTTCGAGCAGGGCTTGAAACCTCGGCTCTATAACCAAATATATGTGTTCCAAAGTACTTGCTTTGGGACTATACTAGAGAAGGCGATGGGGGAGTGAAGATCGAAGGAGGCAGTGGGAGTGGCGAAGGATAGAAGAGGAAAGGGTTTAACTCTGGGAATACCGGAGTGAAACAAGGAGATCCAAAGAGGAGGATAGAGGCGTGCAAAACCTGTGGGAAGACTAACTTAGGAGTCTATCTCAAGGGGAAGGTTGTATGCTACAACTGTGGATAGGAAGGGCATATTTTACCTAACTGTCCAAGTCTGAAGAAGAATCATGGATTCTTTGTATGTGGGTTAACTGACCACATAGCAAAGAACTGCCCAAAGAAGGGGACGGACGGGAATAAGGGCGCTAATAGCGGTAAGTTAGCTATTGGTGGTCCAGCGCATCTAGGTAGGCCGATGGCCCGCACCTTTAATATGACGGTCCAAGATGCAGTTACATCAGGGGACGTAGTTGCATGTATTATTCCAATCAACGACATAAATGCTTACGTGTTGTTTGATTCAGGTGCTACTTGTTCATTTATAACATGTGATTTTTCTAGACGATTAGGATTACTTCCCGAAAATTTTCCTATACCTTTGAAATATTAAGGTAACAAATGAAGAGATAATTCATGTTGAAGATATTCATAGGATTTGTTGCGTAGACATACGAGGTTGTAAATTATCGGTAGATTTGATACCGATAAAGTTGGGATAATTCGATGTAATTCTCGGAATGGATTGGTTGTTTAACCATGGGACAATTATAGATTGCTAGAAGAAATATGTGAATATTTGAAAGTTGAGACAACCTCAAGTAGTATTTTATGGTAATAGATCGTCGGGGCGTTCGTGTTATCTTACCATGACACAAACTAGGAAATTATTGAGGAAGATGTGTAGGTTATCTGTGTCATGTTGTTGATACCCAGAGAGTGGGAGCGACCATGGAACAAATACCTATAGTTAAAGAATTCACGGATGTATTTCCAAGTGAATTGTCGGGTCTTCCACCGGATAGGGAGATCGAGTTTGTAATGTACATTGTGTGCGAGAACCAGCACCAGATTTCGAGGCACCGTATCGTCTTTGCCGCCAAAGTATATGATTTGAGTTGATGGTTCAGTTACAAGAACTGTTAGATAGAAAGTACATACAATCGAGTGTTTCACCGTGGGGAGCACTGGTACTATTTGTAAAGAAGAAGGACAGATCGTTAAGACTGTGTATCGACTACCGAGAGTTGAACAAGTTAACGATAAAGAATAAATACCCATTGCCCAGGATCGATGATCTTTTGATTAGTTGAAATGGGAAAAGTATTTTTCTAAAATAGATTTGAGGACGAGGTATCATCAGTTGAAGGTTAGAAAGGAGGATGTACCAAAGATGACATTCAGAACTCGTTATGGTCATTACGAGTTTCTAGTGATGTCATTTGGGTTGACTAATGCACCAGTTGCATTTATGGATATGATGAACAGAGTGTTCAAATAATATTTGGATAAGTTTGTTGTGGTGTTTATCGATGATACTCTAGTGTATTCTAAGACGCCAGAAGATCATGCGGAACACCTAAGAATAGTGTTGGAAACACTAAGGAAGGAGAAGCTATATGCGAAGTTCACTAAGTGTGAATTTTGGTTACAAAGGATACAGTTTTTATGTCATGTTATTGACCATGAAGGGATTTCAATAGATCCAGTGAAGGTGGAAGCCGTGATAAATTGGGAATAACCAAAAACGCCGACTGAGGTGCGGAGTTTCCTAGGGTTAGCGGGATACTATCGAAGATTCATCCAGGATTTTTCAAAGATAGCTACTCCGTTAACTAACTTGACAAGGAAGACAGTGAAATACGTGTGGACTAAAAAATATGAGGACAGTTTTCAAGAACTGGAGAAGAGGTTAAATGAAGCGCCTATTTTATCATTACCCTATGACACAAGAAATTTTATACTTTATTGTGATGCTTCGTATAGAGGACTTGGTTGCATGCTCATGTAGCATGGCAAGGTCATTGCGTATGCATCAAGGCAGTTGAAGGATTATGAGAAAGTTTACCCTACTCATGATCTGGAACTGGCCGCAGTAGTTTTTACCTTAAATACGAGTTAGAATACGAGATTAATACGTAGACAATATGTTCTAAGTCTTTAAGCCATATGTAATGGACTTGTAGGATTGTGTAGTAAATTATGAAGTTCAATTGGGATTATGATTAAGCCCAAAGCTAACTAAAGGTTAAGGCCCATATGTTTGTTAATGTATAAGCCAATGTGGATTAATGCAAGCAAAAATCATAAGTTAAGCTAATTAAATTTAAAGCCCAAATTAAGAATCCAATGGGTAAAGAAGACCCATGGGGCAACCCATGTGGGCCCCATGATCACATGGGTGATCTTGGTGGCCAAGCAAAGGATGTGATGAGCAAGAAAAGAATGTGATGAGCAAGTAAACTTGGTGATTAAGTAATGAATAGTAAGGAGGTTTGATTAAGGTGGTGGGATTGGTTTATTAACCATTATGCCCTAACCTTAGTTTTCCTATAAATAGAGAGCTAGATTGTTCATTTGTTAATTGTTAACTTTCATCCAATAACTTATAACTTATTGGTTAGAGAGAAAAAGCTAGAAAAGTTAGTATTTGTTAGTTCAAAAAGCAAGAAAAAGAACCAAGCTTGATCATCAAGGGTAAGACTCTTAGACCATTACTCTTCTATCTCTTCAACTATAGTTTGATAGAGACTTGTTAATTAGTGGAGCATGTATGCTAAGAAGTGTTAAGTATGGTTAATCAATGGACTTAAGTCTTAGTAAGCCATGAATAAGCAATTCGTTCATATATAAGTTATAAACTAAGGAAGAACTTGTCATATGTTTACATTAATGAAGTTTGTATGATAAGAAGAAGCAAGGATGATTGTTAGAAGACTAAAACCATGATAAATCATGTGAAGTGAAATAATAAGTATAAAAGTTATAAACTCACGAAGAACAAGTAAGAACTTATCATGTATATAAGTTATTAAAATATGTATGTTAAGATGTTAGTATGATGGAAAGAATCCATTTGAAATGATGAACAAATCATAAGTAACGAAGTTATGGCGAAATTCACGAGTTTGGACGATAATCGTCAAAATCGTGAAATTCTCGGAATGGAGGTCAAATTTTGACATTGAGCTCGGAATGTTAGTTTTCGATGGGGATAAGTCTTATTTGGCATTATAGAGTTGCGGACTCGAAAATGACTGAATTCCGACTTAGAACAAAGAAACGAGTGTTGAACGTTCACGAACGTTTATCGTTTTCGTTAAAATGAACTAAAAGATGAATTTTGAGTTAACAAAGTTGAAAATATAAAATTCTTGCATGAACACGTAAAGTATGTGATTTATTAGCTAATGGCTTTTGAACGAGCCAATTCGAACTTAAAATAATCAAATTTGGAGTCCGAAAAGTTCACAAAGTAAGAAATCTGTGTTTTCTATCTCAGGTGCCGAGAAATTGGTCATTGTGACTGGCCAAAATTTCAAGGCCAAAATGTGGCAATCAGAAGACCGAGCAATGCCCCGACCTCAGATTTTTTTAGCACAAGACGGCTTAAATGAACTAGGACTAGCGTCAGTCAATGAACAGTCCGGATCCTAACCACTGGTGTAATAACCCAATATTTTCAATAAGAAATTTTGTGAATAATTTTTTTTTATATATATATATAAAGGTGGGAATATGTGCAAGGTAAAGTATATGTATATATGTAATAAATAAAATTATGTATTAGATGAATAATTATAAATAAATTCTTTCTAAGAATTATTGATCATTATAGATTATATTCTTTTAATAAATTAATTTTGTAATAAAATATTTATTAATTATTTTCCATGAAAATATGATTATTGTATATATGATATGATTATTGTGATATGTATTTTGTTATATTAGTTAAGTTAATTATTCTAACTTAATTAATAATGGTATCTATGAAGGATATGTCGGATATGGATTCAAAACCCTAATTCTGGATATTGAATAGGAAATGGGAATAAGAATATAATATTATTTATATGTCACTACTATAAACATGTATGGTATGTGTGTAATGTAATTTGTGGAACAGTTATAGTACAACAGTACAGAACCCTAGCAGTACTGATAAACTATAGTACATAAGTCAACTATGACTGTAAGATTTGTTAAGTTATGTGTTATGTAATTAATGATCATTATTATGTTTAATGTTAATTAGGTAAACCCTAATTAATATTTAGAAACTCTAATTACTAAATTAGAACCCTAATTGCTAAGTTATAAACCCTAATTATTAATTTAGCAAGCTTAATGGTAATTAGTATATTATAAAGCCTAATTGATAAGTCCTAAGTGAGTAGAAAACCTAATTTAATTAAGGAACCCTAATTCACATTTGTAGAGACTAAGATTTCCATTTTTGCCCTAATTACACAATCCTAGATAATTAATTTATGGAACCTTAGGGTTAAACCCTAAGGGTCAAACCCTAAGGGTTAGAAATGAATGGACAACTTTGCCACTAAAAGTAAAAGACAAATGACATAATTGCCCTTTTGAATATTTTATTAAGGTGGAGTGTAGATCTAGCCCTAGTAAGTGGTTGATGACCAACTATAGCTAGCCATGTGGTCTAGTAATAGCCTTTAATCAATAAAAATCAGGTCACATGATCAGCCATAAGCATTACACCATATTATATATAGATTGAGAGAGGAAAGTTCAACATTTAGCCCCAATTGTTCACAAACACACCACCAAACCTCTCTCACTCTAACCCATAAATTGTTTGAGCATTTCAGTCCCCAAAACCAGCCCCACTAACAACCATAACAAAATCAGTAGCCAAGAATCAGAATTTGATCATAGAAAGGTATAACCCTAAACCAAATTTTCAATCTTGTATGCTATGTTAGATCTTGTGTTTGAATTTTAAATATGTTGTTTGTAGTGTCTATAAGTGATCTGGGTTGGCACATGTTAGATCCATAACATCTAAGTGCACGAATTTGAAGTTTTTAAGAATCTGGAAATTTTTGTTTTTGTTGTCTGACAACAAATGTCAGACCACCTAGATCTCATCCTATTTATGTTTTTATATGTTTATATGTTTGTATTGTTATTATGTAATGTAGACTTGGATCTGAAACTTGATTCAAGGTCAGATTATAAGCAGATTGCATGTTATTGATGGTCAAATGTCGTTGACCGGCAATGACTGAACATTTCTAGGTAACCCATAAACTGCCCAGGAAGGCCTGACAAGATATTTGTATGTCTTGATCTTGTAGATGGTTGTTTTGTTGTTCTTGTTGTTGTAATAGAATTGTAGTATGTTATATGAACTTTAATATTATGCCTTTATATCACTAAAACATCAAATAGAGTTAACACAGTGCCCGGTCAAAGTAGGCCAGATGATCACGACTTGTGATTTCAACCCAGAAAACTAAAGACCGTGATCTCTGACATGGTTTGACCGGCATGAATCTTGATCGTGTGCGATAACCCGGGATTTCGAATAATTCAAATTTTACGAATAATTTTTTTTTTTTTAATATTGACTGTTAATATTGTACTGTGTATCTATGATACGAGTGTTGAGAATTAGTCAATCTGTGTATTGACTGAGAAATTAGATTAGAGTTGTGCTTAATAGCTTTAGAAAACCCTAACCCTAAATTAGGATTAGATAGAAAATACAATTTGAATAATTGTGTTGATGAGTACGTGTTTGTACTGTGTTGAGTAATGACCAACGATTGACTGGATAGGGTTTAAACTTTATAAACCCTAATAAAGGATTAGAAACCATAATCTCAGATTAGAAACCCTAACGCGCACTTAGAAACCCTAATCGAAAGTCAGGAAACCCTAATTTTATATCCAGGATTCCTAAACCCTAATTAGGAAACCCTAATCCTAATTGGTAAGTTTAATGTGTTTATTAAACGATGATGTGATTAGGAAACCCTAATTGTAATTTAGAAATTTTAAATTTTCTAATTAAAACCCTAATTTAGAAAATTCTAGAAAGTTAGTGTTGTTAAGCCCAAGGGTTAAAATCTTAGGGTTAAACCCTAAGGGTTTGGAGAATGTCAAGTATGCCATAATATAAGGAGAATGACCAAAATGCCCTTTTAGTATATTTTAAAAGCTAGCTCGCAAATCTAGCGAATATTGGAGTTGGTAACCTAACCACTTGACTTTGTGACTTCTAAAAACTAAGAAATCAGCCACAAATTGACAGCTAGCATCAGATCTAGCAACATATCTTGATATATATTAGATTGGAGAGAGAGAAAGTCATAAAAATTTGTCATTTGCTCTCAAGCTCTCCATAACTCTTTCTCTATCCCAAACCTCCAAATTCTTAAAGTTCATCAGTCATATAATCAGCCCCTAAGTCACCTAATATCATATTGGAGATCTAAGATCAAAGATTTGGCTAGAAAGGTATAAAACCCTACTTCATTTTGATCTTGTATTCTAAGAGAAAATTTGTATTTAAGTGTTTAATCATGTGTTATATGATGTTTTATGGTGATCTATGTTGATATAACATAGATCCATAGCATCAAAATGCTTTAAAAGTGATGATTTTCAAAACTGGCCAAGAACAGTTAAGAGGTCTGACAATCAAATGTCAGTCGCTCTAGATCTGTATGTGTTTATGCTTTTTGTTGTTTTATGTTTTGGATTTGTAGCCTGATATGTTGTCTTTAATTTGAAAGTGGTAGTACAACCATCAGATGTCTAAATCGTGAGTTATAATCGGCCAAAGTCGGTTGACCGACCATGACCGAGTATAAATCTGGGTAACCCAGAGAGTATGAATCAGGGTCTGACAAGCTTTTCAAACCCTTTGGTTTGTTTGTCAGTATTTAAGTTGTTTGTGGATTTTGTTGTATACATGTTGTAGCCTGTAATATGGACTCCAAGTATATGCCTTTAGATTCCCTAAACATCAAATGGATTGGTTTTAATGGGTGGTCAAAATAGCCCATCTGATCACGAAACACTTTTTTGGAAATTCCAGAAAGTGTATGAACATGACTTCTGACCATGTTTGACCGGATCGTATCTGGTGATTTTGATGATGTTAAATTAATCTGTTGATTTAGTAATGTTCCTTAACACGAGTACTATAACTTTGAACCATTAAACGACATGAACCATGACCAGAACATAAAGGAAATCGAGCTTGAAAGTATCAACTCGACACTGTCTGGGTTTCTGGGTTACCCAGAAAACCCAGATGTGATCTGACAGTCACTTTGAGAGGCTAGATCTAATTGCTTGTTTGTTGTATGACCATGATTCTGGTTGGATATTGTAGAGTTTACATTTCCACTATACAATCAGTGTCTAAGTTAGCCCAAATCATGTTTGGATTGAGAAGCACAAGTGGTCAAACGAGCCACCTTGAAACTGTCTGACAGTGTTCTTGAGGATCAACAACACCTAAGACGACAGATAAGTCTCACTATAGGCTTTAGCGACGGTTGCTATTTATTTTATTTTCTGATTTTCCGGAAAACAATTAAAAATAGAAAATAAATTATAAAAATTATTAAAAATGGTTTTAAAAATTATTTTAAATTAAGAAAAATAATTTTTGACCAATTGGAATATTTTTCTTTAATATTTATTATTATTTAAATATTAAATGTATTTAATTTATATAATTAGTGTATTAAATAAATTAGAGAAAAATGATTTTAATATATTTAAAATCATTTTAAATAAGAATAAAGTATTTAAAATATTTTGAGTTAAAAATGTAACTTTTAAAATTTTTTGAAGAATTTTAATTAATAATTTAATATTAATGATATTTAATTTGTATATTAAATAAATTAGAGAAAATGATTTTAATATTATAAAAATTATTTTAAATGAGAATAAAGTGTTAGAAAATATTTTGAATTATAAAATATAACTTTTAATATTTTTGAGAATTCTCATTAATATATTAATATTAAGGATATTAGATTTATTTAATTATTATATTAAATAAATGAATTAAAAATGATTTTATTGATTTAAAAATCATTTAAAAATGAGAAATGATTTAAAAATATTTTAAGTTATTGGTAATAACTTTAATATTTTGACATGTGTGTTATTAATATTTTAAATATTAATGATGATAAGATTATTTGATAATTAAATCATTTAAAAATGATTCCGATGTTTAAAAAATTATTATAAATTATAATAATTGTTTGATAATTATTAAAAGCTTCCGAAAAATATTATTAATGATATTTGACTTATCTAACATAATATTGAAGCTTAGAAACCGAATTTATTTGACAATAACTGTGTTAATTGTCGGATAGGGTGACCAAAACACCGAGAATGGACCGAAGTCCAATTAGACTGAATTTGTTAGACTTGATAAGTGTTTATATAGGTTATAAACACTAATATGACTATGTGGTAATGTGTCTAGGAGAAGATTAACTGTGAATTATAGTGTTGTGTGTTGTGAATTATTATGCTAATTGTGAGACCGATATTATGATTATAGGTCTTTCAAACGCAGATAAGTATAGTGTGTAGCTGTAATCAGCGGAGAAGGCAAGTTTCCTTAACTCAACCTTGAGTTAATATTGTTCAATTATTATGGTGGTTGATTATTGTTAATTAGACCACGTCTAAGAATTTATTGTTAATTATTCGCAGTTAGTGCATGTTAAATAATTCAAATTGAATTACTGATTCGAAAAATATACATTCGTAGAATCACTGTTGTTGGATATTCATATCCGTAGAAGCTAGTATTGACAGTAAAGATAATTCTTGTTTATTGTCGAATTATGTTAAGAAATGTCTTAGCCAATTATTCTGGTTAGACGAACATTTGTTAGGACTTGATAGATTCGAGAAAAGAATTTAATTATTATTGACAGATCGATCTTAGATTATTTCTTTACTAGATAGAAAGTAATTAGAAATTAAAATCACAAAGATTTCGTTGTTAAATCAAAATCTTGATTCTGAGACTGAGAAGAACAACCTTTTATATAAAGGGAACATTTTATTGGTCGTAAATTTGAACTTTACATGCATTTTGAGTATTATGCATAATATAGGCTACAAGGAGTTGGTCGGCTCAAAGTACTTGCAGAGGGGTATGATTTAATCTTTATGGTTATTTGATACACCTGAGTATATATCAAAGTAAATCTTTGATATCTACCCGAGAAGATAAGTTCTAGATCTTGTGTGATCACTCAGTATAAATATGGAAAACATTCCACTTTGTTATTGCGTAGAATTGATTCTTGATTATTCATTAGAATATCGTAGAAACTTTGAAAGTGTTGTACTCTTTCATTATCAAATTATTGTGTTGCATAGATGGTGAGAAGACTTGTTATTGAATAATGATTTGTTCAGCTATTTCAAACTTCCCCGAACTTTGGTTTCATTCTATCAAATTAGATAGTCTGTTCTTATTGATTCTTATACATTTATTGTATGTATTAACTTGCAGGGCAAATTTGTTGCTCACCCTTGCTAAATAAAACTTTTCAGCTAGGGAAGATGTGGCAGGAGGTGCTGCAAAGGATAAAGGCAAAGGCATAGTTATAAATTAATTATGATTAGCATATTTATTATGTTGTATTGTAAACCCTTTTTATATATCTAAAGGGTATGTTTGTAATGTTAAGGTTAACGGACCTGGGATTAATGTATTAACAACATATGTTAATGTGGTATGTATTACTATTCATATTTGAATGGGTAGTTAGATGCTATTATTTTATGGATTGTGAACACCAAACTCGGGGGTCAGGTAACCCGGATTTGGGGGTGTCACAGGTTGGTATCAAAGATGTAGGTTATAAACCTTAAGTGGGGTGGGGAAAACCCTAGGAATATAACCATAAGCGAGATAGGGAATACTCATTTAGAGTAATAAGTGAGAGATTGCTGAAGTGTATCGATAGTGAGATATGTGGACACATAGTGTGAGAAGTTTGTACTGGAGAAGTACTAATCAAGTTGTTTAAACTGATTGTAGGATGTCGGGAGAAGATAAGATGAGTATGGAGATGCCCGGGCTGTTGTACCAATGCCATTAGCCGAGGTGTCAACTCAGAGTGAGTCAGTTGAAGAAGTTTTAAGAAACGAACCTGCGGTAAATCTAGCAAGCGATCATGACGAGTACCAGAGATGGAGCTGGATGAAGAGGAAGAAGTATATTCCAAAGAAATGAAGGTGGAGCCATAAATAAAGATAAAAGATGGGGAAGAAGGAAAAGTAGCAATCAAAAAAGGTCAAGCATCTGCAGAAGTTCAAGACTTAAGGACTAAAGTACTTATTTTGGATGAATTATGGAAGACAGAAAGAGCATTACGCGAGATGATAGAAGAACGAAATAATCTGAAGGCACAAGTCGATAGAATGAGGGTTAAGTATAGTGTATCATCTAAAGATGTAAGTAAGAAAAAGAAGGGTAATAAAAGGAAAAAGAACTATGACAGTGGCAATAACACCGAGAATTCGCATTCAAAGAAGAAACTAGTATGTGGCAACTGTGGAAAGAACCATTTGGGGGAATGTATGTGGGGTAAGAATGTGTGTTACAATTGTGGTCAGGAAGGACATCTATCACCAGATTGTCCTAAACCAATGAAATGAGGATGTTTTGCATATGGTGGAACGTGTCATAGGGTTAAGAATTGTCCTAAAAGAAGACTGGTGAAGGGAGTGGACAGTAGATAGTTAAGTTTGAGTGATAATATCTTTTGGTAGAAGATTATGATATTAAGTGTTGTAATATCGAGAATGATATGTAAACATATGTAAATATATATGTTTGTATGAATGAAATCTTTATTTTCTATATGAATATAAAATTAAGATTTATTTGTGTGTTCTTAAAACTCATACTTATGGTAAGTTCATGAGTCATGATTATATGAAATGTTCTGAACCCCTCAGCGAATCGACGCCAAAGGTCTAACTTGGATAAGTTCATACACTCATATAATTATGGCAAGTTACTGAACTTATAAGTGTGGTAAGTTTGATGAACTGGGAATAGATATGTGAGAATGATAAATGGCAACTTTTTGTGTAAAGTTGGAGAATTAAAACTTTTTGTGTAAAGTTGTGTATGTTAACCCTAAATTTTTTCAAAGTGATAATAATATGTGTTAAGTACTATATGTACTATGTGCTATTTGAATAAATATGCGATTATATGAGAAATATATGTTGAATTCTTATTATGTTAAGAATTTGTATATAGAAAGAGAATTAATATAAGATTTATATTTAAATCAGATCATGCCGCCTAGACGATAAAATCAAAATTAAATTCGCTGAGGGGTTCATAAACATTTCATATAATTATGAGTCAAGAATGTCTCATAGGTATAAGTTTTAAGAACTCGAACTTAATCTTATATTCTCTATCTATGACCTATCTACCTGTTATACACACGAGAATGGAGTCATCCTCTTAATGTGCATATAACAAATAGCTAGCGATACGCACATTTCAATGATTATCGGTGCGAAACTAAGTGGTTTTACACCAAGTACAATTCAAATTCCCATATACGAAGAATCATACAACTCAAATTTCTGCAAAATGAGTCCTCAATTGAATCCCCATCTAACACTAACTCCCATTCTCCATACGAATTTAATTCAGATTTATAATTTTCTTCCGGATCTGCATTTCATTGATAGTACAATTCATACACGAAATCTTGTCAGAACTTTCCAATCATCGATTGATTCCTTCCGGTCATTATAGCCTTATCGGATCACGGGGGTGATCTCATCCTATATATTACGATTTAGTTCTATATCTTGATCGTTTTATTTTACGATCTCTCATAATCGCACTTTTAGTCTTTTTAGACTCAATCTATTCCCCACTACTGTTTAACTTTATAATCGAGTTAGGGGAACTCGTGTGTCTTTACACTTTCCGAGATTCATCTTTGAATCTTATCGACCAACTAACTCTATATGAGTTAATACTTATCCTAATCATTATGGTTATTAGTCTCGTATTCCTACCTAAGCTTCATAACCAATGACTTTGATACCAACCTCGTGATTTACCCCAAATCCAGTACTTGAAACCCGAACTCTGCTTCTCCACGATACCATTTCTTTAAGTTTAATAATACTAAATAATAATACATTCAACTTAATTTACATACATCAAAGTTTACTTCCCCATATGCGTGACCTTCAAATACATTCCTTACAATACTTGAATAGATACCAATACAACTATAACCATTAACTCATAATACACACTTATTCGATCGACTTTCCTTTTTCCTTTGTTCGGTTCTGAGCCTTCAAAGTTGCTTCATACATAACTCGAAAACATTTAATTTAAGCAAGGATGAGCATTTAAGTGCCCAAAAAGTAATAACAATTATATATAAAATTTGAAAGAATATAAGTATTCTCTTTACATAACACTTCTACAATGAATTGAAAGTCAGAAGAATAATGACCGATAAAAAATTCACATAACAACTCTCTTTCAAATTCTTTAAATTTGGCTCTCAGCTCTACCCTTGAATAGGGTTTAAGAAACATACTATGAACATTCTTTTCATTTTCAAAAGGTTTAGCGGAATTCTATCCTCAAACCGGCTATAACTTACGGGCATGGAGGGTGATCACCTCAGTTGTACCTTCTGATTGATCAATACTACATAACTTGAACGAAATTCATCGCTCACTCTATCCGCCTTTATGCAAAAATCTTCCCATATAGGGATGTTCATACATGCCCGGTTCCAAACCCAAGGTTTTAATCTTGCTCAACAATAATATGTAATTCAACATATATATATGGGTAATTGACAAAGGTGTATCAACATGTGAATAAATGCTATGATCATCCAAGTGGGGACACTTGTATAACCATTTATAGAAATCAATGAATGTAATATATATATCTCGAGCTAACATGTCGATAATCAAAGCGCATATATAATCAGACAGAATAGAAAAGAATTCTCAAACTTCTTACTCATGTCCATTGCATAAAAGAAAATGCAAAGGTAGGATACTTTGCTGATTCATTTACAAATCTCAACTTAGGTTTTATCTCTTTATCACAACCTATCAATAATCGATCATTCGCTCGATTAGAACAATATATCTTAACATATAGTACCTTTATACATTACAACAAAGACATAGTCCAATCACATAATCACAAAGATCATACTTTTAGTTCCTATTCTATACTTGAAATATTTTTATACATTTTTCAAATATCTCATCCATGCTCTTACGGTGTACTTTTCTTTCTATTATGAATCTCGACATTTGTTTGCCGTCATCGACAGAATGTTATTTGTAAATAATTGAGTCTAAGACTCTTATTCTATACCTCAACATCTCAGAATATCGACATCTTATTTTTAATCATTTTGCAATTTCGAGAAATTGAAAAATTTAAAATAATTCAAATCATTACTAAAGGGCCTATAGTGATATAACTGCACTTATTATTGGTGTTCTTCTTCAAATTTAGAACTTCATAATCGGTTCTCAAGTCATTTAGTTTGGCTTAGGCTTATAACTTTCGAATATCTAATCATAATTAAATGATTTAAACATTAAACAATTACCTCATCATTAATAGTTTAATTAATACTAAACTATTAATGAAACCATTGTCAAAATATAAAAGTTATTTATAATAACTCAAACTATTTTTAAAACATTTATATTACCCAAATAATTATAATTAATATTTAAATATTAATGTACTATTTATCCAAATATTAAAAGTCATTAATTATAACTTCAAATATTTTTAAATCCTTAATATCCTCTTTAAATGGTTTTAAATAAGTAAAACTATTTTAAACTATTTATTTAATATTAATCATTAAATAAACTAAATATCATTAATATTATCTTAATATCATTAATATTTAATTATTAATGAAATTATCATTTAAATATTAAAAGTTATATTTTATAACTTAAAATATTTTAAATACCTTATTTTCATTTAAAATGATTTTCATAATATTAAAATCATTTTTAAACTAAATTATTTAATATAATCATTAAATAACTTTAATATCATTAATAATAATTAATTAATGAAATTCATCACAAAATATTAAAATCATCACAAATAACTCATTTACATAATCAATTCCAAGCCAAAATAAACATAGTAACTAACTAGTTTATTAACAACACTAACTAAACTTCAAAAAATTCAAACTTTAACTAACAATTAAAAAAAAATAACATTACAAAAATTAAATAAGAAACATACAAAAATACTTAATTCCACGCGAATCGAATACGCACTTCCACGCCCAAAACTTAACTAAGGAGATCTTTATAAAAAGTTCTCCCACAACAAAGCCTTTCTCAAAATTGGAGGCCTTATTGTTGGTGAATGAAACAAAGGCCAAGCCCTTCTATTTATAGGTTTAGAAAATGGTGAAGTTCTCAATTTAGTCGATGTGGGACTTGGTTTATACTAATTTTTCAATAGCTCACTTTATGATTTTCTAACGCATTGCTCATAACTCCGATTAATCTGATTTTTGGATATGTTATACATGGTATGTAAGACTATTTTTAAAAATACGAATTACCCAATTCGCGTTCATTAGGTAGCCCAAACAAAGGCGTCAAAAGTGGACGTTCATAACAGCTTTTCAATCTCATTTCAGCTTTACCTCTTTCGCTAAAATAGATCCATAACTCTTTCATTTTAAAACATTTTTGAGCGATTCTCTAGCCCACGTGAAGCTAACTTCCGGGCTACAACTTTTATTCTTTGACCATTTCCAAATTCAACAAATCAAAATTTCGTAAATTCCATTCAAATGGACGCACCGCACTTGTTTGGAAGTTTTGACACTACTACTTTGAAATGTCATAACTCTCTCCTCCGATATCGGATTTAGTCCGTTTTGAGTCTATAGAAAGCTTATTGATTGTACTATAACATACCAAAAGCCCAGAAGGTTTTAGAAAAATTAACTGATCAAAACAAAGTGTCCCGAATAGCACATCCTTATCGCTGACTTTCAGTTTTTGAGAAATTTGACACATTTCCTTCCAATCACCGTAATTCCCTTATCCGAGGTTGGAATGAGGTCATTCCAAAGCCTATGGCTTCCTAACTCAGTGCACTACAACATATCAAAAGCCCAGACCTTTTAAAGTACAAAAAGTGGACGAGAATGCTCCCATTACGATGCCTAAAAATGCAGTTTATCATGATCGATCAACCATGTTTGACCATCTATAACTTCTAATCTATACATGATATGGACTTGATTCTTTTTACGATTAAAGACCACATATTAGGCTACACATAACAACTTTTGAAGAACAAAACTCATGATTGAGCAAAAGAGTTATGGCCTCGACATTTGGTGAATGTAATTTGGTTTTTCCAACTTGCTTAAATCTTCAAATTAAAGTGCACTTTGATGTTATGGGTCTTTGATTTATCAACCCATATCATCAATTAACATTCTATTACAAAACTTTAAACAATCAATTGCATCAAATAATATCGAATCAAAGGATTTCTAGGTTTAGTGTTCTTATACCCTTTTTGCCAAAAATTCTTGATCCTTGCTTCTAATTTGTTATGGGTGATGGTTGGGCTTTGTTTAAGAGTGTATGGGCAATCTTGTACAAGGCAATTAAATATAATATTTAATCACTAGATTTAATTCTTATAATTTACCAATTAACTTCTATCCTTTGGTAAATTAAAACACTTATACAGTAACATAAACCCGGTAATTAAAATTAGGGTTTCTCAACGTCATCAATTAGGGTTTCTAATTGACCATTAGTGGTTCTTTAATTATCTGTGTATGTTACTAACACAGTCATTACGGTTTCTAACTTCAACCAATTAATGTTATAATAATTAGGGTTTGTCCTAATTATCGGCGTAAAAATAGTAATTAGGGTTTATTCTAATTACCGACATCCTTATTCACAGTAATTTCATATACACAGACACTACTCAGAAATATCCCATAACTGAGTTTAATAATTAGGGTTTCACAGCACGGTAATATGCTATGACCTAATTGACCGTCATTGCTCAATATTATCTATCCGCACATACCCAATACATAATTATGGTACTGTAAAATCATTATTTAAATAATATAATATTATTATTCTCATCTCTTGATCACAATCCCAATCCAGGGTTTGGATCTCATGTCTGACTTATTCTTCGTACACAGCATCAATAATCAAGTTAAAATAATTAACTTAAATATTCTGAACAATTCATATAATAAAATATTTATTATATAAATCTAATTATCACTTCATATATTATTTCCAATCATGTATTCATGGAAAATAATTAATAAAAACATTTCGGCTTACAAAAATTTATTACCATATAATTTGTGGTAATTAATAATTCCAAAATTATTTCTAATTTTTCAAGTAATAAATGTATTCGCATTTATCGTTCACTTTACTTGACACTTAGTCTCGTCATTAAATAAAAAAAAATTTATACGCAAAATTTCTTATTTATTTTATATAGAAAATCTCGGGTTATTACATTTTATAATAGTGTTTCGGAGGTTTTTAGTAATGTATGATAACTTTTGTAGTGTAGTTTTTCTTTTTGCCTTGACATGTACAGATAACAGACAAGAAATCTTAGTAATTGCACCTCGCGCCGCGGCGCCAACAAGTGTGTTGCATCTCGCGCCGTGGCGCCATGATCTTAAGTTGCCTTCTGCTAACTCATACCGCATTTGCCCATCCAACAAAGGCCATCTCACGCGACGCGCCTCCGAATTGCTCCGCTCATCGTTAACTCGTACGCAAATACCAACCAAAGAAGGATTCTCGTGCATGGCGAAAGCAAAAAATTGAATTTTAAATGCAGTGTTCCAGCATTTCAAGCTCTACATCTCACCCTCTCCCTCGACAGTTACCAGAACCGAATCGCCCTAACCAGTTTCTTTTTCACCACAAAACCCCTACCCTCTACAAAGCAACCGATTCCTCATACACAGATTCAAACCCAATTAAAGTCAGGCGTGAGTCCAATTGGGGATCAGCAACAACTTGTTTCTTTTCCCCATCAAGGTATTCTATTTAGAATTCAATCGTTCACGAAAATATTTTTTCTTGAGTTATTGGGTTGGTTCTCTCTTAGTGTTTGTATTTGTATATGATTTGGGGTGATTTACACTGCTGGAAATCTGGTTTGAGTATTCACAAACAAAGGCTATCCAAGTTCAGTTGCCAGAGCGCACACAAGGTGCTTGATAAATTGTCTAAGAGAGAAAATTGATTATTTTGGATTATAATCGATGGGACTGCATTGGGAAATTATTGTGCATTACTTCAAGGGTCCTTTCTACAGAAATTTGGCACTGTGTAGGGTCTGTTTTTGCGTCCTCTCCAACTGAAACTTAGACATGGCACCAAAAAGGCAACGACTTAGCGTCGGCGGTTCTTCATCTTCCGCCGCTCCACCACCCACGGATTGGGACAAAGCCAAATTTATCAATGAGGAGGCCTAGAAGAGGTACAAAAGTTCTTTCGGCTCGCGAAATCTGATTCTAGAGCAGGGATTCAGGCCGGATAGGAAAGATGGTGAGCTAAACACCATGATATTGGAGCGGCATTGGATCAACTTCACAAAATCACCCATCTCAGCTATTGTATTTGTGGTTCAGGAGTTCTATGCAAACGCCAATCCTGAAGGCCCGGATGTTGTTCAAGTTTGAGGGAAGCAAGTGGCGTACAGTAGTCAGGCCATCAATGCTTTGTTTGGAACGCCCAACTATGCGTAATGATTACATCTTGAATGGACTCGCAGCTTATGATCTTGATGATATCATTTGGCAGCTTTGTAAACCCGAGACTGAGTGGAAGAAAAATGATTACACGGGGGAAAAGACTAGTTTCTCGTCGTCGGCACTCAATCGCTACGGGAAGGTGTGGTTTAGCTTCATTTGTGCCAACATGATCCCAACCCGTCATTTGAGCGACGTGACTAAGGATAGGGTGATCCTGCTTTTCGCCATTGTCATAAGCCAACATGTGGATATTGGTGTGCTCATTCATGACTCCATTCAGAAGGCAATCAAAAGTACCGTTGCTGCTGGACTTCCTCATCCATCATTGATCACTACATTGTGCAAGCAGGAAGGTATCTAGTGGGGGCCCGAGGAGATAGCCTCTCCACCGATGACAGTCATTGACCACCTGACTATCAAACGCTACTATGAGTGGGACGGGGCATAGTCTCATGCCAGAGGTGAGGTATACGGGCCACCTAGAGTGCCACCTCCTTCAGCAGACCCAGATCCTTCTCAAGCACCTGAGGCAGGCCCAGCTAGTCAAGGTCTTTTGGCAGACATCATGGCATCCCTCACCCCGCCGCATCGTAAATAGGGACGCCGAGGCATGAGGCAATGGAGGCACATAGCAAATTGTGGCTCGAGGCGGAGATAACGATCAAAGATTAGGTGGTTTGGTGAACACTATGCAGAACATCTACACAGACTATTGTGGCGAGAGCACTGAGTTCACGCCATACCAATTTCCAGAGCCTCCTGTCTTCCCACCTTACCCTCCACTATCACCGCCTGCCGAAGCTGATCAGGACGCAGCTGAGGAGGATGAAACCAATGCCGATGCTGAGTGAGCGATCTCTAGGGAAGCCCTCTTGTATACAACTGCTTTATGTTTAGCAATGAGGGCATTGCTTACCTCAAGTTTGGGGGTGTTTTTGGCTTTTATCTGCTTATATTTCAGATCGCCATGTTAGGATTGCTGACTTTAGTACTTTATTATGTTTTATTTATCAAGATTGTGTGCGATCTTTTGAATCATGGATTATGCTTGAATTTTTATCATTATGGATGCCATGAACTATTTTTGGTTTTATTTATTTATGCTTTGATTATTTTTAGCATGATTGAGGTTTTTAGCCATCTTTTTGGGGATTATACAGATTAGATGCTTGTGCCATATGAATGGCCTTTTTCACCCTATTTTGAGCTGCTATTTAGCAAGGGTGTTATAGTTATCATTATTTTTTGATTATGGCTGATGACAAGCACCAAGTTTTATGGTCTATCTCTTAGAGTCGTGACATGCATGTATGAGTTAGGGGTTTTTCAATTGATAAGTTTAGACTATTATTGATCCGTCCTTCTAGCAAGCACCGACCAACTGTGTGAACTAGTAATTTTTTTCAAAATTTAGTTCGCGTGTTTATTGCTTTGATCATTTGTTCACTCTTATAAATTTTCATTTTTACAAGGTAATAAAAGACTTAGACGTTTTTACAGTTGTGGATCTTGGATTCGTACATGTTTAGATATATAAAAAAAATTAAAAAAATAAAATAGAATAATTTGTTATTGAAGATTGAATATCGAAAGTCTTGCGGTGGGTCGAGATGGAGCGTAAAATGCACTCGCCCATAAACGCAGGATCGATATTGAGATGGAGCATAAAATGCACTCGCTTAATAATCTTCTGTGCTCGTAAAGTCTAATTTGGCTTATGATGATTACGTGGCCTTTGCTACTCAAGTTACTAGATTCTTAGGGGTGTTCTACACATAGTTCCCTACAGCCATCTGGTTTGGGAGTCACTGATCAAAAGCTCATTAATGGGTAGTTCTGATTAGCCTAAGGTAATCAAGGACTATCCGAGTCAGGTTTTACAGCCTTCATGCTAGAGTTTTTTGATCCGTTACTGCACTTGTGTCTTATTCTTAATGCTTGTTGAATGTTTAAGTTGCGGAGTGTGCATATTTGTATTAACAATCGACTGTGCGAACTTATTTTGAAGATTAGTCAGGACGGTTGGTCTCCACACACACACATAGAATGGATCGAATACAGTCTTATACTTGATATTAAATGAACCCTTATTCATATATGTGTTTGCCCTATTCTCTAGGAGTAGCTTTATGCTTTGAGGCCATGATACTATATTACAGTTTTATTTTTCTTTCGCGTGTGTTTTACTTTTGTTAATGTGTGTTAGATAGTTACTTGAGGACAAGCAAAGGCTTAAGTTTGGGGGTATTTGATGAGTGGAATTTATACCCGCGAATCGGATACTTTCTGACTTAAATAGTTGCATATTCTCATAGTTTTAATACGATTTTATATGATAATTGTGTTATTGTGCCTAATTGATGTACTGTAGAGCTTTATAGCGTTTTTCAAACATTAAAGAGGCAAAACGGTCAAATTCTACATAGCTGCGCCGCGATGCCAATGTCTAGCTTAAAGTTCAAAAGCAGCCAGCCACCTCCCCGACCCCTGTAAGACCAAAAAATTTTTTAAATAAAAGGAATTTCCTTTATTTATTATTTTGAAATAGTAAGGGTGGATTTGATTAATGTGGTTAGTTATGGGTAAAATCATGAAATATTTTAAATAAGCAAGTGGTGATATAATATTCATTATTGTTAGGAGAATATTCGTTTGGTGCATGGAATATTAAATGCTTGTCGAGGAATATTAAATGCGGCCAGTAGCGACCATGTGTAGTCCCCATAACGAAGCGATTGGAGGAAAAAAGCGACAAAAAAAAGTTGTTTAAAAATAACGGCGTAGTTATTCTGGTTTACCTTTGTTGGAATACCGGTGGGTTAAAACACGATGTCTGGCGTTATTGCCGCGATAGCACTGCGGTATTGCACCAATTATTGATTCTTACGTGAAGAAGGCACTACTCGATAATGGTTCTGATAATTCTTTATTCGATATTTTATTTTATTGATTCAATAATTCTTTGCATTGATATTTTATATTCTTTGTTGTTTGAATAATTGTCATTACGGTATTTTTTTCATTATCGGAACAATAATTCATATTATCTGAATAATATTATTAGATAACATTATTGGCAATGTCTAGAAAGTTACATCTAAGGAGAGGTTTGGTCACCTAATTGCGGCGCCATTGAGGAGAAATTCTTATTGAAAGCCCCTCTTTCTGGGGCTGCACGGTTGTCAATATTGTGATTACTGTAATATTATTTGTGAATAATTAATTATTGATTCATACGATGAGGAAAATATTGATTTTATGAGGATATAGATGGAGAAAATTTTTAATGTGACAATTGTTGAAAATTAATATTTTATCTTTTTACGATAAAATAATTCATTTAAATATATTATTTTAATAATATATTAACGATGATATTTTTACGATGAATGTGGGATATATGAGTATATGTGGAGGAGGAGTATTTTTGTTGTAATAAATGTTTAAAACATATTAAACATGTAAATTGGACCCCATTTATTGGTTTGAAATTTGATTATAGCACAATAAAATCGCCCATTTGTGGATTTAGGTCAATTTACATTTGGAATTTGGAAAAACTTTCTTACGTAAAGTTGTAGAAATTGAATTTCCTATAAAAACTCATGAGATTTGAATTTTCTGGCAAAAGGGCTATTTATTGTGAATTATTGAAGTTAGAAGCTCAAAATAATTGATTTTTAGAAGTTTTAATTATTTTATAATAGAAAAACGTTTTTTTGATGTGTGAGCCTCATTTTACATGTGTTAGTTGGCTGGAAATCAGATTCAAAGGTTGCGTAGAAAACTTAATATATATATTAATATTATATTAAATTTTACCTTTGGTGTTCTAAGCGATTTCCTATAAATAGGTCTTTAGGTTAGAATTGAAAATCACACGAAAATGAAGTTTTCTCTCTATATATTATCGGCGTATTCTTGTGAGTATTTTGAGTATACTTTGAGTATTGCTATCTGGTGAAAGTTCAAGTCATAGCCTATATCAGTGTTTCAACTAAAAATCTTGTCTTTCGAGGTAAGGGATGTTATTTTCTTCTCAAATGATATTATTTCTTCAATATCATTATCTTTGAAATATTGGTTGGAACTTTTTATCAAATTTGGAACTTTTTCATGTCGGGTTACTATTCATGAGTTCTTATTCATGAGTTCTTATTCATGAGTTCTTATTCACGATTCTTATTCACGAGTCTTATTCACGAAGCGTGAAGATGTTTTTGTGAAATTTCTATCTTTTGGTGTCGGAGTTACTATTCACGTATCTGGCACTATTCACGTATCTGACACTATTCATCCAAAAACAAATTTCTTCTTTTTGTCCAAAATATCTATTATGGATACTAGCTTTGATTGTATCCATGTTTTGATCATTCTTGAATTTTACACCACTATGATTATTTTTGAGGTATTTTTGGATGTGGATAAAACAAAATCGAATCCTTAATCCTTAATCCTTGTCATTTTGTTTCCTTTGGATTCGTTTCTTTAAAAATATTTTTCATCATCCTCGGTCTTAAATGATGATATTATGGAATATCTTTGGCTTTTGTAGTGCAAAGATGAATGATTTATGATGAATATCTTTGGCTGTGGTGCAAAGATGAATGATTTCGATGAATATCTTTGGCCGTAGTGCAAAGATGAATGATTTCGATGAATATTTTGATGAACATGACCAGTGTTTAGATGAACATGATGTCCTTGGCACATAGTGCAAGGATGAATATTTGATCGGATATATATTGATTGATGTTCTGAGGGATAAAAATAGAAGATGAACTTTAAAATTCATACATAGAAGATAGTAGTTTGCATTCTCTACTTAACTCTTCTAATGAATTATTATTTCATTTGAATATTGATTTAAAACTTGTTGTCTATTGTATTCTATTATATTTTTCCTGTTGAAGACTAACGATAATTTGTTGTATATTATCTTAGTCATAATATTCTTCTTGGGCTAGTCGAGCTCACCCTTTTCCTTTTTGTTCCATTTTTCTTCTCAGGAGGCGAGAATATATCTAGTACGAGTCGGGGTATGGAATGAAAGTTCTAGGGAGAGTTGTTTAGTAGTCCTCACCATTGTTGTAAAATAATGTATCAATAATTATGATGGGGATTTATTTGCGTGTGGATATTGTCTAGATGGCAATATCTGTATTTAAACTCACAGTTTATATGTTGTAATAATAAAGTTGTAGTTATTTCTGTACCATGTATTTGGCGACTCAGAATGGGTTGGATGGAATGGACCTATTTTGGGGGCGTCACAGTTGGTATCAGAGCTTAGGGATATGATATCTGGCGGAGATCGGGGAATAAAACTAGGAGGGAGGCGAGTAAATCCTTAGCTAGTGTGTCCTACCTAAGCTTATTTGTTAGTTGGTTAGTATATAGGGATATTATGTGATATATTGATTTCCTTAATTAACCCTTGTTTTATGGCGATGTTTGAGAATGTCGTTGAGAATATTAACGATGGAGTGAATGAGGCCAGGTGGAGATGCATGTACTTACCAGCGAGGAGAGCGTGCAGCAGTGGCAATGTACCTCCTGTAAACAATACCACTTTGGCGAGACGATAAGCGACGGGATGTTTAGAAGCTTTTTGCGATTCATGCAAAATCGAGACGAGAGGAGACTAGTGTTTCAAAACATAGGAGAAATGATAGCAATTCACGGGTTTGTCACAATGACGATTTCAAAGAGTTGGGACCACGAATTTAAGGAAAGCGAGATCCGATCATGGCGAAAACATGGGTCAAACAAATTACCAAGATATTCGATGTCTTGGGATGCGGAGAAACGAAAGGTTCCATTACGCCACCTTTATGTTAAAGTGGCGGGCGGACTCTCTTGGTGAGAGTGCGTGAAGCGTACCCATCCATTGCGCTTCGGCATATCTTGGGAGGCGTTTGAAACTATTTAATGACAAATACTTTCACGAAAGTGTTAAATCATATGAAGGAAGTGGAGTTTATTAGGCTGGAAGCGAAACAACATGGCGGTGTCTCGATTATATGAGGCGAAGTTTGCGGAGTTGTCGAGGTTTGCACCTCATTTGGTTGAAAATGAGGAGCGAATAGCGCGTATGTTTACGAGGGGTCTAAAACCCGAGATTCGACAATATCTTATCTCTCATAAATTTTCTTTATATTGAGATGTTGTAAGCAGGGCTCAATTATTAGGCGTGATAGCGAGTATGTTCAATGGGGACCACAACGAGGTCATATCGGTGGCGGCGATCATCAAAAGCGATGATAACCGGTAGGGAGGAAAGAATACGGACAAAGGCGGTAACCACTCGGGTGGTAATCGTGGCCATGATAATAGGAGAGGTGACTCAGTGGACATTTCAAGAAGAAAGGTTCAACAATAACCATGTGAAGGCGTTAGCGCCCGGTAACAAGCTGGTTCCAAGGGAGGAGAAACGACCACCGGTCGTATCTATAAATCTTGGAAAGAGGGACATATCGGTCAAAGCGCCCTAGCAGTTCGGTATGCTATAATTGTGGAAAGGAAGGACATATAGCTCGAGAGTGTCACGATGGCGAAACCAAGTCCAGTGAGGATGGTGACTCGAAAGGATGTCTAGAAAAGTCAAAGTCGAAAGGTTCTAGAAGGCGTTTGTGCATTGGCCGGTCAAAATCGAGGAACGAGCGAGTTTAGCACAGGTTAGTTAATTATAAATTCTTGCGAAGTTTATACCTTACTAGAATCTGGGTTCTACCCATTCTTTTATCTCTCTTGCTTTGCGCTCAGCGTTTGAACTTGACTACGGAGAAATTAGACTTTGACCTATTTATGGAGACTCAGTTTGGAAAAACTTTCATTACATCCGTTGTTTAGAAATCTTGCTTGATTCGGGTTGGCACTATCACATTACACATTAACCTTATTTCTATAGAGATATTTGTTTTTGATGTGATTTTAAGGTTAACTACTCATCATGCCAAAATTGATTGCTTTACGTAAGGTTGTTAGTTTTCATATTCTTAAGCAACTTTTGTTATTGAATTCAAACAACCAAACCATTGAAGTCAAACTCTTTAATATTAAATTATAAAGCCATTTGTTTATTGAAAAGCGAATGTCAAGCTTTCTTAGTCCATGTTATGGATTTGAATAAAGACACGTCGATTTGAGTAATATTCTGTTGTTATTGATTTTTCTGGCGCATTTCTGAAGAATTTCTTGGCCTACTCGAGGCGTGATATTGAATTTGTATCGACTTTAAATCCGGTTTACAAAACCCATTTCTAAAATCTCATATCGAATGGCTCTATTGAACTTGAGTTAAAAACCCAATTGTAGAAGTTGATACGAGAGCCTCTGTCTGGTGACTTCCTTTGTGGAATGCAAAAGCCGAGACTCTCCGTAGGGACACCATATTAAATGCGATAGTAAAGCGATAGGTGTCATTGTGACATCTTATCAAGGTTGGGATATGAGTCACGATTGAGAACAACCTAAATCGGTAATCGAAATCGTAGCTTTCTAGGCTTAGTTGGTTATTATCGGAGATTCATTGAAGGATATTCTCGAATCGCTATTCCATTCCATTAGCGGTGACTCGTAGAGATACAAAATTCGAATGGAGCAAAGAATGTGGGAAGAGCTTGAAGAACTCGAGAGGAGACTCATTTGAATACATGTTACGACCATGCCATCTGGAAAAGCGAGCGTAGTAGTGACGTGTTGAGTAGAAGATCGTATACAAAATCTGAGTGCGATATTGTCAAAAACTAATTTAATTATAATTTACAAATAATAGAGATGGAGATGAAAACTTTAGGTACCCATTGATGATATCTGAGTATAATCAACTTTAATCGATAAAGTTAAAATTTATTCAAGCTACACACAGGGTGATGAATTTGAAGAATGAGGTACAAGTTGTTATTTCAAAAGCGAGAATCGGTGAAGTGAGAAAGCTCAAACCTTGATTTATTAATCAATTTGAAATTCTCGATCGAATAGGAGCTGTGACCTATAGACTCGTTTACTACCGCCAAGTATGGCGTGTGTTCATAACGTTTTTCACGTGTCGATGTTACGTAAATATGTGGACGACCGAACCACGTCATTGAGTTAGAACCCGGACAAGATAGCCAAAGACTTAACGTCTGAGGAGGTACTGTCAAGATCTGGATAGGAAAGAACATGTCTATGTCTGGGGTTATACCACAAGTTAAAGTTTTGTGGAGAAACCATGCTATTGAGGAAATAACACAGGAGTTGGAAATGAAAATGAAAGCGAGGTATTTTCATCTTTTGAAACACAGAATCGTCGTCAATTTAGAGGATGAAATTTCATAAGGAGGGAGGTTGTAAGACCGAAATTTTTTTAAATAAAAGAAATTTCCTTTATTTATTATTTTGAAATAGTAAGGGTGGATTTGATTAATGTGGTTAGTTATGGGTAAAATCTTAAATATTTTAAATAAGCAAGTGGTGATATAATATTCATTATTGTCGGAGAATATTAGTTTGGTGGTGGAATATTAAATGCTTTGTCGGGAATATTAAATGCGACGGTAGCGACCATGTGTGGTCCCCATAACGGAAGCGATTGGAGGAAGAAAGCGACAAAAATAAGTTGTTTAAAAATAACGGCGTAGTTATTCTGATTTACCTTTGTTGGAATACCGGTGGTTAAAACCACGATGTCTGGCGTTATTGCCGCGATGCTTTGCAGTATTGCACCAATTATTGATTCTTACGTGAAGGCACTACTCTCGATAATGGTTCTGATAATTCTTTATTCGATATTTTATTTTATTGATTCAATAATTCTTTGCATTGATATTTTATATTCTTTGTTGTTTGATAATTGTCATTACGGTATTTTTCATTATCGGAACAATAATTCATATTATCTGAATAATATTATTAGATAACATTATTGGCAATGTCTAGAAAGTTACATCTAAGGAGAGGTTTGGTCACTAATTGCGGCGCCGATGAGAGAAATTCTTATTGAAGCCCCTCTTTCTGGAAGCTGCACGGTTGTCAATATTGTGATTACTGTAATATTATTTGTGAATAATTAATTATTGATTCATACGATGAGGAAAATATTGATTTTATGAGGATATAGATGGAGAAAATTTTTAATGTGACAATTGTTGAAAATTAATATTTTATCTTTTACGATAAAATAATTCATTTAAATATATTATTTTAATAATATATTAACGATGATATTTTTACGATGAATGTGGGATATATGAGTATATGTGGAGGAGGAGTATTTTTGTTGTAATAAATGTTTAAAACATATTAAACATGTCGGTTGGACCCCATTTATTGGTGAAATTTGATTATAGCACATAAAATCGCCCATTTGTGGATTTAGGTCAATTTACATTTGGAATTTGGAAAAACTTTCTTACATAAAGTTGTAGAAATTGAATTTCCTATAAAAACTCATGAGATTTGAATTTTCTGGCAAAAGGGCTATTTATTGTGAATTATTGAAGTTACGAAGCTCAGAAATAATTGATTTTTAGAAGTTTTAATTATTTTATAATAGAAAAACGTTTTTTTGATGTGTGAGCCTCATTTTACATGTGTTAGTTGGCTGGAAATCAGATTCAAAGGTTGCGTAGAAAACTTAATATATATATTAATATTATATTAAATTTTCTGCTTTGGTGTTCTAAGCAATTTCCTATAAATAGGTGCTTAGGTTAGAATTGAAAATCACACCAGAAACTGAAGTTTTCTCTCTCTATATTATCGAGCGTATTCTTGTGAGTATTTTGAGTATACTTTGAGTATTGCTATCTGGTGAAAGTTCAAGTCATAGCCTATGTCCAGGTGTTTTTTTACTAAATCTTGTCTTTTTTCGAGGTAAGGGATGTTATTTTCTTCTCGAATGATATTATTTCTTCAATATCATTATCTTTGAAATATTAGTTGGAACTTTTATCAAATTTGGAACTTTTTCATGTCGGGTTACTATTCATGAGTTCTTATTCATGAGTTACTATTCATGAGTTACTTATTCACGAGTTCTTATTCACGAGTCTTATTCACGAAGCGTGAAGATGTTTTTTGTGAAATTTCTATCTTTTGGTGTAGGAGTTACTATTCACGTATCGGCACTATTCACGTATCTGACACTATTCATCCAAAAAACAAATTTCTTCTTTTTGTCCAAAATATCTATTATGGATACTAGCTTTGATTGTATCCATGTTTTGATCATTCTTGAATTTTACACCACTATGATTATTTTTGAGGTATTTTTGGATGTGGATAAAACAAAATCGAATCCTTAATCCTTAATCCTTGTCATTTTGTTTCCTTTGGATTCGTTTCTTTAAAAATATTTTCATCATCCTCGGTCTTAAATGATGATATTATGGAATATCTTTGGCACATAGTGCAAAGATGAATGATTTATGATGAATATCTTTGGCACGTAGTGCAAAGATGAATGATTTCGATGAATATCTTTGGCCCGTAGTGCAAAGATGAATGATTTCGATGAATAATATCTTTGGCCGTGGTGCAAAAGATGAGCAGTGTTTAGATGAACATGACCAATGGGTGGATGTCCTTGGCACATAGTGCGAGGATGAATATTTGATCGGATATATATTGATTGATGTTACGAGGATAAAAATAGAAGATGAACTTTAAAATTCATACATAGAAGATAGTAGTTTGCATTCTCTACTTAACTCTTCTAATGAATTATTATTTCATTGCGAATATTGATTTAAAACTTGTTGTCTATTGTATTCTATTATATTTTTCCTGTTGAAGACTAACGATAATTTGTTGTATATTATCTTAGTCATAATATTCTTCTTCTTGGGCTAGTCGAGCTCACCCTTTTCCTTTTTGTTCCATTTTTTCTTCTCGGGGGCGAGAATATAGCGATGCAGAGTCGGGGTATATGGAATGAAAGTTCTAGGGAGAGTTGTTTAGTAGTCCTCACCATTGTTGTAAAATAATGTATCAATAATTATGATGGGGATTTATTTGCGTGTGGATATTGTCTAGATGGCAATATCTCGTATTTAAACTCACGATTTATATGTTTATATGTTGTAATAATAAAGTTGTAGTTATTTACATACCATGTATTTGGCGACTTCGAAATGGGTTGGATGGAATGGACCTATTTTGGGGGCGTCATTATCGATAGTACTTCATAACTATTGTTCAGTTATTGAAGATATATAATTTGTATGTTTTAAGCATGTCATTTAAATGGAATTGTTGTACTTGTTGAGCTAGTTAGATCACTCTTGCTTGAACCATATGAATGCAGCTAAGCCGAACGAACCGAAGGATTCGGAAAAGATAAAGGGAAAGCTAAAGCGACCCTGTAGATTACCTATGTAATAGTATAGGTAAATGATGTTAATATTTGATATTATGACAAGAACAAATGTAATGGTTATAAAGAACCTGGGGAATGGTAATATTGTTTTGGAATATATATAAGACATATTCGTTCTTTTGAGGTATTTCAATTGAATGTTTGTGTGAACTGTAGCACTGTGTAGCACCATATGTCGGGTTAGAAGATACCCGAATTTGGGGGCGTTACAATGTTGGTCCAGTAATAGCTAACTTACCACTACAAGAACCCTTACTATCCTTTGACCCCTTCTTCGGGCAATTTCTTGCCATGTGGTCCATCGACCCACAAACAAAACAACCATGGTTTTTCTTAGGATTAGGACAGTTGGGTGATATATGTCTCTCCTGCCCACAGTTATAACAAACTGACTTTCCCTTCAGACAGACTCCCAGATGAGTCTTTTCGCATGTCTTTCATGCCTCCATCCTACGTTTAAGATCCCCTTGTTTCACCCCAGTATTCCCGGAGTTAAAACTCTTCCATTTTGGCATACTGCCACTACCACTGGCAACCTCTACCTTGGTTCCTCCCTCTCCCTTACTCTTATTCTTTCTTTCTTTATGGTATTGGGTCAACGCCTCACTACCACCTTCTTCTATAATCACCTTTTCTAGAATGATCGTATAGGAAGCACTCTGGAACACAAAAATCCTATTTTAGAGCCAAGGTTTCAGGCCCTGCTCAAACCTACGAGCCTTCCTCTCATCAGTGTCCACTTGGTGTGGAGCAAACCTTGCCAATTCATTGAATTTGGCCACGTACTGGGGAGCCATTATGTCCCCTTGCTTAAGTTCTAGGAATTTAATCTCCATCCTCCCTTGCATGCTAGTAGGAAAGTAGTTCTTGAAGAATACCTTTTGAACTGTTCCCACGTAACCGCATCCGTTCTAGCCCCACCCTGGTGAGCCTCCCACCAAAAGTTGGCTTCCCCTTTCATCATGTAAGTAGCAAAAGAAGTCTCTTGCGCCTCACCTACGTTTGTAATAACAAACGCCTTCTCTATTTCTTTCACCCACGTCTGGGCCTCTATTGGGTTTGTCGTTCCTTTAAACTTCGGCGGACCAACGCTTTTAAATTCTTTAAAGGTAGTCGTTCTAGCAACCCTAGGTATTGCGGGTGCTCTACCCCCAGTTTGGTTAAATGCATCCATGAATAAATTAACGAACTCTTGCATAAGGTTATTCTGACCCCCTTGGTTATCGTTATGTGATTCTGCTTCCTGATTATGTTGTCTTCTTCTTAGCGGCAATATTCTGATTAAATATATAAAGTTTCATTATTATCTATTTACTTACTTAGTTATCATTCCACAATAATAACTCATACCACAACAAGCACATTTAATAAAAAGTTCATTTTATTAATATGCTTCTTCATAGTCAAAACTATTTACAATTTGCTTCCATAGCCAAAAGCTATTACATTACTATCCCGCGATTGACTTCTACAAAAATTGGGAATTACAAAAAGACTACCCTTTAATTATAAAAAAGAGGGTTTTATGTCACTACACATATAAAAAAAGATCTACCGATCTACTAACACTGCCTTATGATATTCTCATGTTTCTGATTCGCTAGAATCGAAATAATGTCCCGACTAATAGTATGTCGAGTCTGCCCTGACTCAATTGAATAACAAACAATTTTTAGCTTGAAATCCTCATGAGCACTGTTATGGATGTAGGACATCCGTGCTATCTTCTGGTCTTTCTCAACCAGTTTCTTACGAAGCTCTACGGCCTCTTCGTTATAGTCCCTAGCCTTATCTGTCATAAGCATATTTTTCATCGTGCTCTGACTCAAAATTTGCTTCTGCAGACTCCTTTGCTTCATAAAGAGAACTAATCTCTTCATTCTGGTTCTGCACAACTATACGCAGTTGCATATTCTTGTCAAGCACTGCCAGATACAATGCTCTCATTACATCTAGAGGTGTTAACTCTTCTGAAGGTTCCATCGTATTAATCGATGTTACCTCCATATCCTCCTCCACATCTATCATCATATCCAAGTATGATACTAGAACCATATCTTCCTCGGAGTAGTCCTCCTCAGAAATGTACTCCTCTGGCTCCAAATCTTCCAGAATCACTAACGGTACCTCCGCCACTGGTATAGGTACATCGAGCTATCGATCGACATCTACAATAACACATAACATGTTGATTAGTATATAATACATAATAATATAAGCACAAATCACATTTAATTTATTTAGGGTTAATTTCCATCTTTTAAATCTTTCTGTACTGAGTTTCCTCAATACCTTATTAACTCATTCGACTCGAGTTTACTTCCTTCGGACTTTACCTTCCTTAACGAGGTTATTAGTCTAAGGTTCTCCCCCCCTTAAGTTTTATAACCTAATGCTTTGATACCAACCTGTGACGTCTCAAAATCTGGGTATCTTCCAACCCGACAGATGGTGCTACATGGTACTCATAATCATACATTCATTCCATTGAAACCATAACACAATGAATGTATTAACTATATTCTTATTCAAAGTTCATAAACTGAATACATCATTTATTGTTCATAAGTATAATACATACAAATATACTAGTCTATTACAGGATAATTAACTATCCATCTTAGCCTTGCCTTTATCTCTATTAGAACTCTTAGTTCGTTTGGCCTTATCTGCAATCATATAATTCAAGCAAGAAGTGAGCATAACTAGCTCAACAAGTCTAACAAAGGATAATATCAATACCACATCGAGAATTATATGATTATCTTCCATAACTGAACAAATAGCTATGAAGTACTATGAAACATTGACTAGCACTTCTCATTTCATAACAACAATTCCAAAGTATACACAATAGCTTAGGAATTCGGAACCGGTTGAAAGACCATGAACATACTCTTTTCGTTTTCATACATGAAAAGGACATCCCGGCACTAAGGTTGTACATCCTATATTTCTTATGAACACTTCTAGGTGATCAGCCTATAATACTCTATGTTTATCAACACTCATCCATTAAATGTATGTACGTTTAAGTTTTGGCAACCTCACGTGCCCATCGAATAATTGATGAAAATACCTTTGTTTGTTCATATACAAACTTACCTTAAATCTGTACCAAATACTTGGCATAGGATAGCGTTAATAGTTCCATATCGAAAGACTTGTAAACAAATTAATCTAACTCTTAAGAATAGTCTAGCTGAGTTAAAACTGGCATCGACCCTTTCGTAAAACAATTCATGCATCTTAGAACATGAATCACAGAAAACTTGACTAAGACGAAGGTTAGACAAGCATTAAGAAAACTTGCCTTCAAGCGTCTTTGAATACAATATTCAATAGTTCTCAGTCCTTATAGAATCTACATGATATATTCATATAGCACACTATAATTAGCTATCGAACAATCTCATCACATTGTTATTACCAACTTCATTCTCTTCTATGTCTTACATGAATTTATTTCATTAATAATGTCAATTCGACTTATTATTCTTCCTTACGACTTATTAACGTCTTACGTTACTAACCGAGACTTATTCGTTATTGATTAATTACCAAAGCTCGAATACATTTTACTTCGTATATCTCGCGTTCTTTGTTTAATCTCAATTAAACCATACTCATGTTACTAACGTCATCACTAAGTAAGTGATTTTAAGATTGGTCTTACTATGTATATTAAATACATACATACTACCATATTGGTTTACAATTAATAGGAATTAGGAAACTAACTTAGTCAACAAAATCCCATTACTGACGCCACGTCGCGACAACCCTTTATACTAGTGGCGCTGCGGCGCCACTCTCCAGAAACTCCTCCTCATGTTCACGGCGTTGCGGCGCCACTCTTCCGTAACTAATTCCTCTATTCCTGGCACTTCGGCGTGACATTTAACACAGGGGTTCGCACTGCGGTGCCTCCCCTGAGCCTCAGTTGGCTTTGACAGTTTGATATTTTGACAAACTTCCCGGGCTCATAACTTATTCGTTTTACATCCGAATTGGCTTGTTCAAAAGCCATTAGCTCAAAAATTATATACTCTAAGTGTTCATGCAATAATTTTACATTTTCAATTCCGTTAACTCGGAATTCACCTTTTAGTTCATTATCGAGCGTTCGTTTATCATTCGTGAGCGTTCATAGCTCGTTTTCTTCGTTCTAAGTGGAAATTCGATGATTCTTGAGTCCACGACTCTTGAATACCTTATCTCACGTGATTCCATCGAAAACAAAAGTTTCCAAGTTAAACGACAACTTTTGACTACTAATCTAAGATTTTTACGTTTTCAACGTTTAACGCCGAATCTCAGAAATTTCGCCATAACTTCGTTACTCGTGTTCTATACGCCAAATTAAATGGAAAAATTTCATTGATTCATCATCTACATCCTAACCAAGAAATATGCACATACCCTAATAATGATGGTTTTCAATTTGTCTATCAACAACCAAGTTAACGTTCAAAGTTTTCCTCGGTTTAAACTTACATAATCAATTACGATTTCTACTTAAACATTACTTATCAATGTTTTAATCATTAATAGCCATCCTTATACCAAGAAGAGACATGCTCCACCAATCTACGATTCTCTACGAAAAATTAATCAAAAAGGTCGAAGACTAACGTTTACAAAAT
Source organism: Panax ginseng (assembly GCA_020205605.1). NCBI lineage: Eukaryota > Viridiplantae > Streptophyta > Magnoliopsida > Apiales > Araliaceae > Panax > Panax ginseng. Next base: position 88,212,170 of record CM035139.1, on the reverse strand, counting down.
ATTACCTTTTCGTTCTTCACATTCTTGCTAAAAACTCTTATGCTTTTCTTCAAAGTAGCTTGATTACTTGTTTCTAGCTCTTTCTCTCACTCCGTATTTATTGGAGAAAGTTTGTAAAACAACAAATGAACAACCTAAGCTTTCTTTTATAGGCAAACCAAATGGAGGGTATTTTGGTCATCCCGCCCCACCTCCTTAATATTCATGGCTTAGCCACCAAGTAATCACTTTACTTGATGGCCAAGGGGCCAGCCCACAAGGTCCATAGGTCTTTCCCATGGGTTGCCCCATGGATTTTACCCATCCGGTGACCCGTTGGTTCGATCCTCAGTTCGGTTTCTTGGATCGGGCTTGATTAAACTTAACATCGGGCGTTAAATTGGGCTTGATTACACAATTCATTGGGCTTGATATAATCCAAGTCTAATTAGATTCTACAAAGTCCTTGAACTCAAAGTCCATTAATACTAATCGTATTCTACGCGTTCAATTCTCGTATTCTCTTCATATAGTATTCGTACGATATTCGTATTATACGTCGTATTAATCTTCTTACTATACTCATATACTAATTTGTATCATACTCGTATATGACATGTATAATAACCCTAATCATTATACGCATTTCATTTTCTTCTCGGAAATCACTTTCCCTAACCCTTAGGTTTTAAGTCCGCAGGCAAAAACTTCGTTTGCCATAACTGAAATATTATTGGATATTCCATCTCGTCTTAGAATTCTATCATTACGCGTTTCTCGGAATTTCAAACTTAATTCCTGAGCAGAAACGAATGAATAGTGTTTTATGGAAATTTCTCGGAAAACTTTTTTTTTCATCTTGGAAATTTAAAACAATTAATTCTAGTACATAGCCAGAATCCTAACCATATCAGCACATTCTAGGTCATAGAACGACCTTCAAATACCTTACTCACATAAATAATCAATTAAATTCATTTAATCCGCATAATCAAATAAAAAATTAATTCTCATATAAATTCAATTTTCTCGGGTGTTACAATACATTTCATTCTAACGTTCTCCATCCGACTCACATTCGGATTTTATTAATCTTATTACTGTTCATTATGGCTTTCTGATAAATCATATCTTACTTAATATTTTTGTTATAAATTACATGAACCCCACGTTCATTATTCTTTCTTAATGTCAAAGCCATACGGTTTGTTGTATGCTAAGACCGATCGTTCATCGCAACAACGTTGTGTTTACGTTCTTTATCTTTTAATCTTGTCACTTGATTAAGTGTTACATTCGATGAATTAAATGTTCTTTATCTTTCATTTTACTTTCCCCTAGAGTTGAGCAATAAAAATCTCTTCTCTGGGCTTGGCTCTACACCGGCGCTATGGCACTGGTTCCCTTCTTGTTCCTCGCGCTGTAGCACCACAAGCCAGTAATTGACTGTAACGCCCCCAAAATAGGTATACATCACCCATTCTGAGACGCCAAATACATGATACAAAAATAACTACAACTTCATTAATACAATTGTCGTGCAAAATACGACAACACATAAACTGTGAGTTTAAATACAAATATTGTCTTCTAGAAAATATCCATACTCAGATAAAGTCCTTATTACAATTATTGACACACTATTTTACAAAAATAGTGAAGACTGCTAAAACAACTGTCTAGGACCATCACTCTATACCCCGACTGGTTCCTGCTATATTCTCGCTTCCTGAAAAGAAAAATGGAACAAAAAGAAAAAGGGTGAGCTCAACTAGCCCAGTAAAGAACATTATGACTAAGATAATATACAAAAAATTATCCTTAGTCTTCAACAGGAAAAAATCTGATAGAATATAATAGACAACAAGTTTTAGATCAACAACTACAGCGGAAACAATTATTCATTAGAAGAGTTAAGTAGAGAATGAAATCTACTATCATCTATGAATTTAAAAGTCTATCATCAATATTTTATCCTTGTAACATCAATCAATATACATATTGTATAAAATATTCATCTTTGCACTACGGGCCAAAGATATTCATTTGTATCACCAATTGGTCATTTTCATCTCAACACTTGTTCAACTTTGCACTACGGGCCAAAGATATTCATCAGGTAAACATTCATCTTTGCACTACAGGCCAAAGATATTCATCAAGTATCACCATTAAGGACTGAAGATGATGAAAAATATTTTAAAGAACGAATCTAGTGAGGCAAAAGAACAAAGATTAGAGATTCATACTTTAGATAATTCAAGTTTAAAAATACTCCATAATAAACCATAATGGAGTAAAATTCAAGACTGAAGATCAAAACATGGATATAATCAAAGATAGTAACCATAATAGACATCTCGGACAAAGAAGAGAAAATTTTATTTTTTGGTGAATAGTGCCATATTTATGAATAGTGTCATATACGTGAATAGTGCCGTATACGTGAATAGTAACCCCGACACGAAAAGGTAGAAATTTCACAATAAAATTTATATCAATATTTCGGCATAATAAGATTGAAGAAAATAATATCATTTACGAAGAAAATAACATCTCTTACTTCAAAAGAACAGTATTTCTGAATGAAATATCGGATATGATGTTGAAGGAAACTTGCACTGAATAACAACTCTCAAAGTAACTAAATACTCACAAAATATGCTCGATAATATAGAGAGAAAAAACTTATTTCTGGTGTGATTTTTAAATTTAACTAAACACCCTATTTATAGAAAAATGCTAGAACGCCAAAGGAAACTAAATTAATAAAATAATATTTTTTTTCTCACCTTCTACGCATGCCAGCTATCCAAGACCAGCCATCACATTTGAAAAAAAAATCCAGCACATGTTTTCAAAAAAAACAAAAGTGGGTCCCACCCATAATTTTAATAAAAATATTTAATTTTTGAAACTTCAATAATTCATAATAAATAGCCCTTTTATCAGAAAAATACGAATTTTATGACCATTCCATATGAAATTAAATTCTCTACAACTTTGTAACTTTAAGTTTTTCCAAATTCCAAAAAAAAATGCCCAAAATCTTCATACGGATGATTTTTAATACCTCTATTCTGACAAAATACTGATAAAATACTTCAGCATTAATTCCTTCATTTATATCCACACAAAATAAATATTTTCCTATCCATCCTTTATGTCCACATAAAATAAATATTTCCTTATCATATAAATCAATAATTAATTATTTACAAATAATATTATAAAATCACAATTATGACAACCGTGTCGCTCCCGAGAAAGAGGGGCTTTCAGATAAGGATTTCTCTCATCTTGCCAATTAATTAGGTGACCAAACCCCTTTCCTAGATGTAACTTCCTTAGACATTGCCAATAATGCTATCTAATAATATTATTCAAATAATATGAATTATTGATCTGATAATGGGAAATATTGTGCACAATTATTGAAACAACAATAGTATAAAATATCAACGCAGCAATTATTGAATCAATAAAATAAAATATTGAACAATAATTACTATAACAATTATTGAGTAGTGCCTTCACGAAAAATCAATAATTCAAAAATATTTTGCAATACTGCAAAGTCTTCTTGGCAACCATGCATTCTTCATATTTTAACCACCAGGTAATCCAATAGTGTTAACGATAATAATTACGCCATTATTTATAAAAACTTAAACTTGTCATTTACTTCATCCAACCATTTTCCATTATGGGGCCCTCTGAAATGGCTAGCTCACTGGCAGTATTTAATATTCCCAGACAAAGAAGAATATTCCATGACCAAATGAATATTCCTCGACAAAATGAATATTTTATAACCATTTGCTTATTTTTCAAAATTTGTACATTTCACCCATAACCAAAGCATTATATCAATTTAACTCATTATTATTTCAAGATAATGAATAGAGGAAATTTAATTTTATTTATAATAAGTTGGGGTCTTACAACCTCCACTCCTTATGAAATTTCATCCTCGAAATTGACGTACGTACCTGGTGTTTCAAAAAGGTGAGGGTACCTCACTTTTATTTCTGATTCCAACTCCCAGGTCATTTCCTCCATAGAATGGTTCCTCCACAAAACCTTAACTTGTGGTATAACCTTTGTTCGTAAGACATGCTCTTTCATATCCAAGATCTTGACAGGTACCTCCTCGTACGTTAAATCTTTGGCTATCTCGTCTAGTTCTAACGCAATAATGTGGTTTGGGTCTTTCATATATTTACGAAGCATAGATATATGAAAAACATTATGAACACGAGACATGCTTCGAGGTAATGCGGGTCTATAGGCCACATTTCCTATTCGGTCAAGAATCTTAAATGGACCAACAAATCATGGATTGAGTTTTCCTCTCTTCCCGAATCTTGTATCTCCCTTCCATGGAGCAATACGTAATAGTAAATGATCTCCAATATTAAATTCCACGTCTTTTCGATGAAGATCAGCATAACTCTTTTGTCGATCTTGAGATGTCTTCATACGTTGCTGGATCATTTAAATCATTCCCATAGTCATGCGTACTAATTCTGGTCCCAACAACATTGCTTCAGCCACCTCGTCCCAACATACTGGAGAGCGACACTTTCGTCCATATAATTCTTCGAATGGAGCCATGCCTATACTTTCTTGATAACTGTTGTTGTAGGAGAATTCTACCAATGGTAAGTACTTATCCCAACTTCCTTTGAAATCTAGGACATAGAGTCTTAATAAATCTTCAAGGGTTTGAATAGTCCTTTCTGATTGCCGATCCGTTTGAGGATGGTATGCTGAACTGAATCATAAATCCGTGCCCATAGCTTTCTGCAAACTAACCCAAAATTGTGAAGTGAATCTTGGGTCACGATCTGAAACTATGGATATCGGCATGCCATGCAATCTCACAATCTCATTTATGTACATACGAGCAAGACATTCAAGGGAATAAGTCTCACGTATAGGCAAGAAATGAGCAGACTTGGTTAATCTATCAACAATAACCCAAATCGCACCTATACCTTGAGAAACTTTGGGAAGACCCGTAACGAAATCCATAGTAATGTGTTCCCACTTCCATTTCGGAATCTCAATTGGTTACAATGGACCCTTTGGCACTTGATGCTCCACCTTTACACGTTGACAGGTTAAACACCTCGAGATAAATTTCGTGATCTCTCTCTTCATATTGCTCCACCAAAATGTATGTCGAAGATCATGATACATTTTGGTACTCCCAAGATGGATTGCAAATGGTGTGTTGTGTGCCTCCATCATGATTCTATGGTACAAGTCAGAATCGTTAAGAATGCAAAGTCTGGAGTTGACTCGAAGTATTCCTTCTTCATCGATTCTTGCTTCTAGAATATCACCTTCTTGTACTTTCTTCTTCATACGTATCATCTTTGGGTCTGTGGCTTGAGCAGCTTTAACTTTATCGATTAAAGTCGGTTCTACTCGTATGTTTGATATCATCACATGGGTACTTGGAGCCTTTACCTCTATCTCCATCCTTTGCAAGTCATACAAAATAGGCCTTTGTGTTAACAACATTGCACTCGTACTCGCATATGATCTTCTACTCAATGTGTCAGCTACAACGTTTGCTTTTCCATGATGATATTGAATGCTATAGTCATAATCTTTCAACAACTCGAGTCAACGTCATTGCCGCATGTTGAGTTCCTTTTGGGTGAAGAAATATTTGAGGCTTTTATGATCCGTATAAATCTCCACTTTCTCCCTATACAGGTAGTGTCTCTAGATTTTCAACGCAAAAATGACTGTTGCCAACTCTAGATCATAAGTAGGATAATTCCTCTCATATTCTTTGAGTTGTCACGAGGCATAGGCTATGACTTTCCCATGTTGCATGAGAACACATCCTAACCACTTGCCTGAAGCATCGCTATAGATAACAAATCCATCTGAACCAGATGGTATTGTCAGAACAGGTGCCGAAATGAGTCTCATCTTGAGCTCTTGGAAACTCTTCTCGCATTCCTCGCTCCATACAAATTTTGTATCTTTCCAAGTCAGGTAAGTTAACGGAGTAGCGATTCGAGAAAATCCTTCCACGAATCTCCGATAATAACCAACTAAGCCCAAAAAGCTACGCACTTCGGTCACCGACTTTCGGTTGTTCCCAACTTTGTATTGCTTCAATCTTCGCCGGGTCAACAGATACTCCATGTTTTGACACCACGTGCCCAAGAAATGCTACTTCCTCAAGCCAAAACTCGCATTTCTTCAGCTTGGCATATAGCTTGTTGTCACAAAGCCTTTGAAGTAACAGCTTCAAATGGTGCTCATGATCTTCACGGGAATAGATGAGGATGTCATCAATAATGACAACAACGAACTGATCCAAATATTCCTTGAATACACGGTTCATCATATCCATGAAAGCAGCAGGAGCATTAGTTAATCCAAAAGACATGACTAAGAATTCATAATGCCCGATCGAGTTAAGAAGGCGCTTTGGAATATCCTCGCTTTTAATCTTCAAATGATGATATCCGAATCGAAGATCGATCTTTGAAAAGAATTGTGCTCCTTGCAACTGGTCGAACAGGTCATCAATGCGAGGTAACGGATACCTATTCTTAATGGTGACATGGTTCAATTCCCGGTAGTCAATACAAAGTCGCATACTCCTGTCTTTCTTCATTATAAATAAAACATGAGAACCCCAAGGAGATGTATTAGGACTAATGAAACCGATGTCTAACAATTCTTATAGTAGGACTTTTAACTCCTGAAGTTCAATAGGAGCCATTCGATATGGGGTTTTAGAAATGGGATTTGTACCCGGTTCAAGGTCAATAAAGAATTCAACTTCACGTTCTGGGGGTAGACCAGGAATTTCTTTAGGAAATATGTCAGGAAATTCACTAACAACAGAAATATTATTCAAATCTGACGTGTTTTTATTCAAATTCATAACATGGGCTAAGAAAGCTTGACATCCATTTCTTAATAAATGAATGGTTTTATGGCTTGATATGATAGTGATTGACTTTAGTGTTTTGGTTGCTTGAATTCGCATAACAGTTTGGTTAGGAATATGAAAACTAACAACCTTACGAAAATAATCAATTTTAGCATGCTGAGTGGTTAATCAATCAATCCCTAAAATCAAATCAAATGCAAGTATCTTTAAAGAGATAAGATCAACGGGTAATGTGATGGTGCCAACTTGGATCAAGCAAGATTTATAAATAGTGGATGTAATAAAAGTTTCTCTTAATGGAGTCTCCAAAGATAATTCAAAGTCTAATTTCTCCGAAGTCAAGTTTAAACATTGAGCACAAGCAGGAGAGATAGAAGAATGGGTATAACTGGTATCTAGTAAGGTATAAACTTCGCAAGAATTCAGGTTTCTCGCATTTTGGCTAGTTACGACAACCGCCATCCCTTGAACCACCAACTTTGTTTTGTCCGTAGTCACCTTTGGTGTCGGCGTTCGAGCAGGACTTGACTTCGCTACCAGACAAAATCGGGTTATATGACCGTCTTTTCTACAATTGAAACACACCTTAGAAGGTTGTGAACAGTTTGGACTTATATGTCCCTCCTCTCCGCATCTGTAGCATCTAACTGGCGATCGTTCTCCTCCCCTAGAATTTGTTGTTGGTGCTGGTGTTGGTGCTGATGTCTTCCCGTCATTGTTGAATCTCCTCTTTTTGAAATTTCCACTTGACTCATGTGATGCCCCCAAAATAGGTCCACACGACCCATTCTGAGTCGCCAGATATCACACTATAAAAATCAAATACAAACTTCATTTATACAATTTGTTGAATCGTAAATGCGAGAATCGACCATGCAGTTAAACCGTGAGTTTTAATACAATATTGTCTCGTAGACAGTATCCAAACTCAAATTATTACAATTTTATATAAAATACAGCAACAAATATTTCAAGACCCCAAAGAAGAACGAGAAGATAACTATCATGTTCATTCTAATGGGGTGCACTTTTGACGCTTTCAAAGTCGGGTTCTCATCACCCTATTGTTGTTCACCAAAATTAATTATTAAGTGACGTATAATATATGGCACACCCATCTTAGGTCCTCAATACAATTATATATTGCATGTCATGTCATTTTATAATGTATTAAAAAACTTCGACAGTCTCGGACCATCACATTATTCCTCTATTATCCCTGCTCGACCCAGCTACACTCTTATTACCTGAAAGGAAATGTGAAGAAAAAGGGTGAGCACAACTAGCCCAGTAAAGAATATCATGGCTAAGATAATTCATTTATCAACAGCCTTCATCAGAATAAATCAGAGATTTAGAACATATGGTAGATAATAAAACTTTTCAACCATAATAGCTGCGGAATCAACAATCCATTAGAAGAGTCAAGTAGAATATAATGTCTACTATATCCTCTACATTAAAAGTCCATCGTTAATATTTCATTCATGTAATACTCATCAACAGTTCCTTGTTGTACCCAAGACAAAAAGAACTTTCATCACCTGTATTCACCTGAACCACTAAAGATTACAATTAAGTTCACAATTCATATTTATAATCATGTAAATCAACAATTCCTCCTTGCCACAAAGGCTTAATAGAACATTTACTCAATATCCTTACCCCAAAGGCTAAAGATATTCAAATGTAATAACAATGATCATATCAATCAGTTGTCTATCTTTGCACTACTGGCCAAAGATATTCAACTATAAAACCAATGGTCATGATCATACCAATCAATTGTCTGTCAGTGCACTACGACCAAAGACATACAACTATTAACTAATGGTCATGATCCTGCTAATCACATCATCGAATTATCCATGCACTACGGCCCAATGATATTCGCTAGTATCACCAGAGGTCATGATCATGTCATACACCTGTCCATCTTTACACTACGAGCCAAAGCTATCAAACAACATATCATCTTTAACATTACGGGTCATGATTATACCGTATAATCCTTGGTCATAATCATACCAAGTCCATCTATGCAAGTAAGCCAAAGATGACTTTAATCACAATATAAGCATGAGGATGATGACAATGACATAATAATTCAATAAAACAAGTTCAAGGATAAATTTTAAAGATTTATAATTTAATTTATCCAGGAACCAATAACGTCCAAATTGTCAACATGATACTTCTTTGTAGAGTAAAATTCAAGAATGCTCAGAAGAATATTTCTATGAAAAGATACTAGATGAAACGCAAATATCAAGGATATTCCACTAATTTCATGGAGTATAGAAGCCAAAACTTTAACCAACTGAGTATAATAGAATATACGAAACTGCAAATGGATTTTCACCCGCCATGCGGTAATCCACGTAGACAGATCATTTTCACAATTTAATAAGGAATGAATACAAAGGATTATTCACCATGCATGTGATAATCCACATAGATAGGTTATTCCAACAGAATAATAAATAATTGAACCAGGTCAGGCGTAATACGCACCGACATGATATTCCAATAGAATAATAAAGAATGGAATAACAACAGAAATCACCATGCATGTGATAGACCGCACAGACAGGTTATTCCAACAGAATAATAAATAATGGAATAACAACAGAAATCACCATGCATGTGATAGACCGCACAGACAGGTTATTCTAACATAATAATAAAAAATGGAATAATAGAAGAATTTCACCATGTATGCAGTACTTCGCATAGACAGGTTATTCCACCATAATAATAAAGAATGGAATAATAGAAGAATTTCACCATGTATGCAGTACTTCGCATAAACTGGTTATTCCAACAGAATAATAAAGAATGGAATAATAAAAGAATTTCACCATGTATGTTGTACTTTGCATAGACAACATATTCCAACATAATAATAAAGAATGGAATAATAGAAGAATTTCACCATGTATGCAGTACTTCGCATAGACAGGTTATTCCAACATAATAATAAAGAATGGAATAATATAAGAATTTCACCATGTATGCAATACTTTGCATAGACAGGTTATTCCAACATAATAATAAAGAATGGAATAATAGAAGAATTTCACCATGTATGCAGTACTTCGCATAGATAGGTTATTCCACAATAATAATAAAGAATGGAATAATAGAAGAATTTCACCATGTATGCAGTACTTCGCATAAACAGGTTATTCCAACATAATAATAAAGAATGGAATAATAGAAGAATTTCACCATGTATGATGTACTTTGCATAGACAGGTTATTCCAACATAATAATAAAGAATGGAATAATAGAAGAATTTCATAGACAGGTTATTCCAACATAATAATAAAGAATGGAATAATAGAAGAATTTCACCAAGTATATGGTAGACCGCGTATACAGGTTATTCCAACAGAATAATAAAGAATGGAATAACAGAAGTTCTCTTTATGAATACAAAAGAAATAATACCCCTTAGTATAATAATAATATCACTTACCTTAGAAGAAACTGGATATAGGAGTACTGAAGTAGCAGAATACTTTTCTTCTTTCTCTCTATAGTTTCTCTCTCTAGAGTTTCAGTGAATTCGTAAGAAATAATGAAGAAATGAGCTTCTATTTATAGGAGAATGGACTTAATAGTAACTAATTCATGAACAGTCCAGATTGATTTACTTTTAAACGGACGGTCCATATTGATTTAGTATGCAATATTAATAAAATAATCTAATAAAACAAAATCTTTTAAATAAAATATAATATATTCTATTTATAATCTAATAAAACGAATAACATTATAAAAGTATTCTATTTTATATAAAAAGATTTTACTATCTGCAAACACTATGTAGCACTTTATGCAAATTTATGCATAATAGAATATTATATATTCTATTTATAGTCTAATAAAACAAATAACTTTATAAAAGTATTCTATTTTATATAAAAAGATTTTACTATGCAAATACTATGCATAATAAAATATTATATATTCTATTTATAGTCTAATAAATCAAATAACTTTATAAAAGTATTATGTTTTATATAAAAAGATTTTACTATTAAAACTTAAAGCAACGGTCCATACTGATTTACTATTAAAACTTTAAACCAGCGATCCATATTGATTTACTATAATAATTTCAACCAACGGTCTGAAAAATTAACACATCTCTTCATGGAATAATATTGTACTCAAAAATGATCTGGACCGAAAAGAAATATATTTTTCGGGTGAATAGTACCCCGTAAATAGTACTTTGGGAATAGTACCCCGTGAATAGTACCCCGACACGAAAAATACCCCAAATACGCGAGTGAATAATATTCGGGTGAATAGTAGTAACCCGTGAATAGTAACTTGTGAATAGTACTCCGACACAAAAAGTGTTCCAAATACCTGAGTGAATAATATTCAGGTGAATAGTAATTTGGGTGAATAGTAACCCATGAATAGTAACTCGTGAATAGTACTCTGACACAAAAAGTTCCCCAAATACCCGAATAAATAATACTAGAGTGAATAGTAACCGAGTATTTTATGACAACTTGTCTACTTTGAAAAAATTTCACATATCACCCTTAACTTTAACCTTTTATTAATTTAACCATTTACTAAATAGAATAATTATAAAAAAATTGAATACTTTCATTTCATAAAATTCGGGGTCTCATAATCTCCCCTCCTTATGAAATTTCGCCCTCGAAATTTACGTACGTACCTGATATTCGAAGAGATGAGAATACCTTGCTTTTTTTTCAGATTGTACCTTCCCGGTAATTTCCTCGCTATCATGATTTTCCCATTTCTCATCTCCTGCATTTCAGATATCATTCTAGAATATAGCTTCAAAACAAAGGTTAATTGACATATCACAAGTTGTCAACTTATCAAGTAAACAATTTCAGCTTAGGTAAATTACACACTAGCGAAGTATATAACTCATCTCTCCCCTCCTAGTTCTAGACTCTTATCTCCGCCAGCGACCATATCCCTAAGCTCTGATACCATTTGTGATGCCCCCAAAATAGGTCCACACGACCCATTTTAAGTCGCCAGATATCACACTATAAAAATCAAATACAAACTTCATTTATACAACTGTTGAACTGTCGTATAGAATACGATCACAGTTATACTGTGAGTTTTAATACAATATTGTCTCGTAGACAGTATCCAAACTCAAATTATTAAAATGCCATATAAAATACAGCAACAAATATTTCAAGACCCCAAAGAAGAACGAGAAGATAACTATCCTGTTCATTCTAATGGGGTGCACTTTTAACTCTTTCAAAGTCGGGTTCTCATCACCCTAATGTTGTTCACCAAAATCAATTATTAAGTGTGACACCCCCAAATCTAGACACTTCATCCCCATAGATTTGGTGTTCACTGTCCAATTAAATCATAACTAACTACCCATAAACAAAGGATATAATTAAACTCAAAAGCTTAAATAATCAGTCTCCCATTAAAGGGTTACATAATCTAAAATAAATCACAGGTCATCTAACCTTTATTACAATCATCTGCGGAAAATTAAAACATGATTATAATTAAATCCATTACATAAGCTTCTATAACCTAATGATGTTGGAATGTCATAGTATTTTAGCTACGTGAAGGAATTAAAGTGTTTGAATTTCTAAGACGAAAATAAAAGTTTTCTGTGAAATTTTCTAAAAAACACTATTCATCGGTATTCGCTCGGGAATTATTTTTGAATTTCCGAGAAATACGTAGTGATAGAATGGCAAAGTAAGATGGATTATGTAATAATAATCTAAGTATGGAAAATGCAATATTTTGCTTGCGGACTTAATTAGAGAATATTAAGGAGGGCGAAGTATTAATGAGTAAGTAATAATTGTATGATACCTAGGTGTTGTACAAGGTAATGAAAACGAGTATAATACGAAGTATTATACGAGTTTGTATGAAGGATGGTATATCATATATAACAAAGTTGTATATGAAATAGAATACGAGAATGATAAGTCAACAATACGTATATGTATTGAGCAATGATAATGGACTTGGAAGATTGGTTAGAATTTATACAAGCCCTAGTGAATTAATGGTGAGGCCCAAACTATTGATTAATAAACAAGTTAGTGTTTGTTAATGCAAAGCCCAAATGTTAAGTTAATTTAAGCCCAAGCTAGAATTCAATGGGTTGATTGACCCATGGGGCAAACCATATTAATAAGGTTAATGTGTGGTGACCAAGTTAATGTGGTGATGAAGTTTTATGTGTAATGACCAAGTGTTAGGAGTAATGACCAAGCAAAGGATAAGATTTTTGATTAACAAGTAATGAATAATAAGGAGGTGGCTTAAGGAGGTGGGTTGGTTTATTGACTAAATTACCCTAAGCTTATGAATTCTATAAATAGAGGAAGCTTGCTAGCCATTTCTTACTTGTTCAAATAATCCAATATATTACAAAGTGCTTAAGTGTTAGGGAGAATAAGCCACAATAAGTTACTTTCATTTGTAAGAAGAAGAAGAAGGCTACTTTACAAAGACTTCAAAGAGTAAGACTTCTTCTCCAATTATCTTTTATCTCTACCATGATAGGTTGATAAGAAAAGTATGGATTAAGAAACATGAATGTTAAGAAGTAAGAAGAATGAGTAATCAATGAACTTAAACCGTATAAGTAGGAAATAAGTCATTTACACTTGTATAAGTTATAAACTTATGAAGAAGTTATATGAACTTAATGTGAGTTTATCTTAAGAAGTAGTATGAAAGTGAAGAACTTGTATGAATATGTATTATGTATACATGAATGATATTATATGTTGAGAACATATAAGTATGGTGATTAAAAGACCTTAGCTTTCATAAGTTATGAACAATGAAGTTATAAGTAGTTAATACTTTAATAAGTTATAAGCTCATGAAAGGATAAGTCAAAATCCAACATAAAAATAAGTTGTTGTAGTAAGTATGTTGAGATGTTCGTATGATAAATTGAATTCATTTGAGGTAATGAACAAATCATAAGTAATGAGTATTTGCCGAAAATTGCACGATTAGACGATAATCGTCGAATTCGTGAAATTTTCGGATTAGAAGTCAAATTTTGTGTTTGAACTTGGAAACATTGGTTTTCGATGGAGACAAGTCATATTTGGCATTCTAGAGTTGCGAACTCAAAAATGACCGAATTCTGACTTAGAACGAAGAAACGAGAATTGAACATTCACAAACGATTATCGTTTTCGTTAAAAATGAACTAATAGGTTAATTTTTAGCAAATGAAGTCAAATAGATAAAATTCCTACATAAACGCGTAGAGTATGTAATTTGTGAGCCGTAAGCTTTTGAACGAGCCAATTCGGACTTATAACGAAGAAGTTATGAGCCCGGGAAATTTGCAAGTTGAAAAAGCCCAAACTATCGATGCATAAATTTGTACAAAATGGCCTTACTTGACTTTTAGGCCATTTTGTCATGCCGCAGCGCGAGACTAAAACTGAGCATACTAGAAACTCACGTCGCAACGCGAACCATAGGGTAAATGATGGCGCCGAAGCGCCATTACAGGACACGACCTACTATAGAGTGGCACCGCAGTGCATGGCTGATGAGTAAGGACTTCAGCCATGTCCTAAGTCCGGGGCATCCTCATCTTTATTAACTTCATGCGCCACAAAGACGAGATGTAGGTATATGATCGCACCACAGTGGCCAAATTTCTAGAATAAAGATAGTGATGAATGTTTACAAACATAAAGCAAGGAATGTAATTGTTTTAAAAGTAAACACACCTTAAGAAACTTGAAGTAACATTGTTAAAACTTTGTTAAACCTTAAGGATAGTGCATAAAGGTTAAGATAACCTATTCAAATATGAATGCAAGTATAATGATAAACCAGAATTGATAGTGAATAAATCTAATACATAATTAGATTGAGATGAAGGGTAAGATATAGTCATATACATACTTGATTATATATGACCTAATAGGAGGCATTATGTGATCATGTGTTGTAGAGACTTGAAAGACTCGAACGTAAAGTAATTATACCGTAGCAGACGCTAAAGGCAAGTATTCTAACTCTTGTCTCAGTTCAATCTGAATAAGTTTTTGAAGTTCATGTATCCTTACGCATGAATTGATGTCTGATGAAGTTAAAGCCAATCCTTTCGTCTAGACTTGATATATTGGTTGGATTATTGATAATCTATCCATCTGTGATTAAATGTTGTTATCTTTTGTGAACTACTTGATATGGTTTTCAAAAGAAGGCTGAGTTTGTTAAATAAATGTTTTGTCGTCATACGACAGGCACGTGAGGTTGCCACAAATTAAACGTATATACGTTTAATGAATGTAGTGTTGATCAACATAGAGTACAATAGGCTGATCACCTAGAAGTGCTCGTAAGTAATACCGGGCTAACGGACTTAGTTCCGAATTGTCCTTTTCAAAGAAAGAATGAAATGCTCAAGGTCTTGGACTGGAGTTAATGTTTTACGGAATATTGTTATTCTTGTAAAACATTTTGAAAGAAAGATGAAGTGCTATTTTGAATCATCAATAGTACTTCATAACTATTGTTCAGTTATTAAAGATATACGATTCTTATGTGTCAACCATGTTGTTTATTGAAATTGTCATACTTACTGAGCTAGTTATGCTCACTCTTGCTTGAACAATATGAATGCAGCTAAGACTGAACGCCCCGAAGGATCGAATAAGGATAAAGGAAAAGCTAAAAGCGGATCGTTAAAATCGCCTACATGTAATAGTATAGGTTTAATGTTGAAATATAGTTGGTATTATGACAAAGAACTTTTGTAATGGGTTTAGAACTTGGGGAAATATAAATATTATTTTGATTATATAGAAGAGATATTCATTCTTTTGAGGCTTTTCAATTGGATGAATGTATGAATGTTAGTACAGTATTGCACCATCTGTCGGGTTGGAAGATACCCGAATTTGGGGGCGCTACAGGTTGGTATCAAAGCCTAGGTTATAAAACTTAAGGGGGAAACTAGAACCTTAAGTCATAACCTTAAGAAAGAATAAAGAAGTAAAAGATGAAAAATAACCCTATAAAAATGCATTATATTATGTTATGTGTTTTTATTATTCTACTGACGTGTAGTAATCAAACTATATTGTTTTATTGTAGATGTCAGGAGAAAATGATATGTATAGAGACATACATGTAGTAATTGAGGATTCGGTAAATCGAGTAGAGATACTACCAAATCCCATAGCAATAGAACCAGAAGTGGTGGCAATCGAGTTTGGAGACTCAAACAACTTAAACTACATGTCTGTGTTTGATGGCATGCTAGAGGAAGAGGTGGACGTTAAGTCCTTTGACTAGGTTGCACCTACAAAAGAGTTGACTACGGGGGAGTCAATAAAGGCACTATTCATGACAGTATTGGATAGAAACGTCCAGTATTGTCAGGAGGTTAAGGAGTTAAAAGAGGAACTCCAAGCTGTCCGAGAGGACAAGACTAGCATGGAGGGTATATGGGAAGAGGAGCATGATGATCGAGTTTTGGCTGGGACAAGGTCTATGAGCTGAAACACGAAGTCTTTGAGCTCATGTATGAGCTAAATACTATAAAACGGAAGGTAGAGAGGATGTCCTATATATATATATATAGGAGTTCTCATGTGGATTTTGAGTAACAAGTATATGGGTATCTGATAGAAGAAGGGCAGACTCGATATACTATCGGTCGGGATGTCATTGTCGGTCTGGCCACGAAAGACTTTGAGAATGCCATTCGGCAGATGTAATCTAATAATAGATGGAATAGTTTAGATATGTAAATATTATGTATCTAGTAGTGACGTAAAACCCTCTTTTGTATATCAAGGGTAGTCTTTTGTAAATCCCAATTTTTGGAAAGCAATTGTGGGATGGTAATGTAATCGACTTAGGGTCATGTAATGTAAACAATGTAGTGTTATACTACAAGTTATGAATCAATATAAGTCTTTTTATGGAATATATTGAGTAATGAGTATGAGTTATTGTTTCATCACAAATAATAACTAACCAACAGGAAGAAAGTAATAATGACGTGTTGTTTTCTTAACAGCAAAATGCCGCCAAGAAGGAGACAAAGAAATTAAGATTCTAATGTTAACCAACCGAAGGGAGGTCCGGTTAATCCAATGTAAGAGTTCATTAATCTTTTAACGGCCACGTTTAATAGAACTGGGGCTAATGTACCCATAAATCCTGGGGTAGTACGAGCTACTACTTTTAAGGATTTAAAAGTGTCATCCACGAGTTCAAAGGAACTACGGACCTATATCTGAAGCCCAAACTTAGGTAAAAGAGATTGAGAAAGAATTTGTTATAGCAAATGTTGATGAAGGTCAGAAGGTTGCCTTTGCAACCTATATGATGAAGGGTGAGGCCAATTTCTGGTGGGAGGCAAACCAAAGCCGGTAAAGGCAGTATAGAAAATCTAACGTGGGTACGGTTCAAGGAGATTTTCTTCGAGAACTACTTTCCCATGAGTATGCAGGGAAGAATGGAAATGAGGTTTCTTGATTTGAAACAAGGGGATATAACAGTTCCCCAGTATGCTACCAAGTTTAATGAACTGGCAAGATTTGCTCCACATCAAGTGTACACTGAAGTAAGAAAGGCTAGATGATTCGAGCAGGGCTTGAAACCCTGGCTCTATAGCCAAATTTCTGTGTTCCAAAGTATTTCCTTTGGAACCATATTAGAGAAGGCAATAATTGCCGAAGGTGGGAATGAGGCTCTCAGCCAGTACCACAAGGATAAGAAAAACAAGGGTAAAGTTGATGGGGGAATGAAGACCGAGGGAGCCAGCGGTAGTGGCAATGGTCAAAAGAGGAAGGGATTTAACTCTGGGAATACCGGAGTAAAACAAGGGGATTCTAAGAAGAGGATGGAGGCATCAGAAACATGGGAAGACTCATTTAGGAGTCTGTCTCAAGGAAAAGCGGTATGTTATAATTGTGGACGGGAAGGAATATTTCACTTAAGCTGTCCAAATCCAAAAAAAATCACGGATGTTTTGTATGTGGATCAACCGACCATAGCAAAAAGAACCGCCTGAAGGGAAGGACAAGGAAATAAGGGCACTATTAGCGGTAAGTTGGCTATTAGTGGTCCAGCTCAGCCGGGTAGACCAATGGCCCACACTTTTAATATGATGGTCCAAGATGCGGTGTCATCAAGGGATGTAGTTGCAGGTATTATCCCAATCAATAACATAAATGCTTACGTGCTATTTGATTCAGGTGCTACTTGTTCGTTTATAGCATGTGATTTTGCTAGACGATTATAATTACTTTCCGAAAAGTTGCTTATACCTTTGATTATTAAGGTAGCAAACGAAGAGATAATTCCTATCGAAGATATTCATAGGAATTATTGTGTAGATATACGTGGTTGTAAATTATCGGTAGATTTAATACCGATAAAGTTAGGAGAATTCGACGTAATTCTCGGAATAGATTGGTTGATTAACCATGGTGCAACTATAGATTGCCAAAAGAAATGTGTGAGCATTAGGATGTTGAAACAACCTCCTGTAATATTCTACGATAATAAATCATCGGGACGCTTGTGTTGTCTTACGATGACACAAACTAGAAAACTCTTAAGGAAGGGATGTGTAGGTTATCAGTGCCATGTTGTTGACACCCAACGAGTGGGAGCAACCATGGAATAAGTACCCATAGTGAACGAATTCATGGACGTGTTTCCAAGTGAATTACCGGGTTTACCACTGGATAGGGAAATCAAATTTTTAATAGACATTGTGCCAGGAGAGACAGCAGTCTCGAGGGCACCGTATCGTATGGCACCTGTGGAAATAAAAGAGCTAATGGTTCAGTTACAGGAACTATTGGATAAGAAGTACATTCAATCAAGTGTTTCCCGTAAGAAATTCCGTGTATTGTTTGTCAAGAAGAAAGACGGATCGTTAAGGCTTTGTATCGACTATCGAGAGTTGAACAAGTTAACGATAATGAATAAATACCCATTGCCCAGGATCGATGATCTTTTTGATCAATTGAAAGGGGAAAAGTATTTTTCTAAGATAGATTTACGGATGGGGTATCACCCAATTGAAGGTTAGGAAGGAGGACATACCAAAGACAACATTCAGGACTCGTTATGGTCATTACGAGTTTTTGGTAATGTCATTTGGGTTGACAAATGCACCAGCTGCATTTATAGATATGATGAACAGAGTGTTTAAACCATATTTGGACAAGTTTGTCGTTGTGTTTATCGATGATATTCTAGTCTATTCGAAGACGCCAGAAGATTATGTTGAACACCTAAGATTAGTGTTAGAGACACTAAGAAAGGAGGAGTTATATGTGAAATTCACTAAGTGTGAATTTTGACTGGAGAAGGTACAGTTTTTACGTCATGTCACTGACCAAGAAGGGATTTCAGTGGATCCAGCGAAGGTAGAAGTAGTGATGAGCTAGGAACAACCAAAAACGCCGACTGAGGTGTAGAGTTTCCTAGGGTTAGCGGGATACTATCGGAGATTTGTCCAAGATTTTTCGAAGATAGCTACCCCGTTAACTAACTTGACAAGGAAAATGGTGAAATACGTGTGGACGGATAAATATGAAGACATTTTTCAAGAATTGAAGAAAAGATTAAGTGAAGCGCCTATTTTATCATTACCCGATGACACAGAAATTTCGTAGTATATAGTGATGCTTCGCATAGAGGACTTGGTTGCGTGCTCATGCAGCATGACAAGGTCATTGCATATGCATCACGGCAGTTGAAGGATTATGAGAAAGTTTATCCTACTCATGATCTGGAACTGGCCGTGGTAGTATTTGTCTTAAAGATATGGAGACATTATCTTTATAAGGAGAAATGTGAGATATATATAGACCATAAGAGTCTTAAATATATCTTCACTCAGAAGGAGTTGAATATGAGACAGAGAAGATGGTTGGAGTTAATAAAGGATTATGATTATGAAATCCTGTATCACCCTGGAAAAGCCAATGTAGTTGCCGACGCCTTAAGTAGAAAGGGTCGGGAAAAATTGTCTATGTTAACGACTCAAGATGAGTTAATAACAGAGATGGCTAGGATGGAGATAGAATTGAAGATGCTGAGTGAACCGAGACAAATACTTTTTATGACGGAGATGCAATCTACCATTGTAGAGAGGGTCAAGGAGGTACAACTTAGGATTGATGAGTGTAACCAAATGAAGAAGCGGTTAACCGATAAAGAAGATACTAAGTATAGTCTTGATAATGAGGGATTATTAAGATTTGAAGGAAGAATTTGGGTTTCGAATCAGATGGAATTAAAGGAGCAAGTGTTACAAGAAGCTCATAGTTCAAGGTCCTCGATACATCCTGGTAGCACTAAGATGTATCAAGACCTTCGACAGAGTTTTTGGTGGCCGAATATGAAGAGAGAAATAGCGGAATATATGAGTAGGTGATTGACTTGTCAAAAAGATAAGGCTGAACATCAATGACCCAGTGGCTTGTTACAGTCATTGGAAATTCCAGAATGGAAGTGGGAGCATATCGCGATGGACTTCGTGGTGGGACTTCCGACAATGGCAAAAGGGTATGATTCGATTTGGGTAATAGTAGACCGGTTGACGAAATCGGCTCACTTCTTACCAATTAAGGTCAAGTATAACTTAGACCAGTTAGCTAAACTTTATGTTAAGGAAATTATTTCCAGACATGGAGTACCAGTATCGATTGTGTCAGATCGTGATCTACGATTCACATCAAACTTTTGGAGAAGTTTGCAAGAATAGTTGGGAACATAGTTGAAGTTAAGTACAACGTATCATCCACAAACTGATGGGCAGAGCGAGAGAACAATTCAGATGTTAGAAGACACGTTAAGGTCTTGCGTCATGGATTTCAAGGGTAGTTAGGATGATCACCTACCACTTGTAGAGTTTGCGTATAACAACAGTTCCCATGCAAGCATAGGCATGCCGCCTTATAAAGCTTTGTACGGAAGAAGGTGCAGAACAAAATTATATTGGGATGAAGTGGGAGAATGCCGGATGTTAGGACCAGAATTTGTGCAACAGATTAATAAAGTTAATACGGATGCGTCTTGTGACAGCTCAGGACAGACAGAAGAAATATGCGGACTCGCATAGATTAAATCGAGAGTTTGAAGTAGGCTCATACGTGTTTCTAAAGGTATCTCCCTGGAAAGGAAAGATACGCTTTGGAAAGAAAGGAAAGTTAAGTCCAAGGTTTATAGGACCTTTTGAGGTATTAAAAAGGGTGGGAGAGGTAGCTTATGTGATAGCATTACCTCCAGACCTAGAATGAATACATAACATGTTTCACGTATCTGTGTTACGTCCTTATAAGCCGGATTATAAGCACGTAATCGAATATGAGCCGATTCATATTGAGAGGACTTAACATATGAAGAATTGCCGATTAAAATTATCGATAGAAAGGAGCAAGTTCTGCGGAACAAAGTAATACCTTCGGTAAAGGTATTATGGAAGAACCACGATGCCGAAGAAGCAACATGGGAATTAGAAGAAAAGATGAAGAAAATTTTTCCTCAATTATTTGATTAAAGTAAGACAAGATTCTGGGGACATAATCTTTATAAGGGGGGAAGGATGTAACGACCGAGAAATTCGGATTTTATTGTAAAATAATTTTATTGAATTAAATAATAATAAAATTATATTTTAGGTGATATTAAGATGGTTGTCATTCTATAACCTAATGATGTTGGAATGTCGTAGTATTTTAGCTACGTGAAGGAATTAAAGTGTTTGAATTTCTAAGACGAAAATAAAAGTTTTCTGTGAAATTTTCTAAAAAATACTATTCATCAGTATTCGCTCGGGAATTATTTTTGAATTTCCGAGAAATACGTAGTGATATAATGTCAAAGTAAGATGGATTATGTAATAATAATCTAAGTATGGGAAATGCAATATTTTGCTTGCGGACTTAATTAGAGAATATTAAGGAGGGCGAAGTATTAATGAGTAAGTAATAATTGTATGATACCTAGGTGTTGTACAAGGTAATGAAAACGAGTATAATACGAAGTATTATACGAGTTTGTATGAAGGATGGTATATCATATATAACGAAGTTGTATATGAAATAGAATACGAGAATGATAAGTCAACAATACGTATATGTATTGAGCAATGATAATGGACTTGGAAGATTGGTTAGAATTTATACAAGCCCTAGTGAATTAATGGTGAGGGCAAAACTATTGATTAATAAACAAATTAGTGTTTGTTAATGCAAAGCCCAAAGGTTAAGTTAATTTAAGCCCAAGCTAGAATTCAATGGGTTGATTGACCCATGGGGCAAACCATATTAATAAGGTTAATGTGTGGTGACCAAGTTAATGTGGTGATGAAGTTTTATGTGTAATGACCAAGTGTTAGGAGTAATGACCAAGCAAAGGATAAGATTTTTGATTAACAAGTAATGAATAGTAAGGAGGTGGCTTAAGGAGGTGGGTTGGTTTATTGACTAAATTACCCTAAGCTTATGAATTCTATAAATAGAGGAAGCTTGCTAGCCATTTCTTACTTGTTCAAATAATCCAATATATTACAAAGTGCTTAAGTGTTAGGGAGAATAAGCCACAATAAGTTACTTTCATTTGTAAGAAGAAGAAGAAGGCTACTTTACAAAGACTTCAAAGAGTAAGACTTCTTCTCCAATTATCTTTTATCTCTACCATGATAGGTTGATAAGAAAAGTATGGATTAAGAAACATGAATGTTAAGAAGTAAGAAGAATGAGTAATCAATGAACTTAAGCCGTATAAGTAGGAAATAAGTCATTTACACTTGTATAAGTTATGAACTTATGAAGAAGTTATATGAACTTAATGTGAGTTTATCTAAACAAGTAGTATGAAAGTGAAGAAATTGAATGAATATGTATCATGTATACATGAATGATATTATGTGTTGAGAACATATAAGTATGGTGATTAAAAAGACCTTTGCTTTCATAAGTTATGAACAATGAAGCTATAAGTAGTTTATACTTTAATAAGTTATAAGCTCATGAAAGGATAAGTTAAAATCCAACATAAAAATAAGTTGTTGTAGTAAGTATGTTGAGATGTTCCTATGATAAATTGAATTCATTTGAGGTAATAAACAAATCATAAGTAATGAGGATTTGTCGGAAATTGCACGATTAGACGATAATCGTCGAATTCGTGAAATTCTCGGATTAGAAGTTAAATTTTGTGTTTGAACTTCGAAACATTGGTTTTCGATGGAGACAAGTCATATTTGGCATTCTAGAGTTAAGGACTTGAAAATGACTGAATTCTGACTTAGAACGAAGAAACGAGCATTGAACGTTCACGAACGTTTATCATTTTCGTTAAAAATGAACTAATAGGTGAATTTTTAGCAAACGAAGTCAAATAGATAAAATTCTTGCATAAACGCATAGAGTATGTAATTTGTGAAATGTAGGATTTTGAACGAGCCAATTCGGACTTATAATGAAGAAGTTATGACCCGAGAAATTCGCAACGTTGAAAAACTGTCCAAACTATCTGGTGCACAGAGCTGGCTCCGCGGTGCCAGCCCTAGGCCATGTTGTCACACCATAGCACGAGACTAAAACCGAGCATACTAGAAACTCACGCCGCAGCGCGAACCATAGAGTAAATGATGGCGTCGCAGTGCCATGTACAAGACACGACCTACTGCAGAGTGGCGCCAAGCAACGCTGCCCATCGAGTAGGACTCAAGGCCATGCAGCCGCCAAGTTCGGGCATCTCACTTTAATCAAGCGGCCAAAGACAAGATGTAGATATGGTATCAGCCAGCAAATGACCTGACTAGAATAAAGATAGTGATGAATGTTTAAATATACAATAATTATCTAACTTCATCCTCCTTATCTCTTCTCATATCACCGGCCATGTGGCCTTTCCATTCTCCACCAATTCTCTCTCTCTCATTAATCATCACATTGATGTATGTGGGAGATTAGTAAACAAAGTGGCTCTTAATAAACTTGACACCTAGCTTAACTTGGTAATTATCTTTTGACAAATGTGAAGCTAAAAATGATGACAAGCATTCCCTTTTTCTCCTCCTCATTTAGCTAGCCAAATGGCCCAATTTCTTCCATGTTTTGATTCCTTTTAATGTAATATCTAATATATCAAATGTCTAAAGTGCCCTCTTCAATTAGGCTCCAAGTTTGGGCCACCATATATAATCTCTTGGGCTTTTAAATTAGTTTCTTGGGCCATAATAAAATTAACATATTTCAACACCTTTCATTTTATCTTACCCTAATTATTTAATTAGGGCTTTCATTTCCTCAATTATAATTTAAATCATTGATCATGCACATTTAATTTCTTAACCCAATTAAACTTGTTATAATTAGGTTATAAAATTAATTAATTGAGATATATTAAATAAATCCCTTAGATTTAGTATATATTTTATATACTAATATTCTCTTATACCATAACCTTTAAGTTATTCAATTTTTTTTCATTCCTAATATATAATTAGGTTATTTTAGTTTCTTTTATTTGTTTATAATAAACAAATAAAAATAAACACATAATATTCATATTCATTTACTCACATATTCACAAAGTAGTTATCATTATCATTACCCTTGCTAAAATATATAAAGACATCACTATATATATATATATATATATATATATATATATATATATACACACACACACATATACACATTCACTTTATCCTTATAATATCTCCACTTAATAAATTTCTCACATTCATAATCTATTTCTTTCTTTTCAAAATTTCAATTGTTCTCATAACTTCTTTCATTAATTCACATAAAATTAAAGGTAACATAATACCTTATTCTTAACATACTTCCAAATAAAATTTCATTCTAGGTTTTAAATTTGTAACCCTTATTTTCTCAATTCTATTCAAATAATAAACCATATAGGTTTTTCTTTAAAAAAAATTTAAATCGTTCCTCTATTTTCACTCTAGGTTTTATTCTTTAACCTTTAATTTAATCATTTAAAATCTTATGAATTTTTGGGATGTCACAGTATTATTAATCAATTAATAATACTTTATTCGCTTACTAATATTATTAACCTCTTAATAATATTTTAATCAATTTCTAATATTTTTAACACTTACTTCTTTTACTAATATTATTAATCATTTAATAATATCTCAATCTCTTAACTAATATTATTAATCATTTAATAATATTTTTTATTACTTTACTAATATTATTAAACTTTTAATAATATTTAAATTGTTTTCTAATATTATATCTAGCACCATCATTTGACAAATCAAAAATCATAGGTGTAGATCTCAAGTTATAGATTATCCAAGTGAAGAAAAGGCTATGGTTTTCACTCTTAAGGAACAAAATTTCATTTTCTTCCTTTGGATCATTATTCTAACACTCGAGATGCTTAGATCCTTACATGAAGTATATATATCTAAGGGTTTTTGTGTCTTAGAACAATACCCCTCAATAACTTTGAAAATAAAATCAAATAACAAGAGAAGAACTAGATTAGAAGCTCACATTGATTTTCTAGCTATTCTCCTTGATCTACCAAAATAGTTTAGGAACTTAGGATGCATAAGAGCTTGAAGCTCTCCTCTCTTTCCTCTCTTAGACTTGTGACACCCACAAATTCAGACCACCCTTGTCTCAAATTTGGTTGTCACGTACTAACTCTAATAATAAATCAACATCTCACACAACAGAATAATAGAATAAATTACATTGATATAACATAATTATTCTTGTCCTAAGGGTTCGTAACTTAAAAATCTCTTACATGCCTTAATCATAATTAAAAAATGTTTAGACATAACTAATACATAATACAATACAACTTAAATTAAACATAGATTAATATAAATAAGTTCTTCTACAACCAAATAATAGTACATTCCTAGCATTATGGAAATAACTTCTCCAAAGCCTTCTCTTTACCCTTGTCCTTGCCAGAGGGTTCTCCACGTTCTGCCTTAACTGAAAGTTTTAAGCAAAACAAGGATGAGCAACAATTTTGCCCAGCAAGTAATATAGCAAAAGGGTAATCAATGTAGTTTTAGATTTCTCAAGGGTATATCAATAATGATAGTTCAAGATAGCAAGAAGTATCGATGATTATCAACAATAGTCGCTATGGACAGAAAATATCAATAATATTCAATGATCAATCAATTCAAGATTTCAAAGTAATGAATTATGAGCAGTCACTAAGGACTATGAACTTCTCCTAGAATTAACAGTACTAATAAACCGATAATTCTACAAAACGAGTACAACAAGTGATCAGCCTAAAGTACCCTATGTCATGCATAACATTTAGTCTTTCTCATGTGCGCACGTTGGTTCCCCGACAATATATAATTCCCCTACCAAGAGGGTTTTTCTTCTCAGTTATAAGAGTCCGTACCAAGTTAATTTGGTTTGGATAGCTTTCAATCGAATATCAATAGTCTAGCCGAAGCAATGGCTAAGATAATTTTCTTTCACAGTATATATATGAACAATTATCGTTCGAATTCAAGGTTTGTAAACAATTTCACTTCTAGATTATGAAGTATTATGCTTTCAAAGTTTTACTTGTACAATCAATAATAGCAATTAATGCTCAATAAAGAATAAGGTTCGAGTACTTGCATTCAATATACGAATCAAATGAAGTTCGAGAACTTGAACAAAATCCAAAGTTGTGTAAGTTAGGAAACTTGCTCAATATAAAAGAGAGCTCGGATACTTGCCTCAAATGTAGTTTACCAAAATATAGCTTATCAACACTCTTTCGAATCCTAACATAATATAGTTACACGTATAGGATTTTCAATAGTTACATATGCTCATTCATGATATGTAAGTTTAAACGCACACATAAACATCTAACTTAGTCGTATACTCTACACATACTTTATCGCATGCTTATAGCACAAATTAGTTTACAAGACATCACAAAGTCAAACAACATAGTTTCAAACCATGGACTTATAGTTTGCAAACATTCTTTTGGATTTTACATTTAAAAGTTTATAATCCCTTATTAAACATCCAACTTTATCACTTAGCATGATTCTTAACACATTGGATAGTATATCGGTCATATAATACAGGTTAAAGTAACCATATAAGCATGCTTTGAACATGAGATCACAAACAGAATACATAATTGATCGCAGGTTGTGGCGGCAATTTGCACCAAGCTAGGCTTAGAGACTACAAGAATCTGTAGCTGTCCTCTATCCCCGCCGTGGTTGAGCTTCTTCTCTCCTGGTTTCAGTCCAACTTTAACATACCTATACACTTACACTTAACATGCATACATGCTAGATGTCTCCACATAAGCATATGACCATTCTTGAGTTCACTTTTACAAGTTTTAGTTTACGATTTACATGGAATTAAAGCATAGAAAGGTCATGTAATCACCATGCTTTATAACTTTGACCATATGTCCATCTAGAGATATCACATAATCTGTTAATACACATGCTCATAGTTTTAATATCATTTATTCATAGCTAGAATCGTTTAGTACTTTAAAACATGCTTTAACTCATGCTTGGTTTACTACTACTATGTTCAACATATGAGACTCATGTTTAGAGATATAATGATCATAAACATGTCATCTTAAATCTTTAGAATCTAATTACTCATACTTAATTCACTTGGTTTGAAAACATATTCAAGTTTGCCTTTGAAATAATTTTAAACTTGAACAATGCAATTTAAAACATACAAGACAACTTTAAAGCTCTTATCATATATAGTTAAGTCATGTTAACCTCTTCACAAGATCAGAATATACATCATGTAGTATTCATAGATATTATCTTTGATACGACAAGCTTTTCTTTAAAAAAAGTTCTCTAACACAAAGCCTAACAAGTTGGCTATGAATAAAGGAACTATAAATACTATATCATGCTCATTTAGGTTCGAAATCAGTCGTGTGTATATACTACTAAGCTCAAAAATTATAGAACATGAGTTTCAACAAGGTTTGTTTTCAAAACTTAAATTTCTTATTAAAAATCTTCTACTAAATCATGTTGATCACTTCATAACTCATAAGAAAGCTTTGTACTACATGTTATAGTTATTTTTCATGTATACATAAGTCATAGAATCAAGTTAGCCACAACCTAGCCCAACAGAAACTAGAATCTGGTTTTGGGGTCCGAAGAAATTGCTACCGCACCCTAGTATAAATCAGGCGCAATTGCATTCTCACCTACGGATCAACTCTAGTAACTTACTCTATTTTGCAGAGTATCAACTAACTTCGATTTTTCTTGGTTTAAACATGTTCAAATCCATCATTAAAGGTTCTATATATGTACACATACTTCCTAAACACATGATGGCATGCTAATTCATCTCAATTATTAAAGAATTCATGTAATTTCTAAGAATTTGACAAAACCCAACTAAGAACAAAAGTTAGGATTGTTATACCTCTTAAAGCATAGTATACTTATTTTCTCCCTTCTGTGATTGCTAGACTCTTCTTTGAGCCACAAACTCTCAAAATCAATTTCACAAAGTTTCACACACAAGTTTCAGCAATGTAAAAATAAAAATGTAGTTGCTTTATATAGAGAAATGGTGGACTGGGAATTAACTTTACACTGAGGTTTGAACCCATGGTGCATAAGAAGGAAACAATGGTTAATTAAGAGTTGTTTAACTACCCACCATCAGACATCTCCATAGCCAATGATCACTTCTTGGAGGTTACGTAAATAGGTGATAGGTTACTGTTCATGTACTGTTTGAGCAATTGATGAGTTTATTTCCCAGCAACGTGATTAATTTGTTTAGTTCGGTTACTTTAATTTCCAAAAATATAATTTTAATGTACAATTGTTACTAGATTAGGAAAATTAGGGGTTATTTATGTACTTACATCATATAATCCATGTACATTAGGTACATATAATAAAATAACGCAGTTAGGTATTATTGTTCGGGTATCTCCCATAGACATTTTTACTACTCACATAACCACATTATAACATTATTTAAGTGTCCATTTTAAACATTTAATTCTTTTCCTAACTTCTGGAATACACAGATATTTAATTATTTCTGTATTAAAATGTCACATATGACTTTATTGTACTACTTGGTACTTCATGTCATTCATATGTATTCTTATCATATGCTTTTATTAATGTCACATTACAATAATGTTTTATTTCATTTCTACAGTAATAACCAACCTTTCCAGATCGCCATTACATGCAAATTGCTTGCCAGCTTTTTTTGAGGGAAGGCACAAATGCGCTCGGTCCTGGCAAAGTACAAACTGGTTTAGCTCTAAGCCAGTTCCAACCTCTATCACCACACTAGTTTTACACGGCATGAATTAACTTCCATATTGGTGATATTACTAGTTTAAGATTTTATTCATTCCTTATATGGAATCATATAATTAATCATAATAAATCTTTCTCTTATTAACTATTTCTCTTTTAATTCACTTAGTGAATTTCCTCATTCCACATTATGCCACACAATGCATTTCACAATTCTCATCATCAATTCCACACTTCTCAATTCTTATATAAATTCAATTTACATTAATTGAACTACTCATCTTACAACACATCAATATTTATATTCAAATAAATATTCATTTTCTTATTATATTAAATAACTATTTATTCATGAATTTCATGGTTCTTAAAACCTCCCCCCTTATAAAAATTTCGTCCTCGGAATTGTACAAGGTTACATGAATAAATGGGGATAATCCCTTCGCATCTTATATTCTAATTCCCACGTGGCCTCCTCGGCGTCGTGGTTTCACCAAAGCACTTTCACTGAAAATATACTTTTATTCCTTAATGTATGTTCTTTCCTATCTAATATCTGGACAGGAATTTCTTCATATGCTATATTCTTCTCTACTTGAATGGGCTCGTAAGAAATCATGTGTTTTTAGTCAGGCTTGTACGGACACAACACGGAGATGTGAAACACACTCCAACTCAGGTGGTAATGCAACTTTGTATGCCACTTCACCCACTCGTTTCAGTATCTTGAATGGTCCTATAAACCTCGGACTCAATTTTCCTTTCTTGTCAAATCGTACTTTTCCTTTCTAGGGAGATACTTTTAAGAAAACGTGACTTCCGACTTCAAAGTCATGATCCTGCCGATGCAAGTCTGCTTATTTCTTCTAGCGATCTTATGCAGCTACTAGTCTAGCTCTTATCAATGTCACCACATTTGTGGTTTGTTAAATTAATTATGGCCCTAGTATCTTTCGCTCTCCATCTTCATCCCAACACAATGGTTTTCTACACTTCCACCCTTAAAGAGCTTTGTACGGTGGCATGCCTATACTCGCATGGTAACTGTTGTTATAAGTGAATTGTACTAAGGGTAGGTGATCGTCCCAACTTCCTTTGAAGTCCATCATTCAAGTTCTAAGCGTATCCTCCAGCGTTTGTATCGTTCGCTCACTTTATTCGTCTGTCTGCGAATGATAAGCGGTACTTAACCTCAATTATGTTCCCATCCTTTCTTGCAAGCTTTTCCAAAATTTGGACATGAAGCGCGCATCTCGGGTAGAGACAATCGATATTGGCACTCCATGTCACAAAATAATTTCCTTTACATACAAATTCGCTAGTTGATTTAAACTATATTGGATCTTAATCGGTAGAAAATGAGCCGTTTTCCTTAGTCGATCTATGATAACCTAAATGGCGTCGAAACCTTTCTACGTGACTGGAAGTCCTACCACGAAATCCATCATAATATGCTCCCATTTCCACTCTGGTATTTCCAATGGTTGACGTAAACCACTCGGTCTCTGGTGCTCTACTTTAACCCGTTGATACGTAAGACATCTACTAACGCACTCCGCGATTTCTCGTTTCAGATTGGACCACCAAAAATGTTGCCTCAAATCTCGGTACATCTTCATGCCTCCTGGATGAATGGAATACGTCGTATTATGTGCCTCGTGTAAAATTTCTTCCCTCAACTCGGTTATCGCTGGCACCCACACTCTCCCTTCGAATCTCAAAATATTGTCTTTATCTATTTTGAATCTCTCCTCCTTATTTTCTGCGATCCTATTTCTGATTCTCTCACACTCCTCATCCTTTTCTTGTGATTCCTTTATTATATCCAACAAGGTTGACGAGCTTCTACTACAAATAACCTTTCTCTAGACCTCTCCGATCCCTTTACTTTTATCTCCAATTTTACCATATCCCTTATTAATTTCTGCTCGGGAATTATTTTTGAACTTCCAGGAAATACGTAACGATAGAATAATAAGGAAGGATAGATTATGTACTAATAATTCAGTTATGACAAAAGCAGTTTTTCGCCTGCGTACTAAGATCGAGAATGTTAAGAAAGTAAAGATTGAATAAATGACGATCGTATGATAAGTAAGTATTATACGAGGCAATGAATACGAATATAATATGAAGTATTATACAAGTATGTATGAACGATAGTATATCGTATATGATGAATGATTACTCAACTTAGTATACAAGAAGAATACGAAGATTAGACATTAAAAGCCTTAAGCCAATAGTAATGGACTTGTAGGATTTGTGTAGGAATTGGGCAAGCCCAAGTACAAACTTGTTAAGGCCCAAAGATTTATAATGCAATCCCAACGTAAGGCCCAAAGTAATTAAAAATTAAGCCCAAACCAAGAACCAAACTCGTGGATCGAACCGATGGGTTATCGGGTAAGAAAACCCATGGGGCAACCCATGTGGGCCCCCCATGGTGAGTCATGGTTGGCCAACTTGGTGGCCAAGAAAGGGATAAGAGTTGTGGGGAGCAAGCAAGGAATAGTAAGGAGGTGGGGCTTAATGACTATTATGCCCTAACCTTGGAAAATCTATAAATAAGAGAAGTTGTTGGTCATTTTGTGCCTTGTTAAAATCCACCAACATCTTAGAGCTTATACATTGAGAGAAAAGTGAGAAGAGCTAGTCTTTGATAATCCAGGAGAAGGAAGAAGAAAGAAAGTTAAGAACATCAAAGGTAATGAATCCCTGACCATTAATCTCCATCTCTTCATTTTAGTTTTGATAGAGAAGTGAGTATTGGTGGTACATGTACCATAAGGAGTATAAGGATGGTTATTAGAGGACTCAAACCTTAATAAACTATGTTGTAAGTGAATCATAATCATAAAAGTTATGAACTAATGAAGAACATTAAAGAATTTTCATTTTATTGTTGATGGACAAGTTTAAAACCATCATTTATAAGCTTAGATGATTTATGTTGTGTTAATGGAAGAAATCCATTTGGAATGGAGTAAAAATCTCAAGTAACGAAGTTATGGCAAAATTTACGAGATTAGACGATAATCGTCAAAATCGTGAAATTCTCGGAATGAAAGTCAAAAGTCATCGTTGAACTTGGAAACGTTAGTTTTCAATGGAGTATAGTCTAAATTTGCATTTTTGAGTTGCGGACTTGAAAATGGTCAAATTCCGACTTAGAACGAAGAAACGAGCTATGAACGTTCACGAACGTTTAACGAATTCGTAATAAAGAACTTAATCGGTGAATTCCGTGTTAACGGATTCCAAAATGTAAGATTCTAAAATAAAATCATAAAACATGTGATACATGAGCTAACGGCTTTTGAACGAGCCAATTCGGACTTATAATGAATAAGTTATGAGCTCGAAAAATTTGCAGATGAAGAAAATCTAGAAAATTTTCTCCGGAGGAAAATAAAGGCAGTATGCCCAAGTAGGTAAAATTCGGTACATCGCTGTGCCTAACCCTCAGACACTAGGAAGTGATGCCATAGCGCGGTGTAGAATAAAGGTAGTGGTGTCGTAGCGCCAAGACCGGGCATCATGCATTGTAAAGTCGCGCAGCAGCGCGGACTTTAGTAAAGAAAGCTGGCACCGCAGCGCCAACACTAGGAAGGAGGCAGTAAGGAATGCATATGAATGTAAAGCAAATAAAAGTTGATTAATGGTGAATTATAACCTTAATAAACTTAAAGTAAGCTCATTAAAGATGATTGTAACCTTCAGAATTATAACTAAAGGTTGACGAAAGATTACTTAAACGTAAAAACAATGTAATTCGATAAACTGTAATGAATGTTAAACAATCTAATGAATGATTAGATTAAAAAAAAGGGTAAGATACATTAGTGACCATACATGATTGTTTATGACCTAATGTGGTATGTTGTGTGATTGTGTATTGTAGAATCCTTAAAGACTTAAAAGGAAAGTGTATTAACTGTAGAAGACGCTGAAGGCAAGTGTTCTAACCCTTGTCTATGTTCATTCTGGACAAGTTTTGTAATTCATGTATCTTACACATGAATTGATGTATGATGAAGTCGAAGTAAATTCCTTCGGCTAGACTTAGTGTATTTTATGGATTTCCTCATAATCTATCAAAATATTATCAATGTTGTTATCTTTTTCCAACTGTTTGGTATGGATTTCAAAGAAAGACTGAGTATGAATAAACAAATGTTTTGTCGTCAAACGACAGGCACGTGAGGTTGCCAGAACTTAAACGTAGATATGTTTAAAGAAAGACATATTCACTATTTTGAGTTATTTCAATTGAATGTATGTGTGAACTGTAGCAGCGTGTAGCGCCATCTGTCGGGTTGAAAGATATCCGGATTTGGGGGCGTCACAGGTTGGTATCAGAGCCGTAGGTTATAAAACTTAAGGGGGGGGGAAAGAACCTTAAGGAGAGTTAAAGAAGTAAAAGATGAAGTTAACCCTAAAAATGCATTAAATGTGATATGTGTTTTATTATTCTAATGATGTGTACTAATCGAACTAAATTGTTTTGTTGTAGATGTCAGGAGATAACATGATGTATAGGGATATACATGTGGTTAGTGAGGGGTCTGTAAACCAAGTAGAGATCTTGTCGACACCTGTAGCTGAGTTACTAGAAGTGGTGATGGTTGAGTCAAAAGACTCAGAAAACTTAGATTTCATGTCCTTGTTTGATGGTATGTTAGAGGAGGAGGTGGAGATGGTGTCGTTTAATATGATAGCACCTGTAGAAGAGATGACTCCGGGGGAGTCAATAAAGGCGTTGTTCATGACGGTATGGATAGAAATATCTAGTTTGGGAAGGAGGTGAAAGAATTGAAGGAGGAGATCCATGACATCTTGGCAAACAAGAAAGGCATGGAAACTTTTTGGGAGGAAGAGCACGATAAGAAGGTTTTAGCAAAGGACAAGGTCCATGAGCTGAAACACGAGGTCTTTGAGCTTAGGGAGAAGTTAAAGGCCAAGAAGCAGAAGATTATTAGAATGTCCTATATACACAGGAGTTCTCACGAGGATTATCAATGGCAAGTTGCTGAGTATCCTATAAAGGCAGGACAGACTCGACATACTATCAGTCGAGATGTGATATCCAGTCTTGCCAATGCATCATATGAGAAAGCCATTAGGCAAATTTAACCTAGTTAGTAACTAGAGTAGGGTTAGATATGTAAATATGTTATATCTAAGTAGTGACATAAAACCCTCTTTTGTGTAATGAGTTTGAGTTATTGTTTATTAAAAAATAATAACTAACTAACAAGAAGAAGAAGAAAGTAATAATAAAGTGTTATTTATTTTAACAGAAAGATGCCGCCAAGAAGAAGACAACGAAATCAAGAAGCGAACGTGAATCAACCCTAAGGGGGACCCTGTTAACCCGATGCAAGAGTTCGTTAATTTATTAACTACCGCTTAATAGAAATGGGGCGAATATACCAGAATCCTCATGCAAGATGCGTATACTACATTTAAGGATTTTAAGAGTGTAGGTCCATTGGAGTTCAAAGGAACTACTAACCTATGGAAGCTTTGACTTGGGTGAAAAAAATTGAGAAGGCATTTGTTATTACAAATGTCGAAGAGGGGCAAAGGTTTCTTTTGCTACCTACATAATGAAGGGAGAGGCCAACTTCTGGTGGGAGGCAAACCAGGATAGAGCTAGAGTAGAAAACATAACGTGGACAGGGTTCAAGGAGATTTTCTTCGAGAACTACTTTCCCACGGGTATGCAGGGGAGGATGGAGATGAGGTTCTTAGAACTGAAACAAGGGGAAATGACTGTTCCCCAATATGCTGCCAAGTTTAATGAACTGGCAAGGTTTGCTCCACATCAGGTGGATACGGAGGTAAGGAAGGCGAGAAAATTTGAGCAGGGCTTGAAACCCTGGCTCTATAGCAAGTTATCAGTGTTTCAAAGTAATTCCTTTGGATCCATTCTGGAGAAGGCAATAATTGTCAAGGGTGGTAATGAGGCTCTAAGCCAATACCACAGAGAGAAGAAGAATAAGAATAAGGTAGAAGGGGGAGTGAACACCTAGGGAGCCAGCGAGAGTGGCAACAGTTAAAAGAGGAAGGGTATTAACTCTAGGAATACCGGAGTAAAGCAAAGAGATCCTAAGAAGAGGATGGAGGCATGTAAGAACTATGGGAAGACTCACTTAGGAGTCTGTCTCAAGGGGAAAGCAGTGTGTTATAACTGTGGACAGGAGGGGTGTGACGCCCCCAAAATAGGTATACAACACCCATTCTGAGTCTCCAAATACATGGTACAGAAAGCAAACTACAACTTCAATAATACAATTGTCGTGCAAAATACGACAACACATACTGTGAGTTTAAATACAAATATTGTTTTCTAGACAATATCCACACTCAAATAAATCCGCATTACAATTATTGATGTACTATTTTACAAAAATAGTGAGGACTGCTAAAACAACTGACTAGGACCATCACTCTATACCCCAATCGTTCCCTCGCTATGTTCTCGCTTCCTAAGAAGAAAAATGGAACAAAAAGAAAAAGGGTGAGCTCAACTAGCCCAAAGAAAGAATATTATGACTAAGATAATATACAACAAATTATCCTTAGTCTTCAACAGGAAAAATCGATGTAATACAATAGACAACAAGTTTTAGATCAACAACTGCAGCGAAAATAACAATTCATTAGAAGAGTTAAGTAGAGAATCAAATCTACTATCATCTATGAATTTAAAAGTCCATCATCAATATTTTATCCCTTTAACATCAATCAATATACATCTTGCATCAAATATTCATCTTTGCACTACGGGCCAAAGATATTCATTTGTATCACCAGTTGGTCATGTTCATCTCAACACCTGTTCATCTTTGCACTACGGGCCAAAGATATTCATCAGGTAATCATACATCTTTGCACTACGGGCCAAAGATATTCATCAGGTAATCATACATCTTTGCACTACAGGCCAAAGATATCCATTAAGTATCACCATTAAGGACTGAGGATGATGAAAAATATTTTAGAGAACGAATCCAATGAAACAGAAGGGCAAATATTAGGGATTCGTATTTCGGTTTATCCAAATTCAATAATACTCCATCAAAACCAAGTGTGAAGTAGAATAAAGATCAAAACATGGATACAATCAAAGATAGTAACCATAAAAGACATCTGGGACGAAAAACAGAAAATATCATTTTCTTGAATAAAGTCCAGATTTGTGAATAAAGGCCGATACGTGAATAAAGGTTGTATACGTGAATAGTAACCCCGACACAAAAAGTTCCAAATTTGATTAAAGAGTTCAAACCAATATTTCGGCATAATGATATTGAAGAAAATAATATCATTTAAGAAGAAAATAATATCCCTTACCTCAAAGAAACAAAGATTTTAATGAAATATCTGGATATGATGCTGAATGAAACTTGTACTGAACAGCAACTCTCAAAGTATCTAAATACTCACAAAATACGCTCGATAATATAGAGAGAGAAAGAGAGAAAACTTGTTTCTAGTGTGATTTTCAATTCTAACTTAGCCCTATATTTATAGGAAAATGTTAGCACGCTGAAGCAGACTTGACCTGCTATCTGATGGCTTTACCTGCTACTATTGCCACCCACCACATTTGAAATTCAATTGAGCACATTTCTCACCAACCAATTCTAGAATTTTCCAAAATATTTTATCATTTAAACAATAATCAGAAACTTTAATAATTCATAGAAAATAGCCCGCTTATCGTAAAAAAATACGAATTTTATGTCCATTCCACACTTAAATCGAATTCTCTACAACTTTACGTAAGAAAGTTTTTCCAAATTCTAAATGTAAAATATCCAAATCCACAAACGGGTGATTTTTAATACCTCCAATCGGCAAAATAATCGATAAAACATCTCAAAGATTAATTCTTTCATTAATAATCATATAAAATAAATAAATCCATCATTTATATCCACATCAAATAAATATTTCCTTATCATATAAATCAATAATTAATTATTCCCAAATAATATTACAAAATCACAATTATGACAACCGACTCGCTCCGTGAAAAGGGGGCTTTCGATAAGGATTTCTCCTTACTAGCCAAGTAATTAGATGACCAAACCTCTCCTTGCCATGTAACTTTCTAGACATTGCCAATAATGCTATCTAATAATATTATTCAAATAATATGAATTGTTGATCCGATAATGGGAAATATCAGGTAGTGACAATTATTGAAACAACAATAATATAAATTATCAACGCAACAATTATTGAATCAATAAAATAAAATATTGAATAAAGAATTCATCAGAATAATTATTGAGTAGTGCCTTCTCACATAAGAATCAATAATTTAACTATATCAGGTAATACCGCAAAGCATCTTGTGGCAACTCACGACATTACATCAGATTTTAACCACCGTATTCCAACAAGAATTACCAGAATAACTACGTCGTTATTTATAAAAACTCAAACTTGTCGCTTTCTTCATCCGATGAGATATTCTCATTATGAGGCCCACGAATGGTCATACCGTCGTATGAATATTCCCCGACAATAAGAATATTCCACGACCAAACGAATATTCCCCGACAAAAAAATTAATATTTTATAACCACTTGCTTATTTTGTAAAATTTGCACATTTCACCCATAACCAAAGTATTATATCAAATTAACTCCTTATTATTTCAAGATAATAAATAGAGAAAATTTAATTTTATTCATAATAAGTTGGGGTCTTACAAGGGGCACATTTTGCCTAACTGTCCAAGTCCAAAGAAGAACTATAAATGCTTCGTGTGTGGATCAACTGATCACATGGCGAAGAATTGCCCGAAGAAGGGGATGGATGGGAATAAGGGCACTAAATAGTGGTAATTTAGCTATTAGTGGTCCAGCTCAGACAGGTAGGCCGATGGCTCGCACCTTTAACATAACGGTCCAAGATGTAGTTGCATCAGGGGATGTTGTTACAGGTATTATCCCGATCAACGATATAAATGCTTATGTGTTGTTTTATTCGGGTGCTACTTATTTTTTTATAACATGTGATTTTGCTAGACAATTAGTATTACTTCCCGAAAGATTGCCTATACCTTTAAATATTAAGATAGCCAACAAAGAAATAATTCCTGTTGAAGATAGCTACTCCGTTGAATAATTTGACAAGGAAGACAGTGAAGTACGTATGGACTGAGAAGAGTGAAGACAGTTTTCAAGAGCTGAAGAAAAGGTTGAGTGAAGCACCTGTATTATCTTTACCCGATGATACGGGGAATTTTGTAGTTTATAGTGATGCTTCACATAGAGGACTTGGTTACGTGCTTATACAGCATGGCAAGGTCATTGCGTACGCGTCACGGCATTTTAAGGATTATAAGAAAGATTATCCTACTCATGATCTGGAACTGGCCGCGGTAGTGTTTGCCTTAAAGATATGGAGGCAT
Organism: Panax ginseng; assembly: GCA_020205605.1. NCBI lineage: Eukaryota > Viridiplantae > Streptophyta > Magnoliopsida > Apiales > Araliaceae > Panax > Panax ginseng. The sequence continues at coordinate 88,173,472 of CM035139.1, read as the reverse complement.
TACTTATATGAGAGAAATGTGAGATATACACAGACCATAAGAGTCTAAAATATATCTTCACACAAAAGGATTTAAATATGAGACAAAGGAGATGGGTGGAGTTGATAAAGGATTACGACTGCGATATCTTGTATCACCCAGGAAAAGCCAATGTAGTGGCCGACGCCTTAAGTAGAAAGGGTCGGGAAAAGTTGTCTGTGTTATTGGCTCAAATTGAGTTAGTAACAGAGATGGCTAGAATGAAGTTGGAGGTTAAGTTACTAAATGAGTTCGAACAGAGATTGTTTACAACGGAGATTTGATCTACCATTGTAGAGAGAGTTAAGAAAGTACAGCTCAGAAATGATGAGTGTGATCAAATGAAGGAGCGGCTAGCAAATGAAAAAAAAAATAAAGTATAGTCTTGATAATGAGGGATTCTTAAGATTTGAAGGAAGAATTTGGGTTCCAAATGAAATGGAATTAAAAGAGGAAGTGTTACAAGAGGCTCATAGTTCGAGGTAATCGATTCATCCTGGTAGTACTAAGATGTATCAAGACCTTCAACAGAGTTTTTGGTGGCCAAACATGAAGAGAGAGATAGCAGAATATGTGAATAGGTGCTTAACTTGTAAAAAAGTTAAGGTCTAACATCAACGACCAAGTGGCTTGTTACAGTCATTGGAGATTCTGGAGTGGAAGTGGGAGCATATCACGATGGACTTTGTGGTGGGACTTTCAATTACATAGAAAGGGTATGACGCTATTTGGGTAATAGTGGACCGGTTGACGAAGTCGGCTCACTTTTTGCTAATAAGAGTTAAGTTTAACTTAGATCATTTAGCTAAACTTTATGTTAAGGAAATTATTTCCAGACATGGAGTACCAATTTCGATAGTGTCAGATCGTGATCCACAATTCACATCAAACTTTTGGAGAAGTCTGCAAGAACAGATGGGAACGCAGTTGAAGTTAAGTACAACTTATCATCCATAAACAGATGGGCAGAGTGAAAGGACAATTCAGATGCTAGAAGATATGCTAAGATCTTGCGTTATGGATTTCAAAGGTAGTTGGGATGATCATCTATCGTTAGTAGAGTTTGCATATAACAATAGTTATCATGCGAGCATAGGCATGCCACCTTACGAAGCTTGATACGGAAGGAAGTGCAGAACACCATTGTGTTGGGATGAAGTAGGAGAATGCCGAATGCTAGGACCTGAATTGGTGCAGCAAATAGCGGATATAGTTAAGCTGATACGAATGCGATTGGTACTAGCTCAAAGACAGACAGAAGAAGTTTGAAGATTCGCATCGAGTAAACAGAAAGTTTGAAGTAGGCTCGTATGTATTTCTAAAGGTATCTCCTTGGAAAGAAAAGATACGCTTTGGGAAGAAGGGAAAGTTAAGTCCAAGGTTTTTAGGACCTTTCGAGATATTAAAAAGGGTAGGAGAGGTAGCTTACATGGTAGCATTACCTCCAGACTTAGAACGAATACACAAAGTGTTTCATGTATCTGTGTTACATCCTTATAAGCCAGATTATAAGCACGTAATAGAATATGAGCCTATTCATACTGAGAAGGACTTGACGTATGAAGAAATGTCTATTCAAATCATTAATAAAAAATAGCAAGTTCTGAGGAATAAAGTTATATCTTCGGTAAGGGTGTTATGGAGGAATCACGATGCCGAAGAAGTAACGTGGGAACTTGAAGAAAAGATGAAGAATAATAATCCTCAGTTATTTGTTTAATTTTTAGCGAGATTCTGGGGACAAAATCCTTATAAGGGGGGAAGAATGTAATGACCGAGGAAATCAAATTTATTGTAAAATAATTTTATTTGATTTAATAATGAATAAAATTATAATATATGTTATTATAATGAGTAAAAAAGATGAAGGTTGTTCTATAACCTAAAAGTGTCATATAGTCATAGTATTTTGGCTACGTGAAGGAATTAAAGTGTTTGAATTTCCAAGACAAAAATAAAAAAAATTCGAGAAATTCTCCAAAAAACACTATTCATCAATTTCTGCTCAGGAATTATTTTTGAACTTTCGGGAAATACGTAATGATAGAATAATAAGGAAGGATGGATTATGTAATAATAATTTAGTTATGACAAACACAGCTTTTCGCCTGCGTACTAAGATCGAGAATTTTAAGAAAAGTAAAGATTGAATAATAAATGATGATCGTATGATAAGCATGTATTATACGAGGCAATGAATACGAGTATGATACGAAGTATTATACAAGTATGTATGAACGATAGTATATCGTATATGATGAATGATTACTCAACTTAGTATACAAGAAGAATACGAAGATTAGACATTAAAAGCCTTAAGCCAATAGTAATGGACTTGTAGGATTTGTGTAGGAATTGGGCAAGCCCAAGTACAAACTTGTTAAGGCCCAAAGATTTATAATGCAATCCCAACGTAAGGCCCAAAGTAATTAAAAATTAAGCCCAAACCAAGAACCAGACTCGTGGATCGAACCGATGGGTTACCGGGTAATAAAACCCATGGGGCAACCCATGTGTGCCCCCCATGGTGAGTCATGGTTGTCCAACTTGGTGGCCAAGCAAGGGATAAGAGTTGTGGGGAGCAAGCAAGGAATAGTAAGGAGGTGAAATAGTAAGGAGGTGGGGCTTAATGACTATTATGCCCTAACCTTGGAAAATCTATAAATAAGAGAAGTTATTGGTCATTTTGTGCCTTGTTAAAATCCACCAACATCTTAGAGCTTATACATTGAGAGAAAAGTGAGAAGAGCTAGTCTTTGATAATCCAGGAGAAGGAAGAAGAAAGAAAGTTAAGAACATCAAAGGTAATGAATCCCTAACCAATAATATCCATCTCTTCATTTTAGTTTTGATAGAGAAGTGAGTATTTGTGGTGCATGTACCATAAGGAATATAAGGATGGTTATTAGAGGACTTAAACCTTAATAAACCATGTTGTAAGTGAATCATAATCATAAAAGTTATGAACCAATGAAGAACATTAAAGAATTATCATTTTGTTGTTGATGGACAAGTTTAAAATCATCATTTGTACGCTTAGATGATTTATGTTGTGTTAATGGAAGAAATTCATTTGGAATGGAGTAAAAATCTCAAGTAACGAAGTTATGGCAAAATTTACGAGATTAGACGATAATTGTCAAAATCGTGAAATTCTCGAAATGAAAGTCAAAAGTCATCGTTGAACTCGGAAACGTTAGTTTTCAATAGAGTATAGTCTAAATTTGTATTACAATTTTAATGCTTTATAATTTTCCAATGACTTTCAATGGTTTATAACTTTTATACTTATGATTTCACTTTCACATGGTTTATTAAGGTTTCATCCATTAATAACCATCCTTATCCCCCCTTAACAATCATGCTCTACCACTACTCACTTCTCTATGAAATGAAGAGATGAAGAGTCATGGTTTAGTATTCTTACCCTTGAAGTTCTTTTGCTTAATTCTTCTTCTTCCTTCTTGAACTAGTAAAACTAGCTTGCTCACTTTTCTCTCAATAATATGGAAGCTCTAGGATGTTAGTGTATTTTGATCAAGCAAAATAATCTAGCAACCTTCTCTTATTTATAGGAAATTCAAAGTGAGGGCTTAATGGTCATTTAGGCCCTTACACCTTCTTAATCACCTCCTTATTATTCATCCTTGGTCACCAAGTAAAGCCACTTTACTTGGTCACCAAGATGGTGCCATGTGATCCATGGGGCCCACATGGGTTGCCCCATGGGTTTTTCTTACCCAAACTACCCATTGGTTCGATCCACGGATCCGGTTCTTAATTTGGGCTTAAGTTTAACTATCTTTTAATTAACCTTTGGGCTTGCGTTATCAAACATTGGGCTTTAACATTAATTCACTTGGGATTGTACAACTTCTACACAAATCCTACAAGTCCAATACACTTAGCTTAAAGCTTATAACGTATTGTCTACGTATTCCTCTCGTATGCTAACTCGTATACTCATTCATTATATACGACATACCCTCATTCATACATACTCATATAATACCTCGTATCATACTCATATTCATTACCTCGTACAATACTTATGCATCATACGATCATCATTTATTCATTAACGTTTCACTTTCCCTAACGTTCTCGAATTTAGTACGCAGGAAAAAAAATGGGTTTGTCATACTTGAATTATTATTACATAATTCATTATTCCTTGTTATTCTATCCTTACGTATTTCTCGAAAGTTCAAAAATAATTCCCGAGCAGAAATCGATGAATAGTGTTTTTCAGAAAATTTCTCGAAAAACTTTTTTTTCGTCTTGGAAATTCAAACACTTTAATTCTACCACGTAGCCAAAATACTACGACATTCCAACACTATTAGGTTATAGAATGACATTCATCCTGCTTACTCATTATAAAAAAATTTTATTTATTATTTACTCAAATAAAAGTATTTTAAAAATAATCCAATTTTCTTGGTCGTTATAGGATTAATACCTTTTGATTCCTTCTTAACCCAAATAGATGATGAATAAGGTTATTTTCTTCTTGTTCTTCCACAGCTCTTCTCCAATTCTCAGAGAATTCTCTTTTCTCTCTATTTTTCTATGTTCTTCTTCCCTTCTATTCTCAGGCTTAGGCCAACCTCTTACGTAAAAATAAAAATAAAACAAACGCAAGAAACTTAAACGTATAAAACTATCATAATAATAAATATATTAATTATGTATCATTTATAAAAATATTTATTATATTTTTTTAATTCAAAAGCCATAGGGCTTTGTTTGGCAAAACACTTTTAAAAAATAAAGACTTAATATTCCTTAAGCCTAGTTTGGTAAATCCATTTAAAACTCCTTTAATTTACTTCAATAAATCATTTATACTATAATTTATTGTCCCACACTATTTACTTGGATTTCCATATCCAATCTTAATTAAATAAACAAAACTAATTACCACAAAATTATATAATTTTCATTATAATTTTACTTAATAAATTAACATATCACTTTAATTACTAAATTAAATTAAAACAACATTCTACCAAACTATATAATCCTTAACAAAGCTCTTCTCCAATTCTCAGAGAATTCTCTCTTTTCTCTCTATTTTTCTCTGTTCTTCTTCCCTTCTATTCTCAGGCTTAGGCCAACTTCTTACGTAAAAATAAAAATAAAACAAACGCAAGAAACTGTCATAATAATAAATATATTAATTATGTATCATTTATAAAAATATTTATTATATTTTTTTTAATTCAAAAGCCATAGGGCTTTGTTTGGCAAAACACTTTTAAAAAATAAAGACTTAATATTCTTTAAGCCTAGTTTGGTAAATCCATTTAAAACTCCTTTAATTTACTTCAATAAATCATTTATGTTAGGAATAAGCATGTGAATGATATTCCTACTTATGTATGATTTGATTATGATATAAATGAATGAATATGCAAGTATGCTTACATTAAGAAAAGCTGTAAATTCCTTTGCTAGATAATAGAACATATGTACAAGGACTTAGAATGAATTGATCAAATATATTAAGTTGACCCTACATAAGCAAAAAAATACTTTATAAAGTCCTTAAAAAGAAATGATGTACAAGGACTATAAATATAGAAAGATCAAGCTTGTTAGGTTGATCTTATAATGTAATAGATAGTTTTGTCTCGATCGTCGAGCACCGCACTGTAAATCGAGAATCTCGCTAGGAGAGTCGAGGAAAACTCGAGAGCTATCAAGGTAGAATCATAGTCTGCAAGATAGTAGATCTCGGAGTTCATAAACTGCCATGGGAGACGAGGAAGGATCGTAGTGTGTTGAGAAGAACATCCTCAGAGCCATAGTCTGCTGAGGATGTCATGTTCAGAATCGCAGAGACAGCCTGTCTACGAGCCGACCAAGCATCTGCCGAAGCCAAGCCAAGAATCGTAGATTACACTCGGAGTCATAGAGTCTACTGATCAATTCAGAGGCAGAGATTATAGTCGAGCAAGATCAGATGAAGACAACGAGCATAAAGATAGAAATTATAAAGTGTCAAGATCTCGATCTTGAGTCGAAAAGGTTCCGCACAACCCAAGGCAGAATCGTAGAGTGCAGAACTAAGGCTTCAACAGATGTGCTCACAACACCAAGGCAGAATCGTAGAGCAACCACGATTCTCAACAAATGAACACTCCAAGAATATCCAAAGTATGAAGCCTCTGGTCTAAGCTACAAAGTTAAATCCAACCTGAAGGAAACCAGAGAGCACTCAATGAATGGCATGCAAGCTAACAGAAGATCTAAGCATCAACCCAATCAGCATTCAGATTGAGTTGTGAAGCCATTCAAGTTGAAGTCTTCCATAAGTTGATCAGAAGAAGACTTCGATCAAAGTAGCTGACTAAGGAAAGTCAGCTAGTGCAGTGGCTGCCAAGAAAATAGTAGACAACGATCTTGGAAGCAACCAGGATCATAGTGTTTTCCAAACAAAGAAGGAACTGATGGAGTGTACACAAAGATACTGATCAGCCTATGAAGAACAAGGCTAAAGTGATTAAGCATTGGGTTAGTCCATTGATGATAAGTGAACGGGAGATCACAAGGAGAAAGCGAGTTGGGCATGCCACAAATCTGAAGTGTCTTGTTATTCAAAAGAGGCCAGAACAAGGAACAAGTCATCAGTGTCTGAGATCAGTCGAACCAAACAAAAGTGTTGAAGCACTGCACAAGAGAAGGAAGAGGTGTTCTACATTGAAGATTAAATGAATACTCTTCAAGATCGTAGTGTTGTCTCAACCTATCAATGAGCAACATTCAATAAGACACTACGATCAGGTCTAAGAACATCTGCATCAAAATCGTAGAGTTCGGCCATCTGAAGATTGAAGCATTGGCAATGGTTTAATTTGAAGACTGATATTCGAACATTGCTAGTTGAGAGCATCAATGCAAAAGGACAGATCTTGACGTTCTAATCGAGAATTCAGAAAGGAGAAATAAAGAAGACTACCTGCCCGAGGCATCAAAGTGACATCTCTGACGGGGTAGGTGAAACAGTAGACTGCAATGTCAGAAAGTCATAAAGGGGATGTCATGTCATAAAGGAAGATTAGGAAGGAGTATATATCAGTCAGAGCTTCAAAGATCAAGCTTTGCTGATATTAAAAAAGTTGCTGACGTTGGAGAGATGGTGAACTAATCAAAATAACGTAAAATAGTGAGTGATCAATGAAGGTCCGAAAGCTCACTCTACGATCCACCAAGAACACTTGGAGATAAACATAGTAAGAAGTAGAAGTAAGAGTTCTACAATGTAGAAGTTAGGGTTCTACTACAAGAAGAGTGTTCTGAACTGCCAAGAAAAAGAAGAGCATCAATGTCATCTTGATGTCTATCATGGGAAGACTCTAAGTACCAGAGAGAAGAGCTTACAGTCATCTTAGAAAGTCCAACATGAGAATGCATCAAGTATCAAGGAAGAAGATCACCAACGTCATCATGATGTCAAGCATGAGAAATTTTCTAAGTACCTAACAGAAGAGCCTACAATCATCTTAGAAACTCATCATGTGCAGCCATCAAGTATCAAGAAAAATGATCTTCACTACAGTTCAACAAGGGATCATCAAAAGAGGTTGAGTATCTTAAGAAGCTGAGCATCATGCAACACTCAACTTCACCTCAAAGATGATCACGTCAAGATTCTAAACATTCTGAGATGAAGAGCTTAAAGGACATCTTAGCAGTAAGGCACCAACAACAACAACAACTATCAACAAGAAGCCAGGGCCTGATTATCCAGAGGGACTAAATGAAGTTCCAAGCCTGCAGGGCTTGAAGAGTTCCTAGGGAACTAGAGGAGTTCCAAGGCTGCTGGCCTTGAAGAATTCTAAGTGAACTAAAGTTCCAAGGCTGCTGGTCTTAAAGGAATCTTAGTGATTCAGGGTGCTGCCCTTCCTTAGTGGAAATCCTCCTAGTTGAAAGCAGAAGAGTGGATTAGGAGCTTGAGTCTCTGAACCACTTAAAATCCCTTGTGTCATTTACTTTATGTCATTTACATTATGTACTTAACGGCTATAACTGCTATATATGTATTAACTGCTTACCACTAAACTAACTCTAAGAACAATGTATGTATGATTATGAATATTTCAATGAAGGGGATCTTTTACTTATCCGTTGTGCTTGAAAAGATTCTTATGTTTGTCATATGCTAAATCATTAGCAATACGAAATATACGTGAAAGGTATTTGAAACGAAAAAGGAACTATTCAACCCCCCCTTCTAGATCTATTGCGTGCCTACTAGGAACTAACAATTTATACTATAGTTTATAGTTCCACACTATTTACTTGGATTTCCATATCCAATCTTAATTAAATAAACAAAACTAATTACCACAAAATTATAATTTTCATTATAATTTTACTTAATAAATTAACATATCACTTTAATTACTAAATTAAATTCAAACAACATTCTACCAAACTATATAATCCTTAACAACTCTCTAATTTAGTTATTAAGTTAAATTAGAGTATTATCTCATAAATTTAATTCATCACTCTTTTATCTTAATTAAGTTAATTTCTATAACTCATGAATTATTTACTTACTAAATAAATAATCTAACAAATATCTACTAAACAACAAACACATCAATTAAAAATATTTATTTAATTCAATAAATATTTGAAATTATAAATAAAATTACGGATTGTTACATCCTTCCCACCTTATAAGGATTCCATCCTCTCATCACCGAAACCTACCTTACTCAGGTTTTCATCAAATCTCTTCGTTGAATAACTTCAACACATTACCTTAATATAGGTTTTATATTTCCTACTCCCACCATTCTTCATAATAAATTCTTGTAAGTTTTATTTAATAACATTTACTTAGACTTAATTATATTTGAGTATTACATATTCTTTGACTCGTTCATTATCTTTCTCTAAGGATCATTATCATGTACTAGATTCTCAAACTCTCGGGACATTACATTCACCCCTTCTTCTAAAAATTTTGTCCTCGAAATTTTGACTTACTAATATTCGTTCATTCCATTTATCAAAATAAATTTTATGTTAATCTTTTATTTATTCATTTAGTGGGTTCTATGACCACTTCCTCCTCTAAGGATCTTTCTAAAAAAATTTATTGCATTCTTCGCATCTTTCTCTTCTATGAATTTCACATTTTCTTTAGATAACTTCATCTTTTCTTTTTTTCAGAATTTCATTTCTTTCTTGGAATTATTATAGTTTTCATACAATTCAATTATCGACTTCGGTCGTTAATAACACGTCTAACTTTTGACTTTACATCATTATTCGAAGTTAAGCTTAATAAAATACGGAATAATTTAAACTCTTCTATCTTCTTACTTTAATTCCCTGAAACAAAACCTTTATCATCTACATGTCTTTGAATCAATCTAATTTTATGATTCGCTTCATCACTGTTATTATATAGAATCTTATATGTCAATCTGATAACCTTTACATATCAGATAACTCAAACTTTACGGTTTATCATTACATAATCATTGTGATTTATCAAGTACATTTTTCAAAACTTTTTATCTTTACCTACCTTTGAACCATACTTAGTTTATTACTCACCTTATCAGAGTTAATAAATAAAACTTACATCTAGGTTCAATGCCCGTTCATATAACAAACAAAACTTAAACTTTATAACTCAACATCTATTAAGCATCATATATTATTCAGAACCCTAAACATGGTTCAAATAATAATAATTCAGCCAAAGTGTATAAATCTTCAAGTATCACATCTGATTCATGTCTTTCAAGTAGCACATAACTTTACCTTGAATCGTTAACCTGCAAAAGTGGTTATTTGCAAGGTTGAGCTCGACAGCCCAGCAAAATCTAATAGTTTTCATGCAACACGTAGCACATAATAACATGCTCAACATAAATATATATCTCATATATATTGGACTAACATAACATACATGCTGCATTTCATATAACAAGTATAAAGATTGAGTTCCTTACTCAATCAGCATTCATTACTCAATCAACGTAGTTATAAATTGACTTTAATGTTTCATACTTTCAACATAAATATAACACATCATGCTATTTGCAATGAAGATTTAAAACAGTTCATCATCAAATTCACATAGCAAATAGGAACTGAAAGACTTGCCTTGATCGTTGTTTACCAATAACAGTTTAACAACTTATAGCTATATGCACTTCACGTGCCCTACACAATTATATAATCATGCACATAAACTATTAGTCACATAGAAGTTGTAATGTAAACTTTACCCTATATCTCATAACCCTTCCCGTTAATCAATACACAATATTCAATTTGATTGTGTTAACTTTCAATTTATATCTCACTATATTTCTTCTTAGGTCACACTCAAAGTTCATTCAAGTGTTTAAGTCTTTCTAGGAATACTTATTGGTTTTATATTAAACCCATTTCTAAGACCCCAAATAATTAATAAATGAAATTTAATTTCCTCTAATTATTATTTTGAAATAGTAAGGGTTGATGTGATTAATGTGGATAGTTATGGGTAAAATCATGAATATTTCAAAATAAGCAAGTGGTTATAAAATATTCATTGTTGTCGGGGAATATTAGTTTGGTGCGTGGAATATTAAATGCTTTGTCGGGAATATTAAATGCGACGGTATGACCATGTGTGGGCCCCATAGAAGCGATTGGAGGAAAAAAGCGACAAATATAAGTTGTTTAAAAATAACGGCGTAGTTATTCTGGTTTACCTTTGTTGGAATACGGTTGGTTAAAACACGATGTCTGGCGTTGTTGCTTGCGTGCTTTGCGGTATTGCACCAATTATTGACTCTTACGTGAAGGCACTTTACTTTCGATAATGGTTCTGATAATTCTTTATTCGATTATTTTATTGGTTCAATAATTGTTGCGTTGATATTTTATATTCTTTGTTGTTTGATAATTGTCATTACGATTATTTTTCATTATCGAAGCAATAATTCATATTATCTGAATAATATTATTAGATAACATTATTGGCAATGTCTAGAAAGTTACATCTAAGGAGAGGTTTGGTCACTAATTGCTGCGCCATGATGAGAAAATTCTTATTGGAAAGCCCCTGCTCTTGAGGAGCTATACAGTTTGTCGATATTGTGATTACATAATATTATTTGTGAATAATTAATTATTGATTCATATGATGAGAAAATATTGATTTTATGTGGATATAGATGGAGAAAATTTTTAACGTGACAATTGTTGAAAATTGAAATTTTATCTTTTACGATAAAATAATTCATTTAAATATATATATATATATATATATATATATATATTAATATAATAATATAATAATGGTGATATTTTACAACGAATGTGGGATATATGAGTATCTGAGGAGGAAGAGTATTTTTGTTGCAATAAATGTTTAAAACATGTTAAACATGTCGGTGGACCCCATTTATTGGTTGAAATTTGATTATAGCACAATAAAATCGCTTGGTTTATGGATTTGGTCAATTTACATTTGGAATTTGGAAAAACTTTCTTACGCAAAGTTGTAGAAATTGAATTTCCTATAAAAACTCGCGAGATTCAATTTTTACGACAAAAGGCTATTATTTATTATGAATTATTGAAGTTAGAAGCTCAAAATAATTGATTTTTGAAGTTTAAAATGATTTAAATAACAAAAACGTTTTTGGAATGTTTGGGGACATCATTAACATGTGATATATAAATGTGTTGAGAGCTGAAATTCAGATTTCAAATGATCGTATAATATTTGTATAAATAATATTATTATATTAAATTTTACCTTTGGTGTTACAGCGATTTCTATAAATAGGGTGCTTAGGTTAGAATTGAAAATCACACGGCTGAAGTTTTCTCTCTATATATTATCGGCGTATTCTTGTGAGTATTTTGAGTATACTTTGAGTATTGCTATATCGGTGAAAGTTCAAGTTATAGCTTTATATCCGATATTCAGGTTAAATCTTTGTTTTTCGAGGTAAGGGATATTTTTTTTTCGTAATGATATTATTTCTTCAATATCATTATCTTTGAAATATTGATCTGAAGTTTTTATCAAATTTGGAACTTTTGGTGTCGAGTTTCTTATTTACGTATCTCGACCTTATTCACGTATCTGATCTTATTCACGAATCGGCCTTTATTCATGAAAAATGAAAATTTTCCTTTTAAGTCCAAAATATCTATTGTGGATACTAGTTTTGATTGTATCCATGTTTTGATCATTCTTGAATTTTACACCACTATGATTATTTTTGAGGTATTTTTGGGCGTGGATAAAACAAAATCTGAATCCTTAATCCTTAATCCTTGTCATTTTGTTTCCTTTGGATTCGTTTCTTTAAAAAAAATATTTTTTTTCATCATCCTCGGTCTTAAATGATGATATTATTGAATATCTTTGGCTTTGTAGTGCAAAGATGATTGATTTCGATGAATATCTTTGGCTTTGTAGTGCAAAGATGAATGATTTCGATGAATATCTTTGGCCGTAGTCTGCAAAGATGAGCAGTGTTTAGATGAACATGACCAAGTGGTGAATGTCCTTGGCACATGTAGTGCAAGGATGAATATATGATTCGGATATATATTGATTGATGTTACGGGATAAAAATATTGATGATGGTTTGTTAAATTCATAGATATTAGTAGATTTCATCCTCTACGTAACTCTTACATGAATTAATATTTTCATTTGCAGTATTGATTTAAAACTTGTTGTCTATTGTATTACTATTAAATTTTTCCTGTTGAAGACTAACGATAATTTGTTGTATATTATCTTAGTCATAATATTCTTCTTGGGCTAGTTGAGCTCACCCTTTTCCTTTTTGTTCCATTTTTTTTTTCTCGGGGAGGCGAGAATGTAGCGAGTGCAGTCGGGGTATGGAATGATGGTTTTAGAGAGTTGTTTAGTAGTCCTCACCATTTTGTAAAATAATGTATCAATAATTATGATGAGGATTTATTTGTATGTGGATATTGTTTAGATGGCAATATCTCGTATTTAAACTCACGATTTCTTGTTGTAATAATAAAGTTGTAGTTGTTTACATGCAGTGTATTGACAACTTCGAAATGGGTGATGTATACCTATTTTGGGGGTGTCACGGTTGGTATCGAGCTTAGGGATATGATCTCTGGCGGAGATCGGGGAATAGAACTAGGAGGGAGGCAGAGTAAATCCTTGTTAGTGTGTCTACTAAGCTTATTTGATAGTTGGTCGATATATATAGGGATATTATGTGATATATTGATTTCCTTAATTAACCCTTGTTTTATGGCGATGTTTTGAGAATGTCGTTGAGAATATTAACAATGGAAATGAGGCCAGTGGAGAGCCTTTACTACTCACCAGCGAGGAGAGCGTGCAGCAGTGTGGCAATGTTCCTCTGTGTGAACAACACCACCGATCGAGACGATGAGCAGAGCGATGTTTAGAAGCTTTTTGCGATTCATGCAAAATCGAGACGAGGAGACTCGTGTTCAAAACATAGGAGGAAATGATAGCAATTCACGGGTTATCCTGACCAAGCGATTCGAAGAGTTGGGACCACGAATTTAAGGAAAGCGGATCCGATCATGGCGAAACATGGGTCAAACAAATTACAAAGATATTCGATGTCTTGGGATGCGGAGAGAACGAAGGTTCCATTCGCCACCTTTATGTTTAAAATGGCGAAGCGGAGACTTCTTGGTGGGAGTGCGTGAAGCGTACCCATCCCCTTTTCGGCATGTCTTGGGAGACATTTGAAACTATTTAATGACAAATACTTTCACGAAAGTGTTAAATCATATGAAGGAAGTGGAGTTTATTAGGCTAGAAGCGAGAACAACATGGCGGTGTCTCGATGCGAGCGAAGTTTGCGAGTTATCGAGTTTGCACCTCATTTGGTGGAGAATGAGGAGCGTATGCGGATGTTTACGAGAGGTTTGAAACACGGCATCGTCGATATCTCATCTCTCATAAATTTTCTCTCTATTGGATGTTGTTAACGAGGGCTCAATTGTTAGAAGCGAGATACTTGAAATGCGGTCGGCCAAGGTACCACAATCGAGGATCATCTGGGAGATAGCGATCAACAAAACAACAATAACCGGGTGGAGAAAGAAAAAAGCGGACAAAAATGGTAACCACTCTGGTGGTAATCATAGCCATGAAAATAGAAGCGAGCGAGTCGGGAGAGATTTTAAAGAGGAGATTCAACAAGACCATGTGAAGGCAGCGATTGCCGGTGACAAGCTGGTTCCAGGGAGAGAAGCGACCACCGGTCATATCTTTATAAATCTTGGGAAAGAGGACATATCGGTCAAAGCGCCTACTAGATTCGGTATGCTATAATTGTGGAAAGGAAGGACATATCGCTCGAGATTGCAGCGATAGCGAAACCTAGTTCGGTGAGGGACGGTGACTCAAAAAAGCATCCCGAAAAAGTCAAAGTCAGCGGTTCTGGAAGAAGCGTTTGTTGTGGTGGTCAAAATCGAGGAACCCAAAGCGAGGTGATCACGGGTAAAAGCTATTTATAAATTCTTGTGAAGTTTATACTTTACTGAATCTGGTGCTACCCATTCATTTATCTCTCTGCTTGTGCTCAGCGTTTAAACTTGACTCAGGAGAAATTAGACTTTGACTATCTGTGGAAACTCAGTTAGGAGAAACTTTCATCACATCCATTTTTTATAAATCTTGTTTGATTCAAGTTGGCACCATCACCTTACACATTGACCTTATCTCTTTAAAGATACTTGCTTTTGATGTGATTTTAGGGATTGATTGGTTAACTACTCATCATGCCAAAATTGATTGTTTTAAATAAGGTTGTTAGCTTTCATATTCCTAAACAACTTTGTTATGCAATTCAACAACTAAACCATTAAAATCAATCAACATCATATCTAATCATAAAGCTATTAGTTTATTAAAAAAGCGGATGTCAAGCTTTCTTAGCCCATGTTATGGATTTGAATAAAGACACGTCAAATTTGAATAATATTCTGTTGTTGTTATTGACTTTCTGGCGTATTTCTGAAGAACTTCCGGTCTACCCCGAGCGTGAAGTTGAATTCTTTATTGACCTTGAACACGGTACAAAGCCCATTTCTAAAACCCCATATCGAATGGCTCTATTGAACTTGAGGAGTTAAAGGTCCAACTTCTGAGAATTGTTGGACATCGGTTTCATTAGTCTAGTACATCTCCTTGGGGTGCTCTGTTTTATTAAGTAAAGAAGAAAGGCGGGAGTATGCGACTTTATATTGACTATCGGGGAATTGAACCATGTCACCATCAAGAATAGGTATCCTCTACCTCGTATTGATGACTTGTTTGACCGATTGCAAGAAGCACAATTCTTTTCAAAAATCGATCTTAGATTACGGATATCATCGGTTTGAAATTAGAGGCGAGGATATTCAAAGGCGCCTTTAGAAACTTCGGTATGGGCATTATGAATTCTTAGTTATGTCTTTTGGATTGACTAATGCTCTGCGACTTTCATGGATATGATGAATCGAGTATTCAAAATATTTGGATAAATTCGTTGTTGTCTTTATTGATGACATCCTCATATATTCCAAAAGTAAGTGAAGATCATGAGCACCATTTGAAGCGAGTACTCCAAAAGGCTTCGTGAAAACAAGCTATATGCTAAGTTGAAGAAATCGAGTTACGGCTTGAGGAAGTAGCATTCCTTGGGCACGTGTGGTGTCAAAACATGGAGTATCTGTTGACGGCGAAGATTGAAGCAATACAAAAGTTAGAACAATAGAAGGCGGTGGTTGAAATCGTAGTAGCTTTTGGGTCTAAATTTGGTTATTATCGGAGATTAAATGGAAGGGTTTTCTCGAATCGCTTACTCAGATTAACTTCGATTGACTCGGAAGGATACAAAATTCGTTTGGAGTGAAGAATGCGAGAAGAGTTTCCAAGAGCTTAAGAGGAGACTTATTTATTTTTGTTCTAACAATACCATCTGGTTCGGATGGATTTGTTATCTCTGATGATGCTTGAGGCAAAGGGTTAGGATGTGTTCTCATGCAACATGGGAAAGTCATAGCCTTTATGCCTCGCGACAACAAAAAAATATGAGAGGAATTATCCTACTCATGATCTAGAGTTAGCGGCCCGATCGTTTCATTATTAAAGATATGGAGGCACTATCTTTATGGGGAGAAAGTGGAGATATATTCGGACCATAAAAAGCCTTAAATATTTCTTCACTCAAAAAGAACTCAACATGCGGCGGCGACGTTGGCTTGAGCTATTGAAGACTACGACCACACTATTGATACCATCTGGAAAAGCGAGCGTGGTAGGCGTGCGTTGAGTAGAAGATCATATCACGAGGAGCGAGTGCGATGATGTCAAGTATCGCGTAGAGCCCAACTTTAATAGAAAAAGTTAAGGTTGCTCAAGCCACCGCAGGCGGAGGCGATGCATATGAAGAAGAAAAGTACAAGAAGGTCTTTATTAGGGCGAGAATTGATGAAGAAGGAATACTTGAGTCCACTCCGGACTTTGTGTTCTAACGATTACGATTTGAAGTACAAGATCATGATGGAGGCACACAATACACCATTTGCAATCCATCTGGAAGTACTAAAATGTATCGTGATCTTGACATACATTTTGGTGGAACAATATGAAGAGAGAGATTGCAAAGTTTATCTCAACATGTTTAACTTGTCAGCGTGTAAAAAGCGGACATCAAGTGCCTAAGGACCATTGCAACCACTTGAGATTCCGAAATGGAAGTGGGAACACATTACCATGGATTTAGATTCTGGGTCTTCCCACGGTTTCTCAAGGCATAAATGCTATTTGGGTTATTGTTGATAGATTAACCAAGTCGCACATTTCTTGCCGTCACGGGAGACTTATTCTCTTGAGCGTCTTGCTAGTATGTATGTGAATGAGATTGTGAGGTTGCATGGCATGCCGATATCTATAGTTTGGATCGTGACCCAAGATTCACTTCAAGATTTTGGGTTAGCTTGCAAAAAAGCTATGGAGTGCAGTTCTGATTGATTCGGCATACCATCCTCAAAGCAGACGGACAATCGAGAGGACTATTCAAACTCTTGAAGATTTATTAAGACTACTGTGTCCTGAGACTTCAAGGCGGTTAGGATAAGTATTTACCATTGGTGGAATTCTCCTACAATATACGATTATCGAGCAAGAAAGTATAGGTGTGGCCCCATTGAAGCATTATATGGGCGAAAATGTAAGCTCTCGGTATGTTGGGGACGAGGTGGGTGAAGCAACATTGTTGGGACCCGAGTTTGAATGCGTATGACCACGAGAAAAGATCCAAATGATTAGACAACGCATACAAAAGCGGCACAGGATCGACAAAAGAGTTATCACGGATCTTCATCGAAAGGGCGTGGAGTTTAGTATAGGGGATCATGTATTGTTGCGTGTTGCCCCATGGAAGGGAGTTATAAGATTTGGGAAGAGAGGAAAGCTCGATCCACGATTTATTGGTCCATTTCAAATTCTTGGCCAGAGGAGTAGGAAATGTAGCCTATAGACTCGCTTTACCTCCAGTATGTCTAAGTGTTCATAATGTGTTTCACATATCGTACTTAGTAAATATGTGAAAGACCGAACCACGTTATTGAGTTAGAAGCAGGACGAGATAGTTTGAAGACTTAGCGTGTGAGGAGGTACTGTCAAGATCTTGGATAGGAAGGAGCATGTCCTACGCATACGAAGGTCATACCACAAGTTAAAGTCTTGTGGAGGAACCATCTTATAGAAGAAATGACACAGGAATTGGAAGCGGAAATGAAAGCGAGGTATCCTCATCTTTTGAAACACCAGTGCGTATGTCAATTTAGAGGACGAAATTTCATAAGGAGGGAGGTTGTAAGACCCCAAATAATTAATAAATGAAATTTAATTTCCTCTAATTATTATTTTGAAATAGTAAGGGTTGATGTGATTAATGTGGATAGTTATGGGTAAAATCATAAAATATTTCAAAATAAGCAAGTGGTTATAAAATATTCATTGTTGTCGGGGAATATTAGTTTGGTGGTGGAATATTAAATCTTTGTCGGGGAATATTAAATGCGACAGTAGCGACCATGTGTGGGCCCATAACGGAAAGCGATTGGAGGAAAGAAAGCGACAAATATAAGTTGTTTAAAAATAACGGCGTAGTTATTCTGAGATTTACCTTTGTTGGAATACCGTTGGTTAAAACACGATGTCTGGCGTTGTTGCCGCGCGATTAGCACACGGTATTGCACCAATTATTGACTCTTACGTGAAGAAGCCACTACTCAATAATGGTTCACTGATAATTCTTTATTCGATATTTTATTGGTTCAATAATTGTTGCGTTGATATTTTATATTCTTGTTGTTTTTGATAATTGTCATTACGATATATTTTCATTATCGAAGCAATAATTCATATTATCTGAATAATATTATTAGATAACATTATTGGCAATGTCTAGAAAGTTACATCTAAGGAGGTTTGGTCACCTAATTGCTTGCGCGATGAGGAGAAATTCTTATTGGAAAGCCCCTGCTCTCTGAGGCTGCAGGTTGTCGATATTGTGATTACGTAATATTATTTGTGAATAATTAATTATTGATTCATATGATGAGAAAATATTGATTTTATGTGGATATAGATGGAGAAAATTTTAACGTGACAATTGTTGAAAATTGAAATTTTATCTTTTACGATAAAATAATTCATTTAAATATATATATATATATATATATATATTATATTTTAATAATATAATAATGGTGATATTTTTACAACGAATGTGGGATATATGAGTATCTGAGGAGGAAGAGTATTTTTGTTGCAATAAATGTTTAAAACATGTTAAACATGTCGGTTGGACCCCATTTATTGGTGAAATTTGATTATAGCTTTTAAAATCGCTTGGTTTATGGATTTGGTCAATTTACATTTGGAATTTGGAAAAACTTTCTTACGTAAAGTTGTAGAAATTGAATTTCCTATAAAAACTTCGAGATTCAATTTTTACGACAAAAGGGCTATTTATTATGAATTATTGAAGTTAGAAGCTCAAAATAATTGATTTTGGAAGTTTAAAATGATTTAAATAACAAAAACGTTTTTGGAATGTTTGGGGACATCATTAACATGTGATATAAATGTGTTGAGAGCTGAAATTCAGATTTCAAATGATCATTATAATATTTGTATAAATAATATTATTATATTAAATTTTACTAACTTTTGGTGTTACAGCGATTTCTATATAAATAGGGTGCTTAGGTTAGAATTGAAAATCACACGAAGCTGAAGTTTTCTCTCTATATTATCGGCGTATTCTTGTGAGTATTTTGAGTATACTTTGAGTATTGCTATACGGTGAAAGTTCAAGTTATAGCTTTATATCCGATATTCGGTTAAATCTTTGTCTTTCAGAGTAAGGGATTATTTTTTTTTTAATAATGATATTATTTCTTCAATATCATTATCTTTGAAATATTGATCTGAAGTTTTATCAAATTTGGAACTTTTGGTGTCGGAGATTCTTATTTACGTATCGGCCTTTATTCACGTATATCTGATCTTATTCACGAATCTGGCCTTATTCATCGAAAAATAAAATTTTTCCTTTTAAATCCAAAATATCTATTGTGGATACTAGTTTTGATTGTATCCATGTTTTGATCATTCTTGAATTTTACACCACTATGATTATTTTTGAGGTATTTTTGGGCGTGGATAAAACAAAGTCTGAATCCTTAATCCTTAATCCTTGTCATTTTGTTTCCTTTGGATTCGTTTCTTTAAAAAAAAATATTTTTCATCATCCTCGATCTTAAATGATGATATTATTGAATATCTTTGGCACATGTAGTGCAAAGATGATTGATTTCGATGAATATCTTTGGCACATAGTGCAAAATGAATGATTTCGATGAATATCTTTGGCCGTAGTGCAAGATGAGCAGTGTTTAGATGAACATGACCCATTGGTGAATGTCCTTGGCACATAGTGCAAGGATGAATATATGATTCGGATATATATTGATTGATGTTACGAGGGATAAAAATATTGATGATGGTATTTAAATTCATAGATATTAGTAGATTTCATCCTCTACGTAACTCTTCTATGAATTAATATTTTCATTGCAGTATTGATTTAAAACTTGTTGTCTATTGTATTCTATTAAATTTTTCCTGTTGAAGACTAACGATAATTTGTTGTATATTATCTTAGTCATAATATTCTTCTTTGGGCTAGTTGAGCTCACCCTTTTCCTTTTTTGTTCCATTTTTCTTCTCGGGAGGCGAGAATGTAGCGAGTATCTGAGTCGGGGTATGGAATGATGGTTTTAGAGAGTTGTTTAGTAGTCCTCACCATTTTTGTAAAATAATGTATCAATAATTATGATGAGGATTTATTTGTATGTGGATATTGTTTAGATGGCAATATCGTATTTAAACTCACAGATTTCTTTGTTGTAATAATAAAGTTGTAGTTGTTTACATGCAGGTGTATTGACAACTCGAATGGGTGATGTATACCTATTTTGGGGTGTCAATATCTCTCATATTATTGATTCGATTATTGTCACAAAGATCATCCGCATTATATGATATATTATTAAATCAATAATTGAGACGACAAAGTTATTCATATTATTAAATTGCAATATTTACAATGTCTAGAAGTTACGTCAAGAGAGGTTTGGTCATCTAATTGCGGCTACCAATAAGGAGAAATCCTTATCGAAAAGCCCCTCTTCCTCGGACGACACGGTTGTTAAATATTGTGAGTTATAATATTAATGATGAATAAGTTCGTGTTGATTAAAGATGAATTGATAGTTCCATTGTGTTGGAATTATTAGTGTTAGTGGAAATCGACATTTATTTCGATATTAATTGATGTCTGGAAGTTATACTTGACCACCGTAATTAACCTAGGATAAATGAGCAATTAATTGCTATTAATTCACATGATTATAACTATTTGTTCACATGTGTGTACTATTGATTTACATTCTTGTACTATTAGGGGAGTTGGTGCAAGATTGATAATACTTGCATGACTAAGTTAAAAATAGAGGTATAGATGGAGGTACTATACTGTAATTCATTTTTTTACATGATTATAACTATTGATTCACATGATTAAACTATTGATTCACATTATTTACTATTAGGGGAGGTGGTGCAAATTTGATAATACTTGCAGGACTAAATTAAAAATGAAAGAAAAGTTGAAGGTATTGTATGTAATATTTCAAGCCCCAAAATGTGCAATTATCGAAACTATATTTTCCAATAAATAGAAGCTCATTCTTCCTTCATTTTTCACCAATTCATTAAAGCTTTAGAGCAATTATTATAGAGAGAAATTTTAAAGAGAAAGAAGAAAAGAAGTCTGCTACCTCTCTACTCCAGTATCTAGTTTCTTTCTAAGGTAAGGGGTATTATTTCTTTCGTATTCATGAAGAGAGCTTCTGTTATTCCATTCTTTATTATTATGTTGGAATATCCTGTCTGTGCGAATTACGCTAAACCTGATTCCATTCTTTATTATTCTGTTGGAATAACATGTTTGTGCGGTCTATCGCATGCATGGTGAATTCTTTGTTATTACATTCTTTATTATTCTGTTGGAATATCTTGTCTGCACGGATTACGTTAGACCTGGTTCCATTCTTTATTATTTTGTTGGAATAACCTGTCTGTGCGGTCTATCGCATGCCTGGTGAATTCTTTTGTTATTCCATTCTTTATTATTCTGTTGGAATAACCTGCCTATGCGGTCAATCGCATGCCTAGTGAATTCTCCTGTTATTCCATTCTTTATATTTCTATTGGAATAACATGTCTGTGCGGTTTATCGCATGCCTGGTGAATTCTTCTGTTATTCCATTCTTTATTATTATGTTGGAATAACCTGTCTATGTGGATTATCACATGCATGGTGAATGATCCTTCGTATTCATTCCCTATTAAATTGTGGAAATGATCTGTCTACGTGGATTACCAAAGCATAATGGTGAAAATCCATTTGCGCTTTCATATATTCTATGATACTCATTTGGTTAAAGTTTTGGCTTCTATACTCCATGAAATTAGTAGAATATCCTCGGATATTTCCGCGCTTCATCCCAGATTTTTCATGGAAATATTCTTCGAGCATTCTTGAATTTTACTCCACAAAGCGATGATCATGTTGACAATTTGGACGTAATTGATTTCAATATAAATTAACTTATAAATCTTTAAAATTTATTCTTGAACTTATTTTATTGAATTATTATGTCATTGTCATCATCCTTATGCTTATATTGTGATGAAAGTCATCTTTGGCTTACGTGCATAGATGGATTTGGTATGATTATGACCAGGGATTATTCGGTATAATCATGACCTGTAATGTTATAAATGATGTGGTAAAAGTCCTCAGTGGCATGTAGTGCATTGATGGACAGTTTTTGGTATGATTATGACCAGGGATTATTCGGTATATTCATGACCATTGATGCTTTAATGAATATCCTTGGCCCGTAGTGCAGGGATGACTCGATGATGTGGTTTATTTATTAAGCTGAGTCTCAACGATAGAAATTGATGAAAACATTTTAAATCATAGAAGATAGTAGATATCATGCTCTACTTGACTCTTCTAATGGATTGCTTATTCATTCACAGCTTAAACTTGATGTCTATTGTATTTTATCAGTTTAACATTGTTGAAGACTAATGATAATTTATTCTGCATTATCTTAGTCAAAGTATTTCTTACTGGGCTAGTTGAGCTCACCCTTTCTTTCACTGTTCTCTTCAGGAAATGAGAATATAGCCGGGACTAGTCGGGGAACGGAGTGACGGTCCAGATGATAGCATTAGTAGTCCTCACTATTCTGTTAAATAGTGTGACAATAAATGTAATGAGGACTCCATTAAGTTTGAATATTGTCTACATGACAATATTCTTATTAAAACTCTTAGATTATATTTTGTCGTATTTTACACGACTGTTGTATAATTAAGTTGTATTTGAATTTTGTACCATATATTTGGCGACTCAAGATGGGTGATGTATACCTATTTTGGGGGTGTCACAAAGACAACAAGGCATACTTGAGGGCGATTTACGCCCAAAAGGACTTAGGGCACAAAGGCAAATTACCAGCTAAGCGTAATCGGGACTCAGAGTTCAACGTTTCTCGATTTTTGAACCTTTTCTCCTTCTAATCTTCATAACTTAAGTTATACACATCCAAATTAGTTCATTTTTGATTTTATGGATTTGTAATTCATAGAACTACAACATACTAGAATTATAACAATTTACAGAATACTAACTAGTCTAAATCTTGACCCAAAACTCATGTTCATACTAAACCTTTATGTTTTAATATGTTTAGCGAATTCATTCACTACGAATTCGTTTCTTAACCAAATTGATTCATTCAACTTGCGTTCTTTTCGTTTCTTATCGTATTGACCAATTTTACAATTATAACATAAACTCCTAACCAATTTTAGTCTCAAAATAGACCCAAAATACATATATTAAACAAAACTCATACTCTTCATCCTTAACATGATTTTCATGAATTTGACAACTCTAAAATAGTTTATAGATGACATACCACATGTAACGCCCCAGAAAATTGAACCTTTTATAAATACTTTATAATGAATAAAATAATATTATTTGTTATTAGTATGTGTTAGTAAGCTAAATATCGTTCTATAACCTAGAAACGTCGGAAAGTCGTAGTATTTTAACTACGTAAAGGAATTAAAGTGTTTGAATTTCCAAGACGAAAATAAAAGCTTTTCGAGAATTTTTTAAAAAAACACTATTCATCGATTTCCGCTTGGGAATTATTTTTGAACTTCTGAGAAATACGTAACGGTAGAATATCGAAGTGAGATGGATTGTGTAATAATAATTTAAGTATGGAAAACACAATATTTTGCATGCGGACTTAATTAGAGAATGTTAGGAAAATCAAGTATTAAGAATCTAATGTAAAGATCGTATGATACATATGTATTGTGCGAGGTAGTGTATACGATTATGATACGAAGTATTATACGAGTATATGGGAATGATGGTATTCCGTATATTATGAATTAATATACGAGTTAGAATACGAGAATTATACGTATAGTATATGTGATAAGGTTTTTAATTAAATGACATGGACTAGTAGGATTGTGTAAACAATTGAATAGTCCAATAAACATTAAGGGGTAAGCCCAAGGGGTGGTTAATGTGAAGCCCAAAATAAATTAATGTAAGCCCACAAGAATAAGCTAAGTAATTAAACCTAAGCCCAATGTAATGATCCAATGGACTAGCTTGGTCCTTGGGGCAACCAATGGGTAATCTTGGTGACCAAAGATTTGTTGTGGTGGCCAAGTAATTAGGGTGAAGAGCAAGTAAACTTAGGACTTAAGTAAGGAATAGTAAGGAGGTTATTAAGGAGGTGGGATAACCTAATGACCAATATGCCCTAACTTGGAGAAGTCTATAAATAGCAAGCTTAAAATTCATTTGTTGGATTGTTAGTTTTCATCCAACATAAACAACTTAAGTGGTAGAGAGAATAAGCACTTTTAAAAGTCAAACTTCCATTGTTAGATTTCCAAGAAGAAGAAAGCTAGTCATCAAAGGTAAATGATCCTATGTCATTAGTCTTCTATCTCTACCATAATAGTTTGATAGAGAAGTGATGGTCATGTATGCTAAGAAATCATAAGAAGTGAATAAGCAATGGACTTAAGCCGAATAAGTCATGAATAAGTAAGATAAACCTAAATAAGTTATGAACTTATGATGAACAATGATGAACTTGTTATATGAAGTTAGTATGGTTGATAATATGTAAGAATGTTGTTTAAAGGACTTAAACCAATAATAAGTCATAAGGAATGAAATCTTGTAAATTATAATTTGTTAAGTTATGAACTTATGAGGAATAAGCCATAACCTAATTTAAAGATAAGTTGTTGTAATATGTAGGTTGAGATGTCTAGTTAATGAATTAATTCCATTTGGATTGATGAACAAATCGTTAGTAACGAAGTTTTGCCTGAATTCACACGATTGGACGATAAATGTCGAATTCGTGATATTCTCGGAATGGAAGTCGGATTTTGTGTTTGAAATCAGAAATGTTGGTTTTCGATGGAGACAAGTCTTATTTGGCATTATAGAGTTGCGGACTCAAAAATGGCCGAATTCCGACTTTCTAGAATAAAGGAACGAGTGTTGAACGTTCACGAACGTTTATCGTTTTCGTTAAAAATGAACCAATAGGTGAATTTTGAGTTAACGAAGTCAAATAGATAAAATTATTTCATGAACACGTAGAGTATGTAATTTGTGAACTATAGGCTCTTGAACGAGCCAAATCGGACTTATAACGAAGAAGTTACGAGCCCGGGAATCTTACAAAATCAAAAATCTGTCAAAATTTTCTGAGGCATAGAGTCCGCCAAGTGCAAGCAACTCAAGGCGAGAAGGCCCGTGCAAGTAACGCGAGGCCAAGAACATAGTGCATCTCATAATTGAACGCATGAATATGGCACAAGAAAGGGAGAATGGCGCCGCAGCGTCGAGGTCGGGTCTTGTGCATCGTAAAACTCAGTACTGCAATATGAAGTCCATAGAAGGAAAGTCGGCACCATGACTCCAAATTTAGGGTTTACATAGAGATGAATGATTATGAAGATAAAAGGAAAGACAATGAAGTAATACAAACTTGATAAACATGATGGAACATTATTAAGACATTGTTAATCCTTAAGTATGAGACATAAAGATTGAAGATAAGTAATTGAACATGAACATAAGAACAATGTGAACTATACCGGCAAGCCAAAACCAATAGTAACAAATCCAAGTTATGATTAGATTGAGAAGAATGGTAAGATATAGTAGTACACATACTTGATTATATATGACCTAATTTGGTATGTTATGTGATTATGTATTGTAGAGACTTAAAGACTTAACGTGGAAAGTAATTAAAACAGTAGCAGATGCTGAAGGCAAGTATTCTAACCCTTGTTTCAGTTCAATCTAGACAAGCTTTGAGGTTCATGTATTCTTACGCATGAATTGATGTATGATGAAGTCAAAGCCAATTCTTTTGACTAGACTTAAGATGTTTTGGATTTCTTATAATCTATCAATGTATGGTCAATGTTTTACCAAGTTATATTGGTGTGGTTTTCAAATGAAGACTGAGTATGCTAAAATGTTTTGTCGTCAAACGACATGCACGTGAGGTTGCCATAACTTAAACGTACATACGTTTAATGAATGTAGTGTTGATCAACATAGAGTACTATAGGCTAATCACCTAGACGTGCTCGTAAGAAATGTCGGACTTACAAACTTAGTGCTGGGATGTCCTTTTCAAATAAAGTATGAAATACTCAAGGTCTTGGACCGGAATTGATGTTTTACTGAATATTGTTATTGTAAAACATTTTAAAGAAAAGAGAAGTACTATTTTGAATTATCAATAGTACTTCATAACTATTGTTCAGTTATTGAAGATATATAGTTTGTATGATTCAAGCATATGGTTAATTAGAATTGTTATACTTGATGAGCTAGTCATGCTCACTCTTTCTTGAACCATATAAACGTAGCTAAGATTGAACGGACCGAAGGCTCCGGTAAGGATAAGGGCAAGGCGAAGACGAACCCGTAAAATACTTATGTAATAGTATAGGTTTAATGTTGTAATATATTTGATATTATGACAAGAACAAATGTAATGGTTATAAAAAACCTGGGGAATGTTAATATTATTTTGAATATATAGAAGACATATTCGTTCCTTTGAAGCTTTTCAATTGAATGTTTGTGTGAATGGTAGTACCGTGTAGCACCATTTATCGGGTTGGAAGATACCCGGATTTGGGGGCGTCACACCACAAATTATACACATATATAAATAAATATATCCTTATCCTTCATCAACCCAAACTAATTTTATAGAAACCTAATATTTGAGGCAAACAAAAGTAAAGAGTTTTAAGGTTAGATTAATACCTTTTGATTCCTTCTTAACCCAATTAGATGATGAATAAGGTTATTTTCTTCTTGTTCTTCCAAAACTCTTCTCCAATTCTCAGAGAATTCTCTCTTTTCTCTCTATTTTTCTCTGTTCTTCTTCCCTTCTATTCTCAGGCTTAGGCCAACTTCTTACGTAAAAATAAAAATAAAACAGACGCAAGAAACTTAAATGTATAAAACTGTCATAATAATAAATATATTAATTATGTATCATTTATAAAAATATTTATTATATTTTTTTCGATTCAAAAGTGTTAGAGTTTATGCCCTAGAGGCCAATTATTTGATATAATTGCTTAACGTTTTGATATTATATTTGATTGAATAAATGAATGATTTTATTATGGTTTTATGTACTGCGTTATATAAATGTTAACATAATAAAAATCCTTAGAATAGTGATACAAATTATATAGTTTTAAATATGTGACTTGAACATGAGATTATATAATTACAATTAGTATCATTGTTCTTAAATGTCCCTAGTCGAGTATCATTGTTGATGGGGCAACAATGATGCATTAAGACTAGTATGTGGATTGACTGATGACCAAATCTCATCGGTCATAAATATATGAGATATTAAGTCAATGCATAGGTACATGTTAGAGAACGATGTACTAGACAGACCCACCATGAGAATTCTATGTGGAGCATTATGCGAAGTGTCATTAGCAATTCTCATAGTGACAATGATGTAATGATCCTCCGACCTGAAATCACTATATTACTACACGGGAATTTATGTACTTTGATATCATCAAAGGTCACCTTTAATAGGTGAACTATAAAGGTGATTATTGGGTACATCATGAATTGTGTGAGGAATATGAGTGATCTAGATGGAATTTAACCCTACATAGGGGTGATATCCATAGGCCTCTTGATTGAGTAGTACTATGAAATGCATGACCATGCTCAAATAGTGATTTGTTTCATATAGTCTACTCATTGATCAAGAAAAACTCAGATTAAATTATGAAGAATATGACACATTCCATGACTCGAGTTTAATCTAGGATATTAAGGTTAAAAGGATTAAATTACATTGAAACATTGGTCACGAAAAGGTTGCATCGAATCATCGATCTTATTATTACTTGGGTAGCAGTGGTGCATTACTAGATGCCGCTCACTATTTATAATTTTATAATATGATTTTAAAATTATTGCCAATGTAATAATAACATATAGGGTCACACACATAGAATGTAATTTAAAAGAGAATTAATTTAAATTTTAAGGATTTAAATATATTAATATGATTAATAGTATTTAAATCACGAATTTAAATTAAAAGGATAATTTGTATATATGTATATTAATTAAGTAAGACTTAATTAATATATATATATATATATATATATATAAATTCGGATTTTATAAAATTAGGTTTTGATTAATTCCTTTTAACTACTATATATATGATATATAGCAGCCACTTAGGGTAATATCATAACTGAAAAACCCTAGCCGCTCTTAGAGAGAGATTAGAGAGAAAACCTTTTGAAAAATCATGTTCCTTTAGTGGCTAGTACCGCAAGTCCCTTTATTGTAGAATCGTGCGACGGTTCATGCGACGTTCGTGTGGATACTATAGAGACGTAGTTTCATGAGGAATTGCGTTGGAGATTCGAAGCGTTTCAGAAGCTTTTTCATATTCAATATAATCTCTTTACACTAAATTAATATCTGTTTCGCATGGATCCTGTTTTGGGTTTCGAAAATTATTCTGTTTTTGTTTAATTTTATTCCGCTGTGCGTTGCTTTGATGTGCTGAAATCTCAACAAAAAGCCATAGAGCTTTGTTTGGCAAAACACTTTTAAAAAATAAAGACTTAATATTCCTTAAGGCTAGTTTGGTAAATCCATTTAAAACTCCTTTAATTTACTTCAATAAATCATTTATACTATTGTTTATTGTCTCACACTATTTACTTGGATTTTCATATCCAATCTTAATTAAATAAACAAAACTAATTACCACAAAATTATAATTTTCATTATAATTTTACTTAATAAATTAACATATCACTTTAATTACTAAATTAAATTAAAACAACATTCTACCAAACTATATAATCCTTAACAACTCTCTAATTTAGTTATTAAGTTAAATTAGAGTATTATCTCATAAATTTAATTCATCACTCTCTTATCTTAATTAAGTTAATTTCTATAACTCATGAATTATTTACTTACTAATAAATAATCCAACAAATATCTACTAAATAACAAACACATCAATTAAAAATATTTATTTAATTCAATAAATATTTGAAATTACAAATAAAATTCGGATTGTTACAAAGACAACTTCTTCAATCTTTACATTTGGCCACATCTTAAATATTAATCTAATATATAAATATCTAACCAATATTCATTTATAGATATATTGGTTTTCTTCTATTATCCATCACTCATTTTCCATTATCATCTTTCAAATATAAAATTCTTTCATATATTATCACATTATGTAACATATGAAAATACCAAAATTAATTAACATAATCATTTCATTTTCTTCATGTAAAGAACATATATTAATTCACCATTTTACTTAAGTGAATTACTCCTTTCATTCAATTTACTATCACGCCACTACCACACAAGGCTTAAATACTCAAACTGTATTATTCCATAATATAATTTTCAACTTAGTTTAAGTTAACCAATATTTATTCTTGTTTAGTTAATTTCCATAACTAATTCTCCTTCAATTCATGCCATGCTATCTCAATCCATTCATGGACAGTTGGAACACCAATTATGATCCTTATTACAACATATTGGCCACAAAAATACAAATTTTACAGTTCATATTACACAAACTCATCCTGAACTGTCGGCAGACCGACGCGTGAGAGTGGTGCGGTCGCGTGACCTCAAGTTTGGACGCATACATGTTATGCTTCAACATAAACAGAACTTAACTCACAAATCCCTTAACATGCTCCCTACATGCTATCTTATTATACTAACCAAAATCAATCTCCTTTTTGACTTTACAATATAAATTACTACATTCTTCAGTAATTTAGAGATTAAACTTCAAGTTCAAACTCTTCTTTCTTTAATAGTTTAATCAACTATAAAATCTCATATATAATTTCTTCCCACATAATTCAAAATTCAAAATATATAACACATATATACTTTCATATATGAACCCGACATATCCTATAATAAGAATTTTTTGTACTAACTCTTATTTTGATCATTTCTGAAATTTCGGGTTATCACATACACAGTCTACATTCGTAGAATTAAGTCACTACGATCGTAGAGTAGTCACTCTATAATATGAGGATTCACTTTAGGTTTCTACGATAGTAGAGTTACTACTCTACTATCAGTCAGTAAGGGTGACTTAACTTAGCAATCGTATTACATAGCTGTGCACCTTCATTTTTTCAATAAAAAATATTTTTTGAATACAAGATTCCCTAAAATAGATTTATTAATTCAAAGACTGTCATCCTATTTTTTAATAAGTTGGTCAGACGAAAAGCACGCATGAGTCAAATAAAATCAAATCATACTCATTTGAAAATATGAATTTAATTGATCAAATTATTGATTTCACTGATAAGTGAATAAATAAATAGAGTTTTAATTTAATAAAAATATTAAAATAAAAAGTTCTAAATTTAAGACTATTTTTAAATAAACGTGGAATGTAACAAAATTGAAATTAATTAGAAAAATAAAATTTGAAATTAATGTCGGCGCACTGCGCAGGCTACTACTAATAACAGCATGAAAGTGCTTAAAAATGAACATAAATATTTTTTTTAAAAAAAATATATCCACAAACCCAAAACCCTACTCCTTAAAACCTCTCTCTCTCTCTCTCTCTCTCTCTCTCTCACTAACACATAAAAATCAGAGACTGAGCTCTTCTCTCTCTCATCAAAAATCTCCCAATGAATCGCAATAAGTTGAATTCGAAGAAGAGGAAGAAGAAGCAACAGTGCAATGATGAACAACTCAATGGAAATAATGGAGAAATTCGGCTTCTTCAGGAAGTTCTGTACACTCCAGACCACATACTAAAGAAGATTTTCCGAAAGGATGGTCCACCACTCGGTGACCAGTTCGATTCTCTTCCTGCTCATGCTTTTCATTTCTCGAAACGCAGAGGTATTTTCTATTTGCAATTTTTGATGAAATAAGTGGGGTTTTAGTTCTAATTGAATTGATGGTTGTGGAAGAATGGAAAGTTGGAGAATTGCTGTGAAACGGAGAAATGGTTGGGACGTGTTATTTCAGTTGTTTTTCGAAATTTCATCTGTTATATTGTAGTTTTTTGGATTATTTAGGTAATTCGTGTGATCAGTGTGAAAAAAATGAACTTGAGAGCTTTTCTCAACAAGTTAGGAAATTTGGAACCACAAATTCCATAGGTGGATTTTTAGCTCTAATTGAAATGATGGTTGTGGAAGACTGAAAAGTTTGAGAATTGTTGTGAAGGGGAGAAATGTTTGGTTCGTGTTATTGCAGTTTTTTGGAAATTCATCTGTTATATTGTAGTTTTTAGGACTTTTTTTAGGTAATTTGTGTGATCAGTTATTTAGTTTAGTGAAAAAAAGGACTTGTGGGCTTTACTCAACACGAAAGATAGGAATTTTGGGACCGCAATGCTAAATTGGTAGAAAAGCGTCCAATTTGGCTTTAATCCTAGTTAATTTGGGGCAAAAAAATCCTATAATTCAAATTGTAATGCGAATTTATTATTACTTTTGAAATAAGTTGGTACTAAATAGAACCTTTTAATTCGTTTACAATATTAATTCTTGCAATAATCATAATTAATAAAAATATATCAATTTTGAAACTTAGAATTTTGCAAATTGCTAGGAAAAAAAATCAAATAGGACTCTTTTTATGGAATAGAGGGGGGTATTTCTTTTGCTCCGAGGAGTTCTTCTGATACATGGGAGAAATGAGTCAGTTGCATTTGTTTGTGCTTATAATACAATATTGCAGTTTATCGGTAGGCTGGGTCTCTATGCATTTAACTATCTCCTGCAATAGTAATATAGCTCATTACTGGGTTTTGATATCCCTTACGCAATAAGCCTGGTTAATGTAGAAAGCCAAGCATAATACATACTAGTTTAGTTTGCTAACCGCAAAGACCGTCTAAATTGACTTTTTGCTCTTTCTTTGATGTGGCTATGTAGAATATTTCCATGCACAAACACTCCGTCTGTCTGACTCTCTCTCTCTGTCTTTCTCTCTATCTATATATATGTATTTGTCCTTTAAGTTTTACTTTCACTTTTTGTGTAGCACGAGAAAAATTTAAAAGGTCTCATCATGCTTGCCCAGAAAACCTGAAAGCATTCAAAAGGAGAAAGGTAGAGAAATTAATTTTTTGATGGATTTTTTTATTTTTATTTGGCATGGTTGCTATCTGAATTAAAAGTTTCGTCTCTTTTGCGATAGCCTTTGGTCTTCACTAAAATTCATTTATTTTAATAGGTTTATGAGCCTACCATCCACCATCAAATCTCTAATCAGAAAAGTGCACCACTGATGAAACATGGTAAGGGAAAAGGTCTGATGGCGGTTTTGCAACTAACAAATTCTGATGCTGGTGCACCAGTGAAGAAACATGGTAAGGGAAAAGGTCTGATGGCGATTTTGCAAGTAACTAATCCTGATGCTGGAGATTTCTCTATGGATATTGATTTTGGTGAGGGAGCTATTTGTCCAATGCCAGTCTCTATATCAAAAAAACCAACTGTAAAAGTGAAAAAGAAGAAAGTACAGAGAAAACAAACTATAATGGTTAGTCTTCTAAATACACATATCATACAAGTTTGTAAACACAGTTCAACTTTTTGAGCAAATATGTATGCATAAAAACAATATCTGCTATCAGCTAGTTCTTTACCAATGAGATGTTCCTTTATATGCAGCAAAAGTTAGGAAAAAAATTGCAAGAGAAGAGGAAGCTTTCTGTAAGAAGGAGAAAGGTAGCTCGTGTTTCTTGGTCATCCTTTTCTGTAAATATCTGGAATAACTTAGTAATTGCCTGTTACAAATTTAAGGTGGACTGTCTGAAAACTGGGAAGCCGAAGCAGGCACGAAAAGAAAATTGTGAACTTGCTTTGGAAGGAGGAAGATGCCAAGAACACCTAAATCAATTCGCCATGCTGGTGGATGATGAGGAACTGGAGCTAAGAGAATTACAAGCAGGACCCAATCCACTAACATGCTCTGCTCATTTTGCTACCAATGGAATGCATGGTTGTTCTTTTTGCAAAGGTTGCTAAGACACTCGATCTCTCTACATTATTTGTTTTTTCTTTATAGGTCAAAAAATCTTGCATATCTCCACTTCATAAAGTAAACAGTGTTATTGATTAACATTCTAATATATATGCTTGAGGTCATCACAAGAATCTTTCAATTCTGTTTTTCGTTTAGATTTGCTGGCCAAGTTTCCTCCAAATTTTGTCGCTATGAAGAAGCCGTTATACATGCAACCGTGGGATTCTTCTCCGGAGCTTGTCAAGAAACTTTTTAAGGTATATATAGCAAATCCTTCTTCAATCCTTTTATTTATTACTTTTTGCGATATATAATAAATTATCAAACAGATCTATACCATAAATTACATTTGTATCTAGTATACGTAATATATCTCGTTGACATAATCTTTCTTTTCTTTATGGGATTCAGCCTTACGCAGATAGATTTAGACCTACTCATCAAGTTGTTAAATTGTGAATCCAATCGTTAGACACCCTCAACACCTCTCGCCTCACCGCAGCTCTCCACTAAATTACACTCCTCACCAATTTTAAGCATTTTACTCAAGACATTAGCCACTACAGTAAACTAAAGAGGCAACAAAAGGATCCCCTGCCTAAGACCCTAGAAACTTTAAGGCTTACACTCTCCATTAACAATCATTGCAAAATGAGCAAGGCAAAACATCCCTTAATCCATGACCTCCACTGAAATCCAAGGTCCATCCTTTTTTATAATTCTTTCCATTAAGATCTTTCATCCAATTAAATTACCTTCAAGTCTTTTGTTCCCTATACATGTAAGAGGTTGCTCCAAATTTGGTTTTAAAAATATATTCTAATCTTAATCCCGTTCTAGATCTCTCTTCTCTTTGGTTGGACACTTTTCTCTGTCTTATTTTATTTGCATTTCCCCTATTTTTCTTTTTATTTCAACGTTTAAAGTTTAAGCAAGCAACTAACTTACCCAAAAAAGAAAGCTTAAGCAAATATATGCAAATAGCTCAATAGTTAATACTAAGCATAATAAAAGCATGACTTTTGAGGAATAAGTGTAAAATATAAAAATAATTCATCTATTTAACATCGTATGAATCATAAAAAATTGAGTTTATATTATTATGATGTAACAAAGGCTTTGTTATATACAGTATAGATGAGTCTAATGGCCCTAATGTCTTCCTGATTGTGGGCCAATTTCTTGGCAGGTCTTCCATTTCTTATATACTTATGCTGCAAAGATCCATATACATTCCTTCACCCTTGATGAGTTTGCTCAAGCATTTCATGACAAGGTTTGTTCTTAATTCTGATGTGAAATTTCTTCTTTATTCCATATTCTTTGTTGCTGCTTAACTTTAAAAGCTTGTTGGCTCCCTTTCATCCAAGTGATCTTTCATTTCCATTAGTTAATTATCTATTTTTTTTGTTATGACATAGGATTCCTTGTTACTTGGGAGAATAAATATGGCTCTTCTAAAACGTCTTCTGTCTGATGTTGAAATGGAGCTAAGTAGTGGATTCATTTCTCATTTGATAAAGAACTGCAACTTTCTTGGATTACTTCATTCTGTAAGTACCAGGGAGTCTCGAAGTCTTCGTAACATATTGTTTGTGTAAATGTATCTTATTGTTCTTGTTCATTACAATTTTCTGCTATATCTTAAATAGAAGGCCTACTTGTTGAGCATTTTAGCAATGAGAACCAACTATTATAGAATTTATAATTGTTATTTTCATGTATGTTAAACTAATTTTTGTTTTTAGCTAATAAACGATTACTTATTATATGTGATTAACAATGTGCATGTAAATACGTGATTTGGCTACTCTATATTAAACTCTATCCAATTTTCCTCAGATTTCATAAACATCTGAAAAATTCAGATATTATATATAAAATCAACACAAAATCAACAACTATTAATTGGTATGTGTAATTGATTTACATGAGTACGCCAGAAGGAAGAAAATCCTTCTCTATTTGCAGGTGATTGTTAAACTGAAGATATTTCACCAAACAAATGTAGTACCTTTAGATACCCTTCGGTTGGTTTGGATGCTTTATTATTTTCCCCTGTCATTGCCATGTACCACCTCCTGCATTATATCCTAACTTCAGGTGGAGAATATTATTGGTGTTATATGGAGGAATAACTTGCTCAATTTAATTTTAAAATGCTTTGGAGGCTACTCTTCTATTGTTTTTCTTTTGGATTTTGTGCTCCTACATTTCTTGAGACATCAGTCAAGAAGAAAAATCATTATGTTTTGGGGAAAAATTGCCTACATCATTAAAAGATCATATCTTTATCTCTTTTTTTGTCATTCTGGTTGATGCTTTGGGCAGGTTAAATGTCAAGATTTTATTTTGAACTTCTGGAAGAAATCCCTGAATCCAATGACATGGCCAGAGATATTGCGTCAACTGTTGGTTGCAGCTGGATTTGGTTTAAAACATAGTGCATCACCTAAGGAAGCACTTGGCAAGGTATTCAAATTTTAGAACATAATTTTTCATGCATTAATATACTGACATTAATAAAAATATGGCGCTCCTTGTTGCTTAGACTGGATTTGTAAGTGAATTATATGCTAGCTTTTGATTGTAATGCACCAATAAACTGGTCATAGTAAAATTATTTTTGTTTCAAAACAAAAGGAGTAATAGATCACAAAAATTTGTGGTAGTAAACATATTTTATATACACAATGTATATGCATTGAATGTTCAGTAATGACCTAACATTTTTAATTTTCGGTGGGCTCTCCCTCCATCCACAGAGTCAAGTAATTCGCTATAGGAAATTTTTTCGCCGCCTATCTCATGGCATGCTTCTTCTTTCTCCGAATCAGTTCCTATTGTCATAAAGATAAAAGATGTTATTAAGAGAAGATTACAAAGCAGAGGTGGACCAGAACACTGAGAAGCCTAATTGGAAGTCCATTTTCCACATGCCATTATGAATTATGAGTTCTTTTGAGAGATTTTAAAAGCTATTCCTCATTTAAGAATTGATGTGTATTTCATAATTTGTTGAAACTCTAGCTCTTTGGCTCCTTTGGATTATGTTCTTCATTTTTCTGTCATAAATTGCCAAATTATTGCACAAGTTGTGAATTTTAATCCTTGCTTTAGCTAGTTTTTCTAAACCAAGGACTTTGAACTTAAGATGGTGAGCATATCATGGCTCTCTGGCTCTTTCTGATTCTGTTCATTTTGCAATCATAAATGGCTAATTATTCAAGTTGTGAACTTTAGTTCTAGCTTTAGTTAGTTTTGTGATCCAGTCAGTGAACTAAAAATTTGACAATTACAAAAAAAAATAATACTTAACATAATATCTTCCTTAATCATTCTCTCCCCACTTTAAGAACAACTCGTTGAGTTTGTGATTTGTCATTAAAGTTGGCCAAACCAAACTTCTAGCTAAAAGGTCTGTTGATTGGTCCGGAAAAGATTCACCAGGTAAGTAGTAGGATGGAGATAACAAATTTGGAATACAATTAAATCAAATCTTTATTCAAGCTTGAATATGCCACTGCCTTGAGTGATTTTTTTTTGCCAATAGTCATTCCCTCATTAATTATAGAAATCGCAATCTAACACATCTGCAGGAAATTCTTTTTATTTATCGACTTCTTGTTCGATCTCTTTATTAATATCTTTCATATTACACTCTTAGATTCTTCAGTAACATTGTTATTTTCAAAACTTCTAGCAATAGGGATTTCAGAACCTTCTTATGACTTTTCTTTAATGAGATCAGATATACATTTCTCAAGTACATCATTTTTTTTGCCTATATCTCTGCAATAATTTCTTGTAATTTATTGGAAAATATTTTTTGCCCATTAATTTCACTACCCTTGACCAAGAATATAAATTTTTTCAGTGCCGTTCTTTGAATAATTATAAAGAAGATAACTATCTAGACTTTGCATCTTTGTGTTTATAAGAAGGCCCGACAACTTTTGTTTTGTTTAACTGTTTAAGAATTTTTCGAAAAATCTAAACTGTCATTAGAATCATATAAACAATCTAGAAAGTCCTCAAAATGGGGTAACTATTTAGAGTTGTATATACCATCAAAGTCCATCATAAGCAAGGAAAAATGTCACTGTTTCAGAGGAAATTACAGAACATGAAGTGGTTGCTAAAAAATAAGTATTCATCTTCATCCAAATACCTAGCAACCACACTGCCAGAGCACCTTACCATCCGTCTTTCTACCAAAGTCCTGATTTTCTGAAACCTGGTAAGAAGCAACTCTTTAACTCCCATTGGACAAACCCAACATTTGCTAGAAACCCAATGAACATCACAACTTCCATGCCTTGGGGTAGTGCAGAAACAAATGAGGCCTATATTCACTAGCCTGCATAGGCATCATACAAATGTCCGAGCAACTCTTTGTTAAGCGTCGGCATCGCTAAAGCATATCATTAGTTAGTATTGAGCATATCAAAAACCTAAGACCTAACAAAAAAAATTTAATTTCCGAAAGAAATGAAAGTTCTAGGACATTTCTTTTGTTGTGGTCAATTGAATCTGGTCACAGGAGCATTATGGATAGAAGAAACATAATAAAATTACCATAAATGCTTTCCACTTAAGAATAGGTTCTTAGAGACCATATTCCCAAGGCCTAAACTCTCTTCCCCCCTTGGGCGCAACACCTTCTCCAAATTTCATCATTTACAGAATTACAGGTTGGATTTGAAGTTTTTTTCATTTGGATTTGTAGCAAGTTTCTGTAATCCTTTCTTGAGAATCTTTTGTACACGACATGAAAGACTGCTTAGACTGAAGATCTTATGCAGAAAATGAACATCTCCTTTACAATGCCAGATTGTTGTGTAGCATTATCTTCTTTTATCACCAAGCTTGATTTAATTTGCTGTATTTCTTGTGCATGTGCATCCATGCAAATGTAATATTTGTGGAGATACATGGATATCATGCTACATATGGTGAAATAATACCCTTGTAAATGAGTGCTAAAAGATGAAAAGTTGCATAAATATAGATATTGCATAAATCAATCATACCACTCGATTGTGTTACGGGTCAAGCAAGGGTTCTTACCTTATCTCGGAGGTTATAATCTAATTCAAGGAAATATTTTTTTATAGGAAGTTAATCTCATGTCGAAGTATGGCTTAAGACCAGGTACTTTGAAGGGGGAATTATTCAATATTTTGTTATTACAAGGAAATAATGGGTTGAAAGTTTCTGAATTGGCAAAGTCAATGCTGGTAAGTTAAGAATAGTATATAGAGCATCTCAGATTGTTCTTTTTCTTCATTGCCATCTTCTTCGTAATTTGGATATAGTGAAACTGTATTACTTTGGTGACACTGTTTTCTTTGTTATGAAGATTGTTGAATTGAATCTTGCGGTTACAACAGATGAACTAGAGCTCTTAATAAGTTCGATGCTCTCAAGTGACATTACTTTATTCGAAAAAATTTCGTCTTCTGCATACCGTTTACGTATTAGTTCTGTCACAAAGGAATGTGAAAATGACCAATCAGATTCTGAGGACTTTGGCAGCGTTGATGATGACTCTAAGGATGGTAGCAGATACAGCAGTTCTGATGATTCTGAGTTTGATTCAGGGGTTTCATGTTCAATTAAATCTAATCAAAGGAACTGTCACAATAGTAATACTAACATGTTAGTAATAGACACTGAAATTGATGAGAGCCATCCAGGAAAAGTTTGGTTGCTAAGACTAACAGAAGGCGAATATTATGAATTAAGCATTGAAGAGAAGCTGAATGCATTGGTGGCTCTGATTGATCTTCTCAGTGCTGGATCCAGTATCAGAATGGAGGTAATATATCCAATTGTTGTGTCGTATATTTTACTGAAATTATTTATTTACTGCATATTTATTCTAGCTTGGCTTATTATTATTTGTTTGTGTAGTCAATTATTTGATATTATTCTTTTGTTAGAAACAAGTTGTTTAAACATACTAGAAATTATGTTCAAGTCCTCAAACAGAAGGTACCTTTTATTATATATTGTTTCGACTTTGAGACTCCATTTCACAATTTCATAATAATATTGGAATGACTGAAGTTCAATTAAACATGTTTTGGAACACTTCTAATAGTTTCTTGACTTCAAGTTATTGGCTTCTTTCTTTGATTGGAAGTTGGGTTGATTATGTTGCTCTTTACTGAAGCTAGATATTTTTATTACTCAGCTACTCTCTCTCTCTCTCTCTTTTTGGGTTGGGGGGGGGGTGGGGATGGGGAGGCTTATTTTTTTCTGTAAGAATTCTCCTTCTCCCTCCTAATTTCCCATGAGCATCAAGAGGTTCATCTATTGTTAGGCATTGAATACTTCTAGTCTGCAAACAGTATGTCACTAACTCAGGTGACTACATATAATGCTCAAAATTTTTAAATGACTGATGAATGCTTTAAAATTTAAGAACCCCTTATAGCCATTAGAAAATTGTACACCATTATAAATATAGCATTTGCCTGACAGATTAATATAGGTGCTTCAAAAGAGCTTACTCATATATGAATAGGATATAAGACTTTTATCATATTGATATGGGCCTTCAAAACTGGTGTTTTGACCTTAGATGATATTCCATTTCAATCCCAAAACATTTGTTTTAGGTAGAAAAATGTGGCGCCCCCAAATCGAGGTTCTCTAAGCTCGGGTTCGGTGCCCACTATCCATCATCATCATCAACATTCTATAAACTATTGCAGAATAATAAACATACATTGTTCATTAAAATAAAGTCTTACAACATAGTCCCAAGGTCTTTTTAACCTTAACTTAAATAAACCCTTAATATTATAAAAGGTTTACATCAATAAGTACATCCGATAATATAATAATTAAACACCCTTCATAAACTACTCCTGAATCTTGTCCTTGCCTTTGTCCTTCTTACTTGAACCTTCGGCCTTAACTGAAATAAACGTCATGATATAACAAGGGTAAACAACTAATTTGCTTAGCGAGTTTAAGTACAAAGGAGATATATCATGATTAGAAATGAATTTAGCTTTCGATGTTCAACAATGGAAGTTGATTACTAAAGACCATAAATTAAGTTTCAACAATTGTATATTCGAATAATTGAATAATAGATGTTGAGTGGTCTAGAATGACCATGAACATATACTAAGGTTGTCAGTATTTAAACTGGACCTTTTTAGTAAGTTTTGGTAATTTAGGGGATCAACCTCTCATACCTGAATTATGCATAAATACTTGATAAACGAGCATCAATTGTTTTTTCAATATAATACTTTAGTAAAATTGTTCTTTTTCTCAGTCAAGAGTCCTTACCAAATCAATCGGTTAGGAACAACTTCTAAAATATTTGATTTCATAAATTTAAACATGCTTGATCTAGCTGATACAACTAGCATAGATTTATTTCATAACAGTTCATGAATGAAAGAACTTTAATTAATTTACAGTTCTATAATAATAGAACATGAATTCAACTGCATAAAGTGCGAATATCAATAATCATTAAGGTTGTGGAATAATCAACAATAATTATCTAATAACATGCTTTGAAATTAATAACTCGAGTTTGAGTTAGGGAATTTGCCTCGTCTGCTGACTACTGATACACATAATTTATCCGCTTAATTAGTCTAACTTAACTTCCTTTGAAAGACCTATCAATAGTCTTTCAATTAGCATTGCATATATTTACATATAACATTCCTTATAATAAATTATCTAATATTTAATCATATAATTAAATATTAGACATTACATTAAATCTTTAATAATATTATCACTTCTTGATAATATTATTATCACATAAACATTAATTTAAACCCTCATCTAATATTATCACACACTAAAAAAAAATGTTTAATCATCTTCTAATATTATCAACCTTTTAATAATATTTTAATAATTATTTAACACTTTACTCCTTTACTAATATTATTAACCATTTAATAATATTTTAATCATCATCTAATATTATTAATCCTTTATTAATATTTTTTTATTAATATTATTAATCTAATATTATTTTAATCTTTATCTAATATTATTAACTCTTTAAATATTTGAATCAATTACTAATATTATTAATCACTTAATAATATTTTAATCATTAACTAATATTATTAATCTTTTAATAATAAATTTCATCTAATATTATTAATCTTTTAATAATATTAATTATATTTATAATATTTTGATCTAATATTATTAATCATGTAATAATATTTTAATCATTTATTAAATCAATAAACAATTTATTTTAATTGTTTGTACCTTGCTAATTCACTTATTTAATAATCACAAAATGTCATAAATATAACATCTCATCAAAAATGACCAAAATTCCCCCTAAAAATCTGCACATATCATTTTTAGGGTTTTTAAGCCATAAAATTATATTTTTACCATTTATGACATCACATAACTTATTATTCCCATTTATTCATAACTCAAATATTTACATGAAAAATACCAAAACAGATCTGAATTTTTTTCTTTTCTGGAAATCAACAGAATATAGTTTCCCATGAACATATATTTATTCTGAAATTTTTCAATTCAGTTTACTATTTTTAAAGGGTCCAAAACAGTCAGATCAATCGAGCTTTTGTCCAAAACTCATGAAATTTTCAGAGTATGCTTCTTTCATATACATCTACTCCCAATAAAAATTTTACAATTTTTGGAGTCAACCACAAAGAGTTATTTCAATTTACTTTTAAAATATTATTTTCTTGTAAAATCCATAACTTTCATTCTACACTTCCAAAAATCGCCATCTTTGGACCAGATCTTGATAACTCATCATATTAACATCTCAAAATTTTCCAGAATTTTTAAAGCACAGAAAAAGGATGAAAATGCCCCTGTAAGAAAAATTGCCGGAAGCTGTCCTTTCCTTTTCTTCACAAGCTGGACTGTTTTGACTAAAACAGCCACCATGGCTTGTAGAATCATCATTTTTGAGTGCTACCACTTGGGTTTAAAAGCTAACTCATATATCTAGCACTCCTTTTTGACGGATCGTGTGACACTCCTAAATCCGGGTACTTCATTCCCACACGATTTGGTGTTCACTGTCCAAACATTCATATCTAACTACCTAAGTTAAATAAAATTTAACCAATAAACCTTCCCAGTAAAGGGTTACATAACTTGATCAAATAAATATCAGGTCGTCTAACCTTAATTACATCATCAAAATGCGGAAAGATAAATACATCACAATGAAATTTAAGTCTGATTACATAAACCATTACAAATTAATAAGTCTTCAACACTTGTTCATCTTGCATTTTCTTTTACTAGTGGTTGGCTCGTTAACCTTCTCAACTTTAGCTGCAATAGTTATATATATGCAAGAGTGAGCAAAACAAATGCTCACTTGAAAGAGCATAGTAACTGACAATGAATAAGCTCAATTGAATTGAATAATATTTTCTATCATTGATAATCAAGAACTGAAATTAGAATTCATCTGATGGTCACAAGACCATGAACTATGTCCTAGGTTATAAGTATTTCTACTTAAACCTTTAACAGTCGTTAGACTATATGGACCTTCCTTCTTGTACTTGTACTTAGGGGGATCAGCCCTTCGTATCATGTATTGTGCACAAACATCTTAACGTTTTTGTGTAAGTAATCCCCTATAATAGGGTTGTTCATCTCAACTTTAACTTACGACGCTGCACCAAAGTAAGTTTGGTTTGGATTAGCTTTAAGGGTAATTTAGAGTTCAAAACGATCATCAACTAAGATTAGTTGAATCAGAAAAGGGTCACTAATTGTTTAACAATTCGATAACAACATACATTCGAACAATGATCTATAATCAAGGTTTAAACAACAATAATTTGTGATTGAATAACAACGTATATCAAGGTAAAGCTTCCGAAAAATAGAAAGCCTTGTTTGAAGTCAAAGACTAAAATAGTTCAAACTTTGATTAGCAAGAAACAAGAACTAGAAATCTTACTCGTTAACGACTAAAGTTAAAGAACTTGAACAAGGATAACAAACTTGCTGAATCACAAATAAGGTAAGGTAAGAAACTTGCTTAATATAAGAGTAAGGTTCAGAAAATTGCCTTGTGCGTAAGCTAAACAGTTATAATTTGATTTCCAAATATCTTACGCACATGTCATTTAAAATCGTAACACAATTAATTACCACATGATCACGTTAAACATCTATTTCATTTAGCTTACAACTTTTAGTGTTAGGTTTAATCACATTATCAAATCACACTATCAACATCAATTCCAATTGTCATATAACTCATTAATTACTAATTATAATATTCATATTTGATATTATAACAACTCCACAATCTGTTCTTTCATTATATAACATGATTAATCACATTTTATAATCATAAGATCATGTTATGTTAGCATTTACATGATTGTGTATTAGAAATCACATTTCAGGCTAAATTGCTAATCGGCCGCCGCAGAGCCTGAGGGCCTTGTACAGTGATCAGTTGCCGCCAACTCCACACATGCCCTTTCTTTGCCGCCAAGATCATTGTGTCGTCAGTAGCCATTGAATCACCAAAGCGTTGCATCAAGACAGCTTCCAGCCGTTCCAACAAGAAAGAACACAAAACAAAGCCAAATAGGCCTAAAAACTTCGTTCAAACAACAAATTTGACTTACACAAGTTGTATAAACTTTACAGAAACACAAACTAATGTTTCTGACATGATATTAACCATATAAACAACATAAACATCCAAATTAAAACCTTTAAATTCACT
The DNA here is from genome assembly GCA_020205605.1 of Panax ginseng. Classification (NCBI taxonomy): domain Eukaryota; kingdom Viridiplantae; phylum Streptophyta; class Magnoliopsida; order Apiales; family Araliaceae; genus Panax; species Panax ginseng. The sequence goes on along the minus strand of CM035139.1, from coordinate 88,129,330 downwards.
GTTTTTTGTAAAAACTCCATTTTTAACACTTTTAACAAATTCGTTCACTGTAAATTCTTTCTTAATCAAAACAGTCCATTTAAATCACATTGTTTTCGTTTCTTCATATATTTTTATAATCAACAACCAATTTACGCATTAAAACATGAATTGAGCATCAATTTTAACATCACATAAGCCATATTCATGTATATACTACTGTAAACTCACTGTAATATGGTTTTCTTCATATTTACCATGTTTTCATGGATTAGTTAACTTTAAATCACATAAAAACAGTTTATATACACAATTTAACATATACAAATCATATATTCAACAATTTATCACCAAAATCAAATTACAGAGAAATAAAAATATATCCTACAATGAAGAACAATGAAAAATATATACTGATAGTTTGAAGTTAGATTACTACCTTCAAGCTCTTGTTTAATAGCAACACGCTTTCGTAATCCTCCCTTCTTCTCTTTCTCTCAAATCTTCTTTAGAGCTCTCCCTCTTCTCTTTCTCTGTAAACTCTATTCTCTCTTTTCTCTCTGTTTCTCTTCCAACTTTACGTAAAACAATAATATAACTGATATAATATAATACATATTATTACACATATAAAAACTGACGACATAAAATACCCATACTTAATTGTCAGTTATTTTTTTAAAAAAATTCAAAAGCCTTGAGCCTCAAGTCTTGTTTGGTAAAATCAAATTAAAAATCCTTTTAACTTATTTTAATAACTCACTTACTATATAGTTTATTTGTCACACTTTATTTAATTAAATTCTAATGTTCAAATTCAATTAAATTAAAGCTATACATATATAAAGCCCGAATGAAGTTACTGGATCACAGACAAATGATTCTTCTCTTAGATGATTCCATATTACAAGTACTTTAGCATTAGTGACAATGTCAAATCTCATAAATCTTAATAAATGATTTATATCTAAACATACGAATTTAAAGTACTCGAATTACGCCACACCCCTAAGACGCAGCGGGTTAAATTTCAAGAGTCTTCTAACGCAAAATTTTCTTAATTGTAGCTTCATCTCCATACGCGGGTCCACCAATCACTGGATCCAATATTAAAATATATATATCAATCTTACCTACAGACACGCTTAATCAAAATGAAAGCATAACTATACATTAATCGTCCAGATTAATGAGCACGTTTCTTACATCGTATTTTTAGCATTTAATGTAGCCAAATAACAACTTCGCCTCAATCGGAATACGTCCATTTGCAAATCAGACTTTCTTCCACACGGTAGATAGAATAAGTTTGTCCGTACAAGAGTACATCCAATCCCACCTTCAATTTCCGCGTTTGCATAGAAATTGTCTTTATATCGAAAAATGAGGATTCAAATACATGGAATAACAACAAGGCAAATGCCGATAATCTTGATTATCTCACTTAAGATCTATTATGCTCCCGGCATCTCTTACAGGCCCCTCCTTATTATCCAAATTTTTGCAATCTCTTCTTTTCGCATCAGTCTACTTATTAATTCATATAAAAATCCCATTCCCTGCACTCTCTGAATCAAGATCCTCAATACACCTCCAATACTGTGAGGTTTTGTAGTCTTAATTGTATATCCCACGCTATCCCAAAAATTCCTTCATCACTCAAGATGATTTTTCTGCCTCTTACCTTCAAAGTTTCTCGAAGCACAATTTTTCCACCCTTAGATGTAAATATAGCCTCCAAATTCTCAAACTATGCATACTCCGCAAGTTAAATAAGCAAATCTAAATAGTAATTTGGCGAACAAGATCTTTATTAAGTGTTTGCTCTCATCAATGCTAAGACCCATCATGCGTATATATGTGAAGTTGCTTACCCACATAAATTGATATACGGTATCGAAAAAATAATAATAATTCAAGTATTCATTGAGACCAAAAAAATAATATAACCAAATAATAATAATAGAAAATTGCAATACTTAATAATTGTAAAGCATTTTTATGTTTTCGCAACTCGGTAAGCTCCTGTTTTCTCACATCAATTAATGCAATGCTACAAGACACCTGCGGTCCACTCACACATGGCGGCCTCTTCTCCACACAACATCCTCCCCCGCCGTCTTATAATTAGCATGCATTGTCGCGATGACTTCTTGAATAGCAAAGGATCTTACTTCCTACCTCCAACAACCTCAATCAAGTAGTTTAAACATCAAAGCAAGATCTTTAATCAAAGCATCGATGCATCAACAAGATTTCAAAAAATACAAGCCTCATGGGGTTAAGTTACAAGAAAGAAGTTTATTAGCCGTCTTCCCCCAATATCGTTCCAACCATCTCGACAAGACTGACATCCCCGTGATGTGCTCCAAGTCTTTTTACCTCCTCAACAAAGGCCTTTGTAGTCTTCTTCCTTCATATCTATCAAAGGCTAAAGCTGTTGACGGTATGGGTAGGGGTTCAGCACTAGCGACCTATAGTTCCCAACAGACCAAAACATATTTATAAATGGACTATCGAAGCATCAAAGGAATCCGTGCTTCAAAGAAGTTAATCTGCCTATATCAGGCATGAATTTGTGATACGGCCTCTCCTTGAAAATACGCAGACGCCTCAGAGAAGCATCATCATCACTCAAAGTATCAATGACATCCACAACAAATTTGTCCACGGGTCCCCGAACTCCCCTCTCTGAGGCACTACCCACAATTTGAACAAAAAATTCAAAAGCCTTAAGCCTTGAGCCTTGTTTGGTAAAACCAAATTAAAACTCCTTTTAACTTATTTTAATAACTCACTTACTATATAGTTTATTTGTCACACTTTATTTAATTAAATTCTAATGTTCAAATTCAATTAAATTAAAGCTAACAACTTATTAAATCAAAATGCCACATAATCACATTGCTACAAAATTAAAATTTTCATTGTAAATTATAATTTTATTTAATAAATTAGTACATCTCTAATTTAATTATTAAATTAAATTAAAAACAACATTATAACAATTTATTTAATCATTATCAACTCTCTAATTTAATTAACAAATTAAATTAGAATATTATCATTATATAATTTAATGATTAGTTAACAATTCATCTAGTTAACTCATTAAATTAAAACCTCAAGCCACAAAATTACCAAATATCAACTTAATTAATATATTACACTTAATTAAATTAAGCCACAACAATTCATGAATTAATTAATTAATTAATAAATAAATCAATCAAATATTTATTTAACACATCAACTAAAATATTTATTTAATTCAATAAATATTTTAAATTACATACAAAAATTCTTGATCATTACAGATCGCAAAAAGAAGTTGTAGATCTTAAATGGTAGTTGATCAAAGTGGAAGAAAGTGAGGGTTTTCTAGCCTTTAAGGACATAGCTTCAATTTCTTCCTTTTTGATCAACATGCAAGCACTCAAATGGTTAAATCCATACATGCAACACTCAATAGTATGTAGATCTAAGGATTTGAGTTCAAACATTAACCCCCTTTATTTGTAAAACAAACCAAGTACAAAATAAACTATATATACCTTGATCTATGTGCTATCTTTCTTGTTTTGCCAAAGTACGAGATGGATTTTGGAAGCATGAAGATCAAATCCCTCTCCTTTCTCCCCCTCTTACCCACGGTTTTTCCTCCTCTTTCTCTACCACTTCTATTTTGCTTCTTTTGCTTTTCTTTTAGTGGAGAGAGTAAAAAGGTAAAGTAATTTTGTGGATAATTAAAAATGGGATGGGTAATTGGTATTGGTGAAATAGTATAGATACAATTTATGTATGTATTATCAATTGCCCAACACTTTTCTCTCCCCTCCCTATCTTTAATTTTACTTGCACACTTAAACAATTAAAGTGGCTAAATGATGGAGTAACATATGAGGTAATGATTAAAGGTAAGGATAACATCACATGGGCTTCTCCCCTCCTAGTGGCCGAAAATTTGGCTCCTTTATCCCCCATTTTTGGTTTATTTCTATTGCCCATATTTGCTCAGCAAAATGACAAACAAGCCCCTCCCAAGTTGGGTTAAGTTTGGGCCACTAGATTAATTACTTGGGCTTTCTAAATTAAATGATTGTGCCATGTTTATAACCATGGGCTCAACACAAAAATTTTATGTTACCCTAATTATTTAATTAGGGGTTCCATTGCACTCATTTAGAATTTAAATAAATAGCCATGCACATTTAATTTCTATAACCCAATTAGACTTGCTTAAATTAAGTTAAAAATTAATTAGTCGAGATATATAAAAATGAATCTCTTAGAATTTGCATACTAGTATACTTATTAAATTTTCAATTACTATAACCCTTAGGTTATTTAATTCTCATACCTAATGTGTATATTAGGTTATGTAACTTTCCTTTCTAATTCCCTTTCTAAAAATAGATACACATATATACATATTATAATGTATATTTATTAAATCACATACTTCACATAAGCTATAACTTATTTATCATCATTGATAAATAATCATAATATTCATTTATCCATATATTTACTCGTTACATGCCACAGTTTTCAATATCATCAATATTTTTATTTACAGAGCGACTTAGAAATCCTTGGTTATCACAAAAAAGATCTAAAAATCTGGTGCCAGTCAGCTACACAGTATAAGCCAGTTATCAATCCTCATCCGCCTCTGCAGCATCCTCATCATTAGTGGAGAAGAAAAACCCACTAGGTAAAAGAGAGCCAATTGTTCCCTCAACTGATTGGAAAAGAAATAAGATACTATATTTAAATGTAGATTTTATTTACGAAGTTAGATTTGAAGAAAAAAATCCCAGCAGTTCCCGATCCTTTATTTTGAAAAATAGTAATCTTTAGTATTAATACGTAGGATAGTGAACGAGGGAGTGATTTTTTATTGCTTTGGGATTTAGTTGCACAAGGTGTGTAAAAAACGAATGGACTCGAAAATGGGACTTATTGGTTGGCTATGCACCTTTTTTTGGCCAATGGAAAAGTATGGTCCTACCTCCGATCCTCCTTAGTCAACTAGGGATAATTTTTATTTCTATCGAGTTGACTTGCAAGTTGACCCCCTAGTGCTTTCCCCCTGCATTGTGAGTTGATACGGTCTCTGATGGCTTTTGATCCACGATGAACTTTGTTACTCAAGAATCTTAATTTTATCCACTGGTGCACAATTTGATGCATTTTCAAGACTATTTTTAGAGTTAGGACAGCAGAGTTCTATTTGTTGCAAATTTTGAAAATCACTTTTCAAAATATATTCAAAAGGCTGCTTGGTTTGGATTTAGTGGGAATCTGACATTATATCTCTGCTACGTCAAGGATTTCCATGAATATGAATGTCTTAGGAGGTAATTTAAACTTTAACAAAACGTGGTGTGTTTAAAATAGCTGATGAGACATGAACATTTTAATGAAATTCTTGGGTGTGTTGTCAAGCATAGGTTTACACTACAATTCTTAAGACATTGTTAAAGTTGGTAGCTTTTTAGTTGATTATTTTGCTCATATTGCAATGCTTCTTGTAAATGGGGGAAAGAACAATAGTACTTTCATCAAGGAGCCTACATATATTCAATTGCAACAACTGAAGTTGAGATTTCACCATTCCTGGATTCACGAGGTTTTCCCATGTTCGGTTATTTGTAGATTTTTTGAGTTCCTTTGATTTTGGGGGATGGATGATTCATATGTTTTTGTTGGGAATGAAGATATTTATTTTGCGTGGAATATTGGTGCTGCTGAATTTATTTTTTATTTTTTATATTTTATTTTTATATTTTTTTTGTTTCTTTGGGACATTTTTTGTTTAATTTTGGGAATAGAAGCTGATTTTTTCTTGATTCTAGTAGCGTATACTCTTGTATTGCTTTTGATGAGTGCATGGGTTCTGCCCTCCTTGGGCAGTCACTACTCTACCTTAAACTAAAAGAAAAAAAATCAATAATGTTGGTGTTTGTTTGTTCAGACTGCGTTAGCTATCTGATTTTAAAGTGAAGTAGAAGAACTCATGAGGTTTTAAGTAATCACTAGTATACTGATGTGGTCCCCACTCTAGTAGCTTTTTTAACCAGTGTAGTACTGTCGACATTCCCTCTCTCTAACAATGCAATACATAGACAAACGTTACAAATATTGAATTGGTAGTTTTACATAGTTAACAAGATGGTGTTCTAGCCATCCCTTGGTTAGAGAAGAGAAGACATACCCTGTCCAATGTCAAGACTCTGGACAATGGTTCACCATAATTGGTAGGTTTGCAGAATTGACTTGTTAATAAAAATTGCTCTTATTAAGAGTATGCTGTTGAGCATGCTTGCTTACTTACTATTTGCCCATTCTCACACTTCATGTGTCGGTTAAAAAATGATTGGATAAAAATATGGCTATTTTTTTTTGGAATGAGAATAATGAGTTAAGTGTGTAGGAGACCTTGGGAATTAAGGATTTTTGCAACTCATGTAGAGTTCACAGGTGCTGTCTTGAGTATTTTTTTAATGATTTACCATATTCATAATGGAGGTTGTAGCACATCAAATCACAACAAGAAGTGAATAAGATCAAGTCAAAATGAATAATTTTATTATAGTTGTAATTTTTTGAACTTGTACCAACTTCAAATTATATAAATGATGATACATTTATAATATTTAGTTTAATTCAATATAATCTTAAATTTATGTTTAGTTTCTTAAGTTTTAATATTGAATTGAATTTTTGAAATTTTAAATTTTATTATTTAATAGTAATCTTGTTTATGAATAAAAGTAATACGTTAAAGATATGTTTGAACTTTAAACAATTGCATGTTTGTGTTTGAACTTTGACATTGACAATATGGATGTGTTTGAACTTTAAGCAAATGCCTTTATTATATTTATTATATATTGTTTTGCTTTGTATTATTTTTTTGTTTGGATAAATGTAAGATAAAATATTAAAAATGATTTAAAATAAAAAATCCCGCCTAGGCTCTCTAGGAGCTAGGCCCCCGGTTGCCTGCCTCCCGCCTTCCGCATTCCGTCTTCCGCCTACTGCCTTTTAGAACAGTCTCTGTGACGAATGAATTGTTTGAGTTGTGATTCTGGGGACATAATCCTTGTATGGAGGGAAAGATGTAACAATCCAGAATTTTTACATTTAATTTTAAGTATTTATTGAATTAAATAAATATTTTAGTTGATGTGTTTATTGTTATATAAATAATTGTTTAATTTGATTATTTATTAATTAAATAAATAATTCATGAGTTGTGAGGAATTAACTTGATTAAGTGTAATATGCTAATTAAGTTAATATTCGGTAATTTTATATGTTAAAGTTAATTAAATTAAAAAGAGTGATGAATTAATATTCTAATTTAATTTAATAATTAAATTAGAGAGTTGATAAGGATTAAAAGAATTGTTATAATATTGTTTTAATTTAATTTAGTAAGTAAAAGTGATGTATTAATTTATTAAATAAATTATAATGAAAATTATAATTTTGTGACTATTGGATTATGTGGCATTATGATTTAATAAGTTGATGTTAACTTTAATTTAATTGAATTTGAATATTGGAATTTAATTAAATAAAGTGTGACAATAAACTATATAATAAATGAGTTATTAAAATAAATTCAAAGAACTTTAATTTAGTTTTGTCAAACAAGGCTTAAGGATTTTAAATCTTTAATATTAAGTTGGTTTTGCCAAACAAGCCTTAGTGACTTTTGAATTTAAAAAAAAAAACATAACTGAATTATATTAAGTAGTGTTATTATTATATATCAGTTTTTTTTTATTTTGGCGTCTGTTTCTCTTTACGTTAAGTTTAAGCCTAATACTAAAGAAAGAACAGAGAAGAGAAAGCAGAGAAAACACAGAGAGAAAAGAGAGAAGGAAGAAGATGAGTTTTTGTGAGTTTGAGAAAATCAAAGGAGGTTACTATCATCAGTGTTGCTCAAACAAGAAATTTGAGGTAGTAATCTAATTTTCAATTATCAGCTTACTCTTTATTTTTCCTCCTTGAAAAACTTGTTTTTTCTCTGTAATTTGAATTCTATTATAATTGTTGAAAATATGGTTTACATATGTTAATTGGTAAACATAAACTGTTTCTATGTGTCTAGTAAGTTATTTAAAGTTGTTTAATCCATGAAAGTATAATTTATGTCAAGAAATTATGTTTACAAAAAAATACAGATATGTATATTTGATACGACTTATTTTCGAGTCAAAATTGATACTCAATTCATAGTATAAATTGTAAATTAAATATTGATTGTGAAAATAAATGAGGAAACGAAAACAAAGTAGTTTAAACTAACTGTTTTGGCTGAAAAACGAATTCATAGTGGTTAATTTGGCTAAGAATGTCAAAAAGTGAAGGAATAGTAAAAACAGTGAATTTAAATGTTGTAATTTTGATGTTTATGTTGTTATATGGTTAGAAACATGTTAGAAACCTTAAGTTATGTTTTTGTAAAGTTTATGTATTTTGTATGCGCTAAATTTGTTGTTAGAAAGGAGTTTTTAGGCTAATTTGGCTTTGTTCTGTGTTCTTCTTCGCGAACAACATGCTGCGTCTGTTGTCTTGGTAGCGCCGCACGCCAGATTCAAGAAGCTGGTGAGCGCCGCAAATACCATTCGATCTTATCGACGAAATCTGATGACTGCAATGCCGATTCTGTGAGGAATGAAAACTATAAGTCACGGATTCTGTGAGTAAATGTGAGCGTTAAGGCCAGGACCATTAAATATACATCGCCGATCCTCGGTCTAAATCAGAAATGAAGTATTGCCGATGCCGATTAGTAGTTTGGCCCATAAAATTGATTTTAATTATGCAATTGTGTAATTGTTAATATAGAGTAATGTTATAACTATAAAAATGAGATTCGTCATATTATGGTGGTGTTATATTACCAAATATGAAAATTATTATTAAGTAATTAGTAAATTATGTGATAACTGAAGAGTTGTGTTATTGCATTAAAAGTGTGGTTTTAATCATGTGGTTAAACCTAATACCAAAGGGTTATGAAATAGATAATTAGTTATGTACTGAGATCATGTAGTAACTAATTATGTCATGATGACACGTGTATAGGAAATTGAGAATCAAGTTACACTGTTTAGCTTACACGCAAGGCAAGTTTCCGAACCATGATCTCTATTTGAGTTTATTCTATCTTACTAACTTTATGCAAGTTTCTTAACCCTAATTTTATTTGATCAAGTTTCTTTATCCTATCTTGATTACAATTATGCAAGTTCCTAAACCTTACTTCCTTGCATTGAGCAAAGTTTTTGATCTTGATTCCTTGCTGGAAATTATAACCTTAGCTTACCCTGTTGTTCAAGCAAGGTTTATTATGTCTTTTTAATGCTTTGAACTTTAACCTTAAATCATGAACTTGTTGCATTACATTATTCATTTATGGTTCATAACCACTTTGTATTATATTGTTGTTGAACCTTTACATTGTCATTGAACTCTTGATTCAACTAATCCTTAGTTGATGAACGTTGAACTTTAAAGTACTCTTGAAACTTATCCAAACCAAACTTCCTTTGGTGCAGACTCGTATGTTAAACTGAGATGAACAACCCTATTATAGAGGATTTATTACGCGAAAGCGTTTAGATTTTTTGTGCACAATACATGGTACGAAAGGTTGGTCCCCTAAGTATGAGAAAGAAGGTCCATATAGTCTAAGGACTGTTAAAGGTTCAAGTAAAAATACTTATAACCTGGGACATAGTTCATGATCTTGTGATCTGAGATTTTCAATATCAGTTCTTGATTATCGATATTATAAATTGTTATTCAATTCAATTGAGTTTATTCATTGTCAGTTATTATATTCTTTTAAGTGAGCATTCGTTTTACTCACTTGCATATATATAACCATTGTAGCTAAAATTGAGAGGGTTAATGAGCCAACCACTAACAAAGGAAAATGAAAAATGAACAAGTGTTAAAAACTTGTTTATTTCAGATTATATATTCAGACTTAATTTTAATTGTGTGACGTAAATATTAAATTTTTCCCGCATTTGATGAATGTTTAAGGTTAGATGACCTGAGATTTATTGGATTTAATTATGTAACCCTTTAATGGGAAGTTTTATTGTTTAAATTTTATTAAATTTGGGTAGTTAGAAATGTATGTTTGGACAGTGAACACCAAATCATGTGGGAATGAAGTACCTAGATTTGGGGGTGTCACAGTCTCTAATGTAACATGCACTCGTTAAAAAATTATAGATTTTGGGTTAAAGTTCATGTGGTTGTAATTAGTATTTTTTGGAATGCGGTTTGTTTTGGTTCGTATAATCAATACGGGTACACAGTACACTACATAGCTAAAACGTTGTATGATAGGGTATCTTTATATTAATACTTATTCTTAGGAATTCTTTTAGATTCTTATTGTAACAAATTTAAATTTTATAGAAGATTTTTAGTTGAATCAATACGTTAATTGTTTTATTTTCAGTTTAGTATAAATGTGAGGTTTGGACATCCAATACTAAGTTAGAATAATGATTTTCGTGTAAATAAACGTTAAAAATAAAGAAATTTTTCGGTAAGCATATGTAAGAGTACCATGTTTGGACATGCAAGTACAATTACACTGTTCACTAAGTCAGTGAGAGCACCTGGTAACTCTGGTTATGATCATCTTATGAGAGCGAATTTCTTATCTTAGGATTAAATTCTCATAAGCTTAATAGTTGAAGCTATTACTTCTTTGAATTTTTATTATCTTTGAGTTTGTAAGAATTTTCGAGCTGATATGTGTTATTAGTGAAGCTTGATCTGACTTTGATTTAGAGATGATTGAGGGGTTGTTTTGTATTTTCAGGAGTATTATACAAGGAGTGGATCCTGCGTTGTAGTATGCATGCTTTTTGAGATTGTGAGACTAATTTACCACTGATTGTGGTGTAACCCAACCTTTCGGCAAATCACGTATATTTTGTATCATGTGTGATTGTTTATCTTTCATTTCTCTTTGTTATTGTTTATGCTGCATTGATATTCTCTTTTTACTATTAGGTCTGGAAATCATAGTGTGTGATGGCTCTTTATGGTTAATTTATTTATTTTTCATATTGTATATGTGACGCCCCCAAATCCAGGTCCCTTCGAACCTCGGATTCGGTCTGCCACGATACTACTATCGTCAAACTATTATTATTAATTATTCATAACTTAATGAATATAACTTTACTTATTACAACTTAGAATATAAATTCTTTCCATTTCCAGGATCTATACAATGACCCTAAACTTTTATAAGTTTCAAATATTGGTCATTTACCATTCTTGTCTTACATCATATTCGATGTTATATAAATATGCGGAATAATTTAAACTTTTTCAATCTCCTTTGAAATAAATCTTTTATTGATGTCTTAACTTGAATCAATTACAAATCCCTGAATCAAATTATGCTATGATTCACTCTATTCAATTTCTGTATAAATTCTTACATCTCAATTCAAACTCCTCTATGTACCGCCTAGTACAACTTTACAAGCTAACATATATTACACATCGTAAACTACTATCAAGTATATCTACTAGAACCTAAACATGGCTCAAGAGCATATATTTAATTAAACAAATCAATTTCCTTTGATGTGATTGAACTTTATCAATCAAGTAGCACGTAATCTTTACCATGTGTCCTTAACATGCAAAAGTGGTTATTTGCAAGGGTGAGCTCGACAACCCAGCAATTCTAACAGTTTTCATGCAGCACATAGCATATAATAGCATATTCAGTTCATGCATTCATAATCAATTAATATTTACTACGCATGTTACTTCTCACATAACAGGCATAGAGATTTACTTCACAAGCATATCATCAAAGATCAACTTTCACATTTCATACATATCTCATATACATTTCATATATATACATCAACATTCTCATGGCATAATATAGCTCAACTAACAGTTATCGAATTCATATAACAAATAGGAACTGAAAGACTTGCATGATTCGTAGTTTATCAACTACAACTTAACTGCGTATCGCTAATTGCACTTCGTGTATCCCTACACAATTATATAATCATGGGTTCATACCCATCAGTCATACATTTCATACGCTCTTAATATAAGAACAAATATTGTTTCCTAACTTGGTTTCATTTTTACTTGAACTTAAGATAACCATGAGACTAGCTCATTCCACTATCATATTTATCTAAACAATCTTGTTTCATATCTTGTACTTCTTAAGGACAACATATAACCATAACTTAAGACCATGCAGTTAACAAACTGCTCTTGGTCACTCTCTGCGAAGCACATGGCAATAAGATTTAAGTTGAGTGGCGCTTGCTGCCGCTTACTCCCAAATTTAGAACTGCATTTCAGGCTTTTATTGCCCAACATAATTCCTAACACGACATGTATTTTGATACGTACTGTAAACATACATCAAGTAGGTTCTGATAGTTCTTCAAGTTCACATTTCAAATCATTTAGTTTTGAATTACATAGTTCTATGTTGAATTATTTACATCAACAAGGCTTAACGACTTCTTTTAACAAAGGTTCAATGTTTATAAGCTTTTAAACCTTATATTGGTACTAACAACCTTTAATACGCATGTTCATATGTATCTATCTCATTTACATAGGCATAACATAGTTCATACTTTTAAAACATGCTTAAATAACTTATGTCATGCTTGACTAGTTGAGTACACGTATCTTTCATGTTCGAAGGCATAAACAACTCTATCATGCTTGCTTATAAGGTCCTAATGCAAGTAATACAATGCTCATCAAAGTTAGTTTCTAAAACTTTTAAATATCTCTTTAAAACGCGTACTAAACCGAGCTTGACAACCTTTTATGTGTAATACATCTTGGAATTACATTCCTTATCCATCCGCGCACATAACTAGGCCACATTCACATGTTTCCAAGGTCGGAACTTAAAAGACACAAAGTTCGTTAAGTTTCATTTTCAAAACTTCAAGTTTTTCTTTCAAAACACTTTAAACCAAGCTGTATCAATCTAGTATATGCAAGGTAACTTTAAAACTACATTTCATGTCCGTTGATATGCGTACATAGAGTCCAAGGTCAGAACTCAAAGGACACAAAATTCATCAACTTCCGTTTCTCAAAAACTTTAACTTTTCTTTTAGAAATCATTGTTAAAGCATTCCATTATGAGTAAAGTAATCTTAGCCATATGACATGTCTATTATCATGCATATTCATATTTTATCACTTAGAACAACATATTCCATCGTTCGGAGCACTATACTTGCGTATGTGCTCGTTCGACGCCCTCCGATCGCCTCCTATTACGTAACAGTCACAAAAATGACTGTTTTGACCTCTTCTAACGACCTCAAATTTAAAAACTTAAAGAACAGGTAGGTCTATTCGTCCTCGTTCCGGATCATCTTGAATCACCTCAATCGGAGTTCGTATGAAAAAGTTATGGCCGTTTTACCAAAACAGGTTAAAACAGTCACACTTAACAGACATTGGGCGCGGCCGCGCCCAATTCCTTATCCAAACCAAATAAGACTTCGCACCCTTACTGGGCAGCGTGTCACAACAACTTGCCCCCATATTACAGTTTCTTTAATATTTTTACTTTAAATCTTCATAACTTCTTCATTTTAAGTCCAAATCAGTTGGTTTTCGATTCGTTGGACTCGTTAAACTCTTAGCTATCCATCTACAGAGTAATTATAACACTTCAAACACATTAACTAACCCAAAGATTAATCCAAAACTCATATTCATACTAAATTTTCATGTTTTTGAAAAGTTTAGCGAATTCATTCACTACGAATTCGTTTCTAAACCAAATTGGTTCGTTTAACTTGCGTTCTTTTCGTTTTTCAATATATTATCCACATCTACTATCAATTTACAGATTACAACATTGATTAACCATCAATTTTGTCTTCAAAATAAGCCATAATGTACTTATTACACCTAAAGTTCAATTCTTCTTCTTTAACACATTCTCATGGATTCAACTACTCTAAAATTGATTGTATAATCTGTACAACAGATTAGTTATACTCAAGAGTGCAAACATATAATCTTCACACAATTCATCTACCCAATCTCTAACCATAGAGAAAGTATTTTGAGAGAATATAAACTAGAACTTGGAATTGGTTTAAGAATTATACCTCTGTTAAGTTTGATACGAATTAGCTGCTAAGTTGCTTTTCCTTCAACTGATTTCTCCCTCTCATTCTCACAGTATGCTTATATTTGCTTCACTTAGAAATCTCAACAATTGATTTTGAGAAGAGAGGAGCTCTATATATAGAGAAACCATTAACCGAATCATAACTTTTCCCAATGTTTGAATCCAATAAAAGATGGAAGAAGATGATGGTTAAAGAGAAGTTGTTGGAAAGTTGATACCAACTCCCTCCCCTCCATTATTCTAGCCATCATCAGTCTACTTGTTTATACGCAATAGAGGGAGATAGGCCAATGGCCTATTCACGTGTATGAGAGAAATGAGACTCTCTTATTGGGACAAAGGCTTATAACTCAGCACTTTAGCAAATTGGCTCATGTAGTAAATTTTCCTAGCTCAATATTGCTACATTAAATTAAGTTATGGGCACTTATATACACATATATATGTACCTACCCACATATAGGAAGAATACTTATATTTTAAATATACACCAATATAATCTTATTATATTAATAACTTACTTATTTGTTTTATGTCAAATAAATAAATTATTCATCTTATTGATTAATTAACACTAATATTAATTAATCCATTCCTCATTGATTAATGTAATTATTGATCTCTATAACGATTAATTATTTATTACGTATAGTAAATAAATATAAATCTTATTATATTTATAGACACTTGCTTATTATTATTATATCTCTAACAATAATAATCACATATTAATTAATCACCATTAACAATTAATTAATATTCTACAATAACAATTAACAATTAATATTAATTAATTGTTCACTTAATAATTCCTTCAAATGGATTAATATCATTATTAATATTTCCCATCAACGTACCACAAGGCTTATCTAACTCATTTACTGGAGTTATGTATAACTCAAGCTCATTATTCCTATAATAAATTATTAGGGTTTAGGTCACTTTGGCTTTTCTCCAATTCCACATTATTTTATTATTTATTTAATATAGAGTTTATGTCACACTTTATCAGAATGCTAAATTATTTAGCATACTTAAATAATTACATACTTAAAGTATGCACAACCTTTACACTTAGAATAATTAATATTTACTCTATTAATTATTTAAATTATACACTATACGTATAATTATTTGATTGTCCCAAGACAACTTCTTCAACCATTACATTTAGCCACATCTCAAATATAAATCTAATATATAAATCTCTAACCAATATTAACTTATATATATATATTGATTTTCTTCTATCGTCATCAATGTACATATATACAAGTCTAAACCTAGTACGCATCGAGTCTTTAATAGTATTCAATATAGTACACTGAGTGGTTTCCACAAACAACCAACAAATTAGTTTCCGTCTCATCTACACTGCTTTTACAATAAGTTAGATCGGTTACTAATTCGTATATACCTTCGCTCTCTGAAGGAATCGTTTAGCCCAGCTCCTATACATCCACTATTAAAGGGTACGATTGCACTGCCTTAGACTTGATACTTACTCATACATATACTCAAGAAATTGGTGATTATCAAGAATATTTAATATCACCAACTTACTATGATAAAATAATTCTATAAATTATTTAATGTCGATAAATAAATCTTATCCATCTTCTTTGCAAATTAATCTCTACAATTTATAACAAATATATAATAGTGATATATATTTATTAAACACAACATCACTTACTACATAGCTCATATTATCCTATGTAACACAATACTACATACCTTGTAGCACATTTATATATTCTTGTTTGAACCTATCTCATGCTTTAAGAATTTTATTTACTAAATTCGTATTTTAATATTTTCTGAAAATTCGGGTTCTTACAGTATAACTTTCAATTGTTTATCAAGTTGATAAGGCTCGATGCAGCACAATGTGATTAGAGGAAATTAAGATCAAGCGAAGAGCTTGAGTGCTTGACCCCAAGGAGTGCGAGAAATGTCGGAGGCCTTGGGGAATAACTTCAAGGTCGTTGGATCCAATATTCTCGATTGTTTATCAAGTTGATTAGGCTCAATGCAATACAATGTGATTAGAGGAAATTAAGATCAAGCGAAGAGCTTGACCCCAAGGAGTACGAGAAATGCCGGAGGCCTTGGGAATAACCTCAAGGTCGGTGGTTCCAATATTCAAATTTGGGGCTAAAACTATCTATCAAATAAAAAAGAAATGCAAATAGCTCAATTGATAAGAATTGGTCTTCTTTAAATTTATTCTAATTCAATCCCATTTCTAATTGTTAAGTATATTTGTTTCTTCTCCCAGGATACAGAAACTTGTGCGAACCAGTCTCATTTATTCTTTCATGATTAGCATGCAAAAATGTACACGCATTGATGCTTTAGACCACAAAATATGTGAGTGTAAGCGTATATAGCTATAAGTTATTGTTCCTGTGATGTTTTGGTGCTAACACTGATGACAAAACTGATGGTCATGCAGAATAAATATTAGTAGTTACATTGTGCTTAAATTCTTTACCCTTCGAGATCTTTTGAATGGTCACATTGATCTCCAATATTATTTGCAGGATCCGGTAACATTGATTGCACAATGTGCTCCTAACATCAATCGAATTAGTTCTGGTGGGAAAATAAAGAGATCAACAGCAGGGCAACATAACTTACCCAGGCCATTTGAAGGCTACATTGGACAAGCGCTCAGTACTAGCGAAGCATATACAAGATCTTCCCTGCAACCTGTTGATTCCTCAGCATCTCTCTCAAAGGTCTATGGAAAGGAGAAGTCCTCTACCAATAGAAAGGATGCCAACAATATAGAAATCGAGGATGATTTACATCCTATGCAATCTATCTATTTGGGTTCTGACCGTCGATATAATAGATACTGGCTTTTCTTGGGCCCTTGTAATGATTATGATCTGGGCCACAAGAGGATTTATTTTGAATCTTCTGAAGATGGTCAATGGGAGGTTATTGATACTGAAGAAGTAATCTTTCCTAATTGTGTCTCTTTTTTATGGTATATATGTTCTCCTTTTATGCTGTCAATTCAACTGTTAAACTTTGCCTCTGTTTGCTTAATTGATTGCAGGCTCTGAGCGCATTGTTGTCGGCTTTGGACCACAGGGGTTCTCGAGAGGCTCACCTTCTTTTTTCTTTGAAGAAACTAGAAGCTTCTCTTTGTAGTGCAATGTCCAGTATCCCGGATCATGCTGGAAGTAGACAGCCAACCCAGTCTGGTCATTCCGAACTGAATACCTCCAGAGAAGACAGTTCATCAGCAGTGTCTGATGTAGATAACAATCTGTGCCTGTCTGAGATAGGAAATGATTTTCGAATTTCTACTGGTGCCATTGTTCTGGAAACCGAGAAGAAAAGAGAACAGCAAAAGAAAAAATGGAGTCGACTCCAAGCATTTGACTTGTGGATTTGGAATTCTTTTTATTCAAACCTTAATGCTGTTAAACATGGCAAAAAATCATTTCTTGATTCCCTCGCTAGGTGTGAACATTGTCATGATCTGTACTGGAGAGATGAGAAGCATTGTAAGATTTGCCACACTACATTTGAGCTTGATTTTGATCTAGAAGAAAGATATGCCATTCATTCTGCCACATGTAGGAAGAGTGGAGACACTGATGTTTCTCCAAAGCATAAAGTTCTTTCATCACAGTTGCAATCGCTCAAAGCTGCAACTTATGCAATTGAGGTGAGCTGTCATTTGTTTGTTAAAGCTTTATATTTTTGTCTTGTTATACACACCACATGCACACATGTATTGTTGTCGTTCATACAATTTGTCAATGGGAAAGTCGCATATTCTACTCCGTTTGAAAACATTGAATGACTTCGAGTAATATTTGATCTTGGAATCAGTCTAGTTAGTGAAAGCACAATAGTTGGTGTTCACATTTCTGAAATATAAATTGCTACACTGCTTCGTTGAGTTGGATGTCCAAATGCATTTGAATGGCAGGTTTGATAGTTTTCCTGGACTAGCATTCAGAATTGCGCTATTTTCTGCTGTTGCATTGTGAAAGGATTTCTATACATATAGGACCCTTTATGCTTATTTATTGACAACTTTTGTTAAGAGTAAATACTGCATGAAGATTAGAAAACAATTACATATATTTCTAAATTAGTAAAGTATAAGTTAACAGGCATTTTATGTTTGGGGCATCATCAGGAATTGCTAAGATGATTACCTCGAGAGTCAACATGCATATTTTACTTGTTAAACCATCCACGTGTAGGAGGCTGAGAAGACTAGTATAAAAAAGAAAAAGAGGAGGCTGAGAAGTACTTAAAAGAGTAGGAGGCAAAGAAGTGCTTAAATCACATACATGTAGTAGACCTGCATAGACTGAAGTTACTGAACATTTAAAGCATGACTGGTAACTAGAGTAGCTTGACTGAGGGTGTGTGGACAGATTTGGAAGCATATGAAAGTGGATATTAAAATGACTTCAGTTTGTAGAAGTTGATATTACAATTATTAGGTGAAGCTCCTCAAGTTTGTTGGATGCTTACATCACATGTGACAAAACCACTGGCATCTGAGGTGAAAACTACATGGTTCTAGGCTAGTATTATAGACCCAAAAATGGTAGAACAGGTAATAGTTATGAGATAAAGGGATTTATCTAAAAAAAATATTTATGAGATAAAAGTGTTTCTGGCACAAGGTAATGCAAGAAAACCCTGAAATCTAAATTGAGTCATGTGCATTGTAAAATTTTGAAGATTAGTCCCAAGAGATATCTTGCAGTAGTATTGTGATGTAAAACCCAGTTAGTAAAGATACTTGGATTTAGTTGGGTATTAAAATAAAAATACAATAATTACAACCTGATTAAATTTTAGCAATGAGATTCAATTCCTTAAAGCTTATGGTATATCTGTAGCCTGGAGTAATGTTTTATCTTCTTATACATGTAATGCAGTCGGTTATGCCTGAAGATGCCTTGGTGGGTGCTTGGACTAAATCTGCTCATAACCTATGGATCAAAAGGTTACGACGGACCTCAACTTTAGTAGAGTTTCTACAGGTAATACTTGCCTCTAATTCTTCTTTTTGATATGTAGCATCTATTTTCTGATTTATGAAAACTATGTTTTATGAGACTGAGATTGTGTTTGATAAAACTGAATTTTAAGATCTGAACAGTTTAGATATCTGATAATATAGAGCATCTGTCTAAAATTGTATCTGAACGAAATGTTGTTTGATATTTATTTTTTCAAAATGTCTGAATAATAGTATTTTACCATTTTAACCTTTCCTTCTCTCTTCCTATTCAACAACCTAGTTTCTTGTCTTCCTCCATAATCACTGTAAACAACAACCCAACTTCTTGTCACCCAAATTTAACACCTTGAGACTCCGAAGTGATGCTATCTTGGGTGAGATTTGGTCGTAAAGAAGGTTAGAAGAAAGGTTGAGGATAACTAGGTTGGTGAGGGAGAATAGGGACTGAGCGAGTGGGCCTTTGAGCGAGTGAGTCGAGAGAACGAGTGAGATGACTCGGTTGTTTTCGCAGAACACACCGGACCAGCGACAATGCGGGGTAGTAGAGGTCCATGAAGAAAGAAGTTGTGGGTTTTGGAGTGAGTTCTTGAAGGAAAGTAGGTAATCTCTTTCAGAGCCTGGAATCTCTGTTTGCTCTGTAATAATGGCACCGTTGGAGATCAAGAATAAAAGCTGAAAGACACGAGGAAGAGATACAGAAGACTAATGGCCATACCCATTAGCCTCAATATGTTTGTGAAGAGAGAGAGAATGATTTCTATTCTACGGAGTATATTTCAAATGGAGTCCCAGTGTCCTATTCCTCCATAACCACTGTAAACACCAACCTCCATTTCGACCAATCCATTCAATTCTCCCTCTTCGCATTCAACATCTCAATCAATCCATTACCGTGCATCTAAAATCAAGCCGTAACTCACAGATCTGGTGTTGAGTGGCACAAATCTGTTGGGTTTGAGGGTTGCTAACAGTAATTAGGGATAGAAAAGGAATTCGTAATATTGAAGAGGTTATTTTGGTCTAAAAAAGGCAACTTTCATTCGGACCCACATCTGAATAGTTTAGATTTAATTTTCTATCTTAACAATTTAGAGGCATTCAGAGAGAATTATTTTTTTACCAAACAAGTTTAGTCTCTGACAGAGGCACATCTATTAAGAGGCATTCAGATGTAATCAAACACAATCCGATTCTTGTTTGCTAATGCGTAGAAGTTGCACATTATCTTACCTAATTTTCTATATGTTGTAGGTTCTTGCTGATTTTGTTAGTTCCATCAACGAGGACTGGTTGCTTCAATGCACTGCTGCTCTTGGATCCAACTCTGTAATGGAAGAAATCATTGCAGGCTTTCCAACTATGCTCCAAACGTCATCTGCAGCGGCAATCTGGTTGTTCACATTGGATAGCTTGATTGCACCTTATTTAGAAAGGATTCACCTTGAAAAGGGCAAGGAATGTTCTAGATTTAAAGGTATGCCTGTTTTCTTAATCCATTTATATGTCCTTGTTGTTTCTAGTTGCAGTCCGTTAGACTTGCCTTCAGTTTATGATTAAGATTTATTTCTGTATCTGATGCATATTTGAGACTGTTAATGTTCACTTATCTGCTCTTGACGAGTGAAATGCGACCAATGTCTTTGAACCAATTTGTTTTGCTTTTTCAATGTCGGGGTGACAGAGGGTTTGCTACTACAAACTATGGCCAAACACAAAAAACACAAATTGTGGAAAACCACAGACAAGAGACAAAAGGTATCACTTCATCAAAGTGTGAAGAATACAATTTATTTAGAGAACTCTCACAGCCCAAAACCCACAGCCAAACTGTTTCTCTCTCTGGCGGCTAAAAAGAGAAAAAGAAAGAATACTAAAATTCATAGCTACAATTACATATATATAGCTGGGTTAAAAAACATAATAGGCCCAAATAACAAAACAGGTCCTTATCGGCCTTGGTTCTCTGCTACCACCACTAGACCTCATTTTTCTTTTTGTTCGGTCTCTGCAAAATATAATACTGAGTCAGGTCGTATGTCAGATCCCTAACTAGAATTCATGACACATAATATGGTTTTTTCAATTTGTTTACTCGCTCCTTAAAATACGTGGGACTCCAGCTTTATGAGAAGTTTCTTTATGAGGTTTACATAGGGGATTGAGTGGCCGTCTTCCACTGGTGCCATGATAATTTTTTTCCACTTGTTTTGTATTTTGGAGGACTTATTGGTCCTTATCTGCATTGTAATTTTTCTTTCTCAATTTCCAGTAATATTTTCTTCTTTTATCCAAAAAAATGTCTTTACTCTTTAGAATTTGCCAAATAAAGAATCAATTCAAAAGAGCAATGGCATGAATCGACACTTTAGGTAGTTAATGAAATCTAGGTGTTTGTATTTGTAGTAAAAGTGAATCCATGCTCACATTGTGTTGCAAGGAGTGAGTGGTGAACTAATTCCCATGGCTATGTTTGTTTGCAAGGATTACACTTGGAATATGATTATTAATTCCAAATGTCTTGTTTGTTTTTAAATTTGAGTTTTGGACTATTAGTCCTGAGATTATAAAATAACTTAAGATGAGGGATTATTTAATACCATGTTCTACCTGGTATTATAATCCCTACCATTTGAGATTAAAAATTGTTAGACAAAATTAACCTCGGTCTTTTTCTAAAATGATCATTATATCCTATAATTTCTTTTATTATTATTGACAACTCAAAACTTATTGGTACAAAGACTAAATATTAATTTTTTTGGAGGGGGTTGGGGGTGGGCAGGGTATTTATATAATCAATGAATATTAATTTTTTTGTGGAGGGTGGAGGGTGGAGGTGGGGGGTATACATAATCACTAAATATTTTTTTTTGGGGTGGGGGTGGGGGGTGGAGGATGGGCAAGTGGGGTACATAATCAAGAAATATTATTTTTTTTTTTGGGGTTGTATACATAATCAAGTAAATATTATTTTTTTGGAGTGGGATGGGGTGATGGTAGGGGTGGGGATGTGGGCGTGGGGGGATAGGGGTCTAAGGGGTGGGGTGGCATGGGGTAGGGGTGTAAGGTTAGGGGTGGGGTGGGGTGAGGGGTAGGCGTGGGGGTTGGCGTGAAATTTTACATAATCAAGAAATATTATTTTTTTGCAGTGGAGGTGGGGTGATGGGGGTGGGGGTCGGGGGATGGGGGGTGATTGGTTTTTTCCAGTGATCATTGAATAATATAATCACTTATTTAAAAGTTTCTAATTAATTGTTCATCATTTTTGATGTATAAATAAGTTTAAAATGTTATTATTAGTAAGGTTGTAATAGTCCAAACAATATTTTTTAATCAAATCCTTTAATTAATCCGGGAAAAAACAAACATAACATGAGATTATTTTAAGTTATCCCATGAATAATCCCATAAAAAACAAACACGTGACTAGGACTATTTAATCCTAGGATTAATAGTCTTGGGATTATAATCTCCTGGCCAAGATTATAATCCTTGCAAACAAACATGACCCAAGATTATTGTTTGCCTGAACTGTTCATTCATTATCTCAAGCTACCTCACCACCTCCTATGGGGAAAACATGGATACATGAAAGTATTTTTTTATATATATTTGTCTTGTAGAAATTTGTTGGTGGCTGCACAGTGTTTGTGTTCTTTTTATTTCCTCGCTATGTGGACTTAAAGTGTGTGTGTGTAGGCATTGATAAATGATAATGCATGTCTTTGATTCAGTCATCAAATTACATACTACTAGCTTTGCTCCTGCTGTTGTTAGTACCTAAATTGTTTGTTTGCATTTCAGGTAAGCATGCATCTAGCAGGTAAAAATATTCTTTAGTTTGGGAGATTATACATGAAGCTTTTGCAGACTACAGCAGTTCGGGCATAAGGTTTTATCAGCTTTTAAAACATCATCAAAATACTTCCGACTAAAATGAACATTGCTTCCGGTTTATCCCATTTTGATCATTACTTGGAGAACTTTTGAGTAGTCTATTATTGAACGGCATTAGGTAGGTTCATATCACAAAATTTACCATTGCTGGTATTTTATTGCTTCTGTGAAAGTCAGCAAGTTACTGTAATTGTGTCTTCTTTGAACAAAAGAATGTTATTCATTTGTTTTTTCATATAGTAAGGAATAAAGTTCTCCTTTATAGTAATAATATTCATTAGTAAAAGCATGAAGAAGTAGCTCCTTTGTCAATTTTTGTAAATATACAAAAAATTAGGGTCAGACAACATTCCATCTGTAGTCCTAATAATATGTTGGATTCTCGGAGACATGGCTTCAATTGTAGTACTTTTTTATTGGTTTAGAGTGCAAGTTTTATATGTGAAGGATTGGATTCAGTTAGCTTAATTTATTTAAGAGAAAGAATATAAAACTGGAGTAACCAATTGATATTCATCTGAAACATTAATTCAGTCCCTTGTGCATAACAAAAATGATTTCTGCACAATACAGTCAAATGGATTCTTTTCATTGCAGCTCATATCATAAGTTTCGGTTCTTGAACTATTCACCATTTAAATATTTACACAATACTAACACATTAAGTTGTTAGTTGATGTTTTTTTTATTGCTGATGATTAGATTGTGTAAATTCCCTTTTGTTCTGTGCTGCCAATATTTTTTCTTACCTGAAGTACACTCTTTGTTACATACTTTGTTTGGGTATATTTGTTTAGATGGATGGAATTTGGAATTGAGTTGAGTAAAATTTGTGTTTGTTTCTCAAGTCATCTGACTAGATACCAAGTTTGTCAAATCGACTTGGCAATAATTGCTCAAGTAGTACTACTTAGCGACGAGCCGACGACAATCAAGTCGAGTTGTTGATTTGCACTTCTAGCAACGATCAGACGACTAATCGTTGCTTAAGCGACGACTTAATAACTATTAATGAGCAAGGATTTTAATGGGGATTTAATTTTTGTTATTAATAATATTTAATAATTTTGATTGTGAAATTGTAATTTTTGTATATTAATTGTAATTTGAATATATATATATATATATATATTATGGCCCCGTTCAAGGGCATTACTCTTAAAGAGTAATATCCCTTAAAGAGTATGACTATATATACGACTCCGTGTTTTTCTTGCAAAACATTCTCTTTCCTCGCTACTTGTGTGTTTCGATTGAGAGTTCCTCCAAACCTTCACGAGCCTTGAAATCTTCAGAAAATCGATTGTTGCAAATGGAGCTTCAGAAAAACGATTGCTGAAAATCTTCGAAGCCCAGAGCTCCTTCTCCAACTGGAGCTTTAGAAAATCGAAGCCCTTGAAATCTCGACGTGCCCTAGAATCGGAAGCCCTTAGTTCGATCCCCCTCAATCTCCTTGTTCGGATGATTTCTTTTCTTTTTGCGATTTGAAATGTATATACTTGATTTGACACTCAAATTGTTCCTCTGTTCTTCTATTTATATACTTAATGTTATTTAGCTTTAATACCATTGTGCCACGATTCAGATTAGGAAGAACAGAGGAACATTTCAGGTGAAAATATCAACTGAATTTTTTTAATCTGATGAACAGTTTAGGTGAAAAAAGCAACTGAATTTTTTTTAATTACTTGCTTATGTTAGTTGTTCTTGTTTTATTTCAGCTGTAGTTTGTGTTTCTTCTCATTGGTTTCCTCACCTTGCTAATGTTTGCTTCATTCACAAAATGTGTAGATCTAAAGTTTTAATCTGATGTATTATTTTGAGCTTATGATATGATCTTTCAATGCTCTCTGTGATCAATTGCGGTTGCAGAGTAAAATAACTTCAATTCATGTTTAACAATTTTTAGTTTACTTTTACTAAAATTCCATTTTGACAAACCTATTTTCAGTTTTCCAAACAATGTTGAAAGCACCTCCATGGCTTCATGAAATAATAATATGGAGTGAAAGTATTGTCTGAAATATTTTCTAAAGTTAGATGTGTTTTTTGGGAAAAATAAAAATGTTTATCTAAAATGATATTCTAGTAAAGTTCTGTTGGTCAAAAGTTTAAAAAATCCTTTGCAAGCATTCTCGAATCTATGCATTCAGCCAATCCACCAAACTATTACTTATGCTCCACCAATCTATGCATATTTTTGTAAAGGTATTTCTTAAGCTGGCATAATCCTATCATTTATGCTCTAGCCTCGAACAATTGTAAAGTTATCAAATTTTACAGTGATAATTTCCTGTTCTTGCGCATAGTTACATTTGTGTGAATTTGATGAGTTCAGAAGTGTAAGAATTGAGAATAATATTGATGAGAAGAGTGATGCAGTTTCTTTTGAGTTGGAGAATTTGACAAAGTTATGACTTATAAGTAAGGTAGCTTTAGCCCTTGGGGTTTGCTCCAAACAGGAGTTGAAAATTGGTAGCAAAGCAAGCTGAAGGAGATGACTTTAGTTCAACTATTATGCAGAACTAAACAGTTTTAACGCAAATTTGTTAGGACTGTAGATAAGATATACATTTATTTTGTTGAAGATTGAAAACCAAAGATAACTTTTATACATGTGTTTGGTTATTACATTATCTATCATCTAATTTGGAAGACAAGATGGGGACAGATTGTGAGATGTGCGCATCCTGTTATTGTCCATCAATCTGGATGGCGACTTATGAGGAAGTTTAATTTGGTGGAAGAAGTGTGCATCAAACAAAAAAATTGAGTCTTCTCTCAAATAATTTTGTGCAGGTGAAAATGACAGATTGAATGTGCTGTAATTAAAATTGATGTATTGATGTACGGCCCCGTTCTTCTTTTTGCTTGTATTTTTTCTTTACATCTAATAAAATTTCTTCTTTATCTTAAAAAATAATGATTATAGAGCTCATTCACACACAAAAATATGTTTAAATACTTTTCATATCATTTAAAATTTAAGTATGTTTATACATAAAATCATGTATAATCAATTGATAATATATGAATGTTTACAAAATAGGCAAGTCATACCTTCAAAATTGATGTTATCACATTTATATCGAATATATAGCTATTTAAAAGTAATTTGTGGAACTTAAAAGTGATATGTTTAATTTGATTATACTTTTCTGTTATGTTACATCGACTCTTCTATAAGAGAGTGAAGTGCCCGAGTAAGACACCCGGACACAGACATTTGTGTCAAACATGAAGTCCACAAAGAAGAATAAAAAATGAGGGAGGGAGGGGGGAGGATGAGGGAGGGAAGAAACAGATTGTCTGAAAAAGATGAAATAAAGAATTATTTGATCTCGTTTAGATGAAACAGATTCATTGTGATGTATATTTCAAGTGTATATCTTTTGTTTGTTGATTTGATTTATTTTGATTATGTTGCATGCACCACATTCCCAACACTGGAAAGAGTCAACTTAAATGGCCATAGTTAATCACTGTCATTGTCATCGCCCACCTATGTTGATAACTTCTTGGACTGATTTGAATCCTGGTCGTCGATTCTATGGATGTCAAACTGCAAGAGTAAGTAATTTTTATTCGATTTCCTTTGATATGAAGTTTGTTCTGAGTCAAAATATTCTTTTTTGATAGCCTCATGGTTGCAGATATTTCATGTGGTATGATCCTCCGATGCAGCCGAGAGCCATTCAAGTGATTCCTGGTTTTTTGAGGAAGTTGAGGGCTCTTGAAAACGAAGCTCAAAATGTTAGACGCAAACATAGAATTTACTTGATAATCATATGGGTTTCCTTGATTTTGCTACTTTGGAATTTTTTTGGAACCATCTCTATGCAAAAAGATGCTTAAATAGGAAAAATTTATAATTAGAATTTGAGAGATGGAACAATTAGGTTGTGTGAAATCCTTATTTTAAATGTAATGAAGCAAAGATATTGCAGTCTATAAACTCTATTTAGTGTTTTAGAATTGTAATAAAGCAAAGATGTTGCACTTTGTTATAGGTTACAGTGGAACTTGGCATGTGTACATTAAACTCTTTTGGCATGTGTACAGAGCATATATAAAAACATCACCCACACAAATTATGCCAAGTGGTAAAAAAAATTAAAAAGCCTATGCAAACTGTATTGGTTGCCTACTAACATACTTGGAAATATTAAAGAGCATGGTTTCGCACCTATTCATTTGCACAAAATGCAAAATTGAAATTACAACATTCAGATTTTGTTTTGGTCACAAGTCCCAAATATAAAACATAATAAAATAATGGCACAAAGATCATACTATAATGTGTTATAGTGCCTAATACACGTTTGTAAAAAAAAGAAGTAGAACAGACCATTACAATTGCAGCAGAAGAAAATAGTTTATCATATTGGGGCACACTCGTATAGAGCTTATGCACAAAGGTAACTATGAACCAAGGGCAAAGCAGCAAAATATAAATCAGCTCATCCTTTCTTCCGCATTGCTGCAAGGTTTGTATACATTTTTTCCATAGAATTGAATCCTCTAATATCACTAGAACGGAGAAGATTGCCTGCAGAATGATCAAGAAAGAACTATTAGTGATAGATATAAATGGGTAACAACCTCGAACTTGTAAAACTATGTAACTGGCAAAAGAAAATGAAAAATAAATAGCAAAAAACTCATTAATCTCTAATTCAATCAAGAAACTTGCAAGTTTTGTTTCAGTAAATAATAACCACAAAAATCTATTGCACAGAACAAAGGGAAAGCATGTCCTAATGTCCTACCGACTTGTGTAAAGGTACTATCTAAATATTTTCACGTCCTAATAGTACAATTCTATCCTTTTCAAAAAACATAAAAAATAAAAGGAGATTTGTTTTTCTACAAGAGAGAGGTCGCAAATGGACAAGGAGTTCACCCCCAAGTGGAGTAAACAGAAACAGACAAAACAATGGAAAGCAATCAAAATCAATGCTTATTTATATACTCGGTATTGACCATAATTCACCAGTACATTCCAAGATTCTTACCTAATTACATCAATTAGACATATAGCAATTGAAGATAACTTCCTTTACAATTTTACATCAATACATAAGCAAAGCTGTTACTACTTTTCAAAAAGGCAAGTGGCTTATCAGAGTACTGCTTAACACTAAGCTTCTTGAAATATACTTCATCAACTTAATGTAGCAATTTTAATTACATAAATATATTAAATGTAGGATGAATTCAATTAGTTCATTTGTATATTTAAAGATTAAAGTGTCCATGGCTAACTTCATTTCTAAAAGTTAGGCAAACCCTGTTCAAATAATGTAACAAAGCAAAATAAAAAAAAGAGCAAAAAAGGCATAACTACCTGACTTTAAAGTGATACCATAAGTCACTCCCATGATTATTGCAATTCTGAAGGACACTCTGTAGAAAAAAAATTCCAAATTAATACAAAAATATAGATATACAAGTGTAGTTATAGCAATCTCAGTTCCACCTGTGGGTGAATCACATTCATCATCTACACTTGGATCCTGAGTAGTATCAACATTTGATTCTCCAATTCTGTATTTAAATAAATAGCAAAGTCAAATTTAAACAAATAGCAAAGTCAATTTTAAACAAATAACAAAGTCAAAATAAGTAAACTTGTTTACCGATTATTAAGTGCCGAATAGTTCTTTTGTCGTGTGTGACACCAACTTTGCTACATCCATGACAATGTCTCCCCTTGGGATTTTTTGTTTTCCCTAAAGCCCTTTCTATGCCACCCTTCAGCCTTTTGCCACACCGTTTTGCACGCACTTGGTTCAGCTCAATGTAATTATATTCATAAGTCCTAGTCATGTTAACTGACTTGGATACACTCATTCCACCAGACTCCATTTCATTGTTTCATTTGGAACCATTATTCCCAATTATTTGCTTGATCTTTTCATATCCATTATCAAAACATTCTTTTAATACATTTGTGAATTCTTCATTTGTGAGAGCACTATCAATCAT
This sequence comes from Panax ginseng, assembly GCA_020205605.1. Lineage (NCBI taxonomy): Eukaryota > Viridiplantae > Streptophyta > Magnoliopsida > Apiales > Araliaceae > Panax > Panax ginseng. The sequence continues at coordinate 88,100,240 of CM035139.1, read as the reverse complement.
CTCTAAAGATTGTTGAATCAATTGACTCCGCAAGTGTAAGTATGGCTTGTCATCTTTTATCTCTATACCATTATCATCAATTACACCACTTGATTTTGCTATTTTTGTCCACCGTTTTAAAATGTATTTTGTAGGCAATTTGTCAAGATCGTGATACTTATGCAAATAAGCTATCACATGCCGACATAGGATTCCCAAACTCTCAAACTTTTTGCAAGTGCATATTGCATAATCCAAAGATTTGTCATATTGAATTTCTCTTACTTTAAACTCGCTGACATTCCTTTAGGAAATCTTATATACTTGGTAGCTGACATCCTCTTTCATAAGTTCAAACCTATAATTCAAGCTCTCGTACAACTCTTCTTCAAATTTATTATATATAGAGTGTGTATAAATGTCAACCATTTGAACTAAGAAGTCACAGCGATATTTCATTCTCGGCCTCTCAACCAAATCTTTGTTATCCAAAACTAACTCTGCATGTCGTTGATGCTGAAGGCCCTGACCAAATTGAATCATAAAATTCACTAAAGAATTCCTTTTAGAAACAAATTTTTTTAAAAATGCATGACAACTCTCAGCTCGTTGGCTACTTGACAGGCCGACTGAGAAAACATGATTCACATGTGCGAGTATCCATAGTCTCTGAATTCCAAATGCAATATGAAAACTCCTTATAATAAGCACTGTATTTTACTGAGTCAATCTTCTCTGAAAATTTGGTCAATATGTGCCAACTACAATACTTATGAAATGTATTAGGAAGAATTTGTGAAATGGCATTTGTCATAGCCGGATCCTGATCGATGATAATCATCTCAGGTACATCACCTGACATTACTTCCAAAAAACACTTGAAAAGCCACGCAAAACTAGCTATGGTCTCATCACTTAAGAAAGCACAACCAAATACAGTAGTTTGACCATGATTATTAACCCCCCATTAGTGGTGCAAATATCATTCCGTAAAGATTAGTATTGTATGTGGTATAAAAAATGACAACATCGCCGTAAAATCTATATGCCTGTCTAGAAGTTGCATCGGCCCAAAAACAACGAGTGATCCTTTTTTCATCGTCTGTGTCAATTGTGAAAGTGAATGAAGGATTCTTTTGTTGTTCTAACTGTAAGTACTCATTCAATATATCCCCATCATGACCCTTTAAGTCATTGTCTCTTTCAAAGTTATAAAAATCTCATTGCGTGCGACCAATATTTTCAAATCCACCCGCCTGCACTGCAAAAAAATTATATTGTTGGTATTGTGGTATATTCACCATGTCAAGTTGTTGACTCAAAGATTTTTAGGCACTTGACACATTACGGTGCGATCATAAAAGATGCCTTTTATGTGGGGTTGAAAATGGGTGACAATGACCCTCCTCAATTTTAGTAATTACGTACAAGTCATTTCTTTTTACCACTATAATTCTTGCACTACAACCTTGTTTTGTAGATCCACGTTTTCTTTTTACAACCACATTGGCTAATACTTTGCCCTTTCCTTGCTTAGAACACACATACTCTTTCCTAAAAATCTCATCGCTACCCGCTCTTTTTTCTCATTAAACTTTCGTACACTAAAACCAGCATGCATTGCATATATAGTGTAAAAAGTGTGAATATCATTTAATGTTTGAAATTATTGACCAAGCTTAGGCGTAAACTCATCAGCTACTTGAGGATAATAGACAATAATATTAGTATTGTTCACATTCAACCCCTCTTCACTCGAGTCACCCCCATCCATTTCTATTTCCAAATTCATTTCTACATTATCCCCGCAACTCCCTATTTCATGGTCCATGTCATCCATTATATTTACACCTGAACAAACAGAAATTTACTTGAACCTGTGAAATCACCAATTAAAAGAATTATTGAGATAATAGTTATATTGTTGGGATTTACTTGAACTTGTGTTATTGTTGTAACAGATACTAGTAATAATTGGAAGCAAATGCAGAAGAAACAACACTGGAAAATCACCTAAGCATATTTACGGTTTACCCACTTATGAGTTGTGGCAATCACTTCTTCAAAACAGGAACATGCATATAAGAATATGTACACAAAATAACCACCCAAACTGCATAATACCAACTGTAAAAATTACTCTGCAATATCATCCACATATATAGAGAAAACATTATATGTGTTCGATTTTCTAAATCTCAAGTTTATGTGATTCGTCAATTTCATTAAATGTAAGCACACTTGTCATTGAAGAAAAATTCTATAATAAATATACTTAAAATGTTTATAACGACCCCAAAATTTATATAATTTAATTCTCGACATCGGTCGTTAACAAAACATTCAACCTCTAATTTTACATCATTAAACGATAATACAACCATTGAAATTTGCGGAATAATTAAAATTTTCTATTACAAACTATCCTTGTTCCCAAAACCTTCAACCTTTACATCTAAATATCTCAGAATCATTTTAATACTACAATAGTTTACATCGCAAAACGATATTACAGTTCAACATAATACATTATTCGGAACCTTAAACATGTTTCAAATAATAATAACACAACCAAAGTGTATAAATCTTCAAGTATCACATCTGATTCATGTCTTTCAAGTAACACATAACTTTACCTTGAATCTGGGACCTGCAAAAGTGGTTATTTGCAAGGTTGAGCTAGATGTTCACCAACAAAATCTAACAGTTTTCATGCATCACATAACACATAATAACATGCTCAACATATAACATACATGCTGCAGTTCATATAACAAGTATAAAGATTGAGTTCCTTACTCAATCAGCATGCTTTAATCAATCAACGTAGTCATAAATTAACTTTAACATTTCATAATTTCAACATATATATAACACATCATGCTTTTTGCAATAAAGATTTAAAATAGTTAATCATCAAGTTCATATAGCAAATAGGAACTGAAAGACTTGTCTGATCCATAGTTTATGAACTACTACTTAACTGCTTAACGCTTATCTGCACTTCGTGTATTCCTACACAATTATATAATCATGGATTCACATCCATTAGTCATATATTTCATACATTCTTAATATAATAGTAACATTACATTGTTTCCTAACTAGGTTTGTAAAAACTTCATTTCACTTTCTCATCATACTCTTAGAATAGCTAGGCATGTATAAGTATACCTTAACCATTCGTACTTGACATCAAATAGTTTGTGATCTATTTTCAAGTTCACATTCAAATTACTTAGCTCCATAATGATTTATTTCAATCAACAAGGCTTAACAACTTTCTTTAACAAAATTTAAAGTTATAAGCTTTTAAACTATATATTGGTACTAATAAGCCTCTAATAGCATGCTCACATGTATCTATCTCATTTACATAAACATAGCATAGTTCATACTTTTAAAATATGCTAAAATAACTTATGTCATGCTTGACTAGTTGAGTGCACATATCATTCATGTTTTAATACTTAGTTTATAAAAGATAATGGAGTTTGTCTTTGAAATCATTTTATCATGAATGATGTAGTATAGCACATATAAGACAACCTTTAAAACTCTTATCATAAGTAACTAAGTCATGATAACATCTTCTCAAGTTCAAAACCTACCCCATGTAGCATTCATGCACCTTAGTTCTATTATATCAAATTTCTCTTGAAAGTTTTTCTAACACAAGGTCTAACAAGTTTTATCATGAACAGGACACTATAAACACCATATCATGCTCATTTATATTTGAACTCAATCATGTATATAAACCACTAAGTTCAGAACTTATAGAACATAAGTTTCCACAAGGTTTGTTTTTTTTTCAAAATCTTTAAGTTTCTTTTCAAAACACATACTAAGTCATGCCAATACTTTCTATTATGATCAAGGAAATTTTATATGTCATGTATAATATCATTCATTTTCATGTTACATCACTCAGAATAACATATTCCATCGTCGGGAGCATTATACTTGCGTATGTGCTCATTCGACGCGCTCTGATCGCCTCCGAATACGTAATAGTCACAAAGATGACTATTTTGACCCTTTCTAAAGACCTCAAATTAAAAAACTTAAAGAACAAAAGTTGTAGTTCTATTCGTCCTCGTTCCAGATCATCTTGAATCACCTTAATCGGAGTTCGTATGAAAATGTTATAGCTGTTTTAGTAAAATATGTCCTGTCTGATTTTTTTTTTTTCCAAAATTTGGCTAGACAGACTACCCCTCACCGGGGCGGGGGTTTTTGTACTAGGGGAGCCCACTGGGGCGGGGGTCCCTTCTGCTAGCTCGCGAATTGTGATCCCGAACACTATAGAAAGCCAAATTAAGCCTATAAACTCCTTTCTAACAACCATATCAACCTACCCAAGGTGTAATATGTTTACAGAAACATAAAGTAATGTTTCTAACACATTTCTAACCACATAAACAACATAAACATCAAAGATTACAATATTTAATTTCACTATTTCTCTTATTACCTCTTCTTTTGATATTCATAGCGAAATTCTTCACTGTGAATTCGTTTTACATCCGTTTTGACTCGTTCAACTTGGGTTGTTTTCGTTTTTCAACATAATAACAATATCTAGCACCAATTTCAGATTCTATTCATGAACTAACAAACAATTTTGACTACAAAATAAGTCGTATCATATATATAACCAAAAACTAAATTTCTTCTTTTAAAATATAATCACATGAACCTAATTACTGAAAACTCAATTATAGAACAAATTATACATATATAAGAATATATGTAAGACCCCAAATTTTATGAAATAAAAGTATTCAATTTTTCTTATAATTATTATTCAGTAAATGGTTAAATTGATAAAAAGTTAAAGTTAAGGTTGACATATGAAATTTTTCAAAATAAGCAAGTAGCTATAAAATATTCATTTCTGTCGGGGAATATTCGTTTGGTCGTGGAATATTCTTGTTGTCGGGGAATATTCGACGATTTGACGACAAGATCCATTTATGGGACTCATAATGTAAAAGCGGTTGGATGAAGGAAAACGACAAAGTATGAGTTTTTATAAATAATCTACAGTAGTTATTACCAAGTAACATCTGTTGGAATACCCTTATGGTTAAAAATATAGTAATATCGTAGGTTTGCACAAAGCTTACGGTATTGCACAATATTTTTGAATTATTGATCCTTACGTAAGAAGGCACTACTCAATAATTGTTATAGTAATCAATGTTCAATATTTTATTTTATTGATTCAATAATTGATGCGTTGATATTTTATATTATTGTCGTTTCAATAATTATCATTGCATAGTATTTCCCATTATCAGATCAATAATTCATATTATTTGAATAATATTATTAGATAGCATTATTGGCAATTTCTAGAAAGTTCTGTCAATGAGAGGTTTGGTCACCTAATTGCGCGCCAGTAAGGAGAAATCCTTATCGGAAAGCCCTCTCTTTCCTGAGAACTGCTTGGTTGTCATTATTGTGATTCTGTAATATTATTTGTGAATAATTAATTATGGATAAGAAAATATTTATTTGATGCGGATATAAATAATGGATTTATTTATGTGGTTATAATTGAAGGAATTAATGTTGAGGTGTTTTATCAGTATTTTTGTCGAAAAGGAGGTATTAAAAATTAAACCAGTGTTCTTGTGATATATTGCGTGAGTTATAATTTTTAATTCGACCGTTAGATCGTTGTGATTTTTGGATATGTTATACATATATGAGTTGACATATATGAGTTGAGTATATGTCCACAAATTTTGAACCGTTGAAAATTAACGCATGATTTGTTATGAATTTTAAAAGGTGTTGAAACGATGTTGAAAATCGTCCGTTTGTGGATTTCAGATTTTTTTGTTTGAAATTTGGAAAAATTTAAAGCTAAAAAGTTGTAGAGAATTCCATTTCATGTGGAATGGACATAAAATTCGTATTTTTCTGATAAACAGGCTATTTTCTATGAATTGTTGAAGTTTCGGAAAATAAAATATTTTTTATTAAAAATGGGATGGGACCCACTTTTATTTTAACACATGTGGGCTGCCAAATTTGTTCAAGTATGGCATGCTAGAGGCTGATAAGTTTTCAAGAGAGGTGGCGTAGAGAGAAAAAATAAATAAATTAATATTTTATTAATTTAGTCTCCTTTGGCGTTCTAGCATTTTCCTATAAATAGAGGGCTAGGTTAGAATTGAAAATCACACCAGAAACTGAAATTTTCTCTATCTATATTCTCGAGCGTATTTTTGTGAGTATTTAGATACTTGAAGAGTTGCTATTCAGTACAAGTTTCTTTTGACTTTTCATCCGATATTCCGGTTAGAAGTACTGCTCTTTTGAGGTATGGGATTTTAAGGATTATTATGTTTATCATGTTTCATAATTTTTCTGACCTTCAAAAATTCTGGAAAAATTTGAAAAAAAATGATAATTTGATGAATTTTCTTGATTGTGTCCAAAAATAGCGATTTTTGGATGTATAGATTAGGAGTTATGGATTTTATGAGAAAAGACTATTTTAAAAGTAAACCCTTATAACTCATTATGGTTAACTCCAAAATTGGTGAAATTTTTATTGGGAGTACATGTATATAATAGAAGTATACTCTGTAAATTTAGGAATTTTTGGACAAAAGTACAATTTATGATAAATATCTAAATATTCGGCAGTTTTGGCCATGTGAAAAATAGTAAATGAATTTGAAAAATTCCGAGAAAAATATATGTTCAATATGGGACTATATTATGCTAATTCTCAGAAAATAAATATTTTTGGAACTGATTTGGTATTTTTCATGAAAATGGACTATTTATGAATAAATAAATTAAATATGTTATGTGAAGTAACAAAATTGAAAAATAGAATTTTATGGCTTGGGAATCCTATATATGGTATATGCAGATTTTTGATGAGGTTGTTGGTTATTGGTGATAAAATCTTATGAGTTTGGCATTTTAGTATGATTAAATGCATTAATTAGTAAAGTGTAAACAATTAAAATAAATTGTTTATAAGTTTAAGAAATGATTAAGATATTGTGGTAATATTAATAATATTAGATTATGAGATTATTAAGTGATTTATAACATTTGGATTAAGGTGTTATGAAATCATTGATTTATGAATCTTACTTTTGAAATTAAATGCAGTTGTTGATCATATTGTTTTTATTATCATATATAACATTTTTATAATTCTGGTGAAGAAATTTCTCTTTGACTTGAGTGTAAAGATGGGTAGATTATTGGTATGATCGTGACTATGGGTTCTCTTTGGTCAGTAGTGCAAAGATGAATTGTTGACTGGTATGATCATGACCATTGAATTTATTATTGAATATCTTTAGCTTAAGTGCAAAGGTGAATTGATCAACATGGTTATAATTATTGTTTATATAAATTCTAAAATGATTATATATTTCTTTGAGATATTAATATCTTTGGGTCGTAGTGCAAAGATAACATGTTGTTGAATATCTTTGGCCAGTAGTGCAAAGATGAAATGTTGATGAATATCTTTGGCCCGTAGTGCAAAGATGACCTATTGTGGAATATCCTTGGCCTGAAGTGCAAAGATGAACTGTTGATGAATATCTTTGGCCCATAGTGCAAAGATGAATTTATTAGTATGATTATGAACAGGAACTGTGATGTGGTATAACCATGATCTTTGATGTTTCAGGTAAAGACAGATGATGAAAATTATCTTCGTCCTGGATGAGAAAAGGAATTTGGAACCACAAATATGATTATGAGTTATTCACATGAATGTGAACAGGAACTGTTGATTTATGTTACAGGGATAAAACATTATTGGTGGACTTTTAACATAGAGAAGATAATAGACTTTATGGTCTTTTTGACTCTTCTAATGGATTGCTCATTCAATTATGAACTATGGTTGAAAAGTTTTATCATCTACCATATGTTCTAAATCTACGATTTATTATCGATGAAGGCTATTGATAATTTAATTATCTTTAGTCATGATATTCTTTACTGAGCTAGTTGTGCTCACCCTTTTGCTTCACAATTTCTTTCTGGTAATAAGAGTGTAATTGGTCGAAATGGGGATAACGGGGAAATAGTGTGGTGGTCCGAGATCATCAAAGTTTCTCAACACATTATAAAAGCGACATGAAATACAATATATAATTGTATTGAGGACCTAAGATGTGTGTGTGTATATTATACGTCGTCACTTAATAATTGATTTTGGTGAACAACAATAGGGTGAGGTGAACCCAACTTTGAAAGGGTGTTTTGCCACTATCATACAAGATGTCTAATGACCTCTACGAAGTTATCATAAAGACATGGTTGTGCAAATCCACTTCTTTGAAAGTATATCTACGAGCACTACCTATATGATCTTGGAGTTTGGTTAAAATGTAATTTTCAATTGTAGACAGTGAAGATAGTTATATGTCAAGAGAAGACTCACCATTGGAAAGAACATGATAGTAATCTTCTCGTTTTTCTTTGGGGTCTATTGGGTCAACCAAGGATAATTCTGTGGGCATATGATATCTATCATAACCTAGACGCATGGCCTCCCATGTACGAAGATTTCCTTGAGCACTTCCCAAAGATTTTAATTTCTAAAACAGTTATTGACTGTACCTTTATGTAATGTATAAATGTGAGGTGCTGTCCATAGTTGGGACATGAGTCACAGTTGGTATTAAAACTCACAGTATATGTGTTGTTGTATTTTCCACGATAATTGTAGTAATAAAGTTGTAGTTGTTTTCTGTACCATGTATTTGGCGACTCAGAATAGGTTGGATGGATTGGACCTATTTTGGGGGCGTCACAATATATATAATCCAATTTCTTGACAAATTCTCCACCAAATTTCATTTATAAAGAAAAACTCAAGAAATCAAAAACTAGAGTTTTAGGGCTAGGTTATTACCTTTGATTAGCCATAAAACTTAAACAATCTTCTTGTTTCTTCCCTTGATTCTCACAAAGCACATTCTTCTCAATTTAACAAAGGATTTCTTCTCTTTCTCTCTCAATTTCTCTCCTATTCTTTGTTCTTCCTCCCTTCTGAGGCTTAGGCCAAAACTTCTTACGTAAAATAAAACAGACGCAAGAATAAACATAAAACGCATAAAACAGTCATAATAATAAATATACTAATTATGTAATATTTATTATATTATATTTTATTATTAAATTTTTTTAATTGAAAAGCCATAAGGCTTTGTTTGGCAAAACCAATTAAAATAATGAGTTAATCATTCCTTAAGCCTTGTTTGGCAAAATAAGATTAAAATAAGAATTTAAAAAGCTCTAATGCTTTGTTTGGTAAAACCAAATTAAAACTCTTTTAATCTATTTTCATAAGTCATATTTATTGTCACACTTTATTTAAATAAATTCCCATATTCAAGTTAAATTAAATCTAATAACAATTTATTTAATCCATTTACCACATAAACCAATACAATAAAATTATAATTTTCATTATATTTATAATTTTATTCAATAAATTAACACATCACTTTGATTACAAAAATTAAATTAAATAACATTATAACAAACCATATAATCCTTAATAACTCTCTAATTTAGTTATTAAGTTAAATTAGAGTATTATCTCATAAATTTAATTCATCATTATTTTATCTTAATTAAATTAATTTCTATAACTCATAAATTATTTACTTACTAATAAATAATCCAACAAATCTATTATATATACTAAATCACAAGTTCATGACACAATAATTTTACATCTGTCTTTCTATAAATTTAACATCTGACCATCCTATTTAATACTCCTAATTATCTTCACACTAAAAAACCTAAATTCATTTTTTAAATTCCCCTAAATCTGGATAATATATTAAAAATGATAACTAATTTAATTCCATATTCATTCAAATTCTTTCAAATGGAAAAGAAGACTCAATCCCACGGGATAAAACATCATGTAGATTGCTATCTCCAAATATGGCATCTACTCTCTCTCTCGACGCATCGATTCCTGCGATAAATTCTGTAGAGACGGCGAAGAAGATGCTGACCCAAAGGATGAACATCCTAATTCAGAGCATTCAAGAACAAATTCTCAGACCCAGACCCAATAGAGGAAAGGAAACTGATTCTTCCTGTGACCTTCGATCAGATTTCCGGCGGAAGATACCACTGATGAAGGAGGAATAGGAAGAACACAGCCACCACCTGAGGCGGCACCCATGTATACGGTAGTCATTCGGGTGAGATGTCTGCTATGGTGACGGCGCTGACTCATGTTGTCTCCGGCCAGAGGTCCGGCGATGGTGTCGTTTGGTGGTGGAAGTGACGGAGGTTCTAGGATTTATACTTCAAATTCGCCGTCTTCTGGTTACTCTTCTTCCAGCCCGGGCTCGTGGGCTGGACAGGAGAAAAGGTAAGTAAATCAAGGTTCTTCAACATATATTTATTTCATACCCTTACCTCATTCAAAATGAACTCTCAATTATGTTTTCAGCAGGCTCTGTTTCTCCGGGGCAGAGGATGGCGAAAAAGCACCCCAAATGACAAGTGTTATCCCTCAATGGTTAGCACTCCAGCTTCCCAAGATGGAGATGGGCAGCAATCACTAACAACAACTTCATCCGAATTGAGACCATGACAATAAAAGCACTCCAGCAAATATGTGTTCCCTAACATAAATGGTATTTGGTATACATTCAGTATGTAGGAATCTAATATATTCCTTAGTCTACCAAATTTACTTTTAAAATGTCTTAATCCATCTATACCAGTTTAATTAACCTATTTTACTTGTGCAAGGACATGTGAAATATGGTAACTTAATAGAAAAGGGGCCATTGAATTGCCAAAAGGCATCCAAGAACAGGAAGTCCATTATCAAACTTAAACTAGAACAATAAGTTGTCAATACAATTCCTTAGAGAGCAGAAAGTTGCTTATTGTCATGTTAGTCAATCATGTCTGTGTTTGTCAAACTCTTAAGAGCTTTGAGTTGCTAACTTTCATAGTTCTTTTATTAAAGAGAGGTTGAACTACAATGTGCCCATTGTAATAATCTGCAAGAATGACATAAAACTCTATTTCTTCACAATTTTCCCTCTGCCTTAGTTCGTGCATTTGTTTTATAAGATGTGCTTCCTCTTAAAGTTTCAAGTAAAATTGTTACAGATATAAGAAAAAAGTAGCATGACTCAATTTTCAGGACAACAATTTCCAAGGGTTCATCGAGGAATTGAGTCATCTTCTGTTTCAGCTGGTTAGTTCTTATCATTCTCAAAGCATTTCATTTCTTCAATATTGTCACTCTTTAATTTTTTTAGTTATTATTTTTCATAATTTGCAAGAATTTCTTCAATTTTTTGTTCTTTATCTTCTCTCTGTTTTTGATCATGCTTGTATTTGTACAAGAATTTTGGTTCTAATAATGAAAACTTAGGATCAATTGTAGTTATTTTCTCTCTTGGTGACTTTTTGGTGTCATTTTATGGTGACCTTTCAAAGTGATTTTTCATGTGCAATATTGAACATTTATTTGGGCATAGTTCCAAATTCAGAACTTTACATCATATGGAAAAGTTTAAACCATGTTGGAAACAATTTAAATTTGATACATAATCATTGAATACATTAAGCCGTATTACACCTTATTAAAATAAGGCTAATTTTATGCAACATAAATATTTTTGTTAATGATATGTTAAAATTTTAACATGCCTTGGGTATACACTGAAAATGTTTGAAACGTTTTTTTTTTGGGAAGTTTTTTTTCCCTCTCTTTTTGTTTAGAAAGGAATTACACAAAATGTGCATTATTGCATTAAAAATTGAATTTTTGACATGTAACGTATTTTAAAGCATTACATGTAATATTGCTTGTGATTTTTGACATGTAACATATTCGTTACATCTTTGTCACAATGCTAGAGGAAGCTACTAGCATTGCAGCAACTACCACCACCATCACCGCCGGAGCACCGCAGTCTCCACCAACAGAAACATCACCATCATAAGAAGAAACAGGAGAAAGAAGAAGAAGATACAGAGGAGTGAGACAAAGACCATGTGGAAAATGGGCAGCAGAAATAAAGGACCCACACCCGAGTATGGTTAGGTTCATTATTGATATGAAATTTTGCCAACATATTAACTTTTCTTCTTTTTCTTTGTATCTTTACCCTCTAATCCTTAGATACCTTTACATGTATGGTTTTGAGTTACTTTTAGATACTGTATTGCTATATTCATTTTGCTATAAGCACTAATCTTGGAGCTGCAACTGTTTTTAATTCATGCAACTGTTTTTATATTTACCCTCTTTCCTCTTTCATCGTTAGACATTCTAGCAACTATTTTTATATTTACCCTCTTTCCTCTTTAATCGTTAGTCATTCTAGCAACTATTTTTAATTCATATTTTCTAAATGCGTTAAAGGATGGAGACTCTGATTGTTTTCCAGATGAACTCAATTTATTGTTGCAAAAGAGGTTCCTTTTCAAAATACAGATTTTTTCTTATAATTTGAAGGCAAATTATGCGACATACACAGTTGCTAGAATGACAAACCTCAGGTAATATCAATTTTACACATAATTTGGTTGATGTTAAATCCTTCAATAAATTTGTTTAAATAATTAAATCCTACACAAGTTTAATTCTGTTACTACAGTCTTTACAGGGTGAGACAATGCTCGATGTTGTCAACTGTGTCACCCTTTTTCTGGCCCTACCATTAATTCCTAGGATCCATTTAATTATGAATTTTCTTCATTTTCCTAAGAAAATTATGCTTGCTTTCTATTTTTTTCTTATACTATGATGTAATGAGTAGTGGTTGATTTGCAAGTTCATTATATACTTTTTGTATTTATTTTTTAGAGATCTTGAGAGCCAAGGCTTGAAAGGGTTTATTTCTGATCAAATCAGTCTTTTATCAAATTTGGTAAGCCTGTAAGTATCATCAGTTATTCTATTTGGTCATTGAACAAGATTCTGTTGTTACATAGCTTTTGCATTGCTGAGATTTGTTTCTCTGTTGCAACAGAAAGTGTGTCAAGTCCATGAAGGGAGAGTTAGTTTTACATGGTTTCTGTGAGATTTTGGCAAGTGATTTACATTTGGTTGGACTTTAAGTTTGGAGTTGCTTGTGAAGTAGGCACTTCTAAATTGGTTATGTTTTCAAAATGCATATTCTGATTATAGTTCCTTGTATGCTAAATTGCTAATATGTTAATATTTTGATATGAAAACCCATTTGTATGTAGGTTTGTTTTCTATGCAGCAATACTCTTCTATCAAGCATTTGGGAGAAACTACAAAAAATTGTAGCTACCATCTTATTTTATTTAAGAAATTTATTTGAACCTCTGACCTTGTGGGACCATGCCTTTAGATGTTAGAGTAGCAGTTGCATGAACAGTTTAAGCTTTGAGAGAAAGTGGTTATATGATGCTTTCTCTGTATCATCTTTAACACATTTTTTAGTCTTCTATAAGCTTATCCTACGCTTTCCCTGTAGGGAAATCTTCAAAACTCTCGCATCATGTTTACCCACTTTTGCAATGTGGTCCGTGATTGGAGAAGTAATTTGACTTGCCATTTTAATCCAACCTCTTACACTTTGGTACTAACCTTCAATTGGAGTTCGCATAAACCAGTGCATGTGTGTTGATTAATATAGAGTTGCAGTTATGGCTTTTGTGTGTGTGCATGTGTGTGTGTGTGTGTTTTTTTTTTGATTTTTTTTCCAGGTTGTGCTCAAGGTATATACTTATCTTCTTACAAGGCCATATATTTATTCAGTTAGCTATTTAGTACCTTCAATTTGTCTTCTTATGAGGTCATACTGGTACTTTCTTGAGTATGGGCTCTAAAACAAAAAAATATGATACAGAAATAAATCTTTGAGCACTTTAGTTAGTCTCTTTATCAATTTCACAAATTTACAACTTGGAATTTTAAGAGATGTTGTGGTTTGTTGCCTTGCAGAAGTAATGTCTCACTTGCATATATTTAATATCAATTCACAGTTTCAGCATTCTGTCAATGTAGGGATTCATCAAGCAATAAGTTTTCTGAACCCATACCAGATAGTTTAATTTCTTCAATCCTGCAGCTTGTGTAAGTTGTATGCTTCTTTTGTCATTCAAAATCTACCACAGTTCTGGTCATTGTTTTGATAGAGAGAAGGATTCACATAGTTTCTGATCAAGTTTACAAGTTAGCTTATTTGTTTGAAAGAATACATTAATTTTTGTTCGTACAAAGTAATGGATTGAAAAAATTAGAAATGATGTCAATTACTTCATATTTCGATAACCCCCTGATTATTCCTCTCTAGGTGTTAACAATATGCCATTTTTATTTCTTTCTTTATTGTGTATCTCATATCAATTTGTAATAATATCTACTTTCCAACTATGACCTCTTTATTTGCTTTAACTAGATAAGAGATACGAAGAAGGAAATAGGGATGAGAAGATAATTTATCGTTATAATTAATTTTCAATGAATCCTTACACATTTTTTTGGCACAAGTCAAACATAAAAAATTATTGAAGTTTCTTTTTAAATCCTTCTTTAATCAAATGTACCTTCTTCGCTCATATGTCAGGTTGCTGAATGATAACTCATTGGATGGGAGAATACCATAGGAACTTTATTCAATTGGTGTCCATGGTGGAGCTATTGAGTATGTGATACTTTGGTGATTGCTTTATTCATTTTAAGTTTGTTTCATTTTTCATGTACTGAGAAATCTCTACAATCTAAAAATATGTTGGACGTTGATTGCTTCTTTTTTTGATTTTTTTTTCAGTTAGTGCTCAGCGTATCTACTTATCTTCTTACAAGGCCATATATTTATTTAGTTAGCTACTTAGTACCTTCAATTTGTTGAGGTCATATTGGTATTTTCTTGAGTATGGGCTCTAAAACCAAATAATATGATACAGAGACAAATCTTTGAGCACTTCAGTTAGTCTCTTACTTTTGCCTTTTATATCTCCTTCATTGCTTCTTTTGTCTTTTTAAGGTCCATTCTCTTTATTAATTTCTCAAATTTACAACTTGGAATTTTATTTAAAACGGTAAAGCTGGGGTGCAGATAAACAGGGGTGTCTGTTTTTTTATTCTTGTATCATTGGATGTTGTCTCTCTCTCTCCCCCACCCCACCACACACACACAAAAAAAAAAAATTTGTCCTATCAATTTTAGCTATATATTTTCCAAGAATTCTTGCCTTATTTTTCTCGTGAATGAAATTTAAACAACTTGATTTATTTGCATTGATACACCCCACCATGTTCCACTGTTCCTTTTCAGTGAATTGTTTTGATTTCATATATTATGCTTAGAATCCTACTTTGCTGTTAATGTTTTTTTCTCATCATGTAATTAATGTCTTTTCCAGCACTGGCCGCAAAGAGAAACATATATCATAGGCAGAAGTCCTTGATAGCTCTTGAAATGGAGAGCCAACACGCAAAAAAATTTATACCAACTTATACTTCAAACTAACAGTGTCCTCTTGAAAAGGATAATTTAAATTTTGAGACTTGAACTTGCCAACAGGGTGTAGAGGGGTGAATATGTTGATAAAAATTGCACAGAACATGACGGTGATGATTAGCCAAGCCACGCCACCACGACTTCAGAAAGATGTTACTTGAGGATTTGGCTTTGTTTCATAAATCTATATTGGAATGGGGTACTGAAAAACCACGTAACTGTATAATGCATTGAATCTCATTATATTCACGAATCAAGGAAACAAAGCAAATGTCCCAAAATATATAATGTATTATTATATTCATGTATGATAGAGTTGAAATCCATTATCTGTAGATTAAAAGTGGTCCCCGACTTTCATTAATGCGTTATCTACTTCAACTTCTGGCACATCCTCATCTCCTTATCGTATATTATCCAGTTTAGCTGTGGTTTTTTTTTTTTTTGACAAAAATACTGTAACATTCTAGAATTTTAATTGTTATATTAAATATTTATTGAATTATTTAAATATTTAAAAGATGTGTTTATTGTTAAATAAATAATTGTTCAAATTTGAATTGATGTGCTTAATTATTTGTTAAATAAATAATTAAGGAAAATTAATTATTTTGTTAATTTAATTTAATTTAATTATTAAGTTAGAGAATTTTGATTAATTCAATTACTATTCTTTTTATTGGAATTTGTAATTAAAAAGGATGTGTTGGTTGATTAAATAAAGTTTTAATTATATAGAAATTATAATTTTTGTGGTATTGATTTATGTGATGTAGTAATTTAATAAATTGTTATTATGATTAATTTAATTAAATTAATGTGTGACAAATAACCTTGTTATAAAGGAGTTACTAAAATAACTTAAAGGAGTTTTAATTCAGTTTTGCCAAACAATGCTTAAGGCCTATTAAGTCTTTAATTTATTTGAGTTTTACCAAACAAGGTGTTAGGATTAATGGGTTATTTTGTTAGTGGTTAACCAAACAAGCCTTATGGCTTTTGATTTTAAAATTCACATAACTGATATCAGTTATGTTTATAATTATATTATATAATTAATATATATAATATCTATATAATGTTATTTGGTTAAGACGTATGTTAGAGAAGAGAGGTTAGAGAGAAGAAAGAAAATTCGAGAAAAGAAGAGAAGAAGAAGAAGAAGAGAGAAGAAAGGCTGAGAGTGGGAAGAAGAAGCTTGAGAATAGAAAGGATAGTCATCATCTTCTTCAAGGTATTACCCTATTCTTTTAAGTTTTAAAAGTTTTAGTTTCTCTTCTCCTATTTCTCTCAGAAAATTTCTTGTGATAGGATAATTATTGATTTTATGTGTGTTCATATGATAAACTAGTGTTGTAAAATTATTTTCATAGGTTATATATAATTATAATCAATGTATTGTTGTTATGTATGAAGTTTGTGAAGAAAACCTTTTTACGAGAGTTTTTGGTGATTATATATTGTTTAGTTAAAATAGAAATTGAGGGTTAATTAGTTGTTTAGTTGATAAATTGACCATTTAATTTGATAGAGCATGTATAATTGTTGATAAAAACACTTTGAATTAGTGGTTTTGGTTGAAAAATAAAAGTTACAGCGTTGATTTTCATTGAAATATAAAAAAATGAGTTTTAGCCAAAAACAGTGAATTTGGGTGTGTTAATTTTGTTGTTTATGTTGTTGTATGAGTAGAATCATGTTTAGAATTTTTGAAATATGTTTACATGAAGTCTCTATATGATTTATGTGATAATTAGTCCATTGAAAGCGAGCTTGTAGGCCAAAATTGACTTTTTTCAGCATCATTGTCGAGGTCGTTCACCGAGGTTCTGCAATCTATGTACCATGCATGGGACTTCAAGAGATTTTGTGTATAGCAGCACGGCTAGTAGCTTGATCTCCATGCCTCAAATACATGCTCATGTCATAAATGACCTAATATGTAATCGTAGCCAGCACATGAAAGAAGTGTGAATGGTCCTGATAAAGGTACTTTTTGTACACGAAATTTTAAGAAAAGTTATGTGATAATAGTAGGATCAGAAAATGTTGATTTTAGTATTTCTATACTATGAATAATTATATTATTAAGGATTAACTTGTGTTATAACTTGATTATTTGATTAAAAATCCAATTTTTACATGATGAACGTACTTAGTTATGTTCGTAAGATGGTAATGACTAATTATGTCATGATGACATATGTTTATAGGATATTGTGGTTTGATTTGTTCGGTTTAACCCACGAACAAGGCAAGTTTTCTAAACTTTCTTTTTTTACATTGAGCAAGCTCTTTAACTCTACTTTTAGAATTGTGCAATCGCTTAAATTTTCTTTGAGCAAGTTTTTCTAATCCCTTATCTTGTTGAACTAATTATGGTTTTCAATTCGATTATGATATAATGATGTAAGTTATTCTTGAGCAAGTTATTCTCGTATTTAACTTGTTTAGCATGCAAATTTATATATTCTAATGTTGAACATTTTTATCGATCAAATTGTTATGCATGCTTAGTATTCAATTCTAATTAACCTTGGCTTAGTATTGTTCAAGCAAGGTGTTATAGTTATTCAAATTGTATGCTCTTAGATTATTCCTAAAGCATGACTTTAGTTTACTATGATTGATTCAATCACGATTATTCTATAATGAAATGTTATTGGTTTCATTCAACTAATCCTTAGTTGATGTTCGTTGAAATCCAAATTACCCTGAAAGCTTATCCAAACCAAACTTCCTTTGGTGCGGACTTGTACTCTAAATACTGAGATGAACAACTCTAATGTTATGATTAGGGGTTAACTTACGCGTAACGTTAAATGTTTGTGCACAATACATGGTACGAAGGCCTGATCCCCCTAAGTACGAGAAGTCCTTATAGTCTTACGATCGTTAAATTTGAGTTGAAAGATTACTCAGAATCGTGGACATAGTTCATGGTCTTATGACCCTCGCTTATATTTATTCCACATTTTGGATTTCGCTTCGATTATTGATGATAGAGTACTATTCATTGTTGATGAGCCTTTTATTGGCGCTTATTATTACTATACTCCTATTGATTTCATATTGTATCCAAAGAGCAATTGTTTTGCTCACTCTTGCATATTTTAAAACTCATCATAGCCTAAAGAAGAGAAGGTTGATGAACCTTCGCTCTAGCAAAGGAAAGGGAAAAATGTGCAAGTGATGAAGACTTGTAATTTTACTTTGATTGAGATGTTAGATTTTTATTATGATGATCTTAGACTTGGTTTTAATGAAGTTTATTTAATTTTCGCATTTGAATGATTGTAATTAAAGGTTAGATAACCTGAGAGATTTTATTATGTAACCCTTTAATGGGAAAGGTTTTATTTATCCAGTTTTATTGTGATTGGGTAGTTAGATATGAATGTTTGATTAAGTGAACACCAGATCCTATGGGAATGAAGTACCTGAATTTGGGGGTGTCACAAATACTAGAATGTCATACAAATTTGAGACAACAAAGAGCCTCACTTTCAAAAACTTCATGTAGGGTGGTTGCTTTTAGTGAAACGATTTTGCCAAGAAAATTGTTCAGAAAAAAGGTACCAATTATTGACAAGTAACTGTAACAAATGTTTTTTTTTCTTTCAAAAATACGGTTCACTTACATAATGTCTTAAATAGAAAAAGGGAAGAGTATAAAATATTATTTGTCCACAAGTTGAGGTCACTTACTTTGCTATTAGCCTAAAAGCAATAGTCACATACTTAGAGTGTAATGCACAAACCGGTAAAATCTCAACACTACCCCCCTACAATGTATATTCATTTGTTTTTTTATGTAAAATTTAATCATCGGACAACAATCTACCATCTTCTGATTATATTTTAATTTATTAATTGTACGTACATATTTATTATTAAAAAATTGAATAATTCCGCCGCAACGCGCGGGTTCGTATCTAGTATCTACTAAACAACAAACACATCAATTAAAAATATTTATTTAATTCAATAAATATTTGAAATTATAAATAAAATTCTGGATTGTTACATTCTTCCCACCTTATAAGGATTCCGTCCTCGGAATCACCGAAACCCTACCTTCCTCAGTTTTTATTTATTTATCAAATCTCTTCGTTGAATAACTTCAACACATTACCTTAATATAGGTTTTATATTTCCTACTCCCTCTACTCTTTATAATAAATTCTTGTAAGTTTTATTTCATAACTTTTACTTGAACTCAATTATATTTTGAGTATTATATATTCTTTAACCCATTCATTTTCTTTTTTAAGGATCGTTATCATAAACACTTGGGATATTACATTCACCATTTCTTCTAAGAATTTTGTACTCGAAATTTTATCTATTAATCTTTATTCATTCAATCTATCAAAATAGATTTTACGTTTATTCAGTCATTGGATTCTATAACCACTTTCTTTCCACAAAGATCTTTCTACAATTATTAAAATTTTCTATTAAAAGTTTTACATTATTCTTTGATAACTCATCTCCTTCTCATTTCAAAATTTCTTTTCTTACTTATTCAATATATTCATCATTCAATGTCGCATTCTATGACTTACTTCTTTCTAAGGAATATCATCCTTACCACATTTGTTTTTTTAGAATAGCAAGAATCTTCCACAATTGCTCAATAATTGGGAAGCAGTATGAATAACTCAGGAATTTAAAAGATTCCAAATCATGCTGAGGGGTCACAAGACCTTGAACTACGTCCATAGTTATAAGTACTCTTTCAACTTAAACCTTACGATACCATTAGACTATAGGGACTCCAGCATTTAGGGTGTTAAGCCCTTCAGACGATGTATTGTGCACAAACATCTAAACGCATCGCATAAAAATAATTCCCCATAATAGGGTTGTTCTTCTTCCGGCTTTTAGTGATGTAACCGAGGGTCACAAGACCACTTAACTATGTCCACTTGCTACAAGTAATCTTTCAACTTTAACCTTAATAAGAATATCTTGTAGGGACTCCCGTGATTTAGGGTGATCAACCTTCGTACCATGTATTGTGCACAAACATCTAAATGCTTCCGCGTAATCCCCTGTAAAAGGGTTGTTCATCTCAGCTTTTCAACATCTGAATCCGCACCAAAACAATTTGGTTTGACATAACTTCTCAAGAAACGCTTGAATTTCATGAACATCTTCCAATATTCGTCTAGCTAAATCAAATAGCATAGACTTCTACAACAATTTGGACATCAATCGAAATATACATATATATATATATATATATATATATTCTCATATCTTAAAAAAATCTTAAAAATCTTTTTATAGCGTCATGATTATGACGTTGTCATACTACATCTCACCATAGTGGGCTGACGATCATATGATCACATCCAACACCAAGTTCCATTGCATTGATGACTCCATCGTTTATCATATCACCCGTTGCATATAGTTAAAATATATTTTGAAAATTTAAAACCATTTTTTATCTAAATAAACAAACAACATATATATATATGAATAATAAAGACTGCTTTTAAAATTCTTTAGTTCACTAGTGTGATCCAACATTTTTTCAAAAATCAAAAGTACAACCATCGGCACGAAGTCAATAAGTCTCCAAAGTTTAGAATAGCTAGTAGATTTAGAATATCTAATTTTCTCCATCAATTTCAATCTTTATACTAAATATTCTTGTATTTCAGCTTATAATCCTCCTATATCCTCAGTACAGTTCATCAAACTTACCGCACATTGGAAGTTCAGGAACTTGCCACAATAATATGAGTTTAAGAACTTATCCTAGTCAGACCATAGGCGTCCATTCGTTGAGGGGTTCAAAACATACCATATTATTATGAGTCACAAACTTACCATATGCATTAGTTTTAAGAACCGAACCTAATCCTAATAATATCTGACCAATCTTAATAGTTTCTAACTATCAAATATACTGTGACGCCCCCAAATCCGGGTACTTGAAACCCGTACTTGGTGCTCCACGTTAACATTCATTTAACTACTTAATGTATTAATTAAACAAAATTATTATATCAAAGTTATCTACCTTCCCAGTCTCGAGAACCTTTATGTCTTACATTACATGATAAATATTATATTATCTTACTACAAACAGTCATAACAACATAATTTAATCTACTCCTTCAGCTTTCCCTTCCCTTTGTCCTTGCTGGAACCTTCAGGACGTGCTAGCTTAGCTGAAAACATTTAAATTTAAAGCAAGAATGAGCATTTGAGTGCCCAACAAGTAATAGCAATGAATAAATGTTCTCTTTTGTCGACACTTCTACAACGAAGTAAATGTTGTGAAGTAAGCTGAAACAATACTGAACGACATATTGATTCTATTTCATTTTTAAAACTACGTACTGACTTATAAATTTGGAAACAGTTTAATAAACTATGAATTTTATTTTAATTTTTGAAAAGGTTAAACAGAACTTCATCTGAAAACCGTTATGTCTTACGGACACGAAGGGTGATCAGCTCGTTATGCCCTGTATTGATCAACACTACTTGTTTGAACGATAAATCGTTCAGCTGGTCCGCCTTTGGCGCATAAAAATTTTCCCTGTTTGGGATGTTTATAATTAATCTGAAATCTGAATTAGAATAATTCAACTGAGTAACAATAATATTCTATTCTGGTTAACGATATTTTTAAATAACATATACATATCCGAAAACTATTAGGTATGTGTCATCGTGTGATTAAATACAATCATTATTCAAGTGAGGACACTTGAATAATCTAACTTAACTATCTATCAACAGAGTATATATTGATCATACATTATTATGGCAATGGTAAACGAATAGGGTTTGATAACTGGCATGAATACTAATGTTGAAATACATGACCGATAACTGTAGAGTTTAATAACTTATATAACAGGAGTATAATTCGATAACTTACTTACATAGGATTATTGTATAAGTAAATACAAAGAGTAAGGATACTTGCATGATTTACTACTTACACAACTTAGTTTTATCTTTTATACTGAAACCTATCAACCTATCATTCATAAGATTATTCTCTTGATCAGAATAATTTATCATAACATATAACACTGCTATTTGCAGTCATCATATAGCTTAAACACATTGTCACATAGTTATAGCAGTCATTCTAACATAAATAATTACTTATCAGATCAATCTATATAAGTCTAGGTGAACTTCGGATTCATTTTGGTGTACCGACGACTTTATCGGTTAATAATCGAGTTTATATTTACTTAAACTCTATTCTGTAACTTCAATACTTTATTAGATAAGTTAAATATTAATCATATTATTTTTCAAGGTATTATAATAATTTTTAAATAATTATTATAATTTATCATGATTTTTCAAACACTGAATTTTTTTTAACTGATTTAAATACAGAATAATTCCATTACCATTAATATTTAAATAATATAAAAATATTAATGAAATACTTTACAAAATATCTAGGTTATTAATAATAAATCAAAATATTTTTAAAACCTTTATTTTACCCTTAAATGATTTTTAAAACATTTAAAATTATTTTTAAACAATCTCCATTAATATATAAATATTAATGTATTATTCATGAAAATATTAAAAGTTATTTATTATAACTTAAAATATTTTTAAATCATTTATATCATTTTTAAATCATTAAAACCATTTTTAAACTATTTATTTAATATAAATATTAAATAAATCTATTATCATTAATATTAAATTATTAATGAAAATTACCTTAAAATATTAAAAGTCATGATTTATAACTTTAAATATTTTTAAACCTCTTATTATAATTTAAAATAATTTTTATAATATAAAAATCATTTTTAACCCATTTATTTAATATATTTATTAAATAAATTTAATATCATTAATATTCAAATAAATAGTAATATTAATGAAAAATATGTCAATTTATCAAAAGTTAATTTTTATAATTTAAAATAATTTTTAAAACTGATTTTATAATTTTTAGGAATTTATTTCTATTTTTAATGTATTTTTCGAAAATTATAAAACAAAAATAATTAAATCCGTTGCTAAAGGCTTTAGCTACAGTTTCTGTCGCGATAGGTGTTCTTGAGGCTCAAGAATATTGACAGTCAGTGTTCATAGTGCTTACTTTGACCATCTGTAATTCTCAGTCTACACATGATTTGGACAATCTTAAGTATTGATCATGTAGTATTTATGTAATACTACATGAATCAAGCATTATCTAAGTCATACAAACACATAGCATGAAGATCTAGCCTTGCAAAGTCATTGTCAGAACTTTCTGAGTTTTCCAGAAACCCAGTCAGCTTCAAGGTCCATTTTGTGGCTTAAATTTCTATAGATTCTGGTTATGGTTAATGGGTTCTAATGTTTCAGGTTTTAGTCCACATGTCAATGTACAATTATCAATCATCAGGTCAACCTAACTACATCAAAATCATAAGGTAGCATCTGGTTAAACATTGTCAGAAAACATGTTCTTGAGTTTTCTGGGTTTCCCAGAAAACTGCATCCGTGATCGAGTTGGCTAGTTTGACCTTAAATAATTTTCATTCTGTTTGTTATCTAAGTGATTTAAGAGCATGAATATGTAGTATACATACAAGAGTATAATCTAGATACATTAACACAAACAAAACATCAAACACATGCAAGATCTGGAACCACAAACTTCTTGTCAGACGCTGAAAATCAAATTCTGGGTTACCCAAAAATTTGAAAGTCAAGGTCGTGCAAGCTACTTTGACCATCCACTACTTACAATCTGTTGATTGTTTGCGTGATATAAAATCATGGATCTAGAGTATAACTAATAGGCTACAAACTAGATACAATAACATCAATAAAACAATTAAAACCTGATAGATATGAGCCTTGGAAAGTCTTGTCAGACACTGATTTTGAGTTTCTGGGCTGCCTAGAAACTCTTGGTCATGCTCGGTCAACTGAGTTTGACCATGAATAATTTCCATTCTGGACAAGATCTAAGCATGCTTTCAAGTTCAGAGCAAAGTCCTTACAACAAACAACAAGTCTAAAACATCAAACATACAAAATTATTAACAGGCTCAGATCTATGGCCTCTGACTTATGCTTGTCAGACACAAAATTAGGGTTCATGGCAGTTTTGAAAAACTTTATTTTAAGGCACTTTGAGGTTATAGATCTATGATGTAACATCATAGATCATCATATAACATCCTCTAGCATGCATCTAAACACTTAAACACAAAATTTATCCTAACATGTAAGATCAAATAGGGCTAGGGTTTTATACCTCTTTCTTGCCAAGCTTTGATCTTGCTCAACACAACTGATTTGGGTGTTCTAGAGAGTTGTTTAGGGACTGAATAACTTAAAGATTTCGTGGGTTTGTGAGAGAGAAGACTTGGTTAGTGAGAGATAGCAAATGAGCCTTTTCTTTTGATTTTCTCTCTCTTTAAATCTTATAATTTGATTCAATGAATCCAATCTTGCAAGGTGTCAATTAAGATAGGATTTGGCTGAGATTTTAGAGCACATGAGATATCTAACATGGTGAGTTATGCCTTCTAGAAAATCTTTTTGCTTACAAGTTAAGTAAAAGGGTAATTTGGTCATTTTACACACTAAAGGGTATTTTGGTCTTTTCCACTTGAATTTTAAGGGTAGTTTGGTAATTTCAAATATTTCCTATAAATTTTAATCTTAAGATTTGCTAAATACCATTAGAGCTTGCTAATCACCAATTAGGGTTTAGAAATTAGGGTTTAGGGTTTCTCAGAAATCAAATTAGGGTTTCTAACTTAGTATTTAGGGGTTCTTGATAATTATTAGGGTTTCCCCTAATTAGATTCATAGTCACCAACATATCTCCTTGATCACAGATACTTGATTAACAATCAGTCTCAGTTTTCTTAGTTAGGGTTTGAATTAGGGTTTATCGATTTAACTTAGGATTTTCTAATACTCTGCTATATCTGATCAACATTAAATCATACATACATATAGTACATACATATCACATTGAAATATAATTATTATATATTAATATTATCATAATATCATCATTCCTTATTCATAATCCATGAATTAGGGTTCTGAACCATATATGACTTAACTTTCATTATCCGTCAACTTAAAAATTTAAATTGACTATGCTGCTAAATCCATATCGTATATATTCTAAATATTATTTATATAAAAAAAAATTTATTCATAAAAATATAGATATAATTATTAAAAAATTCCTGGGTCTTTACATATACACATGAAAAAAGAATCACCTTTTCACCACATATACATTGATAGCACGACACCGACATTCCAATGATTATCAATGTGATAAACTAAGTGCATGCAAAAAATCTCCGCCCATACAAAGGTTTGTACAACTCAGCCATCACATGAGTCCTCAATTGAAATCCCACTTAACTCTATCTTACTCTTGACTTGTTCTTAACTTGCCCAATACGAATTCCTCGTATCACATTATCTATAACTCCTCGTGAGTTTATCTCGTACTATATTATAGTACATTATGTTCATAGCATCAAGCCATAATTATTCAAACATTATAGACCATCTTTTTTTTATAACTTAAACAGATCAAGTCGTGATCTTATTCTGTAATGACCCCAAAATTCATACAATTTAATTCTCGCCATCGGTCGTTAAAAAAACATTCAACCTCTAATTTTACATCATTAAACGATAATACAACCATTGAAATTTGCGAAATAATTAAAATTTTCTATTACAAACTATCCTCGTTCCCAAAACCTTCAACCTTTACATCTAAATATCTCAGAATCATTTTAATACTACAATGGTTTATCGCAAAACGATATTACAGTTTAACATAATACATTATTCGGAACCTTAAACATGTTTCAAATAATAATAACATAACCAAAGTGTATAAATCTTTAAGTATCACATCTGATTCATGTCTTTCAAGTAACACATAACTTTACCTTGAATCTTGAACCTGCAAAAGTGGTTATTTGCAAGGTTGAGCTCGACAGACCAGCAAAATCTAACAATTTTCATGCATCACATAACACATAATAACATGCTCAACATATAACATACATGCTGCAGTTCATATAACAAGTATAAAGATTGATTTCCTTACTCAATCAACATGCTTTAATCAATCAACGTAGTCATAAATTGACTTTAACATTTCATACTTTCAACATATATATAACACATCATGCTCTTTGTAATAAAGATTTAAAACAGTTAATCATCAAGTTCACATATCAAATAGGAACTGAAAGACTTGCCTGATCCATAGTTTATGAACTACTACTTAACTGCTTAACGCTTATCCGCACTTCGTGTATTCCTACACAGTTATATAATCATGGATTCACATCCATTAGTCATATATTTCATACATTCTTAATATAATAGTACATTACTTTGTTTCCTAACTAGGTTTGTAAAACCTTCATTTCACTTTCTGATCATACTCTTAGAATAGCTAGGCATGTATAAGTATACCTTAACCATCCGTACTTGACATCAAATAGGTTGTGATCTATTTTCAAGTTCACATCCAAATTACTTAGCTCCATAATGATTTATTTCAATCAATAAGGCTTAACAACTTTCTTTAACAAGATTCGAAGGTATAAGCTTTTAAACCATATATTGGTACTAATAAGCCTCTAATAGCATGCTCACATGTATCAATCTCATTTACATAGACATAACATAGTTCATACTTTTAAAACATGCTAAAATAACTTATGTCATGCTTGACTAGTTGAGTGCACATATCATTCATGTTTTACTACTTAGTTTACAAAAGATAATGGAGTTTATCTTTGAAATCATTTTATCATGAATGATGTAGTATAGCACATATAAGACAAATTTTAAAACTCTTATCATAAGTAACTAAGTCATGATAACATCTTCTCAAGTTCAAAACCTACCTCATGTAGCATTCATGCACCTTAGTTCTATTATATCAAGTTTCTCTTGAAAGTTTTTCTAACACAAGGTCTAACAAGTTTTTATCATGAACAAGACACTATAAACACCATATCATGCTCATTTATATTTGAACTCAATCATGTATATAAACCACTAAGTTCAGAAATTATAGAACATAAGTTTCCACAAGGTTTGTTTTTTTTTTTCAAAATCTTTAAGTTTCTTTTCAAAACACATACTAAGTCATGCCAATGCTTTCTATTATGAGCAAGGAAATTATATATGTCATCTATAATATCATGCATTTTTATGTTACATCACTTAGAATAACATATTTCATCGTCGGGAGCACTATACTTGCGTATGTGCTTGTTCGACGCCCTCCGATCACCTCTGAATACGTAACAGTCACCTTTGTTTTAGTAAAACATGTCCTGTCAGAATTTTTTTTCCAAAATTTGGCTAGACAGACTACGCCTTTTGGGGCGGGGGTGTTTGTACTAGGGGGCCCACCGGGTCGGGGGTCCCTTCTGCTAGCTCGCGAATTGTGATCCCGAACACTACAGAAAGCCCAATTAAGCCTACAAACTCCTTTCTAACAACCATATCAACCTACCCAAGGTGTAATATGTTTACAGAACCATAAAGTAATGTTTCTAACAAGTTTCTAACCACATAAACAACATAAACATCAAAGATTACAATATTTAATTTCACTATTTCTCTTATTATCTCTTCTTTTGACATTCATAGCGAAATTCTTCACTGTGAATTCGTTTTACATCAGTTTTGACTCGTTCAACTTGGGTTGTTTTCATTTTTCAACATACTAACAATATCTAGCACCAATTTCAGATTCTATTCATGAACTAACTAACAATTTTGACTCCAAAATAAGTCGTATCATATATATAACCAAAAACTAAATTTCTTCTTTTAAAATATAATCACATGAACCTAATTACTGAAAACTCAATTATAGAACAAATTATACATATCTAAGAATATGTATAATCCAATTTCTTGACAAATCCTCCACCAAAATTTATTTATAAAGAAAAACTCAAGAAATCAAAAACTAGAGTTTTAGGGCTAGGTTATTACCTTTGATTAGCCATAAAGCTTAAACAATCTTCTTGTTTCTTCTTTTGATTCTCACAAAGCACATTCTTCTCAATTTAACAAAGGATTTCTTCTCTTTCTCTCTCAATTTCTCTCCTATTCTTTGTTCTTCCTCCCTTCTCAGGCTTAGGCCAAAACTTCTTACGTAAAATAAAACAAATACAAGAATAAACATAAAATGTATAAAACAGTCATAATAATAAATAAACTAATTATGTAATATTTATTATATTATATTTTATTATTAAATTTTTTTAATTGAAAAGCCATAAGGCTTTGTTTGGCAAAACCAATTAAAATAATGAGTTAATCATTCCTTAAGCCTTGTTTGGCAAAACAAGATTAAAATAAGAATTTAAAAAGCTCTAAGGCTTTGTTTGGTAAAAACAAATTAAAACTCTTTTAATCTATTTTCATAAGTCATATTTATTGTCACACTTTATTTAAATAAATTCCCATATTCAAATTAAATTAAATCTAATAACAATTTATTAAATCTATTTACCACATAAACCAATACAATAAAATTATAATTTTATTATATTTATAATTTTATTCAATAAATTAACACATCACTTTAATTACAAAAATCAAATTAAATAACATTATAACAAACCATATAATCCTTAATAACTCTCTAATTTAGTTATTAAGTTAAATTAGAGTATTATCTCATAAATTTAATTCATCAATCTTTTATCTTAATTAAGTTAATTTCTATAACTCATGAATTATTTACTTACTAATAAATAATCCAACAAATATCTACTAAACAAAAAACACATCAATTAAAAATATTTATTTAATTCAATAAATTTTTAAAATTATAAATAAAATTCTGGATTGTTACAATGTTACTACATATAAAAATAAATTTATGTCGATATTAGATACCGACATACATAGATAAATAGGATACGAAGATGTAAAGAAATGACCCACATATTAGTGTTCTATTTCACTTAAAGTTTTATGTTAGTCACAATCCATATTCGGACATAAAATAAGTCCTTGCATATAAATTATTCCCCATATAGTTGAACCAAATTTAAAGACGAGAAATAAGCTTAAACCAAAACTCATGCTCCATTTTAAAATCATCAAATCTGCCAGGCTATTTAAGCATAATACATCCTTTTCAACATGCCATTTTGATAGAGAAACTAATAAGGTTTCGCAATGACACAAAGACACAAAGAAAGACGGGAAACATATTCATCAAATTGCAAAAAATCCACAAAATTCAACAGAAGCTCTGATATTCATTTACCTACCATTCATTCTTTCTTATTGCCCAAAAAGGCTAAAATACTACAAAATTACAACTGGTAAAAAAGTATCAACAAAGCAACAATCATATTAAGGTCGATTTAATCAATTATTAAGGCAATTTCCAACAACTATTTTCTTTTTAGAAACAAATTATATGGTCTGATTAAGTCCATTTAAAGTCGGCTTTTAATAAAAACTATGGGTTCTAGCACATAACATTATATGGGTTCAATAAAAAACTAGGGGTTTTAGCACATATATGTATTAAAGCTAAATAACATTAATACTTAGAAGAACAGAGGAAAAATTTGAGTGCCAAATCAACTGAATTAATTTCAAATCGCAAAAGGAAAAGAAGTCATCCGAGGTCAAGCCCTTACCGAATCGAAGTGTGGAACAAGGAGATCGAACTGATGAGATGAAGGAGATCAAAGTGAGGGCTTGAGGGGGATCAAACTGAGGGCTTTCGATTCTAGGGCTTGAGGGGGATCGAATTGAGATTTTAAGGGCTTCGATTTTCTTGAAGCTCAAGTTGGAGAAGAAACTCTGGGCTTCGAAGATTCGGTAAGGGATTCGATTTTATGTTTTACAGCAATCGATTTTCTAGAGATTTGGAGAAAGGCTCGTGAGGAGAGAGAATGAAAAGGAACTAGTTTGCTCTCAGTCGTCTAACATCACTGAGTGGGGAGAGAGAATGAAAAACACGGAGCCCTTTAAATAGTAATGCTCTTTAAGGAATATTGCTATTTAAGAGTCATGCTCTTGAATGGGGTTGTGTGTGTGTGTATATATATATATATACAGTCCCCTTCTCCAACGAATTTTAAATAGTCAACAAAAAGTGAACCGGCTATAGCGACGGGTTTTTGAGCTATAGCGACGATTCGAACCATCGCCATAGGTATGTCGTCGGCTTTGTATGCTATAGCGATGGAAAAAATCATCGTTATAGCCGGTTCGTTTTTGGTTCACTATTTAAGGTTCATTGGAGAAGAGAACCGATATATATATATATATATATATATATATATATATATATATATATAAAATGCTTGACTTTCTCATTTTTCCTAATACAAACTATGCACATTTTGCTACTCTTTTCGGCCCTCAAAACCTAGCTTAGTTTGTCTTATTTTGAATTTTAAAATTACGAATTTAGTATATTTATTTATATATTTTCTTATGGTTACAATTTTCCATCTATATTTATAAGAAAATAAGTACAAATTTTGATTACAAAAATGATGAATTTGACTGATTAAGTCAAACCAAGCCAATTTTTGCTAGACGGTGGGAGTAATACAAATTATGCATTCCTTTGTCATCTTCAAAAATCAACATCATAAAAGGATTAACATTATAAATGGGACTAGCGATAACTACAACTTTTTGCTCAAACAATATAATTGTCTAAAGTCAAAGTAAGAATTATTTTCAAATTCAGTCTTGCTATGTTTTACAAAAGTTTTCTGCAAATTTATAATTGTGTATGTAGACACCCGAAATTGTGCACTTGTTCTCTAACCTTGACATGAGGGCAAAAATGTCATTTGACTCCAATGCCAATATATCCGAGCAAAGATCGTAAGTGAGGAGCAAGTACATAAAGCCACCTCAATAATTCTACAACAATAGATTACTCAAGTGCGAGTTAAGAACAAACTTATAAAGCTATCACAACAATTCCCAAGCAGTAGACTACTTAGGGCAAGATGGCTGACTAGTTGGCATATTCAAGAAAGATACTTTTATGTTTTTTTTCTCCATCTTCCTAGACTTGAAATTAATTAAGCCCAATGTCATTGCATATTAGATCTCAACAACAAGTATTTAAAGCTCCCACAAAGGCCTCCAAACAACCGACTACACAAAGCAAGGCGAATGACTAGCCCATATCTACTAAGGGAAGGTTTTCCCTCTTTTTTCTCTATCTTCTTGAACTTAGAATTGGATAAATCTTCTATCATTGCGAAACACTCAGAAAGAACTTTCTGGAATGGTAGGAAACACCTTCTAACTCCTCTCGGATTAAAAGTTGTGGACGTTCCAGCGCGTAACACAAAAAATCAACTTCGCGACCCGAAAACCGAGTAAGTGGGGCGCACCCCAGGCCAACTGTAGGTATACTTGCTGTGATGCCCCCAAATCCATGCTATCAATATGTATATGATGAGAAGGTGAATCTTTTCTCATGTATATGCTTGATAGGTAGAGAACGATAAGGTAGGTGCGAGTTCTTGAAACTCATACTTATGGTAGGTTCGTGACTCATAATGATATGGTATGTTTTTGAACTTCTCAGCGAATGGACGCCTATGGTCTAACTGGGATAGTTTTTAAACTCATATTATTATGGAAAGTTCTTGAACTCATAATGTGTGGTAAGTTGATGGACTGTACTAAGGTATAGGGATGTGTAGACTAAAAACGAGTTATTTTCAGTAGACTTAGCATTGAAGGTGCTAGAGAAGATTAAGTATTGTCGTAAGTAAGATAATGATGGAAGATGGAGAATAAGATATTCCAAGTCATCTAGATATGCTAGATTTTGAAGTTTCTTGAAATCGTGCTGATGTGCGCGTTTTGAAAATGAAAGAATTGGTTCAATTTTTGGAACCAATGGATTTTAAAAGAACTATTCTTGGTATGTCTATGCTAATTGTTTTGGCTAGACATAATTGATTTGAAATATCAAAAAGAATTTTATATCACCAGGGCATTTGATGCAAAGATGGTAAAAGGATGGATTTATTAATGTAATTGAACCTAGTGTTGGATTTGATCTTAGGATCAACAACCCCCTATGGTATGATGTATAATGACGAAGTCATAAACTAACGAAGTCCTCAACGTCATCGTGAAAAGTACTTGTATCGTTTACGCCATAAACGCTTTTGATGTATCATGAAAGGAATTTAAAGAAGTAGTCGATGTCAATTGATTTGACTAGACGAATGTTTCAAGTTGATGTCCAATTTATTGATATGGTCGAAGCTATTTGATTTGGCTAAGACAAATGGTATGTCATGTTATAAGAAAACCGAGCTTTCTTTGAAGAGTTATGCCATACCAAATTATTTTGGTGAGGAATCTAATGATTAAGTCTGAGGTGAACATACCCTGAAATGGGGTTATACGATGGGTTGATCGCCTACGTATGGAAGAGGTAGTTTTCTTTCTTGGTGATTGTAAACTGACCGTGATAGAAGGGTTTATGGCGAAATGCTGTTAAACCTAGTAAGAGTTCATGGTCGATTTGACCCCTCAGTAAAATTATGAAATGTTTTAAAGGAATCTTTATATTCCTATTTATTCCTTTCACTTCATGATTCTTGATAAGTTATGAAGGTTAGGGAATGTTTGAAAGATAAGAACTTCTTTGAAGAGAAGTTAAGAAGAAGAGTAAGCTAAAATTTTGAGGACGAAATTCTGTGAAGAAGGGGTGAATGTGATGACCCGAGAATGGATGTGGTTTTAGAAATTCTGAGGACATAATTTTTATAAAGAGGGAAGAATGTGACAACCCAAAAAATTATATTTTCCAGAATTTAAGTTTAAAGAATTAGTTATTAATAAAAGGAATTTTTATTAATAATATTCTGTGCTATGTGTTTATTAATCGTTCTAGAACCTAGGATGATTATTAATCGAGAGGATTTTGGCTATGAGCTAGACTGAACGATTAAGAATTTTAAAGACGAAAATAAAATTTTTCTGGGGAAAAAAATTATTTATGGGGAAAAAGACGAAATAGGCACTATTCACCCGACAAAACCCTAAGGGTTAGGGTTTGAATAACCTAAGCCTTTCCGAGAGTTTGGTATGTCGAAATAACATTATGTCAAAAGATTTGATGATAAAATATCGTGAAAAGTTAAGTAAGCCGATAAAAGTTTTTCTCAAAAAACGTGCAGAAATCGGACGAAAGAAAAATGACGAAAAGTACTGCTATGTACTTTTCATTCGTTTAGCTACAATAGGGGAAAACGTGAAGGAAAATGCTTAACGTTAAAAAGTGTTTTTCAATTTTTTGAAGATCCGAAGAATACGTAAAAGTTAATCGGTAAAGGAAAGACGAAATATCCAAAAATTTTTGGATTCTGAGAATCGAAGTTTTCGAACTGTCGGACGAATTCCGCAAGATAAAAGCACAAAGCTTCCAAGGGAAGCTTCGTAAATAGTAAGGAGGTGGAGTAAGGAGGTGTGAATAATAGATTCGGGGGTGAAATTACTATTTTGTCCCTAGCCTTGGTTTTCTATAAAAGGAAGCCTTAATTCATTTGTTTAGGATTTTGAAAATCCTACAATACTTGAAAGAGAGAGAGAGAGAGGTCGGATGAGAAGGAGAAGGAGAAGGAGGAGGAAAAGCTTGCTCGTGTGCAAACTTTGTCTGATGGAAGAGATTAAAGGAGAAAGGTAATCCGAAACCTAGTCTCCTATAATATTTCTTTAAGTTTTCTATGTTTAAAACATAACTTAATGAGAATAAGAAGTAAAAGAAGTTAGGAATAGTTTCATATGGTTGAAATCTCGAGAAAATGAAGAAATAAGAATTAGAAATTTATTTTATAAATTTCTTAAGGAAGTATAAGATTCATAATGAATTTGAGCGATCCGAATGAATCATATGAACGATTCGGTGAAATAAGTAAGGAATGGTGTTCTATAACATCAATTTTCAAGAAAAAGTGAAATCGTAATCAAAATATCGATTAAAAATGAAGAACTAACAAAGAATGCGAAGAACACGCGAAGAACACGTAGAACGTTGTTGATGGACAAATTTAAAATCGTTGTAGTGTAATTATTGTTAATGGACAAGTTTAAAACCATCGAGTATAAGTTAGTTGCTTATTTCTTGGTTAGGAACTGTAGAAATGTTCATGAAGAACGGTTTAAAACTGAGTTATAACGAAGTTATGGCGAAAATTTTTTAAAAGACGAACGAGGATTAGAAAGTTAGTAAATGAACTCGAAAGTGTAGGGTTTCATAAGAATGTAAGAGAATGTAGAAAACATGAGTCGTGGACTCAAGATTGAATGAATTTTGAATTTGGATGACTGAATTACGGACGAACGAACGAAGAACGTTAAAAATGTTAAACGAACAAAGGATGAAGATTAAGCCAATCGAATGGCATGTTAACGGATTCAGAATGAAGTTCTGTCTGAGGGTAATTGAAGTACATAAGATAAGGAAGAGAATGACTTTGGAACGACCTCGTTCTGAGCTATAACGAATAAGTTATGAGATCGAGAAGTAAGCATCTCAGAACAATTTAAAGACTTAGAAATTTTTTCAAGAAATAGGGCTTGGCACCACAGCGCCAGACCTTGTAAGGTGGCGCTGGCGCTACAACGCCAGACCAGAGAGCCACACACTGCTAACTCGTGCCGCAGTGCAAGTCATAATGCAGAGAGTGACGCCATTATCGCCAGCAGGGCCAGAATAGGGTGGAAAGGAAGGGAACCGGCAGGTCAGAATACGGCAGGTGGCAAAGCCCAAAGAATGAGCTTTAACTACTCAAAATATGGGGGAAATGTACCAAAAGTTAATGAACGTTTAGTTCATCGAATGTAACACTTAATCAAGTGTTTTAAACCTTTATTGAAGGTTGAATGGAAAGATTGACTGGGATTAAAAGATAAAGAATTTAAACGGTAGATTACGTAACCGATATCTAGGGACCGTAGTCGCGATAAAATGAAAGTGAGGGATTTCTATGATGGTGATTCTTTAGATGTTGATTGACGAGGGTAATGAATAACATCTCAATGTTATGTTATAGTAATGAGAGATATGTGTAAAGCGTATAGACGCTGTGAACGCAACGCTGTTGCGATGAGCGATCATTCTTAGCATACAACGAATCATATGGCTTCGACATTAAGAAAGAATAATGAACATGGGGTTCAGGTGTTGAGTAATGAATTAAAGTGATTAAAACCTTGGGTGAAGGTTATATAGAATTATGAGACGAGTAACGTGAACGCTGAATACGTAAATGATTCTCGTGAGTCGTATTCGCGTCGGGCGAACATTCTAAGTATACATTGGTTGTGTGACTTAGGCGTTGATGAAGGTAGTAAGTAAGATATGAATTATCAAGAAAGCTGCAGCGAACGGTAATAAGAGTAATGAAAGCCGAATGGGAGTCGGATAGAGAATGCTAGAATGAAATATAAGCGTTAAACACTTTAACCGACGTGAAGGTTGAGGGTACACAAATATTAAATGGGCAAAACCTACACCCCGTGTATGGTTTGACTGTAGGATGATGAAGACCAATGATTAAACCATGAATGGTGAAGAAGATGAATTAAAGACAAGTACGTATAACGTAAAGAAGCCAAGTTAATGTTTATAACTTGAAAGACGTGTCGAGTCGAATGGACTGGACGTTGTAAGATAAGAATAAGGTAACGTAAAATGCTTAACGCTATAAATGTGTAGAATGAATATTGAATGATCGTCTTGAGTGTACAAAAGACTGTATGACTTAGACGATAAAGAATGAATCATGAGGTATGACATTTAGTTGCCAGGAAGCCATAAGGAATGAGGAATTGACTTAACGAACATTATAGTTTAATAATTCTGATAAGTTAAGATAAGTTTAGGTTGTAGTACAATCGTAACCTTTGATGGTTGACATATGGGAGCTGGGCTAAATAATTCCTTCAAAGAGAGAAGGTATATACGAAATTGGCAACCGATCTAACTCACTGTTATGGGCAGTGTAGATGAGACGGGAACTTATTTGTTGGTTGTTTGTGGGAAACCACTTAGAGTACCATATGGACTACTAGCAGAGAAGTGATGTGTTTTGAGTCTTAGAGAAGTTATAAGAAGAAGATAAGAATGTAAATCATCAAAGATGATGATAGTATGAGTAAGACATCTTCGTATGTCATGAAGCCATAGAAAGGTAAAGGAAGTGTCGTGTAAACTTAGGTTGAAAGAACGCGAACCCTAAGAAGTAAAGTTAAGTAAACCAATATGTAAGTCAAGTATATGACTAATTGGTTTATGTGTTATTTCCTTATGTGTTATAGGGATTGGAATGAGAAGTTCAACGTAAGCTGTAGCTGTGCGCACTACAAGAAATCACACATTTTATGATGAAATTTTTGTCACGCACAAAATTTTGTCACAATTTGTTAATTAATAATTACGAAATTCATAATCGTCACTAAAACTTTTGCTTTTGTGACGACTTTTACTTTTTTTACTATTAATCATTTATATCGTCACTAATTTACACATTTGATGACGATTAAAAAAATTTCGTCACAAGTTATTTTGGAGGTAGAATTTCATACCAAAATTTTGGAGGCAAACCTTTTAGTGACATTTTGTAATAATTGATGACAGTATTTATTGTCACAAAATATTTATTTCGATGACAACATAATAGTTTGTCATTAATTATTTGTAAAATTTAGTGACAATGTGCTTTCGTCACTAATGTTCACATTTAGTGATGCCAGATACAAATTCGTCACAATTTTATTTGGAGGAAAAATTTTGGAGGGAAATTTTTTAATGATGAAAAAATAATAATTTATGAAAATTTGTATTGTCATAAATACCAATTTTATATGACGAGATAATAGTGCGTCACTAATTAGATGCGTGGATAAGTGACAAAAATCATTCGTCATAAATGCTTATATTTAGTGACAAAGTACGTAATATCGTCACAATTTTATTTGGAGGCAAAATTTTTCTGAAAAGTTTTGGAGGGAAATTTTTTAAAGATGAAAAAATATTAATTTATGACAAATTGTATTGTCATAAATATCAATTTTATATGACGAGATAATAGTGCGTCACTAATTAGATGAGTAGATAAGTGACAAAAATGGTTCATCATAAATTCTAATATTTAGTGACAAAGTATGCAATAGCGTCACATTTTTATATGGAGGCAAAATTTTCTTGTATCCAAGCGATGTCACCAGTCTTCCTTTCATCATTGGCAGCTGCCATTTAGTCAAGAACCTCCATTATCAATTTTTAATAATCCCAAATTGATGGTAGAAATTATTTGACATTTTAGGTATGTTTTTAGATTTTGATTTGAATTGATAATTAGTAGTTGTTCTAATTGAACAACTACGATTTTGAAATGATATCATATCATTTTTGTTGTAATGGTTGCTATTGTTGTTGATGATCTTGTACAATTTTGATAATCTAAATCACTATTTCATTTAAATTTTTGACGAAACAAGTTCTTAGCTTTGATTAGTAATTGTAGTACTAAATCGACATCATAGAATGGTTCTGCTTTCTTGAAAAGAAAATGAGAGTAGTGATTTTGCTTATCAGGAGACTTAAATTCATAAGGCTGCTCTGTTAGTTATGTATGCATATATAGTGTTGAAAAAAGACAATGTAATAGTCCAAATTTTAAGTATATATTAAAATAGGATTTTAGTAAAATATTTTTTTAATATATACTGTATTGAATATGTGATTCATAATAAGTGACTATGTGCAGTATAATGCCTATGTGTGATATATATATATGAATATATGCAAAAGAGATGATCAATTAAGAATAATTTTTAATATTAAATTCTAATGTTAAATTTTCGTAAATTTTATTTAAGAAAGGGGTATTAAAATAATTTTAATATAGAATTATTTTAATACAAAGCATTACTACGGGAAATATAATTTTCATACAAAGTCATGAGTAATACCTTTTTTTTAATATTATGTAAAATAAGCATAATATAATAAACATAATATATTATATTTTAATATTTTAATATTTTAATATTGTATATTATCAAATTGTACGCCCTAATTGCTAAATTAATGATCTTAATTATAATTTGTAAAGCCTAAACCTAATTTTTCATGTTCTATGTAATTAGGAAACTAAGTATAATTAAGAAACTCTAATTATCCATTTTTAGAAACTAAATTTTTATTTTTAAACTATAAATAAAAAGCCTAACAAAATAAAATTTTTAAAAACTTTAGGGTTAAACCCTAAGGGTCAAACCATAAGGGTTTGTCAAGATTACATTGTTGCAATTAAAATCATAAGGCAAATGCCAAAATTACCCCTCTTGCATTATTGTGGCTAACTTGTCAAACTTACAAAAACTTTAGTGGTTGAGCAACCCTAAGCTTAGCCATGTGCCTACAAACTCAACAATTCAGCCCTTTCCCAGTCAAATCCATTGCATACAAGTTATATATATATATAGATCAAGAGAGAGAAATGTTCATTATTTAGTTCATTTATACACCAACTCTCATCCAAGACCTTCTCTCTCTAAACCCTCGAAAATCAAAGGTGATTCAGTTCCCAAATCAAGCCCCACTATCACCCATAACATATCAGAAGCTCAAATTCAAGAATTTTTTCATAGAAAGGTATAAACCCTAAACAAAATCTGATCCTTGATCCTTTGTTAGATGTTAGATTTTTGTGTTAAAACATGTTGTTTATTGTGTATATTAATGATCTGGGTTGATAGATGCTAGATCCATAATATCTATAGGCTCGGATTTGATGTTTTCAAAAATTTGGAAAAATTTTAAAATGTTTTTGACAGTCAAATGTCAGGTCTCTTAGATCTCAGTTTGTTGATGTTTTTGGTTGTTTAAAGGTTTGATCTTGTAGTACGCTATAAGATCTCTGTTCTAGAACTCGAATCAAGCCCATAGCATGTACAGATTGAAAGTTATGGCTGGTCAAACATAGTTGACCGACCATGACTTTCAGTTTTCTGGAAAACCCAGATTGTGCCCAGAAGGCTCTGACAAGATCTTCATGGGCTCGGATCTTACAGTGGGTTAATGATTTATGTTTGTCTTTGCATCTAAGTTATAGTATGTTGTTTGGACTACAGTTTGATGCCTTTAGATCATCTAAATAACATATATATGTGATGTATTGGCCGGTCAAAGTAGCATGGTTGAACACGAAATTTTTTTTCTGGCAGGGTAACTTAGAAACCTTATGATCACGATTTTTGACAAGCTTTGACCGGCATAGATCTGATGATTGTGTTGTTGTTAGACTAGTTTTATGTGATAGATATATACCCTGACATGTTGTCTACACACTGGAATCACTAAATCACAAAATCATCACACAGATTGCATGTTGTGGATGCCCAAATAAGGCTACACGAACTGTTCTTCATTTCTGGGTAACCCAGAAAATGAAGAACAACTCTGACAGCTTGTCCTTGAGCTTAGATCTTGCATTTGGTGCATGTTATGACTCTGTTTGTTGTTGGATCTTGTAGTATTAAATTAGTACTACAACATCTAACCATTAACTAGTCCAGAAACACATTACACAATCAATAATTGATGGTCAAACACGGTCCTCGAAATCGCTTATAAATGTTCTTGAGTGCTCAAGAACACCTTAGGCGACGCTTTACGCGCTAAAGGCTATAAATGACAGATTTTTAATTTTATTTAATTTATTTTCTAAAAATCATTTAAAATAGAAATTAATTTTAAAAATTACAAAATAGTTTAAAAAATTATTTTAAGTTATAAAATTAACTTTTAATAATTTGGCATATTTTTCATAAATATTAGTATTTATTTAAATATTATTGATATTTAATTTATTTAATAAATGTATTAAATAAATTAATTAAAAATGATTTTTATTATATTAAAAATCATTTTAAATGATAATAAGGTATTTAAAATATTTTAAGTTATAAAATATAACTTTTAATATTTTAAAATAAATTTCATTAATTATTTAATATTAATGATATTAAATTTAATAATTATATTAAATAAATTAGTTTAAAATGATTTTAATATTATAAAAATCATTTTAAATGAAAATAAAGTGTTTAAAAATATTTTAAGTTATAAAATATAACTTTTAATATTTAAAGGTAAATTTCATTAATAATTTAATATTAATGATATTAGATTTATTTATTAATTATATTAAATAAATAGTTTAAAAATGATTTTATTAATTTAAAAATCATTTAAAAAGGATATAAATGAATTAAAAATATTTTAAGTTATAATAAATGACTTTTAATATTTTGATAAATAATGAATTAATATTTAAATATTAATGGTAATTATTTAAAAATGATTTTAATTATTTTAAAAATCATTTAAGGGTAATATTAATACTTTAAAAATATTTTAAGTTATTATAAATAACTTTAATATTTTAGCAATGGTTTCATTAATATTTTAATATTAATTAAATATTAATGATAATAGAATTATTTAATATTTAAATCATTTAATAATGATTCCAATGTTTGAAAAATCTTGATAAATTATAATAATTGTTTAAAAATTATTATAAATCATTTAAAAA
Organism: Panax ginseng; assembly: GCA_020205605.1. Classification (NCBI taxonomy): domain Eukaryota; kingdom Viridiplantae; phylum Streptophyta; class Magnoliopsida; order Apiales; family Araliaceae; genus Panax; species Panax ginseng. The sequence goes on along the minus strand of CM035139.1, from coordinate 88,059,112 downwards.
TAATATGACCGATATTTAAGTTATTTAAATGGATATTGAACTACATGATAAAAGTTTTAGACTCGATAATTACCCGATAAAGCCAATGCAGACACCAAAATATTTCAGAAATTGATCTGGACTTATATAATTTATCTCAGATAAGTGTTTGTTTGTGATCCAATGATCGCTAAACATATGTGACAATGTGATTAGGTTATGTGTCGATCGCAAATAGCAAAGATTATGTGTTATGATATATTATTCTAATCGAACAAATGATCTTATTAATGATAGGTCTTGATATAAAAGATAAAACTAAGTTGTATAAGCAAAGCAGATCGTGCAAGTATCTTAACTTTGCATTTACTTTATGCAATGGACATGTAAGTAAGCTAATATCTGAACTATTCTTTTTCATTGTTCAAATATCATAACCTTGTATATACTTATGCAATGATTCTGTATAAGTTATTAAATTATAATCTATTGTACAAGTTCTTTAAATCTGTTATTATAAATCAAGATATATATTCTGTTCATTAATTTCTAAGCATGGTTATACAAGTGTCCTCACTTGGATAATCATTATATTTTATCACATGTTGATACATACTTATTGGTTTTCAGTATGTATACATTGACCTAAAAGCCATCTAAGCTATTTGATTCAGCTAGAAACAGATTTAAAAATATTGTTGAACAAGATAGAACTTTATTGTATCCAACCGAATTGTTTTGGTTCAGATTCTAGACTAGTATGAACATCCCGAATCTGAGAAACTTTTGTGTGCTTAAGGCGGATATGCTGGACGAAAATATCGTTCGAACATGTAGTATTGATTAATATAGGGCATAACGGGATGATCACCCCCGCGCATGTAAGTTATGACGGTTTTCAGATGAAGTTCTGTTTAACCTTTTCGAAAATAGAAAACAATGTTCATAGTTTGTCGACCGATCCTCATTTATAGTTAGTACGTAGTTTCAAAAATTTGAAATCGAAATGATATATTGTTTATTGTTGCTTCAGCTTACTTCACAACTATTGATTCGTTGTAGAAGTATCGTTCAAAGAAAACATTTACTTTCTTCACTAATATTTATTGATTATTATTACTTGTTGGGCACTCAAATGCTCATCCTTGCTTAATTTAAATGTTTTCACTAAGTGTGATCAACCTCAAGGCTCTGCTAAGAACAAAGGAAAAGGAAAGGTTGCGAAAGTTCTATGCTATCTATGTAATAATTTGACTTTATTAAGACAATGATATTTATTATTATCATGTATTATGAATGTATTAAAGGTTACGACTTGGGATTAGACTTTGATATATGTAAATTAAGTTTGGTATTTTATTATTATTATTATTATTATTATTTCACTTCATAGAAATGGTATCGTGAAGCACCGAAGTTTGGGTTTCAAGTACCTAAATTTGGGGCCCACAAGTTGGTATCGAGCTTTAGGGTTAGAAGCCTTAGGTGGGATAGACCTTAGGCTATAACCTTAGGATAGAGGGAAACGTTGAAAATACTAATAACTCATATAGGAGTTTAAAAAGAGATGAATCGAATAAATTCATCGTCAAACAAAATAAAAGATAACTTATATAAAACTATTATTTGTTGTGTGTATATATTATATGCTAATCAGGATAATTTATGTGTAGATGTCAGGTGAAAAAGAATTAGGATACTCTCAGATCGTAAAGAAGGAGCCAATATCAAAGCCAATAGCTGAAATAGAGGCTCACAATGAAAGCAACCTCGATGAGGTGGTTATTGTGGAAAATATAGTACCGATCCGAGAAATGGTGGAACTAACAGATAGTGATTCGGACACTAAAGTTGGAGCTGATCAAGCATCAATGGAAGTGAAGAATTTGAGGAACAAGGTTTCTTCTCTGGAAAAGCTGTGGAAAATAGAAAAGCTGTTAAATAGTCAATTGCAGAAAGCATTAATAGAAATAATGGAAGAACAAGATAAGCTTAAAATCCAAATTGATCAAATGAGAGCCAAAAGCAATAAATCGTGTGCAGCTCCGAGCAAGAAGGGGAAAAGAAAGATGAAAGACCGCGATATAGGAAATTTCGATAACAACCAAAGGAACCTTAACCGAATAGAAAAGTGTACAAACTGTAACAAGAAACATGAAAGCTTGTGCCGAAAAGGGAAAAATGTTTGCTATAATTGTGGACATGAGGGACATTTCTCTCCTCATTGTCCTAATCCAAAGCAAAGTGTCTGTTTTATTTGTGGGATAGAAGGTCATCAGGCAAAAGGTTGTCTAAAATCAAGAAAAAGGCATAGTGAATAGGTAGTATAGGTACTGTTGAGTAGGTGTGTTTTATGTAATATATGTGTAAAGTATGTCTGTGTAATGTAATATTCTCAACCTTTGTATAAGTCAAAGCAGCAATTCCAAACTTTTGTGGTCACAAAGGGATAACAGTATGTGCTATGTTATTTAAAGTACTATCAAATAGTTGAATGAATATGAATCTATGTTTGATTAATGAAATAAGTTTGATACATGAAACTTATATGATAAGGTTTAGAATGTAAAGAATAATTTATGGTCTTATTTAACTAGATAATGTCGCCAAGACGTCAAACTCGAAATCAAAGTACAGAAGAATCTGTTAACAACGCTGGGGGAAAACAACCAGACCCGATGCAAAACTTTACGAAATGGTAGCTCAGGCTATACAACAGGAAATGCCACCCGCAGGGAACTAGCCGGATAATCGCTTGGCGAACTTCAAAGATTTTAAGGCTGTAGGATCCCGAGAATTTAGAGGTACAACTGACCCTGTAGAAGTCCAAACTTGGGTTAAGGAAATTGAAAAAGCGTTTGTGATATAGCTAGGGTAGCCGAGGGGCAAAGATAGCTTTTTCACCTACATATGAAAGGGGGAGGCGAATTTTGGTGGGAGGCAAATCAAGCGGGCGAGAGAAGGTGTGGTAACTTGGGCTAGGTTTAAAACTTTGTTTTTTAAGAATTATTTCTCATCTAGTATGCATGCTAGGATGGAGGTGAAATTTCTGGAGTTAAAGCAGAGAACATGACTGCATTGTGAGTATGCCAAAAGTTTAATGAATTGTTAGGTTCGCTCCAAGATCAAGTTGATACGGAGGCTAGGAAGGCGAGAAGGTTTGAGCCGGGATTAAAACCCTGGCTCTACAACAAGGTGGCGGTATTGTAGATCAATAACTTTGCAACAATTTTAGAAAAGACTATCATAGCCGAGGAGGGGAGTGAGGCCATGAGCCTCTATAACAAGGAGAAAAATAATAAGGGCAAAGTCGAGGGAGCTATGAAGGTGGAAACTAATAGTGGGAGTAGGAGTGGAAATGGAAAGAGGAAGGGGAGCAATTTTGGGAATGTTCAGGTGAAGCAGGAAGGTGTGAAGAAATAGTAGTACAAGCAAGTATAAGAATGTGGGAAAATCATTCTTGTGAATGTCTCAAAGGTAAGTTTGTGTGTTATAAGTGCGGCAGAGGGCCATATCTCTCCCAACTTCCCCAATCCAAGGATGAATAAGGGTGTTTTCTATGCGATCGACGGAACATAAGGTTAAGGACTCGTCCAAAAAGGAGAATGGAGGCAAAGAAGTGTGAACACTTGAAAGGGCAAAGGGACTCTGGCGATCACAGGACCAACTTCATCAAGCAAGCCAACAAAATCAACTGCAAGAGCCTTTAACATGACGGTCCAAGATACCGTGGCAACTGGTGATGGAACTCCAGGTATTATTCGTATAACTTTTATTTTCTTATACATGATTTTCCTATATATAGGAAATTATTTTATAAAGAAATTTTGAAGGAGGAATTTGAGTTCTATTAGAAATCAAATTTTCGCTTAATCGATAGACAAGCTTTATGCTTGAATAGTTAAAGATCGCTCGATCGAATCTTTGATCGAGATCTACTTGCAATGACTGTGTATGCTATGTACCCTAGTATATATAAGTTTTAAAACGGTGATTCCGGGGACAAAATCTTTATAAGGGAGGGTGAATGTAATAACCCGATATTTTCTATATAATTAAATCAGAAATTTTGCGTATAATTTTTTTTATTATTATAAAGGTGGGAATATATGTACTAAGGTAAATGTATATATGTGATAAAATAAAATTTATTTATTATATGAATAATTTCAAATAATTTTTTTTTAGAATTATTGATCATTATAAATATATATTAATAAATTAATTTGTAGTAAAAATATTTTTATTATTTATTTTCTATGAAAATATGATTATATATTATTTAAATAATATATGAAATGATTATTAGAATTATTATAATAATTATTTTATTATATGAATTTTAGTTCAGATTATTTAAGTTAATTATTTTAACTTAATTAATAATGCTATATATGCAAGATAAATCAGATATGGAATCCAAACCCTAATTTTAGATTTTGAACAAGGAATGAGAATAATAATATAATATTATTATATTTCAAAGGCTATAAATATGTATCGTATGTATGGATCGATAATGGTTGGTCAATTATGGTATATCATTGAGAAAACCTAGCATTATTATTTGTTAAACCCTAATTTAAAACTCAATTATGAGCTTTAGACTTTTGTATGTAATCGTGATAATGTGATTAATGATGATTATTATAAATATTAATCTTAATTAGAAAACCCTAATTATTTTGAAACTATAATTAATATTTAGAAACCATAATTTTTTTTAAGAACCCTAATTATCAAATTGTATGCCCTAATTGCTAAATTAATGATCTTAATTATAATTTATAAAGCCTAAACCTAATTTTTCATGTTCTATGTAATTAGGAAACTAAGTATGATTAAGAAACCTTAATTGTCCATTTTTAGAAACTAAATTTTTATTTTTAATCCCTAAATAAAAAGCCTAGAAAATAAAATTTTTGAAAACCTTAGGTTTAAACCCTAAGGGTTTGTCAAGATTACATTGTTGCCATTAAAATCACAAGGCAAATGCCCAAATTGCCCCTCTTACATTATTGTGGCTAACTTGTCAAACTTACCAAAACTTTAGTGGTTGAGCAACCCTAAGCTTAGCCATGTGCCTACAAACTCTATAATTCAAATTTCTTTCCCACCAAATCCATCATACAAGTTATATATATATATATATATATATATATATATATATATATATATAGATCAAGTGAGAGAAATGTTCATTATTTAGTTTATTTATACACCAACTCTCATCCAAGACCTTCTCTCTCTAAACCCACGAAAATCAAAGGTGATTCAGTTCCCAAATCAAGCCCCACTATCACCTATAACATATCAGAAGCTCAGATTCAAGAATTTGTTCATAGAAAGGTATAAACCCTAAACAAAATCTGATCCTTGATCCTTTGTTAGATGTTAGATTTTTGTGTTAAAACATGTTGTTTATAGTGTATATTGATTATCTGGGTTGATAGATGTTAGATCCATAACATCTATAGGCTCGGATTTGATGTTTTCAAAAATTTGGAAAAATTTTAAAATGTTTTTAACAGTCAAATGTCAGGTCTCTTAGATCTCAATTTGTTGATTTTTTGGTTGTTTAAGGGTTTGATCTTGTAGTATGCTATGAGATCTCTGTTCTAGAACTCGAATCAATCCCATAACATGTACAGATTGAAAGTTATGGATGGTCAAACATAGTTGACTGACCATGAATTTTAGTTTTCTGGAAAACCCAGATCGTGCCCAGAAGGCTCTGACAAGATCTTCATGGGCTCGTATCTGATAGTGGGTTGATGATCTGTGTTTGTCTTTACATCTAAGTTATAATATGTTGTTTGGACTACAGTTTGAAGCCTTTAGATCATCTAAATAACATATATATGTGATGTAGTGGCCGGTCAAAGTAGCATGGTTGAACACAAAAATGGTTTTCTGGGTACCCAGAAACCTTATGATCACGATTTCTGACAAGCTTTGACCGGCATAGATATGATGATTGTGTTGTTGTTAGATTAGTTTTATGTGATAGATCTATACCCTGACATGTTGTCTACATACTGGAATCACTAAATCACAAAATCATCACATGGATTGCAAGTTGTGGAAGCCCAAATAAGGCTACACGAAGTGTTCTTCATTTCTGGGTAACACAAAAATGAAGAACAACTCTGACAACTTGTTCTTGAGCTTAGATCTTGCATTTGGTGCATGTTATGACTCTATTTGTTGTTGGATCTTGTAGTATTACAGTAATACTACAACATTTAACCATTAACTAGTCCAGAAGCACATTACACACTGAATAATTGATGGTCAAACATGGTCCCTCGAAACTATCATAAGAATGTTCTTGGTGCTCAAGAACACCTTAGACAACGCTTTCTGTCACTAAAGGCTATAACGACAGACTTTTTAATTTTATTTAATTTATTTTCTAAAAATCATTTAAAAATAGAAATTAATTTCTGAAAATTACAAAAATAATTTTAAAAATTATTTTAAGTTATAAAAATTAACTTTTAATAATTTGGCATTTTTTTCATAAATATTAGTATTTATTTAAATATTATTGATATTTAATTTTAATAAATACATTAAATAAATTAATTAAAATGATTTTTTTATATTAAAATCATTTTAAATGATAATAATGTATTTAAAAATATTTGAAGTTATAAATATATAAATTTTAATATTTTAAAGTAAATTTTATTAATTATTTAATATTAATGATATTAAATTTATTTAATAATAAATTAGTTAAAAAAAATTTTTTAATATTATAAAAATTATTTTAAATGAAAATAAAGTGTTTAAAAATAGTTTATGTTATAAAATATAACTTTTAATATTTAAAGATAAATTTTATTAATAATTTAATATTAATAATATTAAATTTATTTAATAATTATATTAAATAAATAGTTTAAAAATAGTTTTATTGAATTTAAAAATCATTTAAAAAGGATATAAAAGAATTAAAAATATTTTAAGTTATAATAAATGAATTTTAATATTTTGATAAATAATGCATTAATATTTAAATATTAATGGTAATTATTTAAAAAATCATTTAAGGGTAATAATACTTTAAAATATTTTAAGTTATTATAAATAACTTAATAATTATTTTAATAAATTAAATATTAATGATAATAAAATTATTTAATATTTAAATCTTTAAAATGATTCCATTTCATGATAAATTATAATAATTGTTTAAAAATTATTAAAAGTATTTAAAAATAATATGAATTATATTTATTTTTAAATGGATATCCTATTTATAAAATTTGTCAGAGGGTTTGATTCGCCTTTAAACATACAGATAACCCCGAAAGACAACTTATATACATCCATGTGTTATGATATATTATTCTTGTCAGACACTCAAAATTTTCTCGCACCCTATTACTAACATTCGGGAGGGTAGATTCGCTTTTTGGAATAACCCGAACACACATCCATCCGGAATCATCATTCTCCCAACCCCAAACACATGCTGGAACTTCATGTCAAACTGTCACACAGAGAGAGCATTCCAATCTCTTGAGATAACCCCAGATATGCAGATCAAAAGACCAAAACAACACCGGAGAGATGACAATTGCCTCTGACGATAACACCAAGACGTTCATTCCAAGCTCCCGTAGATAACATCGAGTAAGAACCCCATCCTTGGTGATAGCCCCAAGAGATGCGATTGCGCTCCCATGATAACCCCTAAATGCTTGTGTCAAACATGCGATCGCCTTCAATCCAGATGACAAGGAGGCATACAAACAAGCATCCCAATCTCGATGTAACCTCGAGCAACGCCTCGCTTCCGCTTAAACCAATGATATAACCCCGGTGAGGAGTCACAACGTCATCTTACCACGTCAACAAGATGATATCACAAAGATACCAACAAGTAGTCCAATCTCACCAGAACCCCGAAAGCAACGCCTACTTTCAACTCAAACCGGCGATAACCCCCATGAGGAGTCAAACGTCATCTTGTTCCTTCGACAAATGGCACGCCGTCTCAACACTTCATACATACATACATCCAACAATGTCCCACAAAAACCGAGGAGTGACAATCCCGAGTGACTATTACGTGTGGCAGTAATTTGGATAGAATTTGAAGCTTGAAGACCATGGGCATAGACCCCTCTTCCCGACTTCAGACAACCTCTAATCCATGTCATTACGTAACTCTCTCGACACAAGCGGTCCAAAGAAGGTCGATATACCTCGCTCGGATGCTCGATTGAAGTTCTACAAGTTCGAGCGACATTACAAAGGTATGAGTGCATGTACTACGAGACGATGGGACCATGAGGCTCTCGGATCCACCACGACCACCAAATAGGTATTAATCACGCTGTCAGCAGTGTACCATGCTACCATCCGCCTATATATACAAGGCTTGGGTCACCCATTTGAAGAGAGAGAGAGAAGGAAAAAGGCGAGGAAGCCCTCGTCCCATTTTACTCGCATACACATCTTTTGAGTGTTTCTCTTCTTTAAAACACTAGTTAGCTCACATATAGCTATATTTTATCCAATGAGCCGAGTGTTTATCCATTTAAAGTCATAGAAGTCTACTTTTGGCAAATTTCACCGTAGCCTTCTTACATTTTATAAAGCCTTCTTCTCATATAGCACACACCGTTATACACATCGAGAGTCGTGTTGAGTATGCGTCAGTTTTTAACTTCTATCATCCGTGGTTTTCATTTCTGCCTCTATATATATATACTAATATATGTATATATTTCATATATATGGACTAACATTATCGAGTTATGCCTCAATTGAGCCTAGACTTTGGCCCGAGCGCTTTAATTGCTTATATATATATATATATATATATATATATAATATATATATAAATATATATATCGATATGAATTTTACATCTATCTCGATCAGCTCGGATTGGATTTTACATCCTATATGCTTAAATATATTATATATATATATATATATATATATATATATATATATATATATATATATATATAATCGTTATCGATATATATCGATGAGCCCGGATTTTACATCCTATGCTTTATTCGCTTATATATATATATATATATATATATATAATTGTCATTGATATATCCGATGAGCCCGGATTTACATCCAAGTATGCTTATCGCTTTATATATATATATATATATATATATATATATATATATATATATTCTGTCTGCTGTGCCTGGAGTTTACTTCATGGCCTTTTACCTTTTATTTACATTTTGTCCTCGCCTCGAGTTTACTTGTGGGCGCTTGATCGCTTTTTTTTACCTTTTTTATTTACATTTCGTCCCCGCTTTAGAGTTTACTTCCACGTGGCGGTTGATCATGTCCATATATATATATATATTTATCGCTTTTATATATTTACATTTTCGATCCCCATGGAGTTGCTTCGTGGTGGTTGATCATGTCTATATATATATATATATTTACAACTTTTATATATATAACTGCCATCGCTTTCCATACAAATTGCAAAAGATTATGTGAGCTTTAGGAATCATGTGATCACAGTGTTCATTTTATCAATCTAGATTCTGTTCCCATGATGGACATTTTTCAAATTGTAAGCAACTTGTACATTATTTTTTACAAAGTCTCAATTTCCTTGGATGGTCATTATGCCCATGAGGAGTTCTAAGATCACAGATATTATTTTCTCGAGAATGCTTCGTGATCTCAAAAATAAAAGCAAACAAGCTTTAACATTTAATAATAAAATGGAAGTATGAAAATGTCTCAATTCCTATTGAAGCATGTGGTTTGAAAAACCTCTTTATAAAACGTCATTGCTATATCTTGTTTAAAACTTAATTTTTCTATAAAATTCAAACCTTGTGTATATAGGTGCGAACGAGGCCTCACACTACTTTCAAATAATTGCACATTGATCCACACACACACACACACACACATTCATATAACAATTTCTTTTGAAAAGTGGCGGTCACCGTGGTAACACTTGATGTCGGGGGTGCCTAACACCTTCCTCCGCATAATCAAGCCCCCTGACCCAAAATGAATCTCTTGCTTCACAAACACGCTTAGCAAAGTCAAATCACCGGGTCAATGTGCAAGCCTTTTCTATTATAAAGGTGCAACCAAATTAAATACACCAACCGGCGAATTTTAAAGTCCAATCGTCGACATTATACATGTCTGACCTTTTTCACTTGTTTTTTCAAACAAATCTCACATTAACATGAGAACACCAAAGAACAAGTAACGAAAAGGACACTAAAAAATCCCGACGCCGACAGTGTGCGCATCACTGGGACTCCAAAGAAGAGGGCTTAAGCCGCTATTACAAGCTTTTCAAAATTGTTATATGCTTGTGTGTGAATGTTGCATTTACATTTCATGATGAATGTGTACGAATGCATTTTAATTATCGCACCGCTAAATATCTATCTCAGATATTAGTGCTTCAGACATGTCATCATTTTGCATAAACGATGAGACACGCTTGTATGTGAATGTATGTTGTGTGGTCCCTCCACCAGAGGCTATCCCGCTTGTTTGATTATCGGACTCGTGGGAAGAATGATTCCCCTGGGGCTCGTGAAAGGCACCACTCAGATTCGCCCCAAATGAACGAATCGGATTAACTTCCCGCCAAGTAGATTGTGATGATCCGGGAACCTTCATGCCAAAAAGCCATGAGAGAAACCCTAGGATAGGTCAACCTCTGATAAACCAAACGCGGAGGAAAGTTTCTTTATGCTTTCCATTTTCAATTACTTGTAAAAGCATTTACTTATAATTTTATTCCATGTTCATCCATATGTAATGGAAAATATGAATAATATCTGTGCATGCATGACATGTTATCAATTAACAACCGGTTTTGCAGGACAAATTCCTAAAACAGACATGTTATGATAACATTTATATTACCCTAAGACTAAACTACGTAAGTCTTTTATAGGGAAGCAATTGGGCCTGCATATCCTCATTAAAATCCAAAAGGTCATGAGCCTACAACCAATCATGTCCTCTTCCTAATAGCCTAACTCGCTTCCCAGAAGAATTTGACGGATTGAGTAAACAAATCACGCACTGGGTCGTTCTACTAAAAGAATTACACTACCTACTCAGTGGTACGTAAGATACCTACACATACGTAATCCTCTACACAAGGGGGGAGTTCAAGGTCCGGAAAAACAATTCCGTAACATCACTTGATACAACCAACAAAGACCCCAAGGCACCCATCTCAAAGGAGATCCGCATAATCGGTGACATCGTGAAGAAGGTCCTTCAAATGGAGGAAACCATTCACGCTTCTCAAAGGGATTGGAACACACGGCAAGTTGTTTCATATGCGCATCTTTTCATATTTCCCGTGTGCATTATCCAGAGAAATTTAAGACCCCTGATTTTGAAAAGTATGACGGATTAGGGGATCCTTACACACATTTAAAGGTGTTCATTGGAGAACTCGGGTCTTACGCAGAAAATGAAAGGCTCGTAATGCAAATTGCTTCGTAAAAGTCCGACCGAGAAGCCCGCTCATGGTATACCAGATTAGACAACTCTAAGATCCATAGTCAAAGAGTCGGCTCACGCCTTCCTCACTCAATACAGCTTTTCAATCTCGATGGCTCCTCGACCGGCACTCAAATCACCAAGGTCAAGAAACAAATTAATGAGTCATTTAGAGAGTACGCTCAAAGGTGGAGGCGCCTTTCACGCTCAAGTTATTCCTTCCATGATGTAATCGTAAATGGTCATGACTTTCATATATGTACAGAAGCTCCTTTCTATGAGAGAGTTCTAGCTGGTATTGGCAAACCATTTTCCTAAATGATCAAACACTACGAGATGGTTGAAATGGGATTGAAGTCCCAGAAAATTCAAGACCTAGCCGCTTTTAAAGTCATCATTGAGAGCACATCCAATCCGGATCTTATGGAAACAACTCTCTGAGGGTCCATAAAAAGAAAGAGGAGGATGTTTCCTTGATACTACAAGGACAAAAGGCAATCCAAGCATGCCTATGCAGAGAGAAAACTACTCCCCTTTTCCAAAGACAATCTTCAAACCCTCCATTGCCTAAAAGTGGAGAAGTAAAGCGACCTCTGACGCTTCACACCCTTAGGGATTCGCTCGAGAACATTCTTGCTCTTCTGACTATTCAGAAGAAAATTACACATCTTCTTCCACCAGCCAACCCTAATGGCAGGGGTTTTAATGCTACTTGGAAGTGTGCTTATCATGCCGGGGCACCCTTTACATGATACTCAAGATTGTTGGGCCTTGAAACATAAGATTCGTGATCCGATAGACAACGATGAGATTGTAGTCACCAAACCGATCAACCTCATGCAAAAGACAACCCTCTTCCTCAACACAAAGAAGAAGAGGTCAACATGATCACTTGGAGCATCGTATAAGGTTCCAATGGTGAATCATCCCAACCCATCAAAGACTTGTGTTGACAAAATGGGATTATGCAAAGTTCCAGCTTTACTATGGAACGAAAGATGAAAGCTCTTTTCCAAACAAATCGAGCAATCGCGTAATCCGTGACCCACCAAAGATCAAGTCACACGCCAATTAATTAGGCAGAGCATGCCTATCTCCTTCCATTTGTTATAAATGCTCCATCAACACCTTCGTAAAGCGAAGCTATGGAGGATAAGGTTGCAAAGCGAGCAAGTGCTAAAGCCCATCGATTTTTGCCAATCAAAGGAAATTCACCTATCCGGGCCAATCTATGGAGGAGATACTTCAAATGTTGATCAATGAAGGAAGAATCACATTCTTCTCCTCCAATCAATCCCCGCTCAGTATGTTCAACTCGATGAAATGTGTCAATATCATTCACATTCTCGCCACACACAAAGACGTAAGAATGTCAGGGCACTCCGCCATCTTATTCGTAATCTTATTGATAATGGTCCCCGCAAATAAAGCAGATGATTACACCAGGCAACTCAAGGGTGGGAATGCATGCCCTACCCAATGGAAGGGATCAATTGTAGTTATCTCCGGTGGATGATGAAACTATCAAAGTATTTCCCATACAACCAATTCAACTCAAAGGAGCCGACAATCCTTTGAAAGTGGCCGCACTGCAGCCAATTCCTTTACCTTGCAGACATCACAACATCCTCGTTGTCACCTTGCACAAAGTTCCATGGAATTATGGAGAAGTCAAGGATCCACGCCTCATACTATCGCTATAAAGGTCGAAAGAAAATCCACTATACCTTCCTCAACGGGTTATCAAACCTACTTACAAGCAAAAGGGAAATTGCCCATGGAGAAGATTGAAAATTCCTCCGCACTACGGGTCATAATGAAGCCAAAGTGGTTTTAAGCTCATGAGAAGCTCCACACCGCATTTCAATATCGATTTGGTTTTCTTTTCGAGGATCATCGTAAGATCTTGTTGAAGGTTTTAGAAGAAGCCTCACTTGCCAAAATCAAAGGATGTGGAAAATTTTCAACATTTGGTTGATCACATTTTCAACAACAATGTGATATCCTTCATCGATGACGATATACCTCCCAAGGGACCGGCCATCGCAAATCTATCAGACATCGCAATGTTGTCTTCCTGCACATGCTAGCAGAGTATTGATAGATGGAGGCTCATCTCTAAATATCCGCCCTTATGCCACCTTGGTAAAAATGAATATCAATCTCAAGCGGATCCAAAGCACCATACTATGGTCATCCGAGCTTTTGATGGATCCCGACGAATGCCGCTTTAAAGATTGAATTTCCAATCGAGATTGGTCCAAATACATTCAATGTATCCTTCCACGCCCTCAAGATAGATTCAGATACAACCCGCTATTGGGGAGACCATGGATACACATGGTCGAGTTGTTCCATCCACATTACATCAACAACTCAAATACATCATCAACAATAGCCTAGTCACCATCAACGCCGAGCCGATTGTCCCGAACAAGGAATTCTACCAATTATCGCCTTCAATTCGTAAGTTGAACCGGCCAGTTTCCATACTTTGGAAGTGAGTAACACGCATTACCATTCTATTGGGGCGCCACTTCCTGTACCCAAGATTTCTGCCGAGGTTATGCCAGCCACTCAAGAAATGATGTTATTGGGTCATCAACCTGGACAAGGGCTTGGTAAGGATCAACAGGGTATTAAGCACCCTATCCAAATGTCCAGTCAAATTGGAACAACCGGGCTAGGCTATTCTTCTAGTTCCAGATACAGGAATCCTCATAAGCACGAGCAGGTTCCTCAAGCTTCCGCCGCACGACGATTTTCTATACCTTTACCTCACGAAGTTAATGCAATCTCCAAGAAGGTGCCACCCCATGTCAGGCTATGCTATTTCAAAACCAAAGGCCAATCAAAGCTAAAGAGGTGTTGATTCCTAATCCCGAAGTGGAAGAAAAGGAACGAAAACGTAAACATGACCTTGCCTTGATGATGGCAGTATCCGCGCCATTGTTCATGATGAATATACAAATAGATACACCCTGCATGATGATTGCCCAGATGTCATGGTTATCATTCGGAGAAGGAAGACACCGACGATCCTTCCATCACCGCAGCCCTTCAGACTTTGCCTCGATAATTGGAGCAAAGACTCCATGCATCGGTCGACGAGGGTAAAATGGGCGTAAAATCCTCCGCCTCAGAGATAACTTTAATTGCTTGCTTTCCTTTACAAAGACTAGCAAGTTATTTTATCACGCATATGCTAACACTTTTTGTATGATCGAATAAATTGCATATATTAAGTGAAAGCATCTTTTGTTTCAGTGACTCAATTTAGATGTACCTCGTATTTGCCGATGAGGTGCCTTCTCCACAAAGGTCAGAATTTTGATGCAAAGTTAGACTCGCACTTGATGGACATCCAAGAGGACATTGAGACACCTCAAGAGATTAAGGAATGGGTCGCAGACAAACCCAAACCCAATCTTGATCAAACCACTCCTTTCAATCTTGGAACCTTAGACAACCCTAAGCTAATCCAGATTGGTTCGCACCTTACCACAACTCAAATGGAATGACATGGTTGCACCGTTAACCCAATTCCGTGATGTGTTTGCATGGTCTCATGAAGACATGGTGGGTTTGTCCACCGACATTGTTCTTCATCGCCTTCCCATTAAAGAAGGATTCAAGCCGCTTAGGCAAAAAGCTCAAAGCGATTAAAACCCGAGTGGAGTTTAAAGGTTAAAGAAGAAATTGTGAAACAATTTCAAGTCGGCATCATCATGGTGTCTACATATCCCAGAGTGGATATCCAACATTGTTCCCGCCTAAACCAGGGGAAAGGTGCGAGTCTCATGTGGATTATCTGGATTTGAACAAAGCTTGCCTTAAAGATAGCTTTCCGTGCCCTTTATCCACATTCTTATCGACAATATCGCTTCAATACTACATGTACTCCTTTTTGTCGATTGCTTTATGGGTACCATCAAATTATGGTCACGAGGAAGATCGTGAGAAAAACAGCTTTTCATCACGCCTTTGGGGAACTTTTTTGCTACAGACGGTTGTCATTCGCCTCATCAACGCCGGGCAACCTATCAACGAGCTATGATGGCTCTTTTCCACGATTTAATGCACAAGGAGATAGAGATCTATGTGGATGACATCATTGTCAAATCCCTAAGGAGGATGACCATTTAGACCATCTCAAAAAAGCTTTTCAACAGTCAGTATAAGTACAACTTAAAGTTGAATCCCGCCAAGTGCGCCTTTGGTGTTAAGTCAGGTAAGTTGCTAGGCTTCCTAGTCAGCCACAAAGGGATTGAACTGGATCCTACCAAAATCCAGCCATCAAGGAAATGCCCATTCCTCGATGCAGAGAAGAAAATACGGGATTTTTGGAAGGATCAACTTCATTAGCAGATTCATTTCTCAACTCACAAAGAACTCTCGTGAGCCTATCTTCAAATTGTTAAGGAAGAACTCATCCATGAAATGGAACGATGAGTGTCGAAAAGCCTTCCTCACAATCAAAGAGCAAATTGATTAACGCCCCTGCTTTTGGTACCTCCCAGTGGATGATGTTCCTCTGCTCATGTACCGCCCATAAATGACAATGCTATGGGTCGATGTGTCAGCAAAAAAGACAATAGAGGCCAAGAACGAGCTATCTATTACCTCAAAGAAAAGATTCAAAGATCGCGAACACAAGTACACTCGATCGAGAAGACTTGTTGTGCTTTAGCATGGGCTTCCATGAGGTTACAACATTACCTCCATGGTCACACAACCCATCTCATATCCCGCGTGGATCCTCTCAAGTATGTGTTCAAGAAACCCATATCAATTGTCGATCGTCCAGATGGCGCTTGATCCTACAACAATTTGACATCGCTTCACGTGACGCAAAAGTCTCATCAAAGGTCAAGGAATTGCGGATCAACTGCCACCGCACCAAGTAGGGATTACAAACCCTTAGAAACGTACTTTCCCGATGAAGGGGTAATGATGATTCAGCCATACAACATCAAGACGATACATGCCTTGAGTGGAAAATGTATTTTGATGGAGCTCATTAATTCGTAAGGCTCCGAGCCGAGCAGCCCCTAATATCCTGTAGACGGGGAGCAGATTCCGTCGTCGCCAAATTGCGCTTTGTCAAGACCAACAACACAACCGAGTATGAAGGTTGTATCATGGGGCTAAAACTTGCCCGCTCAATGGGCATCAAAGCATTAATCGCCTTTTGGGGATTCCGAATTGGTAATCAAGCAATCCACAGTGAATCTATCAAACCAAAGAATTGCATTTGTTGCGCCTTACCATCGGCAAGTTTTACAGATGGCTTTGGAGTTCGAGAAATCTCCTTTCTACACATTCCTCGTATAGGAATGATTTTGCGACGCATTAGCAATGTAAGCCTCCTCGGTTTACATACCCCGACAAGGAAAACATGCCAAGCATCACGCTTTGCTCCTGCAAAAAGCCCCAATCTATGGGAATTACATTGAGAAGTATCGATGAGCTACCTCCCATCCACAACCCTTGGTACCAACACATCAAGGAGTATCTCATGAGATGGATCTACACCACCGAGGAGAGCCTAACCGAGAAGAGGCGATTCATCGACTTGCTATGAAATTCTACCTGAAGGCGAGATGCACTCTACAAAAGAGATGCAGGATTAGGTCTCCTCAGATGTCTGGACAAAGACCAAGCTCAGCGACTCATGGATGAGATCCATGGTGGAGTATGCGGCCCTCACATGAGCGGACCCTTACTTGTCAAGAAAATTCTCAGAACGGGACATTATTGGCTTACACTCAAAGCTGACTATGATGATCACGTCAAGAGGTGCTATCAATGCCATATTCATGGGAATGCTATCCACTCCCCTCCAAGGGAACTCCATAATATGAGTTCACCATGGCCCTTCTCAATGTGGGGAATAGACGTAATCGGGCCCATCGAGCCCAAAGCCAGTAATGGACATCGATTCATATTCTCCCTGATCGATTACTTCACTAAATGGGTAGAAGCAACTTCCTTCCCTAAGGTTAAAGAAGTTATCATTGCTTTCATTAAAAACAATGTCATCTGTCGATATGGATAACCAGAGGTCATTGTGTCAGACAATGCTAAGAACCTCAACAACAAAATGATGGAGGATTTATGCAAAAATTCCACATCAAACACCTCAACTCCGCCATCTACCGACCAAAGATGAATGGTGTCGTCGGTTAGCTGCTAATAAAAACATCAAAAGATCATACAAAAATGTCCGCCAATCATAAAGGATGGCCCGACCTCTTGCCTCCGACTTTATTAGCCTACGTAACTTCCATGCGAACTTCCACCGGGCAACCCCTACTATTAGTCTATGGGATGGAAGCAAAGGTTCTCCATAGAAGTGGAAATGGAATCCTCGTAGTATCGATGGATGCTCACTTGGATGAGGACCTATGGGTACAAGATGTATCACCAATTGTCTCTCGATAGACGAAAGCGAACCGCGGCTATCTTCCATGGTCATTATATCAACAAAGGATCGCATTTATCCTACAATGTAAAAGTCCGACTACGGCAATTCAAACAACATGACTTGGTTTTGAAGAAGATCATTGACAACCAAGATCAATCTAAGGGAAAATTCGCCCTAACTCGGGAAGGCCCATTTATTGTCAAGGAAGTATTGACAGAGGTGCTCTCGATTGCAGGAAATGGATGGCGATGAATTTCCACAACTTATCAACTCTGACACCGTGAAACTGGTACTATGTCCTGGGTTACCATCAAACAAACATCCTAGTTTTGATCATCAAATCACCACCATTCCAGCTTTTGAACCCTTTCACCCTTTTTACATGCTCTTCTTCGCCTCAGTGGAAACATACACTTCAAGCCAAGAACTCGTTTTACTTCATTCCAAACCTTCCATACAATTTGGTTATCCCGAAGACGAGATTGAACCTTTCTCAATTTCGGTTATCCTCAAGACGGATTGAACCTTTTACACCGCAGCTTATCCTCAAGACGGATTAAACTTTTCACGCTTGCAGCTTGTCCCAAGACGGGATCAAACTTTTTCCACACTTGCGCTTATCCCCATTATGGGATTAAACTTTCTTCTCCCCGCAAAGATAGCCTCGCATATGGGATTCACATTTTTCTTCACCGCGATTCGTCCCCGAGGGGTGAACTACGCCGACCGATCTCCCTCGATACCCGGGGTACGAGGCAACCATATGTTATATGGCCCACCGCAATAAAAAAAAACAACAAAACATTTCTACGCCTTTTCTTCACAAAAACAACAAAAAAAACAACAAAATACTTTTACACCCTTCCGCTTTTTCACATTCAAATTGAACCTCCTACACTAGGTTCGAACTACGCAGACTTGATCTCCTCTTCAATAGAGTACGTAGGAAGCCATTCATGGTGCAATTTAACCCCTACCGTAACAAACATACTTGTCACACTAAGATCGGATCAACCTTCAATTTGCCCCATTTCATCTGCTTTCGATCAAAGGGATGGAATTACCCAACTTTTCTCACAAATAGAAGATTCGGTGACCATCTAAGCTACGATCATGCCTCAAAGAGCAATGCCAATCCATAAGAGATGGAATTAACTAGGATTCTCACAAATAGAAGTAATGGCGACCATCTGTGGTGCGGTCAATCTCAGAGAGGAAGAAACCACCCTCCTCTCCACTTTTCCATACGATACCAAATCCCAAGACACCAAAGAGGGTAGGATTCACGTAAATCAATGATCCGCTTCGAGAGACCTTGCGATGTCTCAATGTCCATCTATCAAGGATAAGTTCAGAATGCATCAAGATCACAAGGCCCTGGAGAAACAGGAAAATATCAAGCAAGTATCAAGGCATAACTAAAAGGGAAGTGAATCAAAATATATTTCCCTGCCATACATAATACTTTTGATATATACATATATGTATATATAAAAAATGGCTAAGCTTAGTCTGCGGCAGGAAAATACAAAGCTATCTACAGATCTATGTGTATCCGGACTATCAGATCTAACATAGCATCCCTCTCTGAAGACGGAGGAAGCAATCGCAAGCTCCCTCGCCCAAGGGTATCTACACGAGCTAGCGATCGAGAGGCTAACCGCATGGTGGCATAATGCTCATCAATGTAAGCACTCATGCTCGGCCAGATCGACAAATATCCGGGATCTAATGGAAGTGCTATCTCGCAATGGCCACATCCCTAGCAAATAAAGGCGGCATCCCGCCCTCAATCAATGTATCCCCGGCCGATCTAGCCTCATCCTCTCTAACAGAGCGGTGCGATCTCTCTCATCAAGAGTCACAACATCGCGCCCTAGCCTCGATCTCTATCATAGGTCATCAAATGTAAGCTCTGCTCTAAATGCTGTGTCGAATACTGGGTAACAATGGCACTCAGGGTGGGTGAATCCATCACAAATGTTGTGACCCAAATAGCCAAATCATCGGTGGGAATAACAACCTCCTCTATAGGCTCCTCATCGCCGATAATCGAATCCCTGCCTCGTGGATACTCGCCGCAAACTCGATGCGCGATCTCTCTCCATCCATGCGGAATACTCTGTAGAACAACCCGGATGACTTACAGAAAACTCAGCTAGCTCTCGCTGATCCCAATAGACATACAACCTGGATCTATCCTCCGCTGACAAACGGTGTGATGCGAAGCGCTGACTCCATGTCCACCTGATGTAACTCCTCTTGAGTCACTGGATCTCTATCTACAGGGATGTCAGGCCGATACAAAGGAGGATCTGCTGCTGGAAAAACCATATGGGTCACCTGAGGGACTAGCGCTAGAGCTGGAAGGATCAAAAGTATCTACCTCTGCAGGATCTCTGCCCAAATGTCGAATGAAAAGATGTGATCGGGTCCAATTTGCCGAGTCGATCATCAATCTGCAGGTCACATGAGTCGGATCTCCGACACGAAGCTAGCCAATCCGTCATCATCACGGATCCCGGAACCATATCCCCCATAAACCGTGGTGGCGCGGTCCGAGCTCCATCGTCGCGAGGATCCACCAATGCTGGAACGACTCCTGAGAACAGGGCCCTCTGATAATGTAAAACTGTCAATCCCCATCAATGGGATGTCAATGATGGGTGACTGCGAAACAGGCCAATAATGCCTGACAGGAGGCAAGATCGGCATACGGATCTCTCCTGTAGTGCTCCTGATAGCACGCTCTCCTAAATAGAGCTCCCATCCTCCATCTGTGAAGAGAGGAATCCTGCGGGTGGTAATGACGTACTCTACTCTAGTCGGGTACGCAACCTCAAATCCAACTCCTAAATGCTCTCCAGAGTAGGGAATCCATGTGATGACATCAGCTGTCAATAGCTCCAGCTGTAGGCGACAATGAGTAAAACCCTTAGAAATAGGGACCTCCGCGGGTATAGAATGATGCCATCTCCGTCCTCGTGGATAGGTGTCTAAACCCAACACGCTCACAGGACGCAAAAAGGAAGCCTCTTATAGGCCCAAAACTGCCAACGCAAAGGCAAACGTCTACTATCAGTCAACATTCTTAACCGATATATGGGAAAAGACAAGAGAAACACTCACCAGTAAAAATGGGTAGAATCCTAACCACGCCTCGGTCAAGCCCTGCGATTGCATATGCATCCCCCCGAAGAAGTAGGCAAAGGTATAGGAACCCCAATCATACTCTCCTATACGGTCCACGTGTCAAGTGGCGCTAATCAAAGCGAAGGACACCGTAGAGGAATTATCTGCTATGAAGCAGCCCCTAATGATCATCAGGAACAATCGCCGAAGAATGCGATCCCTGACTCTCACATCATTGGGTATAGGCTCACTCAACAGCCCGCTTATAGCATCTACGCTCAAAGGACCTGTAAGAACAGTCCTGCCCTTGAACGCCTCCGTCGAAACTCCCAACAAGGATCTGACGGTAGTAGGGGTGATATCCGCCGTGAATGGCACCGGCTCCCCTCCAAACTCCATGCGTGTGATAAATCGCCAATCCATCGGCGTCATCATCACCTCGCAATCCAACAAATGGAGTGACTAAGTCTGGTGGAACCATCGCTCAGACAATGCCCTGAGGTAACCCCAGGGACAGCGATGGGGTAGAATGGAGAAGAACCTCCCGAATCCCCAAACATGGACGATCGCTCTGTAGTCATCATGTAAGGCCTGATACATAGAGTGGATGCTAAACCAGTTCCCCCGAGGATGTGTGAAGCCGGGAACCTACATCAAATGCAGATCAACATCAGAATCCTTGACTCCTCATCAATAGGAAATAAGGAAGATTAAAGATCTAACTTCATACCTCATTTGCGTGCAGGTATACTGAAGGATGCCTACTTAAGTCACCCAGAAGATCTGGGTTCGCCACTTGAATACCTGGAAATTCCCTACGGGGAACACGTACAGCAGGAGCATGAACCTCGATCGGTGCATCCTCCTCCTCCTCGACATTTGGCACCTCAACCCGAATAGGACGTATCACCACCTCCGCCAAACGACGAGGCTGTCTCATGGAACAGTGCTGAGGCTCTTCAAAAGCCCTCCTCCGTACACCAGAAGTGGTCCTGCGGGAACTACTCGACTGATCTAGATCCATGTTATCTGGACAGCAAGTCTCCAAATCACGTCAGAAAGGGTGTTGTAATTTCTTACCTGGAGTCTTTTCAAAATGCATTCTATGATTACATGCATGCATGCATTGCTTTAACATACATCTACAGTAGAGTTAAAAATGCATGACTACCCAATACCTATATTTTGGGAAAATTTTTCCATAGCCCCTTTGTAAATGGGACTATCCACATGCACATAGGTATGACTAGGTGGCCATTCAGTAGCACACCTATACATAGTCATATACATCCTGTATGCATCAATACATTGCAGTAAAAAATCTGTAAGTGTAGTCTAATTACCAAGATTATTTTGATTGTCTACCTTTACTCATTTGTCCTCATATAGGATAAGAAATGACAGTAAAAGGTGCCAATTTGACAGTTTCAAAAGTCAAATTTTTTTACATCATTATGTTCATCATGGTTTAATACTAACATTTGCTATGTTGAATATTTTTTATCAAGTCATATCAGCATACATATTCACTACTATGTGTCTAAATGCATTTCATGAGATAAGTCATTTTCCAAAGGATAGAAATTGGAAAAAATACATGCATGTGTTACCAGGACAGCGAAGAACGCTTGTACGGTGACAAAATATGCAGAAAGTTGCCCGAACTCAGTAGATCTGAAGAAGAGCTCTCGGATTTCTTTTGCTGCGCAACTTGAAAATGACTTATGAAAGCAACCAGCCACCTATACATAGACATGGCTGGCCGTAGGCTAACTTCCGGCTCCTGCAGGTACACCTGCGGCCTCCCTACATGGGTCCCACACCTCTAGTTCGCTCCAGTTAGAGTTGCAAAGGAGGTCTCACAAGCTGAAAAGGCCAAATCAAGAATAAAAATGCTACGCGATTGAGCGGGTTAGCCTGAAATCCTGGTTTCTTGTCGGTCAGAGTTAAACTCCCATCGCCTCAACGGTATTCGCCTGAATGTAGGGTATACTATACCAATGAGCTCAGATTTCACAAACCATGCTCGGCAATACCCCACAAAGGTCCGATGCCGTCATTTACAGGGTCACAACCCTAAACAATCCCCGGCGGGGGTTACAACACAAAAACCACGAAATATCAAACCTCCCCGGTATTGGGGGTTACAATGCCAAAGTTATCAAGAATCTACGTGTCCCCGGCGGGGGTCACAATGCACATCCTTCAAACATCTACGTATCCCCAGCGGGGGTCACAACGCAATGCAACCATTGATACACACATCAATGAAGGTCAAGCAGCCTTGACGTCATATCAGTCGATGGCTAGTAAACCCATCGAAGCAACCTTACCTAGAAAGGGCTACAACACAATGCTACCATTGATACATACATCAATGAAGGTCAAGCAGCCTTGACAATACACCCAGTAGGGATCTATCCAGTGATACATACATCAACGAAGGTCGAGCAACCTCGCATAAAAAACAAAACTATTAAGCGAAGAATCTCCGCGGTAATGAGGAACATGTTATATATATCCTCAAACAGACAAAGCCTTATCCCCACAGATCTCTTTCACACAAGAGGTACCTCTATGGAATATAAGCCAATGTCTAAGATTCAAGACTTTGGTGGTAGTCCCAACGTCAACATCCTTGGAAACTTGGATCGCATGTCCAAGTCATCACTGATTGTCATCCCAGTAGGATTACATGACAATCATGCATCATACATTTGCATCATGTTGCTGCACATAGCATCATGTTTATCTTGCTTGCATTTTAAGTGTCTAGGATTCTTTATCCTATCCATGCCTTGCATTGCATGAATATGATAAAGAGGGGCATCTATGGACACTCAAAATTTTCTGCACTCCTATTACTAACATTGCAGGAGGGTAGATTTGTCTTTTGGAGATAACCCTGAAAGATAGCTTACATCCATCCCGGATACCACCGGAAGTTCAGTTTCAACCTGGAACACAAACCGAGAACGTCATGTCAAACCCGGAACACACACCGGGAGTGTCATTTCTAATCTCGGAGATAACCCCGAGATATGCAGATCAAAAGACCGACAACAACACCGAGAGAAGGGAGTTACATCTCGACAATAACACCAAGACGTTTAGTTCAGGTCCAAGATAACTCAAATGAGTTTCAACCCCATCCTTGGTGATAGCCCAAGAGATGCCATTGCAGTTCCGGCGATAACCCCGAAAATGCTTATGTCAAACATGCGATCAGCTTCAATCCAGATGATAGTGAGGCATACAAACAAGCAGCTCAATCTCAAATGTAACCCTGAGAAACGTCTGCTTTTTGCCTAAACCGACGATAACCCCAGTGAGGAATCACAACGTCATCTTTCCACGTCAAAAATATGATATCATGGCATACCAACAAGTAGTCCAATCTAAGCTGTAACCCTGAGTAACGTCTACTTTCAACTCAAACTGGCGATAACCCCGGCGAGGAGTCAAACGTCATCTTATTCCTTCGACAATGGCACATCATCTTAACACTTCATACATACATACATCCAACAATGTCCCACAAGAACCGAGGAGTGACAATCCCGAGTGACTATTATATGTGCAAGATTTTTTGGATAGAATTTGAAGCTTGAAGACCATGGGCATAGACCCTCTTCCCGACTTCGCACAACCTCTAATCCATGTCATTGCGTAACTCTTGACACAAGCCATGCGAAGAAGGTCGATATACCTCGTTCGGATGCTCGGATTGAAGTTACGCAAGTTCGAAAGGACATTATAAAGGCATGAGTGCCGTCTTCTACGAGATAACGGGACCGTGAGGTTCGGATCCACCACGACCACCAAGGTACAATCTATGGGCCCGCAGAAGAATACCCTATGGCCATCCGTCTATATATACAAGGCTTGGGTCAGCCATTTGAAGAGAGGGAGAGAAGGAAAAAAGCAAGGAAGCCCTGTCCATTTTACTCTACTTACACATCTTTTGAGTGTTTCCTCTTCTTTAAATACTAGTTAGCTCACATATAGCTATCTTTTATCCGGCGGAAGCTAAGTGTTTATCCATTTAAAGTCATAGAAGTCTACTTTGGCAGCCCACTGTAAGCCTTCTTACATTTTATAAAGCCTTCTTCCCATATATCACACATTGTTATACACATTGAGAGTCGTGTTGTGTGCATTTGCGGGACTTCCTCATCCAGTGGTTTTCATTTCATGTCGTATATATATATACTACTAATATATATATATTTTCATATATATAGACTAACATTATTGAGTTATGCCTCGATTGAGCCTAGACTTGATGCCTGGAGCGTTTAATTGCTTATATATATATATATATATATATATATATATATATATATATATATATATATATATATATATATATATAAATGTTGTCGACTGCTCGATGAGCCTGATTTTACATCCTATATGATTAATTGCGTTTAAATATTATATATATATATATATATATATATTTGTTGTCGAACATATCGATGAGCCTGAGTTTTACATCCTGGTGCGTTTATTCACTTATATATATATATATATATATAAAATTGTCGCGGACATATCAGATGAGCCTGGATTTACATCCGGTCGTTCTTGCTTTATATATATATATATATATATTTATATATATATATATATATATATATATATATATATATATATATTTACATTCTGTCAGGGGCACAGAGTTTACTTACGTGGCCTTTTACAGACTTTTATTTACATTTTGTCCTGCTGAGTTTACTTACGTGGCGATTGATCGCTTTTACGACTTTTATTTACATTTTGTCTCGCTGGAGTTTACTTAAATGGCGATTGATCGCTTCTGACTTTATTTACATTTTGTCCCACAGGAGTTTACTTACGTGACGGTTGATCATGTCCATATATATATATTTACCGCTTTTATATATTTACATTTCGATCCCCATGGAGTTGCTTCGTGGTGGTTGATCATCTCTGATATATATATTTACGACTTTTATATATATAACTCGCTTCTTGCTTTCCATATAAATTGCGATATCATGTGAGCCTAGGGAATCATGTGATCACAGAGTTCAGTTCATCAATCTAGATTCGGTTCCCATGATGGACATTTTTCAAATTATAAGCGACTTGTACATTATTTTACAATGTCGAATTTCCTTGGATGGTCATCATGCCCATGAGGAATTCGACCTCATATATATTATTTTCCAGAGAATGCTTCAGATCTCGAAAATAAAAGCAAACAAGCCGAACATTTAATAATAAAATGAAAGTATGAAAAGGTCTCAATTCCTATTGAGCACAGGGTTTGAAAAAACCTCTTTTATAAAACGTCATTGCTATATCTTGGTTAAAACTGAATTTTCCTATAAAATTCAAACCTTGTGTGTATAGGTGCGAATGAGGCCTCACACTACTTTCAAATAATTGCACATTGATCCACACACACACACACACACACACACATTCATATAACAATTTCTTTGAAAAGTGGCGGTCACCGTGGTAACACGGATGTCGGGGGGTGCCTAACACCTTCCCTCCGCATAATCAAGCCCCCGGGCCCAAAATGAATCTCGGTTTCACAAACCCATTTAGCAGTGTCAAATCACTGGGTTAATGTGTAAGCCTTTTCGGTTGCGTTGGTGTAATCAGTTAAATACACCAACTGGAGACTCTTAAATTCCAATCGTCGACATTATACATGTCGGACCTTTTTCACTTGTTTTTTCAAACAAATCTCACATTAACATTAGAACACCAAAGAACAAGTAACGAAAAGGGACACTCTAAAATCCCGACGTCGACAATTCTAATCGAACGAATGATCTTATTAATGATAGGTTTCTATATAAAAGATAAAACTAAGTTGTATAAGCAGTAGATCAGACAAGTATCTTAACTTTGCATTTACTTTATGTAATGGACATGTGTAAGCTAATATCTAAACTATTCTTTTTCATTGTTCAAATATCATAACCTTGTATATACTTATGCAATGATTCTGTATAAGTAAGTTATTAAATTATAATCTATTGTACAAGTTCTTTAAATCTGTTATTATAAATCAAGATATATATTCTATTCGTTAATTTCTAAGCATGGTTATACAAGTGTCCTCACTTTGATAATCATTATATTTTATCACATGTTGATACATACTTATTGGTTTCCAGTATGTATACATTGACCTAAAAGTCATCTAAGCTATTTGAATAAGCTAGACACAGATTTAAAAATATTGTTGAACAAGATAGAACTTTATTGTATCCAACCGAATTATTTTGGTTTGGATTCTAGACTAGTATGAAAATCCCGAATCTGAGAAACTTTTGTGCGCTTAAGGCGAATATGCTGGATGAAAATATCGTTCGAACAAGTTGTATTGATCAATAAAGGGCATAACGTGATGATCACCCCCGTGCCTGTAAGTTATGACGGTTTACAGATGAACTTCTGTTTAACCTTTTCGAAAAATAGAAAACAATGTTCATAGTTTGTTGACCGATCCTCATTTATAGTCAGTACGTAGTTTCAAAAATTTGAAATCGAAATGATATGTTGTTTATTGTTGCTTCAGCTTACTTCACAACTGTTGATTCATTATAGAAGTATCGTTCAAAGAAAACATTTACTTTCTTCAGCTAACTGTTATTGATTGCTATTATTTGCTTGGCACTCAAATGCTCATCCTTGCTTAATTTAAATATTTTCAGCTAAGTGTGAATAACCTGACGGCTCTGCTAAGAACAAAGGAAAAGGAAAGGTTGCTAAATGAGTTTTATGCTATCCTATATAATAATTAGACTTTATTAAGACAATGATATTTATTTTTATCATGTATTGTAATGTATTAAAGGTTGCATACTTGGGACTAGATTCTGATATATGCAAATTAAGTTTGATATTATTATTATTATTATTATTATTATTATTATTATTATTATTATTATTATTATTATTATTATTATTATTATTATTATTATTATTCCGCTCATAGAAATGGTATCGTGAAGCACCGAGTTCGGGTTTCAAGTACCTGAATTTGGGGGCGTCACAATATGGTATCAGAGTCTTAGGGTTAGAAGCCTTAAGTGGGATAGACCTTAGGCTATAACCTTAGGACAGAGGGAAACGTTGAAAATACTAATAACTCATATAGAGTTTAAAAAGAGATGAATCGAATAAATTCATCGTCAAACAAAATAAAAGATAACTTATATTAAACTATTATTTGTTGTGTGTATATATTATATGCTAATCAGGATAATTTATGTGTAGATGTCAGGTGGAAAAGAATTAGGATACTCTTAGATCATAAAGAAGGAGCCAATATCAAAGCCAATAGCTGAAATAGAGGCTCACAATGAAAGCAACCTCGATGAGGTGGTTATTGTGGAAAATATAGTACCGGACCCAAAAACGGTGCAACTAACAGATAGTGATTCAGACACTAAATTTGGAGCTGATCAAGCATCAACGGAAGTACAGAATTTGAGGAACAAGGTTTCTTCTCTGGAAAAGATGTGGGAAATAGAAAAACTTTTAAATAGTCAATTGCCGAAAGCATTAATAGAAACAATGGAAGAACAAGATAAGCTTAAAATCCAAATTGATCAATTGGGAGCCAAAAGCAATAAATCGTGTGCAGCTCCGAGCAAGAAGGGGAAAAAAAGATGAAAGACCGCGATATAGGAAATTCCGATAACAACCAAGGGAACCTTAACTGAATAGAAAATAGTACAAACTTTAATAAGAAACATGAAGGCTTGTGCCAGAAAGGGGAAAATGTTTGCTATAATTGTGGATATGAGGGACATTTCTCTCCTAATTGTCCTAATCCAAAGAAAGGTGTCTGTTTTATTTGTGGGATAGAAGGTCATTAGGTGAAAGGTTGTCCAAAATCAAGAAAAAGGCGTAGTGAATAGGTAGTATAGTACTGTTGAGTAGGTGTGTTTGATGTAATATATGTGTTAAGTGTTTCTGTGTAATGTAATATTCTCAACTTTTGTATAAGTCAAAGCAGCAATTCCCAACTTTTGTGGTCACAAAGGGATAGCAGTATGTGCCATGTTATGTAAAGTACTATGAAATAGTTTAATGAATATGAATCTATGTTTGATTAATGAAATAAGTTTGATACATGAAACTTATACGATAAGGTTTATAATGTAAAGAATAATTTATGGTCTTATTTAACTAGATAATGCCGCCAAGACGTCAAACTCAAAATCAAAGGGCAGAAGAATCTGTCAACAACGTTGGGGGACAATAGCCAGACCCGATGCAAAACTTTGCGAACATGGTAGCCCAGGCTATGCAACAGGGAATGCCAGCCGCAGGGAACTAGCCAGATAATCGCTTGGCGAACTTCAAAGATTTTAAGGCCAAACTTGGGTTAAGGAAATTGAAAAAGTGTTTGTGATAGCTAGGGTAGCGGAGGGGCATAAGATAGCTTTTGCCACCTACATAACGAAAGGGGAGGAGAATTTTTGGTGGGAGGCGAATCAAGTAAGGGCAGGAGAAGGTGTGGTAACTTGGGCTAGGTTTAAAACTTTGTTTTTTGAGAATTATTTCTCGTCTAGTATACAGGCTAGGATGGAGGTGAAATTTCTCGAGTTAAAACAGGACAACATGACTGTTGCGGAGTATGTCGCAAAGTTTAATGAGTTGGCGAGGTTCGCTCTGCATCAAGTTGATACGGAGGCTAGCAAGGCGAGAAGATTTGAGCTGGGATTAAAACCCGAACTCTATAACAAGGTGGTGGTATTGCAGATCAATACCTTTGCAACACTTTTGGAAAAGGCTATCATAGCTGAGGAGGGGAGTGAGGCTATGAGCCTCTATAACAAGGAGAAAAAGAATAAGAGCAAAGTCAAGGGAGCTATGAAGGTGGAAACTAATAGTGGGAGTAGGAGTGGAAATGGAAAGAGGAAGGGGAGTAATTTTGGGAATGTTCAGGTGAAGTAGGAAGGTGTGAAGAAACAGGCTGTGCAGTGTAAGAATTGCGGGAAAAATCATTCTGGTGAATGTCTGAAAGGTAAGTTTGTGTGTTATAAGTGCGGGCAGGAGGGCCATATCTCTCCCAACTGCCCCAATCCTAGGATGAACAGTGGGTGTTTTCTATGCGGATTGACAGAACATAAGGTTAAGGACTGTCCAAAAGGAGAATGGAGGCAGGAAGTGTGACTACTGAGAAAGGAAGTGGGACTCTGGGGATAACTGGACCGACTTCATCAAGCAAGCCAACAAAATCATCCGCAAGAGCCTTTAACATGACGGTCCAGGATACCGTGGCAGCTGGTGATGAAACTCCATGTATTATTCATATAACTTTTATTTTCTTATACATGATTTTCCTATATATAGTAAATTATTTTATAAAGAAATTTTGAAGGAGGAATTTGAGTTCTATTAGAAATCAATTTTTGTTTAATCAGATAGACAAGCTTTATGCTGAATAGTTAAATATCATTTCTATTACATTTGATCGAGATCTACTTACAATGACTGTGTATGCTATGTACCCTAGTATATATAAGTTTTAAAACGGATATTCTGGGGACAAAATCTTTATAAGGGAGGGTGAATGTAATAACCCGATATTTTCTATATAATTAAATCAGAAATTTTGCGTATAATATTTTTATTATTATTATAAAGGTGGGAATATATGTACTAGGTAATGTATATATGTGATAGATAAAAATCTATTTATTATATGAATAATTTCAAATAATTTTTGATCATTATATTCTAATAATAAATTAATTTGGTAGTAATAATATTTTATTAATTAATTTCTATGAAAATATGGTTATATATTATTTAAATAATATATGAAATGATTTTATTAGAATTATTATAATAATTATTTTATTATATAAATTTTAGTTCAGATTATTTAAGTTAATTATTTTAACGTAATTAATAATGCTATATATGCAAGATAAATCAGATATGAAATCCAAACCCTAATTCTGGATTTTGAACAAGGAATGAGAATAATAATATACTATTAATTATATTTCAGTGCTATAAATATGTACTGTATGTATAGACTGATAATGGTTGGTCAATTATGGTATAACGGTAGAAAACCTAGCATTACTGTGTTAAATCCTAATTTGAAACTCAATTATGAGCTTTAGACTTTTATGTAATCGTGATAATGTGATCAATGACTGATATTATAAATATTAATCTTAATTAGGGAAACCCTAATTATTGGAAACCCTAATTAATATTTAGAAACCATAGTTTTTATTTAGGAACCCTAATTATCAAATTGTACGCCCTAATTGCTAAATTAATGATCTTAATTATAATTTGTAAAACCTAAACCTAATTTTTCATGTTCTATGTAATTAGTAAACTAAGTATGATTAAGAAACCCTAATTGTCCATTTTTAGAAAATAAATTTTTATTTTTAAACCCTAAATAAAAAGCCTAGAAAATTAAATTTTTGAAAACCTTAGGGTTAAAACCTAAGGGCCAAACCCTAAAGGTTTGTCAAGATTACATTGTTGCCATTAAAATCATAAAGCAAATGCCCAAATTACTCCTCTTGTATTATTGTGGCTAACTTGTCAAACTTACCAAAACTTTAGTGGTTGAGCAACCCTAAGCTTAGCCATGTGTCTACAAACTCTACAATTCAGCCCTTTCCCAGCCAAATCCATTGCATACAAGTTATATATATATATATATATATATATATATATATAGATCAAGAGAGAGAAATGTTCATTATTTAGTTCGTTTATACACCAACTTTCATTCAAGACCTTCTCTCTCTATACCCACGAAAATCAAAGGTAATTCAGTTCCCAAATCAAGCCCCACTATCACCCATAACATATCAGAAGCTCAGATTCAATAATTTGTTCATAGAAAGGTATAAACCCTAAACAAAATCTGATCCTTGATCCTTTGTTAGATGTTAGATTTTTGTGTTAAAACATGTTGTTTATAATGTATATTGATGATCTGGGTTGATAGATGTTATATCCATAACATCTATAGGTTTGGATTTGAAGTTTTCAAAAATCTTGAAAAATTTTAAAATGTTTCTGACAGTCAAATGTCAGGTCTCTTAGATCTCAGTTTGTTGATTTTTTAGGTTGTTTAAAGGTTTGATCTTGTAGTATGCTATGAGATCTCTGTTCTAGAACTCGAACCAAGCCCATAACATGTACATATTAAAAGTTATGGATGGTCAAACATAGTTGACCGACCATGACTTCCATTTTTCTGGAAAACCCAGATCGTGCCCAAAAGGCTCTGACAAGATCTTCATGGGCTCAGATCTGACAGTGGGTTGATGATCTGTGTTTGTCTTTGCATCTAAGTTATAGTATGTTGTTTGGACTACAATTTGAAGCCTTTAGATCATCTAAATAACATATATATGTGATGTAGTGGCCAGTCAAAGTTGCATGGTTGAACACGAAAATGTTTTTCTGGGTAACCTAGAAACCTTATGATCATGATTTTTGACAAGCTTTGACTGACATAGATATGATGATTGTGTTGTTGTTAGACTAGTTTTATGTGATAGATCTATACACTGACATGTTGTCTACACACTGGAGTCACTGAATCACAAAATCATCACACGGATTGCAAGTTGTGGAAGCCCAAATAAGGCTACACGAACTGTTCTTCATTTCTAGGTAACCCAGAAAATGAAGAACAGCTCTGACAACTTGTTCTTGAGCTTAGATCTTGCATTTGGTGCATGTTATGACTCTGTTTGTTGTTGGATCATGTAGTATTAAATTAGTACTACAACATCTAACCATTAACTAGTCCAGAAACACATTACACACTGAATAATTGATGGTCAAACATGGTCCCTCGAAACTGTCATATGAATGTTCTTGGTGCTCAAAAACACCTTAGGCGACACTTTCTGTCACTAAAGACTATAGCGACAGACTTTTTAATTTAATTTAATTTATTTTCTAAAAATCATTTAAAAATAGAAATTAATTTCTGAAAATTACAAAAATAATTTGAAGTTATAAAAATTAACTTTTAATAATTTGGCATATTTTTCATAAATATTAGTATTTATTTAAATATTATTGATATTTAATTTATTTAATAAATGCATTAAATAAATTAATTAAAAATGATTTTTATATTAAAAATCATTTTAAATGATAATAAGGTATTTAAAAATATTTTAAGTTATAAAATATAACTTTTAATATTTTAAAGTAAATTTCATTAATTATTTAATATTAATGATATTAAATTTATTTAATAATAAATTAGTTTAAAATTGATTTTAATATTATAAAATTATTTTAAATGAAAATAAAGGCACAAAGATAACTTGAAAAAATAGATTAAAATTAGAAAAATACTATATTACCTAAATAATCTTTTCAACTTAAAATAACTTACAATCAGACATAACAATTATCATAATTTACCACACTACCACAATAATTAATTTTTCTTTAAAAATAGATATCAAGAAAAATATAAACTTGTCCACAAAACATCTGATCATCAATAACAATTATTATAATTCACCACACCATCACAATAATAATAATAATAATAATAATAATAATAATAATTATTATTATTATTATTATTATTATTATAATTATTATTATTATTATTATTATTACTATAATATTATTATAATTATAATTATAATTATAATTATTATTTTTATTATAATTATAATTATAATTATAATTATTTTTGTTGTTATTATTATTATTATTATTATTATTATTGTTCTTATTATTATTGTAATAATAGTTATTATTATTATTATTATTATTATTATTATTGTTGTTGTTGTTGTTGTTATTGTTATTGTTATTGTTATTATTATTATTATTATTATTGTTATAGTTATTATTATTATTGTTATAGTTATTATTATTATTATTATTATTGTTGTTGTTGTTATTGTTATTATTATTATTATTATTATTATTATTATTATTATTATTATTATTATTATTATTATTATTATTATTATTGTTATAGTTATTATTATTATTATTATTGTTGTTGTTGTTGTTGTTGTTGTTGTTGTTGTTGTTGTTGTTGTTGTTGAACAAGATAGAATTTATTGTATCCAACCGAATTGTTTTGGTTCAGATTCTAGACTAGTATGAAAATCCCGAATTTGAGAAACTTTTGTGCGCTTAAGGCGGATATGCTGGACGAAAATATCATTCGAACATGTAGTATTGATCAATACAGGGCATAACGGGATGATCACCCCCGTGCCTGTAAGTTATGACGGTTTACAAATGAAGTTCTGTTTAACCTTTTCGAAAATAGAAAATAATGTTCATAGTTTGTTGACCGATCCTCATTTATAGTCAGTACGTAGTTTCAAAAATTTGAAATCGAAATGATATGTTGTTTATTGTTACTTCAGCTTACTTCACAACTGTTGATTCGTTGTAGAAGTATCGTTCAAAGAAAACATTTACTTTCTTCAGCTAACTGTTATTGATTGCTATTACTTGCTGGGCACTCAAATGCTCATCCTTGCTTAGTTTAAATGTTTTCAGCTAAGTGTGAACAACATGAAGGCTTTGCTAAGAATAAGGGAAAATGAAAGGTTGCTGAATGAGTTAAACAGAATGATATTTGGTGGCGGATGAAAGTCACTCTTGTAAGAGATGAAGAATAATGTAATTATCATTATTTGTAATGAATAAGGTTATAAGGTATTAGAACCTGGGATTTGAAAATGTATGTTGTTATATTTAACTATATAATGATGTATGTTTGGCAAGAGATGGAACCGTGACGTACGGAATCTGGGTGTGAAAATAGACGGGATTTCGGGGCGTTACATAAGCTACCTCTCCTACTCTCCTTAAATTCTCAAAAGGTCCTATAAACCTCGGACTCAACTTTCCTTTCTTCCTAAAGTGTATCTTCCCTGTCCAAGGCGACACCTTCAGAAACACATATGAACCAACTTCAAACTTCCTCTTCGCACGGTGAGGATCCGCATACTTCTTCTGTCTGTCTTGAGCTGCTACCAGTCGTGTTCGTATTAACTTCACTACGTCTGTCATTTGTTGTACCATCTCAGGTCCCAACATTCAACTTTCACCTACTTTATCCCATCACAGTGGCATCCTACACTTCCTCCCATATAATGCTTCGTAAGGCGGCATGCCTATACTAGCGTGAAAACTATTGTTGTAAAAAAACTCTACTAAAGGTAGATGTTCGTCCCAACTCCCCTTGAAATCTATAATGCAAGATCTTAACATATCTTCTAACGTCTGAATTTTCTGTTCACTTTAACCGTCGGTTTGAGGTTGGTATGCTGTACTCAACCTCAACTGCGTTACCATCTGCTCTTGCAAACTCCTCCAGAAATTCAACGTGAATCGTGGATCACGATCTGACACAATCAAAACTGGTACTCAATGTCTTGAAATAATTTCTTTGACATACAGTTTAGCTAATTGCTCTAGTATACCTAACTCTTACCACTATTACCCAAATAGCGTTGTATTCCTTCTGCGTCATTGGAAGTCCCCCCACAAAGTCCATCTTGATATTTCCCTATTTCCACTCCAATATCTCTAGCGATTGTAACAATCCACTTGGTCGTTGGTGTTTGGTCTTAACTTTCTGACAAGTTAAGCACCTACTAACATATTCTATTATTTCTCTCTTCATGTTCGGCCACCAAAAGTTCTGTCAAAGGTCTTAATACATCTTGGTGCTACCCGGATGTATCGAGTACCTCGAACTATGGGCCTCTTCCATTCTCTCTCCTTTGAATTCTGTTGCCACTAGCTCCCTCAACCTTCGATACTCCCTCTCCTTAATTCTTATTCTTCCTCTCTTTGTGGTATTGGCTTAAAGCCTCACTACCACCCTCGAAAATAATTGCCTTATCTAGGATTATTCCAAAAGAAGCGCTCTGGAACATAGAAATCCTGCTATAGAGCCAGGGCTTCAGTCTCTTCTTAAATCTATGAGCCTTCCTCTGATCAGTGTCCACTTGATATGGAGAAAATCTTTCCAGTTCATTGAACTTAGCTGCATATTGGGGAACCTTTATGTCCCCCCTGTTTAAGTTCTAAGAACTTAATCTCCATCTTACCCTAAATGTTCGTAGGAAAGTAGTTCTCGAGAAAACCTTCTTGAACTATTCCAAAGTAACTACACCTGCTCCAGACCCACTCTGGTGAGCCTCCCACCAGAAGTTGGCTCCTCCTTTCATTATATAGGTCGTAAAAGAAGTCTTTTGCGCCTGCCCGACATTTGCTATAACAAATGCCTTCTCTATTTCCTTCATCCATGTCTGGGCCTTAATAGGGTCCATAGTTCCCTTGAACTCCGGCAGACCCATGCTTTTAAAGTCCTTAAAGGTAGTTACTCGAGCTATCCTAGGGACCACTGGTGCTCTACCCCCAACCTAACGTCCCAAAATCCAGTGTATCTTCATACCCGAATTTCATACATCACGAGTACATCTCATTCCAAACATACATCATTATATAACTAAATATATCAACATACATTCTCAAATCCCAGGTTCTAATATCTTATAATCTCGTTCAATACAAATAATGATAATTACATTATTCTTTACATCGTACAAGAGTGACTTTCATTCGCCACAAAGGATACATAACAGTTCATTAAACTATTCTATAGTTTAATTAAACTATTCTACATTATAAGTCTTGGCTTGACCTTCACACTCATTCAAATACTAAATGACACTCTGTCTGATACCAGTCAGCTTGATCTTTATGAGATCCTTAAGTTCTTCTACTTGAACACTGAAAATGTTTTTCATTTAAAACAAGTGTGAGCATTTAATTACTCAGCAAATCATAACAATTGAACAAACAACATCAAGAATTTAAACATTCTTTTAAGACTTCATTAACCAAACAAAGGTTATGAAGCAGCTTGAATAATAGGAATAATTCTGATTCCTATCATTTTAAAACATTAATCACATACACTTTAAAATACTTTCATTCTTTTACCATTTCCATACACATTCTGCATGGATAAAATCATTAGCCCAGACTTAACAATAATGGTTCATGAGTAAACATAACATTTTTCATATTGAACAGTTCAATCACAGAATAATTTATCTCATAGAAATACCGAAGTGTTAAAATTATGGCACAAGGCCTCATATATTCTACCACCTTGTACAATCATCACACATTTACACATAGATAAAACTTCTCAAGTTCAACATCTGATAAAGTTTAAGAAACTAGCATTCATATTAAACATGAATGAAGTTAGGAAACTTGCCTTATGCACAACTAAAACTTACAGTTTATGCTGAACTGCTCATCGCAATCCCTATATATCACATAAGGAATAACATGTCCCAAATTTTCATATTTTTGACTTATGCATTGGTTTAAACTTAACTTTACTCCTTATGGTTCATGTTTATAACCTAAGTTCACGTAACCATCGTTCTTTACCATTTTATCGCGTCATGACATCCAGAGATGTCTTAACTCATACGATAATCATCTTTGATGATTTAAATTCTTATCTTCTTCTTATAACTTTTTAGGACTTGGCAAACATCGAGTCTCTACTAGTATTCTATATGGTACTCTTAGTAGTTTCCCATAAACAACAAACAATCTAGTTTTCCATCTCATCTACACTGTCTTTCACAAGGAGTTAGATTGGTTACTAGTTCGTGTATGACCCCAACTTTTATGAATAAAGATTAATTTCTCTCGAAATATATTTTTGAATATTATGGTGTAAATATGATATAATGTTATAGTTGTGGGTAATATTTACAAATTTTGGAAAGTAAGCAAGTGGTTATATAATATTCGATTGGTCGGGGAATATTCATTTTAACAGGGAATATTCGTACGACGACACAATCATTGTTGGACCCCACAACGAAAGTATTGTCGTAGTTAGAAAATGACAGAATTATCTTTTATAAAAATAACGGCCAAAGTTTTACCGTTAAACTGTTGAACTACCCCATAGTAAAAGTACAGTAATACACGTGGTTGCATAGTAGCACACAGTATTGATTATTTATGCTTACATGAGAAGTCACTCAGTTATACTCAATTATTGCTACAGTAATTGCTGCATCATATCTATCATATTATTGATTTAATTATTGTCACAGTATCATCTGCCTAATATGTTATATTATTAAATCAATAATTGAGACGACAAAGTTATTTATATTATTATTTGCAATACTGACAATGTCTAGAAGTTCTGTCAAAGAGAGGTTTGGTCACCTAATTGCACGCCAATAAGGAGAATTCCTTATCGAAAAGCCCTCTCTTTCCTGGGAACGACCTGGTTGTTAAATATTGTGAGTTATAATATTAATGATGAATAAGTTCGTGTTGATTAAGGATGAAATTGATAGTTCCATTGTGTTGGGATTATTAGTGTTAGTGGAAATCGACATTTATTTCGATAATAATTGATGTCTGAAAGTTATACTGACCAACTGTAATGACCCCAAAATTCATACAATATAATTCTAAACTTCTGTCGTTAATAACACAACTACCTTCTAATTTTACATCCTTATTCGATGTTACACTTTATAAAATGCGGACTAATTTAAACTTTTCTATCTTCTTACTTTAATTCCCTGAATCAAAACCTTTATCATCTACATGTCTTTGAAACATATATAATCCATGATTCACTTCATCACAATTATTATATCAAAATTTACATTTCAACTCGATAACCTTTGCATATCAGATAACTCAAACTTTAACTTTACAACTCAACATAAAACTATACATCATAAAACATTTAGTACATCTCATGAATCTTAATCATGGTTTAAAGAAATAACAACTTTAGCTAAAAAAAATAAATTTAATCTTCATGTATTATTTCTGATCCACGTCATTCAAGTAGCACACAGTGTTACCTTCAATCCTTAACATGCAAAAATGGTTATTTGAAAGGTTGAGCTCGACAGCCCAGCAAAATCTAATGGTTTTCATGCATCACGTAGCACATAATAGCATGCTCAACATATATCTCATAAATATAGGACTAACATAACATACATGTTACAGTTCATATAACGAGTATAAAGATTGAGTTCCTTACTCAATCATCATGCTTTACTCAATCAACGTAGTCATAAGTTGACTTTAACATTTCACACATTCAACATATATAACACATCATGCTATTTGCAATAAAGATTTAAACAATCAATTCACATAGCAAATAGGAACTGAAAGACTTGCCTTGATCGTTGTTTACTAATAATAGTTTAACAGCTTACAGTTATCTGCACTTCACGTGCCCTACACAATTATATAATCATGCACATCAACTATTAGTCACATAGCAACGCATAGTAATTGTAATATAAACTTTACTTTACATCTCATAACCCTTCCTATTATATATACACAACGTTCAATTTTATTGTGTTAACTTTCAACTTATATCTCATTGTATTTCATATTCGAAGTTCATTCAAATGTTTAAGTCTTGCTAGGACTACTTATTAGTTTTATATTAACACTATTCAATACCTTATAATATTCATTTCATTTGATTTAAAACACTTTTTACGTTCATTATCACTTATCACGGCGTTTCGACGTTTATTCGTCACCCGCCCAATTTGTCTCTCTCGTGTGTGATTAGTATGCGTATTCAACTTATCCAATTTATTAATGTTAAGCATCATTATACTTCATAATATTCATGTTCTATAACTTAGAACAACATCTATTATCGTCGACATCACTATACTTGTGTATGTGCATGTGTCCGACGCTTCTCGATTGCCTCTGAATACGCATCACCACAAAGATGACCATTTTACTATGTAATAACCTATTTCGAGATTTCCTAAATAAAATAAATAAGAAAATTTAACCCGATGATTTAAGTATAATTTTTTTTTTAATTTAATGACGACTAAGTGTCTAGTAATGTGAACGATAAATGCGAATATATTTATTACTTGAAAAATTAGAAATAATTTTGGAATAATCAATTACTACAAATTATATTTTTATGGTAATTAATTTCGTAAGCGTAAATGTTTTTATTAATTATTTTCCATGATAACATGATTGGAAATAATATATGAAGTGATAATTAGAATTATATAATAAATATTTTATTATATGATTTGTTCGTAATATTTAAATTAATTATTTTAACTTGATTATTGATGTCGTAAAGAAAGAGAAGTCGATATGAGATCCAAACCCCGAATTGGGATTGTGATCAAGAGATGAGAATAATAATATTATATTATTGTTATAATGATTTTACAAAGACAATAATTATGTATCAGATATGTATGACAGATAATATCGAGCAAACGACTACCAATTAGGTCATAAAGATATTACCGTCATTGAAAACCCTAATTATTAAACTCGCTTATGAGATATGACCGAGTAGTGATCGTATATGTTTATCGTATATGAAGTTATCATCAAGAAAACCCTAATTATGTATGTCGATAATCAGACAAACCTAATTATTACAACCCTAATTCCATTGAAGTTAGAGATCAGAATGATCGTGTTAGAACATACATGTATAATTAGAGAACCCTAATGGTCAATTAGAAACCCTAATTGATGGCGTTAAGAAACCCTAATTAGAAAATCCTAATTTTCTATAGAAAACCCTAATTTAAAATTATCGGGTTAATTACGATGTTAATGTATAAAAGTTTTAATTTACCAAAGGATAGAATTAATTGGTAAATGATAAGAATTACCATCTAGTGATTAAATACTACATTTAATTGCTATGTACAAAAATGCCCATGAAATTATATGTGAAATTACCAAAATACCCTTTTAGTGTATTATTAGTTATATTATTTATGGAATTTTAAAATCTAAAGTGATAAACCCTAATGGTTATGGATAATGTCTATAATGCCCTTCATGGTAGACATGAGAAGTCTAAACTACCCTTGTGCATTATTAAAGGAAGAAATCAATTATTAGTGTGAAATGACTAAAATGCCCTTTTTGTCCATTTAGTGTATTATTAGTGTATTATTGAGGAATCTAGCAACAAATCATGGCCAACATCACTACCCTACCAATTGAGCATCCAAGACTCAATTATGCTCGATTCAATCAACCAATCTAGCATCCAAGGCATTTGAATTATTCTATAAATAGATTGGAGAGAGTTAGCATTTTTGTACACTAAAATTCATCCAACTCTCATCCTTAAGCTTCTCTCTCTAAAACCTACGAAATTATCTAGCATATCACCCCTAAAAAAAGCCCAACCATCACAAACAACAAATCGTAAGCATCAAGAAGCCGTAAATCAAAAATCAAGCTCAAAAGGTAGAAATCCTAAATTCTAGAAATCCTTCGATTCGATGTTAATTGATGCAATTGATTGTTTAAAGTAGTGTAATAGAGAGTCTATTAATGTTCGGGTTGTAAAATCATGAACCCATAACATCAAAGTGCACGAATTTGAAGATTTGAGCAAGTTAGAAAAACCGAATTCGTTATTTTTCACCAAATGTCGAGGCTATAACTCTTTGGTCGATCATGAGTTTTGTTGTTTAAAAGTTGTTATAGGTAGCCTAATATGTGGTCTTTAAACTCCAAAAGGAATCAGGTCTATATCTATTGTAGATCGGGATTTATAAGCGGTCAAAGTGGGTTGACCAAGATTGACCTACTGCTCTTCAAACCCGTAAAATATTCTAAGTGTCCGTAAAATATTTTTTTTTTGGCAAATGTCGTGCCTTATATCTCGGCCATCTTTAATGTGTTTTGTGTTCTAAAGGTTGATATGTGTATCTTGTTATGTGGTATTTAACCTCCAAAAGAATCAGGTCCATATATATTACGGATTAAGAGTTATTTAAGGTCAAAGTGGGTCGACTTAAGATTGACCGTAAAAATTCCGGGCAAATTTGCAATTTTCTAAGTGTTAATTTTTCCGACAAGGTTTGACCATACTTTAGATGCTTGATTTCTTGTTTTTATGATGATGTTAAGTGTTAGAGTTGTAGTCCTACATGTTGTTACACAATCGGAATTGATAGATCACATAAACGTTACACGATCATCAAGTTATAGAGGTCCAAAGTAGGCACCTCGAATCGCTTCTTCGTGAAGAAATGCCTTTGGTAGCTACTTTGATGGCTGATTTATCCTGCATCTGATGTTTGTTTAGAGGTTATGATTATTGGAGATTGTAGTCTTGTAATTCCTCTACAAGACCCAATTTATAGATTGTCCAAATTCGCTAAGATGAGAGAGTTATTCACTACCAAAAGTAGCCACCTTGGCTCGCCTTTATGAAGATCCTGGGTAGGCTCAAGAACACCTATATGACACTTCTCACACTATAGGGGCCTTTTAGCTTACGCTTTTTTAATTATTTTAATTTCTCGATTTTCCTAAAAATGATTTAAAA
Organism: Panax ginseng; assembly: GCA_020205605.1. Taxonomy (NCBI): domain Eukaryota; kingdom Viridiplantae; phylum Streptophyta; class Magnoliopsida; order Apiales; family Araliaceae; genus Panax; species Panax ginseng. Next base: position 88,016,642 of record CM035139.1, on the reverse strand, counting down.
ATTAGAAAATTAGATTTTAATTATTAAAATACCAAATAAATTATGAAAAATTATTTTAAAGTCCTAAAAATAGTTTTTAATTATTTTGAGTATATTTCATAAATATTTAATATTTTTGAAATATAAAAGGTATTTATTTATTTAATTATAATATTAAATAAATTATTTAAAATAGTTTTAATTCATGAAAAATCATGAAAAATTATATTATGGTATAAGAAAATATTTTAAGTTATTTCCATGACTTTTAATATTTTGTGATGAATTTCATTAATTAATTATATATTAATGATATTAAAGTTATTTAATGATTATATTAAATAATTTAGTTTAAAAATGATTTTAATATTATAAAAATCATTTTAAATGAAATTAAGGTATTTAAAAATATTTTAAGTTATAAAATATAACTTTTAATATTTAAAGGATAATTTCATTAATAATTTAATATTAATGATATTAAGATAATATTAATGATATTTAGTTTATTTAATAATTATTATTAAATAAATAGTTTAAAAATGGTTTTATTTATTTAAAAATCATTTAAAGAGGATATTAAGGATTTAAAAATATTTTAAGTTATAATTAATGACTTTTAATATTTGATGAATAGTACATTAATATTTATATATTAATGGTGATTATTTAAAATGATTTTAATTGTTTTAAAAATCATTTAAGGGTAATATAAATGTTTTAAAATAGTTTGAGTTATTATAAATAACTTTTATATTTTGGCAATGGTTTCATTAATAGTTTAATATAAATTAATTATTAATGATAATGGAATTGTTTAATGTTTAAATCATTTAATTATGATTCCGATGTTTGAAAGTTATAAATTTACCAAACTAGTCGACTTGAGAACCGATTATGAAGTTATGAAGTTTTGAGGAACACCTATAGTAATAGCTTATATCACTATAGGCCCTAGAGTGACAGATTTGAATTATTTTAAATTTTCAATTCTCGAAAATTCAAAATGATTAAAAATAAAATGTTTGATATTTACGATGTTGAGGTATAGATATAAGAGTCTTGACTCAAGATTTACCCGATAAAGTCGCTTTCAGACGCCGACAAAAATGTCATACCCTATAATAGAAAGAAAAGACTTCAGTAAGAGCATGGATGAGATATTTGAAAAATGTATAAAAATATTTCAAGTATAGAATATGAACTAAAAGTATGATCACCGCGATTATGTGATGACGTGATTAGACTACGTGCTCAATCGTAATAGATAAAGATTATGTGTTATGATATATTGTTCTAATCGAACTAATGATCCGATTATCGATAGGTTGTGATAAAGAGATAAAACCTAAGTTGAGATTTGTAATCAAAGAATCGTGCAAAGTATCTTACCTTTGCATTTCCTTTATGCAATGGACATGAGTAAGAAGTTTCGTAATTCTTTTTCTATTCCCGCATGTATTATGTACGCTTTGATTATCAACATGTTAGCTCGTATATATATTCTGTTCATTGATTTCTAAATGGTTATACAAGTGTCCCCACTGATAATCATGGCATTTATTCACATGTTGATACACTTTTTCAATTACCCGTATATATATATGTTGAATTACATATTATTGTCGAAAGCAAGATTAAAACCTTCTGTTTGGAACCGTGTATGTATGAACATCCCGATAATGGGAAAATTTTATGCGCCTTCTACGGACAAAGGGTGAGCGATGAATTTCGCTCAAGTTATGTAGTATTGATCAATACAGGTACAACTGGCCGATCACCCTCCGCGTCTGTGAAGTTATGACGGTTTATGATGAATTTCGCTAAACCTTTTCAAAATGAAAACCATGTTCATAGTATGTTTTAAACCCTATTCATGGGCGGAGCCTCATTTCAAGAATTTGAAAGAGAGTTGTTATGTGAATCTTTTATCAAGACGATTACTTCACAACTTTTGATTCGTTGTAGAAGTGTTATGTAAAGAGAATACTTATATTCTTTCAAATTTATATATATAATTGCTATTACTTGTCAAGCACTCAAATGCTCATCCTTGCTTAAACTAAATGTTTTCAAGATGCATTTATCGACCAAGGCTCGTGTACCTAACAAGGAAAAGAAAAGCTATTCAATGAGATTTAGTATGAGTTAATGGTTATAGTTAGTAAGACAATGGAATCTATTGTCGATATTGTAAGGAATGTATTTGAAGGTCACGACACTGGGGGAGTAAACTTTGATGTATGTAAATTAAGTTCGAATGTATTATTATTTAGTATTATTCACTTTTAAAGAAATGGTATCGTGGAGAACCGAAGTTCGGGTTTCAAGTATCCTGATTTGGGGTCGCCACAAAGTTGGTATCAAAGTCGAGGTTATAAACGTTAGAATGCTAAACCTAGGTTATAACCTTAGTAGAATGGAGTAACGAAAGTTAAGATAGATATTATTCAATGACGTAAGAACTCGTGAAGAATTATAACCTTAGTAAATGGAGACTAAAGTAGATATATTCAAAGAAACCAGAGACGGCACTCGTGAGAAGTTATAGGATATGATGAGTTGAAGAGATTCATCGAAGTTTTAGTGGTACTAAATAAAATATTACTTCATTTTAATGATGAATATATTTTATTTCAAAGAATGATGTTGTCTCGCTTATCGTGTGGTCATAGATGGATGACGAAAGTCAAATAGTAATTCCTCGACCCAAGAGACGATGGACTCTAGCGAGGAGTACATGCATGCGAGAGATGATAAGAGATTTGATAGTTAGAACGATGACTTAAAGGTTAGAGTCGAGCAAAGCGAGGCACGTAAATCGTATTTCCATTTCTAACAAAGAAGATAAGGACGCCGCCACCGAAACACGTATGGAGTTAGCCGAGTTACGAGGGAGGTTGGAGCAGAGGGAGAGACACAGATAGATAAATTGAAGGTTGAGATAGAAGCCAAAGACACCAGGATATATACCTTGAGCAGTTTTAGACATCGCTTTTATGCGATTCGACACGGTGGATGGAGCGCTTTCTACAGAGAAAGATAGGCGCTGATGTGTTTATAGAGATGGATTGAATAAATTCATCGTCAAACAAAATAAGAGACAACGATATAGAACTCTTGATTGTCAGTATATATATACTATATGCTAATCGTGGTAACTTATGTATGTAGATGTCCGTGGAAAAGATATGTGGAATAAGAAGGATCGATCCATACCCCGAAGCTAATATCGAGGCCAACAAATGAAATAGAAGCTTACCAAGAACCCAAATCGACGAGGTGGCTATAGTGGAAAACGAGTATCGATCCGTAAATGGTGGATTTGATGATAAAGGATTCGTACACTAAAGTTGAAGCCGCCAAGCATCAACGAAAGTGCAGATCCGGAGAACAAGGTTTCTTCACTAGAAAGGTTGTGGGAGATAGAAAAGTTGCTTAATATTCAACCGCTAAAAGCATTAAAAGAAACAATGGAAGAGCAAGATAAGCTCAAAATCCAAATTGACCAGATGGGAGCCTCAAGCAACACATCGTGTTCGCAAATTCCGAGAGGTAAGGAAAAAAAAGAAAGATAGAAGATCCCGACTTAGGAAAACCTCGATAAGAAGAAAGGGAAGAAGATATGTTATATTTATACGTGAGGGACATACCTCTCCTATTGTCCTTAACTATAAGAAAGGTGGATGTTTTAATTGTGGAATGAAAAGGACATCGAAGTGAAAAGAATGTCCGAAGAAAAGATTTAGATAAGTTATGTTGAGTAGATGTAATGTGTGATAAGTAATGAACTATATTTCAACCTTTATGTTGATCAAGTTTATAAATCCCACTTTTGAGTCACAAAGGATAGTCGATGTTTAAAGCAATATGTGCTATGGTATGTTAAGTTCTATTAATGTGAGGTGCTATGGGTTGGAAGTACCATGAGTGTCACAAGTTGGATTAATGAAGTAAGTTGTTATAAAGGTAGCAAATATTTATCCTAATATTGGTTAATCTAGTAAACCAAGTTTCAAAATTTAATATTTTGGAATACATGATTATTTGAGTAGAAAATTTTGTGTTATATGTCTAACGATATCATGATGAGGCTTAGAATGTAAGGAAATGAAGAATAATTTATGATTATGTCACCGAGACGAAAACAAAAAACAAATGCGGAAGATCAACCAGATAATCGAACGTCGAACGCCAAAGACTTTAAGGCAATCCTATTGCTAGGTATAGAGGATTAAGTGACTCAAGAGAAGCGCTTATGATAGTTAGGATAACTTAAAAGGGCAAAAAGATAACTTTTATCACCTATACGATAAAAAAGGAAATGAGATAAAGAGAAAGTTTGTGGGGGCGTAAGAGACATATCTCTTCCAATTGTCCCAATTCAAGAATGTATATCGAATGTTTTATTTATGAATCAATGGAGTATAAGATGAAAGAGTATAAGGTGAAAGAAGAAGAAATGAGATAAGGAATGTGAATACGAGAAATGACAAAGAAGATATAAAGCGCAAAATCTAAATAAACCGTAAGTGTCTTCATTATGGTCGCTCAAGATATCGTAGCAGGGCTTGAGGATACTGATGGCAAACCGGAAATGGAACTCCGTGTTCTATTCAAATAACTTATGTGTCTTATATGATTTTCCTCAGAAATATACATATATAGTAAATTACTTTATTAAAGAAATTTTGAGGAAGGAATTTGAGTTCTTTAGAGATCAAATTTCATTTATCGAAAGAGACAAGCATTATGGAGAATAGTTAAAGATCGGCTTCGATCAAGTATGATCGAGATCTACGTGCAATGATTATATGTGTTATGTACCTTCTCAAGATATGAAGTTTTAAAGCTATGATTCCGGGGACTAATCTTTATAAGGAGAGGTGAATGTAATAACCCGAGATTTCCTAAATAAAATAAATAAGAAAATTTATGATAATTTTTTTTTTTTTAATGACGAGAATAAGTGTCTAGAATGTGAACGATAAATGCGAATATATTTATTACTTGAAAAATTAGAAATAATTTTGGAATTATTAATTACTACAAATTATATTTTTATGGTAATTAATTTCATAAGCGTAAATGTTTTTATTAATTATTTTCCATGATAACATGATTGGAAATAATATATGAAGTGATAATTAGAATTATATAATAAATATTTTATTATATGATTTGTTCGTAATATTTAAGTTAATTATTTTAACTTGATTATTGATGTCGTAAGAAAGAGAAGTCGATATGAGATCCAAACCCCGAATTGGGATTGTGATCAAGAGATGAGAATAATAATATTATATTATTGTTATAATGATTTTACAAAGACAATAATTATGTATCAGAGATATGTGCTGACACAGATAATATCGAAAGCAATGACTACCAATTAGGTCATAAAGATATTACCGCGTCATGTGAAACCCTAATTATTAAACTCGCTTATGAGATATGACCGAGAGTACTGTATATGAAGTTTATCGTATATGAAGTTATCGTATAAGATGCTCATAATTAGAAGAAACCCTAATTATCATTACGATAATTGTGACAAACCCTAATTATTACAACCCTAATTCCATGAAGTTAGAGATCGTAATGACCGTGTTAGAACATACACGTATAATTAGAGAACCCTAATGGTCAATTAGAAACCCTAATTGATGGCGTTAAGAAACCCTAATTAGAAAATCCTAATTTTCTATAAAACCCCTAATTTAAAATTATCGGGTTTAATTACGATGTTAATGTATAAAAGTTTTAATTTACCAAAGGATAGAATTAATTGGTAAATGATAAGAATTACCATCTAGTGATTAAATACTACATTTAATTGCTATGTACAAAAATGCCCATGAAATTATATGTGAAATTACCAAAATACCCTTTTTAGTGTATTATTAGTTATATTATTTATGGAATTTTAAAATCTAAAGTGATAAACCCTAATGGTTATGGATAATGTCTATAATGCCCTTCATGGTAGACATGAGAAGTCTAAACTACCCTTGTGCATTATTAAAGGAAGAAATCAATTATTAGTGTGGAAATGACTAAAATGCCCTTTTGTCCATTTAGTGTATTATTAGTGTATTATTGAGGAATCTAGCAACAAATCATGGCCAACATCACTACCCTACCAATTGAGCATCCAAGACTCAATTATGCTCATTCAATCAACCAATCTAGCATCCAAGGCATTTGAATTATTCTATAAATAGATTGGAGAGAGTTAGATTTTTTGTACACTAAAATTCATCCAACTCTCATCCTTAAGCTTCTCTCTAAAACCTACGAAATTATCTAGCATATCACCCTAAAAAAGCCCAACCATCACAAACAACAAATCGTAGCATCAAGAAGCCGTAAATCAAAAATCAAGCTTCAAAAGGTAGAAATCCTAAATTCTAGAAATCCTTCGATTCGATGTTAATTGATGCAATTGATTGTTTAAAGTAGTGTAATAGAGAGTCTATTAATGTTCGGGTTGTAAAATCATGAACCCATAACATCAAAGTGCACGAATTTGAAGATTTGAGCAAGTTAGAAAACCGAATTCGCTATTTTTCACCAAATGTCGAGGCTATAACTCTTTGGTCGATCAATGAGTTTTGTTGTTTAAAAGTTGTTATAGGTAGCCCGATATGTGGTCTTTAAACTCCAAAAGGAATCAGGTCTATATCTATTGTAGATCGGGATTTATAAGCTTGGTCAAAGTGGGTCAATTTAAGATTGACCTACTGTTTTTCAAACCCGTAAAATATTCTAAGTGTCCGTAAAATATTTTTTTGGCAAATGTCGTGCCTTATATCTCATTATCATCTTTAATGTGTTTTGTGTTCTAAAGGTTGATATGTGTATCTTGTTATGTGGTATTTAACCTCCAAAAAGAATCAGTCCATATATATTACTTGATTAAGAGTTATTTAAGGTCAAAGTGGGTTGACCAAGATTTGATTCTAAAAATTCTCAAGCAAATTCTGCATTTTCTAAGTGTTAATTTTTCCGACAAGGTTTGACCATACTTTTTAGATGCTTGATTTCTTGTTGTTATGATGATGTTAAGTGTTAGAGTTGTAGTCCTACATGTTGTCTACACACAATCGGAATTGATAGATCACATAAACGTTACACGATCATCAAGTTATAGAGGTCCAAAGTAGGCACCTCGAATCGTTTCTTCGTGAAGAAATGTTTTGGTAGCTACTTTGATGGCTGATTTATCCCAGATCCGATGTTTGTTTAGAGGTTATGATTATTGGATCTTGTAGTCTTGTATTTCCTCTACAAGACCCAATTTATAGATTGTCCAAATTCGCTAAGATGAGAGAGTTATTCACTACCAAAGTAGCCACCTTGCCTTTCTTTATGAAAGATCTCTGTAGGCTCAAGAACACCTATATACACACTTCCACTATATAGGGGCCTTTAGCTTACGCTTTTAATTATTTTAATTTCTGATTTTCCTAAAAATAATTTAAAAATTAGAAAAATTAGATTTTAATTATTAAAAATACCAAATAAATTATGAAAAATTATTTTAAAGTCCTAAAAATAGTTTTTAATTATTTTGAGTATATTTCATAAATATTTAATATTTTTGAATATAAAAGGTATTTATTTATTTAATTATAATATTAAATAAATTATTTAAAATAGTTTTAATTCATGAAAAATCATGAAAAATTATATTATGGTATAAGAAAATATTTTAAGTTATTTCCCATGACTTTTAATATTTTGTGATGAATTTTATTAATTAATTATATATTAATGATATTAAAGTTATTTAATGATTATATTAAATAATTTAGTTTAAAAATGATTTTAATATTATAAAAATCATTTTAAATGAAATTAAGGTATTTAAAAATATTTTAAGTTATAAAATATAACTTTTAATATTTAAAGGATAATTTCATTAATAATTTAATATTAATGATATTAAGATAATATTAATGATATTTAGTTTATTTAATAATTATTATTAAATAAATAGTTTAAAAATGGTTTTATTTATTTAAAAATCATTTAAAGAGGATATTAAGGATTTAAAAATATTTTAAGTTATAATTAATGACTTTTAATATTTGATGAATAGTACATTAATATTTATATATTAATGGTGATTATTTAAAAATGATTTTAATTGTTTTAAAAAATCATTTAAGGGTAATATAAATGTTTTAAAAATAGTTTGAGTTATTATAAATAACTTTTATATTTTGGCAATGGTTTCATTAATAGTTTAATATAAATTAATTATTAATGATAATGGAATTGTTTAATGTTTAAATCATTTAATTATGATTCCGATGTTCGAAAGTTATAAATTTTACCAAACTAGTCGACTTTGAGAACCCGATTATGAAGTTATGAAGTTTTGAGGAACACCTATAGTAATAAATATTATATCACTATAGGCCCTGAGTGATGATTTTGAATTATTTTAAATTTTTCAATTTCTCGAAAATTCAAAATGATTAAAAATAAAATGTTTGATATTTACGATGTTGAGGTATAGGATAAGAGTCTTAGACTCAATTTACTACGATAAAGTCAGCTTAAGACGACGACAAAATGTCGTACCCTATAATAGAAAAGAAAAGACTTCAGTAAGAGCATGGATGAGATATTTGAAAAATGTATAAAAGTATAGAATGAACTAAAAAGTATGATCACCGCGATTATGTGATGACGTGATTAGACTATGTATCAATCGTAATAGATAAAGATTTACGTGTTATGATATATTGTTCTAATCGAACTAATGATCCGATTATCGATAGGTTGTGATAAAGAGATAAAACCTAAGTTGAGATTTGTAATCAAGAATCAAAAAGTATCTTACCTTTGCATTTTCTTTATGCAATGGACATGAGTAAGAAGTTTCGTAATTCTTTTCTATTCCCGCATGCATTATGTACGCTTTGATTATCAACATGTTAGCTCGTATATATATTCGCTCATTGATTTCTAAATGGTTATACAAGTGTCCCCACTGGATAATCATGGCATTTATTCACATGTTGATACACTTTTTCAATTACCCGTATATATATATGTTGAATTACATATTATTGTCGAGCAAGATTAAAACCTTCTGTTTGGAACCGTGCATGTATGAACATCCCGATAATGGGAAAATTTTTATGCGCGCTTTACGACAAAGGGTGAGCGATGAATTTCGCTCAAGTTATGTAGTATTGATCAATACAGGTACAACGGGGTCGATCACCCTCCGTCTGTGTAGTTATGACTTCTGCTTATGGATGAATTTCTCGCTAAACCTTTTCGAAAATGAAAACCATGTTCATAGTATGTTTCTTAAACCCTATTCATGGGTGGAGCCTCATTTCAAGAATTTGAAGAGAGTTGTTATGTGAATCTTTTATCAAGATGACATTACTTCACAACTTTTGATTCGTTGTAGTAGTGTTATGTAAAGAGAATACTTATATTCTTTCAAATTTTATATATATAATTGCTATTACTTGTTGGCACTCAAATGCTCATCCTTGCTTAAACTAAATGTTTCAAGATGCATTTATCGACACCAAGGCTCAGTACCTAACAAGGAAAAGAAAAGCTATTCAATGAGATTTAGTATGAGTTAATGGTTATAGTTAGTAAGACAATGGAATCTATTGTCGATATTGTAAGGAATGTATTTGAAGGTCACGCACTGGGAAGTAAACTTTGATGTATGTAAATTAAGTTCGAATGTATTATTATTTAGTATTATTCACCTTTAAAGAAATGGTATCGGGAGAACCGAAGTTAGAAGTATTTAGACATCGCCTTTATGCGATTCGACACGAAGTGGATGGAGCGCCTTTCGGCAGAAAAGATAAGCGTTGATGTGTTTATAGAGATGGATTGAATAAATTCATTGTCAAACAAAATAAGAGACAACGATATATAGAACTCTTGATTGTCGTGGTATATATACTATATGCTAATCGTGGTAACTTATGTATGTAGATGTCCGGTGGAAAAGATATGTGAATAAGAAGGATCGATCCATACCCCGAGCTAATATCGAGGCCAACAATTTGAAATAGAAGCTTACCAAGAACCCAAATCGGACGAGGTGACTATAGTGGAAAACGTAGTATCGATCCGAAATGGTGGATTTGACGTGATAGTGATTCAGACACTAAAGTTGAAGCTGCTCAAGCATCAACGAAAGTGCAGGATCTGGAGAACACGGTTTCTTCACTAGAAAGGTTGTGGGAGATAGAAAAGTTGCTTAATATTCAACTGCGAAAAGCATTAAAAGAAATAATGGAAGAGCAAGATAAGCTCAAAATCCAAATTGACGGATGGGAGCCTCAAACAACACATCGTGTTCAGCTCCGAGAGGTAAGGGGAAAAGAAAGATAGAAGATCCCACTTAGGAAAACTCGATAAGAAGAAAGGAAAGAAGATATGTTATGTTTGCGACGTGAGGACAAACCTCTCATTATTGTCCTTATTTAGAACCAAAGTTCATGTTTTGTTTTTGTAGGAGGAAAGGCGATCAAGTGAAAAGATGTCCAAGAAAAAAGATTTAGGTTATGTTGAGTAGATGTAATGTGTGATAAGTAATGAACTATATTTCAACCTTTGTGTTGATCAAGTTTATAAATCCCACTTTTGAGTCACAAAGGGATAAATGATGTTTAAAGCAATATATGTGCTATGGTATGTTAAGTTCTATTAATGTGAGGTGCTATGGTTGGAAGTACCATGAGTGTCACAAGTTGGATTAATGAAGTAAGTTGTTATAAAGGTAGCGATATTTATCCGAATATTGGTTAATCTAGTAAACCAAGTTTCAAAATTTAATATTTTGGAATACATGATTATTTGAGTAGAAACTTTTGTGTTATATGTCGAGCGATATCGATGAGGCTTAGAATGTAAGGAAATGAAGAATAATTTATGATTATGTCACCGAGACGAAAACAAAAACCACGGTAGCGGAAGATCAACGGATAATCGAACGTCGAACGCCAAAGACTTTAAGGCAATCCTATTTCTAGGGTATAGAGGATTAAGTGACTCAGTAGAAGCGTTTATGATAGTATAATATACTAAATTAAAAATAAAGGAAAAGATGAAGGTATTATACTGTAATATTTCGAGCCCCAAAATGCGCAATTATCGAAACTATATTTTCCTATAAATAGAAGCTCATTCTTCCTTCATTCTCACCAATTCACTAAGTCTCACAAGAGTAATTATAGAGAGAGAAGAGAAGTCTGCTACCTCACTATTCCAGTATCTAGTCTTCTTCTGAGGTAAGGGATATTATTTTGTTCAGTATTCATAGGAATAATATTTTCTTCCATACTCTGTAGTATGTGAGTAATATTATTTCGTCTCGTATTCATGATTATACTCTCATCTTCTTAAAGTATTGCTTCTATACTCCGTGAAATTAGTAGAATATCCTTGAAATTTGTGCTTCATCTAGTATCGTTTTACAAGAATATTTTCTGCACATTCTTGTTAAATTTTAAGCTTTTCATGCCGGAGTACTGTCCATGAGTACTATTCATTTATACGATACTATTCACAAAAGTACTATTCACAGGTACTATTTATAAATAACTATTCATGAGATACTATTCACGAGTACTATTCATAAAGTACTATTCACGGGATACTATTCCTGAAGTACTATTCATGGGGTACTATTCACTCGGATACTATTCACCGAAAGTACTATTCATGATAAAAATTGATTTCTTTTCGGTCCAAATCATTTTTGATACAATATCATTCTTGAATTTTACTCCACAAAGCAGTATCATGTTGGCAATTTGAACATTATTGAATTCTGGATAAATTAAATTATTAAAGTCTTTAAAATTTATCCTCAAACTTATTTTACTGAATTCTTATATCATTGTCATGATCCTCATGCTTATATTGTGATGCAAGTCATCTTTTGCTCACGTGCATATATGAACTGTTGATTGGTATGATTATGACCAGGGATCATTCGGTATAATCATGACCCATAATGTTACAAATGATGTAGTAAAGTCCTCATTTGCCTGTAGTTCATTGATGGACAAATTGTTGGTATGATTATGACCGTGAATTATTCTAAGATAGTCATGACCATTGATGATTACATGAATATCCTTGGTCAGCGTGAATGCGAGGATGATTCGATGATGTGGTTTATTTATTGTCGAGTCTCAAATGATAAAGTTGATGAAAATCTTTTTAAATCATAGAAGATAGTAGATATCATGCTTTACTTGACTCTTCTAATGGATTGCTTGTTCTGCTGCCGTTAAACTTGATGTTTATTATATTTTATCAGTTTAACACTGTCGAAGCCTAATGATAAATTATTCTGCATTATCTTAGTCATAATATTTCTTACTGGGCTAGTTCAGCTCACCCTTTTGCTTTCATTGTTCTCTTCAGGAAATGAGAACGTAGCCGGGACTAGTCAAGGAACGGAGTGACGGTCCAGATGTTTGTATTAGTAGTCCTCACTATCCTGTGAAATAGTGTGATAATAAATGAAGACTTATTTTGAGTTTGAGTACTGTCTAGAAGACAATATTTGTATTAAAACTCACAGTTCATGTTGTATAATTAAGTTTGTATTTGTATTTAGTACCATGTATTTGGAGACCCAAGATGGGTGATGTATACCTATTTTGGAGGCGTCACAGTTGGTATCAAAGCTTAGGGATATGATCCCTGGCTGAGATGTGTGACAAGAACTAGGAGGGGAGAGACGGGGAATTTCGTCGCTAGTATGACCTACATAAGTTTATTTGGTATTTAATTGGTCGGTCATAGTATAGGGATAATATGTGACATGTCAATTAACCCTTATTTTTTCGTAGTATTTAAAAATGGCATCCGAAAATGTTGAGATAAGCAATGAAGCACATGAGACCGTTGAGTCACCAACGATCAATACCCAGGATAATATGCAACAGAAAGATAATAATCCTCAGGTAAACAATAATACCAATGAAATGGTGAACGATGGGATGTTCAGAGGCTTTATTAAATTCATGCAACATCAGGCGAGAGCGGCTCCTGTTCAAAATGCAAGGGGAAACATCGAAACTCTTGAGATGATGGCCACCGCTAAATGCTTCAAGGAGCCGGGACCACCGAGTTTTTGGAGAGCTAAAACCACTTAAGGCGGAAATGTGAATAAAGCGGAGATCACCAAGATATTTGATGTTTTGGGATGCTCATGAGGAGCAAAAGGTTCCTTTGCCACCTTCATGTTATTCGAATCGGAGGCGATTCTTGGTGGGAATCAGTAGCGTACTCAACCTATCGCAGACCGAAGATGACTTGGGAGAAGTTCCAAGAATGCTCAACGACAAGTACTTTCCCGAAAGTATTCGTCACATGAAAGAGGTATAGTTCATCAAGCTGGAGCAAAACAATATGACCGCGTCGCAGTACGAAGCCAAGTTTGTTGAGTTGTCCCGGTTTGTGTCACACTTGGTTGATAATGAGGAGAGAATGACGCGGATGTTTCTAAGAGGTTTGAAACCCGAGATACGTCAATACCTTATCTCTCACAAATTGTGTTTGTATTCAGATGTTGTAAATAGGGCTCAGTTATTGGAGCGCGATAATGAGTCAACCCAACCAAGAGAGATCAGTCAACAAGTCGATAATACCAGTGGTAGCAGTCATAAAAGCGGTGACAACAAACATGGAGGGAATCAACATGCCAAAAATGGTAACCACTTCGGTGGTAATCATGGCCATGATAATAGAAGTGGAAATTTCAAGAAGAGGAGATTCAATAATGATGGAAAGATGTCAGCACCAGCACCTGTTGTTAAGGAAGGAGAACGACCACCGGTTGTATGTTACAAATATGGAGGGGAAGGACACATCAGTCCAAACTGCGCGATGCAGTCCAAAGCGTGTTATAATTGTTGAAAAGAAGGTCACCTAGCCCGATTTTTTCGTGCACCAAAGTCAAGTCCAGCTGGGATGGAGGCATCAAAGGGTGTCCCAGACAAGACAAAACTGGTAGTTCAAGGGAGAGCATTTGTCGTAACCTCCCAAAAAGCGAGGAATCCGAATGAGGTGATCACGGGTAAGCTAATCATAAACTCTAACGAAGTTTATACTTTATTTGATACTGGTTCTACCCATTCTATTATTTCTCCTACTTGCGCTCAACGTTTAAATTTGACTCCAGAGAAATTAGATTTTGATTTATCTGTTGAAACTCCGTTGGGAGAAACCTTCATTACATCCACTGTTTATAAGTCTTGTTTGATTCAAATCGGTAACCGCATATTTCCTGTCGATCTTATCTCTTTGAAAATACTTGCATTTGATGTGATTTTAGGAATTGATTGGTTAACTACTCATCATGCTAAAATTGATTATTTTCCTAATGTTGTTAGCTTTCATATTCCTAACCAACCTATTATAAGAATTCAAGCAACCAAACCACTAAAGTCAATCATTGTCATATCAAGTCATAAAGCTATTCATTTATTGAAAAATGGATGTCAAGCTTTCATAGCCCATGTCATTCATCCTAGTACGTCTCCTTGGGGTGCTCTTGTTCTATTCGTGAAGAAGAAAGATTGAAGTATGCGACTTTGTATTGATTATCGGGAGTTAAATCATGTCACCATAAAAAATAAGTACCCGTTACCTCGTATTGATGATCTGTTTGACCAGTTACAAGGCGCCAAATTCTTTTCAAAGATTGATCTTCGTTTCGGATATCACCAATTGAAGATTAAAACCGATGACATTCTAAAGACAGCTTTCAGAACTTGGTATGGGCATTATGAATTCCTAGTCATGTCTTTTGGATTGACTAATGCTCCTGCTGCCTTCATGGATATGATGAACCGAGTATTCAAGGAATATTTGGATCACTTTGTGGTCGTCTTTATAGATGACATCCTCATATACTCCAAAACGTGTGAATACCATGAGCAACACTTGAGACTGATACTCCAAAAGCTTCGTGAAAACAAAATATATGCCAAGTTAAAAAAATGCGAGTTCTGGCTTGAGGAAGCTGCATTCCTTGGGCACGTGATATCAAATCATAGAATATCTGTTGACCCGACAAAGATTGAAGTAATTCAAAGCTGGGAGCAACCTAAGTCAGTGACCGAAGTACGTAGCTTTCTCAGCTTAGCTGGTTATTATCGGAGATTTGTAGAAGGGTTTTCTCGAATCGCTATTCCATTAACTCAGCTGACTCGAAAAGACACAAAATTTGGTTGGAGCGAGGAATGTGAGAAGAGTTTTTAGGAACTCAAGAGAAGACTCATTTCAGCACCTGTTCTGACAATACCATCTGGATCGGAGGGATTTGTCATCTACAACGATGCTTCATGCAAGGGGTTAGGATGTGTTCTCATGCAACATGGGAAAGTCATAGCCTATGCCTCTCGACAACTCAAAGAATATGAGAGGAATTATCTCACTCACGATCTAGAGTTGGTAACTATTGTTTTTGCGCTTAAGATTTGGAGGCATTACCTGTATGGAGAGAAGGTGGAGATCTATACGGATCATAAAAGCCTCAAATATTTCTTCACTCAAAAGGAAGTCAACATGCAGCAACGACGATGGCTTGAGCTGTTGAAAGATTATGATCATACCATTCAATACCATCCTAGAAAAGCGAACGTAGTAGCTGACGTATTGAGTAGAAGATCATATGCGGGTACGAGTGCGATATTGTCAACGCAAAGGCCCATTTTGTATGACTTACAAAGGATGGAGATAGAGTTAAAGACTCCAGGGACCCATGTGATGATGGCGAATATACGAGTAGAACCGACTTTAATCGATAAAGTTAAAAGTCTTTCAAGCTACTGCACTGGAGTCGATGCGAATGAGGAAGAAAGTGCAAGAAGGTGCTATTTCGGAAGTAAGAATCGATGAAGAAGTAATACTTTGAGTCAACTCCAGACTTTGTGTTCGTAATGATTCTGACTTGAAGTATAAAATCATGATGGAGGTGCACAACACACCATTTGCAATCCATCCCAGGAGTACCAAAATGTATCGTGATCTTTGACATACATTTTGGTGGAGAAATATGAAGAGAGAGATAGCGGGATTTATCTCAAGGTGTCTAACTTGTCAACGAGTAAAGGCAGAGCATCAAGTGCCAAAAGGCCCATTACAACCACTTGAAATTCCAGAATGGAAATGGGAGCACATTACCATGGATTTCGTTACTGGTCTTCCTAAGGTTTCTCAAGGCATAGATGCGATTTGGGTCATTGTTGATAGATTGACCAAGTCTGCTCATTTCTTACCGATACGAGAAACTTATACACTTGAACGTCTTGCTAGTATGTACATAAACGAGATTATAAGATTGCATGGTATGCCAGTATCCATAGTTTCTGATTGAGACCCAAGATTCACTTCAAGATTTTGGGTTAGTTTTCAAAAAGCTATGGGCACATATTTACGATTTAGTTCGGCATATCATCTTCAAATGGACGGGCAGTTAGAGAGGACTATTCAAACTCTTGAAGATGTATTAAGACTCTGTGTCCTTGACTTCAAAGGAAGTTGGGACAAGTTCTTACAATTGGTGGAGTTTTCCTACAACAACAATTATCAAGCAAGTATTGGCATGGCTCCATTTGAAGCATTGTATGGAAGAAAGTGTCATTCTCCAGTATGCTGGGATGAGGTGGGTGAAGCAACATTGTTGGGACTGGAGTTGGTACGTATGACTACGAAAAAGATTCAAATGATCCGACAACATATAAAAACCTCACAAAAACGACAAAAGAGTTATGCTGATCTTCATCGAAAGGACGTGGAATGCAATATTGGAGATCATGTGTTGTTACGTGTTGCTCCATGGAAAGGAGTTATGAGATTTGGAAAGAGAGAAAAAGCTCAATCCTCGATTCATTGGCCCATTTTAATCCTTGATCGAGTAGGAATCTGTGGCCTATAGACTCGCCTTTACCGCCAAGTATGTCTCGGTTCATAACGCTTTTCACATATCTATGTTACGTAAATATGTGAAAGACCCGAACCACATTATTGAATTAGAGCCGGATGAGATAGCGAAAGATTTAACGTATGAAGAGGTACCTGTTAAAATTTTGGATAAGAAGGATCATATTCTACGCTCTAAAGTTATACCTCAAGTCAAAGTTTTGTGTAGAAATCACAATGTTGAGGAAATGACCTGGGAGTTAGAATCTGAAATGAAATCAAGGTATCCTCACCTCTTCGACATACTAGGTACGCACCCTAATTTCGAGGATGAAATTTCATAAGAAGGGGAGGTTGTAAGACCCCAACTTTTACGAATAAAGATTAATTTCTCTCGAAATATATTTTTTAATATTATGGTGTGGATATGATATAATGTTATAGTTGTGGGTAATATTTATAAATTTTGTATAGTAAGCAAGTGGTTATATAATATTCGATTGGACGAGGAATATTCGTTTTAACAGGGAATATTTGTACGACGACACAATCATTGGTGGACCCCACAATGGAAGTATTGTCGTAGTTAGAAAATGACATAATTATCTTTTATAAAAATAACGATGAAAATTTTACCGTTAAACTGTTGAACTACCCGGTAGTAAAAGTACAGTAATACGCGTGGTTGCATAGTAGCACACGGTATTAATTATTGATGATTACGTGAGAAGTCACTCAATTATACTCAATTATTGCTACAGTAATTGTTGCATCATATCTCTCATATTATTGATTTAATTATTGTCACAGTATCATCTGCATAATATTTTTTATATTATTAAATCAATAATTGAGATGACAAAGTTATATATTCATATTATTATTTTCAATATTGACAATGTCTAGAAGTTCTGTCAAGGAGAGGTTTGATCACCTAATTGGGCGCCAATAAGGAGAAATCCTTATCGGAAAGCCCCCTCTTTCCTAGGAACGACCTGATTGTTAAATATTGTGAGTTATAATATTAATGATGAATAAGTTCGTGTTAATTAAGGATGAAATTGATAGTTCCATTGTGTTGGGATTATTAGTGTTAGTGGAAATTGACATTTATTTCGATAATAATTGATGTCTGAATGTTATACTGACCAATCGAGTAATTAATCGGATAAATGAGCAATTAATTGCTATTAATTCACATGCTTATAACTATTTGTTCACATGTGGGTACTATTGATTCACATTCATGCACTATTAGGGGAGGTGGTGCAAGATTGATAATACTTGCATGACTAAGTTAAAAATGGAGGTATAGATGGAGGTACTATACTGTAATTCGTTTTTTCACATGTATAGAACTATTGATTCAGATGATTGAACTATTGATTCACATGATGTACTATTAGGGGAGGTGGTGAAAGTTTGATAATACTTGCAGGACTAAATTAAAAATAAAGGAAAAGATGAAGGTATTATACTGTAATATTTGGAGCCCCAAAACGTGCAATTATCGAAACTATATTTTCCTATAAATAGAAGCTCATTCTTCCTTCATTCTCACCAATTTACTAAGTCTCACAAGAGCAATTATAGAGAGAGAAGCTATAGAGAGAGAATCTATAGAGAGAAAGAAGAAGAGAAGTCTGCTACCTCACTATTCCAAAGATCTGATCTTCTTCCCGAGGTAAGGGATATTATTTTGTTCAGTATTTATAGGAATAATATTTTCTTCCATACTCTGTAGTATGTGAGTAATATTATTTCATCTCGTATTCCTGATTATACTCTCATCTTCTTAAAGTATTGCTTCTATACTCCGTGAAATTAGTAGAATATCCTTGAAATTTGTACTTCATCTAGTATCGTTTCACAAGGATATTTTTTGCACATTCTTGTTAAATTTTAAGCTTTTCATGCCGGAGTACTGTCCATGAGTACTATTCATTTATACGATACTATTCACAAAAGTACTATTCACGGGTATAATTCACAAAGTACTATTTATAAAGTACTATTCATGAGTACTATTCATAAAGTACTATTCACGGGGTACTATTCCTGAAGTACTATTTATAAGGTACTATTCACCTGGGTACTATTCATGATAAAAATTGATTTCTTTTCGGTCCAAATCATTTTTGATACAATATCATTCTTGAATTTTACTCCACAAAGCAGTATCATGCTGGCGATTTGAAAATTATTGAATTCTGGATAAATTAAATTATCAAAGTCTTTAAAATTTATCCTTGAACTTGTTTTATTGAATTCTTATATCATTGTCATCATCCTCATGCTTATATTGTGATGCAAGTTATCTTTGGCTTACGTGCATAGATGAACTGTTGATTGGTATGATTATGACCAAGGATCATTCGGTATAATCATGACCCATAATATTATAAATGATGTGGTAAAAGTCCTCATTGGCCTGTAGTTCATTGATGGACAATTGTTGGTATGATTATGACCAGGGATTATTCGGTGTAGTCATGACCATTGATGATTACATGAATATCCTTGGCCGTGGTGCAGGGATGATTCGATGATGTGGTTTATTTATTAAAATTTAGTCTCAAATGATAAAGTTGATGAAAATCTTTTAAATCATAGAAGATAGTAGATATATCATGCTCTACTTGACTCTTCCAATGTTACTTGTTCCGCTGCAGTTAAACTTAATGTTTATTATATTTTTATTAGTTTAACACTGTTGAAGGCTAATGATAAATTATTCTACATTATCTTAGTCATAATATTTCTTACTGGGCTAGTTGAGCTCACCCTTTTACTTTCATTGTTCTCTTCAGGAAATGAGAACGTAGCCAGGACTAGTCGGGGAATGGAGTGACGGTCCAGATGTCTGCATTAGTAGTCCTCACTATCTTGTGAAATAGTGTGATAATAAATGAGGACTTATTTTGAGTTTGAATACTGTCTAGAAGACAATATTTGTATTAAAACTCACAGTTCATGTTGTATAATTAAGTTTGTATTTGTATTCAGTACCATGTATTTGGCGACCCAAGATGGGTGATGTATATCTATGTTGGGGGCGTCACATTTTGTATATACCTCCGCTGTCTAAAGGAATTGTTTAGCCCAGCTCCCATATGTCAACCATTAAAGATTACGATTGTACCACAACCTAAGCTTAACTTATTCGAACCATTAAAACTGTAATGTTTGTTAAGTTGATTTCCCATTCCTGATGGCTTTCTTCCAACTAAATGCCATACCTCAGGATTTATTCCATGTCGTATAAGTCATACAGTCCTTTGTGTACTCAGAATGATTATTCAATGTTAATACTACGCGTTCATAGAGTTAAGTATTTTACATTACCTTATTCATATCTTATAACTTACGGTTCATTCGACTTAGAATGTTATCCAAGTTATAATCATTAACTCAACATCTTAATGTTATACGTCATTGTCATGAATTTAGTTTGTTCACCGTTCACAGATTTAATCATTATTCTTCATTACCTTACGGTCAAACCATACACGGTGTGTAGGTTTTACCCATTTAATATTCGCTTTCACTCAACCCTTACGTCGACTAAAGTGTTTAACGCTTACATTCATTTTAACATTCTCTATCCGACTCACACTCAGACTTTTATTAATCTTATTACCGTTCATTATGGCTTTCTTGATAATTCATATCTTACTTACTACCTTCGTCAACGTTTAAGTCATACAACTAATGTATACTTATAACGTTTGCACGACGCAAATACGATTCACGATAATCGTTTACGTATTCTGCGTTACATTGTTCATTTCTTAATCTCTCATTCAAACTTTACCTAAGGTTTTAATCGCTCTCCTTCATGATCTATTACATGAACACTACATTCATCATCCTTTCTTAATGTCGAAGCTATACGGTTCATGGTATGCTAATTCCGACTGTTCATCGCATCTACATTATGTTTACATTCTTTGTCTTTTAATCCCATTTAATCCTTCTATTCAACCTTTACTAAAGGTTTAATTCACTTGATTAAGTGTTACATTATGTGAACTATATGTTCATTATCTTTCCTTACACTTCACTTCCCCTAAGAGTTAATCAGTTTAAAGTTCTTCTCTAGGTTTTTCCTGCCTGGCATTGCAATTACCGATTCCCTTTGTTATTGGTGGCGGTCAACAATGAAGTATCTAGTAACTCTTGCTCAGAGTCGTGACTGCAAGACCTTCTTTCCATCTTTTTGCCTCTTTGCAATACACCGGCCAAAATTCGATTTTTCAAGCATTTTTTCTAAGTGTTGAACATTTTTGAGACACCTACTTTTGAAATCTCATAACTCCTTCGTTATAACTCAGAATGTAACGCCCCAAAATTCGATCTATTTTCACATCCAAATTTTGTACGTCACGATCCCATCTTCTTCTAAACATACATCGTTATATAGCTAAATATAACAACATACATCCTCAAATCCCAGGTTCTAAAACCTTATAACCTCTTTCATTACAAATAATGATAATTATTCTTTACATCTTGTACAAGTGACTTTTATCTGCCACCAAGGATACATAATCGTTCATTAAATTATTCTATAGTTTAATTCTATCATTTTATATTACAAGTCTTCACTTGATCTTCACGCTCATTCATATAATGAATGGCATTTCTTCTGGAAACAGATCAGCTTGATCTTTACGGGATCTTTAAGTTCTTCTAACATCGTTCGCTGAAAATGTTTTTATTTAAAGCAAGTGTGAGCATTCAATTGCCCAGCAAGTCATAACAGTTGAACAAACAACTTTAAGAATTCAAACATTCTTTTAAGACTTTAATAACCGAACAAAGGTTATGAAACAGCTTGAATAATAGGAATAATCTCGATTCCTATCATTTTTAAAACATTAATCACATTCACTTTGAAATACTTTTATTCTCTACTTTCTTTCATACATATTCTGTCTGGCTAGAATCAATAGCACCGACTTAACAATAACGGTTCATGTATAAACAGAACATTCTAATATTGATCAGTTCAATCACAGAACAATTCATATCATAGAAACACTGAAGTGTTTAAATTCTGCCACAAGGCCTCATATATTCTAACACCTTGTACAAATATCACACATTTGCACATAGACAGAACTTCTTAAGTTCAACATCTGAAAAGTTTTAAAAACTAGCATTCATTTGAAATATGAATGAAGTTAGGAAATTTGCCTTACGCACAACTATAGCTTATAGTTTACGCTGAACTGTTCATTCCAATTCCTATATAGCACATAAGGAAATAACACATACACCAATTAGTCATATACTTGACTTTACACATTGGTTTACTTAACTTTACTTCTTAGGGTTAACGTTCTTATAAACTAAGTTTACGCGACCAACTTCTTTTACCGGTTAACGGCTTCATGATATACGGAGATGTCTTACTTAATACGTTCATCATCTTTGATGATTTACATTCTTATCTTCTTCTTATAACTCTCCTAGGACTCAGCACACATCGTGTCTTTGCTAGTAGTCCATATGGTACTCTGAGTTGTTTCCCACAAACAACCAACAAACAAGTTCCCGTCTCATCTACAGTGCCCATAACAGTGAGATAGATCGGTTGCTAATTTTATATATACCTTCTCTCTCTGAAGGAATTGTTTAGCCCAGCTCCCATATGTCGACCATCAAAGGTTACAATTGTACTACAACCAAAATTCATCTTAACATATTCGAACTATGAAACTATAATGTTCGTTAAGTCAATTTCTTATTCCTTATGTCTTTCTGACAAATAAATGTCATACCTCAGGATTTATTCTTTATTGTCCAAGTTATACAGTCTTTTGTATACTCAGAACGATCATTCAATATTCATTCTACGCATTTTACATTACCTTCTTCTTATCTTACAACGTCTGGTTCATTCGACTCGGAAAGTCATCAAAGTTATAAACATTAACTCGGCTTCTTTTACATTATACGTACTTGTCTTTAATTCAGCTTCTTCACCGTTCATAGGTTTAATCATTGATCTTCATTACCTTATGGTCAAACCATACATGGGGTGTAGGTTCTACCCGTTTAATATTCGCGTACACTTAACCTTTATGTCGGTTCAAGTGTTCAACGCTTATATTTCATTCTAATATTCTCCTTTGATTCACATTCGACTTTCGTTAATCTTATTACCATTCACTACGACTTTCTTGATAATTCCTATCTTACTTACTACATTCGTCAACGTTTAAGTTATACAACCAATGTACACTTAGAACGTTCGCTCGTCATGAATACAATTCATGAGAATCGTTTACGTATTCCACGTTTACGTTGTTCATCCCTTAATCCCTCATTCAACCTTTATCGAAGGTTTTAATCGCTTTCATTCATTACTCGTCACCTGAAACCCATGTTTATTATTCTTTCTTAATGTCGAAGCCATACAATTCGTTGTATGCTAAGACTGATCGCTCATCGCAACAGCGTTGCAGTCACAGCGTCTAAACGCTTTACATTCATCTCTCATTACCAGGACATAACATCGAAATGTTATTCATTACCCTCGTCAATCAACGTCTAAGGAATCACCATCATAGCAATCCCTCACGTTCGTTTATCGCGACTACGGTCCCCGAATATTGGTTCCGTAACCCGCGTCTACATTCTTTGTCTTTTAATCTCAATAATCTTTTTGTTTAACTTTCATCAATGGTTTAATACACTTAATTAAGTGTTATATTAGTTAAACTACATGTTCATATTTCTTTCTCGCACATCCCCCAGTAATTGAGTAGTTAAAAGCTTATCATTTGAGCGATTTGCATTTGCCGTGACTGCTTATTGCCGTGCCCCTTCCTTTACCTCGTACGCAGCTTCACTCTGCGATGTCGAATCTTTAGGCTGGCGTTGCGGCGCCCTCTCTCTTCTCTATTTCTCGCGCCATGGCGCCACTCAAGATGGTGATGGCCGAACCTCGCCTGTGACACCACCCCCAAGGCTTGGTCGGCATCAAGCTGGCCTTAGCACAAAACCTAGAAATTTTTTCTAAGTCTTAGAAATTGCTTAAGACGCTTACTTCCCGATTCCATAACTTATTCATTATAACTCAGAACGAGATCATTCCAAAGCCATTCTCTTCCTTATCTTACGTACTTCGATTACCCATGGACAGAACTCCGTTCTGAATCCGTCAACATGCCATTAAATTGGCTTAATCTTCACTCTTCGTTCGTTCGTCCGTAATTCGGTCATCCAAAATCAGAACTTGTTCGTTCTTGAGTCTGTGACTTAAGTTTTATACGTTCTCTTTCATTCTTATGAAACCCTACACGTTCGGGCTCATTTACATACTTTCTATTTCTCGTTCATCTTTTACGAATATTCGCCATAATTTCGTTATAGCTCAGTTTTAATCCCTTCTTCATGAACATTTCTAGCGTTCCTAACCAAGCAATAAACAACTAACTTATACGTAATGGTTTTAAACTTGTCCATCAACAACAATTACACTACGATGGTTTTAAATTTGTCCATCAACAACGTTCTTCGCATTCTTCGCGTGTTCTTCGTTCATTCTTCATTTTAATCGATATTTTGATTACAATTTTACTTTTTCTTGGAATTTGATGTTATAGAACACCATTCCTTACTTATTTCACCGTATCATTCATATGATCCACTCGGATCATTCAAATTCATTACGAATCTTATACTTTCTTAAGAAATTTTTTAACATAAACTTCAAATTTCTTATTTCTTCTTTTCTCATGATTTCAACCATATGAAATCATTCCTAACATCTTTTACTTCTTATTCTCATTAAACTATGTTTTTAACATATAACTTAAAGAAAATTATCTAGAAGCTAGGTTTTCGGATTACCTCTCTTCTTTAATCTTCCTCCATCGGACAAAGCGTGCACTCGGGCAAGCTTTTCCTCTTCCTTTTCCTCTTCCTCTTACTCTCTTCCCCTATCCGAACTCTCTCTCTCTCAAAGTGTAGGTTTTTCAAAAATGCCAAAACAATGAAGTTAGCTTCCTATTTATAGAAAACCAAGGCTAGGGGCATTTTAGTCATTTCACCCCTTAACCTCCTTACTATTCAAGGCTTAAGGACTAAGTTAACTTAGCCCTCAAGTTTGCTTAGCCCTTAAGTTTCGTAGTTTCGTCTTTCGTGTAAAAACTCAAAACCATAATAAGACTCGTATGTATAAAATCCCGTTATATAAATAAAAATTTCTCCGTTCTGAATGTGTTATGTGTTAATATATACTTTGTTTAACAAATTTGACCAAATAAATTTTTGTCCGAAAAACGTCGTGCTTCACACCTCGTGCTTAATTTTTTTTTTCCATAATCAGACTTTTTGGCATAATTATTTTTACAAGTTGCTTTGTCATGCTTACACTGACAAAACGCTTTGTCGTGCTTGTTAGGATTAGTGAGAAATTTAGGTTAACAACCCTAGATTAACAAACCCTAACCCTAATTAGAAAAACCCTAACCCTAATTAGTAAATCTAACCCTAATTAGCTAAACTAACCCTAATTAGCTTATGTTAACACCTAATCATGGTTAGTAAACTTCAATTAGGTATTAATAAACATCATTTAACATTCCTAATCATTAAAAACAAAACCTTAATCCAGATTAGTGAAGATTTGGACAAAACTACGCTACTAAACAAACCTAACTAGCTTACAAGTAGGTTAAGAGTCACCCAACCAAGTTCCAAGGCAGCACATAAGCTGATAACAAACCCTAAACAGCACAAGTAACTTTGCATCAGATATTTGTAGAGGCAAGTTGCTCAAAAATGACCAAAAAGCCAAGTTGAAGAATTTTATAAGTAAGAACCTTAGAGCTAAGCAAACTCACGAAATTTCTAAGCCTATATACACTTATAAACTTACCAAATCAATCCTGAGTGTTAGCAGCAACAACATCAAAAGCTAGAATCAAAAATCATTCAAGAAAAGGTACAAACCCTAGTTCATAATTAACTCTTTGATCCTATGTTAGTTTTGTTGTTTAGATGTTTAGAATTATGTATTAGTATGTTAGAAAGTATGTTAGATTGGTAGAACATGTTTTCATAACATCTAGATGCCTTAATTAAGTGTTTTAAGAAATCTGGAAATTTTGAAAACTAAGTCTGACAGCCGAATGTCAGGGCCTATAGATTCATATGTGGTTATGTTTTGGTCTGTTAATTGTTTGGTATTTGTAGCCTGTTAGTAGGTCTTTAATCTGGAAAAGAAAACAGGTTCATTTGAACCATAGATTTCAAGTTATAAGTAGTCAAAATGGGTTGACCGTTCACGGATTGCAGTTTTCTGGGTTACCTAGAAAACTCAAGAACAGTCGAATTGGCTACTTTGACCAACCTTTTTAATCACTTTCTGTTTGTTATTTTTGTAATGTTTTGTTATAGATCAATACCCTGTTATATGAACTACATATCTATGATCTCAAACTGCTAAAACAACTAATAGGATTACTGGAATTAATGGTCAAAAGTCGTTGACCAAGCTTGACCAACCCAAAAAACTGAAGAACACGAAGAACAACGTTTGGCTGTATTTTGACCAGCATAATTAGAGACCTTAGAGTTATGCTTTGTTCATGTTAATGTTATACATATGTACCTTGACATATATATTACATGTTACAACAAACACCACACACATCTAATACACAGAATCAAAGATATTCAAGTCACAAAACCGTTGACCGGCCATGACTACTGTTCTGGGTTACCCAGAAACTCACGAACAGCTTTGACAGTGACTTTGAGCCTCTATAACTTCTTGTTATATGTAGGTTAAAGCCTAAATTTTGATTTATGTTGTACTACTGTATGAGTACTACAACATCAACTCTTGAACAAACAAAAAATCATTAACAGTAGCATTTTATCTAGTGGTCAAACTGGTCACTCGACCATGACCAAACTGTTGCCCAGAAACTCAAGAACACCTACAGCGGCACTTTTTGTCACTGAAGGGCTTTAGCGACAGACAGAAATTGATTTTTCTAAAAATAAATTATAAAAATTAGAAATAATTAATAAATAAATATAAAAACAGTTTTAAAAATTATATTAAATAAATATAATTAAATTTTGATATTTTTACATAAATTCAATAATTATTTATTTTATTTAGATATTATTAATAATCAACTTACTAATAAAGAAATTAGAATAATTATTTATAAATATTAAATAATTATGGAAAAATATTATAAATGATATAAAAATTATAATAAATGAATATAAATTATTTAAAAATAATAAACAATGTTTTTATAATATTTCATGTAAATATTAATTACTTAAAAATAGAAGTAAATGATTTAAAAATCATTTAAAGGATAAATAAATGTTTTAAAACTTCTAAAAAGTATTATAAAGGATAATTAAATTATCTAAACATATAATAAAATTTAGTTCATTTATCAACTTATTCAATATTCGGTAAGGTATTAAACATCGAAACCCTATTGAATCTCACCCGATATTAAATACATGTTATATTTGAGTATTATTATCAATACTAACGTGTTAGATTTATATATATAAACATCGTAGGTATTTATTAACGATTGAATAGCATAACTTGACTGATCTACGCTCAGGCAAGTTTCCTATACTCAAGTTATTACTTTCGCAAGTTCTTCTTAACCTTAAACTACTTATGCAAATATCTTAAACCTATTGAACAATATTTTTATCTTGATATGATGTTGATATAATATACTACACCTACAATTGAATTACCTTTTTATTATAAGGTTATTGCTATAGCTTCAGCATAACTAAGAAATGAATTGCTTATTCATATGAATTGTTAAGCTTAAATTGTTGTGTCAAACCAAATTGATTGGTAAGACATCCTAATCTGAAGTTGGGCATCCCGTATGGGATCTTCGGTCGATAATACATTGACACTAAGTTGGGTGCATTTGAGCACTGGTAGGATGAGATGCATACTCCTAGGATGTTGAATAAGCTGATCCCATATCTCATATCTGAATAAAAATTTCTAAGTCTGTGTGACTGGCAGAAATATAAATCCATAGTGAAATGGTGACAACTATCAGTCAAAATTTGAATTGTTATACTTCTTCAAATCATATATTGTTATAAATACAAAACTTGCTGAGCATGTCATAGCTCACCCTTGCAAATTATTCCCTTTACAGTTTTAGATGGTAACGTCCCTGGAACATCTGGAGTAGATAAAGGGAAGCGTCCCTACATAGATTAGATTATATTCTTGTCTGTTTGAATACCTTGTAATAAGAAACTCATTGTGAGAATCATGTAATTGAATCTTAATATTTTATATATATATATATATATATAGCATCTTTCATTTCCGCAACCGTGTTTTCTTACATATATAGATGTAAAATTAGAATTCTTCGAATCTAGTTGAGATCCTTGGGAACTATTTATCTGAGTGAGGGTATTAATAACATGGATTGTTCATGTTGTTATTGATACTCTGGATTTTGGATAAATAGTTATTATCGATACGATAGTATAAATTCGCTTGGCATAGACTATACATCTGGGTGAGGGTATTGGTAATATGGACTGTTCATGTTATTACTGATACTCTGAATTTCGGATAGATAGACTCTAGTCACAGATACAGAACATATATCCAAGTGAGGGTATTCAAACATAGTAATAGTTCTCTTGAGAATTGACATCTGTTATGGGATATACTGTGAATTTTGGATCTATGGGAATTATATCTGATAGTCCCTCTATTTAATGTAATCTTGTAAATCAGATACCATGGGTGTATAGATTTAAATGCATTATATATCGATTCATAGTAAGCACCATATCGGATACCATGGGAGTATAGATATGGGGGCATTATAATTTAATGGTATCAAAGCTTCAAGGATATAGATATAAGGAAGAGAAATCTTAGTATATAGTCTTCGAGTCCGTAAAAATTTTAAAGTACACATAAAATATAACATAAAAAAATATATTATGTTGTGTAAATTTCTATACAGTATTAAAGGAGTTTTCTTTTATAGATGGCCAACTCCAATGCTGAAGAAATGGTGATAGTAAACAATCAACCACAAATTGTGTCATTTATAACTAGTGATGCAGAAGATAAGGAAGTGTTTCATGATCAACAACTGCTAGATGCTGAGGAAGAGGAAGATCTAGTAGCAGGACAATTAATGAAAATTGATGAACATGATGAGGCAATGGCATCACTGATGAAGACAACAAAATATTAGAATAATAAAATGAAGTTTAGAGCTGATATAGCTGAGGGAATGCTACAGCATGAGAGGGGACATAGTCAACGACTAAAAGTACAACTGCACCATGCACAGAGGGGCAGGAAGGAAATTCAGTCAAGGCTTCTTAAAATATCTCTGGGTGTTCGAGATACTTTTAATGATTTGCAGCGCCGTGTAGTTCGATATCCGGTAGAGGAGAAGAAAAGGGCTTATCTCATCGATCGATCTGTGGTTTGTCACATGATTCAGGATTCCTCTGACGATATCAATGAATTCTAGAGTATAGCATAGGTGGTTGAATGCTTTATATTAGTATAATAAAGAAGCATTCAAAGTTTGTATTGTAATCAGTACTTTGTAAGATAGTAATATGTTTAATTATGAAGTTATTATGTAAGACCGTTGTGATATATAAAATAAACAATATGTTGTGTTATTCAAATTCTTATGTGAATTTTGGTTATTATTTTATATAGAATCATGCCACCAACCAGAAGACCGCAAAGAGAAATGAATAATGATGAAAACTGTACCCAACAGTTAGTAGACCTTATGCTAGGAGTTGTAAATAGACATGTGAACCAAAACACATCTTTCAAAGATTTTAAATTAGTTGGACCACCTGAATTCAAAGGTACATCAGAACCTGTAGAGGCACAAATTTGGATTTCTGAAATAGAGAAATTCTTCTTAGTAACCAATGTTAATAATAACCAAAAGACAACTTTTGCAACCTTTTTCTTAAAAGGTAAGGCTAATTATTGGTGGGAATCAACCAAAGGTCAGGTAGAAACTGGAATTGTTCCTTGGGATAGATTCAAAGAGTTGTTCTTTGAAAACTATTTTTCCCAATCCCTGAAAGATCGCATGGAAATAAAATTTCTGGACTTAAAACAAGGAGATCTTACTGTAACCCAGTATACAGCTAAGTTTAATAAACTGTCCAGGTTTGCTCCTCATCAAGTAAACACTGAACTTAGAAAGGCTCGTAGGTTTCAGGAGGGTTTAAAACCTCAGATTCGAAGTAGGTTATTAGTACTTCAAATAAAAACTTTCTCTGAAATACTAGAGAAAGCTACTATTGCTGAAAGTGAGAATGAAAGTCTTGCTAAATTTCACCAGGACAAGAAAAGTCAGAATGAAAAAGGGAAATCTAGGACAGAACCCAGTTTAGGTGGGTTTAATAACAAACGAAAATGGGATAATACTTTTTCTAACTACCTGGGGAAAAAGATAGGAAATACTAATAATAGTTTTAGTAATAATATCAAACCTTGTCCTACTTGTGGTAAGAAACATAAAGGAGAATGCCTTCGTAACAAATGTTATAATTGTGGAAAATCGGGACATTTTTCTCCACAGTGTCCTCTTCCAAATAAAAATAAATGTTTTAATTGTGGTTCATTGGACCATTTTTCAAAGAATTGTCCTAAACCCAAGAACCAAGGAGGAAAGGGGAATAGATTACCAGAGAATAATCAGTCAACAGTAGCTGCAGTTGGGGTTCAGAATCAACCTACCGTGAGAACATTTATATCGGTGAGGGATGTTGTTGCTTCACAGGACGTGGTGATAGGTATCATCCCTATCAACACTTTAAATGCATATGTGTTATTCGATTCTGGTGCTACATGTTCTTTTGTGTCTAAAATTTTTTCTACAAATTTGAATATACCTTATGAAAATTTAGACAAACCATTTTGTGTAGAAATTTCTAATAATGAAAGAATTTCGGTTAAAACCATACACAAGAAATGTAGCGTGGTAATAAAAGGACATAACTTTGCGGTAGATCTAATACCAATCCAATTGGGAGAACTTGATGTAATTTTAGGAATGGATTGGTTAGTTAAACATAACGCAATGATTGATTGTTATAAAAAGCGTATAAACCTTTTGACTGCTTCGAAGTCAAAGGTAGTGTTCAACGGTAGTTGTTCACCTAAGCAATCTCGATGTTTGACTATAGTTCAGGCAGAACGATTACTTAGAAAGGGTTGTTTAGGATATTTGGCCTATATAGTTGATACTCGACAGGAAGGAGTAAAAGTTGATCAAATACCTATAGTTAAGGATTTTCCCGATGTATTTCCAGATGACTTACCAGGTTTACCTCCAGATAGGGAAATTGAGTTCGTCATTGATCTTGCACCGGGAACGGCACCAATTTCTAAGGCACCGTACAAAATGACACCTATAGAACTAAAAGAGTTACTTATAAAATTACAGGAACTCTTAGATAAAAAGTACATACAACCTAGTGTTTCACCTTGGGGATACAACCAACAAAGACCCTGAAATCACTCATCTCAAAGGAGATCCAGACACCGGTGATATCAGGAAGAAGGTCCTTCAAATGGAGGAAACTATTCGTGTTCTCAAAGGGATTGGAATGCATGGAAGTGTTTCATATGCAGACCTTTGCATATTTCCTGGTGTTCATTATCCAGAGAAATTCAAGACCCCTGATTTTGAGAAATATGACAAATTAGGGGATCCTTATACACATTTAAAGGTGTTTATTGGAGAACTTGGGTCTTACGTGAAAATGAAAAGCTCGAGAATCATTTATTTCGAAAAAATCATTGGAGAAGCCGTTCATGGTATACCGGTTAGACAACTCAAAGATCCATAATTTGGGAAGAGCGGCTCACGCCTTCCTCACTCAATCGATTTTCAATCTCAGATGGCTCCTGACCCGTACCAAATTACCAAAGTCAAGAAACAGTCTAATGAGTCATTTAGAGAGTACGCCCAAAGGTGGAGGCGCCTTGCTGCTCAAGTTATTCCTTCTATGACAGAATCAAAAATGGTTATAACTTTCATAGATGTACATAAAGCTACTTTCTATGAAAGAGTTCTAGCTGGTATTGACAAACCATTCTCTTAAATAATCAAGCACGGAGAAATGGCTGAAATGGGATTGAAGTCTAGTATAATTCAAGACCTATCCGCTCTTAAAGCCGTTGCGGAGCACATTTAGTCTGGATCTTATGGAAACCACCCCCAGAGGGTCCATAAAAAGAAAGAGGAGGATGTTTCATTGCTACTACAAGGACAAAAAGGAAATTAAAGCATGCCTATGCAGAGGAAAAACTACTCTCCTTTTCCAGCACAATCTTCAAACCCTCCATTACCTAAAAGTGGAGAAGTAAAGCGACCTCGAACGTTCACACCCTTAGGGGACTCGCTCGAGAATATTCTTTCACATCTTCTTCCACCAGCCAACCCTAATGGGAGGGGTTTTAATGCTACTCGGAAGTGTGCTTATCATACCGGAGCACCTGGACATAATACTCAAGATTGTTGGGCCTTAAAAGACAAGATTGAAGATCTAATAGACAACGGTGAGATCGTGGTCACAAAGCCAGATCAACCTCACGTGCAAGACAACCCTCTTCCTCAACACAAAGAAGAAGAGGTCAACATGATCAGTTAGAGCATTGGACAAGGTTCTAATTCTAACGGTGAATCATCCCAAACCATCAAAGACAGTTTTGATAAATGGGATTATGCAAAGTTCCAGTTTACCATGGAACGAAAGATGAAAGCTCTTTGCAAACAAATTGAACAACTGGCAGAACTGGTGACCCACCATCATCAAGTCACACGCCAATTAATCAGGCAGGAGCATGCCTATCTCCTTCCTTTTATTATGAATGCCTCCTCACCACCTTCAGAAAGTGAAGCTATGGAGGATAAGGTTACGAAGAGAGCAAATGCTAAAGCCTGTCGGGATTTTTCCAATTAGAGGGAATTCACCTACTTGGGCCAATCTATGGAGGAGATACTACAGATGTTGATCAACGAAGGAAGAATTACTTTCCTTCTCCCTCCAATCAATCCCTGTTCAGGACGGTTCAATTCTGATGAAATGTGTCAATATCATTCACATTCTCGCGGTCAAAGTACAGAAGAATGTTGGGCACTCTTCCATCTTATTCAGAATCTTATTGATAGCGGTGTCCTGCAAATAGCAGATGATTACACTGTACAACTCAAGGGTGGGAATGCATGTCCTACCAAATGGAAGGGATCAGTAGCAGTCATATCCGAAGTAGATGATGAGATTGTCAAAGTATTTCCCATACAACCAATTCAAATCAAAGGAGCTGACAATCCTTTGAAAGTGGCCGCACCAGAGTCAATTTCTTTATCTTACAGACCATAATATCCTGTTGTCAGCTTATACAAGGTTCCATGGAATTATGGAGAAGCTGAAGGATCCACGTCTCATTCTACTGCTATAGTGTTGATGGAAAATCCACTGTATCTTCCTCAACGGGTTATTAAACATACTTGCGAAGCAAAGGGGAAGTTGCCCATGGAGAAGATTGAAAAATTCCTCCGCAATATGGGCCACAATGAAGCCAAAGTGGGTTTAAGCTTGCGAGAAGGTCCACACTAGATATCTATACTGGATTTGGTTTTCTCTTCTGAGGATCATCAGAAGATTTTACTGAAGGTTTTGGAAGAAGCCTACTTGCCAAAATCAGTGGATGTGGAAAAATTTCAACATTTGGTTGATCACATTTTCAACAACAATGTGATATCCTTCACTGATGATGACATACCTCCGGAAGGGACCGGTCATTGCAAGCCATTGCATATTACAGTTTTGCCTTTCGAGTACATGCTAGCTGGAGTTTTGATAGATGGAGGCTCATATCTAAATATCTATCCTTATACCACCTTGGTGAAGATGAATGTCAATCTCAGGCGGATCCAAAGCAGCCATACGGTTATCAGAGCTTTTGACGGATCCCGACGGAATGCCATTGGAAAGATTGAGTTGCCAATTGAGATTGGTCTAAATACATTCAATGTATCCTTCCACGTCCTCAAAATAGACTCAGGATATAACCTACTATTGGGGAGACCATGGATACACATGGCTGGAGCCGTTCCCTCCACACTACATCAACAACTCAAATACATTATCAACAATAGTCTAGTCACTGTCAGCGTTGAGCTGGAATGTCCTGAACAAGGAACTCTACCAATTACCAGCTTCAATTTAGAAGTTGAATCGGCCAATTTCCATAATTTGGAAGTGAGTAACACGCAATACAATTCTATTGGAGTTCCACTTCCCATACCCAAGATTTCTGCCGAGGTTATGTCAGCCACTCAAGAGATGATGTCATTGGGTCATCAACCTGGACAAGGGCTTGGTAAAGATAAGCAGAGTATTAAGCACCCTATTCAAATGTCCAGTCAAATTGGAACAGTAAAGCTAGGATATTACTGCGATTCGATCGGAGGAATCCTCATAAGCACAAGCAGGTTTCTCAAGCTTCTGCCGCACGACGATTTTCTATATCTTTACCTCATGAGTTGATACAGTCTCCAGTAAAGGTACCAGCCCATGTTGTGGCTATGCTATTTCCGAAACCAGTACCAATCAAAGAAAAAGAGGTGCTGATTCTTGATCCCAAAATGGAAGAAAAGGAACAAAAACGTAAACATGACCTTGCCTTGATGATGGCAGGCATACACGTCATTGTTCATGATGAACATATAAACAGATACACCCCAGACGATGATTGCCCAGATGTCATGGTTATCATTCGGGAAAAGGAGGACAAGGATGATCTTTCCATCATTACAGTCCATCAGGAATTTGCCCTCGACAATTGGAGCAGCACTCCATGCATTGGTCGACTAGGGTAAAATGGGCAAAAAATCCCTCTGCCCTGTAGATAACTTTAATTGCTTGCTTTCCTTTACATTACTAGCAGTTATTTCATCAAGTACATGATAACACTTTTGTATGATAAAACAGTTGCATATATTAAGTGAAAGCATCTTTTGTTTCAAGACTCTAAATTTAGATGTGCATGTACTTGCTGATGAGATGCCTTCTCTCCATAAGGGCTGTAACTTTGATGCAAAGTTGGACTCAGACTTGATGGACATCCAAGAGGACATTGAGACACCTCGGGAGATTAAGGAATGGGTCGCAGACAATCCCAAACCCAATCTTGATCAAACCACTTCTTTCAATCTTGGAATCTTAGACAACCATAAGCTAATCCAAATTGGTTCAGACCTTACCACAAATCAAAAGAATGACATGGTTGCACTATTAACCCAATTCCAAGATGTGTTTGCCTGGTCTCATGAAGACATGTTGGGTTTGTCCACGGATATTGTTCTTCATTGCCTTCCCATCAAAGAAGGATTTATACACATTCTTATTGACAATCTTTGCTCAATCGACATGTACTCCTTTCTTTGATTGCTTTCATGGATACCATCAAATTATAGGTCATTTGAGGAAGATCGTGAGAAAACTGCTTTCATCACGCCTTGGGGAACCTTTTGCTACAAACAGTTGTCATTCGACCTCATCAATACCGGGGCTACCTATCAGCGAGCTATGATGGCTCTTTTCCACGATTTAATGCACAAAGAGATAGAGATCTACATCGATGACATCATCATCAAATCCCGGAAGGAGGATGACCACTTAGACCATCTCAAAAAACTTTTCAACAGGTTGCGTAAGTATAACTTGAAATTGAATCCCGCCAAGTGCGCCTTTGGTGTTAAGTCAGGCAAGTTGCTAGGTTTCCTAGTTAGCCACAAAGGGATTGATGTGTCAACCCGATATTTTCTATATAAATAAATCTTAAATTTTTCGTATAAATTTTTTTTTTACTTTAAGGATGAGGATTTGTACAAGACTATGTGTATATGTATTTATGTGGTAAATAAAAATATAATTATTACATGAATATTTACAAGTAAATTTATTTTTGAATTATTGATTATTATAAAGTATATTTTTATAATAATTAATTTTAAGATAGAAATGATTTTATTAATTATTTTCCATGAATATATAATCATATATTACTTAAATAATATATGAAGTGATTTTTTTAAATAAATATAATAATTATTTTATCATATGAATTTTTTACATGATTATTAAGTTAATTATTTTACCTTAATTATTAAGGTTAAATATGAAAGAATAATCGAGATATGGAATCCAAACCTAATTTTGGATTATTGTCAAAATATGAGAATAATAATATAATATTACATATATTTTAATTTTTCAATCTTTATGAATATATACGGTATGTATCCAGTATTGATAATGGTTGGTCAATTACGATTGTATTTTGACCCAAACCCTAGTAATAATATTTAAACCCTAATTTGAGATCCAAATTAGAGTGTGAAATTGCTTTATAAGTGTGTAATATTAATTATGTACGTGTATTAAATGTATTATTAGGTAAACCCTAATTAAAATTAAAAACCCTAATATTTAGAAAATCCTAATTTCCAATATTAGAAATCCTAATCCTAAAACCTAAACTGGAGGTTTGATGCATCAAGAGTTGTGTTACGATGATTAATAACACGTGTGATAGACTTTAATTGCTAATTAAAATAAACTTAATTAGTAAATTCAAACCCTAAAACCTAGAACCCTAATTTAATTTCTAGAAACCTAATTGTATTTCTAGAAACCGTAATTATCGATATTTTAAACCCTAATTGCTTTATTAGCAAAGTTCATTATGATTAAGGGTAATAAACCCTAATGTTCATGTAATTACAAACTTAATTTAATTAACAAATTTATTTTGCAAAATTTTAGAAACTAAAAGTTATTTAATTTTATTTATTTAATTTAATTTTTTTTTGTGCAAACCCTAAATTGGAAATCCTAGATTTTTGTTTACTTATAAAACCTAAATTGGCTCAAATCCTAAACCCTAAATCAAACCCTAACCCTAAGGGTTTGGTAAGTTATAATTTTGCCATAAAATGAATTATCAAAGGACCAAAATGCCCCTAAGTGCATTAAAGAAGCTAGCTTGTAGGTTTTGAAAATTGGTGAAGTTGTTCACAAACTAACAACTCCATTGACTTCCATTGACAGAAAATTGACAGCAACAAGCCCTAATCAGCCAATACATGCATTATATTTGTCTATATATAGATTGAAGGAGAGAGAAAGTGGAGTTGTTTACTAAAAATTGCACAACATTCATACTAACACTCTCAAGCCCCAAACCTCCGAAAATATATAGTATATCAGACCCATTATCAAGCCCCACGAAATCCAACAACCAATCAATAGCCAGAAATCAAGAATTGAGCATAAAAGGTATAAAACCCTATTCAAAAATCTGTCCAATTTTCGGTTGTTAGATGTTATGTTTGAGTGTTAGAATATGTTGTATTTAGTCTCTAGTGATGATGCAGGGTTGGTATTTATCAAATCCATAACATTAAAGTGCTCGAAATTAAAGATTTCAAAATCTGGAAAATTATTTTTTGTGTTACGACATCAAATGTCGAATGCATTGTGATTGTTATGTGTTGAATATTTTGTTGTTTAAGTGTTTAATGTTGTAGCTTTGTATGAGATCTTTCATCATGTAGCAAGAATCAAGCTTAGATCTGTTTTAGAATTCAAGTTATTACGGTTCAAACATGGTTGATTAAAACCATGACTATCGGATTTCTGAAAACCCAGATTAAGCCTTGAAACTAGTCAACGACAAACCGATTTGCGATCTTAGATCGTATACATGTGTTTTATGATATGTGTTTGTTCTTGAACCTATGTTGTAGTATGTTATATTAGCTTTGAACCATGCTTTCATTACCTTTATATGTCTTATACACCTTTGAAGTTGGTGGTAGTCAAAGTAGTAGAGAGGCACGTGTTCTCGGATTTACGGAAAACCCAGGAAAACCCATGAACACGGATTACATCGATTGGTTGGCCGGCGTATGGCCCGATTGATTTGTTGATGTTTTGTTTATTTTATGTAATGAATATGTAGCCCTACATGTTATGCGCACATTAAAGCTCTTAGGTCTCAAAAATAGTTAATATATTGCAAGTTCTTTGGCGATCAAAAGTGGTCGATCGATGCATTTCTTCAATTAAGGAAACCGAAAATGAAGAAACGACCTCCTGAACGATAAGTTTAAGCGATTATATCTGCTTGATGTTATGTGATTTGTCCATGTTGATTGTTGTATCTTGTAGTCTTGAACTTTGTCTACAAAAACTAGCTTTTGTAATTCCGAGAAATACAATACACGAGAGAAATTAAAGTGGGTCAAACATGGCGCCACTTCGAAAATGCCTATGAAGATCTGGGTTTAAGTATGAACATGAAGAACACCTATAGCGGCGATTACGTCAAGCTATAGGTATTACCTTTAACGACAGAACCATTATTATTTTAGGAAATTAATTAATAATTATAGAAAATTAGTTTTAAATTACTTAAAAATACAAAATAAATTATTAAAAATTATTTTAATATCCAAGAAAATTATATTTTAATTATTTTAAATATATTTCATAAATATTTAATATTTTTGAATATCAAAAGTAATTAATTTATTTAATGATAATATTAAATAAATTATTTAAAAATGATTTTAATTCATGAAAAATCATTTAAAATTATATTATGATATAAGAAAATATTTTAAAGTTATTTTAATAACTTTTAATATTATTGATAATTTTCATTAATAAATAAATATTATTGATAATTAAGTTATTTGTTAAATGAATTAAATAAATGAATTAAAAATGATTTTATTATATTAAAATCATTTTAAATAATAAGAAGGTATTTAAAATATTTTAAATTATAAAATATAACTTTTAATATTTAAAGGTAAATTTCATTAATTAATTATGATTAATGATAATAAAGTTATTTAATAATTATATTAAATAATTTAGTTTAAAAATGATTTTATTATTATAATAATCATTTTAAATAAAAATAAAGTGTTTAAAGATATTTTAAGTTATAAAATATAACTTTTAATATTTAAAGGATAATTTCTTTAATAATTTAATTATTAAATTATTATAAATGATATTAAATTTATTTAATAATTATATTAAATAAATAGTTTAAAAATGGTTTTATTTATTTAAAAATCATTTAAAAAAGGATATTAATGATTTAAAAATATTTTAAGTTATAATTAATGACTTTTAATATTTAGATAATAGTTCATTAATATTTAAATATTAATGGTAATTATTTAATAATGATTTTAAATAATCATTTAAGTGTATTATAAATGTGTTAAAAATATTTTGAGTTATTATACATAACTTTAATATTTTGACAATAGTTTCATTAATAATTTAATACTAATTAAATGTTAATGATAATAGAATTATTTAATATTTAAATCATTTAATAATGATTACGATATTTCAAAATTATGATAAATGATAATAATTATCTAATAATTATTATAAGGCCATGAAAAATAGTGTGACTAATATTTAAGTTATCTAATCAGATATTGTGATACAGAATAGAGTCTTAGACTCGATTATTACCCGAAAAAAAGGCAGGTAGAAATGACGTATTTAAAATTGATCTGGACTTAGATAATTGGCTAAATAAATGTTTATTTGTGATTGAATGGTTGTTAAAGATTGTGTGGCAATGTGATTAGGAATGTCTTGTTGCTGATAGGCGGTGTTATGTATTACGTTATGATATCTTAATCAAGAAATGATCCGATTAATGATAGGTGATTTCATAAAAGATAAAACTAAGTTGAGAATAGTAAGCGGTAGCGTCGATGCAAGTATCCTAACTTTGCATTTTCTTTATGCAATGGACAAGTGTAAGAATGTTTCAAAGTTATATTATTATCTGATTGTTAAACTTATATTATATAAGCCCATTGATTATCAACATCTTTAGTATATGATAATTCTGGATAAATATATTACATTAGATTAATTTCTATAAATGATTATACAAGTGTCCCCACTTGGACAATCATTATTTTTCATCGCATGTTGATACACCTTTGATATACATATATGTTGAATTATATAAGACCTTTGTTATGAAAACCCGGCAGATATGAACATCTCGAAAATGGGAAAATTTTATGCGCCCAAAGACAGAAATGAACGATAACATCGTTCATGTAAAAATGTAGTATTGATCAATCTGAAATTACAACAGTACGATCACCCTCCGTACTAAGTAAGTCGTGACCAGTTCTGATGATGAATTTACTTTTAAACCTTTTCGAAAATGAAAACAATGTTCATGGTATGTCAAAGAAACCCCATATCTGATCATATCGTAGTTTCAAAAGTTGAAAGAGGGTTGTTATGTTATTATTATTGATACAGATTACTTCACAACTCTTGACTAGTTGTAGAAGATATTATAAAGAAAACATTTAAATTCTTTATTTATATATATATAATACTTTTTGGGCACTCAAATGCTCATCCTTGCTTAATTTAAATGTTTTTGAACTAAGTGTGAAGGACCGGAAGGATTTGTCAAGAACAAGGAAAAGAGAAAGTTCTTTGAATGACTTTTTATGCTCTTTTGTTTGTAATAGTTTTAGATTATGAAGACTATGATATATATATATATATATATATATATATATTATGACATGTAATGAATGTTTAAAGGTTACGTACTTGGGAGAATGACTACGATGTATATGTAAATTTAAGTTTAAGTTTTATATTATTGTGATTATTATTAGTATTATTCCGCTCATAGAAATGGTATCGTGATGTACCGAGTTCGGGTTTCAAGTATCTGGATTCGGGGACCTCACAATTGAACTGGATCCTACCAAAATCCAGGCCATCAAGGAAAAGCCCATTCCACAGACAGAGAAGGAAATACGGGGATTTTTGGGAAGAATCAACTTCTTTAGCAGATTCATTTCTCAACTCACAGCAATCTGTGAGCCTATCTTCAAGCTGTTAAGGAAGAACTCCTCCATGAAATGGAACGATGAGTGTCAAAAAGCCTTCCTTATAATCAAAGAACAACTGATTAACGCTCCTGTTTTGGTACCTCCCAGGGATGATGTTCCCCTCTTCATGTACCTATCCATAAATGACAATGCCATGGGCTGTATCCTGGGGTAAAAAGACAATAGAGGCCTAGAACGAGCTATCTATTACCTCAACAAAAGATTCAACATCAGTGAACACAAGTACACTTTGATTGAGAAGACTTGTTGTGCTTTAGCATGGACTTCCATGAGGTTATAGCATTACCTCCATGGTCACACAACCCATCTCATATCCCGAATGGATCCTCTCAAGTATGTGTTTAGTAAGCCCATACTAAATTTTCGACTGTCCAGATGCCAGTTGATCCGACAGCAATTTGACATCGTCTATGTGATGCAAAAGTCTGTCAAAGGTCAATGATTTATGGATCAATGGCATACACCTGCGGGGACTACAAACCCTTGAAACATACTTCCCGATGAAGGGTAATGACAATTCAATTTGCAACATCGATCGATACATGCATGCGTGGAGAATGTATTTCAATGGAGCTATTAACACAGATAGCTCTAGAGCTAGAGTAGTTTTAATATCTGGTACGAGGGAGCAGTATCCCGTCACCGACGTCAAATTGCAGTTTGTCAGCACCAACAACACAGCTGAGTATGAAGGCTGTATCATGGGGCTAAAACTTACCCGTTCAATGAGCATCAGGCGGTTAACTGTCTTTGGGGATTCCGAATTGGTAATTAGAAAATCCACAGGAATCTATCAAACCAAAGAATTACATTTGCTGCCTTACCATCGACAAGTTTTACAGATGGCTTTGGAGTTTGAAGAAATCTCCTTTCTACACATTCCTCGTAATAGGAATGATTTTGCAGATGCATTAGCAACGTTGGCCTCCTTGGTTTACATACTTGACAAGGAAAACATGCCAAGCATCACGTTTACTCTGCAAAAAGCCCCAGTCTATGGGAATTACGTTGGAGAAGTATCGGATGAACTACCTCCCATCCACCACCCTTGGTATTAGCATATCAAGGAGTATCTGCGAGATGGATCTACACCGCTGAGGTGAGCTTAACTGAGAAGAGGCGGATTCATCGACTTGCTATGAGATTGTATCTGAGCGGAGATGCACTCTACAAAAGAGATGCTGGATTAGGTCTCCTCAGATGTTTGGATAAAGACCAAGCTCAAAGACTCATGGATGAGATCTATGGTGGAGTATGTGGCCCTCACATGAGCGGACCCCTACTTGTCAAGAAGATCCTTAGAACGAGGCATTATTGGCTTATACTCAAATCTGACTATGATGATCATGTCAAGAGGTGCTATCAATGCCAGATTCATGGGAATGCTATCTACGCCCCTCCAAGGGAACTCAACAATATGAGTTCGCCATGGCCCTTCTCAATGTGGGGAATGGACATGATCGGGCCCATCGAGCCCAAAGCCAGTAATGTACATCGATTTATATTCACCATGGTCGACTACTTCACCAAATGGGTAGAAGCAACATCCTTCCCCAAGGTTACTAAAGAAGTCATCATTGCTTTCATCAAAAATAATGTTGTTTTTAGATATGGATAACCAGAGGTCATTGTGTCAGACAATGCTAAGAACCTCAACAACAAAATGATGGAGGAGTTATGCAGAAAATTCCACATCAAACACCTCAACTCCGTCATCTATCGTCCAAAGATGAATGGTGCTGTTGAAGCGGCTAATAAGAACATCAAAAAGATCATGCAGAAATGTCTGCCAATCACAAAGGATGGCCTGACCTCTTGCCTTTGACTTTATTAGCCTATAGAACTTCCATGCGTGCTTCCACTGGGGCAACCCCCTACTCATTAGTCTGTGGGATGGAAGTAGTGCTCCCCACAGAGGTGGAAATGGAATCCCTCAGAGTATTGATGGATGCTCAGTTAGATGAAGACCAATGGGTATAAGACAGGTATCACCAATTGTCTCTAATAGACGAAAGGCGATCCGCGGCTATCTTCCATGGTCAGTTATATCAGCAAAGGATGGCACGATCCTACAATAGAAAAGTCCAACTACGGCAGTTCAAACAACATGACTTGGTTTTGAAGAAGATCATTGACAACCAAGATCAATCTAAGGGAAAATTCTCTCCTAACTGGGAAGGCCCATTTGTTGTCAAGGAGGTATTGACAAGAGGTGCTCTCAGATTGCAAGAAATGGATGGTGATGAATTTCCATAGCTTATCAACTCGGACACCGTGAAATGGTACTATGTCTAAAGTTACCATCAAACAAACATCCTGGTTTTGATCATCAAATCACCAGTCATTCTGGTTTTGAACCCTTTCCTTTCTACATACTCTTCTGCTCCTTAGGGAAACATACACTTTAAACCAGCAGCCTGGTATCACTTCATTTCAAACCTTCCATACAATTTCAGTTATCTTGAAGACGAGAATT
Organism: Panax ginseng; assembly: GCA_020205605.1. NCBI lineage: Eukaryota > Viridiplantae > Streptophyta > Magnoliopsida > Apiales > Araliaceae > Panax > Panax ginseng. Next base: position 87,973,196 of record CM035139.1, on the reverse strand, counting down.
AACTTTTCACAATTTTGGTTATCCTGAAGACGGGATTGAACCTTCTATGCCTGCAGTTTATCCTGAAGACGGGATTAAACTTTTCTACGCCTGCAGTTTATCCTGAAGACGGGATTAAACTTTTCTACGCTTGCGATTAAATCCCCAGAGCGGGATCAAACTTTTTACACACCTGCAGTTTGTCCCCATTATGGGATCAAACTTTCTTCTCCCCGTAGTATAGCCTTCACATGGGATTCATGCTTTTTCTTCAGCTGCGATTCACCATGAGGGGAGAACTACGTCGACCTGATCTCCTCTTCAATAGGAGTACGTAGGCAACCATATGATATATGGCCCGATCACAATAAAAAAAACAACCAAAAACATTTCTGCCCTTTCTCTACAAAAACAAAAACAACAAAAACATTTCTACACCTATCTGCCTTTCACATTCAGCGTTGGACCTCTTACACCAGGTTCGAACTACGCAGACTTGATCTCCTCTTCAATAGGAGTACGTAGGTAGCCATTTATGGTTTAGTCTTACCCCTACCAGAAAAAAACTTCTTATCACACGGTACTGGGATCAACCTTCAATTTGCCACATTTCATTGGTTTCAGATCAAAGGGATGGAATTACCCAACCTCTTCTCACAAATAGAAGATTCGGTGACCATTTAAGCTGTGATCATGCCTCAAAGAGTAATACCAACCCATAAGAGATGAAATTAACTAGGCTTCTCACAAATAGAAGTACTGACGACCATCTGTGGTGCGATTAATCTCAGAGAGGAAGAAACTACCCTCCTCTCCACTTTTCCATACAGATACCAGTCCCAAGACACCAAAGATGGTAGGGATATACAGAAATCAATGATCTGTTCTGAGAGATCTTGTGAGTCTCAATGTCCATCTATCAAGGATAAGTTTAGAATGCATCAAGATCACAAGGCCCTGAAGAAATAGGCAAATATCAAGCAATTAGCAAGGCATAACTAAAAGGGAAGTGAATCAAAATATATTTTCCTGCCATACATAATACTGCTTGATATATACATATGTGTTGTATATGAAAAAATGGCTAAGCTAGTCTGTGCAGGAAAATACAAAGCTATCTACAGATCTGTATGTATGCAGACTATTAGATCTAACATAGCATCCCTCTCTGAAGACGGAGATAACGCTGCAAGCTCCTGCCTAAGGGTATCTACACGAGCTAGCAGATCAGAGGCTAACGGCGTGGTGGCATAATGCTCATCAATGTAGGCACTCATGTTGGCAAGACTGACAGTCGTCTGGGATCTAACTGAAGTGCTATCTACAATGGCCACATCCTTAACAGATAATGCGGCATCCCGCTCTGTAATCAATGCATCCCTGGCTGATCTAGCCTCATCCCTCTCTAATAGAGCGGCGTCTCTCTCATCAAGAGCTATCAACATCGCGGCCCTAGCCTGATCTCTATCATAGGTCATCAGATGTAAGCTCTGCTCCAAATCTTTGTCTTAGAATCTTGTATAGTGATGGCACTTGGGGTGGGAGAATCCATCAAAAATGCTGGTAGCCTAGCAGTCAAATCATCGATGGGAATAATAGCCTCCTCTATAGGCTCCTCATCGTCAGAATCAATCCCCTGCACTGTGGATACTACCGTAGTCGATGCAGTCTCTATCTCCATTCATGTGGAATACTCTGTAGAACAACCAGGATGACTGACAGAAAACTTAGCCAGCTCTCGCTGATCCCAACAAGCATACAACCTGGATCTGTCCTCTGCTGATAACCTGTGTGAAGTGAAGCGCTGACTCACTGCCCCCTCAAAAGGATGAAAATCCTAAAACTGGTCAAACTGACACATCACGGCCAGTGGGTGATAAGTATTCATACCCCTCAAACCAGTCAGAGGGAGATAATCCATGCCCGGAGCATGAGTAATGAAGCTGTAGGGTGAGCTAAGCCCTGAACACGGCAATATAGCAAGCGGGTCTCTAATCCACCGCCGAAAAAAGTGACCACGATGCAACATCTGTACACTCCAGCAGAAAAAGAAAGTCTGACATGGCTATATCATGGGTGAAACAAAACCCCTGTCCTCTAAATGTGCCAATCGGTCCCAAGTGTGACATAAACCACACATACATCATGATCGAGCTACCTATAAACACTTTTCTTGGGATAAGTGCAAAGTGATATGTAGGCGACATCGAGTCTCTGTGCAATGATCATCTGATCTGATGGTATGACCCTCCCTAAGAGCTCTCACTGCTATAATGAAGCCGATATCCAGCTCATCCATGTACCTGCGACATTTCTACATGGGTCCCACACCTCCGGCTCCCTCCAGTTAGAGTAACAAAGGAGGTTTCACAAGCCGAAAAGGCCAAATCAGGAATAAAAATGCTACGCGATTTAGCGGAATAGCCGAAAATCCTAGTTTCTTGTCGGTCAGAGTTAGACTCCCATCGTCTCAGTGGTATTCACCTGAATGCAGGGTATACTATACCAATGAGCTCAGCTTTCACAGATCATGCTCGACAATATCCCACAAAGGTCCGATCTTAGTCATTTGCGAGGTCACAACACTAAACATCCCCGCCGGGGTTATTCTGCGATAAAACCACGAAATATTAAACCTCCCGTGAAGTTTTAATGCAAAACCATGAAATATCAAACCTCCCCGGTGGGGGTCACAACACACATCTTTCAAGTATCTATGTATCCCCGGCGGGGGTTACAACGTAATGCAACCATTGATACACACATCAATGGAGGTCAAGCAACCTTGACGTCATGTTAGCCGATGGAAAGTAAACCCATCGAAGAAACTCATCTACGTATCCCCGGCAGGAGTTACAACGCAATGCAACCATTGATACATACATCAATGAAGGTTAAGCAACCTTGACGTCATGTCAGCCGATGGCAAGTAAACCCATCAAAGAAACTCATCTACGTATCCCCGGCGGGGGTTACAACGCAATGTAACCATTGATACACACATCAATGAAGGTCAAGCAACCTTGACATCATGTTAGCTGATGGCAAGTAAACCCATCAAAGCAACTCATCTACGTATCCTGAGCGGGGGTTACAACGCAATGCAACCATTGATACACACATCAATGAAGGTCAAGCAACCTTGACGTCATGTCAGCCGATGGCAAGTAAACCCATCGAAGCAACTCATCTACGTATCCTTGGCGGGGTTACAACGCAATGCTACCATTAACACATACATCAATGAAGGTCAAGCAACCTTGACAGAGCACCCATCAGGGATCTATCCGGTGATACACACATCAACGAAGGTTAGGCGATACGACATCAACAAAAGCGTTGGCGATAACTCAAGCGAGAATGAGGGATTATGTTATACACATCCTCAAAAAGACGAAGCTTTATCCCCATAGATCTCTTACACACAAGAGGTACCTCTATGGAATATAAGCCAATGCCTAGGATTTAAGACTTTGGTGATAACCCCAATGTCAACATCCTTGGAGACTTGGATCGTATGTCCAAGCCATCAATGATTGTCATCCCAATAGGATTACTTGGCAATCATGCATCATACATTTGCATCATGTTGATGCATATAACATCATGTTTATCTTGCTTGTATTTCAAGTGTCTAGGATTCTTTATCCTATCCATGCCTTGCATTGCATGAATATGATAAAGAGGGGCATCTGTAGACACTCGAAATTTTCTGCATGCCTGTTACTAACATTGCAGGAGGGCAGATTCGTCTTTCAAAGATAACCCTGGAAGACAGTTTACATCCATTCCAGATACTACCAGAAGTTCAGTTCTAACCCGGAACACAAACTGAGAACATAAGTTACAACCTGGAACACAAACCGGGAACGTCATTCCAAACCCCGGAACACACACCGGGAATGTCATTTCCAATCTCGGAGATAACCCCGAGGTATGCAGATCAAACCGGTAACAACACCGGAGAGGACAGTTCTGTCTCGGCGATAACACCGCGACGCTCAGTTCTAGCCCCAGAACTAACACTAGGCGTAGTGACTCTATCCTTGGTGATAGCCCCAAGGGATGCTTTTGTAGTTCCCACGATAACTCCAGAATTATTTGTTCCAAATACATGCGATCAATTTCAAGCTCAGACCTCCTGCCGAGACACTCATACCTCAGACCCGGAGCTAACAACGGGAAGACAGGTACATCCACAAGATGACCTCATGGCATTCAAACACTTGCAGCAGTCCGATCTCAGAAGTAACCTTGAGCAACGTCTTCTTTTCGCTCAAATCGGAGATAACCCCGGTGAGGAGTCCAACGTCATCTTGCCACCTCAACGCTGCCTCTCACAAGATGATATCGCGGCATACCAACAAGTAGTCAAATCTCAGATGTAACCCGGAGCAACATCTATTTTCAACTTAAACTGGCGATAACCCCAGCGAAGAGTCAAACATCATCTTGACCCTTTCAACACCTGCGCATCGCCTCAACACTTCATACATATATATATATACAACAATGTCCCACAAGAACCGAGGAGTAACAATCCTGAGTGACTATTACGCATGGCAGTTCTTTGGATAGTATTTGAAGCTTCAAGACCATGGGCATAGACCCCTCTTCCTGACTTCGTACAACCTCTAATCCATTTCATTGCGTAACTCTCGACACAAGCGCTTCGAAGAAGGTCAGATATACCTCGTTCGGATGTTCGGATTGAAGTTCTGCAAGTTCGAGCGAACATTACAAAGGCATAAGTGCACGTCTTCTACAAGACAGCCCAGGACCCGAGGCTCGGATGCACCATAACCAAATTAGTAGTAAGTACAGCATGGTATTTGCCGCAATACCTGCGACCATCCGTCTATATATATACAAGCCTTGGGGTCACCATTTGAGAGGGAGAGAGAGAGAAAAAGGCGAGGAAGCCCTGTCCATTTTACTCTGTATACATATCTTTTGAGTGTTTTCTCATCTTTAAACACTTGTTAGCTCACATATAGCTATCTTTTATCCGGCAAAGGTTTGAGTGTTTATCCATTTAAAGTCATAGAAGTCTACATTGGCATTACTTGTAAGCCTTCTCACATTATATAAAGCCTTCTTCTCATATTAGCACACAATCATTATACACATTGAGAGTCGTGGTTGTTGTGCGTTTGCCCGGTTTTCCTTAATCGTGGTTTTCATTTCTATCTCATATATATATATATATATACTTATATATATATGTATATATTTTATATATGGACTAACATTATCGAGTTATGCCTCGATTGAGCTGAACTTGATGCAGGCGTTTATTGCTTTTATATATATATATATACTTATATATATAATTGTTGTCGATATATATCAGATGAGCCCGGATTTTATATCCGGTGCATTTACTCGTTTATATATATATATATATATATATATATATATATATATATATATATATACTATATATATAATTGTTGTGGACATATCTCGATGAGTCCGGATTTACATCCAGAATGCGTTCTTTGCTTTTATATATATATATTTGTACATATATATATATATTTACATTTCTGTCAAGCACGGTTTACTTAGTGGCCTTTTTAAAACTTTATTTACATTTTAAATCACCTTTCGAGTTTACTTAAGTGGCGGTTGATCGCTTTCTGACATTATTTACATTTCGTCCCACAGGAGTTTACTTAGTGGTGGTTGATCATCATCCATATATATATATATATATATATATATATATATATATATATATATATACCGCTTTTATATATTTATATTTCCGATCCCCATGGAGTTGCTTCGTGGTGGTTGATCACGTCTGTATATATATATATATTTACAACTTTTATATATATAACTGCTTACTGCTTTCCATACAAATTGCAGTATCATGTGAGCCTAGGAATTATGTGATCACAGATTCAGTCTATTGAATCTAGATTCGGTTCCCATGATGGACATTTTTTAGCTGTAAGCAACTTTTACATTATTTTTACAGTGTCTGAATTTCCTTGGATGGTTGTCATGCCCATGAGGAGTTCGACACTGCTGTATATTATTTTCTCGAGAATGCTTCGCATCTCAAAAATAAAAGCAAACAAGCCGAACATTTAATAATAAAATGGAAGCATCAAAGGCCTCAATTACTATTGAGCACAAGGTTTGAAAAACCACTTTTACAAAACGACATTGCTATATCTTGTTTAAAACTGAATTTTTCTATAAATTCAAACCCTATGTATATAGGTACGAATGAGGTACTGCACTACTTCCAAATAATTGGACATTGATCCACACACACACACATTCATATAACAGTTTCTTTGAAAAGTGGTGGTCACCGTGGTAACACGGATGTCGGGGGGTGCCTAACACCTTCCCTCTGCATAATCAAGCCTCTGGACCCAAAATGAATCTCGGTTTCACAGACCCGTCTAGCAGTGTCAAATCACCGGGTCAATGTGAAAACCTTTTCGGTTGCATTGGTGAAACAAGTTAAATACACCAACTGGCGACTCTTAAAGTCAAATCGTCGACATTATACATGTCAGACCTTTTTCACTTGTTTTTTCAAACAAATCTCACATTAACATGAGAACACCAAAGAACAAGTAACATAAAGGGACACTCAAAAATCCCGACGTCGACAGGTACCATATGTGTGTATACTTGAATCGTGCCAAGCTTGATTAAAGACTGTGTTAGCTAATTAACATCTTGATCATATAATGTGTTATAAATAGGATTTGAAAGTGTTGATTTATTAACGTGGATAGACTACACTTGAGGCAAGTATCTGAACCCTACTATTATTGTTGTGCAATACCATTGCATTATTTATTCGAACATTACCGTAAGCTTATCCCTTTGAATACAAGTTATATTACTTTCTCATTCAAATGAGTTAGTATGTTAAACCCTTGTGAAGGTTATTATTCATGTTGAAATTGGTATTGCCCTTGAATATTGTGAAAGAGTCGATGCCATTTGATTCGGCTAGACTATATGCATGTTTATAAAAACTGTCCAAACTAGTTGATTGGTGCAAAAATCTTGAAAACTGAGTTGGACAACCCTTTTGGTAAGGGGAGTGTATGTTGTTGGAAACCCCACCACATGAATAAATATTATTGTGGTGTTATGCATAACGTAAAGTATTGTAGACTGATCATCTATAGTACTTGATATTTTCGGTTATCAGTTTAATATTGGTAACTCTTGTGGAAGTTCCATAGTCCTTAGTGACTGCTTAGTATAAATTGCTTATCCAGTTGGATACTTTGTTAGCCGTTGAATTCATATATATCTGTTGATTTATATTGAATTTTTATATCCTTTATTCATGATGTTATTCTGACACTTTGAACTATCCTAGAAATAACCCTTCAATATTTCAAACCTTGTGATATTATATCCTACACCCTTGTTGTATATTACTTGTTGGGAAATTTGTGCTCATCCTTGCTTATTTAAAACCTTTCAGTTAAGGAAGAACAGGGAGGTGTCTCTGGAGCAGACAAGGGCAAGGGCAAGGCTACCGACTAGCTTGTCCTTTTTATATTTAAAGCTATTATGTTATGTTAAGATTAATTGTGGACTATGTTTAAACTTAAGTATGATTGTGTAATAAGTCTTTATTAGATATTATTATGTAATCTATTAAATCTTTGTGGTCATCTGAGACTTGGGGAATAATTATCATAAATCGTTGTATATTATTCTAAAGTAGATTTTCCGTTGTGTATGTGTTATTTTAGTTATTATGGTTTTACCATGAGAATGTGATGAACCGAATTCGAGTGACCATATGGAGGTCCGAATTTGGGGGCGTCACAGGTTGGTATCAAAGTTGTAGTTATAAATCTTAGGAGCAAGTGTCCTTAGATTATAACTCGGGAGAACTTAGAAGTTGGGAAGGAGATAAAACTCATGTAGAGTTTTCCTTGAGAAAATTAGTGTGTTAAGAAATGTAACTTCATTTTATACAATGAACTTATGTTTATGTAACATTCTAATGGAGTTATTGTTTGTGTTGTCTTATGTTAGCGATTGTAGGATGACTGACATGGGAGGACTTAGCCGAGTAGTAGAGGAGGAGTCGCGTGATATCCACATAGTATTTGAGACACCCTTGATAGCAGAGCCTATTTCAGTAGTAGCCCCTTTTGATGATGACGATGAGGAAGAGGTGGAGTCTGACCTTGAGGAGGAGCCTTTGGAGGAGGAGCCCGAGCCTGTGGAGGACTCCAACGAGGCTACTTTTGAGGATCAGGTGTTAGGAGAGTATGAGGAGCAGATATTAGAGTTGGGATGTAGAGTAGAGGAGCTAGAGGCTGAGGCTAGGGAAAGGGAGTTTGCATTCCTGAAGTTGAGGGGCGAGGACCATCAGAAGAAATTAGTGATACAGGAGATAAAGGTGGAGATTGCTCACCGTAAGGAAGCAGGGATCTAGATGGGAGCTTTGTTTCACCGAGCGGTGGCAAGGAATGTTGAGGTGGCAGGAAAGCTGGAGGAATTAGAGCAGAAGGTGTTAAGTGAGAGGGCGGAGAAGGAGGCTTTCTGAACTCAGCTAGAGATGGAGGTGATGGATAGGATTCACTTCGAGGAAAAGTGGAAAGAAGCCAATGATATGGCAGATGATCTAGAGGATGAGGTGCGGTGCAAGAGGAGGAAGATGAACAAGATGGGCTATGCTCTTCGCATGGCCATGGAGAGATTGATAGATGGGGTACATCATTACCCAGCTGAGCAAGGACAAACTCGACATACCATAAGCCGAGACATGGTAGTGCACATCACACAGAAAGAATATCAGAGCGCCATTGAGCGTGGGATGTTAGATTGAGTTTAGAGGATGAAGACCAGTAGTGTGGTAGTTTTATTTATGTGTTATTAAAATTGTTGTTGTAATCTCAGTCTTTTGTGTAAGATGTGAGATAATGGTAAACCCCCAAATATCCTAAAAGTGTTAGAGCGGTAGTAAGATAGTATGTCCCTGACTTTTGTGATATTAGGGGATATGTGTTATCATTTATAGTAGTATGCTAGAAAAGAACATGTAATGTAACCCTTTGGCATATGAATATAAATGATCTTATTTCAGAAATGTGTTATTAACCTGTAGTCCTTTCTATTGAAAAATGTCTAGGTATTATAACTAGATAATAAAATGAAAATTTTGTGATGCTGAATATGCCGCCCAAACATAGAATAACTATCCCAGAAGAGTCAGTTAATTATGAGAGAGGTCTTGTAGATTCGATACAGAGAAAGGTAGATTTATTGGGAGAAGCTCTGAGGGGAAGAAACAAACCCGTACCACCCATTCCCCAAGCTGTCCCAATAACGACCTTCAAAGATTTTAAAAGTGTAGGATTCATGGGAACCACTGACCCGATAGTTGCGCAAACCTGGATCAAGGAGATCGAGAAGGCCTTCACTATAGCTCGTGTGGGTAAAGACCAGAAGACAGTATTTCCCACATATATGATAACATGGGAGCGGTTTACGATGTTGTTTTTCGAGAATTATTTTCCAAAAAGTATGAAGAGTAGGATGGAAGTAAAATTCCTAGAGTTAAAACAAGGTGATATGACGGTGGCGCAATATACAGCTAAGTTTAATGAACTAGCGCGATTTGCAGAGCACCAGGTTATGGATGAGGAGAGGAAAGCGAGACGTTTTGAGCAAGGGCTAAAACCATGGTTGTACAATAAGGTATCGGTCTTCCAGATTGATTCCTTTACAACATTGTTGGAGAAGGCAATCATTGCGGAAGGTGGCAGTGAGGCCTTAAGTTTGTATCATAAGGAGAAGAAGAATAAGAACGCTGATAGTGAGCATCGTGGAGGAAGAAGCAATGGAGGGAGTAACTCCGGAAAGAGGAAATAGGAAAACAACAACAACAGAAGCAACAATCAAGGTGGGAATCACCAAGGAAACTTCAAGAAGAGGACTGAAGCTTATAACAAATGTGGAAGAAGTCATCAGGGAGAAAGCTGGAAGAGGAAGAACACCTGCTATAATTGCGGCCAAGAGGGGCACATATCACCAAACTACCCGAAGCCGAAGAAAATCAGAGGATGTTTTGTTTGTGGATCAACAGAGCACCAGATAAAGGATTGCCCGAAGAAAGGAAGCGGTGGAGCTGGCGGAAGCCAAGGAGGAGGAAGTAAGTTGATGATTGGTGGACTGCATAACCCAATAGATTGACCGCTCAACCTTTAACATAACAAATCCCAAGACGCCAGTAGCTATGAAAGGACGTGGTGTCAGGTATAATCCCAATCAATAATATAAATGCTTGTGTATTATTTGATTCGGGTGCCACCTGTTCATTTGTATCTGAAGAATTTTCTAGTAAACTTATTACACCCCAAGAACGTTTAGAAGATCCTTTGAACATAGAAGTTATGAATAAGGAAATAATCCCTGTAGAATACGTTTATCAAAATTGTCGCGCAAACATTAGAGGACATGAATTGAGCGTAGACTTGATTCCTATTAGACTAGGAGAATTTAACGTAATATTGAGGATGGATTGGTTATATAACCATGCAGTAGTAATTGACTATCAGAACAAATGTGTGAACCTTCAGACTCTGGGTAAGTCTAAGGTAGTGTTTTATGGTAGCTCATCACTTAAGCAATCATGTTGCGTTACGATGATGCAGGCCAAGAAATTGTTAAAGAAAGGATGTGTAGGTTATTTAGCTTACGTTGTGGATACTCGAAAAAAAGGAGTAGAGATTAATGATTTACCTGTAGTGAGTGAATTTCAGGATGTGTTTCCGGACGATCTTCCTGGCCTCCCACCATACAGAGAAATTCAATTCGTAATAGATTTAGCACCAGGAACGACACCGATTTCGAAAGCTCCATATCGTATGACGCCAGTAGAAATGAAGGAACTGATGATACAACTTCAAGAGTTATTGGATAATGGTTACATTCGACCGAGTGTGTCTCCTTGGGGAGCACCAGTGTTATTCGTTAAGAAAAAGGACGGATTGATGAGGCTCTGTATTGATTATCGCGAATTGAACAGAGTAACGATCAAGAATAGATATCCGCTACCGAGGATAGATGACTTATTTAATCAACTAAGAGGAGCGAAATGTTTCTTGAAGAACGATCTACGGACGAGATATCACCAACTGAAAGTGCGGGATGAGGACATACCAAAGACTGCGTTTAGAACCCGTTATGGATATTATGAGTTTTTGGTAATGTCATTCGGTTTAACTAATTCTCCGGCAGCATTCATGGACTTGATGAATCGAGTTTTCAAGCCATACTTGGATAAATTCGTGGTAGTTTTTATTGACGATATTTTAATCTACTCGAAGTTGGAGGAAGAACACGCCGAATATCTGAAGATTGTTTTGGAGGCACTACGAAAGGAGAAGATGTATGCGAAGTTTTCTAATTGCGAATTTTGGATGAAAAAGGTTCAATTCTTAGGCCACGTGGTGGATAAGAATGGAATCTTAGTAGACCCCGAAAAGGTCAAAGCAGTGAGTAATTGGGAACAACCAAGAAATCCGACGGAGGTGAGAAGTTTCTTAGGGTTAGCAGGGTACTATCGAAGATTCATCCAAGATTTTTCTAAGATAGCAACCCCGTTGACTAATTTGACGAGGAAGATGGTGAAATTTGTATGGACCGACAAATGCGAAGAGAGTTTTCAAGAGTTGAAGAAGAAATTGAGCGAGGCATCTGTATTATCATTACCAGATGATATAGGAGGATTTGTGGTGTATAGTGATGCGTCGCATAGAGGGCTGGGCTGTGTGCTTATGCAACACGGCAAAGTCATTACATATGCATCACGTCAATTGAAGGATTACGAAAAATGATACCCTACTCATGACCTAGAGTTAGCGGCCGTAGTTTTTGCGTTAAAGATATGGAGACATTATTTGTACAGAGAGAAATGTGAGATATACACGGACCACAAAAGTCTAAAATATATCTTCACACAGAAGGAGTTGAACATGCGTCAGAGGAGGTGGTTAGAATTAATCATAGATTATGACTGTGAAATTCTTTATCATCCGGGGAAGGCAAACGTTGTTGCCGATTCTCTGAGCAGGAAAGGAAGGGAGAAATTGTTTCGACTGACAACTTAGGAGGAGTTAATAAGGGATATGGAGAAATTGGAAATAGAAGTGAGGGGACCCGAGAGGTCTGTAGAAAAGTTATTTGTAATAGGAGCTTGTCCGACATTGTTGGATAGAGTAAAGGAAGCCCAAGAGAAAGATGGAGAGTGTGAGAAAATCAGAAGAAGGATCATGGAAAAAGAGGAAGAAAAATTTCGAATAGATAAAGATGGTATCTTAAGATTCGAAGGGAGAGTATAGATGTCGCAAGCGGTGGTCGAGATAAGAGAGGAGATTTTACACGAGGCTCATAATACGACGTATTCCATTCATCCGGGAGGCACGAAGATGTACCGGGACTTGAAGCAACATTTTTGGTGGCCAAATCTAAAAAAGGAAATTATGGAGTACGTTAGTAGATGTCTTACGTGTCAACGTGTAAAAGCAGAGCATCAGCGACCGAGTGGTTTACTACAAACGTTGGAAATACCAGAGTGGAAATGGGAGCATATTACGATGGATTTTGTGGTAGGACTTCCAGTCACACAGAAATGTTTAGATGCCATTTGGGTCATCGTGGATAGACTTACGAAGACTACACATTTTTTACCTATCAAGATCCGCTACAGTTTAAATCAATTAGAAAGTCTGTACGTAAAAGAAATTGTTTCACGACATGGAGTACCGATATCGATTGTTTCTGACCGAGACCCGCGTTTCACGTCAAAATTCTGGAAAAGCTTGCAAGAGAGGATGAGAACACAGTTAAGATTGAGTACTGCTTATCATCCTCAGACGGACGGACAGAGTGAACGAACTATACAAATGCTAGAGGACATGCTTAGGATCTGCGTGATGGACTTGAAGGGAAATTGGGATGACCACCTAGCCTTAGTCGAATTTGCGTATAATAATAGTTACCATGCGAGTATCGGCATGCCACCGTATGAAGCTCTTTACGGAAGGAAGTGCAGAACGCCTTTATGTTGGGACGAAGTCGAGAAGAGCAGCGAATACTCGGACGAGTTAATAGTAACAAAATCGCAGACGTGGTAAAAGTGATAAGGGATAGACTTGTAGCAGCCCAGGATCGCCAGAAAAAGTACGCAGATTTGCATTGGCAAGACCGAGACTTTGAAGTCGGCAGTTTTGTAATCTTGAAGGTATCTTCGTGGAAGGGTAAAATTCATTTCGGTAAGAAAGGAAAACTGAGTCCAAGATTTATAGGACCATTCGAGATACTAAAGTGAGTGGGCGAAGTAGCGTACAAAGTTGCACTACCACCTGAATTGGAGCACATCTATAATGTGTTTCACATATCTATGTTGCGCCCGTACAAGCCCGACTATAAGCACGTGATTTCTTATAAACCCATTCAAGTGGAGAAGAACTTAGCGTATGAGGAAATTCCTGTCCAAATTCTCGATAAGAAAGAGCAAACCTTAAGGAATAAAGTTATTTCTTCTGTAAAAGTGCTTTGGCGTAACCACGATGTCGAGGAGGCATCGTGGGAATTAGAAGATAGGATGATGGGGGATTATCCCCATCTGTTTGTGTAACCTTGTAACAATTTCGGGATGAAATTTTTATAAGGGGGGGAGGATGTAATACCCGAGAATTTCTGCATATTATTAAATAAATATATTAATGAAAATAAATATTTATTTGAATATGAACAATATCGTGTTATGAATTGAGATAACTTAATTATATTAAATAAATGAATAATTGAGAATACGTGGAGTTTGTGGTAAACTCGTTGAAAGCCTTGTGTGGCATGGTGATGGAAATACATATAGTAATGATAAGCGGCGAAGAAATTATGAGATGAGCAATTAAGTAATATTAATTGTTAAGTGGGGTTATAGTATATTTATGGATTTTTAATTGATATTAATAAGGTCAGTTAATATGTGATTATTAATTGTTATTTAATTGATAATGGTTGTGGTGGAATATTAATTTCTTGGCAATTCTTAATAATAGGTGATTATTATATTGATAAGTAATGATGATGGAAAGCCCATAAATGGGTGGATTAATTAATATTGATGTTAATTAATTAAGGAAGTGCATGATTAATTTATTTAACATAAGTGAGTAAGTTAGTAATATAATAATATTATATTGATAGTTATGTGCATGTGAACAATAATACTAATATAACTATATAGTATGATGTGACATTTATATGACTATATATTAAGTCTTATTACACTATATTGTAGGGGCATTGTAATTAAACATATTTGAAACTATATGGTATAAAAATATCATGAAGTGTGTATGTAACAATATGAAGGTGAGTAGACATTTAAAATATGATTATATGAGTAGAAATAATTATGGAACTACCCGGACAATAATATTAGACTGCATTATTTTATTGCGTATATTTACTATACATGGACTATATGATGTGAGGGTATAATTTATTCCTAAAATTCCTAATATGGTAACAATTGTACATAAAGATTACATTATGGGAATTTAAATAGACCAAACTAAGCCTAGATAACTAGATTGCTGAGTTCTTTCCTTTTGTCCCAAAATGAAAGTCACCAAGTACAATGCACAGTAACTCAAAGCTATAATACATATTCTCCACAAGGCTAAATCCTAGATGATCATTGCTAGCTATGAAGTTGGTATGGAGTTGTTAAACCACCCTTGAGCAACCATTGTTTCATTGCATTACACCATGAGTTCAAGTTCTGTGTAACACCAATGCCCAGTCCAAAACTCTTCTATAAATAGTAGTCATGTTTGATCAATTGGTGTTGCTTGAAATTGTCTGAGAATTGTCAAGTGTGAGGGTGAGAGCTTAGAAGCATTCTTAGAGCTTAGAAGTTCATTTGGAGCAAGTTCTTTTCACTTTGTAGAGGTATAACTACTCTTTCCTTGTTTCCATTTTCATTCCCTATAAAAAAATGGAGTTTTAGTATTGAAGTTCAAATTCTTGAATTCATGGAATTGTATGTTAAGGAGGTTGAGTAATGTTTAATTAGTTGTTATATGATCGTATAAGCATGTTGCAATTGATATATGAGTGTTTGAGGAATGATTTATTAAAATTATAAGTTTTTTTTTTAAAATTATTGACATTATTTTTGTATTAATAGTGTCTTGAGAATTTGTAGATTTTGAACAAGTCTAAGAAATTATAGCATGTAAGAATGTGTAATGTGTTTGTGTGTGTATAATGCTAAGAGGCGATGTTTTAAATAGGTTTGCATGATTAACAAAGCTTTATTTAAATGGAGATTTAAACTTTAAGTTTTGAAAACCAACTATGGATAACCTTAGATTTGAATAATTAAAATTTCTGAATAAATTTTTTTATTGACATTAGAATAGTGTATTGAGAATTTGTGAGACAAGTCTAGAAATTAGTCAATATATGTTTTGAATTGAAATGTTGATTGTGCTTAATAACTTGATGGGATAAGGTTTAATAATATATTAAAACCTTGTATGTTGAAATGTTGATCAATAATTGAAAAGGTTTAATATTATTAAAACCTAATGTGGTGTAGAAAACCCTAATTTTAAATATCGGAGATTGTAAACCTTAAATTAGGAACCCTAATCCTAATTGGTAGACTTAATGGATTCATTAAACATAAATATGAGATTAGAAACCCTAATCTCCGGATTAGAAACCCTAAGCGTGCCTTAAGAAAACCCTAATTGTATCTTGAAAACCCCTAATTTCAAAATTGGGAATTCTAAACCCTAATTAGGCAACCCTAATTTTTATTAGCATGCCTAAAGTGTTTGTAAACATAAATATGATTAGAAATCACTAATTATATTTTTGTAATTTAAATTTCTATTTTAGAAACCTAATTTTATTTTAGAAAATTATTTTTCTAATTAAACCCTAAATTTGCAAATTATGGAATTAGAATTTTAGACCTAAAGGGTTCGAACCCTAAATCTTATTGTCCAAACCCTAAACCTAAGGTTTTCATCAAATGAGAAAATCTAGAAATTTAAGGAAATGACCTAATTGCCATTTTTAGTTACTAAATTGGCTAACTTGTAGAATTGGTCATGACTTTAGTTGTTGAGCTAACCACTTGACTTTGTTGAGCCTACAAACATAGCTCATCAGCCTATATAGCCAGCCAAAATCGTCCAAATGATCAGCCAAAGCAACATCAAGCATTATATATAAGATTTAGAGAGAGAAAGTTTATAAAACTTAGCCATTTTGCATTTTTCTCTCACCAACTCTCTCTCTTTCACAAACCCATGAAAATCAGTAGTGGATCAGTCCTAGAAATAGCTCCAAGATCATCCATAAACAGATTGGAGAGCCAAGATCAAAATCAAAGCATAAAGAGGTAGAAAACCCTAATTTTGAAATCCTTCAATTCCTTGTTAAATGTTGCAATTGATTGTTCAAAGATGTGTATTAAGGTGTCAATTGAATATACGGGTTGATAAATCCATGACCCATAACATCAAAGTGCACGCAATTTAAAGTTTTTCAAAATCTGGAAATCTGGAAAAGCTGTGATTTTTCGGTCGAATGTCGAGATCTTATAAGTCCGTGTGTGTATTAAGTGTTTTTGATGTTTAAAACTTGTAACATGTAGCTTTGATGTGTGTTCTTTAAGTTGCAAAAGAATCGGACCCGGATCTATTATAGATCAAAAGTTATAGGCAATTGGCTTAGATTGGCCAATTAGAAATGAAAATCATCAAGAACGAACCCGAAAAATTTGAGCCCAACTTATGTATTCAAGTTTGATTAGAATATATCTAGCTTATGTGTTTTGATGTTTTAGTGTTATTATGCTTTATAGTTGTAGTACTACATATTGTTTAACTACAAAAACCGGAGTTGATAGATCACATACTGAATCGTGGCGAACATAGATTAATTTAAGTTTAAAAGTGACCACTTGAGTGCCTTTTGGAACAAAAGCGAATTGAGGTTGTCTGGAAGCAAATTTGGAGGCTTTGATCTCCTTGTTGTAATGTTGTTTAACCAAAGTGTTGGTTGGATGTTGTAGTGTGACACATTGTCTACATGCTCAAAGTTTTAGATAGCCCGAACATGGTTAGATTGAGAGATAAAAGCCAATTGAACCATGACCCTCATTCTTGCCGAGGAAAAATGCAGGTTTGGCTCAAGAACACCTATAGCGACGAGAAAGTGTCATATATAGGCTTTAGCGACAGTTTAATTTATTTTATTTTACGATTTTTAGGAAATTAATAAAAAAATAGAAATAAATTCTAAAAATTAGTAAAAATGGTTTTAAAAATTATTTTAAATTATGAAAAATAATTTTTGACCAATTGGAATATTTTTCTTTAATATTTATAATTATTTAAATATTAGAATTATTTAATTTATTTAATTAGTGTATTAAATAAATTAGAGAAAAATGAAGTAATATTATGAAAAATCATTTTAAATAAGAAAATGTATTTAAAAATATTTTGAGTTATAAAATGTAACTTTTAATATTTTTGGAGAATTTTCATTAATAATTTAATATTAATGATATTAGATTTATTTGATTATTAAATTGAATAAATAAGATAAAAATGATTTAAATGATTTAAAAATCATTTTAATTGAGAATAAAGTGTTAGAAAATATTTTAAATTATAAAATATAATTTTCAATATTTTTGGAGAATTTTCATTAATAAATTAATATTAATGATATTTGATTTATTTAATTATGATATTAAATAAATGAATTAAAAATGATTTTATTGATTTAAAAATCATTTAGCAATGAGAAAAAATAGTTTAAAAATATTTTAAGTTATAATTAATGACTTTTAATATTTAGATGATAATTTCATTAATATTTATATATTAATGGTGGTGATTTAAAAATGATTTTAATTACTTTAAAAATCATTTAAGTAGAATATTGTTGATTTAAAAATATTTTAAGTTATTAAAAATAACTTTAATATTTTGACAAGTATATTATTGATATTTAAATATTTTTAGATATTAATAATGATAAGATTATTTGATAATTAAATCATTTAAAAATGATTAGATGTTTGAAAAATTATTATAAATTATAATAATTGCTTGATAATTATTAAAAGCTTAGAAAAATATTATAATTGATAATTGACTTATCTAAATTAATATTGAAGCTTAGAGACCAAGTTTAATGGACCATCAATGTGTTAATTGTCGAATAGGGTGACGAACAGAGAATGGACCAGAAGTCCAACCAATTGATATAGTTAGACTTGTTATGTGTTTATATAGGTTATAAACAACGATGTGGCTATAATGGTAATGTGCTGGGAGAAGTTGTTTGTGAACTACGATGTTACGTGTTATGAATAATTGTGCTAATTGTAAGGCCAGATATTATTGGTTATAGGTCTTTATAAAGCGAGATAAGTATTTTGTGTAGGCATAATCGTCGAGAAGAGCAAGTTTCTAACTTTCGACCTTGAGTTAAATTTATTCAATTATTATAGTGGTTAATTATTGCTAATTACACCACATCCGAAATTTATTGTTGATTATTAGCGATTTAGTGCATGCTTAATAATTCAAATTGAATTATTGATTGAAATATATATTTGTAGAATAAGCATTTGTTGGATATTCATATACTGTAGAAGTTAAAATTGACAATCTGAGATAATTCTGTTTATTGTCAAATTATCTTTGAGAAATGTCTTAGCTAATTATTACGGCTGAGCGAATATTAGTTAGAACTTGATAAGTTAGAAGAGAATTCAATTATTATTGATAGATCGATGCCAATTATTTGGCTAAGATCGAAAGTAAATAAATTTGAAATCACGATATTTAGTTGTTAAATCAAAATCTTGATTACGAGGCGAGAATAACAACCTTTTATAAAAAGGAATATCATTAAATCGTATATTCGATCATTCTTGTGACTTAAGTATTATGCATAATATAGGGTATAATAAGCTGATCACTTGTTATACTTGCAGAGGGGTATGATTTAATCTTTACGGTTATCTGATACACCTGGGTATATCAAAGTATAACTTTGATAGTTACTCGAGAAGAGAAGTTCAAGATCCAATGGATCGCTCAGTATAAATCTGGAAAACATTCCACTTTGATATTTCGTAGAATTGATTCTTGATTATTCATTAGAATATCGTAGAAACTTTGAAAGCGTTGTACTCTTTCATTATTGAATTATTATGTTGTATAGAATACGAGAAGACTTGTTATTGAATAACGATTTGTTCAGCTACTTCAAAGTTCCCCAAACTTTGGTTTCATTCTATCAAAATAGATAGTCTGGTGATTTGAATACTTATACATTTATTGTATGTATTAACTTGCGGGGCAAATTTGTTGCTCACCCTTGCTAAATAAAACATTTCAGCTAGGGACGAAGTTGCAGGAGGTCTTGTGAAAGAGAAACAAAGGCAAAGCGTAGTTATAAATTAGTTATGTTAAACATATTTATTATGTTGTATTTATAAACCCTTTTGTATATCCAAAGGGTATGTTTGTAAAGTTAAGGTTAGTGAACTTTGGGTGATGTATTATTAGTAAACTCTGATAAAATCTTATGAAAATTACTATATATATATATATTATGGGTAGTTAAATGTTAATTATAGTGTGGATCGTGAACACCAAACTCGGGGGGTCAGGTAATCCGAATTTGGGGGTGTCACAGGTTGGTATCAGAGCTGTAGTGATCAAGGTATCACCAGCTGATAGTAGAGCTGTAGGTTATAAACCTTAAGTGGGGTGGGGAAAAACCCTAGGATTATAACCAAAAGCGAGATAGAGAATACTCGAATAGAGTACTAAGTGAGAGATTGCCAAAGTGCAAGGATAGTGATAAATGTAGACACATAGTGTGGGAATGTTGTACTAGTAAAGTACTAATCAAGTTGTTCAAAATGATTATAGGATGTCTGAAGAAGGTAAAAAGAGTGCGGAGATGCTAGCGGATGTTGCACCAGTGCCAGTAGCCGGGGTGCAACACAAAGCGAATCGGTTGAGAAGTTGGGAGAAGATGAACCAATGATTAATCTTGGGAGTGATCATGATTATCTGAGATGTATCTAAGTGGAGACGCGAGGCGCGATGTCGAGGCAGCTTAAGGTGGGCGAAGAATAAGATCAAGGTTAGTGAACAAGATCAGTTATCTGTGGAAGTCCAGGAACTCCGAAGCAAGGTATTTCTCTTGGAGGAGTTGTGGAAGACGGAGCGGGCATTACGTGAAATGACAGAAGAACGGAATGAGCTCGGTATGAGTTGAAAGGATGAAGACTGAAGGTGGAGGATCATCTGAAGGAACCAGCAAGAAAGACAAGAAGAAAAGGAAGAGAAACAAAGACAGCGACAACTCTGGAAATTCAAACCCGAAGAAGAAGCAAGCTTGTATCAAGTGTGGAAAGACTCACGCTGGAGAATGCATGATGTGGAAGAATGTATGCTTCAACTGCAAGCAGGAAGGACATATTTCTCTGCATTGTCCTAAGACAAATTTGAGGAAATGTTTTTCATGTGGGCAAGCAGGGCACCAGTTCAATAAGTGTCCTAGCAAGAAGAGAAAGGCGGAGAAAGCGTTGGTCGATAGATAATTAAGATATAAGTGTAGTATCTTTTGGTAGAAGCTTTTGATATTAAGCGTTGTAATATCGAGAACAATGTGTAAACATATGTAAATATATGTTTTTATGAATAAAATCTTTATTTTCTATATGAATATAAGATTAAGATAAATTTATGAGTTCTTAAAACTCATACTTATGATACATTAATGACTCATAATTATATGAAATGTTTTGAACCCCTCAGCGAATGGACACCAAAGGTTAAAGACTAGGATAAGTTCATACACTAATATAATTGTGGCAAGTTAATGAACTCATAAGTGTGGTAAGTTTGATGAGCTGAAATGGTAATTTGAAAATGGAGAATGTCAACTTTTTGTGTAAAGTTGGAGAATTGCAACTTTTGTAAAGTTGTGAGCGTTAATCCTAAAATATTTGAACAGGGATAGTAAAATGTGTTAGGTACTTATAAAATCTATGTGCTATTTGAATAAATATCACGAATACTTGAAAATTATTTGTTGAATTCTTATTGTGTTAAGAATTTGTATAGAGAAAGAATATTAATATAAGATTTTCATTTAAATCAGATCATGCCGCCTAGACGACAAAATCGAAACCAAAGAGAAGAACGATCGATGAATAATGAAGGAGGTCAGCGGACCCGATCTGAAATTTTGTGGATATCTTGGCCCAAGCTATGGAAAATAGGGCTCAAACCGAGAAGACCAAGAATCGGCCAAATTGCCAGATTGGCTAATTTTAAGGATTTTAAAGTGGTAGGACCGCCTGAATTCAAGGGGACTACGGATCCGATTGAAGCCCAGACTTGGGTGAAGGAAATGGAGAAAGCGTTCATCATTGCGCGTGTGGCAGAAGAGCAAAAGACAGCGTTTGCAACATATCTAATGAAGGGAGAAGCTAATTATTGGTGGGAGATGAATCAAGCGAGAGCTGGTATAGAGGTGGTGACGTGGACAAGATTTAAAGAATTATTCTTTGAGAACTACTTCTCACCGAGTATGCAATCTCGGATGGAAGTTAAGTTCTTGGAACTTAAGCGAGAGAACATATGTCTTTTGAGTATCTTTGCTAAATTCAACGAATTAGCGCGATTTGAACCTCATCGGTGGATCTGAGCGAGAAAGGCAAGAAGATTCGAGAACGGATTGAAGCGAGGATATTCAACAAGGTGGCGGTATTGCGAGATCAACACGTTTGCGGCTCTTACGGAGAAAGCGTTAATTCTTTGAAGGAGGAAGCGAAATTTGCATCTCGTTTTATCGGGAGAAGAAGAAGACCAATGAAGGTGGAAGCGGCGGTGGTAGTAACCCAAACAAGAGGAAGTGGGCGAGAATACCCAATTGGGTAGTAAAAGCTGAAGGGAATAGGAAAGGAAGCGAGCCTTGTGCGCGGTGTGGGAAGAACCATGCTGGAGTTTGTCTAAAGAAGAAGGGAGTTTGTTACAACTGCGGACAAGAGGGGCATATGTCGCCAAATTGTCCCAATCCGAAGAAGATACAAGGTTGTTATGCATGTGGATCAACTGATCATTTGGTAAGGAATTGTCAAAGAGAAATCTTTGAGAAGAAAAGCGCCAATAAGGGACCCTGAGTGGAACCTTGGAAATCAGAGGACACCTGACATACCAGAAGATCAACCGCCGTACATTTAACATGGCCATTATTTGAAGGCGATGGCTACTCAGGAAAAGAAGAAAGTAAACGATTTTGCTTAATATTTAAATTACGCGATTAATATTGGATAAATATTGTTGTGAATTGTTTTCTTTTATAGATTCAACTCACGGGTTAGAATGTAAGACACAAATGAATATTGTGTTGATAAAAATGAATTGATGATACAACTTGAAAAGATTGTAGAGAATAAGAAAGCGATGATTCCGAGGACGGACTCCTTTTAAGGAGGGGTGAATGTGATAACTTGAGAGATTTCGAATAATTAAAATTTTATGAATAAATTTTTTTATTGACATTGGTACATTAATAGTGTCTTTGAGAATTTGTGAGACAAGTCTCTAGAAATTAGTCAATATATGTTTTGGTGAGAAAATAGAGTAGAGTTGTGCTTAACAACTTTAGAAACCCTAACCCTAATTTTTTGGATAGGGATTAGGTGAAAATATAATTAAAATAATTATATTGCTAAGAATGTGTTTGTACTGTATGTTGAAATGTTGATCAATAATTGATCGGATAAGGTTTAATATTATTAAAACCTAATGTGGTGTAGAAAACCCTAATTTTAAATATCGGAGATTGTAAACCTTAAATTAGGAACCCTAATCCTAATTGGTAGACTTAATGGATTCATTAAACATAAATATGAGATTAATGGTGGTGATTTAAAAATCATTTAGCAATGAGAAAAATAGTTTAAAAATATTATAAGTTATAATTAATGACTTTTAATATTTAGATGATAATTTCATTAATATTTATATATTAATGGTGGTGATTTAAAATGATTTTAATTACTTTAAAAATCATTTAAGTAGAATATTGTTGATTTAAAATATATTTTAAGTTATTAAAATAACTTTAATATTTTGACAAGTATATTATTGATATTTAAATATTTTTAGATATTAATAATGATAAGATTATTTGATAATTAAATCATTTAAAATGATTCCAATGTTTGAAAAATTATTATAAATTATAATAATTGCTTGATAATTATTAAAAGCTTCCAAAAATATTATAATTGATAATTGACTTATCTAAATTAATATTGAAGCTTAGAGACCAAGTTTAATGGACCATCAATGTGTTAATTGTCGAATAGGGTGACCGTAACAGAGAATGGACCAAGTCCAACTGCATGATATAGTTAGACTTGTTATGTGTTTATATAGGTTATAAACACCGATGTGGCTATGTGGTAATGTGCCTGGAGAAGTTTGATTGTGAACTACGATGTTACGTGTTATGAATAATTGTGCTAATTGTAAGACCGATATTATTGGTTATAGGTCTTTATAAAGCAGATAAGTATTTTGTGTAGCTGTAATCAGCGGAAGAGGCAAGTTTCCTAACTCAACCTTGAGTTAAATTTCTTCAATTATTATAGTGGTTAATTATTGCTAATTACACCACATCCAGGGAATTTATTGTTGATTATTCGCAGGTAGTGCATGCTTAATAATTCAAATTGAATTATTGATTTAGAAATATATATTTGTAGAATAACTGTTGTTGGATATACATATCTGTAGAAGTTAGAATTGACAATACAGATAATTCCTGTTTATTGTCAAATTATACTGAGAAATGTCTTAGCTAATTATTCTGGCTAGACGAATATTAGTTAGAACTTGATAAGTTCGAGAAGAGAATTCAATTATTATTGATAGATCGATGCCAATTATTTCGGCTAAGATCGAGAGGTAAATAGAATTTGAAATCACAGTATTTCGTTGTTAAATCAAAATCTTGATTCTGAGACTGAGAAGAACAACCTTTTATAAAAAGGGAATATCATTAAATCGTATATTCGATCATTCTTGTATGACTTAAGTATTATGCATAATATAGGGTATAATAAAAGTGATCACTTGTTATACTTGGCAGAGGGGTATAATTTGATCTTTACTATTATCTCGATACACTGGGTATATCAAAGTATAACTTTGATAGTTACTTTCGAGAAGAGAAGTTCAAGATCCAATGGATCGCTTTCAAAGATAAATCGAAAACATTCCACTTTGATATTTCGTAGAATTGATTCTTGATTATTCATTAGAATATCAGAGAAACTTTGAAAGCGTTGTACTCTTTCATTATTGAATTATTATGTTGTATAGAATACTTAGAAGACTTGTTATTGAATAACGATTTGTTCAAATTTACTTCAAAGTTCCCCAAACTTTGGTTTCATTCTATCAAAATAGATAGTCCGGTGATTTGAATACTTATACATTTATTGTATGTATTAACTTATGGGCAAATTTGTTGCTCACCCTTGCTAAATAAAACATTTCATTTAGGGACGAAGTTGCGAGGAGGTCTTGTGGAAGCGTAACAAAAGGCAAAGGCGTAGTTATAAATTAGTTATGTTAAACATATTTATTATGTTGTATTTGTAAACCCTTTTTGTATATCCAAAAGGGTATGTTTGTAAAGTTAAGGTTAGTGAACCTGGGTGATGTATTATTAGTAAACTCTGATAAAATCTTATGAAAATTACTATATATATATTATGGGTAGTTAAATGTTAATTATAGTGTGGATCGTGAACACCAAACTCGGGGGGTCAGGTAACCCGAATTTGGGGGCGTCACAAACTATGTTAAAGATCATGTTATACAAATTATGAATACAGTGAGCTATACATGACTAATTTCTCACATAGATGAGCATGTTGTAGTGTATAGTCCGTTGAGCATGATCAAACTTGTTAAGCCATATGTTAGGAATATTTTCAAGAAAAGACTTAGCCTAGTATGCTAACTTGCATGATTTCTACATGTTGTATATTGTAACTTTACAAAGCATGTTAATGTGACTTAGACATGCTTGAATAAACCTTTAGCTTATGCTTAAGTGATTAGCAAAGAAACATGAACAAGTTGGACTCACTAGTAAGTTTAGAATATGAATACTGTCATGATACCTTGAAACTAGAATATGAAATTTGTGATCATGTTTGATGACACTCTTAGACTCACTCATGTAGCGTAAACCTATACACACCATGCTTGTGTAGTACATTTCAAGAAAAGCATGAACAATGCCTATTTTTCAACTAAAACGGTGTTAGTTTCACGTATGTGATATGAATACACACAAACATGTATAATATGAGTGTTGTAACTATCTTGTATGATTTAGAAAGCAAGCATGCTAGACTTTGTGGTTTCATGACCTTGAATGACCTTAATTTGTTGAAATGATCGAACTTAGAACCATGTTATGCAAGAAAGGGCCTAGATTGATCTAAGAAGCATGTGACAGCCTTAAACATGTTAAAATACATTAAGTATGATTGTGCGTTCGAGACCGGACAGAACCCACAAGGACAAAGAATCTTGGCGATCTCGGGGGTCGGGGATTCTGCAGTTGCCGCCATCTAAAGCTTAGCCATGGCGCAGCTGCGTAAGTCTGGAATCCCAAAAAAATGAATTCTGATCTTTTGGATAGTAACTTACATGATACTTATGATGCTAAATGTGATTTAAACCTACTGATGCACATATATATGTGTCGGTGTTGCATTGAAATGAAAAGTCCATGAATAAGAGGTCTTAACCTTGAGCATTTTTGATTTATTTGTGAAGTAACTAATTAGTTGATTCATGATGACTTCTAAACTGATTTTGTACCATATGTGTGTATACTTGAATCGTGTCAAGCTTGATTAAAGACTGTGTTAGCTAATTAACATCTTGAACATATAGTGCGTTATAAATAGGATTCGAATGTATTGATTTATTAACGTGGATAAACTACGCTTGAGGCAAGTATACGAACCCTACTATTATTGTTGTGCAATACCATTGCATTATTTATTCGAACAATACCGTAAGCTTATCCCTTTGAATACAAGTTATATTACTTTCTAGTTTAAATGAGTTAGTATGGTAAACCCTTGTGAAGGCTATTATTCATGTTGAAATTGGTATTGCCCTTGAATATTGTGAAAGAGTCGATGCCATTTGATTCGGTTAGACTATATGCATGTTTATAAAAACTGTCCAAACCAATTGATTGGTGCGGAAATCTTGAAAACTGAGTTGGACAACCCTTTTGGTAAGGGGAGTGTATGTTGTTGGAAACCCCAACACATGAATAAATATTATTGTGGTGTTATGCATAACGTAAAGTATTATAGACTGATCATCTATAGTACTTGATATTTTTGGTTATCAGTTTAATATTAGTAACTCTTGTGGAAGTTCCATAGTCCTTAGTGACTACTTAGTATAAATTGCTTATCCAGTTGGATACTTTGTTAGCCGTTGAATTCATATATATCTGTTGATTTATATTGAATTGTTATATCCTTTATTCATGATGTTATTCTGACACTTTGAAGTATCCTAGAAATAACCCTTCGATATTGCAAACCTTGTGATATTATATCCTACACCCTTATTGTATATTACTTGTTGGGCAATTTGTGCTCATCCTTGCTTATTT
Source organism: Panax ginseng (assembly GCA_020205605.1). Classification (NCBI taxonomy): domain Eukaryota; kingdom Viridiplantae; phylum Streptophyta; class Magnoliopsida; order Apiales; family Araliaceae; genus Panax; species Panax ginseng. Next base: position 87,946,403 of record CM035139.1, on the reverse strand, counting down.
AAAACCTTTCAGATTAAGGAAGAAACGGGAGGTGTCTACTGAGGCGCATAAGGGCAAGGGCAAGGCTACCGACTAGCTTGTCCTTTTTATATTTAAAGCTATTATGTTATGTTAAGATTAATTGAGACTATGTTTAAACTTAAGTATGATCATGTAACAAGTCTTTATTACATATTATTATGTAATCTATTAAGTACTGTAGGTTGCGAGACTTGGGAGAATAACTATAATAAATCGTTGTATATTATTCTAAAGTAAATTTTCTGTTGTGTATGCGTTATTTTAGTTATTATGGTTTTACCATGAGAACGTGATGAATGGAATTCGAGTGACCATGTAGAGGTCCGAATTTGGGGGCGTCACAACTCCTCGCTCACCACATGTATATCCTTATAAATAGAGCTATCAATTGACATCTACAATAACATATAACATGTTTATTAGTACATAATACACAATAATATAAGCACAAAATCACATTAAGATTAATTTCCATCTTTTAAATCTTTTGGTAATGAGTTTCCTCAATACTTACTTAAGAACTCTATTTGAATTCATTCACCGTCCCCTTGCCTGACTAGAGGCGAGCTTTGCACTTCCTGGTTCTGTCCCATTCTTAACATACTAAGACATTACCACTTATCATGAATACATGCTAGAGGACTTTACATTTATGTACAACCATTCCAAGTTCATCTTTATACATCATTGTCTTAGTTTGGGATTTCTAAGGAAGTAGGGATTCATGAAATCTCAAGGCCTACCATGTCATTCATATATTTGCATAAAGAGATCACATAATCTGTAATACGCATGCTTACAAGTGTTCACATCATTTACTCATGACTAGTATTGTTTATCACTATAAAACATGTTTAAACTCACGCTTAGCTAACTTTAATTATATCTAACACACATGAATCATGTTTAGAGACACAATGAATATAAACATGCCATCTTGAATCTTCAGAACTTAACTACTCATACAAGTGTAACTTAGTTTGAAAAATATCCGAGTTTGCTTTTGAAATCATTTTAAAACAAGTTAAGGCAATCTAGTGCATACGAAACACATTATAATCATATTTCATGCATAGCTAGACCGTATACTCATGCTCACAAAATCAAAACATATTCCATGTGGTATTAGTTTCAAATATGTTAATTTTCCCTTAAAAATCATTAAACTCAAAGTCAAACAAATTGGATATGAACAAAGGGACCATAATTCACAATTCATACTCATTTATGATCATAAATCAGTCATATATATATATATATATTATCATGCTCAGAATTTTTAGAATACAAGTTCCATCGAAGTTTGATTTTTAAACTCTATGCTTTTGTCATAGAATTCCTACTAGATCATGTTTGGACAATTCAAATATGATAAGAGAGCTTTATACTACATATATATTTCTTTTCAAGCATATTTAAACCAAACTTTCCTGCTAGAAACATCACAAAGACAAAAGTAAGCCAAAATCAGGTTCGAGAGGAAAGAATGCTACTGCACCTTTTATATAAACTAGTAGCAAAGCAATTAGCCTTTTTCTGGACAAAACCAAGAAAGGGCTCTGTTCTATAGAGTATCAAACCCAAATTAGATTTCTTCATTCTAAACATGCTTAAACCTATTCTTTGAGGTCCCGTACATACATATGAACTTTATAAACACTTTGATAGCAATTTCCAAATCAAATTTACAAGAATTTAGTAGAATTTCTATAATTTACCAAAGTTTGAAATTAAGGATTATGAACTAGGAATTTACCTTCTATAAAGCATAGTATGCTTAGTTCCTTCTCTTTGTACTATCTAGACTCCTTCTTAATCACAAGCAATTCACACTCTCAAACTTGAAATTCCACAGGCAATTGATAATAACAGGAAAAATGAAAATTTAGATGCTATTTATAGAAGAACACAGAGCCAGATAATTGCTTTACACCAAGTTTTGAGTCCATGAGGTAGAATAAGAACACAATGGTTATGGAAGGGTTGTTCAACTACCCATTATCAACCATTTTCATAGCCATCATCACCTTTCCTAGCTAGCCACTATTCCAAGCTCGATAGTTTACGCAAAGGAGGTATAACATTGTTTGGTAACTAAAATGGAACAAGGCTTTTAAATCCTCAGCAGTTGATTCAATTGTGGTTAATTTAATTCCCTTTTTGGTTCCCTCATGTGATTTTAATGTACAAATGTTACTACATAATGAAAAGTTAGGGATTAAATATGTACCCATATAATATAATTTATGTACATTGGGTCCTCATAATTTAATATTTAATGTAGATAAAATAATGCAGTTAGGTATTATTGACCGGGTATTCTCCATAGATATCATTAGTGCACATACATCAATATTATAACACTATGCAATATTAAATGTCTATTTTAGAACATTTAATTCCTTTTCAAATTTTTGAGATACACAGTTAAATAATTATTTCTGTACTAAAATGTCACACATGATTTTATTATGCTACTTGGTACCTCATACCATTAAATGTACTCTTATCATATGATTTTAATAATGTCACACAGTACAATAATGTCCCATTTGATAACCACTGTAATAATTAACTTCTCCCATCGGCCCTTTGGCGTCATTTGTGCCGGTTTAATAATGCAGAAGGCGCCATTGCGTTTGTCCCTCCCTAATAATAATACCCTTTAGTTTCATTCATTCCAAACCTCTATCATTATACTAGTTTCACATAACATGAATTAAATCCCAAAACAATAATACTATTAGTTAAAGATCCTATTCATTTCATGCATGGAATTATACAGTTACACATAATTAAATCGAGGTTCTATAACTCATGCCACAATAATATTTATTTATACGGAAGTAAATACTCAACTTTCATTAATTTATTCATTAATCATATTCAAAAATTCTCGGATATTACATCCTCCCCCTTGTAAAAATTTTGTCCTCGGAATTGGTACAAGGTTACACAAATAAATGGGGATAGTCCCTCCTTATCTTATCCTCTGATTCCCACATGGCCTTCTTGGCATCGTGGTTTCGCCAAAGTACTTTTATAGAAGATATAACTTTATTTCTTAATGTCTGATCTTTCCTATCTAATATCTGGACATGAATTTCTTCATACGCCAGATTCTTCTCCACTTGAATAGGTTCATAGGAAATCACATGTTTGTAGTCAGGTTTATACAGATGCAACACGAAAATGTGAAGCATGTTGTGGATGTGCTCCAACTCAGGTGGTAATGCAACTTTGTATGCCACTTCACCTACTCACTTCAATATCTCGAAAGGTCTTATGAACCTCGAACTTAATTTTCCCTTTTTGTCGAATCGTATTTTTCCCTTTCAGGGAGATACTTTTAAGAACACGTAACTTCTGACTTCAAAGTCGCAGTCTTGACGATGCAAATCTGCGTATTTTATCTGGCGATCTTGTGCAGCTAACAGTTTGGCTCTTATTGTTGTCACTATGTCAGCTATTTGTTAAACTAATTTTGGTCTTAATATCTTTCGTTCTCCGACTTCATTCCAACACAATGGCGTTCTGTACTTTCTCCCATAAAGAGCTTCGTACGTTGGCATGCCTATACTCACATGATAACTATTGTTATATGCAAATTCCACTAGGGGTAGGTGATCGTCCCAATTTCCCTTGAAGTCCATCACAGAAGTTCTAAACATGTCTTCCATTGTTTGTATCGTTCGCTCACTTTATCCGTCTGTCTCCGGATGATAAGCAGTACTTAACCTCAACTGTGTTCCCATCCTCTCTTGCAAGCTTTTCCAGAATTTTGACGTGAAGCGCAGGTCTCGATTAGAGACAATTGACAACGGAAATCCATGTCATGAAATAATTTCCTTTACGTACGGGCTCGCTAATTGACTCAAATTATATTAGATGTTGATCAGTAGAAAATGAGCCATATTCGTTAGTCGATCTACGATAACCCAAATGGAATCAAAACCTTTCTACGTTACTGGAAGTCCCACCACGAAGTCCATCGTAATGTGTTCCTATTTCTACTCTAGTATTTCCAACAATTGAAGTAGACCACTCGGCCTATGATGCTCTTCTTTGACCCGTTGGCAAGTAATAAATCTACTGATACACCCCGTGACTTCTCATTTCAGATTGGGCCACCAAAAATGTTACCTCAAATCTCGGTACATCTTTGTGCCTCTTGGATGAACAGAATACATCGTATTATGTGCCTCGTGTAAAATTTCTTCCCTCAACTCAGTTACCGCTAGCACCCACACTATTTCTTTGAATATCAAAATACCGTCTTTATCCATTTTGAATCTCTCTTTTTCATTTTCTGCGATCCTCTTCCTGATTTTCTCGCACTCTTCATCCTTCTCTTGTGCTTCTTTTACTCTGTCCAACAAGGTTGGACGAGCTTCCAGTACAAATAATTTTTCTTCATACCTCCCTGACCCCTTTACCTCTATTTCCAATTTCTCCATTTCCCTTAGTAACTCCTCCTGAGTTGTCAGTTGAAACAACTTCTCCCTTTCTTTCCTGCTTAGCGCGTCGACCACTACGTTTGCCTTTCCCGGTTGATAAAGAATATCGCAGTCATAATCCTTGATTAATTCTAACCACCTTCTCTGACGCATGTTCAACTCCTTCTGTGTGAAGATATATTTTAGACTCTTATGGTCCGTGTATATCTCACATTTCTCTCTATACAAATAAAGTCTCCAAATCTTTAATGCAAAAACTACTGCCGTTAACTCTAGATCGTGAGTAGGGTATCATTTTTTGTAATCATTCAGTTGTCACGATGCATATGCAATGACTTTGCCATGTTGCATGAGCACACAGCCAAGTCCCTTGTACGATGCATCACTATATACCACAAAACCTCCCATATCATCTGGTAATGATAATATAGGCACTTCGCTTAGTCTCTTCTTTAGCTCCTAAAAACTTTCTTCGCATTTGTTTATTCATACAAACTTCACCATCTTCCTCGCTAGATTAGTCAACGGAGTTGCTATCTTAGAAAATCCTGAATAAATCTTTGATAGTACCCAGCTAACTAATAAACTTCTTATCTCTATTGGTGTCTTTGGATGCTCCCACTTAAACACTACTTCTACCTTTGCAGGGTCTACTAAAATTCCATCCTTATCTACCACGTGTCCTAAGAATTGAACCTTCTCCATTAAAAATTCACACTTTGAAAACGTGGCATACATCTTCTCCTTCCTTAGTGCCTCCAAAACCATCTTCAAATGTTTGGCATGCTCTTCTTCCATCTTTGAGTAGATCAAAATATGATCGATGAAAACTATAACAAATTTATCCAAGTATGGCTTGAAGACTTGGTTCATCAAGTGCATTAATGTTGCCTAAGCATTTGTCAATCCGAATGACATTACCAAAAACTCATAGTGTCCAAAACGGGTTCAAAACGCCATCTTTGGTATGTCCTCCTCCTGTACTTTCAACTGGTGATAACCCGTCCATAGATCTATCTTCGAGAAATAATTCGCTCCTTTCAGTTAATCGAAAAGGTCGTCTATCCTTGGCAACAGATATCTATTCTTAATAGTCACTCTGTTCAACTCTCGATAGTCAATACAGAGCCTCATCCATCCGTCCTTCTTTTTAACAAACAACACTAGTGCTCCCCAAGGAGATACACTCGGTCATATGTAACCTTTATCTAGTAACTCTTGCATTTGTATCATTAATTCTTGCATTTCTACTAGTGCCATACAATATAGAGCTTTCAAAATTGGTGATGTTCCCGGTGCTAAGTCTATTACAAATTTGATTTCTCTGTCTGGTGAAAGACCAGGCTTATCGTCCAGAAATACATCTTGAAATTCTCTCATTTTGGATATATCCTTAATTTCTACTCCCTTTTTTTGAGTATCTACAGTATAAATTAAATTACCTACACATCATTTCCTTAACAATTTCTTGGCCTGCATCATCGTAAGACAACACGCTTGCTTAAGCGATGAGCTACCATATAACACTGCCTTAGACTTATTCGGAGTATGAAGGTTTACACTTTTATTCTGACAATTAATTATCGCATCATGGTTATACAACCAATCCATTCCCAATATTACGTTAAACTCTCCCAATCTCATCATAATCAAGTCTACATTTAGATCGTGATCTGTAATATTTGTGCGACAATTTTGGTAAACGTATTCTACGGGGATTACTTCCTTATTCATAATTTCTATGTTCAAAGGATTTCCTAATCGTTCTTAGAGTATGTTTAATCGACTAGCAAAATTTTTGGACACAAATGAGCAGGTAGCACCCGAATCATATAATACATAGGCATTTATATTATTGATTGGGATAATATGTGACACCACATCCTTCGCAGCTATTGCATCCTGGACAGTCATATTAAACGTTCTAGCAGTGGGTCGGTTAGATTGTGTCGGTCCGTCGATCATAAGCTTGCTGCCTCCTTCCTGATGGCCGCTTCCTCCGCCGTTCCCCTTCTTAGGACAATCCTTGATCTGGTGTTCGGTGGAACCACAAGTGAAACATCCCTTGATCTTCTTCAGCTTTGGGCAGTTTGGTGAAATGTGCTCTTCTTGGCCACAGTTGTAACAAACATTACGCCCATTCCAGCACTCTCCTTCGTGGTTCTTTCCACATTTCGAGCTTCCCTCCGCTCTCTTCTTAAACCCTCAATGAAAACTTCTTCCCCAATTGTTGTTTTTGTTGTTATTATCTCATTTCCTTTTCCCTAGGTTGCTTCCTCCACTACTACTATTCCCACCACGGTTATTTCCCCCAGTATTCTTATTCTTTTTTTCTTTGTTGTACTGACTCAATGCCTCGCTACCTCCCTCAACAATGATCGCCTTCTCCAACAACATGGAGAATGAGTCAATTTGAAGGAGCGACACCTTGTTAAACAACCAAGGTTTTAGTCCAAACTCAAAGCGTCTAGCTTTCCTCTCTTTAATGTCTACCTGATGCATTGTCAAACACGCGAGCTCGTTGAACTTGGCTGCATACTGCGCCACCGTCATCTCTCATTGTTTTAGTTCCAAAAACTTCACCTCCATCCTATCCTTCATGCTTTTCGGGAAATAATTCTCAAAAAACAAGGTCTTAAACCTTTCTTAGGTTATAATCCCCTATCCCGCTCTTTGTTGATTGGCTTCCCACCAGTAGTTTGCTTCACCCCTCATCATATACGTAGCGAAAACGATTTTTTTCTCTGCACCCACACGAGAAATGGCGAAGGCTTTCACCATCTCTTTGACCCATGTCTGTGCCACGATAGGATAGGTAGTACCCATGAATTCTGAAGGTCCTGCACTCCTAAAGTCTTTAAAATTCATAACTTGTACCGCCTGGGGTTTGGGTGGTACTGGCTTGTTGTTTCTTCCCCAAAGGACCACTCCTAAGAAATTTACTAGCCTTTGGATAGGGTCTACTTGTTCCCTCTCGTTATTAACCGAATCTTCCAGTGTCGCTGGTCTACATCTGGGCGGCATTTTCTGCATTACAAAATTTTAATCTTATTATTTAATTATATAACTTAAGAATTTATTCATTGCAAAAAGGAAACAATGTTTTATAACACATTCTCTGAAATAAGAACATTTATATTCATATGACAAATCATTACATTGATATGATCATTCCTAGCATACTTTTATAAATATTAACATTTATCCCCTAATATCACAAAAGACGAGGAAATATTAACATACTACCCCTTTTAACATAAACCTACTCGGGGTTTACATAACTATTCCATATCTCACATAATAAACCTATACTACTAGACAATGAACCACAAGCTATCCCAAAATCTCGTGCTCCCCTGCGCTCTTGTACTCGACTTGTGTCATGCGAGCCATCATCTCTCGGCTCAAAGTATGATGGGTCTGCCCTTGCTCTGCCGAATAATGGTACATACCATCGATCAACCTCTCCATAGCTATGCGAAAAGCGTAGCTCATTTGGTTCATCTTTCTCCTTTTACACCTCACCTCATCTTCCAGGTCTCCTACCCTATCATTGACCTCTTCCCACTTTTCCTCGAAGTGGATCCTATCCATAACCTCCATCTCTAGCTGTGTACGAATGACCTCCTTCTCAGCTTTCTTGCTTAGCTCCCTCTGTTCTGACTCCTCTAGTTTGCCTGCCAACTCAACATTTCTGGCTATCGCTTGATGGAAAAGGGTTCCCATCTGTACTCCTGCCTCCTTGCGATATGCAAGTTCTACCTCCAACTCCTGAATCTTCAGCTTCCTTTTTTGGTCTTCTTCCCTTAGTTTATGTATCTCAATTTATCTCTCTTGAGCCTGGGTCTCTAGTTCCTCAACTCGACACTCGAACTCCAAAAATCGTTCCTCATATTCTCTCAACATCTGATCCTCGTATATAGCATCGTCGGAGTCTTCCACGGGCTCATCCTCCATGGGATCTTCCTCGGAATCTTATTCTACAGCTACCGACTCCATCTCATTCTCCTCATCCCCATCATCTATAGGGGCTACTACCGAAATGCGCTCTGTTATCCGAGGTGCCTCATACACTAAGTGTATGTCACGTGGCTCCTCCTCTACCACTCTACTGGGTTCTCTCAAGTTCAACATCCTACAATCACAACATAAGACAACAAACAAAAAACTCCATTAGAATGCCAAAATCAAACATAAATTCATTATATAGAATTAAAACATATTTTCCAACGCCACTAAATCTTTAGAGAAACTTTATATGACTTTTATCTCCTTCTACTCTCCAAGTTCTTTTAAGGTTATATTCTAAGGATTCTCACTCCTAAGGTTTATAACCTAACGCTTTGATACCAACCTATGACGCCCCCCAAATTCAGACACTCATATCTCAAATTTGGTTCGTCACGCTCTAATTCTAATAATAATAAATAAAATCTCACATAATGGAAAATAAAATAATTTATATTGTCATAACATAATTATTCTCGTCCCAAAGTTTTGAACCGCTACTACAACATCTTAATTTAAACATAACTTGTTATATCTTAATAAATAAGTCACCATACAACATAATAATAATAAATTCCTAACACTAGGAAATAAATCTATTCTGAAGCCTTCTCTTTACCCTTGTCCTTGCTCGAGGGTTCACCAAGTTCTGCCTTAACTGAAAGTTTTAAGGAAAGCATGGATGAGCAATAAATTTGCCCAGCAAGTAATATCGCAATAAGGGTGAACATTTATAGAGTTCAAATCACAGGGGTATGACAGTGAATAATAATTCAGGAATTATCATCAATTCTCAATAAAGGTCGTTATGGACTGAAAGATATCAATAAGATTCAATGCTTAATCATTTCGGAATTTCAAAATAATGAATACTGAGCAGTCACTAAGGACTATGAACTTCTACTTGAATTAACAATAATGTATTGATAATCCATCAAAAATAAGTATAGCAGGTGATCAGCCTAAAGTATCCTACGTTATGCATAACATTTAATCATACTCATGTGCGCACGTCGGTCTCTTGGTAATTATATAGTTTCCCCTTCAAGGAGGGTTGTTCATCTCAGCTAATTATAAGAGTTTGAACCAGTTCGATTGGTTTAAATAACTTTCAAATTCATGATTTAGGTCTTGCCAAATCAATGGCGTAGACCGTTTTTTCAAAGTATAAAAGAACAATTATAATTTCAACACCCGAAATCAAAGTTCAAAGAATGTACAAAACGTTATCTTAAGCTATGAAGCATTAAGTCACAAGACATGAATCATACTTTATTTGTATGACCAATAATAGCACTAGCTTAAGTAACGGTCCATAAGGAATAGGATTAGGAACTTGCATCAAAGAGATAAGGTTTAGATACTTACATAATATTCAAAGTCGTGTAAGTTAGAAAACTTGCCTCAAGAATAGTTTACTAAAGTATAGCTTATCAACACTTTTCGAATCCTATTATAACATAGTTATACGTATAGGATATTCATTACCTACGTAATACCCATACTTTATAAGTAAGTTTAAACGCATTCATAAGAGTTAAACTTAGTCCTATAATTCCATACGTATGTCATCACGTACCTTACATACACATAACACAAAATCAATTTGTAAGACACTATGAAATCAAATAACATAGTTTGTAATCATCTTTTGACTTAACGTTTGAAGTTTATAAACACTTATCAAATATATGATTCTATCGTTAGCATGTTTATTGACACTCTGAATACTGTATTTAGACATGTATTACCAATTAAAATAACAATACAAGCATGCATCAAATCTCAAATCACAAACAGAATGGGCAGGCTACACTGCAGGGTGGCGCAGCTGCGCCCTGGTTAGGCTTAGGGATGGCACAGTTGCGCTGTCCCCTGGCCTTACTAGAGATGAGCTTTGCATTCCTGGTTCTGTCCCATTCTTAACATACTAAGATATTAACACTTATCATGCATTCATTCTAGAGGACTTTACATACATGTATGACCATTCCAAGTCATAGTCTTAGTTTGGGATTTCTAAGGAAGTACGACCAAATATGGTCATGAAATTCCAAGGCCTACTATGTCAATCATATATATCTACATAAAGAGATCACATAATCTGTAATACACATGCTTACAAGTGTTCTCATCATTTACTCATGACTAATATTGTTTATCAATATAAAATATGTTTAAACTCACGCTTAGCTAACTTTCATTATATCTAGCACACATGAATCATCTTTAGAGACACAATGAATATAAACATGCCATCTTGAATCTTCAGAACTTAACTAATCATACAAGTGCAACTTAGTTTGAAAAACATCCGAGTTTGCTTTTGAAATTATTTTAAAACAAGTTAAGGCAATATAGTGCATACGAAGCACCTTATAATCGTATTTCATGCATTGCTAGACCGTAAACTCATGCTCACAAAATCAGAACATATTCCATGAGGTATTAGTTTCAAATATGTCAAGTTTCCCTTGGAAAATCATTTGGCTCAAAGTCAAACAAATTGAACATGAATAAAGGGACCATAATTTACAAGTCATGCTCATTTATGTTCATAAATCAATCATATATATATTATCATTCTCAGAATTTTCAGAATACAAATTCCATCAATGTTTGTTCTTGAAACTCTATGCTTTTGTCATAAAATTCCTACAAAAGCCAGAATCTGGTTCTGGGGACTAGCGTAGCTGCGTTGTACCCTAGTACAAACTGGGCACAGCTGATCCCTTTATGTACAAAACCAGGAAAGGGCTCTGTTCTGCAGAGTATCAATCCCAAATTGGATTTCTTCATTCTAAACATGCTTAAACCTATTCTCTAAGGTCCCGTATATACATATAAACTTTATAAACACTTTGATAGCAATTTCCAAATCAAATTTACAAGAATTTAGTAGAATTTCTATGATTTACCAAAGTTTGAAATTAAGGGTTATGAACAAGGAATTTACCTTCTATGAATCTTAGTATACTTAGTTCCTTCTCTCTGTACTATCTAGACTCCTTCTTAATCACAAGCAATTCACACTCTCAAACTTGAAATTCCACAGGCAATTCAGAGTAAGGGGTAAAATGAAAATGTAGCTGCTATTTATAGAAGAACACAAAGCCAAAAAATTGCTTTACTGTGACGCCCCCAAATCCGGGTATCTTCCAACCCGACAGATGGTGCCACACGGTACTCATAACTGTACATTCATTCTATTAAAACGGCATTAAAATGTGTGTATCAACGACATTCTTATTACATTAATAATATTACATCCCGTTCCCAGGTTCTAAAACCATTACATTCTTTGTTCGTCATACTATGATATACACAACTTACTAGTTTATTACAAAGTAAACTAATCTATCATCTTCGTCTTGCCTTTATCCTTGTCGAATCCCTCGATTCGTTCAGTTTTAGCTGCATTAATATGGTTTAAGCAAGAGTGAGCATAACAAGCTCAGCAAGTACAACAATTTCTTTTAAATGACATGCTTGAAACATAGGAATCGTATATCTTCAATAACTAGACAATAGTTATGAAGTACTATCGATAATTCAAAATAGCACTTCTTTTCCTTCAAAACGTTTTACAATAACAATATTCAGTAAAACATCAATTCTGGCTCAAGACCATGAGCGTTTCATAATTTTTTTGAAAAGGACAACCCGCCACTAAGTCCGTAAGTCCGGTATATCTTACGAGCACTTCTGGGTGATCAGCCCATAGTACTCTATATTGATCAACACTACATTCATTAAACGTATGTACGTTTAAGTTTTGGCAACCTCGCGTGTCCATTGAATAATCGATGAAAAATACATTTGTTTATTCATACTCAGGCTTACCTTGAATCCGTACCAAACAATTGGCGTAGGATAGCGTTAACAATTCTATATTGAAAGACTTGTAAATAAATCAATCAACTCTTAAAGATTAGTCTAGCCGAGGTAAAACTGGCATCACCCTTTAGTAAAACAGTTCATGCATTTCATAACATGAATCACAAAAAACTTGGCTAACATGAAGGTTAGACAAGCGTTTAAGAAAAACTTGCCTTCAGCGACTGCAACAGTAAAATTACTTTTCCTTTGAGTCTTTACAGTTTCTACAACACATAACCACATAACATACCACATTAGGTCATGAATGAACATACATGGTTCCTAATGAATCTTACCCTTCTTCTCAATCTAATCCTGTATTAGATTTGCTATTTATTGGTTCCGGCTTATCGTTATAACTTACATCATTCTTACCAACTTCTTTCTCTTCTATAACTTCACTGAAATTATTATTAATACCACTCGTTTCGAGTTAATCATCCTTCCTCGCGGCTTACTAACATTCTTATGTTATTAATCAAAACTTGATCGTCATTTGGTTAAGTACCCATATTGCATACCGTTCACGTTCACATTCAATAGATGTACTTCAACCCTAAATGATCATAATTAAGGTTTAAACATGTCTTAACAATGTTATATTTAAACTTTAGTTCATTACTAATGAATTACCGTTCATGCTCTCCTTACAAACATTCTTCAATGTCAAAACCTTAAAATTTGGCTGCAGTCAGCTCCCTTTACCTTCTTCAATCTGTTGTTGTTATTGAAACACAAAAATAAACACCCTTGACTCGGCGTTGCTATGCATGAAGTCCCATTCTCTCTGGCCACAATGCTGATGCGAAATTCCAGTAGCTCATAACCATTCTTGGCGCTGCGGCACCACATATTTTGCCTTGACTGGCGCCGTGGCGCCAATCCTCAGCACCAGAAAAGTTTTGACAGACAATTTCTTGAGTGAGATTCCCGGGCTCATAACTTCTTCGTTATAAGTCCGAATTGGCTCGTTCAAAAGCCATTAGCTCACAAATTACATACTCTATGCGTTCATGCAATAATTTTATCTATTTGACTTTGTTTGCTAAAAATTCACTTATTAGTCCATTTTTTACGAAAACGGTAAATGTTCGTCAACGTTCAACGCTCGTTTCTTCGTTCTAAGTCAGAATCTATTCATTTTCGAGTCCGCAACTCTATAATGCCAAATATGACTTGTCTCCATTGAAAACTAATGTTTCCAAGCTCAATATCAAAATTCGACCTCCATTCCGAGAATTTTACGAATTCGACAATTATCGTCCGAACTCGTGAATTACGCCATAACTTCATTACTTATGATTTGTTCTTCGTTTCAAATGGATTCAATTCATCATACTAACATCTTGACATACATACTTCATTAACTTATAAACATGATAAGTTATTACTTGTTCTTTATGATTTTATAACTTATAAAAGTATAAACTACTTATGACTTCCTTTCTCATGACTTATTATAGATTAAGTCTTTTAACCACCATTCTTGCTTCTTATTATCATAAAATCTTATTAAAGTACACATATGAGTAGTTCATATAAGCTCTTCATAAATTTATAACTTAATTAAGTTTGAATTACTTATTCATGACTTATACAGCTTAAGTCCATTGATTAATCATTCTTATCATTCCTTAGCATACATGTTCTACCACTACCCACTTCTCTAATAATGGAAGAGAAATGGAATCATGGTTTAAGTTCTTACCCTTGATAATCACTTGATTAATCTTTAATCTCCTTCTTGCTTCTTGAATTCTCAAAGGCTAACTTGTTCTAGCTTTTGTAGCTTTTTCTCTCTAACAAATAAGCTATAAGTTATTGGATGAAAATCTAACAACTAACAAATGAGATAGCAAGCTTTCTATTTATAGGACTTCCTAAGTTAGGGTATAATGGTCATAAGACCACTCCACCTCCTTACTAAACCTCCATACTATTCATTACTTAAACCCTAAGTTTACTTTCTCACCAAATAAGTTACTTGGCCATCACAATACTTAGCCATTAAGTTAACTTGTTAATCACATAAAAGCACTTTGATTGCTCATCACACATAAGCACTTTACTTAGCCTTTAAGTTACTTACTTATCCTTTGCTTAACCCTTAAGTCTACTTGCTCATCACACAAAGTTCTTGATCACCAAGATCACCCATATAATCATGGGTTTCCCTATGGATCCTTCTAATCCATTGGATCTTATCTTGGGCTTTACATTCAATTACTTAATTAACTTATCTTATACATTGGGCTTGCAATTAAACAAACACTTGGGCTTGTTCATTAAATTACATTGGACTTAACCATTTCTACATTTTGGCTTTAACATTAATTCGTATTGGGATTTATTGTTATCCCAATTGGACATTACAATTTCCTACACAATTCAACAAATCCATTACATATGGCTTAAAGCCTTATAACGTATAATCTACGTATAATTCTCGTATTCCAACTCTTATACTTATTTAATATACGACATTCCATCATTCATACATACTCGTATAATACGTCTTATTATACTTGTATTCATTACCTCGTACAATACTTACGTATTATACAATCATAGCTTTAATTCATTATACGCATTTTAAATTCCTTCTCGAAACTTATTTTCCCTAATCGTTAGGTTTTAAGTCTGCAGGCGAAAAACTGCGTTTGCCATAACTAAAATATTATTGGATATTCTATCTCACCTCGATATTCTATCATTACGTAGTTCTCGGAAATTCAAAAATAATTCCCGTTGAAAGCGTAAATGTGAATAGTGTTTTCAAAAATTTCTCGAAAGCTTTTATTTTCGTCTTGGAAATTCAAACACTTTAAATCTACGACGTAGCCAAAATACTACGACATTCCGATATGTCTAGGTCATAGAACGACCTTCAAATAGCTTACTCCCATAACTAATTAATTAAATTCATTTAATCCACATAATAAAAGTTTAATTCTCAAAAATCCGATTTTTCTGGGGCGTTACATTGACTCCAAGGTTTGAGTCCATGAGGTAGAAGAAGAGCACAGTGGTTGTGGAAGGGTTGTTCAACTACCCATCATCAGCCATTTTTCATAGCAATCATAACCTCTCCTAGCTAGCCACTATTCCAAGCTCGATAGTTTACGCAAAGGAGATATAACACTGTTTGGTAACTGAAATGGAACAAGGCTTTTAAATCCTCAGCAGTTGATTCAATTGTGGTTAATTTAATTCCCTTTTTGGTTCCCTCATGTGATTTTAATGTACAAATGTTACTACATAATGAAAAGTTAGGGATTAAATATGTACCCATATCATATAATTCATGTACATTGGGTCCTCATAATTTAATATTTAATGCAGATAAAATAATGCAGTTAGGTATTATTGACCGAGTATTCTCCATAGATATCATTAGTGCACATACATCAATATTATAACATTATCCAATATTAAATGTCTATTTTAGAACATTGAATTCCTTTCCAAATTTTTTAGATACACAGTTAATTAATTATTTCCGTACTAAAATGTCACACGTGATTTTATTGTGCTACTTGGTACCTCATACCATTAAATGTACTCTTATCATATAATTTTAATAATGTCACACATTACAATAATGTACCATTTGATAACTCATCGCAATAACGAGACTTCTCCTGGGCCATTGGGCGTAATTATGCTTAGTTTGTCTTTGCAGAAAGTCGCAATTTCTTGTGGGTCCTGGCGATTGCTTCTAAACCTGGTTTAGTTTTATGCTAGTTTTGACCTCTATCATCATACTAGTTTCACATAACATGAATTAAATCCCAAAACGATAATACTATTAGTTAAAGATCCTATTCATTTCATGCATGGAATTATACAGTTACACATAATTAATCTTTCTCTTATTAAACTGTTTCTCTCTTAATTCACTTAGTAAATTTCTTAGTTCCCAATTATTCCACACTAGGCAATGCTCATAAGTTTTATTTATACGCAAGTAAATACTCAAATTTCATTAATTTATTCATTAATCATATTCAAAAATTCTTGGCTATTACAACTTATCGTTCCTAAATGCATTATAAAAGTTGTCTAAGCCATTGATTTGGCTATACTATTATCATGTGTTAGAAACCAATCCAAACCAATTGACTTGGGCCGGACTCTTGTAAATCTATTGAGATGAACAACCCTCATTGAAGGGAAAATTATATAATTGTCGGGGAACCGACGTGCGCACATACTAGCATGTTTAAATGTTATGCATAATTTAATGTACTTAGGCTGATCACCTATTGGACTTGTTTATATTAGATTTTTAGTATAATACTGTAAATTCTAGTAGGAGTTCTTAGTCCCTAGCAATTGCTCAGTGTTCATCATTCTGAAATCTTAACATGATTAACTCTTTGAATCTTGTTAATATCTTTCAGTCCATAACAACACTTATTGAGAATTGTTGATAATTCTTGAACTATTATTCACTATTATACCCTTGAGATTTGAACTATTAACTGTTCATCCTTATTTACTATATTACTTGTTGGGCAAATTTATTGCTCATCCTTGCTTCCTTAAAACTTTTAGTTAAGGCAGAACGTGGTGAACCTGTAACAACCCCAAAATTCATACAATTCAACTATCGACTCCGGTCATTAGTAACACGTCTAACTTCTGATTTTACATCATTACTCGATGTTAAACTTAATAAAATGTAGAATAATTAAAACTTTTATGTCTTCTTACTTTAATTCCCTGAATCAAAACCTTTGTCATTTACACATCTCTGAATCAATTTTATTTTATGATTCGGTTCATCAAAATTATTATATAAATCTCACATTTCAATCTGATAGCCTTTGCATATCAGATAACTTAAACTTTACATAATTATTGTGATTTATTAAGTACATTTTTCAAAACTTTTATCTATACCTACCTTTGAATCATACTTAGCTTATTACTCACCTTATCAGAGTTAATAAATAAAACTTACATCCAGGTTCAATACGCTTCCATACAATAATCAAAACTTAAACTTTATAACTCAACATCTATTAAACATCATACATTATTCAGAACCTTAAACATGGTTCAAATAATAATAACTCAGCCAAAGTGTATAAATCTTCAAGTATCACATCTGATTCATGTCTTTCAAGTAGCACATAACTTTACCTTAAATCTTTAACATGCAAAAGTTGTTATTTGCAAGGTTAAGCTCGACAGCCCAGCAAAATCTAACAGTTTTCATGCATCATGTATCACATAATAACATGCTCAACATACATTTCATAAAAATTGAACTAATATATCTTACATGCTACAATTCATTTAACAAGTATAAAGATTGAGTTCCTTACTCAATCAGCATTCATCACTCAATCAACGTAGTCATAAATTGACTTTAACGTTTCATACTTTTAACATATATATAACATATCATGCTCTTTGCAAAAGAATTTAAAATAGTTAATCATCAAGTTCATATAGCAAATAGGAACTGAAAGACTTGTCTTGATTGTTGTTTACCAATAACAGTTTAACAGCTTACAGCTATCTGCACTTCACGTGCCCTACACAATTATATAATCATGTACATAAACTATTAGTCACATAGCAATGTATAGTAGTTGTAATGTAAACTTTACCCTATATTTCATAACCCTTCCTGTTAATCAACACACAATGTTCAATATGATTGTGTTAACTTTCAACTTATATCTCACTATATTTCTTCTTAGGCCACACTCAAAGTTCATTCAAGTGTTTAAGTCTTGCTTATACTACTTATTTGTGATGCCCCCAAAATAGGTCCAATCCACCCAATCCATTCTGAGTCGCCAAATACATGGTACAGAAAATAACTACAAACTTCATTAGTACAATTGTTGTGCAAAATACGACAACACATATACTATGAGTTTTAAAAACAAATATTGTCTTCTAGACAATATCCACACTCAAATAAGTCCTCATTATAATTATTAATACACTATTTTACAAAATAGTGAGGACTGCTAAAATAATTGTCTAGAACCATCATTCAATACCCCGACTAGTTCCCGCTATATTCTCGCCTTTTGAGAAGAAAAATAGAACAAAAAAGAAAAGGGTGAGCTCAACTAGCCCAGTAAAGAATTTTATGACTAAGATAATGTAGAATAAATTATCTTTAGTCCTCAACAGAGAAAAATCTGATAGAATACAATAGACAACAAGTTATAGATCAACAACTGCCGCGAAAACAACAATTCATTAGAAGAGTTAAGTAGAGAATGAAGTCTACTATATTCTATGATTTAAAAGTCCATCATCAATATTTTATCCCTATAACATCAATCAATATACATCATGAATCAAATATTCATCTTTGCACTACGGACCAAAGATATTCATTTGTATCACCAGTTGGTCATGTTCATCTCAACACCTATCCATCTTTGCACTACGGGCCAAAGATATTCATCAGGTAATCATTCATCTTTGCACTACAGGCCAAAGATATTAAGTTATATCACCATTTAAGACTGAGAGTGATAAAAATATTTTCAAGAAAATGAATCTAGAGAGATAAAAGGACAAAGATTAGGGATTCGTACTTTAGTTTATCTGTGACGCCCCAAAATCCGGTCTATCTTCACACCCGGATTCCATACATCACGATCCCATCTTCTTCCAAACATACATCATTATATAGCTAAATATAACAACATATACTCTCAAATCCCAGGTTCTGGAAACCTTATAACCTTTTTTCATTTCAAATAATGTTAAATACATTATTCATTTCATCTTATAAGAATGACTTTTATCTGCCACCAAGGATACATAACAGTTCCTTAAACTAGTCTATAGTTCAATTTCATCTTCCTATATTATAAATCTTCACTTGATCTTCTCGCTTATTCACATCCCGAATAGCACCTCATCTCGATACCGCTCATCTTGATCTTTACGGATCCTTAAGTTCTTCTAACATCGTTCATTGAAAATTTTTTTTCATTTAAAACTTCCAACCCGATGATGGTGCTACACTACTACCATTCATTCATTCACATCCCATTGAATAGTCTCAAAAGGACTAATATAACTTATATATATTCAAAATAATATTACATTCCCTGTGTTCTTTGTAACCCTTTCATTGTTCTTGTCATAATATCAATATATTACAAACATTCATCCTATACTATTACATAAGTATACTACGGGTTCGCTTTTTCCTTTCGCTTTTTATCCTCGCTTGAGCCTTCATTCACTTCGATTTTAGTTTTAGTCAGTGTTCATATGGTTCAAGCAAGAGTGAGCATGACTAGCTCAGCAAGTACTACAATTCTAATAAACAACATGCTTGAAACATAGAACTCATATATCTTCAATAACTGAACAATAGTTACGAAGTACTATCGATAATTCAAAATAGCACTTCTTTTCCTTCAAAACGTTTTACACAACCATACTCAGTGGAATAACAATTATGGCTCAAGTCTATGAGCATTCATAAGTTCTTTTGAAAAGGACAACCCGGCACTAAGTCCGTAAGTCCGGCATAGCTTACGAGCACTTCTGAGTGATCACCATCATACTTCTCTATGTCGATCAACACTACATTCATTAAACGTGTATACGCTTAAGTTGTGGCAACCTCACGCTCCTCACGTTAAACGACAAAAAAACATTTTAGTATACTTGGTCTTCGATTGAAAACCATACCAATATAACTCGGTAAACATTAATCATGCTTGAAAGATTCATAATATAAGTCTAGCCAAAAGAAATGGCTTAAGACTTCATCATTCAAAACTTCATGTGAAAGAATACATGAATTACAAAGCTTGTCCAGACCGAACTGGAACAAGGGTTAGAATACTTGCCTTTGACGTCTGACATCGATTAATATCCATACAAGATTTTAAGTCTTTATGATTCTACAATACATAATCACATAACGTACCACATTAGGTCATACACATCAAGTATGATTACTATTATATCTTACCCTTCATCTCAACGTAATTCCTAACTTAGATTCGTTATTAGGGTTTCCGCTTTCATTACGCTATTCACATTCCGCTTCATCTTCGATTGATTATAAATTCTTAATCAACATGCATTAGTGTCTTACAAGTACCTTACAATGTCTTAACCATATTATGATTACATCTTAATTCATTACTAACAAGTTCTCTTTCCTTCTACACTTGAAATCATTCTTCACTATCATTTTTTTGATCAGATCAGCCATACGCGCCAAGGATTGCTTTCTGTGACTCACACGCCGCACATGAGTTAGCAAAGCAGCAAAGCTCCCAACCTCAAGCACATGCAAGATGGCTTTTTCTAGGCTTAGAGTCGCACCACATGCGCTGACTCGCGGCTCTAAAAATTTTTCAGCTTTTAACATTTTTACTTAACTTCCTGACGCATAACTTCTTCGCTTTAAGTCCGAATTGGTCCGCTCAAAAGCCTACGGTTCACAAATTTCATAATCTACGCTGCTCATGCAAGAATTTTATCTATTTGACTTCATTTTCTAAAAAATTCACCTATGAGTTTATTTTAACGAAAACGATAAACGCTCGTGAACGCTCAACGCTGCTTTTTTCGCTTTTAAGTCGAATCCGGCCATTTTTGAGTCCGCAACTCTATAATGACTAAAATGACTTGTCTCCATCAAAACCAACGCTTTCGACTTCAAAACACAAAATACGACTTCCATTCCAAGAATTTCACTTAATTCGACGATAATCGTCCAATCGTGTGAATTCCTAAATATTCATTACTAAGCGCTCTTAATGGATTTTAATCAACATATGATCATTACAAATTACTTATTAACCCATCTTATAAACAAGGTAGGTTTTGACTTATTTTCATAAGTCATTAACTTATTTAGCTTATGAACTAGAAATCTTCATGCACATGACTTATTAATAACTTAAGTCCTTCAATCAAAGTTCTCATGCTATATTCAATATACTAAACATCATATGACAACATATGATAGGTTCTTCATGGTCTTAGCAACTTATTAATGTTCAAGTTGCTTATTCAACTTATTCTACTTAAGTTCATTCTTTAATAACTTATTACATGTTATATCAAACCATCCCCTTCTCTATCAATCCTATCATAGAAAAGATGTAGATAAAAGAGATGAGTCTTACCTCTTGAAGACTAAGACTTCAATTCACTTTGGAAAACTAGCAAAGGTTGAAGTGGCTTATAAGTGCTTAAGTGGCTTATTCTTCCTAACCAATAAGTAGCTTTATATTGAGAGGAAAGTTGGATGAAATAACAACCAACAAAATTGAAATGAGCTTGGTATTTATAGGCTATCAAAAGCTAGGGTAGAATGGTCATTAACACATCCCACCTCCTCATTTCCACCTCCTCATTCCACCTCCTCATACCCCACCTCCTTACTATTCATTATCTAGCCACTAAGTAAACTTGCTAGCCACAACACTTGCTCATCACATCACTTGGTCACCACACATTAACCTTGCCCATCAAGTCTACCCACTTACACTTGGATCGCCCATGGATCATGGCTTCTCATCGGGCTTGCTAGTTAATCTAACTAGTTTTCTTATCGGGCTTACACTACCATTGTTTGGACTCATGATTAACAAACACTTGGCTTGAGAAACACATTCTATTGACTTCTACCAATAAGCTAGCAATCCTACAAGTCCATTACCTTTAATTCAATAACTTAACATTTATACCCCACGATAATCTTCAGATGCTAACTCGTATATTAATTCTTAATATACGCTATCTCATTCTTCATACATAATAGTACAATATGTCGATTATACTTACATCCATTACTTCATATAATGTATACACATTATATAATCACAACTCTCTTCCTTTAACGCTTAATAACCTAACGCTCCCAAATTAAGTCCGCATGCAAAATATTACGCTTTCCATACTTAGATTATTATTACATAATCAATATCACCTCGATATTATAACGCTACATATTTCTAAGTTCAAAAATAGTTCCCGAGCGTAAATCGATGAATAGTGTTTTTCAAAAAATTTCTAAAAACTTTTATTTTCGCTTTTAGAAATTCAAACACTTTAATTCTCCCATGAGTGTTAAAATACTACGACGTCTGACGCTTTCTAGGTTATAGAATCCACCTTCATCTTCTCAACACGTAATAATAATAAAAATAATATTATTTTATTCATTATTAAAAGTAATTACAAAATGTTCGATTTTCCTCATATGCTACACTTTCTCCCTTTATAAGGATTCTCGCCCCCGTAATCTCGCTAAAAAAAAAAATTACACAAATAATTGAGGGTAATTCTTTTCATCATTTCTTCTAACTCCCACGCTGCTTCTTCTCGTGATCGTGGTTCTTCCATATCACCTTCACTAAGGTATAACTTTATTCCGCAACTTGTTCTTTTCTATCGATAATTTGAATCGGCGCTTTCTCGCACGCGTAAGTCCTTCTCAACATGGATAGGCTCATATTCTATCACGCGCTTATAATCTGCTTATAAGGACGCAATACCGACACGTGAAATACATTATGTATTCGTTACTAGGTCTGGAGGTAACGCTATCATATAAGCTACCTCACCCACCCGCTTTAATACTTCAAAAGGTCCTATAAACCCTCTGACTTAATTTCCCTTTTTCCAAAAACGATCTTCCTTTCCAGGGAGATACTTTTAGAAATACGTATTTAACCTACTTCAAACTCTCGATTCTCTCTATGCGATCCGTAAACTTCTTCTCGTCTGCCTTGAGCCGCTAGAAGACGATCCGAATCTTCTTGACAATATCCATTGTTCTGTTGCACCAATTCTCGTCCCAACATTCTGCTGCTCTCCTACCTCATCCCAATACAAAGGCGCTCGCATTTTTCTCCCATACAAAGCTTCGTAAGGTGGCATACCTATGCTTGCATGATAACTATTGTTATATGCAAACTCCACTAATGGTAGATGATCATCCCAACTACCCTTGAAATCCATGACGCAAGATCTTAGCGATCTTCTAACGTCTCAATTGTCCTCTCGCTCCGCCCATCCGTCTCATGGATGATACGTCAGACAGATTTCTTCAACTCGCTGCTCCCAACCGCTTCTTGTAGACTTCTCCAAAGTTCGACGTGAATCGTGGATCACGATCCGACACAATCGATACTCGCACTCCATGTCCGAGATTATTTCCTTAATATAAAGTCTAGCTAATTGGTCTAAGTTATACTTAACCCTAATTGGCAAAAAGTGAGCCGACTTCACAACCGGCCCACTATTACCCAAATCGCATCATACCCCTTCCGAGTAGTAGCTAAGTCCTACCACAAAATCCATCGTGATATTCTCCCATTTCCACTCCGAATTTCCAATGACCGTAATAAGCCACTTGGTCGTTGATGTTCTACTTAACTCTCCGACAAGTTAAGCACCTACTAACGATTTCGGCTATCTCTCTCTCATGTTGTTCTACCACCGTAAACTCTCGTCAAGATCTTGATACATCTTAGTGCTACCAGATGAATCGAAAACCTTGAACTATGAGCCTCTTGTAGAACTCCGCCTTTAATTCCGCCTCATTCGAACCCAAATTCTTCCTTCAAATCTCAATAATCCTCCTTATCAAGACCTGCACTTAGTATCTTTTTCATTTGTCACCGCTTCCCTCATCCTATTACACTCATCCGCTTTTGAGTTGTACCTCTTTAACTCTCTCTCTACAATGGTAGATTGCATCTCCATCGCAAACAACATTGGTCCTCCTTCATTTGGTAGCTTCACTTCCAACTCCATCCTAGCCATCTCTCGTATATTAACTCATTTTGAGCCATTAACAAAGACAACTTTTCCCCACCTTTCCTACTTAAGGCGCTTAACTACATCGGCTTTTCCAGGGTGATATAGGATTTCACAATCATAATCCTTTATCAACTCCAAATGCATCTCCTCCGCCTCATATTCAACTCCTTCTATGTGAAGATATATTTTAAACTCTTGTGGTCCGTATATATCTCACATTTTTCTCCATAAAGATAATGTCTCCATATCTTTAGAGAGAAAAACTATCGCGCCAGCCTCGAGATCATGAGTAGGATAAACTTTCTCATAATCCTTCAATCGCCTAGATGCATACGCAAATGACCTTTGCCATGCCGCATGAGCACGCAACTAAGTCCTCTATGCGAAGCATCGCTATAAACTACAAAATTTCCGTGTCATCTGATAATGACAAAACAGCGCGCTTCACTCAATCTTTTCTTCAATTCTTGAAAACTGCTTCACACTTCTCCGCCCACACGCATTTCACCGCCTTCCTTGTCAAGTTAGTCAACTGAGTAGCTATCTTCAAAAAATCCCGGATAAATCTTCGATAGTAACCCGCTAACCCTAGAAACTCCGCACCTCGGCCGCTGCTTTCGGTTGTTCCCAATTCATCACGGCTTCCACCTTCACCGGATCTATCGAAATCCCTCATGGTCAATGACATGTCCTAAAAATCAACACTTTCTCTAACCAAAATTCACACTTCATGAAATTTCATGACAACTTCTCCTTCCTTAATGTCTCCAACACTAATCTAAGGTGTTCAAAGATGATCTTCCTCGCGCCTTAGAGTAGACTAGAATATCATCTATAAACACCACGATGAACTTGTCCAAATATTGTTTGAACACTGCTCATCATATCCATGAATGCAATTGGTGCATTTGTCAACCCAAACGACATCACTAAAAACTCGTAATGACCATAACGAGTCCTAAATGTTGTCTTTGCACATCCTCCTTCCTAACCTTCAAATTGATGATACCCCGTCTTAAATCTATTTTAGAAAAATACTTAGCCCTTTTTAACTGATCAAAGAGATCATCGATCCTGGGCAATGGGTATTTATTCTTTATTGTTAACTTGTTCAACTCTCTATAGTCGATACAAAGTCTTAACGATCCGTCCTTCTTCTTAACAAATAAAGACTTGGTTCTCCACTGGTGACACACTCTACCGAATGTACTTCCGATCCAACAGCTTCTGCAATCGCACTATCAATTCCTTCATCTCCACTGGCGCCATACGATACGGTGCCTCGAAACCGTGTCCGCTCCCGCACAATGTCTATCACAAACTCGCCTCCCTATCCCATGGAAGACCAGTAATTCACTCGGAAATACATCGGCAATTCTCTCTCACTATAGGTATTTGTTCCATGGTTGCTACCACTCTCTCGGTATCAACAACATGGCACAGTAACCTCACGATCCCTTCCTCAAATAATTTCCTAGTTTGTGTCATGGTTAGACAACACGAACGTCCCTGATGATCTATTCCCGTAAAATACTACCCGAGGTTGTTCTAACGCCTTAATGTTCACACATTTCTTTTGACAATCTATAATTGCCCCATGGTTTATCAACTAATCCATTCCGAGAATTACATCGAATTCTCCTAACTTTATCTGGTAATAAATCTACCGATAATTTACAACCCCAGATATCTACACAACAACTCTTGTGAATATTTTCAACAGAATTATCTCTTCGTTTGCTACCTTAATATTTAAAGGTATAGGCAACTTTTCGAAGTAATCCTAATCGCTTAGCAAAATCGCATGCTATAAACGAACAAGTAGCACCCTAATCAAATAAAGACATACGCATTGATATCGCTGATCGAATAATACTCGCGACGACGCCCCCTCGATGCAACCGCATCTTGATCATCATGTTAAAGGTACGACCCATCGGCTTACCTACTACCCATACTGACCCCCAATAGCTAACTTATCGCTATTAGTGCCCCTTGCCCCTGGTCCGTCCCTTTCTTCTCGCTTCTTCATGTGGTCACTTGACCCACACACAAAGCATCCGTGATTCTTCTTCTGACTTGGACAATAGGCGCAATGTGCCCTCCCCGTCCATTAGTTGTAGCAGACAGCCCCTTCCCTTGAGACAGACTCCTAAGTGAGTCTTCCCACAGTCTCTCAGCAGCCTCCATTCTTCTCTTCTTCGTCTCCTTGCTTCACCCTAGATTCCCCAAGCTAAATATCTTCCTCTCTCCGACCTCACCACTTCCACTCGCCCTCAATCTCTTGACTCTCCCGCAACCTTTCCTTATTCTTCTTTTCTTTGTGGTATTGGCTCAACGCCTCACTACCACCCCCATGATTATCGCTTTCTCTAAAACGATTCCAAAAGAAGTACTTTTGAATACCGATATACTACTATTATAGAGCCGTGGTTTCAAGCCCCGTTTCAACCGTCAGCGCTTTCCTCACCCCTCAGATCCACTTGATGTGGAGCGAACCTCGCCAGCTCATTGAACTTGGCAACAGATTGGGGAAATGGTCATGTCCCCTTGTTTCAACTCAAGAAACCGTGATTCCATCCTTCCTCGCATGCTCAGGGAAAGTAGTTCTCAAGAATATCTCCTCGAACCTATCCCACGTTAAATTCGCTTATCCCAACCCTAGCCTCGATTGGCTTCCCACCAAAAGTTGGCTTTCTCCTTCATCATATAGGTCGCAAAGGCAACCTTCGGGCCTCACGACATTTGCTATTACAAATGCCTTCTATTTCCTTAACCCACGTTTGGGCTTCAATCGGTCCGTAGTTCCTTTGAACTCCCATGACCCACGCTTTTGAATCCTTAAAGGTCGTAGCTCGTGCTACTCCCCCGATTTACTGGGGATATTAGCCCTCGTTTCTATTAAATGCAATGTTAATAAATTTACAAACTCCTCGATTGGGTTAACCTGACCTCCTCCTGCTGATTTACATTCGCATTTCGATTACGCTGCACTCTTCTCACGGGCATTTTGTCGATATAATAAACACATTATTACGTATTATTTCTTTCTTTATTAGTTATCATTAATATTAAACAATAACATCAACATCCATAACACATTGCTTTCCATAAAAGGACTTATTTTCATTCTTCGTAGTATAATACTACATCGCTTACATACACAAATAAGTCGCTTACATTACTTTCCCGCTATCGCTTTCCAAAAATTGGGATTTACAAAAGACTACCCTTTACTATACAAAAGGGCTTTACGCCACTACTACTTACAAAAAAAAATATTTACACACTACCTTAAATACCACTAATCTACATCCGCCTCAAGGCATTATCGAATCATTTTGGCAAGACCGGTAGAATGATATCACTATACTAATAAGATGCCGTGTTTGCTCCCCACCTCTACAGGATATCCAAATACCACCATCACGAAAAATCCAGATGAGAACTCCTATAGATATAGACATTCTCCCTATCTTCTCGCACCTTAGTCTTTAGCTCCTCCTTGAGCTCAAAGACCTCGTGCTTTTAAATCATGGACTTTGTCCTTAGCCAAAATCCGCTCATCATGCTCCTGCTTCCCACATGGACTCGACATCGCCTTGTCCTCTCTAACAATTTGGAGCTCTCGCCTTAAGCTCCTTAACCTCCTCGACAAGAATGGATATTTCTATCCAACACCGACATGAACAGAGACATCATCGACCCCCCTGTGAGCTATCTCACCACTATAGCCACTGGGTTAAAGGAGACCGCCTCTACCTCCTCCTCTATCATCCCACAAACACCGACATATAGTCACCTTCCTCCGAGTCTCCGCACTCAATAATCACTACATCCGCTCTCATTGCTATAGGTTCTGATAAACTCTACTTGGTTCACCGACTCTTCACACTAATGGCTTGATCATCTACATACATCCCGCTTTACTCCTCGACATCTACACAAAACAATTAAGTTGATTAGTACATGTCAAGAGAATAATAAAAACACATAACATAATCATAATGCATTTTTATAAGGTTATTTTCTTCTTATACTTTTTCGACTCTCTTAAGGTTATGACTTAAGGTTTTTAATTCCTCCCTTAAGTTTTATAACCTAATGCTTTGATACCAACCTCGTGACGCCCCCAAATCCGGTCTCTTCCAACCCGATGATGGTGCTACACTGCATACCATTCATTCATACATTCCATTGAATAGTCTCAAAAGGACTAATATAACTTATATATATTCAAAAAATAATATTACATTCCCTGTGTTCTTTGTAACCCTTTCAATTGTTCTTGTCATAATATCAATATATTACAAACATTCATCCTATACTATTACATAAGTATACTACGGTTCGTCTTTTGCTTTCCCTTTTTTCCTCGCTTTGAGCCTTCTCATTCCGCTTTCGATTTTAGTCAGGTTCATATGGTTCAAGCAAGAGTGAGCATGACTAGCTCAGAAAGTACTACAATTCTAATAAACAACATGCTTGAAACATAGAACTCATATATCTTCAATAACTGAATAATAGTTACGAAGTACTATCGATAATTCAAAATAGCACTTCTTTTCCTTCAAAACGTTTTACACAACCATACTTAGTGGAATAACAATTATGGCTCAAGTATATGAGCATTCATAAGTTCTTTTGAAAAGGACAACCCGACACTAAGTCCGTAAGTCCGTCATAGCTTAGCTTACGAGCACTTCGAAAGTGATCACCTCATAGTACTCTATGTCGATCAACACTACATTCATTAAACGTGTATACGCTTAAGTTGTGGCAACCTCACGCGCTCGCTGTTAAACGACAAAAACATTTTAGTATACTTGGTCTTCGATTGAAAACCATACCAATATAACTCAAAAACATTAATCATGCTTGATAGATTCATAATATAAGTCTAGCCAAAAGAAATGGCTTAAGACTTCATCATTCAAAACTTCATGTGAAAGAATACATGAATTACAAAAGCTTGTCCAGCATCGAATCGAAACAAGGGTTAGAATACTTGCCTTTGACGCCTGATTATCGATTAATATCCATATAAAGATTTTTTAAGTCTTTATGATTCTACAATACATAATCATATAACGTATCACATTAAGTCATACACAATCAAGTATGATTACTATTATATCTTACCCTTCATCTCAACGTAATTCCTAACTTAGATTCGTTATTAGGGTTTCCGCTTTCATTACGCTATTCATCATTCCCGCTAATCTTCGATTGATTATAAATTCTTAATCAACATGCATTAGTGTCTTACAAGTACCTTTACAATGTCTTAACCATATTATGATTACATCTTAATTCATTACTAACAAGTTCTCTTTCCTTCTACACTTGAAATCATTCTTCACTATCATTTTTTTTGATCAGCCATGCACGCCAAGGATTGCTTCGTGACTCACACTGCGCGAGCGAGAGTTAGCAGCAGCAAGCCTCCAGCCTCACTGCTCACAAGCAATGCATGCCTTTCTAGGCTTAGAGTCGCACATGCATGCGACTCTGTGCCTCGTAAAATTTTTCGCTTTTACATTTTTACGAACTTCCTGACGCATAACTTCTTCGCTTTTAGTCCGAATTGGTCCGCTCAAAAGCCTACGGTTCACAAATTTCATAATCTACGCGCTCATGCAAGAATTTTATCTATTTGACTTCATTTGCTAAAAAATTCACCTATGAGTTTATTTTTAACGAAAACGATAAACGCTCGTGAACGCTCAACGCCGCTTTCTTCGCTTTTAAGTCGAATCCTGGCCATTTTTGAGTCCGCAACTCTATAATGACTAAAATGACTTGTCTCCATCGAAAACCAACGCTTTCGACTTCAAACACAAAATACGACTTCCATTCCAAGAATTTCACTTAATTCGACGATAATCGTCCAATCGTGTGAATTCCGCAAAAATATTCATTACTAAGCGTTCTAATGGATTTTAATCAACATATGATCATTACAAATTACTTATTAACCCATCTTATAAACAAGGTAGGTTTTGACTTATTTTCATAAGTCATTAACTTATTTAGCTTATGAACTAGAAATCTTCATGCACATGACTTATTAATAACTTAAGTCCTTCAATCAAAGTTCTCATGCTATATTCAACATATACTAAACATCATATGACAACATATGATAGGTTCTTCATGGTCTTAGCAACTTATTAATGTTCAAGTTGCTTATTCAACTTATTCGCTTAAGTTCATTCTTTAATAACTTATTACATGTTATCCTCAAACCATCCCCTTCTCTATCAATCCTATCATAGAAAAGATGTAGATAAAAGAGATGAGTCTTACCTTGAAGACTAAGACTTCAATTCACTTTGGAAAACTAGCAAAGGTTGAAGTGGCTTATAAGTGCTTAAGTGGCTTATTCTTCCTAACCAATAAGTAGCTTTATATTGAGAGGAAAGTTGGATGAAATAACAACCAACAAAATTGAAATGAGCTTGGTATTTATAGGCTTATCAAAAGCTAGGGTAGAATGGTCATTAACACATCCCACCTCCTCATTTCCACCTCCTCATTCCACCTCCTCATACCCCACCTCCTTACTATTCATTATCTAGCCACTAAGTAAACTTGCTAGCCACAACACTTGCTCATCACATCACTTGGTCACCACACATTAACCTTTGCCCATCAAGTCTACCCACTTACACTTGGATCGCCCCATGGATCATGGCTAAATCATTGGGCTTGCTAGTTTAATCTAGCTAGTTTTTTTCTTATCGGGGCTTACACTACCATTGTTTGGACTCATGATTAACAAACACTTGGCTTGAGAAACACATTCTATTGGACTTCTACCAATAAGCTAGCAATCCTACAAGTCCATTACCTTTAATTCAATAACTTAACATTTATACCCCACGATAATCTTCAGATGCTAACTCTCGTATATTAATTCTTAATATACGTTATCTCATTCTTCATACATAATAGTACAATATGTCGTATTATACTTACATCCATTACTTCATATAATGTATACACATTATATAATCACAACTCTCTTCCTTTAACGCTTAATAACCTAACGCTCCCAAATTAAGTCCGCATGCAAAATATTACGCTTTCCATACTTAGATTATTATTACATAATCAATATCACCTCGATATTATAACGCTACATATTTCTAAGTTCAAAAATAGTTCCCTAGAGCGTAAAATCGATGAATAGTGTTTTTCGGAAAATTTCTTCTAAAAACTTTTATTTTCGCTTTTAGAAATTCAAACACTTTAATTCTCCCACGAGTGAAAAATACTACGACGTTCGACGCTTTCTAGGTTATAGAATCCACCTTCATCTTCTCAACACGTAATAATAATAAATAATATTATTTTATTCATTATTAAAGGTAATTACAAAATGTTCGATTTTCGTTGGCTTCCATTAATCTTATTACCGCTCATTACGGCTTTCTTAATACCATTCGTTATTCTTCTTTAATGTCGGCTTTACAGTTCATTGTATGCTAAGACCACTTTCTTACTACAACAATACAGTACACACAGGCCTTAAAACGCTTCAAAGTTATCTCTTACTATCATGACATAACATCGAAATGTTATTCATTACCCTCGTCGCTCAACGCCTAAGGAATCACAACCCTAGCAACCCCTCACGTTCGCTCATCGCGACTACGGTCCCCTACATCTAAGTTATGTATCTCGCGCTTAAAAAAAATTCTTTGTCTTTTAATCTCTTTTGACCATTTCATTGAACCTATACTAAAGGTTTAATTCACTTGATAAAGTGTTATCTTAGTTGAACATTATGTTCTTTATCTTCCCGTACGTTTCCCCTAAGAGTTGAGCAGTTAAAAGCTCTTCTCTGGCTTTTTCATACACCATGTCACAAGGGTACCACTCTTCCTTCTATCTCTCAATTTCATGGGGTGAGATTGCAAGATTTTTACCCCTCTCTGCTCAAGCAACAGAAGCGCCACCTTACAAGGCATGGTTGGCGCTGTGGTGCCAAGCCCTAACCCTAGAAAATTTTTCTAAGTGTTAAATCCAATTTGAGACGCTTACTTCCCGCTTCCAAAATTTATTCGTTATAACTCAGAATGAGATCATTCCAAAGCCATTCTCTTCCTTATCTTACGTGCATTTCAATACCTCCGCATGTAACTTCAAGTATGAATCCGCTAACGTGCCATTCATTTTGCTTGATCTTCACCTTCGCTTAATTTACGCTTTTAACGCCTTTTGTTTGTTCGTCTGTAGAATTCGGCCATCCGAACTCCTCAATTCGCTTCGTTCTTGAGTCCACGACTCACGTTTTCTATGTTTTCTTACATTCTTATGAAACCCTACACGTTCTCGTTTGTCTTTTATAAAAATTTCGCCATAACTTCGTTATAGCTAAGTTTTAATCAATTCTTCACGAACGTTTCTACCATTCCTAACCAAGCAATATGCAGCGATGGTTTTAAATTTGTCCATCAACAACAATTATCCTACGATGGTTTTAAATTTTTTAATCAACAATGTTCTTCGTGTTCTTCGCATGTTCTTCGTGTTCTTCGTTCGTTCTTCATTTTAATCGATATTTTGGATTACGATTTCACTTTTTATTGGAATTTGATGTTATAGAACATTATTCCTTACTTATTTCATCTACTTATTCATATAATCAACTCAAATCATTCTAATTCATTACGAATCCTATACTTCCTTAAGAAATTTATTTACTAAACTTCAAATTCTTATTTTTCTTATTTCTCATGATTTCAACCATATGAAATCATCTCTAACATTATCTACTTCTTATTCTTATTAAGTTATGTTTCTAAAAATAAAAACTTAAAGAAAATTTATAAAAGACTAGGTTTCGAATTACCGTTCTCATTTAATCTCCTTCCGTCGGACAAAGTTTGTTCATGAGAAACCTTTCCTCCTCCTTTTCCTCTTCTCCCTCATCCGAAATCTCTCTCTCTCTCTCTCAAATGTTTGAACAATTTTTAAAATCTCATACAAATGAAAGCTAGCTTCCTATTTATAGAAAATCCAAGCTAAGGGTATTTTAGTCATTTCACCCATTTAACCTCCTTACTATTCATAACTTAGGGACTAAGTTAACTTACTCCTTAAGTTTACTTAACACTTAAGTCTACTTAGCCTTTAAGTTTGCTTAACACTTAAGTTTACTTAACACTTAAGTCTACTACTTCCACCTCCTTAGTTAACCTCTCTGATTATTCACGTAAACTTAGCCTGTAAGTTTCGTGGTTCCGTTTTTTGGTTTTCGTCCGAAGCTTTTTTAAAAGCTCGCGATTCTCAGAATCTAAATTTTTTTGGATATTTCGTCTTTCCTTTACCGATTAACTTTTACTTATTCTTCGGATTTTTGAAAAACTGAAAAACACATTTTGGCGTTGAGCATTTTCCTTCACGTTTTACCCTAACGTAGCTAAACGAATGAAAAGTATATAGCAGTACTTTTCGTCGTTTTTATTTTATTCGATTTATGCACGTTTTTTGAGAAAAACTTTTATCGGCTTACTTAACTTTTCAAGATATATTATTATCAAATCTTTCGACGGAATGTCATTTCGACATACCGAACTCTCAGAACGGCTTAGGTTATTCAAACCCTAACCCTTAGGTTTCATCGGGTGAATAGTGCCTATTTTGTCTTTTTTCCCAGAACTATTTTTGTTCCTGGAAAATTTTCATTTTCGTCTTGAAAATTCTTAATCGTTTAGTCTATCTCATAGCCAGAATCCTCCCGACTTATAATCATCCTAGGTTCTAGAACGATTAATAAACGCATAACACATAATATTATTAATAAAAATTTATTTTATTAATAACTAATTATTTAAACTTAAATTCTGGAAAAATCCAAATTTTCGGGGCGTTACATTATCCAAGTTCCAAAAATACTCCATAATAATCAATTGTGGAGCAAAATCCAATAATGAAGATCAAAACATAGATCCAATCAAAGATAGGAACCATATCAAACAACTTGGACAAAGAGAAGAAAATTTAATTTTTCTAGGAATAGTGTCATATACGTGAATAGTGGCATATACGTGAATAGTAACCCCGACACGAAAAGGTAAAAATTTCATAAGAAAAATCATAATTCGTGAATAGTACTCGTTACCGTAATCGTGAATAGTGTCGTATACGTGAATAGTGATGTATACGTGAATAGTAACCTCGATATGAAAAGGTAAAAATTTAATAATAAAATTCATATCAATATTTCAGTGTAATGATATTGAAAGAAATAACATCGTTTACGAAAAAAATAACACCCCTTACCTCAAAAAAATAATACTTCTGACTAAAATATTGGATATAATACTGAAGGAAACTTGCAATGTATAGCAACACTCAAGATATCTAAATACTTATAAAAATACGCTCGATATTATAGAGAACAATTTTAGATTCTGGTGTAATTTTCAATTCTAATCTAAGCACCCATTTTATAGAAAAATGCTTAGAACACCAAAGCAAAAAATATTTTATAAAAAAAAAATTCGCACAGGTCTTTGAAAATCTAATTTCAACACACCAGTGGGGCCCACCAACATTAAAAAAAATGTTTTTCTTAAAAAATATTTAAAACTCTAAAAATTAATTTTTTTGGAACTTCAATAATTCATAATAAATAGCCCTTTTATTAGAAAAAATTTAATCTTGTGTCCATTCATAGAAAATTTAATTCTCTACAACTTTGTAGAAGAATTTTTTTCTAAATTCTAAAGGGAAAATGACCGAAACCCAAATACGAATGATCTTGCAGGCTATAAACATATTTCAGTTAAAAATGGGGCCCACCAACATGTTTAACATGTTTTTTGTAACAAAAATACTCCGGACCCAATCTGCTCTCTTCCTCCTCATTAATTCATATATCGTGCATTCATTGTAAAAAATATCACCGTTATTATATTATTATATTATCACATTATACACTTATAATGTAATATAATATAGATAAAATATCAATTTTCAATAATTATCACTTTTCTAAAAATTCCTCCATTCCGATAAAATACTAATAAAACACCTCAGTATTAATTCCTTCATTTATATTCACATAAAATAAATATCTCCTTATCATTTTTTATCAATAATTAATTATTCACAAATAATATTACAAAATCACAATAATGACAACCTGTCGCTCCTGTGAAAGAGGGGGGACTTTTCTTAAGGATTTCTCCTTCTCGGGCGCCATGCAATTAGTGTGATCAAACCCCTTCCTGTATGTAACTTCCTTAGTCATTGCCAATAATGTTATTTAATAATATTATTCAAATAATATGAATTATTAATTTGATAATGAGAAATACTGTGTAGTGACAATTATTGAATCAACAATATAAAATATCAACGTAGCAATTATTGAATTAATAAAATAAAATATTGAACAGTAATTACTGTAACGATTATTGAGTTGTGACTTCTTACGTAAGAATTAATAATTGGTGCAATATCGCAGTGATATTATTGCAACACCGCCAGACATTATATTTTAATCATCGGTATTCCAATAGTGTTAATTGTTAATAACCATCACCGCTATTTATAAAAAACTCATACTTGTCATTTTTTTCATCCGATAGTTTTCCGTTATGGGGCCCACAAATGGTAGCATTGTCGTACTAATATTCCCCGACAGCAAGAATATTCCATGACCAAATGAATATTCCCCGACAACAATGAGTATTTTATAAACACTTGTTTATTTAAAATATTCACACATTTTACCCATGACTAACCACATTAACCAAATCAACCCTTTACCATTTCAAAATAATAATTAGAGAAATTAAATCTTTATTTATAAAAACTTTGGGTCTTACATTATTGGTTTTATATAAACCCCATTTCATATCTTATAACATTCATTTCATTTGACTTAAAATACTTTTTATGTTTATTAACACTTATCACGACGTTTCGACGTTTATTCAGCACACGCCCAATTTGTCTCTCTTGTGTATGCTTAGTATGCTTGTACAACTTATCTAATACATCATTTATTAATTTTAAGCATCATTATATTTACTAACATTCATGTTTTATAACTTAGAATAATATTTTTTATCGTCAGAAGCACTACACTTGCATACGTGCATGCCCGACGCCCTCCGATTGTCCCCGAAAACACAACAGTCCTAAAGATTGCCATTGTTACCCCTGTTCCCGATCTCAAATTGAAAACCTTAACGAATGAAAGTTGTAGGTCTATTATTCCTCGTTCTAGATCATCTTGAATCTCCTTAATCGGAGTTTGTATGAAACAGTTATGACTATTTTAGTAAAACATGTCCGGTCAGATTTTCTCAACATTTGTAAATCGACCCCCCCTCCGCCGGGGCGGGGGTACCTTCTGTAGTTCACGAACGAACACTACAGAAAGCCAAATTAGGCCTAAAAACTCCTTTCTAACAACCATACCAACTTACCCAAGTTGTAATATGTTTATAGAAACATAAACTAATGTTTCTAACACGTATCTAACTACATAAACAACATAAACATTAAAATTAAAACCTTTAATTTCACTATTTCTTTTATTTCTTCTTCTTTTGACATTCATAGCGAAATTCCTCACTGTGAATTCATATTACAACCAAAACAATTAGTTTCAATTACTTTGTTTTCGTTTCTTCATGTATTTTCACAACCAATAGCAAATTTATACATTCTACTTTGAATTAAGCATCAATTTTGACTGCAAAATAAGCCATATTCATATATATATTTTACTGTTAAATAACTTTCTCCATATATATCATATTTACATAATGTAAACTACTCTAAATCATATACTAAACATATAAAAACAATTTATCTATAAATTAATATATATACCAAATATATAATCACAATTACTACCTATATAACTTTTAAAGAGAACTTTTCATATAAAAGAAACTAGAACCTTAAAAGAAAAATCAAACTTTGGGAAGAAAGATTATACCTTTACTAGAAGATAATAATACAACTTTTGATTACTACTCCTTGTTCTTGCAAAACTTCTTCTCTCAAACTCTCTCTAGAGCTCTCTCTTTTCTCTCTTCTTTCTTTTCTCTTCGTTCTTCCTTCTAATCTTTTACGTAATATAAAATATAACTGATATATAACGTATAATATAATACGTATTAATGTAATATATATATATATATATATATATATATATAACTGGTGTCAGTTATAGTTTTTTTTTAAAATCAAAAGCCATAAGGCTTTCTTTGGCAAAACCAATTAAAATAATGACTTAATCATTCGTTAAGCCTTGTTTGCCAAAACAAGATTAAAATAAGAATTTCAAAATCTCTAAGGCTTTATTTGGTAAAACCAAATTAAAACTCTTTTAATTTATTTTCATAAGTCATTTATAATATAGTTTATTGTCACATTTCATTTTATTGTTAAAACTATTTTGCCACATTAAGTAATTACACAATGTATAATTACTACACAATAAATTAAGAAATTACCTTTGTAACTAAAATAAACATCTCTAATAAAATAAATATTTCCATTAAAATAGGTAATATGTATTCCACTAATTATTTTAGTTAACTCAAATGAATTATATAATTATTATATATAATCATTTCATTCCTTTTTCTTGCATAAATTGTCTCAATACAATTTATTTAATCCATACATCTAATCACCACTTAATTATTAATTCAAATTATTAATCTCTAACCAAGAATTATTTATAGGTATATTGGTATTTCTTCTCTCGCCATCAATTAATAATTTATTTATATCATTCAAGATACTAAACCTTTTCATATATTACCATGACATGTAATGTGACGCCCCCAAATTCTCTACAGTCATTGTAGCCAATTTGGTGCTCACGTAAATATTCTATCATATAATAATTCCTATAAATTCAAGATTCACAGTACTCATAGTAAATAGTAGTTCTCGTCAAAACAATCATTGTAACTTAGTACCCTCACTTGGATGTACAGGTGCAGTATCTTATATATATTTCTTCCATATCTATAATTCTTATATATATCTGACTTCCACAGTATTAATGTTAGAGTTCTTGGAACTGAGTGAAGCGCTACCTCAGTGCATCAGAGAGCCAATGTCTGTCAACACTATCATTCACATATATATATATATATATATATATATATATATATATATATATATATATATATATATAGTTCATATAGATCATCGTACATTTTTCTAATTCAATTAGAATGACAACTAAATACTACAAACTAACATTATATTAAACAAATAATATACCGTTACTATTACATGATAGTTTTCAACAAATATCCATGACTTAAGCCTTTTATCCATAATACCGAAACTTCTAGAATATATTCTTTCTATCTGCAAATGAAGAAAATATTT
Organism: Panax ginseng; assembly: GCA_020205605.1. Taxonomy (NCBI): domain Eukaryota; kingdom Viridiplantae; phylum Streptophyta; class Magnoliopsida; order Apiales; family Araliaceae; genus Panax; species Panax ginseng. Next base: position 87,907,869 of record CM035139.1, on the reverse strand, counting down.
GCAGGGATGAGCTACAGAAAGCTCAGCAAGTTTTGAACAATAAACGAATGTTATACATATATCAATTCTAAAATAAATGAACATAAAGTTTAGAGTTTTTCCACACACACCAAAACTGGATTATATGAGTATAAAATTTAGAGTAGTGCCATAAATATATACCAAGGTTTATCTGCCAAACCCTGCACATTACGAGCTACTGTCAGTCATATAGACTTAGTAGCCTGGGTTAATTCGCTCAACCTAACAAAACTAGGAGTATGCATATCATCCTCTATGTACAGTCCGATCATTGCTATAAATGTTGGAGACAGTTTACTACCAATCAGTGCTATAAATGTCGGAGACAGCTCTCACTGCCAAGGACAATCATAATTGCCCACCGAAAGTTCTTCACTGCCGGTTCTAATAGTGTCAATATATATATATCGGCACCCAAAAAAAATTCCTTTTCACAAACTGTGCTTTTATACATTGGTACCAAACAAAATTGATTTCTCACAAACTATGCTTTTATACATTGGTACCAAACAAAATTGGTTTCTCACAAACTATGCTTTGATATCAAATCAAACACATTTTTCCATAATAATAACTCATATAACTTGGTTATGTTTGAGCAATAATTCATAACCTTTGAATATCAGAATTCATAAACGATATATATTACCATATCGTAACTGATAAATATCAAATTCTCATTTAATAAAATAATTTAAATAAAACTGGCATTTGAAATATGAGGTTTGCACAAAATGCAGAAAAACTTGCATATGCGACGATCAGCTAATTTATAATACTCAGGACTGTTTATGCAACCTAAATATGTTCATTGTAGTAATTAGAACCAATAACAGTTGATATCTAATCAATTTACTAGTGTCTGGGTTGTATTCGATGTTTATTTGGTGTTGTATAACTTGATCAGATAGTTATTGTACTGTCTTTTGAGTAAACTTTGTCTAAGAGTTTACATATTACTTTAAGTATTATTTATAATAATTTCTAGAGGCTTAAAACCATTTCTCAATGATTAATATAAATTTTAACTAATTTATTATTAATCAAAATGACTTTAGAATTATTAATATTATTTTTAAGTAAATAATAATCATGTGTAATGATTTTTAAATCAAAGACTATTATTTTCAAATAATTTTACTATTATTGATAATAATTTTAAATTATTATTTTCATTTTAAATAATTTAATATTATTTAAGATGATTTATTATTATTATTGTCTAATTAAAATGATTTTATCTATCATTAATATAATTATTAATCACTCATAATAATTATTAAATCATTAAATTTATTTTTAAATAATTTATTATTACCGATAATGATCTTTAAATCATTAGTTTGCATTTATTATTATTTAAAATGATTTATTATCATTTTTACTAATTTATTTAATAGTATTATTAATTAATTTTATTATCATTAATATTCAAATAAATTTAATATAAATGAAATTTTATGTCAAAATATTTAAAATTATTTATTATAATTTAAAATTTATTTTAGGAATTAATTATTAATTTATAATAATTATTTGGTATTTATTTCTATTTATAATATTATTTTTATTATTTTTAAACCAAACTGTCGCTAAAGGTCACTTATAGTGATAGAACTGTCGCTAATGCTGTTCTTCACCAACTGAAGAACATAAAAGTCAACGCTCAGAGGGCATGTTTGACAATGGTTCATCATGGTAGTACTGATGTAGAACTTTAGGTTTATATCACTTTTGTGGTTTAAATGAATCTCCTCACAGATCTATAGCTGGTCAAAGTAGTCACCAAAGCCTGATCTTGAGTTTCTGGGTAACCCAGAAACTCGATCAGTGTCAAGCTGCCTATTTCAACATCTAATAACTTGAATCCTGTGACACCCCCAAATCCGGTACTTCCATTTTCACAGGATTTGGTGCTCACTGTACAAATATCATCTATTTATCTACCCATAAATAATGCAAACAATGCCATAGATAGAAATAATAAATAAATCTCCCCTTATAGGGTTACATCAACTGCAAAATAAATAAAATCTCAGGTTGCTCTAACCTTAAAACATCTATGCGGAATCATAAACAAATAATAAGTCTTAAGTAACATCAAGTCTAAATATCATTACATAACCACATAAATAATCAGTCTTCATTACTTGCTAATCTTGCCCTTGTCTTTACTAGTAGAAGGCTCATCTACTCTTTCGTTCTTAACTGCAATAATATTATTATGCAAGAAGACCCCACAACTTTATATGAATAATAACATGAATTTTAACTATAAATATCATTTTTGAATATTAATGAATAACAAGAATAAAAAATTTGATATAAGACCTTAACTATGTCCTAGGTAATCAATTTATAAATTTTGCAAAGACTACTCTTCTTCTCGTATTTAGGGGATCGTTTTAGTTGTTATATAATATCTTAATGCTATCGGACCCAAACTTTTATGAATAAAAATGAATATAAATATCATTTTAAGGGGAATAAATTTGATATAATGTTATAGTTGTGGGTAACAATTATAAATTTTGCAAAGTACAAAGTTGTTAATTATTCATTGGTGAATATTCATTTTAGAAATATTCGACAAAAATCATTTTTGGACCCCAAAAATTATTGTCGAAGTTTTTTTATGAAAATAATGGCGGAAGTTTTATCTACTCTTGTTGAACTACTCAGTAGTAAAAGTACAAATGAATACGTGGATTGCATAGTAATACACTGGTATTGATTATTAATGCTTACGTGAGAAGTCACATAGTTTTATTCAATTATTGTCAATATTTTATATATTATTAAATCAATAATTGAGATGACAAAGTTATTAATATTATTATTTGCAATATTAACGATGTCTAGAAGTTCTGTCAAGGAGAGGTTTGGTCACCTAATTACGTCAATAGGTAGAAAATCCTTATTGAAAGCCCTCTTTCCTCGGGAACGACCTTAGTCGATTAATATTGTGAATTTAATAATGTTGATAAATGTTGTTAAAAAATATTGAAGGGATTTTTTTATGAAGTATTTATAGATCTCCCATTTACCCATTTTTTAAAATAGTTGGAGAAAGTTATCTCAATTTTGTTTTATTATATATATATATATATATATACGTATTCTATAATATATATTTATATTTATATAAGCATGTGAGTGAATGGTGGTGGTTTTGGTGGATTTTGGCAGGATGCATTATTTTTCAAAGACTTGGACTTAGTTGCCAAACTTTTCAAATAAAGCATTATGTTGATAATTTGTTCGAGAGGGAGTTTATTATTATAAATATATATATATATATATATATATATATATGTATGTTATGATTGAGTGCAAGTGGGAGGGGAAGAAATTTGATATATATATAGTTAATATATTATTATTATATATATATATTTTATAAATAGAATATATTATATTTTATTTAAAAGATTTTGCTTTTAACTCGGACCGTCCGATTAAAAATAAATCAACTGGACCGCTTATGAATTAGTTACTATGCAGTCCATTCTTCTATAAATAGAAGCTCATTCCTTCATAATTTCTTACGAATTCATTGAAACTCTAGAGAGAGAAACTATAGAGAGAAAGAAGAAAAGTGTTCTACTACTTCACTACTCCTATATCCAGTACTCTTCTTTCTAAGGTAAGGGGTATTATTTCTTTTGTATTCATGAAGAGAACTTCAGTTATTCCATTATTTATCATTCTCGTTGAATAACTCAGATACGCTGCAACCCTATACTTGGTGAAATTCTTCATTATTCCATTCTTTATTATTCTCGTTGAATATCATGTCTATTTTTATTCCATCTTTTATTATTCTCGTTTGAATATCCTATTCTGCGCGCTTACGCTTTACCGGTTCCATCTTTTATTATTCTCGCTGAATATCCCGTCTCGTATGCGCTTTTACGCCGACCGTTCCGTTATTTATTATTCTGTTGGAATAACTCACCGTGCGCGCTTCTATCGCATGCCCGGTGATTTCTTTTGTTATTCCATTCTCAGATTATACTCAAATGGTTAAAGTTTTGACTTCTATACTCCATGAAATTAGTGGAATATCCTTGATATTTGCGCTTCATCCAAAGATCTTTTCATGGAAATATTCTTCCGAGCATTCTTGAATTTTACTCTACAAAGAAGTATCATGTCGACAATTTGACGTTATTAGTTTCGGATAAATTAATTCTTGAACTTGTTTTATTGAATTCTTATATCATTGTCATCATCCTCATGTTTATATTTTGTTGAAAAGTCATTTGTGGCCTCAGAGTGCATGATGGACTTGGTATGATTATGACTAGGGATTATTCGGCAAATCATGACCGTAATGTTACAAATGATGTGGTAAAAGTCCTCATTGGCCCGTAGTGTATCGATGGATAGTTGTTGGCATGATCATGACCATCGATGACTACACGAATATCCTCGGCCTCAGAGTGCATGGATAATTTGTGGTCGTGATACTAATGAATATCCTCGGTCAGAAGTGTGTGGATGATATGGATTATTATTGTCGAGTCCCAAATGATAAAAGTGATGAAAACCTTTTAAATCATAAAAGATAGTAGATTTTATTCTCTACTTGACTCTTTTAATGGATTGCTTGTTCTACCGCAGCTTAAACTTGATGTCTATTGTATTTTATCGCTTTAATATTGTTGAAGACTAATGATAATTTATTCTCGCATTATCTTAGTCATAATATTTCTTATCGGGGCTAGTTGAGCTCACCCTTTCTTTCACTGTTCTCTCTGTGAAATGAGAACGTAGCCGGACTAATCGGGAACCAGAGTGACTCATTCGAGATGATGGTGTTTAGTAGTCCTCACTATTCTATAAAATAGTGTGATAATAAATGTAATGAGGACTTATTCTCGAGAGTGGATATTGTCTAGAAGATGATTTGTATTAAAACACTTAGCTCTCTTGTTGTATATTAAAGATTGTATTTGTATTTTTGTACCATGTTTTTGGCGACTCGTAATAGGTGATGTATACCTATTTTGGGGGCGCCACAACTTGGTATCAAAGCTTAGGATATGATCCCTCATCGAGATGTGAGACAAGAACTAGAGGGGAGAGACGGGAATTCTTTCGCTAGTATGACCTACCTAAGTTTTTTTGGTATTTAATTGGTCATCGTAATATAGGATAATAATATGTGATATGTTAATTAACCCTTGTTTTGTGGCAGTGTTTGAAAATGGCATCCGAGAATGTTGAGAACATCAATGGAGCACAGGAGACCGCTGAGTCTCCACAAATCAATAATCGTGATAATGTGCATCGTAAAGGCGATAATCATTAGTGCAAACAACAACACCGACTGTATGATGAACGATGGAATGTTCGTAGAGGCTTTATGCAATTCATGCAACATCAGTGCAAGAGCGGCTCTCGCCCCAAATGCGTGGAAACACCGGCAACTCTCTGACGATCACCGCTAAGCGCTTCAAGGAACTGGGACCACCGAGTTTTTTGAGAGCCAAACCACTTAAGGCGAGACGTGGATAAAGCAGATCCGCAAGATATTTGATGTCTTGGGATGCTCGAGGAGCAAAGGTTCCTTTGCCACCTTCATGTTATGCGGCAGAGGCATATTATCGTGGGAATCAGAAACGACTCAACCTCGCCGCATCAAGATGACTTGGGAGAAGTTCCAAGAATTATTCAACGACAAGTACTTTCCCGAAAGTATTCGGCCACATGAAAGAGGTAGAGTTCATCAAGTCGAGCAAAACAACATGACCGTGTCGCAAACGACGGGCCAAGTTCGCCGAGTTGTCCCGATTTAGCGTCCCATTTAGTTGATAATGATGGGAGAATGACGCGGATGTTTCTAAGAGGTTTGAAACCCGAGATACGTCAATATCTTATCTCTCATAAACGTGTTTGTATTCAGATGTTGTTAATAGAGCTCAGTTATTGGAGCTTGATAATGAGTCAACCCAACCAAAAGAGAGTAGCCGGCAGAATTATAATACTAGTGATAGTAGTCTTTGAAGCGGTGACAATAAGCGTGGAGGGAATCAACATGCCGTAAATGGTAACCACTTCAAAGGGTAATCATGGCCAAAACAATAAGAATGGACATTTCAAGAAGAGGAGATTCAACAATGATGGAAAGACGCCAAAGACCAAAGACCAAGTTATTAAGGAAGGAGAACGACCACCTATCATATGCTTCAAATGCGAGGGAGGGACACATCACCAAAACGCGCGATGCCATTCCAAAGCATGTTATAATTGTGGAAGAGAAGGTCACCTAGCCCAATTTTGTCGCTCACCAAAGACAAGTTCAAAGTAGGATGGAGGCACCAAAGGACGCCCCGTAAAAGTCAAAGCCAAGAGTGCAAGGAGAGCGCTTTGTCGTGACCTCCCGTAAAGCAAGGAACCCAAACGAGGTCATCACGGTAAGCTTATCATAAACTCTAGCGAAGTTTATACCTTATTTGATACCGGTTCTACCCATTCTTTTATTTCTCCTACTTGCGCCAACGCTTAAATTTGACTCGAGAAATTAGACTTTGACTTATCTCGTTGAAACTCCATCGGGAGAAACCTTCATTACATCCACTCGCTTATAAGTCTTGTTTGGTTCAAATCGGTACCCTCACATTACCCGTCGATCTTATTTCATTGAAAATACTTGCATTTGACGTAATTCTAGGGATTGATTGGTTAACTACTCATCATGCAAAAATTGATTATTTTCGTAAGGTTGTTAGCTTTCATATTCCTAATCAACCTATTATGCTAATTCAAGCAACCAAACCATTAAAATCAATCACCGCTATCTCAAGCCATAAAACTATTCGCTTATTGAAAAACGGATGTCAAGCTTTCTTAGCTCATGTCACGGATCTAAACAAAAATACGCCGCTTTTGAATGATATTTCTATTGTTAATGAATTTCCGACGATTCCCTCAAGAACTTCCCCGCCTACCCCAGAGAGCGTGAAATTGAATTTTGTATCGACTTTGAACCCAATAAAACCCATTTCCAAAGCCCCATATCGAATGGCTCCTATTGAACTTCGTGAGTTAAAGACCCAACTACAGAATTGTTAGACATCGGCTTTATTCGTCCTAGTACTTCTCCTCTGGGTGCTCCTGCTCTCTATTCAGAAAGAAGAAAGATGGGAGTATGCGACTTTGTATTGATTATCTGGAGTTAAATCATGTCACCATCAAAATAGGTACCCATTGCCACGTATTGATGACCTGTTTGACCAAATTTGCAAGGAGCCAAATTTTTTCAAAGATTGATCTTCGCTCCGGATATCACCAATTGAAGATTAGAACCGATGACATTCCAAAGACGGCTTTAACTCGACCCAGACGGCATTATGAATTCCTAGTCATGTCTTTTGATTGACTAATGCACCTGCCGCCTTCATGGATATGATGAACCGAGTATTCAAGGAATATTTGGATCACTTTGTGGTCGCTTTTATTGATGACATCCTCATATATTCCAAAACCCGTGAAGATCATGAGCAACACTTGAGGTCGATACTCCAAAAGCTTCGTGAATATAAGCTTTATGCCAAGTTGAAGAAATGCGAAGTTCGCTTGAGGAAGTAGCATTCCTTGGGCACGTGGTATCAAGTCATGGAATATCTCGCTGACCCAAAGAAAGATTGAAGCTATTCAAAGTCGGGAGCAACCTAAATCGCTGACCAAAGTACGAGCTTTCTCGCTTTAGCCGGTTATTATCGAGATTTGTGGAAGGATTTTCTCGAATCGCTACTCCACTAACTCAAATTACTTTTAAAGATACAAAGTTCTATTGGAGCGAGGAATGTGAGAAGAGTTTTCAAGAACTCAAGAGGAGACTCATTTCAAAGACTGCTCGACAATACCATCTGCCTTGAGGGATTTGTCATCTACAAAGATGCTTCGGGCAAAGGGTTAGGATGTGTTCTCATGCAACATGGGAAAGTCATAGCCTTATGCCTCACGACAACTCAAAGAATATGAGAGGAATTATCCTACTCATGATCTAGAGTTAAGCAAAGCAATTGCTTTTTGCACTAAAGATTTGGAGGCATTACTTGTATGGGGAGAAAGTGGAGATCTTTACTGGATCATAAAAGCCTCAAATATTTCTTCACTCAAAAGGAACTCAACATGCGACAACGACGCTATTTGAACTATTGAAAGATTATGATCATACTATCCAATACCATCCTCGAAAAGCGAACGTGGTAGCCGATTTATTGAGTAGAAGATCATATGCGGCACGAAAAGGATATTGTCAACGCAAAGGCCCATTTTGTGTGACTTGCAAAGGATGGAGATAGAGTTAAAGACTCAGTGGACCCATGTGATGATGGCGAATATACGAGTAGAAAACGACTTTTAATTGATAAAGTTAAAGTTGCTCAAACTACGCACCGGAGCCGATGCGTATGAGGAAGAAAGTGCAAGAAGATGCTATGCCGGAAAGCAAGAATCGATGAAGAAGGAATACTTCGAGTCAACTCCGCACTTTGTGTTCCTAACGAACCCCGATTTAAAGTATAAAATCATGATGGAGGCGCACAACACACCGCTTTGCAATCCATCTCGGGAGTACCAAAATGTATCATGATCTTCGCCATACATTTTGGTGGAACAATACGAAGAGAGAGATAGCGTTGTTTATCTCAAGGTGTCTAACTTGTCAACGAGTCAAGGCGAGCATCAAGTACCAAAAGGTCCATTGCAACCACTTGAAATTCCGTAATGGAAGTGGGAGCACATTACCATGGATTTCAAGCATCGGTCTTCCCAAGGTTTCTCAAGGCATAGATGCAATTTGGGTCATTGTTGATAGATCGACCAAGTCTCGCTTATTTCTTACCAATACGAGAAACTTATACACTTGAACGCCTTGCTCAGATGTACATAAACGAGATTGTAAGATCGCATGGTATGATTGATCCATAGTTTCCGATCGAGACCCAAGATTCACTTCACGATTTTGGGTTAGTTTGCAAAAAGCTATGGGCACGGATTTACGATTTAGTTCGCATATCATCCTCGCATTTGACGGACAATCGTAGAGGACTATTCAAACTCTGGAAGATTTATTAAGACTCAGGTCCTTGACTTCAAGGGAAGTTGGGATAAGTTCTTACCATTGGTGGAATTTTCCTACAACAACAACAGCTTATCAAGCAAGTATCGGCATGGCTCCATTCAAGCGCAGCCAGTATGGAAGAAAGTGTCGTTTCTCCAAAGATATCGGGATGAGGTGGGTGAAGTAACGTTGTTGGGACCGGAGTTGGTACGTATGACTACGAAAAGATTCAAACGATACGACAACGATAAAAACCTCACAAGACCGATAAAAGAGTTATGTTGATCTTCATCGAAAGGACGGGAATTCGATATCGAGATCATGTGTTATTATGTGTTGCTCCATGGAAAGGAGTTACGAGATTTGGAAAGAGAGGAAAGCTCAATCCTCGATTCATTGGCCCATTTTAATCCTCGATCGAGTAGGGATCGAGCCTATAAACTTGCTTTTACCGCCAAGTATGTCTCGTGTTCATAACGTTTTTCATATATCCATGTTACGTAAATATGTGAAAGACCCAAACCACATTATTGAGTTAGAACCGACGAAATAGCGTAAGATTTAACGTATGAAGAGGTTCCTGCTTCAAATCTTGATAAGAAGGAACATATTCTACGCCTCCAAAGTTATACCTCAAGTCAAAGTTTTATGGAGGAACCACGATGTTGAGGAAATGACCGGAGTTAGAATCAAATGAAATCAAGGTATCCTTACCTCTTCGACATACCAGTATATCGCACCTTAATTTCGAGGGCTAAATTTCATAAGAAGGGGAGATTGTAAGACCCTTAACTTTTATGAATAAAAATGAATTTTCTATAAATATCATTTTTGAATATTATGGAATAAATTTGATATAATGTTATAGTTGTGGGTAATATTTATAAATTTTGCAAAAGTACACAAGTTGTTATATAATATTCGATTGGCTCAGGGAATATTCGCTTTTAGCAGGAATATTCGTACGACGACACAATCATCGTGGACCCCACAACGGAATTATTGGTTTGATTGAGAAAACGACAAAAATATTTTTTATGAAAATAACTATGAAGTTTTACCAAGTATCATGCTTGAACTACTCTAGTAGTAAAAGTATAGTAATACGCTGGTTGCATAAGAACACACCTGATTGATTATTAATGCTTACGTGAGAAGTCATATAGTTTTATTCAATTATTGTCAATATTTTATATATTATTAAATCAATAATTGAGATGACAAAGTTATTAATATTATTATTTGCAATATTAACGATGTCTAGAAGTTCTACAAGGAGAGGTTTGGTCACCTAATCATGCACGGCGTCAATAGAGAAATCTTTATCGAAAGCCCTCTTCTTTCCGGAACGACTTCGGTCGATTAATATTGTGAATTATAATAATGATGATAAATGTTGTTAAAAAATATTGAAGGGATTTTTTATGAAGTATTTATGGATCTCCCATTTACCCATTTTTCAAAATAGTCTAGAAAGTTATCTCAGTTTTGTTTTATTATTTATATATATATATATATATATATATATATATATATAATATATATTATATATTATATAAGCATTATGGTGGTGGTGGTGGTTTTGGTGGATTTTGGCAGATGCATTATTTTTCAAAGACTTGGACTTAGTTGCCAAACTTTTCAAACAAAGCATTATGTTGATAATTTGTTCGGAGGAGTTTATTATTATAATATATATATATATATATATATATATATATATATATGTATATATATATATATATATATATATATATATATATATATATGATATATATAGTGCATAGGGGAAGATATAAGAAATTTGATATCACGGAGGAGTTACGATTATTATTATATATATATATATATATATAAATAAAATATATTATATTATATTTAAAAGATTTTGCTTTAAATCGACCGTCCGATTAAAAATAAATCAACTGGACCGCTCATGAATTAGTTACTATGCAAATCCATTCTTCTATAAATAGAAGCTCATTCCTTCATAATTTCTTACAAATTCATCAAACTCTGTAGAGAGAAACTATAGAGAGAAAGAAGAAAAGTGTTCTATTACTTAACTACTCCTATATCCAGTACTCTTCTTTCGAAGGTAAGGGGTATTATTTCTTTTGTATTCATGAAGAGAACTTCATTATTCCATTATTTATCATTCTATTGAATAACTCATACGCTGCTACCCTATACTTGGTGAAATTCTTCTCGTTATTCCATTCTTTATTATTCTGTTGAAATATCCTCGTGCATTTTTTACGCCGGACCCGGTTCCGCTTTTATTATTCTCGTTGGAATATCTCGTGTAGCGTTTTACGCCGACACTGGTTTCGCCTTTTTATTATTCTATTAGAATATCCTCGTCTGTGTGTTTTATGCGACCTAGTTCCATTATTTATTATTCTCGTTGAATAACTCGCATGTGTATGCATGCCCGGTGATTTCTTTTGTTATTCCATTCTATATTATACTCAATTGGTTAAAGTTTTAACTTCTATACTCCATGAAATTAGTGGAATATCCTTGATATTTGCGCTTCATCCAAAGATCTTTTCATGGAAATATTCTTCCGAGCATTCTTGAATTTTACTCTACAAAGAAGTATCATGTTGACAATTTGGACGTTATTAGTTTCTGGATAAATTAATTCTTGAACTTGTTTTATTGAATTCTTATATCATTGTCATCATCCTCATGTTTATATTTTGTTAAAAGTCATCTGTGGCCTTTAGTGCATAGATGGACATGGTATGATTACGACTAGGGATTATTCGGGTTAATCATGACCGTAATGTTACAAATGATGTGGTAAAAGTCCTCATTGGCCCGTAGTGCATTGATGGACAGTTGTTGGCATGATCATGACCATTGATGACTACATGAATATCCTTGGCCTGTAGTGCATGGATAATTTGTGTTCGTGATACTAATGAATATCCTTGGCCATAGTACAAGGATGATATGGATTATTATTAAGTTGAGTCCCAACGATGAAAGTGATGAAAAACCTTTTAAATCATAAAAGATAGTAGATTTTATTCTCTACTTGACTCTTTTAATGGATTGCTTGTTCACCATAGCTTAAACTTGATGTCTATAGTATTTTATCGCTTAACATTGTTGAAGACTAATGATAATTTATTCTCGCATTATCTTAGTCATAATATTTCTTATCGGGCTAGTTGAGCTCACCCTTTCTTTCACTTCATTCTCTTCAGAAATTAGAACGTAGCCGGACTAGCTCGGGAATGGAGTGATTATCCGAGATGGTGTCTTAGTAGTCCTCACTATTCTATAAAATAGTGTGATAATAAATGTAATGAGGACTTATTCTAAGAGTAGATATTGTCTAGAAGACAGTATTTGTATTAAAACACTTAGCTCTCTTGTTGTATATTAAAGATTGTATTTGTATTCTGTACCATATTTTTGGCGACTCAGAATAGGTGATGTATACCTATTTTGGGGGCGTCACACTAACGCATAAGTAATCCCCTTTACAGGGTTATTCATCTCAGTTTGACATTCGAGTCCGCACCAAAGGAAGTTTGGTCTGGATAATTTATCAAGGGTTCTGAAATTTAGAACGCTCATCAACTATAGACTAGTCGAATCAGTAAGGGTTCGCTAGTCTAACAAGGTTTAACAATAACTGATAACTTAATTTGAATAACAATCTCAAGAGGTATACAATAGAATAAGTATTGTGTAATAACATCATGCTTGAAAGATTTATAACAAAACAGACTTAGTCAATAATAATGAGAACTTGCTCAATGTAGAAAAGTGAATTAATCAACTTATATAACGATAACAAGTAGGGTTAGGAAACTTACCTCTTGCGTAGATTACACGTTAATAAAACTCGTTCTTTGATTTAAATCCTACATATCATTTACGTTCACAATACCAATCAATTATAACGTGCTAACCATCACTTGAATTCATGACTATACTTACTCAAATTACCACACTTGTTTTCATGTAATATTACACTATACGAATAACAAGCTAATTACATAATCAACAATTCAATTAACATGTAAATGTCTTATGACATGCTAAGAACCTATTAATATCTCATTGTATGTCTAATGAGTCTTTATAATCATTAGATTAAGTTGCTATCAAATTTCTATACTTGAACACTTAAAAAAATATTTTACGGACATTACGCTAAGTGGGCATTTGACTGGCGCCACTATTGTCTTTGATCTTGGTCTTGGCGGCTAACATATTGTTGGTCTTGCTATTTTACTAGAGACATGGCGCTAGGCGCGGTGGAGCTGCGGAGCGAGGTTTCAGTTCTGGAGTTGGCGTCGCGGCGCGAAACTCTAGATTTTGATTCTCAGTTCGCGAAGAACTTAGAGTTCAGTGAATTAAACGTTACATGATCATTAATTTCACCAAATCAAACATACCCACATGCTAAAATTTATACATAATTAGTACCCAACATTTAAAGAGTGATTTAACCCATTAAAACACATAATTACAGAATTAAATTATGCAAAATTGTACTGTTCTTGATGTTCTTTAAGTTCTTGAACAAAAACATAGAATTTAATACTACGGATTCGTTATAAGACCAAATCCAACCATTCAAGTTTCATTTTGTTTGTTTTAGCATGCATAATCATATACAAGTGGAAATTTTGCAGAACACTTTATGTTTGACATATTAAAATCACATATAAGGCCATATGGCCATATAACATACTCTGAAATCTTTTACTGTATAATTTCTTGAAATTGATGATATGAAACCTATATAATATACAATAAAACATGTTATGCTAATCTTATTATTACATATATCCATATAACAACAAAATTTCCCATTTAGGAGATTTAGAGAAGTTAACCGTATTCTTAAAAGCCAATGGCATAAAATATATAAATTGGGTTGAAAAATATATGAAATGGGTTGAAGAGGATTACCCAAGGAAAATTTTTCATAGAATTCTTCAAGCAATAATGATTTTACAGACTTAAGCGATATGAAAGGAAAGTAGATGTATAATATAGGAATTGAACTGACGCGTTGGTGGTCAGTTACCTAATCATGGGTTAACTGCCCTCAACTCCCCTTAGGACCTCGTTTGGCTGACAATAAAAGGTTTCAAAAAACATTTAATTTAATAAAACTTTTATAATATAGTTTGAAAAATATCACAACCTTTATAAATCAAATATCTTGTTTAATTTATTTTAAATAAAATATAATAATTTCACACTAATTCACATAGTCACATAATTACGTTTCTCATTTAATAATAATATTAAATTATTAAATCTCTAATTAATAATTAAATTAATTAAAATAACGATAGACTTATTTAATATTTCTTTTAATACAATAAGCTCACATAATTACATACATTGTAATAATAAAATTCTCCACATTAATTTAATAAATATAACACATATCATTAAATTAATCTTCCACAACTTCATCAATTAATTATTTAATCTAATAATTAATTTATCAAAAATATTTATTCAATCCAATAAATATTAAAATTTAATTACAAAATCTCGGTTGTCACATCTTTCCCTTTTAAAAGGATTACATCCTCGAAATCATAACTCAACAATTAGTCCTGTTACATTCTCCCCCCCTTACAAAGATTACATCCCCAGAATAATCGCTTATACACATCAGTTAAGTAAATAAATGAGGATAATTTTTCATCATATTCTCTTGAGTTCCCCACGTAGCTTCTTGACGTGTGGTTCCTCCAAATTACCTTATGTTGAAGGTATTACTTTATTTCTCGAACTTGTTCTTTTGTTTAACAATTTGAGCAGAATTTCTTACGTAAGATAAGTCTTTGTCGAAATGTAGGGTTCATATTCAATCACGTGCTTGTAATCGGGTTTGTAGGGTCGTGGGGACCGAGAGACACGGAAAAACGTTGTGGACATTCTCTAGAGTTGGAGGTAAGGCTACCTCATAAGAAACTTCTCCGACCCTTCGTAGAACTTCAAAGGGTCCAATGAATCTTGGGCTTAATTTCCCTTTCTTTTCAAACACGATCTTTCCTTTCTAGGAGAGACCTTTAAAACACATAACTACTACAACTCAAACTCAACATTCTTACGGTGTGGATCGACGTATTTCTTCTTTCTATCTTGAGCTGCTGTTAATCTTGTTCGGATCACTTTGACTATTTCTGCTGTTTGTTGTATCAATTCCGGGTCTAGTAATTATCTTTCGCCAACTTCATCCCAGTATAGCGGAGTTCTGCACTTTCTGCCATATAACGCTTCATAGGGTGGCATGCCAATACTAGCGTGGTAACTGTTGTTATAGCCAAATTCTATGAGCGGTATATGATCATCCCAATTTCCTTTAAAGTCCATTATACAAGCTCTTAACATATCTTCCAATGTCTGAATTATTCTTTCACTCTGTCCATCTGTCTCAGGGTGATATGTCGTGCTCATTCACAACTGTGTACCCATGCATTCTTGTAAACATTTCCAGAAGTTTGACGTAAAATGCAGATCTCTATCAGAAACAATTGACACTGGAACTCCATGCCTTGAAACAATCTCTTTCACATATAACCTTGCCAACTGATCTAAGTTGAATCTGATTTTGATCGGAAGGAAAATGTGCGGATTTCGTCAATCGGTCAACAATAACACATACTACGTCGTAGCCTTTCTGAGTTGTCGGTAGGCTAACCACGAAATCCATTGTAATATGTTCCCATTTCCATTCTGTAATCTCTAAAGGTTGTAGTAACCCACTCGGCCTCTGATGTTCTCCTTTAACTTTCTGACATGTCAGGCATTTGGCAACACATTCTGCAACCTCTCATTTCAAATTTGGCCACCAAAAATGTTGTCGAAGATCTTGGTACATCTTGATGCTACCAAGGTGAATCGAATATCTTGAGTTGTGAGCCTCGCTCAAAATTTCTTCCTTAATCTCTGGTACTGGCGGTACCCAAATTCTGCTCTTAATCACAGTAGTCCTTCACCGTCTATTTTGAATCTCGGTTCAGCCCCTTCAAATATCTTCTTTTTCACTTTCTCACATTTTTCGTCCTGAAGTTGAGCCTCCTTAACTTTATCTAGTAAAGTTGTACCAACTTGCATCTGGAGCGACTTCTAAATCGATCTCCATAGAACACTTTACTTCTAATTCCGAGCTTTCTCCATTCTTTGAAATTAACTCCTCTGTTAAATTGACATCATCATCAGTGTCTCCCGGCCCTTTCTACTTAAGGCGTCGGCAACCACATTTGCCTTACCCGGATGGTATAGAATCTCACAATCGTAATCCTTAATTAACTCCAACCACCTTCTTTGACGCATGTTCAGGTCTTTCTGTGTAAAAATATATTTCAGACTCTTGTGATATGTATATATTTCACACTTCTCCCCGTAAAGATAGTGCCTCCAGATTTTCAAAGTGAAAACCACTGCAGCTAACTCCAAGTCATGGGTCGGATACCCCTTCTCATAATCTTTCAGTTGTCGTGACGCGTACGCAATGACTCTGCCATTTTGCATAAGCACACAACCTAGTCCTTTATGCGATGCATCACTATATACCACAAAATTCTCGGTGTCATCTGGAAGAGATAACACAGGTGATGTACTCAACCTCTTCTTTAATTCTTGAAAACTTTCCTCACACTTCTCCGTCCAAACAAATTTCACCGATTTTCTAGTCAAATTTGTCAACGGAGTTGCGATCTTGGAAAAATCCTGAATGAATCTTCTGTAATAACCTGCCAATCCAAGAAAACTTCTTACTTCCGATGGCATCTTCGGCTGATCCCAATTAATCACAGCTTTGACTTTGGAGGGATCCACCGAAATTCCGTCCCTATCAATCACATGTCCTAGAAATTGTACTCTTTCAATCCAAAATTCACATTTAGAAAACTTGGCATACAACTTCTCCCTTCTCAATATCTCCAATGTCATCTTCAAATGCTCTTCGTGTTCTTCCTTGGTTTTCGAATACACCAAAATGTCGTCTATGAATACCACTACAAATTTGTCCAAAAATGGTTTGAACACTCCATTCATTAAGCCCATAAATGCTTGCGGAGGAGCATTTGTTAGACCAAATGACATTACCGAGAAATTCTTAGTGGCCGTATCGTGTACTAAATCTTTATCTTGGTACATCCTCTGGTCTCACCTTGATTGATGATAAACCACTCCTCAAATCTATCTTTGAAAATATCTTGCTCCTTTAAGCGATCGAACAAGTCGTCGATTAAGTGGTAATGGATATCTATTCTTAATCGTGACCTTATTCAGTTCTCTATAGTCTATGCAGAGTCGCATTGTTCCATCCTTCTTCTTCACAAATAAAACCGGCGCTCCCCACGGTGATACGCTTTATTGGATATACTTCTTGTCCAGTAATTCTTGTAGTTGGACCATTAGTTCCTTCATCTCTACCAGTGCCATTCGGTACGGTGCCTTCGATATTGGAGCCGTTCCTGGAGCCAAATCAATCACAAAATCAACTGCTCTATCTGGAGGAAGTCCTGGCAAATCATCCGGAAACACGTCTGCGAAATTTCTCACTACTGGTATCTCATCTATGTTCGGATTCTCTTTACGATTATTGACTATGTAAGTTAGATATCCTACACAGCCTTGCCTTAATAACCTCCTGGCTGCATCATCATCGCTTGATAACTTTCGCTTGTCTGGCGACTTGCTACCATAAAACACAACCTTTGGCGAGTCATAAGGTTATCACGCTTCTTTTTGGCGAGTCAATTACCCCCCACAATTGGATAACCGGTCCATACCCAAAATAACGTCAAATTCTCCAAGTCGAATAGGGATAAGATCTACGTTCATGATATTACCCTTAATATCCACTCTACAGTTCTTATGCACATACTTACTTGAGGATTATTTCTCTATTACATAATTTCTATGTTCATGGGGTATTCTAACTCATCCTTAAGCAATTCTAAGTTCTTAGCAAAGTCATAGGATATAAATGAACAAGTAGCACCCGAATCAAATAATATATAAGCATTAACTTTATTGATCGAAATGATACGACACCACATCGCGAGGCCACATTGCATCTGTCTTTGTCATATTTAAATGTTACGGTTGTCCGATTACTGTTGGTTGCGGTTGGTCTGCGATAGTCGAGTGCTTCCACCAAGATTTTCTTCTATTTCCTCCCGAACTTCGTCCCTCCGGATCCCTTCTTAGGATAATCCTTGCAAGATGGTCCTTTGAGCCACAAGTGAAACATGCACCCTTCTTTGGGTTCGGACAATTTGGTGCTATGTGGCCTTCCTGACCACAATTGTAGCACACTTGCTTCCCTTTCATGCAAACTCCCAGAAGAGTTTTCCTGCAGGTTGGGCATGCTTCGATCTTCTTCTTCTGCCCTCCATATTGACTTCCAGCTGACGAGTTATCAGACCACTTCCTCTTCTAATTGTGATTATCCCCAGTGCTACTCCCACCAGTCTTGTTATTACCTTCATTCTCACTCTTTCTTCTTCTATTCCTGATTATATTTCATTACTGCATCGCTTCCACCCTCAGCGAGTATGGCCTTCTCTAACACTCCAGCAAAAGTGTTTAATTGGAACATTGACACTTTGCTATACAACCAGGGATTCAGTTCCTGCTCAAAACGTCTTGCTTTCCTCTCATCGGTATGCACTTGGTATGTGGCGAGTCTAGCCAACTCGTTAAACCTTGCCGCATAATCAGCTACTGACATACTCCCCTGTTTCAAGTCTAGAAACTGAACTTCCATCTGATTTTGTGAACTGGTCGGAAAGTACATCTCGAAGAGCATCTCTTTGAATCTTTCCCAGGGTACTACACCTTCACCTCCCCTCACTTTGTTTACACCTTACCAATAATTGCGGCGGACTTGACATAAATGTTGCATATCGCGGTTTTTACGATCTTCCCTTACTCTGCGACGTCGAACACCTTCTCCATCTCCATCACCCAAGTCACGAGCTTGATTGGGTTTATGGAACCCTTAAACTCTGGCGGTCCCACCGCCTTGAAGTCCTTGAATGAGGTGTTTGGTGGAGCTTGTGGTTGATTGTTAATTGCCCAACTAAAAGGTTCACCAATTGCTTGACAGGGTTAGCATTGGCGTCGTTGTTATTCATTGGTTCCTCTTGTGCTTCTTGATGGTTTTGTCTTCTTCTAGGCGGCATATTTACATTAAGAATATCGCTTATTAGGTCTTTATTCAATCTCTTAAACATTTAAGACTTAACTAAAATATTTAATCATAACTCACTTAACACATCAATTCAAATAAACTCTGACATTTTTATTAAATTCAAAAGTTTTAACATCATAAGATAGCATCACTACTATTTACATCCACTATCCTGAGATAAAGAATCTACAGGATTTAAAACATCAAAATATTCCTTTGTTTATAAACATATCAGAATTTACATCATTAACTACCAAATATTTTTCACATAATTAAACTAATACTATCACTTTGCTATTAAAAGTATTTGGATAGCCTTGCCACGTTCTTCTTCCATAATACGAGACATCGTCCTCACGATCAAGCATGTATGATGGTAGACCTTCAAACTGGATTGGGTACTTCATAACTTTCGATCTGGGCGCATCCATTGCATTGTGAAGTGTAGAATACGTCTCCCCAAGTCTAGCCTTCTTTGCACGACAATCCTCTTCTGCGAGATCGGCCTTTGCCGCGACTCTCTTACCTAACCCTCCTCTCTGCTAATGCCAGTCTCTCTGAGCTCTCTTTCAGATCTTTCTTTAACTTCTTTATTTCTTCAGTCCTCTCCTCAGTCTGACCCTTCTCGTGGACCAAATCCTAACTCCACGTTTCCTAAACGTGTGTGAAGAGTCACAATTTCCCATCCTTACGCTTTCATTGGTACTCTGCTTTGCATAATAGTCCTCTCTCCTCGGCTCTGAGCAGTGTCTTGCAACTCTATGTTACGATCATAAAGTGCATCATACATCTCAGCATCAATGGAGTTCGGTGGGAACTCCTCTTCCTCCTCTTCCTCATCAGAATCCTCCTCTGGATCGGTCTCAGGCTCATGCTCCCGACCAACAACAGTGATCAATGGAGATGGCTCTCTCTGTACTAACTGTTCCCTGACAACATGAATGTCTCGGGGCTCCTCCTCTTTGGGTACTCGGGTTCCTCCTCCCCGACTTCGACTAGCTCCTCCAACATCGACATCCACGATAATAAAATTTTAAGTTTTAGTTACTAATCCGTGCTAGCGAACACATAATTTAACACATAAGCACATAAAGTCTTTTATTATCTTCAATGAATTTAGAAATTCATTTCTTATAACTCGATAAGAGTTTACCACTACTATGTTCTCAATCTCCTACAAGGCTACTACCTAAGGTTGTTCCCCACACCTAGGTTCATAACCTCTCTGACTTTGATACCAACTGTGACACACCCCAAATCCGGTACTTCCATTTCCATAGGATTTGGTGTTCACTGTACAAATATCGTCTATCTATCTACCCATAAATAATGCAAACCATGCCATAGATAGAAATAATAAATAAATCTCCCCTTATGGGGTTACATCAACTACAAAATAAATAAAATCCCAGGTTGTTCTAACCTTAAAACATCTATGTGGAATCATAAACAAATAATAAGTCTTAAGTAACATCAAGTCTAATTATCATTACATAACCACAATAATAAACAGTCTTCATTACTTGCTAATCTTGCCCTTGCCTTTACTAGTGGAAGGCTCGTCTGCTTTTTTGTTCTTAACTGCAATGTTATTATTATGCAAGAGTGAGCACGATTGCCCACAAGTATAACAATATAACAATGAATAATAACATGCGAATGAATTAACAACTTCTGATATAAAAGCTCAACTTTTGAATCAAGAATGAATAACAAGAATCAAAAGAAATTCCGAGGGTCATAAAACCTTGAACTATGTCCTAGGTTGTCAAGTGTTTATACTTGAAACCTTTAACGATCATAAGACTATGGACTCTTCTTCTCGTACTTAGGGATCGACCCTTAGTACCATCATGCACAATATCTTAACGCTAACACATAAGTAATCCCTTTACAGGGGTTGTTCATCTCGATTTGACATTCAAGTCCGCACCAAAGGAAGTTTGGTTTGGATAATTCATCAAGGGTTACGAAATTTAGAACGCTTATCAACTATGGACTAGTCGAATCATTAAGGGTTCGCTAGTCTAACAAGGTTAACAATAATGATAACTTAATTTGAATAACAATCTCAAGAGGTATACAATAGAATAAGTATTGTATAACAGCATCATGCTTGAAAGATTTATAACAAAACAGACTTAGTTAATAATAATGAGAACTTGCTCAATGTAGAAAAGTGAATTAATCAGCTTATATAACGATAACAAGTAGGGTTAGGAAACTTGCCTCGTGCGTAGATTACACGTTAATAAAACTCGTTCTTTGATTTAAATCCTACATATCATTTACGTTCACAATACCAGTCAATTATAACGTGTTAACCATCACTTGAATTCATGACTATACTTAGTCAAATTACCACACTTATTTTCACGTAATATTACACTATACAAATAACAAGCTAATTACATAATCAACAATTCAATTAACATGTAAATGTCTTAATGACATGATAAGAACCTATTTTAATATCTCATTGTATGTCTAATGAGTTTTTATAATCATTAGATTAAGTTGCTATCACATTTCTATACTTGAACACTTAAAAAAATATTTTCTGGACATTCTGCTAAGTGGCATTGCTGGCGCTTACTATTGTCTTACTGGAGTCTTGGTAGTTTATTGGCGTAACTTTGATTGATACTTAGCGTGTGACTTGATGCTGATGTGACAATTGGCTGACTGTATGGCTGACGGACTTGATTACGGAGTTGGCGGCATGGCTTGAAAAAACTCAGATTTTGATTCGATTCATTAGAAAGAACACGAGTTCAAATAATTAAACATTACATGATCATTAATTTCACCAAATCAAACATACCCACATGCTAGAATTTATACATAATCATTACCCAACATTTATAGAGTGATTTAACCCATTAAAACACATAATTACAGAATTAAATTATGCAAAATTGTACTGTTCTTGATGTTCTTGAACAAAAACATAGAATTTAATACTACGGATTCGTTATAAGACCAAATCCAACCATTCAAGTTTCGTTTTGTTCGTTTTAGCATGCATAATCATATACAAGTGGAAATTTTGCAGAACACTTTATGTTTGACATATTAAAATCACGTATAAGGCCATATGGCCATATAACATACTCTAAAATCTTTTACTGTATAATTTCTTGAAATTGATGATATGGAAACCTATATAATATACAATAAAACATGTTATGCTAATCATATTATTACATATATCCATATAACAACAAAATTTCCCATTTACAGAGATTAACACGAGTCTTAAGAGCCATATTCATAAAAACTAAATGAAATAAAATATATGAATTGGGTTGAAGAGATTACCCAAGCGTAGAATGTAATTTGCAAGAGATGGACTCCTTCTCAACTGTTCTTCAGTCACTAATCACTTAACAATTCTCCCTCAAAATTTCTAAATCTCTCTCTATTTCTATTTTTCTAGACTTAAGCAATAATGATGAAAAAAAGGAAGGAAGGCGTATAATATAGGAATTGAATCTTGCACGTTGGTGGTCGATTTACCCAATCATGGGTTAACGCCTCAACTCCCTTAGGACCTCGTTTGGTGACAATAAAAGGTTTCAAAAACATTTAATTTAATAAAACCTTTATAATATAGTTTGAAAAATGTCACACCCTTTATAAATCAAATATCTAGTTTAATTTATTTTAAATAAAATATAATAATTTCTCATTTGATTCACATAGTCACATAATTACGTTTCTCATTTAATAATAATATTAAATTATTAAATCTCTAATTAATAATTAAATTAATTAAAATAACGATAGGCTTATTAAATATTTCTTTTAATACAATAAGCTCACATAATTACATACTTCGAATAATAAAATTCTCCACATTAATTTAATAAATATAACACATATAATTAAATTAATCTTCCACAACTTCATCAATTAATTATTTAATCTAATAATTAATTCATCAAAAATATTTATTCAATCCAATAAATATTAAAATTAAATTACAAAATCTCGGTTGTCACCTTACTACAAATATAATACATAAAACAACTCAAACCATTAACAGATTAGGATCTAAGGTGCCTGACATTCGGTTGTCAGACATACTTTTTGGGTTCTTAACTATTTTCTCAAATCTTCATTTTGAAGCTTTTAAATGTTATGGATTGGTGTTTTAGTATACTAGATCACTTATTAACATGTTATATCATATATAACACTAAAATCACAAGTTTTGATAAAGCTTTATAGATCTAATGTTAGGGTTTATGCTCTTACCTTTTTAGACCAATTCTTGACTTGAGCTTTCTGATTCTGACCTTGGTTAGCTATGGGATACTTGGGGGTTGTAATATGAAGTATTTTAAGTCTAGAATTCATGAGTCTAGAGAGGAGAAGGATAACTACACTTGGCCATTTAAAGTAAGGGTTAAATGGATTTTAATCCATCTTAAATTTGATTCATTGCATCCAATTGTTGCTAGATGTCATGATATGGATGGTGTAGGCTAATTGAACACATGTGGCAAATCTTTTAAGTGTTGAGTCATAGATTTGGTTTTATCACTTAAAATGGAAGATAAAGGGTATTTTAGTAAATTCCTATATACTAAGAGTACTTTTATGATTTCCCATTCAACCTTGAGGTTAATTTGGTCATTTATGTTATGGAATTAGACACATGGCAAATCTTGGTGAAATATTCCCAGTTAAGGTTTTATATTTCCGGAACTAAAATTTTGGTTTACCAATTAGGGTTGCTATTTCTCACTTGATTTCCCTGATAAATTTTATACTTAGTTTACACAAATTCTTCGTGTTACCCCTAAGTAGGGTTAGGGTTCATTTATCAGGGTTTAGGGTTCCTGAATTGATAATTAGGGTTTCCCAGCATTCGATTAGAGTTTCTAATCCCTTATTAGGGTTTACTAAGTTTATACCTTATCTGATCAATCATTGATCAATAATTCTATATCGAACAAACACATATTCAATAATACAATTGTTGTACTGTATTTTTCACCGAATCCCTATCCAGACTTAAGGTAAGAGTTTCTATTCTCTATTAAGCACACTCTACATATTTCTTAGTCAATACACAAATTGACCACTTCTCTAGACTTGTATCACAGATACTTAACACAATATTGATAATCAATATAAATATTAAATAAAAAAAAATATTCGTAAAATTTTGGATCCTCACATGTAATATATATTAAGAATACCAAATTTAATTAGCCAATCTCATATATTAACTCACTATTTTAATTAAGTGAATTAACTCTTTTATCCACTTTACTACAACACCACTACCAAGTAAGGTTTAAATATTCAAACAATATTATTCCATAATATAGTTTCAACTTAATTTAAATTACCCAATATTTATAGGGTTAATTTCCCTTGCCACTAAATTCCTTATCGTGACTAATTTCTTTTATTTCCTTTAATAGTTAAATCAACTATTAAATCTCATAAAAAATTTTATTTCTTCACACCAAAACACATAATTCAAAATATATACACCTCATAATAAGAATTTTAATTATTAAATTCTTATTTTAATAACTTATAAAATCCGGGTTGTCACAGAACCCTTAGGAAAGGACACGGGTAAGGGTAAGGTTACGGAATAGCTTTGTTCTTTTGCTCTTGGAGTTTAATAGTATCATGTTGTAATAAGACTTATGTATTATGATGTACTAAGTTATGTTTAAGTTTATTTATTGAAATGTTGTAGTAACGGTGACGAGACTTTGGAACGAGAAT
Organism: Panax ginseng; assembly: GCA_020205605.1. NCBI lineage: Eukaryota > Viridiplantae > Streptophyta > Magnoliopsida > Apiales > Araliaceae > Panax > Panax ginseng. The sequence continues at coordinate 87,882,820 of CM035139.1, read as the reverse complement.
ATTTATGCTATGATAATATAAATTATTCTATTTTCCGTTATGTGTGCTTTTGATTTATTATTAAAGTTAGCACATGATGTACCAAATCCGAGATATGAGAGTCCGAATTTGGGGGCGTTACAGGTTAGTATCAAAGCGTTAGGTTTTAAACCTTAGGAGCGAGAATCCTTAGATTATAACCTTAGAGGAACTTAGAGGTTGGAAGGAGATAAAACTCATATAGATTTTTCCTAAAATTTAGTGGTATTATGAAATATATTTTGATTCCATACAATGAATTTATGTTTTATGTTAACATTCTAATGGGGTTTGTTGTTTGCTGTCTTGTGTTTGTGGTTGTAGGATGTCGGACTTGGGAGGACCCAGTAGAGTGGTAGAGGAGGAGCCACGTGACATACATGTAGTGTATGAGGCACCTCTGATAGCAAAGCCCATTTTGACAATAGCCCCTATAGATGATGAGGATGAGGAGGAGGAGATGGAACCATTTTCTGTAGAATCGGATTCTAAGGAAGAACCCATGGAGGATGAGCCCGTGGAAGATTCCGACGAGGCAAAATTCGAGGATCGGATGTTGGGGGGGAATTCGAGGAGTGGGTTTTGGAATTTGAATGTCAGGAACTATAGATCCAGGCTCAGGAGAGAGAAACTAAGATGCAAAAACTGAGGGATGAAGACCATAAGAGGAAATTGGAGATGTAGGAAATGGAGGTAGAACTTGCATATCGCAGGGAGGCAGGTATGCAAATGGGGACCATTTTTCATCGTTTGATAGCCATGAATATAGAATTGGTAGGTAAGCTAGAGGAGTCTGAGCAGAGAGAGTTAAGTGAGCTAGAAAGCTCAGAAGGAGGTTCTTCGTACACAGCTAGAGATGGAGGTTATGGAGAGGATCCGCTTCGAGGAAAAGTGGGAAGGAGCTAATGCTAGGGCAGGAGACCTGGAAGATGAAGTGAGGTGTAAGAGGAGGAAGATGAACCAAATGAGCTATGCTTTTCGCACAACTGTGATGAGTTTGATTAATGGTATATACCATTATTCGGCGAAACAAGGGCAAACCCGTCACAGTTTGAGCAGGGAAATAATGGCAAACATGTCACAGGTCGAGTACAAGAGCGCATTGGAGCGCGAGATGTTGGGATAGTTTGCTGGTTAGGTGTCCGGTAGTATAGGCTTGTTGTGTATGTTATGTACTCCCAAACTTTTGCGTGAGATATGGGATATTTATGTAAACCCCGAATAGGTTCATGTTGGAGGGGTAGTATATTAGTGTTTCCCTATCTTTTATGATATTAGGGGATGAATGATGACATTTATAGAAGTGTGCTAGAAATGATCATATCAATGTAATAATTGGTCATATAAATATAAATGTTCTTATTTTAGAAAGCGTGTTATAAAATTTTGTGTGTTTTTTTTTTGTTTTTTTTACATTGAAGAAATAATTAAGTAATATTGTAACGCCCGAGAAAATTGGATTTTTATGTGAATTAAATTTTATTTGATTATTTGAATTAAATGAATTTAATTGTTTATTTATGTGAGTAAGTTGTTTGAAGGTCGTTCTATGACCTAGAATGTGCGGATGTAGTTAAGATTCTGGCTATGTGCTAGGATTAATTGTTTTGAATTTCCAAGATGAAAATAAAAGTTTTCCGAGAAATTTTCATAAAAACACTATTCATCAGTTTCTGTTCGGGAATTAATGATGAATTTTTGAGAAACGCGTAATGATAGAATTCTAAGACGAGATGGAAGATCCAATAATATTTCAGTTATGACAAACGAAGTTTTTGCCTGCAGACTTAAAACCTAAGGGTTAGGAAAATTGAGTTTCGAGAGTGAAATGACAATGTATAATGATTAGGGTATTATACGTGAGAAATACGAGTATGATACTAGTTATTATGCGAGTATAGTATAAAGAATATTATGACGTATAATACAAATATCGTACAAATAATATATAAAGAGAATACGCGAATAATACGAGTAGTATACGATGAAGTCTTAATGGACTTTAGCTATTGGACCTAGACCTTGTCAAGCCCAATTAGTAAATGATTGAAGCCCAAGAATGAGTTATATCAAGCCCAAAGATAATCCCGAACCAAGAAACCGAAACGTGGATCGAATCGATGGATCACCACATAGGTAAAAACCATGGGGACAACCCATGTGGGACCCAAAAGGCCATGTGGGCTAGCCACTTGGTGGCTAAGTAAAGTGCTTTACTTGGTTGCTAAGCAATGAATAGTAAGGAGGTGGGACGAATGATCATTTTTCCCTCTATTTGGTTTTTCTATATAAGAAAGCTAAGTTGGTTCATTATTTATTTTAAAAACTTTGACCAATACATATTGAGAGAGAGAAAAGAGTATTAACAAGTAATCAAAAGCAATCCAAAGCAAAGTATTCAAGTTTTATTCAAGAACGCGAAGAACGTTAAGGTAATAATACGTAAACCTTAGTCTTCGATCCTTTTCTATTTATTTTTCATAGAGAAGTATGAATTGGTGGAGCATGTCTCTTCTAGAGTAATATGGACATCTATTAGTGGATTAAAACATTATAAGTCATGTATAAGTAGGAATCATAAGCATTTAAGTGAGTTTAATTGAAGTAAACTATTAAGCGTTGACTTGGTTGTTGATGGACAAATTGAAAACCATCAAGTATAGGGTATATGTGTAAAGCCCCCAAACTCGGGTACTTGAAACCCGAACTCGGTGCTTCACGATACCATTTCTATGAGCGGAATAATACTAATAATATAATTATTAAACTTAATTTACATAGTTATCAGAGTCTATTCCCAAGTACGCAACCTCTAATACATTCATTACATGATAATAATAATAATAATATATATATCATCCTTATCATAATAAAGCAAACTATTACATAACACATCATAAAAACTCAAACAGCAACCTTCTCTTTTCCTTTATTCTTAGCCGAACCTTCTGCTTAACCACACTTAGCTAAAAACATTTAAATTAAGCAAGGATGAGCATTTGAGTGCCCAAAGAAGTAATAGCAATTATATATATAAAGTTTGAAAGAATTTAAATGTTTTCTTTATACTACCCTTCTACAACAAATCAATAGTTGTGAAGTAATTCTGAACCAATAATAATATCATAACAACCCTCTCTCAACCTTTTGAAACTACGTACTGACTATAAATAGGGTTAAGGGGACATACTATGAACATTGTTTTCATTTTCAAAAAAGTTAAACAGAATATCATCTGTAAACCGTCATAACTTACGGGCACGAGGGTGTACATCCCATGGACCCTGTATTGATCAATACTACATAACAAGAACGATGTTGTAGTTCACTCTGTCTGCCTTGGGCGCATAAAAAGTTTTCCCGTGTAAGGGATGTTCATACTTGTCAGGGTTCTAAACTAAGGTTTTATCTTGTTCAGCAATAATCTATAATTCAATATATATATATATATATATATATATATATATATATATATATCAAAGGTGTATCAACATGTGATTAAATACAATGATTATCCAAGTGGGAACACTTGTATAACCATTTATAGAAATTAACGAATAGAATATATATATCTGAATTACCGTATACTAACATGTTGATAATCAATGGGCGTATATAATATAATTTTAATAATCATTACAGTAATAATATAATTCTGAAATATTCTTACTCATGTCCATTGCATAAAGGAAATGCAAAGGTAGGATACTTGCACGATCTTATTTAGCTTAACATCGCAACTTAGTTTTATCTTTAATATCACGACCTATCATTAATCAGATCATTCGTTCGATTAGAGCAAAATACTATAACATATAGTACTGCATTTTGCAGTCAGCACATAATCTAATCACATTATCGCACATGTTCAACATTCATTGCATCATAAATAAACATTCATACAGTCAAAATATCTAAGTTTAGATCAATTTCTAAAGTATGTCGGTGTACCGACAGTCTTATCAGGTAATTATCAAGTCTAAGACTCTATTCTGTAGCTCAATATCAATAAATATCAGCCATATTATTTTAAAAGACTCAATAAACATTTATTACAATTCATCATAAATTTTCAAACACCGGAATCATTATCAAATGATTTAAACATCAAACAATTCTATTATTATTAATATTCAATTAATATTAAACTATTAATGAAATCATTGCCAAAATATTAAAGTTATTTATAATAACTTAGAATATTTTTAAAATATTAATATTACCCTTAAATAATTTTTAAAACATTTAAAATCAATTTTAAATAATTACCATTAATATTAAAATATTAATGCACTATCTATCCAAATATTAATAGTCATTAAATATTACTTAAAATATCTTTAATTCATTTATATCCTTTTTAAATGATTTTTAAATCAATAAAACCATTTTTAAACTATTTATTCAATATAATTATTAAATAAATTTAATATCATTAATACTAAATTAATATCATTAATACTAAATTATTAATGAAATTATCCTTTAAATATTAAAAGTTATATTTTATAACTCAAAATATCTTTAAACACTATATTTTCATTTAAAATAATTTTTATAATATTAAAATCATTTTTAAACTAAATTATTTAATATAATTATTAAATAACTTTAATATTACTAATTAATAAATTTCATCACAAAATATTAAAAGTCATTAAAAATAACTTAAAATATTTTCCTATACCATAATATAATTTTAAATGATTTTTCAAGTATTAAAATCATTTTTAAATAATTTATTTAATATAATTATTAAATAAATTAAATACCTTTAATATTCCAAAAATATTAAATATTTATGAAATATATCCAAAATAATTAAAATATAATTTTCAGACTTTAAAATAATTTTTAATAATTTATTATGTATTTTTAATAATTAAAAACTAATTTTCTATAATTATTTACTGAAAATATAATTTTTATAAATATTTTGTCGCTAAAGACCACCTATAGCGACAGAACCGTCGCTATAGGTGTTCTTCATGAACCCAGACATTCAAGTGCTGTGACCGAGTGACCATGTTTGACCAAGATTAAAATCGTGCGTGTTGTGTTTCTGGACTTGTTTTTGGTCAGATCTGGTAGAGCTAATGTAAGAATACAAGATCCAACAACAATTATAGCCAAATCATGCACCAATGAGAGATCTAAGCCATTAAAGTGGTTGTCAGAGGCTGTTCTTCATTTCTGGGTTGCCCAAAAATGAAGAACAGTTCGAGCATGCATCTTTGGGCTTCTATAACTTGTAATCTATGTGTTGTTTTTGTGACTTAAAAGTTCCAGCTTGTAGAAAACGTGTAATAATACAGATTCGATACAAAATATCATCATAATAACAACATATCAAGCACAAATGATCCGGTCAAACTACTGCCAGAAACTGAGCTCGTATGTTTTCTGGAAATTCCAGAAAATAGAAAAGGTGACCGAGGATGTTACTTTGACTGATCATTCCATTTGATCTATTGCTTGTTTAAAGGATCTAAAGACATGAAGTTAAAGTTCATCTTACAGGCTATAACATGGTTACCATAACATTATCATATCACATAACAACAGTCAGATCTATGCCTTCAAATATCTTGTCAGAGTCTGAAAATAGCTTTCTGGGTTACCCAGAATAGCCCGGTTAATGTTGGTCAATGGTATTTGACAGTTAATAACTTCTATTCTACACATCAAATGAACCAGATTCCTTTTGCAGATTAAAGACCACATACCAGACTACACATAACAACTTAAAAAAACAAAAATCATAACAGTCCACGAATCTGGGGCCTCTGACATTCATTGTCAGACACACAAACAAATTTTTTTTTCAAATTTTGAAGATCTTCAAATCTAAGCCTCTAGATGTTATGGATCTAACATCTAGCAACCCAGATCATCATTATACACTAGATCTAAAATGTTTAACACAAAAAAACAACATCTAACTACAGATCAATGGACAGATTCTTGAGTAGGGTTTTTATACCTTTCTTAGTTTGATCTTGCCTCTAGCTTCTATTTTTGTTTAGGGTGTTAGTGGGGCTAGTTTTAGGAACTAAAATGCTTATAATTTCGTATGTTAGAAAGAAAGAGGGACTTGGTTGAGTGTTGTATGAAAATGAGCATGAATGAGGCTTTCTCTCTCTCCCAATTTATTTTTAGAGGTCTAGCAATTGTGTTACTCACTATTATCCTCCACCTTCTTGTTGTCCCTTGGATAAAATCCCTTATCTTGTTCTTAAGCATGCTTAGTGAGATTCTCCACCAATGAGGTGTTGACAACATTGTACCTTTTGTAAAAAGTAAGCTCATTAACTACTTAAGGAAATTTGATTAGCATTACATGTTGCCTTAAAAGGCATTTTCTGGCCAGCCATGTTTATACTCTCTAATTCTTTATTTAGCTTTTATTTTAATGCATAAATTAGATAAATTAAAGGTCTAAAATACCCTTAACTATGAGGACTAAGCTTGGGCTTGAATTGATTTCTTTTTGGGCTTCTCCCATAATTGTTTTGGGCCATGAAGAAATCATAGTCTGACAATTATGTATTGCCTAAATTGTTTATTTAGGGTTTAAAAATAAAATATAAATAGTTTGTAAAATTTATAATTAGGATTTTCATAATTTGATTAGGGTTTTAATCATTCATGAACATTAGGGTTTATTACATAGTAATTATAATTATCCTTGCTAATTTAGCAATTAGGGTTTATAACTTTGGTAATTAGGGTTACCAAATCACAATTAGGGTTTATACTTAATTATTATGATTTTCAGAAATTAATATACCTAAATGCTAATTAGGGTTAATCATAAATCATATAACACAATTATATATTAGACTTAAACTCACAATTGAGCTCCAAATTAGAGTTTGACATAATACACCATGACTGACCAATCATTGGCAGTCCACATACATACTGTATATAATTATAGCGCTGATAAATCAAAATATAATTAATATTATATTATTATTCTCATTCCTTGATCAAAATCTAAAATTAGGGTTTGGATTCTATATCGTAATTATCTCATTATACTTAACATTATTAATTAAGTTAAAATAATTAACTTAATAACCTTGTATAAAATTCATAAAATAAAATAATTATTATAAGAATATAATTTATAATGATCAATAATTCTAAAATAAAATTATTTAAAATCATTCATGTAATAAATATATCACATAAATACATACACATTATCTTGGCACTTATTCCCCATATTTAAAATAATAAAAAAAAAATTTATACGCAAAATTTCTAATTTGTTTGTATAAAAATTATCGGGTTGTTACAATATGCATATTGCTTGGTTAGGTTATAGATAATGTATCAATGGATTGGTTCCATTTGATTTGGCCTATAAAACTCGAGTAACGAAGTTATGGCGAAATTTACGGGATTAGGCGTTAAACGTTGAAATCGTAGAATTTTTGGATTAGTAGTCAAAAGTTGTCGTTTAACTCAAAAACCTTAATTTTCAATGGCGTAATGTAAAAAAACGTATTTAAGAGTCGTGGACTCAAGAATGGTCGGATTTTGACTTAAAACGAAGAAACGAGTTATGAACATTCACGAACGTTAAACGAACGCGTAATAGAAAGTTAAATAGTGAATTCATTGCTAACGGATTTAAAAACTACTTTTATCCGGATGAAATCGGAGTACATGTAATGTGTAGGATAACGGCTTTTGAATGAGCAAATTCTGACTTATAACGACCAAGTTATGAGTCCGGAAAGAACTTAACTGGGAAATTTAAAAAAAAATTCAAGGGTTTACGGTAATGCCATTGTATTGGTACCCCAAGCTATAAACCTCACGCCAAAAGACCGGGATGGGAGGATTAGCTCTCATTAATTGGCGCCGTATAGCCAATGTCATACATGAGGATGGCGCCGCAGCACCGGGAGAGAAGAAATGTCCAACATGGTTATTTTTGAACCCAATTGTTTACTCAACAATGATGGGGCATGTATATACTTAATATACATGATAAGACCATTCTTTAATCACATGTAGAGTGGTGACTTTAGGAAATGAACGTTGTTTAATAGAAATTAAACGAAGAATATAAAGTGTGAGAAAGTAGATCGTATTCAACTACTATGGTATTTAACCAAGGGTCATTGAGTATTGATTTAGGGACATGAGAAAGTTAATAAGACGTAAGGAAGAATAGTAATCTGAAACGAGTTTTATTAATGAAATAAATTCGATTAAGTTATAAAAGAGAAAGAAGTTGGTAAAAATAATGTGATTAGATTGTTTGGTAGCTAATTGCAGTGTGCTATGTGAATATATCATGTAGAAACTGTAAAGATCAAGAACTGTTGAATTTTAATTAAAGACACTTGAAGGCAAGTTTTCTTAACGCTTGTCTAACCTTCGTGTTACCCAAGTTTTCTGTGATTCATGTTAGAAGATGAATGATTTTTTTTATGAAAGAGTCGATGCCAGTTTTAACTCGGCTAGACTAATCTTAAGAGTTTGATAAATTTGATTACAAGTCTTTCGATATAGTATTGTTAACATTATCTTATGCCAATTGTTTGGTACGGATTCAAAGGTAAGCTTGAGTATGAACAAACAAAATTATTTTACATCGATTATTTGATGGGCATGCGAGGTTGCCAAAACTTAAACATAGATACATTTAACGGATGAGTGTTGATCAACATAGAGTACTATAGGCTGATCACCTAGAAGTGCTCATAAGATATATCGGGCTTACGGAATTAGGGTCGGGTTGTCCTTTTTCATGAATGAAAACCAAAAGAGGATGTTTATGGTCTTTTAACCTGCTCAGAATTCCTAAGTTACTATATGTACTCTGGAATTGTTTTATTAAATGAAAAGTGCTACTTTACTGTTTCATAGTACTTCATAACTATTTGTTCAGTTGATGAAGAATAATCATATAATTCTCAATGTGGTACTTGTATTATATATTGCTAGACTTGCTGAGCTATTTATGCTCACTTCTTGCTTGAATTATATGATTATAGCTAAGGCCAAGCGAACCGAGGGTTCTAGTAAAGATAAAGGCAAGGCTAAGATGGATAAGTAGATTATCCTGTAATAGAATAGTATGTTTGTATGAATTATATTATGACAAACAAAGAATGTATTCGGTTACATAACCTAAGAAAGGATTCATTACTATTGTAATAAGAATGTAGTAAATACACTCACTTTGATGTTGTTTTAAGGGAATGAATGTATAGTTATGAGTAGCACCATATCCGTGGGTTGAAAGTAACCGGATTTGGGGGCGTCACAAATATAATTAGATAATAAGAATGAAATTTTGTAATGCAGAAAATGCCGTTCAGACATTGACTAACGGCACCGGAAGAGTGGGTCAATAACGAGAGAGAATAAGTAGATCCTATCCAACGGCTAGTAGATTTTCTAGGAGAGGCCCTGTGGGGAAAAAATAATGAACTGATACCACCCAACCCCCAAGTGGTTCCAGTTACGAACTTTAAAGACTTTAGGAGTGTAGGACCTCCGGAGTTTGTGAGTACTACCGATCCTATTGTGGCACAGACGTGGATCAAAGAGATGGAGAAAGCCTTCGCCATTGTTCGTGTGGGTGAAGATAAGAAAACCATATTCGCTATGTACATAAGGAGGGGTGAAGAAAACTATTGGTGGGAAGTCAACCAACAGAGAATAGGAGAAAGGATTATAACCTAGGAAAGGTTTAAGGCCTTGTTCTTCGAGAATTACTTCCCGAAGAGCATGAATGATAGGATGGAGGTGAAGTTTCTAGAACTAAAACAAGGGGAGATGATGGTGGTGCAGTATTTGGCCAAGTTTAATGAACTTGTGTTATTTATAACACACCAAGTAGACACGGAGGAGAGGAAAGCTAGACGTTTTGAACTAGGACTGAAACCTTGGTTTTTCAACAAGGTGTCGGTCCTTAATCGACTTGTTCGCCACATTATTGGAGAAGGAGATCATTGCTAAGGGAGGTAGAGAGGCGTTGAGTCAATACAACAAGGAAAAGAAGAATAAGAATACTGGGGGAGAAACTCGTGGAAGAAGTAGTAGTAGTGGAGCAAGCAATCTAGGGGAAAGAAAATGGGATAACAATAACAGAAACAACAATTAAGCAAAAAGTTTTCATGGATAGTTTAAGAAGAGAGCGGATGGATGCTCGAAATGTGGAAAGAACTACCAAGGAGTGTGACACCCCCAAATCTGGGTACTTCATTCCCAAAGGATTTGGTGTTCACTATCCAAACATTTATTTCTAACTACCCAAATATAATAAAGTTTAAACAATAAATCTTCCCATTAAAGGGTTACATAATAAATCCAATAAAATCCCAGGTTATCTAACCTTTAAAAACATTCATGAAATATGGAACAATAATAAATTACATCCCATAATTTAAAAGAACTAAGTCTGAAGCATAAATTTCAACCTTTGCTAGTGGTTGGTTTGTCAACCTTCTCAACTTTAGCTGCAATAATTATATATATACAAGAGTGAGCAAAACAAATGCTCACTTGAAAGAATACAATAAATGGCCATGAATAAACTCATTTGAATTGAATAACATATCTTAACATTAATAATCAATAATTGATACTAGAAATTATCTGAGGGTCACAAGACCATGAACTATGTCCAAGGTTTGAAGAATTTCTTTTAACTTAAACCTAAACAGTCATAAGACTGTAAGGACTCCCCGTACTTAGGGTGATTAGCCCTTCGTACCATGTATTGTGCACAAATATCTAAACGCTTCCGCGTAAATAATCCCCTATAATAGGGTTGTTCATCTCAGTTTTAATATACAAGTTCGCACCGAAGTAAGTTCGGTTAGGATAAGTTTCAAGGGTAATTTAGAGTTCAACGAACATCAACTAAGGATTAGTTGAATCAAAAGTTTAATGACAAAGCAAAAGTTTGATGTCAACGTAATACACAGTAGTTATGAACCATAAATGAATAATATGATACATCAAAATCATGCTTTAAGAATAACTTTCAAAACATTAAAATATATAATGAACTTAGCTTGAACAATAATGATAAGATAAGGTTACATAAGGAAACCAAATTAAGAACTTCACTCAATTGAATTCAATAACTTGCATAATGTTATAAACAAGACAGGGTAACAAACTTGCACATTTATAAACAAGGTACGATAAGCTCAAAATAAAGATTAGGTTTAGGAAACTTGCATAAGTATAACATGACAATGAAAAGTAAACCTTGCTGAATAATAAAGTAGCAAAGGTTAGGGACTTGCATGACAATAACAACATAACAGCTTACTAAGAGATTAGAGATAGAGAACTTGCATAAAGTAAGTAAGATAGGATAAACTCAAATAGAGATTAGGGTTCAGAAACTTACCTCGTGCGTTGGTTAAATGATCGCTACTCACATTCACCATAAGTCTTAAATGTGACACCCCCAAATCTGGGTACTTAATTCCCGTAAGACTTGGTGTTCACTTTCCGTTCATTCATATCTATCTACCCAAATATAATAAAATTTAAACAATAAATCTAACCTTTAAAAACATACATCAAGTGCGAAAAATTAAAATGGTTACACCATAATATTTAAATAAAGTGTGTCATCATGAAAGTCAATAAATTACAAGTCTTCAACACTTGTTTATTTTTCCTTTCCCTTTGCTAGTGGTAGGTTCATTGACCTTCTCAACCTTAGTTGCAATGATTATATATAAGCAAGAGTGAGCAAAACAAATGCTCACTTGAAAATGACAATGAATAATAACAGCATAATAACTGCCAATGAATAGGCTAAACAAACTGAATAATATTTTCTATCAATGATATTCAAGAACATAAATCAAAATGTGAAATTTATCTAAGGGCCACAAGACCACGAACTATGTCCAAGGTTATAAGTAATCTTTAAACTTAAACCTAAACAGTCATAAGACTGTAGGGACTCCCCGTACTTAGGGTGATCAGCCCTTCGTACCATGTATTGTGCACAAACATCTAAATGCATCGCATAAATAATTCCCCTATAATAGGGTTGTTCTTCTCAGTTTTAAAGTATAAGTCCGCACCAAAGAAAGTTTTGTTTTGATAAGTTTCAAGGGTAATTTAGGGTTTAACGATCATCAACTAAGGATTAGTTGAATCAATAAAGTTTAATATCATTTCAAATGATCGATAACAACATAATGTGGAATAATTATAAATCATAAGTGAATCAACATTATATATCGAATTCATGCTTAGAAATAAGCTAGAAAGCATAAGCATTGAGTAATACAATAAACCTCGCTGGAACAATATTATGCCAATACTAAAAGAATTGAATTATTGAACATGCATTAATGAATAACAAGCTGAGAACAAATCTTGCTCCATATAACAATAGAGAATAGAAACTTATACAAAGTAAATGAGATAGGACAACTCAATTAGAGATTAGAGTTCAGGAACTTCCATTCATTATAAAGAGAATGGGACTAGGAAAACTTGCTGAATTGTAAACAAGTTAGAATAACTCAAACAAATATTAGAGTTCGGAAACTTATCTTGTGCGTAAGCTACTAAATTAAAACTCACGTTCACATAAACATTTTATTAGAATCACAACATCTATTAGATATGTTAACACCCAATTTCCAAGTTAAATCCATTTTAGTTGAACTTGTTATTTTAGTACAAGTTCAAATCACTTATACCATATAAAATTCAGAAATCACCAGTCTTAGAATTATAACACTTAGTCACCAACTCTAGATTTTAATAAATCACCACATAAAGTTTTTACAACTTACTAGTTTTACAATCTTGAAACTATCACATAAATGATACAAATCTATTATAGTATCTTTATTACATGCTCACCACATTAACATTTCCATTAGACTAGATAAAAATGAGTTTTTAAAGTCTCACGACAATCAATGACATCAACGCCATCAGATCGGCTAGTATGCGGATGTGCTGCTTATAACTTTAGAGCCAAAGACAAATGCTGCGCCATTTCTGCCTTTGACACTAGCGTAGTTGCGCTGGTGCACAGACAGAAACTACGCAGACAGTTTGTTTACTCTATTCAGTTCCAACTATCACGAACTTCATCAATTAAGCAACAAATTACACCTACCCAAATGATATAGACTTCATATAAACATAACCCATCATATATATACTGATTTAGAACAATTAAAAAACAACTACAAACAAATTAAATCCTCTGAATTCCATATTTTTGCCAAAACTTCATTTTTAATATATTTAGCAAAAATCATCACTGAAACTTCGTTACAACACCAAATCAATTCATTCAAACTATATTCTTTTCATTACTAAATGAATTAACACATTCAAGACTCAATTTACAATTTAGTTCACAAATCAACTATCAATTTTAGACTCCAACAAGCCATATTCATACTCACATTCAATATAATTAGTTCCTCTTATTTTTGAACGTAATTTTCCTAAATTAATATACCAAATCCTTGTCTAGATGTTAGTTATAACATCTCAATTACATATAAACAAAATCAATCACTTTATATATCAAAAGTTCATCAAAATTACATTACAGAGAGTTGGAAAATAATTTTTATTATTTCACAGTGAAACTAAAGAACATAAAAAATTTCATATACGTAAAACTAAAGCTTTAGAAATTATACCTTCAATTCGCTTGTTTAACCCACAAGAATGATTAGCTTTGATTCCTCAACCTCCTTCCTTCAAACTCACAAGCTTCTCTCTTTTTCTTTCTCTCTTTTCTCTCAATTTCTTCTTTGTTCTTCATCTCTTCTATTCTCAAGCTTAAGCCAAAATTTTAACATAAAATTGTGACAACCCGAATTTTAAAAGTTATTAAAGTAAGAATTTAATAATTAAAAATTCTTATTATGAGATGTATATATTTTGAATTATGTGATTTAGTGTGAAGACATTAAGTGTGAATATAAAAGAGATGTATATGTTTGGAAAATAGGGTTTAATAGTTAATTTAACTATTAAAGAAATTGATGAGATTGTTATGGGAAGGTAATTAACTAAATAATATTAGTTAATTTAATTAAGTTAAAAATTATATTATGAAATAATACAATTCGATTATTATGCTTTATGACAATGAAATTAGTATGCATTAAAATTTCATAAATAATGAGAGTAATTCACTTAATTAAAATGGTGAATTAATATAAATGTATTGGATGGTAATTATTATTGGATAATTTATGTAAGTGTGATACTATTGATTAAATTAAATAATTTAAAAATTGGTGCGTATTTTTTTTACGCAAGGATATTAATAATATTCTAGTTTAAATAAATAATGAAATTAGAAGATTAATGATTTATTAAATAAGATTATAATTGTCTAATTAGAGATTATAATTTTGGTTAGTCAGAATTAATTGGATTTATTAATAAAATAAGTTTAATTAAATTTAATGACATTTAGAGAAAAGAAGATATACCATATAATAAGGATGTAATAAAAATAAGTTTAAAAGGGATTTTAGAGAGCTAGCCAAACATGGCCTAGTTGCCTTTGTGTTTGTAACTGATGGTATCTGTATAACTAAGGGATAAATAAAAACATGTTACGTGTTTCATCAGTTAGAAATCTTACGTGAAAATACAGAGGGAAAGAGAGGGTTTAGAGAGAATTGGAGAAGATGGATGAAGAGTCAATGAGAAGTAAGGAGGAGATTGAGCAGTTGTTCTTCATCACCAAACTAAGATTAGGAAGAATCAAGAGGTAAGAATCAATTCTAAACTCTTAAGTTTTATTTCTTGAGTTCTTTATTGATAAATTGGATTCTTAAGGAATTGGTTGTAGATGTTAATGGGTTTGTAGAACCCATTCTATATCATCTAAAAGTGGTTTTAGAGTAATCAAACTTATGAGAACATGTTAAAGATGAATAATATGTGTTTTGTTTAATATATGTATTTTGGGTCTGTTTTGAGACTAAAATTGGTTAGGATTTTATGTTATAATTATAAAATTGGTGATTGATTGTGTTAATAGGATAAGAAACAAAAAGAACGCAAGTTGAATGAATCAATTTGGTTAAAAAACGAAGTCGTGGCGATTGAATTCGCTAAATGTGTCTAAAACATGAAAATATAGTATGAACATGTGTTTTTAGTCAAATTTTAGGTTGGTTAATATTTTTATAAATTGCTAGAATCCTAGTATATTGTAGTTCTATGAATTACGAATCCATAGAATCGAAAACGGACTAATTTGGATGTGTATAACTTAAGTTATGAAGATTAGTAGGAGAAAAAGGGTCAAAAATCGCAAAGAACAATAAATTAGACTCTTCTGTTTACGCTAACGTTAGGGACGTAGTTTCTTACGTGTTTAAAGGCTTAATTGGCGCAATTGCTACCAAAGTATGTTAGGTGTGACTACTTTGACATGTTTTAGTAAAATAGGCATAACGTTTTTATACGAACTCCGATTAAGGTGATTCAAGATGATCAAGAACGAGGACGAATATACCTACAACTTTTATTCTTTAAGTTCTTCAATTTGAGGTCAGAAACAGTAGTCATAATGGTCATCTTTATGACTGATGCATATTCGGAGGCAATCGGAGGGCGTCGGACATGCACATACACAAGTATAGTGATGTCGACGATAATAGATGTTGTTCTAAGTTATAGAACATGAATATTATGATGTATAATGATGCTTAACATTAATAAATGATATATTAGATAAGTTATATAAGCATACTAAGCACACACAAGAGAGACAAATTGGGCGTGTAACGAATAAACGTCGAAACGCCGTGATAAGTGATAATGAACGTAGAAAGTGTTTTAAATCAAATGAAATGAGTTTAATAAGATATTGAATAGTGTTAATATAAAACCAATAAGTAGTCCTAGAAAGACTTAAACACTTGAATAAACTTCGAATACGAAATACAGTGAGATATAAGTTGAAAGTTAACACAATCAAATTGAACATTGTGTATCTATGATAGGAAGGGTTATGAGGCATAGAGTAAAGTTTACATTACAACTAATATGTGTTGCTATGTGACTAATAGTTAATGTGAATGATTATATAATTGTGTAGGCCACGTGAAGTGAAGATATTTGTAAGCTGTTAAACTGTTATTGGTAAACAACGATCAAGGCAAGTCTTTCAGTTCTTATTTGCTATGTGAATTTGATTGTTTTAAATCTTTATTGCAAAGAGCATGATGTGTTATATATATGTTGATTGTATGAAATGTTAAAGTCAACTTATGACTACGTTGATTGAATAAGGAACTCAATCTTTATACTTTTTATATGAATTGTAGCATGTATGTTATGTTAGTCCAATGTTTATGAGATATATGTTGAGCATGTTAATTATATGCCACGTGATGCATGAAAACTGTTAGATTTTGCTGGGCTGTCGAGCTCAACCTTGCAAATAACCATTTTTACAGGTCAAGATTTCAAGGTAAGGATATGTGCTAAGTGAATTATAGAGATCCATATTCGCGAAGATTACTTATATTTTATGAGAAATGTATTTAATATTTTGAATGTAACATGTGGTTGAATTGTAAGTTAAGCTATCCGGTGTATTTGGATATCTATTTATGACGTAAAACTTTGTATAGTCATTTGTTGTAACGATTCATGGTATAAATCTGAATCAAAGAGATGTAGTGTAAAGGTTGCGATTTAGGGCTATAGTGAAGGAAATGTATAAAAGTGTTTAGTGATTTTTAATATTGAATAATGATGTAAGGATAGATTAAAATTGTATTGTTAACGATCGAAAAGGAGAATATTATTGTATAAATTTTTGGGGTCGTTACAGTTGGTATCAAAGCTGTAGGTTATAAACCTTAGGTAGGAGTACCATAGGCTATAACCTTAGAGAAGGAAAGTGAAGATAATGAAAGAATAAGCTCAAGTAGAGTTTGCATAATAAGAAGTAATTTAAGAAATTTATAAAGGAGGGATTAAAACATGTGTGAAAGGATTCAAAGAAGAATCTCGTAGAGTTATAAGGAATATGAATGTGGGGTTACCCAATTCCAATAATAAGGATATAAGGTGATAATAAATAGACAATGTCTATAAGAAGAGAGTGATAAAGAAGCTAAGAATCAAAAAGTTATATCTAAGTGTGGTACAATCGTACTCTTTAATAGTTAATGTATGGTATCTGGGCTAAACGATTCCTTCATAGAGCGGAGGTATATACGAACTAGCAACTCGAAACCTAGTTTATTGGTTGTTTGTGGGAAACCACTCAGCGTACTATATTAAAACTGTTAGAGACTCGATGTGTACCAAGTATAGAAAGTGGATATGTATGATGAAAATGTAGAACTGGAATGAATTTTTGAGCAATGTAAATGAAGTTAGAAATTCTTAAAGGAAGAATTGTTATGTAAATAAGAAAATTCAAAGAAGAATCTTGAAGAGATATAAAGATAAGAAATGGGAGTTACCCTAACTCCAATAGCCAAGATAACGAATAATGTAGTAAATGATGAAAAAGGAAAGAAAGGGGATCGTAAAACAAAACGATCATGAGTTAAGAAAAGACTTTTAAGGGAGATGATTCTAGAATAAGATCACAACGTGATCTGTTTAAGTTATAAAAGAAAGATGGTCTATAATATTTGAATAATTATAGCTTGATGCTATGAAGATGATGTACTATGAAATAGTACGAGATAACTCACGAGGAGTTATAGATGATGTGATACGAGGAATTCGTATTGAGCAAAGAGCAAGTTATGAGCAAGATAGGGTTAGGTGGGATTTCAATTGAGGACTCATGTGATGGTTGAGTTGTACAAATCTTTGTATGGGTGAGGGTTTTGTGCTTGCACTCAGTTTATAACATTGATAATCATTGGAATGTTGGTGTCGCGCTATCAATGTATATGTGGGGAAAAGGTGATTCTTTTCTCATGTGTATATTTGATAGTTAGAAACTATTAAGATTAGTCATATATTATTAGGATTAGGTGCGGTTCTTAAAACTAATGCATATGGTAAGTTCGTGACTCATAATAATATGGTATATTTTGAACCCCACAGCGAATGGACGCCTATGGTCTAACTAGGACAAGTTCTTAAACTCATATTATTGTGGCAAGTTCCTGAACTTCCAATGTGTGGTAAGTTTGATGAACTATACTAGGGATATAGGAGGATTATAAGTTGAAATACAAGAATATTTGGTGTAAAGATTGAAATTGATGGAGAAAATTAGGTATTCCAAATCTTCTAGCTTTGCTAGATTTTCGAAATTTATTGACTTCGTGCCGATGGTTATACTTTTGATTTTTGGGAAAAAAAAATGTTGGGTCATACTAGTGAACCAAAGAATTTTTAAAAATAGTGTAATTATTCGTATGTCTATGCTAATTTCTTTGGCTAGACAAAAATTATTTGAAGTATATCAAAATATATATTTTTTATATATCCTCAATGCATTATGTAACCTGGTGCAGAGATGATAAAAATGATGGAGTCATCAATACAGTATTACTTAGTGTTGGATGTGATCTAAGGATCGTCAGCCCACTATGGTATGATGTAGTATGATAAAATCACCACATGACGAAATCCTCAAATGACTATAAATACGGTGGCAAAAGATCATGACGTCATAAAAAGATATTTGAGATTTCTTTAAGATATGAGAATATATATATATATATATATATATATGTATATGTATATTTCGATTGATGTCCGAATTATTATAAAAGTCTATGCTATTTGATTCAGCTAGATGAATATTGAAAGATGTTCATGAAATTCAAGTGTTTATTGAAAAGTTATGCCAAACCAAATTATTTTGGTGCGGATTCAGATGTTGAAAAGATGAGGTGAACAACCCTATAAGGGGACATATTTTCGGGGACAATGGTTCCAAGCGTAACGCATATAGTCGTTAGAAAATAATACGTTGCGGCCAAACGTAGTGGTACAATAGGCTGGCCACCTAGTGTACGTGTGGAGGGTGTTTTCAATCTTTGTGATTGATAAACACTCTAGTTTGCAGTGTGAAGGATTGAGTTGAAGCACTAGTAAACCGAGAATAGAGTTCACGGTCTTGTGACCCCTCAGCATTATTTGGAATCTTTGAAATTCCTGTTATTCATATTGCTTCCCAATTATTGAGCAATTATGGAAGATTCTTATTATTCTGAAAGGTGAAAGTGGAAAGGATGAGAAAATTGAGCAAAACATAATAATTTCAAGAAATAATTGCAACTCCAGAAAGAAGAGAAATGTGAAACTCTTATAAGAGTAAGAGGTGAGGAATATGATGATCTTAGAAAGATCCTTAGAGAAAGAATCTGGTTGTAGAACCCAATGAATGAATAAAGTATTAACATAAAATCTATTTTGATAGATTGAATGAATAAAGATTAATAGATAAAATTTTGAGGACGAAATTCTTAGACGAATAGGTGAATGTAACATCCCAAGTGTTTATGATAACGATCCTTAGAAAAGGAAATGAATGGGTTAAAAAATATATAATACTCAAATATAATTGAGTCTAAGTAAAGGTTATGAAATAAAACTTATAAGAATTTATTATCATGAATGGTGGGAGTAGGAAATATAAAACATATATTAAGGTAATGTGTTGAAGTTATTCAACGAAGAGATTTGATAAAAACCTTAGTAAGGTAGGGTTCCGGTGATTCCGAGGACGGAATCCTTATAAGGGGGGAAAGATGTGACAACCCAAATTTTAAAAGTTATTAAAGTAAGAATTTAATAATTAAAAATTCTTATTATGAGATGTATATATTTTGAATTATGTGATTTGGTGTGAAAAAGATTAAGTGTGAATATAAAATAGATGTATATATTTGGAAAATAGGGTTTAATAGTTAATTTAACTATTAAGGAAATTAATGAGATTGTTACGGGAAGGTAATTAACTAAATAATATTAGTTAATTTAATTAAGTTAAAAAATTATATTATGAAATAATACAATTCGATTATTATCCTTTATGACAATGAAATTAGTATGCATTAAAATTTCATAAATAATGAGAGTAATTAACTTAATTAAAATGGTGAATTAATATAAATGTATTGGATGGTAATTATTATGGGATAATTTATGTAAGTGTGATACTATTGATTAAATTAAATAATTTAAAAATTGGTGCGTATTTTTTTTACGCAAGGATATTGATAATATTCTAGTTTAAATAAATAATAAAATTAGAAGATTAATGATTTATTAAGTAAGATTATAATTGTCTAATTAGAGATTATAATTTTGGTTAGTCAGAATTAATTGGATTTATTAATAAAATAAGTTTAATTAAATTTAATGACATTTAGAGAAAAAAAGATATACCATATAATAAGGAAGTAATAAAAATAAGTTAAAAAGGGATTTTAGAGAGATAGTCAAACATGGCCTAGTTGCCTTTGTGTTTGTAACTGATGGTATCTGTATAACTGAGGGATAAATAAAAACATGTTACGTGTTTCATCAGTTAGAAATCTTACGTGAAAATACAGAGGGAAAGAGAGGGTTTAGAGAGAATTGGATAAGAAGGATGAAGAGTCAAGGAGAAATAAGGAGGAGATTGAGCAGTTGTTCTTCATCACCAAACTAAGATTAGGAAGAATCAAGAGGTAAGAATCAATTCTAAACCCTTAAGTTTTAATTCTTGAGTTCTTTATTGATAAATTGGATTCTTAAGGAATTGGTTGTAGATGTTAGTGGGTTTTTAGAACCCATTCTATATCATCTAAAAGTGGTTTTAGAGTAATCAAACTCATGAGAACAGGTTAAAGATGAATAATATGAGTTTTGTTTAATATATGTATTTTGGGTCTGTTTTAAGACTAAAATTGGTTAGGAGTTTATGTTATAATTGTAAAATTGGTGATTGATTGTGTTAATAGGATAAGAAACAAAAAGAACGCAAGTTGAATGAATCAATTTGGTTAAGAAATGAAGTCGTGGTTATTGAATTCGCTAAATGTGTCTAAAACATGAAAATAGAGTATGAACATGTGTTTTGGGTCAAATTTTTGGTTGGTTAATATTTTTATAAATTTTTAGAATCCTAGTATGTTGTAGTTCTATGAATTACGAATCCATAGAATCGAAAATGGACTAATTTGGATGTGTATAACTTAAGTTATAAAGATTAGTAGGAGAAAAGGGTCAAAATCGCAAAAGAACAAAGTAGAGCTTGACTCCTGTTTACAGCAATCTAGACACATTGTCTTTGTGCCCTAAAGTTTAATTAGGCGCAATTTCTACCAAAAGTATGTCAGGTGTGACTATTTTGACCTATTTTAGTAAAATAGGCATAACATTTTCATACGAACTCCGATTGAGGTGATGCAAGAAGATCCGGAACGAGGACGAATAGACCTATAACTTGTATTCTTTAAGTTCTTCAATTTGAGGCCGGGAACAGTAGTCAAAATGGTCATCTTGGTGAATGATGCGTATTCAGAGGCAATCGGAGGGCGTCAGACATGCACATACACAAGTATAGTGATGTCGACGATAATAGATATTGTTATAAGTTATAGAACATGAATATTATGAAGTATAATTATGCTTAACATTAATAAATGATATATTAGATAAGTTATATACACATACTAAGCACACACAAGAGAGACAAATTGGGGGTGTGATGAATAAACGTTGAAACGTCGTGATAAGTGATAATGAACATAAAAAGTGTTTTAAATCAAATGAAATGAGTATAATAAGATATTGAATAGTGTTAATATAAAACAAATAAGTAGTCCTAGCAAGACTTAAACACTTGAATGAACTTCGAATACGAAATACAGTGAGATATAAGTTGAAAGTTAACACAATCAAATTGAACATTGTGTATCTATGATAGGAAGGGTTATGAGGTGTAGATTAAAGTTTACATTACAACTAATATGTGTTGCTATGTGACTAATAGTTAATGTGAATGATTATATAATTGTGTAGGGCACGTGAAGTGAAGATATCTGTAAGCTGTTAAACTGTTATTGGTAAACAACGATCAAGGCAAGTCTTTCAGTTCTTATTTGCTATGTGAATTTGATTATTTTAAATCTTTATTGCAAAGAGCATGATGTGTTATATATATGTTGAATGTATGAAATGTTAAAGTCAACTTATGACTAGGTTGATTGAGTAAGGAACTCAATCTTTATACTTGTTATATGAACTGTAGCATGTATGTTATGTTAGTCCAATGTTTATGAGATATATGTTGAGCATGTTAATTATATGCCACGTGATGCCTGAAAACTTGTAGATTTTGCTGGGCTGTCAAGCTCAACCTTGCAAATAACCATTTTTGCAGGTCAAGATTTCAAGGTAAGGATATGTGCTAAGTGAATTATAGAGATCCATATTCGCGAAGATTACTTATATTTTATGAGAAATGTATTTAATATTTTGAATGTAACATGTGGTTGAATTATAAGTTAAAATTATCCAAGTTGTATTTGGATATCTATTTATGACGATAAAACTATGTATATAGTCATTTGTTGTAACGATTCATGGTATAAATCTGAATCAAAGAGATGTAGTGTAAAGGTTGCGATTTAGGGCTATAGTGAAGGAAATGTATAAAAGTTTTTAGTGATTTTTAATATTGAATAATGATGTAAGGATAGATTAAAGTTGTATTGTTAACGATCGAAAAGGAGAATATTATTGTATGAATTTTTGGGGTCGTTACAAAAATAAAACAGACACAAGAATAAAAATGGACAAGTAACTAATACCCCTACTAAATATTATTTTACGTTAATTTTTTTTAAAATAATTTGTCAGTTAAAATTTCAAAAGCCACAAGCCTTTGTTTGGATAAAACTAATTAAAATAAAGACTTAATATCTTTAAGTCTTGTTTGGAAAAACTGAATTAAAATTCTCTAATTTATTTTAATACATCTCTTGCTATATGGTTTAGTGGTCACCTTCTAATTAATTAAATTCCAATATTTTAATTTATCATTTAAATTATAATTTTACTTAACAAAACTCTAAATCTCTAATTCAATTATTAAATGAAATTAACACATAATTATTCAACAACTCAATTAATTATTACTAACTTTCTCAAAATTAATTTTTAAATTAAATTAGAAAATTACCATTATATAATATGATAATTAGTTAGCCACTCATTTATTTTAATTAACCTTTTAAATTAAATTTCTACCCACAAAATTATTGAACATTAACTTAGTTAATATACTTCACTTAATTAAGTTAGTCCAAAATTATTCATGAATTATTTATTAACTAATAAATCATCCAACAAATATTTACTTAACAACAACCACATCAATTAAAAATATTTACTTAATTCAATAAATATTTAAAATTACACACAAAATTCAGGATTGTTACACTACACATACTATATATATTGACAACACTCATTAGTTATATTAATATTAACTTCATGAGTTTATTTCTCACTTTTAGCATGACTCGTTAACTTAGTTTAAGTTTGTATTTACTACCACAAATAACATATTACAAGACCGAAGTCTCGAATCTTAAGTTTAAACAATAACACATCTTTTCATGAGCATCACATTTTAGCTCTTTTACAACTTATCAAATTATCATACCATATCAACATATACACCTTAATAATCTTATATAACATCCTATTACATTTTCAACATGTTATTTTGTTCTTTAGATTAGGTTAGACTCACATAGAATAGACTACACACAACTAAAACCAAATTGTCCCAACTTTCTCAGCCCCACCAAGTGGGGTTTTACATCGAGGAAAAGGCTCACTTGGCGAGCATGCTTGCACGATCTTGGGATAAATGCACTGCAACACCCGTCGAGGCTGGGTACCAATGATCGATTTATGTAGTTCACGAACGAACACTACAGAAAGCCAAATTAGATCTAAAAGCTCCTTTCTAACAACCATTCCAACTTACCCAAGTTTAATAAGTTTACAGAAACATAAACTAATGTTTCTAATATGTTTCTAAGCATATAAACAACATAAACATGAAAATTTCAACATCTAAATTCACCGTTTTTACTTTATCTTCACTTTTAAACATTTTTAACGAAACAATCTACTGTGAATTTATTTTACAACCAAAACAGTCCGTTTAAATCATATTATTTTCGTTTCTTCATGTATTTTCACAATCAACAAATAATTTACAGTTTAACACATGAATTAAACATCAATTTTAATTCTAAAATAAGTCATATCTTACATATATACCATTGTAATTCAAGTTATTCAATACTGCACATATTTCTACGAATTTGATTACTCTACATTATGAATAAATGGTATAAAGCATGTTATCAACACCCATTAACACATATAGCACCATGTTTTCAACAATCATACTCAAAAACTCATTTACAGAGATTTTTTTATGAAAACTCAAGAACACGGATAACTAAGAGTAAAAGGGTTAAATTACTATCTCAAATTTCTTGTTTGAGCAACACAGATTATAACAACCTCCTTTAATTTTTCTAAAACTCATAAAAAGTATTCTCTTCTTCCTTCTCTCATTTCTCTCTTTTCTCTCTGTGATTTCTCTTCTCTGTTCTTTCTCTCCTTAGCTTTAAGCTCAAACTAACATAACTTAACGTAAAAAATAGACGCATACATAAAATTAAAACTGAAAAATAATAATAACAATACTTAATATATTTGTTATGTTTATTTTGAATTCAAAAGCCACTCGGGTTTGTTTGGCAAAACAAGATTAAAATAAAAATTTCAAAAGCTTTAAGGCTTTGTTTGGTACAACCAAATTAAACCACTTTAATTTATTTTAACAACTCACTTATTATATAATTTAATTGTCACACTCTATTTAGTTAAATTATAATATTCAAATTTAATTGAATTAAAGTTAACATTAACACAATAAATCAAATTATCACATAATTATAATTCCCATTAAATTATAATTTAATTAACAAATCACTAAATTTCCAATTTAATTATTAAATTAAATTGAAATAACATTATAACAATTCATTTATTCCTTATCAACTCTTTAATTTAATTATTAAATTAAATTAGAATATTACCACATAATAATTAATTCATCATTATTTTATTTTAATTAACTTCAAAAATACAAAATTACCAACTATCAACTTAATTAACATATTACCTTAATTAAGTTAAGTCCCCACAACTCATGAATTATGTAAGACCCCAAATTTTTATAAAATTGAATTTCTTCTATTTTAAAATAGTAAGGGGTTGTTTTGATTAATGTGGTTAGTTATGGGTAAAATGCGCAAATATTTTAAATAAGCAAGTGGTTATAAAATACTCATTGTTGTAAGGGAATATTCGGTTGTTCGTGGAATATTCTTGTTGTCGGGGGAATATTCGCATGCAGCAGCACATGACCATTTGTGGGCCCCATAACGAAAAACTATCAGATGAAGAAAACGGCGAGTATAAGATTTTTTTATATAAATAACGACGTAGTTGTTACCGTTAAAACTGTTAGAATACCCAGTGGTTAAAATACAGTTGTGACATTCCGAATTTTTAAGAATTAATAAATAAGAATTTAATAAATAAAATTCTTATTTTAAGATATTTAAGTACGAGTATGTGTATATGTGTTATATATTGTGAAATATGTGAATTAGTAGGAAGACAATTTAAATGTTAATTTAATATTTATTGAAGTAAATAAATATTTTAATTGAATTATTTATTGAGATTATGTGATTAATATGGAGTAATGTAATTAAGTGTATTGTAACGCCCCCAAATCCGGTTATCTTCAAACCAGTAGATGGTGCATCACAGTACTACCATTCATACATTCATTCAATTGAAAAGCCTCAAAGAACGAACATAACTTCTATAAATTCAAAGTATTATTTATATAACCCAAGTTCTATACCCATTACAAAGGTTCTTTGTCATAATATCAAATACATTACAACAATAGACCTATACTATTACAAGACAGCTTAATAATCTGCCTTAGCCTTTCCTTTATCTTTATTCGATCCTTCGGGACGTTCAGTTTTAGCTGCATTCATATGGTTCAAGCAAGAGTGAGCATAACTAGCTCAGCAAGTATAACAATTTTAATAACAACATGCTTGATACATATGAATCGTATATCTTCGATAATTGAACAATTGTTATGAAGTATTATTGATGATTCAAAATAGCACTTCATCTTTCTTTCAAAATGTTTTACAATAATCACAATATTTAGTAAAACATTCACTCCGGTCAAAGACCTCGAGTATTCATTCTTTCTTTAAAAAGGATAACTCTAACTCAAATCAAGTAAGCTCTTTGATACTTTACTAGCACTTCTAGGTGATCGGCCTATTGTACTCTATGCTGATCAACACTACATCCATTAAACGTATGCATGTTTAATCATTTGGCAACCTCATGTTCCTGTCATTTACCGATAAAACATTTGTTTAACATTTCAGTCTTCTTTTGAAAACCATATCAAGTAGTTGACAAAAGATAACAACATTTGATAACAGATGAACAGATTATTAATAATCCAATCAATATATCAAGTCTAGCCAAATGAATTGGCTTTAACTTCAACATACTTTAATTCATGCGTAAGGATACATGAACTTCAAAAACTTGTTCAGATTGAACTGAGACAAATGTTAGAATACTTGCCTTTAGCGTCTGCTATGGTATATTTACTTTATGATTGAATCTTTCAAGTCTCTACAACACATGATCATATAACGCCTTACATTAGGTCATATGTAATCAAGTATGTATATGACTATATCTTACCCTTCATCTCAATCTAATTATGTATTAGATTTGATTACCATCAATTCCGGTTTATCATTCTACTTGCATTCATAGTTGAATAGGTTATTACCAACCTTTACACATTACTCTTAAGGTTTAACAATGTTACTTCAAGTTCCTTAAGGTAGGTTTACTTTAAACTAATCATATTCTCTTGCTTTACATTCATGTCTATTCTTCACCATCTTTCATCAAGGACCGGCATCAAGCTGCCAAATATGTGCCTACATCTCAGCTACGCACAAGTTAAGTTAATAAAGTGAAGGTGTCCTGGACTTGAGCCATGCGCATGAGTCCTTACTTTCAATGGTCAACAATGCTGCCACTTTCCAAAGATGTTTCGGTCCTCAGATTATGGAACTGCCAGCGTGAACAATTTGTTTTGAAAGCGCCAAATTTCCAACTCACCACCACCATGTAAAATTTTTCAAGCTTAAAATTTTGTGAACTTCCCTGACGCATAACTTCTTCGTTATAAGTCCAAATTGGCTCGTTCAAAAGCCTACAGTTCACAAAGTACGTAATCTACGCGTTCATGTAAGAATTTTATCTATTCGACTTCATTTTCTAAAAATTCACCTAGTGGTTCATTTTTAACGAAAACGATAAACGTTCGTGAACGTTCAACGCTCGTTTCTTCGTTCTAAGTCGGATTCCGGTCATTTTCGAGTCCGCAAGTCTAGAATGCCAACTATGACTTGTCTCCATCGAAAAACAACGTTTTCGAGTTCAAACACATAATTTGACTTCAAATCCGAGAATTTTACGAATTCGTCGATTATCGTCCAATCGTGCAATTTCCGGCAAATCTTCGTTCTTATGATTTGTCCAACATTACAAATGACTTTCATTCATTGTGTGAACATCTCAACATACTTATTACAACAACTTATATTCATTGTTGGATTTTGATTTATTTCTTTGTGAGCTTATAACTTATTAAATTATAAACTACTTATGACATCATTGCCCATAACTTATGATAATTAGAGTTTCTTAATCATCATATTTATATGTTCTTAACATATCATATTATTCATGTGTACATGATATAAATTCATATAAACCCTTAACTTTTCATATTAACATTCATGGTTAACTTATAATAAGTTCGTAACTTTTATAAGTTCAAATGACTTATTTCCAACTTATATGGTTTAAGTTCATTTCTTACTCATTCATCTTACTTCTTAACATTCATGTTCCTTAATCCAAGCTTTTCTTATCAACCTATCATGATAGAGATAGAAGATAATTGGAGAAAGGATTTTACTTTTGAAGTTCTTGATAAGTAGCTTCTTCTTCTTCTTGACTTATGGAAGTTAACTTATTTGTAACTCTCTACCAATTAAGCACTTTGAAATAGCTAACTTTTTTGAACAAGTATTAAATGGCTAGCAAGGCTTCTCTATTGATAGAACTTGCAAGTTTAGGGTAGATTAGACTTAACACTAAGCCACCTCCTTACTATTCATTGCTTGGCTAACACCAAACTTATCCTTTGCTTGATCATTACTCATTTAACTTGGTCATTACATAACTTGATCACCACTCATATAACTTGATAACCACACATTAATCACATTAATATTGTTTACCCCATGGGTTTGTCAACTCATGGATTCTAGCTTGGGCTTGGATTAAATAAATCCTTGGGCTTTGCTTTAACAAACACTCACATGTTTATTAATTCAATAGTTGGGCCTTAACTTTAATTGACTTGGGCTTGTATAAAATCCTAACCAATTCTTTACAAGTCCATTAATATTACATAATACATATACATATAGTTTATGCATTTATTCTCGTACTCTAATTCATATAGATTTTATATACGATAATTCATCCTTCATACAACTCGTATAATACATCGTATTATACTTGTTTTCATTCCTTTGCACAATACCAAAGTATCATACAATTATTACTTTACTCATTCCTACTTCGCTTTACTTAACGTTTATAACTTAAGTCCGCAAGTGAAATATTACGTTTTCCATAACTAGATTATTATTTTATAATCCGTCTTACCTTAATATTCTATCATTACGTATTTCTCAGAAATTCAAAAATAAATCCGAGCAAATACTGATGAATAGTGTTTTTCAGAAAATTTCTAGAAAAACTTTCATTTTCGTCTTAGAAATTCAAACACTTTAATTCCTTCACGTAGCTCAAATACTACGACATTCCAATATCAATAGGTTATAGAATGACAACCATCTTGATAACATATAGAATATAATTTTATTATTATTTAATTTAATAAAAATTATTTTACAATAAGATCTGAATTTCTCAGTCGTTACATTTTTCCCCCCTTATAAAGATTATGTCCCCAGAATCTCGTCTCACTTAATCAAACAGATGAGGAAAATTTTTCTTCATCTTTTCATATAATTCCCACGTTGCTTCTTTGTCATCGTGGTTCTTCTATAATACCTCCACCGACGGTATTACTTTGTTCCTCAGAACTTGCTCTTTTCTATCAATGATTTGAATTGGCGATTCTTCATATGTTAAATCCTTCTCGATATGAATTGGCTCATACTCGATTACGTGCTTATAATCCGGCTTATATGGACGTAATACAGATACGTGAAACACGTTATGTATTCGTTCTAGGTCTGGAGGTAATGCTATCACATAAGCTACCTCTCCCACCCGTTTTAATACTTCAAAAGGTCCTATAAACCTTGGACTTAACTTCCCTTTCTTTTCAAAGAGTATCTTTCCTTTCCAGGGAGAAACCTTTAGAAACACATATGAACCTACTTCAAACTCTCGACTTAATCTATGCGAATCCACATATTTATTTTGTCTATCCTAAGCTGTGACGAGACGCATCTGAATTAACTTTACCACATCCGCTGTCTGCTACAACAATTCTGGTCCTAGCATCCGGTGTTCTCCCACCTCATCCCAATACAATGGTGTTCTGCACTTTCTTCCGTATATGGCTTTATAAGGCGGCATACCTATGCTTGCATAATAACTGTTGTTATACGCAAACTCTACTATTGGTAGGTGATCATCCCAACTACCCTTGAAATCCATGACGCAAGACCTCAACATGTCTTCTAACGTCTGAATTGTTCTCTCGCTCTGTCCATCAGTTTGTGGATGATACGATGTGCTTAACTTCAAATTGTTTCCCAAATCGTTTTGCAAACTCCTCCGAAATTCGATGTGAATTGTGGATCACGATCTGACACAATCGATACTGGTACTCCATGTCTGGAAATAATTTCCTTGATATAGAGTTTAGCTAACTGGTCTAAGTTATACTTGACCCTAATTGGTAAGAAGTGAGCCGATTTCATCAATCGGTCAACTATTACCCAAATAGAATCGTACCCTTTTGCCATTGTTGGAAGTCCCACCACGAAATCCATCGAGATATGCTCCCACTTCCATTCTTGAATCTCCAATGACTGTAACAAGCCACTGGGTTGTTGATGTTTGGCCTTAACTTTTTGAGAAGCAAAGCACCTACTCACATACTCTGCTATTTCTCTCTTCATGTTCGGCCACCAAAAACTCCGTCGAAGATCTTGATACATCTTAGTGCTACCAGGATGTATCGAGTACCTCGAACTATGAGCTTCTTGTAACACTTGCTCCTTTAATTCCGTCTCACTCGAAACCCAAATTCTTCCTTCAAATCTTAATAATCCTTCATTATCAAGGCTATACTTAGTATCTTCTTTATCAGATAACCTCTTCTTCATTTGGTTATACTCATCAGTCTTGAGTTGTACCTCCTTTACTCTTTCTACGATGGTATATTGCATCTCCATCGTAAAGAGTATATGTCCCGATTCACTCGGCATCTTCAACTCTATCTCCATTCTAGTCATCTCTGTTATAAACTCATTTTGAGTCGTTAACATAAACAACTTTTCCCTACCCTTCCTACTTAAGGCATCGACAACTACATTGGCTTTCCCAAGGTGATACAGGATTTCACAATCGTAATCCTTTATCAACTCCAGCCATCTTCTCTGTCTCATATTCAACTCAATCTGTGTGAAGATATATTTTAGACTCTTATGGTCCGTATATATCTCACATTTCTCCCCATAAAGATAATGTCTCCATATCTTTTAGGCAAATAATATCGTGGCTAGTTCCAGATCATGAGTAGGGTAAACTTTCTCATAATCCTTTAACTGCCATGATGCATAAGTAATGACTTTTCCATGCTGCATGAGCACACAACCAAGTCCTCTATGCGAAGCATCGCTATAAACTACGAAATTTCCCATGTCATCTGGTAATGATAAAACATGCGCTTTACCTAATGTTTTCTTCAGTTCTTGAAAACTGTTTTCACATTTATCCGTCCATATGTATTTCACCGTCTTTCTTGTCAGGTTAGTCAACGGAGTAGCTATCTTCGAAAAATCTTGGATAAATCTTCTATAGTATCCCGCTAACCCTAGGAAACTCCGCATCTCAGTCAGCGTTTTCGGTTATTCCCAGCTCATTACTGCTTCTACCTTCGTTGGATCCACTGAAATCCCTTTTGGTCAATGACATGACCTAAAAACTGCACCTTTTCCAGCCAAAATTCACACTTAGTGAATTTCGCATATAACTTCTCCCTTCTTAGTGTCTCCAACACTAATCTTAAATGTTCAGCGTGATCTTCTGGCGTCTTAGAATAGACTAGAATATCATCGATAAACACAACGACAAACTTGTCCAAATATGGTTTGAACACTCTGTTCATCATATCCATAAATGCAGCTGGTGCATTCGTCAAACCAAATGACATCACCAGAAACTCGTAATGACCATAACGAGTTCTGAATGCCGTCTTTGTTACATCCTCCTTCCTAACCTTCAACTGGTGATACCCCGTCAGCAAATCTATTTTAGAAAAATACTTTGCCCCTTTCAACTGATCAAAGAGATCATCGATCCTGGGCAATGGGTATTTATTCTTTATCGTTAGCTTGTTCAACTCTCGATAGTCAATACAAAGCCTTAACGATCCGTCTTTCTTTTTGACAAATAGCACCAGTGCCCCCCACGGGGAAACACTTGGCTGAATGTACTTTCTATCCAATAGTTCTTGTAACTGAACCATTAAATCCTTCATTTCCACAGGCGCCATACGGTATGGTTCCCTTAAGACTGGTGCCGCTCCTGGCACAATGTCAATCACAAATTCGATCTCCCTATCCGGCGGTAAACCTGGTAACTCACTTGGAAATACATCCATGAATTCGTTTACTATAGGTATTTGTTCTATGGTTTCTCCCACTCGCTGGGTATCAACAACATGGCACAGATAACCTACACACCCCTTCCTTAACAGTTTCCTAGTTTGTGTCATCGTAAGATAACACGAACGCCCCGACGATTTATTACCGTAAAATATTATAGGAGGTTGTTTCAACGTCCTGATGCTCACACATTTCTTTTGGCAATCTATAATTGCACCATGGTTAATCAACCAATCCATTCCGAGAATTACGTCGAATTCTCCTAACTTTATCGGTATTAAATCTACCGATAACTTACAACCACATATATCTACGCAACAACTCCTATGAATATCTTCAACAAGAATTATCTCTTCGTTCGTTACCTTAATGTTCAAAGGTATAGGTAACTTTTCGGGAAATAATTCTAATCGTCTAGCAAAATCACATGCTATAAACGAACAAGTAGCACCCAAATCAAATAGCACGTAAGCAATTATGTTATTGATTGGGATAATACCTGCAACTACATCCCCTGATGCCACCGCATCTTGGACCGTCATATTAAAAGTGCGGGCCATTGGTCTACCCGGCTGAACTGGACCACTAATAGCCAAGTTATCGCTATTAGTTCCCTTATTTCCATCTGTCCCCTTCTTTGGGCGGTTCTTTGCTATGTTGTCAGTTGATCCACATACAAAGCATCCGTGGTTTTTCTTCAGATTTGGAGAGTTAGGCAAAATGTGCCCTTCCTGTCCACAGTTATAACATATGGCCTTTCCTTTGAGACAGAATCCTAAGTGAGTCTTCTCGCAAATTCTACAGGCCTCCATTCTTCTCTTGGAATCTCCTTATTTTACTCTAGTATTCCCAGAGTTAAAGCCCTTTCTCTTTTGACCTTCGCCACTACCACTGGCTCCTTCGGTCTTGATTCCCCCATCAACTTTCCCTTTGTTTTTCTTATCCTTGTGGTACTGGCTGAGAGCCTCATTCCCACCTTCGGCAATTATTTCCTTCTCTAATATGGTTCCAAAGGAAGTACTTTGAAACACAAAAATCCGGCTATAGAGCCAGGGTTTCAAACCCTGCTCGAATCTTCTAGCCTTTCTTACTTCAGTGTCCACTTGATGTGGAGTATATCGTGCCAGTTCATTAAATTGGCAGCATACTGGGGAACTGTCATATCCCCTTGTTTCAATTCAAGAAACCTCATTTCCATCCTCCCTTGCATACTTGTGGGAAAATAGTTCTTGAAGAAAATCTCCTTAAACCTTAATCATGTTAGGTTTCCTATATCGGCCCTAGCCTGGTTTGCCTCCCACCAGAAGTTGGCCTCTCCCTTCATCAAATAGGTTGCAAAGGCAACCTTTTGACCCTCCTCAACATTTGCTATAACAAATGCTTTCTCGATTTCTTTTACCCAAGTTTGGGCTTCTATAGGGTCCGTAGTTCCTTTGAACTCCAACGGACCTACACTTTTAAAGTCCTTAAAAGTAGTAGCTCGTACTACTCCAGGAATTACGGGTACATTAGTCCCCGTTCTATTAAATGCAGCCGTTAAAAGATTAACGAACTCTTGCATTGGATTAACCGGACCACCCTCCGGTTGGTTAACATTAGTGTCTTGATTTCGTTGTCTCCTTCTTGGCGGCATTTTGCTGTTAAGAAAAACAACACATCATTATTACTTTCTTCTTGTTGGTTAGTTATTATTTGTGATAAAACAATAACTCATACTCATTACTCAACATGTTCCATAAAAAGACCTATCTTGATTCATAACTTGTAGTATACACTACATTGTTTACATTACTCAGCCTTAGCTGATTACATTACCATCCCGCAATTGCTTTCCAAAAATTGGGATTTACAAAAGACTACCCTTGATATAGAAAAGAGGGTTTTACGTCACTACTAGATACATAATATTTACATATCTATTTTACTCTAGCTATTGCTAGATTACATCTGTTGTAGGGCATTCTCAAAATCTTTGCTGGCCAGACCGGCAATAACATCTCTACTGATAGTATGTCGGGTATGTCTTGCTTCTACCGGATACCCAGCTACCTGCTGTTGGAAATCCACGTGAGAACTCCTATGTATATAGGACATCCTCTCCAACTTCTGTTGTTTAGTCTTTAGCTCCTATTTTAGCTCAAAGACTTCACATTTCAGCTCTCGGACCTTGTCCTTAGCTAGAATTCTATCATCGTGCTCCTCTTCCCACAATCCTTCAATGCTAGTCTTGTCCTCCCGGACAGCTTGGAGTTCTTCTTTCAACTCCTTAACCTCTTGACAGTAATGGACATTTCTATCCAATACTGACATAAATAGTGCCTTCATTGACTCCTCTGTAGTCAACTCTTCTGAAGGTGGAACCTGATCAAAGGACATTACGTCCACCTCTTCCTCTAGCATGCCATCAAACACAGACATGTAGTCTAAATTGTCCGAGTCTCCAGACTCGATTGCCACCACTTCCGATTCTACTATAACGGGATTTGGTAGTATCTCTACCCGATTAACCAAATCCTCGCTCACTACATGTATATCTCTATACATATCATTTTCTCCTGACATCTACAATAAAGTAATATAGTTTGATTAGTACACGTTAGTAATTAATAAAAATACATAACATAATATAATGCATTTTTATAAGGTTATTTTCCATCTTTTACTTCTTTATTCTTTCTTAAGGTTATGACTTAAGGTTCTATTTCCCCCTTAAGTTTTATAACCTAGGCTTTGATACAAACCTATAACGCCCCCAAATCTGGGTATCTTCCAACCCGGTAGATGGTGAATCACGGTACTACCATTCATACATTCATTCAATTGAAAAGCCTCAAAGAACGAACATAACTTCTATAAATTCAAAGTATTATTTATATTTCCCAGGTTCTATACCCATTACAAAGGTTATTTGTCATAATATCAAATACATTACAACAATAGACCTATACTATTACAAGACAGCTTAATAATCTGCTTTAGCCTTTCCTTTATCTTTATTCGATCCTTCGGGACGTTCAGTCTTAGCTGCATTCATATGGTTTAAGCAAGAGTGAGCATAACTAGCTCAGCAAGTATAACAATTTCAATAACAACATGCTTGATACATATGAATCGTATATCTTTGATAACTGAACAATTGTTATGAAGTACTATTGATGATTCAAAATAGCACTTCATCTTTCTTTCAAAATGTTTTACAATAATCACAATATTTAGTAAAACATTCACTCCGGTCAAAGACCTCGAGTATTCATTCATTCATTAAAAAGGACAACCCGGAACTCAGTTTATAAGCCCGGTATTACTTACGATCACTTCTAGGTGATCAGCCTATTGTACTCTATGTTGATCAACACTACATCCATTAAACGTATGTACGTTTAATCATTTGGCAACCTCACGTGCCTGTCATTTACCGACAAAACATTTGTTTAACATTTCAGTCTTCTTTTGAAAACCATATCAAGTAGTTGACAAAAGATAATAACATTTGATAATAGATGAACAGATTATTAATAATCCATTCAATATATCAAGTCTAGCCAAAGGAATTGGCTTTAACTTCAACATACTTCAATTCATGCGTAAGGATACATGAACTTCAAAAACTTGTTCAGATTGAACTAAGACAAGAGTTAGAATACTTACCTTTAGCGTCTGCTACGGTATATTTACTTTATGATTGAATCTTTCAAGTCTCTACAACACATGATTATATAACGCCTTACATTAGGTCATATATAATCAAGTATGTATATGACTATATCTTACCCTTCATCTCAATCTAATTATGTATTAGATTTGATAACCATCAATTCCGGTTTATCATTCTACTTGCATTCATAGTTGAATAGGTTATTACAAACCTTTACACATTACTCTTAAGGTTTAACAATGTTACTTCAAGTTCCTTAAGGTAGGTTTACTTTAAACTAATCATATTTTCTTGCTTTACATTCATGTCTATTCTTCACCATCTTTCATCAAGGACCTGAAATAAGCGCCTAGCAGATTATATGTTTACATCTCGTATTTGCACGAGTTAACGATGAAGGTGTCCTTGACTTGGCGTCATGCACGAGTCCTTACTTACGATGGAGTCGTACTGCGCACCCACTTTCAAGTATGCTTTCGTGTCCTGTGACATGGCGTCATGCGCATGAACAATTTGCTCAAGCTTAAAATTTTTGTGAACTTCCCGGACGCATAACTTCTTCGTTATAAGTCCGAATTGGCTCATTCAAAAGCCTACGGTTCACAAAGTATGTAATCTACGCGTTCATGCAAGAATTTTATCTATTCGACTTCATTTTCTAAAAATTCACTTATTGGTTCATTTTTTACGAAAACGATAAACGTTCGTGAACGTTCAACGCTCGTTTCTTCGTTCTAAGTCGGAATCCGGTCATTTTCGAGTCCACAACTCTAGAATGCCAAATATGACTTGTCTCCATTGAAAAACAACGTTTTTGAGTTCAAACACAAAATTTGACTTTAAATCCTAGAATTTTACGAATTCGACGATTATCGTCCAATCGTGCAATTTCTGGCAAATCTTCATTCTTATGATTTGTCCAACATTACAAATGACTTGCATTCGTTGTGTGAACATCTCAACATACTTATTACAACAACTTATATTCATTGTTGAATTTTGACTTATTTCTTTGTGAGCTTATAACTTATTAAATTATAAACTACTTATGACATCATTGCCTATAACTTATGATAATTAGAGTTTCTTAATCATCATATTTATATGTTCTTAACATATCATATCATTCATGTTTACATGATATAAATTCATATAAACCCTTCACTTTTCATACTAACATTCATGGTTAACTTATAATAAATTCGTACCTTTTATAAGTTCAAATGACTTATTTCCAACTTATATGGTTTAAGTTCATTGCTTACTCATTCATCTTACTTCTTAACATTCATGTTCATTAATCCAAGCTTTTCTATCAACCTATCATGATAGAGATAGAAGATAATTGGAGAAGGGATCTTACTTTTGAAGTTCTTGATAAGTAACTTCTTCTTCTTCTTGACTTATGGAAGTTAACTTATTTGTAACTTAAACTCTCTACCAATTAAGCACTTTGAAATAGCTAACGTGTTTGAACAAGTGTTAAATGGCTAGCAAGGCTTCTCTATTTATAGAACTTGCAAGTTTAGGGTAGATTAGTCTTAACACTAAGCCACCTCCTTACTATTCATTGCTTGGCTAACACAAAACTTATCCTTTGCTTGATCATTACTCATTTAACTTGGTCATTACATAACTTGGTCACCACTCATATAACTTGATAACCACACATTAATCACATTAATATGGTTTGCCCCATGGGTTTGTCAACTCATGGATTCTAGCTTGGGCTTGGATTAAATAAATCCTTGGGCTTTGCTTTAACAAACACTCACATGTTTATTAATTCAATAGTTAGGCCTTAACCTTAATTGACTTGGGCTTGTACAAAATCCTAACCAATTCTTTACAAGTCCATTAATATTACATAATACATATACATATTGTTTATGCATTTATTCTTGTACTCCAATTCATATAGAATTTATATACGATAATTCATCCATCATACAACTCGTATAATACATCGTATTATACTTGTTTTCATTCCTTTGCACAATACCAAAGTATCATACAATTATTACTTTACTCATTCCTACTTCGCTTTACTTAACGTTTATAACTTAAGTCCGCAAGCGAAATATTACGTTTTCCATAACTAGAATATTATTATATAATATGTCTTACCTTAATATTATATCATTACGTATTTCTTGGAAATTAAAAAATAAATCCCGAGCAAATACCGATGAATAGTGTTTTTCAGAAAATTTCTCGAAAAACTTTCATTTTCTTCTTAGAAATTCAAACACTTTAATTCCTTCACATAGCTCAAATACTACGACATTCCAATATCAATAGGTTATAGAATGACAACCATCTTGATAACATATAGAATATAATTTTATTATTATTCAATTTAATAAAAATCATTTTACAATAAGATCTGAATTTCTCGGTTGTTACATTTATTATATTAATTAAATGATTATTTAATATTTAATTAATATGTAATGATTTTATGTTATAGTTTTAAATTAATGGAGATAAAGTAGTGATGTGGTAATTGTTACATGAAGTTATAATTAGCGAGTAGTTATAATGTGATACTTTTATGTGATTAATTGATGTTAAACATTTAATTAATTAAATAATGTTAAGATTTAATTAATTAAAGGATAACATTAAGAATATGTGTTAAATGATCTATTAAAAGAGTTAAAAGAGTTTTTAAAATCGTTTTCCCAAACAAGACATTACTTTTGTTTTAAACCTATTTTATCCAAACAAGACCTTAACTATTAAAACCTGATTTTAAACTAATATGGTTTTGCCAAGCAAGCCTTAGGGCTTTTAAATTTCTACTTTTGTAACTTATATATTAAATTGATAATTAGTATATGTAATTATATTGGGAGTTACATATTCTATAATTATAAGTGTTATATGTATATTTTATATACACTAAGTTATGTTAGATTTCTAAACCTGTGTCTAAACTAAGAACAAAGAGAAGAAGAGAGAATAAGAGGAAGAAGGCTGCCGTTGATGGAGAAAAAGAAGAAAGGAGAAAAAAAAATCAAGAAGGCTTGCAAGAAGAAAAAGGTAAGAAATTGATAATTTACAATTTTTGTAAATATGTTACATATTTACAAAAATTAAATCACTCAAATATGTTAAGAAATGAACAAGTTATGAATTAAATCCCAAACTACCTTAACTGTTAAACACAAGCTACCGATCAGTCACTCCTGTCCATTTTTACGGGATCAAAACAGAACCAAAATAGATGTTTGATATATGGAAACTATAGTTCGGGAAAGTAAGAATCCAACGATACCTATTGGACCTAAATCCAATTTGTAGATTTCGTTTTATAAGCGTTTCCGTTAAAGACCCCAAATCTAAAAAATGAACCAACTGCTGAAGAAAACCTTGCTGACCAGTCAATTTGGGACTGATTTCCGGGACCTAGACAGATTGGAATTTGGTTTTTGATAATTGAAAATTGTAGTTCAAGAAGATACGGATCCAACGAGTCTTATTGGGCCTCAATCGGAGTTGTGGATCTCGTAATACAAACGTTTCTGTAAAAGACTCCAAAACTGAAAATGTTTACAAGGCATGTAATGGACAGTTGGTAGTGGCCTATTTTCAGGGAGCTATACTGGAGCAAACGGACTGTTTCTTGAGCCTAAAACGTAGCTCAGGAAGTCACGGTTCTAACGATACCAAGTGGGTCCAAATCGGACTTGCAGATTACCGTCTACAAGTGTTTCTGTGGAGGACCCCAACTTTAAACGAAAATTATAGAATAAATAGAAAATAAATATTAGAAATTCATAATAAATTTGTAAAAATTATTTTAAAGCCTAAAAATGGGTTTCTAATAATTTGGAATATATATTCATTAATATTTTAATATTTTTAAATATTAATGATAGTTAATTTATTTAATTATTATATTAAATAAATTACTTAAAATGATTTTAATACTTTAAAATCATTTAAAATTATATTAAAGAGTAAGAAAATATTTTAAGTTATTTTAATGACGTTTAATATTTTTGATGAATTTTATTAATAAATTAATATTAATGATAATGGATTTATTAAATAAATTGTGTAAAATTAGAATTAATGTTTTAAAATCATATAAAATGATTTAAGGGTTAGAAAAATATTTGAAGTTATAAAATATAACTTTTGATATTTTGTCATAAAAATATTAATATTTTAATATTAATGGCGTTATTTGATAATGATTTTAAATGTTTTAAAATCATTTAAATGTGTAATTAAGGTATTAAAATAATTTGAGATATTATAAATGATTTATAATATTATGACATGATTTTCATTAATATTTGATATTAAATAAATATTAATGATAAAGGAATATTAAATTATTTAAATTCATTTAAATATGATATTAATGATTAAAAATCATGATAAATAATGATAATTATCTGAAAATTATTATAAGTCATTGAAAAATATTTTGACTGAAAATGAAATTATCTAAGGTAAATGTAAAAGCATTTAGGCAAAGTCTTATGGAAATTAGACTCATGAATTATCCATTAGACCATGGGATGTCGAAAATTAAAATTGAATTCAACTCAGGATTTAAATAGTTTGACTTGATACCGAAGTTTAGGTATTTTATAGACTGATAGGATTATGTGGTAATTTATTAGGTTATATTATAATTATATTTAACAGTACTATATTGTGATGATATTATTCTAATATTTGGAGACCTGTATTATCTATATTAGGTCTTGATTAAAGCGATATAGGTTGTGTAATCTGTAATCAACCAGACAGTAAAGTTCTCTAACTTCGACCTCGAGTTGATATTTTTGAAATATGCTTGGGGTTAATCATTACCGATTATACCATGTCTATGAATTATTGATTCACTTTCTGTGCACATTTCATGTATTCATCGGTATAAAAGGCTGATCACCTTCATTACCATTTGGTCCAGTTGATTTATTCATGTTCATTATTCATTCTGGGGACAGAATCCTTGTAAGGAGGGAAGGATGTAACAATCCAGAATTTTATTTTAAATTATAATTCAAAATATTTATTGAGTTATATAAATATTTAAATGATGTGTTATTATTGAATAAATATTTATTTAAGGTGAGTTGATTTGATTATTTATTTGTTAAATAAATAATTTATGAGTTAAGGAAATTGATCATCATGAGATAATATTTTAATATTTAGTTGATTAAATAAAATTATAATTATAAAGAAAATTATAATTTTGTTGTATTGATCTATGTGGTAAATTTATTTAATAAATTGTTATTAGAATTAATTAAAGTAAGTGTGACCATAAACTATATTATAAAGGAGTTATTAAAATAAGTTAATGGAGGTTAATTCAGTTTTCCAAACAAGGCTTAATAAATGTTAAGTCTTTAATTTAAATCTTTTTTACCAAACAAGGGGTAAGATTTAATGGGTTAATTTTCAGTTAGTTAGCCAAACAAGCCTTATGGCTTTTGAGTTTTTTTAAAAAAAACTGATGTCAGTTAAAATTATATTTATATTATATATATTTATATATATATATATATATATATATATATGAATACCTATACGTTATATTGTTAGTACGTAAGGTTAGAGTTAGAAAGAAAGAACTCAGAAGAGGAAAAAGAGGAGAACAATATAGTTACAGAAAAAAGTAAGAGAGAATTCGGAGAAGTCTAGAGAGAGGATCTGGAACGAGGACGAATATACCTACAACTTTTTTTCTTTAAGTGTTTTAATTCGAGGTCTTTAGGAAGGGTCAAAATAATCATCTTTGTGACTGTTACATATCAACAGGAGATCGGAGGGCGTCGATAGAGCACATACGCAAGTATAGTGCTCCCGACGATGGAATATGTTATTCTAAGTGATGTAACATGAAAATGCATGATATAATACATGACATATAAAATTTCCTTGCTCATAATAGAAAGAATTGGCATTACTTAGTATGTGTTTTGAAAAGAAACTTAAAGATTTTGAAAAAAAAAAAAACAAATCTTGTGGAAACTTATGTTCTATAAGTTCTGAACTTAGTGGTTTATATACATGATTGAGTTCAAATATAAATGAGCATGATATGGTGTTTATAGTGTCTTGTTCATGATAAAACTTGTTAGACCTCGTGTTAGAAAAGTTTTTAAGAGAAACTTGATATAATAGAACTAAGGTGCATAAATGCTTCATGAGTTAGGTTTTGAACTTGAGAAGACGTTATCATGACTTAGTTACTTATGATAAGAGTTTTAAAAGTTGTCTTATATGTGCTACACTACATCATTAATGATAAAATGATTTCAAAGACAAACTCTATTATCTTTTGTAAACTAAGTATTAAAACATGAATGATATGTGCACTCAACTAGTCAAACATGACATAAGTTATTTAAGCTTGTTTTAAAAGTATGAACTATGCTATGTCTATGTAAATGAGATAGATATATGTGAGCATGCTATTAGAGGCTTATTAGTACAAATATATGGTTTAAAAGCTTATAACATCAAATCTTGTTAAAAAAAAGTTGTTAAGCCTTATTGATTGAAATAAGTCATTATGGAGCTAGGTAATTTGAATGTGAACTTGAAAATAGATCACAACCTATTTGATGTCAAGTACGGATGATTAAGGTATACTTATACATTCCTAGCTATTCTAAGAGTATGATGAGAAAGTGAAATGAATGTTTTACAAATCTAGTTAGGAAACAATGTAACGTTACTATTATATTAAGAATGTATGAAATATATGACTAATGGATATGAATCCATGATTATATAACTGTGTAGGAATATACGAAGTGCAGATAAGCGTTAAGCAGTTAAGTCGTAGTTCATAAACTACAGATCAGGCAAGTCTTTCAGTTCCTATTTGCTATGTGAACTTGATGATTAACTGTTTTAAATCTTTATTTCAAAAAACATGATGTGTTATATATATGTTGAAAGTATGAAATGTTAAAGTCAATTTATGACTATGTTGATTGATT
This sequence comes from Panax ginseng, assembly GCA_020205605.1. Classification (NCBI taxonomy): domain Eukaryota; kingdom Viridiplantae; phylum Streptophyta; class Magnoliopsida; order Apiales; family Araliaceae; genus Panax; species Panax ginseng. The sequence continues at coordinate 87,840,086 of CM035139.1, read as the reverse complement.
AAAACATGCTGATTGAGTAAGGACTCAATCTTTATACTTGTTATATGAACTGTAGCATGTATGTTATATGTTGAGCATGTTATTATGTGCTATGTGTTGCATGAAAACTATTAGATTTTGCTGAGCTGTCGAACTCAACCTTGCAAATAACCACTTTTGCAGGTTCAAGATTCAAGGTAAAGTTATGTGTTACTTGAAAGACATGAATCAGATGTGATACTTGAAGATTTATACACTTTGGTTATGTTATTATTATTTGAACCATGTTTAAGGTTCCGAATAATGTATTAATGTTGAATTGTAATATCATTTTGTGATGTAAACTATTGTAGTATTAAAATGATTCTGAGATATTTAGATGTAAAGGTTGAAGGTTTTGGGAATGAGGATAGTTTGTAATAGAAAATTTTAATTATTCCGCAAATTTCAATGGTTGTATTATCGTTTAATGATGTTAAATTAGAGGTTGAATGTATTATTAACGACCGAAATTGAGAATTAAATTGCATGAATTTTGGGGTCGTTACAGTTGGTATCAAAGTTGTAGGTTATAAACCTTAGGAAAGAGTACCCTAGGCTATAACCTTAGAGAATAAAGGAGAAGATGATAAAGAAGTTAAAAATCAAAAAAGTTATATTTAAGTATGGTACAATTGTACTCTTTAATAGTTGATGTATCGTATCTAGGCTAAACGATTCCTTCATAGAGCGGAGGTATATACGAACTAGCAACTCGGAACCTAGTTTTTTGGTTATTTGTGGGAAACCACTCAGTGTACCTTATTGAAACTATTAGAGACTCGATGTGTACCAAGTATAGAAATGGATACGTATGATGAAAATGTGGAACTTAAATGAAATGTTGAGCAATGTAAATGAAGTTAGAAATTCTTAAAGGAAGAATTGTTATATAAACAAGAAAATTCAAAGAAGAATCTTGAAGAGATATAAAGATAAGAAATGGCAATAGTTAAGATAATGAATAATGTCGTAAATGATGAAAAAAGGGAAAGAAAGAGGATCGTAAAACAAAACGATCATGATTTAAGAAAAGAATTTTAAGGGAGATGATTATAGAATAAGATCACGACGTGATCTGTTTAAGTTATAAAAGAAAGAGGGTTTATAATGTTTGAATAAATATAACTTGATGCTATGAAAATAATGTACTATGAAATAGTACGAGGGAAACTCTCATGGAGTTATAAATGATGAGGTACGAAAAACTCGTATTGAGCAAAGAGCAAGTTATAAGCAAGATAGATTTAGGTGGGGATTTCAATTGAGGACTCATGTGATTGCTGAGTTGTACAAACCTTTGTATGGGAGAGGGTTTTTTGCTTGCACTTAGTTTATCTCATTGATAATCATTGGAATGTTGGTGTAGCGCTATCAATGTATATGTGGTGAAAAGGTGATTCTTTTCTCATGTGTATATTTGATAGTTAGAAACTATTAAGATTAGTCAAATATTATTAGGATTAAAACTAATGTAAATGGTAAGTTCGTGACTCATAATAATATAGTATATTTTGAACCCCTCAGCGAATGGACGCCTATGGTCTGACTAGGATAAGTTCTTAAACTCATATTATTGTGGCAAGTTCCTGAACTTCCAATATGCGGTAAGTTTGATGAACTATACTGGGGGTATAGGAAGATTGTAAGTTAAAATACAAGAATATTTGGTATAAGAGCATTAGTGGTGCTAGAAATAAAAAGAATTGGTTAAGTAATGAAGTAATGGAGTAAAGATGGGAGTTGATGGATACCTGGATATTCTAAATCTACTAGCTATGCTAGACTTTCAAAATTTATTGACTTCGTGCTGATGTTTGCTGTAAGACCCCAACTTTTATGAATAAAGATTAATTTCTCTCAAAATATATTTTTGAATATTATGGTGTGAATATGATATAATGTTATAGTTGTGGGTAATATTTACAAAGTTTTCAAAGTAAACAAGTGGTTATATAATATTCGATTGGTCGGGGAATATTCGTTTTAATAGGAAATATTCGTACGACGACACAATCATTGGTGGACCCCACAACGGAAGTATTGTCGTAGTTAGAAAATGACAGAATTATCTTTTATAAAAATAACGGAAAAAGTTTTATCGTTAAACTATTGAACTACTCAGTAGTAAAAGTACAGTAATACGCGTGGTTGCATAGTAGCACACGGTATTGATTATTGATGCTTACGTGAGAAGTCACTCAGTTATACTCAATTATTGCAACAGTAATTGATGCATCATATCTCTCATATTATTGATTCAATTATTGTCATAGTATTATCTGCATAATATTTTATATTATTAAATCAATAATTAAGACGACAAAGTTATTCATATTATTATTTGCAATATTAACAATGTCTAGAAGTTCTGTCAAGGAGAGGTTTGGTCACCTAATTGCGCGCCAATAAAGAGAAATTCTTATCGAAAAGCCCCCTCTTTCCTTGGAACGACCTGGTTGTTAAATATTGTGAGTTATAATATTAATGATGAATAAGTTCGTGTTGATTAAAGATGAAATTGATAGTTCCATTATGTTTGGATTATTAGTGTTAGTGAAAATCGACATTTATTTCGATAATAATTGATGTCTGGAAGTTATACTGACCAATCAGTTAATTAATCGGATAAATGAGCAATTAATTGCTATTAATTCACATGCTTATAACTATTTGTTCACATGTGTGTACTATTGATTCACATTCATGTACTATTAGGGGAGGTGGTGCAAGATTGATAATACTTGCATGACTAAGTTAAAAATAGAGGTATAGATGGAGGTACTATACTATAATTCGTATTTTCACATGTATAGAACTACTGATTCACATGATTGAACTATTGATTCACATGATGTACTATTTGGGGAGGTGGTGCAAGTTTGATAATACTTGCAGGACTAAATTAAAAATGAAGGAAAAGATGAAGGTATTATACTGTAATATTTTGAGCCCCAAAATGTGCAATTATCGAAACTATATTTTCCTATAAATAGAAGCTCATTCTTTCGTCATTCTCACCAATTCAGTAAGTCTCACAAGAGCAATTATACAAAGTGAAGTTATAGAGAGAGAATCTATAGAGAGAAAGAAGAAGAGAAGTCTGCTACCTCACTATTCCAGTATCCAGTCTTCTTCTGAGGTAAGGGATATTATTTTGTTTAGTATTCATAGGAATAATATTTTCTTCCATACTCTGTAGTATGTGAGTAATATTATTTCGTCTCATATTCCTGATTATACTCTCATCTTGTTAAAGTATTGCTTATTACTCCGTGAAATTAGTAGAATATCCTTGAGATTTGCGCTTCATCTAGTATCGTTTTACAAGGATATTTTTTACATTCTTGTTAAGTTTTAAGTTTTTCATGCCGGAGTACTATCCATGAGTACTGTGGCGACCCCAAATCCGGGTACTTGCAACCCGAACTCGGTTCTCCACGATACCATTTCTTTAAGCTGAATAATACTAAATAATAATACATTCGAACTTAATTTACATACATCAAAGTTTACTTCCCTAGGTACGTAACCTTCAAATACATTCCTTACAATATTTGACAATAGATTCCATTGTCTTACTAACTATAACCATTAACTCATAATATAAACTCATTCGAACAGCTTTCCTTTCCCCTTGTTCGTGCCTGAGCCTTCAGGTTACTCATACATAACTGAAAACATTTAATTTAAGCAAGGATGAGCATTTGAGTGCCTAGCAAGTAATAACAATTATATATATAAGCTGAAAGAATATAAGTATTCTCTTTACATAACACTTCTATAACGAATCGAAAGTTGTGAAGTAATCTGTACTGATAAAAAATTTAAATAACAACTCTCTTCCAAATTATTTAAATTTGGCTCTGGCTCTACCCATGAATAGGGTTTAAGAAACATACAATGAACATTGTTTTTCATTTTCGAAAAGGTTTGGCAGAAATCCATCCACAAACCGTTCTAGCTTACGGGTACGGAGGGTGATCAACCCCATTGTACCCTGTTTTGATCAATACTACATAACTCTAAACGAAATTCATCGTTTTATTATGTCTCACTTAAAAAGCAAAAATTTTCCCATATAGGGATGTTCATACATGCCTGGTTCCAAACCCGAAGGTTTTTAATCTTGCTCAACAATAATATGTAGTTCAACATATATATATATATATATATATATGTGGGTAATTGAAAAAGTGTATCAACATGTGAATAAATGCCATGATTATCCAAGTGGGGACACTTGTATAACCATTTAGAAATCAACTTAACAGAATATATATCTGAGCTAACATGTTGATAATCAAAGCGTACAAAATGCCTACCATAATAGAAAAGAATTACGAAACTTCTTACTCATGTCCATTGCATAAAGAAAATGCAAAGGTAGGATACTTTTGATTCACGATTACAAATCTCAACTTAGGTTTTATCTCTTTATCACAACCTATCAATAATCGGATCATTCGTTTGATTAGAAATATATCATAACACATAGTCTTTATACATTATAGTCATTACATAGTCTAATCACGTCATCACATAATCGCATGGTGATCATACTTTTAGTTCATATTCTATACTTGAAATATTTTTATACATTTTTCAAATATCTCATCCATGTTCTTACAAGTAGCCTTTTCTTTCTTTTATAAGGTCGACATTTGTCGACGTCTTTAAGCGACAGCTTTATCGGGTAATTACTGAGTCTAAGACTCTTATTCTGTATCTCAACATCAGTCATTTTATTTTTAAATGACTTAAAATAATTTTAAAGCTTTTATGATATTTTATCATGCATTTTCAAACATCGAATTATAATTAAATGATTTATCAAACAATTATATTATCATTAATAATTAATTTATATTAAACTATTAATGAAACCATTGCCAAAATATAAAAGTTATTTATAATAACTCAAATTATTTTTAAAACATTTATATTACCCTTAAATGATTTTTTAAAATAATTAAAATCATTTTAAATAATTACCATTAATATTTAAATATTAATGTACTATTTATCCAAATATTAAAAGTCATTAATTATAACTTAAAATATTTTAAATCCTTAATATCCTCTTTAAATGATTTTTAAATAATTAAAATAATTTTAAACTATTTATTTAATAATAATTATTAAATAACTAAATATCATTAATATTAATTAATTAATGAAATTCATCACAAAATATTAAAAGTCATGGGAAATAACTTCAAATATTTTCTTATACCATAAAATAATTTTTCATGATTTTTCATGAATTAAAACTATTTTTAAATCATTTATTTAATATTATAATTAAATAAATAAATACCTTTATATTCCAAAATATTAAATATTTATGAAATATACTCAAAATAATTAAATATTATTTTTAGGACTTTAAAATAATTTTTTTAGAATTTATTAAGTATTTTTAATAATTAAAATCTAATTTTTCTAATTTTTAAATCATTTTCGAAATTTCCAGAAATTGAAAAATTTAAAATAATTCAAATCACGCCAAAAGGGGCCTATTGTAATGATGTAACTGTCATATATAGGTGTTCTTCATCTCAAGAACACTGTCAGAGCAGCGTGTGAGGGGACTACTTTGACCGTGAATAACTTTATGCTCTTAACGAATCTGGGACATCTATGACTTGGATCTTGTAGAGGAAAATACCGGAATACAATAACCAACAATCATTACTTCTAAAAAACATCAGATCTGGGAGAAATTAGGCATCAAAATAGTATGAGAACATTTGTTCTTCGTGAAAAACGATTAAATGATGCCTACTTTGAGCCTCTATAACTTGACGATTAGTATAGCGTTTATGTGATCTATCAACTCCAGTGTGTATACAACATATAGGACTACAACTTTAATACTTAACATCATCATAACAACAAGAAATCAAGCAGCTAAAGTATGGTCAAACCTTGTCAGAAAAATCAACACTTAGAAAATTACAAATTTGCCCGAATTTTTTGATCAATCTTAAGTCAACCCAGTTTGACCTTAAATAACTCTTAATCCATAATATATATGGACTGATTCTTTTGGAGGTTAAATACCACATAACACGCTACACATAACAACCTTTAGAACACAAAACACATTAAAGATAACCGAGATATAAGGCACGACATTTGCCAAAAAAATATTTTACGGACACTTGGAATATTTTCAGGTTTAAAAAAATGATTAGGTCAATGCTTAGAATTCAACCCATTTTAACCGCTTATAAATCCTGATCTACAATATCTATGAACTTGATTCGTTTTTCATATTAAAGACCACATATCAGGCTACATATAACAACTTTTAAACAACAAAACTCATGATCAAAAAAAGATATATAAGCTCTGACATTTGACAAAAAATCACAGAAATGAAATTTTCCAGATTTCTCAAATCTTCAAATTCGTGTACTTTGATGTTATGGGTCTGTATTTTTACAACCCAGAACATTAATAGACTCCCTATTAAACAACTTTAAACAATCAATTGCATCAATTAACATCGAGTCGAAGGATTTCTAATTTTTGGGATTTCATACCTTTTCTTACTTTGATTTCTTGATTTCTGACTTTGATGCTTCTGATTTGTTATTTGTGGTTCCTGGGCTTTGATTATGAGTGTATGGGTAAGAGAATTTCGGAGGTTTGGTCTAGAGAGAATGAAGCTAAGTGTTGTGCATAATTTTAGTGTATAATGAGGACTTTCTCTATCTCCAATCTATATAAATCATGTAGGCAATCATGTAATGTTTGATTGATGGTAATAATACAGTCCATAAGTGAATTCTAGATTGAATGGCCGGATTTGTGGTGATTGGTAACACAATAATGCACAAATAATTCACCAATAATGCATTAAAGTGGACAAAAGGGCAAAATGGTAATTTCCCCTCCAATAATTTATTTCTTCCTTTAATAATGCACAAGGGCATTTTGGACTTCTCTCTTTCACTAGTAAGGGCATTATAGACATTACCCATAACCATTAGGGTTTATCACTTTAGATTTTAAAATAATGTAACTAATAATACACTAATAAGCCAAAAAGGGTATTTTGGTAATTTCCTATATAATTTCATAGGCATTCTTGTACATGGCAATTAAATGTAATATTTAATCACTAGATGGTAATTCTTATTATTTACCAATTACTTTTCATCCTTTGGTAAATTAAAACATTTATACATTAACATCGTAATTAAACCCGATAATTTAAAATTAGGGTTTTCGATTTAAAATTTAGGGTTCTATAATTAGGGTTTCTTAACGCCATCAATTAAGGTTTCTAATTGACCATTAGGGTTCTCAAATTATATGTGTATGTTACTAATACAGTCATTACGTTCTCTAACTTCAACCGGTTAGGGTTGTAATAATTAGGGTTTGTCCTAATTATCGACATCTTATACACAATAACTTCATATACACAGTCACCATTCACCATTTCTCATAATGTAGTTTAATAATTAGGGTTTCACAAAGACAAGATCTCGGTCTTATGACCTAATCAATAGTCATTGCTCAATATTTTCTCGTCTTTACACACAGATTACATATTTATGGTACTGTAAAATTATTATAACAATAATATAATATTATTATTCTCATCTCTTGATCACAATTCCAATCCAGGGTTTGAATCTCATATCTGAATTCTCTTTCTTACACAACATTAATAATCAAGTTAAAATAATTAACTTAAATATTCTGAGTAAATCATATAATAAAATATTTAATATATAATTCTAATTATCACTTCATATATTATTTCCAATCATGTTTTCATGAAAAATAATTAATAAAAACATTTCGGCTTACAGAAATTAATTATCATAACAATATAGTTTTGTGGTAATTAATTATTCCAAAATTATTTCTAATTTTTTTCAAGTAATAAATATATTTGCATTTATCGTTCACATTACTAGACACTTATTCTCGTCATTAAATAAAAAAAAAAAAATTTATATGCAAAATTTCTTATTTATTTTATATAGAAAATCTCGGGTTATTACAAGTACTATTTATTTATACGGTACTATTCACAAAAGTACTATTCACGGGTACTATTCACAAATTACTATTCATAAATTACTATTCACGAAGTACTATTCATAAAGTACCATTCACAGGGTACTATTCTCGAAGTACTATTCATGGGGTACTATTCACCCCGGGTACTATTCATGACAAAAATTGATTTCTTTTCGGTCCAAATCATTTTTGATACAATATCATTCTTGAATTTTACTCCACAAAGCAGTATCATATTGGCAATTTGAACATTATTGAATTATGGATAAATTAAATTATTAAAGTCTTTAAAATTTATCCTTGAACTTGTTTTATTGAATTCTTATATCATTGTCATCATCATCATGCTTACATTGTGATGAAAGTCATCTTTAACTTACGTGCATATATGAACTGTTGATTGGTATGATTATGACCACGGATCATTAGGTATAATCATGACCTGTAATGTTACAAATGATGTGGTAAAAGTCCTCATTGGCCTGTAGTTCATTGATGGATAGTTGTTGGTATGATTATAACCAGGGATTATTCAGTATAGTCATGACCATTGATGATTACATGAATATCCTTGGCCGTGGTGCAGGGATGATTCGATGATGTGGTTTATTTATTATGTTGAGTCTCAGCGATAAAGTTGATGAAAATCTTTTTAAATCATAGAAGATAGTAGATATCATGCTCTACTTGACTCTTCTAATGGATTGCTTGTTCTGCTGTAGTTAAACTTGATGTTTATTATATTTTATCAGTTTAACATTGTTGAAGGCTAATGATAATTTATTACATATTATCTTAGTCATAATATTTCTTCTCGGGCTAGTTGAGCTCACCCTTTTCTTTCATTATTCTCTTGAGAAATGAGAACGTAAGCGGACTAGTCGAGGAGCGGAGTGATTTGGTCCGGATGTTTGCATTAGTAGTCCTCACTATCCCGTGAAATAGTGTGATAATAAATGAGGACTTATTTTGAGTTTGAATCTTGCTCTGAAGACAATATTTGTATTAAAACTCACGATTCATGTTGTATAATTAAGTTTGTATTTGTATTCGATTACCATATTTTTTGCGACCCAAGATGGGTGATGTATACCTATTTTGGGGTGTCACATTTGTATCAAAGCTTATGGATATGATCCTAATGAGATGTGAGACAAGAACTAGGAGGGATGAGGCGGAGAATTCTTCCGCTACTACTGACCTACCTAAGTTTATTTGGTATTTAATTGGTGGGTTATAGTATAGGGATAATATGTGTATGTCAATTAACCCTTGTTTTGTGGCGATGCCAAAATGACATCCGAAATGTTGAGATAAGCAATGAAGCACATGATACTGTTGAGTCACCAACGATCAATACCCAGGATAATGTGCAATAGGAAGACAATAATCCTCAGGTAAAAAATAACACCGATGAAATGGTGAACGATGGGATGTTCAGAGGATTTATGAAATTCATGCAACATCAGGCGAGAGCGGCTCCTGTTCAAAATGCAGGGGGAATCACAGGCAACTCTCGGACGGTCACCGCTAAACAGTTCAAGGAGCTGGGACCACCTAAGTTTTTTGGAGAGCCAAAACCACTTAAAGCGGAGACGTGGATAAAGAAGATTTGGGATGCTCTGAGGAGCACAAGGTTCCCTTTGCCACATTCATGTTGCGAGCAGAGGCAGATTACTGGTGGGAATCTGTAAAGCGTACTCAACCTACCGCACTAAAGATGACTTGGGAGAAGTTCCAAGAACTGTTCGACGACAAGTACTTTCTGAAAGTATTTGTCACATGAAAGAGGTAGAGTTCATCAAACTAGAGCAAAAAAATATGACCGTGTCGCAGTACGAAGCCATGTTTGATAAGTTGTCTTGGTTTGCATCACACTTGGTTGATAATGAGGAGAGAATGACGTGGATGTTTCTAAGATGTTTGAAACCCGAGATACGTCAATACCTTATCTCTCACAAACTGTGTTTGTATTCAGATGTTGTAAATAGGGCTCAGTTATTGGAGTACGATAATGAGTCAACCAAACCAAAAGATAGCAGCCGAAAAAATGATAATACCAGTGAGAGCAGTCATCGAAGCGGTGACAACAAGCGTGGAGGGAATTAACATGCCAGAAATGGTAACCACTTCGGTGGTAATCATGGCCAAGATAATAGAAGTGGAAATTTCAAGAAGAGGAGATTCAATAATGATGGAAAGACGTCAGCACCAACACCTATTGTTAAGGAAGGAGAACAATCGTCGGTCGTATGTTACAAATGTGGAGGGGAAGGACACATTAGTCCAAACTGCGCAATGCAGTCCAAAGCGTGTTACAATTGTGGAAAAGAATGTCACCTAGCCCGATTTTGTCATGCACCAAAGTTAAGTCCAGCTGGGATGGAGGCATCAAAGGGTGTCCCAGATAAGACAAAACCGGTAGTTCAAGGGAGAGCGTTTGTCGTAACCTCCCAAAAAGCGAGGAATCCGAATGAGGTGATCACGGGTAAGCTAATCATAAACTCTAGCGAAGTTTATACTTTCTTTGATACCGGTTCTACCCATTCTTTTATTTCTCCTACTTGCGCTCAACGTTTAAATTTGACTCCGGAGAAATTAGATTTTGATTTATCTGTTGAAACTCCGCTGAGAGAAACCTTCATTACATCCACTATTTATAAGTCTTGTTTGATTCAAATCGGTACCGCAAGTTACCTGTCGATCTTATCTTTTTGAAAATACTTGTATTTGATGTGATTTTTGGGATTGATTGGTTAATTACTCATCATGCTAAAATCGATTATTTTCGTAAGGTTGTTAGCTTTCATATTCCTAACCAACCTATTATATGAATTCAAGCAACCAAACCACTAAAGTCAATCACTGTCATATCAATCCATAAAGCTATTCATTTATTGAAAAACGGATGTCAAGCTTTCTTAGCCCATGTCACGGATTTATAAAAATACGTCAAATTTGAATGATATTTCTATTGCTATTAAATTTCCTGACGTATTCCCTGAAGAACTTCCTGGCCAACCCCCAGAGCGTGAAATTGAATTTTGTATCGACCTTGAATCCGGTACAAAACCCATTTCCAAATCCCCATATCGAATGGCTCCTATTGAACTTCAAGAGTTAAAACCCAACTACGTGGAATTGTTAGACATCGCCTTTCATTCGTCCCTAAGACGTCTCCTTGGGGTGCTCCTGTTCTATTCGTGAAGAAGAAAGATGGAAGTATGCGACTTTGTATTGATTATCGGGAGGTGAATCATGTCACCATCAAAAATAAGTACCCATAACCTCGTATTGATGATCTGTTTGACCAGTTTCAAGGTGTCAAATTCTTTTCAAAGATTGATCTTCGTTCCGGATATCACCAATTGAAGATTAAAACTGATGACATTCCAAAGACGGCTTTTAAAACTTGGTACGAACATTATGAATTCGTAATCATGTCTTTTGGATTGACTAATGCTCCTGCTGCCTTCATGGATATGATGAACTGAGTATTCATGGACTATTTGGATCACTTTGTGGTCGTCTTTATTGATGACATCCTCATATACTCCAAAACCCATGAAGACCATGAGCAACACTTGAGGCTGATACTCCAAAAGCTTCGTGAAAACAAGCTATATGCCAAGTTGAAGAAATGTGAGTTATGACTTGAGGAAGTTGCATTCCTTGGGCACGTGATATCAAATCATGGAATATCTGTTGACCCGCCAAAGATTGAAGCAATTCAAAGCTGGGAGCAACCTAAGTCAGTGACCGAAGTATGTAGCTTTCTCGGCTTAGCTGGTTATTATCGGAGATTCGTAGAAGGGTTTTCTCGAATTGCTACTCCATTAACTTAGCTGACTCGAAAAGACACAAAATTTGGTTGTAGCAAGGAATGTGAGAAACATTTTCAAGAACTCAAGAGAAGACTCATTTCAGCACCTGTTCTGACAATACCATCTGGTTCGGAGGGATTTGTCATATACAGCGATGCTTTAGGCAAAGGTTTAGGATGTGTTCTCATGCAACATGGGAAAGTCATAGCCTATGCCTCATGATAACTCAAAGAATATGAGAGGAATTATTCCACTCATGATCTAGAGTTGGAAGCTATTGTTTTTGCACTTAAGATTTGGAGGCATTACCTGTATGAAGAGAAGGTGGAGATCTATACGGATCATAAAAGCCTCAAATATTTCTTCAGTCAAAAGGAACTCAACATGCGGCAACGACGATGACTTGAGCTGTTGAAAGATTATGATCATACCATTCAATACCATCCTTGAAAAGCGAACGTAGTAGCTGACACATTGAGTAGAAGATCATATACGGGTACGAGTGCGATATTGTCAATGCAAAGGCCCATTTTGTATGACTTACAAAGGATGGAGATATAGTTAAAGACTCTAGGGACCCATGTGATGAAGACGAATATATGAGTAGAACCGACTTTAATCCATAAAGTTAAAGTTGCTCAAGCTACAGACCTGGAGCTGATGCGTATGAGGAAGAAAGTGCAAGAAGGTGCTATTCCGGAAGCAAGAATTGATGAAGAAGGAATACTTCGAGTCAACTCCAGACTTTGTGTTCTTAACGATTCTGAATTGAAGTATAAAATCATGATGGAGGCGCACAACACACCACTTACAATCCATCCTGGGAGTACCAAAATATATCATGATCTCCGACATACATTTTGGTGGAGAAATATGAAGAGAGAGGTAGCGGGAATTATCTCAAGGCAGAGCATCAAGTGCCAAAAGGTCCATTGAAACCACTTAAAATTCCAGAATGGAAGTGGGAGCACATTACCATGGATTTCGTTACTGGTCTTCCCAGGGTTTCTCAAGGCATTGATGCGATTTGGGTCATTGTTGATAGATTGACCAAGTCTGCTCATTTCTTACTGATACGAAAAACTTATACACTTGAATGTCTTGCTAGTATGTACATAAACGAGATTGTAAGATTGTATGGGATGCCAGTATCCATAGTTTCTGATCGAGACCCAAGATTCACTTCAAGATTTTGGGTTAGTTTGCAAAAAGCTATGGGCACAGATTTACGATTTAGTTCGGCATATCATCCTCAAACAAACGGGCAGTCGGAGAGGACTATTCAAACTCTTGAAGATTTATTAAGACTCGTGTCTTTGACTTCAAAGGAAGTTGGGGACAAGTTCTTACCATTGGTGGAGTTTTCCTACAACAACAGTTATCAAGCAAGTATTGGCATGGCTCCATTTGAAGCATTGTATGGAAGAAAGTGTCGTTCTCCAGTATGCTGGGATGAGGTGGAAGAAGCAACGTTGTTGGGACCAGAGTTGGTACGTATGACTACGAAAAAGATTCAAACAATCCGATAACATATAAAAACCTCACAAAATCGACAAAAGAGTTATGCTGATCTTCATCGAAAATACGTGGAATTCAATATTGGAGATCAGGTATTGTTACGTGTTGCTCCATGGAAAGGAGTTATGAGATTTTGAAAGAGAGGAAAGCTCAATCCTCGATTCATTAGCCCATTTTTAATCCTTGATCAAGTAGGAACTGTGGCATATAGACTCGCCTTACCGCCAAGTATGTCTCGTGTTCATAATGTTTTCACATATCTATGTTATGCAAATATGTGAAAGACCCGAACCACATTATTAAATTAGAACTGGACGAGAGGTACCTGTTAAAATCTTGGATAAGAAGGATCATATTCTACGCTCTAAAGTTATACCTCAAGTCAAAGTTTTGTGGAGAAACTACGTTGTTGAGGAAATGACTTGGGAGTTAGAATATAAAATGAAATCAAGGTATCCTCACATCTTCGACATACCAGGTACGCACCCTAATTTCGAGGACGAAATTTCATAAGAAGGGGAGGTTGTAAGACCCCAACTTTTATGAATAAAGATTAATTTCTCTCAAAATATATTTTTGAATATTATGGTGTGGATATGATATAATGTTATAGTTGTGGGTAATATTTATAAATTATGCAAAGTAGGCAAGTGGTTATATAATATTCGATTGGTCGGGGAATATTCGTTTTAACAGGGAATATTCGTACGACGGCACAATCATTGGTGGACCCCACAATGGAAGTATTGTTGTAGTTAAAAAATGATAAAATTATCTTTTATAAAAATAACAACGAAAGTTTTACCGTTAAACTGTTGAACTACCCAGTAGTAAAAGTACAGTAATACGCGTGGTTGCATGGTAGCACATGGTATTGATTATTGATGTTTACATTAGAAGTCACTCAGTTATACTCAATTATTTCTACAATAATTGCTGCATCATATCTCTCATATTATTGATTTAATTATTGTCACAGTATCATCTGCATAATATTTTATATTATTAAATCAATAATTGAGACGACAAAGTTATTCATATTATTATTTTGCGGTGATTGACAATGTGTCTAGAAGTTCATCGAGGAGAGGTTTAGTCACCTAATTGCGCTACCAATAAGGAGAAATCATTATCGGAAAGCCCCCTCTTTCCTGGGAACGACCTGGTTGTTAAATATTGTGAGTTATAATATTAATGATGAATAAGTTCGTGTTGATTAAAGATGAAATTGATAGTTTCATTGTGTTGGGATTATAGTGTTAGTGGAAATCAACATTTATTTCGATAATAATTGATGTCTGGAAGTTATACTGACCAATCGGGTAATTAATCGGTTAAATGAGCAATTAATTGCTATTAATTCACATGTTTATAACTATTTGTTCACATGTGTGTACTATTGATTCACATTCATGTACTATTAGGGGAGGTGGTGCAAGATTGATAATACTTGCATGACTATGTTAAAAATAAAGGTATAGATGGAGGTACTATACTGTAATTCGTATTTTCACATGTATAGAACTATTGATTCACATGATGTACTATTAGGGGAGGTGGTGCAAGTTTGATAATACTTGCAGGACTAAATTAAAAATGAAGGAAAAGATGAAGGTATTATACTGTAATATTTCTAGTCCCAAAACGTGCAATTATCGAAACTATATTTTTCTATAAATAGAAGCTCATTCTTCCTTCATTCTCACCAATTCACTAAGTCTCACAAGAGCAATTATAGAGAGACAAGCTATAGAGAGAGAATCTATAGAGAGAAAGAAGAAGAGAAGTCTGCTACCTCACTATTCTAATATTCAGTCTTCTTCTGAGGTAAGGGATATTATTTTGTTCAGTATTCATAGGAATAATATTTTCTTCCATACTCTGTAGTATGTGAGTAATATTATTTCATCTAGTATTCCTGATTATACTCTCATGAAATTAGTAGAATATCCTTGAGATTTGCGTTTCATCTAGTATCATTTCATAAGGATATTTTCTATACATTCTTGTTAAATTTTAAGCTTTTCATGTCGGAGTACTGTCCATGAGTACTATTCATTTATACGGTACTATTCACAAAAGTACTATTTATGGATACTATTCACAAAGTACTATTCATAAATTACTATTCACGAAGTACTATTCACGAGTACAATTTATAAAGTACTATTCATAAGGTACTATTCTTGAAGTACTATTCACGAGGTACTATTCACCCCGAGTAATATGCATGACAAAAATTGATTTCTTTTCGGTCCAAATCATTTTTGATACAATATCATTCTTGAATTTTACTTCACAAAGCAGTATCATGTTGGCAATTTGAACATTATTGAATTCTAGATAAATTAAATTATTAAGGTCTTTAAAATTTATCTTTGAACTTGTTTTATTGAATTCTTATATCATTATCATCATCCTCATACTTACATTGTGATGAAAGTCATCTTTGGCTTACGTGCATAGATGAACTGTTGATTGGTATGATTATGTCCAGGGATCATTCGGTATAATCATGACCCGTAATGTTACAAATGATATGGTAAAAGTCCTCATTGGCCTGTAGTTCATTGATGGACAATTGTTGGTATGATTATAACCATGGATTATTCGGTATAGTCATGACCATTGATGATTACATGAATATCCTTGGTCGTGGTGCAGGGATGATTCGATGATGTAGTTTATTTATTAAGCTGAGTCTCAGTGATAAAGTTGATGAAAATCTTTTTAAATCATAGAAGATAATAGATATCATGCTCTACTTTACTTTTCTAATGGATTGCTTGTTCCGCTGTAGTTAAACTTGATGTTTATTATATTTTATCAGTTTAACATTGTTGAAGGCAAATGATAATTTATTATGCATTATCTTAGTCATAATATTTCTTACTGGGCTAGTTAAGCTCACCCTTTTGCTTTCATTGTTCTCTTCAGGAAATGAGAACGTAGTCGACTAGTCGGGGAACGAAGTGACGGTCCAGATGTTTGCATTAGTAGTCCTCACTATCCTGTGAAATAGTGTGATAATAAATGAGGACTTATTTTGAGTTTGAATACTGTCTAGAAGACAATATTTGTATTAAAACTCACAGTTTATGTTGTATAATTAAGTTTGTATTTGTATTAAGTACCATGTATTTGGCGAACCAAGATGGGTGATGTATACCTATTTTGGGGGCGTCACATTTGCACTTCTATTTTCTTGAAAAACATTGGTTCAAATGATGAAACTAATGAGTTTTAAAAATAATACTGTTATTCGTATGTCTATGCTAATTGCTTCGGCTAGACAAAAATGATTTGAAATATATCAAAATGTATTTTTATATCATCAATGCATCATGTAACCTGGTGTAGAGATGATAAAAATGATGGAGTCATCAATGTAGTATTACTTAGTGTTGGATGTGATCTAAGGATCGTCAGCCCACTATAGTATGATGTAGTATGATAAAATCACCAAATGACGGAATCCTCAAACGGACTGTAAATACAGTGCGGTATCATGAAGTCATAAAAAGATATTTGAGATTTCTTTAAAATATGAGAATATATATATATATATATATATATATGTATATTTTGATTGATGTCCGAATTATTGTAGAAGTCTATGCTATTTGATTCAGCTAGACGAATATTGAAAGATGTTCATGAAATTCAAGCGTTTCTTGAGAAGTTATGCCAAACCAAATTGTTTTGGTGCTGATTCAGATGTTGAAAAGCTGAGATGAACAACCCTATTATAGGGGAGTTATTTTACGCAATGCGTTTAGATGTTTGTGCACAATACATGGTACGAAGGGCTAATCACCCTAAGTACGGGAGGCCCTATAGTCTAATGACTGTTAAGGTTTAAGTTGAAAGAGTACTTATAACTGAGTGGATGATCAAGACAATACATCGTCTGAAGGGCTTAAAGACCAAGTACGGAATTCCTATAGTCTAATGATAGTTAAGGTTTAAGTTGAAAGAGTACTTATAACCGTGGACGTAGTTCAAGGTCTTATGACCCTCAGCATGATTTGGAATCTCTTAAATTCCTGTTATTCATATCGCTTCCCAATTATTGAGTAATTATGGAAGATTCTTACTATTCTGAAAGGTGAAAGTGGAAAGGATGAGAAAATTAAGCAAAACATAATAATTTCAAGAAAGAATTGAAACTCCAAAAAGAAGAGAAATGTGAAACTCTTAGAAGAGGAATGAATAAAGTATTAACGTAAAATCTATTTTGATAGATTGAATGAATAAAGATTAATAGATAAAATTTCGAGGACAAAATTCTTAGAAGAAAGGGTGAATGTAATATCCCGAGTGTTTATGATAATGATCCTTAGAGAAAGATAATGAACGGGTCAAAGAATATATAATACTCAAAATATAATAGAGTTCAAGTGAAAGTTATAAAATAAAAATTCCAAGAATTTATTATCAAGAATGGTGGGAGTAGGAAATATAAAATCTATATTAAGGTAATGTGTTGAAGTTATTCAACGAAGAGATTTGATGAAAACCTGAGTAAGGTAGGGTTTCAGTGATTCTGAAGACGAAATACTTGTAAGGAGGGAAGAATGTGACGAATGATTTTTTGAGTTGTGATTCTGGGGACAGAATCCTTGTAAGGAGGGAAGGATGTAACAATCCAGAATTTTATTTTAAATTGTAATTCGAAATATTTATTGAGTTATATAAATATTTTAATTGATGCGTTATTATTGAATAAATATTTATTTAAGGTGAGTTGATTTGATTATTTATTTGTTAAATAAATAATTTATGAGTTAAGAAAATTGATCATCATAAGATAATATTTTAATATTTAGTTGATTAAATAAAATTATAATTAAAGAAAATCATAATTTTGTTGTATTGATCTATGTGGTAAATTTATTTAATAAATTGTTATTAGAATTAATTAAATTAAGTGTGACCATAAACTATATTATAAAGGAGTTATTAAAATAAGTTATGGGAGGTTAATTCAGTTTTGCCAAACAAGGATTAATCAATGTTAAGTCTTTAATTTAAATCTGTTTTATCAAACAAGGTGTAAGATTTAATGGGTTAATTTTTAGTTAGTTAGCAAAACAAGCCTTATGGCTTTTGAGTTTAAAAAAAACTGATGTCAGTTAAAATTATAGTTATATATATATATATATATGAATACCTATATGTTATATTGTTAGTACGTAAGGTTAGATTTAGAAAGAAAGAACTCAGAAGAGGAAAAAGAGGAGAAGAAGATAGTTACAGAGAAAAGTAAGAGAGAATTGGGAGAAGTCTAGAGAGAGGAATTGGGGAAAAAGAAAGCTTCGTAATCAAAAGAATAGCCATCATCTTCTAAAATTAAGGTATCCTCTTGCTTGTATTTTTCAAAAAAGTTGTAGTTATATTCTCTTCTAAAATTCTCTGTAAAAACTTTGTGAAGGTTGAATTGTTTGATGTATATAGCTTTATATGATAAATTATTGGTTATAAAATTGTTTTCATAAGTTTATATATGAGTATAGTGAATGAATTCATGTTAAGTATGCATTTTGTGAAGGAAATCATATTACAGTGAATTGATATGAACATATATGAATATCGCTTAGTTTAAAGTAACATAAGGGTTTAATTAGTTGTATAATATATAAATTGACTATTGAATTCGAAAGAGGATGAATAAAAATAAGCATAGTATGTTGAATTAACTGTTTTGGTTGAAAACCAAAATCACAGTGATGATTTTCAATAAAACTTTCAAAAAGTGAAGTTTTTGCAAAACTAGTAAAAATTAATGGTTGTAATTTGGATGTTTATGTTGTTTTGATGGCTAGAAATGCATTAGAAAACATTAGATTATGTTTCTGTAAACCTATTACACCTTAGATAGGTTGGTATGGTTGTTAGAAAGGAGTTTGGAGGCCTAATTTGGCTTTCCGTAGTGCTCTAGAGAACAAAATTGCAAATCACAGAAGGGACCCCCACCTCGGCGGGCCCCCCCAGTGAAAAAACCCCTGCCCCGGCGGGGGTGCGGTGGGGGTAGTCTGCTAAGCCAAATTTTGAAATAAAAAATTGACAAGACATGTTTTTACTAAAACAGCCATAACGTTTTCATACAAACTCCGATTGAGGTGATTAAAGATGATCTGGAACGGGGACGAATAGACCTACAACTTTTGTTTTTTAAGTGTTTTAATTTGAGGTCTTTAGGAAGGGTCAAAATAGTCATCTATGTGACTGTTACATATCCAGAGGCGATCTGAGGGCGTCGATCGAGCACATACGCAAGTATAGTGCTCCCGATGATGGAATATGTTATTCTAAGTGATGTAACATGAAAATACATGATATAATACATGACATATAAAATTTCCTTGCTCATAATAGAAATAATTGGCATGACTTTGTAAGACCCCAACTTTTATGAATAAAGATGAATTTTCTATAATTATAATTTTTTTTGAATATTATGGAATGAATTTGATATAATGTTATATTTGTGGGTAATAGTTATAAATTTTGCAAAGTACGCAAGTTGTTATATAATATTCGATTGGTTGGGGAATATTCGTTTTAACGAGGAATATTCAATGCGACGGCAAAAAATCATTAGTGGACCCCACAATGTAATTATTATTTGATTGAGAAAACGACAAAAATATTTTATGAAAATAACGGCGGAAGTTTTATCGTTAAGCGTTGAAACACCCTTGGTGTTAAAAGAAATGCAGAATCTGCGTGGTTGTATAGTAGTAACACCAGTATTGATTATTGATGCTTACGTGAGAAGTCACTCGGTTTTGTTCAATTATTGCTATAGTAATTATTGCATAGTATCTCATGTTATTTGATTCAATTATTTTTGATATTTTATATATTATGAAATCAATAATTGAGATGACAGAGTTATTAATATTATTATTTATAATATTAACGATGTCTAGAAGTTCTGCCAAGGAGAGGTTTGGTCACCTAATTACGCGCCAATAGGGAGAAATCCTTATTGGAAAGCCCTCCCTTTCCTGGGAACGACCTGGTCGATTAATATTGTGAATTATAATAATAATAATGATAAATGTTGTTAAAAATATTGAAGGAATTTTATAAAGTATTTGTTATAAATTTTACTTATTATTTGGACCCCCACTTACCCATTTTTTAAAAACAGTTGGAGAAAGTTATCTCAGTTTTCTTTTATTTATTATAAATATATGTGTATTCTATATATATATATATATATATATATAAAAGAAAAGTGATGATGGGAATGGTGGGTGGGGCAGTGTGTGCGTGTGTGGGAGGGAGTATAATTGTTAGTATATTATATATATAATAAGTGTCTGCATGTGTGTTTGAAAAGGAAGTTAGTGGAGGAAATTGGTGGACGAATTTGTAAGCCTTTGCCGTAAGGCAAAGGTTATAAATATATTTATATTTTATAAGTTTTGTTTTATTAGAATATTTTATTAAATCAATATGGACCGTTCATGAATTAGTTACTATTCAGTCCATTCTCCTATAAATAGAAGCTCATTCCTTTATTATTTCTTACGAATTCACTGAAAATCTAGAGAGAGAAACTATAGGGAGAAAGAAGAAAAGTATTCTTCTACTTCACTACTCCTATATCCGGTACTCTTCTTTTTAAGGTAAGGGGTATTATTTCTTTCGTATTCATGAAGCGAACTTCTGTTATTCTATTTTTTTTATTATTCTGTTGGAATAACTTATATACGCGGTCTACCCTATACTTGGTGAAATTCTTCTGTTATTCCATTCTTTATCGTTAGGTTGGAATAACCTGTCTATACGAAGTACCGCATACATGATGAAATTCTTCTGTTATTCCATTCTTTATTATTCTGTTGGAACATCCCGTCTGTGCGTCTACGCATGACCTGGTTCCGTTATTTATTATTTTGTTGAAACATCTTGTCGGTGCGAATTTCGCCTGACCTAGTTCCGTTATTTATTATTCTGTTGGAATAACCTGTCTGTGCGGTCTATCGCATGCCTAGTGATTTCTTTTGTTATTCCATTCTTTATTATACTCAGTTGGTTAAAGTTTTGACTTCTATACTCCATGAAATTAATGGAATATCCTTGATATTTACGCTTCATCCAGTATCTTTTCATGGAAATATTCTTCTGAGCATTCTTGAATTTTACTCTATAAAGAGGTATCATGTTGACAATTTGGACGTTATTAGTTCCTGGATAAATTAATTCTTGAACTTGTTTTATTGAATTCTTATATCATTTTCATCATCCTCATGTTTATATTATGTTGAAAGTCATCTATGGCCTGTAATGCATAGATGGACTTGGTATGATTATGACAAGGGATTATTCGGTATAATCATGACCGTAATGTTACAAATGATGTGGTAAAAGTCCTCATTGGCCTGTAGTGCATTGATGGACAGTTGTTGGCATGATCATGATCATTGATGAATACACAATTATCCTTGGCCCGTAGTGCATGGATAATTTGTGGTTGTGATACTAATGAATATCCTTGGCCGCAGTGCAGGGATGATGTGGATTATTTATTGCTGAGTTCCAGCGATAAAAGTGACGAAAAACCTTTTAAATCATAAAAGATAGTAGATTTTATTCTCTAATTGACTCTTTTAATGGATTGCTTGTTCCGCTGCAGTTAAATTTGATGTTTATTATATTGTATCAGTTTAACACTATTGAAGGCTAACGATAATTTATTATGTATTATCTTAGTCATAATATTTCTTACTGGGCTAGTTGAGCTCACCCTTTTACTTTCGTTGTTCTCTTCAGGAAATGAGAACGTAGTAGGGACTAGTCGGGGAACGGAGTGACGGTCTAGATAATAGCATTAGTAGTCCTCACTATTCTGTTAAATAGTGTGATAATAAATGTAATGAAGACTCAATTAAGTGTGGATATTGTCTAGATGACAATATTTGTATTAAAACTCACAGCATATATTTTGTCGTATTTTACACGACTGTGTATAATTAAGTTGTATTTGAAGTTTGTACCATGTATTTGGCGACTCATGATAGGTGATGTATACCTATTTTGGGGGCGTCACAGTTGGTATCATAGCTTAGGGATATGATTCCTGGCTAAGATGTGAGATAAGAACTAGGAGGGGAGAGACGGGGAATTCCTTCACTAGTATGACCTACCTAAGTTTATTTGGTATTTAATTGGTTGGTCAGAGTATAGGGATAATATGTGATATGTTAATTAACCCTTGTTTTGTGGCAGTATTTGAAAATGACGTCCAAGAATGTTGAGAACATCAATGGAGCACAGGAGACCATTGAGTCTCCACGGATCAATAATCAGGATAATGTTCATCAAGAAGGCGACAATCCTCAGGAAAATAACAACACTGACCAGATGATGAATGATGGAATATTCAGAGGCTTTATACAATTCATGCAACATCAGGAAAGATCGTCTCTTGTACAAAATGCAGGTGGAAACACTTGCAACTCTCGGACGATCACTGCTAAGCAGTTCAAGGAATTGGGACCATCGAAGTTTTTTGGAGAGTCAAAACCACTTAAGGTGGAGACGCGGATAAAACAGATCTACAAGATATTTGATGTCCTGGGATGCTCCGAGGAGCAAAAGGTTCCCTTGTCCACCTTCATGTTGCGTGTAGAGGCGATTCTTTCGTGGGAATCAGAAAATGTACTCAACTCCGCCATGACAAAGATGACTTGGGAGAAGTTCCAAGAATTGTTCAACGACAAGTACTTTCCCGAAAGTATTCGTCACATGAAAGAGGTAGGGTTCATCAAGCTGGAGCAAAACAACATGAACGTGTCGCAGTACGAAGCCAAGTTTATCGAGTTGTCCCGGTTTACGTCCCATTTGGTTGATAATGATGAGAGAATGACGCGAATGTTTCTAAGAGGTTTAAAACCCGAGATACGTCAATATCTTATCTTTCATAAATTGTGTTTGTATTCAGATGTTGTTAATAAGGCTCAGTTATTGGAGCGCGATAATGAGTCAACCCAACCAAAAGAGAGCAGCCGACAAAATTATAATACTAGTGATAACAGTCATCAAAGCGGTGACAATAAGCGTGGAGGGAATCAACATGCCAGAAATGGTAACCACTTCGGTGGTAATCATGGCCATAATAATAAGAATTGACATTTCAAGAAGAGGAGATTCAATAATGATGGAAAGACGTTAGCACCAGCACCCGTTGTTAAGGAAGGAGAACGACCACCTATCATATGCTTCAAATGCGGAGGGGAGGGACACATCAGTCCAAACTGTGCAATGTTGTCCAAAGCATGTTATAATTGTGGAAGAGAAGGTCACCTAGCCCAATTTTATCGTTCACCGAAGACAAGTTCAGCTTGGATGGAGGCATCAAAGGATGTCCCAGAAAAGTCAAAGCCAGTAGTGCAAGGGAGAGCGTTTGTCGTGACCTCCCAGAAAGCAAGGAACCCGAACGAGGTCATCACGAGTAAGCTTATCATAAACTCTAGCGAAGTATATACCTTATTTGATACTGGTTCTACCCATTCTTTGATTTCTCATACTTGCGCTCAACGTTTAAATTTGACTCCGAAGAAATTGGACTTTGACTTATCTGTTAAAACTCCATTGGGAGAAACCTTCATTACATCCACTGTTTATAAGTCTTGTTTGGTTCAAATCGGTACCCTCACATTACCCGTCGATCTTATTTCATTGAAAATACTTGCATTTGACGTAATTCTAGGGATTGATTGGTTAACTACTCATCATACAAAAATTAATTGTTTTCGTAAGGTTGTTAGCTTTCATATTCCTAACCAACCAATTATATGAAATCAAGCAACCAAACCATTGAAATCAATCACTGTCATCTCAAGCCATACAGCTATTCATTTATTAAAAAATGGATGTCAAGCTTTCTTAGCTCATGTCACGGATCTAAATAAAAATACGTCAGTTTTGAATGATATTTCTATTGTTAATGAATTTCCGGACGTATTCCCTGAAGAACTTCCTGGCCTAACCCCAGAGCGTGAAATTAAATTATTTATCGACCTTGAACCCGGTACAAAACCCATTTCCAAAGACCCATATTGAATGGCTCCTATTGAACTTCAGGAGTTAAAGACCCAACTACAAGAATTGTTAGACTTCGATTTCATTCATCCTAGTACGTCTCCTTGGGGTGCTCCAGTTCTATTTGCGAAGCAGAAAGATGGGAGTATGCGACTATGTATTGATTATCGGGAGTTTATCCATGTCACTATCAAAAATAGATATCCATTGCCTCGCATTGATGACCTGTTTGACCAGTTTTAAGGCGCCAAATTTTTTTCAAAGATTGATCTTCATTCCAGATATCACCAATTGAAGATTAGAACCGATGACATTCCAAAGAAGACTTTCAAAACTCGGTACATGCATTATGAATTCCTAGTCATGTCTTTTGGATTAACTAATGCTCATGCTGCCTTCATGGATATGATGAACCGAGTATTCAAGGAATATTTGGATCAGTTTGTGGTCGTCTTTATTGATGATATCCTTATTTATTTCAAAAGCCATGAAGATCATGAGCAACACTTGAGGCTGATACTTCAAAAGCTTCGTGAATATAAGCTTTATGCCAAGTTGAAGAAATGCGAGTTTTGGCTTGAGGAAGTAACATTCCTTGGGCACGTGGTATCAAGTCATGGAATATCTGTTGACCCAACAAAGATTGAAGCTATTCAAAGCTGGGAGCAACCTAAATCAGTGACCAAAGTACGTAGCTTTCTCGGCTTAGCTGGTTATTATCGGAGATTCGTAGAAGGGTTTTCTCGAATCGCTACTCCCTTAACTTAGCTGACTCAAAAAGATACAAAATTTGGTTGGAACGAGGAATGTGAGAAGAGTTTTCAAGAACTCAAGAGAAGACTCATTTCAGCACCTGTTCTAACAATACCATTTGGCTCGGAGGGATTTGTTATCTACAGTGATGCTTCTCGCAAAGGGTTAGGATGTGTTCTCATGCAACATGGAAAAGTCATAGCATATGCCTCTCGATAACTCAAAGAATTAGAGAGGAATTATCCTACTCATGATCTAGAGTATCCAGCTGTTGTCTTCGCACTTAAAATTTGGAGGCATTACTTGTATGGGGAGAAAGTGGAGATCTTTATGGATCATAAAAGCCTCAAATATTTCTTCACTCAAAAGGAACTCAACATGGGACAATGACATTGGCTTGAACTATTGAAAGATTATGATCATACCATCCAATACCATCCTAGAAAAGCAAATGTGGTAGCTGACGCATTGAGTAGAAGATCATATGCAGGTACGAGTGCGATATTATAAACGCAGAGGCCCATTTTGTATGACTTGCAAAGGATGGAGATAGAGGTAAAGACTCTAGGGACCCATGTGATGATGGCGAATATACGAGTAGAACCGACTTTAATCGATAAAGTTAAAGCTGCTCAAGCTCTGCACTGGAGGCGATGCGTATGAGGAAGAAAGTACAAGAAGGTGCTATGCCGGAAGCAAGAATCGATGAAGAAGGAATACTTTGAGTCAACTCAAGACTTTGTGTTCCTAACGATCCTAAGTTAAAGTATAAAATCATGATGGAGGCGCTTAACACACCGTTTGCAATCCATCCTGGGAGTACCAAAATGTATCGTGATCTTCGTCATACATTTTGGTGGAGCAATATGAAGAGAGAGATAGCGTTGTTTATCTCAAGGTGTCTAACTTGTCAACGAGTCAATGCGGAGCATCAAGTACCAAAAGGTCCATTGCAACCACTTGAAATTCCAGAATGGAAGTGGGAGCACATTACCATGGATTTTGTTACTGGTCTTCCCAAGGTTTCTCAAGGTATAGATGCAATTTGGGTCATTGTTGATAGATTGACCAAGTCTACTCATTTCTTACCAATACGAGAAACTTATACACTTGAATGTCTTGCTCGTATGTACATAAACGAGATTGTAAGACTGCATGGTATGCCAGTATCCATAGTTTCTGATCGAGACCCAAGATTCACTTCACGATTTTGGGTTAGTTTAACAAAATCTATGGGCCCGAATTTACGATTTAGTTCGGCATATCATCCACAGATGGACGGACAATTAGAGAGGACTATTCAAACTCGTGAAGATTTATTAAGACTCTGTGTCCTTGACTTCAAGGGAAGTTGGGACAAGTTTTTACCATTGGTGGAGTTTTCTTACAACAACAGTTATCAAACAAGTATTGGCATGGCTCCATTCGAGGCGTTGTATGGAAGAAAGTGTCGCTTCTCCGATATCTTTGGGATGAGGTGGGTGAAGCAATGTTATTGGGACCAGAGTTGGTACGTATGACTACGAAAAAAGATTCAAATGATCCGGACAACGATAAAAACCTCACAAGACCGAATAAAAGAGTTATGCGATCTTCATCGAAAGGACGTGGAATTGATATTGGAGATCATGTGTTGTTACGTGTTGCTTTCCCGGAAAGGAGTTACGAGATTTGGAAAGAGAGGAAAGCTCAATCCTCGATTCATTGGCCCATTTTAATCCTCGATCGAGTAGGGATCGTAGCCTATAGACTAAGCTTTTACCGCCAAGTATGTCTCGTATTCATAACGCTTTTCATATATCCATGTTACGTAAATATGTGAAAGACCCAACCACATTATTGAGTTAGAACTGGACGAAATAGCGGAAGATTTAACGTATGAAGAAGTTCCTGTTCAAATCTTGGATAAGAAGGAACATATTCTACGCTCCAAGGTTATACCTCAAGTCAAAGTTTTATGTAGGAACCACGATGTTGAGGAAATGACCTGGGAGTTAGAATCTAAAATGAAATCAAGGTATCCTTACCTCTTTGATATACCAGGTACGTACCCTAATTTCGAGGGTGAAATTTCATAAGAAGGGGAGATTGTAAGACCCCAACTTTTATGAATAAAGATGAATTTTCTATAATTATCATTTTTTGAATATTATGGAATGAATTTGATATAATGTTATAGTTGTGGGTAATAGTTATAAATTTTGCAAAGTACGCAAGTTGTTATATAATATTCGATTGGTCGGGGAATATTCGTTTTAACAGGGAATATTCGTACGACGGCAAAATCATTGGTGGACCCCACAATAGAATTATTATCGGATTGAAAAAACGACAAAAATATTATATAAAAATAACGGCGGAAGTTTTATCATTAACTGGAAATACGTGTGGTTATATAGTAGCACACGGTATTGATTATTGATTCTTACGTGAGAAGTCACTCAGTTTTGTTCAATTATTGCTATAGTAATTGTTGCATAGTATCTCACGTTATTTGATTCAATTATTTTTGATATTTTATATATTATTAAATCAATAATTGAGATGACAGAGTTATTAATATTATTATTTGCAATATTAACGATGTCTAAAATTTCTGCCAAATAGAGGTTTGGTTACCTAATTGCGCGTCAATAGGGAGAAATCCTTATTAGAAAGCCCCCTCCTTCCTGGGAACGACCTGGTCGATTAATATTGTGAATTATAATAATAATGATAAATGTTGTTAAAAATATTGAAGGAATTTTATAAAGTATTTGTTATAAATTTTGCTTATTATTTAGACCCCCACTTATCCATTTTTTAAAAACAGTCGGAGAATGTTATCTCATTTTCGTTTTATTTATTAAATATATATATATATATGTGTATATATATATATATATATATATATATATATATATATATATATAAGAAAAAAGTGATTATGGGAATGGTGGGTGGGGAGTAAAAGTGCGTGTGTGGAGGAGTATAATTGTTAGTATATTATATATATATATATATAATAAGTGTCTACATGTGTGTTTGAAAAGGAATTTAGCGGAGGAAATTGGTGGACGAATTTGTAAGCCTTTCCCGTAAGGCAAAGGTTATAAATATATTTATATTTTATAAATTTTGTTTTATTAGAATATTTTATTAATATTTTCTTAAATCAATATGGACTGTCCGATTAAAAGTAAATCAATCTGGACAGTTCATGAATTAGTTAATATTCAGTCCATTCTCCTATAAATAGAAGCTCTTTCCTTCATTATTTCTTACGAATTCATTGAAACTCCAGAGAGAGAAAGAAGAAAAGTATTCTACTACTTCACTACTCCTATATCCAGTACTCTTCTTTTTAAGGTAAGGGGTATTATTTCTTTCGTATTCATGATGAGAACTTCTGTTATTCCATTTTTTTTATTATTCTGTTGGAATAACCTGTATATGCGGTTTACCCTATACTTGGTTAAATTCTTCTGTTATTCCATTCTTTATCGTTATGTTGGAATAACTTTGTCTACATCTAAGTACCGCATACATGGTGAAATTCTTCATTATTCCATTCTTTATTATTCGCATTGGAACATCACATGCGTAAAGCTACGGATGACTCGGTTCCGTTATTTATTATTTTGTTGGAACATCCTGGCTTGGTGCAATTTCACTTTGACACGACTCCGGTTCCATTATTTATTATTATTCGCTGAATATCCTATCTCGTGCGTTTACGCATGACCGTTCCATTATTTATTATTCTGTTGAATAACTCGTATGCATCTGCGTCTATCGCATGCCTGGTGATTTCTTTTGTTATTCCATTCTTTATTATACTGAGTTGGTTAAAGTTTTGACTTCTATACTCCATGAAATTAGTGGAATATCCTTGATATTTGCGCTTCATCCAGTATCTTTTCATGGAAATATTCTTCTGAGCATTCTTGAATTTTACTCTACAAAGAAGTATCATGTTGACAATTTGGACGTTATTAGTTCCTAGATAAATTAATTCTTGAACTTGTTTTATTGAATTCTTATATCATTGTCATCATCCTCATGTTTATATTATGTTGAAAGTAATATGTGGCCTGTAATGCATAGATGGACTTGGTATGATTATGACTAGGGATTATTCGATATAATCATGACTGTAATGTTACAAATGATGTGGTAAAAGTCCTCATTGGCCCGTAGTGCATTGATGGACAGTTGGTGGCATGATCATGACCATTGATGAATACACGAATATCCTTGGCTCGTAGTGCATGGATAATTTGTAGTTGTGATACTAATGAATATCCTTGGCCGCAGTGCAGGGATGATGTGGATTATTTATTAAGCTGAGTCCCAGCGATAAAAGTGACGAAAAACCTTCTAAATCATAAAAGATAGTAGATTTTATTTTCTACTTGACTCTTTTAATGGATTGTTTGTTCCACTGCAGTTAAACTTGATGTTTGTTATATTGTATCAGTTTAACACTGTTGAAGGCTAATGATAATTTATTATGTATTATCTTAGTCATAATATTTCTTATTGGGCTAGTTGAGCTCACCCTTTTACTTTCATTATTCTCTTCAGGAAATGAGAACGTAGCGAGGGACTAGTCGGGAAATCCGGAGTGACGGTCGGATAATAGCATTAGTAGTCTTCACTATTCTCATTAAATAGTGTGATAATAAATGTAATGAGGACTCAATTGAGTGTGGATATTGTCTAGATGACAATATTTGTATTAAAACTCACAACATATGTTTTGTCGTATTTTACACGACTGTTGTATAATTAAGTTGTATTTGAATTTTGTACCATGTATTTGGCGACTCAAGATAGGTGATGTATACCTATTTTGGGGGCATCACAACTTAGTATGTGTTTTGAAAAGAAACTTAAAGATTTTGAAAAAAAAACAAACCTTGTGGAAACTTATGTTCTATAAGTTCTGAACTTAGTGGTTTATATACATGATTGAGTTCAAATATAAATGAGCATGATATGGTGTTTATAGTGTCTTGTTCATGATAAAACTTGTTAGACCTTGTGTTAGAAAAGTGTTCAAGAGAAACTTGATATAATAAAACTAAGGTGCATAAATGCTTCATGAGGTAGGTTTTGAACTTTAGAAGATGTTATCATGACTTAGTTACTTATGATAAGAGTTTTAAAAGTTGTCTTATATGTGCTATACTACATCATTAATGATAAATGATTTCAAAGACAAACTCTATTATCTTTTGTAAACTAAGTATTAAAATATGAATGATATGTGCACTCAACTAGTCAAGCATGACATAAGTTATTTAAGCATGTTTTAAAAGTATGAACTATTCTATGTCTATGTAAATGAGATAGATACATGTGAGCATGCTATTAGAGGCTTATTAGTACAAATATATGGTTTAAAAGCTTATAACATCAAATCTTGTTAAAAAAAGTTGTTAAGCCTTATTGATTGAAATAAGTCATTATGGAGCTAAGTAATTTGAATATGAACTTGAAAATAGATTACAACCTATTTGATGTCAAGTACGGATGCTTAAGGTATACTTATACATTCCTAGCTATTCTAAGAGTATGATGAGAAAGGGAAATTAAGGTTTTACAAACCTAGTTAGGAAACAATGTAACGTTACTATTATATTAAGAATGTATGAAATATATGACTAATGGATGTGAATTCATGATTATATAACTGTGTAGGAATACACGAAGTGCAGATAAGCGTTAGGTAGTTAAGTCATAGTTCATAAACTACGGATCAGGCAAGTCTTTCAGTTCCTATTTGCTATGTTAACCTGATGATTAACTGTTTTAAATCTTTATTGCAAAAAGCATGATGTGTAATATATATGTTGAAAGTATGTAATGTTAAAGTCAATTTATGACTATGTTGATTGATTCAAGCATGCTGATTGAGTAAGGACTCAATCTTTATACTTGTTATATGAACTGTAGCATGTATGTTATATGTTGAGCATGTTATCATGTGCTATGTGATGCATGAAAACTATTAGATTTTGCTGAGCTGTCGAGCTCAACCTTGCAAATAACAACTTTTGCAGGTTCAAGATTCAAGGTAAAGTTATGTGTTACTTGAAAGACATGAATCAGATGTGATACTTGAAGATTTATACACTTTGGTTGTGTTATTATTATTTGAACCATGTTTAAGGTTCCGAATAATGTATTAATGTTTAATTGTAATATTGTTTTGCGATGTAAACTATTGTAGTATTAAAATGATTCTGAGATATTTAGATGTAAAGGTTGATTGTTTTGGGAACGAGGATAGTTTGTAGTAGAAAATTTTAATTATTCTGCAAATTTTAATAGTTGTATTATCGTTTAATGATGTAAAATTAGAGGTTGAATGTATTATTAACGACCGAAGTCGAGAATTAAATTTTATGAATTTTGGGGTCGTTACAGAAAAGGTGATTCTTTTCACATACGTAGATGTATAGGATGAGTTTAGTCCTAGAAATGTTATAAGAAGAATATTAGAATGGAGAGGGATAAAACTCGAATAAATTATTGAGTAACGTGAATTATATTAAATTCTTAAAGGAAGAGTTAATAAATAAACAAGAAGATTCAAAGAAGAATCTTGAAGAGATATGTAGATAAGAATCAGGAGTTGCCTACCTCCAATAGCCAAGATAATGAATAATGATGAATAGACAAAGTCTATATGATTAAAAGTATAAATGAAATCGTAAATGATGAAAAAAGGAAAGAAAGAGGATCGTAAAACAAAACGATCACAAGTTAAGAAAAGAATTTTAAGGGAGATGATTATAGAATAAGATCACGACGTGATCTGTTATAAAAGAAAGATGGTTTGTAATGTTTGAATAATTATAGCTTGATGCTATGAAGATATTGTACTATAAAATAGTACGAGATAACTCACGAGGAGTTATAGATGATGAGGTACGAAAAATTCGTATCGAGCAAAGAGCAAGTTATTAGCAAGATAGAGTTAGGTGGGATTTCAATTGAGGACTCATGTGATGGCTGAGTTGTACAAACCTTTGTATGGGCGAGGGTTTTGTGCTAGCACTCAGTTTATTACATTGATTATCATTGGAATGTTGGTGTCACGCTATCAATGTATATATGGCGAAAAGGTGATTCTTTTCTCATGTGTATATTTGATAGTTAGAAACTATTAAGATTAGTAATATATTATTAAGATTAGGTACAGTTCTTAAAACTAATGCATATGGTAAGTTCACGACTCTTAACAATATGGTATGTTTTGAACCCCTCAACGAATGGACGCATATGGTCTGACTAGGATAAGTTCTTAAACTTATATTATTGTGGCAAGTCCTGAACTTCTAATGTGTAGTAAGTTTGATGAACTATATTGGGGGTATAGGAAAATTGTAGGTTAAAATACAAGAATACTTAGTCTAAGAGCATTGGTGGTGCTAGAAATAAAAGAAGTAGTCAGTAATGAGGTAATGTGTAGGACCCCAACTTATTATAAATAAAATTTAATTTTCTCTATTTATTGTTTTGAAATAGTAAGGGTTGATTTGATTAATGTGGTTAGTTATGAGTAACATGCACAAATATTTTAAATAAGCAAGTGGTTATAAAATATTCACTGTTGTCGAGGAATATTCATTTGGTCGTGGAATATTCTTGCTGTCGGGGAATATTTGTACGACGGCGCAGCCTTGTGTGAACCCCATTTCTTGACTGAAATTTTGATTATAGCTTGTAAAATCGTCCGTATGTGGATTTCGGTTAACTTCGGCTTGGAATTTGGAAAAACTTTCTTCTGCAAAGTTATAGATAATTAAATTTCCTATGGAATAGACATAAGATTCGAATTTTTCTGATAAAAGGGCTATTTATTATGAATTATTGAAGTTTCGAAGTTTCAGAATAATTGAGTTTTGAAGTTTTAATTGTTTTATTTAAGAAAAGCAGTTTTCTTATTTATTGTGGGTGGGTGGTTGATGTTGTGGGCTGGTGGTGTGTGTAGGAAGTTAAGAAAAAATATATTATTATTATATTAAATTTTCTTTTTTTGTGTTCTAAGCATTTTCTTATAAATAGGGTGCTTAGGTTAGAATTGAAAATCAGACCAGAAATTAAAGATTTTTCTCTCTATATTATCTAGCGTATTCTTGTGAGTATTTTGATAATTTGAGTGTTGCTATACGGTACAAGTTCCTTCAGAACTATATCCAGTATTCCAGTAAGAAGTACTGTCTTTTCGAGGTAAGGGATGTTATTTTTTTTATAAATGATATTATTTCTTTCAATATCATTATGCCGAAATATTGGTAAGATTTTTCTTGTGAAATTCTTGTCTTTTAGTGTCGGGATTACTATTCACTTATACAGCACTATTCACGTATACAACACTATTCACGTATACGACACTATTCACGAATACGACACTATTCACAGAAAAATTAAATTTTCGTTTTTGTCCAAAATATCTATTATGGATACTAGCTTTGATTGTATCCATGTTTTGATCATTCTTGAATTTTACTTCACTATGGTTATTTATGAAGTATTTTTGAACTTGACCTGCTTTAAAGTACTGAATCCTTATTATTTGTTCTTTTGTTTCACTAGATTCATTTTCTTTAAAATATTTTTCATCATCCTCAGTCCTAAATGATGATATTACTGAATATCTTCGGCCTGTAGTGCAAAGATGGTTGATTTTCTTATGAATATCTTTGGCCCGTAGTGCAAAGATGTACAGGTGTTGAGATGAACATGACCAACTGATGAATATCTTTGGCCTGTAGTGCAAAGATGAATATTTGATTCAAGATGTATATTGATTGATGTTATATGGATAAAATATTGATGATAAACTTTTAAGTTCATAGAAGAAAGTAGATTTCATTCTCTACGTAACTCTTCTAATGAATTATTATTTCTGCTGCGAATATTGATTTAAAACTTGTTGCCTATTGTATTCTATCAGATTTTTCCCTGTTGAGGACTAACGATAATTTGTTCTATGTTATATTAGTCATAATATTCTTTACTGGGCTAGTTAAGCTCACCCTTTTCCTTTTTGTTCTATTTTCCTTTTCAGGAGGCGAGAATGTAGCGAGTACTAGTCGGGGTATGGAATGAAGGTTCTAGAAAGTTGTTTTAGTAGTCCTCACTATTTTGTAAAATAGTGTATCAATAATTGTAATGAGGATTTATTTGAGTATTGATATTGTCTAGAAGACAATATTTGTTTTTAAACTCACAGTTTATGTGTTGTCGTATTTTGCACAATAATTGTATTAATAAAGTTGTAGCTGTTTATGTACCATGTATTTGGTGACTCAGAATGGGTGTTGTATACCTATTTTGGGGGCGTCACATAATGGAGTAAAAAATGAAATTGATGGAGAAAATTAGGTATTCAAAATCTTCTAGCTTTGGTAGATTTTTGAAATTATTTGAATTTGTGCTAATGTTTGCACTTCTATTTTTCTTGAAAAATATTGGATCAAATGATGGAACCAATGAGTTTTAAAAACAATATCGTTATTCGTATGTCTATGTTAATTATTTCGGCTATACAAAAATGATTTAAAAATATCAAAATGTATTTTGTTTTTTTTTCTATAGTCATTAAGGCATCACTAAATATGATGCTGATTTGACAAACGAGGAAGTCATCAATGCAATTAAACCTACTATTGGATGTGATCATAAGATCGTCAACCCACTATGGTATAATGTAGCATGACAAAGTCATAAAATGACTGAATCCTCAACGTACTATCGAGATAGTATGGTATCCCGAGTGTTTATGATAACGATCCTTAGAAAAGGAAATGAATGGGTTAAAGAATATATAATATTTGATATATGACTGTGTTTAATTAAAGCTTATGTAATAAAACCTAAAAGTTATTGAAGAAATGAATGAAGTATATATATATATATATATATATATATATAAGTAATACTTTTTGCTAAGTTAACGTGTTGAAGTTATTGAACGATAATTGTGAAAGAGATTTTGCGAAAACCGAGTAAGGGAGGTTTTGTTGATTCCAAGGACGGAATCTTTATAAGGAGGGAAGGATGTGACATTCTGAATTTTTAAGAATTAATAAATGTGAATTTAATAAATCAAATTCTTATTTTAAGATGTTTAAGTACGAGTATGTGTATATGTGTTATATATTATAAAATATGTGAATTGGTGTGAAGACAATTTAAATGTTAATTTAATATTTATTGAAGTAAATAAATATTTTAATTGAATTATTTATTGAGATTATGTGATTAATATGGAGTAATGTAATTAAGTGTATTATATTAATTAAATAATTATTTAATATTTAATTAATATGTAATGATTTTATGTTATAGTTTTAATTTAATGGAGATATTGTAGTGATGCGGTAATTGTTACATGAAGTTATAATTAGCGAGTAGTTATAATGTGACAATATTATTTGATTAATTGATGTTAAACTTTTAATTAATTAAATTAATGTTAAAATTTAATTAATTAAAGGATAACATTAAGAATATGTGTTAAAGGATCTATTAAAAGAGTTAAAATAATTTTTAAAACCATTTTCCCAAACAAGGCCTTAATTTTGTTTTAAACCTGTTTTATCCAAACAAGACCTTAACTATTAAAACCTGATTTTAAAATAATATGGTTTTGCCAAACAAGCCTTACGGCTTTTAAATTTCTACTTTTGTAACTTATATATTAAATTGATAATTAGTATATGTAATTATATTGGGAGTTACATATTCTATAATTATAAGTGTTATATATATATTGTATATACACTAAGTTGTGTTAGATTTCTAAATCTATGTCTAAACTAAGAACAAAGAGAATAAGAGGAAGAAGACTGCCATTGATGGAGAAAAAGAAGAAAGGAGAAAAAAAAATCAAGAAGGCTTGCAAGAAGAAAAAGGTAAGAAAT
The DNA here is from genome assembly GCA_020205605.1 of Panax ginseng. Lineage (NCBI taxonomy): Eukaryota > Viridiplantae > Streptophyta > Magnoliopsida > Apiales > Araliaceae > Panax > Panax ginseng. Next base: position 87,803,947 of record CM035139.1, on the reverse strand, counting down.
TTATAATTTATAATTTTTGTGCTCTCTTTTGTTAGATCTTTATGAACCAAGCAACTTTTGTTTTGGATCTTTAAAAAAAACTCATGATTTACATGAGTATTGGTATTTTATATGTGTATCAAAGTATTTTTGAAATCAAAAGTGAGAAAATCAAGTTTTGTACCAAAAGGTTTAAGAAAAAGCTTTCCTTTGTATGCTATATATATTTTTATGTTAGATTCGTTGGGTTCATGTGGTAAATAGTTTAAAACATGTTAGCATGCTAGATACATGAGTTAAGGGAAAACCCCTTTGGAATCACTCAAATATGTTAAGAAATGAACAAGTTATGAATTAAATCCCAAACTACCTTAACTGTTAAACACAAGCTACCGATCAGTCACTCCTGTCCATTTTTCCGGGATCAAAACAGAACCATAATAGATGTTTGATATATGGAAACTATAGTTCGGGAAAGTGAGAATCCAACGATACCTATTAGACCTAAATTCAATTTGTAGATTTCGTTTTATAAGTGTTTCCGTTAAAGACCCCAAATCTAAAAAATGAACCAACTGTTGAAGAAAACCTTGCTGACCAGTCACTTTGGGACTGATTTCCGGGATCTAGACAGATTGGAATTTGGTTTTTGAAAATTGAAAATTGTAGTTCAAGAAGATACGGATCCAACGAGTCTTATTGGGCCTCAATCGGAGTTGTGGATCTCGTAATACAAACGTTTCTGTAAAAGACTCCAAAACTGAAAGTGTTTACAAGGCATGTAATGGACAGTCGGTAGTGGCCTATTTTCAGGGTTCTATACTGAACCAAACGGACTGTTTCTTGAACCTAAAACGTAGCTCAGGAAGTCACGGTTCTAACAATACCAAGTGGGCCCAAATCGGACTTGCAGATTAACGTCTACAAGTGTTTCTGTGGAGGACCCCAACTTTAAACGAAAATTATAGAATAAATAGAAAATAAATATTAGAAATTCATAATAAATTTGTAAACATTATTTTAAAGCCTAAAATGGGTTTTTAATAATTTGAAATATATATTCATTAATATTTTAATATTTTAAATATTAATGATGATTAATTTATTTAATTATTATATTAAATAAATTATTTGAAAATAATTTTAATACTTTAAAAATCATTTGAAATTATATTAAAGTGTAAGAAAATATTTTAAGTTATTTTAATGACGCTTAATATTTTGTGATGAATTTCATTAATAAATTAATATTAATGATAATGGATTTATTTAATAAATATATTAAATAAATTATGGAAAATTAGAATTAATGTTTTAAAAATCATATAAAAATGATTTAAGGGTTAGAAAAATATTTGAAGTTATAAAATATAACTTTTGATATTTTGTCATGAAAACACTAATATTTTAATATTAATGGAAGTTATTTGATAATGATTTTAATCGCTTTTAAAATAATTTAAATGAGTTATTAAGGTATTAAAATAATTTGAGATATTATAAATGATTTATAATATTATGTCATGATTTTTATTAATATTTGATATTAAATAAATAGTAATGATAAAGGAATATTGTGGTATTTAAATCATTAAAATATGATATTAATGATTAAAAAAATCATGATAAATGATAATAATTATCCAAAAATTATTATAAGTCATTGAAAAATATTTCGACTGAAAATGAAATTATCTAAGGTAAATGTAAAGCATTTATGCAAAGTCTTATGAAAATTAGACTCATGAATTATCCGACTAGACCATCGGGATGTCAGAAATTGTACCGAATTCAACTTAGACTGAAATAGTTTGACTTGATACCGAATTTTAGGTATTTTATAGACTGATAGGATTATGTGGTAATTTATTAGGTTATATTATAACAATATTTAATAGTACTATATTGTGATGATATTATTCTAATATTTGGAGACCGGTATTATCTATATTAGGTCTTCAGACAAAGCGATATAGGTTGCGTAACGGTAATCAATGGTACATGCAAGTTCTCTAACTCGACCTCGAGTTGATATTTTTGAAATATGCTTGGGGTTAATCATTACTGATTATACCATGTCTATGAATTATTGATTCGCACTGCATATCAGATGTATTCATCAGGTATGAAAGGCTGATCACCTTCATTACCATTTGGTCCAGTTGATTTATTCATGTTCATTATTCGTTCAACTATGAAAATTTATTCATGCTCTTTCACAATGTTTATATTGTAGAAAGTTAGCTAGCTTATTGTTCAATTCTTTTAATCATGATATATCCTTAATTGAACTTATACTTGTTGGGTAAAATTGTTGCTCACCCTTGCTATATCATGATAAACATTATAGATTAGGACGAATACGTCAGATACAGAAAAAGTCAAAGACAAGTCAACTTTAGATTATGTGTGTAGCTAAATTTGTAACAGTAATGTATGATAATAACTTTGTATGTCAGATAGGATATTTATTTAGGTATTATGTGAAGGTTCTCGACCTTGGGGATAGTGTGTAATGTTTAATATATAAACAATTTATGTTTATATCTTTCGCAATAGTTATAGAAATAGAATACAAGATTTGTAGTGATTTAGGACCCGGATCTGGGGTTGTTACAACAATAATACGCGGTGTTGCATAGTAGCACATAGTATTGCACAATAATTCTGATTATTGATTCTTATGTAAGAAGTCACTACTAATTAATTGTTACAGTAATTATTTTTCAATATTTTATTTTATTGATTCAATAATTGCTACGTTAATATTTTATATTATTGATTCAATAATTGTCACTACATAGTATTTCCCATTATCATATCAATAATTTATACTATTTCAATTATATTATTAGATAGCATTATTGGCAATGTCTAAGGAAGTTCTGTCTAGGAAAGGGGTTTGGTCACCTAATTGCACGCTAGTAAGGAGAAATCTTTATCAGAAAGCCCCCTCTTTCCTGGGAACGACCTGGTTGTCATTATTGCGATTCTGTAATATTATTTGTGAATAATTAATTATTGATAAAAATGATAAGAAAATATTTATTTAATGGAGAAATTTTTAACGAGACAATTATTAAGAGTTGATATTTTATCTTCATCGATAAAATAATTCATTCAAATATATTATTGTAATATTACATTATAAATGTGACGCCCCTAAAATAGGTATACATCACACATCTTGGGTCGACAAATACATGGTACTAAATACAAATACAAACTTAATTATACAACATGAGCTGAGAGTTTTTACACGAATATTGTCTCATAGACAATATCCAAACTTAAATTCAATCCTCATTACATTTATTATCACACTAAATAGTGGGGACTACTAAAAAAACCATCTCCCCGATTAGTCCCAGCTATGTTCTCATTTTCTGAAGAGAACAATGAAAGCAAAAGGGTGAGCTCGACTAGCCCAGTAAGAAATATTATAACTAAGATAATGCAGAAGAAATTATCGTTAGCCTTCAACATTCTTAAACTGATAAAATACAATAGACATCAATTTTAACTGCAGCGGAACATGCAATCCATTAGAAGAGTAAAGTAGAGCATGATATCTACTATCTTCTATGTTTTAAACAGTTTATCATCAATTTTATCACTGGGACTCAGCTTAATAAATAAATCACATCATCGAATCATCCCTGGACTACGGGCCAAGGATATTCATTAATATCACATCCATAAATTAATCATGCACTACGGGCCAAGAATATTCGTCTAATCATCAATGGTCATGATCATACCGAATTATCCCTGGTCATAATCATACCAATCAATAGTCCATCTATACATTATGGGCCAAAGATGACTTTCATCACAATATAAGCATAAGGATGATGTCAATGATATAAGAATTCAATTAAATGAAAACAAAGGATATATTTTACAGATTTATAATTTAATTTATCCAGAATTCAATAATGTCCAAATTTTCAACATGATACTGCTTTGTGGAGTAAAATTCAAGAATAATATTCATGTATAAAAAATAATTTGGATAGAAAAGAAATAAATTTTTTGGGTGAATAATACTAGAGTGAATAGTACCTGGGTAAATAGTAACCCCAGTATGAAAAGTACGCCGAATCCCCGAGTGGATAATAAAAGAGTGAATAGTACCCGAGTGAATAGTACCCTGGGAAAAATATTGATATTTAATAAGAAAGTTCATATTAATATTCCAATGAAACGATACTGGATGAAGCGTAAAACTCAAGGATATTCCCTTAATTTCAGGGATTATAGAAGCAATACTTACCATAGTAAGTTTAGATTTAAGAATATGAAATGAAATAATATACAAAACTACAAATGGATTTTCATCTGTCATGCGGTACATAATCCGCATAGACAGGTTATTCCAACATATTAAAGGATGAATACGAAAAATAGTATTCCTTATGAATACGAAAGAAATAATACCCCTTACCTTAGTAGAAGATTGTATACCGCAATAATGAAGTAGCAGAATATTCTTCTTCTTGCTCTCTATAGTTTCTCTCTTTATAGTGTCTCTTGTGAATCTCAGTGAATTGGTGAGAATAAAAGAAGAATTAAGCTTCTATTTATAGGAGAATGGACTAAATAGTAACTGATTCACGAACGGTCCAGATTTATTTACTATTAGAACGGACGGTTCATATTAATTACTATTAAAACCACAACCGACGGTCCAGATTGATTTACTTTTAAAACCACCACCGACAGTCCAGATTGATTTACTATTAAAACCACCATCAACGGTCCAGATTGATTTACTATTACAACCACCATCAATGGTCTAGATTGATTAACTATTAAAACCACCATCAATGGTCATCTATTAAAACCACCATCGACGGTCCATAAGATTAGTAAATCTTCCCATGAAATACTAACAAATCCCTATATTTATATCAAAAATTAAATAACTATTTACCGCAAATCATTTATCTTTAATAAACACATTTTTAATCTATTAACAATTATTCATCATTAATATTATAACTCACAATATTTAACAACCAGATCATTCCTAGGAAAGAGGAGGCTTTCTGATAAGGATTTCTCCCTATTGGCGCGTAATTAGATGACCAAACCCCTTTCATCGACAGAACTTTCTAAACATCGTCAATATTGCAAATAATAATATGAATAACTTTGTCATCTCAATTATTAATTTAATAATATAAAATATTATGCAGATGTTACTGTGACAATAATTGAATCAAATAACGTGAGATACTATGCAGCAATTACTATAGCAATAATTGAGTAAACCGAGTGGCTTTTTACGTAAGCATTAATACCGTGTGCTACTATGCAATCACGCGTATTACTGTATTTTTACCATCGATTATTTCAACAGTTAACGGTAAAACTTTCACCGTTATTTTTATAAAAGATATTTTTGTCATTTTCTAACTATGACAGTTATTCTGTTGTGGGGTCCACCAATGATGGTGTCGTCGTACGGATATTCTCTGACAAAAAGAATATTCCCCGACCAAACGAATATTTCCCAACACAACGAATATTTTATATCAACTTGCTTACTTTATAAATTTTTTAAATATCACCCTTAACTTTAACCTTTTATCAATTTAACCAATTATTAAATAGAATAATAATTATAAAAAAATTGGATACTTTTATTTCATATAATTCGGGGTCTTACAATAAGTGTATGATGTAATAATATAATAATATAATAACGGTGATATTTTTACAATGAATGCACGATATATGAATAAATGAGGAGGAAGAGAGCAAATTGAGTCCAGAGTATTTTTGTTACAAAAAATATTTTAAATATGTTGGTGGCCCCATTTTTGACTGAAATTTGATTATAGCCTGCAAGATCATCCGTATGTGGATTTCAGTCATTTTCTGTTTAGAATTTGGAAAAACTTTCTTCTACAAAGTTGTAGAGAATTAAATTTCCTATGGAATGAACATAAATTTCATATTTTTCTGATAAAAGTGCTAATTATTATGAATTAATGAAATTTCTGAATATTGGAGTTTATGATTAATTTATCAAAAAAATTATTTGGGTTGAAATATTTTTACAGAATGCTTATAATACCATTTAAGAATTTTTGTAAAATTTTGGTGAATTATTGAAAAGCAAAATTAATTATTGTATTTTTAAACTATTTATAGTTAGTTTGAAAATAAAAGAAATTCATAGAAAATTCTATGAATGATGACAAATTATGAAAGTTGGTGAAAAATCTTATAATATTATTTTATAATTTCTGGACAATTTTGGAAAATTATTGAATAACAAAAATATTTATTATATTTTTAAGCTATTTATGGTTAGTTTAAAAATAGAGAAAATTCATAGGAAATTCTATGAATGGTGAAAATTTATGAATTTTCTTTGAAAATATTATAATAATATAAGATTAATATTTATGATGTTTTAATGATATAAAAGTATGTGAAGTTAGTATTTCTATTTTGAAGCTATTAAATGATAGTTTTATAAATAGAAATAATTATAGAAAATTGTTGGATAATCTCAAAATGTGAAAATTATTTGGAAAGTTCGAATCATATTTTTAAATATTTTAGAAGTGTTAGTAAGCTCATGAGGCGTGGGGATGTAAACGCACTAAGTATTTAATGAGTTATGATAAAACAAAATGATATTTTGTTAAAGTAAAATGGTGATAATATCATAATAATGGATTGTCATATATGATGAAGCAACCCCCCGAACCCGAGCCCCAAATCGCCGCGGATCCAGTACACTATTTCTTTCTATAACTGTTTGCGGAAGATATAAACATAAATTATTTATACATTACATTACACACTATTCCCCAAGGTCGAGTAACCTTTACTTATACACAATTCATAAACTATCTAATGATAACATATTATACAACTATACTATTACAAACTAGCTACACAATTTATCCCAAGTCGTACTTGGCATTAACCTTTTTATGTATCCAACGATTCGCCTTATCTCGCAATGTTTATCATGATATAGCAAGGTGAGCATGAAAGCGCCCACCAAGTTTAAATACAACAATATAAGGATATATCATGATTGAAGAGTATGAATAATAAATCACTATAATTCATCAATATAATTGAGAACTAGCGAGAACAAACTTTTGGCTGAACAAGTTTTAAACATGAACAAACATTTCTGGACCAACTGGTAATGAAGGTGATCAGCCTTTCATACCTGACTTATACATGCAAGATGTACAGAGTATAATTTTCATGGCAATCAGCAATGATTAACCACAAGCTTGAATAAAACACTCTTATTAGAGTTAAGTAAGAACAAACTTGCCTGAACCGTTGATTACCGCAACGCAATTTATAACGCTTTATCTGAAGACCTAATATTAATAATATAGATCTCCAATATTAGAATAATATCATCACAGTATAATATTGTTATATTTATATACACAGAATAACCTAAACACATAACACATAACCCTATCAGTCTATACAGCACATAAGACTTAATATCAGGTCAAACTATTTCAGTCTGGCTTAAAACTAACATCATTCTGTCATCCCGACGGTTTAGTCGGACAATACTCGAGTTTAAGTTTAGTTAAACTCTTCCTGAACACTTAAGAATTATCTCAGATAATTTTCTTAGCAGTCAAAATAATTTTCAAAAACTTGAAATAATTTTCAGATAATTAATATCATTTATCAATATTTTTCAATCCTTAAAACCGTATTTAAATGAATTAAATACTACATAATTCCTTAATCATTAATATTCATTTAATATAAAATATTAATGAAAATCCTTACATAATATTATAATGTAATTATAATATTTCAAAATATTTTAATACCTTAAAATCATAATTATTTAATTTTTAAACACTTAAATCCATTATCCGATAATTAATATTAATATTAAAATATTAATATTTTCATGCCAAAATATCAAAAGTTATATTTTATAACTTAACATATTTTATAATACTTAAATCATTTTATATGATTTTAAATCATTAATTCTATTTTTCCTTAATTTATTTAATATATTTATTAAATAAACTAATTACCATTAATAATAAATTATTAATGAAATTTATCATAAAATATTAAAAGTCATCAAAATAACTTCAAATATTTTCCTTTACCATAAAATAATTTTTCATGATTTTTCATGAATTAAAAACTATTTTTCATAATTTATTTAATATTATAATTAAATAAATAAATACCTTTTATATTCCCAAAAATATTAAATATTTTTGAAATATATCCAAAATAATTAAAAACTATTTTTCAAGCTTTAAAATAATTTTTCATAATTTATTATGTATTTTTAATAATTAAAAACCTTTTTGTTCTAATTTTTAATCATTTTCCGGAAAATAATAATAAACTGTCGCTAAAGGGGCCCTATAGCGACAGAACCGTCGCTAGGTGTTCTTGGTGTTCTCGAGACCTTCATGTCAGATTATCGGTTTGGTGGTTTGACCGGATTTATTTCAGTGTTCTAAATAATTTTTGGGTTTTTTAAGACGTTAGTCTTGTAGTATTTATGTAGTACTACAATTATATATCACCATATAAGTCATTAAGCAACATAATCGCAAGATCCAAGTCTGCAAAGTCGATGTCAGAGGCCTGCAAGGATTTCTGGGTTTCCCAGATTTCCAGACAGGTTCGAGTGGCCATTTTATGGCTCGATTAAATCTAGGTTCCACTCATTTTATATGTAATATTATGGTTCAAATGTGTAGTCACTATGTCAAGGAACAATTACCTAACACGATCTGAGTTCAACAACAACAGATCAACAAGATTCAAGCCGGTCAACGTATTGGTCAAGAACTGTTCTTGAACAACTGGGTTTTCAGATTGTTCTTGAATAGCTTAATAACGGTACTTTGACCATAATTTCCTGTCATTACAGTTATGATCTAGGTGTTATATTTACTTTAACATGTAGTCTATATCCCAAACTACACTAAACAATCAACAACTTAGCCTAAACAGTAAAACATAGGAAGATCTCGCTACGCAGAAAAGCTTGTCAGACGATCTGAGTTTCTGGGTTTTGCCCAGAAATCCAGAAAATGAGATCGGTCAACGACCTTTGACCGCTTGTAACTCACGATCTAGACTTGATCTGGACTTGATTCAAGTCTCAGATCCAAGAGCTAACAGCAAAGAACAGACCTACAACATTAAACACACCTAAACATTAACAGACAAAGATCTAGAGGCCCTGACATTCGTTGTCAGACCTCAATTTTCCACTTTTCCAGATTTTTATAAACTTTAATTTCGAGCATCAAAATGATATGGATCTGAGTTTTAACAACCCAGATCATCAAATGACACCCTCTAACACATATCTAGCCAACAAATTACAACAAATAACATAAAATCATAGGATTTTCGAAATTAGGGTTTATACCACTTTTTGGGCTTTGATCATGATTCTGATCTTTGATCTTGTTCTTGGTACACGTGGGGCTTGAATTGTGACTGAAATAACACTAGAATTTCGTGGGTTTGATAGAAAATGGGAGTTGGTGAGAGAAAAAATGAAATTGGCTAAATCTTTGTGCACTTTGTCTCTCCAAATTTATATAACCTACAAGTGCAATGTATTTGATGAAATGGCTGGCCATGTAGGTTGATGTGTTGTGCTAGTAGGCTATACAAAGTCGAGATTAGTTCAACAACTAAAGTTATTGCAATTTCTACAAGTTAGCTTATTAAAGAAACCTAAAAGGGCATTTTGGTCTTTTCCATAAATTTCTAGAATTTGCCATTTAATGAAACCCTTAGGGTTTGGACATTTTTAGGGTTTGTAATTTAATTTTCTAAAATTTCCAATTTATGTTTTTCAAAAATAGAAAATTAAATATTTCAAAATTATAATTAGTATTTTCTAATTATAATAAAAATTCTTAATCACAAATTAAATCTTGCTAATTAGGATTGGCATTTCCTAATTAAACTTGGTAATCACGCAAGTAGGGTCAAAATGGTCATTAGGGTTTTCAACCTACAATTTAGGGTTTCTAAATAGAAAATAATTTTATAATATAGAAATTAAATATTCGTAATTAGATTAGGGTTTTCTAATTACTTAACATTAAAATTAGGATTAATATTTCCTAATTAACATTAAATATTCAATTCACACTTAATTTTCCCTAATTATAAAATTAGGGTTTTCAAATCATCGTTAGGGTTCCTGACGGAAAAGTTTTAAGTTCGATAATTTGAGATTAGGGTTTGCTAAATAATTAAGCGTTACCCTAATTAATATTATAATAATAGCGAGTAGAGCATTATAATTCTCCATTAATTTCCCATTAGGGCTTGAATTTATCGAGAATCAAAACTAGGGTTTTGATCAAGTATTAGGGTTTTGATTTGGAATTAGGGTTTTGTAATCAATTTGTTAAGATTAACCTTAATTAATCTTATAATTATTTACACTTATGCCATTAAGTTCCCGATTTAGGATTTCATGCACCGAATTAGGGTTTCGGATTCCCGGAACTGAAATTAGGGTTTCCAGACCCGATTTCTAGGGTTTCTTGCTAAACGCTAGGATTTTCTAATCGAACATTGTTGTTCTTAATATATTCTTAGGGTTTGTTACAGATATAATTTATCTGGTCAACCCTTGACCCTTAACCATATTCTGAACACAGAACATAACCATAACACAGAACATAGCCACATATACACTTAATCCTGAATAATTCACCTATAAGCCTTCATGAAATTTTGAAATCCTCAAAATTCCATCCTAATAACATCAAATGCATACACTTATTTTATGTCTAGGTCTATTATTTGACCTTAAATCAATCATTTAAGATTTTTATAAATTGTCTAATTTCTCGGGTTGTCACATATGAGGTTTTATATTTCTCAAGTTTTATTATTTACTTCTAAAGTTTTGGAATATGAATAATGGTTTTATGTGATAAATAAAGACAACTTGAATGAATAATAAATTATTAGTTGGTTTATATGTTATTCGAGATAATTATGATTTGATGTTGATCCTTACTTTTAATAGAATTTAAATTGTTTATGAGTAAGGTATTGATTTGATTCTTACGTAAGAAGTCACTATGTATTTCATTCAATAATTGTCACAGTAGTTATTGCACAGTGATTCATATTATTGATTCTTACTCAGTCTTTCAATCAATAATTGTCACAGTAGTTATTGCACAGTGACTCATATTATTTGATATGATATAATTAAACCAGTTGGCAGTATTGTGAGTATGTTAATAAATATGAATTATTGTTGAAAGATTGATGATGTGTAAATAATTGATGAATAAAAGGTGTTGATTAAAGATAAGTATGATATACAAATGTTTGTTCAATTATTTTCTTTTTACAAAAGTAAGTTTGGCAGGACTTGTCGACACTCTACTTTTCCTAAAGTAGTATGGACCACAACTCTATTATTGAACAAATATTGTTAAAACGTGTACAAGTTGGTTTAATTTTCTCTGTGGGACCATAAATTCCACTACCATTATTATATACCTCATTTGATTATTTTGTCAAAACATGTGTGCTAGTTGTTTACTAAATTTTCAGTATAAATAGGTTTCCCGGTTGAGCAACTAAACGGACACCATCACTACACTAAAAATATAGAATTCTTTTACTTCAATATTGTGAGTACTATAATATTGTGAGTATTTCTATTGAGTGTAATGTTACTCCAAGTGTAGATAAGGAATGCAAACATTATTTAAGTTGATCAATTTCACGAAAAGCAGAATCAAGTCAAATGCTAAGGTAAGGGATATCATTATTGTGGTAAGAGGGTATCATTTTTATGGTAAAAATAATATCATTTTCTTTCATACTCCATATTATGGTAAGATATTATTATCCGTTTATTCAGTTTATCATTAAATGGTGAAAAGTCCTGAAAGGATTAGAATATCCTTAATAGTTTGTGTTTCATCTATTATTATGTTGTCAATTTGGACTCTGGATAATTAAGTTGAAAATCACTAAGATCTATGTTATCTTATTATTCTTATGATTTATGTTTATTCATTATATATATCATTGTCATCATTCTCATGCTTAGATTGTGTTGAAAGTTATCTATGGCCAGTAGTGCATAGATGGACTTGGTATGATTATGACCAGAAATTATTCGGTATAATCATGACCATAATTGAAAACACGAATATCCTTGGCCCGTAGTGCATGGATAATTCGTGGTCGTGATACTATTAAGTTGAGTCTCAGCATTATTGGTTTTATAGTTTTATATCTTTGGCCTATAGTGCAAAGATGGACTGTTGGTTATTGGTTTTACAGTTGTATATCTTTGGCATGTAGTGCAAAGTTGGACTGTTGATTTACTTGATTATAAATATGAATTGTGATTTAATTATAATGTGGTGGTTCGTGAAGACAATGATGAGAGTTCTCTTTGTCTTGGGTATAACCAAGAACTGTTGATGAGTATTACAGGAATGAAATACTAACGATGGACTTTTAATCTAGGGGAGATAATAGACATTATGTTCTACTTGATTCTTCTAATGGATTGTTGATTCCGCTGCTATTATGGTTGAAAACTTTTATCTTCTAGAATTCTTTTGATAATTTTATTATCTTAACTCATGATATTCTTTACTGGGCTATTTGTGCTCACCCTTTTACTTCACCACCCCTTTCAGGTAATAAAAGTGTAGCTGGAACTAGCATAGAGAACATGGGTATAAAGTGGTGATACGAATTAGTCACAAACCTAATCAAATTATGAAACGGTGTGGTATAATAATTGTACTGAGAACTTAAAATGTGTGTGACATGTTTTATACATCATTTGATATTTAATTTTGGTGAACAACAATAGAGTGAGGTGAATCAGAATTTGGAAGCGTCAAAGGTGCACTCCATTAGAATGACGAAAACAAAAATCTTCTCGTGTTCCTTCAAGGACTTGATATATTTGTTGTTGTACTTTATATGGCATTGTAATAATTTAAATATGAATATTTGCGTATTATATACGTAACAATATTTGTATTGAAACTCACAGTATATGAGTCGTCGTATTTTGCTCGACAGTTGTATAAATCAAGTTATCAGTAGTGTATTTTTTGGCGACCCAAGATGGGTGATGTATACCTATTTTGGGGGCGTCATAAGAAGAGTTTGATGGATTAAGCAAGCAAATTACAGATTTGACTGTTCTACTTAAAGAACTACACCAGAATCCTCTGTACAAGGAGGAACACAAGGTTCGGATAAAATAATTTTGGAACTTCAGTTGGATACGTCCAACAAAATTCCTGAAAACACCCATCTCAAAGAAGATCTAGACACCGGTGATATCAGGAAAAAAGTCCTTCAAATGGAAGAGACCATTCGGTCTATAAAAGGGATTGGAGCACACGGTAGTGTTTCCTATGCCGATCTTTGTATATTCCCTGGTGTTCATTATCCAGAGAAGTTCAAGACTCCTGACTTTGAAAATTATGATGGGTTAGGAGATCCTTATACACACTTGAAGGTATTCATTGGAGAACTCAGATCTTATGCTGAGAATAAGAAGCTCAGAATACAACTATTTCAAAAGAGTATAACTGGAGAAGCCCGATCATGGTATACCAGATTAGACAATTCTAAAATACATAGCTAGGAAAAGTTAGCTTATGCCTTCCTCACTCAGTACAGCTTCCAGTCTCAGATGGCTCCTGACCGGTACCAAATTACCAAGGTCAATAAATAGTCTAATGAGTCATTTAAAGAGTATGCTCAAAGGTGGAGGCGCCTCGCTGCTCAAGTTATTCCTTCTATGACGGAGTCAGAAATGGTTATGACCTTCATAGATATACAATAAGTTCCCTTCTATGAGAAAGTCTTAGCTGGCAGTGGTAAGCCATTTTCTGAAATGATTAAACATGGAGAGATGGCTGAGATGGGATTGAATTCAGAAAAAAATTCAAGACCTAGCCGCTTTGAAAGCTGTTGTTGAGCACATCATGTCCGGAACTTATGGAAACAACCCCCGAAGGGTCTATAAAAAGAAAGAGGAAGATGTTTTCTTGATACTACAAGGTCAAAAAGGCAGTCAAAACATGCCTATCCATAGGAGAAACTACTCCCCTTTTCCAGCATAGTCTTCCAACCCCACATTGCCAAAGGGTGGAGAAGTCCAGCGCAATCGAGTGTTCACACCCCTAAGGGATTCGCTCGAGAATGTTCTCAATCTTCTGACTACTCAAAAGAAAATTACACATCTTCTTCCACCAGCCAACCCAAATGGGAAAGGTTACAATGCTACACGGAAGTGTACTTATCATTTTTGGACACCGGGACATGATACTTAGGATTGCTGGGCCATGAAACACAAGATCCCAGATTTAATCGATAATGGAGAGATTGTGGTGACTAAACCCGACCAACCTCATGTGCAAGATAATCCTCTTCCTCAACACAAAGAAGAATATGTTAATATGATTAATTGGAGCAGTGGACAAAGTTCCAATTACGTTGTTGAATCTTCCCAAACCAGCAAGGATGGTGTGCTGAAAAATGGGATTACACACAGTTCTAGTTTATGATAGAATGAAAGATTAAGCCTCTCTGCAAGTAAGTATACCAATTGGCAGAACTGGTGATCCATTATCACCAAGTCACACGCCAATTAGTCAGTCATGAGCATGCTAGTCTCCTTCCTTTTGTTATGAATACTCCATCGTCGCCTTCAAAAAGCAAAACACTGGAGGATAAAGTTGCAAAAAGAGCAAGTGCCAAAGCCCGTCGGGATTTTGCCAACAAGAGGGAATTTACATACCTTGGCCAACCTATGGAGGAGATATTTCAGATGCTGATCAATAAAGGAAGAATTACATCCCTTCTACCTACAATCAATCCCCGTTCCAGACGGTTCAATTCCAATGGAGTTTGCCAGTACCACTCCCACTCTTGCGGTCACAAGACATAAGAATGTTGGGAACTCCGCCACCTCAGTCAGAATTTAATTGACAGCGGTGTCATGCAAATGGCAGATGATGACATTTTGTTACTAGAAAGTGGGAACACATGTCCTACAAAATGGAAGGACGGCGTAGCAGTTATATCCACTGAGGATGATTTGGCTGCCAGACCACTCACAATACAGGCAATTCAACTCAAAGGTGCTGACAAACCTTTGAAAGTGGCTACACCAGAGCCAATTCTCTTGCCATCTAGGCCACAGTGTCCTGTTGTCAGCTTGAAAAAAGTCCCATGGAATTATGGGCATGGTAAAGGATCTACTTCATATTCAACTGCTGCAGTGTCGAAGGAGAATCTACTGTATCTTCCCCATCGGGTGATGAAGCCTACCATCAAATCAAATGGGAAAGTTCCCATAGAGAAAATTGAAGAGTTCCTTCATACCGTGGGCCATAACAAAGCCAAGGTGGTTTTAAGCTTGAGAGAAGCTCCACAACAAATTTCCATACTGTACTTGGTTTTCTCTTTTGAAGATCATTGGAAGATCTTGCTAAGGGTCTTGGAAGAAGCCCATTTACCGAAATCAGTGGATGTGGACAAATTCCAACATCTGGTTGATCACATTTTCAACAACAATGTGATATCTTTCACTAATGACGACATACCCGCTGAATGGATGGGTCATAGCAAGCCGTTGCACATAGCGGTTTTGTCCTCCGGATACATGGTAGGAGGAGTCTTGATAGATGGAGGTTCATCTCTGAATATCTGTCCATATGCTACCTTAGAGAAGATGAATATCAACCCCGAGAGGATCAAAAGTAGCCATACAATTATCAAAGCTTTTGATGGGTCCCGACAAAACGCTATTGGAGAGATTGAACTACCAATGGAGATTAGTCCACATACATTCAGTGTATCCTTTCACGTGCTCAGAATAGCCACATGATACAATCTGCTATTGGGAAGACTGTGGATTCATATGGCTGGAGTCGTCCCTTACACCCTTCATCAGCAACTCAAGTACATTATCAACAATAGCCTAGTCACTGTTAATGCTAAGCTGGAATGTCCTGAACAAGGTGATATACCACTCATCAGATTCAATTCAGAAGTTGATTCGGTCAGTTTCCATGCCCTGGAGGTGAGCAACATTCATTACCATCCTATTGGGGTTCCACCTTTCACACCCAAGATTTCTGCCGAGGTAATGTCAGCCACAAAAGATATGATGTCATTGGGTCATCAACCTGTACAAGGGTTGGGAAAAGATCATCAGGGTATTAAGCACCCAATTCAAGTTCCCAGTCAAATAGGGACACCTGGATTAGGCTATTCTGCTAGCTCCAGTCACAAGAATCCTCACAAGAACAAATAGATTCCTTCATCTTTAGCCATATGGCGATTATCTCCACCTACCGATCCTAAGCCTATACAATCTCCGGTAAAGGTTCCAGCCCATGTTATGGCTATACTATTTCCCAAATCGATACCGGTTAAAGCAAAAGAGGTCCTGAGTCCTGATCCCAAAGTGGAAGAAAGGGAACATAGATGTAAACAAGACATCGCTAGGACGTTGTCTAATCTACGCATCCTTTTTCATGATGAGCACACAAATAGATACACTCCAGACGATGACTATCCCGACATTATGGTCATCATTCGGGAAAAGGTGGGCGATTATCGTCACTTCATTACTGTCGTCTATCAGGACTTTGCCCTTGACAATTGGAGCAGCACTCCTTACATTTGTCGCCAAGGGTAAAAAGGGCAAAATCCCTCTGCCCTATAGATAGTTTTAACTGCTTACTTTTCTGTATAGTATTAGCAGTTATTTTGTCAATACATTCTAATACTTTGTATGATTGAACAGTTTCATATATTAAGTGAAAGCATATTTTGTTTCAAGACTCTGAATTTAGATGTGCATGTACTTGCTGATGAGGTGCCTTTTCTCCACAAGGACTGTAACTTTGATGAAAAGTTGGACTCAGGCTTGATGGAAATATAAGAGGACATTGAGATACCTTAGGAGATCAAGGAATGGGTCGAAGACAAACCCAAACCAAATCTTGATCAAAACACCTCATTCAATCTCGGAACCTTAGAAAGCTCTAGGTTGATCTAGATTGGTACAGATCTCACTCCAAACCCAATTCTAGGATGTGTTTGCATGGTTTCATGAAGACATGGTGGGTTTGTCCACGGACATCATCATCCATCTCTTTCCCATTAAAGTGGGATTCAAGCCAGTCAGGCAGAAGCTCAGGTAATTAAAACCTGAGTGGAGTTTAAAGGTTAAAGAAGAAATTTTGAAACAATTTCAAGCTAGCATCATCATGGTGTCCACATATCCTGAATGGCTATCAATATAGTCCCCGTACCTAAACCGGGAGGAAAGGTGCGAGTTTGCGTGAATTACCGAGATCCGAATAAAGCTTGCCTCAAGGATAGCTTTCCTGTGCCATTTATCCATATTCTCATTGACAATACTGCTTAATATGACATGTACTCGTTTGTTGATTGCTTTGCGGGGTATCATCAAATTATGGTTGCCGAGGAAGACCGTGAGAAAATTGCATTCATCACGCCTTGGGGAACCTTTTGCTATAGACGATTGTCATTCAGCCTTATTAATGCCGAAGCAACCTACCAACGAGCTATGATGGCTCTTTTTCATGACTTAATGCACAAAGGGATAGAGATCTGCGTGGATGAAATCATTGTCAAATCCTGAAGGAAAGAAGACCACTTAGACCATCTCAAAAAGCTTTTCAACAGGTTGTGTAAGTACAACTTGAAGTTGAATCCATCCAAGTACACCTTTGGCGTTAAATCAGACAAGTTACTAGGTTTCCTAGTCAGCCACAAAGGGATTGAGCTGGATCCCACCAAATCCAGGCCATCAAGGAAATGCCCATTCCTCAGATAGATAAGGAAATACTGGGAATTTTAGGAAGAATCACCTTCATTAGCCGGTTTCTCAACTCACAGCAACCTGTGAGCCTATCTTCAAATTGTTAAGGAAGAACTCCTCCATGAAATGGAACGATGAGTGTCAAAAAGCCTTCCTTACCATCAAAGAGCAGTTGGTTAACACTCCTATTTTGGTACCACCTAGGGATGATGTTCCCCTTTTCATGTACCTGTCCATTAATGACAATGCCATGGGCTGCATGCTGGGACAAAAAGACGAAAGAGGCCAAGGGCGAGCTATCTACTACCTCAGCAAAAGATTCAGCAGCAGTAAACAAAAGTACACTCTTATTGAGAAGACTTATTGTGCTTTAGCATGGGCTTCTATGAGGTTACAACATTACCTTCATGGTCATACAACCCATCTCATATCCCGCGTGATCCTCTCAAATATGTGTTCAGTAAACCCATATTAAATTTTTGGTTGTCCAGATGGCAGTTGATCCTACAACAATTTGACATCGTCTACGTGATGCAAAAGTCCATTAAAGGACAAGGAATTGCGGATCAACTGGTCACCGCACCCGCATGGGATTTCAAACCCTTGGAAACATACTTCCCCGATGAATGGGTAATGACAGTCCAGCAACACCATCAGTACAATGCATTTTGTACGTAAAAAATGTATTTTGATGGAGCTGTTAACATGGAAGGTTCTGAGCCGAGGCGGTTCTAGTATCCCAGACGAAACAATATCCGTCGTCAGTCAATTACGCTTTTTTACCAACAACACAAATTTGAGTATAAAGGTTGTATCATGGGACTCAAACTTGCCCAATCAATGGGTATCAGGTGGTTAACTCACTTTGGGGACTCAAAATTGGTAATCAGACAAACAACAAGAATCTATCACACCAAAGAGCTACATTTACTGCCATACCATCGACAAGTTTTACAGATGGCTTCGGAGATGCACTCTACAAAAGAGATGCAGGAATAGGTCTCCTCAGATGTTTGGACAAGGACCAAGCTCAGAGGCTCATGGATGAAATCTATGGTGGAGTATGTGGCCCACACATGAGCGTCCCCCTACTTGCTAAAAAGATCATCAAAACAAGGCATTACTGGCTCTCGCTTAAAGATGACTATGATGATCACATCAAGAGGCGCTATCAATGCCAAATTCATGGGAATGCTATTCAATCCCTTCCGAGGGAGCTCCACAATATGAGTTCACCTTGGCCCTTCTCAATGTGGGTAATGGACGTGATTAGGCCCATCGATTTCAAAGCTAATAATGGGCATCGATTTATCTTCACATGATCGACTATTTCACCAAGTGGGTAGAAGCAGCCTCCATCCTCAGGGTTACCAAAGAAGTCATCATTGCTTTCATCAGAAATAATGTCATTTGTCGATATGGACAACCAGAGGTAATTATGTCAGACAATGCTAAGAACCTCAATAACAAAATGATGGAGGAGTTTTGCAGTAAATTCCACATCAAACACCTTAACTCCATCATCTACCGTCCAAAGATGAATTGTGTTGTTAAGGCAGCTAATAAGAACATCAAGAAGATCATGCAGAAGATGTCCGCCAATCACAAAGGATGGCCTGACCTCTTTCCTCCGACTCTACTAGCCTACAGAACTTCAATGCGTACTTCCACTAGGGCAGCCCCCTACTCATTGACCTATGGGATGGAAGTAGTACTTCCCATAGAAGTGCAGATGGAATCCCTCAGAGTGTTGATTAATGCTCAGCTGGATGAAGACCAATGGTTACAAGACAGATATAACCACTTGTCTATAATAGACGAAAGGCGAAGTGATGCTATCTTCCATGGTCAGTTATACCAACAAAGGATCTCCAGATCCTATAACAAGAAAGTCCAGCTACGGTAGTTTAAACAACATGACTTGGTTTTGAAGAAGATCATTGACAACCAAGATCAAGCAAAGGCAAAATTCGCTCCAAACTGGGAAGGCCTGTTAATTGTCAAAGAGGTATTGATAGGAGGTGCTCTCAGATTACAAGAAATAGACAGTGACAAATTTCCACAGCTCATCAACTCAGACACCGTGAAACGGTACTATGTCTGAAGTTACCATCAAGCAAACATTCTGGTTTTAGATCACCAGATTACCAGTCATTTCAGGTTTTTTAACCCTTACTACACACAACCCTTTCTTCATACCCATTTTCCCCATCAGGGAAACACACTCTTCAAGCCAGCAGCTTGGTTTTCAGATCATCAGATCTTTCATTTCACACTCCATACAAATTTCAATTATCCCACCAGGGATTGAACCCTTCCCCTGCAGTTTGTCCTGAATATGGGATCAAACTTTTCCCCACAATTTGTCCTGAACATGGGATCAAACTTTTTCGGCTGCAAAGTGTCCTGAACATGGGGCGAACTACGTCGACCTGATCTCCCCGATACATGGGAGTACGTAGGCAACCATTTTATATGGCCCGGTAGCAATAAAACAAAAACAACAAAAACATTTCTACATCCTTCTCTACAAAAACAACAAAAAATTTATACACCTTTCTACCCTTACACCATTCAGCGTTGAACCTCTTACACCAGGTTCGAACTACGCAGACATGATCTCCTCTTCAATAGGAGTACGTTGACAGCCATTTATGGTTCGGTCTAACCCCCTACCAAAACACAAATACTTGTCATATGATACTGGGATAAAACTTCAATCCATTACATTTCATCGGCTTCAGACCAAAGGGATGGAACTACCTGACCTCCCCATAAATGGGAGAGTTGGTGACCATCTAAGCTGCGATTGATTCCTTGAAGAGCAACACCAATCCATAAGAGATGGAACTAACTGGGCTCATCTTAAATAGGAGTACTGGCAACCATCTGTGGTGCGGTGAATCTCAAAGAGGAAAAGTCACACTCCTCTACACATATACATACAAAAACAAGTCCTAAGACACTAAAGAGGGTAGGGATACATACAGATCAATGATCCATTCTAAAAGATCCTACGACATCTCAATGTCCGCTTATCAAGGATGAGTTCAGAATACATCAAGATCACAAGCCCTGAAGAAGCAGGCAAATTTCAAGCAAGTATCAAGGCACAACTAAAAGGGAAGTGAATCAACATATATTTCCCTGCCATATATAATGTTGTTTGATATATACAATATGTGTTGTACATGACAAAATGGCTAAACTAGTCTGTGCAGGAAAATACAAGTCTATCTATGGATCGGTATGTATGCGGGCTATCAGGTCTAACATATCATCTCTCTCCAAAGAAGGAGGTAACGCTGCAAGCTCCTGCCCAAGGGTATCTACACGAGCTAGTAGATCTGAGGCCAACTATATGGTGGCATGATGCTCATCAATATATGCACTCATATCGGCAAGTATGCCAGTCGTAAGGGATCTCACTGAAGTGCTATCTGTAATGGCCACATCCCGAGTAGATAGGGCAGTATCCCGCTCAATAATCAATGCATCTCTGGCTGATCTGGCCTCATCTATCTCTAATAGAGCGGTGTCTCTCCCATCAAGAGCTGTCAACATCAAGGCCCTAGCCTAATCTCTCTCAAAGGTCATCAGATGAAGACTCTGCTCCAGATATTGTGCTGAATGCTGAATCACAGTAACACTTATACTGGGAGAATCTGCAAGAGCTACTGGCAACCTAGTGAGTGGCTTCTCCTCTGTGGGAATATCAATGTCCTCTATGGGCTCCCCATCATCATAATCAATCCCCGGTAATGTGGATATTACCGCAGCTGATGTAGTCTCTGTCTCTATCTATGCGGAATACTCTATAGAACAACCCGGATGGCTAACAGAAAGTGCAGCTAGCTCACACTGATCCCAATAGGCATACACCCTGGATCTATCCTCTGCTAATAAGTGGCGAGGATCCAAACGCTGACTCAATGCCCCCTCAAAAGGATGGAAGTCCTGGAACTGGTCAAACTGACACATCACAGCCAATGGGTGGTATGTAGTCATGCCCCTCAAACCAGCTAGAGGGAGATAATCCATTCCCGAAGAATGAGTGATGAAGTTGTAGGGTGAACAAAGCCTTGTACACGGAAATACATCAAATGGATCTCCAATCCCTACCAGGAAAATGGACCAAGATGCTGGATCTGTACACTCCACAGGCTGAAAGGAGTATGACAAGGCTATCTTATGGGTAAAATAATACCCGTGCCGTCGAAAAATGCCAATCGATCTCAAGTGTGACATGAACCACACGTACAACATGACCGAACTACTTGTGAATACCCCTACAGGGTAGGTGCTGTAATATGTAGCTGATCTTAACGTCTCTGCTAAAATCATCGGTACAATGGTGTGACCCTCCCTGAGAGCTCTCACTGCTATAATGATGCCATAGTCCAACTCATCCATGTACCGTGGCATGTATACATATAACAATACGCACAGTAGTAGTACATCTACTCTAGCCAAATGCCAATGATCCTCCGGCATGGTGAAATCCCCAGAGTACTATGTATAACAATCTTCTGAGCCAAATATGTCCATCAAAAAATGCTGGGATACAACGTGGCTGAATGTGATCTTATCCTGAACAACTCTATGCCTTAGCCCGGTGAGGGTCATAAACTGCCGACTCATGTCACCGATAGCTATCCGCGTGCAAGGTCTGTCTAAGGGTAGCGCCATTAACCGTGCATACTCTTCTAAGGTAGGAGTCAACTCACGAATACTAAACTAGAAAACTTGTCTTTCTGGTATCCAATGCTCCAGCATACCCTCTATAAAGCCTGCGGGAACCTAAAACATCAGGAGAGTCATAGTATGCTGCAATAACTGATCTACAGTCACCCTGTCTGAAGATGGCATACTATCATACCACAATCTCAAACGGGATGCCACCAATACTGGTGGGGTATGATCAATACGACTAACTGTCAAAGAAGACATCGGTACGGGCCATGTCATAAGACCATCCAGGGGTCAATGCTGAATATCTCTGGACATACATACATATGCATAACATAATACATACATGATCAACAATAGATGGCAATATGATGTAGGAAATAACAGTAAATACATTCTTAAGTACATCATCATCTAATACATCTCTATACAGCTAAAAATATAGGAAAATGGGGCACAGACGCCCAGCTACTAATAGAGGCCTATCAAAAGATATAGTGAGAATGGGGCATAAGCACCCAGTGTCTAACAGAGGACTATCAAAACATATAACGAGAATATACATCAGAAGAAGACAATGGTGTCAATATCTACATCATCAATCTTGTCCACCTGATGTAACTCCTCCTGAGTCACTGGATCTCCATCAACGGGGATGTCATGCCTATACAATGGAGGATCTGCACCGGCAAAACCATATGAGTCATCTGAGGGGCCAGCTCAGGAGCTGGAATGATCAAATGTATTTGCCTCTGCCGGATCTCTGCTCAAGTGTTGGATAAAGAAATGTGCTCGGTCCAAATCTCAGGTTAAATTGTCAATCTGTGTCAAATGAGTTGGATCTCTAACACAGGCCATCAAATCTGTCATCATCATGGATCCAGGAACCATATCCCCCATAAACTATATGGCGCGGGTCTGGGCTCCGATGGTATGAGGGGACCACCAATGCTGGAATGTAGCTTAGGTATGTGGACCCATTGACAGTGTAAAATCGTTAACACCCATCAAGGGGATATCAATGGCGGGTGACTGTGAAACAGGCCAATAACGCCTGGCAGGAGGCAAGATCGGTATACAAATCTCTCCTGTGGTGCTCCTAATAGCACGCTCTCCTAAATAGAGCTCCCATCCTCTATTTGTAAAGATAGGAATCCTACGGGTGGAAATCACATACTCAACACCAGTCGGGTATCCATCCTTTAAAGCCAATGGCGAAGTGCTCCCCAAAATAGGGAATCCAAGTAATGGCATCAGCTGTCAATAACTCCAGCTGTAGGCGATAATGAGTGAAACCCTTAGCTATAAGGAGCTCCGCCAGTAAGGAATAATGCCATCGCTGTCCTCGTGGATAGGTCTCCAAGCCTAGCACACTCACAGGATGTAAAAATGGGAGCCTCTCATAGGCCTAGAACTACTAACACAAAGGTACACATCTGCTGTCAATCAACACTCTTAACCTGTACATGGGAAATTATAAGAGAAATACTCCCCACCACAAACGAGTAAAATCCTAGCCAAGCCTCCGTCAAGCCCTGCGAACGCATGCGCATACCCCTAAGGAAATAGGAGAAGGTGTAGGAACCTAAGTTATACTCTGCGATATGGTCCACATATTGTGTGGCGCTCTCCAAAGTGAATGACACCGTAGAAGAGTTATCAATTATGAAGCAGCCCCTAATGATCATCAGGAATAATCACCGAAGAATGCAATCCCTAACTCTCACATCACCCGGTATGGGCTCACTCAATATCCCACTTATAGCATCTATGCTCAATGGACCTGTACGAACGGTCCTGCCCTTGAGCGCCTCAGTCAGAACTCCTAGTAAGGATCTCACGACAGTCGGGGTAATATTTGTCGTATATGGCACTGGCACCCCTCTAAACTCCATACCGGTGATAAATCACCAATCCATCGGTGTCATCATCACCTCACAGTCCAACAAATGGACAGACTGAATCTGGTGACTCCAGCGCTCAGACAATGCCCTAAGGTAACCCCAAGGAAAATGAAGGGGAAGGATGGAAAAGAACGCTCCAAAACCCCAGCTATGCACAATCGTTCTATAATCAGGATGCAGATCCTGGTATGTGGAGTGAATACTGAGCCAATTCCCTCTAGGCTATGTAAAATCAGGAACTTACATCATAAAATAGATAAACATCAGAATCCTTTACTCCTCGTTAATAAGAAAAAAAGGAAGATCAAATCTAGCTTTTACCTCGTTTGCATACAAGTAAATCGAAGGGTGTCTACTCAAATCACCCAGAAGCTTTGGGATCGACACCTGAATGCTTGAGAAATCCCTACGGGGAATATGTGCACCAGGAGCAGGGTCCGCAACTGGAACATCCTCCTCCTCGTCCTTAACGTCCGGTACGTCAACCCGGATAGGACGTATCACTGCCTCCGCCAAATGATGAGGTTGTCTAACAGAACGGGGTTGAGGCACTTTAGAAGCCCTCCTCCGCACACCTGAAGTGGTCCTGCGAGAACTACTCAACTGATCTAGATCCATATATCTGGACAACAAGTCTCCAAATCACCTTAGAAAGGGTGTGGTAAATTCTAACCTGGAACTTTTCAAAATGTAGTTTTATGACTACATGCATGCATGCATTATTTTAACATACGCCTACAGTAGAGTTAAAAATGCATGACTACCCAATGCCTACATTTTGGAAATTTTTTGCCATACTCCACTTTGTAAATAAGACTACATAAGCATGACTAGGTGGCTATTCAGTAGAACACCTACCCACAGTCATAAACATCCTACATCCATTAATACATCACAGTAAAAAACCGTAAGGGTGGACTAATTACCAGGATTATTTTTCTTTTTCACCTTAGCTCATTTGTCCTCAAATAGGATAAGAAATAACAGAAAAAGGTGCTAATTTAACTGTTTCAAAAGTCAAATTTTTTCACATCATTATGTTCAGCATGGTTTAATACTAACATTTGCTATGTTAAATATTTTTTATCACATCATATGAGCATGCATATTCACTACTATGTGTTTAGATGCATTTCATATCATAAGTCTTTTTCCAACGGATAAAAACTGGAAAAGAAGACATGCATACGTTACCAGGAAAGTGTAGAACACTTGTACAGTGACATAATTTGCAGAAAGACGCCCGAACTCTGCAAATCTGAAGAAGAGCTCACAGATTTCCATCGCGGCGTAATGTGAAAATGACTTATGAAAGCAATGGGTAGCTTAAATCTACCCACGGCTGGCCGCAGGTGTACCTATGGTTGACGCAGGTGTACTTGCGGCTCCCCTGGGTGGGGCCCACCCCTCTAGATTGGTCCAGTTTGAGTTGCAAAGGAGTTCCTACAAGCTAAAAAGGCCAAATCAGGAATAAAAATGCTATGCGATTGAGCATAATAGCCTGAAATCCTGGTTTTCATGGGTCAAGTTATGGCTTTATATATCACTCATTGGAATTCGCCCAAACATAGGGTACACTATACCAATGATCTCAGCCATTGCAAGCTACATTCAGCAATACCTCACGAAGGTCTGATGCCATCAATTCAGGGACGTAGCCCTAAACCTTTTCCCCAGCCGGTTTTCATATAATCATCCATTGATGCACACGTCAATGAAGGTCAAGCAGCCTTGACATTATCCCCAGTAGGGATCTCATCCGTTGATGCACATGTCAATG
Source organism: Panax ginseng (assembly GCA_020205605.1). Taxonomy (NCBI): domain Eukaryota; kingdom Viridiplantae; phylum Streptophyta; class Magnoliopsida; order Apiales; family Araliaceae; genus Panax; species Panax ginseng. The sequence goes on along the minus strand of CM035139.1, from coordinate 87,777,711 downwards.
AAGGTCAGGCAACCCTGACAACACCGACTGTTGGCAGTAACTCCAATAGAGTAGTGAAAAGACCTAGTGGTACAAACCAGGGAAGAACATCCTCATCGGGGAGGACCGATGATGGAATATGTTATACACATCCTCAATAGACAAAGCTATATCCCCACAGAGTCTCTTGTACATAAGAGATGCATCTTCAGTGTGAAGTCTGTATCAAGGATTAAGGACTTTGGTGATAACCCCAACGTCGACATCCTGGAAGTGCCTTAGAGAATTGGATTGCACGTCCAAGATAGTTCATCAGGGTTATCAGTAATAACTATCAATCCTGGTAGAATTTAAGGGGAGCCGGCAATCATCCCACCATGTTGGAGAACAATCTAACAAACCATATACATTTGCATCATGTTGTTGTACATTACATCATTATCTTCTTATTGCATTTCAAGTGTCTAGTATTCTTTATCCTATCCATGCTATTACATTGCATGAATATGATAACGAGGGGCATCTGTAGACACTAAAAATTTTCTGCATACTTGTTACTAACATTGCAGGAGGGGAGAATCGTCTTTCAGAGATAACCCTGGAGGATAGCTCAGTTCAATCCCGGAAATACCACAGAAAGTTTCAACCTCAATCCTGAAAACAACACCGGGAGTTTCAGTTTTAACCTCAAAGATAACCCCGAGGCATGCAGTTCCAATACCGAAAATCACACCGGAGAAGACCATTTCATCTCGAAGATAACCCCGAGATATTCAGTCTCAGTCCCAAAAATAACACCAGGAAAGACAATGTCAACCTTGGAGATAACCCCAAGGAGTACAGTTGCAGTTCCGGAGATAACCCCAAAGATGCTCGTTTCAACCTATGTCGTCAGCTTCAACCTCGGAAACCAAACTGAGGCACTGAGCTCCAGTCCCGAATATAGCCCCAGGAGGTTAGACACACCTCAGAGACAACCCTGAGGACATCCAGTACTTGCAGCAGCCCAATCTCAGAGATAACCCTAAACAACGACTACTTTATCATCCCAAGCCGGAGATAAACCCCGGTGATGGGCAAAATCATCATTTTTCCACCTCGATCCCACATGTGCACCGTCTCAACACATTTCAACATACATTCTACACAACAATGTCCCACAAGAGCCAAATAGCTATAATCCCGAGTTACTACTACATAGGATAGCACACCGGATGGAATTTGAAGCTTGAAGACCAAGGGCATGGTCCCATCTTCCTGACTTCTGACAACCTCCAATCCCATGTCATTTGTGTAGCTCTAAAAATAGCACTCCGTAAAAGGTCTTATACACCTCAATTGGAGACTCAGATTGAAGTTCTGCAAGTTCGAGCGGACATCACATTGCATACGTGCACACGTTTTGAGATTTGGAACTCGCGTGCAAGAGACACCGAGCACCATGTCCACTTGTAAATCCTTCTTACATACTTTAAAGCTTTTCTCTTTTAGTTTGCACACACCGTTCTTTACATTGAGAGTCGTGTTATTGGTTCTATGCCATGACTTTAACTTGGTCCTCGCTTTTATTTCCTTATATATATATATATATATATATATATATATATATATATATATATATATATATATATATGGACTAAGATTATCGAGTTATGCCTCAATTAAGCCTAGACTCACGTCATAGCACGTTTAATTGCTTTTATATATATATATATATATATATATATATATATATATATATATATATATATATATATAATAAACTGCTATTGAACTCGCTTCAATGAGCCTGGATTTTACATCCGAAGTGTTTATTTCTTTTATATATATATATATAGCGACAAATTGCTAAAATGACAAACCGAGATATATATATATATATATATATATACATTTCTGTCAGGCCTGGAGTTTACTTCGTGGCGGTTGATCGTTTTTACTACTTTATTTACATTCTGTCCCGCCTAGAGTTTACTTCGTGGTGGTTGATCGTTTTTACTGCTTTATTTACATTTAATCCCGCCTGGAGTTTACTTTGTGGTGGTTGATTGTATTTATTGCTTTTTTTACATTTATGATCCCCCATGGAGGTGCTTTGTGGTGGTTGATCATGTCTGTATATATATATTTACAACTTTTATATATATAACTTCTTACTGCTTTCATATAAATTGCGGCATCATGTGAGCCTAGGAATCATGTGATCACAGATTCCGTCTACTGAATCTAGATTCGGTTCCCGTGATGGACATTTTCAGCTCTAATCAGCTTGTAAATTATTTACGGTGTTTGAATTTCCTTAGATGGCTTTCATGCCCATGAGGAGTTCGGCACTAGTTTATATATTATTTTCTCGAAGATGTTTTGCATCTCAAAAATAAAAGCAATCCAACCAAACATTTCATAAAATGGAAGTATCAAAGGCCTCAATTATTATTGAGTACAGGGTCTGAGAAACCTCTTTTATAAAACCTCACTGCTATTTTATGTTCAAAATTGAATTTTTGTACAAATTCAAACCCTGTGTATATAAGTGCGAATGAGGCATAGCTCTACTTCCAAATAACTACACATTGACACACACACACACACACACACACATATTCATATAACAGTTTAATTGAAAAGTGACGGTAATCGTGGTAACACGGATGTCGGGGGGTGCCTAACCCTTTCCCTCCTCAAAAGTAAGTCCCTGGACCCTAATGAATCTCGATTTCATAGACCCGTTTAGCAGTGTCACATCACTGGGTCAATGTGCAAACCTTTTCTCGGTTGTGTTGGTACAACCATTTAAAAAACCAATTGGCGACTCTTACAGTCAAATCGTCGACATATAAATATTGGACCTTTTCACAACTTGTTTTTTTAAACAAATCTCACCTAACATGAGAACACCAAAAAACAAGAACAGAAAAGGGTTAATAAAAATCCCGACGTCGACAATTATCATGACAATTGGTGAAAATATGAATATCCTTGGCTCGTAGTGCATGAATATCCTTGGCCCATAGTGCATGGATAATTCAATGATTTGGATTATTTATTGAGCTGAGTCTTAGCGATAAAATTGATGATAAACTTTTTAAATCATAGAAGATAGTAGATATCATGCTCTACTTGACTCTTCTAATGGATTGCTTGTTCTGTTGCAGTTAAACTTTATGTTTATTTTATTTTATCAGTTTAATATTGTTGAAGGCTAACGATAATTTATTCTGCATTATCTTAGTCATAATATTTCTTACTAGGCTAGTTGAGCTCACCCTTTTGCTTTCATTGTTCTCTTCAGGAAATGAGAACGTAGCCGGGACTAGTTGGGGAACAGAGTGATGGTCCGAGATGGTGTTATAGTAGTCGTCACTATTATATGAAATAGTGTGATAATAATTGTAATGAGGACTCCATTTGAGTTTGGATATTGTCTAGAAGACAATATTCGTATTAAAACTCTCAGCTATGTTTTATCGTATTTTATACGACGGTTGTATAATTAAGTTTGTATTTAAATTTTGTACCATATATTTGGCGACTCAAGATGGGTGATGTATACCTATTTTGGGTGTGTCACATGCTAGGATTCCTAGTCAGCCACAAAGGGATTAAGTTGGATCCTACAAAAATCCAGGCCATCACGGAAATGCCCATACCTCAGACAGAGAAGGAAATTTTGTACCATATATTTGGCGACTCAAGAAGGGTGATTTATCAGCTGATTAATCTCTCAACTCATAGCAACCTATGAACCCATCTTCAAATTGCTAAGGAAGAACTCCTCCGTGAAATGGAATGATGAGTGTCAAAAAACCTTCATTCTCATTAAAGAGCAACTAATCAAAGCTCCTATTTTGGTACCGCCCAGGGATGGTGTTCCCCTATTTATGTACCTGTCAATCAATGACAATGCTATGGGCTGCATGCTGAGACAAAAAGATGATAGAGGCCAAGAAAGAGCTATCTATTACCTCAGCAAAAGATTCAGCAGTAGTGAACACAAGTATACTCTGATTGAGAAAACATTATCTCTATGGTCACACAACCCATCTCGTATCTCATGTGGATCCTCTCAAGTACGTATTCAGCAAACCCATATTGAATTATCGACTGTCCAGATGGAAGTTGATCCTACAACAATTTGACATCATCTATATGACTCAAAAGTCCACCGAAGGTCAAGGAATTGTGGATCAACTGGCCTCTGCACCTTCAGAAGATTTCAAATCCTTGGAAACCTACTTCCCTGATGAAGGGGTAATGACAGTTCAACAACACCATCAAGACGATACATGCTAATCATAGAAGATGTATTTTGATGGAGTTGTAAACATGGAAGGTTCTAGAGTTTTAGGAGTTCTAGTATCCATCACGGGGGAGCAGTATCCCGTTGCTGTCAAATTGCAGTTTGCCAACACCAATAACACAGCTGAGTATGAAGGATGTATCATGGGGAAAAAACTAGCCCAATCTATAGGCATCAGACGGTTAACTGTCTTTGGAGATTCCAAATTGGTAATCAGACAAACCATTGGGATCTATCACACCAAAGATCTACATTTGCTGCCTTACATCGGCAAGTTATCCAGATGGCTTCGGAGTTTGAAGAAATAACCTTCATCCACATTCCTCAGAATAGGAATGATTTTATGGATGCACTAGTAACTCTGGCCTCCTTGATCAACATACTTGACAACGAAAACATGCCAAATATAACCTTTGCCCTGCAAAAGGCTCCAGCCTATGGGAACTACATTGGAGAAGTATCAGATAAGCTACCTCCCATCTGACACCCTTGATATCTGCATATCAAGGAGTATGTACGAGATGGATCTATACCCGCTGAGGTGAGTCAGGATAAAAGAAAGCGTATCCATAGAATGGCCATGAAATTTTACTTGAGCGGAGATTCATTCTACAAAAGAGATGCAGAACAAGGTCTTCTCAGATGTCTAGACAAAGACCAAGCTCGGAGGCTCATGGATGAAATCCATGGTGGAGTATCTGGCCCACATATGAGCAGCCATCTACTTGTCAAGAAAATCCTAAGAATAGGGCATTACTAGCTCTCTCTCAAGGCTGACTGTATTGATCACGTCAAGAGATGTTAGCAATGCCAAATTTATGGGAATGCCATCCAAGGGAGATCCACAATATGAGCTCACCCAGACCTTTCTCAATGTGGGGAATGGACGTGATCGGACCCATCGAGCCCAAAGCCAGCAATGGTCATCGATTTGTCTTCACCATGATCGACTACTTCACCAAGTTGGTAGGAGAAGCCTCCTCCCCCAAGGCTACTAAAGAAGTTATCATTGGTTTCATCAGAAATAACGTCATCTGTCGATATGGACAACCAGAGGGGATTGTGTCAGAGAATGCCAAAAACCTCAACAACCAAATGATGGAGGAGTTATGCAGTAAATTCCACATCAAACACCTTAACTCCATCATCTACCATCCAAAGATGAATGGTGCTGTTGAAGGGACTAATAATAATATCAAGAAGATCATGCGAAAGATGTCCGCCAATCATAAAGGATGGCCTGACCTTCTACCTCTGACTCTATTAGCCTACAGAACATCAATGCGCACTTCCACTGGGGCAACCTTCTATTCATTAACCTATGGGATGGAAGCAGTGCTCCCTATAGAAGTGGAAATGGAATCCCTCAGAATGTTGATAAATGCACAACTGGATGAAGACCAATGGTTACAAGATAGGTACCACCAATTATCTCTGATAGATGAAAGGCGGGCCGCAGCCATCTTCCATGGTCAGGTATACCAACAAAGGATTTCTAGACCCTACAACAAAAAAGTCTGGCTACGGTAGTTCAAAGAACATGACTTGGTCTTGGAGAAAATTCTTGACAACCAAGATCAATCCAAAGGAAAATTCACTCCAAACTAGGAAGGCTCGTTTGTTGTCAAGGAGATATTAACAAGAGGAGCTCTTAGATTACAACAGATGGATGGCGATATATTTCCACAACTCATCAAACCGGACACCATAAAATGGTACTATGTCTAAAGTCACCTGAAAACTAACATCCTAGTCTTGCATCCCTAGATCCCCAGTCAGTTCAGGTTTTCAAAACCTCTCACTACATACAACCCTTATTCACATCCGTTTTCCCCATCAGGGACAAACATACCTTTCAAACCAGCAGCCTGGTTCTGGATCATCAGATCCATTACTCAACTCAGGTTTTCAAAACCTTTCACTTTCAGTTTTATCTCACTAGGGATTAAAAATTTCACACCTTCAGTTTTGTCCCACTAGGGATAAAACTTTCCACATCTTCAGTTTATCCCACCAAGGATCAAACTTTTCACATCTGCAGTCTGCCTTGTACATGGGGTGAACTACGCAAACCTTGTAAAACACCAAATTTTACGAATAAAGATTTAATTTTCTCAAAATATTTTTTTAATATTATGGTATGAATTTGAGATAATGTTATAGTTGTGAGTAATATTTATAAATTTTGCAAAGTACGCAAGTTGTGATATAATATTTGATTGGTCATGGAATATTCGTTTTAACAGGGAATATTCGTACGACGGCACAATCATTGTTGGACCCCACAACGGAATTATTGTCGGATTGAGAAAACGACAAAAAAACTTTATAAAAATAACGGCGGAAGTTTTACCGTTAACTATTGAAACACCCAGTGTTAAAAGTACAGGAATATGCGTGGTTGTATAGTAGCACACAATATTGATTATTGATGCTTATGTGAGAAGTCACTCAGTTTTGTTCAATTATTGCTTCAGTAATTCTTGCATAGTATCTCACATTAATTGATTCAATTATTGTTGATATTTTATATATTATTAAATTAATAATTGAGACGACGAAATTATTAATATTATTATTTACAATATTAACGATGTCTAGAAGTTCTTCCAAGGAGAGGTTTGGTCACCTAATTTCGCGCCAATAGGGAGAAATCCTTATTGGAAAGCCCCCTCTTTCCTGGGAACGACCTAGTCGATTAATATTGTGAATTATAATAATGATGATAAATATTGTTAAAAATATTGAGGGAATTTTTATGAGGTATTTGTTGTTTATTATTTGGACCCCCATTTATCCATTTTTTTCAAAACTGTCGACATAAGTTATCTCAGTTTTGTTATATATATATATATATGTGTGTGTGTGTGTGTGTGTGTGTGTGTGTGTGTGTGTGGGTGTGGTATGGGAGTAAATGGGGGGGAGAGTAGTTGCCTTTGTAGGGAGGTAATTGATATATATATATATATATATATATATATATATATAAAATAACATATGTGTAAATAGATGTGGTGGGTGGTGATTTTAGTGGACGGTGGTATATTGCGTATGGGGGAGGGTGTGGTTATATTATGGAAGTTGTCAAATTGGTGGGGGGAATCTTGGTTAATGGGAGGGAGCTATATATATATATATATATATATATATATATACATATTAATGGATTGAGCACGTTGTTGCTGGAAACAAAATTTGGTGGAGGAAATATTGGTAAGCCTTTGCCATACGACGAAGGTTACATATATATTTTATAAGTTTTGTTTTATTAGATTTTAAATAGAATATATTATATTTTATTTAAAATTTTTGTTTTATTAGAATATTTTATTGCATAGTAAAATCAAATTTTTTAAAAAAATTCTGTTGTATCATTCCCTTCTCCTATAAATAGGATGCTTATTTAGAATTGAAAATTACTCCAGAAATTCAGAGAAAATCTCTTCTATAATCTTGAGCATATTTCTTTAGAGGTTTAAGAAACTTTGAGCGTAGTGCAAGTTTTCTTCAAGAATATCCTCGCCCTACCCGTCGGAGTACTCTTCTTTATAAGGTAAGGGATATTATTTGTTGTACTTGTAAGGGGTATTATTATTTCTCCCGTCTTCATGAAGAGAACTTATGTTATTCCATTCTTTATTATTATGCTGGAATAACCTGTTTATGCGAAGTACCACATACTTGGTGAAATTCTTCTATTATTCAATTATTTATTATTCGTTGAATATCCTCGTCTAAAATTCATGCTTTTTTATGGACCGGTTCCATCTTTATTATTCTTGGAATATCTCGTCTGCATGCGTTTTACGCATGCACGGACTGGTTCTGCTTTTTATTATTTTGTTAGAATATCCTATGCATCGTGCATGCGTTTTCTGTGGGACCGGTTCCGTTATTTATTATTATATTGGAATAACCTACCTGTGCGGTCTATCGCATGGCTGGTGATTTCTTTTGTTATTCCATTCTTTATTATACTCAGTTGGTAAAAGTTTTGACTTCTATACTCCAAGAAATTAGTGGAATATCCTTGATATATGCGCTGCAGCCAGTATATTTTCATGGAAATATGCTTCTGAGCATTCTTAAATTTTACTCTACAAAGAAGTATCATGTTGACAATTTGGACGTTATTAGTTCCTGGATAAATTAATTCTTGAACTTGTTTTATTGAATTCTTATATCATTGTCATCATCCTCATGTTTATATTTTGTTGAAAGTAATCTGTGGCATTAGTGCATAGATGGACTTGGTATGATTATGACTAGGGATTATTCGGTGTAATCATGACCATAATGTTACAAATGATGTGGTAAAAGTCCTCATTGGCCCGTAGTGCATTGATGGACAGTTGTTGGCATGATCATGACCATTGATGAATACACGAATATCCTTGGCCCGTAGTGCATGGATAATTTGTGGTTGTGATACTAATGAATATCGTTGGTCGTAGTGCAGGGATAATGTGGATTATTTATTAATCTGAGTCCCAGCGATAAAAGTGATGAAAAACCTTTTTAAATCATAAAAGATAGTAGACTTTATTCTCTACTTGACTCTTTTAATGGATTGCTTGTTCCGCTGTAGTTAAACTTGATGTCTATTATATTTTATTAGTTTAACATTGTTGAAGGCTAATGATAATTTATTCTGCATTATCTTAGTCATAATATTTCTTACTGGGCTAGTTGAGCTCACCCTTTTACTTTCATTATTCTCTTCAGGAAATGAGAACGTAGCAGGGACTAGTCGGGGAACGGAGTGACGGTCCAGATAATAGCATTAGTAGTCTTCACTATTCTGTTAAATAGTGTGATAATAAATGTAATGAGGACTTATTCTGAGAGTGGATATTGTCTAAAAGACAATAATTGTATTAAAACTCACAGCTCTTTTGTTGTATATTAAAGATTGTATTCGTATTCTATACCATGTATTTGGTGACTCAGAATAGGTGATGTATACCTATATTGGGGGCATCACAGTTGGTATCAAAGCTTAGGGATATGATCCCTAGCTGAGATGTGAGACAAGAACTAGGAGGGGAGAGACGGGGAATTCCTTCGCTAGTATGACCTACCTAAGTTTATTTGGTATTTAATTGGTCGGTCAGAGTATAAGGATAATATGTGATATGTTAATTAAACCTTGTTTTGTTGCAGTATTTGAAAATGACATCCGAGAATGTTGAGAACATCAATGGAGCACAGGAGACCGTTGAGTCTCTACAGATTAATAATCAGGATAATGTGCATCAAGAAGGCGACAATCCTCAGCCAAACAACAACACTGACCAGATGATGAACGATGGAATATTCAAAGGCTTTATGCAATTCATGCAACATCAGGCAAGAGCGGCTCATCCAAAATGCGGTGGAAACACCGCAACTCTCGACTATTATCATCGCTAAGCGCTTCAAGGAACTGGGACCACCAAGTTTTTTGGAGAGCCAAAACCACTTAAAATTTGAGGCGTGGATAAAGTAGATCTGCAAGATATTTGATGTCTTGGGATGCTCCGAGGAGCAAAGGGTTCCCTTTGCCACCTTCACGTTGCGTGCAGAGGCAGATTACTAGTGGGAATCTGTAAAACGTACTCAACCTGCCGCACTAAAGATGACTTGGGAGAAGTTCCAAGAACTGTTCAATGACAAGTACTTTCCCAAAAGTATTCGTCACATGAAAGAGGTAGAGTTCATTAAATTGGAACAAAACAACATGTCTGTATTGCAGTATGAAGCCAAATTTGCCGAGTTGTCCCGGTTTGCGTCCCATTTGGTTGATAATAAGGAGAGAATGACGTGAATGTTTCTAAGAGGTTTGAAACCCGAGATACATCAATATCTTATCTCTCATAAACTGTGTTTCTATTCAGATGTTATTGATAGGGCTCAGTTATTGGAGCGCGATAATGAGTCAACCCAACCAAAAGAGAGCAGCCGGCAAAATGATAATAGCAGTGATAACAGTTATCGAAGCGGTGAAAATAAGCGTGGAGGGAATCAATATGCCAGAAATGGTAACCACTTCAGTGGTAATCATGGACAAAATAATAAGAATGGACATTTCAAGAAGAGGAGATTCAACAATGATGGAAAGACGTCAGCACCAACACCCGTTGTTAAGGAAGGAGAACGACCAACTATCATATGTTTCAAATGTGGAGGGGTGGGACACATCAGTCCAAACTACGCGATGCCATCCAAAGCATGATATAATTGTGGAAGAGAAGGTCACCTGGCCCGATTTTTTCGTGCACCAAAGAAAAGTCCAGCTGGAATGGAGGCATCAAAGGCCATCCTAGACAAGACAAAACCGGTAGTTCAAGGGAGAGCGTTTTTCATGACTTCTCCAAAAGCGAGTGACTCGAACGAAGTTAGCACGGGTTAGTTAATTATAAATTCTTGCGAAGTCTATACCTTATAAGATACCGGTTCTACCCATTCTTTTATCTCTCTTGCTTGCGCTCAACGTTTAAATTTGACCCCAGCGAAGTTAGACTTTGACTTATTGGTTGAAACTTTGTTAGTAGAAACCTTCGTTACCTCCACTGTTTATAAATCTTGTTAATTCAAATCGACACTTTCACGTTACCTGTCGATCTTATCTCTTTGAAAATACTTGCCTTTGATGTAATCTTAGAAATCGATTGGTTAACTACTCATCATGCTTTTCGTAAGGTTGTTAGATTTTATATTCCTAACCAACCTGTTATGTGAATTCTAGCAACCAAACCACTAAAGTTAATCATTGTTATATCAAGCCATAAGTAAAGAGCCCCGATCCTTTCGTTCTTGACTTCCTTGTGTGTAATGCACCAAAGCCAGACTTTCTGTAGGCGACGTCGTGAATGACGATGACAAGTTGATAGGTATCGATGTGACATACTATCCAAGTCTTGGGATGGGTGTCACAGTTTTGAATGATATTTCTATTGTTAATAAATTTCCTGACGTATTTTGAAGACTTCTTAGCCTACCCTAAGAGCGTGAAATCAAATTTTGTATTGACCCCAGTACAAAACCCATTTCTAAAACCCTTAAATATTTCTTCAACCAAAACGAACGTATAATGCGCCAAAGACGTTGGCTCGAGCTGTTGAAGATTATGATTATACCATTCAATATCATTATGGAAGAGCGAACGTGGTAGCTAACACGTTGAGTAGAAGATCGTATGGGTTTATGAGTGCGATGTTGTTAACACAAAAACTCATTTCGTATAACTTACAAATGATGAAGATAAAGTTAAAGACTCTAGAGACCCACGTGAAGATAACGAATATATGAGTAGAATCGACTTTAATCGATAAAGTTAAAGCAGTTCAAGCTACATACTCAGAACTGATGAATGTGAAGAAGAAGGTTCAAGAAGGCGTTATCGTAACCATCGATTAAATTGGCCTATTTGAAATCCTCGATCGAGTATGAACTGTGGCCTATAGACTCGTTTTACCGCCAAATATGTCGCGTGTTCATAACGTTTTTCACGTATCGATGTTACATAAATATGTGGACGACCCGAACCACATTATTGAATTGGAACTAGACGAGATAGTAGAAGATTTAACGTATGAGGAGATACGTGTTAAAATCTTGGATAAGAAGGATCATATTTGACACTCAAAGGTTATACCTCAAGAGTTAGAATCTGACGAGGTATCCTCATCCATTAGCGAGATACCAAATAAATCACGTAAATTTTGAGGGCAAAATTTCATAAGGAGGGGAGATTGTAAAACCCCAAATTTTACGAATAAAGATTTAATTTTCTCGAGATATTTTTTTAATATTATGGTATGGATTTGAGATAATGTTATAGTTGTGGGTAATATTTATAAATTTTGCAAAGTGCGCAAGTTGTTATATAATATTCGATTGGTTGGGGAATATTCATTTTAACAGGGAATATTCGTATGACGGCACAATCATTGGTGGACCCCACAACGGAATTATTGTCGGATTAAGAAAACGACAAAAATATTTTATGAAAATAACGACGAAAGTTTTACCGTTAACTATTGAAACACCCGGTGTTAAAAGTACAGGAATACGCGTGGTTTCATAGTAGCACACGATATTGATTATTGATGCTTACGTGAGAAGTCACTCGCTTTTGTTCAATTATTGCTTGATGGTTGTTGCATAGTATCTCACGTTAATTGATTCAATTATTGTCAATATTTTATATATTATTAAATCAATAATTGAGACGACGAAGTTATTAATATTATTATTTGCAATATTAACGATGTCTAGAAGTTCGCGATGAGAGGTTTGGTCACCTAATTGCTGCGTTAATAGGGTGAAATCCTTATTGGAAAGCCCCCTCTTTCCTGGGAACGACCTGGTCGATTAATATTGTGAATTATAATAATGATGATAAATGTTGTTAAAAATATTGAAGGAATTTTTATGAGGTATTTTTGCTTATTATTTGGATCCCCATTTATCCAATTTTTTTTTTCAAAAGCATTGTATGTGAAGTTATCTCGGTTTTGTTTATATATATATATATATATATATATATATATATGTGTGTGTGTGTGTGTGTGTGTGTGTGTATGTGTGTGGTGTGGTATGGGAGTAAATGGGGGAGTAGTTGCCTTAGAGGGGAGGTAATTGATATATATATATATATATATATATATATATATATATATATATATATATTTTTAGTGGATGGTGGTATATTGCATGTATGGGGAGGTGTGGTTATATTATGGAAGTTGTCAAATTGGTGGGGGAATCTTGGTTAATGGGAGGGAGCTAGTATAATGATTATATATATATATATATATATATATATATATATATATATATATATATATATATATATATTAATGGATTGAGCATGTTGTTCTTTGGAAACAAAATTTGGTGGGGGAAATATTGGTAAGCCTTTGCCATACGACAAAGGTTATGTGTATATATATATATATATATATATATATATATATATATAAGTTTTGTTTTATTAGATTTTAAATAGAATATATTATATTTTATTTAAAATTTTTGTTTTATTAGAATATTTTATTGCATAGTAAAATCAAATTTTTAAAAACTTTTCTGCCGATTGCGCCCTTGAATCAAAACTACTATGCGTCCGTGATTTTCTAATTCAAATAGTATCCTTCCCTTCTCCTATAAATAGGATGCTTATTTAGAATTGAAAATCACACCAGAAATTCAGAGAAATTCTCTTCTATAATCTTGAGCGTATTTCTTTAGAGTTTTAAGAAGCTTTGAGCGTAGTGCACGTTTTCTTTAAGAATATCCTCGCCCTACCCATCAGAGTACTCTTCTTTATAAGGTAAGGGATATTATTTATTGTACTCGTAAGGGTTATTATTATTTCTTTCGTCTTCATGAAGAGAACTTCTGTTATTCCATTCTTTATTATTATGATGGAATAACCTGTTTATGCGAAGTACCACATACTTGGTGAAATTCTTCTGTTATTCCATTATTTATTATTACATTGGAATATCTTATTCAGGCATTTTACTTTGCCGACCGGTTAATTATTTTATTATTCTATTGGAATATCCATTCACATTATTACGCTTTATCTGTTGGTCTTGCAATTTACTTCTACTGGTTCCGTTATTTATTATTCTGTCGGAATAACCTACCTGTGCGGTTTATCGCATGCCTAGTGATTTCTTTTGTTATTCCATTCTTTATTATACTCAGTTGGTAAAAGTTTTGACTTCTATACTCCATGAAATTAGTGGAATATCCTTGATATTTATACTTTGTCGATATCTTTTCATGGAAATATTCTTCTAAGCATTCTTAAATTTTACTCTACAAAGAAGTATCATGTTGACAATTTGGACGTTATTAGTTCCTGGATAAATTAATTCTTGAACTTGTTTTATTGAATTCTTATATCATTGTCATCATCCTCGTGTTTATATTTTGTTGAAAGTCATCTGTGGCCTATAGTGCATAGATGGACTTGGTATGATTATGACCAGGGATTATTCGGTTTAATCATGACCGTAATGTTACAAATGATGTGGTAAAAGTCCTCATTGGCCCGTAGTGCATTGATGGACAGTTGTTGGCATGATCATGACCATTGATGAATACACGAATATCCTTGGCCCGTAGTGCATGGATAATTTGTGGTTGTGATACTAATGAATATCCTTGGCCGTAGTGCAGGGATGATGTGGATTATTTATTAAGCTGAGTCCTAGTGATAAAAGTGATGAAAAACCTTTTTAAATCATAAAAGATAGTAGACTTTATTCTCTACTTGACTCTTTTAATGGATTGCTTGTTCCACTGCAGTTAAACTTGATGTCTATTGTATTTTATTAGTTTAACATTGTTGAAGGCTAATGATAATTTATTCTGCATTATCTTAGTCATAATATTTCTTACTGGGCTAGTTGAGCTCACCCTTTCTTTCACTGTTCTCTTCAGGAAATGAGAACGTAGCCGGGACTAGTCGTGGAAAGCGGGTGACGGTCCGTGATGATAATATTAGTAGTCCTCACTATTACATTAAATAGTGTGATAATAAATGTAATGAGGACTTATTCTGAGAGTGGATATTGTCTAAAAGATAATAATTGTATTAAAACTCACAGCTATTTTGTTGTATATTAAAGATTGTATTCGTATTCTGTACCATGTATTTGGAGACTCAGAATAGGTGATGTATACCTATTTTGGGGGCGTCACAGACTTGATCTCCCCAATAAATGGGAGTACATAGGCAACCATTTATTGGTCCGGTCTAACCTTCACAACAAAAACAACACCCTTTCACCACATTAGATTATCCCATCAGGGGTAAACTGTGCAAACCTGATCTCCCCAATACACGGGAGTACATAGGCAGCCATTTTTATGGTCTGGTCTCACCACACAAAAAAAAAACAAAAACAAACACATCTCTACACCTACTTTACCACATACAACTTTGAACCTTTACACCAGGTTCGAACTACGCAGACCTGATCTCCCCTCTTCAATGGAAGTATGTAGGTAGCCATTCATGGTTTGGTCTCACCCCCTACCAAAATATACAAACTTGTCAATGATACTGGGATCATCCTTCATACCGTACATCATCGGTTTAGACCAAAGGGATGGAATTACCTGGTCTCCTCACACAAATGGGAGAATCGGCGACCATCTAAGCTACAGTTGCATCCTCAAAGAGAAACACCGATCCATAAGAGATGGAACTGTTAAGAAATTATATCAAATAATTGGTGGCTAGTACCGCAGTTCTCTTCACTGTAGATAGTGTGACGATTCACGGGCGTTCGTGTGGATACCGTAGAGGTGCAGTTCTGTTGGATTGCGTTGGAGATTCGAAGCGTTTTAGAATTTTCTATAATCAGTATAAAATCTAAACACTAAATTAATATGTTTTCGCATGGATCCTATTTTAGGGTTTCGAAAATATCTTTAATTTTTTTTTTAATTTTTGCTACTTTTATGTTCCAAAATTAAAATAGGAACTACCTAGGCTCCCCCATATAAAGGAGTACCGGCGACCATATGTGGCGCGGTCAACCTCAGAGATGAAAGCCACACTCCTTTCCATAACTACATACAAATAACCAATCCCAAGACACCAAAAGGTAGGGAATACACATAGATCAACGATCTATTCTGAAAGATCCTGAGACATCTCAATGTTCATCCATCAAGGGGGAGTTCAGAATACATCAAGATCGCAAGCCCTGGAGAAACAGGAAAATATCAAGCAAGTAAAAGGCATAACTAAAAGGGAAGTGAATCAAAATATATTTCCCTACCATATATACTGATGTTTCATATATACAATATGTATTGTACATGACAAAAATGGCTAAGTTAGTCTGTGCAGGAAAATACAAGCCCATCTACAATCTAGTGGATATACGCGCTATCAAATCTAATATGGCATCCCTCTCCGAAGAAGGGGGTAACTCTGTTGGCTCCTGCCCAAGGGAATCAACACAAGCTAAGAGATCCACAACCAACTACAAGGTGAAACTATGCTCATCAATATAGGTGCTCATCTCTGCAATGATATCAATAATGTGAGACCTCAATGCAGTACTATATGTGATAGCGGCATCTTGGGCAGATATAGTGCCATTCCGCTCAGTCACAACTACATCTCTAGATGATCTAGCCTCGTCCTGCTCAACAATAGCGGTATCTCTACGAGTTAAGGCATTATCACTCACAGCTAGAGCAGCATCTCTCCTAGAAAAAGCTGTCAATATCAAGGCCTTATCCTGATCTCTCTTATATGTCGCCAGATGCAGACTCTGCTCTAAATACTCTGTCGAATGCAGGGTCACAGTAGCATTCATACTGGGAGAATCAACAAGTGCTTGTAGCAACCCAACAAATAGCTCCTCCTTGGTCGGAAAATCAGTGTCCTTCATGGGCTCCCCACTGTCAGAATCAATCTCCAACTTCGTGGATACAACCCTAGCCGATGTAATCTCTGCCTCCATCCATGTAGAATACTCTGTGGAATGACCTAGATGACTAGTAGTGAACTCAGCCCTCTCATGCAAGGCCCAACAGGTATAAACCCTAGATCTATCCTCTAATGATAAATGCCGAGAAGACAAACGCTGACCCAATGCCCCTCAAAAGGATGAACATCCTGAAACTAATTGAACTGTGCCATCAGAGCCAGCGGGTTATACATGGTCATGCCCCGCAAACCAGCCGGAGGGAGGTAATCCATGCCTGATGCATGAGTAATGAAGTTGTAGGGAGAACTAAGCCCTGAACATAGAAAAATATCAAATGGATCCTCAATCCTGGCCTAGAAAATCGACCAAGAAGCAGCATCTGTACACTCCACCGCCTGAAATGAGTAAGACATGACTATCTCATGGGAAAAACAGTACCCATGACGTCGGAATGTGCCAATCGATCTCAGGTGTGACATGAACCACACATACAGTAAGACCGAGCTTCCTGAAAACACCCCTGCAGAATGGGTATGGCAATATGTGGCTGACCTCAAGGTCTTTACCATAATCATTGGCGAAATGGTATGTCCCTCCCGAAGAGCTCACACTACCATAACCACGTCGATATCTAAATGATCCATGTACAGTGGCATGTACAAATAAGCCACTACACACATCATGAGATGTCTATTCTGGCAACACGCCACTGATCCTCTGATGTGGTAAAATCCCTAGAGTACTGTGCATAACTACCCACATAGCAAAATCTGTCTATCAGAAAATGCATGGACACTACATGGTCGGATGTGATCTCATCCTGAGCTATTTTATACCTCAAACTAGTGAGGGTAATAAACTGTTGGCTCATATCTCCGATAGCCATCTGAGCGCAAGGCCTTTCCAGAGGCAAATCTGTCAGTCGCTCATACTCCTCTAAAGTAGGGGCCAACTCCTGGGTCTCGAACCGAAATACTTGCTTATCCGGTACCCAGTGCTCCAGCAAGCCCTCTACAAAACCCACGAGAACATGGAACATCGAGAGGGTCATGGAGTGCCGCAATAGCTGGTCTACAGTCACCCAATCTGTTGGTGACAAACTATCATACCACGATCTCAAACATGAGGCCACTAATACTGGTGGGGTATGATCAATGCGGCTAACTGTCGAGGAAGACATCTGTGTGGGACGTATCATAAGACCATCCAAGGGTCACTGCTGAATATTTCTGGACATACATATACAGAATATAATACATGCATGATAAACAATAAATGATAATATGATGTAGGGAATGGAAAACAATATGCATACATTCCTAAGTACATCATCATGTAATACATCATTTCTGTGTACAGCTAAAAATATAGGGAAATGGGGCACAACCACATAACAACTAACAGAGGCCTATCAAAAGATATAACAAGAATGGGGCACAGCCACCCAGTATCTAACAGAGGCCTATCAAAAGATAGAGCGAGAAAATACATCAGAAGAAGTCGATAGTGTTGATGTCGATATTATCCAACCTATCCACATGATGTAACCCCTCCTGAGGTACTAGATCTCCGCCAAGAGGGATATCAGGCCAATACAATGGAGGATCTACATTAGCATAATCATACAAGCCACCTGAAGGGCCAACCCCTGAGCTGGAAGGATCAAAAGTATCTGCCTCTGAAGGATCTCTACCCAAGTGCCGGATGAAAAAATGTGTCTTGTCCAACTGCCGGGTCAAGCTATCAATCTATGTCAAATGAGTAGGATCTCAGACACAGGCCATCCAATCCATCATCATCATAGATCCAAGAACTATATCCCCCATGAACTGAGGAGCGCGAGTCTGGGCTCCAATGGTACGAAGGGACCACCAGCGGTAGAATACCTCCTAAGTGAACGGACCCTCTGACAAATCAAAGCCATTAACTCCCATCAACGGGATGTCACTGATAGGCGACTGTGATACAGGCCAATAACGCCTGGCAGGAGGACATATTGGTATACGGATCTCTCATGTGGTGCTCCTGATAGCATGCTTTCCTAAATAGAGCTCTCATCCTCCATCTCTGAAGAGAGGAATCCGACGGGTGAACATCAAATGCTTGACACTAGTCTGGAAACCACCCTCAAATCCAACTGTCAGATGCTCCCCGAAATAGGGAACCCATGAAATGACATCAGCTGTCAATAACTCTAACTATAAGCGGCAATGGGTAAAACCCTCAGCTACATGAACCTCCACTAATGTGGAGTGATGCCATCGTCGCCCCCGTGGGTAGGTATCTAAACCTAACACGCTAATGGGACGCAAACATGGAAGCCTCTCATAGGCCCAAAACAGCCAAAGCAAACATTTGCGGTCAGTTAACACTCTTAACCTGTACATGGGAAATCAAAGGAGAAATACTCACCAGCAGAAATGGGTAAAATCCTAGCCAAGCCTCTGTCAAGCCCTACGAATGCATGTGCATTCCCCTGAGGAAATACGCAAAGGTATAGGATCCTCAGTCATACTCTCCAATACAGTCCACCTCACGTGTGGCACTAACTAAAGCGAATGACACCATGGAAGAGTTATCTACTATAAAACAACCCCGAAGGATGATCAGGAATAATCGCTGAAGAATTTGATCCCTGACTCTCACATCATCGAGTATGGGCTCACTCAATGCCCCACTTATAGCATCTGCACTAAATGGACCAACATGAACTGTCCTTCCTTTGAGCGCCTCTGCCGGGACTCCTAGCAAGGATCTGATGATAGTCGGGGTTATGTTCGCCGCACAAGGCATTGGCTCCCCTCCAAACTCCATACCGGTGATAAACCACCAATTCATCGGTTTCATCATCACCTCGCAGTCCAGAAAATGGAGAGACCGAGTCTGGTGAAACCAGCGCTTAGACAACGCCCTGAGATAACCACAGGGACATCGACGGGGGAGATGGAAAAAATGCCTTAAAGCCCCAACCACGCATAATCTCTCAATACTCTGGATGAAGAGTCTGATATAGAGAGTGTATATTAAACTACTTCCCTTGAGGCTACGTAAAGCCAGGAACCTACATCACAAATATAAATCAACATCAGAATCCTAGCTCCTCGTCAATAGGAAAAAGGAATATCAAACGCAACGTTTACCTCTTTCGCATGCAAGTAGACCGAGGGGTGGCGACTCAAATCATCCAGCAACTCTGGATTCGTCACATTTATAGCTGTCAATTCTCTACGGGGAATAAAAGCAGCAGGAGCTGGAGCCGTAATCGGTACATCCTCCTCCTTATCCTCAACATCTAGTACCTCAGCTCGGATAGGACGAATCGCTCCCTCCACCAATCGATGAGGCTTTCGTGCTGGATCAGGTCGAGGCACATAAGAGGCTCTCCGCCTCACACCTGAAGTGGTCCTACAGGAACTACTCGGCTGGTCTGGATCTATAGTATCTTGACAAAAGTCTCCAAATCACCTCAAAAAGGGTGTGGTAACTTCGAACCTGGAGCTTTTCAAATGCATTTTATGATTATATACATACATGTATTACTTTAACATATGCCTACAGTAGAGTTAAAAATGCATGTTCATTCAATGCCTAAACTCTTAAAAAAAATTTGCCAGTCTCCTTTGTAAAAATGACTATCCACATGCATGTAGGCATGACTAGGTGGTCATTCAGTAGCACACCAATCCACAGTCATAAACATCCTATATGCATAAAAATTTCAAAGTCATAATCCGTAAGACTAGCTTAATTATCAGGATTACTTTATTTTACAACCTTTGCTCATTTGTCCTCAAATAAGATAATAAATAACAAAAAAAAGGTGCCAATTTGACTATTTCAAAAGTTAAATTTTTTTCACATCATCATGTTCAGCATCGTTAAATACTAACATTTACTATGTTGAATATTTTTTATCAAGTCACATGAGCATGCATATTCACTACTATGTGTTTAGAAGCATGTCATGTGATAATTCATTTTCCAACGGATAAAAACTGGAAAAGAACACATGCATACGTTACCGGGATAGTGCACAACACTTGTACGGTGACGGATTTTGCAAAAAGCAACCCGAACTCAGTAGATCTAAAGAAGAACTATTGGATTCTCTGTGTGGTACAACTTAAAAATGACTTATGAAAGCAATGGGAGCTTTAAATACACCCACAAATAGCCGCAGGTGTACCTGCGTGTGACGCCCCCAAATCCGGGTATCTTCCAACCCGACAGATGGTGCTACACGGTACTAACATTCACACATACATTCAATTGAAAAGTCTCAAAAGAACGAATATGTCTTCTATATATTAGAAATAATATTACATTCCCCCAGGTTCTTTATAACCCATACATTTGTTCTTGTCATAATATCAAATATATTACAATCGTTCATCCTATACTATTACATAAGAACTCTAAGGGTTCGTCTTCACCTTGCCCTTATCCTTACTGGAGCCTTCGGTCCACTCGATTTTAGCTGTGTTCATATGGTTCAAGCAAGAGTGAGCATAACTAGCTCAGCAAGTACAACATTTCTAATAAACAACATGCTTGAAACATAGGATACTTATATCTTCAATAACTAAACAATTGTTATGAAGTACTATCGATAATTCAAAATTACACTTCTTTTCATTCAAAACGTTTTACAACAACAATATTCAGTAAAACATCAATTCCGGTCCAAGACCTTGAGTATATCATAAGTTCTTTGAAAAGGACATTCCAAAACTAAGTTTGTAAGTCTGGCATTACTTACGAGCACGTCTAGGTGATCAGCCTATAGTACTCTATGTTGATCAACACTACATTCATTAAACGTGTATACGTTTAAGTTGTGGCAACCTCACGTGCCTATCGTTAAATGACAAAAAAAAACATTTTTAGCATACTCGGTCTTCGATTGAAAACCACACCAATATAGCTCAGTAAACATTAATCATGCTTGATAGAATCATAACATAAGTCTAGCCGAAAGAATTGGCTTTGACTTCATCATTCAAGACTTCATGTGAGAGAATACATGAATTTCAAAGCTTGTCCAGACTGAACCGGAATAAGGGTTAGAATACTTGCCTTCAGCGTCTGCTTACTAATTATCACACGTACACTTTAAGTCTCTAAGTCTCTATAATACATGATCATATAACGTACCACATTAGGTCTTATATAATCAAGTAGGTATATTATTATATCTTACCCTTCATCTCAATCTAAATTCTGACTTAGATATGTTATTATGGTTTCCAGCTTTTCATTACGTCATTCACATTACGTTCACATTCAATTGGTTATTAACTCTAATCATCATACATAAGGTTTAAAAGTACCTTACCATATCTTATTAAGTTTCTCAGTTTATTACTACTGAGTTATTGTTCAAGTTGTACTCATAAACATTCTTTTTTGTCCACTTACTAGGGTTGTGCCATGCCACCACCCATTACTTTTTCAAGCTGCCGCTTCTGCCATGAGTCATTATTTTCTTGAAGTAACCATGCGTGAGCGAAAGTTAGTAGTAGGTACAAATCGGACTCGTGCATGCACATGAAGTCCTTACTCTTTAGGTCGCACTACGACGGAGTTAACATTGTGTTTCAGACACATCGTATCAAAGGCACTGCAACTTCTCTCATTTTGCCTTGGGTTGGCGTCGCGGCACCAACTCTGTGCCTCAGATAGTTTGCAAAATTTGGAAATTTTATGAAACTCCCGGACATATAACTTCTTTGTTATAAGTCCGAATTGGCTCGTTCAAAAGCCTACGGTTCATAAATTACATACTCTATGCGTTCATGCAAGAATTTTATCTATTTGACTTTGTTTGCTAAAATTTCACCTATTAGTTCATTTTCAACGAAAACGATAAATGTTCGTGAACGTTCAACGCTTGTTTCTTCGTTCTAAGTCAGAATTCGGTAATTTTCGAGTCCGCAAATCTATAATGCCAACTATGACTTGTCTCCATTGAAAACCAATGTTTCCGACTTCAAACACAAAATATGACTTCCATTCTAAGAATTTCACGAATTCGACGATAATCGTCCAATCGTGTGAATTCCGGCAAAGCTTTATTACTAAACATTCTAAATGGATATTAACCAAGACATGAACATTTCAAGTTACTTATTACACCAACTTATTGACAAAGTAGGTTTTGACTTATTCTCATAAGTCAATGACTTATTTAACTTATGAACTATAAATTCTCATGCTTAAGACTTACTATGAACTTAAGTCCATCAATCAATGTTCTCATACCATATTGAGCATACTAACATCATATGCCTATCATATGACAAGTTTTATACAAGTTTATCAACTTATTTAGGTTCAAGTTGCTTATTCAACTTATTCGGCTTACGTTCATTCATCAATGACTTCTTATATGTTCTTAACATACAATCATACTTCTCTTATCACCCTACAATGATAGAGATGAATATATATTAGACAAGAGTCTTACCCTAGAAGCACTTGTACTTCTCTTCTCTTTGGAAACTAGCAAAGAACTGTTGACTTATTCTTGACTTGTGTGGCTTATTCTCTCTAACCAATAAGTTACTTAACTTGAGAGGAGTTGAGAGGAATTTTAATCAAGCAATAAAATGAATTGAGAGCTCTCTATTTATAGGCAACCTAAAGTGAGGGTACTTTAGTCATTTGGACATTCCACCTCCTTTAATCACCTCCTTAATACACCTCCTTACTATTCATTTCTTTGACTCTAAGTTAACTTACTATCCACTTTCCTTTCTTGCTCATCACAACACTTGATCACCACATAAAGTGTTTGCCCATCAAGACTACCCACATTAACATGGTTTGCTGCATGGATCATGGCTTAATACATTGGACTTGCTTAATTAATCTAGCTAATTCCTTGTTGGGCTTATACTACAATAGTTTGGACTCATGACATAACAAACACTTGGGCTTGAGTATCAATTTCTATTGGACTTCTACCATTATGCTAATAATCCTACAATTCCATTCCTTTTAATTAAGAACCTTGTCATAATTATACCATGTATAATTCTCATATGCTAGCTCGTATACTAATTCGTAATATACGTTATTCCATTCTTCATACATACTTGTATAATATGTCGTATCATACTTACATTCAATAACTCGCACAATGCCTATGCATCATACGATTAACACATTCTTTTCTTAATGCTTAATATTTCCAACGTTCTCCAATTAAGTCCGCTTGTGAAATATTGCATTTTCCATACTTAAATTATTATTACATAATCAATATCACTTCGATATTATAACGTTACGTATTTCCCGGAAATTCAAAAATAATTCCCGAGCGAAAATCGATGAATACTGTTTCAAAAAAATTCTCGAAAAGCCTTTATATTCATCTTAGAAATTTAAACACTTTAATTCACTGACGTAGTTAAAATACTATGACATTCCAACGTTTCTAGGTTATAGAACAACATTCATCTTATCAACACATAGTAATAATAAATAATATTATTTTATTCATTATTAAAAGTATTTACAAAGGTTCAATTTTTCGGGGCGTTACACTCTCTCCCCCTTATAAGGAATCTGTCCCCAGAATCTCGCTAAAAAACAATTACACAAATAATTGAGGGTAATTCTTTTTCATCATTTCTTCTAACTCCCATGTTGCTTCTTCTGCATCGTGGTTCTTCCATATCACCTTCACAGAAGGTATGACTTTATTCCGTAGAACTTGTTCTTTTCTATCGATAATTTGAATCGGCATTTCCTCGTACGTTAAGTCCTTCTCAATATGAATAGGTTCATATTCTATCACGTGCTTATAATCTGGCTTATAAGGACGCAATACCGATACGTGAAATACATTATGTATTCGTTCTAGGTCTGGAGGTAATGCTATCATATATGTTACCTCACCCACCCGTTTTAATACCTCAAAAGGTCCTATACACCTCGGACTTAACTTTCCCTTCTTTCCAAAATGTATCTTTCCTTTCCAGGGAGATACTTTTAAGAAATACGTACGAACCTACTTCAAATTCTCTATTCTCTTTATGCGAATCCGTAAACTTCTTCTGTCTGTCTTGAGCTGTTAAGAGACGCATTTGTATCATCTTGACAATGTCCGCTGTTTGCTGCACCAATTCTGGTCCTAGCATTCGGCATTCTCCCACTTCATCCCAATACAATGGTGTTCTGCATTTCCTTCCATACAAAGCTTCGTAAGTCGACATTCCTATGCTTGCATGATAACTATTGTTATACGCAAACTCCACTAATGGTAGATGATCATCTCAACTACCCTTAAAATCCATGTCACAAGATCTTAGCATATCTTCTAACGTCTGAATTGTTCTCTCGCTCTGTCCATCCGTTTGTGGATGATACGTCGTACTCAGCTTCAAATGCATTCCTAACTACTCTTGTAGACTCCTCCAAAAGTTCAATGTGAATCGTGGGTCGCGATCTGACACAATCGATACTGGTGCTCCATGTCTAGAAATTATTTGCTTAATATAAAGTCTAGCTAATTGGTCTAAGTTATACTTGACCCTAATTGGCAAAAAGTGAGCCGACTTCGTCAGCCGGTCCACTATTACCCAAATTGCATCATACCCCTTTTGAGTAGTCGGAAGTCCCACCACAAAATCCATCGTGATATTCTCCCACTTCCACTCTAGAATTTCCAATGACTGTAGTAAGCCACTTGGTCGTTGATGTTCGACTTTAACTTTCTGACAAGTCAAGCACCTACTCACGTACTCTGCTATCTCTCTCTTCATGTTCGGCCACCAAAAACTCTGTCGAAGGTCTTGATACATCTTAGTACTACCAGGATGAATCGAAAGCCTCGAACTATGAGCCTCTTGTAATAGCTGCTCCTTTTATTTTGTCTCATTCGGAACCCAAATTCTTCCTTCAAATCTTAATAATCCCTTATTATCAAGACTATACTTAATATCTTTTTCATTGGCCAGTCGTTCCTTTATTCGGTCACACTCATCAGTTTTGAGTTGCACCTCCTTAACTTTCTCTATGATGGTAGATTGCATCTCCGTCGCAAACAGCATTGGTCCTGCTTCACTTGGCAACTTCACTTCCAACTCCATCCTAGCCATCTCTATTATTAACTCAATTTGAGCTGTTATCAAAGACAACTTTTCCCGACCTTTCCTACTTAAGGCGTCGGCAACTACATTGGCTTTTCCAGGGTGATACAGAATTTCACAGTCATAATCCTTTATCAACTCCAACCATCTCCTCTGCCTCATATTCAACTCCTTCTGTGTGAAGATATATTTTAGACTCTTGTGGTCCGTGTATATGGGACGCCCCCAAAATAGGTATACATCACCTATTCTGAGTTGCCAAATACATGGTACAGAATACAAATACAATCTTAAATATACAACAAGAGTTGTGAGTTTTAATACAAATATTATCCACTAGACAATATCCACTCTCAGAATAAGTCCTCATTACAATTATTATCACACTATTTCATAGAATAGTAAAGACTACTAATGCTATCATATGGACCGTCACTCCGTTCCCCGACTAGTCCCTGCTACGTTCTCATTTCCTGAAGAGAACAATGAAAGCAAAAAGGGTGAGCTCAACTAGCCCAGTAAGAAATATTATTACTAAGATAATACAGAATAAATTATCATTAGTCTTCAACAATGTTAAACTGATAAAATACAATAGACATCAAGTTTAACTGCAGCGGAATAAGCAAACCATTAAAAGAGTCAAGTAGAGAATAAAATCTACTATCTTTTATGATTTAAAAGGTTTTTCATCACTTTTATCACTGGACTCGACAATAAATAATCCACATCATCATTTGCACTACTGACAAGGATATTCATTAGTATCACGACCACAAATTATCCATGCATTATGGGCCAAGGATATTCGTGTATTGATCAATGGTCATGATCATGCTAACAACTGTCCATCAATGCATTACGAGCCAATGAGGACTTTTACCACATCATTTGTAACATTACAGTCATGATTACACCGAATAATCCATGGTCATAATCATACCAAGTCCATCTATGCACAACAGGCCACAGATGACTTTCAACAAAAATATAAACATGAGGATGATGACAATGTTATAAGAATTCAATAAAACAAGTTCAAGAATTAATTTATCCAGGAACTAATAACGTCCAAATTGTCAACATGATAATTCTTGTAGAGTAAAATTTAAGAATGCTCGGAAGAATATTTCCATGAAAAGATACTTGATGAAGCGCAAATATCAAGGATATTTCACTAATTTTATGGAGTATAGAAGTCAAAACTTTAACCAACTGAGTATAATAAAGAATGGAATAACAAAAGAAATCACCATGCATGCGGTACTTCGCATAGATAGGTTATTTCAATAGAATAATAAATAACGGAACAAAGTAAGGCGTGTCTTGCACCGCATGTGATATTCCAATGTAATAATAAAGATGGAACCGGTGTCCCACGTAAACGCATGCATGTGATATTCCAATGTAATAATAAAGAATGGAATAACGTAAGAATTTCACCATATATGCGGTATTTTTTGCATGACAAAGTTATTCCAATATAATGATAAAGAATGGAATAATGTAAGAATTTCTCCAACTATAGGGTGAGATCACAGTATAAAGGTTATTCCAATGAATAATGAAAAAAATGGAATAATGTGAAGTTCTCTTCATGTATACGAATATCCCTTACCTTATAAAGAAGAGTACTCTAACCAGTAGGGCGGGATATACTTGAAGAAACTTGCACTACGCTTCAAAGCTTTCTTAAACGCTAAAGAAATACGCTTTCGATTATAGAAGAAGAATTCTCTCTCGCTTCTCTCTCTAGAGTTTCAGTGAATTCATAAAAAATAATGAAGGAATGAGCTTCTATTTATAGAAGAATGGATTGAATAGTAACCAATCCATGAACGGTCCAGATTGATTTACTTTTAAACGGACGGTCCAGATTGGTTTACAATAAAATATTCTAATAAAACAAAAACTTTTAAATAAATATAATATATATTATATTATATATATATATATATATATACACATGTTCATTATGAATTCACGGGAGGTATTCCCGTGATCACCCCCCTTGTCAAACTTTCAAACTTGTATAATAATAATAATAATAATAATAATAATAATAATAATAATAATAATAATAATACACCTTCCCGTGGCAACTTGATTCCCACCGAAAATCAATATATATAAAAAAACAACGAACATTAACTATCAACATTCCACTTTTCCACCAAAAATCTTACTTTTCCACCAAAATCCACTATCATCAAATATAAATATATATATATAACAAAAACTGAGATAACTTTTCACCGATAATTTTAAAAATGGGTAAATGGGAGTCCATATAATCACAACAAATACTTCATAAAAAATTCCTCAATATTTTTAACAACATTTATCATCATTATTATAATTCACAATATTAATCGACCAGGTCGTTCCCAGGAAAGGGGGGGCTTTCCAATAAGGATTTCTCCCTATTGACGTGCAATTAGGTGACCAAACCTCTTCTTTGCAGAACTTCTAGACATTGTTAATATTGCAAATAATAATATTAACAAATCGGTCATCTCAATTATTGATTTAATAATATATAAAATAGCGACAATAATTGAATCAAATAACGTGAGATACTATGCAACAATTACTGAATCAATAATTGAACAAAACTCAGTGACTTCTCACGTAAGCATCAATAATCAATACCGTGTGCTACTATGCAACCATGCGTATTCCTGTACTTTTAACACCTGGTGTTTCAACAGTTAACGGTAAAACTTTCACCGTTATTTTCATAAAATATTTTTGTCATTTTCTCAATCTGACAATAATTCCGTTGTGGGGTCCACCAATGATTGTGCCGTCGTACGAATATTTCTTGTTAAAATGAATATTCCCCGACCAATCGAATATTATATAACAACTTGTGTACTTTGTAAAATTTATAAATATTACCCACAACTATAACATTATATCAAATTCATTCCATAATATTTAGAAATGATAATTATAGAAAATTCATCTTTATTCATAAAAGTTTGGGTCTTACAGTATATCTCACATTTTTCTCCATAAAGATAATGTCTCCATATCTTTAGAGCAAAAACTACTGCGGCTAGTTCTAGATCATGAGTAGGGTAAACTTTCTCATAATCCTTCAATCGCCAGATGCATACGTGATGACCTTGCCATCTTTGCGCGAGCACGCAACCAAGTCCTCTATCTGAAGCATCGCTATAAACTACAAATTTTCCCCGTGTCACCCCGAGGCGTTGACAAAACAGGCGCTTCCCTCAACCTCTTCTTCAGTTCTTGAAAACTGTCCTCACACTTGTCAATCCAAGCGTATTTCACCGTATTCCTTGTCAAGTTAGTCAACAGAGTAGCTATCTTCGAAAAATCCTGGATAAATCTTCGATAGTAACCCCCTAACCCTAGGAAACTCCGCACCTCGGTCGGCGTTTTCAGTTATTCCCAATTCAGCATGACTTTAACCTTTGCTGGATCTACTGAAATCCCCTCATGGTCAATAGCATGACCTAAAAATTGTACCTTCTCCAACCAAAATTAACACTTATTGAATTTCGCGTACAATTTCTCCTTTCTTAGTGTCTCCAGCACTAATCTTAGGTGTTCAGCATGATTCTGGCGTCTTAGAATAGACTAGAATATCATCTATAAACACCACGATGAACTTGTCCAAATATTGTTTGAATACTCTGTTCATCATATCCATAAATGCAGCTGGTGCATTTGTCAACCCAAATGACATCACCAGAAACTCGTAATGACCATAACGAGTCCTGAATGCTGTCTTTGGTACATCCTCCTTCCTAACCTTCAACTGGTGATACCCCGTTCTTAAATCTATTTTAGAAAAATACTTAGCCCCTTTCAACTGATCAAAGAGATCATCGATCTTGGGCAATGGGTATTTATTCTTTATCGTTAACTTGTTCAACTCTCGATATAATGTACTTCTTGTCCAACAATTCTTGTAACTGCACCATCAACTCCTTTATCTTCACTAGTGCCGCTCCTAGTACGATGTCTATTACAAACTCTGTCTCCCTATCTGGCGGAAGACCCAACAATTCACTCAGAAATACATTGGTGAATTCTCTCACTATAGGTATTTGTTCCATGGTTGCTACCACTCTCTGGGTATCAACAACATGGCACATGTAACCTACACATCCCTTCCTCAGTAATTTCCTAGTTTGTGTCATGGTTAGACAACACGAACGTCCCGGTGATCTATTCCCGTAAAATACTACCTGAGGTTGTTTTAACGTTTTAGTGTTCACACATTTCTTTTGACAATCTATAATTGCCCCATGGTTCACTAACCAATCCATTCCAAGAATTATGTCGAATTCTCCTAACTTTATCGGTATCAAATCTACCGATAATTTACAACCCCGTATATCTACGCAACAACTACTATGAACATCTTCAACAGGAATTATTTCTTCATTTGCTACCTTAATATTTAAAGGTATAGGCAACTTTTCGGGAAGTAATCCTAATTGTCTAGCAAAATAGCATGCTATAAATGAACAAGTAGCACCCGAATCAAACAGCACGTAAGAATTTATGTCGTTGATCGGAATAATACTATGACGACGTCCCTCGATGCAACCGCATCTTGGTCATCATGTTAAAAGTACGCCCATCGGCCTACTACATTGCTACCGTCCACTAATAGCTAACTTACATGCAATTAGTGCCCCTTGTTCCGTCCATCCCTTCTTGAGCGAGTTCTTTTGCCATGTGGTCGGTTGACCCACACATAAAGCATCCGTGATTCTTCTTCGGACTTGGACAGTTAGGCACAATGTGCCCCTCCTATACATAGTTATAACAGACGGCCTTCCCTTTTAGACAGACTCCTAAATGAGTCTTCCCACATGTCTTGCAGGCCTCCATTCTCCTCTTCGAGTCTCCTTGCTTCACTCCAGTATTCCCAGAGCTAAACACCTTCCTCTTTTGACCCTCGCCACTACCACTGGCTCCCTCAATCTTACTCCCCCATCTACTGTCCCCTTACTCTTATTGTCCTTGCGGTATTGACTTAGAGCCTCACTACCACCCTCGGCGATTATCGCCTTCTCTAAAATGATTCCAAAAGAAGTACTTTGGAACACCAAAATACGGTTATAGAGCCAGGGTTTCACGCCCTGCTCGAACCGTTACGCCTTCTTAACCTCGGTATCCACTTGGCGTTGAGCGAACCTCGCCAGTTCATTAAACTTGGCGGTGTATTGGGGAACCGACATGTCCCCTTGCTTCAACTCAAGAACCCGCATCTCCAACCTTCCCTGCATGCTCGTGGGAAAGTAGTTCTCAAAGAATATCTCGTTGAACCTCTCCCACGTCAGATTCGTTATCCCGGTCCTAGCGTGATTGGCTTCCCACCAAAAGTTGGCCTCTCCCTTCATCATATAGGTTGCAAAGGCAACCTTTTGGGCCTCGTTGACATTTGCGATCATAAATGCCTTCTCTATTTCCTTAACTCATGTTTGGGCTTCAATAGGGTCCGTAGTTCCTTTGAACTCCGGCGGACCCACACTTTTGAAATCCTTAAAGGTCGTAGCTCGTGCTACTCCTGGATTTACGGGGATATTAGCCCCAGTTCTTAAAGGCAGCTGTTAATAAATTAACAAACTCCTACATCGGGTTAACCGAACCTCCTTCCGGTTGATTCACGTTAGCACCTTGATTATGTTGCACTCTTCTCGGTGGCATTTTGCTGATACAAGAAACACATTTCGTTATTATTCCTTTCTTTATTAATTATCATTCAATATTAAACAATAACTCCAACATACATTACTCATTGCTTTCCATAAAAAGGCTTATATTCATTCTTTGTAGTATAATACTACATCGGTTACATACACAACCTGAGCTGATTACATTAGTTTCTCGCTATTCCAAAAATTGGGATTTACAAAAGACTACCCTTCACTATACAAAGAGGGCTTTATGTCACTACTAATTACAAAATATTTACATACTGAAACTATTCTAGCTACTACTAGTCTATATCTGCCTTAAGGCATTATTGAAATCTGCCTTGGCAAGACCGGCAATAATATCATGGCTGATAGTATGCCGCGTCTGCCCCACCTCTACAGGATAACCAGGTATCTGCTGCTAGAAATCTGTGTGAGAACTCTTATGGATATAGGACATTCTCCTTATCTTCTGACGTTAAGTCTTTAGCTCCTCCTTGAGCTCAAAGACCTCATGCTTCAATTTGTGGACTTTGTCCTTAGCCAAAATCCTCTCATCATGTTCTTGATCCCACATGGACTCAACATCAGTCTTGTCCTCTATAACCATTTGGAGCTCTGCCTTCAGCTCCTTGACCTCCTGACAGTAATGAATATTTCTATCCAATACTAACATGAACAGAGACATCATCGAGCCCCCATGAGCTATCTCCGATGCTATAGCTACTGGATTAAAAGACATTGTCTCCACTTCCTCCTCTATCATCCCATCGAATACTGACATGTAGTCAGCATCATCTGAGTCTCTAGACTCAATAATCACTACATCCGGATCTGCTGCTATGGGGTTCGGTAAAACGTCTACTTAGTTCATCGATTCTTCACTAATGGCTTGACCATCTACACAAAACAATTAAGTTGATTAGTACACGTTAATAGAATAATAAAAACACATAATATAATCATAATGCATTTTTATAAGGTTATTTTCTTCCTTGTACTTCTTTGACTTCTCTTAAGGTTATGACTTAAGTTTTTTAAATCGCCCCTTAAGTTTTATAACCTAATGCTTTGATACCAACCAGTGACGCCCCCAAATCTGGGTATCTTCCAACCCGACATATGGTGTTACACGGTACTACCATTCACATATACATTCAATTGAAAAGTCTCCAAAGAACGAATATGTCTTCTATATATTAAAAATAATATTACATTCACCCAGGTTCTTTATAACCCATACATTTGTTCTTGTCATAATATCAAATATATTACAATTGTTCATCCTATACTATTACATAAGAACTCTAAGGGTTCGTCTTCACCTTGCCCTTATCCTTGTCGGAGCCTTCGGTCCACTTAATTTTAGCTGTGTTCATATGGTTCAAGCAAGAGTGAGCATAACTAGTTCAGCAAGTACAACATTTCTAATAAACAACATGCTTGAAACATAGGATACTTATATCTTCAATAACTGAACAATTGTTATAAAGTACTATCGATAATTCAAAATAGCACTTCTTTTCATTCAAAACATTTTACAACAACAATATTCAATAAAACATCAATTCCGGTCCAAGACCTTGAGTATATCATAATTTCTTTGAAAAGGACATTCCAAAACTAAGTTTGTAAGTCTGGCATTACTTACGAGCACGTCTAGGTGATCAGCCTATAGTACTCTATGTTGATCAACACTACATTCATTAAACGTGTATACGTTTAAGTTGTGGCAACCTCACGTGCCTATC
Organism: Panax ginseng; assembly: GCA_020205605.1. Classification (NCBI taxonomy): domain Eukaryota; kingdom Viridiplantae; phylum Streptophyta; class Magnoliopsida; order Apiales; family Araliaceae; genus Panax; species Panax ginseng. The sequence continues at coordinate 87,744,453 of CM035139.1, read as the reverse complement.
GTTAAATGACAAAAAAAACATTTTTAGCATACTCGGTCTTCGATTGAAAACCACACCAATATAGCTCAGTAAACATTAATCATGCTTGATAGAATCATAACATAAGTCTAGCCGAAAGAATTGGCTTTGACTTCATCATTCAAGACTTCACGTGAGAGAATACATGAATTTCAAAGCTTGTCCAGACTAAACTGGAACAAGGGTTTGAATACTTGCCTTCAGCATCTACTTACTGATTATCACACATACACTTTAAGTCTCTAAGTCTCTACAATTCACGATCATATAACGTACCACATTAGGTCTTATATAATCAAGTAGGTATATTATTATATTTTACCCTTCATCTCAATCTAAATTCTGACTTAGATCTGTTATTATGGTTTCTGGCTTTTCGTTACGTCATTCACATTACGTTCACATTCTGGTTATTAACTCTAATCATCATACATAAGGTTTAAAAGTACCTTACAATATCTTATTAAGTTTCTCAGTTTATTACTACTGAGTTACTGTTCAAGTTGTACTCATAAACATATTTACTGTCCACTTCCTAGGGTTGTCGCTGCGGTGCCACCCATTACTTTTTCAAGTCGTATTTTGCTGATGAGTTAGCGATAGGTACAGAGCCAGGACTCATTGACTGCGAGCGAGTCCTTACTCTTTAGGTCGCCATTTGCAAGTTAGAGTTAACACTATCTTTCGACATCTTTGTCTGCAAGTATGTGCCACTCATTTAGCCTTGGGTTGGCCACAAACATTTCGACTCAGTCTCTCAAATAGTTTGCAAAATTTTAAAATTTTACGAAACTCCCGGACGCATAACTTCTTCGTTATAAGTACGAATTGGCTCGTTCAAAAGCCTACAGTTCAAAAATTATATACTCTATGTGTTCATGCAAGAATTTTATCTATTTGACTTTGTTTGCGAAAATTTCACCTATTAGTTCATTTTCAAAGAAAACGATAAACGTTCGTGAATGTTCAATGCTCGTTTCTTCGTTCTAAGTCGGAATTCGATCATTTTTGAGTCCTCAACCCTATAATGCCAACTATGACTTGTCTCCATTGAAAACCAACGTTTCCGACTTCAAACACAAAATACAACTTCCATTCCGAGAATTTCACGAATTCGACGATAATCGTCCAATCGTGTGAATTCCAACAAAGCTTCATTACTAAACGTTCTAAATGGATATTAACTTACACATGAACATTTCAAGTTACTTATTACACCAACTTATTGACAAAGTAGGTTTTGACTTATTCTCATAAGTCAATGACTTATTTAACTTATGAACCGCAAATTCTCATGCTTAAGACTTACTATGAACTTAAGTTCATCACTCAATGTTCTCATACCATATTAAGCATACTAAAATCATATGACTATCATATGACAAGTTTTATACAAGTTTATCAACTTATTTAGGTTCAAGTTGCTTATTCAACTTATTCGGCTTACGTTCATTCATCAATGACTTCTTATATGCTCTTAACATACAATCATACTTCTCTTATCACCCTACAATGATAGAGATGAATATATATTAGACAAGAGTCTTACCCTAGAAGCACTTGTACTTCTCTTCTCTTTGGAAACTAGCAAAGAAATTTTGACTTATTCTTGACTTATGTGGCTTATTCTCTCTAACCAATAAGTTACTTAACTTGAGAGGAGTTGAGAGGAATTTTAATTAAGCAATCAAGTGAATTGAGAGCTCTCTATTTATAGGAAACCTAAAGTGAGGGTACTTTAGTCATTTGGACATTCCACCTCCTTTAATCACCTCCTTAATACACATCCTTACTATTCATTTCATTGACTCTAACTTAACTTGCTAGCCACTTTCCTATCTTTCTCATCACCACACAAAGTGTTTGCCCATCAAGACTACCCACATTAACATGGTTTGCTCCATGGATCATGGCTTAATACATTGGACTTGCTTAATTAATCTAGTTAATTCCTTGTTGGGCTTATACTACAATAGTTTGGACTCATGACATAACAAACACTTGGGCTTGAGTATCACTTTCTATTGGACTTCTACCATTATGCTAATAATCCTATAAGTCCATTCCCTTTAATTAAAAACCTTGTCATAATTATACCACGTATAATTCTCGTATGCTAGCTCATATACTAATTCATAATATATGTTATTCCATTCTCCATACATACTCGTATAATACGTCGTATCATACTTACGTTCAATAACTCGCACAATGCCTACGCATCATACGATTAACACATTCTTTTCTTAACGCTTAATATTTCTAACGTTCTTCAATTAAGTCCGCATGCAAAATATTGTGTTTTCCAATTAAGTCTGCATGCGAAATATTGTGTTTTCCATTCTTGGTTGGATGGACTTTCCTGGGGAGCTGGGGCTGATTTCTTCATCACTTTTGCTTTCTTCTCGGGTGGTTCTTGGAGTAGTCTGTTACGCCTTCTTTTTGGGTTTTCAGCAGTTGATTCTGGTTTCTCTTCTGCTCCTTGTTTCTTCTTGTCAGTGGAGACGTGGCTTGACGAAACCTTTGTGTTGGAAGAATGCATATTGTGATTTGATGTTTTATGAAACAGCTCATGAGTATGTAAAGTCCTTCAAAGAATATATGTACAAGGACTTAATGATAGATCAAAGTTGTTAGGTTGATCTTAGCCTTTAAGTGTTTTACCTATATAGATAAAGAGATCAAATTTGTTAGGTTGATCTATGGCTAGAAAGAAATAAATAGGCTTGTAGTCTATCCATTTGATCAACAGAATTCAGAAGCTAAAGTAGGATCACAGAGCTGAGATGATCGTAGTGTATCTACCTTGAAGGGCCTCTCCAAGAATCGTAGAGTGGTATAGACGTTTGCCGAGCTAACTCAGATATCGTAGTGTGCTCTCGGAAAGGTAGAGTTTGCAAGATGATCAAGTGATGATCGTCGTGTGAAGAAAGCGTAGTGTACTCTTAAGAGCAAGCATCAATATGATAAGACACTACGATTTGAATAGTAGAGTGTCACCTGCCTTGTGTCAGAAACATCTAACCCTATCGTTTAATTGAAGATAGACTCCAACAAATAAAGAATGGGCTTTGAACGTTGAAGCTCTCACCAGTCCCAACGGTACAAAAGATATCATTAGTATTGATCAAAAGAAACGTAGTCAAGAAGCTAAGAAAAGGACCATTGGGCAGAGAAAAATACCTTTTCAGGTGTTAGGTGAGAAAGCAGTATGCCATGTTAGTGAGCCAGAATGCAATTTAGAAGATGTGCAGAAATGTCTCCATCAAAGCTCAGAAATGTCAAACACATTTAATGTTTTATCAGATAACTTCAACGGATAGATTTAAAGGATCTCATATATACAGAATACAGACACATAAGAGAGAAAAGCAAGTATTGAACATAACGCAGAAAAACACAAAACGCTGAACTCTACGATCTGAGAAAAAGGAGAAAGCTTGCTCAGCTACTCAGTTCTTTCGAACAAGTGCTTAACTGCAACTGAGTAGCCTCAATCACAACTTAACAACTATCAATCTACTGAACTAAGAAGTTCCAAGTCAGAAGGACTTGAAGAGTTCTAAGTGAACTAAGATCCAAGTCTGCTGGACTTGAAGAGTTCAAGAGTGAACTTATAAGTGCCTAGACTGCTGGTCTAGAAGGAATCTGTGAGATTCAGAAAGTGTAAAAGACATCCTTAGTGGATTTCCTACTCAAGGAGTAGAAGAGTGGACTAGGAGCTTTGAGTGCTCTGAACCACTTAAAAACAACTGTCTTTATAACTGCTATAACTGCAATAACTGCCTTTCTCTCTTTAACCTGGTATCTAAAAGGTTTTTCAAAGAATCAATAATTTCACCGTGCTTAAAGATTTATCAAAACATTATTTAAACAAAGAAAAGTTTTTAATATCTATTCAACTCCCCCCCCCCTTCTAGATAACTATTGTGCCTTCGGGAACTAACAATTGGTATCAGAGGAGGTTCTATAATACAACCTACAAAGCTTGAGTAGATCCAATGGCACACTTACCAAGCGAATCAAAGATGGAGGGAGAAGCGTGACCACTATGTGCAACAAAAATAAATTTGCTAAGCTGGAAGGTTAGGATGCAAGCTTACATGGATTCAATAGATGAAGATCTATTTGAAACTGTTCAGAATGGGCCCTATGTTCCAACAAAGCTTGTACCAACTACAGATGATCCAGACAGGGTACAGATTAAGGTCAAAGGAGAATGGATAGAGAACGAGAAGAGAGCTGTCCAACTTGACAAAAAGGCCAAGAATATTTTATTTCAATCATTAGAAGATGATCTATTTGAAAACGTGGTCAACTGCAAAACAGGAAAGGAGGTTTGGGAAGCACTACTCATTATGCATGAAGGAACAGAAGAAGTCAGAGAAAACAAACAATCTCTGTTGACTCAACAATATGAGATGTTTGCCCATGTTCGAGGAGAGAACGTCACTGCTACATACGAAAGATTCAATATTCTGCTCAATTCTCTACGAGCCTATGGAAAGATCTATCCAAATAAAGATCTGATCATAAAGTTTATGAGAGCTTTACCAAGCAAGTGGGATGCCAAAACCACTGGCATTAGAGAATCAAAGAATCTACATGAAATGATTGTTCAACCGTTATATGGCAACCTCCTCACGTACGAACTGGAGCTAACACAATGATCTGAAACATAATCTGAAGGAAGAAAGAAGGACAAAGGTGTTGCGCTCAAAGTAACTAAAAACACCTCCAAAATCAACACTGAAGTTGATTCTGACTACGATGAAGATGATGATGAGGACTTTGCAATGCTAGTTAAAAGACTAAGAAGATTCATGAGACAAGGTAGAACCAGCAAGCCAAAGAAAGTTGGAAACTACAACAACCAGGAACAAATGAATGACCTATGCTACAACTGCAAGAAACCTGGTCACTTCATTGCCAACTACAACAAACTTCTCAGAGACAAACTCAAAAAGAAATCACATGCAAAGAAGGAATACAAAGGCAACAAGAGACCAGCAAAGAAAGAAAAAGGCCTTGTAGCTGGAGGATCGTGGAGTGACTCTGATAATGACTCAACTCCAGAATCTAGAGACGATGAAGATCCCCAAATGGCTAACCTCTGCCTAATGGCCAAAAGTGCAAGGGACAAGCAGAACTCCAACATACATGAAGTAAGTATCGACGAGGTATTTGACTTTAATTCTCCTGATGTAGATATTGATGATCTTAGAACTGTATTACATGGCATAACATCAGATCTACACCAATACATGAAGTGGTTAAGAGTTCTGTCTAAGGATTATTCACTTCTTCAAAAGGGGAAAGAAAAGGTTCATGAAGAACTGGAAACTGCTCTTCTCAGTACTAATTCTTTCTCTGAGCTTGAAGCTGAGAATAAGCTCTTGAGACAAATAAATGAGCTTAGTGCAAAAAGAGAGTTTAGTCTAACCTCAAAATTGAGGATCTAGAAAAGACTATATCTACATGGAATAAATCCTCTTCATCCATGGATTCTTTAATCTCTATTCAGAGAAGCGCCTCTGATAAAACAGGGCCAGGCTTTGGGGAACCTACCTCAGAGTCATGTGTGGTAAAAGAAAAGGATATTAATACTAGAAATGCCTCAGGTTTTAGTAGAGGAATTATATTTGTGAATTCCTCATAGAGGGATGAGCCTGTCAAACCCTGCTCATCTGATTTAATCCATATTCCTAGGAGCAAGGGATCTCATGCTGGTCTAGGTTTCAGAATAGAAAAGAGTAATCTAGCTCCTACTCACCAACCTCAAAGGATCGTTGAGGTCAATGAGATTAACTCGACGAACCAACCTGGAAGGTACAGTAGAAGTAAAACATACTCTTCACAAATGATGAAACATAAGAACACATGGAAGAAGGAATATCAGCCCAACAGGAGGATAATCAATATCCCACATAAGTGCAAATGGAGGAAGAACTTTCACACACACACAAACATGCATCATATCAAAAGATTTGTGTGCTACACTACTGGTCACAAGGCTGCCAAATGTTATTACAATTCCATGCATATGAGACCGAAAATCAAGCAAATTTGGGTCCCCAAGGGCACTAACAATATAGGACCCATGCAAGTATGGGTACCAAAATGAAGGCTTAATATTTTTGCAGGGAAAGGACTTCAAAATCACAACCCGGTACTTGGACAGTGGATGCTCAAGGCATATGACAGGAAACAAAGCCCTTCTGTCCAATTACATATAGAAGGAGGGTCCCTCGGTCATCTTTGGAGATAATAGCTATGGAAAGACAAGAGGCTATGGCTCAGCAGGAAATGGTGCAGTATCCTTTAGCAAAGTGGCCTATGTGGAAGGACTACAACATAACCTTCTAAGTATTAGCCAACTCTGTGACAAGGGTCATCAAGTAACTTTCCTCAACAACTAATTCCAAGTCCAAGACCTGAAGACATCTGTAGTAAAGCTAACCGGGACAAGAGAAGGAAATGTCTACACACTAAATCTTGGTCAACTAAGCTCAGATGAGACAATATGTTTTCTATCTAAAGTATCTGAAGAAATGAGCTAGCTATGGCACCGAAGATTATCTCATCTCAACTTCAAGAGCATGTCCAAATTAGCTTCAAAAGATATAGTTGCAGGCCTACCCAAACTCAACTTCATTAAAGAAAGGCCCTGCAATGCCTGTTAACTTGGAAAACAGACCAGAAGCTCATTTAAGAGCAAAACCATCAACTCAATTGACAAGCCTCTGCAATTACTACATATGGATCTTTTTGGACCAATTCCAACGACGAGCCTTGGGGGAAAGAGATACTCACTAGTCATAGTCGACGACTGCACCAGATTTACATGCGTATTTTTTCTAACCTCAAAAGATGAAACAAGCTCTCAACTGATCAAGATGTTCAAGCAGGTGATGAATGAGAAAGGAGAGAAAATCAAGGCCATAAGAAGTGATCATGGCAGATAATTCGATTTCTCGAAATGGACCGATTCACGCACGCATAATGGGATTAGTCACAACTTCTCAGCTCCACGAACTCCCCAACAAAATGGAGTTGCTGAGAGAAAGGACAGGACATTAATAGAGGCTGGAAGGACTCTACTAGCGACAGCTCATCTACCAGAATACTTCTGGGCAGAAGTAGTCAACACTGCATGCTATACTCAGAACATATCACTCATACACTCTACGATTAAGAAGACTCCTTATGAACTTTGGAAAGGAAGAAAGCCAAGTGTTAGCTACTTTCATGTGTTCGGCTGCACATGGTACATACTCAATAATGGAAAACAGTACTTGATAAAGTTTTAACCGAAATCAGACGAAGGAATCTTTCTTGGATATGCCACAGACAGCAAGGCATACATAGTGTTTAACAAGAAGACACTGAGTGTAGAAGTCTCGATTCACATCATCTTTGATGAAACAGACTTAGACAAAACAGTGCTCCAAGACTCTACGATTAATAGTGAAGACACTACGAATGAGGACGTTGAGCTCAACACTACGATCGTAGAACCTGACAGTGAAATCGTTGAGCAAGGAAACAAGATCGTAGAGAGACCTATGCCAAACAACGAAACTCCACACCAAGAAGAAGAAATAGATCTTGAAGATCTAAGACAAGAAGGCATAAGAACAGATGTCCCAATAGGAAGCAGATGGGCAAGAGATCACACTCAAGATCTAATCATTGGAGATCCGAGTGCGAGAGTCAAGACAAGAGCTGCCACTTAAAATGAATGCTTCTATCTAAGTTTCCTATCTCAAATAGAACCAAAGAAGATAGGGGATGTTATGGAAGATTCCATCTGGATAGAGGCCATGCAGGAAGAACTTAATCAGTTCGAGAGTGTAACGACCGAGAAATTCGGATCTTATTGTAAAATGATTTTATTAATTTAAATAATAATAAAATCATATTATTTATGATATCGAGATGGTTGTCGTTCTATAACCTATTGATATTGGAATATCATAGTATTTGAGCTACGTGAAGGAATTAAAGTGTTTGAATTTCTAAGAAGAAAATGAAAGTTTTTCGAGAAATTTTCCGAAAAATACTATTCATCGGTATTTGCTCGGGAGTTATTTTTGAATTTTCGAGAAATAAGTAATGATAGAATATTAAGGTAAGATGGATTATGTAATAATAATCTAGTTATGGACTTAATGATATGTGAGTATTGTACGAGGAAAGAAAACGAGTATGATATGAAGTATTATACGAGTTTGTATGAAGAATGAATTATCGTATATAAATTCTATATGAATTAGAATACGAGAATGATACATAAGCTATATGTATATATATATTATGTAATATTAATGGACTTGTAAGGATTGGCTAGGATTTTGTATAAGTCCAAGTCAATTAAGTGTAAGGCCTATCTAATGAATTAATAAATAAGAGAGTATTTGTTAATGTAAAGCCCAAAGGATTAAGTTGATAAAGCCCAAGCTAGAGTCCAATGGATTGTTTGACCAATGAGGCAAACCATAGGAATATGGTAAATGAGTAATGACCAAGTTTTATGAGTGGTGATCAAGTTAGTGTGGTAACCAAGCCTTTTAAGTGGTGACCAAGTTATGTAATGACCAAGTTAAATGTGTAATGGCCAAGCAATGGATAGATTTTGTGCCATGCAAGTGATGAATAGTAAGGAGGTGCAAAAGGAGGTGGGATGATGGAAAAGACTAAACTACCTAACCTTGGAAAATCTATAAATAGAGGAGGTTTACAAGCCATTTGATAATTGTTCAAACAATCCACACTCTCTCAAAGTGCTTAAGTGTTAGGAAGATTAAGTTGCAAATAAGCCACTTACATAAGAAGAAGAAATAAGCTACTTATCAAGAACTTCTAGAGTAAGACTCCTTCTACTTTTATCTTCTATCTCTATTCATGATAGGTTGATAAACAAAGATAGATTAAGGGGTCATGGATGTTAATAAATAAGAAGAATGTGTAAGTAATGAACTTAAGCCACATAAGTTGGTAATAAGTCATTTAAGCTAGCATAAGTTATAAACTTATGTGAAAGATTATGAAATTGTAATAAGTTTATTAATGAAAGTAATGAATTTGTATGTATATGAATTATATATACAAGGATGGAATTATATGTGAAAACATGTATGCATGATGATTAAAAGGCTAACTTTCTTAAGTTAGGAACAATGAAGTAATAAGTAGTTTATAATAGAATAAGCTATAAGCTCAGGAATGAAATAAGTCAAAATTCAACCATGAGTATAAGTTCTTGAAAAAAAAAATATGTTAAGATGTTCACATTATGAATGTAATTCATTGGTAATGTTGAACAAGTCATAAGAATGAAGATTTACCGGAAATCGCACGATTAGATGATAATCGTCGAATTCGTAAAATTCTCAGAATGGAAGTCAAATATTGAGTTTGAGCTCGGAAATGTTATTTTCCAATGGAGACAAGTCATGTTCATCATTTAAGAGTCGCGGACTCAAAAATGGGCGAATTCTGACTTAGAACGAAGAAACGAGCGTTTAACGTTCACGAACGTTTATCGTTTTCATTAAAAATGAACCAATAGGTGAATTTTTTGCAAACGAAGTCAAATAGATTAAATCTTACATGAACACATAGATTGCATAATTTGTGAAATGTAGGCTTTTGAACGGACCAATTCGGACTTTAAACGAAGAGGTTATGCATCCGGGAAGTTCGTAAAAATGTCAAAACTTCATAATTGTCTGTGGCATAGAGTCCGCGCCGCGGCGCGACTTTAAGCCTAGAATGCCCAAGACTGTAGCACAAGGTAGGAGTGGTGCACTTCTAACTTTCATCCATGCAAATACGAAGTCATTAAAGCCAATCTTGGCGCCACGGCACCAGTCTTAAGAAGTTGATAGTAAAGAATGTTTTCAAGTATAGAAGAAAAGAGAACTAGTTAGTAATAAATTAAGATGTTATCATAACATTATTAAGACATTGTAAGGTACTTGTAAGACATTAATGCATGTTGATTAAGAGTTAATAATCAATTGAAGATTAGCGGAATGTGAATGACATAACGAAAGCCAGAAACCCTAATAACGAAATCTAATACATAATTAGATTGAGATGAAGGGTAAGATATAGTCAGATACATACTTGATTATATGTGACCAAATGTAAGGCATTATGTGATCATGTATTGTAGAGACTTGAAAGACTTGAACATAAAGTAAAATACACAGTAGCAGACGCTAAAGGCAAGTATTCTAACTCTTTGAAGTTCTTGTCTTAGTTCAATCTGAACAAGTTTTTGAAGTTCATGTATCCTTACGCATGAATTGAAGTACAATGAAGTTAAAGCCAGTTCTTTTGGGTAAACTTGACATATTGAGTGGATTGTTGATAATCTATTCATCTGTTATCAAATGTGATTATCTTTTGTCAACTACTTGATATGGTTTTCAAAAGAAGACTGAAATGTTAAACAAAAGTTTTGTCGGTAAAATGACAGGCACGTGAGGTTGCCAAATGATTAAACGTACATACATTTAATGGATGTAGTGTTGATCAACCTAGAGTAATATGGGCTGATCACCCAGAAGTGCTCGTAAGTAATACCGGGCTTACGGACTTAGTTCCGGGTTGTCCTTTTCAAAGAAAGAATGAATACTCGAGGTCTTTGACCGGAGTGAATGTTTTACTGAATATTATTCATTGTAAAACATTTTGAAAGAAAGATGAAGTGCTATTTTGAATTATCAATAGTACTTCATAACTATTGTTCAGTTATCGAAGATATACGATTCATATGTATCAAACATGTTGTTATTGAAATTGTTATACTTGCTGAGCTAGTTATGCTCTCTCTTGCTTGAACCATATTAATGTAGCTAAGACTGAACGTCCCGAAGGATCAAATAAGGATAAGGGAAAGGCTAAAAGGCGCATTATTAAAATTTGTCTTGTAATAGTATAGGGCTATTGTGGTAATGTAATGAATATTATGACAAAGAACCTTTGTAATGGGTTTAGAACCTGGGAAGTGTAAATATTAATTTGAATATATAGAAGTTATGTTCGTTCTTTGAGACTATTCAATTGAATGAATGTATGAATGTTGGTACAGTATAGCACCATCTGTCGGGTTGGAAGATACCCGGATTTGGGGGCGCTACAGAGAGAAGCAAAGTTTGGAGATTGGTTCAAAGACCAAAGAACCATCCTGTAATTTGAACCAAGTGGGTCTTCAGAAACAAGATGGATGAAGATGGGGTGATAACAAGGAATAAGGCTAGACTAGTAGCCAAGGGCTACTCTTAGGAAGAAGGCATTGACTATGATGAGACATTTGCACCTGTTGCCAGACTAGAAGCCATCAGAATATTCCTTGCCTTTGCTGCTCACATGAAGTTCAAAGTCTTCTAGATGGGTGTCAAAAGTGCATTCTTGAATGGTGAACTTCAAGAAGAAGTATGTGTAGAGCAGCCTCCAGGTTTCATCAATCCATCTCTTTCTAATTATGTCTTTAGATTAGACAAAGCCTTATATGGTCTTAAACAAGCACCTAGAGCATGGTATGAAACACTGACTAATTTTCTTATTGAAAATGGGTTCACTAAAGGTAGAGTAGATACCACACTATTCCTTAGAAAGCATAAGGATAAAGTCCTATTAGTTCAAATCTATGTTGATGATATCATTTTTGGTTCTACTAATGAAAAGTTATGCAAGAGATTCTCCAAGCTTATGCAGAGCAAGTTTGAAATGAGCATGATGGATGAGCTGAACTTCTTCCTTGGACTGCAAGTAAAGCAGACTGATGAAGGAATCCTCATAAATCAAGCCAAGTACATTAAAGACTTACTTAAGAAGTATGGCATGGAGTCCGCCTCTCCCATGAAAACCCCAATTGCTCCTGCAACCAAGCTTGACAAAGATGAAAAAGGTAAAAGTATTGATACAACTCAATACAGAGTTATGATTGGCTCTCTTTTATATCTAACTGCCAGTATACCAGATATAATGTTTGCAACATGCATTTGTGCTAGATTTCAGGCTATCCCTAAAGAATCTCATTTAACTGCTATTGAGAGGATTTTTAGGTATCTCAAAGGTACACCCCACTTGGGGTTATGGTATCCCAAGGAATCCTCATTTGAGCTAATAGGATATATAGATGCTAATTTTGCAGGCTGCAAAATAGATATAAAAAGTACCAGTGGCACTTGTCAACTACTAGGTAACAGACTTGTGTCCTGGTTTAGCAAGAAGCAAAACTTAGTATCTACCTCAATCTGCGGTAAAGTACATTGCTCTTGGGCGATTCTTTGTGCTCGAATCTATGGATGAAAAATAAACTAGCAGATTATGGGTTTGAATTCAAATCCATACCTATTCATTATGATAACACAAGTGCAATTGTTATAACTCATAATCCTATCATGCATTCTAGGACTAAGCATATAGAAATAAGATATCACTTCATTAGGGATCATGTACAAAATGGAAATATATCTTTACAATATATTCCTACTGAAAATCAACTTGCTGATGTTTTTATAAAACCTCTAGATGAATCCAGATTTAACAAATTGATAAGTGAGCTAGGCATGCTTAACTTACAAACCTAAAATATTATGCTCTAGTTTGTGCTAACCATACAGATTTAAGGGCTATGTCCGAAATCAAAGACATGATCAAAGGAAGTCCACGATCGTAGAGCCAAAGTGTCATAGAATGACAACGATCGCAGCGCAGACTCAACGATAGCAGAGCTACATTAATAAAACAAAAGGAGCACGCTATGATGATCAAGCATAAATCAAAGCATTCTCTCTGATAAGTGCCTTAGGGACAAACCTAACCCTTGTTTCATTAAAGAGGTTGGCCCTTCCTAAGCTACCTTAATTTAAGGAGAATGCTAAGTCAAAAAGATTAATCACAAGGACTTGTTCAGACTCTATGATTAACAGTCAGACTCAATGATCGCAGTTCAGACTCTACGTTTATAGCTCAGACACGACGACTGCTACACAGACTCAACAACTCCAAGGACCATCTCAACGATCGCAGTCTCACTAAAGAATATATTATCCCAGAAGGAGTTTAGGGCAATTCAGTACAATCCCTCTCTGTCAAAATTCGTAGAGCCAAGCGAAACTCGACCCCTGTCCCACTAAGCAAAATAGAGAGAGGGAAGTTTCAAATACAAATTAAAATTATCTGTTTGAAATCTGAAAGTTCAAAAGACCATCTCTCTCTTCCTCTCTCAATAAGAAACCCTAAATTAGTAGCAAGCTCAGTCAGTTTCACTACCTGTGAAGAAATCAATTGCAGCTTCCAGTGTTATCTCCGGCTACAGACTATGCTTTGATGAGTTCAAAACTGCTGAACCCCAATTTCACAAGACTCTGTCGCTACTAAAGAAGGTAGGTCTCGAAGAAGCTTTGGGTATGGACACATTGATCTACCCGAAGCTGGTAAAGGAGTTCTATAATAATGGTGTGTTTGAAAACAACACCATCACTGCAAAAGTCAGGAACGTTGAAATCAAACTAAAGGCTGAGGACATCAACCTAGCCCTAGGTCTCAAATCAGAAGGGTACCCGTCCATAGAAGGCATAGATTTTCACAAGGGTCTCAAGAAGATGCATCACAAGAAGTCACCTTCTGTTAAAGGATACAAAAAGAAGGAGTTCCCACAAAGGTATGAGTTTCTAGCTGATATTGTTGGAAAATGCATATGCTGTAAGAGCTCAGGTCATGACTCTGTGAATGAGGTACAACTCAAACTCATGACTACCATATGATACAAAATACAACTCAACTATGGGGCTCTATTACTTGAGTGGATTGGAAAATGGTTAATCAGCTCAAAGAAAACAAAGAGCTCACAGAAGATGCTCTACGGACGATTTATTAGCATTATCCTACAGGCTGCTATTGGTGACCTAATTGAGGATGATGAAGGAAAAGCCATAAATCCAAATCAACGAATAACTCATCAGTTGTTTAAAAACTGGAAAAGAAATCCAGCTGAAAATATGAAGATGATGTCTGAATTCAGTGGTCGAACTGGTGAAATAAAGGGAACAGGAGTGCCAGGGAATATTTCTGTTGTCAAAGAAACTAACGAAGAAGAAGAAGAAGCTAATCAAGAAGAACCGATTACTTTAATCAGAAAAAGAAAAGGGAAAAAGAAAGCCAGAACTTCAGAAGAACCTCAAGGATCCACCACCAACAAGTTTGTAGAGTCCTCAGATATTGAGACTCTAAGGATCCTAAGAAGAAAGGAATAGCAGGCTGAGGCAGAAGAAGATAGAGCAACTATATCTCAGCTGCTAAAGATGAGTAAGATCAGCCACAAGAGCAAAAAGCCATCAGCCTCTTCGATCGTAGAGTCTCCTCCGATCATAGAGCCCAGACCAAACAAGGAAGCAGCTGCATCAAATGTATTGGCTGATCTGAAGGACAAAACTAAAGAAAGTCCTGAGGCTGTGGCACGACCTAAAAAGACAAGAAGGAAATTGGTCAAGAAGTATATTCTTGTCAATGAGAAAGCTCTAAAGAAGGAAGATAAAGAACTGTCTGCTGAAAAGGAACCAACTGAGGGGGAGACGCCAAAAGATCTGATGATAGTAGATACTCCTGCTGAGGGGGAGATTCCTTAAGGTCTCCCACCTAAGGATGCTCCAGTTGATGGGGGAGATTTTGACATTTTAAAAGAATGATGAAGCTGAGGGGGAGGATCATGACACCTCAATAGCAGAAAAAGAAATTCCTGGAGCAGATAATGAAGAACTAGTGCAAGAACATCTTGAAGCAATTGACATAATGGAATCCTCCAATGAAAACAGAGAAGAAGATGATGAGATTGAGATCATAGTTGTAGGCATTGATGGGCACAGAAGAGCCAACTATGAGCAACTATTTGCATATCTTCTTATGATGCCCTTCCACTGAGCTCAAATTCTGAACTCTTGGGATCACATGTTCTGGAGTTTCAAAGAGTATCCAGCTATCTCAGTACTCGCAAATGGATTCCTAGGGAAATTTAATTTTGCCAAGAAGCTTCTCACCAACAGTATTTCCTCAGAAAACACACTTGAGGTATTATATATCCCAACTCTTTTTAGAAATAATCACTTGACATCATCCTCATTTAATCAATTCTATGAATTCCCGCAATGGTCGGAAGTGATTCTTCATCCACTAAATCAATTTCCAGTTGCAGAATCTCAAAATTCTGTAACTGAGGAACCAAATAAGAGCCACTCCTTATTACTCCCACAGCCTACCACCTCTACGATCACTGACTTTAGCCCTTTGATAGAGTATCCACCACAAATCGTAGAGTCACTAAGCTTCAATATTCAAACCCAGGATCCTTTAGATATTCCCTCCTCATCTAGAAATGAATGCTTCAATCTTGAACTTGCTCTCTACTCACTGCAAGATAAATTCAAGAGCACGTCACCTCCCTCACAAATTCCAAATCTAGATGAAATCCTGTCAGAACTATCCACAAAGGCTGATTTGTCAGCTATGTCTGAAAAAGTGATCAATGAACTAGATGAGAGTCTTGAAGATCATACTGCACTGATACAGCTGAGATTGACATCAATGATCAATGCTGCAAAAAATCTTCCCAGCTCCCTAAGCTCCAAACTGTCTAAAACACTCAAAGAGATCATCAAAGAAATGCTTCAAAGCATTAAAGACAGGGACGATATTCACTTTCTTGCAGCTAAAAAGCATAGGGATGCTGTCCTGATATTACAGAAAACATAAGAATCTTAGAACAATCTGATGATACAGAGCATCAAAGGTCTTCAAACTGCAGTCAAAGAGTTTCAAGACTTTTCCATGGGACAAATAAAGCAAACTGAGACTATCCTTGACATACTTCAACAACGAGAAACTCGTTCTGATGCTTTGATCCAAGAGAATCGTGAGGACATTGCTCAAACTTAGAGTCAACTCAATGAGCTTGTCCAAGGAGTCACTCGCCTCTCGGAAGACATTCGAACCCTTGATGCTGACATAAATGGGGAGAATAAAGGGAAAGGAGATCAGGGAGGCAAGGGCAGAGGAAAAGGTCACTTCCAATCAAGGCCAAGGCAAATCACTCACCAGATTCCACGAGCCAGCCATCAGACTCAACGATCTGATCAGCAGGAAATTTTAATGGCTCAACCATTAAGGAGTCAAGGGCCAACTACCAGCTCTCATGTGGTGACAACAACAGGCATATGAATGCCAATTGGAGATCCAACATTCATGAATATGCATGATCACAATCCCAGACTAAGTCCAAGTGAGTTGGAAGATCTGGCCAGAAGAGATGAAGCAAGCAAAAAGAGGAGAGCTGAGGAATATGCAAATCTTCCAAGAAGCAAAAGACCAAAGAAATAGAGATAAGTTGAATTTCAAATTATATTGATGTAGTCATTCTTAAATGTAAAATCTGTCTCCATACATCAATAAATTCATGCTTATTCTCTAGAAATTTCAGCTGCTCACTGAAATACTAAGTCATGTTTACTTTTCTACAACTGCATATAAAACTTTATAATCATAAAAATAAATCTCCTTGGTTATGTCAACATCAAATAGGGGGAGATTGTTGGAAGAATGCATATTGTGATTTGATGTTTTATGAAACAGCTCATGATTATGCAGAGTTCTTTCTGCTGCTTCCTGTTATAGTTAACCTTCTATTATCCTTTGGGCTTTTCTTCCAACTCACGAACAGTTGTTGAGACATTACTTTGTGAACATTCAAGGATCCTCCCTCATCATCCTTAATCTTGCTTCCCAACCTTTTCTTCATTGCAATACTCAGCAGTCTCCCATGAAACACCTTTGTAAGTGGTTTTTCTATAGACCTCTTCAACTCAGCCTTTACCACCCTTTGATCCAACAGGATAACTCCAAGGTTTATTTGTTGCTTCATAACTATTGCATACATAATCTTCAGTTGTTGATCAAGCACAGTGTCATGTGCAGTATCCTTGCATAGTATACATTTGCCTACTATTTTAACAAGGAACTCGAATTCCTCTAGAAACTCCTTTTTCTTCATGTCCTTCAGACTAGGGTTTCTTTGGTACCCCATAATCTCCTTTGCTTTCTCAGTGTCAATCTCATCAAGGTTTTTCAGTCCTAGGCCAGGAAAACCTAGGCATTGGATGATATCAGATGATTTCAATTTTAGAGACTGACCTTTAACCTTGGTTGAAAGAGTTCTGGCATTTATGGATGCATTTGAGTAGAATTCCTTAACCAGTTTAGTGTATAATCGAGTGCTTGCCTCAAGACATTTTGAGAATCCAGCTTTATTCACGAGTTCAAGAATGTCTCTGAACTTTTTTTCGGATTTCTCAAATGACTTGGTTCCGAGTTGAATGCCAGTGATTACTCGCTAATCTTCCATTTGAATGATTCGAGGAATATGGATATTGATTCAGGGAGATTTATGGAGTATAGCTGATTGTGATTTAGACTCTGGAAATTTTAGTGGTTTGGCTTCGAAGAGAATTCTAGGATTTGAAAATGGGGGGGGGGGGAAAGAGGTTCAAGAGGTTCTGAAAATGGTCCTTAAGATGAACTTGATTAAGCAATTCTTCTTGGTTAAGGTAGCTCAGGAAGGGCCAACCTCTTAGAGTGAGCTAAGGGTTAGGTTTGTTCCTAAGGCACTTTCCAAATGAAGTACTTTAGAAGTGATTAGCACTGATATCTCATTTGACCTTTTTTGGTGGTGATGTCCTTTACCAACTTTAGACAATTGCATTTGATGTAATCGTGGTGTTCTTCTGCTATTCCACTACGATCAGATGTTTGATCGTAGGCTCTCCACGGTTTTGAGTTGGGTGGCTGAAAGGTTATCATTAGTACATTTTAAAATGTTCCTACTGACTATGGATCTTCATTTGGTTCATTAACCACAAAGTTTTGGGACTTTGTAGCTGGTACACTGCTTCATAGTATATCTCAGTATTGTTGTTCCTTAACATATCACTGCTCCCCATGGTTGATGTTGTCTTCTCAGATAGATGTGATTCCCTTTTCTTTATATGTATTAGAAGACAGCCTTGCATATCTCGTTCTGACTGGAATCACCAAATCTTCTTATATCGTAAAAATGGGCATCTTCAAGGTTGATCATTCTACGATCCTTTGATAGCACTACGAACGTAGTCCTCTTTTATAGTTTATACTTGTGGAGTTCTTCTCCAGTAATAAGTTCCTCATGTTTGATGATCGATGATCCTCTGTGGTGAGCTTCCGTGAGGAGTCTTCTCTTATGACCTGCTTTGAATGATTGAGTGTCTAAGACACTTTTACATCTTTGGTTGAATGACTTTCTTCCTTATAAGGATCAGCAACAATGTGAGCTTCATTTAGATTAGCTCAGCAAGTCTTCCAGGACAGGCTTCGACAAATAGGAGTTTTATCATAATCATTTCTGAACAGTCTTAAGCCTTCTGCTGGTTGAATTTTCTTGACTGAAGTCTTCTGTTTCAGCATTCCTTAGTGTGGTCAGATGGACCAGATACCTGCAGGTTATAAATTTCTTTTTACTGTCAGTTTCTTAACAGTCATTAATCTAAGATATACTGAGTTTAGGCATTGATGTGCATGTTTTTTTTATTTTCTTCTGACAGCTAGTTTCACCAGTTGATCTTCTGTCAATTAGTCGTGGTCTTGAAGATACAAGCTAAGAGAGTGTCAGCATTTCTAATTCTTTGACTTCCTTAAGTTCACAAGGTTTACATCCAGCTGCAGGTTGGCCAGACACGTGTTTAAGAAGTTCTTCTTTCTTCTCTAGATAAGCATTACTTAGCATGTATGGCCTTTTCATCTTTTCAGGATGGTGGATGTTTAAATCTTTTCTATTGATGTCTCTTGAGCTTTCTAGCCCGGTCTTCAGACAACAGGATTGACAGTGAGCAAGGATTGGTCTTGTTGATATGGCAATCAAGAGCATGGACCAATCTGAGCAGCTTCAGGTGTATATGCACATTTACCTGTACAGAAAATTTCTAACGTGTGAGCTTATCTGCATATCACAAGTGACTTACTACTAAACTAAGTTTACAATAATGTTTGTGCCTAGGATCAGACTCAAAGCGATTAGATTTTGAATATAGCATGGGAACCTGCTCTGATACCAATTGTTAGTTCCCAGTATGCATAATATATATCTAGAAGGGGTCGGGGTTGAATAGATCCTTTGATTTTCAAAATACTTTTTCTCTTTTAAGTTGTATTGCTCATTAAGTAGCTGATGACAAACATAAGAATCTTTTCAAGCACATCGGAATAAGTAAAAGAACCCCTTCATTGATATATTCATAGTCAGTCATACATTGTTCGTAGAGTTAACTTAGTAGTAAGCAGTTAGCACATACATAACAGTTATAGTAGTTAAGGTGCATAATGCAAATGACATAAAGTAAAAGACACAAGGGGTTTTAAGTGGTTCAGAGACTCAAGCTCCTAATCCATTCTTCTTCTTTCAACTAACAGGATTTCCACTAAGAAGGGCAAAGACCGAATCAAGAAGATTCCTTCAAGGCCAATGACCTTGGGACTTCATTCATCGAGAACTCTTCTAGGCAAAGACCTTTGAACTTCTCTAGTTCCCTAGAACTCTTCAAGCCAAAGAGGGCTTGGAACTTCATTTAGTCCCTCTAGACAAGGACCCCTCAGGCCCTGGCTTCTTGTTGTTGTAGTTGTTGTTGGTGGTGCTGAGCTGCTAAGATATCATTAAGCTCTGAACATCTTTTGTACTTAGTAGCTTAGTGTGATCCTCTTTGCTCTCAGCTTCGAGTCCAGACCACATCTTCTTTGGTGCAGCTGATCTTTTCTCTTTTCTGTTCATCTTTATCTGGTATCAGTTGTGCACCATCACCATCTGGGTTTGCTATGTCTCTATGCTTTTAGTAGACTTTGTCTGGCACTTAGCAAACCCTGAACCCTTCTTGAATACTTTGCAGACATGGTTCTGCACTTGTTCACTTTCAGCTTTTGGTTTATGGTGATTCGTAGAGTGGCTCTCTTGATCTTCCTTGTACTCAGCCACTTTCCTAAACGCTATCTTCTTAGCCTTCTAGGCTCTCAACTTGGCTGCGATCTTTAGTGGCATTCTCATCTTTGTTGTGTGAAGCTTTGATCTATTTGAGTCCTTCTTCAAAGCTGCTTTACTTCCACCTTGGTAGTCTCACTGTCACTGAGACTTGTTTTATTGATCTTTGGTGGAACTCGTAGAGTCAACAATAGCATTCACCAACTCAATGATTCTGCAACTTCATAATCATCAGCAACTCTTGATCTTTGAAGCTCTTTTGATTTATACTCCTTCTCAATCTTTCCGTTGGAATATATCCGTTGGAACCTATTCAAATTGCCTCGCAAATCTCGAGTTATTTGGTGCAGACTACAGATGTGACATGACACCTTTTTCTGACTTTCTGACACTGCAGTCTACTGTTTCACCTACCACATTAGAGATGTCACTTTCATGTCTCAGGCAGGTAGTCAACTTTATTTCTTCCTCCTGATTTCTAGATCAGAGGTTGTCCTTTTGCATCGATGCTCTCAATAACCTCTATTCGAATATCAATCTTCAGATTGAGCCGTTGTTAATGCCTCAATCTTTGGTTGTTCGAACTCTACGATTCTGATGCATATATTCTTGGACTTGATCGTAGTGTCTTACTGACTGTTGCTTCTTAACTTGTGGAGTTAACACTACGATCTTGAAGAGTGTTCATTAGATCTCCAATGTGGAACACTTCTTCCTTTTCTAGTGCAGTGCTTCAACACTTTTGTTTGCCTCGACTATTCTTAGATACTGATGGCTTGACTTCTTGCTCTGGCCCCTTCTGAATAATAAGACACTTCAGATTTGTGGCATGTCTAGCTCGCTTTCTCCTTGTGATCTCCCGTTCACTTATCATCAATGGACTGACCCAATGCTTAATCACTTTAGCCTTGTTATTCAGAGGCTGAGCAGTATCTCAGTGTGTACTCCATCAGTTCCTTCTTAGTTTGGCAAACACTACGATCTTGATTGTTTCCAAGATCGTTGTCATCTTTCTTCTTGACAGCTACTGCCCTTGCTGACTTTCCTTAGTCAGTTACATAGGTCTTCTTCTGATCTCCTTATGGAAGACTTCATCTCGAATGGCTTCATAACTCAATCTTGATGTTGATTGGGTTGGTGCTTAGGTCTTCTTTTAGCTTGCATGCCATTCGTTGAGTTCTCTCTGGTTTCCTTTAGGTGAGATGTATCTTTGCAGTATCAACCAGAGGCTTCATTCCTTTGGATATTCAGGGGGTGCTCATTTGTTGAGAGTCGCATTAGCTCTACGATTCTGCCTTGGTGTTGTGAGCACATCTGTTGAGGTCTTAGTTCTGCACTCTACGATTCAGCTATGGTTGTGCAGACACTACGACTCTGAGATCAGATCTTGACGCTACGATTTCTGTCGTTGTGCTTGTTGTCTTCATCTGATCTTGCTCGACTATGTTTTCTCGCCTTTGATCGATCATGAGACTCTACGATTCGAAAAGCGATCTCACGATCCTTTACTTTCTTCAGTTAGTAGACTCTACGACTCAAAGTGTAGTCTACGATTCTTGACCGGCTTTAGCGGAGATACTCGGTCGGCTCGTGGCGGTAGTCTCACGATTCTGAACATGACTTCCTCAGCAGACTACGGCCCTGAGGAAGTTCTCCACGACACACTACGATCCTTCCTTGTCTCTTCTAGAAGCCTACGAATTATGAGATCTACTATCTTGCAGACTACGATTCTGCATCGATAGCTCTCGAGGTTTCCTTGACTCTCCTGGCAGACTACGATTTCTGGTGTAGTGCTCGACGATCAGACAAGCCTATCTATTACATCATAAGATCAACCTAACATGCTTGATCTTTCTATATTTATAGTCCTTGTACATCATTTCTTTTTAAGGACTTTACAAAGTCATTTTTTTAACTTATGTAGGATCAACCTAACATATTTGATCAATTCATTCTAAGTCCTTGTACATATGTTTCTATTATCTATCAAGGACTTTACACTTTTCTTAATGCAAGCGTACTTGCATATTCATTCATATATATATATATATATATATATATATATATATATATATATATAATCAAATCATATATAAATAGGAATATTATTCACATGCTTATTCCTGACAGTCTTTATTTTTGTCATAGAAATTTAAACACTTTAATTCATTGACGTAGTTAAAATACTACGACATTCCAACGTTTCTAGGTTATAGAACGACATTCATCTTATCAACACGTAGTAATAATAAATAATATTATTTTATTCATTATTAAAAGTATTTACAAAGGTTCGATTTTTTGGGGCGTTACACTGCGATTGTCCTAGGTGGATCTCACCCCTCCGGCTCGATCCAATTTAAGTTGCAAAGGAGGTCCCACAAGCGAAAAAGTCAAAATCAGGAAAAAAGACGCTATGCGATTTAGCGGAAAAGCCTAAAATCCTGATTTTCAGAGACCAAACTGTGGGTCTATAGATCACTCATTGGTATTCGCCCAAACACAGGGTTCACAACACCGATGATCACAGTTATTGCAAATTACATTTGGCAATACCTCACAAAGGTCTAATGCCATCAACTTGCGGTTGCAATTCCAATAGCAATCTTACATTCCTCTCATCAAAACCTATCCCCAACAGGGATTTCTTACAACTTCAGTCACTGGCACATAAATCCAGTGAAGCATCGGACGCGGTCCGATGATTTCACCTGTTGAAGTACATTTCAATGAAGGTCAAGCAACCTTGATGTTATTCAGCCGGTGGCACGTAAATCCAGCGAAGCATCGGAAGTGGTTCGATGACATATCAGTAATTGAAGTACATTTCAATGAAGGTCAAGCAACCTTAACGTTATTCAGCTGTTGGCAAGTAAATCCAGCGAAGCATCGGTGATGATCCGATGATGTTAATCGTTGAAGAACATTTCAATGAAGTTCAAGCAACCTTAACGTTATTCAGCCATTGGAAAGTAAATCCAGTGAAGCTTCAGAGATGGTTCGATGACATTTAGCCATTGAAGGACATTTCAATGAGGGCCAGGCAACCCTGACGACATAAATTGTTGGCAGTAACTCCGACAGAACATTGGAAAGGCCTGGCGATACAAACCAGGGAAAATCATCCTCATCGAGGAGGACCAATGATGGAATTTGTTATAAAAGTCTTCATCAAATAAGGCACAATTCCCCATGAGTCTCTTGTACATGAGAGGTACATCCGCAGTGAAAAGTCTGTACTCAGGATTAAGGACCTTGGTGATAAGCCCAATGTTAACATCCTAGAGGTTCCTGTGAACTTTGGAGTAGACATCTAAGCTATTCATCACGGTCATCAGTGATAACTCCAATCCCCAACAGAAGGCATGGGAGCATACAGTCATCACATCCCATTGGAAAATGGTCCAACAAACCACATTCATCATACATTTGCATCATGTTGCATTACATTACATCATGATTATCTTTTCACATTTCAAGTGTTTAGTATTCTTTATCATGTCCATGCCATTACATTGCATGAACATGAAAAAGAGGGGCATCTGTAGACACTCAAAATTTTGCATTCCTGTTACTAACCTTGCAGGAAGGCAAAATCGTCTTCCAGTGATAACCCTAGAAGTTAAATCAGTTCAAATCCCAGAGACAACCTCGGCATACTCAGTCAAAGACAACCCCAAGATCCTCAATTCCTGTCCTCAGATAACCCCGGAAGATTCAATTCCTACCTTGGAGATAACCTCGAGGGATGCAATTCAAGTTCCGGAGATAACCCCAAAAAAGTCTGTTCCAACCCCCAAAAAATAGTTTCAACCTCAGAGATAACCCCGAGGCACTCAATTCCAACCCTGGAGATAACCCCGGGATGTCAGGCACACCTCAAAGAAACCCTGAGGACATTCAGTACTCACAGCAGCCCAATCTGAGAGATAACCCTAAGAAACGACTGCTAAATCAACCTAGAACCAGATATAACCCTGGTGAGGGGCAAAATCATCAGTTTTCCACCTCAATGCTACATTTGCGCCATCTCAACAACAATTCAACCTACATTCTACATAGAAGTGTCCTACAAGAACTATATCTCCAAATCCCGAGTAACTACTAAACAAGACAGCACACCGGATAGAATTTAAAGACTTGAAGATCTAGTCATGGTCCCATCTTCCTGGCTTCGTATAACATCTTATCTGTTGTCATTGTGTAGCTCTCGACAATAGCATTCTGTAAAGGTATCACACGCCTCAATCGGATGCCCAGATTGAAAGTTATGAAGGTTAAAGCGGACAACACGTTGTATACGTGCACGTACTTTGAGATGGTGGGGCCCACAGAGCCTGGGAGACCCCAGGTAGCCGCAGGTGGACCTGCGGCTCCCCCTCTATAAATATAAGGCTTGGGGTGGCTACTTCTAAGAGAAAAAAGGTGAGGAAGCCCTGTCCATTTCACTCCATACACACTTCTAAGAGAAAAAGGAGAGGAAACCCTGTCCATTTCACTTTCTACACACTTTAAATTGAGTGCTTTCTATTTTCAAACACTTGTGAGCTCATTTTTTGCTACATTTAACCAGTGGAAACCGAGTATTCATTCATTATAAAACCATTTGAAGTCTTCTTGGCAACCCACTGTAAGACATCTCAGATTTCTTAAGTCTTTTTACCACTTCCATCCACACATACTTGTACGTTGAGAGTCGTGTTGTGTGCGTATGCCCGGATCGTCGATCCGTGGTTTTTATTTCTTTTCTATATATAAATACTTATATATACTATTATCAAACTATGCTTCGATTGAGCCCGAATATAATATTCGGAGCGTTTACCGCCTATATATATATATTTATATATATATACTTATATATATATATATATATATCTCCTGTCATCAAACTCTGTTTGATTGAGCCTGCATTTACATCCGGAGCATTTAATGCTTTCATATATATATATATATATATATATATATATATATATATATATATATATATATATATATATATATATATATATATATATATTTATTTCACATTATCAAACTCTATTTGATTGAGCTTGGATTTACATCCGAGCGTTCTTCGCTTTTATATATATAAATACTTACTTATATATATATATATATATATATATATATATATATATATATATATATATATATATTGTAAGACCCTACTTTTTTTTGAATAAAGAATAATTTTTCTCGAAATTTATTTTTGAATATTATGGTGTGGATATGATATAATGTTATAGTTGTGGGTAATAGTTGGAAAATTTTACAAAGTAATCAAGTTGATATAAAATATTCGTTGTGTCAGTGAATATTTGATTGGTCGAGGAATATTCGTTTTAACAGGGAATATTCGTACGATGGCACAATCATTGGTGGACCCCACAATGGAAGTATTGTCGTAGTTAGAAAATGACAGAAATATCTTTTTATAAAAATTACGGTGAAAGTTTTACTGTTAAACTGTTGAACTACCCGGTGGTAAAAGTATAGTAATATGCATGGTTGCATAGTAGCACACGGTATTGATTATTGATGCTTACGTGAGAAGTCACTCAGTTATACTCAATTATTGCTACAATAATTGTTGCATAGTATCTCACGTTATTTGATTCAATTATTGTTATCATCTGCATAATATTTTATATTTTATAATTGAGACAACAAAGTTATTCATATTATTATTTGCAATATTGACAATGTCTAGAAGTTCTGTCAAGGAGAGGTTTGGTCACCTAATTGCGCGCCAATAAGGAGAAATCCTTATCGGAAAGCCTCCTCTTTCTTGGGAACGACCTGGTTGTTAAATATTGTGAGTTATAATATTAATGATGAATAATTGTTGAAGTATTAAGAATGTGTTTATTGAAGATATGTGATTTACAAAAGTTAAGGGGGAATAATGCAAACTTGGAAAACTTTAGGGGTACTAAAGTGTAATAAGTTAAATCAATCTGGACCATTGGTGGTGGATTTAATAGTAAATCAATCTGGACCATTGATGGTGGTTTTAATAGTAAATCAATCTGGACCATTGATGGTGGTTTTAATAGTAAATCAATCTGGACCATCGGTGGTGGTTTTAATAGTAAATCAATCTGCACCGTCGGTGGTGGTTTTAAAAGTAAATCAATCTGGACCGTCGGTGGTGATTTTAAAAGTAATTCAATCTGGACCATCGGTGATGGTTTTAAAAGTAAATCAATCTGGACCGTCGGTTGTGGTTTTAATAGTAATCAATATGGACCATCCGTTCTAATAGTGAATCAATTTGGACCGTTCGTGAATTAGTTACTATTTAGTCCATTCTTCTATAAATAGAAGCTTAATTTTTCTTTTATTCTCACCAATTCATTGAGATTCACAAGAGACACTATAGAGAGCAAGAAGAAGAGTATTCTGCTACTTCACTTTTGCAGTATCAAGCTTTCTACTAAGGTATGGGATATTATTTGTTGTATTTGTAAGGGATATTATTTGTTGTATTCGTAAGGGGTATTATTTCTTTCGTATTCATAAGGAATACTATTTTTTGTATTCATCCTTTAGTATGTCGAATAACTTTGTCTCTTGGATTACGTCATCGTATGATGGTGAAAATCCATTCTTGAGTTTTCAGTATGTTAATTCTTTTCATATTCTTAAATCTAAACTTACTATGGTAAGTATTGCTTCTATAATCCTTGAAATTAGTGGAATATCTGTGAGTTTTGCGCTTCATCCAGTATTATTTTATTGGAATATTGATATGAACTTTCTTATTAAATATCAATATTTTTACCGAAGTACTATTCACAAGTTACTATTCACGGTTTACTATTCACTATAATATTATTCACTCGGGTATTCGGAGCACTTTTCATGCTGGGGTAATATTCACGAGTTACTATTCACGGGTTACTATTCACCTAATTACTATTTACTCAAATATTGTTCACTAGGGTATTTGGGGCACTTTTTATGTTGGGTTACTATTCACGGGGTACTATTCCCGAAATACTATTCACGGGGTACTATTCACCAAAAAATTTATTTCTTTTTTGTCCAAATTATTTTTGATACATGGATATTATTCTTGAATTTTACTCTACAAAGCAGTATCATGTTTAAAATTTGGACATTATTGAATTTTGGATAAATTAAATTATAAATCTTTAACAATTTATCCTTTGCTTTCTTTTAATTGAATTCTTATATCATTGTCATCATCCTCATGCTTATATTGTGATGAAAGTCATCTTTGGCTTACGTGCATAGATAGACTGTTGATTGTTATGATTATGACCAGGGATAATTCGGTATAGTCATGACCATTGATGATTACACGAAAAATTCTTGGCCCGTAGTGCAGGGATGATTCGATGATGTGATCTATTTATTTAGCTGAGTCCCAGCAACAAAGTTAATGATAAACTTTTTAAATCATAGAAGATAGTAGATATCATGCTCTACTTGACTCTTCTAATGGATTGCTTGTTCCACTGCAGTTAAACTTGTTGTCTATTATATAATATTAGTTTAACATTATTGAAGGCTAATGATAACTTATTCTGCATTATCTTAGTCATAATATTTCTTTACTGGGCTAGTTGAGCTCACCCTTTTACTTCCATTGTTCTCTTCAGGAAATGAGAACGTAGCCTGAACTAGTCGGGGAACGGAGTGATGGCACGAGATGGTGTTATAGTAGTCCTCACTATTTTATAAAATAGTGTGCCAATAAATGTAATGAGGACTCTATTTGAGTTTGGATATTGTCTAGATGACAATATTCATGTAAAAACTCTCAGCTCATGTTGTATAATTATGTTTGTATTTGTATTCAGTACCATGTATTTGGCGACCCAAGATGGGTGATGTATACCTATTTTGGGGGCGTCACGGTTGGTATCAAAGCCATAGAAAAGATCCCCGAGCCTTTATCTGGTGACTTCCAAGTCTTGGAATGCATCGAAGCCAGACTTTCCGTAGGGGACGCCGTGAGTAACGGTGGCAAGTTGATAGGTATCATTGTGAGGTGTTATCCAAGTCTTGGATGCGAGTCACAGTTGGTATCAAAGATTAGGGATATGATCCCTGGCTGAGATGTGAGACAAGAACTAGGAGGGGAGAGACGAAGAATTCCTTCGCTAGTATGACCTACCTAAGTTTATTTGCTATTTGATTGGTCGGTCAGAGTATAGGGATAATATGTGATATTTCAATTAACCCTTGTTTTATGGCAGTATTTGAAATGGCATCTGAAAATGTTGAGGTAAGCAATGAAGCACATGAGACTGTTGAGTCACCAACGATCAATACCCAGGATAATGTGCAACAGGAAGACAATAATCCTCTATAAAACAACAACACCGATCAAATGATGAACAATGGAATGTTTAGAGGCTTCATGCAATTTATGCAACATCAGGCGAGAGCGGCTCCTGTTCAAGATGCAGGTGGACACACTGGCAACTCACAGATGGTCACCGCTAAACAATTCAAGGAGCTGAGACCATCGGAGTTTTGGGGAGAGCCAAAACCACTTAAGGCGGAAACGTGGATAAAGCAGATCACCAAGATATTTGATGTCTTGGGATGCTCCGAGGAGCAAAAGGTTCCCTTTGCCACCTTCATGTTGAGAAGAGAAGCAGATTACTGGTGGGAATCAATAAAACGTTCCCAGCCTGCCGCACTCAAAATGTCTTGGGAGAAAGAGTTGTTCAATGACAAGTACTTTCCCGAAAGTATTCGTCACATGAAGGAGGTGGAGTTTATCAAGTTGGAGCGTAGTACGAGGCTTAGTTTGTCGAGTTGTCCCGGTTCGCATCCCATTTGGTTGATAATGAGGAGAGAATGACGCGAATGTTTCTACGAGGTTTGAGACCCGAAATACGTCAATACCTCATTTCTTATAAACTGTGTTTGTATTCAGATGTTGTAAATAGGGCTTAGTTATTGGAGCACGATAATGAGTTAACCCAACCAAGAGAGAGCATCCAGCAAGTCGATAATACCAGTGGTAGCAGTCATCGAAGCGGTGACAACAAACGTGGAGGGAATCAACATGCAAGAAATGGTAATCACTCCGGTGGTAACCATGGCCAAGATAATAAAAGTTGAAATTTCAAGAAGAGGAGATTCAATATTGATGGAAAGATGTCAGCACCAGCACCTATTGTTAAGGAAAGAGAATGACCGCCAGTCGTATGTTACAAATACGGAGGAGAGGGACACATCAGTCCAAACTGTACGCACCAGTCCAAAGCATGCTACAATTGTGGAAGAGAAGGTTACCTAGCCCAATTTTCTCGTGCACTAAAGTCAAGTCCAGCTGGGATGGAGGCATCAAAGGCCGTCCCAGACAAGACAAAACCGGTAGGTCAAGGGAGAGCGTTTATCGTAACCTCCCAAAAAGCGAGGAATCCGAACGAGGTGATCACGGGTAAGCTAATCATAAACTCTTGCGAAGCTTATACCTTATTTGATACCGGTTCTATTGTAATGACCGAGAAAATCGGATCTTATTATAAAATAATTTTATTGAATTAAATAATAAATAAAATTATATTCTATGTGATATCAAGATGGTTGTTATTCTATAACCTAATAATGTTGTAATGACATAGTATTTTAGCTACGTGAAGGAATTAAAGTGTTTGAATTGATAAAGGAGAAAATAAAAGTTTTTCGAGAAATTTTTTAAAAAACACTATTCATCAATATTTGCTCGGGATTTATTTTTGAATTTTCGAGAAATACGTAGTGATAGAATATCAAGGTAAGATGGATTATGTAATAATAATCTAGTTATGGAAAATGTAATATTTCGCTTGTGGACTTAATTTATGAATATTAAGGAAAGCGAAGTATTAACGAAAATGATACATAGACAATATGTATATGTATTGAGTAATGATAATGGACTTGGAAGATTGGTTAGAATTTGTACAAGCCCAAGTGAATTAACGGTGAGGCCCATTCTATTGATTAACAAACAAGTTAGTGCTTGTTAATGCAAAGCCCAAAGGTTAAGTTAATTTAAGCCCAAGCTAGAATCAAAGGGGTTGATTGACCCATGGGGCAAACCATATTAATAAGGTTAATGTGTGGTGACCAAGTTAAAGTGGTGATCAAGTTTAATGCGTAATGACCAAGTGTTAGGAGTAATGACCAAATAAAGGATAAGATTTTTGATTAGCAAGTAATGAATAGTAAGGAGGTGGCTTAAGGAGGTGGGTTGGTTTATTGACTAAATTACCCTAACCTTGTGAATTCTATAAATAGAGGAAGCTTGTTAGCCATTTATTACTTGTTCAAACAATCCAATATATTACAAAGTGCTTAAGTGTTAGGGAGAATAAGCCACAATAAGTTACTTTCATTTGTAAGAAGAAGAAAAAGGCTACTTTACAAAGACTTCAAAGAGTAAGACTTATTCTCCATTTATCTTTTATCTCTACCATGATAGGTTGATAAGAAAGTATGGATTAAGGAACATGAATGTTAAGAAGTAAGAAGAATGAGTATTCACTGAACTTAACCCGTATAAGTAGGAAATAAGTCATTTACACTTGTATAAGTTATGAACTTATGAAGAAGTTATATGAACTTAATATGAGTTTATCTTAAGAAGTAGTATGAAAGTGAAGAACTTGTATGAATATGTATCATGTATACATGAATGATATTATATGTTGAGAACATATAAGTGTGGTGATTAAAAAGACCTTAGCTTTCATAAGTTATGAACAATGAAGCTATAAGTAGTTTATACTTTAATATGTTATAAGCTCATAAAAGAGTAAGTCAAAATCCAACATGAAAATAAGTTGTTGTAGTAGGTATGTTGAGATGTTCGTATGATGAATTGAATTCATTTGAAGTAATGAACAAATCATAAGTATTGAGGATTTGCCAAAAATTTCACGATTAGACGATAATCGTCGAATTCGTGAAATTCTCGGAATAGAAGTCGAATTTTGTGTTTAAACTCAGAAACGTTAGTTTTCGATGGAGACAAGTCATATTTGGTATTCTAGAGTTGCGGACTCAAAAATGACCGAATTCTGACTTAGAACAAAGAAACGAGCATTGAACGTTCATGAACGTTTATCGTTTTCGTTAAAAATGAACCAATAGGTGAATTTTTAGTAAGCAAAATCAAATAGATAAAATTCTTGCATGAACGCGTAGAGTATGTAATTTGTGAACCGTAGGCTTTTGAACGAGCCAATTTGGACTTATAACGAAGAAGTTATAAGCCCGGGAAATTCGCAAAGTTGAAAAACTGTCCAAACTATCTGGTGCATAGAGTCATTGGCCATGTGCAAACCGACCTTTAGGCCATTTTATCATGCCACAGCGTGAGACTAAAACCGAAAGATCTCGAAACTTCATGCAGCAGCGAACACAACCATAGAAGTAAATGATGGCATGCAGTATGCCATGTATACGAGAGACGACCCTCTGCAGATGGCGTAATGCATAATACCAACCCTAGAATAAATATAGTGATGAATGTTTATAAACACAAAGCAAGGAATGTAATTGATTTAAAAGTAAACACACCTTAAGGAACTTGAAGTAACATTGTTAAACCTTAGGGATAGTGCATAAAGGTTGATGATAACCTATTCAAATATGAATGTAAGTATAATGATAAACCGATATTGATAGTGAATAAATCTAATACCTAATTAGATTGAGATGAAGGGTAAGATATAGTCATATACATACTTGATTGTGTATGACATAATATGAGGCATTATATGATCATGTGTTGTAGAGACTTGAAAGACTCGAACATAAAGTAATTATACTGTAGAAGATGCTAAAGGCAAATATTCTAACTCTTGTCTCAGTTCAATCTGAACAAGTTTTGAAGTTCATGTATCCTTACGCATGAATTGATGTATGATGAAGTTAAAGCCAATCCTTTTGGCTAGACTTGATATATTGGTTGGATTATTGATAATCTATCCATCTGTTATTAAATGTTGTTATCTTTTGTCAACTACTTGATATGGATTTCAAAAGAAGACTAAGTATGTTAAACCAATATTTTTGTCGTCATACGACAGGCACGTGAGGTTGCCACAAATTAAACGTACATACGTTTAATGGATGTAGTGTTGATCAACATAGAGTACAATAAGTTGATCACCTAGAAGTGCTCGTAAGTAATATCGGGCTTACGAACTTAGTTCCGGGTTGTCTTTTTTCAAAGAAAGAATGAAATGATCAAGGTCTTGCACTGAAGTTAATGTTTTACGAAATATTGTTGTTATTGTAAAACATTTTAAAAGAAAGATGAAGTGCTATTTTGAATCATCAATAGTACTTCATAACTATTGTTCAGTTATTGAAGTTATACGATTCTTATGTGTCAAGCATGGTGTTTATTGAAATTGTCATACTTGCTGAGCTAGTTATGCTCACTCGTTCTTGAACCATATGAATGCAGCTAAGACTAAACGTCCCGAAGGATCAAATAAGGATAAAGGAAAAGCTAAGGCAGATCGTTAAGCTCTCTATGTAATAATATAGGTTTAATGTCGTAATATAGTTGATATTATGACAAAGAACTTTTGTAATGGGTTTAGATCTTGGGGAAATGTAAATATTATTTTGATTATATAGAAGAGATATTCGTTCTTTTGAGGCTTTTCAATTGGATGAATGTATGAATGTTAGTACAGTATAGCACCATCTGTCGGGTTGGAAGAAACACGGATTAGGGGGCGCTACAGGTTGGTATCAAAGCCTAGGTTATAAAACTTAAGGGGGAACTAGAACCTTAAGTCATAACCTTAACAAAGAATAAAGAAGTAAAAGATGGAAAATAACCCTATAAAAATGCATTATATTATGTTATGTGTTTTTATTATTCTACTGTCGTGTATTAATCAAACTATATTATTTTATTGTAGATGTCAGGAGAAAATGATATGTATAGAGACATACATGTAGTAAGCGAGGATTCGGTAAATCGAGTAGAGGTACTACCAAATCCCATAGCAGTAGAACCGGAAGTGGTGGTAATCGAGTCTGGAGATTCGGACAATTTAGACTACATGTCTGTGTTTGATGGCATTCTAGAGGAAGAGGTGGACGTGATGTCCTTTGACCAGGTTGCACCTACAGAAGAGTTGACTATGGGGGAGTCAATGAAAGCACTATTTATGTCAGTATTGGATAGAAACGTCCAGTATTGTCAAGAGGTTAAGGAGTTAAAAGAGGAACTCCAAACTATCCGGGAGGACAAGACTAGTATGGAAGGGATGTGGGAAGAGGAGCATGATGATAGGGTTTTGGCCAAGGACAAGATCCATGAGCTGAAACACGAAGTCTTTGAGCTTAAGCAGGAGCTAAAGACTAAGAAGCAAAAGGTAGAGAGGATGTCCAATATATATAGGAGTTCTCATATGGATTTCCAGCAGCAAGTGGTTGGGTATCCGTTAGAAGATGGGCAAACTCGACATACTATCAGTCGAGATGTCATTGCCGGTCTGGCCACGAAAGACTTTGAGAATGCCATTCGACAGATGTAATCTAGTAATAGCTGGAATAATTTAGATATGTAAATATTATGTATCTAGTAGAGACGTAAAACCCTCTTTTGTAGATCAAGGGTAGTCTTTTGTAAATCCCAATTTTTGGAAAGCAATTGTGGGATGGTAATGTAATCAGCTTAGGCTGTACAATGTAAGCAATGTAGTATTATACTACAAGTAATGAATCAATATAAGTCTTTTTATGGAAATATATTGAGTAATGAGTATGAGTTATTGTTTCATCATAAATAATAACTAACCAACAGGAAGAAAGTAATAATTACGTGTTGTTTTCTTAACAGCAAAATGTCGCCAAGAAGAAGACAAAGAAATCAAGATTCTAATGTTAACCAACCGGAGGGAGGTCCAGTTAATCCAATGCAAGAGTTCGTTAATCTTTTAATGGTCGCGTTTAATAGAATTGAGGTTAATGTACCCATAAATCCTGGGGTAGTACGAGCTACTACTTTTAAGGATTTTAAAAGTGTCGGTCCGCCGGAGTTCAAAGGAACTACGGACCCTATAGAAGCCCAAACTTGGGTAAAAGAGATTGAGAAAGCATTTGTAATAACAAATATTGATGAAGGTCAAAAGGTTGCCTTTGCAACCTATATGATGAAAGGAGAGGCCAATTTCTGCTGGGAGGCAAACCAGGCTAGGGCCGGTATAGAAAGTCTAACATGGGTAAGGTTTAAGGAGATTTTCTTTGAGAACTACTTTCCCACGAGTGTGCAGGGAAGGATGGAGATACGGTTTCTTGATTTGAAACAAGGGGATATGACGGTTCCCTAGTATGCTGCAAAGTTTAATGAACTGGCAAGATTTGCTCCACATCAAGTGGACACTGAAGTAAGAAAGGCTAGACGATTCGAGTAGGGCTTGAAACCACAGCTCTATAGCCAATTTACATGTTCTAAAGTACTTCCTTTGGAACCATATTAGAAAAGGCAATAATTGCCGAGGGTGGGAATGAGGCTCTCGGCCATTACCACAAAGATAAGAAAAACAAGGGTAAAGTTGAGGGAGGAATGAAGACCCAGGAGCCAGTGATGAGTGGCGACGATCAAACGATGAAGGGATTTAACTGCAGGAATACTGGAGTAAAGCAAGGGATTCTAAGAGGAGGATGGAGGCCTGTAAAACTGTGGGAAGACTCATTTAGGAGTCTGTCTCAGGGAAAGGCAGTATGTTATAGTTGTGGACAGGAAGGGCGTATTTTGCCTAACTGTCCAAATCCGAAGAAAAATCACGGATGTTTTTTATGTAGATTAACTGACCACATAGCAAAGAACTGCCCAAAGAAGGGGACAGATGGAAATAAGGGCACTAATAGCGGTAGGTTGGCTATTAGTGGTCCAGCTCAGTCGGGTAGACTAATGGCCCGCATTTTTAATATGACGGTCCAAGATGTGGTGGCATCAGAGAATGTAGTTGTAGGTATTATCCCAATCAATAACATAAATGCTTACGTGCTATTTGATTTGGGTGCTACTTGTTCGTTTATAGCATGTGATTTTGCTAGACGATTAGAATAACTTTCCGAAAAGTTGCTTATACCTTTGAACATTAAGGTAGCAAACTAAGAGATAATTTCTGTTGAAGATATTCATAGGAGTTGTTACGTAGATATACGGGGTTGTAAATTATCGGTAGATTTAATACCGATAAAGTTGGGAGAATTCGACGTAATTCTCGGAATGGATTGGTTGATTAACCATGGTGCAATTATAGATTGCCAAAAGAAATGTGTGAGCATTAGTACATTGAAACAACCTCCTGTAATATTCTATGGTAATAAATCGTCGGGACATTTGTGTTTCCTTACGATGACACAAACTAGAAAACTTTTAAGGAAGGGGTGTGCAGGTTATCTGTGCCATGTTGTTGACACCCAGCGAGTGGGAGCAACCATGGAACAAATACCCATAGTGAACAAATTCATGGATGTGTTTCCAAGTGAATTACCGGGTTTACCACAGGATAGGGAGATCGAATTTTTAATAGACATTATGCCAGGAGAGACACCAGTCTCAACGACACCGTATCGTATGGCGCCTGTGGAAATGAAAGAGCTAATGGTTCAGTTGTAGGAACTATTGAATAAGAAGTACATTCAACCAAGTGTTTCCCCGTGGGGGGCACCAGTATTGTTTGTCAAGAAGAAAGACAGATCGTTAAGGCTTTGTATCGACTACCGAGAGTTGAACAAGTTAACGATAAAAAATAAATACCCATTGCCCAGGATCGATGATCTCTTTGATCAATTGAAAGGGGCAAAGTATTTTTCTAAGATAGATTTGGGGAAGGAGGGAGGACATACCAAAGACATCATTCAGGACTCGTTATGGTCATTACGAGTTTCTGGTAATGTCATTTGGGTTGACGAATGCACCGGCTGCATTTATGGATATGATGAACAGAGTGTTCAAACCATATTTGGACAAGTTCGTCATTGTGTTTATCGATGATATTCTAGTCTATTCTAAGACACCAGAAGATCATGTTGAACACCTAAGATTAGTGTTGGAGACACTAAGAAATGAGAAGTTATATGCGAAATTCACTAATTGTGAATTTTGGCTGGAGAAGGTACAGTTTTTAGGTCATGTAATTGACCAATAAAGGATTTCAGTGGATCCAACGAAGGTAAAAGCAGTGATGAGCTGGGAACAACCGAAAACGCCGACTGAGGTGCGGAGTTTACTAGGGTTAGCGAGATACTATTGAAGATTTATCCAAGATTTTTCGAAGATAGCTACTCCGTTGACTAACTTGACAAGGAAGATGGTGAAATACGTGTGGACGGATAAATGTGAAGACAGTTTTCAAGAACTGAAGAAAAGATTAAGTGAAGCGCCTGTTTTGTCATTACCCGATGACACGGGAAATTTTGTAGTTTATAGCGATGCTTCGCATATAAGACTTGGTTCCGTGCTCATGCAGCATGGCAAGGTCATTGCATATGCATCACGGTAGTTGAAGAATTATGATAATGTTTACCCTACTCATGTTCTGGAACTGGCCGCAGTAGTATTTGCCTTAAAGATATGGAGACATTATCTTTTATGGGGAGAAATGTGAGATATATATAGACCATAAGAGTCTTAAATATATCTTCACATAGAAGGAGTTAAATATGAGACAGAGAAGATGGCTGGAGTTGATAAAGGATTACGATTGTGAAATCCTGTATCACCCTGGAAAAGCAAATGTAGTTGTCGACGCCTTAAGTAGGAAGGGTCGGGAAAGGTTATCTATGTCAACGACTCAAGATGAGTTAATAACAGAGATGGCTAGGATGGAGATAGAATTGAAAATGCTGAGTGAATCGAGGCAGATACTTTTTACGACGGAGATGCAATATACCATCATAGAAAGGGTCAAGGAGGTATAACTCAGGACTGATGAGTGTAACCAAATGAAGAAGCGGTTATCCGATAAAGAAGATACTAAGTATAGTCTTGATAATGAGGGATTATTAAGATTTGAAGGAAGAATTTGGGTTCCTAATGAGATTGAATTAAAGGACCAAGTGTTATAAGAAGCTCATAGTTCAAGGTACTCGATGCATCCTGGTAGCAATAAGATGTATCAAGACCTTCGACAGAGTTTTTGGTGGCCGAATATGAAGAGAGAAATAGCGGAGTATGTGAGTAGGTGCTTGACATGTCAAAAAGTTAAGGTCGAACATCAACGACCCAGTGGCTTGTTACAGTAATTGGAAATTCTAGAATGGAAGTGGGAGCATATCGCGATGGACATCGTGGTTGGACTTCCAACAATGACAAAAGGGTACGATTCGATTTGGGTAATAGTGGACTGGTTGACGAAATCGACTCACTTCTTACCAATTAGGGTCAAGTATAACTTAGACCAGTTAGCTAAACTTTATGTAAAGGAAATTATTTCTAGACATGGAGTACCAGTATCGATTGTGTCAGATCGTGATCCACGATTCACATCGAACTTTTGGAGAAGTTTGCAAGAACAGTTGGGAACACAGTTGAATTTAACTACAGTGTATCATCCACAAACTAATGGGCAGAGCAAGAGGACAATTCAGACCTTAGAAGACATGTTAAGGTCTTGCGTCATGGATTTCAAGGGTAGTTGGGATGATCACCTACTACTTGTAGAGTTTACGTATAACAAAAGTTATCATGCAAGCATAGGCATGCCGCATTATGAAGCTTTGTACGGAAGAAGGTGTAGAACACCATTGTATTGGGATGAAGTCGGAGAACGTCGGATGCTAGGACCAGAATTGGTACAATGAGACAAATGGCGATGTAATAAAGTTCATTCTGATCGTCTTATTACTGTTACGGACAGAAGACGGATGAAGAAGTATGCGGACTCACATAGATTAAATCGAGAGTTTGAAGTAGGCTCATATGTGTTTCTAAAGGCATCTCTTGGAAAGGAAAGATACGCTTTGGAAAGAAAGGAAAGTTAATTCCAAGGTTTATAGGACCTTTTGAGGTATTAAAAGGGGTGGGAGAGGTAGCTTATGTGATAGCATTACCTCCAGACCTAGAAAGAATACATAACGTGTTCCATGTATCTGTATTACGTCCTTATAAGCTGGATTATAAGCACGAAATTGAATATGAGCCGATTCATATTGAGAAGGACTTAACGTATGAAGAATTGCCAATTCAAATTATTGATAGAAAGGAGAAAGTTCTGCGGAACAAAGTAATACCTTCGGTAAAGGTATTATGGAAGAACCACGATGCCGAAGAAGCAACGTGGGAATTAAAAGAAAAGATGAGGAAAAATTTTCCTCATCTATTTGATTAAAGTAAGACGAGATTCTGGGGACAAAATCCTTATAAGGGGGGAAGGATGTAACGACCGAGAAATTCGGATCTTATTGTAAAATAATTTTATTCAATTAAATAATAAATAAAATTATATTCTATGTGATATCAAGATGGTTTTTATTCTATAACCTAATAATGTTGGAATGACGTAGTATTTTAGCTACGTGAAGGAATTAAAGTGTTTGAATTTCTAAGACGAAAATAAAAGTTTTTCGAATTTTTTTTCGAAAAACACTATTCATCAATATTTGCTTGGGATTTATTTTTGAATTTCCGAGAAATACGTAGTGATAGAATATCAAGGTAAGTTGGATTATGTAATAATAATCTAATTATGGAAAATGTAATATTTTACTTGCGGACTTAATTTATGAATATTAAGGAAAGCGAACTATTAGTAAGTAATTAATAATTGTATGATAATTAGGTATTGTACAAGGTAATGAAAATGAGTATAATACAAATTATTATACAAGTTTGTATGAAGGATGGAATATCATATATAATAAATTTCTATACGAGTAAGAATACGAAAAAGATACATAGACAATATGTATATGTATTGAGTAATCATAATGGACTTAGAAGATTGGTTAGAATTTGTACAAGCCAAAGTGAATTAATGGTGAGGCCCAAGTTATTGATTAACAAACAAGTTAGTGCTTGTTAATGCAAAGCCCAAAGGTTAAGTTAATTTAAACCCAAGCTAGAATCAAAGGGGTTGATTGACCCATGAGGCAA
Source organism: Panax ginseng (assembly GCA_020205605.1). Lineage (NCBI taxonomy): Eukaryota > Viridiplantae > Streptophyta > Magnoliopsida > Apiales > Araliaceae > Panax > Panax ginseng. Next base: position 87,705,259 of record CM035139.1, on the reverse strand, counting down.
ACCATATTAATTAGGTTAATGTGTGGTGACCAAGTTAATGTGGTGATCAAGTTTAATGTGTAATGACCAAGTGTTATGAGTAATGACCAAGCAAAGGATAAGATTTGTGATTAGCAAGTAATGAATAGTAAGGAGGTGGCTTAAGGAGGTGGGTTGGTTTATTAACTAAATTACCCTAACCTTGTGAATTCTATAAATAGAGGAAGCTTGCTAGCCATTTATTACTTGTTCAAACAATCCAATATATTACAAAGTGCTTAAGTATTAGGGAGAATAAGCCACAATAAGTTACTTTCATTTGTAAGAAGAAGAAGAAGGCTACTTTACAAAGACTTCAAAGAGTAAGACTTCTTCTCCATTTATCTTCCATCTTTACCATGATAGGTTGATAAGAAAAGTATGGATTAAGGAACATGAATGTTAAGAAGTAAGAAGAATGAGTATTCAATTAACTTAAGCCGTATAAGTAGGAAATAAGTCATTTACACTTGTATAAGTTATGAACTTAATATGAGTTTATCTTAAGAAGTAGTATGAAAGTGAAGAACTTGTATGAATATGTATCATGTATACATGAATGAAATTATATGTTGAGAACATATAAGTGTGGTGATTAAAAAGACCTTAGCTTCCATAAGTTATGAACAATGAAGCTATAAGTAGTTTATACTTTAATATGTTATAAGCTCATGAAAGAGTAAGTCAAAATCCAACATGAAAATAAGTTATTATAGTAGGTATGTTGAGATGTTCGTATGATGAATTGAATTCATTTGAAGTAATGAACAAATCATAAGTATTGAGGATTTGCCGGAAATTTCACGATTAAACGATAATCGTTAAATTCGTGAAATTCTCGGAATAGAAGTCAAATTTTGTTATTGAACTCAGAAACGTTAGTTTTCGATTGAGACAAGTCATATTTGGTATTCTAGAGTTGCGGACTCAAAAATGACCGAATTCTGACTTAAAACGAAGAAACGAGCATTGAACATTCACGAACGTTTATCGTTTTCATTAAAAATGAACCAATAGGTGATTTTTTAGGAAACAAAGTCAAATAGATAAAATTCTTCCATGAACGCGTAGAGTATGTAATTTGTGAATCGTAGGCTTTTGAACAAGCCAATTCGGACATATAACGAAGAAGTTATGAGCCCGGGAAATTCGTAAAGTTGAAAAACTGTCCAAACTATGTGGTCCATTGAGGTTGGCGCCAATGGCTGGAACAAATTTCTAGGCCATTTTGTCACACCGCAGCGCGAGAATAAAATTGAGCATCTTCGAAACTCGATCATGAAAGTCGAACCATAGAGTAAATGATGGCATAGTCACCATGTATGACAGACACGACCTCTCTCAGTAGAGTGGCGCATGCGCAGCCTTATCGAGTAAGGACTCATGTACTGCGGCCAAATTTCTAGAATAAAGATAGTGTTGAATGTTTATAAACACAAAGCAAGGAATGTAATTGATTTAAAAGTAAACACACCTTAAGGAACTTTAAGTAACATTGTTAAACCTTAAGGATAGTGCATAAAGGTTGATGATAACCTATTCAAAAATGAATGCAATTATAATGATAAACCGGTATTGATAGTGAATAAATCTAATACCTAATTAGATTGAGATGAAGGGTAAGATATAGTCATATACATACTTGATTGTGTATGACCTAATATAAGGCATTATGTGATCATGTGTTGTAGAGACTTGAAAGACTCTAACATAAAGTAATTATACTGTAGAAGACGCTAAAGGCAAGTATTCTAACTCTTGTCTTAGTTCAATCTGAACAAGTTTTGAAGTTCATGTATCCTTATACATGAATTGATGTATGATGAAGTTAAAGCCAATCCTTTTGGCTAGACTTGATATATTGGTTGGATTATTGATAATCTATCCATCTGTTATTAAATGTTGTTATCTTTTGTCAACTACTTGATACGGTTTTCAAAAGAAGACTGAGTATGTTAAACCAATGTTTTTGTCATCATACGACAGGAACGTGAGGTTGCCATAAATTAAACGTACATATGTTTAATGGATGTAGTGTTGATCAACATAGAGTACAATAAGCTGATCACCTAGAAGTGCTCGTAAGTAATACCGGGCTTACGGACTTAGTTCCGGGTTGTGTTTTTTCAAAGAAAGAATGAACTGCTCAAGGTCTTGTACCGAAGTAATGTTTTACGAAATATTGTTGTTATTGTAAAACATTTTGAAAGAAAGATGAAGTGTTATTTTGAATCATCAATAGTACTTCATAACTATTGTTTAGTTATTGAAGATATACGATTCTTATGTGTCAAGCATGTTGTTTATTGAAATTGTCATACTTTCTGAGCTAGTTATGCTCACTCTTGCTTGAACCATATGAATGCAGCTAAGACTGAATGTCCCGAAGGATCGAATAAGGATAAAGGAAAAGCTAAGGCAAATCATTAAGATGTCTATGTAATAGTATAGGTTTAATGTTGTAATATAGTTGATATTATAACGAAGAACTTGTGTAATGGGTTTAGAACTTGGGGAAATGTAAATATTATTTTGATTATATAGAAGAGATATTCGTTCTTTTGAGGCTTTTCAATTGGATGAATATATGAATGTTAGTACAATATAGCACCATCTGTCGGGTTGGAAGAAACCCGGATTTGGGGGCGCTACATCTACCCATTCCTTTATTTCTCCTACTAGCGTTCAACGTTTAAATTTGACTCCGGAGAAATTAGACTTTGATTTATCTGTTGAAACTCCGCTGGGAGAAACCTTCATAACATCTACTGTCTATAAGTCTTTTGATTCAAATCGGTAACCGCACGTTACCTATCAATTTTATTTCTTTAAAAATACTTGCATTCGATGTGATTTTAGGAATTGATTGGTTGACTACTCATCATGCTAAAATTGATTATTTTCGTAAGGTTGTTAGCTTTCATATTCCTAACCAACCTATTATGCGAATTCAAGCAACCAAACCATTAAAGTCAATTACTGTCATCTCAAGTCATAAAGCTATTCGTTTATTCAAAAACGGATGTCAAGCTTTCTTAGCCCATGTCATAGATTTAAACAAAAATACGTCAGATTTGAATGATATTTCCATTGTTAAAAAATTTCCGACATATTTCCTGAAGAACTTCCTGGCCTACCCCCAGAGCGTGAAATCAAATTTTGTATCGACCTTGAACCCGATACAAAACTGTAAAATCCCAAATTTTACGAATAAAGATTTAAATTTCTCGAATTTTTTTTTTGAATATTATGGTGTGGATTTAATATAATGTTATAGTTGTGGGTAATATTTATAAATTTTGCAAAGTATGCAAGTTGTTATATTATATTCGATTGGTCGGGGAATATTCTTTGTGTCGGGGAATATTCGTACGACGACACAATCATTGGTGGACCCCACAACAAAATTATTGTCGGATTGAGAAAACGACAGAAATATTTTTATGAAAATAATGGCGGAAGTTTTACCATTAATAATGTTGAAACACTCGGTGTTAAAAGTATAGTAATACGCGTGGTTGCATAGTAGCACACGGTATTGATTATTGATGCTTACGTGATAAGTCACTCAGTTTTGTTTTATTGATATTATTAATGTAATAAAACAGAAAAACTTTTTATATAAAATAGAATACTTTTATAAAGTTATTCTATAAATAGAATATATTATATTCTATTATGCATAGTGTTTTGTATAGTAAAATCTTTTTATATAAAACAGAATACTTTTATAAAGTTATTCTATAAATAGAAAATATTATATTTTATTATGCATAATGTTGCATAGTGCCTGCATAGTGTTTTACATAGTAAAATCTTTTTATATAAAATAGAATACTTTTATAAAGTTATTCGTTTTATTAGATTATAAATAGAATATATTATATTTTATTTAAAAGATTTTGCTTTAAATCTGGACTGTCCGATTAAAAGTAAATCAATCTGGATCGTTCATGAATTAGTTATTATGCAGTCCACTCTTCTATAAATAGAAGCTCATTCCTTCATTATTTCTTACGAATTCACTGAAACTCAAGAGAGAGAAACTATAGAGAGAATTCTTCTTCTATAATCTTGAGCGTATTTCTTTGGAGTTTAAGAAAGCTTTGAGCGTAGTGCAAGTTTTCTTCGAGTATATCCTCGCCCTACCAGTCGGATTACTCTTCTTACAAATGTGAGGGATATTATTTGTTGTACTGGTAAGGAGTATTATTTTTTTTCATATTCATGAAGAGAACTTATGTTATTCCATTCTTTATTATTCTGTTGGAATAACCTGTATACGCGGTCTACCCTATACTTGGTGAAATTCTTCTGTTATTCCATTCTTTATCATTATGTTGGAATAACATGTCTATGCGAAGTACCGCATACATGGTGAAATTCTTCTGTTATTCCATTCTCTATTATTCTGTTGGAACATCCTGTCGGTGCGAATTTTGCTCAACCTTGTTCCGTTATTTATTATTCTGTCAGAATATCATGTATACATGCGTTACTGCCGGACCAATTCCATTATTTATTATTCTCGCCGAATATCATGTTTGTGCGCTTACACCGGACTGGTTCCATTATTTATTATTCGCCGAATATCCCATGCACATGCGTTCTGCCGGGACTGGTTCCATTATTTATTATTACTGCTGGAATAACTTTGCCTCTGCTAAGTACCGCATGCATGGTGGTTTTTGTTGTTATTCCATTCTTTATTATTCTGTTGGAATAACATGTCTATGCAAAGTACCGCATGCATGGTGATTTCTGTTGTTATTTCATTCTTTATTATTTTGTTGGAACATCCCACAAGATCTGTAATTTCACCGACTGGTTCCGTTATTTATTATTCTATTGAATAACTTGTCTATCGAAATCTTGCGCATGCATGGTGATTTCGTTGTTATTCCATTCTTTATTATTCTATTGAATATCCTGCTTGCATGATACGCCTTACTCGTTCCGTTATTTATTATTCATTAGAATAACATGTCTATCACGGTACCGTATGCATGGTGATTTCTGTTGTTATTCCATTCTTTATTATTCTGTTGGAACATCCTGTCGGTGCAAATTTCGCCTAACCTGGTTCCGTTATTTATTATTTTGTTGGAATAACCTGTCTATGCGAAGTACCGCATGCATGGTGATTTCTTTTGTTATTCCATTCTTTATTATACTCAGTTAGTTAAAGTTTTGACTTCTATACTACATGAAATTAGTGGAATATCCTTGATATTTGCGCTTCATCCAGTATCTTTTCATGAAAATATTCTTCTGAGCATTCTTGAATTTTACTCTACAAAGAAGTATCATGTTGACAATTTGGATGTTATTAGTTCCTGAATAAATTAATTCTTGAACTTGTTTTTATTGAATTATTATGTTATTGTCATCATCGTCATGTTTATATTATGTTGAAAGTCATCTGCTTTCAGAGTGCATAGATGGACTTGGTATGATTATGACCATGGATTATTCGGTATAATCATGACCGTAATGTTACAAATGATGTGAAAAAGTCCTCATTGGCCGTAGTGCATTGATGGACAATTTTTGGTATGATTATGGCTATGGATTCTCTTCACCAAGGGTGCAAAGATGAATTATTTTATGGCATGATCGGGATCAGTTATGAAAACACACATTATCTTTGGCCCGTGAGTGCATGGATAATTTGTGGTCGTGATACTAATGAATATCCTTGGCCGTAGTAGTGGAGGATGATGTGGATTATTTATTAAGTCGAGTCTCAAAGAATAAAAATGATGAAAAACCTTTTAAATCATAAAAGATAGTAGATTTTATTCTCTACTTGACTCTTTTAATGGATTGCTTGTTCATTAGCAGCTTAAACTTGATGTCTATTGTATTTTATCAGTTTTAACATTGTTGAAGACTAATGATAATTTATTCGCATTATCTTAGTCATAATATTTCTTCTTTGGGCTAGTTGAGCTCACCCTTTCCTTCACCGTTTTCTCTTGAAATGAGAATATAGTGGACGAGTCGGGGAATGGATTGACAAATTCAGATGATAGCATTAGTAGTCCTCACTATTCTGTTAAATAGTGTGACAATAAATGTAATGAGGACTCCTTTGAGTGTGGACATTGTCTAGATGACAATATTCTTATTTAAACTCTCAGTTTATGTTTTGTCGTATTGTTTACACGACAGCTGTATTATTAAGTTATATTTGAATTTTGTACCATGTATTTGGCGACTCAAGATGGGTGATGTATACCTATTTTTGGGGGCGTCATAGTTGGTATCAAAGCTTAGGGATATGATCCCTGGCTGAGATGTGAGACAACAACTAGGAGGGGAGAGACGGGGAATAGTATGACCTATCTAAGTTTATTTGGTATTTAATTTGGTTAGAGTATAGGGATAATATGTGATATGTCAATTAACCCTTGTTTTGTGACAGTGTTTGAAAATGGCATCTGAAAATGTTGAGATAAGCAATGGAGCAAAATAATATGACCGTATCGCAGTACAAGGCTAAGTTTGCGGAGTTATCCCGGTTTGCATCCCATTTGGTCGATAATGAGGAACGAATGACTCAAATGTTTCTAAGAGGTTTGAAACCCAATATACGTTAATACCTCTTTTCTCATAAACTTTGTTTATATTCAGATGTTGTGAATAGGGCTCAGTTATTGGGGCGCGATAATAAGTTAGCACAACCAAAAGGTAATGACCAACAACACGGTAATAGTCGATCTTTTGTGGCAGCCCCATCTAACAATGATGACCATCGTGGGGGAAATTATCATGCCAAGAATGGTAACCACTTCGGTGGTAATCATGACCAAGACAATAGGAGTGGAAAGTTCAAGAAGAGAAGGTTCAACAAAGATGGAAAGACGTCAGCACCAGCACCCATTGTTAAGGAAGGAGAACGATCGACGGTAATATTTTACAAATGTGGAGGGGAAGGACACATAAGTCCAAACTGCACGATGCAGTCCAAAGCATGTTATAATTGTGGAAAAGAAGGTCACCTAGCCCGATTTTGTCATAAGACCCAAACCACATTATTGAATTAGAACTGGACAAGATAGCGGAAGATTTAACGTATGAAGAGGTAGCTGTTAAAATCTTGGATAAGAAGGATCATATTCTACGCTCCAAGGTTATACCTCAAGTTAAAGTTTTGTGGAGAAACCATGATGTGGAGAAAATGACCTGGGAGTTAGAATCTAAAATAAAATCAAGGTATCCTCACCTCTTCGACATATCAGGTACGTACCCTAATTTCGAGAATGAAATTTCATAAGAAGGGGCGGTTGTAAGATCCCAACTTTTTTGAATAAAGAATATTTTTTTCTCGAAATATATTTTTGAATATTATGGTGTGGATATGATATAATGTTATAGTTATGGGTAATATTTGGAAAATTTTGCAAAGTAATCAAGTTGATATAAAATATTCGTTGTATCAGTGAATATTCGATTGGTCGGGGAATATTCGTTTTAACAGGGAATATTCGTACGACAGCACAATCATTAGTGGACCCCACAACGAAAGTATTGTTGTAGTTAGAAAAAGACATAAATATCTTTTTATAAAAATAACGGTGAAAGTTTTACTGTTAAACTTTTGAACTACCCGGTGGTAAAAGTACAGTAATACGCGTGGTTGCATAGTAGCGCATGGTATTGATTATTGATGCTTACGTGAGAAGTCACTCAGTTATACTCAATTATTGCTACAGTAATTGTTGCATAGTATCTCACGTTATTTGATTCAATTATTGTTATCATCTGCATAATATTTTATATTTTATAATTGAGACAACAAAGTTATTCATAATATTATTTGCAATATTGACAATGTCTAGAAGTTCTGTCAAAGAGAGGTTTGGTCACCTAATTTCCCGCCAATAAGGAGAAATTCTTATCAGAAAGCCCCCTCTTTCCTAGGAACGACCTGGTTGTTAAATATTGTGAGTTATAATATTAATGATGAATAATTGTTGAAGTATTAAGAATGTGTTTATTGAAGATATGTGATTTACAAAAGTTAAGGGGGAATAATGCAAACTTGGAAAACTTTAGGGGTACTAAAGTGTAATAAGTTAAATCAATCTGGACCATTGGTGGTGGTTTTAATAGTAAATCAATCTGAACCATTGATGGTGGTTTTAATAGTAAATCAATCTGGACCATTGATGGTGGTTTTAATAGTAAATCAATCTGGACCATCGGTGGTGGTTTTAATAGTAAATCAATCTGCCGTCGATGGTGGTTTTAAAAGTAAATCAATTTGGACCATCGGTGGTGGTTTTAAAAGTAAATCAATCTGGACCGTCGGTTGTGGTTTTAATAGTAATCAATATGGACCGTCCGTTCTAATAGTGAATCAATCTGGACCGTTCGTGAATTAGTTACTATTTAGTCCATTCTCTTATAAATAGAAGTTTAATTCTTCTTTCATTCTCACCAATTCACTGAGATTCACAAGAGACACTATAGAGAGAGAAACTATATAGAGCAAGAAAAAGAGTATTATGCTACCTCACTTTTATAGTATCCATTTTTCTACTAAGGTAAGGGATATTATTTGTTGTATTCGTAAGGGATATTATTTGTTGTATTCGTAAGAGATATTATTTGTTGTATTCGTAAGGGGTATTATTTCTTTCGTATTCATAAGTAATACTATTTTTCGTATTCTTCCTTTAGTATGTCGAATAACTGGTTGCTCACGTGGATTACGTATCATGTATTTACGGTGAAAATCCATTTTTACTTTTCGTATGTTAATTCTTTTCATATTCTTAAATCTAAACTTACTATGGTAAGTACTGCTTCTATAATCCTTGAAATTAGTTGAATATCCATGAGTTTTGCGCTTCATCCAGTATCATTTTATTGGAATATTGATATGAAATTTCTTATTAAATATCAATAATTTTACCGAAGTACTATTCACGAGTTACTATTCATGGGTTACTATTCACCCGATTACTATTCACTATAATATTATTCACTCGGGTATTCGGGGCACTTTTCATGTCATGTTACTATTCACGGGGTACTATTCTCGAAGTACTATTCATGGGGTACTATTCACCGAAAAATATATTTCTTTTCTGTCCAAATTATTTTTGATACATGGATATTATTCTTGAATTTTACTCTACAAAGCAGTATCATGTTGAAAATTTGGACATTATTGAATTTTGGATAAATTAAATTATAAATCTTTAAAAATTTATCCTTTGCTTTCTTTTAATTGAATTCTTATATCATTGTCATCATCCTCATGCTTATATTGTGATGAAAGTCATCTTTGGCTTACGTGCATAGATGGACTGTTGATTGGTATAATTATGACCAGGGATAATTCGGTATAGTCATGACCATTGATGATTACACGAATAATTCTTGGCCTGTAGTGCAAGAATAATTTGTGGACGTGATATTAATGAATATCCTTGGCCCGTAGTTCAGGGATGATTCGATGATGTGATCTATTTATTAAGCTGAGTCCCAGCAACAAAGTTAATGATAAACTTTTTAAATCATAGAAGATAGTAGATATCATTCTCTACTTTACTCTTCTAATGGATTGCTTGTTCCACTGCAGTTAAACTTGTTGTCTATTATATTATATTAGTTTAACATTTTTGAAGGCTAATGATAACTTATTCTGCATTATCTTAGTCATAATATTTCTTACTGGGTTAGTTGAGCTCACCCTTTTACTTCCATTGTTCTCTTCAGGAAATGAGAACGTAGCTGGAACTAGTAGGGAAATGGAGTGATGGCCCGAGATGGTGTTATAGTAGTCCTCACTATTCTATAAAATAGTGTGCTAATAAATGTTATGAGGTCTTTATATGAGTTTAGATATTGTCTAGATGACAATATTCATGTAAAAACTATCAGCTCATGTTGTATAATTAAGTTTGTATTTGTATTCAGTACTATGTATTTGGCGACCCAAGATGGGTGATGTATACCTATTTTAGGGCCGTCACACACACACACACACACACATATATATATATATAAAGCTTATATATATATATATATATATATCACTGTTTAAAGCTTTTGTACATACGGTATCATCATGTGAACCTAGGAATCATGTGATCGCAGATTCAGTTCCTGAATCTAAATTTGGTTCCCGTGATGGACATTTTCAGCTGCAACCAGCTTGTAAATTATTCACGGTGTCTGAATTTCCTTAGATGGCTCTCATGCCCACAAGGAATTCGACGCTGCTATGTATCTAATTTTCTCGAAGATTCTTCACATCTCGAAAATAATAAAAGTAAACAAGCCGAACACATAATAAAATGGAAGTACAAAGGCCTCAATTACTATTGAGCATAAAGGTTTGAAAAACCTGTTTTACAAAACATCACTGCCATATCTCGTTAAAATTGGACTTTTATACAAAATTCAAACCCTTTGTATATAGGTGCAAACGAGGCATAGCACTACTTCCAGGCAACAACACATAGACCTACACACACACACACACACATTCAGATAAAAAATTAAATTGAAAAGTGGCGGTAACCGTGTCACCACCGAAGTCGTGGGGTGCCTAACACCTTCCCTCCGCTTAATGAAGCCCCCGGACCCTAAAGAATCTCGATTTTGCAGACCAGTTATATAGTGTCACATGGGTCTATGTGAAAACAATTTCTCGGTTGAGTTGGTGCAACCATTTAAAAATACCAACTGTCGAATTTCATACAATAATCAATATATATATACATGTCGAACCTTTTCAAACTTATTTTTTCAAACAAATCTCATCTAACATGAGAAAACCAAAAAAACAAGAACAAAAAGGGACAAATAAAAATCCTGACGTCGACAGTAGTGTCAAAAACTGTTCTTGAAGAAATCTGGGTTTTCCAGAATTGTTCTTCAGACAGTTAGTCAACCCTACTTTGACCATCATTAACTTCGATCATGTGCATGATCTGGGTGTTCTAATATATGTCAGTCTACAAATCCTATACACTTACATGGCCTAACTACTTAACCATAGCAAGATTAAAGCCCTGCAAAATGGTTGTCAGACATTCTGGAAAATTTGGGTTTTCCAGAAATCAGTCTTCATGAATGGTCAACCATGTTTGACCACTAATAACTTGAGATCTAGACATGGTATGGACTTGATTCCACTTCCAGTATACTCTCCTCATGGTATAGAACATGAATAATACATTTATCCATCATAACATTTAACACACAAAGATCTATGGGCCCTGACATTAGGCTATTGGGCCACAAAATTAAGGTTCTGAGTTAGTTGCTAAAATCCTATTTTCTTGCACTTAAATGTTATGGATCCATGATGTAACATCATATTTCACTAAATAACATCTTCTAACACATATCTAAACATCAAAACACATCATTAACATAAATCATAAAGATCTAGCAAGGCTTTAGGGTTTATACCTTTTATGCTTCAATTCTTGATTTCTGATCTTGGATCAGATCTGAGTTAGCTAAGAGTTGTTATTAGCTTAACTTATCACTCACTTTCACTCCCAATTTTCAAAAGTTAAAGAGAGAGAGAAAGGTCTTATCTTTTAAAAACTAAAGTAAGATATTTCTTACTTTTTAATCTTTTAATCTTTGATTCATTGAATCTATGTGTTGCTAGGTGGCACCTTAGGACTGATTGCTTGTTGTCTTTAAGCACATGGGATAAACAAGTGGTGACTCACAAAGATTAGTGATATCTTTTACTTAAAAGATAAGTCGAAGGGTATTTTAGTCATTTCGCACCTACTAAGGGTATTTTGGTCATTTCCCCTATAATTCGAAGGGTACTTTGGTCTTGTCATATATATCTCATAAATCTTACCCCTTAGGGTTTTATACTTAGCTTTTGAGCTCCCAAATTAGGGTTTTGAGATTCCTAATTAGGGTTTAAGATTCCCAAAATTGATATTAGGGTTTCCAAAACTGGAATTAGGGTTTCCAAAGCTAGAATTAGGGTTTTTAACCAATCCTTAGGGTTTACTAATTGAACATTGAAGTTCTTAATATAACCTTAGGGTTTATCAATCTTACAGCTTATCTGATCAATAGTTGACCCTTAGTCACATATTATACACACATATTTACTATACACAAAACCATATACATTCCTACACTTAACCCTATAAGTTCTTCACTGAATTCTTATTCAATATTCTATTTCCCAGTCTAGGTTTTATTATTGTACCTTTATTTAATCAATTAAAATTTTAATAATTGTCTAAATTCTTGGGTTGTCACACACAGTTGAGTATGAAGGCTAGCCTAATCTATGGGCATCAAACGGTTAACTATCTTTGGAGATTCTGAACTGGTAATCAGACAAACCACTGGGGTCTATCACACCAAAGAATCACATTTGCTGACTTACCATCGGCAAGTTATCTAGATAGCTTCAGAGTTTGAAGAAATATACTTCCTTCATATTCCTTGGAACAGGAATGACTTTGCTGATGCACTGGCAACTTTGGCCTCCTTGATCAACATACCTGAAAGGGGAAGAATTCAAAATATCACATTTGCCCGCTAAAAGGCTCCAGCCTGTGGGAATTACATCAGAGAACTATCGGATGAGCTGCCTCCCATCCAACACCCTTGGTACCATTCTATCAATGAATATCGTCGAGATGGATCTACGCCTACTGGGGTGAGTTAAGCTGAAAGAAAAAGGATCCATAGAATGGTCATGAAATTCTATCTGAGCGGAGACACAGTCTACAAAAGAGATGCTGGACTAGGCCTTCTAAGATGCTTAGACAAAAACCAAGCTCAAAGACTCATGGATGAAATCCATGGTGGAGTATGCGGCCCACATATGAGCGGCCCTGTACTTGTCAAGAAAATTTTAAGAAGAGGTCATTATTGGCTCTCTCTCAAAATTGACTGTGATGATCATGTCAAGAGATGTTATTAATGCCAAATTCATGGGAATGCTATCCACGCCCCTCCAAGGAAGCTCCATAATATGAGTTCGCCCTGACCCTTCTCATTGTAGGGAATTGACATGATTGGGCCAATCGATCCCAAAGCCAGCAATGGTCATCGAATTATATGTACCATAATTAACTACTTCACCAAGTGGGTAGAAGTAGTCTCTTTCCCGAGGGTTACTAAAGAGGTGATCATTGGTTTCATCATAAACAATGTCATTTGTCGATACGAACAACCAGAGGTGATTGTATCAGACAATGCCATAAACCTCAACAACCAAATGATGGAGGAATTATTAGTAAATTCCATATTAAACATCTCAACTCCATCATCTATCGTCCAAAGATGAATCGTGTTGTTGAAGCGGATAATTAGAATATCAAAAAGATCATGCAAAAGATGTTTGCCAATCACAAAGGATGGCCTGACCTATTGCCTCTGACTCTATTATCCTACAGAATGTCAATGCACAATTCCACTGGGGCAACCCCCTACTCATTAACCTATGGCATGGAAGTAGCTCTCCCCATAGAGGTGGAAATGGAATCCCTGAGAGTGTTGATAGATGCTCGGATGGATGAAGACCAATGGTTACAAGATCGATACCACTAATTGTCTCTCATAGATGAAAGACAGGTCAGAACCATCTTACATGGTCAATTATACCAACAGAGGATCTCTCGATCCTACAACAAGAAAGTCTAGCTACAGAAGTTCAAAGAAAATGACTTGGTCTTGAAGAAGGTCCTTGACAACCAAGATCAATATAAAGAACAATTCACCCCAAACTGGGAAGGCCCATTTGTTGTCAAGGAAGTATTGATAGGAGGAGCCCTCAGATTGCAAGAGATGGCTGGAGAGGGATTTCCCTAACTCATCAACTCAAACTCGTGAAACTGTATTATGTCTAAAGTTACCTGCAAATCAGCATCCTGGTTCTGGATCATCAAATCCATAATTTAATTCAAGTTTTCAAAACCTCTCACTATATATAACTTTCAAGTTTGTCCCACCTGGTATGAACTACACAGACCTGATCTCCCTAATACACGGGAGTACGTAGGCAGCCATTTTATGGTCTGGTCTAACTAACTACAAAAACAAAAAAAATCTCTACACCCTTCAACATACAACTTTCAACCTTTTCACGTTAGGTTGGAACTACACAGACCTGATCTCCCCCTCATCAATGGGAGTACGTAAGAAGCCATTCACGGTTGTCTCACCCCTACCAAAAACACAAAACCCTATCAACAGTACTTTTAAACCAAACCATAAGAGATGGAACTACCTGATCTCCCTAATACACAGGAAAACATCGGTGACCATTTGTAGGGCAGTTAAACCACACTTCAATGGGCTTAGACCATAGGGATTGAACTACCTGGTCTCCCCACAAAAATGGGAGAAAAAATCAGCACCCATCTAAGCTGCGATTGAATCCTCAAAGAGAAACACCAATCCATAAGAGATGGAACTACTTGGTCTCCTCCATACACGGGAGTATCGGTGACCATATATGGGGCAATCAACCTCATAGAGGAAAGCCAAAATCCTCTCCATAACCACATTTAGAAACTAGTCCCAAGATACCAAAGGGTAGTGGAATATAAAGATCAACAATCCATTATAAAAGATCCTAAGATATCTCAATGTCCATCCATCAAGGAGGAATCCAGAATACATCAAGATCGCAAGTCCTGGAGAACAGGCAACTATCAAGCAAGTAACAAGGCATATCAAAAAGGGAAGTGGATCAAAACATATTTCCTTTCAATATAATACTGTTTGATATATACAATGTATCAAGTACATTACAAAAATGGTTAACCTAGTCTATGCAGGAAAATCAAAGCTAATCTACAAAGCAGTGGATAAGCGAGCCATTAAGTCTAACATGACATCCCTCTCAGTAGATGGAGGTAAATCTATGAGCTCTTGCCCTAAGGTATCCACACGAGCCAGGAGATCTACGGCCATCTACATGGTGCTACCATGCTCATCAATGAATGCACTCATCTCTACTATAATGTCAGTAGTATGACATCTCAATGAAGTACTATCTGTAGTTGCAACATCTCGGGTAACTAGAGCCTCATCTCGCTCAAGACCAGCTACATCCCTAAATGATCGAGCCTCATCCCGCTCAACAACAGCGGTATCCCTATGAGATAGAGCATCATCTTGCTCAATAAGAGTGACATCTCTATCAGAAAGAGCTGTCAACGTCAAGGCCCTAGCCCGATCCCTCTCAAACGCCATGAGATGTAAACTCTGCTCTAAATACTCTGCAGAATATAGAGTCACAACAACAGGAATACTGGGGGAATCAACCTGAGCTACTGACAACCCAGTAAATAGCTCATCCTCTATGGGAGAATCAGGGTACTCCATAGACTCCCCATCATCAAAATTAATACCCGGCTCTGAGGATATAACCCTGGCCGATGTAATTGCTGCCTCTAACCATGTAGAATACTCTATAGAATGACCTGGATGGTTAGTCGAAAAGTCATCCCTCTTACGCCAGGTCCAACTAGCATAAATCCTGGATAAATCCTCTGATGACAGAAGCTGAGATGACAATCACTGACCCACTGCCCCGTCAAAGGGATGAATTTCCTGAAACTTATCAAACTGTGCCATCACAGCCAGTGGATGATATGTGGTCACACCCCTCAAATCGGCCAGGGGAAGATAATCCATGCTAGTTGCATGAGTGATAAATTTGTAGGGGGAGTTAAGCCCTAAACACGACAAAATATCAAACGGGTACTCGATCCCTGACAAGAAAGTCGACCAAGAAGCTGCATCTGTACACTTAGTCGGCTGAAAGGAATATGACATGGCTATCTCATGGGAAAAATAACACTCATGGCGTCAGAAAGTGCCAATCAGTCTCAAGTGTGTCATAAACCACACGTACAAGAAGACCAAACTACCTATAAACACCCCCACAGAATGGGTATGGCAATACATGGCCGACCTCAAGGTCTCTGCCAGAATCATCAGTAAGATAATATGTCCCTCCTAGAGAGCCCAAACTACCATGATCGCGCCAATATCCAGGTGGTCCATATACAACGGCATGTACAGATAAGCCACTATACACATCAAGAGTATGTCTACCCGGGCGACATGCCAATCACCCTCACAAATGGTGAAGTCCCCAGAGTATCGCAGATAGCTGTCCAATGACACAAATCTGTTTATCAAGAAACTCATGGACACTACATGCCTTGAGGAAATCTCGTCCAGGGCAACTCTGCGTGTTAAGCCTTCAAGGGTCATAAACTGCAGGCTCATGTCACCGACAGCCATCCGAGCGCAAGGCCTATCTAATGGCAAGTCTATAAGACGCTCATACTCCTCTAATGTAGGAGTCAACTCCTGGGTATCAAACTAAAATACCTGCCTATCTGGTACCCAATGCTCTAGCATGTCGTCTACAAAGCTCGATGGAACCTGAAACATCAGGAGGGTCATAGAGTGATGCAGTAATTGATCTATTATCACTCGATCTAGGGAGGACAAACTGTCATACCACAATATAAAGGAAGATGCCACCAATACTGGTGGTGTATGCTCAATTTGACTAACTGTGGATGAAGACATCTGTAAGGTCATGTCATAAGACCATCTAGGGGTCAATGCTAAACTCATCTCTATAAATGTGTGTCCATAACATAATGCATGTATAATAAATAACAGATGACAATATGATGTAGTGAATGGAAAATAGTATACATACATTCCTAAGTATGTCATCGTCTAAATACATCATCTCTGTGTACAACTGGACAATACAAGGAAATGGGGAATAGCCACCCAACAACTAATAGAGGCCTATCAAAAGATATAACGAGAATAGGACACTGCCGCCCAATATCTAACAGAGGTCTATCAAAAGATATAGCAAGAAATGCATCAGAAGAAGTCAATAGTGTTAATGTCCACATCATCCAACCTATCCATCTAATGAAACTCCTCCTGAGTCACTGAATCTCTACCAATATGGATATCAGACCTATATAACGGAGGATCTGCACAAGCAAAACAATCTAACTATGGGCCACCTGAAGGGCCAGCCCCAGAGATGGAAGGATCAAAAGTATCCGCCTCAGAAGGATCTCTGCCCAAATTTCGAATAAAGAAATGTGCTCGATCCAAACTGTGGGTCTATATATCAATCATTGGTATTCACCCAGACACAGGGTTCACAAAACTGATGATCAAAGCTGTTGAAAGCTACCCTTGGCAATACCTCACAAAGGTCTGATGCCATCAACCTGGGGTTATAATTGCAATCAAAAGCATACATCTCGTCAGAAATCCACCCCCATCGAAGGTTTCATACATCCTTAGCTATTGAAAGCTATTTCAACAAGGGTTAGATAGCCCTGATATCACCAACCATTGGCAGTAACTCTAGCAAAGCATCGAAAGTGGTTCGATGATGTTAGCCGTTGAAAGCTATTTTAATGAGGGTCAGGCGGCCATGACATCACCAAGTGTTGGCGATAACTCCAACAAAAGCATTGGAGGTGGTCCTATGATTCTAGTCATTAAAAGATATCTCAACGAGGGTCAAACAGCCCTGACAGTACAAACCGTAGGCAGTAACTCTAGCGAAGCGTCGGAAAGACCTGACGATGTAAATCGTGGAAAACCATCCTCATCGGGGAGGATCGATGATGGAATCTGTTATACAGATCCTCAAAAATCAAAGCATAATTCCTCAAGAGTCTCTCGCACATGAGAAGAGCATCTTCGGTGGAAAGCCTGCGAAGAGGATTAAAGACTTTGTTGATAACCCCATTGTCAACATCATGTGGTCTCAACATTCACAGCCTTCACGGACTTGGAACCCATCTCAATAATCTTTGATGTCGATCTATCCTTATTCCAAACTTTTCGAATCAATCTGACAAGCCCATCCTTGAAGCGTCTAGTCATCTCATTACAGGTCCAATCGGAACTCGCACCGAATCCGCTCCATAGTTACCAATCACATCTGAGCTACGAATGTCATCATCATATATGTTTTCAAAACTATATATAATAGTTTATATTCATCAAAGCTATTCCCTACTAAATTCTTGTGGGTATTATGACGCTCCCGAATTCGAGATACCAACCTGTGACGCCCCCAAATTCAGATACCAATATCTCCAATTTGGTGCTTCTCAATCTAAAACTAAAAATATACTAATAAATTATAATGCGGAATAATAGAATGATTTACATTTATTTAATATAAATATTCTTATCCCAAAGTTTCGCAACCATTACTAGCAGTATTACATAACTTAGTACATAATATTAAATAAGTCTCATTACAGCATAGTAATAACTTCTAATCATAACAAATCAAGCTACTCCTTAGCTTTTCCCTTTCCCTTATCCTTTCCCGATGTTTCACCACAATCTACCTTACATGAAAGGTTTAAGGAAACCAAGAATGAGCAACAAATTTGCACAGCAAGAAATATAGCAATAAGGGTGACCAATTATAAAGTTCAAAAGGCTTCGTATGGTGGCATACCGATACTCGCATGATAACTATTGTTATAAGCAAATTCTACTAGGGGTAGGTGATTGTCCAAATTCCCTTTGAAATCTATCACGTAAGCTCTAAGCATATCCTCTAGCGTTTGTATTGTTCGCTCACTCTGTCCGTCAGTTTAGGGATAATAAGCAGTACTTAATCTCAACTATGTTTCCATTCTTTCTTGTAAGCTCTTCCAGAAATTTGACGTGAAGCGCGTATCTCGATCGGAGACAATTGACACTAACACTCTATATCGCGATACAATTTCCTTTATGTACAAATTTGATAACTAATTAAGGTTGAAGAAGATCTTGATTGGTCTTCGTTAGTCAATCCACGATAACCCAAATGCCATCAAAACCCTTCTGTGTGATCGAAAGTCCCACCACGAAGTCCATCGTAATGTGTTCCCATTTCACTCTGGTATCTCCAAAGGTTGAAGTAACCCACTCGGCCTTTGGTGCTCTGCTTTAACTTGTTGATAGGTAAGGCATATACTAACTTACTCTGCAACCTCTAGATTCATATTGGGCCACCAATAGTGTTGTCAAAGATCTCGGTACATTTTTGTACTTCTTGGATGAACTGAATATGTCGTATTGTATGCCTCGTGCAAAATCTCCTCCCTTATCTTAGTTATAGGCGGCACCGACACTCGATCTTCGAATTTCAAGATACCGTCTTATCTATTTTGAACTTTTCTTCCTCATTTTTTGCTATCATTTTCTTTACCTTCTCACACCCTTCATCCTTCTTTTGTGATTCCTCTACTCTATCCAACAATGTCGGATGAGCTCCTATTACAATTAATTTATCCCCGGACTCTTCAGGTCTTTTTACTTTTATTTCCAGCCTCTCCATTTCTTTTATTAATTCCTCCTGAGATGTCAGCACAAATAACTTCTCCTTTCCTTTTCTACTCAAGGCGTCGGCTACTACATTTGCCTTTTCTTGGGTGATAAAGAATTTCGCAGTCGTAATCCTTGATTAATTCCAACCACCTTCTTTGTCTCATGTTCAACTCCTTCTATGTGAAGATATATTTCAGATTCTTGTGGTTCGTATATATCTCACATTTTTCTCCGTACAAATTATGCCTCCAAATTTTTAACGTAAATTCTACCACCGTTAACTCCAAGTCATGGGTAGGGTATCTCTTTTTGTAATCTTTCAACTGTCATGATGCATACGCAATGACCTTGCCATGTTGCATTAGCACACATCCAAGTCCTCTGTGTGATGCATCACTATACACTACAAATCCTCCCGTATTATCTAGTAATGATAATACAGGTGCCTCACTCAACCTCTTTTTCAACTCTTGGAAGCTCTCTTCACACTTGTCCGTCCAAACGGACTTCACCATTTTTCTCGTTAGATTGGTTAATGAGGTTTCTATCTTACAACAATATTGGATAAATCTTCAATAATACCCAGCTAACCCTAAGAAACTTCTCACCTTTGACAGTGTATTTGGTTGTTCCCAATTAATCACCACCTCCATTTTTTTAGAATCTACTAAAATTATGTCCTTATCTATCACGTGTCCTAAGAATTGAACATTCTCCATCTAAAATTCTCATTTTGAAAATTTTGCATACATCCTTTCTCTTCTCAGGGCTTCTAAAACCATCTTCAGATGTTCGGCATGATCTTCTTTAGCCTTCGAGTAAATCAAAATATTTTCAATGAAAATAACTACAAACTTATCCAAGTATGGCTTGAAAACTCGGTTCATCAAGTTCATGAATGCTGCTGGAGCATTAGTCAACCAAAATGACATCACAAAACTTTTTAATGTCCATATTGGGTCCGGAATGCCATCTTCGGTGTGTCTTCTTCTCGTATCTTTAGTTGATGATAACTCGTTCGTAGATCTCTCTTTTTGAAACATTTTGCTCCCTTCAACTGATCGAAAAGGTTGTCAATCCTCGACAATAGATATCTATTTTTAATCGTCACTTTTTTCAACTCTCGATAGTCGATACAAAGCCTCATTGATCCATCTTTCTTCTTGACAAATAACACTAGTGCTCCCCAAGAAGACACACTCGGTTGAATATATCCCTTATCTAGTAACTTTTGTAGTTATATCATCAATTCCTTCATTTCTATCAGCGCCATACGATATGGGCTTTCAAAATAGGTGCCATTCCCGGTACTAAGTCTATTATAAATTTAATTTCTCTGTCTGGCAGAAGACCACGAAGATATTCTGGAAACACATCTTGAAAATCTCTCACTACCGATATATTTTTCATTTCTACTCCCTTTTCTAAGTATCTACAATATAGGCTAGATAACTTACACATCATTTCTTTAATAATTTATTATCCTACATCATCGTAAGATAACATGATTGCTTAAGCGATAAGCTACCATAAAACACTACCTTAGACCGAATTAGAGTCTGAAGATTCACACTTTTCTTTTGGAAATCAATTATTTCCTTATGGTTATACCACCAATCCATTCCTAATATCACATCAAACTCTCCCAATCTTATTGGAATCAAATCTATGCTAAATTTGTGACCTCTAATGTTTGTACAATAGTTTCAATAAATGAATTCTAGGGAAATTACTTCCTTATTCACAATCTCTATGTTCAAAGGGTTTTCTAATCGTTCTTAGGGTAAGTTCAAGCATTTAGCAAATTCTTCAAATATAAAGGAACAGGTAGCACCCGAATCAAAAATAAATAGGCATTTATATTATTGATTGGGATAATACCTGCCACCATTTCCTTTGTGTCCATCGATCTTGGAGCGGATACCATGTTGAATGTTTGGGCGCCCATTTGCTCGATTGTGTGTCCGCCAATCATCAGCTTGTTGCCTCCTCCCTGATGGTCGCTTCCTCCACTACTTCCTTTCTTTGGACAGACTTTGATCTGATGCTCAAACATCCCTTGATCTTCTTTGGCTTTGGGCAGTTTGGTGAAATGTGCCCCTCTTCGCCACCGTTATAGCAAACACTGTGTCCTTTCCAGTACTCCCCTTAGTGGTTATTTCCATACTTCGACCATCCCTCCGCTCTCTTCTTAAATCCTCCTTGAAAACTTCTCACTTGATGGTTATTTATGTTGTTATTGTTGTTGTTATCCGACTTTTTCTTCCCTAGATTGCTTCCTCCACTACAGATTCCTCCACGGCTCTCTCCCCCGGTGTTCTTACCCTTCTTCTCCTTGTTGTACTGATTCAAGGCCTCACTACCTCCTTCCGCAATGATGGTCTTCTCTAACAGTGTGGCGAATGAGTTAATTTGGAGAACTGACACCTTGTTGAACAACCAAGGTTTTAGTCCAAACTTGAAGCGTTTGGCTTTCCTCTCTTCGGTGTCCACTTGATGCTTAGAAAATCTAGCGAGCTCATTGAACTTTGTCAAGCACTACGCTACTGTCATATTCCCTTCTTTTAATTCTAAAAACTTCTCCTCTATCCAATTCTTCATGCTCTTCGGGAAATAATTCTCGAAGAACGGTGTCTCAAACCTTTCCCATGTTATAACTCCTTCCCCCGCCATCTGTTGATTTGCTTCCCACCAAAGGTTTGCTTCACCTTTCATCATGTACGTTGCGAATGTGGTCGTCTGATTCTCACCCACACTAGCAATGGTGAAAGATTTCTCCATCTCTTTGATCCAAGTTTGTGCTTCGATAGGATCGGTGGTTCCTTTAAATTCGGGCGGTCCTATGCTCTTAAAATCATTAAAGTTTGTTACAGGTACTGCTTGGGGGTGGTTATGCATAGGTTCGTTGTTTCTTCCCCACAAAGCTTCCCTTAGCAAGTCTACTAGTCGTTGGATGGGGTCCACTTGTTCCCTCTCATTATTTACTGACTCTTCTGGTGCTGCTAGTCTATGTCTGGGTGGCATTTTCTAAAATAAAGACTTCAAATTGTTAACTTATAATCTTCTTTAAGTATTTACTCTTTTAATAAAATAATCACATAACACATTTTTGAAACAAGAACATTTATATTCATATGTTATTAATCATTACATCATGAGTGATCATCTCCTACTATACTTCTATAAATGTCAAAATCTATACCCTAATATTATAAAAGATGGGGAAATACTATTATCCTACCCCTATGAACATACTTGGGGTTTACATATCTGTTCGAGCATAATTTGTCGACCCCTATGTGGGCTGAAGGCCTGGATTGAGAAGGGTTTAGTAGACCCAATGGTCCGAAGCCAGTAAAGGGATTAATGGTGTTTGGGGTCAGGCGATCGAGTCATTTGGGCCGAAGTCTAAATCAGTTTATAGGGGTTCAGGTAGTTTAGGCCCATACAGATGGTTATTCCTCGTATAGAGATTGTTATGATAAGGAGTTCGAATGGTTAAGGTTTCTAATCCTAACCCTATTTAAATACCAACTCCAAAGGAAGGTGTTAGGATTGTATCCAACTTCTACCTTTTTAAGGAGATTGAGTTTAACCCAGATATATGTAACTACCATGTTTAAGAGTCCTAATCCAATTTAGAAATCAGCTTTAAGGTGATGAGATCAGCTATAAATACAAGGCTTAACTTTAATTAGCAGGTAATACACTTTTGAGCATAAAACACTAAAGCCTACATTGTTAAACCTTGTTCTAGCATGTACTTATTCTCACACCGGAGCTATCACCCAGTGGCACAAGCCGTCAAGCTTCTTGTGTGATCATGTTACTGTGCAGGTTTAAGCACGTGGAATTGGTGATTGGACGCGCAGGCAAAACTTGGTGATAACATTGGCGCTAGAAGGAGGGCAGTTTTAGTGCTTTAACAATCACTCTAAATTTTTCTGGTTAAAAGTCATGGCGAGCAGAGATAGTGGGGCTTCAAATATAGAAAAATCTATGACTCATCAAACGACCCAGGCGAGAGGGTCAGTCAAGGATAGGTTGGGGCCAAAAAACTAGGAAGGTAATTCTTAACATAGCCAAAGAAGACGACCTGACGTTTCGTTTCGGCTAGTCAAAGATACTCCGCCCCTCCACTCGATCATGGCCGAGACAATCAGTCTCGAGCGTATGAAAGATGAGGAAAGGATCAGGTTGAGGACAACCAAGATCAGCATCAGTTCATCTTGATGAAAAAGATACAGCAGAATAAAGACGCCATGATGGCCCTACATCTTCAGTAGGAGGAAATGGAAGAATAGATGGCCAAAATGGTCGAAGAACGGGAGGCTTCATCAAAGAAGCCCAAACATCGAAGTCAATCCAGGATGCCTCGTTCGGAAGAGGCTGGTAGAAACAAGAGAAAACCCAGGAGTCGCTCTCGGGAAGGAAGGAGAGGACGAAGGAGTCGTTCCCAAGATAGAAAATCTGTGTACCAGTGGAGATCGAGATAGAGGAGGAGGGTTACGTCTCCTGAATACGATAGGGACAGGCCTAGGTTGTGACGCCCCCAAATTCGGGTTACCTAACCCCGAGTTTGGTGCTCACGATCCATCATACAAATAACATCTAACTACCCATTCATTTATGAATATCATCATACATACCATTAATTAATATCTTTATAACATTATCCCAGGTTATCTATCCTTAACATAAATTACATACCTTCAGTTATACAAAAAGGTATATACATAATAACACAATAAGTAAAGTTTATAATAACTACTCCTACACTTTGCCCTTGCCCTTGTCTTTCTCTGACCCTCCTGCTACTTCATTCTTAGCTGAAATGTTATATTTAAGCAAGGGTGAGCAACGAGTTTGTACCACAAGTTAAAACATACAAAAAGAGATATGAATCAAGAATATAAGACTCTAGATTTGATAGAACTTCAATAAAGTTTAAAGGACTTTGAAGTAGCTGAATAAATCATTTATCAACAACAAGATTTTATCGAATTACAAGCTAAACAACAATTCAATGATGAAAGAGTAAAACTCTTTCGAAGTTTCAATAATGTTCAATTGATTATTAAGAGATAATACTACTGCAAAAGTAAAGTGAATATTTCTAGATTTCATGCTAAGGGTGTGAGGACCCAGAATTTTAAATAATTCAATTTTTACGAATAATTTTTTTATTTAATATTGATATTGATTATCAATATTGTGCTGAGTATCTGTGATAGGAGTTTAGCAAGATGGTCAAACTATTTATTGACTGAGTATTATGAGTGAAGTTTTGTTAAACAACTGATGAAAACCCTAACCCTAGTTACGAATAAGGATTCGATATTTAATGCAGTGATTGTAATTGTGTTTCGGAGTATGTGTTAGTACAGTATAAGATTAATGATCAATGATTGGTCAGATAAAGTATAACATTAGTAAATACTAATGGGGATTAGAAACCCTAATCTACAGTTAGCAAACTCTAATGAACAGTTTGGAACCCTAATGCATTTTTGGGAACCCTAATTTTTGATTCGGGAACCCTAAACCCTAATTAGAAAACCCTAATTGTAATTATCAAACCCTAAAGGTTAATATTAAAAGGAATTATGTCAAATGACTAGACTACCCTTAAATTATGAGAGAAATTACCAAAGTACCCTTTTAGAGGTGAAATGACCAAAATACCATTTACTTAAGTTTTAAGTTAAAAGATATATCAAATCTTGTGACTCACCAATGTTGGTTTATCCTATGTGCTCAAAATCAAGACTAAATTAGATCTAAGTGCCACCTTGGATCATATACATTCATTGAATCAAAGATTAGATAGATTAAAGAGAGAGAAAGTCCAAAAGAAAGCTCATATGAGAACCAAACACTTAGCCAACTTTTCTCACACCTAAGCCATGAAATAGATTAGTATTTCACTCCCTAACCAAGTTCCTAATAACCCAAGATCAGTTGAAGAAGCCTAGATCAAAGCTTGTTTAAGAGAGGTATAAACCCTAACTTGAGTTTAATCTTGTATGCTAAGATAGATTTGTTGTTTGTATGTTTAAATATGTGTTATTAGATGTTATTTAGTGATCCATGATATTATATCATAGACCCATAACATCAAAGGGCTCAAAAATTAAGTTTTCAAAACTGTCAAGAACCCTAGTTCTATGGCCTGACAACCGAATGTCAGAGGCCATAGATCTAGATCTATTTGTGATTTGTCTTATTTGATGTAATAGAGTTATAGTATGTTATATGGGGAGTAATATGGAAGTGGAATCATGGTCATATCATGTCCAGATTCCAAGATATTGATGGTCAAAGTGGATTGACCAACCATAACTCTGTGTTTTTGGGTAACCCAGAAAATACCTAGGAAGGTTTGACATGATTTTGTTGAGCTTAGATTTGTCAGATGTTATGTGATTTGATTATGTTAGTATATCAAAGTTAAACTCTGTTATATGGACTATAGATTCATGGCCTTAGATCACATAAATAACAAACAGATTTAAAGTAGTGGGCAGTCAAACTAGGTTGACCGAGCATGACTTTGAGTTTTTTGGAAATTCCAGAAAGTTGAAGAACACAGTTTCTGACAAGGTTTGACCGGCTCAGATCTTATGATTGTGATGTATTTAGACTAACCTAGTGTAGTATATTTGTTCTTTTACATGAGGACTACAAGATTGGACCATTTTAAACACCTAATTAATAGCCAGAACCCAAGATTAATCGAGCTACAAAGTACCAACTAAGAACTGTCTGGGTTTCTGGGTAACCCAGAAAACCCATTACAGGTCTGATAGTTAGTTTGAAGCCTTAGATCTTCATGGTGTGATGTAGTATGACCCTGATTGTTGTTGATACATATAGTATTACATCAATACTACATGATCAGTACCTTATCAAGTCCAGAAACATCATGAACAGTGAATTGAATTTGGTCAAACATAGCACCTTAAGAATGACTTTGAGTGTTCTAGAGGCTCAAGAACACCAATAGTGATAGTTTCTGTTGCTAAAGGCTTTAGCTACCGTTTCTATCGCTAAAGGATTTATCGACAGTTTTATTAAAATTAATTATATTAATTTCTAAAAATCATTAAAAATAGAAAGTTAAAAACTTTATAGATGTGAATAACCAATAATAGTTATTCACCAATCATGCTTTTGAAATTTAAAAACTCAGTTTGAGTTAATGAACTTGCAATAATTATGAATGCTCAATAATAATCTCAGATGTGGAATAATCAACAATAATTACCCACTACTATGCTTGAAAAATAATAACTCGAGATTGAGTAAAGGAAACTTTCCTTTGTCATTGACTACTGCTATACAATTTAACTTAGTTTCATTTGAAAGACCTATCATCAATAATGTTGGTCTCGCAATTAGTGTAACACATTATATCACATAATACTGTTATTTAAAGTCATTATATAACTAAGACACATAATCATGTATTCACAACAGTGTTAAGAACCTATAAAACACTTATCAGGTCAAACTATTTTTGTCTGGTTGGACTTCGTTATCATTACAGTGTCTCTATTACCTTATCAGATAATTAACAAGTCTATTTTCAATAAAACTCTACATCAACCCGAGAATTTAGATGATTAATAAAAATCTTAATTGATTAAATAAAGGTTGAATAATAAGACCTAAAATGGGAAATAGAATACTGAATAAGAATTCTAAGAAGGATTTGTATAAATTACAAACTGTAAGTGAAAATCTGATAGCGAGGGATAAGGTTTTGTGTAAAGTGATTATGTGTGTACAATATGTGGTTAAGGGTCAATTGTTAATCAGATAAGTTATTTCAGTGACAAACCCTAATGTTATGTTAAGAACTTCGATGTTCAGTTAGTAAACCCTAACGATTGGTTAGAAACCCTAATTCCAGTTTTTGAAGCCCTAATTTCATTTTTGGAAACCCTAAACCCTAACCGGGAGTTTCAAAACCCTAATTTCGGAACCCTAATGCTAAGTATAAAACCTTAAGTGTTAAAAGTTATGTGTTATATGTTAAAAGACCAAATTAACCTTCAAATTATAGGGGAAATGACTAAAATACCCTTAGTAGGTGCGAAATAACCAAAATACCCTTTTCTTATGTTTTTAAGTAAAAGATTTCACCAAATCTTGGTGAGTCATCACTCTGGATTATCCCATGTGCTTATTATCTCACAAATCAGCCAAGCCTTGCCACCTAGAAACACTTGGGTTTAATGAATCAAGGAATTAAAAGATTAAAGTAAGAAAACTTTTACTTTATTTCTTAAATTAGCCAACCTTTTCTCTCTATTTAATTTTCGAAATTTGGAGAGGAAGTAAGTTAAAAGTTAATTCATGATAACTTCATAGCAAGCCAAGATTAGAATCCAAGATCAGAATCAAAGATTTGAGCATAAAAGGTATAGACCCTAACTTAAGCTAGATATTTAAAATTTCATGTGATTATGTGTTTTGATGTTTAGATCAGTGTTTTAAGATGTTATTTAGTGATCTATGATTGGTGATCTATGATGTTACATCATGGATCCATAACATCTAAGTGCATGAAAATAGGAGTTTTAGAAACTGACTATGAACCCTAGAAATATGGCCTGACAGCCTAATGTAAGAGGCCATAGATCTTTGTGTGTTAGATGTTTGGATGGCTAAGTGTATTCTTCATGTTCTATGCCATGAGGAGAGTAGACTGGAAGTGGAATCAATTCAATACCACGTCTAGATCTCAAGTTATTGATGGTCAAACATGGTTGACCAGTCATGGAATCTAGAAATCTGGGCAACCCAGAAACCCTCTGACAAGATTTTTCATGCCTTAGATCTTACTAATGTTAAGTAGTTAGACCATGTAAGTGTATAGGTTTTGCAGACTAGCATATAGACTACACAACAATTACAATAGAACACCAAAATCATGAACAGAATCAAAGATAAACATGGTCAAAGTAGGGTCGACCAACTGACTGAAGAATATTTCTAGAAAACCCATATTCATGAAGAACAATTTCTGGCTGGTACTTTGACCAAGTCAGATCTTGTTCATGTGATGTTGTTAAGCTACAAAAGTGTATTACTTTTGTACCTTGACATCCATACTACATAGTTGTGACACTTAAACACACCGAGTAAGCCCAGAATCCAAGTTACAAAGCTTAGAAAATGGACCCTTGCACACCTCTGACAGCCACTTTGATGGCTTATAACTTACTGTTTTGATGTAGTTTGGCCCTGAAATTTGTTTGTGCTTGTAGTATTACATCAATACTACATCACTAACACCTTTGCATGCCCATAAACTTTAAGATCAAAGATCTATAGGTGGTCAAACTAGGCACCTTGGTGACTGACTTTGAATGTTCTTGAGGCTCAAGAACACCTATAGCGACAGTTTTGTCGCTATAGACCCCTTTAGTGACAGATTTAATAAAAAATAATTATTTGAATTAAATGATTATTATAAAATGGAAACTAATTATGAAAAATTCATAATTAATTTATAAAAATTATTTTAAGACATAAAAATTAATTTTTTATAATTTGGGATATATTTCATTAATATTTTAATTTATTTAAATATCAATGATATTTAATTAATATATTAAATAAATTACTTAAAAATAATTTTAATACTTTAAAAATCATTTAAAATTATATTAATGTGTTAGAAAATATTTTAGGTTATTTTGAATGACTTTTAATATTTTGGTATGAATTTCATTAATAATTTAATATTAATGATAATTAATTTATTTAATAAATATATTAAATAAATTATGAAAAATAGTTTTAATATTTTAAAAATCATATAAAAATGATTTAAAGGTTTTAAAAATGTTTTAAGTTATAAAACATGAATTTTAATATTTGTCAAGAAATATATTAATATTTTAATATTAATGTAAAATTTTAATAATGGTTTTAAATGTTTTAAAATCATTTAAAGGCAATATTAAGGTATTAAAAATACTTTGAGATATTATAAATAACTTATAATATTATGTCATGTATTTCATTAATATTTGATATTAATTAAATATTAATGATAATAGAATTATCTGATATTTAAATCATATAAAATGATATTAAGGATTGAAAAATCTTTATAAATGGTAATAATTATCTGAAAATTATTATGAGCTATTAAAAAATGTTTTGATTAAATAAATAAATTGTCTAAGATAATATTAAATCTTTTAAGTAGAGTCTTATTAATAATAGGCTCGATAATTATCCGATTACGCGATTGGGATGTCAAAATATTACCGAACTCAACTCAGACTGAAATAATTTGACTTGATATCGGGTCTTATGTGTTTTATTAGCTGTTAGGATTATGTGATAATGTGTTTAGGTTATTTGATAACTTTAATTAACAATAGTTAATGTGATGATAATATTCTAATTGGGAGATCGATATTATCAATATTAGGTCTTCAGATGAAGCTAAAATAGATTGTGTAGCAGTAGTCGATAGTGCGGGCAAGTTTCTAAAACTCACTCATTGTGCAAGTTTTCTTGAATTAAACTTTTAACTAGTGGTTAATCATTGTTGATTATATCACGTCTATGATTTCTTGATTCGCACTTTATGCATGTTGCATATGTTCATCAAGTATGAAAGGCTGATCACCTTCATTACCATTTGGTCCAGTTAATTTGTTCATGTTCATTATTGGCCATTCATTTTTATTGTCTCGGTCATTCAGTTATAAAAATTGATTTATGTTCTTCCACAATTATTATATTGTTGAAAGTTTGTCAGCTTATTATTCATTATTTTCAATCATGATATATCTTTCCTTGAACTTAAACTTGATGGGAAAACTTGTTGTTCACCCTTGTTATATCATGATAAACATTGCAGATTAGGACGAATACGTTGGATATAGTCAAAGGCAAATAACATTATAAGTCCTTTAGGATTTGAATTTATGTTATAAGTTAAGGTTATCGACCTTGGAGATTATGTGTAAATGTCAACGTATAAACAATTTATGTTTATATCCTCCGTAATAGTTATTGAATTGGTGTACCAGGTTCGTGGTGATTAGTACCTGAATTTGGGGACGCTATAGCTGGTATCAGAGTTGTAGGTTATAAACCTTATGTAGGGTTACCTTAGTCTAATAACCGTAGTGTTAAGGATAAGGGCTAACTCAAATAGAGTTAGTGCATCTGTAAGATTCAAAGACTAATCTCGGTAAGTTATAAAAGATCAGAGTTACCTAACTCTGATAATAAAGATGAATAGTAGTAATGAATATATAAAGTCTAAAAGATTAAAAATATACGGGAAAAAGATATCGTAAAACAAAGCGATCACAACATAGAAATGAATCATAATATAATACGATGAGATCACACCGTGATCTGATAATGTTATAGCAGGGAGGAGGATCAATCAAAAGATTGAAAATTTTATGACAAAATTGTTGTGTGTCAGTGGTACTATGAATTGGTACTATTCCAACTCAAAAAAAGGGTTGGGATGATGCAATACGGATTAAAAAAAATTAGTATGGAGTAAGTATGGAGCTAGAATTATGTGGGATTTCAATTGAGGACTCATGTCAGCAACTAAGTTGTATGATTCCTTATATAGGCGGGGAATTTGTACTTGGTTTTAGAACCACTTAGCTTCCTATATCAATATAGTGGTTAAGTTGAACAATTATTTGTATGGGCGGGGAATTGTCCTTGGTGTAACAACCGCTTAGCTTCCTATACTGATTAGTGGCCAAGTTGACCAATCTTTGTATGGGCAGAGGATTGTGGTTGGTTTGACAACCACTTAGCTTTTGGTAGTAATAATCATTGAAAGATTTGTGTCACGTTATTTGCTATATACATGTTGAGAAGGTGATTCTTTTCTCATGTGTATAACAGATAGGTAGTGGATATAAGATTAGGTGTGGGTTTTTAAAACTTATACTTATGGTAAGTTTGTGACTCACAATTGTATGGTATATTTTTGAACCCCTAAGCGTATGGAAAGTCCTTGATTGGTTCTTGAACTACGTATTTCTAGGATAAGTTCCAAAACTCATATTATTATGGAAAGTTCCTGAACGCATAACGTGTGGTAAGTTTGATGAACTAGGGTATAACTAAGTGTGAATGGAGTATTAAGGATGATAGGAATAGATAGACTTATTAAGAAATGGATCATTATAGAAAGTGGAGTTAATGGTGGAAACATGGGTATTCCAAATCTTCTAGCTATGCTGGACTTCAAAATTTTTGACATCAAGCTAAATACGCACTGACAAGCCTTTTAAAAATAAATTTTTAGTCTCAACACATGGTGACCATTGTGTATGTGTGGACTTCGGGACACTAACACATCGTTACCTGTTGAGCTATGATATCACTAAAATTATTTAAAAAGGTTTTTGAACTGTTTAAAGAATAGTATATGCTACTTATTTCGGCTAGACGAAAATAATTTGAAAAATATCAAAATGTATTTTATATCATTAATACATCATGTAACCTGGTGCAAAGATGATAAAAACTATTGGAGTTATAAATGCAGAATTACTTAGTGTTGGATGTGATCAAAAAATCAACAGCCCACTATAGTATGATGTGTTATGACAAAGTCACCCCATGACGGAATCCTCAAACTGGTTGTAAACACAGTACGATATCATGATGTCATAAAATATTTTTAGAATTTTAAAGATAAATAATTGTTAACGGGGTTTGGCCATACATGTTTCGATTAAAATTGAATTATTGGTATGAGTCTTAGCTATAATATTCAGCTAGACCAACGTTTATAAAATTCAAAGTGATCTTTGAAATTTTCCCTAACTGAATTATTTTGGTGCGGAATCCTATGATAAGACTGAGGTGAACATCCCAAAATTGGGAAAAATTTTGTGTGCCCAAGGCGGATATGATGACGGAAAAATTATTCTAACATATAGTACATGATCAGTACAGGGCATAATGGGTTGATCACCCTCTGTGTCCATAAGTCATGACGTTTTATGGATGAATTTTTGTATAACCTTTTCGAAAATTGAAAATGAAAGTTCATGGTCTATACGACTCCTCAGCACGATTTGAAAATTTTAACTCTTAGGAGTGATGTTTTGGGTAGTATGTGATGATGTGTATGAAGAGTGTGAACTCGTTGTGTACAGATAGAATCTGATATGATTGATTAAAGGTTGTGTTGAAAACCTAGTTTTGGTGAATGAAAGGAATAGAGTGTAGTAGGATATAATTTCGGGGACAAAATTCTTAGAAGAAGGGGTAAATGTGATAACCTAAGAATTTAGACGATTAATAAAAATCTTAATTGATTAAATAAAGGTTAAATAATAAGACCTAAAATGGGAAATAAAATATTGAATAAGAATTCTGTGAAGGATTTGTATGAATTATAAACTGTAAGTGAATATCTGATAGCGAGGTATAGGGTTTTGTGTATTATGATTATGTGTGTACAGTATGTGGTTAAGGGTCAATTGTTGATAAGATATGTTATGTCAGTGACAAACCCTAATGTTATGTTAAGAAATTTGATGTTCAGTTAGTAAACCCTAACGATGGGTTAAAAACCCTAATTTTAGTTTTTGAAGCTCTAATTTCATTTTTGGAAACCTTAAACCCTAACCAGGAGTTTTAAAACCCTAATTTAATATCATTAATATTTAAATAAATTAAAATATTAATGAAAATTATATCAAATTATCAAGTTAATTTTTATAACTTAAAATAATTTTTAAAACTCATTTTTGAATTTTTATAAATTATTATCTATTTTCCTATTTATTGGAAATTAATTTAATTAATTTTAATAAAACCAACTCTATAGGCTTTAGCGACAAAAACTGTCGCAATTGTTGTTCTTCATTATTTAAGAACAACCATGGTCAATGCCCTGGGGGCTAGTTTGACCATAGTTAATTTCTTACTGGTCTTGATTCAAGGCATGCGAGTATATCAATGGTGTTGTACTAGTGTAATACTATAAGTACAAACTAATTTTATGGTCTAACTACTTTATAGCATGAAGATATAGTATCCAAAGTAGCTGTCAGGACTGTTCTGGGCTTTTTGGGTTACCCAGAAACCCAGTCAGTGCTAAGTAACTACTTTGGAGCTTTAATAACTTGGTTTATGTGTAATGTTTGGGTGTTAAAGTGTCACATTCTTATAGATAACATGTCAAAGAACAAAAGTACTATACTTAGGTAGCTTAACTACATCACATAAGTTAGATTTTGGTTGGTCAAACCCTGTCAGAAAACATGTTCTTAAGTTTTTTGGAAATTCCAAAAAACTGATTTTGTGGTTGGTCAACCTTCTTTGACTGCTAATAACTTTAATTTTGTTGATGTTTTATGTGTTCTAATTTCATGATTCTATAGTCCATATACCAAGGTAGAACAATGATACACTTACATAAGCTAAACACATAACAGCTGTAAGATCTAGGCACATCAAAACCTTGTCAGACCATTCTGGAGAATTTATGGGTTACCTAGAAACTCATAAACATGACTGGTCAACCATGTTTGACCATTAATAACTTGGAATATGGACATGATATGAACATGATTCCACTTTCAGTTTACTCTCCTCATAACATACTACAACACTGATACACCTAGCAAGTCTAATAATTAACAGATTTGGATCTATGGCCTCTGACATTTGACTGTCAGGCTATATTTTAGGGTTCTTGACAGTTTTTAAAGACTTCATTTTCATGTTCTTCGATGTTATGGATCTATAATATATCATCATATATCACTATATAACATCCTATAACACACCAATAAACATAAAAACACATAATTTATCTAAGCATACAAGATCTAGCTTGGTTAGGGTTTATACCTTTCTTCAAACCACCTTTGATCTTTGCTTCCTAATCTGATCTTGAGGTGTTCTAGACTTATCTAGGGACTGATTTACTAACTGATTTTCGTGGCTTTGAGAGAGAGAGAGAGAGACTTGGCTAAGTGGATGAGCACAAATGAGCTATCTTTGGTTTTTCTCTTTCTTTACTAACTTAACTTTGATTCAATGGACTTGGATATTGCAAGGTGGCATGTAATGGCTGATTTAGCTTGGATTTGGAGCACATGGTAATACCTTAAGTGGTGGGTCACAAGATTTGGCAAATCTTTTAACTTACAAATTAAGTAAAAGGGTATTTTAGTAATTTCTCCTTTAAAAAGGTATTTTGGTAATTTCCCACATAATTTGAAGGGTAGTTTAGTCATTTGACATGATTCCCTTTAATCTTAACCCTTAGGTTTAATAATCACCATTAGGGTTTGCTAATTAGGGTTTAGGGTTTTCGAATAGGAAATTAAGGTTTCCAAAAATATAATTAAGGTTTCTAATCGATTGTTAGGGTTTTCTAACTACAAATTAGGGTTTCTAATCTAATATTAGGGTTTACTAAGGTTATACCTTTTCTGATCAACATTTGATCATTAATCCCATATTGTGCCAACACATACTCATAGATACAATTATAATAATTATATTAACTATCAAATCCCTATCCATAATCAGGGTTAGGGTTTTCATCAGTTGTTTAACATAACTTCATACATACTTCTTAGTCAATATATAGTTTGACTAACTTGCTTTGCTCATAACACAGATACTCAACATAATATTGATAATCAGTACTAATATTAATTAAAAAAAATTAATCGTAAAAATAGAATTGTTTAAAATTCAGGGTCCTGACATAGGTCATCCCCTCACAAAGAGGAATCTGACCCCCTAGCCAGAAGGGTTGCAGAGTTGGAAAAACTGCTGACAATAAAAAATTAGATGGGAACAATACCAGTGTTGTCCCAGTTCACCATTCTCCCCCGAAATCAACCAGGTCACAGCCGATCCGAAGAAAAAGATGCCTCAAATGGATACTTATGATGGATTGGGGGATCCTTATGACCATTTCGATGGGTATGACAAGCTTATGACTTATTACGGGCATTCAGATGCAGCCAAGTGCCACATGTTCGCTACAACTTTGAAAAAGAGTGCCCAGGAATAGATGGGAACCTTGGCATCGGGATCGATTAGCTCATAAAAGAAGAGGAAAGATCACTGCTTCTCTCATGCAGGTGAGGTAACGTTCGGATGAAAGCCTCAATTAGCATGTCAAGAGATTCCTAGAGGAGGTGGGGTCGGTGGCAGGATTAAATTCTCCACAGGCCCTAGGGTTCTTCACAACGGGTCTTGACATAGGAAAGTCAAAGAAGCTGATGAAAGACCTAGTTATCAATCCTCTCAGCAACCTCACTGAAGCTTTTCATCGGGCCGAAGGGTTCATCGCCATAGAGAAAGTTATGGGAACCTTCAAGCCACACTCATAGTCTTATGAAAAGTCTTAGATAGGGACAAGTAGACGTATCAATGATCAGACAATAATCTAGGAAGATTGGACAATCAGAGGAAAAAGAATTACAACAATGGGGGATCGGGCAGTGGCCAACCACCCTTCTCAAATAAGAATGTTAATAAAGTCTATACCCCTCTCAACAATGATTGGGCCAAGATATTTGAAGATATTTGGAACAAGCTATTTTATGAGCCTTGTTCGATGACCCCAAAGCCTGAGAAGAGGAATCAAGATAAATTATGTGAATATCATCATACTTCGGGACATACGACAGAGAAGTGTTATAACTTAAGGGATTTGATCGAGAAGAATGTGCAGAATGGCCAGTTGGTTCAATATGTAGCAGGTCGGGAAAGTGCTGACGTACAACAAAGGGAAGAAGATAGACGCGATACACAGATAAAGCAGAGTCAATCTGTTTGGGGAGTAGTTGATATTATCTTTGGCGGTTCTGTAGGGCGTGTAACCGGAAGGAAGAGAAGTAAGCATCACGATGCAGTATTATCAGTTGCAGGATCATCTGTCAGAAAGGATTGGGCTTTCCCGGGGACAGTTATTGAAAGTAGTATGCACACAAGCCAATCATGTTTGATGATAAATCATATACTTTATAACAATTTTATTCATTTATTAATAAAAATAATTAATTTATTAAAGGCTTTTAATTATCTATATGATGTTGTTTTATAATATGTGATAAACCCATAATTTTAAGCAATGCTTTTAGAATAATGATGATGATCATTCTAATGAGATCTAAATTCTTAGAAAGCGTAAAACTAAAATAGTTCCCAATCGTTGGATTACTAAATTGAGGATTAGTGAATCTGGATAGATTGGTACATACGTTGCTTGCTCATTGGATGAGGATGATTGATCTCATGATCATTTGTCTGGGGACACTAAAGCAAGTATGTAGGTGCTTATTAGAGAATATGTTCACTAAACGTGGCTCGCTAAGGAATACCTATAGTGATAGTAGTACAAGTGATCCTTGGACTTGAGATCATCATAGTATCTTGTGTATGATGAGTTATACTTTGACTTATTCCTTAAGACCCTTAGGGTATATCAAAGGGTATGTTTGGGTATAATAAATTGTACATGGAGATAATGTATGATCAATAAAGAATCCACAACTTCTAGTAAAAGAAGAGAAATGTCCTATCTGATTCGATAAATGACAACCCAGTAGTCCTTGGCCAAGGCATAATGAAATTAGAAAGGAGTTACTAATTTGCATTATTTGAAGTTGTGCATTTAAGGATCGAAATACATATAATTAAATAAAATAAGACTTGATAGTAATTTCATGTCTTATATTTAATTGGGACATTGTATGGTGGAAGGATTGAATTGTACGGTAACTATTTACTCAAAGATTCTTTTATGATTAATGTTGAAATCTATATTATCTGGAAAGTCATTAATCGCTAGGGAGGTTTATCCCTATTGTAGAATAAATATTATTTATTTAAATAAATTAATAGTTTAATTTATTTATTTAAATAAAATTAGAATTGTTCTAATTGATTTATTCATAACTGATTTAATATGGAGAACCTAAAGGGTCACACCATAAAAGGAAGAATAATTATTTAAAAAGTTAATGGCATAATCGTAATAATATATTAAGTGTATTTAATTTAATCTATGGTGATAGAATAAATTAAATAGCTTAATATTTATTATTTAATATTTTAGAAATATTAAATATTAATTAATAAGAGAAGTCTTATTAATATAATTACAATTATTATTATTTTAATTTCTAAAGGAGTTTGGGAATTAATTTAATAAAAGTACTCTCATTTATTCCTAATAAGATTAGGAGGCTAATTAATTAAAAGAGTCTAATGAATTATCTCTAATAAGATTAGGGAGCTTAATTAATCAAAGGAATTAAATTAATTAGATAATACCCTATTTTCTAATTAGATTAGAAGGGTTAACTGATATCTTTATAAGAGGAGTCTTATATCAGATATATATAGACGTGATTCCAATTGTTGGAGAGTACGCTCTTTTTCTATGAGAGATAGAAAAATTAGAGTTTAGCCAACCACCCATCTTCTTGAATCTTTCTTCTTCCTTGGTGGATCACCTCTAGAGGCCAAACACTTGGGTGGCTAACATTGCTCAAAGGAAGGAACCAAACCCGGTGGATTCAAGTTGAACGCGAAAAGGATTGGAGGTGAACTTGTACCTAAGGAAACTCAAATCTTAAAGGGTATGGTTCTTGTTCTTTATCTTTACGTTTAATCAATAATTATGCATAAAGGATGATCCGGGTATATGGTTTGTAAAATTTTAAAACTCTATTTTTTCCACGTTTCTACTTATTTTGTGCAATTTGATTACGTTCATGAATATTACAAACCTAACAGTTATCTCATTCTCGGATGAAGACTATCCCACAGATACCATAGAACCACATGATGGGGCGTTGGTGATAACTGCTCAGGTCAGACCGGTGGATATGAGAAGAATGATGATCGACAATGGGTCCTCGGTCGACATACGATATACACATGCCTATCAGAGGC
This sequence comes from Panax ginseng, assembly GCA_020205605.1. Taxonomy (NCBI): domain Eukaryota; kingdom Viridiplantae; phylum Streptophyta; class Magnoliopsida; order Apiales; family Araliaceae; genus Panax; species Panax ginseng. The sequence goes on along the minus strand of CM035139.1, from coordinate 87,666,931 downwards.
TGGATTTGGATGGAAGGAAGATGGAATTGGGACAGGAAGGTCCCTTATACGGGTTCAGTGGTGACCCAGTTCATGTATCAGGCACAATTGAGTTGCCTGTCAGATTCAAAATCGTGCCTCAGCGGGTAGAAATAATGGTCAAATTTTTTGTAGTCCAAGTGTATTCGGCATATAATGTAATATTAGGAAGGCCGACCATGGCAGCATTGCAGGCAGTTACCTCCATACCACACTTTAAGATCAAGTTTTCGACACCGAACAGGATTGGGGAGGTAAAAGGTGATCTTGATATTGCCCGAAGGTGTTATCGGAACACATTGATGTCATCGGGAATTGGGGTAAGCAATCACAAGTAGACAATGGGCATTGAGATAGAACCGTTTATCGAAGGTAGTACGGAACCACTTGCCTTGCCCACCGAAGAGACAGAGGATGTAGAATTAATCTCAGGGAATAAAAAGAAGTTGGTAACGATTGGTTCAGGATTGACAGAACCACTTTGGACTAGGATAATTGATCTATTATGGGTATATACTGATATTTTTGACTGGGTGCTGTTACGCCCCCAGATCTATACTCCCACTGTATCCGATCTGGTGTTCATAACTAATCAATTAATATAATGCATCTAAATCTATACACCCATGATATTCGATTTTATACTTATATCTATTCAAACTGCTATACAAATATTACAAGATACAATTCTCATAGATCCAAGGTTCACAGTATCCCATAATAGATAACAATTCCTTGAAGAACTATTGATGTGTTTAGATACCCTCCCTTGGATGTATAGACTGTATCTGCGAATAGCATCTATCTATCCAAAATTTAGAGTATTAGTAATAACATGAACAGTCCATATTACCAATACCCTCACTTAGATGTATAGTCTATATCATGCGGATTACACTATCGTATCGATAGTTTCTATCTATCTGAAATCCAGAGTATTAACAACAACATGAACAGTCCATATTGCCAATACCCTCACTTGGATGTATAATTCCAATGATCTCAAAATAAATCAAAAGTTCTAATTCATCTAATTATGTAAAAATGAAACACTAAGCAAAAATAAAGATGATATATATATATATATATATATATATATATATATATATATATATATATATATATATATATATATATATATATTATGGTTTGTTACATGATTCTTCATAAATAATTTCTTATTACAAAAGTATTACATTTAGCTAGACAGTAATTTAAACTAATCTAAGTAGGGACGCTTCCCATAGTTCACTCCAGATGTGCCAAGGTTACCATCTAATACTGCAAAGGGAATAATTTGCAAGAATGAGCTATGACATGCTCAGTAGGTTTTATATTTATAACAATATAGGATTTGAAGAAGTATAACAGTTCAAAACTCTTCTCAAAGGAGTGTTGTTTACCATGTCTTAAATTTTTATATTTCAACTATTTCTGGACTTTTTATTATTTTTGTCAGTCACAAATACTTAGAAATCTTGTTCAGATGTGAGACAGGGGATCAACCTATTCAGCATCCTAGGAGTATGTATCTCATCCTAATCGTGCCAAACTTGCACTAAGTGTTAAATTTTATTGACACACACCCATTTGGGTTATACAACTCAGTATAGGATGTCTTACCAAAGAAATTTGGTTTGACACAACAGTTTATGCTCAATAAACAATATCATATGAATAAACAATTCATTTCTTAGTTATGTTGAAGCTATAGTGATAACTTTGCAATAATTGGCAATCAAGTTTAGGTTTGGTATAACATATCAAAAGCAAATTAAGATAGGAATCTTGATTAACGAATAAATTAGGATTTAGTAAACTTGATCGATAAGAGATTAAGGTTAGAGAACTTGCGTAAGTAATTATGGTTAAGGAACTTGCGTAAGTAATTAAGGTTAAGGAACTTGCATGAGCGAAGATCGATTAAGCAACGCTACTTGATTCATTTATAAACGCCTAAGATGTTCATTCATATAAATCTAACACATTAGTATTGATAACAATACTCAAATACATAAACTATTCACGTTCGGGGTAAATTCAATATGATTTCGGTGTCCTAAGACTTTACCGGATAATTAATAAGTTAATATCTCGGTTAAACTTATTTTATAAGTTTTATTATATTTTAGACAATTTGTATATCCTTTATAATAAAATCCGGAAGCTTATAATAATTTTTAGATATTTATTTATTCATTAAATGATTTTTAAATCATTTATTTCTATTTCTAAATTATCAATATTTACTTAGAATATTATTAATCTTGTTTATTATTTTAAATAATTTATAACCATTTAATATGATTTGTAAATCATTAATATCATTTTAAATAATTATTTATTATTTATAAATGATTATTCTAATTAATTTATTAATAACTTAATTATTAATAATATCTAAATAAATAAAGTATTTATTGAATTTATGTGAAAATATTAAAAGTTAATTATTATAACTTAAAATAATTTTTAAAACTATTTTTATAATTATTTATATTTATTTATTAATTATTTCTAATTTTATTAATTTATTTATTAAATATTTATTTACTGTCTGTCGCTAAAGCCCTATAGCGACAGAAAGTTTTGTTATAGGTGTTCTTCATTTCTGGAAAATTGTTTGGTCATGGCTTAGAGGTCACTTTGACCTTTAGCCTAATTAGTTACTGTTAGTGATTTTGGGTTTGTAAGTGTATAGGTGTTATAGTACTCATGTAATAGTACAACATCATACCAATTTCAGGCTTTAACCTACATATAACAAGAAGTTATAGAGACTCAAAGTCACTATCAGAGCTGTTCTTGGGTTTCTGAAAAGTGGTCATGGTAAGTCAAAGATTTCGTGGCTTCTATATCTTTCAATCCGTGTGATAGGTTTGTATTTTGATTGTTGTAATATGTAGTCTATATACCAGGGTACATATATGTTACACTATTTAGGACAGAGTAAGTCCCTAAGGTCTAGATTTATGTTGGTCAAAGTACAGCCAAATGTTGTTCTTCGTGTTCTTCAGTTTTCTGGGTAACCCAGAAAACACAGTCATGCTCAGTCAATGACTTTTGACTATTAACTCTAATAATCCTATGAATTGATTAAGCATTTGAGTGTTATAGATATGTAGTATGTATATCAGGGTATCAATTTATAACTCTTAGACATCCTAACAACAAATAGAAATCAATTAAATGGTTGGTCAAAGTAATCAGCTCAAGCTGTTCTTGAGATTTCTGAGTAACCCAGAAATCAGAACTTCGTGATCGATCAACCACTTTTGACCACTTATATCTTGCACTATATGATTCTAATTGACCTGTTTTCTTTTCCAGATTAAAGACCACACACTACTAAAAAACAGTAAATAGATAACACTTAAGCCACAAAGTTTTTTATAAAAACGTTGTGGTATTTTTTTTCACAACGTTTTTTTAAAAAATGTTGTAGATACATATGAAAAAATGTTATCTATTTATAAAATACAATTTTTGATTTTAAATAGATAACGTTTTTTAAAAAAAATGTTGTGTATGTGAAAAACACGGAACTTAAAATTTTTTCCTTCTAGTACTTTCCCGTCTCTGCCCAACTTTGTCTCTCTCATTTCACCAGCTCAACTCTCTCACTCAGATATGCACCACATCTCATTCTCCTCCCTCTCGACTCCCTTTAACCCTAGAAATAGTGGCGGTGTAGTGGTGGCCTCTTCTTTAACTTCTCCTCCATTATTGCCCAAGTGAGGGTTTTAATTTCCTATTTTCTTCATCTACGTTCTCTTTCCTAGGGTTATTCTCTCTCTTCAAACAGTTGACGATGGTGTAGGAGGTTGTTAATAATGGCGAGTCGCAGAATGGAAACTCCAAGGTGGTGACATTCTCGACGTTGAAGCCTCAAATTGTTCGTTGAGGCTCTCGGAAGCAATACCCTCGACAATGGCGACATAGTGGTGGCTTTTTCTCGAGGAATACCCTCATTTTCCTGCCCAATTTCTCAAATTATGATATCTTAATGAGGAAATAGATTTGCATAGTGACCATGAAGCATAGGACCTTTTCGAGTGAATTTAGCTTTGATTACAACCATTTTAGGCCGCAAATAGGTAGATCCTTCTTCGTTGGTAGTATTATACATTGGCTAAGCTTGATTATTAATTGACTAATTGTTATTCTTAAGGTTTTGTTTTACTTTGTTGCTTACATTGAGAAAGATGGTTATTCATTTCATTGTTCTTTTATCTTTCCTTCGTGCATCGTATATATGCCTATGTAGTGCGTAGTGGCCATTTAACTTTGAAATTGGTTTAGTTTATTCTACTCTAATATACTCTCGTTTTGTTAGAAACTCTTTTATGCCTCACTTGATGACAAAGCCAATATTCTATATTTGCTTTATGCAAATTATAAATTGTGTTCGAGGAAAATTAAGAAATAAAATTGACTAAAGGATTTTGTAGAAGTGTTTGTTCATTTATTGAGCTATAAGAACATGGTTTTTTAAATTGAAGTTTTGACACTCGTGTTGCAAATGACTCAACACATAAATTTCGACATGTTTCCGTGATTATGTTAAAGACTACACATTGACTAAATGTATCTTTGGGATCGATTGTTTTATAATATATGATCTTCTTGAGACCGGTTTTATGATTTTTATACTTTTTCTAATGTCTAAACAAGTGGATTTCTAACACTATTTTGTTTGTGTAATGTAAGATAAACCGTGAGTTACCATGATTGGTATGCCGATCCTCAAAGAAAACCATAGGTTGTTCTTTTGGGAGATTATATATAGACTTGATTTAGCTCTGCACACCTCACATATAGGTATGACTAGTTTTTGAGGAAGAAAATGTTATATGTTATAGGCACCCGATTCAGGTTTGAGTGGAACATTAATGGATGAGAGTATTTCTTTCTTGCAAAGCATATTTGTCAAATTATTCTCTTGGTTATTACTGAATGCTATATGCTATATGCATATATGCTATAGGCACCCACTTCAGGCCTAGTTTGTGATTCTTGGTTCAACTATCTTGTGAACGTGTCTATGCGTATATGTATATTGCTCTAATTATGTGGGTTTGAGGATTGTTGTCTTAACCAACTTCATTCATTTATAGTATTTTAGATAATTTTTATGGCATTCTGCATGTCAATGATCTTTTGGTTGAGGATTACATAATCTGCATCACTGCTAAGTATCCGACCCTATATGCCTCACAACATTGGAAGATACCAAGCTAAGCGTTCATATACGATTTTCAAAACATAGTTTGTTTTTTCCTCATCGCTTTCAAACACGGTCACACCTTTGGAAGATACCAAGCTAAGCATTCATGTTTGCTTTTCCTTACGGTTTTCGTAATAATATGTGCAACTTGATTTGATGGATAAAGGAACTAACGCATTAGATGTACTCTCACCACTCTAATGGGGAAATGTGCACTTTAATTAGTTTATTGTACCTTTTACGCAACAATTTTGTGAATAGTTCATAGTTGATTGTTAGATTTTATTTGATTTGACTTAGTAACACATTGTGCCTCTACATTGAATATCTTTGCTTTGGTTTCTAGCGTATGCACTACTTTTCTTGGTTTAGATTTCAATTGCGAGGAACTGGTGTATGATAAAATTGTGGAGCCGGAGGATGGGATTTGTCGGTAGCTTAGTCATGATTCAAAACAAAGAATGCTTATAGTTTGTGCAATTTCATGATGTTAAAGATCATGCTTTCTGTGGATTAAAAAAGGTAGTTAACGAGGTCTTCCTGCGTGTAGCTTTTACCGTCTTTAATTATGGATTGGTATGTTTAAATTTTAATTGACTTTACTTCACTCTCTCCAATCCCAGTATTCATTATCTCAAGTTGTATGCTTGGATAAACATTTGACTTTTCTTCTTCTCTTGGGGAAAAGCCGTGCTTTGATGGTAGCTTGTGCGTAAGAAGTTTCAGCTTTGGCTAGTAATATTTGGGGGGTTCCCCATTCATTTCACCTTTTGTATTGGAATTTAATTGCTTTTCTTTATTATGATTTCAAGGTTTTGTTGAGTTAAAATCGATGTCGAGGAACTTAATTTAGTTGCTTTCCTATTGTGATGTCGGCTTTAGCAGGTCTTGTAATAAATACAAAAGCTTATTATTCCTCTTTGTTTCTATCTTCTAGTTTTGTGGGTGAATGCTTAGAGTCTATAGATGTTAACATCAAATTTTACATGTGAAGTGGTGGTACTTAGTGTAACCAGCAAAATTTATTTCTTTTGTTTTGTTACATATCTCTCTCTTGTGATGAAGATTAACTTATATTTCCTCTATCCAACAAAATTAGGTGAGTTGAATCACAACTGCAATAGATATGCAATGGAGGATGTTGACTAATTGAAATGATCATCTATTTCCATCAACTTTTGTTGATATGGGATAGATATTAGGGATTTAGTGGGAGAAAGAAAGGAAGTTAATTTTAATCAAATCACTTCCGCATCTAGTGGTTGAAGTAAAAATTGATCTGAGTTCAAGAAAGCGCTTAATTTTACGTTTCTCCTTTGATAACATAGATTAAGTAATCTTTGTATTATTAGAATGCTTCGGATTTGCTTGAATTTTAAATCGATTATGTTTATTTCTGTGTAGGCATGAAGGAGGATACTTTCTTTCTTTCATTCTCGAATGGTTTAAATGAAGCTCAAAGCTTCATTTCAAGTTCCTTCCTCTTAAACAATTTCATAGTAGTAACTCTGTCATCAAGCTTCTCCGTAAAGAACGTAAGTGATGCACATCCTTATAATTCTCTCTCTCCCCCCTCTCCCCAACGATTTTAGGCGGTTGATTCGGTCTATTTCTTTTGCTTATTTTTTGATGTTTAAGTTAGTATTGTATTTGAATTTTCATTTCTGGATTATTTATTGATTATGGTTTGCCCTTTATTCGAGATATTGTGACTACCATGTTTGTTGGGAATTTCATCCGGTTTGTATGTGCCTTTGATCTTTGCATTATCAATTTTACTCTTGGTAAGTTTCTTTGGAGAACTTGTTACATCCGATCGATATCTAATGGAGGGTTTCATGAACAAGAAGGATGCATAGTTGCATACACTTAAATTTTGATGTGATATGAATTATCCTCCATCATACGGAACCAATCGACAATTTTATTCCAAAGAACTCAAGATATATGCACACAATATTAACTACACGAAGTTTCAATGACTCCAAATCCATAATCGAAAGCAACAACATCAATTCCAAAGAAGATCAATCGCATCAGTTCAAAGAGGAACCACTTAGCGATAGCGATGTAGCAGAACAACATCTATCTCATAGTGGTGACTTGAAAGTGAAAGGTTCCATGTCATCTATCGACTGAGGAAAGTTCTCCGGACATCAACCCGCATCACTTAAAGGATTAAATAGAGACATTTAAGGCTTAGTAGTCAAATTAATATTGGTTACACTGTACTTTTGGATAGATCAACTTTATGTGATTTAGTTTAGATACATCCCATTTACATCGTTTCCTAAGCGAATCAAAATTCAAGTAATGATCTGTTTGTTCGCGGGTATATACATCCCATGTTACTCTACTTTGATAAATGATTGAAGTTACAACTCTTTTAATCTTTCAGGCTACAATATGCTAATCTTTCAGGCATTAGCATATTACAGATGCATTGGTAATGTAGGTGAACCACAAATTTTTTTTCTTTTTTTTAATCTACAACATTTTAAAGATGTTGTGTAAATGTGCCTAAACGTTGTCTGATATATTAAACTACAACATTTTTATCCAGAAAACGTTGTGGAATCATACCTTCTACAACGTTTTTCAACATCTGCTAATTTATAGAAAACAAATCTACAACGTTTTTTTCTTAAAAAACGTTGTGTAATGTGCTTAACTACAACGTTTTAAAAACGTTGTGTAAGAGTGTCAAATAGATGACACCCTTAACCATGACATTTTTCTGACTGAAACCACAATGTTTTTTCCGCGTTGTCTATTTACTGTTTTGTAGTAGTGTCATGTAATACTATAACTAGCATACAATTAACATACCTAACTATTAACATACACGAATCTACAGACTCTAACATTCGACTGTCAGACCTGTTTTTCCAGAATTTCCAGTTTGCTTAAAACATCATTTTGATGCATCTAAATGTTATGAAAATATGTTCTATCAACTTAGCATAAATACTAATATGTTATTACACATATCTTAACATCTAAACTACAAATTAAACATAGCATCAAAGATCTAGGTTTAAATTAAGGTTTGTACCTTTTCTTGCTTGATTTTGATTTCTGACTTCTATTTTTGTTCTTGCTATCACCAAGGCTTGTTTAGGTATGATATATGAGTATAGGCTTAGAAATTTCATGGGTTTGAACTGATCTAAGGCTGCTATTTATAGAATTACTAAGCTAGGGTCTTTGGTCATTATTTCACCTTCTTGCCTCTACAAAGATCTGATGGTTGATACTTGTTCTGCTTGGGAGTTACAAGCATGTCATGTGCTATCTTGGGACTTGGTTTGATGAGTAATAACCTACTTGTGAGCTAGTTCATCATAATTAGTAGCTTAATTATGCCCTAATCCTATTTAATCTTGATTAGGGTTTTTCTTTTTATGATTAGGGTTGCTTAATGATGTTTATTAGCACCTAATTGAAGTTTAATAATCAGGGTTAGGGTTTAGGATAACCTAACTAGGGTTTAATCTAATTAATTAGAGTTAGGGTTTGTAAATTAGGGTTAGGGTTTATAAATCTAGGGTTAGGGTTTTCCTGATTTTGATATTAAGGTTCCTAACTTAGATTTTTCACAAATCCTAACAAACACGACAAAGAATTTTGTCAGTATAAGCACGACAAAGCAGCTTGCCAAAATACATATACCGAAAAGTCCATTTTCAAAAGAAAAATTTTAAGCACGACGTGTCAAGCACGTCAATTTTCGGACAAAAATTTATTTGACCTAATTCTATAACAGATTATATATTAACACAATACACATGAGAAATTTTATTTATAAATACTTGATTTACATATCCGAGTCTTATTAGGGTTTTGGGCAAGTACCTAGTGACATCCCTCATTAGCCCCCCGAAGAGTTGTATTCGGTTGTATCCCTAATCCCATTGGATATGTGGGGGATTGATATCTTGGGACCACTGCCAAAAGCAAAGGGACAAGTCAATTTTGTGATCGTGGCTATTGACTACATGACTAAGTGGGTAGAAGCCAAACCCTTACAGAAGATCACCGAACAGGAATGTCTGAAGTTTTTTAAAGAAAGTGTTGTTTATTGGTTCGGCATCCCGAGGGTCTTGGTTTTGAATAATGGCAGACAGTTTGTGGTGTTAAAATTTGAGGCTTTTCTGAAGGAGTTGGGCATTCAACATAGAAAGACTTTGGTGGCCCATCCTCAGTCGAATGGCCAAGTAGAAGTCACCAACCGGACTCTACTTAATGGGATAAAAAGAAGGTTAGATGAATTGAAAGGGCGTTGGCCCGAAGAATTTCTCAGTGTCTTATGGGCATATTGGACTACCCCAAAGATGACAACTGGGGATTCACTGTTCAGATTAGCCTATGGGACCGATGCACTTATACCTGTTGAGATTGGTTCCCCTACACTTAGGGTTAGTCAATACAAAGAGCTATACAATGATGACGGCCTACGACTAAATTTGGATCTTCTGGATGAAGTTCGGGATTCATTATTGGTAAGATTGGCTATCTATCAGAAGCGAACTGCCTGACACTATAACCAGAAAGTGAAAAAAAGAAGGTTTGAGGTTGGAGACTAGGTTCTTCAAGAATCAGAGGCATCTACCCCCCAGAACACGTGCATGTTAATGTCAAACTGGGATGGACCATATGAGGTTGTAAAGGTGCCGAAGCCAGGTACTTACCGGCTTTGAGCAATAGATGGTTCAGAGGTAAAGAACACATGGCATGCTAGAAGACTTAGGAGATATTATCAGTAAAAGCTATGTTGTTCTTTCTTTTATCTTTGTAAATTCTTTTATTCATCAATAAAATAAATAAGAATTTCTCTTCGAAAAATTTGTACTTCATTTATATTCATATGTTTTTACAAAACTGATCAGATAAGTTATGAACAAAACCGATCAGAAAAGTTACTAACAACATAATTGGTTGGGAAAATTTCACATGTAACTGATCAGGAAAGTTACAAACATAAATTGATTATAAAAATTACAAGTAAAAGTTCTAAGATGACTATTCTTTTGGGGCCTCATCTTCGGCTTTGGACTCTTCGTCTGAGGAGTCAAGGATAGAGGTGTCCAGCCCATCAGTTGTTATCTTTGTATGAACCTTTTCCCTATAAGCCTCATAGCCTTTGGAAAATTAGGTCATTCAGTCAGTTCGGAAGATTCTTTATATTCTTTGATTACTAGTTGCTTGGCCTTGGCACATTCCTTCCCCAAAGCAGTATTTTCCCTCATTAGCGCCATATTTTAGGCGTGCATGTCGGATACTTTACTTTCGAGGATCAGAATGTCGTTCTATTAATCCTTGTCTTTCTCCTTTAGAAGCGTCCTCTCCTCAAGGAGCTGTTTGGTGTAGTTGTTGAGGCCAATGTTCTCCTTTTAAAGTATGTAATATTGTTTTTTGTGTTCGTTGGCCTGACATTCGTCTTGTGTCACCTTATTTTGGGTATCGGCATGAAGGTCTTTCTCCTTCTTCAGATCCGATGTCAAGCCTCGGAACTCAGCCTCGAGCGATTCCACCTCGAACTTTAGCTGCGTTTCTTTTTTAGTGGATTTGGCCAGAGGTGGAATGGCTCGGGCAAGGACAGCATTGGCCTGCAATAAAGAGGAGATATGTGTTAGACATGATGAAAACAGAATAATCAAGGGGATATTTTACTCTATCGAGTTTACCTAATACTAGAGCTTGATGTATTCAACTAGATACTCCTCAAAAGTATATCCTTTGAACCGCTCTTCATCTCCAGGCAATCTGAAGTGTTCCAGCTGGTCAAAAGGGAATATTTCCAAGGGGCTCTTCGGCCAAAACATAGAGGGTGTTATTTACGAAGGTTCGGTGTCGGGAGTATGTTGGGTTAATAGTGTTGGTTCTATTGGCGGGGCAGCTTCAATTATCTACAGATCAGGCTCTCCAATTCGGCGTGGCCTCTTGCAGCAAGGTTCGAGAGTTTCCTCTTTGGTTTCCTCAAGATCCACGAGGTCAGCTAGTGGAGGAGGTGGCAGAGTGGAAGGTTTTGGAATGATCGGTGAAGTTGTCTTGGAGGGGCCCTTGATGGGGAGCTTCTTCTTGCTTTTCTTCAGTAAAGCCATCTTCTCTGACCTATCCACCTTCATAATGTTTTTCTTGGAAGGCTCGGCGGTTGTTGAGGTTGGGGGAGCTGTAGCCGAGGTAGAGCTGGTTGAAAGCTCAGAAATTAGAATGTTCTCTTCTTCGGGAGACTCTTCAGTGATGGGTTGGCGGATTGGTTCGAGACTGATGGGTAGAGGAGCGAAGGTTTCTTCTACTCCCTCGGGTTTGAAGATAGTTACTACAGACATTATAAATAATTAGTATGGAAGTTTGGAAGGCAAATCAAGTAATGAATGGGTTCGGGGTTTATACCTTATAGCCATATTTGTAGAGCCAGGCTTCGTTTTATAAGACCTCCAGGCCCTATTCGGTCTTCTTCAGCCTGTGGTAGAACTCTTTGAATGCGTCTTGGTGGTCCTACGGGAATTTTGACACTTTGGCAATGGGGTCTTCGAGGGTGGCCCAATTCGGGAGAAGCTTGAGGTCAGTTCCCCTTATGAAGATCCATTGAGAGTGCCACCCATTGTTACTGGATGGAGTTTTGATGAAAGTAGCTCGGCTGGGTTATCAGTTTAACTGTCGAAGCCCAGAATTCTTGGACCTGCCAACGGTGAACAGTACAAAAAAGAAGACTAGGCCTGGGGTAATTCCTTGTTCCTAACAGAGGGCGATGAAGCTGATTAAGTGACTATATGAGTTCAGTACAAGTTGTGTGAACCCAATCCCCATAAAATAGAGGAAAGTAGAAATGAACTCGTGTAGGGGGAATCAGACCCCATATTTTAGGGCCCAGAGAGGAACAGCGACCCATTCGCCTTTGGGGCACCAATACATTCTTTTGTTTGACTCTGGCACCCGAAGCTTGTATTCTTTTGGAATGTTGAATAGGGTTCGGATATCAAAGATTTGAGAAGGGATAATGGAGGATTTAGTGTTGATGTGGGAGAAATTGCCCTCGGATGCATAAACGGTTCGTATCCTTGTCTCTATATTGTTAGTGGTTGTAGAAGATGAAGGGGTGGTTGTATTAGACGGTGGAGCCGATAAATCAACTGGCACCAAATCGGTGGCGATGATAGTGTTGGGTTTGGGAGTGTTGTCATTAACTGGGGTTTGCTTAGTGTTTGAGGAGGATGGAAGGCTAGAATCTACCACTAAAGCTTGAATGGAAAAAATGTGGTGATTGGGGGACTAGAAGTTATGAATCATAAGAAGTTGGTGGGGATGGTTTCTCACCGAAAAATGTATTTGCAGAGAGCTTTGAGAAAGAAATTTGAGAATTTTTGGAAAAGTGACAGTCGTATGTAGGGTGGGGGTTTTATATTGTTGTGGCATGAATCCCTTAGGCGAGTAATGATGGAGTGTGGGTACCATTTCTTGGGTAGTGTGTGTTGTTTAAAAGGACCATTTGGATTCCACATGTTTCACTTTAAGTCTCTAATTATAAACCTTTTATAAACAAAGACTGGGGGGGCAATGTTCGGGCATAATCTGTCGACCCCTATGTGGGCGGAAGGCCTGGATTGGGAAGGGTTTGCTGGACCTAATGGGTCAAAGCCAGTAAGGGGATTGGTGGTGTTCAGGGTCAGGTGACCGAGTCCTTTGGGCCGGAGTCCAGATCAGTTTATAGGGGTTCGGGTGGTTTGGGCCCATATAGATGGTTATTCCTCGTATGGAGATTAGTGTGATAAGGAGTTTGAATGGTTAAGGATTCTAATCCTAACTATATTTAAATACCAACTCTAAAGGAAGGTGTTAGGATTGTATCTAACTTCTACTTTTTTAAGGAGATTGAGTTTGACCTAGACATTGAGTTTGACCCAGACATAGGTAACTACCATGTTTAGGAGTCCTAATCCAATTTGAAAATCAGATTTAAGGTGATGAGATCAGCTATAAATACAAGGCTTAACTTCAATTAGTAGGTAATACACTTTTGAGCACTAAAGCCTCCATTGTTAAACCTTATTATAGCATGTACTTATTCTCACACCAGAGCTATCACTCGACGGCACAAACCGTCAAGCTTCTTGTGTGATCTTGTTACTATACAAATTTAAGCGCGTGGATTTGGTGATTGAACGCGCAGGCAAAACTTGGCGTTAACAATATCTATCCCACATCTCATACAAAAGATTGGGATTACAGCTACAGAACAACATAAATACCGACTATCGCTACTAAACTACTAACACCTATATCTCAACCTAACCATTCCGCGCTCCATAACGCTCTTGTACTCAACCTGTGTCATGTGAGCCATCATATCTCTACTCAATGTATAACGGGTTTTCCCTTGCTCTGCCAGATAATGGTATATGGCATCGATTAACCTCTCCATAGATGTGCAAAAAGCATAACCCATTCGGTTCATCTTCCTCTTCTTGGATCGTGTCTCATCCTCTAGGTCATTAGCTCTATTGTTGGCTTCCTCCCACTTCCACTCATAGTGAATCCTCTCCATGACCTCCATCTCTAGCTGTGTGCGAAGATCCTCCTTCTCGGCTTTCTCACTTAACTCCCTCTGCTCAGACTCCTCTGGCTTACCCGTCAATTATTGCTTCTTTGCGATAAGAAATTTCCACCTCTAGCTCATGCATCTCAAGTTTTCTTGCATGGTCCTCATCCTTCAGTTTTTGCATCTTTGTCTACCTCTCTTGAGCTTCTGTCTCTAGCTCCTCAACTCGGCATTCTAAGTCTAGAATCCGATCTTCATATTCTCCCATTATCCGATCCTCGAACATGGTCTAGTCAAAATCTTTCGCGGGCTCATCTTCCATGGGTTCCTCCTCGGGATCCGACTCCACCACTATTTCCTCCTCATCATCATCCTCATCTTCGACAAAGGCCACTGCCGAAATGGGCTCAGCTACCAACGGTGACTCGAATACCATGTGTATATCACATGGCTCCTCCTCGGTAACCCTATTAGGTCCTCCTTGTTCTGACATCCTACATTCACAAACATAAGACAAATAATCAACAAACTCTATTAGAATGTCAGATAAAATATAAGTTCATTGTATGGAATGAAAATATTTTTATAATTTCACTAACTTTCTAAGAAAACTCTACATGAGCTTTATCTCCTTATACTCTACATTATTCTAAGGTTATAGTCTAAGGATTCTCGCTCCTAAGGTTTATAACCTAATGCTCTGATACCAACTTATGACGCCCTCGAATTCAAGATACTGACTTGTGATGTCCCCAAATTCAGATACCAATATCTCGAATTCGGTGCTTCATGATCTAAGACTAGTAATATACTAATAACTCATACAGCAGAATAATAGAATAATTTACATTAATTTAATATAAATAATCTCGTCCCAAAGTTTCGCAATCATTACTAGCAGTATTACATAACTTAAGTTCAAACAAAACTTAGTACATAATTTTAAATAAGTCTCATTACAACATAGTAATAACTTCTAATCATAACAGATCAAGCTACTCCTTATCCTTGCCCTTTCCCTTATCCTTGCCCGATGTTTCACCACATTCTGCCTTAACTGAAAGGTTTAAAGAAAGCAAGAATGAGCAATGAATTTCCCCAACAAGAAATATAGCAATAAAGGTGAACAGTTAAGTTTGAAATTTCAAGGGTAAAACAATAATTGATAGTTCAAGAATGACAGGAAGTATCAATTGTTCTAAATAAGAGTCTCTATAGACTGAAAGATATCATCAAGAATTCCAAGGTTTAATCATTTCAAAGTTCATGAATAATGAAAACTAAGTAGTTGTTATGGACTGAGAATTCCTGCTAAAATTAATAGCATTATACTGCAAATCTAATATAGACAAGTACAACATGTGATTAGCCTAAAGTACCCTACGTTATGCATAACATTTAAACATGCTTATATGTGTGCACGTCGGTTCCCCAATAGTTATATAATTTCCCCTTCAATGAGGGTTGTTCATCTCAGTAGATTTATAAGAGTCCGCACCAAGACAATTGGTTTGGATAGTTTTCTAACACATGATATCAGTTTAGCCGAGTTAAATGGTTTAGAAAATTTTTATAATGCATTTAGGAACAATAAGTTCAATGCTTGCAACAAAATCAAGATATCAAATCGACGTCTAAATAGTAATAGATATTTGTTCAATGTAAATATAGTTGATATAGTAACAATTCAGATTTATGCAATTTATAAAGAGAATAGAGTTAGGGAACTTGCACCTAAGTTACCCTATTAATGTATATAAGTATACACATTCATTAGTTACGCAATTTTGAAACATAACTTATCTCATACACATATCCAATATGTATATTAAGTACATACATAAGTTAATACAATCAGCCCATGTATATAAATCACAAATTCTCAATCAATATCATATAGAAATCTTATACGAGTCTAACATCTTCATGTTATACCATCCCTATACATAAAACATCAATAAGTCTATGTTTATTAGCTTAGAACAATAATGTAGTCAAGTTATTATGATCAGAAGCCAACAAAACAAGTCAGACCAAACTATAGGAGGGAGAAATTGTGCCCTAGTTAGGCTTTTGGACGGACCAGACCAGAGTTGAGCTTCTGCTCTCCTAGTTTCAGTCCAATTTTTAGCATACAAAGACATTAACAATTATCATGCACACATGTTAAAGGACTTTACATACTTGTATGACCATTTCAAGTTTAACTTTGCATATTAGGGTCTTAGTTAAGGATTTTTAAGGAATTAAGGCTAAATAGGTCATGGAATCTCAAAGCTTACTAGGTTAACCATGTGTACATGTGAGAAGGTCATATAATATGTAATATACATGCTCGCAATTGTTCACATCATTTACTCATAGCTAGCATTGTTTATCACTTTAAAACATGCCTAAACTCATGCCTGGTTACCTTTCATTATCTCTAACACATATGAATAATGTTTAGAGACAAAAAGAATATAAACATGCCATCTTAAATGTCCAGAACATAACTACTCCAGACATATGCAACTTAGTTTGAAAAATATCCGAGTTTGCTTTTAAAATCATTTTAAACTTAAACAATACAATCTAACACATACAAAACATCTTTAAATCTCTTTTTATGTGTAGTTAAGTCATGTTTACATGCTCACAAAGTCAGAACATACTCCATGTGGTATTCATGGATATTAGTTTCAAATATGTCATGTTTTCCTTGAAAAAGTCATTTAGCTCAAAGCCCAAACAAGTTGGTCATGAACAAAGGAACCTTGAATTACAAATCATACTTATTAATGTTCATAAATTAATCATATATGTATACTATCGTGCTCAGAATTTGCAGAATACGAGTTTCATCAAAGTTTGTTTTCGAAACATTAAGTTTTTGTTATAAAACTCCTACTAAATCATGTTTGGACTATTAATATCTCATAAGAAAGCTTTATACTAAATGTTATACTTCTTTTCATGCATGTATAGATCATAATTCCATGTTAGAAACAACTCATTATAATAGAAGTCAAAACCTAGTTCTCGATCGGGAATTTGGCGTGAGACCTCAAGACAAATCTAAGCTGGCATTGCCTTCCTGGACAGAACCAAGAAGGAGCTCTGTTTTGTACAAATTTCAAACCCAATTTTGATTTTCTCTCAACTAAGCATACTTAAACTCATTCTTAGAGGTTCCATACATGCACATAAACTTTATAAGCACATTGATAACAATTCCCAACCAAATTTTCAAGATTCCATAAAAAAATTTAGAAATTTATCAAGTTTGGAAACTAAGAACACAAATGCACCGGATATAAAACCCAGGCTCATCGAACAGAGTTCGACAATAGTTCATATATAAACATATATATATAAGCAAGTAAACACTCCAGACATAAGTCTAGGCTTAATCGAGGCATAACTCGATAATGTTAGTCCATATATATACATATATAAGTATATATATACAGACAGAAATGAAAACCATGGACCAAAGTTTGGGCATACACACACAACATGACTCTCAATGTGAAGAATAATGTGTGCAAAGATGAAGAGATAGGCTTTATAATGTGTAAGAAGGCTTATAGTGGGTTGCCAAAGAAGACTTCTATGACTCTAAGTGGATGAATACTCGGCTCCCGCCGATAAAAATATAGCTATATGTGAGCTAACGGTTGTTTAAAATAAGAAATCACTCAATATTGGGTGTGTACAGAGCAAATTTGACAGGGCTTCCTCGCCTTTTTCTTTTTTAAAATGGCCACCCCAAGCTCTATATTTATAGAGTCAGTGGTGGCATGAGTGTACTCTCTGGCAATAGTAGATGCACTGCAATTGTGCGCTGGGTGCCCCGGGCTCATGAGTCCTCATTGTCTCAAAGTACGTGCACTCGTGCACTATGATATTCGTTCGAACTTGCAGAACTTCAATCTGAGCATCTGATTGAGGTGTACAAGACCTTTTTCGGACCACCATTGTTAAGAGTTACGCAATGACATGGGATTAGAGGTTGTACAAAGTCAAGAAGAGGGGACCATGCCCATGGTCTTCAAGCTTCAAATTCTATCCAGTGTGCTGCCTTGCGTAATAGTCACTTGGGATTGGAACTCATTGGCTCTTGTGGGACATTATTGCGTAGAAATGTATGTATGAGATGTTGAGATGGCACAATGTGGGGTTGAGGTGGAAAGATGACAATTTTACCCTCATCGGGGTTATCTCCGATTTGGGTTGATAGCAGACATTGCTCAGGGTTATCTCTGAGATTGGACTGCTGCAAGTGTTTGAATTACTCAGGGTCATCTTTAAGTGTGCATGTCTTCCTGGTGTTATCTCCAGGTCTTTGGAATGAGTGCCTCGACGCGAGTTTTAAGGTTAAAGCTGATTGCATGCATTTGAAACAAGTATTTCTGGGGTTATCGCTGGAACTACAATAGCATTCATTGGGGTTATCTCCATGGATGAAACTCGGGGTTATCTCTGAGGTTGGAACTGATACTCCTGGTGTGTGTTCCGAGGTTGAAACTAAACTTCCGGTGGTATCCGGAATGGATATGAGTTGTCTTCTAGGGTTATCTCTAAAAGACAAGTCTGCCCTCCTGCAATGTTAGTAACATGTGTGCAAAAAATTTCGAGTGTCTACAAGTGCCCCTTTTTATCATATTCATGCAATGCAAGGCATGGATAGGATAAAGAATCCTAAACACTTGAAATGCAACAAGATAAATATGATGTCATATGCAGCAACATGATGAACATGTATGATGCATGTGTTTTGTTGGATTATTTTCCAACATGATGGGATGATTGTCGGTTCCCTGTTAATCCTGTCGGAGATGACAATTAGTGATGTCTTGGACGTGTGATCCAAGTCTTCTAGGATGTTGACATTGGGGTTATCACCAAAGTCCTGAATCCTTGATACAGACTTTACTCTGAAGATGTACCTCTCGTGTGTAAGAGATCTGTGGGGATAAAGCTTTGTCTGTTTGAGGATGTGTATAACATATTCCATCATCGGTCCTCTCCAATGAGGATGGTCTTCTCTTTTTATGTCACCAGCATATACCATGGTCCTGTTGGAGTTACTACCAACAGTATGTATTGTCAGGGATGCCTGACCTTCGCTGATGTGTGTATCACTGGATAGATCCTTGTTGGGCAAACTATCAAGGCTGCTTGACCTGGTACACTGGTATAGGCTCTACTCTGTTCACAATTTCTTCGCTCACCGCGTGTATATCTCTATACATCAAGCTATCGATCGACATCCTACGATAACACATATGTTGATTAGTACATAACATATAATAGTATAAGCACAAATCACATTTAATTTATTTAGGGTTACTTTCCATCTTTTAAATCTTTCGGTACTGAGTTTACTCAATACCTTATTGACTCATTCAACTTAAGTAAAGCTCGACTTTACTTCCTTCGGACTTTTCTTCCTTAACGAGGTTATTAGCCTAAGGTTCTTCACCCATTAAGTTTTATAACCTAATGCTTTGATACCAACCTGTGACGCCCCCAAATCCGGGTATCTTTTAACCCGGAAGATGGGGCTACACGGTACTCATAACTGTACATTCATTATATTGAAATGACATCAAAATGTGTGAATTAACGACATTCTTATTATATTAATAATATTACATCTCGTCCACAGGTTATAAAACCATTACATTCTTTGTTCATCATACTATAATATATACAACTTACTAGTTTATTACAAGGTAAACTAATCGTTCATCTTCGTCTTACCTTTATCCTTGTCAGATCCCTCAGTTCTTTCGGTCCTAGCTGCATTCATTTGGTTCAATCAAGAATGAGCATAACAAGCTCAGCAGGTACAACAATTTCTTTTAAACGACATGCTTGAAACATAGGAATAGTATATATTCAATAATTGGATAATAGTTATGAAGTACTATCAATAATTTAAAATAGCACTTCTTTTCCTTCAAAATGTTTTACAATAACAATATTCAGTAAAACATCAATTCTAGCTCAAGAACATAAGCGTTTCATAATTTCTTTGAAAAGGACAACCCGGCACTAAATCTGTAAGTCTGGTATATCTTACGAGCACTTCTGGGTGATCAGCCTATAGTACTATATGTTGATCAACACTACATTCAATAAACGCGTGTACGTTTAAGTTTTGGCAACCTCGCGTGCCCATTGAATAATCGATAAGTGGGTTTTATACCTACTTATTGAATACCAATTCATGCGAACTATGCCCATCTCAAGTACATTTTAGGGTATTTTTAGTTGAATTTCATGTTATTTTGCATTGCATTTACTTAAAACTCCTTTTGGTAAAAAAGTGTAGGAAATGGCCTAATTTGATGGTATTAATGGCATGAAGCTAATGGATGCATGGCATGAGGTTCTAGTGGAGCAAGGAAACCAAGCATGACAAGGATGAACAGCATAACAATTCAGTAGCAGTAGCAACAATGCAGAACCAGACTCAAAAGCAGCAAAGTAGAGTGGAGACTGCAAGCCGCGCGGCAAAATAAACTTGAGGACGCGCTACAGCATGTGAAAGCACCATTTAAGCGGATGTACATTGCACACTCCAAGTCGCGCAGCGCGCAGAAAACACACTTGGAGGAGCTGCTCATGCCGCTGATGCTGAGAGGTCATTGAACTGTTTTATTTTAATTTTTAATTAAAAGGATTATATTGGATAAAAATGATTTTTGACTGGTGTCAGACGTATCATTCATTACTTTTTATGTATTTTCATATTAGTAACTAGGTTTTACACTCTGAGAGAAATTCCAACGTAAAACGAAGCCTAAACGCCAACTTTTCTAATTCTTCTTGGGATTTTCTATCATTGTGGATTATTATTAGTATTTTGCTGGATATATATGAGGATTTGAACGTTAATAGTGGATTAAAATCAGCAATTGGGTTTGATCATTTCTATCCTTCATCTTTCAATTGTTTGTTTATTAGCCATGTTTTGCTTTGATCCCATAATGGCTTTTGGTTCAATTATGAACTAAACACCATTATGGGATTCTAACGGATTTTAATATGTAGTCTAATTGCATGCTTGATTGTTGGGGTTGTTTTACATATCATATGGGATTTCTATTATGATTGTTTTGCATGTATGAATGCTTGATCACCATTCGTTTTCAGTACTTGTATGGAATTGACAATGAACATGCAAGTATGGATTGTAATCATGATAGCATACGTATATGGGGCTGTTTTGCATGGCTTGTGTATTTCGTGAACCAGATAGACATATATTGTTTCACCGTATGAGTTAAAATAAGGGCTTGTGCTTAAATTCAGTATGATTGCAATTTCACATAGACATATAGTGATTTTGGTTATATTGATGATTACATGGAGTCTATCGCTTGTGGATGTTGTGTAAGTAGGTCATAGTACATTGAAAAATGGCTATGACTCTATTAGTGCTCTTGGCTACTTTCCTGTGATATGTGAACAATTCTTGCATAATAGTGGTAATTAGATGAAGTATTAAATGAAGTTAGGATCCCATTATTTCCAGACTTGGTTTATTCCATTATTATTCTTGTTTTAGTTGTTATATGCAATTAGAGTAATTCACCAATATAGACATTAGTTTAAGCATATAAGTATAGTGAATTAATTGATGCATAGTAGTTTAAATTTGACAACTTTCTCTGTGGGATCGATACTCTACTTACTTTGTATTACTTGTTGACACATGTATGCTTGTATGAGTTAGAGCTCTTTTATCAGAACTGAAAAAGAGGCAACAAGTTTTTTGGCGCCATTTATTTGGGAAAGGCGTTTAATTTAAATAATTATCATCAATTTCAAGCTATATTGTATGACTTAGACAATTCTGATCGTTTCTCATTTCAATTTTTGTTTTGTTTTTGGTTTCAGGTACTTGTAGATTTTTATGCACACGAGATCATCCAACTCATAATTAACACCAGTGCAGGATAACATTAACGGAAGAGGTTGGAAAGCAAGTGTGCGGAGGAATTTGCAAGCTCAGTTAGAGAGTACTACAATTAGTATGGCAGAAGAACAGAAAATTGAGCAAAGAGAAGAGCACTGGGCTCTAAGAGATTATTCCATGCCAAATATTAACGGACTTCAATCTAGCATAGTCAGACCGACAATAGCAGCGAATACTTTTGAGATTAAACTGGGCACTATTCAGATGGTGCAGAATTCGGTATAATTTGGGGGTGCTGCTACGGATGATCCGAATGAACACCTGTTGAGTTTTATCGAGATTTTTGATACATTCAGATACAACGGTGTGACGGAGGATGCTATTAGACTTAGGCTATTCCCATTCTCATTGAGGGATAAGGCAAGAAGTTGGCTGCATTCTTTGCCATCAGGGTCAATCACTACATGGGAGGACTTAGTACAGAAATTCTTAGCCAAGTTTTTCCCAATGGCTAAGACCGGAAAGATGAGGACCTCTCAATTTAAGCAATAACAGGGCGAGTCCTTATATGAAGCATGGGAGAGATATAAAGAGATGCTAAGGAAGTGTCTGCATCATGGTATGTCGGGTTGGATGGTGATCAATTTATTTTACAATGGATTGGGATAGAAGTCGAGACCTATTGTAGATGCAGCTGCAGGAGGGGCATTATGGGCAAAGAGCTATGACGAGGCCTATACACTTATCGAGACTATGGCTGCAAATGATTACCAGAATCCTACATCTCGGATGCCACAGCCCAAGGTTGCAGGTGTGTTGGAGGTAGATGCTATTACCCAGTTGTCGGCACAGATGGCAGCGATGGCAAAGAAAATAGATACACTGGCAGAGAGCAAAGTGAAAACAGTTGCCTTCGTATGTGAGATTTGTGCGGGGTCACACTCGACAGATCAGTGTGCTATCAGCTCGAGTCGGTACAGTATGTGAGTAATTACAGAAAGACCAAGGACAGTTTCAGAACATATACCACCCCAACAACCGAAATCATCCAAACTTCAGTTGGTCTAATAACCAAAGGAATCAAAGAGAATCGGCCAAATTAATCAACAATTTCAATTACAGCCATCTCAGCCACATTTTACACCAAAACCACCGTTTCCGCCGATATTTTCTCAACAACAACAACATCACACTCCAGCTCCACCACAACCAGAAAAGAAATCAGAAATGGAGGAGATGATGTTGAAATACATGGCAAACACGGAGGTGATGATCAAAAGTCAAGCAGTGGCTATTAAGAATTTGGAGACTCAAATGGGGCAAATGGCGAGCATGCTTAACAACAGGCCCCAAGGTTCTTTGCCAAGTAACACAGAGACAAATCCAAGAAGAGACGGGAAGGAACAGTGCCAAGCAATCACATTAAGATCTGGGAAAAATATTGAGTAATCGCTAGTCGCTACCTGCCACTGATGATTACATTGAGGAGAGGCCACGCTACCATGAAAGGAAAGCAGTGGAATGCCGAAAGAAAAAAAGAAAAATTCGAAGTGCAAACAGAAGAGAAAAAGATAAAGCAGTTCAGAGGAAAGATTAATAGTTTCAGATTCACCAATTCACCCTCGAGTTCCATATATCCGCAGAGATTGAATAAGCGAGAGGAAGATAAGCAATTCAGCAAGTTTTTGGAGATCTTTAAAAGTCGCAAATCAACATACCTTTTCACCGAGGCATTGGAACAAATGCCAAGCTATGCAAAGTTCATGAAGGGTATATTGTCAAGGAAGCGAGATTAGATGAATTTGAGATGGTAGCCTTGACAGAGGAGTGCAAAGTCAAAGGTTTCTTTAGAAAATTACCTCCAAAGTCAAGGATCCGAGCAAATTTTCACAATTACGCACACAATCGGGAAGATGAGCTTTAGTAAGTGTTTATGTGATCTTGGGGCAAGTATAAATCTGATGCCCTTGTCAGTATTCAATCAGTTGGGATTGTCGGCCCCAAGGCCGATAAACATATCATTACAGCTAGCTGACAGATCTATCACGTAGCCACGGGAAATTGTTGAAGATGTGTTGGTTAAGGTGGACAAATTTATTTTTCTGGCTGACTTCATCATCTCAGATTACGAGGAAGACAAAAGCATACCAATCATACTGGGGAGACCATTTTTAGCCACAGGCAGGACTTCGATAGACGTGCAAAAAGGGGAACTCATGATGTGTGTACATGATCAAGAGGTTACCTTTAAAGTCTTCAAGGCAATGAAGCTCCCAACAGATGAGGAAGAGTGTTTCTGGGTTAATTTCGTGGATCGAGGCCTAAATGATGCGGTACAGAATTTTGTAAACTATGCACTGTTGAGTTGTGTTAGTGGTAAAAAAATTCAGAGTTGAAAGTAGAGCCATTGACAAAAGCTGAAGTCATTAAATTTCGGGGTGAGGTGGACAGACAGAAAGTCGCCTCAAATCTTTCTTCAACATGAGAATCAGAGACAGTCAAGCTAATTGACTATAACTTAGCGCTTGATGGGAGGCAAACCAATATTTCTATCTCTATTTTCTTTTTATTTCTTCAGATTAGGTTGCTCTAATTAGTTCTTCTTTATTTAATTTCTGATAAATTGTTGTGTTGCATAAGTGAGTGTGTAATTGAAATTGCATTGGGTAACGGTTGATGTCAATTTAGCATTCATTTGATCAATTATGCATGTTCAATAATGCACACTTTGACGAGAGATATTTGTGTTAATGTAGGTGTAACATAATCATTGTCCTGCAGTAGAGAATATGCACACTGGAAGTGCAGGAGCCACCTCGCATGACTGCGCATATATTATTACAGTGTGCTGCATGCATAGTGCGTATCGAATAATAACCAAACATTCGCATACCCACCCCCAAAACACATTAACAAATCGCATGCGCTACCACATGCAACATCAGACGTGGAAAAATTTTTAAAGTTTAAAAATGTGTTGGAGATAAGCTGGACTCTCATTTGAAACATATCAAAAGAGAAATCAGTGTTCTCTCCATAACCGCGCGTCTCTTTCTCTCTATCAGTTACAAAAATTGAAGCCATCAATCTCTCCACTACGTAATTATCCACGATTTCTTCCACGTTCTACAGTTACCCACGTTTCATCAGTGCATTATAAAGCTAGGGCTCTGAGTGGGTTGTGTAGATAAAGTTTGGGGGTATTCTCATCATCGGTTCTTCTTCATTATAAGTAAAATCATCTGTATTTTTCTCTATTCACAGCAAATGGGTCCAAAGAGGGCGAGATCGTCTTCTTCATCATCATCATCCTCCGACAATTAAGGGGAAGATGTTGTTGACCATAACAAATTTATGTGCTTGGAAGCCCAATAGGAGTACTACCAAATTATCGTGAAAACATTTGTCAAAAAAAGGGGATTCAAACCGGAAGGACAAGATGGTCAGTTATGCGTCATGATCCACGAGAGAGGCTGGGGTGGACTGACTGCCTCTCCCACGCCCATTCCGATGAGTATAGTCCGAGAGTTTTACGCCAATGCCAAAGTCACCATGAGCGGTATCGCTATGGTTCGAGGTTTCGAGATAGACTACAGACCCACTGCCATCAGAACCATTTTCAGACTCACTGAGACACCACCAATAGGGGCTGCCAATTGGATCACAGGGGCACATATGGAAACAGACTTGGAGCTTGTTATTGTTGAATTGTGTGTGCCAGGCATGAAGTGGACTTACAAAGTCAAGACGAAACCACCACCTCGCATATTCCCAAAGTATATGCATCAATCGATTATGCCAAGGCGTGGAATTTATTCATATGTGCCAAGCTATTGCCTTCGTCTCATCAGCATGAGATCACGGCGAAAAGGGCCATAATTTTGTGGGGTATAATTACGGGCAAGTTTATTGACGTGGGTCATTTGATTCATCAAAATATTTTGAAGTATCTGAGGGGAAGTACCACTAGGAGCATTCCACATGCGTCAGTGGTAGCTATTGTTATGTGCTCATCAGGGATGCAACTGGGGCAACGAACAAATGCAAAACCCAAGTCAAGACATAACTCATTCTACCATTGCAAAATTTGAGGATTGGGCAGGGGGCGAACCACACCCGCGCGGACTAGGATTTATTCTCCGGCCCATATTCCCAGAGTCATCACAACAGCCCTCTCAGACAGATGAGGCTGGCCCGTCGACACGACCACATGCTCCTCATGGTGATCGCCAGCTCCGAAGGTTGGAGCGAAGGGTTGATGTCATATATGATAATTTTGGAGCGTTTGCTATGGGTCTCACGAGGGCCTTGGCCGAGGCTTTTTGCCTGAAGAAGGAACAATGCTAGAGTGGCCTCGGTTCGGACAAAGAATGCCATATCCACCACTGATTCACCACCCGAGGAGGTGGTACCACCGATCATTAGGGAGTTTTCTTTACCCTTTACCTTCATTCAATGGGGCATTGAATATTATAAGTTTGGGGGTAATGGGGTAGTAGGATAGTTGCATGTAGTTTTTGCATGATTAGTTTAAAATTTTGCATGTTTATTTGTCATGTTGCATGTTAGTTTATTTGTTTATGTGTTAGAAATTTTTTTGTTTTTTATTTTAGTTATTATTGATTGTGCTAGTATGTTTTAGTTTTCTTGTCTCACAAAGTGTAGCTTTATGGAAATTTTGTCTAGCCAATGATGATAGTGAATTTTGAAAGATTCGTGAGTATTTTGGATAACATGAGCTAAGATATAATGTTTTACACAATGAAATTCGTATTGCTGTTTAAATGCTTTCGGTTTGCACGAATGTGTTCACAATCACTTGTAGGTATAAGAAGTATGTGTTGCATTGCTCGATAGAAAATGTAGTTTTAAAAAGAGAAATATGTGGAAAGTGATCTTAGACTGTATGAAACACTGATATTCAAACTTTGGGAAAACATGGGTATGCTATGTATATAAAAAAAAGAAAAAAAAAGAAAATAGCAATAACGTGGCTAGTCTTATTTCGGGGCCCTGGCTACTTGAGTAAGTACGCCCGAGGGGATTGTCTCTACACCTAGCGCCCTAAGGTCTTTCATGGTCTGGGAGTCATTGTTTGAAAGCTCGCTAAGGGGTAACAGTGTTGCCTAATGGAATAAGACATTGCACAGTCATATGAAAAAAAAAGAAAAAGAAAAAGAAAAAGAAAAGAAAAATAGCAATAAACTTCGCGGGAAAGAGCGAAAATTCGCCCTCATGGATAGCAATAAAGCAGTTAAGCCCATTGTTTAATCTCAGTTTGTTTTGATATGTTAGAACAGTCTTCGTTGCATAAGTATACACGAGTCTTGATTTAGGCTATAATTTTCTATTTTGAGCAGTGTAGCATTTGTATTCTTTGCTTAAGTCAAGTTTTGGTGAACACAACACACACACACAGCATCTCTATAGCATTTATGAATTATCTGAGTGTATGATATTATGCCTATAGTTTAGTTCGAATCTGTATTCTTGAATCTGGACAATTCACTGAGGCAATTTGGATTGAAATTCTGTTAGAGCTGGAATAATGTGAGACTAGTTTGCATCATAGCTTAGTTTCATAGTAATGTACATGCGTTTTCATTGTTCGTTAGTATGCATTGCTTGAGGGCAAGCAACAGTTCAAGTTTGGGGGTATTTGATAAGTGGGTTTTATACCTACTTATTGAATAACAATTCACGCGAACTATGCCATCTTAAGTACATTTTAGGGTGTTTTTAGTTGCATTTCATGTTATTTTACATTGCATTTACTTAAAACTCCTTTTGGTGAAAAAGTGCAGGAAATGGCCTAATTTGGTGGTATTAATGGCATGAAGCTAATGGATGCATGGCGTGAGGATCTAGTGGAGCAAGGAAACCAAGCATCACAAGGATGAACAGCATAACAATTCGTAGCAGCAGCAACAATGCAGAACCAGACTCAAAAGTAGTAAAGCAAAGTGCAGATCGCGCAGATCGCAAGTGCATGCGTAGAATAAGCTTGAGGATCGCGCACCATGCGATGAACACCAACCGGATGTACATTGCACATCGAAAGTCGCACGCCAGCGAAGAAACACACTCGAGAGGAAGCGCTACCCGAAATGCGATGCTTGAGGTCACGAACTATTTTTATTTTAATTTTTAATTAAAAGGGTTGTATTGGATAAAAACGATTTCTGACTAGTGTCAGACGTATCATTCATTACTTTTTACGTATTTTCATATTGGTAACTAGGGTTTACACTCTGAGAGAGATTCCAACGTAGAACGAAGCCTAAATACCAACTTGTCTAATTCTTCTTGGGATTTTCTATCATTGTGGATTATTATTAGTATTTTGCTAGATATATATGAGGATTTGAACGTTAATAGTGGATTCTAATCAGCAATTGGGATTGATCATTTCTATCCTTCATCTTTAATTGTTTGTTTACTAGCCATGTTTTGCTTTGATCCCATAATGGCTTTTGGTTTAGTTATGAACTAAACTCCATTATGGGATTCTAACGGATTTTAATATGTAGTCTAATTGCATGCTTGTTTAATGAGGCTGTTTTACATATCATATAGGATTTTTATTATGATTGTTTTGCATGTATGAATGCTTGATCACCATTCGTTTTCAGTACTTGTATGGAATTGACAATGAACATGCAAGTATGGATTGTAATCATGATAGCATACGTATATGGGGCTGTTTTGCATGACTTGTGTATTTTGTAAACCAGATAGACATATATTGTTTCACCGTATGAGTTAAAATAAGGGCTTGTGCTTAAATTCATTATGATTGCAATTTCACATAGACGTATAGTGATTTTGGTTATATTGATGATTACATGGAGTCTATTGCTTATCGATGATGTGTAAGTAGGTCATAGTACATTGAAAAATGGCTATGACTCTATTAGTGCTCTTGGCTACTTTCCTGTGATATGTGAACAATTCTTGCATGATAGTGGTAATTTGATAAAGTTTTAAATGAAGTTAGGATCCCATTATTTCCAGACTTGGTTTATTCCATTATTATTCTTGTTTTAGTTGTTATATGCAATTAGAGTAATTCACCAATATAGACATTAGTTTCAGCATAGAAGTATAGTGAATTAATTGATGCATAGTAGTTTAAATTTGACAACTTTCTCTGTGGGATCGATACTCTACTTACTCTGTATTACTTGTTGACACTTGTATGCTTGCATGAGTTAGAGCTCTTTTACCAGTTAGCAGTACCTGACATCCAAACTTGGCGCTGCGGTGCCAAACTTTACTCTCTTAGCCGCTATTATGGCGCTGAATCTGCGAGGTGTGTGTACTATATATATGGTATTGCGATTACCACCAATATATACTGTGGGTTGGCACCATGGCCAACAACTCTGCATGCATCGAGAAAATTTTGACAGTTTCTCAACTTTGCGAAATTCCCGGACGCATAACTTCTTCGTTATAAATCCGAATTGGCTCGTTCAAAAGCCTACAGTTCACAAATTACATACTCTACGTGTTCATGCAAGAATTTTATCTACTTGACTTTGTTTGCTAAAAATTCACCTATTAGTCCATTTTTAATGAAAACGGTAAATGTTCGTGAACGTTCAACGCTCGTTTCTTTGTTCTAAGTCGGAATCCGGTCATTTTCAAGTCCACAACTCTATAATGCCAAATAATACTTGTCTCCATTGAAAACCAATATTTCCAAGCTCAATATCAAAATTTGACTTCCATTCCGAGAATTTCACGAATTCGACGATTATCGTCCAAACTCATAAATTTTGACTTAACTTCATTTCTTATGATTTGTTCATCGTTTCAAATGGATTCAATCCATCATACTAACATCTTGACATACATACATCATTAACATATAAACATGATAAGTTATTTCTTATTCTTTGTGAGTTTATAACTTATAAAAGTATAAACTACTTATAACTTCCTTTCTCATGACTTATTATAGTTTAAGTCTTTTAACCACCATTCTTGCTTCTTATTATCATACAATCTTATTAAAGTAAACATGTGAGAAGTTCATCTAAGTTTCTCATAAATTCATAACTTAATTAAGTTTGAATTACTTATTCATGACTTATACGGCTTAAGTCCATTGATTAAGCATTCTTATCATTCCTTAGCATACATGTTCTACCACTAACCACTTCTCTAACAATGGAAGAGAAAGAGATTAATAGTTTAAGTTCTTACCCTTGATAATCACTTGGTTAATCTTTGATCTCCTTCTTGCTTCTTGAAATATGAAAGACTAACTTCCTAGCTTTTCTAGCTTATTTTCTCTAACAAATAAGCTCTCAACTTGTTGGATGAAATGAACAACCAACAAAAATAAAATCCAAGCTTGCTATTTATAGGAAAGTCTAACTTAGGGCATAATGGTCATAAGACCACTCCACCTCGTTACTAAACCTCCATACTATTCATTACCTAGCTATTAAGTTAACATGGCCTCCACATTTACTTAACTCTTAAGTATACTTGCTTAGCACATAACTTATCCTTTACTTGCTCATCACAACACTTAGCCATTAAGTTACTTGGTCATCACATAAAAGCACTTTGCTTGCTCATCACATAAGCACTTTACTTAGCATTTAAGTTACATAACTTATACTTTGCTTAAAACTTAAGTCTACTTTCTCAACACACTAAATTCTTGGTCACCAATTCACCCATGGGTTGCCCCATGGATCAAACTTTACCCATTGGATTAATATTTTGGGCTTAAGGTTTAATTAACCTAACTTATACATTGGGCTTGCAATTAAACAAACACTTGGGCTTGTTCATTAAATTACATTGGACTTAACCATTCCTATATTTGGGCTTTAACATTAATTTGTATTGGGCTTTATTGTCCCAATTGGACATTACAATCTCCTACACATTTCTACAAATTCAATACATTTGGCTTAAAGTCTTATAACGTATAATCTACGTATTCATCTCGTATTCTCACTCGTATACTTATTTAATATAAGACATTCCATCATTCATACATACTCGTATGATACTTCGTATCACACTCATATCCATTATGTCGTACAATACCTACGTATTATACGATCATTGCTTTAATTCATTATATGCATTTAAATTCCTTCTAGAAACTCACTTTTCCTAACCGTTAGGTTTTAAGTCCGTAGGCGAAAAACTACGTTTGCCATAACTGAAATATTATTGGATATTCTATCTCACCTCGATATTCTATCATTACGTATTTCTCAGAAGTTCAAAAATAATTTCCGAGCAGAAATGCGTGAATAGTATTTTTCAGAAAATTTCTCGGAAAGTTTTTATTTTCGTCCTGGAAATTCAAACACTTTAATTCTACCACGTAGCCAAAATACTATGACGTTCCGATATGTCTAGGTCATAGAACAACCTTCAATTAGCTTACTCCCATATATAATTAATTAAATTCATTTTAATCCACATAATCAAATAAAAATTTAATTCTCAAAAATCCAAATTTTCTGGGGCGTTACATTCTCAACATTCTCGGATGTCATTTTTAAATACTGCCATAAAATAAGGGTTAATTGACATGCAACATATTATCCCTATATTATGACCGACCAATTAAATACTAATTAAACTTAGGTAGGTCATACTAGCGAAGGAATTCCTCGTCTCTCCCCTCCTAGTTCTTCTCAGACATCTCAACCAGGGATCATATCCCTAAGTTTTGATACCAACTGTGACGCCCCCAAAATAGGTATACATCACCCACCTTGAGTCGTCAAATACATGGTACAAAATTCAAATGCAACTGAATAATACAACTGTCGTGTAAAATACGACAAAACATAAACTTAGAGTTTTAATACGAATATTGTCTTCTAGACAGTATTCAACTCAAATGGAGTCCTCAATATATTTATTATCACAGTATTTCATAGAATAGTGAGGACTACTAAGGCTATCAGCTGGACCGTCACTCCATTCCCCGACTAGTCCCGGCTACGTTCTCATTTCCTGAAGAGAACAATGAAAGCACAAGGGTGAGCTCAACTAGCCCAGTAAGAAATATTATGACTAAGATAATGCAGAATAATTTATCGTTAGCCTTCAACAGTGTTAAATTGATAAAATATAACAAACATCAAGTTTAACTGCAGTGGAACAAGCAATCCATTAGAAGAGTCAAGTAGATCATAAAATCTATTATCTTTTATGATTTAAAAGGTTTTTCATCACTTTTATCGCTGGGACTCAGCTTAATAAATAATCCACATCATCCCTGCACTATGGCCAAGGATATTCATTAGTATCACAACCACATTACCCATGTACTACGAGCCAAGGATATTCGTGTATTCATCAATGGTCATGATCATGCCAACAACTGTCCATCAATGCACTACGGGACAATGAGGACTTTTACCACATCATTTGTAATATTACGGTCATGATTATACCGATTAATCCCTGGTCATAATCATACCAAGTCCATCTATGCACTATAGGCCACAGATGACTTTCAACATAATATAAACATGAGGATGATGACAATGATATAAGAATTCAATAAAACAAGTTCAAGGATAAATTTTTAAAGATTTATAATTTAATTTATCCAGAAATCAATAACATCCAAATTGTCAACATGATCATCGCTTTGTGAGTAAAATTCAAGAATAATATTGTACCAAAAATAATTTGGACCGAAAAGCGAATCAATTTTTATCATGAATAGTACCACGGGTGAATAATCTTTGAGTGAATAGTACTCCATGAATAGTACTTGGTGAATAGTAACCCGTGAATAGTACTCCAAAGATAAAAAGTTTAAACTTATCAAGAATGCTCAGAATAATATTTCCATGGAAAGATACTGGATGAAGTGCAAATATCAAGGATATTCTACTAATTTCATGGAGTTTAGAAGCCAAAACATTAACAAAACGAGTATAAAATTCGAAATATGAAACGAAATAATATTACTTACATACTACAGAGTATGGAAGAAAATATTATTTCAAACAAATATTGAACAAAAATAACATCCCTTACCTTGAAAAGAAGAGTATTCCAAATGGTATAGCGGGGATATTCTTGAAGAAAACATTCACTGTTTTCTACGCTCAAAGCTTTCTAAAACTCGAAAGAAATACGCTCAAGATTATAGAAGAAGAATTCTCTGATTCTGGTGTGATTTTCATTTCTAACTAAGCATCCTATTTATAGGAGAATGGAAAGGATACTATTTGAATTTTAGAAATCACAGACGCACAGTAATATATTCGGCGAATTCTTCACGAGCAAAAATCGAAGAAAATTTTGATTTTACTATTCATTACTGTACAATAAAATATTCTAATAAAATAAAAATTTTAAATAAAATATAATATATTCTATTTATAATCTAATAAAACAAAACTTATAATATATATATATATATAATATACATTCCCTTACTAATACGTAAACTCTCCCCCCCCCCCCCATTTTCATTCTTCATCCTACATGTGGGCCCCACATGTGGCCCCTACATGTGGCCCCACCTTTATTATATTAAATAATTTTCTACCAATTATTTTGGAAAATGGGTAAATGGGGGTCCATAAAATAATCAAAATTTACACAAATACTTCATAAAAATCCCTCAATATTTTTAACAACATTTATCATTATTATTATAATTTGCAATATTTAACAACTGAGGTTGTTCCTAGGAAGAGGGCTTTCCAATAAGGATTTCTCCTATTGGCGCAATGAATGAGGTGACCAAACTTCTCCTTGGATGAACTTTTATACATCGTCAATATTGCAAATAATAATATTAATAACTTTGTCGCCTCAATTATTGATTTACTAATATATAAAATATCGATAATAATTGAATCAAATAACGTGAGATACTATGCAAGCAATTATCGTAGCAATAATTGAACAAAAGCCGAGTGACTTCTCACGTAAGCATCAATAATCAATACTTGTGTGCTATTATGCAACCACGCAGCGTATTCATCGTACTTTTAACACCGTGTGTTTCAACAGATTAATCAGTAAAACTTTTGTCGTTATTTTTATAAAAAGATATTTTTGTCATTTTCTCAATCTGACAATAATTCCTTTATGGGGTCCACCAATGATTGTGCCGTCGTACGAATATTCCCTGTTAAAATGAATATTCCCTGACCAATCGAATATAATATAACAACTTGCGTACTTTGAAAAATTTATAAATATTACCCACAACTATAACATTATATTAAATTCACTCCATAATATTCAAAAATAATATTTATAGAAAATTCATCTTTATTCATAAAAGTTGGGGTCTAACAGAAACATCCTCCTCTTTCTTTTTATGGACCCTTCGGGGGTTGTTTCCATAAGTTCCGGACTAGATGTGCTCAGCAACTTCCTTAAGAGCGGCTAGGTCTTGAATCTTTCCTGACTTCAACCCCATCTCAGCCATCTCTCCATGTTTGATCATTTTAGAAAATGGTTTGCCAATACCAGCTAAGACTCTCTCATGAAAAGGAGCTTCTTGTATGTGTATGAAGGTCATAACCATTTCTGATTCCGTCATATAGGGAATAACTTGAGCAGCAAGGCGCCTCCACCTTTGAGCATACTCTCTGAAAGACTCATTGGACGGTTTCTTAACCTTAGTAATCTGATATCGATCAAGTGCCATTTGAGACTGGAAGCTGTACTGAGTAAGGAAGGCATGAGCTAGCTCTTCCCAGCTATGGATCTTTGAGTTTTCTAATCTTGTATACCATAAACGGGCTTCCCAGTCAGACTCTTCTGGAACAGCTGCATTCTGAGCTTCTCATTTTCTGCATAAGATCCAAGTTCTCCAATGAACACCTTCAAATGTGTGTAAGGATCCCCTAATCCATCATACTTTTCAAAGTTAAGGGTTTTAAAGTTCTCTGGATAATGAACACCAGGGAATATACAAAGGTCATCATATGAAACACTCCCATGGGTTCCAATCTCTTTGAGAGAATGAATGGTTTCCTCCATTTGAAGGACCTTCTTCCTGATATCACTGGTGTCTGGATCTCCTTTGAGATGGGTGTTTTCAGGGTCTTTGTTGGTCGTATCCAACTGAGGTTCCAGATTTGTTTTATCCAAACCTTGAGTTCCTCCTCGCATATGCAGGGATTACGTATGTGTAAAGCATTTTGGGCCTGAGTAGATCGATACAATTCTTTAAGCGAATGCCCAAATCAGAATTTATTTACTTAATCCATCGAATTCTTCTCAAGAAATAGGATTAGACTGGTCAGAATAAGACATGATTGGCTGTAGGCTCGTGGCCTTTTTGGATTTTGAGCAGGTAACAGGCCCAATAGTTTTCCTACAAAAAACTTATGTAGTTTAGTTTCAGGGAATGTATAAATATTTATATGTTATGTGATGTATCCGTTTTAGGAATTTTATCCTGCAAAATGGATGTTAGCTGTTTATAATACAGGATAACATGCTAATTTTAACTATTCATGTGCACATATTTCTTCATATTTTCCATTATGATGGATTGACATGAAATGATATTTTACAATTAATCAAAAA
Source organism: Panax ginseng (assembly GCA_020205605.1). Lineage (NCBI taxonomy): Eukaryota > Viridiplantae > Streptophyta > Magnoliopsida > Apiales > Araliaceae > Panax > Panax ginseng. The sequence goes on along the minus strand of CM035139.1, from coordinate 87,631,675 downwards.
TGGAAAGCATGAAGAGGCTTTCCTCCGTGTTTGGTTTATCAGAGGTTGAACTATCTTAGGTTTACTCTTGCAGCTTTTTGGCATGAAGATTCCCATATCATCGCAATCTACTTGATGGGAAGTTAATCTAGTCTTTCAACTAGAGCGAATCTGGGTGGTGCCTTTCCTGAACCTCGCTGGAATTAGTCTCCCTACGAATCTAGTAATCAAACACCGACAGGATAGCCTCCTAGTGGAGGAACCACACAACAATACATTCACATACAACGTGTCTCACCGTTTATGAAAAATGATGACATGTGTGAAGCACTAATATCACAGATAGATATATTGTAGTGCAGTAAGTAAAAGGCATTCGTACACATTCATAAAAAATATAAATGCAACATCCATACACAAGCATATAATAGTTTTGAAAAGCTTGTAGTAGCGGCTTAAGCCCTCTTACTGGAGTCCCCAACAGAGTTACCACCTGTCGACGTCGGGATTTTTGTTTGTCCCTTTTCTGTTCTTGTTCTTTGGTGTTCTCATGTTATGTGAGATTTATTTGAAAAAACAAGTGAAAAAGGTCCGACATGCATATGTCGACGATTTGACTGTAAGAGTCGTCAGTTAGTGTTTTTAACTAGTTGCACCAACGTAACCGAGAAAAGATTTGCACATTGACCTAGTGATATAACACTGTTAAACGGGTATGCGAAACCGAGATTCGTTTGGGCTCGGGGGCTTGATTATGCGGAGGGAAGGTGTTAGGCAACCCCCGACATCCATGTTGCCACGGTGACCGCCACTTTTCAAGAAACTGTTATATATGTGTGTGTGGGTCAATGTGCTATTATTTGGAAGTAGTGCGAGGCCTCGTTCGCACCTATATACAAAGGGTTTCAATTTATATAAAAAATTCAGTTTTAAACATGATATAGCTGTGAGGTTTTGTAAACGAGGTTTTTCAAACCCTATGCTCAATAGTAATTGAGACATTTTCATACTTCCATTTTATTATTAAATGTTCGGCTTGATTGCTTTTATTTTCGAGATGCGAAGCATCTTCGAGAAAACAATATATAATAGTATCGAACTACTCATGGGCATGAAAGCCGTCTAAGGAAATTCAAACACCGTGAATAATTTACAAGCTGCTTATAGCTGAAAATGTCTATCACGGGAATCGAATCTAGATTCAGTGGACTGAATCTGTGATCACATGATTCCTAGGCTCACATGATGCCGCAATTTATATGAAAAGCAGTAAGTAGTTATATATAAAAGTTATAAATATATATATATATATACAGACATGATCAACCACCACAAAGCACCTCCATGGGGGATCTAAAATGTAAATATATATATATATAGACATGATCAATCACCACGAAGCACCTCCATGGGGGATTAGAAAAGTAAATAAAGTTGTAAAAGACGATCAACCACCACGAAGTAAACTCCAAGCAGGACTAAATGTAAAGAAAGCAATAAAAATGATCAATCGCCATGAAGTAAACTCCAGGCTGCACAAAATGTAAATAAAGCAGTAAAAGGCCATGAAGTAAACTCCAGGCCTGACAGAAATGTAAATATATATATATATAAGCGATAAACATACAGGATATTTCTCAATCTCAGTTGGGTTTATCATTTCAAATGATTATCTATCTCTCTCTCTCTCTCTCTCTCTCTCTCTCTATATATATATATATATATATATATATATATATATATATATATATATATATATAAGCAAGTAAACGCTTCAGACATAAGTTTAGGCTCAATCGAGGCATAACTCGATAATGTTAGTTTATATATATAAATATATACATATATAAGTATATATATATATATATATATATATATACAGACAGAAATGAAAACCACGGACCGAAGTCCAAGCATACACACACAACACGACTCTCAATGTGAAGAATAATGTGTGCAAAGATGAATAGAAAGGTTTTATAATGTGTAAGAAGGCTTATAGTGGGCTTCCAAATAAGACTTCTATGACTCTAAGTGGATGAATACTAGGCTCCCGCCGATAAAAATATAGATATATGTGAGCTAACGGGTGTTTAAATGAGAAAGAACACAATATGGGGTGGGTACAAAGCAAATTTGATAGGGCTTCCTTGCCTTTTTCTTTTTTAAAATGGCCACCCCATGCTCTATATTTATAGAGTTAGTGGCCATAGTGTGTATTTCTCTGACACCGCAGATGTATTTGTGATCGCCAGAGGTGCCCCTGCTCCATGAATCCTGCTCGTCTTGAAGCACGTGCACTCGTGCACTGTGATGTCTGCTCGAACTTGCAAAACTTCAATTCTCCTTTTTGGATAGTCCTTCACCTTGTGCTCCATTGACCCACATATAAAACAACCAGTGTTCATCCTTGGATTAGGGCAGTTGGGAGATATATGGCCCTCCTGCCCACACTTATAGCATACAAACTTTCCCTACAGACACTCACCTGTATAGTTCTTTCCACAATTCTTACACAGCACCACCTGCTTCTTTACACCTTCCTGTTTCTCCTGGACATTTCCAAAATAGTTCCCCTTCCTCTTTTCACCCCTATTCTCACTATTAGTTTCCACCTTCACAGTTCCTACAACCTTGCCTTTGTTCTTCTTCTCCTTGTTGTAGAGACTCATGGCCTCACTCCCCTCCTCCGCTATAATAGCTTTTTCCATAAGTGCTGCAAATATAGGGATCTGCAACACCGCCATCTTGTTATAAAGTCAGGGTTTTAATCCCAACTCAAACCTCCTTGCCTTCCTAGCCTCCGTATCAACTTGATGTGGAGCGAACCTAGCCAACTCATTAAACTTTGTGGCATACTCCGCAAAAGTCATGTTCTCCTGCTTTAACTCCAGAAACTTCACCTCCATCCTAGCCTGCATACTAGACGAGAAATAATTTTCAAAAAATAGAGTTTTGAACCTAGCCCAAGTAATTACTCCTTCTCCTGCCCTCGCTTGATTTACTTCCCACCAAAAGTTTGTGTCCCCCTTCATCATGTACATGGCAAAAGCTGTCTTTTGCCCCTCATCTACCCTAGCTATCACGAATGCTTTTTCAATCACTTTAACCCAAGTTTAGGCTTCTACAGGGTCAGTTGTACCTTTAAATTCTGGTGGTCCTACAGCCTTAAAATCTTTAAAGTTTGCCAAGCGATTATCCAGCTGGTTCCCTGCTGCTGGAATTCCTTGTTACATAGCATGTGCTACCATGTTTGCACAGTGTCGCATCGGGTCTGCTTGTTGTTGTCCCTTAGCGTTGTTGACAGATTCTTCTGCCCTTTGATTTCGAGTTTGTCGTCTTGGCAGCATTATTTGATTAAATAAAACATAATTTATTCTTTATTAACTTATATTTTAAACCTTATCGTATAAGTTTAATATCTTAAACTTGTCTCAAACATAGATTCATATTCATTTAGTGAATACTTTACATATCACCGCACATACTACTTTAAACATCAGCTATCCCTTTGTGACTACAAAAGTCAGGATTTGCTACACCACTTGTACAAAAGTTTTAGAATATTACATTACAAAGGCATACTATTCATATATATTACATTAAACAGACCTACACAATAGAACCTATACTACCTATTCATTACGCCTTTTTCTTGGCCAACCTTTCACCTGATGACCTTCCAATCCACAAATAAAACATGCACCTAGTTTATAGTCAGGACAACAAAGAGTGGTATGTCCCTCATAACCGCAAATGCAATATATCCTTTTCCATTTCTTCTTATTAGATTTTCCTAAGCCGTGGTCTTTTATCTTTCTTTTCCCCTTCTTACTCAGAGCTGCACACGATTTGTTACTTGTGGCTCCCATCTGATCAATTTGGATTTTAAGCTTATCTTGTTCTTCCATTATTTCTATTAAGGCTTTTCGCAATTGACTATTTACCAGCTTTTTAATTTCCCACAGCTTTTCCAGAGAAGAAACCGTGTTCCTCAGATTCTGCACCTCCGTTGATGCTTGATCAGCTTCAACTTTAGTGTCCGAATCACTATCTATCAGTTCCACCATTTCTGGATCTGGTACTACGTTTTCCACGATAACTACCTCATCTGAGTTGTTTTCATTGTGAGCCTCTATTTCAGCTATTGGCTTCAATATTAGCTCGGGTGTATGGATTTGATCCTTCTCCATGCTATAAGCATATAACAAGCCTTTTTCACCAGACATCTACACACATAAATTATCCTGATTAGCATATAGTATATACACACAGCAAATAATAGTTTTATATAAGTTATCTTTTATTTTATTTGACGATGAATTTATTCAATTCATCTCCTTTTAAACTTTATATGAGTTATTTATATTTTCAACGTTTCCCTCTGTTCTAAGGTTATAGCCTAAGGTCTATCCCATCTAAGGTTTCTAACCCTAAAGCTCTGATACCAACTTGTAACGCCCCCAAATTCAGGTACTTGAAACCCGAACTCGGTGTTTCACGATACCATTTCTATGAGCGGAATAATACTACTAATAATAACAATAATATAAATACCCAACTTAATTTACATAAATATCAGAGTCTATTCCCAAGTACGTAACCTTTAATACATTCATTACATAACATAATAGATAATATGTATCATTGTCTTAATAATATCAAACTATTACATAAGATAGCATTGAATTCATTCAGTAACCCTTCCTTTTCCCTTGTTCTTAGCAGAGCCTTCAGCTTATTCACACTTAGCTGAAAACATTTAAATTAAGCAAGGATGAGCATTTGGGTGCCCAGCAAGTAATTGCAATTATAAATATTAGCTGAAAGAAGTAAATGTTTTCTTTGTACTACACTTTTACAACGAATCAATAGTTGTGAAGTAAACTGAACCAATAATAACAATATATTAATTCTATAACAAATTTTTGAAACTATGTACTAACTATATCAGGGGATTAGTCGACAGACTATGAACATTGTTTTCTATTTTCGAAAAGGTTAAACAGAACTTCATCTACAAAATGTCATAACTTACGGGCACGGGGGGTGATCAGCCCGTTATGCCCTGTATTGATCAATACTACATGCAAGAACGATATTATTGTTCATCTTTTCCTCCTTGGGCGCATAAAAGTTTTCCCATATTCGGGATGTTCATACTTAGTCGGGATTCCAAACTAAAACAATTCGGTTGGATACAATAAAGTTTTATCTTGTTCAACGATATATCTAAATCTGTGTCTAGCTGGGTCAAATAGCTTAGATGACTTTTTAATTAATATATACATATCGGAGATCTATATATATATATATATATATATATATATATATATATATATATATATATATATATATATATATATATATATACATATATATCAACAAGTGATTGAATACAATGATTATCCAAGTGGGGACACTTGTATAACCATATTTAGAAATTAATGAGCAAAATAAATATCTGAATTATACAATAATACTGTACTACTAAATAATGATCGGATATATAATCGATAACAATAGGGTTAATATTCTGGCACAATGATAATATAATTCTGAAACTTTCTTACTTATATCCATTGAATAAAGTAAATGCAAAGGTAGGATACTTACCTGGTCTGCTGCTTACACAACTTTGTTTTATCTTTTATATCAAGCCCTATCATTAATAAGATCGTTTATTCAATTAGAATAATATATCATATCACATAGTACTGTTATTGCAGTCAGCACATAACCTAATCACATTATCACACATGTTTAACAGTCATTGGATCACAAACAAACACGTATCTAATCAAATTATCTAAGTCTGCAGATCAATTTTCAAACATGTCGATTAAAATTGACTGACTTTTATCGAGTAATTCTTGAGTTTAAGACTCTATCCTGTAATTCAATAACTGTAAATATCAATCATATTATTTTTAAATGACTTATATTAATTTTTAAATAATTATTAAAACTTATCATGATTTTTCAAACACCTGAATCATTATTAAATGATTTAAATATTAAATAATCTATTATCATTAATATTTAATTAATATTAAACTATTAATGAAACTATTCCCAAAATATTAAAGTTATTTATAATAACTCAAAATATTTTTAAAGTATTAATATTACACCTAAATAATTTTTAAAACAACTAAAATCATTTTAAATAATTACCATTAATATTAAAATATTAATGTATTATTTATCGAAATATTAAAAAGTCATTATTTATAACTTAAAATATTTTTAATTCATTTATATCCTTTTAAATGATTTTTAAATTAATAAAACCATCTTTAAACTATTTATTTAATATAATTATTAAATAAATTTAATATCATTAATATTAAATTATTAATAAAATTATCCTTTAAATATTAAAAGTTATACTTTATAACTTAAAATATTTTTAAACACCTTAATTTCATTTAAAATGGTTTTTATAATATTAAAATTATTTTTAAACCAATTTATTTAATATAATTATTAAATAAATTTAATATCATTAATATTAAAATATTAATATTTTTCATGACAAAATATCAAAAGTTATATTTTATAACTTAAAATATTTTTATAACCTTTAAATCATTTTTTATATGATTTTTAAATTATTAATTCTATTTTTCATAATTTATTTAATACATTTATTAAATATCTTAATTATCATTAATATTAATTTATTAATGAAATTCATCACAAAATATTAAAAGTCATTCAAAAATAATTTAAAATATTTTCTCATGTCATAATATAATTTTAAATGATTTTTCAAGTATTAAAATTATTTTTAAATAATTTATTTAATATAATAATTAAATAAATTAAATACCTTTAATATTTCAAAATATTTAATATTTATGAAATATATTAAAATTATTAAAAAATTAATTTTCGGACTTTAAAATAATTTTACAGAAAATAAATTTGTATTTTTAATAATTAAAAACTAATTTTCTCTAATTATTAAATAAAATAATTAATTTTAGAAATAAAGTGTAAATAACATTTAGAAATTGGATTTTATTGTAAAATAATTTTATTGAATTAAATAATAAATAAAATTATATTCTATGTGTCATCAAGATGGTTGTCATTGTATAACCTAATAATGTGGGAATGTCGTAGTATTTTAGCTACATGAAAGAATTAGAGTGTTTAAATTTCTAAGATGAAAATAAAAGTTTTTCGTGAAATTTTTCGAAAAATACTATTCATTGGTATTTGCTCGGGAATTATTTTTGAACTTTCGAGAAATACGTAATGATAGAATGTCAAGGTAAGATGGATTATGTAATAATAATCTAATTATGGAAAATACAATATTTCGCTTGCGGACTTAATTTGAGAATGTTAAGGAAAGGGAAGAATTAATGAGTTAAGTAATAATCGTAGGATACGTAAGTATTGTACGAGGTAATGAATACGAGTATAATACAAGGTATTATACGAGTTTGTATGAATGAAGGTATATCGTATATAACAAAGTTGTATATGAGTTGGAATACAAGAATGATATGTAAACAATACGTTATATGTATTGAGCAATAGTATTGGACTTGTAGGATTTGTTAGAAATTGTTACAAGCCCAAGTGAATTAATGGTAAGGCCCAAATGTTAATTAATGAACAAGTTAATGTTTATTAATGCAAGCCCAAAAGCTAAGTTAATTTAAGCCCAAGCTAGGATCCATGAGTTGTAGTGACCCATGGGGCAAACCATGTTAATATGGTTAATCTTGGTAATCAAGTATAATGTGTGATGACCAAGTATTAGGTGTAATGACCAAGCAAGAGATAAGAGTTGTGTTAACCAAGTAATGAATAGTAAGGAGGTGGGTTAGCCTAATGACTAAACTACCCTAGCCTTGTGAATTCTATAAATAAGAGGAGCTTGCTAGTCATTTGTTAATTGTTCAACTCATCCAATCAGCTTATAAAGTGATTAAGTGTTAGAGAGAATAAGTTACTTTCATTTGAGAAGAAAAAGAAGACTTATTCCAAGGAACTTCAAGGGTAAGACTTCTTGTCCATTAATCTTCTATCTTTACCATGATAGGTTGATAAGAAAAGTATGGATTAAGAAACATGGATGTTAAGAAGTAAGAAGAATGATTAATCAATGGACTTAAGCCGCATAAGTCAAAAATAAGTCATTTAAATTTACATAAGTTATAAACTTATGAAGAAGCTATATGAACTTGTTATAAGTTTACCTTAAGAATTTGTATGAAAATAAAGAACTTGTAGGAACATGTATCTAGTATACATGAATGAAACTATATGTTGAGATCATCTAAGGATGATGATTAAAAGACTTTAATTATCATAAGTTATGAACAATGAAGCTATAAGTAGTTTATACTTTAACGAGTTATAAGCTCATGGTAGAATAAGTCAAAATCCAACATGAAGATAGGTTGTAGTAAGAAGTATGTTGAGATGTTCATATAATGAATTGAATTCATTTGGAGTAATGAACAAATCATAAGTAATGAAGATTGCCGGAAATTGCACGATTGGACGATAATCGTCGAATTCGTGAAATTCTCGGAATAGAAGTTAAATTTTGTGTTTGAATTCGAAAAAGTTGGTTTTCGATGGAGACAAGTCATATTTGGCATTATAGAGTTGTGGACTCAAAAATGACCGAATTCCTACTTAGAACGAAGAAACAAGCGTTGAACGTTCACGAACGTTTATCGTTTTCGTTAAAAATGAACTAATAGGTGAATTTTTAGCAAACGAAGTGAATTAGATAAAATTCTTTCATGAACGCGTAGAGTATGTAATTTGTGAACCGTAGGCTTTTGAACGAGCCAATTCGGACTTATAACGAAGAAGTTATGAGCACGAGAAGTTCGCAGTTTCAAAACTGCAAAATTTTTTCGGTGCACAGAGTTGGTACCGCTGCGCCAACCAAGGTATATTAGGTGGCATTGACTTCATATACTGATCTGCGAGCATCTCGCAAAAGTCATGCAAGCATGTCGAAATATGAGAGTAAAGAATGGCGCCGCAGAGCCAAGGTCGAGTTCTAGCTCTCGCTAACTTTCATGTGCATGATGTGAGATGTAAGCCTATATGATCGGTGTCGCAGTACTTGACCCTTGATCAAAGATAGTAAAGAATAATTATTAGCACAAAGAAAGGAATGGGATTAATTCAAAGTGAACCTGCCTTAAGGAACTTGAAGTAACATTGTTAAAACTTTGTTAAACCTTAAGGATAGTGCATGAAGATTGATTATAATCTATTCAACTATGAATGCAAATAGAATGACAAAGCCGGAATTGATAGTAAACAAATCTAATATATGATTAGATTGAGATGAAGGGTAAGATATAGTCATATACATACTTGATTATATATGACCTAATGTATGGTGTTATGTAATCGTGTATTGTAGAGACTTGAAAGATTCAAACATAAAGTAATTATACCGTAGCAGACGCTGAAGGCAATTATTCTAACCCTTGTCTCAGTTCAATCTGAACAAGTTTTGTAATTCATGTATCCTTACGCATGAATTGATGTATGATAAAGTTAAAGCTAATTCTTCTAGCTAGACTTAATACATTTGGTGGATTATTGATAATCTATCCAACTGTTATTAAATGTTGTTATCTTTTGTCAACTACTCGATATGGTTTTCAAAAGAAGATTGAGTATGATAAACAAATGTTCTGTCGTCTTACGACAGGCACGTGAGGCTGCCACAAATTAAACGTAAATGCGTTTAATGAATGTAGTGTTGATCAACATAGAGTACTATAGGCTGATCACCTAGAAGTGCTCGTAAGTAATACCAGACTTACGGACTTAGTGTCAGGTTATCCTTTTCAAAGAAAGAATGAAATACTCAAGGTCTTAGACCAGAGTTATGTTTTACTGGATATTATTCATTGTGAAACAATTTGAAAGGAAGATAAAGTGCTATTTTGAATTATCAAATAGTACTTCATAACTATTGTTCAGTTATTGAAGATATACGATTCTTATGTGTCAAGCATGTTGTTATTGAAATTGTCATACTTATTTGAGCTAGTTATGCTCACTCTTGCTTGAACCATATGAATGCAAACTAGATCGAACGTCTGAAGGATCGAATAAAGATAAAGGAAAGGTTAAAGCGCATCGTTAAGTCGCATCTATGTAATAGTATAGGTATAATGTTGTAATATAATTGATATTATAACAAAGAACATTTGTAATGGGTATAAAACCTGAGGAAATGTAAATATTACTTTGAATATATAGAAGAGATGTTTGTTCTTTTGAGGCTTTTCCATTGAATGAATGTATGAATGGTAGTACTGTATAGCACCATATGTCGGGTTGGAAGATACCCGAATTTGGGTGCGCTACAGGTTGGTATCAGAGCCTAGGTTATAAAACTTAAGGGGGAAATTAAAACCTTAAGTCATAACCTTAAGAAAAGTCAAAGAAGTAAAAGATGGAAAGTAACCCTATAAAAATGCATTATAATTATGTTATATGTTTTTATTATTCTACTGACGTATACTAATAAAACTATATTGTTTTGTTATAGATGTCAGGAGAAAATGAAATGTATAGAGAGATATACATGTAGTAAGTGAGGATTGATGCGTCGGTAGTAGATACTACCAAATCCATAGCAAGAGTAGCACTGAAGTGGTGACAATCGAGTCTGGAGACTCGGACAACTTAGACTACATGTCTGTGTTTGATGGCATGCTAGCAGAAGAGGTAGATGTGATGTCTTTTAACCAGGTAGCACCTACAGAAGAGTTGACTTCGGGGGAGTCAATGAAGGAATTATTCATGTCATTATTGGATAGAAATGTCCAGTATTGTAAGGAGGTAAAGGATTTAAAAGAGGAACCTCAAGTTGTCCGAGAGGACAAGACTAGTATGGAGGGTATGTGGGAAGAGGAGCATGATGATCGAATTTTGGCCAAGGACAAGGTCCACGAGCTAAAAAATGAAGTCTTTGAGCTCAAGCAGGAGCTAAAGACTAAGAAACAGAAGGTAGAGAGGATGTCCTATATACATAGGAGTTCTCATGTGGATTTCTAGCAGCAAGTAGCTGGGTATCCGATAGAAGAAGGACAGACCCAACATATTATCAGTCGAGATGTTATTGTCGGTCTGGCCAAGAAAGATTTTGAGAATGCCATACGACAAATGTAATCTAGCAATAGCTACAATAGTTTAGATCTGTAAATATTATATATCTAGTAGTGACGTAAAACCCTCTTTTGTATATAAAAGGGTAGTCTTTTGTAAATCCCAATTTTTGGATAGTAACTGCGGGATAGTAATGTAATCAGCTTAGGCTGTACAATGTAAGTAATGTAGTATTATACTACAAACAATGAATTAATATATGTCTTTTTATGGAAATATATTGAGTAATGAGTATAAGTTAATGTTTCATCACGAATAATAACTAACCAACAAGAAGAAAGTAATAATGATGTGTTGTTTTCTTAACAGCAAAATGTCGCCAAGAAGGAGACAACGAAATCAAGATTCTAATGTTAATCAACCGGAGGGAGGTCCGGTTAATCCAATACAAGAGTTCATTAATCTTTTAACGGCCACGTTTAATAGAACTGGGGCTAATGTACCCATAAATCCTGGAGTAGTACGAGCTACTACTTTTAAGGATTTTAAAAGTGTCAGTCCGCCGGAGTTCAACGGAACTACGGACCCTATAGAAGCCCAGACATGGGTGAAAGAGATTGAGAAAGCATTTGTTATAGCAAATGTTGACGAAGGTCAGAAGGTTGCTTTTGCAACCTATATGATGAAGGGTGAGGCCAATTTCTGGTGGGAGGCAAACATGGCTAGGGCCGGTATAGAAAATCTAACATGGGTGAGGTTCAAGGAGATTTTCTTTAAGAACTACTTTCCCACGAGCATGCAAGGAAGAATGGAGATTCGATTTCTTGATTTAAAGCAAGGGGATATGACGGTTCCCCAGTATGCTGCCAAATTTAACGAACTGGAAAGGTTTGCTCCACATCTAATGGACACTGAGGTAAGTAAGGCTAGACGATTTGAGCAGGGCTTGAAACCTTGGCTCTATAGTCGAATTTCGGTGTTCCAAAGTACTTCTTTCAGGACCATACTAGAAAAGGCAATAATTTTTGAAGGTGGGAATGAGGCTCTTAGCCTGTACCACAAAGATAAGAAAAACAAGGGTAAAGTCGATGGAGGAATAAAGACCGAGGGAGCCAACGGTAGTGGCGACAGTCAAAAGAGGTAGGGATTTAACTCTGGGAATACCGGAGTAAAACAAAGGGATCATAAGAAGAGGATGGAGGCCTGCAAAACCTGTGGGAAGACTCACTTAGGAGTCTATCTCAAGGGAAAGGCAGTATGTTATAACTGTGGACAAGAAGGGAACATTTCGCCTAACTGTCCAAATCCAAAGAAAAATCATGGATGCTTTGTTTGTGGTTCAACTGATCACATGGCAAAGAACTGCCCGAAGAAGGGGATGGATGGAAACAAGGGAAGTAATAGCGGTAAGTTAGCTATTGGTGGTCCAGTACAGCCGGGTAGGCCAATGGCTCATAACTTTATTATGACGGTTCAAGATGCGGTGGCATCAGGGGATGTAGTTGCAGGTATTATTCCGATCAACAACATAAATGCTTACGTGTTGTTTGATTCGGGTGCTACTTGTTCGTTTATAGCATGTGATTTTGCTAGACGATTAGAATTATTTCCTGAAAAGTTGCCTATACCTTTGAATATTAAGGTAGTAAACGAAGAGATAATTCCTGTTGAAGATATTCATAGGAGTTGTTGCGTAGATATTCGTGGTTGTAAATTATCAATAGATTTGATACCGATAAAGTTAGGAGAAGATGTAATTCTCGGAATGGATTGGTTGATTAACCATGGAGCAATTATAGATTGCCAAAAGAAATGTGTGAGCATTAGGACGTTAAAACAATCTCCTGTAATATTTTACGGTAATAAATCGCTGGGACGTTCGTGTTGCCTTACGATGACACAAACTAAAAAACTGTTAAGAAAGGGGTGTGTAGGTTATCTATGTCATGTTGTTGATACCCAGCGAGTGGGAGCGACCATGGATCAGATACCTATAGTGAATGAATTCATGGATGTATTTCTAAGTGAATTATCGGGTTTACCGCCAGATAAGGAGATCGAATTTGTAATAGACATTGTGTTAGGAGTGGCACCTGTCTCAAGGGCACCATATCGTATGGCACCAGTGGAAATGAAAGATTTAATGGTTCAGTTACAGGAACTATTGGACAGAAAGTACATTCAACCAAGTGTTTCCCCGTGGGGGGCACCGATATTGTTTGTCAAAAAGAAAGACGGATCGTTAAGGCTTTGTATCGACTACCGAGAGTTGAACAAGTTAACGATAAAGAATAAATACCCATTGCCCAGGATCGATGATCTTTTTGATCAGTTGAAAGGGGCAAAGTATTTTTCTAAGATAGATTTGCGAATGAGGTATCACCAATTGAAGGTTAGGAAAGAAGATGTACCAAAGATGGCATTCAGGACTCGTTATGGTCATTACGAGTTTCTGGTGATATCATTTGGGTTGACGAATGCAGCAGCTACATTTATGGATATGATGAACAGAGTGTTCAAACAATATTTGGACAAGTTTGTCGTTGTGTTTATCGATGATATTCTGGTCTATTCTAAGACGCCAGAAGATCATGCTGAACACCTAAGGTTAGTGTTGGAGACACTTAGGAAGGAGAAGTTATATTCAAAATTCACTAAGTGTGAATTTTGGCTCGAGAAGGTGCAGTTTTTAGGTCATGTTATTGACCACGAGGGGATTTCAGTGGATCCAGTGAAGGTAAAAGCAGTGATGAACTGGGAACAACCGAAAACGCAAACTGAGGTGCGGAGTTTCCTAGGGTTAGCGGGATACTATCAAAGATTTATCCAAGATTTTTCAAAGATAGCTACTCCGTTGACTAACTTGACAAGGAAGACGGTGAAATACGTATGGACGGATAAATGTGAAGACCGTTTTCAAGAACTGAAGAAAAGATTGAGTGAAGCGCCTATTTTATCATTACCCGATGACATAGGAAATTTTGTAGTATATAGTGATGCTTCGCATAAAGGACTTGGTTGCGTGCTCATGCAGCATGGCAAGGTCATTATGTATGCATCACGGCAGTTGAAGGATTATGAGAATGTTTATCCTACTCATGATCTGGAACTGGCCGCGGTAGTATTTTCTTTAAAGATATGGAGACATTATCTTTATGGGGGAAAATGTGAGATATATACAGACCATAAGAGTCTAAAATATATCTTCACACAGAAGGAGTTGAATATGAGATAGAGGAGATGGCTGGAGTTGATAAAGGATTATGATTGTGAAATCTTGTATCACCCTGGAAAAGCCAATATAGTTGTCGACGCCTTAAGTAGGAAGGGTCGGGAAAAGTTGTCTATGTTAACGACTCAAAATGAGTTAATAACAGAGATGGCTAGGATAGAGATAGAATTGAAGATGCCAAGTGAATCGGGGCAGATACTTTTTGCGATGGAGATGCAATCTACCATCGTAGAGAGAGTCAAGGAGGTGCAACTCAAAACTGATGAGTGTGACCAAGTGAAGAAGATGATTGCCGATGAAAAGGATACTAAGTATAGTCTTGATAATGAGGGATTATTAGGATTGAGGGAAGAATTTGGGTTCTGAATGAGACGGAGTTAAAAGAACAAGTGTTACAAGAAGCTCATAGTTCAAGGTACTCAATACATCCTGGTAGCACTAAGATGTATCAAGACCTTCGACAGAGTTTTTGGTGGCCAAATATGAAAAGAGAAATAGCAGAGTATGTGAGTAGGTGCTTGACTTGTCAAAAAGTTAAAGCCAAATATCAACGACCTAGTGACTTGTTACAGTCATTAGAGATTCTAGAATGGAAGTGGGAGCATATCACGATGGACTTCGTGGTGGGACTTCCGACAATGACAAAAGGGTACGATTTGATTTGGGTAATAGTGGATCGGTTAACGAAGTCGGCTCACTTCTTGCCAATTAGGATCAAGAATAACTTAGAACAGTTAGCTAAACTTTATGTTAAGGAAATTATTTCCAGACATGGAGTACCAGTATCGATTGTGTCAGATCGTGATCCACGATTCACATCAAACTTTTGGAGGAGTTTGCAAGAACAGTTGGGAACGCAACTTAAGTTAAGTACAGCGTATCATCCACAAATCGATAGACAGAGCGAAAGGATAATTCAGACGTTGGAAGATATGTTGAGATCACCTACCACTTGTAGAGTTTACGTATAAAAATAGTTATCATGCAAGCATAAGTATGCCGCCTTATGAAGCTTTGTATGGAAGGAGGTGCAGAACACCATTATATTGGGATGAGGTAGGAGAACGCCGAATGCTAGGACCAGAATTGGTGCAGCAGACAGCGGATGTAGTAAAGTTAATTCGGATGCGTCTTGTCACAGCTCAGGACAGATAGAAGAAGTATGCGGACTCGCATAGAATAAATCGAGAGTTTGAAGTAGGCTCGTATGTGTTTCTAAAGGTATCTCCCTGGAAAGGAAAGATACGCTTTGGAAAGAAGGGAAAGTTAAGTCCAAGATTTATAGGACCTTTTGAAGTATTAAAACGGGTGGGAGAGGTAGCCTATGTAATAGCATTACCTCCAGACCTAGAACGAATACATAACGTGTTTCATGTATCTATGTTACGTCCTTATAAGCCGGACTATAAGCGTGTAATCGAGTATGAGCCGATTCATATCGAGAAAGACTTAACGTATGAAGAATCGCCGATTCAAATCATCGATAGAAAAGAGCAAGTCCTGCGGAACAAAGTAATACCTTCAGTAAAGGTATTATGGAAGAACCACGATACCGAAGAAGCAACGTGGGAATTAGAAGAAAAGATGAAGAAAAATTTTCCTCAATTATTTGATTAAAGTAAGACAAGATTCTGGGGACAGAATCCTTATAAGGGGGGGAAGGATGTAACGACCGAGAAATTCGGATTTTATTGTAAAATAATTTTATTGAATTAAATAATAAATAAAATTATATTCTATGTGTCATCAAGATGGTTGTCATTGTATAACCTAATAATGTGGGAATGTCATAGTATTTTAGCTACATGAAAGAATTAGAGTTTTTAAATTTCCAAGACGAAAATAAAAGTTTTTCGAGAAAATGATAGCTCCAACATAGCATCTACCTCCAACACACCTGCAACCTTAGGATGTGGCATCCGAGCTATAGGATTCTGGTAGTCATTTATAGCCATAGTCTCGATAAGTGTATAGGCCTCATCATAGCTCTTTGCCCATAATGCCCCTCCTGCGGCTGCATCCACAATAGGTCTCGATTGCCATCCCAATCCATTATAAAATGAGTTGATCACCATCTAATCTGGCATACCGTGATATGGACACTTCCTCAGCATCTCTTTATATCTCTCCCATTCCTCATATAAGGACTCACCCTGTTGTTGCTCAAACTGCGAGATAGTTGTCCTCAATTTTGCAGTCTTAGCCATCGGGAAGAATTTGTCTAAGAATTTCTGTGCTAAGTCCTCCCATGTAGTGATTGACCCTGACGGCAAAGAATGTAGCCAACTTCTATCCTTATCCCTCAATGAGAATGGGAATAGCCTAAGTCTGATAGCATCCTCCGTCACACCGTTGTATCTGAATGTATCACAAATCTCGATGAAACTCAACAGGTGTTCATTCGGATCATCCGTAGCAGCACCCCCAAACTGTACTGAATTCTGCACCATCTGAATAGTTCCCGGTTTAATCTCAAAAGTATTGGCTGCTATCGTCGGTCTAACTATGCTAGACTGTAGTCCGTTTATATTTGGCATGGAATAGTCCTTTAGAGCCCGGTGCTCTTCTCTTTGCTCAATTCTCTCCGTTCTTACGCCATACTAGTCATTGTACTTTTCTAATCGAGCTTTAGAAATTTCTCACTTTTTTGTTTTCCAACCTCTTGATTAATGTTATCCGTCTATAGTGTTAATTACGAGTTGGATGATCGCGTGTGCAAAAATCTACAAGTACCTGAAACCAAGAACAAAACAAAAATAGAAATGAGAAACGATCAGAATTGTCTAAGTCATACAATATAGCTTGAAACTGATGATAATTATTTAAATTAAATGCCTTTCCCGGGCAACGGCGCCAAAAACTTGTTGCCTCTTTTTCAGTTCAGATAAAAGAGCTTTAACTCATGCAAGCATACATGCGTCAACAAGTAATACAGAGTAAGTAGAATATCGATCCCACAAAGAAAGTTGTCAACTTTAAACTATTATGCATCAATTAAATCACTATATTTATATGCTTAAACTAACGACTATATTGATGAATTAATCTAAATGTAAATAACAACTAAAATAAGAATAATAACGGAATAAACCAAATCTGGAAAGAATGGGATCCTAACTTCATTTAATACTTCATCCAATTACCACTATCATGCAAGAATTATTCACGTATCATAGGAAAGTAGCCAAGAGCACTAATAGAGTCATAGCCATTTTTCAATGTGATATGACCTACTTACACAGCATCCACAAATGATAGACTCCATGTAATCATCAATATAACCAAAACCACTATATGTCTATGTGAAATTGCAATCATACTAAATTTAAGCACAAGCCCTTATTTTAACTCATACGGTGAAACAATATATGTATCTATCCGGTTCACGAAATACACAAACATATATAAAACAATTTCATATCGTATGCTACCATGATTACAATCCATACTTGCATGTTCATTGTCAATTCCATACAAATCTTTGAGATGAATGGTGATCGAATTCATACATACAAAAACAATCATGATAGAAATCCCAAATGATATGTAAAAAAAATTCAAAGAATCAAGCATGCAACCAAACTACATATTAAAATCCGTTAGAATCCCATAATGGAGTTTAGTTCATGACTGAACCAAAATCCATTATAGGATCAAAGCTAACATGGTTAATAAGCAAACAATTGAAAGAGAAGGGTAGAAACGATCAAACCCAATTGTTGATTATAGACCAAAGTTAACGTTCAAATCCTCATATAAATCCAGCAAAATAATAATGATAATCCACAATGATAGAAAACCCCAAGAAAAATTAGAGAAATAGGCGTTTAAGCTTCGTTCTACATTGCAATCTCTCTCAATGTGTAAACCCTAGTTCCTACTATGAAAATATGTCAAAAGTTAACAAAGATACGTCTGACACCAGTCAGATATCGTTCTAATTAAATTACAACCCTTTTAATTAAAAATTAAAATAAAACAAATCAGCAGCTTCAGCCATCGCGCGTGGTCGCGCGCTCCCCCAGTATAATCCTCATGCGAGCGCGAGACTTGCAGTATGTAGAATTGTCTGGCCGAATGTTCACGCGGGCGCGCGTCCTCAGCGTGTTACATTACAGCGGCCGCATGCGCTTCTGCGATCTGTGTATTACGGTTCTGCTTGCTACAAACCGATCTGCTTACTGCTGCTCCTTCCTTTGTCCATCCATGCTTGGTCTTCTGCTCCACTTGATCCTCATGCCATGCATATCCCAGCTTGTGCCTCGTTTCATGCGTCCATTAGCCTCGTGCCCTCTAATACCACCAAATTAGGCCATTTTCTGCACTTTTTCACCAAAAGGAGTTTTAAGTAAATGCAATGCAAAATAACATAAAATGCAACTAAAAACACACTAAAATGTACATGAGATGGGCATAGTTCGCGTGAATTAGTATTCAATAAGTAGGTATAAAACCCACTTATCACGTACTGACTATATCAGGGATTAGTCGACAGACTATGAACATTGTTTTCTATTTTCGAAAAGGTTAACCAGAACTTCATCTGCAAAACGTCATAACTTACGGGCACGGGGGGTGATCGGCCCGTTATGCCCTGTATTGATCAATATTACATGCAAGAACAATATTATTGTTCATCTTTTCTACCTTGGGCACATAAAAGTTTTCCCATATTCGGGATGTTCATACTTAGTCGGGATTCCAAACCAAAACAATTCGGTTGGATACAATAAAGTTTTATCTTGTTCAACGATATATCTAAATCTGTGTCTAGCTGGGTCGAATAGCTTAGACGGCTTTTAATTAATGTATACATACTAGAGATCAATATATATATATATATATATATATATATCAACATGTGATTAAATACAATGATTATCCAAGTGGGGAATGTGACGCCACCAAATTCGGGTCTCTTCCAACCCGACAGATGGTGCTACACGGTACCACCATTCATTCATACATCCCATTGAATAGTCTCAAAAGGACTAATATAACTTATATATATTAAAAATAATATTACATTCCCTGGGTTCTTTGTAACCCTCTCAGTTGTTCTTGTCATAATATCAATATATTACAAACATTCATCCTATACTATTACATAAGTATACTACGGGTTCGTCTTTTGCCACGCTTTTATCCTTGTATTGAGCCTTGATCCTCGATTTTAAATTGTGTTCATATGGTTCAAGCAAGAGTGAGCATGACTAGCTCAGCAAGTACTACCATTCTAATAAACAACATGCTTGAAACATAAAACTCATATATCTTCAATAACTGAACAATAGTTATGAAGTACTATCGATAATTCAAAATAGAACTTCTTTTCCTTCAAAACGTTTTACACAACCATACTTAGTGGAATAACAATTATGGCTCAAGTTGATGAGTGAGTTTTATACCCATGAATTGGATACATTCGGGCTTAATTTATTGTTGTTCTTAAGTCTTTTAGGATGTTTTTATGTTTTTGTGTCTATTCATGCATGTTTTATGTTATTTTATAGGAATTGGGACAAAAGTTACATGGATCGATGTTTGGGGTGGCTAGATTCGTGTTTTCGGCTTGCCATTTACACAGCATCCACTTCGGAGCCAATTTGACTATAGCTCCTGACATTATTTCGACAAACTTCAAGAATTAAAGTTGTAGATCTACTTCTCCTCTTTCCGGAACATCTTGAATCATCAAAATCGAAGTTCGTACGAAGAAGTTATGGCCATTTTCCCAAAGGACGTCGGGCAGAAAATGTCGATTTTGGGCGGTGGCAAGCGCCATTTTTTGGCCTATGCCCAGTAGCAAGGGCGCTAGGGGCGAACTCAATACATGCCGTTACCAGCGCTTGGGCGCTGAGGGAAGGGTTTGGTGCGGCTCGCTGGGCCGCGTTTTGGGCGAATTTTGACACCTTTTTTCGACTCCAAATAGGATTGGGTTTGTTCTAAGCTCAAAATTAGACTTGTAACCTATAAATACATGATGTAAGGCATAAAATAAGGGAGATTACATAGCTTAGCCTAGATTAAACACTCCTTTAGATTAGAAAATAACCCTAGTTCTTATTAGTTTTGGAGATTGAAGCAACTTAGAGACCATTGAAGATCGAGAGCAAGAGCAGCGAGAGGGAGCATCAGATTTCGACACAGCATTCTATTCTCTTCTCTCATCTTACTTTTATCTTTTGATGTCTATTCGGGTTGTGGATTCTTGGTTTTAATTCATTAATTATGAACTAACTATTTTTGAGATTTCAATTGAACTTTTTATGGCTATGAATTAGTTATTCATTATATTCTAATTATTTATGTTAAAGTGAGTTGTTTATCTTGTCTTGTGCTTATTGCTTAATTATTTGATCAAGAATTACTTTGTTACTCTAGAAGGAATTGGAAGAGGATTTCTAGGGTTAGAACTGGGCATGATATCATGTGACTTAGTTATTTGCATGGTGAAAAATTAGGTTTGTGAATTGAATGGAAATATCTCGTTACGCATGTAACACATAAGGAATTGGGATTGGAGAGAGTTTAATTCAATTGTTTTGCATAGGAATATAGCAAGATTAATCTGGATTAAATAGAAGGCAATTGATCACTTGGAAAAGGATTTTTGGCATTTGAGAATTCCTGTTAACAATTCAGTAGGCATAATAATTGGGATAATTGGATAATTGATTTATAGTTCATAATTGGGGATATTGAAGTCTTAATCTTTATTTATTTGAATTCACTCGTTAAAATCTTAGTTTTAATTAGTTAATTTAGTTTTCTTAATTAGAAAAACACGATTTGAGATTGTTTAAATAAAATTAGTTTGGTTAAGAATTAGTACTTGGTGATTTTATTAAATACTTCCTCGTGGAACGATACTCTACTTTCACTTTATTACTTGTTGACCGTGTATACTTGCACGTATTCATTGATTCTTGCGAAATCGATCAACAAGTTTTTTAGGCGCCGCTTCTTAGAATTAATTTAATAATTATTTACCAATATTAATTTCAATCAAATTAGTCTTAATTTAAACATTTTTATTTTATTTTAATTCTCTTTCTATATTTCTCTCTTTTCGGTACCATGGATGACTTTGTGTATCAATGGCCATACACGAACATGACTCGACCAAGGGGAGTGGAGATTGAAAGACTCGAGAAACTTTCTCGCATTGTCGGCCTGATTGAGACACTTTCGAGGATGTTTGAAGCTTTTTTGAAGCTCGGCGTCGTCAAAAGTATGGTGGTTACTTGTGATTATTGTCTTTGAAATCATATGAGTCATCAATGCACCATCGATTTCGAAATAGATGCAGATATAGTGGTGATTACCCCAATAATTATGTCTATCCCAACAACTATCATCGAGATTGGGGTATCACCCGGATTTTCATGGAGTAACAATCAAGATCAATTTTATGCTCCAAGTCCAACATACCCACAGATTTCTTGTGTCCACCTCCACTACAACAGAAGAACATTCAAATTGGGAGGAAGCCTTGGAAAAATTTATTAAAGCTTACGCAAAAGGAATGAGGAACAAGACAAGAAATGAATCAAGTAGAAATTTGAATTTGCAAAAGCCAAGGCGCGTTGATCAAGAATTTGGAAAATCAAGTGGAACAGATAGCACATCGTTGAACAACCATCCTCAATACACTGGACCTATGACATGGATTTCGAGAGGCCGATGGAGAGCCCGAGCCAAATCTACAACTTGGATGAGCCACGAGATGAAAAAGAGGAGACAAGTGGGATAATGACAACAAGGTCGGTGAAGAACTAATTGTGAGAACCAATGATGATGAGCCAATGTTATTTATGCCTCAAGTGCCTTCTCTCCACAGCAGTTCAAGAGTCCGAAGTTAGATTTGCAAAACCTTGTCCGATTGGTAGTCATGTAAATCGGCAATACTCTCTGTGATGTAAAAGCAAGTACACCTTGAAACCATGGTGCGATGAGCTAGAGAAGATAGAAGAAGAAATTGTTGTGTCCGACAAGCCTCTATGCGAATATATTCGCAGACATGATGGAGAAACCACCTAGATCTTTGGGCGTTCTTGAATGTGATATTATCTCAAGAAAGCATTCTAGGTGACTTTAATACAATGGCTATTATAAATGGGAACCTACCAAAAGCTATATTATTTCCGATGGATGGAGGGTTCCTCAACTTTCGTGAGGGGAATTGGATAGAGAATTGAAGAAGTCAGTGAGAGACTATAAAACAAGCGCTTATTGGGAGGCAACCCAAGTTTAATTTTTATTTTAGTTTTTATTAAGTTTTATATTAGTAGTTTTGAATTTGCATTTATTTAGGATTTAATAAAATTGCTTCTATCATGGTTTTACAGTTATTCAAGTCAAATTCAAGTGTGGTGCCCAATTTGTTCCATGTGCTTAGCTTTATTCTCCAAACTTAGCGAATGAAGGAGGAAGATTGCTAAATTTTCGTGGAAGTCCTCTGCTTTATTTTTTCTATTTCAGGTCATTGAGGACAATGTCTAGTTTAAGTTTGGGGGCATTTTAGTGTCGTATTGCATATAGTTAGTTATTTACATTGTAGTTCGTTATGTTTTGGGGTTATTTACATTTAGTTGTTGCATTCGCTTTTTTATTTTTTTTTTTAAAAATAATTTAAAAATCGCAAAAATAGTAGTTAGTTTACTATGTTTGTTGCGTTAGTTTATATTTGCATGATTCAAACTGTTAGATAGTAAAAGTCTATTTTGGCCAATGATGAGACCGGAATTAAGTAGATAAGTATAGTATTGAATATTAAGGCTTTGATGTGATTTCATGTTATGAATTGAATCTTTTCCTCGTTTGAAATCGGTATAATCAAGGTTAACACGTTAATAAATGACTATATTAATCGATTAAGTTTAAATTGATACATAATGGATTTCTTAAGTATAATACTAGTGTGAAGGAATGAAAGACATGAATAGGCGAGAGATGGCTAAATTTTGATAAAAACTTAAGTTTGGGGGAAATTTTGGGGTATATAAGCTTTAAAAAAAACATGTTGAGTCTTGTGGTGGGTTGAGGAGAAACACTCCTATAAACACAAGCGTGAGATGGAGCGTAAAACGCACTCACCAACCATCTAAAAAAATAAAAAAAAAAAAAATTCACCAGTGGCTAGTTTTGTTTGGGGCCTTTGTTACTTGAGTAAAATGCATGAAGGGGTATCTTAAAACCTAAGCGCCCTAAGGTCTTATATGGTGCAGGGAGTCGTTGGTGGCTTCGCTAAGGGGTGACACTTATTAGCCTAATGTAATGAGACATTGCATGCGCTTATGGTTAAAAAAAAACAATAAAAGCGGAAAAGAGCAAAAAGCCCCGTAATGAAAAGTAAAGCATAAGTATCCCAGATTGGACTCTTGAACTTGGTGGATGTTTGACTTTAGTTGGATATAGCTTGTTCGTGAATTTTGTGAATTTGCAGCATATGATGCCTTCAAAGATATCTATTATGTCTTAAATTTGATTTTATATCGATTAACATTGTTGTGGAGCACACACGCACTATATCGGTGATAACAGTCTAAGATTTGATGATTGATTGAGAAATTACTGATTTGTTTTAATATGATGTATTATCATGTTTACTTGATTTCTCTAAGGCCGGTTGAATAGACTTGTTTCTGTCATTACTGTTGGATTTGTAGGCATATAGATTAGTTTCATTACATTACATTGCATTGCATAACATTTTTGTGTTTTTCTTGAGGACAACGAAGATTTAAGTTTGGGGTATTTGATGAGTGAGTTTTATACCCATGAATTGGATACATTCGGGCTTAATTTATTGTTGTTCTTAAGTCTTTTAGGATGTTTTTATGTGTTTGTGTCTATTCATGCATGTTTTATGTTATTTTATAGGAATTGGGACAAAAGTTACATGGATCGATGTTTGGGGTGGCTAGATTCGCGTTTTCGGCTTGCCATTTACACAGCATCCACTTCGGAGCCAATTTGACTATAGCTCCTGACATTATTTCGACAAATTTCAAGAATGAAAGTTGTAGATCTACTTCTCCTCTTTCCGGAACATCTTAAATCATCAAAATCGAAGTTCGTACGAAGAAGTTATGGCCATTTTCCCAAAGGACGTCGGAGCGAGAAAATGTCGATTTTGGGCCACGGCTTAAGGCGCCCATTTTTGGCCTATGCCCAAAGGCAAAGTGCTAGAAGGGCAACTCATAGCAGTTGCCCGGTAACTTGGGCCAGCTGGGGGAAGGGTTTGTGCGGCGTGGGCGCGTTTTTGGGCGAATTTTGACACCTTTTGACTCCAAATAGGATTGGGTTTGTTCTAAGCTCAAAATTAGACTTGTAACCTATAAATACATGATGTAAGGCATAAAATAAGGGGAGATTGCATAGCTTAGCCTAGATTAAACACTCCTTTAGATTAGAAAATAACCCTAGTTCTTATTAGTTTTGGAGATTGAAACAACTTGGAGACCATTGAAGATCAAGAGCAAGAAGCAAGAGGGAGCATCGATTCTTGACAATGATTCTATTCTCTTCTCTCATCTTACTTTTATATTTTGATGTCTATTCAATTTGTGGATTCTTGGTTTTAATTCATTAATTATGAACTAACTATTTTTGAGATTTCAATTGAACTTTTTATGGCTATGAATTAGTTATTCATTATATTCTAATTATTTATGTTAAAGTGAGTTGTTTATCTTGTCTTGTGCTTATTGCTTAATTATTTGATCAATAATTACTTTGTTACTCTAGAAGGAATTGGAAGAGGATTTCTAGGGTTAGAATCGGGCATGATATCATGTGACTTAGTTATTTGCATGGTGAAAAATTAGGTTTGTGAATTGAATGGAAATATCATTACACTGCATGTAACACATAAGGAATTGGGATTAGAAAGAGTTTAATTCAATTGTTTTGCATAGGAATATAGCAAGATTAATCTGGATTAAATAGAAGGCAATTGATCACTTGGAAAAGGACTTTTGGCATTTGAGAATTCTGTTAACAATTCATGAGGCATAATAATTGGGATAATTGGATAATTGATTTATAGTTCATAATTGGGGATATTGAAGTCTTAATCTTTATTTATTTGAATTCACTCGTTAAAATCTTAGTTTTAATTAGTTAATTTAGTTTTCTTAATTAGAAAAAACACGATTTGAGATTGTTTAAATAAAATTAGTTTGGTTAAGAATTAGTACTTGGTGATTTTTATTAAATACTTCCTCGTGGGAACGATACTCTACTTTCACTTTATTACTTGTTGACCGTGTATACTTGCACGTATTCATTGATTGCGAAATCGATCAACACAAGTATATGAGCATTCATAAGTTCTTTTGAAAAGGACAACCCGACACTAAGTCCGTAAGTCCGTCATAGCTTACGAGCACTTCTGAGTGATCAGCTCATAGTACTCTATGTTGATCAACACTACATTCATTAAACGTGTATACGTTTAAGTTGTGGCAACCTCACGTGCCTGTCGTTAAACGACAAAAACATTTTAGTATACTTGGTCTTCGATTGAAAACCATACCAATATAACTCGGTAAACATTAATCATGCTTGACAGATTCATAATATAAGTCTAGCCAAAAGAAATGGCTTAAGACTTCATCATTCAAAACTTCATGTGAAAGAATACATGAATTACAAAGCTTGTCCAGACTGAACTGGAACAAGGGTTAGAATACTTGCCTTTGACGTCTGATTACTGATTAATATTCATACAGTACTTTAAGTCTTTATGATTCTACAATACATAATCACATAACGTACCACATTAAGTCATACACCATCAAGTATGATTACTATTATATCTTACCCTTCATCTCAACGTAATTCCTAACTTAGATTCGTTATTAGGGTTTCCAGACTTTCGTTACGTCATTCTCATTCCACTCATCTTCGATTGATTATAAATTCTTAATCAACATGCAATAGTGTCTTACAAGTACCTTACAATGTCTTAACCATATTATGATTACATCTTAATTCATTACTAACAAGTTTTCTTTCCTTCTACACTTGAAATCATTCTTCACTATCATTTTTCTTGGGTCAAGCGTCATGGCGCAAGGATTGTTTCTCTGTGACTCGTCTTTGCGCGCACAAGTTAGCGATGCACAAGCCTCTGCCTCACGCCATGCGGTCTACGGCCATTCTAAAACTTAGAGTCGCTTGCCATGCCATGCCGGACTCTGTGCCTCAAAATTTTTTTCAGTTTTGACATTTTTACGAACTTCCCAGAGGCATAACTTCTTCGTTTTAAGTTCGAATTGGTCCGTTCAAAAGCCTACGGTTCACAAATTTCATAATCTACGCGTTCATGCAAGAATTTTATCTATTTGACTTCATTTGCTAAAAATTCACCTATGAGTTTATTTTTAACGAAAACGATAAACGTTTGTGAACGTTCAACGCTTGTTTCTTCGTTTTAAGTCGAATCCGGTCATTTTTGAGTCCACAACTCTATAATGACTAAAATGACTTGTCTCCATCGAAAACCAACGTTTTCGACTTCAAACAGAAAATACTATTTCCATTCCAAGAATTTCACGAATTCGACGATAATCGTCCAATCGTGTGAAGTCCGGCAAATATTCATTACTAAGCGTTCTTAATGGATTTTAATCAACATATGATCATTACAAATTACTTATTAATCCATCTTATAAACAAGGTAGGTTTTGACTTATTTTCATAAGTCATTAACTTATTTAGCTTATGAACTAGAAATCTTCATCATGACTTATTAAAAACTTAAGTCCTTCAATCAAAGTTCTCATGCTATATTCAACATACTAAACATCATATGACAACATATGATAGGTTCTTCATGGTCTTAGCAACTTATTAATGTTTAAGTTGCTTATTCAACTTATTCGGCTTAAGTTCATTCTTTAATAACTTATTACATGTTATCCTCAAACCATCCCCCTTCTCTATCAATCCTATCATAGAAAAGATGTAGATAAAAGAGATGAGTCTTACCCTTGAAGACTAAGACTTCAATTCACTTTGGAAAACTAGCAAAGGTTGAAGTGGCTTATAAGTGCTTAAGTGGCTTATTCTTCTTAACCAATAAGTAGCTTTATATTGAGAGGAAAGTTGGATGAAATAACAACAAAATTGAAATGAGCTTGGTATTTATAGGCTATCAAAAGCTAGGGTAGAATGGTCATTAACACATCCCACCTCCTCATTTCCACCTCCTCATTCCACCTCCTCACACCCCACCTCCTTACTATTCATTATCTAGCCACTAAGTAAACTTGCTAGCCACAACACTTGCTCATCACATCACTTGGTCACCACACATTAACCTTGCTCATCAAGTCTACCCACTTACACTTGGATCGCTCCATGGATCATGGCTAAATCATTGGGCTTGCTAGTTTAATCTAGCTAGTTTTCTTATCGGGCTTACACTACCATTGTTTGGACTCATGATTAACAAACACTTGGCTTGAGAATCACATTCTATTGGACTTCTACCAATAAGCTAGCAATCCTACAAGTCCATTACCTTTAATTCAATAACTTAACATTTATACCCCACGTATAATCTTCGTATGCTAACTCGTATATTAATTCTTAATATACGTTATCTCATTCTTCATACATAATAGTACAATATGTCGTATTATACTTACATCCATTACTTCATATAATGTATACACATTATATAATCACAACTCTCTTTCCTTAACGCTTAATAACCTAACGTTCCCAAATTAAGTCCGCATGCGAAATATTACGTTTTCCATACTTAGATTATTATTACATAATCAATATCACCTCGATATTATAACATTACATATTTCTCGAAAGTTCAAAAATAGTTCCCGAGCAGAAATCGATGAATAGTGTTTTTCAGAAAATTTCTCGGAAAACTTTTATTTTTGTTTTAGAAATTCAAACACTTTAATTCTCCCACGTAGTGAAAATACTATGACGTTCCGATGTTTCTAGGTTATAGAACGACCTTCATCTTCTCAACACGTAATAATAATAAATAATATTATTTTATTCATTATTAAAGGTAATTACAAAATGTTTGATTTTTTGGGGTGTTACAGGGAAACTCGTATAACCGTATTTAGAAATTAATGAACAGAATAAATATCTGAATTATACAATAATATTGTACTAATAAATAATGATCGGATATATAATCGATAATAATAGGGTTAATATTCTGGCACAATGATAATATAATTCTGAAACTTTCTTACTTATATCCATTGCATAAAGTAAATGCAAAGGTAGGATACTTGCCTGGTCTGCTGCTTACACAACTTAGTTTTATATTTTATACCAAGCCCTATCATTAATAAGATTATTTATTCGATTAGAATAATATATCATATCACATAGTACTGCTATTGCAGTCAGCACATAACCTAATCACATTGTCACACATGTTTAACAAACAGCCATTGGATCACAAATAAACACGTATCTAATCAAATTATCTAAGTCCAGATCAATTTCTAAAACATGTCAGTGTACCGACGATTTTATCGGATAATTATCGAGTCTAAGACTCTATCCTGTAATTCAATAACTGTAAATATCAATCATATTATTTTTAAATGAATTATAACAATTTTTAAATAATTATTATAACTTATCATAATTTTTCAAACACCAGAATCATTATTAAATGATTTAAATATTAAATAATTCTATTATCATTAATATTTAATTAATATTAAACTATTAATGAAACCATTGCCAAAATATTAAAGTAATTTATAATAACTCAAAATATTTTTAAAGTATTAATAATACACCTAAATGATTTTTAAAACAACTAAAATCATTATTAAATAATTACCATTAATATTAAAATATTAATGTATTATTTATTGAGGTATTAAAAGTCATTATTTATAACTTAAAATATTTTTAATTCATTTATATTCTTTTTAAATTATTAAAACCATTTTTAAACTATTTATTTAATATAATTATTAAATAAATTTAATATCATTAATATTAAATTATTAATGAAATTATCCTTTAAATATTAAAAGTTATACTTTATAACTTAAAATATTTTTAAACACCTTAATTTCATTTAAAATGATTTTTATAATATTAAAATCATTTTTAACTAATTTATTTAATATAATTATTAAATGACTTTAATATCATTAATATTAAAATATTAATATTTTATGACAAAATATCAAAACTTATATTTTATAACTTAAAATATTTTTATAACATTTAAATCATTTTATATGATTTTAAATTATTAATTCTATTTTTCATAATTTATTTAATACATTTATTAAATATCTTAATTATCATTAATATTAATTTATTAATGAAATTCATCACAAAATATTAAAAGTTATTAAAAATAACTTAAAATATTTTCTCGTATCATAATATAATTTTAAATTATTTTTCAAGTATTAAAATCATTTTTAAATAATTTATTTAATATAATAATTAATTAAAATAAATACCTTTAATATTTTAAAAATATTAAATATTTATGAAATATATTAAAATTATTAAAACTAATTTTAGACTTTAAAATAATTTTCAAAGAATTAAATTTGTATTTTTAATAATTAAAAACTAATTTTCTCTAATTATTAAATAAAATAATTAATTTTAGAAATAAAGTGTCGCTAAAGACTGCCTATAGCGACAGAACCGCCGCTATAGGTGTTCTTCATGTTTTTCACCCAAACCCAGAACATTCATGTCAATTTCGAGTGGGTGGGTTTGACCAAGTGTAATTCAGTGTGTATTGTGTTTCTAGGCAGGTTGTTGGTCAGATCTTATAGTGATAGTGCAAGACTACATGATCCAACAACAAACATGGTCATAACATGCATCAAATGAAAGATCTAAAGGCCTAAAGTGGTTGTCAGAGCTGTTCTTCATTTCTGGGTTTGCCCAGAAATGAAGAACAGTTCGACTGTTCATATTTGGGCTTCCACAACTTGAGGTTTATGTGATAATTTTGTGATCTAATTATTCCAGGTTGTAGAAAACATGTAAGGCTACAAATCTATTACATAAAATCAACCTAAAAACAACCAAATCACTAGCTATACCACGGTCAAACTATGTCAGAGATAACATCCCTACGTTTTCTAGGTTACCTAGAAAACGAAAATCATGCTCGTCCCATCTACTTTGACCTATCACCATGATCGAACTGTTTTATGTTTAGGTGATATAAAGGCAGGAATTTGTAATACATATAACAAGCTACAACTTAGATATAAGAACAACATCAAAACAACAAAACACTGACGGATCTGGGGCCAACAAAAACTTGTCAGACACGATCTGGGAAATCTGGGTTACCCAAAAACTTGAAAAGTCATGGTCGGTCAACGACCTTTGACCATGAATGTAAGACCCCAAATTTTATGAAATGAAAGTATTCAATTTTCTTATAATTATTATTTTATTTCGTAAATGGTTAAATTGATAAAAGGTTAAAGTTAAGGGTGATATGTGAACATTTTTGCAAAGTATGCAAGTTGTTATAAAATATTCGTTTGGTCGGGGAATATTCTTTTTGTCGGGGAATATCCGTACAACGACACAATCATTGGTGGACCCCACAACGAAAGTATTGTCGTATTTAGAAAATGACAGAATTATATTTTTATAAAAATAACGGCAAAAGTGTTACCGTTAAAACTATTGAACTACCCGGTAGTAAAAGTACAGTAATACGTGTGGTTGCATAGTAGCACACGGTATTGATTATTGATGTTTACATAAGAAGTCACTCAGTTATACTCAATTATTGCTACGATGAATTACGATCATATCTCTCTTATATTATTGATTCAATTATTGTCACAAGATCATCTATATAATATGTTATATTATTAAATCAATAATTGGGCCGAAAAAGTTATTCATATTATTATTTGCAATATTGACAATGTCTAGAAGTTCTGTCAAGGAGAGTGCGCGCCAATATGGAGAAATCCTTATTGGAAAGCCCCCTCTTTCCTATGAACGACCTGGTTGTTAAATATTGAGAGTTATAATATTAATGATCAATAAGTTCGTGTTGATTAAAGATAAAATTGATAATTCCATTGTGTGGGATTATTAGTATTAGTGGAAATCGACATATATTTTGATAATAATTAATGTCTAGAGGTTATATTGACCAATCAGGTAATTAACCGAATAAATGAGCAATTAAATGTTATTAATTCATATGCTTATAACTATGTGTTCACATGTGTGTACTATTGATTCACATGATTTATTATTAGGGGAATTGGTGCAAGATTGATAATACTTGCATGACTAAATTAAAAATGGAGGTATAGATGAAGGTACTATACTATAATTAATTTTCTCACATGTTTAGAACTATTGAGTCACATGATTTACTAGTGATTCACATGATTTACTATTAGGAGAGGTGGTACAAGTTTGATAATACTTGCAGGACTAAATTAAAAATGAATAAAAAGAGGGAGGTATTGTACTGTAATATTTCGAGCCCCAAAATGTGCAATTATTGAAACTATATTTTCCTATAAATAGAAGATCATTCTTCCTTCATTTCTCACCAATTCACTAAGTCTCACAAGAGCAATTATTATAGAGAAATTATATAGAGAAAGAAGAAGAGAAGTGTGCTACCTCATTATTCCAGTATCCAGTTTTCTTCTAAGGTAAAGGGTATTATTCTTTCGTATTCATGAAGAGAGTTATTTTCTTTCAATACTCATAAGGGTTGTTATTCCATTCTTTATTATTATGCTAGAATAACTTTGCCTATAATGGTACCGCATACATGGTGAAATTCTTCCATTATTCCATTCTTTATTATTCGTTAGAATAACCTTTATGCATGCGGTCCTATCGCATGCCCAGTGAATTCGCATTGTTATTTCATTCTTTATTATTCTCGTTGGAATATCCTCATGCATGCGGATTACGCATGACCCGGTTTCGTTTCTTTATTATTCTTGGAATATCCTCATGCATGCGCGGATTACGTACGGACCCGGTTTCGCTTCTTTATTATTCTTGGAATATCCCGTCATGCATGCGGATTACGCATGACCTGGTTCCATTCTTTATTATTCTGTTGGAATATCCTGTCTGTGTGGTCTATCGCATGCCTGGTGAATTCTTTTGTTATTCCATTCTTTATTATTTTGTTGGAATAACCTGTCTGTGTGGACTACTGCATGCATGGTGAAAGATCATGCGTATTCATTCTTTATTAAATTGTGGAAATGATCTGTCTACGTGGATTACCGCATGGCGGGTGAAAATCCATTTGCAGTTTCGTATATTCTATTATACTCATCTGGGATATCATTTCTTTTGTACTCGTCATGAAATATCATTTTCTTTGGTATTTTCTGTTACGAGTTACTATTCACAGGTTACTATTCACCCAGTTACTATTCACTCTAGTATTATTCACTCGAGTATTCGGGGCACTTTTCGTGCCAGAGTACTATTCACGGGTTACTATTCACCCGATTACTATTCACTCTAGTATCATTCACTTGAGTATTTGGGGTACTTTTCATGTCGGGGTACTATTCACAGGATACTATTCCCGAAGTACTATTCACGGGGTACTATTTACCCGAAAAATATATTTCTTTTCTGTCCAAATTATTTTTGGTACATGAATATTATTCTTGAATTTTACTCTACAAAGCGAAGATCATGTTGACAATTTGGGCGTTATTGATTTACGGATAAATTAAATTATAAATCTTTAAAATTTATCCTTGAACTTGTTTTATTGAATTATTATGTCATTGTCATCATCCTCATGCTTATATTGTGATTAAAGTCATCTTTGGCTTACGTGCATAGATGGACTTGGTATGATTATGACTAGGGATTATTCGATATAATCATGACTGTAATGTGAAGAATGATGTGGTAAAAGTCCTCATTGGCCTGTAGTTCATTGATGGACAGTTGTTGGTATGATTATGACCAGGGATTATTCGGTATAATCATGACCATTGATGATTACATGAATATCCTTGGCCATGGTACAAAGATGATTCGATTTTATTTATTAAGCTGAGTCTCAGCGATAAAGTTGATGAAAAACTTTTTAAATCATAGAAGATAGTAGATTTTATGCTCTACTTGACTCTTATAATGGATTGCTTATTCTGCTGCAGTTGTTGATCTAAAACATGTTGTCTATTATATTCTATCAGTTGTTATACTGTTGAAGGCTAAGGATAATTTATTCTGCATTATCTTAGTCATAATATTTCTTACTGGGCTAGTTGAGCTCACCCTTTCTTTCACTGTTCTCTTCAAGAAATGAGAATATAGCTAGGACGAGTCGGGGACGGAAGTGACGGTCCAGATGATAGCATTAGTAGTCCTCACTATTCTGTTAAATAGTGTGACAATAAATGTAATGAGGACTCCATTGAGTGTGGATATTGTCTAGATGACAATATTCTTATTAAAACTCTCAGTTTATGTTTTGTCGTATTTTACACAATAGTTGTATTATTAAGTTGTATTTGAATTTTGTACCATGTATTTGGCGACTCAAGATGGGTGATGTGTATTGTTTGGGGGCATCACAATTGGTATCAAAGCTTAGGATATGATCCTGGTGAGATGTGAGACAAGAACTAGGAGGGAGAGACGGGAATTCCTTCGCTAGTATGACCTACCTAAGTTTATTTGGTATTTAATTGGTTGGTCGAGTATATAGGATAATATGTGATATGTCAATTAACCCTTGTTTTGTGACAAGTTTTTAAAATGGCATCCAAAATGTTGAGATAAGCAATGAAGCACATGAGA
This sequence comes from Panax ginseng, assembly GCA_020205605.1. Classification (NCBI taxonomy): domain Eukaryota; kingdom Viridiplantae; phylum Streptophyta; class Magnoliopsida; order Apiales; family Araliaceae; genus Panax; species Panax ginseng. The sequence goes on along the minus strand of CM035139.1, from coordinate 87,597,528 downwards.
CCATTGAGTCACCAACGATCAATACCTGTGATAATGTGCAACAGAAGACAATAATCCTCGGGTAAATAACAACACCGATCAAATGATGAACGATGGGATGTTCGGAGGCTTTATGCGAATTCATGCAACATCGTGTAAGAGAGACTCATGTTCAAAATATAGGTGGAAATAATGGCAACCCACATTGGGTCACCGCTTAAGCGATTCAAGGAGTCGACCACCGGAGTTTTGGAAAAGCCGAACCACTTAAAGGCGGAGACGTGGTTAAAGCGAGATCACCAAGATATTTGATGTCTTGGGATGCTCCGAGAGCAAAGGTTCCTTTCGCCACCTTTATGTTGCGTGAAGAGTCGATTCTTCGGTGAGAATCAGTAAACGCATACCCGATCGGCGCACTCAAGATGTCTTGGGAGAAGTTCCAAGAGCTGTTCAACGACAAGTATACATATTGGAGATCTTTATCTTGTTCAATGATATATCTAAATCAGGTTCAGTGCCGGGTCAGAATAAATTAGGCGTCTTTTAATTAATGTATACATACTGGAGATCTATATATATATATATATATATATATATATATATATATATATATATCAACATGTGATTAAATACAATGATTATCCAAGTGGGGACACTTGTATAACCATATTTAGAAATTAATGAATAGAATAAATATCTGAAATATACAATAATACTGTACTAATACATAATGATCGGATATATAATCGATAACAATAGGGTTAATATTCTGGCACAATGATAATATAATTCTGAAACTTTCTTACTTATATCCATTGCATAAAGTAAATGCAAAGGTAGGATACTTACCTGGTCTGCTGCTTACACAACTTAGTTTTATCTTTTATATCAAGCCATATCATTAATAAGATCATTTATTCGATTAGAATAATATATCATATCACATAGTACTACTATTGTAGTTAGCACATAACCTAATTACATTGTCACACATGTTTAACAGTCATTGGATCACAAACAAACACGTATCTAATCAAATTATCTAAGTCTAGATCAATTTGTGAAACATGTCGGTGTACCGACGACTTTATCGGGTAATTATCGAGTCTAAGACTCTATCCTGTAATTCAATAACTGTAAACATCAATCATATTATTTTTAAATGACTTATAACAATTTTTAAATAATTATTATAACTTATCATGATTTTTCAAACACCGGAATCATTATTAAATGATTTAAATAGTAAATAATTCTATTATCATTAATATTTAATTAATATTAAACTATTAATGAAACCATTGCCAAAATATTAAAGTTATTTATAATAACTCAAAATATTTTTAAAGTATTAATATTACACTTAAATTATTTTTAAAAAACTAAAATCATTTTTAAATAATTACCATTAATATTAATGTATTATTTATCAAAATATTAAAAGTCATTATTTATAACTTCAAATATTTTTAATTCATTTATATCCTTTTTAAATGATTTTTAAATTAACAAAACCATTTTTAAAGTATTTATTTAATATAATTATTAAATAAAATTAATATCATTAATATTAAATTATTAATGAAATTATCCTTTAAATATTAAAAGTTATACTTTATAACTTAAAATATTTTAAACACCTTAATTTCATTTAAAATGATTTTTATAAAATTAAAATCATTTTTAAACTAATTTATTTAATATACTTATTAAATAACTTTAATATCATTAATATTAAAATATTGATATTTTCATGACAAAATATCAAAAGTTATATTTTATAACTTAAAATATTTTATAACCTTTAAATCATTTTTATATGATTTTTAAATTATTAATTCTATTTTTCATAATTTATTTAATACATTTATTAAATAACTTAATTATCATTAATATTAATTTATTAAAGAAATTCATCACAAAATATTAAAAGTCATTAAAAATAACTTAAAATATTTTTTTAATATCATAATATAATTTTAAATGATTTTTCAAGTATTAAAATTATTTTTAAATAATTTATTTAATATAATAATTAACTAAAATAAATACCTTTAATATTTCAAAAATATTAAATATTTATGAAATATATTAAAATTATTAAAAACTAATTTTCGGACTTTAAAATAATTTTCGATAATTAAATTTGTATTTTTAATAATTAAAAACTAATTTTCTCTAATTATTAAATAAAATAATTAATTTTAGAAATAAAGTGTCATTAAAAGATCGCTTTATAGCGGCAGAACACTTATAGGTGTTCTTCATGTTTTCACCCAAACCTAGAACATTCATATCAATTTCGAGTGGGTGGGTTCGACCAAGTGTAATTCAAAGGTGTATTGTGTTTTTCAAGGCGTTGTTGGTCGATCTTATAGTGATAGTGCAAGACTACATGATCCAACAACAAACATGGTCATAACATGCATCAAATGAAAGATCTAAAGGCCTAAAGTGGTCATCGAGTTGTTCTTCATTTCGGGTTAGCCTGAAATGAAGAAACGATTCGAATGCTCATATTTTGGCTTCCACAACTTGTGGTTCATGTGATAATTTTGTTATCTAATGATTCCAGGTTGTAGACAACATGTAAGGCTACAAATCTATTACATAAAATCAACCTAAAAACAACTAAATCACTAGCTATACCATGGTCAAACTATGTCAGAGATAACATCCCTACGTTTTCTGGGTTATCCAGAAAACGAAAATTATGCTCGTCCCATCTACTTTGACCAGTCACCATGATCGAATTGTTTGATGTTTAGGTGATATAAAGGCATAAATTTGTAGTACATATAACAAGCTACAACTTAGATACAAGAACAACATCAAAACAACAAAACACTGACAGATCTGGGGCCAACAAAAACTTGTCAGACACGATCTAGGAAATCTGGGTTACCCAGAAACTTGTAAAATCATGGTTGGTCAATTACCTTTGACCATGAATAAATATAAATCTGTTTATGTTCTGACCTTTATTCAAAATCCAGTTTTAAAGAGCTCATAGCATACTACAAGATCAAAGCTTTAAACAACAAAAACACATAACATACAAAGATTTACAAGGTCTGACATTACGTTGTCAGACACACAAAAAAAAATTCCCATATTTTCTTAAAACTTGATTTCGAGCATATTAATGTTATGGATCTAGGAAGTAACAACCCAGATCACTTAGTTAGACTACAAAAAATATGGTTTAACATAAAATCATAACATCTAACACATTGATCAAGATTAGATTTCTAGTTTAGGGTTTATACCTCACTTTGAAAAATTTGGATTCTAGGCTTCTGATCTGTTAAAGGAAATCATGGGGCTTGATTATGTGACTGATATACTTATAATTTTCGTGGGTTTTAGAGAGAGAGGGTCAAGGATGAGATTTGTGCAAAAATAAGTTAGCAATTAATTTTTTTCTCTCTCTCAATCTATATATATTAAGTTAGATGCTATTTGCAAGATGTACAAGCAAGCTCATTAAAGAATTGCCAAAAAGGGTAGTAATGTCATTTGTCTTGAAAATTAATGGCAAACTTGTAATTTGTCAAACCCTTAGGGTTTAACCCTAAGGTTTAGCACAAAAATATAGGATTTCCAACTAGGTTTTAAAATAAAAGTTTTTAGTTTCTAAATTATAATTTAGAGTTTAAAATAACAAAATTAGTTTCTAAATAAAAATTAGGGTTTTCCTTAATTAGATTAGGTTTCTAATTACATTATACAGGAATATTAGGGTTTAAAATTAGTAATTAAGGTTACTCAATCAATTAGGGTTACTAATTACTTAAATAAAAAATTAGGTTTAAATATTTACTAATTATAATTAAGTTTGCTAAACTTAGCAATTAGGGTTTACAATTAGCAATTAGGTTTTATAATTACTAATTAGGGTTACCTAATATAGAAATTAGGGTTTCTAAATATTAATTTAGGGTTTTCAATTAGAAAATTAGGGTTTCTAATTTCACGATTAGGATTTCCAACAATTAGGATTTTTCCTAATTAATATTATAATTCTAACACTTGTTATAATCACATTAACACAATTTTTGATCGATCTTAAACTTCGGTTTGAGTTTCAAATCACAGTACTACTAGGTTTTCTACTGATATATTATAATTGACCAACCATTGTCAGTCTATACATACAGTACATATTTATAGCACTAAAAAATCAAAATATAATTAATATTATATTATTATTCTCATTCCTTGATAAAAATCCAAAAATTAGGGTTTAGATTCCATATCTGATTTATCTTTCATATTTAACATTATTAATTAAGTTAAAATAATTAACTTTGACTTATACATATTTCCCATATTTATTTTAATAAATAAATAAAAAATTATACGCAAAATTTCTGATTTATTTTTTATAGAAAATCTTGGGTTATTACATAAATTCTATCGGGTGTGCTGCCCTGCGTAATAGTCACTCGGGATTAGAACTCCTTGGCTCTTGTGGGACATTGTTGCGTAGAAATGTATGTATGAGATGTTGAGATGGCGCAATGTGGAGTGGAGGTGGCAAGATGACGATTTTGCCCCTAACCGGGGTTATCTCCGGTTTGGGCTGATAGCAGACGTTGCTCAGGGTTATCTCTGAGATTGGACTGCTGCAAGTGTTTGAATTACTCAGAGTCATCTTTAAGTGTGCCTATCTTCCCGGTGTTATCTCCGGGTCTTTGGAATGAGTGCCTCGGTGGGAGTTTCGAAGTTGAAGCTGATTGCATGTATTTGAAACAATCATTTTTGGGGTTATCACCGGAACTGCAATGACATTCCTTAGGGTTATCTCCAAGGATGAAACTCGGGGTTATCTCCGAGGTTGGAACTGATACTCCCGGTGTGTGTTCCGGTTGAGACCGAATCTCCTATGGTATCTGAATGGATATGAGTCAGCTTCCGTGGTTATCTCTGAAAGATGAATCTGCTCTCCTGTAATGTTAGTAATAGGTGTGCAAAAAATTTCGAGTGTCTATAATAATAATAAATATCATTGTCTTAATAGAGTCTAGTTATTACATAGGATAGCATAAAACTCATTCTGCAAACTTTCCTTTTCCTTTTTTCTTGTTCTTAGCAGAGCCTTCTAGTTGATCACACTTAACTGAAAACATTTAAATTAAGCATGGATGAGCATTTAAGTGCCCAGCAAGTAATAGCAAGCAACAAAAGTTAGCTGAAGAAAGTAAATATTTTCTATAAATAGCGCTTCTACAATGAATCAACAGTTGTGAAGTAAGCTGAAGCAACAATAAACAACATAACCATTTTATTTCATATTTTTGAAAATACGTACTGACTATAAATGGAGATCAGTCGACAAACTATGAACATTGTTTTCTATTTTCAAAAAGGTTAAACAGAACTTCATCTGTAAACCATCATAACTTATAGGCACGGGGGTGATCAGCCCGTTATGCCCTGTATTGATCAATACTACATGTTCGAACGATATTTTTGTCCAGCATATCCGCCTTAGGCACATAAAAGTTTCCTCGATTCGGGATGTTCATACTTAGTCTAGAATCTGAAGCAAAACAATTCGGTTGGATACAATAAAGTTCTATCTTGTTCAACAATATTTTTAAATATGTGTCTAGCTGAATCAAATAGCTTAGATGGCTTTAAAGTCAATGTATACATACTTGAAACCAATAAGTATGTATCAACATGTGATAAAATATAATGATTATCCAAGTGAGGTCACTTGTATAATCATGCTTAGAAATTAACAAATGGAATAAATATATTGTACAACAATATTGTATTGATAAATAAATGATTGGATAATTTAAGAACTTGTATGAATACAATTATTTGGATACGAAATCAATAACAACAGAGTTAATAATCTAGCATAACGATAATATAATTCTGAAACTTTCTTACTCATTTCCATTACATAATACATGGTACAAAAACAACTACAACTTTATTAATACAATTGTCGTGCAAAATACGACAACACATAAACTGTGAGTTTAAAAACAAATATTGTCTTCTAGACAATATAAACACTCAAATAAGTCCTCATTACAATAATTGATACACTATTTTACAAAATAGTGAGGACTACTAAAACGACTTTCTAGAACCTTCATTCCATACCCCGACTAGTACTCGCTACATTCTCGCCTCCTGAGAAGAAAAATAGAACAAAAAGGAAAAGGGTGAGCTCAACTAGCCCAGTAAAGAATATTATGACTAAGATAACATAGAACAAATTATCGTTAGTCCTCAACAGGGAAAAATCTGATAGAATACAATAGACAACAAGTTTTAAATCAATATTCGTAGCAGAAATAATAATTCATTAGAAGAGTTACGTAGAGAATGAAATCTACTTTCTTCTATGAACTTAAAAGTTTATCATCAATATTTTATCCATGTAACATCAATCAATATACATCTTGAATCAAATATTCATCTTTACACTACAGACCAAAGATATTCATCAGTTGGTCATGTTCATCTCAACATATGTACATCTTTGCACTACGGGTCAAAGATATTCATAAGAAAATCAACCATCTTTTGCACTACAGCCAAAGATATTCAAGAATATCATCATTTAGGACCGAGGATGATGAAAAATATTTTAAAGAAAACGAATCCAGTGAAACAAAAGAACAAATAATAAGGATTCGTACTTTAAACAGTCCAAGTTCAAAAATACTTCATAAATAACCATAGTGAAGTAAAATTCAAGAATGATCAAAACATGGATACAGTCAAAGTTAGTATCCATAATAGATATTTTGGACAAAAACGAAAATTTAATTTTTCTGTAAATAGTGTCGTATTCGTGAATAGTGTCGTATACGTGAATAGTAACCCCAACACTAAAAGATAAGAATTTCACAAGAAAAATCTTACCAATATTTCGGCATAATGATATTGAAAGAAATAATATCATTTATAAAAAAAATAACATTCCTTACCTCGAAAAGACAGTACTTCTGACTAGAATACTGGATATAGTGCTGAAGGAACTTGTACCGTATAGCAACACTCAAAGTATCAAAATACTCACAAGAATACGCCGATAATATAGAGAGAAAAAATCTTTAGTTTAAAGTGTGATTTTCAATTCTAACCTAAGCACCTTATTTATAGGAAAATTCTTAGAACACCAAATCGAAAAATTTAATATAATAATAATATAATTTTTCTTAACTTCCTACGCACACCACCAAAAATTTCACAACATCACCCACCCACCCACAATAAATAAGAAAAACATTTTTCTTAAATAAAATAATTAAAACTTCAAAAATCAATTATTCTGAAACTTCGGAACTTCAATAATTCATAATAAATGGCCCTTTTATCAGAAAAATTCAGATATTATGTCCATTCCATAGGAAATTTAATTATCTACAACTTTACAGAAGAAAGTTTTTCCAAATTCCAAGCCGAAGTTGACCGAAATCCATATACGGACAATTTTACAAGCTATAATCAAATTTCAGTCAAGAAATGGGGTCCACAAACATGAAAAAAACATGTTTTAAATATTTTAGTAACAAAAATACTCTTCCTCCTCATTTATTCATATATCCCACATTCATTGTAAAAATATCACCATTATTATATTATTAAAATAAAATAATATATTTAAATGAATTATTTTATCGAGAAAAGATAAAATATTAATTTTCAACAATTGTCACATTAAAAATAAATTCCATCTATATCCACATAAAATGATTATTTTTCTTATCATATAAATCAATAATTAATTATTCACAAATAATATTATAAAATCACAATATCGACAACTGTGTCGTCCCAGGAAAGAGGGGCTTTCAATAAGGATTTTACCTTCAAGGCAAGCAATTAGGTGACCAAACCTCTCCTCGATGTAACTTTCTAGACATTGCCAATAATGTTATCTAATAATATTATTCAAATAATATGAATTATTGCTCGATAATGAAAAATATCATGTAGTGACAATTAATAAAACAATAATAATATAAAATATCAACGTAGCAATTATTGAATCAATAAAATAAAATATTGAACAGTAATTACTGTAATAATTACTGAGTAGTGCCTTCTTACGTTAGAATCAATAATTGGTGCAATACCGTGTGCTACTGTGTTTTAACCACCGAGTATTTTAACAAGATTAATTCAGAATAACTATGTCGTTATTTATAAATAACTTATACTTATCGTTTTCTTCATCCAAATAAGCTTTCCGTTATGGGGCCCACACAAGGATGCGCCGTCGTATGAATATTCCCCGACAGCAAGAATATTCCACGACCAAATGAATATTCCCCGACAACATTGAATATTTTATAACCACTTGCTTATTTAAAATATTTGCGCATGTTACCCATAACTAACCACAGTAATCAAATCAACTCTTACTATTTCAAAACAATAAATAGAGGAAATTAAATTTTATTTATAATAAGTTAGGGTCTTACAACCTCTCCTCCTTATGAAATTTCATCCTTGAAATTGACGTACGTACCTGGTGTTTCGAAAAGGTGAGGATACCTCGCTTTCATTTCCGTTTTCAACTCCCATGTCATTTCCTCTATAGCATGATTCCTCCACAAAACTTTGACTTGTGGTATGACCTTTGTGCGTAGGACATGCTCCTTTTTATCCAAGATCTTGACAGGTACCTCTTCATACGTTAAGTCTTCGGCTATTTTGTCTAGTTCTAACTCAATAACGTGGTTCAGGTCTTTCACATATTTACGAAGCACAGATATGTGAAAAACATTATGAACACGAGACATACTTGGAGGTAATGCGAGTCTATAGGCCACATTTCCTACTCGGTCAACAATCTGAAATGGACCAATAAATCGTTGATTGAGCTTTCCTCTCTTCCCAAATCTTGTAACTCCCTTCCATGGGGCAACTCGCAACAATACATGATCCCCAATACTAAATTCCACGTCCTTTTGATGAAGATCCGCATAACTCTTTTGTCAATCCTGTGTCATTTGTATACGTTGTCGAATCATTTGGATCTTTTCTGTAGTCATACGTACCAACTCTGGTCCCAACAATGTTGCTTCACCCACCTCATCCCAACATATCGAGAGCGACACTTTCGGCCCATATATCGCTTCAATGGAGCCACACCTATACTTGTCTCGATAATTGTTGTTGTAGGAGAATTCCACCAATGGTAAATACTTATCCCAACTCCTTTGAAGTCTAGGACACGAGTCTTAATAGATCTTCAAGAGTTTGAATAGTCCTCTCGATTGTCCATCCGCTTTGAGGATGGTATGCCGAATCAATCAGAAATCCGTGCCCATAGCTTTTTGCAAGCTAACCCAAAATCGTGAAGTAAATCTTGGGTCACAATCCGAAACTATGGATACTGGCATGCCATGCAATCTCATAATCTCATTTACATACATACGAGCAAGACGTTCAAGGGAATAAGTCTCCGTATCTTGGCAAGAAATGAGCGGACTTGGTTAATCTATCAACAATAACCCCAAATAGCATTTATGCCTTGAGAAACCGTGGGAAGACCAAGAACGAAATCCATGGTAATGTGTTCCCACTTCCATTTCGAGAATCTCAAGTGGTTGCAATGGACCCTTAGGCACTTGATGCTCCGCCTTTACACGTTGACAAGTTAAACACTTCGAGATAAACTTTGCAATCTCTCTCTTCATATTGTTCCACCAAAATGTATGTCAAGATCACGATACATTTGGTACTTCCGAGGATGGATTGCAACCACGTATTGTGTGCCTCCATCATGATCTTGTATTTCAAATCGAGTCGTTAGAACACAAAAAGTCAGAGTGGACTCAAGTATTCCTTCTACATCGATTCTTGCTTCTGGAATAGCACCTTCTTGTACTTTCTTCTTCATACGCATCAGCTCCGGGTTTGTAGCTTGAGCAACTTTAACTTTTTTGATTAAAGTCGGTTCTATGCGTATACTTGACATCATCGCATGGGTCCCCGGAGTCTTGAATTCTATCTTCATCTTTTATAAATCACACAAAATGGGCCTTTATGTTGACAACATCGCACTCGTTCCCGCATATGATCTTCTACTCAACACGCCGCCTACCACGCTCGCTTTTCCAAGATGGTATTGAATGGTGTGGTCGTAATCTTTCAACAACTCGAGCCAACATCGTTGCCGCATGTTGAGTTCCTTTTTGGTGAAGAAATATTTGAGGCTTTTATGATCGGAATATATCTCCACTTTCTCCCCATATAGATAGTGCCTCCAGATTTTTAGCGCGAAAATGATCACGCTAACTTCTAGATCATGAAGCGGATAATTCCTCTCATATTCTTTAAGTTATCATGAGGCATAGGCTATGACTTTCCCATGTTGCATGAGAACACATCCTAACCCTTTGCAAGAAGCATCGCTAGATAACAAATTCATCCGAACCAATGGTATTGTCGAGCAGTCTTAAAATGAGTCTCCTCTTGAGCTCTTGAAAACTCTTCTCACATTCCTCGCTCCATACGAATTTTGTATCCTTCAGAGTTAATTGAGTTAACGGAGTAGCGATTCGAGAAAACCCTTCCATGAATCTCTGATAATAACCAGCTAAGCCTAGAAAGCTACGTACTTTGGTTACTCCCAACTTTGTATTGCTTCAATCTTCGCCAGGTCAACAGATACTCCATGTTTTGACACTACGTGCCCAACGAATGCTACTTCCTCAAGCCAGAACTTGCATTTCTTCAACTTGGCATACAACTTGTTTTCACAAAGCCTTTGGAGTACCAGCTTCAAATGGTGCTCATGATCTTCACAACTTTTGGAATATGTGAGGATGTCATTAATAAAGACCACAACGAATTGATCCAAATATTCCTTGAATACTCGGTTCATCATATCCATGAAAGCCGCAGGAGCATTAGTCAATCCAAAAGACATGACCAAGAATTCATAATGCCCATACCGAAGTTCTAAGGCGCCTTTTGGGATATCCTCGGCCTAATCTTCAATGATGATATCCGGAATCGAAGATCGATCTTTGAAAAGAATTGTGCTCCTTGAATCGCGGTCAAACAGTCATCAATGTGAGGTAGCGGATACCTATTCTTGATAGTGACATGGTTTAATTCCCGGTAGTTGATACAAAGTCGCATACTCCCGTCTTTCTTCTTTATTAAGAAAACAGGAGCACCTCAAGGAGATGTACTAGGACGAATGAAACCGATGTCCAACAACTCCTGTAGTTGAACCTTTAGCTCCTGAAGTTCAATAGGAGCCATTTGATATGAGGTTTTAGAATTAGGCTTTGTACCAGGTTCAAGGTCAATAAAGAATTCAACTTCACATTCTGGGGGTAGACCGGGAAGTTCTTCAGAAAATACATCAGGAAATTCACTAACAACAGAAATATTATTCAAATCTGACGTGTCTTTATTCAAATCCATAACATGGGCTAAGAAAGCTTGACATCTATTTTTCAATAAATGAATGGCTTTATGGCTTGATATGGCAATGATTGATTTTAGTGGTTTAGTCGCTTGAATTCGCATAACAGGTTGGTTAGGAATATAAAAACTAATAACCTTACAAAAATAATCAATTTTGGCATGACGAGTAGTTAACCAATCAATCCCTAAAATCATGTCAAATGCAAATATCTTTAAAGAGATAAGATCAACAGGTAATATGATGGTGTCAACTTGGATCAAACAAGATTTATAAACAGTGGATGTGATGAAAGTTTCTCCTAACGAATTCTCCACAGATAAGTCAAAGTCTAATTTCTCTGGAGTCAAGTTTAAACGTTGAACACAAGCAGGAGAGATAAATGAATGGGTAGAACTGGTATCTAGTAAGGTATAAACTTCACAAGAATTTATGATTAGCTTACCTGTGATCACCTCGCTTTGGGTTCCTCGATTTTGACCGATCACAACAAACGCTCTTCCGTGAACCGCTTGACTTTGACTTTTTTGGGGACAAACCTTTTTTGTAAGACCTCATTTTTTTATGAATAAAAATGAATTTTTATAAATATCATTTTGAATATTATGGAATAAATTTGATATAATGTTATAGTTGTGGGTAATATTTATAAATTTTGCAAAAGTACGCAAGTTGTTATATAATATTCGATTGGTCAGGGAATATTCGTGATGCAATGACAATCATTGGTGGACCTTGGCACAATGTATTATCGGATTGATTGAAAACGACAAAAATATTTTTATGAAAATAACGGCGGAAGTTTTACCATTGATACTATTGAACTACTTGGTAGTAAAAGTACAGTAATACACGTGGTTGCATAGTAGCACACCAGATTGATTGATTATTAATGCTTATGTGAGAAGTCACTCAGTTTGATTCAATTATTGTCTATATTTTATATGTTGTTAAATCAATAATTGAGATGACGAAGTTGTTAATATTATTATTTGCATTATTAACGATGTCTAGAAGTTCTGCCAAGGAGAGGTTTGGTCACCTAATCAAGCGCCAATAGGAAAAATCCTTATTGAAAGCCCCCTCTTTCTCGGGAACGAACACAGTCGATTAATAGTGTGAATAATAATAATGATGATGACGTTTTTTATTCAGATTATTAAAGTAATAAAACATAAAACTTTTAAAATAAAATGAATAATTTTATAAAGTTATTCATTTTATTAAAAATTTAATAGTAAAATCTTTGTATATAAAATAGAATACTTTTATAAAGTTATCTGCTTTTATTAGACAATAATTAGAATATATTATATTTTATTATGCATAGTGTTTGCATAGTGCTTTCATAGTAAAATCTTTTTAAAAGTTATTCGTTTTATTAGATTATAAATAGAATATATTTTATTATATTTAAAAGATTTTGCTTTAAATATGAACCGTCCGATTAAAGTAAATCAATCTGGACCGTTCATGGATTGGTTACTATTCATTCCATTCTTCTATAAATAGAAGCTCATTCATTCATTATTTCTTACTTAATTCATTTGAAACTCTGAGAGAGAAACTATAGAGAGAAAGAAGAAAAGTATTCTACTACTTCACTACTCCGATATCAAGTTTCTTTTACGGTAAGGGGTATTATTTCTTTTGTATTCATGAAGAGAACTTCTATTATTCCATCTTTATTATTCTGTTGGAATAACTTGTATACGCGGGCTACTCTATACTTGGTGAAATTCTTCTGTATTCCATTCTTTATTATTCGTTGGAATATCATATACATCTTTCTGGCGGGACTCAGTTCCGCTCTTTTATTATTCTATCGAACATCCTGTTGGTGTGAATTTCACACGACCGGTTCCGTCATTTAGTATTCATTGGAATAACTCTGTCTGTCACCAAGCACCGCATGCATGGTAATTTCACATTGTATTCCATTCTTTATTATTCTTGAATATCCCGTTTATTATGTATTACGCTGACTGAGTTCCGTTATTTATTATTCTGATGGAATAACCTGTCTATGCGAAGTACCGCATGCATGGTGATTTCTTTTGTTATTCCATTCTTTATTATACTCAGTTGGTTAAAGTTTTGACTTCTATATTCCATGAAATTAGTTGAATGTTCTTGATATTTGTACTTCATCCAGTATCTTTTCATGGAAATATTCTTCTGAGCATTCTTGAATTTTACTTTACAAAGAAGTATCATGTTGACAATTTGGACGTTATTAGTTACTGAATAAATTAATTATTGAACTTGTTTTATTGAATTCTTATATCATTGTCATCATCCTCATGTTTATATTATTTTTGAAAGTTATCTGTGGCCTGTAGTGCATAGATGGACTTGGTATGATTATGACCAGGGATTATTCTATGTAATCATGACCGTAATGTTACAAATGATGTGATAAAAGTCCTCATTGGCCGAAGTGCATTGATGGATGCTTGTTGGCATGATCATGACCATTGATGAATACACAAATATCCTCGGCCCGTAGAGTGCATGGATAATTTGTGGTCGTGACCCTAATGAATATCCTTGGCCATAGTGCGGGATGATGTGGATTATTTATTAAAATTTGAGTCTCAAATGATAAAAGTGATGAAAACCTTTTAAATCATACAAGATAGTAGATTTTATTCTACTTACAACTCTTTTAATGGATTGCATGTTCATTTGCTGCTTAAAATCGATGTCTACTATATTTTATATGTTTAACACTCGTTGAGGACTAATGATAATTTATTACAGATTATCACCATAATATTTCTTCTTTGGGCTAGTTGAGCTCACCCTTTCTTTCACCGTTATTCTTGAAATGAGAACGTGGCATGGACTAGTCGGGAACCGGAGTGACTCATCCGAGATGGTGTCTTAGTAGTCCTCACTATTCTATTAAATAGTGTGATAATAAATGTAATGAGGACTAAATTGAGTGTGGATATTGTCTAGATGACAATATTTGTATTAAAACTCACAGCATGTATTTTGTCGTATTTTACCCGACTATTGTATAATCAAGTTGTATTTGAATTTAGTACCATGTATTTGGCGACTCAAGATGGGTAATGTATACCTATTTTAGGGGCATGAAAGTTGGTATCAAATCTTACTTGGATATGATCCATGGTCAAATCAAGTTACCCCGACCCCCGAGTTTGGTGCTCACGATCCATAAAAATATAACTTTTAACTACCCATTTAATTATAAATAGGAATACATTACTCATTATATCATATGTTGTTAATACATTAATCCCAGGTCTGCTAACCTTAACATTTCAGTCTTATCCCTTAGATATACAAAAGGGTTTACAAATACAACAATAAAATAATAATTGTTCATAAAACTAATTTATTACGATGCCTTTGCTCTTATTCTTCTTCGCAGCACCTTTTGCAACTTCGTCCCTAGCTGAAAAGTTTTATTTATAGCAAGGGTGAGCAACAAGTTTGCCCCACAAATTAAGACATACGATAAAGATGTAGAAATAAATATCAAACCTTCTCACATTCTATGCAACAACAATTCGATAATGAAAGCGTACAACGCTTTTAAAGGTTTCTACGATATTCAAGTGAATAATCAAGAAATTAATTCTACGATATAGCAAAGTGGAATGTTTTCCAAATTTATGCTAAGAGATCCATTGGATCTTGAACTTCTCTTCTCGAGTAACTATCAAACTTAAACTTTGATATACCCAGGTGTATCAGATAACTATAAAGATTAAATCATACCCCTCTGCAAGTATATAAAGTGATCAGCTTTAGTATACCCTATATTATGCATAATACTTAATCGCGCGTAAAGGCCGAAAATACGACCAATAAATTGTTCCCTTTATATAAAAGGTTGTTCTTCTCAGTCTCAGAATCAAGATTTTGATTTCACAACGAAATACTGTGATTTCAAATTCTATTTACTTCTCGATCTAGCCGAAATAGTTGGCATCGATCTATTAATAATAATTAAATTCTCTTCTCAAACCTATCAAGTTCTATCAAATGTTCGTCTTGCCAGAATCATTAGCTAAGACATTTCTTAGTATAATTTAACAATAAATAGGAATTATCTGTACTGTCAATTCTAACTTCTACAAATATGAATATCCAACAACAGTTATTATACAAATGTATATTTCTGAATCAGTAATTCAATTTGAATTAATAAGCATGCACTAACTGTGAATAATCAACAATAAATTCCCTGGATGTGGTGTAATTAGCAATAATTAACCACTATAATAATTGAATAAATATAACTCAAAGTTGAGTTAGGAAACTTGCCTTTTCCGC
Organism: Panax ginseng; assembly: GCA_020205605.1. Classification (NCBI taxonomy): domain Eukaryota; kingdom Viridiplantae; phylum Streptophyta; class Magnoliopsida; order Apiales; family Araliaceae; genus Panax; species Panax ginseng. The sequence continues at coordinate 87,581,816 of CM035139.1, read as the reverse complement.
TGATTACAGCTACATAATATAATTTACTGCATTCGTAAGACCTATCATCAACAATGTCGGTCTCATAATTAGCACAGTCATTTATAACACACAACATTGTAGTTTACAGTCAAACTTATCCTAAACACATTACCACATAGCCACATCAGTGTTTATAACCTATATAAACACTTAACAAGTTCAACTAGTTCAGTCTGGTTGGACTTCGGTCTCATCTCGGTGTTCTGGTCACCCTATCAGACAATTAACACAGTTATCTGTCAATCACACTTGGTCTCTAAGCTTCAATATTATTTTAGATAAATCAAATATCAAATATAATATTTTTCGGAAGCTTTTAATAATTATCAAGCAATTATTATAATTTATAATAATTTTTCAAACATCTAATCATTTTTAAATGATTTAATTATCAAATAATCTTATCATTATTAATATCAAAATATTAATAACATACATGTCAAAATATTAAAGTTATTATTAATAACTTAAAATATTTTTAAATCAACAATATTCTCCTTAAATGATTTTAAAATAATTAAAATCATTTTTAAATCATCACCATTAATATTAAAATATTAATGAAATTATCATCTAAATATTAAAAGTCATTAATTATAACTTAAAATATTTTTAAATCATTTTTCTCATTTTTAAATGATTTTTAAATCAATAAAACCATTTTAATTCATTTATTTAATAAAACAATTAAATAAATCTAACATCATTAATATAAATTTATTAATGAGAATTCTCCAAAATATATAAAAATTATATTTTATAATTTAAAATATTTTCTAACACTTTATTCTCAATTAAAATGATTTTTAAATCATTTAAATCATTTTATCTTATTTATCTAATTTAATAATCAAATAAATCAAATATCATTAATATTAAATTATTAATGAAAATTCTCCAAAAATATTAAAAGTTACATATAATAACTTAAAATATTTTAAAATACATTAATCTTATTTAAAATGATTTTTAAATAATTAAAATCATTTTTCTCTAATTTATTTAATATACTAATTAAATAAATTAAATATCATTAATATTTAAATAATTATAAATATTAATGAAAAATATCTCAAATAGTCGAAATTACTTTTCATAATTTAAAATAATTTTAAAACCATTTTTGTAATTTTTTATAATTTATTTTCTATTTTTAAATAATTTTGAATTTCGAAATTAAAATTATTGAAAACCGTCATTAAAAGCCTTTAGCGACACATTCTCAGAGCCTTAGGTGTTCTTGACTCTCAGAACACCGATAAAGTCGTTGTTTAAGGTGCCTAGTTTGACCGAATTTTAATCTCAGATCACACTGTTTCTAGGTCATGTAAAATACGGATCATGTAGTGTTTATGTAACACTACAATAAACAATCAAGATCCAAGCTATAACATAAAAATACATACAGATCTGGGCAACCAAACTATTTGTCAGAAGTCACCTGGGTTTTTAAGAAACCCAGGCAGTTCGAGTAGTCACCTTGCAACCCGATTATCTAAGGGTTCTGATCACTATTTACATCATCTAATGGCTTCAATGTATACTACTTATGTCAAGGAAAATCAAGAAATCAAGAAATTATTTTATCATCAACAAGATCGCCAGGAATCAAATGGTCAAACTATGTCAGACATTATGTTCTTCAGGTTTTTCGGTTTTTCCCAGAAACGTCAAAACTGAGCGAGTAGCTCACTTTGACCACTTGTTCTGTTCCATATGTTAATGTTTTAAGGCATATGAAATCATTTATATATATTCCAGACAACAAGGTACATGTTTGTTACTACAAAAACAACAAACAACACAACATCAGACCTTAATCGAGCTTCAAAAATCTTGTCAGTCGTTACATTCAACTTTCTGGGCTGCCCAGATTTCATCCAATCAACTTCGGTCAACGACTTTTGACCGAGTATAGAATGAAATCTAGACATCCAATGATTGCACTACCACTTCCAGATTAAAGCCAACATATCAAGCTATAGATTCAAACAATAAAACGTCAATAATCATAAACACACTATGATCTAGAGCGACTGACATTTCATGTCAGAACACAAAAATTTTCTCAAGAACAGTTTTGAAAAACTCTATTTTAAGGCACTTTGATGCTATGGATTCATGATAGATCATCATAGATCTTCATATAACATCCATTATCAAGACTCTAAACACAAAAAACACAAAAAATTTCTTAAGCATACAAGATCAAAAATTAAAATTTGTTTATACCTTTCTAGCTTCGATTCTTGATCTTAAACCTCTAATTTATTTATGGTTGATCTAAGGTATGTATTTGGGACTGATATTCTTGAAAAATTCGAAGGGTTAGAGAGAGAAAGAGTTTTTTTAGACTTTGGAAAAAAAATGGCCAACTTATGTGAATTTTCTCTCTCTAAATCTCTTAAATAATGTGATAAAATCATGCTAGATCTTGTGTGCTGTCACTAAGAGGCTGAAATGGCTGAGATTTTGTGCCACAAAGTCAAGTTAGTAGTTCAACAACTAAAGATTTTGCCAATTCTACAAGTTAACTCGCTAAAATAATAAAAAGGGCATTTTTACCATTTTCAAAATATAATTAATGGCATTCTTGTCATTTTCACAAACCCTTAGGGTTTGACCCTTAGGGTTTAACCCTAAGGTCCTAACTCTTGGGTTTGGCAACTTTAGTTTCTACAATTCCAATTAGGGTTTTAATAAAATTTCAAAAGTATAATTAGGGTTTGTAAAAATAGAAAATTAATATACTAAAAATATAATTAGGGCTTTCTAATTATATTTAAGTTTAAATAACACAGTAGGCTTGCCAATTAGAATTAGGGTTTCCTAATTTAGGATTTACAATTTCGGTTTTTGAAATTAGGGTTTCCATTATCGATTAGGGTTTTAATCGTATGTTAGGGTTTCTAATCCCTAGATTAGGGTTTCTAATCTCTTGTTAGGGTTTATTAATATTAAACCTTATCCAATCAAACATTGGTCAATATCCCTATACAGTACAGACACATATTCAACAGTACAATTATTTTAATTGTATTTTCTATCGAATCCCTATACAGAATTTTGGGTTAGGGTTTTCTACAGCTGTTAAGCACAACTCTACTCTATTTTCTTAGTCAGTACCTACTTTGACCAGTTCTCGAGACTTGTCTCACAGATACACAGTACAATATTAACAGTAGATGTCAATATTAAATAAAAAAAAATTATTCATAAAATTTTGATTATTCTGAATCCCGGGTTATCACAATGTGCATCAGGAAGGAGACAATCCTAATGTAAACAACAACACTGACCAAATGATGAACGATGGAATGTTCCGAGGCTTCATGCAATTCATATAACATCAGGCGAGAGCGGCTCCTGTCCAAAATGCAGGTGGAAACACTGGCAACTCTCGGACGGTCATCGCCAAACAGTTCAAGGAGCTAGGACTACCGGAGTTTTTTGGAGAGCCAAAACCACTTAAGGCGAAGACTTGGATAAAGCAGATCAACAAGATATTTGATGTCTTGGGTTGCTCCGAGGAGCAAAAGGTTCCATTTGCCACTTTCATGTTGCGCGAGAGGCATTCATCGGGGGGAATCAGAAAGCGTACTCAACCTACCGCACTGAAGATGTCTTGGGAGAAGTTCCAAGAACTGTTCAACGACAAGTACTTTCCCAAAAGTATTCGTCACATGAAAGAGGCAAAGTTCATTAAACTGGAACAAAATAACATGACGATGTCGTAGTAGATGAAAGCCAAGTTTGCCGAAATTGTCCGGTTTGCGTCCCCATTTGGTTGATAATGAGGAGAGAATGACGCGAATATTTCTCGAGAGGTTTGAAACCAGAGATACGTCAATATCTTATCTCTCATAAACTGTGTTTGTATTTAGATGTTGTTAATAGGGCTCAGTTATTGGAGCGCGATAATGAGTCAACCCAACTAAAAGAGAAGCAAACGTGAAAATGATAATACCGGTGATATAATTGATCATGAAGCGGTGACAATAAGCGTGGAGGGAATCAACATGCCAGAAATGGTAACCACTTCGGTGGTAATCATGGCCAAAATAATAAGAATGGACATTTCAAGAAAAGAAGATTCAATAATGATGGAAAGACGTCAGCATCAGCACCTGTCGTTAAGGAAGGAGAATGACCACCTATCATATGCTTCAAATATGGAGGGGAGGGACACATCAGTCCAAACTGTGCGATGCCCTCCAAAGCATGTTACAATTGTGGAGAGAAGGACACTCAGCCCGATTTTGTCGTGGCAATCAAGACAAGTCCAAATTGGGATGGAGGCGCAGAAAGGCCGTCGCGGACAAGACAAAATTGGTTGTTCAAGGGAGAGCATTTGTCGTGACCTCCCATAAAGCAAGGAACCCGAACGAGGTCATCATGGATAAGCTTATCATAAATTCTAGTGAAGTATATACCTTATTTGATACCGGTTCTACCCATTCTTTTATTTCTCCTACTTGGCGCTCAACGCTTAAATTTGACTCGAGAAATTAGACTTTGACTTATCTCTGTTGAAACTTCGTTGGGAGAAACCTTCATTACATCCACTATTTATAAGTCTTGTTAGGTTCAAATCGGTACCTCACATTACCTACTTCGTCAATTTTATTTCATTGAAAATACTTGCATTTGACGTAATTCTGTGGATTGATTGGTTAACTACTCATCATGCAAAAATTGATTGTTTTCGTAAGGTTGTTAGCTTTCATATTCCTAATCAACCTATTATGCGAATTCAAGCAACCAAACCATTAAAATCAATCACTGTCATCTCAAGTCATAAAGCTATTCGTTTATTGAAAAACGGATGTCAAGCTTTCTTAGCTCATGTCACGGATCTAAACAAAAATACGTCAGTTTTGAATGATATTTCTATTTTTAATGAATTTCCTGACGTATTCCCTGAAGAACTTCCTGGCCTACCCCCAGAGCATGAAATTGAATTTTGTATCGACCTTGAACCTGGTACAAAACCTATTTCCAAAGCCCCATATCAAATGGCTCCTATTGAACTTCAGGAGTTAAAGACCCAACTGCAGGAATTGTTAGACATTGGCTTTATTCGTCCTAGTACTTCTCCTTGGGGTGCTCCTATTCTATTCGTGAAGAAGAAAGATGGGAGTATCCGACTTTGTATTGATTATCAGGAGTTAAATCATGTCACCATCAAAAATAGGTACCCATTGCCACGTATTGATGACCTATTTGACCAGTTGCATGGCGCCAAATTCTTTTCAAAGATTGATCTTCGTTCCAGATATCACCAATTAAAGATTAGAACCGATGACATTCCAAAGACTATTTCGTAACTCCTGGTATGGGCATTATGAATTCCTAGTCATGTCTTTTGGATTGACTAATGCTCCTGCTGCCTTCATGGATATGATGAACCGAGTATTCAAGGATTATTTGGATCACTTTGTGGTCGTCTTTATTGATGACATCCTTATTTATTCCAAAAGCCGTGAAGATCATGAGAAATACTTGAGGCTGATACTCCAAAAGCTTCGTGAATATAAGCTTTATGCCAAGTTGAAGAAATACGAGTTACGGCTTGAGAAGTAGCATTCCTTGGGCACGTGGTATCAAGTCATGGAATATCTGGCTGACCCCAAGAAAGATTGAAGCCATTCAAAGTCGGGAGCAACCTAAATCAAATGGATCAAGCTATCGTAGAGTTCTCGCTTAGCCGGTTATTATCGGAGATTCGTAGAAGGGTTTTCTCGAATCGCTACTCCCTTAACTCAAATTTACTCGAAAGATACAAAATTCGGTTGGAGCGAAGAATGTGAGAAGAGTTTTCAAGAACTCAAAAGAAGACTCATTTCAGCACCTGTTCTGACAATACCATCTGGCTCGGAGGAATTTTTCATCTATAGTGATGCTTCAGGCAAGGGGTTAGGATGTGTTCTCATGCAACATGGGAAAGTCATAGCCTATGCCTCTATTAACTCAAAGAATATGAGAGGAATTATCCTACTCATGACCTAGAGTTGGCGGATTGTTGTCTTCGCACTTAAAATTTGGAGGCATTACTTGTATGAGGAGAAAGTGGAGATCTTTACGGATCATAAAAGCCTCAAATATTTCTTCACTCAAAAGGAACTCAACATGCGACAAATGACATTGGCTTGAATCATTAAAAAGATTATGATCATACCATCCAATACCATCCTGGAAAACCAAACGTGGTAGCTGACGTATTGAGTAGAAGATCATATGCGGGTACAAGTGCGATATTGTCAAAGTAAAGGCCCATCTTGTATGACTTGCAAAGGATGGAGATAGAATTAAAAACTCCAGGGACCCATGTGATGATGGCGAATATACGAGTAGAACCGACTTTAATTGATAAAGTTAAAGTTGCTCAAGCTACTGAACACTGGAGCCGATGCATATGAGGAAGAAAGTACAAGAAGGTGCTATCTTGGGAAGTAAGAATCGATGAAGAAGGAATACTTGAGTCAAATCCGGACTTTGTGTTCCTAACGACCTGATTTAAAGTATAAAATCATGATGGAGGCGCCTGACACACCGCTTTTGCAATCCATCTCAGAGTACAAAAATGTATCGTGATCTTCGCCATACATTTTGGTGGAGCAATATGAAGAGAGAGAGCATACTGCTTATCTCAAGGTGTCTAACTTGTCAACGAGCCAAAGCGGAGCATAAAGTACCAAAAGGTCCATTGCAACCACTTGAAATTCCAGAATGGAAGTGGGAGCACATTACTATGGATTTCGTTACTGGACTTCCCAAGTTTTCTCAAGGCATAGATGCAATTTGGGTCATTGTTGATAGATTGACCAAGTCTGCTCATTTCTTACCAATACGAGAAACTTATACACTTAAACGTCTTGCTCGTATGTACATAAACGAGATTGTAAGACTACATGGTATGCCAGTATCCATAGTTTCTGATCGAGACCCAAGATTCACTTCACGATTTTGGGTTAGTTTGGAAAAAGCTATGGGCACAGATTTAGGATTTAGTTCGGCATATCATCCTCAGACAGACGAACAATCAGAGAGGACTATTCAAACTCTTGAAGATTTATTAAGCCTCTATGTCCTTGACTTCAAGGGAAGTTGGGACAAGTTCTTACTATTGGTGGAGTTTTCCTACAACAATAGTTATCAAGCAAGTATTGGCATGGCTCCATTCGAGCCGTTGTATGGAAGAAAGTGTCATTCTCCAGTATGCTGGGATGAGGTGGGTGAAGCAACGTTGTTGAGACCGGAGTTGGTACGTATGACTACAGAAAAGATTCGAACGATTCGACAACGTATAAAAACCTCATAAGACCGACAAAAGAGTTATGTTGATCTTCATCGAAAGGACGTGGAATTCAATATTGGAGATCATGTGTTGTTGCGTGTTGCTCCATGGAAAGGAGTTACGAGATTTGGAAAGAGAGGAAAGCTTAATCCTCGATTCATTGGCCCATTTTTAATCCTCGATCGAGTAGGGACTGTAGCCTATAGACTTGTTTTACCGCCAAGTATGTCTCGTGTTCATAACGTTTTTCATATATCTATGTTACGTAAATATGTGAAAGACCCGAACCATATTATTGAGTTAGAACCGGACGAAATAGCGGAAGATTTAATGTATGAAGAGGTTTCGTTCAAATCTTGATAAGAAGGAACATATTCTACGCTCGAGGTTATACCTCAAGTCAAAGTGTTATGGAGGAACCACGATGTTGAGGAAATGACCGGGAGTTAGAATCAAAATGAAATCAAGGTATCCTTACCTCTTTGACATACCAGTACGCACCTAATTTCGAGGAGAAATTTCATAAGAAGGGGAGATTGTAAGACCCTGACTTTTATGAATAAAAATGAATTTTCTATAAATATCATTTTTGAATATTATGGAATAAATTTGATATAATGTTATAGTTATGGGTAATATTTATAAATTTTGCAAAGTACGCAAGTTGTTATATAATATTCGATTAGTCGTGGAATATTCGTGATGACCAAGACAATCATTGGTGGACCCCAATAATGTAATTATTGGTTTGATTGAGAAAACGACAAAAATATTTTTTAAAAATAACTACGGAAGTTTTACCATTGATCTTTGTTGAACTACTCGGTTAGTAAAGTAATGCGATGTCGCGCGTGGTTACATAGTAGCACTACGGTATTGATTATTAATGCTTATGTGAGAATTCACTCGGTTTGATTCAATTATTGTTGATATTTTATATGTTATTAAATCAATAATTGAGATGATGAAGTTATTAATATTATTATTTGCATTATTAACGATGTCTAGAAGTTACGCCAGGAGAGGTTTGGTCACCTAATTGCTACGCCATGATGGGAGAAATCCTTATTGAAAGCCCCTCTTTCACGGAAGCGACACAGTCGATTAATAGTGTGAATAATAATAATGATGATAACGTTTTTTTTATTCATATTATTAACGTAATAAAATAGAAAAACTTTTTATATAAAATGTAATACTTTTATAAAGTTATTAATTTTATTAGGCTAATAATAAAATCTTTTATATAAAAATGAATACTTTTATAAAGTTATCTGTTTTATTAGACAATAATTAGAATATATTATATTTTATTATGCATAGTGTTTGCATAGTGCTTGCATAGTATTTGCATAGTAAAATCTTTTTAAAAGTTATTCATTTTATTAGATATAAATAGAATATATTATATTTTATTTAAAAGATTTTGCTTTAAATATGGACCGTCCGATTAAAGTAAATCAATCTGGACCATTTATGGATTGGTTACTATTCATTCCATTCTTCTATAAATAGAAGCTCATTCCTTCATTATTTCTTACTTAATTCAATTTGAAACTCTAGAGAGAAACTATAGTGAGAAAGAAGAAAAATATTCTACTATTCATTACTCCGATATCAAGTTTCTTTTACTGGTAAGGGTATTATTTCTTTTGTATTCATGAAGAGAACTTCTATTATTCCATCTTTATTATTCATTGGAATAACTCAGATCTGTGCAGCTACCCTATACTTGGTGAAATTCTTTTGTATTTCATTCTTTATTATTTTGTTGGAATATCCTGTATGTGCTTTACGCCAGACCTGGTTCCGTCTTTATTATTCTGTTGGAATATCCTATCTATGTTTTACGCCGGACCTAGTTTCGTCTTTATTATTCTGTTGAAACATCCTGTTGGTGTGAATTTCACCTGACCTAGTTCCGTCATTTAATATTCTGTTAGAATAACCTGTCTATGCGAAGTACCGCATGCATGGTCATTTCTATTGTATTCTATTCTTTATTATTCTGTTAGAATATCCTGTCGGTGTGTATTACGCCTGACCTGGTTCCGTTATTTATTATTCTGATGGAATAACCTGACTATGCGAAGTACCGCATGCATGGTGATTTCTTTTGTTATTCCATTCTTTATTATACTCAGTTGGTTAAAGTTTTGACTTCTACACTCCATGAAATTAGTGGAATGTTCTTAATATTTGTGTATCATCCAGTATCTTTTCATGGAAATATTCTTCTGAGCATTCTTGAATTTAATTTACAAAGAAGTATCATGTTGACAATTTGGACGTTATTAGTTCCTGAATAAATTAATTCTTGAACTTGTTTTATTGAATTCTTATATCATTGTCATCATTCTCATGTTTATATTATTTTTTGAAAGTCATCTGTGGCTGCTTAGTGCATAGATGGACTTGGTATGATTATGACCAGATTATTCGGTGTAATCATGACCGTAATATTACAAATGATGTGATAAAAGTCCTCATTGGCCCGAAGTGCATTGATGGACAGTTGTTGGCATGATCATGACCATTGATGAATATACAAATATCCTTGGCCCGTAGTGCATGGATAATTTGTGGTCATGACCCTAATGAATATCCTTGGTCGTAGTGCAGGGACGATATGGATTATTTATTAAGTTGAGTCTCAGCGATAAAAGTGATGAAAAACCTTTTTAAATCATAAAAGATAGTAGATTTTATTCTCTACTTGACTCTTTTAATGGATTGCATGTTCCGCTGCAGTTAAACTTGATGTCTATTGTATTTTATTAGTTTAACATTGTTGAGGACTAATGATAATTTATTCTGCATTATCTTGGTCATAATATTTCTTACTGGGCTAGTTGAGCTCACCCTTTCTTTCATTGTTCTCTTCAGGAAATGAGAACGTAGCCGGGACTAGTCGGGGAACGGAGTGATGGTTCGAGATGGTGTCTTAGTAGTCCTCACTATTCTGTTAAATAGTGTGATAATAAATGTAATGAGGACTAAATTGAGTGTGGATATTGTCTAGATGACAATATTTTTTATTAAAACTCACAGCATGTATTTTGTCATATTTTACACGGCTGTTGTATAATCAAGTTGTATTTGAATTTAGTACCATGTATTTGGCGACTCAAGATGGGTGATGTATACCTATTTTGGGGGTGTCACATTTTGAGTCACCATCCCCGCTGGACTTGGTTTCACTATCATACAATCTTGAGCGATATGTCATTCCTTTCCACAATTATAGCATACCTTGAACTGCTGTGTGGGACAGGTTTGGGTGATATATCCTCTTTTTCCGCATTTATAGCATCTGACCAAATGGTCGTTCTCCTCCTTAGAACCATTGATGTCGATCTTTGACATCTTCGCATTGTCATTATTGTACCTTCTCTTTTTAAATCCTCCCGACTCGCTTCTTCTATTATCATGGTCATGATTACCACCAGAGTGGTTACCGCTTTTTTCGTATTTTTCTTTCCCCGCTGGTTATCGTTGTTCCTATGACTGCTGTCACTGGTATGACCCTGGTTGTGGTCCCTCGGTTGAACGTACTCGTTATCTCGCTCTAATAATTGAGCCCTATTGACAACATCTGAATATAGAGAAAACTTATGAGAAATGAGATATTGACGTATGTCGAGTTTTCAACCTCTCGAAACATCCGTGTAATCACGTTCCTCATTCTCCACCAAATGAGGTGCAAACCCTAGATAACTCTCAAACTTTGCCTCGTCTTTGGGACACCGCCATGTTGTTTTGCTCCACTAATAAACTCTACTACCTCCTTCGTATGACGAGTACTTTCGAGAGTACTTATCATTGAATAGCTTCAAATGTCTCCCAAGACATGTTGAGTGCGGTACGGATGGGTACGCTTCACAAATTCCCACCAAGAATCGCCTCGTTCTACGAACACAAAAGGTGGCAAATGGAACCTTCGTTCTCCGTGCATCCCAAGACGTTGAATATCTTGGTAATTTGCTTGACCCATGTCTCCGCCTTAATCGGATCCGGTTTTCCCCAAAATTCTGGTGGTCCCAACTCTTTGAACTGCTTGGCTGTGACAAATCGTGCGTTGCTATCATTTCCACCTATATTTTGTACACGAGTCTCTTTCGTCTGATTTTGCATGAACTGCAAAAAGCTTCTAAACATTTCATCGTTCATCGTCTGATCAGTGGTTTTGTTTACAGGAGGAACATTGTCGGCCTATTGCACGTTTTCCTCATTGGAGGGTAAAGTAGTTTCCACGGTCTCATTTCCTCCACTATTAACATTCTCAGTTGACATTCTCAAATACTTCCATAAAATAAGGTTTAATTAAAGAAATCAACATATCACATAATATCCCTATATTTTGACCAACCAACAAATAAGCTTAGGTAGGACACACTAGCGAAGGATTTACTCATCTCTCCCCTCCTAGTTCTATTTCCCGATCACCGCCAGAGAGCATATCCCTAAGCTCTGATACCAACTGTGACACCCCCAAAATAAGTATACAACACCCATTCTGAGTTGCCAAATATATGGTACAGAAACAACTACAACATTATTAATATAATTGTTGTGCAAAATACGACAACACATAAACTGTGAGTTTAAAAACAAATATTGTCTTCTAAACAATATCAACACTCAAGCAAGTCCTCATTACAATTATTGATACACTATTTTACAAAATAGTGAGGACTACTAAAATGACTTTCTAGAACCTTCATTCCATACCCCGACTAGTACTCGCTACATTCTCGCCTCCTGAGAAGAAAAATGGAACAAAAAGGAAAAGCGTGAGCTCAACTAGCCCAGTAAAGAATATTATAACTAAGATAACATAGAACAAATTATCGTTAGTCCTCAACAGGGAAAAATCTGATAGAATACAATAGACAACAAGTTGTAAATCAATATTCACAGCGGAAATAATAATTCCTTAGAAGAGTTACGTAGAAAATGAAATCTACTTTCTTCTATGAACTTAAAAGTTTATCATCAATATTTTATCCCTGTAACATCAATCAATATACATCTTGAATCAAATATTCATCTTTGCACTACAGGCCAAAGATATTCATCTGTTGGTCATGTTCATCTCAACACCTGTACATCTTTGCACTACGAGCCAAAGATATTCATAAGAAAATCAACCATCTTTGCACTACAGGCCAAAGATATTCACTAATATCATCATTTAGGACTGAGGATGATGAAAAATATTTTAATGAAAACGAATCTAGTGAAACAAAAGAACAAATAATAAGGATTCGTACTTTAAACAGTCCAAGTTCAAAAATACTTCATAAATAACCATAGTGAAGTAAAATTCAAGAATGATCAAAACATGGATACAATCAAAGCTAGTATCCATAATAGATATTTTGGACAACAACAAAAATTTAATTTTTTTGTGAATAGTGTAAATGATAAGTGAATAGTCTGCAGATATACATGAATAGTAATCCCGACACTAAAAGACAAGAATTTCACAAGAAAAATCTTACCAATATTTCGGCATAATGATATTGAAAGAAATAATATCATTTATAAAAAAAATAGCATCCCTTACCTCGAAAAGACAAAGATTTCCGACTAGAATCTTCGGATATAGTGTCAAGGAACTTGTATTTGTATAGCAACACTCAAAGTATCAAAATACTCACAAGAATACGCTTCGATAATATAGAGAAAAAATCTTTAGTTTACGTGTGATTTTTAATTCTAACCTAAGCACCCTATTTATAGGAAAATGCTTAGAACATCAAAGCAGAAAATTTAATATAATAATAATATAATTTTTCTAAACTTCCTATGCACACCACCAGCCCACAACATCAGCCACCCACCCACAATAAATAAGAAAAATGTTTTTCTTAACTAAAATAATTAAAACTTCAAAAATCAATTATTCTGAAACTTCGGAAATTCAATAATTCATAATAAATAGCCCTTTTATCAGAAAAAATCGAATATTATGTCCATTCTATAGAAAATTTAATTATCTAAAACTTTGCATAAGAAAGTTTTTCTAAATTCCAAGCCGAAGTTGACCGAAATCCACATACAGACAATTTTACAAGCTATAATCAAATTTCAGTCAAGAAATGGGGTCCACAAACATGAAAAACATGTTTTAAATATTTTTAGTAACAAAAATACTCTTCCTCCTCATTTATTCATATATCCCACATTCATTGTAAAAATATCACCATTATTATATTATTAAAATAAAATAATATATTTAAATGAATTATTTTATCAGAAAAGATAAAATATTAATTTTCAACAATTGTCACATTAAAAAATAAATTCCATCTATATCCACATAAAATGATTATTTTTCTTATCATATAAATCAATAATTAATTATTCACAAATAATATTATAAAATCACAATATCGACAACCAGGTCGTCCCCAGGAAAGAGGGGGCTTTCCAATAAGGATTTTACCTTACTGGCGCGCAATTAGGTGACCAAACCTCTCCTTGGACAGAACTTTCTAGACATTGCCAATAATGTTATCTAATAATATTATTCAAATAATATGAATTATTGCTCCGATAATGAAAAATACTGCGTAGTGACAATTAATAAAACAATAATAATATAAAATATCAACGTAGCAATTATTGAATCAATAAAATAAAATATTGAACAGTAATTACTGTAACAATTATTGAGTAAAGGCCTTCACGTTAGAATCAATAATTGGTGCAATACCGCAAAGCTACCGTGTTTTAACCAATTTAGTATTTTAACAAGATAATAGCGGTAATAACTACGCCATTATTTATAAACAACTTATACTTATCGTTTTCTTCATCCAATTAAGCTTTTTAGTTATGGGGCCCACAATTTCGCTACTGGTCATATGAATATTCCCCACAAAGAAGAATATTCCATGACCAAACGAATATTCCCCGACAACAATAAATATTTTATAACCACTTGCTTATTTTAAATATTTGCGCATATTACCCATAACTAACCACATTAATCAAATCAACCCTTAATTTTATCTTTTATATCAAGACCTATCATTAATAAGATCATTTGTTTGATTAGAATAACATACTATAACACATACTACTGCTATTTGCAGTCAGCACATAACCTAATTATATTGTCACATATGTTTAGCAGTCATTGGATCACAATCAAACACTTATCAAGTCAAACTATTTAAGTCCAGATCAATTTCTAAAATATTTCGGTGTACCGACGGCCTTATCGGGTAATTATCGAGTCTAAAACTGTATCATGTAGTTCAATCCATTTAAATAACTTAAATATCAGTCATATTATTTTTAAATGACTTATAATAATTTTTAAACAATTATTATAATTTATCATGATTTTTAAAACATCGAATCATTATTAAATGATTTAAATATTAAATAATTCTATTATCATTAATATTTAAAATATTAATGAAACCCTTGCCAAAATATTAAAGTTATTTATAATAACTTAAAATACTTTTAAAGTATTAATATTACCCTTAAATGATTTTTAAAATAATTAAATTTCATTTTAAATAATTAACATTAATACTTAAATATTAATGCATTATTTATCAAAATATTAATAAATCATTAATTATAACTTAAAATATTTTTAATTCATTTAGAACATTTTTAAATGATTTTTAAATAAATAAAATTATTTTTAAATTATTTATTTAATATAATTAATAAATAAATCTAATATCATTAATATTAAATTATTAATTAAATTTATCTTTAAATATTAAAAGTTATATTTTATAACTTCACTTTATTTTCATTTAAAATTATTTTTATAATGTTAAAATCATTTTTAATTAATTTATTTAATGATTTTATTAAATAAAATAAATATCGAATATTTAAATAAATATTAATATTTATGAAAAATATGCGAAATTATTAAAAGTTAATTTTTATAACTTAAAATAATTTTTTTAAAATTATTTTTGTAATTTTCAGAAATTAATTTTTATTTTTAAATAATTTTCAGAAAATAAATGAACTAAAATTAAAAAGTCTGTCGTTATAGCCTTTAGCGACAGAAAGTGTCGCCTATTGCGTTCGTGAGGCTCAAGAACATTCATGTGCAGTGATCGAGTGAACAACTTTGACCAAGATTAATTCAGTATCTAAGTTATTTCTGGGCAAGCTATGATATTGATCTTGTAGTACTAGTGTAAGACTACATGATCCAACAACAAACATGGCCAAATAGCATAACACCAACGAGATCTAAGCCTTTAAAGTGATTGTAAGAGCTATTCTTCATTTTCTGGGTTACCCAGAAATGAAGAACAGTTCGACTGGTCATATTTGGGCTTCCACAACTTGTTGTTCATGTAATGTTTTAGTGAGTTAAGAGTTGTAGTGTGTAGCCAACATGACAAGGTATAGATCTAACACATAAAAAAGATCTAACAACATCACAATCAATAGATATAGTCTGGTCAAACCATGTCAGACGACATGTTCATATGTTTTCTGGGTTACCCAGAAAACAGAGAACGTGCTCGACTTAGCTAGTTTGACCAGTCACTAAGTCCAACCTATTTGACATTTTAGTGATCTAAAAGCTTAAGCTTATAGTCCAAACAACATACTACAACTTAGATGTAACAACAAGAACAAAGCAACAAAAATCTGACAGATCTGGGGCCATAAACATCTTGTCAGACACGATCTGGGCAGTTTTTGGGTTACCCAAATTTGCCCAGTCATGCTCGGTCAACTGAGTTTGACCAACAATAACATGAAATCTAAACCAGATCTAACCATGATTCGAGATCCAGATCAAAGATCGCAAAACATATTACAAGATCAAACCTTTAAACAACCAAAAACATAAACAAATTGAGATCTAAAAGACCTGACATTCAACAGTTAGAAACATTTTAAAATTTTTCCAGATTTTTGAAAACATCAAATTCTTGCATTTAGATGTTATAGATCTACAAGATACCAACCCAGATCAACTATATGGACTACAAACAACATGTTTAAACATTAAAACACAAGATCTAACATGGAATCAAAGTTCAGATTCTTAGGTTTAGGTTTATACCTTACTTGAACAATGCTTGATTCTATGCTGCTGATCTGTTAATGGAAGTAGTAGGGCTTGTTTTTGGGACTGATCCACTATTAAATTTCGTGGGTTTTAGAGAGAGATGGTCTTGGATGAGAGTTGGTGTATAAATGAACTAAATAATGAACATTTCTATCTCTTGATCTATATATATAACTTGTATGCAATGGATTTGGCTAAGAAAGGGTTGAATTGTAGAGTTTGTAGGCACATGGCTAAGCTTAGGGTAGTTCACCAACTAAAGCATTAGCCAATTTAACAAGTTAGCTTCAATAATGCAAAAGGGCAATTTGGTCACTTAGCTTTTGATTTTAATGGCAAAAATGTAATCTTGACAAACCCTTAAGGTTTAACCCTAAGGTTTTCAAAAATTTAATTTTCTAGGCTTTTTATTTAGGGTTTAAAAATAAAACTTTTTAGTTTCAAAAATGAAAATTATGGTTTCTTGATTAGTTTAGGTTTTCTAAGTACTTAGACCCATAAATTAGGTTTAATAATTTACTAATTTGCATTAGGGCTTATAATTAGCAATTAGGGTTTCTATTTTAGCACTTAAGATTCTAGTTTTGTAATTAGGGTTTATAATTACTAAATTAGGGTTTTAGTCGTTAGGGTTTCTAATTATCAATTAGAGTTTCCCTAATTAGAAATAAAATCTATCATACTTGATATTAATCACACAAAACAAAGATCTTAGCTAAACTTAAAGTCCTATTTGACTTCCTAATTAGGGTTTATCAAAATAATACTAAGGTTTTATCTTGTCACACCATAACCTAACCAACCATTATCTGGCCACACACATATCTCGTATATATTTATAGCAGATCAAAATATAATTAATATAATATTATTATTCTCATCCTTATTCAAAAACCGAAATTATGGTTTGGATTCCATATCTGATTTATCTTGCATATATAACATTATTAATTAAGTTAAAATAATTAACTTAACTAATATGAATAAATTTATATAATAAAATAATAATTATAATAATTTCAATAATCATTTCATATTTTATTTAAATAATATATATTCATATTTTAAGGGAAAATAAATAATAAAAATATTTTTACTACAAATAAAAATTATTTGAAATTATTCATGTAATAAATAAAATTTTATTTATCACATATATACATATACTTTACCTTGAACATATATTCCCACCTTTATAATAAAAAAAATTTATACGCAAAATTTCTGATTTTTTTATATAGAAAATATCGGGTTATTACATTCACCCTCCCTTATGAAGATTCCGTACCCTGAATCACCGTTTCAAAACTTATACATATTAGGGTACATAGCATACACAGTCATTGCAAGTAGATCTCGATCAAATTTGATTGAATTGATCTTTAACTATTCAGCATAAAGCTTGCCTATCTGATTAAACGGAAAATTGATTTCTAATAGAACTCAAATTCCTCCTTAAAAATTTCTTTATAAAATAATTTGCTATATATAAGAAAATCATGTATAAGAAAATAAAAGTTATACGAATAATACCTGGAATTCCATCACCAGCTGCCATGGTATCCTGAACCGTCATGTTGAAGACTCTTACGGTTGACTTTGTTGGTTTGTTTGATGAAGTTGGTCCCACAAATTCTAGAGTCCCGCTGCCTTTCCCCGTGTTCACACTCCCTGCCTCCATTCTCCTTTTCTGACAGTCCTTAACTTTATGTTCCATCCACCCACACAGAAAACAACCACTGTTCATTCTTGAATTGGGGCAGTTGGGAGAGATATAGCCCTCATGCCCGCACTTGTAACATACAAACTTACCTTTCAGACACTCACTAGAATGATTTTTCCCGTAATTCTTACATTGCATAGCCTGTTTATTCACACCTTCCTGTTTGACCTAGATATTTCCAAAATTATTCTCCTTCCTCTTTCCATTTCTACTCCTACTCCCACTATTAGTTTCCACCTTCACAGCTCCTTCGACCTTGCCCTTGTTCTTTTTCTCCTTGTTATAGAGGCTCGTGGCCTCACTCCATTCCTCAGCTATAATAGATTTTTCTAAAAGTGCTACAAAGGTATTGATCTGCAACACCATCACCTTGTTGTAGAGTCAGGGTTTTAATACCAGCTCAAACCTTCTCGCCTTCCTAGCCTCTGTATCAACTTGATGCGGAGCGAACCTAGCCAATTCGTTAAACTTTGCGGCATACTCCGTAACTGTCATGTTCTCCTGCTTTAACTCCAGAAACTTCACCTCCATCCTAGACTGCATACTAGACGAGAAATAGTTTTCGAAAAATAGAGCTTTAAACCTAGCCCAAGTTACCACACCTTCTCCTGCCCTCGTTTGATTTGCCTCCCACCAAAAATTTGCCTCACCTTTCATCATGTAGCTGGAAAAAGCTGTCTTTTGCCCCTCAGCTACCCTAGCTATCAAAAATGCTTTTTCTATCTCCTTAACCCAAGTTTGGGCCCCTACAGGGTCAGTTGTACCTCTAAATTCTGGCGATCCTATAGCCTTAAAATCTTTGAAGTTTGCCAAGCGATTGTCCAGCTGGTTCCCTGTGGCTGGCATTCCCTATTGCATAGCCTAAGCTACCATGTTTGCAAAGTTTTCCATCGGGTCTGGTTGTTGTCCCCTAGCGTTGTTGACAGATTCTTCTACTCTTTGGTTTCGAGTTTGACGTCTTGGCGGCATTATCTGGTTAAATAAGACCATAAATTATTCTTTACATTCTAAACCTTACCGTATAAGTTTAATATATCAACTTATTTCATTAATCAAACATAGATTCATATTCATTCGATTAATTCAAATTACTTTACATAGCATAGCACATACTGCTTTAAACATCTGATATCCCCTTGTGACTACAAAAGTCGGGACTTACGACTTTGACTTATATAAAATTTGAGAATATTACATTACACAGACATAATAATCATATATATTATATCAAACACACCTACTCATCAGTACCTATACTACCTATTCACTGCGCCTTTTTCTTGATCTTGGACAACCTTTCGCCTTATGACCTTCTATCCCAGAAATAAAATAGACACCTTACTTTGGATTGGGACAATGAAGAGAGAAATGTCCCTCATGTCCGTAATTGTAGCAAACATTTTCCCTTTTTTGGCACAAACCTTCATGTTTCTTGTTACAGTTTGTACATTTTTCTATTCAGTTAAGGTTCCCTTGGTTATTATCGGAATTTCCTATATCACGGTCTTTCATCTTTCTTTTCCCCTTCTTGCTCGGAGCTGCACCCGATTTGTTGCTTTTGGCTCCCATTTGATCAATTTGGATTTTAAGCTTATCTTGTTCTTCCATTGTTTCTATTAATGCTTTCTGCAATTGACTATTTAACAGCTTTTCTATTTCCCACAGCTTTTCCAGAAAAGAAACCTTGTTCCTCAGATTTTGCAACTCCATTGATGCTTGATCAGTTCCAACTTTAGTGTCCAAATCACTATCTGTTAGTTCCACCATTTCTGGATCTGGTACTATGTTTTCCACAATAACCACCTAATCTGAGTTGCTTTCATTGTGAGCCTCTATTTCAGATATTAACTTTGATATTGGCTCCTTCTTTACGATCTGAGGGCATCCTAATCCTTTTCCACCTGACATCTACACACATAAATTATCCTGATTAGCATATAATATAAACACAAATAACAAACAATAATTTTATATAGGTTATCTTTTATTTTGTTTAACGATAAATTTATTCAATTCATCTCATTTTAAACTCTATATGAGTTATTTGTATTTTCAACCTTTCCCTCTATCTTAAAGGTTATAGCCTAAGGTCTATCCCCACCTAAGGTTTCTAACCCTAAGCTCTGATACCAACTTATAACTTTCATGGTGCTTCCAACCATAGCACTTCACAAGGGTACCTATCAGCTTGCCACCTCGGCGTCCCCTACGAAGATTCTGGCTTCGGTGCATTCCACACAAAGAAATCACCAGCGAGAGGCTCGGGGCTCTTCGCAAATTCATGCTTATAGCTTTGGTACCAACTTGTGACGCCCCCAAATTCAGGTACTTGAAACCCAAACTCGGTGCTTCACGATATTATTTCTATGAGCGGAATAATAATAATAATAATAAACATTAAACTTAATTTACATACATTAGAGTTTTCTAATCCCAAGTACACAACCTTTAATACATTACAATACATGATAATAATAAATATCATTGTCTTAATAGAGTCTAGTTATTACATAGGATAGCATAAAACTCATTCTGCAACCTTTCCTTTTCCCTTGTTCTTAGCAGAGCCTTCTAGTTGATCACACTTAACTGAAAATATTTAAATTAAGCAAGGATGAGCATTTGAGTGCCCAGCAAGTAATAGCAAGCAACAAAATTTAGCTGAAGGAAGTAATGTTTTTCGTGAATAGCGCTTCTGCAACGAATCAATAGTTGTGAAATAAGTTGAAGCAATAATAAACAACATAACCATTTTATTTCAAATTTTGAAACAACGTACTGACTATAAATGGAGATCAGTCGACAAACTATGAACATTGGTTTCTATTTTCGAAAAGGTTAAACAGAACTTCATTTGTAAACCGTCATAACTTACAAGCACGGGGGTGATCAGCCCGTTATGCCCTGTATTGATCAATACTACATGTTCGAACGATATTTTCATCCAGCATATCCGTCTTAGGCGCATAAAAATTTCCCACATTCGGGATGTTCATACATAGTCTGGAATCCAAACCAAAATAATTCAGTTGGATAAAATAAAGTTCTATCTTGTTCAACAATATTTTTAAATCTGTGTCTAGCTGAATCAAATAGCTTAGATGGCTTTTAAGTCAATGTACACATAACTGGAAACCAATAAGTATGTATCAACATGTGATAAAATATAATGATTATCCAAGTGAGGTCACTTATATAATCATGCTTAGAAATTAACAAACAGAATAAATATATGGATTGTACAACAATATTGTATTGATAAACAAATGATCGGATAATTTAAGAACTTGTATGAATACAATTATATGGATACGAAATCAATAACAACAGAGTTAATAATCTGGCATAACGATAATATAATTTTGAAACTTTCTTACTGATGTCCATTGCATAAAGTAAATGCAAAGAGTTAGATACTTGCCTGATCTGCTACTTACACAACTTAGTTTTATCTTTTATATCAAGACCTATCATTAATAAGATCATTTGTTCAATTAGAATAACATACTATAACACATAGTACTGCTATTTGCAATCAGCACATAACCTAATTACATTGTCACATATGTTTAGCAGTCATTGGATCACAAATAAACACTTATCAAGTCAAACTATTTAATTCCAGATCAATTTCTAAAATATTTCGGTGTACCGACGGCCTTATCGGGTAATTATCGAGTCTAAAAATGTATCATGTAGTTCAATATCCATTTAAATAACTTAAATATCAGTCATATTATTTTTAAATGACTTATAATATTTTTTAAATAATTATTATAATTTATCATGATTTTTCAACACCAAATTATTATTAAATGATTTAAATATTAAATAATTTTATTATCATTAATATTTAATCAATATTTAAAATATTAATGAAATCCTTGCAAAATATTAAAGTTATTTATAATAACTTAAAATACTTTTAAAGTATTAATATTACCCTTAAATGATTTTTAAAATAATTAAAATCATTTTTAAATAATTACCATTAATACTTAAATATATTTATCAAAATATTAAAAGTAATTAATTATAACTTAAAATATTTTTTAATTCATTTATATCCTTTTTAAATGACTTTTTAAATAAATAAAATCATTTTAAACTATTTATTTAATATAATTAATAAATAAATCTAATATCATTAATATTAAATTATTAATGAAATTTATCTTTAAATATTAAAAGTTATATTTTGTAACCTAAAATATTTTTAAACACTTTATTTTCATTTAAAAGATTTTTATAATATTAAAATCATTTTTAATTAATTTATTTAATGCATTTATTAAATAAAATAAATATCAATAATATTTAAATAAATACTAATATTTATGAAAAATATGCCAAATTATTAAAAGTTAATTTTTATAACTTAAAATAATATTTTTTAAAATTATTTTTGTAATTTTAGAAATTAATTTCTATTTTTAAATAATTTTCGAGGAAAATAAATTAACTAAAATTAAAAAGCCTGTCGCTATAGCCTTTAACAACAGAAAGTGTCGCCTATTGTGTTCTTGAGGCTCAAGAACATTCATGTGCAGTGATCGAGTGAACAACTTTGACCAAGATTAATTCAGTATCTAAGTTATTTCTAGGCAAGCTATGATATTGATCTTATAGTACTAGTGTAAGACTACATAATCCAACAACAAACATGGCCAAACAGCATAACACCAACGAGATCTAAGCCTTTAAAGTGACTGTCAGAGTTGTTCTTCATTTTCTGGGTTTCCCAGAAATGAATAACAGTTCGACTGGTCATATTTGGGCTTCCACAACTTGTTGTTCGTGTAATGTTTTAGTGAGTTAAGAGTTGCAGTGTGTAGCCAACATGACAAGGTATAGATCTAACACATAAAAGCAATCTAACAACATCACAATCAACAGATATAGTCCGGTCAAACCATGTCAGACGGCATGTTCATATGTTTTATGGGTTACCCAGAAAACAGAGAATGTGCTCGACTTAGCTAGTTTGATCGGTCACTAAGTCCAACCTGTTTGACGTTTTAATGATCTAAAAGCTTAAGCTTGTAGTCCAAACAACATACTACAACTTAGATGCAACAACAAGAACAAAGCAACAAAAACCTGACAGATCAGGGGCCATACATCTTGTCAGACACAATCTGGACAGTTTCTGGGTTACCCAGAATTGCCATATCATGCTCGGTCAACTGAGTTTGACCAACAATAACATGAAATCTAAACAAGATCTAACCATGATTCGAGATCCAGATCAAGATCGCAAAACATATTACAAGATCAAACCTTTAAACAACCAAAAACATAAACAAATTGAGATCTAAAAGACCTGACATTCAACAGTTAGAAACATTTTAAAATTTTTCCAGATTTTTGAAAACATCAAATTCTTGCATTTAGATGTTATAGATCTACAAGATACCAACCCAGATCAACTATATGGACTACAAACAACATGTTTAAACATTAAAACACAAGATCTAACATGGAATCAAAGTTCAGATTCTTAGGTTTAGGTTTATACCTTACTTGAACAATGCTTGATTCTATGCTGCTGATCTGTTAATGGAAGTAGTAGGGCTTGTTTTTGGGACTGATCCACTATTAAATTTCGTGGGTTTTAGAGAGAGATGGTCTTGGATGAGAGTTGGTGTATAAATGAACTAAATAATGAACATTTCTATCTCTTGATCTATATATATAACTTGTATGCAATGGATTTGGCTAAGAAAGGGTTGAATTGTAGAGTTTGTAGGCACATGGCTAAGCTTGGGGTAGTTCACCAACTAAAGCATTAGCCAATTTAACAAGTTAGCTTCAATAATGCAAAAGGGCAATTTGGTCACTTAGCTTTTGATTTTAATGGCAAAATGTAATCTTGACAAACCCTTAAGGTTTAACCCTAAGGTTTTCAAAATTTAATTTTCTAGGCTTTTTATTTAGGGTTTAAAATAAAACTTTTAGTTTCAAAATGAAAATTATGGTTTCTTGATTAGTTTAGGTTTTCTAAGTACTTAGACCCATAAATTAGGTTTAATAATTTACTAATTTGCATTAGGGCTTATAATTAGCAATTAGGGTTTCTATTTTAGCACTTAAGGTTCTAGTTTTGTAATTAGGGTTTATAATTACTAAATTAGGGTTTTAGTCGTTAGGGTTTCTAATTATCAATTAGAGTTTCCCTAATTAGAAATAAAATCTATCATACTTGATATTAATCACACAAAACAGCATCTTAGCTAAACTTAAAGTCCTATTTAACTTCCGAATTAGGGTTTATCAAAATAATACTAAGGTTTTACTGTCACACCATTACTGACCAACTATTATTGGTTTACACATATACTGTACATATTTATAGCAGTGATATATAATTAATATAATATTATTATTCTTTGTCCTTAATTCAAAAACCAGAATTAGGGTTTGGATTCCATATCTGATTTATCTTGCATATATATAGATTATTAATTAAGTTAAAATAATTAACTTAACTAATCTGAATAAATTCATATAATAAAATAATAATTATAATAATTCCAATAATCATTTCATATATTATTTAAATAATATATATTCATATTTTCGAGGAAAATAAATAATAAAAATATTTTTACTACAAAATTAATTATAAAATATAATTTATAATGGTCAATAATTCTAAAAAAATTATTTAAAATTATTCATGTAATAAATAAATTTTTATTTATCACATATATACATATACTTTACCTTGCACATATATTCCCACCTTTATACTAATAATAAAAAAATTATACGTAAAATTTCTGATTTAATTATATAGAAAATATCGGGTTATTACAACAATGGCCTCCCAAAACCCAGAAGACTCCATCCCCATTTCTGTAACTCCTCTTGCTATCATTCCTGCTACTCCTAACCCCACAACTACCACACCGGAACCAAATCCCAAGACTACTCCCTCCTTCAGCAAAAACCCACTAGTAGGCGACTCACAAAAAACACCCCTTAAATACCACAAGGAAGATCAATTCCCTCATATAAACATCCCTTCTCAACTAACAGAAGTTGATCTTCTCGTGATTCGCGAACACTACCAGATCCCCGAAACCCATCATCTGAGAACCCTTACACTCACTGACTGTATGTACCACCTCCTCGACGGCTAGACTACCATGCCACTCACCCTTCTAGAAAAAGGGGTTCGTCTACCCCTCTACGCCTTCATCATCACCCTTCTAGGGTTCATAGGCATTGGACTAGCCCAACTGGTGCCCAACTCCTACATACACATCCTCTCCTTCATTGCTTTCTTCCATGATATAGGAGTTACTCCTTCCATCGACTTCTTCTCCTTATTCACAATCAGAAACTCTTGCGAACGGGGTTTCAAAGTGTTAAGTAAACAATCCCCAAAAGCCAACTCTAAATTCGACAAACGCCCCCTGATGGACACTCCCTCGAGCAATAAAGGGTGGCATAAGGACTGGTTCTTCGTCTCAAGACCAGAGATCCCCAAGATTCCAGACTGGACTTCACACGAACGCCCCTCTTTGGACATCGACAATATCACAGACGAACGTGTGATAGAGATGGCGAAGCTACACGAGAAACTTCCCTTGAAGGAATGGAGCTTCAGCCTCATAAGCAAACAAGCATAGCTATACGACCACAAACGTAAGTTCCGAACTATATACTTGCATTATTTTAGATTCCTTTTAGTAATTATTCTAAGAAATCCTTCCTTATCATCTACAGTATCCCTCATCAAACCAACCTCGAGAAACCGAAGAGACCTCAAGGAATTCCTTTCTGTCAACCCATCTCAAAATTTTGTCGAACCTCAAAATACCAAACCTCAAAACACCAATCCACAAAACACCGAACCCGAACTAACTCCCGTCGAAGATCCAACATAACCTCGACTGAAGAAACGAGCTAACAAAAAACACAAAAACATCCCTGTCCCCACACTTAACGAAAGCCTCCTTGACATACCTAACGCTGAACGCACCCAAATTCTCTGAACCAAAAATAAACGAGCCAAAATCACCCCTCTCAAAGCCGAAAAACTTAGGGTACCCCCAACCAAAGCCAATCAAACACAAAACTTTCCTATTGAGATCGACGAAGCCGATGAACCAGTTAAACCCATTTCTCCCCTCATCAGAAAAAGAAAGCACACCTTAGACAACCAACAGACCCCATCGACTATAATACCAACAACAACTCACACCTCAAATCCATCCGAACAACCAACACCTCCTCCCCACCAGCCATCTTCCTCTAAAGCCATACCACATATACCCGACGTTGTTCGCTCACCCACATTATGGCCAGACAAAAATGAAGAATTCCCTCTACACTTATACAACCGCTTCATCCTTGAAATCGATGACCACTACTTCGGGAACAGCTCCACATCTAATCTCATCCGTGCCGGCATGACCAATCAAGCCCGGGTAAGCCAATTTATTATTCAACCACTTTCATTTATGAATAGCCTTCCGATACCCCATACTAAAACATCCATAGGCTAACGGAATATTCGGGCGGCTCAACCAAAGATATAAGGAGATTGAAGCTGAAGAAAAAGTCGCCTGAAGAGAAAATGAAATCCTAAAATCTGCTTTAGCGAAGGAGAGGAGTTTGCATGGTGACGCCCTTTTCTACACTGAAGACCTCAAAAGAGACAACGCCAAACTTAAAGAAAAAATAACAACAGTCGAAACACTTTAACAAACTGCTTCCGAACGGATCCAAGACCTATCGATAGAAAATGAAGTGTTGAAGCAGAAGAACTAAACCCTCACCCGCGTAATCAACGATACAAAGATACAAGAACAAACACATCTTCAACTTCAATCCAAAATAGAAAAATAACTCCACGAACTCAAAGCCCTCGGCCCACTATTAACCGAAGAACTCCGAAATGAAATCTGAACTGAGTATTAAAAATCACCCGAACTAAACCAACAAAATAATTCAGATGTATACTAAAGGCTACGAGGCAGCCTGAAGCAAACAAAAGAGCAAACTCGTCGTGGTCGCACTAAACCCATTTCTCCTCGACTCTTTTGAAGATGAAGATTGTTAGTTCCCGGAGGCACAATAGATATCTAGAAGGGGGGGTTGAATAGATATTTAAAAACTTTTCTTTTAAACTAGTTAGTATAATTGTGATTAATGCACAGCGGAATGACTATATGATAAACCTTCTTTTAGATATCTTGAATTAATGAGAGTGAGGCAGTTATGACAGTTATAGCAGTTATAATGGACACAGTAGTTTTAAGTGGTTCAGAGCACTTAAAGCTCCTAATCCACTCTTCTACTCTTGAGTAGAAAATCCACTAAGGATGTCTGTTACACTTCTTGAATCTCACAGATTCCTTCTAGACCAGCAGTCTAGGCACTTCTTAGTTCACTCTTAAACTTTTCAAGTCCAGCAAACTTAGTTCTTCACAGTTCACTTAGAACTCTTCAAGTCCTTCAGACTTGGAACTCTCACTTTAGTTGATTGGTTGTTGTTGAGATCGTGATTGGTGCTACTCAGTTGCTATTAAGCACTTGTTTGAAAGAACTGAGTAGCTGAGCAAGCTTTCTCTTTTTCTCAGATCGTAGAGTTGAGCGTTGAGTGTTCTTGTACGTTTTTGTTCAAATGCTTGCTTGTTCTCTCATCTCTCTTTGTTCTGTATATATGTGATCTCTTTAAATCTATCCGTTGAAGTCATCTGATGAGGCATTAAATGCGTTTGACATTTCTGAGCTTTGATGGAGACTTTTCTGCACATCTTCTGAATTGCAATCTGGCCCACTGACACAGCAGACTGCTTTCTCACCTAACACCTGAAAAGGTATTTTCCTCTGCCCAATGGTCCGTTTCTTAGCTTCTTGAATATGTTTCTTTTGATCAATACTAAGGATATCTTTTGTACCGTTGGGACTGGTGAGAGCTTCAACGTTCATAACCCATTCCATATTTGTTGGAATTTGTTTCCAAACAAGAGATAGGGCTCGATGCTTCTGACACAAGACAGATGATACTCTACGATGCATATCATGGTGTCTTGTCATATTTGTGTTTGGTCTAAATAGAACACTACGATTTCTTTCAATAGTTTTGCATACTACGATCTTCACTTGCTCATTTTACAGACTCTATGCTTCCGAGAGCACACTACGATCTCTGCTTGCTCGTCTTGCAGACTCTACATTTTTGAAAGCACACTACGATCTCAGAGTTAGCTTCGGTAAACGTTTGGACCACTCTACGACTACTGGAGAGGCCCTTTAAGGCAAATATACTACTACTCATCTCAAAGACTACGATCCCGATCAGCTTCTACGCATTACGTTGATCAACCGAATAGACTACGATTCTCTTCAAGGCCTATCTATTTCTTTCTAGCCATAGATCAACCTAACATATTTGATCTCTTTATCTATACAAGTGAACATTAAAGGCTAAGATCAACCTAACAATTTTGATCTATCACTAAGTCCTTGTACATATATTCCTCGAAGAACTTTACACATAATCATGAGCATTTACATTAAACATCAAATCACAAAATGCATTCTTCCAACAACGAGGATAACGTTGAAGACGACCCTCCACCTACTTAACTCTTGTACTTGTACAAATTTACAATATTTTAATTTCTTTTATATTTTAATGAAATACAATTCGCTGCTTTTCACTCTTCTTACATTCATCACATACAGTTACTTTATCAAATAATAATCAAATAATCTGAACTCAACACTTCAAACAAAAATCAAATAATAATGCAAAGTAATTAAGTTCACCATCAAAGGGTTAAACAGATCCTATTCACCATCTTTAGGGTGAAAAGACCACCGAACCTCCCAACAATCATGTTCGCCATTTTTAGGACAAACAAGCTCTGTTCTCCATCTTTAGGATGAGCAGACCACCGAACCTCCCAACAATCTTGTTCTCCATCTTTAGGACGAACAAGCTCTGTTCACCATCTTTAGGATGAACAGACCACCGAACTTCCCAACAATCATGTTCGCTATCTTTAGGATGAATAGGCTCTATTCACCATCTTTAGGATGAACAGATCCAACCGAACCTCCCAACAATCCGGTCGCCATCTTTAGGAAGAACAGGCTCTGTTCACCATCTTTAGAATGAACAGACCATCGAACCTCCCAATAATACTATTCGCCATATTTAGGACAAACAGGCTCTATTCACCATCTTTAGGATGAACAGGTATAATTTTCCAAATAGCAATTAGACAGAGCAATATTGGAGAGAAAAAAGCTTCTTTTATTGATAATTGTTGAAAGAATTACAGACTCAATAACTCTAACATCAACTCTACTGAAAATATTTCTGAAGTCTTCCCGCATTCCAGGTGTTCTGTATCTCAGTCCCATCCATTGCTCGCAACCGATAAGTCCCTGGCTTAGGTACTTTAACAACTTCATAAGGACCTTCCCAATTTGGCATCAGCTTTCCCAAATTTTGAGGCATAGAAGCTTACACCTCCCGAAGAACTAGATCACCTACTTCAAATCTTTAGATCTTCACCCCTTTTTTATAATATATGGCCACTCGTTGCTGATATGCCGCAAATTTCACCAAGGCTGCTTCCCTGACCTCCTCAAGCAAATCCAAATTGACCCGAAGTCCTTCCTCATTATACATCTCTCGAAACTAACTAACCCAAAGAGATGGGGAGCCAATTTCCACAGGGACCAAAGCATCAGAACTATAGGCCAATCTAAAAGGTGAATCTCCCATAGTAGTTCTTGGTGTGGTACGATAAGCCCATAACACACTAAGTAATTACTCAGGCCATCTTCCTTTCGTATCATCAAGTCTTTTTAATACAATTCAGGATTGTTCTGTTAGTCACGTCAACTTGCCCATTCGACTGTGGATGAGTGACCGAAGTCTTTCAATTTTGAATTCCCAACGCTTTTAAGAACTCTTCAAACTTCGATCCCACGAACTGACTTTCATTATCTGAAACCACTACCATGAGAATGCCAAACCGGAACACCACATACTCCTTTAGAAATTTTAAGCACTCCTGCTCTGTGATCGCCCGAAGAGATTTGGCTTCCACCCATTTAGTCATATAATCAATCGCTACTATAACAAAGCTGACCTGCCTTAAGCCTTCGGCAACGGACCCAAGATATCTACACCGCAAACAGCAAAAGGTATAGGAGATAAAACTGAATATAATTCTTTCGGTGGCTGATGGGGGATTGGACTATTCAACTGGCATTTCGGACACTTCTTCACATAATCAGTAGC
This sequence comes from Panax ginseng, assembly GCA_020205605.1. Taxonomy (NCBI): domain Eukaryota; kingdom Viridiplantae; phylum Streptophyta; class Magnoliopsida; order Apiales; family Araliaceae; genus Panax; species Panax ginseng. Next base: position 87,551,422 of record CM035139.1, on the reverse strand, counting down.
TTCTTTAAAAATCGTTGGCCAGTAATACCCCTGCCGAAGCATCTTATAAGCTAATGACTTTCCTGCCATATGGTCCCCATAAATACCCTCATGAACCTCCCGAAGGACATACTCATCTTTAGACGGAACCAAACATTTCAGCAAAGGAGACGAGTAAGCCTGTCAATAAAGATCTCCATCAATAAGCACGAAATTTGAGCTCTTGTACTCAACTTTCTTAGTCAACATCCGATCCGAAGACAGTACACCATATGCTAAATAATCAAGGTATGGAGTCATCCAACAATTAGATCGTTCCACACACATCACCTCCTCATGTTGAACACTCGGCTGATTTAGGACCTTCAAATAAACTGACCCATTGAGCGTACTAGCTTTAGTTGTAGCTAACTTTGCCAACGCATCTGCTATTGAATTATCTGATCAGTTTATCCCTTGAAACACATACGAATCGAAACAATGAAGTCGATCCTTCAATTTTGCCAGATATTTCATCATTCTCGAACCCCAAGCTTCATACTACCCTGCGGCCATCTGGTCTATAAATAAAGGCCTTGGGTTAGCCATTTGAAAAAGAGAAAGAGCAAGAAAACTCTGTCCATTTCAATTCATAAACACATCTAGAGTGCTCCAAACTGATTGATTCTTCTTTCCAAACACTTGTAAGCTCGTGTTTTACAACATACTGAAATTTAACTAGTGGAAACTGAGTTTTCAAACGTCAAAAGCTATCTGAAGTCCTCTTGGCGCAAATGCAACGTAAGATATTTGATTTTAAGCTTTTTATCACTTTTATATATATATATATATATATATATATATATATATATATATATATATATATATATATATATATCTACTACGTTGAGAGTCGCGTCGTGTGGGTATGCCCAAATCGTCGATCTGTGGCTTTTTATTGCTTATATATATATATATATATATATATATATATATATATATCTCTGTCATCAAACTTTAGTTGATTGAGCCTAGATATACATCCGGAGCGTTTATTGCTTTTGTATATATAAATACTTATGTATATACATCTTTCTATCAAACTCGATTTGATTGAGCCTAGATATACATCTGGAGCATTTACTGCTTTTATATATATATAAATACTTATATATATACTATTATCGAACTCATTCGATTGAGACTGAGTGTGATATCTGGTGTTTTTACGACATATATATATATATATATATATATATATATATATATATATATATATATATATATATATATATATTACATTTCAGATTAGGCTAGAGATCACTTTGTGGCCATTTACATCAATAATATATATATATATATATATATTTACATTTCACTAAGTTCTGAGATCACTTCGTGACCATTTATTGCTTTTATATATATATATATTTACATTCATGTTTGGCCTGCAGTTCACTTCGTGGTCTTTTACTGCTTTTATATATATACATATATATTGACATTTCAAGTCCTGCTGAGAGTTCACTTACGTGGTAGTTGATTGTTCATATATATATATATATATATATATATATATATATATATATATATATATATATATATAATTGTTTATCGACTTCTTGGTTAGATTTGCCTAAATCTGGTTATTTCCCACTTTAACCGGTTCATGGTGACTAAACTGGAACCGTTGAAGCTGGAATGCTTAGATTTACTCAAATCTAATTCGTTCTCTAGCTTTTGTTGCGGGCTAGATTTGTCTCAATCTGGCTATTTCTCACTTTAACCGGTTCATAGTGACTAAACTGAAACCGATGAAGCTGAAATAGTTTAGATTTATTCAAATCTAGTTCTTATTTTAGCTTTTGTACATATTATTTTATCATGTGAGCCTAGGAATCATGCGATCGCAGATTCAGTTCCTGAATCTAGATTCAGTTCCCGTGATGGATATTTTCATCTATAGCTAGCTTGTAAATTAGTCACAATGTCTGAATTTTCTTAGATGACTCTCATGCCCACAAGGGGTTTGGCACTGCTATATATCTTATTTTCTCGAAGATGCTTCGCATCTTGAAAAATAAAAGCAATCAAGTCGAACACATAATAAAATGAAAGTATCAAATGCATCAATTACTATTGAGCAATAAGGGTTTGAAAATTCTATTTTACAAAACATCACTAACTTATCTTGTTAAAATTGAACTTTTATACAAAAGTCAAATCCTTTGTATATAGGTGCAAATGAGGAAGAGCACTACTTCCAAACAAACTGCATATAGACCTAACACACACACATTCAGATAAAAGTTTAAATTAGAAAGTGACGGTAATCGTGTTATCACGGAAGTCGGGGGTGCCTAACACATTCCCTCCGCTTAATCAAGCCCCCGGACCCTAACGAATTTCGGTTTTGCAGACCAGTTAAACAGTTTCACATCACTAGGTCTTTGTGTAAACCTTTTCTCATTGAGTTAGTGCAACCATTTAAAAATACCAATCAAGACTCTTACAAATAAATCGTTTATATATACATGTCAGACCTTTTATAACTTGTTTTTTCAAACAAATCTCACCTAACATGAGAACACCAAAAGACAAGAACAAAAAGGGACAAATAAAAATCCCGACGTCGACACAACTAACTAAGAGTCACTGTAACCATCAACCTCTGAACCTCAAGACTTTTTGCCAATCGCAACCCTCCTAGAACAGCTTCGAACTCAACCTCATTATTTGTTGCCCGAAATCCGAACCTGATAGCCTATTGCACTTTAAACCCTTCTGGACTCGTCAAAATCATCACAACCCCACTGACATCTGAAGTTGACAACCCATCTGCATATAACGTCCATAAATTTTATGCCTACTAAAGTAATGCAATCGACTTCTCAAACCCTTCAACTTGAGCCAAGTTATCATTCGCTTTAGAGAAAGAACACTCCACCACAAAATCAGCTAACGTTTGACCCTTAATAGTTGTTCGAGGATGATACTCTATGAAAAACTGTGACAATGCCATTGTCCATGCAGCAAGCCTCCCCAAAACTTCTGGTCTACCCAACACCTTCTTCAGTGGTTGATCTGTGTACACCACTATTAACCGACCCTGGAAATACTGTCGAAGCTTCCGACTAGCTATTATCAAGGCAAAGGCAAACTTCTCAATGTTCGGATACCTTGTTTCTGCATCCCTTAGGGCATGGTTCACATAGTAAACCGGGTGCTTCTTACCCCCAATGTCCCGCACCAATACAGCTCCTACAGCCAACGAACTCGCCGCCAAATACAAATAAAGATGTTCGGCAGGAACTGGCTTTACTAACAAAGGAGCCGAAGACAAATACATCTTTATCCCCTGAAAAGCGTCTTCACACTCCGAAGTCCACTGAAAAGTCTTCGCATTCTTCGGCACTTACAACGTATCAAAGAACGGTAAGCATCTTCTTGTCGATTTGAACATAAATCTCCTCAAAGCTGCTATCCAACCTATCAAACGCTGAACATCCTTACAAGACTGTGGAGACTTCATATCCAAAATAGCCTGAATCTTCTCCGGATTAGCCTCGATTCCTCTTTTGCTGACCAAATATTCCAGGAACTTCCCAGCACCCAATCTAAAGGTACACTTGGTTGGATTTAACCTCAAATTATAGTGACGAATAGTCTGAAAGCACTCCTCCAAATCATCCAAATGACCCCGAAATGACATGTTTTTGACAATCATATCATCGACGTAAACTTCCATACTTCGGCCCAACTGCCTTGTGAACACGTAATTCATCATCCTCTGATAAGTAGCCCCGGCATTCAACAAGCCGAAGGTTATCTTCTTATACGCATACACTGACCTATGAGTAATAAAAGTTGTCTTCGGGATGTCCTCCTTGCACATTGAAATCTTATGATATCCCAAAAAAGCATCCATAAAATTGAGTAGAGCATATCCCGAAGTTGCATCAATAAGTTGATCAATATGTGGCAGAGGATAAAAGTCCTTCGGGCGCCTTGTTCAGATCGGTGTAATCTATGCAAACTCGCCACTTCCCATTCTTCTTCTGCACTAGAACTACATTCGCCATCCACTCTGGGTAGTCAATTTCGAATATAAAATCCACTACTAGCAATTTTGCAATTTCCTCGTCAATTATCTTGTCTCTCTGGCGTTGTAATAACCCGGGATTTCGAATAATCCGAATTTTTACGAATAAATTTTTTTTTATATTAATATTGACTAATAATATGGCATTGTGTATCTGTAATACGAGTCTCGAGATGTGGTCAATTTGTGTATTAACTAAAAAATAAGAGTAGAATTGTGCTTAACAGCTTTGGAAACCCTAACCCTAAGTTCGGATAGGGATTTGATAAAAAATATGATTTTAATAATTGTATTAATATGTATGTGTTTGTACTGTAGAGAAATTATTGATCAATAATGGATCGGATAAGGGTTTAAATTTAGTAAACCCTAATAAGGGATTAGAAACCCTAATATCAAATTTAAAAACCCTAACGCTTAGTTAGGAACCCTAATTGTATGCCGGGAAACCCTAATTTAAAATTCAGAAATCCTAAACCCTAATTAGGAAACTTTAATCCTAATTAGCATGACTAATGTGATTATTAAACTCTAATATGATTAGAAACCCTAATTATATTTTTGTTTTAAATTTTCTATTTTAAAATCCTAATTTAGAAAATCCTAGAAGCTAAAGTTATAAAATCTAAGGGTTAAAACCTAAGGGTTGGACAAAGGTCTAGTATGCCATTAAAATGATAATTCAAATGATAAAAGTACCCTTTTGTATATTTTTATTAGTTAACTTGTAAAATTGGCCAAGACCTTTAGTTGTTCACCTACTAAATTGACTTTGTGGCTTATATCTCCAACAAATCAGCATCAACTTCATTTATATGCATTGCATCTAAGGATTTATAAGAGATCTAAGAGAGAGAAAGTCCATTAAATTGCTCATTTTGCCAACTAGCTCTCAACAACTCTTCACTCTCTACATATCCGAAAATCCCAAGTATTTCAGTCCCAAAATAAACCTTAGAAACACCAAAATCAATAGGAGAAGGCAAGATCATTGCATCTTCAAGAGAAAGGTATAAACCCTAGCTAGCCTTTGATCTTGTATTTTTGTAAAAATTCGTGTTTAATTGTTTATATTTGTGTTAGAAGTTATTTTTAGTTGATCTATGATGATCCATTATGGATCCATAGCATCAAATGGCTTTAAAATGGTGTTTTTCAAAAAACTGTTCTTGAGCTTGAAAAATAGTCTGACAACGAAATGTCAGGGGCTGTAGATCTTTGTCTATTTATGATTTTTGTTGTTTTATGTTATGGATCAGTAGTCTGGTATTTGTTCTGCAAGTGAAATAACAGTTATTTGATGCCTAGATTTCGAGTTATAAATAGTCAAAACCCGTTGACCGGGCATGACCGAAGCATTCTGGGCAACCCAGAAAGTGTAATCAACGTCTGACAAGTTTTTCACTCGCTTTGATCTGTCAAGTTTTGTGTGTTTTAATTATGTGTTTGTATCCATTTTGTAGCCTGTAATGTGAACTATAGATCCATGATTTTAGATCATTTAAAACATCAATAGGATTGATGTAGTGGCTGGTCAAACTTGACCATCTGATCACGAGAACACTTTTCTGGAATTTCCAGAAAGTGTATGAACACCGTTTCTGACCATGTTTGACCGAGCTAAATCTGGTTATTGTTTTGTTGTTGGACCGATCTATTGATTTAGTAATGTTCCTTGACATATGGACTCTAACTTTGAACCATTAAACCACCAAAATCATAATCAGAACTCAGATTAATTTGAGCTTGAAAGTGTCCACTCAAACTGCCTGGGTTTCTGCAAAACCTAGGAGCCGTCTGACAATGACTTTGGTTGGCCAGATCGCTTTGTTGTGATGTTGTTTGAGCGAGAAGATGATTGATTCATGTAGTGTTACATAAACACTACATGATCAATGTTTAACATTGCTCACGACAAGTATATATTGGAAATTACAAACGATCAAACAAGACACCCTTGAAACTGGTCTGACAATGTTCTTGAGGCTCAAGAACACCTAAGACGACAGAAAGTGTCGCTAAAGGGCTATAGCGACGGTATAATTATTTTTATTTTCTGAATTTTCGAAAAATATTTAAAAATTAGAAATAAATTCTAAAAATTACCAAAAATGGTTTTAAAAATTATTTTAAATTATGAAAAATAATTTTTGAGAATTTGAAATATTTTTCATTAATAATTATAATTATTTAAATAAAATGATATTTAATTTATTTAATTATTATATTAAATAAATTAGAGAAAAATGATTTTAATACTAGAAAAATCATTTTAAATAAGAATGAAGTATTTAAAAATATTATGAGTTATAAAATGTAACTTTTAATATTTTAAGAGAATTATCATTAATAATTTAATATTAATGATATTAGATTTATCTAATTATTATATTAAATAAATGAATTAAAAATCATTTTAAATATTATTTTAAATGAGAATAAAGTGTTAGAAAATATTTTGAATTATAAAATATAAATTTCAATATTTTTGGAGAATTCTCATTAATAAATTAATATTAATGATATTAAATTTATTTAAATATTATATTAAATACATGATAGAAAAATGATTTTTATTAATTTAAAAATCATTTAAAAATGAAAAAATAATTTAAAAATATTTTAAGTTACAATTAATAACTTTTAATATTTTGATGATAATTTCATTATTATTTAAATATTAATAGTGATGATTTAAAAATGATTTTAATTACTTTAAAAATCATTTAAGTGGAATATTGATGATTTAAAATATTTTAAGTTATTAATAATAACTTTGATATTTTGACAAGTATGTCATTAATATTTTTATATTATTAAATATTAATGATGATAAGATTATTTGATAATTAAATCATTTAAAAATGATTTAAGTATTTAAAAATTATTATAAATTATAATAATTTTATATAAATTATTAAAAGCTTCCGAAAAATATTATATACGATATTTGACTTATCTAAAATAATATTGAAGCTTTGAAACTGAGTTTAATTGACAATGAATGTGTTAATTGTCGGATAGGGTGACCAGAACACCGAAAATAGACTGAAGTCCAACCAGACCGAACTAGTTAGACTTAATGAGTGTTTATATAAGTTATATACACTGATGTGACTATGTGGTAGTGTGCCTAGGAGAAAGATTGACTGTGAATTACAGTGTTATGTGCTATAAATTATTGTGCTAATTGTGAGACCGATATTATCTGTTATAGGTCTTTCGAACGCAGATAAGTATATTGTGTAGCAGTAATCAACGTGAAAGGCAAATGTCATAACTCAACCTTGAGTTATATCTTTTCAAATATTATGGTGGTTAATTATTGTTGATTAGACCACGTCTGAGAATTTATTGTTGATTATTCGCAGTTAGTGCATGTTTATTAATTCAAATTGAATTAGTGATTCTGAGAATATATATTTGTAGAATAATTGTTGTTGGATATTCACATCCGTAGAATATATTAGTGATTGTAAATAGTACAGATAATTCATGTCTATTGTTGAATCGTGTTGAGAAATGTCTTAGCTAATTATTCTGGCTAGACGAACATTTGTTAAAACTTGATAGTTTCGAGAAGAGAAGAGAAGAGAAGAGAATTCAATTATTATTGACAGATCAATGCCAATTTTTTCGGCTAGGTCGGAAAAGAACACTTAATATATTTGAGAAGAGAAGAGAAGTGATTAGATATTGAAATCATTGTATTTCGTTGTTAAATTAAATTTTGATTCAAAGACTGAGAAGAACAACCTTTTATATAAAGGGAACATTTTTGGTAAATAAATTAAGCATTTCTTGCTGTTTTAAGTATTATGCATAATATAGGGTGTAATAAAGATGATCACTTGTTATACTTGTAGAGGGGTATAATTTAATCTTTATGGTTATCTGATACACCTGCGTATATATCAAAGTAAATCTTTGATATCTACTCGAGAATAGAAGTTCTAGATCTTTTGTGATCACTCAGCATAAATCTGAAAAACATTCCACTTTGTTATTGCATAGAATTGATTCTTGATTATTCATTAGAATATCGTAGAAACTTTGAAAGCGTTGCTCTTTCATTATCAAATTATTGTGTTGCATAGATTGTGAGAAGACTTGTTAGAAATTGGAGATTTGTTCAGCTATTTCAAAGTTCCCCGAACTTTGGTGTCATTCTATTGAAATAGATAGTATGTTATTCTTGATTCTTATATATTCATTGTATATCTTAACTTGCGGGGCAAATTTGTTGCTCACCCTTGCTAAATAAAACTTTTCAGCTAGGGATGAAGTAGCAAGAGGTGCTGCGAAGGACAAAAGAAAAGGCAAAGTTATAAATTAGTTATGAATAACATTATTTTTATGTTATGTTTGTAAACCCTTTTTGTATATCTAAAGGGTATGTTTGTAACGTTAAGGTTAGAGAACCTGGGACTAATGTATTAACAATCTTAGTTAATGACTTATGTATTACTATTTCTATATGAATGGGTAGTTAGGTGTTATTATATCGTGGATCGTGAACACCAAACTTGGGGGTCAGGTAACCCGAATTTGAGGGTGTCACAGGCGCGAAAATCCTCCTCTTTTGCCGAACTGGTTTCTTTGTTGGGTCCACATGCAGCCTATGTTTAGCAACCTTTCGACTCACCCCATGCATGTCACTGGGAACCCAGGCAAAGATGTCAGCATAACACTGAAGTAACTCCACCAGGTTCGTCCGGAAAGGTTCTGGCAAACCTGAACCTATCTTTACAGTCTTCTCCTTCTTTCCTGGAATTAACTCAACCTCTTCTGTTTCCTCTACCAGCATAACCAATGGCTCTGTACTGCTCTCCGTAAATGGTTCGATCTCAATAGCCATGGTTTGCTTTTGTTTGCTGACCCCAACACCCGAAGTGATCAACGCATTCCGATAGCATCTCCTTGCTAAGTCCAAATCTCCGGCAACTTTCCCTACTTCATGTGGCGTCGGAAACTTGCTCTTAAAGTGGGGAATCGACGTAACTGCCTAAAGAGCTGTCAGAGTGGGTCTTCCCAAAATTGCATTGTACACTGAATCCACATGCACCACATAAAACTTACACATGATTTCCACTGTTTGTGGGTCATCCCAAGATAATCTGCAACTCAATTATCCTACGCAACCTTGACCGAACATTCTTTGAACCCATATAAAGGAGACTATTGCCCAATCTCCATCTTCCTCCCATCTAGGTTCATCCTCTGATAGGCATGTGCATACAGGATATCCACCGAAGACCCATTATCTATCATCATCCGCTTCATATCCACCGAACCCACCTGTGCAGTAATTACCAAAGCTCCTTCATGAGGTTCAATGGGTTTTGAAGGGAAATCATCATCAGTGAAAGAAATCACAGAACCCGGGTACGCCCTTTCACTCCTCGTAGGTTTGTCCGCTACTGTCATCACCGTATCCAGATACCCACGACTCTTCTTCCCAGTAATTTTGCCCATATTTCCTCCTGTGATCACATCCACAACATGTCTTGTCATATGGGTCTGACCTTGTTGTATGGGTTGATTTTTTTGAGCAAGCACACTATTCCCTTGCTGCATCCTCGGGGGATCCCGACCTGCCATATACTGCACCAACGCCCAACTCTGCACATTCTTCTCGATAAACTCCTTTAAGTTCCAACAAGCGTTCGTATCATGCCCCGCCGCCTAATGGTAATCACAGTACTTGGATAGATTCACAGACCCTAGTTTTATGTTGTCTCTAGGTTGCTCAAAGTAGAACTGGTCTCTTATCTACTCCAAAATAGTAGCCCGGTCAATATTAAGCTTTGTATACACCTTATTCACCTTCTAACTCGGAAAAGGCGGGTGACCACCTCTCGAATTCCAATTATTGTTGTACTTCTTCTGATTCCCATCAGACCGATCATTATTGCCACCGTACCTTTTCTATTTACTATCCGACTTATCTTTGTCTTTCTCCTTTGGTTTTTTCGAAGAGCCCTATTTTAAACTGCTCATGGCTTCTTCAACCACTATGAAGCCCTTAGCTTTCTCAAACACTTCTGCCAAGCTCTTCGGGTGTTGAACATCAGCTTCTTCACCAATTTTTCTGACTTCACCAGATCTAACCCGTTCTGAAATAGTCCCACAGCCTGAAGGTCGTTAACATCTGTTACCTATCCCACTGCTTCTCTGAACCTTTTAACATACTGGCCCAGAGTCTCATTAGAATACTGTTTGATCTGTGCCAACGACCCGGTGGGTTTCTCTCTTCTCTTATTGCTTCCGAACCGGGCATGAAACTTGTCGCATAGTTCTTCCCATGATGAAATTGAGTTTGGAGCCAAGGTCCCCATCCACTGTCTGGCATCCTTCCTCAATGTCGTCACAAAAGTTTGACATTTAGCCGCATCAGAGTATTCATAATAGTCCATCAGCCTATCATATGCCTGGCTGTGGTCGTATGGATCTCCTGAACCATTATAACTTTCCATATAAGGGAGCTTTTTACTGGGATCTGCCTTCTTCCGAAGGATTTCTGGAGAGAAATGGGATGCCTTCTTGCCTGAACTCTCCTTCCCCTACTTAACTTCAACCAGTTGTTTCTGAAGCTCCTCCAGCTTTCTGGCTACCAGTTCTACCCTTTCTGGTTGTGAGGAGACTTCTTTCTTGGGAGAGTCCTTCTTTCCATGTCGGCTCTTTCCATCCGAACTCCCTGCCCTGGACGGGCTTCGTCGATCATTCTTTATATGTCGAGACTACTCAGGGAGAGGTGCCCTCTTTGGAATCTCGGGTGTGCGTCCCCTTGACCTGCTTCGACATCTTTCCTTCTCATTGTGCTGAGAATTCACAGGGCAAGGTGCCCTCTTTGAAGCCTCGGGTGTGTGTCCCCTTGATCTTCTTCGTCGTCATTATCGCCATACCAAGAATCCACAGGGCGAGGTTCCCTCTTTGGATCTTCGGGAGTACGACCTCTTGCTCTGCTTCGATCCCGAGAGCGGCTCCGAAGCCTACTTTCAAATTGCCTCGAATATTCATCCCTCCGTGCTCTGGGCCATCTGTCCGGAGACCTATCACGCCATCTGGGTTGAGTATGGTTGGAGGCCTTGTCTTCCAGTTCGGCCATAAGGACCATCTGCTTGGCAATCTCTTCATTCTGTTGCAGCAGCACCTTCAAAACCTTATCGGTCTCCTGTGTCATCTTGGCAAGAGTTGATCTCTTGTCCGCCTGATCTTCTCGGTATTGGGTTCTAGGCGGTTGCCTTCTACCCTTCTCCGATCATTATCAGGTCGCTTACTGGAGGTGGAAAACAACTTCTTTCTGACATCATCACGGTCTCTAACTTGAGACCCTGTTGGGGCACCTTGTGGCCCAAGTCTATCATGGATACTCTTTGATGACTCCAATCTATCCGTAACAGATCCTTTCTGGTGAGAAGAACCATGTGTCGCCTATCACGCCTCCACCGCAGAATCGCCCCATCTTTTCTCCATAATCTCCAATGTAGGAAGTTAATGAACGTGATTGAAATCCAGCAACACTAGAAAAACCCCTCCTTCTAACATCAATGTTAACACCAAGATCCGTCCACGCGCCCCAATCACAAAAGTGCATCCAATCCTGCACAAAAACGGGTAAACACCAAAAGCTTAACGGCTTGGGCCGCCGGGAGATAGCTCCGATGTGAGAATAAGTACAAGCTGATATAAGGTTAACAATAGAGGTTTAATGCTCTAGTGCTGGAAAGTAATAAATTGCATGTACCTTAAAACCAATTAAGTGCTTTGTATTTATAATTATCTCACCCCCTTCATGCAATCCTTCTCCGAATCAGATTAAAGTTCCCGAACAATGACCAACCCTTAACAGAATTGTATCAAATCTCCTATAATTAAGGAAGTGGATTCATAGTCCAATACCTCATACCAAATCCAAAGTCCAAATATAATTAGGAACCCCAATCCATAAATCTTCTGCCCACCAAACCATCTACTGGTCCAAGCCCATATAACTCCACATAATTAATGATTCCATAGATTTAATAGCTCACTACAATGTAAAGAATCTAAAGCCGCATTCCACAAACAAAAGAAGTTGCCTAATGAAACATCCCATCATTATCACCCACTAGTACACGCCAGCAGATATTTGCTAACCACGTAGAGAGAAAAAGAGGTGGCAAAACGTAAAAAGGGGGATAACTTGCATTTTAATTTTCTCTCCATTTTTCTTGCAACCTTTAATTTCAAGATCTCCAGAGAACTCTCCTGCTTTTGCTTTCCAAAAATCTCAGATCTTTAAAACTAATTCTCTCTCACTCCAAAGTTTTCAAGGATACTTCAAGTAGAATCATTAAAAGCATAATTGAGAAATTGCTCGAGGAGGAGTCAAAGATTTAATTCAGTGACGCTCTTGATTTCTTTAAAAATGGCTCGGTAGAATGTGATGTCGTTCTTTCCAATCTAAGGGGAAAATCGCAATCACCACTGATATGATCTGTGAGGATTTTAGCATGAAGAACACTTGGCCCTCCATTGCCTATGATGTGAATGAGAAAAAGATGCTACTACAAGATTTGGGGTACAAGTTCCTCATTGAGAAGATAAGGGGGGCAAAACGAAGAGAGAACAATATTCCAGAGAATCAAATTTCTTGCCAATGTGATTGGCAATGTTTTGTTGTGCAAGTATGTACATGCAGCTATCACAGCCCAGCAACTATGTGCATCATGTGCTCAGTGATGCTTGCTTGCTCAAGAGTTGCTTCGAGAAGAGCTCTAAGCAAAGGTCAGAAACCCTTTGGAAAGCTTGTGCCTGTTAAGGCACATTAATAAAGACATTGGTGATTATAAAGGACACTTCGATGAAATCCTAACAGGAAAATGCATGAGAAGAAGTTTGAAAGATAGACCAAAAGCATCAAGAAACCACAACAAAGAATACCAGCAACAGATATATTAAACCAACTCCTCAATGGCTAACAGAACTTTTCATTGTTGGATCTTCAGTATCCAACAAAATACTCTCCATCCCATTTTTTTCTTTGACACAGATTATAATGCTACATTTAGATTGAAAGAATGGACTGGGTAAAGAAATGGAATAGAAAAGGGAAAGAAATGGAGAGTGGAATGAGTCATTCCATTCCAATGGAGCAACCAACCACAATTTTTTTTCATTCCATGAGAACAAGTCATTCTATTCTCAAATTCATTCCTTCAATCCAAACATAACACATACATATATATATATATATATATATATATATATATATGCAGTCGCACCAAAAAAGCAATTAGGGCAAGTAAGTTGAGATGTCTCTCATTAGGGTAATGGAGATAAAGGGTGGTTGGCAACTAGGAGTGAGCAAAAAACGGATATAACCGAAACACCGAACCGAACCGAATTAATTTAACCGAAATTTTCTGATAATTCGGTTATTTATAATAATTCGGTTATATCCGAATGATATTACGGGTTTCGGTTAGTTTTTACGGATATTATTTTTAGCCTATTCGGTTTAACCGAAAACCGAATACATGTCTACTTAAAAAAATAATATGACTTAATGACTTATTGTGTATTTGTGTTATTGATAGTTTGATATTTCGGCACTTCGCAAACCCTCATCGCCTCATTTGCCTGATCTCAAACCCTCAATCAGTCAATCTCATTCTCACAAATTCCCAAATCCTAATTTCTAAACACAGTCGAGCTCTGATCTCAGTCCACTGATCTCTGAGACTCTACACAACACAGAGGCCACTGGCCAAATCTCTGATCTCAAACCCTCATCGCCTCCCTCAAGAAGTCGAGCTCGACCCTCGGTCCCTCATCGGCCATCGTCATCAGCCATCGTCGCCTCCCTTCGACCGACGGCAGTCAGTCAGTCACGAAGTCACGGCATCGCCTCCCTTCGAGTTCTTTTGTTTCTGACTTTCTGCTGTTCTGCATCAAGTATTCAAGTCTCTCTCTTTACTTCTCTTCTCAGGTAAAATAATTACTAAGATTATTTTGGTTAGATCTAAGAAGATGAGGACATACATACTAATCGGTCTTTTTTTTGGCCTAAAATGAATTTAGGGTCAGTTTTGTTTATTTATTTAAGTGTATTTGGAAGCTGTTATTATAAATTTTTCTGGTTAGCTTGAAAGTGAGTAGGATTTTCTGCTCTTTGTTGTTTACAAATTGTGAATTTACTTGTGAGGGTAATTAAGAGGTTGAGGAGAACAAGGATTCTGCATGCAAAATGAAGATGATTGTATTTTGAGCTAGCTATTAAGCCTATTATATTATGTCTGCCAACATCAAGAGCAGTCTTGTTTGTACAATTGGGGTTAAAACTACTGTCATGAAGCTTGATGTTATTAGCATTTTCTTCGGCTACATGAGCTCAATCAAGTTAAAAGCTTGCATGATAATGTTCTTGAAGCAATTGTATACAAGTCAACCTAAGGAATAAATAGCATATTTTAATGATTTAATCATCTTATGACCCCTGCTAGTCCCTGAGCTTGCTTGCTTTAATGATTTAATCATCTTATGGGGTCTGTTGTTCTAGTCTTGTGACTTGCAGTTTTACTTAAGTTTATCAGGTAACATGAATGTTCAAGTCTTCAACAGCAACAGCAACAGCTGCTGCAGCAGCTAGCAAGTGGACAAGTGGTAGGAGGTTCAATCAGCAAATGGATTATGGGCAGCAAATGGTCATTCTATGAACTCAACATCAGGCCAGCAGCAACAGCAAATGGGCAACATCAGTTAGCAGCTTCAAGCATATTATGTTTATGGTGTTAATCATTGTAGGAACTGTGTTGTTTATGGATTATGTTAATGGATTGTAAGAGCTGTGTTGTTGTTTATGGATTATGTAATTATGTTTATTGATTGTAGGAAGTATGAACTGAACTGTGTTGCAGCTAGTTTTTTAATTCGATTTTTAACCGAATAACCGAATAATCAATTCGGTTATTCGGTTAGTGTAAAATTCGGTTATTTATTCGGATACTTAAAACAGCGTTTGTTCGGGTATCGGTTATAACCGAATTTGTGATTCGGTTCGGTTATTAACTGAATGCTCAGTCCTATTGGCAACAATGTTGCTCATTAAAATCTGCAGGCTCGCAGATTTACTAAGAACTCTACCAAGCAAAATTACTGAACTATAAATAATCCTCTAATATTATTGGAGCAAGTGCTATAGATCAAATTCATCAGCAATTCTATTAGATTAATGTATAATTGTAATGCCTCCGAACTCCAGTCTAGGGCTTGTGGCATCAAAAACTAAATGCATTCTTTACCCAGAAAATTAGCTAGGATCCCAGAACATGGAAGAGAAACACCCAGCTCAACTGAATAAATTTCAACAAAGAAAACCTAGAGATAATCATCAAGCTATTGGTGTTCACATTAGAGTTGAGAACACTAATCGCTCCAAACCTAACAACAATTCCCACCTGAATTGGATTATGCGAGTTGAAAAACTAAAAAACATTAATTGTTTCAGTTACACCAACGATGTGAACAAAATGAAATAAATCTAACAAGATTAAAATTGAAAAAGCTGTCAAGGAGGAGCACATATAGAAATCTAAACACTGCCTATTTATGGGCCTAGAATATTATTAAAAAATTAATTGCAAAATCTAGGACAACAGCATGTATGGCAGTTCAATATGTTAGTGTCGAGCTAAAATGCATTTGAGACCACCATGATAACAAGTATATTCTGTAACCAAACCAAAATGGTTTTTTTTCTTTATCTGGGTCTTCACCTCACTCATCTTTTTTGCTTGATTTGGCATCATCCTCTTCAAAAGAAGTAGTTTTAGACTCGTCAAACTCCATCAACTGCCCAAGAAGAAGTTGGGAACAATTTCAACCAAGTATGAAATAAATATATAGCAGGCAACAAATCTTGTCATCTACATGTATTTAATACAGCTATCAGAGATCACAGAACATTTAACATTTAAATATAACTTGAGGTTGAGTAGCACTTGTTATTCATGTTCAGAAGTTAAGAGTTGAACCTAGAAAGAGTAGCCAGCGTTACCTGAAACATGGTACGTTTCAGTACGCGATACGAACTATATAACTAAAACGCGATACGCTAGGGTATCTTTATACAAGTTCTTATAAGAATTCTCTTAGAATCTAACTGTAATAAACCTAAATTTTATAGAAAATTTTTACTTGAATCAACAAGTTGATTGTTTTATAAATATTTTAGTACAAATATAATATTTGAGCATACAATACTAAGTTTAATATAGATATTTGTGCAATTCTTATTAAATAACAAAGAAATTTTTAGGTACGCTAAATTTAGAGTATTTGTACGTAAGCCTGTTGAGTACGCAAGTACCAATACGAGGTTCGTTTGGTGTATGAGAGTATCTGATAACTATGGTCTAGGTCTAGGTCTAGGTCTAGGTCTAGGTCTAGGTCTAGCTCTAGCTCTAGCTCTAACCATAGCCCAATAGAAATAGGATTTTATTTATATATTTAATTTGGATAAACAAAAATTGGAGGTATTAGATTCCAAGCTACAATAAGTTTTGATCATATCAATTTAACAGCGGATTAGGTTTAAAGTTCTAAAGCACACCAATAGAGACATGCAATTGCTTGCCAAATTCGTACATCAATATCTTAATATCTTGCATTGTAGCCAAGAGAATTACAGTCTCAGGTTTTATTTTCATCGACAACTTTACTAATAGTTAAAGCGGTGCAACCAAAATTTTGTGGTTTGACTAGGTTCAGCTTCATGGAACTCAAGTCACTCAAAGTTTTTCCCCCCCCTATTATTACAATTGTTTATCTTGAGTTTGTATATTCAGGAAACAATATTATGCTAGCTAACCCACCTCTCAAACGCTATAAATATTTTAATGCCAATTTGTTTCTCAGAAAAATGAAATAAATCTCATCTCATGCATAACATACCCAAGATACTGTCCACATGAAACCTGACTTGAATATCCTCTCCTTCCACTTTCCAGTTTTACTTATTAATTAGTCTTCTTCATAATTTCTCTTGATATTCATCCATTACCTTCCAAGACTGCAAGTCCCATCTGCTCCTCCATTCCTTTTCATTTCCTCTTTTACTTTCTCGCTTTTCTTTTCGTTACTGCTCTCTATTTGCATTTAATCAGTGTTACTCTTTGTTCCTGGTCTACTCAATTATGGCTTTTCCATACATATTACTATTTCAACAAATCTAAAATCTAATAAAATAAGAGAATTGATATTTCCACAAGAAAAACTGATATTTCATAAGGCTCCCACATTAATAGTAATGGGACCCACATTCATGTGAGAGAGACCATCTGAAAATATCTATTTTCCTAAAAGCATCCAGTTTATTCAAAAAAAAATTCTTAGACAAGTTATTTTTCTGCATTGTTAGTATATACTATTTCTTGTACATGAAACAAATACCAAAATCAACAAGTCCTCTAAGAGAATAAAAAAGTTAGTAGTTAAATCCTAACTACACAGACGAGTATCATAATAATGAGGGACATACCGGTTTGACCTCCCCATTCCATATGCAATGAACAGCCAAAAATCCGATTACAGCTGGTACAATATACAGTAGTGCAGGCTGAAAGTAAAATAAAAATGATATAAGATTGACAACAAGTTGAAAGGAAGGTACAGTATGCAAGTGGGGAATTCTCAGACACAGAAACGTATCCCTCCAATCAAAGGGTAGAAAAAAACAAAGCATTCACGACACCCACCTGAGCAGCTTGAAACCAGTTCATGACAACAATAGTAAGGACCAAACCAACTGTGTATCCTAGGAAAGCACTTTTGAAATACTGGCTCTGTTTCCCTCTTGAAACATCAAATCGCAATGCCAGCGCTACAAAAATGCCTGAAATTGCAGGCAATTATAGAGAGTACAACCAAACATGATCCTGTTAGAAACATTCACCTCTAAATTATACCGTCCCTACATTAGACATAAAGATAAAAGTTCCACTAAGCTTAATAAATAGCGATGCATGTTTACTACAAATATCATTGTTGAAAATTAATATATGAGGATTGATACCAAGTTGAAATAATTTTACTACGAATTGTGTTAAGTTTTTCAGTCTTACAAAATACAATACTTTTGTCCTAACGAGGTAGCATGTTGACAAATCTAACAGTTAAGTAGATTATATTCATCGCATAAGCCGATTACACAAATAGGCTGCTTTCATACGCAAGAACCCTACGGCCCGAACTTCCTACACTTAGATTATGAATACTCCATTTTTTTCTCATGACTATACAACTGTAACAGCCCAGTCCCACATCGAAAGTTATGGAAAAAATTTATCTGTACTTGAAGAATTAAGTTACTACCAATAGTACATTCAAGTCATAACATTTTGGGTAAGCCTATGGTAGACTAAGATGACCCAAGAAAATACTATTGGATCAGTGGTTTAAGGTCTTATTTGGATGGATTTGATTCGATTCGGACTTAAAATTTGACCAAAAATTTATTCCGGACTCAAGATTTGACATGGGTTGTTTCATATAGTATCAAAGCCGACTCTCAAAAGCTCGGGTCGGGTCATCCGATCAGGTTGCCGGAAGTGGGGACACGAAGACTGGTAGTATTATCCCACAATGGAGAGAAGAAAGTCCAGAGGTGAGAACACGAAGCCAGCAAGCATTATCCCACAATAGCTAGAGAGGCAAAGATCTGTGGACCGTGTGTGTGATCGATTCTGATGGGGACATCAAAAATTTAAGTGAGAGAGTTTGTAACACCCCAGTCCCACATCAAAAGATATGGAAAAAAATTGTCAGTACTTAAGGAATTAAATTCCTACCAATAGTACATTCAAGTCATGACCTTTTGGGTGAACTTGTGGTGGGCTAAGATGACCCAAAAAAATACTATTGGGTCAGTAGTTTAAGTCCATATTTGGATGGATTTGATTCTATTCGGACTTGGAATTTGACTCGAGATTTGTTTCGGACTCGGTATTTGACGTTTCAACAACCGAGCTTTAACAAAGAGTCGAGGAAAGATCAAAGGTGCCATAAAATGCGCCACCAATCAAAACATAATATAGTTAGTCCATGAGACGTACCATTGTACTTTCTTCTTTTTAAAGGGGGATTTGGGGGGGGGGGGGGGGGTGTGGGGTTGGGAGGTTGGGGTCATGTATGGGGATCAGACAGACTTACTGTTTGTAACCAAATTAAAAGGAACACGAAGTATAATGTGTTCATAATGAGTTCCGCCCATTCGTTAATAGTCCAAAATGTCCTTTGAACCAGATTCCCCATCATGACAATATCAGTTATGTTTAGTATGGTCAAACACTTCCAATTTATGGATGCCATACCTGGAATCACTATGTCTCCAAGTCCAAGCATCGAAAATGGCCGTGCAGAATCTGCTGTTGGGAATAAAAGCTACAGAAGATTTAAAACATCATTCAGAGGTCTCAAATTACTTATACAAAAACATAAAACAACACATGAAGCAAGACAAAAGTTTTTCAATCGACCAAATACTGACCTTTATAGGAGCATCAAAAGATTTAGCAACACTAACCATTACTGGGGTAAAAAAGACCCAGAAAATATCATATACAAAAAGTCCAGCCTGCAATTTCAAGTAAGGGAAACATTAGACAGAACTAAAACCAACAGAACTCATGTGTACATATATTACAAGGGTAAATACATGTCTGACACAACACATACATGCTGGCACAATCTGCAATAACTGTTCTTCAAGAAATAAGGTTTCAAAATTATCCTACGCTTCATCTGAGGCTTATGTGCGTGTCACATGTCTCTACAAATAATTCGTTTAATTTCCTATCCAAAATTCATAACCCCTCCAAAACCCAAATAAGATGATGAAGAGAAATAAAGAACAATAACACCACATAAACAAAAGGTTTGTGTGAACAAGTACTTACCACCTACCAAGGAGAATATATGGGAACATTACTATGGCTTTATGACCTTTCATCAGTTATGGAAATAATATAAAAATTGGACCACGGAATCTATAAATTACAAGAAAAGAATGGTTAAGCTAAAAAATTCTAATCTCAAACTGCAACTTAGGATTCAAGTTTTCCATGCTACTGTCATAGTTTTATGAGTAAAAATCCCGACTCAAAGCACACCAAGAACAATGGGATTGCATAGCTGATAATTTAGCATGACACACATGGAGTCTTAGTGTTATAAGTTATATCAAAGAAAAGGAAATAACTTTCATTTACTTGAGATTTTTATAGAATAGAATTGTTCTTCTAGCTGCGCTCTGGGTTTCTGTTGTGGGAACTTTTAAAGGATCAAAATATAAATATGCAGAGATATTAAAGAACTATTTGGTTATGACTTTATGAGGCTAGTAAATATGATCTTGAAAGATAAAAATAAAGGTTAACTTGAAAACCTAGTTGTTATTAATAGAATACCTAAGAAACGATTACTAGGGTATACAATGAAGACTTAATACGACTCGACTATGCGATCATATAAGATTAGAGGTTAAGTTTATGACCTAGGTTATGTGTTATGTGATGAATGATGTGTTGTTGTTTCGTATAAGAAAATAAAAAAATTACGAAAAATAACGTGAAAACACTATTCACGTAGAAGACGTTTTTCCCGTTTAGGCGGGGGATAAAGACGTATTCACTATTTAAAATTACGAAAAGTCAAAGTCAACATTTTGGCTAATCACACTAGTTAGGAAAGCTAATTGGAAATTGAACTAGAAAGTAAACTAAGTTTGGAGTAACCAAACTAAGTGAGATCCTGTTACGGTGTAGAGAAAGGAGGGCTATTTTGGTCATTTAGAAAGAGTGAAATACTTGCATAGTGTGTATGCAAATATTCTTGTCTTGCACCATAGAACTTGGCAAGTTGAGCTTGTGTAACTTTAGTGTAATCAAGCAATGTTGGTTGCAAGAGTCGAGCTTAGTAGGCCATGGCCTTGTTGGCCAATGGTGGGTTGGTGGTGGAGCTTATGGCCTTGATGGCTAATTGTGGGTGGTTAAGTTTGTGGTTGGCCACTTGTGTGTGGTGTGTTGTGGCCCTTTGCTAGCCATGGCTTGTTGGCCAATTTGTGAGATTGTGGTTGATGACCTTATGAAAGTAGTATGCCCTCAAACCAATCACATAAGATGTGATAATAATTTACTTTGTAATCTTATTCGTTTATTAATAAAATAGTTTATATATATTTAAATGCATTTGGTATCTATGTTTAATTGGTTGAATTAAATAAATGTGATTCCCCCATAATTTTGCAACAATGCTTTTAGAAGCATGAAGAGTTCATTAGCAATGAGATCTAAATTCAAGATAGATCAAAAAGTAAAACGATCCTAATCGATGGATAGTGGGATTACTAAATCCGGGTAGATTAGTACATACTATGTTTGCTCTTAAAAAGAGGATGATTGATCTCATAATCATTTGTGTGGAGACACTAAACCAAGTATATAGGTACTTATTGGAAAATAAGTTCATTGAACGAAACTCAATTAAAGAAACTGCTAATGGAGTTTTACTTGTCTGTCAATAGTTTGTGTGGAGACATTAACCCAAGTATATAGTTGTTTATTGGAGAATAAGTTCACTGAACGGAACTCGCTTAAAGGAACACTCAATGGAGTTTTACTTGTCTGTCAATAGGAGTTCCTATAGTGATATTAGTACAAGTAATCCTTGGACTTAAAATCATCATCGTACCTTGTGTATTCTGAGTTATACTTTGTAATATTCCTTAAAACTCCTAAGAGTAAAAATAAGATATGTTCGGGTATAATAAAATGTACATGGAGGTAGGTGAATGATCAACAAAAGATCTCCCTCTTCCAGTAAAGGGAGAGAATGTCCTATGCAATTTGATAAGTGACAACTAAAGAATCCTAGCCAAGGTGAATGGAAATTAGAAAGAAGTTTCTAATTAACATTAACCAGAGTTTTGCATTTTACAATCGAAATACATATGACCAATTAAATAAAACTTGACAGAACTTTCATGTTTTATATTTAATCGGGACATTGTGTAGTAAAATGATTAAATTGTAAGGTAACTATTTACTAAATAAGTTCTTTGTGATTACACGTTGATTTTTTATTATCCAGATAGTCATAGTATGCTGATGTAAGTTCAATCATAATGTAGAATAAATATTATTTGTTTATATATGAGTTAAAGGAGTTTAATTCATTATAAAAAATATTAGAATGGTTCTAATTTACTTATTCTACTACCGGTATAATATTGAACCTAAAGGGTCACACCATAAAAGAGAAATATTATTTTAGAAATAATTGACTTAATAATAATAAATTAAGTTTTTAATTTATTAGTAAAATAAATTAAATAACTTAATATTTATAATTAAGTATTTGGAGAAATAGTAACTATAAATTAATAAGAGGAACCTTATTATTTATTATTATTAGGTTAAGTTCAGGATGACCACCGAGAGTTTGGGCGGTTTCCCACTTAACCACCATTGTAGTCGAAGAAGCTACATTTAAACTCCCGCCTTTTGAGTTGAGTGAAAACGCCACCTTTTCCATCCAACTTAACTGCCAATGCGTGTATGTCGACGCCAAAAAACGCATGAAAAAAGTAATCTTGAAACAAATAAAAAAGACTAGTAAATCTCCAAAATACCCCTTCTTCCTCCTCAAACCACAATCTTCTCTCTCATTTCTCACTCCTCACACTGCGGTCGCCTCTCTCTCATTTCTCTCTCATTTCAAGCAAAAGATTCACAGAGATTTCTTGGAAGAAAATGGAGATTCAAATTGGTCAAGTCGTGAGTTGTCAACACTAAGATTGGGGTTGATTCAAGTCGATTAGAGTCACCGCCAAGAGTTAGAGATTGGTCGAGTTACAAAAGGAGTGGGTTTGGATAAAATCGATTTGGGGAAATGTAGGGAGAAAGGAATTAGGGTTACGAATACCCCTAACGTGCTTACTGCATCGATGTAGCTGATTTAGCTATTGGGTGGCGCCACCCCGAGGAAGATTTGTAGGCGTCGATACCTTTGTCGAAGCGACCGGAAGAAAGGCTTGTGGAAGAAAGAAAGAACAAAGCCAAAACAAAAGATTTTCAAGCAAACTTTTGGAGTCCGATCCGAAGATGGTCAAAATATCAGTTTGTCAAATGAAGAAAAAATTAAGGAAATTGCAAGAGTTATGCTGATTTGGAAATGGAAATGGCTGCTTTTCTGTCGTGGAGTTGGAATTACAGTACTTTAACAAGCTTTTTTTTTTCAAGGCTATTTTAATTTCCCATGTTGTCCTGCGTCTCCAAAGATGGATTGGTAGCTTTTCAATCGGCTGTCGTGACCACATTCATGTGGGAAGGGCTTATAAATTATTTGTAAGCTAATTAGAGTTGGTTAACATTTGAAAGTTTTGATAAACACATGGGAAGAGGTTTAGTATGGTTGCTACTTTAATATGATATGGTGGATATTATGAGTTAAGAATTGGGCTACACCAGAGATAAATTATTGTGATTACTACTTTAATTCTTTTCATTGAGAAAGTGTAAGTTGAAAAGTTTCTAGTTTGAGAGACATTTGGTCCCTTAAGAAATATGCTTATTACTATCTTCATGTATTGAGCTTTATTTGATCGCAACCTTTTGATCTCAGAAGCGGTTTTGGAACCCGGACAAGGGCAAAACTAGTGTCGAGTATAAGTCAAATCGCATTGGAGGATCCAATTTGCAATGGAACTCAAGTTCTTGGATGGCACTCAAATGATGTGAGAAGAAGATTTCGGAGATTCCATGTGCAAATGTCGGGTTTTGTCTTCAACAGTACTGTAATGAGAAGAAGAGGAACCGTTGGAAAGTTGAGCACGCCCCTTTGACGACTGACCTTTATTGGAATCATTTGGGTTCTTCAAAACTTTCCTTAAAGCTGCGAAGAGTGTTTGTGATTGAACACATGCTTACTGTTGTTACTTCTTTCAATTCTTGCGATGGATAATGCACGAATGTGGTCGGGCTTTTGGTGCAAAGCTCTAGATGGCTTGCAACCTTATTCTTTCAATTCTTGCCAAATGTACTTATTTTTGTGAGCATGTATATAGTGATTCCCTCATCTCTGTCTTACCTCTCCAAGTTTGAGAGGCATCTCACCGTGTCCGGGGAGCAAAGAGATGCACTTTTGAAGATGGTTTGCTTCTTTCTCGGTAAACCTAATCCTCCTCGTAGGCTCATGATGGAATCATCATTAGAAAGTGCAATTTTGAGTATAGGAGGTGTTACTTGGATGGGGAAGATTGTAAAAGGATTGAGCAAGACATGAGTGCTTCGTTTCTGTCAAGATCATGCCTTTCATCTATCACATTTCTAATCACTAGAACCATATCCACCTTGGTATGTCGACAAGTTATCTATCATTTTCAATATATATATATATATATGGAGGGTAATTAAGTCTTTAACCAACTCAAGTAATGGAGTTAAGACGTAAAGCATTTATTCACTTCAACTCAAAAAGTCGGGAGTTTAAATGTAACTTTACTCGACTATAGGTGGTTAAGTGGAAAACCGCCCAAACCTCATGTGATCATCTGAACTTAACCCTTATTATTATAAATAATTTAGTTTTAGATTGGGAATTAAATTAAAACCCTAAGGTCTAAAGAGTTTAGGAAGAGGAGTTGTCTATATAAAGGGAAGCCTTATGATAGATTCGAGTTAGAGATTTTTCTAATAGTAATTGGTATTCTATAATTCTCTACAACCTAGGGAGTTAGGAGAGAGTGAGAGAATTAGGGTTAGTAACCCAAGGTTTGGAGAAACCCAAATTTACTTTCAATAATCATCTTTTGGTGGATCACCTTTAGTACACACACTGAGTAGCTTGTGTTTGATCCGTGGATTGGAAGAAGTTTGGAGGATCAAAGGATTGCAACTTGAAGATCACATCAAGGAGTTGATCAGGTATATCTTTTATCCTTCCTCAATTAATAAATATCGAATAAGGTGAATCTTGGAATTGCATAAAATTTTAAATTTGATTTATGTCATATTTTCGTTGTTTATACATGTTATTGTATGTATATTCATGTTTATGCAAACCTACACTTTATGCCCTAGGTCTTAGGTTTCCTATAAATAAAGTCTCATCCTTCATTAATTCTTGTTCATTGCACAAGAAGCGAAAAGAGAGAATACTACAGTAAGAATCATGAGTGAGGATACTTGTTAGTTGAGAGAAGGAAAAGAAGGTCAAGCTAAGTATGATCAATGTATCAAAAAGCTTGCACTTCAAGAGGTAAACCTAATGGTTTATTTCGTATGTTGGTTCGTTCATAGTTTTTATGTTATAACCTGTGAACATATGCATGTTAGGGTTATATATCTATGATAATGTTAGTAAGTCCTAAAGCATGATAAACTAACCAAGTTATACCTTAGACAACTAATTGAATCAAATTGTAGCAAGTTAAGCATAAAGCTATAAAACCTTGTTTATGCTAGCTTTTGTGAGAGGTGTGCAGCCTTATATGTTTGGCTTTTCATAGCCAAGTCGTAGAGAGGGAAGTTACAAACACGTAGGAAAAAGAATCGCTCGAAAATACTTTTTAGATTGAAAGATATGCATGTTTGAAGTATGTATGTCAAATATGCCAAAGCATGAAAGCTGAAAATTGAGGCACTGCCTAGGTGCTGGTTTAGAGCGTCGAGGCGCCTGCCTAGCAAAGGCTAGCATTGGGCGTTAGGGGCGTTTAAGCATGACATGAAGTAGCGAAGGGCAGCTATGCTGTCTGGCGCGGCGCATCTTAGCCAAGCATGGCTCGTCGGGCTCAGTGTTGTTGTGTGGCGTTGTGCGACGCCGAGCGGCGTTGTGCATGTTGGGGCACGCTATGTAGTACTTGGGCGATGCCTTAAGACATCTAGGCGCTACACTTACAGAATATTTCGTCCGAGTTTTCCGAAGCTTATTTTGATAAGTTTAGGTAATCGAACATTGTAAATGATAAAGTATTGAACTACAATTCATACTTAAGGCTAATTGAAGTAATCTAATAGCGTAGAGTTATGTTATGTCTAATTGTATGTCAACCTAATATATTGTGTATGTCATATGAAAGACGAGAAATTAGTGTAAACGTAAGAGACATAATTAGACAAGTTTCCACACTTTGTGCAACCATGTGTTATAATTGGTTGAATCTCATTAATTCTTTCTTTGAATTATGAAGTTCATTATTAATTGTGAAATAATTTATTGAGAAGAGTTAATTGTCATTTGATTCGGCTTAACTCGAGTATTAAGTTACTCCTTTCGAAATAGTTATTGATGAGATATTGAATTGTTATAATTCTTTATTTGAGTTGAGTTTATTATGTCAAACCAAATTGTTTTGGAGTAGAATCGATATGTTAGTAACTGAGTTGAACAACCCGAGAGAATTTATGAAGTGTCGGGAAACCGACTTCTATACTGTTGAAAATGAAAGTTGTCAGTATAGCTAGTGTTATGCATAACATATGATATTATTAGGTTGAACCCCTTATAATATCTGCAGAAAGTTTTAACTTTATGACTGACGAATGGACGGTTCTAGGTCTTATGACTAACGAACAGTTCTTAGTTTAACAAACCTCCAGCTTACTATTATCAACAATTGTTGATATCTATTGTCGAGCTATTCATCCTTTTGAACCAAAGAAGTGAGTTCTCTTATGTGTTGGACTTGCTGAGCTATTTTATGCTCATTCTTGCAAATAATTTTCATTTGCATTTAAAGAAGTATTACCAAAAGAGTCTGGCAGTAGAAAGAGAAAGTTAAAGAAACGTAGTTAGGTCAGGAAACACTTTATATTGTCTTATAGTATGATGTAATAGGATGTAAGTTGTAATAACTTGGGAGATACGAAATTAAGAACCGAGCATTGTAATATTATTCGATATCAATGATATCAAGGATTTTATAGAAATGTATTGTTTGTGTACTTTACATTTAAGCTAATAAAAGTAGAAGTCATTTAACTATGCTAAATTAATTTTATTGGCAATATCTACAAACTTTTGTCGAGGAAAAGAGTTATCTAATTGATCGTCGTTTAAATGAAAAGCACTCTCTTTCCTAGAACCGGTCGATTGCTAATATTGAAAAGTCTAGGGTTAGAAAAATGGTGTTGAAGTTGAGAAGAAGGATTTAATGTTGGATTGGAGTTTATGGAATACTCATAAGGATGTAGTGTTGGAAAAGTTGCATAATTAATGCATTAGACTAAATCATAATTAATGTCTTTGGAATGTAATAGGAAATTGTAAAGTATACGATTCTGAAATAAAGATTATGTTGTAAGTTTTAAATAAACGAGTTTTTACCAAGTATATTGTTGGTGAATGTTATGAAAGATGTGTGCAAATGAGCACCAGATTCGTTGAAGAGTACAGGAATTTGGGGGCGTCACAACTTATAGACCTCTATTGTTGCCCAACAGATAAGGATCAAATGATAGTTAGAAATTACTGAAACAAAAATAATCCAAACAAATCATTCTTACCAAAAGGATGGCACCAGTCTTGAATGACCCCAATGATAGCATTTCAATTCCCTGAACCATGTGGAAAGGAAAAATCAAACAAACTAAATAGAGTATATTTCAAAGATCAATACCTTAGTGGCTGATTTAAAAGATATAGTTTACAAAACTACTTCATTAACTTTACCAAATGAACTACAAAACCTACCGAGGACATAAATATGCATTGAATTGGAAAGAGGGGGTCTAAGGAACAATCAAGTACCATGCAACAACTATTAATACATCACATACTAGCAGTTAAGGTAGAATTAACAGTTATAAGGGGGTCTCCTTATTGAACAGATCTTGAACACCAACATTTTGACGCTACTTGAAGAACGCCCTACATGTATGAGAGATATTAACATGATATATAACTCAATTTCAAGTTCTGGAAACTTGACAAATACTTTTTGGAAATGCCTCACCAACTGATCTATTTATAATGGATAATTCCTACTAGAGTCATGTCCACTACACTCACTTTCAACATAAGCATAACTAAGACACTAACAAATTTCCAAATAGAGTTTGATAAAGGAAATATCAAAAATAAACTCAATGTGTTTGAAGGAAATTATATATATATATATATATATATTTATATATAAAATAATCATATATTAATTAATTATTATCATGTCCTCATCATGCTTATTTCTTACTTCTTAGAAATGCCAAGCAATATATAATTATACAGGTATCATTCTAGATCTTTGTTTCATGTCAATACTTCCTCTGTTTAACAAAAAGAATCCTTTTGTTCAAAAAAAAAGAGTAATTTTATTTTTATGCTAGTATAAAATGAGACTATCCTCAAGTTTACCATCAAAATTACATTTTCATGTCATTACTGCTAAACTGAACACTCAAATTTTTAGGAATAAGCATGAAACAAGAATATTTATAATGTCGCAGCAAATTTTACAAACGTGACTCTTTTGTGGAATGGAGGGGAGTATTAGATAGCAACCTTATTGAAAATATAGAGGTATCTCACCGACCAAACTACCAACCAAAGGCATAATAATTCATATAAAAAAACATAAAGTACATGAAATGATCATTATCATGTGGCTTTTGGCTAACAACTCTTTTGGGGGGCCAAATACCTCCTAACGTGGGTGCATACACAGAATAAATAAATAAATAAATAAAATCCCTTCATATTTGAGAATGGTAATTAGTCAAAGTTAAAGTAAGACCTATATATTTATAATAAAAAGCAGCAGCTTTATCAGAAAATACATAAACACTATAGCACCAACGCAGAGTGAAATTGCCCACAAACCATCAACAACCGAAGAAAAAAAAAAGCTTTCACATGTGACTGCAACTCAACTTAAAGCATATATTTGTTAACTAATGACTTTGCATGTTTATCACGCTTCACGACTTGTGTATAATTAAATTTATGCAACCAAACCTGAATGCAGAACGCAAGGCCCCCATACATTGTTAGCCAACCAATGCTTCTGTGAAGCATACCACGACAGAAAAAAAGGTTCCGGGATTGCTGCAATTATCTGAGACCTTGTAAACTCAACCTCCAAAGCTGTTTCAGAGAAGTGTAAATGAAAACATTATTCTCTATACTTCGAGAAGGATAACATCAACTAGATTAAACTGAACAGAGGGAGCAAAACTACCAATTTTCATCAATTAGATGTGGCAAGTATATCCTAAACTCATAACTAAACTCAGCCTGAAGCTTTAAAAACTCACCAGGCATTCAATGATGGGGAGAAAAAATACGCTCAAGACAGAACTATACTTGATCAGAGAAAGGCATAAAGCAAAAAAATTTATCATTCAATAAATTATCATTCAATATATTAAATCATGATGATGCAAGGCAAAGTCATAGGGGGCAAATTAGAGTAGTTCTTCTCGTGGAGGAGATGGAGAAGACATTTTCGCTTAGATGATGCCAACAATGTTTGAAGACTAATGAGAGAGTAAACATTATTTTGGGGGTGTTTTATTAGTTATTAGACTGATATTTTTGTGATGGTTGGTTTTTATTTTCTATGTGGATTTGTTGAATTCTTCATTCTTTTACAATTTTTAATATCAAGAAAAAGGCATAATTATGTTTTAATGTTAGTCCATAGTGTTATGTTTTGACTTTAAGTAAAATAAATAATATATAAATTGCACATTGTAAATGACTTTTCGATCGATACGCGATGGAGGTCTTGGCTACATCTCCGGTATGGATCAATCCACCGGGTGTTAAAAATCACATGAAACAGCAGGCACATACAACCAAGAACACCCAAACTATGGGATTACAAAATGACCAGTGATACTGGTAAATTTAGTCCAGTAGTGTATCCAATATAAAAAAAAATCCTTTAGATGACAAAAATCAGTTTAGATTTAAACTTTAATGCCCAAGATATTTTTGAATTTTGCATTGAACTTATCTAACCATTGGAGTGTGAGATGGGAGGATATGGCGGTAAAACTAAGATGTAAAAAGAAGTTTGACATGAACATATGCTTGTACCTATCTTTCCATTGGTACCGATTTGACGCTAATTTACTTGTATAGATGTAAACATGGACATATGCTTCAAGATCATGTTGATTTGTGTTCATATCAGAACTGGATAGGCATATCTCACGGATGATCCCGAATTATAAATTTCTTTTACATGCATATAATGATTGTAGGCTTTATTATTTATTTATTTTTTCAGCTGCAAGACAATTTTAACTATCAACTTAGTAAAGAATTAGAAGCCAATATACACCATCTCAATTAGACCTGGCAATTTGGTTTACAAATCGGTGGGTCAACCCAAATTAATTAAAACCATTTGGGTTGGTTAACTGTTTCAAGTTATTTGGGTTGGTTAAAGTTTTGATCTATATTTTTTATATTAAAAAAAAACCCAAATCAGTTAACTGGCTTGGATCCTTTTTTTTTTTTACCGAAGTTACTCAGAAGTCCCTATTCCATTAGAATGGAAGACTTGTTTTATCCACTGTTTTTAGTTTATTCCTGATTCCTCCATCAATGCATAGATCTGTGCCACCTGTTCTAATTAGGGGAGTTGTGGATTTGAAGAATTATGCATATGATATGAAGCAATGACTGCGGATTTAGGATCACATTTTTTATTTTTTTATTTCATAAAGAACGCATTATTCTAAATTATATTATGGACTAAATTTTTATTTAAATCAGTTTATTTACAAATTTAGAAATGATAATAAAAATAAAATTGTGTACATAAATGAAGGTGGTCAAATTTTCAGAATTAGATTTTGGTTCTCACTAGTTTTATTATTTTTATTTTTCTATTGTGAAACTCTCTTCCTTCTATTCTGACATTTGTATATTGTTGAGTGTAAAATTTATTGACACTGTAATATTAATTATGAAATTCATTTATATTTTTATTAATATTCTTTAAAATAAAAGTTTCAAAAAAGTGTATGAAAATATGGTTGAAAAGATAGCGGGAGGGAGTATTTAGAAGTTTATGAAAATGAGATTTTCAAATGCTTTTTATGAAATGGCCAAGGAAAATATAATATTTTCCAATTTTTATATTAAACTTCATAAAATAAAATATATATGTAAAAAGTGTCTCATTCAAATCTAAAATAATAAGAAATTTTAAATAAATTTGATTAAACATTCAAAATAAAAAATAAATTTGATTAAACATTCAAAATAAATAAATAAATTTGATTTAACATTCAAAATAACTAAATAAATTTGATTAAATATTCAAAATAACTAAATAAATTTGATTTGATTATCATTTGTAAACACCCAAATTAACCATTATGGAGTTTGGACAGGACAATCATATACATCCGTGGCTTACTGGCTAGTAATCCAACATGGAAAAACTTCAGTTCCTCAAGTTCACAGTTCAAATGGATACATAAAAAATGGTTAACTAGATTCAACCCATATGGGTTCGAACCATTTAATGGGCTATACATTTTTGGTTTTCAATTGACCCATAACCATTTTTGTATAACCCAAAACTAACTATACCTACTTTTTGTCAGGAAGGTCTAATCTTAATGCTTAAGCAGAAAAACACTTTCGCCGTGCCACCAAATGAATGGGCTAGTGAATCTTTTCAGATACAAAAATGTAACACACATCAAGGACCAAAATGCATTCTCAGAAAGAATTACCGGCCAGAAAAATATGCTCTCAAAAGTCAAAAGTAAATCAGACACAATAATAAGTATTTTTTGAAGGAGAAGCGGAAAGAAATACTAACAGCGAAAGTATGGGAAATGCCAGCTTATAACATCTTCATTCCAATGCTTTGGCAGAAACCGTCTAATTGCAGGTAATAGTGTCGCCCTATAAATAATAATTGGGAAAAGAAAAAGTGAGAAAGATGTCATGCCCAAATGGAACTAGTTTTCAGAAGCACGTTCAAAATTTTAATTATTTAGCAAAATATAACGATCCATACGAAAGAGCTACGATCCCCAATACAAAGAAGTAGCAAGTCAGTACAGCATTGACCAAGTCTTTTGACAGGAACTTAAAAAGCAAGAACAAAGACAATAGCATTGCACTCCCAACCAAGGGGAATCGCATGGCATGTTCGTTAGACATAGTCTCCTGCAAAATTAAGCACATCATATTATTAGCCCTTCTTTTAATGAAGCTAATTTCAAGATTCATGTAAATATGGGAGCAAACATCCTCAAACAAGATCGATGTTTGGTTACTTACTGAAGGTGGCGTTGGCTTGACGGAACGGTAGCATCCCACATACACCGTGAGGCAAGCAGTCAAAATGACGTTTAAATTTGGGTCTACCTTCACAAATAGCGGTGCCACAGATAAACCTGTAACCAGTAACATATGAATGGATGAAAATCTCAAATAACAAAGAAAATGCTCTAGGGATCTTACATGACTACAGTAGCACCACATAAAACTGAAAAAACTAATGCCATTTATGGAAAACACCTAACCAAGTTACATTTATTCCTTCCATACCAATCATGGTTTTAGGTTTACAATGCAATATTTATCACATAGCAATGCCTAAAAATCAAGAAAGAACCAGGAACATCTCATAATATTGCAGTACACATGCAATAGTTGTCCCATCTTCATCTAGGGTTTAATAATGAAACACCACAAGAACTCTTACTTGCTGATATGAAAATTGTCAATAAGACAATATAGCTAAAATAGCCATATTCTACATAATATGCAACAGATGCCCATACTAGCACAACATGCAATATTTTCATTAAACAAATCACAATCATGTAGTGAATTTTTAACTTTTCTATAGAATAAGATATTAAGATCAATAGTCTGTGATGTGATCGCCTGGGTAGGTAAATTGATGCATCCACTGAAACCAATACTCACTTTGTAACTATTAATGCAAAGTAGTTCTCTTTATGATTAAAAAATAAAAGTAAAAAATAAAAAGAAACTTGAGAAAGATGCAACTATCTAATATCAATCAGAACACAAAAACAAAGAAAAAAGAACCATAACTAAATAAATATTCCAACATCACCAAAACTCCAAAACTCTCCATCCAAGCTAGATTAAATAAATAAATGGAGTAACACACAAGGCTCTAAAAGTATTAAAAGGTCAAATGAAAGACGGAGTCAAGCTTTAAATAGAATAAAAGCAAAAAAAAAAAAGTAATTATCAAATTTAAAGTTCAATTACTAAAGCTATACCTTGCATCAAAATTTAATGATAGGATTAACACTATACTAATCTGATGGAGTTCTGTTGGACAACTGGTAAATCAATGAGTAAAAGAAATTTCAAGAAGGATTCACACAAATTTCAAAATATCATCCACACAAATTCCCAACTGAAATACACAATACAACATAGTTTAAATAAAAAGTGACTTAAGACAATCAAATATCATGAATGAGGCAGAAGTATCATACCTAAAAGAGCAAGATTGGCAGCACGCTCACTATTCTTCATTGCACTATGCCACTATCACAAAGCTTGGGACAAAATTTGATGCAGCAGCAAAATCTAAACGATTAAATTGTTATATCCTGTTCAAAATTAACCTAATCTTAATTAATAAACTGAAAATATAATCTTTCATCAGAAATCAACATAAATCGTTCAAGGTAAATAAGTAATCTTTTCAAGGATTTCAAATTACCTCCTACAAATTAAGATCTAATAAATCAAGCCCTAAAACAATTCAATTCAACCCAAGTTCAATGAAATCAAAATTGTGAGTAAACCGGCCCCAAAATCAAATTCTATAAAAACACAAATTATGTACTCCACATCACAATATATATGTATATATTTACCTGAAGAAAAGAGAGAAAAGTAAGAAATTTCTCTTCTCTCTAGTGATCGTAGGAGATACAGATCGGAGATTAATTCGTCAGTTTTTTGAGGGATTTAGGGTTTTACCTGATAAAGAAGGAGAAAGGGAAGTTATTGAAAATGTACCGGATGAGTCATAAAGTTTTGATTTTGGTCTATGGAGCCACGTCTGAGAAAGCGTTAGAACCAATGAATGATGGCCATGTCAGCAATTTAAATATCTTTGCGCCATATTTTGCAAAGGAAATAGTGAAGTTCCATGGTAAGGAATTAGAATGTACCTTATAGATTTGGTCCGGGTCAAATAGCGTGTGGTCCGAGTGGATTAGATCAAAAATTATATAATTTGTTATAAAACTTTAGCAAAGTGTATAAAGATACTCTTATAATTGCTGTATAAATTTAGAGAGAATAAGCAAAAAAAAAAGAGAGAGAGAAATTCTTCAGAGAAAACTCTTATCATTTCCTTCAGCTTTCATTCCTTTATATAGGAAAAGGAGAAGTCACGGGTAAGGAAACTAATGGCTCACGGGAGGAAGAGAAGGAGAAAAAGGGAGAAGGAAAGGAAATCACGGGAGTTTCCCTCCAAAGGAGGTAATCCCACCCATGCATTACAACACTTCCCCTGATTACTTACGATAGAAGATTATGTCTCATTAAAAATTTTGTTAAGAAAATCCAGTGAGAAAAACTTAACGAAGGAAAAAAGAGTACATACCTTTTACATAAATATCTAAATTGACTGCCTCGTTAAAACCTTGTCAGGAAAAACCCATTGGGATAAAAATAGTGACTAAGGAAAAAGAGTACAGTCTTCCCCTCAAAAGGAATTCATTACTCCTTGATGAAATGTTATCATAAGTCTTTCAGTCGACACATTCCGATCATTTTCCAAAGTTTTGCAAACGTTGCATTTGGTAGCGACTTTGTGAATAAGTCGGCTAGATTATCATTTGATGCACATCTATATCACCCTTCTTTTGTAGCTCATGTGTGAAGAAGAATTTAGGTGAAATGTGCTTTGATCTATCTCCCTTGATGTACCCTCCTCTAAGTTGAGCAATGCATGCAGCGTTATCCTCATACAGAATTGTAAGAATGTCTTTGATTGATGGTAATCCACATGAATTTTGAGTATGCTAAATAATTGATCTCAACCAAACACACTCTCTGCTTGCTTCATATATAGCGAGAATCTTTGAGTGATTTGAAGATATAGCTGTCATGGTTTGCTTTGTGGATTTCCAAGATATAGTCGTGTCACAATATATAAATACATAACCTGTTTGTGATCTTCCATTGTGTGGATCTGATAAATATCCTGCATCGGCATATCCAACCAATCGCGAAGTTGAATCTCTCGGATAAAATAACCCAAGATTTATACTTCTACAGAGATATCTCAAAATGTGTTTGATTTTATCCCAATGTCTCTTAGTTGGAGAAGAACTGTATCTTGCTAACAAGTTGACAGCATAAGTAATATCAAGTCGTGTACAGTTTGCAAGATACATAAGAGCACCTATGCACTTAGGTATGGAACTTCAGGTCCAAGAACTTCTTCCCCACTTTCTAGAGGCCGAAATGGATCTTAATCAACTTCTATAGATCAAACAACCATCGGGGTAGTCAAAGGATGAGCTTTATCCATATGAAAGCGACTGAGAATTTTTTCAGCATATGTGGATTGATGGAAAAAATTCCAAATGCTAAATGCTCCACTTGTATTCCTAAACAGAATTTTATCTTTCCAAGATCTTTCATTTCAAATCCATCTTTTAAATAAGTAGCAGTCCTTGTGAGTTCTTCAGGAGTACCAAGAAGATTTAAATCATCCACATATACAACAATGATGGAAAATCCACTTTGTGATTTTTTAATAAAAACACATGGACATACATGATCATTTATATATCCATTTTTTATTAAATATGTTAGTTCCCAGAGGCACAATAGATATCTAGAAGGGGGGTTGAATAGATAATTAAAAACTTTTCTTTTAAACTCGTTAGTATGATTGTGATTAATGCATAGTGGAATGAGTATATGATAAACCTTCTTTGAGATATCATGAATTAATGAGAGTGAGGCAGTTATGACAGTTATAGCAGTTATAGCAGTTATAATGCATATAGTAGTTTTAAGTGGTTCAGAGCACTAAAAGCTCCTAATCCACTCTTGTACTCCTTGAGTAGGAAATCCACTAAGGATGTCTGTTACACTTCTTGAATCTCACAGATTCCTTCTAGACTAGCAATCTAGGCACTTCTTAGTTCACTCTTGAACTCTTCAAGTCCAGCAGACTTGGTTCTTTACAGTTCACTTAGAACTCTTCAAGTCCTTCAGACTTGGAACTTCTCACTTTAGTTGATTGGTTGTTTTTGAGATCGTGATTGGTGCTATTCAGTTACTATTAAGCACTTATTTGAAAGAACTGAGTAGCTGAGCATGCTTTCTATCTTTCTCGGATCGTAGAGTTGAGCGTTGACTGTTCTTGCACGTTTTTGTTCAATACTTGCTTATTTTTCTCACCTGTCTGTGTTCTGAATATATGTGTTCTTGAAATCTATCCGTTGAAGCCTTTTGAAGAAGCATTAAATGCGTTTGACCTTTCTGAACTTTGATGGAGACTTTTCTGCACATCTTCTAAATTTCACTCTGGCCCACTGACACATCAGACTGCTTTATCACCTAACACCTGAAAAGGTGTTTTCCTCTGCCCAATGGTCCTTTTCTTAACTTCTTGAATACGTTCCTTTTGATCAATACTAAGGATATCTTTTGTACCGTTGGGACTGGTGAGTGCTTCAACGTTCAAAACCCATTCCATGTTTGTTGGAATTCATCTCCAAACAAAAGGTAGGGCTTGATGCTTCTGACACAAGGTAGATGACACTCTACTATCCATATTGTAGTGTCTTGTCATATTGGTGCTTGTTCTTAAGAGAACACTACGATTTCTCGCAAGGATTTGCACACTACGATCATCACTTGCTCGTCTTGCAGACTCAACATTTCTTAGAGCACACTACGATCTCTGAGTTAGCTTCGGCAAACGTCTAGACCACTCTACGATTTCTGAAGAGGTCCTTCAAGGAAAATACACTACGATCTTCTAAGCTCTACGATCTTACCTTGGCTTCTGCAATCTGTTGATCAGCTTGATAGACTACGATTCCTGTTGAAACCTATCTATACATTTCACGATAGATCAACCTAACATCTTTGATCTCCTTATCTATACATTTGATTATAGAATGATGAACACTTAAAAGCTAAGATCAACCTAACAAATTTGATCTATCACTAAGTCCTTGTACACATATTCTTTTAAGGACTTTATATATAATCATAATCATTTACTTTAAACATCAAATCAAAATATGCATTCTTCGAACAATCTCCCCCTATTTGATGTTGACATAACCAAGGAGATTTGTTGTCATGATTATCAATATCTAGATGCATTTTCAGTAAAGTAAACATGACTTAATATTTCAAAGGTGCAATTTGAAATTTCTAGAGAATAAGCATGAATTTATTGATGTCCAGAAGAGTAGATATTACAGATAAGCTTTACATCAATAAGAGTTTAAGTTTCAACTTATCTCTATTTCTTGACCTTTTGCTTCGGAGGATTTGCATATTCCTCACTTCTCTCCTCTTCTCTTTGCTTCATCTCTTCGGCCAAATCTTCCAGCTCACTTAGGCATAGTCTAGGATTGTGATCATGCTTATTCATGAATGCAGGATCTCCAATTGATATCCTTAGGCCTGTTGTTATCACCTCATGAGAGTTGGTAGTTGGCCCTAGACTCCTTAATGGTTGAGCCATTAAAACTTCCTGTTGATTAGCTCGTTGAGCCCGATGGCTGGATCGTGGAGTCAGCTGAGTGATTTTCCTTGCAGGTGGGTTCCTCGATGCTTGAGTTTGGAATTGTCCTCTGCCTCTGCCCTTGCCTCCCTGACCTCCCTGATCTCCTTTTCCTTTATTCTCCCCCTTTATGTCAGCATCAAGGGTTCGAATATCTTCGGAGAGGCGAGTGACTCCTTGGACAAGCTCGTTGAGTTTGACTCTGAGTTTGAGCAATGTCATCACGATTTTCTTGGATCAAGGCATCAGAACGAGTTTCACGTCGTTGAAGAATGTTGAGAATAATTTCTGTCTGCTGTATTTGACCCATGGAGAAGTCTTGAAATTCTTTGACTACAGTTTGAAGACTTTTGATGCTCTGTATCATTAGATTGTTCTGAGATTCTTGAGTTTTCTGTAAGATCAAGACAGCATCCCGATGTTTTTTAGCTGCAAGAAAGTGAATATCGTCCCTGTCTTTTATGCTTTGAAGCATTTCTTTGATGATTTCTTTGAGCGTTTTAGAGAGCTCAGAGCTTAGGGAGCTTGGGAGATTGTTTGCAGCATTGATCATTGATGTTAATCTCAGCTGAATAAGTGCAGTATGATCTTCAAGACTCTCGTCGAGTTCCTTGATCACTTTCTTAGACATTGCTGACAAATCAGCCTTTGTGGATAGTTCTGACAGGAGTTCATTTAGATGAGGAATTTATGAGGGAGGTGTTGTGCTCTTGAATTGATCTTGCAATGAGTAGAGGGCAAGATCAAGATTGAAATATTTAATATTGGACGAGGAGGGAATATCTGATGTAGGGGTCTGGGTTTGGATGTTGAAGTTTGGTGACTCTACGATTTGAGGTGAAAACTCTACAATTGGGCTAGAGTCAGGGATCGTAGAGTTGATAGGATGTGAGAGCATTAGGGAGTTGATCTTATTTGGTTCCTCGATTCATGAAATTTTGGGATTCATGCAACCGAAAATTGATTTAGTGGATGAAGAATCACTTCCAACCATCGTGGGAATTCATACAATTGATTAAATGAGGATGATGACAAGTGATTAACTCTGAAAAGAGTTGGGATAGATAGTACCTCAAGTTTGTTCTTTGAGGAAGAATTGTTGGTGAGAAGCTTCTTGGCAAAATTGAATCTCCCTAGGAATCCATTAGCTAGCACTGAGATGGTCGGATACTCTTTGAAGCTCCAAAACATGTGACTCCAAGAGTTTAGAATTTGAGCTTGATGGAAAGGCATCATAGGTAGATATGCAAATAGTTGTTCATAGTTGGCTCTTCTATGCCCATCAATGCCCACAGCTATAATCTCTACCTCATCACCTTCATCCTCTTTTCTGCTTTCGTTGGAGGATTCCGTTATCTCAATGGCCTCATGATGTTCTTGCACTGGTTCTTCTTCATTTCTTCCTGGAACCTCTTCTTCTGTCATAGAGATGTCATGAGCCTCCCCCTCACCGTGATCATCTTCTTGTACTATCAATAGCTCCCCCTCAACTGGGGCACTTTCTATAATGGGAGTTTCAGCCATCTCCCCCTCAATAGGTGTATCCTCTATCATCAGATCTTCAGCTGTCTCCCCCTCAGTTTGAGCTTTGACTATTTGGCTTTCATTTGTTGGTTCCTTTTCAGTAGTCAATTCTTTGTCTTCCCTCTTTAGTGCTTTCTCATTAACAAGAATATATTTCTTAACCAGTTTCCTTCTTGGTTTTTTAGGCTGAGCCACAGCCTTAGGACTCTCTTTAGTTTCATCCTTCTGATTAGCCAAAATGTTTGTTGCAGCTACTTCCTTGTTTGGTCTGGTCTCTACGATCGGCAGAGACTCTACGATCGAAGAGATTGATGGCATTTTGGTCTTGTGGCTGATTTTATTCTTCTTCATCAGTTGAGATATGGTAGCTCTATCTTCTTTTGCCTCAGCCTGCTGTTGCTTCCTTTTTAGGATCCTTAGAGTCTCAATGTCTGAGGACTCTACGGGCTTATCGGTAGTGGATCCTTGAGGTTCTTCTATAGTTCTGTCTTTCAGCTTCCTTTTCCCTTTGCTTTTTCTGATTAAAGCAATGGGTTCTTCTTTGTTAGCTTCTTCTTCTTCTTCTTCTTCTTCTTCTTCTTCAGTTTCTCTGACAACTGACATATTTTCTGGCATTACTGATTCCTTTATTTCACCAGTTCTTCCACTGGATTCAGACATCATTCTCACGTTTTCAACTGGATTCATTTTCTAATTCTCGAACAGTTGTTGGGTCATTTGTCGATTTGGATTAATAGCTTCTCCTTCATCATCCTCAATTAAGTCACCCAGAGCAGCCTGTAAGATGATGCTTATAAATCGCCCATAGAGCATCTTTTGAGAGCTCTTTGTCTTCTTTGAGCTGATTAACCACTTCCCAATCCATTCAAGCAATAGAGCCCCATAGTTAAGTTGTATTCCATAACATATGGCAGTCATGAGTTTGAGTTGTACCTTATTCACGGAGTCATGACCAGAGCTTTTGCAACATATGCATTTTCTAACAATATCAGCTAGAAATTCGTACCTCTGTGGAAACTCCTTCTTCTTGTATCCTTTGATGAGAGGAGATTTCTTGTGGTGCATCTTTTTGAGTCCCTTATGGAAGTCTATGCCATCTATGGACGTATATCCTTCAGGTTTGAGACCTAGGGCTAGATTGATGTCTTCAGCCTTTAGTCTGATTTCCACATTCCTTACTTTCACAGAGATGGTGTTGTTTTCAAATACACCATTGTTGTAGAATTCTTTTACCATCTTCGGGTAGATCAATGTGTCTGTACCCAAAGCTTCTTCGAGACCCGCTTTCTTCAGTAGCGATAGTCTTGTGAAATTTGGGTTCAGCTGTTTTGAACTTGTCAAAGCAGAGTCTGTAGCTGGAGATAACACTAGAAGTTGCCATTGATTTCTTTGCAGGAAGTGGGACTGACTGAGCTTTCTACTGATTTAGGGTTTCTGCTTGAGAGAGGAAGAGAGAGATGATCTTTTGAACTTTAGATTTCAAAAAGACGATTTTAATTTGTATTTGTAACTTCCCTCTCTCCATTTTGCTTAGTGGGACAGGTATCGAATTTTGCTTGGCTCTACGAATTTGACAGAGAAGGATTGTACTGAATTGCCCTTAACTCATTCTGAGCTAATGTATTTTTTAGTAGGACTACGATCGTTGAGATGGTCCTTGGAATCGTTGAGTCTGTTCTACCATCATTGAGTCTGTGTAGCAGTCGTCGTGTCTGAGCTATAGAGTCTGAACTGCGATCGTTGAGTCTGACTATCAATCGTAGAGTCTGATCAAGTCCTCATGATGAACTTTCGACTTAGCATTCTTCTTGGTTTAAGGTAGCTCTGGAAAGACCAACCTCATTGAATGAATCAAGGGTTAGGTTTGTCCCTGAGGTACTTATCAGAGAGATTGCCTTGTTTGATACTTGATCATCATAGGGTGCACCTTTTGTTTTGATGTAACTCTGCTATCGTTGAGTCTGCACCGCGATCGTTGTCATTGTATGACACTTCAGTTCTACGATCGTGGTCTTCCTTTGATCATGTCTATGATTTCAAACATAGCCTTTAAACATGTATGTTTAGCACATACTAGAGCATATTTTTCATGGTTGTAAGTTAAGCATGCCTAGCTCACTTATTAACTTGTTAAATCTGGATTCATCTAGAGGCTTTGTAAAGACATCAGCAAGTTGATTGTCAGTAGGGATATATTGTAAAGATATAGTTCCATTTTGCACATGATCCCTAATGAAGTGATACCTTATTTCTATATGCTTAGTCCTAGAATGCATGACAAGATTATGAGTTATAGCAATTGCACTTGTGTTATCACAGTGAATAGGAATGGATTTAAATTCAAACCCATAATCTGCTAGTTGATTTTTCATCCATAAGATCTGAGCAAAGCAACTGCATGTAGCAATGTATTTAGCTTCTGCAGTTGAAGTAGACACTGAATTTTGCTTCTTGCTAAACCAGGACACAAGTCTGTTTTCTAGCAATTGACAAAAGCCATCGGTACTCTTTCTATCAATTTTGCAACCGCTGAAAATCAAGATCTCGTATATCCTATTAGCTCAAATGAGGACTCCTTGGGATACCAAAGCCCCAAGTGGGGTGTACCTTTGAGATATCTTAAAAATCCTTTCAGACAGATAAATGAGATTCTTTAGGATTAGCCTGAAATCTAGCACAAATGCATGTTGCAAACATTATATCTGGTCTCTTGGCGCTTAGATATAAAAGAGAGCCAATCATACCTCTCGTATTGAGTTATATCAATACTTTTGCCTTTTTCATCTTTGTCAAGCTTGGTTGCAGGAGCAATTGGGGTTTTCATGGGAGAGGCTGACTCCATGCCATACTTCTTAAGTAAGTCTTAAATGTACTTGGCTTGGTTGATGAAGATTCCTTCATCAATCTACTTTACTTGCAGTCCAAGGAAGAAGTTCAGTTCACCCATCATGTTCATTTCAAACTTGCTCTGCATAAGCTTGGAGAATCTCTTGCATAGCTTTTCATCAGTAGATCCAAAGATAATATCATCAACATATATTTGAACTAATAGGACTTTGTCTTTGTGCTTTCTAAGAAATAGTGTGGTATCTACTCTACATCTAGTGAATCCATTTTCAATAAGGAAGTTAGTTAGTGTTTCATACCATGCTCTAGGTACTTGTTTAAGACCATATAAGGCTTTGTCTAATCTAAAGCCATAATTAGAAAGAGATGGATTGATGAAACCTGGAGGCTACTCTACACAAACTTCTTCTTAAAGTTCTCCATTCAAAAATGCACTCTTGACATCCATCTGAAAGACCTTGAACTTCATGTGAGCAGCAAAGGCAAGAAATATTCTGATGGCTTCCAGTCTGGCAACAGGTGCAAATGTCTCATCGTAGTCAATGCCTTCTTCCTGAGAGTAGCCCTTGGCCACTAGTCTTGCCTTATTCCTGGTGATGACTCCATCTTCATCCATCTTGTTTCTGTAAACCCACTTGGTTCCAATTACAGGATGGTTCTTTGGTCTTAGAACTAATCTCCATACTTTGCTTCTCTCAAACTGATTAAGTTCTTCTTGCATGGCCTCTATCCAGCTGAAGTCTTCCATAGCATCCTCTATCTTCTTCGGTTCTATTTGAGATAGGAAGCTTAGATAGAAGCATTCATTTTGAGTAGCAGCTCTTGTTTTAACTCTTGCATTCGGATCTCCAATGATTAGATCTTGAGTGTGATCTCTTGCCCATCTGCTTCCTGTTGGGACATCAGTTCTTATGCCTTCTTGTCTTAGATCTTCAAGATCTATTTCTTCTTCTTGATGTGGAGGTTCGTTGTCTGGCATAGGCCTCTCTACGATCTCATTCCCTTGCTCAATGATTTCACTGTCTGGTACTACGATCGTAGTGTTGAGCTCGACGACCTCGTTCGTAGTGTCTGAACTGTTAGTCGCAGTATCTTGAGGCATTGTTTTATCTAAGTCTGTTTCATCAAAGATGATGTGAATCAAGACTTCAACACTCAGTGTCTTCTTGTTGAACACTCTGTAGGTCTTGCTGTCTGTGGCATATCCAAGAAAGATTCCTTCGTGTGATTTTGGTTGAAACTTTGTCAAATATTGCTTTCCATTGTTAAGAAAGTAGCATGCATAACCGAAGACATGAAAGTAGCTGACACTAGGTTTTCTTCCTTTCCATAGTTCATAGGGAGTCTTCTTAATCGTAGAGTGTGTATGAGTGATCTGCTCGAGTATAACAAGCGTTGTTGACCGCTTCGCCTGTAAGTACTCAAAGTGTATGAGTCGCCGCTAAGAGAGTCCTTCCAAATTCTATTAATGTCTCCGTTTTCTCTCAACAACTCTATTTTGTTGAGGAGTTCGTGGAGTCGGAAGTTGTGACTAATGCCATTGTTCTGCATGCGTAATTGGTCCATTTCGAGAAGTCGAATTCTCTACCATGATCACTCCTTATAGCCTTGATTTTCTCTCCTTTCTCGCTCATCACAAGCTTGAACATTTTGATCAAATTGAGAACTTGTCTCATCTTTTGAGGTTGAAAAGAACACCCATGTAAATCTGGTGAAGTCATCGACTACGACCATAGAG
Organism: Panax ginseng; assembly: GCA_020205605.1. Taxonomy (NCBI): domain Eukaryota; kingdom Viridiplantae; phylum Streptophyta; class Magnoliopsida; order Apiales; family Araliaceae; genus Panax; species Panax ginseng. The sequence goes on along the minus strand of CM035139.1, from coordinate 87,507,484 downwards.
TATCTCTTTCCTCCAAGGCTCGTTGTTGGAATTGGCCCAAAAGGATCCATGTGTAGCAGCTGCAAAGGCTTGTCAATTGAATTGACAGTTTTGCTCTTAAAAGTGCTTCTGGTCTGTTTTCCAAGTTGACAGGCATTGCATGGCCTTTCTTTAATGAAGTTGAACTTGGGTAGGCCTGCAACTAGATCTTTTGAAGCTAATTTGGACATGCTTTTGAAGTTGAGATGAGACAGTCTTCGATGCCATAGCCAGTTTGTTTCTTTAGATGCTTTAGCCAAAAAGCATATTTTCTCGTCTGAGCTCAGTTTTCCAAGATTTACTATGTAGACATTTCCTTCTCTTGTTCCGGTTAGCTTCACAGCAGATGTCTTCAGGTCTCGGACATGGCATTGATTGTTGAGAAATGTTACTTGATGACCCTTGTCGCAGAGTTGGCTAATGCTTAGAAGATTGTGTTGTAGTCCTTCCACATAGGCCACTTTGCTGAAGGATACCTGATGAGTGAGTTTTATACTCAGAATTGAGTGCGTTTGAGCTTAATCTTTTGGTTGATTTTAAGTATTTGTGTCTATTCATGCATGTTTTATGTTGTTTTTTAGGAATTGGGACAAAAGTTACTTGGATCGACGTCCGGGGTGGCTAGATTTGCGTTTTCGGCTTGCCATTTACACAGCAGTCACTTCAGAGCCAATTTGAGTATTGCTCCGGACCTTATTTCGAAAAACTTAAAGAATGAAAGTTGTAGATCTACTTCTTCTCTTTCCGGAAAATCTTGAATCATCGAAACGGAGTTCGGACGAAGAAGTTATGGCCATTTTTCCAAAGGACGTCAGAGCAGAAAATGTCAGAGAATGGGGCCAGCACCGGGGTGCCCAAACCAAGGCTAATTGGAGTGCCGGGGCGCTAGGGGACAAATTTCTTGCAGTTGTTTAGTACCCTGGAAAGGCTGGGAAGGTCCTAGCAAGGCTTGGACGCGCTTTTGGGGCAAATTTTGACACCTTTTTGACTCCAAATTGGATTGGGTTTGTTCCTAAGCTAAAATTGGACTCAGAACCTATAAATACATGATGTAAGGCATAAAATAAAGGGAGATTACATAGATTAGACTAGATAAAACACTGCATTAGATTAGAATATAAACCCTAGTTCTTAATTAGCCATTGGAGATTGAAGTAAATTGAAGAACACTGAAGATCAAGAGCAAGAGCAAGAGGGGAGCATCAGATTTGCTGACAACAGATTCTAATCTCTTCTCTTATCATAGTTTTATCTTTTAATGTCTATTCAATTGTGAATTCTTGGTTTTAATTCATTAATTATGAACTAACTCTTTTATTAAGATTCTAATTGAACCTTTTATGGCTATAAATTAGTTATTTGATTTATTCCAATTATTTGTGTCAAAGTGAGTTGCTTATCTTGCCTTATGCTTACTGATTAATTATCTGATCAGTAATTACCTTGTTACTCTAGAAGGAATTGAAAGAGGAATTCTAGGGTTAGAACTGGGCATGATATCATGTGACTTAGTTATTTGCAAAGTAAATAATTAAGTTTGTGAATTGAATGGAAATATCTGTTCACCGCATGTAACACATAAGGAATTGGGATTGAAAAGAGTTTAATTCAATTGTTTTGCATTGGAATATAGCAAGATTAATCTGGATTAAATAGAAGGCAATTGATCACTTGGAAAAGGACTTTTGGCATTTGAGAATTCCTGTTAACAATTTAGTAGGCATAAATATTGGGATAAGTGGATAATTGATTTAGATTTCATAATTGGGGATATTGAAGTCTTAATCCTTATTTATCTGAATTCATTCAAATCTTAGTTTTGTTTATTTGATTTATTTTAGAATAATTTCTTTTAATTGTTAATTTAGTTTTCTTAATTAGAAAAATCACAATTTACAGTTGTTTAAATAAATTTGATTTGGTTAAGAGTTAGTATTTGGTGATTTTTATTAAATAATTCCTCGTGGAAACGATACTCTACTTTCACTTTATTACTTGTTGACCGTGTATACTTGCACGTATTCATTGATTCATGTAAATCGATCAACAAGTTTTTGCTACCGCTTCTTTGGGAATTAATTTAATAATTTTTTTACCAATATTAATTTCAATCAAATTAGTCTTAATTTAAACATTTTTATTTTTATTTTTCATTCTCTTCTTATATTGTCTCTTTTCAGGTACCATGGATGACTTTGCGTATCAATGGCCATACATGAACATGACTCAACCAAGGAAAATATGGATTGATGAACTTAATACATTTTCTGCATTATCAGCACATATTGAGACATTTTCGAGGAGTTTAGAAGCTTTTTGAAGCTCAACGTCACAAAGTGTGGTCATATTTGTGATTATTGTCTTTGAAATCATATGAGTCATCAATGCGCCATCGCTTCGAAATGAAGACAAAGATAGTGGTGATTACCCCAACAGTTATGTCTATACCAACAACTATCATCAGGATTGGGGGTATCACCCGGATTTTTCATGGAATAACAATCAAGCTAAAGCGCCGAGACAACAAAACACATCCGGATTTCAAAATCAGACACAACAACCAGAGCGGAAAGCAAGTTCGGAAGAAGCCTTGGATAGATTTGTTAAAGCGTCTGAAAAAATGAACGAGACAAATGAGAAAAAATTTAATCAAATAGAGCTGAAAATGCAAAGCCAATGTGCGTCGATCAAGAATCTGGAAATCAAGTGGGGCAGATAGTACATGCGTTGAACAACCGTCCTCAATACACTTGGCCCTATGACATGGATTCCGAGACTGATGGAGAGCCCGAACAAAATCTGCAACTAGATGAGCCACAAGTAGTTGAAAGAGGAAACAATTGGGAACCAAGAAAAGGAGATCGACGAAGATTTAATTGTAAGATTCAACGAAGATGAACCGATTTCGTTAGTATCCAATGTGCCTCCTCCACCAAAGTTCAATAATCCGGGCAATTTTGCAAAACCATGCCCAATTGGCAGTCATGTCGTCGGCAAAGCTCTTTGTGACATAAGAGATAGTACAATTGTGGAGTCATGGTTTGATGAAAAGGAGAAGATAGAGGAAGATACCATTATGTTTATTAAGCTTCAATGCCCTAATTTGATCATAGACAATATAGAGAAAACACCTAGTTGTTGGATGTTCTTAATAGGGAACCTATCTCCAAAGAGCATGCTAGGTGACTTTAATTCAAGGGTTTTTGCTAACGGGAACCTCCCAAAAGAGACATTGCTACTGATGGATGGAGGATTCCTCAATGTTCGTAGGGGAATTGGATAGAGAATTGAAAAAGTCAGGCTGAGACTATAAAACAAGCGCTTATTGGGAGGCAACCCAAGTTTAATTTTTATATTTAGTTTTTATTAGGTTTTATATTAGTAGTTTTGAATTTGCATTTATTTAGAATTTAATAAAATTATTTCTATCATGGTTTATAGGTTACTCAAGTCAAATTCAAGTGTGGTGCCCAATTTATTCCATGTGCCTAGCCTATTCTCCAAACTTAGCGGACAAGGAGGAAGATTGTTATATTTTCAGGGAAGTCCTCTTCTTTAATTTTTTCTATTTTAGCCATTGAGGATAATGTCTAGTTTAAGTTTGGGGGCACTTTAGTGTCGTATTGCATATAGTTAGTTATCTGCATGGTAGTTCATTTTTTTATGTGTTAGCATTGTGTTTTTTTAGGTTGCATATAATACATGGTAGTTATTTGCATATTCATATATGTGTTGTATTAGTATGTGTTCATGTAGTATAATTGCATTTTTTTTTATTATTTTTGCATGAATCTGTGTGATCGGTTGGTGTGGTCTTAGCTCGACCTATGATAAGATTGTTTTGCATGTTAACTTGAACAGTGTTGATAATTGATGATGAGTTCTAATTTTAATCATGATGATAATATGAGCCTGTCTTAAACTTATGTAACCGGTTAGCACTTAAAGTTTAACTATTTTAATCCACTTGGTTCAAGGGTTTCATAATTTGTTTCTAAGGGAAATTCTTGGTTAAAATTTAAGGAAATTAGTGAACTGGCAGTAAAGGTTGGAATGACGTAAAAGCTTGAGTTTGGGGGAATCTATGGGATATATATATACAAAATGAAAATGAAAAAAAAAGAGAAAAAAATGAAGAAATGATGAAAAGAAAAAAAAATATAGAAAATCCAGAAAAAAGAAAAAGAATAAACACCGTGGCATGCTTGTCTAGTTTTGTGGCCTTTGTTACTTGAGTAAGTAAGCCTGATGGGATTGTCTTTACACCTCTAAGGTCTTAATGGCTTGGGAGTCGTTGGTCGAAAGCTCGTTAAGGTAAAGATCGAAAAGCCTAAGGAATAGGACATTGCACAGCCATGAAAAAAAATGAATAAAACATGAAAAAGAGCAAAAATACCCTCGTGGTTGAATAAAAGTATAAATAAATCTTGTATTTACCCTAAGACCTGGTAATTGCTTAGTTTTAACCGGAGTTGTCATGTTCACAAAAGTAATTGAATTGGAACTGAAATTTTCCTTCTAAGAAGTTTGTTATGTGATTATCTTGAACTGTGGTTGGTTAGAATGGTTAACAAGCACACACACACAACATGGGTGATGACAGGTTTGGATTGACTAATTGGTTAGAGTTATGGACTTTGACTTGATTGGATATATTGTTTGAGTATCAATGGTATCTTTGAGGCCTGTTGCTATATATCATACTGATTTATTACTGGGTTCGTAGGTATATTAGAAAGTAGATCATGCATATGCATTCATGTAGTTGAGTTAGTTTGTTTATTTTTAGTTCTTTTGTGTTTTTGCTTGAGGACAAGCAAAGGTTTAAGTTTGGGGGTATTTGATGAGTGAGTTTTATACTCATAATTGAGTGCGTTTGAGCTTAATCTTTTGGTTGATTTTAAGTATTTGTGTCTATTCATGCATGTTTTATGTTGTTTTGTAGGAATTTGGACAAAAGTTACTTGGGTCGACGCTCGGGGTGGCTAGATTTGCGTTTTCGGCTTGCCATTTATACAGCAGTCACTTCAGAGCCAATTTGAGTATTTCTCTGGACCTTATTTCGAAAAACTTAAAGAATGAAAGTTGTAGATCTACTTCTTCTCTTTTCGGAAAATCTTGAATCATCGAAATCGGAGTTTGGACGAAGAAGTTATGGCCATTTTCCCAAAGGATGTCAGAGAATGGGGCCAGCGCCGGGGCGCCCAAACCAAGGCTAATTGGAGCGCCGAGGCGCTAGGGGACAGCTTCTCAGCGCCGTGCCCAGCGCTGGGGCGTTGGGGAAGGTCCTGGCAAGGCTTGGACGCGTTTTGGGGCAAATTTTGACACCTTTTTGACTCCAAATTGGATTGGGTTTGTTCCTAAGCTAAAAATTGGACTTGTAACCTATAAATACATGATGTAAGGCATAAAATAAAGGGAGATTACATAGATTAGACTAGATAAAACACTGCATTAGATTAGAATATAAACCCTAGTTCTTAATTAGCCATTGGAGATTGAAGAAAATTGAAGAACACTGAAGATCAAGAGCTAGAGCAAGAGGGGAGCATCAGATTTGCTGACAACAGATTCTATTCTCTTATCTTATCATACTTTTATCTTTTAATGTCTATTCAATTGTGGATTCTTGGTTTTAATTCATTAATTATGAACTAACTCTTTTATTAAGATTATAATTGAACCTTTTATGGCTATAAATTAGTTATTTAATTTATTCCAATTATTTCTGTCAAAGTGAGTTGTTTATCTTGCGTTATGCTTATCAATTAATTATCTGATCAGTAATTACCTTGTTACTCTAGAAGGAATTGAAAGAGAAATTCTAGGGTTAGAACTGGGCATGATATCATGTGACTTAGTTATTTGCAAAGTAAATAATTAGGTTTGTGAATTAAATGGAAATATCTGTTCACCGCATGTAACACATAAGGAATTGGGATTGAAAAGAGTTTAATTCAATTATTTTGCATAGGAATATAACAAGATTAATCTGGATTAAATAGAAGGCAATTGATCACTTAGAAAAGGACTTTTGGCATTTGAGAATTCCTGTTAACAATTTAGTAGGCATAAATATTGGGATAATTGGATAATTGATTTAGAGTTCATAATTGGGGATATTGAAGTCTTAATCCTTATTTTTCTGAATTCATTCAAATCTTAGTTTTGTTTATTTGATTTATTTTAGAATAATTTCTTTTAATTGTTAATTTAGTTTTTTTAATTAGAAAAATCACAATTTACAGTTGTTTAAATAAAATTGATTTGGTTAAGAGTTGGTATTTGGTAATTTTTATTAAATAATTCCTCGTGGGAATGATACTCTACTTTCACTTTATTACTTGTTGACCGTGTATACTTGCACGTATTCATTGATTGCGAAATCGATCAATAATACCGCACCATTTCCAGCTGAGCCATAGCCTCTTGTCTTGCCAAAGCCATTATCTCCAAAGATGACCGAGGGACTGTAACGTCCCGAAAAATCGAACATTTTGTAAATACTTTTAATAATGAATAAAATATTATTATTTATTATTATTATGTATTCGTAAGATGAATGTCGTTCTATAACCTAGAAACCCCGAAATGTCGTAGTATTTCAACTTCGTGAATGGATTAAAGTGTTTGAATTTCTAAGACGAAAATAAAAGCTTTCCGAGAAATTTTCCGAAAAACACTATTCATCGATTTCTGCTCGGGAATTATTTTTGAACTTCCGAGAAATACGTAACGTTATAATATCGAGGTGATATTGATTATGTAATAATAATCTAAGTATGGAAAACATAATATTTCGCACGCGGACCTAATTTGGGAGCGTTCGGTTTATTAAGCGTTAAGGAAAGAAAGTTGTAATCATATAATGCGTATGCATTGTACGAAGTAATGAATGTAAGTATAATACGACATATTATACTATTAAGAATGGAGAATGAAATAACGTATATTACGAATAAATATACGAGCTAGCATACGAGAATTATACGTGGTGTATATATGTTAAGTTGTTAATTAAATGTAATGGACTTTTAGGATTATTAGCTTAATGATAGAAGTCCAATAGAATGTAATACTCAAGCCCAAGTGTTTGATAAATCATAAGTCCAATCTATTGTAGCATAAGCCCAATACGAAATAAGCTAGATTAATTAGCAAGCCCAATGTGATTAAGCTATGATCCATGGGGCAAACCAAGTGAGAAATGGGTAGACTTGATGGGCAAATATTTGGTGTGATGAAAAAGTGTTGTGGCTAGCAAGTAGACTTGGATGTTATGAAATGAATAGTAAGGAGGTGGGAGTTGAGGAGGTTAATAAGGAGGTGGAATGGCCTAAAAGACTAATAAGCCCTAGCTTTGGGTTGCCTATAAATAGAGAGCTCTCAATTCATTTGTTTACTTGATAAATTTCTCCCAACTCCTCTCAAAGATAAGCAACTTAATTGTTCGAGAGAATAAGCCACATAAGCATTTATAAGCCACTTCAACCTTTGCTATATTTTCCAAAGTGAAGTGAAGTAATAGTCTTCAAGGGTAAGACTCATATCTATTATATTCAATTCTTCTATGATAGGATTGATAGAGAAGAGGGATTGTTTGTTAAGAATATGTAATAAGTTATTAATGAATGAACTTAAGCTGAATAAGTTGAAGAAGCAACTTGAACTCTAATAAGTTGATAGAATCATGAAGAACTTATCATATGCTTGTCATATGATGTTAGTATGTTGAATATAGTATGAGAACATTGATTGATGGACTTAAGTTCATGGTAAGTCATAAACATGTGAATTTGTAGTTAATAAGTTGATTAAGTCATTGATTTATGAGAATAAGTCAAAACCTACTTTGATGATAAGTTGGTGTGATAAGTAACTTGAAATGTTCATGTGTTGGTTAAAATCCATTTAGAATGACTAGTAATGAAGCTTTGCCGGAATTCACACGATTGGACGATTATCGTCGAATTCGTAAAATTCTCGGAATGGAAGTCATAATTTGTGTTTGAAGTCGGAAACGTTGGTTTTCGATGGAGACAAGTCATATTTGGCATTATAGAGTTGCGGACTCAAAAATGACCGAATTCCGACTTAGAACGAAGAAACGAGCGTTGAACGTTCACGAACGTTTATCGTTTTTGTTAAAATGAACTAATAGGTTAAATTTTAGCAAACGAAATCAAATAGATAAAATTCTTGCATGAACGCATAGAGTATGAAATTTGTGAACCGTAGGCTTTTGAACAAGCCAATTCAGACTTATAACGAAGAAGTTATGCGTCCGATAGTTTCACCAAATTTGCAAAAGCTTCAAATTTTCAAAGGCACAGAGTCAGTACTGCCACAACCCAAGGCCAAATGAGTGGCGCCATGAACGCCGCAGATAAGTTCGAAAGCACACTGCTAACTCAAGCATGCAAATGGGACCTATAGAGTAAGGACTCGTCGTGCAACAATGAAGTCCGGACTTGCCTCTCACTCGTTAACTCACATACAAATACGACTTGAAGAAGTAATGGGTGGCCAGCAAATACCAACCCTAGGATGTGGATAGTAATGAATGTTTTCTGATATAAAGTGATAGAGAACTCATTGGTAATGAACTAAGGCATAAACATAACATGGTTAAGGCATTGTTAGACACTTATGTATGATGATTAAGGGTTAATAATCAATTGAAGATGATCGTAATGTGAATGACGTAATGTAAAGCCGGAAACCATAATAACAGATCTAAGTCAGAATTAAATTGAGATAATGGGTAAGATATAATAGTATACTTACTTGATTATATAAGACCTAATGTGGTATGTTATATAATCATGTATTGTAGAGATTTAGAGACTTAAAGAGTACGTGTGATAATCAGTAAGCAAACGCTGAAGGCAAGTATTCTAACCCTTGTTCCAGTTCAGTCTGGACAAGCTTTGTAATTCCTGTATCCTTTCACATGAAGTTTTATATGAGGAAGTCAAAGTCAATTCTTTCGGCTAGACTTATGTTATGATTCTATCAAGCATGTTTAAAGTTTACCAAGTTATATTGGTGTGGTTTTCAATCGAAGACTGTGTATGCTAAAATATTTTCGTCGTTTAACGACAGGCACGTGAGGTTGCCACAACTTAAACGTATACACTTTTAATGAATGTAGTGTTGATCAACATAGAGTACTATGGGCTAATCACCCAGAAGTACTCGTAAGTAATGTCGGACTTACAGACTTAGTGTCGGGTCGTCCTTTTCAAAAGAACTTATGAAATGCTGAAGGTCTTGCACCGAAACTGATGTTTTACTGAATATTGTTGTTGTAAAACATTTTGAATGAAAAGAAGTGCTATGTTGAATTATCAATAGTACTTCGTAACTATTGTTCAGTTACTGAAGATATATGAGTTCTATGTTTCAAGCATTTTTTTATTAGAATTGTAGTACTTGCTGAGCTAGTCATGCTCACTCTTGCTTGAACCATATGAACACAGCTAAGATCGAGCTTTATCAAGGCTCCGTGAGGATAAGGCAAGGAGAAGACGAATCCATAGAGTACTTTTGTAATAGTATAGGATGAACGTTTGTAATATATTGAATATTATGACAAGAACGAATGAATGGGTTATAAAGAACTTGGGAAATGTAATATTATTTTGAATATATAGAAGTTATATTAGTCCTTTTGAGACTATTCAATTGAATGAATGGATGAATGGTAGTACTGCAGTAGCACCATCCATCAGGGTTGTAAGAGACCCAGATTTGGGGGCGTCACAGGTTGGTATCAAAGCATTAGGTTATAAAACTTAAGGGGATTAAAAACCTTAAGTCATAACCTTAAGAGAAGTCAAAGGAGTATAAGAGGAAAATAACCTTATAAAAATGCATTATGATTATGTTATGTGTTTTATTATTCTACTTACGTGTACTAATCAACTTAATTGTTTTGTGTAGATGTCGAGAAAACGGAATGTTTGTAGATGGTCAAGCCATTAGTGAAGAATCTATGAACCAAATAGAGGTTTTACCAACCCCATAGCAAAGCAGATCCGGAGGTGGTAGTTATTGAGTCTGGAGACTCAGATGATGCAGACTACATGTCAGTATTCGATGGGATGATAGAGGAGGAAGTAGAGACAGTGTCCTTTAATCTAGTAGCTATAGCAGCCGAGATAGCTCTGGGGGGTCGATAGTGTCTTTGTTCATGTCAGTATTGGATACAAATATCCATTACTATCAGGAAGTCAAGGAGCTGAAGGCAGAGCTCTAGATGGTTATAGAGGACAAGACTGATGTTGAGTCCATGTGGGAGCAGGAGCATGATGAACGGATTTTGGCTAAGGACAAAGTCCACGAGTTAAAGCATGAGGTCTTTGAGCTCAAAGAGGAGCTAAAGACCAAACTGCAGAAGATAGGGAGAATGTACTATATCTATAGGAGTTCTCACATAGATTTCCAGCAGCAGGTAGCTGGTTATCCTGTAGAGGTGGGGCAGATGCGGCATACTATCAGCCGTGATATTATTGCCGGTCTTGCCAAGGCATATTTTGATAATGCCTTGAGGCAGATGTAGACTAGTAGTAACTAGAGTAGTTTCAATATGTAAATATTTTGTAATTAGTAGTGACGTAAAGTCCTCTTTGTATAGTAAAGGGTAGTCTTTTGTAAATCCCAATTTTTGGAAAACGATAGCGGGAAAGTAATGTATCAGCTTAGGCTATGTATGTAACCGATGTAGTATTATACTACGAAGAATGAATATAAGTCCTTTTTATGGAAAGCAATGAGTAATAGATGTTAGAGTTATTGTTTAATATTAAATGATAACTAATAAAGAAAGGAATAATAACGAAATGTGTTTATTGTATCAGCAAAATGCCACCAAGAAGAGTGCAACGTAATCAAAGTGCTAACGTGAACCAACTGGAGGGAGGTCCGGTTAACCCGATGCAGGAGTTTTTGTTAATTTAATAACAGCCGCATTTAATAGAACAGGGGCTAATATCCCCGTAAATCCAAGAGTAGCACGAGCTACTACCTTTATTGATGGACTTAAGTTCATGGTAAGTCATAAACATGTGAATTTGTAGTTAATAAGTTGATTAAGTCATTGATTTATGAGAATAAGTCAAAACCTACTTTAATGATAAGTTGGTGTGATAAGTAACTTGAAATGTTCATGTATTGGTTAAAATCCATTTAGAATGATTAGTAATGAAGCTTTATTTTAATTCACACGATTGATTTATTATTGTCGAATTCAGAAAATTCTCTTTGGAATGGAAGTCATAATTTGTGTTTGAAGTCGGAAACATTGGTTTTCGATGGAGACAAGTCATATTTGGCATTATAGAGTTGCGGACTCAAAAATGACCGAATTCCGACTTAGAACGAAGAAACGAGCGTTGAACGTTCATTTAACGCTTATCGCTTTTGTTAAAATGAACTAATAGGTTAAATTTTAGCAAACGAAATCAAATAGATAAAATTCTTGCATGAACGCATAGAGTATGAAATTTGTGAACCGTAGGCTTTTAAACGAGCCAATTCGGACTTATAACAAAGAAGTTATGCGTCCGATAGTTTCACCGAATTTGCAAAAGCTTTAAATTTTCAAAGGCACAGAGTTGGCGCCGCGACGCGAACCCAAGGCCAAATGAGTGGCGCCGCAACGCCGATATACGTTGTCTCGAAAGACACTTAACTCAAGGCTACATGCATAAGTGACCTATAGAGTAAGGACTCAAAGCAATGTAATGAAGTCCTTTTATCTTGTTAACTTTAACCTTGCAAATACGACAGAAGAGTAATGGGTGAAAGCTGCAATACCAACCCTAGGATGTGGACAGTAATGAATGTTTTCTGATATAAAGTGATAGAGAACTCATTGGTAATGAACTAAGGCATAAACATAACATGGTTAAGGCATTTTTAGACACTTATGTATGATGATTAAGGGTTAATAATCAATTGAAGATGATCGTAATGTGAATGACGTAATGTAAAGCCTGAAACCATAATAACAGATCTAAGTCGGAATTTAGATTGAGATAATGGGTAAGATATAATAGTATACTTACTTGATTATATAAGACCTAATGTGGTATGTTATATGATCATGTATTGTAGAGATTTAGAGACTTAAAGAGTACGTGTGATAATCAGTAAGCAAACGCTGAAGGCAAGTATTCTAACCCTTGTTCCAGTTCAGTCTGGACAAGCTTTATAATTCCTGTATCCTTTCGCATGAAGTTTTATATGAGGAAGTCAAAGTCAATTCTTTCGGCTAGACTTATGTTATGATTCTATCAAGCATGTTTAGAGTTTACCAAGTTATATTGGTGTGGTTTTCAATCGAAGACTGTGTATGCTAAAATGTTTTCGTCGTTTAACGACAGGCACGTGAGGTTGCCACAACTTAAACGTATACACTTTTAATGAATGTAGTGTTGATCAATATAGAGTACTATGGGCTAATCACCCAGAAGTACTCGTAAGTAATGTCGGACTTACAGACTTAGTGTTGGGTCGTCCTTTTCAAAAGAACTTATGAAATGCTCAAGGTCTTGGACCGGAACTGATGTTTTACTGAATATTGTTGTTGTAAAACGTTTTGAATGAAAAGAAGTGCTATGTTGAATTATCAATAGTACTTCGTAACTATTGTTCGCCATCAAGATATATGAGTTCTATGTTTCAAGCATTTTTTTATTAGAATTGTAGTACTTGCTGAGCTAGTCATGCTCACTCTTGCTTGAACCATATGAACACAGCTAAGATCGAGCGGACCGAAGGCTCCGGCAAGGATAAGGGCAAGGAGAAGACGAATCCATAGAGTACTTTTGTAATAGTATAGGATGAACGTTTGTAATATATTGAATATTATGACAAGAACGAATGAATGGGTTATAAAGAACTTGGGAAATGTAATATTATTTTGAATATATAGAAGTTATATTAGTCCTTTTGAGACTATTCAATTGAATGAATGGATGAATGGTAGTACCGTGTAGCACCATCTTCAGGGTTGTAAGAGACCCAGATTTGGGGGCGTCACAGGTTGGTATCAAAGCATTAGGTTATAAAACTTAAGGGGGGATTAAAAACCTTAAGTCATAACCTTAAGAGAAGTCAAAGGAGTATAAGAGGAAAATAACCTTATAAAAATGCATTATGATTATGTTATGTGTTTTTATTATTCTACTTACGTGTACTAATAAACTTAATTGTTTTGTGTAGATGTCAGGAGTAAACGGAATGTTTGTAGATGGTCAAGCCATTAGTGAAGAATCGGTGAACCAAATAGAGGTTTTACCGAACCCCATAGCAGCAGATCCGGAGGTGGTAGTTATTGAGTCTGGAGACTCAGATGATGCAGACTACATGTCAGTATTCGATGGGATGATAGAGGAGGAAGTAGAGACAGTGTCCTTTAATCTAGTAGCTATAGCAGCCGAGATAGCTCCTGGGGGGGTCGATAGTGTCTTTGTTCATGTCAGTATTGGATACAAATATCCATTACTATCAGGAGGTCAAGGAGCTGAAGGCAGAGCTCTAGATGGTTATAGAGGACAAGACTGATGTTGAGTCCATGTGGGAGCAGGAGCATGATGAACGGATTTTGGCTAAGGACAAAGTCCACGAGTTAAAGCATGAGGTCTTTGAGCTCAAGGAGGAGCTAAAGACCAAACTGCAGAAGATAGGGAGAATGTACTATATCTATAGGAGTTCTCACATAGATTTCAATGACAGGTAGTCGGGTTATCCCCAGAGAGGTGGGGTGATGTATCACGGCATACTATCAGCCGTGATATTATTGCCGGTCTTGCCAAGGCATATTTTGATAATGCCTTGAGGCAGATGTAGACTAGTAGTAACTAGAGTAGTTTCAATATGTAAATATTTTGTAATTAGTAGTGACGTAAAGTCCTCTTTGTATAGTAAAGGGTAGTCTTTTGTAAATCCCAATTTTGGAAAAAAACGATAATGGAAAGTAATGTATCGACTTAGGCTATGTATGTAACCGATGTAGTATTATACTACGAAGAATGAATATAAGTCCTTTTTATGGAAAGCAATGAGTAATAGATGTTAGAGTTATTGTTTAATATTAAATGATAACTAATAAAGAAAGGAATAATAACGAAATGTGTTTATTGTATCAGCAAAATGTCGCCAAGAAGAGTGCAATGTAATCAAGGTGCTAACGTGATCCAACTGGAGGGAGGTCCGGTTAACCTGATGCAGGAGTTTTTGTTAATTTAATAACGCCGCATTTAATAGAACAGGGGCTAATATCCCCGTAAATCCAAGAGTAGCACGAGCTACTACCTTTAAGGATTTCAAGAGTGTGGGTCCGCCGGAGTTCAAAGGAACTACGGACCCTATTGAAGCCCAAACGTGGGTTAAGGAGATAGAGAAGGCATTTGTGATAGCAAATATCGACGAGGCCCAAACGGTTGCTTTTGTGACCTATATGATGAAGGGAGAGGCCAAATTTTGGTGGGAAGCCAATCGAAAGTTAGGGGTAGGGATAAATAATCGGCGTGGGAGAGGTTCAAGGAGATATTCTTCGAGAACTACTTTCCCACGGGCATGCAAGGGAGGATGGAGATGCGATTTCTGGAAATGAAACAAGGGGACATGACAGTTCCCCAATACGCCGCCAAGTTTAATGAACTGGTGAGGTTCGCTCCACACCAAGTGGATACTGAGGTTAGGAAGACGCGACGGTTCGAGCAGGGCTTGAAACCCTGGCTCTATAACCGTATTTCAATGTTTCAAAGTATTTCTTTTGGAACCATTTTAGAGAAGGCGATAATCGCCGAGGGTGGTAGTGAGGCTCAGAGTCAATACCACAAGGACAAGAAGAGCAAGGGTAAAGTAGTAGGAGGAGTAAAGATTGAGGAAGCCAGTGGTAGTGGCAAAGGTTAGAAGAGGAAGGTATTTAGCTCTGGGAATACCGAAGTGAAGCAAGGAGACCCAAAGAGAAGGATGGAGGCCTGCAAGACCTGTGGGAAGACTCATTTAGGAGTCTGTCTCAAGGGGAAGGCCGTTTGTTACAATCAGTAGATGGGAGGGCTCATTACGCCCTAACTTGTCCAAGTCTGAAGAAGAATCACGGATGCTTTGTGTGTGGGTCAATCACCACATGGCAAAGAATTGCCCAAGAAGGGATGGACGGAGGCAGGGGCACTAATAATGCGGTAAGTTAGCTATTGGGGTCCCAAACAGCCGGGTAGGCCGATGGGTCGTACCTTTAACATGATGATCCAAGATGCGGTTGCATCGGGGACGTCGTCATGAGTATTATTCCGATCAACGACATAAATGCTTACGTCTTTATTTGATTCGGGTCTACTTGTTCGTTTATAGCATGCGATTTTGCTGACGATTAGGATTACTTCCCGAAAAGTTGACTATACCTTTAAATATTAAGGTAGCAAACGAAGAAATAATTCCTGTTGAAGATGTTCATAGGAGTTGTTGCTTAGATATACGGGGTTGTAAATTATCGGTAGATTTGATACCGATAAAGTTAGGAGAATTCGATGTAATTCTAGGAATGGATTGGTTAGTGAACCATGGGGCAATTATAGATTGTCAAAAGAAATGTGTGAATATTAAGACGTTAAAACAACCTCAGGTAGTATTTTACGGGAATAGATCGCCGGGACGTTCGTGTTGTCTAACCATGACACAAACTAGGAAATTAATGAGGAAGGGATGTGTAGGTTATCTGTGTCATGTTGTTGATACCTAGAGAGTGGTAGCAACCATGGAACAAATACCTATAGTGAGAGAATTCGTCGATGTATTTCCGAGTGAATTGCCGGGTCTTCCGCCGGATAGGGAGACAGAGTTTGTGATAGACATTGTGTTAGGAGCGGCACTAGTTTCCAGGGCACCGTATCGTATGGCGCCAGTGGAAATGAAGGAGTTAATGGTGCAGTTGCAATAACTATTGAACCGGAAGTACATTCAACCGAGTGTTTTGCCGTGGGGAGCACCGGTACTGTTTGTCAAGAAGAAGGACGGATCGTTAAGACTTTGTATCGACTATAGAGAGTTGAACAAGTTAACGATAAAGAATAAATACCCATTGGCCAGGATCGATGATCTCTTTGATCAGTTAAAAGGGGCTAAGTATTTTTCAAAAATAGATTTAAGAACGGGGTATCACCGGTTGAAGGTTAGGAAGGAGGATGTACCAAAATGACATTCGGGACTCGTTATGGTCATTCTGAGTTTACGGTGATGTCATTTGGGTTGACAAATGCACCAGTACGCATTTATGGATATGATGAACAGTGTTCAAATAATATTTGGACAAGTTTGTCGTGGTGTTTATAGATGATATTCTAGTCTATTCTAAGGCGCTTGAGAAGATCATCTTGAACACCTAAGATTAGTGTTGGAGACACTAGGAAAAAGAAGTTGTATGCGAAATTCACTAAGTGTGAATTTTGGTTGGAGAAGGTACAATTTTTAGGTCATGTCATTGACCATGAGGGGATTTCGATAGATCCGGTGAAGGTGGAAAGCCGTGATGAATTGGGAACAACCAAAACATGAAGAGGTGCGGAGTTTCCTAGGGTTAGCGGGTTACTATCGAAGATTTATCCGAGGATTTTCAAGATAGCTACTCCATTGACTAACTTGACGAGGAAGACGGTGAAATACGCTTGACCGACAAGTGTGAGGATAGTTTTCAAGAAGCGAAGAAGAGGTTGAGTGAAGCGCTGTTTTATCATTGCTGATGACACATGAAATTTTGTAGTTTATAGCGATGCTTGGCATAGAGGACTTGGTTGCGTGCTCATGCGGCATGGCAAGGTCATTACGTATGCATCTAGGGCGATTGAAGGATTATGAGAAAGTTTACCCTACTCATGATCTGAAACTGGCCGCAGTAGTTTTTACTCTAAAGATATGGAGACATTATCTTTATGGAGAAAAATGTGAGATATACACGGACCACAAGAGTCTAAAATATATCTTCACACAAAAAGAGTTGAATATGAGGTAGAGGATATGGTTGGAGTTCATAAAGGATTACGACAGTGAAATCCTGTATCACCCTGGAAAAGCCAATGTAGTTGCTGACGCCTTAAGTAGGAAGGGTCGAGAAAAGTTGTCTTTGTTAACGGCTCAAACTGAGTTAATAACAAAGATGGCTAGGATGGAGTTGGAAGTGAAGCTGCCAAGTGAAGGAGGATAAATGCTGTTTGCAACGGAGATGCAATCTACCATCGTAGAGAGTTAAGAGAGGTATAACTCAAAAGCGGATGAGTGTGACCGGATAAAGGAAGCGGTTACCAATGAAAAAGATACTAAATCTGCAGTCTTGATAATGAGGGATTATTAAGATTTGAAGGAAGAATTTGGGTTCGAATGAGATGGAATTAAAGGCGGGTGTCTACAAGAGGCTAATAGTTCGAGGTTTTGATTCATCTGGTAGCACTAAGATGTATCAAGACCTTCGACGAGTTTTGGTGGTAGAACATGAAGAGAGAGATAGAAGAGTATGTGAGTAGGTGCTTGACTTGCCAAAGAGTTAAAGTAGAACATCAACGACCAAGTGGCTTGCTACGATCGTTAAAAATTCAGGTGGAAATGGGAGAATATCACGATGGATTTTGTGGTAGGACTTCCGACTACTCGGAAAGGATATGATGCGATTTGGGTAATAGTGGAATGGGTTGTGAAGTTGGCTCACTTTTTTTTCCAATTAGGGTCAAGTATAACTTAGACCAATTAGCTAGACTTTATATTAAGGAAATAATTTCTAGACATGGAGCACCAGATGTCGATTGTGTCGGTCATGACCCACGATTCACATCGAACTTTTGAGAGAGTCTCTGAGAAGCGATTGGGAACACGATTGAAGTGAGTACGACATATCATCCACAGACCGATGGACAAAGTGAGAGAATAATTCAAATGTTAGAAGATATGTTAAGATCTTGCATCATGGATTTCAAGGGTAGTTGGGATGATCATCTACCATTAGTAGAGTTTTCGTATAATAATAGTTATCATGCAAACATAGGTATGCCACCTTACGAAGCTTTGTATGGGAGGAAATTGAGCATACATGTATTGGGATGAAGTGGGAGAAGCGCAAATGTTGGGACTTGAATTGGTGCAACAAAGCAATGAACATTGTTAAAGCCCGATCTGAATCGTTTGGTAGCGACTCAAGATAGATGAAGAAGTTTACTGGATTCGCATAGAGAATAGAGAATTTGAAGTAGGTTAAATACGTATTTCTAAAAGTATCTCCTGGAAAGGAAAGATACGTTTTGGAAAGAAGGGAAAGTTAAGTCAGGGTTTATAGGACCTTTTGAAGTATTAAAACGGGTGGGTGAGGTAGCTTATATGATAGCATTACCTCCAGACCTAGAACGAATACATAACGTATTTCACGTGTCGGTATTGCATCCTTATAAGCTGGATTATAAGCACGTAATAGAGTATAAGCCTATTCATATTGAGAAGGACTTAACGTACGAGGAAACGCCGATTCAAATTGTCGATAGAAAAGAACAAGTTCTGCGGAATAAAGTCATACCTTTCGTGAAGGTGATATGGAAGAACCACGATACAGAAGAAACAATGTGGGAGTTAGAAGAAATGATGAAAAAGAATTACCCTCAATTATTTATGTAATTTTTTTTTATATAGCAAGATTCTGGGGACAGAATCCTTATAAGGGGGAGAGAGTGTAGCATACCTAAAAATCGAACCTTTGTAAATACTTTTAATAATGAATAAAATAATATTATTTATTATTATTATGTATTCGTAAGATGAATGTCGTTCTATAACCTAGAAACCCCGAAACGTCGTAGTATTTTAACTACATGAATGAATTAAAGTGTTTGAATTTCGAAGACGAAAATAAAAGCTTTCCGAGAAATTTTCTGAAAAACACTATTCATCAATTTCTGCTCGGGAATTATTTTTGAACTTCTGAGAAATACATAACATTATAATATCGAGGTGGTATTGATTATGTAATAATAATCTAAGTATGGAAAACGTAATATTTCTTATGCGGACATAATTTGGGAGCGTTCGGTTTATTAAGCGTTAAGGAAAGAAAGTTGTAATCATATGATGCGTATGCATTGTACGAAGTAATGAATGTAAGTATAATACGATGTATTATACTATTAAGAATGGAGAATGAAATAACGTATATTACGAATAAATATCTGAGCTAGCATCTGAGAATTATCGTGGTGTATATATGTTAAGTTGTTAATTAAATGTAATGGACTTGTAGGATTATTAGCTTAATGATAGAAGTCCAATAGAATGTAATACTCAAGCCCAAGTGTTGATAAATCATAAGTCCAATCTATTGTAGCATAAGCCCAATAAGAAATAAGCTAGATTAATTAGCAAGCCCAATGTGATTAAGCTATGATCCATGGGGCAAACCAAGTGAGAAATGGGTAGACTTGATGGGCAAACGTTTTTGTGTGATGAAAAGTGTTGTGATGATCAAGTAGTAATAAAGTGGCTAGAAGACTTTGGTTGTTAAGAAATGAATAGTAAGGAGGTGGAAGTTAAGGAGGTTAATTAAAGGAGGTGGAATGGCCTAAAGACTAATAAGCCCTAGCTTTGGGTTGCCTATAAATAGAGAGCTCTCAATTCATTTGTTTGCTTGATAAAATTTCTCTCAACTCCTCTCAAAGATAAGCAACTTAATTGTTAGAGAGAATAAGCCACATAAGCACTTATAAGCACTTTCACCTTTTGCTAGATTTTCCAAAGTGAAGTGAAGTAATAGTCTTCAAGGGTAAGACTCATATCTATTATCTTTAATTCTTCTATGATAGGATTGATAGAGAAGAGGGATTGTTTGTTAAGAACATGTAATAAGTTATTAATGAATGAACTTAAAATTTGAATAAGTTGAATAAGCAACTTGAACTCTAATAAGTTGATAGAATCATGAAGAACTTATCATATGTTTGTCATATGATGTTAGTATGTCAATATAGTATGAGAACATTGATTGATGGACTTAAGTTCATAGTAAGTCATAAGCATGAGAATTTGTAGTTAATAAATTGATTAAGTCATTGATTTATGAGAATAAGTCAAAACCTACTTTGATGATAAGTTGGTGTGATAAGTAACTTGAAATGTTCATGTGTTGGTTAAAATTCATTAAGAATGATTAGTAATGAAGCTTTCTTAGGAATTCACACGATTGAACGATTATCGTCGAATTAAGTGAAAATTCTCGGAATGGAAGTTGTAATTTGTGTTTGAAGTCAAAAATGTTGGTTTCGGAGGAGACAAAGTCATATTTGGCATTATAGAGTTCCAGACTCAAAAATGACCGAATTCGACTTAGAAACGAAGAAACGAGCGTTGAACGTTCACGAACGTTTATCGTTTTCGTTAAAAATGAACTAATAGGTGAAATTTTAGCAAACCAAATCAAATAGATAAAATTCTTGCATGAACACATAGAGTATGAAATTTGTGAATCGTAGGCTTTTGAACGAGCCAATTCGGACTTATAAAGAAGAAGTTATGCGTTCGGGAGTTTAAATAAATTTAAAAAAATAAAAATTTCTAAGGCATAGAGTTGGCGTCATGGCTCCAACCTAAAACAAATGAGTGGCCGTAGCGGCTTAGATACATGTGTCGAGAGCACATCTGCTAACTTCATACTGCTGCAACATGACCTATAGAGTAAGGACTCATGTATGTGGTGTCCGGACTTACCCTCTCTTGTTAACTAACTCATGCATGGCGTAGGCTTGAAGAGTAATGGGTGGCGCCGCAGCGCCAACCCTAGGATGTGGACAGTAATGAATATTTTCTGATATAATGTGAAATAGAACTTATTGGTAATGAACTAAGGCATAAACATAACATGCTTAAGGCATTGTTAGACACTTATGTATGATGATTAAGGGTTAATAATCAATTGAAGATGATCGTAATGTGAATGACGTAATGAAAAGCCGCAAACCATAATAACAGATCTAAGTCCGAATTTAGATTGAGATAAAGGGTAAGATATAATAATATACTTACTTGATTATATAAGACCTAATGTGGTATGTTATATGATCATGTATTGTAGAGACTTAGTGACTTAAAGAGTATGTGTGATAATCGATGGCAAACGGCGAAGGCAAGTATTCTAACCCTTGTTCCGATTCGATTTGGACAAGCTTTGTAATTCATGTATCCTTTACATGAAGTTTTGTATGAGGAAGTCAAAGCCAATTCTTTCGGCTAGACTTATGTTATGATTCTATCAAGCATGTTTAAAGTTTACCAAGTTATATTGGTGTGGTTTTCAATCGGAAGAGTATGCTAAAATGTTTTCATCGTTTAACGGCGAGCCGCGAGGAGTTGCCACAACTTAAACATATACACGTTTAATGAATGTAGTGTTGATCAACATAGAGTACTATGGGCTGATCACCCAGAAGTGCTCGTAAGTAATGTCGGACTTACAGACTTAGTGTCGGGTCGTCCTTTTCAAAAGAACTTATGAAATGCTCAAGGTCTTGGACCGGAACTGATGTTTTTTTACTGAATATTGTTGTTGTAATACGTTTTGAATGAAAAGAAGTGCTATGTTGAATTATCAATAGTAATTCGTAACTATTTTTCAGTTACTGAAGATATATGAGTTCTATGTTTCAAGCATGTTGTTTATTAGAATTGTAGTACTTGCTGAGCTAGTCATGCTCACTCTTGCTTGAACCATATGAACATAGCTAAGATCGAGCGGACCGAAGGCTCCGGCAAGGATAAGGGCAAGGCGAAGATGAATCCATAGAGTACTTTTGTAATAGTATAGGATGAACGTTTGTAATATATTGAATATTATGACAAGAACGAATGAATGGTTTATAAAGAACCTTAGAAATGTAATATTATTTTGAATATATAGAAGTTATATTAGTCCTTTTGAGACTATTCAATTAAATGAATGGATGAATGGTAGTACCGTGTAGCACCATCTGTCGGGTTGGAAGAGACCCAGATTTGGGGGCGTCACAGGGACCCTCCTTCTCTATATAGTTAGACAGAAGGGCTTTGTTCCTAGTCATGTGTCTTGAACATCCACTATCCAGATACCAGGTTATGTTCGTGGAGCTCTTTTCTTGAGGTAACATAAAACCTTCATTTTGGTACCCATACTTGCATGGGTCCTACTATGTTAGTACCCTTGGGGACCCAAATCTGCTTGATTTTGGGTCTCACATGTATGGAATTATAATGACACTTTGTGGCCTTGTGGCCAACTCTGCAGCACACAAAACATTTGATATGATGCATGTTTGTGTGTGTGTGAAAGTTCTTCCTCCATTCAGACTTTTGTAGGTTATTGGTCATCCTCCTGCTAGGCTGATATTCCCTTTTCCATGTGTTTTCTTGTTTCATTATTTGTGAGGAGTGTATCTTACTTCTAATGTATCTTCCTGGTTGGTTCGTAGAGTTGATTTTATTAGACTCTATGATCCTTCGAGGTTGATGAGTAGTAGCTAGATTACTCTTCTCTTTTCTGAAACCTAGACCAGCATGAGATCCCTTACTCCTGGGAATATGAATTGAATCAGCTAGGCAGGGTTTGACAGACTCATCCTTCTGTGAGGATTTCACAAATATAATGCCTCTACTGAAACCTGAAGCATTACCAGTACTAGTTTCCTTTACTTTTTCCACACATGACTTTGAGGTAGATTCCCCAAAGCCTAACCCTGTTCTATTAGAGACACTTCTCTGGTTAGAGATTAAGGAGTCCATGGATGAAGAGGATTTATTCCATGTAGAGACTGTCTTTTCTAGATCCTCAATCTTAGAGGTTAGATTAGACTCTCTTTGTGCACTGAGCTCATTTGCCTATCTCAAGAACTTATTTTCAGCTTCAAACTTGGAGAGAGAATCAGTACTGAGAAGGGCTATTTCCAGTTCCTCTTGAACTTTTTCTTTCTCCTTTTGAAGAAGTGAATAGTCTTTAGACAGAACTTTAAACCACTTCATGTATTGGTGCAGATCAGATGTTATGCCGTGTAATGCAGTTCTAAGGTTATCAATATCTACATCAGGAGAGTTGAAGTCAAATACCTCATCGATACTTACTTCATGTATGTTGGAGTTCTGTTTATCCCTTGCATTTTTGGCCATCAGGCAGAGATTAGCCATTTGAGGATCTTCATCGTCTTGATTACAGAGTTGAGTCATTATCGAGTCACTCCACGATCCTCCGGCTTCTACAAGGCCTTTGTCTTTCTTTCTTTGGCCTTTTGTTGCCTTTGTATTCCTTCCTTGCATGTGATTTCTTCTTAAGTTCTTCTCTGAGAGGTTTGTTGCAGTTGGCAATGAAGTGACCATGTTTCTTACAGTTGTAGCATAGGTCATTCATTTGCTCCTAGTCGCTAGAATTCTGCTAGCTTTCTTTGGCTTCTTTGGTTTTGCCTTGTCGCATGAATCTTCTTAGTCTTTTAACCAGCATTGAAAACTCCTCATCATCATCTTCATCGTAGTCAGAATCAACTTCAGTGTTGACTTTGGAGGTGTTTTCGGTTACTTTGAGAGCAACACCTTTATTCATCTTTCTTCCTTCGCATAATGTTTCGCTCACGTTGTATCGGCTCCAGTTAAATGCGTGAGAGGTTTCCATATAACTGTTGAACAGTCATTTCATGTAGATTCTTTGATTCTCTTATGGCAGTGGTTTTGGCATCCCATTTGCTTGGTAAAGCTCTCATGAACTTTATGATCAGATCTTTGTTTGGATAGATCTTTCCATAGGCTCGTAGAGAGTTGAGCAGAATATTGAATCTCTCGTATGTGGCAGTGACATTCTCTCCTTGAACATGAGCAAACATCTCATATTGTTGAGTCAGGAGAGATTGTTTGTTTTCTCTGACTTCTTCTGTTCCTTCATGCATAATGAGTAGTGCTTCCCAAACCTCCTTTGCTATTTTGTAGTTGACCACGTTTCCAAATAGATCATCTTCTAATGATTGAAATAGGATTTTCTTGGCCTTTTTGTCAAGCTGGACAACTCTCTTCTCCTTCTCTGTCCATTCTCCTTTGACCTTGATCTGTACTCTGTTTGGGTCATCTGTAATTGGTGCAAGCTTTATAGGAACATATGGCCCATTCTGAACAGTTTCAAATAGATCTTCATCTATTGAATCCATGTAAGATTGCATCCTAACCTTCCAGTTAGCAAATTTATCTTTGTTGCACAATGGTGGCTTGCTGCCTCCTCCAGTCTTTAATTCGCTTGGTAAGTGTGCCATTGGATCTACTCAAGCTTTGTAAGCTGTATTATAGAACTTGCTCGATACCAATTGTTAGTTCCTCGGAGGCACAATAGATATCTTTGTAAAATCTCAAATTTTACGAATAAAGATTTAATTTTCTCAAAATATTTTTTTGAATATTATGGTGTGAATTTGAGATAATGTAATAGTTGTGGGTAGTATTTATAAAATTTTCAAAGTATGCAAGTTACTATATAATATTCGATTGGTGGGGAATATTCGTTTTAACGGGGAATATTAAATGCGGCACAATCATTGGTGGACCCCATGATAGAATTATTATCGGATTGAGAAAATGACAAAAACATTTTATGAAAATAACGGCGGAAGTTTTACTGAATTATCTTGTTGAACTACTCGATAGTAAAAAATGCGAGGAATACGTGTGGTTGCATAGTAGCACACGGTATTAATTATTGATGCTTACGTGAGAAGTTACTTAGTTTTGTTCAATTTATTGCTTCAATAATTATTGCATAGTATGTCACGTTATTTGATTCAATTATAGTCGATATTTTATTAAATCAATAATTGAGATAACAAAGTTGTTAATATTATTATTTGCATTATTAACGATGTCTAGAAGTTACGCGAGGAGAGGTTTGGTCACCTAATTGCGCAAATAGGGAGAAATCCTTATTGAAAGCCCCTCTTTCACAGGAACGACACAGTCGATTAATAATGTGAATTGTAATAATGATGATGAGTTACATTTTTTATTAGTATTATTAATATAATAAAATAGAAAAAGCTTTTATATAAAATAGAATACTTTTATAAAGTTATTCGTTTTATTAGACAATAATTAGAATATATTATATTTTATTATGCATAGTGTTTAAAATCTTTTATAGTGCAGAATACTTTTATAAAGTAGTGTTTTATTATAGTAAAATCTTTTTTATATATAATGTTTACTGCGTAGAATAAAAATCTTTTATAAAGTTATTTATTCATTTTATTAGATTATAAATAGAATATATTATATTTTATTGTAAACCAATACTGAATAGTCCGGTTTAAAAAAAGTAAATCAATCTGGACCATTCATGGATTGGTTCTTATTCGATCCATTCTTATAAATAGAAGCTCATTCCTTCATTATTTCTTACGAATTCATTTGAAACTCTAGAGAGAAAACTATAGAGAGAAAGAAAAATAATATTTCTTCTTCACTTCTTTTTTCTTTATCCAATTCTTCTTTATAAGGTAAGGGGTATTATTTTTTTACGTATTCATGAAGAGAACTTATTATTTCATTCCTTATTATTATGTTGGAATAACTTTGTATATGTGATCTAACTTGGTGATATTCTTTTGTTATTCCATTCTTTATTATTATGTTGGAATAACTTTGTATATCAAAATCTGCATACATGGTGAAATTCTTCTATTATTCCATTCTTTATTATTATGTTGGAATATATCACATGCGTGCGTTTACATGGGACTGGTTCCATCATTTATTATTACATTGGAATAACTTTGTACATCTGCAAATCTGACATGTCGTGGTGATTTCTATTGTTATTCCATTCTTTATTATTACGTTGGAATATCACATGCGTGCGTTCTGTGGACTGGTTCCATCATTTATTATTACATTGGAATAACTTTTGTCTATCTGATCTGGCATGCATGGTGATTTACATTTGTTATTCCATTCTTTATTATTACATTGGAATATCACATACGTGCGTTTCTGGCTTTGACACAGGTTCCGTCATTATTTATTATTACATTGGAATAACATTATCTATCATGATATCGCATGCATGGTGATTTTTGTTGTTATTCCATTCTTTATTATTACATTGGAAATATCACATCGGTCGTATTCGCTTTGACACAGTTTTAGATTAATTATTATTACATTTGGAATAACTTTTATCATGTCAATCTGCATGCATGGTGATTTCTTTTATTTATTCCATTCTTTATTATACTCGGTTGGTTAAAGTTTTGACTTCTATACTCCATGAAATTAGTGGAATATCCTTGATATTTGCGCTTCATCCGATATCTTTTCATGGAAATATTCTTACGAGCATTCTTGAATTTTACTTTACAAAAAGAAGTATCATGTTGACAATTTGGGCGTTATTAGTTCTGGATAATTTAATTCTTGAACTTGTTTTATTGAATTATTATGTCATTGTCATGATGAGTTATGTTGGTTATTATGTGAAAACATGAAAGTTTCTTAGAAATCACAAAGGGTTGAAAATCGATTTTTGGTGAAAATGGAACATGAAATTCAATTGTCCATATCTCTATTATATTTTGAATTTTTGAGTGTGGTCAAGTCCTAGAGTTAGATCTATGAGTTTCTAACTTATCCAAGTGGAATCCTTTGGAAAAGGTGTTGTAGATTTTAATGTGGGTGATTTTAGCAAAGTACGAAAAAAGCGCAAAAAATATGAAAAAAAATTCTTTGCCATATTTTAAAAAAGGCATTTTTTGACCACTTAATTTGTGAGAAAAATTTTGGCCTTTTTGGGACATGAAAGTATATGGTATAAAGTACCTCTGTCCAAAAATGAGCTCATTCAGACTTAAAATGAGCAAGTTATGACCATTTCAATATTTAGGTTTTTCAAATGAAAAAATGCTATAATGTAGGAGTTCTATAACTCAGATGACCATGAAATTTAAAGCTGGAAGATCACGTTAACATGTGTAAGATCACCTTAAAGATTTGGGAATTTACGGAGTTAAACTTGAGGTAGCTAATTTCTTAAGGAATTAATTAGAAATTGATTTTTGAAAAATAGTAAATAAATTTTAAAAATTAAGAGAAAATATATATTCATTATGGGACTATATTACGCTAAATCCCAGAAAAAAATATTTTTTTGGGACTGATTTGGTATTTTTCATGAAAATGCACTAGTTATGAGTATATGAGTTAAATATGTTATGTAATGTAACAAAATTGGAAAATAGGATTTTATGGCTTGGGAATCCTATATAAGGTATATCTGATTTTTTGATAAGAGATTTGATCATTGGTGATGAAATCTTATGAGTATAGCATTCTTTGGATGATTAAATGCATTATCTGGTAAAGTGTAAACAATTGAAATAAATTGTTTATAAGTTTAGAGGTGATTAAAATATTGTTATAATATTAATAATATTAGATTATGAGTTTATTAAGTGATTGATAATATTTGGATAAATTTAAAGTCTTTAATATTTATCCTTGTTTTAGTTTGATTAATGTTGATATCATTGTCATCATCCTCATGCTTATATGGTGATGAAAGTTATCTTTGGCTTACGTGCGAAGATGGACTATTGTTTATTGAATTATATATCTTTGGCTTACGTGCAAAGATGGATTGTTGATTATTGGTTTATTTGTTGTATATCTTTGGCTTACGTGCAGAGATGGACTTGGTATGATTATGACCAGGGATTATTCGGTATAGTCATGACCATTGATGATTTAAAGAATATCCTTGGCCCGTAGTGCAGGGGTGATTCGATGATGTGGTTTATTTATTAAGCTGAGTCTCAGCGATAAAAAAATTGATGAAAACATTTTAAATCATAGAAGATAGTAGATTTTATTCTCTACTTGACTCTTACAATGGATTGCTTGTTCATTGCTGCGTTAAACTTGTTGTCTATTGTATTTTATCGGTTTAACATTGTTAAAGACTAATGATAATTTATTACGCATTATCTTAGTCATAATATTTCTTCTTTGGGGCTAGTTGAGCTCACCCTTTCTTTCACTTATTCTCTTGAGAAATGAGAGCGTAGCCGGGACTAGTCGGGGAAGCGGGTGATGGTCGGATGATAGTATTAGTAGTCCTCACTATTACATTAAATAGTGTGACAATAAATGTAATGAGGACTTATTACGAGAGTGGATATTGTCTAGAAGACAATATTTGTATTAAAACTCATATGACTCTCTTGTTGTATATTAAAGATTGTATTTGTATTACATACCATGTATTTGGCGACTCGAGAATAGGTGATGTATACCTATTTTTTGGGCGTCACGGTTGGTATCAAAGCTTAGGGATATGATCCACAGGTGAAATGTGAGACAAGAACTAGGAGGGAGAGGCGGAGGAATTCCTTCGCTAGTAGGACCTACCTAAGTTTATTTGGCATTTAATTGGTCGGTCGAGTATAGGGATAATATGTGATATATTAATTAACCCTTGTTTTGTGGCGTATTTTGAAATGGCATCCAAAATGTTGAGATAAGCAATGGAGCACGAGGAGACCGTTGAGTCTCCACAGATCGATAATCGGGACAATGTGCAGCGGGATGGCGATAATCCTCCTGTAAACAACAACATTGATCAAATGATGAATGACGAGTACGTTTAGGAGCTTTTAGAATTCATGCAACATCGGTGAAAGCGGCTCTGTCCCAAAATGCGGTGGAAACACTAATAACTCTCGAGACGGTCACCATTAAGCGATTCGAAGGAACTAGGACCACCGGAGTTTTTGAAGAGCCAAAACCACTTAAAGCGGAGACATGGATAAAGCGATCAACAAGATATTTGATGTCTTGGGATGCTCGAGGAGCAAAGGTTCCTTTTGCCACCTTCATATTACGTGCTTGAAGCGATTCTTGGTGGGAATCTATAAAGCGTACTCAACCTGCCGCACTTGAAGATGTCTTGGGAGAAGTTCGAAGAGTATTCAACGACAAGTACTTTCTGAAAGTATTCGTCACATGAAGGAGGTAGAGTTCATCAAGCTTGAGAAAAAACAATATGGCCAGTGGCGCGATCTGAAGCTAAGTTTCTTGAGAGTTGTCTCGGTTTACATCCCACTTGGTTGATAATGAGGAGAGAATGGCGCGGATGTTTCTAAGAGGTTTGAAACCGAGATACGTCAATACCTTATCTCTCATAAAGCGTGTTTGTATTCGGATGTTGTGAATAGGGCTCGATTATTGGAGCGCGATAATGAGTCAACCCAACCAAGAGAAGCGGTAAACAAGTCGATAATACCGATGGTAGCGATCATCGAAGCGGTGACAACAAGCGTGGAGGAATCAACATGCGAAATGATAACCACTTGGTGGTAATCATGGCGAAGACAATAGGAGTGGAAAGTTCAAGAAGAAAGGTTTAGCAAAGATGGAACAGCGTCGACACCAAAGACCCATTTGTTAAGGAAGGAGAACGACCACCGGTCGTATGTTACAAATGTGGAGGGGAAGGACACATAAGTCCAAAATGCACGCGATGCCATCAAAAGCATGTTATAATTGTGGAAAAGAAGGCCACTAGCCCGATTTTGTCGTGCACCAAAAGTCGAGTCCAATGGGATGGAGGCATCAAAGGGTCCCAGACAAGACAAAATCGGTAGTTTAAGGAGGCGTTTGTAGTAGCCTCCCAAAAGCGAGAAACCGAGCGAGGTGATCACGGGTAAGTTAATCATAAATGCTAGCGAAGTTTATACTTTATTAGATACCGGTTCTACCCATTATTTTATCTCTCTTGCTTGCGTTCAACGTTTAAATTTGACTCTGAAGAAGTTAGACTTTGACTTATCGGTTGAAGCTCCGTTAGGAGAAACCTTCATTACATGTGCTATCCAAGTCTTGGATGAGAGTCACAGTTTTGAATGATATTTCTATCGTTAATAAATTTCCTGGCGTATTTCTGAAGACTTCTTGGCCTACCCCAGAGCGTGAAATCGAATTTTGTACTGACCCCAGTACAAAACCCATTTCTAAAACCCTTAAATATTTCTTCAACCAAAACGAACGTATAATGCGCCAAAGACGTTGGCTCGAGCTGTTGAAGATTACGATCATACCATTCAATATCATCGTGGAAGAGAGAACGTGGTAGCTGAAGCGTTGAGTAGAAGATCGTATGCGTTTACGAGTGCGAATATACGAACCTACGTGAAGATAATGAATATACGAGTATAATCGACTTTAATCGATAAAGTTAAAGCCGTATCTGAAGCTACATACTCGGTGATGAATGTGAAGAAGAAGGTTCGAAGGGCGTTATTCTAGAAGCGAAGAATCGATGAAGAGAAAATCTCGACCCTCGATTTTATTGGCCCATTTGAAATCCTTGATTGAGTAGGAAGCGTAGCTATAGACTCGTTTTACTGCCAAGTATGTCGCGTGTTCATAACGTTTTTCACGTATCGATGTTACGTAAATATGTGGACGACCGAACCACATTATTGATTTAGAACAGGACGAAATAGCGGATAATTTAACGTATGAAGATGTACTGTTAAAATCACGGAATATATTCTACGCTTAAAGGTTATACCTCAAGAGTTAGAATCGATGAAGTGTCCTCATCATTAAAGCGTCTGAAGAATGCGTGCACGTAAAATTTTGAGGCGAAATTTCATAAGGAGGAGAGATTTGTAAAATCCCAAATTTTACGAATAAAGATTTAATTTTCTCAAAATATTTTTTGAATATTATGGTGTGAATTTGAGATAATGTTATAGTTGTGGGTAGTATTTATAAATTTTGCAAAGTATGCAAGTTGTTATATAATATTCGATTGGTGGGGAATATTCGTTTTAACGAGGAATATTAAATGCGACAACACAATCATTGGTGGACCCACAACGGAATTATTGTCGGATTGAGAAAATGACAAAAATATTTTATGAAAATAACGGCGGAAGTTTTACCGTTATCTTTGTTGAACTACTTTCGGTAGTAAAAATGCGAGAATCTGGCGTGGTTGCATAGTAGTAGCACACGGTATTAATTATTGATCTTTACGTGAGAAGTTACTTAGTTTTGTTCAATTTATTGCTTTAATAATTGTTGCATAGTATCTCACGTTATTTGATTTAATTATTGTCGATATTTTATATATTAAATCAATAATTGAGATAACAAAGTTGTTAATATTATTATTTGCATTATTAACGATGTCTAGAAGTTACGCGAGAGAGAAGTTTGGTCACCTAATTATTTGCCCGATAGGGAGAAATCCTTATTGAAAAGCCCTCTTTTCTGGGGAACGACACATCGATTAATAATGTGAATTGTAATAATGATGATGAGTTACATTTTATTAGTATTATTAATGTAATAAAAGCGAAAAAGCTTTTTTATATAAAATATAATACTTTTATAAAGTTATTATATTTTATTAGGCTAATAAAAAATCTTTTTATATAAAATGAATACTTTTATAAAGTTATTCATTTTATTAGAAATAAATAGAATATATTATATTTTATTATAAAGTGTTTTGCGTAGTACTGCGTAGTATTTGCATAGTAAAATCTTTTTAAAAATAATTTTATAAAGTTATTCATTTATTAGGATTAAATAGAATATATTATATTTTTTATAAACCATTCTTCGTCTATAAAAAGTAAATCAATGGGAATCATTCATTCCTTCTTATTAGATCCATTCTTATAAATAAACTCAAACTCAAACTTCATTATTTCTTCACGAATTCAGAAAACTATAAGAGAGAAACTATAGAGAAAGAAGAAAAGTATTAAGATTTCTTCTTCTTCTTACTACTTCTTTATCTAGGTTCTTCTTTTTAATAAAGGAACTTATTATTTCTTTTCGTATTCATGAAGAGAACTTACATTATTCCATTCCTTATTATTATGTTGGAATAACTTTGTATATCACAATCTGCATACATGGTGATATTCTTACATTATTCCATTCTTTATTATTATGTTGGAATAACTTTTCGTCATTTATTATACATTGGAATAACGTATGCATATGTCTGCATGCATGGTGATTTTTCTGTTATTCCATTCTTTATTATTACATTGGAATATCACATGCGTGCGTTTTGGCAGGGACTGTTTCCATCATTTATTATTACATTGGAATAACTTTATCTGTCTACAATCTGTACCACATGGTGATGGTGATTTTTACATTGTTATTCCATTCTTTATTATTACATTGGAATATCACATCATAAGCGTTCTATATTGGGACTGGTTCCATCATTTATTATTACATTGGAATAACTTTTACATCTATCTACATGTGAATCTACCGCATGCATGGTGATTTTTTTTGTTATTCCATTCTTTATTATTACATTGGAATATCACAGTCGGTGTCGTAAATATTCGCTTTGACACAGTTTAGATTAATTATTATTACATTGGAATAACTTTTATCTATCTGATCTGCATGCGTGGTGATTTCTTTTATTATTCCATTCTTTATTATACTCAGTTGGTTAAAGTTTTGACTTTTATACTCCATGAAATTAGTGGAATATCCTTGATATTTGCGCTTCATCCAGTATCTTTTCATGGAAATATTCTTCTGAGCATTCTTGAATTTTACTCTACAAAGAAGTATCATGTTGACAATTTGGACGTTATTAGTTCGTGGATAATTTAATTCTTGAACTTGTTTTATTGAATTATTATGTCATTGTCATGATGAGTTATGTTGGTTATTATGTGAAAACATGAAAGTTTCTTAGAAATCACAAAGGGTTGAAAATCAGATTTTGGTGAAAATGGAACATGAAATTCAATTGTCCATATCTCCTATTATATTTCGAATTTTTGAGTGTGGTCAAGTCCTAGAGTTAGATCTATGAGTTTCCTAACTTATCCAAGTGGAATCACTTTGAAAAAGGTGTTTTAGATTTTAAGTGTGGGTGATTTTTAGCAAAGTACTGAAAAATTGCAAAAAAATATGAAAAAGGTTGCTTTACCACGATTTTAAAATGGGCATTTTTGACCACTTAATTTGTGAGAAAAATTTTGCCTTTTGGGACATGAAAGTATATGGTATAAAAAGACCTCCTGTCCAAAAATGAGCTCATTCAGACTTAAAATGAGCAAGTTATGACCATTTCAATATTTAGGTTTTTAAATGAAAAAATGCTATAGCAGGAGTTCTATAACTCAGATGACCATGAAATTTAAAGCTGGAAGATCACGTTAACATGTGTAAGATCACCTTAAGATTTGGGAATTTCTGGAGTTAAACTTGAGGTAGCTAATTTCTTAAGGAATTAATTAGAAATTGATTTTTGAAAAATAGTAAATAAATTTTAAAATTTAGAAAAAATATATGTTCATTATGGGACTATATTCTGCTAAATCCCAGAAAAGAAATATTTTTGGGACTGATTTGGTATTTTTCATGAAAATGCACTAGTTATGAGTATATGAGTTAAATATGTTATGTAATGTAACAAAATTGGAAAATAGGATTTTATGGCTTGGGAATCCTATATAAGGTATATACAGATTTTTGATAAGAGATTTGATCATTGGTGATTAAATCTTATGAGTATGGCATTCTTTGGATGATTAAATGCATTATCTGGTAAAGTGTAAACAATTAAAATAAATTGTTTATAAGTTTAGAGGTGATTAAAATATTGTTATAATATTAGATTATGAGTTTATTAAGTGATTGATAATATTTGGATAAATTTAAAGTCTTTAATATTTATCCTTGTTTTAGTTTGATTAATGCTGATATCATTGTCATCATCCTCATGCTTATATGGTGATGAAAGTTATCTTTGGCTTACGTGCGAAGATGGACTGTTGTTTATTGAATTATATATCTTTGGCTTACGTTCAAAGATGGATTGTTGATTATTGGTTTATTTGTTGTATATCTTTGGCTTACGTGCAGAGATGGACTTGGTATGATTATGACCAGGGATTATTCGGTATAGTCATGACCATTGATGATTTAAAGAATATCCTTGGCCCGTAGTGCAGGGGTGATTCGATGATGTGGTTTATTTATTAAGTTGAGTCTCAGCGATAAATAAATTGATGAAAACATTTTAAATCATAAAAGATAATAGATTTTATTCTCTATTTGACTCTTAAAAGGATTGCTTGTTCATTCTGATTAAACTTGTTGTCTATTGTATTTTATCGGTTTAACATTGTTAAAGACTAATGATAATTTATTACTGCATTATCTTAGTCATAATATTTCTTCTTTGGGCTAGTTGAGCTCACCTTTCTTTCTTTGTTCTCTTGAGAAATGAGAACGTGGCGGGACTAGTCGGGGAGCGGAGTGATGGTCCGGATGATAGTATTAGTAGTCCTCACTATTACATTAAATAGTGTGATAATAAATGTAATGAGGACTTATTACGAGAGTGGATATTGTCTAGAAGACAATATTTGTATTAAAACTCTGACTCTCTTGTTGTATATTAAAGATTGTATTTGTATTACATACCATGTATTTGGCGACTCGAGAATAGGTGATGTATACCTATTTTATTGTTCTTTTGCGTTTTTGTTCAATACTTGCTTATTTTTCTCATCATCTGTGTTATGAATATATGTGTTCTTGAAATCTATCCGTTAAAGCCTTTTGAAGAAGCATTAAATCGTTTGACCTTTCTGAACGTTGATGGAGACTTTTCGCACATCTTACGAAGTTTCACTCTGCCCAATCGACATCGGCGATTTCTTTCTCACCTAACACCACAAAAGGTGTTTTCCTCTCTACCAATGGTTCTTTTCTTAGCTTCTTGAATCGTTCCTTTTGATCAATACTAAGGATATCTTTTGTACAGTTGGGGAATTTGGTGAGTGCTTCAACGCGTTCAAAACCCATTCCATATTTGTTAAATTCATCTCCAAACAAAAGGTAGGGCTTGATGCTTCCGACACAAGGCGATGACACTTTACTATCCATATCGTAGTGTCTTGTCATATTGGTGCTTGTTCTTAAGAGAACACTACGATTTCTCGCGAGGATTTGCACACTACGATCTTTTTACACGACGATCATCACTTGCTCATCTTGCAGACTCAACATTTCCGAGAGCACACTACGATCTCTGAGTTAGCTTCGGCAAACGTCTGGACCACTCTACGATTTTTGAAGAGGTCCTTCAAGGCAAATACACTACGATCTTCTAAGCTCTACGATCTTTCCTTGCTCTCAGAATCATTGATCGACTTGATAGACTACGATTCCTATTGAAACCTATCTATACATTTCACGATAGATCAACCTAACATCTTTGATCTCTTTATCTATACATTTGTTTATAGAATGATGAACACTTAAAAGCTAAGATCAACCTAACAAATTTGATCTATCACTAAGTCCTTGAACATATATTCTTTTAAGGACTTTACATATAATCATGATCATTTACTTTAAACATCAAATCAAAATATGCATTCTTCCAACAAAATAATCACTAAGTCGATTATACCACATACGACCAGACTGTTTCAACCCATACAATGAGCGTTGTAACTTGATTGAATATATGTGACTGGGCCTTTGTGATTCAGCCATTTTCAATCCTTCAGGGATTCTCATGTAAATCTCACTGTCAAGTGAGCCATATAGGTATGCAGTTACAACATCCATTAGATGTGTTTCCAAACCTTCCATGGTTGCCATACCTATCAAAAAGCGAAAAGTGACTCCATCCATTACGTACTGGAGAGTCTGTATCCTGATATTCAATACCAGGTTTTTGTGAAAACCCTTGAGCTACAAGTCGGGCTTTGTATCTCATAATTTCATTTTTCTTATTTTGCTTTCGTACAAATATCCATTTGTTTCCAACCGGGATTACACCTAACGGTGTTTGAACTACTGGTCCAAATATTTCTCTTTTCAATAAAGATTGTAACTCAGTTTGAATAACATCTTTCCATTTTGGTCAATCTTTTCTTTTCCAACATTCTTCCACGTTTTGTGGTTCAGGATCCGTGTCAGGAATCAAAGTAATATCTGATGCTATAGAGAAAACAAATATATCGTCAATCATGACTTTGCTTCGATCTCATATTTTCTCATCATGTACATAATTTATTAAGATCTCTTGGTGTTCATCTCTTATCCCTTCATTGAGATTTTGAACCTCTTCTGGGGCTATTCCTACTCTTGGAATATGTGCTACTTCTGGAGCGGGTATTCCTTCTGGTAATCCCTTATTTGTTTTTGATTTTCGTGGTAAAGTGTCTTTTGCACCAACCGGTCTTCCACGCTTCTAGTGTGGTTTAGATTATTCTATTACCTTATTTGTCAATTCTCCAGGAATTGATTTTTCAATAGGTATTTCTATCTTTGCCAGAGTATTCATTGCAGGTGTATGTGACTCTAGCATCATTAAATGCATCTGGCATTTGATTTGCAATATTTTGTAAATAAATAATTCTTTGAACTTCAATTTCACATTGTCCTGTACGAGGATCAGGTGGATTTAATTCTGATGCATTCCATGATATGTCAGAGGGGTTTTTATTTAAAACTTTCCCTCCTCCTAAAGGTGGAAATACAAATTCATCAAAATGACAATCTACATAACATGCAGTAAAAACATCTCCAGTTAAAGGCTCAAGATATCTGATAATAGAAGGAGAATCAAAACCAACATAAATACCTATATTTCGTTGGGCTCCCATTTTAGTTCTTTGTGGAGGTGCAATTGGAACATATACTGCACTTCCAACATAAAGTGTGATATGTTGGGTGTCTGTCAAAGAACTAACTGCCCCCAAATCCAGGTTCTCTAACATCAGATTCGGTGCTCATGATCTATCATCATCATAAGCATTCTATAACTATTACGGAATAATAAACATACATTGTTCATTATAATAAAGTTTCATAACATGGTCCCAAGGTCTTCTCAACCTTAACTTAAACACACCATTCAAATTACAAAAGGTTTACATAATAAATTCCATCAGATAATAATAATTAACATTCGTTCTAAACTATTCCTGGATCTTGCCCTTGCCTTTGTCTTTCGCATTGGATCCTTCAGGCTTAACTGAAATAAATGTCATGATATAGTAAGGGTAAGCAACTAATTTGCTTAGCAAGTTTATATACAAGGGAGATATATCATGTCTGGAAAGAAGTTTTTCTTTCAATGTTCTACAATAATATAAGATTGTGAAGGAACATGAATTAATAATCAACAATTGAATATTCGAATAATTGAATAACATGAATTGAGTGATTTTGAAATAACCATGAACATTTGCCAAGGTTCTCAGTCATTTAAACTGGACCTCTTAATAAGTTTTGGTATTCAAGGGGATCAGCCTTTCATACTTCGTGAATTATGCATAAACACTTAATTGATATCATGCCTTAATCAAATTCGTCCTTTTCTTAGTCAAGAGTTCTTATCATATCAATTTAATAAGAACAACTTTCTAAAACACATTTGATTTAACAAATTTTAACATGCTTGATCTAGCTGATACAATTAGCATAGATCTATCTCATAAACAGTTCATGAATGAAAGAACTTTAATTTAATTCACAGTTCAATAATAATAGAACAAGAATTCAATTGCACAAAGTGTGAATTTCAATAATCATTATAGATGCGAATAATCATCAATAATTATTCACTAACATTATTTGAAAATAATAACTCGAGTTTGAGTTAGGAAACTTGCATCGTTCATAGGTTACGAGTACAAAATTAGATTTCTATCCACTATGCAGTTAAATTATCTTCCTTTGAGAGACCTATAGTTAATCTTTCAATTAGTCATAGCATAACATTAGATTAAGTAATCACATAGATATTATACATTACATTTAGTTCTTATAAACATTATCCTGCCTAGAAATTTTAATTATTAAATAACAACTACCTTTATTTCACTTACTATTATTAATCTTGATAATATTTAATTCACCTCTTAGTATTATTAGTTCACTAATAATACTTTTATTCGCTTACTAATATTATTAACATCTTAATAATATTTTAGTACTTTTACTAATATTATTAATCCTCTTAATAATATTTTAATCCTACATAAATATTATTACTTTAATAATATCTTACTTATACTTTAGTATCATTAATCAATTAATAATACTTTTAATCATTTACCAATAGTATTAATATTTTATTCATTTACTAATATTATTAATCATTTAATAATATTTTATTCATTTACTAATATTATTAATCATTTAATAATATTTTATTCATTTACTAATATTATTAATCATTTAATAATATTTTATTCCTTTACTAATGTTATTACATTTTTAATAATATTTTATTTAATCTCTAATATTATTATTTACTCAATAATAATACTTTAATTTAATACTAATAATCTTTTAATAATATTTTAATCTAAGATTAATATTTTAATCTAATATTATTAATCATTTAATAATACTTTAATCATTTATTAATGCTTAAATCAAATATTATTAACCATTTAATAATATTTTAATGAAGTTTTAATCTTAATATTTTTATTTACTTAACAATATCTTATTCTAATATTATTAATATCATAATAATATTTTTAACAATTTATTGGATTAATAAACAATTTATTCTAATTGTTCATCCTTTATTAACCTCTTATTTAATATCCATAAAAGGTCATAAATAATATTTATTATTATAAATTACCAAAATACCCTAAAATAGTCATAATGTTATATATTAGGAGTATTCAAGCATTAAAATCATAATTTTCTTATTTAAGACATCATTTAACTATTTATTTTCTTTTATTCATAACTTAATCATTTTCAGGAAAAATAGCAAACTGATTCCAAAAATTTTCATTTTCTAGATTTGGGCAGTATATGACCCAACCATGATTCCCAAAATTTTCTGGAATTTTAGAAAATGATTTACTATTTTTAAAGTGCCCAAAACTCTCAGATCTTGCTTTATTTTTCATAAATAGAGTTTTGCTCAGAAAAATCTGAATTTTTCAGGGTATATTCTCATAACATATATGAACATACTATAACAATTTCGGAAGTTTCCAGTGTATACACAGTGAGATATTCGAATGTTAATATTTCAGAGTCCTTTACGGAAATAGCCATTACGCATAACCTATAAATCGAAACGCATCCGTTCTTTTTTTTTAAATGTAGATAACTTCTTAAGGTACCTCTGTGATTTTTTACGAATTTTTAAAAGACATGAAACTATCCGAAACAGTCCCAAGAAAAATGGGAACAGTAACTATTTTAGGGTTTTGAACCATTAACATTCAAAGTGGACTGTTTTGGGGAAAACATCCCCAAAGGTTTCAAAACTTGCTAGATTTATATTCTACCACTTGCATTTACTAGATAACTCATGTATCTAGCACCCCCCTTCGACGGATCACAAATCTAAGTTGGAAAACTTGAGTTACACAAGATTTAGTGGAAGAAAAACAAGAGTTTCACCCTTGGAGAACATATGCTCATTTTCTTCCTCTAAGCCTTTGATCTAACACTCAAGATACTTAGTTCCATACATGATGATATGTAAAACTAGGGTATCTTGAGTATTTGTTCATAACCCCAACAAAACTCAAGCTATAAAACAAAGTAGAAGAAGAAGGTGAAGGTTAGGTTATACCTTGATTTAGTGGCAACCTTCCTTGATTTACCAAAGTAGAGTATAAACTTAGGATGTATGAACAAACTAGTACACTTCTCTCTCTCTTGCTATAACCGAACCCTCTCTCTCTTGAAGTTTGCTAGCTTGGGAGAAAAAGATAGAAGAAGAAGAAT
Organism: Panax ginseng; assembly: GCA_020205605.1. NCBI lineage: Eukaryota > Viridiplantae > Streptophyta > Magnoliopsida > Apiales > Araliaceae > Panax > Panax ginseng. The sequence goes on along the minus strand of CM035139.1, from coordinate 87,467,656 downwards.
GAGATAAAATGAATGTCTAGCAAATGAGTGTGATATAACTATTATCCCCCATATTTTTAATGTCCCAAGGATAAAAGACTACACCTTATCTCTTCAATTAGCCTAATCATGTGATTAAGAGTGCTTAATAGATTTGCAACCAATGGGAGCTTGACAAATATGTACTTGTGTGTAAGATTTCTACTAATGGACATTGATTATCATAATCTTCTTGCCATAAAAGGCCTAAATGGCTGGTCCCCCCCTTGCCCATTATATCTCCCAATTTGCTTTTATTTTAATACACAAATTTGATTAATCAAAAGTCTAAAATACCCTTAATCAAGTGGGCTAAGTATTGGTTTGCATTTTATTTCTTTTGGGCATCACCTTTAATTGTTTTGGGCTATGTAATAAACATAGTCTAGCAATTTTAATATATGATACCCAAATTGATTATTTAGGGTTTTCATTTTTAATCATATGAAATTTAATTACTTATATATGTGACTTTAGCTCATAACCTAATTAGGTTTACTAGAATTAGGTTTAAAATTATTAGTCACTTGAAATAACAAGATTATCCACTTAAGTTAGTATACAAATTAAATACTAACCTTTCCTTATTACTATAACCCTTAGGTTATTTAATTGTCTCACCTAATGTATAATTAGGTTACAAATCTTTCATTTTTAATGAAATCTATAAATGTATGTTTTCATAACTATAGTATATATGTTAATTGACCCATGCAACACTTCACATATGTTGTCACATATTAAATCACTATATAACACAAAGTTTTAAAATATCAATAATGTACATACATATATAGTGACTTAAAATTCACGGTTATTACATCCTCCCCCCTTATAAGAATTTCGTCCTCGGAATTACATATAGGGTTACTCAAAAAGGTGTGGATAATTTTCCCTCATCTTTTCTTCGAGTTCCCACGTAGATTCTTCAGCATTGTGGTTCCTCTAAAGAACTTTTACAGAATGTATAACCTTATTTCGTAATTTCTGCTCTTTTCTATCTAAAATTTCAACCGAAATTTCCTCGTACGACAAATCCCTTTTGACCTGAATTGGCTCGTATGATATCACGTGCTTGTAATCAGGCTTATATGATCGTAGCACTGACACATGAAACACATTATGAATATGTTCCAGTTCAGGAGGCAGAGCTACCTCGTACGCCACTTCGCCTATCTTCCTCAAGATCTCGAAAGGTCCAATAAATCTCGGACTCAGTTTACCTTTCTTTCTAATCCTTATCTTCCCTTTCCAGGGAGATACTTTCAAAAATGCATAGCTTCCCACTTCAAAATCTCTCTTATGGCGATGTAAGTCTGCATACTTCTTCTGGTGATCTTGAGCTGCTACCAGTCGGGCTCTTATCACCTTGATGATCTCTATAGTCTGCTGCACCAGTTCTGGTCCCAACAGTCGACGTTCACCCACTTCATCCCAGCATAAGGGTGTTCTACATTTCCTCCCATACGGTGCTACATACGGCGGCATTCCGATGCTGGCGTGATAGCTATTGTTGTATGCGAACTCTACTAATGGAAGATGATCCTCCCAGCTACCCTTGAAGTCCATCACACAAGCTCTGAGCATGTCTTCAAGCGTTTGAATTGTTCTCTCGCTTTGTCCATCGGTCTGCGGATGATACGCCGTGCTCATCCGTAGTTGCGTCCCCATTCTTTCTTGAAGACTCTTCCAGAAGTTTGACGTGAATCACGGATCCCTATCCGACACAATAGATACTGGTACGCCATGTCTCGAGATAATTTCTTTGATATATAATTTGGCTACCTGGTCCAGACTATACCTGATCTTGATTGGCAAAAAGTGAGCCGACTTCGTAAGACGATCTACAATCACCCATATGGCGTCGTGCCCTTTTTGCGTTGTTGGAAGACCCACCACAAAATCCATTGTGATGTGATCCCATTTCCACTCTGGAATCTCTAAAGGTTGTAGTAATCCACTCGGTCGTTGATTCTCTTCCTTGACTCTCTAACAAGTTAGACATTTGCTGATGCATTCTGTAACCTCCCTCTTCATGTTTGGCCACCAAAAGTGTTAACACAAATCTTGATACATCTTTGTGCTTCCTGGGTGTATCGAGTACCTCGTACTATGCGCTTCTTGCAAAATCTCTTCTCTTAGTTCTAGTACTAACGATACCCAAATTCGTCCTTCGAATCTCAGCAGTCCGGTGCCATCGATCTTGTATTTCAAGTCATCCCCTTCAGTTAACCGTTTCTTGATGCTATCGCAATCTTTGTCCTTCTCTTGAGCCTCTTTAACCTTATCTAATAAAGTAGGGCTCGCTGTCACTGTAAATAATTTCTCATTGGTCTCCATCGGATACTTAACCTCTAAGTCAAGTCGTTCAAAATCTTTCACCAATTCCTCTTGAATGGTCAACTTCAGTAACTTCTCTCTGCCTTTTCTGCTCAGGACATCTGCCACTACATTTGCTTTGCCTGGATGGTACAAAATCTCACAATCATAATCCTTGATCAATTCTAGCCATCGGCGCTGCCTCATATTTAGCTCCTTCTGCGTGAAGATATACTTCAGACTCTTGTGATCCGAATATATCTCACACTTCTCGCCATACAAATGGTGCCTCCAAATCTTCAAGGCAAAAACTACTGCTGCTAACTCCAGGTCATGAGTCGGATAACCCTTCTCATAGTCCTTCAGCTGACGTGAAGCATATGAATTGACCTTGCCATGCTGCATCAGTACACAGCCAACACCCTTGTGTGACACATCACTATACACTATAAATCCTCCCTTTGTCGGTAAGGCAAACACAAAGCTTATCGAGCCTCTTCTTCAATTCTATGAAACTCTCTTCACATTTCTTCGTCCAAACGAACTTCACTGTCTTTCTAGTAAGGTTGGTTAACGGCGATGCTATCTTTGAAAAATCTTGGATGAATCTCCGATAATATCCTGCTAATCCCAAGAAACTCCTAATTTCTGTCGGCGTCTTTGGCTGTTCCCAGTTGATAACCGCTTCTACTTTTGCTGGATCCACCGAAACACCATCCTTGTCGATAACGTGACCCAAAAACTGCACTCTCTGCAACCAAAACTCACACTTGGAGAACTTTGCATACAACTTCTCCCTCCTTAACGTCTCCAATACTATCCTTAGATGTTCAGCATGCTCTTCCTCCATCTCTGAATATACCAGAATGTCATCGATGAACACAACAACAAACTTATCCAAATACTGTTTAAACACTCTGTTCATTAAGTCCATGAATGCTGCTGGCGCATTCGTCAATCCAAAAGACATTACCAGAAACTCAAAGTGTCCATACCGAGTTCTGAATGCCGTCTTTGGAACATCCTCCTACCTCAGCTTCAGTTGGTGATAACCGGTCCTTAAGTCGATTTTTGAAAAGTATTTCGCCCCCTTCAACTGATCAAACAAATTGTCGATCCTGGGCAATGGGTACTTGTTCTTAATGGTGACCTTGTTCAACTCCCGGTAGTCGATACAAAGCCTTAATGACCCATCCTTCTTCTTTACGAATAAGACTGGTGCTCCCCACGGTGATACGCTCGGTCGAATGTATCCCTTATCTAACAACTCTTGTAGTTGAACCATCAGTTCCTTCATTTCTACTGGAGCCATACGATACATCGCTTTGGATACCAGTGATGTCCCTGGTGCCAAATCGATAACAAACTCTACCTCTCTATCTAGTGGCAATCCCAGAATCTCATCTGGGAAGACATCAATGAATTCCCTTACAATAGGTATCTGACCCAGTTCACCCTCGACTCTGCGGGTATCCACAACGTGAGCCAAATAACCTATACAACCCTTCCTATGCAACTTCTTTGCTTGCATCATTTTCAGACAACAAGATTATCTCGGCGATTTACTGCCATGAAATACCACCTTTGACTTATTCGGAGTCTTTAGGTGTACGCACTTTTTCTTACAGTCAATGACCGCTCTGTGACTCGATAACCAATCTATCCCGAGGATTACATCAAACTCTCCAAGACGAATCAGTATCAAATCCACGTTAAGCTTAAACCCTCTTACACCAGCACAACAGTTCCTATGTATGTAGTCTACATGGATAATTTCTTTGTTTGCTACTTCTACATTCATTGGGTGTTCTAATAGTTCACGAGGTAAACTTAATCTTTGAGCAAATTCATCAGATACGAAAGAACATGAAGCTCCCGAATTGAATAACACATAGGCATTTATATCATTGATCGGAATTATACTTGACACCACCTCCCTGGATGCCACGACATCTTGCACTTTCATATTGAAAGTCCTCGTTGTCGGCTTGTTTGGTTGGGCTGGTCCTCCACTGGTTGTCTTAGTGTTATTGCCCCTGTTGCTGTTTTCGCCATCCGTGCTTTTCTTCCTCGGGCAATCCTTGATCCGATGTCCTGCTTCACCACAGTTAAAACAACCTCCCTTCTTCACCTTAGGACAATTGGGTGAGGTATGCCCTTCTTGTCCACAGGTATAACATACCATTTTTCCTTTCAAGCACTCTCCCGAGTGACCCTTTCCACAGTTTCCACACACCGACTTCTTTTGTTGCACACTTCCTTGTTGAATCTCCAAATTACTACCCCCACTGCTCCATTTCCGCTTCTTGTTGTTGCTACCGCCATTGCTAACATTCTGATTCCCACCTTCTGCTTTCTTCTTATTCTTCTCCCGATTGTACTTTGAGACCGCTTCGCTTCCACCTTCCGCTATGAGAGCTTTCTCCAACAGAGTTGAGAATGACGTGATTTGTAAAACCGCTACTCATCAGAATCCACGAGCTTTAGTCCATTTTGAACCTTCTTGCTTTCCTCACCTCCATGTCCACGATGTGGAGCAAATCGCCAATTCATTAAACTTCGCAGCGTACTCTGACACTGACATATTCTTCTGTTTCAATTCCAAAAACTTGATCTCCATTCTCGCTTGTGTACTCTCAGGGAAGTAGTTCTCAAAGAACAACTTCTTGAATGCTTCCCAAATCATGATTTCAGTCCCGACTTTGTTCTGGTCGGCCTCTCAGCAATAGTTAGCCTCACCCTTCATTAAGTAGGTAGCAAAAATTATCTTCTGCTCTTCTGCTACTCTAGCAATAACGAAGGCCTTCTCAATCTCCTTTATCCACGTCTGGGCCTCTATCGGGTCTGCTGTTCCTCTAAACTCCGTGGTCCCCTCGCCTTGAAGTCCTTAAAGTTGACTAATTGGTTTCACTTTGATTTCCTACAAAGTTGAGCTTGATTCCTCATAGCTTCAGCCATCATGTTGATAAAGTCTTGCATTGGGTTTGGTTGAGCTCCCGCTGCATTATTAACTGACTCTTCGATCTCTTGGTTCTTTAGTACACGTCTGGGCAACATTATCTAGTGAAATAAAATTCTAACACATTACTCGGGTTTATTATCATATAAGTACTTAGCATGTAACACGCTACTGTATTCAAACAATCAGATGATCATTATGTGAGAGTTTTAAGTTACCAAGATTTGGAAGTCTTTCTCCATGCTAAGTGGGTTAAGTTTGTTTTCTTAAAAAGAATTCCAATTCAGTCTACTGGATTCACATAACATTAAATAGACAATTTACTATTTAAATTTTCCAACACATATTATAATAATAATGCATTTATATTCATATACCAATCTTCAGTGTCTCACATGTTCAATACAGGTATATTTTTATAAATGCTACTATCCCATTTTAAACATAAAAGATGGGATTAACTCAAAATGATACTTCCCTACATACACAAATAGGGATACTACCTAACTACCTACTACCTCACACCTGATGAGGTTTACATCAACATAAAATCCTATTACACAAAAAGGGTACTAATGCATCTATCTACAACTGGTCCATAGCATAATCATCACTGGTGGCCCTGCTGGGTCACCTGAACAGGCTCCTGAGGAAACAACACCTCCATAACTCTACATCAAACGGATCGACTCGACTCACCTATCTCGAAATACGCCCTCCTAGTCCCACTACGCTGGCCCTCATATGTTGCGTCTAGCGCTAGTCCTAAAGTCTCGACCCTGCCCTTCATGGCCTGCAGTGCTATCTCTAATTGGTCCACCCGCTTGACTGACTCATGAAATGCCTCCTCCACACATATCTTATCGGCAATTTCCACGTCAAACTCACCCTGCATCGCCAGATGCTCTACGCTCAGTGCTACGAACTTTGCCTTCTCATGCTCTAGTTGGACTCGCGTCTCTTTCTAGCTCAATCGATGCACGATTAACGGCATCTTTATCTTAACTTTGCTCCCATGTGTCGATGGTTCATATTCTCTGCCCACCAACTTTAAAATCCTCTTGTTCTGAACATAGTTTTTTCTCTAGTAGGTTACTGATCATCACATCCTTCGAGGTGTCTGTCACCTCCTCTGGAATGACCTACTCCTGGCCTACGGAATGGCTCCCCTGACTATCTCTCGGCATCCTATAAAAATGAGGATACAACATCAGTACTACAATAAAATATATTCATTGATGAAATGAAACAATATTTTATTAAGTACAACACATACTCAATGAATTTCCATAATCCATCTCCTAACATACTCTATAAGAGTTTTCTACTAAGGTTATAACCTAGGTTTCGCATTCCTGATGTTTATAACCTACAACTTTGATACCAACCTGTGACGGCCCCAAATCCAGGTTCTCTAACCTCAGATTCGGTGCTCACGATCTATCATCATCATAAGCTTTCTATAACTATTACGGAATAATAAACATACATTGTTCATTATAATAAAGTTTCATAACATGGTTCCAAGGTCTTCTCAACCTTAACTTAAACACACCATTCAAATTACAAAAGGTTTACATAATAAATTCCATCAGATAATAATAATTAACATTCGTTCTAAACTATTCCTGGATCTTGCCCTTGCCTTTGTCTTTCACATTGTATCCTTCGGGCTTAACTGAAATAAATGTCATGATATAGCAAGGGTAAGCAACTAATTTTCTTAGCAAGTTTATATACAGGGGAAATATATCATGACTGGAAAGAAGTTTTGCTTTCAATGTTCAACAATAATATAAGATTGTGAAGGAACATGAATTAATAATCAACAATTGAATATTCGAAAAATTGAATAACATGAATTGAGTGATTTTGAAATAACCATGAACATTTACCAAGGTTCTCAGTCATTTAAACTGGACCTCTTAATATGTTTTGGTATTCAAGGGGATCAACCTTTCATACCTCGTGATTTATGCATAAACACTTAATAATCCAGCATTGATATCATGCCTTAATCAAATTCGTCCTTTTCTCAGTCAAGAGTTCTTATCATATCAATTTAATAAGAACAGCTTTCTAAAACACATTTGATTTAACAAATTTTAACATGCTTGATCTAGTTGATACAATTAACATAGATCTATCTCATAAACAGTTCATGAATGAAAGAACTTTAATTTAATTCACTGTTCAATAATAATAGAACAAGAATTCATTTGCACAAAGTGCGAATTTCAATAATCATTATAGATGTGAATAATCATCAATAATTATTCACTAACATGCTTTGAAAATAATAACTCGAGTTTGAGTTAGGAAACTTGCTTCGTTCGTAGGTTACGGCTATGAAATTAGATTTTTATCCACTATGCAGTTAAATTATCTTCATTTGAGAGACCTATAGTTAATCTTTCAATTAGTCATAACATAACATTAGATTATGTAATCACATAGATATTATACATTACATTTAGTTCTTATAAACATTATCCTGCCTAGATAATGTTACTATTAAATAACAACTACCTTTATTTCACTTACTATTATTAATCTTGATAATATTTAATTCACCTCTTAGTATTATTAGTTCACTAATAATACTTTTATTCGCTTACTAATATTATTAACATCTTAATAATATTTTAGTACTTTACTAATATTATTAATCCTCTTAATAATATTTTAATCCTACATAAATATTATTACTTTAATATCTATCTTACTTTTATATCATTAATCAATTAATAATATTTTTAATCATTTACCAATATTATTAATATTTTATTCATTTACTAATATTATTAATCATTTAATAATATTTTATTCATTTACTAATATTATTAATCATTTAATAATATCTTATTCTATTACTAATATTATTAATCATTTAATAATATTTTATTCCTTTACTAATGATATTACATTTTTAAATAATATTTTATTTAATCTCGAATATTATTATTTACTCAATAATAATACTTTAATTTAATACTAATAATCTTTTAATAATATTTTAATCTAATATTATTAATCATTTAATAATACTTTAATCATTTATTAATGCTTAAATCAAATATTATTAACCATTTAATAATATTTTAATAAAGTTTTAATCTTAATATTTTTTATTTACTTAACAATATCATATTCTAATATTATTAATATCATAATAATATTTTAAATAATTTATTGGATTAATAAACAATTTATTCTAATTGTTCATCCTTTATTAACCTCTTATTTAATATCCATAAAAGGTCATAAATAATATTTATTATTATAAATTACCAAAATATCTTAAAATATTCATAATATTATATATTAGGAGTATTCAAGTATTAAAATCACAATTTTCTTATTTAAGACATCATTTAACTATTTATTTCCTTTTATTCATAACTTAATTATTTTTAGGAAAAATAGTAAACTGATTCCAAAAATTCTCATTTTCTGGATTTGGGCAGTATATGACCCAACCATGATTCCCAAATATTTCTGGAATTTTAGAAAATGATTTACTATTTTTAAAGTGCCCAAAACACTCGGATCTTGCTTCATTTTTCATAAATCGAGTTTTGCTTAGAAAAATCTAAAATTTTCAGGGTATATTCTCATAACATATATGAACATACTATAACAATTTCGGAAGTTTCCAGTGTATACACAGTGAGATATTCGAATGTTAATATTTCAGAGTCCTTTACGGAAATAGCCATTACGCATAACCTATAAATCGAAACGCATCCGTTCTTTTTTTTAAATGTAGATAACTTCTTAAGGTACCTCTGTGATTTTTTACGGATTTTTAAAAGACATGCAACTATCCGAAACAGTCCCAAGAAAAATGGGAACAGTAACTATTTTAGGGTTTTGAACCCTTAACATTCAAAGTGGACTGTTTTGGGGAAAACATCCCCAAAGGTTTCAAAACTTGCTAGATTTGTGTTCTACCACTTGGGTTTACTAGATAAATCATGTATCTAGCACCCCCCTTCAACGGATCACAAATCTAAGTTGGAAAACTTGAGTTACACAAGATTTAGTGGAAAAAAAAACAAGAGTTTCACCTTTGGAGAACATATGCTCATTTTCTTCCTCTAAGCCTTTGATCTAACACTCAAGATACTTAGTTCCATACATGATGATATGTAAAACTAGGGTGTCTTGAGTATTTGTTCATAACCCCAACAAAACTCAAGCTATAAAACAAAGTAGAAGAAGAAGGTGAAGGTTAGGTTATACCTTGATTTAGTGGCAACCTTCCTTGATTTACCAAAGTAGAGTATAAACTTAGGATGCATGAACAAACTAGTACACCTATCTCTGTCTTGCTATAACCGAACCCTCTCTCTCTTTTCTCTCTCTTGAAGTTTGCTAGCTTGGGAGAAAAAGATAGAAGAAGAAGAATGAGATAAAATGAATGTCTAGCAAATGAGTGTGATATAACTATTATCCCCCATATTTTTAATGTCCCAAGGATAAAAGACTACACCTTATCTCTTCAATTAGCCTAATCATGTGATTAAGAGTGCTTAATAGATTTGCAACCAATGGGAGCTTGACAAATATGTACTTGTGTGTAAGATTTCTACTAATGGACATTGATTAGCATAATCTTCTTTGCCATAAAAAGGCCTAAATGGCCGGTCCCCCCTTAGCCATTATATCTCCCAATTTGTTTTTTTTAATACACAAATTTGATTAATCAAAAGTCTAAAATACCCTTAATCAAGTGGGCTAAGTATTGGTTTGCATTTTATTTCTTTTGGGCTTCTTCCTTAATTGTTTTGGGCTATGTAATAAACATAGTCTAACAATTTTAATATATGATACCCAAATTGATTATTTAGGGTTTCCATTTCCAATCATATGAAATTTAATTACTTATACATGTGACTTTAGCTCATAACCTAATTAGGTTTACTAGAATTAGGTTTAAAATTATTAGTCACTTGAAATAACAAGATTATCCACTTAAGTTAGTATACATATTAAATACTAACCTTTCCTTATTACCATAACCCTTAGGTTATTTAATTGTCTCACCTAATGTATAATTAGGTTACGAAGCTTTCATTTTTAATGAAATCTATAAATGTATGTCTCCATAACTATAGTATATATGTTAATTGACCTATGCACCACTTCACATATGTTGTCACATATTAAATCACTATATAACACAAAGTTTTAAAATATCAATACTGTACATACATATATAGTGACTTAAAATTCACGGTTATTACAGACAATGGATGAATGGGTCCACAAATGTCTCCTTGAATTCTTTCTAAGAATTTTGGGGCTTCTTTATAAATTTTTACTGGTAATGGTCGAACAATTAATTTTCTTCGAGAATACGCAGCACAAGGAAATTCACTACTAGGAAAAGCCTTCTTATTTTTGAGAGGATGACTAAAATAATTTTCAATAATATGACACATCATAGAAGTACCTGGATGACCGAGTCTTTCATGCCAAAGCATAAAGGATTTGGGATCTAGGATTTTTGGAATCATAACAGTATGAGACTTAATTGCTCTAATTTTCATAGTATATAATCCAGAAAAAAATTAAATGAAGTTTTTCTAGGATATTCTATTTTTTCAGAAATAGTAGAAGTGATGAGAAGATATTCATTAAAGATGGTCTAACACATGTGAGAAAAAGTTACATTTCATATATAATTTTATTCATGATAAACACATACCACGTACAGAATGAAAACTAATAATATTATACATGCAGGATGTTTAATTAAAACAAAAATTAAACGTTATCCCAAAAGATACTTTCAGAAGGTCCAGTAATATCAACAACCTTTTCCTCATTGATGGTCATTGGTGGAACATCAACAATATCCAATTGATGATTAACAAAGTTTTTTTCTGCCTCCATTACTTTGTTATTTTGAGACTCCTAAAATAAATTAACCAGATGACTCAGCATACGACAGGTACGCGACCAATGCCCTTTCATCCCACACCTTAAACAAACATCTGGTTTGTTCTTTATCTGTGTTGCATTTTCTTTATTTTTACCCGACCCAGACACTTGCCACTTCTAATGGCCTGAATTGTCGCGGTTCTGGAATTTGTTGTTATGATAGCCTCGTTTATTCTTTAGTCCCCAAGAATTCTTATTATATGACCATCTATTGTCATATTTATTTTGCTGGAATGACGTGCTGTTAATATCCGACAATGGGGTAGCACCGTTGGTAAAATACTTGATGGTTTTTCAACAACAATTCATTATTCTTTTTCTGAACAAGGAGGATGAGACAATAAGTCACTGAATTTTGTGAACTTACTCTGTCTATATTTTTGCGACAAAATCATGTTGGTGGGATGAAAAGTTTAGAGCATTTTCTCTAACATTTGGATTTGAGATCTTTGGATCTCACTTTAAAGCCAAAGTAGATGTTACTCTATAAACATTGGAACTATATTCGTAATTGATTTGTAATCTTGTAGCCTTAAATTAAGCCACTCAAATTTGGCATTAGGGAGAACAACCAATTTTGGTGGTCAAATCTTTCCTTGATTGTGTCCATAAAGAATGAAGGATCTTTGGTATTAAATACTCGATCTTTAATCCTTCATCAATATGGTGATGAAGAAAAATTATGGCTTTTGCATTTTGTGCCGAAGTTGCTATATTTCCCGATTCAATGGTCTTTTCTAACTCATTTGCACTAAGGTGCAATTCTGCATCAAGTGCCCAAGCCAAATAGTTGTCTCCATATATTTTCAAAATAGAAAAATATATTTTTGCCAAGTTTGCCATCTATTCTGGGTTAAAACACAAATTTATTATTTATTAAAACAATAAATAATTGCATGTATGATGAAGAAAAAATAAACTATACCACAACCTCAAGTGGTGATAAAATGTAAATATAAATATTCTTATATTTACGTTATTAGCATATTATTTTAGTAAAAAGAATATGCAAATGTTAATGTATATACAAGTATTATAGTTCAACAAAAATATATATACAAAAATGCAAATGGATCTTCACCCGGCATGCGGAAGTTATGCATAGGCAGTTATTCCAACGAGAATAATAAAGAATGGAATAACTAAAAGAATTTCACCGTGCATGCGGTGAGTCAGCGTGAAGCGGAGTTATTCAACATAATAATAAAGAATGGAATAACAGAAGAATTTCACCATGCAAGCGATATTTCGCATATAAAGGTTATTCCCATAATTTAATAAGAAATGAATACAAAGGATTATTCACCAGGTATACGGTATTTCACATATACAGGTTATTCCCAAAATTTAATAAGAAATGAATACAAAGGGTATTCACCAGGTATGCAGTATTCTGCATATACAGGTTATTCCCATAATTTAATAAGCGGTAAAAAGGTTCCCACCAAGTCTTGTAAGATCAACAAGGATAGATGGTACCATTATAAATAACATAATTTAATGGTAAAAATGTTCCCACCAAGTCTTGTAAGATCAACAAGGATATATGGTACCATTGTAAATAACATAATTTAAAATTGGACAATAAAACATAAATATAACTTGACAGTTAAAGAATATAATAGGCGACAAAGCCAGGCCAATTGTAAGAATAAGATTATACTATTAGTGGCATAGCCAAACCGGTAATATAATAATAAATTGCAAGAATTTAATTTTACCATCTCAGTTGGTTAGAGCTTCGTGCTGATAACGTGTTATAAAACTTTAGCAAAGTGTATAAAGATACTCTTATAATTGCTGCATAAATTTAGAGAGAATAAGCAAGAGAAAAGAGAGAGAAATTCTTCAGAGAAAACTCTTATCATTTCCTTCAGCTTTCATTCCTTTATATAGGAAAAGGAGAAGTCACGGGTAAGGAAACTAATGGCTCACGGGAGGAAGAAAAGGAGAAAAAGGGAGAAGGAAAGGAAATCACGGGAGTTTCCCTCTAGAGGAGGTAATCCCACCCATGCATTACAACATATTTAATGTAGAGATTCGAAAATTCCTTTTCTTGTACTAACTTTATAGAAGGATAAAAGTGTATTTCACTCTGGAGACAACTTTGCAAAAATGCAAATACATAACTTTATCTCGGAGACAACTCTGTAGATGGGAAAAGGTGGAAATTCATCCCAACCATGACATAATTCGAACAAGGATTGCAAAGCTAAGGATAAGGACATAACAAGCCACCACAGCACTCCCAAGACGCAAACTACCCAAGACGAGCCACCTGACTACCCTCGGATACAGGAAGATACTTATCGGTTTACTACTTCATCTTTCTGGACCCCGAATTAGTCAGACTCGATGTCATTGCATAACATTCAGAAGAAGCTTTTCGGGGTAATTAGACGCATATCCCAACTTTTTTCGGATTGAAAGTCATTGGCGACCAAAGGAATGGATTTCAAGATTACGGGACCCACAGGGCTCTGTCGAGGTATATACACCTGTGGCTAGCCTCGAGACCTATATCAGAGCATTAGCAGCTCATTTGCAAAAAAGAGAGTTCATTTTTAGATAGAGAAAGTCAAATTTTAGAGAGAGAAAAACTCGAATTTAACATAAAATCATTAGATTTGAGTTAGATCCATCACTTATATAGTAGATCTCATATATCTAGAGTAGTATAGCATATATTTGGGCTCAAGGAATTGTCGACGCCGGAAAGATTTTCATCTCCCTTTTCCCTATGTGTTTATTTCCCTTTATGTTTTTTATGTGAATTTGATTTGATCTGAAGGGTGAGGTTTTCAGGAAAAAACTGACATATAATGTCGACGATTAGAAAAGATTTGATTTTAATGGTCCGAATTAGACAGAGTCGCCAGTTGGTATGAGTTAAATGGTTATACCAACTCAACCGAGTTTTGAAAGATTTTGCAATATGGCCCAATATTGGATTCTGTTTAATTGGTCTTCGAAACTGAGATTTATAGAGTTCGGGGGCTTGATTAAGCGGGGGGAAGGTGTTAGGTGTTAGAGTTTATGCCCTAGAGGCCACTTATTTGATATAATTGCTTAACGTTTTGATATTATATTTGATTGAATAAATGAATGATTTTATTATGGTTTTATTTACTGCGTTATATAAATGTTAACATAATAAAACTCCTTAGAATAATGATACAAATTATATAGTTTCAAGTATGTGACTTGAATACGAGATTATATAATTATAATTAGTATCATTGTTCTAAAATGTCCCTAGTCGAGTATCATTGTTGATAGGATAACAATGATGCATTGAGACCAGTATGTGGATTGACTGATGACCAAATCTCATTGGTCATAAATATATGAGATATTAAGTCAATGCATAGGTACATGTTAGAGAACGATGTACTAGACAGACCCACCATGAGAATTCTACGTGGAACATTATGCAAAGTGTCATTAGTGATTCTCATAGTGACAATGATGTAAAGGTTCTCCGACCTGAAATCACTATATTACTACACATGAATTTATGTACTTTGATATCATCAAATGTCACCTTTAATAGGGTGGACTATAAAGGTGATTATTGGGTACATCATGAATCGTGTGAGAAATATGAGTGATCTAGATGAAATTTAACCTTCCTATATAATAGGGGTGATATCCATAGGCCCCTTGATTGAGTAGGACTATAAAATGCATGGCAATGCTCAAATAGTGATTTGTTTCATATAGTCTACTCATTGATCAAGAAAAACTCAGATTAAATTATGAAGAGTATGACACATTCCATGACTCGAGTTTAATCTAGGATATTAAGGTTAAAAGGATTAAATTACATTGAAACATTGGTCACTAAAAGATTGCATCAAATCATCGATCTTATTATTACTTGGGTAGCAGTGATGCATTACTAGATGCCGCTCACTATTTATAATTTTATAATATGATTTTAAAATTATTGCCAACGTAATAATAACCTATAGGGTCACACACATAGAACGTAATTTAAAAGGGAATTAATTTAAATTGTAAGGATTTAAATATATCAATATGATTGATAGTATTTTAAATCATGAATTTAAATTAAAAAGGATAATTTGTATATATGTATATTAATTAAGACTTAATTAAGATATATATATATATAAATTTGAATTTTAATTATATTAGGTTTTGATTAATTCCTCCTAACTGCTATATATATGATATATATCAGTCATTTTAGGGATTACATCAAAAATAAAACCTTAGCCGCTCTTAGAGAGAGACTAGAGAAATCAGTTTTGAAAAATCCTCATCCTTGGTGGCTAGTACCGCGGTTCCTTCTTCTGCAGATCGTATGACGATTAGTGGAGCGTTCGTGTGGATACCGTAGAGACGCAGTTCATTTGAATTGCGTTGGAGATTCGACCGCATCGATTCTAGTTTTATAGTCGATATAATTTCTAACCTCTGAATTAATTGATTTTTTTCACATGGATCCTGTTAAGGGTTTCGAAATTTCTTTATAAATTTTTATTTTCCGCTGTGCGTTTCTGTGTCGAAACCCTTCATTAGGCACCCCTCGACTTCCGCAAAACACAATTACAACGCTTTTTTATTCCCGAATTTGTGTGTATGTGTGTGTGCATTGCAGTTAATTGGGCCTAAGTGCTTTATTTGGAAGTAATGTTATGCCTCTTATGCATCTATATACAAAGGGTTTGAATTGTATAAAAGTTTAATTTTAATACATGGCATATAAAATGATGTTTTGGAAATAGGTTTTCAAACCCTTATGCTCACATAGTAATTGAGGCATTTGATACTTTCATTTTATTTCGTATTCGACTTGTTTTGATTTTATTCTCGAGATGCGAAGTATCTTCGACATATATATATATATATATATATATATATATATATATATATATAAGTGTCAGGCTCCTTATGGGCATGAAAGCCATCAAAGTATTCCCGAGCACCACACATAGGGTTTTCACTATTACGGGGACCTTAAATCCGGATAACCATTTTAAGGTCCTATATTTATAATTACAAAATTTACAAGCTAGCTGTATAACTGAAAAGGGTCCATCATGGGAACCAGATCTAGATCCGCCAGCTGGATCTTAGATCACATGCCTCCTAGGCTCACATGATATCACATAAATAGCCTGGATAACAAATATACTGAAATAACATAGATATAGCTACTTTAAACGTCACAAAACAAAGGATCCATCAGTTAGATCCTTGAATGCGCGTAACCAAAGCTTTCAGCTTCCTCTAGATATAGATCTAGGGTCACGTGGTTGCTAAATATTTACAAAAATTAGAAAGAAAACTAGATTTATACAGATCTTTGCCATTTTAGCTTCCAGGTTCAGGTTTCACAACCTTTGAACCAGTTAAAAGCTAGATCAGGCTAGATTCAGTACAGATCTACTAAATACAACTCAAATATTAACTATTTACACGAAATGAATGGTTAATACTTTAGATCTAACGAATATCAACCGTTAAAAAGCTATATAAAACACTTATATGCGTTTTAAAGCAAGCTAAACAGCCAGATATGGTGAAATTACAGTTAAGCAAGAGAATGGCTATCAAACGACTTTTGGCACCTCAAAACTCGCTTTCCACTGGTTAAAACTTGATATGTTGCAGTATATATGTATATGAGTGTTTACAAAGAAGTTTTATAAGAATTAGAGCACGATTCGAGCTCCGTTCAGCTATTCTAGCCTCTATTTCTGTCGCCTAGGCCCTCTTCTTGCCTAATATTCTCCTGGAAGCCAAAGGGGGGGAGGGGTATATGTAAGACCCCAAATTTTATAAATAAAGATTAATTTTTCTCGAAATATATTTTTGAATATTATGGTGTGGATTTGATATAATAGTTGTGGGTAATATTTATAAATTTTGCAAAGTAAGCAAGTTGTTATAAAATATTCGATTGGTAAGGGAATATTCGTTTTAACAGAGAATATTCGTACGACGACACAATCATTGGTGGACCCCACAACGGAAGTATTGTCGTAGTTAGAAAATGACAGAAATATCTTTTTATAAAAATAACGACAAAAGTTTTACCGTTAAACTGTTGAACTACCCGGTAGTAAAAGTACAATAATACGCGTGGTTGCATAGTAACACACGGTATTGATTATTGATGCTTACGTGAGAAGTCACTCAGTTATACTCAATTATTGCTATAGTAATTACTGCATAATATCTCTCATATTATTGATTCAATTATTGTCACAGTATCATCTGTATAATATTTATTATTATTAAATTAAAAATTGAGATGACAAAGTTATTCATAATATTATTTGCAATATTGACGATGTCTAGAAAGTTCTGTCGATGAGAGGTTTGGTCACCTAATTGCGCGCCAATAGGGAGAAATCCTTGTCGGAAAGCCCCCTTTTTCCTGGGAATGATCTGGTTGTTAAATATTGTGAGTTATAATATTAATGATGAATAAGTTCGTGTTGATTAAAGATGAAATTGATATTTTCATTGTGTTGGGATTATTAGTGTTAATGGAAATCGACAATTATTTCGATAATAATTGATTTCTGGAGGTTATATTGACCAATCGAGTAATTAATCGGATATATGAGCAATTAATTGCTATTAATTCATATGCTTATAACTATTTATTCACATGTATTTACTATTGATTCAAATGCATGTACTATTAGGGGAGGTGGTGCAAGATTGATAATACTTGCTTGACTAAATTAAAAATAGAGGTATAGATGAAGGTACTATACTATAACTATTTTTTTTCACATGTATAGAACGATTGATTCACATTAATGTACTATTGATTCACATGCATGTACTATTATGGGAGTTGGTGCAAGTTTGATAATACTTGCAGGACTAGATTAAAAATGAAGGAAAAGATGAAGGTATTATACTATAGTATTTCGAGCCCCAAAACGTGCAATTAGCGAAACTATATTTTCCTATAAATAGAAGCTCATTCTTCTTTCATTCTCACCAATTCACTAAGACTCACAAGAGCAATTATAGAGAGAGAAACTATAGAGAGAAAGAAGAAGAGTATTCTGCTACTTCACTATTCCAATATCCAGTCTTCTTCTAAGGTAAGGGATATTATTTTTGTTCAGTATTCATATGGAATAATATTTTCTTCTATACTTTGTAGTATGTGAGTAATATTATTTCGTCTCATATTCCTGATTATACCCTCAATTTGTTAAAGTATTGCTTCTATACTCCGTGAAATTAGTAGAATATCCTTGAAATTTGCGCTTCATCTAGTATCGTTTCACAAGGATATTTTCTGCACATCCTTGTTAAATTTTAAGCTTTTCATGTTGAAGTACTGTCCATGAGTACTATTTATTTATACGGTACTATTCACAAAGTACTATTCATGGGTACTATTCATAAAGTACTATTCACAAAGTACTATTCATGAAGTACTATTCATGAGTACTATTCACAAAGTACTATTCACGGGGTACTATTCTCGAAGTACTATTCATGGGGTACTATTCATGACAAAAATTGATTTTTTCGGTCCAAATCATTTTTGATACAATATCATTCTTGAATTTTACTCCACAAAGCAGTATCATGTTGACAATTTGATCTTTATTGAATTCTGGATAAATTAAATTATAATCTTTAAAAATTTATCCTTTGCTTTCTTTTAATTGAATTATTATATCATTGTCATCATCCTCATGCTTATATTGTGATGAAAGTCATCTTTGGCTTACGTGCATAGATGGACTGTTGATTGGTATGATTATGACCAGGGATCATTCGGTATAATCATGACCCATAATGTTACAAATGATGTGGTAAAAGTTCTCATTGGCCTGTAGTGCATTGATTGACAGTTGCTGGTATGATCATAACTATTGGTGAAAACCCGAATATCCTTGGCCCGCAGTGCATGAAAAATTTGTGGTCGTGATACTAATGAATATCCTTAGCCTGTAGTGCAGGGATGATTCGATGATGTGGTTTATTTATTAAGCTGAGTCTCAGAGATAAAATTGATGATAAACTTTTTAAATCATAGAAGATAGTAGATATCATGCTCTAC
This sequence comes from Panax ginseng, assembly GCA_020205605.1. NCBI lineage: Eukaryota > Viridiplantae > Streptophyta > Magnoliopsida > Apiales > Araliaceae > Panax > Panax ginseng. The sequence continues at coordinate 87,448,340 of CM035139.1, read as the reverse complement.
TTGACTCTTCTAATGGATTGCTTGTTCCGCTGCAGTTAAACTTGATGTTTATTGTATTTTATCAGTTTAACACTATTAAAGGCTACCGATAATTTATTCTGCATTATCTTAGTCATAATATTTCTTACTGGGTTAGTTGAGCTCACCCTTTTTCTTTCATTATTCTCTTCAGGAAATGAGAACGTAACCGGGACTAGTCAGGGAACGGAGTGATGGTCCGAGATGGTGTCATAGTAGTCCTCACTATTCTATGAAATAGTGTGATAATAATTTAATGAGGACTCCATTTGAGTTTGGATATTGTCTAGAAGACAATATTCGTGTAAAAACTCTCAGCACATGTTGTATAATTAAGTTCGTATTTGTATTTTGTACCATGTATTTGGCGACTCAGAATGAGTGAAGTATACCTATTTTGGGGGCGTCACATTTGGTATCAAAGCTTAGGGATATGATCCCTAGCTGAGATGTGAGACTAGAACTAGGAGGGGAGAGACGGGTATTCCTTCGCTAGTATGATCTACCTAAGTTTATTTATTATTTAGTTGGTCGGTCAGAGTATAGGGATAATATGTGGCATGTCAATTAACCCTTGTTTTGTTGTAGTACTTGAAAATAACATCTGAAAATGTCTAGATAAGCAATGAAGCACATGAGACCATTGAGTCACCAATGATCAATACCCAGGATAATGTGCATTAGGAAGACAATAATCCTCAAGTAAACAACAACACTGATCAAATGATGAATGATGGGATGTTCAGAGGCTTTATGCAATTCATGCAACATTAGGTGAGAGAGACTCCTGTTCAAAATGCAGGTGGAAACACTGGCAACTCTCGGATGGTCATCGCTAAGCAGTTCAAGGAGTTGGGACCACCAGAGTTTTTGGGAGAGCCAAAACCACTTAAGGCGAAGATGTGGATAAAGCAGATCACCAAGATATTTGATGTTTTGGGATGCTCCGAGGAGCAAAAGGTTCCCTTTGCCACCTTCATGTTGCGAGGAGAGGTAGATTACTGGTGGGAATCTGTAAAGCGTACTCAACCTGCCGCACTAAAGATGTCTTGGGAGAAGTTCTAAGAATTTTTCAATGACAAGTACTTTCCTGAAAGTATTCGTCACATGAAGGAGGTAGAGTTCATCAAGCTGGAGCAAAACAATATGACCGTGTCACAGTATGAATCTAAGTTTTCCGAGTTGTCCCGGTTTGCGTCCCGCTTGGTTGATAATGAGGAGAGAATAACACGGATGTTTCTAAGAGGTTTGAAACCCGAGATACGTCAATATCTCATTTCTCACAAACTTTGCTTGTATTCAGATATTGTGAATAGGGCTCAGTTATTGGAGCGTGATAATGAGTCAACCCAACCAAGAGAGAGCAACGACAAAATGATAATACCAGTGGTAGCAGTCATCGAAGCGGTGACAACAAACGTGGAGGGAATCAATGTAAGACCCCAAATAATTAATAAATGAAATTTAATTTCCTCTAATTATTATTTTGAAATAGTAAGGGTTGATGTGATTAATGTGTATAGTTATGGGTAAAATACGCAAATATTTCAAAATAAGCAAGTGGTTATAAAATATTCATTGTTGTTTGGGAATATTCGTTTGGTCGTGGAATATTAAATCTTGTCGGGGAATATTAAATGCGACCAGTAAGTACCATGTATGGGCCCCATAATGAAAGCGATTGGAGGAAGAAAGCGACAAATATAAGTTGTTTAAAAATAACGGCATAGTTATTACCGTTTACATTTACTGTTGGAATACCCGTTGGTTAAAACACAAGATGTCTGGCGTTGTTGCCGCGATGCACACAATATTGCACCAATTATTGACTCTTACGTGAAAGGCACTACTCAATAATGGTTACGATGATTCTTTATTCAATTTTTTTATTAGTTCAATAATTGTTGCGTTGATATTTTATATTCTGTTGTTTCAATAATTGTCATTACACAATATTTTTCATTATCGAAGCAATAATTCATATTATCTGAATAATATTATTAGATAACATTATTGGCAATGTCTAGAAAGTTCTGTCTAAGGAGAGGTTTGGTCACCTAATTACGCGCTAGTAAGGAGAAATTCTTATTGGAAAGCCCCCTCTTTCTTGGGAACGGCCTGGTTGTCAATACTGTGATTCTGTAATATTATTTGTGAATAATTAATTATTGATTCATATGATGAGGAAAATATTGATTTTATTTGGATATAGATGGAGAAAATTTTTAATGTGATAATTGTTAAAAATTGAAATTTTATCTTTTTCTGATAAAATAATTCATTTAAATATATATATATATATATATATATATTATTATATTTTAATAATGGTGATATTTTTACAAAGAATGTAGGATATATGAGTATATGTGGAGGAGGAGTATTTTTGTTACCAAAAATATTTAAAACATGTTTTTCATGTCGGTGGACCCCATTTCTTGAATGAAATTTGATTATAGTCGTAAAATCGCCTGCTTGTGGATTTCACAATTTCTGTTTTGGAATTTGGAAAAACTTCCTTCAGTAAAGTTGTAGAAATTGAATTTCCTATAAAAACTCGCAAGATTTTGAATTTTACGACACAAGGGCTATTTATTGTGAATTATTGAAGTTTGAAGCTCAAAATAATTGATTTTGGAAGTTTAAAATAATTTAAATAAGAAAAACGTTTTGGCATTAATGGTGGGTCTTGCATGTGATGTTAATGATTTGATTTCAGTTCTTCAAATGTTGGCGTAGGAATATTAATTAATATATTATTAATTTATTAAATTTTCTGCTTTGGTGTTCTAAGCAATTTCTATAAATAGGTGCTTAGGTTAGAATTGAAAATCACACCGTAAGCTGAAGTTTTCTCTCTATATTATTATCGTATTCTTGTGAGTATTTTGAGTATACTTTGAGTATTGCTATACGGTGAAAGTTCAAGTTATAGCCTATATCCATTATTCCAGGTTAAATCTTGCTTTTCCGAGGTAAGGGATATTATTTTTTTTTTTCGTAATGATATTATTTCTTCAATATCATTATCTTTGAAATATTGATCTGAAGTTTTTATCAAATTTGAAACTTTTGGTGTCGAGAGTTACTATTCACGATAATTGCACTATTCACGTGTATGGTCTTATTCACGAATCTGACCTTATTCATCAAAAATGAAAATTTTCCTTTCGTCTAAAATATCTATTGTGGATACTAGCTTTGATTGTATCCATGTTTTGATCATTCTTGAATTTTACACCACTATGATTATTTTTGAGGTATTTTTGGGCGTGGATAAAACAAAGTACGAATCATTAATCCTTAATCCTTGTCATTTTGATTCACTTTGGATTCGTTTCTTTAAAAATATTTTCATCATCCTTAGTCTTAAATGATGATATTATGGAATATCTTTGGCACAGAGGTGCAGATGAATGATTTCGATGAATATCTTTGGCCCAGTGGTGCAAAAGATGAGCAGTGTTTAGATGAACATGACCAATCGGTGAATGTCCTTGGCACATGAGTGCAAGGATGAATATATGATTCGGATATATATTGATTGATGTTACAGGGATAAAAATATTGATGATGGACTGTTAAATTCATAGATATTAGTAGATTTCATCCTCTACGTAACTCTTCTATGAATTAATATTTTCCGTTGTGAGTATTGATTTAAAACTTGTTGTCTATTGTATTCTATTAAATTTTTCCCCGTTGAAGACTAACGATAATTTGTTGTATATTATCTTAGTCATAATATTCTTTACTGGGCTAGTTGAGCTCACCCTTTTCCTTTTTGTTCTATTTTTCTTCTTAGGAGGCGAGAATGTAGCGATACGAAGTCTGGGGTATGGAATGATGGTTTTAGAGAGTTGTTTAGTAGTCCTCACCATTTTTGTAAAATAATGTATCAATAATTATGATGAGGATTTATTTGTATGTGGATATTGTTTAGATGACAATATCTGTATTTAAACTCACAGTTTTACTGTTGTAATAATAAAGTTGTAGTTGTTTCTGTACCGTGTATTGACAACTCAGAATGGGTGATGTATACCTATTTTGGGGGCGTCACAATCAACATGCCAGAAATGGTAACCACTTTGGTGGTAATCATGGATAAGACAATAGAAGTGGAAATTTCAAGAAGAGAAGGTTCAACAATGATGGAAAGACGTCAGCACCAACACCCATTGTTAAAGAAAAAGAACGACCACCGATTGTATGCCTCAAATGTGCAGGGGAGGGACATATCTGTCCAAACTGCGCGATGCAGTCCAAAGCGTGTTACAATTGTGGAACAGAAGGTCACCTAGCCCGATTTTATCGTGCAACGAAGACAAGTCCAGTTGGGACAGAGGCACCAAAGTCCGTCCCAGAGAAATCAAAGCCGGTAGTTCAAGGGAGAGCGTTTGTTGTAACCTCCCAAAAAGCGAGGAACCCGAACGAGGTTATCACGGGTTAACTAATCATAAACTCTTGCTAAGTCTACTGAAAATAACTCGTTTTCATTTTACACATTCCTATACCTTAGTACAGTCCATCAACTTACCACACATTATGAGTTCAGAAACTTTCCACAATAATATGAGTTTAAGAACTATCCCAGACAGACCATAGGCGTCCATTTACTGAGAAGTTCAAAAATATACCATATGATTATGAGTCACGAACTTACCATAAGTATGAGTTTCAAGAACTCTCACCTTATCTTATCGTTCTCTACCTACCAAGTATATACATGAAAAAAGATTCACCTTCTCGTCATAAACATCTTGATAGCGTGACCAATTTCAATGATTACCACTGTAATAAACTGAGTGGTTGTTACATCAAGCACAAACCTCTGCCCATACAAAGGTTCTTACAACTCAGCTATCACACGAGTCCTCAATTGAAATCTTACAACTTCTAACTTTCTCTTTACTTAATACGAATTTTCTTTAATTCGTATGCTATCTTTTACAACTCAATTTGAGTTCTTCTTCCCGTACTACTTCCCAAGGCTTGACTGGCGTTGCGGCGCTGAGCACAAAACCTAGAAAATTTTTCTAAGTCTTAGAAATTGCTTAAGACGCTTACTTCCCGATTCCATAACTTATTCGTTATAACTTAGAACGAGGTCATTCTAAAGCCATTCTCTTCTTTATCTTACATACTTCGATTACCCATGAACAGAACTTCATTCTGAATATGTTAACATGCCATTCAATTGGCTTAATCTTCGCTTTTCGTTCATTTTACGTTTTTAACGTTCTTCGTTCTTTTGTCCGTAATTTGGTCATCCGAACTCAGAACTCGTTCATTCTTGAGTCCACGACTCACGTTTTATACGTTCTCTTACATTCTTATGAAACCCTATACGTTCGAGTTCATTTACATACTTTCTATTTCTCGTTCATCTTTTACGAATTTTCGCCATAACTTCGTTATAGCTCAGTTTTAATCCGTTCTTCATGAACGTTTCTAACATTCCTAACCAAGCAATAAGAATATAACTTATACGCGATAATTTTAAACTTGTTCATCAACAACAATTACACTACGATGGTTTTAAATTTGTCCATCAACAACGTTCTTCGCGTTCTTCATTCGTTTTTCATTTTTAATCGATATTTTGATTACGATTTTACTTTTTCTTGGAATTTGATGTTATAGAACACCATTCCTTACTTATTTCACCATATCATTCATATGATCCACTCAGATCATTCTAATTCATTACGAATCTTATACTTCCTCAAGAAATTTATAAAATAAACTTCTCATTCCTATTTCTTCTTTTATCAATGATTTCAACCATATGAAATCATTCCTAACATCATTTACTTCTTATTCTCATTAAGCTATGTTTTTAACATAAAAACTTAAAGAAAATTATCTAGAAGTTAGGTTTTTGGATTACCTTTCTTCTTTAATCTCCTTCCGTCGGACAAAGGTTGCTTACAAGCAAGCTTTTCCTCTTCCTTTTCCTCTTCTTTCCCATCCGAAATCTCTCTCTCTCTCAAAAGTTATAGGATTTTCAAAATCCTAAATAAATGATTTAAGCTTCCTATTTATAAAAAACCAAGCTAGGGGCAAAATAGTCATTTCGCCCATAAACCTCCTTACTATTCACGACTTAAGCACTAAGTTAACCTAGCCCTTAAATTTACTTAGCCCTTAAGTTTACTTACTCCTTAAGTATACTTAGCCTTTAAGTTTACTTAACCCTTAAGTTTACTTACTCCTTACTCCACCTCCTTACTATTCACGAAGCTTCCAAGGGAAGCTTCGTGCTTCCGTCTTGCGGAATTCGTCCGACAGTTCAAAAACTGCTATCCTCGGAATCCAAATATTTTTGGATATTTCATCTTTCCTTTACCGATTAACTTTTACGTATTCTTTCGATTTCCGAAAAACTAAAAAACACTTTTTGGTGTCAAGCGTTTTCCTTCACGTTTTCCCCTAACGTAGCTAAATGAATGAAAAGTACATAATAGTACTTTTTCGTTATTTTTATTTTGTCCGATTTTTGCACATTTTTTGAGAAAAACTTTTATCGGCTTACTTAACTTTTCACGATATATTATCATCAAATCTTTCGAGGGAATGTCATTTCGACATGCCGAACTCTCAGAAAGGCTTAGGTTATTCAAACCCTAACCTTTAGGGTTTCATCGGGTGAATAGTGCCTATTTCGTCTTTTCCCCAGAAATATTTTGTTCCCGAATTTTTTTTATTTTCGTCTTGAAAATTCTTACTCGTTCAGTCTAGCTCGTGGCCAGAATCCTCCCGATTAATAATCATCCTAGGTTCTAGAACGATTAATAAACACATAGCATAAAATAGTATTAATAAAAATTCATTTTATTAATAACTAATTTTTTAAATCTTAAATTCTGGACAACCCGATTTTCCGAGTTGTCACATTCTTCCCTCCTTATAAAAATTCCGTCCACGGAATTTCTAAAACCACACCCATACCTGGGTGCCTACAACCTTTAGCAAAGGTTTAATCTCAATTCATCCTTCTCACAAGGATCATCTGTTGACATAATCGTCATTAGTTAAACCTCATGCCTAACTATACTTTTAATCTTTCAGGTCCTCATATTCACCCCTTCTTCACAGAATTTCATCCTTGAAATTTTAGTTTACCCTTCTTCTCAACTTCTCTTCAAAGAAGTTCTTATCTTTCATACATTCCCTACCCTTCATAACTTATCAAGAATCATGAAGTGAAAGGAATAAATAGGAATATAAGGATTCCTTTAAAACATTTCATACTTTTGCTGAGGGGTCAAATTGACCATGAACTCTTACTAGGTTTAACAACATTTCACCATAAACCCTTCTTACACGGTCAGTTTACAATCACAAAGAAGGTAAACTATATCTTCCATATGTAGGCGATCAACCCATCGTATAACCCCACTTCAGGGTATGTTCACCTCAGACTTAGTTAGTAGATTCCGCACCAAAACAATTTGGTTCGGCATAACTCTTCAAAGAAAGCTCAATTTTCTTTTAATCATGACATACCATTCGTCTTAGCCAAATCAAGTAGCTTAGACCATATCAATAAATTGGACATCAACTTGAAACATTCATCTAGTCAACTCACTTGACATCGACTACTTCTTTAAATTCTTTCACAACACATCAAAATGTTTTATGACGCGATGATCTGAAGTACTTTTCCACGATGACGTTGAGGACTTCGTCAGTTTATGACTTCATCATTATACATCATACCATAGCTGGTTGTTGATCCTAAGATCAAATCCAACACCAGGTTTAATTGCATTAATAACTCCATCCTTTTACCATCCTTGCATCAAATGCACTGATGATATAAATTCATTTTGATATTTCAAATCAATTTCTGTCTAGCCGAAACAATTAGCATAGACATACCAAGAATAGTTCTTTTAAAATCCATTAGTTCCAAAAATTGAACCAATTCTTTCATTTTCAAAATGCGCACATCAGCACGATTTCAAGAAACTTCGAAATCTAGCATAGCTAGATGACTTGGAATATCCTATTCTCCATCTTCCTTCATTGTCTTACTTACGACAATACTTAATCTTCTTTAGCACCTTCAATGCTAAGTCTACTGAAAATAACTCGTTTTCAGTCTACACATTCCTATACCTTAGTACAGTCAATCAACTTACCACACATTATGAGTTCAGAAACTTTCCACAATAATATGAGTTTAAGAACTATCCCAGACAGACCATAGGCGTCCATTCACTGAGAAGTTAAAAAACATACCTTATGATTATGAGTCACGAACTTACCATAAGTATGAGTTTCAAGAACTCGCACCTTATCTTATCGTTCTCTACCTACCAAGTATATACATGAGAAAAGATTCACCTTCTCGTCATATACATCTTGATAGCGCGACCAATTTCAATGATTATCACTATAATAAACTGAGTGGTTGTTACACCAAGCAAAAACCTCTGCCCATACAAAGGTTCATATAACTTAGCTATCACATGAGTCCTCAATTGAAATCTTACAACTTCTAATTTTCTCTTTACTTAATACGAATTTTCTTTAATTCGTATGCTATCCTTTACAACTCAATTTGAGTTCTTCTTCCCGTACTACTTTGCGGAGATAACCTTGGGAGGTCAGGCACATCTCAGAGACAACCTTGAGGACATACAAGATTTACTGAGAGCCCAATCTCGAGAGATAACCACGAGCGGCGAATCGCTTTATCGATCCAAATCAAGATAACCCCTATGAGGGAAAAATCGTTATTTTGCTACCTTGATCCCATATTGCGCCGTCTAAACATAACATCTCAACATACATTCTGCATAGCAATGTCCCACAAGAACCAAGGAGTTCCAATCCCGAGTGACTACTACGCGAGGCAGCACACCGGATAGAATTTGAAGCTTGAAGACCAAGGGCTTGGTCCCATCTTCTTGACTTCTAACAACCTCTAATCCCATGTCATGGCATAGCTCTCGACTACAGCACTCCGTAAAAGGTCTTATACACCTCAATCAAAGGCTCAGATTAAAGTTTTGTAAGTTTGAGCAGACATCACATTACACACATGCACGTACTTCGAGACGGTGGGACCCCCCTCTAAAATAGAGGGCTTGGGGTGGCCATATTTCAAGAGAAGAGGGCGAGGAAGCCCTGTCTAATTTGCTTTGTACACACACAAAATTGAGTGCTTTCTCATTTTAAACACTTGTGAGCTTATATTCAGTCATATTTTTACCGGCGGGAGCAGAGTGTTCATCCGTTTAAAGCTATAGAAGTCTTCTTTGGCAGTCCACTATAAGCCTTCTTACACAGTTTAAAGCCTTTCTCTTCATCTTTGCACACACCGTTCTTCACATTGAGAGTCGTGTTACGTGTGTATGCCCGAACTTTGGTTCGTGGCTTTTATTTTCTTTTATATATATATATATATATATATAACATTATCGAGTTATGCCTCGATTGAGTCTGGACTCACGTCCGAAGCGTTTATTTGCTTTTATGTATATATATACTTATATATATAAACTGTTGTCGAACTCTGTTCGATGAGCCTGGATTTTACATCCGGAGCGTTTATTGCTTATATATATATATAGTTATATATATAAACTGTTGTCAGAATCTGTTCGATGAGCCTGAATTTTACATCCGGTGCGTTTACTACTTTTATAAATATGTAGCGACAAATCGCTGAAATGATAAACCGAGCCGGGATTGATATATATCCTGTGCGTTTACCGCTTATATATATATATATATATATATATAACTTTCTGTCAGGCCTAGAGTTTTTATTTACATTTAGTCCCGCCTGGAGTTTACTTCGTGGCAGTTGATCATATTTATTATTTTATTTACATTTCTGATCCCCCATGGAGGTGCTTCGTGGTGGTTTATCATGTTTGTATATATATATATATATATATATATATATATATATATTCTTAAACGCTTTTATATATTTACATTTCCGATCCCCCATGGAGGTGCTTCGTGGTGGTTGATCATGTCTGTATATATATATTTACAACTTTTATATATATAACTGCTTACTACTTTTATATAATTTGCAGCATCATGTGAGCCTAGGAATCATGAGATCACATATTCAGTTTATTGAATCTAGATTCTGTTCCCGTGATGGACATTTTCAGCTATAAGAAGCTTGTAAATTATTCACGGTGTTTGAATTTCCTTGGATGGCTTTCATGCCCATGAGGAGTTCGACACTGCTATATACTATTTTCTCGAAGATGCTTCGCATCTCTAAAATAAAAGCAATCAAGTCGAACATTTAATAAAATGAAAGTATCAAAGGCCTCAATTGCTATTGAGCACAGGGTTTGAAAAACCTTTTTTTATAAAACATCACCGTTATATCTTGTTTAAAACTGAATTTTTACATAAATTCAAATCCTGTGTATATAGGTGCGAACGAGGCATAACACTACTTCCAAATAACTGCACATTGACCCACACACACACACACACACACACACACACACACACACACACATTCATATAACAGTTTAATTGAAAAGTGGCGGTCACCGTGGTAACACGAATTTTGGGGGGTGCTTAACACCTTCCCTCTGCATAAGCAAGTCCCCGGACCCTAACGAATCTCGGTTTCACAGATTCGTTTAGCAGTGTCACATCACTGGTTCAATGTGCAAACCTTTTCTCAGTTGTGTTGGTACAACCATTTAAAAAAACCAACTGGCGACTCTTACAGTCAAATTGTCGACATATAAATGTCGGACCTTTTCATAACTTGTTTTTTCAAACAAATCTCACCTAACATGAGAACACCAAAAGACAAGAACAAAAAAGGGAATAATAAAAATCCCGACGTCGACAGGTGGCGACTCTGTTGGGGACTCCAGTAAGAGGACTTAAGCCGCTACTACAAGCTTTTTAAAACTATTATTTGCTTGTGTGTGGATGTTGCATTTACATTTTGATGAATGTGTACGAATGCATTTTACTTACTGCACTGCAATATATCTATATGTGACATTAGTGCTTCGCATATGTCATCATTCCCATAACGGTGAGACACGTTGCATGTTAATGTATGTTGTGTGGTTCCTCCACCAGGAGGCTATCCTATCAGTGTTTGATTATTGGACTCGTAGGGAGACTAATTCCAACGAGGCTCAAGAAAGGCACCACTCAGATTCGCTCTAGTTGAAAGACCGGATTAACTTCCCGTCAAGTAAATTGTGATGATCTTGGAACCTTCATGCCAAAAAGCCGCGAGAGTAACCTAAGATAGGTCTGCCTCTAATAAACCAAACGCGGAGGAAAGTCTCTTCATGCTTTCCATTTTTTAATTACTTGTTAAGACAATTACTTGTAAATTCATTCCATGTTCATCTCTATGTAATGGAAAATATGATGAATATGTGTCCATGCATATTAAGGCTTGACATGCTATCAAATGACACCCGTTTTGCAGGATAATATTCCTAAAATGGACACATTATGATAGCATGTAAACATTTATACATTCCCTAAGACTAAATTACATAAGTTTCTGTAGGGAAACAATTGGGCCTGTTACCCGTTCAAAGTCCAAAAGGCCACGAGCCTCAAACTAATTATGTCTTCATCGACCGATCCTAATCTCGCTCCTGTCTCTTGAGAAGAGTTTGATGGATTAGGCAAACAAATTATAGATTTGGATGTTCTGCTTAAAGAACTACACCAGTCTACTCAGGGTTCGCGCATACCCATACACACAGAATCCTCTGCACAGGGAGGAACACAAGGTTCGGATAAAACAATTCCAGAACTTCAGTTGGATACAATCAATAAAATTCTTGAAAACACCCATCTCAAAGAAGATCCAGACATCGGGGATATCAAGAAGAAAGTCCTTCAAATGGAAGAAACCATTCGGTCTATAAAAGGGATTGGAGCACATGGGAGTGTCTCCTATGCTGATCTTTGTATATTCCCTGGTGTTCATTATCCAGAGAAGTTCAAGACTCCTGACTTTAAAAAATATGATGGGTTGGGAGATCCTTACAAACATTTAAAGGTATTCATTAGAGAACTCGCATCCTATGCCGAGGATGAAAAGCTCAGAATGCAGTTATTTTAAAAGAGTCTAACTAGAGAAGCCCGATCGTAGTACACCAAATTAGACAATTCTAAAATATATAGCTGGGAAGAGTTAGCCCATGCCTTCCTCACTCAATCGACTTCGATGCGAGATGGCTCTGACCAAATCAAATTACCAAGGTCAAGCGATCTAATGAGTCATTTAGAGAATATGCTCAAGGGTGGAGGCGCCTTGCTGCTCAAGTTATTCCTTCTATGACAGAGTTAGAAATGGTTATGACTTTCATAAACATACAAGAAGCTCCTTTCTATGAGAGAGTCTTAGCTGGCATTGGTAAACCATTCTCTGAAATGATTAAACATGGAGAGATGGCTGAGATGGGATTGAAGTCAGGAAAAATTCAAGACCAAGCTGCTCTGAAAGCTGTTGCCGAGCACATCCAGTCCAAAACTTATGGAAACAACCCTCGGAGGGTCTATAAAATGAAAGAAGATGATGTTTCCTTTATACTACAAGGTCAGAAAGGCAGTTAAAATATGCCTATCCAGAGGAGAAACTACTCCCCTTTTCCAGCACAGTCTTCCAACCCCACATTGCCAAAGGGTGGAGAAGTCCGATGCAACCGAGCATTCACACCCCTAGGGGATTCGCTCAAAAATGTTTTCAATCTTCTGACTACTTAGAAGAAAATTACACATCTTCTTCCACCATCCAACCCTAATGGGAAGGGTTACAATGCTACACGAAAGTGTGCTTATCATGCCGTGGCACCGAGACATGACACTCAGGATTACTGGGCCTTGAAACACAAGATCCAGGATTTAATCGACAATGGAGAGATTGTCATGACTAAACCCGACAAACCTCATGTGCAAGACAACCCTCTTCTTCAACATAAAGAAGAAGAGGTCAATATGATTAATTGGAGCAATAGACAAAGTTCCAACCATGTTGTTGAATCTTCCCAGACCAGCAAGGACGGTGCTGATAGATGGGATTAAACGCAGTTCTAGTTTATGATGGAATGAAAGATTAAAGCTCTTTGTAAGCAAGTATACCAATTGGCAGAACTGGTGATCCATCTGCATCAAGTCATACACCAATTAGTCAGTCAGGAGCATGCTAGTCTCCTTTCTTTTGTCATGAATATTCCATCATCGCCTTCAGAAAGTGAAACACTAGAGGATAAAGTTTCAAAAAGAGCAAGTGCCAAAGCCCGTCGGGATTTTGCCAACAAGAGGAAATTTATATACCTTGGCCAACCTATGGAGGAGATATTTCAGATGTTGATCAATGAAGGAACAATTACATCCCTTTTACCACAAATCAATCCCCGTTCCAGACGATTCAATTCCAATGGAGTATGTATCACTCCCACTCTCGCGGTCACAACACAGAAGAATGTTGGGCACTCCACCACCTAATTCAGAATTTAATTGATAACGGTGTCCTGTAAAGGCAGATGACGACACTTTGTTACTCGAGAGTGGGAACATATGTCCTACAAAATGGAAGGACGACATAGCAGTTATCTCTACTGAGGATGATTTGACTGCCAGACCACTCACAATATAAGTAATTCAACTCAAAGGTGCTGACAATCCTTTGAAAGTGGCTGCACTGATAAGTAGGTTTTATACCTACTTATTGGGTGCCGACTCACTAGAATTATGCTCATATCAAGTAGTTTTATTATGTTTTAGTTGCATTTTATGTTTATTTTACAGTACTTGTAGTTGGAGGCAAGGAAAGGCGTGGAAAAGCAAGAAATGGCAAAGGAGTGGAATTAGCATGGTGGCATGAAGTTAACAAAGGCATGGCAGGATGAACATGAGCAAATGGGGACTGAAGCAGTGAATGAATGCTGTGAAGAATAGAAAGTATGAAGAACGAACGAAAAACGAACAAGGAGTAGCAACAAGACATCGAAGAGGCGAAGATGTAGTAGCGGTAGCGGCCATACCGCTAATCAAGCTCTAATATCGCTGCGCTTGGCGCTACATGAATCTCGAGACTAATTTGCCTTATCGCTTCGACCGCTACATAATTGAAGGAATTTGGCGCGCCCGCGCTAAGACCTCAGCAGAAATTTCCATAGTGCTCCCGCGCCCGTTTTACACTATAATCTTGCGCGGCCGCGTGAGTCTTCTACAGTCAGTTTTGTTGACTTTTTGTAACTTGAAATTTGAGCGCATTAGTCTCAACTGAACGATATGGTTGGCACCAGACGTGTTTTATTGGAGTCTTTTATTAATTTTATTACGATAATTAGGGTTCTTAGGTTTTAACTAGTCTAGAGAGGTTTTGATCATTTTATGATACATTTATATCCTCTCTTTATCTAGATTATTGAATAATTATTAGCTTTCATTTCTGGAGATTGTTGGTGCATTGGAACAAGCTTGGAACAGATTCTACAACTAGGTTTAACAGATTTATTTATCATTTCTCTTACATCTTTTGTTTGTATTGCTTAATTTCATGTATTGATTCAATCCCATAATGGCTTTTGGTTCAGAAATGAACTAAACTCCATTATGGGATTCTAATGGATTTTGATATAGTCAAAATTTATATATCTGATTGTATTGTTGTATGTTTATCATTGGATTAACCATTATGATTGAGCGTAACGAATGAATGTTTGATCACCATTCACCTTGTATGCTTATATGGATTTTAAAAAATGAAATATGAGTATGAATTAAATCATAATGGCATATTTTCATGAGGCTAATTTGTTAAGCTTTGTGATTCGTGAACCGGATAGACATATACCGTTTCACCATGTGTAGTCGTGAAAAGAACCTGCACTTTAAGTTATTATTGTTACAATTTGACATAGACATATAGTGATTTTGGTAATAGTGTCACTTACAAGATTTCTATCATATGTGGAGGTTATGTGAATTGGTCATAGTCCATTGAAAAATGGTTATGTCCACTACTGTGCTCTTGACTAGTTTTCCATGTTAAATAATTAAACATTACATGATGGTTGCAGTTTAGATGAAATATTAAATGAAATTAGAATCCCATTCTTCTCCAAATTTGATTACATTACTTTAGTATTATATTTTTATTTCATGAATTAAATTTAGAATTAATTATGATTGTGAGTTATTCGTGTAAGCATATAAAAATAGTGATATAGTTGATGCATAATAATTTAGATTTAAAACCTTTCTCCGTGGATCGATTGTAAGACCCTGAATTTTATGAAAGGAAAGTATTCAATTTTCTTATAATTATTATTTTATTTCGTAAATGGTTAAATTGATAAAAGGTTAAAGTTAAGAGTGATATATGAAATTTTTTGCAAAGTAAGCACGTTGTAATAAAATATTTGTTTGGTCGGAGAATATTCTTTTTGTCGGGAATATCCGTACGACGACACAATCATTAGTGGACCCCACAATAGAAGTATTGTCGTAGTTAGAAAACGACATAATTATCTTTTAATAAAAATAACGCACGAGTGTTACCGTTAAAAGCGTTGAACTACCCTTAGTAGTAAAAAATACGATGTCTGGCGTGGGTTGCGTAGTAGCACACATTATTGATTATTGATGCTTACGTAAGAAGTCACTCGATTATACTCAATTATTACTACAAGAATTCTTGTATCTCTCTCATATTATTGAATCAATTATTGTCACAGTATCATCTGCATAATAGGTTATATTATTAAATCAATAATTGAGACGACAAAGTTATTCATATTATTATTTGGAATATTGAAAATGTCTAGAAGTTCTGTCAAGGAGAGGTTAGATAATCTAATTACACGCCAATAGGGAAAAATCCTTATCGGAAAGCCCCCTCTTTCTTGGGAACGACCTGGTTGTTAAATATTGTGAGTTATAATATTAATGATGAATAAGTTCGTGTTGATTAAAGATGAAATTGATAGTTCCATTGTGTGGAAATCGACATTTATTTCGATAATAATTGATGTATGGAGGTTATATTGACCAATCGGGTAATTCACCGAATAAATAAGCAATAAATTGCCATTAATTCACATGCTTATAACTATGTGTTCACATGTGTGTACTATTGATTCACATGATTTACTATTAGGGGAGTTGGTGCAAGATTGATAATACTTGCATGACTAAATTAAAAATGAAGGTATAGATGAAGGTACTATACTATAATTAATTTTTTCACATGTTTAGAACTATTGAGTTATATGATTTACTATTGATTCACATGATTTACTATTAGGGGAGGTGGTGCAAGTTTGATAATACTTGCAGGACTAAATTAAAAATGAAGAAAAAAGGAAGGTATTATACTGAAATATTTTGAGCCCCAAAACGTGCAATTATCGAAACTATATTTTCCTATAAATAGAAGCTCATTCTTCCTTCATTCTCACCGATTCACTAAGTCTCACAAGAGCAATTATTATAGATAAATTATAGAGAGAAAAAAGAAGAGAAGTCTACTACCTCACTATTCCAGCATCAAGTTTTCTTCTAAGGTAAGGGATATTATTTCTTTCGTATTCATGAAGAGAGTTATTTTCTTCCAATACTCGAAAGGGTTGTTATTCCAGTCTTTATTATTCTATTGGAATAACCTGTCTACACGGACTACCGCATGCATGGTGAATTCTTCTATTATTCCATTCTTTATTATTATGTTGGAATAACCTGTCTACGTGGACTGCCGCATACATGGTGAATTCTTTTGTTATTCTATTCTTTATTATTTTGTTGGAATAACCTGTCAACGCGGATTACCGCATGCATGGTGAATTCTTCTATTATTCCATTCTTTATTATTCTGTTGGAATAACATGTCTACGCGGATTACCGCATGCATGGTGAATTCTTCTGTTATTCCATTCTTTATTATTCTGTTGGAATAACCTGTCTACACGGATTACTGCATGCATGGTGAATTCTTCTGTTATTCCATTCTTTATTATTCTGTTGGAATAACCTGTCTACGCGGACTACCGCATGCATGGTGAATGACCCTTCATATTCATTCCTTATTAAATTGTTGAAATGATCTGTCTACGTGGATTACCGCATAGCGGGTGAAAATCCATTTGCAGTTTCATATATTCTATTATACTCATTTAGTTAATGTTTTCGCTTCCATACTCCATGAAATTAGTAGAATATCTTTGATATTTGCACTTCATCCAGTATCTTTTCATGGGAATATTCTTCTGAGCATTCTTGAATTTTACTCCACAAAGTAGTATCATGTTGACCATTTAAACGTTATTGAATTCTGAATAAATTAAATTATAAGTCTTTAAAATTTATCCTTGAACTTGTTTTATTGAATTATTATGTCATGGTCATCTTTGGCTTACGTGCATAGATGGACTTGGTATGATTATGACTAGGGATTATTCAGTATAATCATGACCATAATGTAACGATGATGTGGTAAAAGTCCTCATTGGCTTGTAGTTCATTGATGGATAGTTGTTGGTATGATTATGACCAGGGATTATTTGGTATAATCATGACCATTGATGATTACATGAATATCCTTGGCCGTGGTGCAAGGATGATTCGATTTTATTTATTAAGCTGAGTCTAAGCGATAAAGTTGATGAAGAACTTTTTAAATCATAGAAGATAGTAGATTTTATGCTCTACTTGACCCTTCTAATGGATTGCTTATTCCGCTGTAGTTGTTGATCTAAAACTTTTTGTCTATTGTATTCTATCAGTTGTTATACTGTTGAAGGCTAAGGATAATTTATTCTGCATTATTTTAGTCATAATATTTACTGGGCTAGTTGAGCTCACCCTTTTCTTTCATTGTTCTCTTCAGGAAATGAGAATATAGTTGGGACGAGTCGGGGAATGGAGTGATGGTCCATGATAAGTGGCTTTAGTAGTCCTCACTATTCTACGGAATAATGTGATAATAATTGTAATGAGGACTCCATTGAGTGTGGATATTATCTAGATGACAATATTCTGATTAAATCTCTTAGATTATGTTTTGTCGTATTTTACACGACTGTTGTATAATTAAGTTGTATTTAAATTTTGTACCATGTATTTGGCGACTCAAGATGGGTGATGTATACCTATTTTGGGGGCGCCACATTGATATTTTTCTTATTCTGTACTACTTGTTGACCCATGTATGCTTGCATGAGTTAGAGTCCTTTTTGTTAGACTAGAAAGAAGGCAACAAGTTTTTGGCGCCATTTTTGGGGAAAGGCGTTTATTTTTAGTATTATTATCATCAATTTAAAGCTTAATTTATGTGACTTAGACAATTCTATTCTTATCTTATTTCTATTTTTGTTTTTGTTTTTGTTTCAGGTACTTGTATATATTTTATGCATACGTGGTCATCCAATTCCGAGTTAACACCTGCACAGGATAACATTAACAGAAAATGTTGGAAATCGAGAGCGCGTAGGAATTTACAAGCAGCTTTAGAGACCACAACATCCAATATGGTAGCAGAAGAGTAAAGAGAGGAACACAGGGCTTTGAGAGATTATTCAATGTCAAAGATAAATGGATTACAGTCAAGTATCCTCAGGCCAACTATAGCAGCCAACACTTTTGAGATAAAGCCGGTCACTATTAAAATGGTGCAAAATTCGGTACAGTTTGGGGGTGCTGCTACATATGAC
Organism: Panax ginseng; assembly: GCA_020205605.1. NCBI lineage: Eukaryota > Viridiplantae > Streptophyta > Magnoliopsida > Apiales > Araliaceae > Panax > Panax ginseng. Next base: position 87,429,630 of record CM035139.1, on the reverse strand, counting down.
CCGAATGAGCATCTATTGAGTTTTATAGAGATATGCGACACATTTAGATACAACGGGGTGACAGAAGATGCAATCAGGCTTAGACTATTTCAATTTTCTTTATGGGACAAGGCAATAAGTTGGCTTCACTCTTTACCTTTAGGATCGATTACAACATGGGAGGACTTGGCACAGAAGTTCTTAGGAAAATATTTTCCAATGGCTAAGACTGCTAAAATGAGGACAACAATGTCCCAGTTCGAGCAGTAGCAGGGTGAATCTCTATATGAAGCCTGGGAAAGATACAAGGAGATGCTAAGGAAGTGTCCACACCATGGTATGCCGGATTGGATGGTGATTAATACATTTTATAATGGATTGGGATGACAGTCAAGGCCAATTGTAGATGCAGTTGCAGGAGGAGCTTTATGGGCAAAGAGCTATGAAGAGGCTTACAATCTTATTGAGACTATGGCAGCTAATGACTTTCAAAATCCTACAGCCAGAATGCCACAACCCAAAGTTGTAGGATTGTTAGAGGTGGATGCTATCACTCAGTTGTCAGCTTAGATGGCATCGATGGCAAAGAAGATTGATTCTTTGACGGAAAGTAAGGCGAAGACAGTTGCTTTCATGTGTGAGATATGTGCAGGGTCGCATTCAACCGACCAATGTGCTATCAGTTTAGAGTCTGTATAGTATGTAAGAAACTACCAGAAGAATCAAAATCAGTTCCAGAATACATACAACTCCAACAACCGCAACCATCCAAATTTTAGTTGGTCAAATAATCAAAACAATCAGCAAAGTCAGCAGTTTCAACCACAACATCAATTTCAGGCACAACCATCTCAGCAACAGTTTGCACCAAGACCACCCTATCCCCCTAGATTTTCACAGCAACAACAACATCATCCACCACCTGCAACTTAGCAAGAGAAGAAGTAAGAGATTGAGGAGATGATGATGAAGTATATGGCAAATACCGAGGTGATGATTAAAAGCCAAGCAGTGACTATCAAAAATTTGGAAACTCAAATGGGTCAAATGGCTATCATGCTTAACAACAGACCACAGGGTTCATTGCAAAGTAAAATAGAGGCTAATCCAAGAAGGGAAGGTAAGGAACAATGTCAGGCTATCACTTTAAGGTCAGGGAAGAAAACTGCAGATTCACAGCATAGCGCGCCCGCGTCACTTTTGCAAAGAGAGGACGCGCGACCGCGCGATGAAGAAAAAACTTTTGGTGAAGTTTTGTTTGATGAAGGTTCATAATAGCGGGAAGTGAAAAAGAATAAAGAATAGTCATTTGAGAAACCATCTACCAAGATACTAGTTGTTCATCCCCCTGTTCCTTTTCCACAGAGACTACAAAAGTAAAAGGAAGATAAGCAGTTCAGTAAGGTTTTGGAGGTGTTTAAAAAGCTACAGATCAACATACCTTTCGGTGAGGCATTGGAATAGATGCCTAGTTATGCAAATTTTATGAAGGGTATTTTGTCAAGGAAGAAAAGGCTGGAAGATTTTGAAACAGTGGCCTTGACCGAAAAATGTAGTGCAGTGCTTCAACAGAAATTACATCCAAAGCTGAAGGACCCTGGCATTTTTATGATACCTTGTACAATTGGAAAGATAAGTTTCAGCAAATGCTTGTGCTATCTAGGGGCAAGTATCAACTTGATGCCGTTGTGGAAGATGACAGGTCTAGTACCTATCCATGGGGTATTGTGGAAGATGTACTAGTTAAAGTAGATAAATTCATCTTCCCGGTTGATTTCATCATATTAGACTATGAAGAAGACAGAAGTATACCGATCATTCTTGGAAGACCATTTCTAGCTACATGAAGAACCTTGATAGATGTGCAGAACAGGGGAATTGACAATGCGAGTTCATGATTAGGAAGTCACTTTCAATGTATCCAAGACAATGAAATTTTCAATAGATGAAGAGGAATGCTTCAGGATTGATTTGGTGGAAAATGTATTGAATGATGAAGTAGAGAACTTGATGGAACAAGAACCTTTGAGAAATGCTATCGTGGGAAGCTCAGAGATAGAAGATGGTGAGATTGAAGAAATTGTTCAAATACTTGACACAACTCCACAATTCAGGAAGTTCAAGACTCCTGTTGAGCCATTAAAGATTGCTGGAGAGTTATCAGTGAAATTAAAGTCGTCTCTTGAGACACCTCCAGAACTTGAGTTGAAACCACTTCCAGACTATTTGAGGTATGCATTTTTAAATGATAATTCAAAATTACCTGTGATTATTTCTTCTGCACTAACATCTTTTCAGGAAGAAAAACTGCTAAGAGTTCTCAGAGAGTTCAAGTCAGCAATTGGTGGACTATAATAGATATAAAAGGGATCAGCCCATCTTTCTGTATGCACAAGATCCTACTACATGATGATAGCAAGCCTTCAGTGGAACAACAATGGAGACTTAATCCAATTATGAAGGAAGTGGTTAAAAAGGAAGTGTTGAAATGGTTGGATGCAAGCATTATTTATCCGATTTCAGATAGCTCGTGGGTGAGTCCGGTACAATGTGTACCGAAGAAAGGTGGTATGACCATAGTATCCAATGAAAATAATGAGTTGATTTCGACGAGAACAGTGACGGGGTGGAGAGTTTGCATGGACTACCGCAGACTTAACAAAGCTATAAGGAAAGATCATTTCCCACTGCCGTTTATTGATCAGATGTTGGATAGACTAGCGGGTTATGAGTTTTATTGCCTTCTGGATGGGTATTCAAGCAACAATCAGATTGTGATAGCTTCAAACGACCAAGAAAAGATAACTTTTACATGTCCATATGGTACATTCACCTTCAGAAGGATGTCTTTTTGTTTGTGCAATGCCCCAGCCACTTATCAAAGATGTATGATGGCTATCTTTTCAGATATGGTGGAGCATAATGTGGAGGTATTTATGGATGATTTTTCATTATTTGGTGATTCTTTTGATTTGTGTCTGGAAAATTTAGTGATGGTATTGAGAAGATGTGTTGAAATGAACTTAGTGTTAAATTGGGAAAAGTGCCATTTTATGGTACAAGAAGGAATAATTTTGGGACATAGGTGTCGAAGAAAGGACTAGAGGTGGACATGGCTAAATTAGAGACCATTGAAAACTTGCCACCACCGACTTTTGTAAAAGGTGTTGAAAGTTTTCTAGGACATGCAGGCCTCTACAACAAATTCATTAAAGACTTCTCCAAGATCACAAAGCCATTATGCAGCTTATTGGAAAGGATGCACAATTCAAGTTTGATTAAGATTGCTTGTCTGCATTTGAGCATTTAAAGAGGAAGTTAACTTCAGCACTAGTGATTACAGCACTTATCATTCGAGTTGATGTGTGATGCTAGTGATTATATACTGTGGGGGCTGTTTTGGGCTAGAGAAAGGAAAATATTTTTCATGTAATATACTATGTGAGCAAGACCCTTACCGATGCTCAGTTGAACTACACTGTGACGCCCCCAAAACAGGTATACATAACCCATCTTGGGTCGCCAGATACAACACTACAGAAATAAAATACAAACTTCTTTAATACATCTATCGTGTAAAATACGACAAAATATAGCTGAGAGTTTAAACAAGAATATTGTCATCTAGACAATATCCACACTCAATGGTGTCCTCATTACAATTATTATCACATTATTCCGTAGAATAGTGAGGGACTACTAAAGCCATTTATCTGGACCATCACTCCATTCCCAGACTAAATCCAAATTATATTCTCATTTCACAGAGAAACAATAAAAGAAAGGGTGAGCTAAACAAGCCCAAAGAAGAAATATTATGACTAAGATAATGCGAGAATAAATTATCCTTAGCCTTCAACAATATAACAACCGATAGAATACAATGAGACAACGAGTTTTAGATCAATAGCTGCGGTGAAAATAAGCAATCCATTAGAAGAGTCAAGTAGAGCATAAAATCTACTATCTTCTATGATTTAAAAAGTTTTCATCAACTTTATCATTTGAGACTCGACAATAAATAAACCACATCATCGAATCATCCCCGCACTACGGACCAAGGATATTCATGTAATCATCAATGGTCATGACTATACCGAATAATCCCTGGTCATAATCATACCCATAACTGTTCCATCAATGCACTACGGGCCATGAGAAATTTCACCACATCATTCGTCACATTACGGCCAAGTGATTATACCGAATAATCCCTAGTCATAATCATACCAAGTCCATCTATACACGTAAGCCAAAGATGACTTTCATCACAATATAAGCATGAGGATGATGACAATGACATAATAATTCAATAAAACAAGTTCAAGGATAAATTTTAAAGATTTATAATTTAATTTATCCGTAAATCAATAACGTCCAAATTGTCAACATAATCTTGCTTTGTGGAGTAAAATTCAAGAATAATATTCATGTACCAAAAATAATTTGAATGGAAAAGAAATATATTTTTTGGGTGAATAGTACCCCGTGAATAGTACTTCGGGAATAGTACCTCGTGAATAGTACCCCGACACGAAAAGTGCCTCAAATACCCGAGCGAATGATACTAGAGTGAATAGTAATTGGGTGAATAGTAACTCGTGAATACTTTTTCGGCACAAAAAGTGTCCCAAATACCCGAGTGACTAATACTAGAATAAATAGTAACTGGTGAATAGTAACCCGTGAATAGTAACTCATTAAAGAAAAATACCAAAGAAAATGATATTCCATGACGAGTACAAAAGAAATGATATCTCATACGAGTATAATAGAATATACGAAACTGCAAATGGATTTTCACCCGCCATGCGGTAATCCACGTAGACAAGATCATTTCCACAATTTAATAAAGAATGAATACGAAGGATCATTCACCATGCATGCGGTAATCCACATAAACAATTTATTCCAACAGAATAATAAAGAATGGAGTAACAGAAGAATTCACCAGGCATGCGATAGACCGCACAGACAGGTTATTCCAACATAATAATAAAGAATGGAATAACAGAAGAATTTGACCATGTATGCGGTACTTCGCATAGACAGGTTATTCCAACATAATAATAAAAAATGGAATAACAACCCTTATGAGTATTGAAAGAAAAAAACTCTCTTCAAGAATACGAAAGAATAATACCCCTTACGAGTATTGAAAGAAAATAATTCTCTTCATGAATACGAAAGAAATAATACCCCTTACCTCAAAAGAAGACTGGATAATGGAATAGTGAGGTAGCAAACTTCTCTTCTTCTTTTTCTCTATAATTTCTCTCTATAATAATTGCTCTATAGCTTTAGTGAATTGGTGAAAAATAATGAAGGAATGAGCTTCTATTTATATCAAAATAGTTTCGATAATTGCATGTTTTGGGGCTCAAAATATTACAGTATAATACCTTCCTCTTTTTCTTCATTTTTAATTTAGTCCTGCAAGTATTATCAAACTTGCACTACCTCCCCTAATAGTAAATCATGTGTACCAATAGTAAATCATGTGAATCAGTAGTTCTAGACATGTGAAAATATGAATTACAGTATAATACCTCCATCTATACCTCCATTTTTAACTTAGTCATGCAAGTATTATCAATCTTGCACCAACTCCCCTAATAGTTAATGAATGTGAATCAATAGTTCACAAATGTGAACAAATAGTTATAATCATGTGAATCAATAGCAATTAATTGCTCATTTATCCGGTTAATTACCCGATTGGTCAATATAACCTCTAAACATCAATTATTATCGAAATAAATGTCGATTTTCACTAACACTAATAATTCTAACACAATAGAACTATCAATTTCATCTTTAATCAACATGAACTTATTCATCATTAATATTATAATTCACAATATTTAACAGCCAGGTCGTTCCCAGGAAAGAGGGGGCTTTCCGATAAGGATTTCTCCTTATTGGCGCGCAATTAGGTGACCAAACCTCTCCTTGACAGAACTTATAGACATTGTCAATATTGCAAATAATAATATGAATAACTTCTTTGTCTCAATTATTGATTTAATAATATAACATATTATCTGAGATGATCTTGACAATAATTGAATCAATAATATGAGAGATATGATGCATCAATTCTTGTAGCAATAATAGAGTATAACTGAGTGACTTCTTACGTAAGCATCAATAATCATACTGGTGTGCTACTATACAACCACGCGTATTCATCGTACTTTTACTATTGGGTAGTTCAACAGCTTTAAATTGGTAACACTTTCGTGAATTATTTTATAAAAAGATAATTCGATTAGTTTTCTAACTCACGACAATACTTACATTGTGAGGTCCACCAATGATTGTCTTGCTCGCATCTGGATATTCCCCGACAAAAAGAATATTCCCCAACCAATCGAATATTATATAACAACTTGCATACTTTGCAAAATTTATAAATATTACCCACAACTATAACATTATATCAAATCCACACCATAATATTTTAAAAAATATTTTGAGAAATTTAAATCTTTATTCATAAAATTTGGGGTCTCACAATCTCCCCTCCTTATGAAATTTCGCCCTCAAAATTTACCTACGTACATGGTATGCCGAAAAGGTGAAGATACCTTGACTTCATTTCAGATTCTTACTCCTGAGGAATAACTTTTGAGTGTAGAATAAGATCCTTCTTATTCAAGATTTTAACATGTATCTTCTCATACATTAAATCTTCTACTTATCTCGTCTAGTTCCAATTCAATAATGTGGTTCGGGTCATCCACATATGTTGGTTGATTTCACAATCAAAGTAAACGTGCAAGTATACACGATCAACAAGTAATATAGTGATAAATTAGAGTATCGATCCTCGAGAATTCCAATTAATAAACTCCAACTACTAATCTTCATATCAATTCAATTTTATTTAAACAACCAAAAATTGTGATTATTAAAACTAAGAAAACTAATTGTAAATATAACAAAAATTATGCTAAAAGAAAACAAAGAACAAATTAAGAATTATTTGAATGCGGATGAATGATAATTAAGACTCAATTTCCCCAAATATGATTATTAAATCAATTATCCAATTATCCCAATTATTATGTCTCTTTTAATTGTTAACTGAGAATTCTCAAATGCCAAAAGCCCTCTCTCGAGTGATCAATTGCCTTCTATCTAATCCAGATTAATTTTTCTATATCTCTATGCAAAATAATTGAATTAAACTCAATTCTGAGCCCAATTCCTTATGTGTTACATGCGTGCAAATAGATATTCTCATTTTATTCACAAACCTAATTATTCATCATGCAAATAACTAAGTCACATGTCACCTTACTTGATTCTAACTCTAAAATTCCTTCCTCAATTCCTTCTAGAGTAACACGGTAATTATTGGCCAGATAATTAATCAATAAATACAAAGCATGATGAACAATTCACTTCAACATAAATAATTGGAATAAATTAAATAATAAATTCATAACCATAAAAGATTCCATTGGAGTCATAATAAAAGGAATTAGTTCATGACGAAAATAAAAATCACAATTAATTGATAAATCATCCTTAATGAGTTACACAATTTAAAAGAATAATGAAGAAGAAGAACTCCAAGTTTTCAAGCCTTCAGATCTATTATTGCTCCTTGTTCAATCTCCAAAATGTGTAGAATAGAGTCCCAATTAATTGTAAAGAATCAATTTATATTTACTTTCCCAATCCCATAAATCCTAGTCCAAATAGGCTTCCACTACACTCCAAAACAAAGTCAACTGCAAGTTAAAGTGGCCCACGTCGGATCCACACAGCTAAGTTCAAGTCTGGTCAGTAGAGACCGACTCCATTGTACCGGATTTTGCCTTTTTGAGGCGGTATACAGCGCTTAGGTGCGATGGTGAAATTCTTGCCCTTTTTAGTCCAACAGTTCCCAAACGTTCCACATCTGCAAAACACATCATAAACACAATAAACAGATACTAAAATGACTCGAAAATACACAAATCTAAACTCAAGAATATCTAATTCATGGGTATATTACCCAATCATCAAATACCCCCAAACTTAAATCGTTGCGTGTCCTCAAGCAACAAAACACAAAACATGAATAACTAAACATCATGCAAATGCAAACTAACTAAAGGACCTTAATTCCAGCAATTCAATAGTTGACGAATATCCATAGGCCTCAGAAAAATTACAAAAACACGCTAATACCTCATGTTAAAACAGATCAACAACATCCCAACAATCAATCAATCTAAATCTGTTATTACTAATATTGTGAGTATGTGTTCAACAACCATGCTAACCATTGAAAAGAAAAAATCTGAAAGATAATAAAGTTCTTAAGAAGCTTCATATAGTTCAACTCAAGAGTTCATCAAATAAACTAGATTCAACTGAAATTAAACAATCACCAAAACTCAGGGGTCAACATGAAATACTTATACTTATTATTATTTTTTTTTTCAGACGGGGGCATTTTGCACTTTTCTCGCTTTATTATTATATAATTTTTTTAACCATAACTATGCATTGTCTTATTCCCTTAGGCTTTTCAATGCTACCTTAACGAGCTTTCGACTAACGACTCACAAGCCATTAAGACCTTAGGGCGCTAGGTGTAAAGACAATCCCCTCGGGCTTACTTACTCAAGTAACAAAGGCCACAAAACTAGACAAGCATGCACGGTGTTTTTTTTTCATATAGCTTATATACTCCATATTTTTTTCCCCCAAACTTGAGTTCATGCCTAAATTCAGTCTTCACTAACTATCTAACTTGCTCTTTCATTTCACTAGCATTCATCCTTTAGAACTCCATTATCTATCCATTTTAACTATCATAGCTAACATGGTCATTTTTTAAATTGTGCTATCCTTATAACATCAGTGTCAAACAGATAGAGATTCAAATCATGTCAAGAACATCATATCACTGACTCAACAATCCTTACTAGACTTGTTCATGCAATTTTAAGTTCATCATTGGCCTTCAAATATACTCACTATCAAAAGCTGGAATTAACATGCAATCCTAAATGCAACATTTATAAAAATTAAAAACATCCACAAACTATTAACAATCATAGTTTACTCATGCAAATAGAAATAACACTAAACAACTAAACTACCCCCAAACTTATCTAGAGAAATGTCCTCATGCGAAACATAAAACAAAATAAAACAGAGGACTTCCCTGATGAGCCTAAGCTTCGGGTGGAGCATCGTCATCCTCACTCATCTCTAGATCAGAAGGAGGGAAAATCAGCAAACTAGGGCGGGTTGGGAACCGGCCGAGACTAACACTCGGGAAGCAATTTGGGCGTTCATAGCATTTTGTGCTGCAAACTGGTCAACCAAATACTTATAAATAACATCTTGGCGCTCAGACAAGCGGACATTTTGGGCTTCAATATTGTAGAACCAACCATTAACTTCTCTTTGGGCGACTTTCAGAACCACACCTCGATAAGCTGCAGACGAGGGACCATAAGTAGGTGGATCCTGAGGTGGTGGAGCTTGAGATTGTTCAGCTTGAGGAATTATGAAACCCAATCCCCTAGGGTGATTTGCTCCACCAGTCCACACTTTATACCGACTGATCAACTTATGGTCCAGCACGGGCATTGGCGTTTGAATCATCTCGTCTAACTTCCATTTGACTCCGAACTTAGCACATAATACGCAAATAAGAGACGAATGTGGTAACCCTCCAGTGGTACTTCCAGGAGATGCTCGGAGGACAGATTACAAAATGAGATGTCCCACATCAATTTTAAATCCTTTAATTATGGAGTATAGAAGCACTACTCGTTCCCTTGTCACATGACTCACATGGGTGCACGACATGAGTTTTGCACAAATGAACGCATACCATGCCTTCCCATATAAGCTGAGATTAGCAAGTGGGAAAGTCATGCTTCCACGATCATGTACTATCCATGTGGTGCCCGGCTGACAAAGTTCACGAATTATCTGCTCATAATCCGGCCCATCACTAACAAAACTAGCATACTCATCATTAAAACCCTCTACTGGTAGTTGATAACACTCATTAAAGTCCTCTTCGCCAATTTCCACTATTTTGCCCCTTACAAATACTGTATAGTGATCATGTTAAGACACGTTACGTAAAATTCTTTCACCACTTGCAATTCTTCTTTGGATCGAGGTCACAGCGTGGTGAGTGTGAACCAGTTTCTCTCGGCTATCATGACTGCCATGTCGCCATCCTTTGATTGATCCGGTCTCAACCCATGTTCCAGAACCAATGATCGAGTAGCCATGTGATGAGTGAGTTTTATACCCATGAATTGGATACATTCGGGCTTAATTTATTGTTGTTCTTAAGTCTTTTAGGATGTTTTTATGTGTTTGTGTCTATTCAAGCATGTTTTATATTGTTTTTTAGGATTTGGGACAAAAGTTACATGGATCGACGTTCGGGGTGGCTAGATTCGCATTTTCGGCTTGCCATTTACATAGCAGCCACTTCGGGGCCAATTTGACTATAGCTCCTGACATTATTTCGACAAACTTCAAGAATTAAAGTTGTAGATCTACTTCTCCTCTTTCCGGAACATCTTGAATCATCAAAATCGGAGTTCGGACGAAGAAGTTATGGCTATTTTTCCAAAGGACGTCGGAGCAGAAAATGTCAAATTTTGGGCCGTAGCCTTGGGGCGCTAGAAGCGAACTCAATACTGCCGCTGCCAATTATTTGGGTCTTTGGGAAGGGTTTAGTGCGGCTGGACGCGCGTTTGGTAATTTTGACACCTTTTGACTCCAAATAGGATGGGGTTGTTCCAAAACTAAAATTGTACTTGTAACCTATAAATACATGATGTAAGGCATAAAATAAAGGGAGATTACATAGCTTAGCCTAGATTAAACACTCCTTTAGATTAGAACATAACCTTAGTTCTTATTAGTTTTGGAGATTGAAGCAACTTGGAGACCATTGAAGATCAAGAGCAAGAGCAAGAAGGGAGCATCAGATTTGGCTTGACAATGTATTCTATTCTCTTCTCTCATCTTACTTTTATCTTTTGATGTCTATTCAGTTGTGGATTCTTGGTTTTAATTCATTAATTATGAACTAACTATTTTTGAGATTTCAATTGAACTTTTTATGGCTATGAATTAGTTATTCATTATATTCTAATTATTTATGTTAAAGTGAGTTGTTTATCTTGTCTTGTGCTTATTGCTTAATTATTTGATCAGTAATTACTTTGTTACTCTAGAAGGAATTGGAAGAGGAATTCTAGGGTTAGAACTGGGCATGATATCATGTGACTTAGTTATTTGCACAGTGAATAATTAGGTTTGTGAATAGAATGGAAATATCTTTTCGCCGCATGTAACACGTAAGGAATTGGGATTGGAAAGAGTTTAATTCAATTGTTTTGCATAGGAATATAGCAAAATTAATCTGGATTAAATAGAAGGCAATTGATCACTTGGAAAAGGACTTTTTGGCATTTGAGAATTCTCATTAACAATTCAAGAGGGCATAATAATTGGGATAATTGGATAATTGATTTATAATTCATAATTGGGGATATTGAAGTCTTAATCTTTATTTATTTGAATTCATTCGTTAAAATCTTAGTTTTAATTAGTTAATTTAGTTTTCTTAATTAGAAGAAACACGATTTGAGATTGTTTAAATAAAATTAGTTTGGTTAAGAATTAGTACTTGGTGATTTTATTAAATAATTCCTCGTGGGAACGATACTCTACTTTCACTTTATTACTTGTTGATCGTAGTATACTTGCGTATTCATTGATTAAGAAATCGATCAACACCATGTAGTTGTATCGTTCTGAGTATGAAGGTTGACAAAAAGCATGCAATTATCGAAATCTCGAGAGGGGCGAATCACGGAACTGAGCCTTCGCCTCATTGACGTTTTGAAGCCATGTCGGAAATTCTTGGGTATTGAACTATCACAGGACACTCTATGTGAAGTTAGCCCTAGAATTGTATGGGTAGCACTTACAATATTCGGTGTTGCCAATTGAGAGAGGAAGAGGCGTGTATGAGAGGGAGGGGTGGAAGTATGCTAATATAAAGAAATAATAAAATGTAACCGCTCAAAGAGCTTTGAATCATTTAGGACTCTGAATCAGACCCACAGCTCCGGTTTGAGTTTATAGGGGAACTAGCGCCGGGCGCTCAATATAGAAGTTGTTGTGTACCGGTAGCTGGTGGTCCGTGTCTCCAAGCATCACCCACACTTCTTTTAACCTGCACATGAGACTTAATTTAATAAAGCTATGCAACTATGATACAAATTAAGACTCAATCTCCCAAAATGTTGACTAGCCCTACTACCTAACACTAAAATAGGGAAATGATATGCACTAAATAAAATAAAAAAAAACATAAAGTAAAATGAACTAAAAATAAAATAAAATATAAAATGATTAGGTTGCCTCCCAATAAGCGCTTGGTTTACTGTCGTCGGCCCGACTTTGCTGGTATGCTCAATTTTCCACTGGATCGGAGAGGTTCATAACTGTAGTTTGACATTCAATGGGTCCACTCCAGTAATGTTTGAGTCTTTGACCGTTAACCTTGAATGGGCAATTTGAATTTGGTTTCTCAATCTCGATATTACCATGTGGTGTAATAGACACAACTGTAAAAGGACCTGACCAACGTGATTTTAGTTTCCCTAGAAATAACCGCAATCTTGAGTTGAAAAGCAAGACCTGTTGACCCGGTTTAAACGTTTTATCAAGAATTTTCTTATCATTCCACGCTTTGACTTTCTCCTTGTAGAGTTTTACGTTTTCATAAGCGTTGAAACAGAACTCATCCATCTCGTTCAACTACAGTAACCTTTTCTCACCCGCTGCTTGTTCATCAAAATTGAGCTTCTGAACGGCCCAGTGTGCACTATGTTCTAGCTCGACTGGGAGGTGGCATGCCTTCCCGTAAACTATTCGATAAGGTGACATGCCGATCAGATTCTTGTATGTTGTACGATATGCCCATAGAGCATCGTCAAGACGTAAAGACCAATCTTTTCGTGATGGATTGACCACCTTTTCCAGAATTCTCTTAACCTCCCTGGTAGAGACCTCAGCTTGGCTATTTGTTTGGGGATGATACGCAGCTGCGATTTTATGACGAACCCCATACTTCACCAATAATTTTGTGAACTGCTTATTACAGAAATGCATTCCCTCATCACTTATTATTGCTCACGGAGTCCCAAATCATGTGAAGATGTTCTTCTTTAAGAATCGAAGAACAACATTGGCATCATTTGTGGGTAACGATGCGGCTTCAACCCATTTGGAAACATAATCCACTGCCAACAAAATATACCGATTATTAAAAGATGAGGGGAACGGTCCCATGAAATTGATTCCCCAAACGTCGAACAGTTCTACCTCCAAAATAGAGTTGAGTGGCATTTCATTTCGCTTGGAGATATTACCAACGCGTTGGCATCGATCACACTTTAGCACATAGAGATATGCATCCTTGAATAATGAAGGCCAGTAAAATCCAGATTGTAACACCATGGCCGCAGTTCGATCGCCAGAATAATGACCTCCATAATCTGATAAGTGGCAATTCCCCAATATGCTATCCATCTCTTCATGTGGCACACAACGTCTAATCATTTGATCCGCGCAGGCTTTAAACAAGAACAGTTCATCCCAATAGTACTGCTTCACGTCATGGAGGAATTTCTTTCGTTGTTGCGAGTTCAGATCTGGTGGTAGTACTTTAGCAACCACATAGTTCACATAATCAGCATACCAAGGCAGTGTTGCGGTCACTCGTAGAAGTTGTTCGTCCAAAAATTTCTCGTTAATCATTGCATTGTCCTTCCTCTGCAGCTCATCATTTTCCAACCGCGAGAGATGATCCGCTACTTGATTTTCTGTACCCTTTCTATCCCGGGTCTCCAAATCAAATTCTTGCAGCAGTAACACCCACCGTATTAACCTCGATTTGGCATCCTTCTTCTCGATCAAATATTTGATTGCAGAATGATCCATGTAGACAATGACCTTGGTCCCGATGAGGTATGCTCTGAATTTGTCGAAGGCAAACACAACTGCAAGTAATTCTTTTTCGGTGGTTGTGTAGTTCAACTGAGCATCTGTCAACGTCTTTCTTGAGTAATAGATTGTGTGGAAAATTTTGTCGTGACGTTGACCCAAAACTGCTCTCACTGCATAGTCGTTGGCGTCACACATCAATTCGAATGGTAAAGACCAATCGGGAGCCATAATGATCGGAGCAGATACCAACTTCTTCTTTAAAATCTCGAATGCCTCGATACATGACTAATCTATTTTGTAGGGTACGTCTTTCTCTAACAGGGAACACAAGGGTTTTGAATATTTTAAATTTTTTTTAATGAAACGTCTGTAGAAACCTACATGTCCCAAGAAGCTCCTAATTCCCTTCACAGATGATGGAGGAGGTAATTTCTCAATAGTTTCAATCTTTGCTTTATCCACCTCTAATCCTGCTGCAGAAACCCTATGCCCGAGAATAATCCCTTCTTTCACCATAAAGTGACATTTTTCCCAATTAAGAACCAGATTAGTCTCAACGCATCGTTTCAATACTAACATCAGATTTTGCAAGCAAAGGTCAAAGCTATCACCAAACACAGAAAAATCATCCATAAATACCTCCAAATTTTTCTCGACCATGTCGGAGAAGATCGCCATCATGCACCACTGAAAGGTTGCTGGTGCATTGCATAAACCAAAAGACATTCAATAAAATGCAAACGCGTCTGTAGTATGGGCATATGAATGTCATTTTCTCTTGATCCTCCCGGTCTTTATAGCAATTTGATTATATCCGAATAACCATCCAAGAGACAATAGAATCGATGTCTCGCTAGCTTTATCCAACATCCGATCAATGAATGATAAGGGAAGTGATCCTTGCGAGTGGCTTTATTTAGCTTACGGTAGTCCATGCACACTCTCCATCCTGTGAATCGTTTCTAGTAGGGATGAGCTCATTAGCTTCATTCTTCACCAACTGCTATACCCTTTCTTTGGATACGCATTGTACAGGACTTACCCATGAACTATCTGAGATTGGGTAAATAATGCCAGCATCCAACCACTTTATAATTCTTTTTTCACCACCTCTTTTATGATGGGGTTTAGCCTTCTTTGCATCTCGATGGTTGGTTTTGCCCCCTCTTCCATTAAGATTTTATGCATGCAGAATGATGGGCTAATACCTCGAATGTCCGCTATAGTCCACCCAATTGCTGTTTTGAATTCTCGCAAGACCCATAGCAGTTTTTCCTTTTGCGTATCAGTCAATTTTATCAAAACAATAACTGGTAGGGTATTGTCTTTTCCCAAGTAAGCATATTGTAGATAGGGTGGTAATGGCTTTAATTCTAGCACCAGTGGCTATTCTATTGATGGTTTGAACTTTTTACCTTCTGCTTCGGGCCTCTCTATGGTGTCGAAGGATTGAATGCTTTTCCGAAAAACTGATGGTGTGTCTAGCCATTTGACGTATTCGATATCCTCTTCAATACCATATTAAATGCACTTAGAGCAAAATAGATTCAAGTGGGTCCTCCGAAAAAGTTGTTCTGAATTTATGATTCACCAATTCCTCCATGATATCAACCCGCATACATTCACCTTTTTTTTGGGTACGACATTGACTTGAAAACGTTAAAGGTGACCTGTTGATCTTCAACTCGCATTGTCAATTCACCTTTTTGAACATCAATCAATGTTCTGCCTGTTGCCAAAAATGGTCGCCCAAGAATGATCGGAATCTCACCGTCCACTTCACAATCCAGAATAAAGAAATCCACGGGGAAGATGAATTTATCCACTTTTACTAACACATCTTCAACTATACCTCATGGATATGTAACCGATCTATCCGCTAACTGCAAACTGATATTTGTTGGGCGTGGAGCCTGAAGTCCAAACTGGCTGTAGACGGATAATGGTATTAGATTTATACTGGCCCCCAAATCACATAATGCTCGTCCCGAAAACTGATTTCCAATCTCACATGGTATATTAAAGCTACCTGGATCCTTGAGCTTCGGCGGTAACTTATTCTGAATGATAGCACTGCATTCTTCCGTCAATGCTACTGTCTCGAATTCACCCAATTTCCTCTTCTTTGACAAAACCTCCTTCATAAACTTCGCATAACTTCGGCATACATTCTCTAAGGCTTCAAATGAAGGGATGTTGATATGCAATTTCTTGAAGATATCCAAAATCGTGAGAACCTTATCTAACTTGGATTTCTCAAATCTCTGCGATCTGATGGGGGGCATTATCTTTGGTTGGTTTCGAATTTTTCTGCTGTGAGGTCTCCTCTTGACGCTTTTCGGTCTCCACCACTTTCTTTGTTTCAATTGATGCCTTGTCCTCCTTTTCCCTATCCGTGACTGACTCTTGTAGTTCTTTTCCACTTCGTAGAGTTACCGCCTTACAATGCTCATCTCTGCCCGGGTTTTTCTCGGTGTCGCTCGGAAGTGTTCCAAGTGGTCGGTTATTCAATGCATGTGCCATTTGTCCCATTTGATTTTCCAGATTTTTGATCGATGCATTCTGACTTTGTATACTCAGCTTCATTTGATTAAATCTCTTATCACTCTCCTCACTCCTTTTCTCAGTTGCCTTAACAAATCTTTCCAAGGCTTCTTCCCAACTTGCTTTTCGCACAGGTTGTTGTGTCTGGTTTTGAAACCCAGGATTGTTTAGTTGTCTCGGTGCTTGTTCTGTAGCTTGGTTATTACTCCATGAAAACCCAGGATGATTTTTCCACCCCGGATTATATGTATTTTGATTCGGATAAGGCTGAGTAGACCGACTATAAATCCCCACATACTGTGCTGCTTCAACATTGATGGCACATTGATCTGTAGTATGACCCCCAGCACAAATTTCACAAACCATCGCTACCTGCTGAGTGGATTGTGGACGCAATAATTCTTTTTGCTTAGCCATTGAGGTCACTTGCACTTGTAATGATG
The DNA here is from genome assembly GCA_020205605.1 of Panax ginseng. Taxonomy (NCBI): domain Eukaryota; kingdom Viridiplantae; phylum Streptophyta; class Magnoliopsida; order Apiales; family Araliaceae; genus Panax; species Panax ginseng. The sequence goes on along the minus strand of CM035139.1, from coordinate 87,412,660 downwards.
TTATCGCATCCACATCATACTTCCCCGCTGTTTTCGGAGGATTAGACCTCGTCATGGGCCACTGATAATTGTTGGTGGCCATCGTCTCTAACAACTGAAATGCCTCATCAAGATTTTTAGACATAATCGCTCCTCCTGCTGCTACATCAATACTTGCCCTTGTGGATGCTTGTAAACCATCTCAAAATATCCCCAATTGCATCCACTATGGAATTCCATGGTGTGGGCACTTGCGGAGCATATCCTTACACCTTTCCCACGCCTCATACAACGATTCCGAATCAAACTGTGCGAAGGTATGAATATCATTCCGTAGTTTTGCTGACGTTGCTGGTGGGAAAAACTTAGCTAGAAATTTTTGAGCTAAGTCGTCCCAAGTGTGGATTGAGTCAGGAGGCTGAGAGTATAACCAACTTCGTGCTTTGTCTTTTAAGGTAAATGGAAACATCCTCAACCTTGTAGCATCTTCCGATACGTTATTGAATTTGAAGGTGTCGCAAACTTCCAAGAAACTCAAGATATGCTCATTCGGATCATCCAACGAACTACCCCCAAACTGACATTGATTCTGAAGCATTTGAATGGTTGCTGGTTTGATCTCAAAAGTGTTAGCGTTGATTGCTTGGGTCTCCTAATGCTCAATCAGATATCTCGTGACATTGACATAGCATAGTCCGAAGTTATTTCGATCGTTCCCTCGCCATGTTCAACGGAATTTCTTGTTCCTCCAGTTTTCTTCCTCGGGTGATACCGCACTAGTCGATTGCCCTTTCCGGAACTTCCTTTCAATCTCGTCTGTATAAGGAAAAAGTTTATTTCTTGCCCTTGATGTAGTGTGCATACACTCGCAAAGAATTCCTGCGACGACAAGAAGAAAAATAAGTAACGTTTAAATTAAGACCGAATTGATTATAACTAATATTGAATTAATATTAACAAAGAATTCCCCGGCAACGGCGCCAAAAACTTGTTGGTTGATTTCACAATCAAAGCAAACGTGCAAGTATACACGATCAACAAGTAATATAGTGATAAATTAGAGTATCGATCCCTCAGAGAATTTCAATTAATAAACTCCAACTACTAGTACTGTATCAATTCAATTTTATTTAAACAACCAAAAATTGTGATTATTAAAACTAAGAAAACTAATTGTAAATATAACAAAAAACTATGCTAAAAGAAAACAAAGAACAAATTAAGAATTATTTGAATGCAGATGAATGATAATTAAGACTCCAATTTCCCCAAATATGATTATTAAATCAATTATCCAATTATCCCAATTATTATGTCTACTGAATTGTTAACAGGAATTCTCAAATGGCAAAAGCCCTCTCTCGAGTGATCAGTTGCCTTCTATCTAACCCAGATTAATTTTGCTATATCTCTATGCAAAACAATTGAATTAAACTCGTTACAAACCCAATTCCTTATGTGTTACATGCGACAAATAGATATTCACATTCTATTCACAAACCTAATTATTCACTGTACAAATAACTAAGTTAAATGTCACCCTGCCCAGTTCTAACTCTAAAATTCCTTTCTCAATTCCTTCTAGAGTAACACGGTAATTATTGGCCAGATAATTAATCAATAAATACAAAGCATGATGAACAATTCACTTCAACATAAATAATTGGAATAAATTAAATAATCAATTCATAACCATAAAAGATTCCATTGGAATCTTAATAAAAGGAATTAGTTCATGACGAAAATAAAAATCACAATTAATTGATAAATCATCCTTAATGAGTTACACAATTTAAAAGAATAATGAAGAAGAACTCCAAGTTTTCAAGCCTTCAGATCTGTTCTTGCTCCTTGTTCAATCTCCAAAATGTGTAGAATAGAGTCCCAATTCAATGTAAAGAATCAATTTATATTTACTTGCCCAATTCCACAAATCCTAGTCCAAATAGGCTTCCACTACACTCCAAAACAAAGTCAACTGCAAGTCAAAGTGCCACGCCGGATCCACGCTGCTGCGTTCAAGTCTGGTCACCAAGACTAGCGCCCGGTGACTTTTTGCCTTTGGAGCAACGCCCAACTACTGGGTGCAGTGAGTGAAATTCTTGCCCTTTTTAGTCCAACAGTTCCCAAACGTTCCACATATGCAAAACACATCATAAACACAATAAACAAATACTAAAATGACTCGAAAATACACAAATCTAAACTCAAGAATATCTAATTCATGGGTATATTAACCAATCATCAACATATTTATGTAACATCGATACGTGAAAAAATGTTATGAACACGCGACATACTTGGGGATAAGGCGAGTCTATAGGCCACAGTTCCTACTCGATCGAGGATTTCAAATAGGCCAATTAAATTGAGGGTTGATATTTCCTCTTTTTATCGACTCTTGCTTCTAGAATAACACCTTCTTGAACCTTCTTCTTCATTTTCTTCAACTCCAGGTGTGTAGTTTGGGCGGCTTTAACTTTATCGATTAAAGTTGATTCTACTCGTATATTTGTTATCTTCACGTGGGTCCCTAGTCTTTAACTCTATCTTCATCATTTGTAAGTTATAAGAAATGGGTTTTTGTGTTAACAACATCGCACTCATAAACGCATACGATCTTCTACTCAACGCGTCAGCTACCACGTTCGCTCTTCCATGATGATATTGAATGGTATAATCGTAATCTTTAACAGCTCGAGCCAACGTCTTTGGCGCATAATACATTTGTTCTAGGTGAAGAAATATTTAAGGGTTTTAGAAATGGGTTTTGTACTGGGGTCAATACAAAATTCGATTTCACACTCTAAGGTAGGCCAGGAAGTCTTCAGGAATACGTCATGAAATTTATTAACAATAGAAATATCATTCAAAACTGTGACTCTCATCCAGGACTTGGATAGTACGTTACATTGATACCTATCAACTTACCATCTCCATTCACGACGTTGCCTACAGAAAGTCTGGCTTCGGTGCATTCCACACAAGGAAGTCAACAACGAAAGGATCGGGGCTCTTTACTTATGGCTTGATATGACAATGATTGACTTTAGTGGTTTGGTTGCTTGAATTCGTATAACAGGTTGGTTAGGAATATGAAAGCTAACAACCTTACGAAAAGCATGATGAGTAGCTAACCAATCGATTCCTAAAATTACATCAAAGGCAAGTATTTTTAAAGAGATAAGATCGATAGGTAACGTGAAAGTGTCGATTTGATTTTAACAAGATTTATAAACAGTGGAGTTAACAAAGGTTTCTACTAACGAAGTTTCAACCAATAAGTCAAAGTCTAACTTCTCTAGGGTCAAATTTAAACGTTGAGCGCAAGAAAGAGAGATAAAAGAATGGGTAGAATCGGTATCTAATAAGGTATAGACTTCGCAAAAATTTATAATTAACTAACCCGTGCTAAATTCATTCGGGTTAATCACTTTTTGAGAAGTCACAAAAAATGCTCTTCCTGAAACCACCGACTTTGTTTTGTCCGTATCCGCCTTTGGTGCCACCGTCCTAGTTGGACTTGACTTTGGTGCACGACAAAATCGGGCTAGGTGACCTTCTTTTCCACAATTGTAACATGCTTTGGACTATATCACGCAGTTTGGATTGATATGTCCCTCCCCTCCGTATTTGTAACATACACTGACCTACCATTCTTCTCCTTCCTTAACAACAAAAAGCTAGTCGACGTCTTTCCATTATTATTGAATCTCCTCTTCCTGAAACTTTCACATCTATTATCTTGGCCATGATTACCACCGAAGTGGTTACCATTCTTGGCATGATAATTTCCCCCACGATGGTTATCATTGTTCCGATGGCCGTTACCATCGGTATGATTATTATCGTGTTGTTGTTTACCTGAGGATTATTGTCTTCCTGTTTCACATTATCCTGGGTATTGATCGTTGGTGACTTAACGGTCTCATGTGCTTCACTGATGATCTCAACATTTTCAGATTCCATTTTCAAACATTGTCACAAAACAAGGGTTAATTGACATATCACATATTATCTCTATACTCTGACCGACCAATTAAATACCAAATAAACTTTGGTAGGTCATACTAGCGAATGAATTCCCCGTCTCTCCCCTCCCAGTTCTTGTCTCACATCTCAACCATGGATCATATTCCTAAGCTTTGATACCAATTGTGACGCCCCAACAACAGGTATACATCACCCATCTTGGGTCGCCAGATATAACACTACAAAAATCAAATAAAAACTTCTTTAATACATCTGTCATGTAAAATACGACAAAACATAGCTGAGAGTTTAAACAAGAATATTGTCATCTAGACAATATCCACACTCAATGGTGTCCTCATTACAATTATTATCACATTATTCCGTAGAATAGTGAGGACTACTAAAGCCATTTATCCTGGACCATCACTCCATTCCCCGACTCGTCCCAACTATATTCTCATTTCCTGAAGAGAACAATGAAAGAAAGGGTGAGCTCAACTAGCCCAGTAAGAAATATTATGACTAAGATAATACAAAATAAATTATCCTTAGCCTTCAATAGTATAACAACTGATAGAATACAATAGACAACAAGTTTTAGATCAACAACTGCAGCGGAAATAAGCAATCCATTAGAAGAGTCAAGTAGAGCATAAAATTTACTATCTTCTATGATTTAAAAAGTTTTTCATCAACTTTATCGCTGAGACTTGACTTAATAAATAAACCACATCATCGAATCATCCCTGCACTACGGGCCAAGGATTTTCATGTAATCATCAATGGTCATGACTATACCGAATAATCCCTGGTCATAATCATACCCATAATTGTCCATCAATGCATTACGGGCCAATGAGGACTTTCACCACATCATTCGTCACATTACGGTCATGATTATACCGAATAATCCCTGGTCCTAATTATACCAAGTCCAACTATGCACGTAAGCCAAAGATGACTTTCATCACAATATAAGCATGAGGATGATGATAATGACATAATAATTCAATAAATCAAGTTCAAGGATAAATTTTAAAGATTTATAATTTAATTTATCCAGAAATCAATAACGTCCAAATTGTCAACATGATACTGCTTTGTGGAGTAAAATTAAAGAATAATATTCATGTACCAAAAATAATTTGGACAGAAAAGAAATATATTTTTCGAGTGAATAGTACCCCGACACGAAAAGTGCCTCAAATACCCGAGTGAATGATACAAGAGTGAATAGTAATCAGGTGAATAGTAACCCATGAATAGTAACTCATGAATAGTACTTTGACACAAAAAGTACCCCGAATACCCGAGTGACTAATACTAGAGTGAATAATAACCGAGTGAATAATAACCGGGTGAATAGTAACTCGCGAATAGTAACTCGTAAAAGAAAAATACCAAGGAAAATGATATTCCATGACGAGTAGAAAAGAAATGATATCTCATACGAGTATAATAGAATATACGAAACTGCAAATGGATTTTCACCCGCCATGCGGTAATCCACGTGAGATGGATCATTTCCACAATTTAATAAAGAATGAATACGAAGGATCATTCACCATGCATCTGAGAATCCATATAGACGAAAGTTATTCCAATAGAATAATAAAGAATGGAATAACGTAAGAATTCACGTGCATGCGATAGAATCACATACAAACATGTTATTCAGCACGAGAATAATAAAGAATGGAACCAGTCATGCGTAATCTACACGCATGTGATATTCCAAATGTAATAATAAAGAATCGGAATCGTGTAATGCGTAATCCGCATGCATGTGATATTTTTAAAAGAATAATAAAGAATGGAATATGTCGGAATAAGCATGTGAATGATATTCCTATTTACATATGATTTGATTATGATATATATATATATATATATATATATATATATATATATATATATATATATATATATATATATATGAATGAATATGTATGCAAGCATGCTTGCATTAAGAAAAGCTATAAAGTCCTTTGATAGATAATAGAAACATATGTACAAGGACATAGAATGAATTGATCAAATGTGTTAGGTTGATCCTATATAAGCAAAACAGCTTTGTAAAGTCCTTAAAAAGAAATGATGTACAATGACTATAAATATAGAAATATCAAGCATATTAGGTTGATCTTATGATGTAATAGATAGGCTTGTCTGATCGTCGAGCACTGCACCAGAAATCGTAGTCCGCCAGGAGAGTCATGGAAAAATCGAGAGCTATCGAGGCAGAATCATAGTCTGCAAGATAGTAGATCTCGGAGTTCATAGACTTCCAGGAGAGACGAGGAAGGATCGTAGTGTGTCGAAGAGAACTTCCTCAGGGCTGTAGTCTGCTGAGGAAGTCATGTTCAGAATCGTAGAGACAGCCTGCCTATGAGTCGACCGAGCATCTGAAAAAGCCATTCAAGAATCGTAGACTACACTCGGAGTCGTAGAGTCTACTGATCATATCAAAGGTAAAGATCGTAGTCGAGCAAGATCAGATGAAGACAACAAGCACAACGACAGAAATCGTAGTATCAAGATCTGATCTCAAAGTCGTAGTGTCTGCACAGCCGAAGCTAAAGCTGAATCGTAGAGTGCAGAGCTAAGATCTTAACAGATGTGCTCACAAGGCCATAGTAGAATTGTAGAGCAAACACGATTCTCAACAATTGAGCACTCCCAGAATATCCAAAGGAATGAAGCCTCTGGTTGGTAATGCAAAGATACATCTCACCTGAAGGAAGCAAGAGAGCACTCAACGAATGACATGTAAGCTAATAGAAGATCTAAGCATCAACTCAATCAGCATCCAGACTGAGTTGAGAAGCCATTCAAGGTAATGTCTTCCACAAGATGATCATAAGAAGACTTCAGTTGCTGACTAAGGAAAGTCAGCATATGCAGTGGCTGTCAAGTAGAAAGATGACAACGATCCTGAAAGTAACCAGGATCATAGTATTTTCCAAACAAAGAAGAAACTGATAGAGTATACACAAAGATACTGGTCAGCCTTTGAATAACAAGGCTAAAGTGATTAAGCATTGGGTTCGTCCATTGATGATAAGTGAACGGGAGATCACAAGGAGAAAGCGAGCTGGACACGCCACCAATCTGAAGTGTCTTGTTATTTAGAAGGGGCCAGAACAAGGAGTCAAGCCATCAGTATCTGAGAACAGTCGAGACAAACAGAAGTATTGAAGCACTGCACAAGAATAGGAAGAGGTGTTCCACATTGGAGATCTAATGAACACTCTTTAAGATCACAGTGTTAACTCCACAAGTCAAGAAGCAACAGTCAACAAGACACTACGATCAAGTCCAAGAAGATATGCATCAGAATTGTAGAGTTCGAACAACTGAAGATTGAGGCATTGGCAACGGCTCAATCTGAAGATTGATATTTGAATAGAGCTTATTGAGAGCATCGATGCAAAAGGACAACCTCTGATTTAGAAATTAGAAGGAAGAAATAAAGTTGACTACCTGCCCGAGACATAAAAGTGACATTTCCGATAAGGTAGGTGAAACAGTAGACTGCAATGTCAGAAAGTCAGAAAAAGGTGTTATGTCACATCTGCAGTCTGCACCAAATAACTCGAGATCTGCTAAGCAATTTGAATAGCTTTCAACGACTACTTTCAAACAAGAAGATTGGGAAGGAGTATAAATCAACAGAGCTTCAAAGATCAAGAGTTGCTGATGATTGTGAGGTTGCAGAATCTTTGAGTTGGTGATACTATAGTTGACTCCACGAGTTCCACCAAAGATCAACAACATAAGTCTCAGTAACAGTGAGACTACCAAGGTGGAAGTGAAGCAGCTTTGAAGAAGAACTCAAACAGATCAAAGCTTCACTCAACAAAGATGAGAATGCCACTAAAGATGGCAGCCAAGCTGATAGCCAAGAAGGCCAAGAAGATAACATTCAGAAAAGTGGCTGAGTACAAAGAAGATCAAGAGAGCCACTCTTCGAATTACCATAAACCGAAAGCTGAAACTGAACAAGTGCAGAACCATATCTGCAAAGTATTCAAGAAGGGTTCAGGGATTGCTAAGTGCCAGAAAAAGTCTACTAAAAGCACAGAGACTTAGCAAACCCAGATGGTGATGGTGCAAAGTCGATACCAGATGAAGATGAAGCGAGTAAAAGAGTGACGATCACCGCACTAAAGAAGATGTGGTCCAGACTCGAAGTAGAATGCATAGAGGACCACACCAAGCTGCTAAGTACAAAAGATGTTCAGAGCTTAATGACATCTTAGAAGATCAACACCAACAACAACAACAACTACAACAATAAGAAGTCAGGGCCTGAGGGGTCCTTGTCCGGAGGGAGTAAATGAAGTTCCAAGCCTGCTGGACTTGAAGTGTTCCTAGGGAACTAGAGAAGTTCCAAGGCTGCTGGCCTTGAAGAGTTCTTAGTGAACTGAAGTCCCAAGGTTGCTGGCCTTGAAGGAATCTTAGTGATTCAGGGTGCTGCCTGTAGACACTTGAAATTTTCTACATGCCTGTTACTGACATTATAGGAGGGCATATTCGTCTTTCGGAGATAACCCTGGAAGATAGCTTATATCTATTCAGGATACTATCGAAAGTTCAAGTTCGCAACCCGGAACACACACCAGGAACATCATTTCCAACTGCCGAATGGGTTTGCAACGGTAAAACCATATGGGTCACCTGAGGGGCCAGCGCCAGAGCTGGAAGGATCAAAAGTATCTACCTTTGAAGGATCTTTGCCTAAATGCCGAATTAAAAGATATGTCTGGTCCAGCTGCCGGGTCAATCTGTGTCACATGAGTTGAATCTCTGACACAGGCTAGCCAATCCGTCATCATCACGGATCCTGGAACCATATCCCCCATAAACTGTGTGGCACGGGTCTGTGTTCTAATAGTACGAGGGATCCACCAATGCTGGAACATCTCCTGAGACCAGGGGCCCTCTGACAATGTAAAACCGTCAATCCCCATTAATGGGATGTCAACGACGGGTGAGTGCAAAACAGGCCAATAACGCTTGGCAGGAGGCAAGATCGGCATGTATCCTGTAGTGCTCCTGATATCACGCTCTCCTAAATAGAGCTCCCATCCTCCATCTATGAAGAGAGGAATCCTACGGGTGGAAATGATGTAATCAACTCCAGTCGGGTACCCATCCTCAAATCCAACTCCTAAATGCTCTCTAGAGTAGGGAACCCATGTGATGACATCCGCTGTCAATAACTCCAGCTGTAGGCGACAATGAGTGAAACCCTCAGCAACAGGGACCTCCGCCAGTATGGAATGATGCCATCTCCGTTCTCGTGGATAGGTATCTAAACCTAACATGCTCACAGAACGTAAACATGGAAGCCTCTCATAGGCCCAAAACTGCCAACACAAAGGCAACATCTGCTGTCAATCAACACTCTTAACCTATACATGGGAAAAGACAAGAGAAACACTCACCAGTAGAAACGGGTAGAATCCTAACCACGCCTCGGTCAAGCCCTGCAATCGCATGGGCATTCCCCTGAGGAAGTAGGCAAAGGTGTAGGAACCCCAATACAGTCCACGTGTCTAGTGGCGCTGATCAAAGAGAAGGACATCGTAGAGGAATTATCTGCTATGAAGCAGCCCCTAATGATCATCAGGAACAATTGCCGAAGAATACAATCCCTGACTCTCACATCATCGGGTATGGGCTCACTCAACAACCCACTCATAGCATCTACGCTCAAAGGACCCGTACAAGGCACTGGATCCCCTCCAAATCCCAATAAGGATCTGACGGCAGTAGGGGTAATATTCTCCATACAAGGCACTGGATCCCCTCTAAACTCCATACCTATTATAAATCACCAATCCATCGGTGTCATCATCACCTCATAGTCCAGCAAATGGAGTGACTGAGTTTGGTGAAACCACCGCTCAGACAATGCCCTGAGGTAACCCTAAGGACAGCGACGGGGAAGAATGGAGAGGAACATCCCAAATTCCCAGCCATGTACAATCGCTCTATAGTCATCATGCAAAGCCTGGTACATAGAGTGGATGCAAAACCAGTTCCCTCGAGGCTGTGTGAAGTCGGGAACCTACATCAAATGAAGATCAACATCAGAATCCTTGACTCCTCATCAATAGGAAATAAGGATGATTAAAGATCTAACTTTATACCTCGTTTGCGTGCAGGTATGCTGAAGGATGCCTACTCAAGTCACCTAGAAGATCTGGGTTCACCACTTGAACACCTGGAAATTCCCTACGGGGAACACGTATAGCAGGAGCAAGAACCTCGATCGGTACATCCTCCTCCTTATCCTCGACATTCGGCACTTCAACCCGAATAGGACATATCACCGCCTCCAACAAATGACGAAGCTGTCTGACAGACCGGCGTTGAGGCTCTTCAGAAGCCCTCCTCCGTACACCAGAAGTGGTCCTACGGGAACTACTCGGTTGATCTAGATCCATAATATCTGGACAACAAGTCTCCAAATCACCTCAGAAAGGGTGTGGTAAATTCTTACCTGGAGCTTTTCAAAATGCATTTTATGATTACATGCATGCATGCATTGTTTTAACATACGTCTATAGTAGAGTTAAAAATGCATGACTATCCAATACCTATATTTTGGAAAATTTTGCCATAGTCCCCTTTGTAAATAGGACTATCCACATGCATATAGGCATGACTAGGTGGCCATTCAGTAGCACACCTGTACACAGTCATATACATCCTACATGCATTATCACATCACAGTAAAAATTCCTGAGTGTAGTCTAATTACCAGGATTATTTTGTTTGTCTACCTTTACTCATTTGTCCTCATATAGGATAAGAAATGACAGTAAAAGGTGCCAATTTGACTGCTTCAAAGTCAAATTTTTTCACATCATTATGTTCAGCATGGGTTAATACTAACATTTGCTATGTTAAATATTTTTTATCAAGTCATATTAGCATGCATATTCACTACTATGTGTCTAAATGCATTTCATATGATAAGTCATTTTCCAATGGATAGAAATTGGAAAAAAAATACATGCATATGTTACCAGGACAGTGAAGAACTCTTGTACGGTGGTAGAATATGCAGAAAGTTGCCCGAACTTAGTAGATCTGAAGAAGAGCTCTCAGATTTCCTTCGCAGTGCAGCTTGAAAATGACTTATGAAAGCAACCTTTGGGCTTTACATAGCCACGGTTGGCCGCAGGTCCACCTGCGACTATTGCAGGTGTACCTACGACATTCCTACGTGGGTCTCACACCTCCGGCTTGCTCCAGTTAGAGTTGCAAAGGAGGTCTCACAAGCTGAAAAGGCCAAATCAGGAATGAAAATGCTATGCGATTGAGCGGAATAGCCTAGAATCCTGGTTTCGTACGGGCTAGAATTAAACTCCCGTCATCTCATTGGTATTCGCCTGAATGTAGGGTATATTATACAGATGAGCTCAGCTTTCACAGATCATGCTTGGCGATACCTCACAAAGGTCCGATGCTGTCATTGCAGGGTTACAACCCTAAACCTCCCCGGTGGGGGTTACAACGCCAAGCCATGAAATGCTAAACCTCCCCGGCGGGGGTTACAACGCCAAAGTTATCAAATGATTGCGTATTCCCGGCGGGGGTCACAACGCACATCTTTCAAACATCCAAGTATCCCCGGCAGGGGTTACAACGCAATGCAACCATTGATACACACATCAATACAGGTCAAGCAACCTTGACATCATGTCAGCCGATGGCAAGTAAACCCATCGAAGAAACCTTCCCCAGTGGGGGTTACAACACAATGCAACCATTGATACACACATCAATGAAGGTCATGCAACCTTGACATCATGTCAGCCGATGGCAAGTAAACCCATCGAAGCAACCTTCCCCAGCAAGGTTTACAACGCAATGCGACCATTGACACATACATCAATGAAGGTCAAGCAACCTTGACAATGCACCCAGCAGGGATCTATCCGGTGATACACACATCAACGAAGATCAGGCAACCCTAACAGCGACAGACTATTAGCAGTAACTCCGACAGAATGAGGGAATATGTTATACACATCCTCAAATGGACAAAGCTTTATCCCCATAGATCTCTTATACACAAGAGGTACCTCTATGGAATATAAGGCAGTGTCTAGGATTCAAGACTTTGGTGATAGCTCCAACGTCAACATCCTTCAAGACTTGGATCGCATGTCCAAGCCATCATTGATTGTCATCCCAACATGATTACCTGACAATCATGCATCATACATTTGCATCATGTTGCTGCACATGTCATCATGTTTATTTCACTTGCATTTTAAGTGTCTATGATTCTTTATCCTATCCATGCCTTGCATTGCATGAATATGATAAAGAGGGGCATCTGTAGACACTCAAAATTTTTTGCATGCCTGTTACTGACATTGCAGGAGGGCAGATTCATCTTTTGGAGATAACCCTAGAAGATAGCTTATATCCATTCCGGATACTACTGGAAGTTCAAGTTTGCAACCCAGAACATACACCGGGAACATCATTTCCAACCCCAGAACACACACCGGAAGGATCATTTCCAACCTCGGAGATAACCTCGAGTTTCGGCCCTCGGCGATAACCCCAAGTCTTTGCGATTAAAGTTATAACTCCAGAAATGCTTATTTCAAATACATGCTATCAGCTTCAAGCTGAGACATCCTGCCGAGGCACTCATACCTCAGACCCGGAGCTAACACAGGGAAGACAGGTTTTCCTACAAGATGACCTTGCAGTATTCAAACACTTGAAGTAGTCCAATCTCAGATGCAACCCTGAGTAACGTCTGCTTTCAGCTCAAACCGGCGATAACCCCGGTGAGGAGTCAAATGTTATCTTACCACCTCAACATTCTCTCTCACAAGATGATATCGCAACATACCAATAAGTAGTCCAATCTCAAATGTAACCCTGAGCAACGTCTACTTTAAACTCAAACCGGCGATAACCCCGGCGAAGAGTCAAACATCATCTTGCCCCCTTCAACACCTGCGCATCGTCTCAACACTTCATACATACATACATCCAACAATGTCCCACAAGAACTGAGGAGTTACAATCCCGAGTGACTATTACGCATGACAGTACCTTGGATAGAATTTGAAGCTTGAAGACCATGGGTATAGACCCCTCTTCCTGACTTCATACAACCTCTAATCCAAGTCATTGTGTAACTCTCGACATAAGCGATCCGAAGAAGGTCACATATACCTCGTTCGGATGCTCGGATTGAAGTTCTGCAAGTTCGAGCGGACATTACAGTGCACAAATGCATGTACTTTGAGACGATGGGACCCGCGAGGCCCGGATGCACCACGACTAGCCGTAGGTACAACCACAGCTTCCGTAGGTGTACCTGCGACCATCAGTCTATAAATATAGACCTTGGAGTCAGTTATTTGAGAAGGAAGGAGAGAGAAAAGGCGAGAAAGCCCTGTCTAATTTACTCTGTATACACCCATATTGAGTGTTTCCTCGGTTTAAACACCTATTAGTTCACATATAGCTACACTTTTATCCGGCAGGAGCTGAGTGTTTATCCACATAGAGTCATAGAAGTCTACTTTGGCAGCCCACTGTAAGCCTTCTTACATTCTATAAAGCCTTCTTTCCATATTAGCACACACTATTTTACACATTGAGAGTCATGTAGTGTGCGTTTGCCTGGACTTCAGTCCGTGGTTTTCATTTCTGTCTGTATATATATACTTATACATATGTATATATTTTATATATAGACTAACATTATCGAGTTATGCCTCGATTGAGCCTGAACTTTTGTGCAGGAGCGCTTACTTTTCTTTTATATATATATATATATATATATATATATATATATATATATATATATATATATACTTATATATATAAATTATGGTCGACTACAATCGATGAACCTGAGACTTATGTCTAGAGCATTTCTTTGCTTTTATATATATATATATATATATATAACTATTGTCAGACATATCTGATGAGCTTGGATTTTACATCCGGAGCATTTAACTACTTTTATATATATTTATATATATAATTGTTGTCTGACATATCCGACGAGCCTGGATTTAAATCCGGTGCATTTACTGCTTTTATATATATATATATATATTTGTACATATATACATATTTACATTCCTATCAGGCCCGAAGTTTACTTCGTGGCCTTTTATAGCTTTATTTACATTTGGTCCTGCCTGGAGTTTACTTCGTGGCAGTTGATCGCTTTTACAGCTTTATTTACATTTCGTCCTGCCTGGAGTTTACTTCGTTGCAGTTGATCGCTTTTACAACTTTATTTATATTTTGTCCCACCTGGAGTTTACTTCGTGGTGGTTGATAATGTCCATATATATATATATTTACCGCTTTTATATATTTACATTTCCGATCCCCTATGGAGTTGCTTCGTGGTGGTTGATCAAGTTTGTATATATATATATATATATATATATATTTACAGCTTTTATATATATAGCTTCTTACTGCTTTCCATACAAACTGCAGTATCATGTGAGCCTAGGAATCACGTGATCACAGATTTAGTCTACTGAATCTAGATTCGGTTCCCATGATGGAAATCTTTCAGCTGTGAGCAGCTTGTACATTATTTTACAGTGTCTGAATTTCCTTGGATGGCTGTCATGCCCATGAGGAGTTCTAAGATTGGCCAGATATTATTTTCTCGAAGATGCTTCGCATCTCAAAAATAAAAGCAAACAAGCCGAACATTTAATAATAAAATGGAAGTATCAAAGGCCTCAATTACTATTGAGCACAGGGTTTGAAAAACCTATTTTTACAAAACTTCATTGCTATATCATGTTTAAAACTGAATTTTTCATAAATTCAAACCCTATGTATAAAGGTGCAAACGAGGTACATCACTACTTCCAAATAATTGCACATTGATACACACACACACACACACATTCATATAACAGTTTCTTTGAAAAGTGGCAGTCACCGTGGCAACACAGATGTCGGGGGGTGCCTAACACCTTCCCTCCGAATAATCAAGCCCCCGGACCCAAATGAATCTCGGTTTCACAGACCCGTTTAGCAGTGTCACATCACTAGGTTAATGTGCAAACCTTTTCGGTTGCGTTGGTGCAACAAGTTAAATACACCAACTGGCGACTCTTAAAGTCAAATCGTCGACATTATACATGTTGGACCTTTTTCACTTGTTTTTTCAAACAAATCTCACATTAACATGAGAACACCAAAGAACAAGTAACGAAAAGGGACACTAAAAATCCCGACGTAGACACTGCCCTTCCTTAGTAGAAATCCTTCTAGTTGAAAGCAGAAGAGTGGATTAGGAGCTTGAGTCTCTGAACCACTTAAAACCCTTTGTGTCTTTTACTTTATGTCATTTACATTATGTACATTAACCGCTATAATCGCTATGTATTTTTTTAACGCTGCCATCAAAACTAACTCTCTACGAAACAATGTATGTATGATTATGAATATATCAATGAAGGGAATCTTTTACTTATTCTGCTGTGCTTGAAAAGATTCTTATGTTTGTCACATGCTAAATTATTAGCAATAAAAAATAAACTAGAAAAGTATTTGAAAAAAAGGATCTATTCAACCCCCCCCCCCTTCTAGATCTATTGTGCCTACTGGGAACTAACAATTGGTATCAGAGCAGGTTCTCATGCTATATTCTAAAGCTAATCGCTTTGAGTCTGATCCTAGGCACAAACATTGTTCTAAACTTAGTTTAGTAGTAAGTCACTTGTTATATGCAGATGAGCTCACACGTGGGTAATATTGTGTACAAGCAAATGTGCATATAAACTTGAAGCTGCTCAGATTGGTCCATATTCTTGATTGCCATATCAACAAGATCAATCCTTGCTCACGGGTCAATCTGCAAATCAAGACCAAAGCTAGAAAGCTCGTGGAGACATCAATGAAAAAGAATCAAACATCCACCAAACTGAAAAGATGAAAAGGCCATACATGTTAAATAATGCTTATCCAGAGAAGAAAGAAGAACTTCTTAAACATGTGTCTGGCCAACCTGCAGCTGGATGTAAACCTTGTGAACTCAAGGATGTTAAAGGACTAAAGATGCTGATATTCTCTTAGCTCACATCTTCAAGACCATGACTGATTGATTGAAGGTCAACTGGAGCAGCTAGCTGTCAGGAGAAATTGAGAAACTATGCACATCAAAACCTAAACTTAGTATATCTTAGATAAATGATTGTTAAGAAACTGACAGTAAAAAGGTACGATTCCTCACTTATATAAATATGTACATCATGATTGCACCCCTTATGAACTATAACAGTATTCTTTCAAGGAATCATAATCTAGCTAAAAAGGTGAAGAGAGAAAGTACACTGAGGGTGGAAACTCAAATGCCTATAAACTTTTTCTCCATCCAAGTTTTAGGTTGAAGGTGACATCTTGAAAGAATTCTGAAATAGGTCATAATAGCATCACAGGTTAAAATAATTTTATGTGAAGTAATCTTTGCAAATGGGTTAGTATGTATGTACAACCTATGGTCTAAGTATTTAATAACACAGAGTATGATCAGTTCTGCAAGAGCATCTTGAAGATTCGTAGAAACTGATCACCTCCATGAATCAACCAAATACAAATAAATTGTAGAGTTGATTCTCACTCTGTGAACATTTAAACCCTATGAACATAACCTAGAAAATGATGAAACCATCAAAGAAAAAGAGTAATTTATTAAAATAGCAAATCTCACACACACTCACCATCATGCATCTCAAAATGTATTATCTAAATTAGTTACATGCATGAATATGACTGTTGGTGATCAATATGATGATTATCCAAATATATGAGGAACAAAGGTTTAGAAAACTAACCTAGCAGGACCCATTTAACCATGGGTACCAAAAATAGAAATTTATAACCTGCAGGTACCTGGTCCATCTGACCACACTCAGGAATGCTGAAGCAGAAGACTTCAGTCATGAAGATTCAACCAGCAGTAGGCTTAAAACTGTTCAGAAATGAGTCTGATGAAACTCCTACATGTCAAAGCTTGTCCTTGAAGACCTGCTGAGCTGATCTGAATAAAGCTCACATGGCTGTTGATCTTTATATAGAAGCAGGCTATTCAACCTAAGATGAAAAAGGGGTCTTAGATGCTCAATCATGTAAAGCATGTCATAATAGAAGAATCCTGAAGGAAACTCACCACAAAGGATCATCGAACATCAAACATGATGAACTCATTACGGGAGCAGAACTTCACGAGCACAAGCTGACAAAGAAGACTACGTTCGTAGTGTTGTCGAATGATCAATCCTGGAGATATCCATGTCTACGATGTAAACAGATTTGACTGTCAGTGGTAATTCCAGTCAAGAGGAGATATGCAGGGATGCTTTCTAATGCACATGAAGAAAAAGAAATCACACCTCACTAAGAAGATAGTATAAACATGGAGAAACAGTGATCTGTTAAGAAACAACAGAACTGAGTTATACTATGAAGCAGTATACCAGCTACAGAGTCCCAAAACTTTGTGGCTGATGAACCAAATGAAGATCCACAGTCAGTAAGAACGTCTCAAAACGTACTACTGACAACCTATCAGCCACCTAATTCAAAATCATGGAGTGCCTACGATCAAACATCTGATCATAGTGTAAGAGAAGGAGAACATCACAATTACAACAAATGCAATTGTCTAAAGTTGGAAAAGGAACTCCCCAGCAGAAAATGTCAAATGAGATATCAGTGCAAATCGCCTCTAAAAATTATTTCATCTGGTAAGTGCCTCAGGGACAAACCTGACCCTTAGCTCACTCTAAGAGGTTGGCCCTTCCTAAGCTACCTTAATCCAGAAGGATTTCTTAGCCAAGTTCATCTCAAGGACCAAGACAGTCAACGATCATAGAATAAAGGTAGAAGCAAACTCAACGATCGTGGAGCAACCTCAACGATCATAGAAGAAGACTTGACGATCACAGTCTTATATGAGGATACTCTAGCTCATGAGGAGCTTGGAAGAACGAGACAATTGCTCAACCATTCAGATTATGAGGAGATAAGTTCGAATGTTGGTTAGAAAGATGTCCTGCTAAAGAGAAATGCCCAAGGATTCATGAAGAACATCAGTGACTGAGGCATGTAGCTTTAAAGTGAGAGGTAACACCAAAACCATCCACTGCATCATCTCTCAAAAGTTAATCGTTGAGTCAACAAAGGAAATCGTGAAGTCCATAGCTGCCCTATCATGCTACTCTACGAACCAGAAAGGTCAACGGTCAATCCACGTCAATCAAACGTCTACTCTTCTAAAAGAGACATCTAACTATAAAGTTACTGGGGAGTTACAACTTGTTAGTGGGCATCGTGCAACCAATGACTGGGTGACACATCATAGCGTATGCAAAGTCAGAAGGAACTGCCATAAAGATAGATTCAAATCTGCAAATAGTTATCAGAACCTTTTAAACCTCTCTCCCTCCCATTTTTAAACCCTGGAATTCTCTTCGAAGCCAAACCACTCAAATTTTCAAAGTCCAAATCACAATCAGCCATACTCCATAAATCTCCCTGAATCAATATCCATATTCCTTGAATCATTCAAATGGAAGATCAAGAGTAATCACCGGCATTCAACTCGTAACCAAGTCATTTGAGAAATCAAATGAAGTACAAATGACATTCTTGAACTCGTGAAGAAAGTCGGATTCTCGTAATGTCTTGAGGTAAGCACTTTCAGTATACAATTTAATCGGTTAAGGAATTCTACTCAAATGCATCCATAAATGCTGGAACTCTTTCAACCAAGGTCAAATGTCAGTCTCTAAAACTGAAATCATTCGATATCAACCAATGCTTAGGTTTTCCTGACATAGGACTGAAAAACCTTGATGAGATTGACACTAAGTAAAGGAGATTATGGGGTACCAAAGAAACCCTAGTCTGAAGGACATGAAGAAAAAGTAGTTTCCAGAGGAATTCGAGTTCCTTCTTTGAAATAGTAGGCAAATGTATACTATGCAAGGATACCGCATAACACCGCATGTGATCAACAACCCAAGATTATGTCTGCAATAGTTCTGAAGCAACGAATAAACTTTGGAGCTATCATGTTCGATCAAATCTCAAAATGGGTGGAAAAGGCTGAGTTAAAGAAGTCTATAGAAAAACCACTTACAAAGGTGTTTCATGGAAGACTGCTGAGTATTGTGATGAAGAAAAGGCTGGGAAGCAAGATCAAGGATAATGAGGGAGAACCCTTGAATGTTCACAAAGTAATGTCTCCACAACTATTCGTGAATTGGAAGAAAAAACCCAAAGGAGAATAGAAGGTTAACTACAGCAGGAAGCAGCAGAAAGTACTGTGCAAAGAAGAGAGAAACAAAGGAGGTGGAAAGCTATGAGTCTGATGACTCTGCATCAGTTGCTGTCACATCAAAAAAGAAGAAGCCTAAGAGTGTGAAGAATGTAAAGGTTTTGTTAAGCCATGTCTCCACTGACAAGAAGAAACAAGGAGCAGAAGAGAAACCAAAATCAACTATTGAAAACCCAAAAAGAAGGAGTAACAGACTACTCCAAGGACCACCTGAGAAGAAAGTAAAAGTGATGAAGAAATTAGCCCCAGCTCCCCAGGAAAGTCCATCCAACCAGGAAAAACATGAAGAGTCTGAAGATGAGAAAGGAACTAAAAGTTCAAATATTGAATCCTCAAGGAGCAAATTCAACAATGAGGAAGAAGTTGAATCCATGAAAGAAAGAGCCAAGGTTGATGATGATGGAAAGGAATATGCAAGCCCTAAGGAGAAGTCTCAGAGCATCCACTCTGATGATAAAGAAAGTTGCAGGTTGACACAACAATATCTTCTACAACAAACGCTCTAACAAACTCAAAAGATGTAGAGTCTGAGGAAGAAAAACATGCCCCTACTATTGCTGAACATCAAGCTAGCCTGTCTGGTGATAGAAATGAAAATGATTTTGAAGAAGAAGGACATGTACCCATCAATGCTGGAAATCAAGAAAGCTTATTTGATGACTCAAAGACCTCAGGGTCTGAAGAAGAAAAAGTATCTGATTCTCCCATAACTGAACCTCCAAGGAGAACGAAGAGTTACAGATTGATTGCTCAATTTGCCTCCAAAAAGAAAACTGACAACTCTACTGAAGTCATTAAATTAAGTGATGAGGAATATGAGTCACAAGAAGAAAGTGTTGAAGATGAGACTAGCTTTGGAGAAGATGATTCCAAGAAAGATATTCCTGAAGAAGGCTCTAAAAATGAAGACAAACAAGAAGAATTCACTGATAAATCTGATGAAGGGAATCAGCAAGATTCAGGCTCAACAAGGGAAGAGATAGAGAAAGATTCCGATTCTGCACATCAGGAATTAGAGGAACCAAAATACTATCCTGTTCTCTCTCCAACCAGAATCAGCAAAATAATTGTAGTGGAAGTCTTTGATGAACCACCAGCTGAACCACCAACAAGATGGATAAATCAAGGAAATGAACAACTTTGAGTTGTAAGAATGACCACAGATGAAGTGCTACACAACTGGAAAAACATGGAATTAGACTGCACAACAATATTGTATAACTCTGAAGACCTTCTGATGAGATGGTTCTTCTCGTGGATGCCATGGTTGAAGGCACATACTAATGCTGATGAGAGCTACTTAAGTTGGTGCTATTCTTAGTTTCCAAATCTAGAGCTTGTGTCATAAAACTTCCCAAGGGTAAAGAAGTTTGCAACCATGATGATAAATGACAAGCCTCACTACAAAGTCTACCGACATGCTGAAAATCATTATATTCCTTATGATTGTAGAGTGGACTCTGATGGAAAAAGAAATATGGCCAAGACATTGATCGTAGAGTCTATTCACTCTACCACTGATGATGATCAAGTCCTGAATAAGATGTCTCCATTTTCCCTAGCACAGCTATCTAACATTCCTTCATCCTCCCACAGCGATTGGTACTCAACAATTTTTTAGATCCTTAACACTTTCGAAAACCTGTCCAAGGATGAAGATCGTAGAGTCCAATCTGGTGTTCAGCAAGAGACTGCCCAACCAAATGACAAAATTTCCATGGAGCAGGAATTGTTGAAGAATTCTAATGACTTGATTAAGAAGATATCTCAAATCAATGAAAAGTTAAAGATGCTGACTTCAACAGAAGACAACTTAGTTCATGACAGAATCCAAACTATTATGGCTGATGTTTCTCTAAAAATCAATAAAAGAGATCACATCTATCTGAAGGCCTTAAATGATCAGAAGGCAGATGCACTACAAGCTCAGAAATCAAATAAAGAGCAACTACAAGCCCTCTCTGACAAGATTGACAACTTGAATCAGTCCTTTTCTATACAACTTGAGTTAAGCCAACAAGAACTCAAGATTGAAGTCGGTAACTCCTCCTACATGATGGAGCAGCTTATGTCCAACATGGAGCAGCTCTCCCAAATGATTAATGACAAAAAGGGGGAGAAAAAGAGGCATAGAAAGAGGCAGAGTAAAAGGTATTCAAGAAAGGGCAAGGAGAGCAGAAGGAAACAAGACAAGAAGACAAAGAAGAAGACAGCAGAAGAAGAAGCTGGTTCATCATCTGAGGGGGAGACAAAGGATAATGAGCCTGTATTTGCAAAGACTGAGGGGGAG
Source organism: Panax ginseng (assembly GCA_020205605.1). Taxonomy (NCBI): domain Eukaryota; kingdom Viridiplantae; phylum Streptophyta; class Magnoliopsida; order Apiales; family Araliaceae; genus Panax; species Panax ginseng. The sequence goes on along the minus strand of CM035139.1, from coordinate 87,391,040 downwards.
CCAGAAGAAGAAGAGGAGCATACATCTGCAGAGGAGCAAACAAAAGAAATGAAGTCAACATCCCAAGGGAAGCGGAAGTAAAGAAATCAAACAGATGAATAGCTGGGTCAACAGATATCCTGGAAGCATACATGGAGCCAAAAGAGGTACATCTCTAACTAGTTAGGTATGTTCTGGATCCAAGATGTAAAATGTCACTGTGTATTAAATTCCATATTATTATAAATGACATTCATGATTATCTGTTTTAAAAATACAGCAACTCACTGTATATAAGATTCATTCATAACATCCATATGCACTTATTGTTTTTGTCTTAATCAAATAGGGGAGATTGTCAGGAATAAGCATGTGAATGATATTCCTATTTACATATGATTTGATTATGATATATATATATATATATATATATATATATATATATATATATATGAATGAATATGCAAGCATGCTTGCATTAAGAAAAGCTGTAAAGTCCTTTGATAGATAATAGAAACATATGTACAAGGACTTAGAATGAATTGATCAAATGTGTTAGGTTAATCCTACATAAGCAAAACAGCTTTGTAAAGTCCTTAAAAAAGAAACGATGTACAAGGACTATAAATATAGAAAGATCAAACATGTTAGGTTGATCTTATGATGTAATAGATAGGCTTGTTTGATCATCGAGCACTGCACCAGAAATTGTAGTTTGCCAGGAGAGTCAAGGAAAACTCGAGAGCTATCGAGGCAGAATCGTAGTCTGCAAGATAGTAGATCTCGGAGTTCGTAGACTTCCAGGAGAGACGAGGAAGGATCGTAGTGTGTCAAAGAGAACTTCTTTAGGGTCGTAGTATGTTGAGGAAGTCATGTTCAGAATCATAGAGAGCCTGCCTACGAGCCAACCGAGCATCTGCCAAAGCCAGTCAAGAATTGTAGACTACACTCGGAGTCGTAGAGTCTACTGATCATATCAAAGGCAGAGATCGTAGTCAAGAAAGATCAGATGAAGATAACAAGCACAACGTCAGAAATCGTAGTATCAAGATCTGATCTCAAAGTCATAGTGTCTGCACAGCCGAAGTTGAAGCTGAATCGTAGAATGTAGAGCTAAGATCTTAACAGATGTGCTAACAAGGCCACAGTAGAATCATAGAGCAAACATGATTCTCAACAATTGAGCACTCCCAGAATATCCAAATGAATGAAGCCTTTGGTTGGTAATGCAAAGATACATCTCACCTGAAGGAAGCCAGAAAACACTCAACGAATGGCATGCAAGCTAATAAAAGATCTAAGCATCAACTCAATCAACATCTAGACTGAGTTGAGAAGCCATTCAAGGTAAAGTCTTCCATAAGATGATCATAAGAAGACTTCAGTTGCTGACTAAGGAAAGTCAGCATATGCAGTTGCTGTCAAGTAGAAAGATGACAACGATCCTGAAAGTAACCAGGATCGTAGTATTTTCCAAACAAAGAAGAAACTGATAGAGTATACACAAAGATACTGGTCAACCTCTGAATAACAAGGCTAAAGTAATTAAGCATTGGGTCAGTCCATTGATGATAAGTGAACGAGAGATCACAAGGAGAAAGCGAGCTGGACACGCCACAAATCTGAAGTGTCTTGTTATTTAGAAGGGGCCAGAATAAGGAGTCAAGCCATCAGTATCTGAGAACAGTTGAGGCAAATAGAAGTATTGAAGCACTGCACAAGAATAGGAAGAGGTGTTCCACATTGGAGATCTAATGAACACTCTTCAAGATCGTAGTGTTAACTCCAAAAGTCAAGAAGCAACAGTCAACAAGACACTACGATCAAGTCCAAAAAGATATGCATTAGAATCATAGAGTTCGAACAACTGAAGATTGAGGAATTAGCAATGGCTCAATCTGAAGATTGATATTCGAATAGAGCTTATTGAGAGTATCGATGCAAAAGGACAACCTCTGATTTAGAAATTAGAAGGAAGAAATAAAGTTGACTACCTACCCGAGACATGAAAGTGACATTTCTGATAAGGTAGGTGAAACAGTAGACTGTAGTGTCAAAAAGTCAGAAAAAGGTGTTATGTCACATCTGCAGTCTGAACCAAATAACTCGAGATCTGCGAAGCAATTTGAATAGCTTTCAACGGCTACTTTCAAATGGGAAGATTGGGAAGGAGTATAAATCAACAAAGCTTCAAAGATCAAGAGTTGCTGATGATTGTGAGGTTATAGAATCGTTGAGTTGGTGAATGCTATAGTTGACTCCACGAGTTCCACCAAAGATCAACAACACAAGTCTCAGTAACAGTGAGACTACCAAGGTTGAAGTGAAGCAGCTTTGAAGAAGAACTCAAACAGATCAAAGCTTCACTCAACAAAGATGAGAATGCCACTAAAGATGGCAGCCAAGCTGAGAGCCGAGAAGGCAAAGAAGATAGCATTCAAAAAGTGGTGAGTACAAAGAAGATCAAGAGAGCCACTCTACGAATCACCATGAACCGAAAAGTTTGAATCCCGAACAAGTGCGTAACCATATCTCGCAAAGTATTCAAGAAGGGTTTAGGGATTATGGTGCCGGACAAAGTCTACTAAAAGCACATAGACTTAGCAAATCCAGATGGTGATGGTGCAAAGCTGATACCAGATGAAGATGAGCAGAAAAGAGTGACGATCAGCTGCACCAAAGAAGATGTGGTCCAGACTCAAACCAGAACGCATAGAGGACCACACCAAGCTGCTAAGTACAAAAGATGTTCAGAGCTTAATGACATCTTAGCAGCTCAGCACCAACAACAACAACTATAACAATAATAAGCCAGGGCCTGAGGGGTCCTTGTCTGGAGGGACTAAATGAAGTTCCAATCCTGCTGGGCTTGAAGAGTTCTTAGGGAACTAGAGAAGTTCCAAGGCTGCTGGCCTTGAAGAGTTCTTAGTGAACTGAAGTCCTAAGGCTGCTGGCCTTGAAGGAATCTTAGTGATTCAAGGTGCTGCCCTTCCTTAGTGGAAATCCTGCTAGTTGAAAGTAGAAGAGTGGATTAGGAGCTTGAGTCTCTGAACCACTTAAAACCCTTTGTGTCTTTTACTTTATGTAATTTACATTATGTACATTAACTGCTTTAACTGCTATATATGTTTTAACTGCTTACTGCTGAACTAACTCTACGAATAATGTATGTATGATTATGAATAAATCAATGAAGGGGATCTTTTACTTATTCCGTTGTGCTTGAAAAGATTCTTATGTTTGTCACATGCTAAATTATTAGCAATACAAAATAAACTAGAAAAGTATTTGAAAAAAAGGATCTATTCAACCCCCCCCCCCCTTCTAGATCTATTGTGCCTCTTCCGAACTAATGTAATAACAACAGAATTCATCGTGTATGCGATAGACCGCATGCAGAAAAGTTATTCTAACGTAATAATAAAGAATGGAATAATGTAAGAATTTCACCATGTATGCGGTACTTAGATGTATAAAGTTATTCCAACATAATAATAAAGAATGGAATAACAACCCTTATGAGTATTGAAAGAAAATAACTCTCTTCATGAATACAAAAGAATAATACCCCTTACGAGTATTGAAAGAAAATAATTCTCCTCATGAATACGAAAGAAATAATACCCCTTACCTCAAAAGAAGACTGGATACTGGAATAGTGAGGTAGCAGACTTCTCTTCTTCTTTCTCTCTATAATTTCTCTCTATAATAATTGCTCTATAGCTTTAGTGAATTGATGAAAAATAATGAAGGTATGAGCTTCTGTTTATAGAAAAATATAGTTTCGATAATTGCACATTTTGGGGCTCAAAATACTACAGTATAATACCTTCCTCTTTTCCTTCATTTTTAATTTAGTCCTGCAAGTATTATCAAACTTGCACTACCTCCCCTAATAATAAATCATGTGAATCAATAGTTCTAGACATGTGAAAATACGAATTACAGTATAATACCTCCATCTATACCTCCATTTTTAACTTAGTCATGCAAGTATTATCAATCTTGCACCAACTCCCCTAATATTAAATGAATATGAATCAATAGTACACACATGTGAACAAATAGTTATAATCATGTGAATCAATATCAATAGTAATTAATTGCTCATTTATCCGGTTAATTACCCGATTGGTCAATATAACCTCCAAACATCAATTATTATCGAAATAAATGTCGATTTTCACTAACACTAATAATTCCAACACAATGGAACAATCAATTTAATCTTTAATCAACACGAACTTATTCATCATTAATATTATAATTCACAATATTTAACAACCAGGTCGTTCCCAGGAAAGAGGGGGCTTTCCAATAAGGATTTCTCCTTATTAGCGCGCAATTAGGTGACCAAACCTCTCCTTAACAGAACTTCTAGACATTGTCAATATTGCAAATAATAATATGAATAACTTTGCCATCTCAATTATTGATTTAATAATATAACATATTATACAGATGATACTATGACAATAATTGAATCAATAATATGAGAGATATGTTGCGAATTCTTCGTAGCAATAATTGAGTATAACTGAGTGACTTCTTACGTAAGCATCAATAATCAATACCATGTGCTACTATGCAACCACGCGTATTACTGTACTTTTACTACCGGGTAGTTCAACAGTTTTAACGGTAACACTTTCGCCGTTATTTTTATAAAAAGATAATTCTGTCATTTTCTAACTACAACAATACTTTCGTTGTGGGGTCCACCAATGATTGTGCCGTCGTATGGATATTCCCCGACCAATCGAATATTATATAACAACTTGCATACTTTGCAAAATTTATAAATATTACCCACAACTATAACATTATATCAAATCCACACCATAATATTCAAAAAAATATTTTGAGAAATTTAAATCTTTATTCATAAAATTTGGGGTCTCACATACACCATCACAGAGAAGGAATTATTGGCAGTTGTGTTTGCTTTTAACAAGTTTTGGGCATATCTGATTGGGACAAGGATTTCCATGCTTCATTACATGGAGGTCACTACGGTGGAGAAAGAACAACGACTAGAGTATTGCAAGCAGGATTTTACTGGCCGACAATTTTTAAAGATGTTTACAGTTTTGTCTAGAGGTGTGACAGATGTCAAAGAGTTGGGAATATATCAAAAAGAAATGAGATTCCATTGAACACAATCCTTGAGGTTCAAATTTTTGATGTTTGGGGGATAGGTTTCATGGGTCCTTTCGTTTCTTCATATGAAAATTTATACATCTTGTTAGCAGTCGACTATGTTTCGAAGTGGGTGGAAGTGGCAGCTCTTCCAACTAATGATGCCAAGGTGGTCCTATAATTTTTATAAAGAAGTATTTTTATAAGGTTTGGGACTCTAAGGGCTATCATTAGTGATGAAGGCAGTCATTTCTGTAATCGGCAGTTTACAGCTTTACTGGCTAAGTATGAGGTAAATCATCGCATTGCTATAGCTTACCATCCTCAAACCAATGGCCAAACAGAAGTTTCAAATCGTGAAGTAAAGAGAATTTTGGAGAAAGTCGTGAACCCCACAAGAAAGGATTAGTCATTAAAGCTTGACGATGTTGTATGGGCGTATAGGACTGCTTACAAGACTTTGTTGGGCATGTCACTGTTTCAGCTGGTTTATGGAAAGGCTTGTCACCTTCCCATAGAGCTTGAGCATAAGGCGTATTGGGCAATTAGGAAGCTCAACTTTGACTTGAAAGCTGTAGGTGAAAAACGCCTACTCCAACTCAATGAGTTGGATGAATTCAGATTGCAGGCTTATGAAAACTCCAAGCTGTATAAAGAAAAGGTGAAGAGATGGCATGATCGCAAGATCTTGGAGAGAGTATTCGAGCTGGGACAAAGAGTTTTGTTATAATTCAAGACTTAAGCTCTTTCCCAAGAATTTAAAATCAAGGTGGTCAGGGCCATTTATTGTGAAGACAGTTTATCCACATGGTGCGGTTGAGGTATTTGACAAATTCCCAGACAAGCCGTTCAAAGTGAATGAACAGCGGCTTAAGCATTATTTTGGTGGTGAGATTGACAGGCAGAAAGTCACCTCCATTCTTTCTTCAACATGATTCAATCAAAGATAGTCAAGCTAATTGACTATAACTTAGCGTTAGCTGGGAGGCACCCCATTATTTCTATCCTTATATCTTGTTTAATTCTATTTTAGATTGTATTTGTTTCTTATTCTCATGTTAGTTGTTATAGCATAATAAGTGTGATATAAGTTTTGTGGAGTTGATTGTGCATATATTGATGATTAGGAGTAGCATACAAAGCATTGTTTTGGGATAGTCATTCATATATATATTAATTAGTCCTATTTTGATTTTGGAGAATTGATATATCTCATACTGATATTTATTGTTTGTACAGGTGCATTGGAGATTATCAGTAGCTATTTTGCTATTTTTAAAGATGCAGATTAGTATGGTAGGATATAGGGCCGCGCAAGGAAAATAGTACAAAATGGCGCGCCCACGCCGTATCTCTATGCAGCATAACCTATCGCACACCCATGCCTACGCCTTTATTCAGTGTAAAAGCTACGCGGCTGCGCCCGAGACCGGAGCCAGAAAAAAAATTTAGTTTTAAAAACGTGTCCCAGCCCAACTCTAATATCAGTTTATTTTAAAGTGTGCATCTCTCCCTCTCTTCCTACAAAACCGATGCACGACTCTTTGCCTCTCCAAATCGTTCCTTTTCAAATTCTAACTCCTCACCCCACTATGCATTATATGCGATTATTCTCTTACCCATGTTCAAATTCTTTAACTGATTAGTCAGTCAGTTTTAAGGAAAAATTTAGGGTTTCTTCAGAGGGTGAGAGCAAACAGTAAGTTTGGGGAGTTTGAATACAAAGCATGTATTTTCTCAGTCAAGATTTTCTCTACAATTTAGAGTTCTTCTTCTTCTTCATCAGCATAATGGGACCAAAATGTGTTCGTTCTCGCACTCTAGAGTCGTATTCTGTAAGTAGCCAGAGTGGTGACACTGTGGATTTTTTCAAATTTGTCAGTCTTAATGCCCGGTTAGAATATTACAGAATTATGGCTAAATCATTTGTCAGAGAGCAAGGTTTCAAGCCAGAGGCATAAGATGGACAATTGAAAGATATGATAAGGGAAAGATGTTGGCATGGAGTATGCTCTACACCCATGGCCATTGTACGGGAGTTTTATGCAAATGTAAAGGAGACAATGAGTGGATTTTCTTTTGTCAGGGGGTTTCAAGTAGACTATCGCCCAAAGGCAATTCGTGGCGTCTTCAATTTACCCGACCCTCCAACTGGACGTATAAATTGGGTTGAGGCAGAACGACTTAAGACAGACTTAGACGAGGTTATAACTAATTTGTGTATACCGGGTACACAATGGACTTACAAGCCAGGCACTAATCAGCCCAGGACCTTTCCGGCTTCAACTCACAACTGTTATGCCAAGGCTTGGAATCTCTTTGTTTGTGCAAAACTGATGCCATCATCCCATCAACATGAGATTACAACTGAGCAAGAAATCATTCTGTGGGGGATTATTACAGGAAAATACATTGACATTGGTCATCTCCTTAATCAGAACATGTTACGCTACATGCGGGGGAGCACTATAGGAAGTATACCATATGCCTCGATTGTTGCTCATTTATGTGCTCGAGCAGGAGTTAGATGGACTGATGAACAGATGCAATACCCAAGTTAGGATATCACTCACGCCACGATAGCAAAATTCGAAGATTGGGCAGGAGGTACCCCGCACCCAAGGGGTAAGGGTTTCATCCTTCGACCCGCATCATCTATGCCATCATCGCAGCCCTCAAGGACAAATGAAGTAGGCACTTCTACTCAAGCTACTGCTGCTACTGATGATCGACAGCTCCGAAGGTTGGAGAGGAAGGTCGATGCTATGTACGATAATTTTGCAGTGTTCGCTACGGGATTGACGAGGTCTCTAGCAGAGGCTTTTGCGCAGCAGGGTACCATGCTTGAGTGGCCATAATTTGGGGCAGTCGTGTCATTTCCACCACCGAATTCACCACCCGAAGAGGGTGGTGCAGTTGATCATTAGGGGAGTTCCTTTAAACCCTATACCTTCATTCATTGGGACAATGAATATGTTAAGTTTGGGGGTATTGGGTAGTAGTGTAGTGCATGTAGTTCATTTGCATCATTTTTGCATGTTTAGTTTATTTTATTTTTTTGCATATTTATGTGCTTGACATGTGTTAGTTAATAATTGCAGAAATTTTTTCTGTTTTTAGTGTTTATTATTTGTTTTAGTTATGTGTTTAGTGCATGTTCCAAGTATCTAGCTTTATGGAGCTTTAGTCTAGCCAATGATGAAATATATTTCTGAAGGATTTTTGAATTTAGTGGATAACATGAGCTTAGCTATAATGTTTTACATGATGTAAGCCGTGCTTGTTGTTTAAGATACTTTTGGTTAGCGCATAGTTGTTCATTTATGCTTGTTGGTATAAGAAAAACATATTTTGCATGCTTAGAAGAAAATGTTGTTTTAAAAATAGAATAGTGAAGAAAGTGGACTTAGGCTATGGAAACACTGGTAATCAAACTGTGGGAACACATGGGTATGCTTACCATAAAACAAAAAGAAAAAAAAGTATTATTGAAACCTTCCCAAGTTTAATTATTAAAGCTTGTGGTTGGGCGGGATGTAGCGTAAAACGACAAAAGAGTTATGTTGATCTTCATCTAAAGGACGTGGAATTTAATATTGGTGATCATGTATTGTTACGTGTTGCTCCATGGAAGGGAGTTACAAGATTTGGAAAGAGAGGAAAGCTTAATCCAAGATTTGTTGGTCCATTTGAGATTCTTGACCGAATAGGAAATGTGGCCCATAGACTAGCATTACCTCCAAACCTGTCTCATGTTCATAATGTTTTTCACATATCTATGCTTCGTAAATATGTGAAAGACCTGAACCACATTATTGAGTTAGAACCGATTTACAGAGATAGTCCGAGATTTAACGTCACGAGGAGGTACATGTTATGATCTTGGATAGGAAAGAGCATCCCTACGCATTCAAGGTTATACCACAAGTTAAGTTTTTGTGGAGGAACCATGCTATTGAAGAAATGACCTGGGAGTTGGAATCAAAAATGAAAGCCTCACCTGTTCGAAACACCAGGTACGTACGTCAATTTCGAGGACGAAATTTTATAAGGAGGGGAGGTTGTAAGACCCCAATTTATTATAAATAAAATTGAATTTTCTCTATTCATTATTCTAAATTAATAAGGTGTTAATTTGATATAATGCTTTGGTTATGAGTGAAATGTACAAATTTTACAAAATAAGCAAGTGGTTATAAAATATTCATTTTTGTCGGGGAATATTCTTTTGGTCGTGGAATATTCTTTTTGTCGAATATTAAATGCGACGGTAGCGACCATTCGTGGGGCTCATAATAGAATAACTGTCAGATGAAGAAACCGACAAAGTATGAGTTTTTATAAATAATGACGTAGTTTTTACCGTTAACAATGTTGGAATACACGTGGTTAAAATACGATGTCTGGCGTGGTTGCATAGTAGCACGGTAGATTGCGATAAGATTATTGAATTATTGATTCGCATATGTTAAGAAGGCACTACTCAATAATTGTTACACGATGAGTTACCGCTCAATATTTTATTTTATTGATTCAATAATTGTTGCGTTGATATTTAATATTATTGTTGTTTCAATAATTGTCACTGCACAGTATTTCCCATTATCAGATCAATAATTCATATTATTTGAATAATATTATTAGATAGCATTATTGACAATGTCTAGAAAGTTCTATCAAGGAGAGGTTTGGTCACCTAATATCGTGCCAGTAAGGAGAAATCCTTATTGGAAAGCCCCCTCTTTCCTGGGAACGGCCTGATTGTCATAATTGTGATTCTGTAATATTATTTGTGAATAATTAATTATTGATTTATATGATAAGGAAATATTTATTTGATGTGGATATAAATGATGAATTTATTTATGTGGTTATAAATGAAAGAATTAATGCTGAGGTGTTTTATCAGTATTTTGTCAGAATGGAGAAATTAAAAATCATCCGTTTGTGGATTTCAGATATTTTTTGTTTGGAATTTAGAAAAACTCAAAGCTACAAAGTTGTAGAGAATTTGATTTCAGGCAGAATGGACATAAAATTCGTATTTTTCTGGTAAACAGGCTATTTTCTATGAATTACTGAAGTTTCAGAAAATAAAATGATTTTTATTAAAATTATGGGTGGGACCCACTCTTATTTGAAAACGTAGTGGGGGCACTTGATTTTTTGGTTCAAAGGTGGTTTGTCTTTTGTTGGCAACTTAGGTTATGTAAGAGAAAAAAATAAATAAATTATTATTTTATTATTTTAGTCTCCTATGACGTTCTAAAGATTTTCCTATAAATAAGCGCTTTTAGGTTAGAATTGAAAATCACACACGTAAATAAGTTTTCTTTCTCTAGATTATCGGCGTATTTTTGTGAGTATTTATATACTTTGAGAGTTTCGTTCGTGTCTGCTTCCTTCGACTTTATATCCGATATTCCGATCAGAAGTACCGTTATTTTGAGGTAAGGGATGTTATTTTCTTCTTAAATGATATTATTTTCTTCAATATCATTATGCCGAAATATTGGTGAAATTTTTAATCAAATTTGGAACTTTTTGTGTCGGGGTTACTATTCACGTATAACGACACTATTCACCGAAAAAATAAAAATTTTCCTTTTTGTCCAAGATGTCTATTTTGGATACTATCTTTGATTGTATCCATGTTTTGATCATTATTTTTGAATTCTGCTTCACAATTGGTTATTATGAAGTATTATTAATCTTGGATAAACCGTTATACTTAATCCCTAATATTTGTCTTCTTCCGCCTCCTTTGGATTCATTTTTTTTAAAATATTTTTCATCATCCTTAGTCTTAAATGATGATATTACTGAGTATCTTTGGCCTGTAGTGCAAAGATGAATGATTAACTAATGAATATCTTTGGCCCGTAGTGCAAAGATGAACAGGTGTTGAGATGAATATGACCAACTGGTGATACAAATGAATATCTTTGGCCTGTAATGCAAAGATGAATATTTGATTAAATATGTATATTGATTGTTGTTACAAGGATAAAATATTGATGATGAACTTTTAAATCTTAGAAGATAGTAGAATTCATTCTCTACGTGACTCTTCTAATGGATTGCTGTTTCCGCTGCAGAATATTGATCTAAAACTTGTTGTCTATTATATTATATCAGATTTTTCCCTGTTGAAGACTAATGACAATTTGTTGTATATTATCTAAGTCATAATATTCTTTACTGGGCTAGTTTAGCTCACCCTTTTTCTTTTTGTTCCATTTTTCTTCTCAGGAGGTGAGAACATAGCAGGATCGGTCGGGGTATGGAGTAATGGTTCTAGAAAGATGTTTTAGCATTCCTCGCTATTTCTGTAAAATAGTGTATGAATAATTGTAATGAGGACTTATTTAAGTGTTGATATTGTCTAGAAGATAATATTTGTATTTAAACTCACAGTATGTGTTGTCGTATTTTACACGACATTTGTATTATTGAAGTTGTAGTTTGCTTTCTATACCATATATTTGGCGACTCAGAATGGGTGTTGTATACCTATTTTGGGGGCGTCACATCATTGCTATATCTTGTTAAAACTGAATTTTTATACAAGATTCAAACCCTTTATATATAGGTGCGAACGAGGCATAACACTACTTCCAGATAATTGCACATTGATCCACACACACACATACATTCATATAACAGTTTAATTAAAAAATGGCGGTCACCGTGGTAACACGGATGTCGGGGGGTGCCTAATACCTTCCCTCCGCATAATCAAGTCCTCGAACCCTAATGAATCTCGGTTTCACGGACCTGTTAAACAGTGTCACATCACTGGGTCAATGTGCAAACCTTTTCTTGGTTGAGTTGGTGCAACCATTTAAAAATACCAACTGGCGACTCTTACATCCAATAAATCGTCATATATACATGTCGGACCTTTTCACAACTTGTTTTTTCAAACAAATCTCACCTAACATGAGAACACCAAAAGACAAGAACAGAAAGGGGACAATAAAAATTCTGCCGTCGATAAGTCGCGACTCTACTAGGGACATCCAGTAAGAGGACTTAAGACGCTACTACAAACTTTTCAAACTTTTATATGCTTGTGTGTGAATGTTGCATTTACATTTACATAGATGTGTACGAATGCATTTACCTAGTGCACTTAGTGCTTCGCACTGTATCTACTTATGATATTAAAGTGCTTCGCACATGTCATCATTTCCATAACAGTGAGACACGTTGTATGTGAATGTATATTGTGAGGTCCCTCCCTCAGGGGGCTATCCTGTCGGTGTTTGATGACTAGACTCGTAGGGAGATTAATTCCAACGAGGCTCAGGAAAGACATCACCAAGATTCGCTCCAGTTGATAGATCGGATTAACTTCCCATCAAGTAAATTGCGATGATCTGGGAACCTTCATGCCAAAAAGCCGCGAGAGTAACCTAAGATAGGTCAGCCTATGATAAACCAAATGTAGAGGGAAGTTTCTTCATACTTTCCCATTTAAATTTCTCGTAAATTCAATTACTTATGATGTCATTCCATATCAATCTCTTTGTAATGGGAAATATGAAGAAATATGTGTACATGCATAATTTATAACATGACATGCTATCTTGTATTACAAACAGCTAACATCCGTTTTACAGGATAATACTCCTAAAATGGACACATCACATAACATGTAACATTTATACATTCCCTAAGACTAAACTACATAAGTTTTTTATAGGGAAATAATTGGGTCTGTTACCCGCTTAAAGTCCAAAAAGGTAACGAGCCTACAACCAATTATGTCTTCCTCTGACCAAACTAATCCTACTCCTGTCTCTCGTGAGGAGTTTGACAGATTAAGCAAACAAATTATAGATTTAGTTGTTCTACTTAAAAAACTACATCAGTCTACTCAGGGTACATGAATATATGTACATACAGAATCCTCTGCACAAGGAGGAACTCAAGGTTCTGACCAAGAAAATCCAGTACCTGAGCTTCAGTTGGATAAGTCCAACAAAACCCCTGACATTACCAATCTAAAACAAGATCCAGACACCGGTGATATTAGGAAGAAAGTCCTTCAAATGGAAGAAACCATTCGTTATATCAAAGGGATTGGAGCTCACGGGAGTATCTCATATGCTGACCTTTGTATATTCCCTGGTGTTCATTATCCAAAGAAATTCAAGACTCCTGACTTTGAAAAGTATGATGGGTTGGGAGATTCTTACACACATTTGAAGGTATTTATTGGAGAACTCGGATCTTATGCCTAGGATGAGAAGCTCAAAATGCAGCTGTTCCAGAAAAGTTTGACTGGAGAAGCCTGATCGTGGTATACCAGATTAGACAACTCCAAGATTCATAGTTGGGAAGAGTTAGCTCATGCCTTCCTCAGCCAATACAGATTCCAGTCTCAAATGGCTCTTGACCAGTACCAAATTATCAAGGTCAAGAAACAATCTAATGAGTCTTTTCGAGAATATGCTCAAAGGTGGAGGCGTTTTGCTGCTCAAGTTATTGAAAGTAGTATGCATACAAGCCAATAATGTATGATGATAAATCATATACTTTGTAATCAATCTTATTTATTTATTAATAAAAGAATTATTTATTAAAGACATTTATTATCCACATGGTGCTATTTTAATAATATGTGATAAACCCACAATTTTAAGCAATGCTTTTAGAATCATGATGAGATCATACTAATGAGATCTAAATTCTTAGATAGCTTAAAACTAAAATATTCCCAATCAATGGATTACTAAAAAGGGGATTAGTGAATCCAGATAGATTGGTACGTATATTGCTTGCTCATTGGATGAGGATGATTGATCTCATTATTATTTGTGTGGAGACACTAAAGTAAGTATGCAGGTGCTTATTAGAGAATAAGTTCACTGAATGTGATTCGCTAAGGAATACCTAATGGAGTTTTACTTGCCTGTCAATAGGAATTCCTGTAGTGATAGTAGTACAAATGATCCTTAGACTTGAGATCATCATAGTATCTTATATATAATAAATTATACTTTGACTTATTCCTTAAGACTCTTAGAGTATATCAAATGGTATGCTTGGGTGTAATAAGTTATATATGAAGATAGTGAATGATCAATAAAGAATCTACCACTTCTAATAAAATAAGAGAAATGTCCTATGTGATTCGATAGATGACAACCTAGGAATCCTTGGCCAAGGTGGAATGAAATTAGAAAGTAGTTTCTAAGTTGCATTCATTAGGAGTTGTGCATTTAGGAATCGAAATACATATAATTAAATAAAATAAGACTTGACAGTAATTCCTTGTCTTATATTTAATTGGGACATTGTATGGTGGAAGGATTGAATTGTACGGTAACTATTAACTCAAAGGTTCTTTTATGATTAATGTTGAAATCTATATTATCTGGAAAGTCGTTGATCGCTAGGGAGGCTTATCCCTATTGTAGAATAAATATTATTTATTTAAATAAATAAATTATTTAATTTATTTATTTAAATAAGATTAGAGTTGTTCTAATTGATTTATTCACAATCGGTTTAATATGGAGAACCTAAAGGGTCACACCATAAAAGGAAGAATAATTATTTAAGAAGTTAATGACATAATCGTAATAATATGTTAAGTATATTTAATTTAATCTATGGTGATGGAATAAATTAAATAGCTTAATATTTATTATTTAATATTTTAGAAATATTAAATATAAATTAATAAGAGGAGTCTTATTAATATTATTACAATTATTATTATTTGAATTTCTAAAAGAGTTTAGGAATTAATTTAATATAACTGCGTACTCTCATTTATTCCTAATAGGATTAGGAAGAAAAATTAGTTAAAAGAGTTTAATTAATTATCTCTAATAAAATTAGGGAGCCCATTTAATTAAAAGAGTTTAATTAAATAAATAATACATTATTTTAATTAAATATGGTTACCAGATATCTCTGGAGTCTTATATCAGATATCAGATATATACGTAATTCCAATTGTTGGAGAGTACGCCCCCTTTTTCTATAGAGATAGGAAAAAACTAGGGTTTGAGCCAATACACCATTCTTCTTGAAAATTCTTCTTCCTTGGTGGATCACCTCTAGAGGCCATACACTTGGATGGCTAACATTGATCAAATGAAGGAATCAACCCGAAGATTCAAGGAGATCGCGGAGAAGTAGGTGGTGAACTCGTACCTGTGGAAGCTAGCATCTACAAGAGTATGATTCCATAACTTTTTGTTCTTCGTTTTAATTAATAATATTCATAAAGGATGATCCGGGTAATTGGTTTGTGAAATTTTTTAAAATATGACTTTATTATGCTTCCGCTAATTTTTGCAATTTGATTGCTACTTTGATTTTCACAAAACCTAACAGTGTCATCAGAGCCAAACTTTATGCGAATTATTAATTATTTTGCTTCTATATATGTATGAGTATGTATTTTGAATAATTTATTGGGTATAATTTGTTGTATAAATTTATTAATTTTTTTTTATAAAAAAAAATCGCTAAACCTGTATAAAAAAAAATTGCCGAAAAAAGTTTTCGGAAAACGTTTTTTTAATGCAATCTGTGGGTGTTTTTTTTTTAAACTTATCATCCTGATTCATGCCACTTATAATTATATATTATAACTCTTGGCACGTGAATTAGCTGAAGGGTAATCATCATAAGCTTAAACTTTGAAGCAGCAGGAAATCACGGAACACGTTTTTTTTTAGGTAAACCACATATACTGAGGCATGCAGATGAAGACTAAGAGTCATATATCATGAAGTCTTCGTATATTATATATATATATATATATATATATATATATATTCAAAATCTGGTACGGTTTGTACATAAATATATAACTGACGCCGAATCACAGTACGATTATTATTATTATTATATATATATATATATATATATATATATTTTAATAATTTTATAATTAAAATAGAGAGTTTATTTTAATCTTGAAATTGGATTTCATGCAATTTAAAAATGCCCATTAAATATTAAATGATATTCATATATATATATATATAGAATGATTTTATTTATTGATACATATGATGATATGTATGATAATAAATGAGATTGATTATGGACTGTTGACCAATGTGATTGAATTTATTTTGGTTGGATGTTTGAATGAATGTGTTTTATTAAATGGGGTCTGCGTATCTCGTCTTTTCTGGTTTTCTTCTTGATGTAAATTCTATCTCTATCTTATGTACTTCCCCTTGACTGCTGATCAAGGTTTCTATTTAAATTAAATAGTTTAATGTAATAGAATTAGTTAGAATTTTT
Organism: Panax ginseng; assembly: GCA_020205605.1. Classification (NCBI taxonomy): domain Eukaryota; kingdom Viridiplantae; phylum Streptophyta; class Magnoliopsida; order Apiales; family Araliaceae; genus Panax; species Panax ginseng. The sequence continues at coordinate 87,374,642 of CM035139.1, read as the reverse complement.
TTGAAGAACCGGAGATCAAGGAGAAAGGAGCGCTCGAAGACCCGTTTGTAATGGAGCCCGAGTTTAAATATAATAGTTATATTTAAATGTTTATTCTTGCACCCTAGGGTTTGACCTTTTGGTTCACTTCGTAGCTCTAGTGAACCAAACTAGAATAAAAATCCATAATCAATCCGGGTAGAATATAGTATTCTATATGTGCATGCTAGTATTATATATATTATATATTATGCAAACATGTTTCGCATGTTTAATAATATGACGTGTATTTTATATATATATTTGCATGTGCGCTAAACAAGATGAGACTAATAATAACAAACCCCTCAATAAAATTATATTAAGTTGTAACGTTCAAAGATATTTGGAATATCGAACGTCGCCTTCTAGCATGATAAGAACAATAGAGCATTGAATATTTAATATGAGTTTGTTGTGCACACACAAGGCGATTATTAAATATTTGAGATGTTATTTTTATTACATTTGATGTTTATAAGGAATTGAACATTGCCGCTTTGTTGTGCACACACAAGGGTTGTAGTTTTCTCTTCATTTATATGGAAATGTTGGGTATGACTTAACTTAAATTATTTTAGTTCGGATGTGCACACACTTTACCATTATAATTTAAGAGGCAAAATATAAGGAGTTACATGATGATGTAATTGACAAAGTTATCTACCTATTTATTTATATATAGTTTGTTGTGCATACACAAGGCTATATACATTTGAAATGGGATCCTTATTCTTACTAGCAAATCTTTAATTAGATATTGCCGAACTATATTCATGAGGGTAATATAGTTTGAAAAAAATAGTGGAAGATACCAATATAAAATAAGACCTATTTTATTTTGGTAATTAATTGAATGAATGTTTGCTAAAATATTGTCTTTTTACATGCAAAATTTTGAAAATGTCGCATTCACTAATTTCACTGCGTAGCATACTTGATGCTAACAAACTGACTGGACCAAATTACACGGACTGGTTAAGGAATCTGAGAATTGTTCTCACTACTGAAAAGATTTCTTATGTCCTAAATTCGCCTGTACCTGCAAAAGTTGTAGAAACAGCCTCTGAGGAAGAGATTGCTACTTTTAAACAGTGGCAAGATGATGCATCAGTGGCTCAATGCATCATGCTCGCATCCATGAGTAACGAGCTTCAACGTCAGCATGAAAACATGGATGCTCCTACTATGCTACTACACGTTCAAGAGTTGTATGGTGAGCAAAGTAGGACTGCTAGATATGAAATATCTAAGGAGTTCTTCCGATCTCGGATGACCGAGGGTACTACTGTTGAGACTCATGTCCTAAAGATGATTAATTTGATTGAACGTCTAGGGTTCGTTATAGATGGGGAATTGAGTCAAGATTTGATCTTGCAGTCACTCCCTGACACCTTCTCACAATTTATTGTGAATTTTCACATGAATAAGTTGGATGTCAGCTTTCCTGAATTACTTAACATGTTAAAAACTGCTGAAGGTCACTTCCCATCCAAGAAGGACCATGTCTTAATAGTGGATGATTCTTCCAAGAAAAGGAAGAGACCTAAGGTATCTTCTCAAAAGAAGAAATCCAAGAAGGTTAAGGGTAAGACGAAAGTGAAGGATCAAAAGAAACCTGATCCAGCTAGCAAAGGAATTTGCTTCCATTGCAACAAGCCGTGTCACTGGAAGAGAAAATGCAAGAATTATCTTGCAGAACAAAAGAAGAAAAAGCTTGGAGAAGCTTCGAATCCTAATCAAGGTTTGTTTATGATTGAAATTAATTTTTCTGAAAGTCAATCTTCTACTTGGGTATTGGATACCGGCTGTGGTTCTCACATATATAATAATATGTAGGGACTGGCCAGAAGGAGAAAGCTGAGCAAGGATGAGGTCGTCCTACGAGTGGGAAATGGAGCAAAGGTTGTTGCATTAGCTGTAGGGACTAATTGTTTAGCATTGCCTACGGGCAAGTCCATTAGTTTAAATAATTGTTATTTTGTTCCGACACTTATTAGAAACATTATTTCTATCTCTGTATTGGATATGGATGGCTTTTACATTATAATAAAGAACAATAGTTGTTCTATTTATAATAATAATGTTTTATATGGTGTTGGTAATTTACGAAATGGACTTTACATTCTTGACTTGCATGAAAATATACTTCAAATTGAACAAACTAAGAAAAGGAAAAGAGATGATGTTAATTATACCTATATGTGGCACTGTAGACTTGGTCATATTAATGAAACAAGATTATCCAAGTTGTATAAAAATGGGCTCGTAGAGCTATCGGATTATGAATTATATCCAACTTGTGAATCTTGTCTCATGGAAAAAAATGACTAAATCTCCTTTTAGTGGAAAAGGAGAAAGAGTTACAGAGTTGTTAGCATTGGTACACACAGATGTATGTGGACCTATGACAACGAATGCATGAGGAGGGTATTCTTATTTTATTACATTCACTGACGATCACTCAAGATTTGGAAATGAGTATTTAATGAAATACAAATCTGAATCATTTAAAAAGTTCAAAGAGTTCAGAAGTGAAGTAGAGAAACAAATGGGCAAAAGTATTAAGATTCTTTGATCAGATCGAGGTGGTGAATACTTAAGCAGTGAGTTTCTCAATTGTCTCAAAGAAAATCGTATAATCTCATAATGGACTCCACCAGGGACGCCACAGCTGAATGATGTATCTGAAAGGAGAAATCGAACACTGTTGGACATGGTTCGTTCTATGATGAGTTTTACCGATCTTCCGGTGTTATTCTGGGTATATGCCCTAGAAGCAGCTACATATCTACTAAATAAGGTTCCCTCGAAATCCGTCCCTAAGACTCCATATGAGATGTGGACAGGGAGGAAGCCTAGTCTTAAGCACGTTAAGATTTGGGGATGTCCAGCTTATGTGAAAATGTTTCAGAATGATAAGCTTGGGACAAGATCTGATAAATGTACTTTTGTGGGATATCCTAAAGAAAGTTTAGGATATTATTTCTACAATCCTATTGAACAAAAGGTGTTTGTTGCCAAACATGTTGCCTTCTTGGAAAAGGAGTTTATCCTTGAAGGGGTCAATGGGAGGAAAATAGATCTTAAAGAAATTCAAGAACCACAAACCACTACAGATCAAATGGATGAACCTGTCCAAGTAGAGATTCCTTCTGTACCACTCCCTATTCGTAAATCTAGAAGAGTACCAAAGATACCTGATAGGTATGGACTTGTCATAGAAGATGACGATGAGGTACGCATCATAGATGATGATGATCTATTGAACTACGAACAGGCTATGAGTAGTAAAGACTCAGAGAAGTGGCAAGAAGCCATGAAATCCGAGATGGACTCCATGTATGAGAACCAAGTATGGACTTTGGTCTCACCAACTGAAGGCATTAAGCATATTGGGTGTAAATGGGTCTTTAAAAGAAAGATTAGAGCAGACGACAAGGTAGAGACCTATAAGGTCCGACTGGTCGCAAAAGGTTTCAAACAAAGACAAGGAGTTGACTATGACGAAACCTTCTCACTAGTAGCAATGCTCAAGTCCATTCGGATTTTGCTTGCGATTGCAGCTTACCATGACTACGGAATTTGACAGATGGACGTGAAAACAACCTTCCTCAATGGGAAACTTGAGGATGATGTGTATATGACACAGCCAGAGAGATTTGTTTCAAAGGTTAGAACAAATCAAGTCTATAAGCTACAACGATCCATTTATGGATTGAAGCAAGCTTCTCGTAGGTGGAACATCTGTTTTGATGAGACAATCAAAGAGTTTGATTTTATCAAAAATGAGGATGAACCATGTGTGTACAAGAAGGTTAATGGGAGCACTGTTTCATTCCTCGTATTATACGTTGATGATATATTACTGATAGGGAATGATATTCCTATGCTACAATTAATTAAAATCTGGTTATCTAAACACTTCTCCATGAAGGACTTGGGAGAAGCATCCTATATTTTGGGGATAAAGATCTATAGAGATAGATCTAAAAGGATGTTTGGCTTGTCCCAAGGAATGTACATTGAATCGATGCTAAAGAGGTTTAGCATGGAAGATTCCAAAAGAGGTATCATGCTGATGAGCCATGGAATATTTCTCTCCAATAAACAGGCCCCAAAGACACCTGAGGAGAGAGATCGTATGAGTAAGATTCCTTATGCTTCAGCAATAGGATCTATCATGTACGATATAATATGTACTAGACCAGATGTCACTCATGCACTTAGTGTAACAAGCAGATATCAGTCGAATCCAGGAGAAGAACACTGGAAGGCAATAAAAAATATCCTAAAGTACTTAAGAAGAACTAAGGATGTATTTCTTGTCTACGGTGGGTCTGAATTGAAACTAGAGGGCTTCACAGACTCAAGTTTTCAAATAGACCAAGATGACAGTAAATTCGTTTCGGGGTATGTGTTTACCTTAAACGATGGCGCAGTGAGTTAGAAGAGTTCCAAACAGCAAATAGTTGCTGATTCAGTGACAGAGGCAAAGTACATAGCTGCAAGTGAAGCTGCAAAGGAAGCTATTTGGATGAAGAAGTTCATTACCAAACTTAGTGTGGTTCCTAGCATTACAGGACTAGTTCCTTTTTTCTGTGACAACACTGGAGCTATTGCGTAGGCTAAGGAACCCGGGTCTCATCAGAAATCCAAACACGTGTTGCGGCGGTTTCATTTGATCAGAGAGATCATTGAAAGAGGAGACGTCACCTTGGAGCGTGTGGACTCTTAAAACAATATTGCAGATCCATTTACTAGAGCGTTAACATAACAACAGTTTGATCGTCACTTAGAGAAGATGGGTATGAGAGACCACGACGATTGGCTTTAGTGCAAGTTGGAGATTGAAAGTAGTATGCATACAAACCAATCATGTATGATGATAAAGCATATACTTTGTAATCAATCTTATTTATTTATTAATAAAAGAATTATTTATTAAAGGCATTTATTATCCACATGGTGCTGTTTTAATAATATGTGATAAATCCACAGTTTTAAGCAATGCTTTTAGAATCATGATAAGATCATAATGAGATCTAAATTCTTAGATAGCTTAAAACTAAAATGTTCCCAATCAATGGATTACTAAAAAGGGTATTAGTGAATCTGGATAGATTGGTACGTACATTGCTTGCTCATTGGATGAGGATGATTGATCTCATGATCATTTGTGTGGAGACACTAAAGCAAGTATGTAGGTGCTTATTAGAGAATAAGTTCACTGAATGCGACTCACTAAGGAATACCTAATGGAGTTTTACTTGCCTGTCAATAGTAATTCCTGTAGTGATAGTAGTATAAATGATCCTTAGACTTGAGATCATCATAGTATCTTATATATAATGATTACACTTTAGCTTATTCCTTAAGACTCTTAGAGTATATCAAAGGGTATGCTTGGGTGTAATAAGTTATAGATGAAGATAGTGAATGATCAATAAAGAATCTACCACTTCTAGTAAAAGAAGAGAAATGTCCTATGTGATTCGATAAATGACAACCTAGGAATCCTTGGGCAAGGTGGAATGAAATTAGAAAGTAGTTTCTAATTTGCATTCATTAGGAGTTGTGCATTTAGGAATCAAAATACATATAATTAAATAAAATAAAACTTGACAGTAATTCCATGTCTTATATTTAATTAGGACATTGTATGGTGGAAGGATTGAATTGTGCGGTAACTATTAACTCAAATGTTCTTTTATAATTAATGTTGAAATCTTTATTATCTGGAAAATCGTTGATCGCTAGGGAGGCTTATCCCTATTGTAGAATAAATATTATTTATTTAAATAAATTAATCGTTTAATTTATTTATTTAAATAAGATTAGAGTTGTTCTAATTGATTTATTCACAACCGGTTTAATATGGAGAACCTAGAGGGTCACACCATAAAAGGAAGAATAATTATTTAAGAAGTTAATGACATAATCATAATAATATGTTAAGTATATTTAATTTAATCTATGGTGATAGAATAAATTAAATAACTTAATATTTATTATTTAATATTTTAGAAATATTAAATATAAATTAATAAGAGGAGTCTTATTAATATTATTACAATTATTATTATTTTAATTTCTAAAAGAGTTTAGGAATTAATTTAATATAAGTACTCTCATTTATTCTTAATAGGATTAGGAGGGAAAATTAGTTAAAAGAGTTTAATTAATTATCCCTAATAAGATTAGAAAGTCAATTTAATTAAAAGAGTTTATTAAATAAATAATACCTTATTTTAATTAAATAGGGTTAGCTGATATCTTTATAAGAGGAGTCTTATATCAGATATCAGATATATACGTAATTCCAATTGTTAGAGAGTACGCCCCCTTTTTCTATAGAGATAGGAAAAAACTAGGGTTTGAGCCAATACACCCTTCTTCTTGAAAATTCTTCTTCCTCGGTGGATCACCTCTAGAGGCCATACACTTGGGTGGCTAACATTGATCAAAGGAAGGAATCTACCCGAAGATTCAAGGAGATCGCGGAGAAGTAGGAGGTGAACTCGTACCTGTGGAAGCTCGCATCTACAATGATATGATTCCATAACTTCTTGTTCTTCGTTTTAATTAATAATATGCATAAAGGATGATCCGAGTAATTGGTTTGTAAAAAATGTTAAAATCTGATTTTATTATGCTTCCGCTAATTTTTATAATTTGATTGCTACTTTGATTTTTACAAAACCTAACAATTATTCCCTCTATGATTGAGTCAAAAATGGTTATGACCTTCATAGACATACAAGAAGCTCCCTTCTATAAGAGAGTCTTAGTTGGCATTGGCAAGCCATTTTCTGAAATGATCAAACACAGAGAGAAGGCTGAGATGAGATTGAAGTCAGGAAAGATTCAAGACCTAGCCGCTCTAAAAGCTGTTGCTGAGCATATCCAGTCTGGAAAATATGGAAACAACCCCAAGAGGGTCCATAAAAAGAAAGAGGAGGATGTTTCCTTGATACTACAAGGTCAGAAAGGCAATCAGAACATGCCTATCTAGAGGAGAAACTACTCCTTTCAAGCACAATCTTCAAACCCTCCATTGCCAAAAAATGGAGAAGTCAGACACAATTGAGTGTTCACACCTCTAGGGGACTCACTCGAGAATATTCTCAATCTTCTGACAACTCAGAAGAAAATTACCCATCTTCTTCCACTAGCCAACCCGAATGGGAAGGGTTTTAATGCTACCCGAAAGTGTGCCTATCATGCTAAAGCTCCAGGACATGATACTCAGGATTGCTGCGTCTTGAAACACCAGATCCAGGACTTAATTGATAATGGTGAGATCGTGGTGACTAAACCCGACCAACCTCACGTGCAAGACAACCCTTTTCCTCAACACAAAGAAGAAGAGGTTAACATGATTAATTGGAGCAATGGACAGAGTTCTAATTATGGCGGTGAATCCTCCCAAAAAAGTAAGGAAAGTCCTGACAAATGGGATTATGCGCAGCTCCAGTTTATGATGGAACGGAAGATGAAAGCTCTTTGTAATCAAGTTGAGCAATTGGTAGAACTGGTGATTCATCAGCACCAAGTCACACGCCAATTAGTCACCCAAGAGCATGTTAGTCTCCTTCCTTTTGTTATGAATACTCTATCATCGTCTCCAGAAAATGAAACACTGGAGGATAAAATTGCAGAAAAAGCAAGTGCTAAGGCTTGTCGGGATTTTGCCAACAAGAGGGAATTTACATACCTTGGCCAACCAATGGAGGAGATATTTTAGATGCTGGTTAATGAAGGAAGAATTACAGCTCTGCTGCCTCCAATCAATCCTCGTTCCAGACGGTTCAATTCTAATGGAGTATTTCAGTATCACTCCCACTCTCGCGGACACAGCACAGAAGAATGTTGGGCACTCCGCCCTCTTATTCAGAATTTAATTGACAGCGGTGTCCTACAGTTGGCAGACGATGACACTGTGCTCCTTGAGAGTGGGGACACATTTTTTACAAAATGGAAAGAAGTCATAGCAGTTATATTCGTTGAGGATGATTTTGCTGCCAATCCACTCACAATATAACCAATTCAACTCAAAGGTGCTGACAATCCTTTGAAAGTGGCTGCACCAAAGCCAATTCTCTTACCATACAGAGCACAATATCCTATTTTCAGCCTACAAAAGGTACCATGGAATTATGGACAGGCTGAAGGATCCACATCCCATATAACTGCTACAGTATTGAAGGAGAATCCACTTTATCTTCCTGACCAGGTGATGAAGCCTACCATCCAATCAAAAGGGAAAATTCCCATGGAGAAAATTGAAGAGTTCCTCCGTACTATGGGCCATAATAAAGCCAAGGTGGTTTTAAGCTTGAAAGAAGCTCCACAACAAATTTCTATACTGGACTTGGTTTTCTCTTCCGAAGATCACATGAAGGTTTTGCTAAAGGTTTTGGAAGAAGCCCATTTGCCAAAATCAGTGGATTTTAAAAAGTTCCAACATCTGGTTGATCACATTTTTAACAACAATGTGATATCTTTCACTGATGACGACATACCTCCTGAAGGGACTGGTCATTGCAAATCATTACATATAGCGGTTCTGTACTCCGGATACATGGTGGGAAGAGTTCTGATAGATGTAGGTTCATCTTTAAATATCTATCCTTATGCCATTTTGGAGAAGCTGAACATAAATCTCAAGAGGATTAAAAGCAGCCATAGGATACAACCTGCTTTTGGGAAAACCGTGGATTCATATGGCTGGAGCCTTCCCTGCCACGCTTCATCATCAACTTAAATACATCATTAACAACAACCTAGTCACTATTAATGCTTAACCGGAATGTCTCGAATAGGGTGACACACAATTCATCAGTTTCAATGTAGAAGTTGAACCGGTCAGTTTTCATGCCCTAGAGGTGAGTAACACTCACTATCATCCTATTGGGGCGCCTTCTCTCATACCCAAGATTTTTGCCGAGGTAATGGCAGCAACTCAAGAGATGATATCATTGGGCTATCAACTTAGACAAGGGTTATGCAAAGATAATCAGGGCATTAAGCGCCCAATTCAAGTTCCCAGTCAAACTGGGACAACCGAACTAGGCTATTCTGCTGGTTCCAGTCATAGGAATCCTCATAAGCACAAACAGATTCCTTCAGCTTCAGCCACACGGTGATTATCTCAACCTACAGATCCTGAGCCTATACAGTCTCCGGTAAAGGTGTCTGCCCATGTAATGGCTATGTTATTTCCTAAACCGATACCGGTTAAAGCAAAAGAGGTCTTAATTCCTGATCCCGAAGTGGAAAAAAAGAACAAAGACGTAAACAAGACATCGCCAGGAGATTGCCTCACCTACGCATCATTTTCCATGATGAACACACAAATAGAGACACCCTAGACGATGATTGTCCAGATATTATGGTCATCATTCGGGAAAAGGAGGATGATAAAAGCCCCTTTATCACTGTAGTCCAATAGGACTTCACCCTTGACAATTGGAGCAGCACTCCTTGCATTTGTCAACAAGGGTAAAAAAGGGTAAAAACTCCCTCTGCCCTGTAGATAGCTATAACTGCTTACTTTTCTGTACAATATTAGCAGTTGTTTTGTCATTACAGGCTAACACTTTATATGATTGAATAGTTTCATATAGTTAGTGAAAGAATATTTTTTTTCAGGACTCTGAATTTAGATGTGCCTATACTTGCTGATGAGGTACCTTTTCTTCACAAGGACTGTAACTTTAATGAAAAGTTGGACTCAGACTTGATGGAAATACAAGAGGACACTGAGATATCTTAGGAGATCAAAGAATGGGTCGAGGATAAACCCAAACCAAATCTTGATCAAACCAAATCTTGATCAAACAACACAGCTGAGTATGAAGGCTGTATCATGGGACTCAAACTTGCCCAATCAATGGGTATCAGGCGATTAACTGTCTATGGGTATTTTGAATTGGTAATTAGATAAACCACCGGAATCTATCACACCAAAGAACTACATTTGTTGCCTTACAATCGGCAGGTTATCCAGATGTCTTCGGAGTTTGAAGAAATAAACTTTCTCCACATTCCTCGGAATAGGAATGACTTTGTAGATGCGCTAGCAACTTTGGCCTCCTTTATCAACATATTTGATAAGGAAAACATGCCAAGCATCCCATTTGCCCTACAAAAGGCTCCAGCCTATAAGTATTACATTGGAGAAGTATCAGATGAGCTACCTCCCATATATCTAGCACCCTTGGTATCAACACATCAAGGAGTATCTACGAGGTGGATCTACACCCACTGAGGCGAGTCCTGCTGAGAAAAAGCAGATCCATCGAATGACTATGAAATTCTACCTAAGAGGAGATGCACTCTATAAACGAGATGCAGGACTAGGTCTCCTCAGATGTATGGACAAGGACCAAACTCAGAGGCTCATGGATGAAATCTATGGTGGAGTATGTGTCCCACATATGACCGGCCCTCTACTTGTCAAAAAGATCCTCAGAACAGGGCATTATTGGCTCTCTCTCAAGGCTGACTGTGATGATCACATCAAGAGATGTTATCAATGCCAAATTCATGGGAATGTTATCCACGCCCCTCCAAGGGAACTCCACAATATGAGTTCACCCTGGCCCTTCTCAATGTGGGGAATGGACGTGATCGGGCCCATCGAGCCCAAAGCCAGTAATGGGCATCAATTTATCTTCACCATGATCGACTACTTCACCAAATGGGTAGAAGAAGCCTCCTTCCCCTGGGTTACCAAAGAAGTCATCATTGGTTTCATCAGAAATAATGTCATTTGTTGATATGGACAACCAGAGTTAATTATTTCAAACAATGCTAAGAACCTCAACAACAAAATGGAGGAGTTGTGCAATGAATTCCACATCAAACACCTTAACTCCGTCATCTTCTATCCAAAGATGAATGGTGCTGTTGAAGCGGCTAATAAGAACATCAAGAAGATCGTGCAAAGATGTTCGCCAATCACAAAGGATTGCATAACCTCTTACCTCTGACTCTACTAGCCTAAAGAACTGCAATGCGTACTTCCATTGGGGCAACCCCCTACTCATGAACCTACGGGAACGAAGCAGTGCTCCCCATAGAAGTGTAAATGGAATCCCTCAGAGTGTTGATAGACGCTCAACTGAATAAAGACCAATGGTTGCAAGATATGTATCACCAATTGTCTCTAGTAGATGAAAAACGAAGTGATGCTATCTTTCATGGGCAATTATACCAACAGAGGATCGCCAGATTCTACAACAGGAAAGTCCGGCTATGGCAGTTTAAACAATATGACTTGGTTTTGAAGAAAATCATTGACAACCAAGATCAATCAAAGGAAAAATTCACTCCAAACTGGGAAGGCTTATTTATTGTCAAAGAGGTATTGACAGGAGGTGCTCTCAGATTACAGGAAATGGACGGCGATGAATTTCCACAACTCATTAACTAAGACACCGTGAAACGATACTATATATGAGGTTACCATCAAGCAAACATCCTGGTTTTGGATCACCAGATCCCCAGTCATTTCAGGTTTTCTTACTCTTACTACATACAACCTTTCTTGTTACCCATTTGCCCCATCAAGGAAACACACTCTTCAAGCCAGCAGCCTGGTTTCGGATCAGCAAATCCTTCACTCCACTTCATTTCAAAACCTATCATACAACTTCAGTTATCCCACCAGGGATTGAACCTTTCACACCTGCAGTTTTGTCCAACTACGGATAAGACTTTTCACACCGACAATTTATCCTGTACATGGGATTAAACTTTCTCCCCTGCAGTTTGTCCTGAACATGGGATCAAACTACGTCGACCTGATCTCCCCGATACCTGGGAGTATGTAGGTAACCATTTTTATAATGGCTCGGTCGCAATAAAAAAATAAAAAACAAAAACACTTATACACCCTTTTACACTTCTAAATCCTTCTAGACCCTTTCACATGCAGCGTTGAACCTCTTACACCAGGTTCGAACTACGCAGACCAGATCTCCTCTTTAATAGGAGTACTTAGGTAGCCATTTATGGTTCAGTCTTACCCCCTACCAAAACACAAAAACTTGTCACATGGTACTGGGATCATCCTTTAATCCACCACTTTTCATCGGCTTCAGACCAAAAGGATGGAACTAACTAATCTCCCCACACAAATGGGAGAATTAGCGACCATCTAAGCTACGGTTAAATCCTCAAAGAGCAACACCAATCCATAAGAGATGGAAGTACTTGGGATCTCCTCTTCAATAGGAGTACCGGCGACCATCTGTGGTGCGGTCAATCTCAAAGAGGAAAGCCACACTCCTCTCCACATCTACATAAAGAAACCAGTCCCAAGACACCAAAAAGGGTAGGGATACACACAGATTAATGATCCATTCTAAAAGATCCAGAGACATCTCAATGTCCACCCATCAAGGATGAGTTTAGAATACATCAAGATTGCAAGCCATGAAGAAACAAGCAAATATCAAGCAAGTAGCAAGGCACAACTAAATGGGAAGTAAATCAAAATATATTTCCCAGCCATATATAATGATGTTTGATATATACAATATGTACTGTACATGACAAAATGGCTAAGCTAGTCTATGCAAGAACATACAAAGCTCATCTATAAATTAGTGTATATGCGAGCTATCAAGTCTAGCATGGCATCTCTCTCCAAAGAAGGAGGTAACATTGTGGTCTCCTACCCAAGGGTATCTACACGCGCCAACAGATCCACGGTCAACTGCATAGGGACATGATGCTCATAAATATATGCACTCATCTCGACAATCATGCCAGTAGTAAGGGATCTCACTGTACTACTATCTGTAATGGCTACATCCCGGGCATATATGGCAGCATCCCGCTCAATAATCAAAGCATCTCAAGATAATCTAGCCTCATCCCGCTCAGCAATAGTGATGTCTCTATGAGCTAAGGCATCCTCTCTCTCTAATAGAGTGGCATCTCTCCCAGTAAGAGCTGTCAACATCAAGGCCCTAGCCTGATCTCTCTTAAATGTCATCAAATACAGACTCTGCGCTAAATACTCTGAAGGAGGAGTCACAATTGTAGAAGTACTGGAAGAATCTATCACAGCTGCTGGCAACCCAACAAAAAGCTCCTCCTCGGTAGGAAAATCAATGTCCTCTATGGGCTCTCCACCCTCCAAATCAATCCCCGACCCTATGGATACAACCGCAGTCGATGCAGTCTGTGTCTCCATCTATGCAGAATACTCTGTCGAATAGTCTGGATGGCTAACATAAAACTCATCTAGCTCACGCTAATTCCAACAGGCATACACCCTGGATCTGTCCTCTGTTGACAAGTGGCGAGAAGCCAAACGCTGACCTAATGCCCCCTCAAAAGGATGGAAGTCCTAAAATTAGTCAAACTATGACATCACAACCAGTAGGTGGTAAGTCGTCATACCCCTCAAATCAGTCAGAGGGAGATAATCCATGCCAGGAGCATGAGTAATGAAGTTGTAGGGTGAACTGATTCCTGTACAAGGCAAAATGCCAAATGGATCTCCTATCCCTGCCAAAAACACCGACCAGGATGTAGCATTTGTACACTCTGCTAGCTGAAAGGAGTAAGACATGGCTATCTCATGGGTAAAATAATATCCATGCCGTCGAAAGGTGCCAATCTGTCTCAGATGTGACATGAACCACACATATAACATGACCGAGCTGCCTATGAATACCCTTGCGGGATAGGTATGACTATACATGGAGGATCTCAATGTCTCTATCACAATCATCGGCACAATGGTATGACCCTCCCTGAGAGCTCTCACTGCCATGATCACACCAATGTCCAAATCATCCATATACTGTGGCATGTATACGTATGACAATATACACATCATCAATATGTCTACCTTGGATACACGCCAATGATCCTCTGATGTGGTGAAATCCCCAGAGTGCCGTACCTAACTGTCCTCTGAGCCAAATCTGTCTATCAGAAAATGCTGGGACATTGGCTGGATGTAATCTCATCCTGTACTACTCGACGCCTCAGCCCGGTGATGGTCATAAACTGCCGACACATGTCGCCGATAGCCATCCGCGCACAAGGTTTATCCAAGGGCAGAGTTGTCAACCGTGTATACTCCTCTAAAGTGGGAGTCAACTCATGGATCCCAAGCTAGAAAACCTGTCTCTCTATTATCCAATGCTCCAGCATACCCTCTACAAAGCCTGCAAGAACTTGAAACATCAGGAGGGTCATAGAATGCTATAATAACTGATCTACGGTCACCCTATCTGAAGGTGACAAACTATCATACCAAGACCTCAGACGGGAGACTACCAACACTGGTGGGGTGTGATCAGTGTGGCTAATTATCGAGGAAGACATCTGTGTGGGCCGTATCATAAGACCATCCAGGGGTCAATGCTAAATATCTCTAGACATACATACATATGCATAACATAATACATTTATGATAAATAATAGATGGCAATATGATGTAGGGAATAACAGTATATGCATTCCAAAGTACAACTTCATCTAATACATCTCTGTACAGCTAAAAATACAGTGAAATGGGGCACAGACGCCCACCAACTAATAGAGGCCTATCAAAAGATATAGTGAGAATGGGGAATAGCCACCTAGTGTCTAACAGAGGCCTATCAAAAGATATAACAAGAATATACATCAGAAGAAGACAATGGTGTCAATATCTACATCATCAATCTTGTCCACCTAATGTAACTTCTCGTGAGTCACTAGATCTCCATCAACGGGGATGTAAGGCCTATACAACAGAGGATCTACACCAGTAAATCCATATGGCTCACCTGAGGGGCCAGCGCCTGAGTTGGAAGGATCAAAAGTATCTGCCTCTGAGGGATCTCTGCCCAAGTGCCGGATAAAGAAATGTGCCCAAATCCAACCGTTCAAAAATCATTAATCAGATCAAATGAGTCGGATCTCGGACATAGGCCATCCAATCCATCATCATCACGGATCCAGGAACTATATCCCCCATAAACTGAGAGGCGCAGGTCTGGGCTCCGATGGTACGAGGGGACCACCAATGCTGGAACATCTCCTGAGTATAGGGACCCTCTGATAGTGTAAAGTCGTCAATGCCCATCAATGGGATATTAATGACAAGCGAATGTGATACAGGCCAATAACACCCGACATGAGGCAAGATCGGTACACGAATCTCCCTTGTAGTGCTCCTAATAGCACGCTCTCCTAAATAGAACTCCCATCCTCCATCTGTGAAGAGAGAATCCCTACGGTGGATATCCTCAGACTCGAAACCACGGGGTACCCGATCCTCAAACCCAACTGTCAAATGCTCCCCTGAATAGGGAATCCAAGTGATAGCATCACCACAACAACTCCAATCTGAGAGACTTTACAATGGGTGAAACCCTCAACTACAGGAACCTCCGCCAGTATGGAGTGATGCCATCACCGCCCTCGTGGATAGGTATCTAACCCTAACACACTCACAGGATGCAAGCATGAGAGCCTCTCAAAGGCCTAGAACTTCCAACACAAAGGCAAACATCTGCTTTTAGTTAACACTCTTAACCTGTACATGGGAAATCAAAAGAAAAACACTCACCAGCAGAAATGGGTAAAATCCTAGCCAAGCCTTCATCAAGCCCTACGAACGTATGTGCATGCCCTTAAAAAAATAGGCAAAGGTATAGGAGCCCCAATCATTCTCTCCAATACGGTCCACATCTCGTGTGGCGCTCACTAAAGCGAATTATACCGTGGAAGAGTTATCCGCTATGAAGCAGCCCCTAATGATTATCAAGAACAATTGCCAAAGAATATGATCCCTGACTCTCATGTCATCGGGTATGGACTCACTCAACAGCCCGCTCATAGCATCTATGCTCAAAGGACATGTATGGACTGTCCTACCCTTAAGCACCTCAGTCGGGACTCCTAGCAAGGATCTAATGGCAGTCGGGGTAATATTCGCCGTACATGGCACTGTCGCTCCTCTAAACTCCATATTGGTGATAGATCTCTAATCCATCGGCGTCGTCATCACCTCACAGTCTAACAAATGGAGAGACTGAGTCGGGTGAAACCAGCGCTCAGACAATGCCCTGAGATAACCCCAGAGACAACTACGGGGAGAATGGAAAAGAACGCCTCAAAGATCCATCTATGCACAATCGCTCGATAATCGGGATGCAGAGCTTGATATATAGAGTAAATATTGAACCAGGTCCCTCGAGGCTGTGTAAAGCCGGGAACCTACATCACAAAAGTGGATCAACATCAGAATCCTTTACTCCTCATCAATAGGAAAGAAGGAAGATCAAAATCCAGCTTGTACCTCGTTTGCATGCAAGTAAACTGAGGGGTGTCGACTCAAATCACCCAGAAGCTCTGGGATCGCCACCAATGCCCGGAAATCCCTCACGACGAATGTGAGCAAAGCAGGAGGTGGGTCCATAACCCAGACATCCTCCTCCTTGTCCTTAACATCCCAGTGACCTCAACCTTGACAGACGATATCACCACCTCCGCTTGCATAACGAGCCAATCTAATCGAATTCAAGGCGTTGAGGCACATCAGAAGCCCTCCTCCGTACATCTGAAGTGGTCATGCGGGAACTACTCGGCTGATCAAGATCCATATAACTGGACACAAGTCTCCAAATTACCTTAGAAAGGGTGTGGTAAACTCTAACCTGGAGCTTTTTTAAATGTATCCTATGACTACATGCATGCATGCATTACTTTAACATACATCCACATTAGAGTTAAAAATGCATGACTACTCAATGCCTATATTTTGGAAAAATTTTGCCATAGTATCCTTTGTAAACAGGACTATCCACATGCATATAGGCATGACTTAGTGGCCATTCAGTAGCACACCTACCCATAGTCATAAGCATCCTATATGCATTATACTATCAAAGTCAAAATCCGTAAGGGTAGCCTAATTACCAGGATTACTTTGTTTTACCACCTTTGCTCATTTGTCCTCATATAGGATAAGAAATAGCATGAAAAAGGTGCTGATTTGACTGTGTCAAAAGTTAAATTTTTTCAAATCATTATGTTCAGCATGGTTAAATACTAACATTTACTATGTTGAATATTTTTTTATCAAGTCATATGAGCATGCATATTCACTACTATGTGTGTAGAAGCATTTCATATGATAATTCATTTTCAAACGGATAAAAACTGGAAAAGAAGACATGTATACGTTACCAGGGCAATGTAGAACACTTGTATGGTGACAGAATTTGCAGAAACACACTCGAACCCAGCAGATCTAAAGAAGAGCTCTCGGATTTCCTATATGGCGCAACTTAGAAATGACTTGTGACAGTAACAAGCCATTTAAGGCCACCACGGCTGGCCGCATGATCGCCACTTGCCATCGCAGTGTACTGCATGGCTCCCTGGTGGGACCCACCTCCTACCAATTCGAAGTTGAGTTGCAAAGGAGGTTTCATAAGCTAAAAAAGCCAAATCAGGAAAAAAGATGCTATGCGATTGAGCGGGAGAGCCTGAAATCCTTGTTTTCAGAGACCAAACTGCGGGTCTACATATCAATCATTGGTATTCGCCCAAACACAGGGTTCACTATACCGATGATCACAACAGTTGCAAACTACACTCACGAAGGTCTGAATGCCATCTGTTTGGAGCCGGAACCCCAAAACCTTTCTTCCCCAGCAGAAACTCTATCCAACTCAGTCATTGATGCACACATCAACGAAGGTTAAGCAGCCTTGACACTATCCTTAGCAGGGATTTCATCCGTTGTTGTACATTTTATCAAAGGTTAAGCAGCCTTGACATCATCAGCCATTGGCAGTTAAACCCAACGAAGCGTCGGGAATGGTCCGATGATGGTATCCATTGATGTACATTTCAGCAAGGGTCAGGTAGCCCTGACAACACAAACTGTTGGCAGTAACTCCGACAGAGCAGTGGAAGGACCATGCGACACAAACCAGGAAGGACCATCCTCGTCGGGGAGGACTGATGATGGAATATGTTATACAAGGTCTCCTCAGACAAAACACATCCCCACAGAGTCTCTTGTACATGAGAGATACATCCTCAGTGTAAAGTTTGTACCAAAGATTAAGGACTTTGGTGATAACCCCAACGTCAACATCCTGGAAGTTCCTAAGAACTTTGGATCACACATCTAAGATAGTTCATCAGCGTTGTCAGTGATATCTTCAATCCCCATCAGAAGTCATGGGGGCAAACAGTCATCACAGCCTGTTGGAGAACAATCCAACAAACCACATACATCATATATTTGCATCATGCTACAGTACATTGCATCATGATTATCTTGTCATATTTCAAGTGTCTAGTATTCTTTATCCTATCCATGCCATGACATTGCATGAATATGATAAAGAGGGGTATCTGTAGACACTTGAAATTTTTTGCATTCGTGTAACTAACATTGCAGGAGGGTAGAATCATCTTTCAGAGATAACCTTGTAGGATAGCTCAGCTCAATCCCGGAGATAACTCTGGGATACTCAGTTCTTACCATCTCAAAGATAACCCCGAGATAATCAGTCCCATCCCGGAGATAACCCCGGGAGTTCCAGTTTCAACCTTAAAGATAACCCCGATGAATGCAGTTCATGTTCTGAAAATAACACCGGAGAAATCTCTTTCATCTCAGAGATAACCACGAGCTAGTCAGTTTCATCCCGGAAAAAACACTGGGAGTTTCAGTTCTAACCTCGGAGACAACCCCGAGGAGTGCAGGTGCAGTTCTGGAGATAACCCCAGAAAAGCTCCTTTCAACCTTCGCAGTCAGCTTCAACCTCGGAGATAACCCCAAGCCACTCAATTTCAGTCCCGGAGACAACCCTGGGGGGTCAGGCACACCTCAGAGACAACCCTGAGGACCTTCAGTACTCACCGTAGCCCAATCTCATAGATAAGCCTGAGCAACGACTGCTATATCTGCCCAAATCGGAGATAACCCCGGTGAGGGGAAAAATCATCATTTTACCACCTCGATCCTACATTCGCGCCGTCTCAACACATTTCAACATATATTCTACACATTAGTGTCCTACAAGAACCAATGGCTCCAATCCCAAGTGACTACTATACAGGACAACACACCAGATAGAATTTGAAGACTTAAAGACTAAGGGCATGGTCCCATCTTCTTGACTTCGTACAACCTCTAATCCCATGTCATTGTGTATCTCTCGAAAAAAACACTCTAAAAAAGGTCTTATACACCTCGATCAGATGTCCATATTGAAGTTCTGAAAGTTCGAGCATACATCACGTTGCATGCATGCATGTACTTCAAGACAGCGAGACTCGTAGAGCCCAGGGCACCCCCCTCTATAAATAGAGGGCTTGGGGTGGCCATTTTGTAAGAGAAAAATACGAGGAAGCCCTGTCTAATTTGCTCTGTACACACTATAAACTGAGTGCTTTCTCATTTTAAACACTTTTGAGCTTATATTTGGCTATATTTTTACCGGTGGGAACCGAGTGTTCATCCATTTAAAGCTATAAAAGTCTTCTTTGGTAGTACGCTGTAAGCCTTCTTACATCTTTTAAAGCCTTTCTCCACTACTGTGCACACACCATTCTTCACGTTGAGAGTCGTGTTGCGTGTGTATGCCCGGACTTTGGTCCATGGCTTTTTATTTCGTTTTGTATATATATTTATATATATGGACTAATATTATCGAGTTATGCCTCGATTGAGCATGGAATCACGTCCGGAGCATTTATTGCTTTTATATATATACACTAATATATAAACTATTATCGAACTCTGTTCGATGAGCCTAGATTTACATATAGAGCGTTTATTAATTATATATATATATATATATATATATATATATATATATATATATATATATATACTTATATATAAACTTTTGTCGAACTCTGTTCGATGAGCTTGGATTTTATATCCGGAGCGTTTACTACTTTTATATATATATAAATACTTATATATATATATATATATATATATTATTACCATCAAACTATGTTTGATTGAGCTTGGATTTTATATCCGGTGCATTTACTGCTTATATATATATATTTATATTTCTTTCAGGCCTGGAGTTTACTTCGTGGCCATTTACCACTTTCTTTACATTTCATTCTCCGCTACTGAGTTTACTTACTTCGTATATTGATCATTTTATTGCTTTATTTACTTTTTCGATCCCCTATTGAGGTGTTTCGTGGTGGTTGATTGTGTCTTTATATATATATATATTTACCATTTTATATATTTACATTTCCAATCCCCCATGAAGTTTGTTTCGTGGTGGTTGATCATTTGTATATATATATATTTACATCTTTTATATATATAACTACTTGCAGCTTTCATACAAATTGCTACATCATGTGAGCCTAGGAATCATGTGATCACAGATTCAGACTCCTGAATCTAGATTCAGTTCCCGTGGTGGACACCTTCCTTCTGCATAATCAAGTTCCCGGACCCTAACGAATCTCGGTTTCACATCTGCTAAATTAAAGTGTCACATCACTGGGTCAATGTGCAAACCTTTTCTCGGTTGAGTTGGTGCAACCATTTAAAAATACCAGCTGGCGACTCTTACAGTCCAATCGTTGACATATACATGTCGAATATTTTCATAACTTGTTTTTTCAAACAAATCTCACTTAACATGAGAACACCAAAAGATAAGAACAAAAAGGGGACAATAAAAATCCCGACGTCGATAGGTGCAAAGATAAATTATTATTTGGCATGATCATGACCATTGGTGATAACACGATTATCCTTGGCCCGTAGTGCATGGATAATTCGTGGACATGATACTAATGAATATCCTTGGCCCATAGTGCATGGATAATTCAGTGATGTGAATTATTTATTAAGCCGAGTCTCAACGATAAAATTGATGATAAACTTTTAAATCATAGAAGATAGTAGATATCATGCTCTACTTGACTCTTCTAATGTATTGCTTAATCCGCTGTAGTTGTTGATCAAAAACTTGTTTTTTATTGTATTCTATCAGTTGTTATACTGTTGAAGGCTAAGAATAATTTATTTTGCATTTCCTTAGTCATATATTTCTTATTGGGCTAGTTGAGCTTACCCTTTTCTTTCACCGATCTCTTCAGGAAATGAGAATATAACTGGGACTAGGCAGGGAATGGATTGACTATCCAGATGGTTAGTTTAGTAGTCCTCACTATTTTATGAAATAGTGTGATAATAATTGTAATGAGGACTCCATTTGAGTTTGGAAATTGTCTAGAAGACAATATTCATGTTAAAACTCTCACTTAAGTTTTGTCGTATTTTTACACGATAATTGTATAATTAAGTTTGTATTTAAATTATGTACCATATATTTGGGGACTCAAAATGGGTGATGTATACCTATTTTGAGGGCGTCACAATTGGTATCAGAGCTTAGGGATATGATCCTTGGCTGAGATGTGAAGCTAGAACTAGGAGGGGTGAGACGGGTACATCCTTCGCTAATATGACCTACCTAAGTTTATTTGTTATTTAACTGGTCAGTTAGAATATAGGGATGATATGTGGTATGTCAATTAACCCTTGTTTTGGGATAGTGTTTGAGAATGGCATCTGAAATTGTTGAGATAAGCAATGGAGAACATGAGACCATTGAGTCACCACCGATCAATAACCAGGATAATGTGCATCAGGAAGGCAATAATCCTCGTGTAAGCATTAACATCGATCAAATAACGAACGATGGTACGTTTAGGAGTTTTTTAGAATTCATGCAACACCAAATGAGAGAGACTCCTGTTCATAATGCAAGTGGAGTTAATGGTAACTCACGGCTGGTCACTGCTAAGTAGTTCAAGGAGCTGGGACCACCAGAGTTTTTGGGAAAGCCAGAACCACTTAAGGCAGAGACGTGGATTAAGCAGATCACCAAGATATTTGATGTCTTGGAATGCTCGAGGAGCAAAAGGTTCCTTTCACACCTTTATGTTATGCGTGAAGAAGCGACATCTTGGTGGGAATCTGTAAAACGTACTCATCTTTCTGCATTGAAGATGTCTTGGGAGAAGTTCCAAGAATTGTTAAATGACAATTACTTTCCCGAAAGTATTCGTCACATGAAGGAGGTAGAATTCATCAAGCTGAAGCAAAATAATATGACCGTATCGCAATATGAGACTAAGTTTACAGAGTTATCCCAGTTTGCATCCCATTTGGTCGATAATGAGGAGCGAATAACGCGAATGTTTCTAAGAGGTTTGAAATCCAAATACGTTAATACCTTATTTCTCACAAACGTTTTTTATATTCAGATGTTGTGAATAGGGCTTAGTTAGTGGAGCGCGATAATGAGTCAACTCAACCAAAAACTAACGACCAATAACACCATAACAATCGTACTGGTGGCAACATCCATCGAAATAACGATAACCATCGTGGAGGAAATTATCATGCCAGAAATGGTAACCACTTTGGTGGTAATCATGGCCAAGATAATAGGAAAGGTGAACTAAGTGGGAATAATTTTCAGAAGAAAAGATTCAACAATGACGGAAAGACATCGACAGCAGCACCAGCACTCTTTGTCAAAGAATGAGAATGACCACTGGTCGTATGTTTCAAATGCGGACAGAAGGGACACATCCGTCCAAACTGTACGCAGCAACCCAAAGCGTATTTTAATTGCGAAGGAGAAGGTCACCTAGCTTGATTTTATCATGTAGTGAAGTCAAGTCCAACTGGGATGGAGACGCCAAAGGTTATCCCAGACAAGTCAAAGTCGGTAGTTTATATGAGAGCGTTTGTCGAGGAACTTGAACGAAGTTATCACGGGTAAGTTAATCATAAACTCTTGAGAAGTCTATACCTTATTTGATAACGGTTCTACCCACTCTTTTATTTCACTTAATTGTGCTTAACGTTTAAATTGAACTCCCGAGAAATTAGACTTTGACTTATCTGTTGAAACTCCATTGGGAGAAACCTTCATTACATCCACTATTTATAAATCTTATTTGATTCAAATCGATACCCTCACATTACCTGTCGATCTCATCTCTTTGAAAATATTTGTATTTGATGTGATTTTAGGAATCGACTGGTTAACTACTCATCATGCTAAAATTAATTATTTTCATAAGGTTGTTAGCTTTCATATTCCTAACCAACATATTATGAAAATTCAAGCAACAAAACCACTAAAATCAATCACTGTCATATCAATCCATAAGTAAAGAGCCTCAAGCCTTTCGCTAGTGACTTCCAAGTCTTAGAATACACTGAAGCCAGACTCTACGTAGGGGACGCCGTGAATAACGGTGGCAAGTTGATAGGTATCAATGCGAGGTTCTATCCAAGTCCTGGATGAGAGTCACAGTTTTGAATGATATTTCTATCGTTAATAAATTTCCTGACGTATTCCCTGAAGACTTCCTGGCATACCCCTAGAGCGTGAAATCGAATTTTGTATCAACCTTGAACCCGATAAAAAACCCTAAAATATTTCTTCACCCAAAACGAATGTAACATGTGCCAAAGATGTTGGCTCGAGATGTTGAAAGATTATGACTATACCCTTCAATACCATCGTGGTAAAGCGAACGTGGTAGCTGACGCGTTGAGTAGAAGATCGTATGCGGTTATGCGTGTGACGTTGTTAACACAAAGACTCATTTCGTATGACTTACAAAAGATGGAGATAGAGTTAAAGACTCTAAGGACCCATGTGATGATGCCAATAAAAGTAGTATGCACACAAGCCAATCATATTTGATGATAAAACATATACTTTGTAGCAATATTATTCATTTATTAATAAAAAGTATTTATTTATTAAAGGTTTTTAATTATCTACATTATGCTGCTTTATAATATGAGATAAACCCATAGTTTTAAGCAATGCTTTTAGAATAATGATGATGATCATTCTAATGAGATCTAAATTCTTAGAAAGCTTTAAACTAAAATAGTTCCCAATCAGTTTACTAAATTAGGGATTAGTGAATACAGATAGATTGGTACATACATTGCTTGCTCATTGAATGAGGATGATTGATCTCATGATCATTTATGTGGAGACACTAAAGCAAGTTTGTAGGTGCTTATTAGAGAATAAGTTCACTAAAAGTGGCTCACTAAGGAATACATAATGGAGTTTTACTTGTCTGTCAAATAGGAATTCCTGTACTGATACTAGTATAAGTGATCCTTGGACTTGAGATCATCATAATATCTTGTGTATGATGAATTATACTTTGACTTATTCTTTAAGACCCTTAGGGTATATCAAAGGGTATGCTTGGGTATAGTAAGTCGTACATGGAGATAATGTATGATCAATAAAGAATCTACCGCTTCTAGTAAAAGAAGAGAAATGTCCTATGTGATTTGATAAATGACAACCCATTAGTCCTTGGCCAAGGCAGAATAAAATTAGAAAGGAGTTTATAATTTGCATTATTTAGAGTTGTGCATTTAAGGATCGAAATACATATAATTAAATAAAATAACACTTGGTAGTAATTCTATGTCTTATATTTAATTGGGACATTGTATGGTGGAAGGATTGAATTATATGACTATTTACTCAAAGGTTCTTTTATGATTAATGTTGAAGTCTATATTATCTGGAAAGTCGTTAATCGTTAGGGAGGCTTATCCCTATTATAGAATAAATATTATTTATTTAATTAAATTAATGGTTTAATTTATTTATTTAAATAAGATTAGAATTATTCTAATTGATTTATTCACAACCGGTTTAAAATGGAGAACCTAAAAGGTCACACCATAAAAGGAAGAATAATTATTTAAGAAGTTAATGGCATAATCGTAATAATAAGTTAAGTATATTTAATTTAATCTATGGTGATAGAATAAATTACATAGTTTAATAATTATTATTTAATATTTTGAAAATATTAAATATAAATTAATAAGAGGAATCTTATTATTATTATTATTTAATTCCTAAAGAATTTTGGGAATTAATTAATAAAAGTACTCTCATATATCCTAATAAGATTAGGAGATTAATTAATTAAAAGAGTTTAATTAATTATTCCTAATAAGATTGAGAGCCTAACTAATTAAAGGAGTTTAATTAATTAAAATAAAACATAATTCCTTAATTGTTAAGGAGGGTTGCCTACATCTATAAATATGAGAAGTCTTATTATGGGTAGTGGTTGTTGACTTTTTCACAACAGACGTACTTCCAATAGTTGGAGAGTACACCTTTTTCTATAGAGATAGAAAACTAGGGTTTTGTCAAATACCCATCTTCTTGAACCTTTCTTCTTCCTTGGTGGATCACCTCTAGAGGCCAAACACTTGGGTGGCTAACATTGATCAGAGGAAGGAACCAAACCCGGTAGATTCAAGTTGAACACGAAAAAGGGTGGAGGTGAACTTGTATTTTAGGAAGCTCGAATCTTCAAAGGTATGATTCATGTTCTTCATATTTTTCATTTAATTAATAATTGTGCATAAAGGATGATCCGGGTATATGGTTTGTAAGATTTTAAAACTATGCTTTTCCATGCTTTCGTTTACTTTGTGTAATTTGATTGTGTTCATTACTCTTACAAACCTAACAGTGGCATAAAGTTAAACCTTTATGCGAATTATTAATTATTTTGATTTGATATGTATATTGATATGTGTTTAGAACAATTTAATTGGGTATAATATGTTGTATAAAATTTATTTTAAAAAAACCATGAATCATAGATATATATATATATATATATATATATATATATATATATATATATATAATCATGACCTGTAATGTTACAAATGATGTAGAAAAAGTCATCATTGGCCCGTAGTGCATTGATGGGTTGTTATGATCATGACCATGCCTTTTCTTTGGCCAAGGGTGCAAAGATAAATTGTTGTTTAGCATGATCATGACCAACACGATTATCCTTGGCCCGTAGTGCATGAATAATTCGCGGACGTGATACTAATGAATATCCTTGTCCCGTAGTGCATGGATAATTCAGTGATGGGGATTATTTATTAAGCTGAGTCTCAGCGATAAAATTGATGATAAACTTTTAAATCATAGAAGATAGCAGATATCATGCTCTACTTGACTCTTCTAATGTATTTCTTATTCCGCTGCAGTTGTTGATCTAAAACTTGTTTTCTATTGTATTCTATCAGTTGTTATACTGTTGAAGGCTAAGGATAATTTATTCTACAATACCTTAGTCATAATATTTCTTACTGGGCTAGTTGAGCTCACCATTTTCTTTCACTGTTCTGTTCAAGAAATGAGAATATAATTGGAACTAGTCGGGGAATGGATTGATGGTCCAGATGGTTGCTTTTGTATTCCTCACTATTCTATGAAATAGTGTGATAATAATTATAATGAGGACTCCATTTGAGTTTGGATATTGTCTAGAAGATAATATTCGTGTTAAAACTCTCAGCTATGTTTTGTCGTATTTTTACACGACAGTTGTATAATTAAGTTTGTATTTGAATTTTGTACCATATATTTGGAGACTTAAAATGGGTGATATATACCTATTTTGGGGGCGTCACAATAAAGCATATATTTTGTAACAATCTTATTCATTTATTAATAAAAAGTATTAATTTCTTAAAGGTTTTTAATTATCTACATGATGCTGCTTTATAATATGCCATAAGCCCATAGTTTTAAGCAATGCTTTTAGAATAATGATGATGATCATTCTAATGAGATCTAAATTCTTAGAAAGCTTAAAACTAAAATAGTTCCCAATCGTTGGATTACTAAATCGGGGATTAGTGAATCCGGAGAGATTGGTACATACGTTACTTGCTCATTGGATGAGGATGATTGATCTCATGATCATTTCTGTAGAGACATCAAAGCAAGTATGTAGGTGCTTATTAGAGAATAAGTTCACTGAACGTGGTTCGCTAAGGAATACCTAATGGAGTTTTACTTACGTGTCAATAGGAATTCCTGTAGTGATAGTAGTACAAGTGTTCCTTGGACTTGATATCATCATAGTATCTTCTGTATGATAAATTATACTCTGACTTATTCCTTAAGACCCTTAGGGTATATCAAAGGGTATGTTTGGGTATAATAAGTTGTACGTGGAGATAATGTATGATCAATAAATAATCTACCACTTCTAGTCAATGAAGAGAAATGTCCTATGTGATTCAATAAATGACAACCTAGTAGTCCTTGGCCAAGGCAGAATGACATTAGAAAGGAGTTTCTAATTTGCATTATTTGGGGTTGTGCATTTAATAGTCGAAATACATATAATTAAATAAAATAAGACTTGATAAAGAATTCCATATCTTATATTTAATTGAGACATTATATATGTGGAAGGATTGAATTATGCAGTAACTATTTACTCAAAGGTTCTTTTATGATTAATGTTGAAATCTATATTATCTTGAAAGTCGTTAATCGCTAGGAGAGGCTTATCCCTATCAGAGAATAAATATTATTTATTTAAATAAATTAATAGTTTAATTTATTTATTTAAATAAGATTAGAATTGTTCTAATTGATTTATTCACAACTGATTAATATGGAGAACCTAAAGGGTCAAACCATAAAAGGAAGAATAATTATTTAAGAAGTTAATGTCATAATTGTAATAATATGTTAAGTGTATTTAATTTAATCTATTGTGATAAAGTAAATTAAATAGTTTAATATTTATTATTTAATATTTTGGAAATATTAAATATAATTTAATAAGAGGAGTCTTATTAATATTATTATAATTATAATTATTTTAATTTCTAAAGGAGTTTTGGAATTAATTTAATATAAGTAATCTCATTTATTCTAATAAGATTATAAGGCAAATTAGTTAAAAGAGTTTAGTTAATTATCCCTAACAAGATTAGGGAGCTTAATTAATTAAAGGAATTTAATTAAATAAATAATACCCTATTTTTTAATTAGATTAGAAATGTTAACTGATATCTTTATAAGAGGATTCTTATATCTGATATCATGAGATGTGATTCCAATTGTTGGAAAGTACACCTTTTTCTATAAAGATAAAAAATTAGGGTTTAGTCAACCACCCTTCTTCTGGAATATTTCTTCTTCCTTGGTGGATCACCTCTAGAGGCCAAACACTTGGATGGCTAACATTGATCAAAGGAAGGAACCAAACCCGATGGATTCAAGTTGAATGCGAAAAGGATTTGAGGTGAACTTGTACCTAAGGAAGCTCGAATATTTAAGAGTATAATTCTTGTTCTTTATCTTTTCATTTAATTAATAATTGTGCATAAAGGATGATCTGGGTATATGGTTTGTAAAATTTTAAAACACTATTTTATCATGTTTTCGCTTATTTAGTACAATTTGATTTCATTTATGAATCTTACAAATTAACCTAACAGTGGTATCAGAGCCAAACTTTTATGCGAATTATTAATTGCTTTGATTTGATATGTATGTTGATTTGTGTTTAGAACAATTTAATTGGGCATAATTTTTTATATAAAATTTATTTAAATAATAATAATAATAATAATAAAATAATAATAATAATAAAAATAACGTTATTGTGCTACTGCACTATTACCGTGTTCGGTTTATATATATATATATAATTCGTGATTCGTGAATCAGATCATGTTTCCTCGAAGTTAATATATATATATATATATATATATATATATATATATATATATATAAAAGAGTTTAATATTTATATATAATATTTAAATAATTTTATAATTAAAATAAAGAGTTTATTTTAATCTTAAAATTGAATTTTATGCTAACTAATTAGAGTTGGAATTGGATTCTATGATAACTAATTGGAGTTGAAATTGGATTCCATGTTTTCTATATAAAAGAGTTTATTTAGATATGGAATAAGATTTCATATTATTCAAAATAAAAGAGTTTATTTATGAATAGGAAAGAGAATCTGTGCTTCCTTGAATAAAATAGTTTATTTAGATATGGAATAAGATTTCATATTATTCAAAATAAAAGAGTTTATTTATGAATAGGAAAGAGAATGCGTGTTTCCTTAAATAAATGAGTTTATTTAGATATGTAATAAGATTTCATACTATCCAAAATAAAGGAGTTTATTTTGACTTAAAATTGGATTCCATAATTTATTAAAATAAATGAGTTTATTTTGATTAAAGATTTTGATTAAAATAAAATAATTTATTTTATTCAAAATTGGATAAATTAAAATAAAAGAGGTTTATTTTGATTAAAATAAAGGAGTTTATTTTGATTTTAAATTAGATTTTATGCTAACTAATTTTGCCCATTAAATGATATCAATATATATATATATATATATATATATATGATGTTTATTATTCATGAGATGAATGTTATTTATTGATGCATATGGTGATGTGTATGATAATAAATGAGATTGATTATGGACTATTGACCAATGTGATTTTATTTTATTTAAGTTGGATGCGTGAATGTATGAGTTTTATTAAAAGGGGTCTCTGTACCTCGCCTTCTCTATTTTTTTATTCTTAATGTAAATTCTTACTCTCTCCTATGTACTTCCCCTTGACTGTTGATCAAGGTTTCTATTTATTTTAAATACTTTTGTAATAGGAATAGTTAGAATTAATTTTGAAGAATTGGAGATCAAGGAGGAAAGAGCGGTTGAAGACCCGTTTGTAATGGAGCCTAGTATTTAAATGTAATAGTTATATTTAAATTTAATTCTTACACCCTAGGTTTGACCTTTTGGTACACTTGGTGGCTCTAGTGAACAAAACTAGAATAAAGTCTATAATCAATCCGGGTAGAATATAATATTCTATATGTGCATGCTTATATATATATATATATATATATATATATATATATATATATATATATATATATATATATATATATATAAAACATGCTTCACATGTTAATTAATATGACATGTATTTTATATATATGTGTATGCACGCTAAACAAGATGAGACAAATTAATAACAAACCCCTCAAATATTTTATATTAAGTTGTAACGTTCAAAGATATTTGGAATATCGAATGTCGCCTTCTAGCATGATAGAAACAATAGAGTATTGAATATTTAATATGAGTTTGTTGTGCACACATAAGGCAAGTATTAAATATTTAAGATGTTGTTTTTATTACATATGATGTTTATAATGAATTGAACATGTAGACACTCGAAATTTTTTGCACACCTGTTACTAACATTGTAGGAGAGCAGATTCGTCTTTCGAACATAACCCTGGAAGACAGATCACATCCATTTCGGATACTATCAGAAGTTCAGTCCCAACCCCAGAACACACTCTGGGAACATTAGCCTCAACTTTGGAACACACACCGGGAACGTCATTTCCAACCCCGAAACACACACCAGAAGGATCATTTCCAACCTCGGAGATAACCCCGAGTTTCGTCCTTGGCGATAACACCAAGGAATGTTGTTGCAGTTCTGGCGATAATCCCAGAAATGCTTGTTTCAAATGCATGCAATCAGCTTCAATCAGACCTCCTGTCGAGGCACTCATACCCTAGATCCGGAGCTAACACCGGGCAGACAGACATTCTCACAGATGACATTGTGTCATTCAAATAAGCCGTCCAATCCCATATGTAACCCTAAGCAACGTCTGCTTTCAACTCAAATCGGCGATAACCTCGGTGAGGAGTCACATGCCATCTTGCTACCTCAACACTTGTGCATCGTCTCAACACTTCAGACATATATACATACAACAATGTCCTACAAGAACCAAGGAGTTCCAATCCCGAGTGACTATTACGCGTGGCAGTACACCGGATAAAATTTGAAGCTTGAAGACCATGGTCATGGTCCCCTCTTCCTGACTTCGTACAACCTCTAATCCATGTCATTGCGTAACTCTCAACACAAGCAGCCCGAAGAAGATCATATATACCTCGTTCGGATTCTCGGATTGAAGTTCTGCAAGTTCGAGCGGATATTATAGTGCACGAGTGCACGATTTCTTGAGACGACAGACCATGGATACCGAGGCACCCTAGGCACCAAGTACAGTGTATCTGTGGTCGCTGCGTAGTAGTACACTCTACGGCCCCCTCTATAAATAGAGGGCTTAGGGTAGCCATTTTTTTAAAAAAGAAAAGGCGAGGAAGCCCTGTCCAATTTGCTTTGTACACACCCTATATTGAGTGTTTCCTCATTTTAAACACCTGTTAGCCCACATACAGTTATATATTTACCGGCGGGAGCTGAGTGTTTATCCATTTAGAGTCATAGAAGCCTGCATTGGCATGCCACTGTAAGACTTCTTATACTCTATAAAGCCTTTCTCTTCATATTTGCACACACTATTCTACACATTGAGAGTCGTGTTGTGTGCGTATGCCCGGTCTTCGGTCCGTGGTTTTCATTTCTGTCTATATATATATGCTTATATATGTATATATTTTTATATGGACTAACATTATCGAGTTATGCCTTGATTGAGCCTAGACTTATGTCTGAAGCGTTTACTCGCTTATATATATATACTTGTTGTCAGACATATCTGATGAGCCTGGATTTTACATCCGGAGCGTTTATTGCTTTTTTTATATATTTCTATATATATATATATAATTGTTTTCAGGCATATCCGATGAGCCTGGATTTTACATCTGGTGTGTTTATTGCTTATATATATATATATTTACATTTCTGTCAGGCCTGGAGTTTACTTCATGGCCTTTTACAGCTTTATTTACATTTCGCCTCACCTGGAGTTTACTTTGTGTTGGTTGATCCCTTTTATAGCTTTATTTACATTCAAGTCCTCGCCTTTTGAGTTTACTTCGTATGGTTGATAGCGATTCTCGCTTTATTTACATTTCGATCCCCATGGAGTTGCTTCGCAAGTGGTGATCATGCATATATATATATATTTACAAACTTTTTATATATATATATATATATATATATATATAATTTGCTTACCGCTTTCCATACAAACTCGCAAAGATTATATGAGCCTAGGAATCATGTGATCACAGTATTCACCATCAATCTAGATTTGGTTCCCTGATGGACTTTTTTCAAATTGTAAGCAACTTGTACATTATTTACAAAGTACTTAATTTCCTTTGATGGCTATCATGCCTATGAGGAGTTCTAAGATCGTCAGATATTATTTTCTCAAGATGCCTCGCATCCCAAAAATAAAAGCAAACAAGTTTAACATAATAATAATAAAATGGAAGTATGAAAAGGTCTCAATCCCTATTAAGCATGTGGTTTGAAAAGCCTCTTTTTATAAAACTTCATTGCTATATCTTGGTTAAAACCAATTTTCTATAAATTCAAACCTTGTGTATATAGGTGCTTAACGAGGCCTCATGACTACTTTCAAATAATTCCACATTGACACACACACACACACATTAATATAATAGTTTCTTTGAGAAGTGGCTGTCACCGTGGTAACACGGATGTCGGGGGGTGCCTAACACCTTCCCTCAACATAATCAAGCCCCCGAACCCAAATGAATCTCGGTTTCACAGACTCGTTTAGCAGTGTTACATCACTGGGTCAATGTGCAAACCTTTTCGATTGCGTTAGTGCAACCAGTTAAAAACACCAACTAGTGATTCTTAAAGTCAAATCGTCGAAATTACACATGTCGGACCTTTTTCACTTATTTTTTCAAACAAATCTCACATTAACATGAGAACACCAAAGAACAAGTAACGAAAAGGGACACCTAAAAATCCTGACGTGGACAGGTGGCGACTCTGCTGAGGACTCCAGTAAGAGGGCTTAAGTCGCTATTACAAGCTTTTCAAAATTGTTATATGCTTGTGTGTGAATGTTGCATTTACATTTATAATGATTGTGTACGAATGCATTTTACTTATCGCCTTTGCTAAATATCTATCTCAGGATATTAGTGCTTCAAGACATGTCATCATTTTGCATAAACGGTGAGACACGTTGTATGTGAATGTATGTTGTGTGGTCCCTCCACTAGGAGGCTATCATGTCGGTGTTTGATTACTGGACTCATAGGAAGACTAATTCCAACGAGGCATAGGAAAGGCGCCACCCAGATTCGCTCCAGTTGAAAGACCGGATTAACTTCCCATCATGTAGATTGCGATGATCTGGGAGCCTTCATTCCAAAAAGTCATGAGAGTAACCCTAAGATAGGTCAACCTCTGGTAAACCAAACGCGGAGGAAAGTCTCTTCATGCTTTTCATTTTTAATTACTTGTAAAAGCATTTACTTGTAATTTTATTCCATGATCATCTATATGTAATGGAAAATATGAAGAATACCTGTGCATATATGACATGTTATCAATTAACAACCATTTTTGCAGGACTATATTCCTAAAATGGGCACACCATGATAACATTTACATTATCCCTAAGACTAAAATATATAAGTCTTTTGTAGGGAAGCAATTGGGTCTGTTACCCGCTCAAAATCCAAAAAGGCCACGAGCCTACAGCCAATCATGTCTTCTTCTAACCAGTCTAATACTATTTCTCAAGAAGAATTTGACGGATTGAGTAAACAAATTACAGATTTGGCTATTGTGCTGAAAGAATTGCATCAATCTGCTTAGGGTACGAAGATGCCTACACATACAGAATCCTTTTCACAAGGAGGAGTTCAAGGTTTGGAAAAAACCATTCCAGAACCTCAGTTGGATACAACCAACAAAGACCCTGAAAACACCCATCTCAAAAGAGATCTAGACACCGATGGCATAAGGAAGAAGGTCCTCCAAATGGATGAAACTATCCGTGTTCTCAAAGGGATTAGAACACATGAAAGTGTTTCATACGCTGACCTTTGCATATTTCCTGGGGTTCATTATCTAGAGAAATTCAAAACCCCTGATTTTGAAAAATATGACAGATTAGGGGATCCTTATACACATTTGAAAGTGTTCATTGGAGAACTTGGATCTTATGCGGAAAATGAGAAGCTCAGAATGCAGCTATTCCAAAAGAGTCCTGACCGAGAAGCCTGCTCATGGTATACCGATTAGACAACTCAAAGATCCATAGTCGGAAGAGCTAGCTCACGCCTTTCTCACTCAATACAGTTTTCAATCTCAGATGGCTCCTGACCGGTACCAAATTACCAAGGTCAAGAAATAGTCATATGAGTCATTTAGAGAATATGCTCAAAGGTGGAGGTGCCTTTATCGCTCAAGTTATTCCTTCCATGACCGAATCAAAATGGTCATGACTTTCATAGATATATACGTGAAGCTCTTTCTATGAAAGAGTTTTAGCCGATAGATCGCAAAAACCATTCTCCTAAATGATTGAACACGGAGAAATGGTCGAGATGGGATTGAAGTCTCGATAGGATTCAAGACGAGTCGCTTCTTAAAGCCAAGCATCGAGCATATCCAATCCGGATCTTATGGAAACAGCCCCCGGAGGGTCCATGAAAAGAAAGAGGAGGATCTTTCCTTGATACTATAAGGACAGAAAGGCAGTCAGAACATGCCTATACAGAGGAGAAACTACTCCCATTTCCAAGCACAGTCTTCAAACCCTCCATTGCCTAAAAGTGGAGAAGTAAAGCATCCTCAAACGTTCATACCCGTAGGGGACTCGCTCAAGAATATTCTAGCTCTTCTGACTACTCAGAAGAAAATTACACATCTTCTTCCACCAGCCAACCCTAATGGGAGTGGTTTTAATGCTACTCGGAAGTGTGCTTATCATGCTAGAGCACCTGGACATGATACTCAAGATTGTTGGGCCTTGAAACACAAGATCCAAGATTTAATAGATAACAGTGAGATCGTGGTCACCAAACCAGATCAACCCCATGTGCAAGACAACACTCTTCCTCAACACAAAGAAGAAGAGGTTAACATGATCAGTTGGAGCACTGGACAGAGTTCCAGTTTCAACAGCAAATTATCCCCAACCATCAAAGACGGTGTTGATAAATGGGATTATGCAAAGTTCCAGTTTACTATGGAACGAAAGATGAAAGCTCTTTGCAAACAAATTGAGCAATTGGCAGAACTGGTGACCCACCATCATCAAGTCACATGCCAATTAATCAGACATGAGCATGCCTATCTCCTTCCTTTTGTTATGAATGTTCCACCATCACCTTCAGAAAGCGAAGCTATGGAGGATAAGGTTGAAAAGAGAGCAAATGCTAAAGCCCGTCAGGATTTTGCCAATTAGAGGGAGTTTACCTATCTGGGCCAATCTATAGAGGAAATATTTTAAATGTTGATCAATGAAGGAAGAATTACATCCCTTCTACCTCCAATCAATCCCCGTGCAAGAAGGTTTAACTACGATGGAGTGTGTCAGTATCATTCCTATTCTCGCGGTCACAGCACAGACGAATGTTGGGCACTCCGCCATCTCATTCAAAATCTTATTTATAGTGGTGTCTTGCAAATGGCAGATGATGACACTGTGCAACTTGAGTGTGGGAGTGCATGTCCTACCAAATGGAAGGGATCAGTAGCAGTTATATTCGATGAGGATTATGAAACTGTCAAAACATTTCCCATACAAGCAATTTAACTCAAAGGAGCTGACAATCCTTTGAAAGTGGCCGCACCAGAGCAAATTTCTTTACCTTTCAGACCATAATATCCTGTTGTCAACTTACACAAAGTTCCATGGAATTATGGAAAAGCTAAAGGATCCACGTCCATACTACTGCTATAGTGTCGAAGGAAAATCCACTGTATCTTACTCAGAGGGTGATAAAGCCTATTCTCAAAGCAAAGGGGAAGATTCCCATGGAGAAGATTGAAAAATTCCTCCGCACTATGGGCCATAATGAAGCCAAGGTGGTTCTAAGCTTAAGAGAAGCTCCACATCAGATATCAATACTGGACTTGGTTTTCTTCCGAGGATCATCTAAGATTTTATCAAGGTTTTGGAAGAAGCCTACTTACCAAAATCAGTGGATGTGGAAAAATTTCAACATATGGTTGATCACATTTTCAACAACAATGTGATATCCTTCACTGATGACGACATACCTCCCGAAGGGACCGGTCATTGCAAGCCATTGCATATTACAGTTTTATCTTCCGGGTATATGCTAGCTGGAGTTTTGATAGATGGAGGTTTGTCTCTAAATATATGTCCTTATGCCACCTTGGTGAAGATGAAAGTCAATCTCAAACAGATCCAAAGCAGCCATACGGTTATCAAAGCTTTTGATGGATACCGACGAAATTTCGTCGGAAAGATTGAGCTACCAATTAAGATTGGTCCAAATACATTCAATGTATCATTCCACGTCCTCAAGATAGATTCAGGATACAACCTGCTATTGGGGAGACCATGGATACACATGGATGGAGCTGTTCCCTCCACACTACATCAGCAACTCAAATACATTATCAACAACAGTCTAGTCACTGTTAACGCTGAGCCGGAATGTCCTGAACAAGGAGATCTGCCAATCATCAGCTTTAACTCGTGTTGAGCTTGGCCGGGCCATACCTTGGAAGTGAGTAACACTCAATACCATCCTATTAGAGCACCACTTCCCGTACCCAATATTTCTCGCCGAGGTTATGTCGGCCACTCAAGAAATGATGTCATTGGGTTATTAGCCTAAACAAGGCCTTGGTAAAAATCAGTAGGGTATTAAGCACCCTATTCAAGTGTCCAATCAAATTTGAACAGTCGGACTAGGCTATGTCGCCGGGCCCAAAGAATAGGAATCCTTATAAGCATAAGCGGTGTTCCTCAAGCTTCCGCCATACACTGCGATTTCTTCCATCTCAAGACCGCATGAGTCGACATACTCCAAAGACAAAGCCACCCCATGTTATGACTATGTTTGTTTCCCAAGCCAGTACCATTCAAAGCAAAAGAGGTACTGATTCCTGATCCAGAAGTGGAAGAAAAGGAGCGGAAACGTAAACATGACATCGCTTTGATGATGTCAGGCATACGTGTCATTGTTCATGATGAACATACAAACAGATATACCCCAGACGATGATTGCCTGTGATGTCATGGTTATCATTCGGGAGAAGGAGGACAATGACAACCCTCCATCATCTGCAGATTCATCGGACTTTGCCCTCGAAAATTGGAGCAAAGACTTCTATGCATTGGTCGACGAGGGTAAAACGGGCAGAAAATCCCTCTGCCCTGTAGATAACTTTAATTGCTTGCTTTTCTATACAGTATTAGCAGTTATTTTATCAGTATATGCTAAAGAGATAGAGATCTATGTGGATGACATCATTGTCAAGTCCCAAAGGGAGGAAGACCACTTAAACTATCTTAGAAAGCTATTCCACAGGTTGCGTAAGTACAACTTGAAGTTGAATCCAGCCAAGTGCGCCTTTGGTGTCAAATCAGGCAAGTTGCTAGGTTTTCTAGTCAGCCACAAAGGGATTGAACTGGATCCTACCAAAATCCAGGCCATCAAGGAAATGCCCATTCCTCTGACAAAGAAGGAAATACGGGGATTTTAGGGAAGAATCAACTTCATTAGCGAAATTCATCTCTCAACTCACAAAGAACTCTGTGAGCCCATCTTCAAGTCATTAAGGAAGAACTCCTCCACGAAAATGGAACGATGAGTGTCGAAAAGCCTTCCTTACCATTAAAAAGCAAACTGGGTTAACGCCCTATTTTGGTACCACCCAAAGATGATGTTCCCTGCTCATGTACTTGCCCATTAATGACAATGCCATAGGTCGCATGTCAGGGCAAAAGACGATAGAGGCCAAGAACGAGCTATCTATTACCTCAGCAAAAGATTCAGCATCAGTGAACACAAGTATACTCTAATTGAGAGGACTTGTTGTGCTTTAGCATGGGCTTCCATGAGGTTACAACATTACCTCTATGGTCACACAACCCATCTCATATCCCACGTGGATCCTCTCAAGTATGTGTTCAGTAAGCCCACACTGAATTATCGGCTGTCCAGATGGCAGTTGATCCTGCAGCAATTTGACATCGTCTACGTGACGCAAAAGTCTATCAAAGGTCAAGGAATTGCGGATCAACTGGCCGCCGCACCTGCAGGAGATTATAAAGCCTTAGAAACATACTTCCCCGATGAAAGGGTAATGAAAGTTCAGCAACACCATCAGTACGATGCATGCCATATATGGAAAATGTATTTTGATGGAGCTATTAACATAGAAGGCTCTGGAGCCGGGCGCTTTAATATCGATACTGGAGTTAGATCCCGTCATTGGGCAAATTGAGTTTGTCAAAGACCAACAACATAGCTGAGTATGAAGGCTATATCACGGGGTTAAAACTTACCCGTTCAATGAGCATCAGACGGTTAACTATCTTTGGGGATTCCGAATTGGTAATCAAACAATCCACAAGGATTTATCAAACCAAAGAATAACATTTGCTGTCTTACCATCGACAAGTTTTACAGATGGCTTTGGAGTTAGAAGAAATCTCCTTTCTACACATTCCTCGTAATAGGAATGATTTTACGGATGCACTAGCTATGTTGGCCTCTTTGATTCACATACCTGACAAGGAAAACATGCAAAGCATCACATTTGCTCTACAAAAGGCCCCAGCTTATGGGAATTATGTTGGAGAAGTATCGGATGAGCTATCTCCCATCCAAAACCCTCGGTATCAACATATCAAGGAGTATCTACGAGATGGATCTTCACCCGTTGAGGCAAGCCTAACTGAGAAGAGGCGGATCTGTCAATTTGCTATGAAATTCTACCTGAGCGGAGATGCACTCTACAAAAGAGATGCAGGATTAGGTCTCCTTAGATATCTGGACAAAGACCAAGCTCAGAGGCTCATGGATGAGATCCATGGTGGAGTATATGGCCCACACATGAGCGGCTCCTTACTTGTCAAGAAAATTCTCAGAACAGGGCATTATTGGTTTACACTCAAAGCTGACTGTGATGATCACGTCAAGA
Organism: Panax ginseng; assembly: GCA_020205605.1. NCBI lineage: Eukaryota > Viridiplantae > Streptophyta > Magnoliopsida > Apiales > Araliaceae > Panax > Panax ginseng. The sequence continues at coordinate 87,335,743 of CM035139.1, read as the reverse complement.
GATGCTATCAATACCAAATTCATGGGAATGCTATCCACGTCCCTCCAAGGGAACTCCACAATATGAGTTCGCCATGGCCCTTCTCAATGTGGGGAATGGACGTGATCGGGCCCATCGAGCCCAAAGCCAGTAATGGACATCGATTCATATTCACCATGATCGACTACTTCTCCAAATGGGTAGAAGCAACCTCTTTCCCCAGGGTTACCAAAGAAGTAATCATTGCTTTCATCAGAAACATTGTATTCTGTCGATATGGACAAATAGAGGTCATTGTGTCAGACAATGCTAAGAACCTCAACAACAAGATGATGGAGGAGTTATGCAGTAAATTCCACATCAAACACCTTAACTTCGTCATCTACCATCCAAAGATGAATGGTGCTGTTGAAGTGGCTAATAAAAATATCAAGAAGATCATGCAAAAAATGTCCGCCAATAACAAAGGATGGCCTGACCTCTTGCCTCAATTTATTAGCCTACGTAACTTTAATGCGCATTTCCACCGGGCAACCCCATACTCATTAGCCTATGGGATGGAAGCAAAGGTTCCCCATAGAGGTGAAAATGGAATCCTCAGAGTGTTGATGGATGCTCACTTGGATGAAGACCAATGGGTACAAGACAGTATCACTAATCGCCTCTAATAGACGAAAAGGCGAACCGCATCTATCTTCCATGGTCATTATATCAAAGAAAGGATCGCATTTATCCTACAATGTAAAAAAGTCCGACTACTATAGCTTCAAACAACATGACTTGGTTTTGAAGAAGATCATTGACAACCAAGATCAATCTAAGGGAAAATTCGCTCCTAACTGGAAAGGTCCGTTTGTTGTAAAGGAGGTATTGACAAGAGGTGCTCTCAGACTACAGGAAATGGATGGCGATGAATTTCCACAGCTAATCAACTCGGATTCCATGAAATAGTACTATGTCTGAAGTTACCATCAAGCAAACCTCCTGGTATTGATCACCCAATCACCAGTCATTCCGGTTTTTAACCCTCTCTTTTTACAAACTCTTCTGCCCCTTAGGGAAACATACATTTAAAACCAGCAGCCTGGTTTAACTTCATTTCAAACCTTTTCATGCCTGCAGTTTATCCTGAAGATGGGATTAAACTTTTCTACACTTGGAGTTTATCTTGAAGACGGGATTAAATTTTTCACACCTGCAGTTTATCCTAAAGACGGGATTAAACTTTTCTATGCTTACAATTTGTCTTGAAGACGGGAGTAAACTTTTTCTACACCTGCAGTTTATCCCCATTTTGGGATCAAACTTTCTTCTCCCCGTAGTATAGCTTGCATATGGGATTCACACTTCTCTTTGGCTGCGATTCGTCTTGAGGGGCGAACTACGTCTACCTGATCTCCCTGATACCCGGAAGTACGTAGGCAACCATATTCTATATGGCCCGGTTGCAATAAACAAAAAAACAACAAAAACATTTCTGCCCTTCCTCTACAAAAAACAAAAATAACAAAAATACTTCTACACCCATCTGCCTTTCACATTCAGCGTTGAACCTCTTACACCAGGTTCAAACTATGCAGACTTGATCTCCTCTTCAATAGGAGAACGTAGGCAGACATTTATGGTTCAGTCTAACCCCTACCAGAACAAAAATGCTTGTCACACGATACTGGGATTAACCTTCAATCTACCACATTTCATCGGCTTTAAACCAAGGGGATGGAATTACCCAACCTCTCCTCACAAATAGGAGATTCGGTGACCATCTAAGCTGCGGTTGTGCCTCGAAGAGCAACACCAATCCATAAGAGATGGAATTAAGCAGGCTTCTCACAAATAGAAGTACTGTCTCAGAGAGGAAAAGCCACACTCCTCTCCATATTTCCATACAAATACCAGTCCCAAGACACCAAAGATGGTAGGGATACATACAGTTCAATGATCCATTCTGAGAGATCCTGTGATAGCTCAATGTCCACATATCAAGGATAAGTTCAAAATGCATCGAGATCACAAGGCCTTGAAGAAAAAGGCAAATATCAAGCAAGTATCAAGGCATAACTGAAAGGGAAGTAAATTAAAATATATTTCTCTGCCATATATACTACTGTTTGATATATACATCTGTGTTGTACATGACAAAATGGCTAAGCTAGTCTGTGCAGGAAAATACAAAGCTATCTACAGATCTGTGTGTATGTGAACTATCAGATCTAATATAGCATCCCTCTCTGACGATAGAGGTAAAGCTGCAAGCTCCTGCCCAATGGCATCTACACGAGCTAGCAGATCAGAGGCTAACTGCATGGTGGCATGATGCTCATTTATGTATGCACTCATATCGGTAAGGATGCCTGTCGTATGGGATCTCACTGAGGTACTGTCTACAATAGCCACATCCCTAGCAGATAGAGCGGCATCCCGCTCCACAATCAATGCATCCCTAGCTGATCTAGCCTCATCCATCTCTAACAGAGCGACGTCTCTCCCATCTAGAGTTGTCAACATCACGGCCCTAGCCTTATCTCTATAATAGGTCATCAGATGTAAGATCTGCTCCAAATGATGTCTTTCAATCTTGAGTATGAAAGGCACTTCGGGGTGGGAGAATCCATCACAAATGTCGGCAAATTTCAATGCCAAGTCCCCATTGATGGGAATGTCAGCCTCCTATATAGGCTCCTCATCGTCGGAATCAATATCCTCCACTGTGGATACTACCATAGTCGATGCAGTCTCTATCTCCATCTATGCTAAATACTCTGCAGAATAACCCGGATGACTGACAGAAAAATTAGCTAGCTCTCACTGATCCCAACAGGCAAATAACCTGGATCTGTCCGCTGATGATAAGTGGCGAGAAGCGAAACGCTGAATCACTGCCCCTTATATGGGTGGAAATCCTAAAACTGGTCAAACTGACACATCACGACCAGTGGGTGGTAGGTGATCATCCCTCTCAAACCAGCTAGAGGTAGATAATCCATGCCCGGAGCATGAGTAATGAAGTTGTAGGGTGAGCTAAGCCTTAAACATGGTAATATGGCAAATGGATCTCCAATCCCTGCCAGGAAAGCTGACCAAGATGCAACATCTGTACACTCTACAGGCTGGAAGTAGTACGACCTCCCTATATCATGGGTGAAACAATATCCATGCCGTCTGAATGTGCCAATCGGTCCCAAGTGTGACATAAACCACACGCATAACATACGACCGAAATCACCTATGAACACTCCCCGCTTGATAAGTGCAAAGAATATGTGGTCACCTCGTAGTCTCTCGCCATAATCATCGGTAGGATGGTGTGACCCTCTCGGAGAGCTCTCATTGCCATAATGACACCGATGTCCAACTCATCCATGTATAGTGGCATGTAGACGTATGACAATACGCACAACAATAGTACATACACTCTGGCCAAACACCACTGATCCTCCGATGCGGTGAAATCCCCGGAATACCGTGCGTAACTATCCTTAGAGCCAAATCTGTCAAACAAAAAATGCTGGGATATCACGTGGCCAGATGTAATCTCGTCCTAGACCACTCTACGCCTCAAGCCGGTGAGGGTCATGAACTGTCTACTCATGTATTCGATCGCCATGTGCACGCAATGTCTGTCCAACGGTAGCATCGTCAACCGTGCATACTCCTCCAAAGTAGGAGTCAACTCTCGGGTCCTGAATAGGAAGACCTGTCTCTCTGGTACCTAATGCTCTAGCATACCATCTATGAACCCTATAGGAACCTGAAACATCAACAAGGTCATAGTGTCTCAGCAAGAAATCATTTACTATCACCCTCGTTCTGGTGGTGACATACTATCATACCATGAAGAGACACCGATGCCACCAAAATGGTGTGGGTATGATCAATACGGCTAAATCGTCAAGAAGACATTTGTATGGGCCGTAATCATAAGACCATCCAGGTCAATGCTGAATATCTCTTGATATACATACATATGCATAACATAATAACATGCATTATATAATAGATGGCAATATGATATAGGGAAAAATTGTACATACATTCCTAAGTATATCATTATCTAATACATCTCTGTACAGCTAAAATACAGGGAAATGGGACGAAGCTACCCAACATCTCAACAGAGGCCTATCAAAAGATATAATGAATGGGGCGGTTACCCAAAGTTAGCCTAATGTAGAGGCTTATCAAAAGAGATAACGAGAAATATACATCAGAAGAAGTTAATGGTATCGATGTCTACATAGTCGATCGTGTCCACCTGATGTAACTCCTCCTGAGTCACTGGATCTCTATCTACAGGGATGTCAGGCCTATACAAGGGAGGATCTGTACCAACAAAACCATATGGGTCACCTGAGGGGCCAACACCAGATCTGGAAGGATCAAAAGTGTGTGCCTATGAAGGATCTCTGCCCAAGTGCCGGATAGAGAAATGTGCCCGGTCCAACTGTCGGGTTAAACTGTCAATCTGTGTCACATGAGTCGGATCTCTGACACAGGCTAGCCAATCCGTCATCATCATGGATCCTGGAATCATATCCCCCATAAACTGTGTGGCATAGGTCTGAGCTCCAATGGTACGAGGGAACCACCAATGCTGGAACATCTCCTGAGTGCAGGGGCCCTCTGATAATGTATAACCGTCAATCCCTAACAATAGGATGTCAATAATAGGTGACTGCGAAACATGCCAATAACACCTAGCAGGAGGCAAGATCGGCATGCGAATCTCTCCTGTAGTGCTCCTGATAGCACGTTCTCCTAAATAGAGCTCCCATCCTCCATCTGTGAAGAGAGGAATCCTACGGGTGGACATAACGTACTCAACTCTAGTCGGGTACCCATCCTCAAATCCAACACTCAAGTGTTCCGCAGAATAGGGAACCCATGTGATGACATCCGCTGTTAACAACTCCAGCTATAGGCGATAATGAGTGAAACCCTCAACTACAGGGACCTCCGCTAGTATGGAATGATTCAATCTTCGTCCTCGTGGATAGGTGTCTAAACCTAACATGCTCACAGGATGAAAACATGGAAGCCTCTTATAGGCCCAAAACTGCCAACACAAAGGCAAGCATCTGCTGTCAGTCAATGCTCTTAACCTGTACATGGGAAAAGACAAGAAAAATACTCACTAATAGAAATGGGTAGAATCCTAACCAAGCCTCGGTCAAGCCCTGCGATCGCATGTGCATTCCCCTGAGGAAGTAGGCAAAGTTGTAGGAATCCTAATCATAATATCCTATATGGTCCACATGTCGAGTGACGCTGATCAAAGAGAAGGACATTGTAGAAGAGTTATCTACTATGAAGTAGCCCCTAATGATCATCAGGAACAATCACCGAAGAATGTGGTCCCTGACTCTTACATCATCGGGTATAGGCTCACTCAACAGCCCACTCATAGCATCTATGCTCAAAGGACCTGTACGAACAGTCCTACCCTTGAGCGCCTCCACTGAAACTCCCAACAAGGATCTCGACTAAGAGGGGTAATATCCGCCAGATAAGGCAATCGGATCCCTCCAAATCAGATACATTTGATAAATCGCCAACCCATCGGCTTCATCATCACCTCACAGTCCAACAAATTGAGTAACTGAGTCTGGTGAAACCACCGCTCACACAATGCCCTGAGATAACCCTAGGGCCAGCGATGGGGAAGAATGGAAAAGAATGTCCCGAATCCCCAGCCATGTATAATCTTTCTATAGTCATCATGCAAGGCCTGATACATAGAGTGGATGCTAATCCAATTCCCTCGAGGCTGTGTAAAGTCGGGAACCTACATCAAATGCAGATCAACATCAGAATCCTTTACTCGTCATTAATAGGAAACAAGGAAGATTAAGATCTAACTTCATACCTCGTTTGCGTGCAGGTATACTGAAGGATGCCGACTCAAGTCACCCATAAGATTTGGGTTCACCACTTGAATACCTGGAAACTCCCTACGGGGAACACGTGCAACAAAAGTAGGAACCTCAATCGGTACATCCTCCTCCTCATCCTCAACATCCAGCACTTCAACCCGGATAGGACGAATCACCGCCTCCACCAAATGACGAGGCTGTCTAACAGAACGGGGTCGAGGTACTTCAGAAGCCCTCCTCCGTACACTAAAAGTGGTCCTACAGGAACTACTCGGCTGATCTGGATCCATAATATCTGGACAACAAGTCTCCAAATCACCTCAGAAAAGGTGTGGTAAATTCTTACCTTGAGCTTTTCAAAATGCATTTTATGATTACATGCATGCATGTATTATTTTAACATACATCTACAGTAGAGTTAAAAATGCATGACTACCCAATGCCTACATTTTGGAAAATTTTGCAATACCCCTTTGTAAATGGGACTATCCATATGCACATAGGCATGACTAGGTGGCCATTCAGTAACACACCTACCAACAGTCATATACATCCTAAATGCATTTAGTACATTGCAGTAAAAAATCCGTAAGTGTAGTCTAATTACCAGGGTTATTTTACTTTTCTACCTATACTCATTTGTCCTCAAATAGGATAAGAAATGACAGTTTAAAAGTCAAGCATGGTTTAATACTAACATTTACTATGTTGAATATTTTTTATCATATCATATCAGCATGAATATTCACTACTATGTGTCTAAATGCATTTCATGTGATAAGTCATTTTCCAACGGATAGAAATTGGAAAAAAATACATGCATACGTTACCAGGACAATGAAGAACACTTGTACGGTAGTAGAATATGCAGAAAGTTGCCCGAACTCAACAGGTCTGAAGAAGAGCTCTCAGATTTCCTTCGTCGCGCAGCTTGAAAATGACTTATGAAAGCAACCCGCAGGCTTTGTATAACCACAGTTGGTCGCAAGTCCACCTGCGGCTGCTGTAGGTGTACCTGCAACACCCCATTATGGGTCCCCACCTCCGAATCATTCTAGTTAGAGTTGCAAAGGAGGTCTAGCAAGCTGAAAAGGCCAAATCAGGAATAAAAACGCTACGCGATTGAGCGAAATAGCCTGAAATCCTAGTTTTTATAGGCCGCAATCTGGCCCCATCTCTCTCATTGGTATTCTCCTGTGTACAAGGTATACTATATCAATGGCCTCAGCTTTTACAAATCATGCTCAGCAATACCTCACAAAGGTCCGATGTCACCAAAGGTGGTCAATAACCCTAGAAGTAACCCGACCAAGGGGTTATAATCCAAGTTATGAAATAATGAAGTATCCTCGGTGGGGGTTACATCACCGGAGTTACAAATCATCCACGTATCCCCGACGGGGGTTACAATGCCGAAGTTACAAATCATCCACGTATCCCCTGTGGGGGTTACAACACAATTCAGCCATTGATATACATATCAATGATGGTCAAGCAACCTTGATGTTATATCAGCCAATGACAAGTAAACCCATCGAAGCAACCTTCCCCAGCAAGGGTCACAATGCGATGCAACCATTAATACATACATCAATGAAGGTCAAACAGCCTTGACAATGCACCCAGCAGGGATCTATCCGGTGATACACACATCAACGAAGGTCAGGAAACCCTGACAAGTGCATATAATGTTGGCAGTAACTCGACAGGATGATAAGATATGTTATACACATCCTCAAGCAGACAAAGCTTTATCCCCACAGATCTCTTGTACACAAGTGGCACCTCTATGGAGAATGAAGTCTGTGTCTAGGATTTACGACATTGGTGATAGCCCCAACGTCAAAATCCTTGAAGACTTGGATCGCATGTCCAAGACATCAATGCTTGTCATCCCAGCAGGATTAGACGATAATCATTCAATCATGCATCATACATTTGCATCATGTTGCTGCACATAGCATCATGTTTATCTTGTTGCATTTCAAGTGTCTAGGATTCTTTATCCTATCCATGCCTTGTATTGCATGAATATGATAAAGAGGGGCATCTATAGACTCTCAAAATTTTTTGCACACCTGTTACTAACATTGCAGGAGAGCAGATTCGTCTTTCAGACATAACCCTAGAAGACAGCTCACATCCATTCTGGATACTACCGGAAGTTCAGTCCCAACCCCGGAACACACACCGGGAACATCAGCCTCAACCCCAGAACACACACTGGGAACATCATTTCCAACCCCAGAATACACACCGGAAGGATCATTTCCAACCTCGGAGATAACCTCGAGTTTTGTCATTGGGGATAATACCAAGGAATGTTGTTGCAGTTCCGGTGATAACCCAAGAAATGCTTGTTTCAAATGCATGCAATCAGCTTCAATCAGACCTCCTGCCGAGGCACTCATAACTCAGATCTGGAGCTAACACCGGGCAGATAGGCATTCTCATAGATGACATTGTGGCATTCAAACAAGCAGTCCAATCTCAAATGTAACCCTAAGCAACGTCTGCTTTCAACTCAAATCAGCGATAACCTCGATGAGGAGTCACATGTCATCTTGCTACCTCAACACTTGTGTGTCGTCTCAATACTTCACATATATACATACAACAATGTCCTACAAGAACCAAGGAGTTCCAATCCCGAGTGACTATTATGCGTGGCAGTACACTGGATATAATTTGAAGCTTGAAGACCATGGGCATGGTCCCCTCTTCCTGACTTCGTACAACCTCTAATCCATGTCATTGCGTAACTCTCGATACAAGCAGCCCGAAGAAGGTCGTATATACCTCGTTCGGATGCTCGGATTGAAGTTCTACAAGTTCGAGCGGACATTACAGTGCACGAGTGCATGTACTTCGAGACGACGGACCATGGAACCCGGACACCCCGGCAAATGCGCAGTGCATCTCGCTACCTCTATAAATAGAGGGCTTGGGGTAGCCATTTTTTTTTTAAAAAAGTAATGGCAAGGAAGCCCTGTCCAATTTGCTCTGTATACACCATATATCGAGTGTTTCCTCATTTTAAACACTAATTATAGCCACATATAGTTATATATTTATCAAGGAGCCGAAAGTGTTTATCCATTTAGAGTTATAGAAGCTCGTTGGCATTCATCGTAAGCCTCTCTTATATACTATATAAAGCCTTTTTCTTCATATTTGTACACACTATTCTACACATCGAGAGTCGTGTTGTGTGTGTATATGGGCTTTAATTTCATCTGTGTTTTCATTTCTATCTATATATATATACTTATATATGTATATATTTTTATATGGACTAACATTATCGAGTTATGCCTCAATTGAGCCTAGACTTATGTCTGGAGCGTTTACTCGCTTATATATATATATATATATATATATATATATATATATATATATAATTATTGTCAGACATATCTGATGAGCCTGAATTTTACATCCGGAGCATTTATTGCTTTTATATATATATTTGTATATATATAATTGTTGTTGGACATATCTGATGAGCCTGGATTTTACATCCGGTTCATTTATTGCTTATATATATATATATTTACATTTCTGTCAGGCCTGGAGTGTAACGACCTAGAAATTCACTTAGTTTAAAAATTAAGTTTTGAATATTATTTGTATTTTGTGCTTAAATGTCATTTTATGACCTAGGATGGTGATAATATTGTACTATTTATGTTGCATGCAAGAATAAATAATTAAGAATTTTGAAGACGAAAATAAAAAAATTTCGAGAAAGTTTGCGTAAAAACACTATTCACGTGAAGAACGATACGAGTTAGGTTTTGACCCTAAGTTCTTTTGAGAAATCTGTACGTCGTATTGACTTTCCGTTTCAAGATCTACCGGTAATACGTCGTGAAAAGTTTTGTTGTCCAATAAAAAATTTCCTCCGAAAAACGTCGTGCTTAAAAAATTTTCTTGTGTTTTTGGACTTTTCGGTATATTCATTTTGACAAGTTGCTTTGTCATGCTTACACTGACAAAATGCTTTGTCATGCTTACACTGACAAAATGCATTATCGAGCTTGGTTGCAAGCTGCTGTGTCGAGCTTAGTAGATATTTTTTGTGGCAAGCTGTTGTGTCGAGCTTGGTTGCAAGCTGCTGTGTCGAGCTTAGTAGATATTTTTGGTTGTAAGCTGCTGTGTCGAGCTTAGTAGATATTTTTGGTGGCGGGCTTCTGTGTCGAGCTTAGTAGATATTTTTGGTAGCAAGCTGTTGTGTCTAGCTTAATTGCAAGTTGCTGTGTTGAGCTTAGTTGTAAGCTGCTGTGTCGAGCTTGGTAGATATTTTGTGGCTTAAAGACAAAAATAACCTAACCTAGGAACTCCTATAAATAGACCATTCCTCCTTCATTTAAATTTTCCAATTCACAAAGTTATAATCTTAAGTTGCAAAGAAATAGTTAAAGCTTGCAACTACAAGTGGTAAACATCTCTAGTTGTTGTTATGTTCGATTTTATTCATTATATAGTCTATAAGCTCAACAACATAAGTCGTTACCATGTTCGGATTTTCCAACTCCGTGTTTCTTCATGTGTTCTTGATCAAATCTAATATTATTTAAGTTTATGTTATTTCTTTTAAAAAATTTTATAATCACCTATGCAAGCTGTTATAATGCCCAAAATATTTTAATTATGAAAACCAAAAGCTCAAGAACATAAGTCGTTACTATGTTAGATTTTTCGTTCTTCGTGTTCTTCGCGTTCTTCGTATATTCTTGAGAAAATGTCATAAATTTTACATAAGTAGGTTTATGATTTTATTATTTTTATGTTATGATATGTTATTAAGTGTTAGAACATGTTATCTAGCAAATTAATGCTCGTAGTATCATGTTTTACTAAATGAAAAGAAGAATTGTGAACCAAAATCACAATTTTGACATTTTTGTCCATTTTTTGAAATTTTAAAATGGTAATATGCTTTTGAATGATTAATAAATTGTAGATATGGAAGTTAGGAGCGCGTAGGCCCAAGAATCACCCAAAAATGTTTTAAAACGAAAACGTTATGGTAATTTCCGTAAAGGACATCAAAGATGAAAATTTCTTGGAGACTCTCTAATTTAAGGGCTTAAAAGAGCTAGGGTGTTAAGAAGCTTATATCACCTATGAACATAGTTAAGTTAAGTTATTATATAACATATAAAGTTATATAAAACGATGAATCTAACCGCTTATGCACTATATGATTGTGTAGGGTTATTTTAACAAGGTTACCCTTATAGTTTAGTGTACTAAACATCAAGGCAAGCTTCCTAAACCCTAAACTTATTTCTTCATTATGAAAGTCTTCTAACCTATCTTGTTATTTATACAAGTTCTTGAACCCTGTGTATTCGTTAAACAAGATTACCATCTTGAATTGCTTTTGATATGTTATACCAAACCTAAACTTGAATTGCTAATTGTTGTAAAGTTATTGCTATAGTATCAGCATAACTCAAAAATGAATTGTTTATTCATATGATAATGTTTATTGAGCATAAACTGTTGAGTCAAACCAAATTTTTTTGGTAAGACATCCTCTACTGAAGTTGGGTATCCCGTAAGGGATCGAGATATGGTCAATGAATATATTGATACTAATGTTGGGTGCATTTGAGCACTGGTAGGATGAAATGCATACTCCTAGGATGTTGAATGGGCTGATCCCCTATCTCATATCTGAACAAAATTTCTAAGTCTGTGTGACTTACAAAAATAAAGAAAAATTCCAGAAATGGTTGAAATAAATAGAAATCCAGAAATGGTAACAACTATCAGTCAAAATTTAAATTGTTGTATTTCTTCAAATCATATATTGTTATAAATACAAAACTTGTTGAGCATGTCATAACTCACTCTTGAAAATTATTCCTTTTGCAATGTTAGATGATAAAACCGGAACATCTGGGATGCATAATGGAAAGAAGTTATGCTTAGATTAGCTTATATTCCTGTCTAGTTTAATACTTTGTAATAAGAAATTCTTTATGAGAATCATGTAATCGAACCATAATATATGATATATAACATCTTTTATTTCCGCAACCGTGTTTTCCTTACATATATAGATGTAATTAGAATCTTCAATTTAGTTGAGATCCTTGGGAACGATTTATCTGAGTGAGGGTATTAGTATCATGGACTGTTCATGTTGTTATTAATAATCTGGATTTCGGATAGATAGTTATTATCGATATGATAGTGTAAATTTGCATGATATAGAATATACATCTGAGTGAGGGTATTGGTAATATGGACTGTTCATGTTATTACTAGTACTCTGAATTTTGGATAGATAGATACTATTCGTAGATAAAGTCTATACATCCAAGTGAGGGTATCCAAAAACAACAATAGTTCTGACGAGAACTAATATCTGTTATGGGATACTGTGAACCCTGGATCTATGGGAATTGTATCTTGTAATAATTGTATAGTAACTCGATTACATATAAGTATTGAATCGGATACCATGGGCGTATAGATTTTAATGCGTTATATTAATTGATTAGTCGTGAGCACCAAATCGGATATCACGGGCGTATAGATTTGGGGGCGTCACATGGAGTTTACTTCGTGGCCTATTACATCTTTATTTGTATTTCGTCCCGCCTGGAGTTTACTTCGTGGCGGTTGATCGCTTTTACAGCTTTATTTACATTCAAGTCCCGCCTGGAGTTTACTTCATGGCGGTTGATAGCATTTACTACTTTATTTAAATTTCTGATCCCCCATGGAGTTGCTTCGTGGTGGCTGATCATGCACATATATATCTATTTATAGCTTTTATATATATACATAACTGCTTACTACTTTCCATACAAACTGTAGTATCATGTGAGCCTAGGAATCATGTGATCACAGATTCAGTCTACTGAATCTATATTCAGTTCCTGTGATGGACTTTTTCAGCTGTAAGCAGCTTGTACAATATTTACAGTGTACGAATTTCCTTGGATGGTTGTCATGCCAATGAGGAGTTCGGCACTGTTGTATATTATTTTCTCGAAGATGCCTAGCATCTCGAAAATAAAAGCAAACAAGCCGAACATAATAATAATAAAATGGAAGTATGAAAAGGTCTCAATTCCTATTGAGTACAGGGTTTGGAAAGCTTCTTTTTATAAAACTTCATTGCTATATCTTGGTTAAAACTGAATTTTTCTATAAATTCAAACCTTGTATATATAGGTGTGAACGAGGCCTCACACTACTTTCAAATAATTCCACATTGACACACACACACACACATATTCATATAACAGTTTCTTTGAGAAGTGGCGGTCACCGTGGTAACACGGTTGTTGGGGGGTGCCTAACACCTTCCCTCCGCATAATCAAGCCCCCAAACCCAAATGAGTCTCGGTTTCATGTAGCAGTGTTACATCACTGGGTCAATGTGCAAACCTTTTCGGTTGCGTTGGTGCAACCAGTTAAAAATACCAACTGGCAACTCTTAAAGTCAAATCGTCGAAATTACATATGTCGGACCTTTTTCACTTGTTTTTTTAAATAAATCTCACATTAACATGAGAATACCAAAGAACAAGTAACGAAAAGGGACACCTAAAAATCCCAACGTCGACAGAACATTACTACTTTGTTGTGCACACACAAGGGTTATAGTTTTCTCTTCACTTATATGGAAATGTTGGGTCTGACTTAACTTAAATCATTTTAGTTCGAATGTGCACACACTTGACCATTATGATTTAAGAGGCAAAATACAAGTAGTTGATATAATTGACAAGAGTTGTCCACTTATTTATTTATATATAGTTTGTTGTGCACACACAAGGCTATATACATTTGAAATGGGATCCTTAGTCTTACTAGCATATCTTTAATTAAATATTTCTGAACTATATATATTGAGGGTAATATAATTTGAAGAAAATAGTGGGAGATACTAATTTAAAATATGACCTAATTTATTTTGGTAATTAATAAAAGAATGTATGCTAAAATGTTGTTAATTACAAATTCAATTATAGAATTTTATAATGTCTAAAATAACTATCACTGCGTATCATATTAGATGCTAAATTAATCGGACTGAATTAAACGGATTGGTTAAGGAAATTGAGAATAGTTCTCACGACTGAAAAGATATCTTATGTCCTTAATACGCCTATCCCTGCAATAGTTGCAGACAATGCCTATGAGGAAGAGATTGTTACTTTTAGAAAGTTGCAAGATGATGCATAGTTGGCTCAATGCATCATGCTCGCATCCATGAGTAACGAGCTTCAGTGTCAGCATAAAACTATGGATGCTCTTACTATATTCCTGCACATCAAGTAGTTGATGGTGAGGAAATTAGGACTGATAGATATCAGATATCTAAGGAGCTCTTCCGATCTAAAATGACCGATGACACTAAAATACAGATAAAAGTCCATTATCAATTTGATTGAATAATTAGGACAACGGGTTTTGCCATGGATGGGGAGTGTGACGCCCCCAAAATAGGTATACATCACCCATCTTGAGTCGCCAAATATATGGTACATAAATCAAATAAAAAACCTTTTTAACACAACTGTCGTGTAAAAATACGACAAAATATAGCTGAGTTTTTACATGAATATTGTCTTATAGACAATATCCAAACTCAAATTCAATCCTCATTACATTTATTATCACACTAAGTAGTGAGGACTACTAAAATAACCATCTCGGACCGTCACTCCATTCTCCGTCTAGTCCCGGGTACGTTCTCATTTCCTGAAGAGAATAGTGAAAGCAAAAGGGTGAGCTCAACTAGCCCAGTAAGAAATATTATGACTAAGATAATGCAGAATAAATTATCACTAGCCTTCGACAATGTTGAACTGATAAAATACAATAAACATCAAGTTTAACTGCAATGGAACAAGCAATCCATTAGAAGAGTCAAGTAGAGCATGATATCTACTATCTTCTATGATTTAATAAGTTTTTCATCCACTTTATCGCTGAGACTCAGCTTAATAAATAAACCACATCATCGAATCATCCCTGCACTACAGCCCAAGGATATTCATGTAATCACCAATGTTCATGATTATACCGAATAATCCCTGGTCATAATCATACCAACAACTGTCCATCAATGCACTACGGGCCAATAAGGACTTTTACCACATCACTTGTAACATTACAGGTCACCATTATTCTGAATGATCCCTGTTCATAATCATACCAATCAACAGTCCATCTATGCATGTAAGCCAAAGATGACTTTCATCACAGTATAAGCATGAGGATGATGACAATGATATAAGCATTAATCCAACGAAATAAAGGATAAATATTAAAGACTTTAAATTTATCCAGAGTTTAAAAATATCCAAATTGTCAACATGATACTGCTTTGTGGAGTTAAATTCAAGAATAATATTCATGTATCGAAAATAATTTGGATAGAAAAGAAATATATTTTTTGGGTGAATAATATCCCGTAAATAGTACCTTGTGAATAGTACTTCGGGAATAGTACCTCATGAATAGTACCCCGGCATAAAAAGTGCCCCTAATACCTAAGTGAATAGTAACCTGTGAATAGTAACTCGTGAATATTACTCTGGCATGAAAAGTACCCCGAGTATCCGAGTGAATAGTAATTGGGTGAATAGTAACCCATAAATAGTAACTCATGAATAGTATTTCGGTATGAAAAGATCAATAATTATCAATAAAGCTCAGAATAATATTTCCATGAAAAGATACTAGATGAAGGGCAAATATTAAGGATATTTTACTAATTTCACGGAGTATAGAAAATATACTTTATCAGAATGAGTGTAGAATTAGGAATACGAAACGAAATAATATTACTCACATACTAAAGAGTATGGAAGAAAATATTATTTCTACGAATACGAAAAAAAATTAATATCTCTTACCTCAAAAGAAGACTGGATACTAGAATAGCGAAGTAGCAGACTTCTCTTCTTTCTCTCTATAGTTTCTCTCTCTATAATTGCTCTTGTGAGTTTTAGTGAATTGGTGAGAATAAAATAAGAATGAGCTTCTATTTATAGGAAAATATAGTTTCGATAATTACACGTTTTGGGGCTCAAAATATTACAGTATAATACCTTCATCTTTTCCTCAATTTTTAATTTAGTCCTACAAGTATTATCAAACTTTTAGCACCTCCCCTAATATTACATCATGTGAATCAATAGTATATTCATGTAAATCAATAGTTCTATACATGTGAAAACATAGTTATAGTATAGTACCTTTATCTATACCTCTATTTTTAATTTAGTCATGCAAGTATTATCAATCTTGCACCAACTCCTTTAATAGTACATGCATGTGAATCAATAGTACATACATGTGAACAAATAGTTATAAGCATTTGAATTAATAGCAATTAATTGCTTATTTATCCGATTAATTACCCGATTGGTCAATATAACCTCCAAAAATCAATTATTATCGAAATAAATGTCAATTTCCACTAACACTAATAATCCCAACACAATGGAACTATCAATTTCATCTTTAGTCAACACAAACTTATTCATCATTAATATTATAATTCACAATATTTAACAACCACATTATTCCCAAAAAAATAGGGGGCTTTCCGATAAGGATTTCTCCATATTGACGCGTAATTAGGTGACTAAACCTCTCATCGACAGAACTTTCTAGACAGCGTTAACATTGTAAATAATAATATGAATAACTTTGTCGTCTCAATTATTGATTTAATAATATAAAATATTATGCAGATGATATAGTGACAATAATTGAATCAATAATATGAGAGATATTATGCAGCAATTACTTTAGCAATAATTAAGTATAACTAAGTGACTTCTCACGTAAGCATCAATAATCAACACCGTGTGCTACTATGCAACCAAGCGTATTAGTGTACTTTTACCACCGGGTAGTTCAACAGTTTAACGGTAAAACTTTCGTCGTTATTTTTATAAAATTATATTTCTGTCATTTTCTAACTACGACAAAACTTCCATTGTGGGGTCCATAAATGATTGTGTCGTCGTACGAATATTCCTTGTTAAAACGAATATTTCCCGACCAATCGAATATTTTCTAACATCTTGCTTACTTTGCAAAATTTGTAAATATTACCCACAACTATAAAATTATATCATATCGACACCATAATATTCAAAAATATATTTCGAGAAAAATTATTCTTTATTCATAAAAGTTGTGGTCTTACAACCTCCCCTTCTTATGAAATTTCATCCTCGAAATTAGGGTACGTACCTGGTATGTCGAAGAGGTGAGGATACCTTGACTTAATTTCAGATTCTAACTCCCAGGTCATTTCCTCAACATCGTGGTTTCTCCACAAAACTTTGACTTGAGGTATAACCTTGTAGTGTAGAATATGATCCTTCTTATCAAAGATTTTAACAGGTACCTCTTCATACATTAAATCTTCCGCTATCTCGTCCGGTTCTAATTCAATAATGTGGTTCGGGTCATTCACATATTTACGTAACATAGATATGTAAAAAATGTTATGAACACGAGACATACTTGGCGATAAGGCGAGTCGATAGGCCACAGATCCTACTCGATCGAGTATTTTGAATGGCCCAATGAATCGAGGATTGAGCTTTCCTCTCTTTCCAAATCTTGTAACTCCTTTCCATGGAGCAACACGTAATAACACATACTCTCCAACATTGAATTCTATATCTCTTCGATGATGATCAGCATAACTCTTTTGTCGATCTGGTGAGGTCTTTATATGTTGCCTGATCATTTGAATCTTTTCCGTTGTCATGCGTACCAATTATGGTCCCAACAATGTTGCTTCACCCACCTCATCCCAGCATACTGGAGAACGACACTTGCGTCAATACAACGCCTCGAATGGAGCCATGCCAATACTTACTTGATAACTATTGTTGTAGGAGAATTCCACCAATGACAAAAACTTATCCCAACTTTCTTTAAAGTTAAGGACTCAGAGTCTTAATAAATCCTCAAGAGTTTGAATAGTCCTCTTCGACCGCCCGTCCGTTTGAGGATGATATGCCGAACTAAATCGTAAATCCGTGCCCATAGCTTTTTGCAAACTAACCCAAAATCGTGAAGTGAATATTGGGTCTCGATCAAAAAATATGGATACTGGCATACCATGCAGTCTTACAATCTCATTTATGTATAAACGAGCTAGACGTTCAAGTGAATAAGTTTCTTGTATAGGTAAGAAATGAACAGACTTGGTCAATCTATTAATAATGACCCAAATTGCATCTCTGGCTTGAGAAACCTTGGGAAGACCAGTAACGAAATCCATGGTAATGTGCTCCCACTTCCATTCTGGAATTTCAAGTTGTTGCAATGGACCTTTTGGCACTTGATGCTCCGCCTTGACTTGTTGACACGTTAAACACCTTGAGATATACTCCGTAATCTCTCTTTTCATATTGCTCCACCAAAATGTATGTGGAAGATCACGATACATTTTGGTACTCCTAGGATGGATTGCAAACGGCGTGTTATTCGCCTCCATCATGATTTTATACTTCAAGTCAGAATCGTTAGGAACACAAGAATGGAGTGGACTCGTAGTATTCCTTCCTCATCGATTCTTGCTTTCGGAATAGCACCTTCTTGTACTTTATTCTTCATACGCATCAGCTCCAGGTCTGTAGCTTGAGCAGCTTTAACTTTATCGATTAAAGTCGGTTCTACTCATACATTTGCCATCATCACGTGGGTCCTTGGAGTTTTTAACTCTATCTTCATCCTTTGCATGTCATACAAAATGGGCCTTTCTGGTTACAAATCGCACTCGTACCCACATATGATCTTCTACTCAATGCGTCAGCTACTACGTTCGCTTTTCCAGGATGGTATTGAATGGTATGATCATAATCTTTCAATAGCTCGAGCCAACTTCATTGCCGCATGTTGAGTTCCTTTTGAGTGAAGAAATATTTGAGGCTTTTATGATCCGTATAGATCTCCACTTTCTCCCCATACAGGTAATGCCTCCAAATTTTAAGTGAAAAAATGACTGCTGTAAACTCTAGATCATGAGTAGGATAATTCCTCTTATATTCTTTGAGTTGTCGTGAGGAATAGGCTATGACTTTCTCATGTTGCATGAGAACACATCATAAACCTTTTCCTGAAGCATCGTTGTATATAACAAATCCCTTTGAACTAGATGGTATTGTCAGAACAGGTGTTGAAATAAGTTTCCCCTTGAGTTCTTGAAAACTCTTCTCACATTCCTCGCTCCAACAGAATTTTATATCTTTTTGAGTCAACTAAGTTAATGGAGTAGTGATTCGAGAAATTTCATCCACAAATCTCTGATAATAACTAGCTAAGCCCAAAAAGCTACGTACTTCGGTCACTAACTTAGGTTTCTCCCAGCTTTGAATTGCTTCAATCTTCGCTGGGTCAACAGATATTCCATGATTTGATATCACGTGCCCAAGGAATGCTACTTCCTCAAGCCAGAACTCGCATTTCTTCAACTTGGCATAAAACTTATATTCACGAAGCTTTTCGAGTATCAGCCTCAAGTGTTGCTCATGATCTTCCCGGCTTTTGGAATAAATAAGGATGCCATCAATAAAGATGACCACAAAGTGATCCAAATATTCCTTGAATACTCGGTTCATCATATCCATGAAGGCAACAGGAGCATTAGTCAATCCAAAAGACATGACTAGGAATTCATAATGCCCATACCTAGTTCTGAAAGCCGTCTTTGGAATGTCATCGGTTCTAATCTTCAATTGGTGATATCCAAAACGAAGATCAATATTTGAAAATAATTTGGCGCCTTGTAACTGGTCAAACAAGTCAACAATACGTGGCAATGGGTTCCTATTTTTGATGGTGACATGATTCAACTCCCGATAATCAATACAAAGTTGCATACTCCCATCTTTCTTTTTCACGAATAGAACAGGAGCACCCCAAGGAGAAGTACTACGACGAATAAAGCCAATGTCTAACAATTCCTGCAGTTGGGTCTTTAACTCCTAAAGTTTAATAGGAGCCATTCGATATGGGGTTTTGGAAATAGGTTTTGTATCAGGTTCAAGGTCGAAACAAAATTCAATTTCACGCTCTGGGGGTAGGCCATGAAGTTCTTCAGAGAATACGTCAGGAAATTTATTAACAATAGAAATATCATTTAAATCTGACGTATTTTTATTTAAATCTGCGACATGGACTAAGAAAGCTTGACATCCATTTTTTTAATAAATGAATAGCTTTATGGCTTGATATGATAATGATTGACTTTAGTGGTTTGGTTGCTTGAATTCGCATAATAGGTTGGTTAGGAATATGAAAGCTAACAACCTTATGATTACAATCAATTTTAGCATGATGAGTAGTTAACCAATCAATCCCTAAAATCACATCAAATGCAAGTATTTTCAAAGAGATAAGATCGACAGGTAACGTACGGTTACCGATTTGAATCAAACAAGACTTATAAATAGTTGATGTAATGATGGTTTCTCCCAACGGAGTTTCAATAGATAAATCAAAGTCTAATTTCTCTAGAGTTAAATTTAAACGTTGAGCGCAAGTAGGAGAAATAAAAGAATGGGTAGAACCAGTATCAAATAAGGTATAGACTTCGCTAAAGTTTATGATTAGCTTACCCATGATCACCTCATTTGGATTCCTCACTTTTTGGGAGGTTATGACAAACGCTCTCCCTTGAACTAACAATTTTGTCTTCTCTGGGATGGCATTTGGTGCCTCCGTCCTAGCTGGACTTGTCTTCTCTACATGACAAAATCGGGCTAGGTGACCTTCTCTTCCACAATTGTAACACGCTTTGGACTGCATCATGCAGTTTGGACTAATGTGTCCCTCCCCTCCACATTTATAACATACGACCGGTGGTCGTTCTCCTTCCATAGCAACAGGTGTTGGTCCTGACATCTTTCCATCATTACTGAATCTCCTCTTCTTAAAATTTCCACTTCTATTATCTTGGCCATGATTACCATCGAAGTGGTTACCATTTCTGGCATGTTGATTCCCTCCACGTTTGTTTTCAACGCTTCGATGACTGCTACCACTGGTATTATCAACTTGCCGACTGCTCTCTCTTGGTTGGGTTGACTCATTATCGCGCTCTAATAACTGAGCCATATTTACAACATTTGAATACAAACACAGTTTATGAGAAATGAGGTATTAACGTATTTCGGGTGTCAAACCTCGCAGAAACATTCGCGTCATTCTCTCCTCATTATCAACCAAATGGGATGCGAACCGGGATAACTCAACAAACTTAGCCTCGTACTGCGACACGGTCATATTGTTTTGCTCCAACTTGATAAACTCCACCTCCTTCATGTGACGAATACTTTTGGGAAAGTATTTGTCGTTGAACAGCTCTTGGAACTTCTCCCAAGATATTTTGAGTGCGGCAGACTGAGTACGCTTTACTGATTCCCACCAGTAATCTGCTTCTCCTCTCAACATGAAGGTGGCAAAGGGAACCTTTTGCTCCTTTGAGCATCCCAAGACTTCAAATATCTTGGTGATCTGCTTTATCCACGTCTCCGCCTTAAGTGGTTCTTGCTTTCCCCAAAACTCCGATGGTCCCAACTCCTTGAATTACTTAGCAGTGACCATCTGCGAGTTGCCAGTGTTTCCACCTGCATTTTGAATAGGAGCCACTCTCGCCTGATGTTGCATGAATTGCATAAAGCCTCTGAACATCCCATCATTTATCATTTGATCGGTGTTGTTGTTTACTTGAGGATTATTGTCTTCCTATTCTACAGTATCCTGGGTATTGATCGTTGGTGACTCAACGGTCTCATGTGCTTTATTGCTGATCTCAACATTTTTAGATGTCATTTTCAAACACTATCACAAAACAAGGATTAATTTACATGTCACATATTATCCCTATACTTTGACCGACCAATTAAATACCAAATAAACTTAGGTAGGTCATATTAGCAAAAGAATTCCCCGTCTCTCCCCTCCTAGTTCTTGTCTCACATCTCAACCAGGGATCATATGCCTAAGCTTTGATACCAACTGTTACGCCCCCAAAATAGGTATACATCACCCATCTTGAATCGCCAAATACATGGTACATAAATCAAATACAAACTTCTTTAACACAACTGTCATGTAAAAATACGACAAAACATAGCTGAGTTTTTACATGAATATTGTCTCATAGACAATATCCAAACTCAAATTCAATCCTCATTACATTTATTATCACACTAAGTAGTGAGGACTACTAAAATTACCATCTCGGACTGTCACTCCATTCCCTGACTAGTCCCGGCTACGTTCTCATTTCCTGAAGAGAACAATTGTTTGGTAAAA
Source organism: Panax ginseng (assembly GCA_020205605.1). Classification (NCBI taxonomy): domain Eukaryota; kingdom Viridiplantae; phylum Streptophyta; class Magnoliopsida; order Apiales; family Araliaceae; genus Panax; species Panax ginseng. Next base: position 87,313,562 of record CM035139.1, on the reverse strand, counting down.
TCTAATTACGCACAACACGCAAGTATACATGGTCAACAAGTAATAATGTGATAAATTGAGTATCGTTCCCACAGAGAATTAGTTAACAAGAATTACCAAGTACTAACATATAACCAATTTAATCTTATTTAAACGAATGATTTAATAATTTAATTTAAAATAGTTAAATAAACTATTACTAACTATCCCTAGAATGAAACAAGATATTAAAGAATTGAGATTAAAATTTCACTTATTGTTTCATTTAAGTCAATACACTTCATGTTAAGCCAAGTTATCTATACTGGATTGTTAATCAAGAACACGAAAGTAAAATATGGCTATCTCTCAATGCACCATATTCATATCAAATCAAATCCATAGATGATAGAATCAAATTGAACACCCTAATTAACTAACCCGCTATATCTCTATGTGAATTACCATTAAAAAGGGTTTAAGCACAAGTATCATCATGTATGGAACTAAGTATCTTGAGTGTTAGTTCAAAGGTTTAGAGGAAGGAAATGAGCATATGTTCTACAAGGGGTGAAACCCTTGTTTTTCTTCCACTAAATCTTGTGTAACTCAAGTTTTACAACTTGGATTTGTGATCCGTCGATGGGGGGTGATAGATACATGAGTTATCTAGTAAACCTAAGTGGTAGAACACAAATCTAGCATGTATTGAAGCCATGGGGGCTGTTTTCCCCAAAATAGTCCACATAGAAAGTTAAGGTTTCAAAACTCTAAAAAGCTACTGTTCCCATTTTTCTTAGGACTGTTTTGGATAGTTTCAAGTCTTTTAAAAATCTGGGAAAAATCAAAGAGGTACCTTGGGAAGTTATCTACGTGTAGGAAAAAGAACGGACACATTTCGATTTATAGATTGTGCGTAATGGTTGTTTCCGTAAAGGACTCCTAAATATTAACACCCGAATATCTCACAGTGTATACATGGGAAAAATCTGAAATGTTTACAGTAGGTTCATATATGTTATGAGAGCATACCCTGAAAAATTCAGAATTGTCTGAACAAAACTCAATTTATGAAAAATGAAGCAAAATCCGAGTGTTTTGGGTACTTTAAAATTAGTAAATCATTTTCTAAAATTCCAGAAAACATTTGGAATCATGGTTGGGTTATATACTGTCCAAATCCAGAAAAGAAGAATTTTTGAAATCAGTTTACTATTTTTCCTAAAAATGATAAAGTTATGAATAAAAAGAAATAAATAGTTAAATGATGTCTTAAATAAGAAAAATATAATTTTAATGCTTGAATACTCCTAATATATAATATTATGACTATTTTAGGACATTTTAAGTAATTTATAATAAGAAATATTATTTATGACTTTTTATGGATATTAAATAAGAGGTTTTATAAAGGGTGAGCAATTAGAAATAAATTGTTTATAGATCTAAAATATTATTAAAATGTTATTATGATATTAATAATATTAGAATATGATATTGTTAAGTAAATAAAATATTAAGATTAAAACTTCATTAAAATATTATTAAATGGTTAATCATAATTGATTTAAAATATTAATAAATGATTAAAGTATTAGATTAAAATATTAATCTAAGATTAAAATATTATTAAAAGATTAATAATATTAAATTAAAGTATTATTAAATGATTAAAATATTATTAAGTAAATAATAATATTCGAGATTAAATAAAATGTTATTAATTTAATAACATTAGTAAAGAAATAAAATATTATTAAATGATTAATAATATTAGCAAATGAATAAAATATTAATACTATTGGTAAATGATTAAAAGTATTATTAATTGATTAATGATACTAAAGCATAAATAAGATATTATTAAAGTAATAATATTAATGCATGATTAAAATATTATTGAGGGGATTAATAATGTTAGTAATGTACTAAAATATTATTAAGATGTTAATAATATTAGTAATAGAATAAAAAGTATTATTAGTGAACTAATAATACTAAGAGGTGAATTAAATATTATCAAGATTAATAATATTAAGTGAATTAAAGGTATTTGTTATTTAATAGTAACATTATCGAGGTAGGATAATATTTCTAAGAACTAATTATAATATATAATATCTATGTGATTGCATAATCTAATATTATGCTATGGCTAATTGAAAGATTAACTATAGGTCTCTCAAAGGAAGATAATTAAACTGCATAGTTGATAGAATTTAATTGCGTAGCCGTAACCTACAAACGAGGCAAGTTTCCTAACTCAAACTCGAGTTATTATTTTCAAAACATGTTAGTGAATAATTATTGATGATTATTCACATCTATAATGATTATTGTAATTTGCACTTTGTGCAACTGATTTCCTGTTCTATTATTATTGAACTGTGAATTAAATTAAAGTTCTTTCATTCATGAACTATTTATGAGGTAGATCTATGCTAATTGTATCAGCTAGATCAAGCATGTTTAAATTTGTTAAATCAAATATGTTTTAAAAAGTTGTTCTTATTAAATTGATATGATAAGAACTCTTGACTGAGAAAATGACGAATTTGATTAAGGCATGATATCGATGCCGGATTATTAAGTGTTTATGCATAAATCATGGGGTATGAAAGGTGATCCCTTGAATACCAAAATTTATTAAGAGGTCCGTTTTTAAATGGTGAGAACCTTGGCAAATGTTCATGGTTATTTCAAAACCACTCAGTTCATGTTATTCAATTATTCGAATATTCAATTGTTGATTATTAATTTATGTTCCTTCACAATCGTATATTATTGTTGAACCTTGAAAGCAAAACTTCTTTCCAGTCATGATATATCTCCCTTGTATATAAACTTGCTAAGCAAATTAGTTGCTTACCCTTGCTATATCATGTCATCTATTTCAGTTAAGCCCGTAGGATCCAACACGAAAGACAAAGGCAAGGGAAAGATCGAAGAATAATTTAGAATAAATGTTAGATATTATTATCTGATGGGATTTCTTATGTAAACCTTTTGTAATATGAATGGTGTGTTTAAGTTAAGGTTAAGAAGACCTTGGGACAATGTTATGAAACTCTATTATAATGACCAATGTATGTTTATTATTCCGTAATAGTTATAGAATGCTTATGATGATGATAGATCGTGAGCACTTAGAATCGAGGTTAGAGAACACGGATTTGGGGGCGTCACAAAGTTAGTATCAAAGGCATGGGTTATGAACATTAGGAATGCGAAACCTAGGTTATAACCTTAGTAGAAAACTTTTATAGAGTATGTTAGGAGATGGATTGTGAAAATTCATCGATTATGTGTTGTACTTAATAAAATATTATTTCATTTTACCAATGAATATATTTTATTGTGGTACTGATGTTGATTTTATTTATGGTGTTTATTGGATGTCTGAAGAACATCAGGGCAGTCACTCAGTGGAACAAGAGCCCATTGAGCGCGAGGTCATAGAAGAAGCCCCTCATGGTCCTCCGATAGGGGATTTGTTTAGGAGAATCAAACAATTAGAATGAAGAGTGGGAGAACTAGAGGTTGAAAACCACACACTCCAGTTCACAAAAGGTCAATATAAGGATGCGGTTTATCAAGCCCAGATGGAGGTAGTCGAGCAAAAGGGAAAGTTGGATGAGTCAGATTTGCAAGTTGGGATGCTAAGGGTGCAGCTTCAGGCCTTGATTGCTGACCTTTAGGTGGAAAGGCTGAAGAGGACTAGGATGGATGAAGCATGGTATAATGCAGCTACGAGGGTTGACCAATTGGAAGGTGAGCTATTGGCGAAAGATACCAGGATATAGACACTAGGGCTAGCGCTTGATGCAGCCTTCCAGAGCCAGAAGGGACTGAGTGTTAGGCCTCGCGTGGAGATAGGGGAGTCGAGTCGATCCATTCGGCGTAGAGTTATTGAGGGGTTGTTTCCCGGGAGCTGTTAGGAGTGACCAACAGGGACCACTAGTGATGATTATGCTATGGACCAGTTGTAGATAGATGCATTAGTACCCCTTTTATGTAATAGGGTTTTTTTTTATGTTGATGTAAACCTCAGCAGGTGTGAGGTAGTAGGTAGTTAGGTAGTATCCCTATTTGTGTTTGTAGAGGTGTATCATTTTGAGTTAATCCCATCTTTTGTGTTTAAAATGGGATAGTAGCATTTATAAAAATATACCTGTATTGAACATGTGAGACACCGAAGATTGGTATATGAATATAAATGCATTATTATGTTATGTGTTGGAAAATTTAAATAGTAAATTGCCTATTTAATGTTATGTGAATCCAGTAGACTGAATTGGAAATTTTTTAAAGCAAACTTAACCCACTAATAAGGGAGAAAGACTTCCAAATCTTGGTAATTTAAAACTCTCACATAATGATCATCTGATTATTTGAATACAATAGTGTATTACATGCTAAGTACTTATATGATAATAAAAAAAACCCGAGTAACGTGTTAGAATTTTGTTACACTAGATAATGCCGCTCAGACGTGTACTAAGGAACCAAGAGATCGAAGAGTCAGTTAATAATGCAGCGGGAGCTCAACCAAACCCAATGCAAGACTTTATCAACATGATGGCTGAAGCTATGAGGAATCAAGCTCAACCTGCAGGAAATCAGGCGGGAAACCAATTAGTCAACTTTAAGGACTTCAAGGCAGTAGGACCGCCGGAGTTTAGAGGAACAATAGACCCGATAGAGGCCCAGACATAGATAAAGGAGATTGAGAAGGCCTTCATTATTGCTCGAGTAGCAGAAGAGCAGAAAACAATTTTTGCTACCTACTTAATGAAGGGTGAGGCTAACTATTGGTGGGAGGCCAACGAGAACAAAGCCGGGACTGGAATCGTGACTTGGGAAGCGTTCAAGATGTTGTTCTTTGGGAACTACTTCCTTGAGAGTACATAAGCGAGAATGGAGATCAAGTTTTTGGAATTGAAATAGGAGAATATGTCAGTGTCAGAGTACGCTGCGAAGTTCAATGAATTGGCCAGATTCGCTCTACATCAGGTGGACACGGAGGTAAGGAAAAGCAAGAAGGTTCGAAAATGGACTACATCCGTGGATTTACAGTAAGGTAGCGGTTTTACAAATCATGTCATTCTCAACTCTTTTGGAGAAAGCTCTCATAGGGGAAGGTGGAAGCGAAGCGGTCTCAAGGTACAATCGGGAGAAGAACAAGAAGAAAGTAGAAGGTGGGAATCAAAATGTTAGCAATGGCGGTAGCAACAACAAGAAGCGAAAATGGAGCAGTGGGGGTAGTAATTTGGAGAGTCAGCAAGGAAGTGTGCTATAAAAGAAGTCGGTGTGTGGAAACTGTGGAAATCAAGAGAGTGCCTGAAGGGAAAAACGGTATGTTATACCTGTGGACAAGAAGGGCATACCTCACCCAATTGTCCTAAGGTGAAGAAGGGAGGTTATTTTAACTACGGTGAAGCGGGACATCGGATCAAGGATTGCCCAAGGAAGAAAATCACGGATGGCAGAAACGGCAACATGGGCAATAACACTAGGACAACAAGTGGAGGACCATTGACGAACAAAATGAGCCCAACAACAAGGACATTCAATATGACGGTCTGCAAGATCTTAGTGGCATCTAGGGAGGTGGTGTCAGGTATAATTTCGATCAACGATATAAATGCCTATGTGTTATTCAATTCGAGAGCTTCATGTTCTTTCGTATCTGATGAATTTGCTCAAAGATTAAGTTTACCTCGTGAACTATTAGAACACCCAATGAATGTAGAAGTAGGAAATAAAGAAATTATCCCTGTAGACTACATCCATAGGAACTGTTGTGCAGATGTAAGAGGGTTTAAGCTTCACGTGGATTTGATACTGATTCGTCTTAGAGAGTTTGATGTAATCCTCAGGATGGATTGGTTATCGAGTCACGGAGCGATCAATGACTATAAGAAAAAGTCCGTACACCTAAAGACTCCGAATAAGTCAAAGGTGGTATTTCATGGCAGTAAATCACCGAGACAATCTTGTTGTTTGACGATGATGCAAGCAAAGAAGTTGCTTAGGAAGGGTTGTATAGGTTATTTGGCTTACGTTGTGGATACCCGCAGAGTCAAGGGTGAACTGAGTCAGATACCTATTGTAAGGGAATTTGTTGATGTCTTCCCATATGAGATTCTAGGATTTCCACCAGATAGAGAGGTAGAGTTTGTTATTGATTTGGCACCAGGGATATCACCGGCATCCAAAGCACCGTATCGTATGGTTCCGGTAGAAATGAAGGAACTGATGGTTCAACTACAAGAGTTGTTAGATAAGGGATACATTCGACCGAGCGTATCACCGTGGGGAACACCAATCTTATTCGTAAAGAAGAAGGATGGGTCATTAAGGCTTTGTATCGACTACCGAGAGTTGAACAAGGTCACCATTAAGAACAAGTACCCATTGCCTAGGATCGACGATTTGTTTGATCAGTTGAATGGGGAGAAATACTTTTCAAAAATTGAATTGAGGACCGGTTATCACCAACTGAAGGTGAGACAGGAGGATGTTCTAAAGACGGCATTCAGAACTTGGTATGGACACTTTGAGTTTTTGGTAATGTCTTTTGGATTGACGAATACGCCAGCAGCATTCATGGACTTGATGAACAGAGTGTTTAAACAATATTTGGATAAGTTTGTTGTTATGTTCATCGATGAAATTCTGGTATATTCAGAGACGGAGGAAGAACACGCTGAACATCTAAGGATAGTGTTGGAGACGTTAAGGAGGGAGAAATTGTATGCAAAGTTCTCCAAATGTGAGTTTTGGTTGTGGACAGTGCCGTTTTTGGGTCACGTTATCGACAAGGATGGTGTTTTGGTGGATCCAACAAAAGTAGAAGCGGTTATCAACTGGGAACAGCCAAAGACGTCGATAGAATTTAGGAGTTTCTTGGGATTAGCAGGATACTATCGGAGATTCATCCAAGATTTTTTAAAGATAGCATCGCTGTTGACCAACCTTACTAGAAAGACGGTGAAGTTCATTTGGATGGAGAAATGTGAAGAGAGTTTCATGGAATTGAAGAAGAGGCTCAATCAAGCACCTGTGTTGGCTTTACCAGATAACACGGGAGGATTTGTAGTGTATAGTGATGCGTCACACAAGGGTCTTGGGCGTATCTTGATCAAAGATGGCATGAGTCATTCGCGACGCTTCACGTCAGCTAAAGGACTATGAGAAGGGTTATCCGACTAATGACTTGGAGTTAGCAGCAGTAGTTTTTGCCTTGAAGATTTGGAGGCACTATTTGTATGGCGAGAAATGTGAGATATATATGGATCACAAGAGTCTGAAGTATATCTTTACGCAAGGAGTTAAATATGAGTATTAGTGTAGATGGCTAGAATTGATCAAAGATTATGATTGTGAGATTACACTACCATTCGAATAAAGCAAATGTAGTGGCGAGATGCCCTCGTGAAAATGGCAAAGAAAGTTCTTTGAAGTTAACCATTCAAGAGGAATTGGTGAAAGATTTCGCATGACTTGACTTAGAGGTTAAGTATCCGATGGAGACCAATGAGAAATTATTTGCAGTGGCAGCGAGCCCGACTTTATTAGATAAGGTTAAAGAGGCTCAAGAGAAGGACGAAGATTGCAATAACATAAGGAAGTGGTTAGCTGAAGGGGATGAATTGAAATACAAGATTGATGGCACCGGACTGTTGAGATTCGAAGGACGAATTTGGGTACCATTAGTACCAGAACTAAGAGAAGAGATTTTGCAAGAAGCGCACAGTACGAGGTACTCGATACACCCAGGAAGCACAAAGATGTATCAAGATTTACGTCAACACTTTTGGTGGCCAAACATGAAGAGAGAGGTTGCAAAATGCGTTAGCAGATGTCTAACTTGTCAGAGAGTCAAGGCAGAGCATCAACGACCGAGTGGATTACTACAGCCTTTGGAGATTCCATAGTGGAAATGGGAGCACATCACGATGGATTTTGTGGTGGGACTTCCAGCAACGCAAAAAGGGCACAACGCCATATTGGTGATTGTAGATCATCTTACGAAGTCGGCTCACTTTTTGCCGATCAAGATCAGGTATAGTTTAGACCAACTAGCCAAATTATATATCAAAGAAATTATCTTGAGATATGGCGTACCAGTATCTATTGTATCGGATAGAGATCCGCGATTCACGTCAAACTTCTGGAAGAGTCTTCAAGAAAGAATGGGGACACAACTACGGATGAGCACCGCGTATCATCTGCAGACCGATGGACAAACGCTTGAAGACATGCTCAGAGCTTGTGTGATGGACTTCAAGGGTAGCTTGGAGGATCATCATCCATTAGTAGAGTTCGCATACAACAATAACTATCACGCCAACATCGGAATACCGCCATACAAAGCACTGTATGGGAGAAAATGTAGAACACCCTTATGCTGGGATGAAGTGGGTGAACGTCGACTGTTGGGACCAAAACTGGTGCAGCAGACCGTAGAGATCATCAAGGTGATAAGAGCCCAGCTGGTAGCAGTTCAAGATCGCCAGAAGAAGTATGCAGACTTACATTACCAGAAGAGAGATTTTGAAGTGGTAAGCTATGCATTTTTGAAAGTGTCTCCCTGGAAAGGGAAGATAAGGTTTGGAAAGAAAGGTAAACTAAGTCCGAGATTTATTGGACCCTTCGAGATCTTGAGGAAGATAGGCGAAGTGGCATACGAGGTAGCTCTACCTCCTAAACTGGAACATATTCATAATGTGTTTCATGTGTCAATGCTATGACCATATAAGCCTAATTACAAGCACGTGATATCGTACGAGCTAATTCATGTCGAAAAGGATTTGTCATACGAGGAAATTCCGGTTGAAATTTTAGATAAAAAAGAGCAAAAATTGCGAAATAAGGTTATACATTCTGTAAAAGTTCTTTGGAGGAACCACAACGCTAAAGAAGCTATGTGGGAACTCGAAGAAAAGATGAGGGAAAATTATCCACATCTTTTGAATAACCCTATATTATCCACTTCTTATAAGGGGGGGAGTATGTAATAACCGTGAATTGTAAGTCACTATATATGTATGTACATTATTGATATTTAAAACTTTGTGTTATATAGTGATTTAATATGTGACAACATATGTCAAGTGGTGCATGGATCAATAAACATATATACTATAGTTATGGATATATACATTTATAGATTTCATTAAAAATGAAAACTTCGTAACCTAATTATACATTAGGTGAGACAATTAAATAACCTAAGTGTTATGGTAATAAGGAAAGGTTAGTATTTAATATGTATACTAACTTAAGTGGATAATCTTCTTATTTCAAGTGACTAATAATTTTAAACCTATTTCTAGTAAACCTAATTAAGTTATGAGCTAAAGTCACATGTATAGGTAATTAAATTTCATAATATTGGGAATGGAAATCCTAAATAAACAATTTGGGTAACATATATTAAAATTGTTAGACTATGTTTATTACATGACCCAAAATAATTAAAGGAGAAGTCCAAAAGAAATAAATACAAACCAATACTTAGCTCACTTGATTAAGGGTATTTTAGACTTTTGAATAATCAAATTGGTGCATTAAAATAAAAGCAAAATGGAGTAGATATTGGGGCAAGGGGGATTGGCCACATTAGGCCATTTAAGGCAACAAAATTAAGCTAATCAAGTTTTATAAGTATAAGTCTTACACACAAGGACAAGTGTGTCATGCTCCCATTAGTGGAAAGCTTAATTAGCACCCTTAATCACATGATTAGGCTTAATTAAAAGAGATAAGGTGAAGTCTTTTATCCATGGGACAACAAAAGTATGGGGCATAATAGTTTAATCACAACATTCATTTGCTAGACATTTTCATTTCTCTTATCATTCTTCTTCTTCTTCTTCTCCCAAGCTAGCAACATACAAGGGAGAAAAGAGAGAGAGGGTTCGGTTTTTAGTGAGAGAGAGAGGTTTGCTATTTTGATTATGCACCCTAAGTTTATACTCTACTTTGGTAAATCAAGGAAGGTTGCCACTAAATCAAGGTATAACCTAATCTTCATCTTTTTCTTCTATTTTGTGTTATAGCAAGTTTTGTTGGGGTTATGAACTAATACTCAAGATACCCTAGTTCTACATATCATCATGTATTTAACTAAGTATCTTGAGTGTTAGATCAAAGGTTTAGAGGAAGGAAATGAGCATATGTTCTCCAAGGGGTGAAACTCTTGTTTTTCTTCCACTAAATCTTATGTAACTCAAGTTTTACAACTTGGATTTGTGATCCGTCGATGGGGAGTTCTAGATACATGAGTTATCTAGGAAACCCAAGTGGTAGAACACAAATCTAGCATGTATTGAAGCAATAGGGGTTGTTTTTCCCAAAACAGTCCACATAGAAAGTTAAAGTTTCAAAAAACTAAAAAGCTACTATTCTCATTTTTCTTAGGACTGTTTTGGATAGTTGCAAGTCTTTTAAAAATCTGGAAAACACGATAGAGCCACCTTGGGAAGTTATCTACGTGTAGGAAAAAGAACGGACACATTTTGATTTATAGATTGTGCGTAATGGCTATTTCCGTAAAGGACTCCTAAATATTAACACCCAAATATCTCATAGTGTATACATGGGAAAAATCCGAACTTTTTACAGTATGTTTATATATACTATGAGAGCATACCCTGAAAATTTCAAAATTTTCTGAGCAAAACTCAATTTATGAAAAATGAAGCAAGATCCGAGTGTTTTGGGCACTTTAAAATTAGTAAATCATTTTCTAAAATTCCAGAAACATTTGGGAATCATGGCTGGGTCATATACTGTCCAAATCCAGAAAAGAAGAATTTTTGGAATCAGTTTACTATTTTTCCTAAAAATGATGAAGTTATGAATAAATGTAAATAAATAGTTAAATGATGTCTTAAATAAGAAAAATGTGATTTTAATGCTTGAATACTCCTAATATATAATATTATGACTATTTTAGGGTATTTTGGTAATTTATAATAGGAAATATTATTTATGACCTTTTATGGATATTAAACAAGAGGCTTTATAAAGGCTGAGCAATTAGAAATAAATTGTTTATTAATCTAAAATATTATTATAATGTTATTATGATATTAATAATATTAGAATATGATATTGTTAAGTAAATAAAAATATTAAGATTAAAACTTCATTAAAATATTATTAAGCGGTTAATCATAATTGATTTAAAATATTAATAAATGATTAAAGTATTAGATTAAAATATTAATCTTAGATTAAAATATTATTAAAAGATTAATAATATTAAATAAAAGTATTATTAAATGATTAAAATATTATTAAGTAAATAATAATATTAGAGATTAAATAAAATGTTATGAATGTAATAACATTAGTAAATGAAGAAAATATTATTAAATGATTAATAATATTATTAAATAAATAAAATATTATTAAATGATTAATAATATTAGTAAATGAATAAAATATTAATACTATTGGTAAATGATTAAAAGTATTATTAATTGATTAATGATACTAAAAAGATAAGTAAGATATTATTAAAGTAATAATATTAATGCATGATTAAAATATTATTAAGAGGATTAATAATGTTAGTAATGTACTAAAATATTATTAAGATGTTATTATTAGTGAACTAATAATACTAAAAGGTGAATTAAATATTATCAAGATTAATACTATTAAGTGAATTAAAAAGGTATTTATTATTTAATAGTAACATTATCGAGTGAGGATAATATTTCTAAGAACTAATTGTAATATATAATATCTATGTGATTGCATAATCTAATGTTATGCTATGGCTAATTGAAAGATTAACTATAGGTCTCTCAAAGGAAGATAATTAAACTGCATAGTTGATAGAATTTAATTGCGTAGCCGTAACCTACAAAGCGAGGCAAGTTTCTAACTTTCAAACTTCGAGTTATTATTTTTGAAAACATGTTAGTGAATAATTATTGATGATTATTCACATCTATAATGATTATTGTAATTTGCACTTTGTGCAACCTGATTTCCTGTTCTATTATTATTGAACTGTGAATTAAATTAAAGTTCTTTCATTCATGAACTGTTTATGAGGTAGATTTATGCTAATTGTATCAGCTAGATCAAGCATGTTTAAATTTGTTAAATCAAATGTGTTTTAAAAAGTTGTTCTTATTAAATTGATATGATAAGAACTCTTGACTGAGAAAAGGATAAATTTGATTAAGGCATGATATCGATGCCGGATTATTAAGTGTTTATGCATAAATATTCAAATGCCGGATAAGAACTCTTGACTGAGAACATTGGCAAATGTTCATGGTTATTTCAAAACCACTCAGTTCATGTTATTCAATTATTTGAATATTCAATTGTTGATTATTAATTCATGTTCCTTCATAATCTTATATTATTGTTGAACATTGAAAGCAAAACTTCTTTTCAGTCATGATATATCTCCCTTGTATATAAACTTGCTAAGAAAATTAGTTGTTTACCCTTGCTATATCATGACATCTATTTCAGTTAAGCCCAAAGGATCCAACACAAAAGACAAAGGCAAGGGCAAGATCCAAGAATAATTTAGAATGAATGTTAGTTATTATTATCTGATGGGATTTCTTATGTAAACCTTTTGTAATATATATGGTGTGTTTATGTTAAGGTTAAGAAGACCTTGTGACCATGTTATGAAACTCTATTATAATGAACAATGTATGTTTATTATTCCGTAATAGTTATAGAATGCTTATGATGATGATAGATCGTGAGCACCGAATCTGAGGTTAGAGAACCTAGATTTGGGAGCATCACAGTACATTTAGCACTTAACACATATATAACACTATCCCTTTTTAAATAATATCGGGATTAACAACACAACTTTAAACAAAATTTGTAATTCTATGACTTTAAACAAAAAGTCATAATTCTCCATTCACACATAACTATTCCCAGTTCATCAATCTTACCACAATTATATGAGTGTATGAACTTATCCTAGTCAGACCTTTGGCGTCCATTCGCTGAGGGGTTCAACACATTTCATATAATTATGAGTCATGAACTTACCATAAGTATGAGTTTTAAGAACTCACAAATTAATCAAAATCTTATATTCATATAGAAAATAAAGATTTCATTCATACAAACATATATATTTACATATGCTCACACATCGTTCTCGATATTACATACTATCAAAAGATACTATCGCTTAAACTTAAGTTGTCTACCATCCACTCCCTTCACCAGTCTTCTTTTTGGGACACTTATTGAATCCGTGACCCGTTCTCCCACATGAAAAACACTTTCTCATATTCGGCTTAGGACAATGTAGGGAAATATGTCCTTCCTACTTACAATTGAAGCACGCGTTCTTCCACCTCATGCATTCTCCCTTGTGAGTCTTCCCACACTTACTACAGACTTTCTTCTTCTTCAGGTTTGAATTTTTAGAATTATCGCTGTCGTTTTCTCTCTTTCTCTTATTCTTGTCCTTCTTATGTTTGATTGTTCCTTCAGACGATCCACCACCTTCAGTCTTCATACTTTCTACTTGCGCCTTCAGCTCGTTCCGTTCTTCAGTCATTTCGTGAAATGCTCGCTCCGTCTTCCATATCTCCTCCAAGAGAAACACTTTACTCCATATTTCTTGAACTTCTGCAGATTCTTGATCTTGTTCTACAACTTTAGTATTATTCCCTTTCTCCACCTTAGCTTCTTCAGACTCTGCCTCCTCATCACCACTCAGATATATCTCGGGATAATCATCATGATCACTCCCCGATTGATCATAGGTTCATTTTTCCCACTTCTTCAACTAACTCGCTTTGCGCTGGCACCTCGGCTACTGGCACTGGTGCAACAGCCGCTAGCACTTTTGTACTTAAATCATCTTTTTCTGACATCCTATTTTCAGTTTAAATAACTTGATTAGTACTTTACCAGAACGAAATTCTCATACTATGTGTCCACATATCTCAATATCGATACGCTTCAGCAATCCCTCACTTAGTACTCTAAATGAGTGTTCTTTATCTCACTTATGGTTATAATCCTAGGGTCCCCCCCCCCCCCCCCACTTAAGGTTTTTAACCTACATCTTTGGTACCAACCTGTGACACCCCCAAATTTGGGTTACCTGACCCCCGAGTTTGGTGGTCATGATCCACAATATAATAACATCTAACTACCCATTCATTGATGAATAGAAACATACACTACAATAACTATTATAGTTAATACATTACCCCAGGTTATCTAACCTTTACATTACAAACTTACCCTTTAAATACACAAAAAGGGTTTACAAACATTACATAATAATAATAATGTTATTCATAACTAGTTTATAACTATGCCTTTGCCTTTGTCCTTCACAGCATCTCCTGCCACTTCATCCCTGGCTGAAAAGTTTTATTTAGCAAGGGTGAGCAACAAATTTTCCCCGTAAGTTAAGACATATAATGCATATATAAGAATCAAGAATAACAGACTATCTATTTCGATAGAATGACACCAAAGTTCAGGGAACTTTGAAATAGTTGAACAAATCTCCAATTTCTAATAAGTCTTCTCACAATCTATGCAACACAATAATTTGATAATGAAAGAGTACAATGCTTTCAAAGTTTTTACGATATTCTAATGAATAATCAAGAATCAATTCTATGCAATAACAAAGTGGAATGTTTTCCAGATTTATGCCGAGTGATCACAATGGACCTAGAACTTCTCTTCTCGGGTAGATATCAAAGATTTACTTTGATATATGCGCAGTTGTATCAGATAACCATAAAGATTAAATCATAGCCATCTGCAAGTATAACAAGTGATTAGCTTTATTATACCCTATATTATGCATAATACTTAAAATGCACAGTTAAAGTAGAATTCGACCAAAATGTTCCCTTTGTATAAAAGGTTGTTTTTCTCAGTCTTTGAATCAAAATTTGATTTAACAACGAAATATAATGATTTCAATATCTAATCACTTCTTTTCTCTTCTCTTCTCAAACCTATCAGGTTTTCTTTTCCGACCTAGCCGAAATAATTGGCATTGATCTATCAATGAATTCTCTTCTCTTCTCTTCTCGAATTATCAAGTTTTAACAAATGTTCGTCTAGCCAGAATAATTATCTAAGACATTTCTCAACACGATTCAATAATAGACAGGAATTATCTGTACTATTTACAATCATTAATAGATTCTACGGATGTGAATATCCAATAACAATTATTCTCCAAGTATATTCTAAGAATCACTAATTCAATTCGAATTAATAAACATGCACTAACTGCGAATAATCAACCATAAATTCTTGGACGTGGTCTAATCAACAATAATTAACCACCATAATAATTAAGAAGTTTAACTCAAGGTTGAGTTAGAAAACTTGCCTTCTGCGTTGATTACTGCTACACAATATATTTATCTGCGTTTGAAAGACTTATAATCATAATATCGGTCTTACAATTAGCACAATAATTCACAACACACAATACTGTAATTTATAGTCAATCTTTCTCCTAGGCACATTACCACATAGTCACATCAGTGTTTATATCCTATATAAACACTTATAAATGTTCTAACTAGATCTATGCAGTTGGACTTGATTACTATTTTCTCGATGTTACGGTCACCTGTTTGACAATTAACACTTAAATTGTCAACTAAACTCGGTCTCTAAGCTTCAATATTATTTTAGATGAGTCAAATATCACTTATAATATTTTTCGGAAGCTTTGAATAATTTTCAAACAATTATTATATTTTATAATAATTATTCTAACACTGAAATCATTTTTAAATGATTTAAATATCAAATAAATCCATCATCATTAATATTTAATAATATTAAAATATTAATGACATACTTATCAAAATATTAAAGTTATTTATAATAAATTAAAATACTTTTAAATCACCAATATTCTACTTAAATAATTTTTAAAGTAATTAAAATCATTTTTTAAACCATCACCATTAATATTTAAATATTAATGAATTTATTATCAATATATTAAAAGTCATTAATTATAACTTAAAATATTTTTATATCACTTTTCTCATTTTAAATGATTTTAAAATCAATAAAACCATTTTACCATCATTTATTTAATTTAATAATTAAATAATCCTAATATCACTAATATTAATTTATTTATGAGAATTCTCCAAAAATATTGAAAATTATATTTTATAATTCAAAATATTTTCTAACACTTTATTCTCATTTAAAATATTTTTAATTCAATAAAACCATTTTTAACTCATTTATTTAATATGATAATTAAATAAATATAATATCATTAATATTAAATTATTAATGAAAATTCTCAAAAATATTAAAATTTAAATTTTATAACTCAAAATATTTTAAACACTTTATTCTTATTTAAAATGATTTTTATAATATTAAAATCATTTTTCTCTAATTTATTTAATATACTAATTAAATAAATTAAATATCATTAATATTTTAATAATTATAAATATTAATGAAAAATATCCCAAATAGTCAAAAATTATTTTTCATAATTTAAAATCATTTTTGTAATTTTTAGAAATTTATCCCTATTTTTAATTAATTTTTGGAAAATCAGAAATTAAAAATATTAAAAATCGTCGTTATAGCCTATAGTGACACTAAGCGTCATTGTTGGTGTTCTTGAGCTCAAGAACACTAACAGCTTAGTTCACAAGGGTCTCGGTTTGACCGATTGTAATTCTCTGTACATTCATGTTCTGGGCTTGCTTGAAACTCGACCTTGTAGTGTTTTTGTAACACTGCAAGTATCAACAATAATTTAGTTCATAACTTAATCTACCAGCAAGATCCAACGTCCCAAAGTAGTTGTCAGCCATCATCTGGGTTTTCTGGGTTACCTAGAAACCCAGACAGTCTCGAGGTACCCCTTTCAAGCTCACTAATCTTAGTGTTCTGATCATCAATAAGTTGTTATTAAGGTTTAAATCTATAGTTCACATGTTAAGGAACATATATACATCACCAGATCAGTCCAAAAACAACAGAATCATAATTTATCACTCATTCGAAAGGTCATCGGAAGCAATGCTCTTACGGTTTCTGAAAAATCCCAAAATGCAAATCGTGATCGAATAGTCAAGTTTGGCCAATCCCACTACATTCGATCAGCTTGTTGTTTAAGAGATCTAAAGGCACGGTTCTAGAGTCCACATAACAGGCTATAAATTGGTTATAAACATATCACTAAAACACACAAATCCTAACAGATCTGGACGTTACAAAATCTTGTCAGATGCTGAAAACCATTTCTGGGTTACCCAAAATTTGACCGATCAAGCCCGGTCAACGGGTTTTGACCGTTTATAACTCACAATCTGGACATCCAATAGTTAGGATTCTTGTTCCAGATCAAAGTACTCCTGGCATACTACAAATCCAAAGCTTAAAACAACACAAACCATTAATAGACAACGATCTACGGCCACTGACATATGGTTGTCAGACAACATTTTTAGTTCAAGAACTGTTTTTTGAAAACTTTATTTTTAAGGCATTTGATGCTATGGATCCATGATGGATCAACATAGATCATCTAAAAACATCTTATAACACATGATTAAACACATAAACACAAAATATTTCTTACTAAATAAGATCAAATAGGGACTTAGGGGTTATACCTTTCTAGTTCAATCTTTGATTCTTGCTTTCCAATCTGTTCTTGGGTGATCTAGGGGTTGTTTATGTGACTGATCTACTTTAGAATTTCGGAGGTTTGGGAGAGAGAAGGAGTTGGTGAGAGCTTAAGAGAAAAATGGCTAATTTTATGGATTTTCTCTCTCTCTCTCTCTCTCTCTCAAATCTATATATGTGATGATATAATAACTTTGATCTGATGTTGTTGGCTGATATTGCTGGATTTTATATCACAAAGTCAAGCTAGTTGGTCACCTACTACAAAATTTAGCTAGATTTGCAAGTTAGCTTATTAAAGAATGAAAAAGGATAATTTTGTCATTTGAATTTTAATTTTAATGGCATATTATACTTTTATCCTGACCCTTAGGGTTTAACCCTAAGGTTCTAACCCTAAGGTTTTACAACATTAGTTTCCAAAATTTTCAGTTTAGGATTTTGAAAATAGGAAAATAAGATGATTACAATATAATTAGGGTTTCTTAATTACATTAGAGATTAGCAATCACATTAGGGCTTACTAATTAGGATTAGGGTTTCCTAATTAGGGCTTAGGATTCCCAAATTTTAAATTAGGGTTTCCTAGCTTACAATTAAGGTTCCTAACTGTGCGTCAGTGTTTTTAAATATGAGATTAGGGTTTCTAATCCCTTATTAGGGTTTACTAAATTTAACCCTTATCTGATCCATCATTGATCAATAATTTCTCTACAGTACAAACACGTACATATCAATACAATTATTAAAATTATATTTTCTACCAAATCCCTATCCGAACTTAGGTTTAGGGTTTCTAAAGCTGTTAAGCACAACTCTACTCCTATTTTTCAGTCAATACACAAATTGACTAATTCTCACAACTCGTATCACATATGCACAACACAATATTAACAGTCATTATCAATATTAAATAAAACAAAATTATTCGTAAAATTTGGATTATTCAAAATCCTGGGTTATTACATACTACAGAGTATGGAAGAAAATATGAAATTTTGGATTTTTGAGAATTAAATTTTATTTTATTATGTGGATTAAATGAATTTAATTAATTATTTATGGGAGTAAGCTAATTGAAGGTGGATCTATGACCTAGACATAGTAGAATGTTGTAGTATTTTTGGCTACGTAATAGAATTAAAGTGTTTGAATTTCAAGGCGAAAATAAAAGCTTTTAGAAAAATTTTTGAAAAAACACTATTCATTCATTTACTAACAAAATTATTTTTGAACTTCAGAAATACGTAATGATAGAATATCGAGGTGAGATAGAATATCCAATAATATTTGATTATGGCAAACGCAGTTTTTACGCTGCGGACTTAAAATCTAACGATTAGGAAAATGAATTACGAGAAAGAAATGGAATATGTATAATGAATTAAAGCAATGATTGTATAATACGTAAGTATTATGCGAGGTAATGAATCTGAGTATAATCTGAGGTATTATCTGAGCATGTATGAATGATGGAATGTCGTATAATAAGTATCTGAGTTAGAATATGAGATTAATCGTAAATTATCGTTATAAGGCTTTAAGCCATATGTAATGGACTTGTAGGATTATATAGAACATTGTAAAGTCCAATGAGAATTGATAAAGGCCCAAAGGTAGGAATGGATGAGTCAATTGGAATTAAAGTTAAGGTCCAAGGTTATTTAATTGCAAGCCCAATGTATAAGTTAGGTTAATTAAACCTTAAGCCCAAAATAAGATCCAATGGGTAAAGATTGATCCATGGGGCAACCCATGGGTGAATTAGTGACCAAGTATTAAGTGTGTTGAGCAAGTAGATTTAAGTGTTAAGCAAAGGATAAGTTAAGTAATTTAAAGGCTAAGTAAAGTGCTTATGTGTGATGAATAAGCAAAAGTGCTTATAAGTGATGATTAAGTAAACTTAATGGCTAAGTGATGTGATGCCCAAGTACTTTATGTGATGATCAAGTGTTGTGGTGAACAAGAAATTAATGTGGCTATAAGTTTACTTAGAGCCAAAGTATTGAATAGTAAGGAGGTTAATAAGGAGGTGGGATTAAGGAGGTGGAGGCCTAAATGACTATTCTACCCTCACTTTGTCAAACTATAAATAGAGAGCTCATAATTCATTTGTTGCTTGATCAAATTCCTTTCAACTTTCTCTTACAAAGTAACTTAAGTGTTAGAGAGAATAAGCACTTTTAAGTCAAAGCTTCCTTTGTTAGATTTTCAAGAAGAAGTTAGACATCAAAGGTATTGATCTTGTGTCCAATATTCTTCCATCTCTATCATAATAGGATGATAAGAGAAGTGTAATTAATGAACATGTATGCTAAGAACATATAAAATTGAGTTATGAATGGACTTAAGCGAGAATAAGTTATGAAGAAGCAACTTGAACATGAATAAGTTGATAACTTATGATGAACTTGTAATATGTTTGTCATATGAAGTTATGATGTTCGATATGATATGAGAACATTGAGTAAAGGATTTAAATCAATAATAAGTCATAAGTAAATGAAATAATAAAAGTTATAAGTTGATAAGCCATGAACTTAGGAAGAATAAGTCAAAACCTAATTTGAAAATAAGTTAATGTAATAAGTAGTTTGAAATGTTTATATGATGGTTAGAATCCATTTAGAACAATGATCAAATCGTTAATAATGAAGTTATGCCAGAATTCACACGATTGGACGTTAAACGTCGAATTAAATGAAATTCTCGGAATGGAAGTTGTATTTTGTGTTTGAACTCAAAAACATTGGTTTTCGATGGAGACAAGTCATATTTGGCATTATAGAGTTGCGGACTCAAAAATGGCCGGGATTCGAACTTAGAAACGAAGAAAGCGGCGTTGAGCGTTCACGAGCGTTTATCGTTTTCGTTAAAATGAACTAATAGGTGAAATTTTAGTAAACGAAGTCAAATAGATAAAATTCTTGCATGAGCAGCGTAGAGTATGGAATTTGTGAACCGTAGGCTTTTGAGCAGAGCCAATTCGGACTTATAACGAAGAAGTTATCGTCAGGGAAGTTCACAAAATTAAAAATCTGCAAAAATTTTTCTAAAGCCTGAGTTGTTGGTATGCATGGCCAACCCAAGGCAAATGGTGGCGCTTGCATTGATGCCATAACGATGTCGAGGCATACTTTAACTAACTCACTGCATGCTTGAGAGATGAAAAGCTAAGTGTGGCGCCAGCAGTGCCCTTTCCCCTATAGTTTTTGACATGAGCAAGAATGTTTACAAGTATAGAAGGAAAGATAACTCATTAGTAATGAAATAAGGTGTTAATATAACATTGCTAAGCATTGTTAGACACTTAATGTATGATGATTAAAGGTTAATAATCAATTGAAGATGAGCGTAATGAGAACAACGTAATGTGCTAAAGCCAATTTGTAGAAATTTGTTGACCAAGTTGATTATGAATCGATGGTTTTACAATACCGGTATGGGTTATGTAATTACTTAATGAACATGATAAGACCTTTCCTAAATCAACATTATAGTAGTGATGACTTTAGGAATTTAATGTTGTTTAATGAGTAGTTAAGCGACGAACATAAAGTATAAAAAAACGTGAACCGTATTCAATAATGATAAGGACTATAACGTTAAGAGTTACAATTAAAAGTTGTTAAGTAATACGTGAGCGTAAGCGGTATGCAATAAAGTGTACTTAACTAATGACGATCGAGTTTTGATTAATAACGTAAGAATGTTAGTAAGATGTGAGGAAGGATGATTAACTCAAAAGCGAGTTCTATTAATGAAGTAAATCCACGTAAGACATAGAAGAGAAAGAAGTTGGTAAGAATGATGTAAAGATATGGCAAGCCGGAACCAATAGTAACAAATCTAATGTATGATTAGATTGAGAAGAAGGTAAGATTCATTAGGAACCATGTATGTTCATTCATGACCTAATGTGGTATGTTATGTGGTTATGTATTGTAGAGAATAGTAAAGGCGAAAGGAAAAGTTATTTTCTTTGTAGCGGACGTTGAAGGCAAGTTTTTCTTAAAACGCTTGTCTAACTTAAATGTTAGCCAAGTTTTACGTGATTCATGTTATGAGATGCATGAAGTGTTTTACTAAAGGGTCGATGCAGTTTTACCTCGGCTAGACTAATCTTGAAGAGTTGATTGATTTATTTACAAGTCTTTCAAATATAGAATTGCTAACGGCTATCCTCTACGCCATTGTTTGATGCGGATTCAAGTAAGCTTAAGTATGAATAAACAAATGTATTTTTCATCGATTATTCGATGGGCACGAGTTTGCCAAAACTTAAGCGTACATACGTTTAACGGGATGTAGTGTTGATCAACATAGAGTACTATGGGCTGATCACCCGAAGTGCTAAATAAGATATATGGGACTTACGGACTTAGTGTCGGGTTGTCCTTTTCAAAAGAAATTATGAAATGCTCATGGTCTTGAGCGAAATTGATGTTTTCTTGAATATTGTTATTGTAAAACGTTTTGAAGGAAAAGAAATGCTATTTTGAATTATTGATAGTACTTCATAACTATTATCCGATTATTGAAGATATCTGATTCCTATGTTTTCAAGCATGTTGTTTAAAAGAAATTGTTGTACTTATTTGAGCTTGTTATGCTCACTCTTGCTTGAACCATATGAATGCGACTAGGGCCAAATGAGCCAGGGGATCGACAAGGATAGAAAGCAAACAAAGATGAGCGATTAGTTACCTTGTAATAAACTAGTAAGTTGTATATATTATAGAATGATGAACAAAGAATGTAATGGTTTTAGAACACAGGGAGCGGGATGTAATATTATTAATGTAATAAGAATGTCGTTGATACACACATTTTGATGTCGTTTCAATAGAATGAATATGCTAGTTATGAGTGCTTAGTGTAGCACCATCTGTCGGGTTGGAAGATACCCGGATTTGGGGCGTCACGAGTTGGTATCAAAGCATTAGGTTATAAAACTTAAGGGGGAGAAACCTTGGGCTAATAACCTCGTTAAGGAAGAAAAGTCAGAAGGAAGTAAACTCAAGCTTTACTTGATTGAATGAGTTAATAAGGTATTGAGGAAACTTCGATGCTGAAAAGATTTAAAAGATGGAAAGTAACCTAAATAAATTAAATGTGATTTGTGCTTATACTATGGTGTGTTATGTACTAATCAACATGTTATATGTTATTGAAGGATGTCGATCGATAGCTTGATGTATAGAGATATATACATGAGGTGGCGAAGAAGTTGTGAAACAGTAGTAGAGCACATACCTATCTTGGGGTGGCGGAGGTACCATTAGTGATTCTAGAGGAGTCGGAGAGGCGTGGAGTACTTTTACGAGGAGGACTACTCTCGAGGGAGATATGGATATAACGTCATATCTTAATATGATGGTCTATGAGGAGGAGGAAATTGAGGTAACATCGGTTAATCTGGTGGTACCTACACTAAGTCAATACCTCCGGATGCAATGAGAGCATTGTATCTGGCGATTGCTTGACAGGAATGTGGCCCGAAATGCAGGTTATGCGAAATCGAAGTGAAGAGATTAATTATCTCCATGAAGCTAAGGTGTCTGAGAAGCGATTTTGAGTTAGAACACGATGAGGCAGTGCTTATGATGAGGCGAGCTAGGAACTATAAGAAGGAGGTGGATAAGCTTACGTAAAAGCTGATTAAGAGGATGGGAAGATAGCACGGATGTCTTACATCCATGAGAGTGCTCATAAGGATTTCAAGCTTAAAGTTGCTTGTTATTCCATAGAGTCGGGGCAGACTCGACATACTATTAGTCGGGATATTGTAGCGATGATTGCGAATGAGAAACACGAGGACGTTGTTATGCATTATTAGAAGTCTAGAGTTATAAATATATGTGTAGTGACGTAAAACCCTCTTTTGTATAAAAGGGTAGTCTTTTTGTAAATCCCAACTTTTGAGAAGTTCAATTGCGGGATAGAAATGTACTAGCCATTGGCTATGGAAGTAAAGTGTAAATAGTTTCAGACTATGAAGAAGCATATGAATATAATGAAGTTTTCATTTAATATGCTTTGTTATGGTATGAGTTGTTATGAGATGAATAATAACGAAATAAGTAAATAGATAATAATGAAATTCTATTTAATCAGAAAATGTCGTCAAGGAGAGACAACGTAATCGAAAAGCGGAATCACGTAATGAAAATCAAGGGGTCAAAATAACCCTATGCAAGAGTTCGTTAATTTATTAGCAATTTGCATTTAACTAAGCAGGGGTAGAGTACTGCGGAACCTAGGTTAGCGAGCGACTACCTTTAAAGAATTTAAAAGTGTAGGTCCACCGGAGTTTCAAAGAAACAACGGACCCATTAGAAGCCCGGTCATGGGTAAAGAAATAGAGAAGGCGTTTGTTATTACAAAGCGTGGGTGAAGCGCAAAAAGACTTCTTTTGCGACTTACATGATGAAAGGGAAGCCAACTTTTGGTAGGAGGCTCACCGGGGTGGGGCTAGAAACGGATGGGAGTAGCGTGGGGAGCAGTTCGAAGAAGGTTTTCTTGAGAATTATTTCTCTGAAGCATGTAAGGGAGGATGGAGATTAAGTTCTTAGAACTTAAACTAGGGACATGATGGTTCCCCAATCTGTGAGATTCAATGAATTGGCAAGGTTTGCTCCACACCAAGTGGACCTTTGAGGAGAGGAAGGCTCGTGGGTTTGGGCGGGCACAGAAACCACAGCTCTATAGTAGGATTTCGTTCAGAGTGTTTCTGTGGGACCATTTTGGAAAAGGTGATTATAGCCAGGGGTGGTAGTGAGGCGTTGACTCGATATCACAAAGAGAGAAAGAATAAGAACAAGGAGAGGGGAGGAACCAAGGTAGAGAATGCTTGTGGCAATATGCCAAAAGAAAATTTTAACTCAGGGAATACTAGAGTGGGACAAGGGGATCCTAAGTGTAAGATCGAAGTGTGTAAGACATGTGGAAAGACTCATCTAGGAGTGCATGCGAAAGGATTATAAGTATCTTTAAACATTACGGTAGAGAATGGGAAATAACTTTAGTTAATTATATTAAGTGGAAATGGCTTCATGAATAAGGAATGTAAGCAGTATTGGTAGATAAAATGCAGATAAAGTTGAGAGAATTTGAGGTAATTCTCGGTATGAATGAGTTGATTAACTATAGAACTTTAATAAATTGTTAGAATAAAAGTTTGAATCTTGGGTTTCTAAGTAACCCAAGGTAGTATTTTACGGTAATCAAATACCGCGACGCTCTTGTTGTCTAATGATGATGCATGAAGTTAGGAGGATGTTAAGGAAGAGGATGAGTCATTCTGATTTACGTATCGACTATCGTAATAGGAGTAAGTTAGCGATTGAGAGTGAATACCCATGGCCCGGATCGATGATCTATTTGATCGATTGAAGAGGGCAAAAAATTTTTCTAATATAGATTTGCGTCAGGGTATAGTCGGTTGAAAGTAAGGAAGAAGGAGAGGTACCTAAGATGACATTGAACTCGTTATAGTTATGACAAGTTTACGGTTATGTCGATTGGGTGGACTAATGTCTGAAAGTTAGATTTTTTTAAGTAAGAGGCGTTGAAGCAAGTCGGGGGTAAATTGATAGATACCCTTATGAGGTGCTATGATTAAAAGTACCATTAAGCGTCACGGTTGGTATTGTCGAAATGGGAAGTGAGAAAAAAAAATAGTTTTAGGGAACTAAAAAGGAAGTTAAGTGAGGTACATGTGTGTCTCTGTCGGATGATATAGGGGAATTTTGTAGTGTATATCGATGTTTCACATAGATAGCGAGATTATTGTGCTTATGTAGCATGGCAAAAAGTCATTAGGTATGCATCACATGAGTTAATGGATTATGAGAAGGTCTATCCTACTTATGATCTATAATTGGCGATTATAGTTTTGAATTAAAAATTTGAAGATAGTATTTATCGGTGAAAAGTGTGAGATATACACGGACTCTAGGAGTGCGAAATATATCTTCACACAAAAGGAGTTGAATATGAGGTAGAGAAGGTAATTAGAATGGATAAGAGATTTGACGTTGATATGTTATATCAATCAAGGAAGGTTAACGTGAAAAGCCAGCCGTTAAGTAGGAAGGGTAGGGAAAAGCTATCGATGTTAACAACTCGAGAATGAGTTAATAGCGAAAATGGCAAAAATAGAGTTAGAGGTTAAATTGTGGAATGAAGTGGTAGAAATGTTATTCACAAGCGTAGACTCGATCCACGATACTTGAGCAGGTTAAGTAACTACTGACTAGGTAATGAGGAATGTACACGAATGAAGAAGAGGATGCATGATGAAGAGAAGATCAAGTATAATCTTGTTTTGAAGGAGAAATTTGAGTTTCAAATAATTCTAAGTTAAAAAGCTAATGAAAGGGTAATAACGTAATGTGTCGATAAGTATTTAACTTCCAACTCAAATTATTGATAGGAAGTGACAAGTCATGAAGAATAAGATAATACCTTCGGTGAAGGTGAAATGAAAGAACCTCGATGTTGTAGAAGCATTGTAGGAATTTGAAATTAAAATGATGGAAAATTTTTCCTCAATGGTGTATGTATTATTAGCGTGATTACGGGGACGAGAATCCTTATAAGGGGAAGAGTGTAGCGCCCCATAAATTTTGGATTTTGAGAATTAAATTTTATTTTTTTATTATGGGATTAAATGAATTTAATTAATTATTTATGGGAGTAAGCTAATTGAAGGTGGATTCTATGACCTAGACATAGCGAATGTTGTAGTATTTTGGCTACGTAATAGAATTAAAGTGTTTGAATTTCCAAGATGAAAATAAAAGCTTTAGAAATTTTTTGAAAACACTATTCACGCATTTACGCTTTCAGGAATTATTTTTGAACTTAGAAATACGTAATGATAGAATATCGAGGTGAGATAGAATATCCAATAATATTTCGAGTTATGGCAAACAGCATGATTTTTACTTTCTGGACTTAAAATCTAACGATTAGGAAAATGAATTAGAGAAAAGAAATGGAATATGTATAATGAATTAAAGCAATGATTGTATAATCGTAAGTATTGTATGAGGTAATGAATCTGAGTATAATCTGAGGTATTATACGAGCAAGTATGAATGATGGAATGTCGTATAATAAGTATACAAGTTAGAATCTGAGATTAATCGTAAATTATCGTTATAAGGCTTTAAGCCATATGTAATGGACTTGTAGGATTATGTAGAACATTGTAAAGTCAAATGAGAATTGATAAGGCCCAAAGGTAGGAATGGATGAGTCAATTGGAATTAAAGTTAAGGTCGAGAGTTTATTTAATTGCAAGCCCAATGTATAAGTTAGGTTAATTAAACCTTAAGCCCAAAATAAGATCCAATGGGTAAAGATTGATCCATGGGGCAACCCATGGGTGAATTAGTGACCAAGTATTAAGTGTGTTGAGCAAGTAGATTTAAGTGTTAAGCAAAGGATAAGTTAAGTAATTTAAAGGCTAAGTAAAAATGCTTATATGTGATGAATAAGCAAAAAGTGCTTATAAGTGATGATTAAGTAAACTTAATGGCTAAGTGATGTGATGCCCAAGTACTTTATGTGATGATCAAGTGTTGTGGTGAACAAGAAATTAATGTGGCTAGCAAGTTTACTTAGAGCCAAAGTATTGAATAGTAAGGAGGTTAATAAGGAGGTGGGATTAAGGAGGTGGAGGCCTAAATGACTATTCTACCCACACTTTGTCAAGTCTATAAATAGAGATCTCATAATTCATTTGTTGCTTGATCAAATTCCTTTCAACTTTCTCTTACAAAGTAACTTAAGTGTTAGAGAGAATAAGCACTTTTAAGTCAAAGCTTCCCTTGTTAGATTTTTCAAGAAGAAGAAGTTAGACATCAAAGGTATTGATCTTGTGTCCAATATTCTTCCATCTCTATCATAATAGGATGATAAGAGAAGTGTAATTAATGAATATGTATGCTAAGAACATATAAGAATTGAGTTATGAATGGACTTAAGACGAATAAGTTATGAAGAAGCAACTTGAACATGAATAAGTTGATAACTTATGATGAACTTGTAATATGTTTGTCATATGAAGTTATGATGTTCGATATGATATGAGAACATTGATTAAAGGATTTAAATCAATAATAAGTCATAAGTAAATGAAATAATAAAAGTTATAAGTTGATAAGCCATGAACTTAGGAAGAATAAGTCAAAACCTAATTTGAAAATAAGTTAATGTAATAAGTAGTTTGAAATGTTTATATGATGGTTAGAATCCATTTAGAACAATGATCAAATCGTTAATAACGAAGTTATGCGAAATTCACGATTGGACGTTAAGCGTCGAATTAAGTGAAATTCTCGGAATGGAAGTTGTATTTTGTGTTTGAACTTCGGAAACATTGGTTTTCGATGGAGACAAGTCATATTTGGCATTATAGAGTTTGAGGACTCAAAAATGATTGGATTCAGACTTAGAAACGAAGAAAGCGGCGTTGAGCGTTCCACGAGCGTTTATCGTTTTCGTTAAAAATGAACTAATAGGTGAAATTTTAGTAAACGAAGTCAAATAGATAAAATTCTTGCATGAACAGCGTAGAGTATGGAATTTGTGAACCGTGAGGCTTTTGAGCGAGCGATTCGGACTTATAACTTGAAGAAGTTATGCGTCAAGGAAGTTCACAAATTTAAAATCGCAAAAAATTTTTCTAAGGCCGCGAGTTGGCGCGCATGGCGGCAACCCAAAAACAAATGGTGGGCTTGCTTGATGCCATAAATAATGTCGAGGGCATCTTGCTAACTTCATGCATGTGATGAGATGATGAAAAACTAAGTGTGGCGCCATGGCGCCCGATCCTGAGTTTTGACAGACAAGAATGTTTACAAGTATAGAAGGAAAGATAACTCATTAGTAATGAAATAAGGTGTTAATATAACATTGCTAAAAGCATTGTTAGACACTTAATGTATGATGATTAAAGGTTAATAATCAATTGAAGATGAGCGTAATGAGAACAACGTAATGTGCTAAGCCAAATTTGTAGAAATTTGTTGACCAAGTTGATTATGAATCAATGGTTTGTAATACCGATATGGGTTATGTAATTACTTAATGAACATGATAAGACCTTTCCTAAATCACTGTTATAGTGATGACTTTAGGAATTTAATGTTGTTTAATGAGTAGTTAAATGACGAACATAAAGTATAAAGAACGTGAACCGTATTCAGTAATGATAAGGACTATAACGTTAAGAGTTACAATTAAAAGTTGTTAAGTAATACGTAAACATAAACGGTATGCAATAAAGTGTACTTAACTAACGACGATCGAGTTTTGATTAATAACGTAAGAATGTTAGTAAGCCGTTAGGAAGGATGATTAACTCGAAATGAGTTCTATTAATGAAGTAAATCCACGTAAGACATAGAAGAGAAAGAAGTTGGTAAGACTGATGTAAAGATAATGGAAAACCGGAACCAATAGAAACAAATCTAATGTATAATTAGATTGAGAAGAAGAGTAAGATTCATTAGGAACCGTGTATGTTCATTCATGACCTAATGTGGTATGTTATGTGGTTATGTATTGTAGAGACCGTAAAGAAAGGAAAGGAAAAGTTATTTTCTTTGTGGAAGAGCGTTGAAGGCAAGTTTTTCTTAAAAGCGCTTGTCTAACCTTAAGTGTTAGCCAAGTTTTACGTGATTCATGTTATGAGATGCATGAACTATTTTACTAAAGGGTTGATGCGGTTTTACCTCGGCTAGACTAATCTTGAAGAGTTGATTGATTTATTTACAAGTCTTTCAAATATAGAATTGCTAACGCTATCCTACATGATTGTTTGAGTGCGGATTCAAGGTAAGCTAAGTATGAATAAACAAATGTATTTTTCATCGATTATTAGATGGGCACAGCGAGGTTACCAAAACTTAAGCGTACATCGTTTAACGAGGATGTAGTGTTGATCAACATAGAGTACTATGGGCGATCACCCGAAGTGCTTTCGTAAGATATATCTGGGACTTACGGACTTAGTGTCGGGTTGTCCTTTTCAAAGAAATTATGAAATGCTCATGGTCTTGAGCGAAATTGATGTTTTCTTGAATATTGTTATTGTAAAAACGTTTTGAAGGAAAAAGAAATGCTATTTTGAATTATTGATAGTACTTCATAACTATTATCCGGTTATTGAAGATATCTGATTCCTATGTTTCAAGCATGTTGTTTAAAAGAAATTGTTGTACTTGTTGAGCTTGTTATGCTCACTCTTTCTTGAACCATATGAATGCGGCTAGGATCGAATCGAGCGAAGGGGATCGACAAGGATAGAGGCAAGACAAAATTTGAATGATTAGTTACCTTGTAATAAACTAGTAAGTTGTATATATTATAGAATGATGAACAAAGAATGTAATGGTTTTAGAACACAGGAGCGGGATGTAATATTATTAATGTAATAAGAATGTCGTTGATACACACATTTTGATGTCGTTTCAATAGAATGAATATATAGTTATGAGTGCAGTGTAGCACCATCTGTCGGGTTGGAAGATACCCAATTTGGGTTACGTGTTAGCCATGTTTTCTATGATTCATGCTATGAGATGCATGAACTATTTTACTAAAGGGTCGATGCCAGTTTTACCTCGGCTAGACTAATCTTGAAGAGTTGATTGATATATTTACAAGTCTTTCAAATATAGAATTGCTAACGCTATCCTACGCCAATTGTTTGGTACGGATTCAAGGTAAGCCTAAGTATGAATAAACAAATGTATTTTTCATCGATTATTCGATGCGCATGCGAGGTTGCCAAAACTTAAACGTACATACATTTAACAGGATGTAGTGTTGATCAACATAGAGTACTATGGGCCGATCACCCAGAAGTGCTCGTAAGATATGTCGGACTTACGAACTTAGTGTCGGGTTGTCCTTTTCAAAGAAATTAGGAAATGCTCATTGTCTTGAGCCAGAATTGATGTTTTACTGAATATTGTTATTCTAAAACGTTTTGAAGGAAAAGAAATGCTATTTTGAATTATTGATAGTACTTCATAACTATTATCCAGTTATTGAAGATATACAATTCCTATGTTTCAAGCATGTTGTTTAAAAGAAATTGTTGTACTTGCTGAGCTTGTTATGCTCACTCTTTCTTGAACCATATGATTGCAGCTAGGACCGAACGAACCAAGGGATCTGACAAGGATAGAGGCAAGACAAAGCTGAACGATTAGTTACCTTGTAATAAACTAGTAAGTTGTATATATTATAGAATGATGAACAAAGAATGTAATGGCTTTAGAACCTGGAAACGGGATGTAATATTATTAATATAATAAGAATGTTGTTGATACACACATTTTGATGTCGTTTCAATAGAATGAATATATAGTTATGAGTATCGTGTAGCACCATCTATCGGGTTGGAAGATACCCGAATTTGGGGGCGTCACTTCGTGTTAGCCATGTTTTCTATGATTCATGCTATGAGATGCATGAACTATTTTACTAAAGGGTCGATGCCAGTTTTACCTCGGCTAGACTAATCTTGAAGAGTTGATTGATTTATTTACAAGTCTTTCAAATATAGAATTGCTAACGCTATCCTACGCCAATTGTTTGGTACGGATTCAAGGTAAGCCTAAGTATGAATAAACAAATGTATTTTTCATCGATTATTCGATGCGCATGCGAGGTTGCCAAAACTTAAACGTACATACATTTAACAGGATGTAGTGTTGATCAACATAGAGTACTATGGGCCGATCACCCAGAAGTGCTCGTAAGATATCTTGGGACTTACGGACTTAGTGTCGGGTTGTCCTTTTCAAAGAAATTATGAAATGCTCATGGTCTTGAGCGAGGTTGATGTTTTCTTGAATATTGTTATTCTAAAATGTTTTGAAGGAAAAGAAATGCTATTTTAATTATTGATAGTACTTCATAACAATTATCCGATTATTGAAGATATATAATTCCTATGTTTCAAGCATGTTGTTTAAAAGAAATTGTTGTACTTACTTGAGGCTTGTTATGCTCACTCTTGCTTGAACCATATGAATGCGAATAGGGCCGAAACGAAACCGAGGGATCGACAAGGATAGAGGCAAGACAAAGTTTGAACGATTAGTTACCTTGTAATAAACTAGTAAGTTGTACATATTATAGAATGATGAACAAAGAATGTAATGGTTTTAGAACACAGGAGCAGGATGTAATATTATTAATGTAATAAGAATGTCGTTGATACACACATTTTGATGTCGTTTCAATAGAATGAATGTACAGTAATGAGTACCGTGTAGCACCATCTGTCGGGTTGGAAGATACCCGAATTTTGGGGCGTCACATATTATGCAGCAATTACTGTAGCAATAATTGAGTATAACTGAGTGACTTCTCCCGTAATCATCAATAATAAATACTGTGTGCTACTATGAAACCACGCGTATTACTGTACTATTACCACCGGGTAGGTCAACAGTTTAACGGTAAAACTTTCGTTATTATTTTTATAAAAAGATATTTCTATTGTTTTCTAACTACGACAAAACTTCCGTTTTGGGGTCCATAAATGATTGTGTCGTTGTACGAATATTCCCCGACCAATCGAATATTTTATAACATCTTGCTTAGTTTGAAAAATTTGTAAATATTACCCACAATTAATACATTATATCATATCCACACCATAATATTAAAAAATATATTTCGAGAAAAATTATTCTTTATTCATAAAGGTTGGGGTCTTATAGGGAGTTGTGCCAAGATTTGATCTTGCACTCACTCCTGGACTCCTTTCACAATTATTGTGAATTTTTCATATGAACAATCTATATATCAGCTTCACTGATTTGCTTAACATGTTGAAAAATATTGAGAGTCAATTTCCAACCATGAAAGACCAAGTCTTACTTGTAGGGGCCAAATGATCTTCTAAAAAGAAGAACGTTTCTAAGAAGGTAAATAGAAAGGTAAAAACAAAGGATAATAAGAACAAAACTTATAAGGATAACAAAGGAGTTTGCTTCCATTACAATAAGCCTGTACACTGGAAAGAAACTGCAAGAAGCATCTTGCAAAGGCTATCCAGAAGAAGCTTAGTGAAATTTTGGTTACAAATATAGTTTTTGTTCACGATTAAAATAAATTTTTCAATAAGTTAAAGATCTACTTGGTTATTGGATATCGGCTTTGGTTATCATAAATATAGATTTATGAAGGGACCAAGTAGAAGTAGAAAGCTAAACAAGAGACAAGTAATCCTATGTATGGAAATGAAGCAAATGTTGTTGCATTAGCCATAAGAACTTATTGTTTAGAATTGCCTACGGGAAAGTCTGTTCAGTCAATAAGTTGTTATTGTATTAGAGTTCTCGTTAGAAACATTACTTCCATTTTGTTGTTAGACAATGAAATCTTTGGTATTATATTTAAGAACAATTTTTTTTCTATTTATAATAATAATGTTTTTATAGAACTAAAATATTACTTAATGGATTTTTTGTACTTGACTTCCATAAAAAATTATTTTGCAAGTTCAACAAACTAGTATAAGAAAAGGAGATGATAATTCAAAGAGTTGAATGTTTGCATTTGATGAAACACAAGTATGAATTATTTAAAAGGTTCAAAGAATTCAAAAGTGAAACTAATTTAAAAGGTATTAAGATTCTTTGATTAGATCGAAGAAGGAATCTTGTGCAATAAGTTTCTAGATCATCTTAAATGGTTTTCTCACAATGAACACTTCCTGATACGCAATAATTGTTGATGTATTTGAAAGAAAAATCGTACCTTGTTGTACATGGTGCGGTCCATAATGATTTTACCAACATTCCAGTATCCTTCTAGGGTAATGTCCTAGAAATGGCTGCATATCTATGAAAATGTAACCTCAAAATCCGGTCACAAGACTCCATAAAAGTTACGGACAGGAATGATTCCTAATTTTAAGTATGTTAAGATAAGGGGTTGTCCAGCTTATGTGACAAGGTTTCAAAGGTTAAGTTTGGGACAAGATTTGACAAGTATAGATTTGTGGGACATCCTAAAATAAGTTTAGGGTATATGTTCTATAATCCTATTTAGCAAAAGGTATTTGTTGTGAAACACGCTTCCATCTAAGATAAAGGTGTTTATCATTAAAGGGGCTAGTGGGAGGATAATAGATCTTGAATAGTTCAAGAACCATAAAACACTATAAGTCAAATAAGAGGAACCTATAGATAGAACTATTGTACCACAGCCGAATTGTAAATCTAGAATAGTACCAAAGATACCTGGTAGGTATGGATTCATCATAGATGATGAGGTACACATCATTGAAGATGATGATCCAGTTACATACGATGAGGTAAGAGTTGTAGACACTCAGAGAAATGGATTGAAACAAACTTCTCAAAAATGGAACATTCGTTTTGATGAAATAATCAAAAGAGTTTGATTTTATCAAAAATAAGAATGAACCTAGTGTGTACAAAAGGGTCACTGAGAGCGTTGTGACATTCCTAGTATTATATTTTGATATATTACAGATAAGGAATGATATATTAATGCTACAATCAGTAGAGATAAAGTTGTCTAAACATTCATCCATGAATGATTTGGGAAGAGTATCGTAATTGGGAATACAAATCTATATAGATAGATTTAATAGGATGTTCATCTTAACCCAAGAAATGTATATTCATTTGATGCTAAAGTTGTTTAGCATGGAAAACTCCATGAGATGTCTCATGTTGATGAGCCCTCGAGTGTATCTCTTTTAATAGTCCCCATAGACTCATAAAAGAGAGATCGTATTAGTAACTATCATGTATACAATGAAATGAACGAGACCTGATGTTGATCAGTCATATTCTAGAGAAGTTCATTGTGAGTTAGTGAAAAATATCTTAAATTAATTAATCGGCACTAAGGATGTGATCATATTCATGGTGGGTCTGAATTAAAACTAGAGGGCTTAACATACTCACTTTTTTTTTAGACAAACCAAGACGACAGAAAATTCACTTTAATGTAAAGTGTTACCTTGAACACTGGTGCAGTAAATTGGAAAGGTTTCAAACAACAAAGAGTTGCTGGTTTAGTGATAAAGACAAAGTATATAGCTATAAATGAAACTGCAAGTTGATTGTTTAGATGAAAAGTTCATTACAGAACTGGGAATAGTTCCTAAGTCTCATCTTGGATCTAAACATTTGTTATAGCACTTTCATTTGATTATAGAAATCATTAAAAGATGGAAAATCACTATAGAGATAGTGAACTCTAAAGAACAACATTACATATCCATTAACTAAAGCTTATCCAACAGTAAGATAATCGTCACTTATAGAAGAAGGGTATGAGCATGACGATTGGCTTTAGTGCAAGTAGGAGATCGATTGAAAGTAGTATGTATACAAGACAATCATGTTTGATGATAAATCATATACTTTGTAACAATCTTATTCATTTATTAATAAAAAGTATTAATTTATTAGAGGCTTTTAATTATCTACATGATGCTGCCTTATAATATGTGATAAACCCATAGTTTTAAGCAATGCTTTTAGAATAATGATGATGATCATTCTAATAAGATCTAAATTATTAGAAAGCTTAAAACTAAAATAGTTCCCAATCATTGGATTAGTAAATTGGGCATTGGTGAATCCGGATAGATTAGTACATACGTTGCTTGCTCATTGGATAAGGATGATTGATCTCATTATCATTTGTGTGGAGACACTAAAGCAAGTATGTAGGTGCTTATTAGAGAATAAGTTCATTGAACGTGGCTCGCTAAGGAATACCTAATGGAGTTTTACTTGCATGTCAATAGGAATTCCTGTAGTGATAGTAGTACAAGTGATCCTTGGACTTGAGATCATCATAGTATCTTGTGTATGATGAATTATACTTTGACTTATTCCTTATATCAAAGGGTATGGTTGGGTATATTAAGTCGTACACGGAGATAATGTATGATCAATAAAGAATCTACCGCTTCTAGTAAAAGAAGAGAAATGTCATATGTGATTAGATAAATGATAACCAGTAGTCCTTGGCTAAGGCAGAATGAAATTAGAAAGGATTTTCTAATTTGCATTATTTGGAGTTATACATTTAAGAGTCAAAATACATATAATTAAATAAAATAAGACTTGACAGTAATTCCATGTCTTAAATTTCATTGGGACATTATATGGTGGAAGAGTTGCATTGTACGGTAACTATTTACTCAAAAGTTCTTTTATGATTAATGTTGAAATCTAAATTATTTAGAAAGTTGTTAATCGCTAGGGAGGCTTATTCCTATTGTAGAATAAATATTATTTATTTATATAAATTAATCATTTAATTTTTTATTTAAATAAGATTAGAATTGTTCTAATTGATTAATTCACAACCGGTTTAATATGGAAAACTTAAAGGGTCACATCATAAAAGGAAGAATAATTATTTAAGAAGTTAATGGCATAATTGTAATAATATGTTATGTATATTTAATTTAATATATGTTGATAGAGTAAATTAAATAGCTTAATATTTATTATTTAATATTTTAGAAATATTAAATATAAATTAATAAGAGGAGTCTTATTAATATTATTATAATTATAATTATTTTAATTTCTAAAAGAGTTTGGGAATTAATTTAATATAAGTACTCTCATTTATTCCTAATAAGATTAGGAGGTAAATTAATTAAAAGAGTTTAATTAATTATCCTTAATAAGATTAGGGAGCTTAATTAATTAAATAATACCATATTTTCTAATTAGATTAGAAGGGTTAACTGATATCTTTATAAGAGGAGTCTTATATTAGATATCATGAGATGTGATTTCAATTGTTGGAGAGTACACCTTTTTCTATAGAGATAGAAAATTAGGGTTTAACCAACCACCCTTCTACTTGAATATTTCTTCTTCCTTGGTGGATCACCTCTAGAGGCCAAACACTTGGGTGGCTAACATTGATCAAAGGAAGGAACTAAACCCGGTGGATTCAAGTTGAACGCGAAAAAGATTGGAGGTGAACTTGTACTTGAGGAAGCTTGAATCTTCAAGGGTATAATTCTTGTTCTTTATCTTTTCGTTTAATTAATAATTATGCGTAAAGGATGATCCGGGTATATGGTTTATAAAATTTTAAAACTCTATTTTATCACGTTTCTGCTTATTTTGTGCAATTTGATTACATTCATGAATCTTACTAATCTAACAGTCTCACCAAAGCAATTTGGTTTGACACAATAGTTTATGCTTAATAAACAATATCATATGAATAAACAATTCATTTCTTAGTTATGCTGAAGCTATAGCGATAACTTTACAATAATTATCAATTCAAGTTTAGGTTTGGTAATTCATATCAAAAGCAATTTAAGATACGAATCTTGTTTAACGAATAAGCAGGGTTCGAGAAATTTGCGTAAGTAATTAAGGAACTTACTCAACTAATTAAAATGGGGTTTAGTAACTTGCCTGAGCGAAGATCGATCAAGCAACGCTACTCAATTCATTTATAAACACCTACGATGTTCATTCATATAAATCTAACACATTAGTATTGATAACAATACTCAAATACATAAACTATTTATGTTTGGGTTAAGTTCGATATTATTTCGGTGTCCTAAGACTTTATCGGGTAATTAATAAGTTAATATCTTAGTTAAAATTTATTTATAAGCTTTATTATATTTTAGATAATTTATATATCTTTTATAATAATTTTAGAAGCTTATAACAATTTTTAGATATTTATTTATCCATTAAATAATTTTAAATAATTTATATCTATTTCTAAATAATTAATATTTACTTAGAATATTATAAAAATCTTGTTTATTTTTTTAAAATAATTTATAATCATTTAATATGATTTTTAAATCGTTAATATCATTTCTAAATAAATATTTATTATTTATAAATTATTATTCTAATTACTTTATTATTAACTTAATTATTAATACTATCCAAATAAATAAAATATTTATTAAATTTATGTAAAAATATTAAAAGTTATATATTATAAATTAAAATAATTTTTAAAACTATTTTTATAATTATTTATATTTATTTATTAATTTTTGCTAATTTTTATTAATTTATTTATTAGAAATTATTTTCTGTTTGTCGCTAAAGCCCTATAGTGACAGAAAGTGTCGCTATATGTGTTCTTGAGTTTCTAGGAATCAGTTGGTCATTGCCTAGAGGTCACTTTGACCTTAGCTTAATTTTCTCCTGTTAATGATTCTGGGTTTGAAAGTGTATGGGTGTTATAGTACTCATGTAGTAGTACAACAACATACCAATTTCATGCTTTAACCTACATATAACAAGAAGTTCTAAAGGCTCAAAGTCACTATCAGAGCTGTTCTTGAGTTTCTGTGTAACCCAAAACAGTGGTCATTGTCAGTCAACGATTTTGTGGCTTCTAGATATTTCAATATGTGTCATAGATTTGTGTTTTGATTGCTGCAATATGTAGTCTATATAATAAGGTACATATAGGTTACACTGGTTTGGACAGAGTATGATTCTAAGGTCTAGATTTATCTTGGTCAAAGTATAATCGAAGGTTGTTCTTCATGTTCTTCGATTTTCTAGGTAACCTAGAAAATATAGTCATGCTCGGTCAATGACTTTTAACCATTAATTTTGGTAATCCTATGAATTATTTAAGCATTTAAGTGTCATAAGTATGTAGTATATATGTCAAGGTATTAATTCATTACATTTAGACATCATAACAACAAACAGAAAGCGATTAAAAGGTTGGTCAAAGTAAACGGCTCAACCTGTTCTTGAGATTTCTGGGTAACCCAGAAATCAGAACTTCGTGATCGTACAACCACTTTTGACCACCTATATCTTGCAATATATGATTCTAATGAACCTGTTTTCTTTTTTAGATTAAAGACCTCATGTAATACTACAACTAGCATACAATTAACAGACCTAACTATTAACATACATGGATCTAGAGGCTCTGACAGTCAACTATCAGACCTATTTTTCTAGAATTTCCAGTTTTCTTAAAACACCATTTTGATGCATCTAGATGTTATGAAAATATGTTCTATCAACTTAGCATACTTACTAACATGTTATTACACATATCTAAACATCTAAATTACAAATTAAACATAGCATCAAAGATCTAGGTTAAAATTAGGGTTTGCACCTTTTCTTGCTTGATTTTGATTTCTGGCTACTAATTCTGTTGTTGTTATCACCAAGGCTTGTTTAGGTTGTCGACGTCGGGATTTTTATTTGTCTCTTTCTATTCTTATCTTTTGGTGTTCTCATTTTAGGTCAGATTTGTTTGAAAAAACAAGTTTGAAAAGGTCCGACATGTATATGTCGACGATTGGACTGTAAGAGTCGCCAGTTGGTATTTTTAAATGGTTGCACC
This sequence comes from Panax ginseng, assembly GCA_020205605.1. Taxonomy (NCBI): domain Eukaryota; kingdom Viridiplantae; phylum Streptophyta; class Magnoliopsida; order Apiales; family Araliaceae; genus Panax; species Panax ginseng. The sequence continues at coordinate 87,274,517 of CM035139.1, read as the reverse complement.
AAATGAACCAATAAATGGTTTTCACATAGACCTAGTGATGTAACACTGCTTAATTAGTTTGTGAAACCAAGATTCATTAGGGTCCGGGGGCTTGATTAAGCGGAGGTAAGGTGTTAGGCACCCCCCGACTTCCGTGGTGACACGGTGACCGCCACTTTTTAATTTAAACTTTTATCTGAATTGTGTGTGTGTGTAGGTCTATGTGTTGTTGTCTGGAAGTATTGTTCTTCCTCGTTTGCACCTATATACAAAAGGTTTGAATTTTGTATAAAAGTTCAATTTTAACAAGATATAGCAATGATGTGTGTTCGATTTAATTGTGTGTTCGACTTGTTTGCTTTTATTATTTTCGAGATGCGAAGCATCTTCGAGAAAATAATGTACATAGCAGTGCCGAACTCCTAGTGGGCATGAGAGCCATCTAAGGATATTCAAACACCGTGAATAATTTACAAACTAGTATCAACTAAAAATGTCCTTCACGGGAACCGAATCTAGATTCAGTGACTGAATCTGTGATCACATGATTCCTAGGCTCACATGATAAAAAAATATGTGCAAAAAGCTATAAACAATTATATATATAAAAGCTGTAAATATATATATATATATTGAACAATCAACTGCCACGAAGTAAACTCTAGGCAGGACGTGAAATATATATATATATATATATATATATATATATAAAAGCTGTAAAAGGCCACGAAGTGAACTCTAGGCTGATGAAACATAAATATATATATATATAGCGATAAATGGCCAATGATCTTGAACTTTGATGAAATATATATATATATATATATATATATATATATATATATATATATATATATAAGCTTTAAAAGGCCACGAAGTGAACTCTAGGCTGATGTAAATATAAATATATATATAAGCGATAAATGGCCACGAAATGATCTTGAGTTTGGTCAAATATATATATATATATATATATATATATATATATGTGTGTGTGTGTGTGTGTGTGTGTGTGTGTGTGTGTGTGTGTGTGTGTGTGTGTGTGTGTGTGTGTGTAAGCATACCGGATGTAGCATCCCCAGATCCTGGTCCCAATCACCACAAATCTGGTATACTAATTCTTTAACTATTGCGGAAGATATAAACATAAATTATTTATACATTAAACTTTACACATTATCCCCAAGGTCGATAACCTTAACATATTTTACCTGTATTCCATATCTTATTCGACATACAATGTCAATGGTTTCTCCTGTATCCGACGTATTCATCCTAATCTGCAAAGTTTATCATGATATAGCAAGGGTAAGCAACAAGTTTGCCCAACAAGTTTAAGTTCAATAAAGGATATATCATGATTGAAAGAATTGAACAATAAGTTTGCTACGTTCAACAATATAAAAATTGTGAACTAGCAGGAATCAAGTTTCATAATTGAACGATCAGGACAATAAGAATGAATGTCAATAATGAATATGAACAAATCAACTGAACCAGATGGTAATGAAGGTGTTCAGCCTTACATACCTGATGAACACATGCAAGATGCACAACGTGCGAATCAACAAATTATAGACATGGTATAATCAGCAATGATTAACCACAAGCACAATTGAATAATCATAACTCAGGGTTGAGTTAGAGAGAACTTGCCTGAATCATCGACTACAGCTATGCAATCTATATAGATTTATCCGAAGACCTATTATTAATAATATTGATTTTCACATTAGAATTATATCATCACAGTATAATACTGTTAAATATAGTTATAAAATAACCTAGACACAAGCATGTATCCCTATCAGTCCACAAACTACCTAAGACTCGATATCAAGTCAAACTATTTTAGTCTGAGTTGAATCCGGCACAATTTTGACATCCTAAGAGCCTAGTCGGATAATTCTCGAGCCTAAAACCCATAAGACTCTACCTAAACGCTTCACACTAGGTTAGACAATTTTAATATCAGTCAAAATATTTTTCACAAGCTCATAATAATTTTCAAGTAATTATTACAATTTATCATGATTTTTTAATCATTAATATCATATTTATATGATTTAAATACCAAGATATTCCATTATCATTAATATTTGTTTAATATCAAATATTAATGAAATACACTAACATAATAGTATAACTTATTTATAATATTTCAAAGTATTTTTATACCTTAAAATCACATTTAAATGAATTTTAAACATTTAAATCTATTATCTAATAATTGTCATTAATATTAAAATATTAATTTATTTCATAACAAAATATCAAAAGTTATATTTTATAACTTCAAATATTTTATAACCTTTAAATAATTTTTATATGATTTTTAAACTATTAAAACTATTTTTCATAATTTATTTAATACATTTATTAAATAAATCAATTATCATCAAAATTAATTTATTAATGAAATTTATCACAAAACATTAAAAGTCATTAAAAATAACTTAAACTTTTTCTTATACCATAATATAATTTCAAATGATTTTTCAAGTATTAAAATCATTTTTAAGCAATTTGTTTAATATAATAATTAAATAAATTAAATACCATTAATATTTAAAAATATTAAAATATTAATGAAATATATTCAAAATTATTAAAAACCTATTTTTAGGCTTTAAAATAATTTTTAGGAATTTATTATGAAATTTTCATAATTATAAACCATTTTCTCTAATTATTAAATAAAATAATTAATTTTGTAAATAAAGTGTCACTAAAGGTGCCTATAGCGACAAAACTGTCGCTATAGGTGTTCTTGAGTGTTCATGAACATGCTAAGTCAGACATGATGGTGCTATGTTTGACCATTGATAGATCTTAGATTTTAAGGATTCTGGACTTGCAAATGTGTTAATCAAGTAGTATAAGTGTAATACTATAATTACCAATCAATTTCATGGCTAAAGTACAACAAATCAGAGAGATATAAGCTCTCCAATATGTTGTCAGAGCTGTTCTTCATTTCTGGGTTACCTAGAAATGAAGAACAGTTGCAAGGTATCTACTTTAAGCCTTTAAATCTTTACTTTCCAAGCTTACTTTGTAATAACCCGAGATTTCGAATAATCCGATTTTTATGAATAATTTTTTATTTATTTAATATTGATATTGATTATCAATATTGTGTTGTGTATCGGTGATACAAGTTTTAAGAATTAGTCAATTTGTGTATTAACGGAGAAATAAGAGTAGAGTTGTGTTTAACTGAGAATTTAAAACCCTAACCCTAAGTTCGGATAGGGATTCGATAGAAATCACAATTATAATAAAGGTATCTGTTAGTACGCGTTTGTATTGTATGGAGTTATTGATAAATGATTGATCGGATATATAGGGTTTAAAATTTGTAAACCCTAATAAGGGATTAGAAACCCTAATCTCAGGATTAGAAACCCTAACACACAGTTAGGAACCCTAATCGAATGTTGGAAAACCATAATTTTAAATTTGGGAACCCTAAGCCCTAATTAGGAAACCCTAATCCTAATTAGTAAGCCCTAATGCGATTGGTAACCTTTAATATAATTAGGAAACACTAATTATATTTTAGTTATCTTAATTTTCTATTTTTTAAAAAAATCCTAATTCAAAAATCTTAGAAACAAAAGTTGTAAAACCTAAGGGTTACAACCTTAGGGTTAAACCCTAAGGGTTTGGATAAAAGTCAAGCATGCCATTAAAATTACAAGGAGAATGACCATAATACCCTTTTTACATTCTTTATTATGTAACTTGTAAAATTTGCCAAGACCTTTAGTTGTTCACCAACTTTTGACTTAGCATGACCTAAACCTCCAGCAAATCAGCCTAGCACATCAGCAATCTCAGCAACATACATTGCATCTAAGTAATATATATAGATTTGGGAGAGAGAAAGTCCACACAATTGGTTCATTTGCACCCAAGCTCTCAAAAACTCCTTCTGTCTCTAAACCTTCTAAATTGCTAAGTGTTTCAATCACATAATAACCCTCTAAAACATCTAGATCAGATTGGTAGAGCCAAGATCAAAGCATCTTCAAGAGAAGGTATAAACCCTAGCTAACACTTTGATCTTATATGCTTAGTCTATATATGTGTTTATGTGTTTAGATATTTGCTAGAAGATGTTTTATGATGATCTATATCATAGATCTATAGCATCAAATGGCTTTAAAAGTGAAGTTTTAAAAATCTGCTCAAGAACACTAAAGTTGTCTGACAAGCAAATGTCAGTGGCCCTAGATCTTTATATGTTTATGATTTTTGTTGTTTTATGTTTTGGATCTGTAGTTTGGTATGAGGTCTTTGATCTGGAAGTGGAATCACAGCCTTTACATGTCTAGATTTCATGTTATTCTTGGTCAAAACTCGTTGACCGGGCATGACCAGTCGATTTCTGGGTAACCCAGAAATCATAAATCAGTGTCTGACAAGCTTTTCAAATGCCTTGATCTATCAGTAATGATGTTGTTTGATGTTGTGTTTGTATCTAGTTTATAGCTTGTTATATGAACTCTAGATCCATGACTTTAGATCTTTCAAACAGTCAATAAATCAAGTGTAGTAAATGGTCAAACTAGGCCTGTCGATCACGATTGTAGTTTCTGGAAAACCCGAAAAATGGATGAACACACTTTTTGACAGGATTTGACCGGTTTAAATCTGAAGAATATGATGTTGTTGGACTGATCTGGTGATGTATATATGTTCCTTGACATGTGGCCTATAGATTTGAACCTTAATAACAACCTATTGATGACCAGAACACTAAGATTATAGAGCTTGAAAGTAGCACCATGACACTGTCTGGATTTTTGGGTTACCCAGAAAACCCAGATGGTGTCTGACAGTAACTTTTAAGGATCATATCTTGCTGATATGTTATGGTATGACATAGATGATGGTTGATTCATATAATGTTACATAAACACTACATGATCAATTTTTAACATAGCCCAGAACATGTTTAATCTAAGATTTAAGCATGGTCAAACCTAGCATGTTGGTAACTGGACGGTCAGTGTTTTTGAGCTCAAGAACACCTAAGACGACAGAAAGTGTCATTATAGCTTATACCAACGGTTTCTATTATTTTTTATTTTCCTAATTTCTGGAAAATGATTAAAATAGAAAATAAATTCTAAAAATTACAAAAATGATTTTAAAAATTATATTAAATTATGAAAAATAACTTTTGATAAATTGGGATATTTTCCATTAATATTTATAATATTTTTAATATTAATGGTATTTAATTTATTTAATTATTATATTAAATAAATTAGAGGAAAATGATTTTAATATTATAAAAATTATTTTAATAAGAATAAAATATTTAAAAAATATTTTGAGGTAACTTTTAATATTTTTGGAGAATTTTCATTAATACATTAATATTAATGATATTAGATTTATTTAATTATTAAATTAAATAAATGATGAAAAAATGATTTTATTGATTTAAAAATTATTTAAAAATGAGAAAAAGATTTAAAAATATTTTAAGTTATATTTAATGACTTTTAATATTTTGATAAGAATTTTATTAATATTTAAATATTAATGGTGATGGTTTAAAAATGATTTTAATAATTTTAAAATCATTTAAATAGAATATTAGTGATTTAAAATATTTGAAGTTATTATTAATAACTTTAATATTTTGATAAATGTATCATTAATATTTTAATATTATTAAATATTAATGATGATGGAATTAAATAGTATTTAAATCATTTAAAAATGATTCCGGTGTTTGAAAAATTAGTATAAATTATAATAATTGTTAGAAAATTATTAAAAGCTTCCGAAAAATATTATTAATGATATTTGACTTATCTAATATAATATTAAAGCTTTGAGACCCAGATTAGTTGACAATATAAGTGTTAATTGTCGGATAGGGGTGACCAAGACACCGAGAATAGACCGGAGTCCAACCAGACCGAACTAGTTAGACTTGATAAGTGTTTATATAGGTTTTAAACACTGATGTGACTATGTGGTTTTGTGTCTAGGAGAAAGATTGACTATAAATTATAGTATTGTGTGTTGTGAATTATTATAATAATTGTGAGACCCATATTGTTGATTATACGTCTTACGAACGCATATAAGTATATTGTGTAGCAGTAATCAACGCGATAGGCAAGTTTCCTTAACTCAACCTTGAGTTAATTCTTTTCAAATATTATGGTGGTTAATTATTGTTGATTAGACCACGTCTGAGAATTATTGTTGATTATTCGCAGTTAGTGCATATTTATTAATTCAAACTAAATTAGTGATTCTAAAAATATACTTAGAGAATAACTGTTGTTGGATACTTACATCCGTAGAAGCTATTATTGATAGTACAGATAGTTCCTGTCGATTGTCGAATTATGTTGAGATATGTCTTAGCTAATTATTCTGGCTAGACGAACAATTGTTAGAACTTGATAGGTTCGAGAAGAGAATTCAATTATTATTGATAGATCGATGCCAATTATTTTGGCTAGATCGAGAAAGTGATTAGATATTGAAACCATTGTATTTCGTTGTTATAAATCAAACTCTGATTATAATACTGAGAAGAACAACCTTTTTATACAAAGGGAATATTTTTGGTCTAAATTCGGCCTTCGCGCGCGTGTAAGTATTATGCATAATATAGGGTACAAGGAGTTGGCCGCTCTAAGTACATGCAGAGGTGTATGACTTAATCTTTATGGTTATCTGATACACCTGGGTATATCAAAGTATATCTTTGATAGTTACTCGAGAAGAGAAATCTATGATCCTTTGTGATCACTCAGCATAACTCTTGAAAATATTTTCATCCTGTCATTTGGGTATATCATAGTAAATCTTTGGTAGTTACTCGAGAAGATAATTTCAAGATCGTTTGAGATCATTCAGCTTAAACTTTGGAGAATACTTCTAAATTGTTATTCAATCGAATATCGTAAAAACTTTGAAAGTGTTGTACTCTTTTCATTATTGAACTATTGTGTTGCATAGGTTGCGAGAAGATTGGTTAGAGAATTGTTTAGCTATTTCAAAGTTCTCCGAACTTTGGTGTCATTCTATCAAAATAGATAGTCTGTTATTCTTGATTCTTATACATTCATTGTATGTCTTAACTTGCGGGGCAAATTTATTGCTCACCCTTGCTAAATAAACTTTTCAGCTAGGGACGAAGGGGCATGAGTGAAAGTAGTATGCACACAAGCCAATCATGTTTGATGATAAAGCATATACTTTGTAACGATCTTATTCATTTATTATTAAAAAGTATTAATTTATTAAATACTTTTAATTATCTACACGATGCTATTTTATAATGTAACAATCCGGAATTTCAAATTTTAATAGTAAATATATATTGAATTATATAAATATTTATTTGATGTGTTTATTGTTAAAATTGATGAAATAAATATTTTATTGATGTGGTTATTATTAGTAAATATTTATGAATTAAATTTATTAGATAATATTGTAAATTAATTGAATTTATAATTTGGAGAGTTATAATATAATATGAGATGTTATATTATTGTCTTAATTTAATAATTTGTAATGGTATATTAAATTATTAAATAAAATTATAATAAAATTATAATTTTGGAATATTTATTTAAGTGGAATATTTATTTAAAATATAGTGTGTATAATTATTTTATTTGATGTAATGTTGGATATGGAAATCCAAATAAATAATATGTGATTATAAATTATAAACTAAATTGTTTATTAAAATAATTAAAGTAGTTTAATTTATTTTTACCCAAACAAGGCTTAAATATATTAAGTCTTTATTTAAAAGACTTTTTGCCAAACAAAGCCTTATGGCTTTTGGATTTTTAATATTTGAATTATAAATAAAATAAATTAAATAATAAATAAAATATAATTATAGCATATACGTTTATATATTGTAATCGATAATACTTAATACGCTAGTTATGGCCATATCGACTGATTATGTTTTACGCATACTGGCTTGGGTATTTGCTAAGCGTAAGATTACAGAGAGAGTTGGGAGAATTGAGAGAAAACCTAAGGTTTACCAAGCAACTTCAGTGTTTAACAAGAATTAGCAAGCCAATTGAAGGTATTTTCTTTAACCTTAATATTATGTATGTATATATATATATATATGTATATATGTGAGTTCTACGACATAATTCTTAAATTCTGTGAATTCAATTATTGGAATTGTTGTTATACAACTGATTACATGCGATTGTATGTGTTCGTGGTGATTAGAACTAGTAATTAAACAAGGATTTGTATGCTAATGACGATTTAAAAGGAAGAAAATTGTTTAAAGTGTTTATATTTTTCATATGGCTTGGAAAAGTACCAATTTTAGTGGTTAATTTTTATGTTAAACTGTAAATTGAGTTTTTTTTATTCTAGTTCATTAAGAAACAAAGATAAAATAATTTGAATGAAGTGATTTGGTCAAGTATAGAGATTACAGTGATGAATTTTGTAAAGGATGTCAAAAATGGAGTTTTCATATGAAAAACATGGAATTTGATAAATTAAACTAGCTTAAGTTGTTGTTAAATTGTTCTAATTGGTGGAATATGTTGGCAAACATGTTTGTAATAGTTCTATATCAATTGTATGTGTTAATATTATTGTTTGGTGGGTGAAATTGGTGTTAGTTGGGCTAAAGCTCTGCCATCTTTATTCATGTCGTTTCGCCTCTGCTGTACGTAATCGGCCACAGAATAAGCTACCGGTGCCAAGGTAAAAAATCAAGCGATTCTTACTGTCCTGGAGTTGTGTATGGCGCAGCTGCGCCATACCCTCTCTTGAGACAGTGAAGTCTGCTACTTCAGCAGACTTCAGATACCATTGTAGCTTAGCTTTATGATATGTTAATATGTCCAATATGTTATAACATTGTTAAAATAGAATCGTGTTATGTGGTTAGTAGTTTAAAAGTTGCAAATGATTAGTAAGTTATGAACGCGATATGTTAGAACTTAGTGTATATAATGATTAGTAAATAAGTGTTGTGAAGGTTTACACTTGAAATTTCTGATATTGATGTAGTAGCATAAGACTTGTACTAAATTAACAAGTTTAGCTATAAATGGGTGTTATTTTGGAAGTGGATGTTAACATGTCTAATAGATATTGTGATTGCACTAAAATGTGTAGGTGGACGTGAATTTTAATATTATAGCTTACGCAAGAGGCAAGTTTCCTAACCTTTGCTACTTTATTATTCAGCAAGGTTACTTTTCACTGTTATGTTATACTTATGCAAATTCTCTATCTCTAATCTCTTGTTTAACGATTTATTGTCATGCAAGTTCTTTAACCCTCATTTATTGTTGAGCAAGTTAGTTAATCTTTGTTTCTTTATTCCAATCGAGATTACCTTGGTTATTCAAAGTCTGTAATTTTATTGTAAGAAGTGTGTTTATTCAGCTACTAATAACCGTTGTTTGATCTTCGTTCTTCAATATCATTGTACTATCTTACATTATTGTACCAAAATCTAAGTTGCTTAGCGATTCTTTACCAATTCAACTAGTCCTTAGTTGATGAATATTCTAAACACTAAATTACCTTGAAGTCAACCCAAACCAAACTTCCTTTGGTTTGTTTATGTACTCACACACCTTTGAAAGCATGTTGTCGATGATAACATTTGTTCAACTTAGAAATTGTTAATACTCTAGCTCTTATTGATTCATCGATATACCTTGTTCATGAAGACATTATAATCAAACCCTTGAATAGTTATTGATTCCTATATGATTCAACCAGTACTTGGTTAATAAGCGTTCTAAAAATCTAGACTTCTTTTGAAGCTAATTCCCAACCAAACTTCCTTTGGTTCAGAACCTGATAATCTAAGCTGAGATGAACAACCCTATATTAGGAGATTATTTTAGAGCTACGCAATAGCGTTAAAATGTTTGCGCAATATATACTACATAGGGCTGATCACCTGGAGTATGGGATGATGGTCAATATAGTCATTTAGACTGTTAAACGTTATAGTAGAAACACCTATGAACCTAGGACAAAGATGATGATTATAGTCTTTTGGACTGTTAAAGATTAAAGTAGAAATACTTGAAAACCTAGAGTATAGTTCGTGGTCTTGTGACCCTCAGTGTATTCTTTGGTGTTGTTATCTATTGTTAACTAAACGTTCATTATTCCTTTGAACTCATAGCTGTTGAATTAAAGTTTATTGTTCTGGTAAGAATACTTTACCATTGAAAGCTCAGTTAATTGACATTCATAAAATGTTATTGTATATTATCCTTCTTGTGGGAAATTGTTTGCTCACTCTTGCACAAAACAATGCAGATGAAGTTAAGAAGTTTGAAGAGCTTTCTACAAGCAAGGGCAAGGACAAAGTGCTTGATTAGACGATAATGTTTAATTTATCTTTTATTTATGATCATGTTTTAATTTTCTACTGATGATTGTAATAAAGGTTAGATGACCTGGGATTTATTTTAGACTATGTAACCCTTTAATGTGAGATTGATTGTTTAAGCTTTTGAGTTTAATTATATCCTTTGTTTATGAGTAGTTAGTTATGATTTAATTGGACAATGAACACCAAATCTGTGGGATTGAGGTGCCCGGATTTGGGGGTGTCACATATAATATGTGATAAAACCATAGTTTTAAGCAATACTTTTAGAATAATGATGATGATCATTTTAATGATATCTAAATTCTTAGAAAGCTTAAAAGTAAAATAGTTCCCAATCGTTGGATTACTAAATTGGGGATTAGTAAATCAAGATAGATTGGTACATACGTTGCTTGCTCATTGGATGAGGATGATTGATCTCATGATCATTTGTGTGGAGACACTAAAGCAAGTATGTAGGTGCTTATTAGAGAATAAGTTCACTGAACGTGGCTCGCTAAGGAATACTTAATGGAGTTTTACTTGCCTATCAATAGAAATTCCTGTAGTGATAGTAGTACAAGTGATCATTGGACTTGAGATCATCAGAGTATCTTGTGTATGATGACTTTGACTTATTCCTTAAGACCCTTAGGGTATATCAAAGGATATGCTTGGGTATAATAAGTTGTACATGGAGATAATGTATGATCAATAAAGAATCTATCACTTCTAGTAAAAGAAGAGAAATGTCCTATGTGATTCGATAAATGACAACCCAGTAGTCCTTGGCCAAGGCAGAATGAAATTAGAAAGGAGTTTGTAATTTGTATTATTTGGAGTTGTGCATTTAAGAGTCGAAATACATATAATAAATAAAATAAGACTTGACAGTAATTCCATGTCTTATATTTAATTGGGACATTATATGGTGGAAGGATTGAATTGTACGGTAACTATTTACTCAAAGGTTCTTTTATGATTAATGTTGAAATCTATATTATCTAGAAAGTCGCTAATCGCTAGGTAGGCTTATCCCTATTTTAGAATAAATATTATTTATTTAAATAAATTAATAGTTTAATTTATTTATTTAAATAAGATTAGAATTATTTTAATTGATTTATTCACAACCGGTTTAATATGGAGAACCTAAAAGGGTCACACCATAAAAGGAAGAATAATTATTTAAGAAGCTAATGGCATTAATCGTATTAATAAGTTAAGTATATTTAATTTAATCTATGGTGATAGAATAAATTAAATAGCTTAATATTTATTATTTAATATTTTGGAAATATTAAATATAAATCAATAAGAGGGGTCTTATTATTATTATTAGTATTATTATTATTTAATTCCTAAAAGAGTTTGAAAATTAATTAATAAAAGTACTCTCAAATATCCTAATAAGATTAGGAGGCTAATTAATTAAAAGAGTTTAATTAATTATTTCTAATAAGATTGGGAGCCTAATTAGTTAACAGAATTTAATTAATTAAAATAAAACTCAATTCCTTAATTATTAAGGAGGGTTGCCCCCATCTATAAATAAGAGGAGTCTTATTATGGGTGAGCGTGGTTGACGTTTTCATAGAATACGTAATTCCAATACTTGGGAGAGTACACCCTTTTTCTATAAGAGATAGAAAAACTAGGGTTTTACCAAATACCCATCTTCTTGAATCCTTCTTCTTCCTTGGTGGATCACCTCTAGAGGCCAAACACTTGGGTGGCTAACGTTGATCAATGGAAGGAAACAAACCCGGTAGATTCAGGTTGAACGCGAAAAAGATTAGAGGTGAACTTGTACCTGAGGAAGTTCGAATCTTCAAGGGTATGATTCTTATTCTTTATCTTTTTGTTTAATTAATAATTGTGCATAAAGGGTGATCCGGGTATATGGTTTGTAAAATTTTTAAAACTCTAATTTTTCACGTTTTTGCTTATTTTGTACAATTTGATTGCGTTCATGATTTTTACAAACCTAACAGTGGCATCAAAGCCAAACCTTTATGCGAATTATTAATTATTTTAATTTGATATGTATATTGATATGTGTTTAGAATAATTTAATTGGGCAAAATTTGTTATATAAAATTTGATTTTAAAAATTAAAAAAATAAAAATGCGTAACCATTATTTTTTCCGCTGCTAAATCCATGGTGAGTCACGATTTTCATCAGAAAGAAAACTGTAGGATCACGTTACTATATATATATATATATATATATATATATATATATATACACGGGGAGGATCTAAAGCGGACCAAAATAACAGACCAAGGAGCGACCACAGGCAAAAACACGCGGGTTTTAGGTCAACCCGCGTGTTTTTCCGACCTGCACTCGAAACTCGCGTGTTTTTGCCTTGGTCCGCTCCTTGGTCCGCTCTTTTGGTCCGCTTTAGATCCTCCCTCAGATATATATATATATATATATATATATATATATATATATATAATTTTAATAATTTTTATAATTAAAATAAAAGTTTATTTTAATCTTAAAATAAAAAGTTTATTTTAATTTTAAAATAAAAAAACTTTATTTTAATTTTAAAATTGGATTTCATGTTAACTAATTAGAGTTGGAATTGGATTCCATGATAACTAATTGGAGTTAAAATTGGATTCCATGTTTCCTTAAATAAAGGAGTTTATTTAGATAGGAAATAAGATTTCATATTATTCAAAATAAAGGAGTTTATTTGTGAATAGGAAAGAGAATCCGTATTTCCTTAAATAAAGGAGTTTATTTAGATATGAAATAAGATTTCATATTATTCAAAATAAAAGAGTTTATTTGTGAATAGGAAAGAGAATCCGTGTTTCCTTTAATAAATATTTTTTTTTACTTGGAATTGGATTCCATAATTAATTAAAATAAATGAGTTTATTTTGATTCAAAATTAGATTTTATGCTAACTAAATTTGCCCATTAAATGATATATCAATATATATTGAATGTTTATTATTCATGAGATGAATGTTATTTATTGATGCATATGATGATGTGTATGATAATAAATGAGATTAATTATGGACTATTGACCAATGTAATTGTATTTTATTTTAGTTGGATGCATGAATGTATGGGTTTTATTAAATGGGGTATGCATACCTCGTCTTCACTAATTTTTACTTAATGTAAATTCTAACTCCCTCCTATGTACTTCCCCTTGACTGCTGATCAAGGTTTCTATTTATTTTAAATAGTTTTGTAATAGGAATAGTTAGAATTAATTTTGAAGAATTGGAGATCAAGGAGCAAGGAGTGCTTGAAGACCCGTTTGTAATGGAGCCCAAATTTAAATGTAATAGTTATATTTAAATATTAATTCTTGCACTCCTAGGTTTGACCTTTTGGTTCACTTGGTGGCTCTAGTGAACCAAACTAGAATAAAGTCCATAATCAATCAGGGTAGATTATAGTATTCTATATGTGCATGCTTATACTATATATATTATATATTATGCAAACATGCTTCGCATGTTCATTAATATAATGACGTATTTATATATATATATATATATATATATATATATATATATATATATATATATATATATGTGTGTGTGTGTGTGTGTGTGTGTGTGTGTGTGTGTGTGTGTGTGTGTGTGCAAAAACAAGATGAGACAAATTAATAACAAACTCCTCAAATATTTTTATATTAAGTCCTAAGCGTTCAAAGATATTTGGAATATCGAACGCCGCCTTCTAGCATGATAAAAATAATAGAGTATCAATTAATTATTATAAGTTTGTTGTGTCACCACAAGGCTTATCTTAATTCTTTGAGATGTTAATTTTATCACATTTGATGCTTATAAAGAAAATTGAACAATGTTGTATTGTTGTGTCACCACAAGGACAATATTTTTCTTTTTTGAATATATGGAGTGCTAGGTTGGACTTAACTTGGATAATTTTGATTCGGATGTACCACCAATTGATCAAAATAATCTAAGAGGCAAAATACAAGGAGTTGCATAGTTGATGTAATTGACAAGAGTTGTCTACCTATTTATTTATATATAGTTTGTTGTTTCACCACAAGGCTATATACATTTGAAATGGGATCCTTATTTTCACTAGCAAATCTTTAATTAGATTTTGACGAACTATATAAGTGAGGGTAATATAGTTTGATGAAAATAGTGGGATATACCAATTTAAAACAAGACCTAATTTATTTTGATAATTAATAAAAGAATGTATGCTAAAATATTGTTAATTATAAATTCATTTACAGAATTTTATAATGTCTAAAATTACTATCACTGCGTAGCATATTAGATGCTAAATTAATCAGACCAAATTAAACGGATTGGTTAAGGAATTTGAGAATAGTTCTCATGGCTGAAAAGCTATCTTATGTCCTTAATACGCCTATCCCTACAATGGTTGCAGATAATGCCTCTGAGGAAAAGATTACTACTTTTAGAAATTGGCAAGATGATGCACAGTTGGCTTAATGCATCATACTTGCATCCATGAGTAACGAGCTTCAGCGTTAGCATGAAACTATGGATGCTCTTACTATATTCCTGCACATCAAGTAGTTGATGGTTAGGAAAGTAGGACTGATAGATATTAGATATCTAAGCAGCTCTTCCGATCTAGAATGACCGATGACACTACAGTACAGATAAAAGTCCTTAACATAATCAATTTGATTGATCAATTAGGACAACAGGTTTTGTCATGGATGGAGAGTTGAGCCAAGATTTGATCTTACACTCACTCCCGGACTCCTTTCACAATTGTTGTGAATTTTTCATATGAACAAGCTAGATATCAGCCTAGCTGATTTGCTTAACATGTTGAAAAATGTTGAGAGTCACTTTCCAACGACCATGTCTTACTGGTAAGGGCCAAAGGATCTTCTGAAAAGAAGAATGATTCAAAGAAGGTAAATAGAAAGGCAAAAACAAAGGATAATAAGAACAAAATTGATACGGATAACAAAGGAGTTTGCTTCCACTGCAATAAGCCTGGACATTGGAAAAAAACTGCGAGAAGCATCTTGCAGAGGCTAACCAAAGAAGCTTAGTGAAGTTTCAGTTACAAATACAAATTTGTTCATGATTTAAAAATAAATTTTTCTTTAAGTCAAGGTTCTACTTGGGTATTGGATACCGACTTTGGTTATCATAAATAAAGATTTATGAAGGGACCAAGCAGAAGTAGAAAGCTAAACAAAGATAAGTAATCCTATGTGTGGGAAATGAAGTTTCTACATTAGCCATAGAAACTTATAGTTTAGCAATGCCTACGGGCAAATCTATTAAGTCAATAAGTTGTTATTGTATTCCAGTTCTTGTTAGAAATATTATTTCCATTTTGTTGTTGGATAATAAAATCTTTGGTATTATATTTAAGAAAAATTGTTGTTCTATTTATAATAATAATGTTTTGTATATAACTGGAATATTACTTAATGAATTTTGTATACTTGACTTACGTGAAAATAATTTTGCAAATTAAACAAACTAGTATAAGAAAAGGAGATGATCGTTCAAAGTGTTGAATGTGTGTATTTGTTGAAATACAAGTGTGAATTATTTGAAAGGTTCAAAGAATTCAGAAGTGAAACAAATTGGCAAAGTATTAAGATTCTTTGATTATATCAAGGAATAAATACATGTGCAATAAGTTTCTAGATCATCTCAAATGGTTTTCTTATAATGGACACCTCCTGATACGCAATAATTGATTGATATATCTGAAAGGAAAAATCGTACCTTGTTGGACATGGTACGGTCCATAATAATTTTACCGACATTCTAGTATCCTTCTGGGGTAATGTCCTAGAAATGGCTGCATATCTACAAAAAGGTAATCTCAAAATCCGGCCCCAAGACTCTATAAAAGTTATGCACAGGGAGGATTCCTAATCTTAAGTATGTTAAGATAAGGGGTTGTCCAACTTATGTGAAAAGGTTTCAAAAGGATAAGCTTAGTACAAAATTTGACAAGTACAGATTGGTGGGACATCCTAAAGTAAGTTTAGGGTATATGTTCTATAATCCTACTTAGCAAAAGGTGTTTGTTGCGAAACACACTACCTTCTAAGATAAAGATGTTTATCATTGAAGGGGCTAGTGGGAGAATAATAGATCTTAAAGAGTTTATGAACCACAAAAATACTATAAATCAAATAAGAGGAACCTGTAGATAGACCTATTGTACCACAACCGAATTATAAATCTAGAATATTATCAAAGATACCTAGGAGGTATGGATTCATCATAGATGATGATGATGAGGTATACACATCATAGAAGATGATTATCTAGTTACATACGATGAGGTAAGAGTTGTAGACACTCAGAGAAATGGATTGAAGCAAGCTTCTCAAATATGGAACATTCATTTTGATGACACAATCAAAAGAGTTTGATTTTATCAAAAACAAGAATGAACCTAATGTGTACAAAAGGGTCAGTGGGAGCGTTGTGACATTCCTAGTATTATATGTTGATATATTACGGATAAGGAATGACATACCAATGCTACAATCAGTAAAGATAAAGTTATCTAAACATTCCTCCATGAATATTTTGGGAGGAGTATCTTAATTGGGGATGAAATCTATATAGATAGATTCAAGAGGATGCTAGACTTAACCCAAGGAACGTATATTCATTTGATGCTAAAGTCATTTAGCCTGGCAAACTCCAAGAGATGTCTCATTTTGATGAGTCATGGAGTGTATCTCTCTTAATAGTCCCCATAGACTCCTGAAAAGAGAGATCACATGAGTGACAATCATGTATACAATGAAATATACGAGACCTGATGACGATCGGTCATATTCTGGAGAAGATCACTGTAAGATAGTGAAAAACATCTTAAAGTACTTAACCGACACTAAGGATGTGAGTAAAATTTATAGCGGGTCTAAATTAAAACTAGAGAGTTTAACAGACTCAAGTTTTTCAGACAGACCAAGACAACAGAAAATCCACTTTAAGGTAAAGCGTTACCTTGAATGGTGGTGTAGTGAATTGGAAAGGTTCCAAATAGCAAAGAGTTGTTGGTTTAGTGATAAAGACAAAGTATATAACTATAAATGAAGCTATAAGTTGATTATTTGGATGAAAAGTTCATTACAGAACTAGGAATAGTTCCCAAGTCTCATCTTGGATCTAAATATATGTTGTGGCACTTTCATTTAATTATAAGAATCATTGAAAGATGGGAAATCACTATAGAGATAGTGAACTCTTAAGAACAACATTACATATCCATTAACTAAAGCTTATCCAACAGCAGGATAATCGTCACTTAGAGAAGAAGGGTATGAGATACCATAGCGATTGGCTTTATTGCAAGTGGGAGATTGAAAGTAGTATGCACACAAGTCAATCATGTTTGATGATAAAGCATATACTTTGTAACGATCTTATTCATTTATTAATAAAAAGTATTAATTTATTAAAGGCTTTTAATTATCTACATGATGCTATTTTATAATATGTGATAAAACCATAGTTTTATGCAATGCTTTTAGAATAATGATGATGATCATTCTAATGAGATCTAAATTCTTAAAAAGCTTAAAAGTAAAATAGTTCCCAATCGTTGGATTACTAAATTGGGGATTAGTAAATCCGGATAGATTGGTACATACATTGCTTGCTCATTGGATGAGGATGATTGATCTCATTATCATTTGTGTGGAGACACTAATGCAAGTATTTAGGTGCTTATTAGAGAATAAGTTCACTGAACGTGGCTCGCTAAGGAATACCTAATGGAGTTTTACTTGTCTGTCAATAAGAATTCCTGTAGTGATAGTAGTACAACTGATCCTTGGACTTGAGATCATCATAGTATCTTGTGTATGATGAGTTATACTTTGACTTATTCCTTAAGACCCTTAGGGTATATCAAAGGGTATGCTTGGGTATAATAAGTTGTACATGGTGATAATGTATGATCAATAAAGAATCTACCACTTCTAGTCAAAGAAGAGAAATTTCTTATGTGATTCGATAAATGACAACCCAGTAGTCCTTGGCCAAGGCAGAATGAAATTTGAAAGGAGTTTCTAATTTGCATTATTTAGAGTTGTGCATTTAAGAGTTGAAATATATATAATTAAATAAAATAAGACTTGACAGTAATTGCATGTCTTATATTTAATTGGGACATTGTATGGTGGAAGGATTGAATTGTACGGTAACAATTTACTCAAAGGTTCTTTTATGATTAATGTTGAAATCTATATTATCTGGAAAGTCGTTAATCGTTGGGGAGGCTTATCCCTATTGTAGAATAATTATTATTTATTTAAATAAATTAATAGTTTAATTTTTTTATTTAAATAAGATTAGAATTGTTCTAATTAATTTATTCACAACCGGTTTAATATGGAGAACCTAAAGGGTTACACCATAAAAGGAAGAATAATTATTTAAGAAGTTAATGGCATAATCGTAATAATAAGTTAAGTATATTTAATTTAATCTATGGTGATAGAATAAATTAAATAGCTTAATATTATTATTTAATATTTTGGAAATATTAAATATAAATTAATAAGAGGAGTCTTATTATTATTATTATTATTATTATTTAATTCCTAAAAGAGTTTGAAAATGAATTAATTAAAGTACTCTCAAATATCCTAATAAGATTAGGAGGCTAATTAATTAAAAGAGTTTAATTAATTATTCCTAATAAGATTGGGAGCCTAATTAATTAAAAGAATTTAATTAATTAAAATAAAACTCAATTCCTTAATTGTTAAGGAGGGTTGCCCCCATCTATAAATAAGAGGAGTCTTATTATGGGTGAGCGTGGTTGACGTTTTCATAGAATACGTAATTCTAATAGCTGGAAGAGTACACCCTTTTTCTATGAGAGATAGAAAAACTAGGGTTTTGTCAAATACCCATCTTCTTGAATCCTTCTTCTTCCTTGGTGGATCACCTCTAGAGGCCAAACACTTGGGTGGCTAACGTTGATTAAAGGAAGGAACTAAACCTAGTAGATTCAAGTTGAACGCGAAAAAGATTGGAGGTGAACTTGTACCTGAGGAAGCTCGAATCTTCAAGGGTATGATTCTATTCTTTATCTTTTTGTTTAATTAATAATTGTGCATAAAGGGTGATCCGGGTATATGGTTTGTAAAATTTTTAAAACTCTGATTTTTCACGTTTCCGCTTATTTTATGTAATTTGATTGCGTTCATGATTATTACAAACCTAACAAGGAGGTGCTGTAAAGAACAAAGGCAAAGGCATAGTGATAGAGTAGTTATGAATGAACATTATTATTATGTTATATTTGTAAACCCTTTTTGTTTATCTAAAGGGTAAGTTTGTAATGTTAAGGTTAGATAACCTGGGATGAATTTATTAGCTTTATTAGTTAATGTGGTGTAATATTCTATTCATCAATGAATGGGTAGTTAGATAATAATTATATTGTGGATCGTGAACACGAAACTCGGGGGTTAGGTAACCCGGATTTGGGGGTGCCACATACTTTGTATGACCTAATGGTTCCATCTTGTAGCATACATATCAAGGAACAATTCTATAACATCAGATCAGTCTAACAACAACAAAATCACAAGATTCAATCCAGTCAAACCTTGTCAGAAAAATTGCTCTTGAAGGTTTCTAGGTTTTCCAGAAATCTTCATAAGATATTACACGTACGGGATAAACATAGAGTTGTGAGTCACCAAGATTTTGACAAATCTTTTACTTAAGTTTTAAGTAAAAGGGCATTTTGGTCATTTTATACTCACTAAGGGTATTTTTGTATTTTCCCCTATAATTTGAAGGGAAAATTAGATAATTCACATATATTGTTGACGTCAGAATTTTTACTGTCCCTTTTCTGTTTTTGTCTTTTGGTGTTCTCATGTTAGGTGAGATTTGTTTTAAAAAAATAAGTTGTGAAAAGGTCCGACATTTATATATCGAAGATTGGATTGTAAGAGTCGTCAGTTGGTTTTTTAAATGGTTGTACCAAAACAGCCAAGAAAAGGTTTGTACATTGACCTAGTGATGTGACACTGCTAAACAGGTCTGTGAAAACAAGATTCATTAGGGTCCGGGGACTTGCTTATGTGGAGAGAAGGTGTTAGGCACCTCCTGACATTCGTGTTACCATGGTGACCGCCACTTTTCAATTAAACTGTTATATGAATATGTGTGTGTGGGTCATTGTGCAGTTATTTGGAAGTAGTGTTATGCCTCATTCGCACCTATATACAAAGAGTTTGAATTTATGTAAAAGTTCAGTTTTAAACAAGATATAGCAATGATGTTTTGTGAAAGAGGTTTTTCAAACCTTGTGCTCAATAGTAATTGAGGCCTTTGATACTTCCATTTTATTAAATGTTCGGCTTGATTGTTTTTATTTTTGAGATGCGAAGCATCTTCAAGAAAATAATATACATAGCAATGCCGAATTCTTTGTGGGCATGATAGCCATCTAAGGAAATTAAGACACCATGAATAATGTACAAGCTGTTTACAGCCGAAAATGTCCATCACGGGAACCGAATCTAGATTCAGGAAACTGAATCTGTGATCACATGATTCCTAGGCTCACATGATGTAACAGTTTGTATGAAAGCTGTAATCAGTTATATACATAATAGCTATATATATATATATATATACAGACTGTCAACCACCACGAAGCGAACTTAATGGGGGACTATAAATGTATATATATAAAAGCGATAAATATATATATAGAGACAAGATCAACCACCACGAAGCACCTCCATGGGGGATCAGAAATGTAAATAAAGCAGTAAATAAAATCAACCACCACGAAGTAAACTCCAGGCAGGACGAAATATAAATAAAGCAGTAAAAATGATCAACAGCCACAAAGTAAACTCCAGACGGGATGAAGTGTAAATAAAGCAGTAAAAGGCCACGAAGTAAAATCAAGGCCTGACAGGAATGTAAATATATATATATATATATATATATATATATATAAGCAGTAAACACACCGAATATTATATCGTAACCAGAGGGAGGAACGTTCTGTGAACAATAAAAGGAATCAAGATGACCCAATGCAGAACTTCGCTGATATGATAGCTCAAGCTATATGAACTCGTACACCTGCAGAAAGGGGGTAAGCGAATAATAGATTGGAAAATTTTAAAGAATTTAAAGATGTAGGACCACCAGAATTCAGCGAAACTATGGACCCCATAGCAGCTCAGACATGGGTGAAAAAGATGGAAAAGGCCTTTATCATTGCTAGGGTAGCCGAAGAGCAAAACACGGTTTTTGCTACCTACTTGATGAAAGGTGAGGCTAATTACTGGTGGGAGACGAACCAAGCTACAGCCGGAACAGAGGTAGTGACATGGACCAGGTTTAAGGAGTTATTCTTAGAAAGTTATTTCTCGAAGGCCATGCAAGCCAGAATGGAAATGCAGTTTCTTGAATTAAAATAAGAAAACATGTCAGTTGCCAAATATGCAGCAAAATTCAATGAGCTAGCCAGATTCGCACCTCATCAGGTGGATACAGAACTACAAAAGGTGCGTAGGTTTGAAAATGGGCTGAGGCCATAGATTCACAGCAAAGTTGCAGTGTTGCAAATTGCTATATTCTCAGCACTGTTAGAAAAAGCCATCATTGCAGAAGGTAGTAGTGAGGCAGATTCTAGATTCAACCGAGAGAAGAATAAGAAGAAGATTGAAGGTGGACATCAGGGTGCCAGCAGTGGTGGCAGTAAAAGCAAGAAACGCAAGTGGAACAACAGTGGCAATGAATTAGGAACGCAACAAGGAAATACTCAGCAAAAGAAGCCATCGTGTTCAAAGTGTGGAAAGAATCACTCAAGAGAGTGTATGAAAGGGAAAAATGTATGTTATAATTATGGTCAAGAAGGACATATTTCACCAAATTTTCCTAAGCCGAAGAAAGGTGGTTGTTTTTCTTGTGGAGGAACAGGGCATCAATTCAAGGATTGTCCATTGAAGAAGAATACAGATGGAGGAAGTGGAAACAAGAGCAGTTCTACAAAGTTAACAATTAGAGGGCCAACGCAGCAGAGCAAGCCGACAGCCCGAACGTTCAACATGACTGTACAAGACACAGTTTCATCAAAGGAGGTGGTGTCAGGTATTATTCCGATCAATAATATAAATGCCTACGTATTATTTGATTCGGGAGCTACCTGTTCATTTGTGTCTGATGAATTTGCTAGAAGATTAAACTTACCATGTGAAAAAGTTAAAGAACCCAATGAATATAGAAGTTGCAAACAAAGAAGTAATCCCTGTAGAGTTTATCTATAACAATTGTGGTGTGGAAATAAGGGGACATAAGTTAAGCGTGAATTTGATTCTGATACACTTAGGAGAATTTGATGTTATCTTAGGGATGGATTGGTTGTTTAACCATGAGGCACTTATAGATTGCCAGAAAAAGAGCATACATCTTAAGACACCAAATAAGTCTAGGGTTGTATTTTATGGTAGTAAGTCGCCAAGGCAAACAAGTTATCTGACGATGATGCAGGCTAGGAGGATGTTACGAAAAGGATGTGAAGGTTATTTGGCTCATATAGTGGATACACGGGTTGTGAATTCGGATATAGGACAGATACCTATAGTTAATGAGTTTGGGGATGTCTTTCCAGAAGAACTTCCTGGACTTGCTCCAAACCGAGAGATAGAATTTGTAATTGATTTAGTACCGGGGACAGCACCGATATCGAAAGCACCGTATAGGATGGCTCTGGTAGAAATTAAAGAGTTAATGATCCAGTTACAAGAATTGTTGGATAAGAAGTACAATCAACCTAGTGTATCTCCGTGGGGAGCACCGGTGTTGTTTGTAAAGAAGAAGGATGGTTCGATGAGGTTGTGTATGGATTATAGAGAGTTAAATAAGGTGACAATCAAGAACAAATATCCGTTACCAAGAATAGACGATCTGTTTGATCAACTTAAAGGAGCGAGATGTTTTTCGAAGATTGACTTAAGGACTGGTTACCATCAGTTGAAAGTGAGGATGAAGGATGTACCAAAGACAACATTTAGAACTCGTTACAGCCATTATGAGTTCCTAGTTATGTCATTTGGACTGACAAATGCATCAACTGCTTTTATGGACTTGATGAACAAAGTATTTAAACCGTATTTGGATAAATTTATGGTTGTGTTTATTGATGACATTTTGGTGTATTCAAAGACTGAAGAGGAGCATGCCGAACATCTACGAATTGGAAACCTTAAGATAAGAGAAGCTATATGTAAAATATTCAAAGTGTGAGTTCTGGTTGAAGAGGGTTCAATTTCTGGGACATGTCATCGACAACGATGGAATTTCTGTTGATCCAAAGAAAGTTGAAGCGATAAAAAATTGGGGACAACTGAAGACTCCGACAGAGATCAGAAGTTTCTTAGGATTGGTAGGATATTACCGAAGGTTTATTCAGGATTTCTTGAAGATAGCGATACCATTAACTAATCTAACGAGGAAGACTGTTAAGTATATGTGGACAGAGAAGTGTGAACAGAGTTTTCAGGAATTGAAGAAAAGATTAAGTGAAACACTTGTGTTATCATTACCAGATAGTACAGGGGGTTTTATAGTGTATAGTGATGCGTCATACAAGGGACTGGGGTGTGTGTTAATGCAGAATGATAAAGTCATTGCGTATGCGTCATGATAGTTAAAAGACTATGAGAAGGGATACCCTACCCATGACCTTGAATTGGTTGCGATGGTATTTGCCCTTAAGATTTGGAGACATTATCTCTACAGAGAAAAGTGTGAGATATACACAGACCACAAAAGTCTAAAGTATATCTTCACACAAAAGGAGTTAAACATGAGGGAGAGGAGATGGTTAGAATTGATCAAGGACTATGATTGTGATATTCTATATCATCCGGGAAAGGCTAATGTAGTGGCAGATGCTTTAAGTAGGAAGAGCCAAGAAAAATTGTTTGTATTAATAGAACGGGAAGAATTAGTAAGAGAAATGGAGAAAATGGAGTTACATGTAAAAAATTCGAAGGATTCGGATAAGGTAATAGAAATGGAAGCAAGTAAGACTTTATTAGACAAGGTGAAAGAATCAAAAGGGAATAATGAAGAATGCGGTAACATAAAGAAGCGGTTGGCTGAAGGCGAAGAGCTAAAGTATAAGATTGACGGCACATGATTGCTGAGATTTGAAGGAAGAATTTGGGTACCTGCAGTACCAGAGTTAAGAGAAGAGATTCTACAAGAACCGTATAATACGAGATATTCAATACACCCAGGAAGCACGAAGATGTATCAAGATTTGCGTCAACATTATTGGCGACCAAACATGAAGAGAGAGGTTGCTGAATGCGTCAGCCCCTGTTTAACTTGTCAGAGAGTCAAGGCAGAGCATCAGCGACCAAGTGGACTATTACAGCAGTTGGAAATTTTGGAATGGAAATGGGAGCACGTCACGATTGATTTTGTGGTAGGACTTCCAGCGATACAGAAAGGTTATGACGCTATATGGGTGATTGTCGACCATCTTACAAAGTCAGCACACTTTTTGCCGATTAAGATCAGGTATACTTTGGATCAGTTAGCCAAGTTGTATATCAAGGAGATAATTTCGAGACATGGAGTGCCAGTATCAATCGTGTCTGATAGAGATTCGCGCTTCACGTCAAAATTTTGGAGGAGTCTTTAAGAAAGAATGGGGACACAATTAAGGTTGAGTATTGCATATCATCCACAGACAGATTGGCAAAGTGAGAGAATGATTCAAAAATTAGAAGATATGCTCAGAGCCTGTGTGATAGATTTCAAGGGAAGCTGGGAAGATCATCTTACATTTTGTGGAGTTTGCGTATAACAATAGTTATCATGCAAGCATTTGAATGCCGCCGTATGAAGCCCTGTATGGGAGAAAGTGCAGAACGCCCTTATGTTGGGACGAGGTAGGTGAAAGAAGATTGTTGGTGCCAGAATTGGTGCAGCAAATTGTGGAGATCATTAAAGTGATAAGAGCTCGATTGGTAGCAGCTCAGGATTGACAAAAGAAGTACGCAAATATTCATCGCAAGAAAAGAGATTTCGAAGTGGGAAGCTACGCATTTCTTAAGATATCTCCTTGGAAGGGGAAGATAAGATTTGGGAAGAAAGGTAAACTGAGTCCAAGGTTTATTGGACCGTTCAAAATACTAAAGAAGATAAGGGAAGTAGCATACGAGGTAGCTCTACCTCCCGAACTGGAACATATTCATAATGTGTTTCATATATCAGTGTTACGTCCATACAAGCTGGATTACAAGCATGTGATATCGTATGAGCTGATTCAAGTTGAAAAGGACTTATCATACGAAGAAATCCCTGTAGAAATTTTGGATAGGAAGGAGCAGAGATTAAGAAATAAGTTATACATTCTGTCAAAGTGCTCTAGAGGAACCACAATGCTGAAGAAGCTTTGTGGGAGCTTGAAGAAAAGATGAGGAAGAATTATCCATATCTTTTTGAGTAACCTTAATGAAATTTCGAGGACAAAATTCTTATATGGAGGGGAGAATGTAATAACCAAGAATT
Source organism: Panax ginseng (assembly GCA_020205605.1). Taxonomy (NCBI): domain Eukaryota; kingdom Viridiplantae; phylum Streptophyta; class Magnoliopsida; order Apiales; family Araliaceae; genus Panax; species Panax ginseng. Next base: position 87,248,595 of record CM035139.1, on the reverse strand, counting down.
TCTGTGGTACATTGTAAATAAATATATTAAATAATCTGTAATATATTATGGATGATTAAGTGATTATTTGGATAATATGCTATAATATTTGAAGAAAGTCTCACTAAGAAGTTAAATAAATTAGTGAACTAACCTAAGTATTTCAATAATCTAGAAAATAGATTTAAGGTGTTAAACCCTAATTAAATACTCAATAAACTTGAATAAAACAATTCTAATTGGGTTATGTGAGTGAATTAATATTATTAATGAATAATAATATGGAAATATTAATAATAATGAGCATAAGCTTAAGAGATAATAATGAAAGAAAAATAAGTAATTAAACAAGCCCAATTATATTTTTAGTGTGAGACTTGTAGATAAAATTAATTCAAGGGCAATTAGTTTATTAAATTAGCCCAAGAGGTCATGTATAAGATAAATATAATAATGACCCAATTGAATTAATGGGGAAGCCCAAGTTCAATTTTGTAAGTAAGCAAGATAATAAAAGTGCAAGCCCATTCAACATTTAATTGCAAGCCCAAAGATGAAATTGGTGGCCCAACTTTAAGCCCAATTAAGGAGGGGCATATTGGATATTTGGTATGATAAATACGAATTAAAAAAAAAATTAATTTTTATGGATAATAAGGCCACATGGCCAGCCATGATAAGGAGAGGAAGGGGAGGGGGGGGGGGGATGAATATAATCATTTCATGCTCCCAATTTTCCAAGATAAGTACAAGATGGGCTAGGTGTCAATTGTATTATGGAGCCACAACATTTGGCTAGTCTTGTAGGTAATATAGTTATAATTAAGGGAGAGAGAGAGAGAGAGAGAGAGAAAGGAGATATGCTAGGAGATAATGTATAGATATACCAACTATATCTATAGATTTTTTTTCCAAACACTTAACCCACATTCTCTTTCATCTCATTACTAGTTAACTAAACAAAAAGCAAAAACATAAGAGAGAGAGAGAGAGAGAGAAATTCGGTGGAGAGGAGGAGAGAAAGAGGAAGGAGATCCACCATTGATGCACCCAAAGTTTATCTTCTACTTTGGAAGAGAAAGAAAGTGTGCCCAAAAATCAGGTGTAAACCAAACTAGCTTATCCAATTTACTTTGTTTGATTTTGGTTATTTAAAGTTTATGATCTTGAGGTCTAAACCCTCTATCTACATGTTTTATATGGTTTCATGTATGGTTCTAACATATTTGGGTGTTAGAAAGTGAATCAAAAGGATATAAGAGAAACTAGTTTTGTTTTGTTAGAAAACTCTAGTTTTTTTACACTTCCTTTGATCGACTACCATTTTTGATCTACACCTTTTTTTTGTGATCCGTAAAAGAGAGGTTCTAGATATGTAAGTTACCTACTAAACCCAAGTAATAGCACTCAAAAATTTTGAGTACACAAGTTGTATTAACTGTTTTCGCAAAAATAGTTTTGTCTTTAGAAAGAAAAACAAACTATTTTTGGACAGTCAATGCTAGGGGCATTTTCATCATTTTCTGACATTTAAAAATTCTGAAAAACTTTAGGATGATAATATGATGAGTTATCTTTCAAACCCAAGTGGAATCACCGAAAAAAAAGTTGTAGATTTCCGTATGGACTGATTTTAGCAAAGTAGGTAAAAGCCAAAAATCCTGAAAACAATCTGCCAAAGAAATTGCAGGGGCGGTTTCAGACACTTAAACTTTGACAAAAATTCCGACCTTTTGGGAAATAAAAATATATTGTATAAAGTAGCTCCTGTCCAAAAATGAGCTCATTCTGACTTAAAATGACCAAGTTATGATCATTTCAATATTTAGGTATTTCGGACGAAAATCGCTATAACTTGAGTTCTATAACTCCGATAGCCACGAAATTTAAACTGGAGGGTCATGTTAACATGTATAAGATTATGCCAAGAGATGGTAATTTGTGGAGTTGAGCATGATGGGGCTAATTTCTTAAGCCACACACTAAAAATGATTTTTTTAAAATAGTAAAAGAAATTGAAAAATTACGAAAAAATACTTTTTATGTATGAAATACATGTATATAAGTATGGCCAAAAGATAGAAAAATAATAAGTCAATTTGGTATTTTCGTAAAGGAGATATGGAATCCAGCTTGCTGGATTGAAAAATAGTTGAATCTAGTTTGCTGGATTGAAGGATTTAGAATCCAAGCTTGCTGGATTGAAGGATTTAGAATCCAGGCTTGCTGGATTGAAGGATTTGGAATCCAGGCTTGCTGGATTAAAGGATTTAGAATCCAGGCTTGCTGGATTAGCCAATCCAGAAGGCTGGATTGCATGTTTGAATAATCTAGACTATGATGTTAGTATTCGGCGTACTAGATTATAAGGAAAAACTAATAAATGGAAAGATTAAGTGTTAAATCCTAATGTATATAATAAAGTAATTAAATTATTATTAAAGAATGATAATGATAATAATAAATATGTTTTTAGGTAATTGATTATGTGGTTAAGTGTTAACTGAATTGCTGATAGAGTAATTGTATTATGATATAAAGGATGATATGCTGATTGTAAGATCAATCTTAACAACGATAGGTCTTTACAATAAAGAGATTAAATTAAATTGCGTAGCAGTAGATTGCAGTCAAGGTAAGTTCTCTAACTCAAACTTGAGTTATTATTTTCAAAGCATGTTAGTGAATAATTATTGTTTATTATTCACATCTATATTGGTTATTGATACTCGCACTTGGTGCAATTAAATTCCGGTTCTATTATTATTGAACTGTGAATTAGTTAAAGTTCTTTTATTCATGAATTGTTTAAGATATGGATCTATGCTCATTGTATAGGCTAGATCAAGTATGTTTAAATTTGTTAAATCAAATATGTTGTTAAAAGCTGTTCTTTACCTATTGACTTGGTAAGGACTCAAGACTGAGAAAAAGAACAATTTGATTAAAGCATTATTGAAAAATAATTATTGCTCGTATAGTAAGTGTTTATGCATAATACACTGGGTATGAAAGCTGATCCCCTTGATTACCAAAACTTATTAAAAGGACCAGTTTAAGTACTGACAACCTTAGCATATGTTCATGATCATTATGATCACTCAGCATCTGTTATTCAATTATTCGAATATTCAGTTATCAAGACTTAATTCATGTTCTTTCACAATTAATTTCTATTGTTGAACATTGAATGGTAAAATTTCTTGCTAATCATGATATATCTTCCTTGTACTTAAACTTGCTAAGCAAATTTGTTGATTACCCTTGCTATATCATGAAATTTATTTCAGCTATTCCAGAGACGTCCAAGAAGGACAAAGGCAAAGGAAAAGTGCAGGAATAGATAATAAGAATGTTTATGTATTATATTATATTATGTACATTGGTAATGTAAACCTTTTATGTTACTAAAGATAACTTAATTAAGGTATGTATAAGTTAAGGTTAATAGACCTTGGGATAATGTTGGAAGACTTTATTATAATGAACAATGTATGTTTATTATTCTGCAATAGTTTATAGAATACTTATGATGATGATGGACCGTGAGCACCAAACCCGAGGTTTGAGAACCCGGATTTGGGGGCGTCACAGATGTGCTCAGTAACTGCTTTAAGAGTGGCTAGGTCTTGGATCTTTCCTGACTTCAATCCCATCTCAGCCATCTCTCTATGTTTAATCATTTCAAAAAATGATTTTCCAATGCCAGCTAAAACTCTCTCATAGAAAAGAGCTTCTTGTATGTCTATGAAGGTCATAACCATTTCTAACTCTGTCATCAATGGAATAACTTGAGCAGCAATGCGCCTCCACCTTTGAGCATACTCTTTGAAACACTCATTAGACTGTTTCTTGACCTTGGTAATTTGGTACCAGTCTGGAGCCATCTGAGACTGGAAGCTATACTGAGTGAGGAAGGCATGAGCTAACTCTTCCCAACCATGGATCTTAGAATTATCTAATCTGGTATACCATGATCGGGCTTCTCCAGTTAGACTCTTTTAGAACAGCTACATTCTGAGCTTCTTATCTTCTGAATAAGATCCGAGTTCCTCAATGAATACCTTCAAATGTGTTTAAAGATATCCCAACCCATCATACTTTTCAAATTCAGGAGTCTTGAACTTCTCTGGATAATGAACACCAGGGAATATACAAAGGTTGGCATATGAGACACTTCCGTGTGCTCCAATACCCTTAATAGACCGAATGGTCTCTTTCATTTGAAGGACTTTTTTGTTGATATCACCAGTGTCTGGATCTTCTTTGAGATGGGTGTTTTCAGGAATTTTGTTGGACTTATCCAACTGAAGATCGGGTATTGGATTTACTTGATCCGCACCTTGTGTTCCTCCATGTGCAGAGGATTCTGTATGAATGGGTATCCGTGAACCCTGAGTAGACTGGTGTAGTTCTTTAAACAAAACAACCAAATCTATAATTTGTTGACTTAATCCATTAAACTCTTCACGAGAGACAGGAGCAGGATTAGACTGGTCAGATGAAGACATAATTGGCTGTAGGCTCGTGGCCTTTTTGGACTTTGAACGGGTAGTAGGCCCAATTGTTTCCCTACAAAAACATATGTAGTTTAGTTTTAGGGAATGTATAAATGTTTACATGTTATCATCATTTATCCATTTTAAGATCATTATTTTGCAAAACAGGTGTCAGTTGATAGCATGTCAAGCCTTAATATGCATGTACACATATTCTTCATTTTTTCCATTACATAAAGATTGACATGGAATGAAATTGTGTTTACAATTAATTGAAAATGGAAAGCATGAAGAGACTTTCCTCCGTGTTTGGTTTATAAGAGACTGACCTATCATAGGTTACTCTCGCGGCTTTTTGGCATGAAGGTTCCGAGATCATCGCAATTTACTTGATGGGAAGTTAATAAGGTCTTTCAACTGGAGTGAATCTGGGTGGTGCCTTTCCTGAGCCTCGTTGGAATTAGTCTCCCTACGAGTCCAGTAATCAAACACTGACAGGATAGCCTCCTGGTGGGGGAACCACACAACATACATTCACATACAACGTGTCTCACCGTTATGGGAATGATGACATGTTCGAAGCACTAATATCATAGATAGATATATTGCAATGCAGTAAGTAAATGTATTCGTACACATTTATCAAAAATGTAAATGCAACAGCCACACACAAGCATATAACAATTTTGAAAAGCTTGTAATAGCAGCTTAAGTTCTCTTACTAAAGTCCCCAGCAGAGTCGCCACCTGTCGACGTCAAGATTTTTACTGTCCCTTTTCTGTTCTTGTCTTTTGGTGTTCTCATGTTAGGTGAGATTTGTTTGAAAAAAACAAGTTGTGAAAAGGTCCGACATTTATATGTCGATGATTGGACTGTTAGAGTCGCCAGTTGGTTTTTTAAATGGTTGTACCAACACAACCAAGAAAAGGTTTGCACATTGACCCAGTGATGTGACACTGCTTAACAGGTCTGGGAAACCGAGATTCATTAGGGTCCGAGGACTTGCTTATGTGGAGGGAAGGTGTTAGGCACCCCCCGACATCCGTGTTACCACGGTGACCGCCACTTTTCAATTAATCTGTTATATGAATGTGTGTGTATGTGTGGGTCATTGTGCAGTTATTTGGAAGTAGTGCTATGCCTCATTCGCACCTATATACAAAGGGTTTGAATTTATGTAAAAATTCAATTTTAAACAAGATATAGCAGTGATGTTTTGTAAAAGAGGTTTTTTAAACCCTGTGCTCAATAGTAATTGAGGCCTTTGATACTTCCATTTTATTAAATATACATAGCATTACTTTTGAGATGCGAAGCATCTTCAAGAAAATAATATACATAGCAATGCCGAATTCCTTGTGGGCATGATAGCCATCTAAGGAAATTCAGACACCATGAATAATGTACAAGCTATTTACAGCCGAAAATGTCCATCACGGGAACCGAATCTAGATTCAAAAAACTGAATCTGTGATCACATGATTCCTAGGCTCACATGATGTAGCAGTTTATATGAAAACTATAAGCAGTTATACATATAAAAGCTATATATATATATACAGACTGTCAACCATCACGAAGTGAACTTCATGGGGGACTGTAAATGTAAATATATAAAAGTGATAAATATATATATAGAGACAAGATCAACCACCACGAAGCACCTCCACGGGGGATCGAAAATGTAAATAAAGCAGTAAATACGATCAACCGCCACGAACTAAACTCCAAAGTGACTTAAATGTAAATAAAGCAAAGAAAAGCGATCAACCACCCTAAAATAGGTATACATCACCCATCTTATAAATCGCTAAATACATGGTACAAAATTCAAATACAACTTAATAATACATATATATAAAATCGTAAAATACATTACAAAAACATAAACTAAGAGTTTTAAAACATAAATATTGTCTTCTAGATTCAGACAGATTCAACTCAAATGGAGTCCTCAATACATTTATTATCACACTATTTCATGTATAATAGTGAGGACTACTAATGCTATCATCTCGACCACACCCGCTCCCCGACTAGTCCCTGCCACGCTTCATTTCCTCAAGAGGACAATGAAAGCAAAAGGGTGAGCTCAACTAGCCCAGTAAGAAATATTATGACTAAGATAATGCAGAATAATTTATCGTTAGCCTTCAACAGTGTTAAACTGATAAAATATAACAAACATCAAGTTTAATCAGCAATGAACAAGCAATCCATTAGAAGAGTCAAGTAGAGCATAAAATCTACTATCTTCTATAATTTAAAAGGTTTTTCATCACTTTTATCGTTGAGACTCAACTTAATAAATAATCCACATCATTGAGTCACCCCTGCACTACGACCAAGGATATTTTTTAGTATCACGACCACAAATTATACATGTACTATAGGCCAAGGATATTCGTGTATTCATCAATGGTCATGATCATGCCAACAACTGTCCATCAATGCACTATGGGTCAATGAGGACTTTTACCACATCATTTGTAACATTACGATCATGATTATACCGAATAATCCCTGGTCATAATCATTCTAAGTCCTTCTATGCACTACAGGCCACATATGACTTTCAACATAATATAAAATGAGGATGGTGACAATGATATAAGAATTCAATAAAACAAGTTCAAAGATAAAATGTTTAAAGATTTATAATTTAATTTATCCAGAAATCAATAACGTCCAAATTGTCAACATGATACTGGTTTTTGGAGTAAAATTCAAGAATAATATTGTACCAAAGATAATTTGGACCGAAAATGAATCAATTTTTATCATGAATAGTACTCGAGTGAATAGTACCCCATGAATAGTATTTCGAGAATAGTAACCTCGTGAATAGTACACTGACATGAATAAGTTAAAACTTATCAAGAATGCTCAGAATAATATTTCCATGAAAAGATACTGGATGAAGCGCAAATATCAAGGATATTCTACAAATTTCATGGAGTATAGAAGCCAAAATTTTAACAAAACGAGTATAAAATTCGAAATCTGAAATGAAATAATATTACTTACATACTACGTAGTATGGAAGAAAATATTATTTCAAGCTTAATATCGAACAAAAATAACATCCCTTACCTTGAAAAGAAGAGTATTCCAACCGGTATAATGAGATATTCTTGAAGAAAACTTTCACTATTTTCACGCTCAAAGCTTTCTAAAACTCTAAAGAAATACGCTCAATATTATAGAAGAAGAATTCTCCGATTCTGTGTGATTTTTAATTCTAACCTAAGCGCCTATTTATAGAAAAAATGCTAGAACGCTTATAGAGACTAAATTAATAAAATATTAATTTATATAAAAAAAAATCTATGCACATTTATTTGACCCAATTTATCAGCCATCATCAAATGGGGCCCACCCAAGAAATCGTAATTTCCACACCAACCAAAGTGGGGCCCACCATATTTTTAAATAAAAATATTTAATTTTGAAACTTCAATAATTCATAATAAATAGCCCTTTTATCATAAAAATATGAATTTTATGTCCATTCCATATGAAATCAAATTCTCTACAACTTTACGTAAGAAAGTTTTTCCAAATTCCAAAAAAAAATATCCAAATCCACAAACGGATGATTTTCAACACCTCTTAAAATTCATAACAAATCATACGCTAATTTTTAACGGTTCAAAATTTGTGGACATATACTCAACTTATATATGTATAACATATCCAAAAATCACAACGATCCAACTATTTGGATCAAAATTATAACTCACGCATAGAGCTTTAAGAACACCGATTTGATTTTTAATACCCAAAAAATCCGACAAAACACCTCAACATTAATTCCTTCATTTATATCCACATAAAATTTATATTTCATTATCATATAAATTAATAATTAATTATTCACAAATAATATTACGTAATCACAATTATGACAACCAGACTGCTCCCAAGAAAGAGGGGCTTTCCAATAAGGATTTCTCCTCATCATCGCCAAGCAATTAGGTGATCAAACCTCTCCTCGACGTAACTTCTAGACATTGCCAATAATGCTATCTAATAATATTATTCAAATAATATGAATTATTGATCCGATAATGGGAAATATCAGCAAAGGACAATTATTGAAACAACAATAATATAAAATATCAACGTAGCAATTATCAATCAATAAAATAAAATATTGAATAAAGAATTACTATAATAATTATCGAAAAGTAGTGCCTTCTTACGTAAGAATCAATAATTCAAAAATACTATGCAATATCGTGCTACTACTAAACAACAACGCCAGACATTATCGTATTTTAACCACCAAGTATTCCAACAGGTTAATCTGTAAATAACTACGCCAAGTATTTATATAAAAAGATATTTTTTCGCTTTCTCAATCCGACAATAATTCCGCTGTGGGGTCCACCAATGATTGTGCCATCGCATTTAATATTCCCTCGTTAAAACGAATATTCCCTCACCAATCGAATATAATATAACAACTTGCAGATTTTGCAAAATTTATAAATATTACCCACAACTATAACATTATATTAAATTCACTCCATAATATTCAAAAATGATATTTATAGAAAATTCATCTTTATTCATAAAAGTTGGGGTCTTACAACCTCCCCTTCTTATGAAATTTTGCCCTCAAAATTAGGGTACATACCTGGTATGATGAATAGGTGAGGATACCTTGATTTCATTTCAGATTCTAACTCCTGTGTCATTTCCTCAACATCGTGGTTTCTCCCACAAAACTTTGACTTGAGGTATAACCTCGAGCGTAAAATATGCTCCTTCTTATCCAAGATTTTAACAGAACCCTCTTCATACATTAAATCTTCCGCTATTTCGTCCTGGTTCTAACTCAATAATGTGGTTCGGGTCTTTCACATATTTACGTAATATAGATATGTGAAAAAACGTTATGAACACGAGACATACTTCAAGCAGTAAGGCGCAGTCTATAGCCACGCTCCTACTGCTCGAGGATTAAAATGGGCCAATGAATCGAGGATTGAGCTTTCCTCTTTCCAAATCTCGTAATTCCTTTCCATGGAGCAACACGTAACAACACATGTTCTCCAATATTGAATTCCACGTCCTTTCGATGAAGATCAACATAACTCTTTTGTCGATCTTGTGAGGTTTTTATACGTTGTTTGATCGTTTGAATCTTTTCCGTAGTCATACGTACTCAACTCCGATCCCAACAACGTTGCTTTCACCCACCTCATCCCAAAGATACTCGAGAACGACACTTTCTTCCATACAACGCCTCGAATGGAGCCATGCCAATACTTGCTTGATAACTCATTGTCAGGAAAACTCCACCAATGGTAAGAACTTGTCCCAACTTCCTCAAGTCAAGGACACAGAGTCTTAATAGATCTTCAAGAGTTTGAATAGTCCTCTCCGATCGCCTCATCCGCTTTGAGGATGATAAGTCAACTAAATCGTAAATCTGCGCTCATAGCTTTTTGCAAACTAACCCAAAATCTTGAAGTGAATCTTGGGTCTCGATCGTAAACTATGGATACCGCATACCATGCAATCTTATAATCTCGCTTATGTACATACGAGCAAGACGCTCAAGTGTATAAGTTTCTCGATAGGTAAGAAATGAGCCGACTTGGTCAATCTATCAACAATGACCCAAATCGCATCTAAGCCTTGAGAAACCTTGGGAAGACCAAAGAATCTAAATCCATGGTAATGTGCTCCCACTTCCATTCTAGAATTTCAAGTGGTTGCAATGGACCTTTTGGTACTTGATGTTCTACCGACTCATTGATAAGTTAGACACCTTGAGATAAACTCCACGATCTCTCTCTTCATATTGCTTCCACCAAAATGTATGTCAAAGATCATGATACATTTTGGTACTCCTGTGATGGATTATAAAATGTGTGTTGTGCGCCCCATCATGATTTTATACTTTAAGTCGTAATATTAGGAACACAAAAGTCTGGAGTTGACTCAAGTATTCCTTCTTCATCGATTCTTGCTTCCTAAAGATAGCACCTTCTTGCACTTTCTTCCTCATACGCATCACCCCAAGTTTGTGGCTTGAGCAACTTTAACTTTATCGATTAAAGTCGGTTCTACTCAGATATTCGCCATCATCACGTGGGTCCCCGAGTCTTTAACTCTATCTCCATCCTTTGCAAGTCATATAAAATGGGCCTTTGCATTGACAATATCGCACTTGCACTCAAGATATGATCTTCTACTCAATGCGCCAACTACTACGCTCGCTTTTACCAGATGGTATTGAATGGTATGATCATAATCTTTCAATAGCTTCAAGCCAACGTCGCTGCCATATGTTGAGTTCCTTTTGGGTGAAGAAATATTTGAGGCTTTTATGATCCGTAAAGATCTCCACTTTCTCCCATACATGTAATGCCTCCAAATCTTTAGTGCAAAATGATCGCCGCTAACTCTAGATCATGAGTAGGATAATTCCTCTCATATTCTTTGAGTTGTCGTGAGGCATAGGCTATGACTTTCCCATGTTGCATGAGAACACATCCTAACCCTTTTCCCAAGCATCACTATAGATGACAAATCCTCCGAGCCTGATGGTATTGTCGTAACAAAATAAAATGAGTCTCCTCTCGAGTTCTTGAAAACTCTTCTCACATTCCTCGCCTCCAACCGAATTTTGTATCTTTTCAAGTCACCGAGTTAATGGAGTAGCAATTCGAGAAAATCCTTCCACGAATCTCCGATAATAACCAAATTAAGCCCGTAAAGCTACGATACTTTAAGCCATCGATTTAGGTTGCTCCCACTTTGAATTGCTTCAATCTTCATCGGTCAATAGATATTCCATGATTTGATATCACGTGCCCAAGGAATGCTACTTCCTCAAGCCGTAACTCGCATTTCTTCAACTTGGCATAAAGCTTGTTTTCACGAAGCTTTTGAGTATCAACCTCAAGTGTTGCTTTCATGATCTTCACGCTTTTTTGAATATATGAGGATGTCATCAATAAAGACGACCACAAAGTGATCCAAATATTCCTTGAATACTCGGCTCATCATATCCATGAAGGCAAAGATGAGCATTAGTCAATCCAAAAGACATGACTAGAATTCATAATGCCCGCATCGAGTTCTCGAAAGCCATCTTTGAAATGTCATCGCTTCTAATCTTTAATCGATGATATCCGAACGAAGATCGATCTTTGAAAAGAATTTGGCACCTTGCAACCGGTCAAACAGTCATCAATACGCGGGTAATGGGTACCTATTCTTGATGGTGACATGATTCAACTCCCGATAATCAATACAAAGTCGATACTCCCATCTTTCTTCTTCACGAAATGAATAGAGCACCCCAAGGAGACGTACTAGGACGAATGAAACCGATGTCTAACAATTCCTCGCAATTGGGTCTTTAACTCCAAGTTCAATAGAGCCATTCGATATGGGGCTTTGGAAATGGGTTTTGTACTGTGTTCAAGGTCGATACAAAATTCAATTTCTCGCCTGGGGTAGGCCGTAAGTTCTTCGTGAATACGTCAGAAATTTATTAACAATAGAAATATCATTCAAAATCGATGTATTTTTGTTTAAATCTGCGATATGAGCTAAGAAAGCTTGACATCCATTTTTTAATAAACGAATAGCTTTATGGCTTGAGATGACAAAGATTGATTTTAATGGTTTGGTTGCTTGAATTTGCATAATAGGTTGGTTAGAATATGAAAGCTAACAACCTTACGAAAATAATCAATTTTTGTATAATGAGTAGTTAACCAATCAATCCCTAGAATTACGCCAAATGCAAGTATTTTCAATGAAATAAGATCGATGCAGTGTAATGTGAGGGTACCAATTTGAACCAAACAAGACTTATAAACAAAGTGGATGTAATGAAGGTTTCTCCCAATGGAGTTTCAACAGATAAGTCAAAGTCTAATTTCTCCTGAGTCAAATTTAAACGCTGAGCGCAAGTAGGAGAAATAAAAGAATGGGTAGAACCGTATCAAATAAGGTATAGACTTCGCTAGAGTTTATGATAAGCTTACCCGTGATGACCTCGTTCGGGTTCCTTGCTTTTTGGGAGGTCACGACAAACGCCTCCCTTGAACTACCGGCCTTTGACTTTTCTCGACGGCCTTTGGTGCCTCCATCCCACCGGACTTGTCTTCTGCACGACAAAAATTGGGCTAGGTGACCTTCTTCCACAATTATAACACGCTTTGACCGCATCGCGCAATTTGACTAATGTGTCCTCCCCCGCATTTGAAGCATATGATAGGTGGTCGCTCTCCTTCCTTAACAACGGGTGCTGGTGCTGACGTCTTTCCATCATTGTTGAATCTCCTCTTCTTGAAATGTCCACTCTTATTGTCTTGGCCATGATTACCACCAAAGTGGTTACCATTTTTGCATGTTGATTCCTCCACGCTTTGTTGTCACCGCTTGATGATCGCTACCACCGGTATTATCATTTTTTCGTTTACTACTTTTGGTCATTTGACTCATTATCACGCTTCCAATAATCGAGCCCTATTCACAACATCCTAATACAAGAAAAGTTTGTGAGAGATAAGGTATCGACGTATCTCGGGTTTCAAACCTCTTAGAAACATCCGCGTCATTCTCTCCTCATTATCAACTAAGTGGGACGCAAAACCGGACAACTCAAAGAACTTGGCTTCAGATCGCGACACCTGGCCATGTTGTTTTGCTCCAGCTTTAATGAACTCTACCTCTTCATGTGACGAATACTTTCGGAAAGTACTTGTCGTTGAACAGCTTCTTGAACTTCTCCCAAGACATCTTCAAGCATGCAGAAGTTGAGTACGCTTTTACAGATTCCCACCAAGAATCCGCCTCCGCCACAACATGAAGGTGGCAAAGGAAACTTTTGCTCTCTGAGCATCCCAAGACATCAAATATCTTGCAGATCCGCTTTATCCACGCCTCCGCTTTTAAGTGGTTTTGGCTTCTCCAAAACTCCGGGTCCCAGCCTCCTTGAATCGCTTAGTGGTGACCGTCTCGAGAGTTGCCAAGTGTTTCCACCGCATTTTTGGATAGAGCCGCTCTCACCGATGTCGTATGAATTGCATAAAGCCTCCAACATTCCATCGCTCATCATTTGGTCAAGGTTGTTGTTTTTGCATGAGGATTGTCGCCTTCCCGATGCACATTATCCTCGATTATTGATCTGTGGAGACTCAACGGCCTCTCGTGCTCCATTGCTATTCTCAACATTCTCGGATGTCATTTTCAAATACCGCCACAAAATAAGGGTTAATTGACATGCCACATATTATCCCTATACTCGACCGACCAATTAAATTAAATACCAATTAAACTTAGGTAGGTCATACTAGCGAAGAAATTCCCCGCCTCTCCCTCCTAGTTCTTATCTCACATCTCGCCACCAGGATCATATCCCTAAGCTTTGATACCAACCGTGACGCCCCCAAAATAGGTATACATCACCCATCTTGAGTCGCCAAATACATGGTACAAAATTCAAATACAACTTAATAATACAACTGTCGTGGTAAAATACGACAAAAAACATAAACCGAGAGTTTTAAAATGAATATTGTCTTCTATAAGATTCAACTCAAATGGAGTCCTCAATACATTTATTATCACACTATTTCATAGAATAGTGAGGACTACTAATGCTATCATCCGACCGCCACTCCGCTCCCCGACTAGTCCCTACCTACGCTTCTCATTTCCTCAAGAGGACAATGAAAGCAAAAGGGTGAGCTCAACTAGCCCAAAGAAGAAATATTATGACTAAGATAATGCGTAATAATTTATCGTTAGTCCTTCAAATGTTGTTAAACTAATAAAATATAACAAACATCAAGTTTAACTCATAATGAACAAGCAATCCATTAAAGAGTCAAGTAGAGCATAAAATCTACTATCTTCTATGATTTAAAAGGTTTTTCATCACTTTTATCATCCGAGACTCACTTTAATAAATAATCCACATCATCGAATCACCCCCGCACTACGGCCAAGGATATTCTTTAAGTATCACGACCACAAATTATCCATGCACTACGCCAAGGATATTCGTGTATTCATCAATGGTCATGATCATGCCAACAATCGGTCCATCAATGCACTACGGCCAATGAGGACTTTTTACCACATCATTTGTAACATTACGATCATGATTATACCGAAAAATCCCTGGTCATAATCATACCAAGTCCATCTATGCACTACAGGCCACAAATGACTTTCAACATAATATAAACATGAGGATGATGACAATGATATAAGAATTCAATAAAACAAGTTCAAGGATAAATTTTTAAAGATTTATAATTTAATTTATCCAGAAATCAATAACGTCCAAATTGTCAACATGATACTGCTTTGTGGAGTAAAATTCAAGAATAATATTGTACCAAAAATAATTTGGACCAAAAACGAATCAATTTTTATCATGAATAAGACTCCGTGAATAGTACTTTGAATAGAATAGTACCTCATGAATAGTACTTTTGGGAATAGTAACCTCATGAATAGTACTACGACATGAAAAAGTTAAAACTTATCAAGAATACTCAGAATAACATTTCTATGAAAAGATACTGGATGAAGCGCAAATATCAAGGATATTCTACTAATTTCATGGAGTATAGAAGCCAAAATTTTAACAAAACGAGTATAGAATTCGAATCAAAATGAAATAATATTACTTACATACTACAGAGTATGGAAGAAAATATTATTTCAAGCTTAATATTGAACAAAAAAATAACATCCCTTACCTTGAAAAGAAGAGTATTCCAACCGGTATAATGGGATATTCTTGAAGAAAAATTTCACCGCTTTTCACGCTCAAAGCTTTCTAAAACTCTAAAGAAATACGCTCAATATTATAGAAGAAGAATTCTCTGATTCTGGTGTGATTTTCAATTCTAACCTAAGCGCCTATTTATTGAAAAATGCTAGAACGTCATAGGAGACTAAATTAATAAAATATTAATTTATATAAAAAAAATCTACGCACATTTATTTGACCCAATTTATCAGCCATCACAAGTGGGGCCTACCAAAAATCAGAATTTCCACACCAACCAAAGTGGGGCCCACCATATTTTTAAATAAAAATATTTAATTTTTGAAACTTCAATAATTCATAATAAATAGTCCTTTTATCAGAAAAATATGAATTTTATGTCCATTCCATACGAAATCGAATTCTCTACAACTTTGCAGAAGAAAGTTTTTCCAAATTCCAAACAGAAAATATCCGAAATCCACAAACGGATGATTTTCAACGCCTCTTAAATTTCATAACAAATCATACGCTAATTTTTAACGGTTCAAAATTTGTGGACATATACTCAACTTATATATGTATAACATATCCAAAAATTACAACGATCCAACGGTCAGATCAAAATTATAACTCACGCAATAGAGCTTTATGAACACTAATTTGATTTTTAATAACTCCAATCCGATAAAACACCTCAATATTAATTCCTTCATTTATATCCACATAAAAATTTGTATTTTCTTATCATATAAATTAATAATTAATTATTCACAAATAATATTATAGAATCACAATTATGACAACCAAAGCCGCTCCTGTGAAAGAGGGGGCTTTCCAATAAGGATTTCTCCTTATCGACGCAATTTAGGTGACCAAACCTCTCCTCGATGTAACTTTCTAGACATTGCCAATAATGCTATCTAATAATATTATTCAAATAATATGAATTATTGATCCGATAATGGGAAATATCAGCAAAAAGGACAATTATTAAAACAACAATAATATAAAATATCAACGTAGCAATTATTGAATCAATAAAATAAAATATTGAATAAGAATTACCGTAATAATTATTTAGTAGTGCCTTCTTACGTAAGAATCAATAATTCAAAAATACTATGCAATACCGTGCTACCGCGCAAACAACGCGTGTATTATTGATTTTAACCACCGTGATATTCCAATAAAGTGTTAATCAGTAATAACTACGCCGTTATTTATATAAAAAGATATTTTTGTCATTTTCAATTCGACAATAATTCCGCTGTATTGGTCCACCAATGATTGTGCCGTCGTATGAATATTTCCCGTTAAAACGAATATTCACCCCAATCAATCGAATATAATATAACAACTTCATGCACTTTTCAAAATTTATAAATATTACCCACAACTATAACATTATATTAAATTCACTCCATAATATTCAAAAATTATATTTATAGAAAATTCATCTTTATTCATAAAAGTTGGGGTCTTACAATAATAGAAGGGGAGCCATAGGTGTCGCTTCTTGGCGGTACCAGAGATGCACTGTGGATCGGCCTGGTGCCCGCCATTGGTCCTGTCATCTCGAATTACGTGCACGCATACAACTTGATGTTTGCTTGGACTTTCAGAACTTCAATCCGGGCCTCCAATTAAGGTGTATAAGACCTTTTATGGAGTTCTATTGTCGAGAGCTACACAAATGATATGGGATTAGAAGTTATAAGAAGTCAGGAAGATGGGACCATACCCTTGGTCTTCAAGCTTCAAATTCCATCCGGTGTGCTGTCTTGTGTAGTAGTCACTCGGGATTGCAGCTATTTGGTTCTTGTAGGACACTGCTGTGTAGAATATATGTTGAAATGTGTTGAGACAGCGCGCATGTGGGATCGAGGTGACAAAATGATGATTTTTCCCCTCACCGTGGTTATATCCAGTTTGGGCTGATAAAGTAGTCGTTGCTCAGGGTTATCTCTGAGATTGGGCTGCTGCAAGTACTGTTGTCCTCATGGTTATCTCTGAGGTGTGCCTGACCTCCCGGGGTTATCTCTGGGTTTGGGACTGAGTTCCTCGGGGTTATCTCTGAGGTTGAAGCTGACTTCATAGGTTGAAACGAGCATCTCCAGGGTTATCTTCGGAGCTGCAACCGCATTCCTTTGGGTTATCTCTGAGGTTGACATTGTCTTTCCCGGTGTTATTTTTGGGACTGAGATTGAGTATCTCGGGGTTATCTCTGAGATGAAATGGCCTTCTCTGGTGTGATTTTTGGTTTTTGAACTGCATTCCTCGGGGTTATCTCCGAGGTTTAAACTGACATTCCCAGCATTGTTTTCTAGGACTGAAATGGATGTCTCGAGGTTATCTCTGAGAAGATACTGAAACTCTAGGTATTGTTTCCGGGATTGAGCTAAGTTGTCCTCCAAGGTTATCTCTGAAAGACGATTCTACCCTCCTGTAATTTTAGTAACATGTATGCAAAAAATTTTGAGTGTCTACATATATCCCATAACTTAAAATCCTCAAGTCTTTATACTTAACATTTGAGCTCCCAATTTAGGATTTACAAATTTTAGATTAGGGTTTTGGATTTCTGGGACTATTTAGGGTTTTTGAACAAATCATTATGGTTTCTAACCACTCATTAGGGTTTACTAACTTAACCTTGATTTTCTCAACATAACTTTAGGGTTTGTTAAAGTTACTACTTATTCTGATCAGTAGTTAATCCTTATCCACAAACTGTACATACAAAATCATAATACATAAACCGTATACACTTATATACTTAACCCTGATAGTTCTTCACAAAAATTTTTAAATCCACCAAAATCCTTCACAGAAATCTTTGAATCCATACACTATATCTAATCTAGGTTTATCATTGAACCTTTAATCCATCATTTAAGACTTTATAAATTATCAAAATTCTCGGGTTGTCACACCAGATGTGTTTATCCAGGCTCATTTGAGTAGTAGAATTCAAGATATATATATATATATATATATATATATATATATATATATATAAAGAAACGCATACGAATGCATCGAAGCGGTGCATACATACGCACACAATATGACTCTTAACGTGAATAATTGTGCATGAACAAAAGTTGGGTAAGGCTTTAAGAAATGTGAGATGTCTTACAGTGGGCTACCAAGAAGACTTCAAATGGCTTTAAATGAATGAATACTCGGTTTCTAACGGTAAAATATAGCAAAACACAAGCTCACAAGTGTTTGAAAATAGAAAACACTCAGTTTAAAGTGTGTATAAAACAAAATGGACAGGGCTTCCTAGCCTTTTCTCTTTTCAAAATGGCCATCCCAAGCCCTCTATTTATAGAGGGGGGACCTACAGGTCCTCCTGCGGCTACCCAGGATGCCCTGGGCTCCGTGGGCTCTGCCTTCTCAAAGTACGTGCATGCATGCAACTCGTTGTCCGCTCGAACCTTCATAACTTTCAATCCTGGCATTCGATTAAGGCGTATACCCCTCAAATCTAACCTTTGTAAATACTTTTAATAATGAATAAAATAATATTATTTATTATTATTATTATGTGTGGATAAGATGAATGTCGCTTCTATAACCTAGAAACGTTGGAATGTCGTAAAATATTTTAACTACGGGGAGAATTAAAGTGTTTGAATTTCTAAGACGAAAATAAAAGCTTTTCCGAGAAATTTTCCAAAAACACTATTCATAGATTTCGCTCGCCGAATTATTTTTGAACTTCCGAGAAATACATAATGTTATAATATCAAGGTGATATGGATTATGTAATAATAACCTAAGTATGGAAAACGTAATATTTCACATGCGACTTAATTTGGGAACGTTAGGTTTATTAAGCGCTAAAGGAAGAAAGTTGTGATCGTATAATGTGTATTCATTATATGAAGGTAATGAATGTAAGTATAATACTACGATTGTACTATTATGTATGAAGAATGAGATAACGATATTACTTAATTAATATACGAAGCTAGCATACGAGGATTATACATGGGGTATAAATGTTAAGTTGTTAAATCTAAGGTAATGGACTTGTAGGATTATTAGCCTAATAAGAGAAGTCCAATAGAAGGTGACAATCAAGCCCAAGTGTTTGATAGATCATGAGTCCAAACTATGGTAGCATAAGCCCAATAAGGAAAGTAGTTAGATTTAATTAACAAGCCCAATGAGAAGCCATGATCCATGGAGCAATCCAAGTGTAAAATGGGTAAACTTGATGGGCAAACAAATGTGTGATGACCAAGTATATGAAAGTGGTTAGAAAGTAGACTTGGAGGTTAAGTTATGAATAGTAAGGAGGTGTAAAGTGAGGAGGTTATTAAGGAGGTTAAATAAGGAGGTGGGATGGTATTATCGACCATTTTACCCTAGCTTTGATTGCCTATAAATACAAGCCTCATTTCATTTGTTGGTTGTTATTTCATCCAACACTTTCCTCTCAAAGATAAGCTACTTATTTGGTAGAGAGAATAAGCCACTTAAGCACTTATAAGCCACTTCAACTTTTGCTAGATTTTCCAAAGTGAATTGAAGTCATAGTCTTCAAGGGTAAGACTCATATCTTTTATCTACATCTCTTCATATGATAGGATTGATAGAGAAGGGGAGATTGTTTGTTAAGAACATGTAATAAGTTATTAATGAATGAACTTAAGTTTAATAAGTTGAATAAGCAACTTGAACTTTAATAAGTTGATAGAATCATGAAGAACTTATCATATGTTTGTCATATATGATGTTAGTATGTTGAATATAGTATGAGAACATTGATTGATGGACTTAAGTTCATAATAAGTCATAAGCATGAGGAATTGTAGTTCATAAGTTAAATAAGTCATCGACTTATGAGAATAAGTCAAAACCTACTTTGATTATAAGTTGGTGTAATAAGTAACTTGTAATGATCATATGTTGGTTAAAATCCATTTAGAATCATTAAGAATGTAGTTTTTTTTTAATTCACACGATTGATTTATAATCGTCAAATTCGTGAAATTCTCGAAATGGAAGTCGATTTTGTGTTTGAAGTCGAAAATGTTGGTTTTCGATGGAGACAAGTCATATTTGGCATTATAGAGTTGCGGACTCAAAATGACCGAATTCGACTTAGAACGAAGAAACGAAAGCGCCGAACGCTCACGACGCTTATCGCTTTTCGTTAAAAATGAACTCATAGGTGAAATTTTAGCAAACGAAGTCAAATAGATAAAATTCTTGCATGAACGCATAGAGTATGTAGTTTGTGAACCGTAGGCTTTTTAACGAGCCAATTCGGACTTATAACGAAGAGGTTATGAGTCCGGAGTTTCAGTAAAATTTTTAAAATTTAAAATTATCTGAGGCATGAGTCAAGCCCACGACGCCAACCCAAGGCCAAATGAGAGTGGCGCCAGCATACCGTAATGTTGTCTCGAAAGACACGCTAACTCGCACCGCAAATGACGAGATGAAGAATAAAGAAGTGTGTGCGCCATAACAGCCATGTCCGATGCCAGTATCGCTAACTCAGCCAGCAAATACGAGATGAAGAGTAATGGGTGGCATAGTAGCGCCAACCCTAGGCAATGGACAGTAAAGAATAATTACAAGTACAAAATGAAAGGGAACTTTATAGTAATGAACTAAGGTATAAACATGACATTGTTAGGACATTGTTAGACACTTACGTATGTTGATTAAGAGTTAATAATCAATCGAATATGAATGAAATGTGAATGACATAATGAAAGTCGGAAACCCATAATAGTAGATCTAAGTCGATTTACGCTGAGAAGAAGGGTAAGATATATTAGTATACATACTTGATGTATATTCATGACCTAATGTGTTATGTGATATTGATCATGTATCAGAGAGACTTAGAGACTTAAAGTGTACGTGTTATAATCAAGAAGCGACGCGTCAAGGCAAGTATTCTAACCCTTGTTCCAGCTCACCGACAAGTTTTGTAATTCATGTATTCTTTCACATGAAGTCTTGAATGATGAAGTCTAAAGCCAACTCTTTCTGCTAGACTTATATTATGATTCTCACAAGCATGATTTATGTTTACCGAAAGTTATATTGGTATGGTTTTCAATCAAGACCAAGTATGCTAAAATGTTTTTTCGCTTAACGACAGTGCACGTGAGGTTGCTACACAACTTAAACGTATACACGCTTAATGAATGTAGTGTTGATCAACATAGAGTACTATGGGTCGATCACCCGTAAGTGCTCGTAAGCATATGCCGAACTTTACTGAACTTAGTGCTCGGGTTGTCCTTTTCAAAAGAAATTATGAACCGCTTCATAGTTTTGAGCCTTAGTTGATATTCTACCGAATATTGTTGTTGGAAAACGTTTTGAATGAAAAGAAGTGCTATTTTGAATTATCGATAGTACTTCAGAATTATTGTTCAATTCATCAAGATATATGAGTTCTATGTTTCAAGCATGTTGTTTATTAGAATTGTAGTACTTGCTGAGCTAGTCATGCTCACTCTTGCTTGAACCATATGAACACAGCCAAGATCGAGCGGACCGAAGGCTCAGGCAAGGACAAGGGCAAGGCGAAGACGAACCCTTAGATTACTTATGTAATAGAATAGTTGAATGTCTATAATATATTGAATATTATGACAAGAACAAACGAATGGGTTACAAAGAACCTGGGAAATGTAATATTATTTTGGATATATAGAAGTTATATTAGTCCTTTTGAGACTATTCAATTGAATGAATGAATGAATGGTAGTACCGCAGTAAGACCATCTCGCTCAAGTTGAAGAGACCCGATTTGGGGGCGCCACAAAGTTGGTATCAAAGCATTAGGTTATAAAACTTAAGGGGGATTAAAACCTTAAGTCATAACCTTAAGAGAGGTCAAAGAAGTAAAAGAAGAAAATAACCTTATAAAAAATGCATTATGATTATGTTATGTGTTTTTTATTATTCTACCGACGTGTACTAATCAACTTAACTGCTTTGTGTAGATGTCGAGTAAATGGAATGTTTGTAGATGGTCAAGCCATTAGTGAAGAATCTAGTGAACCAAGTAGAGGTTATACCGAACCCCATAGCAAAGAGAGCCCGAAGTGTGGTTATTGAGTCCGAGACTCGATGATGCCGACTATATGTCAAGATTCGATGGGATGATAGAGGAGGAAGTAGAGACAAAGGTCCTTTAATCCAAAGGGCTATAGCAAATGAGATAGCTCCCTGGGGGTCGATGATGTCTCTTTTTCATGTCAAGTTGGATAGAAATATCCATTACCGCTGTGAAGTCAAGGAGCCAAAAAGCGAGCTCCAAATGGTTATAGAGGACAAGACTGATGTCGAGTCCATGTGGGAGCAGTGAACATGATGAGAGGATTTTGCCAAGGACAAAGTCCACGATTTAAAGCACGAGGTCTTTGAGCTCAAGGAGGAGCTAAAGACCAAGGTGCGTAAGATAGGAGGATGTCCTATATCTATAGGAGTTCTCATACGATTTCCAAAGAATGTAGTCGGATATCCCGTGGAGGTGGGGCAAACACGCACATACTATTAGCCGTGATATCATTGCTTGCCTTGCCAAGGCAGATTTTAGAATGCCTTGAGGCGTATGTAGATCTAGTAGTAGTTAGAGTAGTAGTAGATGTAAATATTTTGTAAGTAGTAGTGACGTAAAGCCCTTTTTGTATAAAGAAGGGTAGTCTTTTGTAAATCCCAATTTTTGGAAAGCGATAATGGAAAGTAATGTAATCAAATTTTAGGTCAGTATGTAACCGATGTAGTATTATACTACGAAGAATGAATATAAGTCCTTTTTATGGAAAGCAATGAGTTATGGATGTTGGAGTTATTGTTAATATTAATGATAACTAATAAAGAAAGGAATAATAACGAAATGTGTTTATTGTATCAGAAAAATGCCGCCAAGAAGAGTGCAACGTAATCAAGGTGCGAGCGTAAATCAACCGGAGGGAGGTCCGATTAATCCGATGCAGGAGTTTGTTAATTTAATAACAGCTGCCTTTAATAGAACAGGGGCTAATATCCTCAGAAATCTGTGAGAGTAGACGAGCTACTACCTTTAAGGATTTCAAGAGCGTGGGTCCGCCGAGTTCAAAGGAACTACGGACCCTATTGAAGCCCAAACGTAAGGTTAAGGAGATAGAGAAGGCATTTGTAATAAGAATGTCGATGAGGCCCAAAAGGTTGCCTTTTGCACCTATATGATGAAGGGAGAGGCCAACTTTTGGTGGGGAAGCCAATCAAAGTAGGGCCGGATAGCTAATCTGACGTGGGAGAGGTTCAAAGAGATATTCTTCGAGAACTACTTTCCCACAAGCATGGAAGGGAGGATGGAGATGCGGTTTTTGGAGTTGAAACAAGGGGACATCACGGTTCCCAATATACCGCCAAGTTTAATGAACTGGAAAGGTTCGCTCCACATCAAGTGGATACTGAGGTGAGGAAGGCGCGATGGTTCGAGCAGGGCTTGAAACCCTGCTCTATAACCGTATATCGGTGTTCCAAAGTACTTCTTTTGGGACCGTTTTAGAGAAGGCGATAATCGCCGAGGGTGGTAGTGAAGCTTTAAGTCAATACCACAAGGACAAGAAGAGCAAGGTTAAAGTAGACGGGAGAGTAAAGATCGAGGGAGCCAGTGGTAGTGGCGAGGGTCAGAAGAGGAAGGTATTTAGCTCTGGGAATACCGGAGTGAAGCAAGGAGACCCGAAGAGAAGAATGGAGGCCTCAAAGACTGTGGGGAGACTCACTTAGAGTCTGCCTCAAGGGGAAGGCCGTCTGTTACAATCAGGATGTGAGGGGCATATCATTGCCCTAATTGTCCGAAGTCCAAGAAGAACCACGGATGCTTTGTGTGTGGATCAACTACCACATGGCAAAGAACTCCTAAGAAGGGGACGGACGGAATCGGGCACTAATAGCAGTAAGTTAGCTTATTAGGGACCAAATACAAATGGGTAGGCCGATGGGTCGTACTTTAACATGATATACCCAAGATGCAATGATCGTGGGACGCCATCAGTATTATTATTCCGATCAACGATATCAATGCGTACGTGTTGCTTGATTCGGTGCTACTTGTTCGCTTATAGCATGCGATTTTGCTAGACGATTAGGATTACTTCCCAAAAGTTGCCTATACCTTTAAATATTAAGGTAGCAAACGAAGAAATAATTCTCTGTCAAGATGTTCATAAGAGTTGTTGTGTAGATATACGGGTTGTAAATTTCTCTAGAGATTTGTTACCGATAAAGTTAGGAGAATTCATGTAATTCTCGAATGGATTGGTTAGTAAACCATGGGGCAATTATAGATTGTCAAAATAAATGTGTGAACATTAAGACGTTAGAACAACCTCGGTAGTAGTATTTTACTAGAATAGATCGCCGGACGCTCGGTTTGTCTAACCATGACACAAACTAGGAAATTATCGAGAAAGGGATGCGAGGTTATCTCGTGGTCATGTTGTTGATACCCAGAGAGTGGTAGCAACCATGGAACAAATACCTATAGTGAGAGAATTTCACCATGTATTTCCTCGAGTGAATTGCCGTGTCTTCCACCGACAGGAGAGACAGAGTTTGTGATAGACATTGTGCCAGAGCGCACCAGCTTCTGTGGCACCGTATCGTATGGCGCCAATGGGAGATGAAGGAGTTGATGGTGCAGTTGCAAGAACTGTTAGACAGGAAGTACATTCAACCGAGTGTTTCACCGTGGGGAGCACCAGTACTGTTTGTCAAGAAGAAGGACGGATCGTTAAGACTGTGTATCGACTATCGAGAGTTGAACAAGTTAACGATAAAGAATAAATACCCATTGCCCAGGATCGATGATCTCTTTGATCAGTTGAAAGGGGCTAAGTATTTTTCTAAAATAGATTTAAGAACGGGGTATCATCAACTGAAGGTTAGGAAGGAGGATGTACCAAAGACAAAGATTCGTGACTCAAGTATGGTCATTACGAAGTTTCGTGATGTCGTTTAGGTTGACAAATGCACCAAATGATTTATGGATATGATGAACAGAGTGTTCAAACAATATTTGGACAAGTTCGTCGTGGTGTTTATAGATGATATTCTAGTCTATTCTAAGACGCCGTAAGATCATGTCAACACCTTAGATTAGTGTTGGAGACACTAAGAAAGGAGAAGTTGTATGCGAAAATTCACTAAGTGTGAATTTTGGTTGAGAAGGTACAATTTTTAGGTCATGTCATCGACATGAGGGGATTTCAAGAGATCCAAATAAGGTGGAAGCCGTGATGAATTGGGAACAACCAAAAAATGCCGAATCGAGGTGCGGAGTTTCCTAGGGTTAGCGGGTTACTATCAAGATTCATCCAGATTTTTCAAGATAGCTACCCGCTGACTAACTTAACAAGGAAGACGGTGAAATACGCTTGACCGACAAGTGCGAGGACAGCTTTTCAAGAACTAAAGAAGAGATTGAGTGAAGCGCCTGCTTTGTCATCACCTCATGACACAGAAAATTTTGTAGTTTATAGCGATGCTTCAGATAGAGGACTTGGTTGTGTGCTCATGCAAAGATGGCAAGGTCATTGCATATGCATCTAGGCAAATGAAGGATTATGAGAAAGTTTACCCTACTCATGATCCGAACTCGCCAGAGAGTTTTTGCTCTAAAGATATGGAGACATTATCTTTATGGAGAAAAATGTGATATATACACCACCACAAGAGTCTAAAATATATCTTCACACGTAAGGAGTTGAATATGAGGCAGAGGAGATGGTCGGAGTTGATAAAGGATTACGACCGTGAAATCCTCAGATCACCCGAAAAGCCAATGTAGTTGCCGACGCCTTTAAGTAGAAAGGGTCGGGAAAAGTTGTCTTTGTTAACTACTCAAACCGAAAGTTAATAATGTAGATGGCTAGGATGGAGTCGGAAGTGAAGTCGCCAAGTGAAGGTGAGACAAATGTTTTTTTTACGACGGAGATGCAATCTACCATCGAGAAAGAGTTAAGGAGGTACAACTCAAAACCATGAGTGTGATCGAGAAAAGGAGCGATTAACCAATGAAAAAGATACTAAGTATAATTTGATAATGAGGGATTATTAAGATTTGAAGGAAGAATTTGGGTTCCAAATGAGACGAAATTAAAGGAGCAGTGTTCTACAAGAGGCTCATAGTTCAAGGTTTTCGATTCATCCCGGTAGCACTAAGATGTATCAAGATCTTCGACAGAAGTTTCGTAGTGTAACATGAAGAGAGAGATCGCCAATATGTGAGTAGGTGCTTGACTTGTCGTAGAGTTAAGGCCAACATCAACGACCTAGTGGCTTGCTACAGTCATTAGAAATCCTGAGTGGAAGTGGGAGAATATCACGATGGATTTTGTGGTAGACTTCCACTACTCGTAAGGGGTATGATGCGATCCGGGTAATAGTAGACCGAT
Source organism: Panax ginseng (assembly GCA_020205605.1). NCBI lineage: Eukaryota > Viridiplantae > Streptophyta > Magnoliopsida > Apiales > Araliaceae > Panax > Panax ginseng. Next base: position 87,221,929 of record CM035139.1, on the reverse strand, counting down.
TGACGAAGTCGGCTCACTTTTTACCAATTAGGTTAAGTATAACTTAGACCAATTAGCTAGACTTATATTAAGGAAATAATCTCTAGACATGGAGTACCAAGATCGATTGTGTCGATCGTGATCCACGATTCACGCCGAACTTTTGGAGGAGTCTACAAGAGCAAGCTTGGGAACGCAGCTAAAGTTTGAGTACAATGTATCATCCACAAACGGATGGACAGAGCGAGAGACAATTCGACGTTAGAAGATATGCCGAGATCTTGCGCCATGGATTTCAAGGGTAGTTGGGATGATCATCTACCATTAGTGGAGTTTATGATAACAATAGTTATCATGCAAGCATAGGTATGCCGCCTTTACGGGCTTTGTATGGGAGGAAATGCAGAACGCCACCATATTGGGATGAGGTAGAGAACGCCAATGTTGGGACCAGAGTTGGTACAATGTATAAATGGACATTGTCAAGAAGATACAAATGCGCCTTCTAGCAAATCAAGATGCATGTAAGAAGTTTACTGGATCCGCATAGAGAGAATCGGGAGTTTGAAGTAGGTTCAGACAGAGATTCCTAAAAGTATCTCCCCGAAAGGAAAGATACGCTTTTGGGAAGAAGGGAAAGTTAAGTCCAAGGTTCATAGGACCTTTTGAGGTATTAAAACGGGTAGGTGAGGTAGCTTATATGATAGCCTTACCTCCGCACTCTAGAACGAATACATAATGTATTTCACGATCCGCAGTTACGCCCTTATAAGCCGATTATAAGCACGTGATAGAATATGAGCCTATTCATATCGAGAAGGACTTAACGATGAGGAAACGCCGATTCAAATTGTTGATAAAAAAGAACAAGTTCTACGCGAATAAAGTCATACCTTCCGTAAGGTGATATGGAAGAACCACGATGCGTAAGAAGCAACGGGAGTTAGAAGAAATGATGAAAAAGAATTACCCTCATTTATTTGTGTAATTTTTTATATAGAGATTCTCGGGGACGTAATCCTTATAAGGGGAGAGAATGTAACGCCTCGTAAAATCGAACCTTTGTAAATACTTTTAATAATGAATAAAATAATATTATTTATTATTATTACGTGTGGATAAGATGAATGTCGCTCTATAACCTAGAAACGCTGGAATGTCGTAGTATTTTAACTACGTGGAGAATTAAAGTGTTTGAATTTCTAAGACGAAAATAAAAGCTTTCCGAGAAATTTTCTCAAAAACACTATTCATAGATTTCGCCGAATTATTTTTTGAACTTCCGAGAAATACGTAATGTTATAATATCAAGGTGATATGGATTATGTAATAATAACCTAAGTATGGAAAACGTAATATTTCGCATGCGACTTTAATTTGGGAACGTTAGGTTTATTAAGCGCTAAAGGAAGAAAGTTGTGATCGATAATGTGTATTCATTATATGAAGGTAATGAATGTAAGTATAATACGAATGATTGTACTATTATGTATGAAGAATGAGATAACGATATTACTTAATTAATATACGAAGCTAGCATACGAGGATTATACATGGGGTATAAATGTTAAGTTGTTAAATCTAAGGTAATGGACTTGTAGGATTATTAGCCTAATAAGAGAAGTCCAATAGAAGGTGACAATCAAGCCCAAGTGTTTGATAGATCATGAGTCCAAACTATGGTAGCATAAGCCCAATAAGGAAGTAGTTAGATTTAATTAACAAGCCCAATGAGAAGCCATGATCCATGGAGCAATCCAAGTATAAAATGGGTAAACTTGATGGGCAAACATTATGTGTGATGACCAAGTATAAGAAGTGGTTAGCAAGTAGACTTGGAGGTTAAGTTATGAATAGTAAGGAGGTATAAAGGAGGAGGTTATTAGGAGGTGGAATAAGGAGGTGGGATGGTATTATCGACCATTTTACCCTAGCTTTGAGTGGCCTATAAATACCAAGCCTCATTTCATTTTGTTGGTTGTTATTTCATCCAACACTTTCCTCTCAAAGATAAGCAACTTATTTGGTAGAGAGAATAAGCCACTTAAGCACTTATAAGCCACTTCAACTTTTTGCTAGATTTTCCAAAGTGAATTGAAGTAATAGTCTTCAAGGGTAAGACTCATATCTTTTATCTACATCTCTTCTATGATAGGATTGATAGAGAAGGAGATTGTTTGTTAAGAACATGTAATAAGTTATTAAGGAATGAACTTAAGCTTCAATAAGTTGAATAAGCAACTTGAACTTTAATAAGTTGATAGAATCATGAAGAACTTATCATATGTTTGTCATATGATGTTAGTATATTGAATATATAGTATGAGAACATTGATTGATGGACTTAAGTTCATAATAAGTCATAAGCATGAGAAATTGTAGTTCATAAGTTAAATAAGTCATCGACTTATGAGAATAAGTCAAAACCTACTTTGATTATAAGTTGGTGTAATAAGTAACTTGTAATGATCATATGTTGGTTAAAATCCATTTAGAATCATTAAGAATGTAGTTTTGCTTAATTCACACGATTGATCGATAATCGCCGAATTCGTGAAATTCTCGAATGGAAGTCGATTTTGTGTTTGAAGTCGAAACGTTGGTTTTCGATGGAGACAAGTCATATTTGGCATTATAGAGTCATGACTCAAAATGACCGAATTCGACTTTAGAACGAAGAAACGAAAGCGCCGAACGCTCACTTAACGCTTATCGCTTTTCGTTAAAAATGAACTCATAGGTGAAATTTTAGCAAACGAAAGTCAAATAGATAAAATTTTGCATGAACGCATAGAGTATGTAATTTGTGAACCGTAGGCTTTTGAACGAGCCAATTCGGACTTATAACGAAGAAGTTATGAGTCCGGAGTTTCAGAAAATTTTTCAAAAATTGCAAATTATCTCGAGGCACAGAGTTGGCGCCGCGGCACCAACCCAAGGCCAAATGAGTGGCGCCAGCCATACAACGCAATAAAAGTGTTCGAAAGACATCGCTAACTCGCACCGCAGCAAAGCGAGATGAAGAACAAAGTGTGGCGCCACAACACCATGTCCGGATGCCGATATCGCTAACTCAACTCATCATGCAAATGAGAGATGAAGAGTAATGGGTGGCGCCGCAGCGCCAACCCTAGGCAATGGACAGTAAAGAATAATTACAAGTACAAAATGAAAGGGAACTTTATAGTAATGAACTAAGGTATAAACATAACATTGTTAGACATTGTTAGACACTTACGTATGATGATTAAGAGTTAATAATCAATCAAGATGAACGAAATGTGAATGACGAATGAAAGCCGAAAACCCATAATAGTAGATCTAAGTCGATTTACATTGAGATGAAGGGTAAGATATATTAGTATACATACTTGATTATATATGACCTAATGTGGTATGTGATATGATCATGTATCAGAGAGAAACGTAGACTTAAAGTGTACGTGTTATAATCAAGAAGCGTATCGCCAAGGCAAGTATTCTAACCCTTGTTCCAGCTTCACCGACAAGTTTTGTAATTCATGTATTCTTTCACATGAAGTCTTGAATGATGAAGTCTAAAGCCAACTCTTTCTGGCTAGACTTATATTATGATTCTGCAAGCATGATTTATGTTTACCGAAAGTATATTGGTATGGTTTTCAATCAAGACCAAGTATGCTAAAATGTTTTTGTCGCTTAACGACAGCACGTGAGGTTGCCACAACTTAAACGTATACACGCTTAATGAATGTAGTGTTGATCAACATAGAGTACTATGGGTCGATCACCCGTAAGTGCTCGTAAGCTACGCCGACTTACTTTTACTTAGTGCCGTTTGTCCTTTTCAAAAGAAATTATGAACCGCTTATAGTTTTGAGCCTTAGTTGATATTCTACCAATATTGTTGTTGGAAAACGCTTTTGAATGAAAAGAAGTGCTATTTTGAATTATCGATAGTACTTTGTAACTATTGTTCGCCATCAAGATATATGAGTTCTATGTTTCAAGCATGTTGTTTATTAGAATTGTAGTACTTGCCGAGCTAGTCATGCTCACTCTGCTTGAACCATATGAACACAAATTAAGATCGAGCTGACCAAGGCTCGTGCAAGGACAAGGGCAAGGCGAAGACGAACCCTTAGATTACTTATGTAATAATAGAATAGTTGAATGTCTATAATATATTGAATATTATGACAAGAACAAACGAATGGGTTACAAAGAACTCGGAAATGTAATATTATTTTGATATATAGAAGTTATATTAGTCCTTTTGAGACTATTCAATTGAATGAATGAATGAATGGTAATTGGAATAGACTCCGGATTTGGGGCTTCACACCTTGGGGTTGTCTCCGAGGTTGGAATTAAATCTCCTGGGGTATTCTCCGAGACTGGAACTAAGTATCTCGGGCTTGTCACTGAGATGGAAAACTGAGTATCCCAGGGTGGTCTCCAGGATTGATCTGTTTTGACTTTCGGGGTTATATCCGAAACTGTAACTGCATTCCTTGGGGTTGTCTTTGAGGTTGGAACTGAAACTCCTGGGGTTGTCTCCGGGATTAAAACTAAGTATCTTGGGGTTGTCTCTGACATGGAAACTGAGTATCCCAGGGTTGTCTTCGGGATTGAGCTCTTTAGACTTCCGAGGTTATCTCTGAAACTGCAACTGTATTCCTCAAGGTTGTCTCCGAGGTTGGAACTGAAACTCCTGGGGTTATCTACGGGAGTGAGCTGATTTGAGCTCTAGGGTTATCTCCGGAAGATAATTTTGCCCTCCTGCAAGGTTACTAACATGATTAAAGAAAATTCTAGTATTTATATATGCCCCTCTTTATCATATTCATGTAATGTAATGGCATGGATAGGATAAAGAATACTAGACACTTAAAATGTAACAATAAAATTACGATGCAATGTAATGCATCATGATGCAAATGTATGATGAATGTGGTTTATTGGACCATCTTCAAACGAGATGCGATGACTGTCTATTCCCATGCCTTCTGTTGGGGACTGGAGCTATCACTGATAACCTTGATGAAGTGCTTAGATGTCTACTTAAAAGTTCTCAAGAACTCTGAGGATGTTGACATTGGGGTTATCACCAAAGTCCTTAATCCTTGGTACAGACTTCCCACTAAGGATGCACCTGTCATGTAAGAGAGACTCTAGGGGATTGGGTGTTGTCTCATGAAAACTTGTATAACAAATTCCATCATCGGTCCTCCCCGATGAGGATAGTCTTTCCTAGTTTTTATCACCAGGTCCTTCCAAGGCTCTGTCGGAGTTACTGCCAATAGTATGGATTGTCAGGGTTGCCTGACCCTCATTAAAATTTACATCAACGACTGAGATCATCGGATGGCTACCGATGCTTCGCTGGATTTACTTGCCAACGACTGGAATAACGTTAAGGTTGATTAACCTTCGTTGAAACGTGCTTCAACGGCTGAAATAATTGGATCATCACCGATGCTTCGCTGGATTTACGTGCCAATGGCTGAGATAATCGGACATCCTCTGACGCTTTGCTGGATTTACTTGTTAATGGCTGAAATAACGTCAAGGTTGCTTAACCTTCGTTGAAATGTCCTTCAACGGATGAAATCATCGGATGGTTTCTAATGCTTCACTAGATTTACGTGCCAATTATTCGAACAACGTCAAGGTTGCTTGACCTTTGTTAAAATGTGCTTCAACGGCTAAAATCATCAGATGGTTTCTGATGTTTCACTTGATTTACGTGCCAATGGCTGAAATAACATCAAGGTTGTTTGACCTTCGTTGAAATGTGCTTTAACGGATAAAATCATCGGATCATCACCGATGCTTCGCTTGATTTACGTGCCAATGGCTGAGATCATCGGATATCCTCCGATAGTTCGCTGGATTTACTTGACAACAGTTGAAATAACGTCAAGATTGCTTGATCTTCATTGAAGTGTCCTTCAATGGATGAAATCATCAGATGGTTTCCGATGCTTCGCTGGATTTATGTGGGAACAGATGGAATAACATCAAGGTTGCTTGAACTTCATTGAAATGTTCTTCAACGGCTGAAATCATCGGATAGTTTTCGATGCTTCGTTGGATTTATGTGCCAACGGCTGAAATAACATCAAGTTTGCTTGACTTTCATTGAAATGTGCTTCAACGACTGAAATCATCAGATCATCACCGATGCTTCGCTGAATTTATGTGTCAACGGCTGAGATCATCGGACGTTCTTCGACGCTTTGCTGGGTTTACTTGCCAACGACTTTAATTGTATGAAATCCCTTTTGGGGATAGGATTTTTGAGTTATAACTCTGAACTGACGGCATCGGACCCTTGTGAGGGATTGCCGAGTGTAGTTTATAACAATTGTGATCATTGGTGTTGTGAACCTTGTGTCTGGGGGAAGACCAATGAGTAATATGTATACCCGTAGTTTGGTCTTTGAAAACTATGATTTTAGGCTTTTCCGCTCAATCACGTAGCATATTTTTTTCTGATTTAACTTTTTTAACTTGTGAGACCTCTTTTGCAAGTCAAATTAGACCGACTCGGTGGGGTGGGACCCACCTACAGGAGTCACAAGTACACCTACGGCAGCCGCAGGTTCACCTACGGCCATCCGTGAGTGTACTTATAGGCTATTGTCCTTTTATAAGTCATTTTCAAGTTGTGCCACATAGAGAATCCGAGAGTTCTTCTTCAGATTTGCTGAGTTCGGGCCGTTTTCTACAAAATCCGCCACCGTACAAGTGTTCCACACTATCCTGGTAACGTATGCATGTCCTCTTTTCCAGTTTTTATTTGTTGGAAAATGAGTTATCATATAAAATGCTTCTAAACACATAGTAGCGAATATGCATGCTCATATGACTTGGTAAAAAATATTCATAATAGTAAATGTTAGTATTTAACCTTGCTGAACATAATGATGTGAAAAAATTTGACTTTTGAAACAGTCAAATTGGCACCCTTTTTTTGCTATTTCTTATCCTATTTGAGGACAAATGAGCAAATGATGTAAAGCAAAGTAGTCCTGGTAATTAGGCTACCCTTAGGGATTATAACTTTAACATTTTTATGCATATAGGATATTTATGACTATGAGTTGGTGTGCTACTAAATGGCCACCTAGTCATGCCTATGTGCATGTGGATAATCCAGGTTAGAAATTACCACAGCCTTTCTGGGGCGATTTGGAGACTTGTGTCCAGATATATATTGATCTGGATCAGCTGAGTAGTTCCCGTAATACCACTTCAGGTGTGAGAAGGATGGCTTCAGATGTGCCTCGACCACGTTTAGTCAGACAGCCTCGTCGGTTGGTAGAGGCGGTGATTCGTCCTATCCGGGTTGAGGTACCGGATGTTGAGGACGAGGAGGAGGATGTACCGGTTGCGGCTCCTGCTCCTGCTCCTACTATTCATGCTCCCCGCAGGGATGTTCTAGAAATTAATGTGACGAATCCAGAGCTTCTGGATGTTTTTAGTCGCCACCCCTCAGTCTACTTGCAGGCAAATGAGGTAAAAGTTGGGTTTGATCCTCCTTTTCCTATTGATGAGGAGCCAGGATTTTGATGTTGTTTTACTTTTGTGATGTAGGTTCTCGGCGTTACGCAACGTCAAGAGAACTAGTTCAGCATACACTCTCTGTATCAGGCTGTTCATCCAGAGTATAGAGAGATTGTTCATGGTTGGGGCTTTGAGGCGTTCTTTTCCATTCTTCCTTACCGTTGTCCCTGGGGTTATCTCAGGGCGTTGTCTGAGCGCTGGTTTCACAAGACTCAGTCTCTCCATTTGCTTGACTGCGAGGTGATGATGACGCATTCTTTGGCGATTATTCCTGGTCATTATCAGGGGTTGCTTCATAACAGATAACTCTTCCATGGTGTCATTCACTTTGGTTAGCGCCAAATGAGAGATGGATCGTGTTGGAAAGTATGATTAGGGCTCCTATACCTTTGCCTATTTCCTCAGAGAAATGCACATGCATTCGCAGGGCTTGACAGAGGCTTGGCTAGGATTTTACCCGTTTCAGCTGGTGAGTATTTCTCTTGTGATTTCCCATGTACAAGTTAAGAGTGTTGACTGACTGCAAATGTTTACCTTTGTATTGGCAGTTTTGGGCCTATGCGAGGCTCCCATTTTTGCATCCCATTAGCGTGCTACATCGAGATACCTATCCATGAGGACGGTGATGGCATCACTCCACTTTAGTAGAGGTTTCTATAGATGAGGCTTTCACCCATTGTCACTTACAGCTGGAGCTACTGACAGCCGATGTCATCACTTGGGTTCCCTATTCTGGGGACCATTTGACAGTTAGTTTTGAGGATGGGTACCCGACTGGTGTCAAGTATGTGATATCCACCTGTCGTATTCCTCTCTTCACAGATAGAGGATGGGAGCCCTATTTGGGAGAGTGCACAATCAGGAGAATTACTTTAGAGATTAGTGTACCGATCTTGCCTCCTGCCAGGCAATATTAGCCTGTGTCGCAGTCGTCTATTAGTGATATCTCGTTGATGGGAGTTGACGACTTTACGTTGTTGGAAGGTCTGTTTACTTAGGAGGCATTCTACCGCTGGTGGTCCCCACGTACTATCGGAGCCCAGATCCGCGCCACTCAGTTCATGGGGGATATGGTTCCTGGATCCATAACGATGACGGATTGGATGGCCTGCGTCCGAGATCCTACTCATTTGACACATATTGACAACTTGACCCGACAGTTAGATCGGGCACATTTTTTCATCCGGCACTTGGGCAAAGATCATTCAGAGGCAGATACTTTTGATCCTTCCAGCTCTGGGGATGGCCCTTCAGGTGACCCATATGGTTTTGTCGGTGCAGATCCTCCATTGTATAGGCCTAACATCCCTCTTGGTGGAGATCCAGTGACTCAAGAGGAGTTACATCAGATGGACAGGATAGATGATGTAGACATCAACACCATTGACTTCTTCTGATGTATTTCTCGCTATATCTTTTGATGGCCTCTGTTAGATACTGGGTGGTTGTGCCCCATTCTCGTTATATCTTTTGATAGGCCTCTGTTAGTTATTAGGCGTCTGTGCCCCATTTCCCTGTATTTTCCAGCAGTATACAGAGATGATGTATTAGATGATGATGTACTTAGGAATGTATGTATGTTGTTTTTCATTCCCTACATCATATTGCCATCTATTGTTTATCAGGCATGTATTATGTTATGCATATGTATGTCCAGAGATATTCAGCATTGAACCCTTGATGGTCTTATGATATGGCCCACACAGATGTCTTCTTCGACAGTTAGCCGCATTGATCATACCCCACCAGTATTGGTAGCCTCATGTTTGAGATCATGGTATGATAGTTTGTCACCTCCAGATTGGATGACTGTAGATCAGTTACTACAGCACTCTATGACCCTCCTGATGTTCTAGGTTCCTGTGGGTTTTATAGAGGGTATGCTAGAGCATTGGGTACCGGACAGGTATGTGTTTCGGTTTGAGACCCATGAGTTGACTCCCACATTAGAGGAGTACGAGTTGTTGACAGCTTTACCATTGGATATGCCTTGCGCTCAGATGGCTATCGGCGATATGAGCCGGCAGTTCATTACCCTCACCGGGTTGAGGCGTAGAGTAGTCCAAGATGAGATCACATCTAGCCATGTAGTGTCCCAACATTTTCTGATAGACATATTTGGCCGTGTGGACAGTTATGAGCAGGACTTCGGGGATTTCACCACGTTGAAGGATCAGTGGCGTGTTTCTAGAGTAGACGTACTCATGATGTGTGTAGTGGCTTATGTATACATGCCACTGTACATGGATCATCTGGACATCGGTGTTGTTACGGCAGTGAGAACTCTCAGGGAGGGTCTTACAATTATACCGATGATTGTGGCAGAGACATTGAAGTCAGCCACGTACTGCCATACCTATTCTGCAGAGGTATTTACAAGCTGATCGGTCTTGCTGTACATGTGTTTCATGTCACACTTGAGACCTATTGGCACCTTCCGACGGCATGGGTATTATTTTTCCCATGAGATAGCCATGTCTTACTCCTTTCAGCCAGTGGAGTGTATAGACGCTGCATCCTGGTCGGTGTTCTTGCTAGGGATCAAGGATCCATTTGACATTTTGATGTGCTCAGGGCTTAGTTCTCCCTACAGCTTCATTACTCATGCACTTGGCATGGATTATCTCCCTCTGGCTGGTTTGAGGGGCATGACCACGTATATGTGATGGCACAGTTTGACCAGTTTCAGGATGTTCATCCTTTTAAGGGGGCATTGGGTTAGCGCTTGTCTTCTCAACATTTGTCAGTAGAGGATAGATCCAGTGTGTATGCCTATTGAACTCAGCATGAGCTAGCTGAGTTTTCCGTTAGCCATCCGGGTCGTTCTATAGAGTTTTCTTGCATGGATGGATGTTGAGATTACATCAGGCGGGGTTGTATCCACCGTGCCAAGGATTGATTTTGACAGTGGGGAGCCCATGGAGGACGCTGATTCTCCCACTAAGGAGGAGCTCTTTATTGGGTTGACAATAGCTCTTGTTGATTCTCCCATTATGACTGCCACTGTGACCCTACATTCGACAGAGTATTTAGAGCAGAGTTTGCATCTGGCGACATATGAGAGAGATCAGGCTAGAGCCTTGATGTTGACAGCTCTTATTGGGAGAGATGCCGCTTTATTGGAGAGAGATGATGCCTTAGCTCATAGAGATACCGCTATTGCTGAGCGGGATGAGGCTAGATCATCTAGAGATGCATTGATTATTGAGAGGGATGGTGCTATATCTGCCCGAGATGTCGCCATTACAGATAATACTGCAGTGAGGTCTCATACTACTGATATTATTGCAGAGGTGAGCACCTATACTGATGAGCATAGTGTAAGATCCCGACTTTTATGAATAAAGATGAATTTTCTATAAATATCATTTTTGAATATTATGGAGTGAATTTAATATAATGTTATAGCTGTGGGTAATATTTATAAATTTTGCAAAGTATGCAAGTTGTTATATTATATTCGACTGGTCAGGGAATATTCGTTTTAATAGGGAATATTCGTACGAAGGCACAATCATTGGTCGACCCCATAACGGAATTATTGTCGGATTGAGAAAATGACAAAAAAAAAAATTTTTATATAAATAACGGCGTAGTTATTACCGTTAACACTGGTGGAATATCCGGTGGTTAAAATACGATACGCTGGCGTTGTTGCACAAAGAATACACCAGATTTACGCGATATTTTTGAATTATTGATTCTTACGTAAGAAGGCACTACTAAATAATTGTTACAATAATTACTGTTCAATATTTTATTTTATTGATTCAATAATTGCTACGTTGATATTTTATATTATTGTTGTTTCAATAATTGTCACTGCACAGTATTTCCCACTATCAGATCAATAATTCATATTATTTGAATAATATTATTAGATAGCATTATTGGCAATGTCTAAAAAGTTTTGTTAAGGAGAGGTTTGGTCACCTAATTGCGCGCCTGTAAGGAGAAATCCTTATTGGAAAGCCCTCGCTTTCCTAGGAACGGCCTGGTTGTCATAATTGTGATGTTGTAATATTATTTGTGAATAATTAATTATTGATTTATATGATAAGGAAATATAAATTTTTATGTGGATATAAATGAAGGAATTAATGTTGAGGTGTTTTGTCGGATTGGAGGTATTAAAAATCAAATCAGTGTTCTTAAAGCTCTATTGCGTGAGTTATAATTTTGATCTGACCGTTGGATCGTTGTGATTTTTGGATATGTTATACATATATAAGTTGAGTATATGTCCACAAATTTTGAACCGTTAAAAATTAGCGTATGATTTGTTATAAATTTTAAGAGGTGTTGAAAATCATCCTTTGTGGATTTCGGATATTTTCTTTTTGGAATTTGGAAAAACTTTCTTCTGCAAAGTTGTAGAGAATTCGATTTTGTATGGAATGGACATAAAATTAATATTTTTCTGATAAAAGGGTTATTGAAGTTTCAAAAATTAAATATTTTTATTTAAAAATATGGTGGGCCCCACTTTGGTTGGTGTGGAAATTTTGATTTTTGGTGGGCCCCACTTGTGATGGCTGATAAATTGGTTCAAATAAATGTACGTAGATTTTTTTACATAAATTAATATTTTATTAATTTAGTCTCCTATGGCGTTCTAGCATTTTCCTATAAATAGGCGCTTAGGTTAGAATTGAAAATCACACCAGTATCATAGAATTCTTCTTCTTCTATAATATTGAGCGTATTTCTTTAGAGTTTTAGACAGCTTTGAGTATAGAAAACAGTGAAAGTTTTCTTCAAGAATATCCCCGCTATACCAGTTGGGATGTTATTTTTGTTCAATATTCGCTTGTAATAATATTTTCTTCCATACTCTATAGTATGTAAGTAATATTATTTCGTTTCTGATTTCGAATTCTATACTCATTTTGTTAAAATTTTGGCTTTTATACTCCATGAAATTAGTAGAATATTCTAGATATTTGCGCTTCATCCAGTATCTTTTCATGAAAATATTATTCTGAGCATTCTTGATAAGTTTTAACTTTTTTATGCCAAAGTACTATTCACAGGGTTACTATTCCTGAAGTACTATTCACGGGGTACTATTCACTCGAGTACTACTCACCTGGGGTACTATTTGATGTTTGTTATATTTTATCAGTTTAACACTGTTGAAGGCTAACGATAAATTATTCTGCATTATCTTAGTCATAATATTTCTTACTGGTCTTATAACAACCCGATATTTTCTATACAAATAAATCAAAAAATTTGCGTATAAATTTTATTTTATTTTATTTTAAATATGGGGAATATGTGCCAAGATAATGTGTATGTATTTATGTGATGAATATAAAATATATTTATTATACTGAATAATTACAAATGATTTTATTTTAGAATTATTGATCATTATAAATTATATTCTATTAATAATTAATTTTATAGTAGAAATATTTTTATTAATTATTTTCCATGAAAATATAATTATATATTATCTAAATAATATATGAAATGATTTTTAGAATAATTATAATAATTATTTTATTATATCAATTTTAGTACAAATTATTAAGTTAACTATTTTAACTTAATTAATAATGTTAAGTATGATAGATAAATCAGATATGGAATCCAAACCCTAATTTTGGATTTTGATCAAGAAACGAGAATAATAATATAATATTAATTATATTTTAATTTTTAGTGCTATAAATATGTACGGTATGTATAGACTGACAATGGTTGGTCAATTATGATGTATTATGACCAAACCCTGATATTACTATTAAACCCTAATTTCTGAAATTAGAAACCCTAATTTGACACTTAAACCGGAGTTTATGTTCAGTCAGCAATTTCGTTAATATGATTGATATCATGTATAGTAGATTTTTAATGCTAATTATGGAAAACCTAATTAGTAACTTAAAACCCTAATGTCTAAAACCCTAATTTGGTAATTAGAAACCCTAATTGTAATTTGGTAACCCTAATCATCAAAATTATAAACTCCAATTGCTAAATTAGCAAAGTTAATTATAATTAGTGAATTTTAAACCCTAATGTTCCTGTATAATGTAATTAGAAAATCTAATTGATTAACAAACCCTAAATTTCTATTTTTAAACCCAAAGGAAAACCTAGAAATTCATTTTGTGCTAAACTTTAGGATTAAACCTTAAGGGCCAAACCCTAATGGTTTGTCAAGATTACAAGATTGCCATTAAAATTGTAAGGTTAATGACTATTTTGCCCTTTTGTGCATTATTAAAGCTAATGTATAGGTTTTGACATTAGGTGAAGTTGGTGACCAAGCCCAACTACCCCATGTGATTAAAATTGATAGCAATCAACCACTTTGATCAACCATACATGCATCTAAAATTTATATTTATATATTAAAGAGAGAGAAAAAGATCACTTGTTAGCCCATTTTGCACAAACACATATCCAAGAGCTCCTCTCACTAAAACCCACGAAATTTATTAGCATATCAGTCACATATCAAAGCCCCACTAACATCTATATCAAATCAGAACCCTAAGATCAAGATTGATCAAAGAAAAGGTATAAACCCTATCCATGAAATCTGATCTTGATCTGCATGTTACACTACAGCAAAATAGGGATGTAGCGAAGGAAATTTTGTGAAGGAATTTATTCCTTCACATGAGGAGTTGTTTAGCGAAGGAACAGTGAAGGAAAAAAGTATAATGACAATATAGTTATTAGCAAAATAAACATCCTTCACAATTTATATTTTTTTCTTCCCAAAATTGGTGCGATAGAAAGATTTTTGGAGCCAATTTATGATGCAAATTTGCGAGAAAAAAAATCTATTTAGTGAAGGAATTATTACTCACTATATATTATTGATCATATTTTTTTTGCGAGAGATAACATCGGTCGCTACTTTGTTCTAAATAATTTTTTTATAATTAATTGTAGTGAATATAAATATATTAAATTTTTTACAGTATTAAATTTATTTATAATAATTGTAACTTACAATCTATATAATAAGTTGAATCTTTTCCCACTTTAAAATTTAGGAAAGCACAAGAACAACTGAGATTGATTCTAATTTGAATTCAATGAAGTAGATTTATCTCAATTCGTCTTAACTTAATCTAAAACTCTTATTTCATCTCACACAAACAGAAATCTCGCCCAAATCAAACCCCTACCCCATCCCTCTACATCAACTCTCTTCAAAAACCCACATCCCAATCAGACATCCTACTGAGATTCGATACCCAGCTCAATCCCCTTTCTTTCTTTGCAATGGTAATCCCCATTGCAGTATTCAATTTCTCTCTCATCAATGGCGTCCTTAACCCTGTGAATTCTCTCAAACTCCTCCCAAATATCCACAACAAGACCGCCAAGGTCACGGAGATCGCAAGGGTTTTTGATTTGTCTTGCTTTTGAATGGTGGGAGGTGGTTCTTCTAAGGGAGCTCGAAAGGCGTTCGCATCGTTGTCACCACAGAATCGGGCACCAAAAAATCCAGCTTTGATTGTCACCGCCACATCCGATACTTTTTCACCAATGTCCCTCCCTGTGTTGCACTATTAACGAGTTTGTCTAACAATATGTATCCCGAAATAGTCCCTATTACCATAATCGATACCTCTTCTAGGTCTAATTCTCTTTCACTTTCCCGTATATGTATAATGTAACTGTTTGTATATATCATTTCATATCCTCTTTTTGCTTTTTAAATCTCTACTTGCTGATTGTACTGTTTGGCTAAATTACTGATATTGGCCATCAGCAAACATAAAGTAATCTAATTTAATCAAGTAACTGCAAAATAACTCAAAAATCTTAATTTTTCTATTTATCTTACTTACAAGGACTTGATAGTGGTTATTCTATGATAGACTAGCTAATTAAATGAAACTAAAATCACATTTTGAGATGCCTGGAAAGGAATTAGCGAATAGAAGCAAACCAAACTCCTTGCTACAATGAGTAAATTGAACATAAAAATTCCACATAAAGAATAATTGGAAGCTTGAAGTGAACCTAAACTCAACGCCCTTTTAGATAAGTATTTGCGGTGAAGAAAATTCACTGAACACTTTGCTAGCAGTTTAGTATGAGTTAAAAATCTTTTATTTTTAATTCTGATATTATACCACTGGTCAATGTCTCTGTGCACTTACCTTTTCGAGAGAATTCTTCACATCCTTAGCCACCATCTAATTGTGTTGGATTGTGTCCAAATAAATTACAGAATTCTTTTTATGCATTTTTTTTTGTTAAAAATTATGATTCAACTTATTTTTTGTTTGAATGACCCTGTCAGTTATATCACCATTGATCGTCCACCTAAGATGATTGAATAAGGGCTCATGTATGTACAATTTCATCTATCCAATTTTTTTCACTTATTCTAGGGCCTAACATTGTGTGTTTAAACATACATACATATATTTACATGTATGTTTATGTGCACACTTTTTTTTCATGCATATAAATATATATGTATATTATATATACTGTTTTAAGTTTATATTAATACTATCATGATGTGTATATTACATATACTGTTTTAGGTTTCATGTTTGATAATTCATACTATACATAGGCAGCGACTTTAGTTGATATGGGATTCCCCAACTTGTCTAGACAAATGAATATGTTGTCCTTTCCTTATTTATTTTGCAAAGGTAGTTTACATGAGATGGAAAAGAAAAATTCTTGGATATTATTGTTGTTTAAATCAAGTATTATATGTTTTAATCCGGTCCTTTACTTCTAAGTTGGTTGGGTATTTTGTTTGTCCGTATAGAGTGATTGTATAGTATATAGTAAGATAATTCTATTTCCCTGACTTTGGAAGGAACACCAATTTTATTTTTCCATGTTTCTTGTTCAGCAGTTATTCTTAATATATACTGTAATCTATTGCAGAACTCCAGCCGTGTGGTTCTAGTCCGTAGTTTTCAGCTAGCATTTTCTTTACGAAACATTTCTCTTACTGAAGAAGGTAAGCTTGCAAACTTACCAGTAGTGTATACTTCTAGTTTTGGACTATAATAGAATATTCAACCTTTTCTACTGGAGGATGAGGAGGAAAAGCAGTGGGGAGTTGGTTCTGTGATAACTTTACTTAGAAAGAATCAAATTTAATATACTTCAATTGAATAATCTCATGTCTGATATCAATTTATGTGGTGTCAATTTTCTAGAAATGTCTATCTCACAAGCTGATTTGAAAGTAAGGGTGGGTGACTTTTAGGCATAGTTCCTGTGTGTTAGAGAAAGTAAGGGTGGGTGACTTTTAGGCCAGACCTGTTCTTCCTTCCATTACTAAAACAACGGATTCTCTACTTCAAAGGATTGGTACTACGATCCTTCTCCCTCTATATTAAACCCTAGCTATTTTATCTCATGTTCGAAGATATAGTTGTATAGCAGCAGCTATAAAAAGATGGTGGCAGGTAGCAATTCCAAATCGAATATATCACTTCTTGGAACATTTACTAGTAGTGCTTTTGCTGCTTGTTTCGCTGAGGTATTACTCCATTGAAGACCATATCCGATTAATTTGAAAACTATTATAGAATTAGATTATTAACTTCATTGTACGTGCATTTTGATTTAATTATTTCTTATGCTAGATTTCTAAGCTTTTTTTGTGAATGTTGATTGTGTGCGTCAAATCATGGTTGATGGGTTATTTTGGTGCGCTAAAATTTTAGTCTTTTTAAAAAGTTCAGTTTGAAGTATTTTAGAAGTTTGTAAGTTATTGTCTAAATTCATAGGTTGAACAAATTTATGCGTATTGGAGTAGAAGTAATTCTTAAGAATTAAAGTGCATAGGGATACTTGGTTGTGTATCTCTGGAAATGACCATAATTTACATCAATTTCAACAGATCACTATTAGCCCTTTTTGTTATAATATATATTTGTATGTTTATGAATTACTAATTGTCTTATCATTTTTATATTTTCCATTGAACTATCTGGTGATAGATGAGAAAGAGTTTATTGAACTAAATAGATCTATGACTTGGGCCTACAAACAATAAGAATAAGAGCCTACCAAGCAAGTCTACACTCTACTCACAGTGTTGTCACTTAGTTTCTACTGCATAACTCCACTAGTTAGATTATTCAGGTCAAGTTGCGTGATAATCAATATCAAGATAGCTTCTTTATTAGTTAATTTTTATTTTAGCGTCACATTACAATGACAGTCACAATCAAACACTCTATAACTTCTTTTATATGTCAAGGTCTGTGTTGATGGTTTATAGTTTAACAAGTTAGTCCTCTTTTCTGTTATTCTTGATTGAAGCTGGTATGAGCTCAATTGCTTGACACCTTTTAGTCTTAAGTTTGAAATCTCCACATAGATCATAATTGGTTCTAGATCATCATGTTGGTGTTGGAACCTTTTAGTTTGCATAATCCACTAGATGCAATGTCAATGAGATTACGTATATTTTCTTTTCGTCATCACACATATAACATATTTTCTTATACAGATTTGTACTATCCCATTGGACACTGCTAAGGTTAGACTTCCACTCCAAAAGAAAGCAGTTACAGTGGATGGAGTGGCCTTACCAAAGTATAGGGGAGTGTTGGGTACACTTGGCACCATTGCAAGGGAAGAAGGTCTATCTGCTCTATGGAAAGGCATTGTACCATGATTACATCGTCAATGCTTGTTTGGGGGTTTAAGAATTGGGTTGTATGAACCTGTACGTTCTGTAACTATTGCTTCTATAAAATTCTGGTGCTCTATACATGTTAAGTCACCATTTAATTGAATTATGTGCATGCTGAACAAGTTAAGAACTTGTACGTGGGTGAAAATTTTGTTGGGGATGTTCCTCTATCCAAAAAAATACTAGCTGGGCTTATAACAGGTTATAATATGACCTTTGCTCTTATATCATCTTCTAGGAAAAGATATACAAAAGTTAGGCTTGCATAATAATGTTTGATATTGTAAATAATCTAGATACTTGAACATGAAATAGGTGCCCTTACAATCAAAGTGGCAAATCCTAATGATCTTGTGAAAGTACAACTTCAGGCTGAAGGGAAACTGGCACCGGGCGTGCCAAGGCATTATAGTGGAGTATTGAATGCTTATTCTACAATAGTGACACATGTGATTCTATAATCTTCCATCCTATGTAAAATATGGCCCATGAGACCCCGCTATGTATTAAGTTTGCTGAGCAATATCCAAATTTTAGGAAGGGGTTGGGGCTTTATGGATTGGACTTGGTCCCAATGTTGTAAGGAATGCTATTATAAATGCTGCTGAACTAGCCAGTTATGATCAAGTGAAGCAGGTAAATCCCCAAAATTATAATTAACCTAATTATGTCGTGTGTTATTATTTGGAAGATCTATAAGCTATCTAACTCAATTATGTTTTTGCAGACAATTTTGAAGATTCCAAGGTTCACTGATAATATTTTCACTCATCTGTTATCTGGATTGGGAGCAGTTTTTGTTGCAGTCTACATTGGGTCCCCAGCTGATGTGGTAAATTTTTTATACCCAAATGACTAGTTTAAATTATCTATTTTCTGCTGATGGATATTCAGTGGTTTGTCTGCTAAAATTTTATGATTAACTTTGACCATGTGGGGAATAAACTGTGATGGGAAACTCTGTCAGACATGCATGTTTATTTGTCTTCTATAACTATCGGGCTTACAGGAGCCGAGATGGTACCAAACTCCAGTCATTTACAGTAGATTTGAAGCAGAAACAAGATAGGTTATTTTTTGAGATACAAAGACGAGGAAACGAGTTTGATGCAGTGTCTAGTATACAACATCAAGCAAGGGGAATGGTGGGAATCAATGTCACGGGTAGAGGTGAAATCCTTCTCAGCAGAGGGCCATGTAAGGGTGTTACAGATCATGTAGCAGCCATCAAAATGAACTATGGCAAAAATGAACAATACAGCAGGCAGGCGGGGAACATCACCAGCAGGGAGGAGGAGTCTTGGAGAGGTAAGGGGGATATAAGCAGGTAGTAGGAGTGTGCAGCAAGGGCCTCTAGGAATGGGGGTCCTCAGGCGGCAAATTATCTTAAAATATGACTACCACAATGACCTGATTAAGAATTTTTAAAATAGTGGGCCAATTGAATTTTTTTAAAGTACAGTGACTAATTGCTTATAACACGATGACCACAGTGGGGGTAAAGGTGCTTTTACCCAATTTTAATTAAAGCCCCACAAGCTTCAGGCTTTCATGCAATTTGCGTGAATCATTTTTTTAAGTGTTAAGAATAGGGCTACTCCCCTTGTGCGAGATGGAATAAAAGACAAGTCATCAGAATTTTCATTTTGCAATGAATTTGACATTTAATCAATGCCCCATAGAATGTCTATTGTAGCTATGGTGGTATATGTCAAAGTTTTTTCTTCAAGGTTGTTTATTTGGCAATGGTACTTTTAACTACTATATCTCTAAGAAAAACATGGGCATGTTTTATTTCTTTAAATATATGTTATTGGCAGAGATAAACTATCAAATGTAGCTCTAACTCCTCCGATTTCATAAAGAATTTGTATAATGCTTGCATAATCTGTATTTATTGCTTGTGACTTGTGACAGTGCCTATAATATCAAATTCATAATGCTTGCATAAGAATGCCAAAGGCTAAAATTTGTTAGATATATCTTAAACTACAAATTTTTGTTACTTGACAGATTAATTGACTAGAAGATTTTGACACTGGAATAACAGCTATTTAAAATTTACCAAGTCATTTGTGATTTTCAGTAGTCATCATTTCGTAATTTCTGATCAGTAGACAAATTTTGCTACCAAGTTCAATAGACCTGCTACCATTTGTTATCTAATTTATGAGCCAATGTTAAGTGTCCGCACAGAGTACATCAGCTAACAAGTTTGCAAATGTTTTGGTTGATTAATTTTGTTTCATCATCTAAATAATCCATTTTTGTGATCAAATTGCAGCACACCAAGGGTGGACGAAAAAGGGCTTGTTGGGTAAGCGGCAGATTGAGAAGATCATCGATACACTTGTACAACCCTTCGAGTCTAGATAGGCCACTACAAATTATGGAACGTTGACTCATGATTCACCTCAGCTATACTGGTTTGTTCACACATCTCTATCTAATATGGTGATAAGTTAAAGATTTTGATTTTTGTTTTGGATTACATTTGCATGCTTCTGTTTCCAGACATATGTCATTGGTATTGTTGTGGCATGTATCATTGGTATTGTTGTTTGCTACTGTCTACCCTGTATTATTGCAATCTTATATGCAGTTGCAGACCAGGTAATTTACCATGAAAAGTCATTTTGCAGCTAGCGTAAAATATAAATTGCAAAAATGTACGAGCATTCTATTCTTTGGGGGCATAAATATCTTGAATGCAATAGAGAAACTTTAATTCTGCTGCCCACATCTATTTGATAGATATAAAGGTAGGATTATATACAAGGAATAATATCCTCGAGGGAAATGAATTACTAGACATCTATTGTAGCTGGTCATCTTTAAGGAGATTTGGAGTTGTATGGTATGATGATATTTATTTTTCGGACATGCATTTGAATGGTATGCTGATATTTTTTATGTTATCATCAGGAAGGAGCAACTAAAGATGATATTGATCGCTTGCCCAAATACAAGTTCATGAGAATCGGTGATTTTGAGAAACAAAATGGGGAGATTCAAGAATCTTTTAGTGGAATAATGACAGAATGTAACACTGATACTCCCACCCACCGAAACGGTTCTTCCCCTAGAGGATGTTGTAAGTGTCTATATTTAATTATATGTATTCTCTTAACAATTCCTTTATACCCCGTACTATTCCACCTACCAATATACCAACTCTGTAATACAAATTAAGCACCCACAAAAATAAGGAAAATGGTTCATAATGCTTTCTTAATAACCTATTAAAATAGACTTCTCTACGCTTTTTGATACTTCTTGAAATCAAGAAAGACCTGTTTTCCTATTGTTGGTTATAGGAATGTTTCATTTGCCTTTGTGCCTATGAAGATGGAACTGAGCTTCGTGAACTCCCTTGCCGTAATCATTTTCATTGCACAAGTGGTTGTACATCAATGCCACATGTCCCCTCTGCAAGTTTAATATACTGAAGAACAATAATCAGAGTGGTAGTGAAGAAGTATAAGAAAGCAAGAACTCTTTCACGGATTGATGATTGGTTATGTGCATCATCCTGCATATCGAGTGTTCTGTTGGTGTTCCATTTTTCCTTGCTCGAACCTTCTCCAGTACAGGTGGCAGTTGACTCATGCGTTCTAACATTGCAATAATTGTATTGAGGTATTTACTAATAACTATATTTTTGTCTTTATCCTTCATTAATCTCTCTCTACCTATTAATTTAAGTTCACCAGGTTTATTTTTTTTATTCCTCATCTTGTTGAAATTGAATTTTGGTGTTTCTTTTGCAGAAGGAGCTTTAGAGGCCCAACCTTGATTTTCTTGAAGAAAATGATGATGAAGTGGACCTAACATGATGTACACTTCATTCCTTCTAGCTCGTTATTTTTTCAATTTTCCTATGTTAGTTATTAAATATTGTAAGTACTATGATCCTTAGGAGATCAAGATACAATAACAAATTCTGTATTTATCGTGACTTGAGCATTATCAATTTATATATGGAGTATTAGTTTTAATTTTTAGCTATTTATGTAGTTTATCAATTAGTTTGAAACAAGTATGACATTTATATTAATTTGAAATATTAAATTTAATATTTATTATAGCAATTAATAAAAATAATAGTAATAAATATGAAATCACTGATTTGAAAATTAATTATAATTTGCATGAATTTTGATTATTTGTCAATTAATTTTTTATTTATAAATTTATAATTTGTGAATGATTTTACTTGAGAAATTGACATTAATGAACGATTATTTTCCTCACTAATTTGAAGATACATTCTCAATTTATAATTAGTGAAGAAAAATATTCTCTCGTCAAATAAATTTGTTCCTCACAATATATTATTTGTGAGGGAATCAAGTTATTCACTAATTTCAAATAGTCCTTCTTAAAATATTATTTGTGAAGGAAACCAATCTTTCACTAAATAACAATATTCCATTACTAAATACAATTTGTGAATAAAAAAGTTATTCACAATATATCCTTCACAAAAAACATTTAGTTACTACTTAGCGAAGGATACCCAATTGCGAGGAGGTCTAATGCGAGCACTCGTGTGAAGAAAATATTTCTTCGCAATAAATCACTTGTGAGTGATATAGGGCCTCTAGTGAATGATTTGTCCTTTACTAGAGGCCATTTTTGGTGTAGTGTTAGATGTTATGATTAAGTGTTAAAATGTGTTGTTTATGATGTAAATAGATGATCTGGATTGCTAGATGTTAAATTCATAACATCTAGAGGCTCAGATTTGAAGATTTACAAAATCTGGAAAAGTTTATTTTGTGGTCTGACAACCGAATGTCAGACCTTCTAGATCTCAGTGTGTTCATTAATTTGGTGTTTGAAGTGTTAGATATTGTAGTCTGATATGTGGTCTTTGATATGGATCAAGAATCAAGTTTATATCTTGTATAGATTGCATGTAATTCACGGTCAAATATCGTTGACCGACCATGACTGGGCGTTTCTGGGTAACCCAAAAACGGTCTGACAAGACTTTTAACGTCTTTGATATTGCTACTGTTTGTTGTTTTGTTGTTGTTGTTGTTGTTGTAATAGATTTGTAAAATGGTATATGGACTTCAGGTTAAGACTTTTAGATCCTTGAAATCATCAACAGATTGAACATTATGGATGGTCAAACCAAATTTCAAATGATCACGGATTTGGTTTCTGGAATTTCCAAAAAATCATGAACATGATTTCTGATAATGGTTGACCGGTTTGAATCTTGATTTTGTGATGTTGTTATATCATCTGTTGTCTTGCATGTGGTCTACAACCTGGAACCCTTAGATCACTTAGATATCAACAGGATTTCAAGTTGTGGAAGCCCAAATTTGAACAGTCGAACTATTCTTCATTTCTGGGCAAACCCAGAAATGAAGAACAGCTCTGACAGTGTTTTCATTAGCTTAGATCTTTCAGTTGATGCATGTAACTTTGGTTGTTGTTGGATCTTATAGTGTTGCATTAATACTACAACCTCCAATCATTAGATTGCCCAGAAACGCATAGATATGATCTGTGTGCTTGGTCAAACTCACCACCTCGCTTTCCTCGATACGAGTTTTACGGGTTTGGCAAGAACGAAAAAACACCTATATAATACGATTACATCAGCTATAAAGCGATCTTTAGCGATAATTTATTTATAAAAATTATATTTTTATTAAATAGTTATAGAAAATTAGTTTTTAATTATTAAAATACAAAATAAATTATTAAAAATTATTTTAAAGTCCGAAAATTAGTTTTAATTAATTTAAGTATATTTCATAAATAATTAATATTTTTGAAATATTAAAAGGTATTTAATTTATTTAATTATTATATTAAATAAATTATTTAAAAATGATTGTAATATTTGAAAAATCATTTAAAATTATATTATGGTATAAAAAAATATTTTAAGTTATTTTTAATGACTTTTAATATTTTATGATAAATTTCATTAATAAATTAATATTGATGATAATTAAGTTATTTAATAAATATATTAAATAATTTAGTTTAAAAATAATTTTAATATTATAAAAATCATTTTAAATGAAAATAAAGTGTTTAAAGATATTTTAAGTTATAAAATATAACTTTTAATATTTAAAGGATAATTTCATTAATAATTAGATATTATGATATTAATTTAATATTAATGATATTAAATTTATTTAATACTTATATTAAATAAATAGTTTTAAAATGGTTTTATTAATTTAAAAATCATTTAAAAAGGATATAAATAAATTAAAAATATTTTAAGTTATACTTAATGGCTTAATATTATGAGGAATAGTACATTAATATTTTAATATTAATGGTAATTATTTAAAAATGATTTTAATTGTTTTAAAAATCATTTAAGGGTAATATTAATACTTTAAAAATATTCTAAGTTATTATAAATAACTTTAATATTTTGGCAATGGTTTCATTAATAGTTTAATATTAATTAAATGTTAATGATAATAGAATTATTTGATATTTAAATCATTTAATAGTGATTCCAGTGTTAGAAAATTCATGATAAATTATGATAAATGTTTTAAAATGTTTATTAAGTCATTTAAAATAATATGACTGATACTTACGGATATTGAACTTCGGAATAGAGTCTTAGACTCGATAATTACAAATAAAGTCACAAGATTATCGACATATTTCAGAAATTGATCTGAACATAGATATTTTGATTGTATTAATGTTTGTTTGTGATGCAATGATTATTGAACATGTGTGATAATGTGATTAGGTTATGTGCTGACTGCGAAATGCAGTACTGTGTATTATAGTATATTGTTCTAATCGAATGAATGATCTGATTAATGATAGGTTGTGATATAAAAGATAAAACTAAGTTGCAAATTGTAAGCAGCGCATCAGGTAAGTATCCTACCTTTGTATTTTTTTTATGCAATGGACATGAGTAGGAATGTTTCAGAATTATATTATTTCTGTACATATTATTAACCCTATTATATATATATATATATATATATATTATATACGCTCATTGATATCAACTTGTTAGTATATGGTAATTCAGATATATATTCTGTTTGTTAATCTCTATAAATGGTTATACAAGTGTCCCCACTTAGATAACCATTGTATTTAATCACATGTTGATACACCTTGGTTGTGACGCCCCCAAAATAGGTCCACACGACCCATTCTGAGTCGCCAGATATCACACTATAAAAATCAAATACAAACTTCATTTATACAACTGTTGAACTGTCATACAGAATACGACCACAGTTAAGCTGTGAGTTTTAATACAATATTATCTCATAAACAGTATCCAAACTCAAATTATTACAATGCCATATAAAAATACAGCAACAAATATTTTAAGACCCCAAAGAAGAACGAGAAGATTACTATCATATTCATTCTAATGAGGTGCACTCTTGACGTTGTCAAAGTCGGGTTCTCATCACCCTATTGTTGTTCGCCAAAATCAATTATTAAGTGACGTATAAAATACGACACACACATCTTAGGTCCTCAATACAATTATCTGTTGCATGTCATGCCGTTTTATAATGTATTGAGAAACTTCGACAGTCTCGGACCATCCCATTATTTCTCTGTTATCCCCGCTCGACCCAGCTACATTCTGATTACCTGAAAGGAATTGTGAAGCAAAAGGGTGAGTATAATTAGCCCAGTAAATAATATCATGGCTAAGATAATTAATTTATCAACAGCCTTTATCAGAATAAATCAGAGATTTATAACATATGGTAGATAATAAAAGTTTTCAACCATAGTTGTAGCGGAATCAACAATCCATTAGAAGAGTTAAGTAGAACATAATGTCTACTATCTCCTCTAAATTAAAAGTCCATCGTTGATATTTTATTCCTGTAATACTCATTAACAGTTCTTTGTTATACTTAAGACAAATAGAACTTTCAACACTTGTCTTCACCTGAACCACCACAGATGTTAGTTAAATTCACAATTCATATTTATAATAATGTGAATTAATAGTTCCTTCTTGCCACAAAGGCTTAATAGAACGTTTACTCAATATCCTTACCCCAAAGGCTAAAGATATTCAAATATAATAACAATGATCATACCAATCAGTTGTCTATCTTTGCACTACGGGCCAAAGATATTCTCTATTAAAAACAATGGTCATGATCATACCAATCAATTTACTCCCGATTGCTTGTGGCCAAAGACATTCAACTGTTAACTAATGGTCATGATCCCGCTTGAATCACATCATTGAATTATCCATGCACTACTGCCAAGGATATTCGTTAGTATCACTAGTGGTAATGATCATGTCATACATCACCCATCTTCGCACTCTACTGAATTCAAAGCTATCAAATGAATCGATCATCTTTGCACTATAGGCCAAAGATATTCAACAACATATCATCTTTGCACTACAGGCCAAAGACATATAACTATAAAACCAATAACCAACAATATAATAAAGAATGGAATAATAAAAGTATTTCACCATGTATGCAGTACTTCGCATAGACATGTTATTCCAACATAATAATAAAGAATGGAATAATAAAAGAATTTCACCAAGTATAGGGTAGACCGCGTATACAGGTTATTCTAACAGAATAAAAAATAATGGAATAACAGAAGAATTTTACCAAGTATACCACGTATACAGGTTATTCCAACAGAATAATAAAGAATGGAATAACAGAAGAATTTTATCAAGTATACCACGCATACAGGTTATTCTAACAGAATAATAAAGAATGGAATAACAGAAGTTCTCTTCATGAATACGAAAGAAATAATACCCCTTACTATAATAATAATATCCCTTACCTTTCAAAGAAGAGTATTCCGACTGGTAGGGCGAGGATATACTCGAAGAAAACTTGCACTACTCTCAAAGCTTTCTTAAACTCTAAAGAAATACGCTTAAGAATATAGAAGAAGAATTCTCTCTATAGTTTCTCTCTTAAGAGTTTTAGTGAATTCGTAAGAAATAATGAAGGAATGAACTTCTATTTATAGAAGAATGGACTGCATAATAACTTATTCATGAACGGTCCAGATTGATTTACTTTTAATTGGACGATCCATATTTAAAGAAAATTTTTTAAATAAAATAAATATATTCTATTTATAATCTAATAAAACGATTAACTTTATAAAAGTATTCTATTTTATATAACAAGATTTTACTATGCAAAACACTATGCAGGCACTATACAACACTATGCATAATAAAATATAATATATTCTATTTATAGAATAACTTTATAAAAGTATTCTGTTTTATATAAAAAAAATTTACTATGCAAAACACTATGCACAATAGAATATAATATATTCTATTTATAGAATAACTTTATAAAAGTATTCTGTTTTATATAAAAAGCTTTTCTACTATTATAATTTCAACCAACGGTCTGAAAAATTAGTACATCTCTTCATGGAATAAAATTGTACCCAAAAATGATTTGGACTGAAACGAAATATATTTTTCAGGTGAATAGTACCATGTGAATAGTAACTCATAAATAGCAACTCATGAATAGTAACTCATGAATAGTAACTCATGAATAGTAACTCGTGAATAGTACTCTGACACAAAAAGTACCCCAAATACTCGAGTGAATAATACTAAAGTGAATAGTAACCGGGTATTTTATGACAACTTGTCTACTTCAAAAATTTTTCCACATATCACCCTTAACTTTAACCTTTTATCAATTTAACCATTTACTAAAATAGAAAAATTGAATACTTTTATTTCATAAAATTTGGGGTCTCACAATCTCCCCTCAATATGAAATTTCGCCCTCGAAATTTACGTACGTACCTAATATTCGAAGAGATGAGAATACCATGCTTTCTTTTCAGATTGTACCTTTCCAGTAATTTTGTCGCTATCATGATTTTCCCATTTCTTATCTCATGTATTTCAGATATCATTCTAGAATATAGCTTCAAAAGAAAGGTTAATTGACATGTCATAATTTGTCAACTTATCAAGTAAACAATTTCAGCTTAGGTAAGTCACACACTTGCGAAGTATATAACTCGTCTCTCCCCTCCTAGTTCTGTTTTATATAAAAATCTTTTCTACTATTATAATTTCAACCAACGGTCTGAAAAATTAGTACATCTCTTCATGGAATAATATTGTACCCAAAAATAATTTGGACTAAAAAGAAATATATTTTTCGGGCGAATAGTACCCCATGAATAGTAACTCATGAATAGTAACTCGTGAATAGTAACTCGTAAATAGTAATTCATGAATAGTACTCCGACACAAAAAGTGCTCCAAATACCCAAGTGAATAATACTATAGTGAATAGTAATCGGGTATTTTATGACAACTTGTCTACTTAAATTTTTTTTCACATATCACCCTTAACTTTAACCTTTTATAAATTTAACCATTTACTAAAATAGAAAAATTGAATACTTTTATTTCATAAAATTCGGGGTCTCACATTTGTTAATTACCCATATATATATATATATATATATATATATATATATATTGAATTATAGATTATTGTTGAATAAGATAAAACCTTACCATTATCCAACTGAATTGCTTTGGTTTGGAACCCCGACAAGTATGAACATCCCAAACATGGGAAAATCTTTATGTGCCCAAGGCAGCTAGAATGAATGATAATATCGTTCTTGCATGTAGTATTGATCAATATAGGGTACAACGGGCTAGTCACCCTCCGTTCCCGTAAGTTATGACGGTTTACGGATGAAGTTCTGCTAAACCTATTTGAAAATTGTAAATAATATTCATAGTATGTCACCTTAACCCTATTTATAGTCAGTATGTAGTTTCAAAAATTTGATAGAGAGTTGTTATGTTATTATTATCGGTTCAGATTACTTCAAAAATATTGATTTGTTGTAGAAGGGTAGTACAAAGAAAACATTTAATCCTTTCAGCTAATATTTATAATTGTTATTACTTGATGGGCACTCAAATGCTCATCCTTGCTTAATTTAAATGTTTTCAGCTAAGTGTGAACAACCGGAAGGCTCTGTCAAGAATAAAGGAAAAGAGAAGGTTGATGAATGAGTTTTTATGATATGTTATGTAATAGTTTACTTTATTATGATAAGGATGATATATATTATTATTATCATGTAATGAATGTATGAAAGGTTACGTACTTGGGAATAGACTCTGATAACTATGTAAAGTAAGTTTAATAATTATATTATTGTTATTATTATTAGTATTATTCCGCTCATAGAAATGGTATCGTGAAGCACCGAGTTCGGGTTTCAAGTACCTGGATTTGGGGGCTTTACAGGTTGGTATCAAAGCTTTAGGGTTAGAAACCTTAGGTGGGTTAGACCTTAGGCTATAACCTTGAAACAGAGGGAAACGTTGAAAATACAAATAACTCATATAGAGTTTAAAAATGAGATGAATTGAATAAGTTCATCCTCAAATCAAATAAAAGATAACTATATCTTGCTGTGTGTATATATTCTTTGTTAATCAAGATAGTTTGTGTGTAGATGTTATGTGGGATAAGGATTAGGATACCCTCAGGTCGTAAAGAAAGAGTCAACCTCTATACACCCGAGCTAATATCGCAGCCAATAGCTGAAATAGAGGCTTACATTGAAAGCGACCCTGATACGGTGGTTTGTATGGAAAAGTACAGTATTGGACCCAGAAATGATAGTATAACAAATAGGTTGAGTATAGTTAAAGAATATATGGTCAATGTCAAGTTCTTAAACTCATATGTTTATGGTGAGTTCCTAAACTCACAATGTGTGGAAAGTTTGACGAACTAGGTAAAGTTAAGTGTGAATGGATTATTGAGGATGATGGGAATAGATAGGATACTAAGCTTTGATCCTTAGCAAAGGTGTAGAAGATAAGTAGTATTAGTATTACTTGAATGGGTATGATTCTAGGTGGTGTATATGATATGTATGTATGTGTAATATAATATTCTTAACTTTTGTATAAGTTATGGCAGCGATTCCCGACTTTTGAGTTACAAAGGGATAGCAGATGTTTAAAGCAATATGTACTATAGTATGTAAAGTGCTATGAATATGAATTTATGATGGATTAATGAAATAAGTGGTATAAAGATAGTAATTGTTTATCTGAACATTGGTTAATACAGTAAACTAAAGTTTTTGAAATCTAATATTTTGAATACATGATTATTTGAGTAGAAAATTTCGCGTTATGTGTATACCCTAAGACATAGAAGCTAAGTCGATGAAAGATAAATTATGATTAATCAGATAATGCCGTCAAGACGAAAACGAAATCAACGGACAGAAGAACCTGTCGATAAAGCTGGAGGACAACCAGACCCTATACAGAATTTTACGAATATGGTCGCTGAAGATATGTAGAATGGAATACTAGCCGTGGGAAATCAACTAGAAAATCGATTAGCGATCTTTAAAGACTTCAAGGCAGTCGGAACGCCAGGATCAACTGACCCTGTGGAAGCATTTGTGATAGTTGGGGTAATAGAGGGACAAAAGACAACTTTTGCCACCTATACAATGAAAGGGGGATAAATTTTTGGTGGGGGACAAATCAAGCTTGAGCCAAAAAAGGGAGTAGTGGTAGTAGGACTGGAAAAAGGAAAAGAGATAATTTTGGGAATACCGAAATTAGGCTAGGAGGTGGAAAGAAACAGGTTATGTAGTGTAGAAATTGCGAAAAAGAATCACTCAGGAAAGTGTCTTAAAGGTAAGTTTGCATGTTATAAGTGTGGGCAGAAGGGACATATCTCTCCCAACTGCCCCAATCTGAGAATGTATAGTGGATGTTTTATTTGTGAATCAATGGAACATAAGGTGAAAGACTGTCCAAGAAGGGGAAGGGAGGCAAGGAATGCGAATACGAAAAAGGCAGCAGGACATTGGCGACAACGGGACCAAGTTCGACAAACGAACCAATAAAACCAACCACAAGAGTCTTCAGTATGATAGCTCAAGATACGGTGGCAGCTGAGGATGCAACTCCAGGTAATTATTCTAATCAATTTTATTTTCTTATATATATAATAAATTATTTTATAAAGAAATTTTGAAGGAGGAAATTGAGTTCTATTAGAAATCAATTTTCCATTTAATCAGATAGACAAGCTTTATGTGAATAGTTAAAGATCAGTTTGATCAATTATGATCGAGATCTACTTGCAATGATTGTGTATGCTATGTACCCTGGTAGGTATGGGTTTTAAAATGTTGATTTCGAGGACGGAATCTTTATAAGGGAGGGTGAATGTAATAACCCGATATTTTTTATACAAATAAATCAAAAATTTTGTATATAATTTTTTTTAAATATGGGGAAATGTGCCAAGATAATGTGTATATATTTATGTGATGAATATTAAATATATTTATTACGTGAATAATTACAAATGATTTTATTTTAGAATTATTGATCATTATAAATTATATTCTATTAATAATTTATTTTATAGTAGAAATATTTTTATTAATTATTTTCCATGAAAATATAATTATATATTATTTAAATAATACATGAAATGATTTTTAGAATAATTATAATAATTATTTTATTATATGAATTTTAGTACAAATTATTAAGTTAATTATTTTAACTTAATTAATAATGTTAAGTATATGCGATAAATCCAGATATGGAATCCAAGCCCTAATTTTGGATTTTGATCAAGGAATGAGAATAATAATATAATATTAATTATATTTTGATTTTTCAGTGCTATAAATATGTACGGTATGTATAAACTGACAATGGTTAGTCAATTAAGATGTATTATGACTAAAGCCTGGTATTACTGTTAAACCCTAATTTTTGAAATTAGAAACCCTAATTTAAAACTTAAACCGGAGTTTATGTTCAGTCAACAATTGTGTTAATATGATTGATATCATGTATAGTAGATTTTTACTGCTAAATATGGAAAACCTAATTAGTAACCCTAATGTCTAGAACCCTAATTTGGTAATTAGAAACCCTAATTATAATTTGGTAACCTTAATTATCAAAATTATAAACCCTAATTGCTATTTAGCAAAGTTAATTATAATTAGTGAATTTTAAACCCTAATGTTCCAGTATAATGTAATTAGAAAATCTAACTAATTAATAAACCCTAAATTTCTATTTTTAGAGACTAATTTTATTAGACACTCAAAATTTTACGCACTCCTATTACTAACATTGCGGGAGGGTAGATTAGTCTTTTGGAGATAACCCTGAAAGACAGCTTACATCCATTTCGGATACTACTGGAAGTTCGGTTCCAACACGAACACAAGCCGGAACATCATCTCAAACCCGGAACACACACAGGAATGTCATTTCCAATCTAGAGAATAACCCCAGATATATGCGAGATCAAAAGACGAACGACAACAACAGGAGAGGGCGATTCTGTCTCTCGATAACACCGCGACGACTCTCGTTTCGATCCCGGAGAAACACTGGGAGTAGCAACCCCATCCTTGGTGATAGCCCCAAGAGATGCCATTGCAGTTCGGGATAACCCCGAAAATGCTTGTTTCAAACATATGCAATCAGCTTCAACCTCAGACATCCTGTCGAGGCACACACACCTCAGACCCGGAGATGACAACGGGCAGACAGGAACATCCACAGATGACAGTGATACATACAAACAAGCAGCAGTCCAATCTCAGATGTAACCCTGAGCAACGTCTGCTTTCCGCTTAAACCGGCGATAACCCCGGTGAGGAGTCACAACGTCATCTTACCATCTCAACAAGATGATATCACGACATACCAACAAGTAGTCAATCTCGGTGTAACCACGAGCAACGCGTCTACTTTCAACTTCAAGCGGATGATAACCCGTGAGAGGTCAAACGTCATCTTGTTCCTTCGACAATGGCACGTCGTCTCAACACTTCATACATACATACATCAACAATGTCCCACAAGAGCCGAGGATTGACAATCCGAGTGACTATTACGCGTGGCAGTACTTTGGATAGAATTTGAAGCTTGAAGACCATGGGCATAGACCCCTCTTCGACTTCGTACAACCTCTAATCCATGTCATTGCGTAACTCTCGACACAAGCGGTCCGAAGAAGGTCTGATATATACCTCGTTCGGATGCTCGGATTGAAGTTCTGCAAGTTCGAGCGGACATTACAGTGCATGAGTGCACGTGTCTACTACGAGATAGCCGGACCCATGAGGCTCGGATGCATCACGACCAGACCCGGTACAAGCTGCGGTGCTGCAGCGGTGTACTACTGCGACCATCCGTCTATATATACAAGCCTTGGGGTTGACCATTTGAGAAGAAGAGGGAGGGAAAAAAGCGAGAAGAAGCCACATCCATTTTACTCTGCATACACATCTTTTGAGTGTTTCCTCACTTCTAAACACTAGTTAGCTCACATATAGCTATCTTTTATCCGTGAGGAGGTGAGTGTTTATCCATTTAAAGTCATAGAAGTCTACTTTGGCGTACCACTTTGTAAGCCTTCTTATATTACATAAAGCCTTCTTCATATTAGCACACTTTGTTGTACACGTTGAGAGTCGTGTGAGTGTGTTTTTGCGGACTTGATCAAGTGGTTTTCATTTTGTCTGTATATATATATATATATATATATATATATTCATATATTTCATATATGGACTAACATTATCGAGTTATGCCTCGATTGAGCCTGAACTTGATGCAGGAGCGTTTAATTGCTTTATATATATATATATATATATATATATATATATATATATATATATCAGAACTACATACGATGAGAGCACAGATTTTATATCAAATTTAATTGTTTAATTATATTTATATATATATATATATATATATATATATTGTTGTCGGACATATCAGATGAGCACAGATTCACATCATATGCGTTCTTTGTTTATATATATATATATATATATATATATATATATATATATATATATATATATATATATATACATTCTGTCGGGCACAGGAGTTTACTTATTGGCCTTTTTAACTTTATTTACATTTAATCACTGCACAGAGTTTACTTAAGTGGCGATTGATACTTTTAAACTTATTTACATTTACGTCCCACAGAGTTTACTTACGTGGTGGTTGATCATATCCATATATATATATATATATATATTTTATATATTTATTTTAGATCCCCATGGAGTTGCTTATTGGTGGTTGATCATATATATATATATATATATATATATATATATTTATATATATATATATATATATTGATATATTTTATATATATACTTTATTATATAGCGCTTCTTTCTTTCATTGCGATATCATGTGAGCCTAGGAATCATGTGATCACGAGTTCGATTCTTGAATCTAGATTGGTTCCCATGATGGACATTTTTAATTTATAAGCACACATACATTATTTTACGATGTATACGAATTTCCTTGGATGGTTTGTCATGCCCATGAGGAGTTAAACCTTTCTTTGTATATTATTTTCTAGAGAATGCTTAGCATCTCAAAAATAAAAACAAACAAAGAACATTTAATAATAAAATGGAAGTATGAAAAGGTCTCAATTCCTATTGAGCACAGGGTTTGAAAAACCTCTTTTACAAAACTTCATTGATATATCTTGGTTAAAACTGAATTTTTCTATAAAATTCAAACCTTGTGTATATAGGTGCGAACGAGGCCTCGCACTACTTTCAAATAATTGCACATTGATCCACACACACACACACACATTCATATAACAATTTCTTTGAAAAGTGGCGGTCACCGTGGTAACACGGATGTCGGGGGTGCCTAACACCTTCCCTCAGCATAATCAAGCCCCGGACCCAAAATGAATCTCGGTTTCATAGACCCGTCTAGCGATGTGTCAAAACAACTGGGTCGATGTGCAAACCTTTTTTGATTGCGTTGGTGCAACGATTAAATACACCAATGGCGACTCTTAAAGTCAAATCGTCGACATTATACATATGGGACCTTTTTCACTTGTTTTTTCAAACAAATCTCACATTAACATGAGAACACCAAAAAACAAATAACGAAAAGGACACTCAAAAAATCCGGGCAAAGCGTCGACGGTGGCGACTCTGCTGAGGACTCGATGAAGAGGGCTTAAGCCGCCATTACAAGCTTTTCAAAATTGTTATATGCTTGTGTGTGAATGTTGCATTTACATTTATGATGAATGTGTGCGAATGCATCTTAATTCTTTGCTTTGCTAAATATCTATCTGTGATATTAGTGCTTCGCACATGTCATCATTTTGCATAAGCGGTGAGACACGTTGTATGTGAATGTATGTTGTGTGGTCCCTCCACGGGGAGGCTATCTGTCGGTGTTTGATTCTTTGGACTTGTGGGAAGAATGATTCCCCGGGGCTCGGAAAAGGCACCACTCAGTTAACTCGGTTTGAGCAATAGGGATTAACTTCCGTCAAGTAGATTGCGATGATCTGGGAACCTTCATGCCAAAAAAGCATGAGAGTAACCTAAGATAGGTTGACCTCGATAAACCAAATGCGGAGGAAGTCTCTTCATACTTTCCATTTTAAATTACACTATAAAAACATTTACTTGTAATTCTATTCCATGTTCATTCATATGTAATGGAAAATATAAAGAATATATGTGCATGCATGACATGTTATCAATTAACAACCGGTTTTGGGGACAAAATTCCTAAGCGGACATGTTATGATAACATTTATATTACCTAAGACTAAACTAAATAAGTCTTTTGTAGGGAAGCAATTGGGCACATTACCGTTCAAAAGTCCAAAAAGGCCCACGAGCCTACTGACCAATCATGTCTTCTTACGATCGATCTAATCTTTGTTTCCAGAAGAATTTGGCGGATTGAGTAAACAAATCACAGACTTTGGTTGTCCTACTAAAAAAATTACACCCGATCTACTCGAGTGCGAAGATACCTACACATACGAAATCCTCTACACAAGGAGGTTCAAGAGTGCGGAAAAAAAACAGTTCGAACATCGATTGGATACAACCAACAAAGACCACAAAACACCCATCTCAAAGGAGATCCGGACACCGGTGATATCGGGAAGAAGGTCCTTCAAATGGAGAAACTATCCGCGTTCTCAAAGGTTGGAACACATGGCGATGTTTCATATCTGAGACCTTTGCATATTTCACGGTGTTCAATATCGAGAGAAATTCAAGACCCTGATTTTTGAGAAATATGATGGGATTAGGGGATCCTTATACACATTTAAAGGTGTTCATAGGAGAACTTGGGTCTTCTGTGAAAAAAATGAAAAGCTCGAATGCATTTGTTTCAAAAAAATCATTTGAGAAGCTTGTTCATGGTATACAGTTAGACAACTCTAAGATCCATAGCATTTGGAAGAGTGGCTCACGCCTTCCTTACTCAATCTGATTTTCAATCTCGGATGGCTCTGGCCAGGTACCAAATTACCAAGGTCAAAAGCAGTCTAATGAGTCATTTAGAGTATGCTCAAAGGTGGGCGCCTTCTTTGCTCAAGTTATTCCTTCCATGATGAGAATCGAAAATGGTCATGACCTTCATAGATGTCTGAGAGCTCCTTTCTATGAAAAAGAGTTCTAGTTGTATTGGCAAACCATTTTACTGAAATGATCAAACACGGCGAGATGGTGAGATGGGATTGAAGTCGGTAAAATTCAAGACCTAGCCAGCTCTTAAAAACATTTCTTTGAGCACATCGATCCGGATCTTATGGAAACAACCCCGGAGGGTCCATAAAAAGAAAGAGGAGGATGTTTCCTTGATACTACAAGGACAAAAAGC
This sequence comes from Panax ginseng, assembly GCA_020205605.1. Lineage (NCBI taxonomy): Eukaryota > Viridiplantae > Streptophyta > Magnoliopsida > Apiales > Araliaceae > Panax > Panax ginseng. The sequence goes on along the minus strand of CM035139.1, from coordinate 87,184,976 downwards.
AATCAAGCATGCCTATCTGGAGGAGAAACTACTCCCTTTTCGGCACAATCTTGAAACCCTCCATTGCCTAAAAGTGGAAAGTAAAAGCGACCTCGAGCGTTCACACCCTTAGGGGACTCGCTCGAGAATATTCTTGCTTACTCTTTGCTTTCGCTCGAAAAAAATACATCTTCTTCTTCCACCGATGACCCCCCTAATGGGAGGGTTTTAATGCTACTTTCGGAAGTGTGCTTATCATCATGGGGGCACTGGACATGATACTCAAGATTATTGGGCCTTGAAACATATAAGATTCAAGATCTAATAGACACAATGGTGAGATCGTGGTCACTAAACCGAGATCAACCTCATGTGCAAGATAACCCTCTTCCTCAACACAAAAGAAGAAGAGGTCAACATGATCGGTTGGAGCACTGTCTGAGGTTCCAATTCTAACGGCGAATCATCCCAACCCATCAAAGGCGGTGTTGACAAATGGGATTATGCAAAGTTCGATTTACCATGGAGCGAAAGATGAAAGCTCTTTCCAAACAAATTGAACAATTGGCGAGCGGTGACCCACCGACATCAAGTCACCGCCCAATTAATCGAGGCGAGGAGCATGCCTATCTCCTTCCTTTTGTTATGAATGCCTCCTCACCACCTTGAGAAAGCGAAGCTATGGAGGATAAGGTTGTGAAGCGAGCAAATGCTAAAAGCCCGTCGAGTTTTGCCAATCGGAGAAATTCACCTATTTGGGCCAATCTATGGAGGAGATATTACGAGATGTTGATCAGCGAAGGAAGAATTACCTTCCTTCTCCCTCCATCAATCCCCTTTCGAGGCGGTTCAATCTGATGAAATGTGTCAATATCATTCACATTCTCGCGGTCACAACACAGAAGAATGTTGGGCACTCCGCCATCTTATTCAGAATCTTATTGATAGCGGTGTCCTGCAAATAGCAGATGATTACCTTTGTACAACTCAAGGGTGGGAATGCATGTCCTACCAAATGGAAGGATCGATGGCGATTATATCAAAGTGGATGATGAGGCTTGTCAAAAGTATTTCCCATACAACCAATTCAACTCAAAGGGTGACAATCCTTTGAAAGTGGCCTTTTGAGAGCCAATTTCTTTATCTTTTAGACCACAATATCACATTTGTCGACTTACACACAACGTTCCATGGAATTATGGAGAAAATTTGAAGGATCCACGTCTCATACTACTTTGCTTTCTGATGTGAAGGAAAATCCATGTATCTTCCTCAGCGGGTTATTAAACCTACTTGCGAAGCAAAGGGAAGTTGCCCGTGGAAAGATTGAAAAATTCCTCCGCACTATATGGGCCTGATGAAGCCAAAAAGTGGTTTTAAGCTTGCGAAAGCTCCACACGATTTTCAATCTTTGGACTTGGTTTTCTCTTAGAGGATCATCGGAAGATCTTCTTTGAAGGTTTTAGAAGAAGCCTATTTGCCAAAATCGGTGGATGTGGAAAAATTTCAACATTTGGTTGATCACATTTTCAACAACAATGTGATATCCTTCATGATGATGACATACCTCCAGAAGGGACCGGTCATTCTACAAGCCTTTGCATATTGCGATTTTTGTCTTAGGGTATATGCTAGCGGGGAGTATTGATAGATGGAGGCTCATCTCTAAATATACATCCTTATGCCACCTTGGTAAAGATGAATATCAATCTCAAGCGGATCCAAGCGACCACCACGGTCATCGAGCTTTTGATGGATCCGTGAAAAATTCGTTGGAAAGATTGAGTTGCCAATTGAGATTGGTCCAAATACATTCAATGTATCCTTCCACGTCCTCAAGATAGACTCGGGATACAACTTTGCTATTAGGAGACCATGGATACACATGGTTGGGCTTGTTCCTCCACCTTACATCAACAACTCAAATACATTATCAACAACGATCTAGTCACTTTATCATGGCGGCCGGATTGTCTGAACAAGGAACTCTACCAATTATCGACTTCAATTGAGAAGTTGAATGAGCGGTTTTATACTGCGGAAGTGTGAGTAACCACAATACCATTCTATTGGGCGCCACTTCCCATACCCAATTTACTGCGAGGTTATATATTGGCCACTCAAGAAATGATGTCATTGGGTCATCAACTTTGGACAAGGGCTTGGTAAAGATAAGCGGGGTTATTAAGCACCTATTCAAATGTCGATCAAATTGGAACAGTGGACTAGGCTATTACGCGATTCGATTCACGAGGAATCCTCATAAGCACAAGCGGGTTCCTCAAGCTTCCATGCACGGCGATTTTCTATACCTACCTTTACTCATGAGTTAATGCAATCTCGATAAAGGTTCCGGCCCATGTTGTGGCTATCTTTTTTCCAAAACCGGTGCCAATCAAAGCAAAAGAGTCTTGATTCACGATCCGAAGTGGAAGAAAAGGAAGCGAAACGTAAACATGACCTTGCCTTGATGATGGCGAGGCATTAGCGTCATTGTTCATGATGAACATACAAATAGATACACCCCAGGCGATGATTGCCCGGATGTCATGGTTATCATTCGGAGAAGGAGGAGGATGAGCGATCCTTCCATCAACTGCGATCCATCGGGGACTTTTCCCTCGACAATTGGAAGCGACACTCCATTCATTGGTCGACGAGGTAAAATGGGCGAAAAAATCCCTACGCCTGTAGATAACTTTAATTGCTTGCTTTCCTTTACAACACTAGCGATTATTTTATCAAGTACATCTAACACTTTTGTATGATCGAGCGATTGCATATATTAAGTGAAAGCATCTTTTGTTTGAGGACTACGAATTTAGATGTGCATGTCCTTCTTGATGACATGCCTTCTCTCCACAAGGGTTGTAACTTTGATGCAAAGTTGGACTCGAGACTTGATGGACATCGAGAGGACATTGAGACACCTCGGAGATTAAGGAATGGGTCATGAGACAAACCCAAACCCAATCTTGATCAAACCACTCCTTTCAATCTCGGAACCTTAGACAACCCTAAGCTAATCCAGTTGGTTCGGACCTTACCACAAATCAGCGGAATGACATGGTTGCACTATTAACCCAATTCCGGATGTGTGTTTGCATGGTCTCATGAAGACATGGTGGGTTTGTCCACTTGACATTGTTCTTCATCGCCTTCCCATCAAAGAAGGATTCAAGCCGGTTAGGCAAAAGCTCGGCGATTGAAACACACGAATGGAGTTTAAAAGTCGAAGAGAAATTGTGAAACAATTTCAAAGTAGCATCATCATGGTGTCTACATATCCGGAGTGGATATCCAACATTGTTCCGTGCCTAAACCGGGGGAAAGTGCGAGTTTGCGTGGATTACGAGTTTGAACAAAGCTTGCCTTAAAGATAGCTTTCCGTGCCCTTTATCCACATTCTTATTGACAATCTTTGCTCGATCGGCATGTACTCCTTTCTTTGATTGCTTTGCGGGGTACCATCAAATTATAGTTATTGAGGAAGATCGTGAAAAAAGCGCTTTCATCACGCCTTGGGAACCTTTTTGCTACTGAGGCGGTTGTCATTCGGCCTCATCAACATTTGGGGCAACCTATCGGTGACTATGATGGCTCTTTTCCATGATTTAATGCACAAAGAGATAGAGATCTCGTGGATGACATCATTGTCAAATCCGGAAGGAGGATGACCATTTAGACCATCTCACAAAACTTTTCAACGAGTTGCGTAAAGTACAACTTGAAGTTGAATCCCTTGAAGTCGCCTTTGGTGTTAAGTCGAGGCAAGTTTGCTAGGTTTCTGAGTCGACCACAAAGGGATTGAGCTGGATCTACCAAAATCCGAGCCATCAAGGAAATGCCCATTCCTCGAGACGAGAGAAGGAAATCACGGGGATTTTTGGGAAGAATCAATTTCATTAGCGATTCATTTCTCAACTCACGACAACTTTTGTGAGCCTATCTTCAAGTTGTTGAGGAAGAACTCCTCCATGAAATGGAGCGATGAGTGTCGAAAAAGCCTTCCTTACCATTAAAAACAAGCGATTAACGCTCTGTTTTGGTACCTCCGAGGATGATGTTCCCCTGTTCATGTACTGTCCATAAATAACAATGCCATGGGGGTTGCATCTTTGAAGCGAAAAAAACAATAGAGGCCAAGAGCGAGCTATCTATTACCTCGACAAAAGATTGACATCGGTGAACACAAGTACACTCGATTGAGAAAACTTGTTGTGCTTTAGCATGGGCTTCCATGAGGTTACAACATTACCTCCATGGTCACACAACCCATCTCATATCCGAATGGATCCTCTCAAGTATGTGTTGATAAGCCCATCTTGAATTGTCATTTATCCGGATGGCGAGTTGATCCTACAACAATTTGACATCGTCTACGTGATGCAAAAAAATCATCAAAGGTCAAGGAATTGCGGATCAATGGCCGCCACACTTTTGAGGGGATTACAAACCCTTAGAAACATACTTTCTGATGAAGGGGTAATGACAATTCAGCTACAACATCGATCTGATACATGCATGCGTGCGTGGAGAATGTATTTTGATGGGTATTAATATGAAAGGCTCTGGAAATTGGAAGCGGTTTAATATCCGATGCAGGGGAAGCGATATCCGTCGTAGTCAAATTGCGGTTTATCGGCACCAACAACACGGTGAGTATATGAAGTTGTATCATGGGGCTAAAACTTGCCCGTTCAATGGGCATCGGTGGTTAAGCTGTCTTTGGGGATTCGAATTGGTAATCAAGCAATCCACGAGAATCTATCAAACCAAAAATTACATTTCTTTGCCTTACCATCGGCAAGTTCTCTGAGATGGCTTTGAGTTGAAGAAATCTCCTTTCTACACATTCCTCGTAATAGGAATGATTTTGCGAGATGCATTAGCAACGTTGGCCTCCTTGGTTTACATACGACAAGGAAAACATGCCAAACATCACGTTTACTCTGCAAAAAAGCCCGGTTTATAGAATTACGTTGGAGAAGTATCGGATGAGCTACCTCCATCCACAACCCTTGGTATCAATGCATCAAGGAGTATCTACGAGATGGATCTACACCCATTGAAAGCGAGCCTAAGCGAGAAGAAGCGGATTCATCGACTTCTTTATGAAATTCTACACAGCGGAGATGCACTCTACAAAAGAGATCTGCGAGGATTAGGTCTCCTCGGATGTCTAGACAAAGACCAAGCTCGAGAGACTCATGGATGAGATCCATGGTGGAGTATGTGGCCCACACATGGCGGACCCTTACTTGTCGAAAAAATTCTCGAGCAGGACATTATTGGCTTACACTCAAAAGTATTTGTGATGATCGTCAAGAGGTGCTATCAATGCGATTCATGGGAATGCTATCCACGCCCCTCGAGGGAACTCCACAATATGAGTTAACCATGGCCCTTCTCAATGTGGGGAATGGGCGTGATCGGGCCCATCGAGCCCCAAAGCCGATAATGGACATCGATTCATATTCACCATGATCGACTACTTCACCAAATGGGTAGAAGCGACATCCTTCCCCAAGGTCACTAAAAAAGTTATCATTGCTTTCATCGAAAAACAATGTCATCTGTCGATATGGACAACGAGAGGTCATTGTGTGAGACAATGCTAAGAACCTCAACAACAAAATGATGGAGGAGTTATGCGAGAAAATTCACATCAAACATCTCAACTCAAATCATCTCTACGTCCAAAGATGAATGGTGTTGTTGAAGGCGGCTAATAAAAACATCAAAAGATCATGCGAAAAATGTCCGCCAATCATAAAGGATGGCACGACCTCTTGCCTCGACTTTATTAGCCTCTGAACTTCCATGCGAACTTCCTTTGGGGCAACCCCTACTCATTAGTCTATGGGATGGAAGCGGTGCTCCCCATAGAAGTGGAAATGGAATCCCTCGGAGTATTGATGGATGCTCGGTTGGATGAAGACCAATGGGTACAAGGCAAGGTATCACCAATTGTCTACGATAGAGCGAAAGGAGAACCGCGACAATCTTCCATGGTCGATTATATCGACAAAGGATCATGCGATCCTAACGAAAAAAAAAATCGACTACGACAATTCAAACAACATGACTTGGTTTTGAAGAAGATCATTGACAACCAAGATCAATCTAAGGAAAATTAAGCTCCCTAGCTGGGAAGGCCCATTTGTTGTCAAGGAAGTATTGACGGGAGGTGCTCTCGAGTTACGAAAATGGATGGCGATGAATTTCCACGACTTATCAACTTCGGACACCGTGAAGCGGTACTATATCTGAAGTTACCATCAAACAAACATCTGGTTTTGATCATCAAATCACCGGTCATTCGGTTTTGAACCCTTTCCTTTTTAATACTCTTACGCCCCTCGAAAACATACACTTCAAGCCCGCGACTTTGGTTTTACTTCATTCAAACCTTTCATACAACCTCGGTTTATCCACGAAGGCGGGATTTAACCTTTCACAATTTGGTTATCACGAAGGCGGGATTGAACCTTTCACACTGCGGTTTATCACGAAGGCGGGATTAAACTTTTCTCGCTTGCGATTTGTCACGAGGGCGGGATCAAACTTTTTACACACTTGCGGTTTGTCCCCATTATGGGATCAAACTTTCTTCTCCCCATGATATAGCTTTGCACATGGGGATTCACACTTCTCTTAGCCTTGAATTAAATCACGAGGCGAACTACGTCGACTTTGATCTCCACGATACACGAGAGTGCGTGGCAACCATATTCTATATGGCGGTCATGAATAAAGAAAAAAAACACAAAAACATTTCTACCCTTTCTCTACAAAACAAAAAAAAACAACAAAATACTTCTACACCCATCCTTTTCCGCATTCGGCGTTGAACCTCCTACACTAGGTTTGAACTACATGAGACTTGATCTCCTCTTCAATAGGAGTGCGTGGCGCGACCATTCATGGTGCGATCTAACCCCTACGAACAACATACTTGTCACGCGATCTTTGGGATCAATCTTGATTCGCCCCATTTCATCGGTTTTTAGATCAAAGGGATGGAATTACCCAACCTCTTCTCACAAATAGAAGATTCGGTGACCATCTAAAAATGCGATCGTGCCTCGAAAAGCAATACCAACCCATAAGAGATGGAATTAACTAGGCTTCTCACAAATAGAAATCTTGGCGACCATCGTAGTGCGGTCGATCTCGAGAGAGGAAAACCACCCTCCTCTCCACTTTTCCATCTGAGATACCGGTCCCAAGACACCAAAGATGGTAGGGATTTACAAAATCAATGATCCGTTACGAGAGATCTTGCGGCGTCTCAATGTCCATCTATCGAGGATAAGTTCGAGAATGCATCAAGATCACAAGGCCACGGAGAAAGCAGGCAAATATCAAGCAAGTATCAAGGCATAACTAAAGGGAAGTGAATCAAAATATATTTCCACCCATATATAATCTTTTGATGATATATACATACATGTTGTACATGACAAAATGGCTAAGCTAGTGCATGCGGGAAAATACAAAGCTATCTACTGAGATCTGTGTGTGTATGGGACTATCGGATCTAACATAGCATCCCTCTCTGAAGAAGATGGAGGAAGCCTTTGCAAGCTCACCCCAAGGGTATCTACAGCTAGCGGATCGAGGCTAAGCTGCATGGTGGCATAATGCTCATCAATGTAAGCACTCATGTCGGCAAGGCCCGGCATCATCATCAGGATCTCAGCGAGTCTTATTATGCGCAATGGCCACATCCCTAGCGAGATAAGGCGGCATCCGCTCCACTATCAATACATCCTGGTGATCTAGCCTCATCCCTCTCTAACAGAGCGGTATCTCTCTCATCAGAGTAATTGTCGACATCGCGACCCTAGCTTTGATCTCTCTCATAGGTCATCGGATGTAAGCTCTGCTCCAAATGTTGTGCGAATCTTGAGTAATGATGTGGCACTTTCGGGGTGGGAGAATCCATCACAAATCTTTGGCGACCCGGCCCGATCAAATCATCGATGGGAATAACGGCCTCCTCTATAGGCTCCTCATCGTCGAGAATCAATCCCACCTTTTTGTGGATCTTTATGGTGACCGATCTGATCTCTGTCTCCATCCATGCGGAATACTCTGCGAGAACAACTTTGGATGGTGACGAAAAAAACTCGGCCCGACTCTCGTTGATCCCAGCGAGCATACAACACAGGATCATCCTCCGTTGATAAGCGGTGTGTGACGAAGAAAGCTCACTTTGCCCCCTCATACGGATGAAAATCCACAGGCCCTGGTCAAAGCCCGACACATCACGGCGGCGATGGGTGGTAAGTAATCATGCCCCTCAATCCGGCCGGAGGAGATAATCCATGCGGAGCATGAGTAATGAAGGCATGTAGGGTGAACTAAGCCACGAACACGGCAATATGGCAAGCGGATCCCTAATCCACTGCCGGAAAAAAGGACCACCACGATCGACATCATGTGCACTCTGCGAAATTTGAAAGGAGTATGACATGGCTATCTCTCAGGTGAAACAAAACCCTACTGAGTCTAAATGTGCCAATCGGTCTCAAGTGTGACATAAACCACACATCTGGCATGGCCAGAACTACACATAAAACACTCTGCTTGGGATAAGTGCGACGATATGTAGTGACCTCGAGTCTACTGCAATGATCATCGGTACAATGGTATGACCCTCCACGAGAGCTCTCACTTTGCCATAATGGCGCGATATCCGGCTCATCCATGTCTGCGCGACATGAAGGCGTGTGACAATACGCATAGAAGCGATACATCTACTACTGGGTGAGCATGATGGTCCTCGGTGTGGTGAAATCCCGGAATGCCGTGCATAGCTATCCTCGAGCCAAACACATCAAGCGAAAAGCTTTGGGATATCACGTGGCGGATGTAATCTCGTCTGGACCACTCTACGTCTCAATCCGGTGAGGGTCATGAGCTATCTGCTCATGTCTCCAATAGCCATATACCATGAAGGTGCATCCGGTGACGACATCGTCAACCGTGTGCATACTCCTCCAAAGTAGAGTCGACTCTCACAGGTCCCAAATCGGAAAACTTGTCTCTCCGATACCCGTGCTCTAGCATGCCCTCTACAAATCCTGTGGGAACACAAAACATCAACGGGGTCATAGTATCTTTGCGACAAATCATCTCTGATCACCATATACGATGGTGATATACTATCATACCATGGCGCATACCGGCTACCACCACAAATGGTGGGGTATGATCAATCTGACTAAGCTATCGAAAGAAGACATACATGCGGGCGTGTCATAAGACCATCCGAGGGGTCAATCTTTGAATATCTCTGGACATACATACATATGCATAACATAATAACATGCATGATACAATAGATGGCAATATGATATAGGGAATGGAAAAGCTGTACATACATTCCTAAGTATATCATCATCTAATACATCTACATCTGACTAAAATCTACGAGAAATGGGGAAAATGCTACCCAACATACAATGAGAGAGCTATCAAAAGAGATGGCGAAAATACATCGAGAAAAAAGTCAAGAGTGTCGATGTCTACATCATCGATCCTGTCCACTGATGTAACTCCTCTGAGTCACTTGGATCTCTATCTACTGAGGGGATGTCGGTAGATCTGAAAGGAGGATCTGCTGCAAAAAAAAACCATATGGGTCACACGAGGGACCCGGTAGCGGAGGCTGGAAGGATCAAAAGTATCTACCTCTGCGGGATCTACTGCCCAAATGCGAATGAAAAGATGTGGCCGGTCCATTTGCCAGAGTCAATCTGTCAATCTGTGTCACATGAGTCGGATCTCGACGACACGGGCTAGCCATCCATCATCATCACGGATCACGGAACCATATCCCCCCCATAAAAGCATGTGTGTGGCGCGAGTGCGAGCTCTCCAATCGTCTGAGGGATCCACCAATCTTTGGAACATCTCCACGAGCAGGGGCCCTCGACAATGTAAAACCGTCGATCCCCATCAATGGGATGTCGATGATGGGTGGCTTGCAAAAATAGGCCAATAACGCTGCGGCGGGAGGCAAGATCGGTATCTGAATCTCTCTGTGTGCTGCTCCTAATAGCACGCTCTCTCTAAATAGAGCTCCCATCCTCCATCTGTGAAGAGAGAGAATCCTGCGGGTGGAAATGATGTACTCTACTCGATTCGGTACCCATCCTCAAAACCAACTCCCAAATGCTCTCGGTAGGGAATCCATGTGATGACATCGGTATCAATAACTCAAGCTGTGGCGACAATGAGTGAAACCCTCGACAAGCGAGGACCTCACTTGATATGGAATGATGATGCCATCTCCGTCCTCGTGGATAGGTGTCTAAACCTAACACGCTCGGGGACATGAAACAAGGAAGCCTCTCATAGGCCCCAAAAGCGCCCCTGAAAGGCAAACATCTGCTTTGTCGATCAACACTCTTAACCCATACATGGGAAAAGACAAGAAAACACTCACCGGCGAAATGGGTAGAATCCTAACCACGCCTCGGTCAAGCCCTGCGATCGCATGCGCATTCCCACGAGGAAGTAGGCAAAGTGTAGGAACCCCAATCATACTCTCTATATCGGTCCACGTGTCGAGTGGCGGCGATCAAAGCGAAGGACACCATAGAAGAGTTATCTGCTGCTATAAAGCGACCCCTAATGATCATCGAGGAACAATCGCTAGAGAATGCGATCCACGACTCTCACATCATCGGGTATGGGCTCACTCAATAGCCGCTTCATAGCATCTACGCTCAAAAGGACACATGTGAATAGTCACCTTGCTGGCGCCTCCATGGAACTCCCAACAAGGATCGGCGGCGGTGGGGGTGATATCCGTCGTGCAAGCACCGGGCTCCCCTCAAACTCCATACACATGATAAACCGCCATCCATCGGCGTCATCATCATCCCTCATGATCCGACAAATGGAGTGGTGAGAGTGCAGGTGAAACCACCGCTTTCGAGACAATGCCACAGAGTAACCCGGGGGGACAACGACGGGGTAGAATGGAGAAGAACCTCCGAATCCCGACCATGGGCGATCGCTCTGTAGTCATCATGCAAGGCACGATACATAGAGTGGATGCTAAACCCGATTCCCTCGAGGTGTGTGTGAGCCAGGGAACCTACATCAAATGCACGGATCAACATCGAGACTCCTTGACTCCTCATCAATAGGAAATAAGGAAGATTAAAGATCTAACTTCATACCTCGTTTGCGTGCGGGTATCTTTGAAGGATGCCTACTCAAGTCACCCAGAAGATGCAGGTTACGCCACTTGAATACAGCAGCATTCCCTACGGGGAACACGTCTGACGGGAGCGGGAACCTCGATCGGTGCATCCTCCTCCTCTTCCTCGACATTCGGCACTTCAACCCGAATAGGGCGTATCACTTTCTCTCATGACGAGAGATTTCATCTATGAGCAACAGCTTTTGAGGCTCTTCAAAAAGCCCTCCTCCGTACACGAAGTGGTCTGCGGGAACTACTCGGTGATCCGGATCCATGATATCTGGACAACAAGTCTCCAAATCACCTCGAGAAAGGGTGTGGTAATTTCTTACACAGAGTCTTTTCAAAATGCATTCTATGATTACATGCATGCATGCATTGCTTTAACATACATCTCTGATGGAGTTAAAAATGCATGACTACCCAATACCTACATTTTGGGAAAATTTTGCCATAGCCCCTTTGTAAATGGGACTATCCACATGCACATAGGCATGACTAGGTGGCCATTCGATAGCACACCTATACACGATCATATACATCTGTGTATGCATCAATACATTGCGATAAAAAAATCCGTAAGTGTAGTCTAATTACGAGGATTATTTTGCTTGTCTACCTTTACTCATTTGTCCTCATATAGGATAAGAAATGAGCGATAAAAGGTGCCAATTTGGTTTGTTTCAAAAGTCAAATTTTTTCACATCATTATATTGACATGGTTTAATACTAACATTTGCTATGTTGAATATTTTTTATCAAGTCATATCGGCATGCATATTCACTACTATGTATGTCTAAATGCATTTCATGCGATAAGTCATTTTCAACGGAGACGAAATTGGAAAAAAATACATGCATGTGTTACCGGGGCGATGAAGAAACGCTTATGCGGTGGCGAGAATATGCGAAAAGTTGCCCGAACTTCGGCGATGATCTGAAGAAGAGCTCTCGGATTTCCTTGATTGCATGACTTGAAAATGACTTATAAAGCAACCATTTGCTATACATAAAAACACGGTTGGCCATGAGCTAACCTGCGACTCCTACACGAGTACACTGCGGCACTCTCTACATGGGTCCCACACCTCGGCTCGCTCGAGTTAGAGTTGCAAGGAGGTCTCACAAATTTGAAAAAGGCCAAATCGGGAATAAAAAAGTACTTTGTGATTGGCGGAATAGCTTTGAAATCCTGGTTTCTCGTCGGTCGAGTTAAACTCCGTCGTCTCTCAAAGGTATTCGCTTTGAATGCGGGGTATACTATACCAATGAGCTCGACTTTCACGAGATCATGCTCGGCAATACCCCACAAAGGTCCGATGTCGTCATTGATGAGTGTCGAGCAACCACGGCGTATCCCGGCGAGAGGTTCTGACATAAAACCACAAAATATCAAACCTCCCCGGCCCGAAAATTACCATGAAGTTATCAAATCTCACGTTCCCCGTGATCAAACATCATCTATCAACATCTCGTATCCCGAAGTCTGTAACGCATCTTTCAAGCATCTACGTATCCCGGTGGGGGATTTTCACATCATATCCCGGCGGGAGAATCTGACCATTGATACACACATCATCAATGAAGGTCAAAGCGACCTTGACATCATATCGGTAGATGATGAAATAAACCCATCGAAGCAACCTTCCCGGCGGAGAGCTCTGATATGATGCTACCATTGACACATACATCAATGAAGGTCAAGCGACCTTGACAATGCATCCGGCGAGGATTTATCCGGTGATACACACATCGGTGAAGATCGAGGCAACCACGATAACAACAAACTATTGGCGATAACTTTCAACGAATGAGGGAATATGTTATACACATCCTCAAATGGACAAAGCTTTATCCCCACGGATCTCTTACACACAAGAGGTACCTCTATGGAATATAAGCCGATGTCTAGGATTCAAGACTTTGGTGATAGCCCCAGCGTCGACATCCTTGGAAACTTGGATCGCGTGTCCAAGCCATCAGCGATTGTCATCCCAGCGGGATTACGACAATCATTCATGCATTCTACATGCATTTGCATCATGTTCTTTGCATATAGCATCATGTTTATCTTGCTTGCATTTCAAGTGTCTAGTATTCTTTATCCTATCCATGCCTTGCATTGCATGAATATGATAAAGAGGGCATCTGTAGACACTCAAAAATTTTCTGCACTCTATTACTAACATTGCGGGGAGGGTAGATTAGTCTTTTGGAGATAACCACGAAAGCGAGCTTACATCCATTAGGATACTACTGGAAGTTCGGTTCAACCGGAACACAAACAGGAACATCATCTCAAACCGGAAACACACAGAATGTCATTTCCAATCTAGGAGATAACCCCGAGATATGCGAGATCAAAAAGCCAACAACAACACGGGAGAGGGCGATTACATCTCGGCGATAACACGCGATGCTTTCGATTCGATCCCGAGAGAAACACTTTGGGAGTAGCAACCCCATCCTTGGTGATAGCCCCAAGAGATGCCATTGCGATTCGGCGATAACCCGAAAAATGCTTGTTTCAAACATATGCAATCGGCTTCAACCTCGGACATCACAGCCGAGGCACACACACCTCGGACCGGAGTTGACAGCGGCGGAGGAGGGAACATCCACGAGATGCGGTGATACATACAAACAAGCGGCGGTCAATCTCGGATGTGTAACCACGAGCAACGTCTGCTTTTCGCTTAAATCGGCGATAACCCCGGTGAGGAGTCACAACGTCATCTTACCATCTCAACAAGATGATATCACGGCATACCAACAAGTAGTCCAATCTCAGCTGTAACCCTGAGCAACGTCTACTTTCAACTCAAACCGGCGATAACCCCGGCGAGGAGTCAAACATCATCTTGTTCCTTCGACAATGGCACGTCGTCTCAACACTTCATACATACATACATCCAACAATGTCCCACAAGAGCGAGGATTGACAATCCGGTGACTATTCGTGTGGCGATGCTGGATAGAATTTGAAGCTTGAAGACCATGGGCATAGACCCTCTTCGACTTCGTACAACCTCTAATCCATGTCATTGCGTAACTCTCGACACAAGCGGTCCGAAGAAGGTCGGATATACCTCGTTCGGATGCTCGGGATTGAAGTTACGCAAGTTTGAGCGGACATTACGATTGCATGAGTGCACGTCTTAGAGAGACAGCGGGACCCGCGAGGCTCGGATGCATCACGACCAGTAGCCAGCGAGTACAAGCTGCGGCTACCCGGTGTACTGCGACCATCCGTATATATATACAAGCCTTGGGGTTGACCATTTGAGAAGAAGAGGAGGGAAAAAAAAGCGAGGAAGCCTGTCCATTTTACTCTGCATACACATCTTTTGAGTGTTTCCTCACTTCTAAACACTAGTTAGCTCACATATAGCTATCTTTTATCCGTGAGGGGTGAGTGTTTATCCATTTAAAGTCATAGAAGTCTACTTTGGCGACCCACTATGTAAGCCTTCTTATATTTTATAAAAGCCTTCTTCTCATATTAGCACACCTTTGTTGTACACGTTGAGAGTCGTGTGTGTGTGTTTTTGCGGACTTGATCCAAGTGGTTTTCATTTACATACGTATATATATATATTATATATATATATATATTTCATATATGGACTAACATTATCGAGTTATGCCTCGATTGAGCCTGAACTTGATGCAGGAGCGTTTAATTATATATATATATATATATATATATATATATATATATATATATAGTATATATACATATTATATATGAGCACAGATTTTATATATATATATATATATATTATATATTTATATATATATATATTTATATATATATATATATATATATATATATATATATATATATATATATATATATTGTTATGTGGACATATCAGATGAGCACAGATTCACATCCGATGCGTTTCTTGCTTTTATATATATATATATATATATATATATATATATATATATATATATATATATATATTTATATATATATATATATACTGGAGTTTACTTATGGCCTTTTTTACACTTTTATTTACATTTAAATCACTGCTTGGAGTTTACTTACGTGGCGATTGATAAACTTTTACTGACTTTATTTACATTTACGTCCCACACAGTTTACTTACGTGGTGGTTTGATCATATCCATATATATATATATATATATATATATATTTTATATATATTATATATTTACATTTAGATCCCCCATGGAGTTGCTTATGGTGGTTGATCATGTATGTATATATATATATATATGACTTTTTTTATATATATATATATATTCTTGCTTTCCATACAAATTGCGGTATCATGTGAGCCTAGGAATCATGTGATCACGAGTTCGATTCTTTGAATCTAGATTAGGTTCCCATGATGGACATTTTTTCATTTATAAGCGACACATGTACATTATTTTTTACGATGTCTGAATTTCCTTGGATGGTTGTCATGCCCATGAGGAGTTAAACCTTTGCTTGTATATTATTTTCTCTAGAATGCTTAGCATCTCGAAAATAAAAACAACAAAAGCCGAACATTTAATAATAAAATGGAAGTATGAAAAGGTCTCAATTCCTATTGAGCACGAGGTTTGAAAAACCTCTTTTACAAAACTTCATTGATATATCTTGGTTAAAAGCTGAATTTTTCTATAAAATTCAAACCTTGTGTATATATAGGTGCGACGAGGCCTCGCACTCTACTTTCTAATTGCACATTGATCAAATAATTGCACATTGATCCACACACACACACACACACATTCATATAACAATTTCTTTGAAAAGTGGCGGTCACCAGTAGTAACACGGATGGATCGAGAAGTGCTAACACCTTCCCTCATAATCAAGCCCCGGACCCAAAATGAATCTCGGTTTCATAGACCCGTCTAGCGATGTCAAAACAACTTGGGTCGATGTGCAAACCTTTTTTTATAGATTGCGTTGTTAGTGCACGATTAAATACACCAATGGCGACTCTTAAAGTCAAATCGTCGACATTATACATGTGGGACCTTTTTCACTTGTTTTTCAAACAAATCTCACATTAACATGAGAACACCAAAAGAAACAAAATGAAAAGGACACTCAAAAGTTTTGTTGTTGTTGTTGTTGTAATAGATTTGTAAAATGGTATATGGACTTCAGGTTAAGACTTTTAGATCCTTGAAATCATCAATAGATTGAACACTATGGATGGTCAAACCAGCTCAAATGATCATGGATTTGGTTTCTGGAATTTCCAGAAAATCAAGAACATGATTTCTGACTATGGTTAACCGGCTTGAATCTTGATTTTGTGATGTTGTTATATCAATATTATGTATCAGATCTGTTATCTTTCATGTGGTCTACAACCTGGAACCCTTAGATCACTTAGATATCAACAATTTCAAGTTGTGGAAGCCCAAATTTGAACAGTCGAATTGTTCTTCAATTATGGGCTAACCCAGAAATGAAGAACAGCTCTGACAGTGTTTTCATTAGCTTAGATCTTTTAGTTGATGCATGTTATAACTTTGGTTGTTGTTGGATCTTATAGTGTTGCATTAGTACTACAACCTCCAATCATTAGATTGCCCAGAAACGCATAGATATGATCTGTGTGCTTGGTCAAAATCAAATTTCTCGTTTTTCAAACATGAGTTTTCTAGGTTTGGCGAAACGCCAAGAACACCTATAGCGACAGATTACATCGCTATAGAAGTCTTTAATGACTGCTTTATTTATAAAAATTATATTTTATTAAATAATTATAGAAAATTAGGTTTTAATTATTAAAATAGAAATTAAATTATTAAAATTATTTTAAAAGTCCGAAAATTAGTTTTTAATTAATTTAATTATATTTCATAAATAATTAATATTTTTGAAATATTAAAGGTGTTTAATTTATTTAATTATTATATTAAATAAATTATTTAAAAATAATTTTAATATTTGAAAAATTATTTAAAATTATATTATGGTATAAAAAAATATTTTAAGTTATTTTTAATGATTTTTAATATTTTATGATAAATTTCATTAATAAATTAATATTAATGGTAATTAAGTTATTTAATAAATATATTAAATAATTTAGTTTAAAAATGATTTTAATATTATAAAAATCATTTTAAATAAAAATAAAGTGTTTAAAGATATTTTAAGTTATAAAATATAACTTTTAATATTTAAAGGATAATTTCATTAATAATTTAATATTAATGATATTAATTTAATATTAATGATATTAAAATTATTAAATACTTATATTAAATAAATAGTTTTAAAATGGTTTTATTAATTTAAAATCATTTAAAAGATATAAATGAATTAAAAATATTTTAAGTTATACTTAATGACTTTTAATATTATGAGGAATAGTACATTAATATTTTACTATTAATGGTAATTATTTAAAATGATTTTAATTATTTTAAAAATTATTTAAGGGGTAATATTAATACTTTAAAAATATTCTAAGTTATTATAAATAACTTTAATATTTTAGCAATGGTTTCATTAATAGTTTAATATTAATTAAATGTTAATGATAATAGAATTATTTGATATTTAAATCATTTAATAGTGATTCCGGTGTTAGAAAATTCATGATAAATTATGATAAAGGTTTTAAAATATTTATTAAGTCATTTAAAATAATATGACTGATACTTACGGATATTGAACTTCGGAATAGAGTCTTAGACTCGATAATTACAAATAAAAGTCGTTGTCGATTTTCGCAATCGACATATTTCAGAAATTGATCTGGACATATTGATTTTGATTGTATTAATGTTTGTTTGTGATGCAATGACTGTTGAACATGTGTGATAATGTGATTAGGTTATCTATCGAATCAAAAATGCAAAGATTACTATGTGTTATAGTATATTGTTCTAATCAACAAATGATCCGATTAATGATAGGTCGTGATATAAAAGATAAAACTAAGTTGCGAATTGTAAGCGGTAGCATCGAGTAAAGTATCCTACATTTGCATTTTCTTTATATAATGGACATGAGTAAGAATGTTTGAGAATTATATTATTCTTTGTATAGATTATTAACCTTGTTGTTATATATATATATATATATATATATATATATATATATATATATTATATACGCTTATTGATTATCAACATGTTAGTATATGGTAATTCAGATATATATTCTGTTTGTTAATTTCTATAAATGGTTATACAAGTATCCCCACTTGGATAATCATTGTATTTAATCACATGTTGATACACCTTTGTTAATTACCCGTATATATATATATATATATATATATATATATGTTGAATTATATATTATTGTTGAATAAGATAAAACCTTACCATTATCCAACCGAATTGCTTTGGTTTGGAACCCCGACAAGTATAAACATCCCAAACATGGGAAAATTTTTATGTGCCCAAGGCAGCCAGAGTGAATGATAATTCATTCCTGCATATAGTATTGATCAATACAGGGTACAACGGGCTGATCACCCTCTGTGCCCGTAAGTTATGACGGTTGACGGATGAAGTTCTGCTAAACCTATTCAAAAATTGAAAACAATGTTCATAGTATGTCACCTTAACCCTATTTATAGTCAGAACATAGTTTCAAAAATTTGATAGAGAGTTGTTATATTATTATTATCGGTTTAGATTACTTCAGAACTATTGATTTGTTGTTGAAGGGTAGTACAAATAAAACATTTAATCCTTTCAGCTAATATTTATAATTGTTATTACTTGTTGGGCACTCAAATGCTCATCCTTGCTTAATTTAAATGTTTTCAGCTAAGTGTGAACAACCGGAAGGCTCTGTCAAGAATAAAGGAAAAGAGAAGGTTGCTGAATGAATTTTTATGATATGTTATGTAATAGTTTACTTTATTATGATAAGGATGATATATATTATTATTATCATGTAATGAATGTATTAAAGGTTATGTACTTGGGAATAGACTCTAATAACTATGTAAAGTAAGTTTAATAATTATATTATTGTTATTATTATTATTAGTATTATTCCGCTCATAGAAATGGTATTGTGAAGCACCGAGTCCGGGTTTCAAGTACCTGGATTTGGGGGCTTTTACAAGGCTAGTTGAGCTCACCCTTTTGCTTTCATTGTTCTCTTCAGGAAATAAAAACGTAGCCGGGACTAGTCGGGGAACGGAGTGACGGTCCAGATGATAGCATTAGTAGTCCTCACTATTCTATGAAATAGTGTGATAATAAATGTATTGAGGACTCCATTTGAGTTGAATACTGTCTAGAAGATAATATTCGTTTTAAGACTCTCAGTTTATGTTTTGTCATATTTTACACGACAGTTGTATTATTAAGTTGTATTTAATTTTTTTACCATGTATATGGCGACTCAAGATGGGTGATGTATACCTATTTTGGGGGCATCACAGTTGGTATCAAAGCTTAGGGATATGATCCCTGGCTGAGATGTGAGACAAGAACTAGAAGGGGAGAGACGGGGAATTCCTTCGCTAATATGACCTACCTAAGTTTAATTGGTCGGTCAGACTATAGGGATAATATTTGGCATGTCAATTAACCCTTATTTTGTGGCAGTATTTGAAAATGACATCCAAGAATGTTGAGAATAGCAATGGAGCATAAGAGACCGTTGAGTCTCCACAAATCAATAATCAGGATAATATGCATCAGGAAGGCGACAATCCTCATGCAAACAACAACACTGACCAACTGATGAACGATGGAATATTCAGAGGCTTTAAGAAATTCATGCAACATCAGGCGAGAGCGGCTCCTGTCCATAATGCAGGTGGAAACACTAGCAACTCTCGGACGATCACTGCTAAACAGTTCAAGGAATTGGGACCACCGGAGTTTTTTGGAGAGCCAAAACCACTTAAGGCGGAGACGTGGATAAAGCAGATCTGCAAGATATTTTATGTCTTGGGATGCTCCGAGGAGCAAAAGGTTCCCTTTGCCACCTTTATGTTGCGAGCAGAGGTAGATTACTGGTGAGAATATGTAAAGCGTACTCAACCTGCCGTACTAAAGATGTTTTGGGAGAAGTTCCAAGAACTGTTCAACAACAAGTACTTTCTCAAAAGTATTCGTTAAATGAAAGAGGTAGACTTCATTAAAATGGAGCAAAACAACATGACCGTGTCACAATACGAAGCCAAGTTTCTTGAGTTGTCCAGGTTTGCGTCCCACTTAGTTGATAATGAGGAAATAATGACGCGGATGTTTCTAAGAGGTTTGAAACCCGAGATATGTTAATACCTTATCTCTCACAAACTTTACTTGTATTCAGATGTTATGAATAGGGCTCAGTTATTGGAACGTGATAATGAGTCAACCCAACCAAAAGAGAGCAGCATGCAAAATGATAATACCAGTGGTAGCAGTCATCGAAGTGGTGACAACAAACGTGGAGGGAATCAACATGCCAGAAATGGTAACCACTTTGGTGGTAATCATGGCCAAGATAATAAGAGTTGACATTTCAAGAAGAGGAGATTCAACAATGATGGAAAGACGTCAGCACCAGCACCTGTTGTTAAGGAAGGAGAACGACCACCTATCATATGCTTCAAATACGGAGGGGAGGGACACATCAGTCCAAACTGCGCAATGCAGTCCAAAGTGTATTATAATTGTGGAAGGGAAGGTCACCTAGCCCTATTTTATCGTGCACCGAAAACAAGTCCAATTGGGATGGAGGCACCAAAGGCCATCCCAGAAAAGTCAAAGCCGGTAGTTCAAGGGAGAGCGTTTGTCGTGACCTCCCAGAAAGCAAGGAACCCGAACGAGGTCATCAAGGGTAAGATTATCATAAACTCTAGCGAAATCTATACCTTATTTGATACCGGTTCTACCCATTCTTTTATTTCTCCTACTTGCGCTCAACGTTTAAATTTGACTCCGAAAAAATTAGACTTTGACATATCTGTTGAAACTCTGTTGGGAGAAACCTTCATTACATCCACTGTTTATAAGTCTTATTTGGTTCAAATCGGTACCCTCACATTACCTGTCGATCTTATTTCATTTAAAATACTTGCATTTGATGTAATTCTAGGGATTGATTGGTTAACTACTCATCATGCAAAAATTGATTGTTTTCATAAGGTTGTTAGCTTTCATATTCGTAACCAACCTATTATGCGAATTCAAGCAACCAAACCATTAAAATCAATCATTGTCATCTCAAGCCATAAAGTTATTCGTTTATTAAAAAACGGATGTCAAGCTTTCTTAGCTCATGTCACGGATTTAAACAAAAATACGTCAGTTTTGAATGTTATTTCTATTGTTAATAAATTTCCTGACGTATTCCCTGAAGAACTTCCTGTCGTACCCCCAGAGCGAGAAATTGAATTTTGTATCGACCTTGAACCTGGTACAAAACCCATTTCCAAAGCCCCATATCGAATGGCTCCTATTGAACTTCAGGAGTTAAAGACCCAATTGCAGGAATTGTTAGACATCGGTTTCATTCGTCCTTGTACGTCTCCTTGGGGTGTGAACGCCCCTAAAATAGGTATACATCACCTATTCTGAGTCACCAAATACATGGTACAAAATACAAATACAATCTTAAATATACAACATGAACTGTGAGTTTTAATACAAATATTGTCTTCTAGACAGTATTCAAACTCAAAATAAGTCCTCAATACATTTATTAACACACTATTTTCATAGAATAGTGAGGACTACTAATGTTATCATCTGTACCGTCACTCCGTTCCTCGACTAGTCCCTGTTACGTTCTCATTTCCTGAAGAGAACAATGAAAGTAAAAGGGTGAGTTTCACTAGCCCAATAAGAAATATTATGACTAAGATAATGCAGAATAAATTATCGTTAGCCTTCAACAGTGTTAAACTGATACAATATAACAAACATAAAGTTTAACTGCAGTGGAACAAGCAATCCATTAAAAGAGTCAAGTACAGAATAAAATCTACTACCTTTTATAATTTAAAAGGCTTTTCATAACTTTTATTGCTGAGACTCTGCATAATAAATAAACCACATCATCCCTGCACTACGGCCAAGGATAGTATCACAACCACAAATTGTCCATCACAAAAGGGCCAAGGATTTCGTGTATTCATCAATTGTCATGATCATGCCAACAACTGTCCATCAATACACTACCGGCCAATGAGGACTTTTACCACATCATTTGTAACATTACGGTCATGATTATACCGAATAATCTCTGGTCATAATCATACCAAGTCCATCTATGCACTACAGGCCACAGATGACTTTCAACATAATATAAACATAAGAATGATGACAATGATATAAGAATTCAATAAAACAAGTTCAAGAATTAATTTATCCAGGAACCAATAACGTCCAAATTATCAACATGATACTGCTTTGTGGAGTAAAATTCAAGAATGCTCAGAAAAATATTTTCATGAAAAGATACTGGATGTAGCGCAAATATCAAAGATATTACACTAATTTCATGAAGTATAAAAGCCAAAACTTTAACCAACTGAGATTAATAAAGAATGGAATAAAAAAGAAATCAACAGTATGCGATAGATCGCACAAACAAAGTTATTCTAACGTAATAATAAATAATCTGGAACCATGTCACGCGTAAACGCATGGCGGGATATTCCAACGTAATAATAAATAATGGAATCCGGGTCATGCGTAACGCACGTACGCATGAGATATTACAATGTATAATAAATAATAGAATCCGGTCATGCGTAACGCATTGCATAAGATGTTCCAACAGAATAATAAAGAATGGAATAATAGAAGAATTTTACCATGTATGCGGTACTTCGCATAGACAGGTTATTCCAACATAATAATAAAGAATGAAATAACAAAAGAATTTCACAAAGTATAGGGTAGTCCGCGTATACAGGTTATTCCAACAGAATAATAAAGAATAGAATAACAGAAGTTCTCTTCACGAATACAAACGAAATAATACCCATTACCTTAGAAGAAACTGGATATAGGAGTAGTGAAGTAGCAGAATACTTTTCTTCTTTCTCTCTAGAGTTTCAGTGAATTCGTAAGAAATTATGTAGGAATGAGATTCTATTTATAGGAGAATGGACTGAATAGTAACTAATTCATGAACGGTCCAGATTGATTTACTTTTAAACGGACGGTCCATATTAATTTACTACGCAGTATTAATAAAATATTCTAATAAAACAAAATCTTTTAAATAAAATATAATATATTCTATTTATAATCTAATAAAACGAATAACTTTATAAAAGTTTTCTATTTTATATAAAAAGATTTTACTATGCAAACACTATGTAGGTACTATGCAAACACTATGCATAATAGAATATTATATATTCTATTTATAGTCTAATAAAACGAATAACTTTATAAAACTATTCTATTTTATATACAAAGATTTTACTATGCAAACACTATGCAGGCACTATACAAACACTATGCATAATAGAATATTATATATTCTCTTTATAGTATAATAAAACGAATAACTTTATAAAAGTATTCTGTTTTATATAAAAAGTTTTTTGTTTTATTACATTTATAATAATAATAAAACAAAACGTATCACCTTTATTATAATTCACAATATTAATCTACCGGGTCGTTCCCAAGAAAGAGGGGGCTTTCCATTAAGGATTTCTCCCTATTGGCGCGCAATTAGGTGACCAAACCTCTCTTTGGCAGAACTTCTAGACATCGTTAATATTGAAAATAATAATATTAATAACTTTGTTATCTCAATTATTGATTTAATAATATATAAAATATCAACAATAATTGAATCAAATAACGTGAGATACTATGCAACAATTACTATAGCAATAATTGAACAAAACTAAGTGACTTCTCACGTAAGCATCAATAATCAAAACCGTGTGCTACTATGCAACCACGCCAGATATCGCATTTTTTTAACACCGTGTGTTTCCACGAGCTAATGGTAAAACTTCCGCCGTTATTTTTCATAAAATATTTTTGTCGCTTTCAATTCGACAATAATTTCGCTTCTGAGGTCCACCAATGATTGTTCCATTGTCTGAATATTCCTTGTTAAAATGAATATTCCCCGACCAATCGAATCGAATATTATATAACAACTTGCGTACTTTGCAAAATTTATAAATATTACCCACAACTATAACATTATATCAAATTCATTCCATAATATTCAAAAATGACATTCATAGAAAAATTATCTTTATTCATAAAAGTTGGGGTCTTACAACCTCCCCTTCTTATGAAATTTCCCCCTCGAAATTAGGGTACGTACCTGGTATATCAAAGAGGTAAGGATACCTTGATTTCATTTTAGATTATAACTTCCAGGTCATTTCCTCAACATCGTGGTTTCTCCACAAAACTTTGAATTGAGGTATAACCTTGGAGGTAGAATATGTTCTTCTTATCCAAGATTTGAACAGGAACCTCTTCATACGTTAAATTTTCCGCTATTTCGTTCGATTCTAACTCCGATAATAACCAGCTAAACCAAGAAAGGTACGTACTTCGATCATTGATTTAAGTTGCTCCCAGCTTTGAATTGCTTTAATCTTTGCCGGGACAATAGATATTCCATGACTTGATACTACGTGCCCAAGGAATGCTACTTCTTCAAGCCAGAACTCGCATTTCTTCAACTTGGCTTAAAGCTTGTTTTCACAAAGCTTTTGGAGTATCAGCCTCAAGTGTTGCTCATGATCTTCATGGCTTTTGGAATAAATAAGATGTCATCAATAAAGACGACCACAAAGTGATCCAAATATTCCTTGAATACTCGGTTCATCATATCCATGAAGGCAACAGGAGCATTAGTCAATCCAAAAGACATGACTAGGAATTCATAATGCCCGTACCAAGTTCTGAAAGCCATCTTTGGAATGTCATCGGTTCTAATCTTCAATTGGTGATATCCGGAACGAAGATCAATCTTTGAAAAGAATTTGGCTCCTTGCAACTGGTCAAACATGTCATGAATATGTGGCAATGGGTATCTATTTTTGATAGTGACATGGTTCAACTCCCGATAATTAATACAAAGTCGCATACTCCCATCTTTCTTCTTTACGAATAGAAAAGGAGCACCCCAAGGAGAAGTACTAGGAGGAATAAAGCCAATGTCTAATAATTCCTGCAGTTGGGTCTTTAACTCCTGAAGTTCAATAGGAGCCATTCGATATGGGGCTTTGGAAATTGGTTTTGTACCGGGTTCAAGGTCGATACAAAATTCAATTTCACGCTCTGGGGGTAGGCCAGGGAAGTTCTTTAGGAATACGCGTGAAATTTATTAACAATAGAAATATCATTCAAAACCGACGTATTTTTGTTTAAACTGCGACATGAGCTAAGAAAGCTTGACATTAGCTTTTTAATAAACGAATAGTTTTATGGCTTGAGATGACAATGATTGATTTTAATGGTTTGGTTGCTTGAATTCGCATAATAGGTTGGTTAGGAATATGAAAGCTAACAACCTTACGAAAATAATCAATTTTTGCATGATGAGTAGTTAACCAATCAATCCCTAGAATTACGTCAAATGCAAGTATTTTCAATGAAATAAGATCGACAGGTAATGTGAGGGTACCGATTTGAACCAAACAAGACTTATAAATAGTGGATGAAATGGAGGTTTCTCCCAACGGAGTTTCAACAGATAAGTCAAAGTCTAATTTCTCCGGAGTCAAATTTAAACGTTGAGCGCAAGTAGGAGAAATAAAAGAATGGGTAGAACCTGTATCAAATAAGGTATAGACTTCGCTAGAGTTTATGATAATCTTACCCGTGATGACCTCGTTTGGGTTCCTTGCTTTCTGGGAGGTCATGACAAACGCTCTCCCTTGCACTACCGGCTTTGACTTTTCTAGGACGGCCTTTGGTGCCTCCATCCTAGCTGAACTTGTCTTCGGTTAATGATAAAATAGGGCTAGGTGACCTTCCCTTCCACAATTATAACACACTTTGGACTGCATTGCGTAGTTTGGACTGATGTGTCCCTCTCCTCCGTATTTGAAGCATATGATAGGTGGTCGTTCTCCTTCCTTAACAACGGGTGCTGGTGCTGATGTCTTTCCATCATTGTTGAATCTCCTCTTCTTAAAATGTCCATTCTTATTATTTTGGCCTTGATTACCACCGAAGTTGTTACCATGTCTGGCTTGTTAATTCCCTCCACGCTTGTTGTCACTGCTTCGATGACTGCTCTCACTAGTATTATCATTTTGTCGGCTACTTTGGTTGGGTTGACTCATTATTGAGCTCCAATAACTAAGCCCTATTAACAACATCTGAATACAAACATAGTTTATAAAAGGTAAGATATTGACGTATCTCGGGTTTTAAACCTCTTAAAAACATTTGCGTCATTCTCTCCTCATTATCAACCATATGGGACGCAAACCGGGATAACTCGGCAAACTTGGCTTCGTACTGTGATACGATCATGTTTTTTTTCTCCAGCTTGATGAACTCTACCTCTTTCATGTGACGAATACTTTCGGGAAAGTACTTGTCGTTGAATAATTCTTGGGACTTCTCCCAAGTCATCCTCGATCTGGCAGTTGAGTACGCTTCTGATTCCCACCAATCTATCTACCGCCGCAATACATGAAGGTGCCAAAGGGAACCTTTTGCTCCTCGGAGCATCCCAAGACATTAAATATCTTGCAGATCTGCTTTATCCACGTCTCCGCCTTAAGTGGTTTTGGCTCTCCCAAAAAATCCGGTGGTCCCAGTTCCTTGAACTGCTTAGCGATGACCATCCGAGAGTTGTCAGTGTTTCCACCTGTATTTTGGACAGGAGCCGCTCTTGCCTGATGTTGCATGAATTTCATAAAGCCTCTGAACATTCCATCGTTCATCATTTTGGTCAGTGTTGTTATTTGCATGAGGATTGTCGCCTTCTTGCTGCACATTATCCTGATTATTGATCTGTAGAGACTCAACGGTCTCCTGTGCTCCATTGATATTCTCAACATTCTCGGATGTCATTTTCAAATATTGTCACAAAACAAGGGTTAATTAACATGTCACATATTATCCCCATACTCTGACAGACCAATTAAATATCAAATAAACTTAAGTAGGTCATACTAGTGAAAGAATTCCCCGTCTCTCCCCTCCTAGTTCTTATCTCACATCTCAAATTTAGGATCATATCCTAAGCTTTGATACTAATCGTGACGCCCCCAAAATAGGTATACATCACCTATTCTGAGTCGCCAAATACATGGTACATAATACAAATACAATCTTAAATATACAATATGAGCTATGAGTTTTAATACAAATATTGTCTTCTAGACAGTATTCAAACTCAAAATAAGTCCTCAATACATTTATTAATACACTATTTCATAAAATAGTGAGGACTACTAATACTATCATCTGGATCGTCACAACGTTCTCCGACTAGTCCCTGCTACGTTCTCATTTCCTGAAGAGAACAATGAAAGTAAAAGGGTGAGCTCAACTAGCCCAGTAAGAAATATTATGACTAAGATAATACATAATAAATTTTAGTTAGCCTTCAACAGTGTTAAGTTGATACAATATAACAAACATCAAGTTTAAATGCAGCGGAACAAGCAATCCATTAAAAGAGTCAAGTAGATAATAAAATCTACTACCCTCTATAATTTAAAAGGCTTTTCATAACTTTTATTACTGAGACCCATCTTAATAAATAAACCACATCATCCCTGCACTATGGCCAAGGATATTCATTAGTATCACAACCACAAATTATCCATGCACTACGGGCCAAGGATATTCGTGTATTCATCAATGGTCATGATCATGCCAACAACTGACCATCGATGCACTACGGGCTAATGAGGACTTTTACCGCATCATTTGTAATATTACGGTCATGATTATACCGATTAATCCCTGGTCATAATCATACCAAGTCCATCTATGCACTACAGGCCACAGATGCCTTTCAACATAATATAAACATGAGGATGATGACAATGATATAAGAATTCAATAAAACAAGTTCAAGAATTAATTTATCCAGGAACTAATAACGGCCAAATTGTCAACATGATACTTCTTTGTAGAGTAAAATTCAAGAATGCTCAGAAGAATATTTCCATGAAAAGATACTGGATGAAGCACAAATATCAAGGATATTCCACTAATTTCATGGAGTATAGAAGTCAAAACTTTAACCAACTAAGTATAATAAAGAATGGAATAACAAAAGAAATCACCAGGCATGCGATATACCGCACAGACAGGTTATTCCAACAGAATAATAAATAACGGAACCAGGTCAGGCAAAATTCGCACCGACAAGATGTTCCAATAGAATAATAAATAATGGAACCAGTCATGTAATAAACGCATGCATGTGATGTTCCAATGTAATAATAAAGAATTAAAAAATAGAAGAATTTCACCATGTATGCGGTACTTCGCATAGACATGTTATTCCAACATAATAATAAATAATGGAATAACAGAAGAATTTCTCCAAGTATAGGGTAGTCCGCGTATACAGGTTATTCCAACATAATAATAAAGAATGGAATAACAGAAGTTCTCTTCACGAATACAAAAGAAATAATACCCCTACCTTAGAAGAAACTGGATATAGGAGTAGTGAAGTAGCAGAATACTTTTCTTTTTTCTCTATATAGTTTCTCTATATAGAGTTTCAGTGAATTCGTAAGAAATAATGTAGGAATGAGATTCTATTTATAGGAGAATGGACTGAATAGTAACTAATTCATGAACGGTCCAGATTGATTTACTTTTAAACGGACGGTCCATATTAATTTACTATGAAGTATTAATAAAATATTCTAATAAAACAAAATCTTTTAAATATAATATAATATATTCTATTTATAATCTAATAAAACGAATAACTTTATAAAAGTATTATGTTTTATATAAAAAGATTTTACTATGCAAATACTATGCAAACACTATGCATAATAGAATATTATATATTCTATTTATAGTCTAATAAAACGAATAACTTTATAAAAGTATTCTATTTTATATAAAAAGATTTTACTATGCAAACACTATGTAGGCACTATGCAAACACTATTCATAATAGAATATTATATATTCTATTTATAGTCTAATAAAACGAATAACTTTATAAAAGTATTCTGTTTTATATAAAAAGTTTTCTATTTTATTACATTTATAATAATAATAAAACAAAACTTATCACCTTTATTATAATTCACAATATTAATCGACTAGGTCATTCCCAGGAAAGATGAGGTTTTTCAATAAGGATTTCTCCCTATTGGTGCGCAATTTGGTGACCAAACATCTGCTTGGCAGAACTTCTAGACATCGTTAATATTGCAAATAATAATATTAATAACTTTTTTATCTCAATTATTGATTTAATAATATATAAAATATCGACAATAATTAAATCAAATAACATGAGATACTATGCAACAACTACTATAGCAATAATTGAACAAAACTAAGTGACTTCTTGTTAGAGTTTATGCCCTAAAGGCCAATTATTTGATATAATTGCTTAACGTTTTGATATTATATTTGATTGAATAAATGAATGATTTTATTTACTGCGTTATATAAATTTTAACATAATAAAAATCCTTAGAATAGTGATACAAATTATATAGTTTCAAGTATGTGACTTGAACATGAGATTATATAATTATAATTAGTATCATTATTCTTAAATGTCCCTAGTCGAGTATCATTGTTGATGGGACAACAACGATGCATTGAGACTAGTATGTGGAATGATTGATGACCAAATCTCATTGGTCATAAATATATGAGATATTAAGTCAATGCATAGGTACATGTTAGAGAACGGTGTCTTTGGGATGCACCCACCCATGAGAATTTTATGTGGAGCATTATGCGAAGTGTCATTAGGAATTCTCATAGTGACAAGGATGTAATGGTCCTCTGACCTGAAATCACTATATTACTACATGGGAATTTATGTACTTTGATATCATCAAATGTCACCTTTAATAGGGTGGACTATAAAGGTGATTATTGGGTACATCATGAATCGTGTGAGGAATATGAGTGATCTAGATGAAATTTAACCCTCCTATTTATTAGGGGTGATATCCATAGGCCTATTGATTGAGTAGGACTATGAAATGCATGGCCATGCTCAAATAGTGATTTGTTTCATATAGTCTACTCATTGATCAAAAAAAACTCAGATTAAATTATGAAGAGTATGACACATTCCATGACTCTGAGTTTAATCTAGGATATTAAGGTTAAAAGGATTAAATTACATTGAAACATTGGTCACTAAAAGGTTGCATCGAATCATCGATCTTATTATTACTTGGGTAGCGATGATGCATTACTAGATCTCGCTCACCGCTTATAATTTTATAATATGATTTTAAAATTATTGCCAACGTGATAATAACCTATAGGGTCACACACATGTAACGTAATTTAAAGGGAATAAATTTAAATTTTAAGGATTTAAATATATTAATATGATTAATAGTATTTAAATCACGAATTTAAATTAAAGGGAAAGTTTGTATATATTTATATTAATTAAGTAAGACTTAATTAAGTTATATATATAAATTCGGATTTTATGAAATTAGGTTTTGATTAATTCCTTTTAACTACTATATATAGGATATATAGCAGCTACTTAGGGTTAATTTTATAACTTGAAAACCCTAGTCGCTCTTAGAGAGAGACTAGAGAGAAAACATACAATTTCATAAAGGTTCCTTTGGTGGCTAGTACCACAAGTCCCTCTTATTGCAGAATCGTTCGACGCTTCGTGCGGCGTTCGCGTGGATACCATAGAGACGTAGTTTCGTTAGGAATTGCGTTAAGGATTCGAGCGCATCAATTTTAGATTCTCGTTTCTCATATTCGGTATAATCTCTAAACAACTGAGTTAATTGTTTTTCGCATGGATCCTATTTTTGGGTTTCGGAAATTGCTTTGAATTATTTTATTTCCGCCGCGTTCTTGTGCCGAAATCCCTACACTTCTCACGTAAGCATCAATAATCAAAACTGTGAGCTACTATGCAACCACAGCGCCAGACATCGTACTTTTAACACCGGGTGTTTCAACGCTTAACTGTAAAACTTCCGCCATTATTTTCATAAAATATTTTTCCGCTTTCTCAATCCGATAATAATTCCGCTAAGGGTCCACCAATGATTGTTCCGTTGTATGAATATTCCTGTTAAAACGAATATTCCCCACCAATCGAATATTATATAACAACTTGCGTACTTTGCAAAATTTATAAATATTACCCACAACTATAACATTATATCAAATTCATTCCATAATATTCAAAAATGACATTCATAGAAAAATCATCTTAATGTTGAGGTGTTTTGTCGGATTGGAGGTATTAAAAATCAAATCAGTGTTCTTAAAGCTCTATTGCGTAAGTTATAATTTTGATCCGACCGTTGGATCGTTGTAATTTTTGGATATGTTATACATATAGAAGTTGAGTATATGTCCACAAATTTTGAACCGTTAAAAATTAGTGTATAAATTTTTATGAATTTTAAGAGGTGTTGAAAATCATTCGTTTGTGGATTTCGGATATTTTTTGTTTGGAATTTGGAAAAACTTTCTTCTATAAAGTTGTAGAGAATTCGATTTCATATGGAATGGACCTAAAATTCATATTTTTTTGATAAAAGGTCTATTGAAGTTTAAGAAATTAAATATTTTTATTTAAAAATATGGTGGGCCCCACTTTAGTTGGTGTGGAAATTCTGATTTTTGGTGGGCCCCACTTGTGATGGTTGATAAATTGGGTAAAATAAATGTGCGTAGATTTTTTTTTATATAAATTAATATTTTATTAATTTAGTCTCCTATGGCGTTCTAACATTTTCCTATCAATAGGCGCTTAGGTTAGAATTGAAAATCACACCAGAATCAGAGAATTCTTCTTCTATAATATTGAGCGTATTTCTTTAGAGTTTTGGAAATCTATGAGCGTAGAAAACAGTGAAAGTTTTCTTCAAAAATATCCCCGCTATACCAGTTGGAATACTCTTCTTTTCAAGGTAAGGGATGTTATTTTTGTTCAATATTCGCTTGAAATAATATTTTCTTCCATACTATGTAGTATGTAAGTAATATTATTTCATTTCAGATTTCGAATTCTATACTCGTTTTGATAAAATTTTGGGTTCTATACTCCATGAAATTAGTAGAATATTATAGATATTTGCGCTTCATCCAGTATCTTTTCATGGAAATATTATTCTGAGCATTCTTGATAAGTTTTAACTTTTTCATGCCGGAGTACTATTCATGGGGTTACTATTCCTAAAGTACTATTTATGGGGTACTATTCACTCGAGTACTATTCACCCGAGGAACTATTCATGATAAAAATTGATTCGTTTTCGGTCCAAATTATTTTTGGTACAATATTATTCTTAAATTTTACTCCACAAAGCAGTATCATGTTGATAATTTAGACGTTATTGATTTCTGGATAAATTAAATTATAAATCTTTAAAGATTTATCCTTGAACTTGTTTTATTAAATTCTTATATCATTGTTATCATCCTTGTGTTTATATTATGTTGAAAGTCATCTGTGGCCTGTAGTGCATAGATGGACTTGGTATAATTATGACTAGGGATTATTTGGTATAATCATGACCGTAATGTTACAAATGATGTGGTAAAAGTCCTCATTGGCCCGTAGTGCATTGATGGACAGTTGTTGGCATGATCATGACCATTGATAAATACACGAATATCCTTGGCCCGTAGTGTATGGATAATTTGTGGTCGTGATACTAAAGAATATCCTTGGCCGTAGTGCATGAGTGATTCGATGATGTGGATTATTTATTAACCTGAGTCTCAGCGATAAAAGTGATGAAAAACCTTTTAAGTCATAGAAGATAGTAGATTTTATGCTCTACTTGACTCTTCTAATGGATTGCTTGTTCACCAGAATTAAACTTGATGTTTGTTATATTTTATCGGTTTAACATCGTTGAAGGCTAACGATAAATTATTCTGCATTATCTTAGTCATAATATTTCTTACTGGGCTAGTTGAGGTCACCCTTTTGCTTTCATTGTCCTCTTCAGGAAATGAGAACGTAGCCGGGACTAGTCGGGGAACGAAGTGACGGTCCAGATGATAGCATTAGTAGTCCTCACTATTCTATGAAATAGTGTGATAATAAATGTATTGAGGACTCCATTTGAGTTGAATACTGTCTAGAAGACAATATTCGTTTTAAAACTCTCAGTTTATGTTTTGTCGTATTTTACACGACAGTTGTATTTGAATTTTGTACCATGTATTTGGCGACTCAGGATGGGTGCTGTATACCTATTTTGGGGGCATCACACATAGTGTCACCATGAAAATGACTATGGATCTGTTAGCTCGTGTTGATACCCTTGGGCAGGAGCTCATAGCGTTACCCCTTTCTTCGGAGAGAGATACTATGTTGGATCTGAGGCACGCATATCCACTGGATTGTAGATGGGCTTGTATTTTCCTGCACAGACTAGCTTAGCCATTTTTTTCATGTACATTACACATTGTATTTCAAACAACATTATATATAGCAGGGAAATATATTTTGATGCACTTCCCTTTTAGTTATACCTTGTTACTTGCTTGATAGTTGTCTATTTCTCCAGGGCTTGTGATCTTGATGTATTATGAACTCCCCCTTGATGGACGGACATTGAGATATCTCAGGATCTTTCAGAATGGATCATTGATATGTGTGTATTCCCTTACCTTTGGTGTCTTGTGATTGTTTTATGTATGTGGTAATGGAGAGGAGTGTGGCTTTGCTCTCTGAGGTTGATCGCACCACAGATGGTCGCCGGTACTCCTTTGTATGGGGGAGCCCAGGTAGTTCCATCTCTTATGGATTGATGTTTCTCTTCGAGGATTCAACCGCAACTTAGATGGTCGTCGATTCTCCCATTTGTATAGGGAGACCAGGTAATTCCATCCATTTGGTCTAAGCCGATGAAGTGTGGCAGATTGAAAGATGATCCCAATACCGTTGACAAGTTTTTGTGTTTTGGTAGGGGTAAAACCGAACCATGAATGGTTGCCTACGTACTCTTATTGAAGAGGAGATCGGGTCTGCATAGTTCAAACATGGTGTAAAAGGTTCAAAGTTGTATGCGAAAATGGTGTAGAGATGTTTTTTTATTTTTTCTGTGGTGAGACCAAACCATAATAATAGCTGCCTACGTATTGCCGTGTATTGGGGAGATCAGGTATGCGTAGTTCGCCCCGTGTACAGACAGATTGCAGATAAAAAGTTTAATCCCATGTACAGGACAAACTGAAGGTGTGAAAATTTTAATCCCATGTGGGATAAAATTGAGGGTATGAAGTGTTTATCCCTAGTGGGAAAAATTGAAGGTGTGAAAGGTTCTGATAACCTGAGTTGAGTGAAGAATCTGATGATCTGAAACCAGGCTGCTAGTTAGAATGTATATTTTTCCCTTATGGGGCAAACGGATGTGAAGAAGGGTTGTATGTAGTGAAGGGTTTTGAAAACCTGAACTAATTGGGGATCTGGTTATCGAAAACCAGGATGTTAGCTTACTGGAAACTTTAGACATAGTACCATTTCACGGTGTCTGAGTTAATGAGTTGCAGAAATTCATCACCATCCATCTCTTGTAATCTGAGAGCTCCTCTTGTTAATACCTCCTTGACA
The DNA here is from genome assembly GCA_020205605.1 of Panax ginseng. NCBI lineage: Eukaryota > Viridiplantae > Streptophyta > Magnoliopsida > Apiales > Araliaceae > Panax > Panax ginseng. The sequence continues at coordinate 87,150,084 of CM035139.1, read as the reverse complement.
ACAAACATGCCTTCCCAGTTTAGGGAAAATTTTCCTTTGGATTGATCTTGGTTGTCAAGAATTTTTTTTAGGACCAAGTCATGCTCTTTGAATTGCCGTAGCCAGACTTTTCTGTTGTAGGATCTGACGATCCTCTGCTTATATAACCGACCATGAAAGATGGCAGCGGCTCACCTTTCATCTATTAGAGACAATTGATGATACCTATCTTGTAACCATTGGTCTTCATCCAGCTGAGCGTCTATCAACACTCTGAAGGGATTCCATTTCCACTTCTATGGGGAGCACTGCTTCTATTCCATAAGTTAATGAGTAGGTGGTTGCCCTAGTGGAAGCGTGCATTGATGTTCTGTAGGCTAATAGAGTCAGAGGCAACCAGTCAGGCCACCCTTTGTGATTAGAGAACATTTTTTTCATGATCTTTTTGATATTCTTATTAGCCGCTTCAACAACACCATTCATCTTTGGACGATAGATGACGGAGTTGAGATGTTTGATGTGGAATTGACTGCATAACTCCTCCATCATTTGATTGTTGTAGTTTTTGGCATTATCTGACACAATCACCTATGGTTGTCCATATCAATAAATAACATTGTTTCTAATGAAACCAATGATAACTTCTTTAGTAACCCGGGGGAAGGAGGCTGCTTCTACCCACTTGGTGAAGTAGTCAATCCTGGTGAAGATAAATTGATGCCCATTACTGGCTTTGGGCTCGATGGGCCCGATCACGTCCATTCCCCACATTGAGAATGGCCCGGGTGAACTGTAATAACCCGATATTTTCAATACAAATAAATCAGAAATTTTGCGAATAAATTTTTATTATTATTTATTAAAATAAATATGGGGAAATATGTGTCAAGGTAATGTGTATATATATATATGTGTGATAAATAAAATATATTTATTACATGAGTATTTACAAATGATTTTATTTTAGAATTATTGATCATTATAAATTATATTTTTATAATAATTAATTGTATTATAAAAATGTTTTTATTAATTATTTTCCATGAAATATATTTAAATAATATATGAAATGATTTTTAGAATAATTATAATAATTATTTTATTATATCAATTTTGTTCAGATTATTAAGTTAATTATTTTAACTTAATAATGTTATGTATGGCAGATAAATCAGATATGGAATCCAAACCCTAATTTTGGATTTTGATCAAAGCATGAGAATAATAATATAATATTAATTATATTTTGATTTTTCAGTGCTATACATATGTACTGTATGAATGTGAACTGTTAATGATTGATCAATTACGGTACAATATTTAAAAACCCTAATTTTACTGTGGGAAGCCCTAATTTGAAACTCAATTGAGAGTTTAAGACTATTATATAACTGTGTTATATGATTTTATGGTTAATTAGGTCAACCCTAATTAACTTTTAGATATATTAATTTCTAGGAACCCTAATGATTGCATTATAAACCCTATTTGCTATATTTAGCAAAGTTAATTATAATTAGTAATATTAAACCCTAATGTGCATGTATAATTAGAATCCTAACTTAATTATGAGACCCTAATTATAAATTTTAGAAATTAATTTTATTTTATGTTAAACCCTAAATAAAAGTCTAGAAATTTATTTTGTGTTAAACCTTAGGGTCTGTAATAGCCCCAAATTCGGGTCCTAATCACCACAGATCTGGTATACTATTTCTATAACTAATTGCGGAAGATATAAACATAAATTGTTTATACAATACACTTTACACACTATTTCCCCAAAATCGAGTAACCTTAACTTATACACAATTTATAAACTATCTAACACATATCATTATTATCAAACTATACTATTACAAACTAGCTGAACATTTTATCCCAAGCTGAACTTGGCATTATCCTTTTCCTGTATCCGAACGCATTCGCCTTATCTGTAATGTTTATCATGATATAGCAAGGGTGGGCATGAAAGTTGCCCAACAAGTTTAAATACAATTTAAGGATATATCATTATTGAAAGAGTCTGAATAATAAGTCATTATAATTCATCAATATAATTGAGAACTAGCAGATGAACAAACTTTTGACTGAACAAGTATTGAACATGAACAAATATATCTGGACCAACTAGTAATGAAGGTGATCGTCCTTTCATACCTGACTTATAGATTCAATATGTACAGAGTACAATTATACATGGCAATCAACAATGATTAACCATAAGCATATCTGAATGAAACAACTCTTAATAGAGTTAAGTAAAACTTGCCTGAACCGTTGATTACCGCTACGTAATTTATAACGCTTTATCCGAAGACCTAATATTAGTAATATAGATCTCCAATATTAGAATAATATCATCACAGTATAATACTATTATACATATATACATAGAATAACCTAAACACATAGCACATAACCCCTATCAGTCTATAATACACATAAAACATAGCATCAAGTCAAACTATTTAAGTCTGAGTTGAAACTGACACAATTCTATCATCACGGCGGTCTAGTCGGACAAATATCGAGTTTAAGTTCAATTAAACTCTAGCTAAACACTTAACAATAGCTTAGATAATCATATTATCAATCAAAACAATTTTCATACACTTGTAATAATTTTTAGATAATTAATATCATTTATCAACATTTTTCAATCATTGATATCGTATTTAAATGAATTAAATACCACATAATTCCTTAATCATTAATATTTATTTAATATTAAATATTAATGAAAATCATATCATAATATTATAATTTAATAATAATATATCAAAGTATTTTTAATACCTTAAAATCATATTTATATAATTTTTAAACACTTAAATCCATTATCCGATAGTTGATATTAACATTAATATATTATCATTTTCATGTCAAAATATGAAAAGTTATATTTTATAACTTAAAATATTTTTATAACACTTAAATCATTTTTATATGATTTTAAATCATTAATTTATTTTTCCATAATTTATTTAATATATTTATTAAATAAACTAATTACCATTAATAATAAAATATTAATGAAATTCATCACAAAATATTAAAAGTCATCAAAAATAACTTAAAATATTTTCTAATATCATAATATAATTTTTCATGAATTTTCAAATTAAAACTATTTTAAATAATTTATTTAATATTATAATTAAATAAATAAATACTTTTATATTCCAAAAATATTAAATAGTTTTAAAATATACTCAAAATAATTAAAAACTAATTTTTTAGGCTTTAAAATAATGTTTCATAATTTATTATGTATTTTTAATAATTAAAAACCATTTATTTCTATTTATTTAATAAAATAATCTATTTTTCGAAAATAAAGTGTCACTAAAGGGCCCTATAGCGACATAAACGTCGCTATAGGTGTTCTTCAAATTTCAAACCCGTAAATCCTCGACAATTACCGGTAAATAGTTTGACCAAAAATAAAATAGTGTTCTTGTTGATTTCTGGGTAGGAATTCATGCTAAATTTGTAGTACATATGTAATACTACAATAATATACCAAGTTCATGATCATCACATATCATAACAGAGAGATCTAAGAGCTCAAAAGTGTTGTCAGACCTGTTCTTCAAATTCTTGGTTTTCCAGATTTGAAGAAATGTACTTTTAGTGTACTTCTCTATCGATCCTCAGAACTTGCGCCTAGGTTTTGTTTATGATATCTAATGGTTATATCATGTAGACAAAATGTCAGGCTACAACTACATAACATCATAACATAATAACATCAATAAATGAGAGAGATCTAGCATGGTCAAACCATGTCAGAAATCTGTTCTTCACGTTTTCTGGGTTTTCCAGAAGTTTAACAAAACTGGTGGTCAACAATGATTTGACTTCTCATTACTTTTATTCTATACAAGATCTAGGTGTTCTAAAGACTTTTATATGTAGATTGCATACCAGACTATAACATAACAACAACAACTTAGCCAAAATGACAAAAAAAACTGCAAGATCAAGGGCTAGCAAAAACCCCGCCGACGCTTATCTGGCAAATCACGCCCAGATTCACATTTTTATGATCAGTCAACGCTGTTTGATTGACAATAACTCTCGATCTACACATGATCTGGACTTGATTCAAGTTCCAGATCCAAGACCACATAACATACTACAAATACAAACATTTAAAACACTAAAACCATTACCGATTAAGATTCTATGAAGCCCCGACATTTGCTTGTCGATTTAAAATTTCTAACTTTTCCAGATTTTATAAAAATGCAATTTCGAGAACATCGATGTTATAGATCCATGTTCTACCCACCCAGATCAACAAGTGACACCCTATAACACATATCTAGCCAATAAACAACAACATATAACATGAAATCATCAAATTTCTAAAATTAGGGTTTTATACCTTCTTTGGGCTTTGATCTAGGATCCGATCATCATGATCTCGATTCTTGTCATGAGATATCATATAAGGGACTGAATATCTTAAGAATTTCGTGGGTCTAGAGAGAGAGACTTGGTTGGGTGTTTATGAACAATTGAGCCATATTAGTTAACTTTCTCTCTCTAAATCAAAATATAATGAAATGATGCAATGTATATAATCAATCTAGATAGTCGATCGGGCTTTATTTAAAGTCACATGGAGTTGGTTGGAGTGGTTCAACAACTCCATTGACAAAATTTACACTCAAACTTCAAATAATGCTCAAAGGGCATAAATGTCATTTTCCACACAATTTTAATTCTAAAATTGTCATTTGATACAAACCTTTATGGTTTAGGTTTTAGCACTTAGGGTTTAGGGTTTAACCCTTTAGGTTTTGACAACTAGATTTCTAAAATTTCCAATTTAGGTTTTCAAAATTTAGAAAAATTAGCATTTCTAAATTATAATTAGGATTCTATAAATATATTAAGATTTCCTAATCATAAAATTCAATCTTGCTAATTAGGATTATTATTTTCTAATTAAAATTGCTAATTTTGCAATTAGGGTCAAAATTGTACATAAAGATTTGTAACAGAATAATTAGGGTTTAATAATTGGAAATTATGATTTTCGAATTGATTAAGATTTATCCTAATTAACCTCATACTTAATAGCACTTGAGAATTATAATTCTTCGTTAAGTTCCCAGATTAGGGCTTCAAATTACCGGAAATCTAAAATTAGGGTTTCCAGATCGGGTATTATGGTTTTCTAATAATCAACTAGGGTTTCCAGTAATTCATTAGGGTTTTTTCCTAATAAATTAAAATTAATGGCGTTTAAACTTATATATAGCATTTAAATTCCTGAATTAGGGTTTTCAATATCCGAATTAGGGTTTCAGAAGCGGTTTCTAGGGTTTCTTATCAGACGTTAGGGTTTTCTAACTGAACGTTGACATTCTTAATATACGATTAGGGTTTATCACATATATAATTTATTTGGTCCACCCTTGACCCTTCACCACATTCTGAACACATCATTGTCCATATACACATAACATATTCACATATACACTTAATCCTGAATAATTCACCAAAAGCCTACACAGAATTTTGAAATCCTCAAAATTCCTTCCCAAAAACATCAAACGCATACACTTATTTTCTGTCTAGGTCTATTATTTGACTTTAAATTAATCATTTAAGATTTTAATAAATTGTCTAAATTTTCGGGTTGTCACAGGGTCAAACCCTAAGGGTTTGCTAATTGACCAATGTGCCATAAACATCTCAAGCTAAATGACCATTATACCCTTTTTGTGCATTAATGAAGCTAATGTGTAGGTTTTGACAATATGTGTAGTTGGTGACCTAATCCAACAACCCCATGTGGTTGAAATTGACAGCAATTAACCTCTAGATCAACCATTCATGCATCCAAGACTTCTATAAATAGATTGAGCGAGAGAGAAGCTTGCATTTGCTAGCCATTTTTAGCTCAAACACTCAAACCTTTTCTCTCAACCCAAACCAACGAAAATCTATAGTAGACCAGTCCCAAAACACAGCCCCACGTTTTTCATAACCAAATCAGAAGCCAGAAATCAAAAATTGATCAAAGAAGGTATAAACCCTAGCCTTGATTTCTGTCCATAAATCAGTTGTTAGATGTTAGTTTTTATTGTTAAAATATGTTAGTTATAGTCTATTTTGATGATCTGGGTTGGTATTATACAAATCCATATCATCTAAGTCTTCAAATTTAAGTTTTAAGAAAATCTGGGAAAATTTTTCTTGAGGTCTGACAACGAATGTCAGACCCTATAAATCCTTACCTGTTATGTTTTTTTGTTGTTTTTAAGTTGATATTGGTAGCTTGTAATATTGTCATTAGTCTACAAAACGAATCAGGGCCATTTGATGTCTAGATTTGTTGTTATTAACGGTCAAAGGCCGTTGACCAGCATTGACCGAGCTATTTATGGGTAAACCCAGTAAGCCTTTTTCGGACTCTGACAAGCTTTGCATCGTCCAGATCTGTTAAGTTGTTAGTGTTTTGATGTTGTTGTTATAACTAACTTGTAGCCTAGTATATTTACTATATATTTGTGGCTATAGATACCATAAATCATCAATTTATAGAATGTAGTGGACGGTCAAACCTGACCATCCGATCATGGTCTGTATTTCTGGGGATTTCCAGAACACATGAAGAACAGTTTTCTAACATAGGTTGACCGGCTTAGATCTTTTGACTGTGATGTTGATATACTGATATAATGTTATAGAAATGCTCCTTGTCATGTATTCTAGAGATTTGGACCTTTAAATGACATGAATGATGAATAGAACACTTAGATTATCGGGCATGAAGTGGCTAGTCAAAGTTCTGGGTTTCTGGAGAAACCCAGAAAATGTCTGACATGTATTTATGCAGCTTAGATCTTGCATTTGATTGATGTTATGGACTAGATAAAGGTTGGATCATGTAGTATTACAGCAATACTACATGATCAATGTCTAAGATGGTCCGTATATTGCTTTTAGCAAAGAATCAAACTTAGTCAAACCCGATACCTTGATGACAAATGTATGAAGATCTCGGTTTTCAAGATGAACATGAAGAACACCTATAATGACGGTTTTTTGTCGCTATAGTGGTCTTTAATAACAGATTAATTATAAAATTAGATTTTTATTAAATAATTATAGAAAATTAGTTTTTAATTATTAAAAATACAAAATAAATTATTAAAAATTATTTAAAAGTCCAAAAATTATATTTTAATTATTTTGAATATATTTCTTAAATATTTAATATTTTTGGAATATTAAAAGTATTTAATTTATTTAATTATAATATTAAATAAATTATTTAAAAATTATTTTAATATTTGAAAAATCATTTAAAATTATATTATGGTATAAGAAAATATTTGAAGTTATTTCAAATGACTTTTAATATTTTGTGATGAATTTTATTAAATAATTAATATTAATGATAATTTAGTTATTTAATAAATGAATTAAATAAATATATTAAAAATGATTTTATTATATTAAAAATCATTTTAAATAATAATAAGGTATTTAAAATAGTTTAAGTTATAAAATGTAACTTTCAATATTTAAAGGTAAATTTCATTAATTAATTATTATTAATGATATTAAAGTTATTTAATAATTATATTAAATAAATAGTTTAAAAATGGTTTTATTAATTTAAAAATCATTTAAAAAGAATATAAATAAATTAAAAATATTTTAAGTTATAATTAATGACTTTTAATACTTGGATAAATAGTACATTAATATTTGAATATTAATGGTGATTATTTATAAATGATTTTAAATGGTTTAAAAATCATTTAAGGGTAATATAAATGTTTTAAAAGTATTTGGAGTTATTATAAATAACTTTAATATTTTGGCAATAGTTTAATATTAATTAAATATTAATGACAATAGAATTGTTTTATATTTAAATCATTTAATAATGATTCAGGTGTTTGAAAATTCATGATAAATTATGATAAATGTTTAAAAATTATTGTAAGTCATTTAAAAATAATATGACTAATATTTACAAATATTGAGTTACAGAATAGAGTCTTAGACTCGACAATTACCCGATAAAGTTATTGGTACACCGACATGTTTTAGGAATTTATCTGGACTTAGATATTTTGACTGTATTAAATTTTGTTTGTGATGCAATGACTGTGGAACATGTGTGATAATGTGATTAGGTTATGTCTTGATCAAGAAAATGCGATCTTATATGTTATAGTATATTGTTCTAATCGAACGAATGATCTGATTAATGATAGGTCGTGATATAAGAGATAGAACTAACTTGCATTTTGTAAGTAGCAGATCAGGGAAGTATCCTACCTTTGCATTTCCTTTATGCAATGGACATGAGTAAGAATGTTTCAGAATTATATTATTACTATACAGATTATTAACCGTATATTATATATGTTCATTGATTATCAACATGTTAGTATATGGTAATTCAGATATATATTCTGTTCGTTAATTTCTATAAACGGTTATTCAAGTGTCCCCACTTGGATAATCATTATATTTAATCACATGTTGATACACCTTTTACAGTATATATTATATTATATATATATATATATATATATATATATATATAATTATATATTATTGTTTGAACAAGATAAAACCTTTGGTTTGGAACCCCGATAAGTATGAACATCCCGCATACGGAAAACTTTTATGCACCTGGTGGGAATGAATGAACGATAACATCGTTCTTGCATGTAGATGTATCATCGTCCGTAAGTTATGATGGTTTAAAGTTATGAGATGAATTTCGCTTAACCTTTTCGAAAATGAAAACAATGTTCATAGTATGTCACCTTAACCCTATATATAGTCCGTTTGTAGTTTCAAAAATTTGAAAGAGAGTTGTTATGTTATTATTATCCTTGGTACATAATACTTCACAACTATTGACTTGTTGTAGAAGGGTAATATAAAGAAAATATTTAAATTCTTTCAGCTTATATATGTATAATTGCTATTACTTGCTGGGCACTCAAATGCTCATCCTTGCTTAATTTAAATGTTTTCAGCTAAGTGCGAACAACCTGAAGGCTCCACTAAAAACAAGGGAAAGGGGAAAGTTGCTGAGTGAATGTAGTACTATTTTATGTAATATTTTAAGATTATGAAGACTATGATATCTAATTATCTAATATCATGTAATGAATGTTTAAAGGTCTCGTACCTGGGGATTAGACTATGATGATAAATTAAGTTTAATATTTATATTATTGTTATTATTATTAGTATTATTCCACTCATAAAAATGGTATCGTGAAGCACCGAGTTCGGGTTTCAGGTACCCGGATTTGGGGACTTTACATGAAATCATATAATGGAGCTCCCTAGGAGGGGCGTGGATAGCATTCCAATGAATTTGGCATTGATAACATCTCCTGACATGATCATCACAGTGAGCCTTGAGAGAGAGCTAATAATTTTCCTTGTACTTAGGATTTTCTTGACAAGTAGAGGTCTGCTCCTGTGTGGGCCACATACTCCACCATGGATGTCATCCATGAGCCTCTGAGCTTGGTCTTTGTCCAGACATCTGAGGAGACCTAGTCCTGCATCTCTTTTGTAGAGTGCGTCCCCGCTTAGGTAGAATTTCATAGCCATTTGATGGATCCGCTTTCTTTCAGCAGCACTTGCCTCAGCGGGTGTAGATCCATCTCATAGATACTCCTTGATATGCTGATACCAAGGGTGTTGGATGGGAGGTAGTTCATTCGATACTTCTCCAATGTAATTCCCATAGGCTGGAGCCTTTTGCAGGGAAAATGTGATGTTTGGCATATCTTCCTTGTCAAGTATGTTGATCAAGAAGGCTAAAGTTGCTAGTGCATCCACAAAGTCATTCCTATTCCGAGGAATGTGGATGAAGGTTATTTCTTCAAACTCCAAAGCCGTCTATATAACCTGTCGATGGTAAGGCAGCAAATATAGCTCTTTGGTGTGATAAATCCCAGTGGTTTCTCTGATTACCAATTCTGAATCTCTAAAGACAGTTAATCGTCTGATGCCCATTGATAGGGTAAGTTTTAACCCCATAATAAAGCCTTTATACTCATCTGTGTTGTTGGTGCTGACAAATTACAATTTGATGGCGACGGGATACTGCTCCCCCGTAATGGATACTAGAACTGCTCCAGCCCCCAGAACCTTCCATGTTTATAGCTCCATCAAAATACATCTTCCATGATTGGTGTGTATCGTCCTAACGGTGTAGCTAAACTGTCATTACCCTTTCATCGGGCAAGTATGTTTCCAAGGGTTTGAAATCCCCTAAAGGTGCAGCGGCCAATTGATCCACAATTCCTTGACCTTTGACAGACTTTTGAGTAATTTAGACTATGTCAACTGCCATCTGGACAGTCAACAATTCAAAGTGGGTTTGCTGAACACGTACTTGAGAGGATCCACGCGGGATATGAGATGGGTTGTGTGACCATGGAGGTATTGTTGTAACCTCATGGAAGCCCATGCTAAGGCACAACAAGTTTTCTCAATAAGAGTGTACTTGTGTTTACTGCTACTGAATCTTTTGCTGAGGTAATAGATAGCTTGTTCTTGGCCTCTATCATCTTTCTGTCCCAGCATGCAGCCCATGGCATTGTCATTAATTGACAGGTACATGAACAGGAGAACACCATCCCTGGGAGGTACCAAAATAGGAGCTTTGACTAGCTGTTCTTTGATTGTAAGGAAGGCTTTCTGACACCCATCATTCCATTTCATAGAGGAGTTCTTCCTTAGCAACATGAAGATAGGCTCACAGGTTGCTGTGAGTTTGGAGATGAGTCGGCTGATGAAGTTGATCCTTCCAAAAAATCCCCGTATTACATTAACTGTCTTAGGTATGGGCATTTCCGTGATGACCTGGATTTTTGTGGGATCCAGTTTAATCCCCTTGTGGATAATTAGGAATCCTAGCAACTTGCCTGATTTCACGCCAAAGGCGCATTTAGCTGGACTCAACTTCAAGTTATACTTACGCAACCTATTGAACAACTTTTTGAGATGATCTAGGTGGTCTTCCTCCCTTTGGGACTTGATAATGATGTCATCCATATATATTTCTATCTCTTTGTGCATTAGATCATGAAAAAGAGCCATCATGGCTCGCTAATAGGTAGCTCTGGCATTAATGATGTCAAATGATAACCGTCTATAGCAAAAGGTTCCCCAAGGAGTGATGAATGCAGTTTTATCACGATCCTCTTCAGCAACCATGATTTGATGGTACCCCACAAAGAAATCAATAAAGGAGTACATGTCATATTGAGTTGTATTGTCAATGAGTATGTGGATGAATGGCACAAGAAAGCTATCTTTGAGATAAGCTTTGTTCAGATCCTTGTAATCCACGTAAACTCGCACCTTCCCTCCAGGTTTAGGCACGGGGACTATATTGGATAGCCACTCGGGGTATGTTGACACCATGATGATGCTGGCTTGAAATTATTTCACAATTTCTTCCTTAACTTTTAAACTCCACTCAGGTTTTAATCGCCTGAGCTTCTGCCTGATTGGCTGAAATCCCTCTTTGATATGGGAGGCGATGGATGACAATGTAAGTGGACAAACCGATCATGTTTTCATGAGACCATGAAGACATATCCTGGAATTAGGTCAGTAGAGTAACCATGTCATTCCTTTGGTTTGGATTAAGGTTCGTACCATTCTGGATTTGTTTGGGGTTTTCTGAGGTTTCGAGGTTAAAAGAGGTGGTTTGATCAAGATTTGGCTTGGGTTTATCTTTGACCCATTCTTTGATCTCCTGAGGTATCTCACACTCCTCTTGTATTTCCATCAAGTCTCAGTCCAACTTTACATCAAAGTTACAGTCCTTGTGGAGAATAGGCACCTCATCAGTAAGTTTAGGCACATCTAACTTTAGAGTCCTGAAACAAAATGCTTTCACTTAATATATGAAATTGTTCAATCATACAAAGTGTTAGCGTGAAATGATAAAAAAAACTACTAATATTGTACAACAAAAGTAAGCAGTTATAGTTATCTACAGGGTAGCGGGAGTTTCTCCCCTTTTTACCCTTGTCGGCAAATGCAAGGAGTGCTGTTCCAATTGCCAAGGGTGAAGTCCTAGTGGACAACAATGATGAAGGGGCTGTTGTCGTCCTCCTTCTCCTAAATGATGACCATAATGTATGGACAATGTTCATCAGGAATGTATTTGTTCATACCCTCCATATGGACTATGACGCGCATGTTTGATAAGCGCCTTGCAATGTCTTTTGTATGTCTCCGATCCTTTTACTCCGCCTCGAGGTCTGGAATCAGGTTTTCCTTTCCTTTGACCGGTATAGACTTAAGAAATAACATAGCTACCACATGGGCAGGAACCTTTAGTGAAGGTCGTACCGGCTCAGCATCTGTAGGTTGAGATAATCATCGTGTGGCTGAAGATGAAGGAATATGTTTGCGCTTGTGAGGAATCCTGTGAGTGGACCCAGAAGAATAGCCTAGCCTGGCTGTCCCTACATGACTGAGAACTTGAATTGGACGCTTGATGCCCTGATGACAGTTTTCAAACCCTTGTCCAGGTTGAAAACCCAAAGAGATCATATCTTAACTTGCCAATATTACTTTAGCAGAAACTCTAGGTTTCAGAGGTGGCGCCCCAATGGGTTGATAGTGAGTGTTGCTCACCTCAAGGGCCTGGAAACTGATAGGCTCAACTTCTGCATTGAAACTGATGATCGGTATGTCACCTTGTACAGGACATTCTAGCTCAACATTAATAGTGATCAGGTTACTGTTAATGATGTATTTGAGCTGATGATGAAGGGTGGAAGGGACGACTCCATCCATGTGAATCCACGGTCTTACCAAAAGCAGGTTGTATCCTGTGGCTATTTTGTGCACATGGAAGGATATGCAGAAGTTATGTGGACCAATCTCCACATGTAGTTCAATCTTTCCGATGACATTTCGTCGGGATCCATTAAAAGCTTTGATAATTGTATGGCTACTTTGGATCCTGTTGAGATTGATGTTCATTTTCTCAAAGGCGGCATAATGGCATATGTTTAAGGATGATCCCCCATCTATAAGAACTCCTCCCACCATGTATCCGGAGGACATAACCGTTATGTGCAACGGTTTACAGTGACCCATCCCTTCGGGTGGTATATCATCATCGGTGAAGGATATCACATTACTATTGAAGATGTGATCAACCAGATGATGAAATATTTTAATATCCACTATTTTTGGTAAGTGGGCTTCTTCTAAGACTCTCAGTAAGACCTTCATATGATCTTCTAAAGAGAAAACCAAGTCCAATATAGAAATCTATTTTGGAGCTTCTTTCAAACTTAAAACCACCTTGGCTTCATTGTGTTCCATAGTACAGAGGAATTCTTCAATTCTCTCCATGGGAACTTTCCCCTTTGACTTGATGGTAGGCTTTATCACCCGGTGGGGAAGGTACAATGGATTCTCTTTCAAAACTATAGTAGTTGTATTGGATGTGGATCCTTCAGCCTCTCCATAATTCCATGACACTTTCTTGAGGCTGACAAGAAGATATTATGGCTTGAATGGCAATATGATTAGCTTTGGCGCAACCACTTTCAAAGGATTTTTAACACCTTTGAGCTAAATTTGTTGAATTGTACGTGGTCTGGAAACCAAATCTTCCTCAAAGGATACAACTGCTACGACATCCTTCCATTTTGTAGGGAATGTATCCCCACTCTAAAAGAATACAGTGTCATTGTCTTCCATCTGCAGGAAACCGCTGTCAATCAAGTTCTAGATAAGATAGCGGAGTGCCCAACATTCCTAAATGCTATGACCGCGAGAGTGGGAGTGGTATTGACATACTCCATTAGAATTAAACCATCTTGAGCATGAGTTGATTAGAGGTAATAAAGCTGTGATTCTTCCCTCATTGATCATCATTTATAATATCTCTTTTATCGGTTGGCCTAAATAGGTGAATTCCCTTTTATTGGCGAAGTTCCGACGGGCTTTAGCTTTTGCTCTTTTTACAATTTTATCCTCCAAGGTTTCACCTACTGGAGTAAGTGGTGGAGTACTTGTAATAAGAGGAAGGAGGCTAGCATGCTCCTAGCTGAATAATTGACGTGTGACGTGGTGCTGATGAACCATCAGTTCTATCAATTGGTTGACTTGCTCGCTAAGAGCCTTCTTGTTTCGTTCCATTATAAACTAGAACTGTGCATAATCCCATTTGTCAATATTGTCCTTTCTGGTTTGGGATGATCAAACAACATAATGGGAATTTTGTCCACTCCTCCAACTAATCATGCTAACCTCTTCTTCATTGTGTTAAGGGAGAGGGTTATCTTGCACATGAGGTTGGTCAGGTTTGGTTACCACGATCTCACCATTGTCAATTAAATCCTGGATTTTATGCTTCAGGGCCCAACAATCCTAGGTGTCATGTCCTGGAGCTCCAGCATGATAAGAGCACTTTCTGCTAGTATTAAAACTATTTCCACTCGGGTTGGCTGGTGGAAGAAGATGAGTAATTTTCTTCTGAGTTGTCAGAAGTTTGAGAATGTTCTCTAGTGAGTCCCCTAAGGGCGTGAACACTCAAGTGCGTCTGACTTCTCCACCTTTTGGAAATTGTGGGTTTGAAGACTGTGTTTGGAAAGAGAAGTAGTTTCTCCTCTGAATAGGCATGTTCTGACTGCCTTTTTGTCCTTGTAGTATCAAGGAAACAACCTCCTCTTTCTTCTTATGGACCCTCATGGGTTGTTTCTATAACTACCAGACTGGATGAGTTCAGCCATAGCTTTTAATGCAACAAGGTCTTGAATCTTCCCAGACTTCAATCCCATCTCAGCCATTTCTCCATGTTTGATCATTTCAGAGAATGGTTTGCCTATGCCAGCAAAGACTCAGAAATGAATTATTTATTCATATGATATTGTTTATTAAGCATAAACTGTTGTGTCAAACCAAATTACTTTGGTAAGACATCCTATACTAAAGTTGTTTATCCAAAAAAGGGATAGATGTTGGGTTAATTAAATATTGACACTTAGTGCATGTGAGCACGAGTAGGATGAGATGCATACTCCTAGGATGTTGAATAGGCTGATGATAAGTGTATTTTATATACGCGATTTCATATCTAATTCATGCTTATTTCGTTGTTATATTATTTTGATCATGAGCATTTTCACTTGTTTTATGTCATTTTATGTGTAGGTTGATGGTTGTGGCATTGAACGTGCTATTGGAGATATTTGGTGCTTTTGAAACTTAATTGGAGCATATTTGAAAACAACTCAAGGTCACAGCAAGTCATCATTCTACAGGAGGATAGCCACGGTATGGTATGAATAAGCTCTTACACCTCACATGGCGTGGGTCTACATTCATTCAAGATAGAGCACAAGCCATTTGGCTGGCATCTATAGATACATACCCATTTGAAGTGGGGTGGGAAAAATTTGAGTCTGTTGTCATTTTTACTTTCTTTTGGACTCGAATTTTAGTTGTTTGTATGGTCTTATAACTCTATTAGATAGAGAAGTGGCTGGAGTGTTATGCTTGATATATACTACTTTATCAAACACAATAGAGACATCACGAAGAGATTTTACGAAGAAAAAAAGTTCAGTTTTTGAGAGCAAAAATGGAGGAGTATTTCGAAGAGTTTTTCAAGACGATTGCAATTTTAGTCTACTTAAAGGGTGTTTTCTAATATTCTTTGTGTTAGATTATTATTTGTAATTGGAAGAATGATTTCTATGATTTATTCAGTGTTTATTTAATTTATTATGAACTAATTCATTTTTTTAGGCTTGCGATGGATCCTTAAGTGAATCGATGGTTTTGTAAGCTTTAATTCCCAATTTAATAAGTTATCTCTAGTTTATCTATATTAATTTGTGCTTTAATCTATGAATTGCCTGATTAATAATTCTTTATGGAGTTGGATGGAATCTAGAGAGGATATTCAAATCTAGACCTAGTTGATATAACATGTGTTCAGGATTTTGTTAGTAGCTTAAACTTGATTCGTGTTAAGGTAGAGATATGCTTGACACCGCATGTAATCGGATAGAGAACTTATTCTTCAACCTTCTTTAATTGTAATTTACATAGAGATAGAGTGGGTTAGTTGATTAAGGTGTTTAACGGATTTCTATCTTAATTATGGATTGAAGTTAATATGGTATTAGTGCATCGAGAGGTGGTTAATCTTCGCTCGTGTTCTTGATTAATAAACCGAGATAGTCGCGTTAAATTGGGATAAAAGTGTTAAAATCAAAGTGAGGCTTAAGGTGAAATCATAAGTTTAATTCTCCATCAATTGTTTGAAAATTCAGATTTTGGTATTCGTGATTGTTTTATGTTAATTTAATTATTCTAAATTTTAGTTTTGGTTTTGTTAATTTTAATCGTTGAATTTGATTTGTTTAATAAAATTAGGGTTAATAGAAGATTGGTAATTGTGAGTTAAGGTATTTTCTAATTTATCTCTGTGGGAACGATACTCAACTCATCACTCTATTATTACTTGTTGGCCACGTATACTTGCATGTTGTGCGTATATAGAATTTACCCAATAGTTGATCCCCTATCTCATATCTAAACAAAATTTGTAAGTCTTTGTGATTGACATAAATAAAAAGTCCAGAAATGGTTGTAATAGAAATTCCAAAAATGGTAACAACAATCAGTTGAGTTTTGAACTGTTATACTTCTTCAAATCATATATTGTTATAAATATAAAACCTGCTGAGCATGTAATAGCTCACTCTTGTAAATTATTCTCTTTGTAGTATTAGATAGTAACCTTGGCACATCTGGAGTTAATAAAGGGAAGCGTCCCTGCTTAGATTAGTTTATATTACTGTCTAGCTGAATGTAATACTTTGTAATAAGAAATTCTTTATGAAGAATAATGTAATCAAACCTTAATATATGATATATATATATATATAACATCTTTTATTTCCGCAGCCGTGTTTTCATTACATATATAAATGTAATTAGAATTTTCAATCTAGTATAAGATCCTTGGGAACTATTTATCTGAGTGAGGGTATGGATAACATGGAATGTTCATGATGTTGTTGATACTCTGGATTTCCGATAGATAGGTACTATCGATATGATAATGTAATTTGCATGATATAGACTATACATCTGAGTGAGGGTATTGTTAATATGGATTGTTCATGTTATTACCGGTACTCTGAATTTCGGATAGATAGATACTATTCGCAGATATAATTCATACATCCAAGTAAGGGTATCCAAACACAACAATAGTTCTCCTGGGAATTGTTATCTGTTATGGGATATTGTGAATCATGGATCTATGAGAATTGTATTTGGTTATAATTGTATAGTCACTCAATTAGATTTAAACATATAATCAGATACCATGGGAGTATAGATTTGAATGCACTATATACATTGACTAGTAGTAAGAACCATATCGGATACCGTGGGAGTATAGATATGGGGGCGTTACAGTGAGAGATTTTAAAAACCTGAATAGACTGATGGATCTGATGATCCAGAACCAGGATGCTGGGTTACAAGTAACTTCAGACATAGTATCATTTTACGGTGTCTGAGTTGATGAGTAGGGGAAATTCCTCGCCATCCATCTCTTTTAATTTAAGGGCTTCTCCTGTCAATACCTCCTTGACAATAAATAGGCCTTCCCAGTTTGGGCCAAATTTTTCTTTAGATTGATCTTAGTTGTCAAGGACCTTCTTCAAGACCAAGTTATTTTCTTTGAATTTTCTTAGCCGGACTTTCTTGTTGTAGGATCGAACGATCCTCTGTTTGTATAACTGACCATGAAAGATGGTTGTAGCCCGTCTTTCATCTATTAGAGATAATTGGTGGTACCGATATTGTAACCATTGGTCTTCATCCAGCTAAGTGTCTATAAACACTCTCAGGGATTCCATTTCCACCTCTATGGGGAGCACTGCTTCCATGCCATAGGTTAATGTGTAGGGGTTACCCCAGTGGAAGTGCGCATTGATGTTCTGTAGGCTAATAGAGTCAGAGGCAACACGTCAGGCCATCCTTTATGATTCGCGTACATTTTTTGCATGATCTTTTTAATATGCTTGTTAGTTGCTTCAATAGCACCATTCATCTTTGGATGATAGATGACGGAGTTGAGATGCTTGATGTGGAATTTACAACACAATTCCTCCATTATTTAGTTGTTGAGGTTTTTGGCATTGTCTTTTATAATTACCTCTGGTTGTTCGTATCGACAAATGACATTATTTCTGATGAATCTATTGATAAACTCTTTAGTAACCTTCGGAGAATAGGCTGTTTCTACCCACTTGGTGAAGTAGTCGATCATGGTGAAGATAAGCTGATGACCATTACTGGCTTTGGGCTCGATTGGCCTGATCACGTCCATTCCCCAAATTAAGAAGGGCCATGGCAAACTCATATTATGGAGTTCCCTTGGAGGGGCGTGGATAACATTTCCATGAATTTGGCATTGGTAACATCTCTTGATGAGATCATCACAGTCAACTTTGAGAGAGACCTAGTAATGTTATGTTCTTAAGATTTTCTTGATAAGTAGAGGGCAACTCATGTGTGGGCCGCATACTCCAACATGGATTTCATCCATGAGTCTTTGAGCTTGATCTTTGTCTAAGTATCGTAGAAGGCCTAGTCCTGCATCTAATTTGTACAGTGTGTCTTTGCTCAGATTGAATTTTATGGTCATTCGAAGGATCCACTTTCTTTCAGCTTAACTCACCTCA
Source organism: Panax ginseng (assembly GCA_020205605.1). NCBI lineage: Eukaryota > Viridiplantae > Streptophyta > Magnoliopsida > Apiales > Araliaceae > Panax > Panax ginseng. The sequence continues at coordinate 87,131,344 of CM035139.1, read as the reverse complement.
GCGGGCATAGATCCATCTCATAGATATTCTTTGATAAACTGATACCAAGGGTGTTAGATGGGAGGCAGTTCATCCGATACTTCTTCGATGTAATTCTCATAGGCTGGTGCCTTTTGGCGGGCAAATGTGATATTTTGAATGTTTCCCCTCTCAAGTACGTTGATCAAGGAGGCCAAAGTTTCTAGTGCATCAGCATAGTCATTCATGTTCTAAGGAATGTGGAGGAAGGATATTTCTTCAAACTTCGAAGCCATCTGGATAACTTACCGATGGTAAGGCAGCAAATGTAATTCTTTGGTATGATAGACCCTAGTGGTTTGTATGATTACCAGTTCAAAATCTCCAAAGAAAATTAACCGTTTGACACTCATGGCTTGGGCTAACTTCAACCCCATTATACAGCCTTCACACTCAGCTGTGTTATTGTCCCGAAAGAGATACTAGAACTGCTCTAGCTCCGACACCTTCCATGTTTACAGCTCCATCAAAATACATCTTCCATGATGGGGTTGTATTGTCATGATGGTGTTGCTGAATTATCATTACCCCTTCATCGGGGAAATATATTTCCAAGAGTTTGAAATCCATGGATGGTACGACGGCCAGTTGATCTGTAATTCCTTGACCTTTAATAGACTTTTGAGTCACGTAGATGATGTCGAATTGTTGTAGGATCAACTGTCATTTGGACAGTTTACAACTCAACATAGGTTTATTGAATACGTACTTGAGAGGATCTATGCGGGATATAAGATGGGTTGTGTGACCATGGAGATAATGTTTTAATCACATCAAAACCCATGTTAATGCACAACAAGTCTTCTCAATCAAGGTATACTTGTGCTCACTGATGCTGAATCTTTTGCTGAGGTAATAGATAACTCTTTCTTGGCCTCTATCATCTTTTTATCCCATCATGCAGCCCATGGCATTGTCATTGATTAACAGGTACATAAATAGGGGAACATCATCCCTAAGAGGTACCAAGATAGGAGATTTGACTAGTTGCTCTTTGATTGAAAGGAAGGCTTTTTGACACTCTTCGTTCCACTTCTTGGAGGAGTTCTTCCTTAACAACTTGAAGATAGGTTCACAGGTTGTTGTGAGTTGGGATATGAATAGACTGATGAATTTGATTCTTCCCAAAACTCCCCGTATTTCCCTCTCTCTGTCTAGGGTATGGGCATTTTAGTAATGGCTTTAATTTTAGCAGGATCCAGCTCAATACCTTTGTGAGTTACTAGGAATTCCAGCAGGTTGCCTAACTTGAAGCCGAAGGCGCACTTGGCCGGATTTAGCTTCAAGTTGTACTTACGCAACCGATTGAATAGATTTTTAAGATATTCGGTGTGGTCTTCTTCCCTTTTGGGCTTGATAATGATGTCATCTACATAGACTTCTATCTCTTTGTGCATTAAATCATGGAAAAAAGCCACCATGGCTCACTGATAGGTAGCTCTGGCATTAATGAGGCCGAAAGACAACCATCTGTAGCAAAAGGTTCCCCAAGGAGTGACAAATTTTATCTTCTCCCGATCCACTTCAGCAACCATGATTTGGTGATACCCAGCAAAGTAGTTAACAAAGGAGTACATGTCATACTAAGTTGTATTATCAAAGAGTATGTGGATGAATGGTATGGGAAAGTTGTCTTTGAGATAAGCTTTGTACAAATCCCTGTAATCCACACATACTCGCACCTTCCCTCTAGGTTTAGGTATGGGGACAATGTTGGATAGCCACTCATAGTATGTTGATACCATGATGATGCCGGCTTGAAATTGTTTCACAATTTCTTCCTTGACTTTTAAACTCCACTAAAGTTTTAATCGCCTATGTTTTTATTTGACTGGCTTATATCCCTCTTTGATGGGTAGGCGATGAATGACGATGTCAGTTGACAAACCGACCATGTCTTCATTAGACCATGCAAATACATCCCAGAATTGGGTTAATAGAATAACCATGTCATTCCTTTGGCTTGGGGTAAGGATCGTACCAATCTAGATTTGTTTGGGGTTTTTGAGTTTCCAAGGTTGAAAGAGATGGTTAGATCATGGTTTCGCTTAGGTTTGTCTTTGACCATTTGTTTAATCTCCTCAGGCACCTCATAGTCCTCTTGCTCAATCTCCATCAAGTCAAAGTCCAAATTTACATCAAAGTTATAATCCTTGTGAAGAATTGGCACTCTATCAGCAAGTTTAGGCAAATCTAACTTTAGAGTCCTGAAACAAAATACTTTTACTTAATATATGAAACTGTTTAATCATACAGAGTGTTATCATGACATGAAAAAAATAACTGCTAATACTATGTAACAAAAGCAGGCAGTTATTGCTATCTACCTGGAAGAGGGATTTTTTACCGTTTTTACCCTTTTTGGCTAATGCAACGAGTGTTATTCCAATTATCAAGGATCAAGTCCTAATGGACAGCTGTGATGAAGGGGCGGTTATCGTCCTCCTCCTTTTGAATCATGACCATGACATCTGAGCAGTCGTCATCTGAGATATCCTTGTTCATACCCTCAGTATGTGCCAGAAAGTAAATCTTTGATAACTGTCTCTTAATGTCTTATTTGCGCCTTTGATTCCTTTCCTCCATGTCTGGGTCTAGAATCAAGACTTCTTTCCCATTAACCAGTATCGTCTTAGGAAACGGCATAACCGCCACAGAGACAGGAATTATCCTTAGAGGCCGTACATAATCTACATCTGTAGGTTTAAGCAACAACCTTATACATGAAGGAACCGGTGTATGCATGTGCGGGTTCCTATGACTGAACCCAGAGGAGTAGCCTAGTCCGGCCTTCCCTGTCTGGCTGGGAATTTAAATTGGTCATTTGATTCCTTGATGCTTCTTTCATTACCCTTGTCCTGATTGGAAACCCAATGATATCATCTCTTGACTAGCCGATATTACCTCGGCAGAAACTCTGGGTTTCAGAGCTTGAGCCCCGATGGGTTAATAGTGAGTGTTGCTCACCTCAAGGGCTTGGAAGCTGACAGGCTCAACTTCTTCATTGAAACTGATGAGAGGTAAATCACTTTGGACAGGAAACTCTGGTTCAGTATTGACAGTGACTAGATTACTGTTGCTGATATAATTGAGTTATTGATAAAGAGTGGATGGGACGGCTCCCTCCATGTGGATCCAAGGTCTTCCCAATAATAAATTATATCTCGTGGTGATTTTGAGTACTTGAAAGGATATATAGAATGTATGTGGACCAATTTACACGAGTAATTCAATCTCTCCTATAACATTTCGCTGAGATCCATCAAAGGCTTTGATGACTGTGTGGCTGCTTCGAATCCGGTTGAGATTGATGTTCATCATTTCTAATGTGGCATAGGGTTAGATGTTTAGGGATTATCTGTAAGATCCCGAATTTTATGAAATGAAAGTATTCAATTTTCTTATAATTATTATTCTATTTAGTAAATGGTTAAATTGATAAAAGTTTAAAGTTAAGGGTGATATTTAAAAAATTTGCAAAGTAAGTAAGTTGTTATAAAATATTCTTTGTGTCAGGAAATATTCGTTTGGTCGTGGAATATTCTTTTTGTCGGGGAATATTCGTACGACAACATAATCATTGATGGACCCCACAACGGAAGTATTGTCGTAATTAGAAAATGACAGAAATATCTTTTTTTTAAAAAAAATAATGGCGAAAGTTTTTACCGTTAAACTATTGAACTACCGGTGGTAAAAGTACAGTAATACGCATGGTTGCATAGTAACACACGGTATTGATTATTGATGCTTACGTGAGAAATCACTTAATTATACTCAATTTTTGCTATAGTAATTGCTGCATAATATCTCTCATATTATTAATTCAATTATTGTCACAGTAACATCTGCATAATATTTTATATTATTAAATCAATAATTGAGATGACAAAGTTGTTCATATTTTTATTTGTAATATTGACGATGTCTAAAAAGTTCTGTCGAGGAAAGGGGTTTGGTCACCTAATTGCGCGCCAATGGGGAGAAATCCTTATCGAAAAGCCCCCACTTTTTTGGTAATGATCTGGTTGTTAAATATTGTGAGTTATAATATTAACGATGAATAAGTTCGTATTGATTAAAGATGAAATTGATATTTCCATTGTGTTGGAATTATTAGTGTTAGTGAAAATTAACATCTATTCTAATAGTAATTGATGTCTGGAGGTTATATTGACCAATCGGGTAATTAATCAGATAAATAAGCAATTAATTGCTATTAATTCGCATGCTTATAACTATTTGTTCTCATGTGTGTACTATTGATTCATATGCATGTACTATTAGGGGATGTGGTGCAAGATTGATAATACTTGCATGACTAAATTAAAAATAGAGGTATAGATGAAGGTACTATACTATAATTATTTTTTCACATGTATAGAACTATTGAGTCACATGATTTTACTATTGATTCACATGATATACTATTAGGGGAGGTGGTGTAAGTTTAATAATACTTGCAGGACTAAATTAAAAATGAAGGAAAAGATGAAGATATTATACTGTAATATTTCGAGCCCCTAAATATGCAATTATCGAAACTATATTTTTCCTATAAATAGAAGCTCATTCTTCCTTCCTTCTCACCAATTCACTAAGACTCACAAGAGCAATTATAGAGAGAAAAGCTATAGAAAGAGAAGTTATAGAGAGAAAGAAGAAGAGAAGTCTGCTACTTCACTATTCCAGTATCCAGTCTTCTTATGAGGTAAGGGGTGTTATTTATTTCATATTCTGAAGAGATATTATTTTTTCGTATTCGTATGAAAATTATTATCTTTTAATATTCGTAAGGAATATCATTTCGTTCAATATTCGTAGGAATATTATTTTCGTTCAACAGTCGTAAGGGGTATTATTTATTTTATATTATGAAGAGATATTATTTTTTGTATTCGTATGAATATTATTTTCGTTCAATATTCGTAAGTAATATAATCTTCGTTCAATATTCGTAGGAATATTATTTTCGTTCAACAGTCGTAAGGTGTATTATTTATATCATATTCTGAAGAGATATTATTTTTCGTATTCGTTTGAATATTATTTTCGTTCAATATTCGTAAGGAATATCATCTTCGTTCAATATTCGTAGGAATATTATTTTCGCTCAACAGTCATAAGGGGTATTATTTCTTTCGTATTCATTAAGAGAGTTATTTTATTTTAATACTCGTTAGGGTTGTTACTCCATTGTTTATTATTCTACTAGAATAACCCGTCTACGCGGACTACCGCATGCATGGTGAAATTCTTTTGTTATTCCATTCTTTATTATTCTATTAGAATAACCTGTCTACGCGGACTACCAGATGCATGGTTAAATTCTTCTGTTATTCCATTATTTATTATTCTATTGGAATAACATGTCTACGCGAACTACCACATGCATGGTGAATGACCCTTCGTATTCATTCTTTATTAAATTGTGAAAATGATCTGTCTATATGGATTACCGCATTGCATATGAAAATCCATTTGCAGTCTCGTATATTCTATTATACTCGTATGAGATATCCTTTCTTTTGTACTCATCGTGGAATATCATTTTCTTTTGTATTTTCCTTTTATGAGTACTATTCATGAAGTACTATTCATAGGTACTATTCACAAAGTACTATTCACGAGTACTATTCATAAAGTACTATTCACGGGTTACTATTCTCGAAGTACTATTCATGGGGTACTATTCACCCGGAGTACTATTCATGACAAAAATTGATTTCTTTTTCGTCCAAATCATTTTTGATATAATATCATTCTTGAATTTTACTCCACAAAGCAGTATCATGTTGATAATTTGAATATTTTTAAACTCTGGATAAATTTAAAGTATTTAATATTTATCCTTTATTTCGTTTGATTAATACTTATATCATTGTCATCATCCTCATGCTTATATTGTGATGAAAGTCATCTTTGGCTTACGTGCAAAGATGGTTTGTTGATTATTTGTTTTACAGTTGTATATCTTTGGCTTACGTGCAAAGATGGACTGTTGATTATTAGTTTTACAGTTGTATATCCTTGGCTTACGTGCAAAGACGAATCGTTGATTGATAACTTTGGCCCATAATAGTGCAAAGATGGATGGGTGTATGTAGATCATGACCATCGGTGATAATAACGAATATCCTCGGCCCGTAGTGTATGGACAATTCGATGATGTGATTGGCATGATCATGACCATTAGTTAACAAACATGAATGTCTTTGGTAGTAGTGCAATCGATGCATAATTGATTGGTATGATCATGACCATTGGTTTTATAGTTGAATATCTTTAGCCCGTAGTGCAAAGGTAGACAACTGATTAGTATGATCATTGTTATTACATTTGAATATAGGGATAATATGTTGCATGTCAATTAATATTTGTTTTGAAGATGTATTCTAGAATGATATCTGAAATACAGGAGATGAGCAATGGGAAAATCATGATACAGAGGAAATAACCGGGAAGGTATAATCCCAATAGAAAACAAGGTATTCTCATCTCTTCGAACTACCAGGTACGTAAATTTTGAAGGCGAAATTTCATAAGGAGGGGAGATTGTGAGATCCCGAATTTTATTAAATGAAAGTATTCAATTTTCTTATAATTATTATTCTATTTAGTAAATGGTTAAATTGATAAAAGTTTAAAGTTAAGGGTGATATTTCAAAAATTTGCAAAGTAAGCAAGTTATAAAATATTCGTTGTGTCGAGAAATATTTGTTCGGTCGTGGAATATACTTTTTGTCGGGGAATATTCGTACGACTACATAATCATTGGTGGACCACACAACGAAAGTATTGTCGTAGTTAGAAAATGATAGAAATATCTTTTTTTTTAAAATAACGACGAAAGTTTTTACCGTTAAACTATTGAACTACCGGTGGTAAAAGTACAGTAATACGCGTGGTTGAATAGTAGCACACGGTATTGATTATTGATGCTTACGTGAGAAATCACTCAGTTATACTCAATAATTGCTACAGTAATTGTTGCATAATATCTCTTATATTATTGATTCAATTATTGTCACAGTATCATCTGCATAATATTTTATATTATTAAATCAATAATTGAGACGACAAAGTTGTTCATATTATTATTTGTAATATTGACGATGTCTAGAAAGTTCTGTCGAGGAAAGGGTTTTGGTCACCTAATTAAGAGCCAATAGGGACAAATTCTTATCGGAAAGCCCCCTCAATCCTGAGAATGATCTGGTTGTTAAATATTATGAGTTATAATATCAATGATGAATAAGTTCGTATCGATTAAAGATGAAATTGATATTTCTATTGTGTTAGGATTATTATTGTTAGTGAAAATCGACATCTATTCCGATAGTAATTGATGTCTGGAGGTTATATTGACCAATCAGGTAATTAATCGGATAAATGAACAATTAATTGCTATTAATTCACATTCTTATAACTATTTGTCCGCATATGTGTACAATTGATTCATATCCATGTACTATTAGGGGAGGTGGTGCAAGATTGATAATAATTGCATGATTGAATTAAAAATGGAGGTATAGATGAAGGTACTATACTATAATTATTTTTTTCACATGTATAGAACTATTGAGTCACATGATTTTACTATTGATTCACATGATATACTATTAGGGGAGGTGGTGTAAGTTTGATAATGCTTGCAGGACTAAATTAAAAATGAAAAAAAAGATGAAGGTATTATACTGTAATATTTCGAGCCCCAAAATATGCAATTATCGAAACTATATTTTCCTATAAATAGAAGCTCATTCTTCCTTCATTCGCACCAATTCACTAAGACTCACAAGAGTAATTATAGAGAGAGAAGCTATAAAAAGAGAAGTTATAGAGAGAAAGAAGAAGAGAAGTCTGCTATTTCACTATTCCAGTATCCAGTCTTCTTCTGAGGTAAGGGGTACTATTTATTTCATATTCTGAAGAGATATTATTTTTCGTATTCGTATGAATATTATTTTAGTTCAATATTCGTAAGGAATATCATTTCGTTCAATATTTGTAGGAATATTATTTTCGTTCAACAGTCGTAAGGGGTATTATTTATTTCATATTTTGAAGAGATATTATTTTTCGTATTCGTATGAATATTATTTTCGTTCAATATTCGTAAGGAATATCATATTCATTCAATATTCGTATGAATATTATTTTCATTCAACAGTCGTAAGGGGTATTATTTATTTCATATTCTGAAGATATATTATTTTTCGTATTCATATGAATATTATTTTCGTTCAATATTCGTAAGGAATATCATCTTCATTTAATATTCGTAGGAATATTATTTTTGTTCAACAGTCGTAAGAGGTATTATTTCTTTCGTATTCATTGAAAGAGTTATTTTCTTTCAATACTCGTAGGGGTTGTTACTCCATTCTTTATTATTCTATTGGAATAACCTGTCTACGCGGACTACCGCATGCATGGTGAAATTCTTCTGTTATTCTATTCTTTATTATTATGTTGGAATAACCTGTCTACACGGACTACCGCATTTATGGTGAAATTCTTCCATTATTCCATTCTTTATTATTCGTTGGAATAACTCGCCTCACGCGAACTATCGCATGCATGGTGAATGACCCTTCAGATTCATTCTTTATTAAATTGTGAAAATGATCTGTCTACGTGGATTACCGCATTGCAGATGAAAATCCATTTGCAGTTTCGTATATTCTATTATACTCGTATGAGATATCCTTTCTTTTATACTCGTCGTGGAATATCATTTTCTTTTGTATTTTCCTCTATTGAGTACTATTCACAAAGTACTATTCATGGGTACTATTCACAAAGTACTATTCACAAAGTACTATTAACAAAGTACTATTCATAAAGTACTATTCATGGGGTACTATTCACCCGGGTACTATTCACCGAGAGTAATATTCATGACAAAAATTGATTTCTTTTCGGTCCAAATTATTTTTAATACAATATCATTCTTGAATTTCACTCCACAAAGCAGTATCATGTTGACAATTTAGATATTTATAAACTTTGGATAAATTTAAAGTCTTTAATATTTATGCTTTATTTCGTTTGATTAATGCTTATATCGCTGTTATCATCCTCATGCTTATATTATGATGAAAGTCATCTTTGGCTTACGTGCAAAGAAGGGGCTCTCCAATAAGGATTTCTCCTTACTGGCACGCAATTAGATGACCAAACCTCTCCTTAGACAGAACTTTCTAGACATTGCCAATAATGTTATCTAATAATATTATTCAGATAATATTAATTATTGCTCCGATAATGGAAAATACTGTGTAGTGACAATTATTGAAACAACAGAAATATAAAATATCAACATAGCAATTATTGAATTAATAAAATAAAATATTGAACAATAATTACTGTAACAATTATTGAGTAGTGCCTTCTTACGTAAGAATCAATAATTGGTGCAATACCGTGTGCTACTGTGTTTTAACCACCGGGTATTCCAACAGTATTAACGATAACAACTACGCCGTTATTAATAAACAACTTATACTTGTCATTTTCTTCATCCAATTGCTTTCCGTTATGGGGCCCACACAAGGCTGCGCCGTCGTACGAATATTCCCCGACAGTAAAAATATTCCACCACCAAACGAATATTCCCCAACAATAATGAATATTTTATAACCACTTGCTTATTTAAAATATTTGCGTATTTTACCCATAACTAACCACATTAATCAAATCAACCCTTACTATTTCAAAATAATAAATAGAGGAAATTCAATTTTATTTATAATAAGTTGGGGTCTTACAATTGTCATCATTCTAATGCTTATATTGTGATGAAAGTCATCTTTGGCCCGTAGTGCATAGATGGACTGTTGATTGCTATGATTATGACCAGGGATCATTCGGTATAATCATGACCTATAATGTTATAAATGATGTGGTAAAAATCCTCATTGGCTAGTAGTGCATTGATGGACAGTTGTTGGCATGATCATGACCATTGGTGATAACACGAATATCATTGGCGTGTAGTGCATGGAAAATTCGTGGATGTGATACTAATGAATATCCTTGGCCCGTAGTACGTGGATAATTCAGTTATGTGGATTATTTATTAAGCTGAGTCTTAGCGATAAATTTGATGATAAACTTTTTAAATCATAGAATATAGTAGATATCATGCTCTACTTGACTCTTCTAATGGATTGCTTGTTCCGCTACAGTTAAACTTGTTGTTTATTGCATTCTACCAGTTTAACACTGTTGAAGGCTAACGATAATTTATTCTGCATTATCTTAGTCATAATATTCTTTACTGGGCTAGTTGAGATCACTCTTTGTTTTAATTAATCTCTTCAGGAAATGAAATATAGTTGGGACGAGTCGGGGAATGGAGTGATGGTCCAGGATGGTTGCTATAGTAGTCCTCGGTATTCTATGAAATAGTGTGATAATAATTATAATAAGGACTCCATTTGAGTTTGGATATTGTCTAGAAGATAATATTCATGTTAAAACTCTCAGCTCATGTTGTATAATTAAGTTGTATTTGTATTATGTACCATGTATTTGGTGACTCAGAATGAGTTATGTATACCTATTTTGGGGGCGTCATAGTTGGTATTAAAGCTTAGGGATATAATCCCTGGCTGAGATGTGAGACTAGAACTAGGAGGGGAGAGACTGGTAAATCCTTCGCTAGTATGACCTACCTAAGCTTATTTGTTATTTAATTTGTAGGTCAGACTATAGGGGTATTATGTGGTATGTCAATTAACCCTTGTTTTGTGGCAATGTTTGAAAATTACATCTGAAAATGATGAGATAAGCAATGGAGCACAGGAGACCGTTGAGTCACCACATATCAATAACCAGGATAATGTGCATCAAGAAGGCACCAATCCTCATATAAACAACAACACCGACCAAATGATGAACGATGGGATGTTCAGAGGCTTCCTGCAATTAATGCAACATCAAGCGAGATAGACTCCTGTGCAAAATGTAGGTGGAAACACTAGCAACTCAAGGATGGTCACTGCTAAGCAGTTCAAGGAGCTGGGACCACCAAAGTTTTTGGGAAAGCCAGAACCACTTAAGGCAGAGACATGGATAAAGCAGATCACCAAGATATTTGATGTCTTGGGATGCTCCGAGGAGCAAAAGGTTCCCTTTGCCACCTTCATGTTTCGAGGAGAGGCAGATTATTTATTAGAATCTGTAAAATGTACTCAACCACCGCATTAATGATGTCTTGGGAGAAGTTCCAATAACTCTTTATTGACAAGTACTTTCGCGAAAGTATTTGACACATGAAGGAGGTGGAATTCATCAAGTTAGAGGAAAACAATATGACAGTATCGCAGTATGAGGCTAAGTTTGTCGAGTTGTCCCGGTTTGCATCCCATTTAGTTGATAATGAGGAGAGAATGATGCGAATATTTTTGGGAGGTTTGAAACCCGAAATACATCAATACCTCATTTCTCACAAACTATGCTTGTATTCACATGTTGTGAATATGGCTTAGTTATTGGAGCATGATAATGAGTCAATCCAACTAAGAGATAGCTGCCAGCAAAATATAATACCAATGGTAGCAGTCATTGAAGCGGTGATAACAAACGTAGAGGGAATCAACATGCCAGAAATGGTAACCACTTTGGTGGTAATTATGGCCAAGACAATAGAAGTGGAAATTTCAAGAAGAGGAGATTCAATAATGATGGAAAGGCGTTAGCACCAGCACCCATTGTTAAGGAAGGAGAACGACCACTGATCGTATGCTTCAAATGCGGAGGGGAGGGACACATCAGTCCAAACTGCAAGATGCAGTCCAAAGCATGTTATAAATTACGGAAGAGAAGGTCACTTAGCCCAATTTAGTTGTGCAGTGAAGACAATTCCAGCTGGGATGGTGACACCAAATGTCATCCCAGCCAAGTCAAAACCGGTAGTTCAAGGGAGAGCATTTGTCGTGACCTCTCAAAAAGTGAGGAACCCAAACGAGGTTATTATGGGTAATCATAAACTCTTGCAAAGTCTATACCTTATTTGATACCGGTTCTACCCATTCCTTTATTTCTCCTACTTGCGCTCAACATTTAAATTTAACTACGGAGAAATTAGACTTTAACTTATCTGTTGAAACTCCGTTGGGAGAAACCATCATTACATCCACTGTTTATAAATCTTGTTTGATTCAAATTGGCACCCTCATATTACCTGTCAACCTTATCTCTTTAAAAATACTTGCATTTGATGTGATTTTAGGGATTGATTAGTTAACTACTCATTATGCTAAAATTGAATATTTTCGTAAGGTTGTTAGCTTTCATATTCCTAACCAACCTATTATGCGAATTGAAGCAACCAAACCACTAAAGTTAATCACTGTAATATCAAGCCATAAAGCTATTTGTTTATTCAAAAATGGATGTCAAGCTTTCTTAGCCCATGTCACAAATTTAAACAAAAATACGTCAGATTTGAATGATATTTCTATTGTTAATAAATTTCCTGACGTATTCCCTGAAGAACTTTTTGGCCTACCACCAGAGTGTTAAATCGAGTTTGGTATTGACCTTGAACCTTGTACAAAACCCATTTCCAAAGCCCCATATCGAATGGCTCCTACTGAACTTCAGGAGTTAAAAACCCAACTACATGAACTGTTAGACATTAGTTTCATTCGTCCTAGTACGTCTCCTTGGGGTGCTCCTATTCTATTCGTAAAGAAGAAAGATGGAAGTATGCGACTTTGTATTGATTATCGGGAGTTGAATCATGTCATCGTCAAAAAATAGGTACCCATTGCCTCACATTGATGACCTATTTGACCAGTTGCAAGGTGCCAAATTATTTTCAAAGATTGATCTTCATTCCGAATATAATCAGTTAAAGATTAAAACTGATGACATTCCAAAGACTGCTTTCAGAACCCGGTACGGGCATTATGAATCCTTAGTCATCTCTTTTAAATTTACTAATGCTCCTGCTACCTTCATGGACATGATGAACCGAGTATTTAAGGAATATTTGGATTATTTTGTTGTTTTCTTTATTGATTACATCCTCATATACTCTAAAAGTCGTGAAGATCATGAGCAACAATTGAGGCTGATACTCCAAAAGCTTCGTGAAAACAAGCTTTGGGACAAGTTGAAGAAATGCGAGTTCTGGCTTGAGGAAGTAGCATTCCTTGGGCACATGATATCAAACCACGAAATATCTATTGACCCAGCGAAGATTGAAGCAATACAATGTTTGGAGCAACCTAAGTCAGTGACCGAAGTACGTAGCTTTCTAGGCTTAGCTGGTTACTATCGGAGATTCGTGCAAGAATTTCTCAAATAACCACTCCGTTCACTCAGCTTACTCGAAAAGATACAAAATTCGGTTGAAGCGAGGAATGTGAGAAGAGTTTTCAAGAACTCAAGAGGAGACTCATTTCAGCACCTGTTCTGACAATACCATTTGGTTCAGAGGAATTTGTCATCTACAGCGATGCTTCAAGTAGAGGGTTAAGATGTATTCTTATGCAGCATGCGTGAGATCCCGAATTTTATGAAATAAAAGTATTCAATTTTCTTATAATTGTTATTCTATTTAGTAAATGGTTAAATTGTTAAAAGGTTAAAGTTAAGGGTGATATTCGAAAATTTTGTAAAGTAAGCAAGTTGATATAAAATATTCATTGTGTCGGGGAATATTCGCTTGGTCAAGGAATATTCTTTTTGCCAGGGAATATCCATATGACGAAACCATCATTGGTGGACGCCACAACAGAATAACTGTCGGAGTTAGAAAATGATAGAAATATTCTTTATAAAAATAACGGCAAAAGTTTTACCGTTAAACTGTTAAAATACCCGGTGGTAAAAATATATTAATACGCGTGGTTGCAAAGTAGAACGCGGTATTGATTATTGATGTTTACGTAAGAAGTCACTCAGTTTACTGAATTATTGCTACAATAATTGCTGCATAGTATCTCAGGTTATTTGATTCAATTATTGTCACAATATCATCTGTATAATATTTTATATTATTAAATTAATAATTAAGACGACAAAGTTATTCATATTATTATTTGCAATATTGACGATGTCTAGAAAGTTCTGTCGAGAAAAGAAGCTTGATCACCTAATTGTGTGCCAATAGGGAGAAATCATTATCGAAAAGCCCCCTCTTTCCTGGAAAAGATCTGGTTGTTAAATATTGTGAGTTATAATACATCATATGATAATACTTGTAGGACTAAATTAAAATGGAGAAATAGATGAAGGTATTATACTGTAATATTTCGAGGCCCAAAACGTGCAATTATCGAAACTATATTTTCCTATAAATAGAAGCTCATTCTTCTTTCATTCTCAACAATTCACTAAGACTTACAAGAGCAATTATAGAGAGAGAAGCTATAGAGAGAAAGAAGAAGAGAAGTCTGGTATTTCACTATTCCAGTATCTAGTCTTCTTCTGAGGTAAGGGATATTATTTTTTCAGTATTCGTAGAAATAATATTTTCTTCCATACTCTATAATACGTGAGTAATATTATTTCGTTTCATATTCCTAAATCTACACTCATTCTGTTAAAGTAGTGCTTCTATACTCCCTGAAATTAGTATAATATCCTTGATATTTGCATTTCATCCAGTATCTTTTCATGGAAATATTATTCTGAGCTTTCTGATAATTATTGATCTTTTCATACCAGAATATTATTCATGAGTCACTATTTATGGGTTACTATTCACTCAATAATTATTCACTCGGGTATTCGGGGAATTTTTTATGCCGGAGTACTATTCATAGGTTACTATTCATCCAGTTACTATTCACTAGGGTATTTGGGGAACTTTTCATGTCAGGGAACTTTTCATGTCAGGGTACTATTCATGAGGTACTATTCACGGGGTACTATTCACCCAAAAAAAATATTTGTTTTCTGTCCAAATTATTTTTGATACATGAATATTATTCTTGAATTTTACTCCACAATTGGTGATCATGTTGACATTTTAGATATTCTTGAACTCTAGATAAATTATATTATAAATGTTTAATATTTATCCTTTATCTCATTTGATTGTCTCTTTATATCATTGCCATGATCCTCATGTTTATATTGCGTTAAAAGTCATCTTTGGCCCGTAGTGTATACATGGAATGTTGGTTATTGGTTTTACAGTTGTATGTCTTTGGCCTATAATGCAAAGCAGAACTATTGATTGATATCTTTGGTCGTAGTGCAAAGATGAACTGTTGATTGATAGCTTTGGCCCGTAGTGCAAAGATGGACAGGTGTATGACATGATCATGACCAGTGGTGATACTAACGAATATCCTTGGCTATAGTGCAGCGATAATTCGATGATGTGATTGGCAGGATCATGACCATTAGTTAACAGTTGAATGTCTTTGGATGTAGTGCATTGACAGGCAATTGATTGGTATGATCATGACCATTGGTTTTATAGTTGAATATCTTTGGCCCGTGTAGTCAAAGATGCATAACCGATTGGTATGATCATTGTTATTACATTTGAATATCTTTAGCCTTTGGGGTAAGAATATTGTGTAAACGTTCTATTAAGCCTTTGTGGCAAGGAGGAACTGTTGATTCACATTATTATAAACATGAATTGTGAATTTAACTAAAATCTTTGGTGGTTCAGGTGAAAACAGGTGATGAAAGTTCTCTTTATCTTGGGTATAATAAAGAACTATTAATGGGTATTACATGGATAAAATTGATGATAAACTTTTAAATTATAGAAGATAGTAGATATCATGCTCTGCTTGACTCTTCTAATGGATTGCTTGTTCCGCTGCAGTTGTTGATCTAAAACTTATTGTCTATAATATTCTATCAGTTGTTATACTGTTGAAGGCTAAGGATAATTTATTCTGCATTATCTTAGTCATAATATTTCTTACTGGGCTAGTTGAGCTCACCCTTTTCTTTCACTGTTCTCTTTAGGAAATAAGAATATAGCTGGGACTAGTCGGGGAATGGAGTGATGGTTCGAGATTGTGGCTATAGTAGTCCTCACTATTTTTATAAAATAGTGTGATAATAATTGTAATGAGGACTCCATTGAGTGTGGATATTTTCTAGAAGACAATATTCTTGTTTAAACTCTCAGTTATGCTTTGTCATATTTTACACAACAATTGTATAAAAGAAGTTTGTAGTTGTATTATGTACCATGTATTTAGTGACTCAAGATGTGTGATGTATACCTATTTCGGGGGCGTCACAGCATGGGAAAGTTATAGCCTATGCCTCACGACAACTCAAAGAATATGAGAGGAATTATCCTACACATGATCTAGAGTTGGCAGCTGTCGTTTTCGCGCTTAAAATCTAGAGGCATTACCTATATGGGGAGAAAGTGGAGATCTATACGGATCATAAAAAGCCTCAAATATTTCTTCACCCAAAAGGAACTCAACATACGGCAACGATGTTGGCTCAAGATGTTGAAAGATTACGATCATACCATTCAATACCATCTTGGAAAAACGAACGTAGTAGCTGACGCATTGAGTAGAAGATCATATGTGGGTATGAGTGCGATATTGTCAATGCAAAAGCCTATTTGGTATGACTTACAAAGAATGGAGATAGATATAAAGACTCCAGGGACCCACATGATAATGTTAAATATACGAGTAGAACCGACTTTAATCAATAAAGTTAAAGTTGCTCAAGCTACGGACCTGGAGCTAATGCGTATGAAGAAGAAAGTACAAGAGGGTGCTATTCCGGAAGCAAGAATCGATGAAGAAGGAATACATCGAGTCAACACCAAACTTTGTGTTCCTAACGACTCTGATTTGAAGTATAAAATCATGATGGAGGCGCACAACACACCGTTTGCAATCCATCATGGGAGTACCAAAATGTATCATGATCTTCGACATACATTTTGGTGGAGCAATATGAAAAGAGAGATCGCGAAATTTATCTCAAGGTATCTAACTTGTCAACGAGTCAAAGCGGAGCATCAAGTGCCA
Organism: Panax ginseng; assembly: GCA_020205605.1. NCBI lineage: Eukaryota > Viridiplantae > Streptophyta > Magnoliopsida > Apiales > Araliaceae > Panax > Panax ginseng. The sequence goes on along the minus strand of CM035139.1, from coordinate 87,114,332 downwards.
AAAGGTCCATTATAAACACTTGAAATTCCAGAATGGAAGTGGGAGCACATCACCATGGATTTCGTTACTGGTCTTCCCAAGGTTTAACAAGGCATATATGCAATTTGTGTTATTGTTGAAAGATTGACCAAGTCTGCTCATTTCTTACCTATACGAGAAACTTATTCACTTGAACGTCTAGCTCATATATACATAAATGAGATTGTAAGACTGCATGGTATGCCAGTATCCATTGTTTCTGATCGAGACCCAAGATTCACTTCACGGTTTTGGGTTAGTTTGCAAAAAGCAATGGGCACGGATTTATGATTTAGTTCGGCATATCATCCTTAAACGGATGGGCAGTCAGAGAGAACTATTCAAACTCTTGAAGATCTATTAAGACTCTGTATCCTTGACTTCAAAGGAAGTTGGGACAAGTTCTTTCCATTGGTGGAATTCTCCTACAACAACAGTTATCAAGCAAGTATAGTCATGGCTCCATTCGTGGCGTTGTTTGGACGCAAGTGTCGTTGTCCAGTATGCTGGGATGAGGTAGGTGAAGCAACATTGTTGGCACAAGAATTAGTACGCATGACAACGTAAACGAATCAAATGATCCGACAACATATAAAAACCTCACAAGATTGACAAAAGAGTTATGTTGATCTTCATCGAAAGGACGTGGAATTCAATGTTGAAGATCATGTGTTGTTACGTGTTAGTCCATTGAAAGGAGTTATAAGATTTGGAAAGAGAGAAAAGCTCAATCCTCGATTCATTGGCCCATTTAAAATCCTTGATCGAGTAAGAACTGTGGCTTATAGACTCGCCTTACCGCCAAGTATGTCTCATTTTCATAATATTTTTCACATATCTATGTTACGTAAATATGTGAAAGACCCAAACCACATTATTGAATTAGAACCAGACGAGATAAGGGAAGATTTAACATATGAAGAGGTACCTATTAAAATCTTGAATAAGAAGGAACATATTCTACGCTCCAAGGTTATACCTCAAGTCAAAGTTTTGTGGAGAAACCACGATGTTGAGGAAATGACCTGGGAGTTATAATCTGAAATGAAATCAAGGTATCTGTAGACACTTGAAATTTCTATATTCCTATTACTAACACTACAGGAGGGCAGAATCGTCTTTCAGAGATAACCATGGAGGATAAACCAGTTTCGGAGACAACCCTAGAATCCTCAATTTTTCCATCTCAGAGACAACCCCGAGATACTCAGTTTCAGTTCCGAAGACAACCCCGGGAGTTTCAGTTCCAACCTCGGAGACAACCCCGAGGAATGCAATTCCAGTTCTGGAGACAACCCTGGAATACTTGGTTTTTCCATCTCGGAGACAACCCCGAGTTACTCCATTTTAGTCCCGGAGATAATCCCAGGAGTTTTAGTTCCAACCTCGAAGACGACCCTGAGGAATGCAGTTACAGGTCCGAAGATAACCCTGGAAAAGCTCATTTTAATCCCTAGAAGTCAGCTTCAACGTCGGAGATAACCTCGAGGTACTCAAATCCAACCCCGGAGATAACCCCGGGAGGTCAAGCACACCTCAAAGACAACCCTGAGGACCTTCAGTACTCACAGCAGCCCAATCTCAAAGACAACCCTGAGCAATGACTGTTAAATCAGCCCAAACCGGAGATTTCCACGGTTAGGGGAAAATAATCATTTTTCCACCTCGATCCCACATTCACGCCGTCTCAATAACACTTCAAAATACATTCTACACAGAAGTGTCCTACAAGAACCATAGCTAAAAATCTTGAGTGACTACAGCACAAGACATTACACCGGATAGAATTTGAAGACCTGAAAACCTGGGCATGGTCCCATCTTCCCAATTTTGTACAACCTCTTACCACATGTCATTGTGTAGCTCTCGACAACAACATTTTGGAAAGGTATTATATGCCTCAATCGGATGTCCGGATCAAAAGTTATGAAGGTTAGAGCAGATAACGCGTTGCATGCGTGCACGTACTTCAAGACGACGGGGCCCACAGAGCCCGGGGGCACCCAGGGTAGCCGTAGGTGGACCTGCAGCTCCCCCCTATATAAATAGAAGGCTTGGGGCATCAATTTTAGAGAGAGTAAAGGCGAGGAAGCCCTGTCTATTTTGCTCTGTACACACTATAAATTGAGTGCTTTCTCTTTCTAAACACCTGTGAGCTTGTGTTTTGCTACATTTTACCGGTGGAAACCGAGTTTTCATTCATTTAAAGCCATTTGAAATCTTCTTGGCAGCCCACTATAAGACATCTCACATTTCTTAAAGCCTTTCCCAACTTTCATTCACACACAGTTATTCACATTGAGAATCGTGTGTGTGCGTATGCCTAGACTTCGATCTGTGGCTTTTATTGCTTTCATATATATATATATATATATATATATATATATTTACATTTTCGTCCTTACCGAGTTTACTTTCATGCATTGATGATCGTCTATATATATATATATATTTACATTTTTGTCCCGCCTGGAGTTACTTCGTGGCGATTGATCATCTTTATATATATATATGAGAGCCTTTCCATAGCGTATTTTATTCTTTGTGAGAGAATCTGCGAATAACCCTTTTTGAACCGTTGATAAATTGATCGCATTTACCGAGATGAGTCTTAATATTTGATAAGCTTAATGACACGACATCTGTACTTTTATTTTAATATAAACACCCTACATGGTCAACATCTTGTCAAGACATTTAAAAGAAACGAATTTTTATTATTAAAAAACACCGGTAATACAAACAGGTATCTGTGTCTTTTTTTTTAACGATAATAAAGAATTCCTATATATATATATATATATATATATATATATATATATATATATATATATATATCATGTTTTACTACTATTAAAAAAAAGAAAAAAGAATCCAAACCTAGCACAACTTCTTACTACATGTACAAAAAAAAAAAAAAAATCAACCGACAAGCTCTTTACTACAAGTAAAAAAAAAAAAATTTCAAACCAAGACAACCTCTTACATTTGTTAAAAAAAAAAAAAATCAAAGCAAGATCACCTCTTTACGACATACAAAAAAAAAAAAAAAAAAATCAAGATACAACCTCTTACGACATTAAAAAAAAAAAAAAGAATCAAGCGAACCTCACGACCTCTTACGACAACTGAAAAAAAAAAAAAAAAAAAAGAAGCAAGCCCTGACTTCTTACGACATAAAAGTTCTTTACTTGTTATTCTAAATAAAATATTTGTTATTTTTATAACTCTTTCATTTAATAACAAATAAAGAATTATAATTCAAATAAAAAATAATATCTATTTTATAAAAATATATTTTATAATTTTTTATTTGCTATTTTATAAAAATATTTTATAAAAAATAAAGAATACAAAATATTTTATAACAAATAAAGAATATAAAATATTTGCTATTTGTTATAAAAATATTTTATAACAAATAAAGAATATAAAATATTTTTTATAAAATATTTGCTATTTGTTATAAAAATATTTTATAAACTTTATTTTATAAACAAATAGCAAATAAAAATAGCAAATATTTTATAAACTTTATTTGTTATAAAATATTTTGTATTCTTTATTTTTTTATAAAATATTTTTATAAAAATAGCAAATAAAAAATTATAAAAATATATTTTTATTTTTATAAAATATTTGCTATTTTTTATAAAATATTTGCTATTTGTTATAAAAATATTTTATATTCTTTATTTGTTATAAAATATTTTGTATTCTTTATTTTTATAAAATATTTTTATAAAAATAGCAAAATAAAAATTATAAAAATATATTTTATAAAATAGGATATTATTTTTATTTGAATTATAATTCTTTATTTGTTAATAAATGAAAGAGTTATAAAAATAACAAATATTTTATTTAGAATAGCAAGTAAAGAACTTTTGTGCAAGCTAAAAGTTATGCTTATTGATTCTTTTTTTTTTTTTTTTTTTGGTATGTCGTAAGAGGTTGTGCCTTGGCTGATTTTTTTTTTTTTTTTTTAATGTAAGAGGAGGTTATGCTTGAAATTTTATTTTTTTTTTAACAAACCGTAAGAGTTGTCCCATTGAATTTTTTTTTTTTTTTGTATGCCGTAAGAAGTTGTGTTTGCTTTTCTTTTTTTTTTTTTTAAAATAGTAAGACAAGAATATATATATATATATATATATATATATAGGAGTTATCATATTATGCGTTAAAAAAAAGACACAAAAGTAAAGTAAGTATGTAACCGTGTTTTTTTAATAATAAAATTCGCTTTCTTTTAAATGTAATCGACAAGATGTTGACCATGTAGGTGTTTATATTAAAATAAAAGCCAGTTTTAAGTCGCTTTCTATTATCAAATATTAAGACTCATCTCGACCATGCGATCAATTTATCAACTATCCAAAAGGGTTTGTTGATAGTTCTCACAACAGAACCTTGCTATGGAAGGGTCTCATATATATATATATATATATATATATATATATATATATATATATATATATATTTACATTTCCATCCTTTTGAGTTTACTTCGTATGGTTGATCGCCTATATATATATATATATTAAATTTTCGTCACTTTGAAAGTTTACTTCGTGGCGATTGATCATCTTTATATATATTTATCGCTTTTATATATTTACATTTCCAATCCCTCATGGAGTTTACTTCGTGGCGGTTGATCGTTCATATATATATTTACAGCTTTTATATATATAACTGCTTACAGCTTTCCTACAAACTGCAACATCATGTGAGCCTAGGAATCATGTGATCACAGATTTAGTCCCTGAATCTAGATTCAGTTCCCGTGATGGACATTTTCGGTTGTAACCAACTTGTAAATTATTCACGGTGTTTGGATTTCCTTAGATGTCTTACATGCCCACCAGGAGTTTGGCACTGCTTTGTACATTATTTTCTCGATGTTTCGCATCTCAAAAATAAAAGCAATCAAGCTGAACATATACTAAAATGGAATTATCAAAGGCCTCAATTACTATTGAGCATAAGGGTTTGAAAAACCTCTTTTCTAAAACATCCTTGCTATATCTTGTTAAAACTAAAATTTTATACAAAATTCAAACCCTTTGTATATAGGTGCAAACGAGGCATAGCACTAGTTCCAGATAATTGCACATTGACCTACACACAAACATTAAGATATAAGTTTAAATTAAAAAGTGACGGTTACCATGGTAACACGGATGTCGGGGGGTGCCTAACACCTTCCCTCCGCATAATCAAACCCCTGGACCCTAACGAATCTCGGTTTCACAGACTTGTTAAGCAGTGTTACATCACTAGGTCAATGTGCAAACCATTTCTCGGTTGAGTTGGTGCAACCATTTAAAAATATCAACTGGCGACTCTTACAGTCCAATAGTCAACATATACATGTCAGACCTTTTCAAACTTGTTTTTCCAAATAAATCTCACCTAACATGAGAACACCAAAAGACAAGAACAGAAAGGGACAAATAAAAATCCTGATGTTGACAGGTGGCTATTCTGCTGGGGACATCCAGTAAGAGGGTTTAAGTCTCTATTTCAAGCTTTTCAAAACTTATATCTGCTTGTGTATGGATGTTGAATTTACATTCGAATGAATGTGTACGAATGCATTTACTTACTGCACTTAGTGCTTCACACATGTCATCATTTCTATACAGTGAGGCACAATGAATGTGAATGTATGTTGAGTTCTCCCTCCACCTAGAGGCTATCCTGTCGGTGTTTGATTACTGAACTCGTAGGGAGACTAATTCCAACAAGTCTTAGGGTTGTCACCACTCAGATTCACTCCAGTTGAAAGACCGGATTACTTTCCCATTAAGTAAATTGCGATGATCTGGGAACCTTCATGCCAAAAAACCGGGAGAGTAACCTAAGATAGGTCAGCCTCTGATAAACCAAACGCGGAGGGAAGTCTCTTCATACTTTCCCATTTCAATTACTTGTAATATCGTATACTTGTAATTTCATTTCCATGTCAATCTCAATGTAATGGAAAGTATAAAGGAATATGTGTACATGAATTCCCTTTCATATCAAAACATAACATATTATCTTGTCAAACTGACACCTGTTTTGCAGGATAATACTCCCAAAACGGATACACATTACATGTAACTTTCTACATTCACTAAGACTAAACTACATAAGTCTTTTTGTAGGGAAGCAATTTGGCTTGTTATCCGTTCAAATTCAAAAAAGACAACAAGCCTACAACCAAGCATGGCTACATTTGGCCAGTCTAATCCTACTCCTGTCTCTCGTGAGTAGTTTAAAGGATTAAACAACCAAATTACAGAGTTGGTTGTTCCGTTCAAAGAACTACACCAGTCCACTCAGGTTCCACTAATACCCATACATAGAGAGTCCTCTACACATGGAGGAATACGTAGGCAGCCATTCATGGTGCTACACGGTACTCATAACTATACATTCATTCTATTGAAACGACATCAAAATGTGTGTATCAACGACATTCTTATTACATTAATAATATTACATCCCGTCCCCAGGTTCTGAAACCATTACATTCTTTGTTCATCATACTATAATATATACAACTTACTAGTTTATTACAAGGTAAACTAATAGTTCATCTTCGTCTTGCCTTTATCCTTGTCAGATCCCTTGGTTCATTCGGTCCTAGCTGCATTCATATGGTTCAAGAAAGAATGAGCATAACAAGCTCAGCAAGTACACCAATTTCTTTTAAACAACATGCTTGAAATATAGGAATCGTATATCTTCAATAACTGAACAATACTTATGAAGTTCTATCGATAATTCAAAATAGCACTTCTTTTCCTTCAAAATATTTTACAATATTAATATTCAGTAAAACATCAATTCTGGCTCAAGACCATGAATGTTTCGTAATTTCTTTGAAAAGGACTACCCGACACTAAGTTCGTAAGTCCAGCATATCTTACGAGCACTTCTGGGTGATCAGCCCATAGTACTCTATGTTGATCAACACTACATCCTGCTAAACGTATGTACGTTTAAGTTTTGGCAACCTCACGTGCCCATCGAATAATCGATGAAAAATACATTTGTTTATTCATACTCAAGCTTACCTTGAATCCGTACCAAACAATTGGCATAGGATAGCGTTAACAATTCTATATTGAAAGATTTGTAAATAAATCAATCAAATCTTCGAGATTAGTCTAGCCGAGGTAAAACTGGCATCGACCCTTTAGTAAAATAGTTCATGCATTTCATAACATGAATCACAGAAAACCTGGCTAACACGAAGGTTAAACAAGCGTTTAAGAAAAACTTGCCTTCAACTTCTGCTACAGTAAAATTACTTTTCCTTTGAGTCTTTACAGTCTCTACAACACATAAACACATAGCATACCACATTAAGTCATGAATGAACATACATGGTTCCTAATGAATCTTACCCTTCGTCTTAATTTAATCATGTATTAGATTTGTTATTTATTGGTTTTGGTTTATCGTTATAATCTTACATCATTCTTACCAACTTCTTTCTCTTCTATGTCTTACTTGGATTTACTTTATTAATATAACTCGTTTCTAGTTAATCATCCTCCTTCACGGCTTACTAACGTTATCACATTTATTAATTGAAACTCGATTGTAAAGTACACATATTACATACCGTTCACGTTCACATTCAATTGACTTATCTCCAACCTTTAGTATTATACTTAAGGTTTATAACATCTTTTAATGATGTTACATTAGGTTTAGCATTGATACGATTCCTTATCATTAACTTGTTTCTCCTTTATATTCAAAACCTTTCCTCTCAAGGCTTTCCCTAATGCTGGCGCTGCGGCGCCTGCATTCCTTCTCTGTGTCACGCCGCGGCGTGACTTAGCAGTGTGTATGGTCTGGACTCAGTGTTGTGGCGTGAGTCTCCTTTGCTATGGTCAATCACACTGCAATTAATTAGCAAGATGTACCCTATCTCTACCTCGCGTTGCGGCCTGGGCCTTTTGTGTTCTGAGTTAGCCATGGCTGCATGGACTCTGTGCCTCAGAAAATTTTGACAGTTTTTCAACTTTACGAAATTCCCGGACGCATAACTTCTTCATTATAAGTCTGAATTGGCTCGTTCAAGAGCCTATGGTTCACAAATTACATACTCTACATGTTCATGTAAGAATTTTATCTATTTGACTTCGTTTGCTAAAAATTCACATATTAGTTCATTTTTAACGAAAACGGTAAATGTTCATGAACGTTCAACGCTCGTTTCTTCATTCTATGTCAGAATTCGGTCATTCTCTAGTTCGCAACTCTATAATGCCAAATGAGACTTGTCTCCATTGAAAACTAATGTTTCCAAGCTCAATATCAAAATTTGACCTCCATTCTGAGAATTTTATGAATTCGACGATTATCGTCCGAACTCGTGAATTTCGTTATAACTTCATTTCTTAAGATTTGATCTTCGCTTTAAATGGATTCAATCCATCATATTAACATCTTGACATACATAATTCATTAACTTATAAACATGATAAGTTATTACTTGTCCTTTGTGAGTTTATAACTTATAAAAGTATAAACTACTTATGACTTCCTTTCTCATGACTTATTATAGATTAAGTCTTTTAACCACCATTCTTACTTCTTATTATCATACAATCTTATTAAAGTACACATATAAGTAGTTCATATAAGCTCTTCATAAATTCATAACTTAATTAAGTATAAATTACTTATTCATAACTTATACGGCTTAAGTCCATTGATTAATCATTCTTATCATTCCTTAGCATACATGTTCTACCACTACCCACTTCTCTAACAATGGAAGAGAAAGAGATTCATGGTTTAAGTTCTTACCCTTGATAATCACTTGGTTAATCTTTATTCTCCTTCTTGCTTCTTGAATTCTCAAAGGCTAACTTATTCTAGCTTTTGTAGCTTTTTCTCTCTAACCAATAAGCTATAAGTTATTGGATGAAAATCTAACAACTAACAAATGAGCTAGCAAGCTTCCTATTTATAGGAAATCCTAATTGAGGGCTTAATGGTTAATAAGCCATTCCACCTCCTTAATAAACCTCTATACTATTCATTACTTAAACCCTAAGTTTACTTGCTCACCAAATAAGTTACTTGGCCATCACAACACTTAGCCATTAAGTTAACTTGGTTACCACACGTAAGCACTTTACTTGTTCATCACAAATAAGCACTTTAATTGCTTATCACACATAAGGACTTTACTTAGCCTTTAAGTTACTTAACGTATCCTTTACTTAACACTTAAGTCTACTTACTCAAAACACTTAATTCTTGGTCACCAATACACCCATGGGTTGCCCCATGGATCAAACTTTACCCATTGGATTAATATTTTGGGCTTAAGGTTTAACTAACCTAACTTATACATTGGGCTTGTAATTAAACAAACACTTGGGCTTGTTCATTAAATTACATTGGACTTAACCATTCCTATATTTGGGCTTTAACATTAATTTGTATTGGGCTGTATTATTATCCCAATTGGTCATTACAATTTCCTACACAATTCAACAAATCCATTACATTTGGCTTAAAGCCTTATAACGTATAATCTACGTATTCATCTCGTATTCTCACTCGTATACTTATTTAATATACGACATTCCATCATTCATACATACTCGTATGATACTTCTTATCACACTCGTATCCATTACGTCGTACAATACCTACGTATTATACGATCATTGCTTTAATTCATTATATGCATTTAAATTCCTTCTCAGAACCCATTCTCCCTAACCGTTAGGTTTTAAGTGTGCAGGCAAAAAACTATGTTTGCCATAATTGAAATATTATTGGATATTCTATCTCACCTCGATATTCTATCATTACGTATTTCTCGGAGGTTCAAAAATAATTCCCGAGCAAAAATGCGTGAATAGTGTTTTTCAGAAAATTTCTCGGAAAGCTTTTATTTTTGTCTTGGAAACTCAAACACTTTAATTCTACCACGTAACCAAAATACTACGACATTCCGATATGTCTAAGTCATAGAACGAACTTCAAATAGCTTACTCCCATAATTAATTAATTAAATTCATTTAATCCACATAATCAAATACAAATTTAATTCTCAAAAATCCAAATTTTCTGGGGCGTTACAACATGACTTTCCAAATCTGGAAAACTCAGATTGTGCCCAGAAGGCTCTGACAAGATCTTCATGGGCTCGGATCTGACAGTGGTTTGATGATCTGTTATTGTTGTTGCATCTAAGTTGTAGTATGTTGGTTAGACTACATGTTTATGCCTTAAAATCTCCTAAACATCAAATAGATTTATTGTAAGACCCCAACTTTTATGAATAAAGATGAATTTTCTATAATTATCATTTTTGAATATTATGGAATGAATTTGATATAATGTTATAGTTGTGGATAATAGTTATAAATTTTGCAAAGTACGCAAGTTGTTATATAATATTCGATTGGTCGGGGAATATTCGTATTAACAGGGAATATTCGTACGACGGCACAATCATTGGTGGACCCCACAACAGAATTATTGTCGGATTGAGAAAACGACAAAAATATTTTATGAAAATAACGGCGGAAGTTTTATCGTTAACTGTTGAAACACCCGGTGTTAAAAGTACAGAAATATGTGTGGTTGCATAGTAGCACACGGTATTGATTATTAATGCTTACGTGAGAAGTCAATCAGTTTTGTTCAATTATTTCTTCAGTAATTGTTGCATAGTATCTCACGTTAATAGATTCAATTATTGTCGATATTTTATATATTATTAAATCAATAATTGAGACGACAAAGTTATTAATATTATTATTTGCAATATTAACGATGTCTAGAAGTTCTTCCAAGGAGAGGTTTGGTCACCTAATTGCGCGCCAATATGGAGAAATCCTTATTGGAAAGCCCCCTCTTTCTTGGAAATGACCTGGTCGATTAATAGTGTGAATTATAATAATGATGATGAAGTTTTGTTTTATTAGTATTATTAATGTAATAAAATGGTAAAAGCTTTTTATATAAAATGTAATACTTTTATAAAGTTATTCGTTTTATTAGACTATAAATAGAATATATTATATTCTATTATGCATAGTATTTTGCATAGTAAAATCTTTTTATATAAAACATAATACTTTTATAAAGTTATTCGTTTTATTAGATTATAAATAAAATATATTATATTTTATTTAAAAGATTTTGTTTTATTAGAATATTTTATAGTGAACCAATTTGCACCGTCCGTTTAAAAATAAATCAATCTGGACCGTTCAGGAATTAGTTACTATTCAGTCCCTTCTCCTATAAATAGAAGCTCATTCCTTCATTATTTCTTACAAATTCACTTAAATCTAGAGAGAGAAACTATAGAGAGAAAGAAGAAAAGTATTCTGCTACTTCACTACTCATATATCCAATTTGTTCTAAGGTAAGGGGTATTATTTCTTTCGTATTCATGAAGAGAACTTCTCTTATTCTATTTTTTTATTCTATTGAATAACTCGTGATACGCTGCCGGATCTCACCCTATACTTGGTGAAATTCTTATGTTATTCCATTCTTTATCATTATGTTGGAATAACCTGTCTATGCGAAGTACCTCATACATGGTGAAATTCTTCTGTTATTCCATTCTTTATTATTCTATTGAAGCATCTTGTCTGTGCGTTTATGCATGACCTGGTTTCGTTATTTATTATTCTATTGGAACATCTTGTCGGTGCGAATTTCGCCTGACCTGGTTCCGTTATTTTTTATTCTGTTGGAATATCCTGTCTGTGCGTTTACGCATGACCTAGTTCCATTATTTATTATTCTGTTGGAATAACCTGTCTGTGTGGTCTATCGCATGCCTGGTGATTTCTTTTTTTATTCCATTCTTTATTATACTTAGTTGGTTAAAGTTTTGACTTCAATACTCCATGAAATTAGTGGAATATCCTTGATATTTGTGTTTCATCCAGTATCTTTTCATGGAAATATTCTTCTGACAATTCTTGAATTTTACTTTACAAAGAAGTATCATGTTGACAATTTGGATGTTATTAGTTCCAGGATAAATTAATTCTTGAACTTGTTTTATTGAATTCTTATATCATTGGCATCATCCTCATGTTTATATTATGTTGAAAGTCATCTATGGCCTGTAGTGCATAGATGGACTTGGTATGATTATGACCAGGGATTAATCGGTATAATCATGACCGTAATGTTACAAATGATGTGCTAAAAGTCCTCATTGGCCCGTAGTGCATTGATGGTCAGTTGTTGGCATGATTATGACCATTGATGAATACACGAATATCCTTGGCCCATAGTGCATGGATAATTTGTTGTAGTGATACTAATGAATATCCTTGGTCGAAAAGGTGGATGATGTGGATTATTTATTAAGTCGAGTCCCAATGATAAAAGTGATGAAAACCTTTTAAATCATAAAAGATAGTAGATTTTATTCTCTACTTGACTCTTTTAATGGATTGCTTATTCCGCTGCAGTTAAACTTGATGTTTGTTATATTGTATCAGTTTAACACTGTTGAAGGCTAATGATAATTTATTCTGTATTATCTTAGTCATAATATTTCTTACTGGACTAGTTGAGCTCACCCTTTTACTTTCATTGTTCTCTTCAGGAAATGAGAACGTAGTAGGGACTAGTCGGGGAACGGAGTGACGATCCAGATAATAGCATTAGTAGTCCACACTATTCTATTAAATAGTGTGATAATAAATGTAATGAAGACTCAATTGAGTGTAGATATTGTCTAGATGACAATATTTGTATTAAAACTCACAACATATGTTTTGTCGTATTTTACACGACTGTTGTATAATTAAGTTGTATTTTAATTTTGTACCATATATTTGGCGACTCAAGATGGGTGATGTATACCGATTTTGGGGGCGTCACAGTTGGTATCAAAGCTTAGGGATATAATCCCTGGCTGAGATGTTAGACAAGAACTAGGAGGGGAGAGACGGGGAATTCCTTCGCTAGTATGACCTACCTAAATTTATTTGGCATTTAATTATTCGGTCAGAGTATAGGGATAATATGTGTTATATTAATTAACCCTTGTTTTGTGGCAGTATTTGAAAATGGCATCCGAGAATGTTGAGATTAGCAATGGAGCACAGGAGACCGTTGAGTCTCCACAGATCAATAATCAGGATAATGTGCATCAGGAAGGCGACAATCCTCAGGCAAACAACAACACTGACCAGATGATGAACGATGGAATGTTCAGAGGCTTTATGCAATTCATGCAACATTAGGCAAGAGCAGCTCCTGTACAAAATGCAGGTGGAAACACCGGTAACTCTCTTGACGGTCATCATTAAGCGCTTCAAGGAACTGGGACCATCGGAGTTTTTTGGAGAGCCAAAACCACTTAAGGCAGAGACGTGGATAAAGCAGATCTGCAAGATATTTGATGTCTTGGGATACTCCGAGGAGCAAAAGGTTCCCTTTGCCACCTTCATATTGAGTGCAGAGGTAGATTACTGGTGGGAATCTGTAAAATGTACTCAACTTACCGCACTGAAGATGACATGGGAGAAGTTCCAAGAATTGTTCAATAACAAGTACTTTCCCAAAAGTATTCGTCACATGAAAGAAGTAGAGTTCATCAAGCTAGAGCAAAATAACATGACCGTGTCGCAAAGACGGGCCAAGTTTGCCGAAGTTCTCCCAAATTAATTCCCATTTGGTTGATAATGAGGAGAGAATGACACGAATGTTTCTAAGAGGTTTGAAACCCGAGATACGTCAATATCATATCTCTCATAAACTGTGTTTGTATTCAGATGTTGTTAATATGGCTCAGTTATTGGAACGCGCTAATGAGTCAACCCAACCAAAAGAGAGTAGCCGACAAAATGATAATACTAGTGATAGCAGTCATCGAGGCGGTGACAATAAGCGTGGAGGGAATCAACATGCGAAATGGTAACCACTTCTACTTGGTAATCATGGCCAAAACAATAAGAATGGACATTTCAAGAAGAGGAGATTCAACAATGATGGAAAGACATCACCAAAGACCCGTTGTTAAGGAAGGAGAATGACCACCTATCATATACTTCAAATGCGAGGGAGGGACACATCACCCAAACAAATGAGATGCCATCCCAAGCATGTTATAATTGTGAAAGAGAAGGTCACCTAGCCCAATTTTTTCGTTCACCGAAGACAAGTTCAGCTAGGATGGAGGCACCAAAGGACGCCCCGTAAAAGTCAAAGCCAGAGAGTGGAGGAGAGCGTTTGTCGTGACCTCCTGAAAGCAAAAGAACCCGAACGAGGTCATCACGTAAGCTTATCATAAACTCTAGCGAAGTATATACCTTATTTGATACCGTTTCTACCCATTCTTTTATTTCTCCTACTACTTGCGCCAACGCTTAAATTTGACTCTGGAGAAATTAGACTTTGACTTGTCTGTTAAAACTCCGTTGGGAGAAACCTTCATTACATCCACTATTTATAAGTCTTGTTTGGTTCAAATCGGTACCTTCACATTACCTGTCGATCTTATTTCATTAAAAATACTTGCATTTGACGTAATTCTAGGGATTGAATGGTTAACTACTCAACATGCAAAAATTAATTGTTTTCGTAAGGTTGTTAGCTTTCATATTCCTAACCAACCTATTATGTGAATTCAAGCAACCAAACCATTAAAATCAATCACTGTCATCTCAAGCCATAAAGCTATTCTTTTATTGAAAAACAGACGTCAAGCTTTCTTAGCTCATTACACGGATCTAAACAAAAATACGTCAGTTTTGAATGATATTTCTATTGTTAATGAATATCCTGACGTATTCCCTGAAGAACTTCCTGGCCTACCCCCAGAGCATGAAATTGAATTTTTTATCGACCTTGAACCCGGTACAAAAACTATTTCCAAAGCCCCATATCGAATGGCTCCTATTGAACTTTAGAAGTTAAAGACCCAACTGCAGGAATTGTTAGACATCGGTTTCATTCGTCCTAGTATGTCTCCTTGGGGTGCTCCTGTTCTATTCGTGAAAAAGAAAGACGGGAGTATGCGACTTTGTATTGATTATCGGGAGTTGAACCATGTCACTATCAAAAATAGATATCCATTGCCTCACATTGTTGACATGTTTGACTAGTTGCAAGGCGCGAATTTTTTTTCAAAGATTGATCTACGTTCCGGATATCACCAATTGAAGATTAGAACCGATGACATTCCAATGAAGACTTTCAGAACTCCGTACGGGAATTATGAATTCCTAGTCATGTCTTTTGGATTGACTAATGCTCCTGCTGCCTTCATGGATATGATGAACCGAGTATTCAAGGAATAGTTGGATCACTTTGTGATCGTCTTTATTGATGACATCCTTATTTATTCCAAAAGCCGTGAAGATCATGAGCAACACTTGAGGCTGATACTTCAAAAGCTTTGTGAATATAAGCTTTATGCCAAGTTAAAGAAATGCGAGTTCTGGCTTGAGGAAGTAGCATTACTTGGGCACGTGGTATCAAGTCATTGAATATCTGTTGACCTAGTAAAGATTGAAGCTTTTCAAAGCTGGGAGCAACCTAAATCAATGACCGAAGTACGTAGCTTTCTCGGCTTAGCTGGTTATTATCGAATATTCGTAGAAGGGTTTTTTCGAATTGCTACTCCCTTAACTTAGCTGACTCGAAAAGATACAAAATTCGGTTGGAACGAGGAATGTGAGAAGACTTTTCAAGAACTCAAGAGAAGACTCATTTCAGCATCTGTTCTGACAATACCATCTGGCTCGGAGGGATTTGTCATCTACAGTGATGCTTCAGGCAAAGGGTTAGGATGTTTTCTCATGCAACATGGGAAAGTCATAGCCTATGCCTCTCGACAACTCAAAGAATATGAGAGGAATTATCCTACTCATGATCTAGAGTTGGCAGTTGTTGTCTTCGCACTTAAAATTTGGAGGCATTACTTGTATGGGGAGAAAGTGGAGATCTTTACGGATCATAAAAGCCTCAAATATTTCTTAAATATTTCTTCACTCAAAAGGAACTCAACATGCGACAGCGACGTTGGCTTGAACTATTGAAAGATTATGATCATACCATCCAATACCATCCTGGAAAAGCAAACGTGGTAGCCGATTTAATTGAGTAGAAGATCATATGTGGATGAAAAGCGATATTGTCAATGCAGAGGCCCATTTTGTATGTCTTGCAAAGGATGGAGATAGAGATAAAGACTCCAGGGACCCACGTGATGATGGCGAATATACGAGTAGAACCAACTTTAATCGATAAAGTTAAAAGTTTGCTCAAGCTACGACACTGAGCTAATGCATATGAGGAAGAAAGTACAAGAAGGTGTTATGCCGGAAGCAAGAATTGATGAAGAAGGAATACTTCGAGTCAACTCCAGACTTTGTGTTCCTAACGATCCTGAGTTAAAGTATAAAATAATGATAGAGGCGCACAACACACCATTTGCAATCCATCCTGGGAGTACCAAAATGTATCATGATCTTTGACATACATTTTGGTGGGGCCATATGAAGAGAGAGATAGCGCTGTTTATCTCAAGGTGTTTAACTTGTCAACGAGTCA
Source organism: Panax ginseng (assembly GCA_020205605.1). NCBI lineage: Eukaryota > Viridiplantae > Streptophyta > Magnoliopsida > Apiales > Araliaceae > Panax > Panax ginseng. Next base: position 87,097,748 of record CM035139.1, on the reverse strand, counting down.
AGGCAGAGCATCAAGTACCAAAAGGTCCATTGCAACCACTTGAAATTCTAGAATGGAAGTGGGAACACAAATTACCATGGATTTCAAGCATCGGTCTTCCCAAGGTTTCTCAAGGCATAAATGCAATTTGGGTCATTGTTGATAGATTGACCAAGTCTGCTCATTTCTTACCAATACGAGAAACTTATACACTTGAATGTCTTGCTCGTATGTACATAAAAGAGATTGTAAGACTGCATGGTATGCCAGTATCCATAGTTTTTTATCGAGACCCAAGATTCACTTCACGATTTTGGGTTAGTTTGCAAAAAGTTATGGGCACGGATTTACGATTTAGTTCGGCATATCATCCTCAAACGGACGGACAATCAGAGAAGACTATTCATACTCTTGAAGATTTATTAAGACTTTTTGTCCTTGACTTCAAGGGAAGTTGGGACAAGTTCTTACCATTGGTGGAGTTTTCATACAACAACAGTTATCAAACAAGTATTGGCATGGCTCCATTCGAGGCGTTGTATGAAAGAAAGTGTCATTCTCTAGTATGCTGGGATGAGGTGGGTGAAGCAACGTTGTTGGGACCGGAGTTGGTACGTATGACTACAGAAAAGATTCAAACGATCCCACAACGTATAAAAACCTCACAAGACCGACAAAAGAGTTATGCTGATCTTCATCGAAAGGACGTGGAAATCGATATTGGAGATCATCTGTTGTTATGTGTTGCTCCATGGAAAAGAGTTATAAGATTTAGAAAGAGAGGAAAGCTTAATCCTCGATGCATTGGCCCATTTTTAATCCTCGATCGAGTAGGGATCAGAGCCTATGACTAGACTTCACCGGTCAAGTATGTCTCGTGTCCATAACGTTTTTTATATATCCATGTTACGTAAATATGTGAAAGACCCGAACCACATTATTAAGTTAGAAACGGACGAAATAGCGAAAGATTTAACGTATGAAGAGGTTCCTATTCAAATCTTGGATAAGAAGGAGCATATTCTACGCTCCAAGGTTATACCTCAAGTCAAAGTTTTATGGAGGAACCACGATGTTGAGGAAATGACATGGGAGTTAGAATCTGAAATGAAATCAAGGTATCCTTACCTCTTCGATATACCAGGTACGTACCCTAATTTTGAGGGCAAAATTTCTTAAGAAGGGGAGATTGTAAGACCCCAACTTTTATGAATAAAGATGAATTTTCTATAATTATCATTTTTGAATATTATGGAATGAATTTGATATAATGTTATAGTTGTGGATAATAGTTATAAATTTTGCAAAGTACGCAAGTTGTTATATAATATTCGATTGGTCGGGGAATATTCATTTTAATAGGGAATATTCGTACGACGGCACAATCATTGGTGGACCCCACAATGAAATTATTGTCGGATTGAGAAATCGATAAAAATATTTTATGAAAATAATTGCGGAAGTTTTATCGTTAACTGTTGAAACACCCGGTGTTAAAAGTACAAGAATACGCGAGGTTGCATAGTAGCACACGGTATTGATTATTGATGCTTACATGAGAAGTCACTCAGTTTTGTTCAATTATTTCTTCAGTAATTGTTGCATAGTATCTCACGTTAATTGATTCAATTATTGTCGATATTTTATATATTATTAAATCAATAATTGAGACGACGAAGTTATTAATATTATTATTTTTAATATTAACGATGTCTAGAAGTTCTGCCATGGAGAGGTTTGGTCACCTAATTACGCGCCAATAGGGAGAAATCCTTATTGAAAGCCCCTCTTTTTCCGGGAACGACACAATTCGTCGATTAATAGTGTGAATTATAATAATGATGATGAAGTTTTGTTTTATTAGTATTATTAATGTAATAAAAGTAAAAAGCTTTTTATATAAAAATGTAATACTTTTATAAAGTTATTCATTTTATTAGACTATAAATAGAATATATTATATTCTATTATGCATAGTATTTTGCATAGTAAAATCTTTTTATATAAAACAGAATACTTTTATAAAGTTATTCGTTTTATTAGATTATAAATAAAATATATTATATTTTATTTAAAAGATCTTGTTTTATTAGAATATTTTATAGTAAACCAATTTGGACCGTCCGTTTAAAAGTAAATTAATCTGGACCGTTCAAGAATTAGTTACTATTCAGTCCATTCTCATATAAATAGAAGCTCATTCCTTCATTATTTCTTACGAATTCACTGAAACTCTAGAGAAAGAAACTATAGAGAGAAAGAAGAAAAGTATTATGCTACTTCACTACTCTTATATCAAGTTTGTTCTAAGATAAGGGGTATTATTTATTTCGTATTCATGAAGAAAACTTCTCTTATTCCATTTTTTTTATTCTGTTGGAATAACCTGTATACGCGGTCTACCCTATACTTGGTGAAATTCTTATGTTATTCCATTCTTTATCATTATGTTGGAATAACCTGTCTATGCGAAGTACCACATACATGGTGAAATTCTTCTGTTATTCCATTTTTTATTATTCTATTGGAACATCCTGTCTGTGCGTTTACGCATGACCTGGTTCCGTTATTTATTATTCTATTGGACCATCTTGTCGGTGCGAATTTTGTCTGACCTGGTTCCGTTATTTATTATTCTGTTGGAATATCCTGTTTGTGCGGTCTATCGCATGCCTGGTGATTTCTTTTGTTATTCCATTCTTTATTATACTTAGTTGGTTAAAGTTTTGACTTCTATAATCCATGAAATTAGTGGAATATCCTTGATATTTGTGCTTCATCCAGTATCTTTTCATGGAAATATTCAGTATTCTTGAATTTTAGTCTATAAAGAAGTATCATGTTGACAATTTGGACGTTATTAGTTCCTGGATAAATTAATTCTTGAACTTATTTTATTGAATTCTTATATCATTGTCATCATCCTCATGTTTATATTATGTTGAAAGTCATCTGTGGCCTGTAGTGCATAGATGGACTTGGTATGATTATGACTGAGGATTAATCGTCGGTATAATCATGACCGTAATGTTACAAATGATGTGGTAAAAGTTCTCATTGGCCCGTAGTGCATTGATGGTCATTGTTGGCATGATCATGACCATTGATGAATACACGAATATCCTTGGCCCGTAGTGCATGGATAATTTGTGGTTGTGATACTAATGAATATCCTTGGCAGTAGTGTGCGGGGATGATGTGGATTATTTATTGTCGAGTCCGTGATAAAAGTGATGAAAAACCTTTAAATCATAAAAGATAGTAGATTTTATTTTCTACTTGACTTTTTAATGGATTGCTTATTTCACATGCCAGCTTAAACTTGATGTTTGTTATATTGTATCGCTTTAACATCAATTGAAGACTAACGATAATTTATTCTCAGATTATCTAAGTCATAATATTTCTTCTTCAATAGTTGAGCTCACCCTTTTACTTTCATTGTTCTCTTGAAAATGAGAACGTAGCGAGGGGACTAGTCGGGGAACTGCGGGTGACGGTCCAGATAATAGCATTAGTAGTCCACACTATTCTATTAAATAGTGTGATAATAAATGTAATGAGGACTCAATTGAGTGTAGATATTTTCTAGATGACAATATTTGTATTAAAACTCACAACATATGTTTTGTCGTATTTTACACGACTGTTGTATAATTAAGTTGTATTTGAATTTTATACCATGTATTTGGCGACTCAAGATGGGTGATGTATACCTATTTTGGGGGCATCACATTTATTGTAGTGGATAGTCAAAGTAGGCCATCCGGTCATATTTTCTGTTTCTGAAATTTCTAGAAACCGGTGGAACATAAATTCTGACATGGTTTGACCGAGGAATATCTAGAGATTGTATTGTTGTTATGTTGGTTTGATGTAATAGATTTGTTTAGTTACATGTTGGCTACAACCTGGAATCCTTAGATCACAAAAACAATGCAAGTACAACAAGTAGTGGAAGCCCAAATATAGCCAGTCGAATTGTTCTTCATTTATGGGTAACCTAGAAAATGAAGAACAGCTCTGACAGCTTGTTCAAGGCCTTAGATCTTGTTCTTTGATGATGTTTAGACTTTACTAGTGCTCGAGTCATGTTCTATGTTAGTTTGTCTACACAGCCCGACGTCTAGACCACCCATATCATCAACAAATTTGTTTATGTAAGGCCATCAATAGCGTTGATCGGCCATGACCATGTCATTCTGGGCATCCCAGAAAACCAAGAACACGTCTGACAGCTAGTTCAAAGCTTTATAACTTTCATTTGTGATGTTGTATGACCTTGTTAGTTGTTGTTTCATGTAATGTTACATTAACACTACAAGATCTGACCATTAGTGAGCTCATAAACACAGTAGACACTGAATTAAACTTGGTCAAAGTAGGCCACTCGAAACAGACTTTAAATGTTATGGGTTTCTTAAGAACACAATAAGCGACACTTTCAGTCGCTAAAGGTTATATCGACAGACTTTGTAATTTTATTTAATTTATTTTTCCAAAAATTATTTAAAAATAAAAATTAATTTCTGAAAATTACAAATGATGAACGATGGAATGTTCTGAGGCTTCATGCAATTCATGCAACATCAGGCGAGAGCGGCTCCTGTCCAAAATGTAGGTGGAAACACTAGAACTCTCGGACGGTCACCGCCAAACAGTTTAAGGAGCTGGGACCACCGGAGTTTTTTGGAGAGCCAAAACAACTTAAGGCAGAGATATGGATAAAACAGATCAACAAGATATTTGATGTCTTGGGTTGCTCCGAGGAGAAAAAGGTTCCCTTTGCCACCTTCAAAGTTGTGGGGCGGAGGCGACATCGGTGGGAATCTGTAAAGCGTACTCAACCTGCCACACTGAAGATGTCTTGGGAAAAGTTTCAAGTACTGTTCAACAACAAGTACTTTCCCGAAAGTATTCGTCACATGAAAGAGGTAGAGTTCATTAAACTGGAGCAAAACAACATGACCGTGTCGCAGTACGAAGCCAAGTTTTCTGAGCTCTCCCAGTTTGCGTCCTATTTGGTTGATAATGAGGAGAGAATGACGCGAATGTTTCTAAGAGGTTTAAAACCCGAGATACGTCAATATCTTATCTCTCATAAACCATGTTTGTATTAAGATGTTGTTAATATGGCTCAGTTATTGGAGCGCGATAATGAGTCAACCCAACCAAAAGAGAACAACCGGCAAAATGATAATACCAGTGATAACAGTCATCGAAGCGGTGACAATAAGCGTGGAGGGAATCAACATGCTAGAAATGGTAACCACTTCGATGGTAATCATGGCCAAAACAATAAGAATGGACATTTTAAGAAGAGGAGATTCAACAATGATGGAAAGACGTTAGCATCAGCACTTGTTGTTAAGGAAAGAGAATGACCACCTATCATATGCTTCAAATGCGGAGGGGAGGGACACATCAGTCCAAACTGTGCAATGCTGTCCAAAGCATGTTATAATTATGGAAGAGAAGGTCACCTAGCCCGATTTTGTCATTCATCGAAGACAAGCTCAGCTAGGATGGAGGCACTAAAGGACACCCTAAAAAGTCAAAGCCAGTAGTGCAAGGGAGAGCGTTTGTCGTGACCTCCCAGAAAGCAAGGAACCCGGATGAGGTCATCATGGGTAAGCTTATCATAAACTCTAGCGAAGTATATACCTTATTTGATACCGGTTCTACCCATTCCTTTATTTCTCCTACTTGCGCTCAACGTTTAAATTTGACTCGAGAGAAATTGGACTTTGACTTATCTGTTGAAACTCCGTTGGGAGAAACCTTCATTACATCCACTATTTATAAGTCTTGATTGGTTCAAATCGGTACCCTCACATTACCTGTCGATCTTATTTCATTGAAAATACTTGCATTTGACGTGATTCTAGGGATTGATTGTTTACCACTCATCATGCAAAAATTGATTGTTTAATCAACCTATAATGCGAATTCAAGCAACCAAACCATTAAAATCAATCACTGTCATCTCAAGCCATAAAGCTATCCGTTTATTGAAAAACGGATGTCAAGATTTTTTAACTCATGTCACGAATCTAAACAAAAATACGTCAGTTTTGAATGATATTTCTATTGTTAATGAATTTCCTGACGTATTCCCTGAAGAACTTCCTGGCCTACCCCCAAAGCGTGAAATTGAATTTTGTATTGACCTTGAACCTGGTACAAAACCTATTTCCAAAGCCCCATATCGAATGGCTCCTATTGAACTTCAGGAGTTAAAGACCCAACTGCAGGAATTGTTAGACATCGGTTTCATTCGTCCTAGTACTTCTCCTTAGGGTGCTCCTGTTCTATTCGTGAAGAAGAAAGATGGGAGTATGCGACTTTGTATTGATTATCGGGAGTTGAATCATGTCACCATCAAAAATAGGTACCCATTGCCACGTATTGATGACCTGTTTGACCAGTTGCAAGGTGCAAAATTCTTTTCAAAGATTGATCTTCGTTCCGGGTATCACCAATTGAAGATTAGAACCTATGACATTCCAAAGACAACTTTCAGAACTCGGTACGGGCATTATGAATTCCTAGTCATGTCTTTTAGATTGACTAATACTCCTTCTGCCTTCATGGATATGATGAACCGAGTATTCAAAGAATATTTGGATCACTTTGTGGTCGTCTTTATTGATGACATCCTTATTTATTCCAAAAGCTGTGAAGATCATGAGCAACACTTGAGGCTGATACTCCAAAAGCTTCGTGAATATAAGCTTTATGCTAAGTTGAAGAAATGCGAGTTCTGGCTTGAGGAAGTAGCATTCCTTGAGCACGTGGTATCAAGTCATGGAATATTTGTTGACCCAGCAAAGATTGAAGCTATTCAAAGCTGGGAGCAACCCAAATCGATGGATCAAAATCGTAGCTTTCTTTCGGCTTAAATTTGGTTATTATCGGATATTCGTGGAAGGGTTTTCTTGAATCGCTACTCCCTTAACTCAGCTGACTCGGAAAGATAAAAAAGTCGGTTGGAGTGAGGAATGCAAGAAGAGTTTTCAAGAACTCAAAAGGAGGCTCATTTAGCACCTGTTCTGACAATACCATCTGGCTCGGAGGGATTTGTCATCTATAGTGATGCTTCGGGCAAAGGGTTAGGATTTGTTCTCATGCAACATGGGAAAGTCATAGCCTATGCCTCTCGACAACTCAAAGAATATGAGAAGAATTATCCTACTCATGATCTAGAGTTAGCAGCTGTTGTCTTCGCACTTAAAATTTGGAGGCATTACTTGTATGGGGAGAAAGTGGAGATCTTTACGGATCATAAAAGCCTCAAATATTTCTTCACTCAAAAGGAACTAAACATGCGATAGCGACGTTGGCTTGAACTATTGAAAGATTATAATCATACCATCTAATACCATCCTGGAAAAGCGAATGTGGTAGATGATGCATTGAGTAGAAGATCATATGTGGGTACGAGTGCGATATCGTCAACGCAAACGCCCATTTTGTATGACTTGCAAAGGATGGAGATAGAGATAAAGACTCCAGGGACCCAAGTGATGATGGCGAATATACGAGTGAAACCGACTTTAATCGATAAAGTAAAAGCTGCTCAAGCTACAGACCTGGAGCTGATGCATATGAGGAAGAAAGTACAAGAAGGTGCTATGCCGGAAGCAAAAATCGATGAAGAAGGAATACTTCGAGTCAACTCCAGACTTTGTGTTCCTAACGACCCTAAGTTCAAGTATAAAATCATGATGGAGGCGCACAACACACCATTTACAATCCATCTTGAGAGTACTAAAATGTATCATGATCTTCGAAATACATTTTGGTGGGGCAATATGAAGATAGAGATAACACTGTTTATCTCAAGGTGTCTAACGTGTCAACGAGACAAGGCGGGGCATCAAGTACCAAAAGGTCCATTGCAACCACTTGAAATTCAAAAATGGAAGTGGGAGCACATTACCATGGATTTTGTTACTGGTCTTCCCAAGGTTTCTCAATGTATAGATGCAATTTGGGTCATTGTTGATAGATTGACCAAGTCTACTCATTTCTTACCTATACGAGAAACTTATACACTTGAACGTCTTGTTCGTATGTACATTATAAGATTACATGGTATGTCAATATCCATAGTTTCTGATCAAGACCCAAGATTCACTTCACAATTTTGGGTTAGTTTGCAAAAAGTTATGGGCACGAATTTACGATTTAGTTCGGCATATCATCCTCAAACGGACGGACAATCAGAGAGGACTATTCAAACTCTTGAAGATTTATTAAGACTCTGTGTCCTTGACTTCAAGGGAAGTTGGGACATGTTCTTACCATTAGTGGAGTTTTCCTACAACAACAGTTATCAAGCAAGCATTGGTATGGCTCTATTCGAAAGCGTTGTATAGAAGAAAGTGTCGTTCTCCAGTATACTGGGATGAGGTGGGTGAAGCAACGTTGTTGGGACCGGAGTTGGTACGTATGACTACGGAAAAGATTCAAACGATCCGACAACGTATAAAAACCTCACAAGACCGACAAAAGAGTTATGCTGATCTTCATCGAAAGGACATGGAATTCGATATTGGAGATCATGTGTTGTTACGTGTTGCTCCATGGAAAGGAGTTACGAGATTTGGAAAGAGAGGAAAGCTCAATCCTCGATTCATTGTCCCATTTTTAATCCTCGATCGAGTAGGGACTGTGGCCTATAGACTTGCTTTACCCCCAAGTATGTCTCGTGTTCATAACGTTTTTCATATATCCATGTTACGTAAATATGTGAAAGACCCGAACCACATTATTGAGTTAGAACCGAATGAAATAGCGGAAGATTTAATGTATGAAGAGGTTCCTGTTCAAATCTTGGATAAGAAGGAACATATTCTACGCTCCAAAGTTATACCTCAAGTCAACGTTTTATAGAGGAACCACGATGTTGAGGAAATGACCTGGGAGTTAGAATCTGAAATGAAATCAAGGTATCCTTACCTCTTTGACATACCAGGTACATACCCTAATTTCGAGGGCAAAATTTCATAAGAAGGGAGATTGTAAGACCCCAACTTATATGAATAAAAATGGATTTTCTATAAATATCATTTTTGAATATTATAGAATAACTTTGATATAATGTTATAGTTGTGGGTAATATTTATAAATTTTGAAAAGTACGCAAGTTGTTATATAATATTCGATTGGTCGGGGAATATTCGCTTTAACAGAGAGAATATTAAATGCGACGACACAATCATTAGTGGACCCTACAATGTAATTATTGTCGATTGAGAAAACGACAAAATATTTTATTAAAAATAATGGCGGAAGTTTTATCGTTAATCTTGCTGAAACAACTCTCAGTAGTAAAGTATAAAGAATACGCGCGTGGTTGCATAGCAAGACACCACAGTATTGATTATTGATGTTTACGTGAGAAGTCATTCGGTTTTATTCAATTATTTTGATATTTTTATATATTATTAAATCAATAATTGAGATGACAGAGTTATTAATATTATTATTTGAAATATTAACGATGTCTAGAAGTTCTGCCAAGGAGAGGTTTGGTCACCTAATTACACGCCAATAAGGAGAAATTCTTATTGGAAAGCCCTCTTTCCGAGGAGCGACACAGGTCGATTAATAGTGTGAATAATAATAATGATGATGAAGTTTTGTTTTATTAGTATTATTAATGTAATAATCTGAGAAAAGCTTTTTATATAAAACAGAATACTTTTATAAAGTTATTCGTTTTATTAGGCTAATAGTAAAATCTTTTTATATAAAATAGAATACTTTTATAAAGTTATCTGTTTTATTAGACAATAATTAGATTATATTATATTTTATTATGCATACTATTTGCATAGTGCCTACATAGTGTTTGCATAGTAAAATCTTTTTAAAAGTTATTCGTTTTATTAGCTTATAAATAGAATATATTATATTTTATTGTAAACCAATCTGGACCATCCGTTTAAAGTAAATTGATCTGGACCGTTCATGGATTGGTTACTATTCAGTCCATTCTTTTATAAATAAAAGCTCATTCCTTCATTATTTCTTACAAATTCATTGAAACTCTTGAGAGATAAACTTTAAAGGGAATTATTCTTCTATAATCTTTAGCGTATTTCTTTAGCGTTTAAGAAAGCTTTGAGTGTAGTGCAAGTTTCTTCAATTATATCCCCGCCCTACCGTCGGAGTACTCTTCTTTATAAGGTAAGGGGTATTATTTTTTTTATATTCATGAAGAGAACTTCTGTTATTCCATTCTTTATTATTCTGTTGGAATAACATGTATACGCGGTCTACCCTATACTTGGTGATTTCTGTTGTTATTCCATTCTTTATTATTCTGTTGGAACATCCTGTCTGTGTATTTTACGTTGGACCTGGTTCCATCTTTATTATTCTATTAGAATATCCTATCTGTGCGTTTTATGCCGGACCTAGTTCCGTCTTTATTATTATGTTGGAATATCATGTTTGTGCGTTTTACACCGGACCTGATTCCGTTATTTATTATTCTGTTGGAATAACCTGTCTTTGCGAAGTACCGCATGCATGGTGATTTCTGTTGTTATTCCATTCTTTATTATTCTATTGCAATATCCCGCTTGGCAAGTATTACCGACTGGTTCCGTTATTTATTATTCTGTTGGAATAACCTGTCTATGCGAAGTACCGCATGCATGGTGATTTCTTTTGTTATTCCATTCTTTGTTATACTCAGTTGGTTAAAGTTTTGAATTCTATACTCCATGAAATTAGTGGAATATCCTTGATATTTGCGCTTCATCCAGTATCTTTTCATGAAAATATTCTTCTGAGCATTCTTGAATTTTACTCTACAAAGAAGTATCATGTTGACAATTTGAACATTATTAGTTCCTGGATAAAATAATTCTTGAAGTTGTTTTATTGAATTCTTATATCATTGTCATCATCCTCATGTTTATATTTTCCATGAAAATATGATTATATATTATTTAAATAATATATGAGATCATTATAAATTTATTATAATAATTATTTTATTATATGAATTTATTTCATTCTAATTAAGTAATTAATATATGAAGAAGGTTCAAAAATGCCCTTGACTTTTACCGTGATGTCTACTGAGCACCCTATTTTTTTTTTGTCCAAAAGTACCCTTAACATTATACTTTTTGGGTCACCTGTGCCCCTGCCGTTAATAGAAGACTAACGGGGTTTAAATTGGCTGACGTGGCAGGGGCATGGAGGTTTAAATATAAAACATTCTAAATAAAACAATATATATCATTTAATCAAAACAAAAAATACTAAAATTCAAAATAAAAAAGCATAACATATTTACATCATTTAATCAAAACACTAAAATTCAAATTATTTTGTTAACTAATCAAAACAACTGATTAAATAAAATAAGTTGTATAACATATTTACATCATTTAATCAAAATACTAAAATTCAAAACATAACATATTTACATCAAATATTAATTAAAAAAGTACATAAAATATTAGAAAAATTCAAATTAAAAAAATACTAAAATACTAAAATTCAAATTATGTTGTTAATTAATCAAAACAAAAAAAAATTCAAATTACATCATTAAAATACTAAAATCATAACATTATTTATTTTTAATATTTGAATATTAAAATCATAACATTAATATTTTGTACGCGGCATTTACATTAACGTTAATTAAAATAATATTTCAAAATAGTAATTTAGTAATAACATTAATATCATAAAATACTATTTTAATATTAATGAAAATATTACAAAAATACTATTATTTTATGATTAATATCATAAAATCTTGCTTTTAATTAACGTAACTACTATCATAAAATACTATTTTAATTAACGTAACTAAAAATATATAAAACGTTAACATTGATATATTTTGAATATTAAAAAATATTACTAAAAAATTAACGTTATTTTAGTAATATTTTGAATATTTTATATAATCTAAAATAACTTTATTTTAGTAATAACGTTAATATTACATTAATATTACAAAATATTAATATTACATTGTTTTTTTAGTAATATTCAAAATATTCAATGTAATTACTAAAATAACGTTATTACTAAAATATTTTTTAATATTCACAATATATTAACGTTAATATTCAAAATATTTTAGTAATATACAAAATATTCAAAATATTAACGTTATTTTGAATATACAAAATATTCAAAATATTACTAAAATTGAATATTTTGAATATTAAAAAAATTGATAACGTTATTTAGTAATATTCAAAATATTAATGTTATGGTTAATTAATATAACTTAATTAATAATGCTATATGTGTAAGATAATTCAGATATGGAATCCAAACCCTAATTATGGATTTGGAATAAGGAAAAAGAATATTAATATAATATTTTTATTTTTATTTCAGTGCTATAAATATGTATGTTATGTGTGTAAGGTTAATCTGGGGAGCAGTTTTATTATAACCTGATAAAACCCTAGTATTACTGATAAACCCTAGTTTCGAAGTCAAATGAGACTTTAAAATCAGTTAAGTCACTGTGTTATGTGGTATATGATATGTATTATTGGTTTTAACGCTAATGATGGAAAACTCTAATTAGTAAATTTTAGAAACTAAATTTCATTTTAAACCCTAAATTAAAATCCTATAAAAATCAATTTTTTTGGAACCTTAGGGTTAAACCCTAAGGGTTGGGACGATTGACAAGCTTGCCATTAAAATTTCAAGGCTAATGACCATAATGCCCTTTTTGTCTCATTCTTGAAATAATTGCTAGCAAATCTTACCATATCTTGGCAAGTCATCAACCCTAGTCTAGCTAGGAGCTAATAAATTCCAGCTCTCAGCCATGTAATCATCCAAATACATTGCATACAAGTTATAGATAAGATCTAAGAGAGAGAAAAGTCATTATTTGCCTCATTGGTTCATCACACTCAACCTAAAACTCTCTCAACTCCAAACCTCCGAAATATATTGTTATATCAGTCTCAGAAACAAGCCCCACCATCTCCTCTAACAGATCATAAGCATAGAATCAAGAACTTGTTCATAGAAAGGTAAAAACCTAATTTGAAATCTGATCTTGAAGGCCATGTTAAATGTTTATGATTTTGTGTTAAAACATATTGTATGTAGTATATATTGATGATCTGGGCTGCTACATGTTAGATCTATAACATCTAGAGGATCGGATTTGAAGTTTTTAAAAATCTGAAAAATTTTATTTTTGTTGTCTGGCAATGAATGTCAGACCTCTGATTTCAGTGACTTTTAATTATTTTTGTGTTTTGATAGTTTGTAGTTGTTGTATGCTATGAGATCTTTGATCTGAAACTAGAATCTAGCCCTGATCATGAACAGGTTAAAAGTTATGGCTGGTCAAACCTAGTTGACCGAGCATGAATTTCCAAATCTGGAAAACTCAGATCGTGCCCAAAAGGCTCTGACAAGATCTTCATGGGCTCAGAGCTGACAGTGGTTTGGTGATCTGTTATTGTTGTTGCATCTAAGTTGTAGTATGTTGGTTAGACTACATGTTTATGCCTTAAAATCTCCTAAACATTAAATAGATTTATTGTAGTGGATGGTCAAAGTAGGCCATCCGGACATATTTTCTGTTTTTGGAATTTCCAGAAACCGGTGGAACATTCGTTCTGACATGGTTTAACCGGGGAATATCCAAAGATTGTATTGTTGTTATGTTAGTTTGATGTAATAGATTTGTTGAGTTACATGTTGGCTACAACCTGGAACCCTTAGATCACAAAAACAATGCAAGTGCAACAAGTAGTGGAAGCCCAAATATAGCCAGTCAAACTGTTCTTCATTTCTGGGTAACCCAGAAAATGAAGAATAGCTTTAAAAGCTTGTTCAAGGCCTTAGATTTTGTTCTTTGATGATGTTTAGACTTGACTAGTGCTCGAGTCATGTTCTATGTTAGTTTGTTTACACAGCCCGACGTCTAGACCACTCATATCATCCATAGATTTGTTTATGTAAGGCCATCAATAGCGTTGATTACCATGGCCAGTGTAATTCTAAGGCAGCCCAAAAACCAAGAACACGTCGATGCTGAGTTTCAAAAGCTTTATAACTTTCATTTGTGATGTTGTATGACCTTGTTAGTTGTTGTTTCATGTAGTGTTACATTAACACTACAAGATCTGACCATTAGGGAGCGCAGAAACATAGTAGACACTAAATTAAACTTGGTCAAACTAGGCCACTCGAAACTGACTTTGAATGTTCTGGGTTTCTCAAGAACACAATAAGCGACACAATAGCGACAGACTTTGTAATTTTATTTAATTTATTTTTCCAAAAATCAATTAAAAATAAAAACTAATTTCTAAAAATTACAAATAATTATTTTAAGTTATAAAACTTAACTTTTAATAATTTGACATATTTTCCATAAATATTAGTATTTATTTGAATATTATTGATATTTAATTTATTTAATAAATGAATTAAATAAATTAATAAAAAATGATTTTATTATATTAAAAATCATTTTAAATGATAATAAGGTATTTAAAAATATTTTAAGTTATAAAATATAACTTTTAATATTTTAAAGCAAATTTTCATTAATTACTTAATATTAATGATATTAGATTTATTTAATAATTATATTAAATAAATTAATTTAAAAATATTTTAATTAAAAATAATTTTAAATGAAAATAAAGAGTTTAAAAATATTTTAAGTTATAAAATATAACTTTCAATATTTAAAGGTAAATTTTATTAATTATTTACTATTAATGATATTAGAGTTACTTAATAATTATATTAAATAAATTAGTTTAAAAATGATTTTAATATTATAAAAATCATTTTAAATGAAACTAAGGTGTTTAAAAATATTTGAAGTTATAAAATATAACTTTCAATATTAAAGGCAAATTTTATTAATAATTTAATATTAAATGATATTTGATTTATTTAATAATTATATTAAATAAATAGTTTAAAAATGGTTTTATTAATTTAAAAATCATTTAAAAAGGATATAAAGGGTTTAAAAATATTTTAAGTTATAATAAATGACTTTTAATATTTTGATGAATAATACATTAATATTAATGGTAATTATTTAAAATGATTTTAAATGTTTTAAAAATCATTTAAGGGTAATATTAATGTTTTAAAAGTATTTTAAGTTATTATAAATAACTTTAAGATTTTGGCAATGGTTTCATTAATAGTTTAATATTAATTAAATATTAATGATAATGAATTATTTAATATTTAAATCATTTAATAATGATACTAGTGTTTGAAAAATTATGATAAATTATAATAATTATTTAAAAATTATTATAAGTCATTTAAAAATAATATGACTGATATTTACAGTCATTGAAATACAGAATAGAGTTTTAGACTCGATAATTATCCGATAAAGCAGTCGGTACACCGACATGTTTTAGAAATTGATTTGGACTTAGATAGTTTGACGGTATTAGTAATTGTTTGTGATCCAATGATTGTTAAACTTATGTGACAATGTGATTAGGTTATGTGCTGACTGCATATAGCAGTACTATGTGTTATGATATATTATTCTAATCGAACGAATGATCTTGTTAATGATAGGTTTTGGTATAAAAGATAAAACTAAGTTGCGTTATTGTAATCATCAGCTCAAGCAAGTATCCTACCTTTGCAATTACTTTATGCAATGGACATGAGTAAGAATATTTCAGAATTTTATTATTATTGTGCCAGAGATTGATTCTGTTCGTTAATTTTTAAATATGGTTATGCAAGTGTCCTCACTTGGATAATCATTGTATTTAATCACATGTTGATACATAATTATTTATTTCTAGTATGTATACGATGACTTAAAAGTCGCCTAAGCTATTTGATTCAGCTAGACATAAGCTTAAAAATATTGTTGGACAAGATAGAACTTTATTTTATCCAACTAGATTGTTTTGGTCCGGAATCCCGACTAAGTATGAACATCCTGAACATGGGAAAACTTTTGTGCACCTAAGGTGGATAAGATGAACGATGATATCATTCTTGCATGTAGTATTGATCAATATAGGGCATAACAGGTTGATCACCCCCTGTGCCTGTAAGTTATGACGGTTTACAAATGAAGTTCTGTTGCACCTTTTCGAAAATAGAAAACAATGTTCATAGTCTGTCGACTGATCTTCAGTTATAGTCAGTATGTAGTTTCAAAATTTTGATATAGAATTGATATGTTGTTATTATTGGTGCAGCTTACTTCACAACTATTGATTCATTGTAGAAGTGTCATTTAAAGAAAACATTTAATCATTTCGGTTAATATCTATTGTTGTTATTACTTCAAACCCAAATGCTCATTCTTGTTTTAAATTTAAATGTTTTCAACCCAAAGGTTCAGGCGAGTTGTTGAATGATCAACCCGAAGGTTCAAGATAATGCAAGAACAAGTTTAAAGGAAAAGAAAGTTGTTCAATGAGTGTTATAATATTATGTGTAATAGTTAATGTTTATTATTATTATTATTATTATTATCATATAGAGTTTAAAAGGAGATGAATTGAATAAATTCATCGTTAAACAAAATAAAAGATAACTTTTATAAAACTATTGTTTGCTGTATGTATATACTATTTACTAATCAGGATAATTTGTGTAGATGTCAGGTGGAAAAGAATTAGGATACCCTCAGGTCGTAAAGAAGGAGCCAATATCGAAGCCAATCGCTGAAATAAAGGATCATAGTGTAAGCAACCTTGATGAGGTGGTGGTATTAGAAAATGTAGTACCAGATCCAGAAATAATAGAAGCGGCGAGATAGTGATTCGGACACTAAAGTTAATCAAGTATTTTTTCTTCTCTAGAAATAGTAAAATAGAAAAAAGCTTAAATAACCAATTGATTAATGTGGAAGAGTTATGGGTAAAATCGTATGCGCATGAAATATTTGTAAACCCGAAATTTTTAAATAAAAGCATTTATTATTTTGAAATGGTTAATGTAAAATATTCATTATTAATATTCATTATTGGGGAATATTAGTTTGGTCGTGGAATATTAAATGCTGTCGAGGAATATTAAATGCGGCCAGTAGCGACCATGTGTGGGCCCCATAATGGAAAGCGATTGGAGGAAAAAAGCGACAAAAATAAGTTGTTTAAAAATAACGGCGTAGTTATTCTGATTTACCTTTGTTGGAATACCGTTGGTTAAAACACGATGTCTGGCGTTATTGCCGCGATGGCACACGTATTGCACCAATTATTGATTCTTACGTGAAGAAGGCACTACTCAATAATGGTTACTGATAATTATTTATTCGATATTTTATTTTATTGATTCAATAATTGTTGCGTTGATATTTTATATTGCTGTTGTTTCAATAATTGTCATTACACATTATTTTTCATTATCGAACCAATAATTCATATTATCTGAATAATATTATTAGATAACATTATTGGCAATGTCTAGAAAGTTACATCTAAGGAGAGGTTTGGTCACTACTAATTGCTTGCCATGAGAGGAGAAATTCTTATTGGAAAGCCCTCTTTCTGAGGCTGCGCAGTTGTCAATATTGTGATTCTGTAATATTATTTGTGAATAATTAATTATTGATTCATATGATGAGGAAAATATTGATTTTATGAGGATATAGATGGAGAAAATTTTTAATGTGACAATTGTTGAAAATTAATATTTTATCTTTTACGATAAAATAATTCATTTAAATATATTATTTTAATAATATATTAACGATGATATTTTTACGATGAATGTGGGATATATGAGTATATGTGGAGGAGGAGTATTTTGTTACCAAAATGTTTAAAACATGTTAAACATGTCGGTGGACCCCATTTATTGGTTTGAAATTTGATTATAGCTTGTAAAATTGTCTATTTGTGGATTTGGTCATTTGTTGTTTGGAATTTGGAAAAACTTTCTTACGTAAAGTTGTAGAAATTGAATTTCCTATAAAAACTCATGAGATTTGAATTTTTTCCGACAAAAGGGCTATTTATTGTGAATTATTGAAGTTAGAAGCTCAAAATAATTGATTTTTGGAAGTTTAAAAATAATTTAAATATGAAAAACGTTTTTTGTGGGTCTAGCATGTGATTTGAATGTGTTGAATGCAGATTTTCAGATTCAAGAAGGTGCGTAGAAAATTTTAATATATATATTATTATTTTAATAAATTTTACGCTTTGGTGTTACAAAGCAATTTCTATAAATAGGTGCTTTAGGTTAGAATTGAAAATCACACGAAAGCTGAAGTTTTCTCTCTCTATATTATCGGCGTATTCTTGTGAGTATTTTGAGTATACTTTGAGTATTGCTATCTGGTGCAAGTTCAAGTCATAGCTTTATATCCAGGTGTTTCAACTAAATCTTGTCTTTTCGAGGTAAGGGATGTTATTTTTTTAAATGATATTATTTCTTCAATATCATTATCTTTGAAATATTGATTGAAGTTTTTATCAAATTTGGAACTTTTGGTGTCGAGATTCTATTCATTCACATTATCTGACCTTTATTCACGTATCTGACTTTATTCACGAATCTGACCTTTATTCATTAGAAAATGAAATTTTTTCTTTTTGTCCAAAATATCTATTATGGATACTAGCTTTGATTGTATCCATGTTTTGATCATTCTTGAATTTTACACCACTATGATTATTTTTGAGGTATTTTTGGGCGTGGATAAAACAAAATCTGAAATCCTTAATCCTTAATCCTTGTCATTTTGTTTCCTTTGGATTCGTTTCTTTAAAATATTTTTCATCATCCTCGGTCTTAAATGATGATATTATTGAATATCTTTGGCACAGTAGTGATGAAGATGAATGATTTATGATGAATATCTTTGGCTTCTTTGGTAGTGCAAAGATGAATGATTTCGATGAATATCTTTGGCGTGGTGCTGAAGATGAGCAGTGTTTAGATGAACATGACCAATGGTGAATGTCCTTGGCACGTAGTGCTGAGGATGAATATATGATTCGGATATATATTGATTGATGTTACGAGGATAAAAATATTGATGATGGTTTGTTAAATTCATAGATATTAGTAGATTTCATCATCTACGTAACTCTTCTATGAATTAATATTTTTCGCTGCGAATATTGATTTAAAACTTGTTGTCTATTGTATTCTATTATATTTTTCCCTGTTGAAGACTAACGATAATTTTGTTGTATATTATCTTAGTCATAATATTCTTTACTGGGCTAGTCGAGCTCACCCTTTTCCTTTTTGTTCCATTTTTCTTCTCAGGAGATGAGAATGTAGCGAGTACTAGTCGGGGTATGGAATGAAGGTTCTAGAGAGAGTTGTTTAGTAGTCCTCACCATTTTTGTAAAATAATGTATAAATAATTGTGATGGGGATTTATTTGCGTGTGGATATTGTCTAGATGGCAATATCTGTATTTAAACTCACAGTTTTACTATTGTAATAATAAAGTTGTAGTTGTTTCTGTACCATGTATTTGGCGACTCAGAATGGGTTGGATGGAATGGACCTATTTTGGGGGCGTCCACGGTTGGTATCGAGCTTAGGGATATGATCTCTGGCGGAGATCGGGGAATAGAACTAGGAGGGAGGCGAGTAAATCCTTCGTTAGTGTGTCCTACCTAAGCTTATTTGTTAGTTGGTTAGTATATAGGGATATTATGTGATATATTGATTTCCTTAATTAACCCTTGTTTTATGGCGATGTTTGAGAATGTCGTTGAGAATATTAACAATGGAGTAAATGAGGCCGTGGAGATGCTGTATTACCAGAGGAGAGAGCGTCTGACAGTTGGCAATGTTCCTCCTGTAAACAACACCACCGAGGATGATGAGCGAGCGGATGTTTAGAAGCATTTTGCGTTCATGCAAAATCGAGACGAGGAGACTAAATGTTCAAAACATAGGATGAAATGATAACAATTCACGGGTTGTCACAACCAAAGATTCAAAGAGTTGGGACCACGAATTTAAGGGAAAGCTTTGATCCGATCATGGCGGAAACATGGGTCAAACAAATCACCAAGATATTCGATGTCTTGGGATGCGGAGGAACAAAGGTTCCATTCGCCACCTTTATGTTAAAAGTGGCGAAGCGGATTCTTGGTGGGAATGCATGAAGCGTACCCATCCATTTGCGCTTTCGGCGTGTTTTGGGAGACGTTTGAAACTATTTAATGACAAATACTTTCACGAAAGTGTTAAATCATATGAAGGAAGTGGAGTTTATTAGGCTGGAAGCGAGAACAACATGGCGGTGTCTCGATGTGAAGCGAAGTTTGCGGAGTTGTCGAGTTTGCACCTCGTTTGGTGGAAAATGAGGAGCGAATGACGCGTATGTTTACGAGGGGTCTAAAACCCGAGATTCGACAATATCTTATCTCTCATAAATTTTCTTTATATTCGGATGTTGTAAGCAGGGGCTCAATTATTAGGCGTGATAACGAGTATGTTCAACCGAGGGACCACAACCGAGGTCATATCGGTGACAGCGATCATCAAAGCGATGATAACCCGGTGGGAGGAAAGAATCTGGACAAAGGCGGTAACCACTCGGGTGGTAATCGTGGCCATGATAATAGGAGAGGTGACTCGGTGGACATTTTAAAGAAGAAGATTCAACAACGACCATGTGAAGGCGTCGGCGCCCGGATGTAACTAGTTTCGAGGAGAGGAGAAAGATCACCGGTCGTATATTACAAATCTTTGGAGAGAGGACATATCATTAAAGCGCCCACAATAGTTTAAGGTATGCTATAATTGTGGAAAGGAAGGACATATCGCTCGAGATTATGCGATGGCGAAACCAAGTCCAGTGAGGATGGTGACTCAAAAGGATGTCCCAGAAAAAGTCAAAGTCAGCGGTTCTGGAAGGCGTTTGTCGTGATTGGTCAAAATCGAGGAACCCGAGCGAAGTTAGCAGGTTAGTTAATTATAAATTCTTGCGAAGTTTATACCTTACTGAATCTGGGTTCTACCCATTCTTTTATCTCTCTTGCTTTGCGCTCAACGTTTGAACTTGACTACGGAGAAATTAGACTTTGACTTTATTTATGGAGACTCAGTTAGGAAAACTTTCATTACATCCGTTGTTTAGAAATCTTGCTTGATTCAAGTTGGCACTATCACATTACACATTAACCTTATTTCTATAGAGATATTTGCTTTTGATGTGATTTTAAGGTTAACTACTCATCATGCCAAAATTGATTACTTTACGTAAGGTTGTTAGTTTTCATATTCCTAAGCAACTTTGTTATTCGAATTCAAGCAATCAAACCATTGTAGTCAAACATTTTTCATATCAAGCCATGAAGTCATTTTTTTGATTACGGATGTCAAGTTTTCTTAGTCCATGTTATGGATTTGAATAAAAACACGTCGATTTGAATAATATTTACATTGTTAGTAATTTTTCACGGCGTATTTCTGAAGAATTTCTTGGCCTACTCCTCGAGGCGTGATATTGAATTTGTATCGACTTTAAATCCGGTACAAAACCCATTTCTAAAATCTCATATCGAATGGCTCTATTAAACTTGAGGAGTTAAAACCCAACTATAGAAGTTGATACGAGAGCCTCTGTCTGGTGACTTCCTTTGTGGAATACTGCAAAGCGGACTCTCTCGTAGAGGATGCCATATTAGTGTGATAGTAAAGCGATAGGTGTCATTGTAATGTGCTATCCAAGGTTGGGATGTGAGTCACGATTGAGAACAACCTAAATCGATAATCGAAATATGTAGCTTTCTGAAGCAGTTGGTTATTATAGGAGATTCGTTGAAGGATATTCTCGAATCGCTATTCCATTAATTCGGTGACTCGTAGAGATACAAAATTGAATGGAGCAAAGAATGTGGGAAGAGCTTGAAGAACTCGAGAGGAGACTCATTTGATACGTGTTACGACCATGCCATCTGGAAAAGCTAACGTGGTAGGCGGCGTGTTGAGTAGAAGATCGTTATACAAAATCTGAAGATCGATATTGTCAAAAACTAATTTCGTATAATTTACAAATAATAGAGATGGAGATGAAAACTCTAGGTACCCACGTGATGATATCTGAGTATAATCGACTTTTAATCGATAAAGTTAAAATTTATTCAACCTACACACGGGTGATGAATTTGAAGAAGGAGGTGCGAAAGTTGTTATTTCAAAAGCGAGAATCGGTGAGGTGAGGAAAACTCAAACCTTGATTTATTAATCCATTTGAAATTCTCGATCGAATAGGAGCTGTGGCCTATAGACTCGTTTTACCGCCAAGTATGGCGGCGTGTTCATAACGTTTTCACGTATCGATGTTACGTAAATATGTGGACGACCGAACCACGTCATTGAGTTAGAACCGGGCGACGAGATAGCCAAGAAGACTTAACGTCACGAGGAGGTACTGTCAAGATCTTGGATAGGAAAGAACATGTCCTATGTGGGGGGTTATACCACAAGTTAAAGTTTTGTGGAGAAACCATGCTATTGAGGAAATAACACGGGAGTTGGAAAGCGAAAATGAAAGCGAGGTATTTTCATCTTTTGAAACACACAGTCGTCGTCAATTTCGAGGGACGAAATTTCATAAGGAGGGAGTTTGTAAGACCCCAAAATTTTTTAAATAAAATTTAATTTCCTTTATTTATTATTTTGAAATAGTAAGGGTTGGATTTGATTAATGTGGTTAGTTATGGGTAAAATCATAAATATTTTAAATAAGCAAGTGGTGATATAATATTCATTATTGTGGAGAATATTCGTTTGGTCGTGGAATATTAAATGTCTTTGTTGGGGAATATTAAATGCGGCCATGGTAGCGACCATGTGTGGGCCCCATAACGGAAGCGATTGGAGGAAAAAAACGACAAAAATAAGTTGTTTAAAAATAGCAGGCGTAGTTATTCTGGTTTACCTTTGTTGGAATACCCGGTGGTTAAAACACGATGTCTGGCGTTATTGCGCGAGCTGCACAGTATTGCACCAATTATTGATTCTTACGTGAAGGCACTTACTCGATAATGGTTACGATAATTCTTTATTCGATATTTTATTTTATTGATTCAATAATTGTTGCGTTGATATTTTATATTCTTTGTTGTTTCAATAATTGTCATTACGATATTTTTCATTATCGAACCAATAATTCATATTATCTGAATAATATTATTAGATAACATTATTGGCAATGTCTTGAAAGTTACATCTAAGGAGAGGTTTGGTCACCTAATTGCTTGGCATGGATGAGGAGAAATTCTTATTGGAAGCCCCTCTTTCACAGGGCTGCACGGTTGTCAATATTGTGATTACATAATATTATTTGTGAATAATTAATTATTGATTCATATGATGAGGAAAATATTGATTTTATGAGGATATAGATGGAGAAAATTTTTAATGTGACAATTGTTGAAAATTAATATTTTATCTTTTTACGATAAAATAATTCATTTAAATATATTATTTTAATAATATATTAACGATGATATTTTTACGATGAATGTGGGATATATGAGTATATATGGAGGAGGAGTATTTTTGTTACAAAAAAATGTTTAAAACATATTAAACATGTCGGTGGACCCCATTTATTGGTTGAAATTTGATTATAGCACTGTAAAATTGTCTATTTGTGGATTTCGGTCATTTTACATTTGGAATTTGGAAAAACTTTCTTACGTAAAGTTGTAGAAATTTAATTTCCTATAAAAATTTATGAGATTTGAATTTTTACGACAAAAGGGCTATTTATTGTGAATTATTGAAGTTAGAAGCTCAAAATAATTGATTTTTGGAAGTTTAAAATAATTTAAATATGAAAAACGTTTTTTGTGGGTCTAGCATGTGATTTGAATGTGTTGAATGTAGATTTTCAGATTCAAGAAGGTGCGTGAGAATTTTAATATATATATTATTATTTTAATAAATTTTCTACTTTTTGGTGTTCTAAGCGATTTCTATAAATAGGTGCTTAGGTTAGAATTGAAAATCACACGAAGCTGAAGTTTTCTCTCTCTATATTATCGGCGTATTCTTGTGAGTATTTTGAGTATACTTTGAGTATTGCTATCGGTGCAAGTTCAAGTCATAGCCTATATCAGGTGTTTTCAACTAAATCTTGTCTTTTCGAGTAAAGGGATGTTATTTTTTTAAAAAATGATATTATTTCTTCAATATCATTATCTTTGAAATATTGATCTGAAGTTTTTATCAAATTTGGAACTTTTGGTGTCGGAGTTACTATTCACGTATCTGGCACTATTCACGCATTATCACGTATTATTCACGTCTGAATATTCACGTATCTGACCTATTCACGAATCTTGCATTCATTCAATGAAAAATGAAATTTTTTCTTTTTGTCCAAAATATCTATTATGGATACTAGCTTTGATTGTATCCATGTTTTGATCATTCTTGAATTTTATACCACTATGATTATTTTTGAGGTATTTTTGGGCGTGGATAAAACAAAGTACGAATCCTTAATCCTTAATCCTTGTCATTTTGTTTCCTTTGGATTCATTTCTTTAAAAATATTTTTCATCATCCTCGGTCTTAAATGATGATATTATTGAATATCTTTGGCACGTAGTGCAAAGATGAATGATTTATGATGAATATCTTTGGCCGTTAGTGCAAAGATGAATGATTTCGATGAATATCTTTGGCACATAGTGCAAAGATGAATGATTTCGATGAATATCTTTGGCAAGTAGTGCAAAGATGAGCAGTGTTTAGATGAACATGACCAAGTGGGTGAATGTCCTTGGCACATAGTGCAAGGATGAATATATGATTCGAGATATATATTGATTGATGTTCTGAGGATAAAAATATTGATGATGGATTTTTAAATTCATAGATATTAGTAGATTTCATCATCTACGTAACTCTTCTATGAATTAATATTTTCATTGCGAATATTGATTTAAAACTTGTTGTCTATTGTATTCTATTATATTTTTCCTGTTGAAGACTAACGATAATTTTGTTGTATATTATCTTAGTCATAATATTCTTCTTTGGGCTAGTTGAGCTCACCCTTTTCCTTTTTGTTCCATTTTTCTTCTCGGGAGGCGAGAATGTAGCGAGTACTAGTCGGGGTATGGAATGAAGGTTCTAGAGAGTTGTTTAGTAGTCCTCACCATTTTTGTAAAATAATGTATAAATAATTGTGATGAGGATTTATTTGCGTGTGGATATTGTCTAGATGGCAATATACGTATTTAAACTCACAGTTTATACTATTGTAATAATAAAGTTGTAGTTGTTTGTATGTATTTGGTTTGGGTGGATGGAATGGACCTATTTTGGGGGCGTCACAACCGTGACTTAGGAAATCCTGATAACAACCAAGGGAATCTTAACTGAATAGAAAAGTGTACAAACTGTGATAAGAAACATGAATGCTTGTGCCAGAAAGGAGAAAAGGTTTGCTACAATTGCGGACATGAGGGACATATCTCTCCTCATTATCCTAATCCGAAGCAAGGTGTCTATTTTATTTGTGGGATAGAAGGTCATCAGGTGAAAGGTTGTCCAAGATCCAGAAAAAGGCGTAGTGAACCAGTAGTATAAGTATTGTTAGATTATGCATATTCCATAATAAGTATATGTGTGTAGTGTAATATTCTCAAACTTTTGTACAAGTTGTTGTAGCGAATCCTAACTTTTGTGGTCACAAAGGGATAGAAGTATGTGTTATGTTATGTAAAGTGCAATGACTTAGTTGAATGAATATGAATCTATGTTTGATTAATGGAATAAGTTTTATATAAAACTTTGTGTTACATGCTAAACTTATACAATAAGGTTTAGAATGTAAGTTAAATTTATGATTTTATGTAATCAGATAATGTCGCCAAGAAGTCGAACACAAAATCAAAGGGCAAAAGAATTTGTCAACAACGTTGGGGGACAACAGCAAGACCCGATGCAAAACTTTACGAACATGGTAGTTCAGGCTAATTCAACAGGGAATGCCAGCCGTAAGGAACCATCAAGATAATCACCTGGCGAACTTCAAAGACTTTAAGGCTGTAGGACTGCCCGAATTCAAAGGGACAACTGACCCTATAGAGGTGCAAATCTGGATTAAGGAAATAGAAAAGGCATTTGTGATAGCTAGGGTAGCTGAGGGGCAAAAGACCGCTTTTTCCACTTACATGATGAAAGGGGAGGCAAACTTTCGGTGGGAGGCAAATCAAGCGAGGGCTGGAGAAGGTGTAATTGCAAGTATCCTACCTTTTGCAATTACTTTATGCAATGGACATGAATAAGAATATTTTAGAATTTTATTATTATTGTGCCAGATATTTATTTTGTTCGTTAATTTTTAAATATGGTTATGCAAGTGTCCTTACGTGGATAATAATTGTATTTAATCACATGTTGATATATACTTATTTATTTCAAGTATGTATACAATGACTTAAAATTCGTCTAAGTTATTTGATTCAGCTAGACATAAACTTAAAAATATTGTTGGACAAGATAGAACTTTATTGTATCCAACCAGATTGTTTTGGTTCGGATTCCCGACTAAGTATGAACATCCCGAACATGGGAAAACTTTTGTGCATCTAAGGTGGATAAGATGAACGATTATATCGTTCTTGCATTTAGTATTGATCAATACAGGGCATAACGGGCTGATCACCCACGTGCCTGTAAGTTATGATAGTTTACAGATGAAGTTCTATTGAACCTTTTCAAAAATAGAAAATAATGTTCATAGTTTGTCAACTGATCTTCAGTTATAGTCAATACGTAGTTTCAAAAATTTGATATAGAATTGATATGTTGTTATAATTGGTGCAGCTTACTTCACAACTATTGATTCATTGTAGAAGTGTCATTTAAAGAAAACATTTAATCCTTTCAGTTAATATCTATTGTTGTTATTACTTGCTGGGCACCCAAATGCTCATTCTTGCTTTAAATTTAAATGTTTTCAGCTAATTATGATCAACCCGAAGGTTCAGGCAAGAACAAGGGGAAAGGAAAGTTGTTCGAATGAGTGTTATAATATTATATGTAATAGTTAAAATTTATTAAGACAATGATATTTATTATCTATGATGTAATAAATGTTTAAAGGTCGCGTACCTGGGATTTAGACTCTAATTTATGTAAATTAAGTTTGGTATCTATATTATTGTTATTATTATTAGTATTATTTTGCTCATAGAAATGGTATCGTGAAGCACCGAGTTCAGGTTTCAAGTGCCTAAATTTGGGGCGTTACACTAGCCTCATCCCGCTCAATAATAGCAGTATCTCTATAAGCTAAGGCATCATCTCTCTTTTTCTCTCTCTAATAGAGCAACATCTCTCCCAGTAAGAGTTGTCAACATCAAGGCCCTAGCCCGATCTCTCTCAAATGTCATCAGATGAAGGCTCTATTCTAAATACTCTGCCGAATGCAAGGTCATAGTAGCAGTCATACTGGGAGAATCCATCACAGCTGCTGGAAACCCAACAAATAACTCCTCCTCGATGGGAAAATCAATGTCCTCCATGGGCTCCTCACTATCAAGACCAATCCCCAACATGGTCGATACAACCCCGACTGATGTGATCTCTGCCTCTATCCCTGCAGAATACTCTGTAGAACGGCCCAGATGGCTAACAAAAAACTCACCTCGCTCACACTGATCCCAACAAGCATACACCCTGGATCTGTTCTCTACTGACAAAAGGATGCACATCTTGGAACTGGTCGAACTATGACACCACAACCAGTGGGTGATACGTGGTCATGCCCCTCAAACTAGCCAGGTACATGAGTAATGAAGCTGTAGGGAGAACTGAGCCTTGTATACAGCAAAATGTCAAATGGATCCTCGATCCCTGCCAAAAACACCGACCAGGATGTAGCGTCTGTACACTCCGCTGGCTGAAATGAGTAAAACATGGCTATCTCATGGGAAAAATAGTACCCATGCCATCGGAAGGTACTAATCGGTCTCAAGTATGACATAAACCACACATATAGTAGGACTGAGCTACCTACGAACACCCCTACAGGATAGGTGTGGTAGTACGTGGCTGATCTCAGTGTCTCTACCACAATCATCGGCACAATGGTATGACCCTCCCTGAGAGCTCTCACTGTCATGACAACACTAATGTCCAGATGATCCATATACAGTGGCATGTACACATAAGCCACTACAAACATCATGAGTGCGTCTACTTTGGCAACATGCCACTGATCCTCCGACGTGGTGAAATCCTCATAGTGCTACGCATAACTATCCGCATGGCCAAATCTGTCTATCAGAAAATACTGGGACACTACATGGTCGGATGTAATCTTATCCTGTACTACTCTATGCCTCAACCGGGTGAGGTTCATGAACGGCCGACTCATATCGCTGATAGCCATCAGAGTGCAAGGCATGTCCAGTGGCAACACCGTCAACCGCCCATACTCCTCTAAGGTGGGAGTCAACTCATGGGTCTCGAGATGGAATACCTCCCTCTCTGGTACCCAATGCTCCAGCATACCCTCTATAAAGCCCATAGGAACCTAAAACATCTAGAGGGTCATAGAGTGTTGTAGAAGCAAATCTATGGTCACCCGATCTGGAGGTGAGAAACTATCATACCATGACCTCAAACATGAGGCTGCCAATACTGGTGGGGTGTGATCAATGCGGCTGACTGTCAAAGAAGACATTTGTGTGAGCTGTATCATATGACCATCCAGGGGTCAATGCTGAATATCTCTGGACATACATATGCATAACATAATACATGCATGATAAACAATAGATGACAATATGATGTAGGGAATGGAAAATAATACATACATTCCTATGTACATCATAATCTAATAAATCATCTATGTACAACTAAAAATATAAGGAAATGGGGCAAAGATGCCCAACAACTAACAGAGGCCTATCAAAAGATATAACGAGAATGGGGCTTAGCCGCCCAGTATCTAACAGAGGCCTATCAAAAGATATAGCGAGAATACACATAAGAAGAAGTCAATGGTGTTGATGTCTACATCATCAATCCTATCCATCTGATGTAACTCCTCCCGAGTCACTGGATCTCCGCCAAGTGTGATGTCAGGCCTATACAATGGAGGATCTACGCCGGTAAAAGAATATTGGTAACCCATAGGGCTAGCCCCAGAGCTGGAAGGATGAAAAGTATTTGCCTCTAAAGGATCTCTACCTAAGTGTCGGATAAAAAAAAATGTGCCCGGTCCAACTGCTGGGTTATGCTGTTAATCTGTGTCAAATGAGTCGGATCTTGGACACAGGCCATCCAATCGGTCATCATCACAGATCCAGGAACTATATCCCACATGAACTAAGTGGCGCGGGTCTAGGCTCCGATGGTACGAGGGGACCACCAGTGATTATATCCTGATTAAATGGACCCTCTAACAATGTAAAGCCATCAACACCCATCAATGGGATATCATCGACATGCGACTACGACAAAGGCCAATAATGCCTGGCAGGAGGCAATATCGGTACACGAATCTCCCATATGGTGCTCCTAATAGCACGCTCTCCCAAATAGAGCTCCTATCCTCCATTTGTGAAGAGAGGAATCCTACGGGTGGATATCATGTACTCAACACCATTCGGGTACCCATCCTCAAACCCAACGGTCAAATGGTCCTCAGAATTGGGAACCCAAGTGATGGCATCAGCTGTCAACAACTCCAACTGTAGGCGACAATGGGTGAAACCCTCAGCTACATGAACCTCCGCCAGAGTGGAGTGATGCCATCGCCATCCTCGTGTTTAGGTATCTGGACCTAACACACTAATAGGATGCAAGCAAGGGAGCCTATCATAGGCCCAAAACTGTCAACACAAAGGCAAACATATGCGGTTAGTCAACACTCTTAACCTATACATGGGAAATCAAAAGAGAAACACTCACCAGCATAAATGGGTAAAATCCTAGCCAAGCCTCTGTCAAGCCCTGCGAACGCATGCGCATTACCTTGAGAAAATAGGTGAAGGTATAGGATCCCCAATCATAGTCTCCAATATGGTCCACATACCGCGTGGCACTCACCAAAGCGAATGACATCGTAGAAGAGTTATCAACTATGAAGAAACCCCTAATGATCACCAGGAACAATCTCTGAAGAATGCGATCCCTGACTCTTACATCAGCTGGTATGGGCTCACTCAACCCTATCATAGCTTCTACGCTCAAAGGACCTATACGGACTGTCCTGCCCTTGAGCTCCTTAGCCGGGACTCCTAGCAAGGATCTAACGGAAGTCAGGATAATGTTCGTCGTACAAGGCACTGGCACCCCTCCAAACTCCATGCCTGTGATAAATCGCCAATCCATTGGCGTCATCATCACCTCACAGTCCAACAAATGGAGAGACTGAGTCTAGTGAAACCATCACTCAGACAACGCCCTGAGATAACCCCAGGGACAACAACGGGGGAGGATGGAAAAGAATGCCTCAAAGCCCTAACCATGCTCGATCGCTCAATAGTCGGGATGCAGAGCCAGATATACAGAGTGAATGCTGAACTAGTTCCCTCGAGGATGAGTAAAGCCGAGAACCTACATCACAAAAGCAAATCAGCATCAAAATCCTTACTCCTCATCAATAAGAAAAAAGAATATCAAATCTAGCTTTTACCTCGTTTTCCTATAAGTAAATCGAGGGGTGACGACTCATATCATCAAGAAGCTCTGAAATCGTCACCTGAATGCCCAGGAGATCTTTGCGGGGACCATGAGTAGCCGGAGTGGGAGCCACAACCGGTACGTCCTCCTCTTCGTCCTCAACCTCCGGTACCTCAACCCGGATAGGACGGATCACCGCCTCCACCAAAGGATGAGGCTGTCTAACTGAACGGGGTTGAGGCACATCAGAAGCCCTCCTCTGCACACCTGAAGTGGTCCTGCGGGAACTACTCAGATGATCCGGATCCCTGGACACAAGTCTCCAAATCACCTCAGAAAGGGTGTGGTAAATTCTAACTTAGAGCTTTTCAAATGCATTTTATGACTATATGCATGCATACATTATTTTAACATATGCCTACAGTAGAGTTAAAAATGCATGTCTACCCATTGCCTAGACTTTTGGAAATTTTTTGCCAGAGTCTCCTTTGTAAAAAGGATTATCCACATGCATATAGGCATGACTAGGTGGACATTCAATAGCACACCTACACATAGTCATAAACATCCTATATGCATAAACATTTCAAAGTCCATAAGGGTAGCCTAATTACCAGGATTACTTTGCTTTACCACCTTTGTTCATTTGTCTTCAAATAGGATAAGAAATAGTAGAAAAAAAGGAGCCAATTTGACTGTTTCAAAAGTCAAATTTTTTCACATCATTATGTTCAGCATGGTTAAATACTAACATTTACTATGTTGAATATTTTTTATCAAGTCATATGAGCATACATATTCACTACTATGTGTTTAGAAGCATTTTATGTGATAACTCATTTTCCAACAGATAAAAGCTGGAAAAGAGGATATTCATAGGATACCAGGATAAGGTAGAACACTTGTACCCGAACTCAGTAAATATAAAGAAAAACTCTCAGATTCCTTGTGTGGCACAACTTAAAAATGACTTATGAAAGCAACATGTGCCTTAAATCCACCCACGGTTGGCCGCAGGTGTACTTACAGCTTCCACGGGAGTACCTATGGCTGCCCTATATGGGTCCCACCCCTCTGACTTGGTCCAATTTGAGTTGCAAAGGAGGTCTCACAAGTGAACAAAGTCAAATCGGGAAAAAGATGCTACACGATTAAGCGAAAAAGCCTGAAATCCTGGGTTTCACAGACCAAACTGCAGGTCTATATATCACTCATTGGTATTCGCCTAGACATAGGGTTCACAACACTAATGATCACAATTGTTGTAAACTACACTCGTCAATACCTCACAAAGGTCCGATACCATTAGTTCGGAGTCGTAACTCTAAAAACCTATCTCCAACCGGGATTTCATACAACTTCAGCCGTTGGCACTTAAATCCAGTGAAGCATCGGGAGTCATCTGATGATTTCAATCGTTTAAGCACATTTTAATGAAGGTTAAGCAACCTTGACATTCATTCAACTGTTGGCAAATAAATCCAACGAAACATCGAAAGTCACCCGATGATCTCAGTCGTTGATATACATTTCAACGAAAGTCAAGCAGCCTTGACATCACCAGTCGTTGGCAAGTAAATCCAGCAAAGCTTCGGAAGTCATCAGATGATTTAATCCGTTGATGCACATTTCAACGAGGATCTGGCAACCCTGACAACCCAGACTGTTGGCAGTAACTTCAACACAACAGTGGAAGGACCTGACAATACAAACCAGGAACAACTATCATTATCAGGGAGGATCGATGATGGAATCACCTATACACATCTTCATCAGATAGAGCACAATTCCCCCAGAGTCTCTTGTACATGAGAGATACATCCTCAAATGGGAAATTTGTACCAAGGATTAAGGATATGGGTGATAACCCCAATGCCAACATCCTAGATGTTCCTTAGAACTTTTGAGTACACATCCAAGCAATTCATCTGGATCAATAGTGATAACTCCAGTCCCCATCAGAAGTCATGGGAGCAGACAATCATCACATCCCATTGGAAAATAGTCCAACAAACCACATACATCATACATTTACATCATGTTGTATTACACTACATCATGATTATTTTGTCACATTTCAAGTGTCTAGTATTCTTTATCCTATCCATGCCTCTACATTGCATGAATATGATAAAGAGGGACATCTGTAGACACTCAAAATTTCTGTATTCCTGTTATTAACACTATAAGAGGGAAAAATTGTCTTTAAGAGATAACCCGGGAAGACAAACCAGGTCCAGTTCTAGAGATAACCCCGGAATCCTTAATTTTTCCATCTCGGAGATAACCCCGAGATACTCAGTTTCAGCCCCAAAGACAACCCAGGAGTTTCAGTTCCAACCTCGGAGACAACCCCGAGGAATGCAATTCCAGTTTTGGAGATAACACTGGGATACTCAGTTTTTCCATCTCAGAGATAACCCCGAGATACTCAGTTTTAGTCCTAGAGACAACCCCGGGAGTTTCAATTCCAACCTCAGAGACAACCTCGAGGAATGCAGTTGCAGGTCTGGAGATAACCCTGAAAAAGCTCGTTTTAATCCCTAGAAGTCAGTTTTAACCTCGGAGATAACCTTGAGGCACTCAGTTCCAACCCCAGAGATAACCCCGGGAGGTCAGGCACACCTCAGTGAAAACCCTGAGGACCTTGATTTTCTCACAGACCTGAATCTTAAAGATAACCACGAAAGCAACGATCGCTAAATCATTGAACCGAGATAACCCGGTGAGGGGAAAAATCATCATTTTACTACCTTGATCCCACATTCACGCCATCTCAACAATAATTCAACATACATTCTACATAGAAGTGTCCTACAAGAACCATAGCTCAAAATCCCGAGTGACTACTACACAAGACAGCACACCAGATAGAATTTGAAGACCTGAAGACCTGGGTATGGTCCAATCTTCCAAACTTCATACAACCTCTTATCCCATGTCATTGTGTAGGTCTCGAGAATAGCATTCTAAAAAGGTATTATACGCCTCAATCAGATGCTCGGATCAAAAGTTATAAAGGTTCGAGTGGATAATGCATTGCATGTGTGAACGTACTTCGAGACGGTGGGGACCACAGAGCCCGGGGGCACCCCGGGTAGCTGCAAGTGGCCATTTAAAGGAGAGAAAAGGCGAGGAAGCCCTGCCCATTTTGCTCAGTACACACTATAAATTGAGTGCTTTCTCTTTCTAAACACCTGTGAGCTTGTGTTTTGCTACATTTTACCTGTGCAAACCGAGTATTCATTCATTTAAAGCCATTTAAAGTCTTCTTAGCTGCCCATTGTAAGACATCTAACATTTCTTAAATCCTTTCTCTATTTTCATTCACACACAGTTATTCACATTGAGAGTCGTGTGTGTGCGTATGCCTGGACTTCGGTCCGTGGCTTTTATTGCTTTCATATATATATATATATATTTACATTTTCGTCCCACCTGGAGTTTACTTCGTTGCGGTTGATCGTCTCTATATATATATTTACATTTCTGTCCCACCTAGAATTTACTTTGTGACAATTGATCGTCTTTATATATATATTTACCGCTTTTATATATTTACATTTCCAATCCCCCATGGAGTTTACTTCGTGGCGGTTGATTGTTCGTATATATATATATATATATATGTATATATATATATAACTGCTTACAACATTCCTATAAACTGCAACATCATGTGAGCCTAGGAATCATGTGATCACAAATTCAGTCCCTGAATCTAGATTCGGTTCCCGTGATGGACATTTTCAGCAGTGACCAACTTGTAAATTATTCACGGTGTTTGGATTTCCTTAGATTGCTTACATGCCCACAAGGAGTTCGGCACTACTTTGTACATTATTTTCTTGAAGATGCTTTGCATCTCGAAAATAAAAGCAATCAAGACAAACATATACTAAAATGGAAGTATCAAAGGCCTCAATTAATACTGGGCATAAGGGTTTGAAAAACCTCTTTTCTAAAACATCATTGCTATATCTTGTTAAAACTAAACTTTTATATAAAATTTAAACACTTTGTATATAGGTGCAACCAAGGCATATCACTATTTCAAAATAATTGCACATTGACCTACACACACATTCAGATATAAGTTTAAATTGAAAAGTGGCGATCACCATGGTAACACAGATGTCGGGGGGTTCCTAACACCCTCCCTCCGTATAACCAAGCCCCCGGACCCTAATGAATCTCGGTTTCACAGACCTATTAAGTAGTGTTACATAACTAGGTCAATGTGCAAACCTTTTCTCGGTTGAGTTGGTACAACCATTTAAAAATACCAACTGGCGACTCTTACATTCCAATCGTCGACATATACATGTCGGACCTTTTCAAACTTGTTTTTTCAAATATATCTCACCTAACATGAGAACACCAAAAGACAAGAATAGAAAGGGACAAATAAAAATCCCGACGTCGACAGTATCCTCACCTCTTCGACATACCAGGTACGTATCCCAATTTTGAGGACAAAATTTCATAAGAAGGGGAGGTTGTAAGACCCCAACTTTTTATGAATAAAGATGAATTTTTTTCTCAAAATATATTTTTGAATTTTATGATGTGGATTTGATATAATGTTATAGTTGTGGGTAGTATTTATAAATTTTGCAAAGTAAGCAAGTTGTTATAAAATATTCGATTCGTCGGGGATTATTCGGTTTATCAAAGAATATTTATACGACAGCACAATCATTAGTGGACCCCACGAAATTACTGTCGGAGTTAGAAAATGACATAAATATCTATTTATAAAAA
The DNA here is from genome assembly GCA_020205605.1 of Panax ginseng. Classification (NCBI taxonomy): domain Eukaryota; kingdom Viridiplantae; phylum Streptophyta; class Magnoliopsida; order Apiales; family Araliaceae; genus Panax; species Panax ginseng. Next base: position 87,062,387 of record CM035139.1, on the reverse strand, counting down.
TAAAGGCGAAAGTTTTACCGTTAATTGTGGAAATACCTGGTGATAAAAGTACAGTAATACGCGTGGTTACATAGTATCACACGGTATTGATTATTGATGCTTACATTAGAAGTCACTCAGTTCTCAATTATTGCTACAGTAATTGCTACATAGTATCTCACATTATTTATTCAATTATTTTTATAATATTTTATATTATTAAATCAATAATTGAGATGACAAAGTTATTCATATTATTATTTACATTATTGACAATGTATAGAAAGTTTTGTCGAGAAAAGGGGTTTGGTCATCTAATTGCACGCCAATAGGGAGAAATCCTTATCAGAAAGCCCCCTATTTCCTAGGAATGATCTGGTTGTTAATATTGCAAGTTATATTATTGATGAATAATTGTGGTTTAAAAATATGTTTTGTGAAGCTAAGTGAATTGAGATAAATAGAGAAGATTTTATGGAGTATTTGTTGTAAGTTTGGCGTATTATTTAGACTCCCACTTACTTTTTTTTTTAAAAATAATCAGTAGGAAGTTATAAAGTATATATATATATATATATATATATATATAGAACCCTTCCATAGCAATAGGTTGCCATGAGAAGCTGTCTGACAACAACTTTTTGGATAGTTGATAAACTTATTGGAAGAATTTGAGATTGAAACATAAATATACCAATGGCACAACTTATAAAAGCTTTTATTTTAATATGAGGACCCCACATAGTCAACATGTTGTCGGTTTATTGAAATAAAATGAATTTTAATATTAAATAATGCCGACTGGAAGCACGAATTGAACCTACCGTGCCTTTTTATAAAATACTCCCACCGCTACAAGCTCTTACTATGTAAAAAAAAAAAAAAAAAACCAACCGGACAAGCTCTTTACTAAAAAAAAAAAAATCAATAGGACAAGCTCTTACAGTTTGTTAAAAAAAAAAAAAAAAAAAAAAATCAAGCGCATGACCTCTTACGACACACAAGTTCTTCAAGTTCTTTATTTGCTATTCCAAATAAAATATTTGTTATTTTTTATAACTCTTTCATTTAATAACAAATAAAGAGTTATAATTCAAATAAAAATAATATCCTATTTTATAAAAATATATTTTTATAATTTTTATTTGCTATTTTATAAAAATATTTTATATTCTTTATTTGTTATAAAATATTTTTATAACAAATAACAAATAAAAATAAAGCAAATAAAAAATTATAAAAATATATTTTTATAAAATAGGATATTATTTTTTATTTGAATTATAATTCTTTATTTGTTATTAAATGAAAGAGTTATAAAAAATAACAAATATTTTATTTGGAATAGCAAATAAAGAACTTGAAGAACTTGTGCAAGCCGTAAGAGGTTGTGCCGGTTTGGATTTTTTTTTTTTTTTTTTTTACAAATTTTAAAACTTGTAATAACTGAGAGAGTATTTTATATAAAAAAGCACAAATAGAATACAAGTTGTCTTGGTCTAGGCATTATTTAATATTAAAATTCATTTTATTTCATTAAACCGACAACATATGTTGACTATGGTGGGGTCCTCATATTAAAATAAAATCCAAAGACAAAGTTGTGCTTGGCTGGTATATTTATGTTTCATCTCGATCTTCCAATAAGTTTATCAACGGTACAAAAAAGGTGTGTTAGCAGTAAGACTACAAAGAACCACATATGGAAGGATCCCATATATATATATATATATATATATTATATTTTGTTATTTTTATATAAAATAGAATATATTATATTTTATTATTTGCATAGTGCAGCATAGTAAAATCAAAATTTTTAGAAAGTTTCGATCGAAAAATTGCTCCCGTGAATATGGTTACTGTGCGTCTGTGATTTTTCTTAAATAATACCCTTCCATTCTCCTATAAATAGGATGCTTAGTTTAGAATTGAAAATCACACTAGAATCAGTGAATTCTTCTTCTATAATACTGACCATATTTCTTTAGAGTTTAATAAAGCTTTGAGTGTAAAAAATAGTGCAAGTTTTCTTCAAGAATATCCTCGCTATACCAGTTGGAATACTCTCCTTTCTAAGATAAGGGATATTATTTTTATTCAATATTATTATGAAATAATATTTTCTTCCATACTCTTTAGTATGTAAGTAATATTATTTCGTTTTAGATTCCGAATTCTACAGTCATTTTGTTAAAGTATAGCTTATATACTCCTTGAAATTAGCAGAATATCCATGAAATTTGTGCTTAATCTATTATCTTTTCATGAAAATATTATTCTGAATATTTTTGATAATTTGTACTCTTTTCATGCCGAGGTACTATTCTTGAAGTACTATTCATGGGGTACTATTCACCCGAAGTACTATTCATGACAAATATTGATTTCTTTTCGGTCCAAATCATTTTTGATACAATATTATTCTTGAATTTTACTCCACAAAACAGTATCATGTTGACAATTTGGACATTATTGAATTTTGGATAAATTAAATTGTAAAATCTTTAAAATTTATCCTTGCTCTCATTTAATTGAATTCTTATATCAATGTCATCATCCTCATGCTTATATTGTGATGAAAGTCATCTTTGGCCTGTAGTGCATAGATGGACTGTTGATGTGACAACTGAAGAATTTAAACAATTAATTAAAATCTTAAAAGATCTAATAAATGTTAAATAACAGACCTAGACATGAAATAAGTGTATGGATTTGACATATGTGTGAATGATTTTTATGGATTTAAAAAAAATTGGTGAAGACTTATAAGGTTAAGTGTATAAGTGTATATGTTTTGCGTACAGTGATTGTATATGTATACAATATGTGGTTAAGGGTCAATGGTTGATCAGGTAAATTATATCAGTGACAAACCTTAGGGATATATTAAGAACATCAATGTTCAATTAGAAAACTCTAACGATTTGTAAGAAACCCTAATACCGGCTCTGGAAACCCTGATTTTAGTTTTGAGAATTTGAAACCCTAATTCAGAATATTAAAACCCGAATTTGGGAGCTCAAAGGCTAAGTATAAAGGCTTAAGTATAATTAATTATAAATTTAATCAGGGAAACCCTAACAATTAGTTAGAAAACCATAATTGTTAAGTTAGAAACCCTAACGTTCAATTAGGAAAAACATAATTGTTAATTTAAAGATTTTAATGTTAATTAGGAAACCCTAATTTTTAATTTATAAGCCCTAATGTTAATTAGTAAATCTTAATCCTAACTAGTAAGCTTTATGTCATTAGGAAACCTTAATTTCCAATTTAGAAAAACTTAATTTTTTTCCATTTTGAATCATAATTAGAAAATCCTCGAAATTAAAATGCAAACCCTAATGCTTGAGATAAGATTACAAGTTAGCCATTAAATTTGCGAGCAAAATGACCAAAAAGTCATTTTTAGCTTTCTTTAATTGGATAGGGTATAGATCTTGCCATATATGTAGTTGGTTACCAACTCTTGATACACCATGTGACTTAATTTAACTCCAATCAGTCAATTCTTGCCACATACACCAGCCAAATACATTGCATCAAAATATATATAGATTAAGAGAGAGAAAAGTCCAAAGAAAAGCCTTATTTGTGATCTTACTCTCAACCAAGTCTTTCTCTCTCTCTAAACCCACGAATTTCATTAGTGGACCAGTCCCAAATCAAGTCCCTAACAAACCATTAACAGTTAAGGAACTCAAGATTCAAGTTAGATCAAAGTGAGATATATCCCTAAATCAAGAATTTTATCTTGTATGCTATGTTAGATTGTGTTTTTTTTGTGTTTAATCATGTGCTATTAAATGTTATTTAGTGATATATGATGTTACATCATAAATCTATAACATCAAAATGCTCAAAAATCATGTTTTTCAAAACTTTCAAGAATCCTAGATTTATGGCTTGACAACAGAATGTTAGAGGCCATAGATCTAGATCTATTTATGATTTTTCTTGTTTAATGAATTGGACTTGTAGTATGTTATGAGGGCTCTGATCTAGAACTGGAATCATGCTTATATCATGTATAGATTTCAAGTTATGGATGGTCAAAGTGCGTTAACCGACCATGACTTTCTGTTTCTGGGTAACCCATATTTTACCTAAAAAGGTGTGACAACATATTCTTGGGCTCTGATCTTGCAGGTGTTATGTGATTTGTTCTTGTTGTTGTATCAATGTTTTAGTATTTTATATTGACTACAGATTCATGCATTTAGATCACCTATATGACAAACAGGATGAAATTAGTGGACGGTCAAAGTAGGCAGTTTGAGCACGAAATACGTTTTCTGGAAATTCCAGAAAATTCAAGAACACGACTTTTGACATGGTTTAACCGGCTTGGATCTGGTGGTTGTGTTGTTGTTAGATTGACTTAGTGTAATAGATATGTTCCTTGATATGAGTACTACAATCTGAAACCATTAAAAGATTAAAACATTACTTGGAAATCAAGTTGTGGAAGCCCAAAAGTGACCACTCGAACTATTCTTATTTTCTAGGTAACCCAGAAAATGAAGAACAACTCTGACATAACTTTTGCAAGCTTAGATCTCCTTTATGTGATGATGTATAACCTTGCTGATGATTAGATCATGTAGTATTACATCAATACTACAAGATCTGACCATTAGCTAGCCTAGAAACACTTTGAACAGTGGATTTAATGTTGGTCAAGCATAGCAACATGTACACTGTCTATGAATGTTCTTGAATGGCCAAGAACACCTATAGTAATAGTTTTGTCACTATAACTCCCTTTAGCAAAGTTTATTTATAAAATGAATTATTTTATTTAGTAATTAGAGAAAAAAGGAAATTAATTATGTAACATACATAATAAATTTATAAAAATTATTTTAAAGACTAAAAAAGGGTTTTTAATAATTTGGAATATATTTCATAAATATCTTAATATTTTTAAATATTAATGATATTTAATTTATTTAATTATTATTTTAAATAAATTACTTAAAAATGAGTTTAAAATTTTAAAAATCATTTGAAATTATATTAAAGTGTTATAAAATATTTTAAGTTATTTTGAATGACTTTTAATATTTTGTGATAAATTTCATTTATAATTTATTATTAATGGTTATTAATTTATTAAATAATTATATTAAATAAATTGTAGAAAAATAGTTTTAATGTTTTAAAAATCATATAAAAATGATATAAAGGTTATAAAAATATTTGAAGTTATAAAATATAACTTTTGATATTTTGTCATGAATTACATTAATATTTTAATATTAATGACAATTATTTAATATTGGTTTTAATTATTTTAAAATCATTTAAATGTGATATTAAGGTATTAAAAATACTTTGAGATATTATAAATAACTTATAATATTATATTACGTATTTTATTAATATATGAAATTAAATAAATATTAATGATAATTGAATTAAGTGGTATTTAAATCATATAAATATGATATTAATGATTGAAAAAATCATGATAAATGATATTAATTACTTGAAAATTAGTACAAGCTTATGAAAAATATTTTGACTGATAATAAAATTATCTAAGATAATTGTGAAGCGTTTAGGTAGAGTCTTATTGAAATTAGGTTCAATAATTATCTGATTAGGCAATTAGGAGGTAGAAATAGTACCGAACTCAACTCAGAATGTAATAGTTTGACTTGATATTAGGTCTTATATGTATTGTAGACTTATAGGATTATGTGGTAATGTGTTTAGGTTATTTTATAACTGTATTTAATAGTATTAACTGTGATAATATTATTCTAATTTGGAGATCGATATTATTAATATTAGGTCTTCAGATAAAGCTAAATAGATTGCGTAGCAGTAGTCGGCGATAAAGGCAAGTTCTCTAACTCGAACTCGAGTTGTTTTTTTAAGTATGCTAGTGGTTAATCATTGTTAATTATATCACGTCTATAATTTGTTGATTCGCACTTTGTGCATGTTGCATGTGTTCATCAGGTATGAAAGGCTGATCACCTTCATTACCATCTGGTCTAATTGATTTGTTTATGTTCATTATTGACCATTCATTCTTATTGTCCTGATTGTTCAGTTATGAAACTTGATTCATGCTAGTTCAAAATTACTATATTGTTGAACGTTAGCCAACTTATTATTTAATTCTTTTAATCATGATATATCCTTTACTGAACTTAAACTTGCTGGGAAAACTTGTTGCTCACCCTTGCTATATCATGATAAACATTGGAGATGAAGACTAATACGTCAGATACTGGTAAAGGAAAAGATAAATCCAGCCTTGGATTACATATGCAGCTAAAACTTTAATAGTATTGTATTATAGTAACATTGTATGTCAGATAGAATATGGAATTCAGGTATAAGTTAAGGTTATCGACCTTGGGAATAATGTGTAAAGTTTAATGTATAAAAAAATTGTGTTTATATCTTCCGCAATGGTTATAGAATTAGTATACCTGATTCGTGGTGATTGGGACCAGGATCTGGGGATGCTACAGTTGGTATCAGAGATGTAGGTTATAAATCTTAGGTAGGGTTACATTAGGCCAATAACCGCAGTGGATGAGGATAAGGACTAACTCAAATAGAGTTAATAAGTCGATAAGATTCAAAGATGAATCTCGATAAGTTATAAAAGATCCAGAGTTACCTAACTATGATAATAAAGATGATCAGTAGTAATGAATAGATAGAGTTTAAAAGTGTAAAAAGGAAACGAGATCGTTAAACAAAACAATCATAGCATATAGAAATGAATCGTAATATAATACGATGAGATCACCTCGTGATCTGATAATGTTATAGCAGGGAGTAGAATTAATCGAATGATTGAAAATTTTACGGCAAGATTGTTGTGTGTCAGTTATACTATGAATTTTTATGATGCTAACTCAGAAAAAGAGTTGGGGGTGATGCAATACGGATTGAAAAAAATTCATATGGAGTAAGAATGGAGCTAGGATTAAGTGGGATTTCAATTGAGAACTTATGTCAACAGTTGAGTTGTATGATTCCTTTTATGGGCGGGGAATTTGTACTTGGTTTTAAAACAATTTAGCTTCCTACTAGATATAATGCTTAAGTTGAACAATTCTTTGTATGAGCGGGAAATTATTCGCTTAGCTTCCTATATTGATTAGTGGCCAAGTTTGGTTTGACAACCACTTAGTTTCTGGTACTGATAACCATTTAAATGCTTGTGTCTCACTATTTTCTACATATATATTGAGAAGGTGATTCTTTTCTCATGTGTATAACAGATAGGTAGAGTATAGTTAGAGAATATAAGGTTAGGTGCGAGTTCTTAAAACTCATACTTATGGTAAGTTCGTGACACATAATCATATGGTATGTTTTTGAACCCCTCAGCGAATGGACGCCAATGGTCTGACTAGGATAAGTTCTTAAACTCATATGATTGTGACAAGTTTCTGAACTCATAACGTGTGGTAAATTTGACGAACTAGGTATAGTTATGTGTGAATGGAGTATTAAGGATAATAGGAATAGATAGATTAATAAGCAATTGATCATTAGTGGAGGTATATATATGTATTTCCAAATCTTCTAGCTATACTAGACTTCGAAATTTTTGACATCAAGCTAAATACGCGCTATGTGCCTTTTAAAAATGAACTTTTTACTCTCAACACATGGTGAAAACTGTGTATGTGTGGACTTCAGAATACTGACACATCGTTACCTGTTGAGATTATAAAACTGATTTACAATGATTTTTGAACGGTTTAAAGTATAGTATATGCTAATTATTTTGGCTAGACGAAAATGATTTGAAATATCAAAACGTATTTTATTTATCATTAATGCATCATATAACCTGGTGCAAAGATGATAAAAAATGATGAAGTCATAAATACAGGAATACTTAATGTTGAACTTGATTTAAAAAATCGTGGTCCCACTATTGTATGATATGTTATGACAAAGTCACAGAATGACGAAATTTTCAAATGGGTTGTTAACTCAGTACGGTACCATGACGTCATTTTCAAAATATTTTTACATAATTAATTGCCAATGGGGTTTGGATATACATAAATATTTCGATTGAAATGGAATTATTGGTATGAGTTTAAGCTATTTGATTCGGCTAGACCAACGTTTATGAAAATTCTAAGCGTTCTTTGAAATTTTTCCCGAACTGAATTGTTTTAGTATGGAATCCTATAAAGACTGAGGTAAGCATCCCAGATTTGGGAAAACTTTTGTGCGCCCAAGGAAGATAAGAAGAACAGGAAAAAAATTATTCCGACCAGCAGTACTTGATCAGCATAGGGCATATCGGGCTAATCACCATTTGTGTCCATAAGTCATGATGGTTTGTAGATGAATTTTTGTATAAACCTTTTTCAAAAATGAAAGTTTATAGTCTATATGACTCCTCAGCATGATTTGAAAAGTTTAATTACTGTGAGTGATGTTTTGGGTAGCCTGTGATAATGAGTATGAAAGGTGTAAGGTGTCCGGAGAATTTCGGCGACGAAATTCTTAGAAAAGGGGGTGAATGTGACAACCCGAGAATTTAGACAATTAATTAAAATCTTAAAAGATTGAATAAAGGTTTAATAATTGACCTAGACAAGAAATAAGTGTATGGATTTGGCATTTTTGTGAAGGATTTTTATGGATATAAAAAATTTTTGTGAAGACTTATAAGGTTAAGTGTATAAGTGTATATGTTTTGAGTATAGTGATTGTATATGTGTACAATATATGGTTAAGGGTTAAGGGTTGATTAGGTAAATTATATCAATGACAAACCCTAAGGATATATTAAGAACATCAATGTTTAGTTAGAAAACTCTAACGATTTGTAAGAAACCTTAATGTTGGCTCTACAAACCCTAATTTCAGTTCTGGGAATTCGAAACCCTAATTTGGAATATTAAAACCCTAATTTGGGAGCTCAAAGGCTAAGTATAAAGGCTTAAGTGTAATTAATTATAAATTTAATCAGGGAAACCCTAACAATTAGTTAGAAAATCCTAATTGGTAAGTTAGAAACCCTACTGTTCAATTAGGGAAAACCTAATTGTTAATTTAAAGATTTTACTGTTAATTAGGAAACCCTAATTTTTAATTTACAAGCCCTAATGTTAATTAGTAAATCTTAATCCTAACTAGTAAGCTTTATGTAATTAGGAAACCCTAATTTTCAATTTAGAAAAACTTATTTTTTTCCATTTTAAACCCTATTTAGAAAATCCTAGAAATTAAATTGCAAAACCTAAGGGTTAAACCCTAAGGATTGAGATAAGATTACAAGTTAGCCATTAAATTTGTGAGAAAAATGACCAAAATGTCATTTTTAGCTTTCTTTAATTTGATGGAATATATATTTTGCCATATATGCAGTTGGTTACCAACTCTATACACTATGTGAATTAATTTAATTAACTCCAATCAGCCAATTCTTGCCACATACATCAGCCAAATACATTGCATCAAAATATATATAGATTAAGAGAGAGAAAAGTCCAAAGAAAAGCCTTATCTGTGATCTTACTCTCAACCAAGTATCCCTCTCTAAACCCATGAATTTCATTAGTGGACCAGTCCCAAATCAAGTCCATAGCACCCCATTAACAGTTAAGGAACTCAAGATACAAGTTAGATCAAAGTGAGGTATAACCCTAAATCAAGAATCCGATCTTGTATGCTATGGTAGATTGTGTGTTTAATCATGTGCTATTAGATGTTATTTAGTGATATATGATGTTACATCATAGATCCATAACATCAAAATGCTCGAAAATTATATTTTTCAAAACTATCAAGAACCCTAGATTTATGGCCTGACAACTGAATGTCAGTGGCCATAAATCAAGTTATGTTTATGATTTTGCTTGTTTAACGAATTGGACTTATAGTATGTTATGAGGCCTCTGATCTAGAACTGGAATCATGCTTATATCATGTATAGATTTCAAGTTATGGATGGTCAAAGTGCGTTAACCGACCATGACTTTCTGTTTCTGGGTAACCCAGATTTTACCCAAAAAGGTCTGACAACACATTCACGGGCTCTGATCTTGCAGGTGTTATGTGATTTGTTCTTGTTGTTGTATCAATGTTTTAGTATTTTATATGGACTACAGATTCATGCATTTAGATCACCTATATAACAAACAGGATGAAATTAGTGGACGATCAAAGTAGGCAGTTTGAGCACGAAATACATTTTCTAGAAATTCCAGAAAATTCAAGAACACGACTTTTGACATGGTTTAACCGGCTTGGATCTTGTGGTTGTGTTGTTGTTAGACTGACTTAGGGTAATAGATATGTTCCTTGATATGAGTACTACAATCTGAAACCATTAAAACATCAAAACATTACTTGGAAATCAAGTTGTGGAAGCCCAAAAGACCACTCGAGCAGCTTCTTATTTTACGGGTAACCCGAAAAATGAAGAACAACTCGACATAACTTTTGAAAGCTTAGATCTCCTTTACGTGATGATGTATGACCTTGCTGATGATTGGATCATGTAGTATTACATCAATACTATAAGATCTGACCATTAGCTAGCCTAGAAACACTTTGAACAATTGGATTTTAATGTTGGTCAAACATGCTAACTCAGTATCTGTCTATGAATGTTCTTGAATGGCCAAGAACACCTATAGTAACAGTTTTGTCACTATAGCACCCTTTAACGATAGTTTATTTATAAAATGAATTATTTTATTTAATAATTAGAAAAATTGGAAATTAATTATGAAAATACATAATAAATTTATAAAAATTATTTTAAAGCATAAAAATGGGTTTTAATAATTTGGAATATATTTCATAAATATCTTAATATTTTTAAATATTAATAATATTTAATTATTATATTAAATAAATTACTTAAAAATGATTTTAATATTTTAAAAATCATTTGAAATTATATTAAAGTGTTAGAAAATATTTGAAGTTATTTTGAATGACTTTTAATATTTTGTGATAAATTCATTAACTTAATATAACTTAAAAGTTATAAAAATATTTTAAGCTATAAAATATAACTTTTGATATTTTGTCATGAATTACATTAATATTTTAATATTAATTACGATTTATTTAATAATGGTTTTAATTATTTTAAAATCATTTAAATGTGATATTAAGGTATTAAAAATACTTTGAGATATTATAAATAATTTATTATATTATGTTATGTATTTTATTAATATTTTAAATTAAATAAATATTAATGATAATTAAATTAAGTGGTATTTAAATCATATAAATATGATATTAATGATTCAAAAATCATGATAAATGATAATAATTACTTGAAAATTATTACAAGCTTACGAGAAATATTTTGAGTGATAATAAAATTATCTAAGATAATTGTGAAGTGTTTATGTAGAGTCTTATTGAAATTAGGCTTGATAATTATTTGATTAAAAAATCGCGAGGTCAAAATAGTATCGAACTCAACTTAGACTGTAATAGTTTGACTTGATATTATATTTGTAGCATCCCCAAATCCCGGTCCTAATCACCAAGGATTTGGTATACTATTTCTATAACTATTACGGAAGATATAAACATAAATTATTTATACATTAAACATTACACACTAATCCCAAGGTCGAGAACCTTCACGTAATACCTTAATCAATATCCTATCTAACATACAATGTTATTATTATACAATACTGTTAGAATTTAACTACACATATAAACTAAAGCTGGAACTATCTTTTACCTTTCCTTGTATCCGACGTATTCGCCTTATCTACAATATTTATCATGATATAGCAAGGGTGATCAACAAGTTTGCCCAGCAAGTTTAAGTTTAATTGAGAATATATCATACTGAAAGAATTTGAATAATAGCTGGCTAACATTCAACAATATAATTGTGAACTAGCATGAACAAACCATCATAGCTGAACGAACATTGAACAAGAACATATCAATTATATCTGGACTAAATGGTAATGAAGGTGATCGGCCTTTCATAACTGATGATTACATGCAATATGCATAGAGAACGATTTAATAATTCATAGTCATGGTAATCAGCAATGATTATCCATAAGTATATTTTAATAAACAACTCGACGTTGAGTTAAGGAAAAACTTTCCTGATCCATTGATTACTGTTACACAATCTATCTAGCTTTGTCTGAAAACCTAATAGGTAATACCGAGCTCCAAGTAATAGAATAATATCATCACAGTATAATACTACTATATATAAATATAGAATAACCTAAACACATAACGCATAACCCTATCAGTCTATACAATACACAAGACCTAGTATCAAGTTAAACTATTTCAGTCTAAGTTAAATTCAACATAATTCTAACATCCCGACGGTCTGGTCAGATAAATATCGAGCCTAATTTCCTTAAGACAGCCTAAACTGGTTCACAATTACCTTAGATAATTTATTATCAATCAAAATAATTTTCATAAGCTCGTAATAATTTTTAGATAATTATTACTATTTATCATGATTTTTCAATCATTAATATCATATTTATATAATATAAATACCACAATATTCTTTTATCATTAATATTTATTTAATATTAAATATTAATGAAAATCATAAAATAATATTATAATATACTTATAATATCACAACGTATTTTTAATACTTTAAAATCATATTTATATGATGTTTAAATAGTTAAATCCATTGTCCAATAATTGCTATTAATATTAAAATATAAATATTTTCATGAAAAAGTATCAAAATTTATATTTTATAACTTCAAATATTTTTATAACACTTAAATCATTTTTATATAATTTTTAAGTCATTAATTCTATTTTTCCATAATTTATTTAATACATTTATTAAATAAATTAATTACCATTAATATTAAATTATTAATGAAATTCATCATAAAATATTAAAAGTCATTAAAAATAACTTAAAATATTTTCTTATACCATAATATAATTTTAAATGATTTTTCAAATATTAAAATCATTTTTAAATAATTTATTTAATATTATAATTAAATAAATTAATTACCATTAATATTCCAAAAATATTAAATATTAATGAAATATATTCAAAATTATTAAAAACACATTTTAGGCTTTAAAATAATTTTTAGTAATTTATTATGTATTTTTAATAATTTAAAACTAATTTTCTCTAATTATTTAATAAAATAATTATTTTCAGAAATTAAGTGTTGCTAAAGGGCCCTATAGTGACAAAACTGTCGCTATAGGTGTTCTTGAGTGTTCTTGGGCCAAACCAAGATCTTCATAGAAGTTATCAAGATAGGAGGTTTGACCGGTTCTAAATTCTTGGTTATTAAGTTTTCTAGGCAATTAAAGTTTCAAGATTGTAGTATTCATGTAATACTACAACTTCAATCAAGTTTCATGGCCATCACATATCATATCTGAGAGATCTAAGCTCTCAAAATTGTTGTCAGACCTGTTCTTCAATTTTTGGATTTTTCAAAATTGAAGAACTGTCGAGGTACCTATTTTGAAGCTTTGAATCTTAGCTTTTTTCGGCTTGGTTTGTGTGATTTAAGAATTCAACCTTGTAGTAGGGATGTCAGGGAAGAATTATATCGCAACAGATCATCATATCATCATCAGACAAGAAAGATCAAGGCTAGTCAAAGTATGTCAGAACGCATGTTCTTAAGAAATATGGGTTTTCCAGATTTCTTCATAAGGCTGGTGGTCAACGCTTATTTGACCCATAATATCTTTGATCCTGTTATGGATCTGGTTGTTCTAAGGGCTTGAACAACATTGCCTAAACACTAACATACAACAAGATATGAGGTATATGGGTTTCTGGGTTGCCCAGAAACTCAGTTGTCGTGATCGGTCAACGAGGTTTGACTACTTATATCTTAAGATCTATACATGATCTGACCTTGTTTCCAATTCCAGATCATAGTCTACATGACATTCTACACATATATAACTTCAAACACCATAAATCATTAACATAGAAGAATCTAGAGGCCCTGACATTAGGCTGTCAGGCCTTATTTTTAGTGTTCTTGATCAGTTTAAAAAACATAGTTTTTGGCTTCTATATGTTATGGATCCTTGATGTTACATCTTGGATCACTAAATAACATCCTTATACACAACTTTAACAAACAACTAACAACATCTAACAATAAATCACATGATTTTTAAGTTTTAGGGTTTATACCTTTCTAATGCTTGATCTTGAATCTGATCCTTGTTTTCTATTCTTGTCTTGCTATGAACTGATCATGGCTCAATATTTCACTCTATCTCACTCTAGATTTTGGATTTTGTAGAGAGAGAAAGGGTTGGATAGAATGCTAAGGAAAGTAAGAGATTTTTCTTACTTTTTAACTTATATCTCTTTGATTCAATGAATTGGCTGGCATTTGATGGCTGATTGTTGTGATATAAGTCACATGGCTAGGGCTAGGGTTGGTGAACAACCAAAATAGGGCAAGATCTATACTCCACCTAATAAAGAATTTCAAAAAGGGTACTTTAGTCATTTTGTCCAACATTTTAATGGCATAATGGTCATTTGATCCAACCCTTAGGGTTTAAACCTAAGGTTTTTAAAAAAAATAATTCTAGGATTTCCAAATTAAGATTTTAAAAATGGATAATTAAGTTTTCTAATTTATAATTAGTATTTCCTAATTAGATTAGGGTTTCCTAATTACTTAGACATGAACTTTAGGATTAATAATGATTCCTAATTTAGCAATTAGGGTTCTTAATTTAGCAATTAAGGTTTCTAATAATTAGGGTTTCTAATTATTAGGGTTCTAATTAACCATTAGGGTTTTCCCAAATTATGTTATAATTAATAACACTTAAGCCTTATACTTAATATTTGAATTCCCAAATTAAGGTTTTAATATTCTGAATTAGGGTTTCGAATTCATGGAACTCAGATTAGGTTTTCCAGAATCGGTTTCTAGGGTTTCTTATCAATCATTAACATTTTCTAATTGAACGTCGATGTTCTTAATATAATATTAGGATTTGACCCTGATATAATTTATTTGGCCCCTTGACCCTTAACCACATACTGTACACATAAATCCACATATACAGAACATATACACTTTTACACTTAACACTGCAAACCTTCACCAAATTTTTTTAAATCCATAAAATTTCTTCCCAAAAATATCAAATCTATACACTTATTTTATGTCTAGGTCTATTATTTAACCTCTAATCAATCTTTTAAGATTTTATTAAATTATCCGAATTCTCGGATTGTCACAATGTCTTATGTGTATTATAGACTGATAGTATTATGTGGTAATGTGTTTAGGTTATTTTATAACTGTATTTAAAAGTCTTAACTATGATGATATTATTCTTATTTGGATATCGCCAGATCCTACAACAGAAAAGTCTGGCTACAGAAATTCAAAGAGCATGACTTGGTCTTGAAGAAAATTCTTGACAACCAAGGTCAATCCAAAGGAAAATTCGCCCCAAACTGGGAAGGCCCATTTTTAGTTAAGGAGGTATTGACAGGAGGAGCTCTCAGATTACAGGAGATGGACGGCGATGAATTTTCACAGCTCATTAACTCGGACACTGTGAAACGGTACTATGTCTGAAGTTACCATCAAGCAAACATCCTGGTTTTGGATTACCAGATCCCCAATCATTTCAGGTTTTCTAAACCCTTCACTACATACAACTCTTATTCATACCCTTTTGCCCCGTCAGGGACAAACATACCTTTCAACCAGCAACCTGGTTTCGGATCAGCAGATCCTTCACTCAACTCCATTTTCAAAACCTTTCACAACTTCAGGTTATCCCACCAGGGATTAAACCTTACACACTTTCAATTTTGTCCCATCAAGGATAAAACCTTTCACACCTACAGTTTTGTCCCACCAGGGATAAAAACTTTTCAAACCTTCAGTTTGACTTGCACATGGGATCAAACTTTTCATCTTCAGTTTGTCATGTACAAGGGATGAACTACGTCGACCTGATCTCCCAAATACATGGGAGTACGTAGGTAACCATTTTTATGGTCCGGTCACACCACATAAAAAACATCTCTACACCCTTCTACATCCTTGCCACATTCAACTTTGAACTTCTCACACCAGGTTCGAACTACACAGACCTGATCTCCTCTTCAATAGGACTACGTAGGCAGTCATTCATGGTTCAGTCTTACCCCTACCAAAACATAAAAAACTTATCGATGGTACTGGGATCATCCTTCAATCCACCACACTTCATCGTCTTAGACCAAAGGGATTGAATTACCTGGTCTCCCCACACAAATGGGAGAATCGGCGATCATCTAAGCTGCGGTTGAATCCTCAAAGAGAAACACCAATCCATAAGCAATGGAACTATTTAGGCTCCCCCGTACAAAGGAGTACCAACGACCATCTGTGGTGCGGTCAACCTCAGAGAGGAAAGTCACACTCCTCTCCACAACTACATTAGAAAACCAGTCCTAAGACACCAAAGGGTAGGGGATACATACGGATTAACGATACATTCTAAAAGATCCTAAGACATCTCAATGTCAGCCCATAAAGGATGATTTCAGAATACATCAAGATCATATGTCCTGGAGAAACAAGCAAATATCAAGCAAGTAACAAGGCATAACTATCAAGATCAATCCCCAGCACGGTGGATACAACCCCGGCTGATGTGATCTCTGCCTCCATCCCTGTAGAATACTCTATAGAACGGGACGGAGGGCTAATGGAAAACTCACCTCGCTCACGCTGATCCCAACATGCATACACCTTGGATTTGTCCTCTGCTGACAAAAGGATGCACATCCTGGAACTGGTCGAACTATGACACCACAACTAGTGGGTAATACGTGGTCATGCCCCTCAAACTAGCTAGAGGGAGATAATCCATGTCGGGTGTATGTGTAATGAAGCTGTAGGGAGAACTGAGCCCTGTACACGGTAAAATGTCAAATGGATCCTCGATCCCTGCGAAAAACACCGACCAAGATGTCGCGTCTGTACACTCCGCTGGCTGAAAAGAGTAAGACATGACTATCTCATGGGAAAAGCAGTACCCATGCCATCGGAAGGTACTAATTGGTCTCAAGTCTGACATAAACCACACATATAGTAGGATTGAGCAACCTAAGAACACCCCTACAGGATAGGTGCGGCAGTACGTGGCTGATCTCAATGTCTCTACCACAATAATCAGCACAATGGTATGACCCTCCCTGAGAGCTCTCACTGCCATGATAACACTGATGTCCAGATGATCCATATACAATAACATGTACACATAAGCCACTAAAAACATCATGAGTGCGTCTACTCTGGCAACACGCCACTGATCCTCCGACGTGGTGAAATCCTCGGAGTGCTGCACATAACAGTCCGCACGGCCAAATCTGTCTATCAAAAAACATTGGGACACTAGATGGTCGGATGTAATCTTATCCTGTACTACTCTATGCCTCAACCCGGTGAGGGTCATGAACTACCGGTTCATATCGCCGATAGCCATCCGAGTGCAAGGCCTGTCAAGTGGCAACGCCGTCAACCGCCTGTACTCCTCTAAGGTGGGAGTCAACTCATGGGTCTCGAGATGGAATACCTGCCTCTCCGGTATCCAATGTTCTAGCATACCCTCTACAAAGCCCATAGGAACCTAAAACATTAGAAGGGTCATAGAGTGTTGTAGAAGCTGATCTACGGTCACCCGATCTGGAGGTGATAAACTATCATTCAATGACCTCAAACATGAGGCTACCAATACTGGTGGGGTGTTATCAATGCGGCTGACTGTCGAATAAGACATCTGTGTGAGCAGTATCATAAGACCATCCAGGGGTCAATTCTGAATATCTCTGGACATACATATGCATAACATAATACATGCATGGTAAACAATAGATGGCAATATGATGTAGGGAATGGAAAATAGTACATACATTCCTAAGTACATCGCCATCTAATACATCATCTCTGTATAACTAAAAATACAGGGAAATGGGGCACACATGCCTAACATCTAACAGAGGCCTATCAAAAGAAATAACGAGAATGGGGCATAGCCGCCCAGTATCTAACAGAGGCCTATCAAAAGATATAGCGAG
Organism: Panax ginseng; assembly: GCA_020205605.1. Lineage (NCBI taxonomy): Eukaryota > Viridiplantae > Streptophyta > Magnoliopsida > Apiales > Araliaceae > Panax > Panax ginseng. The sequence goes on along the minus strand of CM035139.1, from coordinate 87,044,326 downwards.
AATACACATAAGAAGAAATCAATGGTGTTCATGTCTATATCATCAATCCTATCCATCTGATGTAACTTCTCCCGAGTCACTGGATCTCAGCCAAGTGGGATGTCAGGCCTATACAATGGAGGATCTGCGCCGGTAAAACAATATGGGTCACCCGAAGGGCTAGCCCCAGAGCTGGAAGGATGAAAAGTATCTGCCTCTGAAGGATCTCTACCCAAGTGCCGGATAAAAAAAAATATGCCCGGTCCAACTGCTGGGTCAAGCTGTTAATCTGTGTCAAATGAGTCGGATCTCGGACACATGCCATCCAATCAGTCATCATCACGGATCCAGGAACTATATCCCCCATGAACTGAGTGGCGCTAGTCTGGGCTCCGATGGTACGAGGGGACCACCAGCGATCATATCCTGAGTAAATGGACCCTCTGATAATGTAAAGCCGTCAACACCCATCAATGGGATATCACTGATAGGAGACTACGAAAAAGGCCAATAACGCCTGGCAGGAGGCAAGATCGGTACACGAATCTCCCCTATGGTGCTCCTAATAGCACGCTTTCCCAAATAGAGCTCCAATCCTCCATCTGTGAAGAGAGGAATCCTACGGGTGGATATCACATACTCGACACCAGTCGGGTACCCATCCTCAAACCCAACGGTCAAATGGTCCCCAGAATAGGGAACCCAAGTTATGACATCAGCTGTCAACAACTCCAACTGTAGGCGACAATGGGTGAAACCCTCAGCTATAGGAACCTCCGCCAGAGTGGAGTGATGCCATCGCCGTCTTCGTGGATAGGTATCTGGACCTAACACACTAATAGGACGCAAGCAAAGGAGCCTCTCGTAGGCCCAAAACTTCCAACACAAAGGCAACCATATGCGGTTAGTCAACACTCTTAACCTGTACATGGGAAATCAAAAGAGAAACACTCACCAACATAAATGGGTAAAATCCTAGCCAAGCCTCTGTCAAGCCCTGCGAATGCATGCGCATTCCCTTGAGGAATTATGCAAAGGTATAGGAGCCCCAATCATACTCTCCAATATGGTCCACATACCGTGTGGCGCTCCCCAAAGTGAATGACATCATAGAAGAGTTATCCGCTATGAAGAAACCCCTAATGATCACCAGGAACAATCTCTGAAGAATGTGATCCCTGACTCTCACATCAGCGGGTATGGGCTCACTCAACAACCCACTCATAGCTTATATGCTCAAAGGACCTGTACGGACTATCCTGCCCTCGAGCGCCTTAGCTGGGACTCCTAGCAAGGATCTAACGGCACTCGAGGTAATGTTTGTCGTACAAGGCACTAGCACCCCTCCAAACTCCATGCCTGTGATAAATCGCCAATCCATCGGCGTCATCATCACCTCACAGTCCAACAAATGGAGAAACTTAGTCTGGTGAAACCATCACTCACACAACGCCTTGAGATAACCCCAGTGACAACGACGGGGGGATGGAAAAGAACGCCTCAAAGCCCCAACCATGCACGATCGCTCAATAATCGGGATGCAGAGCCTGATATACAAAGTGACTGCTGAACCAGTTCCCTCGAGGCTGCGTAAAGTCGAGAACCTACATCACAAAAGCAAATCAGCATCAAAATCCTTGCTCCTCATCAATAGGAAAAAGGAATTTCAAATCCAGCTTTTACCTCGTTTCCCTGCAAGTAAACCGAGGGGTGACGACTCAAATCATCCAGAAGCTCTGGAATCGTCACCTGAATGCCTAGGAGATCTCTGCGGGGATCATGAGCAGCCAGAGCGGGAGCCACAACCGGTACGTCCTCCTCCTCGTTCTCAACCTCTGGTACCTCAACCTGGATAGGACGGATCATCGCCTCCACCAAACGATGAGGTTGTCTAACTGAACGGGGTCGAGGCACATCAGAATCCCTCCTCCACACACCTGAAATGGTCCTGCGGGAACTACTCATCTGATCCAGATCCATATATCTAGACACAAGTCTCCAAATCACCTCAGAAAGGGTGTGGTAAATTCTAACTTGGAGCTTTTCGAATGCAATTTATGACTATATGCATGCATGTATTAGTTTAACATACGCTTACAATAGAGTTAAAAATGTATGTCTACCCATTGCCTAGACTTTTGGAAATTTTTTGCTAGTCTCCTTTGTAAAAAGGACTATCCACATGCACATAGGCATGACTAGGTGGTCATTCAGTAGCACACCTACCCATAGTCATAAACATCCTATATGCATAAACATGTCAAAGTCATAATTCGTAAGGGTAGCCTAATTACCAGGATTACTTTGCTTTACCACCTTTGCTCATTTGTCCTCAAATAGGATAAGAAATAGCAGAAAAAAAGGAGCCAATTTGATTGTTTCAAAAGTTAAATTTTTTCACATCATTATGTTCAGCATGGTTAAATACTAACATTTACTATGTTGAATGTTTTTTATAAAGTCATATGAGCATGCATATTCACTACTATGTGTTTAGAAGCATTTCATGTGATAACTCATTTTCCAACGGATAAAAATTGGAAAAGAAGACATGCATACGTTACCAAAATAGGATAGAACACTTGTACGGTGATAGATTTTGCAGAAAGCCGCCCGAACTCAGCAGATCTAAAGAAAAACTCTGAGATTCTCTATGTGGCGCAACTTGAAAATGACTTGTGAAAGCAAAATGTGCCTACGGCTGCCATGGGTGTACCTGTGGCTACCCTATATGGGTCCCACCCCTCCAACTCGGTCCAATTTGAGTTGCAAAGGAGGTCTCACAAGTTAAGAAAGTAAAATCGGGAAAAAGATGCTACACAATTGAGCGAAAAAGCCCGAAATCCTGGGTTTCACAGACCAAAATGCGGGTCTATATATCACTCATTGGTATTCGCCCAGACACAGGGTTCACAAAACCAATGATCACAGTTGTTGCAAACTACACTCGGCAATACCTCAAAAAGGTCTGATACCATTAGTTCAGAGTCGTAAATCCAAAAAACTATCCCAAACCGGGATTTCATACAACTTCATTCATTGGTAGTTAAATCTAGCGAAGCATCGGGAGTCATCTGATGAGTTCAACCGTTAAAGCACATTTCAACGAAGATCAAGTAACCTTGACATTTATTCAGTTGTTGGTAAATAAATCCAACGAAGCATCGGAAGTCACCAGATGATCTCAGCCATTGATGTACATTTTAACGAAAGTTAAGAAGCTTTGACATCACCAGCCATTGGTAAGTGAATCCAAAAAAGCGTCGAAAGTCATCCGATGATTTCATCCATTGATGCACATTTCAACGAGGATCAGGCAACCATGATAACTTAGACTGTTGGCAGTAACTCCGATAGAACAGTGGAAGGACCTGGCGATACAAACCAGGAACAACTATCCTTATCGGGGAGGATCGATGATGGAATCTTCTATACACATCTTAATCAGATAGAGCACAATTCCCCCATAGTCTCTTATACATGAGAGATACATCCTCAAATGGAAAATTTGTACCAAGGATTAAGGATATTGGTGATAACCCCAATGCAAACATCCTGGACGTTCCTGAGAACTTTGGAGTACACATCCAAGTAATTCATCAGGATCAACAGTGATAACTCCAGTCTCCATCAGAAGTTATGGGAGCAGACAATCATCACATCCCATTGGAAAATAGTCCAACAAACCACATACATCATATATTTACATCATATTGTATTACACTACATCATGATTATTTTATCACATTTCCAGTGTCTAGTATTCTTTATCCTATCCATGCCACTACATTGAATGAATATGATAAAGAGGGGCATCTTATAGACACTCAAAATTTCTGTATTCCTGTTACTAACACTATATGAGGGAAAAATTGTCTTTCAGAGATAACCCTGGAGGACAAACCAATTCTAGTTCTGGAGATAACCCCGAAATCCTTATATTTCCCATATCGGAGACAACCTCGAGATACTCAGTTTTAGTCCCGGAGATAACCCAAGAGTTTCAGTTATAACATCGGAGACAACCCCGGGGAATGCAATTCCAGTTCCAGAGATAACCCTGGGATACTCAATTTTTCCATCTCGGAGACAACCCTGAGATACTCAGTTTTAGTCCCAGAGACAACCACAAGAGTTTCAGTTCCAACCTCAGAGACAACCCTGAGGAATGCACTTGCAGGTCCGGAGATAACCCTGAAAAGGCTCGTTTTAATCCCTAGAAGTCAACTTTAACCTCGAAGATAACCCTAAGGCACTCAGTTCCAACCCCGGAGATAACCCCGGGAGGTCAGGCACACCTCAGAGACAACCCTGAGAACTTTCAGTACTCACAGCAGCCCAATCTCAGAGATAACCCTGAGCAACGACTACTAAATCAGCCCAAACCAGAGATAACCCCGGTGAGGGGCAAAATCATAATTTTACTACCTTGATTCCACATTCACGCCATCTCAACAATAATTCAATATACATTCTACATAGAGGTGTCCTACAAGAACCAAAGCTCGAAATCCCGAGTGACTACTACACAAGATAACACACCATATAGAATTTGAAGACCTGGGTTTGGTCCCATCTTCCCCACTTCGTACAACCTCTTATCCCATGTCATCGTGTAGCTCTCGACAACATCATTCCAGAAAGGTATTATACCCCTCAATCGGATGCCCGGATCAAAAGTTATGAAAGTTCGAGCGGACAACGCGTTGCATATGTGCACGTACTTCAAGACGGCGGGGCCCACAGAGCACGGGGGCATCTCGGGTAGCTGCAGGTGGCCATTTGAAGGAGAGAAAAGGCGAGGAAGCCCTGTCCATTTTGCTCTGTACACACTATAAATTGAGTGCTTTCTCTTTCTAAACACATGTGAGCTTGTGATTTTCTACATTTTACCTGTGCAAACCGAGTATTCATTCATTTAAAACCATTTGAAGTCTTCTTGGAAGCCCACTGTAAGACATCACAAATTTCTTAAAGCCTTTCTCCACTTTCATTCACACACAGTTATTCACATTGAGAGTCGTGTGTGTGCGTATGCCTGCACTTGATCATTCGTGGCTTTTATTGCTTTCACATATATATATATATATATATATATATATATATATATATATATATATATATATATATATATAGCTATAAACACACCGAGATATATATCGATCCAAGCTCACTTGAGGATATATATATATATATATATATATATATATATATATATATCAACATTTCCGGCCTAGCACGGAGTTTACTTTATGGCGGTTGATAAATCTATATATATATATATTTACATTTTCGTCCCGCTTTGAGTTTACTTAATGGCGATTGATAAATCTTTATATATATATATTTACCGCTTTTATATATTTACATTTCCAATCCCCCATGGAGTTTACTTCGTGACGGTTGATCATTCGTATATATATATATATATATATATATATATAAAGCTTCTATATATATAATTGCTTACAGCTTTCCTACAAACTTCAACATCATGTGAGCCTAGGAATTATGTGATCACAGATTCAGTCCTTGAATCTATATTCGGTTCCTGTGATGTATATTTTTGGCTGTAACCAGTTTGTAAATTATTAACGGTGTTTGGATTTCATTAGATTGCTTACATGCCCACAAGGAGTTCGGCACTGCTTTGTACATTATTTTCTTGAGGATGCTTTACATCTCGAAAATAAAAGCAATCAAGACGAACATATACTAAAATGGAAGTATCAAAGGCCTAAATTACTATTGAGCATAAGGGTTTGAAAAACCTCTTTTCTAAAACATCATTGCTATATCTTGTTAAAACTAAACTTTTATATAAAATTCAAACCCTTTGTATATAGGTGCAACCGAGGCATAGCACTACTTCCAAATAATTGCCCATTGACTTACACACACACATTCAGATATAAGTTTAAATTGAAAAGTGGCGATCACCGTGGTAACACGGATGTCGGGGGGTGCCTAACACCTTCCCTCCGTATAACCAAGCTCCCGGACCCTAATGAATCTCGATTTCACAGACCTGTTAAGTAGTGTTAGATCACTAGGTCAATGTGCAAACCTTTTCTTGGTTGAGTTGGTGCAACCATTTAAAAATACCAACTGACCACTCTTACAATCTAATCGTCAACATATGCATGTCGGACCTTTTCAAACTTGTTTTTTTAAACATATCTTACCTAACATGAGAACACCAAAAGACAAGAACAGTAAGGGACAAATAAAAATCCCGACGTCGACAGTATCCTCACCTCTTCGACATACTAGGTTTGTATCCCAATTTCGAGGACAAAATTTAATAAGAAGGAGAGGTTGTAAGACCCAAACTTTTATGAATAAAGATGAATTTTTTTCTCAAAATATATTTTTGAATTTTATAATGTGGATTTGATATAATGTTATAGTTTTGGGTAATATTTATAAATTTTGAAAAGTAAGCAAGTTGTTATAAAATATTCGATTGGTCGGGGAATATTCGGTTTATCAGGGAATATTTATACTACGACACAATCATTGGTGGACCCCGCAACGAAATTACTGTCGGAGTTAGAAACTGACCGAAATATCTTTTTATAAAAATAACGACGAAAGTTTTACCATTAACTATTAAAATATCCGATGATAAAAGTACAGTAATACACGTTGTTGCATAGTAGCACACGGTATTGATTATTGATGCTTACGTGAGAAGTCACTCAGTTATACTCAATTATTGCTACAGTAATTGCTGCATAGTATCTCACGTTATTTATTCAATTATTGTCACAATATTTTATATTATTAAATCAATAATTAAGATGACAAAGTTATTCAAATTATTATTTACATTATTGATAATGTATAGAAATTTTTGTCGAGGAAAGGGGTTTGGTCACCTACTTGCACGCCAATAGGGATAAATCCTTATCAGAAAGTCCCCTCTTTCCTGGGAATGATCTGGTTGTTAATATTATAAGTTATATTATTGATGAATAATTGTTGTTTAAAAATAGGTTTTGTGAAGCCAATTGAATTGAGATAAATATAGGGGATTTTATGGAGTATTTGTTGTAAGTTTGGCGTATTATTTGGACCCCCACTTACTTATTTTTTTTAAATAATCGGTAGGAAGTTATAAAGTATATATATATATATATATATATTATCTTTTGTTTTTATATAAAATAGAATATATTATATTTTATTGTTTGCATAGTACTACATAGTGTTGCATAGTAAAATCAAAATTTTCAGAAAGTTTCGATCGAAGAATTGCTCTCGTGAATATGGTTACTGTGCGTTTGTGATTTTTCTTAAATAGTACCCTTCCATTCTCCTATAAATAGGATGCTTAGTTTAGAATTGAAAATCACACCAGAATCAGAGAATTCTTCTTATATAATATTGAGCATATTTATTTAGAGTTTAAGAAAGCTTTGAGTGTAGAAAATAGTGCAAGTTTTCTTCAAGAATCTTTGCTATACCAGTTGGAATACTCTCCTTTTTAAGGTGAGGGATATTATTTTTATTCAATATTCTTATAAAATAATATTTTCTTCCATACTCTGTAGTATGTAAGTAATATTATTTCGTTTCAGATTCTGAATTCTACACTCATTTTATTAAAGTATAAATTATATACCCCTTGAAATTAGTAGAATATCCTTGAAATTTGCGCTTCATCTATTATCTTTTCATGCAAATATTATTCTGAGTATTCTTGATAATTTGTACTCTTTTCATGTCGGGGTACTATTCCTGAAGTACTATTCATGGGGTACTATTCACCTGGGGTACTATTCATGATAAAAATTGATTTCTTTTAGGTCCAAATCTTTTTTGATATAATATTATTCTTGAATTTTACTCCACAAAACAGTATCCTGTTGACAATTTGGACATTATTGAATTTTGGATAAATTAAATTATAAAATCTTTAAAATTTATCCTTGCTCTCATTTAATTGAATTCTTATATCATTGTCATCATGTTCATGCTTATATTGTGATGAAAGTCATCTTTGGCCCATAATGCATAGATGGACTGTTGATGTGACAACCCAAGAATTTAGACAATTAATTAAAATCTTAAAAGATTAAATAAATGTGAAATAATTGACCTAGACAGGAAATAAGTGTATATATTTTGCGTACATTGATTGTATATATGTGCACAATATGTGGTTAAGGGTCAAGGGTTGATCAAGTAAATTATATCAGTGACAAACCATAAGGATATATCAAGACCATCAATGTTCAGTCAGAAAACTCTAACGATTTGTAAGAAACCCTAATACTGGTTCTGGAAACCCTAATTTCAGTTTCAAGAATCTGAAACCCTATTTCAGAATATTAAAACCCCAATTTGGGAGCTCAAAGGCTAAGTATAAAGGCTTAAGTGTAATTAATTATAAATTTAATCAGGGAAACCCTAACAATTAGTTAGAAAACCATAATTTTTAAGTTAGAAACCCTAATGTTCAATTAGGAAAAACATAATTGTTAATTTAAAGATTTTAATGTTAATTAGGAAACCCTAATTTTTAATTTACAAGCCCTAATGTTAATTAGTAAATCTTAATCCTCACTAGTAAGCTTTATGTAATTAGGAAACCCTAATTTCCAATTTAGAAAAACTTAATTTTTTTCCATTTTCAATCCTAATTAGAAAATCCTAGAAATTAAATTGCAAACTCTAATGGTTGAGATAAGATTACTAGTTAGCCATTAAATTTGCGAGCAAAATAACCAAAATGTCATTTTTAGCTTTCTTTAATTGGATGGGGTATAGATCTTGCCATATATGTAGTTGGTTTCCAACTCTTGATACACCATGTGACTTAATTTAACTCCATTCAGCCAATTCTTGCCACATACATCAGCCAAGTACATTGCATCAAAATATATATAGATTAAGAGAGAGAAAAGTCCAAAGAAAATCCTTATTTGTGATCTTACTCTCAACCAAGTCTTTCTCACTCTCTAAACCCACAAATTTCACTAGTGGACCAGTCCCAAATCAAGTCCCTAGCACCCCATTATTAGTTAAGGAACTCAAGATTTAAGTTAGAACAAAGTGAGGTATATCCCTAAATCAAGAATTTTATCTTGTTTGCTATGTTAGATTGTGTTTTTTTGTGTGTTTAATCATGTGCTATTAGATGTTATTTAGTGATCTATGATGTTACATAGTAAATACATAACATCAAAATGCTCGAAAATTATGTTTTTCAAAACTGTCAAGAACCCTATATTTATGGCCTGACAACCGAATATCAGAGGCCATAGATCTAGATCTGTTTATTATTTTGCTTGTTTAATATATTGGACTTGTAGTTTGTTACGAGGGCTCTGATCTGGAACTTGAATCATGCTTATATCATTTATAGATTTCAAGTTATGGATGGTCAAAGTGTGTTGACCGACCATGACTTTCTATTTCTGGGAAACCCAGATTTAACCTAGAAAGGTCTGACAACATATTCATGGGCTCTAATCTTGCAGGTGTTATGTGATTTGTTCTTGTTGTTGTATCAATGTTTTAGTATGTTATATGGACTACAGATTCATGCATTTAGATCACCTATATGACAAACAGGATGAAATTAATGGACGGTCAAAGTAGGCAGTTTGATCACGAAATACGTTTTCTGGAAATTCCAGAAAATTCAAGAACACTACTTTTGACATGGTTTAACCGGCTTGGATCTTGTGGTTGTGTTGTTGTTAGACTGACTTAGTGTAATAGATATGTTCCTTGATATGAGTACTACAATCTGAAACCATTAAAACATCAAAACATTACTTGGAAATCAAGTTGTGGAAGCCCAAAAGTGACCACTCGAATTGTTCTTATTTTCTAGGTAACCCAGAAAATGAAGAACAACTCTGACATAACTTTTGCAAGCTTAGATCTCCTTTATGTGATGATGTATGACCTTGATGATGATTGGATCATGTAGTATTACGTTAATACTACAAGATCTGACCATTAGCTAGCCAAGAAACACTTTGAATAGTGGATTTTAATGTTGGTCAAACATAGCAACTTGTACACTGTCTATGAATGTTCTTAAATGGCCAAGAACACCTATAGTAACAGTTTTGTCACTATAGCACCCTTTAGCGATAGTTTATTTATAAAATGAATTATTTTATTTAATAATTAGAGAAAAAATAGAAATTAATTATGAAAAATACATAATAAATTTATAAAAATTATCTTAAAGCCTAAAAATGGGTTTTTAATAATTTGGAATATATTTCATAAATATCTTAATATTTTTAAATATTAATAATATTTAATTTATTTAATTATTATATTAAATAAATTACTTAAAATGATTTTAATATTTTAAAAATCATTTAAAATTATATTAAAGTGTTAGAAAATATTGTAAGTTATTTTGAATGACTTTTAATATTTTGTGATAAATTTCATTAATAATTTATTATTAATGGTAATAAATTTATTTAATAATTGTATTAAATAAATTGTAGAAAAATAGTTTTAATATTTTATAAATCATATAAAAATCATTTAAAGGTTATAAAAATATTTTAAGTTATCAAATATAACTTTTGATATTTTGTCATGAATTACATTAATATTTTAATATTAATTACGATTTATTTAATAATGGTTTTAATTATTTTAAAATCTTTTAAATATGATATTAAGGTATTAAAATACTTTGAGATATTATAAATAACTTATTATATTATGTTATGTATTTCATTAATATTTGAAATTAAATAAATATTAATGATAATTAAATTAAGTGGTATTTAATTCATATAAATATGATATTAATGATTGAAAAATCATGATAAATGATAATAATTACTTGAAAATTATTACAAGCTTATGAAAAATATTTTGACTGATAATAAAATTATCTAAGATAATTGTGAAGCGTTTATGTAGAGTCTTATTGAAATTAGGCTCGATAATTATCTTACTAAGTCGGGAGGTCGAAATAGTATCGAACTCAACTCAGACTATAATAGTTTGACTTGATATTATGTTTGTAGCATCCCTAAATCCCGGTCCTAATCACCAAGGATCTGGTATACTATTTCTATAACTATTACGGAAGATATAAACATAAATTATTTATACATTAAACATTACACACTAATCCCAAGGTCAAGAACCTTCACGTAATACCTTAATCAATATCCTATCTAACATACAATGTTATTATTATACAATACTGTTATAATTTAACTGCACATTTAAACTAAGCTGGAACTGTCTTTGACCTTTCCTTGTATCCGACGTATTCTCCTTATCTGCAATGTTTGTCATGATATAGCAAGGGTGAACAACAAGTTTACCCAACAAGTTTAAGTTTAATTGCGAATATATCATACTTAAAGAATTTGAATAATAGCTAGCTAACATTCAACAATATACTTGTGAACTAGCATGATCAAACTATCATAGCTGAACGAACATTGAACAAGAACATATCAATTATATCTAGACTAAATGGTAATGAAGGTGATCAACCTTTCATAACTGATGATTACATGTAATATGCACAGATTACGATTCAATAATTCATAGACATGGTAACCAGCAATGATTATCCATAAGTATATTTGAATAAACAACTCGAAGTTGAGTTAAGGAAAAACTTGCCTGATCCGTTGATTATTGTTACATGATCTATCTAACTTTGTCTGAAAACCTAATATAGGTAATACTGATTTCCAAGTATTAGAATAATATCATCACAGTATAATACTATTATATATAAATATAAAATAACCTAAACACATAACCTTATCAGTCTATATAATACACAAGACCTAGTATCAAGTCAAACTATTTCAGTCTGAGTTGAATCCAACACAATTCTAACATCCCGACGGTCTGGCCGGACAAATATCGAGCCTAATTTCCTTAAGACTCTGCCTAAACTGGTTCACAATTCCCTTTGATAATTTATTATTAGTTAAAATAATTTTCATTAGCTCATAATAATTTTCAAATAATTATTACTATTTATCATGATTTTTCAATCATTAATATCATATTTATATATTATAAATACCACAATATTCTTTTTTCATTAAAATTTATTTAATGTTAAATATTAATGAAAATTATAACATAATATTATAATATACTTATAATATCACAAAGTATTTTAATACTTTAAAATCATATTTACATTATTTTAAATAGTTAAATCCATTATCCAATAATTGCTATTAATATGAAAATATTAATATTTTCATGACATAATATCAAAAGTTATATTTTATAACTTAAAATATTTTTATAACACTTAAATAATTTTTATATGATTTTTAAATCATTAATTCTATTTTTCCATAATTTATTTAATATATTTATTAAATAAATTAATTACCATTAATATTAAATTATTAATGAAATTCATCACAAAATATTAAAATAACTTAAAAAAATTTCTTATACCATAATATAATTTTAAATAATTTTTCAAATATTAAAATCATTTTTAAATAAATTATTTAATATTATAATTAAATAAATTAATTACCATTAATATTCCAAAAATATTACATATTAATGAAATATATTCAAAATTATTAAAAACCCATTTTTAGGCTTTAAACTAATTTTTAGTAATTTATTATGTATTTTTAATAATTTAAAACTAATTTTCTCTAATTATTTAATAAAATAATAATTTTCAAAAATTAAGTGTCACTAAAGGGCCCTATAGCGACAGAACCGTCACTATATGTGTTCTTGAGTGCTTTTGGGCCAAACCCAGATCTTCATAGCAGTTATCAAGATAGGAGGTTTGACCAGTTCTAAATTCTTGGTTATTAAGTTTTCTAGGCAGCTAAAGTTTCAAGATTGCAGTATTCATGTAATACTACAACTTCAATCAAGTTTCATGGCCATCACATATCATATCTGAGAGATCTAAGCTCTCAAAATCGTTGTCAAACATGTTCTTCAATTTCTGGGTTGTCCAAAATTGAAGAACAGTCGAGGTACCTATTTTAAAGCTTTGAATCTTTGCTTTCTGGGCTCAGTTTGTGTGATTTAACAATTCAGCCATGTAGTACGAATGTCAGGGAAGAATTATATAACAACAGATCATCATATCATCATCACACAGGAAAGATCAAGGCCGGTAGTCAACGCTTGTTTGACCAGTAATATTTTTGATCTTGTTATAGATCTGGTTGTTCTAAGGGCTTGGACAACATGGCCTAAACACTAACATACAACAAGATATGAGGCTTAGAAAACATTGTCAAACGAAATCTGGGTTTCTGGGTTGCCCAGAAACTCAGTTGCCATGATCGGTAAACGATGTTTGACTACTTATATCTTAAGATCTAGACATGATTTGACACTATTTCCAGTTCCAGATCATAGTCTACATGGCATTCTACACATATATAACTTCAAACAACATAAATCATTAACACAGAAGAATCTAGAGGCCCTGACATTAGGCTGTCAGGCCTTATTTTTAGTGTTCTTGATCAGTTTGAAAAACTTAGTTTTTGGCTTCTATATGTTATGGATCCTTGATGTTACATCTTGGATCACTAAATAACATCCTTATACACAACTTTAACAAACAACTAACAACATCTAACAATAAATCACATGATTTTTAAGTTTTAGGGTTTATACCTTTCTAATGCTTGATCTTGAATCTGATCCTTGTTTTCTATTTTTGTCTTGCTATGAACTGATCATGGCTCAATATTTCACTCTCTCTCACTCTAGATTTCGGATTTTGTAGAGAGAGAAAGGGTTGGATAGAATGCTAAGGAAAGTAAGAGATTTTTCTTACTTTTTAACTTATATCTCTTTGATTCAATGAATTGGCTAACATTTGATGGTTGATTGCTGTTATATAAGTCACATGGCTAGGGGTAGGGTTGGTAAACAACAAAAATAGGGCAAGATCTATACTCCACCTAATAAAGAATTGCAAAAAGGGTACTTTAGTCATTTTGTCCAACATTTTAATGGCATAATGGTCATTTGATCCAACCCTTAGGATTTGACCCTTAGGGTTTAACTCTTAGGGTTTAAAGTTAATGTTTTTTTTAAAAATAATTCTAGGATTTCCAAATTAAGATTTTAAAAATGGAAAATTAAGTTTTCTAATTTATAATTAGTATTTCCTAATTAGATTAGGGTTTCCTAATTACTTAGACATGAACATTAGGATTAATGATTCCAAATTTAGAAATTAGGGTTCCTAATAATTAGGGTTTCTAATTATTAGGGTTCTAATTAACAATTAGGGATTTCCCTAATTATGTTATAATTAATAACACTTAAGCCTTATACTTAACATTTGAATTCCCAAAATAAGGTTTTAATATTCCGAATTAGTGTTTCGAATTCATGGAACTCAGATTAGGTTTTCAGAATCAGTTTCTAGGGTTTCTTATCAATCATTAATGTTTTCTAACTGAATGTCGATGTTCTTAATATAATATTAGGGTTTGACAATGACATAATTTATTCGTCCAACCCTTGACCTTTAACCACATACTGTACACATAAATCCACATATACAGAACATATACACTTTTACACTTAACACTGCAAACCTTCACCAAAAATTTTTAAATCCATAAAATTCCTTCCCAAATATATCAAATCCATACACTTATTTTATGTCTAGGTCTATTATTTAACCTCTAATCAATCTTTTTAGATTTTATTAAATTATCCGAATTCTCGGGTTGTCACAATGTCTTATGTATATTATAGACTGATAGGATTATGTGGTAATGTGTTTAGGTTATTTTATAACTGTATTTAACAGTATTAACTATGATGATATTTTTCTTATTTGGATATCGATATTATTAATATTAGGTCTTCAGACAAAGCTAAATAGATTGTGTAGCAGTAGTAGGCAATTAAGGCAAGTTCTCTAACTCGAACTTGAGTGGTTTTTTTTTTCATGTGACGCCCCCAACATAGGTCCAATTCATCCAACCTATTCTGAGTCTCCAAATACATGGTATAGAAAACAACTACAACTTTATTACTACAATTGTCGTGCAAAATACAACAACACATATACTGTGAGTTTTAATACCAACTGTGACTCATGTCCCAACTATGGACAAAACCTCACATTGATACATTACATAAAGGTACAGTCAATAACTGTTTTAGAAATTAAAATCTTTGGAAAGTGCTCAAGGAAACCTTCGTACATAGGAGGCCACGAATCAAAGTTATGATAGATATCATATGTCTAGAGAATTATCCTTGGTTGATCCAATAGACCCCAAAGAAAAACGAGAAGATTACTATCATGTTTCTTCCGATGGTGAGTCTTCTCTTGACATATAACTATCTCCACTGTCTCCAGTTGAAAATTATATTTCAAATAAACTCCAAGATCATATAGGTAGTGCTCGTAGATATACTCAGCAAGTGGATGTACACAACCCTGTCTTATGATAACTCGTAGGTCATTAGACATCTTGTATGATAGTGGAAAAACACCCTTCCAAAGATGGGTTCACCTTACCCTATTCGGTTCACCAAAATTAAATATCAAATGACATATACAATACGACACACTTATCTAAAGTTCTCAATAAAATTATTTCCATACTATTTAAGGAGAACCTCAACAGCTATAGACCACCATTCTATTCCCCTATTATCCCTCACCGATTCTTAAGAACACTCTTGTTACACGAAAGGAATTGTGAAGCAAAAGGGTGAGCACAACAAGCTCAATAAAGAATATTATGACTAAAGATAATTAAATTATCAATAGCCTTCATCAGTAATAAATCAGAGATTTAAAACATATGGTAGATGATAAAACTTTTCAACCATAGTTGCAAATGGAATGAGCAATCCATTAGAAGAGTCAAATAGACCATAAAGTCTATTATCTTCTCCATGTTAAAAGTCCACCAACAATGCTTTAACCTTGTAACATTAATCAACAGATCATGTTCACAGTCATGTGATAACTCATAATCATAATTGTAGTTCTAATTTTCTCTTCTCATCCAAGACGAAGATATTTTTCATCACATGTCTTTACCTAAAACATCAAAGATCATGGTTATACCAAATCACAGTTCCTGTTCATAATCATACTAATAAGTTCATCTTTGCATTACGGGCCGAAGATATTCATTAACATTTCATCTTTGCACTACATGCCAAATATATTCAACAACAGGTCATCTATGCACTACTAGCCAAAGATATTCAACAACAAGTCATCTTTGCACCACACGCCAAAGATATTCATCAAGAATTCATCTTTGCACTACATGCGAAAGATGTTAATATTACAAAGAAATATATAATCATTTCACAATTTATATAAACAATAATTACAACCATGTTGATCAATTCACCTTTGCTCTTAAGCTAAAAATATTCAATTGTAAATTCAATGGTCATGATCATACCAGTCAACAATTCATCTTTGCACTACTGGCCAAAGAGAACCCATAGTCATGATCATACCAATAATCTACCCATCTTTACACTTAAGTCAAAGATAAATTTCATCACCGGAATTATAAAAATGTTATATATTATAATAAAAACAATACGATCAACAACTGCATTTAATTTCAAGAGTAATATTCATGAATCAATGATTTCATAACACCTTAATCCAAATGTTATAAATCACTTAATAATCTCATAATCTAATATTATTAATATTACCATAATATTTTAATCATTTCATAAACTTATAAATAATTTATTTTAATTGTTTACACTTTACCAATTAATGCATTTAATCATCCTAAAATACCAAAATCATAAAATTGCATCACCAACAACAAAATTCCTCATCAAAAATATGCATATACCTTATATGATCCCAAGCCATAAAATCCTATTTTCTAATTTTGTTACTTCACATAACATATTTAATTTATTTACTCATAACTAGTCCATTTTCATGAAAAATACCAAATCAGTTCCAAAAATATTTTCTTTTCTGGGATTTAGCAGAATATAGTCCCATATTGAACATATATTTTTCTCGGAATTTTTAAAATTCATTTACTATTTTTCAGATGGCCAAAACTGCCGAATATTTAGACATTTAACATAAATTGTATTTTTGTTCAAAATTTCTGAAATTTACAGAATATACTGATGTTATATAGATGTATTCCCAATAAAAATTTTACCAATTTCACCAACTACAACTTTATTACTACAATTGTCGTGCAAAATACAACAACACATATACTGTGAGTTTTAATACCAACTGTGACTCATGTCCCAACTATGGACAACACCTCACATTGATACATTACATAAAGGTACATTAAAGAACTGTTTTAAAAATTAAAATCTTTGGAAAGTGCTCAAGGAAACCTTCGTACATAGGAGGCCACGAATCAAAGTTATGATAGATATCATATGTCTAGAGAATTATCCTTGGTTGATCCAATAGACCCCAAAGAAAAACGAGAAGATTACTATCATGTTTCTTCCGATGGTGAGTCTTCTCTTGACATATAACTATCTCCACTGTCTCCAGTTGAAAATTATATTTCAAATAAACTCCAAGATCATATAGGTAGTGCTCATAGATATACTCAGCAAGTGGATGTGCACAACCCTGTCTTATGATAACTCGTAGGTCATTAGACATCTTGTATGATAGTGGCAAAACACCCTTCCAAAGTTGGGTTCACCTTACCCTATTCGGTTCACCAAAATTAAATATCAAATGACATATACAATACGACACACTTATCTAAAGTTCTCAAAAAAATTATTTCCATACTATTTAAGGAGAACCTCAATGTAACTATAGACCACCGCTCTATTCCCCTATTATCCTCGCTTCGACCCGTGAACACTCTTGTTACACGAAAGGAATTGTGAAGCAAAAGGGTGAGCACAAAAAGCTCAATAAAGAATATTATGACTAAAGATAATTAAATTATCAATAGCCTTCATCAGTAATAAATCAGAGATTTAAAACATATGGTAGATGATAAAATTTTTCAACCATAGTTGCAGCGGAATGAGCAATCCATTAGAAGAGTCAAATAGACCATAAAGTCTATTATCTTCTCCATGTTAAAAGTCCACCAACAATGCTTTAACCTTGTAACATTAATCAACAGATCATGTTCACAGTCATGTGATAACTCATAATCATAATTGTAGTTCTAATTTTCTCTTCTCATCCAAGACGAAGATATTTTTCATCACATGTCTTTACCTGAAACATCAAAGATCATGGTTATACCAAATCACAGTTCCTGTTCATAATCATACTAATAAGTTCATCTTTGCATTACGGGCCAAAGATATTCATTAACATTTCATCTTTGCACTACATGCCAAATATATTCAACAACAGGTCATCTATGCACTACACGCCAAAGATATTCGTCAAGAATTCATCTTTGCACTACATGCCAAAGATGTTAATATTTAAAAGAAATATATAATCATTTCACAATTTATATAAACAATAATTACAACCATGTTGATCAATTCACCTTTGCTCTTAAGCTAAAAATATTCAATTGTAAATTCAATGGTCATGATCATACCAGTCAACAATTCATCTTTGCACTACTGGCCAAAGAGAACCCATAGTCATGATCATACCAATAATCTACCCATCTTTACACTTAAGTCAAAGATAAATTTCATCACCGGAATTATAAAAATGTTATATATTATAATAAAAACAATACGAACAACAACTGCATTTAATTTCAAGAGTAATATTCATGAATCAATGATTTCATAACACCTTAATCCAAATGTTATAAATCACTTAATAATCTCATAATCTAATATTATTAATATTACCACAATATTTTAATCATTTCATAAACTTATAAACAATTTATTTTAATTGTTTACACTTTACCAATTAATGCATTTAATCATCCTAAAATACCAAAATCATAAAATTGCATCACCAACAACCAAATCCCTCATCAAAATATGCATATACCTTATATAGGATTCCCAAGCCATAAAATCCTATTTTCTAATTTTGTTACTTCACATAACATATTTAATTTATTTACTCATAACTAGTCCATTTTCATGAAAAATACCAAATCGATTTCTAAAAAATATTTTCTTTTTTTGTGGATTTAGCGAGAATATAGTCCCATATTGAACATATATTTTCTCGGAATTTTAAAATTCATTTACTATTTTTCGATGGCCAAAATCTTTAATATTTAGACATTTAACATAAATTATACTTTTGTCCAAAAATTCCCAAAGAAATTTATGGAATATACTGATGTTATATAGATGTACTCCCAATAAAATTTTTACCAATTTCACAAACTACAACTTTATTACTACAATTGTCGTGCAAAATACAACAACACATATACTGTGAGTTTTAATACCAACTGTGACTCATGTCCCAACTATGGACAACACCTCACATTGATACATTACATAAAGGTACATTAAATAACTGTTTTAAAAATTAAAATCTTTGGAAAGTGCTCAAGGAAACCTTGGTACATAGGAGGCCACGAATCAAAGTTATGATAGATATCATATGTCTAGAGAATTATCCTTGGTTGATCCAATAGACCCCAAAGAAAAACGAAAAGATTACTATCATGTTTCTTCCGATGGTGAGTTTTCTCTTGACATATAACTATCTCCACTGTCTCCAGTTGAAAATTATATTTCAAATAAACTCCAAGATCATATAGGTAGTGCTCGTAGATATACTCAGCAAGTGGATGTGCACAACCATGTCTTATGATAACTCGTAGGTCATTAGACATCTTGTATGATAGTGGCAAAACACCCTTCCAAAGTTGGGTTCACCTTACCCTATTCGGTTCACCAAAATTTAATATCAAATGACATATACAATACGACACACTTATCTAAAGTTCTCAATAAAATTATTTCCATACTATTTAAGGAGAACCTCAATGACTATATAGACCACCGCTCTATTCCCCTATTATCCTCGTCAATTCGTGAACACTCTTGTTACCTGAAAGGAATTGCGAAGCAAAAGGGTGAGCACAACTAGCTCAGTACAAAATATTTTGACTAAATATAATTAAATTATCAATAGCCTTCATCAGCAATAAATCAGAGATTTAAAACATATGGTAGATGATAAAACTTTTCAACCATAGTTGCAGCGGAATGAGCAATCCATTAGAAGAGTCAAATAGACCATAAAGTCTATTATCTTCTCCATGTTAAAAGTCCACCAACAATGCTTTAACCTTGTAACATTAATCAACAGATCATGTTCACAGTCATGTGATAACTCATAATCATAATTGTAGTTCTAATTTTCTCTTCTCATCCAAGACGAAGATATTTTTCATCACATGTCTTTACCTAAAACATCAAAGATCATGGTTATACCAAATCACAGTTCCTGTTCATAATCATACTAATAAGTTCATCTTTGCATTACGTCAAGATATTCATTAACATTTCATCTTTTGCACTACATGCCAAATATATTCAACAACAAGTCATCTATGCACTACTAGCCAAAGATATTCAACAACAAGTCATCTTTGCACCACACGCCAAAGATATTCATCAAGAATTCATCTTTGCACTACATGCCAAAGATGTTAATATTTCAAAGAAATATATAATCATTTCACAATTTATATAAACAATAATTACAACCATGTTGATCAATTCACCTTTGCTCTTAAGCTAAGAATATTCAATTGTAAATTCAATGGTCATGATCATACCGACCAACAATTCATATTTGCACCATCGCCAAAGAGAACCCATAGTCATGATCATACCAATAATCTACCCATCTTTACACTTAAGTCAAAGATAAATTTCATCACCTAATTATAAAATGTTATATATTATAATAAAAACAATACGATCAACAACCGCATTTTTAATTTCAAGAGTAATATTCATGAATCAATGATTTCATAACACCTTAATCCAAATGTTATAAATCACTTAATAATCTCATAATCTAATATTATTAATATTACCATAATATTTTAATCATTTCATAAACTTATAAATAATTTATTTTAATTGTTTACACTTTACCAATTAATGCATTTAATCATCCTAAAATACCAAAATCATAAAATTGCATCACCAACAACAAAATTCCTCATCAAAAATATGCATATACCTTATATAGGATTCCCAAGCCATAAAATCCTATTTTCTAATTTTGTTACTTCACATAACATATTTAATTTATTTACTCATAACTAGTCCATTTTCATGAAAAATACCAAATCAGTTCCAAAAATATTTTCTTTTCTGGGATTTAGCAGAATATAGTCCCATATTGAACATATATTTTTCTCGGAATTTTTAAAATTCATTTACTATTTTTCGATGGCCAAAATCATAGTATATTTAGACATTTAACATAAATTATACTTTTGTCCAAAAATTCAAAATTATGAATATACCGATGTTATATAGATGTACTCCCAATAAAATTTTTACCAATTTCACAAACTACAACTTTATTACTACAATTGTCGTGCAAAATACAACAACACATATCTTTGTGAGTTTTAATACCAATCGTGACTCATGTCCCAACTATGGACAACACCTCACATTGATACATTACATAAAGGTACATTAAATAACTGTTTTAAAAATTAAAATCTTTGGAAAGTGCTCAAGGAAACCTTCGTACATAGGAGGCCACGAATCAAAGTTTTGATAGATATCATATGTCCAGAGAATTATCCTTGGTTGATCCAATAGACCCCAAAGAAAAACGAGAAGATTACTATCATGTTTCTTCCGATGGTGAGTCTTCTCTTGACATATAACTATCTCCACTGTCTCCAGTTGAAAATTATATTTCAAATAAACTCCAAGATCATATAGGTAGTGCTCGTAGATATACTCAGCAAGTGGATGTGCACAACCATGTCTTATGATAACTCGTAGGTCATTAGACATCTTGCATGATAGTGGCAAAACACCCTTCCAAAGTTGGGTTCACCTTACCCTATTCGGTTCACCAAAATTTAATATCAAATGACATATACAATACAATAATGACACACTTATCTAAAGTTCTCAATAAAATTATTTCCATACTATTTAAGGAGAACCTCAAACTTATAGACCACCGCTCAATTCCCTATTATCCCCGGGCCGATTCTGAACACTCTTATTACCCGAAAGGAATTGTGAAGCAAAAGGGGTGAGCACAACAAGCTCATAAAAAAAAATTATGACTAAAGATAATTAAATTATCAATAGCCTTCATCAGTAATAAATCAGAGATTTAAAACATATGGTAGATGATAAAACTTTTCAACCATAGTTGCAGCGGAATGAGCAATCCATTAGAAGAGTCAAATAGACCATAAAGTCTATTATCTTCTCCATGTTAAAAGTCCACCAACAATGCTTTAACCTTGTAACATTAATCAACAGATCATGTCCACAGTCATGTGATAACTCATAATCATAATTGTAGTTCTAATTTTCTCTTCTCATCCAAGACGAAGATAGTTTTCATCACATGTCTTTACCTGAAACATCAAAGATCATGGTTATACCAAATCACAGTTCCTGTTCATAATCATACTAATAAGTTCATCTTTGCATTACGCCAAAGATATTCATTAACATTTCATCTTTGCACTACATGCCAAAGATATTCAATAACAGTCATCTTTTTGCACTACACGGCCAAAGATATTCAATAACAAGTCATCTTTGCACTACACGCCAAAGATATTCATCAAGAATTCATCTTTGCACTACATGCCAAAGATGTTAATATTTCAAAGAAATATATAATCATTTCACAATTTATATAAACAATAATTACAACCATGTTGATCAATTCACCTTTGTTCTTAAGCTAAAAATATTCAATTGTAAATTCAATGGTCATGATCATACCAGTCAACAATTCATCTTTGCACTACTGGCCAAAGAGAACCCATAGTCATGATCATACCAATAATCTACCCATCTTTACACTTAAGTCAAAGATAAATTTCATCACCGGAATTATAAAAATGTTATATATTATAATAAAAACAATACGAACAACAACTGCATTTAATTTCAAGAGTAATATTCATGAATCAATGATTTCATAACACCTTAATCCAAATGTTATAAATCACTTAATAATCTCATAATCTAATATTATTAATATTACCACAATATTTTAATCATTTCATAAACTTATAAACAATTTATTTTAATTGTTTACACTTTACCAATTAATGCATTTAATCATCCTAAAATACCAAAATCATAAAATTGCATCACCAACAACCAAATCCCTCATCAAAAATATGCATATACCTTATATAGGATTCCCAAGCCATAAAATCCTATTTTCTAATTTTGTTACTTCACATAACATATTTAATTTATTTACTCATAACTAGTCCATTTTCATGAAAAATACCAAATCAGTTCTAAAAATATTTTCTTTTGTGGGATTTAGCAGAATATAGTCCCATATTGAACATATATTTTCTCTAAATTTTAAAATTCATTTACTATTTTTCGATGGCCAAACTCGCCGAATATTTAGACATTTAACATAAATTATACTTTTGTCCAAAATTTCCGAAATTTACAGAATATACTGATGTTATATAGATGTACTCCCAATAAAATTTTTACCAATTTCACAAACTACAACTTTATTACTACAATTGTCGTGCAAAATACAACAACACATATACTGTGAGTTTTAATACCAATCGCGACTCATGTCCCAACTATGGACAACACCTCACATTGATACATTACATAAAGGTACATTAAATAACCTGCTTTAAAAATTAAAATCTTTGGAAAGTGCTCAAGGAAACCTTCGTACATAGGAGGCCACGAATCAAAGTTATGATAGATATCATATGTCTAGAGAATTATCCTTGGTTGATCCAATAGACCCCAAAGAAAAACGAAAAGATTACTATCATGTTTCTTCCGATGGTGAGTGTTCTCTTGACATATAACTATCTCCACTGTCTCCAGTTGAAAATTATATTTCAAATAAACTCCAAGATCATATAGGTAGTGCTCGTAGATATACTCAGCAAGTGGATGTGCACAACCATGTCTTATGATAACTCGTAGGTCATTAGACATCTTGTATGATAGTGGCAAAACACCCTTCCAAAGTTGGGTTCACCTTAGCCTATTCGGTTCACCAAAATTTAATATCAAATGACATATACAATACGACACACTTATCTAAAGTTCTCAATAAAATTATTTCCATACTATTTAAGGAGAACCTCAACAAACTATAGACCAACCGCTTCTATTCCCTATTATCCCCGGGCCTAATCTCGGCAACACTCTTTGTTACATTCGAAAGGAATTATGAAGCAAAGGGTGAGCACAACTAGCTCAAGACAAAATATTTTGACTAAATATAATTAAATTATCAATAGCCTTCATCAAAGAATAAATCGTAGATTTAAAACATATGGTAGATGATAAAACTTTTCAACCATAGTTGCAGTGAATGAGCAATCCATTAGAAGAGTCAAATAGACCATAAAGTCTATTATCTTCTCATGTTAAAAGTCCACCAACAATGCTTTAACCTTGTAACATTAATCAATGTGATCATGTTCACAAATATGTGATAACTCATAATCATAATTGTAGTTCTAATTTTCTCTCTCATCCAAGACGAAGATATTTTTCATCACATGTCTTTACCTAAAACATCAAAGATCATGGTTATACCAAATCACGAGCCTCACTCATAATCATACTAATAAGTTCATCTTTGCATTACGGGCCGAAGATATTCATTAACATTTCATCTTTGCACTACATGCCAAATATATTCAACAACAGGTCATCTATGCACTACTAGCCAAAGATATTCAACAACAAGTCATCTTTGCACCACACGCCAAAGATATTCATCAAGAATTCATCTTTGCACTACATGCCAAAGATGTTAATATTTCAAAGAAATATATAATCATTTCACAATTTATATAAACAATAATTACAACCATGTTGATCAATTCACCTTTGCTCTTAAGCTAAGAATATTCAATTGTAAATTCAATGGTCATGATCATACCAGTCAACAATTCATATTTGCACTACTGGCCAAAGAGAACCCATAGTCATGATCATACCAATAATCTACCCATCTTTACACTTAAGTCAAAGATAAATTTCATCACCTAATTATAAAATGTTATATATTATAATAAAAACAATACGATCAACAACTGCATTTAATTTCAAGAGTAATATTCATGAATCAATGATTTCATAACACCTTAATCCAAATGTTATAAATCACTTAATAATCTCATAATCTAATATTATTAATATTACCATAATATTTTAATCATTTCATAAACTTATAAACAATTTATTTTATTTGTTTACACTTTACCAATTAATGCATTTAATCATCCTAAAATACCAAAATCATAAAATTGCATTCACCAACAACCAAATCCCTCATCAAAAATATGCATATACCTTATATAGGATTCCGAAGCCATAAAATCATATTTTCTAATTTTGTTACTTCACATAACATATTTAATTTATTTACTCATAACTAGTCCATTTTCATGAAAAATACCAAATCAGTTCTAAAAATATTTTCTTTTGTGTGATTTAGCAGAATATAGTCCCAAATTGAACATATATTTTTCTCGGAATTTTTAAAATTCATTTACTATTTTTCAGATGGCCAAAACTGCCGAATATTTAGACATTTAACATAAATTATACTTTTGTCCAAAAATTCCGAAATTTACAGAATATACTGATGTTATATAGATGTACTCCCAATAAAATTTTTACCAATTTCACAAACTACAACTTTATTACTACAATTGTCGTGCAAAATACAACAACACATATACTGTGAGTTTTAATACCAACTGTGACTCATGTCCCAACTATGGACAACACCTCACATTGATACATTACATAAAGGTACATTAAATAACTGTTTTAAAAATTAAAATCTTTGGAAAGTGCTCAAGGAAACCTTCGTACATAGGAGGCCACGAATCAAAGTTTTGATAGATATCATATGTCCAGAGAATTATCCTTGGTTGATCCAATAGACCCCAAAGAAAAATGAGAAGATTACTATCATGTTTCTTCCGATGGTGAGTCTTCTCTTGACATATAACTATCTCCACTGTCTCGAGTTGAAAATTATATTTCAAATAAACTCCAAGATTATATAGGTAGTGCTCAGAGATATACTCAAAGAAGTGGATGTGCACAACCTCGCTCTTATATGATAACTCGTGAGGTCATTAGACATCTTGTATGATAGTGGCAAAACACCCTTCCAAAGTTGGGTTCAAATTTTACCCTATTCTTGGTTCACCAAAATTTAATATCAAATGACATATACAATACGACACACTTATCTAAAGTTCTCAATAAAATTATTTCCATACTATTTAAGGAGAACCTCAACAGCTATAGACCACCGTTCAATTCCCCTATTATCCCCGCTCGACCCGGCAACACTCTTATTACCTGAAAGGAATTGTGAAGCAAAAGGGTGAGCACAACAAGCTCAATAAAGAATATTATGACTAAAGATAATTAAATTATCAATAGCCTTCATCAGTAATAAATCAGAGATTTAAAACATATGGTAGATGATAAAACTTTTCAACCATAGTTGCGGTATTGAATGAGCAATCCATTAGAAGAGTCAAATAGACCATAAAGTCTATTATCTAATCCATGTTAAAAGTCCACCAACAATGCTTTAACCTTGTAACATTAATCAACAGATCATGTTCACAGTCATGTGATAACTCATAATCATAATTGTAGTTCTAATTTTCTCTTCTCATCCAAGACGAAGATATTTTTCATCACATGTCTTTACCTGAAACATCAAAGATCATGGTTATACCAAATCACAGTTCCTGTTCATAATCATACTAATAAGTTCATCTTTGCATTACGGGCCAAAGATATTCATTAACATTTCATCTTTGCACTACATGCCAAAGATATTCAACAACAGGTCATCTTTGCACTACGGGCCAAAGATATTCAACAACAAGTCATCTTTGCACTACACGCCAAAGATATTCATCAAGAATTCATCTTTGCACTACATGCCAAAGATGTTAATATTTCAAAGAAATATATAATCATTTCACAATTTATATAAACAATAATTACAACCATGTTGATCAATTCACCTTTGTTCTTAAGCTAAAAATATTCAATTGTAAATTCAATGGTCATGATCATACCAGTCAACAATTCATCTTTGCACTACTGGCCAAAGAGAACCCATAGTCATGATCATACCAATAATCTACCCATCTTTACACTTAAGTCAAAGATAAATTTCATCACCGGAATTATAAAAATGTTATATATTATAATAAAAACAATACGATCAACAACTGCATTTAATTTCAAGAGTAATATTCATGAATCAATGATTTCATAACACCTTAATCCAAATGTTATAAATCACTTAATAATCTTATAATCTAATATTATTAATATTACCACAATATTTTAATCATTTCATAAACTTATAAACAATTTATTTTAATTGTTTACACTTTACCAATTAATGCATTTAATCATCCTAAAATACCAAAATCATAAAATTGCATCACCAACAACAAAATTCCTCATCAAAAATATGCATATACCTTATATAGGATTCCCAAGCCATAAAATCCTATTTTCTAATTTTGTTACTTCACATAACATATTTAATTCATTTACTCATAACTAGTCTATTTTCATGAAAAATACCAAATCAGTTCCAAAAATATTTCTTTTCTAAGATTTAGCAGAATATAGTCACATATTGAACATATATTTTTCTCGGAATTTTTAAAATTCATTTACTATTTTTCACATGGCCAAAAGCGCTTAAATATTTAGACATTTAACATAAATTATACTTTTGTCCAAAAATTCAGAAATTTACAAGATATACCGATGTTATATAGATGTACTCCCAATAAAAATTTTACCAATTTCACCAACTACAACTTTATTACTACAATTGTCGTGCAAAAATACAACAATACATATATCGTGAGTTTTAATATCAACTGTGACTCATGTCCCAACTATGGACAACACCTCACATTGATACATTACATAAATGTACATTAAATAACTGTTTTAAAAATTAAAATCTCTGGAAAGTGCTCAAGGAAACCTTCGTACATAGGAGGCCACGAATCAAAGTTTTGATAGATATCATATGTCCAGAGAATTATCCTTGGTTGATCCAATAGACCCCAAAGAAAAACGAGAAGATTACTATCATGTTTCTTCCGATGGTGAGTCTTCTCTTGACATATAACTATCTCCACTGTCTCTAGTTGAAAATTATATTTCAAATAAACTCCAAGATCATATAGGTAGTGCTCGTAGATATACTCAGCAAGTGGATTTGCACAACCCTGTCTTATGATAACTCGTAGATCATTAGACATCTTGTATGATAGTGGCAAAACACCCTTCCAAAGTTGGGTTCACCTTACCCTATTCGGTTCACCAAAATTAAATATCAAATGACATATACAATACGACACACTTATCTACAGTTCTTAATAAAATTATTTCCATACTATTTAAGGAGAACCTCAACAGCTATAGACCACCGTTCTATTCCCCTATTATCCCCGCTCGACCCGGCAACACTCTTGTTACCTGAAAGGAATTGTGAAGCAAAAGGGTGAGCACAACAAGCTCAATAAAGAATATTATGACTAAAGATAATTAAATTATCAATAGCCTTCATCAGTAATAAATCAGAGATTTAAAACATATGGTAGATGATAAAACTTTTCAACCATAGTTGCAGCGGAATGAGCAATCCATTAGAAGAGTCAAATAGACCATAAAGTCTATTATCTTCTCCATGTTAAAAGTCCACCAACAATGCTTTAACCTTGTAACATTAATCAACAGATCATGTTCACAGTCATGTGATAACTCATAATCATAATTGTAGTTCTAATTTTCTCTTCTCATCCAAGACGAAGATATTTTTCATCACATGTCTTTACCTCAAAACATCAAAGATCATGGTTATACCAAATCACAGCCTTCGCTCATAATCATACTAATAAGTTCATCTTTGCATTACGGGCCAAAGATATTCATTAACATTTCATCTTTGCACTACATGCCAAAGATATTCAACAACAGGTCATCTTTGCACTACGGGCCAAAGATATTCAACAACAAGTCATCTTTGCACTACACGCCAAAGATATTCATCAAGAATTCATCTTTGCACTACATGCCAAAGAAATTAATATTTCAAAGAAATATATAATCATTTCACAATTTATATAAACAATAATTACAACCATGTTGATCAATTCACCTTTGTTCTTAAGCTAAAATATTCAATTGTAAATTCAATGGTCATGATCATACTACCAACAATTCATCTTTGCACTCTTCGCCAAAGAGAACCCATAGTCATGATCATACCAATAATCTACCCATCTTTACACTTAAGTCAAAGATAAATTTCATCACCTAATTATAAAAATGTTATATATTATAATAAAACAATACGATCAACAATCGCATTTAATTTCAAGAGTAATATTCATGAATCAATGATTTCATAACACCTTAATCCAAATGTTATAAATCACTTAATAATCTTATAATCTAATATTATTAATATTACCACAATATTTTAATCATTTCATAAACTTATAAACAATTTATTTTAATTGTTTACACTTTACCAATTAATGCATTTAATCATCCTAAAATACCAAAATCATAAAATTGCATCACCAACAACAAAATTCCTCATCAAAATATGTGATATACCTTATATAGGATTCCCAAGCCATAAAATCCTATTTTCTAATTTTGTTACTTCACATAACATATTTAATTCATTTACTCATAACTAGTCTATTTTCATGAAAAATACCAAATCAGTTCCAAAAATATTTCTTTTCTAAGATTTAGCAGAATATAGTCACATATTGAACATATATTTTTCTCGGAATTTTTAAAATTCATTTACTATTTTTCACATGGCCAAAACTGTCGAATATTTAGACATTTAACATAAATTATACTTTTGTCCAAAAATTCCGAAATTTACAGTATATACTGATGTTATATAGATGTACTCCCAATAAAAATTTTACCAATTTCACCAACTACAACTTTATTACTACAATTGTCGTGCAAAATACAACAATACATATACTGTGAGTTTTAATACCAACTGTGACTCATGTCCCAACTATGGACAACACCTCACATTGATACATTACATAAATGTACATTAAATAACTGTTTTAAAAATTAAAATCTCTGGAAAGTGCTCAAGGAAACCTTCGTACATAGGAGGCCACGAATCAAAGTTTTGATAGATATCATATGTCCAGAGAATTATCCTTGGTTGATCCAATAGACCCCAAAGAAAAACGAGAAGATTACTATCATGTTTCTTCCGATGGTGAGTCTTCTCTTGACATATAACTATCTCCACTGTCTCTAGTTGAAAATTAGATTTCAAATAAACTCCAAGATCATATAGGTAGTGCTCGTAGATATACTCAGCAAGTGGATGTGCACAACCCTGTCTTATGATAACTCGTAGATCATTAGACATCTTGTATGATAGTGGCAAAACACCCTTCTAAAGTTGGGTTCACCTTACCCTATTCGGTTCACCAAAATTAAATATCAAATGACATATACAATGATAATACACTTATCTACGCCTCTTAATAAAATTATTTCCATACTATTTAAGGAGAACCTCAATAATATAGACCACCGCTCTATTCCCCTATTATCCCTCGGTCAATTCCCAAGAACACTCTTGTTACGAAAAGGAATTGTGAAGCAAAAGGGTGAGCACAACAAGCTCAATAAAGAATATTATGACTAAAGATAATTAAATTATCAATAGCCTTCATCGCAGTAATAAATCGTAGATTTAAAACATATGGTAGATGATAAAACTTTTCAACCATAGTTGCAAAAATGAATGAGCAATCCATTAGAAGAGTCAAATAGACCATAAAGTCTATTATCTTCTCCATGTTAAAAGTCCACCAACAATGCTTTAACCTTGTAACATTAATCAATGTGATCATGTTCACAAATCATGTGATAACTCATAATCATAATTGTAGTTCTAATTTTCTCTCTCATCCAAGACGAAGATATTTTTCATCACATGTCTTTACCTCGAAACATCAAAGATCATGGTTATACCAAATCACGCCTCCTCGCTCATAATCATATTAATAAGTTCATCTTTGCATTACGGGCCAAAGATATTCATTAACATTTCATCTTTTGACACTACATGCCAAAGATATTCAATAACAGTCATCTTTTGCACTACGGCCAAAGATATTCAACAACAAGTCATCTTTGCACTACACGCCCAAAGATATTCATCAAGAATTCATCTTTGCACTACATGCCAAAGATGTTAATATTTCAAAGAAATATATAATCATTTCACAATTTATATAAACAATAATTACAACCATGTTGATCAATTCACCTTTGTTCTTAAGCTAAAAATATTCAATTGTAATTCAATGGTCATGATCATACCAATCAACAATTCATCTTTGCACTCATCGGCCAAAGAGAACCCATAGTCATGATCATACCAATAATCTACCCATCTTTACACTTAAGTCAAAGATAAATTTCATCACCTAATTATAAAATGTTATATATTATAATAAAAACAATACGATCAACAACTCGCATTTAATTTCAAGAGTAATATTCATGAATCAATGATTTCATAACACCTTAATCCAAATGTTATAAATCACTTAATAATCTTATAATCTAATATTATTAATATTACCACAATATTTTAATCATTTCATAAACTTATAAACAATTTATTTTAATTGTTTACACTTTACCAATTAATGCATTTAATCATCCTAAAATACCAAAATCATAAAATTGCATCACCAACAACAAAATTCCTCATCAAAATATGCATATACCTTATATAGGATTCCCAAGCCATAAAATCCTATTTTCTAATTTTGTTACTTCACATAACATATTTAATTCATTTACTCATAACTAGTCTATTTTCATGAAAAATACCAAATCGGTTCCAAAATATTTCTTTTCTAAGATTTAGCGAATATAGTCACATATTGAACATATATTTTCTCTAATTTTTAAAATTCATTTACTATTTTTCATATGGCCAAAATCAGCTTAATATTTTAGACATTTAACATAAATTATACTTTTGTCCAAAATTCAAATTTACAAAGATATACTGATGTTATATAGATGTACTCCCAATAAAAATTTTACCAATTTCACCAACTACAACTTTATTACTACAATTGTCGTGCAAAATACAACAATACATATACTGTGAGTTTTAATACCAACTGTGACTCATGTCCCAACTATGGACAACACCTCACATTGATACATTACATAAATGTACATTAAATAACTGTTTTAAAAATTAAAATCTCTGGAAAGTGCTCAAGGAAACCTTCGTACATAGGAGGCCACGAATCAAAGTTTTGATAGATATCATATGTCCAGAGAATTATCCTTGGTTGATCCAATAGACCCCAAAGAAAAACGAGAAGATTACTATCATGTTTCTTCCGATGGTGAGTCTTCTCTTGACATATAACTATCTCCACTGTCTCTAGTTGAAAATTAGATTTCAAATAAACTCCAAGATCATATAGGTAGTGCTCGTAGATATACTCAGCAAGTGGATGTGCACAACCCTGTCTTATGATAACTCGTAGATCATTAGACATCTTGTATGATAGTGGCAAAACACCCTTCTAAAGTTGGGTTCACCTTACCCTATTCGGTTCACCAAAATTAAATATCAAATGACATATACAATACGACACACTTATCTACAGTTCTTAATAAAATTATTTCCATACTATTTAAGGAGAACCTCAACAGCTATAGACCACCGTTCTATTCCCCTATTATCCTCATTTCAATCTTGAACAACTCTTGTTACCTGAAAGGAATTGTGAAGCAAAAGGGTGAGCACAACAAGCTCAATAAAGAATATTATGACTAAAGATAATTAAATTATCAATAGCCTTCATCAGTAATAAATCAGAGATTTAAAACATATGGTAGATGATAAAACTTTTCAACCATAGTTGCAGCGGAATGAGCAATCCATTAGAAGAGTCAAATAGACCATAAAGTCTATTATCTTCTCCATGTTAAAAGTCCACCAACAATGCTTTAACCTTGTAACATTAATCAACAGATCATGTTCACAGTCATGTGATAACTCATAATCATAATTGTAGTTCTAATTTTCTCTTCTCATCCAAGACGAAGATATTTTTCATCACATGTCTTTACCTGAAACATCAAAGATCATGGTTATACCAAATCACAGTTCCTGTTCATAATCATACTAATAAGTTCATCTTTGCATTACGGGCCAAAGATATTCATTAACATTTCATCTTTGCACTACATGCCAAAGATATTCAACAACAGGTCATCTTTGCACTACGGGCCAAAGATATTCAACAACAAGTCATCTTTGCACTACACGCCAAAGATATTCATCAAGAATTCATCTTTGCACTACATGCCAAAGATGTTAATATTTCAAAGAAATATATAATTATTTCACAATTTATATAAACAATAATGACAACCATGTTGATCAATTCACCTTTGTTCTTAAGCTAAAAATATTCAATTGTAAATTCAATGGTCATGATCATACCACTCAACAATTCATCTTTGCACCATCGCCAAAGAGAACCCATAGTCATGATCATACCAATAATCTACCCATCTTTACATTTAAGTCAAAGATAAATTTCATCACCTAAATTATAAAATGTTATATATTATAATAAAACAATACGATCAACAATCGCATTTAATTTCAAGAGTAATATTCATGAATCAATGATTTCATAACACCTTAATCCAAATGTTATAAATCACTTAATAATCTCATAATCTAATATTATTAATATTACCACAATATTTTAATCATTTCATAAACTTATAAATAATTTATTTTAATTGTTTACACTTTACCAATTAATGCATTTAATCATCCTAAAATACCAAAATCATAAAATTGCATCACCAACAACCAAATCCCTCATCAAAAATATGCATATACCTTATATAGGATTCTCAAGCCATAAAATCCTATTTTCTAATTTTGTTACTTCACATAACATATTTAATTCATTTACTTATAACTAGTCCATTTTCATGAAAAATACCAAATCAGTTCCAAAATATTTTCTTTTCTCGGGATTTAGCGTAATATAGTCCCATATTGAACATATATTTTCTCGAATTTTTAAAATTCATTTACTATTTTTCAGATGGCCAAAACTGCCGAATATTTAGACATTTAACATAAATTATACTTTTGTCCAAAAATTCCGAAATTTACAGTATATACTGATGTTATATAGATGTACTCCCAATAAAATTTTACCAATTTCACCAACTACAACTTTATTACTACAATTGTCGTGCAAAATACAACAATACATATACTGTGAGTTTTAATACCAACTGTGACTCATGTCCCAACTATGGACAACACCTCACATTGATACATTACATAAATGTACATTAAATAACTGTTTAAAAAATTAAAATCTCTGGAAAGTGCTCAAGGAAACCTTCGTACATAGGAGGCCACGAATCAAAGTTTTGATAGATATCATATGTCCAGAGAATTATCCTTGGTTGATCCAATAGACCCCAAAGAAAAACGAGAAGATTACTATCATGTTTCTTCCGATGGTGAGTCTTCTCTTGACATATAACTATCTCCACTGTCTCTAGTTGAAAATTATATTTCAAATAAACTCCAAGATCATATAGGTAGTGCTCGTAGATATACTCAGCAAGTGGATGTGCACAACCCTGTCTTATGATAACTCGTAGATCATTAGACATCTTGTATGATAGTGGCAAAACACCCTTCCAAAGTTGGGTTCACCTTACCCTATTCGGTTCACCAAAATTAAATATCAAATGACATATACAATACGACACACTTATCTACAGTTCTTAATAAAATTATTTCCATACTATTTAAGGAGAACCTCAACAAATGACTATAGACCAATCGCTCTATTCCCCTATTATCCCCGCCGACTCTTGAAGAACACTCTTATTACCCGAAAGAATTGTGAAGCAAAAGGGTGAGCACAACAAGCTCAATAAAGAATATTATGACTAAAGATAATTAAATTATCAATAGCCTTCATCGAATAAATCGTAGATTTAAAACATATGGTAGATGATAAAACTTTTCAACCATAGTTGCAGCGGAATGAGCAATCTATTAGAAGAGTCAAATAGACCATAAAGTCTATTATCTTCTCCATGTTAAAAGTCCACCAACAATGCTTTAACCTTGTAACATTAATCAATGTATCATGTTCATACCATGTGATAACTCATAATCATAATTGTAGTTCTAATTTTCTCTCTCATCCAAGACGAAGATATTTTTCATCACATGTCTTTACCCGAAACATCAAAGATCATGGTTATACCAAATCACAGTTCCTGTTCATAATCATACTAATAAGTTCATCTTTGCATTACGGGCCAAAGATATTCATTAACATTTCATCTTTGCACTACATGCCAAAGATATTCAACAACAGGTCATCTTTGCACTACGGGCCAAAGATATTCAACAACAAGTCATCTTTGCACTACACGCCAAAGATATTCATCAAGAATTCATCTTTGCACTACATGCCAAAGAAATTAATATTTCAAAGAAATATATAATCATTTCACAATTTATATAAACAATAATTACAACCATGTTGATCAATTCACCTTTGTTCTTAAGCTAAAAATATTCAATTATAAATTCAAT
Source organism: Panax ginseng (assembly GCA_020205605.1). Lineage (NCBI taxonomy): Eukaryota > Viridiplantae > Streptophyta > Magnoliopsida > Apiales > Araliaceae > Panax > Panax ginseng. Next base: position 87,008,472 of record CM035139.1, on the reverse strand, counting down.
GGTCATGATCATACCAGTCAACAATTCATATTTGCACTACTGGCCAAAGAGAACCCATAGTCATGATCATACCAATAATCTACCCATCTTTACACTTAAGTCAAAGATAAATTTCATCACCTAATTATAAAAATGTTATATATTATAATAAAAAACAATACGATCAACAATCGCATTTAATTTCAAGAGTAATATTCATGAATCAATGATTTCATAACACCTTAATCCAAATATTATAAATCACTTAATAATCTTATAATCTAATATTATTAATATTACCACAATATTTTAATCATTTCATAAACTTATAAACAATTTATTTTAATTGTTTACACTTTACCAATTAATGCATTTAATCATCCTAAAATACCAAAATCATAAAATTGCATCACCAACAACCAAATCCCTCATCAAAAATATGCATATACCTTATATAGGATTCTCAAGCCATAAAATCCTATTTTCTAATTTTGTTAGTTCACATAACATATTTAATTCATTTACTCATAACTAGTCCATTTTCATGAAAAATACCAAATCAGTTCCAAAAATATTTTCTTTTACTCGATTTAGTAGAATATAGTCCCATATTGAATATATATTTTCTCTAAATTTTAAAAATTCATTTACTATTTTTCGGATGGCCAAAATCGCGAATATTTAGACATTTAACATAAATTATACTTTTGTCCAAAAATTCCGAAATTTATAGAATATACTGATGTTATATAGATGTACTCCCAATAAAAATTTTACCAATTTCACCAACTACAACTTTATTACTACAATTATCGTGCAAAATACAACAACACATATACTGTGAGTTTTAATACCAACTGTGACTCATGTCCCAACTATGGACAACACCTCACATTGATACATTACATAAAGGTACATTAAATAACTGTTTTAAAAATTAAAATCTTTGGAAAGTGCTCAAGGAAACCTTCGTACGTAGGAGGCCACAAATCAAAGTTATGATATATATCATATGTCTAGAGAATTATCCTTGGTTGATCCAATAGACCCCAAAGAAAAACGAGAAGATTACTATCATGTTTCTTCCGATGGTGAGTCTTCTCTTGACATATAACTATCTCCACTGTCTCCAGTTGAAAATTATATTTCAAATAAACTCCAAGATCATATAGGTAGTGCTCGTAGATATACTCAGCAAGTGGATGTGCACAACCATGTCTTATGATAACTCGTAGGTCATTAGACATCTTGTATGATAGTGGCAAAACACCCTTCCAAAGTTGGGTTCACCTTACCCTATTTAGTTCACCAAAATTAAATATCAAATGACATATACAATACGACACACTTATCTAAAGTTCTCAATAAAATTATTTCCATACTATTTAAGGAGAACCTCAACAGCTATAGACCACCGCTCAATTCCCTATTATCCCCGCTTAATTCGTGAACACTCTTTGTTACATTCTAAAGGAATTGTGAAGCAAAAAGGGTGAGCACAACAAGCTCAATAAAGAATATTATGACTAAAGATAATTAAATTATCAATAGCCTTCATCGAAGAATAAATCAGAGATTTAAAACATATGGTAGATAATAAAACTTTTCAACCATAGTTGCAGCGGAATGAGCAATCCATTAGAAGAGTCAAATAGACCATAAAGTCTATTATCTTCTCCATGTTAAAAGTCCACCAACAATGCTTTAACCTTGTAACATTAATCAACAGATCATGTTCATAGTCATGTGATAACTCATAATCATAATTGTACTTCTAATTTTCTCTTCTCATCCAAGACGAAGATATTTTTCATCACATGTCTTTACCTGAAACATCAAAGATCATGGTTATACCAAATCACAGTTCCTGTTCATAATCATACTAATAAGTTCATCTTTGTATTACGGGCCAAAGATATTCATTAACATTTCATCTTTGCACTACATGCCAAAGATATTCAACAACATGTCATCTTTGCACTACGGGCCAAAGATATTCAACAACAAGTCATCTTTGCACTACACGCCAAAAATATTCATCAAGAATTCATCTTTGTACTACATGCCAAAGATGTTAATATTTCAAAGAAATATATAATCATTTCACAATTTATATAAACAATAATTACAACCATGTTGATCAATTCACCTTTGCTCTTAAGCTAAAAATATTCAATTGTAAATTCAATGGTCATGATCATAACAGTCAACAATTCATCTTTGGACTACTAGCCAAAGAGAACCCATAGTTATGATCATACCAATAAACTACCCATTTTTACATTTAAGTCAAAGATAAATTTCATCACCGGAATTATAAAAATGTTATATATTATAATAAAAACAATACGATCAACAACTGCATTTAATTTCAAGAGTAATATTCATGAATCAATGATTTCATAACACCTTAATCCAAATGTTATAAATCACTTAATAATCTCATAATCTAATATTATTAATATTACCACAATATTTTAATCATTTCATAAACTTATAAACAATTTATTTTAATTGTTTACACTTTACCAATTAATGCATTTAATCATCCTAAAATACTAAAAATCATAAAATTGCATCACCAACAACCAAATCCCTCATCAAAAATATGCATATACCTTATATAGGATTCCCAAGCCATAAAATCCTATTTTCAAATTTTGTTACTTCACATAACATATTTAATTCATTTACTCATAACTAGTCTATTTTCATGAAAAATACCAAATCAGTTCCAAAAATATTTCTTTTCTAAGATTTAGCAGAATATAGTCACATATTAAACATATATTTTTCTCGGAATTATTAAAATTCATTTACTATTTTTCACATGGCCAAAATTGTCGAATATTTAGACATTTAACATAAATTATACTTTTTTCCAAAAATTCCGAAATTTACAGAATATACTGATGTTATATAGATGTACTCCCAATAAAAATTTTACCAATTTCACCAACTACAACTTTATTACTACAATTGTCGTGCAAAATACAACAACACATATACTGTGAGTTTAAATACCAACTGTGACTCATGTCCCAACTATGGACAACACCTCACATTGATACATTACATAAAGGTACAATCAATAACTGTTTTAAAAATTAAAATCTTTGGAAAGTGCTCAAGAAAACCTTCGTACATAAGAGGCCATGAATCAAAGTTATGATAGATATCATATGTCTAGAGAATTATCCTTGGTTGATCCAATAGACCCCAAAGAAAAACGAGAAGATTACTATCATGTTCCTTCAAATGGTGAGTCTTCTCTTGACATATAACTATCTCCACTGTCTCCAGTTGAAAATTATATTTCAAATAAACTCCAAGATCATATAGGTAGTGCTCGTAGATATACTCAGCAAGTGGATGTGCACAACCCTGCCTTATGATAACTCGTAGGTCATTAGACAACTTGTATGATAGTGGCAAAACACCCTTCCAAAGTTGGGTTCACCTTACCCTATTTAGTTCACCAAAACTAAATATCAAATGACGTATACAATACGACACACTTATCTAAAGTTCTCAATAAAATTATTTTCATACTATTTAGGGAGAACCTCAATAGCTATAGACCACCGTTCTATTACCGTGTTATCCCCGCTAGACCCGGCAACACTCTTATTACCTGAAAGGAATTGTGAAGCAAAAGGGTGAGCACAACTAGCTCAGTACAAAATATTTTGACTAAATATAATTAAATTATCAATAGCCTTCATCAGTAATAAATCAGAGATTTATAACATATGTTAGATGATAAAACTTTTCAACCATAGTTGCAGCGGAATGAGCAATCCATTAGAAGAGTTAAATAGACCATAAAGTCTATTATCTTCTCCATTTGAAAAGTTAACCAACAATGCTTTAACCCTATAACATTAATCAACAGATCCTGTTCACAAATATATTGGTAACTCATAATCATAATTGTAGTTCTAATTTTCTCTTCTCATCCAAGACGAAGATATTTTTCATCACATGTCTTTACCTGAAACATCAAAGATCATGGTTATACCAAATCATAGTTCCTGTTCATAATCATACTAATAAGTTCATCTTTGCACTACGAGCCAAAGATATTTATTAACAGTTCATCTTTGCACTGCATGCCAAAGATATTCAACAACAGGTCATTTTTGCACTACGGGCCAAAGATATTCAACAACAGGTCATCTTTGCACTACACGCCAAAGATATTCATCAACAATTCATCTTTGCACTACAGGCCAAAGATGTTAATATTTCAAAGAAATATATAATCATTTTAGAATTTATATAAACAATAATTATAACCATGTTGATCAATTCACCTTTACTCTTAAGCTACAAATATTCAATTGTAAATTCAATGGTCATGATCATACCAGTCAACAATTCATCTTTTCACTACTGGCCAAAGAGAACTCATAGTCACGATGATACCAATAATCTACCCATCTTTACACTTAAGTCAAAGAGAAATTTCATCACCGGGATTATAAAAATGTTATATATGATAATAAAAATAATATGATCAACAACTGCATTTAATTTCAAGAGTAATATTCATGAATCAATGATTTCATAACACCTTAATCCAAATGTTATAAATTACTTAATAATCTCATAATCTAATATTATTAATATTACCATAATATTTTAATCATTTCTTAAACTTATAAATAATTTATTTTAATTGTTTACACTTTACCAATTAATACATTTAATCATCCTAAAATGCCAAAATCATAAAATTTCCTCACCAACAACCAAATCCCTCATCAAAAATCTGCATATACCTTATATAGGATTCCCAAGCCATAAAATCCTATTTTCCAATTTTGTTACTTCACATAACATATTTAATTCATTTACTCACAACTAGTCCATTTTCATGAAAAATACCAAACCAGTTCCAAAAATATTTCTTTTCTAGGATTTAGCAGAATATAGTCCCATATTGAACATATATTTTTCTCGGAATTTTTAAAATTCATTTACTATTTTTCACATGGCCAAAACTGCCGAATATTTAGACATTTAACATAAATTGTACTTTTGTCCAAAAATTCCGAAATTTACAGAATATACTGATGTTATATAGATGTACTCCCAATAAAAATTTCACCAATTTTGGAGTTAACCACAAGGAGTTATAAGGGTTTACTTTTAAAATAGTCTTTTCTCATAAAATCCATAACTCCTAATCTATACATCCAAAAATTGCCATTTTTGGACACAATCGAGAAAACTCATCAAAATATCATTTCAAATTTTTCCAGAACTTTTGAAGGTCAGAAAAATTACAAAACTGAAGAAACATAATAACCCTTAAAATTCCTTACCTCAAAAGAGCAGTATTTCTGACTGGAATATCGAATATGACGCTGAAGGAAACTTGCACTCATTAGCAACTCTCAAAGTATCAAAATACTCACAAAATATGCTCGATAATATAGAGAGAGAAAGAGAGAAATCTTATGTTTCTGGTGTGATTTTCAATTCTAACGTAGCCCTCTATTTATAGGAAATTGTTAAGACGCCAAGCAGCATTTGACTTGACTGCTACGATGTCTTTACTCGCTTACTATTGCCACCCACCACATTTGAATTAGAATTTCAGCACATTTCTTCATCAACCATAGGTGGGGCCCACGCATTCTAGAATTTTCCAATGATAAATTCTGAAACTTCAACAATTTCTGAACCTGTCACCTCTTAAACTTCATAACAATTTATACGTTCACTTTTAACGGTTCAAAATTTGTGGACATATACTCAACTTATATATGTATAACATATCCAAAAGTCACAACGATCCAACGGTCGGATTAAAAATTATAACTCACGCAATATATCGTGAAAAATACTGATTTGATTTTAATACCTCCATTCCGATAAAAATACTGATAAAACACCTCAACATTAATTCCTTCAATTATAACTACATAAAATAAATAAATCCATCATTTATATCCACATCAAATAAATATTTCCTTATCAATAATTAATTATTCACAAATAATATTACAGAATCACAATTATCACAACCGTGGTTCCCGTGAAATAGGGGCTTTTAATAAGGATTTCTCCTCACCGCCAAGCAATTAGGTGACCAAACCTCTCCTTGAGATGTAAATTTCTAGACATTGCCAATAATGCTATCTAATAATATTATTCAAATAATATGAATTATTGATCTGATAATGAGAAATACTGTGCAGTGACAATTATTGAAACAACAATATATATAAAATATCAACGCAGCAATTATTGAACCAATAAAATAAAATATTGAACCGTAATTAATGTAACAATTATTGAGTAGTGCCTTCTTAAATAAGAATCAATAATTCAAAAATACTGTGCAACACCGTCTTGTGTGCTATTGCAACCACGCCAGACATCGATATTTTAACCAATTCGCATTCTAACAAAGGTTAATCGGTAACAACTACGTCGTTATTTATAAAAACTCAAACTTGTCATTTTTTTCATCCGACAGTTATTCTGTTATAGGGCCCACAAATGACTACACCGTCGTATGAATATTCTCCGAGAACAAGAATATTCCACGACCAAATGAATATTTCCCGATAGAAATGAGTATTTTATAACCACTTGCGTATTTTAAAAATTTTACATATATCACCCTTAACTTTAAACTTTTATCAATTTAACCATTTACTAAATAATAATTATAAGAAAAAATTGAATACTTTTATTTTATAAAATCCGGGGTCTTACATTTCAAGTATGCTAGTGGTTAATCATTATTGATTATAACACGTCTATAATTTGTTGATTCGCACTTTGTGCATGTTGCATGTGTTCATCAGGTATGAAAGGCTGATCACCTTCATTACCATCTGGTCTAGTTGATTTGTTCATGTTCATTATTGACCATTCATTCTTATTGTCTTGATCGTTTAGTTATGAAACTTGATTCATGCTAGTTCACAATTGTTATATTGTTGAATGTTAGCTAGCTTATTATTCAATTCTTTCAATCATGATATATCCTTTATTGAACTTAAACTTACTGGGAAAACTTGTTGCTCACCCTTGCTATATCATGATAAACATTGCAGATTAAGACAAATACGTCGGATACCAGCAAAGGAAAAGGAAAATCCAGGCTTGGATTATATGTGCAACTAAAACTTATAATAGTATTGTATGATAGTAACATTGTATGTCAGATAGAATATGGAATTCAGGTATAAGTTAAGGTTATCGACCTTGGGAATAATGTGTAAAGTTTAATGTATAAACAAATTATGTTTATATCATCCGCAATAGTTATAGAATTAGTATACCAGATTCGTGGTGATTGGGACCAGGATCTAGGGAAGCTACAGTTGATTGGTCTGATTATGACCTGGGATCATTCGGTATAATCATGACCTGTAATGTTACAAATGATGGGGTAAAAGTCGTCATTGGCCAGTAGTGCATTGATGGACAGTTGTATGCATGATCATGGCCATTAATTGGTGATAACATGAATATCCTTAGCCCATAGTGCACAGATAATTTATAGATGTGATACTAATGAATATCATTGGCCCGTAATGCATGGATAATTCAGTGATGTGGATTATTTATTAAGCCGAGTCTTAACGATAAAATTGATGATAAACTTTTTAAATCATAGAAGATAGTAGATATCATGCTCTACTTGACTCTTCTAATGGATTGCTTGTTCCACTGCAGTTAAACTTGTTATTTATTGTATTCTATAAGTTTAAAACAGTTGAAGGCTAACGATAATTTATTTTGCATTATCTTAGTCATAATATTCTTTACTGGGCTAGTTAAGCTCACCCTTTGCTTTCATTGATCTCTTCAGGAAATGAGAATATAGCTGGGACGATTCGGGGAATGGAGTGATGGTCCAGGATAGTGTCTATAGTAGTCCTCACTATTCTATGAAATATTGTGATAATAATTGTAATAAGGACTCCATTTGAGTTTGTATATTGTCTAGAAGACAATATTCGTGTTAAAACTCTCAGCTCATGTTATATAATTAAGTTGTATTTGTATTCTGTACCATGTATTTGGCGACTCAAAATGAGTTATGTATACCTATTTTGGTGGCGTCACAAGCCACGTTACTAAATCATCTTCCAATTATCAAAGTGATGATTAAGGAGAGAGAAGGAGATAAGATGTGGGGTGATATAATAGATATATGCAACGTATATCTATTAACATAATAAAAATATCCAATGACCAAACCAATAACAACCATTCATTTATCTCTCATCTCATTTAATAACTTGGCAAAACAAAAAAAGACTAAGAAAGAGAGAGAGAGGAAAGATTCGGTAGCCCCTAGAGGGAAAAGAGAGATAGTTTTGTAAGCCACCAAACCTCCATAAGAAAACATAGGAGGAAGAAGAAGGAAGCTCACAAGAAAAGGTATACCTTAAACTAGATTATGTAATTGATTTGTATAGTACTTTTGAGTGTCAAAATTTAGATCTAAAGTAAGGAAATGAAAACTAGTTTGTTCAAAAATTAGAACACCCTAATTTGTATCTACTTTGAGGGGTTATAACTTGAGATCTATAACTTTTTTTGAGTTCCGTAAAAAGGGGGTACTACATATATAAGTTAAATACTAAACCCAAGTGGTAGCACTCAAAAATATTGAGTACACAATCCGGAGTGGCTGTTTTAGCCAAAACAGTTTCATTATAAATTATTCAAAAATAGTAAAAAAAGTTTTTATAATATTCTATTTAAATATTAAATTATTTAGAAATAGAAATAAATTATTTAAAAATCATTTAAGGGATACATAAATACTTAAAAACTATTATAAGTTTCTAGAAATTATTATAAATGATATTTAAATTATCTAAAATTATAATAAAGCTTATAAATAAAATTCAGTCAATTTATCAATTTATTAAATACTCGGTAAAGTCTTTGGACACCGAAACCATATCAAACTTAACCCGAACGTATGTAGTTTATGTATTTGACTATTGTTATCAATACTAATGTGTTAGATTTATATGAATGAACATCTTAGGTATTTATTGACGAATCGAGTAACATTTCTTGACTAATCTTCGCTCAGGCAAGTTTACTAAACCCAAATTATTAATTACTTAAGCAAATTTCTCAAACCCTATGTATTCGTTGAATAAGATTCAATCTTGAATTGCTATTGATATGTTATATTAAACCTAAATTTGAATTGCCACTTGTTGAAAAGTTATTGCTATTGCTTCAGCATAACTAAGAAATCAAATTGTTTATTCATATGATATTGTTTATTGAGCATAAACTGTTATGCCAAACTAAATTGTTTTGGTAAGACATCCTAAACTGAAGTTGCGTATCCCGTCAAGGGATCGATGTTTGGTCAATAATATATTGACATTGGGTGCATATGAGCACTATTAGGATAAGATGTATACTCTTAGAATATTGAATAGGTTGATCCCCTACCTCATATCTAAACAAAGTTTCTAAGTTTGCGTGATTGACAGAAATAAAAAGTCTAGAAATGGTTGAAAAAGAAATTCCAGAAATGGTAGCAACTATCAGTTAAATTTTGAATTGTTAGACTTCTTCAAATCATATATAGTTATAAATATAGAACCTGCTGAGCATGTCATAGCTCACCCTTGCAAATTATTCCCTTTGCAGTATTAGATGGTAACCATGGCACTTCTGGAGTTAATAAAGGAAAGAGTCCCTGCTTAGATTAGTTTATATTATTGTCTAGTTGAATGTAATACTTTGTATTAAGAAATTCTTTATGAAGAATCATGTAATCGAACCTTAATGATATATATATATATATATATATATATATATATATATATATATATATATATATATATATATATATAACATCTTTATTTCCGTAACCGTGTTTTCATACATATATAGATGTAATTAGAATTTTCAATATAGTTTGAGATCCTTGATAACTATTTATCTGAGTGAGGGCATTGACAACATGGACTTTTCATGTTGTTGTTAATACTCTGGATTTCAGATAGACACGTAATATCGATACGATAGTGTAATTCGCATGACATAGACTATACATCTGAGTGAGGGTATTGGCAATATGGATTATTCATGTTATTACTGATACTCTAAATTTTGGATAGATAAATACTATTCAGAGATACAGTTCATATATCCAAGTGAGGGTATCCAAACACAGCAATAGTTCTCTTGAGAATTGTTATCTATTTTGGGACTATGAATCTTGGATCTATGAGAATTATATCTGGTTATAAATTGTATAGTCACCCAATTAGATATAAGCATAAAATCAGATACCATAGGCATATAGATTTGAATGCGTTATATACATTGACTTATAGTAAGCACCATATCGGATACCGTGGGAGTATAGATATGGGGGCGTTACATGAATTATATAAAATGATTATATGAGTATATGAGTATTTAAATTTGATAAGGATGTATAAACAATGATAAATGTGTTATAGATTATGTGGCATTATGTATGTGATTAAATAAACATACATTATGTGAGATCCTAAATTTTATGAAATAAAAGTATTCAATTTTTCTATAACTATTATTCTATTTAGTAAATGGTTAAATTGATAAAAGGTTAAAGTTAATGGTGATATGTGCAAAAATTTCAAAGTAAAAAGTTGCCATAAAATAATTCCATGATAAAGTACAAAGAATGTCTGGCGTGGTTGCATAGTAGCACACCAGTATGTATAAAGATCTTTGATTATTGATGCTTACGTGAGAAGTCACTTAGTTTTATTCAATTATTGTCACAATATTTTATTTTATTAAATCAATAATTGAGACGACAAAGTTATTCATATTATTAATTGTAATATTGACGATGTCTAGAAAGTTCTGTCGAGAGAAGGAGTTCGGTCATCTAATTGCGCGCCAATAGGGAGAAATCCTTATCGAAAAGCCCCCTCTTTCCTGGGAATGATCTGGTTGTTAAATATTATGAATTATAATATTAATGATGAATATTATTAAAAATTAAATTTGAGTTCAGAGTTAAATTTGGAGGCGCAGAAGAGATATTTGAGTCCGGAACGATGAAATTAGTCAAAATATACAAAATTTATCAGGGTTGAATTTTTTGAAAAAAGTCAAACTTCGAAAATTTCAAAGATGAAATTGTTGATAAAAATATTTTCATTGTGTTGGGATTATTAGTGTTAGTGAAAATTAACATTTATTTCGATAATAGTTAATTTCTGGGTGTTAATTTGACCAAATGGGTAATTAATCGGATAAATGAGCAATTAATTGCTATTCATTCGCATGCATTTAACTATTTGTTCACATGTATGGAACTATTGATTCACATGTGGTGCTATTAGGGGAGGTGGTGCAAGATTGATAATATTTGCAGGACTAAATTAAAAATAGAGGTAAAGATGAAGGTACTTTACTATAATAATTCGAGCCATAAAATGTGCAATTATCAAAACTATATTTTCCTATAAATAGAAGCTCATTCTTCTTTCATTCTCACAAATTCATTAAGACTCACAAGATCAATTATAGAGAGAGAAGCTATAGAGAGAAAGAAGAAAAGTATTCTGCTACTTCACTATTCCAGTATCCAGTCTTCTTCTAAGGTAAGGGGTATTATTTATTTCATATTCTGAAGAGATATTATTTTTCATATTCGTATGAATATTATTTTCGTTTAATATTCATAAGGAATATCATTTTCGTTCAATATTCATTATCTTCATTTAATATTCGTTTGGAATATTATTTTCGTTCAATATTCATAAGGGATGTTATTTAGTTCTTAATCGTAAGGGTTATTATTTTTTACTATTCACTCGGGGTATTATTCACGGGGTACTATTTACTTGGGTACTATTCACTCGAGGTATTATTTACGAGGTACTATTCACTCAGAGTATTATTTATGGGGTACTATAAACACAGGTATTATTACTTGGGGATACTATTCACAAAGTACTATCCAGGAAGTACTATTCACATAATACTATTCATGAATTACTATTCATAGGATACTATTCACGAAATACTATTCACGAGGTACTATTCACAAAGTACTATTCACAGGGTACTATTCATAAAGTACTATTCACGATAAAAATTGATTTTTTTCTGTCCAAATTAATTTTTGATACATGAATATTATTCTTAAATTTTACACCACAATTAGTGATCATGTCGACAATTTTGATATTTTTAAACTTTGGACAAATTGAATTATAAATCTTTAATATTTATACTTGATTTCGTTGGATTGAATTCTTATATCATTATCATCATCCTTATGCTTATATTGCGTTAAAATTTAACTTTGGCCCGTAGTACATAGATGGACTGTTGGTTATTGGTTTTACAGTTGAATGTCTTTGGCCGTAGTACAAAGAAGAACTGTTGATTGATATCTTTGGTCGTAGTGCAAAGATGAACTGTTGATTGATAGCTTTGGCTCGTAGTGCAAAGATGGACAGGTGTGTGTATTTATGATCATGACCACTAGTGATACTAACGAATATCCTTGGCCGTAGTGCATGGATAATTCGATGATGTGATTGGCTGAATAATGACCATTAGTTAACAGTTGAATGTCTTTTGCCATAGTGCACTGACAGACAATTGATTGGTATGATCACGACCATTGGTTTATAGTTGAATATCATTGGCCCGTAGCACAAAGATAGACAACTGATTGGTATGATCATTGTTATTACACTTAAATGTCTTTAGCCATTGGGGTAAAGATATTGAGTGAACGTTCTATTAAGCCTTTGTGCAAAGGAGAAACTGTTGATTCACATTATTATAAACATGAATTGTGAATTTAACTAAAATCTTTGGTTGTTTAGGTGAAGACATGTGATGAAAGTTCTCTTTGTCTTGGGTATAATAAAGAATTGTTAATGGGTATTACAGGGATAAAATTGATGATAAACTTTTAATTCATAGAAGATAGTAGATATCATGCTCTGCTTGACTCTTCTAATGGAATGCTTGTTCCGCTGCAGTTTTTGATCTAAAACTTGTTGTCTATTGTATTCTATCAGTTGTTATACTGTTGAAGGCTAAGGATAATTTATTTTGCATTATCTTAGTCATAATATTTCTTACTGGGCTAGTTAGCGCATCCTTTTCTTTCACTGTTCTCTTAAGGAAATGAGAACGTATCCGGGACTAGTCGAGGAACGGAGTGATGGTCCGAGATGGTGCATTAGTAGTCCTCATTATTCTGTGAAATAGTGTGATAATAAATTGAATGAAGACTTCATTTGATTTTGGATACAGTCTATGAGACAATATTCGTGTTAAAACTCTCACTTATGTTATTGTCGTATTCTACGACGGTTGTATATTTAAGTTGTAGTTGTATTCTATACCATGTATTTGGCGACTCAAAATGGGTTATGTATACCTATTTTGGGGGCGTCACACATTATATAATGTGTATACATTTATTTTGTATATAAAGAGGATTAAAAATAAATTTACATAACATAATATATATATATATATATATATATATATAGGTATGGTAATTAAATTACCTATTGGTTATAATAAAGGAGAATGTTAGTATTTAAAATATATACTAACCCTAAAGAGATTTATTTTATTTATCTCAATTAGTTAAATTTTATAACTTTAGTAAAGTAAGTCTAATTGGGTTATAAAAGTTAATGTACAAAAGTAATGATTTAAATTCTAAATGTGTGAAATGGAAACCCTAATTAAATAATTAAGGTAGGATAAATAGGAAGGCATTGGACTATGTTCATTTTTCTATGGCCCAAAGAATTAAATTTTAAAAGCCCAAGAGATCAAATATAATGGCCCAAACTTGTAGCTCAAAACATTAAATAAGATGGCCCAAGCTTAGCCCAATTAAGGAGGGGTATCTTGGACCTTTAGCATACTAAATAAGAAATTAAAAGAAAACCAAACTTGGTGAAAAAATTTGCCACTTGGCCGGATACAAAAGAGAGGAAAAAAGGGAATGCTTGTCCTCATTTTAAGCCATATTCTTCCAAAAGATATTTACCACTTTGCTAGATGTTAAATTTGAAGGAGCCGCATTACTAACTCATCTTCTAATTATCAAGGTGATGATTAAGGAGAGAGAAGGAGATAAGATGTGGGGAGATATAATAGATATATGTAATGTATATCTATTAACATAATAAAAATATCCAATGACCAAACCAATAACAACCATTCATTTCTCTCTCATCTTATTTCATAACTTGGCAAAACAAAACAAGACCGAGAGAGAAAGAGAGAGAGAGAGAGGATAGATTCAGCAACCCCTAAAGGGAAAAGTGTAACGCCCCCATATCTATACTCCCACGGTATCCAATATGGTGCTTACTATGAAACAATATATATAACGCATTTAAATCTATACACTCATGGTATCTGATTATATGCTTATATCTAATTGAGTGACTATACATTTTATAACCGAGATAAAATTCTCATATATCTAAGATTCACAATATCCCATAATGTATGAAAATTCTCAAGAGAACTATTATCGTGTTTGGATACCCTCACTTGGATATATCAACTATATCTCATGAATAGTATCTATCTATCCAAAATTTAGAGTATCAATAATAAAATGAATAAGTCCATATTACCAAATTACTCTCACCCGGATGTATAGTCTATGTCATGCGAATTATACTATCAAATTGATAGTAACTATTTATTCAAATCCAGAGTATTAACAACAACATGAACAATCCATGTTATCAATACCCTCACTTAGATAAATGGTTCCTAAGGATCTCAAACTAGATTGAAGATTCTAATTACATCTATATATGTAAGAAAACATGGTTGCAGAAATAAATGATGTTATATATATCATAATATTAAGGTTTGGTTACATGATTCTTCATAAAGAATTTCTTATTACAAAGTATTACATTCAACTAGACAAAAATATAAGCTAATCTAAGTAGGGACGCTTCCCTTTATCTACTCCAGATGTTCCAGGGTTACCATCTAATACTGTAAAGGGAATAATTTGCAAGGGTGAGCTATGACATGCTCAGCAGGTTTTATATTTAGAAACATATATGATTTGAAGAAGTATAACAATTCAAAATTCGACTGATAGTTGTTACAATTTCTAGAATTTCTTTTTCAACCATTTCTGGACTTTTTATTTCTGTCAGTCATAAAGACTTAGAAACTTTCGTAGTGCAAAGAAGAACTATTGATTGATATCTTTGGTCGTAGTTCAAAGATGAACTGTTGATTGATAGTTTTGGCCCGTAGTACAAAGATGGACATGTGTATGACATGATCATCCACTGGTGATACTAACGAATATCCTTGGCTGTAGTGCATGGATAATTCGATGATGTGATTGGCTGGATCATGACCATTAGTTAACAGTTGAATGTCTTTCGCCGTAGTGCATTGACAGACAATTGATTGGTATGATCATGACCATTGGTTTTATCATTGAATATCTTTGGCCCGTAGTGCAAAGATAGACAACTGATTGGTATAATCATTGTTATTACACTTGAATGTCTTTAGCCTTTGGGGTAAAGATATTGAGTGAACGTTCTATTAAGCCTTTGTGGCAAGGAGAAACTGTTGAATCACATTATTATAAACATGAATTGTGAATTTAACTAAAATCTTTGGTGGTTCAGGTGAAGACAGGTGATGAAAGTTCTCTTTGTCTTGGGTATAATAAAGAATTGGTTATGGATATTATTGGGATAAAATTGATGATAAACTTTAATTCATAGAAGATAGTAGATATCATGCTCTGCTTGACTCTTCTAATGGATTGTTTGTTCCGCTGCAGTTGTTGATCTAAACCTTGTTGTCTATTGTATTCTATCAGTTGTTATACTGTTGAAGGCTAAGGATAATTTATTCTGCATTATTTTAGTCATAATATTTCTTACTGGGCTAGTTGAGCTCACCCTTTTCTTTCACTGTTCTCTTCAGGAAATGAGAACGTATCCGGGACTTGTCGGGCAACGGAGTGATAGTCCGAGATAGTGCATCAGTAGTCCTCATTATTCTATGAAATAGTGTGATAATAAATGTAATGAGGACTTCATTTGAGTTTCGATACTGTTTATGAGACAATATTCATGTTAAAACTCTCAGCTACGTTATTGTCGTATTCTACATGAAGGTTGTATATTTAAGTTGTAGTTGTATTCTGTACCATGTATTTGGCAACTCAGAATGGGTGATGTGTACCTATTTTGGGGGCACCACAGTTGATATCAAAGCTTAGGGATATAATCCATGGCTGAGATGTGAGACTAGAACTAGGAGGGGAGAGACGGGTTAATCCTTCGCTAGTATGACCTACCTAAGTTATTTGTTATTTAGTTGGCCGGTCATAATATAGGGACAATATGTGGCATGTCAATTATCCCTTATTTTGAAACTATATTCTAGAATGATATTTGAAATACAAGAGCTGAGAAATGGAAAAATCATGATAGAGAGGAAATAATCGGAAGGTACAATCTGAAAAGAAAGCAATGTATTCTCATCTCTTCGAACTCCTAGGTGCGTAAATTTTGAAGGCAAATTTTCATAAGGAGGGGAGATTGTGAGATCCCGAATTTTATGAAATGAAAGTATTCAATTTTCTTATATAATTATTATTCTATTTAGTAAATGGTTAAATTGATAAAAGGTTAAAGTTAAGGGTGATATGTGAAATTTTTTTAAAGTAAATAAGTTGTCATAAAATAATCGGTGATAAAAGTACAGTAATACTTGTGGTTGCATAGTAGCACATGATATTGTACAGTATCTTTGATTATTGATGCTTACGTGAGAAGTCACTCAATTTTATTCAATTATTGTCATAATATTTTATATTATTAAATCAATAATTAAGACGACAAAATTATGCATATTATTATTTGCAATATTGACGATGTCTAGAAAGTTCTGTCGAGGAAAGGGGTTTGGTCACCTAGTTGCGAGCCAATAGGAAGAAATTCTTATCGGAAAGCCCCCTCTTTCTTGGGAATAATCTGGTTGTTAAATATTGTGAATTATAATATTAATGATGAATGTTATTAAAAATCAAATATAAGTTCGGAGTTGAATTTGGAGATGCAGATGAGATATTTGAGTCCGGAACAATGAAATTAGTAAAAATATACTATAAACATAAAATTTGTCGGGGTTGACTTTTTGGTCAAAAAGTTCACAGTGACATTTTCGAAAAAAGTCAAACTTCAAAAATTTCAAAGACGAAATTTTTGATAAAAATATTTCCATTTTATTGGGATTATTAGTGTTAATGGAAATCGACATTTATTTCGATAATAGTTGATTTCTGGGTGTTAAACTGACCAAATGGGTAATTAATCAGATAAATGAGCAATTAATTGCTATTAGTTCACATGCATTTAACCATTTGTTCACATGTATGGAACTATTGATTCACATTGTTAGGTTTGTAATATTCATGAACGCAATCGAATTGCACAATTAAGCAAAAACATGGAAAATCAGGGTTTTAAAATTTTATAAACCATATACCCGGATCACCCTTTATGCACAATTATTAATTAAACGAAAAAGAAAGAACAAGAATCATACCCTTGAAGATCCGAGCTTCCTCAGGTACAAGTTCATCTCCAATCCTTTTCGCGTTCAACTTTAATCCACCGGGTTTGGTTACTTCCTTTGATCACTTTAGCCACTCAAGTGTTTGGCCTCTATAGGTGATTCACCAAGGAAGAAGAAAGATTCAAGAAGATG
This sequence comes from Panax ginseng, assembly GCA_020205605.1. NCBI lineage: Eukaryota > Viridiplantae > Streptophyta > Magnoliopsida > Apiales > Araliaceae > Panax > Panax ginseng. The sequence goes on along the minus strand of CM035139.1, from coordinate 86,990,727 downwards.
GGTGTTTGGCAAAACCCTAATTTTCTATCTCTCATAAAAAAGGAGCGTACTCTCCAATAATTGGAATCACATATTCATGTGTTATGAAAGTGTCAACCACCACCCCACCCATAATAAGACTCCTCTTATTTATAGATGTGGGCAACCCTCCTTAACAATTAAGGAATTGGGTTTAATTTTAATTAATTAAATTCCTTTAATTAATTAGGCTCCCAATCTTATTAGGAATAATTAATTAAACTTTTTTAATTAATTAGTCTCCTAATCTTATTAGGATATACGAGAGTACTTTTATTAATTAATTCTCAAACTCCTTTAGGAATTAAATAATAATAATAATAGTAATAATAATAATAAGACTCCTCTTATTAGTTTATATTTAATATTTTCAAAATATTAAATAATAAATATTAAGCTATTTAATTTATTCTATCACCATAGATTAAATTAAATATACTTAACTTATTATTACGATTATGCCATTAACTCCTTAAATAATTATTATTCCTTTTATGGTGTGACCCTTTAGGTTCTCCATATAAAATCGGTTGTGAATAAATCAATTAGAACAATTCTAATCTTATTTAAATAAATAAATTAAACTATTAATTTATTTAAATAAATAATATTTATTCTACAATCGGGATAAGCATCCCTAGCGATCAACGACTTTCCAGATAATATAGATTTCAACATTAATCATAAAAGAACCTTTGAGTAAATAGTTACTGTACAATTCAATCCTTCTACCATACAATATCCCAATTAAATATAAGACATGGAATTACTGTCAAGTCTTATTTTATTTAATTATATGTATTTCGACTCTTAAATGCACAACTCTAAATAATGCAAATTAGAAACTCCTTTCTAATTTTATTCTGCCTTGGCCAAGGACTACTGGGTTGTCATTTATCGAATAACATAGGACATTTCTCTTCTTTTACTAGAAGTGGTAGATTCTTTATTGATCATACATTATCTCCATGTACAACTTATTATACCCAAGTACACCCTTTGATATACCCTAAGGGTCTTAAGAAATAAGTCAAAGTATATCTCATCATACACAAGATACTATGATGATCTCAAGTCAAAGGATCACTTGTACTACTATCAGTACAGGAATTCCTATTGACATGCAAGTAAAACTCCATTAGGTATTCCTTAGCGATCCATGCTCAGTGAACTTATTTTCTACTAAGCACCTACATATTTCCTTTAGTGTCTCCACACAAATGATCATGAGATCAATCATCCTTATCCAATGAGCAAGCAACATATGTACCAATCTATCCGGATTCACTAATCCCCAATTTAGTAATCCAACGATTGAGAACTATTTTAGTTTTAAGCTTTCTAAGAATTTAGATCTCATTAGAATGATCATCATCATTATTCTAAAAGCATTGCTTAAAACTATGGGTTTATTATCACATATTATAAAATAGCATCATGTAGATAAATAAAAGCCTTTAATAAATTAATACTTTTTATTAATAAATGAATAAGATTGTTTACAAACTATATGCTTTATCATCAAACATGATTGGCTTGTGTGCATACTACTTTCAATCTCCCACTTGCACTAAAGTCAATCGTCATGGTATCTCATATGCTTCTTCTCTAAGTGACGATTATCCTGAAGTTGGATAAGCTTTAGTTAATGGATATGTAATGTTGTTCTTGAGAGTCCACTATCCCTATAGTGATTTTCCATCTTTCAATGATTTCTATAATCAAATGAAAGTACCACAACACATGTTTAGATCCAAGATGAGACTTAGGAACTATTCCTAGTTCTGTAATGAACTTTTCATCCAAACAATCAACCTGTAGCTTCATTTATAGTTATATACATTGTCTTTATCACTAAACCAACAACTCTTTGTTGTTTGGAACCTTTCCAATTCATTGCACCACTGTTCATGGTAACGCTTTACCTTAAAGTGGATTTTTTGTCATCTTGGTCTGTCTGAAAAAACTTGAGTCTGTTAAGCCCTCTAGTTTTAATTTCGACCCACCATAAATTTTAATCACATCCTTAGTGTCAGTTAAGTACTTTAAGAAGTTTTTCACTGTCTTACAATGATCTTCTCCAGAATATGACCGATCAACATCAGGTCTCGTATATTTCATTGTATACATGATTGTCACGCTTACGATCTCTCTTTTCAGAGTCTTTGGGGACTATTAAGAGAGATACACTCTATAGCTCATCAACATGAGAAATCTCTTGGAGTTTGTTATGCTAAATAACTTTAGCATCAAATGAATATACGTTTCTTGGGTTAAGTCGAGTATCCTCTTAAATCTATCTATATAGATTTGTATCCCCAATTAAGATACTCTTCCCAAATCATTCATGGAGGAATATTTAAACAACTTTATCTTTACTGATTCTAGCATTGACATGTCATTCCTTATCGTAATATATCAACATATAATACTAGGAATGTCATGACGCTCCCACTGACCCTTTTGTACATACTAGGTTCATTCTTATTTTTGATGAAATCAAACTCCTTTGATTGTCTCATCAAAACGAATGTTCCATTTTGAGAAGCTTGGTTCAATCCATTTCTCTGAGTGTCTACAACTCTGACCTCATCGTATGTAACTGGATCATCATCTTCTATGATGTGTACCTCATCATCATCGTCTATAATGATTCCATACCTCCCAGGTATCTTCGGTACTATTCCAAATTTACGGTTCGGTTGTGGTACAATAGGTCTATCTATAGGTTCCTCTTATTTGACTTATAGTGATTTATGGTTCTTGAACTCTTTCAGATCTATTATCCTCCCACTAGCTCCTTCAATGATAAACAGATTTATCTTAGAATGCATCATATTTCACAACAAACACCTTTTGCGAAGTAGGATTATAGAACATATACCCTAAACTTACTTTAGGATGTCCCACAAATCGACACTTGTCAAATTTTGTCCCAAGCTTATCCTTTGAAACCTTTTCACATAAGTTGGACAACCCCTTATCTTAACATACTTAAGATTAGGAATCCTCCCTGTCCATAACTTTTATGGAGTCTTGAAATTTGGATTTAAGGTTACCTTTTTTCGTAGATATGTCACGCCCATTTCTAGGACATTACCCGAAAGATATCGGAATGTCGGTAAAATCATTATGGACCGTATTACATGTCCAACAAGGTACGATTTTTCCTTCGGATACATCAATCAATTATTGCGCATGACAAGAGGCATCCATTATGAGAAAACCATTTGAGATGATCTAGAAACTTATTGCACAAGTATTTATTCCTTGATCTAATCAAAGAATCTTAATACTTTGTCAATTTGTTTCACTTCTGAATTCTTTGAACCTTTCAAATAATTCACATTTGTATTACAACAAATACACACATTCAACTCTTTGAATGATCATCTCCTTTTCTTATATTAGTTTATTCAATTTGCAAAATAATTTTTCACGTAAGTCAAGTATACAAAATCCATTAAGTAATATTCCAGTTCTATACAAAACATTATTATTATAAATAGAACAACAATTGTTCTTAATTAATATACCAAATTTTTTTTTGTCCAACAATAAAATGGAAATATTGTTTCTAACGCGAACTGGAATACAATAACAACTTATTGACTTAGTAGATTTGCCCGTAGGCAATGCTAAACTATAAGTTTCTATGGCTAATGCAACAACATTTGCTTCATTTATCACACATAAGACTACTTATCTTTGTTTAGCTTTCTACTTTTGCTTGGTCCCTTCATAAATCTATATTTATGATAACCAAAGTCGGTATCCAATACCCAAGTAGAACCTTGACTTAAAGGAAAATTTATTTTAATCATGAACAAAAACTATATTTGTAACCAAAGCTTCACTAAGTTTCTTCTGGTTAACCTTTACAAGATACTTTTCGCAGTTTCTTTTCCAGTGTCCAGGCTTATTACAGTGGAAGCAAACTCTTTTGCTAGCTATATCAGTTTTGTTCTCATTATCCTTTGTTTTTGCCTTTTCTATTTACCTTCTTATAATCGTTCTTCTTTTCAGAAGATCCTTTGGCCCCTACCAGTAAGACATGGTCTTTCTTGGTTGGAAAGTGACTCTCAACATTTTCAACATGTTAAGCAAATCAGCGAGGCTGATATCTAGCATGTTCATATAAAAAATTCACAACAATTGTGAAAGGAGTTCGAGAGTGAGTGCAAGATCAAATATTGGCTCAACTCTCCATCCATGACAAAACCTGTTGTCCTATTGATCAATCAAATTGATAATGTTAAGGACTTTTATCTGTACTATAGTGTCATCAGTCATTCTAGATCGGAAGATCTCCTTAGATATCTGATATCTATCAGTCCTACTTTCCTCACCATCAACTACTTGATGTGCAGGAATATAGTAAGAGCATCCATAGTTTCATGTTGACGCCAAGCTCATACTCATGGATTCGAGCATGATGCGTTGAGCCAATCAGAATCATCTTGCCACTTTCTAAAAGTAGCAATCTCTTCCTCAGAGGCATTGTCTGCAACTATTGCAGGGATAGGCGTATTAAGGATATAAGATAGATTTTCAACCGTGAGAACTTTTCTCAATTTCCTTAACTAATCCATTTAATTCGGTTCGATTAATTTATCATCTAATATGCTACGCAGTGATAGTAATTTTAGACATTGTAAAATTCTGTAAATGAATTTGTAATTAACAACATTTTAGCATACATTTTTTTATTAATTACCAAAATAAATTAGGTCTTGTTTTAAATTGGTATCTCCCACTATTTTTTTTCAAATTATATTACCCTCACTTATATAGTTAGGCAAAATCTAATTAATGATTTGCTAGTGAGAATAAGGATCCCATTTCAAATGTATATAGCCTTGTGGTGACACAACAAACTATACATTAATAAATAGGTAGACAACACTTGTCAATTACATCAACTATGCAACTCCTTGTATTTTGCCTCTTAGATCATAATGGTCAAGTGTGTGCACATTCGAACTAAAATGATTTAAGTTAAGTCCAACCTAGAACTCCATATATTCAAAAAAGAAAAATATTATCCTTGTGGTGACACAACAAAACAATATTGTTCAATTTTCTTTATAACCATCAAATGTGATAAAATTAACATCTCAAAGAATTAAGATAAGCCTTGTGGTGACACAACAAACTTATAATAATTATTTGATACTCTATTATTTTTATCATGCTAGAAGGCAACGTTCGATATTTCAAATATCTTTGAACGCTTAGGACTTAATATAAAAAATTTGAGGGGTTTGTTATTAATTTGTCTCATCTTGTTTAGCGCGCATGAACATATATATATATATAAAATATGTGTCATATTAATGAACATGCGAAGCATGTTTGCATAATATATAATATATATAGTATAAGCATGCACATATAGAATACTACATTCTACCTGGATTGATTATGAACTTTTATTCTAGTTTGGTTCACTAGAGCCACCAAGTGAACCAAAAGGTCAAACCTTAGGGGTGCAAGTATTAATATTTAAATATTACTATTACATTTAAACTCGGACTTCATTACAAACGGGTCTTCAAGCGCTCATTGATCCTTGATCTCCACTTCCTCAAAATTAATTCTAACTATTCCTATTACAAAACTATTTAAAATAAATAGAAACCTTGATCAGCAGTCAAGAGGAAGTACATAGGAGGGAGATAGAATTTACATTAAGAAAAAATTAGAGAAGACGAGGAACGCATACCTCATTTAATAAAACCCATACATTCATGCATTCAACTAAAATAAAATCCAATCGCATTGGTCAATAGTCCATAATCAATCCCATTTATTATTATACACATCACCATATGCATCAATAAATAACATTCATCTCATGAATAATAAACATTCAATATATATATTAATATCATTTAATGAACAAATTTAGTTAGTGTAAAATCTAATTTTGAATCAAAATAAACTCCTTTATTTTAATCCAAATTTAAATCAAAATAAACCTCTTTTATTTTAATTTATCCAATCTTGAATAAAATAAACTATTTTATTTTAATCAAAATCTTTAATCAAAATAAACTCGCTTATTTTAATTAATTATGGAATCCAGCCCAAGTAAAAAAAACTCCTTTATTAAAGGAAACATGATTCTCTTTCATATTCACAAATAAACTCTTTTATTTTGAATAATATGAAATCTTATTTCATATAAAATAAACTCCTTTATTTTGAGGAAACATGGAATCCAATTTCAACTCAAATTAATTATCATGGAATCCAATTCCAACTCTAATTAGTTAGCATGAAATTCAATTTTAAGATTAAAATAATTAAGAATATTATATATATATATATATATATACATACTAATTACATGTTCCAAGCAAACCAAAGATATATATATATATATATATATATATATATATATATATATATATATTAAACATATTAACTAAGTTCTGAAAACAGGAACCACGCGGATAAGGACAACGAAAAAACAAAACCAGTTCGCTATTTTCCAACAGATTTCTGAAAATCTCTTACCATTTTTTTTTAATAAATTTTATACAAGAAAATTATGTCCAATTAAATTGTTCTAAACACATATCAATATACATATCAAATTAAAACAATTAATAATTTGCATAAAGGTTTAGCTCTGATGCCACTATTAGGTTTGTAATATTCATGAACGCAATCAAATTGCACAATTAAGCGGAAAAGTGGAAAATCAGAGTTTTAAAATTTTACAAACCATATACTCAGATCACCCTTTATGAACAATTATTAATTAAACAAAAAACAAATAACAAGAATCATACCCTTGAAGATCTGAGCTTCCTCAGGTACAAGTTCACCTCTAATCCTTTTCGCGTTCAACTTGAATCCACTAGGTTTGGTTCCTTCCTTTGATCAACGTTAGCCACTCAAGTGTTTGGCAAAACGAAGGAAGAAGAAAGATTCAAGAAGATGTGTGTTTGGCAAAACCCTAGTTTCTATCTCTCATAGAAAAGGAGCGTACTCTCCAACAATTGGAATCACGTATTCATGTGTTGTGAAAGTGTCAACCACCACCCCACCCCACCCATAATAAGACTCCTCTTATTTATAGATGTGGGCAACCCTCCTTAATAATTAAAGAATTGGGTATAATTTTAATTAATTAAATTCCTTTAATTAATTAGTCTCCCAATCTTATTAGGAATAATTAATTAAACTTTTTTAATTAATTAGTCTCCAATCTTATTAGGATATATGAGAGTACTTTTATTAATTAATTTCCAAACTCCTTTAGGAATTAAATAATGATAATAGTAATAATAATAATAAGACTCCTCTTATTAATTTATATTTAATATTTCAAAATATTAAATAATAAATATTAAGCTATTTAATTTATTCTACCACCATAGATTAAATTAAATATACTTAACTTATTATTACGATTATGCCATTAACTCCTTAAATAATTATTCTTCCTTTATGGTGTGACCCTTTAGGTTCTCCATATTAAACCGGTTGTGAATAAATCAATTAGAACAATTCTAATCTTATTTAAATAAATAAATTAAACTATTAATTTATTTAAATAAATAATATTTATTCTACAATCGGGATAAACATCCCTAGCGATCAACGACTTTCCAGATAATATAGATTTCAACATTAATCATAAAAGAACCTTTGAGTAAATAGTTACCGTACAATTTGGTCCTTCCACCATAAAATGTCCTAATTAAATATAAGACATGGAATTACTGTCAAGTCTTATTTTATTTAATTATATGTATTTCGACTCTTAAATGCACAACTCCAAATAATGCAAATTAGAAACTCCTTTCTAATTTTATTCTGCCTTGGCCAAGGACTACTGGGTTGTCATTTATCGAATCACATAGGACATTTCTCTTCTTTTACTAGAAGTGGTAGATTCTTTATTGATCATACATTATCTCCATGTATAACTTATTATACCCAAGCATACCCTTTGATATACTCTAAGGGTCTTAAGGAATAAGTCAAAGTATAACTCATCATACACAAGATACTATGATGATCTCAAGTCCAAGGATCACTTGTACTACTATCACTACAGGAATTCCTATTGACAGGCAAGTAAAACTCCATTAGGTATTCCTTAGCGAATAGCCACGCGAAAGAACTTATTCTCTAATAACCACCTACATACTTGCTTTAGTGTCTCCACACAAATGATCATGAGATCAATCATCCTCATCCAATGGGCAAGCAACATATGTGCCAATCTATCCGAATTCACTAATCCCCAATTTAGTAATCCAACGATTGGGAACTATTTTAGTTTTAAGCTTTCTAAGAATTTAGATCTCATTAGAATGATCATCATCATTATTTTAAAATAATTGCTTAAAACTATGGGTTTATCACATATTATAAAACAACATCATGTAGATAATTAAAAGCCTTTAATAAATTAATACTTTTTATTAATAAGTGAATAAGATTTTTACAAAGTATATGCTTTATCATCAAACATGATTGACTTGTGTGCATACTACTTTCACACATGTGGGACTATTAGGGGAGGTGGTGCAAGATTGATAATACTTGCAAGACTAAATTAAAAATAGAGGTAAAGATGAAGGTACTATAATGTAATAACTTGAGCCCCAAAATGTGAAATTATCGAAACTATGTTTTCCTATAAATAGAAGCTCATTCTTTTTTCATTCTCACCAATTCACTAAGACTCACAAGAGCAATTATAGAGAGAGAAGCTATAAAGAGAAAGAAGAAGAGTATTCTACTACTTCACTATTCTAGTATTCAATCTTCTTCTAAGGTAAGGGGTATTATTTATTTTATATTCTGAAGAGAAATTATTTTTCGTATTCATATGAATATATTATTTTCGTTCAATATTCGTAAGGACTATCATTTTCGTTCAATATTCATTGTCTTCGTTTAATATTCGTAAGAAATATTATTTACGTTCAATATTCTTAAGGGATTTTATTTATTTCTTATTTGTAAGGGTTATTATTTTTTACTATTCACTCGAGGTATTATTCACGGGATACTATTCACTCGGGTACTATTCACTTAGAGTATTATTTACGGGGTACTATTCACTCGGACATTATTCACTCGAGGGTACTATTCATGAAGTTCAATCCATGAAGTACTATTCATGAAGTACTATTCATAGGGTACTATTCACGACAAAAAATTGATTCTTTTATGTCTAAATTAATTTTTGATACATGAATATTATTCTTGAATTTTACTCCACAATTGGTGATAATGTTGACAATTTAGATATTTTTAAACTCTGGATAAATTGAATTATAAATCTTTAATATTTATCCTTGATTTCGATTGATTGAATTCTTATAGCATTGTCATCATCCTTATGCTTATATTGCGTTAAAATTCAACTTTGGCCCGTAGTACATAGATGGACTGTTGGTTATTGGTTTTACAATTGAATGTCTTTGGCCATAGTACAAAGAAGAACTGTTGATTGATATCTTTAGTCGTAGTGCAAAGATGAACTGTTGATTGATAGCTTTGGCTCGTAGTGCAAAGATGGACAGGTGTATGACATGATCATGACCACTAGTGATACTAACGAATATCCTTGGCCGTAGTGCATGGATAATTCGATGATGTGATTGGCTGAATAATGACCATTAGTTAATAGTTGAATGTCTTTTGTCATAGTGCACTGACAGGCAATTGATTGGTATGATCACGACCATTGGTTTATAGTTGAATATCATTCGCCCGTAGCACAAAGATAGACAACTGATTGGTATGATCATTGTTATTACACTTGAATGTCTTTAGCCTTTGGGGTAAAGATATTGAGTGAACGTTTTATTAAGCCTTTGTGCAAAGGAGAAACTGTTGATTCACATTATTATAAACATGAATTGTGAATTTAACAAAAATCTTTGGTTGTTTAGGTGAAGACAGGTGATGAAAGTTCTCTTTTTCTTGGGTATAATAAAGAATTGTTAATGGGTATTATAGGGATAAAATTGATGATAAACTTTTAATTCATAGAAGATAGTAGATATCATGCTCTGCTTGACTCTTCTAATGGAATGCTTGTTCCACTGCAGTTGTTGATCTAAAACTTGTTGTCTATTGTATTCTATCAGTTGTTATACTGTTGAAGGCTAAGGATAATTTATTTTGCATTATCTTAGTCATAATATTTCTTACTGGGCTAGTTAGCGCATCCTTTTCTTTCACTGTTCTCTTCAGGAAATGAGAACGTATCCGGGACTAGTCGAGGAACGGAGTGATGGTCCGAGATGGTGCATTAGTAGTCCTCATTATTCTGTGAAATAGTGTGATAATAAATTGAATGAAGACTTCATTTGATTTTGGATACTGTCTATGAGACAATATTCGTGTTAAAACTCTCAGCTATGCTGTTGTCGTATTCTACACGACGGTTGTATATTTAAGTTGTAGTTGTATTCTATACCATGTATTTGGCGACTCAAAATGGGTTATGTATACCTATTTTGGGGGCGTCACACATTATATAATGTGTATACATTTATTTTGTATATAAAGAGGATTAAAAATAAATTTACATAACATAATATATATATATATATATTAGGTATGGTAATTAAATTACCTATTGGTTATAATAAAGGAGAATGTTAGTATTTAAAATATATACTAACCCTAAAGAGATTTATTTTATTTATCTCAATTAGTTAAATTTTATAACTTTAGTAGAGTAAGTCTAATTGGGTTATAAAATTTAATGTACAAAAGTAATGATTTAAATTCTAAATGTGTGAAATGGAAACCCTAATTAAATAATTAAGGTAGGATAAATAGGAAGACGTTGGACTATGTTCATTTTGCTATGGCCCAAAGAATTAAATTTTAAAAGCCCAAGAGATCAAATATAATGGCCCAAACTTGTAGCTCAAAACATTAAATAAGATGGCCCAAACTTAGCCCAATTAAGGAGGGGTATCTTGGACCTTTAGCATACTAAATAAGAAATTAAAAGAAAACCAAACTTGGTGAAAAAATTTGCCACTTGGCCGGATACAAAAGAGAGGAGAAAAGGGAATGCTTGTCCTCATTTTAAGCCATATTCTTCCAAAAGATATTAACCACTTTGCTAGATGTTAAATTTGAAGGAGCCACATTACTAACTCATCTTCCAATTATCAAGGTGATGATTAAGGAGAGAGAAGGAGATAAGATGTGGGGAGATATAATAGATATATGTAATGTATATCTATTAACATAATAAAAATATCCAATGACCAAACCAATAACAACCATTCATTTCTCTCTCATCTTATTTCATAACTTGGCAAAACAAAACAAGACCGAGAGAGAGAGAGAGAGAGGATAGATTCGGCAACCCCTAAAGGGAATAGTGTAACGCCCCCATATCTATACTCCCACGGTATCCGATATGGTGCTTACTACGAAACAATATATATAACGCATTTAAATCTATACACCCATGGTATCTGATTATATGCTTATATCTAATTGAGTGACTATACATTTTATAACCAGATAAAATTCTCATATATCTAAGATTCACAATATCCCATAACAGATGAAAATTCTCAAGAGAACTATTACTGTGTTTGGATACCCTCACTTGGATATATCAACTATATCTGTGAATAGTATCTATCTATCCAAAATTTAGAGTATCAATAATAAAATGAACAGTCCATATTACCAGTACCCTCACCCAGATGTATAGTCTATGTCATGCGAATTATACTATCAAATTGATAGTAACTATTTATTCGAAATCCAGAGTATTAACAACAACATGAACAATCCATGTTATCAATACCCTCACTTAGATAAATGGTTCCTAAGGATCTCAAACTAGATTGAAGATTCTAATTACATCTATATATGTAAGAAAACATGGTTGTGGAAATAAATGATGTTATATATATCATAATATTAAGGTTTGGTTACATGATTCTTCATAAAGAATTTCTTATTACAAAGTATTACATTCAACTAGACAAAAATATAAGCTAATCTAAGTAGGGACGCTTCCCTTTATCTACTCCAGATGTTCCAGGGTTACCATCTAATACTGTAAAGGGAAAAATTTGCAAGGGTGAGCTATGACATGCTCAGCAGGTTTTATATTTAGAAACATATATGATTTGAAGAAGTATAACAATTCAAAATTCGACTGATAGTTGTTACAATTTCTAGAATTTCTTTTTCAACCATTTCTGGACTTTTTATTTCTGTCAGTCATAAAGACTTAGAAACTTTGTTTTAGATATGAGATAGGGGAGCAGCCTACTCAATATCCTAGGAGTATGCATCTCATCTTACCAGTGCTCAAGTGCACCCAAATTAATGTTAATATATTATTGACCAAACCTCGATCCCTTACGGGATACCCAACTTCAGAATAAGATGTCTTACCAAAACAATTTGGTTTGACACAATAGTTTATGTTCAATAAACAATATCATATGAATAAACACTTTATTTCTTAGTTATGCTGAAGCTATAGCAATAACCTTACCATAAGAGGTAATTCAAGTGTAGGTGTAGTATATCATATCAACAACATTTCAAGATAAAAATCTTGTTCAACGAATAAATAGGGTTGAGTTTAGTAAACTTGCAAAAGTAATTAGGGTATAGGAAACTTTCAAAAGTAATTAGGGTATAGGAAACTTGCCTGAGTGGAGATCAGTTAAGTAATGCTACTCGATTTGTTAATAAACACCTAAGATATTCATACATATAAATCTAACACGTTAGTATTGATAACAATACTCAAATACAAGATCAACATATGTTCAAGTTAAGTTTGATATGGTTTTCGGTGTTCTTAGACTTACCGAATATTAACTAATTTGATAAATAGTCAAATTCTATTTATAAGTTTTATTATATTTTTAGATAATTTAAATATCTATTATAATAATTTCTAGAAGCTTATAATAATTTTTAAGTATTTATTTGTCCTTTAAATAATTTTTAAATCATTCATTTCTATTTTTAAATAATTAATATTTACTTAGAATTTTATAAAAACTTTGTTTATTATTTTTAAATAATTTATAACCATTTATTATGATTTTTAAATTATTAACATTATTTATCAATAATTATTTATTATTTATAAGTAATTATTATAATTACGTTATTATTAATTTAATTATAAATAATATCCAAATAAATAAAATATTTATTGAATTTATGTAAAATTATCAAAAGTTAATTATAATAATTTAATATAATTTTTAAAACTATTTTTATATTTATTTATTAATTATTTCTAATTTTTATTAATTAATTTTAAAAAAAACAATTATTATCTATCGCTAAAGCCCTATAGTGAGAGGAAGTGTCGCTATAGGTGTTCCTGAGCTTCTGGGTTTCGGCCAGTCATGGTCGAGGGACCACTTTGACCACGATCTATCTTGCTACTGTTAATGATTCTAGGTTTGGACAAGTACTGATGTTATAGTACTCATACAGTAGTACAACATCGATAAATTTCGTGCTATAACCTACATATAACAAGAAGTTATAGAGGCTCAAAGTCATTGTCATAGTTGTTCTTGAGTTTCTGGGTAACCCAGAATAGTGGTCATGGTTGGTCAACGGTTTTGTGGCTGTCATATCTCTTATTCTGTATAATAGATTTGTGTTGTTTTTGTTGTAATTGGTAGTCTATATGTTAAGGTACATATACATATATATATATATATATATATCACTAGTTTAGACAAAGAATAACTCTAATGTCTTGATCTATGTTGGTCAAAGTACAGCTAAAGGCTGTTCTTCATGTTCATTAGTTTTTTGGGTAACCCAAAAAACTTGGTCAAGCTCGGTCAACGACTTTTGACCATTAATTCTAGTAGTCCTATGAACTGTTTAAGCAATTTAAGATCATAGATATGTAGTATGTATATCAAGGTATTAATTTAATATAAAAAGTTATAAAAACAACAAACAGAAAGTGATTGAAAAGTTGGTCAAAGTAGCTGGCTCAACCTGTTATTGAGTTTTCTGGGTAACCCAGAAAACAGAACTTCATGATCGGTCAACCACTTTTGACCACCTATATCTTGCAATATATGGTTCTAATGATCCTGTTTTCTTTTCCAGAGTAAAGACCTCATATCAGACTACAAATAACATACAATTAACAGACCTAACTATTAACATACACGAATCTACAAGCTTTGACATTCGGTTGTCAGGCTTGTTTTTCCAAAATTTCCAGATTACTAAAAGCACTAATTTGAGGCATCTAGATGTTATGAAAACATGTTCTATCAACCTAACATACTTTCTAACATACTATAACATAATTCTAAACATCGAAACAACAATTTGAACCAAGCATCAAAGATCTAGCTATGAATTAGGGTTTACACCTTTCTTGCTTGATTTTGGATTTTTGGCCTCTGAATTTGTTGTTGTTATCACCAGGGCTTGTATAGGCAGGTTATATGAGTGTATTGGATTATATTTTTTATAGGTTTGCTCTGAGCTAGGGTTACCTTTTATAGAATTTCTTAACTTGGCTTTTTGATCATTTTTCCACCTACTTGCCTCCTAAAATATCTGATCTATGACTCTTCTTAAGCTTGGGAGTTTGGAAGCATGTCATGTGATGTTTTGGGACTTGTGTGAATGTCTCTCAACCTACTTGTGAGCTAGTTGACCAAATTAGTAGCTTAATTATGCTTAATCCTCACTAATCTTGATTAGAGTTTTGTTTTTAATGATTAGGGTTGTTTAATGATGCTTATTAGTACCTAATTAAAGTTTAGTAGTCATGATTAGGTGTTAGGATAATCTAATTATGGTTTAGTTTAGCTAATTAGGGTTAGGTTTTGTAATATAGGGTTAAGGTTTATAATATAGGGTTCCTAACCTAGATTTTACATAAATCCTAACAAGCACGACAAAGCATTTTATCAGTGTAAGCACGACAAAGCAGCTTGTCAAAACAAATATACCAAAAAGTCTATTTTCGGAAGAAAATTTTTAAGCACGAGGTGTCAAACACGTCAAATTTTGGACAATAAATTATTTAAACAAAATTGTTAAACAGAGTATATATTAACACATAACACTTTCATAACGAAGAGATTTTATTAATATAACTGAATTTACATATCCGAGTCTTATTAGGGTTTTGGGTTTTTACATTCACCCCCACTAATAAGAATTTTGCCCTCGAAATTATAGTACATGTTAAGTAAACAGTTGGGGATAGTTCTGTCGCATTTTATCTTCGAGCTCCCATGTAGCTTCTTCAACGTTCTGATTCCTCCAAATCACTTTGACCGATGCTATCACTTTATTCCTCAGGACTTGCTCTTTACGGTCGATGATCTGCACAGGTTCTTCTATATATGAAAGATCTTCTTCGATTTGGATTGGCTCATAATTTATAACGTGTTTATAATAAGGTTTGTATGGTCATAATACAAACACATGAAACACATTATGAATATGATTCAATTCAGGAGGTAGTGCTATTTTATAAGCAACTTCATCTATCCTCCTCAAAATTTCATAAGGTCCAATGAATCTCAGATTAGTTTTCCTTTCTTGCCAAAACGTATCTTGCCCTTCCAAGGAGATACTTTCAAGAATACATGGCTTCCTACGCTAAAGTTTTGTTGTTGACGATGTGGATCAGCGTATTTCCTTTGTCGATATTGAGATGCTTGTAATCGTTCACGTATAATTCTGATGGTTTAAGTAGTTTGTTGAATTATTTCAGGTCCTAACATTTTTCTTTCCCCGACTTCATCCCAACACAAATGTGTTCTACATTTTCTCCCATATAACGCTTCATATGGTGGCATACCTATACTAGCATGATAACTGTTGTTGTAGGCAAATTCCACCAAAGGTAATTGATCTTCCTAACTTCCTTTGAAATTGATGATATATGTTCGTAACATATCCTATAATGTTTGTATGGTTCTCTCACTTTGTCCATCAGTCTGAGGGTGATAAGTTGTACTTAATCTAAATTGTGTTCCTAAGTGTTTCTGAAGGCTCTTCCAAAAATTTGAAGTAAAACGCGGGTCTCGATCTGATACAATAGAAATAGGTACTCCATTCCTAGAGATGATTTCATTAATGTACAGCTCGATAAGGTGGTCTAAGTTATGGGTAACTTTAATTGGTAAAAAGTGAGCTGATTTGGTTAAACAACCAACTATTACCCAAATAGCATTGTGGCCCTTCTGTGTAACTGGAAAGCCTACAACAAAATCCATGGTTATATGTTCCCACTTCCACTTAGAAATTGGTAAGGGTTGAAGTAAACCACTCGACTTTTGATGTCCAGCCTTAACACTTTGACATGTGAGACATTTGCTTACCCATTGAGCTATTTCTCTTTTCATATTCGACCACCAAAAGTATTGACTTCAGTCCTTGTACATTTTTGTACTGCCAGAATGAATGGCAAATTTAAATTATGAGCTTCATTTAAGATTTCATCTTTTAAGGCTTGATTTAACGGAACCCAAATTCTATCTTCATATCTTATTATTCCATCCTTATCTATTATGAATTTGTTATACTTAATATGAGTTATATTAGACTTACACTTCTGACATTCTTCATCCTTATCATGCATCTCTTTGATTCTATCACGTAGAGACAAAACTCCCTCTAAAATGAATAATTTTTGGGTTGAGGTAGTTGGACATCCCACCTCAATTTCTAATTTTTCAAAATCTTTTATTAACCTATCATTGGTGGTTATTGCGTTCAACTTTTCTTGATTCTTTCTACTTAACGCATCAGCTACGACATTAGCTTTACCGGGATGACATAAGATTTCATAATCAAAATCCTTTATAAGTTAAAACAATCTTCTCTGCCTTGAGATTAATTCCTTTTGTGTAAAAATATATTTCAGACTTTTATGATTTGTATATATCTCGCACTTCTCTCCGTACAAATAATGTCTCTAAATCTTTAGAGCAAAAACTATCGTGGCTAACTCTAAGTCATGAGTAGGATACCTCTTCTCATAATCTTTGAGTTGTCATGATGCATAAGCAATCACTTTCCCATGTTGCATCAACACACACCCTAAACCTCTATGTGATGCATCACTAAATACTACAAGGCCTCCTATATCATCTAGTAATGACAACACTGGAGCCATGCTCAGTCGCTTCTTCAACTCTTGGAAGCTCTCTTCACATTTATCTGTCCAGACGTATTTCACTATCTTTCAAGTTAAATTGGTTAATGGGGTTGCTATTTTTGAAAAATCTTTTATAAACTGTCGATAATAACCCGCTAAACCGAGAAAACTTCTTACTTCTGTTGGAGTTGTTGGTTGTTCCCAATTCACAATCGTTTTGATCTTAGTTGGATATACTAATATTCCATTCTTGTCAATAACATGACCTAAAAGTTGAACTCTCTTTAACCAGAATTCACACTTGGAGAACTTTGCATAAAGTTGTTCCTTTCGTAATATCTCTAAAACGATCCTCAAGTGTTCAACATGCTCTTCCCGTGTTTTCGAGTATACCAGAATATCATCGATAAACACTACAACAAATTTGTCCAAACATGGTTTAAGCACTCGATTCATCAAATCCATAAATGTTGCCGGAGCATTTTTCAACCCAAAAGACATTACAAGAATCTCATAATGTCCATAGCGTGTCCTAAACGCTGTTTTCGGTACATCATCCTTTCTTACCTTTAACTGATGATAACCTGTTCTAGGGTTAATTTTTTGAAAATTGTTCGGCCCACTTTAATTGGTCAAACAAATCATCAATCCTTGGTAAAGGATATTTATTCTTAATGGTTAATTTATTTAGTTATCTATAATCTATACATAACCTCATGGTTCCATCCTTCTTCTTTACAAACAATATTGGTGTTGTGACACCCCCAAATCTAGGTACTTCATTCCCACAAGATTTGGTGCTCACTATCTATACATTCATACTGTCTACCAGAACAAATATTATTTAAACCATAATCCTCCCTTTAAATAGGGTTGCATCATTAAATTCAAAAACATCCTAGGTTTTCTAACCTTTAAACATCATTCAAGTGCAGAAATAAAATTATTACATTACATCATTATTAAAAAAGTCTATGACCATCACAATAAATAAAATTACATGTTTGCATCGCTTGTACATTTTTCCTTTTCCTTTGCTAGTTGAAGGCTCATCTACCTTCTCAACTTTAGCTGCAATGAGTATATAAAAATGCAAGAGTGAGCAAAACAATTGCACATTGGATATAACAATGAATCAACAGAAGAATAATAATAATAACTACCAACAATAGGCTCATCAAACTGAATAGTACTCTAACGATGATAATCAGAAACTGGAATCCAAAATATGGAATATATCTAACTGAGGGTCATAAGACCATGAACCATGTCCATAGTTGCGAATAATCTTTTGTGAGACCCCAAATTTTATGAATAAAGATTTAAATTTCTCGAATTTTTTTTTTGAATATTATGGTGTAGATTTGATATAATGTTATAGTTGTGGGTAATATTTATAAATTTTTCAAAGTTTGCAAGTTGTTATATAATATTCAATTGGTCGGGGAATATTCTTCATGTCGGGGAATATCCGTACGATGGCACAATCATTGGTGGACCCCACAACGGAAGTATTGTCATAGTTAGAAAACGACAGAATTATCTTTTTATAAAAATAACGGCGAAAGTGTTACCGTTAAAACTGTTGAAGTACCCGGTAGTAAAAGTACAGTAATATGCATGGTTGCATAGTAGCACATGATATTGATTATTGATGCTTACGTAAGAAGTCACTCATTTATACTCAATTATTGCTTCAGTAATTGTTGCATCATATCACTTATATTTTTGATTCAATTATTGTCACAGTATCATCTGCATAATATGTTATATTATTAAATCAATAATTGAGATGGCAAAGTTATTCATATTATTATTTGTAATATTGACAATGTCTAGAAGTTCTGTCAAGGAGAGGTTTGGTCACCTAATTGCGCGCCAATAAGGAGAAATTCTTATCGGAAAGCTCCCTCTTTCCTGGGAACGACCTGGTTGTTAAATATTGTGAATTATAATATTAATGATGAATAAGTTCATGTTGATTAGAGATGAAATTGATAGTTCCATTGTGTTGGAATTATTAGTGTTAGTAGAAATCGACATTTATTTAGATAATAATTGATGTCTGAAGGTTATATTGACCAATCGGGTAATTAACCGGATAAATTAGCAATTAATTGCTATTGATTCACATGATTATAACTATTTGTTCACATGTGTGTACTATTGATTCACATTCATTTACTATTAGGGGAGTTGGTCCAAGATTGATAATAATTACATGACTAAGTTAGAAATGAAGGTATAAATGGAGGTACTATACTATATTCGTATTTTCACATGTCTAGAACTACTGATTCACATGACTTACTATTAGGTGAGGTGGTGCAAGTTTGATAATACTTGGAGGACTAAATTAAAAATGAAGGAAAAGAGGAAGGTATTATACTGTAATATTTTGAGCCCCAAAACGTTGAATTATCGAAACTATATTTTCTTATAAATAGAAGCTCATTCTTTCATTATTTTTCACCAATTCACTAAAGCTATAGAGCAATTATTATAGAGAGAAAGAAAAAGAGAAGTTTGCTACCTCACTATTCTAGTATCCAGTCTTCTTTTGAGGTAAGAGGTATTATTCTTTCGTATTCATGAAGAGAGTTATTTTCTTTCAATACTCGTAAGGGTTGTTATTCCATTCTTTATTATTATGTTGGAATAACCAGTCTATGCAAAGTACCGCATACATGGTGAAATTCTTCTGTTATTCCATTATTTATTATTCTGTTGGAATAACCTGTCTTTGCGGTCTATCGCATGCCTGGTGAATTCTATTGTTATTCCATTCTTTATTATTCTGTTGGAATATCCTATTTGTGAGGATTACGCATGACCTGGTTCCATTTTTTATTATTATGTTGGAATATCTTGTCTGTGCGGATTACGCATAACCTGGTTCCATTCTTTATTATTCTATTAGAATATCCTGTCTATGCGGATTACGCATGACTTGGTTCCATTCTTTATTATTCTGTTGGGAATAACCTGTATGTGCGGTCTATCGCATGCATCGTGAATTCTTCTGTTATTCCATTCTTTATTATTCTGCTGGAATAACCTGTCTATGTGGATTACCGCATGCATAGTGAATGATCCTTTGTATTCATTCTTTATTAAATTGTAGAAATGATCTGTCTACATGAATTACCGCATGGCGGGTGAAAATCCATTTGCAGTTTCATATATTCTATTATACTCGTATGAGATATTATTTCTTTTGTACTCGTCATGGAATATCATTTTCTTTGGTATTTTTTTTACGAGTTACTATTCACGGGTTACTATTCACCCGGTTCCTATTCACTTTAGTAT
This sequence comes from Panax ginseng, assembly GCA_020205605.1. Lineage (NCBI taxonomy): Eukaryota > Viridiplantae > Streptophyta > Magnoliopsida > Apiales > Araliaceae > Panax > Panax ginseng. The sequence continues at coordinate 86,970,254 of CM035139.1, read as the reverse complement.
TATTCACTCAGGTATTCGGGGCCCTTTTCATGCCGAAGTACTATTCATGAGTTACTAATCACCCGATGACTATTCAGTCTAATATCATTCACTCGGGTATTCGGGACAATTTTCGTGTCGGGATACTATTCACGGGGTACTATTCAACCAAAAAATATATTTTTTTCTCTACAAATTATTTTTGGTACGTGAATATTATTATTCTTGAATTTTACTCTACAAAGAAGTATCATGTTGACAATTTGGACGTTATCAATTTTTGGATAAATTAAATTATAAATCTTTAAAATTTATCCTTGAACTTGTTTTATTGAATTATTGTGTCATTGTCATCATCCTCATGCTTATATTGTGATGAAATTCATCGTTGGCTTACGTGCGTAGATGGACTTGGTATGATTATAACCAAGGATTATTCGGTATAATCATAACCGTAATGTGACGAATGATGTGGTAAAAGTCCTCATTGGCCTGTAGTTCATTTATGGACAGTTGTTGGTATGATTATGACCAGGGATTATTCAGTATAATCATGACCATTGATGATTACATGAATATCCTTGGCCGTGGTGTAGGATGATTCGATTTTATTTATTAAGTCGAGTCTCGTGATAAAGTTGATGAAAACTTTTTAAATCATAGAAGATGATAGATTTTATGCTCTACTTGACTCTTCTAATGGATTGCTTATTTTTGTTGCAGTTGTTGATCTAAAACTGGTTGTCTATTGTATTCTATTAGTTGTTATACTATTGAAGGCTAAGGATAATTTATTCTGCATTATCTTAGTCATAATATTTCTTACTGGGCTAGTCGAGCTCACCCTCTCTTTCATTGTTCTCTTCAGGAAAAGATGATATAGCTGGGACGAGTCGGGGAACAGAGTGATGGTCCAGGATAAATGGTTTTAGTAGTCCTCACTATTCTACAGAATAATGTGATAATAATTGTAATGAGGACACCATTGAGTTTGGATATTGTCTAGATGACAATATTCTTGTTTAAACTCTCAGCTATGTTTTGTCGTATTTTACACGACTATTGTATAATTAAGTTGTATTTGAATTTATGTACCATGTATCTGGCGACTCAAGATGGGTGATGTATACCTGTTTTGGGGGTGTCATAGTTGGTATCAAAGCTTAGGGATATGATCCCTGGCTGAGATGTGAGACAAGAACTAGGAGGGGATAGACGGGGAATTCCTTTGCTAGTATGACCTACCTAAGTTTATTTGGTATTTAATTGGTCGGTCAGAGTATAGGGATAATATGTGATATGTTAATTAACCATTATTTTGTGACATTGTTTGAAAATGGCATCTGAAAATGTTGAGATCAGTACTGAAGCACATGAGACCGTTGAGTCACCAACAATCAATACCCAGGATAATGTGCAACAGGAAGACAATAATCCTCAGGTAAATAACAACACCGATCAAATGATGAACGATGGAATGTTCAGAGGCTTTATGAAATTCATGCAACATCGGGTAAGAGAGACTCCTGAGGTGGAAACAATGGCAACCCACGACTGGTCATTGCTAAGCAGTTCAAGGAGCTGGGACTGCCGAAGTTTTTGGGAAAGCCAAAACCACTTAAGGCGGAGACGTGGTTAAAGTAGATCACCAAGATATTTGATGTCTTGGGATGCTCCGAGGAGCAAAAGGTTCCCTTTTGCCACCTTTATGTTGTGTGAAGAGGCAGATCATTGGTGGGAATATGTAAAACATACCCAGCTTGACGCACTCAAGATGTCTTGGGAGAAGTTTCAAGAGCTGTTCAACGACAAGTACTTTCCCGAAAGTATTCGTCACATGTAGGAGGTGGAATTCATCAAGTTGGAGCAAAACAATATGACCTTGTCGTAATACGAGGCTAAATTTGCGGAGTTATCCCGGTTTGCATCCCATTTGGTCGATAATGAGGAGAAAATGACGCGAATTTTTCTAAGAGGTTTGAAACCCGATATACATCAATACCTCATTTCTATCAAACTTTGTTTATATTCAGATGTTGTGAATAGGGCTCAATTATTGGACCGCGATAATGAGTCAGCACAATCAAAAGGTAACGAGCAACAACGCGATAATAATCGTACCGGTGGCAACAACCATCGGAACAACGATAACCATCGTGGAGGAAATTATCATGCCAGAAATGGTAACCACTTCGGTGGTAATCATGGCCAAGATAATAGAAATGAAAGTTTCAAGAAGAGGAGATTCAATAATAATGGAAAGATGTCAGCGTCAACACCTGTTGTTAAGGAAGGAGAACGACCACCAATTGTATGCTTCAAATGCGTAGGGGAGGAACATATCAGTCCAAACTGCGTGATGCAGTCAAAAGCATGTTACAATTTTGGAAAATAAGGTCACCTAGCCTGATTTTGTCGTGCACCAAAGTCAAGTCCAGGTGGGACGGTGGCACCAAAGGCGGATACGGACAAAACAAAGTCGTTGGTTTCAGGAAGAGCATTTTTTGTGACTTCTGAAAAAGCGAGTAACCCGAACGAAGTTAGCACGTGTTAGTTAATTATAAATTCTTGTGAAGTCTATACCTTATTAGATACCGGTTCTACTCATTCTTTTATCTCTCTTGCTTAGGCTCAACATTTAAATTTGACCGCTAAGAAGTTAGACTTTGACTTATTAGTTAAAACTTCGTTAGTAGAAACCTTCGTTACCTCCACTGTTTATAAATCTTGTTGATTCAAATTGACACTTTCATGTTACCCGTCAATCTTATCTCTTTGAAAATACTTGCCTTTGATGTGATTTTAGGAATTGATTAGTTAACTACTCATCAAGCTTTTCGTAAGGTTGTTAGCTTTCATATTCCTAACCAACCTATTATGCGAATTCAAGCAATCAAACCACTAAAGTCAATCATTGTCATATTAAGCCATAAGTAAAGAGCCCCGAGCCTTTTCATTTGGTGACTTCAAGTCTTGGGATGCACCGCTTTACTTTTTCGTGAGGCGATGGTGTGAATGACGATGGCAAGTTGATAGGTATCAATGTGACGTGCTATCCAAGTCTTGGATGAGAGTCACAGTTTTTTTTTCTATCGTTAATAAATTTTCTGATGTATTCTCTGAAGACTTCCTAGCCTACCCCTAGAGCGTGAAATCGAATTTTGTATTGTCCCCGGTACAAAACAAATTTTTAAAACTCTTAAATATTTCTTCAACCAAAACGAACGTATCATGCGCCAAAGATGTTGGCTCGAGCTGTTGAAGATTATGACTACACCATTCAATATCATTGTGGAAGAGCAAACGTGGTAGCTGACGCGTTGAGTAAAAGATAGTATGCGTTTACGAGTGCAATGTTGTTTACACAAAAACCCATTTCGTATAACTTACAAATGAAGAAAATAGAGTTCAAGACTCTAGAGACTCACGTGAAGATAACGAATATACGAGTAGAATCGACTTTAATCGATAAAGTTAAAGCCGCTCAAACTACACACCTAGAGCTGATAAATATGAAGAAGAAGTTCAAGAAGGCGTTATTCTAGAAGCAATAGTCGATGAATCAATGAAATCTCAACCCTCGATTTAATTGGCCCATTTGAAATCCTCAATCGAGTAGGAACTGTGGCCTATAGACTCGTTTTACCACCAAGTATGTCGTGTGTTCATAACATTTTTCACGTATCGATGTTATGTAATTATGTGGACGACCCGAATCACATTACTAAATTAGAACTAGACGAGATAGCAGAAGATTTAATGTATGATGAGATACGTGTTAAAATCTTGGATAAGAATGATCGTATTCAACACTCAAAGGTTAAACCTAAAGAGTTAGAATCTAAAATGAAGTCAAGGTATCCTCATCTCTTCGGCATACCAGGTACGTACGTAAATTTCGAAGGCAAAATTTCATAAGGAGGGGAGATTGTGAGACCCCAAATTTTATGAATACAGATTTAAATTTCTCAAACTATTTTTTTTGAATATTATGGTGTAGATTTGATATAATGTTATAGTTATGGGTAATATTTATAAATTTTACAAAGTATGCAAGTTGTTATATAATATTTGATTGGTCGGGGAATATTCTTTTTCTCAGGCAATATACGTACGACGGTACAATCATTGGTGGACCCCACAATGGAAGTATTGTCGTAGTTAGAAAATGACAGAATTATCTTTTTATAAAAATAACGGCGTAAGTGTTACCGTTAAAACTGTTGAACTACCCGATAATAAAAGTAAAGTAATACGCGTGGTTGCATAGTAGCACACGGTATTGATTATTGATGTTTACGTAAGAAGTCACTCAGTTATACTCAATTATTACTACAGTAATTCCTGCATCATATCTCTCATATTATTGATTCAATTATTATCACAGTATCATCTGTATAATATGTTATATTATTAAATCAATAATTGAGACGACAAAGTTATTAATATTATTATTTGCAATATTGACAATGTCTAGAAGTTCTGTCAATGAGAGGTTTGGTCACCTAATTGCGCGCCAATAAGGAGAAATCCTTATTGAAAAGCCCCCTCTTTCCTAGGAACGACCTGGTTGTTAAATATTGTGAATTTTAATAGTAATGATGAATAAGTTCGTGTTGATTAAAGATTAAATTGATAGTTCCATTGTGTTGGAATTATTAATGTTAGTGGAAATCGACATTTATTTCGATAATAATTGATGTCTGGAGGTTATATTAACCAATCGGATAATTAACCGGGTAAATAAGCAATTAATTGCTATTGATTCACATGATTATAACTATTTGTTCACATGTGTGTACTATTGATTCAGATTCATTACTATTAGGGGAGTTGGTCCAAGATTGATAATACTTGCATGACTAAGTTAGAAATGAAGGTATAGATGGAGGTACTATACTATAATTCATATTTTCACATGTCTGGAACTATTGATTCACATGATTTACTATTAGGGAGGTGGTGCAAGTTTGATAATACGTGCAGGACTAAATTAAAAATGATGGAAATGAGGAAGGTATTATACTATACTATTTTGAGCCCCAAAACGTGCAATTATCGAAACTATATTTTCCTATAAATAGAAGCTCATTCTTTCATTATTTTTCACCAATTCACTAAAGCTATAGAGCAATTATTATAGAGAGAAAGAAAAAGAGAAGTTTGCTACCTCACTATTCTAGTATCCAGTCTTCTTTTGTACTCGTCATGGAATATCATTTTCTTTGGTATTTTTTTTACGAGTTACTATTCACCCGGTTACTATTCACTCTAGTATTATTCACTCGGGTATTCGGGGCACTTTTCGTGTCAGAGTACTATTCACGAGTTACTATTCACTCTAGTATCATTCACTCAGTATTCGGGACACTTTTCGTTATTGAGGGGTACTATTCACGGTACTATTCCCAAATACTATTCACGAGTACTATTCACCCAAAAAATATATTTCTTTTCTGTCCAAATTATTTTTGGTACATGAATATTATTCTTTAATTTTACTCTACAAAGTAGTATCATGTTGACAATTTTGACGTTATTGATTTTTGGATAAATTAAATTATAAATCTTTTAAATTTATCCTTGAACTTGTTTTATTGAATTATTATGTCATTGTCATCATCCTCATGCTTATATTGTGATGAAAGTCATCTTTGGCTTACGTGCATAGATGGACTTGGTATGATTATGACCTGGGATTATTCGGTATAATCATGACCGTAATGTGACGAATGATGTGGTAAAAGTCCTCATTGGCCTATAGTTCATTGATGGACAGTTGTTGGTATGATTATGACCAGGGATTATTCGGTATAATCATGACCATTGATGATTACATGAATATCCTTGGTCGTGGTGCAGGGATGATTCGATTTTATTTATTAAGTTGAGTCTCAATGATAAAGTTGATGAAAAACTTTTTAAATCATAGAAGATAGTAGATTTTATGCTCTACTTGACTCTTCTAATGGATTGCTTATTTCCGCTGCAGTTGTTGATCTAAAACTGGTTGTCTATTATATTCTATCAGCTTTTATACTATTGAAGGCTAAGGATAACTTATTCTGCATTATCTTAGTCATAATATTTCCTACTAGGCTAGTTGAGCTCACCCTTTCTTTCATTGTTCTCTTCAGAAAAATGAGAATATAGCTGGGACGAATCGGGGAATGGAGTGATGGTCCAGGATAAATGGCTTTAGTAGTCCTCACTATTCTACGGAATAATGTGATAATAATTGAATTGAGGACACCATTGAGTGTGGATATTGTCTAGATGACAATATTCTTGATTAAACTCTCACCTATGTTTTGTCGTATTTTACACGACTGTTGTATAATTAAATTGTATTTGAATTTATGTACCATGTATCTGGCGGCTAAAGATGGGTAATGTATGTGACAACCCGAGAATTTGGACAATTTAGTAAAATCTTAAATGATTGATTTAAGGTCAAATAATAGACCTAGATAGAAAATAAGTGTATGCGTTTGATGTTATTAGGATGGAATTTTGAGGATTTCAAAATTCTGTGAAGGATTTAGGTGAATTATTCAGGATTAAGGATTTATGTGAATATGTGTTGTGTTTATGGTTATGTACGTGTTCAGAATGTGGTTAAGGGTCAAGGTTGACCGGATAAAAATTATATCTCAGAATAAACCCTAAGAATATATTAAGAACAACAACGTTCATTAGAAAACCCTAGCGTTTGATAAGAAACCCTAGAAATCGGGTTCGAAAACCTAGTTTGAGTTTAGAAATCAAACCCTAATTCGGTGCATGAAACCTAAATCTGGAACTTAATGGCATAAGTGTAAATAATTATAAGATTAATTAGGGTTAATCTTAACAAATTGATTACAAAACCCTAATTCAAAATCTGAAACCCTAATACTTGATCTGAAAACCCTAGTTTCAGATTCTGATAAATTGAAGCCCTAATCTGGGATTATAATGGAGAATTATAATGCTCTACTGCTATTATTATAATATTAATTAGGGTAACGCTTAATTAATTAGCAAAACCCTAATTTCCAAATTATCAAACTTAAATTTTCCGTCAGGAACCCTAATGATGGATTTGAAAACCCTAATTTGTAAATGGGGAAAATGAAAGTGTTAATTGAATATTTTAATGTTAATTAGGATATATTAATCCTAATATTTAAAGTTAAGTAATTAGAAAAACCCTAATCTAATTACGAATATTTAATTTTTATATTAGAAAATTATTTTCTATTTAGAAACCCTATATTTATGGGTTGAAAACCCTAATGACGATTTTGACCCTAATTGCTTAATTAGCGATGGTAATTAGGAATTATTAATCCTAATTAGTAAGATTTAAAGTGTCATTAAGAAATTTTAATATAATTAGAAAATTCTAATTATAATTTAGAAATATTAATTTCTAATTTTGAAATCCAAGTTGCTAAATATTTGAGGGTTAAAACCTAAACCCTAAATTTGTCCAAACCCCAAACCCTAGATTGCTCAAACCCTAAACCCTAAGGGTTTTATCATTTGGAAAATTCTAGAAAATTAAGGAAATGTCATTTATGCCTTTTTAGATTTTTTTTTTTAGACAACTTGCAAATTTTGCTAAGTCAAGAGTTGGTGAACAAACCCTAGCCTAATCTAGCTCTAGCTTATGACTTATATCAGCCTAGATCAGCAGCTGGATCTGATCATGCAATGTATCTAATACATATATTAGATTAAAGAGAGAAAAATGCTACATTATTTCTCAAAACAACCAAGACCCTTCTCTTAAATTTCGTGGATGGGAGTAAAAGAGAGTTAAATAATAAGCTTAGATCAGGTCCACAATCGTCAAATATCGCAACCAAGGATCGATTGTAGATCAAAAGCTCAAAATGGTAAAGAACCCTAAATTTCAAAATCTCTTGATCTTATGTTATATGTTAAAATTGAATCTGTCAAAGTTGTGTTTTAGGGTGTCATTTGATGATCCGGGTTGTTAAAACTCGGATCCATATCATTTTGATGCTCAAATTAAAGTTTATAAAAATCGAAAAGTGGAAAATTGAGGTCCGATAAATGAATGTCGTGGCCTCTAGATCTTTGTCTGTTAATGTTTAGGTGTGTTTAATGTTGTAGGTCCATTTTTTTCTTTGTTAGCTCTTGGATCTCGAGACTTGAATCATAGTCGATCATGCATAGATCATAAAGATATGAACAGTCAAACCTAGTTGAATAGAACACAATTTCTGCTTTACGGGTAACCTGAATTTTTTTGCAGATTCCCGTAAATCACAATGATTTTCAGGCCTTAGATCTTTCTATCATTAATGATACTTACCATGTTAGTGTTAGATCCGGATAGTATGACATGTAATCTACACAACAAAGCTCTTATAACCACCAAATCGTGGATCGATTGCAAATATTGTTGGTCAAACAAATATTGACCGATCAGTTGTAAGAACAATCTGGGTAACCCAGAATCTTCATGAACCATTATTTTGTCAGAACTTTGACCATCCTTAATCGCTTAGTGTTATGTTATTAGTTGGGTTTGATGCATTATAATCGTACCCTGACATATGGAATATATGGTGGAACCTTCATATCGCATAAAACAAGCCACTAAAGTAAATATTTAATGGTTCAAATGAAGCATTTCATTTATTCTTCAATTTCGGAAAACCGTAAATTGAAGAACATGTCTGACAAGTTTTTCCGTGGATTAGATTTCACTGGTATGTTGTGTTTTGGCTAGGATCTTGGTTGATAATTGTAGTATTACACTTATACTACAACATCAATACATTAGATTTCCCAGAAACCTTAGGATCAAGAATTTATAAGTGGTCAAACATGCTCACTCGAATTCTGACATGAAGATCTGGAAATTGGTCAAGAACACCAAGAACACAATTAGCGACACTTTTGTCGCCTAAGGACCCTTTAATGACAGCTTTATTTTTATTTTTTCGGGAAAATGATTAAAAATTAGAAAAAATGATTTTTAAATTATTAAAAAATACATAATAAATTATGAAAAATTATTTTAAAATCCTAAAAATAGTTTTTAACTATTTTGAGTATATTTTAAAAATATTTAATATTTTTGGAATATAAATGGTATTTATTTATTTATTTATAATATTAAATAAATTATTTAAAATAGTTTTAATTCATGAAAAATCATGAAAAATAATATTATGGTAAAAGAAAATATTTTAAGTTATTTTTGATGACTTTTAATATTTTATGACAAATTTCATTAATAATTTATTATTAATGGTAATTAGTTTATTTAATAAATATATTAAATAAATTAAGGAAAATAGAATTAATGGTTTAAAAATCATATAAAATGATTTAAGTGTTATAAAAATATTTTAAGTTATAAAATATAACTTTTGATATTTTGGGATGAAAATATTAATATTTTAATATTAATATTAATTATCTGATAATGGATTTAAGTGTTTAAAAATCAAATAATTATGATTTTAAGGTATTAAAAATATTTTGAAATATTATAATTACATTATAATATTATGCAAGGATTTTCATTAATATTTTATATTAAATGAATATTAATGATTAAGGAATTATGTGGTATTTAATTCATTTAAATACGATATTAATGATTGGAAAATCTTGATAAATGGTAATAATTATCTGAAAATTATTACGAGCCTAGGAAAAATGTTTTGACTGCTAAGAAAATTATTTGAGATAATTGTTAAATGTTTAAGAAGAGTTTAATTGAACTTAAACTCGATATTCGTCCGACTAGACCGTCGGGATGATAGATTTGTGTCAGTTTTAAGTCAGACTGAAATAGTTTGACTTGATACTAAGTCTTATGTGTTGTATAGACTGATAGGCTTATGTGTTATGTGTTTAGGTTATTCTGTGTATATAAATATAACAGTATTATATTGTGATGATATTATTCTAATATTGGAGATCTATATTATTAATATTAGGTCTTCGGGTAAAGTGATATAAATTGCGTTGCGATAATCAACGGTTCAGGCAAGTTTGTTCTTACTTAACTCTAATAAGAGTGTTTTATTCAAGCTTATGGTTAATCATTGTTGATTGCCATGAAAATTGTACTCTCTGTACATCTTGCATGTATAAGTCGTATGAAAGGTGATCACCTTCAATACCTATTGGTTCGTAAATGTTTGTTCATGTTTAAAACTTGTTCACTCAAAAGTTTGTTCGTGCTAGTTCTCAATTATATTGATGAATTATAGCCAGCTTATTATTCATACTCTTCAATCATGATATATCTTTATATTGTTGTATTTAAACTTCTTACAAGGCAACTTTCATGCTCACCCTTGCTATATCATGATAAACATTGCAGATAAGGCGAATGCGTTCGGATACAGGAAAAGGTTAATGCCAAGTACAGCTTGGGATAAATTGTACGGCTATTTTGTAATAGTATAGTTGAATAATATCTTATCTGATAGATAGCTTATGATTTGTGTTTAAGTTAAGGTTACTCGACCTTGGGGAAATAATGTATAATGTAATGTATAAACAATTTATGTTTATATCTTCCGCAAAACGAGAATAGAAAGATTAGTGTCTTAAATCGAGGCGATTTGGGGCTTGATTCAGGGGACGCTACAATGTATACCTGTTTTGGGGGCGTCACATCTTTCAACTCCAACTTTAACAGTCATAAGACTATAAGGACTCCTCGTACTTAGGGGGATCAGCCTTCGTACAATGTATTGTGCACAAACATTTCAACGCTAAGCGTAAATTATCCCCTATTAATAATAGGGTTGTTCATTTCAGTATTTAGAGTACAAGTCCGCACCAAAGAAAGTTTGGTTTGGATAAGCTTTCAAGGGTAATTTGAAGTTTAACGAACATCAACTAAAGGACTAGTTGAATCAATAGAGTTTGATAACACAATCGTTGATCAATAATAACATAATATGAAACAATGAATACATGCAAGCGAACTAACTATATTTTGAACTTATGCTTAGAAACAACTACAAAGCACAAGTATTGAGTGACAATAACCCTTGCTTGAATAAAACTAAGCTAGGACTATGTATTATTGAATAAATATTAAGTACTAGCAAGCTAAAAATAAAGCTCCCTAATTATGAGGATGACTTGTGTTAAGTAAATAAACTAAGATAATTCAACATTAGAAATTAGAATTCAATAAAACTGCATTCATAATATCCAACTGATAATAAAGAAACTTATTTAACAATAAACAAGTTAGAATGCATCAATAAATATTGGAATTCAAACTTGTTCGAATAAAATAAAGTCATAGCTAGCTTGTTCAAATCATAACTAAGACTACAAGAGTTCGCTTAATGAAACTTTAAAGTAAGAACTTGCTAAATAAAAAGAATGAAGTTACACAATGTAATAATAGAACTAACTCAACGAAAGTGTAGAGTTAGAAAACTTGTTCAATGTAAAAAGAAAAGTTTAGAAACTTGCCTTGAGCGTAAGCTATAAAATTAAACTCACGATCACCTACACATAGGTTTAGAACCATCATCGATTAGATATACTAACATTCATGTTCCATCATAACATGCATTTCCAGTTAGGCTTGTTAAGTTAGCACAAGTCTTATATTATCATATACGTTTCAGAATTTTCCAAGTGTTAACCTCACAACACTTAACTAACGTTCATTGTCTAACTAACTTACAACATAACACGTTCATCACTTACAATTATTTTTACAAAGTTGAAATCATCAATGACATGACACGTTACTGAATTAACCTCCTTGTTACATATTTGACTCCTTAACACAACCTTAAACAAAGCTACAATGGAGTTACAAAGTCTGCAAAGAAGACAGAGATCGATATCTCAAACCGTAGTATGGCTCAAATTGTACCATAAAAAGGCACAGGAGGCAAGCAATTTCTTGTAATGATAAAGTCGCTTATTTTTTGCCTTTACCAAGCAAGCAATTACTTGCCAGACACGACAGAATCTGCAGAAAAAGGCTAATGAACATTAGCCGACTTTAGCCCAACAAACACAAAATTCACCCAATAAACAGTAATATCAAAATGCATAATTGTTACAAAACTATTGTAAACATGTTTGTTAACATTTTTAACCAATTAGAACAATTTAACATCAAGAATACTAGTTTAATTCATCAAATTTCACATTTTCATACAAAACTCAATTTTCTTGACATTCATCTTAAGAATCATCACTGTGAATTCATTACTTGACCAAATCACTCCATTCAAATTAAGTTATGCTCGTTTCTTAAAGAACTACCATATACAAGCGTCAATTTACAGTTTCATATACGAATTGGCCACTAAAATTGGTACTTTTCCATGAACCATACGAAACACATATACTGTCAAAATTTTCTTCCTACTATCAACGAATTTAGCATCCAAACTTCTTATTTTAAACATAACTGTAGCATCATAAGCATGTAGCCACAATTATTCAATTATCTAGCAATAATTCGAAGAGATGAAATTTACAGAACATGCAATTTTGCTGTAAAACCCACACACACACACACACACACATATATATATATATATATATATATATATATATATATATAATACTAAGGTTGCGAACATACCTTCAATTTGCTAGGATAATTCTTGCTAAACTCACTGAATTTGCCACATAAATTCTTAACATTCTCCCAATTCCCTCACAGCTTCTCTCTCAATTCTCTCTGAAGCTCTCAAGCTTAGCCATAAAATCAACTGATATGCGTAATGATATAATACAAAACTGATATGGTCTTAATACTCATAATAAGTAACATCAGTTACTAATATAAACATATATATTACAAATATATTACATTTATTATTTTATTTAAATTCAAAAATTTGAATTTCAAAAGCCATAAGGCTTTGTTTTGCAAAATCTTTTTAATTTTTAAAGAGTTAATATATTAAGCCTTGTTTGGAAAAAACTAAATTAAACCCTTTTTAAATTATTTTAATAAACACTTTAGTTTGTAATTTATAATCACATATTATTTATTTGGATTTCCATATCCAACATTAATCCATTTCATTAATCACACACTATATTTTAATTAAATATAATATTTTAGCAAATATCACAAAATTATAATTTTCATTATAAATATAACATCTCATGTTATCCAACAACGTTGTGCACATGTTCTAGTTTTGGAGGTAAAGCTACCTCATAAGCTACCTCTCCCACTCTTCGCAATATTTCGAAAGGTCCAATAAACCTTGGTGTAACGCCCCCAAAATAGGTATACATCACCTATTCTGAGTCGCCAAAAACATGGTATGGAATACAAATACAATCTTTAATATACAACAAGAGAGCTAAGTGTTTTAATATAAATACTGTCTTCTAGACAATATCCACTCTCAAAATAAGTCCTCATTACATTTATTATCACACTATTTTATAGAATAGTGAGGACTACTTAGACACCATCTCGGACCGTCACTCCGCTCCCCGATTAGTCCCGCCACGCTCTCATTTCACAGAGAGAACATTGAAAGAAAGGGTGAGCTCAACTAGCCCAATAAGAAATATTATGACTAAAATAATGCAGAATAAATTATCATTAGTCTTCAACAATGTTAAACTAATAAAATACAATAGACATCAAGTTTAACTGCAGCGGAACAAGCAATCCATTAAAAGAGTCAAGTAGAGAATAAAATCTACTATCTTTTATGATTTAAAAGGTTTTTCATCACTTTTATTGCTGGGACTCAACTTAATAATAATCTATATCATCCCTGCACTACGGCCAAGGATATTCATTAGTATCACGACCACAAATTATCTATGCACTACAGGCCAAGGATATTCGTGTAGTCATCAATGGTCACGATCATGCCAACAACTGTCCATCAATGCACTACGGGCTAATGAGGACTTTTACCACATCATTTGTAACATTACGATCATGATTACAATCAATAATCCTCGGTCATAATCATACAAAAGTCCATCTATGCACTCAAGTGCCACTGATGACTTTCAACAAAATATAAACATGAGGATGATGACAATGATATAAGAATTCAATAAAACAAGTTCAAGAATTAATTTATCCAGAAACTAATAATGTCCAAATTATCAACATGATACTTCTTTGTAGAGTAAAATTCAAGAATGCTCAGAAGAATATTTCCATGAAAAGATACTGGATGAAGCTCAATTATCAAGGATATTCCACTAATTTCATGTAGTATAGAAGCCAAAACTTTAACCAACTGAGTATAATACAGAATGGGATAACAAAAGAAATCACCAGGCATGCGATAGACCGCACAGGCAGGTTATTCCAACAGAATAATAAATAACGGAACCAGGTCCGACGTAAAATGCACAGACATGATATTCCAACAGAATAATAAAACCGAAACCAGGTTTGGCATAAAATGCACAGATATGATATTCCAACAGAATAATAAAGAATGGAATAACAGAAGAATTTCACCAAGTATAGGGTAGCCCGTGTATACAGGTTATTCCAATAGAATGATAAATAATGGAATAACAAAAGTTCTCTTCATGAATACAAAAGAAATAATACCCCTTACCTTAGAAAGAAGAGTACTGGATATAGGAGTAGTGAAGTAGCAGAACACTTTTCTTCTTTCTCTCTATAGTTTATCTCTCTAGAGTTTCAATGAATTCGTAAGAAATTATGAAGGAATGAGCTTCTATTTATAAAAGAATGGACTGCATAGTAACTAATTCATGAACGGTCCAGATTGATTTATTTTTAATCGGACGGTCCAGATTTAAAGTAAAATCTTTTAAATAAAATATAATATATTCTGTTTATAAAATATATATATATATATAATAATAATACGTAACTCCCTATGTGACTGCCTCAAATTTCTTCCCCCTCCCACTTGCACTCAATCATATATATATATATATATATATATATATATATATATATATATATATATATATATTATAATAATAAACTCCTCCCTAACAAATTATCAACATAATGCTTTATTTGAAAAGTTTGGCAACTAAGTCCAAGTCTTTGAAAAATAATGCATCCTGCCAAAATCCACCAAAACCACCACCATTCACCCACATGATTATATAAATATAAATATATATTATATAATATATATATATATATATATATATATATACATACATATATATATATATATATATTTGAAAAATGGGTAAATGAGAGATCCATAAATACTTCATAAAAAAGTCCCTTCAATATTTTTTAACAATATTTATCATCATTATTATAATTCACAATAAGAATTTTTTCCTATTGACGCGCAATTAGGTGACCAAACCTCTCCTTGACAGAACTTCTAGACATCGTTAATATTGTAAATAATAATATTAATAACTTTGTCATCTCAATTATTGATTTAATAATAAATAAAATATTGACAATAATTGAATAAAACTATGTGACTTCTCACGTAAGCATTAATAATCAATACCGTGTGTTACTATACAGCCACGCGTATTACTGTACTTTTACTACCGAGTAGTTCAATAGTATTAACAGTAAAACTTCTTCCGTTATTTTCTTAAAAAATATTTTTGTTGTTTTCTCAATCCGACAATAATTCTGTTGTGGGGTCCACCAATGATTGTGCCATCGTACGAATATTCCCTGCTAAAATGAATATTCTCCGACCAATCGAATATTATATAACAACTTGTGTACTTTGCAAAATTTATAAATATTACCCACAACTATAACATTATATCAAATTTATTCCATAATATTCAAAAATGATATTTATAGAAAATTCATTTTTATTCATAAAAGTTGGGGTCTTACAATCTCCCCTTCTTATGAAATTTTGCCCTCAAAATTAGGGTACGTACCTGATATGTCGAAGAGGTAAGGATACTTTGATTTCATTTCAGATTCTAACTCCCAGGTCATTTCCTCAACATCGTGGTTCTTCCATAAAACTTTGACTTGAGGTATAACTTTGGAGCGTAGAATATGTTCCTTCTTATCAAGGATTTGAACAGGAACCTCTTCATACATTAAATCTTCCACTATTTCGTCCGGTTCTAACTCAATAATATGGTTCGGGTCGTTCACATATTTACGTAACATGGATATATGAAAAACGTTATGAACACGAGACATACTTGGCGGTAAAGCAAGTCTATAAGCTAAAGTCCCTACTCGATCGAGGATTAAAAATGGGCCAATGAATCGAGGATTGAGTTTTCCTCTCTTTCCAAATCTCGTAACTCCTTTCCATGGAGAAACACGTAATAACACATGATCTCCAATATCGAATTCCACGTCCTTTCGATGAAGATCAGCATAACTCTTTTGTCAGTCTTGTGAGGTTTTTATACGTTGTCGTATCGTTTGAATCTTTTCTGTAGTCATACGTACTAACTCCGGTCCCAAGAACGTTGCTTCACCCACCTCATCCCAACATATTGGAGAACGACACTTTCTTCCATATAACGCTTCGAATGGAGCCATGCCAATACTTGCTTAATAACTGTTGTTGTACAAAAATTCCACCAATGGTAAGAACTTATCCCAACTTCCCTTGAAGTCAAGGACACAAAGTCTTAATAAATCTTCCAGAGTTTGAATAGTCCTCTCTGATTGTCCGTCCGTCTGAGGATGATATGCCGAACTAAATCATAAATCCGTGCCCATAGCTTTTTGCAAACTAACCCAAAATCGTGAAGTGAATCTTGGGTCTCGATCAGAAACTATGGATACTGGCATACCATGCAGTCTTACAATCTCGTTTATGTACATACAAGGAAGACGTTCAAGTGTATAAGTTTCTCGTATTGGTAAGAAATGAGCAGACTTGGTCAATCTATCAACAATGACCCAAATTGCATCTATGCCTTGAGAAACCTTGGGAAGACCAGTAACGAAATCCATGGTAATGCGCTCCACTTCCATTCTGGAATTTCAAGTGGTTGCAATGGACCTTTTGGTACTTGATGCTCGCCTTGACTCGTTGACAAGTTAGACACCTTGAGATAAACAACGCTATCTCTCTTCATATTGTTCCACCAAAATGTATGACGAAGATCATGATACATTTGGTACTCCTGTGATGGATTGCAAACGGTGTGTTGTGCGCTCCATCATGATTTTATACTTTAAATCGGGTCGTTAGGAACACAAAAGTCCGGAGTCGACTCAAAGTATTCCTTTTCATCGATTCTTGCTTCCTGATAGCACCTTCTTGCACTTTCTTCCTCATACGTGACGTACTCTCCGTGTCCGTAGTTTGAAGCGACTTTAACTTTATCAATTAAAGTCGGTTCTACTCAGATATTCGCCATCATCACATGGGTCCTGGAGTCTTTAACTCTATCTCCATCCTTTGCAAGTCACACAAAATGGGCCTTTATAGTTGACAATATTGCACTTCGTGCCGCGTATGATCTTCTACTCAATGTGTCATCTACCACGTTTGCTTTTCTAGGATGGTATTGGATAGTATGATCATAATCTTTCAACAATTCAAGCCAACGTCGTTGTCGTATGTTGAGTTCCTTCTGAGTGAAGAAATATTTGAGGCTTTTATGATCCGTAAAGATCTCCACTTTCTCCCTATACAAGTAATGCCTCCAAATCTTTAGTGCAAAAACGACTGCTGCCAACTCTAGAACATGAGTAGGATAATTCCTCTCATATTCTTTGAGTTGTCGTGAGGCATAGGCTATGAATTTCCCATATTGCATGAGAACACATCCTAAGCCTTTGCCTGAAGCATCACTCTAGATGACAAATCCCTCCAAGCCAGATGGTATTGTTAAAACAGGGGCTGAAATGAGTCTCCTCTTGAGTTCTTGAAAAATCTTCTCACATTCCTCGCTCGAACCGAACTTTGTATCTTTTCGAGTTAGCTGAGTTAGTGGAGTAGCGATTTGAGAAAATCCTTCCACAAATCTCCGATAATAACTAGCTAAACCGAGAAAGCTACATACTTTGGTCACTGATTTAGGTTGCTCCCAGCTTTGAATAGCTTCAATCTTTGCTGGGTCAACAGATATTCCATGACTTGATACCACGTGCCCAAGGAATGCTATTTCCTCAAGCCAGAACTCACATTTCTTTAACTTGGCATAAAGCTTATATTCACGAAGCTTTTGGAGTATCAGCCTCAAGTGTTGTTCATGATCTTCACGGGTTTTGGAATATATGAGGATGTCATCAATAAAGACGACCACAAAGGGATCCAAATATTCCTTGAATACTCGGTTCATCATATCCATTAAGGCAGCAGGTGCATTAGTCAATCCAAAAGACATGACTAGGAATTTATAATGCCCGTAACGAGTTCTGAAAGCCGTCATTGGAATGTCATCGGTTCTAATCTTCAATTGGTGATATCCGGAACAAAGATCAATCTTTGAAAAAAATTTGGCTCCTTGCAATCGGTCAAACAGGTCATCAATACGTGGCAATGGGTACCTATTTTTGATGGTGACATGATTTAACTCCCGATAATTAATACAAAGTCGCACACTCCCATCTTTCTTCTTTACGAATAGAACAGGAGCACCCCAAGGAGAAGTACTAGGACGAATAAAACCAATGTCTAACAATTCCGGCAGTTGGGTCTTTAACTCCTGAAGTTCAATAGGAGCCATTCGATATGGGGATTTGGAAATGGGTTTTGTACCGGGTTCAAGGTCGATACAAAATTCAATTTCACGCTCTAGGAGTAGGCCAGGAAGTTCTTCAGGGAATACGTCAGTAAATTCATTAACAATAGAAATATCATTCAAAACTGACGTATTTTTGTTTAGATCCATGACATGAGCTATGAAAGCTTGACATTCGTTTTTCAATAAATGAATAGTTTTATGGCTTTAGATGACAGTGATTGATTTTAATGGTTTGGTTGCTTGAATTCGCATAATAGGTTGATTAGGAATATGAAAGCTAACAACCTTACAAAAATAATCAATTTTTGCATGATGAGTAGTTAACCAATCAATCCCTAGAATTATGTCAAATGCAAGTTAATAGTACCTTAGCCAATTCATAGATTATAACAACACTTAGCCATAAATTTTGTGACTCAAAAGATACTTTTTCTTGTTATTTTTGAGAAATTGAAAACTTAGGAATCAAAGCATATAGGTTAGCATTATTACCTCTTGAAGCTTATTAATCTTAGTTTCCTCCTTCTGAATTTGCTAGCCTCTACTTTGAACAACTCACTCACTCTCAAATTATCAGGGTTTCAAGAACTAACACAAAGCAACGTAAATTGAATATTTGGTCTGCTACTTATAAAGAAAACTTGGACTGGTTAATGGTTTTGCATGGAAGGTTGAGACTGAAGTGTAGAAAGAGAACACACTAGTTTACCATGGGTTGCTCAACCACCCACCATCAGCTATCTTCCTAGCCAATGAGTACAAGCTTGGAAGTTACGTATTTTATCCTTAGGCTACTGTTCATGCACTATGTGTAACTGATGAGCTTAATTTTCCAGCAATGTGCTTAGATTTTGTTCAGTTAGTTACTATAACTCCCAAATATAATTTTAATGTACAATTGTTACCATATTAGGAATTTAAAGATAAATTTTATACTCACATCATATACTCCATGTACATTAAATACATGCTAAAATATCGCAGTTATGTATTATTATCCGGGTAGTCCCATAATTATCTCTACCACTCATATAACCACATTATAACATTATTTAATATTAATGTTTATTCAAACATTTTAATCTCTTACCTAGTTTCTAGAATACACAGATATTTAATTATTTCTGTATTACCACTACATGTGATTTCACTATACCACTTAGTACCTTATATCATTAGTCTCAATTAAAGGTCATACCTCACGCATTCTTAAGCCATAGATATTATATAATACAACTCATATCTTTTACATGTTACACATTATTTAGTATAAAGTTTGTGTGACACACTTTACCTCAATGCTAATTTATTTAGCTTACTTAAATAATTACATACTTATAACATGTACAACCTTTACACTTAGAATAATTAATACTTACTCTATTAATTATTTAAATTATACATTATACGTATAATTACTCAATTGTCCTAAGACAACTTCTTCCATATGTAACCAATAATTATTTATAACTATATTGGTCCTCTTCTTTCATTAACCGATTATCTTTAAAATATTACAATACTATGTAATATGTTTAGATTATCAAATATTAATTAACATATTTCTTTCACTCCTCTTATGCTAATTAATCCATTCATGGTCAACTAAATCACCATTTATGACCTTACAAGAGTTATTAGTATACATGGCATGAAATCATATATCATAAACTGACTCAGACTTTTCTCCAGACCTAAGACAATTGCCTTTGGTTGGTCATAAGCTTGAAATGGCGCATGGTAGCCACTTATACCAAAAATCGAGAGAGGGCAAGTTACGCTTTAGCGAAATGAAACCTACGCCTCTAAATACTTTTATACATCCTCCTTAAGTGTTAACTCGTCTCACATCAATGCCCTCTTTGAATCCACATCATGGGTTACTATTTTCCTTAACAATTTAAGGATCACACTTCGAGTTTTATAACTCTATTATCTTATTAGTTTAACCAACTATAACATTTCTTTACGGTTTCTTCCCACCAATAATACAACACTCAAATATAACACATACATAAATTCCTTTACTCTTAACTTCTCTCGTCGACAATGTACACGCCTACAAGTCTAACCCTAGCACGCGTTGAGTCTTTAATAGTATTCAATATAGTAAACTGAGTGGTTTCCCACAAACAACCAACAAATTAGTTTCCGTCTCGTCTACACTGTTTTCATAGTGAGTTAGATCGGTTACTAATTCGTATATACCTCCGCTCTCTTAAGGAATTATTTAGCCCAACTCCTATACATCCACCATTAATGAGTACGATTGCACTACCTTAGACTTGATACTCACTCACACATATACTCAAGAAATTGGTGGTTATCAAGGATATTTTAACGTCACCAACTTAGTATTATAAAATAATTTCACATAAATTATTTAATATCAATAGATAAATTTTTATCCATCTTCTTACTAATTTATCTCTACAATATATATTAAATATATAATAACGATATATATTTATTAAACACAACATCACTTATCACATAGCTCACAATACAACATACATCGTAACACAATTATATATTTTTGTTCGAACCCATCTCATGCTTTAAGGATTTTATTCACTAAATTCTTATTTTAATATTTTTTGAAAATTCATGTTCTTACATATACTAACATTCATGTTCCATCATAACATGCATTTCCAGTTAGGCTTGTTAAGTTAGCACAAGTCTTATATTATCATATACGTTTCATAATTTTCCAAGTGTTAACCTCACAACACTTAACTAACGTTCATTGTCTAACTAACTTACAACATAACACGTTCATCACTTACAATTATTTTTACAAAGTTGAAATCATCGATGACATGACACGTTACCGAATTAACCTCCTTGTTTTATATTTGACTCCTTAACACAACCTTAAACCAAGCTACAATGGAGTTACAAAGTCTGCAGCAGCAGCAGCAAAGATCAATATCTCAAACCAGGGTATGGCGCAAATTGCAACCATACAAAGGCCTAGGGCCAACGCAATTTGAGCCATTTTTTCATTGGCATCACGCAATGCTTGCCAAGGCGGTACGTATGAACACGCACAGAGAAGGCTAATGAAAAGTAGCAGACTTTAGGCCAACAAACACGAATTTCACCCACTAGACAGTATTATCAACATGCACAATTGATACAAAACTATTGTAAACATGTTTGTTAACATTTTTATCCAATTAGAAACATTTAACATCAAGTATACTAGTTTAATTCTTCAAATTTCACATTTTCATATAAAACTCAATTTTCTTGACATTCATCCTAACAATCATCACTGTGAATTCATTACTTAACCAAATCACTCCATTCAAATTACGCTATGCTAGTTTCTTAATGAACTACCATATACAAGCGTCAATTTACAGTTTCACATACGAATTGGCCACTAAAATTGACACTTTTCCATGAACCATATGAAACACATATACTGTCAAAATTTTCTTAATATTGTCAACGAATTTAGCATACAAACTTCTTGCTTTAAACATAACTCTAGCATCATAAGCATGTAGCCACAATTATTCAATTATCTAGCAATAATTCGAAGAGATTAAATTTATAGAACATGCAATTTTGCCGTAAAACCCACACACACACACACATACACACACACACACACACACACACACATATATATAATACTAAGGTTGTGAACATATCTTCAATTTGCTAGGATAATTCTTGCTAAACTCACTGAATTTGCTGCAAAAATTCTTAAGATTCTCCCAATTCCCTCACAGCTTCTCTCTCAATTCCCTCTAAAGCTCTCAAACTTAACCAAAAAATCAACTAATATGCATAATGATATAATACAAAACTGATATAGTCTTAATACTCATAATAAGTAACATCAATTACTAAGATAAACGTATATATTATAAATATATTATATTTATTATTTTATTTATATTATTTATTTATTTAAATTCAAAAATTAGAATTTCAAAAGCCATAAGGATTTGTTTGGCAAAACCTCTTTAATTTTTAAAGAGTTAATATATTAAGCCTTGTTTGGCAAAAACTAAATTAAACCTTTTTTAATTTATTTTAGTAAACACTTTAGTTTATAATTTATAATCACATATTGTTTATTTGGATTTCCATATCCAACATTAATCCATTACATTAATCACATAATATATTTTAATTAAATATAGTATTTTAGCAAATATCACAAAATTATAATTTTCATTATAAATATAACATCTCATGTTATACTACAATTCTTTAAATTATAAATTAATTTAATTTAGAATATTATCTAATAAATTTAGATTCATAAATATTTTCTAACAACCATCACATTAATAAATTATTTATTTCATTAATTCAATAATAGACACATCAAATAAATACTTATATTATTCAATAAATATTTAATATTATAATTCGAAATTTCGGATCGTTACAGGTGCTCCCCAAGGTGAAACACTAGGTTGTATGTAATTTTTATCTAAGAGTTCCTGTAATTGTATGAGTAGCTCTTTCAGTTCTACAGGTGCCATTCTGTACGATGCCTTAGAAACTGGTGTTGTTCCCGGTGCAAGATCAATGACAAACTTAATTTCTTTATCTGGAGGTAAGCCTGGTAAGTCATTCGGAAATACATCGGGAAAATCCTTAACTATAGCTAGGTATTTGATCTAGTTTTACTCCTTCCTGTCGAGTATCAACTATATATGCCAAATATCCTAAACAACCTTTTCTAAGTAATCTTTCTTCCTGAATTATGGTCAAACATCGAGATTGCTTAGGTGAACAACTTCCATTGAACACTACCTTTGACTTCGAAGCAGTCAAAAGATTTATACATTTTTGATGACAATCAATCATCGCGTTATGGTTAACTAACCAATCCATTCCTAAAATTACACCGAATTCTCCCAACTGAATTGGTATAATATCTACCATAGAATTGTGTCCCTTTATCTCCACACTACATTTCCTATATATTATCTTAACAGGAATCTTTTCGTTGTTTGAAATTTCTACACAAAATGGTTTGTCTAAATTTTCACATGGTATATTCAGGTTTTTAGAAACACTATTAGACACAAAGTAACAAGTAGCACCAAAATCGAATAAGACATATACATTTAAAGTGTTGATATGGATGATACATGTCATCACATCCTGTGAAGCAACAACATCCCTCACCGACATATTAAATATTCTCGCGGTTGGTCAATTCTAAACTCCAACTGTAGCTACTGTTGACTGATTATTATTATTCTTCGGTACTCTATTCCCCTTTCCTCCCTGGTTCTTGGGTTTGGGACAATTCTTTGTGTAATGCCCCGAAATCCGGTCTATTTTCACATCCGAATTCAGTACGTCACGATCCCATCTTCTTCAAAACATACATTATTATATAGCTAAATATAACAACATACATCCTCAAATCCCAAGTTCTAAAACCTTAAAACCTCTTTCATTCCAAATAATTATAATTACATTATTCTTTACATCTTGTACAAGTGACTTTTATCCGCCACCAAGGATACATAATCGTTCATTAAACCATTCTATAGTTTAATTCTATCATTCTATATTACAAGTCTTCGCTTGATCTTCATGCTCATTCATATAATGAATGGCACATCGCCTGGATACCGATCAACTTGATCTGTATGGGATCCTTAAGTTCTTTCTAACATCGTTCATTGAAAATGTTTTTATTTAAAGAAAGTATGAGCATTCAATTGCCCAACAAGTCATAATAGTTGAACAAACAACTTCAAGAATTTAAACATTCTTTTTAGACTCCAATAACCGAACAAAGGTTATGAAGCAGCTTGAATAATAGGAATAATCTCGATTCCTATCATTTTAAAACATTAGTTACATTCCCTTTGAAATACTTTCATTCTCTACTCCCTTTCATATACATTATGTCTGGCTAGAATCAATAGCACAAACTTAACAATAACGGTTCATGTATAAACAGAACATGCTAATATTGAACAGTTCAATCACAGTAATGCTTCATATCATGTAAGCAAAAGTGTTCACATTGTGGCACAAGGCCTCATATATTCTAACACCTTGTACAAATATCACACATTTGCATATGACGTAACTTCTCAAGTTCAATATCTGAGAAGTTTAAAAACTAGCATTCATTTAAAATATGAATGAAGTTAGGAAACCTGCCTTACGCACAGCTACACCTTATAGTTTACGCTGAACTGCTCATTCCAATTCCTATGTTGCACATAAGAAAATAACACATACACCAATTAGTCATATACTTGACTTTACACATTGGTTTACTTAACTTTACTTCTTAGGGTTCGCGTTATTACAAACTAAGTTTACGCGACTAACTTCCTTTACCGGTTAACGGCTTCATGACATACAAATATGTTTTACTTAATACGTTCATCATCTTTGATGATTTACATTCTTATCTTCTTCTTATAACTCTCCTAGGACTTAGCACACAATGTTTCTTTGCTAGTAGTCCATATGGTACTCTGAGTGGTTTCCCACAAACAACCAACAAACAAGTTCCCATCTCATCTACATTGCCCATAACAGTGAGTTAGATCGGTTGCCAGTTTTGTATATACCTTCGCCCTCTGAAGGAATTGTTTAGCCCAGCTCCCATATGTCAACCATCAAAGGTTACGATTGTACTACAACCTAAATTCATCTTAACTTACCAGAACTATTAAACTATAATGTTCGTTAAGTCAATTTCTTATTCCTTATGGCTTTCTGGCAACTAAATGCCATACCTCAGGATTCATTGTTTATCGTCTAAGTCATACAGTCTTTTGTATACTCAGAACGATCGTTCAATATTCATTCTATTCATTTATAGCGTTAACCATTTTACGTTACCTTATTCTTATCTTACAACATCCGATTCATTCGACTCGAAACATCATCCAAGTTATAAACATTAACTCGGCTTCTTTTACGTTATACGCACTTGTCTTTAATTCAGCTTCTCCATTGTTCACTTGTTTAATCATTGATCTTTAATACCTTACAGTCAAACCATACACGGGGTGTAGGTCCTACCCGTTTAGTATTCGCGTACACTTAACCTATAACTCGGTTCAAGTGTCCAACGCTTACATTTCATTCTAACATTCTCATCCGACTCACATTCAGCTTTCATTAATCTTATTACCGTTCGCTACGGCTTTCTTGATAATTCATATCTTACTTACTACTCCCGTCAACGTCTAAGTCATACAACCAATGTATACTTAGAATGTTCGCTCAACATGAATACGATTCATGAGGATCGTTTACGTATTCAACATTTACGTTACTTGCCTCTTAATTCTATTCAACCTTCATCCAAGGTTTTAATTACTTTCATTCATTACTCGTCACCTGAACCCCATGTTCATTATTCTTTCCTAATGTCAAATCCATACGGTTCGTTGTATGCTAAGACCGATCGTTCATCGCAACAACGTTGCATTCACAGCGTCTAAATGCTTTACATTTATCTCTCATGACCATGACATAACATCAAGATGTTATTCATTACCCTAGTCAATCAACGTTTAAGGAATCACAATTATAGGAATCCCTCACATTCGTTTCATTGTGACTACGGTTCTCGGACATTGGTTCCGTAATCCGCATCTACATTCTTTATCTTTTAATCTCATTTAATCTTTTCGTTCAACCTTCATCAAAGGTTTAATACACTTAATTAAGTGTTACATTAGTTGAATTACATGTTCATATTTCTTTCTTGCACATCCCCCAATAATTGATTAGTAAAAATCTCATTTCTGGGCATTGCCCTTCCCTTTCTTTCACGTTGTGGCACCACTTAGAGGTAGCTAATGGCCCGAGCTCATTGTGCATCGCCCCCCAAGGCACGACTTCATGGCTGCAAGGCTGAAGCATGAAACCTAGAAAAATTTTCTAAGTCTTATACAAGCTTGAGATGTTGACTTCGAAATCTCATATCTCATTCGTTATAACTCGGAATAAGATCATTCCAAAGCCATTTTCCTCCTTATCTAACATACTTCGATTAACCTTGGACAAAACTTCATTCTGAATCCGTTAACTTACCATTCAATTGGCTTAATCTTTGCTCTTCGTTTGTTTTACGTTTTTAACGTTCTTCATTTGCTCATCCGTAATTCGGTCATCTGAACTCAGAATCTATTCGTTCTTGAGTCCACGACTCATGTTTTCTATGTTCTCTTACATGCTTATGAAACCCTACACGTTCGGGTTTATTTACGAAATTTCTAATTCTCGTTCTTCTTTTACGAATTTTCGCCATAACTTCGTTATAGCTCAGTTTTAATCCGTTCTTCATGAATGTTTCTAACGTTCCTAACCAAGAAATAAGCAACTAACTTATACGCGATGTTTTTAAACTTGTCCATCAACAACAATTATCCTACGATGGTTTTAAATTTGTCCATTAACAACGTTCTTCGCATTCTTCGCGTGTTCTTCGTTTTTAATCGATATTTTGGATTATGATTTTACTTTTTCTTGGAATTTGATGTTATAGAACATCATTCCTTACTTATTTGAATTACTCATTCATAAGATTCATTCGGATCGCTCAAAATCTTTACGAATCTTATACTTCCTTAAGAAATTTATAAACTAAATTCCTAATTCTTATTTCTTTGTTTTCTCATGATTTCAACTATGTGAAATCATTCTTAACTTCATCTACTTCTTATCTTCATTAAGTTATGTTTTTGAACATATTAAACTTAAAGAAAATTAGAAGAAACTAGGGTTCGGATTAGCATTCTTCTTTAATCTCCTTCCGTTGGACAAAGCGTGCACTTGGGAAAGCTTTTCCTCATTCTCTCCCTCTTCTTCTCCCATCCGAACTCTTTCTCTCTATTTCTCATAGTGTAGGATTTTCAAAAGCTCAAAATAATGAACTTAAGCTTTCTATTTATAGAAAACCAAGGTTAGGGGCATTTTAGTCATTTCCCCCCCCAACCTCCTTACTATTCCAAGCTTAGCCACCAAGTTTACTTAGTCAGCACCCTTACTTGGTAACTAAGTGGCCGCCCCTTATGCCCAAAGGTCTTCCCCATTGGTTGCCCCATGGGTTTTACCCATCCAGTGACCCATTGGTTCGATCCGAGGTTAATTTTCTTGGATCGGGCTTAATTAAATCTAACATTGGGCCTTACATTAATTCTTACTGGGCCTTCTCTAGGCTTGATTACACATTCCATTGGGCTTGATATAATTTAAGTCCACTTGGATTCTACAAAGTTCATGAACTCAAAGTCCATTTAGACTAATCGTATTCTACGCATTTCATTCTCGTATTCTCGTATTATCTTTGTATATAATTTGTACTATATTCGTATTCTACGTCGTACTAATTTTCGTACTATACTCGTATAATAACTAGTATTATACTCATATTTCTCACGCATAATAACTCTAATTATTAGACGAAATCATAAAATTCTCGGAACTCACTTTTCCTAACCCTTAGGTTTTATGTCCGAAGGCAAAAACTTCGTTTTTGCCACAACTGAACTATTATTGAATATTCCATCTCGTCTCAGAATTCTATCATTACACGTTTCTCAAAAATTCAAAATAAATCTCCGAGCAGAAATGGATGAATAGTGCCTATTTCGTCTTTTTCTCTGGAAATACTTTTGGTCCCGGAAAAATTTTATTTTCGTCTTGAAAATTCTTACTCGTTCAGTCTAGCTCGTAGCTAGAATCCTCCCGATTAATAATCATTCTAGGTTATAAAATGATTAATAAACACATAGCACAAAATAGTATTAATAAAAATTCATTTTATTAATAACTAATTATTTAAACTTAAATTCTAGACAATTCAATTTTCCGGGTTGTCACACTTTGAGAAATGATCCGATGAACCACAATTGAAACATTTATTTTTATTTTCGAGAGGACTGTAATACCCGAGAATTTCCATGTCTTATTAAATGAATATATTAATGGGAATAAATATTTATTGAATGAAAATGATTTCGTGTTATGAGAAGAGTTAACTCAATTATATTAAAGTGATTAATGTGGAGTTGTAACAAACTCGTTGAAATGCCTTGTGTGGCACCGTGATGATAAATAGTACTGATTATATCAATTAATGAAAGAATTGTTAAGGTAAATAATTAATTGACAGTTATTAAAGAATATTGATTAATTGCATATAATTATGTGATTCCATATAAGGAATACACTCTTAAACTAGTAATATCACAAATATGACAGTTAATTCATGTTGTGTAAAAATATTGTGGAGATGGATCTTTGAAACCTACTTAAAAGCTAAACCAATTTGGCCTTTGCATCGCCAGTATAGCTGTGCCTCTCCATGTGATCTCCTGCCTTGCGAAAATCGCACAGATGACACCGTCTAAAGAAAATTACTTTTTACTGTAGCAATGAAATGGAACATTAATGTAAAGTGTGACATGAATAAAATCATACGATGAGAATATATTCTAATGATATAAAGTATCAAGTAGTGCAATAAAATCATAAGTGATTTTAATACAGAAATGATTAAATATATGTGCATTCTAGAAAACTGAGAAAGGAATTAAATGTTTGAATAAACATTAATATTAAATAAGGTTATAATGTGGTTATGTGAGTAGTAGAAATAATTATGGAACTACCTAGATAATAATAACTGACTGCGTTATTTTATTACGTGTACATGGATTATATGATGTGAGTAAATAATTAACCCCTAATTTCCTAATATGGTAACAATTGTACCTTAATATTACATTATGGGTATTAAAGAACCAAACCAAGCCTTAGATGATCAAATGCTGAGATTTTTGCTCTTGTCCCAAATTAAGTGACACAATAGTACAATGAACAGTAACTTGCACTCTATTTACGTAACTTTCAAGTGGCTAAGCATAGGTGATCATGGTTAGTAAGGTGGCTGGTATGGAGTTTTTAAACAACTCTTTAGTAACCGATATTTTCTCCCATTACACACGAACTCCAACTCTAGTGTAATGACAATGTCCAGTCCAAGTATCCTCTATAAATACAAGCTACAATTCCAGATTTTATGTTGCTAGAAGTTGTCTGATAATTCTTAGTTGGAGAGTTCTAAGTTGTTGAGCGTTGTAGAAGGATACTCAGTAAGTAAGAAGTCCAATTCAAGCTTAAGGAGGTATAAACTCTAGTTATGTTCTTGAAATGGGTCTTGTTTAATTTTTGTAATTACTTGAATTTCTATGTCAATCAAGATGAATTAACATGCTATAAGGTGTTTAAGAAGTTTACTTACATGTATGGACTCTTTAATGATGGTTTAGAACAAGTTTAAATCGATAGAAATCAAGTTGGCTGATACTCTGTAAAACAAAGTCATTTACGCTCTTGAACTGCGACATGGTAGCAATTGCGCCTACTAATTATACTAGGGCATAGCAAGCATGGCTTGCAAACCTCTGTGTTCAGTTTTTGCTTTCTGTTTTAAAATATGCTAAGTATGGGTCAATTGCTATGACTTAAACTAGTATGCAAGCATGTGTAATGTGGATATACAAGTATATTAACCTAATGTGAGCATGTTTTACTAGATTAACATACATGATTAACGAAAGTGTATAGTTTAAAATGAATTTTGAACTTTGGAAATGAACTTGATAAGTATGTATGCCATGATTATATATACTGACTTTGCAAGCATGTTGGTATGATTTAGAAATGCATGAATAACCCGTTAACTTGTGTTTATACAATTTATAAGGAAGCATGAATGTGACGCCCCCAAAATAGGTATACATCACCCATCTTGAGTCGCCAAATACATGGTACAAAATTCAAATACAACTTAATAATATAACTGTCGTGTAAAATACAACAAAACATAAACTTAGAGTTTTATTAAGAATATTGTCATCTAGACAATATCCACACTCAAAAGAGTCCTCATTACACTTATTGTCACACTATTTAACATAATAGTGAGGACTACTAATGCTATCATCTGGACCGTCACTCCATTCCCCGAATCGTCCCAGCTATATTCTCATTTCCTGAAGAGAACAATGAAAGAAAGGGTGAGCTCAACTAGCCCAGTAAGAAATATTATGACTAAGATAATGCAAAATAAATTATCATTAGCCTTCAACAATGTTAAACTGATAGAATATAATATACAACAAGTTTAACTACAGCGGAACAAGCAATCCATTAGAAGAGTCAAGTAGAGCATGATATCTACTATCTTCTATGATTTAAAATGTTTTCATCAATTTTTATCGCTGAGACTCAACTTAATAAATAAACCATATCATCGAATCTTCCCTGCATTACGGGCCAAGGATATTCATGTAATCATCAATGGTCATGACTATACCAAATACTCTCTGGTCATAATAACACCAACAACTGCCCATCAATGAACTACAGGTCAATGAGGACTTTTAGCACATCATTCGTCACATTACAGTTATGATTATACCGAATAATCCCTAGTCATAATCATACCAAGTCCATCTACGTAAGCCAAAGATGACTTTCATCACAATATAAGCATGAGGATGATGACAATAACAATGACATAATAATTCAATAAAACAAGTTCAAGGATAAATTTTAAAGATTTATAATTTTAATTTATCCAGAAATCAATAACGTCCAAATTGTCAACATGATGCTTCTTTGTTGAGTAAAATTCAAAGAATACTGAGAAGAATATTTCCATGAAAAGATACCGGATGAAGCGCAAATATCCAAGATATTCTACTAATTTCATGGAGTATAGAAGCCAAAACTTTAACCAACTGAGTATAATAGAATATATGAAACTATAAATGGATTTTCGTCCGCCATGCGGTAATCCACGTGGACAGATCATTTCCACAATTTAATAAGGAATGAATACAAAGGATCATTCACCATGCATGCAGTAATCCACATAGGCATGTTATTCCAACAGAATAATAAATAATGGAATAACAGAAAAATTCACAAGGCATGCGATAGACCCCACAGACAGGTTATTCCTAACAGAATAATAAAGAATGGAACCAGGTCATGCGTAATCCGTACAGACAGGATATTCCAACAAAATAGTAAAGAATGGAATAACAACAAAATTCACCAGGCATGGGATAGACCGCACAGACAGGTTATTCAAACAGAATAATAAAGAATGGAACCAGGTCATGCGTAATTCGCATGCATATGATATATCCAAATGTAATAATAAAGAATGGAATAACAAATGTAATTTACTGCATGTTATAGATCATGCATGCATGTGTTATTCCAAAAGAATAGTAAAGAATGGAATAACAGAAGAATTTCACCATGTGTGTGGTACTTTGCACAGACAAGTTATTTCATCATAATAATAAAGAATGGAATAACAACCCTTGCGAGTATTGAAAGAAAATAACTCTCTTCATGAATACGAAAGAATAATACCCCTCGCTTTAGAAAAAAGCTCGGATCTTTGGAATAGTGAGGTAGGCGAATTTCTCTTCTTCTTTCTCTCTATAATTTCTCTCTATAATAATTGTTCTATAGTTTTTGTGAATTGGTTAGAAATGAAGGAAGAATGAGCTTCTATTTATAGGAAAATATAGTTTCGATAATTGCACATTTTGGGGCTCGAAATATTACAGTATAATACTTTCCTCTTTTTCTTCATTTTTAATTTAGTCCTACAAGTATCATCAAACTTGCACCACCTCCCCTAATAGTAAATAAGGTGAATCAATAGTTCAATCATGTGAATCAATAGTTATAATCATGTGAAAATATGAATTACAGTATAGTATCTCCATCTATACCTCCATTTTTAACTTAGTCATGCAAGTATTATCAATCTTGCACCAACTCCCCTAATACTACAAGAATGTGAATCAATAGTACACACATGTCAACAAATAGTTATAATCATGTGAATTAATAGAAATTAATTGCTCATTTATCCGATTAATTACCCGATTGGTCAGTATAACTTCCAGACATCAATTAATATCGAAATAAATGTCGATATCCACTAATACTAATAATTCCAACACATTTGAACTATCAATTTCATCCTTAATCAACACGAAGTTATTCATCATTAATATTATAACTCACAATATTTAACAACCAGGTCGTTCCCAGGAAAGAGGGGGCTTTCCGATAAGGATTTCTCCTTATTGGCGCGCAATTAGTTGACCAAACCTGTGACGCCCCCAAATCCGAGTCTCTTCCAACCTGACAGATGGTGCTACACGGTACTCATAGCTATACATCCATTCTATTGAAACAACATCAAAATGTGTGAATCAATGACATTCTTATTACATTAATAATATTACATCCCATCCCCAGGTTCTAAAACCAATACATTCTTTGTTCATCATACTATAATATATACAACTTACTAGTTCATTACAAGGTAAACTAATCGTTCATCTTCGTCTTGCCTTTAAACTTGTCGTATTCCTCGGTTCGTTCGATCCTTGTTGCATTCATATGGTTCAAGGAAAGAGTGAGCATAACAAGCTCAACAAGTACAACAAATTTCTTTTAAACAACATGCTTGAAACATAGGAATCGTATATCCTCAATAACTTGATAATAGTTATGAAGTACTACCAATAATTCAAAATAGCATTTCTTTTCCTTCAAAATATTTTACAATAACAATATTCAGTAAAACATCAAACTTTATTAAAGTTTTATTCTAACAATTTATTTAAAAAAACTGAAGATTCAAACTTCTATTCTAACAATTTATTAAAGTTTTATGATTAATTAACCCATTCATACCGAGAATTACTTCAAATTCTCTCAACATTATTGGTACTTATCTACCGATACTTGCTTACATTCCTTATTCATGAAACTTTTTCAACGAATATAATTAACAAAAATTATTTCCCGATTCTCTACCTTAACGTTTAAAGGTACTTATAATCCCTTTCAGACAGACTCCTAAATGAGTCTTTCCACATGTCTTACACACTTCGACCTTACGCTTAGGATCCCCTTGTCCCACTCTAGTATTCTCGGAGTTAAAATTCTTTTTTTTTGGCTTACTATCACTATCACTACCACTGGCACTCTCTGCCTTGGTTCCTACCTTTCCCTTGCTCTTATTCTTTCTCTCCATGTGGTATTGAGTCAACGCCTCACTACCACACTCGGCTATAATCACCTTCTCCAAAATGGTCCCACAGGAAACACTCTGGAACACAGAAATCCTAATATAGAGCCAGGGTTTTAGGCCCTGCTCAAACCTACGAGCCTTCCTCTCCTTAGTGTCCACTTTGTGTGGAGCAAACCTTGCCAATTCATTGAATCTGGCCGCGTATTGGGGAACCGTCATGTCCCCTAGTTTAAGTTCTAAGAACTAAATCTCCATCCTCCCTTACATGCTTGTAGGGAAATAATTCTCGAAGAACACCTTCTTGAATTGTTCCCACGTTACCGCATCTGTTCTAGCCCCACCCTGGTGAGCCTCCCACCAAAAGTTGGCTTCCCCTTTTATCATATAAGTCACAAAAGAAGTCCTTTGCACCTCACCTATGTTTATAATAATAAACGCCTTCTTTATTTCCTTTACCCATGTCTGGGGTTTTAATGGGTCCGTTGTTCTTTTGAACTCTGGTGGACCTATGGTTTTAAATTCTTTAAAGGTAGTCATTCTGGCTAACCTAGGTTCCACAAGTACACTATCCCTTTGCTTAGTTTAATTAAATCAAGTTAATGAATTAACGAACTCTTGCATAGGGTTGTTTTGACCCCCTTGATTATCATTAAGCGATTCCGCTTCCAGATTACATTGTCTTCTCCTTGAAGGCATTTTCTGATTAAATAGAATTTCATTATTATCTATTTACTTATTTCGTTATTATTCACCATATAACAACTCATACCATAACAAAGCTTATTAAATGAAAACTTCATTCTATTAATATGCTTCTTCATAGTCAAAACTATTTACAATTTACTTCCATAGCCAAAGGCTATTCCATTTCTATCCCGCAATTGAACTTCTCAAAAGTTGGGATTTACAAAAAGACTACCCTTGTATACAAAATAAGGTTTTACGTCACTACACATATATTTATAACTCTAGATTTCTAATAATGCATAACAACATCCTTGTGTTTCTCATTCGCAATCTTCGCTACTATATCCCGACTAATAGTATGTCGAGTTTGACCTGACTCCATGGGATGACAATCAACTTTTAGCTTAAAATCCATATGAGCACTCCTATGGATGTAAGACATCCGTGCTATCTTCCGGTCCTTCTCCCCCAATTATTTACGAAGCTCATCGACCTCCTTCTTATAGTCCATAGCTTGGTCTGTCATAAGCACTTGTCTATCGTGTTCTAACTCAAAATCTGCTTCTGCAGACACCTTAGCTTCATGGAGATAATTAATCTCGTCACTTTGATTCTGCACAACTGTACTCAGTTGCACATTCTTGTCAGGCATTGCCAGATACAATGCTTTTATTGCATCTGGAGGTATTGACTCTAGTGTAGGCACCACTGTTTTAACCGATGTTACCTCAATTTCCTCCTCCTCACAGTCCATTATATTAAGATATGACTCTATATCCATATCTCCCTCAGAGTAGTCTTCCTCAGAAAAGTACTCCACTGTCTCCGACTCCTCTAGAATCATTAATGGTACCTCCGCCACCGGCATAGGTACAGGCTCTACTCTGTTCATAACTTCTTCGCTCACCGCGTGTATATCTCTATACATCAAGCTATCGATCGACATCCTTCAATAACACATAACAT
The DNA here is from genome assembly GCA_020205605.1 of Panax ginseng. Taxonomy (NCBI): domain Eukaryota; kingdom Viridiplantae; phylum Streptophyta; class Magnoliopsida; order Apiales; family Araliaceae; genus Panax; species Panax ginseng. The sequence continues at coordinate 86,934,865 of CM035139.1, read as the reverse complement.
GTTGATTAGTACATAACACACCATAGTATAAGCACAAATCACATTTAATTTATTTAGGGTTAGTTTCCATCTTTTAAATCTTTCGGTACTGAGTTTCCTCAATGCCTTATTAACTCATTCGACTGAAGTAAATCTTGAGCTTACTTCCTTCGAACTTTTCTTCCTTAACGAGGTTATTAGCCTAAGCTTCTTCCCCCTTAAGTTTTATAACCTAATGCTTTGATACCAACTTTGTGGCGCTTCCCAAATGGAAGTCTCTTCCAACTTTGATGATGGTGTTACACGGTACTCATAATCGTACATCCATTCTATTGAAACGACATCAAAATGTGTGAATCAACAACATTCTTATTACATTAATAATATTACATCGCATCCCAGGTTCTAAAACCAATACATTCTTTGTTCATCATACTATAATATATACAACTTACTAGTTTATTACAAGGTAAACTAATCCTTCATCTTCGTCTTGCCTTTAAACTTGTCGTATTCCTCGGTTCGTTCGATCCTAGCTGCATTCATATGGTTCAAGCAAGAGTGAGCATAACAAGCTCAGCAAGTACAACAAATTTCTTTTAAACAACATGCTTGAAACATAGGAATCGTATATCTTCAATAACTGGATAATAGTTGTGAACTACTACCAATAATTCAAAATAGCATTTCTTTTTCTTCAAAATGTTTTACAATAACAATATTCAGTAAAACATCAATTCTGTCTCAAGACCATGAGCATTTCATATTTTCTCTGAAAAGGACAACCCGACACTAAGTCCGTAAGTCCGGCATATCTTACGAGCACTTCTGGGTGATCAGCCCATAGTACTCTATTTTGATCAACACTACATCCTGTTAAATGTATTTACATTTAAGTTTTGGCAACCTCGCGTGCCCATCGAATAATCGATGAAAAATACATTTGTTTATTCATACTCATGCTTACCTTGAATTCGTACCAAACAATTGGAATCCTTTCCTCCTCTTCCTCTTCACCCGTCTGCAGCGGCTCCACGGGTTCTTCCTCATCTGTTTCTACATCATCATCATCATCATCCTCGACCATTGCGAGTAATGGAGCTGACTCTCGTGGAAGCAGTTGTTCCCAAACCACTTGAATATCACGAGATTCCTCCTCTCTAGGCATCTGAGGTCCTTCCTCCCTAACTTTGACCGGATTCTCCCGACATTAGTCATCCTGACAACAAGATTTTTAAGTTTTAGTTATTAATCATCACTACTCGACTCTCACGAGCACATAAGTTGTAAACACATAAGCACATAAGTGTTTTATTACTTTCTCCTTGAAACTCGATAATAGTTTATCATCACTATCTTCTCGAAGGTTACTTCCTAAGGCTTTTCCCCCACCTAAGGTTCATAACTTAAGGCTTTGATACCAACCTATGACACCCCCAAATCCAGGTAGTTCATTCCCACAGGATCTGGTGTTTACTTAATCAAACATTCATATCTAACTACCCAATCACAATAAAACTGGATAAATAAAACCTTTCCCATTAACGTGTTACATAATAAACTCTCCCAGGTTATCTAACCTTTAATTACAATCATTAAAATGCAAAAATTTAATAAACTTCATTAAAACCAAGTCTAAGATCATCATAATAAAAATCTAACATTTCAATCATAGTAAAATTACAAGTCTTCATCACTTGCATATTTTTCCCTTTCCTTTGCTAGACGAAGGTTCATCTACCTTCTCTTCTTTAGCTGCAATGAGTTTTAAAATATGCAAGAGTGAGCAAAACAATTGCTCACTAGATACAATATGAAATCAACAGGAGTATAGTAATAATAACTGCAAATAAAAGGCTCATCAACAATGAATAGTACTTTATCATCATAGTAAACTAAAGTAAACTAAAGTCATGCTTTAGGAATAATCTAATAACTAATAATCTAGTACTTTTTCACTATAGAATAATCGTGATTGAATCAACCATAGTAAACTAAAGTCATGCTTTAGGAATAATCTAAGAGCATACAATTTGAATAACTATAACACCTTGCTTGAACAATACTAAGCCAAGGTTAATTAGAATTGAATACTAAGCATGCAAAACAATTTGATCGATAAAAATGTTCAACATTAGAATATATAAATTTGCATGCTAAACAACAAGTTAAATACAAGAATAACTTATTTAAGAATAACTTACATCATTATATCATAATCGAATTGAAAACCATAATTAGTTCAACAAGATAAAGGATTAGAAAAACTTGCTCAAAGAATATTTAAGCGATTACACAATTCTAAAAGTAGAGTTAAAGAACTTGCTCAATGTAAAAAAAGAAAGTTTAGAAAACTTGCCTTGTTCGTGGGCTAAACCGAACAAATCAAACCACAATATCCTATAAACATATGTCATCATGACATAATTAGTCATTACCATCTTACGAACATAACTAAGTACGTTCATCATGTAAAAATTGTATTTTTAATCAAATAATCAAGTTTTAACACAAGTTAATCCTTAATAACATAATTATTCATAGTATAGAAATACTAAAATCAATATTTTACAGCCCTACTATTATCACATAGCTTTTCTTAAAATTTCGTGTACAAAAAGTACACTGTCAGACAATTCTACTAACTTTCATACCATGCGGTGCTTACAGATTTACACTATGGGTGCGTCTTTGTCATGGCGTGGGCATGGCATTGTGGCGTGTAGATCAAGGCTACAAGGTCAAGATCAGTAAAGCGTGCATGGTATGTATGGCTCCATTAAAGGTATCATTGAAGTCCGTAGCAATATGATGACTGCAGATCTCGACAACACAACCTAAACAGCGATAAGACATAAAAAGCCAATTTTGGCCTACAAGCTCCCTTCTAACAGACTAATTAGCACATAAATCATATAGAGACTTTATGTAAACATATTTCAAAAACTCTAAACATGATTCTACCCATACAACAACATAAACAACAAAATTAACACACCCAAATTCACTGTTTTTGGCTAAAATTCATTTTTTTATATTTCAATGAAAATCAACACTGTAACTTTTATTTTTCAACAATTATACATGCTCTATCAACAATTATACATGCTCTATCAAATTAAATGGTCAATTTATCAACTAAACAACTAATTAACCCTCAATTTCTATTTTAACTAAACAATATATAATCACCAAAAACTCTCTATAAAAAGGTTTTCTTCACAAACTTCATACATAACAACAATACATTGATTATAATCATATATAACCTATGAAAATAACTTTACAACACTAGTTTATCATATGAACACACATAAAAGCAATAATTATCATATCACAAGAATTTTACAGAGAAATAAGAGAAGAGAAACTAAAACTTTTAAAACTTAAAAAGAATAGGGTAATACCTTGAAGAAGATAATGACTATCCTTTCTATTCTCAAGCTCCTTCTTCCCACTCTCTAGCCTTTCTTCCTCTCTTCTCTTCTTCTTCTATGAGTTTTCCTTCTTCTCTCTAACCTCTCTCCTCTAACACACGTCTTAACAAAATAACGTATATAGATATTATATATATTAATTATATAATATAATTATAAACATAAGCTCGATATCGCTTATGTGAATTTTAAAATCAAAAGCCATAAGGCTTGTTTGGTTAACCACTAACAAAATAACCCATTAATCCTAACACCTTGTTTGGTAAAACTCAAATAAATTAAAGACTTAATAGGCCTTAGGCATTGTTTGGCAAAACTAAATTAAAACTCCTTTAAGTTATTTTAGTAACTCCTTTATAACAAGGTTATTTGTCACACATTAATTTAATTAAATTAATCATAATAACAATTTATTAAATTACTACATCACACAAATCAATGCCACCAAAATTATAATTTCTATATAATTAAAACTTTATTTAATCAACCAACACATCCTTTTTAATTACAAATTCCAATAAAAAGAATAGTAAATGAATTAATCAAAATTCTCTAACTTAAAAATTAAATTAAATTAGCAAAATAATTAATTTTCCTTAATTATTTATTTAACAAATAATTAAGCACATCAATTCAAATTTGAACAATTATTTATTCAACAATAAACACATCCATTAAATTTTTAAATAATTCAATAAATATTTAATATAACAATTAAAATTCTAGAATGTTACATCATTCCCTCCTTACAAGGATTCTGTCCCCAGAATCACAATTCAAACAATTCATTCGTAACATTCTCCCCTACTTACAAAGATTTTGTCTTCAGAATCGAAGACACAAATTAAACAAATAACTCAGGATAATTCTTCATCATTTCAGCTTCGAGTTCCCACGTAGCCTCTTCGACATTGTGGTTCCTCCATATTACCTTCACAGAAGGTATCACTTTATTCCTGAGCACCTGCTCTTTCCTGTCAACTATCTGGATAGGAATCTCTTCATAGGACAAATCTTTCTCAAACTGTAGTGGTTCGTACTAAATCACGTGCTTGTAATCAGGTTTATACAGTCGTAACACCGACACGTGAAAAACATTATGAATGCTTTGCAATTATGGAGGTAGAGCTACCTCGTAAGCCACCTCTCCAACCTTTCACAACACTTCGAAGGGTCCAATAAATCTCGGATTTAGTTTCCCCTTATTACCAAATCGAATTTTTCCCTTCCACGGAGAAACCTTTAGGAATACGAAATCTCCTATGTCGAATACACGATCTTGTCTATGTGGATCAGCATATTTCTTTTGTCTATCTTGAGCAGCTATCAATCTTGTTTTGATGAGTTTGACAACCTCAGCAGTTTGTTGTACCAGTTCTGGTCCTAATAGTTGACGTTCTCCGACTTCATCCCAGCACAGTGGAGTTATGCACTTCCTGCCATATAATTCTTCATAAGGCGGCATGCCGATGCTAGCGTGGTAATTGTTATTGTAAGAAAATTCCGCCAACGGTAATTGTTCATCCCAGCTTCCTTTGAAATCCATGATGCATGCTCTCAACATATCTTCCAATGTCTGAATCGTTCATTCACTTTGGCCATCTGTTTGTGGATGATATGCAGTACTCATTCACAACTGGGTTCCCATACATTCTTGTAGTCTCTTCCAGAAGTTTGATGTGAACCTCGGAACTCTATCTGACACAATCGACACTGGAACTCCATCTCTCTACACGATCTCTTTAACATATAACTTTGCCAGCTGATCAAGATTGAATCTAATCTTTATTAGCAAAAAGTGGGTAGATTTTGTCAATCTGTCCACTATCACCCAAATCGCATCGTATCCTTTTTGAGTTGTTAGAAGACCTACCACAAAATCCATTGTGATATGTTCCCATTTCCATTCTGGTATCTACAACGGTTGAAGTAACCCTCTTGGTCTTTGATGCTCGGCCTTGACTCTCTGACATGTCAAGCACTTTGCAACGCATTCTACAACGTCTCTTTTCATATTTGGCCACCAAAAATGTCGCCGCAAATCTTGATACATCTTCATACTTCCTGGATGAATCGAATATCTCGAGTTATGAGCTTCGGTCAAAATTTCTTCTTTAATCTCTAGTACTGCTGGAACCCAGATTCGTCCCTTGAATCTCAGCATTCCATCAGTATCAACCTTGTATTTCACTTCCTTTTCGTCAACCACACTTTCTCTTATTTTTCTGCATTCCTCATCCTGCAGTTTAGCGTTCTTCACTTTGTCCACCAAATTTTGACTGGCTTCTATCTGGTATAATTTCTCATCAGATTCTTTTGGAAATTTGATTTCCAACTCTAACCTTGACATTGTTGTAATAAGCTCCTCCTTATCAGTTAACAACATCAACTTTTCTCTACCTTTCCTTCTCAAGGCATCTACAACCACATTTGTTTTGCCTGGATGATAAAAGATCTCACAATCATAATCTTTTATCAGTTCCATCCATCTTCTTTAACGCATGTTCAGGTCCTTCTGTGTGAAAATATATTTCAGACTTTTATGGTCTGTGTAAATCTCACATTTCTCTCCGTAGAGATAGTGTCTCCATATCTTCAGAGCAAACACAACCGCTGCCAACTCTAAATCATGAGTCAGATACCCTTTTTCGTAATCTTTCAATTGTCTTGATGCATACGTAATGACTTTATCGTTTTTCATAAGAACACACCCTAATCCCTTGTGTGAAGCATGACTATACACCAAAAAATTTCATGTATTATCTGGTAATGACAACACAGGTGCCATACTTAGCTTCTTTTTCAATTCTTGGAAACTTTCTTCACACTTCTCCGTCCAAACAAATTTTACAGATTTCCTCGTTAAATTTGTTAACGGAGTGGCAATCTTGGAAAAATCCTGGATAAACCGTCTGTAATACCCTGCTAATCCCAAGAAACTTCTCACTTCTAATGGAGTTCTTGGTTGTTCCAAATTTATCACAACTTCAACCTTTGACAGATCCATTGAAACTCCATCCTTGTTAATTACGTGCCCAAGAAATTGTACACGTTCCAGCAAAAATTCACATTTAGAGAATTTCGCATACAACTTTTCTTTTCTTAGCGTCTCCAGCGTTAGACGTAAATGTTCCACATGTTCCTCTTGAGTTTTAGAGTACACCAGAATATCGTCGATAAACACCACCACAAACTTGTCCAAAAATGGTTTAAATACCCTGTTCATCAAATCCATGAACGCTGTAGGGGCGTTTGTCAAACCAAAAGACATCACCAAAAATTCATAATGTCCATACCGAGTTCGAAATGTCGTCTTCTGTACATCCTCCTTTCTTACCTTTAGTTGATGGTATCCACTTCTCAAATCTATTTTCGAGAAATATCTAGCACCCTTCAATTGATCAAACAAGTCATCTATTCTCGGCAATGGATACTTGTTCTTAATAGTGACTTTGTTTAACTCTCTATAATCAATGCAAAGACGCATTGACCCATCCTTCTTCTTTACGAATAACACCGGTGCTCCCCACGGTAACACACTTGACTGAATGTATTTCTTTTCCAACAGCTCCTATAGTTGTACCATAAGTTTTTTCATCTCCACCGGAGCCATACTGTATGGGGCTTTCGATATCGGAACGGTTCCTGGCGCTAAGTCGATCACGAACTCGATTTGTTTATCAGGCGGAAGCCCTGGAAAATCCTCTGGAAACACGTCCACAAATTCCCTAACCACTGGTATTTCTTCCAGTTTCGTACCCTTCTTCTGAGTATCGACTATGTAAGCTAAATAACCCACACAGCCCTGACTCAACAACTTTTTGGCATGCATAATCGTCAGACATCTCATTTGTCTAGGCAATTTGCTACCATTGAATACTACCTTTGACGGAGTTATAAGGTTTACACATTTCTTTTGGCAGTCAATTATCGCTCCATAATTGAACAACCAATCCATTCCCAAAATAACGTCAAACTCTCCTAGCCTGATCGGAATCAAATCTACCATCAAAATATTTCCCTTAATATTCACCCTACAGTTCTTGTATACGAACCTAACATGAACTACTTCCTTATTCTCAATTTTTATGTTTAAAGGGAAATTCAATTCTTCACTAGGCAATCCTAATCTCATAACAAATTCATCAGATATAAATGAGCAAGTAGCACCCGAATCAAATAATACATACGCGTCAATATCATTGATCGGGATAATACCTGACACCACATCCTTTGATTGCACAGAATCTTGCACAGTCATGTTGAAGGTTCTGGCTATGGGCTTATTTGTTGTTGTTGGTCCCGCAATAGCCAACGTACCTCCACTAGCATTTCCCTTGCTCCCATTTATCTCACCAGATCTCTTCTTGGGGCATGCACGAGCAAAGTGATCCTTGGATCCGCACGTGAAGCACACATTCTTCTTAGCTTGAGTGCAATTTGGGGCGATGTGATCCTCTTGGCAAGAATTGAAGCATACTCGTTTCCCCAGCAAACACACTCCCTTATGAAACTTTCCGCACGTAGTACATGCTTCAAACTTCTTATTTTGCTGGTTTCTTTGCTGATTTTCAGCTCCTCCATTCCCATTCCACTTCCTCTTCAGGTTGTTGCCATTACTACCGTTACCACTACTCTTAGCTTCACATTCACTTTTCTTCTTTCTCTGCTCTTGATTATTCTTTGTTACCGCCTCGCCTCCACTTTCAGTGAGAATCGCCTTCTCCATCACTGCTGCAAATGTCTTTAATTGGAACAGAAACCCTCTTCAGTACAACCTGTGGTTTCAGGGTCCCTGCTTTCAAACCTCTTACTTTTCATTTCATTCCGTCATCTTGACTTGATATGGCGCAAACCTCACCAACTCGTTAAACTTCGCGGCATACTCTGACACTGACATTGTTCCTTGTTTCAACTCCAAAACTGGACCTCTAGCTGACACTTCAAACTCTCAAAGAAATAAGTCTCGAAGAACAGCTCCGTAAACCTATCCCAGGTCATTACTCCTGGTCCTTTCCGAGTCTTGTTGGCCTGCCACCAATAGCTAGCCTCCTCCTTCAACATAAACATTGCAAAAGCAGTCTTCTGATTCTCCTCTACCGTAGCCACATCAAAAACCTTCTCAATTTCCATAATCCAAGTCTGTGCTTCAACTGGATTCATGGATCCACGAAATTCTGGTGGTCCAAACGCCTTGAAGTCCTTAAACGTAGCACCTTGGTTCTGAGGTTGATTCTGCAGTTGATTTTGCAAAGGCACTCGTTAATAACGCCACCAATTCTTGAATCGGAGTTAGTTTCAGACATTATCGATGTTGGTTCCTTCGGTGGTTCTCTCTACCAGGGTTGTTGGCGTCTTGAGGAATTTTCATTAAAAGAATACATTCATTAGATTATTACTCTACTTTTTCAAGTAATTTCTACTTAGCTTGCCCCATGAAAGTAATCATTCCATAACACATAACACTTTGGATAAAGAAAATAATATCTTTTATTCAAAACTTCTTTGAAAACATCATATCAATAGCATCACTGCTATTTACATTATTTTCCTGAACTACTAAAGTTTTGGGACATCATCATCATATCCCATAGGTTGCATAACACTTGGGATTAACAAATTATTTATCATAACATAACTCAAGTACACTCCCTACGATGTTCTATTAAGATATTGCAAGGCCTTACGACGCTCTTCTTCCATAACTCGGAACATGGTCCGATGGTCCAATATGAACGAGGGTAGCGTCTCGAACTGAATTGGATAACCAATGACCCGATCTTGAGCTTGATTGATCGCGGTGTTAAACATGTTATCCATTTCTTCCATCTTCCTTCTCTTTGCTTGTGCGTCTCCCTTTGCTATTTCGGCTTGTTAATAAGCTTCACTTACGCGTCTTCGGCTCTTGCCCTTTTTGCAGATTGTTCTCTCAACTTGCTCTTCAACTCTGCAACCTCTGCTCGCATTTGACCGTTCTCTTCTTCAGTGTGAACCAGCTTCTCTTCAACATTGTTCAGTCGTTCTTCTCGATCCTGAATCTCATCGTCCTTCTGTGCCATCAAGGTATGTTGTTCAGCTACTATCTCTTACAATTCCTCGACAGTATCTTGAAGTTCCACGTTGCGGTCATGCACCTCATCGTATATACGACCAGCTATCGAGTTAAGTGGAATCCTTTCCTCCTCGTCCTTTTCACCCGTCTGCGGCAGCTCCACGAGTTCTTCCTCATCTGTTTCTACATTATCATCATCATCATCCTCGACCACTGCGAGTAATGGAGCTGACTCTCGTGGAAGCAGTTGTTCCCAAACCACTTGAATATCACGAGATTCCTCCTCTCTAGGCATCTGAGGTCCTTCCTCCCTAGCCTGACTGGATTCTCCGACATTAGTCATCCTGACAACAAGATTTTTAAGTTTTAGTTATTAATCATCACTACTCGACTCTCACGAGCACATAAGTTTTAAACACTTAAGCACATAAGTGTTTTATTACTTTCTCCTTGAAACTCGATAATAGTTTATCATCACTATCTTCTCGAAGGTTACTTCCTAAGTCTTTTCCCCCGCCTAAGGTTCATAACCTAAGGCTTTGATACCAACCTGTGACACCCCCAAATCAAGGTACTTCATTCCCACAGGATCTGGTGTTCACTTAATCAAATATTCATATCTAACTACCCAATCACAATAAAACTAGATAAATAAAACCTTTCCCATTAAAGGGTTACATAATAAAATCTCCCAGGTTATCTAACCTTTAATTATAATTATTAAAATGCAGAAATTAAATAAACTTCATTAAAACCAAGTCTAAGATCATCATAATAAAAATCTAACATCTCAATCAAAGTAAAATTACAAGTCTTCATCACTTGCACATTTTTCCTTTCTTTTTCTTTGACGAAGGTTCATCTACCTTCTCTTTTTTAGGCTGCAATGCGTTTTAAAATATGCAAGAGTGAGCAAAACAATTGCTCACTGGTTACAATATGAAATCAACAGGAGTATAGTAATAATAACTGCCAATAAAAGGCTCATCACCAATGAATAGTACTCTATCATCAATAATCGTAAACCAAATCCAAAATGTGGAATAAATATAACCGAGGGTCATAAGACCATGAACTATGTCCATAGTTGCAGTAATCTTTCAACTCCAACTTTAACAAATATAAGACTATAAGGACTCCTCGCGTACTTGGGGGATTAGCCCTTCGCATCATGTATTGTGCAAAAAATATATAACGCTACGCTGTAAGTTAACCCTAATCATAACATTAGGTGTGTTCATCTCAAGATTTAGAGTGTCCGCACTAAAGAAAGTTTGGTTTGGATAAGCTTTCAGAGTAATTTGGATTTCAATGAACATCAACTAAGGATTAGTTGAATGAAACCAATAACATTTCACTATAAAATAATCGTGATTGAATCAACCATAATAAACTAAAGTCATGCTTTAGGAATAATCTAAGAGCATACAATTTGAATAACTATAACACATTGCTTGAATAATACTAAGCCAAGGTTAATTCGAATTGAATACTAAGCATGCATAACAATTTGATCGATAAAAATGTTCAACATTAGAATATATAAATTTTCATGCTAAACAACAAGTTAAATACAAGAATAACTTGCTCAAGAATAACTTACAACATTATATCATAATCGAATTGAAAACCATAATTAGTTCAACAAGATAAAGGATTAGAAAAACTTGCTCAAAGAAAATTTAAACGATTGCACAATTCTAAAAGTAGAGTTAAAGAACTTACTCAATGTAAAAAAAGAAAGATTAGAAAACTTGCCTTGTTCATGGGCTAAACCGAACAAATCAAACCACATATCCTATAAACATATGTCATCATGACATAATTAGTCATTACCATCTTACTAACATAACTAAAATACGCTCATCATGTAAAAATTGGATTTTAATCAAATAATCAAGTTATAACACAAGTTAATCCTTAATAACATAATTACATAGTATAGAAATACTAAAATCAACATTTTACAAATCCTACTATTATCACATAACTTTTCTTAAAATTTTGTGTACAAAAGTATCTTGTCATCGACCATTCTCTTAACTCACACACATGGCATACTGATTTACATCAGGGTCACGCAATTGCACATGGGCATGGCAACGCAGCGCATGGAGATTGATATATAAGGTTACACAAGTATTTGGTGAAGCGCGTCATAAGACATTAAAGGTATCATGAATTCCTGCCAATTCGCAATTGCATCATAGAACCTCGATAGACAAATTTCGACAATGAAAGACAAAAAAAGCCAATTTTGGCCTACAAGCTCGCTTCTACTAGACTAATTAGCACATAAATCATATAAAGACTTCATGTAAACATATTTCAAAAACTCTAAACATGATTCTACCCATACAACAACATAAACAACAAAATTAACACACCCAAATTCACTGTTTTTGGCTAAAACTCATTTTTTTTATATTTCAATGAAAATCAACATTGTAACTTTTGTTTTTCAACCAAAACCACTAATTCAAAGTTTTTTTTATCAACAATTATACATTCTCTATCAAATTAAATGGTCAATTTATCAACTAAACAACTAATTAACCCTCAATTTCTATTTTAACTAAACAATATATAATCACCAAAAACTTTCTATAAAAATGTTTTCTTCACAAACTTCATACATAACAACAATACATTGATTATAATCATATATAACCTATGAAAATAACTTTACAACAGTAGTTTAACATATAAACACACATAAAATCAATAATTATCATATCACAAGAATTTTTACAAAGAAATAGGAGAAGAGAAACTAAAACTTTTAAAACTTAAAAAGAATAGGGTAATACCTTGAAGAAGATGATGACTATCCTTTCTATTCTCAAGCTCCTTCTTCCCACTCTCTAGCCTTTCTTCCTCTCTTCTCTTCTTCTTCTATGAGTTTTCTTTCTTCTCTCTAACCTCTCTCCTCTAATATACGTCTTAACCAAATAACGTATATAGATATTATATATATTAATTATATAATATAATTATAAACATAACTGATATCAGTTATGTGAATTTTAAAATCAAAAGCCATAAGGCTTGTTTGGTTAACCACTAACAAAATAACCCATTAATCCTAACACCTTGTTTGGTAAAACTCAAATAAATTAAAGACTTAATAGGCCTTGGACATTGTTTGGAAAAACTGAATTAAAACTCCTTTAAGTTATTTTAGTAACTCCTTTATAACAAGGTTATTTGTCACACATTAATTTAATTAAATTAATCATAATAACAATTTATTAAATTACTACATCACATAAATCAATACCACCAAAATTATAATTTCTATATAATTAAAACTTTTTTTAATCAACCAACACATTCTTTTTAATTATAAATTCCAATAAAAAGAATACTAATTGAATTAATCAAAATTCTCTAACTTAATAATTAAAATAAATTAGCAAAATAATTAATTTTCCTTAATTATTTATTTAACAAATAATTAAGCACATCTATTCAAATTTGAACAATTATTTATTTAACAATAAACACATCCATGAAATATTTAAATAATTCAATAAATATTTAATATAACAATTAAAATTCTAGAATGTTACAGTTCCGGCTTGCCATTATATTTTACATTATTCTTACCAACTTCTTTCTCTTCTATGTCTTACGTAGATTTACTTCATTAATCCAACTCGTTTCGAGTTAATCATCCTTCCTCATGGCTTACTAACATCTTTAAATTATTAATCAAAACTCGATCGCCATTTGTTAAGTATACTTTATTGCATACCATTTACGTTCGTGTATTACTAAACAACTTTTAGTTGTAACTCTTAATGTTATAGGCCTTATCATTATTGAATACGGTTCACGTTCCTTATACTTTACGTTCGTCATTTAACTACTCATTAAACAACATTAAACTCCTAAAGTCATCACTATAACAGTGATTTAGGAAAGGTCTTATCATGTTCATTAAGTAATTATATAACCCACACTGGTATTGCAAACCATTGGATTCATAATCAACTTGGTCAACAAATTTCTATAGCCGGCTAAGCACATTACGTTGTTCTCATTACGTTCATCTTCAATTGATTATTAACCTTTAATCATCATACATTAAGTTTAAAAGTACCTTACAATATCTTATTAAGTTCCTCAATTTATTATTATTGAGTTACTGTTCAAGTTATACTCATAAACATTCCTTACTACTCAACTTCTTAGGGTTGGCTATGCAGCTACTAAACCCATAGCTCTGTAAGTCGTAGCCATGCAAGCGAAGTTAACAAAGATGCTCGATCCGGACTTGTGCCATGGCATGCCAAGTCCTTACCCTTCATGTTGCGCCTTCAACATGAAGTTAAAGCGTGGCGCGGACTCACGCCTTAGATAATTTGCAGATTTTGAAATTTTTACGAAACTCCCGGACGCATAACTTCTTCGTTATAAGTCCGAATTGGCTCGTTAAAAAACCTTCAGTTCACAAATTACATACTCTACACGTTCATGCAAGAATTTTATCTATTTGACTTCGTTTGCTAAAAATTCACCTATTAGTTCATTTTAACGAAAACGATAAACGTTCGTGAACGTTCAATGCTCGTTTCTTTGTTCTAAGTCAGAATCTGGTCATTTTTGAGTCCGTAACTGTATAATGCCAAATATGACTTGTCTCCATTGAAAACTAATGTTTCCAAGCTCAATATCAAAATTCGACTTCCATTCCGAGATTTTCACGAATTCGACGATTATCGTCCAAACTCGTGAATTCCGCCTTAACTTCATTTCTTATGATCTATTCATCGTTTCAAATGGATTCAATCCTATCATACTAAGAACTTGACATACATACTTCATTAACTTATAAAAATGATAAGTTATTACTTGTTTCTTGTGAGTTTATAACTTATAAAAGTATGAACTACTTATGATTTTACTTCACATGACTTAACATGGTCTAAATCTTTTAACCGTCATTCTCTCATCTTTTAGTCGTATAAATTTCATTATTGTAACATATTACAAGTTCCTACAAGTTCTTCCTTGATTCATAACTTATTTAATAACAAAGTGCTTATTCACGGCTTATTAAGACTTAAGCTCTTTGATTACTCATTCCTATCATTCCTTAGTATACAAGTTCTACCACTACCCATTTCCCTATGAATGGAAGAGAAAGAGAATTATGGTTTAAGTCCTTACCTATGAAGATCACTTGATTAATCATTGTTCTCCTTCTTGCTTCTTAATTTATGAAGACTAGCTTTCTAGCTTTTCTAACTTATTCTCACTTATTCTCTCTATCCAATAAGCTCTCAACTTGTGGATGAAATGAACAACCCCTAAAATGAATAATAAGCTTGCTATTTATAGGAGTTTGCTAGGTTAGGGCATAATGGTCATAAGACCACTCCACCTCCTTACTAAACCTCCATACTATTCATTACTTCAATCCTAAGTTTACTTGCTCACCAAATAAGTTACTTGGCCTCCACACTCTTTGCTTGGCCATCACAACACTTAACCATTAAGTATACTTGCTAATCACACATAAGCACTTTACTTACTTATCCCACATAAGCACTTTACTTAGCCTTTAAATTACTTAACTTATCATTTGCTTAACACTTAAATCTACTTGCTCAACACCCTTAATACTTGGTTACCAATTCACCCATGGGTTTCCCCATGGATCAAGCTTTACCCATTGGATCTTACCTTGGGCTTTTCATTAATTAGTTTAATTAACTTATCTTATACATTGGGCTTACAATTAAACAAACACTTGGGCTTGTGTAATAATTTACATTGGACTCAACATTACAAATATTTGGGCTTTAACATTAATTCGTAATGGGCTTACACATCTCTATACTTGGGCCTTATCAATATCTCATTGGACTTTACAATTTCTTACTCAGTCCTACAAGTCCATTACATTTGGCTTAAAGCCTTATAACGTATAATTTACGTATTAATCTCGTATTCCACTTCGTATACTTATTCAAATACGACATACCATCATTCATTCATACTCGTATAACACCTCGTATTATACTCATATTAATTACCTCGTATAACACCTATGTATTATACGATCAACGCTATAATTCATTATACGTATTACATTTTCTTCTCGGAACTCACTTTCCCTAATTGTTAGGTTTTAAGTCCGTAGGCGAAAAATTGCATTTGCCATAACTGAAATATTATTGAATATTCTATCTCACCTCGATATTCTATCATTATGTATTTCTCGGAAGTTCAAAAATAATTCCCGAGCAAAAATGCGTGAATAGTGTTTTCGAAAAATTTCTCGGAAAGCTTTTATTTTCGTCTTGGAAATTCAAACAATTTAATTCTATCACGTATCTAAAATACTACGACATTCCGAAATGTCTAGGCATAGAACGAACTTTAAATAGCTTACTCCCATGATTAATTAATTAAGTTCATTTAATCCACATAAAAAAAATAAAAATTTAATTCTCAAAAATCCAAATTTTTTGGGGCGTTACACTCTTCCCTCCTTATAAGGATTCTGTCCCCAAAATCTTTCTAACACTACATCCACCATTGAGGAAAAAAAAATTTCTTTATTTTAATCTTGAGTTCCCACAATGCTTCTACAACATTGAGGTTCTTTCATTTCACCTTCACCAAAGGTATTATCTTAATTCCCATGACTTGTCACTTCCTATCAATACTCTGAGTTGGAAGCTAAACCTTTACTCATACATTACGCTATCTTCCTTTTATTAGCTTTTAACTTAGAATTATTTGGAACTCAAATTCCTCCTTCAAAACAAGATTATACTTGATCTTCTCTTCATCATGCATCCTCTTCTTCATTCGCGTGCACTCCTCGTTACCTAGTTGTATTTAATTAACTCGTTCCATTATCGTGGATTCAGTCTACGCCGTGAATAACATTTCTACCACTTCATTCCACAATTTAACCTCTAACACCGTTTTCGCCATTTCCGTTATTAACTCATTCTTAGTTGTTAACATTGATAGCTTTTCCCTACCCTTCCTACTTAACGCGTCGGCTTCTATGTTTACCTTCCATGTATGATATAACCTATCACAGTCGTAACCTCTTATCCATTCTAATCACCTTCTCTACTTCATATTTAACTTCTTCTATGTGGAGATATATTTCAAACTCTTAGAGTCTGTGTATATCTCACACTTCTCCCCGTATAAATACTATCTTCAAATTTTTAATTCAAAAACTACAGCTGCCACTTATAGATCATAAGTAGGATAGGCCTCCTCATAATTCTTTAACTGGCGTGATGCATACGTAATTACATTGCCATGCTACATGAGCACGCAAACCTGTCTTCTATGTGAAACATTGAGATACACTATAAAATTCCCATATCATCTGATAGAGACAATACAAATGCCTCACTTAATCTTCCTTTTAGCTCCAAAAAACTATTTTCTCACTTCTCATTCCCAACACACTTCTCAATAACAAATTTTGTCTATCTCTTTAAGCTACAATTCACACGTAGTGAATTTCGTATCCAACTTCTCCCTCCGTAGTGTTTTTCACACTATCTCCAAATATTCAACGTGATCTTATGACGTCTTAAATTAGACTAGAATATCACCAACGGTCATTACGACACCCTCGTCCAAATATTATTTGAACACCCTGTGACGCTAATGATACTTTCAACTATAGCACCCCACAAGAGTACCTATCAATTTGCCACCGACTTGCTCGGCACCCATTACGGAAAGTCTAACTTTCGCACATTAGTTAACCCAAACGACATAACCATAAACTTGTCATAACTATAACGAGTTCTGAATGTCATGTTAGGTACCTCCTCCTTCTTCCTTACTTTCAACCGACTGTACCCCATACACAAATCTATATTAGAAAAATTCTTTGCCCCCTTCAACTAATCAAATAGATCATCGATCCTGGGCCATGGGTATTCATTCTTAACCGCTAACTTAGTCCTATTACAATAGTTGATATGCAACCATAACGACTCATCCTCTTCCTTAACATCCTCCTAACTTGCTTCATCGTTAGACAACAAGAGCGTCGCGGTATTTTATTACCATAAATTACTACCTTGGATTTTTTTTTAGAAAATCGAAGATTCAAACTTTTATTCTTACAATTTATTAAAGTTTTATGATTAATTAACCCATTCATACCGAGAATTACTTCAAATTCTCTTAAAATTATTGGTACTTATCTACCCATACTTGCCTACATTCCTTATTCATGAAACTTTTTTCAACGAATATAATTAACAAAAGTTATTTCCCGATTCTCTACCTTAATGTTTAAAGGTACTTATAATCCCTTTCAGATAGACTTCTAAATGAGTCTTTCCACATGTCTTACACACTTCGATCTTACGGTTAGGATCCCCTTGTCCCACTCTAGTATTCTCGGAGTTAAAATTCTTTCTTTTTGGCTTACTATCACTACCACTGGCACTATCTGCATTGGTTCCTCCCTTTCCCTTGCTCTTATTCTTTCTCTCCTTATGGTATTGAGTCAACGCCTCACTACCACCCTCGGCTATAATCACCTTCTCCAAAATGGTCCCACAGGAAACACTCTGGAACACAGAAATCCTACTATAGAGTCAGGGTTTTAGGCCCTGCTTAAACCTACGAGCCTTCCTCTCCTTAGTGTCCACTTGGTGTGGAGCAAACCTTGCCAATTCATTGAATCTGGCCGCGTATTGAGGAACCGTCATGTTCCCTAGTTTAAGTTCTAAGAACTAAATCTCCATCCTCCCTTAAATGCTTGTAGGGAAATAATTCTCGATGAAAACCTTCTTGAATTGTTCCCACATTACCGCATCTATTCTAGCCCCACCCTGGTGAGCCTCCACCCAAAAGTTGGCTTCCCCTTTTATCATATAAGTCACAAAAGAAGTCCTTTGCACCTCACCTATGTTTATAATAACAAACGCCTTCTTTATTTCCTTTACCCATGTCTGGGGTTTTAATGGGTCTGTTGTTCCTTTGAACTCCGGTGGACCTACGCTTTTAAATTCTTTAAAGGTAGTCATTCTGGCTAACCTAGGTTCCGCAGGTACTCTACCCCTAGTTTAGTTAAATGCAGCCGTTAATGAATTAACGAACTCTTGCATAGGGTTGTTTTGACCCCCTTGATTATCATTATGCGATTCCGCTTCCAGATTACGTTGTCTTTTCCTTGACGGCATTTTCTGATTAAATAGAATTTCATTATTATCTATTTACTTATTTCGTTATTAATCACCATATAACAACTCATACCATAACAAAGCTTATTAAATGAAAACTTCATTCTATTAATATGCTTCTTCATAGTCAAAACTATTTACAATTTACTTCCATAGCCAAAGGCTATTCCATTTCTATCCCGCAATTGAACTTCTAAAAAGTTGGGATTTACAAAAAGACTACCCTTGTATACAAAATAAGGTTTTACGTCACTACACATATATTTATAACTCTAGATTTCTAATAATGCATAACAACATCCTTGTGTTTCTCATTCGCAATCTTCGCTACTATATCCCGACTAATAGTATGTCGAGTTTGCCCTGACTCCATGGGATGACAAGAAACTTTTAGCTTAAAATCCATATGAGCACTCCTATGGATGTAAGACATCCGTGCTATCTTCTGGTCCTTCTCCCCCAATTCTTTACGAAGCTCATCGGCCTCCTTCTTATAGTCCCTAGCTTGCTCTATCATAAGCACCTGTCTATCATGTTCTAACTCAAAATCTGCTTCTGCAGACACCTTAGCTTCATGGAGATAATTAATCTCGTCACTTTGATTCTGCACAACTGTACTCAGTTGCACATTCCTGTCAAGCACTGCCAGATACAATGCTCTCATTGCATCTGGAGGTATTGACTCTAGTGTAGGTACCACCGTATTAACTGATGTTAAGATATGACTCTATATCCATATCTCCCTCGGAGTAGTCCTCCTCAGAAAAGTACTCCACTATCTCCGACTCCTCTAGAATTACTAATGGTACCTCCACCACCGGCATAGGTATAGGCTCTACTCTATTCACAACTTCTTCGCACACCGCGTGTATATCTCTATACATCAAGCTATCGATCAACATCCTTCAATAACACATAACATGTTGATTAGTACATAACACACCATAGTATAAGCACAAATCACATTTAATTTATTTAGGGTTACTTTCTATCTTTTAAATCTTTCGGTACTGAGTTTTCTCAATTCCTTATTAACTCATTCGATTGAAGTAAAGCTTGAGCTTACTTCCTTCGGACTTTTCTTCCTTAACGAGGTTATTAGCCTAAGGTTCTTCCCCTCTTAAGTTTTATAACCTAATGCTTTGATACCAACCTCATGGCCTTCCCAAATCCGGTCTCTTCCAAACCCGATGTGATGGTGCTACACGGTACTCATAACTGTACATCCATTCTATTGAAACGACATCAAAATGTGTGAATCAACAACATTCTTATTACATTAATAATATTACATCGCATCCCAGGTTCTAAAACAAATACATTCTTTGTTCATCATACTATAATATATACAACTTACTAGTTCATTACAAGGTAAACCAATTGTTCATCTTCGTCTTGCCTTTAAACATTGTCGTATTCCTCAGTTCGTTCGATCCTAGCTGCATTCATATGGTTCAAGCAAGAGTGAGCATAACAAGCTCAGCAAGTACAACAAATTTCTTTTAAACAACATGCTTGAAACATAGCAATCGTATATCTTCAATAACTGGATAATAGTTATGAAGTTCTACCAATAATTCAAAATAGCATTTCTTTTCCTTTAAAATGTTTTACAATAACAATATTCAGTAAAACATCAATTCTAGCTCAAGACCATGAGCATTTCATATTTTCTCTGAAAAGGACAACCAGACACTAAGTCCGTAAGTCCGGCATATCTTACGAGCACTTCTGGGTGATCAACCCATAGTACTCTACGTTGATCAAGACTACATCCTGTTAAACGTATGTACGTTTAAGTTTTGGCAACCTCGCATGCCCATCGAATAATCGATGAAAAATACATTTGTTTATTCATACTCAAAGCTTACCTTGAATCCGTATTTCACAATTGGGCGTAGGATAGCGTTAGCAATTCTATATTGAAAGACTTGTAAATAAATCAATCAACTCTTCAAGATTAGTCTAGCCAAGATAAAATTGGCATCGACCCTTTAGTAAAATAGTTCACGCATCTTATAACATGAATCACAGAAAACTAGGCTAACACGTAGGTTAGACAAGCGTTTTAAGAAAAACTTGCCTTCAGCATCTGCTATAGTATATATAACTTTTCCTTTTAGTCTTTACGGTCTCTACATTACATAACAACATAACATACCACATTAGGTCATGAATGAACATACATGGTTCCTAATGAATCTTACCCTTCTTCTAAATCTAATCATGTATTAGATTTGTTCCTATTGGTTCCGGCTTGCCATTATATTTTACATTATTCTTACCAACTTCTTTCTCTTCTATGTCTTACGTAGATTTACTTCATTAATCCAACTCGTTTCGAGTTAATCATCCTTCCTCACGGCTTACTAACATCTTTACATTATTAATCGAAACTCGATCGTCATTTGTTAAGTATACTTTATTGCATACCATTTATGTTCATGTATTACTTAACAACTTTTAGTTGTAACTCTTAATGTTATAGTCCTTATCATTATTGAATACGGTTCAAGTTCCCTATACTTTACGTTCGTCGTTTAACTACTCATTAAATAACATTAAATTCCTAAAGTCATCACTATAACAGTGATTTAGGAAAGGTCTTATCATGTTCATTAAGTAATTACATAACCCATACTGGTATTGCAAAGCATTGGATTCATAATCAACTTGGTCAACAAATTTCTCAAATTCTACTTTAGCACATTATGTTGTTCTCATTACGCTCATCTTCAATTGATTATTAACCTTTAATCATCATACATTAAGTTTAAAAGTACCTTACAATATCTTATTAAGTTCCTCAATTTATTATTACTGAGTTACTGTTCAAGTTGTACTTATAAACATTCCTTACTTCTCCACTTCCTAGGGTTGACCATTCATTGCACCACCCATAGCTTCTAAGTCGCGTTATGCATGAAAGTTAATGATATGCTCAAACCGGACCTTGACACATGCCATGAGTCCTTACCCTTCATATCGCGCTGTGGCGCGAGTTAGCAGTGTGCTTGGTTCTAGCCTCGCGCTGTGGCATGGGCTTTATGGTTGTGAGTCGCGCCGCGACGCGGACTCTGTGCCTTAGATAATTTGTAGATTTTGAAATTTTTACAAAACTCCCGGACACATAACTTCTTCGTTATAAGTCCGAATTTGCTCGTTTAAAAGCCTACGGTTCACAAATTACATACTCTACACGTTCATGCAAGAATTTTATCTATTTGACTTTGTTTGCTAAAAATTCACCTATTAGTTCATTTTAACGAAAATGATAAACGTTCGTGAACATTCAACGCTCGTTTATTTGTTCTAAATCAGAATCTAGTCATTTTCGAGTCCGCAACTCTATAATGCCAAATATGACTTGTCTCTATTGAAAACTAATGTTTCCAAGCTCAATATCAAAATTCGACTTCCATTCCGAGATTTTCATGAATTTGACGATTATCGTCCAAACTCGTGAATTCCGCCCTAACTTCATTTCTTATGATTTGTTCATCGTTTCAAATGGATTCAATCCATCATACTAACATCTTTACATACATACTTCATTAACTTATAAACATGATAAGTTATTACTTATTTCTTGTGAATTTATAACTTATAAAAGTATGAACTACATATGATTTTACTTCACATGACTTAACACGGTCTAAATCTTTTAACCATCATTCTCTCATCTTTTAGTCGTATAAATTTCATTATTGTAACATATTACAAGTTCCTACAAGTTCTTCCTTGATTCATAACTTATTTATGAACAAAGTGCTTATTCACGGCTTATTAAGACTTAAGCTCTTTGATTACTCATTCCTATCATTCCTTAGCATACAAGTTCTACCACTACTCATTTCCCTATGAATGGAAGAGAAAGAGAATTATGGTTTAAGTCCTTACCTATGAAGATTACTTGATTAATCCTTGTTCTCCTTCTTGCTTCTTAATTTATGAAGACTAGCTTTCTAGCTTTTCTAACTTATTCTCACTTATTCTCTCTAACCAATAAGCTCTCAACTTGTGGATGAAATGAACAACCCCCAAAATGAATAATAAGCTTGCTATTTATAGGAGTTTGCTAGGTTAGGGCATAATGGTCATAAGACCACTCCACTTCTTTACTAAACCTCCATACTATTCATTACTTCAATCCTAAGTTTACTTGCTCACCAAATAAGTTACTTAGCCTCCACACTCTTTGCTTGGCCATCACAACACTTAACCATTAAGTATACTTGCTAATCACACATAAGCACTTTACTTA
Organism: Panax ginseng; assembly: GCA_020205605.1. Taxonomy (NCBI): domain Eukaryota; kingdom Viridiplantae; phylum Streptophyta; class Magnoliopsida; order Apiales; family Araliaceae; genus Panax; species Panax ginseng. The sequence goes on along the minus strand of CM035139.1, from coordinate 86,911,945 downwards.
CTTATCCCACATAAGCACTTTACTTAGCCTTTAAATTACTTAACTTATCATTTGCTTAACACTTAAATCTACTTGGTCAACACCCTTAATACTTGGTCACCAATTCACCCATGGGTTGCCCCATGGATCTTACCCTGGGCTTTTCATTAATTAGCTTAATTAACTTATCTTATACGTTGGGCTTACAATTAAACAAACACTTGGGCTTGTGCAATAAATTACATTGGACTCAACATTACAAATATTTGGGCTTTAACATTAATTTGTATTGGGCTTACACATCTCTATACTTGGGCCTTATCAATATCTCATTGGACTTTACAATTTCTTACTCAATCCTACAAGTCCATTACATTTGGCTTAAAGCCTTATAACGTATAATTTACGTATTAATCTCGTATTCCACTTCGTATACTTATTCACATACAACATATCATCATTCAATCATACTCGTATTCATTACCTCGTATAATACATACGTATTATACGATCAACACTTTAATTCATTATATGTATTACATTTTCTTCTCGGAACTCACTTTTCCTAATCGCTAGGTTTTAAGTCCGCAGGCGAAAAACTGCGTTTTCCATAACTAAAATATTATTGGATATTCTATCTCACCTCGATATTCTATCATTACGTATTTCTCGGAAGTTCAAAAATAATTCCCGAGCAGAAATGCGTGAATAGTATTTTTCGAAAAATTTCTTGGAAAGCTTTTATTTTTATCTTGGAAATTCAAACACTTTAATTCTATCACGTAGCCAAAATACTATGACATTCCGATATGTCTAGGTCATAGAACGACCTTTAAATAGTTTACTCCCATAATTAATTAATTAAGTTCATTTAATCCACATAATAAAAAAAAATTTCTCAAAAATCCAAATTTTCTGGGGCGTTACAAAACCTCTGCTTGACAGAACATCTAGACATTGTCAATATTGCAAATAATAATATGAATAACTTTGCCATCTCAATTATTGATTTAATAATATATATTATGCACATGATACTGTGACAATAATTGAATCAATAATATGAGAGATATGATGCAGCAATTACTGTAGCAATAATTGAGTATAATTGAGTGACTTCTCACGTAAGCATCAATAACCAATATCGTGTGCTACTATTCAACCACGCGTATTACTGTACTTTTACTACCGGGTAGTTCAATAGTTTTAATGGAAACACTTTCGCCGTTATTTTTATAAAAAGATAATCCTGTCGTTTTTTAACTATGACAATACTTCCGTTAGGGGTCCACTTAATGATTGTCTTGCCGTCTTTAATATTCCATGTTAAAACGAATATTCCCCGACCAATTGAATATTATATAACCACTTGCTTACTTTGAAAAATTTGTAAATATTACCCATAACTATAACATTATATCAAATCCACACCATAATATTCAAAAATATATTTCGAGAAAATTATTCTCTATTCATAAAATTTGGGGTCTTACTACCTCCCCTTCTTATGAAATTTCGTCCTCAAAATTAGGGTACGTACGTGGTATATCGAAGAGGTGAGGATATCTTGACGTCATCTCAGATTCTAACTCCCAGGTCATTTCTTCCACATCGTAGTTTCTCCACAAAACTTTGACTTGAGATATAACCTTGGAGCGTAGAATATGATCCTTCTTATCAAAGATTTTAATAGGTAACTCTTCATTCGTCAAATCTTCCTCTATCTCGTCTGGTTCTAATTCAATAATGTGGTCCGGGTCTTTCACATATTTACGTAACATAGATATGTGAAAAACGTTATGAACACGAGACATACTTGGCGGTAAGGCGAGTCTATAGGCCACAGTTCCTACTCGATCGAGGATTAAAAATGGGCTAATGAATCGAGGATTGAGCTTTCCTCTCTTTCCAAATCTCGTAACTCCTTTCCATGGAGCAACACGTAACAACACATGATCTCTAATATTGAATTCCACGTCCTTTCGATGAAGATTAACATAACTCTTTTGTCGATCTTGTGATGTTTTTATACATTGTTGGATCGTTTGAATCTTTTCCGTAGTCATACGTACCAAATCCGGTCCCAACAATGTTGCTTCACCCACCTCATCCCAGCATACTGGAGAATGACACTTTCTTTAATACAATGCCTCAAATGGAGCCATGCCAGTACTTGCTTGATAACTATTATTGTAGGAAAACTCCACCAATGGTAAGAACTTATCCCAACTTCCCTTGATGTCCAGGACATAGAGTCTTAATAAATCTTCTAGAGTTTGAATACTCCTTTTCGACTGGCCATCCGTTTGAGGATGATATGCCCAACTAAATCATAAATCCATGCCCATAGCTTTTTGCAAACTAACCCAAAATCTTGAAGTGAATCTTGGGTCTCGATCAAAAACTATGGATACTGGCATACCATGCAATCTTACAATCTCATTTATGTACATACTAGCAAGACGTTCAAGTGTAAAAGTTTCTCGTATCGGTAAGAAATGAGCAGACTTGGTCAATCTATCAACAATGACCCAAATCGCATCTATGCCTTGAGAAACCTTGGGAAGACCAGTAACAAAATCCATGGTAATGTGGTCCCACTTCCATTCTAGAATTTCAAGTGGTTGCAATGGACCTTTTGGCACTTGATGCTCCACCTTGACTCGTTGATAAGTTAGACACCTTGAGATAAACCCCGCTATCTCTCTCTTCATATTGCTACACTAAAATGTATGTCAAAGATCACGATACATTTTGGTACTCCCAGGATGGATTGCAAACGGTGTGTTGTGCGCCTCCATCATGATTTTATACTTCAAGTCAGAATCGTTAGGAACACAAAATCTGGAGTTGACTCGAAGTATTACTTCTTCATCGATTCTTTCTTCCGGAATAGCACCTTCTTGTACTTTCTTCCTCATACGTATCAGTTCTAGGTCTGTAGCTTGAACAACTTTAACTTTATCAATTAAAGTCGGTTCTACTCGCATATTCTCCATCATCATATAGGTCCCTAGAGTCTTTAACTCTATCTCCATCCTTTGTAAGTCATACAAAATGGGCCTTTGCGTTGACAATATCACACTCGTACCCGCATATGATCTTATACTCAATGTGTCGGCTACCACATTTGCTTTTTCAGGATGGTATTGGATGGTATGATCATAATCTTTCAACAGCTCAAGCCATCGTCATTTCCACATGTTGAGTTCCTTTTAAGTGAAGAAATATTTGAGGCTTTTATGATCCGTATAAATCTCCACCTTCTCTCCATACAGGTAATGCCTCCAAATCTTAAGCGTTAGGGAACGATCGCCGCTAACTCTAGATCATGAGTAGGATAATTCCTCTCATATTCTTTGAGTTGTCGTGAGGCATAGGCTATGACTTTCCCATGTTGCATGAGAACACATCCTAACCCTTTGCCCAAGTATCACCAGATGACAAATCCTCCGAGCCGATGGTATTATCGTAACAAAATTTGAAATGAGTCATCTCTTGGGTTCTTGAAAACTCTTCTCACATTCCTCGCTCCAACCGAACTTTTTATCTTTTCGAGTCGGCTGTGTTAATGGAGTAGCGAATCGAGAAAATCCTTCAACGAATCTCCGATAATAACCAACTAAGTCGAGAAAGCTACGTACTTCGGTCACTAACTTTTGTTGCTCCCAGCTTTGTATTGCTTCAATCTTCGCTGGGTCAACAAATATTCTATGATTTGATATTACGTGCCCAAGGAATGCAACTTCCTCAAGCCAGAACTCGCATTTCTTCAACTTGGCATATAGCTTATTTTCACAAAGCTTTTGGAGTATCAGCCTCAAGTGTTGCTCATGTTCTTCATAGGTTTTGGAGTATATGAGGATGTCATCAATAAAGACGATCACAATGTGATCCAAATATTACTTGAATACTCGGTTCATCATGTCCATGAAGGCAGCAGGAATATTAGTCAATCCAAAAGACATGACTAGGAATTCATAATGCCCGCACTGCAAGTTCTCGAAAGCGCTTTGGAATGTCATCGCTTTTAATCTTCAACCCGATGATATCCTAATGAAGATCAATCTTTGAAAAGAATTTGGCTCCTTGCAAATGGTCAAACAAGTCATTAATGCGAGGCGGCAAAATTTATTTTTGATGGTGACATGATTCAACTCCCGATAATCAATACAAAGTCTCATACTTCCATCTTTATTCTTCACGAATAGAATGTGAGCACCCCAAGGAGACGTACTAGGGGCGAAATGAAACCGATGTTCAACCATTCATGTAGTTGGGTTTTTAACTCCTGTTCAATAGAGCCATTCAATATGGGGCTTTGGAAATGGGTTTTGTCTTCGGATTTAAGGTCGATACAAAATTCAATTTCACGCCTCGGGGTAGGCCGCAGAAGTTCTTCACTAATACGTCGTGAAATTTATTAACAATAGAAATATTATTCAAATCTGACGTATTTTTTTTTAAATCTGTAACATGGACTAAGAAAGCTTGACATCCATTTTTCAATAAACGAATAGCTTTATGACTTGATATGACAATGATTGATTTTAATGGTTTGGTTGCTTGAATTCGTATAATAGGTTGGTTAGGAATATGAAAGCTAACAACCTTACGTAAATAATCAATTTTAGCATGATGAGTAGTTAACCAATCAATCCCTAAAATCACATCAAATACAAGTATTTTCAAGGAAATAAGATCGACAGGTAACGTGCGGTTACCGATTTGAATCAAATAAGCCTTATAAATAATGGATGTAATGAAGGTTTCTCCCAACGGAGTTTCAACAGATAAGTCAAAGTCTAATTTCTCCGGAGTCAAATTTAAACGTTGAGCGCAAGTAGGAGAAATGAAAGAATGGGTAGAACCGGTATCAAATAAAGTATAAACTTCACTAGAGTTTATGATTAGTTTACCTGTGATCACCTCATTCGGATTCCTCTCTTTTTAGGAGGTTATGACAAATGCTCTCCCTTGAACTACCGGTTTTGTCTTGTCTGGGACGACCTTTGATGCTTTCATCCCAGCTGGACTTGACTTTGGTGCATGACAAAATCGGGCTAGGTGACCTTCTCTTCCACAATTGTAACATGTTTTGGACTGCATCACGCAGTTTGGACTGATATGTCTTTCCCCTCCGCATTTGTAACATACGACTGGCGGTCGTTCTCCTTCCTTAACAACAGGTGCTGGTGTTGACGTCTTTCCATCATTGTTGAATCTCCTCTTCTTGAAATGTCCACTCTTATTGTCATGGCCATGATTACCACCGAAGTGATTTCCATTTATAGCATGTTGATTCCCTCCACGTTTGTTATCACCGCTTCGATGACTGCTACAGCTAGTTTTATCGACTTGTCGACTGCTCTCTCTTTGTTGGGTTAACTCATTATTGCGCTCCAATAACTGAGCCCTATTCACAACATCTGAATACAAACACAGTTTGTGAGAAATTTGGTATTGATGTATCTCGGGTTTCAAACCTCTTAGAAACATCCGTGTTATTCTCCCCTCATTATCAACCAAGTGGGATGCAAACCGAGACAACTCGGCAAACTTAGCTTCGTACTGCGCAACGGTCATATTGTTTTGCTCAAGCTTGATGAACTATACCTCCTTCATATGATGAATACTTTCAGGAAAGTACTTGTCCTTGAACAACTCTTGGAACTTCTCCCAAGACATTTTGAGTGCGGCAGGTTGAGTACGCTTTATAGATTCCCACCAGTAATCTGTCTCTGCTCGCAACATGAAGGTGGTAAAGGGAACCTTTTGCTCCTCGGAGCATCCCAAGACATCAAATATCTTGTTGATCTGCTTTAACCACGTCTCTACCTTAAGTGGTTTTTGCTCTCCAAAAGACTCCGGTGGTCCCAGCTCCTTGAACTGCTTAGCGGTGACCCTCCGAGAGTTGTCAGTGTTTCCACCTGCATTTTGATCAAGAACTGCCCTCGTCTGATTTTGCATGAATTGCATAAAACCTCTGAACATCCCATCGGTCATCATTTGATCGTTGTTGTTTACTTGAGGCTTATTGTCCTCCTGTTGCACATTATCCTGGGTATTAATCTGTGGTGACTCAACGGTCTCATGTGCTTCATTGCTTATCTCAACATTCTTGGATGCCATTTTCAAATACTGCCACAAAACAAGGTTTAATTAACATATCACATATTATCCCTATACACTGACCGACCAATTAAATACCAAATAAACTTAGGTAGGTCATACTAGCGAAGGAATTCCCCGTCTCTCCCCTCCTGGTTCTTGTCTCACATCTCAGCCAGGGATCATATCCCTAAGCTTTGATACCAACTATGACACCCCAAAATAAGTATACATCACTCGTCTTGAGTCGCCAAATACATGGTAAAAAATTCAAATACAACTTAATAATACAATTGTCGTGTAAAATACGACAAAACATAAATTGAGAGTTTTAATAAGAATATTGTCATCTAGATAATATCCACACTCAAAGGAGTCCTCATTACATTTATTGTCACACTATTTAACAAAATAGTGAGGACTACTAATGCTATCATCTGTCATCACACTCCGCTCCCAGACTCGTCCCAAATATATTTCTCATTTCAAAGAGAATAAAGAAAGAAAGGGTGAGCTTAACTAGCCCAGTAAGAAATATTATGACTAAGATAATGCAGAATAAATTATCATTAGCCTTCAACAATATTAAATTGATAGAATATAATAAACAACAAGTTTAACTGCAGTGGAATAAGCTATCCATTAGAAGAGTCAAGTAGAGCATGATATCTACTATCTTCTATGATTTAAAATGTTTACATCAATTTTTATCGCTGAGACTCAGCTTAATAAATAAACCATATCATCGAATCTTCCCTGCACTACGAGCCAAGGATATTCATGTAATCATCAATGGTCATGACTATACCCAATAATCCCTGGTCATAATTACACCAACAACTGTCCATAAATGAACTACAGGTCAATGAGGACTTTTAACACATCATTCGTCATATTATGTAAAAAGCCAAAACCCTAATAAGACTCGTATGTATAAAATCCCGTTATATAAATAAAATATCTCCGTTCTGAATGTGTTATGTGTTAATATATACTTGGTTTGACCAATTTGAGCAAATAAATTTTGTCCAGAAAACGTCATGCTTGACACCTCGTGATTAAAATTTTATCTATAATCGGACTTCTCGGTAAAATTATTTTGACAAGTTGATTTATCATGCTTACACTGAAAAAACGTTTTGTCGTGCTTGTTAGAATTAGTGAGAAATTTAGGTTAACAATCCTAGATTAATAAACCCTAACTCTAATTAGCAAAACCCTAACCCTAATTTGTAAACCTAACCCTAATTAACTAAATTAACTCTAATTAGCTTATGTTAACACCTAATCATGGTTAGTAAACTTCAATTAGGTACTAATTAACATTACTTAACATTTCTAATCATTAGAAACAAAATCCTAATCAAGATTAGTGAAGATTAAAGCCTAATTAAGCTACTAAACAAACCTAACTAGCTCATAAGTAGGTTAGGAGTAACCATTGCAAGTTCCAAGATAACACATGACATGCTTGTAACTCCCAAGCATCACAATAGTCATCAGATTAGATCTTTGTAGAGGCAAGTTGCTCAAAAATGACCAAAAAGCCAAGTTGAAGAATTCTATAAATAGGAAACTTAGGGCTAAGCAAACTCACGAAATTCCTGAGCCTTGATACACTTTTAAACTTACCAAATCAAGCCTGGGTGATAGCAGCAACAACATTAGAAGCTAGAATCAAAAATTGTTCAAGAAAAGGTGCAAACTCTAGTTCTTAATTAGCTCTATGATCTTATGTTAGATTTGTTGTTTAGATGTTTAGAATTATGTATTAGTATGTCAAAAAGTATGTTAGATTGGTAGAACACGTTTCCATAACATCTAGATGCCTTAATTAAGTGTTTTAAGAAATCTTGAAATTTTAAAAACTATGTCTGACAATCGAATGTCAGGGCCTATAGATTCATTTGTGTTTATGTTTTGGTCCGTTAATTGTTTGTTATTTGTAGCCTGTTAGTAGGTCTTTAATCTGGAAAAGAAAATAGGTTCATTTGAACCATAGATTTCAAGTTTTAAGCAGTCAAAGTGGGTTAACCGTTCACGGATTACAGTTTTCTGGGTTACCTAGAAAGCTCAAGAATAGTCGAACCGGTTACTTTTACCAATATGTTTAATCGTCTTCTGTTTGTAATTTTTGTAAGTTTTTGTTATAGATCAATACCGTGATATATGTACTACATATCTATGATCTTTAATTCAACAAACAACGTATAGGTTTACTGGAATTAATGGTCAAAAGTCGTTGACCGAGCTTGACAATGTTTTCTAGGTTTTCCAGAAAAGTGAAGAACACGAAGAACAACGTTTGGCTGTACTTTGACCAGCATAATTAGAGACCTTAGATTTATACTTTGTTCATGTTAATGTTATATATATGTACCCTGACATATATACTACATGTTACAACAAACATCACACACATCTAATACACAGAATCAAAGATATTTAAGCCACAAAATCGTTGACCGACTTACGACTTCGCTTACAGGTTACCCGTAAACTCAAGAATGTCTCTCGACAAAGGACTTTGAGCCTATATAACTTCTTGTTATATGTAGGTTAAAGCCTAAAATTTGTTTCATGTTATACTACTATATGAGTACTACAACATCAACTCTTGAACAAAATAAGAATCATCATCAAGAGCCTTTTAATTAGTGGTCAAACTAGTCACTCGACCACTACACTCAAACTGGCATTTTAAACTCAAGAACACCTACAACGACACTTTCTATCACTGAAGGGCTTTAGCGACAGACAGAAATTATTTTTCTAAAAATAAATTATAAAAATTAGAAATAACTAATAAATAAATATAAAAATAGTTTTAAAAATTGTATTAAATTATTATAAATAAATTCTGATAGTTTTATATAAATTTAATAAATATTTTATATTATTTTGATATTATTAATAATTAACTTATTAATAAAGAAATTAGAATAAATTATTTATAAATACTAAATAATTATGGAAAAATATTATTAATGATATAAAAATTATAATAAATGAATATAAATTATTTAAAAATTATAATCAATGTTTTTGTAAAATTTTAAGTAAATATTAATTACTTATAAATAGAAATAAATGATTTAAAAATCAAATTAAATGTTTTAAATACTTTAAAATTTCTAAGAAGGTATTTTAAATTATAATTAAATTTTATAAATAAAATTTAGTCCATTTATCAAAGGTATTAAACACCAAACCTAATTAATCTAACCCGATATTATATTAATGTTATAATTGAGTATTGTTATCAATACTAACGTGTTAGATTTATATATATGAACTTCGTAGGTATTTATTAACGATTGAATAGCATAACTTGACTGATCTACGCTCAGGCAAGTTGTATATCCTTAAATTTCTTATAAAGCAAATTTCTTAAACCTTGTTTATTCATTGGACAAGATTTTTATCTTGATATGATGTTGATATAATATAATACACATACAATTGAATTTCCAAATTAATGTAAAGTTATTGTTATAGATTCAACATAACTCAAAAAATAAATCGTTTATTCAGATGATAATGTTTATTGAGCATAATTGTTGTGCCAAGCCAAATTGTTTTTGTAAGAATTCTTATACTGAAGTTGGGTATCCCGTAAGTGATTGAAATTTAGTCAATTCATATATTGACATTTAGTGTATTTTAAGCACTGGTAGGATGATATGCATTCTCCTAAGATGTTGAATATGTTGATCCCCTATCTCATATTTGAACAAAATTTCAAAGTCTGTGTGACTGACAGAAATAAAGAAAAATTTCAGAAATGGTTGAAATAAATAGAAATCCAGAAATGGTACAACTATTAGTCGAAATTTGAACTATTATATTTCTTCAAATCCTATATTGTTATAAATACTCAACTTGCTGAGCATGTCATAGCTCACCCTTGCAAATTATTCCCTTTGCCGTTTTAAACGTAAATCCTAGAACTTCTGGAGTAGATAAAGGGAAGCGTCCCTACATAGATTAGATTATATTCTTGTTTGTTTGAATACCCTGTAATAAGAACTTGTTATGAGAATCATGTAATCGAATATTAATATTATGATATATATAACATCTTTTATTTCCGCAACCGTGTTTTCTTACATATATAGATATAAAATTAGACTTCTTCAAATCTAGTTGAGACCCATGGGAACTATTTATCTGAGTGAGGGTATTAATAGCATGGACTGTTCATGTTGTTATTGATACTCTGGATTTCGGATAGATAGTTACTATCGATACGATAGTATAAATTTGTTTAGCTTAGACTATACATCTGGGTGAGGGTATTAGTAATATGGACTGCTCATGTTATTACTGCTACTCTGAATTTTGGGTAGATAGACTCTAGTCACAGATACAGTTCATATATCCAAGTGAGGGTATCCAAACACAGTAAAAGTTCTCTTGAGAATTGACATCTGTTATGGGATACTGTGAATTTTGGTTCTATGAGAATTATATCTGCTAGTCCCCCTATTTAATGTAATCTTATAATCAGATACCATGGGTGTATAGATTTAAAAGCGTTATGTTGATTTTCTGTAAACACCATGTCAGATACCGTAGGTGTATAGATATGGGGGCATTACAAATTACGGTTATGATTAAACCAAATAATCCCTGGTCATAATCATACCAAGTACATCTATGCACGTAAGCCAAGGATGACTTTCATCACAGTATAAGCATGATGATGATGACAATGACAAAATAATTCAATAAAACAAGTTCAAGGATAAATTTTAAAGATTTTTAATTTTAATTTTTCCAGAAATCAATAACGTCCAAATTGTCAACATAATACTTCTTTGTGGAGTAAAATTCAAGAATGCTCAGAAGAATATTTCCATTAAAAGATACTGGATGAAGCACAAATATCCAGGATATTCTACTAATTTCATGGGGTATAGAAGCCAAAACTTTAATCAACTGAGTATAATAGAATATATGAAACTATAAATGGATTTTCGCCCACCATGCGGTAATCGACGTAGACAGATCATTTCCACAATTTAATAAGGAATGAATACAAAGGATCATTCACCATGCTTGCGGTAATCCACATAGGCAGGTTATTCCAACAGAATAATAAATAATGGAATAACAAAAAAAATCGCCAGGCATGCGATAGACCGCACAGACAGGTTATTCCCAATAGAATAATAAAGAATGGAACTAGGTCATGCGTAATCCAAACAAACAGATATTCCAAATGTAATAATAAAGAATGCAAGAACAATGAAATTCACTGTGCATGCGATAGACTACACGTATATGTTATTCCAATGTAATAATAAAGAATGAAACCAGTCATGCATAATCCGCATGCACATGATATTCCAATAGAATAATAAAGAATAGAATAACAATGTATTCACCACTATGCATGCGATGGATCAAGATGTATAGGTTATTCCAATGTAATAGTAAATAATGGAATAATGTAAGAATTTCATCATGTATGCGGATTGAATGAGACAAAGTTATTCCAACATAATAATAAAGAATGGAATAACAACTCTTATGAGTATTGAAAGAAAATAACTCTCTTCATGAATACGAAAGAATAATACCCCTTACCTTAGAAAAAAACTGGATACTGGAATAGTGAGGTAGCAGACTTCTATTCTTCTTTCTCTCTATAATTTCTCTCTATAATAATTGCTCTATAGCTTTTATGAATTGGTGAGAAATGAAGGAAGAATGAGCTTCTATTTATAGGAAAATATAGTTTCGATAATTGCAAATTTTGGGGCTCGAAATATTATAGTATAATACTTTCCTCTTTTTCTTCATTTTTAATTTAGTCCTACAAGTATTATCAAACTTGCACCACCTCCCCTAATAGTAAATAATGTGAATCAATAGTTCAATCATGTGAATCAATAGTTATAATAATGTGAAAATATGAATTAAAGTATAGTACCTCCATCTATAGCTCAATTTTTAACTTAGTCATTCAAGTATTATCAATCTTGCACCAACTCTCCTAATAGTACAAGAATGTGAATCAATAGTACACATATGTGAACAAATAGTTATAATCATGTGAATTAATAGCAATTAATTGCTCATTTATCCGATTAATTACCCGACTGGTCAGTATAACTTCCAGACATCAATTAATATCGAAATAAGTGTCAATTTACACTAGCAGTAATAATTTCAACACAATGGAACTATCAATTTCATCTTTGATCAACACGAACTTATTCATCATTAATATTATAACTCACAATATTTAACAACCAGGTCGTTCCCAGGAAAGAAGTGGCTTTCCGATAAGGATTTCTCCTTATTGGCGTGCAATTAGGTGACCAAATCTCTCCTTGAAAGAACTTCTAGACATTGTCAATATTGCAAATAATAATATGAATAACTTTGTCATCTCAATTATTGATTTAATAATATATATTATACACATGATACTGTGACAATAATTGAATCAATAATATGAGAGATATGATGCAGCAATTACTGTAGCAATAATTGAGTATAACTGAGTGACTTCTCATGTAAGCATCAATAACCAATACCATGTGCTACTATGCAACCACGCGTATTACTGTACTTTTACTACCGGATAGTTCAACAGTTTTAACGGTAACACTTTCGTCGTTATTTTTATAAAAAGTTAATTCTGTCATTTTCTAACTATGACAATACTTCCGTTGCGGGGTTCACCAATGATTGTGCCATTGTATGAATATTCCCTGTTAAAACGAATATTCCCCGACCAATCGAATATTATATAACCACTTGTTTACTTTGCAAAATTTGTAAATATTACCCATAACTATAACATTATATCAAATCCACACCATAATATTCAAAAATATATTTCGAGAAAATTATTCTTTATTCATAAAAGTTGGGGTCTTACAGTTTTCATCGAAGATATTTTGATCTACTTGAAGATAGAGGAAGAACACGCCAAATATCTAAAGATTGTTTTGGAGGCACTACGGAAGGAGAAGATGTACGTAAATTTTTTAAAGTGTGAATTTTGGATGAAGAAGGTTCAATTCTTAGGCCATGTGGTGGATGAGAATGGAATCTTAGTAGACCCAAAAAAAGTTGAAACAGTAAGTAACTGGGAACAACCGAGAACCTCGACAGAGGTGAGAAATTTCTTAGGGTTAGCTGGGTACTATCGAAGATTTATCCAGGATTTTTCTCAGATAGCGACCCCGTTGACTAATCTGACAAGGAAATATGGTGAAATTTGTATGGACCGATAAATGCGAAGAGAATTTTCAAGAGTTGAAAAAGAGATTAAGCGAGGTGCCTATATTATCATTACTAGATGATACGGGAGGATTTGTGGTGTATAGTGATGCGTCACATAGAGGACTGAGCTGTGCGCTGATGCAACATGATAAAGTCATTGCATATGCATCACGACAATTGAAGGATTATGAAAAACGATACCCTACTCATAACTTAGAGTTAGCGACAGTAGTTTTTGCGTTAAAGATATAGAGGCATTATTTGTACGGGGAGAAATGTGAGATATACACGGACCACAAAACTCTGAAATATATCATCACACAGAAGGAGTTCAATATGCGTCAAAGATGGTGGTTGGAATTGATTAAAGATTATGATTGCGATATTCTTTATCACCCAGGGAAAACGAATGTAGTGGCTGACGCGCTGAGCATAAAAGGAAGGGAAAAATTGTTTCAATTGACAACTCAGAAAGAGTTAATAAGAGAAATGGAGAAATTAGAAATAGAGGTAAAGGGACCAGAGAGTTCTGAAGAGAAGTTATTTATAATCGAAGCTTGTCCAACATTGTTGGATAGAATAAAAGGAGCACATGAGAAAGATGAAGAATGTGAGAAGATCAGGAAAAGGATTACAGAGAATGAGGAAGAGAAATTTTGAATGGATAAAGACGGTATCTTAAGATTCGAAGAAAGAGTGTGGGTACTACAGGTAACCGAGTTAAGAGAAGAGATTTTTCATGAGGCACACAATACGACATATTACGTTCATCCGGGAAGCACCAAGATGTACCGAGAGTTGAGGCAACATTTTTGTTGGCCCAATTTGAAACGTGAAGTCGCATAGTGCGTTAGTAGATGTTTGACTTGCCAACGCATAAAAGCAGAGCATCAACGGTCGAGTGGTTTACTACAACCATTGGAAATACTAGAGTTGAAATAGGAGCACATTACGATGGATTTTGTGGTAGGACTTCAAGTTACGCAGAAAGGTTTTGATGCCATTTGGGTTATCATGGATCGGCTTACAAAAACTGCACATTTTCTACCGATCAAGATCCACTATAGTTTAAATCAGTTAGCGAGTCTGTGCGTAAAGGATATTATTTCACGACATGGAGTGTCAGTGTCAATTGTCTCTGATCGAGACCCGCGTTTCACGTCCAAATTCTATAAAAGCTTGCAAGAAAAGATGGGAACACAACTAAGGTTGAGTACCACTTATCATCCTCATCCAGAAGGAAAGAGTGAGCGAACAATACAAACGCTAGAGGACATATTTAGGACTTGCATGATGGACTTCAAGGATAATTGGGATGACCACCTAACCTTAGTCGAATTTGCGTATAATAATAGATACCATATGAGTATCGGCATGCCACCGTACGAAGCTCTTTACGGAAGAAAGTGCAGAACGCCTGTCGACGTCGAGATTTTTGAGTATCCCTTTTCGTTACTTGTTCTTTGGTGTTCTCATGTTAATGTGAGATTTATTTGAAAAAACAAGTGAAAAAGGTCCGATATGTATAATATCGACAATGTGACTTTAAGAGTCGCCAGTTGGTATTTTTAACTGGTTGCACCAACGCAACTAAAAAGGTTTGCACATTGACCCAGTGTTTTGACACTGCTAGACGGGTCTATGAAACCGAGATTCATTTTGGGTCCGGGGGCTTGATTATGCGGAGGGAAGGTGTTAGGCACCCCCTGACATCCGTGTTACCACGGTGACCGCCACTTTTCAAAGAAATTATTATATGAATGTGTGTGTTTGTGTGTGTATGGATAAATGTGCAATTATTTGAAAGTGGTGCGAGGCCTCGTTCGCACCTATATACACAAGGTTTGAATTTTATAGAAAAATTCAGTTTTAACCAAGATATATCAATGAAGTTTTATAAAAGAGGTTTTTCAAACCCTGTGCTCAATAGGAATTGAGACCTTTTCATACTTCCATTTTAATATTAAATGTTCGGCTTGTTTGCTTTTATTTTTGAGATTCGAAGCATTCTCCAGAAAATAATATACAAGATCTTCAACTCCTCATGGGCATGACAAATGCATCCAATGAAATTTAGACAATCAGAAAATAATGTACAGTGTCGCCATACCGAAAAGACGTCCATCATGGGAACTAAATCTAGATTCAATGGCTCAACTCGCGATCACATGAATCATAGGTTGACATGATACTGCAATTTGTATGGAAAGCAATAAGCAGTTATATATATAAGCAGTAAATATATATATACATACATGATCAACCACCACGGGGATCGAAAATGTAAATATATAAAAAGTAAAATATATATATATATATATATATATATATATATATATATATATATAGACATGATCAACCACCACGAAGTAAACTCCAGGTGGGACGAAATGTAAATAAAGCTGTAAAAGCGATCAACTGCCATGAAGTAAACTCTAGGCAAGACGAAATGTAAATAATGTTGTAAAGGGCCACGAAGTAAACTCCAGGTCATACAGGAAAACAAATATATATGTACAAATAAACGCATATATTTATATGTATGTACAAATATATATAAAAGCAATAAAACGCCCCGGATGTGAATCCAGGCTCATCGAATATGTTCGACAACAATTATATATATATAAAAGCGATTAAATGCACCGGATATAAAATCCGTGCTCATCGAATGTAGTCCGAACACGCTTTATATATATAAGTATATATATATATATATATATATATATATATATATATATATATATATATAAGCAATTAAACACCTCGCATCAAGTTCAGGCTCAATCGAGGCATAACTCGATAATGTTAGTCCATATATGAAATATATACATATATATAAGTATATATATACAGATATAAATGAAAACCACAGACCGAAGTCAGGGAAAACACACTCACATGAATCTCAACGTGTACAACAGTGTGTGCTAATATGAGAAGAAGGCTTTATAAAATATGAGAAGGCTTACTGTGGGCTGCCAAAGTAGACATCTATTGACTTTAAATGGATAAACACTCAGCTCCCACTGGATAAAAGATAGCTATATGTGAGCTAACTAGTGTTTAGAAGTGAGGAAACACTCAAAAGATGTGTATGTAGAGCAAAATGGACAGGGCTTCCTCGCCTTTTTCCCTCCCTCTTCTTCTCAATTGGCTAACCCCAAGGCTTGTATATATAGACGGATGGCCGCAGGTACACCTATGGCAGCCGCAGTTGTACCTACGGCTGGTCGTGGTGCATTCGAACCTCGTGGGTCCCGTCGTCTCATAGTACGTGCAGTTGTGCACTGTAATGTCCGCTCGAACTTGCAGGACTTCAATCCGAGCATCCGAACGAGGTATATCTGACCTTCTTCGGACCGCTTGTGTCGAGAGTTACGCAATGACATGGATTAGAGGTTGTACGAAGTCAGGAAGAGGGGTCTATGCCCATGGTCTTCAAGCTTTAAATTCTATCCAAAGTATTGCCACGCGTAATAGTCACTCGAGATTGTCAATCCTCTGCTCTTGTGGGACATTGTTGGATGTATGTATGTATGAAGTGTTGAGACGACGTGCCATTGTCGAAGGAACAAGATGACGTTTGACTCCTCGCCGGGGTTATCGCTGGTTTAAGCGAAAAGTAGACGTTACTCAAGGTTACAGCTGAGATTGGACTACTTGTTGATATGCCATGATATCATCTTATTGATATGGTAAGATGATATTGTGACTCCTCACCGGGGTTATCGCCGGTTTAAGTGGAAAGCAGATATTGCTCAGGGTTACATCTGAGATTGGACTGCTGCTTATATGTCTCACTGACATCTGTGGACGTTCCTGTCTGCCCGTTGTTATCTCCGGGTCTAAGGTGTGTATGCCTCGACAGGATGTCTGAGGTTGAAATTGATTGCATATGTTTGAAACAGACAATTTTGGGGTTATCGCCAGAACTGCAATGGCATCTCTTGGGGCTATCACCAAGGATGGGGCTACTACTCCCAGTGTTTCTCTAGGACTGGAACTGAGCGTTGCGGTGTTATCGTCGAGATAGAACTGTCCTCTCTGGTGTTATTGCCGGTCTTTTGATCTGCATATCTCGAGGTTATCTCCGAGATTGGAAACGACATTCCCGGTGTGTGTTCTGGGTTTGAGATGATGTTCCCGATTTGTGTTCCGGGTTGGAACTGAACTTCCAGTAGTATCCAGAATGGATGTAAGTTATCTTTCAGGGTTATCTCCAAAAGACAAATCTACCCTTCTGCAATGTTAGGAATAAGAGTGTAGAAAATTTTTAGTGTCTACAGATGCCCGTCTTTATCATATTCACTTGAAATACTAGGCACTTGAAATACAAGCAAGATAAGCATGATGCTATATGCAGCAACATGATGCAAATGTATGATGCATGATTGTCAGGTAATCCTATTGGGATGACAATCAATGATGGCTTGGACATGCGATCCAAGTCTTCAAAGATGTTGACGTTGGGGCTATCACCAAAGTCTTGAATCCTAGATACTGGCTTATATTCCTTAGAGGTACCTCTTGTGTATAAGAGATCTGTGGGGATAAAGCTTTGTCTATTTGAGGATGTGTATAACATATTCCCTCATTCTGTCGGAGTTACTGCCAATAGTTTGTTGTTATCAGGGTTGCCTGATCTTCGCTGATGTGTGTATCACAGGATAAATCCCTGCTGGATGCATTGTCAAGGCTGCTTGACCTTCATTAATGTATGTGTCAATGGTAGTTTTGCGTTGTAGCCCCCACCGGGGAAGGTTTCTTCGATGGGTTTACTTGCCATCGACTGACATGGTGTCAAGGCTGCTTGACCTTCATTGATGTGTATATCAATGGTTACATTGTGTTGTAACCCCCATCGGGGAAGGTTGCTTCTATGGGTTTACTTGTCATCGGCTGACATGATGTCAAGGCTGCTTGACCTTCATTGATGTGTATATCAATGGTTGCATTGGGTTGTAACCCTCGCCGGGGATACGTAGATGCTTGAAAGATGCGGGTTGTGACCCCGGCCGAGGATACGTAAATGCTTGATAACTTTGGCGTTGTAACCCCCGCCGGGGAGGTTTGATATTTCGTGGTTTTGCGTTGTAACCCCTACCGGGGATACGTTAAGGTTGCCTGACACTCATTAACGGCATCGGACCTTTGTGGGGTATTCCCGAGAATGATCTATGAAAGCTTAGCTCATTGGTATAGTATACCCTACATTCAGGAGAATACCTTTGAGACGACGTGAGTTTAACTCTGACCGATGAGAAACCAGGATTTCAGGCTATTTCGCTCAATCGCATAGCACTTTTATTCTTGATTTGGCCTTTTCAACAGAGACCTCCTTTTGCAACTCTAATCGAGCAAGCCGGTGGTGGGGCCCATGGAGAAGTGTCTGTCGGTGTACTGAAGAGCTACATTTAGTTAGCTGCCAACCGTGCCTATGTATAGGCAAATGGTTGTTTTCATAAGTCATTTTCAAGTTGTGCAGCGAGAAATCCGAGAGCTCTTCTTCAGATCTTCTGAGTTCGGGCAACTTTCTGCATATTCTACCACCGTACAAGCGTTCTTCACTGTCCTGGTAACACATGCATGTATTTTTTTCCAATTTCTGTCCGTTGGAAAATGACTTATCGCATGAAATGCATTTAGACACATAGTAGTGAATATGCATGCTGATATGACTTGATAAAAAATATTCAATATAGCAAATGTTAGTATTAAAACATGCTGAACATAATGATGTAAAAATTTTGACTTTTGAAGTAGTCAAATTGGTACCTTTTACTGTCATTTCTTATCCTATATGAGGACAAATGAGTAAAGGTAGACAAGCAAAATAATCCTGGTAATTAGACTACACTTACGGATTTTTTAATGCAATGTATTGATGCATACCAGATGTATATGACTGTGTATTGGTGTGCTACTGAATGGCCACCTAGTCATGCCTATGTGCATGTGGATAGTCCCATTTACAAAGGGGCTATGGCAAAATTTTCCCAAAATGTAGGTATTAGGTAGTCATGCATTTTTAACTCTACTATAGATGTATGTTAAAGCAATGCATGCATGTAATCATAGACTGCATTTTGAAAAGACTCCAGGTAAGAAATTACCACACCCTTTCTGAGGTGATTTGGAGACTTGTTGTCCAGATATCATGGATCCGGATCAGCCGAGTAGTTCCCGCAGGACTACTTCTGGTGTATGGAGGAGGGCTTTTGAAGAACCTCAGCGCCGTTTTGTTAGACAACCTCGTTGCTTGGCGGAGGTGGTGATACATCCTATTCTGGTTGAAGTGCCAAATGTCAAGGACGAGGAGGAGGATTCACCTATCGAGGTTCCTGCTCATGCTGTGTGTGTTCCCCATAGGGAGTTGCCAGGTATTCAAGTGGCGAACCCAGATCTTCTGGGTGACTTGAGTAGGCATCCTTCAGTATACCTGCACACAAACGAGCAATGAAATTAGATCTTTAATCTTCCTTATTTCCTATTGATGAGGAGTCAAGGAGTCTGATGTTGATCTGCATTTGATGTAGGTTCCCGACTTCACACTACCTCGAGGGAACTTGTTTAGCATCCACTCTACGTATCAAGCCTTGCATAATGAATATAGAGCGATCGTCCATGGCTGGGGATTCGGGAGGTTCGTCACTGTCTCTGGGTTACCTCAGGGCATTGTCTGAGCAGTAGTTTCACCAGACTCAGTCACTCCATTTTTTGGACTACGAGGTGATGATGACGCTGATGGATTGGTGGTTTATCATAGGTATGGAGTTTGGAGGGGAGCCAGTGCCTTGCATGGCAGATATCACCCCTACTGCCGTCAGATCCTTGTTGGGAGTTTCGGCGGAGGCTCTCACGGACAAGACTGTTCGTACAGGTCCTTTGAGCATAGATGCTATGAGCGGGCTATTTAGTGAGCCTATACCCGATGATGTGAGAGTAGGGATCACGTTCTTTGGTGATTGTTCTTGATGATCATTAGGGGCTGCTTCATAGCAGATAACTCTTCTACGGTGTCCTTCGCTTTGATCAGCGCCACTTGACACCTTTGCCTATTTCCTCAGGGGAATGCGCATGCGATCGTAGGGCTTGACCGAGGCGTGGTTAGGATTCTAACCATTTCTACTGGTGAGTGTTTCTCTTGTCTTTTCCCATGTATGGGTTAAGAGTGTTGACTGACAGTAGATGTTTGCCTTTGTGTTGGCAGTTTTAGGCCTATGAGAGGCTTCCTTGTTTGTGTCCTGTGAGCGTGTTATGTTTAGATACCTATCAACGAGGACGGAGATGGCATCATTCCATACCGGCGGAGGTCCCTGTTGTTGAGGGTTTCACTCATTGTCGCCTACAGCTAGAGCTATTGGCAGCCGATGTCATCACATGGATTCCCTACTCTGGAGATCATTTGGGAGTTGGGTTTAAGGATGGGTACCCGACTGGAGTAGAGTACGTCATTTCCACCCGCAGGATTCCTCTCTTCACAGATGGAGGATGGGAGCTCTATTTAGGAGAGCGTGCTATTAGGAGCACTACAGGAGAGATTCTTATACCGATCTTGCCTCCTGCTAGGAGTTATTGGCCTGTTTCATAGTCACCCATCATTGACATCCCATTGATGGGGATTAACTATTTTACATTGTCAGAGGGCACCTGTTCTCAGGAGATGCTCCAGCATTGGTGGATCCTTCGTACGATTGGAGCTCAGACCTGCGTTATACAGTTTATGGGGGATATGGTTCCAGGATCCTTGATGATGACGGATTGGCTAGCCTGTGTCAGAGATCCGACTCATTTGATAGACTTACTCGACAGCTAAACCGGTCATATCTTTTCATTCGGCATTTTGGCAGAGATCCTGTAGAGGTAGATACTTTTGATCCTTCCAAATTGAGTCGGGTCCCTCGAGTGACCCATATGGTTTTGCCGGCGCAGATCCTCCTTTGTATCGGCCTGACATCCCTGTAGATAGAGATCCAGTGACTCAGGAGGAGTTACATCAGGTGGACAGGATCGATGATGTAGACATCGATACTCTTAACTTTTTCTTATGTATTCCTCGCTATCTCTTTTGATAGGCCTCTATTGTATGTTGGGTAGCTTTGCCCCATTTTCCTGTATTTTAGCTGTACAGAGATGTATTAGATGATGATATACTTAAGAATGTATGTATAGTTTTCCATTCCCTATATCATATCGCCATCTATTGTATCATCCATGTTATTATGTTATGCATATGCATGTATGTCCAGAGATATTCAGCATTGACCCCTGGATGGTCTTATGACATGGCCCGTACAGATGTCTTCTTCGACAGTTAGTCGTATTGATCATACCCCACAATTTGGGGTGGTAGCTGGTATGCGCTCATGGTATGATAGTATATCACCATCGGACATGGTGATCATAGATGATTTGCTGCAACATACTATGACCCTGTTGATGTTTCAGGTTGCCACAGGATTTGTAGAGGGCATGTTATAGCACTGGGTATCGGAGAGACAGGTTTTCCGATTTGGGACCCAGGAGTTGACTCTTACTTTGGAGGAGTATGCACGGTTGACGATGCTGTCGCTGGATAGACCTTACGTGCATATGGCTATTGGAGACATGAGCAGACAGTTCATGACTCTCACTGGATTGAGACGTAGAGTGGTCCAAGACGAGATTATATCCGGCCATGTGATATCCCAACGTTTCCTGTTTGACAAGTTTGGCTCTGAGGACAGCTATGCATGGCATTCCTGGGATTTCACCACACTGGAGGATCATTGGCGTTCACCAGTAGATGTATCGCTTCTATGCGACATCATACGCCTTTATGCCGCATACATGGATGAGCCGGATATCGGCGTCATTATGGCGAAAAGGAGAGCTCGGAGAGGGTCGTACCATTGTATGGATGATCATTGCGAGACACTATGGTCACCTACACATTGTCATTGTTCCTTATCCCAGCAGAGTGTTTATAGGTAGTTCTGTCATGTTGTATGTGTGGTTTATGTCACACTTGAGACCGATTGGCACATTTAGATGGCAGGGGTTTTGTTTCACCTAGGAGATAGCCATGTCATACTCCTTTCACCGCTGCGAGTGCACAGATCTTTGATCGTGATCGACTTTTCTCGGCGGGATTAGGGATCCGTTTGCCATATTGCCGTGTTCAGGGCTTAGTTCACCCTACAGCTTCATTACTCATGCTCCGGGCATGGATTATATCCCTCTGGCTGGATTGAGGGGCATGATTACTTACCACCGACTGGTGGTGATGTTTCAGTTTGACCAGTTCAAGTATTTTCATCCGTATGAGGGGGCAGTGAGTCAGCGCTTCGCGTCACACCGTTTATCAGTGGAGGACAGATCTAGGTTGTATGCATGTTAGGATCAGCGAGAGTGGCTGAGTTTTCAGTCAGTCATCCAGGTTGTTGTGAAGAGTATTCCGCATGGATGGAGACAGAGACTACATCGGCTGCGGCAGTATCCACAGTGCAGGAGATTGATTCTGACGATGAGGAGCCTATAGAGGAGGCTATTATTCCCGCCGATGAGTTGACTGCTGGGCTGCCAGCATTTATGATGGATTCTCCCACCTCAAGTGCCACTGTTACTCAATATTCGGCATATTATTTGGAGCACAGCTTACATCTGATGACCTATGAGAGAGATCAGGCTAGGGCCGCGATGTTGACAGCTCTTGATGAGAGAGATACCGCTCTGTTAGAGAGGGATGAGGCTAGATCAGCTAGGGATGTATTGATAGTGGAGTGGGATGCCGCCTTATCTGCTAGGGATGTGGCCATTGCAGATAGCACTTCAGTGAGATCCCAGATGATTGTTAGTCTTGCCGACATGAGTGCTTACATTGATGAGCATTATGCCACCATGCAGTTAGCCTCTCATCTGCTAGCTCATGTAGATACCCTTGGGCAGGAGCTTGCAGTGCTTCCTCCGTCTTCAGAGAGGGATGTTATGTTAGATCTGATAGTCCGCATGTATACAGATCTGTAGATAGCTTTGTATTTTCCTGCACAGACTAGCTTAGCCATTTTGTCATGTACAAGATAGATGTATATATCAAACAGTATTATATATGGCAGGGAAATATATTTTGATTCACTTCCCTTTTAGTTATGCCTTGATACTTGCTTGATATTTGCCTATTTCTCCAAGGCCTTGTGATCTTGATGCATTCTAAACTTATCGTTGATAGATGGACATTGAGACATCGCAAGATCTCTCAGAACGGATTATAGATTTCTGTAAATCCCTACCATCTTTGGTGTCTTGGGACTGGTATCCGTATGGAAAAGTGGAGAGGAGGGTGGTTTCTTCCTCTCTGAGATTGACCACCTACGATGGTCGCCAAGATTTCTATTTGTGAGAAGCCTAGTTAATTCCATCTCTTATGGGTTGGTATTGCTCTTTGAGGCAGGATCGCATCTTAGATGGTCACCGAATCTTCTATTTATGAGAAGAGGTTGGGTAATTCCATCCCATTGATCTGAAACCGATGAAATTGGGCGAATTGAAGATTGATCCCAGTACCGTGTGACAAGTATGTTGTTCTGGTAGGGGTTAGACTGTACCATGAATGGCGGCCTACGTACTCCTATTGAAGTGGAGATTAAGCCTGCGTAGTTCGAACCTAGTGTATGAGGTTCAACGCTGGATGCGGAAGGCAGATGGGTGTAGAAGTATTTTTGTTATTTTTTGTTATTTTGTAGAGAAAGGGTAGAAATATTTTTATTGTTTTTCTTTGTTGCGACCAGGCCATATAGAATATGGTTGCCTACGTACCCCCGGGTATAAAGGAGATCAGGTCAACGTAGTTCGCCCCTCAGGACGAATTGAAGGCGAATATAAGCGTGAATCCTATGTGCAGGCTTTACTACGGGGAAAAGAAAGTTTAATCCCATAATGGTGATAAACTGCAAGTGTGTAAAAAGTTTGATCCTCGCCCTCGTGACAAATCGCAGCGTAAAAGTTTAATCCGCCTTCGTGATAAACTGCAGTGTGAAAGGTTCAATCCGTCTTCGTGGATAACCGAAATTGTGAGAGGTTAAATCCCATCTTCAGGATAACTGAGATTGTATGAAAGGTTTGAAATGAAGTAAAAACCAGGCTACTGGCTTGAAGTGTATGTTTCCCTGAGGGGCAAAAGAGTATGTAAAAAGGAAAGGTTTCAAAACCGGAATGACTGGTGATTTGATGATCAAAACCAGGATGTTTGTTTGATGGTAACTTTAGACACAGTACCGTTTCATGGTGTCTGAGTTGATGAGCTATGGAAATTCATTGCCATCCATTTCCTGTAATCTAAGAGCACCTCCTGTCAATACTTCTTTGACAACAAATGGCCCTTCCCAGTTAGGAGCGAATTTTCCTTTAGATTAATCTTGGTTTTCAATGATCTTCTTAAAACCAAGTCATGTTGTTTGAATTGTCGTAGTCGAACTTTTCTGTTGTAGGATCGTGTGATCCTTTGCTGATATAACTGACCATGGAAGATTGTCGCGGTTCTCCTTTCGTCTATCAGAGACAATTGGTGATACCTGTCTTATACCCATTGGTCTTCATCCAACTGAGCATCCATCAATACTCTGAGGGATTCCATTTCCACTTCAATGGGGAGCACTGCTTCCATCCCATAGACTAATGAGTAGGGGGTTGCCCTAGTGGAAGTTCGCATGGAAGTTCTGTAGGCTAATAAAGTCAGAGGCAAGAGGTCAGGCCATCCTTTATGATTGGCGGACATTTTCTGCATGATCTTCTTGATGTTTTTATTAGCCGCTTCAACAGCACCATTCATCTTTGGACGGTAGATGAAGGAGTTGAGATGTTTGATGTGGAATTTTCTGCATAACTCCTCCATCATTTTGTTGTTGAGGATCTTAGCATTGTCTGACACAATGACCTCCGTTTGTCCATATCGACAGATGACATTGTTTCTGATGAAAGCAATGATAACTTCTTTAGTAACCCTGGGGAAGGATGATGCTTCTACCTATTTGGTGAAGTAGTCGATCATGGTGAATATGAATCGATGTCCATTACTGGCTTTGGGCTCGATGGGCCCGATCACGTCCATTCCCCACATTGAGAAGGGCCATGGCGAACTAATATTTTGGAGTTCCCTTGGAGGGGCGTGGATAGCATTCCCATGAATCTGGCATTGATAGCACCTCTTGACGTGATCATCACAGTCAGCTTTGAGTGTAAGCCAATAATGTCCCGTTCTGAGAATTTTCTTGACAAGTAAGGGGCCGCTCATGTGTGGGCCACATACTCCACCATGGATCTCATCCATGAGTCTCTAAGCTTGGTCTTTGTCTAGACATCTGAGGAGACCTAATCCTGCATCTCTTTTGTAGAGTGCATCTCCGCTCAGGTAGAATTTCATAGCAAGTCGATGAATCCGCCTCTTCTTAGTTAGGCTCGCCTCAGTGGGTGTAGATCTATCTCGTAGATACTCATTGATGCATTGATACCAATGGTTGTGGATGGGAGGTAACTCATCCGATACTTCTCCAATGTAATTCCCATAGACTGGGGTTCTTTGCAGAGGAAACGTGATGTTTGGCATGTTTTCCTTGTCCAGTATGTAAACCAAGGAGGCCAACGTTGCTAATGCATCTGTAAAATCATTCCTATTACGAAGAATGTTTAGGAAGGAGATTTCTTCAAACTCCGAAGCCATCTGTAGAACTTGTCTATGGTAAGGCAGGAAATGTAATTCTTTGGTTTGATAGATTTCGGTGGATTGCTTAATTACCAATTCGGAATCCCCAAAGACAGTTAACCGCCTGATGCCCATTGAACGGGCAAGTTTTAGCCCCATGATACAGCCTTTATACTAAGCTATGTTGTTGGTGCTGACAAACTGCAATTTGACGGCGATGGGATACTGCTCCCCCGTACCAGATATTAAAATTGCTTCAGCTCCAGAGCCTTCTATATTAACAGCTCCATCAAAATACATTCTCCACGTACGGCATGTATTGTACTGATGTTATAGCTGAATTGTCATTACCCCATCATCGGGAAAGTATGTTTCTAAGGGTTTGTAGTCCCCTGCAGGTGCGGCGGCCAGTTGATCCACAATTCCTTGACCTTTGACAGACTTTTGCGTCACGTAGACGATGTCAAATTGCTGTAGGATCAACTGCCATCTGGACAGTCGACAATTCAGTATGGGCTTACTGAACACATACTTGAGAGGATCCATTCGGGTTATGAGATGGGTTGTGTAACCATGGAGGTAATGTTGTAACCTCATGGAAGCCCATGCTAAAGCACAACAAGTTTTCTCAATCAGAGTGTACTTGTGTTCACTGATGCTGAATCTTTTACTGAGGTAATAGATAGCTCGTTCTTGGCCTCTATTGTCTTTCTGCCCAGCATGCAGCCCATGGCATTGTCATTGATGGACAGGTACATGAACAGGGGAACATCATCCCTGGGAGGTACCAAAACAGGAGCATTAATCAGTTGCTCTTTAATGGTAAGGAAGGCTTTCTGACAATCATCGTTCCATTTCATGGAGGAGTTCTTCCTTAACAGCTTGAGGATAGGCTCACAGGTTGTTGTGAGTTGAGAAATGAATCTGCGAATGAAATTGATTCTTCCCAAAAATCCCCGTATTTCCTTCTCTATTTGAGGAATGGGCATTTCCTTGATGGCCTGGATTTTGGTAGGATCCAACTCAATCCCTTTGTGGCTGACTAGGAAACCTAGCAACTTGCCTGACTTAACACCAAAGGCGCATTTGGCGGGATTCAACTTCAAGTTGTACGTATGCAACCTGTTGAAAAGTTTTGTGAGATGGTCTAAGTGGTCATCCTCCTTCCGCGATTTGACAATGATGTCACCCATATAGATCTCTATCTCTTTGTGCATTAAATCGTGGAAAAGAGCCATCATAGCTCGCTGATAGGTTGCCCAGGCGTTGATGAGACCGAATGACAACCGTCTATAGCAAAAGGTTCCCCAAGGTGTGATGAAAGCAGTTTTCTCACGATCTTCCTCAACAACCATAATTTTATGGTACCTCGTAGAGCAATCAGCAAAGGAGTACATGTCGTATTGAACAGTATTGTCAATAAGAATGTGGATAAAGGGCACGGGAAAGCTATCTTTAAGGCAAGCTTTGTTCAAATCCTTGTAATCCACACAAACTCACACCTTTCCCCTTGGTTTAGGCACGAGAACAATGTTGGATATCCACTCCGGATATGTAGACACCATGATGATGCCAGCTTGAAATTGTTTCACAATTTCCTCTTTGACTTTTAAACTCCACTCAGGTTTCAATTGCCTGAGTTTTTGCCTGATTGGCTTGAATCCTTCTTTGATGGGAAGGCAATGAAGAACAATGTCAGTGGACAAACCCACCATGTCTTCATAAGACCATGCAAACACATCCTGGAATTTGGCTAATAGTGCAACCATGTCATTCCGTTAATTTGTGGTAAGGTCTAAACCAATCTGGATTAGCTTAGGGTTGTCTAAGGTTCCGAGATTGAAAAGAGTGGTTTGATCAAGATTGGGTTTGGTTTTGTCTGCGACCCATTCCTTAATCTCCTGAGGTGTCTCAATGTCCTCTTGGATGTCCATCAAGTCTGAGTCCAACTTTGCATCAAAGTTACAACCCTTGTGGAGAGAAGGCATGTCATCAACAAGGACATGCACATCTAAATTCAAAGTCCTGAAACAAAAGATGATTTCACTTAATATATGCAAATGTTCGATCATACAAAAGTGTTAGCATGTACTTGATAAAATAACTGTTAGTACTGTAAAGGAAAGCAAGAAATTAAAGTTATCTACAGGGCAGATGGATCTTCTGCCCATTTTACCCTCGTCAACCAATGAATAGAGTGATGCTCCAATTGCCGAGGGCAAAGTCCTGATGGACTGCAGTGATGGAAGGATCATCATTGTCCTCCTTCTCCCGGATGATAACCATGACATCTAGGCAATCATCGTCTGGGGTGTATCTGTTTGTATGTTCATCATGAACAATGACGCGAATACCTGCCATCATCAAGGCAAGGTCATATTTAAATTTCCGTTCCTTTTCTTCCATTTCGGGATCAGGAATCAGCACCTCTTTTTCTTTGATTGGCACTGGTTTTGGAAACAGCATAGCCACAACATGTGTTGGAACCTTTACTAGAGATTGAATTAACTCATGAGGTAAAGGCATAGCAAATCACCGTGCGGTGGAAGCTTGAGGAACCTATTTGTGCTTATGAGGATTCCTGTGACTGGAACTGGCAGAATAGCATAGTCCGGCTGTTCCAATTTGACTGGACATTTGAATAGGGTGCTTAATACCCTGCTTATCTTTACCAAGCCCTTGTCCAGGTTGATGACCTAATAACATCATTTCTTGAGTGGCTGACATAACCTCGGCAAAAATCTTGGGTGCGGGAAGTGGCGCTCCAATAGAATGGTATTGCGTGTTACTCACTTCCAGAGTATGAAAACTGGCCGGTTCAACTTCTAAATTGAAGCTAATAATTAGAAGATTTCCTTGACAATCCGGCTCAGCGTTGATAATGACTAGACTGTTGTTGATAATGTATTTGAGTTGTTGATGTAGCGTGGAGGGAATAGCTCCAGCCCTGTGTATCCATGGTCTCCCCAATAGCAGGTTGTATCCTGAGTCAATTTTGAGGACGTGGAAGGATACATTGAATGTATTTGGACCAATCTCAATTGGCAACTCAATCTTTCCAACAGAATTTCGCCGGGATCCATCAAAAGCTCTGATGACCGTGTGGCTGCTTTGGATCCGCTTGAGATTGATATTCATCTTTACCAAGGTGGCATACGGACAGATGTTTAGAGATCAACCTCCATCTATCAATACTCCTACTAGCATATACCCAGAAGATAAAACTGCAATATGCAAAGTCTTGCAATGACCGGTCCCTTTGGGAGGTATGTCGTCATCAGTGAAGGATATCACATTTTTGTTGAAAATGTGATCAACCAAATGTTGAAATTTTTCCACGTCCACTGATTTTGGCAAATAGGCTTCTTCTAAAACCTTCAACAAGATCTCCTGATGATCCTTGGAAGAGAAAACCAAGTCCAGTATCAAAATCTGGTATGGGGCTTCTCGCAAGCTTAAAACCACTTTGGCTTCATTGTGGCCCATAGTGCGGAGGAATTTTTCAATCTTCTCCACGGGAAACTTCCCCTTTTCTTCGCAAGTAGGTTTAATAACCCCTTGAGGAAGATACAGTGGATTTTCCTTCGACACTGTAGAAGTAGTATGAGACTTGGATCCTTCAGCTTCTCCATAATTCCACGGAACGTTGTGTAAGCTGACAACAGGATATTGTGGTCTGAAAGATAAAGAAATTGGCTCTGGTGCGGCCACTTTCCAAGGATTGTCAGCTCCTTTGAGTTGAATTGGTTGTATAGGAAATACTTTGACAAATCTCATCATCCACTTTGGATATAATCACTCGATCCCTTCCATTTGGTAGGACATGCATTCCCACCCTTGAGTTATGCAAAGGTAATCATCTCATTATTTGCGGACATCGCTATCAATAAGATTCTCAATTAGGTGGCGGATTGCCCAAAGATTCTTTTTCATTGTGACCATGAGAATGTGAATGATATTGACACATTTCATCGAGATTGAACATACTGAGCTGATTGATGAGGAAGGAGAAGGAAGGTAATTCTTCCTTCGTTGATCAACATATGTAATATCTCCTCCATAGATTGGCCCAAATAGGTGAATTCCCTCTGATTGGCAAAATCCCGACGGGATTTAGCATTTGCTCGCTTCACAACCTTATCCTCCATAGCTTCGCTTTCTGAAGGTGGTGAGGAGGCATTTATAACAAAAGGAAGGAGATAGGCATGCTCCTGCCTGATTAATTGGCGTGTAACTTGATGCTGGTGGGTCACCAGTTCTGCCAATTGTTCAATTTGTTTGGAAAGATCTTTCGTCTTTCGTTCCACGGTAAACTGGAACTTTGTATAATCCCATTTATCAACATCGTCTTTGATGGGTTAGGATGATTCGCCGTTAGAATTGGAACCTTGTAAAGTGCTTCAACTGATCATGTTGACCTTTTCTTTTTTTGTGTTGAGAAAGAGGGTTGTCTTGCACATGAGGTTGATCTGGTTTAGTGACCACGATCTCACTGTTGTCTATTAGATCTTGAATCTTATGTTTCAAGGCCCAACAATCTTGAGTATCATGTCCAGGTGCTCCGGCATGATAAGCACACTTCCGAGTAGCATTAAAACCTCTACCATTAGGGTTGGCTGGTGGAAGAAGATGTGTAATTTTCTTCTGAGCAGTCAGAAGAGCAAGAATATTCTCGAGCGAGTCCCCTAAGGGTGTGAATGTTCGAGGTCATTTTACTTCTCCACTTTTAGGCAATGGAGGGTTTGAAGGTTGTGCTGGAAAAGGGGAGTAGTTTCTCCTCTGCATAGGAATACTTGGATTGCCTTTTTGTCCTTGTAGTATCAAGGAAACATCCTCCTCTTTCTTGTTATGGACCCTCCGGGGGTTGTTTCCATAAGATCTGGACTGAATGTGCTCAGCAACAGCTTTAAGAGCGGCTAGGTCTTGAATTTTACCGGACTTCAATCCCATCTCAGCCATCTCACCGTGTTTGATCATTTCAGAAAATGGTTTGCCAATACCAGCTAGAACTCTTTCATAGAAAGGAGGTTCCTGTACGCCTATGAAGGTCATGACCATTTCTGATTCTGTCATGGAAGGAATAACTTGAGCAGCAAGGCGCCTCCACCTTTGAACATACTCCCTAAATGACTCATTAGATCGCTTGACCTTGGTAATTTGGTACCTGGCCAGAGCCATCTAAGATTAAAAAGCAGATTGAGTAAGGAAGGCGTGAGCCGCCTCTTCTTCCCATGTACTATGGATCTTAGAGTTGTCTAGTCGGTATACCACGAATCCAAGCTTCTCCAGTTAGACTTTTTGAAATAAATTTGCATTCGAGCTTTTCATTTTCTCACAGTAAGACCCAAGTTCTCCTATAAACACCTTTAAATGTGTATAAGGATCCCCTAATCTGTCATATTTCTCAAAATCAGGGGTCTTGAATTTCTCTGGATATTGAACACCAGGAAATATGTAAAGGTCTATATATGAAACACTTCCATGTGTTCCAATCCCTTTAAGAACGCGGATAGTTTCCTCCATTTGAAGGACCTTTTTCCTGATATCACCGGTGTCTGGATCTCCTTTGGGATTGGTGTTTTCATGGTATTTATTGGTTGTATCCAACTATTGTTTTGGAACCTGCTTTTTCAGGACCTTGAACTCCTCCTCAGTAGAGGATTACGTATGTGTAGGTATCTTCGCACCACTCGTAGTGATTCGGTGTAATTCTTTTTAGTAGGACATGCCCAAGTCTATGATTTGATTACTCAATTCATCAAATTCTTCTCTGGAGACAGATAGATAGGTAGTCGAAAGAAGACATGATTGGGTCAGTAGGCACAGTAGCCTTTTGGACTTTGAATCAGTAATGTGCCCAATTGCTTCCCTACAAAAGACATACATAGTTTAGTCTTAGGGTAATATAAATGTTATCATAACATGTCTGTTTAGAATTTTGTCCTGCAAAACCGGTTGTTAATTGATAACATGTCATGCATGCACATATATTCTTCATATTTTCCATTACATATGAATGAACATAGAATAAAAATTACAAGTAAATGCTTTTACAAGTAATTTAAAGTGGAAAGTATGAAGAGACTTCCCTCCGCATTTGGTTTATCAGAGGCTGACCTATCTTAGGGTTAATCTCGCGGCTTTTCGGTATGACGGTTCCCAGATCATCGCAATCTACTTGACGGGAAGTTAATTCGGTCATTCAACTGGAGCGAATCTGAGTGGTGCCTTTCCTGAGCCCCGAGGAATCATTCTTCCCACAAGTCCAGTAATCAAACACCGACAGGATAGCCTCCTGGTGGAGGGACCACACAACATACAACGTGTCTCACCGTTTATGCAAAATGATGACATGTGCGAAGCACTAATATTATAGATAGATATTTAGCAGTGCAGTAATTATGATGCATTCATACACATTCATCATAAATGTAAATGCAACATTCACACACAAGCATATAACAATTTTGAAAAGCTTGAAATGGCGGCTAAAGCCCTCTTACTGGAGTCCCCAGCAGAGTCGCCACCTGTCGACGTCAGGATTTTTGAGTGTCCCTTTTCTTTACTTGTTCTTTGGTGTTCTCATGTTAATGTGAGATTTGTTTGAAACAACAAGTGAAAAAGGTCCGACATGTGTAATGTCGATGATGTGACTTGAAGAGTCGCCAGTTGGTGTTTTTAACTAGTTGCACCAACGCAACCGAAAAGGTTTACACATTGACCCAGTGTTTTGACACTGCTAGACAGGTCAATGAAACCAAGATTCATTTTGGGTCTGGGGGCTTGATTATGCGGAGGGAAGGTGTTAGGCACCCCCCGACATCCGTGTTACCACGGTGACTGCCACTTTTCAAAGAAATTGTTATATGAATGTATGTGTTTTTGTGTATGTATATGGATCAATGTGCAATTATTTGAAAGTAGTGCGAGGCCTCGTTCGCACCTATATACACAAGGTTTGAATTTTATAGAAAAATTCAGTTTTAACCAAGATATATCAATGAAGTTTTATAAAAGAGGTTTTTCAAACCCTTTGCTCAATAGGAATTGAGACCTTTTCATACTTCCATTTTATTATTAAATGTTCGGCTTGTTTGCTTTTATTTTCGAGATGCAAAGCATTCTCTAGAAAATAATATACAACAATCTTAACTCCTCATCAAACATGACAACCATCCAAGAAATTGAGACAATCGTAAAATAATGTATAAAGGCTGCTTCTACGATTGAAAGACGTCCATCATGGGAACCGAATCTAGATTCAGTAAATTGAACCTGTGATCACATGATTCCTAGGCTCACATGATACTGCAATTTGTATGGAAAGGAATAAGCAGTTATATATATAAAAGCTGTAAATATATATATATATACAGACATGATCAACCACCACGAAGCAACTCCATGGGGGATCGAAAATGTAAATATATAAAAGCGATAAATATATATATATATATATATATGGACATGATCAACCACCACGAAGTAAACTCGATAATGTTAGTCCATATATGAAATATATACATATATATAAGTATATATATACAGACAGAAATGAAAACTACGGACCAAAGTTCGGGCAAACACAGTCACACGACTCTCAACGCGTACAACAGTGTGTGTTAATATGAGAAGAAGGCTTTATAAAATATGAGAAGGCTTACAGTGGGCTGGCAAAGTAGACTTCTATTGACTTTAAATGGATAAACACTCAGCTCCCGCCGGATAAAAGATAGCTATATGTGAGCTAACTAGTGTTTAGAAGTGAGAAAACACTCAAAAGATATGTATTCAGAGCAAAATGGACAGGGCTTCCTCGCCTTTTTCCGTCCCTCTTCTTCTCAAATGGGTGACCCCAAGGCTTGTATATATAGATGGATGGCCGCAGGTACACCCACACCAGCCGCAGTTGTACCTGCGGCTAGTCGTGGTGCATCCGAGCCTCGCGGGTCCCATTGTCTCGTAGTACGCGTAGTCATGCACTGTAATGTCCGCTCAAACCTGGAAAACTTCAATCCGAGCATTCAAATGAGGTATATCTGACCTTCTTCAGACCGTTTGTGTCAAGAGTTACGCAATGACATGGATTAGAGGTTGTACGAAGTCAGGAAGAGGGGTCTATGCCCATGGTCTTCAAGCTTCAAATTCTATCCAAAGTACTACCACGCGTAATAGTCACTCAGGATTGTCAATCCTCGGCTCTTCTGGGACATTATTGGATGTATGTATATATGAAGTGTTGAGACGACGTGCCATTGTTGAAGGAACAAGATGACGTTTGACTCCTCGCCGGGATTATCGCCATTATAAGCGAAAAGTAGACGTTGCTCAGGGTTACAGCTGAGATTGGACTACTTGTTGATATGTCGTGATATCATCTTGTTGATATGGTAAGATGATATTGTGACTACTTACCGGGGTTATCGCCGGTTTAAACGGAAAGCAGACGTTGCTCAGGGTTACATCTGAGATTGGACTGCTGCTTGTATGTCTCACTATCATCTGTGGACGTTCATGTCTGCCCGTTGTTATCTTCGGGTCTGAGGTGTGTATGCCTCGATAGGATGTCTGAGGTTGAAGCTGATTGCATATGTTTGAAACAAGCATTTCTGGGGTTATCACCGGAACTGCAATGGCATCTCTTGGGGCTATCACCGAGGATGGGGCTACTACTCCCAGTTTTTCTCTAGGACTGGAACTGAGTGTCGCGATATTATCGCCGATACAGAACTATCCTCTCCGGTGTTGTTGTCGGTCTTTTGATCTGCATATCTCGGGGTTATCTCCGAGATTGGAATCGACAGTCCTGGTGTGTGTTCCGGGTTTGAGATGATGTTCCCGGTTTGTGTTCCGGGTAGGAACTGAACTTTCGATAGTATCCAGAATAGATGTAAGTTTTCTTTCAGGGTTATCTCAAAAAGATAAATCTACCCTCCTGCAATGTTAGTAATAGGAGTGCAGAAAATTTCGAATGTCTACAACGCCATTATATTGGGATGAAGTCAGAGAATGACAAATACTCGGACCAGAGTTAGTACAACAAACCGCAGACGTGATGACAGTGATAAGAGCCAAACTAATAGCAACTCAAGATCGCCAGAAGAAGTATGCAGACTTGCATCGGGAAGACCAAGATTTTTAAGTCGGCAGTTTTGTATTGTTGAAGGTATCTCCACGGAAGGGAAAGATCCATTTCGGTAAGAAAGGAAAACTGAGTCCAAGATTCATAGGACCATTTAAGATACTGAAGCGAGTGGGTGAGGTGGCATACAAAGTTGCATTACCACCCAAGTTGGAGCACATCCCTAATGTGTTTCATATATCTGTGTTACGTTCGTACAAGCCTGACTACAAACATGTGATTTCGTATGAACCTATTCAAGTGGAGAAGAACTTGGTGTATGAAGAAATTCATGTTCAAATTCTAAATAGGAAAGAACAAACTATAAGGAACAAAGTCATTTCTTCTGTAAAAGTACTTTGGCGTAACCATGATGTAGAGGTGGCTACATGGGAGTTAGAAGATAGGATGATCAGGGATTATCCCAGTCTATTTGTGTAACCTTGTAGCAATTCCGGGATGAAATTTTTATAAGAGGGGGAGGATGTAATACCCAAGAATTTCCGTGTCTTATTAAATGAATATATTAATGGGAATAAATATTTATTAAATGAAAATGATTTCGTGTTATGAGAAGAGTTAACTCAATTATATTAAAGTGATTAATGTGGAGTTGTAACAAACTCGTTGAAATACCTTGTGTGGCACCGTAATGCGAAATAGTATTGATTATATTAATTAACAAAAGAATTGTTAAGACAAATAATTAATTGATAGTTATTAAAGAATATTTATTAATTGCATATAATTATGTGATTCCATATAAGGAATACACTCTTAAACTAGTAATATCACTAATATGACAGTTAATTCATGTTGTGTAAAAATATTATGGAGATGGATGTTGAAACTGGCTTGAAGCTAAACAAGTTTGGCACTACCGTGTGCACTGCAGCTGCGCCCTCCCAACAAGATAAACCAAGGCTAGCTTGATACTTGTATTGACTAGTCTGGAGAATTTTTTTTTTTACTATAGCAATGAAATGGAACATTAATGTAAAGTGTGACATGAATAAAATCATACGATGATAATATACTCTAATTATATAAAGTATCAAGTAGTACAATAAAATCATAAGGTATTTTAATACAGAAATGATTAAATATCTGTGCATTCTAGAAAACTAAAAAAGGAATTAAATGTTTGAATAAACATTAATATTAACTAAGGTTATAACGTGGTTATGTGAGTAGTAGAAATAATTATGGAATTACCCGGATAATAATAACTGACTGCGTTATTTTATTACGTGTACATGGATTATATGGTGTAAGTAAATAATTAACCCCTAATTTCCTTATATGGTAACAATTGTACCTTAATATTACCTTATGGGTATTAAAGAACCAAACCAAGCCTTAGATGATCAAATGGTGAGATTTTTGCTCTTGTCCCAAATTAAGTGAGATAATAGTATAATGAATAGTAACTTGCACTCTATTTACATAACTTTTAAGTGGCTAAGCATAGGTGATCATGGCTAGCAAGGTGGCTAGTATGGAGTTGTTAAACAACTCTTTAGTAACCAATGTTTTCTCCCATTACACATGAACTCCAACTCTAGTGTAGTGACAATGTCCAGTCCAAGTTTCCTCTATAAATACAAGCTACAATTCCAGATTTTGTGTTGCTAGAAGTTGCCTGATAAGTCATAGTTGGAGAGTTCTAAGTTACTGAGCATTGAAGAAGCCTACTCAGTGAGTAAAAAGTCCAATTCAAGCTTAAGGAGGTATAAACTCTAGTTATGTTCTTGAAATGAGTCTTGTTTAATTATTGGAATTACTTGAATTTTTATGTCAATCAATATGAATTAACATGCTATAAGGTGTTTAAGAAGTTTACTAACATATATGGACTCTTTAGAACAAGTTTAAATCGATAGAAATCAAGTTGGGCGATACTCAGAAAAAGAAAGTCATTTACTGCTCTGAACCGGACATGGCGAATCAAATCCCCTAATTGTACTAGGGTGTATAGCAGATTCATACCGCCTCTGTGTTAAGTTTTTGCCTTTTATTTTAAAATCTGCTAAGTGTGGGTCAATTGATATGACTCAAACTAGCATTCAATCATGTGTAATGTGTATATACAAATATATTAACCTAATGTTTGCATGTTTTACTAGATTAGCATACATGATTAACGAAAGTGTATAGTTTAAAATGAATTTAGAACTTTGGAAATGAACTTGATAAGTATGTATGTCATGATTATATATACTGACTTTGCAAGCATGTTGGTATGATTTAGAAATGCATGAATAACCCGTTAACTTGTGTTTATATAATTTATAAGGAAGCATAAACATGTTGGACTTATTAGTACGCTTTACTAATGAAAATATGCACTTTGAAAGTGAATGTTACCACGCTACTTTGAAAGTTAAAATCTGATATTTGTGAACATGTTTGATGATGCTCTTAGACTCACTCATGTATCATAAATATATATGTACCATGCTTAGGTATCGTAATTCAAGTGAAGCATAAACGAAGCATATTTTGAAACCAAAATGATGCTAATTACACATGTGATATGAATACTCATAAGCATACCTAAAATGAGTTATATTACTACCTTATGTGTTTAGAAAGCAAGCATGTTAGACTTTGTGGTTTCATGACCTTGAATGGCTTTAACTTGTTGAAATGTTTAACTTAGAACTATATTATGAAAGGGGGAAACCTAGATTGACTTAAGAGACATGAAATGACCTTTGACATGATAGTATATATGTTATGTTCATGCTGGATAGAAACCTCAAGGCAACAACTGAGTCTTGGCTTGGCAGGAGGGTCAAGCAGAAATTCTTACCTGACCCTAAACTTAACCATGGCCTTGTGCTACCATCCTGGAATCAGAAGTTAAACATTTTGACAATTTGATTTTTAACAGCTAGCTTATATGATGCCTACATTGCTAGAAATTGGTTACACCCTACTGATATATGTATATATGTGATGATTAGGTAATAAAATAGTGTTTTCCTTATATAATGAAAGTCCATGGGTAAAAAGGGTCTTAAACTTGAGCATTATAAATTTGCTTATAAAGTAACTAGGTATTTGATTTCGTGATAAACATATAAGTTGATTTTGTAATGTATGTGTATACTTGAATCATAACAAGCTTAAATAACGAATGTGTTAGCTAATGGGCATCCTATACTTATAATACACTATAAATAGGATTCAAAAGTGTTAATTTCTTAACGTGGATAAACTACGCTTAAGGCAAGTATCCGAAACCCTTACATTACTTTATTCAATGAATACCGTAAGCAAGTATCTAAACCTTATCTCTTTGAATGCAAGTTATCTTACTTACTCGTTCACTTGAGCTATATCAGTATTTTGTATTATTATGCATATCAGTTGGTTATTGGCTAAGCCTAAGAGTTTCAGAGAGAATTGAGAGAGTAGCTGAGAGAGAATTGAGAGAAAACCTAAGAATTTCAAGCAAATTCTAGCGATTTTAGCAAGGATTACAAGCTAATTGAAGGTATTTTTACATAACCTTAATAATATGTATATATATACATGTATATGTGTTTCACGGCAAAGTTTTATATTATGTGTATTCTAGTTTTTTGTAAATTGTTGTTATGTAACCTGTTTTAGGTGATGGTATATAGTTATGATGTTAGAGGTTGTAGTCTGACATGAATTGTATGCTAATTCATTTTAAAAAGGAAGAAAAGTAAATTACAGTGAATATTTTTCATATGCCTTATGAAAGTTCCAATTTTAGTTGTCAATTTATATGTTAAACTGTATATTAAGTCTTGTTTATGCTAGTTCATTAAAAACCGAAGAGAACATAGTTTGAACGAAGTTATTTGGTGAAGAATTGTAATCACAGTGTTGATTTTTGTAAAGGAACTCAAAAATGGAGTTTTTGTATGAAAACAAAGAATTTGAGGAATTAAACTAGTTAAAGTTGTTGTTAAATTGTTCTATATTGAGGAATATGTGAGGAAACATGGTTGTAATAGTTCTATACCAATTGTATGTGTTAAATTCACTATTTTGTGGGTGAAATTCGTGTTAGTTGGGCTAAAATTGTTCATGGCATTTTACGGTTTTGTCTGCAGCATCGCATCGTAGCCACTGCCGATCCCAAAGTTGTGTATGGCTCAATTGCCACCATACCACTGCTACGAGATAGTGAGTTCTCTCACCGCCAACTGCAGATTTTTCGATGCCATTGTAATGGAGTTCAATTATGTGCTAATGTAATAAACATGTAGTAAAGAGGTTAAAACCTTGATGTGTAATTGATAAATTTAAAGTTGTAAAAATTATTAGTAAGTTATGAAAGTGATATGTTGGAACTTAGTGTACATATTGAATGGTAACTAGGTGTTGTGAAGCTAACACTTATGAATTCTGAAATGTATATGGTAACGTAAGACTTGTGCTAAATTAACAAGTCTAATTAGAAATGCGTGTTATGTTGGAAAGTGAATATTAGTATGTCCAATAGATATTATGGTTCTAATACTATGTGTAGGTGAACGTGAGTTTTAATATTATAGCTTACGCTCAAGGCAAGTTTTCTAACTCTACACTTTCATTGAGCTAGTTCTATTATTACATTGTGCAACTTTATTCCTATGATTGAGTAAGTTCTTGTATCTAATTTGTTTATGAGGGTGCAAGTTTTCCAAAACCTTATTTCATTAAATTGAGCTTGTTTTAACCCTAAGTTTATTGGAATTCTAATCATTGTTGGTTTACTCTAACTTGTTTATAGTTAAACAAGTTTCTTTTGTTCATTCTTTTATAGTAGATGTTTCTTGAACTTTTATTCCTAGTGTTGAATTGTCGTACTTCAATCACTTTGCATATTTTATTATCATGTTGAGCAAGCTTTGTTTCCAGCTTGCTATCAATTAGTGTACATTCAGTAATAAAATTTCTAATTTGACAAGATCATAGACCTAGCATATTATTGTTCAAGCATAGGTTTATCATGTTATTCAATTTATCCAATGCTTATGCTATGTAGTTATTTTCAAGCATGAGTTTAATATATATAGTCAATTCACCTATGTTTCTCAATTGTTCTATTTTATGTTGTTATCATACAATTGTTGTGTTATTAAGCATTGTTGATTCAACTAGTCCCCTAGTTGATGATCGTTAAACTTTAAATTACCCTTGAAAGCTTATCCAAACCAAACTTTCTTTGGTGCAGACTTATACTCTAAAACTGAGAAGAACAACTCTATTATAGGGGATATGCAATACGTTTAGATGTTTGTGCACAATACATGGTACGAAGGGCTAATCCCCCTAAGTACGTGAAGTCCCTACAGTATAAATGTTAAGGTTAAAGTTGAAAGATTACTTGTAACCGAGGACATAGTTCACGGTCTAATGACCCTCAGATATATATTCCATATTTTGATTCCAATCTTTGGTTATCATTGATAGAGTACTATTCAGTTTTGATGAGCCTATTCATTGACAGTTATTATATTCTTGTTGGTTCATTGCTATATCTAGTGAGCAATTGTTTTGCTCACTCTTGCTTAATTATAATTATTGCAGCTAAAGTTGAGAAGGTAGATGAGCCTTCAACTAGCAAAGGAAAGGGAAAAATGTGCAAGTGATGAAGACTTGTAATTTTATTTATTGTCATGAATAATAGACTTTTTATTTAATGATGTAAAGTAATTTCCGCACTTGATTGATGTTAAGGTTAGACAACCTAGGATGTTTTTGGATTTAATGATGTAACCCTTTTATAGGGAGGATTTATGGTTTAAATGTTATTTTATTTAGGTAGATAGTATGATTAAATGGAAGTGAACACCAAGTCTTATGGGAATGAAGTACCTAGATTTGGGGGTGTCACAAGTTGGTATCAAAGCTTTAGGTTATGAACCTTAGGTGGGGAAAAGCCTTAGGAAGTAACCTTCGAAAAGATAGTGGTGATAAACTCTTATCGAGTTTTAAGGAAGAAGTAATAAAATACTTATGTGCTTATGTGGTTACAACTTATGTGCTCTTGAGTGTCGAGTAGTAATGATTAGTAATTAAAACTTAAAATTTTGTTGTCAGGATGGCTAATGTAGGAGAATCCAGTCAGGCTAGGGAGGAAGGATCCCAGATGCCTAGAGAGGAGGAGCCTCAAGATATTAAGGTGATTTGAGAACAACTACTTCCATGGGAATCATCTCCGTTGGTTACAGTGGTTGAATGGGAGGGTTTACCTGATGAGGATGATGAGATAGAGACAGACGATGAGGACCCCGTTGAGCTGCCACAGTCGAATGAGGATGAGGAAGATGAGAAGGAAGAGATTCCACGTAACTCGATATATGCACGTATGTAAGACGAGGTATAAGATCGCAATGTAGAACTCCAGGATACCATATAGGAGTTGCAAGAGATAATAGCTGAACAGTAGATCGCAATGTAGCTGAACAGTAGATCGCAATGGCGCAGAAGGACAATGAGATCCAGGATTGAGATGAATGCTTGAATAATGTCGAAGAGAAGCAGGTCCACACTGAAGAAGAGAAAGAACAAATGACAGCGGAGATTACAGAGTTGAAGAAAAAGTTGAAAGAAGAATCTACTAAGAGGGAAAGAGCCGAAGATGCATACGAGGAAGCTTTTCAACGAGCCCGGGTAGCAGAGAGAGAGGTACAAGTGAAGAGGATGAAGATGGAAGAGATGAATGACGTATTCAACATCATGATCAATCAAACTCAAGATCGGGTCATGTGTTATCCTATTCAGTTCGAGATGCTGCCATCGTACATATTAGATCGCCGAACAATGTTCCGAATTATGGAGGAGGAGCGTCTTATGGCTATGCAGCATTTTAGTAGGATGTCATAAATGTAATAATTATGTGATTAGTGAGTAAAAAAAATGTAAATCCCGGGTATGATATAACCAGTGGGATGTGATGATGATGAAGTTATCCTACAACTTTTGTAGTTTAGGAAAGTAATGTAAATAGCAGTGATGCTATTGTTTTGATGTTTCCTAAAATATTATGAATGAATAAAAGTTATTGTTTTATTCAAAGTGTTATGTGTTACGTGATAATCTTTTATGATGTGAAAATTAAGTAGTAAATACTTAAAAGGGTTGAATAGAATCTAATGGCTGTACTTCTACAGAAAATGCCTCCAAGACGTCAACCACGACAAAGAACTCCTAAGGGATCTACCAATAACAACAATGCTAAGGCTAATCCAGTTCAACAGTTAATAACGTTACTACCAAGAGCATTACAGAACCAGGCACAGAATCAAGCTGTGACTTTTAAGGATTTCAAGGCGGTTGGGCCACCAGAGTTCCGTGGGTCCATGCATCCAGTCAAGGTATAGACTTGGATCATGGAGATAGAGAAGGTTTTCGATGTTGCTAGAGTAGGGGATAATCAGAAGACTGCTTTTCCAACATTCATGTTCAAAGCAGAGGCTAGTTATTGGTGGCAAGCGAATAAAACACGAGGAGGTCAAGGGGTTATGACATGGGATAGGTTTAAGGAGATATTCTTCTAGATCTATTTCCCAGCGAGTTCAAAGAATCAAATGGAGGTACAATTTCTGGAACTAAAGCAGGGCATCATGACAGTATCGGAGTATGTCGCAAAAGTCAATGAGTTAGCGAGATTTGTGCCATATCGAGTGAATACGAATGAGCGCAAGGCAAGGAAATTTGAGCAAGGACTGAAGCCATGGTTGTACAACAAAGTCTCTCTGTTCCAGCTAAAGACGTTTACGGCAGTGCTTGAGAAAGAAATTCTCGCTGAGAGTGGAGGCGAGGATGTAACAAAGCACAACCAAGAGCATAGAAAGAAGAAAAATGAGGGTGAAGCTAAGAATGGTGGTGGTAACAGTGGAAATGGTAACAATAATTTGAAAAGGAAGTGGAATAAAAGTGTGGGAGCTGGAAATCAGTAAGGTAACTAGCAGAAGAAGAAGATTGACACATGTGCTACATGCAGGAAGTTTCACACGGGTATGTACTTAAGGGGGAAGCGGGTATGCTTTAACTATGGCCAGGAGGGACACATTGCCCCAAATTGCAATCAACCCAAGAAGAATGCTTGCTACATCTATGGGTCGAAGGATCATTTTGCTCGTGAGTGTCCGAAGAAGAAATCTGGTGAGACAAATGGAAGCAAGGGAAATGCTAGTGGAGGTACACTAACTATTACTGGACCAACATCATCAAATAACCCCACAGCCAGAACCTTCAACATGACGGTGCAGGACGCAGTGCAATCAAAAGATGTAGTTCAGGTATTATCCCAATCAATGATATAAATGCATATGTATTATTTGATTCGGGTGCTACTTGCTCATTTATATCTGATGAATTTGCTAAGAGGTTAGAAATACCTAGTGAAGAGTTGAATTTCCCTTTAGACATAGAAATTGCGAATAGGGAAGTAATTCCTGTTAGATTCGTATACAAGGATTATAGGGTGAATATTAAAGGAAATGTCATGAAAGTAGATTTAATCCCGATAAAACTTGGAGAGTTTGACGTGATATTGGGAATGGATTGGTTATTCAATTATGGAGCGATAATTGATTGCCAAAAGAAGTGTATAAACTATATAACTCTGTCAAAGGTGGTTTTTCATGGTAACAAATTGCCTAGACAAACAAGGTGTCTGACGGTTATGCAGGCCAAGAAGTTGTTGAGTCAGGGCTGTGTAGGGTACCTAGCCTACATAGTCGATACTCAGAAGAAGAAGGAGATAAAACTGAAAGAGAAACCAGTGGTTAGGGACTTTGTAGACGTGTTTCCAGAATATTTTCCAAGACTTCCGCCTGACAGATAAATCGAGTTCGTGATCGACTTAGCGCCAGGGACTACTCTGATATCGAAGGCCCCGTACAGAATGGCTCCGGTAGAGATGAAAGAACTAATGGTGCAACTGTAAGAACTGTTAAATAAGAAGTACATTCAGCCGATCGTATCACCGTGGGGAGCGTCTTTGCATTGATTATAGAGAATTAAACAAAGTCACTATTAAAAACAAATATTCGTTGCCAAGAATAGATGACTTGTTTGATCAATTGAAGGGTTCTAAATATTTCTTGAAAATAGATTTGAGAAGTGGGTTCACCAATTGAAAGTAAGGAAGGAGGATGTACCAAAGACGGCATTCCGAACTCGGTAGTGAAATTACAAATTTTTGGTGATGTCTTTTGGTTTGACAAACGCCCCTGCATCATTCATGGATTTGGTGCCAGACAATCCTGGTGGAGGGAAAATTCATTAGTGACGGCACTAATAGTATTAGCGACGGGAACGCCGTCGGCACTGAGTTAATATCGACGGGATCATTCACGATGGTATTTCCGTCGAGAATGCGTCTTATATTTTAAACACTGGTTCAACGGCAATGAGCATATTTTTTCATTACCTCTTAATTTTCTCCTTCCCTCGCATTTTAAGCTAGCATATCTCAAAACCCGATTCTCAGGTAGTTAAATCGATTTATCCAATTGAATCTCGTTCATCAATTTTGCCCAAGTTAATCGCCTATTCCAATTAAGCCCGGTTAATGAAGCGTCTTCCACCAATTGGTAAAGCGTCTACAACCGATTCAGCCACACAATGCACCTTGCTTGATTCTTCATTTAGCCCCATTTCACCCTCAGTTGATTCTACAGTTGTTCTGCACTTCATCATTTTGGTAAATTTTTAAATTTTATTCAACACTTCTATATATATATATATATATATTG
This sequence comes from Panax ginseng, assembly GCA_020205605.1. Classification (NCBI taxonomy): domain Eukaryota; kingdom Viridiplantae; phylum Streptophyta; class Magnoliopsida; order Apiales; family Araliaceae; genus Panax; species Panax ginseng. Next base: position 86,867,079 of record CM035139.1, on the reverse strand, counting down.
CATATCAGTTCCTTTTTTTGCTTATTTCACTTTCATTATTGTGTTTATTCAACTGTGTATTTCATTTAATTCAAACACAAGGACAAATTGGTTGAAATTGTTGTTGTCGATTAAAACACCGAAGTAGGCAGGCAGGCAGTGGCCATTTGACAGTTAAATTGGGACAAAGTGAGTACTTAGTATATATAATTCTGCTCATTTGCTTGCTTGCTTGCTTTATTAATTGGTTTCCTAACCTTGCTTGCTTGCTTTATTAATTGGGACAGAGTGAGTACTTAGTATATATCTTTTGTTAAAATTCCTTGTGTTTGAATTTATTCCACTTTCCTTGTGTTACAAATTGGGAATTTATATTGCAAATTGGGAATTTTTAATAAACTTGGGATGGAGTTAGGTTAATACTATGTCGGTTGCTAAGACAGCCTGGAAACATAGGTAATCGAAGCTATTCATTTTTATTTTCTCAATTTTGAGAAAAAACGTCTGTGCCTTATAACACAAGAATCTCAAACACATATATAAGACGATTGCAATTCAATCTTCCCACCTTTTAGAACGTCAAACACAAAAGCTGTTGACAAGAATTTTAAAATATTATTTATCAATCCTTCAGAAAATATTATATTTGATATTTCCGTTCTCCTCTCACAAGAAGGACCCATCTCATTCTCACATGTAGCAGGGGGCCTTGTGGAAATAACATCTCCCTAAAGATAAAGGAGAGATGAATTTTTCTACAAATGACACATGTTTGCTTCAGGATAATGAATTCAAAAGGACAGAAAGCACACAACCTAGCAATATCAAGTGCATAGCTCATAAGTTGCTAGGTCAAGGCGAATCTTTTTAGTCAAAATGTCATCCAAATTTCCCTAGCAAAAGCAATAGAATAGAGAGTGTTAGTTGTGAATGTGCAAACTCACTAACATTGGCTAGTTTGCAGTAAAAATATTAACTTAGACATAGAAAAGACATTCGGCGGAAATGAGTGACTAACAACAAGTACATGATGATTACATCATATCTTGTAGATCACCAAATCATGGTTTCATTTAAAATTATTCATACAAGACAAAGAAAATGAAAGAAAATATGAAAACAAAGAACAGGAAGGTTTTCAAAGCGTGGGAAGTTGGGAACTAGAGTTCCACATCGAAAAAGGAAATTAAATAAAGTGACCATGGTCCATGGTCAATGGGTAATTAAATAATTCCATGTATTATATATATATATATATTATTTATGAACTGATAGGCAGTTCCATTTTTTTTTGCTTATTCAATGGACTTCAAAACAAAATTCCCAGCTAATATGAATTCTTTATCTGTTATATTTGTGAGGCCCCAAAAATAGGTCCAATTCATCCAACCCATTCTGAGTCGCCAAATACATGGTACAGAAAACAACTACAACTTTATTACTGTCGTGCAAAATACAACAACACATATACTGTGAGTTTTAATACAAACTGTGACTCATGTCCCAACTATGGACAACACCTCACATTGATACCTTACATAAAGGTACAGTCAATAACTATTTTAGAAATTAAAATCTTTGGGAAATGCTCAAGGAAACCTTCGTATATAGGAGACCATGAATCTAAGTTATGATAGATATCATATGTCCAGAGAATTATCCTTGGTTGATCCAATAGACCCAAAAGAAAAATGAGAAGATTACTATCATGTTCCTTCCAATGGTGAGTCTTCTCTTGACATATAACTATCTCCATTGTCTCCAGTTGAAAATTATATGTCAAATAAACTCCAAGATCATATAGGTAGTGCTCGTAGATATACTCAGCAAGTGGATGTGCACAACCCTGTCTTATGATAACTTGTAGGTCATTAGACATCTTATATGATAGTGGCAAAACACCCTTCCAAAGTTGGGTTCACCTTACCCTATTTGGTTCACTAAAATTAAATATCAAATGACGTATACAATACGACACACTTATCTAAAGTTCTCAATAAAATTATTTCCATACTATTTAGGAGAACCTCAATGACTATAGACCAATTACTCTATTCCCCGTTATCCCCGCTCAACCCGTGAACACTCTTATTACAAAAAAGAATTGTGAAGCAAAAGGGTGAGCCTACAACAAGCTCAATAAAGAATATTATGACTAAAGATAATTAAATTATCAATAGCCTTCATCAGTAATAAATCAGAGATTTAGAACATATGGTAGATGATAAAACTTTTCAACCATAGTTGCAGCGAAATGAGTAATCAATTAGAAGAGTCAAATAGACTATAAAGTCTATTATCTTCTCCATGTTAAAAGTCCACCAACAATGCTTTAACCCTGTAACATTAATCAACAGATCCTGTTCACAGTCATGTGAATAACTCATAATCATATTGTAGTTCTAATTTTTTCTTGTCATCCAAGACAAAGATATTTTTCATCACATGTCTTTACCTGAAACATCAAAGATCATGGTTATACCAAATAACAATTCATGTTCATAATCATACTAATAAGTTAATCTTTGCACTATGGGCCAAAGATATTCATTAACAGTTCATCTTTGCACTACATGCCAAAGATATTCAACAGCAGGTCATCTTTGCACTACGGGCCATATATATTCAACAACTGGTCATCTTTGCACTATACGCCAAATATATTCATCAACAATTCATCTTTGCACTACAGGCCAAAGATGTTAATAATTCAAAGAAATATATAATCATTTTAGAATTTATATAAACAATAATTATAACTATGTTGATCAATTCACCTTTGCTCTTAAGCTAAAAATATTCAATTGTAAATTCAATGGTCATGATCATACCAGTTAACAATTCATCTTTGCACTACTGGCCAAAGAGAACCCATAGTCACGATCATACCAATAATCTACCCATCTTTAAACTTAAGTCAAAGAGAAATTTCATCACCGGGATTATAAAAATGTTATATATGATAATAAAAACAATACGATCAACAACTGCATTTTATTTCATGTGTAATATTCATGAATTAATGATTTCATAACACCTTAATCCAAATGTTATAAATCACTTAATAATCTTATAATCTAATATTATTAATATTACCATAATATTTTAATCATTTCTTAAACATATAAACAATTTATTTTAATTATTTACACTTTACCAATTCATACATTTAATCATCTTAAAATGCCAAAATCATAAACTTTCATCACCAATAACCAAAACCCTCATAAAAAATCTGCATATACCTTATATCGGATTCCCAAGCCATAAAATCATATTTTTTAATTTTGTTACTTCACATAACATATTTAATTCATTTACTCAAAACTAGTCCATTTTCATGACAAATACCAAATCAGTTCCAAAAATGTTTCTTTTCTGGGATTTGGCAGAATATAGTCCCATATTAAACATATATTTTTCTCGGAATTTATAAAATTCATTTACTATTTTTCACATGGCCAAAACTGCCGAATATTTAGACATTTATCATAAATTGTACTTTTGTCCAAAAATACTGAAATTTATAGAATATACTGATGTTATATAGATGTACTCCCAATAAAAATTTCACCAATTTTGGAGTTAACCACAAGGAGTTATAAGGGTTTACTTTTAAAATAATCTTTTCTCATAAAATCCATAACTCCTAATATATCCATCCAAAAATTGCCATTTTTGGACAAAATCGAGAAAACTCATCAAAATATCATTTCAAATTTTTCCAGAATTTTTGAAGATCAGAAAAATTACGAAACTGAAGAAACATAATAACCCTTAAAATCCCTTACCTCAAAAGAGTAGTACTTTTGACCGGAATGTAAAGCCGAAGGAACCTTGCACTGAATAGTAACTCTCAAAATATCTAAATACTCACAAAATACTCTTGATAATATAGAGAAAGAAAGAGAGAAAGCTTATGTTTCTAGTTTGATTTTCAATTCTAACTCAACACTTTATTTATAAGAAAATGTTAGCACGCCGAAGCAGACTTGACCTGCTACTTGATGGCTTTACCTGCTACTATTGCCACCCACCACATTTGAATTAGAATTTTAGTACATTTCTTCACCAACCATAGGTGGGGCCCACACAATTTTTGAACCAGTCACCTCTTAAAATTCATAACAATTTATACGTTTATTTTTAACGGTTCAAAATTTGTGGACATATAATCAACTTATATATGTATAACATATCCAAAAATCACAACGATACAACGGTCGAATTAAAAATTATAACTCACGCAATATATCACAAGAACGCTGGTTTAATTTTTAATACCTCCTTTTCGACAAAAATACTGATAAAAACACCTCAACATTAATTCCTTCATTTATAACCACATAAATAAATAAATCCATCATTGATATCCGCATCAAATAAATATTTCCTTATCAATAATTAATTTTTCACAAATAATATTACAGAATCACAATAATGACAACCAGGCAGTTCCCAGGAAAGAGGGGGCTTTCCAATAAGGATTTATCCGTACTGGCGCGTAATTAGGTGACCAAACCTCTCCTTAGACAGAACTTTCTAGACATTGCCAATAATGCTATCTAATAATATTATTCAAATAATATGAATTATTGATACGATAATGAGAAATTCTGTGCAGTGACAATTATTGAAACAATAATAATATAAAATATCAACGCAACAATTATTGAATCAATAAAATAAAATATTGAACAGTAATTACTGTAACAATTATTGAGTAGTGCCTTCTTACGTAAGAATCAATAATTCCAAAAATACTGTGCAATAACATGTGATATTGTGGAACCACGCGTATTACAATATTTTAACCACCGGGTAATCCAACAGTGTTAACGGTAACGATTACGTCGTTATTTATAAAAACTCAAACTTGTCTTTTTCTTCATCCAACAGTTATTCTCTTATGGGGACCACAAATGGCTGCGCCGTCGTACGAATATTCTCCAACATCAAGAATATTCCACGACCAAACGAATATTCCCCGACAACAATGAGTATTTTATAGCCACTTACATATTATGAAAAAAAATTCATATCTCACCATTAACTTTAACTTTTTATCAATTTAACCATTTACTGAATAGTAATTATAAGAAAAAATTGAATACTTTTATTTCATAAAATTCGGGGTCTTACAATCTCCCCTTGTGAAATTTTGTCCCCGAAATTTACGTACCTGGTATTTCAAAGAGTTTAGAATACCTTGCTTTCATTTTAGATTCCATCTTCCCTGTCCTCATGATTTCTCCATTTCTCATCTCCTGTATTTCAGATATCATTCTAGAATACAGTCTCAAAACAAAGGTTAATTCACATATCACAATTTGTCAACTTAAGTAAGAAAATTCAGCTTAGGTAGGACACATACTAGCGAAGGATATTACTCGTCTCTCCCATCCTAGTTCTAATCCCGGATGTCCGCCAGAGATCATATCCCTAAGCTCTGATACCAACTGTGATGCCCCTAAAATAGGTCCAATTCATTCAACCCATTCTGAGTCGCCAAATACATGGTACAGAAAAATAACTACAACTTTATTACTATAATTGTAGTGTTCAGTAAGCCTATACTGAATTGTCGGTTGTCCAGATGGCAATTGATCCTACAACAATTTGACATTATCTATGAGACGCAAAAATATGTCAAAGGTCAAGGAATTGCGGATCAATTGGCCGCTGCACCTGCAGGGGATTACAAACCCTTGGAAACATATTTCCCCGATGAAGGGGTAATGGCAATTCAGCAACACCATCAGTACGATGCATGCCATACATGGAAAATGTACTTTGATGGAGCTGTTAACACAGAAGGTTCTAGAGCTGGAGCAATTCTAGTATCCCATGCGGGGTAGCGATATCCCGTCAGTAGTCAAATTAAAGTTTAATCGACATCAACAAACACGAGTAGTATGAAGGCTTTATCATGGGGCTAAAACTTCACCGTTCAATGGGCATCAGGCGGTTAACTATCTTTGGGGATTCCGAATTGGTAATCAAATAATCCACCGGAATGTATGAAACCAAAGAACTACATTTGCTGCCTTACTATCGGCAAGTTTTACATATGGCTTTAGAGTTCAAAGAAATCTCCTTTCTACACATTCCTCGTAATAGGAATGATTTTACGGATGCACTAGCAATGTTAGCCTCCTTGGTTCAAATACCTGACAAGGAAAATATGCCAAACATCATGTTTGCCCTGCAAAAGGCCCCAGCTTATGGGAACTGTGTTGGAGAAGTATCGGATGAGCTACCTCCTATCCACAATCCTTGGTATCAACATATCAAGGAGTATCTACGAGATGGATCTACACCCGCTAAGGCGAGCCTGACTGAAAAGAGGCGGATCCATTGACTTACTATGAAATTCTACCTGAGCGGATATGCACTCAATAAAAGGGATGCAGGATTAGGTCTCCTCAGATGTCTAGACAAAGACTAAGCTTAGAGGCTCATGGATGAGATCCATGGTGGAGTATGTGGCCCACACATGAGAGGCCCCTTACTTGTTAAGAAGATCCTCAAAATAAGGCATTATTGGCTTACGCTCAAAGCTGACTATTATTATCACGTTAAGAGGTGTTATCAATGCCAAATTCATGGGAATCCTATCTACGCGCCTCCAAGGGAACTCCACAATATGAGTTCGCCATGGCCCTTCTCAATGTGGGGAATAGACATGATTGGGCCCATCGAGCCCAAAGCCAGTAATGGACATCGATTCATATTCACCATGATCGACTACTTCATCAAGTGGGTAGAAGTAGCCTCCTTCCCCAGGGTTACTAAAGAAGTCATCATTGCTTTCATCAGAAACAATATCGTCTATCGATAAGCCCTAAATACGGCAATATATCAAACGGTGCTCCGATCCCTGATAGGAAAGATGACCAAGATGCAACATCTGTACACTCCGCAGGCTGAAAGAAGTATGACATGGCTATATCCGTGGTGAAACAATACCCATGTCGTCTGAAAGTGCCAATAAGTCTCAAGTGTGACATAAACCACACGTACACCATGGTTAGAGTACTTTAGTAAAAACTCCCCGAATAAGTCGCAAAGACGTGTGGCCGACCTTAGAGTCTCTGCTATGATCATTGGTATAATGGTGTGACCCTCCCTAAGAGCTCTTACATCCATGATGACTCCTATGTCCAACTCATCCATGTAATGTAGCATGTAGATTTATGATAGTATGCACAATAGCAGTACATTTACTCTAGCAAAGCGCCAATGATCCTCCGATGTGGTGAAATCCCCGGAATGTCGTGTATAACTATCCTCAAAGCCAAATCTGTCAAACAAAAAATGTTGGGATATAATGTGGCCAAATTTGAGCTCATCCTGCACCACCCTACGCCTCAAGCCGGTGAGGGTCATGAACTTCCTACTCATGTCTCCAATCGCCATATGCACGCAAGGTCTGTCAAATGGCAGTATCATCAAACGTGCATACTCCTCCAGAGTATGAGTCAACTACTGCGTCCCAAATCGAAAAACCTGCCTCTCTGATACCTAGTGCTCCAGCATGCCCTCTAATAATCCTGTGGGAACCTGAAACATCAACAAGGTCATAGTGTGCTGTAACAATTGATCTACAGTCACCCTGTCTGATGGTGACATGTTATCATACCACGATCACATACCAAATACCACCAAAGATGATGGGGTATGATCAATACGGCTAACTGTCGAAGAAGACATCTGTATGGGCCGTGTCATAAGACCATCCAGGGTCAATACGGAATATATCTGGACCTACATACATATGCATAACATAATAACATGCATGAAACAATAGATGGAAATATGATATAGGGAATGGAAAACTGTAAATACATTCCTAAGTATATCATCCTCTAATACATATCTGTACAGCTAAAATATAGGGAAATGGGGCAAAACTGCCCTACATCTAACAGAGGCCTATCAAAAGATATAGTGAGAATGGGGCGAAGCTACCCAATGTCTAACAGAGGCCTATCAAAAGAGATAATGAGAATATACATCAGAAGAAGACAATGGTTTCAATGTCTACATCATCAATCCTGTCCACCTTATTTTACTCCTCCTGAGTCACTGGATCTCTATCCATAGGGATGTAAGGCCTATATAAGGGAGGATCTGCACCGGCAAAACCATATGGGTCACCTGAGGGGCCAGCCCCAGAGCTGGAAGGAGCAAAAGTATCTACCTCTGAAGGATCTCTACCCAAATACCAGATAAAGAAATGTGCCCGGTCCACCTGCCGGGTCAAACTGTTAATCTGTGTCAAATGAGTCAGATCTCGGACATAGGCTAGCCAATCCGTCATCATAATAGATCCTGGAACCATATTCCCCATGAACCCGAAGTGGGCGTGGAGTGCAGGTTCGAATAGTGCGAGGAACCACCAATCTTTGGAACATCACACAGTGCGGGACCCTCTGATAATGTGAAACCGTTAATCCCCAACAATGGGATATCAATGACGGGTGACTATAAAACAGTCCAATAATGCCTGGCAGGAGGCAAGATCGGCATGCGAATCTCTCCTATAGTGCTCCTGATAGCACGTTCTCCTAAAAAGAGCTCCCATCTTCAATCTGTGAAGAGAGGAATCCTACGGGTGGAAATCACATGCTCAACACCAGTCAGGTACCCATCCTTAAATCTAATGCTCAAATACTCCCCAGAGTAGGGAACCCACGTGATGACATCAGCTGTCAACAACTCCAATTGTAGGCAACAATGAGTAAAACCCTCAGTAACAGAGACCTCTGCTAGTATGGAATGATGCCATCTTCGTCCTCGTGGATAGGTGTCTAAACCTAACATGCTCACAAGACGCAAACATGGAAGCCCCTCATAGCCACAAAACTGCCAATGTAAACGCAAACATCTGCTGTTAGTTAACACTCTTAACCTATACATGGGAAAAGACAAGAGAAACACTCACCAGCAGAAATGGGTAGAATCCTAACCAAGCCTCGATCAAGCCCTGCGATTGCATGTGCATTCCCCTGAGTTATCTGCTATAAAGCAATCCCTAATGATCATTAGGAAAAATTACCAAAGAATGCGATCCCTGACTCTCACATCATCGGGTATGGGCTCACTCAACAACCCGCTCATAGCATCTATGCTCAAAGGACCTGTTCTATAACCTAGAATGATTATTAATCGGGAGGATTCTGGCTATGAGCTAGACTAAACGAGTAAGAATTTTCAAGACGAAATTAAAATTTTTCCAGGAATAAAAATATTTCTGGGGAAAAAGACAAAATAGGCACTATTCATCCATTTCTGCTGGAAGATTTATTTTGAATTTTTGAGAAACGCGTAATGATAGAATTCTGAGACGAGATGGAATATTCAATAATATTTTAGTTATGGCAAAAACGAAGTTTTCGCCAGCGGACTTAAAACCTAAGGGTTAGGAAAAGTGAGTTCCGAGAATTTTATGATTTCGTATAATAATTAGAGTTATTATGCGTGAGAAATACGAGTATAATACTAGTTATTATACGAGTATAGTACAAAGATTAGTACATCGTATAATACGAATATCGTACGAACTATATACGAAGAGAATACGAGAATGGAATGCGTATAATACAATTAGTCTAAATGGACTTTGAGTTCATGGACTTTGAAGAATCCAATTAGACTTGGATTATATCAAGCCTAATGGAATGTGTAATCAAGCCTAGGGTAGGCCCAATAAGAATTAATATAAGGCCCAGTGTTAGATTTAATTAAGCCCGATCCAAGAAAATGTACCGTGGATCGAACCGATGGGTAATCAGATGGGTAAAACCCATGGGGCAACCCATGGGGAAGACCCATGGGCATGTGGGGTGGCCACTTGGCCACCAAGTAAGGGTGGTGGCCAAATAAGGGTGATGGCCAAGTAAACTTGGTGGCTAAGCCATGAATAGTAAGGAGGTGGGGGTGAAATGACCAATTTGTCCTAAGCCTTGGTTTTCTATAAATAGAAAGCTTAAGTTCATTATTTTGAGCTTTTGAAAATCCTACTCTATGAGAGATAGAGAGAGAGTTTGGATGGGAGAAGAAGAGGGAGAGAATGAGGAAAAGCTAGCTCGAATGCACGCTTTGTCCGACGGAAGGAGATTAAAGAAGAGCAGTGTCCCAGAACCTAGTTTCTTCTAATTTTCTTTAAGTTTAAGATGTTCAAAAACATAACTTAATGAAGATAAGAAGTAGATGAAGTTAAGAATGATTTCATATAGTTGAAATCATGAGAAAATGAAGAAATAAGAAATAAGAAATTTAGTTTATAAATTTCTTAAGGAAGTGTAAGATTCGTAAGGATTTTGAGCGATCCGAATTAATCTTATGAATGAGTAGGTCAAATAAGTAAGGAATGATGTTCTATAACATCAAATTCCAAGAAAAATTAAAATTGTAATCCAAAATATCGATTAAAACTGAAGAACACGCGAAGAACGCAATGAACACGTGAAGAACGCGAAGAACGTTGTTGATGGACAAATTTAAAACCACCGTAGGATAATTGTTATTGATGGAAAAGTTTAAAGCCATCGCGTTTAAGTTATTTGCTTATTGCTTGGTTAGGAATTTTAGAAACGTTCATGAAGAGTGGATTAAAATTGAGCTAAGTGGCGCCATGATCTACGAAGAAAGGAAGGGAAGACACGCGCACAGCCTTGATAGGCAGCAGGCGATGCTCGAAATGAGATTTTCTTGCTCAATTCTTTGAAATTTGTGAAAGAAAGAAATATGAACATTTAATTCAACTAATGTAACACTTAATCAAGTGTATTAAACCTTTAATGAAGCTTGAATGAAAAGATTAAACGATAGTAAAAGACCAAGAATGTAGACGCGGGTTACGGAATCAATGTCTGGGAACCGTAGTCACAATGAAACGAACGTGAGGGATTGCTATAATTCTGATTCCTTAAACGTTGATTGACTAGAGTAATGAATGACATTTCGATGTTATGTCATTGTCATGAGAGATGAATGTAAAGCGTTTAGACGTTGTGAACGCAATGTTGTCGCGATGAACGATCGGTCTTAACATACAATGAACCGTATGGCTTTGACATTAGGAAAGCATAATGAACATGGGGTTCAGGTGACGAGTAATGAAAGGAAGTAATTAAAACCTTGGATGAAGGTTGAATAGAATTAAGAGGCAAGTAACGTAACTGTTGAATACGTAAATGATCCTCATTAATCGTATTCACGTTGAGCGAACGTTTTAGGTATACAAAGATTGTATGACTTAGACGTTGATGGGAGTAGTAAGTAAGATATGAATTATCAAGAAAGTCGTAGCAAACGGTAATAAGATTAATGAATGTCGAATGTGAGTCGGATGAGAATGTTAGAATGAAATATAAGCGTTGGACACTTGAACCGAGTTAAAGGTTAAGTGTACGTGAATATTAAACGGGTAGAACCTACACCCTGTGTATGGTTTGACTATAAGGTAATGAATATCAATGATTAAACCTGTGAACGGTAAAGAAGTTGAATTAAAGACAAGTGCGTATAACGTAAAAGAAGCAGAGTTAATGTTTATAAATTGGATGATGTTCTGAGTCAAATGAATCGGACGTTGTAAGATAATAATAAGGTAGTGTAAAATGCTTAACGCAATAAATGCGTAGAATGAATATTGAATGATCGTCCATAGTATACAAAAGATTGTATGACTTAGACGATAAAGAATGAATCCTTTATTTTTCTAAAAGCCATAAGGAATAAGAATTTGATTTAACGAACATTATAGCTTAATAGCTCGGGTAAGTTAAGATGAATTTAGGTTGTAGTACAATCGTAACCTTTGATGGTTAACCTATGGGATCTGGGCTAAACAATTCCTTCAGAGAGCGAAGGTATATACAAAACTGGACACCGATCTAACTCACTGTTATGGGCAGTGTAGATGAGACGGGAACTTGTTTGTTGGTTGTTTATGGGAAACCACTCATAGTACTATATGGACTACTAGTAGAGACACGATGTGTGCTGAGTCCTAGGAGAGTTATAAGAAGAAGATAAGAATGTAAATTATCAAAGATGATGAACGTATTAAGTAAGACATCTCCGTATGTCATGGTCCGTTAACCTAGAGTAAAGGAAGTTGGTCGAGTAAACATAGTTTATAAGAACGTGAACCCTAAGAAGTAAAGTTAAGTAAACCAATGCGTAAAGTCAAGTATATGACTAATTGGTGTATGTGTTATTTCCTTATGTGCTACATAGGAATTGGAATGAGCAGTTCAGCGTAAACTATAAGTTGTAGTTGTGCCTAAGGCAAGTTTCCTAACTTCATTCATATTTTAAATGAATGCTAGTTTCTAAAACTTCTCAGATGTTGAACTTGAGAAGTTACGTACATGTGAAAATGTGTGATATTTTACAAGGTGCTAGAATATATGAGGCCTTGTGCCTGATGTGAACACTTGGTGTTTCTATAATATGAACTATTACATGATTGAAGCTGCTTCAATATGAGCATGTTACGATTATACATGAACCGTTATTGATAAGTCTGTGCTATTGATTCTAGCCAGATAGAATGTGTATGAAAGAGAGTAGAGAATGAAAGTATTTCAAAGTAAATATGACTAATGTTTTAAAATGATAGGAATAAAAATTATTCCTATTATCAAGCTGCTTCATAACCTTTGTTCGGTTATTGAAGTCTTAAAAGAATGTTTAAATTCTTGAAGTTGTTTGTTCAACTGCTTTGACTTGCTGAGCAATTGAATGCTCATACTTGCTTTAAATAAAAACATTTTCAGCGAACGATGTTAAAAAGAACTTAAGGATCCCGTAAAGATCAAGTTGATCGGTATCCAGAAGAAGTGTCATTCATTATATGAATGAGCATGAAGATCAAGCGAAGACTTGTAATATAGAATTATAAAATTAAACTATAGAATAGTTTAATGAACGATTATGTATCCTTGGTGGCGGATAAAAGTCACTTGTACAAGATGTAAAGAATAATGTAATTATCATTATTTGTAATGAAAGAGGTTTTAAGGTTTTAGAACCTGGGATTTGAGGATGTATGTTGTTATATTTAGCAATATAATGATATATGTTTGGAAGAAGATGGGATCGTGATGTACGAAATCCGGATGTGAAAATAGACCGGATTTCTGGGCGTTACAGGTTGGTATCAATGCTGATAGGTTATAAATCTTAGGTATGAGTACCTAAGACTATAATAGTAGAGAGAAGGATAAGAAGATCACCACGTGATCATAGTAAATCGTAGTAACAAGCGAGCTGTTAAACGATGAATGATTTATAAGCTAATGCTATGAATGAATGATACTACGAAGTAATACGGGAATAAGAACTCAGATTGAGTTATAAAGGATAGCATATGAATTAAAGAAAATTCGTACTAAGTAAAGAGAAAATTAGAAGTTGTAAGATTTTAATTGAGGACTCATGTGCTAGCTGAGTTGTATGAATCTTTGTATGGGTAGAGGTTTATGCTTTGGTGTAACAACCACTCAGTTTATTGCAGTGATAATCATTGAAATTGGTCACGCTATCAAGATGTATATGACGAGAAGGTGAATCTTTTCTCATGTATATACTTGATAGATAGAGAATGATAAGGTAGGTGTGAGTTCTTGAAACTCATACTTATGGTAAGTTCCTGACTCATAATTATAAGGTATGTTTTTGAACTTCTTAGCGAATGGACGCCTATGGTCTGTCTGGGATAGTTCTTAAACTCATATTATTGTCAAAAGTTCCTGAACTCATAATGTATGGTAAGTTGATGGATTGTACTAAGGAATAAGAATGTTTAGACTGAAATGAGTTATTTTCAGTAGACTTAACATTGAAGGTGCTAGAGAAGATTAAGTATTATCACAAGTAAGGCAATAAAGGAAGATGGAGAATAGGATATTCCAAGTCATCTAGCTATGCTAGATTTTGAAGTTTCTTGAAATCGTGCTGATGTGCGCATTTTGAAAATGAAAGAATTGGTTCATCTTTTGGAGCCAATGGATTTTAAAAGAACTATTCTTGGTATGTCAATGCTAATTGTTTCGACTAGACAAAAATTGATTTGAAATATAAAAATGAATTTTATATCATCAGTGCATTTGATGCAAAGATGGTAAAAGGATGGAGTTATTAATACAACTAAAGCTAGTGTTGGAAGTGATCTCAGGATCAACAACCCGTTATGGTATGATGTATAATGACGAAGTCATAAACTGGCGAAGTCCTCAATGTACTGTGAAAAGTGCGGTATCATGACGTCATGAAACATTTTGATGTATTGCAAAAGAATTTAAAGAATTGGTCGATGTCAAGTGAGTTGACTAGATGAATGTTTCAAGTTGATGTCCAATTTATTGGTATGGTCTAAGCTAATTGATTTGTCAAAGACGAATGGTATGTCATGATTAAAAGAAAATCGAGCTTTCTTTAAAGAGCTATGCCAAACCAAATTGTTTTGGTGTGGAATCTAATGATTAAGTCTGAGGTGAACATACCCTGAAATGGGGTTATACGATAGATTGATCACCTACGTATGGAAGAAGTGGTTTACCTTCTTTGTGATTGTAAACTGACCGTGTAAAAAAGGTTTACAGTGAAATGTTGTTAAACCTAATAAGAGTTCATGGTCAATTTAACCCCTCAGCAAAAGAATGAAATGTTTTAAAGGAATCCTTATATTCTTATTTATTCCTTTCACTTCATGATTCTTGATAAGTTATGAAGGGTAGGGAATGTATTAAAGATAAGAACTTCTACGAAGAGAAGTTGAGAAGAAGGGTTAACTAAAATTTCGAGGACGAAATTCTTTGAAGAAGGAGAGAATGTGAGGACCCGGGTAAGGGTTTGGTTTTAAGAAATTCCGAGGACGGAATTTTTTTGAGGGAAGAATGTGACAACTCGAAAAATCGGATTGTCCAGAATTTAAGTTTAAAGAATTAGTTATTAATAAAATAATTTTTTATTAATACTATTTTGTGCTATGTGTTTATTAATCGTTCTATAACCTATAATGATTATTAATCAGGAGGATTCTGGCTACGAGCTAGACTGAACGAGTAAGAATTTTCAAGACGAAAATAAAAAAAATTCAGGGAAAAAGACGAAATAGGCACTATTCATCCATTTTTGCTCAGAGATTTATTTTGAATTTCTGAGAAACGCATAATGATAGAATTCTGAGACGAGATGGAATATTTAATAATATTTCAGTTATAGCATAAACGAAGTTTTCGACTGCGAACTTAAAACCTAAGGGTTAGGAAAAGTGAGTTCTGAGAATTTTATGATTTCGTATAATAATTAGAGTTATTATGCATGAGAAATACGAGTATAATACTAGTTATTATATGAATATAGTACGAAGATTAGTATGACGTATAATACGAATATCGTACGAACTATATACGAAGAGAATACGAGAATGGAATGCGTAGAATACGATTAGTCTAAATGGACTTTGAAGAATCCAATTGGACTTAGAATATATCAAGCTGAATGCAATGTGTAATCAAGCCTAGGGTAGGCCCAGTAAGAATTAATGTAAGGCCCAATGTTCGATTTAATTAAGCCCGATCCAAGAAAATAAACTGCGGATCGAACCGATGGGTCACCGGATGGGTAAAACCCATGGGGCAACCTATGGGAAAGACCCATGGACATGTGGGGCGGCCACTTGACCACCATGTAAGGGTGGTGGCCAAGTAAAATTGGTGTCTAAGCCATGAATAGTAAGGAGGTGGGGGTGAAATGACCAATTTGCCCTAAGCCTTGGTTTTTTATAAATAGAAAGCTTAAGTTCATTATTTTGAGCTTTTGAAAATCCTACTTTATGAGAGAGAGAGAGAGAGAGTTTGGATGGGAGAAGAAGAGGGAGAGAATGAGGAAAAGCTAGCTCAAATGCACGCTTTGTCCGACGGAAGGAGATTAAAGAAGAACGGTAATCCGAACCCTAGTTTCTTCTAATTTTCTTTAAGTTTAATATGTTCAAAAACATAACTTAATGAAGATAAGAAGTAGATGAAGTTAAGAATGATTTCATATAGTTGAAATCATGAGAAAATGAAGAAATAAGAAATAAGAAATTTAGTTTATAAATTTCTTAAGGAAGTGTAAGATTCGTAAGGATTTTGAGCGATCCGAATGAATCTTATGAATGAGTAAGTCAAATAAGTAAGGAATGATGTTCTATAACATCAAATCCAAGAAAAAGTAAAATTGTAATCCAAAATATCGATTAAAAACGAAGAACACGAGAAGAACGCGAAGAACGTTGTTGATGGACAAATTTAAAACCATCGTAGGATAATTATTATTGATGGACAAGTTTAAAACCATTACGTATAAGTTAGTTTCTTATTGCTTGGTTAGGAATGTTAGAAACGTTCATGAAGAACGGATTAAAATTGAGCTATAACGAAGTTATAGCGAAATTTCGTAAAAGAAGAATGAGAATTAGAAAGTTAGTAAATGAACCCGAACATGTAGCGTTTCATAAGAATATAAGAGAATGTAGAAAACGTGAGTCATGGACACAAGAATGAACTAATTCTGAGTTCGGATGATCGAATTACGGACGGACGAACGAAGAACGTTAATAACGTAAAATGAACGAAGAGCGAAGATTAAGTTAATTGAATGGCATGTTAATGGATTCAGAATGAAGTTCTGTCCGAGGGTAATCGAAGTACGTAAGATAAGGAAGAAAATGGCTTTGGAACGTCCTCGTTTCGAGTTATAACGAATAAGATATGAGATTTCAAACTCGGTCAAATATTTGAGTGCGAAAATGCCGTAAATTCTTTCGCTCAATTCTTTGGGGATGTGCAAGAAAGAAATATGAACATTTAATTCAACTAATGTAACACTTAATCAAGTGTATTAAACCTTTAATGAAGCTTGAACGAAAAGATTAAACGATTGTAAAGACAAAGAATGTGGACGCGGGTTACGGAATCAATGTTCGGGAACCGTAGTCACAATGAAACGAACGTGAGGGATTGTTATAATTGTGATTCCTTAAACGTTGATTGACTAGAGTATTGAATAACATTTTGATGTTATGTCATGGTCATGAGAGATTAATGTAAAGCGTTTAGATGCTGTGAACGCAATGTTGTCGCGATGAACGATCGGTCTTAGCATACAACGAACCGTATGGCTTTGACATTAGGAAAGAATAATGAACATGGGGTTCAGGTGACGAGTAATGAATGAAAGTAATAAAAACCTTGGATGAAGGTTGAATAGAATTAAGAGGCAAGTAACGTAACTGTTGAATACGTAAACGATCCTCATGAATCGTATTCACGTTGAGCGAACGTTCTTGGTATACAAAGATTATATGACTTAGACGTTGATTGGAGTAGTAAGTAAGATATGAATTATCAAGAAAGCCGTAGCGAACGATAATAAGATTAATGAAAGCCAAATGTGAGTCGAATGAGAATGTTAGAATGAAATGTAAGCGTTGGACACTTGAACCGAGTTAAAGGTTAAGTGTACGCGAATATTAAACGGGTAAAACCTACACCCTGTGTATGGTTTGACTATAAGGTAATGAAGATCAATGATTAAACCTGTAAACGGTAAAGAAGCTGAATTAAAGACAAGTGCGTATAACGTAAAAGAAGCCGAGTTATTGTTTATAACTTGGATGATGTTCTGAGTCGAATGAATCGGACGTTGTAAGATAAGAATAAGGTAGTGTAAAATTCTTAACGCTATACATGCGTAGAATGAATAATGAATGATTGTCCTGAGTATACAAAAGATTGTATGACTTAGATGATAAAGAATTAATCTTGAGGTATGACATTTATTTGTCAGAAAGCCATAAGGAATAAGAATTTGACTTAACGAACATTATAGCTTAATAGTTCGGGTAATATAAGATGAATTTAGGTTGTAGTACAATCGTAACCTTTGATGGTTGACATATGGGAGTTGGGCTAAACAATTTCTTCAGAGAACGAAGGTATATACAAAACTGGCAACCGATCTAACTCACTGTTATGGGCAGTGTAGATGAGACGGGAACTTGTTTGTTGGTTGTTTGTGGGAAACCACTCATAGTACTATATGGACTACTAGTAGAGACACGATGTGTGCTGAGTCCTAGGAGAGTTATAAGAAGAAGATAAGAATGTAAATTATCAAAGATGATGAACGTATTAAGTAAGACATCTCCGTATGTCATGAAGCCGTTAACCGGTAAAGGAAGTTGGTCGCGTCAACATAGTTTATAAGAACGTGAACCCTAAGAAGTAAAGTTAAGTTAACCAATGCATAAAGTCAATTATATGACTAATGGGTGTATGTGTTATTTCCTTATGTGCTACATAGGAATTGGAATGAGCAGTTCAGCGTAAACTATAAGTTGTAGTTGTGCATAAGGCAAGTTTCCTAACTTCATTCATATTTTAAATGAATGCTATTTTCTAAAACTTCTCAGATGTTGAACTTGAGAAGTTCTGTCTATATGAAAATGTGTGATATTTTTACAAGGTGTTAGAATATATGAGGCCTTGTGCCATAATGTGAACACTTCGGTGTTTCTATAATATGAACTGTTCTGTGATTGAACTGTTCAATATGAGCATGTTCTGATTATACATGAACCGTTATTGATAAGTTTGTGCTATTGATTCTAGCCAGATAGAATGTGTATGAAAGAGAGTAGAGAATGAATGTATTTCAAAGTAAATATGACTAATATTTTAAAATGATAGGAATAAAAATTATTCCTATTATCAAGCTGTTTCATAACCTTTGTTCGGTTATTGAAGTCTTAAAAGAATGTTTAAATTCTTGAAGTTGTTTGTTCAATTGCTTTGGCTTGCTGAGCAATTGAATGCTCACACTTGCTTTAAATAAAAAACATTTTCAAATGACGATGTTAGAAAGAACTTAAGGATCCCGTAAAGATCAAGTTGATCGGTATCCAGAAGAAGTGTCATTCATTATATGAATGAGCATGAAGATAAAGCGAAGACTTGTAATATAGAATGATTAAATTGAACTATATAATAGTTTAATGAACGATTATGTATCCTTGGTGGCGGATAAAAGTCACTTGTACAAGATGTAAAGAATAATGTAATTATCATTATTTGTAATGAAAGAGGTTTTAAGGTTTTAGAACCTGGGATTTGAGGATGTATGTTGTTATATTTAGCTATATAATGATGTCTGTTTGGAAGAAGATGGGATCGTGATGTACGGAATCCGGATGTGAAAATAGACCGGATTTCGGGGCGTTACAAAGACCATGAACTATCTTAAGACCACGAACTATGTCCTAGATAATTAGGTTGTTTTACCTCAACCTTAACAGTCGTTTAGACTATACAGACCTTTTCTTAAGTACTTAGGGGGATCAGCCCTTTGTACCATGTATTATGCACAAACATCTAAATGTTAACGTGTACATAATCCCGTATATTAGGGTTGTTTATCTAAGTTTTACTTTAGGATTTCCGCACTAAAGAAAGTTAGTTTGGAACTAGCTTATCAATGGTTCTAGACTTTAGAACACTCATTAAATATAGATTAGTCCAATCAATAAATATTTGTTTGTTATTCGAAGGTTCAACGCAATAATACTAGATTGAACAATGATACTTAAGTCAAATATTGATGATTAACAATATACAATTGAATAGACATGGTATATACAAGCTATTACTTCCAAAAGAGTTAAGAAATCTCATTTGGAAAAATGAATTTAAACAGTCTATGCTTTTAATAGCAAAGAACAAAATTTTGGAATGTGAAGCTCGCTCAATGTAAAGGATTAGAATACAAGAACTTGCATAATTATAAACAAGATGAAATCAATAACCTTGCTCAACTTAAATATACGATTTAGGAACTTGCAATAATGAAAATTAACAGTTAGAGAACTTACTTGACAACAAAAGGTACATATAGTTATGAAACTTGCATTCATTAAAAATAGAATGAAGTTAAGAAA
This sequence comes from Panax ginseng, assembly GCA_020205605.1. Lineage (NCBI taxonomy): Eukaryota > Viridiplantae > Streptophyta > Magnoliopsida > Apiales > Araliaceae > Panax > Panax ginseng. Next base: position 86,847,104 of record CM035139.1, on the reverse strand, counting down.
CTTGCCTCGTGTGTAAGCTACACAAGTTTAATAAATGTTCGCTAAACACCCTACATATATCATTAGGATTAAAATATCGATTAGTTATACCATCATTAGCTTTATAGGTTCAATTCACCATTTTATTTAAGTCATAACCCTTAACTTAAGGTCTAACCATGTTGGTTAACCACTCACACAAATCTAAAAACTCACTATTATATAATATAAACTTTAGCATTCAATTCTCCTCTCTACCTTTTAAAACCATCGAATTTCATTCATTATATAATTTTTTAAATTATTACTTACAAATCTTTATATTTGATAATACAATACATTATAATCTGTTATTATTTCTTATGATATGATTTAACATCTTATCATGCTTACTATGTTAGGTTACGTCATCATACAATAGACTACAATTACTCAAAATATAATCTTTGCTTTGTCGAGTACAACGCAATGCGATTCGCGTGCCCCAAGCCTTGGCACTTACAGTGTAATGCACTAGTGACGCACGACCACGAGAAAACCAATCAGTGCAATTGCATACATTTACGCCTTTTGGTGCTGGTGCAATCGCACTAAGATGTCTTGAACAATATGGTACTTCCTGTTACAACCCAAACTGCAATTATTCCTAATTACTATAGAAATTCACAAATCCCAACAACTAGAATTTTGTAACAACATCACTAAGCATGCATTTCATGATTCTACCAACATAAACATTATATATAATTAACTTTTAAGGATTAAAAATCATGTTTTTACCAATTTCTTAATATTTCAACACTTTTAGCGAATTCAATTGCCAAATCTTTGTTTCTTAACCAATTGACACCATTCCAACTACATTGTTTTTGTTTCTTGATATACTAACACAATCTACAATCAATTTACAGATTATATCAAGGTTTAAACATAAAATTTTGGACTCAATTAAGCTATTTCACATATATATAACACTATTATTGAAATTTTCTTCTTACAACCCAATTCCATGAATTTGTTCACTAACATAAGATTATAGATGATAACTAACATGTTTAACAAGATTATACATACATATAATCAATATCTTAAACAATAATTCAACAAAATCCCAATTACAGAGGATAGAAATTACAAAACTACAAATTAGAATAAGGAGTCGTTATACCTTTAATCCTGGTTTTATAATAGCAAAGATGACAGCAACCCTTTCCTAAAACTCCTCTTCTCTAACTCCCAATTCTCTATAATTCTCTCTAGCTCTAACCTCTATTCTTAGTTTTTAGGAGAATATGCATAAAAAGAAAACAAACTGATATAGGACTTTCCCCACGTACTCTTCAGTTAAAAAAAACAAAGCGCCTATAAGTTATGGTATGCCAAAGGCCATAAGGCCATGTTTGGCTATACACAAAACTCCACATTCTAATTTATTTTGATAACATTTATATTATATAGTTCCATTTGTCACACTTTTAATTAATTAATTTTAATAACTTACAATTACAATTATAATAATTATAATTTTCATTATAATTATACTTATGCTTAATAAGTTATTATATATCTAAATTAATTATAAAATTAAACTAAAACATCATTTTATTTAATTTAATTATTCCCTTAAATATTAAACAATTCATTTAATTTAATTATTTCATTAAATTAAATCTTCAAATAATAAACTTACCATTCATTAATTTAGTTAACATACACACTTAACTAAATTATTACACCATACTTTCACCAATTATTTATTTATTTCAATAAATAAATTAACTAAAATATTTATTTAATTCAATAAATATTTCAAATTAATTACAAAATTCTCAATTGTTACAGCCTTCCCTCCTTAAAAGGATTCTGTCCCCAGAATCACGACTCAATAAATTCATTTGTTACATTCTTCCTTCCTTAACAAGATTGTGTCCTCAGAATCGATATACAAGATTAAGGAAATAACTGAGGATAATTTTTCATCATAACATCTTCAAGTTCTCACGTAGCTTCTTTAGCATTGTGGTTTCTCCAAGTTACCTTAACAGAAAGTATCACTTTATTTCTTAGTACTTGCTCTTTCTTGTCAATAATTTGAACAAGGACTTCTTCATATGACAAGTCTTTTTCAAATTGTAATGGCTCATATTCTATAACATGCTTATAATCGGACTTATATGGCCTTAATATCGAAACATGGAAAATGTTGTGAATATGTTCTAATTCCAGAGGTAGAGCTACCTTATACGCCACTTCACCAACTCGTCGTAGCACTTCAAAAGGTCCTATAAACCTAGGGCTTAGTTTTCCCTTTTTACCAAACCAAATTTTCCCTTTCCAAGGAGACACTTTCAAGAAAAAAAACTACTAACACTGAATTCCTGATTTTGTCGGTGTTGATTGACATATTTCTTCTGTCTATCCTATACAGCTATCAATCTTACCAGAATCACCTTAATGATCTCGACAGTTTGTTGTACCAATTCTGGACCCAATAGTTGATGTTCACCTACCTCGTCTCAGTATAATAGAGTTCTATATTTCCTGCCATATAAACACTTCATAAGGCGGCATGCCAATACTCTCGTGATAACTATTATTATAGGAAAATTCAACCAACGGTAGATGGTCATCCCAATTCCCTTTAAAATCTATAATACATGCTCTGAGCATATCCTCCAGTGTCTGGATGGTTCTCTTACTTTGTCCGTCAGTTTGAGGATGATACATTGTTCTCATTCTCAACTCCTTTCCCAATCATTCTTGTAGTCATTTCCAGAAATTTGACGTGAAACGTGGATCTCTGTCTGATACAATGGACACTGGAACACCGTGTCTTAAAATAATTTCCTTCACATAAAGTTTTGCCAATCGATCTAGGTTAAATCTAATCTTGATTGGAAAAAAGTGTGCTATTTTCGTCAATCGATTGATAATCATCCAAGTTGCATCGTAACCTTGCTTAGTCATTGGAAGACCCACCACAAAATCTATTGTGATATGCTCCCATTTCTATTTTGGTATCTCTAACTGTTGCAATAATCCTCTTGGCCTTTGAAGTTTAGATTTAACTTCCTGACACGTTAAGCATTTCATCACACATTCAGCAACATCCTTTTTCATATTCGACCACCAGAAATGATGTCTGAGATCCTAGTACATTTTCGTACTTCCAGGGTAAATCGAATATCTTGAGTTATGGGCCTCATTTAAAATTTCCTCTTTAATTTCTGGTACTGGCGAAACCCAAATTCTCCTTTTGAATTTAAGTAACCCTTCCGAATCAACTTAAATCTGTCTTCCTCACCTTAACACACTTTTCTTCTTATCTTTTCATAGTTTTCATCCTGAAATTGTTCGTTCTTTAATTTATCTACTAGTGTTGAACTATTTCCCATCTAGAATAATTTTTCATCCGATTCTGTCGGATATTTAATTTCCAACTCCATATTTGACATTACTGATACTAGCTTCTCCTGAGCAGTCAACACCATTAACTTCTCACGTCCCTTTCTACTAAAGGCACCGGCAAAAACATTCGCCTTTTCGGGATAATAGAAAATCTCACAATCATAGTCTTTAATCAACTCATACCATATTCTCTGTCGCATATTCAAATCTATTTGTGTAAAGATATACTTCAGACTTTTATGGACGGTATATATCTCTCACCTCTCTCCATAAAGATAATATCTCCAAATTTTCAGGGCAAACACCACCGCAGCCAACTCTAAGTCATGAGTAAGATACCCTTTCTCGTATTCTTTCAATTGACGTGATGCATACGCAATAACTCTGCCATTTTGCATAAGCACACAGCCTAGTCCTTTATGCGATGCGTCACTATATATCACAACATTCCCAATATCTATAAAACCCAAAACCCTAATAAGACTCGGATATGTAAATTCAGTTATATAAAAAAAATCGCTGTTCTGAAAGTGTTATGTGTTAATATATACTCTATTTAACAAATTAGGTAAAATAAAATTTTGTCCAAAAATTTATGTTCTTGACACCTCGTGCTTAAAAATTTTCTTTCGAAAAAAGACTTTTTGGTATATTTGTTTTGATAAGTTGTTTTGTTGTGCTTACACTGACAAAACGCTTTGTCGTTCTTGTTAGGATTTGTGGAAAATCTAAGCTAGGAACCCTAGATTACAAACCCTAAACCTAGATTAAAAACCCTAAACCTAATTTGTAAACCCTAATCCTAAATAGCTAAACTAAACCCGAATTAGGTTATCCTAACACGTAATCATAATTACTAAACTTCAATTAGGTACTAATAAATATCATTAAGTAACCCTAATCATAAAAACCAAAACCCTAATCAAGATTATGAGGATTGGGGCAAAATTAAACTACTAATTTGGTCAACTAGCTCACGAGTAGGTTGAGAGTCATCCACATAAGTTCCAAAACATCACATGACATGCTTCCAAACTCTCAAGCACTAGAAGAGTCACAGATCAAATCTTTTAGGAGGCAAGTAGGTGGAAAAATGACCTAAAACCCTAAGTTGCTTAAGTCTATAAATAGTAACACATCCTCTGGCCAAACCTACGAATTCTCTAAGCCTAAACACTCTTACAAACATACCAAATCAAGCCTGGGTGATAGCAACATCAGATTTAGTAGCCAAAAAGCAAAATCAAGCAAGAAAGGTGGAAACCCTAATTTATAGCTAGATCTTTAATGGTATGTTCAAATTGTTGTTTAGATGTTTATATTTATGCAATAACATGTTAGAAAGTATGCTAAGTTGATAGAACATGTTTTCATAACATCTAGATGCCTCAAATTAGTGTTTTAAGCAATCTAGAAAATTTGGAAAACAGGTCTGACGGTCGAATGTCAAAGCCTGTAGATCCATATGTGTTAATAGTTAGGTTTGTTAATTGTATGTTATTTGTAGTATGACATGAGGTCTTTAATATAAAAAAAGGAATCAGGTTCATTAGACCCATATATTGCAAGATATATGTGGTCAAAAGTGGTTGATCGATCACGAAGTTATGTTTTCTAGGTTACCTAGAAAACTCAAGGAAATGTTGAACCGGCTACTTTGACCAACCTTTTAATCGCTTTCTGTTTGTTGTTATAATAACTTTTTGTAATGAATTAATACCTTGATATACATATTACATATCTATGACATTAAATTGCTTAAAAAATTCATAAGATTACTAGAATTAATGGTCAAAAGTCGTTGACCGAGCTTGACCAAGTTTTCTGGGTTACCCAGAAAACTGATGAACATGAAGAGCAGCCTTTGGCTATACTTTGACCAACATAGATCGAGACCTTAGAATCATACGTTGTCCAAATCAGTGTTACATATATGTACCTTGACATATAGACTACCTATTACAACAAATAAAACATAAATCTATAACACGGATTGAAAGATATAGAAGCTACAAAACCGTTGACTGACCATGACCACTGTTATGGGTTACCCAGAAACTCAAGAACAGCTCTGACAGTGACTTTTAGCTTCTATAACTTCTTGTTATATGTAGGTTAAAGCATGATTTTGGCCTGATGTTGTACTATTTTATGAGTACTATAACATCCATACTTGTTCAAACCCAGAATCATTAACAATAGCAAAGTAGATCAAGGTCAAAGTGGTCTCGAGGCCATGATGGACTAAAGCCCAGAAACTCAACAACACCTATAGCGACACTTCCTGTCACTATAGAGCTTTAGCGACAAGCAGAAAATGTTTTCTAATAAATTAATTAATAAAAATTAGAAATAATTAATAAATAAATATAAATAATTTTAAAAATAGTTTTAAAAATTATTTTAAGTTATAATGTTTAACTTTTAATGTTTTTAGATAAATTAAATAAATATTTTAATTTATTTGACTATTATCAATAATTAAGTTAATAATAAAGTAATTAGAATAATTACTTATAAATAATAAATAATTATTGAAAAATAAAATTAATGATATAAAAATCATAATAAATGATTTAAAAATATTACACAAACTTATTATAATATTCTATGTAAATATTAAATTATTTAGAAATAGAAATAAATGATTTAGAAATCATTTAAGGGATAAATAAATACTTAAAAATTATTATAAGCTTCTAGAAATTATTATAAAGGATATTTAAATTATCTAAAAATATAATAAAGCTTATAAATAAAATTTAGTCAATTTATTAAATACTCGGTAATGTCTTTTCACACCAAAATCATATCAAACTTATTCTGAACGTGTGTAGTTTATGTATTTGAGTATTGTTATCAATACTAATGTGTTAGATTTATATGAATGAACATCTTAGGTGTTTATTAACGAATTGAGTAGCATTGCTTGGCTGATCTTCGCTCAGGAAAGTTTACTAAACCCAAATTATTAATTACTTACGCAAATTTCTCAAACCCTATTTATTCTTTGAACAAGATTATATCTTGAATTGCTATTGATATGTTATACCAAACCTAAACTTGAATTACCACTTTTTGAAAAGTTATTGTTATTGCTTCAGCATAACTAAGAAATGAATTGTTTATTCATATGATATTATTTATTGAGCATAAACTGTTATGTCAAACTAAATTGTTTTGGTAAGACATCTTATACTAAAGTTGTGTATCCCATAAAGGGATAGATGTTTGGTGAATAATATATTGACATTGGGTGCATTTGAGCACTATTAGGATGAGATGCATACTTCTAGGATATTGAATAGGTTGATCCCCTACCTCGTATCTAAACAAAGTTTGTAAGTCTGTGTGACTGACAAAAATAAAAAATCCTGAAATGGTTGAAAAAGAAATTCCAGAAATGGTAGCAACTATCATTCAAATTTTGAATTGTTACACTTCTTCAAATCATATATTGTTATAAATACAGAACCTGCTGAGCATGTCATAGCTCACCCTTGTAAATTATTCCCTTACAGTATTAGATGGTAACCTTGGCACTTCTGGAGTTAATAAAGGGAAATGTCCCTGCTTAGATTAGTTTATATTACTGTCTTGTTAAATGTAATATTTTGCAATAAGAAATTCTTTATTAAGATTCATGTAATCGAACCTTAATGATATATATATATATATATATATATATATAATACCTTATTTCTGCAACCGTGTTTTCTTACATATATAGATGTAATTAGAATTTTTAATATAGTTTAAGACCCTTGGGAACTATTTATCTGAGTGAGGGTATTGACAACATAGACTATTCATGTTGTTATTAATACTATGGATTTCAGATAGATACGTACTATCGATATGATATTGTAATTTGCATGACATAGACTATACATCTGAGTGAGGGTATTGGTAATATGGACTGTTCATGTTAATACTGATACTCTAAATTTTGGATAGATAGATACTATTCACAGATACAGATCATATATCCAAGTGAGAGTATCCAAACATAGCAATAGCTCTCTTGAGAATTGTTATCTGTTATGGGATACTGTAAATCTTGGATCTATGGGAATTATATCTTGTTATAAATTGTATAGTCACTCAATTAGATATAAGCATAAAATCAGAAACCATGGGCGTATAGATTTGAATGTGTTATATACATTGACTTATAGTAAACACCATATCGGATACCGTGTGAGTATAGATATTGGGGCGTTACAGTATCATCAGGCAATTATAACATAGGCGTTGAACTCAATCTCTTCTTTTATTCTCAAAAACTTTCCTCAAACTACTCCGTCCAAACAAACTTAACTGTCTTCCTAGTTAAATTTGTCAACAGAGTTGAAATTTTGGAAAAGTCTTGAATAAAACTCCTATAGTAGCCTGCTAATCCTAAGAAACTTCTTGATTTCGACGTGTCTTCAGCTGATCCCAGTTTATTACAGCTACAACTTTTGATAGATCTACCAAGATTTCGTCCTTCTCAATGACGTGCCCAAGAAACTGTACACGTTTTAGCCAAAACTCACATTTCGAGAATTTAGCATATAATTCTCTCTCCTTAACATCTCCAACGTCATCCTTAAATGTTCAACTTGTTCCTCCTTGGTCTTTGAATACACCAATATATAATCAATAAACACCACAATAAATTTATCTATTAATGGTTTAAACATCGTGTTCATCAAATCCATGAACGCTGCAGGTGCATTAGTTAAACCAAATGACATAACCAGAAACTCGCAATGACCATAACGAGTTTTGAACGTTTTTTTTGGTACATTCTCTGGTCTCATCTTCAACTGATGATAACCACTCCTCAAGTCTATCTTTGAGAAATATATTGCTCCCTTCAGTTGATCGAACAAGTCATCGATTCGTGGTTATGGATACTTATTTTTAATCATGACCTTATTCAATTCTTGGTAATCAGTGCAGAGCCGCATCGATCCATCCTTCTTCTTAACAAACAACATCGGTACTCCCCATGGCGATACACTCAGCTAGATATGCTTCTTGTCTAGTAATTCTTACAATTGTACCATCAACTCCTTCATCTCTACCAGGGCCATTCTATATAGGATATTGGGGCCGTTCCTGGCACCAAATCAATCATAAACTCAATTTGTTGATCTGGCGGAAGTCCAGGCAAATCGTCAGGAAATACATCTGCAAAATCTCTAATGACCGGTATCTCGTCTAACTTCGCACTCTTCTTCTGTGTATCGACTATGTAGGCTAAGTATCCTGCACATCCTTGTCTTAGTAACTTCTTGACTTGCATCACCGTCAGACAACTTTCTTGTCGAGGTGACTTGCTACCATAAAAACTACCTTTGATGGAGTCATAAGGTTAACATATTTCTTTTGCCAATCACTTATTGCCCCGTAATTAAATAACCAATCCATTCGCAGTATAACACTGAATTCTCCAAGCTTAATTGGTATAAAATCTACCATCATCTCGTGACCCTTTATAACCACTCTACAAATCTTATATATAAACCTAACAAGAATCACTTCCCTATTCGCAATTTCTATGCTTAAAGGGAAATCTAATTCTTCTTGAGGAAAATCTAAGTTCTAAGAAAATACATCGCATATAAATGAACAAGTAGCAGCCGACTCAAATAGCACATAAGCATTAATACCATTAATTGGAATGATACCTGACACCACATCCTTTGACTGCACAGCATCTTGCACGGTCATATTAAAAGTTTTAGTAGTAAGTCGGCTTGATTACACTGGCCATGTGATAGTCAATGTGCCACCAATGTTGTTTCCATTTCCTCTACTTTCACTCCCCACTATCTTTTTAGGGCACTCACGAGCCATGTGATCTGTGAAAGCCCCAAATGTGGGTCCCAAATCACCACGAATCTGGTACAATCATTCTATAACTATTTACGAAAGATATAAACATAAATTATTTATACATAAAACTTTACACACTATTTCTCCAAAATCGAGTAACCTTAACTTATACACAATTCATAAACTATCTAACACATAACATTATTATCAAACAATACTATTACAAATTAACTGCACATTTTATCCAAAGCTGAACTTGGCATTATCATTTTCCTGTATCCGAACGCATTCGCCTTATCTGCAATGTTTATCATGATATAGCAAGGGTGAGCATAAAAGTTGCCCAACAAGTTATATTTATTTAAGAATATATCATGATTAAAGAGTATGAATAATAAGTTGGCTATAATTCATCAATATAGTTGTGAATTAGCGCGAATAAACTTTTGACTAAACAAGTATTAAACATGAACAAATATATTTGGACTGAACGGTAATGAAGGTGATCAGCCTTTCATACCTGACTTATACATGCATTATGTACAGAGTACAATTCAACATGGCAATCAGCAATGATTAACCATAAGCATATCTAAATGAAACAACTCTTAGTAGAGTTAATAAAAACTTGCCTAAACCGTTGATTACAGTTACGCATTCTATATCGCTTTATCCGAAGACCTAATATTAATAATATAGATCTTCAATATTAGAATAATATCATCACAATATAATACTGTTATATTTATATACATAGAATAACCTAAACACATAGCACATAACCCTATCAGTCTATTCAGCACATAGAACTTAGTATAAAGTCAGACTATTTAAGTCTGAGTTGAACCCGACAAAATTCTAACATCCCGACGGTCAAGTCGGACACACATCGAGTTTAAGTTCAATTAAACTCTGCCTAAACACTTAACAATATCTTAAATAATTTATTGTTAGTTAAAATATTTTTCATCGGCTCATAATAATTTTCAGATAATTAATACTACCTCCGTCCCACAATAAGTGATTTTTTAGGCTTAATATTTTTTCTCAAAATAAATGATGTGTTAGAACTCCAATACAATTTTTATAATATTTTCTCTTATATGCCCTTATGCATCCAATGGTATTTATTGCGTCTTGCAAACACTACAATTAAATGATACTCATTAACTCTTCAACTTCAAAGAAAATATATTAAGGGTATTTTTACCATTTTAGTTTGTGTATTGGTATATATGATTTATGCTAAAAAATTACTTATTATAGGACGAAGGTAGTATCATTTATCATAATTTTTCAATCACTTATATCGTATTTATATGAATTAAATACCACATAATTCCTTTATCATTAATATTTATTTAATATTAAATATTAATAAAAATCATAACATAATATTATAATATATTTATAATATTACAAAGTATTTTAATACCTTAAAATCATATATATATGATTTTAAACACATAAATCCATTATCCAATAATTGTTATTAATATTAAAATATTAATATTTTCATGACAAAATATCAAAATTTATATTTTATAACTTAAAATATTTTATAACACTTAAATTATTTTTATATGATTTTTATAACATTAATACTATTTTTCCATAATTAATTTAATATATTTATTAAATAATTTAATTACCATTAATAATAAATTATTAATGAAATTTATCACAAAATATTAAAAGTCATCAAAAATAGCTTAAAATATTTTCTAATATCATAATATTATTTTCATGATTTTTCATGAATTAAAACCATTTTAAATAATTTATTTAATAATATAATTAAATAAATAAATACCTTTTATATTCAAAAATATTAAATATTTTTGAAATATACTCAAAATAATTAAAAACTATTTTTCATAATTTATTATGTATTTTTAATAATTAAAAACTAATTATTTCAATTTATTAATTAAAATAATTAATTTTCTAATTTATCTGTCACTAAAGGTATTTTAGGCGACACAACCTGTAACGCCCCAGAAAATCGAATCTTTTGTTAATACTTTTAATAATAAATAAAATAATATTATTTATTATTATTACGATTTGAAAAGATGAATGTCGTTCTATAACCTAGAAACGTCGGAACGTCGTAGTATTTTAATTATGTGAATGAATTAAAGTGTTTGAATTTCTAAGACAAAAATAAAAGCTTTCCGGGAAATTTTTCGAAAAACACTATTTATCATTTTGTGCTCGGGAATTATTTTTGAACTTCCGAGAAATACGTAACGTTATAATATCAAGGGGAGATAGATTATGTAATAATAATCTAAGTATGGAAAACGCGATATTTCGCATACGGACTTATTTTGAGAACGTTAGGAATATTAAGCGTTAAGAATAGAATGTATTGATTATATGATACGTAAGTATTATATTAGGTATTGAAAGCAAGTATGATCTGAAGTATTATACGGTATGTATATGAAGAATGGAATAACGTATGTTATGAATTAGTATACGAGCTAGCATACGAGAATTATATGTGTAGTATATATATGTTAAGGTTTTTAATTAAATGGAACGGACTTGTAGGATTGTTAGCATATTGGTAGAAGTCTAATAGAAATTGGATGTGCAAGCCTAAGTGTTTGATAATTAAAAGTCCTAGCTAAAGTAATGCAAGCCCAATAGAAATAAGCTAAACTAATTGAAGCAAGCCCAAGGTCATGATCCATTGGATAAATAGGATCCATGGAGAAAACCAAAAGTGATATGGGTAGACTTGATGGGCAAGAACTTTATGTGATGATCAAGCATAAGATAAGTGTTGTGTTGAGCAAGAAAAGGGAGTGGCTAGCAAGTTTACTTAGTTGTAAAGTAAGGAATAGTAAGGAGGTTAATAAGGAGGTTAGTTGAGGAGATGGGTGGTTATAATGACTATTCTACCCTAACTTAGCCAAGCCTATAAATAGAGAGCTCCACAATTCATTTGTTGCTTGATAAAATTCATTCAACTTCTATCAAGATAAGTGCTTAAGTGTTAGAGAGAATAAGTCAAGAATAAGCCAAAACATCCTTTGCTAGATTTTCAAAGAGAAGAGAAGTGCTAGTCTTCAAGGGTAAGACTCTAGTCTAATACATCTTTTATCTCTATCATTGTATGGTGATAAGAGAAGTGTAATTGTATGCTAAGAACATATAAGAAGTGATTAATGAATGAACTTAAACCGATTAAAAGGTGAATAAGCAACTAGAACTTAAATAAGTTGATAAACTTATGAAGAACTTATCATATGTTTGTCATATCATGCTAGTATGTTCAATATGGTATGAGAACATTAAGTAAAGGACTTAAGTCCATATTAAGTCATAAGCAAGGAAATTTTTAGTTTATAAGTTGATTAAGTTATTAACTTATGAGAATAAGTCAAAACTTACTTTGATAATACGTTGGTGTAATAAGTAACTTAAAATGTTGGTATCATGATTAGAGTCCATTTAGAATGATAATCAAAACATTAGTAATGAGGTTTCACCGGAATTCACACGATTGGACGATAATCGTCGAATTCGTGAAATTCTCGGAATGTGTCGTATTTTGTGTTTGAACTCGGAAATGTTGGTTTTCAATGGAGAGAAGTCATATTTGGAATTATAGAGTTGTGGACTCGAAAATGACTGGATTCCAACTTAGAACGAAGAAACGAGCATTGAACGTTCACGAACGTTTATCATTTTTGTTAACAATGAACTAATAGGTGAATTTTTAGCAAACGAAGTCGAATAGATAAAATTCTTTCATGAATGCACAGAGTATGTAATTTGTGAATCGTTGCCTTTTTTAACGAGCCAATTCGGACTTATAACGAATAAGTTATGCGTTCGAGAGTTTCGAATAATTTTAAAATCAAAAAATTATGCGAGGCCGCGAGTCTCGCGCCACGGTAGCGACTCCGCGACTTTAAGGCCCGTATGTACAATAAGATAGCAGAGACAGAGCACTACTAACTAGCGCCATAACGTGACCATAATAAAGGAGACTCGCGCCGCAGCATTGCAAAAGTCCGGACTTACATCTATTTGTTAACTTTCGCCATGAAGCGCGATTAAAGAGGAAAGGGTGGTGCCACAATGCCAACCCTAGGGTTTGGACAGTGATGAAGGTTTACAAATATAGCATGAACAATAACTCAGTAATAATAAACTGAGAAACTTAATAAGGTATTGTAAGGTATTGTTAAACCTTATTTATGTTGTCTAAAGGTTGAAGATAAGTAATCAATCATGAATACAACGAAAAGCCGGAAACAATAATATCAAATCTAAGTCAAGATTAGATTGAGATGAAGGGTAAGATATAGTAATATACATACTTGATTATATATAACCTAATGTTGTACGTTATGTGATCATGTATTGTAGAGACTTAAAGTGTACGTGTGATAAGCAGTAAGCAGACGCTAAAGGCAAGTAATCTAACCCTTGTCCCAGTTCAGTTTGGACAAGCTTTGAAATTCATGTATTCTTTCGCATGAAGTCTTGTATGAGGAAGTCAAAGCCAATTCTTTCGGCTAGACTTATGTTATGATTCTATCAAGCATGTGTTAATGTTTACCGAGTTATATTGGTGTGGTTTTTAAACGAAGACTGTGTATGCTAAAATGTTTTTGTTGTTTACCGACAGGCACGTGAGGTTGCCACAACTTAAAAGTATACACATTTAATGAATGTAGTGTTGATCAACATAGAATACTATAGGCTGATCACCTAGACATGCTCGTAAGTAATGTCAGACTTACGGACTTAGTGTCGGGATGTCCTTTTCAAAAGAACTAATGAAATGCTCAAGGTCTTGGACCGAAATTGATGTTTTACTGAATATTGTTGTTGTAAAACATTTTCAATGAAAAGAAGTGCTATTTTGAATTATCGATAGTATTTCGTAACTATTGTTCAGTTATTGAAGATATACAAGTTCTATGTTTCAAGCATGTTTTTTATTAGATTTGTAATACTTGCTGAGCTAGTCATGCTCACTCTTGCTTGAACCATATGAACACAGCTAAAATCGAACGGACCGAAGGCTCCAATAAGGATAAGGGCAAGGCTGTAATAACCCGAGATTTCCTAAATAAAATAATTAAGAAATTTTGCGTATAAAATTTTTTTTTATTTAATGACGAGAATAAGTGTCTAGTAATGTGAACGATAAATATGAATATATTTATTACTTGAAAAATTAGAAATAATTTTGGAATTATTAATTACTACAAATTATATTTTTATGGTAATTAATTTCTGTAAGCAGAAATGTTTTTATTAATTATTTTTCCATGATAACATGATTGGAAATAATATATGAAGTGATAATTAGAACTTATATAATATATATTTTATTATATAAATTGTTCAGAATGTTTAAATCAAGTATTATTGATATGCGAAAGAGAAGTCAGATATGAGATCCAAACCCTGAATTGGGATTATGGTCAAGAGATGATAATAATAATATTATATTATTATTATAATGATTTTACAGTACAATAATTATGTACTGTGTATGCGGACAGATATTATTGAACAATGACGGTCAGTTAGGTCATAGCATATTACCGTGCTGTGAAACCCTAATTATTAAACTCAGTTATGATAAATGACTGAGTAGTATATGAAGTTCACTGTGTATATGAAGTTACTGTGTACACGAATGTCGGTAATTAGAAGAAAAACCCTAATTACTATTTTTTTTATTTGATAACTAGACAAACCCTAATTATTACAACCCTAATCGGTTGAAGTTAGAGATCGTAATGACTGTGTTAGATCATACAGATAATTAGAAAACCCTAATGGTCAATTAGAAAACCCTAATTGATAACGTTAAGAAACCCTAATTAGAAAACCTAATTTTCTATAGAAACCCTAATTTAAAATTATCGGGTTTAATTACGATGTTATTATATAAATGTTTTAATTTACCAAATGATAGAAATTAATTGGTAAATGGTAAGAATTATAATCTAATGGTTAAATATTACATTTAATGGCCTTTTACAAAAATGCCCTTGAAATTATATGTGAAATGACCAAAATACCCTTTTTGTCATTTTAGTGTATTATTACTTACATTGTTGATGGGATCTTGCTACAAGGATGCCCAACATACTTACCCTACATTCTATCAGCTCTCAAACAAGGGAATCATCCCACTTTAGCATCCAAGGTATTTAAAATTATTTTTTTTTAAATTAAAGAAAAGGGAAAATGCATTATTTATGTCTTATTGCTACCACTTGTCCACAAAATCCGGCCAATCCATCTAGAAATTACCTATGAAACGTAGTATTACCATCAATCAATACTATAATCATTTCATGCATTATTTTATGAATTCAAGAGAGAAAATGCACCATTTTGGCCTATTTATACACAACACTTAGCTTCATTCTCCCAAGCTTAAACCTACGAAATTCTCTCATTATATCGATTCATAAACAAGCCCCATTCACACCATAACAAATCGGTAGCCAAAAATCGAATCAAAGCATAAAAGGTATAAACCCTAGCTTGATTTTCTTAAACTTTTGGTGTTAGATGTTATGTTTAAATGTTAAAACATGTTGATTATAGTGTCTAAGGATGATCTGGGTTGCTTGATGTTGATTCCATAACATTGAAGCTAAGATTTGAAGATCTTTAAAATCTGGAAATTTTCATTTTGTGTTACGACAGCGAATGTCGAGGTCAGTAGATCCCATCCCATTAAGAGTTTTTGATGTTTAAAGCTTAATATGTAGCACCGGTATGTTGTCTTTATTACGCAAAAAGAATCATGGTAATACACCATTTGTAGATTAGGAGTTATTTATGGTCAAACTACCATTGACCGAATTGCTCAAGAACTTTCTGGGTTTTCCAGAAATGTTCAAGAACAGTTGTTGAGGTCACATTTGACCGGCCTCTTTCTGTTGGATCTGTTGTTGTTATATGCCTTATATGTAACAGAGTTGTAGTATTACATGTTATCTACAACCTGGAATCAATATATCACTTAGATCAAACTCAGAATGAAAGATATAAAGACCCAAAGTAGCCTGCACGATCTGTTTTGAAATTCTGGAAAACCCAGAATTGGCATACAAGTTTTGTCAGAGAGTTTGATGATTTATATCTTTGGTATTGTTGATGTTTAGACTTGAAACTTGATTTAATCATGTTCTCTGTAAGTTATACTTCACAGCCCGACGTATAAAACACCTATAACATGTATAGATCGACCAGAATAAGACCACTAAGGTCGTTGACCGGTGTTGACCAGAGTTTTCTGGGCAACCCAGAAACATGAAGAACACGTCTGACAAGGTTTTCTATTGATCATATCTCACAGATTTGTTGCTGTTTGGTCATGAAATGAGTATATAGTTTTTGCAAGTCCAGAAAATAGTTAGATCATGGATTTAAGGCTCGGTCAAACTAGCACCTTTGTGCACTGACATGAAGCTCAAGAACACCTATAGCGACGGTTCTGTCACTATAGATGCCTTTAGCGACGATTACCATTTTATTTTCCTAAAATTAATTTAAAAATTAGAAAAATTAGTTTTTAATTATTAAAATACCAAATAAATTATGAAAAATTATTTTAAAGTCCGAAAAATAGTTTTTAATTATTTTGAGTATATTTCATAAATATTTAATATTTTGAAATATAAAAGGTATTATTTATTTAATTATAAAATTAAATAAATGATTTAAAAATAGTTTTAATTGATGAAAAATCATGAAAAATTATTTTATGGTATAAGAAAATATTTTGAGTTATAAAATATAACTTTTAATATTTAGAAGACAATTTAGTTAATAATTATATATTAATGATATTTAGTTAATGATTTGTGATATTAAGTTTATTTAATATTTATATTAAATAAATAGTTTAAAAATGGTTTTATTTATTTAAAAATCATTTAAAGAGGATATTAAGGATTTAAAAATATTTTAAGTTATAATTAATGACTTTTAATATTTGGATGAATAGTACATTAATATTTATATATTAATGGTGATTATTTAAAAATGATTTTAATTGTTTTAAAAATCATTTAAGGGTAATATAAATGTTTTCAAAATAGTTTGAGTTATTATAATAACTTTTATATTTTGGCAATGGTTTCATTAATAGTTAATATAAATTAATTATTAATAATGGAATTGTTTAATGTTTAAATCATGTAATTATAATTACGATGTTTGAAAGTGATATCCTGTCCAAACTAGTGATTGAAGGCCAAGTTATGAAGTCCGAGGATTTGGTGAAGAGCACCCATAGTAACGATTATATCACTATAAGCCTTGAGTGTGATTTGATTTATTTTAAATTTTCAATTTACGGAAAAAATTCGAAAATGATTAAAAGTAAAATGTCGATATTCTGAGATGTTGAGGTATAGAATAAGAGTCTTGGACTCAATTATGTACCCGATAAAAGCTGTTTCGATATCAGGCAATTTGTCGAGATCCTATAATAGAAAGAAAAGACTACATAAGAACATGGATGAGATATTTGAAAAATGTATAAAAGTATAGAATGTGAACTAAAAGTATGATCAACTGCGATTATGTGATGACATAATTAGACTATGTCTTGACCATAATTGTGATGCTATGTGTTATGATATATTGTTCTAATCGGACGAATGACCTATTTATTGATAGGTTGTGATAAAGAGATAAGATCTAAGTTGAGATTTGTAATCAACCAAATCGAAATGAGTATCCTACCTTTGCATTTCCTTTATGCGATGGACATGAGTAAGAAGTTTAAATTATTCTATTCACCATGCAGTTATATGCGTTTTGATTATCAACATGTTAGCTCGGATATATATTACATTAAGTTGATTTCTAAATGGTTATACAAGTGTCCCCACTTGGATAATCATAGCATTTATTCACATGTTGATATACCATGTCAATTACCCGTATACATATATGTTGAATTACATATTATGGTTGAGCAAGATTAAAACCTTGGGTTTGGAACCCGGGCATGTATGAACATCCCGATAATGGAAAATTTTTATGCGCTTGGTGAATGAAAGGATGAAAGCGATGAATTTTGTTCAAGTTATGTAGTATTGATCAATCTGAGAAGTACAATGAAGTGATCACCCTCCGTACAGTAAGTTATGACGGTTTTGCGGATGAATTTACGCTAAACCTTTTCAAAAATGAAAACAATGTTCATAGTATGTTTCTTAAACCCTATTCATGGGTGGAGCCTCATTTCAAGAATTTGAAAGAGTTGTTATGTGAATCTTTTATCAAGATGATTACTTCACAACTTTTGATTACGTTGTAAAGTGTTATGTAAGCGAATACTTATATTCTTTCAAATTATATATATAATTGCTATTACTTCTTTGGCACTCAAATGCTCATCCTTGCTTAAATTAAATGTTTTCGATTATGTATATGAGCAACTTTGAAGGCTCAAGCACGAACAAAGGAAAAGAAAGGCGATCGAATAAGTGTGTATTATGAGTTAATGGTTATAGCTGCATGGGTATCTATTCATGTATTGTAATGAATGTATTTGAAGGTCTCGTACCTGGGAAGTAAACTTTGATGTACGTAAATTAAGTTTGAATGTAATATTACTATTATATTATTCAGCTTATAGAAATGGTATCGTGAAGCACTGAGTTCGGGTTTCAAGTACCCGGATTTGGGGGCGTCACAAAGGCAAAGACGAACCCTTAAATTACTTATGTAATAGTATAGGTGAATGTTTGTAATATATTGAATTTTATGACAAGAACCTGGGGAAATGTAATATTATTCTGAATATATAGAAGACATATCCGTTCTTTTGAAACTTTTCAATTGAATATATGTGTGAATGGTAGTACCGCGTAGCACCATCTGTCGGGTTGGAAGATACCCAGATTTGGGGGTTCCAGAGGTTGGTATCAAAACATTAGGTTATAAAACTTAAGGGGGGATTAAAAACCTTAAGTCATAACCTTAAGAGAAGTCAAAGAACTACAAGAAGAAAATAACCTTATAAAAATGCATTGTGATTATGTTATGTGTTTTTATTATTCTACTGACGTTTATTAATCAACTTAATTATTTTGTGTAGATGTCAGGAGTAAATGGAATGAAGTTAGATGTACAAGTTGTTAGTGAAGAATTGGTGAAGCAAGTAGAGGTCATACCGAACCCCATAATGGCAGAGCCTGAGTTAGTTATTATTAAGTCTGGAGACTTAGAGGATCCTGACTTCATGTCAGTATTCGATGGTATGATAGAGGAGGAAGTGGAGGTAGTGTCCTTTAATCCGGTAGCTATAGCAGCATAGATAGCTCCTGGGGGTTCGATGATGTCTCTACTCATATCAATATTGGATAGAAATATTCATTATTGTCAGGAGGTTAAGGAGCTGAAAGTAGAGCTCCAAGCTGTCATAGAGGACAAGACTGATGTGGAGTCCATGTGGGAGCAGGAGCACGATGAAAGGGTTTTAGCCAAGGACAAGGTCCATGAGCTAAAACATGAGGTCTTTGAGCTCAAGGAGGAGCTAAAGACCAAACTGCAGAAGATAAGGAGGATGTCCTATATTTATAGGAGTTCTCATACAGATTTCCAGCAGCAGGTAGCTGGATATCCTATAAAGGTGGGGCAGATGCGGCATACTATTAGCCGTGATATCATTGTCAGTCTTGCCAAGGCAGATGTAATCTAGTACTAGCTACAATAGTTTAGGTATGTAAATATTTTGTAATTAGTAGTGACATAAAGCCCTCTTTTCTATAGTGAAGGGTAGTCTTTTGTAAATCCCAATTTTTGAGAAGCAATAGCGGGAAAGTAATGTAATCATCTTAGGCTGTGTAATGTAAACAATGTAGTATTATACTACAAAGAATGAATATAAGCCTTTTTATGGAAAACAATGAGTAATGGGTGTTGAAGTTATTGTTTAATATCGAATAATAACTAATAAAGAAAGGAATAATAACAAAATGTGTTTATTGTATCAGCAAAATGCCGCCGAGAAGAGTGCAACGTAACCAAGGAGCTAATGTGAATCAACCGGAGGGAGGTCCGATTAACCCGATGCAGGTGTTTGTTAATTTATTAACAGCTGCCTTATTAGAATAGGGGCTAATATCCCCGTTAATCCAGGAGTAGCACGAGCTACTACCTTTAAGGATTTCAAGAGCGTGGGTACGCCGGAGTTCAAAGGAACTACAGACCCTATCGAAGTCCAAACGTGGGTGAAGGAAATAGAGAAGGCATTTGTGATAGCAAATGTCGACGAGGCCCAAAAGGTTGCCTTTGCAACCTATATGATGAAGGGAGAGGCCAACTTTTGGTGGGAAGCCAATCAGGCTAGGGTCGGGATCGAGAATCTAACGTGGGTGAGGTTCAAGGACATATTCTTCAAGAACTACTTTCCCATGAGCATCCAGGGAAGGATGGAGATGTGGTTTCTCGAGTTAAAACAAGGGGACATGTCGGTTCCCTAATACGCCGCCAAGTTTAGTGAACTGGCGAGGTTAATCTCCACACCAAGTGGATCTGAGGGTTAGGAAGGCACGACCAGTTGAAAGGGGGCTTGAAACCCTTGCTCTATAACCGTATTTCGGTGTTTTAAAGTATTTTATTTGGAACCATTTTAGAGAAGGCGATAATCGCCGAAGGTGGTAGTGAGGCTCTGATTCAATACCATAAGGACAAGAAGAGTAAGGGGAAAGTGGATGGGGGAGTAAAGGTTGAAGGAGCCAGCGGTAGTGGCGAGGGACAAAAGAGGAAGGCGTATAGCTCTGGGAATATCAGACTGAAGCAGGGCGACTCAAAGAGGAGGATGGAGGCCTACAAGACCTGTGGGAAGACTCATTTAGGAGTCTGTCTCAAGGGGAAGGCTGTTTGTTACAACTTTGGATAGGAGGGGCACATTGCGCCTAACTATCCAAGTCTGAAGAAGAACCATGGGTGATTTGTGTGTGGGTCAACTGACCATATGGCAAAGAACTTCCCGAAGAAGGGGACGGACGGGAACCGGGGCACTAATGGCTGTAAGTTAGCTATTAGTGGTCCAGTACAACCGGGTAGGCTGATGGGCCGTACATTTAACATGACAGTCCAAGATGCAGTTGCATCTGGGGACGTCGTTGCAGGTATTATTCCGATCAACGACATAAATGCTTATGTACTGTTTGATTCTGGTGCTACTTGTTCATTTATAGCATGCGATTTTGCTAGATGATTAGGATTACTTCCCGAAAAGTTGCCTATACCTTTAAATATTAATGTAGCAAACGAAGAAATAATTCCTATTGAGGATGTTCATAGGAGTTGTTGCGTAGATATACGGGGTTGTAAATTATCGGTAGATTTGATACCGATAAAGTTAGGAGAATTCGACGAAATTCTCGGAATGGATTGGTTATTTAACCATGGGGAAATTATAGATTGTCAGAAGAAATGTGTGAACATTAAGACGTTAAGACAACCTCAAGTAGTATTTTACGGGAATAGATCACCGGGATGTTCGTGTTGTCTAACCATGACACAAACTAGGAAATTACTGAGGAAGGGATGTGTAGGTTATCTGTGTCATGTTGTTTGATACCCCAGTGGTAGCAACCATGGAAAAAATACCTATAGTGAGAGAATTAACCAATGTATTTTCGAGTGAATTGCCGGGTCTTCAGCCGGATAGGGAGATAGAGTTTGTAATACACATCGTGCCAGGAGCGGCACCAGTTTCCAGGGCACCGTATCGTATGGCGCCGGTAGAGATGAAGGAGTTGATGGTGTAGTTACAAGAACTATTGGACAGGAAGTATATTCAACCGAAAGTGTTTGTAGGGGAGAACACCAGAAGTGCTTTGATAATAAGAAGAAGGACGGATCGTTAAGACTTTGTATCAACTACCGAGAGTTGAACAAGTTAACAATAAAGAATAAATACCCATTGCCCAGGATCGATGACCTCTTTGATTAGTTGAAAGGGGCTAAGTATTTTCCTAAAATAGATTTAAGAACAGGGTATCATCAGTTGAAGGTTAAGAAGGAGGATGTACCAAAGATAGCATTCATGACTCGTTATGGTCATTACGAGTTTCTGGTGATGTCATTTGGGTTGACTAATGCACCAGCTGCATTTATGGATATGATGAACAGAGTGTTCAAAAAATATTTGGACAAGTTCGTCATGGTGTTTATCGATGATATTCTAGTCTATTCTAAGATGCCAGAAGATCATGCTGAACACCTAAGGTTAGTGTTGGAGACAATAAGGAAGGAGAAGTTGTATGCAAAGTTCACTGAGTGTGAATTTTGGTTGGAGAAGGTACAATTTTTAGGTCATGTCATTGACCATGAGGGGATTTCAGTGGATCCAGCAAAGGTGGAAGCCGTGATGAATTGGGAACAACCGAAAACGCTAACTGAGGTGCGGAGTTTCCTAGGGTTAGCGGGTTACTATCAGAGATTTATTAAGGATTTTTCGAAGATAGCTGCTCCGTTAACTAACTTGACAAGGAAGACAGTGAAATACGCATGGACAGATAAATGTGAGGACAGTTTTCAAGAATTAAAGAAGAGGTTGAGTGAAGCGCTTGTTTTGTCATTACCCGATGACACAGGAAATTTTATAATTTATAGTGATGCTTCGCATAGGGGACTTGCTTGCGTGCTCATGCAGCATGGCAAGGTCATTGCGTATGCATCTAGGTAGTTGAAGGATTATGAGAAAGTTTATCCTACTCATGATCTGGAACTGGCCGCAGTAGTTTTTGCTCTAAAGATATGGAGACATTATCTTTATGGAGAAAAATGTGAGATATACACAGAACACAAGAATCTAAAATATATCTTCACACAGAAGGAGTTGAACATGAGGCAGAGGAGATGGCTGGAGTTGATAAAGGATTACGACTGTGAAATCCTGTATCACCCTTGAAAAGCCAATGTAGGAAGAGTCGGGAAAAGTTGTCTTTGTTACCGACTCAAACTGAGTTAATAACAAATGTTGTTTACGACGGAGATGTAATCTACCATCGTAGAAAGAGTTAAGAAGGTGCAACTCAAAACTGATGAGTATGAATGGATAAAGGAGCGGCTAGGCAATGAAAAAGATATCAATTATAGTCTTGATAATGAAGGATTATTAAGATTTAAAGGAAGAATTTGGGTTCCGAATGAGACGGAATTAAAGGAGCAGGTATTACAAGAGGCTAATAGTTCGAGGTTTTCGATTCATCCTGGTAGTACTAAGATGTATCAAGACCTTGACGAGTTTTTGGTAGAACATGAAGAGAGAGATAGCGAGCACGCGTGGTAGGTGCTTGACCTGCCAAAAAGTTAAGGTTGAAAATCAACGACCAAGTGGCTTGTTACAGTCATTGGAAATTCTGAAGTAGAAGTGGGAAAATATCGTGATGGATTTTGTGGTGGGACTTCCGACTACAACGAAAGGGTATGATGCGATTTAGGTAATAGTGGATCGATTGATGAAGTCAGCTAACTTTTTGCCAATTAGGGTTAAGTATAACTTAGATCAGTTAGCTAGACTCTATGTTAAGGAGATAATTTGCAGACATGGAGTACCAATATCGATTGTGTCAGATCGTGATCCACGATTCACATCGAACTTTTGGAGAAGTCTACAAGAGTAGATGGGAATGCAGTTGAATTTGAGTACGGCGTATCATCCACAAACTGATGGACAGAGTGAGAGAACAATTCAGACGTTAGAAGATATGCTAAGATCTTGAGTCATGGATTTAAAGGGTAGTTGGGATGATCATATACCATTAGTGGAGTTTGTGTATAACAACAGTTATCATGCGAGCATAGGTATGCCACCTTACGAAGCTTTGTGTGGGAGGAAATGCAGAACACCACTGTATTGGGATGAGGTAGGAGAAAGCCGAATGCTAGGACCAGAATTGGTGCAGCAAATGGCGGACATTGTCAAGATGATACAAATGCGTCTTCTAGCAGCTCAAGACAGACAGAGGAAGTTTACGAATTTGCATAGAGAGAATAGAGAATTTGAAGTAGGTTCGTACGTATTTCAAAAAGTATCTCCCTGGAAAGGAAATATACATTTTGGGAAAAAGGAAAAGTTAATTCTGAGGTTTATAGGACCTTTTGAGGTATTAAAACGGGTAGGTGAGGTAGCTTATATGATAGCATTACCTCCAGACCTAGAACGAATACATAATGTGTTCCACGTGTCAGTGTTATGTCCTTATAAGCCAGATTATAAACACGTGATAGAATATGAGCCTATTAATATCGAGAAGGACTTAACGTACGAAGAAACGCCAATTTAAATTGTCGATAGGAAGGAACAAGTTCTGCGGAACAAAGTCATATCTTCCGTAAAGGTGATATGGAAAAACCACGATGCAGAAGAAGCAACGTGGGAGTTGGAAGAAATGATGAAAAATAATTACCCTCAATGTTTTGTGGTATTTTTTTTTTGCGAGATTCTAGGGACGAAATCCTTATAAGGGGGAGATAATGTAATGCCCCAGAAAATCAAACCTTTTGTAAATACTTTTAATAATGAATAAAATAATATTATTTATTATTATTACGAGTTGATAAGATGAATGTCGTTCTATAACCTAGAAACGTCGGAACGTCGTAGTATTTTAATTATGTGAATGAATTAAAGTGTTTGAATTTCTAAGACAAAAATAAAAGCTTTCTGAGATATTTTTCGAAAAACACTATTCATCATTTTCGCTTTCAAAATTATTTTGAACTTAGAAATACGTAACGTTATAATATCAAGGGGAGATGGATTATGTAAAAATAATCTAAGTATGGAAAATGCAATATTTCGCATGCGGCCTTATTTTTAGAACGTTAGGAATATTAAGCGTTAAGAATAGAATGTATTGATTATATGATACGTAAGTATTATATGAGGTATTGAAAGCAAGTATGATACGAAGTATTATACGAGTATGTATGAGGAATGGAATAACGTATGTTATGAATTAGTATACGAGCTAGCATACGAGAATTATACGTGTAGTATATATATGTCAAGGTTTTTAATTAAATGGAATGGACTTGTAGGTGTGGCGCCCCCAAAATTTCAGACACTCATATCTCGAATTTCGGTGCATCACGCTACTACTACGAATATCTTACAAAATCATTAACAACGAAAATAATAGAATAATTTACATTGATGTAATATAAATATTCACGTCCCAAGGTACCGTAACCATTACTACAACAATTCTGTGATTAGCTTAACATAGCTTAATCATTCTTGAATACATCATAATAACAATAATAATAATACTTCTAGTCTTAAGGGCTAAATTATTACTACGCCTTGCCCTTTCCCTTGTCCTTTCTCAAAGTACCGCTTGCTACTGCTTTAATCGTAATGTTTTAGGAAGCAAGAATGAGCAACAAGTTTGCCCATGAAAGCAATATAGCTAGAAGAACAAGCGGTTATAGCATTTGAATCTTTCAAAGGTATAATAATAATTGATAGTTCAAGGATATCAAGAATAACAAGAGTATTGACAGGTGTCGCTATGGACCAAGGATATCAACAAAATATCGAGTTTATTCATTTCGAGGTTCAACATAATTGAGTCTTGAAAATCACTAAGGACCAAGAACTCTTACTAGAATTAACAATGATTAGGCGTAATCCAACATCCACGAGTACATCGGTGTGATCAACCTAAGGTACCCTATGTTATGCATAACATTTAATCATACTCATGTCATACGTCGGTTCCCGACAATATATAATTTCCCTTCTATGAGGGTTGTTCATCTCAATAGATTTACAATAGTCCGCACCAAATCAATCGGTTTGGATAGCTCTTTAACTCATAATAATAGTCTAGGTTTGAATCGAGGGCTTAGACAGTTTTTCATCATACATTGAGGAATGATAAGTCCAATGCTTACAACAACGTCAAGGTATACAAGTGATTTTCGAATAGAAGCAGATATTTGCTTGATAAAATATGATTAATATGACAACAATTCAACGAATAAAGTATGTGAATTAAGGAACTTGCAACACAATAATAATAGTGTTCGGATACTTGCTCAATGTAAATTTGAGTGAGGTTAGGAACTTACTTAACAATAACAATAAGTTAGGGATAGAAAACTTGCATACTTGAAATCAAGGTAGAGTAAGAAACTTGCCTTTAGCGTTGATTACTACTAATAGCGAAAATCACCTCAACGAACTATATACATCCCTATTCATGTAAGTATAGGTATTCATTAGCCAAACACACTTGATATATATCAAAAACATATACACATAACACCTTTTTCTTTCTATCTGTTGTACCCATCAAAACTCATAATGGTACACTAACATGCTCATACTATTGACCACTGCTAGCTTATTCATAATCTTTCTTCATCGAAGTTCTAAGAGGTTCATTGCTTTAAGTAGACCATAACGTCTATTAATCCCACCGACCTTTTTCTACGCATGTTTGCAAATATTAGATTTATTTTCCCGAAGTTAGTAAAATTCTCTACTTAGAACTTATTCGTGTATTAATAGTTTACAACAGTATAGGAGTATTTATTAATCCATACTTATATCGAGTTACGATCTTTTACCTCGAGTTCCGGACATCTACGCCATGTCCGAAAGATATTATATTTGTTAGAAGACAACATGCTTCGTCCGAAGACATCGCGCTTCGTCCGAAGACATCACGCTTTGTCCGAAGACATTACGCTCTGTCCGTAGACATCACGCTTTGTCCGAAGACATTACGCTCTGTCCGAAGACATCACGCTTTGTCCGAAGACATCACGCCTTGTCCGAAGACATTATGCTCTGTCCGAAGACATCACGCTTTGTCCGAAGACATTACGCTCTATCCGAAGACATCACTCTTTGTCCATAGCAGCTCCTTCAGAGACTTCGGTCTACACTACTTCGATAAAGTTTAAGTTCGTCGGGTTAATTTAAGACTTTACTATATGCATACAACCTAAGGGAATTTCTTAATACAAGGTCTAACATGACTGAACCCATCAGTTGGTTCCTAAGCACGGTCAAATTTTGCACCCATGGATTCGAAGCGATGAACATGCTCTATTTTACAGAGTAGCCACAACTTGATTCCAGACAATTTTATTTTTAACGTATTCATGCACGAAGGTAAACTTTCTAAACACCCTATATCATGCTAATTCATCATACTTGACCTATTAATCTGAGAATCAACAAGACTCAAGTTAAGAACGGAGTAGAAATTATACCTTCTCGAGCTTTAACCTTGATATCTCACACACTGATTTGGTAATACTTAGCAACTAAGAATTCTTTACTCAGATTTTTCCTACACTCTTATCACTAAAATAGACTGCCCTAGTGGCTTGTATTTAAAGAGAAAACATTGACCAAACACTTGCTTTACCCAATGTTGGGATTCATGGTGCAATAGGAATGAACAATGGTTATTTAAGGAGTTGTTCAATCACTCCATACCAGTCACTTAGCTAGCCATGCATGCCTAGGATTAGCAGCATGAAGTTTGCGTAAAGAGAGTTTAGGCTACTGTTCTTTGTACTTGTTGACCCTAATTTGGGGACAAGGGAGTAGATCTCAGACATAGACAAGGGCTAGTCGGTCAGGCCCACTGCCCCACGCCACATTTTTAATTTAACCAATACCTTGTACTCCTAGTTAACTATTTTGTTGGATTTCGAATGGATTCTAAATATCCCAAGTTTATTGGGCTAACTCAAAAGTCCATCAATTAACTTATTGGGCTAGGCTCCCAATTTATTATTTGGACTTTAAACATGCAAATGCTTAATCATCCTTCAGTAAGTCCATCATTGTGTCACACAAGACATTTCATGAACCTATCTTATCGATCATCAACAGCTCAATTTTAATTCAATTGAGTTACTCTCCTCATGCCACGTAAGCATTTGTAAAATAAATAACTCACCGACTCTATTTAATAATAATATTAAATCATAAAATTTACGTGTATTACATTCTCTCCCCCTTATAAAAATTCCGTTCTCGGAATTGATACAGGGTTATACGAAAAGATGGGGATAGTCTCTTCTCATCCTATCTTCTAATTCCCACGTGGCCTCTTCGACATCGTGGTTTTGCCAAACAACCTTAACAGAAGATATAACTTTGTTTTCTTAGCATTTGTTCTTTCTTATCTATTATCTGAACAGGAATTTCTTCATATGCCAGATTCTTCTCTACTTGAATGGGCTCATAGGAAATTACGTGCTTATAGTCGAACTTATACCGGTCAGTAGTATGCGAAATGTGAAACACGTTGTGGATGTGTTCTAGTTCGGGTGGCAAAGCAACTTTGTATGCCACTTCGCCCACTCGCTTCAATATCTCGAATGGCCCTATGAACCTCGGACTCAATTTTCCTTTCTTTCCGAATCTGATCTTTCCTTCCAAGGAGATACCTTCAAAACACACAACTACCGACTTCAAAGTCTCTTGCCTACGACGATGCAAGTCGGCATACTTCTTTGGTGATCTTGAGTCGCTACCAATTTGCCCTTTATTGTTGCTACCACGTTTACCCGTTTCTTTGGACTAATTACGGTCCCAAAAGTCGCCGTTCTCCTGACTTCATCCCAACATAATAGCGTCCCTCTGCACTTTCTTCCAGAAAGAGCTTCATATATGATCATACCGATACTCGCATGATAGCTATTATTGTGGCGAATTCTACTAATGGTAAATGGTCGTCCCAATTCCCTTGAAGTCCATCACGCAAGCTCTCAAAGATGTCCTCCAACGCTTGTATGGTTCGTTCACTCGCCCGCGTCGGTTTGAGGGTGATAGAAGTACTCAATCTCAATTGAGTTCCCATTCGTTCTTGCAAACTTTTCCGAATTTTTGGCGTGAAACGCGGATCTCGATCGAGACAATCGACACCTGCAGACCCATGTCGCGATACAATTTCCTTTACATACAAGTTTGCTAATTGGTTCAAATTGAATTGAATCTTGATGGGTAGAAAATGAGTCAGTCTTTGTTAGTCGGTCCACAATGACCCAAATGGCATCAGAACTCTTCGTGGTAACCTAAGTCCAACCACGCGAAATCTATCGTAATGTGCTCCCATTTCCATTCGGTATTTCCGGTGGTTGAAGTAGTCCACTTGGCCTCGGTGTTCTGCTTTTGACTCTTTGACAAGTAAGACATCTGCTAACACACTCGCAACCTCTCTTTTCAAATTAGGCCACCAAAAATGGTGTCGAAGATAGTGTGCTTCGTGTAGGATTTCCTCTCTCAGTTCAATTATAGCTGGAACCCATACTTGACCCTCGAATCTCAATATACCATCCTTATCTACTTTGAACCTTTCTTCCTTATCTTCTATTATTCTCTTCTTTATCTTCTCACATTCTTCATCTTTCTCTTGTGTTTCCTTTATTCTATCCAATAACGTCGGGTGAGCTCTCATCATGAGAAATCTTCCTTCCGCTTCTCTTGGTTCCTCCACCTCTATTTCCAACCTTTCCATTTGTCTTATTAACTCCTCTTGAGTTGTCAGTTTGAATAACTTCTCCCTTCCTTTTCTACTCAAAGCGTCGGCTACAACGTTTGCTTTTCGGGTGATAAAGAATTTCACAACCAAAATCCTTGATCGCTTCTAACCATCTTCTTTGTCGCATGTTCAACTCATTCGTGTGAAGATATATTTGGACTCTTGTGATCCGTATATATCTCACATTTTTCTCCATACAAATAGTGCCTCCAAATCTTCAATGCAAAGACTACCGCTTAACTCCAAGTCATGGGTAGGGTATCGCTTTTAAAGAAATCTTTCAACCGTCAGTGAGGCATATGTAATGACTTTGCCATGTTGCATTAGCACACAACCAAGCCCTCTATCGATGCATCACTATACACCACAAATCCTCCCGTATCATCTGGTAATGATAATACTGAGCGCCTCACTCAACCTCCTCTTCAATTCTTGGAAACTCTCCTCGCATTTCTCGTCCATATAAACTTCTCTGTCTTCTTACGTTAGGACCGTCGGAGGGGTTGCTATCTTAGAAAAATCTTGGATAAATCTTCGATAGTACCCGGCTAAACCTAAGAAACTCCTAACTTCAGTTGGCGTCTTCGGCTGTTCCCAGTTACTTACCGCTTCCACCTTTGCAAGATCCACGGAAATTCCATTTTGATCTATCACGTGTCCTAGAAACTGGACCCTTTCCATCCAAAATTCACATTTGAAAATTTTATGTACATCTTCTCCTTCTCAATGCTTCCAATACCATCTTCGTGTGTTCTACGTGCTCTTCCTTTGTCTTTGAATAAATCAAAATGTCATCGATAAATACTACTACGAACTTATCTAAGTATGGCTTGAAAACCCGGTTCATCAAGCCCATAAATCTTTGTCGAGCATTGGTTAATCCAAATGACATTACTAAAATTTGTAATGTTCAGAGCGAGTTCAAACGCCGCCTTTTGTATGTCCTCCTCTCGCACTTTCAACCGATGATAACCCGTTCAGAATCTATTCGGAAAAACACTTCGCTCCCTTCAGGTTGATCGAAAAGGTTGTCTATCCTTGGCAATGGATATTTATTCTTAATTATCACTCAGTTCAACTCCGATAATCGTCATGAGCCTCATCGATCCATCCTTTCTCTTTACAAAAACACTTTGGTGCTCCCCGAGGAGACACACTTGGCGAATGTAACCCTTATCTAGTAATTCTTGCAATTGAATCATCAATTCCTTCATTTCTCTTTGGTGCCATACGATATGGGCTTTTCAAAATTAGTGCGGTTCGGTGCTAAGTCTATTATGAATTGATTTCTCGTATGCGGCGGAAGGCGAGCGATTCGTTTGGAAACATGTCTTAGAAATCTTTTACCACTAATATATCTTTCATTTCTATTCTCTTTTGATGAATGTCCACTATATAGGCTAAATAACCTACACATCCTTTCTTTAACAATTTCTTGCTGCATCATCGTAAAGGCAACACGATTGCTGAGCGATGAGCTACCAGTAAACACTACCTTAGACCGATTTGAGGTCCGAAGGTTCACACTCTTCTTCCGACAATTGATTATCGCAGTGGTCGGATAACCAATCCATTCCTAATATCACATCAAACTCTCCCAAATTTAATCGAAATTTAGTCTATGTTCGATTCGTGACCTCTAATGTTTGCACAACAGTTTCGGTAAACAAACTCTATGGGAATTACTTCCTTATTCGCAATCTCTACGTTCAGTGAATTTTTTAAACGTTTAGGAGGTATGTTTAGTCGATTAGCAAATTCTTCAGACATAAAGGAATAGGTAGCACCCGAATCAAATAATACATAGGCGTTTATATTATTGATTGGGAGAATACCTGACACCACGTCCCTTTCATTCACTGCATCTCGAGGCGGTACGTGTTAAAGGTTCGGAAGTCGATTCGGTTGGATTAAGTTGGTCCGCTGCGATCATCGACTTCGCCCCTCCCCGCTGGCCGCTTCCTCCGCTGCTCCCTTTCTTTGGGCAATCCTTGATTTGATGCTCGGTTGAGCCACACGCCAAACATCCCTTGCTCCTTTCGGCTTCGCGCTTAAGTGAAATGTGCCCTTCTTGGCATAGCGGTTGTAGTGATGTCTTGCGCCCTTCCAATTTCCCTTGATGGTTTTTCCCACATTTTGAGCAAATCTTCACTTCTTTTCTTGAATCCTCCTTGATAATTTTCTGACTGGTTGATGCTTCGGTGGTTGGTGTTGTTGTTGTTGTTGCGGTTATCCCATTTCCTCTTTCCCAAATAACTTCCACCACCTGCTACTCCCCTCCACGAGTCTCTCCTCCAAAGATTCTTGCTCTTCTTCTCCTTGTTGTATTGGCTCAATGCCTCGCTACCTCCTCAAAGAATTATCGCCTTCTCCAATAATGTGGCGAAAGAGACAATTTGAAGGACTGACACCTTGTTGAAAACCAAGGTTTTAGTCCAAGTTCAAGCGTCGAGCTTTCCTTTCTTCAATGTTCACTTGATGTGTTGCGAATCGCAGTTCATTGAACTTGGCCGCATCTTGTGCCACGCTTATCTCCCTTGTTTTAGTTCTAGAAGCTTTACCTCCATCCTATTCTTCACGCTCTTTGGGAAGTAATTCTAGAAGAACAAAGTCTTAAACCTTTCCCAGTTATAGTCCTTCTCCGCTCTCTGTTGATTTGCTTCCCACCAAAGTGGTTTGCTT
Source organism: Panax ginseng (assembly GCA_020205605.1). Lineage (NCBI taxonomy): Eukaryota > Viridiplantae > Streptophyta > Magnoliopsida > Apiales > Araliaceae > Panax > Panax ginseng. Next base: position 86,814,663 of record CM035139.1, on the reverse strand, counting down.
CACCCTTATCATATATGTGTAGCGAACACGGTTTTTGGTCTTCACCCACACGAGCAATGGCGAAGGCTTTCTCTATTTCCTTGATCCACGTTTGCGCTTACGATAGGGTTCAGTGGTACCCATGAATTAGGAGGTCCTACACTCTTAAAGTCCTTGAAGTTTGCGACCGGAGCTACTTGGGGAACGGGTGGTACTTGTTCATTTCTTCCCCTAAGAGCCTCCCCTAACAAATCTACAAGCCTCTGAATGGGATCTACTTGTCCTCTCTCATCATTAACCGACCCTTCTGGAGCAGTTAATCTACATCTGGGCGGCATTTTCCTACATCAGGACACTCCCACTTTTATTATATAATTATATTACTTAAACAATTCTCCATAAAAGGAATAAGATTTCGGAATACATTTCAGAACAAGATCATTTATATTCATATGCCAAATTGTTACATTACATGATTATCTCCAGCATACTTCTATAAATGATACAACTTATCCCTAATATCACAAAAGATGGGGACAACCATTAACATACTACCCCTCTCTAACATAACTCAAAGTTTGGGGTTTACAACATCTCACATTCTATAAGGATTACCACAACGGATAATACACTACACAACGAACTACAACTAATAACTTTTAGCGCCTAGACTTAATCTATCATTCCGCTCCCACGCGCATCTAGTACTTCCCTGAGCAATGTACCACCACATCTCCTGCATTATGGTGTGCGGGTCCATCCCTCGCTTTTCATCGGGGTAGTGATTTACCCCATCAATCAGTCCCTCCATGGCCAAGCGCAATGTATAGCTCATCCCATTCATCTTCCTCCTTTTGCACCTCACTTCATCTTCTAGATCGTTAGCCTATTATATTGGCCCCTTTCCACTTTTCTTGAAATGGATCCTATCCATTACTTCCATCCTTAATCGAAACCTGGATAGCTTCCTTTTCCATCCCCCTCTGCTCCATCTCTTCCAACTTCCCCGCCAGGTTCTACATTCCTAGCCACCGCCTTGTGAAACAAAGCCCCCATCCGATTCCCGCCTCCTTACTTGTGAACAATCTCTACTTCCATCTCCTGCATTACTAACTTTCTTTGATGGTCTTCATCCTTCAGCTTTTGGAATTCGAACTCTCTGTCTTTGGCCTCAGCCTCTAACTCCTCAACTCTACATCCTAACTCTAAAATTTGCTCCTCGTACTCCCCCAACATCCTATCCTCAAAAGTAGCCTCATGGAGTCCCCCATGGGCTCATCCACCATCGCTCCTCCTCCTGATCGACTCTTGGTGTTGGCTCTATCTCCTCTTCCTCGCCATCATCATCGATAGGAACTACAGTTGATATAGGCTCTGCTATCAATGGTGCCTCCTATACCACGTGTATGTCACGCTGCTCCTCTTCTACTACTCTATTAGGTCCTCCCATGTCGGGTCATCCTACAATCAAACGACACAAGACAAAACAACCAACAACTCCATTAGAATCATAAGTTCATTGATAGAATGAAGTTATATTACATAACATCGCTAAGTCCATCTCTATGAAAACTCTATATGAGTTTCATCCCTTTCTATCTTTTGAGTTCTCCTCGCTTTATAATCTAAGGGCTCTCGCTTCCTAAGGTTTATAACTATGGCTTTGATACCAACTTGTGGCGCCCCCAAAATTTAAGACATTCATATCTCGAATTTTGGTGCATCACGTTACTACTACTGAATATCTTACAAAATCATTAACAACGAAATAATATAATAATTTACATTGATGTAATATAAATATTCACGTCCCAAGGTAATGCAAGTAACCATTACTACAACAATTACATGATTAGCTTAACATAGTTTGAATCATTCTTGAATACATCATAATAACAATAATAATAATACTTCTAGTCTTAAGGGCTAAATTATTACATCGCTTTACCCTTTCCCTTGTCCTTTCACGGAAGTATCGCCTTGCTCTTGCCTTAATCAGTAATGTTTTAGGAAGCAAGAATGAGCAACAAGTTTGCCCAAGATAGCAATATAGCTAGAAGAACAAGCGGTTATAGCATTTAAATCTTTCAAAGGTATAATAATAATTGATAGTTCAAGGATATCAAGAATACCAAGAGTATTCAACAGTGTCGCATGGACCAAGGATATCAATAAAAATCTCGTGATTTATTCATTTCAAGGTTCAACATAATTGAGTAATTGGCGATCACTAAGGACCAAGAACTCTTACTAGAATTAACAATATTACAACGAATCCAACATCCACGCAGTACATCGGAGATCAAATAAGGTACCCTATATGTTATGCATAATATTTAATCATACTCATATGCGCATACGCTTGTTCCCCGACAATATATAATTTCCCCTTCTATGAGGGTTGTTCATCTCAGTAGATTTACAATAGTCCGCACCAAATCAATCGGTTTGGATAGCTCTTTAACTCATAATAATAGTCTAGCCGAATCAAGGGCTTAGACAGTTTTTCATCATGCATTGAGGAATGATAAGTCCAATGCTTACAACAACGTCAAGGTATACAAGTGATTTTCAAATAGAAGCAGATATTTGCTTGATAAAATATGATTGATATGACAACAATTCAATGTATAAAGTATGTGAATTAAGGAACTTGCAACACAATAATAATAGTGTTCGGATACTTTCTCAATGTAAATTTGAGTGAGGTTAGGGAACTTGCCCAACAATAACAATAAGTTAGGGATAGAAAACTTGCATACTTGAAATCAAGGTAGAGTAAGAAACTTGCCTTTAGCGTTGATTACTACTAATAGCGAAAATCACCTCAACGAACTATGTCTGTCCTATTCATGTAAGTATAGGTATTCATTAGCCAAACACACTTGATATATATCAACAACATGTACACAAAACACCTTTTTCTTTCTATCTGCTGTACCCATCAAAACTCATAAATGGTACACTAACATGCTCATACTATTGACCACTGCTAGCTTATTCATAATCTTTCTTCCTCAAAGTTCTAAGAGGTTCATTGCTTTAAGTAGACCATAACGTCTATTAATCCCACCGACCTTTTTCTACGCATGTTTGCAAGTATTAGATTTATTTTCCCGAAGTTAGTAAAATTCTCTACTTAGAACTTATTCGTGTACTAATAGTTTACAACAGTATAGGAGTATTTATTAATCCATCCTTATATCAAGTTACGATGCTGCCTCCGAGTTCCGGGACATCTCGCCATGTCCGAAGATATTATGACTTGTTCGAAGACAACATGCTTCATTCGAAGACATCGCGCTTCGTCCGAAGACATCATGCTTTGTCCGAAGACATTACGCTTTGTCCGAAGACATCACGCTTTGTCCGAAGACATTACGCTCTGTCCGAAGACATCACGCTTTGTTCAAAGACATTACGCTCATCCAAGACATCACGCTTTGTCCGAAGACATCACGCTTTGTCCGAAGACATTACGCTCTCATCCAAGAAGACATCACGCTTTGTCCAAGAAGACATTACGCTCTGTCAAAAGACATCACGCTCGTCTGGTCGCAGACTCCTTCAGAGACTTGGTCTACACTACTTCGACAAAGTTTAAGTTCGTCGGGTTAATTTAAGACTTTACTATATGCATACAACCTAAGGGAATTTCTTAATACAAGGTCTAACATGGACCGAACCCATCGATTGGTTCTTAAGCACCTGCAAAATGCACCCATGGATTTCGTAAGCAAATGAACATGCTCTATTTTTGTAGAGTAGCCACAACTTGATTCCGCATAAATTTTTTTAACGTATTCATGCACGAAGGTAAACTTTCTAAACACCCTATATCATGCTAATTCATCATACTTGACCTATTAATCTGAGAATCAACAAGACTCAAGTTAAGAACGGAGTAGAAATTATACCTTCTCGAGCTTTAACCTTGATATCTCACACACCGATTTGGTAATGCTTAGCAACTAAGAATTCTTTACTCGATTTCTCAATACTCTTATCACTAAAACAGACTGCCCTAGTGGCTTGTATTTAAAGAGAAAACATGGACCAGACACTTGCTTTACCCAATGTTGGGATTCATGGTGCAATAGGAATGAACAATGGTTATTTAAGGAGTTGTTCAATCACTCCATACCAGTCACTTAGCTAGCCATGCATGCCTAGGATTAGCAGCTTGAAGTTTGCGTAAAGAGAGTTTAGGCTACTGTTCTTTGTACTTGGTGACCCTAATTTGGGGACAAGAGAGTAGATCTCAGACATAGACAAGGGCTAGTCGTGCCGACCCCTTACCCCACATTTTAATTTAACCAATAACTTGTACTCTCAGTTAACTATTTTGTTGGATTCCGAATGGATTCTAAATATCCCAAGTTTATTGGGCTAACTCAAAAGTCCATCAATTAACTTATTGGGCTAGGCTCCCAATTTATTATTTGGACTTTAAACATGCAAATGCTTAATCATCCTTCACTAAGTCCATCATTGTGTCACACAAGACATTTCATGAACCTATCTTATCGATCATCAATAGCTCAATTTTAATTCAATTGAGTTACTCTCCTCATGCCACGTAAGCATTTGTAAAATAAATAACTCACCGGCTCTATTTAATAATAATATTAAATCATAAAATTTACGGGTATTACTGTAGGATTGTTAGCATATTGGTAGAAGTCCAATAGAAATTGGATGTGCAAGCCCAAGTGTTTGATAATTAAAAGTCCTAGCTAATGTAATGCAAGCCCAATAGAAATAAGCTAAACTAATTGAAGCAAGCCCAAGGTCATGATCCATTGGATACATAGGATCCATGGAGTAAACCAAGAGTGATATGGGTAGACTTGATGGGCAAGAACTTTATGTGATGATCAAGCATAAGATAAGTGTTGTGTTGAGCAAGAAAAATGAATGGCTATCAAGTTTACTTAGTTATAAAGTAAGGAATAGTAAGGAGGTTAGTTGAGGAGGTGGGAGGTTATAATGACCATTCTACCCTAACTTAGCCAAGCCTATAAATAGAGAGCTCCACAATTCATTTGTTGCTTGATAAAATTCATTCAACTTCTATCAAGATAAGTGCTTAAGTGTTAGAGAGAATAAGTCAAGAATAAGTCAAAACATCATTTGCTAGATTTTCAAAGAGAAGAGAAGTACTAGTTTTCAAGGGTAAGACTCTAGTCTAATACATCTTTTATCTCTATCATTGTAGGGTGATAAGAGACGTGTAATTGTATGCTAAGAACATATAATAAGTGATTAATGAATGAACTTAAGCCGATTAAGATGTGAATAAAAAACTAGAACTTAAATAACTTGATAAACTTCTGAAGAACTTGTCATATGTTTTTCATATGATGTTAGTATGTTCAATATGGTATGAGAACATTGAGTAAAGGACTTAAGTCCATATTAAGTCATAAGCAAGGAAATTTATAGTTTATAAGTTGATTAAGTTATTAACTTATGAGAATAAGTCAAAACTTACTTTGATAATAAGTTGGTGTAATAAGTAACTTAAAATTGTTGTATGATGATTAAAATCAATTTAGAATGATAATCAAAACATTAGTAATGATTTTTCGCCATAATTCACACGATTGGACGATAATCGTCGAATTCATGAAATTCTCGGAATAGAAGTCATATTTTGTGTTTGAACTCGGAAACGTTGGTTTTTGATGGAGACAAGTCATATTTGGAATTATAGAGTTGCGAACTCGAAAATGACCGAATTCCGACTTAGAACGAAGAAACGAGCGTTGAACGTTCACGATCGTTTATCGTTTTCATTAAAAATGAACTAATAGGTAAAATTTTAGCAAACAAAGTCGAATAGATAAAATTATGGCATTAACTCATAGAGTATGTAATTTTTGAATCGTTGGCTTTTGAAAGAGCCAATTTGGATTTATAACGAAGAAGTTGTGCGTCCAAGAGTTTCACAAAATTTCAAAATCTACAAAATTGTCTGAGGCACAAAAGTCCGGCTACCGCAAAGACGACTCACAGACTTTAAGGCCGGCATGCTAACGCGAGGTCGTGATGTAAGCACATCACTAATCAGCCATGAAATGACTTAAAGAGGAAAGGGTGGCGCCGCAGTGCCAACCCTAGGGTTTGGACAGTGATGAAGGTTTACAAGAATTGCTTGAACAGTAACTCAGTAATAATAAACTGAGGAACTTAATAAGGTATTGTAACGTATTGTAACATATTGTTAAACCTTATTTATGTTGTCTAAAGGTTGAAGATAAGTAATCAATCATGAATGTAATGAAAAGCTGGAACCAATAATAACAAATCTAAGTCAGGATTAGATTGAGATGAAGGGTAAGATATAGTAATATACATACTTGATTATATATAACCTAATGTGGTACGTTATGTGATCATGTATTGTAGAGACTTACAGACTTAAAGTGTACATGTGATAAACAGTAAGTAGACGCTAAAGGCAAGTATTATAATTCTTGTTCCAGTTCAGTCTGGATAAGCTTTGAAATTCATGTATTCTTTCACATGAAGTATTGTATGAGGAAGTCAAAGCCAATTATTTCGGCTAGACTTATGTTATGATTCTATTAAGCATGTTTAATGTTTACCGAGTTATATTGGTGTGGTTTTCAAATGAAGACTGAGTATGCTAAAATGTTTTTGAAGTTTAACGACTGGCACGTGAGGTTGCCAAAACTTAAACGTATACACGTTTAATGAATGTAGTGTTGATCAACACAGAGTACTATAGGTTGATCACCTAGACGAGCTCGTAAGTAATTTCGAACTTACAGACTTAGTGCCAGGATGTCATTTTCAAAAGAACTTATGAAATGCTCAAGGTCTTGGATCGGAATTGATGTTTTACTGGATATTGTTGTTGTAAAACGTTTTGAATGAAAAGAAGTGCTATTTTGAATTATCGATAGTACTTCGTAACTATTGTTTAGTTATTGAAGATATACGAGTTCTATGTTTCAAGCATGTTGTTTATTAGATTTGTAGTACTTGCTGAGCTAGTCATGCTCACTCTTGCTTGAACCATATGAATAAAGCTAAGATCGAACGGACCGAAGGCTCCGGCAAGGATAAGGGCAAGGGGAAGACTAACCCTTAAATTACTTATATAATAGTATAGGTGAATGTTTGTAACATATTGAATATTATGACAAGAACAAATGTATGGGTTATAAAGAACATGTGGAAATGTAATATTATTTTTAATATATAAAAGACATATCCGTTCTTTTGAGACTTTTCAATTGAATATATGTGTGAATGGTAGTACCGCGTAGCACCATCTATCGGGTTGGAAGATACTTGGATTTGGGGGCGCCACACAACTGTCGCTAAATGTGTTCTTGGGATGTTCTTGAGCTTTTCCAGAAACTCATGTAAGTTAACAGGGTAGGTAGTTTGATCGTTTATAATTCTTTGATCCATAAGTTTCTGGGTTGTAAATAATTCTAATGTTATAGTTCGAATGTAGTACTACAACCTTAAGCAAAGTTCAAATCCAAATCATATAATCACAGAGAGATCTAAGCCATCCAAATTGATGTCAAACATGTTCTTCAATTTCAGGTTTTTCCAAAAATTAAAGAACAGTCGAGGTGCTACTTTTGAGCCCTTGAATCAATGATGTAAAAGCCTACTTAATGTGTTATAAAGGTTCAAATGTGTAGTGGATATGTTAGTGTATGATTCTAGAACATTAGATCAACACAACAACATTCAAATCACAAGATTCAAGCTAGTCAAACACTGTCAGAAATTTTGACTGATAAAGATCTGGGTTTTCCAGAAAACATTACTGAGCCAGTTGGTCAAGCCTATTTTGACCAGGATTATCTAGAATTCTGTTAAGGATCTGGGCAATCTAAGGACATGTTTTTGCAGTTAATATACCAGTCTACAACCTTCAACCAACAACATGACCAAAAACATAAAACACTGCAAGATCTAAGGTCTACAAATTGTTGTCAAAAATTCTGGGCTTCTGGGTTTGCCCAGATTTCCAGAATCCATGCTCGGTCAACGCTATTTGACCGATCATATCTTGCAATATACACATGATCTAAGCTTGATTCAAGTCTTAGATCCAAACCCTAACAACAAAGAACAGATACATAACATAACATACACCAAAACTCAAACACACACATATCTAAGTCCTCTGACATATGGCTATCAGGCCATTTTTCTAACTATTTCCAGATTTAAGAAATCTTCCATTTTAAGCCCTTTGATGTTATGGATCTGGGATTTGACAACCCAGATCACTAAATGACATCTTATAACACAGTTTTAAACAACAACTCATAACATCTAACATCAAATCTAAGGATTTTGAAATTTAGGGTTTATACCTCCTTTAATACTCCATTTTGATTCTAATCCATGTGATATGATCTTGGAAAGTTATGAACTGATACTAACTTATCTTATCTCAATTTCTCACTCTACACTTCAAATTTTAGAGAGACAAAAGTCTTGAGAGAAAATGAAAGGTAAAGTGGCCCTTCTCTCTCTCTCTCTATAATCCATATAATTGATAGGATGCAATGTATATAGCAATCTAGATGGCTGATATGTATTAAATTAGTCACATGGTTAGGCTAGGTCATGGTGAATAACTCACCTAAAGTCAAAACCTACTCACCAACTTATTAAAAATACAAAAAGGGCAAAATAGTCATTTTCATACCATTTAATTTCTAGAATTATCATTTGTTGCAAACCCTTAGGGTTAAAGCCTAAAGTTTCCAAAAGTCATTTTTAAGATTTCCAAATTTTGATTTTCAAAATAGAAAATTAACATTTGTAAATTATAATTAGAATTCTCTAATTATACTAATATTTTCTGATCGCCAAATTTAATCTTGCTAATTAGGATTATTATTCCATAATTAATATTGCTAATTTAGTAATTAAATCCACAATTGTGCATTAGGGTTTTTGACGGAATAATTAGGGTTTAAAAATTTAAAATTAGGGTTTGTTAATTAATTAAGCTTTACCCTAATTAATATCATAATTAATAGCACTTAAGCATTATAATTATCCTTTAAGATCCCAGATTAGGGTTTCAAATTCCCAGAATATGAAATTAGGGTTTTCAGATCTGTTATGAGGGTTTTCTAAAAATCAATTAGGGTTTCCAATTAATCATTAGGGTTTTCCCCAATAAATTTTAATTAATAACGTTTAAACTTTATACTAGCATTTGCATTCCCAATCTAGGGTTTTAAATGTCTGAATTAGGGTTTTGGACTCCCGGAACTGAAATTAGGGTTTCAGAACCGGTTTCTAGGATTTTTTATCAGACGTTAGGGTTTTCTAACTGAACGTTGACGCTCTTAATAACATTAGGGTTTTACACTGATAAAAATTATCTGGTCAACCCTTGACCCTTAACCACAGAACATATAGACATATACACTTAATCCTGAATAATTCACCAAAATCCTTCACAGAATTTTTAAATCCTCCAAATTCCTTCCCAAAAATATCAAACGTATACACTTATTTTCTTTCTAGGTCTAATATCTGACCTTAAATCCGTCATTAAGATTTTAATAATTTTTCTAAATTCTTGAGTTGTCACATTCACCCCTTCTTCTAACAATTCCGTCCCCGAAATTCACCTTACACCTCACACCATACTGCTTACACCATTCACACATATCATCACATGTTACCCAATACACCACTAACAAGAGTAAAAGTTTTCAAATTGTGCTGAGGAGACGTATAGACTATTTATATGTCATTTTCGCAAAGGTTTTATGAAAATTCATCCACAAACCGTCATTACTTACGGACACAAAGGGTGATTAGCCCGATATGCATGCCCTTTACTGGCCAAGTAATGGTTTTATCTATTTCTCGTCACTGCCATAGGCACAAAACTTTACCTCAGTCTTACTGGATTCCGCACCAAAATAATTTGGTTCGGGAAATTTCTTTCAATGAGCACTTAGAGTTTTTGTAACATTAGTCTAGTTGAATATAATATCGTAGACTTATATCAATAATCCAATTCAATTGAATTATTTAGGTGTAGCTAAACCCCGTTGGCAAATTAAAATTTTGAAAACATTTTCGAGAATGACGTCATAATGTCGTTCTGTATTAACAGTCCGTTTGAGGATGATGTCATCGTATGACTTTGTCATAACACATCATATAATTGTGGAATAACGATTTTAAATCAAATTCACACTAAGTATTCATGTATTTACAACTCTATCACCTTTTTATCATCTCTGCACTAGGTTACATGGTACATAAGTGATAAATAAAATATATTTTGATATTTCAAATCATTTGCGTCTAGCCGAAATAAGTAGCATAGACTGTACTTTAAACCATTTCAAAAATGATTACGAGTCTACATTTTATTTTTAAAAAAAATGCACATAGTGCGTATTTAGCTTGATGTCAAAATTTCAAAGTCTAGCATAGCTAGGAGTTTTGGAAAACTTATTTCTCCACTAATGATCATTTGCTTACAATCTATTTGTTCCTATAATCCTTAACACTCCATTAACACACAACTATACCTAGTTCGTCAAACCACACTTATGAGTTCATAAACTTGCCACAATCATATGAGTTTAAGAACTTACCCTAGTAAGACCTTTGGCGTCCATTCGCTGAGGGGTTCATAAACATTTCATATAACTATGAGTCAGGAATGTCACATAAGTATAAGTTTTATGAACTCGTACTTAACCCTATATTCTCTACCTATGACCTATCTATCTATTATACACATGAGAAAGGAATCACCCTCTTAACATGCATATAGTAAATAGCGCGACACAACATTTTAATGATTATCAATGCCAGATACTAAGTAGTTTTTACACCAAGTATAATTCCCCACCCATACAAGGAATCATACAACTCAGTTACCGACATGAGTCCTCAATTGAAATCCCCACCTAATCTTAACCTCCTTCTCAATACGAATTTCATTCACCTGGTATTCATAATCCTTTCCTGAATTTGTACCAATTCACACAGAAATCTTGCTGTAAACTTTCCAATCATCAAATTGATTCTTTTCCCATATTATAACCTTATCAGATCACTGGGTGATCTCATCATATATATTACGATTCATTTCTATATCTTGATCATTTTGTTTTACGATCTTTTATCCTTGCACTATTGTTCACCACTACTGTTCAACTTTATTATCAGAGTTAAGGAACTCTGTATCTTTACAACTCGTCGAGATTCATCTTTGAGTCTTACTGACCAACTAACTCTATGTGAGTTAGAACTTATCCTAATCATTGTGGTTATTAGTCTCATGTATTCCTACCTAAGTTTCATAACCAACAACTTTGATACCAACTGTGAAAGCCCCAAATCCAGGTCCCAAATCACCACAGATCTGGTACAATCATTCTATAACTATTTGCGGAAGATATAAATATAAATTGTTTATACATAAAACTTTACACACTATTTTCCCAAAATCGAGTAACCTTAACTTATACACAATTCATAAACTATCTAACACATAACATTATTATCAAACTATACTATTACAAATTAACTGCACATTTTATCCCAAGCTGAAATTGGAATTTTCCTTTTCCTGTATCCGAACACATTCGCCTTATCTGCAATGTTTATCATGATATAGCAAGGGTGATCATGAAAGTTGCCCAACAAGTTTAAATTTATTTAAGGATATATCATGATTGAAAGAGTCTTAATAATAAGCTGGCTATAATTCTTCAATATAGTTGTGAATTAGCGCGAACAAACTTTTGACTGAACAAGTATTAAACATGAACAAATATATCTAGATCGAATAAAGAATGAAGGTGATCAAATTTTTTCATACCTGACTTATACATGCAATATGTACAGAGTATAATTCTATATGGCAATCAACAATGATTAACCATAAGCATATCTAAATGAAACAACTCTTAGTAGAGTTAAGAAAAACTTGTCTGAACCGTTGATTACCATTACACATTCTATATCGCTTTATCCGAAGACCTAATAACCCAATATTAGATTTCATCTAAATAAAATAAATAAGAAATAAAATTAAGAAAATTTACGATAATTTTTTTTTATTTAATGACGAGAATAAGTGTCTAGTAATGTGAACGATAAATGTGAATATATTTATTTCTTTAAAAATTAGAAATAATTTTGGAATTATTAATTAATACAAATTATATTTTATGGTAATTAATTTCTCAGAAGCGTAAATATTTTTATTAATTATTTTCCATGATAACATGATTGGAAATAATATATGAAGTGATAATTAGAATTTATATAATATATATTTTATTATATGAATTGTTCGTATATTTAAATCAAGTATTTTAACTCGATATGCTGCCGAAAGAGAAGTCGATATGAGATCCAAACCCCGAATTGGGATTGTGATCAAGAGATGAGAATAATAATATTATATTATTGTTATAATGATTTTACAAAGATAATAATTATGTACTCGTATGTGCGTAACAGATAATATCGAAAGAAATGACTACCAATTAGGTCACAAAGATATTACCGTGTCAGTGAAACCCTAATTATTAAACTTAGTTATGAGAAATGACCGAGTAGTGACCGTGTATATGAAGTTTATCGTGTATATGAAGGTTACCGTATAAGATGCTCTGAATTAGAAGAAAACCCTAATTATCGTTGTTTGTCGATAATTAGACAAACCCTAATTATTACAACCCTAATTCCATTGAAGTTAGAGATCGTAATGACCGCATTAGAACATACACGTATAATTAGAGAACCCCAATGGTCAATTAGAAACCCTAATTGATGGCGTTAAGAAACCCTAATTAGAAAACCCTAATTTTTCAATCAAAACCCTAATTTAAAATTACCGGGTTTAATTACGATGTTAATGTATAAATGTTTTAATTTACTAAAGGATAGAAAGTAATTGGTAAATAATAAGAATTACCATCTAGTGATTAAATATTACATTTAATTGCCATGTACAAGAATGCCCATGAAATTTTATGCGAAATTACCAAAATACCCTTTTTGTCCATTTTAGTGTATTATTAGTAGCATTGTTGCTAGAATCTTTGCAAAAGATAGCCAACCACCACCTTCTAGAATTCCCTCATGCTACTATACCATTACACCTCAATTATACAACCAAGTTGAGCATCCAAAGCATTAGAATTGGCCTATAAATAGAGATCAAAGAGAGTTAATGCAAAATGCACACTAAAATTTTCCAAAGTCTCATCCTATACTCTCCCAACCTCTTACCAACGAAATTATCTTGCCCATAAGCTTCTAATCAAAGCTCAAACCATCACAAACAACAAATCGTAAGCATCAAAGCCAAAAAAAATCAAAAATCGGGCTGTAAAAGGTATGAAATTCCCTAATTTTGAAATCATTCGATTCGATGTTAATTGATGCAATTGATTGTTTAAAGTAGTGTAATAGGGAGTATATTAATGTTCTGGGTTGTAAAATCATGAACCCATAACATCAAAGTGCACGAATTTGAAGATTTGAGCAAGTTGGAAAAACCGAATTCTGTGATTTTTGGGCAAATGTCAAGACTTATATCTTTGTGATTATTTACTATTTTTGTTGTTTAAAAGTTGTTAGGTGTAGCTTGTTATGTGTTCTTTAAACTCCAAAAGGAATCAGGTCTATATCTATTGTAGATCGGGATTTATAAGCTAATCAAAGTGGGTCAATTCTAAGATCGACCTACTGCTTTTCAAACCCGTAAAATATTCTAAGTGTCCGTAAATTTTTTTTTGCAAATGTCGCCTTATATCTCTTGGCCATCTTTAATGTGTTTTGTGTTATAAAGGTTGATATGTGTAGCTTGTTATGTGGTATTTAACCTCCAAAAAGAATCAGTCCATATATATTACTTGATTAAGAGTTATTTAAGGTCAAAGTGGGTCGACTTAAGATTGACCGTAAAAATTCTATGCAAATTTGCAATTTTCTAAGTGTTAATTTTTCCACAAGGTTTGACCATACTTTAGATGCTTGATTTATTGTTTTTATGATGATGTTAAGTGTTAGAGTTGTAGTCCTACATGTTGTCTACACAATCGGAATTGATAGATCACATAAACGCTACACCATCATCAAGTTATAGAGGTCCAAAGTAGGCACCTCGAACTGCTTTTCTTCGTGAAGAACAAATTTTGGTAGCTACTTTGATGGCTGATTTATCCCATCTGATGTTTGTTTAGAGGTTATGATTGTTGGATCTTGTAGTCTTGTATTTCCTCTACAAGACCCAATTTATAGATTGTCCAAATTGCTAAGATGAGAGAGAGTTATTCACTACAAAGTAGCTACCCTTGCCTACGCCTTATATGAAGATCTCTGGGTAGGCTCAAGAACACCTTATAATGACACTTCACACTATAGGGCCTTTTAGCTTACGCTTTTAATTATTTTAATTTCTCGATTTTCCTAAAATGATTTAAAAATTAGAAAATTAGATTTTAATTATTAAAAATACCAAATAAATTATGAAAAATTATTTTAAAGTCTCAAAAATAGTTTTTAATTATTTTGAGTATATTTCACAAATATTTAGTATTTTTGAATATAAAGGTATTTATTTATTTAATTATAATATTAAATAAATGTTTTAAAAATAGTTTTAATTCATGAAAAATCATGAAAAATTATATTATGGTATAAGAAAATATTTTAAGTTATTTGTGATGACTTTTAATATTTTGTGATGAATTTCATTAATTAATTATATATTAATGATATTAAAGTTATTTATTGATTATATTAAATAATTAGTTTAAAATGATTTTAATATTTTAAAAATCATTTTAAATGAAAATAAAGTATTTATAGATATTTTGAGTTATAAAATATAACTTTTAATATTTAGAAGATAATTTTATTAATAATTATATATTAATGATATTTAGTTAATGATTTGTGATATTAAGTTTATTTAATATTTATATTAAATAAATAGTTTAAAAATGGTTTTATTTATTTAAAAATCATTTAAAGAGGATATTAAGGATTTAAAAATATTTTAAGTTATAATTAATGACTTTTAATATTTGATGAATAGTACATTAATATTTATATATTAATGGTGATTATTTAAAATGATTTTAATTGTTTTAAAAATCATTTAAGGGTAATATAAATGTTTTAAAAATAGTTTGAGTTATTATAAATAACTTTTATATTTTGAATGGTTTCATTAATAATTTAATATTAATTAATTATTAATGATAATAGAATTGTTTGATGTTTAAATCATTTAATTATGATTCCGATGTTTGAAAGTTATAAATTTACTACCAAACTAGTCGATTTGAGAACCTAATTATGAAGTCCAGTTTTGATGAAGAGCACCCATAGTAATAATTATATCACTATAAGCCCTCGAGTGATAGATTTGATTTATTTTAAAATTTTCAATTTCTGGAAAATTCAAAAATGATTAAAAGTAAAATGTCTGATATTTACAGATGTTGAGGTATAGAATAAGAGTCTTAGACTCAGTATTTACCCGATAAAGTCGCTTGAGACGCGGCAAATATTTCGCAATCTTATAATAGAAAGAAAAGACTTCTGTAAGAGCATGGGTGAGATATTTGAAAAATGTATAAAAGTATAGAATAGAAAGTATGATCACTGCGATTATGTGATGACGTGATTAGACTATGTAACAATCGTGTGAATGATAACATTTATGTGTTATGATATATTGTTCTAATCGAACTAATGATCCGATTATTGATAGGTTGTGATAAAGAGATAAAACCTAAGTTGAGAGTTGTAATCAAAGAAATCAGTAAGTATCCTACCTTGCATTTTCTTTATGCAATGGACATGAGTAAGAAGTTTCGTAATTATTCTATTCCCGCATGATTATTATGTACGCTTTGATTATCAACATGTTAGCTCGTATATATATTCTCGTTAAGTTGATTTCTAAATGGTTATACAAGTGTCCCCACTGGATAATCATGGCATTTATTCACATGTTGATATACCTTTGTCAATTACCCGTATACATATATGTTGAATTATATTATTGTTGTTGAGCAAGATTAAAACCTTCGGTTTGGAACTGTGCATGTATGAACATCCCGATAATGGGAAAATTTTTATACGCTTTGCTTGGACAAAGGGTGAGCGATGAATTTCGCTCAAGTTATGTAGTATTGATCAATACAGGTACAACGGGGTCGATCACCCTCCGTGTTCGTAAGTTATGACTTGGTTTATGGATGAATTTCTCGCTAAACCTTTTCGAAAATGAAAACAATATTCATAGTATGTTTCTTAAACCCTATTCATGGGTGAGAGCCTAAAATTCAAATAATTGGAAGAGAGTTGTTATGTGAATTTTTATCAAGATAGATTACTTCACAACTTTCGATTCATTGTAGAAGTGTTATGTAAAGAGAATACTTATATTCTTTCAAATTATATATATAATTGCTATTACTTGTTGGGCACTCAAATGCTCATCCTTGCTTAAACTAAATGTTTTCAAGATTCGTATACGATCGACCAAGGCTCGTGCACGAACAAGGGAAAAGAAAAGTCGTCAATGAGATTTAGTATGAGTTAATGGTTATAGTTAGTAAGACAATGGAATCTATTGTCGTATTGTAAGGAATGTATTTGAAGGTCACGACACTGGGAAGTAAACTTTGATGTATGTAAATTAAGTTCAAATGTATTATTATTTAGTATTATTCAAATTTTAAAGAAATGGTATCGTGGAGAACCGAGTTCGGGTTTCAAGTATCCGGATTTGGGGTCGCCACAGGTTGGTATCAAAGCTGTAGGTTATAAACGTTAGGAATGTGAAACCTAGGTTATAACCTTAGTAGAATGGATAACGAAAGTTAAGATAGATATTCAGTAGACGAAGAACTCTGGTGAAGAATTATAACCTTAGTAGAATGGAGGACGAAAGTTAAGATAAATATTCAGTGAACCAGGAGACGAAGTACTCTGGTGAGAAGTTATAGGATATGATGAGTTGAAGAGATTCATCGAAGTTTTAGTGGTACTAAATAAAATATTACTTCATTTTAATGATGAATATATTTTATTTCAAGAATGATGTTGTCTCGCTTATCGTGGTCATAGGATGGATGACGAAAAGTCAAAATAGTAATTCCTTGACCCAAGAGACGATGGACTCTAGCGAGGAGTACACACGCACAAAGAGATGATAAGAGATTTGATAGTTAGGAACCATTTACTTAAGGGTTAGAGCCGAAAAAAGTGAGGGTACGTAATCGCATTTCTCCAGATTTTGGAACAAGAAGACAAGGACGCCGCACCCGAACACGTATGGAGTTAGCAGAGAGTTACGAGAGGTTGGAGCAGAGGAGATACAGATAGATACAATTGAAGGTTGAGATAGAAGCCAAAGACACCAAGATATATACCTTGGAGAAGGCTTTAGACATCGCTTTTATGCGATTCGATGCGAGTGGATGGAGCGCCTTTCTAGAGAGAGATAGCGTTGCGATGATGAATGATTGAATAAATTTATCGTCAAACAAAATAAGAGACAACGATATAAAACTCTTGATTGTCGTATATATACTATATGCTAATCGTGGTAACTTATGTATGTAGATGTCTCGTGGAAAAGATATGTGGAATAAGAAGGATCGATCCATACCCCCGAAGCTAATATCGAGGCCAACAAAATAAAGCTCACCAGAACCCAAATCCTGACGAGGTGGCTATAGTGGAAAACGTAGTATCGATCCGAAATGGTGGATTTGATAGATAGTGATTCGTACACTAAAGTTGAAGCCGCCACATCAACGAAAAGTGCAGATCCGGAGAACAAGGTTTCTTCACTAGAAAGGTTGTGGGAGATAGAAAAGTTGCTTAATATTCAATCGCGAAAAGCATTAAAAGAAACAATGGAAGAGCAAGATAAGCTCAAAATCCAAATTGACTAGATGGGAGCCTCAAGCAACACATCGTGCGCACCCGAGAGGTAAGGGAAAAAGAAAGATAGAAGATCCCCTTTTAGAAAACCCGATAAGAAGAAAGGGAAGAAGATATGTTATATTTATGACGTGGGGGACATACCTCTCCTCGCTGCCCCAACTATAAGAAAGGTGGATGTTTTAATTGTGGAATGGAAGGACATCGAGCGAATGAATGTCCGAGAAGAAAGGCTTGGTAGATAAGTAGTATGGGTTATGTTATGTAATATATGTGATAAGTAATGAACTATTTTCAACTTTTATGTTGGTCAAGATTTTAAATCCCACTTTGTAGTCACAAAGGGATAGTGATGTTTAAAGCAATATGTGCTATGGTATGTTAAGTTCTATTAATGTGAGGTGCTATGGTTGGAAGTACCATGAGTGTCACAAGTTGGATTAATGAAGTAAGTTGTTATAAAGTAGCGAGATATTTATCCAATATTGGTTAATATAGTAAACCAAGTTTCAAAATCCAATATTTTGATTACATGATTATTTGAGTAGAAAATTTTGTGTTATATGTCTAACGATACGATGAGGCTTAGAATCTAAGGAAATGAAGAATAATTTGCCATTATGTCACCGACGAAAACGAAAACCAAATGTGGAAGATCAACCAGATAATCAAACGTCGAACGCCAAAGACTTTAAGGCAATCCTATTGCTAGGTATAGAGAGGATTAAGTGACTCAAGAGAAGCGCTTATGATAGTTAGGATAACGAAAAGGGCAAAATATAAATTTTATCACCTATATGATAAAAGGGAAATGAGATAAAGAGAAAGTTTGTAAGCGTAAGAGCCATATCTCTTCCAATTGTCCCAATTCAAGAATGTATAGCGAATGTTTTATTTATGAATCAATGGAGTATAAGATGAAAGAAGAAAGAAGGAGAAGTGAGATAAGGAATGTGAATACGAGAAATGACAAAGAAGATATAGGCGACAAACTAAATAAACCGTAAGTGTCTTCATTATGGTCGCTCAAGATATCGTGAGCGCTTGAGGATACCGTGGCAAATTGGAAATGGAACTCCAGGTTCTATTCGAATAACTTCAATATTTTATATGATTTTCCTGTATAAAATATAGCTATATAGATAGTAAATTATTTCATAAAGAAATTTTGAGGAAGGAATTTGAGTTCTTTTAGAGATCAAATTTCGCTTATCGAATAGACAAGTCGCTATGGAGAATAGTTAAAGATCAGCCTCGATCAAGTATGATCGAGATCTACGTACAATGATTATATGTTATGTACCTTCTGTGATATGAGTTTTAAAGCTTGATTCCGGGACTAATCTTTATAAGGGAGGGTGAATGTAATAACCCGAGATTTCCTAAATAAAATAAATAAGAAAATTTATGATAATTTTTTTTTTTTATTTAATGACGAGAATAAGTGTCTAGTAATGTGAACGATAAATGCGAATATATTTATTTCTTTAAAAATTAGAAATAATTTTGGAATTATTAATTACTACAAATTATATTTTATGGTAATTAATTTCAGTAGCGTAAATGTTTTTATTAATTATTTTCCATGATAACATGATTGGAAATAATATATGAAGTGATAATTAGAATTTATATAATATATATTTTATTATATGAATTGTTCGTAATATTTAAATCAAGTATTTTAACTCGATATGCGAAAGAAGAAGTCGATATGAGATCCAAACCCCGAATTGGGATTGTGATCAAGAGATGAGAATAATAATATTATATTATTGTTATAATGATTTTACAAAGACAATAATTATGTATCGTATGTGCGTGATAGATAATATCGAAAGAATGACTACCAATTAGGTCATAAAGATATTACCGTCTTTGTGAAACCCTAATTATTAAACTTAGTTATGAGAAATGACCGAGTAGTGACTATGTATATGAAGTTTATCGTATATATGAAGGTTATCGTGTATAAGATGCTCTGAATTAGAAGAAAACCCTAATTATCGTTGTTTGTCGATAATTGTGACAAACCCTAATTATTACAACCCTAATTCCATTGAAGTTAGAGATCGTAATGACCGTGTTAGAACATACACGATAATTAGAGAACCCTAATGGTCAATTAGAAACCCTAATTGATGGCGTTAAGAAACCCTAATTAGAAAATCCTAATTTTTCAATCAAAACCCTAATTTAAAATTATCAAGGTTTAATTACGATGTTAATGTATAAATGTTTTAATTTACCAAAGGATAGAAAAGTAATTGGTAAATGATAAGAATTACCATCTAGTGATTAAATATTACATTTAATTGCTATGTACAAGAATGCCCATGAAATTTTATGCTAAATTACCAAAATACCCTTTTTTGTCCATTTTAGTGTATTATTAGTAGCATTGTTGCTAGAATCTTTGCAAAAGCTAGCCAACCACCACCTTCTAGAATTCCCTCATGCTACTATACCATTACACCTCAATTATACAACCAAATTGAGCATCCAAAGCATTAGAATTGGCCTATAAAGAGATCAAAGAGAGTTAATGCAAAATGCACACTAAAATTTTCCAAAGTCTCATCCTATACTCTCCCAACCTCTTACCAACGAAATTATCTTGCCCATAAGCTTCTAATCAAAGCCCACCATCACAAACAACAAATCGTAAGCATCAAAGCCAAAAAAATCAAAAATCAGCTGTAAAAAAAGGTATGAAATTCCTAATTTTGAAATCCTTCGATTCGATGTTAATTGATGCAATTGATTGTTTAAAGTAGTGTAATAGGAGTCTATTAATGTTCGGGTTGTAAAATCATGAACCCATAACATCAAAGTGCACGAATTTGAAGATTTGAGCAAGTTGGAAAAACCGAATTCGTGATTTTTGGGCAAATGTCAAGACTTATATCTCTGATTATTTACTATTTTTTGTTGTTTAAAAGTTGTTAGGTGTAGCTTGTTATGTGGTCTTTAAACTCCAAAAGGAATCAGGTCTATATCTATTGTAGATCGATTTATAAGCGGTCAAAGTGGGTTGACCTAAGATTGACCGACCGCTTTTCAAACCCGTAAAATATTCTAAGTGTCCGTAAATTTTTTTTTTTTGCAAATGTCGTGCCTTATATCTCTGGCCATCTTTAATGTGTTTTGTGTTCTAAAGGTTGATATGTGTAGCTTGTTATGTGGTATTTAACCTCCAAAAAGAATCAGTCCATATATATTACTTGATTAAGAGTTATTTAAGGTCAAAGTGGGTCGACCAAGATTGACCGTAAAAATTCTCAAAACTTGCAATTTTCTAAGTGTTAATTTTTCCCGACAAGGTTTGACCATACTTTAGATGCTTGATTTATTGTTTTTATGATGATGTTAAGTGTTAGAGTTGTAGTCCTACATGTTGTCTACACACCGGAATTGATAGATCACATAAACGTTACACGATCATCAAGTTATAGAGGTCCAAAGTAGGCACCTCGAACTGTTTCTTCGTGAAGAACAAATTTTGGTAGCTACTTTGATGGCTGATTTATCCTGCATCTGATGTTTGTTTAGAGGTTATGATTGTTGGATCTTGTAGTCTTGTATTTCCTCTACAAGACCCAATTTATAGATTGTCCAAATTGCTAAGATGAGAGAGTTATTCACTACAAAAAGTAGCCACCTGCCTCTCGCTTTTTATGAAGATCTCGGGTAGGCTCAAGAACACCTTATAATGACATTTCTTCCGCTCACTATAGGGCCTTTAGCTTACGCTTTAATTATTTTAATTTCTCGATTTTCCTAAATGATTTTAAAATTAGAAAAATTAGATTTTAATTATTAAAAATACCAAATAAATTATGAAAAATTATTTTAAAGTCCTAAAAATAGTTTTTAACTATTTTGAGTATATTTCACAAATATTTAGTATTTTTGGAATATAAAGGTATTTATTTATTTAATTATAATATTAAATAAATGTTTTAAAAATAGTTTTAATTCATGAAAAATCATGAAAAATTATATTATGGTATAAGAAAATATTTTAAGTTATTTGTGATGACTTTTAATATTTTGTGATGAATTTCATTAATTAATTATATATTAATGATATTAAAGTTATTTATTGATTATATTAAATAATTAGTTTAAAAATGATTTTAATATTTTAAAAATCATTTTAAATGAAAATAAAAGTATTTATAGATATTTTGAGTTATAAAATATAACTTTTAATATTTAGAAGATAATTTCATTAATAATTATATATTAATGATATTTAGTTAATGATTTGTGATATTAAGTTTATTTAATATTTATATTAAATAAATAGTTTAAAAATGGTTTTATTTATTTAAAAATCATTTAAAGAGGATATTAAGGATTTAAAAATATTTTAAGTTATAATTAATGACTTTTAATATTTGATGAATAGTACATTAATATTTATATATTAATGGTGATTATTTAAAAAATGATTTTAATTGTTTTAAAAATCATTTAAGGGTAATATAAATGTTTTAAAAATAGTTTGAGTTATTATAAATAACTTTTATATTTTATAAATGGTTTCATTAATAATTTAATATTAATTAATTATTAATGATAATAGAATTGTTTGATGTTTAAATCATTTAATTATGATTCCGATGTTTGAAAGTTATAAATGGCCAAACTAGTCGAATTTGAGAACCTATTATGAAGTCCAGATTTGATGAAGAGCACCCATAGTAATAATTATATCACTATAAGCCCTCGAGTGATGATTTTTGATTTATTTTAAATTTTTCAATTTCTCGAAAAATTCAAAATGATTAAAAGTAAAATGTCCGATATTTACGATGTTGAGGTATAGAATAAGAGTCTTAGACTCAAGATTTACCCGATAAAGTCGTTTAACGCCGACAAATGTCGCGAATCTTTATAATAGAAAGAAAAGACTTCAAAGCAATGGCATGGTGAGATATTTGAAAAATGTATAAAAGTATAGAATAGAACTAAAAGTATGATCACCGCGATTATGTGATGACGTGATTAGACTATGTAATCAATCGTAATAGACAAGATTTATGTGTTATGATATATTGTTCTAATCGAACTAATGATCCGATTATCGATAGGTTGTGATAAAGAGATAAACCTAAGTTGAGATTTGTAATCAAAGAATCAAAAAGTATCCTACCTTTGCATTTTCTTTATGCAATGGACATGAGTAAGAAGTTTCGTAATTATTCTATTCCCCGCATGATTATGTACGCTTTGATTATCAACATGTTAGCTCGTATATATATTCTGTTAAGTTGATTTCTAAATGGTTATACAAGTGTCCCCCTTGGATAATCATGGCATTTATTCACATGTTGATATACCTTTGTCAATTACCCGTATACATATATGTTGAATTACATATTATTGTTGAAAGCAAGATTAAAACCTTCTGTTTGGAACTGTGCATGTATGAACATCCCGATAATGGGAAAATTTTTACGCGCTTCTACGGACAAAGGGTGAGCGATGAATTTCGCTCAAGTTATGTAGTATCGATCAATACAGGTACAATCGGGTCGATCACCCTCCGCGTCTGTAGAAGTTATGACGGTTTATGGATGAATTTCTCGCTAAACCTTTTCAAAAATGAAAACAATGTTCATAGTATGTTTCTTAAACCCTATTCATGGGTGGAGCCTAATTTCAAATAAATTGAAAGAGAGTTGTTATGTGAATTTTTTATCAAGATTCGATTGTATTACTTCACAACTTTCGATTCTCATCCTGTAGAAATGTGTTATGTAAAGAGAATACTTATATTCTTTCAAATTATATATATAATTGCTATTACTTGTTGGGCACTCAAATGCTCATCCTTGCTTAAACTAAATGTTTTCATTTAGTATTATTGACGATCGACCATTGGCTCAAGTACTGGATTTAACAAGGAAAAGAAAAGTCGTCTATTCAATGAGATTTAGTATGAGTTAATGGTTATAGTTAGTAAGACAATGGAATCTATTGTCGCATTGTAAGATAATGTATTTGAAGGTCACGACTCATAATAATTTTCGTAAGTAAACTTTATTATGTCACTGTATCGTAATTAAGTTCAATGTATTATTATTTAGTATTATTCAAACATTAAAGAAATGGTATCGTGGAGAACCGAAAACACTTCGGGTTATCCAAGTATTAATATTTTCGGATTTGGGGTTAATGAAATTTATTACAAAATATTAAAAGTCATCAAAATAAATTAAAATATTTTCTAATATCATAATATAATTTTTCATGATTTTCATGAATTAAAACCATTTAAAATAATTTATTTAATATTATAATTAAATAAATAAATAACTTTATATTTCAACAATATTAAATATTTTTGAAATATACGCAAAATAATTAAAAACTATTTTTCAGGCTTTAAAATAATTTTTCATAATTTATTATGTATTTTTAATAATTAAAAACTAATTATTTCAATTTATTAATTAAAATAATTAATTTTCTACTTTATCTGTCGCTAAAGGTATTTTAGGCGACACAACCCTCGCTAAATGTGTTCTTGGGATGTTCTTGAGCTTTTCCAGAAACTCGTGTCAGTTAACAGGGTAGGTAGTTTGACCGTTTATAATTCTTTGATCCATAAGTTTCTGGGTTGTAAATTATTCTAATGTTATTGTTCGAATATAGTACTACAACCTTAAGCAAAGTTCATGTCCAAATCATATAATCACAGAGAGATCTAAGCCATCCAACTTGATAAAGATTGCTTCTTCAATTTCGGGTTTTCGAGAAATTGAAGAACAGTCGAGGTGCTACTTTTGAGCCCTTGAATCAATGATGTAAAAGCTTACTTAATGTGTTATAAAGGTTCAAATGTGTAGTGGATATGTCAGTGTATGATTCTAGAACATTAGATCCACATAAATTCAAATCACAAGATTCAAGCTAGTCAAACATTGTCAGAAATTTCGGCTGATAAAGATCTAGGTTTTCCAGAAAACAATCATGAGCCAGTCGGTCAAGCCAACTTTGACTAGGATTATCTAGAATTCTATTAAGGATCTGGGAAATCTAAGGACATGTATTTGTAGTTAATATACCAGTCTACAACCTTCAACCAACAACATGACCAAAAACATAAAACACTGCAAGATCTAAGGTCTACAAATCGTTGTCAGAAATTCTAGGCTTCTAGGTTTACCTAGATTTCCTGAATCCGTGCTCGGTCAACGCTCTTTGACCGATCATATCTTGCAATATACACATGATCTAAGCTTGATTCAAGTCTTAGATCCAAGCCCTAACAACAGAGAACAGATATATAACATAACATACACCAAAACTTAAACACACACAAATCTAAGGCCTCTGACATATGGTTGTCAGGCCATTTTTCTAACTTTTTCCAAATTTAAGAAATCTTCCATTTTAACCCCTTTGATGTTATGGATCTGGGATTTGACAACCTAGATCACTAAATGACATCTTATAACACAGTTTTAAACAACAACTCATAACATCCAACATCAAATCTAAGGATTTCAAAATTTAGGGTTTATACCTCCTTTAATTCTCCATTTTGATTCTAATCCATGTGATATGATCTTGGAAAGTTATGAACTGATACTAACTTATCTTATCTCACTTTCTCACTCTACACTTCGAATTTTAGAGAGAGAAAAGTCTTGGAGTAAATGAAAGGTAAAGTGGCCCTTCTCTCTCTCTTTAATCCATATAATTGATAGGATGCAATGTATATAGCAATCTAGATGGCTAATACGTATTAAATTAGTCACATAGCTAGGCTAGGTTTTGGTGAACAACTCACCTAAAGTCAAACCCTACTCACCAACTTATTAAAAATACAAAAAGGGCAAAATAGTCATTTCCATACCATTTAATTTTTAGAATTGTCATTTGTTGCAAACCCTTAGGGTTTGACCCTTAGGGTTAAAACCTAAGGTTTCCAAAAGTCATTTTCTAGGATTTCCAAATTCCGATTTTCAAAATAGAAAATTAACATTTGTAAATTATAATTAGAATTATCTAATTATACTAAGATTTTCTAATCATCAAATTCAATCTTGCTAATTAGGATTATTATTCCCTAATTAATATTGCATATTTAGCAATTAAATACATAACTGTACATTAGGGTTTTTGATGAAATAATTAGGGTTTAAAAATTTAAAATTAGGGTTTGCTAATTAATTAAGTTTTACACTAATTAATATTATAATTAATAACACTTAAGCATTATAATTATCCTATAAGTTCCCAGATTAAGGTTTCAAATTCCCAGAATCTAAAATTAGGGTTTTCAGACCTGGTATGAGGGTTTTCTAAAAATCAATTAGGGTTTCCAATAAATCATCAGGGTTTTCCCCAATAAATTATAATTAATAACGTTTAAACCTTATACAAGCATTTACATACCCAATCTAAGGTTTTAAATTTCTTAATTAGGGCTTCGGACTCCCGGAACTGAAATTAGGGTTTCAGAACCGATTTCTAGTGTTTCTTATCAGACGTTAGGGTTTTCTAACTGAACATTGACGTTCTTAATAACATTAGGGTTTGACACTGATAAAATTTATTCGGTCAACCCTTGACCCTTAACCACATATTGTACACATATAATATCATAACCATAGAACATATAGACATATACACTTAATCCTGAATAATTCACCAAAATACTTCACGGTAAAATCTATATACGCACAACACGCAAGTATATGTGGTCAACAAGTAATATAATAATGAGTAGAGTATCGTTCCCACGTAGACAATTTAGTAAGAAATTTAACCTTACAATTATCAATTTCCTATTAATCCTAATTTTATTAAACTATCCAATTCAATGATTAAAATTATAAAACTAAATTATAAATATAAATATACTATCACAAAACAATCACAAAAATCAAAAATCTAAAATTTCAAACAATTAATGGAGAATTAGACTTATGATTTCACCCTAAGCTTCACTCGATTTCTACACCTTTATTCCAATTCAACTCACTATCCCAGCTTATTAATCATCAAGAACACGAATGTAGTACTAGCCACCTCTCGATGCACTAATATCGTATTAACTTAAATCCACAAATTAGATAGAAACAAGTTAAACACCTTAATCAACTAACTCACTATATCTCTATGTGAATTATAATTAAAGAAGGTTTAAGATTAAGTTCTCTATCCCATTTACATGCGATGTCAAGCATATCTCTACCTTAACATTCATCAAGATTCTATTATTCACAAAATTCATGAACACATGCTATATTAACTAAGTCTAGATTCAGATATCCTCTCTCGATTCCATACAAATCCACAAAGAATTGTTGATCGTGCAATTCACAAATTCAAGCTCAAATTAATATAGATAAACCGAAAATTAGCTTATTGAATTGAAATCAAAGTTTACAAAATCATCGTTTCACTTAAGGATCCATCATAAGCCTAAAAAGTGAATTAGTTCATCATGAATGAAATAATAACTGAATAATTCAAAGAAAACATCTTTTCAATTACAAATATAAGACTAAGATGAAGAATAGTGAAAAACACCCTTCACGTAGCCTAAATCAAATCGTCACGAAAATCTCTTCAAAATCTCCTCCAAAGCTTGCTATGAAAAAATCTGGAATTAATCTCTATAATATGCCTTGTGTGTGTTTAATTTGTTGTTAATTGATTGAGCAATAGATATCCCAACACAAGTCTTAGTCGAAATCCCATGCTAAATTAGAGTCCATATGCATTCCAAGAGCTAAAATCCATGTTCCAACAGAGTTCAAGGCAAGATAAGAGATTCTCAAGCGATCGAGACCCCATGCCTTGGGTAAGTATGCTATAATAAAGGCCTCCTTTGGGCATCCATTCTATAAAAACCAATGTTGAAGACCCCACCACTTGGCGGGGGTGTATAAGGCAAAAAGCTTTACCACCTCAAGGGGTAGCTTCATAAAACCGGCTTGGCTAATCTTTATTCTTGCAACCAAAATGCTCCAAATGCTTCCTTTTTCATTCAATCACCACACACCACCCATCCTACATACAAAATAACACAAAACGAGTAAAAACGAACATGAAAACAAGAAAGAAACAATGATTAAGCTTGAAATGGACATCAATTCGTGGATATAAAATCCACTTATCAAAATCCCCCAAACTTAAACCGTGGTAGTCCTCGAGCACAAAACAAACTACATACTATGCAATGCAATGAAATGTAATGTAATCTAATCTATATGCTTTCAAATCAAACAAGATCACGTAATCAAAATTATCTCACTAGGCCTCGAGAGAAAACAAGCAAACTCTACAATATTAATCACCAAAACCAATCAATAATTCCTTATTAGTTCTCAAATCTTAAACCATTATTACTGATATAGTGTGCGTGTGTGTTCAACATCCATGATAACTGCTACGGACTCAAATTCAATACATAACCAATTTTTTAGAAGGAATCATACAACGCAAACTTAAAAATTTCAAAAATATGTAAGTTCCAACTGAATTCAAACATTTACCAAGCTTAAGGGATCAAATAGAGTATTCATGCTTTCTTTTTTTTTTTTTTTTCATTGACGGGGCCCTTTGCTCTTTATTTCCCATCTTTTTCATACTTTTTTTTTTTTTTCATAGATGGATAGTTGGTTGGTGAGTGCATTTTACGCTTAATCTCACGCTCGTGTTTATGGGGAGTATGTTTTCCTCATCCCACCACAAGACTCAACTAGATATTATTTTCTCTTCTTTTTTTTTTCTGAAGCTTATATACCCTACCTTTTTCCCCCAAACTTAAGTTCTTGCCTAATTCATCGTTTTCACTGCCTATCCTTGTCATTTTCTCATTCACCCTAGCATTATCCTTTAGAAAATCTTTATGTATCAATTTGAACTAACCAAATCAACACAGAATGTTGTTAGCGTGCTTCCCTTTTTATACCAGGGCCAAACAAGCACAAGATTCGATTCATAATGTAAACTATATCACGCTTCTAATAATCAATGTTGTATTTGTTAACTTAGTCTCAATCTCATCATTGGCCCAAAATAACATGAACTATAACACTCACCGACATATGCAAACACAATATGTAACTAAATGTTTTTTTTTCTTTTTTTGAATATATCAAAATCAAACATAACATGACATAATAATAAATAAAAACAAAAAAAAAAAAAAAAAACAAAAAGTGACCTAAGCTATCTATGTGACTATATGAATGCAACATCCCAATTCCTAAACTAATATGTAAAACTAGAATGCAATGACAAATGTAAGCCTAACTAATGACAGTATGCATGCAAATAAATAATTAAATCCCCCAAACTTAAGAATTACAATGCCCTTATTGTATGGATAATCGCAATTAAGTGTGTGAGGACTTCCCTGCAATCGCCTAAGTCTGGGGAGGTGGTGGTTGATCTTCTTCCTCTGAATCACTTGGCAGAAACCTTGGCATTGGCATGGGCTGCTGATATGGAAATTATGAAGTTGGATTGAAGCTCTGAAGTGTCGTATTGAGTGAAGCGAAAGACGTGTTCATAGAGTCAAATATGTGGTCTTGCCTCAATGCAAGTCGTCGCATCTCCCAACGTGCTGCATTGTTGTGCGCATCCATTTGACGTTGAAAGTCAAGAAATTGAGGACTGGATAATTCCTCGGATTGCGGTACCGCCTGCTTCGCCTTTGATCTCCCATAGTCTCATCCATCATCCTCCGAGGTGTCTGCAAAGATCAACTTCATCCTCCGGTAGCCGATGGAAAAATAAAACCCAGACCTCTAGGATGGGAATCACCTCTGGCCCACACCGAATACCGCGTTATCATTCTGGAATCTAGTAACTGAAGCGGCATCTGTGTGGGTTCATCATCAAACCATCTCACACCCGCATGGCGACACAACCCACATATGAGTGATGGGTGTGGCAAGCCACCTGAAAAGTTTCCTTGTAAGCACCGGCGGATGGAAAAACATATTATGGCCCAGACATCAATGATGAAGTCTTGCACAATCACGTAAAATTGTAATGCCTTCTCCTTGGTCACGTCCGATGTGTGTTGGGACAGATATAATTTAGCACATAAGAAAGCATACCAAATTTTACCATACCGACTGAGATCTTTGCTATGAAAAACTGTGCCTCCTTCCCGACTTTGATCCATGTTGTTCTTGGCTTAGTCATTTCTTTTGAGTATCGCCTCATAGTCCGGATCAAAATCACGTAGGTGGGCATATTGGCATTGTCGAGGCACTTTCAGAATTGATAATAGGTGTTGATGGCATCAAGACCGAATCGGAACTAATCGACCCCACACATAAGCATTGTAGGGGGCTTTGTCCTCGGCGTTCGCATAGAACTCCTTGACTATGTTGACAACGGGTGGCGGGTTCCGGTTCTTCGGTGAATTTGTTCCAACCCTTCTGATAAATTTGCTGCATCATTTCCCCATCGACATGATCCGGTGCCAACCCCGCTCCCAAGGTGTAAGGGCTTTTGTCATCATATAGTCGTATCTTACGGCCGGCGGCGGCGGCACTTATAAATTTTCACGATCAAAGGTCCGTGTATGTTGGTTGTGGGGCCTTGAACTTTCTCCCCTTGTCGCGCTTCGATGTGGGTTGCGAAGCCATTGACTCTCGAATGCCTTAATCACAATATCTCCCCCCAAACTTGGTTCACACAAACCGTCGAACACTTGGTGTGCACAAAATTTTCCCCCAAACTTGTCGATTTTTCTGTGGCAAATTGGATGAGAAGATGAATAGTTTGTAGTATTGTGCTTCACACTCAATTGCTCTATATTTACCTCTATGGAAATTCTAATTCAGAGCTTGTGAGATGTAGTTGAAGAGTTTTGTGAGGATTTGAGTTGAGAGGGTGTGA
This sequence comes from Panax ginseng, assembly GCA_020205605.1. NCBI lineage: Eukaryota > Viridiplantae > Streptophyta > Magnoliopsida > Apiales > Araliaceae > Panax > Panax ginseng. The sequence continues at coordinate 86,783,826 of CM035139.1, read as the reverse complement.
ATATATATAGGTGGTGTGATGTAAGGAGATTGTATTGGATTGATGGAGTGAAGTAATGGAGTAGTGGAAATAATGGGGGAGTTGAAGTGGTGTGTGGGGTGGTGGTTGGAGTTGATTGATGAAGTAGTGGAGAAATGATGTAGTTGAGAAGTGGTAATTGGGAAGAATGTGTAAATCGCTAATAAGTGTGTTGCGTTTGGACCCCATCACCTTACGAGGTATTATTACTTAGGAAGCCCACCCCACGGCAGCATGTAATCTTAATTGAGTTGGGGACCCCCCCCGACGGTGCAAGGCTAAATATAGGCTCACTTGCCTGGGCATGCTCATCACTATTAATTTTTGGGAGACCCACCCGGCGGGGGTATAGTTCATTAGGGCCCACCCCTGGCATGTGCATGTACACTGCTGAACTCCCCATTTCTTCTTTTCTTCATGCTATGCCACTTAATATACATTTTCTCATCCCCAAGCCATGAAACATAAAAGCTATTAGATTGTTGATCAAATTGAGCATGGTTGAGAGATTAACAAGACTCATACAATATAATACCTACTTAATGAACTTATTATACTATATACTAAATCTAAACTTATGAATGAAAATACAAAAATAAAAGTATGATTGGGTTGCCTCCCAATTAGCGCTTGATTTTAAGTCGTTCAAATTTCGACTACTTCTGCTCATGGTACGTCGGATAATGTGATGGCGATGACATCGGTGTTGGACTCGCCACCCCAATAGTGCTTTAATCATTGACCGCCGACCTTTGAAAGTTTCTAATGGATTCCAACAGAGAGTTCAACGGCGCCATGAGAGAACACCCTTTTTTTGGTGAATGGTCCCACCATCTTGACTTAAGCTTTCCTCGGGAACAATCTCAACCGTGAGTCGAACAATAGGACCGATTGCCCCGGCTCAAATGTTCTTTTTGCATAATTTTTCGGTCGTGCCATCTCTTTGACCTTTTCCTTGTATAACTTGGAGTTCTCGTGAGGCTTGAAGACAAAATTCGTCGAGCTCATTTAATTGCAGTAATCGCTTTTCCCCTACAGCTAGCTTGATCAAAATTGAGTTTCTGAATCGCCCAATAAGCCTTATGTTGTAACTCGACCGGTAAGTGACAAGCCTTTCCGTACAGTAGTTGATATGGTGACATCCCGATCGGTGTTTTATACGCAGTCCGGTAGGCCCATAATGCATCATCCAACCTGAGCGACCAATCCTTTCGATTCGGGTTCACCACTTTTTCCAAGATTCTCTTGACTTTCCTATTTGATACCTCAGCTTGCCCACTGGTTTGGGGATGATAAACCGTCGCTACCTTATGGTTGACCCCATACTTTTCCAATAGAGCTGTAAACGATTTGTTGCAGAAGTGACTACCTTCATCACTTAAAATAGCTCTCGGCATGCCAAACCTCGTAAAAATGTTCTTCTGTATGAATTTTAGAACAACTTTGGCATCATTCGATGGGAGTGCTGCGTCTTCAACCCATTTTGAGACGTAATCCATCATGAGCAAATGTACCGATTGTTAAGTGATGAAAGGAATGGCCCCATGAAATCTATGCCCCATACATCAAAAAATCTCAACTTCTAGAATTGTTTGTAGAGGCATCTCATTCCTTTTCAAAATGTTGCCCACCCTTTGACATCTATCACATGTTTTAACAAATTGGTGGGCGCCCTTAAATAATGTAGGCCAATAAAACCCGGATTGAAGCACCTTTGTTGTCATCCTCTCACTACCATAATGTCCGCCATATGCGCGATGAGTGACACTCATGCAATATGTTCTTCACTTCACCGTAGGGCACACACCTTCTAATCATCTTTTGTCAACAAGACCGCTTGAATAGATAAGGTTCATCCCATATGTACCATTTTACGTCATGAAGAAACTTCTTTTTCATTTGTCTTGTAAGATCGTGGAAGAACGTTGCTCACTAGATAATTCGCATAATCCGCGCACCATGGAAATTCAGTATTTATCCCAAACAATTGCTCATCCGGAATGACTCGTTGATTGCACACTTGTCCTCTTTCGCTTTATCTTGATTTTCCAAATTTAGACAAAATGATCGGCGCGACTTGATTCTCCGTCCCCTTTCTATCCTTTATTTCTAGATCAAACTCTTGTAAAAGGAGAATCCATCGGATAAGGCGTGGCTTAGCATCTCTTTTTTCGCAATTAGTACCGAATAAATCAAATGATCCGTGTAGACTATCACCTTAGTCCCGATCAAGTATGCCCTAAATTTGTCAAACGATACACCACCGCAAGCAATTCCTTTTTCCGTAGTTGTGTAATTCATTTGAGTCTCCGTGAGTGTCTTGCTTGCATAATATATGGCGTGAAATACCTTCTCTCTCAGCGTTGACCCAAATAACCCCAATCGCATAGTCGTCAGATCACACATTAGCTTAGCTCAAAGGCATATTCCAATCCTGAGATGATGATCACGGGTCAGAGTCAACTTCTTCTTCAACAACTCGAAAAGCCAACTTACACTCCTCATCAAAATTGAAAATGTAATCCTTCTCTAAAAGATCGCATAAAAGGTTTTGCAATTTTAGAGAAGTCCTTTATGAATCTCCTGTAGAGAACCCAAAGATGTCCCGTAAAAACTTCTAATTCCCTTTATCGAACTTGGAGGAGGCAGCTTCGATTGTTTCCAGCTTAGCTTTATCAACCTCCAATCCTTGAGCCGAGACCTTGTGACCCAAAATTATGCCCTCCTCCACCATGAAGTGGCATTTTTCCCAGTTAAGTACCAGGTTCGTGTCTTTGCATCTTTGTAACACCATCACCAAATTCCCTAGGCAAGTATCAAAATCGTCCCCATAGACAGAAAAGTCATCCATGAAGACTTCCACATTTTTCTCCACCATGTCTGAGAAGATGGCCATCATACACCGTTGGAAGGTAGCAGGTGCATTACACAAACCGAATGACATTCTCCTGAATGCGAATGTGCCGTAAGGGCACGTAAATGTAGTCTTCTCTTGATCCTCAAGAGCGATGACGATCTGATTATAGCCCGAGTATCCATCCAATAAATAGTAGTACTTATGTCCCGCCAATCTGTCTAACATTTGATCGATGAAGGGCAACGGAAAGTGATCTTTGCGGGTTTCCTTATTCAACTTCCTATAGTCCATGCAAACCCTCCAACCGGTCACTGTCCTTGTCGAAATTAGCTCGTTGTCCTCATTCTGTACCACAGTCATTCCTCCCTTTTTCGGCACACACTGAACCGAACTAACCCACTTACTGTCGGAAATTGGGTAGATGATACCCACGGCATCCAACAATTTCGGAATTTCTTTCTTTACAACTTCCTTCATAATTGGGTTGAGTCGTCGTTGTTGCTCCACCGCGCTTTTTTGCGCCTTCCATCGTAATCTTGTGCATGCAAAAAGAAGGGTTGATTCCTTGATATCCGCTATCGTCCATCCTCCTATCGCCGATTTATGTTCCCTAAGCACCCTCAAAGAACTTTTCTTCCTCCAAATCGTTAAGTGCAGTGCAAAAAAATAATAATAGTAAAAAGAATTTGAATTGCCTAAATACGCATACGAGAGGTGTTTAGGGAGTGGCTTAAGTTCAAGAGTCGGTGGCTCCTCCAATGATGGTTTCATCCTTGATTGTTAATCTCCTCCGTGTGCAATGGTTCAAATGGTGCTCTAAATCGCTAACTCGTGGCAATGAGTCTAACATCTAAAGTAATCCACAAATTCGGGTCATCAAACTCTTCATCCCCAATAATGTTGTTTCCAATGGATCATTGACCAAACTCTTGCCCATGTCTTCACTGATTATCTGCTCAATTATATCCATCCTAAAACATTCTTCTTCATCCGTAGGGAATTTCATGGCCTTGAACACGTTAAATTTAATTTCTTGATCTTGGACCCTCATAGTAAGTTCACCTTTTTGTACGTCGATGAGTGTCCTACCCATAGCCAAGAAAGGTCTCCCTAGATAATCGGATGTTCTTGTCCTCCTCAAAATCCAAAATAATAAAATCCATGGGAATATAAACTTATCCACCTTAACCAATATGTCCTCTACTAATGCCTCTTGATATGTGATCGACCTATCCGCCAACCAGAATGAAATATTCAGTAGGCTTTGGCGCGGGCAACCCAATTTGTGTAAACCGATAATGGCATAAGGTTCACACTCACCCCCCAAATCACATAAACACTTATTAAATGACATGTTCCCGATCGTGCATGGAATAGTGAAACTCCCCGGTCTTTCAACTTTGGTGGCAACTTCATAGTAAAAACGCACTACACTCCTCTCGTTAATGCCACTATTTTTTGAAGTCTTCCAATTTCTTTTTCCTCGATGTAATCCTTTCATGAACTTCAGATAACTTGGCATCTGCTTCTAGGGCTTCGCGAATCGGGATGTTAATCAAGTTTCTTAAAACTTCCAAAAACTTCGAACTTATATCTAATTTCTATTTTTTTGGACCCTCTCATTAAAACGGTGGTGGAGGATACACAACCGGCTTGTCATCTAACTTTGTTTTCTCACTTTGCTTATCCTCACCCTTATTTTTTCAACCACTTTTGTTGTCATCAATTTTTTTTTCATCGATATAGTCAATTTTTTTTTCTCATCTTTACCAACTAGATGTTTTCCACTCCTCAACGTGATTGCCTCGACACTGCTCATGGTTTCCTTCTGGATTTCTCTCGGTATCACTCTTGTAGAGAGTCCTTGTGGCTCGTTATTCAATGCTAAGGCAATTTGTCCCATCTGATTTTCCAAATTCTTGATGGCCATTGCTTGGTTTTTCATCTCTGCCTCATTGCTTGTTATATATTTTGATAACAATTCCTCTAAATCTGATTTTCTTTCTTGATGTTGAGCCTGTTGTTGATGATTCTGAAAACCTGGGGGATATGATGGATGTGGAGCTTGATGTTGCTGATTAATACTTCATGAGAAATTTGGGTGATTCTTGTTCCCCTGGTTGTAAGTATTTTGATACATATTCTGTGGACCCTTATTGTAGCTACCCACGAATTTCATGGACGCTGGATTGATTGCGCATTAATCTGTAGGATGGTCACCCACGCACAATTCACACACAAACCGCAACTCTCATTGTACTGCGTGCCCCTGCTATAGCATCCCAACTTTGGAAAGTGCTTTGAGATTTGTGCTTGTATTGCTGTCACCCCATCTACTTCTAACACTCCAACTACCTTTGCCTGTGTCATTCTTGTTGTAGGCCACTGGTAGTTGTTAGCCGCCATTGTCTCAATCAAATTGTAGGCCTCCTCATAACTCTTAGCCATGAACGCTCCACCCGACGCTGCATCAATACTGGTCCTGAGATTCCCATGTAGTCCGTTATAGAAAGTATTCATTTGCAACCACTTAAGCAATCCATGGTGTGGGCAATTTGTGAGAAACTCCTTGTATCTCTCCCATGCCTCATATAATGACTCCTCGTGTTGCTGCTCAAACATCGTTATCTCATTCCTCATTTTTGCAGTTTTCGCCAGTGGGAAAAAATTTGGCAAGGAATTTCTGAGCTAAGTCTTCCCACGTAGTTATCGATCCCGGCGGTAGAGAGTGTAACCAACTCTTCGCCTTGTCCCGTAAGGTGAATGGGAACAAGCGAAGTCTCACCGCATCATCCGACACCCCATTATACCTGAAGGTGTCACAAATCTCCAGAAAGCTGACTAGATGTTCATTCGGATCGTCATTTGCCAATCCCCAAACTGGACTCAATTCGGATCATCCGAATCGCCCAGTGCTTGATTTCAATGTGTTTAAGCTATTGCAGCAGCTCGGTGATGCTCGATCGCAGCTTCACCACCTTGGGTGTGGCGAAGTCCTCAACGCTTTTTCGATCTTCACCGCCATTACCTCTTCTTTCTCGAATTTTCAAAGTCTTCCTTTGTTTCCTTGATCCACTTACTTAACCTCTCAACCGCTTTCTCAATGTCGCCCCTCAAAAGGCAAAGAAGTCCGGATTTTTGGACCGAGTTTGCATAAACCACTTCAAAAACTCAAAATAAGAGGAACAAAACAAAAATAAAAATGTTTAAGTAAAACTGGACTAATTAAACTGATATCGTAAAAATATTAAAATCTATACTAAATTTATCCCCAACAACGGCGCCAAAAACTTGTTGGGTAAAATCTATATACGCACAACACGCAAGTATACGTGGTCAACAAGTAATATAATAATGAGTAGAGTATCGTTCTCACAGAGACAATTTAGTAAGAAATTTAACCTTACAATTATCAATTTCCTATTAATCCTAATTTTATTAAACTATCCAATTTAATGATTAAAATTATAAAAACTAAATTATTAATAAATATACTATCACAAAACAATCACAAAATCAAAATCTAAAATTTCAAACAATTAATGGAGAATTAGACTTATGATTTCACCCTAAGCTTCACTCTGATTCTACACCACCTTTATTCCAATTCAACTCACTATCCCAGCTTTATCAATCAAGAACACGAATGTAGTACTAGCCACCTCTCGATGCACTAATACCGTATTAACTTAAATCCACAAATTAGATAGAAACAAGTTAAACACCTTAATCAACTAACTCACTATATCTCTATGTGAATTATAATTAAAGAAGGTTTAAGATTAAGTTCTCTATCCGATTACATGCGATGTCAAGCATATCTCTACCTTAACATTCATCAAGATTCTGCTATTCACAAAATTCACGAACACATGCTATATTAACTAAGTCTAGATTCGTATATCCTCTCTCGATTCCATACAAATCCACAAAGAATTGTTGATCGTGCAATTCATAAATTCAAGCTCAAATTAATATAGATAAACCGAAATTAGCTTATTGAATTGAAAATCAAAGTTTACAAAATCATCGTTTCACTTAAGGATCCATCATAAGCCTAAAAGTGAATTAGTTCATCATGAATGAAATAATAACCTAATAATTCAAAGAAAACATCTTTTCAATTACAAATATAAAACTAAGATGAAGAATAATAGTGAAAAACACCCTTCACGTAGCCTAAATCTGCAAATCGTCACGAAAATCTCTTCAAAATCTCCTCCAAAGCTTGCTATGAAAAAACTGGAATTAATCTCTATAATATGCCTTGTGTGTGTTTTTTATTCATTGTTAATTGAGCAATAGATATCCCAACACTAAAGTCCAGTCAAATCTCATGCTAATTAGAGTCCAAGCACATTACAAGAGCTAAAATCCATGTGATGGGGTAGCTTTTCCAAAACCGGCTTGGCTAATCTTGATTCTTGCAACCAAAATGCTCCAAATGCTTCCTTTTTTCATTCAATCACCACACCACCTATCCTACATACAAAATAACACGAAACGAGTAAAAACGAACATGAAAACAAGAAAGAAAAAACGATTAAGCTTGAAATGGACATCAATTCGTGGATATAAAATCCACTTATCAGCATTTTATGTTAAAATATACGCTTATTAGTTCATTACTCAAATTCTTGAATATCTTAAAGTTTAATTTAAACATTCTAAGATTAAAGCTATAACACATAACATTCCATTAAACTTTGATACTTTTTATTCATTCAAAACTTTTAATAACATAGTAAGGATAACAATCTCTGCTATCAACATCCACTTTCCTGAACTAGACAAGTTTCAAGATTACATACTCATACTACCCCTTTATTTATCTCAAAATAAGGGATATACAATTTATTTATTCACATACTTAATCACATATTATTATTATTATTCTTCCTATCTTGGCATATTAAGACGTCGAGGGGCTTCTCTACGCTCTTCCTCCATAATATGATATGACATCCTACGATCCATCATAAACCATGGCAAGTCTTCAAATTGAGATGGGTAGTAAAAGACTCGATCTTGGGCCCTATCAATCGCGGAGTGAAAGGCACAATCCATTTCATTCATCTTAGCCTTCTTCGTTTGAACCTTGGCTTCAGTACGATCTGCACGCTGAGTAGCCTTCATCTAGACGTCTTCTTCTCTTGCATGTTTAGCTGACTCCTCATTCAAGTCATCTTTCAACTTTTCCACTTTAGTCTTCATCTTCTCATTCTCAGCCAATAACTCCTCTTGATATACCTCTGTGTGAACTAGGTTTCACTCCGTGTTTCCAAGTCGTGAGTCAAAGTTCCTGAATCTCCACATCCTTCTGCTCTATAGTTGCCTAACACATCTTAGCTAACTCCTTCAGTTCCTCAATCTTATCTTGTAATTCTCTATTATGATCATATAGCTCATTATACATCTCAGCTGATATGGAGTTTGGTTGAAACTCTACAGGATCCTCTTCCTCATCCTCAACCTCTATCTCCACAGAGTTCTCCTCCCCAGGATCAAACATAGGCTCATCCTTTTGTTCTTCCTCAGTGACCAACAAAGAAGGCTCCCTCTGAATCAAATTCTCCCGAACAACATGGACGTCTCGGGGTTCCTCATCTCTAGGTACCTGAGGTATCTCTTCCCTAGCTTGACCGGATTATTCAACGTTATACATCTTGACAACAAAATACTTTTAAGTTTTATTTATTACGTGAAACTCTTCGATATTCATGAGTACATAAGTTATTAACACATAGCACATATAGTCTTTTGTTATTTATCTTGAATGAATTTCCTCAATTCATTCCTTAGAACTCGATAAGAGTTTGACACCACTATGTTTTCTGTCTCCTTAAAGGTTACTTCCTAAGGTTTCCCCCACCTAAGGTTCATAACCTAAAGCTCTGATACCAACCTGTGACACCCCCAAATCCGGGTACTCTATTCCCATAGGATTTGGTGCTCACTATCTAAAACAATTACATTTAACTACCTATAATAAAGGATAAAGACATAACTTAAACAACTTAAACAATAATCTTGCCCATTAAAGGGTTACATCAACTTAAATCAATCTTATGTAATCTAAGCTTAAACTATTACATGAGTCTGCAGAATACATCACAAAATAACATAAGTCTTATAACATAATTCATTTAAATAAAATCAAACAAGTCTTCATCACTTGGACATATTGCCCTTTCCTTTGCTAGAAGATGGCTCATCGACTTTCTCAACCTTAGCTGTAGTGTTAATTGCAAGAGTGAGCAAACAATTACTCATTAATATAAAGAATAATAATAGCAACAACATGAGATTAAACAAAGAATACTTAATAATAGAGAACTCGTTCTATGATTCAAGAATAGAAAACAAGTTCAAGATTTATATTTGAGGGTCTTAAGACCATAAACTGTCCATGGTAATTAGGTATTTTTACCTCAACCTTAACAGTCGTTTAGACTATACATAACCTTCCTTACGTACTTAGGGGGATCGGCCCTTTGTACCATGTATTTTGCGCAAACATCTAAATGCTAACGTGTACATAATGCCCTATATTAGGGTTGTTCATCTCAGTTTGACTTTAGGATTTTTGCACTAAAGAAAGTTTAGTTTGGAACTAGCTTATCAATGGTTCTAGAACTTTAGAACACTCATCAAATATAGATTAGTCCAATCAATAAATGTATGTTTGCTATTCGAAGGTTCAACACAATAATACTAGATTGAACAATGATACTTAAGTCAAAGATATATTATTAACAATATACAATTGAATAGACATGGTATATACAAGGTATTACTTCCAAAAGAGTTAGGAAATCTCATTTGGAACAATGAATTTAAACAGTCTATGCTTTGAATAACAAAGAACAAAAGTTAGGAATGTGAAGCTCGCTCAATGTAAAGGATTAGAATACAAGAGCTTGCATAATTATAAACAAGATGAAATCAATAAGCTTGCTCAACTTAAATATACGATTTAGGAACTTGCAATAATAAAAAATGAGAGTTAAAGAACTTGCTTGACAACAAAAGGTAAATATAGTTATGAAACTTGCATTCATAAAAAATAGAATGAAGTTAGGAAACTTGCCTCGTGTGTAAGCTACATAAATTTAATAAACGTTTGCCAAATACCCTACATATATCATTAGGATTGCAATATCGATTAGTTATACCATCATTAGCTGTATAGGTTCAATTCACCATTTTATTTAAGTCATAACCCTTAACTTAAGGTCTAACCATGTTGGTTAACCACTCACACAAATCTGAAAACTCACTACTATATAATATAAACTTTAGCATTCAATTCTCCTCTCTACCTTTTACAACCATCGAATTTCATTAATTATCTAAGTAGTTAAATTATTACTTTCAAATCTTCATATTTGATAACACAATACATTATAATCTGTTATTATATCATATGATATGATTTAACATCTTATCATGCTTACTAGGTTAGGTTACGTCATCATACAATAGATTGTAATTACTCAAAACATACATTGCTACTCTAGGTACGCAAATGGATGACCCTACCCTTAGCTTGCAACTTACAGTAATTGTGTTGTTGCACGCGACCATAGAATGCCAATAGGCGCAATTGCATACCATTTTCGCTTATTGGTATCAAGGCAATTCTACGCCAAAGATCTGTGAGATAAAGCTAGCAGCTTCCCCTATTCCAACCCAAACTCCAATTTTTCCTAATTACTACTGAAATTCTCAAACCCCAACAACTAGATTTTGGTAACAACATCACCAAGCATGCATTTCATTATTATACCAACATAAACATTATATATAATTAACTTTTAAGGATCAAAAATCACGTTTTTACCAATTTCTTCATATTTCAACACTTTTAGCGAATTTAATCACCAAATCTTTGTTTCTTAACCAATTGACACCATTCCAACTACATTGTTTTCATTTCTTGATATACTAACACAATCTACAATCAATTTACAAATTATATCAAGGTTTAAACATAAAATTTTGGACTCAAGTAAGCCATTTCACATATATATAACACTATTATTGAAGTTTTCTTCTTACAACCCAATTCCATGAATTTGTTTACTAACATAAGATTATAGATGATAACTAACAGATTTAACAAGATTTTACGTGCATATAATCAATATCTTAAACAACAATTCAACAAAATCCCAATTACAGAGGATAGAAATTACAAAACTACAAATTAGAATTACGAGTAGATTATACCTTTAATCCTTGTTTTATAATAGCAAAGATGACAACAACCCTTTCCTAAAACACTTATTTTCCAACTTTCAATTCTCTGCAATTCTCTCTAGCTCTAACCTTTATTCTTAGTTTCTAGGAGAATACGCATAAAAAGAAAACAAACTGATATAGGTCTTTCCCCACGTACTCTTTAGTTAAAAAAAAACGTCTATCAGTTATGTTATGTCAAAGGCCATAAGGCCATGTTTGGCTATACACAAAGCTCCACATTCTAATTTATTTTGATAACATTTATATTATATAGTTCCATTTGTCACACTTTTATTTAATTAATTTTAATAACTTACAATTACAATTATAATAGTTATAATTATAATTATAATTATACTTATGCTTAATAAATTATTATATATCTAAATTAATTATAAAATTAAACTAGAACATCATTTTATTTAATTTAATTAATTCCTTAAATATTAAATAATTTATTTAATTTAATTATTTAATTAAATTAAATCTTCAAATAATAAAATTATCATTCATTAATTTAGTTAACATACACACTTAACTAAATTATTACACCACAATTTCATCAATTATTTATTTATTTCAATAAATAAATTAATTAAAATATTTAGTTAATTCAATAAATATTTAAAATTAATTACAAAATTCACAATCGTTACATCCTTCCCTCCTTAAAAGGATTTTGTTCCCAGAATCACGACTCAATAAATTCATTCATTACATTCTCCCCTCCTTAACAGGATTCTGTCCTCAGAATCGCTATACAAGATTAAGTAAATAACTGAGGATGATTTTTTATCATAACATCTTCAACTTCCCACGTAGCTTGTTCAGCATTGTGGTTTCTCCAGATTACTTTAACAGAAGGTATCACTTTATTTCTTAGTATTTTCTCTTCCATGTCAATAATTTGAACAGGGACTTCTTCATATGACAAGTCTTTTTCAAACTGTAATGGCTCATATTCTATAACATGCTTATAATCGGACTTATATGACCTTGATATCGAAACATGGAAAATGTGAGAATTTTTCGGGAAAAGGCAGATCCCAGTAAAATGCTCCCGTATATGGAAAGTTATGATGGCTCAGAAGATCCCTACGACCACAGCCAGGCATATGATAGGCTAATGGACTATTATGATTACTCAGATGCGGCAAACTGTCAGACCTTTATGACAACATTAAGGAAAGATGTCATGTAGTGGAAGGGGACCTTAGCTCCAAACTAAATTTCATCACGGGAAGAGTTGTGTGACAAATTTCATACACGGTTCTGAAGGAATAAGAGGATAGGAAAGCCCACAGGGTCATTAGCACAGATCAGACAGTATTCTAATGAGACTCTAGGCCAGTACCTGAAAAGGTTCAGGGAAGTAGTGGGTCAGGTGACCGATCTCAATGATCTCTATGCTATGGGACTATTTCAGAACGGTTTGGACCTGGTGAAGTTAGAAAAGTTGGTGAAAAAGTTAATGTTCAACCATCCAAAGAGCCTGGCCAAAGCATTCGAGAAGGCGGAAGGTTTCATAATGGTAGAAGAAGCCATAAGCAGTATGAAGCATGGCTCTTCAGAAAAACCAAAGGAGAAAGATAAAGATAAGTCTGATGGTAATAAGAAGAAGACTGGTGGCAATAATGATCAGACTGATGGGAATCCGAAGAAGTACAATAATAATTGGGGTTCGGGAGGGGGTCGCCTGCCTTTTTTGAGCCAAAAAGTGAACAAGGTGTACACGAAACTTAATACTGATCGGGCTACCATTTTGGAGCAGATAAAGGACAAGCCCTACTTCAAGTATCCTAGGGACAACCTTAAACTAGGGTCAAGGAATCCTTACAAATACTGTGGTTACCATCAGGTGGCAGGACATGATACGAATTCTTGCTGGAATTTGAAAGAATTTATTGAAAGGAAAGTGCAAAGTGGGGCATTAGTACAGTATATAGCAGGACGAGAACCCCAAAGGATTCAACAAGGGAATGATGTGCCCATTCAGAATAGTCAACCCGTACAACACGGTCAGACCCAAGAGGTAAGACATGTTGTGGATATGATCACAAGAATAAATATGTGCAGAATTACCAGGAAGTGGCATCGTGGGTATATAGATTCGGTAATGACAGTAGCGGACAAAACCATGAGGAATGAAAGGTCGTACTCGAGTTCGGTGATCTCTTTCACCGATGATGATTTCCCTTCAGTACCAATCGGACCACACAAAGGAGCTCTGATAATTACTGCACATGTGGGTTTAGTGGATATAAAGCAGACGATGATTGACAATGGGTCTTTAGTAGATATCCTGTATGCACATACTTATCAGAGGATGAATGTGGACGTTAGGAAGATGGAGATCAAACAAAAGGCTCCTTTATATGGGTTTAGCAATGAGCCAATTAAGATTACAGGGACTATCAAGCTACCAGTCATCTTCAGGATTGCTCCCCAATAGGTGGAAATTATGTGCAAGATTTATGTGGTGCATATGGACTCGGCATACAATGCTATTTTGGGAAGGCCTACTTTCACAGGTATTCAGACAGTGACATCGATTCCCCATTTCAAGATTATGTTTCAGATACCACATGGAGTTGGGGAAGTTACGGGAGATCTGGATTTAGTAAGGAGATGCTACCGGAATAAGTTAATCACTTCAGGTGTAAGGGTCAGTAGACAAAACCAAACTATGGCTATCGAGATCAAACTGTTTATAGAAAGAATTACGGAGCCATTGGTTATGCTAGCAGAAGAGACCGAAGAGGTTAACCTGATTCCAGGAAAGAAGGAGAAGACTGTAAAGATAGGTTTGGGTCTGCCAGAGCCTTTTCGAACGAACCTGATAGAGTTACTTCAGTGTTATGCTGACATCTTTACTTGGGTTCCTAGTGACATGCCCGGGGTTAGTCAAAAGGTTGCTGAAAATAGGCTGCATGTGGACCTAACAAAGAAGCCACTTCGATAGAAGAGGAGGATTTTCACGCTAGAGAGACAGAAGATAATTAACGAGGAGATTGTAAAGCTACTAGTGATGGATTTTATATTTGAAATTGACTATCTGGATTGGATAGTAAATGTAGTACTGGTTCAGGAGCAGAATGGGAAATGATGAGTTTGTATAAACTACACTGATCTGAACAAGGCGTTCTCGAGGGACTTTTATCCTCTCCCTCACATCGATTAACTTATTGATGCGAAATCGGGATATGCTCTACTTAGTTTTATGGATGTATTCTTTAGGTATCATCAGATTTCTATGTACAAGGAGGACATCCCAAAGACAACTATTATCACTCATTGGTCGATATATGCTTATAAGAAGATGACTTTTGGCTTATTGAATGCGGGAGCTACTTATCAAAGGATGATGAATTACTTGTTTATAAGGTAGTTGGGCCGAAGTATGGAAGTCTATGTAGATGATATGATTATCAAGAGTATGTCTATTTGGGGACATTTGGATGATTTGGAGGAGTGCTTCCAGATAATTCATCACTATAACTTGAGGTTAAATCCTACCAAATGCATATTCAGACTTGGAGCAGGGAAATTCCTGGGTTATCTAGTGAGCAAAAGGGGAATTGAGGCTAATCTAGAGAAGATCCGGGCTATTTTAGATACGAAATCTCCACAGTCTTACAAGGATGTTCAATGTCTAACGGGTCGGATTGCATCTTTGAGGAGGTTTATGTCTAAGTTGGCAAAAAGGTGCTTACCATTTTTTGATACATTGAAAGGGCCGAAGAATGCAAAAAGTTTTTAGTGGACTTCGGAATGCGAAGACGCTTTCCAGGGGATAAAGAGGTATTTTTCTTCGGCGCCTTTGTTGGTGAAGCCAGTTCCTGTTGAACCTCTGTATTTATATTTGGCGGCAAGTTCATTGGCAGTAGGAGCAATTCTGGTGTGGGAGATTGGGGTTAAGCAGCACCTAGTTTACTATGTCAACCTTTCCCCAAGGGATGCTGAAATAAGGTATCTGAACCTTGAGAATTTTACCTTTGCCTTGATAATAGCTATTCGAAAGCTTCGACAATACTTTCAAGGTTGGCTAACAGTGGTGTAAACAGATCAGCCACTGAAGAAGGTGTTGGGCAGACCAGAGGTTTCGGGGAGGCTCGCTGCATGGACAATGGAGTTGTCTCAGTTCTTCATAGAGTATCATCCTTGGACAGCTGTTATGGGTCAAGCATTGGCTGATTTTGTGGTAGAATGTTTGTTCTCTAAAGCCGATGATAGTTTGGGCAAAGTTGAAGGTTCTAAGAAGATGGTTGTAGTACTTCAGCAGGTGCAGAGTTCATGGACGTTGTATGCCGATGGGTCATCTACTTCGGAAGTCAGTAGAGTACGGATTATCTTGACAAGTTTAAAAGGGTTCAAAGTACAGCAAGCTACTAGGTTCGGGTTTTGGGCAACGAATAATGAGGCTGAATATAAAGCAGTGGTGGTAGTGTTATGATTGGTGAAGAGTTTGGAAGTTCAGAGAATAATTATTGATAGTGACTCTCAGTTGGTCGTCAAACATATTTTAGGGGAGTATGAAGCTCGTGGTTTAAGAATGGTGAAATATTTGGCAAAGTTGAAGGATCGATTTCAGTGTTTCAATTTTTATGAGTTTCAAGGGATAAACAGGTCAGATAATTTGATAGCAGATACATTGGCAAAGCTAGCTACAACTGAAGAAAATATATTCAATGGGTCATTTTATTTGGAGGTCCTGAATCGGCTGAGTGTTCAGTATGAGGAAGTGATGCGTGTTGAGTGATCTAACTGTTAGATGACTCCTTACCTTGATTATCTAGCAGATGGCGTACTGCTTTCTGATCGGATGTTAGCTATGAAAGTGAAGTACAAAAGCTCAAATTTCGTGCTTATTGATGGAGATCTTTATCGAAGGGCTTATTCATCTCCTTTACTAAAGTGTTTGGTTCCCTCTGAAGCTGAGTATGTTCTTCGAGAGGTTCATGAGGGGATTTATGGTGATCATATGGCAGCGAAGTCATTAGCATATAAGGTGATTCGACAGGGGTATTACTGGCCAACGATTTTCAAAGAAGCTACTGACTATGTAAAGAAATGTCTAAAATGCTCATTAAATAGTCTAATCCCACATCAGCCACCGGAGGAGTTATATTCATTTTTGTCTCTCATTCCCTTTGTTGTTTGGGGGGTGGACATATTGGGTCCATTACCGAAGGCTAAGGGGCAAGTCTATTTTGTTATAGTGGTGAACAAATATATGACTAAGTGTGTGGAGGCGAAACCTCTTCGGGCGATCACGGAGTAGGAATGCTTAAAATTTCTAAATGAGTATGTGGTGTTCCGATTTGGCATTCCCATGGTGGTGGTCTCTGATAATAGATGGAAATTTATGGGTTCAAAGTTCGAAGCATTCTTAAAGGAGTTGGGAATTCAGTATCGGAAGACTTCGGTTGCTCACCCATAGTTGAATGGGCAAGTTGAGGTGACTAACAGAACACTCTTGAATGGTATTAAAAGAAGAATTGATGAGGCCAAAGGAAGATGGCCAGAGGAGTTGCTAAGCGTGTTGTGGGCCTATCGAACTACACCAAGAACTACAATGGGAGATTCGCCTTTTACATTGGATTATGGTTCTGATGCCTTGGTTCCGGTGGAATTTGGTTTACCTTCTCTTCGAGTAAGTCAGTTTCGAAAGATATATAATGATGAAGGACTTCGGGTGAACCTGGATTTGCTTGAAGAAGTCAGGGAAGCAGCTTTGGTGAAATTGGCGGCATATTAGCATCGAGTGGCTAGATATTATAACAAAGGGGTAAAGCTTCAAAGATTTGAAGTAGGAGATCTTGTTCTTTGGGAAGTGGAAGCTTCTATGCCTCAAAATTTGGGAAAGTTGATGCCGAACTGGTAAGGTCCTTATGAAGTTATTGAAGTACCAAAATCGAGGACTTATCGACTGCGAGAAATGGATGCGACTGAGATAAAGAACACCTGGCATGCGGGAAGGCTTCAGAAATATTTTTAGTAGGGTCCTTGGCAGAGTTGTTGAGTCTGTAAATCTTTTAACTATTATCAATAAAAGAAGTACTTTTTCTCTAATACTGTTGTGTCTGATGGCTGTTTGGGGGTTTGGTTGGATCTGTTCATCCTAAAGATGGTGAACAGGGTCCTGATTCGTCCTAAAGATGGTAAATAGGATTGTCTGGAGGTTCGATTGGATCTGTTCATCCTAAAGATGGTGAACAGGGTCCCGATTCATCCTAAAGATGGCGAATAGGATTGTCTGGAGGTTCATTTGAATCTGTTCATCGTAAAGATAATGAACACAACCTTTTCATCCTAAAGATGGTGAACAAGGTCCTAATTCATCCTAAAGATGGCAAACAGGATTGTCTGGAGGTTCAGTTGTATCTGTTCATCCTAAAGTTGGTGAATAAGGTCCTGATTCATCCTAAAGATAGCGAACAGGATTGTTTCGAGGTTCGATTTGATCTGTTCATCCTAAAGATGGTGAAAAGAACATGTTCATCCTAAATATAGTGAACAGAACATGTTCATCCTAAAGATGGTGAACAGGGTCCTGATTCGTCCTAAAGATGGCGAACAGGATTGTTTGGAGGTTCGGTTTGATCTGCTCATCCTAAAGATGGTGAACAGAACTTGTTCAGCTAAAGATAGTTAACAAGGCATGTTCGTCCTAAAGATGATGAACAAGTTTATTATGAGGTGGTCTGTTTATCCTAAATATGGTGAACAGAATTTGTTCGTCCTAGAGATGGCGAACATGATTATTGAAGATTTATTTAACCCTTTTATGGTGAATAGTATTACTTTGTATTATTGCTTGATTTTATTTGAAGTGCTGGGTTTAGGTTGTTTAATTATTGTTTGATAAAGTAAATGTATGTGATAAATGTAAGAAAGGTAGAAAGAAGCAAATTGTAATTCATTAAATGTAAAACAAGTTACAATATTGTTGAATTTTTACAAGTTTGAAAGTTACGTTTATGGAGGGTCTTCTTCGGTATTATCCTCGTCTTCGTCTTCAGAAGAGTCGAGGAGTAATGGGTTCAGTGCGTCGGCGGCAAGTTTGTTCTTTCCTTTACTTCAGGCTGCTTCATAGCCCTTGACATACATCTAAACTATTTCATTGGTTAGTTCGGGCGATTTTTGGTATTCATTTTGGATTTCATTACGAAGTTCTTTGGTTGGTGGGGGCCAAGAGCTTTGAGTTTGCGAAGTTCTTTTTTAACTTTGCTTCGAAGTGCGAGATGTCTTTGTTTGGAAATCTTTGTTTCGGTGATTTTACGTGTAAGGCTTTAGTTCTTCTGCATCACCACTTCGTTTTCAATTGTTAGCTCTTAGTTCTGTGTGGAGGTTGTTTGTTAAAGTTTTGTGGCTGCTGTCAGTTTTTCTTTGAGTTTGGCGATGTCTTTTTTGAGGCCTTCAATATAGAACAAGGCATCATCGTGCAGACTCCTTTCCTTCGCCAAGGAAGATTTCAGGATGGTGTTTTCTTTTTGGGCAGCATTTTCTTTGGCTTCAATTTCCTTATATCTTTGGTTAAGCCGCCCGAAAATTTCATTACCCTGCAGATATTTGGAGTTTAGTATAGTGTATCAAAAAGCTATTCATAACTAAAAGTGGTTAATAATAATCGATTTACCCAGGCCTAATGGATCATATCGGCTCAAAAAAGGTCTGGTGTGGAGTTGTTCCCGAAGTGATGGTCATCGGTTTCAAGAACGAAGTGGTCGTACAGGTGTAGAGGAAATTCTTCATTTTTTTCTGGCCAGAGTATGGGAGAACGGATGACTTCGGGGATGGCTTCGGATGAAGATGGTCGTTAGGGAGAAGGTGTTAGTTGTTCGAATGGAGTTGGGATATGAGTTGTTGTTGTTTGTATTTCAACAGAGGGGGTCGATTTGTTGTCTGAGGTAGGTTTTCTTTTTTTGATAAGTGGAGGAATGGGTTCGGATGGTTCTTCGGCTTCATCTATCTCAACAAGGATATTTTGTGTTTGGTTGACTTCGATGGGAGGTACTCTGAGTTCTTCGGCTATGAGAGGGGTGATTTTAGATCGTTTCTTTTTTATTCGTAGAATTTGGGTACGTTTGGCGATGGGCATGTTAAGGAGGCTTTTGTTAAGCATAGGAACAGGGATGTGTTTGAGTTTTTTTCGTGGCTCTTTTCTTCAGGCGAGGTTGTGTTGAGTCTTCGGCAGGGATTGGTTCGGGTTCGGTGTTTTGGGTGTCGGTGTTTTGTGGTTTGGTGTTTTGAGGTTCGGTAGAGGTCTGAGTTTGGTTGGAAAAAAGGAATTCCTCAAGATCTCTTCGGTCGCTTGAGGTCAGTTTGATGAGGGATACTGTAAAAGATAAAGAAGGGTTTCAGAGAATAATTGCTACAACAAATTTAAAAGGTTATACAAGTATTGAGTTTGGGACATACATTTATGATCGTATAGCCATGCTTTTTGCTCAAGAGGGCGAAACTTCATTCTTTCAGAGGAAGTTTTTTGTGTAGCTTTTCCATTTCTCTCACGCGTTCATCTGGAGTTTCGCCGAAGTCTAGAGAGGGACGTTTTTGTGACATCCAGTTTGGAATCTTTTGAATTTCTGGTCCTGAGACAAAGAACCGTGCAAATTGGGGGGAATGGGTTTTTATAGTGTTGTCCTTTCAGTTGTTTTCGGATCTCGAGGGCAGCACATTTAATGGAGATGATGATGATGATGGATTTGAAGGGTTGGCGTCCGGTGTTGGGTTTTTCTGATGATTATGATTTATTTGAACTTGTTTGGGCTTCTTCACTGGTTGTGCCATTTTTTGTATACTCTTCCATTAAATATTCTATTTGATAGAAGACTGGGGGGCAATGTTGGGCCATGATTATTTGGGCATGTGGTTTATGATTATAAGGCTGCCCTATGAAGATAGGTGGCCTTGGGCCAGTGTTTGTTGTACTGGACGGGGGATTTATGGATTGAGGTTCCTAATTATATTTGGACTCTGACTTTGGAAGGAAGTGTTGGACTATGAATCCACTTCCTTAATTATAGGATATTTGATACAATCCTTTCATGGATTGGTCATTGGCTGAGAACCTTAATCTGATTCAGAGACGGATTGCATACAAGGTGGTGAGATCATTATAAATACAAGGCACTGCATTGATTCTAAGTTACATACAATTTATTACTTTCTAGCACTAAGCCTCCATTGTTAACCTTATATCAGCCTGTACTTATTATCACATCAGAGCTATCCCCCGGTGGCCCAAGTCGTCAAGCTTTTGGTGTTTACCCGTTTCTGTGTAGGATTGGACGCGCTTTGGTGATTGGAGTGCGTGGACGGATCTTAGCGTTAACACTATAAAATTATAAGACACGTTCGTCAAAATCCTACATATATCATTAGAATCAGAATACCGATTAGTTACACTAACATTAACCCTAGATTGTAGCACATGCTCTAAAACTCATCCAATCTTCTCCTCTTTGACACCTTGCAAGTTAGATTCAATGCATCTAAGTTATATAAATAGATTCAGGAGATAGAAATGTCATTTTTTAAGCCATTTGATCACCATAATTATCCAAGTTCTTATTTCTCTCTAACCCACGAAATATACAAGCATAACAGTCCTAAAATCAAGCCCCACTAATACATATAACAAGATTAGAAGCCATAAATCAAAAATTGATCATCAAGGTATAAAACCTAACCCTAGAATTTGATCATTGATCCTATGTCAAATGTTGTGTTTTTATGTTAAAACATGTTATATGTAGTAGATATTGATGATCTGGGTTGGTATCTTGTAGATCCATAACATCTATAAGCTCATATTTGAAGATTTCAAGAATCTAGAAATTTTTATTTTTGTGTCTGACAGTCAAATTTCAGTCCTTATAGATCTTTGTATGTTATGTGTTTTTGTTGTTTAAGTGTTTGCTCTTGTAGTATGTTATGAGAGCTTTGATCTAGAACTTGTTTCAGAGTCAGATCTGTTGTAGATTGTAAGTTATTCATGGTCAAAGGTCGTTGACCGACCATGACATTCTAAAATCTGGGTAACCCAGAAAGTCTTTAGCAACGTCTGACAAGATTTGTATAGCTCTTGATCTGTCAGATTTTATTGTGTTGTTCTTGTTGTTGTAATAGGATTGTAGTATGTTACATAAACTTCAAAATCATGCCTTTAGATCACTAGATAATCAAGTGGGTTGATCGCGGTTAGTAAATCAAAGTAGATGAAAAGATCATGAGAATCGCTTTTCTGTGTAACCCGAAAAACGCTTGAGCAATGTCTCCGATGGTTTTCGACCATTCTGATCCAAATGATTGTGTTGTTTTTATCATGGTTTTATGTAGTAGATATGTTCATTTACATGTTGTCTACATACTGAAACCTTAAGATCAGAAAAACAGTTCATGTGTTGAAAGTTATGAAGATCATAAGTGGCCATCTCGGACTGTTCTTCATTTCTGGGTTCCAGAAATGAAGAACAGCTTCTGACAAGGTTTTCTGAAGCCTAGATCTCTCTGATTTCTTCTGTTTTGGCCATGGAACTTGATTAGGATTGTAGTATTACGTAAATACTACAAAACTAACACTTTAGACAAATCAGAAACTTAAAGAACATGAATTTATGGGTGGTCAAACCTCCTACCCTATAAACTGTCAAGAATTTCTAGGTTTTGGCACAAGAACACGAAGAACACCTATAGCGACGGTTCTGTCGCTATAGGCAGTCTTTAGCGACACTTTATTTCTAAAATTACTATTTTTATTAAATAATTAGTATTAAATGGTTTTAATTATTAAAAATTATATTAAATTACTAAAATTATTTTAAAGCCTAAAATTAATTTTGATAATTTTGGATATATTTCATAAATATTTAATATTTTGGAATATTAAAGGTATTTAATTTATTTAATTGTTATATTAAATAAATTATTTAAAAATGATTTTTATACTTGAAAAATCATTTACAAATTATATTATGGTATAAGAAAATATTTTAAGTTATTTCTAATGACTTTTAATATTTTGTGATAAATTTCATTAATAAATTAATATTAATGATAATTAAGTTATTTAATAAATATATTAAATAAATTATCAAAAATAGAATTAATTATTTAAAAATCATATAAAATGATTTAAAGGTTATAAGAATATTTTAAGTTATAAAATATAACTTTTAATATTTAAAGGTAAATTTAATATTAAATGATATTAAATTTATTTAATAATTATATTAAATAAATAGTTTAAAAAATGGTTTTATTAATCTAAAAATCATTTAAGAAGGATATAAATGAATTAAAAATATTTTAAGTTATAATAAATGACTTTTAATATTTTGATGAATAATATATTAATATTTAAGTATTAATGGTAATTAATTAAAAATGATTTTAAACGCTTTTAAAAATTATTTAAGGGTAATATTAATGTTTTAAAAGTATTATAAGTTATTATAAATAACTTTAAGATTTTGGCAATGGTTTTATTAATAATTTAATATTAATGATAATAGAATTATTTAATATTTAAATCATTTAATAATGATTCAAGTGTTTAAAAATCATGATAAATGATAATAATTATTTAAAAGTCATTCAAAAATAATATGACTAATATTTAAGTTATCTAAATGAATATTGAACTACAGGCTAGAGTCTTAGACTTGATAATTACCCGATAAAGTTGTCAGTACACCGACATATTTCAGAAATTGATCTGGACTTATATAATTTGTCTGTATATGTGTTTGTTTGTGATCCAATGACTTTGAAACATGTGTGACAATGTGATTAGGTTATACGCTGACTGCAATAAGCAGTATTATGTGTTATGATATGTTATTCTAATAGAAAGAATGATCTTAATAATGATAGGTCTCGGTATAAAAGGTAAAACTAAGTTGCGTAAATGTAAGCAGCAGACCAGGCAAGTATCCTACCTTTGCATTTACTTTATGCAATGGATATAAGTAAGAAAGTTTCAGAATTATATTATCATTGTGCCAGAATATTAACCCTATTGTTATCGATTATGTATCCGATCATTATTTATCAGTACAATATTATTGTATAATTTAGGTATTTATTTTGTTCGTTAATTTCTAAATATGGTTATACAAGTGTCCGTACTTGGATAATCATTGTATTTAATCACATGTTGATATATAGATATATATATATATATATATATATATATATATATATATATATATATCTCTCTAGTATTTTATACAAAGAATTAACAAATGTCTAAGCTTATTTGACCCAGGTAGACATAGATTTAGAAATATCGTTGAATATGATAAAACTTTACTGTATCCAATCAAATTGCTTTGGTTTGGATTCTCGACTAAGTATGAACATCCCGAATATGGGAAAACTTTTATGCGCCCAAGGCGGAAAAGATGAACGATAATATTGTTCTTGCATGTAGTATTGATCAATACAAGGCACATGGGATGTACACCCTCGAGCCCGTAAGTTATGACGGTTTGCAGATGAAGTTCTGTTTAACCTTTTTGAAAATAGAAAACAATGTTCATAGTATGTCTACTAATATCCAGTTATAGTCAGTACGTAGTTTCAAAAATTCGATATAGAATTGTTATGTTATTATTATTGGTTCAGCTTACTTCACAACTGTTGTAGAAGTGTCGTACAAAGAAAACATTTACTTCTTTCAGCTTATATTTATAATTGATATTACTTACTGGGCACTCAAATGCTCATCCTTGCTTAATTTAAATGTTTTCAGCTAAGTGTGAATAACTAGAAGGTTTGGCCAAGAACAAGGGAAAAAAGGAAAGCAAACAGAATAAGTTTAATGGTATCTTTTGTAATAGTTAGACAATATTTTAGACCATGATATTTATTATCTATCATGTAATGTATTATAGTAAAGGTTACTTACTTGGGATTAGACTCTAATATATGTAAATTAAGTTTGATATTTATATTATTGTTATTATTATTAGCATTATTCCGCTCATAGAAATGGTATCGTAAAGCATTGAGTTCGGGTTTCAAGTACCTGAATTTGGGGGCGTTAAATCATGGTATCAGAACTTTAGGGTTAGAAACCTTAGGTGGGATAGACCTTAGGCTATAACCTTAGGACAGAGGGAAATGTTGAAAATACAAATAACTCATATAGAGTTTAAAAGGAGATGAATTGAATCAATTTATCGTCAAACAAAATAAAAGATAACTTATATAAAATTATTATTTGTTGTGTGTATATATTATGTGCTAATCAAGATAGTTTGCGTGTAGATATCAGATGGAAAAGAATTAGGATACTCTCAGATCGTAAAGAATGAGCCAACCTCCATAACCGAGCCAATATCAAAGTCAATAGCTGAAATGGAGGCTCATTTTGAAAGCAACCCTGTTAAAGTGGATATTGTGGAAAAATGTAGTACCGGACCCAGAAACGATAGTATAACTGATAGGTAGAGTATAGTTAAAGAATATAAAGTCAAGCTCGAGTTTTTAAACTCATATGTTTATGATGAGTTCTTAAACTCATAATGTGTGGTAAGTTTAACGAACTAGGTATAGTTATGTGTGAATGGATTATTGAAGATAATGGGAGTATATAGAGTACTGAGCAATTGATCCTTAGTGAAGGCGTCGTATTAGTATTACTTGAATATGTATGATTCTATGTTGTGTATATGACAGGTGTGACTGTATAATGTAATATTCTCAATTTTTATATAAGTTGTGGCAGCGATTCCCGACTTTTGAGTCACAAAAGGATAGCGGATGTTTAAAGCAGTATGTGCTATGGTATGTCAAGTGTTATAAATATGATTCTATGTTGAATTAATTAAATAAGTTGGTATGAAGATAGTAATTATTTATCTGAACACTAGTTAATAAAGTAAACCCAGTTTTCAAAATCTTATATTTTGAATATATGATTATTTGAGTAGAAAATTTTGTGTGATATGTTAAACGTATACGATAAGGCTTAGAATGTAAGATAATAAAGAATAATTTATGATAATGCCGCCAAAGAGACAAAAATGAAACCAAAGGGCTGAAGAAGCTGTCAATGAGGCTGGAGAATAACCAGACCCGATACAGAATTTTGCAAATTTGCTCACTCAAGATATGCATAATGGAATACCAGCCGCGGGAAATCAGCTAGATAATCAATTAGCAAACTTCAAAGACTTCAAGACATTCGTATCGCCGGGATTTAGAGGATCAACTGACCCGATAGAAGCATTTGTAATAGCTAGGATAACGGAGGGACAAAAGACAACTTTTGCCACCTATATGATGAAAGAGGAGGTGAATTTTTGGTGGGAGGCAAATCAAGCTAGAGCCGGAGAAGGGAGTAGTGGTAGTAGGACTGGAAAAAGGAAAGGAGATAATTTCGGGAATATCAAAAATAGGCCAGGAGGTGGAAAGAAATAAGTTGTGCAGTGTGAGAATTGTGAAAAGAATCACTCGAGAGAGTGTCTTAAAGGTAAGTTTAAGTGTTACAAGTGCGGGCAAAAGGGACTTATCTCTCCCAACTGCCCCAATCAAAGAATGTATAGTAGGTGTTTTATTTGGGAATCAATGAAGCAAAAGGTGAAAGACTGTCCAAGAAGGAGAAGGGAGGTAAGGAATGCGAATACAAAAAAAGGCAGCAAGACATTGGCGACAACAGGACCAACTTCAACAAACAAACCAACGAAATCAACCGCAAGAGTCTTCATCATGACTGTTCAAGATACCGTGATAGATGGGGATGCAACTCCAGTTATAATTCGTATAACTTTAATTTTCTTATATATGATTTTCTTATATATATAGTAAATTATTTTATAAATTATTTTGAAGGAGGAATCGAGTTCTATTAGAAATGAATTTTCCGTTTAATCAGATAGACAAGCTTTATGCTGAATAGTTAAAGATCAGTTTAATCAATTATGATCTAGATCTACTTGCAATGATTGTATATGCTATGTACCCTTGTATGTATAGGTTTTTAAACGGTGATTCTGGGGACAAAATCCTTATAAGGGAGGGTGAATGTAATAACCCAATATTTTCTATATAATTAAATCAGAAATTTTGTGTATAATTTTTTTTTATTTAATTATTATATATTTTAAAAATGAGAATGCATGCAAGGTAATGTGTATGTATTTATGTGATAAATATAAAATTTATTTATTACATGAATGATTATAAATAATTTTATTTTAGAATTATTGATCATTATAACTTATATTTTTATATAATTAATTTTGTCGAATAAACATATGAATGATATTCCTATTTATATATGATTTGATTATGATATATATATATATATATATATATATATATATATATATATATATGTGTGTGTGTGTGTGTGTGTGTGTGAATGAATATGCAAGTATGCTTGCATTAAGAAAAGTTGTAAAGTCCCTTGATAGATAATAGAAACATATGTACAAGGACTATAAATGTAGAAATATCAAGCATGTTAGGTTGATCTTATGATGTAACAGATAGGCTTGTCTGATCGTCGAGCACTGCACCAGAAATCGTAGTCTACCAGGAGAGTCAAGAATAACTCGAGAGCTATCGAGGCAGAATCGTAGTCTGCAAGATAGTAGATCTCAGAGTTCGTAGATTTCTAGGAGAGACGAGGAAGGATCGTAGTGTGTCGATTAGCACTTCCTCGGAGCCGTAGTCTACTTAGGAAGTCATGTTCAGAATCGTAGAGACAGCCTGCCTATGAGCCGACCGAGTATCTGCCAAAGCCAAGTCAAGAATCCTAGACTACACTCAGGATCGTAGAGTCTACTAATCATACTAGAGGCAGAGATCGTAGTCGAGCAAGATCAGATAAAGACAATAAGCATAATGACAGAAATCGTAGAGTGTCAAGATCTGATCTCGGAGTCGTAGTGTCTGTACAGCCAAAGTTGAATCGTACAGTGTAGAACTAAGACCTCAACAGATGTGCTCACAATACTAAGGTCGAATCGTAGAGCAAATACGATTCTCAACGAATGAGCAGTCCCAAAATATCCAAAGGAATGAAGCCTCTGGTTGGCACTGCATAGATACGTCCCACCTGATGGAAACTAGAGAGCACTCAACGAATGACATGCAAGCTAATAGAATATCTAAGCACCAACCCAATCAGCATCAAGACTGAGTTGTGAAGCCATTCGAGATGAAGTCTTCCACAAGGAGATCAGAAGAAGACTTCTGTAATTGACTAAGGAAAGTCAGCAAGTGCAGTAGTTATCAAGCAGACATAAGACTACAATCTTGGAAGTTACCAGGATCATGGTGTTTTCCAAACAAAGAAAGAACTGATGTAGTGCATACAGAGATACTGGAAAGCTTCTTAAGAACAAGGCTAAAGTGATTAAGCATTGGGTCAGTCCATTGATGATAAGTGAACGGGAGATCACAAGGAGAAAGCAAGCTGGACACGCCACAAATCTGAAGTGTCTTGCTACTCTGAAGGGGCCAGAACAAAGAAGTCAAGCCATCAGTATCTGAGAGCTGTTGAGGCAAATAGAAGTGTTGAAGCACTGCACATGAGAAGGAAGAGGTGTTCTACATTGAATATCCAATCAACACTCTTCAAGATCGTAGTGTTGTCTCTACCAGTTAACGAGACACTACGATCAGGTCCATGAAGCCATGCATCGTAATCAGAGTTCGAATAACAAGATCAAGCATTATCGCAACGGTTCAAATTGAAGGGTAATATTCGGACAAGAGCTTATTGAGAGCATCGATGAAAAAGGACAACCTCTGATCGAGAAATCAGAAGGATGAAATAAAGTCTTCGATCTGCCCAAGACATTAAACTGACATCTCTGACGGGGTAGGTAAAACAATAAACTGCAGTGTTTAGAAAGTATGACATGTCACATCTGCAGTCTACCTTAGTCAACTCGAGATCTGTGAAGATATTTGAATAGCTTTCAACGGCTACTTTCCAACGAAAGGATTGGGAAGGAGTATAAATCTGCAAGAGCTTCAAAGATCGAGGGTTGCTGGAGTTGTTGAGTTTAGAAAAGTGGTGGACGGATCTAACCAATGTAAATAGTGAGTGACCAACGAAGGTCTGAAGACTCACTCTACGATCCACCAAGAAAACTTAGAGACAAAAAAAGAATGAAGTAGAAGTGATAGTTCTACAATGTAGAAGTGAGAGTTCTACTACACAAAGAATTTTCTGAACTGCCGAGAGATAGAAGAGCATCAATGTCATCTTGATGTCCATCATGAGAAGACTCTAAGTACCATAGAGGAGAGCTCACAAGTCATCTTAGCAAGTCCATCATGAGAAGACATCAAGTATCAAGAAAGAAGATCACCAACGCCATCATGGTGGCAAGCATGAGAAAGTTTCTAAGTACATAGCAGAAGAGCTTACAGTCATCTTAGAAACCTATCATGTGCAGCCATCAAGTATCAAGAGGAATGATCTTCAAGGCAGTTCATCAAGGGATCATCAGAAGTGGTTGAGTAACTGAAGAAGCTAAGCATCATGCAACACTCAACTGCACTTCAAGGATGATCACGCCAAGATGCTAAGTAGAAAGATGTTCGTAGCTTAAAGACATCTTAGCAACAAGCACTCAACTCCAACAAACAAACAAACAAACAACAACAAGAAGCCCCGAGGCACGAGAGGGGTCCTCGTCCCGAGGGACTAAATGAAGTTCCAAGTCTCATTGGGCTTGAAGAGTTCCTAGGGAACTAGAGAAGTTCCAAGGTCACGGCCTTGAAGAGTTCTTAGTGAATCAAGTCCCAAGGTCATTGGCCTTGAAGGAATCTTAGTGATTCGTGTGCTTTGCCCTTCCTTAGTGGAAATCTCGCTAGTTGAAAGCGAAGAGGGATTAGAGCTTAAGTCTCCGAACCACTTAAAACCCTTGTGTCTTTTTACTTTATGTCATTTACATTATGTACATTAACTACTATAACCGCTATGTATGTTTTAACTGCTTACCACTGAACTAACTCTATGAACAATGTATATATGATTATGAATATATCAATGAAGGGGATCTTTTACTTATTCTGCTGTGCCTGAAAAGATTCTTATGTTTGTCATATGCTAAATTATTAGCAATAAAAAATAAACCAGAAAAGTATTTGAAATTAAAAGGATCTATTCAACCCCCCCCCCCTTCTAGATCTATTGTGCCTACTCGGAACTAACAATTGGTATCAGAGCAGATTCTCATGCTATATTCTAAAGCTAATCGCTTTGAGTCTGATCCTAGGCACAAACATTGTTCTAAACTTAGTTTAGTAGTAAGTTACTTGTTGTATACAGATGAGCTCACACATTGGAAATATTGTGTACAAATAAATGTGTATATACACCTGAAACTGCTCAGATTGGTCCATGTTCTTGATTGCCATATCAACAAGACCAATCCTTGCTCGATGTCAATCTTGTTGTCTGAAGACCAGGCTAGAAAGCTCAAGAGATATCAACAGAAAAGATTCAAACATCCACCAGCCTGAAAAGATGAAAAGGCCATACATGCTAAGTAATGCTTATCCAAAGAAGAGAGAAGAACTTCTCAACCATATGTCTTGTCAACCTGCAGCTGGATGTAAATCTTATGCACTCAAGGATGTCAAAGAATTAGAGATGCTGACACTTTCTTAGCTTGTATCTTCAAGACCACAACCGAGTGACTGAAGATCAACTAGAGCAACTAGCTGTCAGAAGCAAATGAGAAAACATGCACATCAATGCCTAAACTTAGTATATCCCAGATAAATGACTATTAAGAAATTAACGGCAAAAAGGTACGGTTCCTCGCTAATATAGATATGAACATCATATTTGCACCTTACTCATGAACTATAACAGCTTTCCTTCAAGTACTCATATTCTATCTAAAAAGGTGAAGAGAGAAAGTACACTGATGATAGAAACTCAAATATCTATAAACTTTCTCTCCATCCAAGTTTTAGGTTGAAGATGACATCTTGAAAGAAATCTGAAATGGGTCATAAGAGCATCACATGTTAAATTAATATTATGTGAAGTAATCTTTGCTGATGGGTTAGTATGTATGTACAAACTTATGTTCTAAGAGTTTGATAACCCACGTAGTATGATCACCCCCGCAAAAAAGTATCTTGATGATTTGTAGAAACCGATCACCTCCATGAATCAACCAGATACAAATAATTCGTAGAGTTGATTCTCACTTTGAGAACATTTAAACTCTGTGAACATAACCAAGCAAATGATGAAACCATCAAAGAAAAAGAGTGTTTTATTAAAATAGCAAATCTTACACACACTCACCTTCATGCATCTCAAAATGTATTATCTAAATGAGTTACATGCATGAATATGATTGTTGGTGATCAATATGATGATTATCTAAATATATGAGGAACATGGGTTTAAAAAACTAACCTAGCAGGAGCCACTTAACCATGGGTACCAAAAATAGAAATGTATAACCTGCAGGTACTTGGTCTATCTGACCACACTAAGGAATGCTAAAGTAAAAGACTTCAGTCAAGAAAGATTTAACCAGCAGAAGGCTTAAGATTGTTCAGAAATGATTCTGATAAAATTCCTATATGTCAAAGCTCCTTTTCAAGACCTCAAGCGAGCTAATCTAAATAAAGCTCACATGGCTGCTGATCTTTGTATGGAAGCAGGCCATTCAACAAAAGAAGAAAAGGGTCTTATATGCTCAATCATGCAAAGCATGTCATAAGAGAAGAATCCTCAAGAAATTTGACTACAGAGGATCATCGAGCATCAATCACGAGGAACTCATTATGGGAGCGTAACTCAAAGAAGCACAAATCGACAAGGAATACTACGCTCAGAAGTCATCAAAGGATCGTAATGATTCAACCCTAAAAATGCCCATTTCTACAATACAAGAAGATTTAATGACTTCAGCCAGAATGAGATATGCATGGTTGCCTTCTGCTACACATGAAGAAGAAGAACTTAGGTCTCTCTGAGAAAACAGTATCAACTATGGGGAGCAAAGAATCGCTAACAAAGATAGAAGCTCTAAACAATCGAGAGATATACTATGAAGCCGCACCACCATTCAGAGTCCCAAAACTTTGTGGCAAATGAACCAAATGAAGATCCATAGTCAGTAGGAACGTCTCAAAATGTACTACTGATAACCTTTCAGCCACCCAACTCAAAATCGTGGAGTACCTACGATCAAACATCTGATCATAGTGCAAGAGCAGGAGGACACCACAATTGTAGCCAGTGCAAATGTCTAAAGTTGGAAGAGGGACTCCCCAACAGAAAAGGTCAAATGAGATATCAATGCAAATCACTTTTAAAGTATTTTATCCGAAAGCGCGCCTCAGGACAAACCTCGACCCTTTTAGCTCACTCTAAGAGGTTGGCCCTTCCCGAGCTACCTCACCCGTAAGGAATGCTTAGTAAAGTTCATCTCAAGGACCAAGTCAGTCAATGATTATAGAATAGAGTTTTAAGAGAACTCAACGATCGTGATGCAATCTCAACAATCGTAGTGTAAACTCAACAATCACAGAAGTAGACTCGACGATCACAGACTTACCAGAAGACACTCTAGCTCATGAGGAGCTTGGAAGAACGAGACAATTGCTCTACCATTCTGAAGTATGAGGAGATTAGTTCAAATACAGTTTTGTAAGACATCTTGTAAACGCACATCAGAACTTAAGTACCCAAACTGGCTTGGGGTACATCAGTGGTTGAGCTATACAGTTTTAACATGAGGAGAAATGTCAAAACCATCCACTACAACATCCTTCAGAGAATTGATCGTTGAGTCAACAAAGGAAAATGTAGAGTCAATAGTTCTATCATGCTACTTTACGAACTCAAGAGGTCAAAGGTCAATCCACGTCAATCAAACGTCCACTCTTCTAAAAGAGACAGCAAACTGACAAGTTACAGCTTGTTACTGGGTATCATACAACCAATGACTGGGTGACACATCACAGCATTTGCAGGGATAGAACAAATTGCCTTAAAGATAAATTCAAAATCTATAAATAGTTGTTAGAAACTATCAAAACTTCTAACTTCTTCCCTCTTGTTTTCAAACCCTAAAAGCCTGTTCACTTCCTGAATTTATTACCCCTCCAAATCCTTACCTAAATCATAGTCAACTATCTCTCACAAAACTTCCTAAAACCAACACCCATAATCCTCGAACTCCTCAAATGGCAGATTGGCGAGTAATCATTGGCATTCAGCTAGGAACCAAGACGTTCGAAAAATCCGAAAAGAAGTTCAGAGATATTCTTGAACTTGTGAAGAAGGCCGGGTTCTTAGAATGTCTTGAGGAAAACACACGAATATATGGTGACATGGTCAAGGAGTTCCATTCAAATGCAACCATAAATTTTGGAATCCTCTCCACCAAGGTTAAAGGTCAGATTCTGAAACTAAACTCTTCTGACATCAATCAATGCTTAGGCCTTCCTGATCAAAATCTGAAAAGCCTAAAAGAGATCAACACAGAAAAAGCTAAGAAGATTATGCAGTACAGAAGAAACCGTAGTCTGAAGGACATGAAGAAAAAGGAGTTTCCTGAAGAATTCGAGTTCCTTGCTGAAATCGTGGGGAAATGTATCTTATGTAAAGACACTGCACATGATACTGTGATTGACCAACAGCTGAAGATCATGTCTGCCATAGTCTTGAAGGAACACATTAACTTTGGAGATGTCCTACTCGATCATATGTCTAAGTGGTTGGATAATGAAGAAAAGAAAAGATTAACTGAAAAACCACTCACAAAAGGTTTTTCATGGGAGATTCTTAAGTATCATCCTGAAGAAAAACTTGAAGAATAAAATTAAGGATGATGATGGTGAAATCCTTAATGTTCACAAGGTAACGTCTCCACAACTGTTCGTAAATTGGAAGAAAAACCCAAAGGAGAATAGAAGGTTGACAACTGGGAGCAGTAACAAAGCCTCTACAAAGAAGATGAAGGCAAAAGAAGTAAAAAATTTTGAATCTAATGATTCTGTACCAATGGCAACAGCACCAGCCAGGAAGAAATCCAAGAGCATGAGGAAAGTTGAGGCCTCTCCAAAACGTCTATCCACAGAAGACAAGGTTGAAGATGAAAAGGTCTCAACTGCAAAGACCACTAAGAGAAGAAGTAACATATTACTTCAAAGGCCATCCAGCAAGAAAGCTAAGATGATAGACAGTCCAATTTCAACTCACCATGAAGGTACGTCTAATGAAGAAAAGGACGTAGAATTAGAAGAAGAAAAGGCTGAGCCCCCACAGGCCAAATCTAGCAATGAAGGTGAAGCTGGATTAAAGGAAGAAAATGCAGCATCTGCTGATGAAGAAGAATGCACAAGCCCCCAGAGCATTCACTTTACTGATAAAGACAAGATACAAGTTGACCAAACCGCATCTCCAAATGCAAATGCTCCAACCAACCCAGATGATGGATCAAATGATGCTGATTCTGAAGAAGAAGGAAATGCTCCCGCCAATGATAAAAATCAAGAAAGTTCGTCTGCTGACTCAAAGACCTCAGTCTGAAGAAGAAGAAGAAGAAGAAGTATCTGATTCACCTATAACTGAACCTCCAAGAAGAAGAAGGAGTCACAGATTGATAGCTCAATTTGCCTCTGGATGGAGAGATGATCAATCTACTGAAATCATTGAACTAAGTAATGATGAATCCGTATCAGGGGATGAGAATGCTGAAGATAAGACCAGCATTAAAGGAGATGATTTCAAGGAAGCCATTGCTGAAGAGGATTCTGAAAAGTAAGTTCAGTAAGAAGAATCTGTTGATGAATCTGAGGAATTAGAATATTATCATGTTCTCTCTCCAGCCAGAATTAGCAGAAGAATTATAGTGGAAGTCTTTGATGAGCCACCAGCAGAACCACCAACAAGATGGATAAATCATGGGAATGAACAACTTGAAGTTGTAAGAATGACCACAGATGAAGTACTTCACAACTGGAAAAACATGGAATTAGACTGCACACCAATACTGTATGACTCTGAAGACCCTCTGATGAGATGGTTCTTCCCGTGGATGCCATGGTTGAAGGCACATACTAATGCTAATGAGAGCTACTTCAGTTGGTGTTATTCTCAGTTTCCAAATCTAGAGCTGGTGTCACAAAACTTCCCTAGGGTAAAGAAGTTTGCCACCATGATGATCAATGACAAGCCCCATTACAAAATCTACCGACATGCTGAGAATCATTATATTCCTTATGATCGTAGAGTGAACTCTAATGGAAAAAGGAATATGGTTGAGACACTGATCATAGAGTCTGTTCACTCTACCACCGATGATGATCAAGTCCAGAAGCAGATATCTCCATCTGCCCAAGCACAGCTATCTAACATTCCTTCATTCTCAACCAGTGATTGGAACTCAACAATTCTTCAGATTCTCAACACCTTCAAAAATTTGTCCAAGGAAGTAGATCGTAGAGTACAATCTGATACTCAACAAGGGGCTGCCCAACCAGATGATCAAAAATCTGTGGAGATGGAGCTGATGAGAAATTCTGATGAACTGATTGAGAAAATATCTCTATTCGCTGAAGAGTCAAAGAAGCTGACAATAACAGAAGACAATTTAGTTCAAGAGAGATTCCAAGCGACGATGGCTGATGTATCCCTCAAAATCAAAGAAAGAGATCACATCTATCTCAAGGCTCTACATGATCAAAAGGTTGAAGCTCTACTAGCACAAAAGGCAAATGAAGAGTAACTCAAAGTCCTCTCCGACAAGATTGACAACATGAATCAATCTTTTTCTATGCACCTTGAGCTAAGTCAACAAGAAATCAAGAATGAAGTTGGAAATCCCTCCTATCTGATGGAGTTGTTTATGTCCAACATGGAGCAGTTCTCCCAAATGATTAATGACAAAAAGGGGGAGAAAAAGAGGCATAGAAAGAGGCGGAGTAAAAGACAGTCAAGAAAAGGTAAGGAGAGCAGGAGCAAACAAGAAAGGAAGATAAAGAAGAAGAAAGTAGAACAAGAAGATAGTTCATCATCTAAAGAGGAGCTAAAGGATGATGAGCCTGGATTTGCAAAAACTGAGGGGGAGCCAGAAGAAGAAGAGGAGCATACATCTGTAGAGTAGAAAACAAAAGAAATGAAGTTAACATCCCAAGGTGAGCAGGTGCAAAGGAATCAAACAGATGAATAGCTGATCAACAGACAACCTGGAAGCATACATGGAACCAAATAGGTACATCTCTAACTAATTAGGTATGTTCTGGATCCAGGATGTAAAATGTCAGTGTATTAAATTCCACATCATTTTAAATGACATTCATGATTATCTGTTTTAGAAATACAAATTCCACCGATATAAGATTCATTCATAACATGCATATGCACTTATTGTTTTTGTCATTATCAAATAGGGGGAGATTGTCAGGAATAAGCATGTGAATGATATTCTTATTTACATATGATTTGATTATGATATATATATATATATGAATGAATATGCAAGTATGCTTGCAGTAAGAAAAGCTGTAAAGTCCCTTGATAGATAATAGAAACATATGTACACGGACTTAGAATGAATTGATCAAATGTGTTAGGTTGATCCTACATAAATAAAATAGCTTTGTAAAGTCCTTAAAAAGAAATGATGTACAAGGACTATAAATGTAGAAAGATCAAGCATGTTAGGTTGATCTTATGATGTAACAAGTCTGACCGTCGAACATTGCACCAGAAATCGTAGTCTGCAAGGAGAGTCAAGAATAACTCGAGAGCTATCGAGGCAGAATCGTAGTCTGTAAGATAGTAGATCTCCGAGTTCGTAGATTGCCAGGAGAGACGAGGAAGGATCGTAGTGTGTCGAGTAGCACTTCCTCGGAGCCGTAGTCTACTTAGGAAGTCATGTTCAGAATCGTAGAGACAACCTGCCTACGAGCCGACCGAGTATCTGCCAAAGCCAAGTCAAGAATCCTAGACTACACTCAGGATCGTACAGTCTACTAATCCTACCAGAGGTAGAGATCGTAGCTGATTAACAGATGGAAGCATCCTGGAAGCATACATGGAACCAAATACGTACATCTCTAACTAGTTAGGTATGTTCTGGATCCAGGATGTAAAATGTCAGTGTATTAAATTCCACATCATTTTAAATGACATTCATGATTATCTGTTTTAGAAATACAGCTACTCACTGTATATAGGATTCATTCATAACATGCATATGCACTTATTGTTTTTGTCATAATCAAATAAGGGGAGATTGTCAGGAATAAGCATTTGAATGATATTCCTATTTACATATGTTTTGATTATGATATATATATATATATATATATATATATGAATGAATATGCAAGTATGCTTGCAAGAAGAAAAATTCAGAAAGTCCCTTGATAGATAATAGAAACATATGTACAAGGACTTAGAATGAATTGATCAAATGTGTTAGGTTTATCCTACATAAGTAAAATAGCTTTGTAAAGTCCTTAAAAAGAAATGATGTACAAGGACTATAAATGTAGAAAGATCAAGCATGATCTTATGATATAACAGATAGGCTTGTCTGATCGTCGAGCACTGCACCAGAAATCGTAGTATGCCAGGAGAGTCAAGAATAACTCGAGAGCTATCGAGGTAGAATCGTAGTCTACAAGATAGTAGATCTCAGAGTTCGTAGACTGCCAGAAGAGATGAGGAAGGATCGTAGTGTGTCGAGTAGCACTTCCTCGGAGTCGTAGTCTACTTAGGAAGTCATGTTTAGAATCGTAGAGACAGCCTGCCTACGAGCCGACCGAGTATCTGCCAAAGCCAAGTCAAGAATCCTAGACTACACTCAGGAACGTAGAGTCTACTAATCATACCAAAGGCAGAGATCGTAGTCGAGCAAGATCAGATGAAGACAATAGGTACAAGGACAGAAATCGTAGAGTGTCAAGATCTGATCTCGGAGTCATAGTGTCTGCACAGCCAAAGTCGAATCATAGAGTGCAGAACTAAGACCTCAACAGATGTGCTCACAATACCAAGGCAGAATCATAGAGCAAATATGATTCTCAATGAATGAGCACTCCCAGAATATCCAAAGGAATGAATCTTTTGATTTTCACTACATAGATACGTTCCACCTGAAGGAAACTAGAGAGCACTCAACGAATGGCATGCAAGCTAATAGAATATCTAAGCACCAACCCAATCAGCATCAAGATTGAGTTGTGAAGCCATTCGAGACGAAGTCTTCCACAAGGATATCAGAAGAAGACTTCTATAACTGACTAAGGAAAGTCAGCAAGTGCAGTAGCTATCAAGTAGATAGAGGACAACGATCTTGGAAGTTACCAGGATCGTAGTTTTTGCCAAACAAAGAAAGAACTGATGGAGTGCATACAGAGATACTGGACAGCTTCTAAAGAATAAGGCTAAAGTGATTAAGCACTGGGTCAGTCCATTGATGATAAATGAACGGGAGATCACAAGGAGAAAGCGAGTTAGACACGCCATAAATCTGAAGTGTCTTTCTATTCAGAAGGGTCCAGAAGAAAAAAGTCAAGCCATCAGTATCTGAGAGCTGCTGAGGCAAACAGAAGTGTTAAAGCACTGCACAAGAGAAGGAAGAGGTTGAAGATCCAATCAACATTCTTCAAGATCGTAGTGTTGTCTCTACTAGTCAACAAGACACTACGATCAGGTCCATGAAGACATGCATCAAAATCGTAGAGTTCGAATAGCTGAAGACTGAAGCATTGGGAACGGATTAATCTGAAGGGTAATATTCAGACAAGAGCTTATTGAGAGCATCGATGCAAAAGGACAACCTCTGATCGAGAAATCAGAAGGAGGAAATAAAGTCTTAGATCTGCCCAAGAAATTAAAGTGACATCTCTCGACGGTAGGGGTAAAACAAGAGAAGCTAGCGCAAAGGTCGAAAAGTATGACATGTCACATCTGCAGTCTACCTCAGTCAACTCGAGATCTGTGAAGATATTTGAATTGCTTTCAACGGCTATTTTCCAACGGAAGGATTGGGAAGGAGTATAAATACGCAAGAGCTTCAAAGATCGAGGGTAGCTGGAGTTGTTGAGTTTAGAGAAGTGGTGGATGGATCTAACCAATGTAAATAGTGAGTGACCAATAAAGGTCTAAAGACTCATTCTACGATCCACCAAGAACACTTAGAGACAGAAAAAGAATGAAGTAGAAGTGAGAGTTCGACAATGTAGAAGTGAGAGTTCTATTACAAAAAGAGTGTTCTGAACTGCCGAGGGATAGAAGAGCATCAATGTCATCTTGATGTCCATCATGAGAAGACTCTAAGTACCATAGAGGAGAGCTCACAGTCATCTTAGCAAGTCCATCATGAGAAAACATCAAGTATCAAGAAAGAAGATCA
Organism: Panax ginseng; assembly: GCA_020205605.1. Classification (NCBI taxonomy): domain Eukaryota; kingdom Viridiplantae; phylum Streptophyta; class Magnoliopsida; order Apiales; family Araliaceae; genus Panax; species Panax ginseng. Next base: position 86,745,330 of record CM035139.1, on the reverse strand, counting down.
CCAACGCCATCATGGTGGCAAGCATGAGAAAGTTTCTAAGTACCTAGCAGAAGAGCTTACAGTCATCTTAGAAACCTATCATGTGTAACCATCAAGTAGCAAGAGGAATGATCTTCAAGGCAGTTCATCAAGGGATCATCAGAAGTGGTTGAGTAATTGAAGAAGCTGAGCATCATGCAACACTCAACTACACTTCAAGGATGATCACACCAAGCTGCTAAGTAGAGAAGATGTTTAGAGCTTAAAGACATCTTAGTACCTCAGCACCAACAACAAACAAACTACAACAAGAAGAAGCCGGGGCCTGAGGGGTCCTTGTCCGGAGGGACTGAATGAAGTTTCAAGCCTGATGGGCTTGAAGAGTTCCTAGGGAACTAGAGAAGTTCCAAGGCTGCTGGCTTTGAAGAGTTCCAAGTGGACTGAAGTCCCAAGGTTACTTGCCTTGAAGGAATCTTAGTGATTCAGGGTGCTGCCATTCCTTAGTGGAAATCTCGCTAGTTGAAAGCGTAAGAGTGGATTAGAGCTTGGGTCTCCAACCACTTAAAACCCTTGTGTCTTAATTTGATAGTAGAAATGTTTTTATCAATTAATTTCAATGAAAATATGATTATTATATTATTTAAATAATATCCGAGATGATTATTAGTATTATTATAATAACTATTTTATTATATGAATTTACTCAAATTAGTTAAGTTAATTATTTTAATTTAACTAATTATGGTACGTATTTGAAAGATATATTAGATATTAAATCCAAACCCTAATTCTGAATTTGGAACAAGGAAAGAGAATAATTAATATAATTATTTTTATTTCAGTACTATAAATATGTACTGTTTGTACGTATTGATAATGGTTGGTCAATTATGGTGTATAATGTCAAAACCCTAGCATTAATTCGTTAAACCCTAACGTGAAACTCAAACAGGAGTTTTCGATTGGTAAGAAATTGTGGTACGTAATTAATGATAATTATTATATTATTCTAATTAGGTAAACCCTAATTATTGTCTAGAAACCCTAATTATAAGTAGAAACCCTAATTTCCAATTTAAAACCCTAATTGCTAAAATGTTAATCCTAATTATTATTTTAGTAAATTATAATGTTAATTAGGAAACCCTAATTCATAATTTGGGGAACCCTAATAATATTAAGAAAACCCTAAGTATTTTTAAAAACCCAAATTTTCTATTAAAACCCTAATTTTAATTAGTAAGCTCTAATTAATATTTTATTAAACTTTAAACTTAAATTTTTAAACCCTAGAAATTATTTGGGAAACCTTAAGGCTTAAGGTTTAAGATCTATTGATTAAAACCTAGATTCAAGTACCATGGATAAGAATACCCTTAAAATGTTTTGTTAGTTTACTAAAATAATATTTTTGGATTTATTTTTAATAGGTCGCTTGCAAATCTTGCCATATCTTGTCAAGTCACCACTCTAGATTGTAGCACATGCTCTAAAACTCATCCAATCTTATCCTCTTTGATACCTTGCAAGTTAGATTCAATGCATCTAAGTTATATAAATAGATTCAAGAGAAAGAAATGTCATTTTTAAGCCATTTGATCACCATACTTATCTAAGTTCTTATTTCTCACTAACCCACGAAATATACAAGCATACCAGTCCTAAAATCAAGCCACTAATACATATAACAAGATCAGAAGCCAGAAATCAGAAATTGATCATCAAGATATAAAACCTAACCCTAGAATCTGATCCTTTATCCTATGTTAAATGTGTTTTTTATGTTAAAACATGTTATATGTAGTAGATATTGATGATCTGGGTTGGTATCTTGTAGATCCATAACATCTATAAGTTCGATTTGAAGATTTCAAGAACTGGAAATTTTTGTTTTGTGTCTAATACGAAATGTCAGTCCTCATAGATCTTTGTATGTTATGTGTTTTTTTGTTTAAGTGTTTGCTCTTGTAGTATGTTATGAGAGCTTTGATCTAGAACATGATTGAGTCGTCGATCTGTTGTAGATTGTAAGTTATTCATGGTCAAAGGTCGTTGACCACCATGACTTTCTAAAACTGGGTAACCCGTAAACTCTTTAGCGTCATCGACAAGATTTGTATGGCTCCTGATCTGTCAGATTTTTATTGTGTTGTTCTTGTTGTTGTAATAGGATTGTAGTATGTTACATAAACTTCAAAATCATGCCTTTAGATCACTAAATAATCAAGTGGGTTGATCTCAGTGGCCGGTCAAAGTAGATGAAAAGATCATGAGAACCATTTTCTGGGTAACCCAAAAAAAGCTTGAGCAATGTCTCTGAGAGGGTTTGACCGTTCCTGATCCGGCGATTGTGTTGTTTTTATGTAGTAGATATGTTCATTTACATGTTGTCTACATACTGAAACCTTAAGATCACAAAAACAGTTCATGTGTTGCAAGTTATGAAGATCATAAGTGGCCATCTCAGACTGTTCTTCAATTCTGGAAAACCCAGAAATGAAGAACAACTTCTGACAAGGTTTTCTGAAGCCTAAATCTCTCTGATTTCTTATGTTTTGGCCATGGAACTTGATTAGGATTGTCGTATTACATAAATACTATAAAACTAACACTTTAGACAAATCAGAAACTTATAAAACTTGAATTTATGGGTGGTCAAACCCCCTACGCTGTAAACTGTTAAGAATTTCTGAGTTTTGGCTCAAGAACAAGAAGAACACCTATAATGACGGTTACGTAAGATATAAGCGCCTTTAGCCGACACTTTATTTCTAAAATTATTATTTTTATTAAATAATTAGTATTAAATAGTTTTAATTATTAAAATTCATATTAAATTACTAAAAATTATTTTAAAGCCTTTAGTTTTTGATAATTTTGGATATATTTCATAAATATTTAATATTTTTGGAATATTAAAGGTATTTAATTTTTTATATTATATAAATATTTAAAAATGATTTTAATACTTGAAAAATCATTTAAAAATTATATTATGGTATAAAAAAAATATTTTAAGTTATTTCTAATGACTTTTAATATTTTATGATAAATTTCATTAATAAATTAATATTAATGATAATTAAGTTTTATTGTAATAAATAAATTATGAAAAATAGAATTAATGATTTAAAAATCATATAAAAATGATTTAAAGATTATAAGAATATTTTAAGTTATAAAATATAACTTTTAATATTTAAAGATAAATTTCATATTAATGATATTATATTTATTTAATAATTATATTAAATAAATAGTTTTAAAATGGTTTTATTAATCTAAAATCATTTAAAAAGGATATAAATGAATTAATAATATTTTAAATTATAATAAATGACTTTTAATATTTTGATGAATAATACATTAATATTTAAGTATTAATGATAATTAATTAAAAATGATTTTAAATGTTTTAAAATTTATTTAAATATTAATGTTTTAAAAGTATTTTAAGTTATAAATATAAGATTTTGGCAATGGTTTCATTAATAATTTAATATTAATTAAATATTAATGATTATAAAATTATTAAATAGTTAAATCATTTAATAATGATTCAGGTGTTTGAAAATCATGATAAATGATAATAATTATTTAAAAGTCATTCAAAAATAATATGACTAATATTTAAGTTATCTAAATGAATATTGAACTACAGGATAGAGTCTTAGACTCGATAATTACCCGATAAAGTTGTCGGTACACCGACATGTTTCAGAAATTGATCTGGACTTATATAATTTGTCTGTATATGTGTTTGTTTGTGATTCAATGACTGTGAAATATGTGTGACAATGTGATTAGGTTATGTGCTGACAACAATAAGCAGTGTTATGTGTTATGATATGTTATTCTAATCGATAGAATGATCTTAATAATGATAGGTCTCAGTATAAAAGATAAAACAAAGTTTCATTATGTGTTATGATATCCTACCTTTGCATTTATTTTATGCAATGGATATAAGTAAGATTGTTTTAGAACTATATTATCATTGTGCCAGAATATTAACCCTATTATTATCGATTATGTATCCGATCATTATTTATCATTACAATATTATTGTATAATTTAGGTATTTATTTTGTTCGTTAATTTCTAAATATGGTTAGACAAGTGTCCGCACTTAGATAATCATTGTATTTAATCACATGTTGATATATATATATATATATATATATATATATATATATATATATATATATATATATATATATATCTCCAATATATATACAAAGAATTAATGCAAGCCTATTTATTCACCCAAATTAGACACGATTTAGAAATATCGTTGAATATGATAAAACTTTATTGTATCCAATCAAATTGCTTTAGTTTGGATTCCCGACTAAGTATGAACATCCCAAATATGGGAAAACTTTTATGCGCCCAAAGCGGAAAAGATGAACGATAATAATGTTTTTGCATGTAGTATTGATCAATACAGGGCACATGGGATGTACACCCTCGAGCCCGTAAGTTATGACGATTTGCAAATGATGTTCTGTTTTACCTTTTTAAAAATAGAAAACAATGTTCATAGTATGTCTACTAATATCCAGTTATAGTCAGTACGTAGTTTCAAAATTTTGATATAGAATTGTTATGTTATTATTATTGGTTCAGCTTACTTCACAACTGTTGATTCATTATAGAAGTGTCGTACAAAGAAAATATTGACTTCTTTCAGCTTATATTTATAATTGCTATTACTTACTAGGCACTCAAATGCTCATCCTTGCTTAATTTAAATATTTTCAGCTAAGTGTGAATAACTAGAAGGTTGGACCAAGAACAAGGGAAAAAGGAAAGCAAACAGAATAAGTTTAATGGTATCTTTTGTAATAGTTGGACAATATTCTAGACCATGATATTTATTATTTATCATGTAATGTATTATAGTAAAGGTTGCGTACTTGGGATTATACTCTGATATATGGAAATTAAGTTTGATATTTATATTATTGTTATTATTATTAGTATTATTCCGCTCATAGAAATGGTATAAGTAAAACACCGAGTTCGGGTTTCAAGTACACGAATTTGGGGCGTTATTCTCAATAAGTTTAAAGCTAGAAAATAAAACTAACGTAACACACTGATATACATATAACACACGTATATATCAGTTTTAAAAAACTAACAGGCATATCAGTTATATTATGCCAAAAGTCACAGGGCTTTTTTTGCCTTGCACAATAAATCTTTAACCTCAATTTATTTTTATATTACTTATATAATATAGTTCAATTGTCACATCATTAGCAAATTAAATTAATCTAATTCTAAATACTCTAAATTATTAATCTTAATTCATTAATAATTAAACCAAACATTTACAATATAATTATAATTTTTTTAATATATTATTAAATTTCTAATTTAATTACTAAATCAAATTTGAACATCGCTATTACACACATTGTAATTATTAAACAATTTATTTAATTTAATTATTTAATTAAATTAAATCTTCAAATCATGAAATTATGACACATTAATTTAATTATTATAACATACTTTAACTAAATTATTGCACAACAATTCATCAATATTTATTTATCTCAATAAATAAATTAATCTAAATATTTATTTAATTCAATAAATATTTAAAATTAATAAAATTAATTACAAAATTCTCGTTCTTTATAAATAATAACTTAATCATTTACAAATATTATTAATTATTTAATAATATTTTAATCATTTAAAAATATTATTAATCATTTAATACTATTTTAATTCTTAAATAATATTATTAATCTTTTAATAATATTTTAATCATTTATTAATAATTTAATTAATTACTAATATTATTAATCATTTAATAAAATAAATAAATTAATCTAAATATTTATTTAATTCAATAAATATTTAAAATTAATAAAATTAATTACAAAATTCTCGCTTTTTTACAAATAATATCTTAATCACTTACAAATATTATTAATTATTTAATAATATTTTAATCATTTAATAATATTATTAATCATTTAATACTATTTTAATTCTTAAATAATATTATTAATCTTTTAATAATATTTTAATCATTTATTAATAATTTAATTAATTACTAATATTATTAATCATTTAATAATATTTTAATCTAATATTATTAATCATATAATAATATTTTAATCTAACATTTATTAATTATTTAATAATATGATAATCTATTATTATTAATTATTTAATAATATTTAAATCATTTATTAATCTTATAAACAATTAAATTCAATTGTTTATCTCTTATTATTTTATTTATTTAATAAACCTAAAATACCATAAATATAATATTTTATTAAAAATAACCAAAATACCCTCTAAAAATCTAATCATAACATATTAAGGGGTTTTAAGTAATAAAATCACATTTACATAATTTTCAACATCACATAACATATTTGATCAATTTGTTCATAACTCAAATATTTACATGAAATATACCAAAACATCTCTGAAATTTTTCTTTTCTGGGAATCATCAATATATGGTATTCTAATGAACATATATTTTTTTAGAATTTTTTAATTTTCGTTTATTATTTTTAAATGGTCCAAAACAGTCAGATCTTTCTAAATTTTTGGAGTTACATAAAAAAAAGGTATTTCGGTTCATTTTTTTAAATAGTCCTTTCTTGTAAAAATCATAACTTTCACTCTACATATCCAAACATAACCATCTCTGGACTGAACCTTGTTAACACATCATACTAACATACCAAAAATATTCAAAAATTTTAGAGCAAGAACAATTGACGAAAATACCCCGAAATCCAACTACACAAAATAGTTTATTTGGTCCAATTTTTCTGGCAGGACTATTTTTGGAAAAACAGTTGTCATTTCTTTTGTAGTTAACATATTTGAGTGCTACCTATTGGGTTTAAAATTTAACTTACATATCTAACACCCGTCTTTAACGAATCGCAAAAAGGATGTGTAGATTTTTAATGGTATCATTTCAAAGTAGCTAAAAGTTGGGATTTTCTAAACTTGGAAAACCTATTTTTCTTTTCTTTCTTATTATCAAACTTTTGATACCCAAAATTGTTAGATCTATACATAATACACCATAAAACATGTAGATCTAATGTTTTTAAGTTTAAAACCTGTCGACGTCGGGATTTTTAGTGTCCCTTTTCGTTACTTGTTCTTTGGTGTTCTCATGTTAATGTGAGATTTGATTGAAAAAACAAGTGAAAAAGGTTTGACATGTATAATGTTGACGATTTGACTTTAAGAGTCACCAGTTGGTGTATTTAGTTGGTTGCACCAACGCAACCGAAAAGGTTTGCACATTGACCCAGTGATGTGACAATGCTAAACGGGTCTGTGAAATCGAGATTCATTTGAGTTCGGCGGCTTGATTATGCGGAGGGAAGGTGTTAGGCACCCCCCGACATCCGTGTTGCCACGGTGACCGTAACTTTTCAAAGAAACTGTTATATGAATGTGTGTGTGTGTGTGGATCAATGTGCAATTATTTGGAAGTAGTGCTGAACCTCGTTCACACCTATATACAAAGGGTTTGAATTTATAGAAAAATTCAGTTTTAACCAGATATATCAATGAAGTTTTGTAAAAAGAGGTTTTTTAAACCCTGTGCTCAATAGTAATTGAGGCCTTTAATACTTCCATTTTATTGTTAAATGTTCGGCTTGTTTGCTTTTATTTTCGAGATGCGAGGCATCTTCGAGAAAATAATATATAGTAGTGCTAAACTCCTCATAGGCATGACAGCCATCCAAGAAAATTCAGACACTGTAAATAATGTACAAGCTGCTAACAACTGAAAAACGTCCATCACATGAACCGAATCTAGATTCAATAGGCTGAATCTGTGATCACATGATTCCTAGGCTCACATGATACTGTAGTTTGTATGGAAAACAGTAAGCAGTTATATATATAAAAGTTGTATAAATATAAATATATATATATATATATAAACATGATCAACCACCACGAAGAAACTCCATGGGGGATCGAAAATGTAAATATATAAAAGTGGTAAGTATATATATATATATATATATATATATATATATATATATATATATATACTGTGACGCCCCCAAAATAGGTATACATCACCTATTCTGAGTCGCCAAATACATGGTACAAAATACAAATACAATCTTTAATATACAACAAGAAAGCTGTGAGTTTTAATACAAATATTGTCTTCTAAATAATATACACTCTCAGAATAAGTCCTCATTACATTTATTGTCACACTATTTAACAGAATAGTGAGGACTACTAATACTATCATTTGGACCATCACTCCGTTCCCCGACTAGTCCCGGCTACATTCTCATTTCATGAAGAGAACAGTGAAAGAAATGGTGAACTCAACTAGCCCAGTAAGAAATATTATGACTAAGATAATGCAGAATAAATTATCATTAGTCTTCAACAATGTTAAACTAATAAAATACAATAGACATCAAGTTTAACTGCAGCGGAACATGCAATCTTTTAAAAGAGTCAAGTAGAGAATAAAATCTACTATCTTTTATGATTTAAAAAGTTTTTCATCACTTTTATCGTTGGGACTCAGCTTAATAAATAATCCACATCATCCCTGCACTACGACCAAGGATATTCATAAGTATCACAACCACAAATTATCCATGCACTACGGGCCAAGGATATTTGTGTATTCATCAATGGTCGTGATCATGCCAACAACTATCCATCAATGCTCTACGGGCCAATGAGGACTTTTACCACATCATTTCTAACATTACTGTCATGATTACACCGAATAATCCCTGGTCATAATCATACCAAGTCCTTCTATGCACTATAGGCCACATATGACTTTCAATAAAATATAAACATGAGGATGATGACAATGATATAAGAATTCAATAAAATAAGTTCAAGAATTAATTTATCCAGGAACTAATAACGTCTAAACTGTCAACATGATACTTCTTTGTAGAGTAAAATTTAAGAATGCTCAGAAGAATATTTCCATGAAAAGATACTGGATGAAGCGCAAATATCAAGGATATTCCACTAATTTCATGGAGTATAGAAGTCAAAACTTTAACTAACTGAGTATAATAAAGAATGGAATAACAAAAGAAATCACCATGCATGCGGTATCATGATGTATTAAAAGTTATTCCAATGTAATAATAAATAATCTGGAACTGTGTCAAAGGTGTACGCACTGTGGATATTCCAATAGAATAATAAAGAATGGAATAACAATGTAAATCACCATGCATGCGGTACTTCACATAGACATGTTATTCCAATGTAATAATAAATAACGAATAAGGTCTAGCGTAAAACGCATGTATGTGATATTCTAACGTAATAATAAAGATGTAACTGCATCCAAACAGAAAAAAAAAGCGTATAAAATGTGATATTCCAACAGAATAATAAAGATTTTAACCGGTCCCCACAGAAAAGCGATAGACATGTGATGTTCCAACGAGTAATAATAAAGAATGGAATAACAATGTAAATCACCAAGTATAGGTTAGACCATCATGATACAAAGTTTATTCCAATGTAATAATAAAGAATGGAATAACAAGTTCTCTTCATGAATATACAAAAAAATAATACCCCTTACCTTATAAAAAAGAGTACTCCAAAGGTAGGGCGGGGATATACTTGAAGAAACTTGCACTACTCTCAAAGCTTTCTTAAACGCTAAAGAAATACGCTCAAGATTATAGAAGAATAATTCACTCTACAGTTTCTCTCTCTATAGTTTCAGTGAATTCTTAAGAAATAATGAAGGAATGAGCTTCTATTTATAGAAGAATGGACTGAATAGTAACCAATCCATGAACTATCCGCATCGATTTACTTTAAATCTAGACGATCTAGATTGGTTTACAATAAAATATAATATATTTTATTTATAATCTAATAAAATGAATAACTTTTAAAAAGATTTTACTATGCAAACACTATGCAGGCACTATGTAAACACTATGCATAATAAAATATAATATAATCTAATTATTGTCTAATAAAATAGATAACTTTATAAAAGTATTCTGCTTTATATAAAAAGATTTTACTTATTAGCCTAATAAAACAAATAACTTTATAAAAGTATTCGCTTTATATAAAAGCTTTTCTGCTTTTATTACATTAATAATACTAATAAAACAAAACTTCATCATCATTATTATTATTCACACTATTAATCGACCGTGTCGCTCCTGTGAAAGAGGGGCTTTCAATAAGGATTTCTCCATATCATGCGCCGCAATTAGGTGACCAAACCTCTCCTCGCGAACTTCTTAGACATCGTTAATATTGCAAATAATAATATTAATAACTTTGTCATCTCAATTATTGATTTAATAATATATAAAATATCGACAATAATTGAATAAAACCGAACGACTTCACACGTAAGCATCAATAATCAATACCGGTAGTGCTACTATGCAACCACGCCAGACATCGCATTTTTACTACTTAGGAGTAGTTCAACAAGATAACGATAAAACTTCCGCCGTTATTTTTAATAAAATATTTTTGTCATTTTCTCAATCCGACAATAATTCTGTTATGGGGTCCACCAATGATTTTGCCGTCGTATGAATATTCCCTGTTAAAATGAATATTCCCCGACCAATCGAATATTATATAACAACTTGTGTACTTTACAAAATTTATAAATATTACCCACAACTATAACATTATATCAAATTTATTCCATAATATTCAAAAATGATATTTGTAGAAAATTCATTTTTATTCATAAAAGTTGGGGTCTTACAATCTCCAATCCTTATGAAATTTCACCCTCGAAATTAGGGTACGTACCTGGTATGTCAAAGAGGTAAGGATACCTTAATTTCATTTTAGATTCTAACTCCAAGGTCATTTCCTCAACATCGTGTTTCCTCCATAAAACTTTGACTTGAGGTATAACCTTGGAGCGTAGAATATGTTCCTTCTTATCCAAGATTTAAACAGGAACCTCTTCATACGTTAAATCTTTCGCTATTTCGTCTGGTTCTAACTCAATAATGTGGTTCGGTTCTTTCACATATTTACGTAACATGGATATATGAAAAATGTTATGAACACAAGACATACTTGGCGGTAAAGCAAGTCTATAGGCTACAGTCCCTACTCGATAGAGGATTAAAAATTGGCCAATGAATCGAGGCTTGAGCTTTCTTCTCTTTCCAAATCTCGTAACTTCTTTCCATGGAGCAACACGTAACAACACATGATCTCCAATATCGAATTCTGCGTCCTTTCGATGAAGATCATCATAACTCTTTTGTCGGTCTTGAGAGGTTTTTATACGTTCTCGGATTGTTTGAATCTTTTTCATAGTCATACATACCAACTCCGGTCCCAACAAAGTTGCTTCACCCACCTCATCCCAGCATACTGGAGAACGACACTTTCTTCCATACAACGCTTCGGATGGAGCCATGCCAATGCTTGCTTGATAACTATTATTGTAGGAAAACTCAACTAATGTTAAGAGCTTGTCCCAACTTCCCTTGAAGTCAAGGACACAAAGTCTTAATAAATCTTAAAGAGTTTGAATAGTCCTCTCTGATTGTCCGTCCGTTTGAGGATGATATGCCGAACTAAATCGTAAATCCGTGCCCATAGCTTTTCGCAAACTAACCCAAAATTATGAAGTGAATCTTGGGTCTCGATCAGAAACTATGGATACTGGCATACCATGTAATCTTACAACCTCGTTTATGTACATACGAGCAAGACGTTCAAGTGTATAAGTTTCTCGTATAGGTAAGAAATGAGCAAACTTGGTCAATCTATCAACAATGACCCAAATTGCATCTATACCCTGAGAAACCTTGGGAAGACCAGTAACGAAATCCATGGTAATGTGCTCCCACTTCCATTTTAGAATTTCAAGTGGTTGCAATGGACCTTTTGGTACTTGATGCTCCTCCTTGACTCGTTGACACGTTAGAGATAAATAGCGCTATCTCTCTCTTCATATTGCCCCACCAAAATTTATGTCGAAGATCATGATACATTTTAGTACTCCCAGGATGGATTGCAAATGGCGTGTTGTGCGCCTCCATCATGATTTTATACTTTAACTCAGGGTCGTTAGGAACACAAAGTCTGGAGTTGACTCGAAGTATTCCTTCCTCATAGATTCTCTTCCCAAGATAGCACCTTCTTGTACTTTCTTCCTCATATGCATCGACTCCAAGTCTGTAGCTTGAGCAACTTTAACTTTATCGATTAAAGTCGGCCCACTCGTGATATTCACCATCATCACTTGGGTCCTTGAGTCTTTATCTCTATCTCCATACTTTTCAAGTCATACAAAATGGGCCTTTATTGACAATATCGCACTTCGTACCCAAGATATGATCTTCTACTCAATCGTTAGCTACCACGCTCGTTCGAGGATGGTATTGGATGGTATGATCATAATCTTTCAATAGTTCAAGCCAACGCCATCATCGCATGTTTAGTTCCTTTTGAGTGAAGAAATATTTGAGGCTTTTATGATCCATAAAGATCTCCACTTTCTCCCCATACAAGTAATGCCTCCATATTTTAAGTGCGAAGACAATAGCTGCTAACTCTAGATCATGAGTAGGATAATTCCTCTCATATTCTTTGAGTTGTCGAGAGGCATAGGCTACGACTTTCCCATGTTGCATGAGAACACATCCTAACCCTTTGCCCGAAGTATCACTGTAGATGACAAATCCCTCCGAGCCATATGGTATTGTCAGAACAGGTGCTGAAATGAGCCTCCTCTTGAGTTCTTGAAAACTCTTCTCGCATTCCTCACTCCAACCAAATTTTGTATCTTTCCGAGTTAGCTGAGTTAAGGGAGTAGCGATTCGAGAAAACCCTTCCACGAATCTCCGATATAACCAGCTAAGCCGAGAAAGCTACGTACTTCGGTCACTGATTTAGGTTGCTCCCAGCTTTGAATAGCTTCAATCTTTGTTAGGTCAACACATATTCCATGACTTGATACCACGTGCCCAAGGAATGCTACTTCCTCAAGCCAGAACTCGTACTTCTTCAACTTAGAATAAAGCTTATATTCACGAAGCTTTTGGAGTATCAGCCTCAAGTGTTGCTCATGATCTTCACGACTTTTAGAGTAAATAAGGATGTCATCAATAAAGACGACCACAAAGTGATCCAAATATTCCTTGAATACTCGGTTCATCATATCTATGAAGGCAGCAGGAGCATTAGTCAATCCAAAAGACATGACTAGGAATTCATAATGCCCGTACCGAGTTCTGAAAGGTCGCCTTTGAAATGTCATCGGTTCTAATCTTCAATTGGTGATATCCGAATGAAGATCAATCTTTGAAAAGAATTTGGCGCCTTGCAACTGGTCAAACAGGTCATCAATACGTGGCAATAGGTACCTATTTTTGATGGTGACATGATTCAACTCCCAATAATCAATACAAAGTCGCATACTCCCATCTTTCTTCTTCACGAATAGAACAGGAGCACCCCAAGGAGAAGTGCTAGGACGAATGAAACCGATGTCTAACAATTCTTGCAGTTGGGTCTTTAACACCTGAAGTTCAATAGGAGCCATTCGATATAGGGCTTTAGAAATAGGTTTTGTACCAGGTTCAAGGTCAATACAAAATTTAATTTCATGCTCTGGGGGTAGGCCAGGAAGTTCTTTAGGGAATACGTCAGAAAATTCATTAACAATAGAAATATCATTCAAAACTGACATATTTTTGTTTAGATCCGTGACATGAGCTAAGAAAGCTTGACATCCATTTTTCAATAAACGAATAGCTTTATGGCTTGAGATGGCAGTGATTGATTTTAATGGTTTGGTTGCTTGAATTCAAATTATAGGTTGATTATGAATATGAAAGCTAATAACCTTACGAAAACAATCAATTTTTGCATGATGAGTGGTTAACCAATCAATCCCTAGAATTACGTCAAATGCTAGTATTTTCAATGAAATAAGATCGACAGGTAATGTGAGGGTACTGATTTGAACCAAACAAGACTTATAAATAGTGGATGTAATGAAGGTTTCTCCCAACGGAGTTTTAACAGATAAGTCGAAGTCCAATTTCTTCGGAGTCAAATTTAAACGTTGAGCGCAAGTAGGAGAAATAAAGGAATGGGTAGAACCGGTATCAAATAAGGTATATACTTCACTAGAGTTTATGATAAGCTTACCCGTGATGACCTCATTCGGGTTCCTTGCTTTCTAGGAGGTCACGACAAACGCCTCCTCAGACTCACCGGCTTTGACTTTTCAGGCGCCCTTTGGTGCCTCCATCCTAGTTGAGCTTATCTTGATGAAACGACAAAATTGGGCTAGGTGACCTTCTCTTCCATAATTATAACATGCTTTGGACAAAGATCGCACGCTTGGACTGATGTGTCCCTCCCCTCCGCATTTGAAGCATATGATAGGTGGTCATTCTCCTTCCTTAACAACAGGTGCTGATGCTGACATCTTTTCATCATTGTTGAATCTCCTCTTCTTGAAATGTCCATTCTTATTACTTTGGCCATGATTACCACCGAAGTGGTTACCATTTCTGGCATGTTGATTCCCTCCATGTTTATTGTCACCGCTCGATGATCAAGTATCACTGGTATTATCATTTTGTCGTTCGGTCTCTCTTTTGTTTGGTTGACTCATTATCGCGCTCCAATAATTGAGCCCTATTAACAACATTTGAATACAAACACAGTTTATGAGAGATAAGATATTGACGTATCTTGGGTTTCAAACCTCTTAGAAACATTCGCGTCATTCTCTCCTCATTATCAACCAAAAGGACGAAACGGGACAAACTTTCAAAAACTTTGCTTCAGACCAACAACACGGTCATGTTGTTTTGCTCCAGCTTTAATGAACTCTACCTCTTTCATGTGACGTAATACTTTCTGAAAGTACTTGTCGTTGAATGCTTCTTGAAACTTTTCCCAAGACATCTTCAATCATATTGCAGTTGAGTACGCTTTACTGATTCCCACCAAAGAATCTACCTCCCATGCAAATACGAAGGTGGTAAAGGGAACCTTTTGCTCCTGAGCAACCCAAGACATCAAATATCTTGTTGATCTATTTTATCCACGTCTTACGCCTTAAGTGGTTTTGGCTCTCCAAAAACTCCGGTGGTCCCAAATTCTTGAACTGCTTTGGCGCTGGATCATCGAGAGTTGCCAAAGTGTTTCCACTGCATTTTTGACAGAGAGACGTTCTCGCGATGTTGCATGAATTGCATGAAGCCTCTAACATCCCATCGTTCATCATTTGGTCAGTGTTGTTGTTTGCCTGAGGATTGTCGCCTTCTTGATGCACATTATCTTGATCATTGATCTGTGGAGACTCAATGGTCTCCTGTGCTCCATTGATGTTCTCAACATTCTCGGATGCCATTTTCAAACACTGCCACAAAACAAGGGTTAATTAACATATCACATATTATCCCTATACTCTGACCGACAAATTAAATATCAAATAGACTTAGGTAGGTCATACTAGCGAAGGAATTCCCCGTCTCTCCCCTCCTAGTTCTTGTCTCACATCTCAGCCAGGGATCATATCCCTAAGCTTTGATACCAATTGTGATTCCCCAAAAATAGGTATACATCACCTATTCTAAGTCGCAAAATACATGTTACAGAATAAAAATATAATCTTTAATATACAACAAGAAAGCTGTGAGTTTTAATATAAATATTGTCATCTAGACAATATCCACTCTCAGAATAAGTCCTCATTACATTTATTGTCACACTATTTAACAGAATAGTGAGGACTACTAATACTATCATCTGGGCCGCCACTCCGCTTCCCCGACTAGTCCCAAACTCGCTCTCATTTCAAGAGAACAAAGGAAAGAAAGGGTGAGCTCAACTAGCCCAAGAAGAAATATTATGACTAAGATAATGCAGAATAAATTATCATTAGTCTTCAACAATGTTAAACTAATAAAATATAATAGACATCAAGTTTAACTGTAACGGAACATGTAATCTATTAAAAGAGTCAAGTAGAGAATAAAATCTACTATCTTTTATGATTTAAAAAGTTTTTCATCACTTTTATCGTTGGGACTCAGCTTAATAAATAATCCACATCATCCCTGCACTACGACCAAGGATATTCATAAGTATCACAACCACAAATTATCCATGCACTACGGGCCAAGGATATTCGTGTATTCATCAATGTTCATGATCATGCCAACAACTGTCCATCAATGCTTTACGGGCCAATGAGGACCTTTACCACATCATTTCTAACATTACGGTCATGATTACACCGAATAATCCCTGGTCATAATCATACCAAGTCCTTCTATACACTACAAGCCATAGATGACTTTCAATAAAATATAAACATGAGGATGATGACAATGATATAAGAATTCAATAAAATAAGTTCAAGAATTAATTTATCCAGGAACTAATAACGTCCAAATTGTCAACATGATACTTCTTTGTAGAGTAAAATTCAAGAATGCTCAGAAGAATATTTCCATGAAAAGATACTGGATGAAGCGCAAATATCAAGGATATTCCACTAATTTCATGGAGTATAGAAGTCAAAACTTTAACTAACTGAGTATAATAAAGAATGGAATAACAAAAGAAATCACCATGCATGCGGTATTGTGATGTACAAAGTTATTCCAATAGAATAATAAATAACGGAACTGTGTCAAAGCGTAATACGCACCCAAGCGTGATATTCCAACGTAAAAATAAAGAATGGAATAACAACAGAAATCACCATGCATGCGGTACTTCGCATAGCCATGTTATTCCAACAGAATAATAAATAACGGAATAAGGTCCAGCGTAAAACGCACAAACAGGATATTCCAACAGAATAATAAAGACGGAACCAGATCCAAAGAAAAACGTATGCATATGATATTCCAATGTAATAATAAAGACTTTAACCAGTCCCATGAAAATGCATGCATGTGATGTTCCCACATAATAATAAAGAATGGAATAACAATAGAAATCACCAAGTATTAGGTAGACCACAGATACATAAAGTTATTCCAATGTAATTATAAAGAATGGAATAATGTAAGTTCTCTTCATGAATATAAAAAATAATACCCTTACCTTATAAAGAAGAGTATCTCACTCGGTATATGTATGGGATATACTTGAAGAAACTTGCACTACGCTCAAAGCTTTCTTAAACGCTAAAGAAATACGCTCAAGATTATAGAAGAATAATTCTCTCTAGAGTTTCAGTGAATTCGTAAGAAATAATGAAGGAATGAGCTTCTATTTATAGAAGAATGGACTGAATAGTAACCAATCCATGAACGTTCCAGTTCGATTTACTTTAAACGGACGGTCCAGATTGGTTTACAATAAAATATAATATACTTTATTTATAATCTAATAAAACGAATAACTTTTAAAAATATTTTACTATGCAAACACTATTCAGGTACTATGCATAATAAAATATAATCTAATCTAATTATTGTCTAATAAAACAGATAACTTTATAAAAGTATTCTGTTTTATATAAAAAGATTTTACGATTAGCCTAATAAAACGAATAACTTTATAAAAGTATTCGCTTTATATAAAAAGCTTTTTTCGTTTTATTACATTAATAATACTAATAAAACAAAACTTCATCATCATTATTATTATTCATACTATTAATCGACCAAAGTCGCTCCTAGAAAGAGGGGCTTTCAATAAATATTTCTCCCTATCATGCCTTGATTAGGTGACCAAACTACTCCTCGCGTAACTTCTGTACATCGTTAATATTGCAAATAATAATATTAATAACTCCGCTCATCTCAATTATTGATTTAATAAAATATAAAAATATCGAATAATAATTGAATAAAACCGAATGACTTCACCAATTATTTTCAATAAAATATTTTTGTCTTTTTTCTCAATCGACAATAATTCTATTAGGGGTCCACCAATGATTGTGCCATCGCATTTAATATTCCCCACCAATCGAATATTATATAACAACTTGCGTACTTTGAAAAATTTATAAATATTACCCACAACTATAACATTATATCAAATTTATTCCATAATATTCAAAAATGATATTTATTGAAAATTCATTTTTATTCACAAAAAGTTGGGGTCTTACATATATGGACATGATCAACCAGCACGAAGTAAACTCCAGGTGGGATGAAATGTAAATAAATCTTTAAAAGTGATCAACTGCCATGAAGTAAACTCCAAGCAGGACGAAATGTAAATAAAGTTGTAAAAACGATCAACTGCCACGAAGTAACTCTAGGCAGGACGAAATGTAAATAAAGTTGTAAAAGCACTAAACTGCCACGAAGTAAACTCCAGGCAAGACGAAGTGTATATATATATATATATATATATATATATATATATATATATATAAGCAAGATACGCACTTCTGATGTAAATCCAGGCTCACCTGGATATGTCCCGACAACAATTATATATATATATATATATATATATATATATATATATATATATATATATATAAAAAATCAAGTAAACGCCTGGACATAAGTTCAGGCTCAATCGAGGCATAACTCGATAATGTTAGTCTATATATAAAATATATACATATATATAAGTATATATATACGCATAAAATGAAAACCATGAACCGAAGTCTGGGCAAACACACACAACACGACTCTCAATGTGTATAACAGTGTGTGCTAATATGAAAAGAAAGGCTTTATAGAATGTAAGAAGGCTTAAAGTGGGCTGCCAATGTAGACTTCTATGACTCTATGTGGATAAACAATCAGCTCCCACCGGATAAAAGTATAGCTATGTGAGCTAACAGATGTTTAAACTGAGGAAACACTCAATATGGGTTTGTACAAAATAAATTAGATAGGGCTTCCTCGCCTTTTTTTCTCTCTTCTCTCCTTCAAATGGCTGACCCCAAGGTCTATATTTTTATATTTTTAGCCGTAGGTGTACCTGCGGCAGCCGCAGTTACACCTACGGCTGGACGAGGTGTCCCCGGGCTTCGCAGGTCCCGCAATCTCGAAGTACGTGCAATTGTGCACTGTAATATCCGCTCAAACTTGTAGAACTTCAATCTGAGCATCTGAATGAGGTATATGTGACCTTCTTCGGACCACTTGTGTCGAGAATTACGCAATGACATGGATTAGAGGTTGTACAAAGTCAGGAAGAGGGGATTATGCCCATAGTCTTCAAGCTTCAAATTTTATCCGTTGTACTGCCATACGTAATAGTCACTCGGGATTGTAACTCCTCGGTTCTTATGGGACATTGTTGTATGTATGTATATATGAATTGTTGAGACGAAGCGCAGGTGTTGATGTGGCAGGATGACATTTGACTCTTCACCGTGGTTATCACCGGTTTGAGTTGAAAGTAGACGTTGCTCAGGGTTACATCTGAGATTCGACTGCTGCAATTATTTGAATGCCGCAAGGTCATCTTGTGAGTGTGCCTGTGTACCCGTTGTTAGCTCTGGGTCTGAGGGATGAGTGCCTCAGCAGGAGGTTTGAGCTTGAAGCTGATAGAATGTGTTTAAAATAAGCATTTCCAGAGTTATCGCCGGAACTGCAACAACATTCCTTGGGGTTATTGCCAAGGACGTAACTCGGGGTTATCTCCGAGGTTGAAAATGATCCTTCCGGTGTGTGTTCTGGGTTAGGAAATGATGTTCCCAATGTGTCTCCCAGTTTTTGAACTTGAACTTTTGGTAGTATCCGGAATGGATGTAAGTTGTTTTCCAGGGTTATCTCCGAAAGACGAATCTGCCCTCCTACAATGTTAGTAACATGTGTGCAGAAAATTTTGAGTGTCTACAGATGCCCCTCTTTATCATATTCATGCAATACAAGGCATGGATAGGATAAAGAATCCTAGACACTTGAAATGCAAGAAGATAAACATGATGCTATGTGCAGCAACATGATGCAAATGTATGATGCATGATTTCCAGTTAATCCTGTTGGGATGATGATCACTGATGCCTTGGACATGTGATCTAAGTCTTTAAGGATGTTGACGTTGGGGATATCCCCAAAGTCCCGAATCCTAGACACTGGCTTATATTCCCTAGAGGTGCCTCCTGTGTGCAAGAGATCTGTGGGGATAAAGCTTTGTCTTTCTGAGGATGTGTATAACATATTTCCTCATTCTATCGGAGTTAATGCCAACAGTCTGTTGTTGTCAAGGTTACCAGACCTTCTCTGATGTGTGTATCAACGGATAGATCCCTGTGTGTGGATTGTCAAGGTTGCTTGACCTTCATTGATGTATGTGTCAATGGTCGCACTGCGTTGTAAACCCCCGCTGGGGATACGTGGCTAAATTACTTCGATGGGTTTACTTGCCATCGGCTGAGATGACGTCAAGGCTGCTTAACCCTCATAGATGTGTGTATCAATGGTTGAGAATGCGCTGTAACCCCCGTCGGGGATACGTAGATGATTTAAAGACGTCCGTTGTGACCCCCACTGGGGATACACAGATGTTTATAACTTCGACGTTGTAACCCCCACCGGGGAAGTTTAGCCTTTCGTGGTTTTGCGTTGTAACCCCCGTCGGGGAGGTTTAGGGTTGAGACACTACAATGACGACATCAGACCTTTGTGGGGTATTGCCGAGCATGATTTGTGAAAGCTGAGCTCATCAGTATAGTATACCATGCATTTAGGCGAATACCACTGAGATGACGGGAGTTCAATTCTGACCCATACAAAACTAGGATTCCAGGCTATTCCGCTCAATCGCGTAGCATTTTTGTTCCTAATTTGGCCTTTTCAGCTTGTGAGACCTCCTTTTCAACTCTAACTGGAGCGAGCCGGAGGTGTGGGACCCACATATGAGTGCCGCAGATAGATTGCTCAGCAGTACCGCAGTGGACTGCCGGCCTAATCGTGACTATGTAAAGCCCAAAGGTTGCTTTCATAAGTCATTTTCAAGCTGCGCTGCAAAGGAAATCTGAGAGCTCTTCTTCAGATCTGCTGAGTTCAGGAAACTTTCTGATATTCTCGCCACCGCATAAGCGCTCTTCAATCGCCCCGCAATATATGCATGTATTTTTTCCGCTTCTATCCGCTGAAAATGACTTATCACATGAAATGCATTTAGACACATAGTAGTGAATATGCATGCTGATATGACTTGATAAAAATATTCAACATAGCAAATGTTAGTATTAAACCATGTTGAACATAATTATGTGAAAAAATTTGACTTTTGAAACAGTCAAATTGGCACCTTTTACTGTCATTTATTATCCTATCTGAGGACAAATGAGTAAAGGTAGAAAAGTAAAATAATCCTGGTAATTAGACTACACTTACAAATTTTTTACTGTGATGTGATAATGCATGTAGGATGTATATGACTATGTACAGGTGTGCTACTGAATGGCCACCTAGTCATGCCTATATGCATGTGGATAGTCCCATTTACAAAGGGGGCTATGGAAAAATTTTCCAAAATGTAGGAATTGAGTAACCATGCATTTTTAACTCTACTGTAGACGTATCTTAAAACAATGCATGCATGCATGTAATCATAAGATGCATTATTAAAAGCTCTAGGTAAGAATTTACCACACCCTTTTTGAGGTGATTTGGAGTCTTGTTGTCCAGATATTATGGATCCGGATCAGCCGAGTAGTTCCCGTAGGACCACTTTAGGTGTACGGAGCAGGGCTTCTGAAAAGCCTCAGCGCCGGTCTGTCAGATAGCCTCGTCGTCTAGTGGAGGCAGTGATACGTCCTATCCGGGTTTAAGTGCCGAATGTCGAGGACAAGGAGGAGGATGTACCGATTGAGGTTCCTACTCCTACTGTACGTGTTCCCCATAGGGAATTTCTAGGTATTCAAATGGCGAACCCAGATCTTCTAGGTGACTTGAGTAGGCATCCTTCAGTATACCTGCACGCAAACGAGGTATGAAGTTAGATCTTTAATCTTCCTTATTTCCTATTTGATGAGGAGTCAAGGATTCTGATGTTGATCTGCATTTGATGTAGGTTCCGGGCTTCACACAGCCTCAAGGGAACTAGTTTAGCATCCACTCTATGTATCAGGCTTTACATGATGACTACAGAGCGATTGTATATGGTTGGAGATTTGGGATGTTCTTTTCCATTCTTCCTCGTCGCTGTCCCCTCAGGTTACCTCGTGGCATTGTCTCGAATCTATGGTTTCACTAGACTCGATCCACCCATTTGTTTGGATCGTGAGGTGATGATGACGCCGATGGATTGGCGGTTTATCACAGGTATGGAGTTTGGAGGGGATGCAGTGCCTTGCACGGCGGATATTACCCCTACTACCGTCAGATCCTTGTTGGGAGTTCCGGCGGAGGCGCTCAAGGGCTGGACTATTCGTATAGGTCCTTGAGCGTAGATGCTATGAGAGGGCTATTGAGTGAGCCCATACCCGATGATGTGAGAGTCAGGGATCACATTCTTCGTTGATTGTTCCTGATAATCATTAGGGGCTGCTTCATAGCAGATAATTCCTCTACGGTGTCCTTCGTTTTGATCAGCGCCACTAGACATGTGGACCGTATAGGAGAGTATGATTGGGGTTCCTACACCTTTGACTACTTCCTTAGGGGAATGCACATGCGATCGCATGGCTTGACCGAGGCTTGGTTAGGATTTTACCCGTTTCTGCTGGTGAGTATTTCTCTTGTCTTTTCCCATATATAGGTTAAGAGTGTTGACTGACAGCAGATGTTTCCTTTGTGTTGGCTGTTTTGGGCCTATGAGACGCTTTCATGTTTGCGTCCTATGAGCGTGTTAGGTTTATACATCTATCCACGAGGACGGAGATGGCATCATTCCATACTGGCGGAGGTCCCTATTACCGAGGGTTTCACCCATTGTCGCCTACAGATGGAGTTGTTGACAGCGGATGTCATCACATGGGTTCCCTACTTTGGAGAGCATTTGGGAGTTGGATTTGAGGATGGATACCCGACTTGAGTTGAGTACGTCATTTCTATCCGCAGGATTCCTTTCTTCACAGATGGAGGATGGGAGCTCTATTTAGGAGAGCGTGCTATCAGGAGCACTACAGGAGAGATTCGCATGCCGATCTTGACTCCTGACATGCGTTATTGGCCTGTTTCGCAGTCACCCGTCATTGACATCCCATTTTGGGGATTGACGGTTATACTTTGTCAGAGGGCCCCTAGACTCAGGAGTTGTTCCAGCATTGGTGGATCCCTCGTACTATTGGGCCTCAGACTCGTGCCACACAATTTATGGGGGATATGGTTCCAGGATCTGTGATGATGACGGATTGGCTATCCTGTGTTAGAGATCCGACTCATGTGACACAGATTGACAAATTGACCGACAGCTGGACTGGACACATCTTTTCATTTGGCATTTGGGCAGAGATCCTTCAGAGGTAGATACTTTTGATCCTTCCAGCTCTGGCGCTGGCCCCTCAGGTGACCCATATGGCTTTGCCGGTGCAGATCCTCCATTGTATAGGCCTGACATCCCTGTAGATAGAGATCCAGTGACTCAGGAGGAGTTATATCAGGTGGATAGGATCGATGATGTAGACATCGACACCATTGACTTTTTCTAATATCTTTCTCATTATCTCTTTTGATAGGCCTCTGTTAGCTGCTGGGTAGCTTCGCCCCATTCTCGCTATATCTTTTGATAGGCTTCAGTTTGATGTTGGGTAGCTTCGCCCCATTTCCTTATATTTTAGTTGTATAGAGATGTATTAGATGATGATATAATTAGTAATGTATGTACAGTTTTCCATTCCCTATATCATATTGCCATCTATTGTATCATGCATGTTATTGTTATGCATATGTATATATGTCCAAAGATATTCAGCATGGACCCCTGGATGGTCTTATGACATGACCCGTACAGATGTCTTCTTCGACAGTTAGCCGTATTGATCATACCCCACCATTTTTGGTGGTATCTGGTATGGGATCATCGTATAATAGTATATCACCATCAGACATGGTGATCGTATATGATTTATTGCAGCATACTATGACCCTGTTGATGTTTCAGGTTCCCACAAGATTTGTAGAGAGAGCACTGGGTATTGGAGAGGAAGGTTTTCTGATTTGGGACCTAGGAGTTGACTCCTACTTTGGAGGAGTATGCACGGTTGGCGATGCTATCGCTGGACAGACCTTGCATTTTCTGTTTGACATATTTGGCTCTGAGGATAGTTATGCACGACATTCAAGGGATTTCACCACACCAGAGGATCATTGGCGTTCAGCCATAGTGGATGTGCTGCTATTGTGCGTATTATCATACGTCTTCATGCCACGATACATGGATGAGCTGGATATCGGTGTCATTATGACAGTGAGAGCTCTCAGGGAGGGTCATACCATTATACCGATGATCATTGTAGAGACTCTGAGGTCAGCTACATACTGCTGCACTTATCTGGCAGGAGTGTTTACAGGTAGCTCGGTCATGTTGTACGTGTGGACTGTGTCACACTTGAGACCGATTGGCACACTCAGACGGCAGGCGTTTTGCTTCACCCATGATATAGCCATGTCATACTCCTTTTAGCCTGCGGAGTGTACAGATGCTGCATTGTGGTCAGCTTTCCTGGTAGGGATTAGGGATCCGTTTGTTATATTGTCGTGTTAAGGGCTTAGCTCACCCTACAACTTCATTACTCATGCTCCGGGCATGGATTATCTCCCTCTGGCTGGATTGAGGGGCATGATTACTTACCACCCACTGGCCGTGATGTGTCAGATTGACCAGTTTCAAGATTTTCATCCTTATAAGGGGGCAGTGAGTCAATGCTTCGCTTCACACCGTTTATCAGCGGAGGACAGATCTAGGTTGTATGCCTATAAGGATCAGCGAGAGCTGACTGAGTTTTATGTCAGTCATCCGGGATGTTCTGCAAAGTATTCCGCACGAATGGAGACAAAGATTGCATTGTCTGTGGTAGTATCCGCAGTGCAAGATGTTAATTCTTTTGATGAGGAGCCTATAGAGGAGGCTGACATTCCCACTAATGATTTGACTACTGGGCTGCCAGAATTTGTGATGGATTCTCCCACCCCAAGTGTTACTATTACTCAATATTCGGCACAACATTTGGAGCAGAGCTTACATCTGATGACCTATGATACTGATCAGGCTATGACCGCGATGTTGACAGCTCTTAATGGGAGAGACGTCGCTCTGTTAGAGAGGTATGAGGCTAGATCAGCTAGGGATGCATTAATCGTGGAGCGGGATGCCGCCTTATCTGCTAGGGATGTGGCCATTGCGAGCATGCGATTTCTTGGAGATCCCGTATGACTGTTAGTCTTGCCGATATGAGTGCTTACATTGATGAGCATTATTCCACCATGCAGTTAGCCTTTGATCTGCTAGCTCATGTAGATACCATTGGACAAGAGCTTGCAGTGTTACCTCCGTCTTCACAGAGGGATGCCATGTTAGATCTGATAGTCCGCATATATACAGATCTGTAGATAGCTTTGTATTTTCCTGCACAGACTAGCTTAGCCATTTTGTCATATACATCACATATGTATATATCAAATAGTATTATGTATGGCAGGGAAATATATTTTGATTCACTTCCCTTTTAGTTATACCTTGATACTTTCTTGATATTTGCCTATTTCTTCAGGGCCTTGTGATCTTGATGCATTCTGAACTTATCCTTGATAGGTGGACATTGAGACATCGCAAGATCTCTCAGAACGGATCATTGATCTGTATATCCCTACAATCTTTGGTGTCTTAGGACTGGTATCTGTATGGAAAAGTGGAGAGGAGGGTGGTTTTTTCCTCTATGAGATTGACTGTACCACAGATGGTCTCCAGTACTTCTATTTGTGAGAAGCCTAGTTAATTCCATCTCTTATGGGTTAGTATTTCTCTTTGAGGCATGATCGCAGCTTAGATGGTCATCGAATCTTCTATTTGTTAGAAGAGGTTGGGTAATTCCATCCCTTTGATTTGAAACCGATGAAATGTGGTGAATTGAAGGTTAATCCCAGTACCGTGTGACAAGTATTTTTGTTCTTGTAGGGGTTAGACTGAACCATAAATGGCTTCCTACGTACTCCTATTGAAGAGCAGATCAACTCTGCATAGTTCGAACCTGGTGTAAGAGGTTCAACGCTAAATGTGAAAGGCAGAAGCTTTATTGGTGAAGAAAGGTGTAGAAGTATTTTTGTTGTTTTTGTTTTTGTAGAGGAAGGGCAGAAATGTTTTTGTTGTTTTTTTTATTGCGACCAGGCCATATAGAATATAGTTGCCTACGTACCCCCGGGTATCAGGGAGATCAGGTCGATGTAGTTCACCTCTCAGGACGAATCGCAACCAAAGAAAAGTGTGAATCCCATGTGCAGGCTATACTGCGGGGAGAAGAAAATTTGATCCCATAATGGGGATAAACTGTAGGTGTGGAAAAAGTTTGATCCCATCTTCAGGACAAACTGCGAGCGTAGAAAAGTTTAATCCCATCTTCAAGATAAACTGCAGATGTGAAAGGTTTAATCCCATCTTCAGGATAACCAAAATTGTATGCAAGATTTGAAATGAGGTGAAACTAGGCTGCTGGTTTGAAGTGTATATTTCCCTGAGGGGCAGAAGAGTTTGTAAAAAGTAGAGGGTTCAAAACAAGAATGACTGGTGATTTGATGATCAAAACTAGGATATTTATTTGATGTTAACTTCAAACATAGTACCGTTTCACAGTGTCCGAGTTGATAAGTTGTGGAAATTCATCGCCATCTATTTCCTGTAATCTGAGAGCACCTCCTGTCAATACCTCCTTGACAATAAATGGGCCTTCCCAATTAGGAGAAAATTTTCCCTTAGATTGATCTTGGTTGTCAATGATCTTCTTTAAAACCAAGTCATGTTGTTTGAATTTCCGTAGTCAGACTTTTTTGTTGTAGGATCGTGCGATCCTTTTCTGATATAACTGACGATAGATGATAGTCGCGGTTCGCCTTTCGTCTATTAGAGATAATTGGTGATACCTGTCTTGTACCCATTGATCTTCATCTAACTGAGCATCCATCAACACTCTGAGGGATTCCATTTCCACCTCTATGGGGAGCACTACTTCCATCCCATAGGCGAATGAGTAGGGGGTTTCCCCAGTGGAAGTACACATGGAAGTTCTGTAGGCTAATAAAGTTAAAGGCAAGAGGTCAGGGAATCCTTTGTGATTGGCGGACATTTTTTGCATGATCTTTTTGATGTTTTTATTAGCCGCTTTAACAGTACCATTCATCTTTAGACGGTAGATGACAGAATTAAGGTGTTTGATGTGGAATTTTCTGCATAACTCCTCCATCATTTTGTTGTTGAGGTTCTTAGCATTGTCTGACACAATGACCTCTGGTTGTCCGTATCGACAAACGACATTGTTTCTAATTAAAAGCAATGATGACTTCTTTAGTAACCCTGGGGAAGGATGCTACTTCTACCCATTTGGTGAAGTAGTCAATCATGGTGAATATGAATCGATGTCCATTACTAGCTTTGGGCTCGATGGGCCCGATCACATCCATTCCCCACATTGAGAAGGGCCATGGATAACTCATATTGTGGAGTTCCCTTGGAGGGGCATGGATAGCATTCCCATGAATCTGGTATTGATAGCACCTCTTGACGTGATCATCGCAGTCAGCTTTGAGTGTAAGCCAATAATGCCTTGTTCTAAGAATCTTCTTGACAAGTAGGGGTCCGCTCATGTGAGGGCCACATACTCCACCATGGATATCATCCATGAGTCTCTAAGCTTGGTCTTTATCCAGACATCTGAGGAGACCTATTACTGCATCTCTTTTATAGAGTGCATCTTCGCTCTGGTAGAATTTCATAGCAAGTCAATAGATCCGCCTCTTCTCAGTTAGGCTCGCCTCAGCGGGTGTAGATCCGTCTTGTAGATACTCTTTGATGTGCTGATACCAAGGGTTATGGGTGGGAGGTAGTTCATCCAATACTTCTCTAACATAATTCCCATAGGCTGGGGGCTTTTTGCATTGTAATTGTAATGCTTGGCGTGTTTTCCTTGTCAAATATATGAACCAAGGAGGCCAACGTTGCTAATGCATCCGAAAAATCATTCCTATTACGAGGAATGTGTAGAAAGGAGATTTCTTCGAACTCCAAAGCCATCTGTAGAACTTGCCGATGGTAAGGCAGCAAATGTAATTCTTTGGTTTGATAGATTCCCGTGGATTGTCTGACCAATTCGGAATCTCCAATGACATTTAACCGCCTGATGCCCATTGAACGGGCAAGTTTTAGCCCCATGATACAACCTTCATACTCAGCTGTGTTGTTAGTGCTGACAAACTACAATTTGACGGTGACGGGATACTGCTCCCCTATACCAGATATTAGAACTACTCCAGCTCCAGAACCTTCTGTGTTAACAGCTCCATCAAATTACATTTTCCCAATACGACATGTAGCATACTGATGTTGTTGCTGAATTGTCATTACCCCTTCATCGGGGAAGTATGTTTCCAAGGGTTTGTAGTCCCCTGTAGGTGCGGTGGTTAGTTGATCTGCAATTCCTTGACCTTTAACAGATTTTTGCGTCACGTAGACGATATCAAATTGTTGTAGGATCAATCGCCATCAGATACCGACAATTCAATGTGGGCTTCTTCAACACATATTTGAGAGGATCCACGCAGGATATGAGATGGGTTATGTGACCATGGAGGTAATGCTGTAACCTCATGGAAGCCTATGCCAAAGCACAACAAGTCTTCTCAATCAGAGTGTACCTGTGTTCACTGATGCTGAATCTTTTGCTGAGGTAATAGATAGCTCGTTCTTGGCCTCTATTGTCTTTTTGCCCTAGCGTAAAGCCCATGACATTGTCATTTAAGGACAGGTACATGAACAGGGCAACACCATCCCTGGGTGGTACCAAAATAGGAGCGTTAACCAACTACTCTTTGATTGTGAGGAAGGCTTTTTGACACTCATCATTCCATTTCATGGAGGAGTTCTTCCTTAACAACTTGAAGATTGGCTCACAGGTTGTTGTGAGTTGAGAAATGAACCTGCTAGTGAAGTTGATTCTTCCAAAAAATCATTGTATTTCCTTTTCTGTCTGAGGAATGGGCATTTCCTTGATGGGCTGGATTTTGGTAGGATCTAGTTCAATTCCTTTGTGGCTGACTAGGAAACCTAGCAACTTGCCTGACTTAACACCAAAGGTGCACTTGGCTGGATTCAACTTTAAGTTATACTTACCAATGACCGATCCCTTCAGGTGGTATATTATCATCAGTGAAGGATATCACATTGTTGTTGAAAATATGATCAACCAAATGTTGAAATTTTTCCACATCCACTAATTTTGGCAAGTAGGCTTCGTCCAAAACCTTTAATAAGATCTTCCAATGATCTTCAGAAGAGAAAACCAAGTCCAGTATAGATATCCGGTGTGGAGCTTCTCGTAAGCTTAAAACCACATTGGCTTCATTGTGGCCCATAGTGCGGAGGAATTTTTCAATCTTCTCCATGGGAATCTTCCCCTTTGCTTCGCAAATAGGTTTCATAACCCGTTGAGGAAGATACAATGGATTTTCCTTCGACACTTTAGCAGTAGTATGAGACGTGGATCCTTCAGCTTCTCCCTAATTCCATGGAACTTTGTGTAAGCTGACAACAGGATGTTATAGTCTGAAGGGTAAAGAAATTGGCTCTGGTGCGGCCACTTTCAAAGGATTGTCAGCCCCTTTGAGTTGAATTGGTTGTATGGGAAATACTTTGACAGTCTCATCATCTACTTCGGATATAACTGCTACTGATCCCTTCCATTTGGTAGGACATGCATTCCCACTCTTGAGTTGCACAGTGTAATCATCTGCTAGTTGCAGGACACCGCTATCAATAAGATTCTGAATGAGATGGCGGAGTGCCAAGCATTCTTTTGTGCTGTGACCGCGAGAGTGTGAATGATATTGACACACTTCATCAGAATTGAACCGTCTAATTCTTCCTTCGTTGACCAACATTTGCAGTATCTCCTCCATAGATTGGCCAAGATATGTAAATTCTCTTTGATTGGCAAAATCGCAATGGGCTTTAGCATTTGCTCTCTTTGTAACCTTATCCTCCATAGCTTCGCTTTCTGAAGGAGGTGATGGAGCACTCATAACAAATAGAAGGAGATAGGCATGCTCCTTCCTGATTAATTGACGTGTGACTTGATGCTGGTGGGTCACTAGTTGTGCAAATTTCTCAATTTGTTTGCAAAGAGCTTTCATCTTTCGTTCTATAATAAACTGGAACTTTGCGTAATCCCATTTGTCAACACCATCTTTGATGATCGGGGATGATTCATTGTTGAAATCAGAACTCTGTCTAGTTCTCCAACTGATCATGTTGACCTCTTCTTCTTTGTGTTGAGGAAGGGGATTGTCTTGCACATGAGGTTGATCTAGTTTGGTGACCACGATCTCACCGTTGTCTATTAAATCTTGGATCTTGTGTTTCAAGGCCCAACAATCTTGAGTATCATGTCCAGGTGCTCCGGCATGATAAGCACACTTCCGAGTAGCATTAAAACCCCTCCCATTAGGATTGGCTGGTGGAAGAAGATGTGTAATTTTCTTTTCAGTAGTCAGAAGAGCAAGAATATTCTCGAGCGAGTCCCCTAAGGGTGTGAACGTCCGAGGTCTCTTTACTTCTCCATTTTTAGGCAATGGAGGGTTTGAAGATTGTGCTTAAAAAGGGGAGTAGTTTCTCCTTTGTATAGGCATGCTTTGATTGCCTTTTTGACCTTGTAGTATTAAGGAAACATCCTCCTCTTTCTTTTTATGGACCCTCCGGGGGTTGTTTCCATAAGATCCGGACTGGATGTGCTCAGCAACAACTTTAAGAGCGGCTAGGTCTTGAATTTTTCCAGACTTCAATCCCATCTCATCCATCTCTCCGTGCTTAATCATTTCAGAGAATGGCTTGCCAATACCAGCTAAGACTCTCTCATAGAAAGGAGCTTCCTGTATATCTATAAATGTCATGACCATTTTTGATTCCGTCATGGAAGGAATAACTTGAGCAGTAAGGCACCTCCACCTTTGAGCATAATCTATGAAAGACTCATTAGATTATTTCTTGACCTTAGTAATTTGGTACCGGTCAGGAGCCATCTGAGATTGAAAACTGTATTGAGTGAGAAAGGCGTGAGCCAGCTCTTCCCAGCAATGGATCTTTGAGTTGTCAAATCTGGTATCCCATGAACGGGCTTCTCTAGTCAGACTTTTCTGAAACAGCTGCATTCTGAGCTTTTCATTTTCCGCATAAGATCCAAGTTCTCCAATGAATAGCTTTAAATGGGTATAAGGATCCCCTAATCCGTCATACTTTTCAAAATCAGGGGTTTTGAATTTCTCTGGATAATGAACACCAGGGAAGATGCAAAGGTCAGCATAAGAAACACTTCCATGTGTTCCAATCCCTTTGAGAACACGGATAGTTTCCTCCATTCGGAGGACCTTCTTTCTAATATCACTAGTGTCTAGATCTCCTTTGAGATGGGTGTTTTCAGGGTCTTTGTTGGTCGTATCCAACTGAGGTTATGGAATTGTTTTTTCCAAACCTTGAACTCCTCCTTGTGCAGAGGATTCTGTATGTGTTGGTATCTTTGTACCCTGAGTAGACTGATGTAATTCTTTCAGCAGAACAACCAAATCTGTAATTTGTTTCCTTAATCCATCAAATTCTTCTCAGGAAACAGTATTAGACTGGTCAGAAGAAGACATGATTGGCTGTAGGCTCGTGGCCATTTTTGATTTTGAGTGGGTAACAGGCCCAATGATTTCCCTACAAAAGACTTACGTAGTTTAGTCTTAGGGATAACGTAAATGTTATCATAACATGTCCGTTTTAGGAATATTGTCCTGCAAAATCGGGAGTTAATTGATAACATGCATGCACAGATAATCTTCATATTTTCCATTACATAAAGATGAACATGGAATAAAATTACAAGTAAATGCTTTTACAAGTAATTGAAAATGGAAAGCATGAAGAGACTTTTCTCCGCATTTGGTTTATCAGAGGTTGACCTATCTTAGGGTTACTCTTGCGGCTTTTTCGCATGGAGGTTTCCAGATCATCGCAATCTACTTGACGGGAAGTGAATCCGGTCTTTCAACTGGAGCGAATCTGGGTGGTGCCTTTCCTGAGCCCCGTTGGAATTATTCTTTCTACGAGTCCAGTAATCAAACACCGACAAGATAGCCTCCTGGTGGAGGAACCACACAACATACATTCACATACAACGTGTCTCACCATTTATGCAAAATGATGACATGTGCGAAGCACTAATATCACAGATAGATATTTAGGAGTGCAGTAAGTAAGATGCATTAATACACATTCATTATAAATGTAAATGCAATATTCACACACAAGCATATAATAGTTTTGAAAATCTTGTAATAGCGGCTTAAGCCCACTTACTGGAGTCCCCAGCAGAGTCGCCACCTGTCGACGTCGGGATTTTTAGTGTCCCTTTTCGTTACTTGTTCTTTGGTGTTCTCATGTAAATGTGAGATTTATTTGAAAAAACAAGTGAAAAAGGTCCGACATGTATAATGTCGACAATTTGACTTTAAGAGTCGCCAGTTGGTGTATTTAACTAGTTGCACCAACGCAACCGAAAAGGCTTGCACATTGACCTAGTGATGTGACACTGCTAAACGGGTCTATGAAACCGAGATTCATTTGAGTTCGGGGGCTTGATTATGCGGAGGGAAGGTGTTAGGCACCCCCCGACATCCGTGTTGCCACGGTGACCGCCACTTTGCAAAGAAACTGTTATATGAATGTGTGTGTGTGTGTGTGTGTGGATCAATGTGCAATTATTTAGAAGTAGTGTTGAACCTCGTTCGCACCTATATACAAAGGATTTGAATTTATAAAAAAAAATCAGTTTTAACCAGATATATCAATGAAGTTTTGTAAAAAGAGGTTTTTCAAACCCTGTGCTCAATAGTAATTGAGGCCTTTGATACTTCCATTTTATTATTAAATGTTCGTCTGGTTTGCTTTTATTTTTGAGATGCGAGGTATCTTCGAGAAAATAATATACAACAGTGCCAAACTCCTCATGGGCATGACAGTTATCCAAGGAAATTCAGACATAATCAGAAATAATGTACAAGTCGCTTATAGTCAAAAACGTCCATCACGGAACCGAATCTAGATTCAATAAATTTGAATCTGTGATCACATGATTCCTAGGCTCACATGATACCGGTTTTTGTATGGAAAGCGATAGCGCTTATATATATAAAAGCGTAAATATATATATACAAACATGATCAACCACCACGAAGCAACTCCATGGGGGATCGGAAATGTAAATATATACAAGCGGTAAATATATATATATATATATATATATATATATATATATATATATATGGACATGATCAATCACCACGAAGTAAACTCCAAGTGGGACAAAATATAAATAAAGCTGTAAAATCGATCAACTACCGCGAAGTAAACTCCAGGCAGGACGAAATGTAAATAAAGCTGTAAAAGCAATAAACTGCCACAAAGTAAACTCCAGGCATGACGAAATGTAAATAAAGCTGTAAAAGCAATCAACTGCCTGAAGTAAACTCCAAGCAGGACGAAATATAAATATATATATATATGTACATATGTATATAAAAGCAGTAAATGCACCATATGTAAATCCAGGCGCATCGGATATGTCCGACAACTATTATATATATATATATATATATATATATATATAAGCAGATAAATGCTCCGGATATAAAATATAGGCTCATCAGATATGTCTCTACAACAGTTATATATATAAATAAAAGCAAAGAAACGCTCCAGACATAAGTCTAGGCTCAATAGACAGAGTCTGACCACAATTTATATATATAAGTATATATATATATATATATATATATATATATATATATATATATATAAGCAAGTAAACTCTTCAGACATAAGTCTAGGCTCAATCTAGGCATAACTCGATAATGTTAGTCCATATATAAAATATATACATATATATATAAGTATATATATACAGACAAATGAAAACAACGGACCGAAGTCCGGGCAAACACACACAACACGACTCTTAATGTGTATAACAGTGTGTGCTAATATGAAAAGAAAGGCTTTATAGAATGTAAGAAGGCTTACAGTGGACTGCCAATGTAGACTTCTATGACTCTATGTGGACAAACACTCAGCTCCCGTCGGATAAAAGTATAGCTATATGTGAGCTAACAGATGTTTAAACTGAGGAAACACTCAATATGGGTGTGTACAGAGTAAATTGGACAGGGCTTCCTCGCTTTTTTTTTCTCTCTTTTCTCCTTCAAATGGCTGACCCCAAGGTCTATATTTATAGACTAATGGCCGCAGTGTACTGCGGCGCACCGCATTACACCCGCATTGGTTGAGGTGTCCCCGAACTTGCGTCCCATAGTCTCGAAGTGCGTGCACTTGTGCACTGTAATGTCCGCTCGAACTTGCAGAACTTCAATTCGAGCATCCGAACGAGGTATATGTGACCTTCTTCAGACCGCTTGTGTCGAGAGTTACGTAATAACATGGATTAGAGGTTGTACGAAGTTAGGAAGCGGGGACCATGCCCATAGTCTTCAAGCTTCAAATTTTATCTGGTGTACTGCCACGCGTAATAGTCACTCGGGATTGTAACTCCTCAATTCTTGTGGGACATTGTTGTATGTATGTATGAAGTTTTGAGACGACGCACATGTGTTGATGTTGCAAGATGACGTTTGACTCTTCGTCGGGGTTATCGCCGATTTGAGTTGAAAGCAGACGTTGGTCAAGGTTACATCTAAGATTGGACTGCTGCAATTGTTTGAATGCCGCAAGGTCATCTTGTGAGTGTGCCTGTCTACCCGTTGTTAGCTCTAGGTCTGAGGGATGAGTGCCTCGGCAGGAGGTTTAAGCTTGAAGCTGATAGCATGTGTTTGAAATAAGCAATTTCGGAGTTATCACCAGAACTGCAACAACATTCCTTGGGTTTATCGCCGAGGATGAAACTCGGGGTTATCTCCGAGGTTGGAAATCATCCTTCCGGTGTGTGTTCCGGGTTACGAAATGATGTTCCCGGTGTGTGTCCTTGGTTTTGAACTTGAACTTCCGGTAGTATCCATAATGGATGTAAGCTGTCTTACAGGGTTATCTCCGAAAGACGAATCTGCCCTCCTACAGTGTTAGTAACAGGTGTGCAAAAAATTTTGAGTGTCTACAAAACCATTAGATCTTTATTTCATCAAAAACCAATAAAATAAAAGAAATAAATTAATTTATAGTTAGGTTTTATACCTTTGATTTATGCGTACTCTTTCTTCTTCTTCTAAGGTAATGGATGAATTTATGTGGCATGGATCAAACTCTCTCCCTCTTCCTTTGGAACCCCATGGTTTCTCTCTCCATCTTTTTCTCTTTCTTTGTTTTTCTTTCTAATCTTTTTGGAAGTTAACTTAGGGAAATAATTGAAAAGTTTACTTGCAATCTTAGGTAAACAATAGGCTACAAGTTATAGGGGACACCTAATCATGGAGTGGTTGAACAACTTTGGAGAAAAAATAAATTAATCACATGTGTTATTACTCCCTTAAGAGACCGAATACATCCCCTCCCTTTAAGGCAATTTTTGATTTTATTTATTTACCAAATTTTGCTTACTGAAATGACCTAAGAATCCCTCACTAATTGTGCCAAGTTTTGGGCTATCTAATAATACATTTGGGCTCTTTAATTAATTTGATTGGGTCATGTAAATTATCATGGTCTAACATACAAATTTTATATTACCCTAATTATTTAATTAGGGTTTTTATTAGACTTATTAAGGAATTTAAATAATTGTTCATGTAAGTTTACTTTTATAACCCAATTAAACTTTCTTTAATTAGGTTTAAAATAAATAATAAATTGAGATAATATAGTTAATCTCTTAGGTTAGTATATATTTTAAATACTAGTATTCTTTAATACTATAACCCTTAGGTTATTTAATTCACATTCCTAATATATATTAGGTTATAAAACTTTCTTTTTAATTCACTATATATAATAAATAAATATATACACATTTATAATATATATTTATTTAGTCTAATACACACCCATATATGTTATAACATATTTATCATCATTGATAAATAATTATTATATTTATTTAATCACATATTCATTTAATATATGTCACAAAGTGTTCAATACATTGATAAATAATTTAATATGCTTATTTCTTGGCTTTCCTTTTTGTTCCATTAATTCCTTAACTTAATTAGCCCTAATTAGCTTGATAAGTTATAACACATTCATATAATCATTTAAAGATATAAATCTTTTGATTTACCATTCAAGGCTAATATTCAAGCTATGTTAATTTATACATAAGTTTGTCTTACTTTTCTTCAATCAATTTGATTAGTTATTCCTATTGGCTTTCTTTTCATTTCTTAGTTAACTTAAATTAAATAAATTAACTAACTTACATAATTCACATCACATATTCACTCATATTCTCAAAGTAAATAGAAAATAAAATAAAAATTTATTCGTAAAAATATACATATATAATCATATAAAATTCACGGTCCTTACATTCTCCTCTCCTTATAAGGATTCCGTCCTCGGAATCGCTATTACCATATGCTCAAATTATGTCTATCTTTAGACCCTTATTTATTAATCAATCAATTTTTATTATTCGGACATATGTATTAATTCATTTACTCTTTCTCATCCTATACAGGAGCGAAAAATTTACTAAACTCAAATCTCACTTGACTTGTCATTGCTCATAATTACCTATTATATTTAGGTATTCACATCTTTCTCATAATAGTATTCCTTTAACATATGAAGCAACTTGTGCTTTCTTTCATTCTACTATAGAACCACTAACGGTTACCATAAACCACTTAATATACGAGTTTTCTTTTAATAACTTTTTAAAGTTGTATCATCAATTCCTTCATTTCTACATGCATTATACTATCCTATGACTCATATCCATAAATGGACAACACCTCACAATAATATCTATCAAATATGAACGCAACTATATTACTGATTGAAATTATACATGACACTATTTCCTTTGCAGCTATTGCATCCTGAACCGTCATGTTAAATGTATGTGACATTGGTCTTCTTGGCTGAGCTGGTCCTTTGATCATTAGTATCCAACTACTATTTCCTTTGTTGTTGCGTCATTTTTTAGCATTCTTCTTCGGACATTTACGGATATAATGTGTCAACGTCGGGAAAATTTTGTATGGAATTCTTCTTTTAAATATTTCTTACCCTTTATGTTTTTTACATGTTTCGAATCTTGTTGAAAAGTTGAAATTAACAAAAGTTTCTAATATAAAATGTCAATGAGTGAAATGGTTGTACCAACTCAATCGAGTTATGAAAAGTTTTACAAAAAAGCCCAATTATCGGACTCTGTTTAACATGCCTTGGAAACAGAGATTCATAGAGTTCGGGGGATTGCTTAAGCGAGGGGAAGGTGTTAGGCACCCCCCGACTTCCGTGAAAACACGGTTACCGCGTCTTTTTAATTCCCTAATTATTTGAAATGTGTGTATTTAATTGGGCCTAAGTGCTTTATTTGAAAGTAGTGTTATACCTCTTTTTCTTCTATATACAAAGGGTTTGATTCATAAAATCAATTTTTAACAAAGAATTTAAAGGCAAGGTTTTGAAAAGCAATTTTCAAACCCTTATGTCGCATAATAATTAAGGCATTTGATACTTCCATTTTATTCCGTATTTAGCTTAATTTCAATTTTATTGGAGATGCGAAGCATCTTTAATAATAAATAAATATATACATACTTGTCGGGCCTCTTATGGGCATGAAAACCATCGAAGTGACCCGACCACCACAAACCACAATTTGATTATGTCATATCCTTAAATTTGTATCCCCGTTTTAAGGCCTAGGGTTACATTTACAAGGGGTTGCAAGCTATCTATACAGTTCAAATTTATCCATCATGAAAATCAGATCCAGATCCAGGGAATTGATCATAGATCCCATGATTCCTAGGCTTACATAATTATTTAAAAGCTTGCACAACAAATATATTGAATTAAAATACAAATTAAAATCTAGACGTCACAAAACAAAGGATTCGTCAGTTAAATCTTTGCATGCACGTAGCCCAGCTTCCCGTTCACTCTAGATACAAATCTAGGGTCGCGTGGTTGCTTAACGTTTACAAAACTAGAAAGACAAATAGATTTAAATGAATCTTAGTCATTTTAACTCAAAGGTTCCAGTTTTACAACTTTTGAACTAGTTGAAAGCTGGATATTGTTATATTTAGATAAATCTAAACCATAAACTTCACATAGTACAGATTTACATCAAATGAACAATAAAAACTGGTGTTTAATCACATTAAATAACTAATATATATATATATATATATATATATATATATATATATATATATATATAGTTGGTTCTCCATCGGATTTTGTTCGATTAATCGGATCAGTTTTTAGCGACAATTATTCGTCGCTAAAGCCCATAACATTGCTTGTTATGAGCTTTAACGACGGACAATCCGTCGCTAAAGGTCGCTTCATAATTAACGGATCGCTCTCGATTCTGAACCAGATATATATATATATATATATATATATATATATATATATATATATATTAGCAAAAAAGCAAAGAAAAGCCACAAATTAGCAATCCGCACTAAATGAGTTAATGTATATATATATATATATATACACACACATATATATATATGGTCAGGATCCTCCTTATCTAACATACCTTGCATACCCCCCTTTAGCGACGGACCGGGCAACGATTCGTCCATCGCTATAGGTTTGATCTGTCGATATATGTTGTTCGTCGCTATATATTATCCGTCGCTAAAAGTTAAAACAACAGTTCTATATATAGCGACGGACCGAATCGTCGTCAGGTCCGTCACTAAAGGGGGGTATGCAAGGTATGTTAGATAAGGGGTAAGCTTAAGATCTAGACTATATATATATATATATAGTGTGTGTGTGTGTGTGTGTCTGTGTGTGTGTAGTGAGGAAGGTTTTAAACTACTTTTGAAGCTTGAAAACTCTATTTTCTGTGACGAATGATTTATTTGAATGAATGGTTTGAGTAGTGATTCTGAGGACAGAATCCTTGTAAGAAGGGAAGGATGTAATAATTCAGAATTTTAAATTGTAATTTCAAATATCTATTAAATTATATAAATATTTTAATTGATGTGTTTATTATATAATAAATATTTGTTTAATTTGATTTGATTATTTATTTGTTAAATAAATAACTAATAAGTTAAAGAAATTAATTATTATGAGATAATATTCTAATTTAATTTAATAATTAAGTTAGAGAGTTGATAGGGATTAAATAGATTATTATAATATTCTTAATTTAATTTGGTAATAAAAGTGTGACAATAAACTATTCTATGAATGAGTTATTAAAATAAATTAAAGGAGTTTAATTCCGTTTTGCCAAACAAGGCTTAATGAATGTTAAGTCTTTAATTTAAATAGTTTTTACCAAACAAGGCATAAGAATTTTAAGTTATTAAGTTTTAAAATGGTTTAGCCAAACAAGCCTTATGACTTTTAATTTTCAAAAAGAAGTAACTGATATCAGTTACATATATATTTATATCATATAATTTATATCTATTATATTATACGTTATATGTTTCTAAGTACGTAAGTTAGAGAAGGGAGAAATAATAGAGAAGAAGAAAAAGAAGAGAAAAGTAAGAAAGAAAAGAGAGAAGGGAGAAGAAAAAATTCTCTATGAATTGAGAATTTAGAAGAAGAAGTTGTTGTAATCATCTTCTAGCAAAGGTATAACCCTACCTTTCTATTTTTCAAAGTTGTAGTTTTATCATATTCAAAAGTTCTCTATAAAATTGGTGTAAAGGATTAATTGTTTATTATGTGATTTTGTATGATAATTTTTGATATAAATTGTTTTCATGTGGTTTATAGATGATTTAGAGTAAATTGACCAAAATAGGTATAC
Organism: Panax ginseng; assembly: GCA_020205605.1. NCBI lineage: Eukaryota > Viridiplantae > Streptophyta > Magnoliopsida > Apiales > Araliaceae > Panax > Panax ginseng. The sequence continues at coordinate 86,705,262 of CM035139.1, read as the reverse complement.
ATCACCCATCTTGAGTCGCCAAATACATGGTACAAAATTTCAAATACAACTTAATTATACAACAAAATTATGTAAAATAAAGCTTTAGGTTATGACAAAAAAATAGGTATAATCTAAGAGTTTTAATAAGAATATGTAAAATATACGACAAAACATAATCTAAGATAAGAATATTGTCATCTAGACAATATCCACACTCAATGGAGTCCTCATTACATTTATTGTCACACTATTTAATGTAATAGTGAGGACTACTAATGCTATCATCTCGACCGCCACTCCATTCTCGACTAGTCCCGCTTATGCTCTCATTTCCTCAAGAGAACAAAGAAAGAAAAGGGTGAGCTCAACTAGCCCAAGAAGAAATATTATGACTAAGATAATGCGTAATAAATTATCATTAGTCTTCAACAATGTTAAACCGATAAAATACAATAGACATCAAGTTTAATCAAGCAGTGGAATAAGCAATCCATTAGAAGAGTCAAGTAGAGCATGATATCTACTATCTTCTATGATTTAAAATGTTTTCATCAATTTTTATCACCGAGACTCAAATTTTAATAAATAAACCACATCATCGAGTCATCCCCGCACTACGCGCCAAGGATATTCATTAAATCATCAATGGTCATGACTATACCGAATAATCCTCGGTCATAATCATACCAAAAATCATCCCATCAATGCACTACAAAGCTACCGAGGACTTTTACCACATCATTTATAACATTACAGTCATGATTATACCGAATAATCCTCGGTCATAATCATACCAAGTCCATCTATGCACGTAAGCCAAAGATGACTTTCATCACAATATAAGCATGAGGATGATGACAATGACATAATAATTCAATAAAACAAGTTCAAGAATAAATTTTAAAGATTTATAAGTTAATTTATCTTGAAATCAATTACGCCCAAATTGTCAACATGATACTTCGCTTTGTGGAGTAAAATTCAAGAATGCTCGTAAGAATATTTCCATGAAAAGATACCGATGAAGCGCAAATATCCGTGATATTCTACTAATTTCATGGAGTATAGAAGCCAAAACTTTAACCAAATGAGTATCATAGAATATATGAAATCGCAAAATGGATTTTCACCCGCCATGCAGAATCCACGTAGATGCATCATTTCCACAATTTAATAAGGAATGAATACGAAGGATCATTCACCATGCATGTGATAATCCACATAGATGTGTTATTCCAATGTAATAATAAAGAATGGAACTGTGTCATGTAATCCCGCATGCATGCATGTGATATTCCAACAAAATAATAAAGAATGGAATAATGAAGAATTCACCATGCATGCGATAGAGATCATACATACAAAAGTTATTCCAACAAAATAATAAAGAATGGAACCAGTGTCTAGCGTAATCCGCATGCATGTGATATTCCAATGTAATAATAAAGAATGGAATAACAAAGAATTCACCATGCATGCGATAGACCGCATGCATATGTGTTATTCCAATGTAATAATAAAGAATGGAACTAGTCTACATACAATTCCAAATGTAATAATAAAGAATGGATGCATGTGATATTCCAATGTAATAATAAAGAATGGAATAACAAAGAATTCATAATGTGTTATTCCAATAATAATAAAGAAATTTCATTCCAATGTAATAATGTCAGCGAATATGCATGCATACAAAGATATTCCAACATAATAATAAAGAATGGAATAATGTAAGAATTTCACCATGTATGCGACTTCATGATGACAAAGTTATTCCAACATAATAATAAAGAATGGAATAATGTAAGCTCTCTTCATGAATACGAAAAGAAATAATACCCTTACCTTAGAAAGAAATCGATACTAGTAGAGAGTAGCAGACTTCTTCTTCTTCTTTCTCTCTATAATTTCTCTCTATAATAATTGCTCTATAGCTTTAGTGAATTGGTGAGAAATGAAGGAAGAATGAGCTTCTATTTATAGGAAAATATAGTTTCGATAATTGCACGCTTTTGGGGCTCAAATATTACAAAGATAATACCTTCAACTTTTCTTTCATTTTTAATTTAGTCCTCGCAAGTATTATCAAACTTGCACCACCTCCCCTAATAGTAAATAATGTGAATCAATAGTTCAATCATGTGAATCAATAGTTATAATCATGTGAAAATACGAATTACAAGATAACACTCTCCATCTATACCTCCATTTTTAACTTAGTCATGCAAGTATTATCAATCTTGCACCAACTCCCCTAATAGTACAAGAATGTGAATCAATAGTACACACATGTGAACAAATAGTTATAATCATGTGAATTAATAGCAATTAATTGCTCATTTATCCGATTAATTACCCGACTGGTCAGTATAACTTCCAAACATCAATTAATATCGAAATAAATGTCGATTTCCACTAACACTAATAATTCCAACACAATGGAACTATCAATTTCATCTTTAATCAACACGAACTTATTCATCATTAATATTATAACTCACAATATTTAACAACCGTGTCGCTCCTGTGAAAGAGGGGCTTTTCGATAAGGATTTCTCCTTATCATGCGCCGCAAATTAGATGACCAAACCTCTCCTCGATGTAACTTCTAGACATTGTAAATATTGTAATTTAATAATATGAATAACTTTTGTCGCCTCAATTATTGATTTAATAATATATCATATTATGCGATGATACCGTGACAATAATCGAATCAATAATATGAGAGATATGATGCAAAGAATTATCGTAGCAATAATTGAGTATAACCGAAAGTGACTTCTCACGTAAGCATCAATAATCAATACCGTGTACTACTATGCAACCACGCCAGACATCGTATTTTTTACTACCGGTAGTTCAACAGCTTTAATCTAAGAAACTTCCGCCGTTATTTTTATAAAAGATAATTATGTCATTTTCTAACTACGACAATACTTCCGCTAGTGGTCCACTAATGATTGTGCCATCGCATTTAATATTCCCTCGTTAAAACGAATATTCCCCACCAATCTAATATTATATAACCACTTGCTTACTTTTGCAAAATTTGTAAATATTACCCACAACTATAACATTATATCAAATCCACACCATAATATTCAAAAATATATTTCGAGAAAATTATTCTTTATTCATAAAAGTTGGGGTCTTACAACTCCCCTTCTTATGAAATTTCATCCTCAAATTAGGGTGCGACTGGTATGTCAAGAGGTGAGGATACCTTTGATTTCATCTCGCATTCTAACTCCCAGTGTCATTTCCTCCACATCGTGGTTTCTCCACAAAACTTTGACTTGAGGTATAACTTTAGAGCGTAGAATATGATCCTTCTTATCCAAGATTTTAATAGTAACTCTTCATACGCTAAATCTTCCTCTATCTCGTCTGGGTTCTAATTCAATAATATGGTTCGGTCTTTCACATATTTACGTAACATAGATATGTGAAAAACGTTATGAACACGAGACATACTTACAGTAAGTAGCGAGTCTATAGGCCACAGCTTCTACTCGATCGAGGATTAAAATGGGCCAATGAATCGAGGATTGAGCTTTCCTCTCTTTCCAAATCTTGTAACTCCTTTCCATGGAGCAACACGTAACAACACACATGATCTCCAATATTGAATTCCACGCCTTTTCGATGAAGATCAACATAACTCTTTTGTCGATCTTGTGAGGTTTTTATACGCTGTCGGATCGCTTGAATCTTTTCCGTAGTCATACGCACTCAAATCCGTCCCAACAACGCTGCTTCACCCACCTCATCCCAAAGATACCGAGAACGACACTTTCTTCCATACAACGCCTCAAATGGAGCCATGCCAATACTTGCTTGATAACTATTGTTGTAGGAAAACTCCACCAATGGTAAGAACTTGTCCCAACTTCCTTTGAAGTCAAGGACACAGTAGTCTTAATAAATCTTCAAGAGTTTGAATAGTCCTTTCCGATCGCCCATCCGCTTGAGGATGATATGCCAAACTAAATCAGAAATCCGCGCTCATAGCTTTTTGCAAACTAACCCAAAATCTTGAAGTGAATCTTGGGTCTCGATCGTAAACTATGGATACCGGCATACCATGCAATCTTACGATCTCATTTATGTACATACTAGCAAGACGCTCAAGTGTAAAAGTTTCTCAGATTTCGGTAAGAAATGAGCAGACTTTTGGTCAATCTATCAACAATGACCCAAATCGCATCTATGCCTTGAGAAACCTTGGGAAGACCAAGAATAAAATCCATGGTAATGTGCTCCCACTTCCATTCTGGAATTTCAAGTGGTTGCAATGGACCTTTTGGCACTTGATGCTCCGCCTTGACTCGTTGACAAGTTAGACACCTTGAGATAAACCCCGCTATCTCTCTCTTCATATTGCTCCACCAAAATGTATGTCAAAGATCACGATACATTTTGGTACTCCCAGATGGATTGCAAAAAGTGTTGTGCGCCCCATCATGATTTTATACTTCAAGTCGTAATCGTTAGAACACAAAGTCCGAGTCGACTCAAGTATTCCTTCTTCATCGATTCTTGCTTCTAAATAACACCTTCTTGCACTTTCTTCTCATCATACGCCTCACCTGTGTCCGTAGTTTGAGCAAATTTTTAACTTTATCGATTAAAGTCGGTTCCACTCAGATATTCGCCATCATCACATGGGTCCCTCGGAGTCTTTAACTCTATTTCCATCCTTTCCAAGTCATACAAAATGGGTCTTTGTGCTGACAATATTGCACTCGCATTCGCATATGATCTTCTACTCAATGCGCCACCTACTACGCTCGCTTTTTCCAGATGGTATTGATGGTATGATCATAATCTTTCAACAACTCAAGCCATCGCCATTGCCGCATGTTGAGTTCCTTTTGAGTGAAGAAATATTTGAGGCTTTTATGATCCGTATAGATCTCCACCTTCTCTCCATACGTAATGCCTCCAAATCTTAAGCGTTAAAAATCGATCACGCTAACTCTAGATCATGAGTAGGATAATTCCTCTCATATTCTTTGAGTTGTCGAGAGGCATAGGCTATGACTTTCCCATGTTGCATGAGAACACATCCTAACCTTTTTGCCCAAGCATCACCAGAGATGACAAATCCTCCGAGCCGATGGGTATTGTCGTAACAAAATAAAATGAGTCTCCTCTCGAGTTCTTGAAAACTCTTTTCACATTCCTCGCCTCCAACCGAATTTTGTATCTTTTCGAGTCACCGAAGTTAATGGAGTAGCGATTCGAGAAAACCCTTCTACGAATCTCCGATAATAACCAAATAAGCCGAGAAAGCTACGATTTCGGCATCGACTTAGGTTGCTCCCAAAATTTGAATTGCTTCAATCTTTGCCGTCAATGATATTCCATGATTTGATATCACGTGCCCAAGGAATGCAACTTCCTCAAGCCGTAACTCACATTTCTTCAACTTGGCATAAAGCTTGTTTTCACGGCTTTTTTGAGTATCACCTCAAGTGTTGCTTTCATGGTCTTCACGGGTTTTGGAGTATATGAGGATGTCATCAATAAAGACGACCACAAAGTGATCCAAATATTCCTTGAATACTCTGGCTCATCATATCCATGAAGGCAAAGAGAGCATTAGTCAATCCAAAAGACATGACTAGGAATTCATAATGCCCGCATCGAAGTTCTCAAAGCAGCTTTTGAATGTCATCGCTTTTAATCTTCAACCGATGATATCCTAACGAAGATCAATCTTTGAAAAGAATTTGGCTCTTGCAATCGGGTCAAACAGTCATCAATGCGAGGCAATCTGGGTACCTATTTTTTGATGGTGACATGATTCAACTCCCGATAATCAATACAAAGTCGATACTTCCATCTTTCTTCTTCACGAATAGAATAGAGCACCCCAAGGAGACGACTTAGACGAATGAAACCGATGTCTAACAATTCCTCAGAGTTGGGTTTTTAACTCCCTCGTTCAATAGAGCCATTCGATATGGGGCTTTGGAAATGGGTTTTGTACCGATTCAAGGTCGATACAAAATTCAATTTCACGCCTGGGGTAGGCCAGAAGTTCTTCAGTGAATACGCCAGAAATTTATTAACAATAGAAATATCATTCAAATCGACGATATTTTTATTTAAATCATGATATGGGCTAAGAAAGCTTGACATCCATTTTCAATAAACGAATAGCTTTATGACTTGATACACAAAGGATTGATTTTAGTGGTTTGTTGTTTGAATTCATATAATAGGTTGGTTAGAATATGAAAGCTAACAACCTTATTTAAAATAATCGATTTTAGCATGATGAGTAGTTAACCAATCAACCCCTAAAATCACATCAAATGCAAGTATTTTCAAAGAAATAAGATCGACAGTAACGTATGTATACCGATTTGAATCAAACAAGACTTATAAACCGTGGATGTAATGAAGGTTTCTCCCAACGGAGTTTCAACAGATAAGTCAAAGTCTAATTTCTCCTGAGTCAAATTTAAACGTTGAGCGCAAGTAGGAGAAATAAAGGAATGGGTAGAACCGTAGATCAAATAAAGTATAAACTTCACTAGAGTTTATGATTAGCTTACCCGTGATCACCTCGCTCGATTCCTCGCTTTTGGGAGGTTACGACAAACGCCTCCTTGAACTACCGGCTTTTTTCTTTGTCTCTGGACACCTTTTGATGCCTCCATCCCACCGGACTTGACTTTTGGTGCACGACAAAATCGGGCTAGGTGACCTTCTTTTCCACAATTATAACACGCTTTGACCGATCGCGCAGCTTTGACTTATGTGTCCTTCCTCCACATTTGTAACATACGACCGGTGGTCGCTTCTCCTTCCTTAACAACAAAAGTTGTGCCGACGCCTTTTCCATCCTTGTTGAATCTCCTCTTCTTGAAATGTCCACTTTATTGTCATGGCCATGATTACCACCGGTGATTATCATTTCGCATGTTGATTCCTCCACGCTTGTTGTCACCGCTTCGATGATCGCTACCACCGGTATTATCGATTTGCTTGCGCTTTTTTCTCTTGGTTGGGTTGACTCATTATCGCTACCCAATAATCGAGCCCTATTCACAACATCTCAATACAAACACAGCTTTATGAGAAATTAGGTATCGACGATATCTCGGTTTCAAACCTCTTAGAAACATCCGCGCCATTCTCTCCTCATTATCAACCAAGTGGGACGCAAACCGAGACAACTCGACAAACTTAGCTTCAGATCGCCATCACGGCCATATTGTTTTGCTCAAGCTTGATGAACTCTACCTCCTTCATGTGACGAATACTTTCGTGAAAGTACTTGTCATTGAACAGCTTCGAACTTCTCCCAAGACATTTTCGAAAGCGGCAGTCGAGTACGCTTTACGATTCCCACCAAGAATCTTCCGTCACCGCAACATACATGAAGGTGGCAAAGGAAACCTTTTGCTCCTCTGAGCATCCCAAGACATCAAATATCTTGTTGATCTCGCTTTATCCACGCCTCCGCCTTTTAGTGGTTTTGCTTCCAAAAACTCCGTGGTCCCAGCCTTGAACTTCTTATGCGTGACCGTCCGAGAGTTGTCGTTGTTTCCACCTACATTTTGGACAGAGCCGCTTTTTTGCCCGATGTTGCATGAATTGCATAAAGCCTCCGAACATCCCATCGCTCACCATTTCATCGGTGTTATTGTTTACATGAGGATTATTGTCTTCCTGCTGCACATTATCCTCGGCATTAATGTGGTGACTCAACTGGCCTCATGTGCTTCATTGTTTATCTCAACATTTTCGGATGCCATTTTCAAATATCGCCACAAAACAAGGGTTAATTAACATATCACATATTATCCCTATACTCCGAACCGACCAATTAAATACCAAATAAACTTAGGTAGGTCATACTAGCGAAGGAATTCCCCATCCTCTCCCTCCTAGTTCTTGTCTCACATCTCACCAGGATCATATCCCTAAGCTTTGATACCAACTGTGACGCCCCAAAATAGGTATACATCACCCATCTTGAGTCGCCAAATACATGGTACAAAAATTTCAAATACAACTTAATTATACAACAATGTGTAAAATACTACAAAAACATAATCTAAGAGTTTTAATAAGAATATTGTCATCTAGACAATATCCACACTCAATGGAGTCCTCATTACATTTATTGTCACACTATTTAATGTAATAGTGAGGACTACTAATGCTATCATCCTGACCATCACCCGCTCCCCGACTAGTCCCTTTACACGCTCTCATTTCCTCAAGAGAATAAAGAAAGAAAGGGTGAGCTCAACTAACTAGCCCAAGAAGAAATATTATGACTAAGATAATGCGTAATAAATTATCATTAGTCTTCAACAATGTTAAACCGATAAAATACAATAGACATCAAGTTTAATCTGCAGCAATGAATAAGCAATCCATTAGAAGAGTCAAGTAGAGCATGATATCTACTATCTTCTATGATTTAAAATGTTTTCATCAATTTATCATCACGAGACTCAAATTTTAATAAATAAACCACATCATCGAAGTCATCCCTCAGATTACGCCAAGCCAAGGATATTCATTAAATCATCAATGGTCATGACTATACCGAATAATCCTCGGTCATAATCATACCAAAAAAACTGCCCATCAATGCACTACAAAGCTACCGAGGACTTTTACCACATCATTTATAACATTACAGTCATGATTATACCGAATAATCCTCGGTCATAATCATACCAAGTCCATCTACGCACGTAAGCCAAAGATGACTTTCATCACAATATAAGCATGATGATGATGATGACAATGACATAATAATTCAATAAAACAAGTTCAAGAATAAATTTTAAAGATTTATAAGTTAATTTATCTTGAAATCAATTACGCCCAAATTGTCAACATGATATCGCTTGTGGAGTAAAATTCAAGAATGCTCGTAAGAATATTTCCATGAAAAGATACCGATGAAGCGCAAATATCCGTGATATTCTACTAATTTCATGGAGTATAGAAGCCAAAACTTTAACCAAATGAGTATCATAGAATATATGAAATTGCAAATGGATTTTCACCCGCCATGCGGTAATCCACGAGATGCATCATTTCCACAATTTAATAAGGAATGAATACGAAGGATCATTCACCATGCATGTGATAATCCACATGTATGTATTATTCCAATGTAATAATAAAGAATGGAACTGTGTCATGCGTAATCCGCATGCATGTGATATTCCAACAAAATAATAAAGAATGGAATAATGTAAGAATTCACCATGCATGCGATAGACCGCATGCATATGTGTTATTCCAATGTAATAATAAAGAATGGAACCACGTCTAGCGTAATCCGCATAGACAGATGATATTCCAATGTAATAATAAAGAATGGAACCCGAATTCATGCGTAATCCGCATGCAAACAGTTATATTCCAACAAAATAATAAGGATTGGAATAACAAATCTACAATTCACCATGCATGTATAGATTCGCATGCATGTGTTATTCCAATGTAATAATAAAGAATGGAACCACGTCTAGCGTAATCCGCATAGACAGGATATTGCAACAGAATAATAAAGAATGGAATAACAAATAATTCACCATGCATGCGATAGACCACACACACAGGTTATTCCAACAGAATAATAAAGAATGGAACCATGTCTAAGCGAATCCGCATGCATGTGATATTCCAACAAATGTAATAATAAAGAATGGAATAACAAAGAATTCACCATGCATGCGATAGACCGCATGCATAAAAGTTATTCCAACATAATAATAAAGAATGGAACCAGTGTCTAGCGATTCCAAGATGTGGATATTCAAATGTAATAATAAAGAATGGAATAATAGAATAATTTCACCATGTATGCGGTATTCTATGTATACAAAGTTATTCTAACATAATAATAAAGAATGGAATAACAAAAGCTCTCTTCATGAATATGAAAGAAATAATACCCCTTACCTTAGAAAGAAACTGGATACTGGAGTAGAGAGGTAGCGGACTTCTCTTATTCTTTCTCTCTATAATTTTACTCTATAATAATTGCTCTAAAGCTTTAGTGAATTGGTGAAAAATGAAGGAAGAATGAGCTTCTATTTATAGGAAAATATAGTTTTGATAATTGCACGTTTTGGGGCTCGAAATATTACAGTACAATACCTTCACCTTTTCTTTCATTTTTAATTTAGTCCTGCAAGTATTATCAAACGTGCACCACCTCCCCTAATAGTAAATAATGTGAATCAATAGTTCAATCATGTGACTCAATAGTTATAATCATGTGAAAATACGAATTACAGTATAGTACCTCCATCTATACCTTCATTTTTAACTTAGTCATGCAATTATTATCAATCTTACACCAACTCCCCTAATAGTACAAGAATGTGAATCAATAGTACACACATGTGAACAAATAGTTATAATCATGTGAATTAATAGCAATTAATTGCTCATTTATCTGATTAATTACCCGACTAGTCAGTAAAACTTCCGGACATCAATTAATATCGAAATAAATGTAGATTTCCACTAACACTAATAATTCCAACACAATGGAGCTATCAATTTCATCTTTAATCAACACAAAATTATTCATCATTAATATTATAACTCACAATATTTAACAACCAGGTCATTCCCAGGAATGAGGGGGCTTTCCGATAAGGATTTGTCCTTATTGGCGCGCAATTAAATGACCAAACCTCTCCTTGACATAACTTCTAGACATTATAAATATTGAAATTTAATAATATGAATAACTTTGTCATCCCAATTATTGATTTAATAATATATCATATTATGCAGATGATACTGTGACAATAATTGAATCAATAATATGAGAGATATGATGCAACAATTGTTGTAGCAATAATTGAGTATAACTGAGTGACTTATCACGTAAGCATCAATAATCAATACCGTGTGCTACTATGCAACCACGCCAGACATCGTACTTTTACTACCGGCAGTTCAATGCTTTAAATTCAAAACTTCCGCCGTTATTTTTATAAAAAGATAATTATGTCGCTTTCTAACTACGACAATACTTCCGCTAGGGTCCACCAATGATTGTGTCGTCGCATTTAATATTCCTATTAAAATGAATATTCTCCACCAATCTAATATTATATAACCACTTGCTTACTTTGCAAAATTTGTAAATATTACCCACAACTATAACATTATATCAAATCCACAACATACTATTCAAAAATATATTTCGAGAAAATTATTCTTTATTCATAAAAGTTGGGGTCTTACAATGAACCTTAGGTGGGGAAAAGCCTTAGGGAGTAACCTCTGAAAAGATAGTTGTGATAAACTCTTATCGAGTTTTAAGGAAGAAGTAATAAAACACTTATGTGCTTATGTGACTGCAACCTATGTGCTCGTGAGTGTCGAGTAGTAATGATTAGTAATTAAAACTTAAAATTTTGGTTGTCAAGATGGCTAATGTAGGAGAATCCAGTCAGGCTGGAGATGAAGGATCCTAGATGCCTAGGGAGGAGGAGCCTCAAAATATTCAGGAGGTTTGGGAACAACTACTGCCACGGGAAACATCTCCGTTAGTTACAGTGGTTGAGCAGAAGGGTTTACCTGATGAGGATGATGAGATAGAGACGGTCGAATGAGGATGAGGAGGAACTGTCCGTATGTACAACAAAGTATATGACCACAATGTGGAACTTCAGGATAGCGTCGAGCAGTTGGAAGAGATAGTAGCTGAACAACAGACCTCAATAGCACAAAAGGACAACGAGATCCAGGATCTAGAGGAACGTCTGAGTAATGTCGACGGGAAGTTGGTACACACTGAAGAAGGAAACGAGCAACTGATAGAGGAGATCGCAGAACTGAAGAACAAGCTGAAGGAAGAGTCTACTAAGAGGGCAAGAGCCGAAGACGCATACGAAGAAGCTTTTAAACGAGTCGGGGTAGCAGAGAGAGATGTACAAGTGAAGAAGATCAAGATGGAAGAGATGAATAGTGTTTTCAACATTTTGATCAATCGAACTCAAGATCGGGTCATGTGTTATCCGATTCAGTTCGAGACGGTGCCATCATACATGTTAGATCGTTGAATAATGTTCCATATTATAGAAGAAGAGAGTCGTAAGGCTATGCAGTATTTTAGTAGGTCATCATAAATGTAGTTGATATGTGATTAATGATATGATAAATAAGATGTAAATCCCAAGTGTTATGTAACCTATGGGATATGATGATTATTTTATCCTGAAACTTTAATAGTTCAGGAAAGTAATGTAAATAACAGTGATGTTATTGTTCTTATGCTTTCTAAAGATGATAAATTAATAAAATATTAATTTTATTCATGTTTTTATGTGTTATATGATGATATTTTATGATGTGAAAATTAAGTAGAAAATACTTTAAAAAATTGAGTAATAATCTAATAAGTGTATTTTAATCAGAAAATGCCTCCAAGAAAACGTCAACCACGACAGCAAACCCCCTGAGGGATCTACCAATAATAACAACGCTGAAGCTAACCCAGTTCAACAATTGGTGACACTTCTAACAGGAGCACTGCAGAATCAACCGCGGAATCAAGCTGCAACCTTCAAGGATTTTAAAGCGGTTGGACCACCAGGTTCAACGAGTTGGCGAGGTTTGTGCTATATCAAGTGAACACGGATGAGCACAAGGCGATGAGGTTTGAACAGGGACTGAAGCCCTGGTTGTACAGTAGAGTCTCCCTGTTCCAGTTAAAGACATTTGCATCGGTGCTTGAGAAGGTAATTCTTGTTGAGGGTGGAGGCGAAGCTTTGACAAAGTACAATCAAGAACAAAGAAAGAAGAAGAATGAGGGTGAAGCTAAGAATGGTGGCAGTAGTGGAGGAAATGATAGTAGTAACTTGAAGAGGAAGTGGAATGCGAGTGTTGGTGCTGGAAGCCAACAGGGTAACCAGCAGAAAAAGAAGTTTGAAGCATATGCTACATGTGGAAAGAAGCACACTGGGATGTGCTTAAGGGGTAAGCGAGTATGCTTCAATTGTGGACAAGAGGGTCACATTGCCCCAAATTACCATCAACCAAAGAAGAATGGTTGCTACACATGTGGGTCAAAGGATCATTTTGTTCGCGAGTGCCCTAAGAAGAAAGCTGGAGAGACAACGGGTGTCATGCCCCCAAAATAGGTATACATCACCTATTCTGAGTCGCCAAAAACATGGTACAGAATACAAATACAATCTTTAATATACAATAAGAGAGCTAAGTATTTTAATACAAATACTATCTTCTAGACAATATCCACTCTCAGAATAAGTCCTCATTACATTTATTATCACACTATTTTATAGAATAGTGAGGACTACTAAGACACCATCTCGGGATAGTCACTCTCGTTCCCAGACTAGTCCCGGCTTACGTTCTCATTCCACTCAAGAGAACAAAGGAAAGAAAGGGTGAGCTCAACTAGCCCAATAAGAAATATTATGACTAAGATAATGTAGAATAAATTATCATTAGTCTTCAACAATGTTAAACTGATAAAATACAATAGACATCAAGTTTAACTGCAGTGGGATAAGAAATCCATTAAAAGAGTCAAGTAGAGAATAAAATCTACTATCTTTTATGATTTAAAAGGTTTGTCATCACTTTTATCGCTGGGACTCAGCTTACTAATAATTTATATCATCCCTGCACTATGGTCAAGGATATTCATTAGTATCACGACCACAAATTATCCATGCACTACAGGCCAAGGATATTCGTGTAGCCATCAATGGTCATGATCATGCCAACAACTGTCCATCAATGCACTACGGGCCAATAAGGACTTTTACCACATCATTTGTAACATTACGGTCATGATTACACCGAATAATCCTTGGTTATAATCATACCAAGTCCATCTATGCACTACAGGCCACAGATGACTTTCAACAAAATATAAACACGAGGATGATGACAATGATATAAGAATTCAATAAAACAAGTTCAAGAATTAATTTATCCAGAAACTAATAACGTCCAAATTGTCAACATGATACTTCTTTGTAGAGTAAAATTCAAGAATGCTCAGAAGAATATTTTCATGAAAAGATACTGGATGAAGCGCAAATATCAAGGATATTCCACTAATTTCATGGAGTATAGAAGTCAAAACTTTAACCAATCGAGTATAATACGAATGGAATAACAAAATAAATCACCAGGCATGCGATAGACCACACGGTAGGTTATTCCAATGAATAATAAATAACGAAACCGGTCCGGCGTAAAATGCACAAACAGGATATTCCAACGTAATAATAAAGATTTAACCAGTCCGGCGTTAAACGCATGAGCGTGATATTCCAACGAGAATAATAAAGACTTTAAACCGTGTCCTACGTAAAATGCATGATGAGATATTCCAACAGTAATAATAAAGAATGGAATAATGTAAGAATTTCACCAAGTATAGGGTAGCTTGCGATATCTGAGTTATTCAACATAATGATAAATAATGGAATAAAGCGAAGTTTTCTTCATGAATACAAAAGAAATAATACCCCTTACCTTAGAAAGAAGAGTCTTTGGATATAGGAGTAGTGAAGTAGCGAACAACATTTTTCTTTCTCTCTATTGTTTTTCTCTCTAGAGTTTCAATGAATTTGTAAGAAATTATGAAGGAATGAGCTTCTATTTATAAAAGAATGGACTGCATAGTAACTAATTCATGAACGGTCCAGATTGATTTATTTTTAATCGAACGGTCCTGATTTAAAGCAAAATCTTTTAAATAAAATATAATATATTCTATTTATAAAATATATATATATAATAATAATAATACGTAACTCCTTCCGTGACTGCCTCAAATTTCTTTCCCCTCCCACTTGCACTCAATCATATATATATATATATATATATATATAATAATAATAATAATAATAAACTTTATATATATATATATATATTATAATAATAATAAACTCCCTCCCGAACAAATTATCAACATAATGCTTTGTTTGAAAAGTTTGGCAACTAAGTCCAAGTCTTTGAAAAATAATGCATCCTGCCAAAATCCACCAAAACCACCACCATTCACCCACATGCTTATATAAATATAAATATATATTATATATTACGTATATATATATAAATAATAAAACGAAACTGAGATAACTTTCTCCGACTATTTTGAAAAATGGGTAAATGGGAGATCCATAAATACTTCATAAAAAATCCCTTCAATATTTTTTAACAGCATTTATTATCATTATTATAATTCACAATATTAATCGACCAGGTCATTCCCAGGAAGGAGGGGGCTTTCTAATAAGGATTTCTCCCTATTGACGCGCAATTAGGTGACCAAACCTCTCATTGACAGAACTTCTAGACATCGTTAATATTGTAAATAATAATATTAATAACTTTGTCATCTCAATTATTAATTTAATAATATATAAAATATTGACAATAATTGAATAAAACTATGTGACTTCTCACGTAAGCATTAATAATCAATACCGTGTGTTACTATGCAACCATGCGTATTATTGTACTTTTACTACCGAGTAGTTCAATAGTATTAACGGTAAAACTTCCGCCGTTATTTTCATAAAAAATATTTTTGTCATTTTCTCAATCCGACAATAATTCCGTTGTGGGGTCCACCAATGATTGTGCCGTCCTACGAATATTCCCTGCTAAAACGAATATTCCCCGACCAATCGAATATTATATAACAACTTGTGTACTTTGAAAAATTTATAAATATTACCCACAACTATAACATTATATCAAATTTATTCCATAATATTCAAAAATGATATTTATAGAAAATTCATTTTTATTCATAAAAGTTGGGGTCTTACAATCTCCCCTTCTTATGAAATTTCGCCCTCAAAATTAGGGTACGTACCTGGTATGTCGAAGAGGTAAGGATACCTTGATTTTATTTTAGATTCTAACTCCCAGGTCATTTCCTCAACATCGTGGTTCCTCCATAAAACTTTGACTTGAGGTATAACTTTGGAGCGTAGAATATGTTCCTTCTTATCCAAGATTTGAACAGGAACCTCTTCATACGTTAAATCTTCCGCTATTTCATCCGGTTCTAACTCAATAATGTGGTTCGAGTCTTTCACATATTTACGTAAGAAGGATATATGAAAAACGTTATGAACACGAGACATACTTGGCGGTAAAGCAAGTCTATAGGCTACAGTCCCTACTCGATCGAGGATTAAAAATGGGCCAATAAATCGAGGATTGAGCTTTCCTCTCTTTCCAAATCTTGTAACTCCTTTCTATGGAGCAACAATGATCTCCAATATCAAATTCCACGTCCTTTTGATGAAGATTAGCATAACTCTTTTGTCGGTCTTGTGAGGTTTTTATACGTTGTCGTATCGTTTGAATCTTTTCCGTAGTCATATGTACCAACTCTGGTCCCAACAACATTGCTTCACCCACCTCATCCTAGCATACTGGAGAACGACACTTTCTTCCATACAACGCTTCGAATGGAGCTATGCCAATACTTGCTTGATAACTGTTGTTGTAGGAAAATTCCACTAATGGTAAGAACTTATCCCAACTTCCCTTGAAGTTAATGACACAGATTCTTAATAAATCTTCCAGAGTTTGAATAGTCCTCTCTGATTGTCCGTCCGTCTAAGGATGATATGTCGAACTAAATCATAAATTCGTGCCCATAGCTTTTTGCAAACTAACCTAAAATCGTGAAGTGAATCTTGGGTCTCGATCAGAAACTATGGATACTAGCATACCATGCAGTCTTACAATCTCGTTTATGTATATACGAGCAAGACGTTTAAGTGTATAAGTTTCTCGTATTGGTAAGAAATGAGCAGACTTGGTCAATCTATCAACAATGACCCAAATTGCATATATGCCTTGAGAAACCTTGGGAAGACCAATAACAAAATCCATGGTAATGTGCTCCCACTTCCATTCTGGAATTTCAAATGGTTGCAATGGACCTTTTGGTACTTGATGCTCCGCCTTGACTCGTTGACAAGTTAGCCACCTTGAGATAAACAGCGCTATCTCTCTCTTCATATTGTTCCACTAAAATGTATGACGAAGATCATGATACATTTTGGTACTCCCAAGATGGATTGCAAACGGTGTGTTGTGCGCCTCCATCATGATTTTATACTTTATATTAGGGTCGTTAGGAACACAAAGTCTGGAGTTGACTCAAAGTATTCCTTCTTCATCGATTCTTGCTTCCGGCATAGCACCTTCTTGCACTTTCTTCCTCATACGCATCGACTCCGGTGCATAGTTTGAAGCGACTTTAACTTTATCAATTAAAGTCGGTTCTACTCATATATTTGCCATCATTACATGGGTCCCTGGAGTCTTTAACTCTATCTCCATCCTTTGCAAGTCACACAAAATGGGCCTTTGCGTTGACAATATCGTACTCGTACCCGCATATGAGCTTCTACTCAATGCATCAGCTACCACGTTTGCTTTTTCAGGATGGTATTGGATAGTATGATCATAATCTTTCAACAGTTCAAGTCAACGTCGTTATCTCGTGTTGAGTTCCTTTTGAGTGAAGAAATATTTGAGGCTTTTATGATCCGTAAAGATCTCCACTTTATCCCCATACAAGTAATGCCTCCAAATCTTTAGTGCAAAAACGACTGCTGCCAACTCTAGATCATGAGTAAGATAATTCCTCTCATATTCTTTGAGTTGTCGTGAGGCATAGGCTATGACTTTCCCATGTTGCATGAGAACACATCCTAACCCTTTGCCCGAAGCACCACTGTAGATGACAATCCCTCCGACCCAGATGGTATTGTGAGAACATGTGCTGAAATGAGTCTCCTCTTGAGTTCTTGAAAACTCTTCTCGCATTCCTCGCTCCAACTGAACTTTTTATCTTTCCGAGTCAGCTGAGTTAGTGGAGTAGCTATTCGAGAATATCCTCCCATAAATATCCGATAATAACCAGCTAAACCGAGAAATCTATGTACTTCGGTCACTGATTTAGGTTGCTCCCAGCTTTTGAATTGCTTCAATCTTAACTGGATTAATAGATATTACATGACTTGATACCACGTGCCCAAGGAATGCTACTTCCTCAAGCCAGAACTCGCATTTCTTCAACGTGGCATAAAGCTTATATTCACAAAACTTTTGGAGTATCAGCCTCAAGTGTTGCTCATGATCTTCACGGGTTTTGGAATATATGAGGATGTCATCAATAAAGACGACCACAAAGTGATCCAAATATTCCTTGAATACTCGGTTCATCATATCCATGAAGGCAGCAGGTGCATTAGTCAATCCAAAAGACATGACTAGAATTCATAATGCCGTCATCGGAGTTACGGCCGTGTTTGGAATGTCATCGGTTCTAATCATCAATTGGTGATATCCGCAACGAAGATCAATCTTTGAAAAAAAATTGGCTCCTTG
Organism: Panax ginseng; assembly: GCA_020205605.1. Classification (NCBI taxonomy): domain Eukaryota; kingdom Viridiplantae; phylum Streptophyta; class Magnoliopsida; order Apiales; family Araliaceae; genus Panax; species Panax ginseng. The sequence continues at coordinate 86,686,863 of CM035139.1, read as the reverse complement.
CAACTGGTCAAACAGGTCATCAATACGTGGCAATGGGTACCTATTTTTGATGGTGACATGATTCAACTCCCGATAATCAATAGAAAGTCGTATACTCCATCTTTCTTCTTTACGAATAGAACAGGAGCACCCCAAGGAGAAGTATTAGGATGAATAAAGCCAATGTCTAACAATTCCTGCAGTTGGGTCTTTAACTCCTGAAGTTCAATAGGAGCCATTCGATATGGGGCTTTGGAAATGGGTTTTGTACCAGGTTCAAGGTCGATACAAAATTCAATTTCACGCTCTGGGGGTAAGCCAGGAAGTTCTTCATGGAATACGTCAGGAAATTCATTAACAAAAGAAATATCATTCAAAACTGACGTATTTTTGTTTAGATCCGTGACATGAGCTAAGAAAGCTTGACATCCATTTTCCAATAAATGAATAGTTTTATGGGTTGAGATGACAGTGATTGATTTTAATGGTTTGGTTGCTTGAATTCGCATAATAGGTTGATTAGGAATATGAAAGCTAACAACCTTACAAAAACAATCAATTTTTGCATGATAAGTAGTTAACCAATCAATCCCTAGAATTACGTCAAATGCAAGTATTTTCAATGAAATAAGATCGACAAGTAATGTGAGGGTACCGATTTGAACCAAACAAGACTTATAAATAGTGGATGTAATGAAGGTTTCTCCCAATGGAGTTTCAACAGATAAGTCAAAGTCTAATTTCTCCGGAGTCAAATTTAAACGTTGAGCGCAAGTAGGAGAAATAAAAGAATGGATAGAACCAGTATCAAATAAGGTATAAACTTCGCTAGAGTTTATGATAAGCTTGCCCGTGATGACCTCGTTCGGGTTCCTTGCTTTCTGGGAGGTCACGACAAATTCTCTCCCTTACACTACTGGCTTTGACTTTTCTGGGACGTCCTTTGGTGCCTCCATCCTAGCTGAACTTGTCTTTGGTGAATGACAAAATTGGGCTAGGTGACCTTCTCTTCCATAATTATATCATGCTTTGGACGGCATCGCGCAGTTTGGACTGATGTGTCCCTCCCCTCCGCATTTGAAGCATATGATAGGTGGTCGTTCTGCTTCCTTAATAACAGGTGTTGGTGTTGATGTCTTTCCATCATTGTTGAATCTCCTCTTCTTGAAATGTCTATTCTTATTATTTTGGCTATGATTACCACCGAAGTGGTTACCATTTCTGTCATGTTGATTCCCTCCACGCTTATTGTCACCGCTTCGATGATTGCTATCACTAGTATTATCATTCTGCCGGCTACTCTCTTTTGGTTGGGTTGACTCATTATCGCGCTCCAATAACTGAGCGCTATTAACAACATCTGAATACAAACACAATTTAGAGATAAGATATTGACGTATCTCGGGTTTCAAACCTCTTAGAAACATTCGCGTCATTCTCTCCTCATTATCAACCAAATGGGACGCAAATCGGGACAACTCGATGAACTTGGCTTCGTACTGCGACACGGTCATGTTGTTTTGCTCCAGCTTGATGAACTCTACCTCTTTCATGTGACGAATTCTTTCGGGAAAGTACTTATCGTTGAATAATTCTTGGAACTTTTCGCAAGTCATTTTCAGTGCGGCAAGTTGAGTACGTTTTACAGATTCCCACCAGTAATCTGCCTCTGCACGCAACATGAAGGTGGCAAATGGAACCTTTTGCTCCTCGAAGCATCCCAAGACATCAAATATCTTGCAGATCTGCTTTATCCACGTCTCACCTTAAGTGGTTTTGGCTCTCTAAAAACTCGGTGGTCCCGGTTCCTTGAAGCGCTTAGCGATGACCGTCAGAGAGTTTCCGATGTTTCCACACGCATTTTGGGCCGAGAGCTGCTCTTGCACGATGTTGCATGAATTGCATAAAGCCTCTGAACATTCCATCGTTCATCATCTGGTCGATGTTGTTGTTTGCACGAGGATTGTCGCCTTCGATGCACATTATCCACGATTATTGATCTGTGGAGACTCAACGGTCTCCTGTGCTCCATTGATGTTCTCAACATTCTCGGATGCCATTTTCAAACACTGCCACAAAACAAGGGTTATATCACATATTATCCCTATATTCTGACCGACCAATTAAATACCAAAAAAACTTAGCTAGGTCATACTAGCGAAGGAATTTCCCATCTCTCCCCTCCTAGTTCTTGTCTCACATCTCAGCCAGGGATCATATCCCTAAGCTTTGATACCAACTGTGACACCCCCAAAATAGGTATACATCACCTATTCTGAGTCGCCAAAAATATGGTACAGAATACAAATACAATCTTTAATATACAATAAGAGAGCTAAGTATTTTAATACAAATACTATCTTCTAGACAATATCCACTCTCAGAATAAGTCCTCATTACATTTATTATCACACTATTTTATAGAATAGTGAGGACTACTAAGACACCATCTCGGACCGTCACTCCGTTCCCCGACTAGTCCCGGCTACGTTCTCATTCCCTGAAGACAACAGTGAAAGAAAGGGTGAGCTCAACTAGCCCAATAAGAAATATTATGACTAAGATAATGTAGAATAAATTATCATTAGTCTACAACAATGTTAAACTGATAAAATACAATAGACATCAAGTTTAACTGCAGTGGGACAAGAAATCCATTAAAAGAGTCAAGTAGAGAATAAAATCTACTATCTTTTATGATTTAAAAGGTTTGTCATCACTTTTATCGCTGGGACTCATCTTACTAATAATTTATATCATCCCTGCACTACGGTCAAGGATATTCATTAGTATCACGACCACAAATTATCCATGCACTACTGAGGCCAAGGATATTAGGTAGTAGCCATCAATGGTCATGATCATGCCAACAACTGTCCATCAATGCACTACGGGCCAATAAGGACTTTTACCACATCATTTGTAACATTACGGTCATGATTACACCGAATAATCCCTGGTTATAATCATACCAAGTCCATCTATGCACTACAGGCCACCGATGACTTTCAACAAAATATAAACATGAGGATGATGACAATGATATAAGAATTCAATAAAACAAGTTCAAGAATTAATTTATCCAGAAACTAATAACGTCCAAATTGTCAACATGATACTTCTTTGTAGAGTAAAATTCAAGAATGTTCAGAAGAATATTTTCATGAAAAGATACTGGATGAAGCTCAAATATCAAGGATATTCCACTAATTTCATGGAGTATAGAAGTCAAAACTTTAACCAACTGAGTATAATACAGAATGGAATAACAAAATAAATCACCAGGCATGTGATAGACCACACAGGTAGGTTATTCCAATAGAATAATAAATAACGAAACCAGATCCGGCGTAAAATGCACAGACATGATATTCCAACAGAATAATAAAGAAGCGGAACCCGATTCAAGCGTTAAGCATTGCAGACGAGGATATTCCAACGAGAATAATAAAGAGCGGAACCCGGTCCGTCGTAAAATGCATGTGAACAAGATATTCCAACAGAATAATAAAGAATGGAATAACAGAAGAATTTCACCAAGTATAGGGTAGCCCGCGTATACAGGTTATTCCAACAGAATGATAAATAATGGAATAGCATAAGTTCTCTTCATAAAAACAAAAGAAATAATACCCCTTACCTTAGAAAGAAGAGTACTGGATATAGAAGTAGTGAAGTAGCAGAACACTTTTCTTCTTTCTCTCTATAGTTTCTCTTTCTAGAGTTTCAATGAATTCATATGAAATTATGAAGGAATGAGCTTCTATTAATATCGAAATAAATATAGATTTCCACTAACACTAATAATTCCAACACAATGGAACTATCAATTTGACAATATTTGACAATCAGGTCATTCCCAGGAAAGAGGGGGCTTTCCGATAAGGATTTCTCCTTATTGGCGCGCAATTAGATGACCAAACCTCTCCTTGACAGAACTTCTAGAAATTGTAAATATTGCAATTTAATAATATTAATAACTTTGTCGTCTCAATTATTGATTTAATAATATATCATATTATGCAGATGATACTGTGACAATAATCGAATCAATAATATGAGAGATATAATGCGATAATTCTTCATGTAGCAATAATTGAGTATAAGCGAGTGACTTCTCACGTAAGCATCAATAATCAATCTTGTGTGCTACTATGCAACCACGTATTACTATACTTTTACTAATGGGTAGTTCAACAGTTTTAACGGTAAAAGCTTCCACTTGTTATTTTTATAAAAGATAATTATGTCATTTTCTAACTACTGACAATACTTAGTTGTAGGGTCCACCAATGATTGTGCCGTCGTCGTGCGAATATTCCCTATTAAAACTAATATTCCCCGACCAATCGAATATTATATAACCACTTGCTTACTTTGCAAAATTTGTAAATATTACCCACAACTATAACATTATATCAAATCCACACCACACTATTCAAAAATATATTTTCAGAAAATTATTCTTTATTCATAAAAGTTGGGGTCTTACAACCTCCTCTTCGTATGAAATTTCTTCCTCGAAATTAGGGTGCATACATGGTATGTCAAAGAGGTGAGGATACCTTGATTTCATCTCAGATTCTAACTCCTAGGTTGTTTCCTCCACATCGTGGTTTCTCCACAAAACTTTGACTTGAGGTATAACTTTAGAGCATAAAATATGATCCTTCTTATCCAAGATTTTAATAGGTAACTCTTCATACGTTAAATCTTCCTCTATCTCATCTGGTTCTAATTCAATAATATGTTTCGGGTCTTTCACATATTTACGTAACGTAGATATGTGAAAAATGTTATGAACACGAGACATACTTGGCGAAGAAGCGAAGTCATAGGTCACAGCGGTTCTACTCGTAGAGGATTAAAATGGGCCAATGAATCGAGGATTAAGCTTTCCTCTCTTTCCAAATCTTGTAACTCCTTTCCATGAAGCAATACGTAACAACACATGATCTCCAATATTGAATTCCACGTCTTTTCGATGAAGATCATCATAAATCTTTTATTGATCTTGTGAGGTTTTTATACGTTGTCGGATCGTTTGAATCTTTTTCGTAGTCATACGTACCAAATCCGGTCCCAACAACGTTGTTTCACCCACCTCATCCCAGCATACTGGAGAACGACACTTTCTTCTGTACAACGTCTCAAATGGAGCCATGTCAATACTTGCTTGATAACTATTATTGCAGGAAAACTCCACCAATGGTAAGAACTTGTCCCAACTTCCCTTGAAGTCAAGGACACAAAGTCTTAATAAATATTCAAGAGTTTGAATAGTCCTTTCCGACTGCCCATCCGTTTGAGGATGATATGCCGAACTAAATCATAAATCAGTGCCCATAGCATTTTATAAACTAACCCAAAATCTTGAAGTAAATCTTGGGTCTCGATCAGAAACTATGGATACTGGCATACCATGCAATCTTACAATCTCGTTTATGTACATACTAGCAATACGTTCAAGTGTAAAAGTTTCTCGTATCGGTAAGAAATGAGCAGACTTGGTCAATCTATGAACAATGACCCAAATCGCATCTATGCCTTGAGAAACCTTGGGAAGATCAATAACGAAATCCATGGTAATGTGCTCCCACTTCCATTCTAGAATTTTAAGTGGTTGCAATGGACCTTGTGGCACTTGATGCTCCGCCTTGACTCGTAGACAAGTTAGACACCTTGAGATAAAACCCGCTATCTCTCTCTTTATATTGCTCCACCAAAATGTATGTCGAAGATCACGATACATTTTGGTACTCCCAGGATGGATTGCAAATGGTGTGTTGTGCGCCGCCATCATGATTTTATACTTCAAGTCAGAATCGTTAGGAACACAAAGTCTGAAGTTGACTCAAAGTATTCCTTCTTCATCGATTCTTGCTTCTGGAATAGCACCTTCTTGCACTTTCTTCTTCATACGCATCAGCTCCAGGTCTATAGTTTGAGTAGCTTTAACTTTATCGATTAAAGTCAGTTCCACTCGTATATTCGCCATCATCACATGGGTCCCTGGAGTCTTTAACTCTATTTCTATCCTTTCCAAGTCATACAAAATGGGTCTTTGCGTTGACAATATTACACTCGTACCCGCATATGATCTTCTACTCAATGCGTCAGCTACTACGTTTGTTTTTCCAGGATGGTATTGGATGGTATGATCATGATCTTTCAACAATGCAAGCCATCGTCGTTGCCACATGTTAAGTTCCTTTTGAGTGATGAAATATTTGAGGCTTTTATGATCCGTATAGATCTCCACCTTCTCTCCATACAGGTAATGCCTCCAAATCTTAAGCGCAAAAACGACTGCTGCCAACTCTAGATCATAAGTAGGATAATTCCTCTCATATTCTTTGAGTTGTCGAGAGGCATAGGCTATGACTTTCCCATGTTGCATGAGAACACATCCTAACCCTTTACCTGAAGCATCATTGTAGATGACAAATCCCTCCGAGCTAGATTGTATTGTCGGAACAGGTGCTGAAATCAGTCTCATATTGAGTTTTTGAAAACTCTTTTCATATTCCTCACTCCAACCGAATTTTATATCTTTTCGAGTCAACTGAGTTAATGAAGTAGCGATTCGAGAAAACCCTTCTACGAATCTCCGATAATAACCAGCTAAGCCAAGAAAGCTACGTACTTCGGTCACTGACTTAGGTTGCTCCCAGCTTTGAATTGCTTCAATCTTTGTCGGGTCAACAGATAATCAATGATTTGATATCATGTGCACAAGGAATGAAACTTCCTCAAGCCAGAACTCGCATTTCTTCAACTTGATTTGAAGCTTGTTTTTACGAAACTTTTGGAGTATCAGCCTCAAGTGTTGCTCATGGTCTTCACGGGTTTTGGAGTATATGAGGATGTCATCAATAAAGATGACCACAAAGTGATCCAAATATTCCTTGAATACTCGGTTCATCATATCCATGAAGGTAGCAGGAGCATTAGTCAATCCAAAAGACATGACTAGGAATTCATAATGCCCGTACCGAGTTCTAAAAGCAGTCTTTGGAATGTCATCAGTTTTAATCTTCAACTGATGATATCCGTAACGAAGATCAATCTTTAAAAAGAATTTGGCTCCTTGCAACTTGTCAAATAGATCATCAATGCGAGGCAACGGGTACCTATTTTTGATGGTGACATGATTCAACTCCCGATAATCAATACAAAGTTGCATACTTCCATCTTTCTTCTTTACGAATAGAACAGGAGCACCCCAAGGAGACCTACTAGGATGAATGAAACCGATGTCTAATAATTCCTGTAGTTGGGTTTTTAACTCCTGAAGTTCAAATAAGAGCCATTCGATATGGAGCTTTGGAAATGGGTTTTGTACCTGATTCAAGGTCGATACAAAATTCAATTTCACGCTCTAGGGGTAGGCCATGAAGTTCTTCAAGGAATATGTCATGAAATTTATTAACAAAGAAATATCATTCAAATATGACGTATTTTTATTCAAATCCGTGACATGGGCTAAGAAAGCTTGACATCCGTTTTTCAATAAACGAATAACTTTATGACTTGATATGACAGTGATTGATTTTAGTGGTTTGGTTGCTTGAATTCGCATAATAGGTTGGTTAGGAATATGAAAGCTAACAACCTTACGAAAATAATCGATTTTAGCATAATGAGTAGTTAACCAATCAATCCCTAAAATCACATCAAATGCAAGAATTTTCAAGGAAATAAGATCGACGGGTAACGTGTGGTTATCGATTTGAATCAAACAAGACTTATAAACCGTGGATGTAATGAAGGTTTCTCCCACCAAAGTTTCAACATATAATTCAAAGTATAATTTCTCCGGAGTCAAATTTAAACATTGAGCACAAGTAGGAGAAATAAAGGAATGGGTAGAACTAGTATCAAATAAAGTATAAACTTTGCTAGAGTTTATGATTAGCTTACCCGCGATCACCTCGTTCGGATTCCTCTCTTTTTGGGAGGTTACGACAAACGCTCTCCCTTGAACTACCGGTTTGTCAAGTCTGGGACACCCTTTGATGCCTCCATCCCAGCTGGACTTAACTTTGGTGCATGACAAAATAGGGCTAGGTGACCTTCTTTTCCACAATTATAACACACTTTGGACTGCATCGTGCAGTTTGGACTTATGTGTCCTTCCCCTCCACATTTGTAACATACGACCAGTGGTCGTTCTCCTTCCTTAACAATAGGTGTTGGTGCTGACGTCTTTCCATCCTTGTTGAATCTCCTCTTGTTGAAATGTCCACTCTTATTGTCATGGCCATTATTACCACCGAAGTAATTATCATTTCTGGCATGTTGATTCCCTCCACGTTTGTTGTCACCGCTTTGATGACTGCTACCACTAGTATTATCGACTTGTCGATTGCTCTCTCTTGGTTGGGTTGACTCATTATCGCGCTCCAATAACCGAGTCCTATTCATAACATCTTAATAGAAACACAGTTTTTGAGAAATTAGTTATTGACGTATGTCGGGTTTCAAACGTCTTAGAAACATCCGCGTCATTCTCTCCTTATTATCAACTAAGTGGGAAGCAAACTGAGACAACTCAATAAACTTAGCTTCGTACTGCGCCACGGTCATATTGTTTTGCTCAAGCTTGATGAACTCTACCTCCTTTATGTGACGAATACCTTCAGAAAAGTACTTTTCATTGAACAGCTCTTGGAACTTCTCCCAAGACATTTTGAGTCTGGGCGGGTTGAGTCGCTTTTACTGATTCCCACCGATGTCTGCCTCTGCTGCATAACATGAAGGTGGCAAAGGGAACCTTTTGCTCCTCGGAGCATCCCAAGACATCAAATATCTTGTTGATCTGCTTTATCCACGTCTCCGCCTTAAGTGGTTTGGGTTCTCCAAAAAACTCCGGTGGTCCCAGCTCCTTGAACTGCTTGGCGATGACCGTCCGAGAGTTGTCAGTGTTTCCACCTGCATTTTGGACAGGAGCCGCTTTCGCCTGATGTTGCATGAATTGCATAAAGCCTCTGAACATCCCATCGTTCACCATTTCATCAGTGTTATTATTTACATGAGGATTATTGTCTTCTTGTTGCACATTATCCTGGGCATTAATCTGTGGTGACTCAACGGTCTCATGTGCTTCATTGTTTATCTCAACATTTTCGGATGCCATTTTCAAATACTGCCACAAAACAAGGGTAAATTAACATATCACATATTATCCCTATACTCTGATCGACCAATTAAATACCAAATAAACTTAGGTAGGTCATACTAGCGAAGGAATTCCCTGTCTCTCCCCTCCTAGTTCTTGTCTCACATCTCGATCCACGGATCATATCCTAAGCTTTGATACCAACCTGTGGCGCCCCAAAATAGGTATACATCACCCATCTTGAGTCGCCAAATACATGGTACAAAATTCAAATACAACTTAATTATAAAACAGTCGTGTAAAATTTGACAAAACATAATCTAAGAGTTTTAATAAGAATATTGTCATCTAGACAATATCCACACTCAATGGAGTCCTCATTACATTTATTGTCACACTATTTAACAGAATAGTGAGGACTACTAATGCTATCATCGGATAGTCACTCCATTCCCCAGACTAGTCCGGCTTTCGTTCTCATTTCCTGAAGAGAACATTGAAAGAAATGGTGAGCTCAACTAGCCTAGTAAGAAATATTATGACTAAGATAATGCAGAATAAATTATCATTAGTCTTCAACAATGTTAAACTGATAACATACAATAGACATCAAGTTTAACTGTAGTGGAATAAGCAATCCATTAGAAGAGTCAAGTAGAGCATGATATCTACTATCTTCTATGATTTAAAATGTTTTCATAAATTTTTATCATCGAGACTCGACAATGAATAAACCACATCATTGAGTCATCCTTGCACTCACGGGCCAAGGATATTCATTAAATCATCAATGGTTATGACTATACTTAGAATAATACCTAGTCATAATCATACCAAAAAGCGCCCATCAATGCACTTCTACAGACTCACCGAGGACTTTTACCACATCATTTATAACATTGCGGTCATAATTATACCGAAATAATCTCGGTCATAATCATACCAAGTCCATCTATGCACGTAAGCCAAAGATGACTTTCATCACAATATAAGCATGAGGATGGTGACAATGACATAATAATTCAATAAAACAAGTTCAAGAATAAATTTTAAAGATTTATAAGTTAATTTATCTTGAAATCAATTACGTCAAATTGTCAACATGATCTTTTGCTTTATGGAGTAAAATTTAAGAATGCTCGGAAGAATATTTCCATGAAAAGATACCGGATGAAGCGCAAATATCCAGGATATTATACTAATTTCATGGAGTATAGAAGCCAAAACTTTAACCAAATGAGTATCATAGAATATATGAAACTGCAAATGGATTTTCACCCTCCATGCGATAATCCACGTAGACAGTTCATTTCCACAATTTAATAAGGAATGAATACGAAGGATCATTCACCATGCATGTGATAATCCACATAGACAGGTTATTCCAATAGAATAATAAAGAATTGAACCAGGTCATTTGTAATCCATACAGACAGGATATTCCAACAAAATAATAAGGAATAGAATAACAGAAGAATTCACCATGCATGCGATAGAACCTCACAGACAGGTTATTCCAACAGAATAATAAAGAATGGAACCAGGTCTAGCGTAATCCGCACAGACAGGATATTCCACCAGAATAATAAAGAATGGAATAACAAAGAATTCACCATACATGCGATAGACCGCACTGACATGTTATTCCAACAGAATAATAAAGGATGGAACCAGGTCTAGCGTAATCCGCACAGACAAGATATTCCAACAGAATAATAAATAGTGGAATAACAGAAAATTTTCACCATGTATGCGGTACTTCGCATAGATAGGCTATTCCAACATAATAATAAAGAATGGAATAACAGAAGCTCTCTTCATGAATACGAAAGAAATAATACCCCTTACCTTAGAAAGAAATTGGATACTGGAGTAAAGAGGTAGCATACTTCTCTTCTTCTTTCTCTCTATAATTTCTCTCTATAATAATTGCTCTAAAGCTTTAGTGAATTGGTGAGAAATGAAGGAAGAATGAGCTTTTATTTATAGGAAAAAATTATTTCGATAATTGCATGTTTTGGGGCTTGAAATATTACAGTACAATACCTTCAACTTTTCTTTCATTTTTAATTTAGTCCTGCAAGGATTATCAAACTTGCACCACCTCCCCTAATAGTAAATAATGTGAATCAATAGTTCAATCATGTGAATCAATAGTTATAATCATGTGAAAATACAAATTACAGTATAGTACCTCCATTTATACCTCCATTTTTAACTTAGTTATGCAAATATTATCAATCCTACACTAACTCCCCTAATAGTACAAGAATGTGAATCAATAGTACACACATGTGAACAAATAGTTATAATCATGTGAATTAATAGCAATTAATTGCTCATTTATCCGATTAATTACCCGACTGGTCAGTAAAACTTCCAGACATCAATTAATATAGAAATAAATGTAGATTTTCACTAAAACTAATAATTCCAACACAATAGAACTATCAATTTCATCTTTAATTAACACGAACTTATTCATCATTACTATTATAACTCACAATATTTAACAACCAGGTCGTTCCCAGGAAAGAGGGGGCTTTCCGATAAGGATTTCTCCTTATTGGCGCGTAATTAGATGACCAAACCTCTCCTTGACAGAACTTCTAGACATTGTAAATATTGCAATTTAATAATATGAATAACTTTGTCATCTCAATTATTGACTTAATAATATATCATATTATGCAGATGATATTGTGACAATAATCGAATCAATAATATGAGAGATATGATCAAAGAATTCTTTGTAGCAATAATTAAGTATAACTGAGTGACTTCTCATGTAAGCATCAATAATCAATACCGTGTGCTACTATGCAACCACGCGTATTACAATACTTTTACTATTGGGTAGTTCAACAGTTTAACAGTAAAACTTTCGCTGTTATTTTTATAAAAGGAAAATTATGTCATTTTTTAACTACGACAATACTTGCGTTGTGGGGTCCACCAATGATTGTTCCGTCGTACGAATATTCCCTGTTAAAACGAATATTCCCCGACTAATCGAATATTATATAACCACTTGTTTACTTTGCAAAATTTTTAAATATTAACCACAACTATAACATTATATCAAATCCACACCATACTATTCAAAAATATATTTCGAGAAAATTATTCTTTATTCATAAAAGTTGGGGTCTTACAATCACCGTGGGGAGCACCGGTGTTATTCGTAAAGAAGAAGGATGGGTCAATGCGTCTTTGCATTGATTATAAGGAATTAAACAAAATCACTATTAAGAATAAATATCCATTGCCAAGAATAGATGACTTATTTGAGCAATTTAAGGGTGCTAGATACTTCTGAAAAATAGATTTGAGAAGTGGATATCATCAATTGAAAGTAAGGAAGGAGGATGTACCAAAGACGACATTCAGAACTCGGTATGGACGTTACGAGTTTCTAGTGATGTCTTTCGGATTGATAAATGCCCGTGCTGCATTCATGGATTTGATGAACAGGGTGTTTAAACCATTTTTAGACAAATTTGTGGTGGTATTCATTGACGATATTTTGGTGTACTCTAAATCTAAAGAAGAACACGTGGAACACTTACGTCTAACACTGGAGACGCTAAGAAAAGAAAAGTTGTACGCAAGGAGTTTAATTCAATTTTGCCAATCAAGGCTTAATGAATGTTAAGTCTTTAATTTAAATAGTTTTTACCAAACAAGGCATACGGATTTGAAGTTATTAAGTTTTAAAATGGTTTAGCCAAACAACCCTTATGGCTTTTGATTTTCAAAAAGAAGTAACTGATATCAGTTACATATATATTTATATCTATTATATTATATGTTTCTAAGTACGTAAGTTAGAGAAGGGAGAAAGAATAGAGAAGAAGAAAAAGAAGAGAAAAGTAAGAAAGAAAAGAGAGAAGGGGGAAGAGAAAATTCTCTGTGAATTGAGATTTTAGAAGAAGTTTTTGTAATAATCTTCTAGCAAAGGTATAACCTTACCTTTCTATTTTTCAAAGTTTCAATTTTATCCTATTCAAAAGTTCTCTGTAAAATTGGTGTGAAGGATTAATTGTTTATTATGTGATTTTGTATGATAATTTTTGACATAAATTGTTTTCATGTGGTTTATAGATGATTTAGAGTAAATTGATTCATGTAATATATTTTATTATGGAGGAAATCATATTACAATAAGTTTACATTGACATATGTTTAATATGGATTAAATTAGAATTAAAATTGGTACTCAATTCATAGTATAAGTGTAAATTGTTTATTGATTGTGAAAATATATAAAGAAACGAAAGCAATGTAATTAAAACCAACTGTTTTGGTTGTAAAATTAATTCACAGTGAAGAATTTCTCTATGAATGTCAAAAGAAGAGGAAATAAGAGAAATGGTGAAAGTAAAGGTTATAATATTGATGTTTATGTTGTTTATATGATTAGAAACATGTTAGATGTGGCGACCCCAAATCCAGGTACTTGAAACCCGAACTTGATTCTCCACGATACCATTTCTTTAAGCTGAATAATACTAAATAATAATACATTCGAACTTAATTTACAAACATCAAGTTTACTTCCCTGTGCACGTGACCTTCAAATACATTCCTTACAATACTTGAATAGATACCAAAGACAACTATAACCATTAACTCATAATACACACTTATTCAATCAGCCTTTCCTTTTTCCTTTGTTCGAACTCGAGCCTTGATTGCTCATACATAATCGAAAACATTTAATTTAAGCAAGGATGAGCATTTAAGTGCCCAGCAAGTAATAGCAATTATATATAAGCTGAAAGAATATAAGTATTCTCTTTACATAACACTTCTACACTGCTGCATAGCCTGAGCTACCATGTTTGCAAAGTTTTGCATCGATTAAGGTTGTCGTTCAAAGATTAATAGATTCTTCTATCCTTTGGTTTCGAGTTTGACGTCTTGGCGGCATTATCCAAGTTAAATAAAACCATAAATTATACCCTTACATTTTAAACCTTATTGCATAAGATTAATGTATTAAACTCATTTCATTTCTCAAACTTAGATTCATATTCATTTATCGAATATTTACACAGCACATCCTGCTTTAATCAACGGCTATCCCTTTGTGACTACGAAAGTCGGGATTTAAAATCTTAACCAACATAAAAGTTAAAAATAGTTCATTACTTATCACACATATTACATACACAACCCATACTACTTATTTACCAAGCCTTTTTCTCGGCCATTCATTCGCTCGATGTCCTTCCATCCCACAATTAAAACATCCACCTTTCTTATAGTCGGGGCAACGAGGAGAGGTGTGTCCTTCACGGATGTGTCGCTTGAGGCTCCATCTGGTCAATTTGGATTTTGAGCTTATCCTTCTCTTCCATTGTTTCCATTAACGCCTGACGCATCAACTTTTCTATCTCCCACAACCTTTCCAATGAAGAAACCTTGTTCTCCAAATCCTGCACCTCCGTTGATGCTTGAGCAGCTTCAACTTTAGTGTTTGAATCACTATCTGTCAAATCCAACATTTCTGGATCTGATGCTACGTTTTTCCACGATAGCCACCTCATCCGATTTTGGTTCCTAGTGAGCTTCTATTTCATCTGTTGGCCTCGATATTAGCTCGGGGTGTGAATATGATCCTTCTTATTCCACATATCTTTATCACCGTACATCTACATACATAAGTTACCCTCGACAACATATAGTATATATACACAACAATCAAGAGTTCTATATATCGTTGTCTCTTATTTTGATTGACGATAAATTTATTCAATTCTCATCAACGCCTATCTCTGTAGAAAGCGCTCCATCCACTCTACATCGAATCGCATGAAGGTGATGACTAAAGCTCGGTCCAAGGTATATATCCGGTGTCTTTGGCTTCTATTTCAACCTTCAACCTGTCTTATCTGAATATCTCCTCTCTCGCTCCAACCTCACTCATAACTCTATTTAACTCTATCTGTGCTTACAACATTCACACATATCATCACATGTTACCCAATACACCTCTCACAAGAGTAAAAGTTTTCAAATTGTCTTTGAGGGGTCATATAGACCATGAATACATAGTTTTAACTTGTATTCATACCTTATAAAACAAAACATTACAGGTATGTTTACAATCACAAAGAAGGTAAACTACCATTAATAGTACTTTAGGTGATTAGCCTATTGTACCCTAAACGTCATGCATAACGTATTAATCATACCTAGCGAATATTTACGCCATTAGATTGGATCATTTATCCAAACAACATTGTTCACCTCGGTCTTATCATAGGATTCCGCACCAAAACAATTTGGTTCGGGAAATTTCTTCAATGAACACTTAGAGTTTTCATAAACATTAGTCTAGTGATTCAAATAGCATAGACTCATATCAATAATTCAATTCAATCAATTATTTAGATGTAGCCAAACCGCTGTAAATTAAACTTTTTGAAAACATTTTCGAGAATGACGTCATGATGCCGTCTCAGTATTAACAATCCGCTGAGGATCACGAGTCATTGTATGACTTTGTCATAACACATCATACAATAGTGGAACAATGACTTGGTCAAATTCACACTAAGTATTCATGTATTTACAACTCCATCACATTTTATCATCTCTCGCACTAAAGTTACATGGTACATGAGTGATAATTAAAATAAATTTTGATATTTCAAATCATTTATGTCTAGCCAAAATAAGTAGCATAGGACCCCCAAATCCAGTACTTGAAACCCGAACTCGATTCTCCACGATACCATTTCTTTAAGTCAATAATACTAAATAATAATACATTCAACTTAATTTACATACATCAAGTTTACTTCCTTCCCTGTGCACGTGACCTTCAAATACATTCCTTACAATACTTGAATAGATACCAATACAACTATAAACCATTAACTCATAATACACACTTATTCAATCAAATTTTCCTTTTCCTTTGTTCGTGTTCTCAGCCTTCAAAGTTGCTCATATACATAACTCGAAAACATTTAATTTAAGCAAGGATGAGCATTTAAGTGCCCAAAGAAGTAATAGCAATTATATATAAGTCAAAGAATATAAGTATTCTCTTTACATAACACTTCTACAACGAATTGAAAGTTGTGAAGTAATCAGATCGATAAAAATTCACATAACAACTCTCTTTCAAATTCTTTAAATTTGGCTCGCTCTACCCTTGAATAGGGTTTAAGAAATATACTATGAACATTCTTTTCATTTTCAAATGGTTTAGCGGAATTCTATCCTCAAACCGTCATAACTTATGGGCACGGAGGGTGATCACCTTCATTGTACCCTATATTGATCAATACTACATAACTTGAACGAAATTCATCGCTCACTCTATCCGCTTTACGCAAAAAATCTTCCCATATAGGGATGTTCATACATGCCAGTTCCAAACCCAAGGTTTTTAATCTTGCTCAACAATAATATGTAATTCAACATATATATACGGGTAATTGAAAAGTGTATCAACATGTGAATAAATGCTATGATTATCCAAGTGGGGACACTTGTATAACCATTTAGAAATCAATGAATGTATATATATATCCGAGCTAACATGTTGATAATCAAAGCGTATATAATAACTGCAGAATAGAAAAGAATTCTCAAACTTCTTACTCATGTCCATCAGATAAAGGAAATGCAAAGGTAAGATACTTGCCTCGATTCACGATTACAAATCTCAACTTAGGTTTTATCTCTTTATCACAACCTATCAATAATCGATCATTCGCTCGATTAGAACAATATATCTTAACACATAGTAATCGCTTTATTACAACAAAGACATAGTCCAATCACATAATCACAAAGGATCATACTTTTAGTTCCTATTCTATACTTGAAATATTTTTATACATTTTTCAAATATCTCATCCATGCTCTTACAAAGAGTCTTTTCTTTCTTTTATAAGGTCCGACATTTGTTTGCACAGATCGACAAATTTTTATCGGCAAATACCGAGTCTAAGACTCTTATTCTATACCTCAACATCTCAGAAATATCGACATCTTATTTTTAATCATTTTCGCAATTTCCGAAAATTGAAAAATTTAAAATAATTCAAATCATTACTAAAGGGCCTATAAAGTGATATAATCATTATTATAGGTGTTCTTCTTCAAATTCGTAACTTCATAATCGGTTCTCAAGTCACTTAGTTTGGCCATTATAACTTTCAAATATCTAATCATAATTAAATGATTTAAACATTAAACAATTCCATTATCATTAATAGTTTAATTAATACTAAACTATTAATGAAACCATCGCTAAAATATAAAAGTTATTTATAATAACTCAAACTATTTTTAAAACATTTATATTACCTAAATAATTACTATTAATATTTAAATATTAATGTACTATTTATCCAAATATTAAAAGTCATTAATTATAACTTAAAATATTTTTAAATCCTTAATATCCTCTTTAAATGGTTTTAAATAAATAAAACCATTTTTAAACTATTTATTTAATAATAATTATTAAATAAACTAAATATCATTAACATTATCTTAATATCATTAATATTTAATTATTAATGAAATTATCATTTAAATATTAAAAGTTATATTTTATAACTTCAAATATTTTTAAATACCTTATTTTCATTTAAAATGATTTTTATAATATAAAATCATTTTTAAACTAAATTATTTAATATAATCATTAAATAACTTTAATATCATTAATAATAATTAATTAATGAAATTCATCAAAATATTAAAAGTCATGGAAAATAACTTAAAATATTTTCTTATACCATAAAATAATTTTTCATGATTTTTCATGAATTAAAACTATTTTTAAATCATTTATTTAATATTATAATTAAATAAATAATACCTTTTATATTCCAAAATATTAAATATTTATGAAATATACTCCAAACTATTTTTTGATTTTAAAAATAAATTTTCGAATTTATTAAGTATTTTTAATAATTAAAATCTAATTTTTCTAATTTTTAAATCATTTTCGTAAATTACGTAAATTAAAAATAAATAAAATCCGTCACTAAAGGCTTTAGCGATGTAATTGTCGCTTTTAGGTGTTCTTGAGCCTCAAGAACACTTACAAGGCAAGCTTCAAGGTGCCTAGTTCACCATTAATAATTCTCAATCCATTACGTTTCAAGGCAATCTAATACTTGGTTCTTGTAGTACTCATGTAATACTACACTTACCAACCAACATCATGACTAAACAACATCGATCTAAGAGTTATTAGCCATCAAAAGTTCTAACAATGTTGTTCTTCAACCAAGAACAAATGAGATGCCTACTTTGGGTCCTTATAACTTGTAATCTGTGTATTGTTTGTGTGATATATAAGTTTCAGATTGTAGACTACATGTAGGAATACAGATCTATTACTTAACACTATCATAAAAACAAGAAATCAAGCAGCTAAAGTAAGGTCAAACCTTGTCAGAAAAATCAACACTTAGAAAATTCTCGGTCGCCTAGAATTTTTCTTTTATTAATGCCACAACCCACTTTGACCTTAAATAACTTTTGATCCACAACAAATATGGACCTGATTCTTTTTGGAGATTAAAGACCACATACCAGAATACACATATCAACTTTCATAACATGAAAACTCCAAACATACTGAGATCTACAAGGCCGGACATTTGCTAAAAAAATATTTTCTGGACACTTAGAACTTTTTCTGGGTTTTCCAGAATCAGTTTCATGATCGGTCAATGCACTTTGACCATCAATAACTTTTGATCCACAATAGATATGGACCTTATTCTTTTTGGAGCTTAAAGACAACATATCGTGCTACACATAACAACTTTTAAACAACAAAACTCATGATCGATCGAGCAAATATTTATGGCCTCCGAGATTTGGTGAAAAATAATCGTAATCTCGCTTTTCCAACTTGCTTAAATCTTCAAATTGCGTGCACTTTGATGTTATGGATTCATGATTTATCAACCCGCATCATCAATTAACACCCTATTACACAACTTTAAATAATCAATTACAAAATTAATATGAGATCAAAGGATTTCAAAAATTTAGGGTTTTAATACCTTTTAGCTTTGATTTTTGATTTTGATCCTTTGTTCACGATCTTGTCTTGGCCGACATCGATATTAGCTTATCTCCTCACTCTCTCACACTCAGAATTCGGATTTTTAGAGAGAGAAGGGTTTAGGAGAAATGAAAAATTAAAGTAGCTCATTTCTCTCTTTTAATCATGTAATTAATTAATCTAGATGCATTGATGCTCACAATGGTCGATAATTTATGGTGTAATAGCATAAGTAGCATGAGGGAATTCTAGAAGGTGGTGGTTGGCTAGCTTTTGCAAAGATTCTAGCAACAATGCTACTAATAATACACTAAAAATGGACAAAAAGGGTATTTTGGTAATTTCCCATATAATTTCAAGGGCAATCTTGTACAAGGCAATTAAATGTAATATTTAATCACTAGATTTTAATTCTTACCATTTACCAATTAATTTCTATCCTTTGGTAAATTAAAACACTTATATAATAACATCGAAATTAAACCCTTAATTTAAAATTAGGGTTTTCATTGAAAATTTAGGGTTCTATAATTATCTGTGTGTGTTACTAACACAGTCATTACGGTTTCTAACTTCAACCGATTAAGGTTATAATAATTAGGGTTTGTCCTAATTATCGGCGTAAAAATAGTAATTAGGGTTTATTCTAATTACCGACATCCTTATACACAAGAATTTCATATACACAAATACTACTCACCATATCTCATAATCGAGCTTAATAATTAGGGTTTCACAAAGACAAAGATTATGCTATGACCTAATTGACCGTAATTGCTCAACATTATCTCATCTGCATATACACATAGACATATTTATGGTAATCAGAAAATCATAATATCAATAATATTATATTGTTATTCTTATCTCTTAATCACAATCCCAATTTCGTGGTTTGGATTCCATATCCGACTTATTCTTCGCTCAATAGACAAGTTAAAATAATTAACTTAAATATTCTGACAATTCATATAATAAAATATTTATTATATAATTCTAATTGTCACTTCATATATTATTTCCAATCACGTTTTCATGGAAGATAATTAATAAAAACATTTCGGCTTACAGAAATTAATTACCATAACAATATAATTTGTGGTAATTAATTATTCCAAAATTATTTCTAATTTTTCAAGTAATAAATATATTCGTATTTATCGTTCACTTTACTTGACACTTAGTCTCGTCATTAAAAAAAAAAAATTATACGCAAAATTTCTTATTTATTTTATATAGAAATTCTCGGGTTATTACATTCACCCTCCCTTATAAGGATTCCGTCCCCGGAATCACCGCTTTAAAAACTCATATGCAGAAGGGTACATAGCATATAATCATTGTACGTAGATCTCGATCATACTTGATCGAACTGATCTTTAATTATTCATCATAACACTTGTCTATCCGATTAAGCAGAAATATAAGATATATAAGTTATTCAAATAGCACTGAGTTCTGCTTCCAAATTGCCACCGTATCCTCGGACCGTCATGTTGTAAACCCTTGAGTTGCTTTCATTGGGTTATCGTCGTTGAGTTTGGTCCTGAAATTGCTAACGTCCCACCGCTTCTCCCGTGGTTACGCTTCCTCGCCTCCATTCCCTCTCAGGTGGGACAGCTTCCTCACCTTATGCTCAGTCGATCCACATATGAAGCATCCACTGATCATCCTTGAGTTGGGGCAGTTGGGAGAGATATGACCCTCTTGCCCGCACTTGTAGCATACAAACTTGCCCTTAAGACACTCGCCAGAGTGATTCTTCCCGCAGTTCTTGCACTGCACTACCTGCTTCTTTATACCTTCCTGCTTTACTTGCATTTTCTCAGAAAAATTCCTCATTCTTTTCTCACCCCTATTCCCACTACTACTTTCTATCTTTACTGTTCCTCCTGACTTGCTTTTGTTCTTCTTCTCCTTATGGTAGAGGCTCATGGCCTCACTTCCTGTTCAACAATGATAGCCTTCTCCATGAGTCTCTGTAAAAGTATTGATTTGCAAGATCGACACCTTATTGTAGAGCCGTGGTTTTAAGCCCAAATCAAATCTCCTTGCCTTCCTAGCCTCTCAGATCCACTTGATGTGGAGCAAACCTAGCTAACTCATTAAATTTTATGGCATACTCCAAGCATCACTATGTTATCCTGCTTTAACTCCAGAATCTCACCTCCATTCTAGATCAGATACTAACAGAGAGATAGTTTTCAAAAAATAAATCCTTAAACCTATCCCAAGTAATTTCTTCTTCTCCCCCTGAGTCTTATTTGCCTCCCACCAAAAGTTAGCTTCCCTTTCATCATATAAGTGGCAAAAGCGGTCTTTTTCCCTCATCTACTTTAGCGATTATGAACGCCTTCTCTATCTCGTTCACCCAAGTCCGGGCTTCTATAGGTCACCGATCCTCCTAATTCGTGTGGTCTACTGGCTTTGAAGTCTTTGAATTTTGCCAAGCGATTGTGGCCGGGTTTCCGTAATCGTGTTCCTCCATCAGATAGCCTTTGAGCTACCATGTTTGCAAAGTTTTGCATCGATTCGCGTCGTCGTTGCCCTCAAGATTAGTAGATTCTTCTATCCTTTGGTTTCGAGTTTGACGTCTTGGCGGCATTATCTCGTTAAATAAAACCATAAATTATACCTTACATTTTAAACCTTATTGCATAAGATTAATGTATTAAACTCATTTCATTTCTCAAACTTAGATTCATATTCATTTATCGAATATTTACACAAAGACATCCTCGCTTTAATCAACGGCTATCCCTTTGTGACTACGAAAAGTCTAGATTTAAAATCTTAACCAACATAAAAGTTAAAAATAGTTCATTACTTATCACACATATTACATACATAACCCATACTACTTATTTACCAAGCCTTTTTCTCGGCCATTCATTCGCTCGATGTCCTTCCATCCCATAATTAAAACATCCACCTTTCTTATAGTCGGGGCAACGAGGAGAGGTGTGTCCTTCACGGATGTGTCTCTTGAGGCTCCATCTGGTCAATTTGGATTTTGAGCTTATCCTTCTCTTCCATTGTTTCCATTAACGCTCGACGATCAACTTTTCTATCTCCCACAACCTTTCCAATGAAGAAACCTTGTTCTCCAAATCCTGCACCTCCGTTGATGCTTGAGCAGCTTCAACTTTAGTGTTTGAATCACTATCTGTCAAATCCAACATTTCTGGATCTGATGCTACGTTTTTCCACGATAGCCACCTCATCCGATTTTGGTTCCTAGTGAGCTTCTATTTCATCTGTTGGCCTCGATATTAGCTCGGGGTGTGAATATGATCCTTCTTATTCCACATATCTTTATCACCAGACATCTACATACATAAGTTACCCTGATTAACATATAGTATATATACACAACAATCAAGAGTTCTATATACGTTGTCTCTTATTTTGATTGACGATAAATTTATTCAATTCTCATCAACGCCTATCTCTGCCGAAAGGCAGCTCCATCCACTCTACATCGAATCGCATGAAGGTGATGACTAAAGCCTGGTCCAAGGTATATATCTGGTGTCTTTGGCTTCTATTTCAACCTTCAACCGCCTTATCTCAATATCTCCTCTCGCCCAACCTCACTCATAACTCGCTTAACTCTATCTCGTGCTTACAACATTCACACATATCATCACATGCTTACCCAATACACCTCTCACAAGAGTAAAAGTTTTCAAATTGTCGAGGGGTCATATAGACTATGAACACATAGTTTTAACGGTATTCATACCGCAAAACAAAACATTACCCGGTATGTTTACAATCACAAAGAAGGTAAACTACCATTAATAGTACTTTTAGGTGATTAGCCTATTGTACCCTCTACGCCATGCATAACGATTAATCATACCTAGCGAATATTTACGCCATTAGATTGGATCATTTATCCAAACAACATTGTTCACCTCAGTCTTATCATAGGATTCCGCACCAAACAATTTGGTTCGGGAAATTTCTTTCAATGAACACTTAGAGTTTTCATAAACATTAGTCTAGGCCGATTCAAATAAGATAGACTCATATCAATAATTCAATTCAATCAATTATTTAGATGTAGCCAAACCCCATCTGCAAATTAAACTTTTTGAAAACATTTTCTAGAATGACGCCATGATGCCGCATCAGATTAATAATCCGTTGAGGATGCCGTCATTGTATGACTTTGTTATAACACATCATACAATAGTGGAACAAATGACTTCAGTCAAATTCACACTAAGTATTCATGTATTTACAACTCCATCACATTTTTATCATCTCGCACTGTGTTACATGGTACATGAGTGATAATTAAAAATAAATTTTGATATTTCAAATCATTTGCGTCTAGCCAAAATAAGTAGCATAGACCGTACTTTAAACTATTTCAAAAATGATTACGAGTCTACATTTTTGTTTTCAAAAGCACATAGTGCGTATTTAGCTTGATGTCAAAAATTTTGAAGTTTAGCATAACTAGGAGTTTAGGAAAACCTAACACCTTCACTAAAAATCATTTACTTAACAATCTATCTGCTCTCGTAATCCATAACACTCCATTCACACAAAACTATACCCAGCTCATCAAACCACACTTATGAGTTCATAAATTGCCACAATCATATGAGTTTAAGAACTTATCCTAGTCGGACCTTTGGCGTCCCATTCACCGAGGGGTTCATAAACATTTCATATAATTATGAGTCAAGAATGTCTCATAGGTATGAGTTTTAAGAGCTTCGAACTTAATCTTATATTCTCTATCTATGACCTATCTAATCATTATACACCCTCGAATGGAGTCATCCTCTTAATGTGCATATAACAAATAAATGCGCGACACGTACATTTCAACGATTATTAGTGCGGTAAACTAAGCGGTTTTTACACCAAGTACAATTCAAATTCCCATAATGAAGAATCATACAACTCAATTTACCGACATGAGTCCTCAATTGAATCCCCATCTAACACTAACCCCATTCTCCATACGAATTTAATTCAGATTTATAATTCTCTTCCGGATCTGTACTCAATTGATAGTACAATTCATACACGTTAATCTTCTTGTCAGAAACTTTCCAATCATCGATTGATTCCTTCCGTCATTCATAGCCTTATCGATCACTTCGGGTGATCTCATCGTATATATTACGATTTAGTTCTATATCTTGATCGCTTTATTTTACGATCTCTCATAATCGAACTTTTCGGTCTTTTTTACTCAATCTATTCCCCACTATTTGCTTAACTTTATAATCGAGTTAGGGGAACTCTGCGCGTTTTACACTCGCCGAGATTCATCTTTGAATCTTATCGACCAACTAACTCTATATGAGTTAATACTTATCCTAATCATTGCGGTTATTAGTCTCGTATTCCTACCTAAGCTTCATAACCAACGAATTTTGATACCAACCTTGTGGCGACCCCAAATCCGTGTACTTGAAACCCTAACTCGATTCTCCATGATACCATTTCTTTAAGTCAATAATACTAAATAATAATACATTCAACTTAATTTACATACATCAAGTTTACTTCCCTGTGCACGTGACCTTCAAATACATTCCTTACAATACTTGAATAGATACCAATACAACTATAACCATTAACTCATAATACACACTTATTCAATCAAATTTCCTTTTTCCTTTGTTCGTGTACTCGAGCCTTCAAAGTTGCTCATACATAATCGAAAACATTTAATTTAAGCAAGGATGAGCATTTAAGTGTCCAAATAAGTAATAGCAATTATATATAAGTCTTCGAAAAGAATATAAGTATTCTCTTTACATAACACTTCTACAAATCTAATCGAAAGTCAGGGAAGTAATCAGAATTGAAATTCTTTAAATTTGTTGTGAAGTAATCCTCAAACCGTCATCTTGATAAAAAATTCACATAACAACTCTCTTTCAAATTCTTTAAATTTGGCTCATGCCTCTACCCTTTTTTAATCTTGAATAGGGTTTAAGAAATATACTATGAACATTCTTTTGCATTTTATCCAAAAACACTTGTATGGTTTAGCAATGAATTAATATATATCCTCTATCCTCAAACCATTTACTAACTTATCAGATAAAGGAAATGGGTAAGATATCAACTATCGATTCATTGAATCACATAATCACAACCTATCAATGATCGATCATTCGCTCGATTTTTAGTTCTTAACACATAGTATCGCTTACTTGAAATAGTTTTAGTCCATACATTTTCAAATATCTCATCCATAGCTTCTATACTTGAAATAGTTTTTTACATTTTCTTTTCATAATGCTCTTACAAAGAGTCTTTTCTTTCTTTATAAGGTCCACATTTGTTTGCTCAGGTCACGACGATGCGACAAATTTTTATCGGGTAAATAATTTAGTCTAAGACTCTTATTCTATACCTCAACATCTCAGAATATCGACATCTTATTTTTAATCATTTTCGCAATTTCAAAATTGAAAAATTTAAAATAATTCAAATCATCACTAAAGGGCCTATAGTGATATAATCATATTATATAGGTGTTCTTCTTCAAATTCGTAACTTCATAATCGGGTTCTCAAGTCACCTAGTTTGGTAGCTTATTATAACTTTCAAATATCTAATCATAATTAAATGATTTAAACATTAAACAATTACATTATCATTAATAGTTTAATTAATACTAAACTATTAATGAAACCATTGCTAAAATATAAAAGTTATTTATAATAACTCAAACTATTTTTAAAACATTTATATTACCCAAATAATTACCATTAATATTTAAATATTAATGTACTATTTATCCAAATATTAAAAGTCATTAATTATAACTTAAAATATTTTAAATCCTTAATATCCTCTTTAAATGGTTTTAAATAAATAAAACCATTTTTAAACTATTTATTTAATAATAATTATTAAATAAACTAAATATCATTAACATTATCTTAATATCATTAATATTAATTATTAATGAAATTATCATTTAAATATTAAAAGTTATATTTTATAACTTAAAATATTTTTAAATACCTTATTTTCATTTAAAATGATTTTTATAATATAAAAATCATTTTAAACTAAATTATTTAATATAATCATTAAATAACTTTAATATCATTAATAATAATTAATTAATGAAATTCATCAAAATATTAAAAGTCATGGAAAATAACTTAAAATATTTTCTTATACCATAAAATAATTTTTCATGATTTTTCATGAATTAAAACTATTTTTAAATCATTTATTTAATAATATAATTAAATAAATAAATACCTTTTATATTCCAAAAATATTAAATATTTATGAAATATACTCCAAACTATTTTTGGATTTTAAAAATAAATTTTCAGAATTTATTAAGTATTTTTAATAATTAAAATCTAATTTTCTAATTTTTAAATCATTTTCGAAATTACAAAAATTAAAAATAAATAAAATCAAATACTAAAGGCTTTTAGCGACAAAAAAATCGTATGAGCCTCAAGAACACGATAAGCGATTTAGGTGTTAGTTTGACCATTAATAATTCTCAATCCATTACGTTTACACTAAATACTTGGTTCTTGTAGTACTAAGAGTACACTTACCAACCAACATCATGACTAAACAACATCGATCTAAGAGTTATTAGCCATCAAAAGTTCGACAATCTTTGTTCTTCAAGAACAATGAGATGCCTACTTTGGGTCCTTATAACTTGTAATCAGGTATTGTTTGTGTGATATATAAGTTTCAGATTGTAGACTACATGTAGGAATACGAGATCTATTACTTAACACTATCATAAAAACAAGAAATCAAGCGACTAAAGTAAGGTCAAACCTTGTCGGAAAAATCAACACATAGAAAATTCCGGTCGCCTGAAATTTTTCAGCAAATCTTAAGTCAACCCACTTTGACCTTAAATAACTTTTGATCCACAACAAATATGGACCTGATTCTTTTTGGAGATTAAAGACCACATACCAGAATACACATATCAACTTTCATAACATGAAAACTCCAAACATACTGAGATCTACAAGGCCGGACATTTGCTAAAAAAATATTTTCTGGACACTTAGAACTTTTTCTGGGTTTTCCAGAATCAGTTTCATGATCGGTCAATGCACTTTGACCATCAATAACTTTTGATCCACAATAAATATGGACCTTATTCTTTTTGGAGCTTAAAGACAACATATCAGGCTACACATAACAACTTTTAAACAACAAAACTCATGATCGAGCAAATATTTATGGCCTCTGAGATTTGGTGAAAAATATCAGAATTCGATTTTTCCAACTTGCTTAAATCTTCAAATTCGCGCACTTTGATGTTATGGATTCATGATTTATCAACCCAGATCATCAATTAACACCCTATTACACAACTTTAAATAATCAATTACAAAAATTAACATGAGATCAAAGGATTTCAAAAATTTAGGGTTTTAATACCTTTTAGCTTTGATTTTTGATTTTGATCCTTTGTTGCTGATCTTGTCTTGCTGATTACTGATATTAGCTTATCTCCTCACTCTCTCACACTCTGTAATTCGGATTTTTAGAGAGAGAAGGGTTTAGGAGAAATGAAAAATTAAAGTAGCTCATTTCTCTCTCTTTAATCATGTAATTAATTAATCTAGATGCATTGGATGCTCACAATGGCTGATAATATATGGTGTAATAGCATAGTAGCATGAGGGAATTCTAGAAGGTGGTGGTTGGCTAGCTTTTGCAAAGATTCTAGCAACAATGCTACTAATAATACACTAAAATGGACAAAAAGGGTATTTTGGTAATTTCCCATATAATTTCAAGGGCAATCTTGTACAAGGCAATTAAATGTAATATTTAATCACTAGATTTTAATTCTTACCATTTACCAATTAATTTCTATCCTTTGGTAAATTAAAACACTTATATAATAACATCGAAATTAAACCCTAAATTTAAAATTAGGGTTTTCGATTGAAAATTTAGGGTTCTATAATTATCTGTGTGTGTTACTAACACAGTCATTACGGTTTCTAACTTCAACCGATTAAGGTTATAATAATTAGGGTTTGTCCTAATTATCGGCGTAAAAATAGTAATTAGGGTTTATTCTAATTAATGAGCATCCTTATACACGGTAATTTCATATACACGATCCTTTACTCACCATATCTCATAACTCGAGCTTAATAATTAGGGTTTCACAAAGACAAAGATTATGCTATGACCTAATTGGTAGTAATTGCTCAACATTATCTCTGTTTCACGCATATACACAAGACATATTTATGGTATCAGTAAAATCATAATATCAATAATATTATATTGTTATTCTTATCTCTTAATCACAATCCCAATTTCGTGGTTTGGATTCCATATCGACTTATTCTTTCTTCGTTCAACAGAGTTAAAATAATTAACTTAAATATTCGACAATTCATATAATAAAATATTTATTATATAATTCTAATTGTCACTTCATATATTATTTCCAATCACGTTTTCATGGAAGATAATTAATAAAAACATTTCTACTTTACGAAATTAATTACCATAACAATATAATTTGTGGAAATTAATTATTCCAAAATTATTTCTAATTTTTCAAGTAATAAATATATTCGTATTTATCGTTCACTTTACTTGACACTTAGTCTCGTCATTAAAAAAAAAAAAATTATACGCAAAATTTCTTATTTATTTTATATAGAAATTCTCGGGTTATTACATTAGAAATATTAGTTTATGTTTCTATAAACATATTACACCTTGGGTAGGTTGGTATGGTTGTTAGAAAGGAATTTGTAGGCCTCATTTGGCTTTCTGTAGTGTTCATGATGATAATTCACGAATTCGTATAAGGGAACCCCACCCCGGCGGGCTATCCTAGAGTAAAAACCCCCTCCCCGGTGGGGGGGGGGGGGTGGAAGGGGTAGGGTGTCTACCCAAATTTTTTTAAAAAAACTGACCGGACATATTTTACTAAAATGACCATAACGTTTTTATACGAACTCCGATTGATGCGATTCAAGATAATTCGGAATGAGGACAAATAGGCCTATAACTTTTAAGCTTTAAGTTTTTCAATTTAATGTCATTATAAAGGGTAAAAATGGTCATCTTTAGGACTGTTGTGCATTTGGAGGCAATCGGAGAGCGTCGGGATGCGCGAATGCAAGTGCAATCCTTTGTGTATTAGTATAACCTAATCTAAATAGAATGATAACATGTTGGAAATGTAATAGAATGTTGTATCAAGTTGTTAATATGTATATGGTGCAATGACATGATCACTTAAGTAGTTGTAATAAAGCTAAAATGTGATGTTCATGAAAATATGTGATGTTATTTAAACTTAAACTTAGTTAGTGAGCTATACTAAAAGTGGGAAAGAAACTCATGAAGCTAATATTAACGTAACTATTGTGTATTGTCAATACATATGATATGTGTAGGACTTGTGGTGAACGTGAGTAGTGATTGTTTAACCTACGCACGAGGCAAGTTCTCTAACTCTACTTTTATGATTGTGCAAGTGTTTAAACCTTATTGATGCATTTAGCAAGTTCCTAAACCGACTTATATATCTATTCTAACTTGATTATGTTCATGCAAACTCTTCAACCTAACTCTTACTTTGAGAAGGGTTCCTATCTTTAATTTTGTTTCTTATTACGCAAGTTCCTAAATTCTGTTATTCACAGGTTGATCAAGTTTTATTCCTCAACTTGTTATTAATCATGCACGTTCATTAACTCACTTCTTTTATTGAGTAAGATTAATATCCTTAGCTTATTATTGTTCAAGCAAGGTTTGTTATAATATTCAAATGCTTATGTTTCCTAGTTCATTTCTAAACCATGATTTCGATGTATAATGTTGATTCACTTATAATTCATGACTATTTCATATCATATTGCTATTGAGCACTTGAAGTGATATTAAACTATATTGATTCAATTAATCCTTAGTTGATGTTTGTTGAACTCTAAATTACCTTGAAACTTATCCAAACCAAACTCCCTTTGGTGCAGACTCGTATATAAAAAATAAGATGAACAACCCTATTACAGGGGATTATTAACGTGTAAGAATTTAGATGTTTGTGCAAAATACATTGGACGAAGGGATGATCCCCCTAAGTACGAGAAGTCCCTACAGTCTTATGACTGTTTAGGTTTAAGTTGAAAGAATACTTATAACTTTTGACATAGTTCGTGGTCTTGTGACCCTTAGATATATATATTTCAAATTCTGTTCCTGATTATCATTAATAGAGAATATTATTCAGTTCTATTGAGCCTATTCATTTTGCAGTTGTTATGATATTTTATTCGTTGTCACTTCCAGTGAGCATTTGTTTGCTCACTCTTGCTTATATAACTGTTACAGCTAAAGTTGAGAAGGTCGATAAACCTACCACCAGTAAAGGAAAAGGAAAGATAAACAAGTGTTGAAGACTTGTAAATCTGTTGATTTCTATATTGTCGGACTTTGTTTTAATGGTTGAGATATAATTATTTTATTTTCCGCACTTGATGTTTGTATTTAAAGGTTAGATAACCTGGGAGATTTTACTGAACTTATTGATGAAATTCTTTAATGGGAAGGTTTATTGTTAAACTTTATTATATTTGGGTAGTTAAAAATGAATGTTTAGACAGTGAACATCAAATCTTGTGGGAATGAAGTACCCAGATTTAGGGGTGTCACATTTTCACTAATTAAAACTTGATATGTAAGTATAAAAGTGTTTATAAAGAATAATATTGGAATTTAGAACACTGTTGAAATGGTTAAGAGCTAAAACAGATGGAATTTCCTCTCTTTTCTTCTTATTTTTTTAAAACGGCTGATGGGGGATTCTATTTATAGACCAAATTAGTCGCGAGTCAACCTTCGACTAACCCGGGTGAGCTTGGCCCTGTGGGTCTATTTGTCTCAAAGTACATGCACTCCGACTAATGCACTATCTGCTTGAACTTTCATAACTTTCAATCTAGGAATTCGATGGAGGCGTGTTATACCTTTTCGGAAATCCCTTTCCAAGAGGTACACAATAACATGGGATTTGATCTTTTCTGAATTCGGGAAGATGGGTCCACGACTAGATCTTCGAATCTTCGCAGTCCATCCGTTGAGTTATCTTGTGTTTTTTTTTCACTCGGGAGTGACGTTATGGTTTTGTATAACCTTCATGGCAGTGATTTGACTTGATTTGATGTTGAGTTGGTAAAATTATTCTTTTTCTCTCTGAGGTTGGTTTTGGGCTTGACGTGGTGGCATCTGTCTTCCTCGGGGATATCTTCAAGGTTTAATTTCTAGTGATTCCTTTCTGTATTCAGGGTTATTTCTAAAGTTGATTTGATGATTTCCTGGGGATGTCATTGGGATTTGATTTGATCTCTCGGGGTTGTCATTGGGGTTTGTCTAGATGATTTTGACTTCCAGGTTTGTCTCTGGAAGACAAAAACACGATTTTGCCCTCTTGCATGGCTAGTAACAAGAATGCAAAATTTTGAGTTTCTACAGATGTCCCTCCTTATCATGTTTATGCAATGTAATGGAATGAACATGATAAAGATTACTAGACACTTGAAATATGACAAGATTAAATGATGTCAAGCAAAGTAGCATAATATTATGTTATGGACTCTAAACTTTTTTGTTTGGAGTTACTTCCAACTATATTCTATCACTGATTTCTCCCACCATTTCTGCTTAGGATGGAGTTGTCAATGATGGGGTCCACTGAATTGTCTTGATGTCTACTCAAACGGTAGTTTACACATGCTTTCAACACCGAACTTTCTTGATGTCTACTCGAATGGTAGTTTGCACAACTTTCATCACCGGATCTTTCCCGATGCTACATTGGGTTAAAGCCAATGGTTTAAAATGTCTACCAGTGCTATTGAGATTGATTCGGTGACATGTTGTAGAGATGCTTTTAAAATCCCTGCTTGGGAGATTTTCCTATGGCTTATACCACTGGACCTTTCAGAATTTGACGTCAGGGTTGTCAGCAACAATCTTTGACTTCAGATACACTTTCTAACTTTACCTCCGCTGGGGATGTTCCTCTTCTGATGAGTGACCTCAATGGATATTCCTGATGCCTATCTTGATGATAGTTTACACCGGTTTACATCATCGGATCCTTCCCGATACTATGATGGGGTTGTCACCAATTATTTGGATTCTTATATAGGTGATGCCGATGTTATTGTCGAGGATAGAGCTTACAATGATAATTTCCAAAACATCTTTCCCTTGCCTACTCAAACAGTATTTTATAATGGTCTGGAAATCATCGAACCTTTACGGTGCCTCGGCTAGGGATTTATATAACAGATTCCATCATCAGTCCTCCCCAAGGAAGATAGTTTTCCACGGTTTTGATAATTTGAAAATTGCACCTTCATTTTAAAATTTGAAAATTGCACCTTCAAATTTGAAAATTGCACCTTCATTTTATTCATCATACTTCCCTTCCTAGGCAGCATTATGTGGTTTAAACAAAACCTTAAATTATTACTGTTAGTTTCATTATATGTCATATCTTATTAGTGTCAACATTTAAAATGTAACACATAATTTAAACTCAGACCATAATTCAATTTACTGGATTTTACCATTTATCTTACTGGATTAATGAATTCAATTTACTGAATTAACCAATTTGGTTTACTGAATTATCAAATTCAATTTACTGAATTAACGAATTCAGTTTACTACATTATCAAATTATCATATATGCAGCTTACTATCTTAATTCTCGAATCTCATTTACTTAATCAAACATATAATCATAATATTGCATTTAAACAAAACCTCCAATTATTCCTTGGTACTTTATGCCACTTTTATTAGTGTTATTACCTTATCATCGGTCATTCATTACTTATTTTAAAGCATTCAAATAATTTTCAACACTTAATTATCTAAAATATTTTTCATTTTCATGCTTATATTCATATTCATTCAACTAGTTCATAGTACTTTAATCATATAGCGCATATTTCTATAAATATTTACTATCCCTTTTGTAACAACAAAAGTCAGGATTTACTTCTATTACACAACTTACATAAAAGTTTGATCTTACAAACGATATCTTGATATTCAACAAAAGTGAGGAATACTTCCATATAGATATATATACATATACCTATCCACATATATTTTTATGGATATTCTAATCATTAGTATATGATATTCTAATCAACATATATTTTTTCTGGAATTTTTCAATTTTGTTTATTATTTTTAAATGGTCCAAAACATTTAGATCTTGCAACAATTATCATAAATCATTCCTTTGTCCAATAATTACGAACTTTTCAAGGTGATCTCCTATTATGATCTTCTCCCTCTAGTAAAAAGTTTACAATTTTTGGAGATACGCATAATAAGTTATTTCGGTTCACTTTTAAAATAGTCATTTCTTGTAAAAATCATAACTTTCATTCTACACATCCAAAAATCATCATCTTTGGATTGAAACTTGTTAACTCATCATATTAAGATACCAAAGAATTTTAGAATTTTTAGAGCAAAAAAAAAAATGGACAAAAATACCCTTAGATCCAACTGATCTAAAATAGTTTATTTGGTCCAGTTTTTCTAGAAGGATGGTTTTTGGGAAAACAATTTTTATTTCTTGTGTATTCAATATATTTGAGTGCTACCTCTTGAGTTTAAAATTTAACTTACATATCTAACAACCCTCTTTGACGGATCGCAAAAAGGATGTGTAAATTTTAAATGGTAGCCTTTCAAAGTAGCTAAAAGCTAAGGTTTTCTAAACTTGGAAAACCTATTTTTCTTTTCTTTCTTTTGATTAAACTTTTGACACCCAAAATGGTTAGATCTATACACAATACACCATAAAACATGTAGATCTAAGGTTTTTAAGTTTAAAAACATTATATCTTTATTCCATCAAAACCCAACAAAATAAAAGATGTAAACTATTTTAAAGTTAGATTTTATACCTTTGCTTTATGTGTACTTTTTTTCTTCTGCTAAGGTAATGGATGAATTTATGTGGCACGGATCAAACTCTCTCCCTCTTCCTTTCGAACCCCACGGTTTCTCTTTCCCTCTTTTTATGTTTCTTTGTTTTTCTTTCTAAGCTTTTTGGAAGCTAACTTGGGGAAATAATTGAAAAGTTTACTTGCAATCTTAGGTAAACAATAAGGCTAGAAGTTATAGGGGACACCCACGCATGGAGTGGTTGAACAACTTTGGGAAAAATATTAATTAATCACATGTGTTATTACTCCCTTAAGTGACAGAATACATCCCCTCCCTTTATGCCCAATTTTGATTTTATTTATTTGCCAAATTTTGCTTACTAAAATGACCTAAAAATCCCTCACTAATTGGGCCAAGTTTTGGGCTATCTAATAGTAGTATTAATAATAAAAATATAATAATAATAATAATAGTAATAATTATATTAATAATTCTGATAATAGTAATAATAATAATAATAATAATAATAACAACAATAATAAAAAAAAATAACAATTATTATTTTTATTATTATTATTGTTATTATTATTGTTATTATCATTATTATTTTGTTATTATTGTTGTTATTATTATTACTACTATTATTACTATTAATATTACTATTATTATTATCATTATTATTATTATTACTATTACTATTATTATTATTATTATTATTATTATTATTATTATTATTATTATTATTATTATTATTGTTATTATTACTATTACTATTACTATAATAATTATTATTACTATTACTATTATTATTTTTACTATTATATTTATAATAATATTATAATTATAATTATAATTATTATTATTATTATTATTATTAGTTATTATTATTATTACTAATATTATAATTATTATTATTATTATTATGAATTATTATTATAATTATTACTATTATTATAATTATAATTATTACTATTATTATTACTATTAATATTACTACTACTATTATTATTATTATTATTATTATTATTATTATTATTATTATTATTATATTAAAATTGTAGTAACCGTGTAGTATTTTAATATTTTTGGGGGAAAATGAAATGTTTTGACATAAAGATTAGTCCTTGCAAAAATATTAATAGTTAACATGTAATGCTCTAGTGGTTAGATGCTTTAAGTTTCACACTTGAGGTTGCTAGTTTAAACCTTGAGATAGACAAATTTTTGGAAAAAAATTTAAAGAAGTCGCGTCAGATATGCCATGTAGGCGCCATGTGTGTCACGTCAGCAGGTCAATGCACATGTGATGTTTGGGGGTTCAAAGTCCAAATTTTTGAATAGAAAGGGGCTTAGTGGTCGACTTTGCATTTAACCCTACTTAATTCACATCACATATTCACTCATATTCTCAAA
Organism: Panax ginseng; assembly: GCA_020205605.1. Taxonomy (NCBI): domain Eukaryota; kingdom Viridiplantae; phylum Streptophyta; class Magnoliopsida; order Apiales; family Araliaceae; genus Panax; species Panax ginseng. Next base: position 86,651,350 of record CM035139.1, on the reverse strand, counting down.
GTAAATAAAATAATATTAAAAAAAAATGTATTCGTAAAAATATACATGTAAAATTCTCGTTTCTTACACTTTCGACTAACGACTCCTAAACTTTTCTGTTTTAAGGTGTTGGGTGTAAAGACATCCCATAAGGCTTACTTGTTCGAGTAATAGAGGTCACGGAGTTACAAGATTAAGCATTAAGGGAGAAAAATATAACATATTTTATTCTCATCAAATTCCCCCACACTTATCTTTTGCTTGTCCTCGGGCAAAACAAAAATAAAGTATAACACAAAAATTCAACTAACCTGACTAACTGAACAAACTTGAGCTATAAATTAATATGAATTTCAACATTAACCTCAATGATTCTAAATAATAACTCTTGAAAAACTTCAAAAATAATGCATCATCTAAAATTCCAACTTATTTATGAATCTTACTTCACTCTCAACCCCTCGTGTGTGTGTCTGTGTGAATCCAAATGTATTAAACTAACCAGAACTAAGAAAAATCTATGAACATATAGGAGAAAGAGAAACTCAAACACTTATTTTCACACCACAATTAGTTAAAACGGACAGATAACACCAGAGGATCAAGAGGTTTTTCAATTTTTTTTCTTATTTGCTTAGGTGAGTGCATTTTATGTTCCATCTCACCAGCGAGTGCGTTTTACGCTCCATCTCAACTACCACATGAATCATTTTTCCACTTTTTTCTTTTCTTTTTTTTAATAATCAACCATATTCACTTCAAATTATAGTCAAACAAGCAATAGAATTCCAAAATTTCTCCCCAATTCATTCAATTAAATAAATTCATTCCAAGTTAAAACTAGGTCGACCAGATGTACATGTGCTCAAGAATGAAGGGTCTCAAATAAAGTAATAATCAACAAAGAAAACCAAATTCAGATTATACACAATGTCTATAAATCTTCCAATAAGTTATTAAAGAAAAATCAAAATTTTGTCATTGGTCAAGAATTAAAATCCAAATCAACTTATTACTCAAGTGACTCATCCTAAAAACTACCCCATTTTCATAGGAACACGTAATTTTACTTAGCATGTGCAACAAGTCTTTAAGCCCCAAGTTTACACCAAGTGGTTGACTTTTATCTCGTGAGGGCTTGCAGTCAATATACCCACAAAATTTAAAATTCAAATTAACAAAAACAAATAACCTAAATAAAATAAAATAAATAAAATAACAAAAATCCTAAATCCTCCCCCCCCCCCCTCCACTTAAAACTTACATTATCCCTAATGTAAAGTAAAAAATCAAAGAAGATAAAACAAAATAAATGTAACTAAAAAGAAGAACAGTGAAACAAAAGAAAATTTGATTCTTAGGTTGCATCCTAAGCAACACCTTTGTTTATAGTCTTTAGCTCGACCAAATTTCCTCTTCCAAAATACATTAAATGTACTTTGGGGAGATTGCAATCTAGGTTTCATCTTTTTCTTTGTTATCAAATAATGAAGAGAAAATGGGCATTTAAAAGTAGTCTTCTTTAGATCCCCTAGATCGATTGTAATCTGGAAATAACCTGCCTTTGGAGTATCACTCAAAGTTACCACAGTTCCTTCATCAATATTCTTACTAAGTTCAATTTTCAAGTCATCTTTTCCATCAAGGTCAAAGTTTTCCTGTGCTAAAGAATCAATCACATCAATAGAATAAATAGGATTATCATCACTAGGATATGACATGACATCATAAATATTAAACTTCACAATTTTGCCATCAAATTCCATTGAAAGTGTGCCACTATGAACATCTAACTTAATTTTAGATGTCTTTAAAAATGGTCTTCCTAACAAAATAGGTGGATTTTGGTCACCATTCTCCATATCAAGCACATAAAAATTAGTAGGAAAAATTAAATCATCGACTTGCATAAGAACATCCTCAACTACACCCTTAGGATAAGTATTAGATCCATTAGCCAACTAATCAAAATACTAGTTTTGTTCAAAGGTTCAAGTTGCAAAAATGCATATATAGAATATGACATGACATTGATAGAAACTTCTAAGTCTGGCATGGCTTTTTCAAATCTAGTGTTACCTATCGTGCAATGGATTGTAAACATACCAAAATCTTGGCACTTTGTAGGGAGTTTTCTTTGAATAACTATTGAGACATTCTCCCATACCTTTAGCTTTCCATATCTTTATAGTTCTTGTTTCCTCTTGTGTGTACACAGTTCTTTCAAATATTTAACATATCTAGGTACTTGTTTAATAGCATCTAACAATGGAGTGTTTACCTCACATTTATAGAAAGTCTCATACAAATATGAATTTTTCTCATATGTTCTATTTTTTTTTAAAGCATGAGGAAAATGAAGTACCATTTCATACTCAAAGAGAGGAGAAAATTTACGATTAGCTTCATCTTTGTTGTACATAACACCGATGTCTATTTTTTAACCTCATATGCATTGTTTTGCTGTTGTGGTGTAGGTACTAGTTTTTCTGGAATTTCTACCTCTTTACCATTTCTCAAAGTGTTGTCACTTGAATTGTCTTTTGGATTCACCACTGTAATGACCCCAAGAATTTAATAATTCAACCCTCAACTTCGGTCATTAATATTACATCTAACTTCTAATTTTACATCATTATTTGATGTCATATTTAATAAAATGCAAAATAATTTAAAATTTTCTCTCTTCTTCACTCATTAGTCTGAATCACAACCTTTATCATTTGCATAACTTATAATTATACTTATTTATGATTCACTTTGTTAGAGTTAACATATATAGTCTTATGTATCATATTTGATACCCCTTTTATATTGGATAGCTCAAACTTTACAACTCAACATTTATTATACATCACAAACCACTAAGTACATTTCAGAACCTTAAACATGGTTCAGAAATAATAACTTCAGCTAAAATATTTAATCTTCAAGCATTACTTCCGATCTAAGTCATTCAAGTAGCACATAGTGTTACCTTGAATCCTTAACCTGTAAAAATAGTTATTTGCAAGATTGAGCTCGATAGCTCAGCAAATCTAATAATTTTCATGCATCACATAGCACATAAAGAACATGCTCAAGTTATACATCATAATCATTAAATCAAAATATCATACATGTTGTATTTGACATAACAATTATAAAGATCGAGTTCCTTACTAAATCAACATCCTTTACTCAATTAATGTAGTCATAAATTGACTTTAACATTTCATACTTACAACATATGCAATACATCACGCTCTTTGAAAAATAGATTAAAAATAATTCATCATCAAGTTCACATAGCAGTAGGAACTGAAAGACTTGCCTAGATCGAAGATTATCAACTACAACTTAACTGCTTTGCGTTTATCCAACATCAATTCAAAAGTTCATATACACATGCATCAATCACACACATATAATGAAACCACATTGACTCTTAGTCCTAATCTTTTTTATAACTTGTGCATCTTTGAAACTTATAACCTATTTTAAGGTTTAACTATTCTTTATTTAACACTTAACATTTAGTTAAGCCACTAATTTAACATTCGACTCACTCCTCTTTATACTTTTATTTTAATCGACACTTAGCATTCGGTTAAGTTGTCATAACTTGATGTTACATTATATCAATGTATTATCTTCATTAAAGTTAATTAAATTAACTTCCATCCCATGCTTTTAAATTACTTCCTTCAAATGATTACTTAACATTTAGTTAAGTTCTTATAGTCTATCATTTACATCCTTCTATATGTATATTAGATTAGTTAAATTAATTATCATAACCTTCCTATCATGCTTTAAATTTCATCTTATGCTTTCAAGATATTTCTTTCAATGAATAATTACCATGTAGTTAAGTCATTCACATTTGTCTCTATATCATTTTTGATGTATACTAGGTTAGTTAAATTAATCAACTCAACCTTTAATTATGTTTCCAAAATTTTATTTTAATTTGTAACTTAATATTAATTTAAGTATTTAAAGTCTTCCAATATGCCTTATTAAGTGTTTAATAGACATTAGAATTGATTATATAACATTTCTCTTAGTCATGCACTAAAGCCTTCCTTATTGGGTAGTTTTATGCTTGGTTACGGCGATGCAGTGCTGGTACCAAAATTCAGTTGACCAAGTAAGCTGGTGTTGCGGGGCCAGAAATGGCCTAGAGCCTGGCGCTGCGGCGCTAGTTCGCAGAACCAGATTCTTTAGTTCCCGAATAAATACAACACAGGCCAAAACTCCCAATTTTTTTTCTTTAACAAATATTTAATCATACCCAAACACTATAATATTAGTAGAATCATTACCCAACATATGTATAACCATTATAACATCAAAAACATCCATAACAACCCATCTTAGAGACCTAAATTTTCATGATCATGCAAATTTCACATATTTTGATATACTTAGCGTAATTAATCACTACAAACTCGTTTTAACTCCGTTTTAGTTCATTTCAATTGGGTTCTTTTCGTTTCTTAGAGGAGAACATCAATCAACCATCAATTAACAGATTCTAATATGAATTCCCAACTAATTTTAGTCTCAAAATAGATCAAAATACATATATTACCACAAAACTCAAATTTTCTCTTCTAACACATGTTTTCATGATTTTGTTTACTTCAAAATCATCCTTAGATGATGTTTAACCAACTACGTACAACCAAGAACATATATAATCAATTTCTTGACAAATCCTCCACCAAAATCTATTTACAAAGAAAAACTGAAGAACAAAAAACTATAGTTTTAGGGCTTGGTTATTACCTTTAATTAGCCATAAAGTTTGAACCATCTTCTTTGATTCTCACAAAGCACCTTCTTCTAAATTTCACAGAGGATTTCTTCTCTCTATCTCTCAATTTTCTCTCCTAAGCTCTCTCCACTTCTCTGTGTTTTGCTAACTGATAAACTCACTTTACGTGTTTTTACTCAAGTTTTAGTTACAAAAACCCAAAAGGTTTTAACTGATAAAAATGCCAAAGTCTCAAGACCTTGTTTGGCTAGCTTCAATTTAGTCCCTTTTAATTTATTCATATAATTTTCTTACCATAAGGTTTTTATGTCACACCTTATTAACAAATTTTAATATTTTGAATTAAATCAAATTAAACTTAGCCAACACAATATTTCATTAGCCAATATAATCATAAGGTTATTTAACAACTCATTAATCCTTTGATTTAATTATTTAATTAAACAAGATTAGCGTAATAAAATACGCCCCAATTATAAAATCATTTAATCAATATTATCACACCCAAACAAATTATTTTATAACAAATTTTCATTGAATATTTATTTCATATCATAGATATTTAAACTAAAATATTTATTTTGTTCGATAAATATTCTAACTATTTACTGAAACTCAAAATTCATATTACATTAACATATTACATTCATATGTAATATATTACTTTATCATTGTATTAAAACAAATATATTCACATTAATTCACTCTTTAACTTAAGTGAATTACACACATTATTTATGAAATTTAATTCATAACAATTCCATTGCCACGAAGGCATAATAATCAAATTATATTACTTCATAACATAATTTTCAACTTCTTTAAATTAACTAATATTATTCAATTAATTTCCTTTTTGTAACAACTTTATTTAATTTCTTCAATATATGATTATATATATATATATATATATATATTTTATTTGTTTATTAAATTCTTATTTAATAATTTCGAAAAATTTGGATTGTCGCATCTCGCCCCCTTATAAGGATTCCGTCGTCGGAATCACCGAAACATCTATCACTCAGTTTTCATTAAAAAAAAATTAAAAATTCAAAAAATTTATTGTCAAGTAACTTAAACGCATTAACTTAATATAGGTTTTACCATTCCTAATCCATTTGTTATCCTCAACAAATTCTTATCGGTTTTATTTCATAACCTTTATTTGAACTCGAAATATTTTGAGTATCATATATTCTTTAACATATTCATTTTCTTTTCTAAGGATCATTTTTGTACACCAAATTCATAAACACTCGGGATATTACAAACACTATTTGAGAGGGTAACTTTCCCGAACATTGCGCCTCCAAACGACTTATTGTAGTTACCATTTGTCCCATTTGCGTACCCAAATTCTAAATACTTGCCTTCGTTTCTTGTTGAAACTATGTTGGGTAAATTCTAGATACGTTCTACGCGCAAGTGTACGTGGTCAGCAAGTAATATAATAATAAGTAGAGTATCGTTCCCACAGAGACTAGTATGAAATTTAATCTAATAATTACCAGTTTTATACAAATTCAATTTTATTAAATTATTCAAAATTAATTATTATAATTAATAAAAACTAATAAACTAAAAATCAAAATAAATCAACACAAATAATTAATTGTAATTTCAAGCAGATAATGGAGAATTAGGCTTAAAATGTCACTCTAAGTTTCACTATGATTATAACACCTTTTTCCAGTTTAATTAACTATCTCAGTTTGTTAATCAAGAACACTCAAGTAGAATTAGCCATCTCTCGATACACTAACACCATATTAACTTAAATCCATAAATTGATAGAATTAAGCCAAACACCCTAATTAACTAATTCACTATATCTCTATGTGAATTAAAATTAAATAAGGTTTAAATTCCAAGTTCTTTATTGATTACATGCGATGTTAGGTATATCTCTATCCTAAACATTCATCAAGATTCTACCAAAACGCAGAATTCCAGAACACATGCTATTGTGATTAGGTCTAGATTCATACATCATCCCTCGAGTCCATACAAATTCACATAAAATTGGTGATCAAGCAATTCATAAATTAAGTATAAATCACAATAGTTAAGTTGAATATATAATTTTATTAAACTAAAATTACGGCATGACAATCATTGTTAAACACTAAAGATCCATTCCAAGCCTAAAAAGTAATTTAGTTCATCATAGCTAAATTGAAAACTGAATAAAGTAAAGAACTCATCATCCAAATTACAAGAACTAAATTTAAGAAAAAGAATAGTAATACACCACCCTTCTCAATTTTGCAATCTTCGTGAATCTCCTTCCTTTGCTCCTCCACTGTTCTTCTCTCAATTAGAGCTCCAAAAGTGTAACTGGTTATTGTGCAATTGTAGTCTCTTCTAATTGACATAAGTTATTTTTATAGCTGAACCAAATACAATCCCAATCCATACCAAATTATCCAATCCAAGCCTCTTCAGAATTTGAATCAAAACTAAACTCCTTTTTGTACCCAAATGATTACTAGTCCCAAAAATCCCCATAACTAAGAAAAAACTTCCTTTTTACACTCCTTATTTAACCCTATTACATAAGGAAATCATTAATCCATTTAAAACTCAATTTCCATACTCAAGAAAAAAAATCTGCAGTTAACTCATCTGACCGGCGCGCCCCACGCCGGGTCTCTTCATTACGTAGCGTGGCCCGCATCGTCCCAACAGTATGTCATCCTCGTGTAGCACGCCCCACACCATTTCCTATAAATCTATGGCGTGCCCCGCGCTGGTTGAACAGAATGCGGAAAATAAACTAGATCCAACTAAAATCAAACAGTTACCAAATTTAAGGGTCAAAAGGGGATACTTATGCTTTATTTTTCATTCGCGGGGGCTTTTTGCTCTTATTTCTCGTTTTTCACTTTTTATTTTACTCATAGTTGTGCAATGTCTAGTCCTCTTAGGCTTTTCAATGCTACCCTTTAGCGAGCGTTCAACCAAAAATTCCTAAACCATTAAGGCTTTAGGGCGCTAGGTGTAGAGATAATCCCCTCGAGTGTACTTACACAAGTAACAAAGGCCACAGAACTAGACTAACCATGGTGTTTATTCTTTTTTTTTCTTTTTCTTAAGATGGCTTATATATCCCAAATTTTTACCCAAACTTAGATTCTTGTCTAATCTTAGTCATCTCTGCCAATTCATGTCTTCCTTTTATTCAAACTAGCATTATCCTTAAGAATTCCATTATGTGTCCATTTAAACTCAATCAGTCAACATGCTCGTATCTAAGGTGCTAACCTGATTATATAAATTTCAAACAGTTAAAGATTCAATTTATGACAAGAAATCACATCAAAGTCTTAATAATCAATACCATACTTGTCTACATAATTCCGATCTCATCATTGGCCAAAATAGACTCTTACTATCTAGCAGTTGGATTTATGCCAATGTATGATCTAAATGCAATAAAATAGTAAACTAAACTAATATGCCTTTATATATATGTGTGTGTGTATGTGTGTGTGTGTGTCCATAAATGAATGAATTAAACGATACAACCAACAAAACAACACAAACAATTATTAACAACTTATCAAAAATCTAACATAAATATGTAATCATAATCAAGACTAATCAACCATGAAAATTCCCCCCAAACTTAATACAAGTAATGTCCCCATTACAGAAATATAAAGAAAAAAACGTGAGGACTTCCGTGAAAGACGAGTCACTACTCGTCGTCATCCAAAGGAAAATATGCTAGAAGAATAGGAGGAATATGCATGTAGATCGGCACGGCACTTGGATTACACCGAGAAAAAGCATCAGCAAGAGTATTGAAAGCATTATTATTGTACTGATGCATCATATCCTGACGCTGAGCCAACCATAAGAAATCATTCTATGGAACCCGTGAAGTGGTGGCATGCCCAGGTTGTTCTTCCATTGGATCAGCTGCGACCGGGGGTGAGGGTGGTCATATCATGATATAACCTTCTCCTCTTGGGTGTGATTATGCCCCGTCCCATGCTTTATATTTGTCAATGGAAGCATGGTCGAGGATTTCCATTGGTTGCTAAATTGGTTCAGAGGAATGCCATTGCACTCCAGCTTTATGGCATAAATTAGTAATGAGAAATCCATAGAGAAGGCCACCTGTGGTACTACCCCGTAACAACCTGTCGATCGACTCTTGAATGCACGTACCCACATCCACGTTATAAAATATAACTACATTATTCGTACAAAAGTGGTGCTGGACAATTCCATACAACAGTTGCGCCCGTTCCTTAGTCACATCGTTCTGATGACGTGTGGGCATCAACCTGGCACATATGAAGGCGTACCATGCTTTTCCATAGCGATTTGCGACAGAGTGAGGAAAGCTTATTTTTTTATTAGTTCTAGCTCGGGTAACCCACTACGTTCTTGGTTTACACAATCTCGCAATAAGTTCATCCAGATCAGGCAAACGGTCCTCATAGCATGCATCCGAAGGTGTTTCCAGCCCAAAGTACTCGTTGATTTCATTGGCATGGAATGACACTGGTCTACCCCATACCATGACCGTATGACCAACATGTTCAATAACATTAGCATATAATTCCTTTACAATGTTGATCTCCATGGGTTGTCACTCCACCAGTTGAAATCAGTTGCATTCCACAATCATTAATGCCATATCCTCGTCAAGATTCCTATTCGGATTTAACCCCCTTTCTAACACCAAAGTCTTTTTATCAATCATCATTTTTAACCTCGTTTCGGCGACCTCACTTACGAATTTGGTGCTGTCGAATTGGGCTTGAGCACTAGAGGTGGAGGCACGCGGTCGCTTGTGAGTAGACATTATGTGTTGAGAGTAATAGAGGGTGAGAATTTGGTTGAGGCAATATAGCAAGAAGTTGGTGGGAATCTCTGTGTTTCCCCCAAATGTAATTCAAATAACTACATAATTATCCCGAAAGAAACTCCCCTTTAATATAGACCTCGGGCAATAGTATCCCGAGGAATCCACAATAAACGCAATATAATAACAAAATATAGGCTTTTCCCAACACAGTATTTCAATGGAGTTACCTTATTTTTGCTAATCACAGTCCAAAAAATAATCTTCTTAATGCTCATAACTTTGTCGCCCAATTACAGAGAACACTATGTAATCGTGGAGGTGAAGTTGAGATGATGTAAATGAATCGAGCAAGTAGTAGCAATGAGGGTTTGGAAAGGATGAGGAAAATAGAAGTTGAAAGGTATGGGAAATGTAAGAGGTTTGGAATTTGAAAGTAGAGGGTGTGGGGGAGAGATAAAGAAGTAGATATGGAAGAGGAATCGGGGAGGAGTATGAGAGAAGCAGTGCCAAGAAGTTGGGATGAACTTGTATGCCTTGTGTGGGGTAGGTATAGTGGTTGTGGGTCAGTGGGAGGCTTTGGGCTTAGTTTAGAATGGGGAAGGGAAATGACACACTGGTTTTTAAAACTAAAATTGCCGAACGGCGCACCCTGCGTTATGTCTTCATGTTAGGTGGCGCGCCCCGCGCTGGGTATGTAGTGTGTAAGCTCAGGTTGGTACTCCCTGCGCTGTTTGGTAGTGCTCCCTGGTGTGCCCACACCATGTATGCAGTGTGTGCCTTTTGTGGTAGTTCGCCCCACGCTAGTTAGTATTGATTTGGGGCGCGCCTCGCGCCATGGGGGCAGTGTCTGAGTTGATGTACTTTTTCCTTAATTCCCTACAAATAAATCACAATTAAGTCGTTACTACTATATTTTATTGAAAAATAGCTATCTAGGCTATGATATAAACTAAAATTTATTAAACAAAGGTAAGAGAAAAGGGTTAGAGCTTGGGTTGCCTCCCAAGTAGCACTTGTTTTTTAGTCTTTCAGCTTGATTACTCCCTGTTTATAGTGCATCGGAAAGTGTGATCGCAGCGGCTTCATTGTCGATGTGGCCAGCCCATTAATTCTTTAACCGTTGGTCGTTGACTTTGAATGTTTCAAGAGGATTTCTGTTGTACAGTTCAACGGCGTCATGTGGGAAAATAGTCTTGATCGTAAATGGTCCCGACCATCAGGATTAAAGCTTTTCGGGAAATAATCTCAGTCTTGAGTTAAACAGTAATACAGATTGTCCCGGTTCAAACTTTCTTTGTAAAATCTTTTGATCGTGCCACTTCTTGACGTTTTCCTTATACAGTTTTGAGTTCTCGTAAGCTTGCAGTCAAAATTCATCGAGTTCATTCAATTGGAGTAATCTCTTCTCTCTTGCAGCTATTTGATCAAAGTTAAGTTTTTGAATGGCCCAATACGCCATGTGTTGAAGTTCCACAGAAAGGTGACATGCTTTCCCGTAGACCAATTGATATGGAGACATCCTAATTGGTGTCCTGTATGTTTTCTTATAACCCCATAAAGAGTCGTCTAACTTTAGAGACCAATATTTTCTGCTCGGATTCACCACCTTCTCTAAAATTCACTTCACCTCTCAGTTAGAAAACTCAACTTGGCCACTTGTTTGGGGATAACAAGTTGTTGCAACCCTATGATTTACCCTGTCCTTTTTCAAGAAAGCTGTAAAGGACCTATTGCAAAAGTGACTTCCCTCATTAATTGTTATTGCTCTTGGCGTGCCAAACCTTGTGAAAATATTCTTCTATAGAAACTTTAGAACCACCTTGGCATCATTCGAAGGGAGTGTTATGGCTTCAACCCACTTTGACACGTAATCCACAGCTAGCAAAATATACATGTTGTTGAATGAAGGCGGAAAAGGTCCCATGAAGTCCATCCCCCATACATTAAAAACCTCAACTTCCATGATCGTGTTGAGCGGCATCTTATTCCTTTTTTGATATATTTCCCACTCTTTGGCATCTATTGCAGTTTTTCACGAACTTGTGGGCATCCTTGAACATAGTAGGCCAATAGAATCTTGTATGAAGTACCTTGGTCGATGTCCGTTCAATCCCATAATGTCCCCCATATGCAGATTAATGGCATTCGTGCAAAATATTCTTCACTTCGCTGTAAGGCACACATCTACGGATCATTTTATATGCACATTGTCTAAAGAGATAGAGCTCATCCCACATGTACCACTTGACATTATGTAGGAAATTTATTGTCTGTTGACGTGTCAAATCAAGGGCAAGGATATTGCTCACCAAGTAATTAACAAAATCTGCATACCATGGAAATTCAATATTTATTCTAAATAGCTGCTCATCCGAAAATGACTCATTGATCAAACATTTATCTGCCCCGTCCTTATCCAGATTTTCCAGTCTCGAAAGATGATCCGCTACTTGATTTTCTATCCCCTTCCTATCCTTTATTTCTAAGTTAAATTCCTAAAGGATTAGAATCCATCTAATGAGCCTAGGCTTAGAATCCTTCTTTGAGATCAGATAACGAATCGATGAGTGATCCGTGTATACCACCACCTTTGTTCCAATCAAATAAGCTCTGAATTTGTCAAAGGCGTATACTACTCCAAGTAATTCTCAGTGGTTGTATAGTTTAATTGAGCATCCGTGAGGGTTTTACTTACATAGTATATGACATGGAATATCTTCTCTCGACGTTGACCCAAAATATCCCCTACCACATAGTCGCTAGCATCGCACATTAACTCAAAAGGCATTGTCCAATCCGGTGCTACGATCACGGGATCTATAGTCAATTTCTTTTTCAAATGCTCAAACTTTGACATGCATTCTTCCTCAAAACTAAAGATTGCATCTTTCTCTAATAAACTGCATAATGGTTTAGCAATCTTAGAGAAATCTTTAATGAACCTACGGTAGAATCCGGCGTGTCCAAGAAAGTTGCGGATTCTCTCCACTGTAGTCGGCGATGGAAGATTCTCGATTGTGTCTAGCTTTGCCCTATCAACTTCTAAACTCTTTGCAGAGACTTTGTGCCCTAGAATAATTCTTTCTTCAACCATAAAGCAGAACTTTCTCCCAGTTTGGCACCAAGTTAGTTTCCACACATCGTTTTAGAACCATGACCGGATTTTCAAGACATATATCAAAAGTGTGCCCATAGACTGAGAAGTCATCAATGAAAACTTTAACATTTCTCTCCATCATGTCTGAAAAGATGGCCATCATACATCTTTGGAAAGTCGTTGGTGCATTACACAACCTAAAGGACATCATCTTGAAAGCAAAGGTGTCGTATAGGCACATGAAGGTGGTCTTTTCTTGATCTTTAGGAGCTATGACTATCTAGTTGTACCCCGAATATCCATCCAGCAAACAATAGTATTCATTCCCAGCCAACCGGTCCAACATCTGATCGATAAAGGGTAGAGAAAAGTGGTCCTTTCGAGTTTCCTTATTAAGCTTTCTGTAGTCCATACAAACCCTCCATCCGGTCACTGTCCTCATTGGAATCAGTTTGTTATCATCATTTCTTACAACTGTCATTCCACCCTTTTTTGGAACACATTAAACTGAACTTACCCATGTACTATCTTAAATTGGGTAAATTATTCCAGCATCCAACCACTTCAATATTTCTTTCTTCACCACTTATTTTATGATTGGATTTTACTTTCTCTGTTATTCCACTATTGGCTTTGAGTCCTCTTCCAAGAGAATCTTGTGCATACAAAATAAAGGGCTTATTCCCTTGATGTCAGCAATTGTCCACCCTATCATAAACTTGTATTCTCTAAGTATCCTCAGAAATTTACTTTCCTGCAATTCGTTAAGCGCAGATGCAATAATAAAAGGTATAGTATTTGAAATACCGAAATAAGCATGCCTGAGGTGTTTAGGAAGAGGCTTAAGCTCAAGAGTGGGTGGCTCCTCAAGTGAAGGTTCATTCTTGCCGAAGCTTTCTCTTCTATATGTAGAGGCTCGAATGGTACCTTAAACCTACTTACTCTAAGCAAAGAATCCAACATATGCAAGTAGTCCACGAATTCTGGATCATCCAAGTCCTTATCTCCTAGTAGAGTATTTTCCAACGGATCTCTGACCAAACCTCTAACCAAGTCTTTGTTTACCATTCTGTTGATCACATCCATTCGAAAACATTTTCCTCATCTGTAGGGAAGCTCATGGCTTTGAACACATTGAATTTAACTTCTTGTTCTTGTACCCTCATTGTTAATTCCCCTTTCTGAACATCGATAAGAGTTCTCCCAGTAGCCAAAAATGGTCTCCCTAAAAAGATTGCGATATTTTTGTCCTCTTCATAATCCAAAAGTATAAAATCTGCAGAAAAAATAAACTTATCCACCTTAACTAAAATGTCTTCCATAATCCCTCTCGGATAAGTCACTGATATGTTTGCTAGCTGTAGTAATATGTTTGTAGGCTTCAGAGCTGGCAAACCCAACTGAGTATGTACTGACAAAGGCATGAGGTTTACACTCGCCCCCAAATCACACAAACACTTGTTGAAGGCCATATTCCTGATTGTGCAGGGAATGGTAAAACTCCCAGGATCCTTTAAGTTTGGAGGCAACTTTCTCTGTAAAATTGTACTACATTCCTTCGTTAAAGCCACAGTCTCAAAATCCTCTAACTTCTTCGTCCTTGACAGAATGCCCTTCATGAATTTAGTATAATTCAGTATTTGTTCTAAGGCTTCTGCGAAAGGAATGTTGATATGAAGTTACTTGAAAACTTCCAAAAATTTTGAGAACTGCTTATCCAATTTTTGTTTTTGCACCCTCTGCTAGAATGGTGGTGGAGGATAAACAACGGGCTCAACATCTGTCTTACTCTTGTCCACGTGCGTGTCCTCACCTTATTTATCTTTAACCACTTTATCTTCACCTTGTTTAACATCATTCTTCGCTGAATTTTCTGCATTCTATCCCTTAAGATGCTTTCCACTCCTCAAAGTGATTGCTTGACACTGTTCATGATTCCCCTTTAGATTTTTCTTAGTGTCAGTAGGTAGAGTCCCTTGAGGCCTGTTATTCAGTGTCACCGCAAGTTATCCCATCTAATTTTCTAAGTTCTTGATGGCCACTGCTTGTGATTTCATTGCTGCCTCATTCCCAGATATGTACTTCAACAGCAGCTCTTCCAAATCTGACTTCTTTTCTTGATGTGGAGCTGCTTGTTGATGCTGATTTTGAAATCTAGGGGGATAAGATGGTCGTGGAGCCTGCTAATTTTGATTATTACTCCACAAAAAATTTGGATGATTCTTATTCCTTGGATTGTAGGCAGTCTGATACAGATTATGAGGAATTCTATTATAGCTGCCAACAAACTGTAAAGCTACTGGGTTAATGGAACACTACTCCGTAGGATGTTCCCCCGAACACAACTCATAAATAAAAGAAACATGTTGTGTCTGTGCACCTGTAAGAGCATCCATCTTCTTTGATAATGCTGAAATTTGTGCCGCTAACGCTGTTACCCCATCTACTTCTAACACCCCAGCTACCTTAAGTTGTGTCATTCTCGTTGTGGGCCAATGCTAATTATTAGCTGCCATCGTCTCTATCAAATCGTATGCCTCCTCATAATTCTTAGCCATGAAAGCTCCACCTGACGATGCATCAATACTAGTCCAGAGATTGTGTAATACCCAAGAATTTCCAAATATTATTGATGAATAAATTAATGAAAGTCAGATATTTACGTGAGTATAAATAAATATTGTTGTGGATGGTTTATAGAAACCCTATTCAATTAAGTTAACTGTTGAACGCTGCGACAATAAAGTAATATGATGAGATTGGTGAAGAGCTTGATATAAAGCTTATGAGAATTTGCCTAGTGTGGCATAATGAAGGCCAAATAAACTTATTAAGTGAATTAAAAGAGAAACGGTTTAATAAGGGAAAGAATTAATTATGTGTAATTGTATAATTTCATGTATGAAATGAATAGACTCTTTAACTAGTGGCCAAAACTTTAAAAGTTAGTTATTGCAATGGCTATTAAATGGAACATTATTGTAATATGTGACATCATTAAAATCATATGATAAGAGTACATTTGAATGGTATTAGGTAACCAGTAGCACAATAAAATCATATATGACCTTTTAAATACATAATTAATTAATTAAATGTGTATTCTAGAAAGTCAGAAAGGGATTAAATGTTTTAAATGAACATTTAATATTGGACAGTGATATAATAATTATATATGTGTGATGAGTGAGTTTTATACCCATGAATTGGATACATTCGGGCTTAATTTATTGTTGTTCTTAAGTCTTTTAGGATGTTTTTATGTGTTTGTGTCTATTCATGCATGTTTTATGTTATTTTATAGGAATTGGGACAAAAGTTACATGGATCGATGTTTGGGGTGGCTAGATTCGCATTTTCGGCTTGCCATTTACACAGCAGTCACTTCAGAGCCAATTTGACTATAGCTCCTGACATTATTTCGAAAACCTCAAAGAATGAAAGTTGTAAATCTACTTCTCCCCTTTCCGGAACATCTTGAATCATCAAAATCGGAGTTTGGACGAAGAAGTTATAGCCATTTTCCCAAAGGACGTTGGAGCAGAAAATGTCGATTTTGGGCGACAGCAAGCGCCCATTTTTGCCTATATGCCAGCCAAGGCGCTTAGGGGGAACTCAATACACACTTAAATAACAAAGGCTTGGGAAGGGTTTGTGCGGCTGGACGCTGCTTTTGAAGCTTAATTTTGACACCTTTTTGACTCCAAATAGGATTGGGTTTGTTCCTAAGCTCAAAATTAGACTTGTAACCTATAAATACATGATGTAATACATAAAATAAGGGGAGATTACATAGCTTAGCCTAGATTAAACACTCCTTTAGATTAGATAATAACCCTAGTTCTTATTAGTTTTGAAGATTGAAGCAACTTGGAGACCATTGAAGATCGAGAGCAAGAGCAAGAGGGAACATCGATTTCTTGACAATGATTCTATTCTCTTCTCTCATCTTACTTTTATCTTTTGATGTCTATTCAGTTGTGGATTCTTGATTTTAATTCATTAATTATGAACTAACTATTTTTGAGATTTCAATTGAACTTTTTATGGCTATGAATTAGTTATTCATTATATTCTAATTATTTATGTTAAAGTGAGTTGTTTATCTTGCCTTATGCTTATTGATTAATTATCTGATCAGTAATTACTTTGTTACTCTAGAAGGAATTGGAAGAGGAATTCTAGGGTTAGAACTGGGCATGATATCATGTGACTTAGTTATTTGCACAATGAATAATTAGGTTTGTGAATAGAATGGAAATATCTTTTCGCCGCATGTAACACATAAGGAATTGGGATTGTAACGAGTTTAATTCAATTGTTTTGCATAGGAATATAGCAAAATTAATCTGGATTAAATAGAAGGTAATTGATCACTTGGAAAAGGACTTTTGGCATTTGAGAATTCCTGTTAACAATTCAGTAGGCATAATAATTTGGATAATTGGATAATTGATTTATAATTCATAATTGGGGATATTGAAGTCTTAATCTTTATTTATTTCAATTCATTCGTTAAAATCTTAGTTTTAATTAGTTAATTTAGTTTTCTTAATTAGAAAAAACACGATTTGAGATTGTTTAAATAAAATTAGTTTGGTTAAGAATTAGTACTTGGTGATTTTTATTAAATAATTCCTCATGGGAACGATACTCTACTTTCACTTTATTACTTGTTGACCGTGTATACTTGCACGTATTCATTGATTGCGAAATCGATCACCAAGTTTTTGGCACCGTTGCCGGGGAATTAATTTAATAATTAGTTTCCATATTAATTTCAATCAAATTAGTCTTAATTTAAACATTTTATTTTTATTTTAATTCTCTTTCTATATTTCTCTTTTCGTACCATGGATGGCTTTGTGTATCAATGGCCATACACGAACATGACTCAACCAAGGGGAGCGGAGAGATTGAAAGACTCGAGAAACTTTCGCATTGTCAAAGCACAGATTGAGACACTTTCGAGGATGTTTGAAGCTTTTGAAGCTCAAATACGTCAAAGTATGGTGGTTACTTGTGATTATTGTCTTTGAAATCATATGAGTCATCAATGCACCATCGGTTTAAATGGTATAGTTATAGTGGTGATTACCCCAATAATTATGTCTATCCCAACAACTATCATCGAGGATTGGGGTATCACCCAATTTTTCATGGAGTAACAATCAAGATCAATTTTATGCTCCAAGTCCAACATACCCACAGAGATTTCTTGTGTCCACCTCCACTACAACAGAAGAACATTCAAATTGGGAGGAAGCCTTGGAAAAATTTATTAAAGCTTACGCAAAAAGGAATGAGGAACAAGACAAGAAAATGAATCAAGTAGAAATTTGAATTTGCAAAGCCAAGGGCATTGATCAAGAATTTGGAAAATCAAGTGGAATGATAAGCACATCGCAATGAACAACCGTCCTCAATATACACCGGCCCTATGACATGGATTCCGAGCCCTGGTGAGCCCGAGCCAAATCTACAATTGGATGAGCCACGAGATGAAAAAGAGGAGACAAGTGGGGATAATGACAACAAGGTCGGTGAAGAACTAATTGTGAGAACCAATGATGATGAGCCAATGTTATTTATGCCTCAAGTGCCTTCTCCTCCACAGCTCAAGAGTCCCAGGTTAGATTTGCAAAACCTTGTCCGATTGGTAGTCATGTCGCCGGCAATACTCTCTCGTGATGTAAAAGCAAGTACACCTTGAAACCATGGTGCGATGAGCTAGAGAAGATAGAAGAAGAAATTGTTGTCTCGACAAGCCTCATGCCGAAATATATTCGCAGACACAATGGAGAAACCACCTAGATCTGGACGTTCTTGAATGTGATCTTATCTCAAGAAAGCATTCTAGGTGACTTTAATACAATGGCTATCGTAAATGGGAACCTACCAAAAGCTATATTATTTCCGATGGATGGAGGGTTCCTCAACTTTCGTAGGGGAATTGGATAGAGAATTGAAGAAGTCAGGCTGAGACTATAAAATAAGCGCTTATTGGGAGGCAACCCAAGTTTAATTTTTATTTTTAGTTTTTATTAAGTTTTATATTAGTAGTTTTGAATTTGCATTTATTTAGGATTTAATAAAATTGCTTCTATCATGGTTTTACAGGTGCCCATTTTGTTCCATGTGCTTAGCCTATTCTCCAAACTTAGCGGGCAAGGAGGAAGATTGCTATATTTTCAGGGAAGTCCTCTGCTTTAATTTTTTCTATTTCAGTCATTGAGGACAATGTCTAGTTTAAGTTTGGGGGCATTTTAGTGTCGTATTGCATATAGTTAGTTATTTACATTGTAGTTCGTTATGTTTTCGGGTTATTTACATTTAGTTGTTGCATTCGTTTTTTTTTGTTTAAAAAAATTTAAAATCGCAAAAATAGTAGTTAGTTTACTATGTTTGTTGCGCTTAGTTTATATTTGCATGATTCCAACCTGTTAGATAGTAAAAGTCTATTTTGGCCAATGATGAGGCCGGTTAAGTAGATAAGTATAGTATTGAATATTCGTTTGATGTGATTTCTTGTTATGAATTGAATCTTTTCCGTTTGAAATCGTATAATCAAGGTTAGCGTTAATAACAACTATGTTAATCGATTAAGTTTAAATTGATACATAATGAATTTCTTAAGTATAATACTAGTGTGAAGGAATGAAAGACATGAATAAAGCGAGATGGCTAAATTTTGATAAAAACTTAAGTTTGGGGGAAATTTTTGGGGTATATAAGCTTTAAAAAAAACATGTTGAGTCTTGTGGTGGGTTGAGGAGAAACACTCCCCATAAACACAAGCGTGAGATGGAGCGTAAACGCACTCACCAACCATCTATAAAAAAAAGAAAAAAGAAAAAAAAAATTACAAGTAGCTAGTTTTGTTTCGGGCCTTTGTTACTTGAGTAAATGCACTGGAAGGGTATCTTAAAACCTAGCTTCCTAAGGTCTTATATGGTCCAGGAGTCGTTGGTCGAAAGCTCGCTAAGGGGTGACACCATTAGCCTAATGGAATGAGACATTGCATAGTTATGGTTAAAAAAAATAATAATAAAGCGGAAAAGAGCAAAAAGCCCCGTAATGAAAAGTAAAGCATAAGTATCCCAGATGGACTCTTGAACTTGGTGGATGTTTGACTTTAGTTGGATATAGCTTGTTCGTGAATTTTGTGAATTTGCACCATATGATGCCTTCAAAGATATCTATTATGTCTTAAATTTGATTTTATATCGCTTAACATTATTGTGGAGCACACACGCACTATATCGGTTGATAACACCTAAGATTTGATGATTGATTGGGAAATTACCGATTTGTTTTAATATGATGTATTATCATGTTTACTTGATTTCTTTAAGTAGGTTGAATAGACTTGTTTTCGCACATTCTTTGTTGGATTCGTAGGCATATAGATTAGTTTCATTACATTGCATTGCATAACATTTTGTGTTTTTTCTTGAGGACAAGCAAAGATTTAAGTTTGGGGGGTATTTGATGAGTGAGTTTTATACCCATGAATTGGATACATTCGGGCTTAATTTATTGTTGTTCTCTTTTAGGATGTTTTTATGTGTTTGTGTCTATTCATGCATGTTTTATGTTATTTTATAGGAATTGGGACAAAAGTTACATGGATCGATGTTTGGGGTGGCTAGATTCGCGTTTTAGCTTGCCATTTACACAAAGCAGTCACTTCAGAGCCAATTTGACTATAGCTCCTGACATTATTTCGAAAACCTCAAAGAATGAAAGTTGTAAATCTACTTCTCCTCTTTCCTAACATCTTGAATCATCAAAATCGGAGTTTGATCGAAGAAGTTATGGCCATTTTCCCAAAGGACGCGTGGAGCAGAAAATGTCGATTTTGGGCCAGCGTCGGGCGCCCATTTTTGGCCTATGCCCGGTAGCCAAGGGCGCTAGGGGCGAACTCAACGTTGTTGTTCAAATGCTAGGGCGCTAGGGGAAGGGTTTGAGTGCGGCTCGACGCTGCTTTTGAGCAAATTTTGACACCTTTTGACTCCAAATAGGATTGGGTTTGTTCCTAAGCTCAAAATTAGACTTGTAACCTATAAATACATGATGTAAGACATAAAATAAGGGGAGATTACATAGCTTAGCCTAGATTAAACACTCCTTTAGATTAGAAAATAACCCTAGTTCTTATTAGTTTTGAAGATTGAAGCAACTTGGAGACCATCAAGATCAAGAGCAAGAGCAAGAGGGGAACATCGATTTTCTTTACAAATGATTCTATTCTCTTCTCTCATCTTACTTTTATCTTTTGATGTCTATTCACCAGTGGATTCTTGATTTTAATTCATTAATTATGAACTAACTATTTTTGAGATTTCAATTGAACTTTTTATGGCTATGAATTAGTTATTCATTATATTCTAATTATTTATGTTAAAGTGAGTTGTTTATCTTGCCTTATGCTTATTGATTAATTATCCGATCAAGAATTACTTTGTTACTCTAGAAGGAATTGGAAGAGGAATTCTAGGGTTAGAACCGGGCATGATATCATGTGACTTAGTTATTTGCAAAGGAATAATTAGGTTTGTGAATAGAATGGAAATATCTTTTCACCGCATGTAACACATAAGGAATTGGGATTATAACGAGTTTAATTCAATTGTTTTGCATAGAATATAGCAAAATTAATCGGATTAAATAGAAGGTAATTGATCACTTGGAAAAGGACTTTTGGCATTTGAGAATTCTCATTAACAATTCAATTGAGGCATAATAATTTGGATAATTGGATAATTGATTTATAATTCATAATTGGGGATATTGAAGTCTTAATCTTTATTTATTTCAATTCATTCGTTAAAATCTTAGTTTTAATTAGTTAATTTAGTTTTCTTAATTAGAAAAAACACGATTTGAGATTGTTTAAATAAAATTAGTTTGGTTAAGAATTAGTACTTGGTGATTTTTATTAAATAATTCCTCGTGGGAACGATACTCTACTTTCACTTTATTACTTGTTGACCGAGTATACTTGTACGTATTCATTGATTGCGAAATCGATCAACAATGTGCAATAATAATATCTATGGGAAATACCCGATCAATAATACCTAACTACGTTATTTTTATCTGCAGTAAATATTAAATTATGTGAACCCAATGTACATAGATTATATGATGTGTATATATTAAACCCCTAATTTTTCATAGTTTAGAAGCATTAACACATTAAAATTACATTTTGGAATTCAAAGAAACCAAACGAAGCATTATATAAGCAAGTTGTTGAGATTTAAAACATGTGTCCCATATTAAGTGACCCAAACAGTATCCTATAATCTCATTTGCGTTAATTCAAGCTTGCTAGAAGTTGTTGTGATGATGGCTATGAAGATGGTTGGCCAACTTCTTCTTGTCCATTATTTTCTTCTTCTACCTCATGGATTCTAACCTTTGAGCAAAGCCATTAACTAGATAACAATTCTTTTATAAAAGGGCAGCTCCATTCTTTATTTCCCGTTATTGTAAAATTGTTTGTCAAACTCTAAGTTTGAGAGTGCGAGTTGCTGGAAATTGAAGAAGAGTCTAGATAGTGTAGAGAGAAGGAACTAAGCATACTAAGCTACAAAGAAGGTAAAATTCTTGCTTGAATACTTAATTTCAAATTTGTAAATCATGTAAATTCTACTAAATTCTTGCAAATTAGATTTGGAATTGTCCTACCAAAGTGTTCGTGAAGTATGTATACATGTATGAAACCTC
The DNA here is from genome assembly GCA_020205605.1 of Panax ginseng. Lineage (NCBI taxonomy): Eukaryota > Viridiplantae > Streptophyta > Magnoliopsida > Apiales > Araliaceae > Panax > Panax ginseng. Next base: position 86,628,952 of record CM035139.1, on the reverse strand, counting down.
TAATAATGAACATGGGCATGTTTAAACTAAAGAAAACAAAGTTGGGTTGATATTCTACAGAACATAGCACCTTTCTGGTTCTAGTCCAGGAAGGGCATAATCTAACCTGGGCAGATTTATGCTTAGGAGTGCATAAATAAGCGTGCAGATCCCCTGTAACTGATTCTGGTTTTACATTGTACTATATTATTTCTAACCTGGTATTATGACCTATACATGCATGAAAATAAGTATAACATGTGGTATAAAACATTCTTATGGGATATGAATTGTCCAACATGGTTTAGTTAGAGTTCTTTAACAAAAACATAAAGTTTTGAAAATGAGTTTTTATGGAAATTGTACTTTGCAAATTTTGAGCATGATAATATACATATATGACTGACTTCTAAGCAGAAATGAGCATGAGTGGTGATTTATAGTTCTTTTGTTCATGACCAACTTTTTTAGGCTTTGAGTTAAATTACTTTTTCAAAGAAAACTTTACATATTGAGACTAATATCCAAGAATACCACATGGAGTATGTTCTGACCTTGTGAGTATACAAACATGACTTAAGTAAACATGAAAAGAGATTTAAAGATGTTGTGTATGTGTTAGATCACATTGTTCAAATTTTAAAATGATTTTAAAAGCAAACTCGGATATTCTTCAAACTAAATTGCATTGTGTGAGTAGTTGAGTACTAAAGATTTAAGATGGCATGTTTATGTTCATTGTGTCTCTAAACATGATTCTTATGTGTTAGACATAATGAAGGTTAACCACACATGAGTTTAAGCATGTTTTAAAGTGATAGATGATGCTAGCTATGAATAAATGATGTGAACACTTATAAGCATGCGTAGTACATATTATGTTATCTCTTTATGTGAACATATGGTTGACCTAGTAGGCATTCTGTTTCCATGACCCTATAAGGCCTTAATGCCTTAAAAATCCCAAATTAAAACCATGACATACAAAGGTGAACTTAAGATGGTCATACGTGTATGTAAAGTCCTCTAGCATGTGTGCATGATAATTGTTAATGTCTTGGTATGCTAAAAATTGGACTAAAACCAGGAGAGCAGAAGCTCAACTCTGGTCAGGCTAGAGGACAGCGCAGCTGCGCCACACTGTAATGTTGTCTATCTAATCTGTTTGTGATCTGAGATGTGATGCATGTTTGTATTGTTTTCTTAATCTGTAATACATGTCTAAATACATTATTCAAAGTGTCAATAAGAATGCTGGTGATAGAATCATATGATGTGTTTAAAAACCTTCAAACGTTAAGTCGAAAGATGATTAAGAACTATGTTATTTGATTTCGTAGTCATACAAATAGATTTTGTGTTATAAGTATATAAGGTACGTGATGACATATGTATGGAATTATAAAACTAAGTCGACTCTTATGTATGTGTTTAAAACTTACATGTTAAGTATGGGTATTAAATGTACGTAGCTAATGAATGTCCTATACGTGTACTATGTTATAATAGGATTCGAAAAGTGTTGATTAGCTATAATTTGGTAAACTACGCTTGAGGCAAGTATCCTAACCTATGCATTTACTTTATGCAAGGAATCTATGATTATGCAAGTTTCCTATCTTACACAACTTTGAGTTTGAGCAAGTATGTAGACCTTACTCTTTTTAGCATTAGTTGAACTTGTACTATTATTGGTTATACAAGTAAACAATTGAAAGTATGATTCTTATCTTATGACATAATACCTCATAGTTGGAATAGAGTTGTTTATATTCTTTGAACCTTGATTTCAAGTATTGAACTTATAATTGTTCTTATATAAATTTAAAGAGCAGTCTATGCCATTGATTCGGCTAGACCTAAATCATAATTTGAAAGCAATCCAAACCAATTGATTGGTGTGGAATCTTGTATTGACTGAGATGAACACCCTTCTTTAAAGGGGAAACTATATTTGTCCGGAGACCGACGTGCACACTTGAGTACGATTAAACGATATGCATAACGTAGGTTACTTTAGGCTGATCACCTGTTGTACTCATTTTGTTGGATTATTAGTATATTACTCTTAATTCGAGTAGAAGTTCATAGTCCTTAGGGACTGCTCAGTATTCATTACTTTGAAATCTCAAATTGATTAAGCATTGAATCTTATTGATATCTTTCTGTACTTAGCGACTATTGTTGAGAACCATTGATACTTCTTATTATCCTTGAACTATCATACATTAATGTACTCTTGAGAAATTTAAAACTATATTGAGCACCCTTATTGCAATATTACTTGTTGAGAAAACTTGTTTCTCACTCTTGCTGTGACGCCCCCAAAATAGGTATACATCACCTATTCTGAGTCGCCAATTACATGGTACAGAATACAAATACAACCTTAAATATACAATATGAGCTGTGAGTTTTAATACAAATATTGTCTTCTAGACAGTATTCAAACTCAAAAAAAGTCCTTAATACATTTATTATCACACTATTTCATAGAATAGTGAGGATTACTAATGCTATCATCCGGACCGCACTCCATTCCCCGACTAGTCCCTCGCCACGCTTTCATTTTCTCAAGAAGAGAACAATGAAAGCAAAAGGGTGAGCTCAACTAGCCCAAGAAGAAATATTATGACTAAGATAATGCGTAATAAATTATCCTTAGCCTTCAACAAAGATACAACCGATAGAATATAATGGACAACAAGTTTTAGATCAACAACTGCAGCCGAATAAGCAATCCTTTAGAAGAGTCAAGTAGAGCATAAAATCTACTATCTTCTATGATTTAAAAGATTTATCACAAATTTTATCGCTGAGACTTAGCTTAATAAATAATCCACATCATCAAATCATCCCTGCACAATAGGCCAAGGATATTCTTTAGTATCACAACCACAAATTATCCATGCACTACGGGCCAAAGATAATCGTATTTTCATCAACGGTCCTGATCATGCCATAAAACAATTTATCTTTACACCCTTCGCCGAAGAGAATCCATAGCCATAATCATACCAAAAACTGTCCATCAATTCACTACGGGCCAATGAGGACTTTTTCCACATCATATATAACATTACGGTCATGATTATACCAAATAATCCCTGATCATAATCATACCAAGCCCATCTATGCACTACTGGCCACATATGACTTTCAACATAATATAAGCATGAGGATGATGACAATTAAATAAAACAAGTTCAAGAATAAATTTTAAAGATTTATAAATTAATTTATCCAGGAACCAATAACGTCCAAATTGTCAACATGATACTGCTTTGTGGAGTAAAATTCAAGAATGCTTAGAAGAATATTTCCATGAAAAGATATTGGATGAAGCGCAAATATCCAGGATATTCTACTAATTTCATGGTGTATAGAAGCCAAAACTTTAACCAACTGAGTATAATAGAATATATGAAACTGCAAATGGATTTTCGTCCACCATGCGATAATCCACGTAGACAGATCATTTCCACAAGTTAATAAGGAATGAATAGAAAGGATCGTTCACCATGCATGTGGTAATCCACATAGACAGATTATTCCAAAAGAGTAATAAAGAATGGAACCAGGTCATGCGTGAATCCGCATGCATTGTGATATATTCCAATGTAATAATAAAGAATGGAACCAGTCATTTCGCCAGTAATCCGCATGCATGTGATGTTCCAACAAAATAATAAAGAATGGAATAACAACAAATTCACCGGCATGCGATAGACCGTATGCATAGATGCATGCATAAAGTTATTCCAAATGTAATAATAAAGAATGGAATAACAGTAAGAATTTCACCATGTATTCGATATTATATATAGACAAAGTTATTCCAACATAATAATAAAGAATGGAATAACAACCCTTACGAGTATTGAAAGAAAATAACTCTCTTCATGAATATGGAAGAATAATACCCCTTACAATAATAATAATATCTCTTACCTTATAAAGAAGAGTACTCCGACGGGTAGGGTGGGGATATACTTGAAGAAAACTTGCACTATTTTCTACGCTCAAAGCTTTCTTAAACTCTAATGAAATACGCTCAAGATTATAGAAGAAGAATTCTCTGAACTTCTGGTGTGATTTTCAATTCTAACTAAGCATCTTATTTATAGGAGAATGGAAAGGATACTATGCAATAAAATATAATATATTCTATTTATAATTATATAATAAAACAAAAGTTATAATATATATATATATATATATATATATATTATTTAAAATCTAATAAAACAAATAACTTTATAAAAGTATTTTGTTTTATATCAAAAGGTTTTACTATGCAAACACTATGCAAGCACTATGCATAATAAAATATAATATATATTATTTAAAATCTAATAAAACAAAACTTTATAAAAAGTATTCTGTTTTATATAAAAAGTATTCTATTTTATTACATTTATAATAATAATAAAACAAAATTTATATATATATATATATATACTTACCCGTGACTCCCCCCCAAATGATCAGATTTCCAAAGTCACACGTGGGCCCCACAAAAATACAAAAAAATTTTCTACTAATTATTTTGAAAATGGATAAATGAGGGGTCCAAAAATACAACAAATACCTCATAAAAATCACCTCAATATTTTTAACAACATTTATCATTATTATTATAATTCACAATATTAATCGACCGTGTCGCTCCTGTGAAACCAGAAAGAGGGACTTTCCAATAAGGATTTCTCCCTATCGGTAGCGTAATTAGGTGACCAAACTCTCCTCGATAGAACTTCTAGACATCGTTAATATTGCAAATAATAATATTAATAACTTCGTCATCTCAATTATTGATTTAATAATATATAAAATATCGACAATAATTGAATCAAATAACGTGAGATACTATGCAAAGAATTATCGTAGTAATAAATAAACAAAATCGAGTGACTTCTCACGTAAGCATCAATAATCAATACCGTGCTGCTACTATGCAACCACATGTATTATCGTATTTTTTACTATCGAGTAGTTCAACAGCTTTAACGGTAGAAACTTCCGCCGTTATTTTCATAAAAATATTTTGTCGCTTTTCTCAATCCGACAATAATTCCATTGTCAGGGTCCACTAATGATTGTATTGTCGTATGGATATTCCCCGATAAAAAGAATATTCCCCGACCAATCGAATATTATACAACAACTTGCATACTTTTCAAAATTTATAAATATTACCCATAACTATAAAATTATCTCAAATCAACACCATAATTTTGAAAAAAAATATTTCGAGAAAAGTAAACTTTATTCGTAAAATTTGGGATTTTACAATCTCCCCTCCTTATGAAATTTCGCCCTCGAAATTTACGTACGTACCTGGTATGCCGAACAAATGAGGGCACTTCGTCAAATTCTAACTCTTCAGGTATAACCTTTGAGCGTAAAATATATTTCAAGATTTTAACAGGTACATCTTCATACGTTAAATTATCCGCTATCTCGTCTGGTTCTAAAAAAATAATGTGGTTCGGGTCATCCACATATTTATGTAACATCGACACGTTAAAAATGTTATAAACACGCAACATACTTGGCGGTAAAACGAGTCTATAAGCTACAGTTCCTAATCGATCGAGGATTTTAAATGGGCCAATTAAATCGAGCGTTGAGATTTCCTCTGTTCAGCAACTCTTGCTTTTAAAATAATGCCCTCTTGAACCTTCTTCGTATTCATCAACTCTGGGTCTGTAGCTTTAGCAGCTTTAAAATTATCGACTAAAGTCAGTTCTAATCATATATTCGTTATCTTCACGTAGGTTTGTATATTCGCACTCGTAAACGCATACGATCTTCTACTCAACGCGTCAGCTACCACATTCGCTTTTCCACGATGGTATTGAATGGTACGATCGTAATCTTCAACAGCTCGTGTCCACGTCTTTGGCACATTATACGTTATTTTGGTTGAAGAAATATTTAAGGGTTTTAGAAATGGGTTTTGTACTGGGATCAATACAAAATTCGATTTCACGCTCTGGGGTAGGCTAAGAAGTCTTCAAGAATACGTCAGGAAATTTATTAACAATAGAAATATCATTCAAAACTGTGACGCTCATCCAAGACTTGGATAACACGTCACATTGATATCTATCAACTTGCCATCGTTATTCACGACGTCCACTATGAAAAGTCTGGCTTAGGTGCATTCCACACAAGGAAGTCACCAACGAAAGGTTCGGGGCTCTTTACTTATGGCTTGATATGACAATAATTGACTTTAGTTATTTGGTTGCTTGAATTCGTATAACATGTTGGTTAGGAATATAAAAGCTAACAACCTTACGAAAATAATCAATTTTAGCACGATGATGAGTTAACCAATCGATTCCTAAACTCACATCAAGGGAAAGTATTTTCAAAGAGATAAGATCGACAGGTAACATGAAAGTGTCGATTTGAATTAAACAAGATTTATAAACAGTTAATGTAACGAAGGTTTCTCCTAATAGAGTTTCAACAGATAAGTCAAAGTCTAATTTCTCAAGAGCCAAGTTCAAACATTGAACACAACTAGGTGAAATAAAAGAGTGGGTAGAACCGGTATCGAATAAAGTATAGACTTCGCAAGAGTTTATGATTAACTTACCTGTGAAAACTTCGTTCGGGTTTCTCGATAAACTCTCTCACTTAAACTACCAAATTTGACTTGTTTGAGACATCCTTTGGCATCACTATCCCAGCTGGACTTGACTTCACTACACGACAAAATCGAGCTAGGTGACCTTCTCTTCCGTAATTGAAACACGCTTTGGATTGTCATGCGTTTTGACGGATGTGTCCCTCCCCCGTCCAGCATTTGAAACATACGACCGATGGTCGTTCTTATTCCTTTGAAATGGGTGTTGGTACTGCTGTCTTTCCATCATTATTGAACCTTCTCTTTTTGAATTTTCCACTTCTATTATCTTGGCCATGATTACCACCGAAGTGGTTACCATTCTTGGCATGATAATTTCCCCCACGATGGTTATCATTGTTCGATGGTCGCTACCACCTTGATGACGATTATTATCGTGTTGTTGGTCGCTGTCAGCTTGGTTTGGTTGTGCTGACTCATTATCGCGCTCCAATAACTGAACCATATTCACAACATCTGAATATAAACAAAGTTTGTGAGAAATGAGGTATTGACGTATTTCGGGTTTCAAACCTCGCATAAACATTCGCGTCATTCTCTCCTCATTATCGACCAAATGCGATGAAAACTGGGATAACTCCGCAAACTTAGCCTCGTACTGTGACACGGTCATATTGTTTTGCTCCAGCTTAATGAATTCTACCTCCTTCATATGACGAATACTTTTAGGAAAGAACTTGTCGTTGAACAATTCTTGAAACTTCTCCGAAGACATCTTGAGTGCGTCAGGCTGGGTACGTTTTACAGATTCCCACCAATGATCTTCTTCTTCACGCAACATAAAGGTGGCGAATGGAACCTTTTTCTCCTGTGAGCATTCCAAGACATCAAATATCTTTGTGATCTGCTTTATCCACGTCTCTGCCTTAAGTGGTTCTGGCTTTCCCAAAAACTCTGGTGGTCCCAGCTCCTTGAACTGCTTAGCGGTGACCGACCGTGGGTTGCCATTATTTCCACCTATATTTTGAACATGAGTCTCTCTTACCTGATGTTGCATGAATTGCATAAAGCCACTGAACATCCCATCGTTCATCATCTGATCGATGTTGTTATTTACTTGAGAATTATTATCTTCTTATTTCACATTATCCTGGGTATTGATCGTTGGTGACTCAACAGTCTCATGTGCTTCATTGCTGATCTCAACATTTTAAGATGCCATTTTCAAACACTGTCACAAAACAAGGGTTAATTAACAAATCACATATTAAACCTATACTCTGACTGACCAATTAAATACCAAATAAACTTAGGTAGGTTATACTAGCGAAGGAATTCCTCGTCTCTCCCCTCCTAGTTCTTGTCTCACATTTCAGCCAGGGATCATATCCTTAAGCTTTGATACTAACTATGACGCCCCCAAAATAGGTATACATCACCTATTCTAAGTCGCCAAATACATGGTACAGAATACAAATACAACCTTAAATATACAACATGTGCTGTGAGTTTTAATACAAATATTATCTTCTAGACAGTATTCAAACTCAAAATAAGTCCTCGATACATTTATTATCACACTATTTCATAGAATAGTGAGGACTATTAATGCTATAATCTAGACCGTCACTCCGTTCCCCGACTAGTCCCTGCTACGTTCTCATTTCCTGAAGAGAACAATGAAAGCAAAAGGGTGAGCTCAACTAGCCCAGTAATAAATATTATGACTAAGATAATGCAAAATAAATTATCCTTAGCCTTCAACAGTATACAACTGATAGAATATAATGGACATCAAGTTTTAGATCAACAACTACAGTGGAATAAGCAATCCATTAGAAGAGTCAAGTAGAGCATAAAATCTACTATCTTCTATGGTTTAAAAGATTTATCATAAATTTTATCACTGAGACTCAACTTAATAAATAGTCCACATCATCAAATCATCCATGCACTACAGGCCAATGATATTCTTTAGTATCACAACCACAAATTATCCATGCACTACGGGCCAAAGATAATCGTGTTTTCATCAACAGTCCTGATCATGCCATAAAACAATTCATCTTTGCACCCTTGGCCGAAGAGAATCCATAGCCATAATCATACCAAAAACTATCCATCAATGCACTACGGGCCAATGAGGACTTTTTCCATATCATTTATAATTATTACTACCATGATTATACCAAATAATCCTTGTCATAATCATACCAAGTCCATCTATACACGACCGCCACGTATGACTTTCAACATAATATAAGTAATGAGGATGATGACAATTCAATAAAACAAGTTCAAGAATAAATTTTAAAGATTTATAAATTAATTTATCCAGATCCAATAACGTCCAAATTGTCAACATGATATCGCTTTGTGGAGTAAAATTCAAGAATGCTCGTAAGAATATTTCCATGAAAAGATATCGGATGAAGCGCAAATATCCGGGATATTCTACTAATTTCATGGAGTATAGAAGCCAAAACTTTAACCAACCGAGTATAATAGAATATATGAAAACCGCAATGGATTTTCGCCGCCATGCGATAATCCACGTGAGCATCATTTCCACAAGTTAATAAGGAATGAATACAAAGGATCATTCACAATGCATGTGGTAATCCACATGTATGATATGTTATTCCAATATAGTAATAAAGAATGGAACCAGTCATATCGTAATCCGCACGCATGGATATTCCAACAGAATAATAATGGAAATGGAACTAGGTCATGTGATGTTCCATCCGCATAAAGAATGGAACCTGTGTCATGAATTCATATGCATGGATGTTCCAAATGAATAATAAAGAATGGAATAAAAACAGAATTCACTGTGCATGCGATAGATCAAGAAACCAAAAGTTATTCCAACGTAATAATAAAGAATGGAATAATGAAGAATTTCACAATGTATTCTAGATTGCTTAGATGACAAAAGTTATTCCAACATAATAATAAAGAATGGAGTAACAACCCCTTACGAGTATTTAAAGAAAATAACTCTTCATGAATACGAAAAGAATAATACCCTTACAATAATAATAATATCCCTTACCTTATAAAGAAGAGTATCTCCGACGGTAGGGCGGGATATATACTGAAGAAAACTTGCACTATTTTCTACGCTCAAAACTTTCTTAAACTCTAAAGAAATACACTCAAGATTATAGAAGAAGAATTCTCTGAACTTCTGGTGTAATTTTTTAATTCTAACTAAGCATCCTATTTATAGGAGAATGGAAATGATACTATGTAATAAAATATAATATATTCTATTTATAATTATATAATAAAACAAAATTTATAAAATATATATATATATATATATATATATTTAAAATCTAATAAAACAAATAACTTTGTTAAAGTATTTTGTTTTATATCAAAAGGTTTTAATATGCAAACACTATGCAGACACTATGCAAACACTATGAATATTAAAATATAATATATTCTATTTATAATCAAATAAAACAAAACTTTATAAAAAGTATTCTGTTTTATATAAAAAGTTTTCTGTTTTATTATATTTATAATAATAATAAAACAAAATTTAAATATATAATATATATATATAAACTTTCCCATGACTCCCCCCCCCCCCCAAATGATCAGATTACCAAAGTCACACGTGGGCCTTACATGTGGGCCCCACAAAAATACTAAAAAAGTTTCTATCGATTATTTTGAAAATGGATAAATGTGGGGTCCAAAAATACAACAAATACCTCATAAAAATCACCTCAATATTTTTAACAACATTTATCATTATTATTATAATTCACAATATTAGTCGACGAGGTCGTTCCCAGGAAAGAGGGGACTTTCCAATAAGGTCCCCCTATTGGCGCGCAATTAGGTGACCAAACCTCTCCTTGATAGAACTTCTAGACATCGTTAATATTGAAAATAATAATATTAATAACTTCATCGTCTCAATTATTGATTTAATAATATTGACAATAATTGAATCAAATAACGTGAGATACTATGCAGCAATTACTGTAGCAATTATTGAACAAAACTGAGTGACTTCTCACGTAAGACTCAATAATCAATACCGTGTGCTACTATGCAACCACGCCAGACATCAGTACTTTTTTACTACCGAGTAGTTCAACGCTTTTAATTCAGTAAAACTTTCGCCGTTATTTTCATAAAAAAATTTTTGTCGTTTTCTCAATTCGACAATAATTCTATTGTGGGGTCCACCAATGATTGTACCGTCGTACGGATATTCCCGGACAAAAAGAATATTCCATGACTAATCGAATATTATACAACAACTTGCATACTTTTCAAAATTTATAAATATTACCCACAACTATAACATTATCTCAAATCCACACCATAATTTTGAAAAAAAAATATTTTGAGAAAATTAATCTTTATTCGTAAAATTTGGGATTTTACACCTGCTTTCCCTAAAAACATTTCAGTTAAGACAAAGCAAAGCGGACCCTCGGGCACTGATAAGGGAAAGGGTAAAGCTACAAAGTAGCTTCATGTTTATTTAGAAGTTTTATGATTATTTAAAGACATAAATTGTATTATGTATTATTTATGCTTAAGCTATGTTTATGTATGTTTTAGGTATGTAAGAGATGTTTAAGTTATGAAACCTTAGGACATGAATGATTATATTAAATAAATGTATCTATTCTGTTATTTTCGTTGCATGAGATGTAATTAGTCATTAGATTTGTAGCACGTGGCGAACAGAATTCGAGATATGAGTGGTCTGAATTTGGGGGCGTCACAGATTACCACTCAACCCATTGTAAAATGTGTTCATTTGTATCCATTTGGGTAGTCCATGATGCGGGCACTTCCTAAGTAGTTCCTTGTAACATTCATATGCTTCGTACAAAGACTCCCCATGTTGCTGCTCAAACATAGTAATCTCGTTCCTCATCTTTGTAGTCTTTGTCGGTGGGAAAATCTTAGCCAAAAATTTCTGAGCAAGGTTATCCCACGTTCTAATAGTCCCTGGCGATAGTGAGTGTAACCAATTTTTAACTTTGTCCCGCAGTTAGAACGAAAACAAGCGAAGTCTGACTACATCATCCGACACCCCATTATATATGAAAGTGTCACAAATTTCCAGAAAGCTGACTAAGTGCTCATTTGGATCGTCATTGGCTAATCCCCCAAACTACACTAAGTTATGTATCATTTGTATAGTCCCAGGCTTGTTCTCAAAATTATTCGCAACAATTGCAGTCCTGGTGATGCTTGACTGAATATCAGTCACCCTGGGAGTAGCATAATCTCTTAGCACTTTCTGATCCTCTACAGCCATTATTTCTTCTTGTTTATCAAAGTTCTCCCTCTTTTCCCTAATCCACTTCCTCAACCTCTAAAACAGTCATTCGATGTCGTTCTCGAAATGAAGTAAGTCTGGCTTCTTAGACCGAGTTTGCATACACTAAATCAGAGAACCTGAAACACAAGAAATAACAAAAAAAAAAATGTTTAACTAAAACTGAACTAATTAAACTTATATTGAAAAATACAAAAATTAAAACTAGTCCCTGGCAACGGCGCCAAAAACTTGTTCGATAAATTCTAAATATGCTCTACACGCAAGTGTACGTGGTCAACAAGTAATATAATAGTAAGTAGAGTATCGTTCCCACAGAGACTAGTATGAAATTTAATCTAACAATTATCAGTTTTATATTATTTCAATTTTATTAAACTATTCAAAATTAATGATTATAATTAATAAAAAATAACAAACTAAAAATCAAAATAAATTAACACAAATTATTAACCGTAATTTCAAGTAGATAATGCAGAATTAGGCTTACAATTTCACTCTAAACTCACTCTGATTATCAAGCCTTTTTCTAGTTTAATTAACTATCTAAATTTATTAATCAAGAACACTCAAGTAGAATTAGCCATCTCTCGATGAACTAACACCATATTAACTAAAATCCATAAATTTATAGAATTAAGCCAAACACCCTAATTAACTAATTCACTATATCTCTATGTGAATTAAAATCAAATAAGGTTTAAATTTCAAGTTCTTTATTCATTACATGCGATGTTAGGTATATCTCTATCTTAAACATTCATCAAGATTCCACTAAAACGCAGAATTCAAGAACACATGCTATTGTGATTAGGTCTAGATTCATACATCATCTCTCGAGTCCATACAAATCCACATAAAATTGGTTATCAAGCAATTCATAAATTAATTATAAATCATAATAGATAAAATGAATATATAATTTTATTAAACTGAAATTAAGTAATGACCATCATTGTTCAACACTAAAGATCCATTGCAAGCCTAAAAAGTAATTTAGTTCATCATAGATAAATTAAAAACTGAATAAAGTAAAGAACTCATCATGCAAATTACAAGAACTGAATTTAAGAAAAAGAATAGTAATACACCACCCTTTTTTGCCTTCAATTCTGCAATCTTCGTGAATCTCCTTCCTTGTTTTGCTCATCCACTGTTCTTCTCTCAATTAGAGCTCCAGAAGTGTAACTGATTATTCTGCAATTGTAGTCACTTCTAATTACATAAGTTATTTTTATAGCTAAACCAAATAAAATCCCAATCCATACCAAATTATCCAATCCAAGCCTCTTCAGAATTTGAATCAAAACTAAACTCCTTTTTGTACCCAAATGGTTATTAGTCCCAACAATCCCGAAATAACTTCCTTTTGACACACCTAATTTAACCCTTCTACATAAGGAAATCATCAATCCATTTAAAACTCAATGTGATGCCCCCAAAACAGGTATACATCACCCATCTCGAGTCGCCAAATACATGGTACAAAATATAAATACAAACTTAAATATACAACTGTCGTGTAAAATATGACAAAACATAAACTGAGAGTTTAAACAAGAATATTGTCTTCTAGACAATATCCACTCTCAATGGAGTCCTCATAGACAGTACAAACTCAAATTCAGTCCTCATTACATTTATTGTCACACTATTTAACAGAATAGTGAGGACTACTAATGCTATCATATGGACCGTCACTCTGTTCCCCAACTCGTCCCAGCTATATTCTCATTTTCTGAAGAGAACAGAGAAGGAAAGGGTGAGCTCAACTAGCCTAGTAAAAATATTATGATTAAGATAATGCAAAATAAATTATCATTAGTCTTCAACAATGTTAAACTGATAAAATACAATAGACATTAAGTTTAACTGCAGCGGAACAAACAATCCATTAAAAGAGTCAAGTAGAGAATAAAATCTACTATCTTTTATGATTTAAAAAGTTTTTCATCACTTTTATCGCTGAGACTCAGCTTAATAAATAATCCACATAATCAAATCATCCCTGCACTACAGGCCAAGGATATTATTTAGTATCACGACCACGAATTATCCATGCACTACGGGCCAAAGATAATCGTGTTTTCATCAACGGTCCTGACCATGCCATAAAATAATTCATCTTTGCTCCTCGGGTCAAGAGAATCCATAGCCATAATCATACCAAAAACGTCCCATCAATGCACTACGGCCATGAGGACTTTTTCCACATCATTTTTAACATTACGGTCATGATTATACCGAATAATCCCTAGTCATAATCATACCAAGTCCATCTATGCACTACAGGCCACAGATGTCTTTCAACAAAATATAAACATGAGGATGATAACAATGATATAAGAATTCAATAAAACAAGTTCAAGGATTAAATTATCCAGGAACTAATAACGTCCAAATTGACAACATGATACTTCTTTGTAGAGTAAAATTCAAGAATACTATTTATTCACCAAAAATAATTTGGACAGAAAAGAATCAATTTTTCATCATGAATAGTACTTTGGGAATAGTATCTCGTGAATAGTAACCCGACATGAAAAGTACTCCAAATACCCGAGTGAATAATATTCGGGAATAGTAATTTCGGTGAATAGTAACCCGTGAATAGTAACTCGTGAATAGTATTCTGGCATGAAAAGTGCCCCAAATACCCGAGTGAATAATACTAGAGTGAATAGTAACTGGGTGAATAGTAACCCATGAATAGTAATTCGTAATAGAAAATACCAAATAAAATGATATTTCATGACGAGTATAGAAGTCAAAACTTTAACCAACTGAGTCTAATAAAGAATGGAATAACAAAAGAAATCACCATGCATGCGGTACTTCGCATAGACAGGTTATTCCAACAGATTAATAAATAACGGAACCGAGTCGGCGCGTGTCATACGCGGCTGTGATATTCAGCGGAATAATAAAGAATGGAATAACAACAGAAATCACAATGCATGCGGTATTGCATGATGGCGAAAAGTTATTCCAACGTAATAATAAATAACGGAACTAGGTCCAGGCGTAAAACACACGTATGTGATATTCCAACGAAATAATAAAGATGGAATCGGTCCCACGTAAAAACGCATTGATGTGAGGATATTCCAACAAAGATAATAAAGAATGGAATAACAGAAGAATTTCACCAAGTATAGGGTAGCTCGCGTATATAGGTTATTCCAATAGAATAATAAAGAATGGAATAACAGAAGTTCTCTTCATGAATATGAATAAAAAATAATACCCCTTACAAGTACAACAAATAATATCCCTTACCTCAAAAGAAGACTAGATACTAGAATAGTGAGGGAGCAGACTTCTCTTCTTCTTTCTCTCTATAATTTCTCTCTATAATAATGGCTCTATAGCTTTAGTGAATTGGTGAGAAATGAAGGAAGAGTGAGCTTCTATTTATAGAAAAATATAGTTTCGATAATTGCACGTTTTGGGACTCGAAAAATTACAGTACAATACCTCCAACTTTTCTTTCATTTTTAATTTAGTCCTGCAAGTATTATCAATCTTGCACTAACTCCCCTAATAGTAAATCATGTAAATCAATAGTAAAATCATGTGACTCAATAGTAAATCATGTGACTCAATAGTTCTAAACATGTGAAAAAATTAATTACAATATAGTACCTCCATCTATACCTCCATCTTTAACTTAGTCGTGCAAGTATTATAATCTTGCACCAACTCCCCTAATAGTATAAGAATGTGATTCAATAGTACACACATGTGAACAAATAGTTATATAAGCATGTGAATTAGTAGCAATTAATTGCTCATTTATCCGATAAATTCCCTGATTTATCAATATAACCCCCATACATCAATTATCATTGGAACATATGTCGATATCCACGAACACTAATAATCTCAACACAATGGAACTATCAAATTAATCTTTAATCAACATGAACTTATTCATCATTAATATTATAACTCACAATATTTAACAACCAGGTCATTCCCAGGAAAGAGGGGGCTTTCCAATAAGGATTTCTCCCTATTGGTGCGCAATTAAGTGACCAAATCTCTCCTTGGCAGAACTTCTAGACATTGTAAATATTGCAATTTAATAATATGAATAACTTTGTCGTCTTAATTATTGATTTAATAATATAACATATTATGCAGATGATACTGTGACAATAATCGAATCAATAATATGAGAAATATGATGCAACAATTACTATAGCAATAATTGAGTATAACTGAGTGACTTTTCACGTAAGCATCAATAATCAATACCGTGTGCTACTATTCAACCACGTGTATTACTGCACTTTTACTACCGGGTAGTTCAACAGTTTTAACGGTAAAACTTCCACCATTATTTTCAATAAAATACTTTTGTCGTTTTCTCAATCCGACAATAATTCCGTTGTGGGGTTCACCAATGATTGTACCGTCGTACGGATATTCCCCGACACAAAGAATATTCCCCGTCCAATCGAATATAATATAAAAACTTGCATACTTTGCAAAATTTATAAATACTACTCACAACTAGAACATTATCTCAAATCCACACCATAATATTAAAAAAAATATTTCGAGAAATTTAAATATGTATTCGTAAAATCTATGATTTTACACTCAACTTCTATACTCAAGAAACAAAATATGTAAGTTAACTTGTCTGGCCAACAGCGCCTCAGTAGGGTCTCTTCATTATCTTGTACGGCCCGCTACCGTCCCAACGAAGATCATCATCCCTGCGTAATACGCTTGCACTTGTTGAACAAAATGTGCAAAATTCTTATGATTTCTCCAAATGTTAACTCTTAGATGTCTTCACCCCGTTAACCTAGAAAAAGAGTAAAACCCATCAAAAGTAACATGATATACCCAAAAACTAACAACATACCAAGCTAAATAAGATCAAATCGTAGGTTAAAAACCTACTCATCAAACTGCAAAGTGTTAGTGGAAAAAGATTTAACAATATCTTCTAAAGACATACTAAAGTTAGACGATTGACTATGTTTTGTCTATTGGGATAATATGGTTTCTTGTACTGCTTATAACTTGAAATTTTTTTATTTACGGGTGAATTCCCATAGCTAAAATTTGTATGAACCCTCCATCTAGGATTATATATGTTTGAATAGGGATCATATTTCCTTTGTGGTTATCCAGGAAAGCCACATGTTGCATTCACTTATTTGATGGAATCCTCTTGAAGGGTTAGGCACATATCTGTTGGATGTTCTACCACCACTCAAATTCCATAAGTTTTTGTTTGTTGTGTATTACCTACAGCCATTTGACGAACAAGAGATTTTAAACTTGCAAGTTGTTGTTCAATAGCAAAAACTTTTACCTCATTTACATTCCTTAGCAAAAAATCAAGCCTAGTGCCAAATTGTTGAGAATTCAGCGCCATATTTACAATCAAATTCCTTGCAGCCTCGGGAGTCTTATCCACCAAAGATAAAAGTAGTATGCACATAAGCCAATCATGTATGATGATAAAGCATATACTTCGTAAAAATCTTTTTCATTTATTAATAAAAAGAATTGTTTATTTAAAGGCATTTATATTATCTATATAATGTTGTTATATTTAAATGTGATAAAACCATAGTTTTAAGAAATGCTTTTAGAATCATGATGATGATCCTGCTAATGAGATCTAAACTCTTAGATAGCTTAAAACTAAAATAGTTCTCAATTGATGGATTACTAAATAGGGGATTAGTGAATCCGGATAGATTGGTACATACGTTGCTTTCTCTTTGGAAGAGGATGATCGATCTCATAATCATTTGTGTGGAGACACTAAAGCAGGTATTTAGGTGCTTATTGGAGAATAAGTACACTGAATGTGGCTCACTAAGGAAACCTAATGGAGTTTTACTCGCCTATCAATAGGAATTTCTTTAGTGATAGTAGTATAAGTAATCATTAGACTTTAGATCATCATAATATCTTATATATGGTGAGTTATACTTTGACATATCCCTTAAGACCCTAAGGGTATATCAAATGATATGCTTGGGTATAATTAATTATATATAAAGATAATGAATGATCAATAAAGGATCTACTACTTCTAGTAAAAGAAATGAATGTCCTATGTGATTCGATAAATAATAACTCAGTAGTCCTTGGCCAAGGCAAAATGAAATTAGAAAGTTGTTTCTAATTTGCATTATTAGAGTTTATGCATTTAGCATCAGAATACATATAATTAAATAAAATAAGATATGATATTAAATCCATGTCTTATATTTAATTGGGACATTGTATGGTAGAAGGAATGAATTGTACAGTAACTATTTACTCAAAGGTTCTTTTATGATTAATGTTGAAATCTATATTATATGTTTAGTCGTTGATCGCTAAGGGGCTTACCCTTATTCTAAAATAAATATATTTAATTAAATGAATTATTAGTTTAATTTATTTATTTAAATAAGATTAGAATTGTTCTAATTGATTTATTCACAACCGATTTAATATGGAGAACCTAAAGGGTCACACCATAAAAGGAAGAATAATTATTAAAGAAGCTAATGATATAATCGTAATAATAAGTTAAGTATATTTAATTTAATCTATGGTGATGGAATAAATTAAATAGCTTAATATTTATTATTTAATATTTTGAAAATATTAGATATAAATTAAAAGAGGAGTCTTATTATTATTATTACTATTATTATTATTTAATTCCTCAAAGAGTTTGGAAATTAATTAATTAGATGGTCTCTCTCATATATATTCTTAATAAGATTAAGGGGCTATTTAATTAAAAGAATTTGATTATTCCCAATTGGATTGGGAAGCCTAAATAATTAAAAGGGTTTAATTAATTAATATGAAACCCTAATCCTAAATAGTTAAGAGGGTTGCGTACATCTATAAATAAGAAAGTCTTATTATAGAACACGCTTAATTCTCAGAATTGGGAGAGTACAGAGATTTTATAGAGATATAATTAGGGTTTAGCCAAACACCCACCTTCTTAGTTCTTCTTCTTCCTTGGTGGATCATCTCTAGAGGCCAAACGCTTGGGTGGCTTGCTTGATCAAAGGAAAGAATCAATCTCATGGATTCAAGTTGGAGTAGAACTCGTACCTGTGGATGTAATATCCTAGATTTTTTCATGTAATTAAACAATTTCAATAAACAAACTTATGTGAAATTCTTACGTGACAATTATTTTTAGATGAATTATTTATTTTTATTATATGTTATGTGATAAGATGCATATTAATGGTTGTTACGGTTAGGCCAATTATTTAAATTGGTTAAGGATGGAATTAATTCTAATTAATTTCGTGGGATGACTTACAAATATGAGTTTGAGTTTGGAGCGGAATTTAGAGACGCGATCTGCGTATTTGAGTCCGAAACGTCGAAATTAGTCAGGATAGACTGTAAGCATGAAAATGTGTCACAGTTGACTTTTTGGTCAAAGTCAACCGATTGACTTTTTTGGAAAAAAAGTCAACTACGAAATTTTGAAGTTGAGTTTGACGAAACGGATAGTTCCGTGACGTCCGGGACGTCGAATTTAGTAGGAATCGATATAGGTATCGATACGTTTTACTACGAGGGGCAAAATGGTCAAAATGTTTATTTAACTGATTAAATGATTAAAATAATATTTTTTAGTTCATATGAACAGTAGCTGGGGCCATGTGACCTGCATATTGGGACACAAAGGAAGGAGTATATACGTATATAGTAAGATAGAAGAGGAGGGAGCTAGTTTATTCTCTAAACTCAAACCTTTTCATTTTCTAAACCCCCTCCATAACTAGGCTAATAATTAGAGGAATGAATGGTAACATAATGATATCTGATCATGGGGGAGTTACAAGGGGCTGGAGAGTTCAGTTGAATACACCATATATGATATATGTACATTCCATCAAAGTTTTTCTTCCTTTCACAACAAGTTCTAACCGAGAGAGAAAAATATTGGGAGTTGAGAGTGGTGCTAGGTGGCCTAAGAATTCTGGAGGTTGCAAAGGAGTTAGCAAGCAAAGGGGTAAGACTCTAGCAAGATTAAACCAAGAGGAAATTTCGTCCAAAAGGTAAGCCTCAAACCATTTCTTATGTTATGAGAAAACTAGTAAGAAAATTAATGTATAAACATGGTAGATGGTTTGTTTTGACTTTGTAATGTCATGCTAGGGTTTGTTTCTGATATGTGGTAGTAGAGAGTGAAAATTCTGGTTTAGTACATGCTCTAATTCATAGAAAGTCAAGAAATCAAGCCATGTATGCTAGCTATTTGATAAAATGTCTCTAACATGCTAATTTGATCAAAACATGAAAAGTTAGAGAAATGAATTGTTGTAACATGTATATATATTTATTAGAAGTGGTCCGGATAATGTGAATCAAACCCATGCATGCTAGAATCAAAATCATGATTTTCACAAAAGTTGGGTTAAACTAGTTTGCATAATTTTTTTAGGATTTTTGGTCACTCAAAATCATGTCTTAGATAATCCATTTGGTGCATGTAATAATTTTGTAAAATAGTATGTAGCATGAGGTATAACATGTCCAAAATTCATTCGGATCGAAGCTATATTGAGTGAGATATGAAAATCGTAAGCAAACATGTTAGAAACCGAAAAAGAAACTGTGAAATGCTGACCCTAAAGACAAAATTCGGTGCTAGCTATAGTTTCCAGAAAATTGTGGGCTTTTGGGTTATTATAGTACACTGAATAAGCTTTCCATAGACTCCGGAACGGATTAATTCCGACTTCGGAGCAAGGAGTTATGACTTTTCAAAGTAGTTGTGTCAAATCATCCAACAAATTCGATGCGCGATCCTCTTGCACGGATTTTCTGGAATTTTGTGCTTGGAATTTGAAGATGGTCCATGAACGAAAGTTGTAGTCCCAGAAGTTAGCTTCGCATGGGGGCAAGAATCGCTCAAAAATGTTTTAAAACGAATTAGTTATGACTGTTTAAGCGAGATATGGTAAAGCTGAGAAAAAAAATGTAAAAACTGTTATGTTTGGGCATTTTTAAGTTTTGTTTTGGGCTGCCTATGATGTCTAAAATGGGTGGCATATATTTTCTAAATATATTCTCTTATGATGTTTATAGCATATCCAATAGGAGACCCTTATAGTTCAAACTAGATTGTGTATGAATGGTGATTAACGAGACACATGTAATTAGGTTACGTGAAGGTTAATTACTAGCGTGTATTGTAGCAGGCTCATCAGGTAAGTTTCCTAACCCTAATTTCTTTTGGGTATTTATTAAATCCTTACTAATATTATCGTAGTAAGGGTAAGTATTGGACTTGTGTTAGTTATTTATTCGTGCAAGTTTCTTCGTTGAAAAGTCATACAAACTCCAATTATCTTGTAAGCTTTTCAATGGTTATTCAGTTATTATTCTAATGGCTACGCTTTTAAGTTTCATGTCATCATAGAACTGTTTCTATGTATAATCCTATCCTTTGGTTCCGGCTAGTTATTATTGATGAAAAATGATTTAAAACACATCTTTCGAAGCTATTGAATGTTTACCAATCCAAGTTGCCTTGGTGAGGTCTCGCATGATTACTAAGATGAACAACCCGAATGAACGGGAAAAAACAGATGTCGGGCAAATAGTCCCATTTATGCTTATGCATTTTAAACTTAATACATGTGCACAATGTAGGGTACAATGGGCTGATCACCTGGTGTACTTGCAGAGACCGTTTACAGTCTATTTGATTGTTAAACCGTCTGATGGTTTTTGATGAAAGAAATATGTTCAGGGTATTTTTACACCCCTTAGTATGATATTGAAAATTCTTAAATTTCCATTCTTGATGTTCCTATTTAACACTTGCTAATCTTTTCAACTGTTGAGGTTTAGCTATTCAACTGTTTTCACTCTGATGTATGTTTTCAAATTTACGTATATATACTTGTTTGGGCAATTCGTGCTCATTCTTGCTTAAACCTTTCGCTTAAGGGTGAGAAAGGTGAGGGTTCGGCAAGGACAAGGAAAGTCCAAGATGAAGTGATGCTAATAATTATGTAATAAGTTAATTATTTACAAGATATGTGTAATGTAGCGATAAACGCTAAGACTAAGTTCCAAAGATGTTTTAAGGTTGTAAAGACTTGGGATTTTATTTCGACTATTTGTGTAATGGGTAATATAATATTATTATTATTGTTAAAGTTTACTTAGATAGATGATGTTGTATGTTGTATCATGAGCACCAAGTCCTGTAATCGATGTTACACGGATTTGGGGGCGTCATAGTGGAAGCTCGATCCACAAGGGTATGAATCTCAGCTTCTTCTCCTTCTTGTATGTATTGATAACTAATAATATATGATGATCATTAAAATTTTAAAATTTCCTCTTTCGCTCTTCCACTTTATTTATGTGATTTGATTATGTAATCGCGCTACGTGCAAACCTAACAGGTCCTCCACTAGCGGCATCAATTATATTTCTATCAATGAATTGAAGACCTTCGTAGAAATATTGGATGAGGAGTTGTTCAGAAATTTGATAGCAGGGGCAGCTCACACATAATTTCTTGAAACGTTCACAATACTCATGTAGGGATTCTATAATGTTCTACCTCACACCACAAATTGATTTTTCGAATGTTGATTGCCCTTGAAGTGAAAAAATATTTCTCTAAAAATAATCATTTCATCTCTTCCCATGTGGTGACACTTCAGGAGGGTAGATAATATAGCCAATATTTAGCCAAATCTTTCAGATAAAATGGAAAGACTTTTAGTTTGATTTGCCCCTCGGTTACTCTAGTAGGCTTCAAACTTATATATACCCCATAAAAATCCTTCAGATGTTTATGGGGATCTTCACCTATCAGACCATGAAAAGTGGATAAAAGATGAATTAGTCCATATTTTAATTCAAAAGGAGTATTAACATCTAGATTAGGAAATGTAATGCATAAGGGTTGTTGAACTAAATCAGGGGATGAAAGCTCTTTCAACGTTCCATTTTTTTACTATAATTTCCTTCTCTTCAAAATTTCTCCGAGTTATCTTCCTTAATTTGTGTATAGTCCTCTCTATCTCTAAATTTCCTTGATTAGTAAATCAAGTTTTAGTCATAAACAATCAAGGAAACTCAATTAATCTATAAAAAACAACTAAGAAAATTTAAAATTGCTAAAACGAAATAAATATCACAAAAAACATAAAAAAAAAAACTAGAATCACTCCCCAGCAACGACGCCAAAATTTAGTGTGCTTGAAAGTAGTATGCACACAAGCGAATCATGTTGATGATAAAGAATATACTTTATAACAATCTTATTCGTTTATTAATAAAAGTATTCATTTACTAAAGGATTTAATTTATCTACAAGGTGTTGTTTTAATAATATGTGATAAACCCATAGTTTTAAGCAATGCTTTTAGAATCATGATGAGATCATGCTAATGATATTTAAATTCTTAGATAGCTTAAAAACTAAAATGTTCCCAGTCATTGAATTACTAAAAATGGGATTAGTAAATCCGAATAGATTGGTACATACGTTGCTTTCTTATTTTATGAGGATGATTGATCTCATGATCATTTGTGTGGAGACATTAAAGCAAGTATGTAGGTTCTTATTAGATAATAAGTTCACTGAACGTGACTTGCTAAGGAATACCTAAAGGAGTTTTACTTGCACGTCAATAGAAATTACTGAAGTGATAGTAATACAAGTGATCCTTAGACTTGATATCATCATAGTATCTTGTGTGTGATGAATTATACTTTGACATATTCCTTAAAACCTTTAGGGTATATCAAAGGGTATGCTTAGGTGTAATAAGTTGTACATAGATGTAACAATCCGAAAATTTAAATTGTAATTTTAAAGATTTATTGAATTATATAAATATTTAATTAATGTGTTTATTGTAGAATAAATATTTGTTTAATTTGATTTCATTTGATTATTTATTTGTTGAATAAATAATTAATGAGTTAAGAAAATTAATTATTATGAGATAATATTCTAATTTAATAATTAAGTTAGAGAGTTGATACGGATTAAATGGATTATTATAATGTTCTTAATTTAATTTAGTAATAAAAGTGTGACAATAAACTATGCTACAAATGAGTTATTAAAATAAATTAAAGAAGCTTAATTCAGTTTTTGCCAAACAAGACTTAATGAATGTTAAGTCTTTAATTTAAATATGTTTTGCCAAACAAGGCATAAGGATTTAATTGATTAAATTTTAAAGTAGTTAGCCAAACAAGCCTTATGGCTTTTGATTTTTAAAAATAAGATAACTGATACCAGTTATATATATAATTATATTATATAATTAATACCTATATTATTACATATACGTTATATTTTAGTATGTAAGTTAGAATAGAGATGAAGAACACAGAAGAAGAAAAAGAAGAGAAATTGAGAGAGAACTTGAGAGAATTCTAGAGAGGTTTGAGAGAAGAATTGGGGAAAAGAAAGCTTGTTGATCAAAAGGGAAAGTTATCATCTTCTAGAAAATAAGGTATCATCTTACCCCTCTAAATTTCTTTAAAGTTATAGTTTTATTCTCTTCCAAAACTTTCTGTAAAAACTTTGTGAAGGTTAAATTATTTGTGTTGTATAGTTTCTATATGATAACTTGTTGTTATTAAATTCTTTTCATAAGTATATATATGAGTATAGTAAATGAATTCATGTTATGTATGTATACTGTGAAGGAAATCATATTACAGTGAATTGGTATGAATATATATATATATATATATATATGAATATGGCTTAGTTTAAAGTAAAATTGAGGTTTAATTCTCTGTATAATATATAAATTAACTATTGAATTCGAAAGAGGATGAATAAACATAAGCATAGTATGTTGAATTAACTGTTTTGGTTGAAAAACAAAATCATAGTGATGATTTTCACTGAAACTTTCAAAAAGTGAAGTTTTAGCAAAAATAGTGAAAATTAATGGTTGTAATTTGGATGTTTATGTTGTTTAGATGGCTAGAAACGCGTTAAAAAACATTAGATTTTGTTTCTGTAAACCTATTACACCTTGGGTAGGTTGTTATGGTTGTTAGAAAGGAGTTTGGAGGCCTAATTTGGCTTTCCGTAGTGTTCTAGAGCTTAAATCACAAAATCGCAGAAGGGACCCCATACAGGTGGGACCTCATGAAGATAAAACCCCCGCCTGGGGTATTTTAACTAGCCAAAATTTTGAAAAAAAAACTGACTGGACATAGTTTACTAAAATGAGCATAACATTTTCATACGAACTCCGATTTATGTGATTAAAGATGATTCGGAACTAGGACGAATAGGCCTATAACTTTTATTCTTTAAGATTTTCAATTTGAAATCGTTACGAAGGGTCAAAATGGCCATCTTTAGGACTGTTGTGTATTTGGAGACAATCGAAGGGCGTTGGGATGCGCGAATACAAGTGCAATCCTTTGTGTATTAGTGTAACCTAATGATAACATGTTGGACATGTAATAGGATGTTGTATCAAGTTGTTAATGTGTATGTGGTGCAATGACATGATAACTTAAGTAGTTGTAATAAAACTAAATAGTGATGTTTATGAAAAGAGGTGATGTTGTTAGTGAGCTATATGAAGCTAATATTAGTGTAACTAATGTGTATTGTCAATACATATGGTATGTATAGGACGTGTGGTCAACGTGAGTAGTGATTGTTTAACCTACGCACGAGGCAAGTTCTCTAACTCTGCTTTTATAATTGTGCAAGTATCTAAACTCTCTTTGAGCAAGTTTTCCTAACTCTAAACTTTCTTTGAGCAAGTTTTTCTAACTTCAAGCCTTCTATGTTCAAGTTTCTTAACCCTAATTATATCATGCAAGCTCCTAAACCTTATCTCTTGATATTGAGCCAATCTTTAACTTGTTATTTAGCATGCAAATTTCTACATTCTAACACACTAATCTTGAACAAGTTTTATCGTTCAACTTACTATTTGTTATGCATGCTTAAGATTCAAATCTAAATAAGGTTTTAACCTTAGCTTAACATTGTTCAAGTAAGGTATGTTATATTATTAAATACTTATGCTCTTAGATTATTTCTAAAGCATGACCTTAGTACAGAATGTTGATTCACTTATGAATTATTCCATAGCATAATGTTATTACAGTTTTATTCAACTAATCCTTAGTTGATGTTCGTAAACTCTAAATTACCTTAAAACTTATCCAAACTAAACTTACTTTGGTGTGGACTCGTATTCTAAATGCTGAGATGAACAACCCTATTATAGGGGATAACTTACGCATAGCGTTAAAATGTTTGTGCACAATACATTTATGCGAAGGGTGATCCCCCCCTAAGTACGAGGAGTCCTTATAGTCTTATGGATCATTAAAGTTTAAGTTGAAAGATTACTTACAACTATGGACATAGTTAGTGGTCTTTTGACCCTCAGTTATATATTTCAAGTTCTATTCCTGATTATTATTGATGAAGTACTTTATTCATTTCTATTGAGCCTATTCATTTAGCAGTTGATATGATGTTTATTCATTATTATTCAAGTGAGCTTTGTTTGCTCACTCTTGCATATATACACTCATTGCATCTAAAGTTGAGAAGGTCGATGAACCTACAACTAACAAAGGAAAGGGAAAAATGTACAAGTGATGAAGACTTGTAATTTAATGACTTTTATGACTTTATATTTAATGATGTGATGTAATTATTTTATTTTCGCACTTGATTGATGTTAAGGTTAGACAACCTGTGATATTTTTGGATTTAATGATGTAACCCTTTTATAGGGAGGATTTATGGTTAAATGTTATTTTATTTGGGAAGATAGTATGAATGCATGGAAAGTGAACACCAAGTCTTAGGGGAATGAAGTACCCAAATTTGGGGGTGTAACAATAGAGATAATGTATGATCAACAAAGAATCTACCGCTTCTAGTAAAAAAATAGATATGTCCTATGTGACTCGATAAATGACAATCCAGTAGTCCTTGGCCAAGGCAGAATGAAATTAGAAAATAGTTTCTAATTTGCATTATTTAGAGTTGTGCATGTAAGAATCAAAATATATATAATTAAATAAAATAAGACTTGACAGTAATTCCATATCTTGTATTTAATTGGGACTTTGTATGGTAGAAGGATTGAATTGTACGGTCACTATTTATTTAAAGGTTCTTTTAATATTAATGTTGAAATCTATATTATCTGGAAAGTCATTGATCGCTAAGGAGACTTATCCTTATTGTAGAATAAATGTTATTTATTTAAATATATTAATAGATTAATTTATTTATTTAAATAAGATTAGAATTGTTCTAATTCATTTATTCACAACTGGTTTAATATGGAGAACCTAAAGGATCACACCGCAAAGGAAGAATATTTATTTAAGAAGCAAATGGCATAATCGTAATAATAAGTTAAGTGTATTTAATTTAATCTATGGTGATAGAATAAATTAAATAGCTTAATATTTATTATTTAATATTTTAGAAATATATAATATAAATTAATAAGATGAGTTTTATTATTATTGTTACTATAATTATTATTTAATTCTTAAAGGAGCTTGGGAATTAATTAATAAAAGTATTCGCATATATTTCTAATAAGATTATGAGGCTAATTAATTATTCCTAATAAGATTAGGAGCCTAATTAATTAAAGAAGTTTAACTAATTAAAATAAAACCCAATTCCTTAATTGTTAAGGAGGGTTGCCTACATCTATAAATAAGGAGTCTTATTATGGATGAGGGTTGATGTTTTCACAACACACGTTAATGATAATTCCAAGAGTTGGGGGAGTACGTATTTTCTATAGAGATAGAAAAACCAGGGTTTTGCCAAACACCCATCTTCTTGAATACGTGTTCTTCCTTGGTGGATCAACTCTGGAGGCCAAACACTTGGGTGGCTAATGTTGATCAAAGGAGGGAATAAAACCCGGTGGATTTAAGTTGAACGTGAAAAGGAATTGGAGGTGAACTCGTTGATGAGTGGGGTTTATACCCGCGAATCAGATCCTTTAATGCTTAAGAAAGTTCTTATTCATTGTGTTTAATATTGATTTTATATTATATTATTATTATTTTTCTTAATATATGTTTTGCAGGGCTTATTAGGCCATTTTCAGCTTTCAGGGGCAAAAAGGTTAATTTCCTTGTACTGGCCCTACAGCGCCTCTCCCAAGCTTAATCTTGGCACTGCAGCCCCCTTTCCTTTCCAGCTTGGCAGCATGCAACGTGTTCCCAAAGTTTGATTATCAGTGTTTTCACAGTCTAAGTCCACTTTCTTCACAATTCTATTTTTACAACAACATTTTCTTCTAAGCATGTAAAACATGTTATTCTTATACCAACAAGCATAAATGAACAACTACGTGCTAATCGAAAGCATCTTAAACAACAAGCATGGCTTACATCATGTGAGACATTATAGCTAAGCTCATGTTATCCACTAAATTCAAAAATCCTTCAGAATTCTATTTCATCATTGGTTAGACTAAAGCTTCATAAAGCTAGATACTTGGAATATGCAACTAAACACATAACTAAAACATATAATAAACACTAAAATAGAAAATATTTTTGCAATTATTAACTAACACATGCTAAACACATAAATATGCAAAAAATTAAACTAAACATGCAAAAATGACGCAAATTAACCACATGCACTACACTACTACCTAATACCCCCAAACTTAAAATATTCATTATCCCAATGAATGAAGGTATAGGGTTTAAAGGAACACCCTAGTGATCAGCTGTACCACCCTTTTTGGATGGTGAATTCGACTGTGGAAATGGTGTTGTTGTCCCAAATTGTGGCCATTCAAGCATGGTTCCCTGCTGTGCGAAAGCTTCGGCTAAAGATCTTGTCAACCTAGTAGCAAATCCCACAAAATTATCGTACATATCATCAACCTTCCTCTCCAACCTTCGGAGCTATCGATCATCAGTAGCAGCAGTAGCTTGAGTAGAAGTGCCTGCTTCATTTGTCCTTGAGGGTTGCGGTGATAGCATAGATGACATGGGTCAAAGGATGAAACCATTACCCCTTGGGTGTGGGGTACCTCCTGCCCAATCTTCGAATTTTGCTATCGTGGCGTGAGTGATATCCTGACTTGGGTATTGCATCTGTTCATCAGTCCACCTAACTCCTGCTCGAGCACTTAAATTAGCAACAATCGAGGCATGTGGTATACTTCATGTAGTGGTCCCCCACATGTAGCGTAATATGTTCTGATTAAGGAGATGACCAACATCAATGTATTTTCCTATAATAATACCCCACTGAATGATTGTTCGCTCAGTTATAATCTCATGTTGATGGGATGATGGCATAAGTTTTGCACAAACAAATAGATTCCAAGCCTTGGCATAATGGTTGAGAGTTGAAGCCTGAAAAGTCTTGGGCTGATTAGTGCTTGGCTTGTAAGTCCACTGTGTACCCGGTATAAATAAATCAGTTATGACCTCGTCTAAGTCTGTCTCAAGTCGTTTCGCCTCAACCCAATTTGTACGTCTAGTTAGAGGGTCGAGTAAATTGAATACACCACGAATTTCCTTTAGGCGATAGTCTACTTGAACCCCTTTGACAAAAGAAAATCCACTCATTGTCTCCTTTGCATTTGCATAAAATTCCCGTACAATGGCCATGGATGCAGCCATGGGTGTAGAGCAGACTCCATGCCAACATCTTTCTCTAATCATGTCTTTCAATTGCCCATCTTGTGCCTCTGGCTTGAAACCTCGCTCTCTGACAAATGATTTAGCCACGATTTTGTAGTATTCCATCTGGGCTTCAAGACTAGCAAATTTGGAAAAATCTACAGTGTCCACTTTGGCTACTTGCAGAAGACGACTTTGGAATGTGAGAACGAGCACATTTTAGTCCCATTACACTTGATAAACAGATGAACTCTAAATTACAAAGAAAAAATGGATTGAGAAAATCGTGTGCTAAACACCCCCAAACTTACTATTTTCACTGTGCCTCTAAAGAAACCCTAACTTCTCTATGACTGAATAAAAGATACAGATAGAAATTTGAATTTGGATAGGAGAATGGAATGCGTATATAATGGGGTGAGGAGTTACGAATTTGAAATGGACGGTTTGGAGAAGAAAAGAATCGTGCGTCTGTGTTTTGAAACTGAGTAGGCGCACGTTGAAAACTGATATAAGAATTTGGAGGAGATGCATCTTTAAAACACTTAAAAATAATTTTGGCTCCGGTCTCGGGCGCGGCCGCACAGCTTTTACACTGAACAAAGGCGCGGGTGCACGATAGGGTATGTCTCTTGCCGATAGAGATCTGGTAGCATGGCGCCGCCATTTTGTACTATTTTCCTTGCATGGCATTTGCATGACCACAGATCCTAACCATACTGATCTAGATCTTTAAAAATAGCAAAAAGACTACTGATAATCTGTAATGCACCTGTACAAACAATAAATATCAGTATGAGATATATCAATTCTCCAAAAGCAAAACATGAAGTAATTAATATGCATGAATGACTATCCCAAAACAATGCTTTGTATGCTACTCCTAATCATCATTATATGCACAATCAGCTCCACAAAACTTATACCACACTTGTTATGCTATAACAACTAACATGAAAATGAGAAATAAATATGATCCAAAATAGAATTAAACAAGAGGTAAGGAAAGAAAGAATGGGGTGCCTCCCATCGAGCGCTAAGTTATAGTCAATTAGCTTGACTATCTCTGATTGAATCATGTTGAAGAAAGAATGGAGGTGACTTTCTGCCTGTCAACCTCACCACCATAGTAGTGCTTAAGCCGCTGTTCATTCACTTTGAACGACTTATCTGGGAATTTGTCGAATACCTCTATTGCACCATGTGGATAAACTGTCTTCACAGTAAATGGCCCTGACCACCTTGATTTGAGTTTTCTAGGAAAAAGTTTAAGTCTTGAATTAAATAACATAACTCTTTGTCTCGGCTCGAATACTCTCTCCAAGATCTTGCAAGCATGCCATCTCTTCACCTTTTCTTTATACAGCTTGGAGTTTTCATAAGCCTGCAATCTGAATTCATCCAACTCATTAAGTTGGAGTAGGCATTTTTCACCTGCAGCCTTCAAATCAAAGATGAGCTTCCTAATTGCCCAATATGCCTTATGCTCAAGCTCCATGGGAAGGTGACAAGCCTTTCCATAAACCAGCTGAAATAATGACATTCCCAATGGAGTCTTGTAGGCAGTCCTGTAAGCCCATACAGAATCGTCAAGCTTCAACAACCAATCATTTCTTGTGGGGTTCACGACTTTCTCCAAAATTCTCTTTACTTCATGATTTGAAACTTCTGCTTGGCCATTGGTTTGAGGATGGTAAGCTGTAGCAATGCGATGATTTACCCTATACTTTGCCAATAAAGCTGTAAACTGCCGATTACAGAAATGACTGCCTTCATCACTAATGATAGCCCTTGGAGTCCCAAACCTTGTAAAAATACTTCTTTGTAAAAATCGTAGGACCACCTTGGCAACATTAGTTGGAAGAGCTACCACTTCCACCCACTTCAAAACATAGTCGACTGCTAATAAGATATATAAATTTCCACATGATGAAATGAAAGGACCCATGAAATCTATCCCCCAAACATCAAAAATTTCAACCTCGAGGATTGTGTTTAATGACATCTCATTTCTTTTTGATATATTTCCAACTCTTTAACATCTGTCACACCTCTGGACAAAACTGTAAGCATCTTTAAAAATTGTCGACTAGTAGAATCCTGCTTGTAACACTCTAGCCGCTGTCCTTTCTCCACCGTAGTGACCTCCATATAATGAAGCGTGGCAATCCTTCAAAATCCACTTTGTCTTGCTATACGGGATACATCTCGTTATCATCTAATCAGCGCACTGTTTGAACAAATACAGTTTATCGCATATAAACCACTTCACATCATGCAAAAATTTCTTCTTTTGGTGCCCAGTCAAGTCTACAGGAATGATCTTGCTCACTAAATAGTTAGCAAAGTCCGCGAACCAGGGAAATTCCCCTTTCACCACAAATAACTGTTCATCTGGAAAAGACTGATTAATCACAACTTTGTCATCTCCATCTCTTCCCTGATTTTCTAGTCTCGATAAGTGGTCCGCCACTTGATTCTCAGTACCTTTCCTGTCATTGATCTCCAAATCAAATTCTTGCAACATAAGTATCCACCTGATTAATCGAGGCTTTGTATCTTTCTTTGCCACCAAGTATCGAATTATTTTACGATATTTGTATACTATAACCCTTGTCCCAATCAGATATGCTCGAAACTTATTGTCGACATCGGGATTTTTATTTGTCCCTTTTTCGTTACATGTTCTTTGGTGTTCTCATATTAGGTGAGATTTGTTTGAAAAAATAAGTGAAAAAGGCCCGACATGTATAATGTCGATGATTTGACTGTAAGAGTCGCCAGTTGGTATTTTTAACTGGTTGCACCAACGCAACCGAGAAAATGTTTGCACATTGACCCAGTAATGTAACACTGCTAAACGGGTCTGTGAAACCGAGATTTATTTGGGTTCGGGGGTTTGATTATGCGGAGGGAAGGTGTTAGGCACCCCCCGACATCCGTGTTGCCACGGTGACTGCCACTTTTTAAGAAACTATTATATGAATGTGTGTGTGTGTGTGTGGATCAATGTGCAATTATTTGGAAGTAGTGCGAGGACTCGTTCGCACCTATATACAAAGGGTTTGAATTTATACAAAAATTAAGTTTTAAGCAAGATATAGCAATGATGTTTTATAAAAGAGGTTTTTCAAACCCCGTGCTTGATAGGAATTGAGACCTTTTCATACTTCCATTTTATTATTAAATGTTTGGCTTGGTTGCTTTTATTTTTGAGATGTGAGGCATCTTCGAGAAAATAATATACAAACGAAGCTCTTAGAACTCCTCATTAACATGACAACCATCCAAGGAAATTCGAGACCACAAGTAAATAATGTAGAAGCTGCTTATAGTTGAAAATGTCCATCACGGAATCAATCTAGATTCATGAGATCAAATCTATGATCACATGATTCCTAGGCTCACATGATGCCACAATTTATATGAAAAGCGATGGCGATTATATATATATATATATATATATATATATATCTGATGAGGGATCAGGTGCTTACCCTTATAGAGCTTACCCAGCTTACCTATAAAACATGCGTCTCTTTTTTCTCTTTCCTCGCTCAAACATTTCACGTCTGAGTTTTCTCCCCTTTTATTTCTCCCATCTGAATGCTCGCGACTAGGATTCATCTTCATCCGGAAAATCCAGCGACAAATTGATTCCAAATCTGAAGCTACATTGACTGATTCGTGTATTTCGAAGAAAAGCCTTCCCTCACGTGCGACCAAAAAAAGCCCTAATCCTGGTATGTCCTCTTCTCTTATCCGATTCTCTTTCGCTTCCAAAACAAGCCCTAATTCTATTAGTTTTAATGTCCTCTGATGATTTTCAGGCCAAAAGCGTTCTTGAAACTGATTCGTTTTAATGTACTTTTTCCCTTTTCTTTGAAATTGACTCAATTTCAAAAAATATGACAGAGAATTTGAAAAAGTTTAAATTGACTCAATTTTCCAAATATGACAGAGAGATTGAAATTATACGAATTTTCCAGAAATTTTCTAGAAATTTGAAATTTTAGAAATATATGCTAGTATTACAGAGAAAAGCGTAGTCAGAATCAACATTTTTTCTTGCAATATATGCTTAATAAGGTAATTTGTTTTTTGAACAAGTATGCTATACAGTTTGCTTATGCCAGCTTATTTCTTTCTTTCTTAAAATGGCACAGTGTCATTCCAAAAATTGTCCAGAATTTGAAAAAGTTGAAATTGATTGCTTATCTCCTTTTATGGAAGTTGAATGACAAGTATTACTTATTTCTCCAAATTTTGAAGGAGCAAAAGTTGTCCAATACTTAAAATCTGGTATGTATCTTAACTCCAAAGTGTAAATAACTTTAGTCTTGCTCTCTATTTCTCTAAAGCAAGGATTCATGTTGATAACAGTTTCAGAGAATTTTTTGTATTGAGTGTGGACTTAATCGTTCTTTTAAATTTATTCTTAGGGAATTGTTGTTTATTATGGATTCTATGAACCTTGAAATTGATAGTTGTGGGGATAATGCAGAAATGAATTTAGATTGCATTTATAATTTTGAAATGGAGATGGAGAGGGATGACTTGATTGAAGAGGGGTTGGATGTGAACAATGATAA
This sequence comes from Panax ginseng, assembly GCA_020205605.1. Lineage (NCBI taxonomy): Eukaryota > Viridiplantae > Streptophyta > Magnoliopsida > Apiales > Araliaceae > Panax > Panax ginseng. The sequence goes on along the minus strand of CM035139.1, from coordinate 86,594,793 downwards.
ATCTGTTGTCTCTTATCCTCAAGTAGCCGATGAATTTACGCCAAGTCTAGGTCAAGAATTTCAAACATTAGAGGACGTTCAAACTTTTTACAATACGTATGCAGTACATGCTGGTTTTAGTGTGCGAAAGCATACTGAGAAAAAAAAGGAGGAAAGCGGTGAGATTGTGAGGAAGGAGTATGTCTGTTATAAGCAAGGAAAGGGCAAACTATTAGCCAATGTGGATGCAAAAAGAAAATGTGGATCTCGTAAAGAAGGTTGTAGTTCAAGAATTGTGGTGGTTAAAAGAAATAACTTGTACGTAGTTACCATAACTGAAGAGGGCCATTGTCACCCATTGTCAACCCCACATAAGAGACATCTGTTACGATCGCACCGTAATTTGTCAGCTGCCCAAAAATGTTTAAGTTAACAACTTGGCATGGTAAATATACCACAATGCCAACAATACAACTTTCTTGCAGTGCAGGCGGGGGGGATTGAAAATATCGGTTACACACAACAAGATTTATATAACTTTGAAAGAGACAATCATAATGAACTGAAGGGACAAGATGGCGATATGTTGAATGAGTACTTGAAGTTAGAACAACAGAAGAATCCTGCATTCACCTTTACAATTGATACAGACGATGAAAAAGGGATTACTCGTTGTTTTTGGGCTAATGCAACTTCGAGACGGGCTTATAGATTTTATGGTGATGTTGTCATTTTTGATACCACGTACAACACTAATCGTTACGGAATGATATTTGCACCACTAATGGGGGTTAATAACCATGGTCAAACTATTGTATTTGGTTGTGCTTTCTTAAGTGATGAAACCATAGATACTTTTGTTTGGCTTTTCAAGTGTTTTTTGGATGCAATGCCAGGTGATGCACCTAAGATGATTATCACTGATCAAGATCCGGCTATGACAAATGCCATTTCACATATCCTTCTTAAGACATTTCATAGGTATTGTAGTTGGTACATTTTAACCAAATTTTCAGAAAAGATTGACCCAGCAAAATATAGTGCTTATTATAAAGAGTTTGCAAATTGCATTAGGAATTCAGAGACTGTGGAAAAGTTTGACTCTACTTGGGTGGAGTTGTTGGAGAAAATTGGGTTGACTACTAATAAATGGCTACAATCAATGTATGACATCTGTTGTAGATGGGCACCCGCACATGTGAATCATGTTTTCTCAGCTGACATGTCAAGTAGCCAACGAGCGGAGAGTTCTAATGCGTTTTTTAAAAGATTTGTTTCTAAAGGAAATTCATTAGTGGATTTTATGATTCAATTTGGTCGGGGCCTTCAACATCAATGACATGTAGAGTTGGAATCAGATAACAAAGATTTGATTGAGAGACCGAGAATGAAAATGGCCAATCACTTCTTACGTCAAATGGTTGACATTTATACATATTCTATGTATTATAAATTTGAAGACGAGTTGTGTGAGTCTTTGAATTATAAGTTTGAACTTATGAAAGAGGATGTTAATTACCATGTATATAAGATTTGTCGAAGGAATGTCAACAAGTGTACTGTAAGAGAAATCCATTATGACAAATCTTGGGATTATGCTACATACACTTGCAAAAAATTTGAGAGTTTGGGAATCCTATGTCGGCATGTACTAGTTTACTTGAATAAGTATCATGATCTTGACAAGTTGCCTACAAAATACAGTTTATCGAGATGGAAAAAGACAACAAAATCAATAAGTGTAATTGATGATAATGGTGTGGCAATAAAAGATGACAAGTCATACTTACTCTTGCGGAGTCAATTGATTCAATGTTCTTTAAATTTGATTGATAGTGCTCTCACAAATGAAGAAGCCACAAATTTTGTAAAAGAATGTCTAGATAATGGGTATGAGAGGGTGAAGCAAATTATTGGAAAACCTGATTCCGAAAGAAACAAGGAAATGGAGTGTGGTGGAATTAGTGTATCCAAGTCAGTTAACATGACTTCTACACATGAACATAGTTATATTGAGCCAAACCATGTGCGAGTAAAAGGGTGTGTCAAAAGGCTAAAGGGTGGCAAAGAAAGGGCTTTGGGGAAATCAAAAAGTGCCAAGAGTAGACGTTGTCATGCATGTGGGGAAGTTGGTGTGACACACGATAAAAGAAACTGTCCGAAGCTTAATAATCTGTAAGAAAGATTTGTGTATTTTGACTTTGCTATTATTTTAAAATTGACTTTGGTATTTGCTCTCTATTTGACTTTAATATTTGTTTACATGTAGAGTTGGAGTATCAAATGATGATGCTAGGCATGCTCCAAGTGTAGATAATGATGATGCTACTGAGATTGATATGTGATTGATTAAATCTAAATTCTGAGGTAATTCTGCATACTCATCCTGAGCTACTGCGTTGTGATTTTTATTCTACTAGAATAAGGTGATACTTTAAATGGCTGTTATTTTTGGACTATTTAGTTACTGGAAATGGAATTAAAAGTATTGGTTTATGAGGTTTTGGTTTCAAGCCATCGCTTTTGCATTTGGTCCTCCATTATGTTGGCATATTTGCCACACAGTTCTGTTTGCACATATCAGGGGCATATCTTTTTAAAAATAAAATTTAAAAATTTAAAAAAAAATCAGATAGCAGGAGCTCCTTGGTTTGTTTCTCAATGTCGGTTGGAGCCATAAGTTATTAGTTGTTTTAAAGCATACTATGCATTATCAAAACCATTCTCTACATACTATGCATCTGAGCCATTAATTTTTATTCTGAGCTAGTGCATTGTGATTTTCATGTCAAGCAATCAGTTGTTACACAAAAGACTGAAGGCAGCAAGACTGAAGGCAGTTCAAGGAGATAAACTTCTATCACTTTGTATCCAGCTACAAGAGGTGGATTACTACAACATTTGAACAAGTGTAAATTTTATCATAGTATCTAGATGTTGACAGTACCTTAGTTTCTATGTTGACTCAGTTATGGGTGTAGTAAGTTGTTGTAGTATGGCTTACATTCTTGCTGATTGGGATTTAATAGATTGTTTAAGAAAATATTTTGTGGTGACTGTTATCACAGTATGTAGTTGTTGTAGTATGACTTACTGTATATTGTTTTGGTAATCAAGACTGTTCTTACATCCGTTTTTAGATAATGGGTTACATTCGTTTTTCTATTTGCTAGATTCAGGAAGTGGAAGTATACTGATGTTAGATATTGTGTTACATCCATTTTTCTGTTTGCTTTTTTGGATTTATAGCAATTTAAAAACTGAACTGAACTGACATATATGGTTTATTTAACAAAAACAAGCAAGACAGTGACAAACAAGTATATAATTAGAGCTTCGAGCATCGGAAATTCTACCATTCCAAGCACCCATCCAGATTCGACAAACTTAAGAGACATAATGCCGTCAAGAGTGTGTCTAATTGAATGACTATATTAACTATTTCAAGAATAGAAAGAAGTAGTCTTACACATCACGTACAACAATGCTAATATACAAGAAGAAAAGCATCCAACTTTTTTCCAACTATTCAACAAAATACAGGATTGAAAATGAATGACTAATCCTTCAAGAACATGACAATATTCAATACATTTTACAGTAAACAATATAATCAGATTCTTATAGATCCTTAATGAAAATGACAAAATTCAACACAATATTACAATAACATGATTAAAATAAATAACCAAGAAATAACAAGTGTAACAATAAATTTGTTTCTTCGCATTTTGCCTAGTGCACGCATTTTCTCCATCTCTTCCTCCATTCCGTTAATCTTTCGAAGTAATCCGGGGATTATTTGTCTTGATCTATCACACATTGGAGGATCATACCAAGCAAAAAATTGACAAGCATTCCTCTGTAAACAAAGAAGGTTTGAAAGTAAATATAATGGAAGAGATATAAAAAAAATTGAAACCTTAACACACTTACTTTTCCATAATTCAGACATGATAAAAACCTTCTTCCTGGGTTTGAATCGGTCCATGCTATTTTAAGTTGAGGTCACCTCTCACAATCACACTGTGCGTTCATAGCTGCTCAAGTGAGAAAGTCTTTCTCAAACATGAATACAATTACTGATATCCTGTCCACACATGATAAAAGCTACAAATTAAGCAATCCTGTTTACACAACTAGCAATGAAAGGAACTGAGTCAAGTTTTTTAGCTAAGTGTTCCATCCCATTACAATCTTTGTCAACCTATACAAAAATAACAGTATCATATTCATCCCTTGGCATTCCAAGCTTAATATAGGTCAAATTTAAACCAAAGAAATAGGAAAAAGCATTAAACAAAGCCTATTTCATAGACTTATATGTGTTTGACATGCAAAATTTTACAAGCCAATCCAAGGGTTTTAGCAGAAGTGGCACTTCAAACACTTATGAGAAAATTAGTTATTGTTGGGGCCGGACATGATTTTGGTTTATTATGTTGAGTCATAAATCATGCGAAAGGAGGACAATAACATTGAGCTCAAGTAGCCGAAGTGATATTGACTATTAGAATTATGACCTTGTTAATATAAAATTCATTTTGTTGGACTTGACTTCACTCTCTTATCCTTGTTCAATATGCTTAGAGATAGCAGTAACAACATATAGCTGAAAGTATAAATTCATATAATCCATACACTCATACTACTTATTTTCTCAAAGTATAAGTGAAAACAGCTTGGGAATATATAATAAACAAAATAATTGAGACTGACAATACCAAAACAAATATTTCCCAAAAAAGGAAAGCCCAAATATTTCTTAAACATGTTTACAGGAATCAAATGCACCGAAACAACTGAAACTCATAAATGCCCTTATGTAAATATACAACAAATTGTGACAAAAAAATTGCTCTGTTTGTTGTGCTCAAAATGGCACTCTCATTTTTTGAATAATGCAGAGACTGGATTCTCATAAGAGGAATAGAAAGAAAGAATAACATATACTAGTACACCAAATTCAAGCACACAGATAAAAGCATGATTATAGATAAAATTTTCAGTAAATTTTCCTCCCAGATGTCAGAACTGTATGTAGTTGAAATTAAAATGAAAACCCACAAGAAATCGCACCTTAAAAGCTTATTTAGGGTTTCTTGAATTTATTCGGGTCAATGGCAGGGGAAGAAATCGAACACAGATTCGTTCCTTTCGACCGAGTCGGATGAGGGAATGGGGTTTGCTTTGTCTGAAAATGAGAAAATGAGAGAGAACATTTTCTATTAGGGCTTGATTTAGAATACCCATAAAAACTGATTTGGATTGGAGACATACCAGGATTTAGGGCTTGTTTTGGAAGCACATGTTTAAGAATCGGATGAGGGACGGATTCGACCAAATGTAGCTTCAGATTTGGAATCGATTTGTCGCTGGATTTTCCGGATGAAGATGAATCCTAGTCGCGAGCTTTCAGATGAGAGAAATAAAAGGGGAGAAAACTCAGACGCGAAATGTTTGAGCGAGGAGAGAGAAAAAAGACCCGCGTGTTTTATAGATAAGCTGGGTAAGCTCTATAAGGGTAAGCACCTGATCCCTACTGTATATATATATATATATATGGACATGATCAACCACCACGAAGCACCTCCATGGGGGATCAGAAATGTAAATAAAGCTGTAAAAGACGATCAACCGCCACAAAGTAAACTCCAAGCGGGACTAAATATAAATAAAGCAGTAAAAGGCCTCGAAGTAAACTCTAGGCCTGATAGAAATGTAAATATATATATATATAAAACCAATAAACGCTCCTTATGTAAAATCCAGGCTTATCAGACAGTGTTTGACAACAGTTTATATATACAAGTATATAAATATATATAGAAAAGTAAGTAAACGCTCCGGATATAAAATCCAGGCTCATCAGACAGAGTCTGGCAATAGTTTATATATAAGTATAAATATATATATATATAAATATATATATGTAAAAGCAAGTAAACGCTCCAGACATAAGTCAAGGCTCAATCGAGGCATAACTAGATAATGTTAGTCCATATATAAATATATACATATATAAGTATATATATATAGACAAAAATTAAAACCACAGACCGAAGTCTGGGCATACGCATACAACACGACTCTCAATGTGAAGAATAGTGTGTGCAAAGATGAAGAGAAAGGCTTTATAGAGTGTGATAAGGCTTACAGTGAGCTGCCAAAGCAGGCTTCTATGACTCTAGATGGATAAACATTCAGCTCCCGCCGATAAAATATAGCTATATGCGAGCTAACAGGTGTTTAAAATGAGAAAGCACTCATTATGGGGTGTGTACAGAGCAAATTGGATAGGGCTTCCTCGCCTCTTTTTCTCTTATAAATGGCCACCCCAAGCCCTCTATTTATAGAGGGGAGTCATGAGTGTACCCTCTCAGTAGCCACACAGATGCACTGCTGGTCGCCCGAGGAGCCTCGGGCTCTGTGGGTCCCACCATCTCAAAGTACGTGCACTCGTGCACTGTGATGTCTGCTCGAACTTGCAGAACTTCAATCTGAGCATCTGAACGAGGTGTACAAAACCATCTTCGGATTGCTTGTGTTAAGAGTTACGCAATGACATGTGGTTAGAGGTTGTATGAAGTCAGGAAGAGGGGACCATGCCCATGGTCTTCAAGCTTCAAATTCTATCTGGTGTGCTGCCACGCGTAATAGTCACTCGGGATTGGAACTCCTTGGCTCTTATTGGACATTGTTGTGTTGAAATGTATGTATGAAGTATTGAGACGGTGCGCAGGGGTTGAGGTGGCAAGATGACAGTTTAACTCCTCACCAGGGTTATCTCCAGTTTGAGCTGATAGTAGACGTTGCTCAGGGTTACATCTGAGATTGGACTGCTGTAAGTGTTTGAATTCCGCAGAGTCATCTGTAAGTGTGCCTGTCTTCTTGGTGTTAGCTACGGGTCTTTGGTATGAGTGCCTCAGCAGGAGGTCTGAGATTGAAGTTGATCGCATTTGAAATAAGCATTTCCGGATTTATCACCGGAACTGCAACAGCACTCCTTGGGGTTATCTCCAAGGATGAAACTCGAGGTTATCTCCGAGGTTGGAACTGATACTCCCGTTGTGTGTTCCGGGGGGGAGACTGAACTTCTGGTAGTATCTGGAATGGACGTAAGCTGTCTTCTAGGGTTATCTCTGAAAGATGAATCTGCCCTCCTGTAATGTCAGTAACAGGTGTATAGAAAATTTTGAGTGTCTACAGATGCCCCTCTTTATCATATTCATGCAATGCAAGGCATGGATAGGATAAAGAATCCTAGACACTTGAAATGCAACAAGATAAACATGATGCTATGTGTAGCAACATGATGCAAATGTATGATGCATGAATAAATGATTTCCAGTTCTTTGTTATTCCTGTCGGGGATGACAATCAGTAATGTCTTGGATATGCAATCCATGTTTTCAAGGATGTTGACATTGGGACTATCACAAAAGTCTTGGATCCTTGATACAGACTTTTACACCATAGAGGTGCTTCTCGTGTGCAAGAGATCTATGGGGATAAAGCTTTGTCTGTTTTGAGGATGTGTATAACATATTCAATCATCAGTCCTCTCCGATGAGGATGGTCTTCTCTGGTTTGTGTCACCAGCATATACCACGGTCTTGTTGGAGTTAATGCCAACAATATGTATTATCAGAGTTGCCTGACCTTCGCTGATTTGTGTATTACCGAATAGGTCCCTGTTGGGCAAACTGTCAAGTCTGCTTAACATTCATTGATGTGTGTATCAATGATTGCATTGCGTTATGACCCTTGTTGGGGAATATGTCAAGGCTGCTTGACCTTCATTGACGCGTATATCAATGGCTGAATCACGTTGTGACCCTCGTCGGGGATACTTTATCAATGTCTGACTTCGGAGTTGTAACCCCCGTTGGGGATACATTGCTTCAATGGGTTTACTTGCCACCGGCTGAGGTAACGTCAAGGTTGCTTGACCTTAATTGATGTGTGTATCAATGGTTAAGAATGTGTTATAACCCCCACCAGGGATACATTATCAATGAAATACCGCGTTGTGATCCCCGCTGGGGATGTTTGAAAGTCTTGCGTTGTGACCCCCGCCGGGGATGTTTGAAAGTCTTGCGTTGTGACCCACGTCGGGGATGTTTGGATTAGGGTTACGACCCTGTATTTGGCGGCATCGGACCTGTGTGAGGTATTGTCGAGCATGATTTTCAAAAGATGAGCTCATCGGTATAGTATACTCTGCATTCAGGCGAATACCAATGAGTGATGTGCAGAGCCAGAGTTTGGCATGTGAAAACCAGGATTCCAGGCTATTCCGCTCAATCGCGTAGCGTTTTTATTCCTGATTTGGCCTTTTCAGCTTAGGAGACCTCCTTTGCAACTCGAATTGGACCGAGCCGAAGGTGTGGGCCCCATGTAGGGGTACCGTAGTTACACCTGAAGCAGCCGCAGGTGGACCTGCGGCCAATCATGGGTATGAAAGGCCTGCGGGTTGCTTTCATAAATCACTTTCAAGTTGCACCGCGAAGGAAATCCGAGAGCTCTTCTTCAAACCTGCTGAGTTCGGGCGACTTTCTGCACATTCTACCACCGTACAAGTGTTCTTCATTATCTTGGTAACATATGCATGTATTCTTTTCCAGTTTCTATCCATTGGAAAGTGATATATCACATGAAATGCACTTAGACACATAGTAGTAAATATGCATGCTGATATGACTTTATAAAAAATATTCAACACAGTAAATGTTAGTATTAAACCATGCTGAACATAATGATGTGAAAAAAATTGTCTTTTGAAACAGTCAAATTGGCACCTTTTACTGTCCTTTCTTATCCTATTTGAGGACAAATGCACTTATGGATTTTTTACTGTAATGCATTAATGCATATAGGATGTATATGACTGTGGGTAGGTGTGCTACTGAATTGCCACCTAGGCATGCCTATGTGCATGTGGATAGTCCCATTTATAAAGGGGGCTATTGCAAAAATTTTCCAAAACGTAGGCATTGGGTAGTCATGCATTTTTAACTCTACTTTAGACGTATTTTAAAATAATTCATGCATGCATGTAGTCATAAAATGCCTTTTGAAAAGCTCCAGGTAAGAATTTACCACACCTTTTCTGAGGTGATTTGGAGATTTGTTGTCCAGATATTATAGATCCAGATCAACTGAGTAGTTCCCGCAGGACCACTTCTGTTGTACGGAGGAGATCTTCTGAAGTTCCTCAACCCTGTTCTGTTAGACAGCCTCGTCGTTTGGTGGAGGCGATGATACGTCTTATCCGGGTTGAAGTACCGAATGTCGAGGACGAGGATGAGGTCGTACCAGTTGAGGTTCCTGCTCCTGCTGCGCGTGTTCCCCGTAGGTATTTGCCAGGTATTCAAGTGGCGAACCCAGAGCTTCTGGGCAACTTAAGTCAACATCAGTTATTGATGATGAGTGAAGGGTTCTGATGTTGATCAGAATTTGATGTAGGTTCCCGGCTTTACACAGCCTCGAGGGAATTGGTTTAGCATCCACTCTATGTATCAGGCTTTGCACGATGACTATAGAGCGATTGTACATGTCTAAGGATTCAGGATGTTCTTTTCCATTCTTCCTCATCGTTGTCCCTGGGGTTACCTCAGGGCATTGTCTGAGCGCTGGTTTTATCAAACTCAGTCACTGTATTTACTGGACTATGAGGTGATGATGACGCCGATGGATTGGCGGTTTATCACAGGCCGATGTATGGAGTTTGGAGGGGATCCAGTGCCTTGTACGGAGGATATCACCCCTACTGCCGTTAGATCCTTATTGGGAGTTCCAGCGGAGGCGTTCAAGGGCAGGACTATTCGTACAGGTCCTCTGAGCGTAGATGCTATGAGCAGGCTGTTGAGTGAGCCTATTCTCGATGATGTGAGAGTCAGGGATCGCATTCTTCGGTGATTGTTTTTGATGATAATTAGGGGCTGCTTCATAGCAGATAACTCTTCTACGGTATCTTTCGCTTTGATCAGCACCACTTGACATGTGGACCATTTAGGAGACTATGATTGGTGTTCCTACACCTTCGCCTACTTCCTCAAGGGAATGCGCATGCAATCGCAGGACTTGATTGAGGCTTGGTTAGGATTTTACCCTTTTCTATTCGTGAGTATTTCTCTTATCTTTTCCCATTTATAGGTTAAGATTGTTGACTGACAGCAGATGTTTGCCTTTGTGTTGGTTACTTTGGGCCTATGAGAGGCTTCCATGTCTACGTCCGGTGAGCGTGTTAGGTTTAGACACCTATCCATGAGGACAGAGATTGCATCATTCCATACTAGCGGAGGTCCTTGTTGCTGAGGGTTTCACTCATTGCCACCTACATCTGGAGTTGTTGACAGCGGATGTCATCACATGGGTTCCCTACTCTGAGGAGCATTTGAGCATTGGATTTGAGGATGGGTACCCGACTGGTGTCGAACATGTGATTCCACCCGTAGGATTCCTCTCTTCACAGATGGAGGATGGGAGCTTTACTTAGGAAAGCGTGCTATCAGGAGCACTACAGGAGAGATTCGCATGCTGATCTTGCCTCCTACCAGAAGTTATTGGCATGTTTTGTAGTCACCCGTCATTGATATCCCATTGTTGGGGATTGACAATTTCACTTTATCAGAGGGTCCCTACACTCAGGAGATGTTCCAGCATTGGTCGTTCCCTCATACCATTGGAGCCCAGGATCCATGATGATGACGGATATGGTTTATGGGGGATATGGTTCTAGGATCCGTGATGATGACGGATTGGCTAGCCTGTGTTAGAGATCCGACTCATGTGACACAGATTGGCATTTTTACCCAGTAATTGGACCGGGAAAATTTCTTTATCCGGCACTTAGGCATAGAACCTTCATAGGTAGACACTTTTGATCCTTCCAGCTTTGGCGATAGCCCCTTAGGTGACCCATATGGCTTTGCCAGTGTAGATCTTCCCTTGTATAGGCCTGACATCCCTGTAGATAGAGATCCAGTGACTCAGGATGAGTTACATCAGGTGGACAGGATTGATGATGTAGACATTGATACCATTGACTTCTTCTGATGTATTCTCGTTATCTCTTTTGATAGGCCTCTGTTAGACATTGGGTAGCTTCGACCCATTCTCGCTATATCTTTTAATAGGCCTCTATTAGTTGTAGGGTAGTTTTGCCCCATTCCCCTGTATTTTAGTTGTACAAAGATGTATTAGATGATGATATACTTAGGGATGTATGTACAATTTTCTATTCCCTATATCATATTGCCATCTATTATATCATGCATGTTATTATGTTATGTATATATATGTATGTCCAGAGATATTTAGCATTGACCCCTAGATGGTCTTATGACACGGCCCGTACAGATGTCTTCTTCGACAGTTAACCGTATTGATCATACCCCACCATCTTTGGTGGCATCGGGTATGAGATCGTGGTATGATAGCATGTCACCATTAGACAGGGTGACTGTAGATCATTTGTTGCAGCATACTATGACCCTGTTGATGTTTCAGGTTCCCATAGGATTCGTGGAGGGCATGCTGGAGCACTGGTTATCGGAGAGGTAGGTTTTCTGATTTGAGACCCATGAGTTAACTCATACTCTGGAGGAGTATGCACATTTGACGATGCTGCCACTAGATAGACCTTGCCTACATATGGCTATTGGAGACATGAGTAGGCAGTTCATGACCCTCACTGGCTTGAGGCGTAGAGTGGTGCAGGATGAGATCACATCTGGCCACGTTATATCCCAGCATTTTCTGTTTGACAAATTTCTCTCTGAGGATAGTTGTGCATGACATTCCGGGGATTTCACCACATCGGAGGACCATTGGGGTTTGGCCAGAGTAGATGTATGGCTATTGTGTGTACTGTCATATGTCTACATGCCACGATACATGGATGAGTTAGACATTGGCGTCATTATGTCAGTGAAAGCTCTCAGGGAGGGTCACACCATCATACCGATGATCATAGCAGAGACTCTGAGGTTAGCTACATCATCTTCTTTGCACTTATCTCTGCAAGGAGTGTTTACTGATCGGCTTCGGTCATCTTGTATGTGTGGTTTATGTCACACTTAAGATAGATCGGCACTTTCAGATGGCATGGGTATTGTTTCACCCATAATATAGCCATGTCATACTCCTTTCAGCCTGTGGAGTGTACAAACGCTGCATCTTGGTCAGCTTTTCTTGCAGGGATTGGAGATCCGCTCGCTATATTGCTGTGTACAGGGCTTAGCTCACCCTACAGTTTCATTACTCATGCTCCGGGCATATATTATCTTCCTCTGGCTGGTTTGAGAGGCATGATTACTTACCACCCACTGGCCGTGATGTGTCAGTTTGACCAGTTCCAGGATTTTCATCCTTTTAAGGGGGCATCGAGTCAGTGCTTCGCTTCTCGGTATTTATCAGCAAATGATAGATCTAGGTTGTATGCCTGTTGGGATCAACGAGAGCTAGCTGTGTTTTCCATCAGCCATCCGGGTTGTTCTATAGAGTATTCTTAATGGATGGAGATAGAGACTTCATCGGCTGTGGTAGTATCCGCAGTGCAGGGGACTGATTCTGATGATGAGGAGCATATGGAGGAGGCTGATATTCCCATCGAGGAGGATTTGACTACTGGGTTTCCAGCATTTGTGATGGATTCTCCCACTATGAGTGCTACTATCATTCAGCATTCAGCACAGTATTTGGAGTAGAGCCTACATCTGATGACCTATGAGAGAGATCAGGCTAGGGCCTTGATGTTGATAGCTCTTGATGGGAGAGATGCATCTCTATTAGAGAGAGACGAGGCTAGATCAGCCAGAGATGCATTGATTGTGGAGCGGGATGCTGCCTTATCTTCTCAGGATGTGGTCATCACAGATAGTACTTCAGTGAGATCTCTCACGACTGGCATCCTTGCCGATATGAGTGCATACATTGATAAACATCATGCCACCATGCAGTTAGCCTCGGATCTGCTAGCTCGTGTAGATACCATTGGGCAGGAGCTTACAGCGTTACCTCCTTCTTCAGAGAGGGATGCTATGATAGATCTGATAGTCCGCATACACACAGATCCATAGATAGACTTTTACTTTCCTGCATAGACTAGCTTAGCCATTTTGTCATGTACAACACATATTATATATATCAAATAGTATTATATATGGTAGGGAAATATATTTTGATTCACTTCCCTTTCAGTTGTGCCTTGATACTTGCTTGATATTTGTATGTTTCTTGAGGGCTTGTGATGTTGATGAATTCTGAACTCGTCCTTGATATGTGGACATTGAGCCATCACTGGATCTTTCAGAACGGATCATTGATCTGTATGTATCCCTACCATCTTTAGTGTCTTGGGACTAGTTTCTGTATGGAAATGTCGAGAGGAGGGTGGCTTTTCCTCTGTGAGATTGACCGCGCCATAAATGGTTGCCAGTACTTCTATTTGTGTGAAGCCTAGTTAATTCCATCTCTTATGGATTAGTGTTGCTCTTTGAGGCACAACCGCAGCTTAGATGGTCACCAATCTCTATTGGTGAGGAGAGGTTGGGTAATTCCATCCTTTGGTCCGAAGGTGATGAAATGTGGTGGATTAAAGTTTGATCCCAAATCTGCGTGTGACAAGTATTTTTTGTTACGGTAGGGGGTTTGACCGAACCATAAATGGCTGCCTACCTACTCCTATTGAAGAGGAGATCAGGTCTGCGTAGTTCAAACCTGGTGTAAGAGGTTCAACATTGAACATAAAGGCAGATGGGTGTAGAAGCTTTATTGATGAAGAAGGGTGTAGAAGTGTTTTTGTTGTTTTTATTTTTGTGGAGAAAGGGCATAAATGTTTTTGTGTTTTTTTATTGCTTATTGCGATCGGGCCATATAAAATATGGTTGCCTATGTACTCTCGTGTATCAGGGAGATTAGGTCTACGTAGTTCACCCCCCAGGACGAATTGCAGCCAAAGAGAAGTATAAATCCCATGTGCGGGCTATACTGTAGGGAGAAGAAAGTTTGATCCCATGATTGAGACAAACTGCAGGTGTGGAAAAAGTTTGATCTCGTCATCAGGACAAACTGAAAGCATAGAAAAGTTTAATCCCGCCTTCAGAATAAATTGCAGCTGTGAAAGGTTCAATTCTGTCTTCATGATAACTAAAATTATATGGAAGGTTTTAAATGAGGTGAAACCAGGCTGCTGGTTTGAAATGTATGTTTCCCTGAGGGGTAGAAGAGTATGTTAAAAGGGTTAGAAAAAATTGGAATGACTGGTGATTTGATGATCAGAAACCAAGATGTTTGCTTGATGGTAACTTCAGACATAATACCGTTTCACGGTGTCCGAGTTGATAAGCTGTGGAAATTCATCGCCATCCATTTCCTGTAGTCTGAAAGTGCCACCTGTCAATACTTCCTTGACAACAAACGGGCCTTCCCAGTTATGAGCAAATTTTCCCTTGGATTGTTATTGGTTGTCAAGGATCTTCTTTAAAACCAAATCATGTTGTTTAAACTACCATAGCCAGAATTTTCTATTATAGGATCATGCGATCCTTTGCTGATATAACTGACCATGGAAGATAGTCGTGGTTCGCCTTTCGTCTATCAGAGACAATTGGTGATACATGTCTTGTACCCATTGGTCTTCATCCAATTGAGCATCCATCAACACTCTGAGGGATTCCATTTCCACCTCTATAGGGAGCACTGCTTCCATCCCATAGGCTAATGAGTAGGGGGTTGCCCAAGTGGAAGTACGCATTAAAGTTTTGTAGGCTAATAAAGTCAGAGGCAAGAGGTTAGGCCATCCTTTGTGATTGGCGGACATTTTTTGCATGATATTCTTGATGTTTTTATTAGCCACTTCAACAGAACCATTCATCTTTGGATGGTAGATGACAGAGTTAAGTTGTTTGATGTGGAATTTACTGCATAACTCCTCCATCATTTTGTTGTTGAGGTTCTTAGCATTGTCTGACACAATAACCTCTGGTTGTCCATATCGATAGACAATATTATTTCTGGTGAAAGTAATTATGACTTCTTTGGTAACCCTGGGGAATAAGGCTTCTTCTACCCATTTGATGAAGTAGTCAATCATGGTGAATATAAATTGATGTCCCCACATTGAGAAGGGCCATGGCGAACTCATATTGTGGAGTTCCCTTGGAGGGGCGTGGATAGCATTCCCATGAATTTGGCATTTATAGCACCTCTTGACATGATCATCACAGTCAGCTCTGAGCGTAAGCCAATAATGCCCTGTTCTGAGGATCTTCTTAACAAGTAGGGGTCCGCTCATTTGTGGGCCACATACTCCCCCATGGATCTCATCCATGAGCCTCTGAGCTTGGTCGTTGTCCAGACATTTGAGGAGACCTAGTCCTGCATCTCTTTTATAGAGTGCATCTCCGCTCAGGTAGAATTTCATAGCAAGTCGATGGATCCGCCTCTTTTGAGTCAGGCTCACCTCAGCGGGTGTAGATCCATCTCGTAGATACTCCTTGATATGTTGATACCAAGGGTTTTGGATGGGAGGTAGCTCATCCGATACTTCTCTAACATAGTTCCTATAAGTTGGGGTCTTTTGCAGGGCAAATGTAATGCTTGGCATGTTTTCTTTATCAGGTATATGAATCAAGGAGGCCAATGTTGCTAGTGCATCCGCAAAATCATTCCTATTATGAGGAATGTGTAGAAAGGAGATTTCTTCTAACTCCAGATCCATCTGTAAAACTTACCGATGGTAAGGCAGCAAATGTAGTTCCTTGGTTTGATAGATTCCCGTGGACTGTTTGATTACCAATTCAGAATCCCCAAAGATAGTTAACACGATGCCCATTGAACGGCAAGTTTTTTTAGCCCCATGATCTGACCTTCATACTCACCGTTGTGTTGTTGGTCTTGACAAACTACAATTTGATGGCGACGGATATCGCTCCCCGTCACGGATACTTTAGAATCGCTCCAACTTGAACCTTCGTGTTAATGACTCCATCAAAATACATTTTCCATGTATGACATGCATCGTACTGATGGTATTGCTGAACTGCCATTACTTCTTCATCGGGAAAATATGTTTCCAAGGGTTTGTAATTCCCTGCAGGTGTGGCAGCCAGTTGATCCGCAATTCCTTGACCGTTGACAGATTTTTGTGTCACGTAGACAATATCAAATTGTTGTAGGATCAACTGCCATATGGACAGCCGACAATTCAGTACGGGCTTACTGAACACATATTTGAGAGGATCCACGCGGGATATGAGATGGGTTATGTGACCATGGAGGTAATGCTGTAACCTCATGGAAGCCCATGATAAAGCACAACAAGTCTTCTCAATCAGAGTGTACTTGTGTTCACTGTTGCTGAATCTTTTGCTGAGGTAATAGATAGCTAGTTCTTGGCCTCTATCGTCTTTTTGCCCCAGCATACAGCCCATGTCATTGTCATTAATGGACAGGTACATGAACATGGGAACATCATGCATGGGTGGTACCAAAACAGGAACATTAACCAGCTGCTCTTTAATGGTAAGGAAGGCTTTTTGACACACATCATTCCATTTCATGGAGGAGTTCTTCCTTAACAATTTGAAGATGGGCTCACAAGTTGCTGTGAGTTGAGAAATAAACCTGCTAATGAAGTTGATTCTTCCCAAAAATCTCCGTATTTCCTTCTCTGTGTAAGGAATGGACATTTCCTTGATGGCCTGGATTTTGGTGGGATCCAGCTCAATCCCTTTGTGGCTGACTAGGAAACCTAGAAACTTGCCTAATTTGACACCAAAGGCACACTTGGCTAGATTCAACTTCAAGTTGTACTTACGCAACCTGTTGAAGAGCTTTTTGAGATGGTCTAAGTGGTCTTCCTCCCTTTGGGACTTGACAATGATGTCATTCACGTAGATCTCTATCTCTTTATGCATTAAATTGTGGAAAAGAGCCATCATGGCTCACTGGTAGGTTGCCCCGGCATTGATGAGGCCAAATGACAACTGTCTATAGCAGAATGTTCCCCAAGGCGTGATGAAAGCAGTTTTCTCATGATCTTCCTCAGCGACCATAATCTGATGGTACCCAGCAAATCAATCAGCAAAGGAGTACATACCGTATTGAGCAGTATTTTCAATGAAAATGTGGATAAAGGGTACGGGAAAGCTATCTTTAAGGCAAGCTTTATTCAGATCCCGATAATCCACACAAACTCTCACCTTTCCTCCTGGTTTAGGCACGGAAACAATGTTGGATATCCACTCTAGATATGTAAAAACCATGATAATGCCAGCTTGAAATTGTTTCACAATTTCTTCTTTCACCTTTAAACTCCACTCAGGTTTCAATCGTTTGAGCTTCTGTCTGACTGGCTTAAATCCCTCTTTAATGGGAAGGCGATGAAGGACAATGTCAGTGGACAAACCCACTATGTCTTCGTGAGACCATGAAAACACATCCTGGAATTGGGTTAATAGTGCAACCATGTCATTCCGTTGGTTTGGGGTTAGGTCTGAACCAATCTGGAATAGCTTAGGGCTTTCTAAGGTTCCAAGATTGAAAGAAGTGATTTGGTCAAGGTTGGGTTTAGGTTTGTCTGCGACCAATTCTTTAATCTCCTGAGGTGTCTCAATGTCCTCTTATATTTCCATCAAGTCAGAGTCCAACTTTGCATCAAAGCTACAGTCCTTGTGGAGAAAAGGCACCTCATCAGCAAGTACAGGCACATCTAAATTCAGAGTCCTAAAACAAAATATGCTTTCACTTAATATATGAAACTATTTAATCATACAAAAGTGTTAGCATGTAATGATAAAATAACTACTAATACTGTATAAAAAAGTAAGCAATTAAAGTTATCTATACGACAGAGGGATTTCTGCCCGTTTTACCCTCGTCGACCAATGCATGGAGTACTGCTCCAATTATCGAGGGTAAAGTCTTTATGGACTTCAGTGATGGAGGGGTTGTCATCGTCCTCCTTTTCCTGAATGATGATGATAACATCTGGGCAATCATCGTCTGGGGTGTATCTGTTTGAATGTTCATCATAGACAATGATGTGTATGCCTGACATCATCAAGGCGATGTCATGTTTACATTTCCGCTCCCTTTTTTCCATTTCAGGATCAGGAATCAAGACCTCTTTTGCTTTGAATGGTACTGGTTTGGGAAACAGCATAGCCATAACATGGGCTGACACCTTTACTAGAGACTGTATCAGCTCATTAGGTGCAGGTGGAGAAAATCGCCGTGTGGCGAAAGCTTGAGGAACCAGCTTGTGCTTATGAGGATTCCTATGATTGGAACTGGCAGAATAGCCTAGTCCGGATGTCCCAGTTTGACTGGACACTTGAATAGGGTGCTTAATACCCTGCTAATTTTTACCAAGCCCTTGTCCAGGCTGATGACCCAATGATATCATTTCTTGAGTGGCCGACATAACCTCGACAGAAATCTTGGGTACGAGAAGTGGCGCTCCAATAGGATGGTATTGCATGTTACTCACTCCAAAGAATGAAAATTGGTCGGTTCAACTTCTGAATTGAAGCTGATGATAGGTAGATCTCCCTGTTCAGGACATTCCGGCTCAGCATTGACAATGACTAGGCTGTTGTTGACAATGTATTTGAGTTATTGATGTAGTGTAGAAGGGACAGCTCTAGCCATGTGGATCCATGGTCTCCCCAATAGCAGGTTGTATCCTGAATCTATCTTGAGGACGTGGAAGGATACATTGAATATGTTTGGACTAATCTCAATCAATCTCTCCGACAGAATTTTGCTGGGATCCATCAAAAGCTTTGATAACCGTATGGCTACTTCAGATCCGTTTGAGATTGATGTTCATCTTCACCAAGGTGGAATAAGGAAAGATATTCAGAGACGAACCTCCATCTATCAGAACTCTAGATAACATATACCCGGAGGACAAAACTGCAATGTGTAATGGCTTGCAATGATCGATCCCTTTGGGAGGTATGTCGTCATTAGTGAAGGATATTACATTGATGTTGAAAATGTGATCAACCATATGTTGAAATTTTTCCGCATCCACTGATTTTGGCAAGTAGTCTTCTTCCAAAACCTTCAATAAAATCTTCCTATGATCCTCGGAAGAGAAAACCAAGTCCAGTATTGAGATCTGATGTGGAGCTTCTCTTAAGCTTAGAACCACCTTGGCTTCATTATGGCCCATAGTGCGGAGGAATTTTTCAATCTTCTCCATCCGAATCTACCCCTTTACTTTGAAGGTGGGCTTCATAACCCACTGAGGAAGATACAGTGGATTTTCCTTCGACACTATAGCAATAGTATGAGATGTGGATCCTTCAGCTTCCCCATAATTTCATGGGACTTTGTGTAAGCTGACAATAGGATAAAAAAAATTGGCTTTGGTGCAACCACTTTCAAAGGATTGTCAGCTCCTTTTAGTTGAATTGCTTGTATGGGAAATGGTTTGACAATCCTATCATCCTCACTGGATATAATTGCTACTGATCCCTTCCATTTGGTAGGACATGTATTCCCACTCTCGAGTAGCACAGTGTCATTGTCTGCCAATTGCAGGACACTGCTATCAATTAGATTCTGAATAAAGTGGCGGAGTGCCCATCATTCTTCTGTGTTGTGATCGCGAGAATGTGAATGATATTGACAAACTCCATCGGAGTTGAACAATCTTGAACGGGGATTGATTGGAGGTAGAAGGGATGTAATTCTTCCTTTGTTGATTAACATATGAAAGATCTTCTCCATAGGTTGGCCCAGGTATATAAATTCCCTTTGATTAGAAAAATCCCGACAGGCTTTAGCATTTGCTCTCTTTGCAACCTTATCTTACATAGCTTCGCTTTCTGAAGGTGATGGTGGAGCATTCATAACAATAGGATGGAGATAGGCATGCTCCTGGCTGACTAACTGGCGTGTGACTTGATGATGATGAGTCACCAGTTCTGCCAATTGTTTAATTTGCTTGCAAAGAGCTTTCATCTTTTGTTACATAGAAAATTGAAACTTTGCGTAATCCCATCTGTCAACACCGTCTTTGATGGTCTGGGATGATTCACCATTAAAATTGGAACTATGTCCCGTGTTCCAACATATTATGTTGACCTCTTCTTCTTTGTGTTGAGGAACAGGGTTGTCTTGCACATGAGGTTGATCTGGTTTGGTGACCACGATCTCACCGTTGTCTATCAAATCTTGGATCTTATGTTTCAAGGCCCAACAATCTTGAGTATCATGTCTAGGTGCTCTGGCATGATAAGCACACTTTCGAGTAGCATTGAAACCCCTCCCATTAGGGTTGGCTGGTGGAAGAAGATGTGTGATTTTCTTCTAAGTAGTCAGAAGAGCAAGAACATTCTCGAGCGAGTCCCATAAGGGTGTGAACGTCCGAGGGCACTTTGCATCTCCACCTTTAGGTAATGGAGGGTTTTAAGATTGTGCTTGGAAAGGGGAGTAGTTTCTCCTTTGTATAGGCATGTTCTGACTACCTTTTTGACCTTGTAGTATCAAGGAAACATCCTCATCTTTATTTTTATGGACCCTCCGGGGGTTGTTTCCATAAGATCTGGACTGGATGTGCTCAGCAACTACTTTAAGAGCAGCTAGATCTTGGATCTTGCCTGACTTCAATCCCATCTCAGCCATCTCTCTGTGCTTGATCATTTCAGAGAATGGTTTGCCAATACCAGCTAAGATTCTCTCATAGAAAGGAGCTTCCTATATGTCTATGAAAGTCATGACCATTTATGAAAGACTCATTAGACTGTTTCTTGACCTTGGTAATCTGGTACCGATCAGGAGCCATCTGAGATTAAAAACTGTATGAGTGAGGAAGGCGTGAGCTAGCTCTTCCCAGCTATGAATCTTTAAGTTGTCTAATCTGGTATACCATGAACGGTCTTCTCCAGTCAGACTCTTATGGAACTGCTGCATTCTGAGCTTCTCGTTTTTCGCATAAGATCCAAGTTCTCTAATGAACACCTTCAAATATGTGTAAGGATCCCTAACCCATCATATTTTTCAAAGTCAGGGGTTTTGAATTTCTCTGGATAATGAACACCAGGGAATATGCAAAGGTCAACATATGAAACACTTCCATGTGTTCCAATCCCTTTGAGAGCACGGATAATTTCCTCCATTTGAAGGACCTTCTTCCTGATATCATCGGTGTCTAGATCTCCTTTGAGATGGGTGCTTTCAGGGACTTTGTTCGTTGTATCCAATTGAGGTTCTGGATTTGTTTTATCCTAACCTTGTGTCCCTCCTTGTGTAGAGGATTCTGTATGTGTAGGGATTTTTGTACCCTGAGTAGATTGATGCAATTCTTTTAGCAGAACAACCAAATCTATAATTTGTTTACTTAATCCGTTAGATTCTTCTCTAGAAACGGCATTAGAGTGGTCAGAAGAAGACATGATTATAATAACCCTATATTTTCTATACAATTAAATTAGAAATTCTTGCAGATTTTTGTTTATATATATATGTAATTATGGTGGTGTTGTTAAACCCTAATTACTGTGGGAAACCATAATCTAAAACAGGGTGGTGAGTTCAAGTCTAATATATAAATGTGTTATGTGACCTATGGTAAACCCTAATTAACCTTATACTGGTTAAATTCTTGAAACCCTAATTATTATGTATAAACCCTAATTTCTAAGTTAGTATGGATAGTATAATTATTATATTATAACCCTAATGTCCATGTATGATTAAAACCCTAATCAAAATAAGAAAAAACCTAATTATAAATTTAGTACCCTAATTATAATTATTTTGAACCCTAACTTGGGTAACATAGATTAATAACTATTGGGCTAGGTTTACTAATGGCCCGAAACAATTGGAAGAAAGCCCAAAGAGATAAATTCAAGCCCAACTCTTAGCCCACTTTAGCCAAAGGTATTTTAGACCCTTAATTTGCCTAGATTATGCATTAAATTAATAGCTAAATAAAGAATTAGAGTAAATAATTAGGGCTGGCCAGATTTTACCTTTTAAGGTAACAAAAAGTGTTAATCAAGTTTCCTTTCATAGTAAATTGCTTTACTTTATTTATTTTATTGCAAAAGTACTTTGTTGTCAACTTCTATTGGTGGAAAATCTTCAGCCATGCTTAAAAATCAAGATAAGGAAAAATTATACATTGGACATCATGTGTGTGAGAGTAATAACTTAAACCTTCATGCAATTCCACTTATATAAATAGATTAAGAGAGAAGAAATGGGAGTTGCTAGCTCAATTTATTCAACACTCAACCTAAGCTTTCTTTTGCCTCAAACCCACGAAATTCTCTAGCTTATTAGTCCCTAAGTCAAGCCCCACCATAACCATAAACAAATCGAAGCAACAAAAATTGGAAATCAAAGCTTAGAAGGTATAAACCCTACCTCAAAAAATTCATCCAAATCATTGTTTTGATCTTGTGTTTAAGTGTTAGATTATGTTGGTTTTGGTATCTAGTGATAATCTGGGTTGCTAGATGTTAGATCCATAACATCTAGAAGCTCGAAATTGAAGATCTACAAAATCTGGAAATTTTGTTCTTAAGGTCCGACAACAAATGCCGTGGCCTATAGCTCTAGATCGTGTTTGATTTATGTTGTTTAAATGTTGTTATTGGTAGCACGTAATTACGCTCTTTAAGCTACAAAAGGAATCGAGTCATTGCATGTGTAGATTTGAAGATATTCGTGGTCAAATCACGTTGACCGGCTGCTTTAATAAGGTACTTTACGGGCAAGCCCGAAAAGGGAAATCGATGTCGACAAGAAGTTTGAGCCTTTAGATCCATTAGTCATGCTTGTTGTATGATGTCTTTATTGCTTGTAGATTGTAGTATTGTAGTTTAACTTCAATATTATGCCTTAAAATCTCCTTAATACCAAATGAATCGAAATCGGTTGGTTTGGTCAAAGTAGGCGTTCGACCATGACTTAACTTTTTTCGAAATTTTCGAAAAAATATGTAACTTATTTACGGCGGTGGTTGACGAGATTCTGACTAGATCTGTTGTTATTCTTGTTATATTATGTAATAGAGTTGTAGTCTTGCATGTTGTCTACAATCTTGAACTTATAAATCACCAATCTATCAAAAGGATTTCTAGTTATAGAAGCTCAAAGTGAAGGCGAATTAAATTATTCTTCACCTTGAAGATGAAGAAGCAGTCCGATGACTTCTTTGGGAGCTCGAGATCTTGTTTGTTTGATGTTTGATGGCCATGTTTGATGTTAGGTATTGTAGACATGCACTAGTACTACAAGATCCAATTCCTAGTTTGTCTAGAAACAACACACACATAGATTAACACTCGGTCGAACATGCATGCTAGCTCACTGACTCGCGTTTTTCTTGGTTGGTGAAGAACACCTATAACGACAGTTACGTCGCTATAGGCACCTTAGGCGACAGTTTAATTTCTAAATTGATTATTTATATTTAATAATTACAGAAAATTAGATTTAATTATTAAAAATACAAAATAAATTATTAAAAAATATTTTAATGTTCGAAAAATATATTTTAATTATTTTGAATATATTTCAGAAATATTTTATATTTTTGGAATATTAAATGTATTTAATTTATTTAATTATAATATTAAATAAATTATTTAAAAATGATTTAAATACATGAAAATCATTAAAAATTATATTATGATGTAAGAAAATATTTTGAGTTATTTTTAATAACTTTTGATATTATGTGATAATTTTCATTAATAAATTAATATTAATGATAATTAAGTTATTTAGTAGATGAATTTAATAAAATGAATTAAAAATCATTTTAATATTTTAAAAACCATTTTAAAGTGTTTAAAAATATTTGAAGTTATAAAATATAACTTTTAATATTTAAAGGATAATTTCATTAATAGTTTAATATTAATGATAATGAGTTAGTATTAATGATATTGAATTTATTTAATAATTATATTAAATAAATAGTTTAAAAATAGTTTTATTAAATTAAAAATCATTTAAAAAGGGATATAAGTGAATTAAAAATATTTTAAGTTATAATTAATGACTTTTAATATTTGGATGAATGGTTCATTAATATTTGAATATTAATGGTAATTATTTAAAAATGCTTTAAAATGCTTTAAAAATCATTTAAGGGTAATATTAATACTTTAAAAATATTTTGAGTTATTGTAAATAACTTTGATGTTTTAGTAAGGATTTCATTAATGGTTTAATGAATTTAATATTAATGATAATAGAGTCATTTGATATTTAATGATGATTTCTTATTATTTGAAATTCATGTTAATGTATAATAAATGTTTAAAATTTTTATCAAGTCATATATTAGCGTTCTGAGATATTGAGTAATAGAATAGAGTCTTAAACTCGTTAATTTCGATAAAGCCGTCCGGTTTTGCAACATAGTTTAGAAATTGTTCTAGACTTAGATATTTTGACTTCATTCTTTTGTTTGTTTACGATGTAATGACCGCATGTATGTAATAACGTGAGTGAGTAGGTTATGTCTTTGTTGTGAAATGCGATCTACTATGTGTTATAGTATATTTTTTAATCGAATCTAATGATCCGATTAATGATAGGTGATTACATAAAAGATAAAACTAAGTTTCAGTATTGTAAGCAACGATCAGTGCAAGTATCCTACCTTTGCATTTCCTTTATCTGAATGGACATGAGTAAGAATGTTTGAAATTATATTATTACTTTATGATTATTAACCTATATTATATATGCCCATTGATTATTAACATGTTAGTATATGGTAATTCGGATATATATTCTCTGTTTAGTTAATTTCTATAAATGGTTAAACAAGTGTCCCCACTTGGATAATCATTCTGATTAAACACATGTTGATACACCTTTGATATATACATATATGTTGAATTATAGATTATTGTTGGATAAGATAAAACCTTTTGTTTGGAACCCCGACAAGTATGAACATCCCTAATATGGGAAAATTTTTTATCTGCTACTGGCGGACAAAGGATGAACGATGATATCG
Organism: Panax ginseng; assembly: GCA_020205605.1. Taxonomy (NCBI): domain Eukaryota; kingdom Viridiplantae; phylum Streptophyta; class Magnoliopsida; order Apiales; family Araliaceae; genus Panax; species Panax ginseng. The sequence goes on along the minus strand of CM035139.1, from coordinate 86,569,805 downwards.
TTCTAGCAATGCAATATTGATCAATCTGAGGTACAACGGCCGATCACCCTCCGGTTCAGTAAGTTATGACGGTTTCTGAGATGAAGTTCTGCTTAACCTTTTGAAAATGAAAACAATGTTCATAGTATGTCCCTAAAACTTATTTATAGTTAGATTACATAGTTTCAAATATTTGAAAGAGAATTGTTATTATTATTGGTTCGAAATTTCTTCGCAACTATTGATCCGTTGTAGAAGGGTAGTATAAAGAAAGTATTTAAATTCTTTAAACATATATATATAATTGCTATTACTTGTTGGGCACTCAAATGCTCATCGTTGCTTAATTTAAATATTTTCATTTAAGTGTGAACACTCAAAGGCTCTTTAGAAACAAGGGAAAAGGAAAGGTTCTTTGAATGATGACAATGTTATCTGTGTGATAGTTTAATATTATTAAGACAATGTTATATATTTATGATCATGTGTTGTAAGGAATGACTTAAGGTTACGTACTTGGGAGTTAAACTTTGATATTATGTAAGTTAAGTTTAAATATTTATATTATTGGCATTATTATTAGTATTATTCCTTATAGAGATGGTATCGTGAAGCCTTTGAATTGGGTTTCAAGTACACCGGATTTGAAGCGTCACAGTTGGTATCAAAGTTGTAGGTTATAAACATTAGGATTGTGAAACCTAGGTTATAACCTTATAGAAAACTCTTATAGAATATGTTAGCTAAGTGATAGGTTGAGGGGATCCATCGAGTCTAGTTGTACTTAATAAAATATCATTTCATTTTACCAATGAATATATTTTATTGTGTTACTAATATTATTTTTCTTGTTTATTGTGGTCATAGGATGGCTGACGAGAGCCAAGGTAGTTACTCAGTGGACCAAGAGTCGAGGGACTTTAGTGAAGGGTACATGGAACATGAGATGATAAGAGATTTGTTGGTCAGGAATGACGACTTAAGGGTTAGAATTTGAGAAAATGGAGGCACAAAATCACACCTCTCCGTGATTTTGAATAATTTGTACAAGGACGCCGCTCACCGAAGCAAAAGCGGAGTTAGGCGAAAGTTACTGAGGAGGTTGGAGCAAAGAGAGCTGCAACTAGGGCAGTTGAGAGTTGAGGGGGAAGCTAAATATGCGAAGATATATACCCTGGATCAGGCTTTAGACATCGCCTTTAGGCGGTTCGACGTGGAATGGATGGATCTGCCCTTCGGCAGGGAAAGCAGGTGTTGATGTGTACTCATATAGTCCCACTTTTGTTTCTATTAGGGACTATTTAGTGTTGAAAATCCTTATGCCTTTCTGTATGCATAAGATGGCAGTTAGACCCCAACTTTTTCTGGTAGAGGGGTAGGCGGTAGGGAATCCTCAATTTTGTCCAATAGAGGATAGTTGGTGGTGGGTAGTTTAGGCCTTTAGCATTTATAGAAGTATGCCAAAGGTTTAGTCGGTTGGTATTAAAACCGTGATATATTAATATATAAATAACTCGTTTAAAGTTTATGAAGGAATGAATTGACTAAATCCATCGTCAATAAAAATAAAAGATAACTTATATTAAAGCTATTAATTGCCGTGTGTATATAGTATATACTAATCAAGATAATTTATGTGTATAGATGTCTGGTGAAAGGGGATTAGGATACCCGCAGACCGTAAAGAAGGAGCTAATATCGAAGCCAATAGCGGAAATAGAAGCTCACAATGAAACCAACTCGGACGAGGTGGTTATCGTGGAAAACATAGTACCAGATCCGGAAGTGGTGGAGCTGACAGATAGTGATTCAGACCCTAAAGCTGAAGCTGATCAAGCATCAATGGAGGTGCAGGAATTGAGGAACAAAGTTTCTTCTCTAGAAAGGTTGTGGGAGATAGAAAAGCGGCTTAATAGCCAGTTGCGTCAAGCGTTAATAGAAACAATGGAATGGCAGGATAAGCTTAAAATCCAAATCATTCAGATGGGAGCTTCAAGGAGCACTTCGCGTGCAGCCCCGAGAGATAAGGGAAAAAGAAAGATAGAAGACCCTGAGGTAGGAAAACCTGATAAGAAGAAAGGGAAGAAGATATGTTATATTTGCGGCCGAGAGGGACATACCTCTCCTCGTTGCCCCGACTATAAGAAAGGTGGATGTTTTAATTGTGGGATGGAAGGACATTGAGCGTATGAATGTTCAAGAAAAGGGCCTAGGGAATAGGTAGTATAAGTTATGTTGTGTAGGTATGTTTAAGGTAATATGTGTGCTTAGTATGTTTGTGTAATGTGACATTTTCAACTTTTGTGTTGGTTAAAGTGTAAATCCCGACTTTGTAGTCACAAGGGATAGCTGATGATTAAAGCACTACGTGTTGTGATGTGTAATGTATTTTGAAATCTCGGAATGAATATGAATCTAAGTTTGAATAATGAAATAAGTTAATATGCTAAACTTATATGATAAGATTTAGAATGTAGAGAATAATATATGGTTTTACTTAATCAGATAATGCCGCCAAGACGTCAAACTCGAAACCAAAGGGCAGAAGAGTCTGCCAATAATGTTGAGGGACAACAACAAGCGCACCTGTCTACAAAGAATTTGCGAACATGATGACACAAATTATGCGAAGAAGGAGTGCCAAATCGCAGAAAACCAATCCTGGACAACCGCTTATTAATTTCAAGGACTTTAAAGTCAGTAGGACCACCGTAATTCGAGAGGGCAACTGACCTGTTGAAGCGCTTGACTTGGATTAAAGAGATTGAGAAGGCGTTCGAAATAGCTAGGGTAGCTGAGGGGCAAAAGACCACTTTTGCCACCTACATGATGAAGGGTGAGGCAAATTTTTGGTGGGAAGCGAATCAGACGAGGGCAGGAGAAGGTGTAGTTACATGGGATAGGTTTAAGACACAGTTCTTCGAGAACTATTTTCCATCCAGTATGCAAGCAAGGATGGAGGTGAGATTTTTGGAGTTGAGGCAGGAGAACATGATTGTGGTGGAATACGCCGCAAAATTTAATGAGTTGGCGGGTTGCTCGCATCAAGTGGATCTGGAGGCTAGAAAAGCTAGGAGGTTTGAGTGATTCAAACCTGGCTCTCTACAACAAGGTGGCGGTGTTGCAGATCCTATATTTGCGCAAAGACTCGAAAGCTATTATTATCGAGGAAGGGAGTGAGGCCATGAGCCTCTACAACAAGGAGAGAAAGAACAAGGGTAAGGTCGAAGGGACTAGGAAGGTGGAGGTTACTAATGGGAGTAGCGGTGGTGGTAACAAAAGGAAGGGAAGCAGTGTTGGAAGTATTCAGGTGAAGCAAGAAGGAGTTAAGAAGCAATTTATGCAGTGCGAAAATTGTGGAAAGAACCATTCTGGGGAATGTCTGAAGGGGAAGTTCGTGTGCTACAAGTGCGGACAGGAGGGCCATATCTCTCCCAACTGCCCCAATCCTAGGATGAATAGTGGATGCTTTATATACGGATCGACTGATCACCAGGTGAGGGATAGTCCGAAGAGGAAGACGGAGGCAGGAAGTGTGATTTCGAGGCAAGAGGCGTGGGACTTTAGCATTAATCGGACCAACGTCATCCAAATAAGTCGATGAAGAAGTCAACGGCAAGGTCTACAACATGGCGATCCAGGATACCGTAGCAGCTGACAATGCAATTCCAGGTATTATTCTAACCAAGTTTTATTTTCTTATACATGATTTTCTTATACATATAATAAATCTATAAAGAAGTTTTGAAGGAGGAAATTGAGTTCTTTTAGAAATCAAATTTCCGTTTAATCAGATAGAAAAGCTTTGTGTGAATAGGATTAAAGATCTGTGCGATCATTTATGATCAAGATCTACTTATGATGATTGTATGTGCTAGGTACACTCGTATGTATAGGTTGTAAATCGGTGATTCCGGGGACGGAATCTTTATAAGGGGGGAAGGATATAATAACCCTATATTTTCTATACAATTAAATTAGAATTTTTTGCAGAATTTTTTTATATATATGTAATTATGGTGGTGTTGTTAAACCCTAATTACTGTGGGAAACCCTAATCTGAAACAGGGTGGTGAGTTCAAGTCTAATATATAACTGTGTTATGTGACCTATGGTAAACCCTAATTAACCTTATACTGGTTAAATTCTTGAAACCCTAATTATTATGTATAAACCCTAATTTCTAAGTTAGTATGGATAGTATAATTATTATATTATAACCCTAATGTCCATGTGTGATTAAAACCCTAATCAAAATAAGAAAAAACCTAATTATAAATTTAGTACCCTAATTATAATTATTTTGAACCCTAACTTGGGTAACATAGATTAATAACTATTGGGCTAGGTTTACTAATGGCCCAAAATAATTGGAAGAAAGCCCAAAGAGATAAATTCAAGCCCAACTCTTAGCCCACTTTATCCAAGGGTATTTTAGACCCTTAATTTGCCTAGATTATGCATTAAATTAATAGCTAAATAAAGAATTAGAGTAAATAATTAGGGCTGGCCGTTTTACCTTTTAAGGTAACAAAAGTGTTAATCAAGTTTCCTTTCATAGTAAATAGCTTTACTTTATTTATTTTATTGCAAAAGTACTTTGTTTGTCAACTTCCTATTGGTGGAAAATCTTCTAGCCATGCTTAAAAATCAAGATAAGGGAAAAAAATACATTGGACATCATGTGTGTGGAGAGTAATAACTTAAACCTTCATGCAATTCCACTTATATATAAACAGATTAAGAGAGAAGAAATGGGAGTTGCTAGCTCAATTTATTAAACACTCAACTTAAGCTTTCTTTTATCAAACCCACGAAAATTCTCTAGCTTATTAGTCCCTAAGTCAAGCCCCACCATAACCATAAACAAATCGGAAGCAACAAAAAATCGTAAATCAAAGCTTAGAAAGTATAAACCCTACCTTAAAATTACATCCAAATCATCTGTTTGATCTTGTGTTTAAATGTTAGATTATGTTGGTTTTGGTATATAGTGATAATCTAGGTTGCTAAATGTTAGATCCATAACATCTAGAAGCTCAGAATTGAAGATCTACAAAATCTGGAAATTTTGTTCTTAAGGTCTGACAACAAATGCCCGGGCCTATAGCTCCTAGATCATGTTTGATTTATGTTGTTTAAATGTTGTTATTGGTAGCCTGTAATTCTGTCTTTAAGCTACAAAAGGAATCAGAGTCATTTCATGTGTAGATTTGAAGATATTCGTGGTCAAACCACGTTGGCCAAAGCTTTAATGGGTACTTTCTCGGCAAGCCCGAAGGGAAATCGATGTCGACAAGAAGTTTGAGCCTTTAGATCATCGCTCGGTCGTTTGTTGTATGATGTCTTTATTGCTTGTAGATTGTAGTATTGTAGTTTAACTTCAATATTATGCCTTAAAATCTCTTTAATACCAAATGAATCGAAATCGCTGGTTTGGTCGAGGTAGGCGATTCGGTCGATAACTTAACTTTCTCGGAAATTTTCCGAGAAAATATGTAACTTATTTCCGATAAAGGTTGACCCGGAGATTTACTGGCTAGATCTGTTGTTATTCTTGTTATATTATGTAATAGAGTTGTAGTCTTGCATGTTGTCTACAATCTTGAACTTATAAATCACCAATCTATCAAAAGGATTTCTAGTTATAGAAGCTCAAAGTGGCGGGTCGAAATGTTCTTCACCTTGAAGATGAAGAACGAATGTCGATGTACTTCTTTGGGGAGCTCGAGATCTTGTTTGTTTGATGCTTGATGGCCATGTTTGATGTTAGGTATTGTAGACATGCACTAGTACTACAAGATCCAATTCCTAGTTTGTCCGAAACAACACAATACACACGCATTAACACTCGATTAATATGCAAACTAACTCACTGACTCGCGTTTTTCTAGGTTGGTGAAGAACACCTATAGCGACAGTTACGTCGTTATAGGCACCTTAGGTGATAGTTTAATTTCTAAATTGATTATTTCTATTTAATAATTACAGAAAATTAGATTTAATTATTAAAAATACAAAATAAATTATTAAAAATTATTTTAATGTTCAGAAAAATATATTTTAATTATTTTGAATATATTTCGTAAATATTTTATATTTTTGGAATATTAAATGTATTTAATTTATTTAATTATAACATTAAATAAATTATTTAAAAATGATTTAAATACATGAAAAATCATTAAAAATTATATTATGATGTAAGAAAATATTTTGAGTTATTTTTAATAACTTTTGATATTATGTGATAATTTTCATTAATAAATTAATATTAATGATAATTAAGTTATTTAGTAGATGAATTTAATAAAATGAATTAAAAATCATTTTAATATTTTAAAAATCATTTTAAAGTGTTTAAAAATATTTGAAGTTATAAAATATAACTTTTAATATTTAAAGGATAATTTCATTAATAGTTTAATATTAATGATAATGAGTTAGTATTAATGATATTGAATTTATTTAATAATTATATTAAATAAATAGTTTAAAAATAGTTTTATTAAATTAAAAATCATTTAAAAGGGATATAAGTGAATTAAAATATTTTAAGTTATAATTAATGACTTTTAATATTTGGATGAATGGTTCATTAATATTTGAATATTAATGGTAATTATTTAAAAAATGCTTTAAAATGCTTTAAAAATCATTTAAGGGTAATATTAATACTTTAAAAATATTTTGAGTTATTGTAAATAACTTTGATGTTTTGGTAATGATTTCATTAATGGTTTAATGAATTTAATATTAATGATAATAGAGCTGTTTGATATTTAATGATGATTTCGGTATTTGAAATTCATGTTAATGTATAATAAATGTTTAAAATTTTTTATCAAGTCATATGACTGACGTTTACAGATATTGAGTAATAGAATAGAGTCTTAAACTCGTTAATTTCCCGATAGAGCTGTCGGTACACCGACATAGTTTAGAAATTGTTCTAGACTTAGATATTTTGACTTCATTACTGTTTGTTTACGATGTAATGACTGCTGTGTATGTGTAATAACGTGAGTAGGTTATGTGCTGACTGTGAAATGCAGTACTATGTGTTATAGTATATTTTTCTAATCGAACGAATGATCTGATTAATGATAGGTGATTACATAAAAGATAAAACTAAGTTTCGTATTGTAAGCAACGCATCAGGCAAGTATCCTACCTTTGCATTTCCTTTATGCAATGGACATGAGTAAGAATGTTTCAGAATTATATTATTACTGTACAGATTATTAACCTATATTATATATGCCCATTGATTATTAACATGTTAGTATATGGTAATTCAGATATATATTCTCTCATTAGATTAATTTCTATAAATGGTTAAACAAGTGTCCCCACTTGGATAATCATTGCTTGATTAAACACATGTTGATACACCTTTGATATATACATATATGTTGAATTATAGATTATTGTTGGATAAGATAAAACCTTTTGTTTGGAACCCTGACAAGTATGAACATCCCGAACATGGGAAAATTTTTATGCGCTACGGCGGACAAAGGATGAACGATGATATCGTTCTAGCAATGTAGTATTGATCAATACAGGGTATAACGGGCTGATCACCCTCCGTGCTCGTAAGTTATGACGGTTTATAGATGAAGTTTTGTTTAACCTTTTTGAAAATGAAAACAATGTTCATAGTATGTCCCTTAAAAACTTATTTATAGTCGGTACGTAGTTTCAAAGATTTGAAAGAGAATTGTTATTATTATTGGTTCAGAATTTCTTCGCAACTATTGATCCGTTGTAGAAGGGTAGTATAAAGAAAGTATTTAAATTCTTTCAGCTTATATATATATAATTGCTATTACTTGCTGGGCACTCAAATGCTCATCCTTACTTAATTTAAATATTTTATTAAGTGTGAACACTCAAAGGCTCTGCTTAGAAAAAAGGGAAAAGGAAAGGTTCTTTGAATGATGACAATGTTATCTCGTGTGATAGTTTAATATTATTAAGACAATGTTATATATTTATGATCATGTTTTGTAAGGAATGACTTAAGGTTACGTACTTGGGAGTTAAACTTTGATATTATGTAAGTTAAGTTTAAATATTTATATTATTGGCATTATTATTAGTATTATTCCGGTTATAGAGATAGTATCGTGAAGCACTGAATTCGGGTTTCAAGTACCCGGATTTGGGGGCGTCACAATGATTGGCTGTAGGCTCGTGGCCTTTTTGGATTTTGAGTGGGTAACAGGCCCAATTATTTCCCTATAAAAGACTTATGTAGTTTAGTCTTAAGGATAATGTAAATGTTTACATGCTATGTATACCCGTGTTAGGAATATTATCCTGCAAAATGGATGTTAATCGATAACATGTCATATATGTACAAATATTCTTCATATTTTCCATTACATAAAGATGAGCATGGAATAAAATTATAAGTAAATGCTTTTACAAGTAATTGAAAATGGAAAGCATAAAGAGATTTTCCTCTGCGTTTGGTTTATTAGAGGCTGACATATCTTAGGGTTACTCTCGCGGCTTTTTGGCATGAAGGTCCCCAGATCATCGTAATCTACTTGACGGGAAGTTAATACAGTCTTTTAACTGGAGCAAATCTAGGTGGTGCCTTTCCTGAGCCTCGTTGGAATTAGTCTCCCTACTAGTCCAGTAATCAAACACCGATAGGATAGCCTCCTAGTGGAGGAACCACACAACATACATTCACATACAACGTGTCTCACCATTTATGAAAATAATGACATGTGTGAAGCACTAATATCACATATAGATATATTGCAGTGCGGTAAGTAAAATGCATTCATACAAATTCATTATAAATATAAATGCAACATTAACACACAAGCATATAACAGTTTTGAAAAGCTTGTAATAGCGGCTTAAGCCCTCTTACTGGAGTCCCCAACAGAGTCGCCACCTATCGACGTCGGGATTTTTATTTGTCCCTTTTTCGTTACTTGTTCTTTGGTGTTATCATGTTAGGTGAGATTTGTTTGAAAAAATAAGTGAAAAAAGGTCCGAAATGTATAATGTCGACGATTTGAGTATAAGAGTCGCCAATTGGTGTTTTTAACTAGTTGCACCAACGCAACGAGAAAAGGTTTGCACATTAACCTAGTGACATAACACTGCTAAATGGGTCTGTGAAACCGAGATTCATTTGGGTTCGGGGGCTTGATTATGCGGAGGGAAGGTGTTAGGCACCCCCCCCCCCCGACATTCGTGTTGCCACGGTGACCGGTACTTTTCAAGAAACAGTTATATAAATGTGTGTGTGTATGTGTGGATCAATGTCCAATTATTTGGAAGTAGTGCGAGGCCTCGTTCACACCTATATACAAAGGGTTTGAATTTATACAAAAATTCAGTTTTAAGCAAGATATAGCAATGATGTTTTATAAAGAGGTTTTTTCAAACCACATGCTCAATATGAATTGAGACTTTTCATACTTTCATTTTATTATAAAATGTTCTATTGTTTGCTTTTATTTTCGAGATCACGAGGCATCTTGAGAAAATAATATCTGTGATCTTATCAACTCCTCATGGGCATAACAGACCATCCAAGGAAATTTAGACACCGTAAATAATGTACAAGGTGCTTACAGCTAAAAATGTCCATCACGAGAATCGAATCTAGATTCAGTAGACTGGATCTGTGATCACATTATTCCTAGGCTCACATGATGCCGCAATTGTTATTATCATACATTACTATTACAAATCTAGCTGCACATATATTCCCAAGCTGAATTTGGCTTTAACTTTTCCTTGTATCTGACGTATACGCCTAATCTGCAATGTTTATCATGATATAGCAAGGGTGAGCAATAAATTTGCCCAGCAAGTGTAAGTTTAATAAATTAAGAATATATCATGATAGAAAGAATTGAACAATAAGCTGGCTAAAATATTACAATATAATTGTGAACTAGCATAAACAACCTTTCATAGCTGAAAGAACATTTAACATGGACATATCAATTATATCTGGACAGAATGGTAATGAAGGTGATCAGCCTTTTATACCTGATGATTACATGCAATATGCACATAGTACGATTCAATAATTCATAGATATGGTAATCAGCAATGATTATCCATACACATATTTGAATAAACAACTCAAAGTTGAGTTAAGGAAAACTTGCATGATTCATTGATTATCGTTACGTGATCTATCTAGCTTTATCTGAAGACCTAATATTAATAATATTGATTTCCAAGTTAGAATAATATCATCACAGTATAATACTATTATATAATCTTAAAATAACCTAAACACATAACTCTATCAGTCTATACAGCACATAAGACCTAACATCAAGTCAGACTATTACAATCTGAGTTGAATCTGACACAATTCTGACATCCCGACGTCTTAGTCGGACAATTCTCGAGCCTAATATCCATAAGACTCTGCCTTAACTGTTCACAAATATCATAGATAATTAATTATCGATCAAAATATTTTTCATAAGCTCGTAAAAATTTTCAGATAATTATTACCATTTATCATGATTTTTCAATCATTAATATCGTATTTATATAATTTAAATACCATATAATTCCTTTATCATTAATATTTATTTAATATTAAATATTAATGAAAATCATAACATAATATTATAATATATTTATAATATCACAAAGTATTTTAATACTTTAAAATCATATTTATATGATTTTGAAAACGATTAAATCCATTATCGATAATTTCTATTAATATTATAATATTAATTTTTCATGACAAAATATCAAAAGTTATATTTTATAACTTCAAATATTTTTATAACACTTAAATCTTTTTTATATGATTTTTAAATCATTAATTCTATTTTTCCACAATATATTTAATACATTTATTAAATTAATTAATTACCATTAATATTAATTAATTAATGAAATTCATCACATAATATTAGAAGTCATTAAAAAATAACTTAAAATATTTTCTTACACCATAATATATTTGTAAATGATTTTTTATGTATTAAAATCATTTTTAAATAATTTATTTAATATTATAATTAAATAAATTAAATACCATTATTATTCCAAAATATTAAATATTTATAAAATATATTGAAAATTATAAAAAAAAAACCATTTTTTAGGCTTTAAAATAATTTTTAATAATTTAATATGAATTTTTAGTAATTAAAAACCTTTTTTTCTATTTATTAAATAAAATAATTGATTTTATAATTAAACTATCGCTAAAGGGGCTTTAGGTGACAAAACCGTCGCTGAAGGTGTTCTTGGCAAAAACCCAGATCTTCATGTCAATGACTAAGGTGCTACGTTTGACCAGTTTAATTCATATGATCTTAATGCTATCTGAGTTTGTATTTGTGTTAATGTTGTAGTATACATGTAATACTACAACTATCAGTCGATTACATGACCAATTTACATCACCACAGCAAGATCTAAGCTTTAGAAAAGGTTGTTAGAGTTGTTCTTCATTTCTGGGTTTTCCAGAAATGAAGAACAATTGCTGGGTCTTACTTTGGAGCCTTGAATCTATGCTTTCCAAGCTTACTTTGTGTGTTTTATTGGTTCAATCGTGTAGTATTGAGGTAAAGGAACAACAATACATCATCAAATCAATATATCAATATCACGTTTTAAAGATTTTGGTCGGTCAAAGTGGTGTCAAGAAACTGCCATTGAAGTTTTCTGGGTTGCCCAGAATCTTCATCCGGCAGTTTGGTCAACACTAGTTTGACCACGATTATATATGATTCTGAGCGAGATATGGGTGATCTAATGGTTTTAATATGTAGATTACATGTCAGACTACAAGATCCAACGTCCAACAACATGATCTAACTAACCAATATCAGCAAGATCTAGGGCTTGTAAAAACGTTGTCAGATTTGCTGGGCAAATATGGGTTACCAGAAACAGCTAGTTAATGCCGGTCAACGCACTTTGACACTTAATAACATAAAATCTACACATGATCTAGGCTTGATTCCAATTTCAGATCAAAGCCTTCACAAACTACTACAACTACAAACCTTTCAAACACAAAAACAAATAACAAGTAATGATCTATGAGCCCTGACATTCGGCTGTCAGGCCATATAATAGGGTTCATAGATCAGTTTTGAAAACATGATTTTTGTGCATCTAGATGTTATAGATCTAGGATGTAACAACCCAGATCACTCAATGACATCCTTATACACAACTTAAAATAACAACTCATAACAAATAACATCAAATCACAAAATTTAGGGTTTATACCTTCTAGGCTTAGATCTTTGAATCTGATCTTGTTGATCTGTTATTGAAAAGCTAAAATGGTAATGTTAGTTTATCTTCTCACTCGTTCTCACTCCCCGTCTTTAAAATTATAGAGAGAGAAGGTCTTGGATAGTTTTCTAAGTAAGAAAGTTTTCTTACTTTTTGACTTTTATTTTTGATTCAATGTATAGCTTGTAGCATCCCCAAATCCCGATCCTAAATACCAAGGATCTGGTATACTATTTCTACAACTATTGTGGAAGATATAAACATAAATTGTTTATACATTAAACGTTACACATTAACCCCAAGGTCGAGAACCTTCACTTATAAATAATTCAATATCCTATCTAACAAACAATGTTATTATCATACACTATTGCTACAACTATAGCTGCACATTTAGTTCCCAAACTGGTCTTATCTTTAACTTTTCCTTGTATCCGACGTATTCGCCTAATCTGCAATGTTTATCATGATATACCAAGGGTGAGCATCAAGTTTGTCCAGCAAGTTTAAGTTCAATAAATTAAGGATATATCATGATAGAAAGAATTGAACAATAAGCTGGCTAAAATTCAACAATATATATAATTGTGAACTAGCATGAACAAATTTTCATAGCTGAACGAACATTGTACATGAACATATCAATTATATCTGAACCGAATGGTAATGAAGGTTATCAACCTTTCATACATGATGAATACATGCAGTATGCACAGAGTACGATTTAATAATTCTTGGACATAGCAATCAGAAATGATTAACCACAAGTTAAAAGAACAGTTCAAGAAAAACTTGCATAATCCGTTGATTATCGTTACGCAACCTACTTAGCTTTATCTAAAGACGTAATATTAATAATATTTATTTCCAAGTTAGAATAATATCATCACAGTATAAAACTATTATATATATTCATAGAATAACCTAAACACATAACACATAACTCTATCAGTCTATACTGTTAGGTTTGTAATATTCATGAACGCAATCAAATTGCATAAATAAAGCGGAAACGTGGAAAATCAGAGTTTTAAAATTTTACAAACCATATACCTGGATCATCCTTTATGCACAATTATTAATTAAACGAAAAGATAAAGAACAAGAATCATACCTTTGAAGATTTGAGCTTCCTCAGGTACAAGTTCACCTCCAAATCCTTTCGCATTCAACTTGAATCCACCGAGTTTGGTTCATTCCTTTGATCAATATTAGCCACCCAAGTAGTTGGCCTTTAGAGGTGATCCACCAAGGAAGAAGAAAGATTCAAGAAGATGTGTATTTGGAAAAACCCTAGTTTTCTATCTCTATACGTCCTCTCCCAATTATTGGAATTACGTATTCTATGAAAACGTCAACCAACACCCACCCATAATAAGACTCCTCTTATTTATAGATGTGGGCAACCCTCCTTAACAATTAAGAAATTAGGTTTTATTTTAATTAATTAAATTTCTTTAATTAATTAGGCTCCCAATCTTATTAGGAATAATTAATTAAACTCTTTTAATTAATTAGCCTCCTAATCTTATTATGATATTTGAGAGTACTTTTATTAATTAATTCCAAAACTCCTTTAGAAATTAAAAATAATAACAAAGAATAATAATAATAATATGACTCCTCTTATTAATTTATATTCAATATTTTCAAAATATTAAATAATAAATATTAAGCTATTTAATTTATTCTATCACCATAGATTAAATTAAATATACTTAACTTATTATTACAATTATGTCATTAACTTCTTAAATAATTATTCTTCATTTTATGGTGTGACCCTCTAGGTTCTCTATATTAAACCGGTTGTGAATAGATCAATTAGAACAATTATAATCTTATTTAAATAAATAAATTTAACTATTAATTTATTTAAATAAATAATATTTATTCTACAATAGGGATAAGCCTCCCTAGCGATCAACGACTTTGCAGATAATATAGATTTCAACATTATACATAAAAGAACCTTTGAGTAAATAGTTACCGTATAATTTAATCCTTCCACCATACAATATCTCAATTAAATATAAGACATGAAATTACTGTCAAGTCTTATTTTATTTAATTATATGTATTTAACTCTTAAATACACAACTCAAATAATGCAAATTAGAAACTCCTTTCTAATTTCATTACGCCTTAACCAAGGACTCTTTGGGTTGTCACTTATCGAATCACATAGGACATTTCTCTTCTTTTACTAGAAGCGATAGATTCTTTATTGATCATACATTATCTCTATGTACAACTTATTATACCTAAACATACCCTTTGATATACCATAATGGTCTTAAGGAATAAGTCAAAGTATAACTCATCATACACAAGATACTATGATGATCTCAAGTCCAAGGATCACTTGTACTACTATCACTACAGGAATTCCTATTGACAGACAAGTAAAACTCCATTAGGTATTCCTTAGCGAGCCACGTTTAGGGAACTTATTCTCTAATAAGCACCTACATACTTGCTTTAGTGTCTCCACATAATTGATCATGAGATCAATCATCCTTATCCGCTGAGCAAGCAACATATGTACCAATCTATCTGGATTCACTAATCCCCAATTTAGTATCCAACGATTGGGAACTATTTTAGTTTTAAGCTTTCTAAGAATTTAGATCTCATTAGAATGATCATCATCATTATTCTAAAAGCATTGCTTAAAACTATGGGTTTATCACATATTATAAAGCAGCATCATGTAGATAATTAAAAGCCTTTAATAAATTAATACTTTTTATTAATAAATGAATAAGATTGTTACGAAGTATATACTTTATCATCAAACATGATTGGCTTGTGTGCATACTACTTTCAATCTCCCACTTGCACTAAAGTCAATCGTCATGGTATCTCATACCCTTCTTCTCTAAGTCGCGATTATCCTTTTATTGGATAAGCTTTAGTTAATGGATATGTAATGTTGTTCTTGAGAGTCCACTATCTCTATAGTGATTTATCATCTTTCAATGATTCTTATAATCAAATGAAAGTGCCACAATACATGTTTAGATCCAAGATGAGACTTAGGAACTATTTCTAGTTCTGTAATGAACTTTTCATCCAAACAATCAACTTACAGCTTCATTTACAGCTATATACTTTGCCTTTATCACTAAACCAGTAACTCTTTGCTGTTTGGAACCTTTCCAATTTCACTGCACCACCGTTCAAGGTAACGCTTTACCTTAAAGTGGATTTTTTGTCATCTTGGTATGTCTGAAAAACTTGAGTTCGTTAAGCCCTCTAGTTTTAATTTAGATACACCATAAATTTTAATCACATCCTTAGTGTCGGTTAAGTACTTTAAGATGTTTTTCATTGACTCATAGTTAACTTCTCCATAATATGACTGATTAACATCAGGTCTCGTACATTTCATTGCATACATGATAGTTACTCATGTGATCTCTCTTTTATGAGTCTATGGGGACTATTAAGAGAGGTACAGTCCATGACTCATCAACATGAGACAACTCTTGGAGTTTGCCATGCTAAATGACTTTAGCATCAAATGAATATATGTTCCTTGAGTTAAGCCGAGCATCCTATTAAATCTATCTATATAGATTTGTATCCCCAATTAAGATACTCTTCCCAAATCATTCATGGAGGAATGTTTAGACAACTTATCTTGACTGATTGTAGCATTAGTATGTCATTCCTTATCCATAATATATCAACATATAATATTAGGAATGTCACGGTGCTCCCACTGACCCTTTTGTACACACTAGGTTCATTCTTATTTGTGATAAAATCAAACTCTTTTGATTTGTTTCATCAAAACGAATGTCCATTTTGAGAAGCTTGCTTCAATCCATTTCTCTGAGTGTCTACAACTCTTACCTCATCGTATGTAACTGGATCATCATCTTCTATGATGCGTACCTCATCATCATCATCTATGATGAATCCATACCTCCTAGGTATCTTTGGTACTATTCCAGATTTACGATTCGATTGTGGTACAATAGGTCTATCTATAGGTTCCTCTTATTTAACTTATAGTGTTTTGTGGGTCTTGAACTCTTCAAGATCTATTATCCTCCCACTATCCCTTCAATGATAAACACCTTTATCTTAGAAGGCAGCGTGTTTCGCAACAAACACCTTTTTGTTAAGTAGGATTATAGAACATATACCCTAAACTTACTTTAGGATGTCCTACAAATCTTTACTTGTCAAATCTTATCACAAGCTTATGCTTTGAAACCTTTTCACATAAGCTGGACAACCCCTTATCTTAACTTACTTAAAATTAGGAATCCTTCCTATCCATAACTTTTATGGAGTCTTGTGGTTGGATTTTGAGGTTACCTTTTTTTTAGATGTGTAGTCATTTCTAGGGCATGACTCAAGAACGATACAGGAATGTCGATAAAATAATTATGGACCGTACCATGTCCAACAAGGTATAATTTTTTCTTTCAGATACATCAATCAATAATTGCGTATCAGGAGGCATTCATTATGAGAAAAGCATTTGAGATGATCTAGAAACTTATTATACGAGTATTTATTCCTTGATCTAATCAAAGAATTTTAATACTTTTCAAATTAGTTTCACTTCTGAATTCTTTGAACCTTTCAAATAATTAACAATTGTATTTCAGCAAATACACACATTCAACTTTTTGAATGATCATCTCCTTTTCTTATACTAGTTTATTCAATTTGCAAAATAATTTTTTTTTCTTTACGTAAGTCAAGTACACAAAATCCATTAAGGAATATTTCAGTTCTATACAAAATATTATTATTATAAATAGAACAACAATTGTTCTTAAATATAATACCATAGATTTCATTGTCTAACAATAAAATGGAAATAATGTTTCCAACTAGAATACAATAACAACTTATTGACTTAATTGATTTGCCCGTACGAAGTGCTAAACTATAAGTTCCTATGGCTAATACAATAACCTTTGCTTCATTTACCAGACATAGGATTACTTATCATTTGTTTAGCTTTCTACTTCTGATTAGTCCCTTCATAAATCTATATTTATGATAACCAAAAGCCGGTATCCAATACCCAAGTACAACCTTGACTTAAAGAAAAATTTATTTCAACCATGAACAAAAACTATATTTGTAACCGAAGTTTCACTAAGCTTCTTCTGGTTAGCCTCTACAAGATACTTCTCGCAGTTTCTTTTCCAGTGTTCATGCTTATTACAGTGGAAGCAAACTCCTTTGCTATCTGTATCAATTTTGTTCTTATTATCCTTTGTTTTTGTCTTTTCTATTTACCTTCTTAGAATCGTTCTTCCTTTCAGAAGATCCTCTGGCCCCTACCAATAAGACATGGTCTTTCTTGGTTGGAAAGTGACTATCAACATTTTTCAACATGTTAAGCAAATCAGCGAGGCTGATATCTAGCTTGTTTATATAAAAAATTTAGAACAATTGTGAAAGGAGTCTGGAAGTGAGCGCAAGATCAAATCTTGGCTCAACTCTCTAGCCATTACAAAACCAGTTATCCTAACTGTTCAATCAAATTGATCATCATATGAACATATGCCTGTATTGTAGTGCCGTCAGTCATTCTAGATCGAAAGAGCTCCTTAGATATCTGATATCTATTAGTCTTAATTTCCTCACCATCAACTACTTGACGTGTAGCAGTATAGTATAGCATCCATAGTTTCATGCTGACGCTAAATCTCGTTACTCATGGATGCGAGCAAGGTGCATTAAGCCAACTGTGCATCATCTTGTCACTTTCTAAAAGTAGCAATCTCTTCCTCAGAGGCATTGTCTACAACCATTGCAGGGATAGGCGTATTAAGGACATATAACTTTTCAGCCATGAGAACTATTCTCAAATTCCTTAACCAATCCATTTAATTCGGTTCGGTTAAATAACATCTAATATGCTTCGCAGTGATAGTAATTTAGACATTGTAAAATTCTGTAAATAAATTTATTCTTAACAACATTTTAGTTTACATTCTTTTATTAATTACCAAAATAATTTAGGTCTTATTTTAAATTGGTATCTCCCACTATTTTCATCAAACTATATTACCCTCAATTTTTATAGTTTGGCGATATTTAATTAAAGATATGCTAGTGAGAATAAGGATCCCATTTTAAATGTATATAGCCTTGTGTGTGCACAACAAACTGTATATAAATAAATAGGGTAGACAACTCTTGTCAATTACATCAACTATGCAACTCCTTATATTTTGCCTCTTAAATCATAATGGTCAAGTGTGTGCACATCCGAACTAAAATGATTTAAGTTAAGTCAGACCCAACATTTCCATATAAGTGAAGAGAAAACTATAGCCCTTGTGTGTGCACAACAAAGAAATAATGTTCAATTTCTTATAAACATCATATGTAATAAAAACAACATCTTAAATATTTAATACTTGCCTTGTGTGTGCACAACAAACTCATATTAAATATTCAATACTTTATTGTTTCGATCATATTAGAAGGTGACGTTCGATATTCCAAATATCTTTGAACGTTACAACTTAATATAAAATATTTGAGGGGTTTATTATTAATTTGTCTCATCTTGTTTAGCGCGCATGCACATATATATATAAAATATGTGTCATATTATTAAACATGCGAAGCATGTTTGCATAATATAATATATATATATATATATATATATATATATATATATATATATATATATATATATAATAGCGTGCATATATAAAATACTATATTCTACACCGGATTGATTATGGACTTTTATTCTAGTTTGGTTTACTAGAGCCACCAAGTGAACCAAAAGGTCAAACCCTAGGGGTGCAAGAATTAATATTTAAATATAACTATTATATTTAAACCCGGGCTCTATTACAAACGGGTCTTCAAGCGCTCCTTTCTACTTGATCTCAAATTCTTCAAAATTAATTCTAACTATTCTTATTACAAAACTATTTAAATAAATAGAAACCTTGATCAACAGTTAAGGGGAAGTACATATGATGATGATAGAATTTACATTAAGAAAAAAATTAGAGAAGACGAGGTACGCAAACCCCATTTAATAAAACCCATACATTCATGTATCCAACTAAAATAAAATCCAATCACATTGGTCAATAGTCCATAATCAATCTCATTTATTATCATATACATCACCATATGCATCAATAAATAACATTCATCTCATGAATAATAAACATTCAATATAAATATTGATATCATTTAATGGGCAAATTTAGTTAGTATAAAATCTAATTTTGAATCAAAATAAACTCATTTATTTAATTCAAATTTAAATCAAAATAAACCTCTTTTATTTTAATTTATCCAATTTTGAATAAAATAAACTATTTTATTTTAATCAAAATAAACTTATTTATTTTAATTAATTATGGAATCCAATTCCATGTAAAAGAAAAAAAACTCCTTTATTAAAGGAAACACGGATTCTCTTTCCTATTCACAAATAAACTTTTTTATTTTGAATAATATAAAATCTTATTCCATATCTAAATAAACTCCTTTATTTAAGAAAATACGGATTCCCTTTCCTATTCACAAATAAATTCTTTTATTTTGAATAATATGAAATCTTATTTCATATATAAATAAATTCCTTTATTTAAGGAAACATGGAATCCAATTTCAACTCCAATTAATTATCATAGAATCTAATTTCAACTCTAATTAGTTAGCATGAAATCTAATTTTAAGATTAAAATAAACTTTTTATTTTAAGATTAAAATAAACTTTTATTTTAATTATAAAATAATTAAAAATAATATATATATATATATATATATTACATATATTATAGGTATATATTATATAGCAAGAATCAGGATCCTCTATGAGGATTTCTCTGTGAGGATCTTGTTAGGGTTTTGTTTTGGGGTTGACAACACATTAGAAAGGAGATCCAACGGCTCACAAATTTTATCAAGAAATTTAAAAAATTATATGTAAAAATAAATGCGTTTGGTGGCTTCTAATTTTCTGTCAACTTGTAAAAAAAAATTCTTGTCAAAAATTTTTGAGCCGTTGGATCTCCTTTTTAATGTGTTGTCAACCCCACAACAAAACCCTCACAAGATCCTCATAGAGAAATCCTCATAGAGGATCCTGATTCATATAGCAATCATCCTGAATCCTAAATCAAATGATTCATATGTTACTTTAATTCTAACCGTACATATATATCACCATATATATCACAGTACCGAATTTTGTAAAATAGGCGCCACGAATTTCGCGAATTAGTTTACGGTTTTTCCCTTTTTGTAAAAAAAAAATTTATGCAATAAAATTATGCCCAATTAAATTGTTCTAAACATATATAAATATATATATCAAATTAAAACAATTAATAATTCTCATAAAGGTTTGGCTCTGATACCACTGTTAGGTTTGTAATATTCATGAACGTAATCAAATTGCACAAATAAAGCGGAAACGTGGAAAATCAGAGTTTTAAAATTTTATAAACCATATACCCGGATCATCCTTTATGCATAATTATTAATTAAACAAAAAGATAAAGAACAAGAATCATACCCTTGAAGATTCGAGCTTCCTCAAGTACAAGTTCACCTCCAAATCCTTTCGCGTTCAATTTGAATCCATCGGGTTTGGTTCCTTCCGTTGATCAATATTAGCCACCCAAGTGTTTGGCCTCTAGAGGTGATCCACCAAAGAAGAAGAAAGATTCAAGATGGGTATTTGGTAAAACCCTAGTTTTCTATCTCTATAGAAAAAGAACGTACTCTCCCAACTATTGGAATTACGTATTCTATGAAAACGTCAACCAACACCCACATATAATAAGACTACTCTTATTTATAGATGTGGGCAACTCTCCTTAACAATTAAGGAATTGGGTTTTACTTTAATTAATTAAATTCCTTTAATTAATTAGGCTCGCAATCTTATTAGGAATAATTAATTAAACTCTTTTAATTAATTAGCCTCCTAATCTTATTAGGATATTTGAGAGTACTTTTATTAATTAATTCCTAAACTCCTTTAGAAATTAAAAAAAAAATAATAGTAATAATAATAATAAGACTCCTCTTATTAATTTATATTTAATATTTCCAAAATATTAAATAATAAATATTAAGATATTTAATTTATTATATCACCATAGATTAAATTAAATATACTTAACTTATTATTACGATTATGCCATTAACTTCTTAAATAATTATTCTTCCTTTTATGGTGTGACCCTTTAAGTTCTCCATATTAAACCGATTGTGAATAAATCAATTAGAACAATTCTAATCTTATTTAAATAAATAAATTAAACTATTTGTTAGAAGAATGCATATTTTGATTTGATGTTTAAAGTAAATGTTCATGATTATATGTAAAGTCCTTCAAGGAATATATGTACAAGGACTTAGTGATAGATCAAAATTGTTAGGTTGATCTTAGCTTTTAATGTTCATCATTCTATAAACAAATATATAGATAAAGAGATCAAAGATATTAGGTTGATCTATGACTTGAAAGAAATAGATAGGACTTGAAAAGAATCGCAGTCTATCAAGCTGATCAACAAAATGCAAAAGCTAAGGCAGGATCGTAGAGCTTAGAAGATCGTAGTGTATCTGCCTTAAACGGACTCTCCAGAAATCGTAGAGTGGTCCAGACGTTTGCTGAAGCTAACTCAGATATCGTAGTGTGCTTTCGGAAACGTAGAGTCTTCAAAACGAGCAAGTGAAGATCGTAGTGTGCAAATCCTTGAGAGAAATCATAGTGTTCTCTTCAGACCAAGCACCAATGTGACAAGACACCACGATATGGATCGTAGAGTATCATCTGCCTTATGTCAGAAGCATCGAGCCCTACTTTTATTTAAAGAGAAATTCCAACAAAAGTGGAATGGGTTTGAAACGTTGAAGTCCTCTCCAGTCCCAACGGTACAAAATATATCCTTAGTATTCCATAAAAGAAACGTATTCAAGAAGCTAAGGAAAGGACCATAAGACAGAGGAAAATCATCTTTTCAGGTGTTAGGTGAGAAAGCAGTCAACATGTGTCAAGGCCGAATGTAATTGGAAGGTGTGCGAAAAAAGTCTCCATCAAAGTTCAGAAATTTCAAACGCATTTAATGCTTCAACAAAAGGCTTCAACGGATAGATTTCAAGAATCACATATATGAAGAACATATACAGATGAGAAATCCTAAGCAAGCATTGAACTAAAACGCATAAGAACACTCAACGCTCAACTCTACAATCTGAGAAAGAGGAAGCTTGCTCAGCTACTCAGTTCTTTCGAACAAGTGCTTAACTGCAACTGAGTAGCATCAATCACGAATTCAACAACTACCAACCAACTGAAGTAAGAGTTCCAAGTCGGAAGGACTTGAAGAGTTCTAAGTGAACTGTAAAGAACCAAGAAGAGTTCAAGAGTGAACTAAGAAGTGCCTAGACTGCTAGTCTAGAAGGAATCTGTGAGATTCAGAAAGTGTAACAGACATCCTTAGTGGATTTCCTACTCGAGGAGTAGAAGAGTGGATTAGGAGCTTTAAGTTCTCTGAACCACTTGAAACTGTTATGTCTATTATATTTGTGCTATAACTGCTATAACTGCCATAATTGCCTCACTCTCATTAATTCAAGATATTTAAAAGGAGATTAAAACAAATACTCATTCTGCTGTGTTTTAATGACTATCAAAACTAACTAGTTAAAACAAAAAGTTTTTAAATATCTATTCAACCCCCCCCCCCTTTCTAGATAACTATTGTGCCTTCGGGAACTAACAATTGGTATCAGAGCAGGTTCTATAATATAGCCTTCAAAGCTTGAGTAGATCCAATCGCACACTTACCAAGCGAATCAAAGACTGGAGGAGGCAGCAAGCCACCTATGTGCAACAAAGATAAATTTGCTAACTGGAAGGTTAGGATGCAAGCTTATATGGATTCAATAGATGAAGATCTATTTGAAACTGTTCAGAATGGGCCCTATGTTCCTACAAAGCTTGCACTAACTACAGACAACCCAAACAGAATACAGATCAAGGTCAAAGGAGAATGAACTAAAAACGAGAAGAGAGCTGTCCAGCTCGACAAATAGGCCAAGAACATCTTATTCTAATCCTTAGAAGATGATCTATTTGAAAACGTGGTCAACAGCAAAACATCAAAGGAGGTTTGTGAAGCATTACTCATTATGCATGAAGGAACAGAAGAAGTCAGAGAAAACAAACAATCTCTCTTGACTCAGCAATATGAGATGTTTGCTCACGTTCAAGGAGAGAATGTCACTGCCACCTACGAGAGATTTAATGTTCTGCTCAACTCTCTACGAGCCTATGGAAAGATCTATCCAAATAAAGATCTAATCATAAAGTTCATGAAAGCCTTACCAAGCAAGTGGGATGCCAAAACTGCAGCCATTAGAGAGTCAAAGAATCTACATGAAATTACTGTTCAACAGTTATATCGCAACCTTCTCACATACGAACTGGAGCTGACTCAATGAGTAGAAACCTTGTCTGAAGGAAGAAAGAAGGATAAAGGTGTTGCTCTCAAAGCAACTGAAAACACCTCTAAAGTCAACACTGAAGTTGATTCTGACTACGATGAAGATGACGATGAGGACTTTGCAATGTTGGTGAAAAGACTAAGAAGGTCCATGCGACAAGGCAAAACCAAAGAAGCGAAAAAGTCAACCTTCTGATGACGAGAGCAAATGAATGATCTATGCTACAATTGCAAGAAACCTGGCCACTTCATTGCCAACTGCAACAAACCTCTCAGAGATTAACTCAAGAAGAAATCACATTCAAAGAAGGAATACAAAGGCAATATGAGGCCTCAGAAGAAAGACAAAGGACTTGTAGCTGGAGGATCGTGGAGTGACTCAGACAATGACTCAACTCCAGAATCTTGAGATGATGAAGATCCTCAAATGGCAAATCATTGCCTAATGGCCAAAAATGCAAGGGACAAACAGAACTCCAACATACATGAAGTAAGTATCGATGAGGTATTTGACTTCAACTCTCCTGATGTAGATATTGATGACCTAAGAACTGCACTACATGGCATAACATCTAATCTGCATCAATACATGAAGTGGTTTAGAGTTCTGTCTAAAGACTATTCACTTCTTCACAAGGAGAAAGAAAAAGTTCAAGAAGAACTGGAAACAACCCTTCTCAGTACTGACGCTCTCTCCAAATTTGAAGCTGAGAATAAGCTCTTGAAACAAACAAATGAGCTCAATGCAAAAAGATTGTCAAGTCTAAACTCTAAAATTGAGGATCTAGAAAAGGAAATCTCTACATGGAATAAATCCTCTTCATCCATTAACTCCCTAATCACTAACCAGAGAAGTGTCTCTGACAGAACAGGGTTAGGCTTTGAGGAATCTACCTCAGAGCCATGTGTGGAAAAAACTAAAGGAAACTAACACTAGAAATGCCTTAGGTTTTAGTAGAGGCATTATATTTGTGAAATCCTCATAGAAGGATGAGCCTGTCAAAACCTGCTCAGCTGATTCAAGTCATATTCCCAGGAGTAAGGGATGTCATGTCGGTCTGGGTTTTAGAAAAGAGAAGAGTAACCTAGCCACTACTCACCAACCTCGAAGGATCGTAGAGTCCAATAAGATCAACTCTACGAACCAACTGGGAAGGTACAGTAGAAGTAAGATATACTCCTCACAAATCATGAAACACGAGGACACATGGAAGAAGGAATATCAGCTTGACAGAAGAATGACTAAAGATCCACAAAAGTCCAAATGGAGGAAGAATCACACACAAACATGTATCATATTAGATGTTTTGTGTGCTACAGAGTTGGCCACAAGGCTGCAAAATGTCATTATAATTCCATGCATGTGAGACCCAAAATCAAGTAGATTTGGGTCCCAAAGGGCACTAACAAAGTAGGACCCATGCAAGTATGGGTACCAAAATGAAGGTTTAATGTTACTACAGGAAAAGAGCTCCACGATCACAACCCGGTATCTGGACAGTGGATGCTCAAGGCACATGACAAGGAACAAAGCCCTTCTATCTAACTACATAGAGAAGGAGGGTCCCTCGGTCATCTTTGGAGACAACAACTCAGGCAAGACAAGAGGCTATGGCTCAGCTGGAAATGGTGCAGTATCCTTCAGCAAAGTGGCTTATGTGGAAGGAGTACAACACAATCTTCTAAGCATTAGCCAAATCCGCGACAAGGGTCATCAAGTAACATTCCTCAACAATTAATGTCAAGTCCGAGACCTGAAGACATCTGCTGTAAAGTTAACCGGAACAAGAGAAGGAAATGTCTACATAGTAAACCTTGGACAGCTAAGCTCAGATGAGACTATATGCTTTCTGGCTAAAGCATCTGAAGAAATGAGTTGGCTATGGCATCGAAGATTATCTCATCTCAACTTCAAAAGCATGTCCAAATTAGCTTCAAAAGATCTAGTTGCAGGCTTACCCAAGTTCAACTTTGTTAAAGAAAGGTCGTACAATGCTTGTCAACTTGGAAAGCAGACCAGAAGCTCATTCAAGAGCAAAACCGCCAACTCAATTGACAAGCCTCTACAGTTGCTACACATGGATCTGTTTGGGCTAATTCCAACGACGAGCCTTGGGGGAAAGAGATACTCTATGGTCGTAGTCGACGACTACACCAGATTTACATGGGTGTTCTTTCTAACCTCAAAGGATGAAACAAGCTCTCAACTGATCAAGATGTTCAAGCTAGTGATGAACAAGAAAGAGAGAAAATCAAGGCTATAAGGAGTGATCATAGCAGAGAATTCGACTTCTCAGAAATGGACCAGTTCTGCACAGAAAATGGCATTAGTCACAACTTCTCAGCTCCATGAACTCCCCAACAAAAAGGAGTAGCTGAGAGAAAGAATAGGACACTGATAGAAGATGGAAGAACTCTACTAGCAGCAGCCCATCTGCCTGAATACGTCTGGGCAGAAGCTGTCAACACTGCATGCTACACTCAGAATAGATCGCTCATACACTCTACCATTAAGAAAACTCCTTATGAACTGTGGAAAGGAAGAAAGCCAAGTGTCAGCTACTTTCATGTTTTCGACTGTGCATGCTACATTCTCAACAATGGAAAGCAGTACTTGACAAAATTTCAACCAAAGTCAGACGAAGGAATCTTTCTTGGATATGCCACAGACAATAAGGCCTACAGAGTGTTTAACAAGAAAACACTGAGTATTGAAGTCTCGATTCACATCATCTTTGATGAGACAGACTTAGACAAAACTATGCTTCAAGACACTATGACCAACAGTTCAGACACTATAAACGAGGTCGTCGAGCTCAACACTACGATCATAGTACCAGATAGTGAAATTGTTGAGCAAGGAAATGAGATCGTAGAGAGGCCTATGACAGACAACGAACCTCCACACCAAGAAGAAGAAATAGATCTTGAAGATCTAAGATAAGAATGCATAAAAACAGATGTCCCAATAGGAAGCAGATGGGCTAGATCACACTCAAGATCTAATCATTGGAGATCCGAGTGCAAAAGTCAAAACAAGAGCTGCCACCCAAAATGAATATTTTTATCTAAGCTTCCTGTCACAAATGGAACCTAAGAAGATAGAGGATGCTATGGAAGCTGGATAGAGGCCATGCAGGAAGAGCTTAATCAGTTCGAAAGAAGCAAAGTATGGAGATTGGTACCAAGACCAAAGAATCATCCTGTTATTGGAACCAAGTGGGTCTTCAGAAACAAGATGGATGAAGATGGAGTGATAACCAGGAATAAGGCAAGACTAGTGGCCAAGGGCTACTCTCAGGAAGAAGGCATTGACTATGATGAGACATTTGCACCTGTTTCCAGACTAGAAGCCATCAGAATATTCCTTGCCTTTGTTGCTCACATGAAATTTAAGATCTTTCAAATGGATGTCAAAAGTTCATTCTTGAATGATGAACTTCAAGAAGAAATCCATGTAGAATAACCTCCAGGTTTCATCAATCCATCTTTTTCTAATTATGTCTTTAGATTAGACAAAGCCTTATATGGTCTTAAACAAGCACCTAGAGCATGGTTTGAAACAATAACTAACTTTCTTATTGAAAATGGGTTCACTAGAGGTAGAGTAGATACCACACTATTTCTTAGAAAGCAAAAAGATAAAGTCTTACTAGTTCAAATATACGTTGATGACATTATTTTTGGATCTAGTGATGAAAAGTTATGCAAGAGATTATCCAAGCTTATGCAGAGCAAGTTTGAAATGAGCATGATGGGAGAGCTGAACTTCTTCTTGGACAGCAAGTAAAGCAAACTAATGAAGGAATCTTCATAAACCAAGCCAAGTACATTAAAGACTTACTTAAGAAGTATGGCATGGAATCAGCCTCACCCATAAAAACTCCAATTGCTCCTGTTACTAAACTTGACAAAGATGCAAAAGGTAAAAGTATTGATATAACTCAATACAGAGGTATGATAGGCTCTCTGTTATATCTAACTACCAGTAGACCTGATATAATGTTTGCAACATGTATCTGTGCTAGATTTCAGGCTAATCCTAAAGAATCTCATTTAACTGCTGTAAAGAGTATTTTCAGGTATCTCAAGGGTACACCTCACTTGGGGCTATGGTATCCCAAGGAGTCATCATTTGAACTAATAGGATACATAGATGCTAATTTTACAGGCTGTAGAATAGATAGAAAGAGTACTAGTGGCACCTGTCAATTGCTAGGAAACAGACTTGTGTCCTAGTTTAGCAAGAAACAAAATTCAGTATCTACTTCAAATGCGGAAATTTGAATACATTCTTTGCGATAGGCATTGCGTGCTCGAGATCCTATGGATGAAAAATCAGCTAGCAGATTATGGGTTTGAATTCCAATCCATACCTATTCACTGTTATAATACAAGTGCAATTGAAATAACTCATAATCCTGTCATGCATTCTAGGACTAAGCATATAGAAATAAGGTATCACTTCGTTAGGGATCATGTACAAAATGGAACTATATCTTTATAATATATCCCTACTGAAAACCAACTTGCTGATGTCTTTACAAAACCTCTAGATGAATCCAGATTTAACAAGTTAATAAGTGAGCTAGGAATGCTTAACTTACAACCATGAAAAATATGCTCTAGTTTGTACTAACTATACAGATTTAAAGGGTGTGTTCAAAATCATAGACATGATTAAAGGAAGTCCACGATCGTAGAGGCTGAAGTATCATAAAAGACAACGATCGCAGTACAGACTCAACGATCGCAGTGCAGACTCAACGATAGCAGAGCTTCATCAACAAAACCAAAGGAGCACCCTATGATGATAAAATACAAAACAAAGCAATCTCTCTGATAAGTGCCTCAAGGACAAACCTAACCCTTGATTCATTCAATGAGGTTGGCCCTTTCTAAGGTCGCTTAAACCAAGAAGAATGCTAAGTCAAAAGGACTCGGTCAGACTCGACGATTGCTATTGGGACTTCGATGATCACGAGTCGGACTTCGACGATTGCACTCGGAACCACGATTTAATCTGAATGACTCAACGATGGATGAACTGACTCGACAAATGTAGAACAGACTCGACGATTCCATGGACCATCTCAATGATCATAGTTCTCCTAAAGAATATACTAGCTCAGAAAGAGTTAAGGGCAATTTAGTACAATTCTCTTCATTCAGATTCATAGAGCTAAACAGAATTCGACACCTCTCCCATAAAGAAAAATGGAGATAGGGAAGTTACTTGTACCATTTGAAGGCACCTTTTTGAAATCAGAAGTTCAAAAGCTTATCTCTCTCCTTATCTCGGCAAGAAGAAACCCTAAACTATCAAGAAAGCTCAATCAACCATACACTCTGCAAAGAAATCAGTGCCAACCTCCAACGTCATCTCTGGCTATAGACTCTATTTTGATGAGTTCAAAACTACTGAACCCAAATTTCACAAAACTCTATCATTAATAAAGAAGGCTGGTCTCGAAGAAGCTCTGGGTACGGCCACATTGATCTACCCTAAGCTAGTGAAAGAATTCTACAGGAATAGTGTGTTCAAAAACGACGTCATCACCACTAAAGTCGTGGATGTGGAAATCAAAATCAAGAAGTGAGGATATCAACCTAGCCCTAGGTTTCAAATCAAGAAGGTACTCATTCATAGATGGCATAGATTTCCATGAGGGACTTAAAAGGATGCATCACAAGAAATTCCCCTCTGTCAAAGGATATAAGAAGAAGGAGTTTCCTCAGAGGTACGAATTTTTAGCTGACATTGTCAGAAAATGAATATGCTGCTAAAGCTCAGGCCACGATTCTGTAAATGAGGTACAACTCAAGCTCATGACTGCTATAAGTTGTGGAATACAACTTAACTATGGAGCTCTACTACTTGAATGGATTAGAAAATGGATTCTCAGCTCGAAGAAATCAAAAAGCATTGAGAAGATGCTCTATGGGCGATTCATCGTCATTATTCTACAGTCCGCCTTGGGCAATAAAATTGAGGATGATGAAGGTGAACAAATAAATCCAAACAGAAGAATGACCTAGCAATTATTTGAGAATTAGAAAATGTGCGTATAATGTCTAAATCTAGTGGTAGAACTACTGATGTAAAGGAGTCAGGGATTCTAGGAAATATGTCTGTTGTCAAGGAGACTGAAGAAGAAGAAGAAGAAGAAGAAGAAGAAACAAATAAAGAAGAATCCACTGCCCTGATCAGAAAAAGCAAGGGCAAGAGAAAGTTAAAGGCCATAATAGCAGAAGAACCCAGGGATCAACAACTGATAAACCTGTAGAGTCCTCTGATATTGAGACTCTAAGGATCCTGAGAAGGAAGCAACAGTAGACTGAGTCAAAAGAAGACAGAGCTACCATATCACAGCTGCTGAAGAAGAGTAAAATCAGCCACAAATCCAAGAGGCCATATGTCTCTTCGATTGTAGAGTCTCTACCGATCATAGTGGACTGGATGATAATCAAGCAGCTGCTTCGAGATCGTTGTTACGGCCGATCAACAAGACAAAGCTGAAGCTCAAGAAAGTCCTGAGGCTGTGGCTTAGCCTAGAAAACCAAGACAAAAACTGGTTAAGAAGTATATCCTTGTTAATGAATGAGTACTCAAAAAGGAAGATAAAGAGCTGGTTGCTGAAAAGGAACTGTCCAAAGAAAGCCAAAAGGACAGAGCTCAAGCTGAGGGGGAGACACCTGAAGTTCTACTCATAGAGAATACGCCAGCTGAGAGGGAGATGCCTGAAGCTCTCATCCTAGAAAATGCTCCAGCTGAGGGGGAGCTACTTAATCGTCGGGCAGAGGATGATCATGCTGAGGGGGAGACTCATGACATCCCCGTGACAGAAGAAGAGGTTCCTACAGAAAATGAGGGAGAACTAGTGCAAGAACATCATGAGGACATTGATGTAATGGAGTCCTCAGATGAAAACGAAAAAGAGGATGAAGATGACGAGGTCGAGATCATAGCTGTGGGCATTGATGGGTACAGAAAAGCTAACTATGAACAACTGTTTTCCTATCTACCCATGATGCCTTTCCATCAAGCTCAAATTCTAAACTCCTGGAATCACATGTTTTGGAGCTTCAAAGAATATCCAACCATCTCTGTGCTAGCTCATGGATTCCCATGAAGTTTCAACTTTGCCAAGAAGTTGCTCACAAATAACTCCTCTTCAAAGAATGAACATGAGGTACTGTCTATCCCAACCCTCTTCAGAGTTAATCACTTTCCATCATCCTCATTAATTCAATTATATGAATTCCCACGATGGTTGGAAGTGATTCTACATCCATTAAATCAATTCCCAGTCGCAGAATCCCAAAATTCTATAACTGATGAACCCAATTTAACCAACTTTATACTACTCCCACCTCTTATCAGCTCTACAATTACAGACTCTAATCCCAGTATAGAGTCCCAAGTCAAACTCGTAGAGCCACCTACTACACACACATAAACACAGGCCCCTCCATCTGATACTCCCTCCTCATCCAGCAACGAATAATTCAACCTTGATCTTGCCCTCTACTCATTGCAAGATCAATTCAAGAGCACACCACCTCCTTCACAAATTCCCCATCTCAATGAACTTCTATCAGAGCTACCCACCAAAGCTAATTTGTCAGCCATGTCTAAGAAAGTGATCAAGGAACTCGATGAGAGTCTTGGAGAACACATTGAACTCATTCAGATGAGATTAACTACAATGATCAATGTTGCAAATAATCTCCCAAGCTCCCTAAGCTATACACTCACTAAGAAACTTAAAGAGCTCATCAAGGAAATGTTTTAGAGCATAAAGGACAGGGATGACATTCATTTTCTAGCATCCAAAAGACACAGAGATGTTGTTCTTATTTTGCAGAATACTCAGGAAGCTCAGAATAAACTGATGATGGAGAACTTCCTCAATCTGCAAACTGCCGTAAAAGAGTTCCAACAATTTTATGTCAGCCAAGGACAGCAGACTGACAACATATTGGCCGTTCTTCAACAACGGGAAGCTCGATCTAATACGCTGATTCAAGAAAATCGAGAGGATATTTCTCACACTCAGAGTCAACTCAACGAGCTTGTCCAAGGAGTAACTCGCCTTTTAGAGGACATTCGAACCCTTGATACTGACATAAAGGGGGAGAATAAAGGGAAAGGAGTTCAAGGCAAGGACAGAGGTTAATCCCAAATTCAATCTTCACGGAATCCTCCTGCAAGGCAATTCCACCAACAGACTCCACGATCCAGCCATCAGACTCAACGATCTGATCATCAGGAAGTTTTAATGGCTTAACCATTAAGAAGTCAAAGGCCTTCTCCTAGCTCTCATGAGGTGACAACAACAGGCCTAAGAATGCCAATCGAAGATCCTGCATTCATGAATAGGCATTATCACAATCCAAGACTAAGCCCAAGTGAGCTGGAAGATCTAGCCATGAGAGACGAAGCAAGCAGAAAAAGGAGAGCTGAGGAATATGAAAATCCTCCAAGAAGCAAAAGGCCGAAGAAATAGAGATAAGATGAATTTTAATTCTTATTGATGTAGTCAAACTTAAAGGTAATATCTATCTTCATACATCAATAAATTCATGCTTATTCTCTAGAAATTTCAGCTGCTCACTAAAATATTAAGTCATATTTACTTTACCGCAACTGCATATAGAATTTGATAATCATGACAACAAATCTCATTGGTTATGTCAACATCAAATAGGGGGAGATTGATGGAAGAATGCATATTTTGATTTGATGTTTAAAGTAAATGCTCTTGATTATATGTAAAGTCCTTCAAGGAATATATGTACAAGGACTTAGTGATAGATCAAATTTGTTAGGTTGATCTTAGCTTTTAATGTTCATCATTCTATAAACAAATGTATAGATAAAGAGATCAAAGATGTTAGGTTGATCTATGACTTGAAAGAAATAGATAGGCCTTGAAAAGAATCGCAGTCTATCAAGTTGATCAATAGAATGCAGAAGCTAAGGCAGGATCATAGAGCTTAGAAGATCGTAGTGTATCTTCCTCAAAGGGCCTCTCCAGAAATCATAGAGTGGTCCAGACGTTTGCCGAAGCTAACTAAGAGATCGTAGTGTGCTTTCGGAAACGTAGAGTCTTCAAAACGAGCAAGTGAAGATCGTAGTGTGCAAATCCTTAAGAGAAATCATAGTGTTCTCTTCAGACCAAGCACCAATGTGACAAGACACCACGATATGGATCGTAGAGTATCATCTGCCTTATGTCAGAAGCATCAAGCCCTACTTTTATTTAATGACAAATTCCAACAAAAGTGGAATGGGCCTGAAACGTTGAAGTCCTCTCCAGTCCCAACGGTACAAAAGATATCCTTAGTATTCGACAAAAGAAACGTATTCAAGAAGCTAAGGAAAGGACCATAGGACAGAGGAAAAAACACCTTTTCGGGTGTTAGGTGAGAAAGCGAACTCTCGTGTGTCAAGGGCGAGAATGCAATTCGAAGGTGTCGAAAAGTCTCCATCAAAGTTCAGAAATGTCAAACGCATTTAATGCTTCAACAAAAGGCTTCAACGGATAGATTTCAAGAATCATATATATGCAGAACATATGCAGATGAGAAATCCTAAGCAAGCATTGAACAAAAACGCACAAGAACACTCAACGCTCAACTCTACTATTTGAGAAAGAGGAAGCTTGCTCAGCTACTCAGTTCTTTCGAACAAGTGCTTAACTGCTACTGAGTAGCATCAATCACGAACTCAACAACTACCAACCAACTGAAGTAAGAGTTCCAAGTCAGAAGGACTTGAAGAGTTCTAAGTGAACTGTAAAGAACTAAGTCTGCTAGACTTGAAGAGTTCAAGAGTGAACTAAGAAGTGCCTAGACTTTTGGTCTAGAAGGAATATGTGAGATTCAGAAAGTGTAACAGAAGTCCTTAGTGGATTTCCTACTCGAGGAGTAGAAGAGTGGATTACGAGCTTTAAGTGCTCTGAACCACTTAAAACTGTTGTGTCTATTATATTTGTGATATAACTGTTATAACTGTCATAACTGCCTCACTCTCATTAATTCAAGATATCTAAAAGGAGATTAAACAAATACTCATTCCGTTGTGTTATAATCACTATCAAAACTAACTAGTTAAAATGAAAAGTTTTTAAATATCTATTCAACCACCCCCCCCCCTTCTAGATAACTATTGTGCCTCCGGGAACTAACACTATTAATTTATTTAAATAAATAATCTTTATTCTACAGTAGGGATAAGCCTCCATAGGGATCAACGACTTTCCAGATAATATAGATTTCAACATTAATCATAAAAGAACCTTTGAGTAAATAGTTACCGTACAATTCAATCCTTCCATCATACAATATCCCAATTAAATATAAGACATGGAATTACTGTCAAGTCTTATTTTATTTAATTATATGTATTTTGACTCTTAAATGCCCAACTCCAAATAATGCAAATTAGAAACTCCTTTCTATTTTTATTCTGCCTTGGCCAAGGACTAGTGGGTTGTCAGTTATCGAATCACATAGGACATTTCTCTTCTTTTACTAGAAGCGATAGATTCTTTATTGATCATACATTATCTCCATGTACAACTTATTATACACAAGCATACCCTTTGATATATCCTAAGGGTCTTAAGAAATGAATTAAAGTATAACTCATCATACACAAGATACTATGATGATCTCAAGTCCAAGGATCACTTGTACTAATATCACTATAGGAATTCCTATTGACAGGCAAGTAAAACTCCATTAGGTATTCCGTAGCGAGCCACATTCAGTGAACTTATTCTCTAATAAGCACCTACATACTTGCTTTAGTGTCTCCACACAAATGATCATGAGATCAATCATCCTCATCCAACGAGCAAGCGACGTATGTACCAATCTATCCGGATTCACTAATCCCCAATTTAGTAATCTAACGATTGGGAACTATTTTAGTTTTAAGCTTTCTAAGAATTTAGATCTCATTAGAATGATCATCATCATTATTCTAAAAGCATTACTTAAAACTAAGGGTCTGTATTATAAAGCAACATCATGTAGATAATTAATAGCCTTTAATAAATTAATACTTTTTATTAATAAATGAATAAGATTGTTACAAAGTATATGCTTTATCATCAAACATGATTGGCTTGTGTGCATACTACTTTCAATCTCCCACTTGCACTAAAGCCAATCGTCATGGTATCTCATACCCTTCTTCTCTAAGTGACGATTATCCCGTTGTTGGATAAGCATTAGTTAATGAATATGTAATATTGTTTTTGAGAGTCCACTATCTCTATAGTGATTTTCCATCTTTCAATGATTCTTATAATCAGATGAAAGTGCCACAACACATGTTTAGATCCAACATGAGACTTAGGAACTATTCCTAGTTTTGTAATGAACTTTTCATCCAAACAATCAACTTACAGCTTCATTTACAACTATACTGTGACGCCCCCAAAATAGGTATACATCACTCATCTTCAGTCGCCAAATACATGGTACTGAATACAAATACAAACTTAATTATACAACATGAACTGTGAGTTTTAATACAAATATTATCTTCTAGACAGTATTCAAACTCAAGATAAGTCCTCATTTATTATCACACTATTTCACAGGATAGTGAGGACTACTAATGCAAACATCTGGACCGTCACTCCATTCCCCGACTAGTCCCGACTACGTTCTCATTTTCCGAAGAGAACAATGAAAGCAAAAGGGTGAGCTCAACTAGCCCAGTAAGAAATATTATGACTAAGATAATGCAGAATAAATTATCATTAGCCTTCAACATTGTTAAACTGAAAAAATATAATAAACATCAACTTTAACTGCAGCGGAACAAGCAATCCATTAGAAGAGTCAAGTAGAGCATGATATCTACTATCTTCTATGATTTAAAAAGTTTTTCATCAACTTTATCGCTAAGACTCAGCTTAATAAATAAACCACATCATCGAATCATCCATGCACCACGGCCAAGGATATTCATATAATCATCAATAGTCATGACTATACCGAATAATCCCTTATCATAATCATACCAACAATTGTCCATCAATGAACTACAGGCCAATGAGGACTTTTACCACATCATTTGTAACATTACGGGTTATAATTATACCAAATGATCCTTGGTCATAATCATACCAATCAACAGTTCATCTATGCACGTAAGCCGAAGATGACTTTCATCACAATATAGGCATGAGGATGATGACAATGATGTAAGAATTCAATAAAACAAGTTCAAGGATAAATTTTAAAGACTTTAATAAATTATATCCAGAATTCAATAATGTTCAAATTGCCAACATGATACTTCTTTGTGGAGTAAAATTCAAGAATGATATTGTATCAAAAATGATTTTGACCGAAAAAAATCAATTTTTGTCATGAATAGTACTCGGGGTGAATAGTACCCGGGTGAATAGTATCCTTTGAATAGTACTTTGGGAATAATACCCCATGAATAGTACTTTGTGAATAGTACTTGTGAATAGTACTTCGTGAATAGTAATTTATAAATAGTACTTTGTGAATAGTATCCATGAATAGTACTTTTGTGAATAGTACCGTATAAATGAATAGTACTCATAGACAGTACTCTGGCATGAAAAACTTAAAATTTAACAAGAATGTGTAGAAATATCCTTGTGAAACGACACTAGATGAAGCACAAATTTCAAGGATATTCTACTAATTTCACGGAGTATAGAAGCAGTACTTTAACAGAATGAGGGTATAATCAAGAATACGAGACAAAATAATATTACTCACATACTACATAGTATGGAAGAAAAAATTATTCCTGATGAATACTGAACAAAAATAATATCCCTTACATCTGTTGAATGAAAATAATATTCCAACGAATATTTAACAAAGATAATATTCCTACGAATATTGAACGAAGATAATATTCTTTATGAATATTGAACGAAAATAATATTCATACGAATACAAAAAATAATATCTATTCAGAATATGAAATAAATAATACCCCTTACGACTGTTGAACGAAAATAATATTCCTACGAATATTGAACGCAATGATATTCCTTACGAATATTGAACGAAAATAATATTCATACGAATACAAAAAATAATATCTTTTCAGAATATGAAATAAATAATACCCCTTACCTCAGAAGAAGACTGGATACTGGAATAGTGAAGTAGCAGACTTCTTTTCTTCTTTCTCTCTATAGCTTCTCTCTCTATAACTTCTCTCTCTACAATTGCTCTTGTGAGACTTAGTGAATTGGTGAGAATGAAAGAAGAATGAGCCTCTACTTATAGGAAAATATAGTTTCGATTTGTTGCCTCTTTTTTCAGTTCTAACAAAAAGCTCTAACTCATGCAAGCATACATTTGTCAACAAGTAATACAGAATAAGTAGAGTATCGATCTCACAGAGAAAGTTGTCAAATTTAAACTACTATGCATCAATTAAATCACTATACTTTATATGCTTAAACTAATGACTATAATGGGTGAATTAATCTAATTGCGTAGATAACAACTAAAACAAGAATAATAATGAAATAAACCAAATCCGAAATAATGGGATCCTAACTTCATTTAATACTTCATCTAATTACCACTATCATGCAAGAATTGTTCACATATCACAGAAAGTAGCCAAGAGCACTAATAGAGTCATAGCCATTTTTCAATGCACTATGACCTACTTACACATCATCCACAAATGATAGAATCCATGTAATCATCAATATAACCAAAATCACTATATATTTATGTGAAATTGCAATCATACTAAATTTAAGCACAAGCCCTTATTTTAACTCATACGGTGAATAAATATGTCTATCTCATTCACGAAATACACAATCCATATAAAACAGCCCCATATACGTATGCTATAATGATTACAGCCCATACTTGCATGCTCATTCTCAATTCCATGCAAGTACTAAAATGAATGGTGATCAAGCATTCATACATGCAAAACAATCATGATAGAAATCCCATATGATATGTAAAACAACCCCAGCAATCAAGCATGCAACTAAACTACACATTAAAATCCGTTAGAATCCCATAATGGAGTTTAGTTCATGATTGAACCAAAAGCCATTGTGGGATCAAAGCTAAACATGATTCAGAAGCAAACAATTAAAAGATGAAGGATAGAAACGATCAAACCCAATTGCATATTATAAATCGAAGTTAACGTTTAACTCCTCATAAAAATTCCAGCAAAACAATAATAATAATCCACAATGACAGAAAATCCCAAGAAGAATTAGAAAAGATGAAGTGTAGGCTTTGCTCTTCGTTGGAATCTCTCCCAATGTGTAAACCCTAGTTACTATATGAAAATATGTCAAAAGTTATCTATGATACGTCTGACACCAGTCAGATATCGTTTTTAATCAATTACAACCCTTTAAAATCAGAAATTAAAATCAAACACATCAAGAGCCTTTCAAT
This sequence comes from Panax ginseng, assembly GCA_020205605.1. Taxonomy (NCBI): domain Eukaryota; kingdom Viridiplantae; phylum Streptophyta; class Magnoliopsida; order Apiales; family Araliaceae; genus Panax; species Panax ginseng. The sequence goes on along the minus strand of CM035139.1, from coordinate 86,531,628 downwards.
CATCGCCAAGGCCATCAAGCCCTCCAAAGGTATTCTCCTCACGCGCGCGACTTTGCAATATGTAAAGTTGTTCTGTCGGGATCTCATGCGCGCGCATCGCCCCTCAAGCTTATTCTGTCATGCGAGCTGCAAGCGGTTCCTCGCAGATGTACTCTTCGTTCTAGTCATTCATGTCATTGCCATCGCTACTTGTTCATTCTTTTCCTTGCTTGGTCTCCTTACTCCATTATACCTTCATTATCATGCATCCATCAACCTCATGCCATCTACATCAGCCTCATGCCATCTAGCACCACCAAACTATGCCATTTAATGTAATTGTTCCACCAAAGGAGTTCTAAATATATGCAATGTAAAATAACATGAAATGCAACTAAAATGTAGAATGTACTTGAGTCAGTATAATTCACAGAATTGATATCCAATAAGTAGGTGTCAAACCCACTTATCAAATACCCCCAAACTTGAACTATTGCTTGCCCTCAAGCAATGCATACTAAATAACAATGACAATGCAAAAGCAATATTATGCAGCTAAATTACTATGCAGACTAGTCTCACATCATTCAAACTTAAACAGAATTTCAGCTCAAAATGCCTAAGTGAATTATCCAGACTCAAGAATACAAGTTCAAACTAAACTATGGTCATAACATCATACACTCAGATAATTCATACATGCTATAGAGATGCTATGTGTGTGTATAGTGTTCACCAAAACTTGATTCAAGCAAAGAATACACATGTTAAACTACTCAAAATAGAAAATTATAGTCTAAATTAAGAATCATGTATACTCATGAAACGAAGACTGTTCCAACATATCCACACAAACTAAGGTTCAACGATGGGCTTAACTACTTTATTGATACTCACGAGGGTGATTTTTCGCTCTTTTCACAAGTGTTTATTGCTATTTTTCTTTTCTTTTTCTCTTTTTTTTTTCACACGACCGCAAATGCCTTATTCCATTAGGCAACACTGCTACCCTTAGCGAAGCTTTCAACCAACGACTCCTGCACCATGAAAGACCTTAGGCGCTAGGTGTAGAGACAATCCCCTATGCATTTTTACTCAAGTAGCCAGTATTCTCAAATAAGACTAGCCAATGCTATTGCTATTCATTTTTTTTATACATAAATACATATACCCATGTTTTCCTAAAGTTTGAATGTCAATGTTTCATATACCATACATGCATGTTCCACATATTTCTTTTAAAACTACATTTTCTAACAAGCAATGCAACACATAATTTTATACCGCAAGTGATTGTGAACACATCCGCAAAAACCGAAGCATTTAAATAAAGAACATGAATTCCATCGTAAAACATTATAACTACGCTCATGTTATCCAATATACTCAAAATCCTTCACAATTCACTATCATCATCACTAGGCAAGAAATTTCTAAAAGCAAGAACTTTGTGAGACATGCAAACTAACTAAAACAAAAAAACAATACCACATAAAACAAATAAACTAAACTAGTAACTAATTATGCAAAATTTTAAACCGAATCATGCAAAAACTAAATTACATGCTACTATACTACTACCCCAATACCCCCAAACTTAAAGTATTCAATGCCCCATCGAATGAAGGTAAAGGTACAAGAGAACTCCCCTAATGATCGGCTGCACCACCCTCCTCGTGTGAATCTGGTGGTGGATATGGCACTGCGTCCCAATCTGAGGCCACTCTAGCATTGTTCCTTGCTGTGCAAAGGCCTCGGCAAGCGATCGCGTGAGACTAGTGGCAAAAGCTCCAAAATTATCATACATGACATCGACTTTTAGCTCCAACCTTTGGAGCTGGCGATCACCATGAACAGTGTGTGCTTGGGTGGATGGACCTACTTCGTTTGTCCGAGGGGGTCATTGCTAGGCGCTTCGAAATGTGGGCCGAGAATAAATCCTCTACCACGCGGATGCGGTTCACCACCTGCCCAATCTTTGAATTTCGCAATGGTGGCGTGAGTGATGTCTTGGCTCAGGTTTTGCCTCTGTTAATTGTTCCAAGTGCATCCCTGCTGAACACATAGCATAGCTACAATGGATGCGTGTGGAATGCTCCCTGTAGTGCTGCCCCGCAGATACCGCAATATGTTTTGGTGGATGAGATGGCCCACATCGATATATTTTCCGGTGATTATGCCCCACAGAATTATAGCCCTCTCCGATGTAATCTCATGTTGATGCGATGACGGTAATAGCTTGGCATAAATAAACAAATTCCATGCCTTTGCATATCGATTCAGGGTTGCGGCTTGGAATATACGAGGCTGATTCGTGCCGTCTTTGTATGTCCATTTTGTGCCTAGCACGCACAACTCCGCAATAACCAATTCCAAGTCCATTTGTAAATGTGCCCTTGTGATCTAATTATCGCCCTCTCTGGTGGTGTACCAATTTATGATTCAAAAATGGCTCATGGCGGTGTGTCGATAATCTATTTCGTAATCGCGACCGTAGATATACCGCCATAGTGCCTTTTGCATTAGCATAAAATTCCTGACTATGCCCATCGAATTGGCATAGAGTCGCAATGCAAGCCACCCATCCTCGTCGCGAATCATGGCACACCACTAACAATCTTTTTCCTCAGGTTTGAACCTTCTTTCTTTCACAAAGGTTTTGGTAACGATTCTATAGTACTCCTGATGGGCTTCCAAATCTGAAAACTTGGTGTGATCAACCACATCATCCCTTTGACTGCCAGAGGAAGATGAAGAAGAGGATGAAGCTGAGCGAGCTCTTTTCAGACCCATTTGCAAAAATAATTGAGCGAGAATGCAGATGAAATTACTGAGAGTGAATGAGAACTTATGATGTGATAACCTTCAAACTTATTTCTGCCAACCAAATCAGAACCCTAGCTTTATAGCAGTGGATGAGAGCGTGGGTATGGGCCTTGAACGTGGAGATGATTGTGGGAATGTAATGGAGAGATGTACGGCTTCAATTTGTAACTGATAGAGAGAAGGAGACGTATGTTATGGAGACTGCGAGAATTTTGCTTCTGTTATGATATCAAATAAGAGTCCAAAAGGTCCCCAACACGCTTTTAAAATTTTTTTAAAATCGCTTGCATCCGGTGGTCGTCGCTGCCACAAGAGAATTCAATGTGGTTCATGCGCGGGTGCGCGAGTGGTATTCTTGGTCTGATATATGTAGTCACAGCAAGCGCATGGCCTTATGGTCATGTTCATCGCGCACGATCAAGAACCCTTACTTCCCTCGTGACCATTGTGTTTATTTTTAAACTCTACAAGATAGAAATGCATGCTCTCCAATACACCTGCAATACATCAATAGACCTTATCAGATCATGGTTTAATAAATAAATATGAATGCCTATTTTGTCACCCTAATTTCAATGCAATGCACGAACATACTCTTTGCGATTTAAGTACGACGAATAAGCATATAAAGGTACTCACACTATCCTAACAAGTAATGAAAATAAGCTAAACCAAATAACTTGAACTAAATAAATACTAAGTAGAGCTGGAAACAATGGGTTTCCTCCCATCAAGTGCTAAGTTATAGTCAATTAGCTTGACTGTCTCTGAATATCACGTCGAAGGAAGAATTGAGGTGACTTCCTACTTGTCCACCTCAACCCAAAATTTAATGACTTCAGCTTTCGTCAATGGCTCTACCTTCAACTTTGAATTTTCACCCATTACACACCTCAACGGTCCATAATTCCCGTTTCAGACCTCATCATTTAGGCCTCGATCCACCAAATCAATCCTAAACACTCTTCTTCATCTGCTGGGAACTTCATGGCTTTGAAGACGTTGAAGGTGACCTCTCGATCATGAACACGCATCAGAGTTCCCTTTTTACACGCCTATCAAGCTCTACACCGTGGCTAAGAATGGTCTCCCTAGTATGATTGGTATGCTTTTGTCTTCCTCGTAGTCTAAAATGATGAAGTCACCGAAAGATAAACTTGTCCACCTTTACCAACACATCTTCAATAATTCCCGTGGATACGTGATGGATCCGTCAACTAGTCAGAATGATATGTTTGTCGGCCTTGGAGCTGACAATCCCAACTGATTGAATACTGACAAGGGCATCAAATTTATACTTTCCCCAAGATCACATAAACACTTACTAAAGTTCATCTTCCCGATTGTGCACGAAATTGTGAAGCTGGCCTGATCCTTCAGCTTTTGAGGTAATTTCACAAGCACTACACCGCATTCCTCTTCAAGGCTACTATTTCAAACTCATCTAGTCTTCTTCCTCGACAATATACCCTTCATAAACTTTACATAGCTTTCGGCATTTGTTCCAATGCCTCATTGAAAGGTATATTGATCTCAGAGCTTTTGAATACCTCCAAGAACTTGCTAAACTGCTTTATCTTCCTCTTCTTATTCAATCTCTGCGATACGGACTTGAGGTTGAATTGGTGGTACTAACTCTTGAGCTTTTCCTCTGAACCTACTTTATCTTTCTCTTCCTGCGAAACCTCAGAATTTTCCAGATTTTCCTTCTCTTTAGTCAACTGCTTTTTCATCACAAGCCAAGGCGGCTTCCTTAGTATAATCATTCGCGGGCGCGCCGATTTGACTTGCAAAGACTCGCCGATCTTTCCCAGATCTCAATGTGATTGCTTGACACTGTTCCTTCCCATCTCTTCTTAGATTTGTCTTAGTGTTACTTGGCAATAAACCATGGGGCCTGTTGTTAAGCATGCTCGCCATTTGCCCCATCTGAATCTCAAAATTCTTGATAGCCACTGCTTGGCTTTTAGTCATAACTTCCATGTTTGCCATGTATTTCAACATCATCTCCTCCACTTTTGATTTCTTTTTTTGCTGAGGTGCAGCAGGAGTGTGATGTTGTTGCAGAGAGAATCCCGGTGGAAACGGTGGTTTTGGTGTAAACCGTAATCGAGATGGTACCGTGATCGAAAATGTTGGTTCTACCAAACCGATTCTCGCTGATTTCTCGTTATTAGACCAACTAAAGTTTGGATGGTTTCGGTTGTTGGGGTGGTATGTGTTCTGAAATTGAACTTGGTCTTTTCTATAATTTCTCACATATCAGCATCGATTCGAAATGATAAAGACATTGATCCGTGGAGTGTGACCTCTAGCACAAATTTCACAAACGGCGGCAACTATTTTCATTTTGCTCTCCGCCATTGTGTCTATCTTCTTTGCCATAGTTGCCATCTCAGTCGATAACCGGTAATAAAGATCTACCTCCAACACACCGCAACCTTGGGTCAGGCATCCGAGCCAGAGGATTCTCGAAAATCATTTGCAGCCACTGTCTCAATAAGTGTATAGGCCTCGTCATAGCTTTTTGCCCATAATGCCCCTCCAACAGCTGCATCTACAATAAGTCTCAATTGCCGTCCCAATCCATTATAAATAGTGTTGATCACCATCGAATCCGGCATACCATGATGCGAACACTTCCTTAGCATCTCTTTGTATCACTCCCATGCTTCATATAAGGACTCGCCCTGTTGTTGCTCAAATTGACATATAGTTGTCCTCATCTTTGCAGTTTTAGCCATTGGGAAGAACTTGGCTAGAATTTTCTGTGCTAAGTCCTCCCATGTAGTGATTGACCCTGACAGCAAAGAATGAAGCCAACTTCTCACCTTATCCCTCAATGAAAATGGGAACAACCTCAGTCTAATAGCATCCTCCGTCACACCGTTGTATCGGAATGTATCACAAATCTCGATGAAACTCAATAGGTGTTCATTTGGATCATCCGTAGCAAAGACTTCCAAATCGAATCCGAGTTCTCGCACCATCCGAATAGTGCCCGCTTTAATCTCAAAAGTATTGGTCGCTATCGCCGGCCCCGACTATGCTAGATCAGTAGTCCGCTTATATTCTAAGCATGGAATAATCTCGAGAGCCCGTTTTCTTTTTTGCTTGCTTCTCTCTCTTTCTTCCGCCATACTAACTCAGAGTACTTTCTAATTGAGCTTGCAAATTTCTCCGCACACTTGCTTTCCAACCCCTTCCATTAATGTTATCCTCGTGTTGGTGTTAATTTCGAGTTGATGATCGCGTGCATAAAAAATCTACAAGTACCAAAACCAAAAAAAAACAAAATAGAAATGAGAAACGATCGTAATTGTCTAAGTCATACAATATAGCTTGAAACTGATGATAATTATTTAAATTAACGCCTTTCCCTAAGAATGGCGCCAAAAAAACATGTTGCCTTTTTTCGCTTCTAACAAAAGAGCTCTAACTCATGCAAGCATACATGTGTCAACAAGTAATACAGAGAAAAGTAGAGTATCGATCCCACGCAGAAAGTTGTCAAATTTAAACTACTATGCATCAATTAAATCACTATATTTATATGCTTAAACTAATGACTATATCGGGTGAATTAATCTAATTGCAAATAACAACTAAAACAAGAATAATAATGAAATAAACCAAATCCGAAAATAATGGGATCCTAACTTCATTTAATACTTCATCTAATTACCACTATCATGCAAGAATTGTTCACATATCACAGAAAGTAGCCAAGAGCACTAATAGAGTCATAGCCATTTTTCAATGCACTATGACCTACTTACACAAAGATCCACAAATGATAGACTCCATGTAATCATCAATATAACCAAAATCACTATATATCTATGTGAAATTGCAATCATATTCAATTTAAGCACAAGCCCTTATTTTAACTCATACTATGAATAAGTATATGTCTATCTCATTCACGAAATACACAAGCCATATAAAATGTTTCCATATACGTATGCTATCATGATTACAAATCCATACTTGCATGTTCATTGTCAATTCCATGCAAGTATCAAACGAATGGTGATCAATCATTCATACATGCAAAACAATCATGATACAAATCCCATATGATATGTAAAACAACCCCAGCAATCAAGCATGCAACTAAACTACACATTAAAATCCGTTAGAATCCCATAATGGTGTTTAGTTCATGACTGAACCAAAAGCCATTATGGGATCAAAGCTAAACATGATTCACAAGCAAATAATTGTAAGATGAAGGATAGAAACGATCAAACCCAGTTGTAGATTATAAACCGAAGTTAACCTTTAACTCCTCATAAAAATTCCAGTAAAACAATAATAATAATCTACAATGACAGAAAATCCCAAGAAGAATTAGAAAAGATGGAGTGTAGGCTTTGTTCTTTGTTGGAATCTTTCCCAATGTGTAAACCGTAGTTACTATATGAAAATATGTCCAAAGTTATCAATGATACATCTGACACAAGTCAGATATCGTTTTTAATCAATTACAACCCTTTAAAATTGGAAATTAAAATAAAACAAATCAAAGCCTTTTTTCACCATCACAGCGTCGCAAGCCCCTCCAGAGGTATTCTCCTCACGCCGCGTGATACTTGCAGTATGTAAAGTTGTCTGGCCGGGCTCTCGCGTGGGCGCACGTCCTCAAGCTTTATTCTCGCCGCAGCACACGCCGCGCTTCCGTAGTTTGTACTCGGTTCTGGTTCTGCCATGTCATTGCCATCGCTACTTGTTCATTCTTTTCCTTGCTTGGTCTCCTTGCTCCAATATAACTTCATTATCATGCATCTGTCAACCTCATGCCATCTACTTCAGCCTCATGCCATCTATCAATTTCCTGCAATTGTTCCACCAAAGGAGTTCTAAATATATGTAGTGCAAAATAACATGAAATGCAACTAAAACATACTAGAATGTACTTGAGTTGGGCATAATTAGCGTAAATTGATATCCAATACGTAGGTGTAAAACCAACTTATCACCTTTATCTTTTCCTTCATTTTTTAATTTAGTCATGCAAGTATTATCAAACTTGCACCACCTCCCTTAATAGTACATCATGTGAATTAATAGTTCAATCATGTGAATTAATAGTTCTATACATCTGAAAATACGAATTACAGTATAGTACCTCCATCTATACCTCCATTTTTAACTTAGTCATGCAAGTATTATCAGTCTTGCACCACCTCCCCTAATAGTACATGAATCTGAATCAATAGTACACACATGTGAACAAATAGTTATAAGCATGTGAATTAATAGAAATTAATTTCTCTTTTATCCGATTAATTACCCGATTGGTCAATATAACTTCCAGACATCAATTACTATCGAAATAAATGTCGATTTCCACTAATACTAATAATCCCAACACAATGGAACTATCAATTTCATCTTTAATCAACACGAACTTATTCATCATTAATATTATAACTCACAATATTTAACAACCAGGTTGTTCCCAGGAAAGAGGGGGCTTTTCGATAAGGATTTCTCCCTATCATGGCAAGAATTAGATGAACTAACCTCTCATTGATGTAACTTCTAGACATTGTCAATATTGCAAATAATAATATGAATAACTTTGTCGTCTCAATTATTGATTTAATAATATAAAATATTATGTAGATGATACTATGACAATACTTGAATCATTAATAATGAGAGATATAATGCAAAGAATTATCGTGAGCAATAATTGAGTATAACCGAGTGACTTCTCACGTAAGCATCAATAATCAATACCGGTGCTACTATGCAACCACGCCAGACATTATACTTTTACTCACCGGTAGTTCAACAGGTTTAACGGTCAAACTTTCGCCGTTATTTTATAAAAAGATATTTCTGTCATTTTCTAACTACGACAATACTTCCGTTGTAGGGTCCACCAATGATTGTGTCGTCGTACGAATATTCCCCGACAAAAAGAATATTCCCCGACCAAACAAATATTTCCCGACACAACGAATATTTTATAACAACTTGCTTACTTTGCAAAATTTTCAAATATCTCCCTTAACTTTAAAATTTTATCAATTTAACTATTTACCAAAATATAAAAATTGAATACTTTTATTTCATAAAATTCGGGATCTCACATATATACTTTGTCTTTATCACTAAACCAACAACTCTTTGTTGTTTGGAACCTTTCTAATTTCACTGCACCACCATTCAAGGTAACGCTTTACCTTAAAGTGGATTTTCTGTCATCTTGGTATGTCTGAAAAACTTGAGTTTGTTAAGCCCTCTAGTTTTAATTTAGCTACACCATAAATTTTAATCACATCCTTAGTGTCGGTTAAGTACTTCAAGATATGTTTCACTGACTCATAGTGAATTTCTCTAGAATATGACTGATCAACATCAGGTCTCGTACATTTCATTGCATACATGATAGTTACTCATGTGATCTCTCTTTTATGAGACTATGGGGACTATTAAGAGAGGTGCACCCCCAAAATAGGTATACATCACCCATCTTGAGTCGCCAAATACATGGTACAAAATTCAAATACAAACTTAAATATACAACTGTCGTGTAAAATATGTCAAAACATAAACTGAGAGTTTAAACAAGAATATTATCTTCTAGAAAATATCCACTCTCAATGGAGTCCTCATAGACAGTATTCAAACTCAAATTCAGTCCTCATTACATTTATTGTCACACTATTTAACAGAATAGTGAGGACTACTAATGCTATCATCTCGGGAATAGTCACTCAGTTCCCCACTAGTCCCAACTATATTCTCATTTCTTGAAGAAAACAGTGAAAGAAAAGGTGAGCTCAACTAGCCCGATAAAAATATTATGACTAAGATAATGCGAGAATAAATTATCATTAGTCTTCAACAATGTTAAACGATAAAATACAATAGACATCAAGTTTAACTGCGGTGAAACAAATAATCCATTAAAAAGAGTCAAGTAGAGAATAAAATCTACTATCTTTTATGATTTAAAAGTTTTTCATCACTTTTATCATTTGAGACTCGAACAATAAATAATCCACATCATCAAATCATCCTGCAATACTGGGGCCGAGGATATTATTTAGTATCACGACCACGAATTATCCATGCACTACGGGCGAAAGATAATCGTGTTTTTCATCAACGATCTGATCATGCCATAAAACAATTCATCTTTGCTCCCTTGGCGAAGAGAATCCATAGCCATAATCATACCAAAAAGCGTCCATCAATGCACTACGGGCCAATGAGGACTTTTTTTTTCCACATCATTTGTAACATTACGGTCATGATTATCTTAGAATAATCCACAGTCATAATCATACCAAGTCCATCTATGCAACTACAGAATACAGATGACTTTCAACAAAATATAAACATGAGGATGATGACAATGATATAAAAATTCAATAAAACAAGTTCAAGAATTAAATTATCCGAAGAACTAATAACATCCAATTTGTCAACATGATACTTCTTTGTAGAGTAAAATTCAAGAATAATATTCATGCACCAAAAATAATTTGGACAGAAAAAGAATCAATTTTTTCATAAATGAATAGTACCCGTGAATAGTACTTGAGAATAGTACCTCGTGAATAGTACCCAGAAGCATGAAAAGTACTCCAAATACCTAAATGAATAATATTGGGTGAATAGTAATTTTGGTGAATAGTAACCCATGAATAGTAACTCGTGAATAGTATTCCGGCATGAAAAGTGCCCCATACAGAGTGAATAATACTAGAGTGAATAATAATCGGGTGAATAGTAACTCATGAATAGTAACTTCGTAACAAAATACCAAATAAAATGATATTTCATGGCCAGTATAGAAGTCAAAACTTTAACCAACCGAGTATAATAAAGAATGGAATAACAAAAGAAATCACCACGCATGCGGTACTTCGCGCAAACGAGTTATCCCAACGAGAATAATAAATAACGGAACCGAATCGAGGCGTGTATGCAAAGCGGGATATTCAACGAGAATAATAAAGAATGGAATAACAATAAAATCACCATGCATGCGGTACTTCACATGAGACGAGGTTATTCAATAGAATAATAAATAACGGAACCAGAATTAAATCCGTAAAAAATACAGACGAGGATATTCAGCGAATAATAAAAATAATAAAAGCGGAACGAATCGGCGTAAAAAAGCCTGAAGATAGGATATTCCAACGAATAATAAAAAGAACGAACCCGAATCGGTCCGGTCGTGGCAACGAGACGAGATATTCCAACGAATAATAAAGAATGGAATAACAACGAAATTTCACCATGTATGCGATACTTGGCATAAACAAGTTATTCAAAAGAATAATAAATAATGGAATAACGAAAGAATTTCACCAAGTATAGGGTAGTAGGCGTATATCTGAGTTATTCAACGAGAATAATAAAGAATGGAATAATAGAAGTTCTCTTCATGAATATGAAAAAATAATACCCTTTACCTCAAAAAATAATATCCCTGACCTCTTTGGATCTTTGGAATAGTGAGGTAGCAGACTTCTCTTCTTCTTTCTCTCTATAATTTCTCTCTATAATAATGACTCTAAAGCTTTAGTGAATTGGTGAGAAATGAAGGAAGAATGAGCTTCTATTTATAGGAAAATATAGTTTTGATAATTGCACGTTTTGGGGCTCGAAAAATTACAGTACAATACCTCCAACTTTTCTTTCATTTTTAATTTAGTCCTGCAAGTATTATCAATCTTGCACCACCTCCCCTAATAGTAAATCATGTGAATCAATAGTAAAATCATGTGACTCAATAGTAAATCATGTGACTCAATAGTTCTAAACATGTGAAAAAATTAATTACAATATAGTACCTCCATCTATACCTCCATCTTTAACTTAGTCATGCAAGTATTATCAATCTTGCACCAACTCCCCTAATAGTAAATGAATGTGACTCAATAGTACACACATGTGAACAAATAGTTATATAAGCATGTGAATAAGTAGCAATTAATTGCTCATTTATCCGGATAAATTACCCAATTTATCAATATAACCCCAGACATCAATTATCATCGGAATAGATATCGATTTCAACTAACACCAATAATCCCAACACAATGGAACTATCAAATTCATCTTTAATCAACACGAACTTATTCATCATTAATATTATAACTCACAATATTTAACAACGAGTCGTTCCCGGGAAGAGGGGGCTTTCGATAAGGATTTCTCCTTATTGGCGCATGATTAGGTGACCAAACCTCTCCTTGCGAACTTCTAGACATTGTAAATATTGCAATTTAATAATATGAATAACTTTGTCGTCTCAATTATTGATTTAATAATATATCATATAATCACGATGATCTTGTGACAATAATCGAATCAATAATATGAGAGATATGATCTGCAACAATTACTATAGCAATAATTGAGTATAAGCGGTGACTTCTCACGTAAGCATCAATAATCAATCTGGTGTGCTTACTATGCAACCACGCGTATTCTTTGTACTTTTACTACCGAGTAGTTCAACGGTATTAACGGTAAAACTTCCATAGTTATTTTCATAAAAATATTTTTATCGTTTTCTCGATCCAATGCAATAATTACATTGTGGGGTCCACCAATGATTGTGTTGTCGTCATGCGAATATTCCCAAACACAAAAAGAATATTCCCAAACCAATCGAATATAATATAACAACTTGCATACTTTGCAAAATTTATAAATATTACCACAACTATAACATTATATCAAATCCACACCATAATATTAAAAAAAATTTTAGAAATTTAAATCTTTATTAAGTAAAATTTGGGATTTTACAATCTCCCTCCTTATGAAATTTTGCCCTCGAAATTTACGTGCGTACTGGTATCTTAGAAACGAGATGAGGACACTTCGTCCGATTCTAACTCTTGAGGTATAACCTTTAAGTGTTGAATATATTCGAGATTTTAACGGTACATCTTCATACGTTAAATTATTACGCTATCTCGTCCGGTTCTAAATCAATAATGTGGTTTCGGGTTAGTCCACATATTTACGTAACATCGATCGTGAAAAAGCGTTATGAACACGCGACATACTTGGCGGTAAAAGCGAGTCTATAAGCCCACGTTCCTACTCGATCGAGGATTTCAAATGGGCCAATTAAATCGAGGGTTGAGATTTCTTCTCTTCGTCGATTCTTGCTTCTAGAATAACGCCTCTTGAACCTTCTTCTTCACATTCATCATTTCTGAGTGCATAGCTTGAGCGGCTTTAACTTTATCGATTAAAGTCGATTCTACTTTCGTATATTCGTTATCTACCGTGGGTTCGTATATTCATATCGATCTTCTACTCTTCAATCAACGTCAGCTACCACGTTAAACTTTTCATGATGGTATTGAATGGTATGATCGTAATCTTCAATGACTCGAGCCAACATCTTTGGCGCGTATTACGTTCGTTTTGGGTGAAGAAAATATTTGAGGGTTTAAGAAATGGGTTTTGTCTTTGAAATCGATACAAAATTGATTTCACGTTATTACAGGGTAGGCCAAAAGTCTTCAAGAATACGTCGAAAATTTATTAACAATAGAATTATCATTCAAAATGTGACTCTCATCCAAGACTTGGATAACACAAGTAATGAAGGTTTCTCTAACGGATTTTCAACAGATAAATCAAAGTCTAATCTCTCGAAGTCAAATTTAAATGTTGAGCATAAAGAGAGATAAAAAGATGGGTAGAAGGCAGGTATCTAATAAGGTATAGACTTACATAAAAATTTATAATTAACTAACTTGTGCTAACCGTTCGGGTTACTCGCTTTTTGAAAGTCACGAAAAATGCTCTTCTGAAACCATCGACTTTGTTTTGTCGTATCCGCCTTTGGTGCCACCGTCCCAATGGACTTGACTTCACTATATCGACAAAATCGAGCTAAATGACCTTCTCTTCTTGAAATTTCCACTTCTATTATCTTGGCCATGATTACCACCAAAGTGGTTACCATTCTTGGCATGATAATTTCCCCACGATGGTTATCATTGTTTACGATGGTGGTTGCCACCGATGCGATTATTATCGTGTTGTTGGTCGTTACCTTTTGGTTGTGATATATCATTATCGCGCTCAATAAGCGAGCCTATTCACAACATCTAAATATAAACAAAGTTTATGAAAATGAGGTATTGGCGTATATCGGGTTTTCAAACCTCTTAGAAACATTAGCGTCATTAATTCTCCTCATTATCGACCAAATGGGATGCAAATTGGGATAACTCATGAAACTTAGCCTCGTCTTTGCGATACGGTCATATTATTTTGCTCCATTGCTTATCTCAACATTTTCAGGATGCCATTTTCAAACAACATGTCACAAAACAAGGGTTAATTGACATATCACATATTATCCTATATACTCGACCGACCAATTAAATACCAAATAAACTTAGGTAGGTCATACTAGCGAAGAATTCCCGTCTCTCCCCTCTAGTTCTTGTCTCACATCTCGGCCGGGGATCATATCCTAAGCTTTGATACCAAGCTGTGATGCCCCCAAAATAGTATACATCACCCATCTTGAGTCGCCAAATACATGGTACAAAATTCAAATACAACTTAAATATACAAGCGTAAATGTGTAAAATACGACAAAACATAATAAGCGAGAGTTTAAACAAGAATATTGTCTTCTAGACAATATCCACTCTCAATGGAGTCCTCATAGACAGTATACAAACTCAAATTCAGTCCTCATTACATTTATTGTCACACTATTTAACAGAATAGTGAGGACTACTAATGCTATCATCTGGATCGTCACTCCGTTCCCCGACTCGTCCCAACTATATTCTCATTTCCTGAAGAGAACAGTGAAGGAAAGGGTGAGCTCAACTAGCCCGGTAAGAAATATTATGACTAAGATAATGCAGAATAAATTATCATTAGTCTTCAACAATGTTAAACTGATAAAATACAATAGACATCAAGTTTAAGCTGCGGTGATGAACAAACAATCCATTAAAAGAGTCAAGTAGAGAATAAAATCTACTATCTTTTATGATTTAAAAGTTTTTCATCACTTTTATCGTTTGAGACTCGACAATAAATAATCCACATCATCAAATCATCCACTGCTTTACTGGCCGAGGATATTATTTAGTATCACGACCACGAATTATCCATGCACTACGGGCCAAAGATAATCGTGTTTTTCATCAACAGTCTGATCATGCCATAAAACAATTCATCTTTGCTCCCTTGGCGAAGAGAATCCATAGCCATAATCATACCAAAAATTGTCCATCAATACACTACTACGGGCGATGAGGACTTTTTTTTCACATCATTTGTAACATTACGGTCATGATTATACAAAATAATCCTGGTCATAATCATACCAAGTCCATCTATGCACTCTGAATACGAGATGACTTTCAACAAAATATAAACATGAGGATGATGACAATGATATAAGAATTCAATAAAACAAGTTCAAGAATTAAATTATCCGGGAACTAATAACATCAAATTGTCGAACATGATACTTCTTTGTAGAGTAAAATTCAAGAATAATATTCATGCACCAAAAATAATTTGAATGAAAAGAATCAATTTTTAATGAATAGTGAATAGTACTACTTGGAATAGTACTTGAGAATAGTACCTAAAATGAATAGTACCCCGACATGAAAAGTACTCCAAATACAGGAGTGAATAATATTGGGTGAATAGTAATTTTGGTGAATAGTAACCCAGTGAATAGTAACTTCGTGAATAGTATTCCGGCATGAAAAGTGCCCCGAATACTAGTGAATAATACTAGAGTGAATAGTAATAAGGTGAATAGTAACTTCATGAATAGTAACTTCGTAACGAAAAATACCAAATAAAATGATATTTCATGGCGAGTATAGAAGTCAAAACTTTAACCAATTGAGTATAATAAAGAATGGAATAACAAAAGAAATCACCGTGCATGCGGTACTTAGCATATAGACAGTTATCCCAATAGAATAATAAATAACGAAACCGAATCGGGTAATGTCTTGCCAAGCGGGATATTCAAACGAATAATAAAGAATGGAATAACAACGAAATCACCATGCATGCGGTACTTGGCATAGACGAGGTTATTCAACGAATAATAAATAACGGAACCCGAATTCCGGCGTAAAATGCACAAACAGGATATTCAACGAGAATAATAAAAAATGAACCAGAATCGGTCGTATAAAAGCGCCTGCAAAGCAATGGATATTCAACGAATAATAAAAATGATGGAACCGGTCCGGCGTAAAATGCATGACGGATATTTCCAACGAGAATAATAAAGAATGGAATAACAACGAAATTTCACCATGTATGCGGTACTTGCATAGACGAGTTATTCAATGAGAATAATAAATAATGGAATAACGAAGAATTTCACCAAGTATAGGGTAGACCAGCGTATCTGAGTTATTCAACGAGAATAATAAAGAATGGAATAACGAAGTTCTCTTCATGAATATGAAAAAATAATACCCCTTACCCCTTACCTCTCAAAAGAAAATGGATCTTTGAATAGTGAGGTAGCGGACTTCTCTTCTTCTTTCTCTCTATAATTTCTCTCTATAATAATGGCTCTAAAGCTTTAGTGAATTGGTGAGAAATGAAGGAAGAATGAGCTTATTTATTTATAGGAAAATATATAGTTTTGATAATTGCACGTTTTGGGGCTCGAAAAATTACGATTATAATACCTCCAACTTTTCTTTCATTTTTAATTTAGTCCTGCAAGTATTATCAATCTTTCACCACTCTCCCTAATAGTAAATCATGTGAATCAATAGTAAAATCATGTGACTCAATAGTAAATCATGTGACTCAATAGTTCTAAACATGTGAAAAATTAATTACAATATAGTACCTCCATCTATACCTCCATCTTTAACTTAGTCATGCAAGTATTATCAATCTTGCACCAACTCCCTAATAATAGTAAATAAATGTGACTCAATAGTACACACATGTGAACAAATAGTTATATAAGCATGTGAATAAGTAGCAATTAATTGCTCATTTATCCAGATAAATTACAGATTTATCAATATAACCCCAGACATCAATTATCATCGGAATAGATGTCGATTTCAACTAACACCAATAATCCCAACACAATGGAACTATCAAATTCATCTTTAATCAACACGAACTTATTCATCATTAATATTATAACTCACAATATTTAACAACGACATCGTTCCCGGGAAGAGGGGCTTTCGATAAGGATTTCTCCTATTGGTGCGCAATTAGGTGACCAAACCTCTCCTTGGCGAACTTTCTAGACATTGTAAATATTGCAATTTAATAATATGAATAACTTTGTCGTCTCAATTATTGATTTAATAATATATCATATATATGACAGATGATCTTTGTGACAATAATCGAATCAATAATATGAGAGATATGATGCAACAATTACTATAGCAATAATTGAGTATAAGCGGGTGACTTCTCACGTAAGCATCAATAATCAATACTGGTGTGCTACTATGCAACCACGCGTATTCTTATACTTTTACTACTTGAGTAGTTCAACGGTATTAACGATAAAACTTCCGTAGTTATTTTCATAAAAATATTTTTGTCGTTTTTCTCGATCAAAATGATAATTACATTGTGGGGTCCACCAATGATTGTGCTGCGTAAATGCGAATATTCCCGACACAAAAAGAATATTCCCAGACCAATCGAATATAATATAACAACTTTGCATACTTTGCAAAATTTATAAATATTACCCACAACTATAACATTATATTAAATCCACACTTGCATAATATTCAAAAAAATTTTTCTATGAAATTTAAATCTTTATTAAAAAATTTGGGATTTTACCATTATGGATCGTATTATCATCAAACATGATTGGCTTGTGTGCATACTACTTTTATATACAGCACATAAGACCTAGTATCAAGTCAGACTATTGCAGTCTGAGTTGAATCCGACACAATTTTGACATCCCGATGTCCTAGTCAGACAATTCTCGAGCCTAATATCCATAAGACTCGGCCTAAACTGATTCACATTTATCTTGGATAATTTTATATCAGTCAAAATACTTTTCATAAGCTCGCAATAATTTTCAAATAATTATTACCATTTATCATGATTTTTCAATCATTAATATCGTGTTTATATAATATAAATACCGTAATATTCTATTATCATTAATATTTATTTAATATTAAATATTAATGAAAATCATTATATAATATTACAATATATTTTTAATATCTTAAAGTATTTTGAATACCTTAAAATCATATTTATATGATTTTTAAATGATTAAATTCATTATCCGATAATTGCTATTAATATTAAAATATTAATATTTTCACGACAAAATATCAAAAGTTATATTTTATAACTTCAAATATTTTATAACACTTAATTCATTTTTATATGATTTTTAAATCATTAATACTATTTTATCATAATTTATTTAATTTATTTATTAAATAAATTAATTACCATCAATAATAAAATATTAATGAAATTCATCACAAAATATTAAAAGTAATCAAAAATAACTTAAAATATTTTCTAACACCATAATATAGTTTTAGATGATATTTCATGTATTAAAATCATTTTTAAATAATTTATTTAATATTATAATTAAATAAATTAATTACCATTAATATTACAAAAATATTAAATATTTATAAAATATATTCAAAATTATTGAAAACCGATTTTTAAGCTTTAGAATAATTTTTAGTAATTTATTATGTATTTTTAATAATTAAAAACTAATTTTCTCTAATTATTAAATAAAAATACTAATTTTAGAAGTAAAGTGTCGCTAAAGACTGCCTATAGCGACAAAATCGTCGCTATAGGTGTTCTTCATTAAACCCAGAACATTCATGTCAGTGTTTGAGTCATCATGTTTGACCAGTCTTAGATTCATGATTATAAGGTTTCTGGGCAACTTAATGAGTTAATGTTGTAGTACTGATGTAGTATTACAACCCTAAACAAGTTACATAACCAAATCCTAACACAACAGAGAGATCAAAGCTTGAAAAACTTTTGGAAAGTCGCTTCTTCATTTCGAGTTTTCGAAATGAAGAACGATTCGAATAACCACTTCGATCCTCATAACATGCAATCTGGGCTTGCTTTGTATGATATGAAGGTTCAAATATGCAGTAGAGCTGTCAAGGTACAATTCTAAAACATTAGATCATCATAACAACAACAAATCTAAGAGATCTTAGCCGGTCAAAGTAGTGATCAGGAACTGCCCCTTGAAGATCTAGGTTTTCCAAAAACCTTCATAAGGCAGTTTCGTCAACCCTACTTTGACCATAATTATAATCATTTCTGATCATGATTTTGGTAAAGTAAAGGCTTATATGTATAGCCTACATGTCAGTCTACAAGATCCAACCAACAAAATGACCTAACTAACAAAGAGCAGCAAGATCAAAGGCCTGCAATATCACTGTCAGAGTTTTCTGGGCAATATGGGTTACCTAGAAATGGATTTCATGCTCGATCAATGCACTTTGACCACTTATAACTGGCAATCTATACATGATCTGACCCTGATTTCAGTTTCAGATCATAGTCGATATGACATAGAACAAATCCATAACATAAAACACAACAAACCAAAAACAGAGAAGGATCTAGGGCCTCTGACATTCGGCTGTCAGACAACTTTTTTCCAGTTTTTTCAAATTTCTAAAAACTTGATTTTCGAACACTAGATGTTATAGATCTAGGAAATAACAACCCAGATCACTAATTGAAACCCCTAACACTGTTTTAAACAATAAATCAAAACATTAACTACAATCTTGAAGATCTAGAAAGTTTTGGGTTTATACCTCATTCATACTTTGATCATGATTCTGATCCTTGATGTTTATTCTTGGCTTGCTAGAGATCATGCTAGGGACTGAATTACATAGACATTTTTTGAATCTAAAGAGAAAAAAATGTTGGTTGGGTGTATATGAATTATTTAGCCAACTTTTTGACTTTTCTCTCTCTTTAATCTATATATATAATGTATACAATGTAAATGGCTGATAAGGTTGGCTGAATGCTATGAATTAAGTCAAATGGGTTAGCTAGATTAGGTCACCCACTAAAGTTTTGGTTACATTTGCAAGTTTGTTATTAAAGAATGCTAAAAGGGCAATTTGGCCATTTGTCTTATCATTTTAATGGCAAATTGGTAACTTGTGTAAACCCTTAGGGTTAAAACCTAAGGTTTTTAAAAATAAATTTTCTAGAATTTCCAAATTTAGGTTTTCAAAATTGAAAATTAATATTTCTAAATTATAATTAGTATTCTATAATTATACTAAGATTTCCTAATCATAAACTCAAGCTTACGAATTAGGATTAATATATCCTAATTAAAATGGTTAATTTAGCAATTAGGTCCCATAATTGTACGTTAAGATTTCTAACGAAACAATTAGGGTTTCAAATTTTAAAATTAGGGTTTTCTAACTAATTCGTTAGGCTTTACCCTAATTAATATTATAATCAATACACTTAAGTCTCTAAGATTCTAAGTTAGGGTTTTCGTAATCCGAATTAGGGTTTTGGATTCTCAGAACTAAAATTAGGGTTTCTAGAACCAGTTTCTAGGGTTTCTTATCAATCACTTGGGTTTTCTAATTGAACGTCGATGTTCTTAATATAATATTAGGGTTTGGACACTAATATAATTTATCTGGTCAACCCTTGACCCTTAACCACATTCTGTACACATATATGACCACTCACACAGAACATATACACTTATACACTTAATACTGCAATCCCTCGCCAAAAATTTTTAAATCCTTAAAATTCCTTCCCAAAAATGTCAAATCCATTCACTATTACTACCCTTGACCTATGAACTTCTAAGGTTTACAGGTATTACTACCCTTGACCTATTTCAATTAAGAAAAAGGTACTCTACCCCTTACAAAGGTTAACAGTATGTTTACAAATCATGAAGAAGGTAAACTACCGTTACTAGTACGTATACTTTAATCATTTCTCGCGAATATTCTCGCTATTGAATAATTTTATCCAATCTGCACAGTTCACCTCAGTCTTATCATTGAATTCTGCACCAAAACAATTTGGATCGGGAAAATTTTAAAAGAATGCTTAGAATTTTTTTATAAACATTGGTTTAGCCGGATCAAATAGCTTAGACTCATATCAAGAATTCAATTTCAAACAAAATATTAATGTAGAGCCAAACTCCGTTGGAAAATTAAAATTTAAAATAATATTTTAAAAATGACGTATGATGACGCCGATGGATTGGCGCTTTATCACCGATATGGAGTTTGAGGCGTCGATTGCCATGTCGGCAGATATTACCCATTGGCCACTGTCGATCCTTGCTAGGAGTCCCTACCGAGGCGCCAAGTGGCACGTTCGTCTGACAGTCCTTTGGGCATAGATGCTATGAGCGGGATGTTGAGTGAGCCCATACCCGATGATGTGAGACTCAGGGATTGCATTCTTCAGCGATTGTTCCTGATAATCATTAGGGGCTGCTTCATAGAAGATAACTCTTCCACAGTATCATTCGCTTTGGTGAGCGCCACATAAGATGTGGACCGTATAGGAGAGTATGACTGGGGCTCCTACACCTTCGCCTATTTCCTCAAGGGCATGCGCATGCGTTCGCAAGGCTTGATGGAGGCTTGGCTAGTATTTTACCCATTTTTGCTGGTGAGTATTTCTCTTGTGATTTCCCATGTACAGGTTAAGAGTGTTGACTAACAGCAGATGTTTGCCTTTGTGTTGGAAATTTTTGGCCTATGAGAGGCTCCCATATTTGCGTCCTATGAGTGTGTTAGGTTTAGATACCTATCCACAAGGACGATGATGGCATCACTCCATACTGGCGGAGGTTCTTATAGCTGAGGGTTTCACCCATTTTCGTCTAAAGTTGGAGTTGTTGACAGCTGATGTTATCACTTGGATTTCCTACTCAGGGGAGCATTTGATCTTTGGGTTTGAGGACGGGTACCCGATTGGTGTCGAGTATATGATATCCACCCGTAGGATTACTCTCTTCACAGATGAAGGATGGGAGCTCTATTTAGCAGAGCGTGCTATTAGGAGCACCACATGGGAGATTCGTGTACCGATCTTGCCTCCTGCTAAGAGTTATTCACCTGTATCACAGTCGTCCGTCATTGATATCCCATTGATAGGCATTGATGGTTTTACACTGTCAGATGGTCTTTATACTCAGGAGATGTTCGAGTGTTGGTGGTCCCCTTGTACCATCGGAACCCAAACCCGCGCCACGCAGTTTATGGGGGATATGGTTCCTGGATCCGTGATGATGATGGATTGGATGGCCTGTGTTAGGGATCTGACTCATTTGACACAGATTGACAGTTTGACCTGGTAGTTAGATCGGGCACATTTCTTTATCCGGCATTTGGGCAGAGATCCTTCAGAGGAAGATACCTTTGATCCTTCTAGCTCAGGTGTTGGCCCCTCAGGTGACCCATATGGCTTTGTCGATGAAGATCCTCTGTTGTATAGGCCTGATATCCCCGTTGATAGAGATCTAGTGACTCGGGAGGAGTTATATCAAGTGGATAGGATTGATGATGTAGACATTGACACCATTGTCTTTTTCTGATGTATATTCTTGTTATATCTTTTGATAGGCCTCTGTTAGATATTGGGTGGTTGTGCCCCATTCTCGCTATATCTTTTAATATGCCTCTATTAGTTATTGAACGTTTGTGCCCCATTTCCCTGTATTTTTAGTCGTATAGAGATGTATTAGATGATGATGTACTTAGGAATGTATATACTGTTATTCCCTACATCATATTGCCATTTATTTTTTATCATACATGTATTATGTTATGCATACGTATGTATGTCCAGAGATATTCAGCATTGACCCCTGGATGGTCTTATGATACGGCCCACACAGATGTTATCCTCGACAGTTAACCGCATTGATCACACCCCACCAGTATTGGTAGCCTCTCATCTGAGGTCGTGGTATGATAGTTTGTCACCTCCAAACAGGGTGATAGTAGATCAGTTATTATAGCATTCTATGACCCTCCTGATGTTTTAGGTTCCCGTAGGCTTTGTACAGGGTATACTGAAGCATTGGATACCGGAGAGGCAGGTTTTCTGGTTTGGTATCCAGGAGTTTACTCCGACTTTAAAGGAGTATGCGTGGTTAACGGCACTGCCCTTAGACAGACCTTACGCACGGATGGCTATCAGTGACATGAGCCGGCAGTTTATGACCCTCACCGGGCTGAGGCGTAGAGTAGTACAGGATGAGATTACATCTGGCCATATGGTGTCCCAGTATTTTCTGATAGATAGATTTGGCTCAGAGGACAGCTATAAACGACACTCGGGGGATTTCACCACACCAGAGGACTAGTGGCGTGTAGCCAGAGTAGATGTACTCGTTATGTGTGTAGTATCTTATGTGTACATGCCATTGTATATGGATGAGTTGGACATCGGTGTCGTTATGGCGGTGAGAGCTCTCAAGGAGGGTCATACCATTGTGTCGATGATTGTGACAGAGACATTGAGATCCGCCATGTACTGTCATACCTATCCCGCAGGGGTATTCATAGGCAGCTCGGTCATGTTGTATGTGTGGTTCATGTCACACCTGAGACCAATTGGCACTTTCCGATAACATGGATATTGTTTTACCCATGAGATAGCCATGTCTTACTCCTTTCAGCCAGCGGAGTGTACAGACGATACATCTTGGTCAGTGTTTTTGGCAGGGACCGGAGATCCGTTTGACATTTTGCCATGTACAGGGCTCAGCTCACCCTACAGATTCATTACTCATGCACCTAGCATGGATTATCTCCCTCTAGCTGGTTTAAGGGGCATGACGACTTACCACCCACTGGTTGTGATGTCACAGTTCGACCAGTTTCAGGACTTCCATCCTTTTGAGGGGGCATTAGGTCAGCATTTGGCTTCTCACCACTTGTCAGCAAAGGACAGATCTAGGGTGTATGCTCATTGGGATCGACTTGAGCTAGGCGAGTTTTATGTTAGCCATCCGGGTACATTAACGGCGACGAGTATTCTGCATGGATGGAGACAGAGACCACATCGGCTATTGTAGTATCTACAATATTGGGGATTGATTCTGATGGTGGAGAGCCCATAGAGGACATTGATTCTCCTACCGAGGAGGAGCTTTTTGCTGGTTTGACAACAACTGTTATGGATTTTCTCAGTGTGACCGCTACTGTGACCTCGCATTCAGCAGAGTATTTAGAGCGAAGTCTACATTTGATGACTTTTGAGAGAGATCAGGCTAGGACCTTGATGTTGACAACTCTTGCTGGGAGAGATGTCGCTCTATTAGAGAGAGATGATGTTTTAGCTCATAGAGACACCGCTATTGCTGGGCGGGATGAGCCTAGATCATCCAGAGATGCTTTGATTGTGGAGACGGATGCTGCCATATATTCCCGGGACGTAGCCGTTAAATATAGTACTACAGTGAGATCCCTTGTTACTGGCATGATAGCTGAGATGAGTGCATATATTGATGAGCATTAAGTCACCATGCAGTTGGCGGTGGATCTGTTAACACGTATAGAGACCCTTGGGCAGGAGACCAAAGTGTTACCTCCTTCTTCGGAGAGAGATATTATGTCGAATTTGATAGCTCGCATATAAACTGATTTTTAGATGGGCTCGTATGTTCCTGCATAGACTAGCTTAGCCATTTTATCATGCACAGTACATATTGTATATATCAAACAACATTATATATAGCAGGGAAATATATTTTGATTCACTTCCCGTTTAGTTGTGCCTTGCTACTTGCTTGATATCTGCTTGTTTCTTTAGGGCTTGCAATCTCGATGTATTCTGAACTCATCCTTGATGGGTGGACATTAAGATGTCTCAGGATCTTTCAGAATGGATCGTTGATCTGTGTGTATCCCTACCTTTTTTGGTGTCTTGGGACTGGTTTATATATGTAGATGTGGAGAGGAATGTGGCTTTCCTCTCTGAGATTGACCACACCACAGATGGTCACCGGTACTCCTATTGAAGAGGGGATCCCAGGTAGTTCCATCTCTTATAGATTTGTGTTTCTCTTTGAGGACTCAACCACAGCTTAGATGGTCGCCACTTCTCCCATTTGTGTGGGGAGATCAGTTAGTTCCATCCCTTTGGTCTAAAGCTGATGAAAAGTGGTGGATTGATGGATGATCCCAGTACTATGTTACAAGTATTTATGTTTTGGTAGGGGGTTAAGACCAAACCATAAATGGCTGCCTATGTACCCCTATTGAAGAGGAGATTAGGTCTGCGTAGTTCGAACTTGGTGTAAGAGGTTCAACACTGTATGAGAAAGAGTGTAGAAAGATGGAAGTGTAAAAGGGTGTAGAGGTGTTTTTATTTTTTTTATTGCGATCGGGCCATTATAAAATGGTTGCCTACGTACTCCCAAGTATCAGGGAGATCAGGTCGATGTAGTTCGCCCCATGTGTGGGATGAGATCCAACTAAAAAGTTTGATCCCATGTTCAGGACAAACTGCAGGGGAGAAAGTTTGATCCCATGTACAAGACAAATTGTAGGTGTGAAAAGTCTTATCCGTAGTGGGACAAAACCACAGGTATGAAAGGTTCAATCCCTAGTGGGATAACCAAAATTATGTGATAGGTTTTGAAATAAAGTGGAGTGAAGGATCTGCTGATCTGAAACCAGGCTGCTGGCTTGGAGAGTATGTTCCCTGATGGGGAAAATGGGTAAAAAGAAAGGTTGTATGTAGTAAGGGTTAGAAAACCTGAAATGTTTGGGGATTTGGTAATCCAAACCAGGATGTTTGATTGCTGGTAACCTTAGACATAGTACCATTTCACGGTGTCCGTGTTAATGATGTGTGGAAATTCATCGTCGTCCATTTCCTGTAATCTGAGAGCCCCTCCTGTCAATACCTCTTTGACAACAAACGGTCCTTCCCAGTTTGGAGCGAGTTTTCCCTTTGACTAATCTTCGTTGTTAATGATCTTCTTCAAAACCAAGTCATGTTGTTTAAACTGCCGTAGCTGGACTTTTTTGTTGTAGGATCTGGCGACCCTCTGTTGGTATAACTGCCCATGGAAGATAGCATCACTTCGCCTTTCATCTATTAGAGACAATTGGTGATACCTATCTTGTAACCATTGGACTTCATCCAGCTGAGCATCTATCAACACTCTAAGGGATTCCATTTCAACTTCTATGGGGAGCACTGCTTCCATCCCATAGGTCAATAAGTAGCGGGTTGCCCCAGTGGAAGTATGCATTGAAGTTCTGTAGGCTAATAGAGTTAGAGGTAAGAGGTCAGGCCATCCTTTGTGATTGGAGGACATCTTTTACATGATCTTCTTGATGTTCTTATTAGCTGTTTCAATAGCACCATTCATCTTTGGACGGTAGATGGCGAAGTTAAGGTGTTTGATGTGGAATTTACTGCATAACTCCTCTATTATTTTGTTGTTAAGGTTCTTAGCATTGTTTGAAACAATTACCTCTGGTTATCCATATCGACAAATGATATTATTTCTGATGAAACCAATGATGACTTCTTTGGTAACCTTGGGGAAGGAGGCTGCTTCTACCTATTTGGTGAAGTAGTCAATCATGGTGAAGATAAACCGATGCCCATTACTGGCTTTGGGCTTGATGGGCCCGATCACGTCCATTCCCCACATTGAGAAGGGCCAGGTTGAACTCATATTGTGGAGTTCCCTTGGAGGGGTGTGGATAGCATTCCCATAAATTTGGCATTGATAACATCTCTTGACATGATCATCACAATCAGCTTTGAGAGATAGCCAGTAATGCCCTGTTCTTAGGATCGTTTTAACAAGTAGAGGGCCGCTCATGTGTGGGCCACATACTCCACCATGGATTTCATCCATGAGCCTCTGAGCTTGGTCCTTGTCCAGACATCTAAGGAGACCTAGTCCTGCATCTCATTTGTAAAGTGCATCTTCACTCAGGTAGAATTTCTTTGCCAGTCGATGGATCCACTTTTTCTCAGTTGGACTCGCCTCAGCGGGTGTAGATCCATCTCGCAGATACTCCTTGATGTGCTGATACCAAGGGTACTGGATGGGAGGTAGCTCATCCGATACTTCTCCAATGTAATTCCCATAGGCTGGAGCCTTTTGCAGGGCAAATGGGATGCTTGGCATGTTTTCCTTGTAAAATATGTTGATCAAGGAGGCCAAAGTTTTTAGCGTATCCGCAAAATCATTCCTATTTCGAGGAATGTGGAGGAAATTTATTTCTTCAAACTCTGAAGCCATCTGGATAACCTACCGATGGTAAGGCAGTAAATGTAGTTCTTTGGTGTGATAGACTCTGGTGGTTTGTCTGATTACCAATTCGGAATCCCCAAAGACAGTTAACTGCCTGATACCCATTGATTAGGCAAGTTTGAGTCCCATGATGTAGCCTTCACACTCAGTTGTGTTGTTGGTGCTGACAAACTGCAATTTAACGACAATGGGATACTGCTCCCCTGTAATGGCTACTAGAACTGCTCCAGCTCCAGAACCTTCCATACTAACAGCTCCATCAAAATACATTTTCCATAATTGGTGTGTATCGTAGTGATTGTGTTGTTGGACTGTCATTACCCCTTCATCGGGGAAGTATGTTTCTAAAGGTTTAAAATCCCCTGTAAGTACGGCAACTAGTTGATCCGCAATTCCTTGACCCTTAACAGACTTTTGCATCACGTAGACGATGTCAAATTGTTGTAGGATCAACTACCATCTGGACAACTGACAATTTAACATAGGTTTACTGAACACATATTTGAGAGGATCTATGTGGGATATGAGATGGGTTGTGTCACCATGGAGGTAATGATGTAACCTCATGAAAGCCCATGCAAAAGCACAACGAGTCTTCTCAATTATAGTGTATTTGTGTTCACTACTGCTGAATCTTTTGTTGAGGTAATAGATAGCTCGCCTGTCGCAGCATGCAGCCCATGACATTGCCATTAATGGACAGGTACATGAATAGGGGAACATCATCCTTGGGTGGTACCAAAACAAGAGTGTTGACCATCTGTTCTTTGATTGTAAGGAAGACTTTTTGACACTCATCGTTCCATTTTATGGAGGAGTTCTTCCTTAACAATTTGAAAATAGGCTCACAGGTTACTATGAGTTGGGAGATGAATCTGCTAATGAAGTTGATTCTTCCCAAAAATCCCTGTATTTTCTTCTCTGTCTGAGGAATGGGCATTTCTGTAATAGCCTGGATTTTGGTGGGATCCAAATTTCAATCCCTTTGTGGTGACTAGGAAACCTAGCAACTTGCTCGATTTAACAATCAAGGCGCACTTGCATTGGATTCAACTTCAAGTTGTACTTACGCAACCTGTTGAAGAGCTTCTTGAGATGGTCTAAGTGGTCTTCTTCCCTTCGGGATTTAAGAATGATGTCATCCAGATAGATCTTATTCTCCTTGTGCATTAAGTCATGAAAAAGAGCCATCATGGCTCGCTGGTAGGTAGCTCCGGCATTAATGAGGCCGAATGACAACCGTTTATAGCAAAAGGTTCCCCAAGGTGTGATGAATGCAGTTTTCTCACGATCCTCTTCAGCAACCATGATTTGATGGTACCCCACAAAATAATCAGCAAAGGAGTACATGCCGTATTGAGTAGTATTGTCAATGAGAATGTAGATAAATGGCACGGGAAAACTATCTTTAAGGCAAGCTTTATTCAAATCCCGGTAATCCACGCAAACTAGCACCTTTCCTTCCGATTTAGGTACAGGGACTATGTTGGATAGCTATTCAGGGTATGTGGACACCATAATGCTGCCAGCTTGAAATTGTTTCACAATTTCTTCTTTAACCTTTAAACTCCACTCAGGTTTTAATCGCCTGAGCTTCTGCCTGACTGTCTTCAATCCCTCTTTAATGGGGAGGCGATGAATGACAATGTCAGTGGATAAACCCATCATGTCTTCATGAGACCATACAACCACATCCTGGAATTGGGTTAATAGCGTAACCATGTCATTCCTTTAGTTTTGAGTAAGGTCTGTACCAATCTGGATTAGCTTAGGGTTTTCTAAGGTTCCAAGATTGAACGAGGAGTTTTGATCAAGATCAGGTTTGGGTTTATCCTCGACCCATTCTTTTATCTCCTGAGGTATCTCAGTGTCCTCTTGTATTTCCATAAAGTCTGAGTCCAACTTTTCATCAAAGTTACGGTGCTTGTGGAGAAAAGGCACGTCATCAGCAAGCATAGGCACATCTAAATTCAGAGTCCTGAAACAAAATATGCTTTTACTTAATATATGAAACTGTTCAATCATATAAAGTGTTAGCCTGTAATGACAAAATAACTGCTAATACTATACAGAAAAGTAAGCAGTTATAGCTATCTACAGGGAAGAGGGAGTTTCTGCCCTTTTTTACCCTTGTCGACAAATGCAAGGACTACTGCTCCAATTGTCAAGGGTGAAGTTCTGTTGGACTGCAGTGATAAAGGGGTTGTTATCGTCCTCCTTTTCCCAAATGATGACCATAATATCTAGACAATCATCATCTAGGGTGTATCTATTTTTATGTTCATCATGGAAAATGATGCGTAGGTGAGAAAATCTCCTAGCGATGTCTTGTTTACGTCTCTGTTCCCTTTCTTTCACTTCGGGATCAGGAATTAAGACCTCTTTTGCTTTAACCGGTATCAGTTTGGGAAATAGCATAGCCATTACATGGGTAGGTACATTTACTGGAGACTGTACAGGCTCAGGATCTGTAGGTTGAGATAATTGCCATGTGGCTGAAGCTGAAGGAATTTGTTTGTGCTTATGAGGATTCTAATGACTGGAACTGGCAGAATAGCCTATTTCGGCTGTCCAGGTTTGACTGGGAACTTGAATTGAGCGCTTAATGCCCTAATGATCTTTGCCCAACCCTTGTCCAGGTTGATGATCCAATGACATCATTTCTTGAGTTGCTGCCATTACCTCGGCAGAAATCTTGGGTATTAGAGGTGGCACCCCAATAGGATGATATTGAGTGTTGATCACCTCTAGGGCATGAAAACTAACTGGTTCAACTTCTACATTGAAGTTTATGAGTGGTATGTCACGTTGTTTGGGACATTCTGGCTCAGCATTAACAATCACTAGGCTATTATTGATAATGTATTTAAGTTGCTGATGAAGAGTGGAAGGGACGACTCCAACCATGTGAATCCACGGTCTTCCAAAAAGCAGGTTGTATCATGTGGCTATTTTGAGCACGTGAAAGAATACACAAAAAGTATATGGACCAATCTCCACAGGCAATTCAATCTCTCCGTCAGCATTATGTCGGGATCCATCAAAAGCTTTGATAACTGTATGGCTGCTTTTGATCCTCTTGAGATTGATGTTCAGCTTCTCCAAAGTGGCATAAGGACAGATATTTAAAGATGAACCTCCATCTATCAGAACTCCTCCCACAACTTATATGGAAGACAGAACCGCTATGTGCAATAATTTGCAATGACCAGTCCCTTCGGGAGGAATGTCGTCATCAATGAAAGATATCACATTGTTGTTAAAAATGTGATCAACCAAGTGTTGGAACTTTTCAACATCCACTGATTTTGACAAATGGGCTTCTTCCAAAACCTTTAGCAAGACTTTTTTGTGATCTTCAGAAGAGAAAACTAAGTCCAGTATAGAAATTTGTTGTGGAGCTTCTTTCAAGCTTAGAACCACCTTGGCTTCGTTATGGCCCATAGTACGAAGGAATTCTTCAATTTTCTCCATGGAAACTTTCCCCTTTGATTTGATGGTAGGCTTCATCACCCGGTGGGGAAGATACAGTGGATTATCCTTCAACACTGCAGCAATTATATGGGATGTATATCCTTCAACCTCTCCATAATTCCATGGAACTTTTTTCAAGCTGACAACAAGATACTGTGGCCTAGATGGCAGTGTAATTGGCTTGGGAGTAGCTGTGATGCCCCCAAAATAGGTATACACCACCCATTCTGAGTTGCCAGATATCACACTATAAAAATCATTTACAAACTTCATTTATACAACTGTTGAACTGTCGGGCATAATACGACCACAATTAAACTGTAAGTTTTAATAAAAATGTATGTAACTCTCATGGTGCCTCGACCACAATCTTACAATGGTACTTTACATAAAAGTACAGTCAATAACTGTTTTAGAAATTAAAATCTTTGGAAAATACTGAAGGAAACCTTCGTACATGGGAGGCCATGCGTCTAGGTTATGGTAGATATCATATGTCCACATAATTATCCTTGGTTGACCCAATAGTCCCCAAAGAAAAACAAGAAGATTACTATCATCTTCTTTCCAATGGTGAGTCTTCTCTTGACATATAATTATCTCTGTTGTCTCCAAGTGAGAATTATATTTCAAATAAACTCCAAGATTATATAGGTAGTGCTCAGAGATATACTCGAAGAAGTGGATGTACACAACCTTGTCTTATGATAACACGAGGTTGTATGTCATTAGACATCTTGTATGATAGTGGCAAAACACCCTTCCAAAGTTGGTTTCACCTCACACTATTTGGTTCACCAAAATTAAATATCAAATGACATATACAATACAACACACTTATCTAAAGTTCTCAATAAAATTATTTTCATACTATTTAGGGAGAACCTCAACAAACTATAGACCAATCGCTCTATTCCCCGATTACCCCCGGCCGACCCAAATTACACTCTTATTACACGAAAGGAATTGTGAAGCAAAAAGGGTGAGCACAACTAGCCCAGTAAAGAATATCATTTACATCATCAATAGCCTTTATTAGTAATAAATCAGAGATTTAGAACATATGGTAGATGATAAAACTTTCAACCATAGTTGCAGCGGAACAAACAATCCATTAAAAGAGTCAAAAAGACCATCAGGTCTATTATCTTCTCCATGTTAAAAGTCCACCAATAATGTTTTATCCCTGTAACATCAATCAACAATTCCTGTCCACAATCATATGAATAACTCATAATCATAATTGTGATTCTAAATTCCTCTTCGCACTAAGGACGAAGATAATTTTCATCGCCTATCTTCACCTGAAACATCAAAAATCATGGTTATAGCAAATCACAATTCTTGTTCATAATCACACTAATAAATTTATCTTTGCACTACGGGCCAAAGATATTCATCAACAATTCATCTTTGTTCTACAAGCCAAAGACATACAACTGTATATATAAGAGTTAAGTAGAGCATGATATTTACTATCTTCTATGAATTAAAAGTGTATTATCAATATGTTATCGCTGAGACTCAGCTTAATAATTAATCCACATCATAGAATCATCCCTGTACTACGGCCAAGGATATTCATTAGTATTATGACCACGAATCATCCATGCACCACGGGCCAAGGATATTCGTGTTTTCAACAATGGTCATGATTATACCGAATAATCTCTGGTTATAATCATACCAACAACTGTCCATCAATGCACATAAGCCAAAGATATACAACCAATAATCAACGGTCCATCTTTGCACGTAAGCCAAAGATATACAACTATAAAACCAATAATCAACATTTCATCTTTGCACGTAAGCCAAAGATATACAACTATAAAACCAATAATTAACAGTCCATCTTTGCACGTAAGTCAAAGATGACTTTCATCACAATATAAGCATGAGGGTGATGATCATGATATAAGCGAAAACAAGGATAAATATTAATGACTTTAAATTTATCCAAATATTATCAATAACTTAATAAACTCATAATCTAATATTATTAATATTATAACAATATTTTAATCACTTCTTAAACTTATAAACAATTTATTTTAATTATTTACACTTTACCAAATAATGCATTTTAATCATTCAAAAATGTCATACTCATAAGATTTCATCACCAATGATCAAATCCCTCATCAAAAATCTTCATATACCCTATATAGGATTCCCAAGCCATAAAATTCTATTTTCCAATTTTGTTACTTCACATAACATATTTAATTCATTTACTCATAACTAGTTCATTTTTATGAAAAATACCAAATCAGTCCCAAAAATATTTTTTTTCTGGGATTTAGCAGAATATAGTCCAATATTGAACATATATTTTTCTCGGAATTTTTAAAATTCATTTACTATTTTTCATATGGCCAAAATTGTCAAGTATTTAGACATTTATCATAAATTGTACTTTTGTCCAAAAATTCCGAAATTTACAGGGTATACTCCATTTATATACATGTACTCCCAATAAAAATTTCACCAATTTTGGAGTTAACCACAAGGAGTTATAACGTTTTACTTTTAAAATAGTTTTTTCTTATAAAATCCATAACTCTTAATCTATACATCCAAAAATCACTATCTTTGGACACAATATAGAAAACTCATCAAATTATCATTTCAAATTTTTCCAGAATTTTTGAGGGTCAGAAAAATTACGAAACTGCAAATGGATTTTCATCCGCCATACGGTAATCCACGTAGACAGATCATTTCTATAATTTAATAAGGAATGAATACAAGGATCATTCACCATGCATGCGGTAATCCACATAGATAGGTTATTCCAATAGAATAATAAAGAATGGAAACAGGTCATGCGTAATCCGCACAGACAGGATATTCCAACAGAATAATAAAGAATGGAATAACAAAAATTCACCGGTACATGCGATAAACCGCTGACAGCAGTGTTATTCTAACAGAATAATAAAGAATGGAACCAGGTCATGCGTAATCCGTACAGACAGGATATTCCAACAGAATAATAAAGAATGAAACTAGGTCATGCGTAATCCACATAGATAGGATATTCAAACAGAATAATAAAGAATGGAACCAGGTCATGCGTAATCCGCACAGACAGGATATTCCAACAGAATAATAAAGAATGGAATAATTGAAGAATTTCACCATATATGCAGTACTTCGTATAGACAGGTTATTCCAACATAATAATAAGGAATGGAATAACAATAGCTCTCTTCATGAATACGAAAGAAATATACCCCTTACTATAATAATAATATCCCTTACCTTAGAAGAAAACTGGATACTGGAATAGTGAGATAGCAGACTTCTCTTCTTCTTTCTCTCTATAATTTCTCTCTATAATAATTGCTCTATTGCTTTAGTGAATTGGTGAGAAATGAAGGAAGAACGAGCTTCTATTTATAGAAAAATATAGTTTCGATAATTGCACATTTTGGGACTTGAAATATTACAGTACAATACCTTCAACTTTTCTTTCATTTTTAATTTAGTTCTGCAAGTATTATTAAACTTGCACCACCTCCCCTAATAGTAGATCATGTGAATTAATAGTTCATTCATGTGACTTAATAGTTATAATCATGTGAAAATACGAATTACAGTATAGTACCTCCATCTATACCTCCATTTTTAACTTAGTCATGTAAGTATTATCAATCTTGTACCACCTACCCTAATAGTACATGAATGTGAATCAATAGTACACAAATGTGAACAAATAGTTATAATCATGTGAATTAATAGCAATTAATTGCTCATTTATTCGATTAATTACCTGATTGATCAATATAACCTCCAGACATCAATTATTATCAAAATAAATGTCGATTTCCACTAACACTAACAATCACAATACAATGGAAATATTTTTCTCAAAAATTTCAAAGTTTGACTTTTTTTCAAAAAAAGTCAACTGTTGACTTTTTTAACCAAAAAGCCAACCCTAGCAAATTTTTTGTTTATAGTCTATTTCTATTAATTTCATCGTTACGGACTCAAATATCACGTCCGCGTCTCCAAATTCAACTCTTAACTCAACTTTGATTTTTAATAACATTCATCATTAATATTATAACTCACAATATTTAACAACCAGGTCGTTCCCAGGAAAGATGGGGCTTTCCGATAAGGATTTCTCCTTATTAGCGCGCAATTAGGTGACCAAACCTCTCCTTGACAGAACTTCTAGACATTATCAATATTGAAAATAATAATATGAATAACTTTGTCGTCTCAATTATTGATTTAATAATATATAACATATTATGCAAATGATACTGTGACAATAATTGAATCAATAATATGAGATATATGATGCAGCAATTATTGTAGCAATAATTGAGTATAACTGAGTGACTTCTCACATAAGCATCAATAATCAATACCGTGTGTTACTATGCAACCACGCGTATTACTGTACTTTTACTACCGGGTTGTTCAACAGTTTTAACGGTAACACTTTCGCCGTTATTTTTATAAAAAGATAATTTTATCGTTTTCTAACTACGACAATACTTCCGTTATGGGGTCCACCAATGATTATTCCGTCGTACGAATATTCTCTGTTAAAACGAATATTTCCCAACTAATCGAATATTCCCCGACACAACGAATATTTTATATCAACTTGCTTACTTTGCAAAATTTTCATATATCACCCTTAACTTTAACCCTTTTATCAATTTAACCATTTAATAAATAGAATAATTATAAGAAAATTGAATACTTTCATTTCATAAAATTCGGGGTCTCATAATCTCCCCTCCTTATGAAATTTCGCCCTCGAAATTTACGTACGTACCTGGTGTTCGAAGAGATGAGAATACCTTCCTTTTCATTTCGGATTATACCTTCCCAGTTATATCCTCTGTATTATGATTTTTTCATTGCTCATCTCCTGTATTTTAGATATCATTCTAGAATATATCTTCAAAACAAAGGTTAATTGATATATCACAAATTGTCAACTTATCAAGTAAAAATTTTAGCTTAGGTAAGTCACACACTAGCGAAGTATATTACTCGTCTCTCCCCTCCTAGTTGTAAACTCTTATCTCTGCCAGCGACCATATCCCTAAGCTCTGATACCATTTGTAACGCCCCCAAAATAGGTATACATCACCCATTTTGAGTCGGCAGATATCACAATATAAATATAATTTACCAACTTCATTTATACAACTGTTAAACTATCATGCAGAATACGACCACAGTTAAACTGTGGATTTTAATACAAATGTATGTAATTCTCATGGTGCCTCGACCACAACCTTACAATGGTACTTTACATAAAAGTACAGTCAATAACTGTTTTAGAAATTAAAATCTTTGAAAAATACTGAAGGAAACCTTTGTACATGGGAGGCCATGCGTCTAGGTTATGGTAGATATCATATGTCCACATAATTATCCTTGGTTGACCCAATAGTCCCCAAAGAAAAACAAGAAGATTACTATCATCTTCTTTACAATGGTGAGTCTTCTCTTGACATATAATTATCTCTGTTGTTTCCAAGTGAGAATTATATTTCAAATAAACTCCAAGATTATATAGGTAGTGCTCGTAGATATACTCAGCAAGTGGATGTGCACAACCCTGTCTTATGATAACACGAGGTTGTATGTCATTAGACATCTTATATGATAGTGGCAAAATACCCTTCCAAAGTTGGGTTCACCTCACCCTATTCAGTTCACCAAAATTAAATATCAAATGACATATACAATACGACACACTTATCTAAAGTTCTCAATAAATTTATTTTCATACTATTTAGGGAGAACCTCAACAGCTATAGACCACCGTTCTATTCCCCTGTTACCCCCACTCGACCTAGCTATGCTCTTATTACCTGAAAGGAATTGTGAAGCAAAAATGGTGAGCACAACTAGCCCAGTAAAGAATATCATTTACATCATCAATAGCCTTTATCAGTAATAAATCAGAGATTTAGAACATATGGTAGATGATAAAACTTTTCAACCATAGTTGCAGCAGAACAAACAATCCATTAAAAGAGTCAAATAGACCATCAGGTCTATTATCTTCTCCATGTTAAAAGTCCACCAATAATGTTTTATCCCTCTAACATCAATCAACAATTCCTATCCACAATCATATGAATAACTCATAATCATAATCATAATCGTGATTCTAAATTCCTCTTCGCACCGAGGACGAAGATAATTTTCATCGTCTATCTTCACCTGAAACATCAAAAATCATGGTTATAGCAAATCAAAATTCTTGTTCATAATCACACTAATAAATTTATCTTTGCACTACGGGCCAAAGATATTCATCAACAATTCATCTTTGTTCTACAAGCCAAAGACATACAACTGTATATATTAGAGTTAAGTAGAGCATGATATCTACTATCTTCTATGAATTAAAAGTGTATTATCAATATGTTATCGTTGAGACTCAGCTTAATAATTAATCCACATCATAGAATCATCCCTGTACTACGGCCAAGGATATTCATTAGTATTACGACCGCGAATCATCCATGCACTACGGGCCAAGGATATTCGTGTTTTCAACAATGGTCATGATTATACCGAATAATCTCTGGTTATAATCATACCAACAACTGCCCATCAATGCACATAAGCCAAAGATATACAACCAATAATCAACGGTCCATCTTTGCACGTAAGCCAAAGATATACAACTATAAAACCAATAATCAACATTTCATCTTTGCACGTAAGCCAAAGATATACAACTATAAAACCAATAATTAACAGTCCATCTTTGCACGTAAGTCAAAGATGACTTTCATCACAATATAAGCATGAGGGTGATGATCATGATATAAGCGAAAACAAGGATAAATATTAAAGACTTTAAATTTATCCAAATATTATCAATCACTTAATAAACTCATAATCTAATATTATTAATATTATAACAATCTTTTAATCACTTTTTAAACTTATAAATAATTTATTTCAATTGTTTACACTTTACCAAATAATGCATTTTAATCATTCAAAAATGTCATACTCATAAGATTTCATCACCAATGATCAAATCCCTCATCAAAAATCTGCATATACCCTATATAGGATTCCCAAGCCATAAAATCCTATTTTCCAATTTTGTTACTTCACATAACATATTTAATTTATTTACTCATAACTAGTTCATTTTCATTAAAAATACCAAATCAGTCCCAAAAATATTTCTTTTCTGGGATTTAGTAGAATATAGTCCCATATTGAACATACATTTTTCTTGGAATTTTTAAAATTCATTTACTATTTTTCATATGGCCAAACTGCTTAATATTTATACATTTATCATAAATTGTACTTTTATCCAAAAATTCCAAAATTTACAAGGTATACTCCATTTATATACATGTACTCCCAATAAAAATTTCACCAATTTTGGAGTTAACCACAAGGAGTGATAAGGTTTTACTTTTAAAATAGTCTTTTCTCATAAAAACCATAACTCTTAATCTATACATCCAAAAATCGCCATCTTTGGGCACAATATAGAAAACTCATCAAATTATCATTTTAATTTTTTCCAGAATTTTTGAGGGTCAGAAAATTACGAAACTTCAAAGGGATTTTCACTCGCCATGCGGTAATT
Organism: Panax ginseng; assembly: GCA_020205605.1. NCBI lineage: Eukaryota > Viridiplantae > Streptophyta > Magnoliopsida > Apiales > Araliaceae > Panax > Panax ginseng. The sequence continues at coordinate 86,493,403 of CM035139.1, read as the reverse complement.
CACGTAGACAGATCATTTCTATAATTTAATAAGGAATGAATACAAGGATCATTCACCGTGCATGCGGTAATCCACATAGACAGGTTATTCCAATAGAATAATAAAGAATGGAACCAGGTCATGCGTAATCCACACGCATGTGATATTCCAATGAATAATAAAGAATGGAATAACAATGAATTCACTGTGCATGCGATAAACCGCATGCATGGCGGGTTATTCCAATGTAATAATAAAGAATGGAACTAGGTCATGCCTAATCCGTATGCAATCGGATATTCCAAATGTAATAATAAAGAACGGAACTAGGTCATGCGTAATCCGCATGCATGTGATATTCCAATGAATAATAAAAAGAACGGAACCGAGTCAATGCGTAATTGAATGTATGTGATATTCCAAATCAAATAATAAAGAATGGAATAATAAAATAATTTCACCATGTATGCAGTACGTCGGATAGACAAGGTTATTCCAATATAATAATAAGGAATGGAATAACAATAGCTCTCTTCATGAATACGAAAGAAATAATACCCCTTACTATAATAATAATATCCCTTACCTTAGAAGAAAACTGGTTATTGGAATAGTGAGGTAGCAAACTTCTCTTCTTCTTTCTCTCTATAATTTCTTTCTATAATAAATGCTCTATAGCTTTAGTGAATTGGTGAGAAATGAAGGAAGAATGAGTTCTATTTATATGAAAATATAGTTTCAATAATTGCACGTTTTGGGGCTCGAAATATTATAGTACAATACCTTCAACTTTTCTTTCATTTTTAATTTAGTCCTGCAAGTATTATCAAACTTTCACCACCTCCCCTAATAGTAAATCATGTGAATTAATAGTTCATTCATGTGACATAATAGTTATAATCATGTGAAAATACGAATTACAGTATAGTACCTCCATCTATACGTCCATTTTTAACTTAGTCATGCAAGTATTATCAATCTTGCACCACCTCCCCTAATAGTACATGAATGTGAATCAATAGCACACACATGTGAACAAATAGTTATAATCGTGTGAATTAATAGCAATTAATTGCTCATTTATTCGATTAATTATCCAATTGGTCAATATAACCTCCAAACATCAATTATTATCAAAATAAATGTCGATTTCCACTAACACAAACAATCCCAATATAATGGAAATATTTTTCTCAAAAATTTCATTTTTGAAATTTCAAAGTTTAACTTTTTCAAAAAAGTCAACTATTGACTTTTTTGACCAAAAAGTCAATTCCAACAAATTTTGTGTTTTATAGTCTCTTTTTACTAATTTTATCGTTACGGACTCAAATATCACGTCCGCGTCTCCAAATTCAACCCCCAACTCAACTTCGATTTTTAATAACATTCATCATTAATATTATAACTCACAATATTTAATAACCGTGTCGCTCCTGTGAAAGAGGGAGCTTTACTCGATAAGGATTTCTCCAGACAATAGCGCGCAATTAGGTGACCAAACTCTCCTTGATGTAACTTCTAGACATTGTCAATATTGCAAATAATAATAAGAAAAACTTTGTCGTCTCAATTATTGATTTAATAATATATAACATATTATGCAGATGATACTGTGACAATAATTGAATCAATAATATGAGAGATATGAAGCAGCAATTATTGTAGCAATAATTGAGTATAACTGAGTGACTTCTCATATAAGCATCAATAATCAATATTGTCTGCTACTATGCAACCACGCGTATTATTGTACTTTTACTACCGGGTAGTTCAACAGTTTTAACGGTAACACTTTCGCCATTATTTTATAAAAAGATAATTCGTCAAGAGCTCTACACACTTGCATACGTGCATGCCCGACGCCCTCTGATTGCCTCTGAAAAAATAACAGTTCTAATGATGACCATTTTGACCCCTGTTCCAGACCTCAAATTGAAACACTAAAAGACTAAAAGTTGTATGTCTATTCGTCCTCGTTCTGGATCATCTTGAATCACTTTAATCGGAGTTCGTATGAAAACGTTATGACCATTTTACCAAGACAGGTCAAAGCAGTCACACCTGGCACACTATGGGCGCGGCCGCGCCCATAGTTACTTGTATTATGACCTTATAAGCAAGCATAATAGAGTTATTTATTCCTTTGAACATGAATGATATGTGCACTCAACTAGTCAAGCATGACATAAGTTATTTAAGCACGTTTTAAAAGTATAAACTATGTTATGTCTATGTAAATGAGATAAATACATGTGAACAAGCGTATTAAAGGTTGTTAATACCAATATAAGGTTTAAAAGCTTATAAAACATTTAAATTTCTCTTTGAAAACACATATTATCCAAGCTATACAAGTCAAACTCGAAGTTCATTCAAATATTTAAGTCTTGCTAGGACCACTTATTGGTTTTATATTAACACTATTCAATATCTTATAATATTCATTTCATTTGATTTAAAATACTTTTTACGTTCATTATCACTTATCACGGCGTTTCAACGTTTATTCGTCACACGCCCAATTTATCTCTCTTGTGTGTGCTTAGTATGCGTATACAACTTATCTAATATATCATTTATTAATGTTAAGCATCATTATAATTCATAATATTCATGTTCTATAACTTAGAACAACATCTTTTATCGTCAAGAGCACCACACTTGCATACGTGCATGCCCGACGCCCTCCGATTGCCTCCGAAAACACAACAGTCCTAAAGATCCTTAGAGAAAGAATTTGGTTGCAGAACCTAATGAATAAATAAATATTAACATAAAATCTATTTTGATAGATTGAATGAATAAAGATTAATAAATAAACTTTTGAGGACGAAATTCTTAGAAGAAATGGTGAATGTAATATCCCGAGTGTTTATGATAACAATCCTTAGAAAAGGAAATGAATGGGTTAAAGAATATATAATATTTGATATATGACTATGTTTAATTGAAGGTTTTGTAATAAAACCTAAAAGTTGTTGAAGAAATGAATGAAGTATATATATATATATATATATATATATATATATATATATATGTAAAACTTTTTTCTAAGTTAACGTGTTGAAGATATTCAACGGTAAATTTTGAAAAGAGATTTGTTGAAAACCTGAGTAAGGTAGGGTTTCGGTGATTCCGAGGACAAAATCTTTATAAGGGGGGAAAGAAGTGACAACCCGAATTTTTAAAAGTTATTAAATTAAGAATTTAATAATTAAAAATTCTTATTATGAGATGTATATATTTTCAATTATGTGTCTTGGTGTGAAAAAAATTAAATTTTTATGAGATTTAATAGTTGATTAAACTATTAAAGGAAATAGAAGAAATTAGTCACGACAAGGAATTTGGTGGCAAGGGAAATTAACCCTATAAATATTGAGTAATTTAAATTAAATTGAAACTATATTATGGAATAATATTATTTGAATATTAAAACCTTACTTGGTTGTGGTGTTGTAGTAAAGTGGATAAAAGAGTTAAATCATTAATTAAATGATGAGTTAATATGCGAGTTTTGCTAATTAAATTTGGTATTCTTAATATATATTACATGTCATGGTAATATATGAAAATATTTAGTATCTTAAATAATGTTAATAAAATATAAATTGATGGTGAGAGAAGAAAAACCAATATACCTATAAATAATTATTGGTTAGAGGTTAATAAATTGAATTAAATTGTATGAATTTTGGGGGCCGTTATAGTATCGGGCTCACCCACGAGCTATCTGAAATCGGATAAATAATGCCTACATCCAGCCATTTCAACACTTCCTTCATAATTGGATTAAGTCTCCATTGTTGCTCCACTGAAGGCTTGCTATCATCTTCCAGTAGGATCTTGTGCATATATAAAGATGGACTGATCCCTTTTATATCTGTTATAGTCTACCCAATTATTGACTTGAACTCTCTGAGAACTCTTAGCAGTTTTTCTTCCTGAAAAGATGTTAGTGCAGAAGAAATAATCACAGGTAATTTTGAATTATCATTTAAAAACGCATACCTCAAATGGTCTAGAAGTGGTTTCAACTCAAGTTCTGGAGGTGTCTCAAGAGATGGCTTTAATTTCACTGATGACTCTCCAGCAATCTTTAATGGCTCAACAGGAGTCTTGAACTTCCTGAACTGTGGAGTTGTGTCAAGTATTTGAACAATTTCTTCAATCTCACCATCTTCTATCTCTGAGCTTCCCACAATAGCATTTCTCAAAGGTTCTTGTCCCATCAAGTTCTCTACCTCATCATTCAATACCTTTTCCACCAAATCAATCTTGAAGCATTCCTCTTCATCTGTTGGAAATTTCATTACCTTGAATACATTAAAGGTGACTTCCTTTTTGAACATCTATTAAGGTCCTTCATGTGGCTAGGAATGGTCTTCCAAGAAGGATCGATATACTTATGTCCTCTTCATAGTCCAATATGATGAAATCAGTCGGGAAGATGAATTTATCCACTTTAACTAGTAAATCTTCCACAATACCCCGTGGATAGGTAATAGACCTGTCAACTAGCTGCAATAAAATGTTTATCGGCCTTGGAGCAAGCAATCCCAATTGATTGAACACTGACAACGGAATCAAATTGATACTTGCCCCTAGATCGCACAAGCATTTGCTGAAACTCATCTTTCCAATTGTATAAGGTATCGTGAAACTACCCGGGTCCTTCAGCTTTGGAGGTAACTTGCGTTGAAGCACTGCACTACATTCTTCAGTCAAGGCCACTGTTTCAAAGTCTTCTAGCCTTTTCTTCCGTGACAAGATACCCTTCATAAACTTTGCATAACTAGGTATTTGTTCCAATTCCTCAGCAAAAGGTATGTTGATCTGTAGCTTTATAAACACCTCCAAAAATTTACTAAACTACTTGTCTTCCCTTTGCTTCTGTAGTCTCTGTGGATAAGGAAAATGGGGATGAACAACTGGTATCTTGGTCACTGGCTTCTCAGATGACTCTTCTTTATTTTTCTTCACTTCCCGCTGTTCTGAACCTTCTTTACCCAAACTTTCCTCAGAAAAATTTTCCTCACCGCACGGTCGCGCGGTTCCATTATGTAAAAGTGGCGCGGGCGCGCCATGCTGAAATTCTACATTTTTCTTCCCTAACCATAAAGTAATAGCCTGATATTGTTCTTTACCCTCCCTTCTTGGATTAGCCTCTGTTGTACTTGGCAATGAACCCTGTGGTCTGTTGTTAAGCAAGCTAGCCATTTGACCCATTTAAGTTTCCAGATTTTTGATAGTCACTGCTTGGCTTTTAATCATCACCTCGGTATTTGGTATATACTTCATCATCATCTCCTCCATCTCTGACTTCTTCTCTTGCTGAGGTGCAGGTGGTGGATGATGTTGTTGTTGCTGTTAAAATCCAGGGGGATAGGGTGGTCTTGATGCAAACTGTTGCTGAGATGGTTGTGCCTAAAATTGATGTTGTGGTTGAAACTGCTGACTTTGTTGATTGCTTTGATTATTTGACCAACTAAAATTTGGATGGTTGTGTTTGTTGGGGTTGGTTGGTTGAATGCGACCCTGCACATATCTCACACACGAAAGCAATTGTCTTCTCTTTACTTTCCGTCAAAGAATCAATCTTCTTTGCTATCAATGCCATCTGAGCTGACAACTAAGTGATAGCATCGACCTCTAACAATCCTACAACTTTGGGCAGTGGCATTCTGGCTGTAGGATTTTGAAAGTCATTAGTTGTCATAGTCTCAATAAGATTGTAAGCCTCTTCATAGCTCTTTGCCCATAAAGTTCCTCCTGCAGCTGCATCTATAATTGGCCTTGACTGCCATCCCAATCCATTATAAAATGTATTAATCACCATCCAATCCGGCATACCATGGTGTGGCACTTCCTTAGCATCTCCTTGTATCTTTCCCAGGCTTCATATAGAGATTCACCATGTTGCTGCTCGAACAGGGAAATTGTCGTCCTCATTTTAGCTGTCTTAGCCATTGGAAAAAATTTGGCTAAGAACTTCTGTGCCAAGTCCTCCCATGTTGTAATTCATCCTGAAGGTAGAGAGTGAAACCAACTTCTTGCCTTGTCCCGTAAAGAAAATGGAAATAGTCTGAGCTTGATTGCATCTTCTGTCACCCCGTTGTAACTAAAGGTGTCGCATATCTCTAAAAAACTCAATAGATGCTCGTTCGGGTCATCTGTAGCAGCACCCCCAAACTGTATCGAATTTTGCACCATCTGAATAGTGCCCAGCTTTATCTCAAAAGTGTTAGCTGTTATAGCTAGCCTGACGATACTTGACTGTAATCCATCTATCTTTGGCATTGAATAATCTCTCAAATCCCTGTGTTCCTCTCTTTGCTCTTCTGCTGCCATATTGGATGTTGTGGTCTCTAAAGCTGATTGTAAATTCCTACGCGCTCTCGATTTCCAACCTCTTCCGTTAATATTATCATGTGTAGGTGTTAACTCAAAATTAGATGACCGTGTGTGCATAAAATATATACAAGTACCTAAAACACAAACAAAAACAAAAATAGAAATAAGATAAGATAAGAATATAATTGTCTAAGTCACACAAATTAAGCTTTAAATTGATTATAGTAATACTAAAAATAAACGTCTTTCCCCGGCAACGGCGCCAAAAACTTGTTGCCTCCTTTCTAGTTTAACAAAAAGGACTCTAACTCATGTAAGCATACATGGGTCAACAAGTAGTACAGAGTAAGAAAAGTATCGATCCACAGAGAAAGGCTTTAAATTTAAATTATTATGCATCAACTATATAACTATTTTTATATGCTTAGACGGTCAACTAATAATTAACTTTTGATTCTAAATCAGTTCATGAAATAAAAATTATAATAACTAAGTGATGTAATCATATTGGAGAATAATGGGATTCTAATTTCATTTAATATTTCATCTAAATGTAACCCTCATGTAATGTTTAATTATTTATCACGGAAACTAGTCAAGAGCACAAAAGTGGACATAATTATTTTTTAGTGAACTATGACCAATTCACATAACCTCCACATTTGATAGAAATCATGTAAGCAACATTATTACAAAAATAACTATATGTCTATGTGAAATTGCAGTAATAATGAATTTAAGTGTAGGCTCTATTCATGACTACACACGGTGAAACGGTATATGTCTATCCGATTCAAAAATCACAAAACTTAACAAATCAGCCTCATAAACATATGCCATTATGATTTAATCCATACTCCTATTTCATTTTTCAATTCCATATAAGCTCACAGTGTGAATGGTGATCAAGCATTCATTTATTAAGCCTAATCATAATGGGAATCCAATGACAAATACACAACAATACAATCAGATATACAAATTTAGACTACATATCAAAATCCATTAGAATCTCATAATGGAGTTTAGTTCATTTCTGAACCAAAAGCCATTATGGGATTGAAGCAACACATGAAAATAAATACTGCAATCAAAAGAGGTAATAGAAATGGAGTGCAAATCTGTCAATCTCTGTTGCAGAGTTAGTTCCAAGCTTGATCCAAATGCACCACAATCTCCAGAATTGAAAACTAACAATTATTCAATAACGTAGATTAAGAGAGGAGTTAAAGTGTATCATCCAATGATCCAAACCTCTCTAAAGTAGTTAAAAACTTTAGAACCCTAATTCCTTTTCTAAAACTGATAAAAGACTACAACTAGAACACGTCTGGTGCCAACTATATCATTCAGTTGAGCCTAATGCGCTCAAATTTACAAAAAGTCAACAAAACTGATTGTAGAAGACTCGCGCGGCCGCGCGATGGTGCAAATTAGTCTATGTATTCATGTAGCGCAGGTGCGCGATGTAAGGCTTGATTAGCGGTAGCTACAAGCACTACTAATGTGATTCGCCTTCCGATGTCATGTTGATCTCAGCCGCTTCTTGTTCGTTGTCGTTTGTTCTCATTCCTTCTCTTCTGTACTGCATTCCTCCACTTCTTCAATTCCTCATCTGCTCATGTTCATCTTGTCATGCCTTTGCTAGCTTCATGCCACCATGCCAATCCATGCTAGTGCCAACCCATGCCATTTCTTGCTTCTCTATGCCTTTCATTGACATAGGAGTTCCAACTACAAGTACTGCAAAATAAACATAAAATGCAACAAAAACATAGTAAAAACTACTTAAGATGAGCATAATTCTAGTGAGTTGACACCCAATAAGTTGGTATAAAACCTACTTATCACCAGACCAATAATTAGATAATACATTGAGGATGTTGTCCAAACCAGTAATGGAAATGTCTTTTTTAAAATTTTAAAGACCTTTTACCCGAAGTCGATCTATTAAAAATATCTCTTATAATATTGATTTTCCTAAATCATCCAGACAATATGTGTCTGAACCTTTAGAATCTATTTATCAAGCATCTAAAAAATTCAGTAATGAGTCTATTAAGAATGAAGACTTGATAAAAGGAATACATATTTCTAAAAATCAAATACCTCATGGTATTTATGAAACTAATATTCCTCAAAACAGAAGACCTAATAGTCCAACCACTAGTGACATACACTTTGAGTGTTAATGGATTTTTCTCCAAATAGTAAAATTCGTCAATATTTAAACCAGGAGTTTATGCAAGATAAATACTAGAATTTCAAAATTTGATATTTTGAAAATTATGATAATGATAAATTAGCATAAATAAAAGCTAATTATTATGCTTATTTGAATATCAATCAGTGTATAATATCATTTACTAAATGGTTTTATAATTTTATTTTAAAATTATAATTTTATACATAAAATCAACTGAATGTGTTAACTGGCATTCAAAAGGACTGGATAACTACAAGTGGTAATGTTATCCAATCCATTCATCCCCTACCTATATCTCTTGAATTGATCTCAGGGAATGAAAATTTAAAACCTTTAATTAATAATCCGTATGTTCATATACCTGAAAAACTTTATCAACAAGAAGAGGTTAAAATAAAAGATAGTTTGCCTTTGTCTAAAAAGAATATTTATACTAATTTATTCCTTCAAACCAGCATTTAAAACAATGCTTAACTGTAATTGAAGAACAAATAAATCATATTAATGATAATTGTTAGGTTGTTCCCCAAAAAATTGATCTTCAACCTGTTACCATAAAACCGCCTTTAGAAGTCATAAATTTTAAGCTGAAAGCATCTAAATCAGATGATGAATTCATCGACAATCTTTTAAATAAAATAAAAGATTTAAAAATGACAATTACATCTACGTCTTAGTTAAATATGATGTCTGAACAACCCTCTTCACGTACCAGTAATAATAATAATGATGATGATGAAGAAGAAACTGATGAAATATCTCTTTTTCATATTTTGGAAATTCAAAATAATTTTCAGGAAATGCAGCATATTAATAAAATCACTTATAGTCAAAAACCTATAAATTGTATGGCTTTATCTGGACCTAGTAGGTATTATTACCCACGACCTACTCCCCAGGATATTCTGTATGAAGAAGATTTTCTTCATTCACAAAAATCTTACCAACGTAAAACCATTTATGAATGGAACATTGATGGTGAGACTGAATATCAAATTTATGAAACCATACATCATATTATGATGCATGCAACAGTCTGCAAACAAAATGATAATACAGACCATCAGATCTATCGTTTCTTAGTAAATGGATTTACCGGCATTCTTAAAGGATGGTGGGATAAAGCACTTACTGATAAACAAAGAACTGAAATTCTTCAATCCTATAAGAATGAAACAGATCCTATTATTAAACTGAAACAAAAAGAGAAGATACTTCTTACACTCTAGTTCAAGCAGTCATTCATCATTTTGTTGGACCAGGTCTTATGAACACTGATAGAAGTAGAGAACTCCTACAGAATCTTTGTTGTCCATCCTTAACCCATTTTAGGTGGTATAATGATGTCTTTTTAATGAAAGTTATGCAAAGATCGGATGCTAACAATGAATGGTTAAATAATGTTGATTGATATATATATATATATATATATATATATATATATATATATGGTGTTATAATCTATTAATGTCATTTTTTAGAGGGCTATTTGATGATCAAATTTGTGAGAATTGGGTTGTAGTAAAAGATTTCAAATAACAGTGTTTATGTTATAGAATATGGCTTAGAAAGTACAAAATTTCATGGTCAATACTTGTTGTAATCTGCGAATTGGTGATGGATTATGTTAGTATGTTAAGAAACGAAAACAACGTAGTTTAAATCGTGTCAATTGGTTAAGAAACGAAGTCGTATGATCAATTTCGCTAAAAGTGTAAAAATGAAGAAATTTGGAAAATTAAGGTTTTGATTCTTCAAATATGTGTTTATGTAATGTTTATGTATTTGGAATGGTGTATAACATGTTTATTGATGTTATTACATAAGTTTAGATGTTAAGTTTCATGAATTTCTGTAGGAATTGGGTTGGTTTTGGGAGTCGCTCAAGAGCGGAGCTGCTTCGCTTAATACAAGTCGTAAATGACTGCACGGCACACCACCACGAAAAAAGCTACGCAATCTGTTGGTCTTCATTGGTCACACTAAATAAGCACAGTGCATTGGCAAGGTTAAGGCTTGGGCGTAGCCTAAATTGCTGCTGCGTTCTCGAGCCTAAGCGAGAAAGTCTCATATATTTGAGGATTGTCAAGCAAGGGTCTAATCTAGTTTAACATGCAAGATAATGATGTGGAGACATAAGTGAAGAACTTAACCACATGTTAAGTACCAATTAAAAGAAATAACTTGAAAGTATAAAATAAAATTTAAATAATGATAGGAAGGTTAAGTTAATTATTAACTAACCTAATATACATCTAAAAGGATGTAGATGCAAGATTGTAAGAACTTGACTAAATGTTATGTAACCATTTGAATGAAGTAATTTAAAAGCATGAGATGGAAGTTGATTTAAATAACTTTAATGAAGATAATACATTAATATAATGTAATATCAAACTATGACGACTTAACCAAATGCTAAGTGTCGACTAAAAGAGAAGTATAAAGAAATACGAGACGAAGGTTAACTAAAATAATGTTAACAGCCATTATATGTCTAAGGTGATATAAAGGCAAGGTTAAAGACTTAACTGAATGTCAAGTGTCAATTAAAGTGGAATGTAATGAGAAGGAAAAGGAATTTTAATGTAGTTAAACTGATTGAACAAAGAGATGTCGTAACAAGACTTAAACACTAGATTGAGCATCGAGTGACGATTAGAAGGAAATATTTTGAAATAAAAGGATAAGATGAAGAGTTAATGCAATCTAATTTATTTCATTGTGTATATGTAATCGATGCTTGTATATATGAACTTTTAAATTATTGTAAGATAAACGCAAAAGCAAGAAGTCAGTAGTTGGTTGGTAACGAATCGAGCAAGTCTTTCAGTTCCTATTTGCTATATGAACTTGATGATTAACTGTTTTAAATCTTTATTGCAAAGAGCATGATGTGTTATATATATGTTGAATGTATGAAATGTTAAAGTCAACTTATGACTACGTTGATTGAATAAAGCATGTTGATTGAGTAAGGAACTCAATCTTTATACTTGTTATATGAACTATAACATGTATGTTATGTTAGTCCAATGTTTATGAGATATATGTTGAGCATGTTATTATGTGCTATGTGATGCATGAAAACTGTTAGATTTTGCTGGGCTGTCGAGCTCAACCTTGCAAATAACCATTTTTGCAGGTTAAGGATTGAAGGTAACACTATGTGCTACTTGAATGACGTGGATCAGAAATAATACACGAAGATTAATATTTTAGCTAAAGTTGTTATTTCTTTATACCATGATTAAGATTCATGAGATGTACTAAATGTTTTATGATGTATAGTTTTATGTTGAGTTGTAAAGCTAAAGTTAGAGTTATCTGATATGTAAAGGTTATCGGATTGAAATGTAAAATTTTATATAATAACAAAGGATAAAGTGAATCATAAAATAAGATTGATTCAAAGACATGTAGATGATAAAGGTTTTGATTCGAGGAATTAAAGTAAGAAGACATAAAAGTTTAAATTATTCCATATTTTATAAAGTTTAACATCGAATAATGATGTAAAATCGTAAGGTAGATGTGTTATTAACGACCAAAGTTGAGAATTAAATTGTATGAATTTTGGGGTCGTTATAGTTGGTATCAAAGTCAGTAAGTTATAAACCTTAGGTAGGAGTACCTTAGGCTATAACCTTAGAGAAGAGAGGTGAAGATAATGAAAGAATAAGCTCAAATAGAGTTTGAAATAATAAGAAGTAATTTAAGAAATTTATAAAGAAGGGATTAAAACATGCGTGAGAGGATTCAAAGAAGAATCTCACCGAGTTATAAGGAATATGAATGTGGGTTACCCAACTCCAATAATAAGAATGTAAGGTGATAATAAATAGACAATGTCTATAAGAAGAGAATGATAAAGAAGTTAAGAATAAAAAGTTATATTTAAGTATGGTACAATTGTACTCTTTAAGTAGTTGATGTATGGTATCCATATAAACGATTCCTTCATAGAAGCGAGGTATATATACGAACTAGCAACTGAACCTAGTTTGTTGGTTGTTTGTGGGAAACCACTCAACGTACTATATTGAAACTATTAGAGACTCGATGTGTACCAAGTATTGAAAATGGATAATGATGATGAAAATGTGAAACTCGAATGAAATGTTGAAGTTATGTAAATGAAGTTAGAAATTCTTAAAGTAAGAATTGTTATATAACAAGAAAATTCAAAGAAGAATCTTGAAGAGATATAAAGATAAGAAATGGGAGTTACCTAACTAATAGCCAAGATAACGAATAATGATGAATGTCGTATTAAAAGATGAAAAATCATAAAGAAAGAAAAGGATCAGGATCGTAAAACAAAACGATCACGAATTAAGAAAAGAATTTTAAGGAGATGATTATAGAATAAGATCACGACGTGATCTATTTAAGTTATAAAAGAAAGATGGTCTCAGAATGTTTGAATAATTATAGCTTGATGCTATGAAGATAATGTACTATGATATAGTACGCAGATAAACTCACGAGGAGTTATAGATAATGTGATACGAGGAATTCGTATCGAGCAAAGAGCAAGTTAAGAGCAAGAGTAGGATAGAGTTAGGTGGGATTTCAATTGAGGACTCATGTGATGGCTGAGTTGTACAAACCTTTGTATGGGCGAGGGTTTTGTGCTTGCACTCAGTTTATCACATTGATAATCATTGGAATGTTGGTGTCGCGCTATCAATGTATATGTGGCGAAAAGGTGATTCTTTTCTCATGTGTATATTTGATAGTTAGGAACTATTAAGATTAGTCAAATATTATTAGGATTAGGTGCGGTTCTTAAAACTAATACATATGGTAAGTTCGTGACTCACAATAATATGGTATGTTTTGAACCCCTCAGCGAATGGACGCCTATGGTCTGACTAGGATAAGTTCTTAAACTCATATTATTGTGGAAAGTTCTTGAACTTCCAATGTGTAGTAAGTTTGATGAACTATACTGGGGTATAGATAAGCTATGATTGAAGAATTGAGGATTATGGAAATAGATAGAATTATTAAGCAATGGATCAGTATAGAAAGTGGAGACATAGGTTTTCCAAATCTTCTAGCTTTGCTAGATTTTCGAAATTTATTGACTTCATGTAAATGGTTGTACTTTTGATTTTTGAAAAATGTTGGGTCACACTAGTGAACCAAAGAATTTTTTTAAACAACTTATTATTATTCATATCTATGCTGTTTGTTTAATTTAGATAAAAAAATGATTTTTAATTTTCAAAATATATTTTAATATATGTATCGGGTGATATGATAAAATGATGAAGTCATCAATGCAATGGAACTTTGTGTTGGATGTGATCATATGATCGTCATTTACTATGGTGAGATGTAGTATGACAACGTCATAATCATGACGCCATAAAAAGATTTTTTCATAAGATTTCTTTAAGATATGAGAATATATATATATATATATATATATATATATATATATATATATTATATTTCATTGATGTCCGAATTGTTGTAGAAGTCTATGCTATTTGATTCAAATTTGAGACGAATATTGAAAGATGTTCATGAAATTCAAGCGTTTCTTGAGAAGTTATGCCAAACCAAATTGTTTTGGTGCGGATTCAGATGTTGAAAAGCTGAGGTGAATAACCCTATAAAAGGGGACATGTTATCGGAGACAATGGTTCCGAAAGTAACGCATATAGTCGTTACGATGTTAAGATGTAATACATTGTACACACGACGTAAAGGTACGATAAATGATCACCCAGTACTTGCAGAGAGTGTTTTCAGTCTGTGTGATTGCTAAACATTCTGTTAAAGATGGTTCATGGTGGTGATACACTGTTAAACCTGGAGAAGAGTTCAAGGTCCGTATAGTCTTATGACTGTTAAAGGTTCAAGTCGAGATACTTGATAACCTAGGGACGTAGTTCAAGGTCTTATGACCCCTCAACATGATTTGGAATCTTTTAAATTCCTGTTATTCATATCGCTTCCCAATTATTGAGCAATTGTGGAAGATTCTTATTATTCTAAAAGGTGAAAGTGGAAAGGATGAGAAAATTAAGCAAAACATAATAATTTCAAGAAAGAAATGAAATTCAAGAAAGAAGAGAAATGTGAAACTCTTAAAAGAGGATGAGGTGAGGAATATGATGATCTTAGAAAGATTCTTAGAGAAAGAATTTGGTTGCAGAACCTAATGAATAAATAGATATTAACATAAAATCTATTTTGATAAATGGAATGAATGAATACTAGTAAATAAAATTTTGAGGACGAAATTCGTAGAAGAAGGGGTGAATGTAATATCCCGAGTGTTTATGAGTTGAGTATAGAATAATGATCCTTAGAAAAGGAAATGAATGGGTTAACGAATATGTAATACTCAAAATATAATTGAGTTCAAGGGAAAGTTATGAAATAAAACTTACAAGATTAATTTATTATCAAGAATGGTGGGAGTAGGAAATATAAAACCTATATTAAGGTAATGTGTTGAAGTTATTCAACGATAATTTTGAAAGATTTGATGAAAACCGAGTAAGGGAGGTTTCGTTGATTCCAGGGACGGAATCCTTATAAGGGGAAAAGATGTGACAACCCAAATTTTTATAAGTTATTAAAATAGAAATTTAATAATTAAAATTCTTATTATGAGATGTTTTGAGTTTGAGCATGTATATATACATACTATATATATATATATATATATATATATATATGATGATATGTGAGAGAAAATATATATTCATATATTGGGAAAGTGAGGTTTAATAGTTAAGTTAACTATTGAAGAATTAAATGAATTTTGTAGTTTATTTTAAATATTTATTGAATTAAATAAATATTTTAAATAATTTATTTATTGAGAAAAATAAATAATTTATGAAATTGTGGTATAATAATTTAGTTACGTGTGTATGATAATGAAATTAAAAGCAAAGGTAAATTTTATTCTTTGAAGATTTAATTTAATGAATTAATTAAATTAAATGAGTTGTTTAACATTAAAGAAAATAAGTATATTAAATAAAGCGATGTTTAAGTCTAATTTATTAATTAAATTAGATATATAATTATTTATTAATCATCGAATAATTATAATAAAATTATAATTATTATAATTATTATAATGGTAAGCTATTTAAATTGGTTTAAAATTGTGACAAATAAAAACTATATAATATAAGATTATTAAAATAATCTAGTTTGGGAGTTATGAGCTTAGCCAAACAAGGCCTTTGTGGCCTTTGGCTTATTCAACTCGACGTTTTTTTTTTTTTTGTAGAATCGATGAACGTGGGAGAAAGCCATATCATTTGTTTTATGCGTATAACCTAAAGCCAAGAGAGAGAATAGAGTGTGAGAAGAGGAAAACACAGAGATTTTTTGAGAAGGAAGAATCATGGTGGTTTTGAGGGAGGGTCACCATCTCTTGCTAGCCTACTGACTAGGGTTTTAAAGGTATATTTTACTTTTAATGTGATGTTTTGAGTTTCCATGACCATTCTCTATAAATGGTTAAATCATGTTGGATATATATATATATATATATATATATATATATATATATATATATATATATATATATATCATTTTTATGATAATCTATATTTGATGATCAAATTCGATGATCAAATTGGAGAATTGGGTTGTAGTAAAAGATTTCAAATAACAGTGTTTATGTTATAGAATATGGCTTAGAAAGTACAAAATTTCATGGTCAATACTTGTTGTAATCTGCGAATTGGTGATGGATTATGTTAGTATGTGAAGAAACGAAAACAACGTAGTTTAAATCGTGTCAATTGGTTAAGAAACGAAGTCGTGGCGATCAAATTCGCTAAAAGTGTAAAAAATGAAGAAATTTGGAAAATTAAGGTTTTGATTCTTCAAATATGTGTTTATGTAATGTTTATGTATTTGGAATGGTGTATAGCATGTTTATTGATGTTATTACATAAGTTTAGATGTTAAGTTTCATGAATTTATATAGGAATTGGGTTGGTTTTGGGAGTCGGGCCAAGCGGAGCTAGCTTCAGTTTTATATGTCCGTCGTATGTAATGCATTTGCCACGTAAACCTTGAAACTGCACAAACTGCTGGTCATTGGTCTTCTGTGAATCACACCAAATAGCAATTTCTTGTCGATGCCAAGGCTTGGGGCGGCCATAGTCACTGCTGGCAGCGTGCCCAAGCCTAAGCGAGAGAAGTCTGTATATTTGAGGATTGTCAAGCAAGGGTCTAATCTAGTTTAACATGCAAGATAATGATGTGGAGACATAAGTGAAGAACTTAACCACATGTTAAGTACCAATTAAAAGAAATAACTTGAAAGTATAAAATAAAATTTAAATAATGATAGGAAGGTTAAGTTAATTATTAACTAACCTAATATACATCTAAAAGGATGTAGATGCAAGATTGTAAGAACTTGACTAAATGTTATGTAACCATTTGAATGAAGTAATTTAAAAGCATGAGATGGAAGTTGATTTAATTAACTTTAATGAAGATAATACATTAATATAATGTAATATCAAACTATGAATGACTTAACCAAATGCTAAGTGTCGACTAAAAGAGAAGTATAAAGAAATACGAGACGAAGGTTAACTAAAATAATGTTAACAACCATTATATATCTCTAAGGTGATATAAAGGCAAGGTTAAAGACTTAATCTGAATGTCAAGTGTCAATTAAAGTGGAATGTAATGAGAAGGAAAAGGAATTTTAATGTAATTAAACCGATTGAACAAAGAGATGTCGTAATGAAGACTTAAACACTAGATTGAACATCGAGTGACGATTAGAAGGAAATGTTTTGAAATAAAAGGATAAGATGAAGAGTCAATGCAATCTAATTGATTTCATTGTGTATATATAATCGATGCTTGTATATATGAACTTTTAAATTATTGTAGGATAAACACAAAGCGATAAGTCGTAGTTGGTAAGCAATGAATCAAAAAGTCTTTTTAGTTCTATTTGCTATGTGAACTTGATGATTAACTATTTTAAATCTTTATTGCAAAGAGCATGATGTGTTATATATATGTTGAATGTATGAAATGTTAAAGTCAACTTATGACTACGTTGATTGAGTAAAGCATGCTGATTGAGTAAGGAACTCAATCTTTATACTTGTTATATGAACTGTAACATGTATGTTATGTTAGTCCAATGTTTATGAGATATATGTTGAGCATGTTATTATGTGCTACGTGATGCATGAAAACTGTTAGATTTTGCTGGGCTGTCGAGCTCAACCTTGCAAATAACCATTTTTTGCAGGTTAAGGATTGAAGGTAACACTATGTGCTACTTGAATGACGTGGATCAGAAATAATACACGAAGATTAATATTTTAGCTAAAGTTGTTATTTCTTTATACCATGATTAAGATTCATGAGATGTACTAAATGTTTTATGATGTATAGTTTTATGTTGAGTTGTAAAAGCTAAAGTTAGAGTTATCTCGATATGTAAAGGTTTATCGGATTGAAATGTAAAATTTTATATAATAATAAAGTGATAAAGTGAATCATAAAATAAGATTGATTCAAAGACATGTAGATGATAAAGGTTTTGATTCGAGGAATTAAAGTAAGAAGACATAAAAGTTTAAATTATTCCACATTTATATAAAGTTTAACATCGAATAATGATGTAAAATCGAAGGTAGATGTGTTATTAAATGTCCAAAGTTGAGAATTAAATTGTATGAATTTTTGGGTTAGCGAGAAATCTATTTTGAACCTGACAATGATTCTGATAATAAACAATGCCAAACCTATATAATGAATAATTGTAATACCATTACTAAAGCTGACTATTGGAAAGTTATCATCGAGATGAATGGTTTAGATATTGGAGGACCCAATATCATTGTCTTAACTGACACAAAGAGATCACTTCTTGACTTAGCTGATTAAATTAAAGATCTAGAAATTCAATTAAAAATTTTGGAAATTTGTTATAAAAACTAAAAAATAGAAGAAATTCTTTCTGCTGATCAATATAGCATGAGGGGAGTAATGAAACACATGCAAAATGTTTCTACCACAGAAAAGCCACTACTATTCAGGATCTTAAAATTGAAATAAATATTTTAAAATCTAAAATAAAACAATTAAAAAATATTAATGTTATCATTTTTCAAGATCTGGATAATATTAAACACCAGTTAAATCATAAACAGAATGATAATGCAGAATCCACTAAACCAGAATCTTCTGATAAAGCAGGATCCTCTGAACAATATTTGATGCTTATGAATCAAATAGTTTTTCAGAAGTGGTATATC
This sequence comes from Panax ginseng, assembly GCA_020205605.1. Lineage (NCBI taxonomy): Eukaryota > Viridiplantae > Streptophyta > Magnoliopsida > Apiales > Araliaceae > Panax > Panax ginseng. The sequence continues at coordinate 86,474,575 of CM035139.1, read as the reverse complement.
AGAATTAATTTTAGTATTAAACCGAATTTTATAATTAAGGATGCCATTGCCCTTGTTGATAGTGGTGCTGAGTTGAACTGTATTAAGGAAGGATTAATTCCTACCAAATACTTCTAGAAAATCACTCAATCTTTAACTAGTGCAAGTGGTAATACCATGAGTATTAAATATAAAATTCCAGAAGCCTTAATCTGTAATCAAGGTTTATGCTTACCTACTTCTTTTGTTCTAATCCGTAATATGAACCAAAGTATAATTTTAGGCACTCCTTTCTGTGTCTTCTTATGCCAATTTCAAAAATTGATACTTTGGGGATTCATACTACTCTTAACAACAAGCATATTGTATTTAAATTTATTACAGAACCTTATACAAAAGAATTAAATCAAGTTAAGCACATGATTTAATTTCTTACTACATAACAGAGAATCTTACAGCCTTCTTTACAGGAGAAAATAATTTTAATTCATAAAACTCTTCAAGTTGAAATATGTAGTGATGTTCTTAAAGCGTTCTGGAATAGGAAGAAACATATTATTTCTCTTCCTTATATTTTTAATTTCAACGAGAAAAATATTCCTACTAAATCTCGACCTAGTCAGAGGAAGAAGAAATATTTAATTCTTTGTAAAACTGAAATTGAGTTTCTTAAACAGAAAAATTTAATAAAGCCTAGTACTTCTCCCTGGATTTGTACAGCCTTTTATGTTAATAAAAATTCAAAAATTGAACGAGGAACACCCAGACTCGTTATCAATTATAAACCGCTTAATGAAGTCCTTCAATGGATAAGATATTCAATCCATAATAAAAAAGATATTCTTGACAGACTTCATGATGCCACTATCTTTTCTAAATTTGATATAAAATCAAGATTTTAGCAATTTCATATCAGAGAACAGGATACTTAAAAAACTGCTTTTACAATAATCTTTGGCCATTATGAATGAAATGTTCTTCCATTTGGAGTAAAAAATGGACATTCAGAATTCCAACATATTATGAATGATATCTTTAATCCTTTTATTGAATTTATTATCTGTTATATTGATGATGTCTTAATTTTCTCTTCATCTATTGACTAACATATTAAACATTTAAATATCTTTAAAAATATTATTATAAAAAATGGTTTGGTAGTTTCTGCTCCTAAAATGAAACTTTTCCAAACTAAAATCAGATTTCTTGGACATAATATTTCCGATGAACTATTATTCCAATTGATAGATGTATTGAATTTGCATTTAAATTACCGGATGAAATTAAAGATATTAATCAACTGCAAAAATTTGTAGGAAGTCTTAATTACATTCGAAAATATTATCTGAATCTTTCTCGCGATGCTTCTATTTTATATACTCGATTACAGAAAAATCCTTTGCCATGGACAACTAAACATACTAATGTTGTTAGAAAAATTATTATTATAATAATAATAATAATAATTATTATTATTATTATTATTATTAATTAATTAATATGAATAATATTATTAGTATTATTAAAATAAATTTGAACGGTGGTTCTACTTTCCCGTTATTATATATATTTCAATCCCCAGGGCAACATCATAGTTGGGCAGAGGACATTTCTTATCCCATTTCCTTTTCTAATTGGAATGTCCCAATACTTAACTCACTTTCTTATGTATGGTGCTATTTGATTTTATCCTTTATTTCTCTTAATTTCGCGTGGACTAATATTCAATTTAGGCAATCAATTATTCAAAGTGGACGGTGGCATGTAAGTAGTCAAAATATTCAAAGTTCTGTTGTCATATAGGCACTAACATTCAAAAAAATTCTGCTATTTAACTCTTAATGAGTTTATATCCCTTTCATTGGTCCACGTGGTGAACCATTTTAGGTACCAACACCTACTATATGATTCAACTATTAGATTAAAAAATAATTAATAATTAATATAGTTAATATATATATATATATATATATATATATATATATATATATATATATATATATATATTAAACACAATATCAAAATATCAAAATCTTATAATAAGACTAGGGCTGTAAATGATAACCGAAAAATTCGTATTCATCCGCATCCGTATTCGAAAAAAAACGGATATTATTCGTATTCGGAAAAAACGGATATATCCGTATTCGGTTTAAAGGTATCCGTAAATAAACGGATACGAATACGGATATAGACGTATTCGTATTCGATTAACATCCGTCCGTAAATATATCCGACGGATACGGATATCCGGATTCTGATATCCGAATCCAGATCCGAATAACTTATATATATATATATATATATATATATATATACACACACACACACAACACACACATAATATTTACATTAATTAAGTTATTAATTAATGTAAATTATTAATTAATAATTTACCTATATAAGTTGTTAATAATTTAATATATATATATAATATATGTATTTATTAATAACTTACATTCATTGATTAATCACTTACATTTATTTATATAAGTTATTAATATATACATGTATATATATATATATATATATATATATATATATATATATATATATATTAATAAATCATAACTTAGATTCATTAATTAATCACTTTTACTTATATTCATTAATTAATAACTTACATATATTTATATATATAAGTTATTATATATACACACACATATATATTAATAACTTGCATTAATTAATTAATAACTTACATATATATATACAATATACACACACACATATATATTAATAACTTACATTCATTAATTAATCACTTACATTCATTTATATAAACTATTAATATATATTTATATATATATATACACACACGTTTAAGGACAACTATTTAAGGCTAAGCAATGAACAATATAATTTTATTGTTAAAATGTGTTAGGTCCGAATTAATTTAAAATTAATCTAGAAGGAGAGTTAAATAAATTAATTCACGTTTATGAATTTTTGGGTGGATAGAGAGTATTTATCACTTTCATTTGCCTAATTATTTAGAAATTAGAAGTCCAAATATGTAAAATAAGTTCAATGTCAATTTTGAATCAAGTTAGATTAACTAGTTGTCACACATATACATTATAACTCGCACTCTCCATAAATATAATGAAATCAAATAATTTCTTATAACCATGTAATTTATTTATTGAGGATAAATAATAAATAAATCTCCCATAAATATTACTATTCATTTATTAAATATTAATTTATTTCTTTTTTTATTATTTAATAAAATTTGAAAGAATAATATTGAGATTTTAATTTCAATTTGATCCATCAAACAAAGTATCGGTTACATTATTGAATCTTTTTATTATCATCCAAAACGTCAATTAGCATGTTTTTCCCTTTATGATTATGATGTTTAATTAATATGTATGGTTTAAATATTAAATTGTGTTTAATTAATATGTATGATTTAAACTTTAATTTTTTTTTTTTAGTAAATATTTTGAATGAATTTTATATTAGGTTATCGATAAATCGAATTCGGATATTCTGATATCCGAATAATTTGTCTATTTGGATAAAATAAACGGTAACGAATATTATCCGTATTCGAATATTTTTCCGAATACCGGATACGGATAATATTTTTAAAATTCGCCGGATACCGGATACGGATAGCGAATTAGTTTTCCGAATACGGATACGGATATACCTGTATACGTATCCGTTTAATACCGTTTACACCCATAAATAAGACCTTGTTTGCAAGTTTACATATAATCAGAAGAAAATCGTTAGATTTATCCACAGTAGACGCATAGCTAATTACTAAGACTCGTATAACATATATAATTAAATTTATACTGAATAATAACATATATTACAATAATTTACATGCTCTTCACGTCATGCCTCCATTCATTTCTCTTCTTTAACAAATCTTAGTTTTCAAATCCGAAAAATACAAACCCAAAAGAATTAGTGAGAGAAGTGGAGCAGACTTTTCTTACACAAATCTTAATTTCCAAAATAAAATTAAATAAATGAAGAAAAAAGGAAGTAAATGACCATCAAAATCACCTTTTTAACTCCTGTTCGACTGTCCCCATCGAGTGCACAGGTTCTAATCCTTCGCCTAACTTCGCATGGGATTTGGATTCCGTTCAAAATGGACAATACTATAAAAACAAATTGTATTTGTCTAAACGAGAGTAATAATTATATATATTACTTTGTAAAAACAAAGATCTTAAAAAAGCTCTCTTAATTACAAGTGCAATTCATTTTTATAGAATGCCCATTTATAAACTATCTAGAATCATGACTCGGCATTAATAATAATGACCCGGCATGCGCGGCCAATTTTGAGAACGGGCATGAATACCCCATGGAAAATCTTCACAATTGATTAACTCATAATCTTACCGACTACGATAATGAATATCAGAATCTAATTCCGAATCCATCAAAATGCTACTCTCACATCTATTAAGGTATTTCTTATTTTCATTCCCTCCACAAACTATTGTAAATTCACATCCATATGCATTTCCAAAGCAAGAAAATAGTCCGGGGCCGCCGCTGCCACCACTACCACTGCGCCGCCTCCTAGGAGTATTTTTGGGCGTAGTCTTTTTAGAACTCCTAGGGGTAACCTTTTGGAAATTCTGACGGTCATACATACGAGGAACCTCCATCCTCCATCTATCAATCTTCGATTTTAATCCTTCAACGCTTGATTCTTCTACCGTCCAATCCCCCAATATGGAGCTCCCTGCCTGATGTGGCACCGGGAGTTGCGTAGGGTACAAGCCCCTGGCCACCGCAGCCGCCACAATCGATGGCGACGGGCCTAAATCGGAGATTACAGATCCACCTTTAACCGGCATCCCAATTTCGGAGCCGTTAACCATTGATCCGCCATTAATAAGTGAGCCACCGTTCACTAACGAATTTGGTACGGAACCATTAAAGACCGAACCGCCCGGTCTACGAATTGCATTCTTTTGAATTGACGAGCTGTTGAGATCCGTTCTATCGCTACGTGACCGCCATAATTTGATGGTCTCTATCGGCTTATCCTCTTTTTCATCAACATTTTCCTCGACCTTGTCCTTTTCCTTCTTTTCGCTTTTTACGGCTGATTTTTCACCCTTTTCACCTTTATCATTACTGTGAAGATTATTTTTGTAGGCTTTTCCATCCATAAGATCACGATATCCAACGGCTGATATACTTAATTCGGTATACAGAGGCATGCTCCGCATTGCATTATCAAGGAGCGTGACGCCCATGTTTAAAATCCCTTGCGGACGGCCAGACGGACGGCGAATCTGAAGTGCGACAAACCGACGGTTCGAATTGTTTTGCTCGCGGATCGATGGAGGGATGAGGTTGCTAATAAGTACACGTACGGCTCCAACTTGAATGTCACGCAACCACCCCAACGCGTATATCTCAATCATCACGGATGATGTATCCGAATCTAGAAACTTGTCTTCCACACGAAACACAAATTTGTCATTCCATGTAGGGTTGATTTGGCCTTGTTGATCAATTCGGGTGCGTAGTTTACGCTCCGGATTGATCCATGCGACCGCATAGGTGCGCATGTTTCTTGAAACTGATGCTAGGTCTTGGGCGGATATGACATTGAGCTCCAAGAGCTGGAAGGGAACTTGAGACATTGTAATAAATATTTGGAACAAAAGTCGTGACAATATTTGCATACGATTAAGCTCTCACTCGCCGTCCGAGAGGAGGACGACGAGAGAGGAGAGAGAGATGGGGTTTTGGGATAACAGAGGAAGAGAGAGAAAGATATTGTTGCTAGCGACGGAGAGAGATTTGGGATTCTAGGAAGCAAGAAAGAGGTAGGGATGGAGAGAGTTTTGTGGTCTTGCTAGGATCATATGATGGCGAGACCATAAGGAAATGTTAAAGGTTTGTGTTTATTTGAGGGCTGTGTATATATGAGCTTTTTGTATATTTGAGGTTTGTGAACCACCTTTTCTGTTTTTGTAGGGGCCGTAAGCGGATTTGTCTCTTTTCCATCAAGCATTTATTTTGTTTATTTATTTGGTATGGATTAAAAATGTACATAACATTTCAATATAAATTTAACTAGCTTGAATGCCGGTTCAAAACATGGGATGCCTTAAGTTTATTCTTAATTGTTTAAAAAAACAATTTTTATATTAGCTAAAAGTAAGTATCCAAAATAAGGAAGAGAGTTATGGAATATGTGACAACTCGATATTTTTTATATAAATAAAGAAAATAAATAAATAATAATAATTTTATTATGTTAAATATTGATGTAGAATACGTATGTGAATGTATGTAATTCTATATGTATATGATTGCAAGATGACAAATATATTATTTATATAAATTGTTAAAAATAATTTATTAAAATAAAAGAAAATAAATATATTTTAAATTATAATAAATAAAGAGTATTAAAATAATTTGTAATATTAAATTATTTTAATATAAGAAATATATTACAATAAATATTTTATTTTTATTTAATATATAGCTTCTATTTTTATGAAAAAGATTTTTTGGACATTACATTTTATTGGATGCGATATGTACGAAATGTATAAAATAAGTATGAGTGTAATATATGTAGCAGAATTGAACGATCCATCTTACATCAATTCATCACTAATGCAGCACACACATGTGTAGCCTGACCCAATAAGCATGTTGGACAACCTCCTTACCTAAAAGGTTAACCTCTATCCAATGTGGGATTCATGTGAAATATCTCAACAATCTCCACCTTTCACTTGAATACCCATCACACGTATCATACTAGAGTATTCACCATTAAGCACACCTTCTTTGTATCCTTCAAGAGCTCTGCTCAACTCTAATACTACTTCATCACGCCAGCGGCAAACGTGTAACGACCCGGAAATTCGGATCGTCCAGAATTTAAGTTTAACGAATTAGTTATTAATAAATTGAATTTTTATTAATAATATTATGTGCTATATGTTTATTAATCGTTCTAGAACTTAGGATGATTATAAGTCGGGAGGATTCTGGCTACGAGCTAGACTAAGTGATTAAGAATTTTCAAGAAAAAAATAAAAAATTTTCGGGAATAAAAATATTTCCGAGGAAAAAAATGAAATAGGCACTATTCACCCGATGAAACCTAAGGGTTAAGGTTTGAATAACCTAAGTCTTTCCGAGAGTTTGGTATGTCGAAATGACAATCCGTTGAAAGATTTGACGATAAAATATCATGAAAAGTTAAGTAAGCCGATAAAAGTTTTTCTCGAAAAACGTGCGTAAATCGGACGAAATAAAAATGATGAAAAGTATTGTTAAATACTTTTCATTCATTTAGCTACGTTAGGGTAAAACGTGAAGGAAAACGCTTAACGTCAAAAAGTGTTTTCAGTTTTTCGGAAATCTAAAGAATACGTAAAATTTAATCGGTAAAGGAAAGATGAAATATCCAAAAATATTTGGATTCCGAGAATCGCAGTTTTTAAAACTGTCGGACAAAAATCCGAAAGACGGAACCACGTAACTTAAAGGCTAAGTAGACTTAAGGGCTAAGTTAACATAACACTTAAGTCATGAATAGTAAAGAGGTGTGAATAGTAAGGAGGTTAGGGGTGAAATGACTATTTTGCCCTAGCTTTGGAAAATCTATAAATAGGAAGTTTATTTCATTTAAATGGGATTTTGAAAATCCTATACTAGAGAGAGAGAGGATTCAGATGGAGAGGGAGAAGGAAGAGCATGAGCATGATTGATCGGATCAAAAATGTTCGTGAAATAGAAAAGCTGGCAAATCACCGGTTTTGTCTAGCGGAAGAAAAATAAAGAGGAAATGTATTAATACCTAACTTCTATGTTAGATTTTCTTTAAGTTTTATATGTTTAAAACATAACTTAATGAGAATAAGAAGTATATGATGTTAGGGGTGATTTCATATGGTTGAAATCATGAGAAATAAAGAAAATAAGAAATTAGAAGTTTAGTTGTAAATTTCTTAAGGAAGTGTTCGATTCGTAATGAATTAGAACGATCCGAATGAATTATATGAATGAGTAGATGAAATAAGTAAGGAATAATGTTCTATAACATCAAATTCCAATAAAAAGTGAAATCGTAATCCAAAATATCGATTAAAAATGAAGAACGAATGAAGAACATGAAGAACATGCGAAGAACACGAAGAACGTTGTTGATGGACAAATTTAAAACCATCGTAGGATATCTGTTATTGATGGACAAGTTTAAAACCATCGCGTATAAGTTAGATGTATATTGCTTGGTTAGGAACGGTAGAAACATTCATGAAGAATGGATTAAAACTTAGCTATAACGAAGTTATGACGAAAATTTCGTAAAAGACAAACGAGAATTAGAAAGTTAGTAAATGAACACGAATGTGTAGGATTTCAGAAGAATGTAAGAGAACATAGAAAATGTGAGTCGTGGACTCAAGAACGAATGAATTCCGAGTTTGGATGATCGAATTACGGACGAACGAACGAAGAGCGTTAAAAACGTAAAATGAATGAAGGGTGAAGATCAAGCCAATCGAATAACACGTTAATGGATTCAGAACAAAGTTCTGTCTGGGGGGTATTGAAGTACGTAAGATAAAGAAGATAATGGCTGTGGAATGAACTCGTTCTGAGTTATAACGAAGGAGTTATGAAATCGGGAAGTAGCGTCTCAAAATGAAGTTAACACTTAGAAGAATTTTTCAAGAATTAGGGCTTGGCGCCGCGGCGCCAACCATGCCTTGTAAGGTGGTCTTGCACATGCACTGTGGAGCCGGTATTACAAAACTCGTATGGCCACAGAGATAAAAAAGAGAGTGAAATACATACCAAAGGTAAGGAAAAAATCTAGAGAAGAACTTTTAACTGCTCAACTCTTGGGGGAAATGTATGGGAAGATAAAGAACATAATGTTCAACTAATATAACACTTAAATAAGTGAATTAAACCTTTAATGAAGGTCAAACAAAAAGATTAAATGAGAGTAAAAGAGAAAGAATGTAAATGCGGATTACAGAATCGATATCTGGGGACCGTAGTTACGATAAACGAACGTGGAGGATTACTATGGTTGTGATTCCTTAAACGTTGAGCGACGAGGGTATGAGTAACATTTTGATGTTATGTCATGATAGTGAGAGATAAGTGTAAAGCGTATAGATGCTACAAACGCAACGCTATTGCAATAAATGAGCGGTCTTAGCATACAACGAATGGTATGGCTTAGACATTAAGAATGACTAATGAACATGGGGTTCAAGTAATGGATAACGAAAGTAATAAGTAAGACATGAATGGTATTAAGAAAGCCGTAATGAACGGTAATAAGATTAATGGAAGCCGAATGTGAGTCGGATGAGAACGTTAGAATAAAATGAATGCGTTGAACACTTTAACCGACATGAAGGTTGAGGGTACGCAAATATTAAACGGATAGAACCTACACCCCGTGTATGGTTTGACCGTAAGATGATGAAGATCAATGATTAAACCGTGAACGGTAAAGAAGTTGAATTAAAGATAATAACGTTTAACGTAACGAAGCCGAGTTAAGGATTAAAGGGAATGATCGCTCTGAGTATACAAAAAAAACTGTATGACTTAGACGATAAAAAGTGAATACTGAGGTGTGGCATTTAGTTGCCAGGAAGCCATAAGAAATGAGAAATTAACTTAACGAACATATAGTTTAATAGTTCGTATAGGTTAAGATAAGTTAAGTTGTAGTACAATCGTAACCTTTGATGGTTGACATATGGGAGCTGGGCTAAACAATTCCTTTAGAGAGCGAAGGTATATACAAAATTAACCAATCTAACTCAATTATGGATGAAAGGTAGATTTAGACGGAACTTGTTTGTTGTTGGTTGTTTGTGGGAAACCACTCAGAGTACCATATGGACTACTAGCAGAGAAGCGATGTGTGCTGAGTCCTAGAGAAGTTATAAGAAGAAGATAAGATGTAAAACATCAAAATGATGAATGTAAAAGTAAGACATCTCCGTATGTCATGAAACTGTAGAACGGTAATGAAAGTGGTCGCGTAAACTTAGGTTACAAGAACGCAAACCCTAAGAAGTAAAGTTAAGCAATCTAATGCATAAGTTAAATATACATGACTAATTAGTGTATGTATTGTTTTTCTTATGTGCTACATAGGAACTGGAATGAGCAGTTCAGCATAAGCTGTAGCTGTGCGTAAGGCAAGTTTCCTAACTTCATTCATATTTCAAATGAATGTTAATTTCTTAAACTTCTCAGATGTTGAACTTGAGAAGTTCCGTTTATGTGCTAATGTGCGATATTTGTACAAGGTGGTAGAATGTATAAGGCATTGTGCCACAATGTGAACACTTCGGTGTTTCTATGAGATGAACTGTTCTGTGATTTAACTGTTCAATAAAAGAACGTTCTATTCATACATGATCCGTTATTGTTAAGTCTGTGCTAATGATTCTAGCTAGACAAAATGTGTTTGAAAAAGGTAGAAGAATGAAAGTATTTTAAAATGAAAGTGAATATTGTTTTAAAATGATATGAATCAAGATTATTCCTATTATTCAAGCTACTTCATAACCTTTGTTCGGTTATTGAAGTCCTAAAAGAATGTTTGAATTCTTGAAGATGTTTGTTCAACTGTGATGACTTGTTGGGCAATTAAATGCTCACACTTGCTTTAAATGAAAACATTTTCAAATGAAAGCGATGTTAGATTTACCTTAAGGATCCCGTAAAGATTAAGCTGACGGTATCCAGATGAAGTGCCATTCAAAATGTGAATGAGCGAGAAGATCAAGTGAAGACTTGTAATATAGAAATATGAAATTGAACTATAGACTAGTTTAAGAAACTGTTATGTATCCTTGGTGGCGGATAAAAGTCACTCTTGTAAGATAAAATGAATAATGTATTTATCATTATTTATAATGAAAAAGGTTATATGGTTTTTAGAACCTAGGATTTGAGAGTGTATGTTGTTATATTTCAGTATATAATGATGTATGTTTGAAAAAAGATGGGATCGTGACGTACGGAATCCGGGTGTGAAGATATACCGGATTTCGGGGCGTTACAAAACGTGTCTGAGCAACTTTCCTAGAGCCATCCTGAGCCCACTTGTAAGACCCCGAATTTTATGAAATGTAAGTATTCAATTTTTTTATAATTCTATTTAGTAAATGGTTAAATTGATAAAAGGTTAAAGTTAAGGGTGATATGTGAATTTTTTTGCAAAGTAAGCAAGTTGTCATAAAATATTTGTTGTGTCAGGGAATATTCGTTTGGTCAGAGAATATTCGTTTTAACAGGGAATATTCGTACGACGGTACAATCATTGGTGGGCCCCACAACGGAATAACTGTCTGAGTTAGAAAACGACATAAATAATTTTTTATAAAAATAACGGCAAAAGTTTTACCGTTAACTGTTGAAATATCCGGTGATAAAAATACAGTAATACGCGTGGTTGCAACTATACACGGTATTGCACAGTATCTCTGATTATTGATGCTTACGTAAAAGCCACTCAGTTTATTCAATTATTGCAACAGTAATTGCTGCATAGTATCTAATATTATTGATTCAATTATTGTCACAGTATCATCTGCACTATATTTTATATTATTTAATCAATAATTGAGAAAACACATTTATTCATATGATTATTTATATTATTGACAATGTCTAGAAAGTTCTGTCGAGAAAAGAGGTTTTGTCACCTAATTGCGCGCCAATAAGGAGAAATTTTTATCGGAAAGCTCCCTCTTACCTGGTAATGATCTGGTTGTCAATATTGTAAGTTATAATATTAATGATGAATAATTGTTAATAGATTAAAAATGTGTTTATTAAAGATAAATGATTTGTGGTAAATTTTTATTCAATTTTTTATATAAATATAGGGATTTGTTATGAGGCATTTGTTATAAGTTTGACTTAGTATTTGTAATACCCGAGAATTTCCATGTCTTATGAATATATTAATGACAATAAATATTTATTTGAATATAAATGATTTCGTATTATGAGATGAGTTAACTCAATTATATTAAAGTGATTAATGTGGAGTTGTGATGAACTTGTTGAAAGCCTTGTGTGGCACGGTGGTGGGAAATATTAATAATAATATTAATCGACGAAAGAATTATTAAGTGAGCAATTAATTAATATTAATTGTTAATTGTTATTGTAGAATATTGATTAATTGTTAATGGTAATTAATTAATGATATGTGATTATTATTGTTAGCAACATGTCTATAAATATAATAAGAATTATATAGATAATTAATTAGTATAGAGATCCATAATTACATTAATCAATGAGGAATGGATTAATTAATATTGGTGTTAATTAATCAAGAAAGTGAGTAATTTATTTATTTGACATAAAACAAATAAGTAAGTTATTAGTATAATAAGATTATATTGACTGTTATGTGTAAGTGTGCAATAATTAAAAAAAATATAAAAAACAACTTTTTTATATAGTGTAGTGTGACATTTATGTGACTATACTATATATAACAACCCTATATTACGTCTTATTAAACTATATTGTATGAAGTGATGTGATTGAACATATGAGAACTATATGTTATAAATATATTATGAAATGTCTACGTGACAATATGTATGTAGGTATACATTAAAATAAAATGTATATGGATTATATGTATGTTGCATAACATCTACTACCTTGAAATATCAATTATGTAAATTATATTGTGACATTATGATATAACCAATGTATGTATGATATTTATATAAAATATAACATAAGAGTAGGAATTTGTACAAGTGTTGCAAGAATGCTGAGTTAATTGGCTTGTCCCAAATTTAGTGTCCAATTGCTCCTCATTTCTCAGTCACGTGAATCACATAAAGGCTAAGGCCTATTTTCTTTTTCTTCTTCCAAGCTCTTTCTAGCTGATGATTATAGGGGAGTGGTGGTTATGATGATCTTCAACTAATATCTAACAACTCTTTGATAACCTTCATGTAATCCTTCAATCCATGAGTTTGATTTAGTGGGGAATTCCATTGTCTATATAATAGTTTCTCTATAAATACAACCCATCTCCTTCTAATTTGAATTGCTGAGAATTTCATTGAGTCTGTGAATTATGAATTGAGAGCATACAAGTATTCTAAGGAATTGGGAGTTCATTTAGTAGCAAGCTCATTTCATATTACAGAGGTATAACCCCTCTTCCTTGCTTTCCATTTTCATTTTCTATCAAAAGAGTTCTTGAGTTTTTGAATTTCAAATTCTTGATTATATGGAGTTAAATGATAATGGAGTTGGGTAATGTCCATATAGTTGTTATATAACCATATAAGCATATTTTAACTGTTATATGATTAATTAGAAATGAATTTGTGAATAATTTCGTGGTTGAATAAAGTTTTGCCAAGGTACTATTCCCCTGCTCGAACTGCATATGGCGCATAAGTAAGGCTTAGAGATAACAACTTCAAGCCGCAGCAGTAATTGCTACCACCTTTTGTGTTCGAGCTTTGCTTTCTGTTTTAAAATATGATCAGTGTTGGTAAAGTACTATGACTTAAACTAGCATGCAAGCATGTGTAATGTGTATGTACAAGTATATTAACCTAATGTGAGCATGTTTTACTAGATTAGCATACATGATTAATGAAAGTGTGTAGTTAAAATGAATTTAGAAACTTTAGAAATGAACTTGATGGGTATGTATGCCATGTTCATATACTGACTTTGCAAGCATGTTGGTATGATTTAAAAATGCATAAATAACCTGTTAACATATGTTTATATGATTCGTAAGGGAGCATGAACATGTTGAACGTATTAGTAAGCTTTACTAATGAAAATACGAACTTTAAACGAGAATGTTAACATACTAATTTGAGAGTTAGAATCTGATATTTGTGATATGTTTGATGATGCTCTTAGACTCACTCATGTAGTATATGTAAGAACCCACATTTTTAGAAAATATTAAAATAAAAATTTAATAAATAAAATTCTTAAGGCATGTGGAGGGTTCAAATAAGAATATATATATATATATATATGTGTGATGTAAGGTATGTGGTATGGTGTTGCATGGAGTAATATAAACTATGCAATAAGTGATTTCTGTGTTTAATAAATATATTATTATTATATATTTGTTATTTATTGAAGAGGCGAGTTATTTGAAGTAAAGAAGATGGATAAAAATTTATCTATCGGTATTAAATAATTTATGTGAAATTATTTTATCATAGTAAGTTGGTGACATTAAATGTCTTTGATAATCACCAATTTCTTGAGTATATGTACGTTGTTGATGAGAAAAGAAAATAGATATATCTTTAGATAAATATTGGTTAGAGATTTATTGATTAATATTGAGATATGGTTAAATGTATAGATTAAAGAATGGAGTTAAGATAATTTATAGAAAGGAAAGAAAAATAATTATGGTATATTTCTAATAAAGGATATTAAAATAAATTGTAGCATTTGATGATTTTAATAAAAGGGGGAAAATTATTTTGAAATTACCTTATAGGTAATGTGTGTGATTAAGTAATATGGTAAATATATGAAAACCTATTTGCTATATAAGTTGATGGAAACAATTTATCATAATAGGAAATAAACTTATTTTCTATATATAGTGTGTACGTGTGTCGTGCATGTAAATATTTTAATAATACATAGGTATTATATTAAGAATAATATCTTGAGAAAATGAGTAAATCTTTTTATTATGATTAGTTCCTATATTAGAGAAAACATGATAAAAGCATCTTATTTTATGTTATGGCAAAATACATAATAGTAATGCATTTCCAAGAGGGTTAAAGTTAAAAGAAAACTAAGTTATTTGAATTTACTAATTAACTTGAGTTATTATATTCCCGCGAATGTTATAAAGAATATTTAAATATCTCCATTCACGATATATTTATATATGTGAACCTTGTGATATTACAGTTCGATGTAAATTGAACATATCATAAATAGTAATGTGGTGCGAAATGAATAAGTAATGAAAATGAGAATAAGCTTAATGTAAGCTTGTGAGATATGCCTAGTGTGGCAAAGTGATGGAATAAGCATTCATTAAATAATTTAATGAATGAATAATTGAAGAAATTAAATTGTATGCGCAATGATTATATATTATAGCTACATCTAAATGGTATGAAATGAAATGTGACACTTCAATGGTAACTTTATAATATATAAAACTATATACTAAAATTAAATGAGTTACAAGCTACATAAATAAAGCTTATGTGACAATAAGTATGTGTGGGAACATTAAAGATGTACTATATCAAAGAATTACAAGTTATTTCAATAAGTGAGTCTAATTTGAATAATAAAGTTTTAAGAGATATTGAATTATTAGTGGCCAATTAAATTGAGTCCATATATGTTATAAATTGGACTAGATTAAAGTACATGAATTATATGATGTGGGTGTACATATATGTTTGTACCCATAATTTTATATAATGTAGCAATATTAAGCTATGAAAATTTACTAGATGAGCCTAAGAAGAATTAACTTTAATAGACTGGGGATTATTTTACTAATAAGTGATGAGGAAATATTACTTGTCCCATATTCATAGTCCCAATTTATTTTCAGCCGTGTATAGGCCATTGGCCTACCCCTCTATTTGCTTAAGCTCAATGATGGTGATGATGGCCAATGGTGTGGGTTGAAGGGAGTGGTTGGAACCTTTTCACTAACTCCTTCTTGTCCATTGTTCTCTTCCATTATCCACTAAATTAAACCATGGTGCAAGACCATGAAATGGATAATCCTTTCTTTATAAATAGAGTCCCCTTCTTCTATTTCCCGTTGGTTGAGTTGTCTGAGAAATGGGTTATGGAAGTTCAGTAGAACTGAGAGCAATTGGTGGATTGAAGTGCTATAGTTAGCAAAGTTAAGCTTCAAGAGGTAATAATTGTATACTTACATGTTCTTGAATTCAAAGTTCTTCAATTACTAGAAAAGAATAATGAAAAACTTGCTTTTGAGTCACAAAATTGATGGCTAAGGATTGTTATAATCCATGAATTATTGTTAGATATTGTTAATATAGTCAAATGCGAAAACAACGGAAGTTAAACGAACTAAATTGGTTGAGAAACGAATCCGTAGTAAAGAGAATCGCTAAATGTGCTAAACTTTGAAAAAATGGCATAAATTTTGAATTGATTCTTGAATTTGAGTGTTTGCATGTTTGGAATTGTTAAAAGCATGCTAGGGATGTTTAGTAGTAAGTTTATATCAAGTGAGTATCATTACATTCCTGTTTGGCCAAAATTTTGGCATGATGGTTCATAACAGGGAATAAAATTTCGAGTTGCAGCAGCTAGGCCCACCCCGGTGGTCTATTTTTAGGCAAAACCCCACCCCGTGAAGGTGGTCCGATGTACGACATGTTGAGAAATCTCGACCAAACATGGTTTATTAAAACAGCCATAAATTTTTCATATGAACTCCGATTGAGGAGATTGAAGATGATTCGGAACGAGAACGAATATACCTAAAACTTTTGTTCTTTAAGTGTTTCAATTTGAGGTCGTTCGAAGGGGTAAAAATAGTAAGCTTTGTGACTGTTACGTATTTGGAGACAATCGAAGGGCGTCGATCGAGCACATATGAAAGTATAGTGCTCCCAATGATGGAATATGTTATTCTAAGTGATAAAAAATAAATATGCATGATAATAGACATGTCATATAGCTACGATTTCTTTACTCACAATGGAATGTGTTAGTTCTCGGAGGCACAATATATATCTAGAAGGGGGGGGGGGTTGAATTGATAATTAAAAACTTTTCTTTTAAACTAGTTAGTATGATGGTGATTAATGCACAGCGGAATGAGTATTTGATAAACCTTCTTTTAGATATCTTGAATTAATGAGAGTGAGGAAGTTATGACAGTTATAATAGTTATAATGGACACAACAGTTTTAAGTGATTCAGAGCACTTAAAGCTCCTAATCCACTCTTCTACTCATTGAGTAGGAAATCCACTAAGGATGTCTGTTACACTTCTTGAATCTCATAGATTCCTTCTAGACCAGCAGTCTAGGCACTTCTTAGTTCACTCTTGAACTCTTCAAGTCCAGCAGACTTGGTTCTTTATAGTTCTCTTAGAACTCTTCAAGTCCTTCAGACTTGGAACTCTCACTTAAGTTGATTGGTTGTTGTTGAGATCGTGATTGGTGCTACTCAGTTGCTATTAAGCACTTGTTCGAAAGAACTGAGTAGCTGAGCAAGCTTTCTCTTTTTCGCAGATCGTAGAATTTAGCGTTGAGTGTTCTTGTGCGTTTTTGTTCAATGCTTGCTTGCTTCTCTCATCTGTCTGTGTTCTGTATATATGTGATCCTTTTAAATCTATCCGTTGAAGTCATTTGATGAGGCATTAAATGCGTTTGACATTTCTGAGCTTTGATGGAGACTTTTCTGCACATCTTCTGAATTGTAATCTGGCTCATTGACACAACAGACTTCTTTCTCACCTAACACCTGAAAAGGTGTTTTCCTCTGCCCAATGGTCCTTTTCTTAGCTTCTTGAATACGTTTCTTTTGATCAATACTAAGGATGTCTTTTGTACCGTTGGGACTGGTGAGTGCTTCAACGTTCAAAACCCATTCCACATTTGTTGGAATTTTTTTCCAAACAAAAGATAGGGCTCGATGCTTCTAACACAAGACAGATGATACTCTACGATGCATATCGTGGTGTCTTGTCATATTTGTGCTTGGTCTGAATAGAACACTATGATTTCTTTTAAGGGTTTTCATGCTACGATCTTTCCACACTACGATCTTTGTTTGCTCGTCTTGCAGACTCTATGTTTTTGAGAGCACACTAAGATCTCTGAGTTAGCTTTCGCAAACGTCTAGACCACTCTACGATTTCTGGAGAGGCCCTTCGAGGCAGATTCACTACGATCTTCTAAGCTCTATGATCCTGCCTTAGCTTTTGCATTCAGTTGATCAGCTGGATAGACTGCGATTCTATTGAAGGCCTATCTATTTCTTTCTAGTCATAGATCAACCTAACATTTTTGATCTCTTTATCTATACAAGTGAACATTAAAGGCTAAGATCAACCTAATAATTTTGATCTATCACTAAGTCCTTGTACATATATTCCTTGAAGGACTTTACATATAATCATGAGCATTTACTTTAAAACATCAAATCAAAATATGCATTCTTCCAACAATCTCCCCCTATTTGATGTTGACATAACCAAGGAGATTTGTTGTCATGATTATTAGATTTTGTATGTAGTTGCAGCAAAGTAAACATGACTTAGTATTTTAGTGAGCAGCTGAAATTTCTAGAGAATAAGCATGAATTTATTGATGTATGAAGACAGATAATACATTTAAGTTTGACTACATCAATACGACTTAAAATTCAACTTATCTCTATTTCTTCGGCCTTTTGCTTCTTGGAGGATTTGCATATTCCTCAGCTCTCCTTTTTCTACTTGCTTCATCTCTTCTGGCTAAATCTTCCAGCTCACTTGGGCTTAGTCTAGGATTGTGATTATGCCTATTCATGAATGCAGGATCTCCAATTGGCATTCTTAGGCCTGTTGTTGTCACCTCATGAGAGCTAGTAGTTGGCCCTAGACTCCTTAATGATTGAGCCATTAAAACTTCCTACTAATTAGCTCGTTGGGTCTGATGGCTGGATCGTGGAGTCTGTTGGTGGATTTTCCTTGCAGAAGGATTCCTCAAGGAGTGAGTTTGGAATTGACCTCTGCCTCTGCCCTTGCCTTCTTGATCTCCTTTCCCTTTATTCTCCCCCTTTATGTCAGCATCAAGGGTTCGAATGTCTTTAGAGAGGCAAGTGACTCCTTGGACAAGCTCGTTTAGTTGACTATGAGTTTGAGCAATGTCCTCGCGATTTTCTTGGATCAAAGCATCATAACGAGTTTCACGTCGTTGAAGGATGTTTAGGACAGTTTCAGTCTGCTGCATTTGACCCATGGAGAAGTCTTGGAATTCCTTAACTGCAGTTTGGAGACTTGTGATACTCTTTATCATTAGTTCGTTCTGAGATTCTTGAGTCTTTTGTAAGATCAAGACAGCATCCCTATGTCTTTTAGCTGCGAGAAAGTGGATGTCATCCCTGTCTTTTATGCTTTGAAGCATTTCTTTGATGATCTCTTTAAGCGTTTAAGAGAGCTCGGAGCTTGGGAGATTATTTGCAATATTGATCATTGATGTTAATCTCAGCTGAATAAGTGCAGTGTGATCTTCAAGACTCTCATCGAGTTCCTTGATCACTTTCACAGACAGTGCTGACAAATTAGCCTTTATGGACAACTCTGAAAGAATTTCATTGAGTTGGGGAATTTGTGAAGGAGGTGGTGTGCTGTTGAATTGATCTTGCAATGAGTAGAGAGCAAGATCAAGATTGAAGTATTCATTTTTGGATAAGGAGGGAATATCTGATGGAGGGGCCTGGGTTTGGATGTTTAAGTTTGGTGGCTCTACGATTTGAGGTTGAGATTCTACAATGGAGCTGGAGTCAGTGATTGTAGAGATGGTGGGATGTGGGAGCATTATGAATTTGATCTTATTTGGTTCCTCAGTTACAGAATTTTGGGATTCTGCAACTGGAAATTGGTTTAGTGGATGGAGAATAACTTCCAACCATCGTGGGAATTCATAAAACTGATTAAATGAGGATGATGGCAAGTGATTAACTCTGAAGAGGGTTGGGATAGATAGTACCTCGGGTGCGACGCCCCCAAAATAGGTATACATCACCTATTCTGAGTCGCCAAATACATGGTACAAAATACAAATACAATCTTTAATATACAACAAGAAAGCTATGAGTTTTAATATAAATATTATCTTCTAGACAATATCCACTCTCAGAATAAGTCCTCATTACATTTATTGTCACACTATTTAACAGAATAGTGAGGACTACTAATACTATCATCTGGACCGTCACTCCTTTCCCCGACTAGTCTCTGCCACGCTCATTTCCTAAAGAGAACAAAGAAAAGAAAGGGTGAGCTCAACTAGCCCAAGAAGAAATATTATGACTAAGATAATGCGTAATAAATTATCATTAGTCTTCAACAATGTTAAACTAATAAAATACAATAGACATCAAGTTTAATCATGATGTGAAACATGCAATCTATTAAAAGAGTCAAGTAGAGAATAAAATCTACTATCTTTTATGATTTAAAAAGTTTTTCATCACTTTTATCACTGGGACACAACTTAATAAATAATCCACATCATCCCTGCACTACGGCCAAGGATATTCATAAGTATCACAACCATAAATTATCCATGCACTAAGGGCCAAGGATATTCGTGAATTCATCAATGGTCATGATCATGCCAACAACTGTCCATCAATGCACTACGGGCCAATAAGGACTTTTACCACATCATTAGTAACATTACTACGGCCATGATTACACCGAATAATCCTCGTTCATAATCATACCAAGTTCATCTATGCACTACAAAACACGTATGACTTTCAATAAAATATAAACATGAGGATGATGACAATGATATAAGAATTCAATAAAACAAGTTCAAGAATTAATTTATCCAGGAACTAATAACGTCCAAATTGTCAACATGATACTTCTTTGTAGAGTAAAATTCAAGAATGCTCAGAAGAATATTTCCATGAAAAGATACAAGATGAAACACAAATATCAAAGATATTTCACTAATTTCATGGAGTATAGAAGTCAAAACTTTAACCAACCGAGTATAATAAAGAATGGAATAACAAAAGAAATCACCATGCATGCGGTATTCAGATGAGACGAGTTATTCTAACGTAATAATAAATAACGAAACTAGTCAAAGCGTAATACGACATGCATGTGATATTCCAACAGAATAATAAAGAATGGAATAACAATGTAAATCACCATGCATGGGTACTTCAGATGTAGACATGTTATTCCAATGTAATAATAAATAACGGAATCGGTCCCACAGAAACGCGTAAAGGATATTCCAATGTAATAATAAAGATTTAATTAGGTCCCAAGAGAAAACGCATGCATTATTATATTCCAAATGTAATAATAAAGACGAAACCCAGTCCATCGTAAAACGCATGCATGTGATGTTCCAAATGTAATAATAAAGAATGGAATAACAACAGTAAATCACCAAGTATAGGGTAGATCACAGATACAGTTATTCCAACCGAATAATAAAGAATGGATTAGCAAAAGTTCTCTTCACGAATATAAAAAATAATAATACCTTACCTTATAAAGAAAGAGTACTCCAGACGCGGTAGAAGCGGGATATACTTGAAGAAACTTGCACTACGCTTCAAAGCTTTCTTAAACGCTAAAGAAATACACTCAAGATTATAGAAGAATAATTCTCTCTACGCTTCTCTCTAGAGTTTCAAATGAATTCGTAAGAAATAATGAAGGAATGAGCTTCTATTTATAGAAGAATGGACTGAATAGTAACCAATCCATGAACGGTCCAGATCGATTTACTTTAAACGGACGGTCCAGATTGGTTTATAATAAAATATAATATATTCTTTATAATCTAATAAAACGAATAACTTTTAAAAAGATTTTACTATGCAAATACTATGCAGGCACTATGCAAACACTATGCATAATAAAATCTAATATAATCTAATTATTGTCTAATAAAACAGATAACTTTATAAAAGTATTCTGTTTTATATAAAAAGATTTTACTATTAGCCTAATAAAATGAATAACTTTATAAAAGTATTCTGTTTTATATAAAAAACTTTTTTGTTTTATTACATTAATAATACTAATAAAACAAAACTTCTTCATCATTATTATTATTCACACTATTAATCGACCAGGTCGTTCCAAGGAAAGAGGGGGCTTTCCAATAAGGATTTCTCCCTATTGGCGCGCAATTAGGTGACCAAACCTCTCATTGGCAGAACTTCTAGACATCGTTAATATTGCAAATAATAATATTAATAACTCTGTCATCTCAATTATTGATTTAATAATTTATAAAAATATCGACAATAATTGAATAAAACTGAATGACTTCTCACGTAAGCATCAATAATCAATACCGTGTGCTACTATGCAACCACGTATATTACTGTACTTTTACTACCGAGTAGTTCAACAGTATTAACGATAAAACTTCCGCCGTTATTTTTAATAAAATATTTTTGTCATTTTCTCAATCCGACAATAATTCTGTTGTGGGGTCCACCAATGATTTTTCCGTAGTACGAATATTCCCTGTTAAAACGAATATTCCCCGACCAATCGAATATTATATAACAACTTGCGTACTTTGCAAAATTTATAAATATTACCCACAACTATAACATTATATCAAATTTATTCCATAATATTCAAAAATGATATTTATAGAATATTCATTTTTATTCATAAAAGTTGGGGTCTTACAATCTCCCTTCTTATGAAATTTCGCCTCAAAATTAGGGGTACGACGCACTGGTATGTCAAAGAGGTAAGGATACCTTGATTTCATTTCGCATTCTAACTCCCGTGTCATTTCCTCAACATCGTGGTTCCTCCATAAAACTTTGACTTGAGGTATAACCTTGGAGCGTAGAATATGTTCCTTCTTATCCAAGATTTGAACAGAACCACTTCATACGTTAAATCTTCCGCTATTTCGTCTGCTTCTAACTCAATAATGTGATTCGGTTCATCACATATTTACGTAACATGGATATATGAAAATGTTATGAACACGAGACATACTTGGCGGTAAAGCAAGTCTATAAAGCTACATTCCCTACTCGATCGAGGATTAAAATGGGCCAATGAATCGATGATTGAGCTTTCTCTCTTCCAAATCTCATAACTCCTTTCCATGGAGCAACACATAACAACACATGATCTCCAATATCGAATTCCACGTCCTTTTGATGAAGATCAACATAACTCTTTTATCGGTCTTGTGAGGTTTTTATACGTTGTCGGATCATTTGAATCTTTTCCATTGTCATACGTACCAACTCCGGTCCCAACAACGTTACTTCACCCACCTCATCCCAGCATACTGGAGAACGACACTTTCTTCCATACAACGCTTCGAATGGAGCCATGCCAATGCTTGCTTGATAACTGTTGTTGTAGGAAAACTCCACTAATGGTAAGAACTTGTCCCAACTTCCCTTGAAGTCAAGGACACAGAGTCTTAATAAATCTTCAAGAGTTTGAATAGTCCTATCAGATTGTCCGTCTATTTGAGGATGATATGCCGAACTAAATCGTAAATCCGTGCCCATAGCTTTTTGCAAACTAACCCAAAATCGTGAATTAAACTTGGGTCTCGATCAGAAACTATGGATACTATCATACCATGTAATCTTACAACCTCGTTTATGTACATACGAGCAAGACGTTCAAGTGTATAAGTTTCTCGTAGAGGTAAGAAATGAGCAGACTTGGTTAATCTATCAACAATGACCCAAATTGAATCTATACCCTGAGAAACCTCAGGAAGACCAGTAATGAAATCCATGGTAATGTGCTCCCACTTCCATTTTGGAATTTCAAGTGGTTGCAATGGACCTTTTGGTACTTGATGCTCCGCCTTGACTCGTTGACACGTTAGACACCTTGAGATAAATAGCGCTATCTCTCTCTTCATATTGCCCCACCTAAATGTATGTCGAAGATCATGATACATTTTAGTTCTCCCAAGATGGATTGCAAATGGTGTGTTGTGCGCCTCCATCATGATTTTATACTTTAACTCAGGGTCGTTAGGAACACAAAGTCTGGAGTTGACTCGAAGTATTCCTTCTTCATCGATTCTTGCTTCTGGCATAACACCTTCTTGTACTTTCTTCCTCATATGCATCAGCTCCAGGTCTGTAGCTTGAGCAGCTTTAACTTTATCGATTAAAGTCGGTTTCACTCGTATATTCGCCATTATCACTTGGGTCCTTGGAGTCTTTATCTCTATCTCCATCCTTTGCAAGTCATACAAAATGGGCCTTTACGTTGCCAATATCGCACTCGTACCCGCATATGATCTTCTACTCAATGCGTCAGCTATCACGTTCGCTTTTCCAGGATGGTATTGGATGGTATGATCATAATCTTTCAACAGTTCAAGCCAACTTCGCTTTCGCATGTTTAGTTCCTTTTGAGTGAAGAAATATTGTAGGCTTTTATAATCCGTAAAGATCTCCACTTTCTCCCCATACAAGTAATGCCTCCAAATTTTAAGTGCGAAGACAACAGCTGCCAACTCTAGATCATGAGTAGGATAATTCCTCTCATATTCTTTGAGTTGTCGAGAGGCATAGGCTATGACTTTCCCATGTTGCATGAGAACACATCCTAATCCTTTGCCCGAAGCATCATCAGATGACAAATCCTCAGAGCCGATGGTATTGTCGAACAGTCTTTGAAATGAGCCTCCTCTTGAGTTCTTGAAAACTCTTCTCGATGTTCCTCACTCCAACCGAATTTTGTATCTTCTCGAGTCACCGAAGTTAAGGGAGTAGCGATTCGAGAAAACCCTTCCACGAATCTCCGATAATAACCAGCTAAGCCGAGAAAGCTACGTACTTCGGTCACTAATTTAGGTTTCTCCCAGCTTTGAATAGCTTTAATCTTTGCTGGGTCAACAGATATTCCATGACTTGATACCACGTGCCAAAGGAATGCTACTTCCTTAAGCCAGAACTCATATTTCTTCAACTTAGCATAAAGCTTATATTCACGAAGCTTTTGGAGTATCAGCCTTAAGTGTTGCTCATGATCTTCACTGCTTTTGGAATAAATAAGGATGTCATCAATAAAGACGACCACAAAGTGATCCAAATATTCCTTGAATACTCGGTTCATCATATCCATGAAGGCAGAAGAAGCATTAGTCAATCAAAAAGACATGACTAGGAATTCATAATTCCCGTACCGAGTTCTGAAAGCCGTCTTTGGAATGTCATCGGTTCTAATCTTCAATTGGTGATATCCAGAACAAAGATCAATCTTTGAAAAGAATTTGGCGCCTTGCAACTAGTCAAACAGATCATCAATACGTGGCAATGGGTACCTATTTTTGATGGTGACATGATTCAACTTTCGATAATCAATACAAAGTCGCATACTCCCATCTTTCTTCTTCACGAATAGAATAGGAGCACCCCAAAGAGAAGTACTAGGACGAATGAAACCGATGTCTAACAATTCCTGCAGTTGGGTCTTTAACTCCTAAAGTTCAATAGGAGCCATTCAATATGGGGCTTTGGAAATAGGTTTTGTACCAGTTTCAAGGTCAATACAAAATTCAATTTCACGCTCTGGGGGTAGGCCAGGAAGTTCTTTAGGGAATACATCAGGAAATTCATTAACAATAGAAATATCATTCAAAACTGACGTATTTTTGTTTAGATCCATGACATGAGCTAAGAAAGCTTGACATCCGTTTTTCAATAAACGAATAGCTTTATGGCT
The DNA here is from genome assembly GCA_020205605.1 of Panax ginseng. Classification (NCBI taxonomy): domain Eukaryota; kingdom Viridiplantae; phylum Streptophyta; class Magnoliopsida; order Apiales; family Araliaceae; genus Panax; species Panax ginseng. Next base: position 86,449,122 of record CM035139.1, on the reverse strand, counting down.
TGAGATGACATTGATTGATTTTAATGGTTTGGTTGCTTGAATTCGCATTATAGGTTGATTAAGAATATGAAAGCTAACAACCTTATGAAAATAATCAATTTTTGCATGATGAGTGGTTAACCAATCAATCCCTAGAATTACGTCAAATGCAAGTATTTTTAATGAAATAAGATCGACAAGTAATGTGAGGGTACCGATTTGAACCAAACAAGACTTATAAATAGTGGATGTAATGAAGGTTTCTCCCAACGGAGTTTCAATAGATAAGTCAAAGTCCAATTTCTCCGGAGTCAAATTTAAACGTTGAGCGCAAGTAGGAGAAATAAAGGAATGGGTAGAATCGGTATCAAATAAGGTATATACTTCGCTAGAGTTTATGATAAGCTTACCCGTGATGACCTCATTCGGGTTCCTTGCTTTCCGGAGGTCACGACAAACGCCTCCTCAGCACTCACCGGCTTTGACTTTTCCGGGCGCCCTTTGGTGCCTCCATCCTAGCCGAGCTTGTCTTTGGTGAATGACAAAATCGGGCTAGGTGACCTTCTTCCACAATTATAACATGCTTTGGACGACATCGCATACTTTGACCGATGTGTCCTCCCTCCGTATTTGAAGCATATGATAGGTGGTCGTTCTCATTCCTTAACAACACGTGCTAATGCTGACGTCTTTCCATCATTGTTGAATCTCCTCTTCTTGAAATGTCCATTCTTATTGCTTTGTCCATGATTACCACCGAAGTGGTTACCATTTCTGGCGTGTTGATTCCCTCCGTGCTTATCGTCACCGCTTCGATGACTGTTATCACTGGTATTATCATTTTACCGGCTGCTCACTTTTGGTTGGGTTGACTCATTATTACGCTCCAATAACTGAGCCCTATTAACAACATCTGAATACAAACACAGTTTATGAGAGATAAGATATTGACGTATCTCGGGTTTCAAACCACTTAGAAACATTCACGTCATTCTCTCCTCATTATCAACCAAATGGGACGAAATCCGGGACATTTCAAAACATCTTCAAAGGCGGCAAAAGTTGAGTACGCTTTATAGATTCCCACCAGTAATCTGCCTCTGCCCGCAACATAAAGGTGGAAAAGGGAACCTTTTGCTCCTTGGAGCAACCCAAGACATCAAATATCTTGTTGATCTGTTTTATCCACGTCTCCGCCTTAAGTGGTTTTGGCTCTCCAAATAAATCCGGTGGTCCCAGCTCCTTGAACTGTTTAGTGGTGACCAAGTCCGAGAGTTGCCGTGTTTCCACCTCGCATTTTGGACGAGGAGCCGCCTCTACTTTGATGTTGCATGAATTGCATGAAGCCTCTGAACATTCAATCATTCATCATTTGGTTAGTGTTGTTGTTTTCCTGAGGATTGTAGCCTTCTTGATGCACATTATCCTGATTATTGATCTGTGGAGACTCAATGGTCTCCTGTGCTCCATTGATGTTCTCAACATTCTTGGATGCCATTTCAAACACTGCCACAAAACAAGGGTTAATTAACATATCATATATTATCCCTATACTCTCAATGACCACCAATTAAATATCAAATAGACTTAGGTAGGTCATACTAGCTAGCGAAGGAATTCCCCGCCTCCCTCCTAGTTCTTGTCTCACATCTCACCAGGATCATATCCCTAAGCTTTGATACTAATCGTGACGCCCCCAAAATAGGTATACATCACCTATTCTGAGTCGCCAAATACATGGTACAGAATACAAATACAATCTTTAATATACAACAAGAAAGTTGTGAGTTTTAATTCAAATATTGTCTTCTAGAAAATATCCACTCTTAGAATAAGTCCTCATTACATTAATTGTCACACTATTTAACATAATAGTGAGGACTACTAATACTATCATCTGGACCGTCACTCCATTCCCCGACTAGTCCCGGCTACGTTCTCATTTCTTGAAGAGAATAGTGAAAGAAAGGGTGAGCTCAACTAGCCCAGTAAGAAATATTATGACTAAGATAATGCAGAATAAATTATCATTAGTCTTCAACAATGTTAAACTGATAAAATACAATAGACATCAAGTTTAACTGCAGTGAAACATGCAATCTATTAAAAGAGTCAAGTAGAGAATAAAATCTACTATCTTTTATGATTTAAAAAGTTTTTCATCACTTTTATCGCTGGGACTCAACTTAATAAATAATCCACATCATCCACACTTTACTGCCAAGGATATTCATAAGTATCACAACCACAAATTATCCATGCACTACACGGCCAAGGATATTCGTGTATTCATCAATGGTCATGATCACACCAACAACTCGTCCATCAATGCACTACGGGCCAATGAGGACTTTTACCACATCATTTGTAATATTACGATCATGATTACACCAAATAATCCTCGGTCATAATCATACCAAGTCCATCTATGTACTACAAAAGCCACGGATGACTTTCAATAAAATATAAACATGAGGATGATGACAATGATATAAGAATTCAATAAAAACAAGTTCAAGAATTAATTTATTCGAGGAACTAATAACGTCCAAATTGTCAACATGATACTTCTTTGTAGAGTAAAATTCAAGAATGCTCGTAAGAATATTTCCATGAAAAGATCTTGGATGAGCGCCAAATATCAAGGATATTCCACTAATTTCATGGAGTATAGAAGTCAAAACTTTAACCAACTGAGTATAATAAAGAATGGAATAACAAAAGAAATCACCATGCATGCGGTACTTTGCATAGACATGTTATTCTAATAGAATAATAAATAATCTAACAAGGTCGCGTAATACGCTTGCCAAGCGAGGATATTCCAACGAGTAATAATAAAGAATGGAATAACAACGAAATCACCATGCATGCGGTGCTTAGCATGACAGTTATTCAACGTAATAATAAATAACGAAATCGGTCCCAAAAAACGCATGTGACAACCCGATATTTTCTATATAAATAAATCATAAATTTTAGATATAATTTTTTTTTTATTTATTAAAATAAATATGAATGATATGTGTCAAGGTAATGTGTAATTATTATTATATGTGTGATAAATAAAATTTATTTATTACATTAAGTATTGCAAATAAATTTATTTTAGAATTTATTGATAATTATCAATTATATTTTTATACTAATTAATTTTATAGTAAAAATGTTTTTAATGTTTATTTTCCAAGGAAATAGGATAATTATATTATTTTATATGATATGATTATAGAATTTTATAATACTTATTTTATTATATGAAATTATTTGAGAATAGTTAAGTTAATTATTTTAACTTAATTATTAAGGTTATATATGAAAGATAAATCGATATGGAATCCAAACCCTAATTTGGGTTTTGATCAAGGAATGAGAATAATAATATTATATTATTATTTGTCGATTATTATAGATAAGTATGGTTATGCGTAATGTTAATGTGTGGAACAGTTTTATTATATTACAACTAAACCCTAATAATATTTTTATAAACCCTAAATACTAGTCTAATAAACCCTAATTTTTGTTCTGAGATAAGGAATAATGATAATAATATTATTATATTATAATATTTTGAATTTTCAGTGCCATATATATATACACCCTGTATGTGGACTGACAATGGTTGGTCAATTATGATGTATAATGGTGCAGTATTTAAAAACCCTAGTTTACTGTGGAAAAACCCTAATTTAAAACTCAAATCGTGAATTTAAGGCTATTATATAACTGTGATATATGTTGTGTGCTACTTCATGGTATGCTAATTAGGAAACCCTAATTATTAAATTTAAAACCCTAGTTTATATTTATATTTTCTAGATATTAGAAAACCCTAACTATGAATGAAAACCCTAATTCGGAAACCTAAACCGGAGGTTTGATCTGTCAAGAATTGTGTTACTATAATTAATAACACGTATGATAGACTTTAATTGCTAATTAAAATAAATCTAATTAGTAAATTAAAACCCTAAAACCTAGAACCCTAATTTAATTTCTAGAAACCCTAATTGTATTATGGAAACCCTAAATTTTGGTATTATAAACCCTAATTGCTTTATTAGCAAAGTTAATTGTGATTAAGGGTAATAAACCCTAATGTCCATGTATAAGATAATTACAAACTTAATTTAGTTAACAAATTTATTTTTTTAAAAATTTTAGAAACTAAAATTTAGTTATTTTATATTATTATTTTTGTAATAAACCCTAATTGTTAAATCCTAAATTTGGAAACTTTTGAAATCCTAATTGCTAAATCTTTAAGGGTTAAATGTTAAACCCTAAACACTAAAATTTCTAAACCCTAAGCCCTAAGGCAATTTTCTAGAAATTTAAGGAAATGACCCTTATACCCCTAGTTGTATTATTTAGGCTAAATATTAGGTTTTGACATTTAGGTTGAGTTGTTAACCAACTCATACTAACTCCACCAACTCCACATGCACGATTTTGCCAGCAATCAGCCTCTAGGATGACCAATACATGCATCTAAATTGTTTATATATAGATTGAGAGAGAGAAAATGATATTTTGGTTGCTAAATTATTCACCAAGTTCATCCTTGAGCCCCTCTCTCTAAAACCAACGAAAAATTAAAGTATATCAGTCCCTTTATCAAGCCCCACAATCACAAACAACAGATCAGAAGCCAAAGATCAGAAAATCAAACCAAGAAAGGTATAAAACCTAGCCTTAATTTCTGTCCAAAAGTTGTTGTTAGATCTTGTGAATTGATGTTGTAATATGTTGTTTGTAGTCTAAATTAATGATCTGGGTCGGTATATTGCAAGTCCATAACATCTAAAAACTCAAATCAATGATTTTCAAAATTCTAGAAAATGTATTTCTGTTATCTGACATCAAATGTCAGGGGCTGTAGATCGTTTTGTGTTTATTGTTTTTGTTGTTTAAGTGTTGGGTTATGTAGCTTGGTATATGGTCTTTAAGATCCAAGTGGTAGAATAGCTATTTGATTTCTGGAAATAAAGTTATTCACGATCGAATCTGGTTATTGGCAAAGCATTATTAGGGTACTTTAAGGCAACCCGAAACTAAAACCAAATGATGACGACTTTTGAACGTACGATCGACATCCTTGATGATTATTGGTTGAAGTTTTGGTAATAAAGTTGTAGCTGGTAATGTGGACTGTAGATTCATGTCTTAAAACCCCACAAACAATGAACATATCGAACGTAACAAGTGGTCAAAGTAGACAACTTGAACTGTTTTTGGCATTTCTGGAATTTCCAGAAATAGGATGAACAGGTTTTCTGACATGGGTTGACCGGATTGTAAATTATGATTCTGATATAGTTTAACTGGTTTAATGAATGTTATACGTACTATGTTATATATACTACAACTTTGAACTATTAGATCACCATTAAATCAATCGGAACCCTTAGATCCTTAAGCCACAATATGTCAACTCGGCGGATCGGGTTTACGGGTTACCCAAAAACCGAAACGAATCTGACAACGATTTTAACGGCTTAGATCTAGCAATTGAATTGTTGTATGACCAATCGATTGTGGGGAAATGTAATATTACATTAGTATCACGATCTAGAAAGCATTAGATGGCCCATAGCAGCATTTGTGAATAAAAAATTGCAAGCGGTCAAACAAGCAAAGCTTGAACACTTGAATTGTCGATGTTCTTGGCCTCAAAACACCAACAGCAACAGATATCTGTCGCTAAAGACCTACAGCTGATGACGGTTCCTATTATTTTTAATTTCTGAAATTCCAAAAATTAGTTAAAAATAGAAAATAAATTATAAAAATTACAAAATTAGTTTTAAATTTTTTTTTTAAATTATGAAAAATAACTTTTAATTATTTGGGATATTTTTCATTAATATTTATAATTATTTGAATATTAATGATATTTAATTTATTTAATTAGTATATCAAATAAATTAGAGAAAATGATTTTAATTATTTAAAAATCATTTTAAATGAGATTAATGTATTTTAAAATATTTTAAGGGATAAAATGTAACTTTTAATATTTTTGGAGAAATTTCATTAATAAATTAATATTAATGATATTAGATTTATTTGATTATTAAATTAAATAAATAAGATAAAATGATTTTAATGATTTAAAAATCATTTTAAATGAAAATAAAGTATTTAAAAATATTTTAAGTTATAAAATATAATTTTTAATATTTAATGGTTAATTTCATTAATTAATGATTAATAATAATATTAAAGTTATTTAATATTTATATTAAATAATTTAGTTAAAAAATGATTTTAATATTTTAATAATCATTTTAAATAAAGATAAAATGTTTAAAGATATTTTAAGTTATAAAATATAACTTTTAATATTTAAAGGATAATTTCATTAATAAATTAATATTAATTATATTTATTTAATGATTAATGATATTAAATTTATTTAATAATTATATTAAATAAATAGTTTAAAAATGGTTTTATTAATTTAAAAATCATTTAAAAGGATAAAAAATATTTTTAAGTTATAATTAATGACTTTTAATATTTAGATAATGGTACATTAATATTTAAATATTAATGGTAATTATTTAATAATGATTTTAAATGTTTTAAAAATCATTTAAGGGTAATATTAATACTTTAAAAAATATATTTAAGTTATTATGCATAACTTTAATATTTTGGCAATGGTTTCATTAATAGTTTAATATTAATTAAATATTAATGGGAATAGAATTATTTGATATTTAAATCATTTTATAATGATTTCTTGTTTGAAAATTAAAATGATAAATTATGATAATTGTTTGAATATGATTGTAAGTCATTTATAAATGTTTTGATATTATTTAATTAGTCTATATGGATATTGAACTTGATATAGAGTCTTAGACTCGATTTTTACCCGATAAAGTTGTCGATGAAATGGCGTGGTTCGAAAATTGATCTCGGACATAGATAATTTAGTTAGTTAACTGTTTATTTATGATTCAATGGTGGTTAAGGTTATGTAACAATGCGATTAGGAATGTGTTGATGTTTGTTTGTGAAACCATGATTGTTGAACATGTGTGATAAGATGATTATGTTATGTGCTGACTGCAATAGGCAGTGTTATGTGTTATGTTATGATATACTAATCAGTAAAATGATTTGATTAATGATAGGTCGTGATAGAAAAGATAAATCTTAGTTGCGTAAGTGTAAGCAGCGCATCAGGCAAGTATCCTAACTTTGCATTTTCTTTATGCAATGGATAAGTGTAAGAATGTTTCAAAGTTATATTATTCTACAGATTGTTAAAGCTATATTATATAAGCCCGTTGATTATCAACATGTTAGTATATGATAATTCGGATAAATATATTCTGTTCGTTAATTTCTATAAATGATTATACAAGTGTCCCCACTTGGATAATCATTGTATTTAATCGCATGTTGATACACCTTTGATATACATATATGTTGAATTATATAAGACCTTTGTTATGAAAACCCGAAGCGAAATGAACATCCCGATAATGGGAAAATTTTTTATGCGCTTCTGACGGACAAAGGATGAACGATAATATCGTTCTAGCAATGTAGTATTGATCAATCTGAGGCCCATGGACATACACCCTCGAGCCCGTAAGCAATGGCGGGTTTACGAGATGAATTTACTGTTAACCTTTTCGAAAATGAAAACAATGTTCATGATATGTCACGAAAACTTTATACATAGACAATACACGATTTCAAAAACTTGAACGAGGGTTGTTATGCTATTATTATTGGTACAGATTACTTCACAACTCTTGACTGGTTGTAGAAGAATATTATAAAGAAAAACATTTAAATTCTTTTCGACTTATATATATATAATACTTCTTTGGGCACTCAAATGCTCATCCTTGCTTAATTTAAATGTTTTTACTAAGTATGAAAAGTTAGAAGGCTCGGCCAGAACAAGTGAAAAGGAAAGCAATCGAGAATATGTTATTGGTATCATTTGTAATAGATAGATTGTATTAAGATATTGATATGTATTATATATCAGTGTAAAGAATGTAGTAAAGGTTGCGTGCTTGGGATTAGACTACGATAAATGTAAGTTAAGTTTATAATTTAAATTATTGTTATTATTATTAGTATTATTCCGCTCATAGAAATGGTATCATAAAGTACCGAGTTTGGGTTTCAAGTATCCGGATTCGGGGACTCTACATCATGGTATCAGAGCTATAGGGTTAGAAACCTTAGGTGGGTTAGACCTTAGGCTATAACCTTAGAACAAAGGGAAACGTTGAAAATATAAATAACTCATGTAGAGTTTAAAAAGGAGATGAATTGAATAAATTCATCGTCGAACAAAATAAAAGATAACTTATAAAACTATTATGTGTTGTGTGTATTTATTATTTGCTAGTCAAGATAATTTTGTGTGTAGGTGTTAGAAAGGAATAGAATTAGGATAACCTTAAGTCGTAAAGAATAAGTCAACATCCATGACTGAGCCAATATCAAAGCCAATAGCTGCAATAGAGGCTCACATTGAAAGCTACCTCAAAGAGGTGGTTAATTTGGAAAGTATAGTACTGGATCAAGAAACGATAAGTATGACAGATAGGTAAATTGTAGCTAAAGGATTATAAGTGGTCAATGTTGAGTTCTTAAACTCATATGTCTGTGATGAGTTCTTAAACTCATAAGGTGTTGAAAGTTGTGACAAACTGGATATAGTTATGTGTGAATGGATATTGAGGATAATAGGAATAGATAGGTTACTAAGTAATTGATCGTTAGTGAAGGTGTAAGGAATAGGTAGTGTTAATATTAGTTGAATATGTATAATTTTAGGTGGTGTATATGATAGGTATGTTGGTATAATGTAATATTTTGTATAAGTTATGGCAGCTATTCCTGACTTCCGAGTCACAAAAGGGATAGCGGATGTTAAAGCAATATGTGCTATGGTATGGCGTGCTATGGTATGGCAAGTGCTATGAATATGGATTTATGTTGGATTAATAAAGTAAGTTGGTATGAAGATAGTAAAATTTATACGAATATTGGTTAATACAGCAAACCGACTTTTCAAAATCTAATATTTTGAATACATGATTAGTTGAATAGAAAGTTTTGCGTTATATGTTAAGCGTTTACGATAAGGCTTAGAATGTAAGGTAATAAAGAATAATTTATAATAATGCCATTAAGACGAAAATGAAACCAAAGGATAGAAGGACACATCAACAAAGTCGGAGGACAATCGGACGACATCGAAATTTTTATGAATCTGAGACGCTTCAAGCTATGCGAGCGAATTACCAGTAGCGAAAAAAAATCAACCAGATAATTGAGCGTAGAACGTTAAAGACTTCAAAGTGGTCCTATTGCGAGGATTTAGAATATCAACCCGACCGGTAGAAGCATATGTTATAGCTAGGATAATGAAGGGCAAAAGACCATTTTTTGCTTTATAAAGATAAAAGAAAATAATCTTAATAATACCGAGATAAGCCGGGAATGTGATTAAAAAGGAAAAGTTATGTATAGAAAGTAAGGACAGGAGGGATATATATCTTTCCTAAAAGTCCCAATCTAAGAAGGTATAATAAATGTGTTATGTGCGAATCAATGGAGCATAAGGTGAAAGACCGTCCAAGAAAGGAAATGGAGACAAGGAATGCGAAAATGCGAAAAGGCAGCAGGGCATTGGCGACATCGGGACCGACATCAACAAATAAATCAATAGAATCAACTGCAAGCGTCTTCAACATGACCGTTCAAGATATCGTGGCAGCCGGGGATGCAACTCCAGGTATTACTCAAACTAATTTTATTTTCTAATATATTATTTTCTTATATATAGTAAATTATTTTTATAAATTATTTTGAAGGAGGAATTTGAGTTCTCTTAGAAATCAAATTTCTGTTTAAGAAGATAGATAAGCTTTTTCTTTGAATAGTTAAAGATCGGATCGATCAATTATGATCGAGATCTACTTGCAATGATTGTATATGCTATGTACCTTACGGTAAGTATAGGTTTTAAAAGGTGATTAGGGACTAATCCTTATAAGGAGGTGAATGTGACAACCCGATATTTTCTATATAAATAAATCATAAATTTTAGATATATAATTTTTTTTTTTTATTTATTAAAATAAATATGAATGATATGTGTCAAGGTAATGTGTAATTATTATTATATGTGTGATAAATAAAATTTATTTATTACATTAAGTATTATAAATAAATTTATTTTAGAATTTATTGATAATTATCAATTATATTTTTATACTAATTAATTTTATAGTAAAAATGTTTTTAATGTTTATTTTCCAAGGAAATAGGATAATTATATTATTTTATATGATATGATTATAGAATTTTATAATACTTATTTTATTATATGAAATTATTTCGAGAATAGTTAAGTTAATTATTTTAACTTAATTATTAAGGTTATATATGAAAGATAAATCGGATATGGAATCCAAACCCTAATTTGGGTTTTGATCAAGGAATGAGAATAATAATATTATATTATTATTTGTCGATGTTATAGATAAGTATGGTTATCGTGTAATGTTAATGTGTAAACGGTTTTATTATATTACAACTAAACCTAATAATATTTTTATAAACCCTAAATACTAGTCTAATAAACCCCTAATTTTTGTTACGAGATAAGGAATAATGATAATAATATTATTATATTATAATATTTTGAATTTTCGATTATATATATATATACACACCACATATGTGGACCGATGATGGTTGGTCAATTATGATGTATAATGGTGCGATATTTAAAAACCCTAGTTTCTTCGTGGAAAAACCCTAATTTAAAACTCAAATCGTGAATTTAAGGCTATTATATAAGCGTGATATATATGTTGTGTGTTACTTCATGGTATGCTAATTAGGAAACCCTAATTATTAAATTTAAAACCCTAGTTTATATTTATATTTTCTAGATATTAGAAACCCAAACTATGAATGAAAACCCTAATTCTAAAACCTAAACCTGAGGTTTGATCATCAAGAATTGTGTTATAATTAATAACACGTATGATAGACTTTAATTGCTAATTAAAATAAATCTAATTAGTAAATTAAAACCCTAAAACCTAGAACCCTAATTTAATTTCTAGAAACCCTAATTGTATTATGGAAACCCTAAATTTTGGTATTATAAACCCTAATTGCTTTATTAGCAAAGTTAATTGTGATTAAGGGTAATAAACCCTAATGTCCATGTATAAGATAATTACAAACTTAATTTAGTTAACAAATTTATTTTTTTTAAAATTTTAGAAACTAAAATTTAGTTATTTTATATTATTATTTTTGTAATAAACCCTAATTGTTAAATCCTAAATTTGGAAACTTTTGAAATCCTAATTGCTAAATCTTTAAGGGTTAAATGTTAAACCCTAAACACTAAAATTTCTAAACCCTAAACCCTAAGGCAATTTTCTAGAAATTTAAGGAAATGACCCTTATACCCCTAGTTGTATTATTTAGGCTAAATATTAGGTTTTGACATTTAGGTTGAGTTGTTAACCAACTCATACTAACTCCACCAACTCCACATGCACGATTTTTCCAAAGAATCACCTCTCTGTGACCAATACATGCATCTAAATTGTTTATATATAGATTGAGAGAGAGAAAATGATATTTTGGTTGCTAAATTATTCACCAAGTTCATCCTTGAGCCCCTCTCTCTAAAAAACCAACGAAAAATTAAAGTATATCAGTCCCTTTATCAAGCCCCACAATCACAAACAACGAGATCGAAGCGAAAGATCGGAAAATCAAACCAAGAAAGGTATAAAACCTAGCCTTAATTTACATCCAAAAGTTGTTGTTAGATCTTGTGAATTGATGTTGTAATATGTTGTTTGTAGTCTAAATTAATGATCTGGGTTCAGATATTGCAAGTCCATAACATCTAAAAACTCAAATCAATGATTTTCAAAATTCTAGAAAATGTATTTACATTATCTCGACATCAAATGTCGAGAATGTAGATCGTTTTGTGTTTATTGTTTTGTTGTTTAAGTGTTGGGTTATGTAGCTTGGTATATGGTCTTTAAGATCCAAGTGGTAGAATAGCTATTTGATTTCGGAAATAAAGTTATTCACAATCAAATCTGGATTGGCCAAGCATTGACCGGGTACTTTCTGGCAACCTGAAACTAAAAACCAAATGATAATGACTTTTGAACTACGATCGACATCCTTGATGATTATTGGTTGAAGTTTTGGTAATAAAGTTGTAGGCTGGTAATGTGGATTTGTAGATTCATGTCTTAAAACCCCACAAACAATGAACATATCGAACGTAACAAGTGGTCAAAGTAGACAACTTGAATCTGTTTTAGCATTTCGGAATTTCGAAATAGGATGAAACGAGTTTTTCGACATGGGTTGATTGGGATTGTAAATTATGATTACGATATAGTTTAACTGGTTTAATGAATGTTATCGTACTTATGTTATATATACTACAACTTTGAACTATTAGATCACCATTAAATCAATCGGAACCCTTAGATCCTTAAGCCACAATATGTCAACTCGAAGCGGATGGGTTTACAGGTTACCCGGAAAACCCGAAATGCAATCGACAACGATTTTAACTACTTAGATCAGCAATTGAATTGTTGTATGACCAATCGATTGTGGGAAATGTAATATTACATTAGTATCACGATCTAGAAGCATTAGATGGCCCATAGCATTTGTGAATAAAAAATTGCAAGCGGTCAAACAAGCAACTTGAACATTTGAATTGTCGGTGTTCTTGGCCTCAAGAACACCAACGACAAGAATATATATCTCGCCATTAAAGACCTACAAATGACGGTTCCTATTATTTTAATTTACAAATTCCAAAAATTAGTTAAAATAGAAAATAAATTATAAAAATTACAAAATTAGTTTTAAATTTTTTTTTAAATTATGAAAAATAACTTTTAATTATTTGGGATATTTTTCATTAATATTTATAATTATTTGAATATTAATGATATTTAATTTATTTAATTAGTATATCAAATAAATTAGAGAAAATGATTTTAATTATTTAAAAATCATTTTAAATGAGATTAATGTATTTTAAAATATTTTAAGGGATAAAATGTAACTTTTAATATTTTTGGAGAAATTTCATTAATAAATTAATATTAATGATATTAGATTTATTTGATTATTAAATTAAATAAATAAGATAAAAATGATTTTAATGATTTAAAAATCATTTTAAATGAAAATAAAGTATTTAAAAATATTTTAAGTTATAAAATATAATTTTTAATATTTAATGGTTAATTTCATTAATTAATGATTAATAATAATATTAAAGTTATTTAATATTTATATTAAATAATTTAGTTAAAAATGATTTTAATATTTTAATAATCATTTTAAATAAAGATAAAATGTTTAAAGATATTTTAAGTTATAAAATATAACTTTTAATATTTAAAGGATAATTTCATTAATAAATTAATATTAATTATATTTATTTAATGATTAATGATATTAAATTTATTTAATAATTATATTAAATAAATAGTTTAAAAATGGTTTATTAATTTAAAATCATTTAAAAGGATAAAAAATATTTTTAAGTTATAATTAATGACTTTTAATATTTAGATAATGGTACATTAATATTTAAATATTAATGGTAATTATTTAATAATGATTTTAAATGTTTTAAAAATTATTTAAGGGTAATATTAATACTTTAAAAAATATTTTTAAAGTTATTATGCATAACTTTAATATTTTGTGATGGTTTCATTAATAGTTTAATTTTAATTAAATATTAATGGTAATAGAATTATTTGATATTTAAATCATTTTATAATGATTTCGGTGTTTGAAAATTCGTGATAAATTATGATAATTGTTTGAATATGATTGTAAGTCATTTATAAATGTTTTGACTGTTATTTAATTAGTCTATATGGATATTGAACTTCGATATAGAGTCTTAGACTCAATTTTTACCCGATAAAGTTGTCGATGAAATTCCGTGGTTCGTAAAATTGATCTAGACATAGATAATTTAGTTAGTTAACTGTTTATTTATGATTCAATGGTGGTTAAGGTTATGTAACAATGCGATTAGGAATGTGTTGATGTTTGTTTGTGAAACCATGATTGTTGAACATGTGTGATAAGATGATTATGTTATGTGCTGACTGCAATAGGCAGTGTTATGTGTTATGTTATGATATACTAATCAGTAAAATGATTTGATTAATGATAGGTCGTGATAGAAAAGATAAATCTTAGTTAAGTAAGTGTAAGCGGTAGATCGAAAGTATCCTAACTTTGCATTTTCTTTATGCATGGATAAGTGTAAGAATGTTTCAAAGTTATATTATTCTATTGTTAAAAAGCTATATTATATAAGCCCGTTGATTATCAACATGTTAGTATATGATAATTGGATAAATATATTACGTTAATTAATTTCTATAAATGATTATACAAGTGTCCCCACTTGGATAATCATTGTATTTAATCGCATGTTGATACACCTTTGATATACATATATGTTGAATTATATAAGACCTTTGTTATGAAAACTTAAATGAAATGAACATCCAGATAATGGGAAAATTTTTTATATGCGCTACTACGCGGACAAAGGATGAACGATAATATCGTTCTAGCAATGTAGTATTGATCAATCTGAGGCCCATGGATTTGTACACCCTCGGGCAAAATAAGCAATGGTAGGTTCTGAGATGAATTTCTGCTTAACCTTTTCGAAAATGAAAACAATGTTCATGATATGTCACGAAACCTTATACATAGACAATACAGTTTCAAAAACTTGAGCGAGGGTTGTTATGCTATTATTATTAGTATGAGATTACTTCACAACTCTTGTTGGTTGTAGAAGAATATTATAAAGAAAACATTTAAATTCTTTCAAATTATATATATATAATACTTGCTTTGGGCACTCAAATGCTCATCCTTGCTTAATTTAAATGTTTTCATTAAGTATGAAAAGCTAGAAGGCTCGGCCAGAACAAGTGAAAAGGAAAGCAATCGAATATGTTATTGGTATCATTTGTAATAGATAGATTGTATTAAGATATTGATATGTATTATATATCATGTAAAAAATGTAGTAAAGGTTGCGTACTTGGGATTAGACTCTGATAAATGTAAGTTAAGTTTATAATTTATATTATTGCTATTATTATTAGTATTATTCCGCTCATAGAAATGGTATCGTAAAGTACCGAGTTTGGGTTTCAAGTATCCGAATTCGGGGACTCTACAACGCACATACAAGATATTCCAACAGAATAATAAAGACGGAACTAAGTCCGGCGTAAAATGAACAGACAGGATATTCCAACAGAATAATAAAGACGGAACCAGGTCCGGCGTAAAACGCACAAACAGGATGTTCCAACAGAATAATAAAGAATGGAATAACAATAGAAATCACCAAGTATAGGGTAGACCACATATACAGGTTATTCCAACAGAATAATAATGAATGGAATATCAGAAGTTCTCTTCATGAATATAAAAAAATAATACCCCTTACCTTATAAAGAAGAGTACTCCGACGGTAGGGCGGAGATATACTTGAAGAAACTTGCATTACGCTCAAAGGTTTCTTAAACGCTAAAGAAATACGCTCAAGATTATAGAAGAATAATTCTCTCTACAGTTTCTCTCTATTGAGTTTCAATGAATTCATAAGAAATAATGAAGGAATGAGCTTCTATTTATAGAAGAATGGATTGAATAGTAACCAATCCATGAACGGTCCAGATCGATTTACTTTAAACAGACTATCTCAGTTGGTTTTACAATAAAATATAATATATTCTATTTATAATCTAATAAAATGAATAACTTTTAAAAAGATTTTACTATCTGCAAACACTATGCAAGCACTATACAAACACTATGCATAATAAAATATAATATAATATAATTATTGTCTAATAAAACAGATAACTTTATAAAAGTATTACTGTTTTTATATAAAAAGATTTTACTATTAGCCTAATAAAATGAATAACTTTATAAAAGTATTCATTTTTATATAAAAGATTTTCTGTTTTATTACATTAATAATACTAATAAAAAAACTTCATCATCATTATTATTATTCACACTATTAATCGACCGAATTCGCTCCTGTGAAAGAGGGGCTTTCCAATAAGGATTTCTCCCTATCATGCAAAGCAATTAGGTGACCAAACCTCTCATTGGTAGAACTTCTAGACATCGTTAATATTTCAAATAATAATATTAATAACTCTGTCATCTCAATTATTGATTTTATAATATATAAAAATATCGACAATAATTGCATAAAACTGAATGACTTCTCACGTAAGCATCAATAATCAATACCATGTGCTACTATGCAACCACGCGTATTACTGTACTTTTACTACCTAGTAGTTCAACAGTATTAACGATAAAACTTCCGCCGTTATTTTCAATAAAATATTTTTGTCGTTTTTTCAATCCGACAATAATAATTACATTGTAGGGTCCACCAATGATTGTGCTTGATAAATGCGAATATTTCCTGACCAATCGAATATTATATAACAACTTGCGTACTTTGCAAAATTTATAAATATTACCCACAACTATAACATTATATCAAATTTATTCCATAATTTTCAAAAATGATATTTATAGAAAATTCATTTTTATTCATAAAAGTTGGGGTCTTACATCGGGTTTATTCTTTGAGGAAGAGTTGTTTGTGAGTAACTTCTTGGCAAAGTTGAACCTTCCTGGGAATCCATTAGCTAGCACTAAGATGGCCGGATACTCTTTGAAGCTCTAAAATATGTGACTCCAAGAGTTTAGAATTTGAGCTTGATGGAAAGGCATCATAGGTAGATATGCAAACAGTTGCTCATAGTTGGCTCTTCTGTACCCATCAATGCCCATAGCTATAATCTCGACCTCGTCCCCTTCATCCTCTTCTCTGCTTTCGTTGGAGGATTCCATTATCTCAATAGCCTCATAATGTTCTTGCACTGGTTCTTCTTCATTTCTTACAGGGACCTCTTTTTCTATCATAGAGATGTCATGAGCCTCCCCCTCAACTTGATCAACTTCTTGTACTATCAATAGCTCCCCCTTACCTAGAACACTTTCTAAGATGGGAGCTTCAGGCATCTCCCCCTCAGTAGGTGTATTCTCTATCAGATCTTCAGGTGTCTCTCCCTCAGTTTGAGCTTTGACTTTTTGGCTTTCATTTGTTGGTTCCTTTTCAGCAACCAATTCTTTGTCTTCCCTCTTTAGTACTTCTGCATTGACAAAAATATATTTCTTGACCAGTTTTCTTCTTGGTTTTCTAGGCTAAGCCATAGCCTCAGGACTTTCTTGAACTTCAGTTTTGTCCTGCTGACTAGCCAGAATGTTTGATTCAGCTACTTCCTTGCTTGATGTATTTGGTCTGGTCTCTACGATCGGTAGAGACTCTACGATCGAAGAGATGGATGGCCTTTTGGACTTGTGGCTGATTTTATTCTTCTTCAACAGCTAAGATATGGTAGCTCTATCTTCTTCTGCCTCAGCCTGCTGTTGCTTCCTTCTTAGGATCCTTAGAGTCTCAATGTCCGAGGACTCTACGGGCTTATTGGTAGTGGATCCTTAAGGCTCTTCTATAATTCTGGCTTTCGGCTTTCTTTTGCCTTTGCTTTTTCTGATCAAAGCAATGGGTTCTTCCTTGTTATCTTCTTCTTCTTCTTCTTCTTCTTCTTCTTCAGTTTCTCTGATAACTGACATATTTCCTGGTACTCCTGATTCCTTTATTTCACTAGTTCTTCCACTGGATTCAGACATCATTCGCACATTTTCAGCTGGATTCCTTTTCCAGTTCTCGAATAGTTGCTGAGTCATTCGACGGTTTGGATTAATGGCTTCTCCTTCATCGTCCTCAATTAAGTCACCCAGAGCAGCCTGTAAGATGATGCTTATAAATCGCCCGTAGAGCATCTTTTGAGAGCTCTTTATCTTCCTTGAGCTGATTAACCACTTCCCAATCCATTCAAGTAATAGAGCCCCATAGTTAAGTTGTATTTCATAACATATGGCGGTCATGAGCTTGAGTTGCACCTCATTTATAGAGTCATGACAAGACCTCTTGCAACATATACATTTTCCAACAATATAAACTAGAAATTCATACCTTTGTGGAAACTCCTTCTTCTTATATCCTTTGGCAGATGGTGATTTCTTGTGATGCATCTTTTTGAGTCCCTTATTGAAGTCTATTCCATCTATGGACGGATACCCTTCAGGTTTGAGACCTAGGGCTAGATTGATGTCCTCAGCATTTAGTTTGATTTCTACGTTCCTGACTTTTACAGTGATGGTGTTGTTTTCAAATACAACATTATTATAGAATTCTTTTACCAGCTTCGGGTAGATCAATCTTTCTGTACCCAAAGCTTATTTTAGACCCGCCTTCTTCAGTAACAACAGAGTCTTGTGAAATTTGGGTTCAGCTATTTTAAATTTGTCAAAGCAAAGTCTGTAGCCAGAGATGACGTTGGGAGCCGCCATTGATTTTCTTGCAGGAAGTGTGACTGACTGAGCTTTCTTCTGGTTTAGGGTTTTTGCTTGAGAGAGGAAGAGAGAGATGATCTTTTGAACTTCAGATTTCACAAAGACGATTTTAATTTGTACTTGTAACTTCCCTCTCTCTATTTTGCTTAGTGGGATAGGTGTCAAGTTTTGCTTGGCTCTACGAATTCTGACTTAAGAGGATTGTACTGATTTGTCCCTTAACTTCTTCTAAGCTAATATGTTCTTTGGGAGGACTACGATCGTGGGATGGTCCTTGGAGTCGTCGAGTCTGTTATACCATCGTTGAGTCTGTTCAACAGTTTTCATGTCTGTTACCGCATCGCTTCCACCTTCAGCGAGTATGGCCTTCTCTAACACCCCAATAAAAGTGTTCAATTGGAACATTGACACCTTGCTATACAACCAGGACTTCAGTCCCTGCTCGAAACGTCTTGCCTTTCTCTCGTCAGTATGCACTTGATATGTGGTGAACCTAGCCAACTCGTTGAATCTTGCTGCATAGTCTGATATAAACATATTCCCCTATTTCAGCTCTAGAAACTGGACCTCCATTTGGTTCTGCGAGCTAGTCGGAAAATACATCTCGAAGAACATCTCCTTGAACCTCTCCCAGGTAATCACACCTTCTCTTCCCCGGACCTTATTTGCTTGTCACCAATAATCGGCAGATTTGACATAAATGTTGTTGTGTCACGGTTTTCTAGTCCTCTCCGATTCAGGCGACGTCAAAAACTTTCTCCATCTCCATAACCCAGGTTTGAGCTTCTATCGGGTTCATGGAGCCTTTAAACTCTGGCAGTCCCACCGCCTTGAAATCCTTGAACGCTGTATTTGGTGGGGCTTGAGGTTGATTGTTAATTGATTCAGCCAATAAATTCACCAACTACTGAACGGGGTCAGCATTGGTGTTGTTGTTGTTGTTATTCGTTGACCCTTCCCGGGCTGGTCGACGATTTGGTCATCTTCTTGGTGACATATTTCTATTAAGAATATATGTTTATTAAGTCTTTATTCAATCCCTTAAACATTTAAGGCTTAACTAAAACATTTAATCATAATCACTTAACTCATTATATCAATAAACTCTGATATTTATTCAAATTGAAAGTTTTAACACCAAACCATAGCATCACTGCTATTTACATCGACTATCCCGAGATAAAGAATCTACATGATTTAAAACATTAAAATATTCATTTGTTCATAAACACATCAGAATTTACATCTTTAACTACCAGATAAGTTTTCACATAATTAAACTAATCCCATCACTGTCTATTAAAGCACTGAATAGTCTTGCCACATTCCTTTTCCATGATGCGGAACATCATCCTGCGATCTAGCATATACGACGGTAGTCCTTCGAACTAAATTAGGTATCTCATAACTCGATCCTGGGCCTCATCCATTGCATTTTGAAGTGTAGAGTACGTCTCCCCAAGCTTAGCCTTCTTCGCACGACAATCCTCTTCTACAAGATCAGCACAACGTGACTCTTTTACCCAGCCCTCCTCTACTATGGTCAGCCTTTCTGAGCTCTCTTTCAGTTCCTTCTTCAACTTCTCTATTTCTTCGGACTTCTCCTCGGTTTGACCCTTCTCGTGAACTAAATCCCACTCCACGTTTCCCAAACGTGTGTGAAGAGTCACAATCTCCCTATCTTTTTGCTCGATGGTAATCTGATGAATAACCGTCTGCTCCTTCAGCTCCTGAATAGTGTCTCGTAACTATATGCTACGAACATAAAGCGAATCATACATCTCAGCATCAATGGATTTCGGTGGGAACTCCTCTTCTTCCTCAGGATCCTCCTCTGGATTAGTCTCAGGCTCATGCTCCTGACCAACAACAGTGATCAACGGATATGGCTCTCTCTGTACCAACTTCTCCCTGACGACATGAATGTCTCGGGGCTCCTCCTTTGTAGGTACTCGGGGGTCCTCCTCCCAGCTCGACTAGCTCCTCCAACATCTGACATCCTGACAAGACAATTTTAAGTTTTAGTTACTAATCCGAACTAGCGAGCACATAATTTAACACATAAGCACATAAAGTCTTTTATTATCTTCAATGAATTAAGAAATTCATTTTTTAGAACTCAATAAGAGTTTACCACCACTATGTTCTCGATCTCCTACAAGGCTACTACCTAAGGTTGTTCCCCCACCTAAGGTTCATAACCTACAACTTTTATACCAACCTGTGACACCCCCAAATCCGGGTACTTCAATTCCACGGGATTTGGTGTTCACTGTACAAATATCATCTATCTATCTACCCATATTAAATTCAAACCATGCAATAGATAGAAATAAATCCTCCCTTTATGGGGTTACAACATCTAAATAATAAATATAATCCCAGGTCAAACTAACCTTAAACATCTATGTGGAAACATAAACAAATAATAAGTCTTAAACAACATCAAGTCTCGACAATAACATTCTTAAAATTAAATAACAAGTCTTCATCACTTATTAGCTTTGCCCTTGCCTTTGCTAGTAGAAGGCTCGTCGGACCTTTCGTTATTAACTGCAATGTTATTATTATGCAAGAGTGAGCACGATTGCCCACAAGTATAATAATACAACAATAAATAACATGCGAGTGAATCAAAAAAAAACTTCTGTAACAAGAAAACTCGGCTTTTGAATCAAGAATGAATAACAAGAATCAAAAGAAATTCTGATGGTCATAAGACCTTGAACTATGTCCTAGGTTATCAAGTGTTTATACTTGAAACCTTTAACAGTCATAAGACTATGGACTCTTCTTCTCGTACTTAGGGGGATTAACCCTTAGTACCATACTGTGCACAATATCTTAACGCTAAAGCGTAATTAATCCCCTATAACAGGGTTGTTCATCTCAGTTTGACATTAGAGTCCGCACCAAATGAAGTTTGGTTTGGATCAGCTCAACAATGGTTCTCAAATTTAAAACGTTCATCAACTATGGACTAGTCGCTAGTCTTACAAGGTTCAACAATAATTGATATTCAATTTGAATAATAAAGTTCAAGATGTATACAATCGAATAAGTATTGTATAACAAGAATTATGCTTTTAAAGAATGATAACATCTAATATGAAATCTTGACTTGAACAATAATAAACAAGATAGAATAAGGAACTTGTTTTATGGAAAGAAACAAGGTTTAGGAACTTGCCTCGTGCGTAGGCTAAACGATTACTACTTCCGTTCACCACAAATTCACACACATACCATATGTATTCACGACATTCATCAGTTACATTTTCACTTAATTATTTAATATAAACTCCACTTTATTTAACAAATCATTACCCTTCTAATTTAATTACTTAATTAAATTAGAATATTTTCATTCCTTACTATTATTACACTCGAATAAATTATTTCATAATAATTTCCATCGGATATTTATTTTATTCCATAAATATTTCAACTAAAATATTTATTTTATTTGAAAAATATTTTAATAATAATTTCCATCAAATATTTATTTTATTCCAGAAATATTTCAACTAAAATATTTATTTTATTTGATAAATATTTTAATTATTATTATTATTATTAATTTTTATTTTATTTTATTTTTTGCCCAAAATGAGGTAATTTAGTTTAGTAACGCTTGCACGGGAAATGGGTTACCAGACTCGATTCTAGCTTTTTTCTTTGTACCACGACCAAATTAGGCCAAAAAAAATCTCTCCCAATTTCAACTATACGTTCTGTGAAGAACACATAACAGAGCCATAACTTCCAATTTTCTTGTCCATACATTAATTTAAGCATACCCATATACTATAATTCATATATGATCATTATCCAACCTTTCTAACATAATTTTAACAAGTTAAAACACATAATTTATAGAATCAAAACATGTAATTTTACTGTTCTTGATGTTCTTGAAAGTTTTGAACACAAAACATGAAAATTAACACTAAGGGTTCGTTATAACACCAAATATGTCCATTCGAAGTTTGTTTTCTTCGTTTTAACGTGCATAATTATATACAAGCATAAAATTTATTAGATAATATATGATTGACGTATTAATTTTATGAATAAGGGCCATATGGCCATATTTCTCTACTCTGTAATTTTGTAGCAACAATATAGGACGTATTTTCATGAAACTGATGCTATGGAACAATAATATATAGCACAACACGTTCTAAAACATCTCATCACATATATAAACACATAATTATTACTCTTTCCAACTACAGAGATTTTAACAGAAACTTGAAAGTCATTTTCATGAAAACTTTAATGATGTAAAATAGAAATTGGGTTGAAGAGATTACCCAAAGCGTGGACGAGTAGAGATGAAAATCCCTTTTTCAGATACTACTTCAATCACAGAGTTTCTAACAAAATTCCTCTGAATTCTCTCCGAGCTCTCAAATTTTATTAAAAATAGAATACGTGAAAAACAAATAATAAGCCTGATGCGTATAAGAACTGGCGTGGTGGTGGTCAGTTACTCAATCATGGGTTAACTGCTCTCAACCCCCACTAAGGCCTTGTTTGGCTATTCATAATAACTCATTCCCATTAATTTAATAAACTTCTTATACTATAGTTTAATATAATGTCACGCTCATTTACACAATAAATCTAATATCTTATTTAATTTAATTTAAATAAAATATAATAATTTCTCATTTAATTCATATAGTCACATAATTAAATTTCTCGCTTATTAATTATGTCAAATTTATTGTAGACACTCGAAATTTTCTGCATACCTATTACTAAAATTGCAGGAGGGCAGATTCATCTTTTGGAGATAACCCTAGAAGACAGCTCACATCCATTCCGGATACTACCAGAAGTTCAGTTTCAAAACTCGGAACACACACCAGGAACATCATCTCCAACCCCGGAACACACACCGGGAACATCATTTCCAAACCCGGAACACACATCGGAAGGATCATTTCCAACCTCGGAGATAACCCCGAGTTTCATCCTTGGCGATAACACCAAGGAATGCCGTTCCAGTTCCGGCAATAACTCCGGAAATGCTTGTTTCAAATGCATGCTATCAGCTTCAATCAGACCTCCCGCCGAGGCACTCATACCTCAGACTCGGAACTAACACCGGGCAGATAGGCATTCTCACAGATGACCTTGCGGCATTTAAACACTTATAGCAGTCCAATCTCAGATGTAACCCTGAGCAACGTCTGCTTTCAACTCAAACCGGTGATAACCCCGGTGAGGAGTCAAACGTCATCTTGCCACCTCAACACCTGCGCGTCATCTCAACACTTCATACATACATACATACATACAACAATGTCCTACAAGAACCAAGGAGTTCGAATCCCGAGTGACTATTACGCGTGGCAGCACACCGGATAGAATTTGAAGCTTGAAGACCATGGGCATGGTCCCCTCTTCCTGACTTCGTACAACCTCTAATCCATGTCATTGCGTAACTCTCGACACAAGCTGTAATATCCCGAGTGTTTATGATAACGATCCTTAGCAAAGGAAATGAATGGGTTAAAGAGTATATAATACTCAAAATATAATTGAGTTCAAGTGAAAGATATGAAATAAAACCTAGAATTTGTTGAAGTAATGAATGTAGTAAGAAATATAAAATCTATATTAATGTAATGTGTTGAAGATATTCAACGATAAATTTTTGAAAAGAGACTTGGTGAAAACCGAGTAAAGGAGGTTTCTTTGATTCCGAGGACGGAATCCTTATAAGGAGGGAAGGATGTGACAACTCGAATTTTTATAAGTTATTAAAATAAGAATTTAATAATTGAAATTCTTATTACGATATGATTAATGTAACAATCCAGAATTTTAATTGTAATTATAAATATTTATTGAATTATGTAAATATTTAGTGGATGTGTTTATTGTTGAATAAATATTTGTTTAATTTGATTTGATTTGATTTTGTTAATTATTTGTTTAATAAATAATTAATGGGTTAAGGAAATTAATTGTTTTGAGATAATAGTCTAATTTAATTTAATAATTAAGTTAGAGAGTTTATAATGATTAAATGATTTATTCAATAAATTGTTATTAGAATTAATTAAATTAAGTATGAAAACTTAATTAAATAAAGTGTGATAAATAACTATATGATAAAGGAGTTATTAAAATAAATTAAAGTAGTTTAATTTAGTTTTGCCAAACAAGGCTTAAATATATTAAGTCTTTAAAATTTAAAGGGTTTTGGCAAACAAAGCCTTATGGCTTTTGGATTTCTAATTTTAAATTATTTATAAAATAAAATAAATAAATAAAATATGTTTATAAGCTATACGTTATATTGGTAACTGATACTATTTATTAGGTTATTATGACTATATGCGTTTCTTTTATGTACGCTTTGTTATCAGTTTAGTATTACATATAATCTATATTGTGTAAACCTAAGCCTAAGAAAAGCTACAGAGAAAAGAAAGGAAAATGTTTTAAAGAAGAAAAGTATGAAAAGTTTTGAGAGAGAATTATCGGAGAAATTGAGAGTGTACGTGAGGTTTCAAAACAATTCCGAATGGTGTTAGCAAGGATTCTTGAAAGCAATTAGAAGGTATGTGGCATAACCTTTATATGTATATATGTTTTACGTAATTATGCCTAAAGTCTCTATGTATATTTGAATTTGACCGTAATATAAGGTTCTTTACAAAAATTGTCTCAGAAACTATCTTTGTACTAAATCATGTGTTTTAGTAATAATTAGCATGTATATATGTATATATATGATTGTATGCTTAATGTATAGATAAGATTGTATGCTAATTTACTGATTCTGAAAGGAAATAGTTTTACAAAGAAAGATATGAACAATGATTGTTAATTTTTGTATGATAACAAAATTAGATTATACTAATTGAGAAATTAAAGCGTGATTATGTTAATTCGCTTTATTCTGAATTTCGAGAATTATAGTTAAAGTAAAAAAATTGGTTGTTATTAGAATTTATAGTGTTTCTTTGTGTTAAAATATATCAACTATGGAGTTTTGGTTTTAAACCGTGTTTTCAAAATTTAAATTTTCTAAAATTTTTGTTTGGTTGTTTAAATTGGTACATATATGCTTGGTAATATTTATGTGTGCTTTACATGGATTACACATGTTAATTGGTGTTAGAAATTAAAACACAGTAGCTTGGTTTTGTTTCTGGGTTTGGGTGTTCTATAATTGAAACCCTAACGCCAAATTCACACGCCCAAAGACTTGGAATTCACGCTCAAGATCGAATTGCTTGCCTAGCAACACTCGTCTCGCGCTCCAAATTATTTGAAAAAGTGGTGCTGGTCTGACGATTTGACCTCCCGTAGTAAAATGGCCTAACGTTTTCATCTAAACTACGATTAAGGTGATTCAAGATGATCTGGAACGTGGACAAATAGACCTACAACTTTTATTCTTTAAGGGTTTTAATTTGACGTCGGGAACAGGGGTCAAAATGGTCATTTATAGGACTATTATGTTTTCGGGGACAATCGGAGGGCGTCGGGAATGCACGTATGCAAGTGTAGTGCTCTTAACGATTAAAGATGTTGTCCTAAGTTATAAAACATGAATATTAGTAAATATAATAATGCTTAACATTAATAAATGATGTATTAGATAAGTTGTATAAGCATACTAAGCACACACAAGAGAGACAAATCGGGCGTGTGACGAATGAATGTCAAAACGCTGTGCCAAGTGTTAATGAACTTAAAAAGTGTTTCCATTCAATTTATTTGAATATTATAAGATATGGAATGGATTTAAAACCAATAAGTATTCCTAGCAAGACTTAAGCACTTGAATGAACTTCGAGGTTGAATGAGAGGTTAAGAGATGAGCAACGTGAACATTGAATACGTAAACGATCCTCGTGAATCGTATTCGTGTTGGACGAACGTGCTAAGTATACACTGGTTGTATGACACAGACGTTGACAAAGGCAGTAAGTAACATATGAATGGTATCGAGAAAGCCATATCGAACGGTAATAAGATTAATGAAAGCCGAATGTGAGTAAGATAAGAATGAGTCCTGAGGTATGGCAATTACTTGCCAGAAAGCCAAAAGGAATAAGAAATTAACTTAACGAACATTATAGTTAATAGTTCATATAAGTTAAGATAAATTTAGGTTGTGGTACAATCTTAACCTTTGATGGTTGACATATGGGAGCTGGGCTAAATAATTCCTTCAGAGAGTGAAGGTATATACTGGCCAGCAACCGATCTAACTCATTTGTGATGGTACGTGTAGATGAGACATGAACTTATTTGTTGGTTGTTTGTGGAAACCACTCGAAAAGTACCATATGGACTACCAAAGAGAGAAGCGATGTGTGCTGAGTCCTAGAGAAGTTATAAGAAGAAGATAAGAATTTAAATCATCAAAGATGAAGAACGTTTTTATTAAGACATCTCCGTATGTCATGAAGCCATAAACCGGTAATGAAAGTTAGTCGCATAAAATTATATTGCAAGAACGCGAACCCTAAGAAGTAAAGTTAAGTAAACCAATGTGTAAGTCAAGTATATGACTAATTGGTGTATGTGTTATTTCCTTATGTGTTATAGGATTGGAATGAGCGATTCATGTAGTCGCGTAAATGTATGTATAAGTTTCCTAACTTCATTCATATTTTAAATGAATGCTAGTTTCTTAAACTTCTCGGATGTTGAACTTGAGAAGTTACATCTACATGCTTGAATGTGCGATATTTGTATAAGGTGGTAGAATGTATGAGGCCTTGTGCCATAATTTGAACACTTCGGTGTTTCTGTGAGATAAACTGAAATGTTCAATAAAAGAATGTTCTGTTTATACATGAACCATTATTGTTAAGTCTGTGCTATTGATTCTAGTCAAACAGAATGTGTATGAAAGAGAGTAGAGAATGAAAGTATTTCAAAGTGAAGGTGACTAATGTTTTAAAATGATAGGAATCAAGATTATTCCTATTGTTCAAGCTGCTTCATAACCTTTGTTCGGTTATCTAAGTTCCAAAGGAATGTTAAACACATGAAGTTGTATGTTCAACTGCTAAGACTTGTTGAGCAATTGAATGCTCACACTTGTTTTAAATGAAAAACATTTTCAGCGAACGGTGTTAACTCAAGGATCCCGTAAGGATCAAGCTAATGGTATCCAGATGAAGTGCTATTCAGAATGTGAATGAGCGAGAAGATCAAGTGAAGACTTGTAATGTAGAAAGATGAAAATTAAACTATAGACTAGTTTAATGAACAGTTATGTATCCTTGGTGGCGGATAAAAGTCACTCTTGTAAGATGAAAGGAATAATGTAATTATCATTATTTGTAATGAGAAAGGTTATAAGGTTTTAGAACCTGGGAATTTAGAATGTATGTTATTATATATCAGTATATAACGATGTATGTTTGGATGAATGATGTACTCATAACGTACGGAATCCGGGCATGAAGATAGACCGGATTTCGGGATATTTCGTCTTTCTTTTACCGATTAACTTTTATGTATTCTTCAGATTTTTGAAAAATTGAAAAACACTTTTTGGTGTCCAGCGTTTTCCTTCACGTTTTCCCCTAGCTAAACGAATGAAAAGTACATAGCAGTACTTTTCATCATTTTTATTTCGTCCGATTTCTGCACGTTTTTCGAGAAAAACTTTTATCGGCTTACTTAACTTTTCACGATATATTATCGTTAAATCTTTCGACGGAATGTCATTTTGACATACCGAACTCTCGGAAAGGCTTAGGTTATTCAAACCCTAACCCTTAGGTTTCGTCGGGTGTATAGTGCTTATTTCGTCTTTTTCCCCAAAAAATTTTTTGTCTCCGAATTTTTTTTATTTTCATCTTGAAAATTCTTACTCGTTCAATCTAGCTCGTAGCCAGAATCCTCCTGATTTATAATCATCCTAGGTTCTAGAATGATTAATAAACACATAACACATAATATTATTAATAAAAATTCCTTTTTATTAATAACTAATTCTTTAAATCTAAATTTTTGGACAATCCGGATTTCTGAGTTGTCACATCCCCCCTTATAAAAATTCCGTCCTTGGAATTTCTTCAAACCACACCCATACCCGGGTCATCACATTCACCCATTCTTCACAGAATTTCTTCCTCAAAATTTTAGCCTACCCCTCTTCTCAACTTCTCTTCAAAGAAGTTCTTATCTTTCAAACATTTTTTCACCTTCACAACTTATAAAGAATTATGAAGTAGAATGAACAATGAGGAATATAAGAATTCCTTTAAAACATTTCTTACTTTTGCTGAAGGGTCAAATTGACCATGAACTCTTACTAGGTTTAACAGCATGACGCCGTAACCTTTCTTTCCATGGTCAGTTTACAATCACCAAGAAAGTAAACTACCTCTTTCATACGTAGGCGATCAACCAATTGTATAACCCCATTTCAAGGTATGTTCACCACAGACTTAATCATTTGATTTCGCACCAAAACAATTTAGTTTGACACAACTTCTCAAAGAAAGCTCGATTTTCTTTTTAAACATAACATACCATTTGTCTAGCCGAGGATACATAACGAGAGTGACTTTTATCTGCCACCAAGGATACATAACCGTACATAACCAAGGATTCATAATGTAATTATTATTATTTGTAATGAGAAAGGTTATAAGGTTTTAGAACTTGGGAATTTAGAATGTATGTATTATATTTTAGTATATAATGATGTATGTTTAGATGAATGATGTACTCGTAACGTACGGAATTCGGGTGTGAAGATAGACTGGATTTCGGGGCGTTACAAGTTGGTATCAGAGCTGATAGGTTATAAATCTTAGGTATGAGTACCTAAGACTATAATCGTAGAGAGAAGGATAAGAAGATTACCACGTGATCATAGTAAATCATAGTAACAGATGATCTGTTAAACGATGGATGACTTATAGCTAATGCTATGAATGAATGGTACTACGAAGTAGTACGGGAAGAAGAACTTAGATTGAGTTGTAAAGGATAGCATATGAATTAAATAAAATTCGTATTAAGTAAAGAGAAAGTTAGAAGTTCTAAGATTTTGATTGAGGACTCATGTGATAGCTGAGTAGTACGAACCTTCGAATGGGAGGGGTTTTGTGATTACTTAGTTATTACAGTGATAATCATTAGAATAGTATGTCGTGCTATCAATATGTATATGACGAGAAGGTGAATCTTTTCTCATGTATATACTTGATATGTAGAGAATGATAAAATAGGTGTGGGTTCTTAAAACTCATACTTATGATAAGTTTGTGACTCATAGTTATATGCTATGTTTCTGAGCCCTAAGCATATGGATAGTCCTTGATTTGTTCTTGGATTACATATTGTGAAGATAAGTTCTTAAACACATATGGTTGTGGAAAGTTCCTAAACACATAAAGTGTGGTAAGTGGATGAACTATACTAAGGTATAAGAATGTTTAGATTGAAAGTAAGTATTTTCAGTAGACTTAGCATTGAAGGTGCTAGAGGAGAGTAAGTATTGTCGCAAGTAAGACAATAAAGGAAGATGGAGAATAGGATATTCCAAGTTATCTAGCTATACTAGATTTCGAATTTCTTGAAATCGCGCTAATGTGCGCGTTTTGAAAATGAAAAAGTTGGTTCAACTTTTGGAACCAATGGATTTTAAAAGAACTATTCTTGGTATGTCTATGCTAATAGTTTTGGCTAGACAGAAATTGATTTGAAATATCAAAATGAATTTTATATCATCAGTGCATTTGACGCAAAGATGGTAAAAGGATGGAGTTATGAATGTAATTGAACCTAGTATTGGATGTGATCTTAGGATCAACAACCCGCTATGGTATGATGTATAAATGACAAAGTCACAAACTGATGAAGTACTCAACGTACTATGAAAAGTATAGTATCATGATGTCATAAAACGTTTTGATGTATTGCAAAAGAATTTAAAGAAGTAGTAGATGTCAATTGAGCTGACTAGACGAATGTTTCAAGTTGATATCCAATTTATTGGTATGGTCTATGCTATTTGATTCGGCTAGACAAATGGTATGTTATGTTTAAGAAAAAAATCGAGCTTTCTTTGAGAAGTTGTGCCA
This sequence comes from Panax ginseng, assembly GCA_020205605.1. Taxonomy (NCBI): domain Eukaryota; kingdom Viridiplantae; phylum Streptophyta; class Magnoliopsida; order Apiales; family Araliaceae; genus Panax; species Panax ginseng. The sequence continues at coordinate 86,418,490 of CM035139.1, read as the reverse complement.
AACTAAATTGTTTTGGTGCGGAATCAAATGATTAAATCTGAGGTGAACATACCCTAAAATGGGGTTATACAATGGGTTGATCGCCTACGTATGAAAGAGGTAGTTTACCTTCTTGGTGATTGTAAACTGATCGTGGAAAGAAAGGTTACGGCATCATGCTGTTAAACCTAGTAAGAGTTCATGGTCAATTTGACCCCTCAGCAAAAGTAAGAAATGTTTTAAAGGAATTATTATATTCCTCGTTGTTCATTCTACTTCCCAATTCTTGATAAGTTGTGAAGGTGAGAGAATCTTTGAAAGATAAGAACTTCTTTGAAGATAAGTTGAGAAGAGGGGTAGGCTAAAATTTTGAGGACGAAATTCTGTGAAGAAGGGTGAATGTGATGACCCGGGTATGAGTGTGGTTTGAAGAAATTCCGAGGACATAATTTTTATAAGGAGGGAAGGATGTGACAACTCGAAAATCTGGATTGTCTAGAAATTTAGATTTAAAGAATTAGTTATTAATAAAAAGGAATTTTTATTAATAATATTATGTGCTATGTGTTTATTAATCGTTCTAGAACCTAGGATGATTATAAACCGGAAGGATTCTGGCTACGAGCTAGATTGAACGAGTAAGAATTTTCAAGACGAAAATAAAATTTTTCCGGAGACAAAACTATTTTAAGGGAAAAAGACGAAATAGGCACTATTCACCCGACGAAACCTAAGGGTTAGGGTTTGAATAACCTAAGCCTTTTCGAGAGTTTAGTATGTCAAAATGACATTCCGTCGAAATATTTAACGATAATATATCGTGAAAAGTTAAGTAAGCCGATAAAAGTTTTTCTTGAAAAACGTGCAGAAATCGAACGAAATTAAAACGATGAAAAGTACCGCTGTGTACTTTTCATTCATTTAGCTACGTTAGGGGAAAACATGAAGGAAAATGCTTGACACCAAAAAGTGTTTTTTAGTTTTTTCAGAAATCCGTAGAATACATAAAAGTTAATTGGTAAAAGAAAGACGAAATATCCAAAAATATTTGGATTCTGAGAATCGCAGTTTTTAAAACTGTCGGACGAAACCCATAAGATGGAACTACGAAACTTAAGGGCTAAGCAAACTTGAGGGCTAAGTTAACTTAGTCCTTAAGCCTTGAATAGTAAGGAGGTTAGGGAGGGCAAAATGACTATTTTGCCCATAGCCTTAAAAATCTATAAATAGAAAGCTTAATCTCATTTGAATGGGATTTTGAAAATCCTATAACTTGAGAAAGGAAGAGAGAGAGTTCGGATGGGGGAAGAGAAGGAGAAGAAGGAGGAAAGGCTTGCTCGTGAGCAAACTTTGTCCGACGGAGGAAGTTCAAAGGAGAAAGGTAATCCGAAACCTAGTCTCTTAAAAATTTTCTTTAAGTTTCTATGTTCAAAAATATAGATTAATGAGAATAAGGAGTAAAAGATATTGAGAATGAAATCATATGATTGAAACCGTAAGAAAATGAAGAAATAAGAATTAGAAGTTTATTTTATAAATTTCTTAAGGAAGTATAAGATTCGTAAGGATTTTGAGCGATCCAAATGAATCTTATGAATGATTAGGTCAAATAAGTAAGGAATGATGTTCTATAACATCAAATTCCAAGAAAAAGTGAAATCGTAATCCAAAATATCGATTAAAAATGAAGAACGAACGAAGAACACAAAGAACACACGAAGAACACGAAGAACGTTGTTGATGGACAAATTTAAAACCATCGTAGGATAATTGTTGTTGATGGACAAGTTTAAAACCATCGCGTATAAGTTATTTACTTATTTCTTGGTTAGGAACGTTAGAAATGTTCATGAAGAACGGATTAAAACTTAGCTATAACGAAGTTATGGCAATTTTTTTGTAAAAGAAGAACGAGAATTAGAAAGTTAGTAAATGAACCCGAACGTGTCGGGTTTCTTAAGAATGTAAGAGAACGTATAAAACGTGAGTTGTGGACTCAAGAACGAACGAGTTTTGAGTTCGGATGACCGAATTATAGACGAACAAACGAAGAACGTTAATAACGTAAAATGAACGAAGAGCGAAGATTAAGCCAATTGAATGGCATGTTAACGGATTCAAAACGAACTTCTATCCATCGGTAATCGAAGTACGTAAGATAAGGAAGATAATAGCTTTGGAACATCCTCGTTCCGAGTTATAACAAATAAGATATGAGATTTCGAAGTCAGCGTCTCAAGCTTGTAAAAGACTTAGAAAATTTTTTTAGGTTTCATGCTTGGGGTCGACACCGCAACGCTGCGAAGCTCAGAACCATTAGCTCTTTGCTAAGTGTGCCGCAGTTGTGAAAAGGAAAGGGAAGTGGGCACGCAACATGCATCATAGTCTAGTAGCAATTGATAAGTAGGTTTTATACCTACTTATCCGTTATGTTTTACTTGAATTAGTTGTTTATATTCATGTGTCTTAGTTACTTTTCATGCATTGTACGTTCATTTTGTAGGTTATACGTTTGGAAGCGGTGTGAGCGACTATTGGTAAGGAAAAGCAAGGAAAATGCAAAGAAAAGCAATCCGGACATCGTTTGGGCTTTCATGTTCATTTCATGTTTTTGGCTTGGAACTTAGACTATATTTTAGAGCTTCTTCTTAGCTTTTCGGAACATCTTGAATCATTCCAATCGAAGTTCGGATGAAAGAGTTATGACATTTCTACCAACGGACGTCGTTGAACTTCATTGTTTTGGGTGGCCATTTGCATAGCAGTCACTTCCAGTCCGATTTCGACCTTCATCCGTTCGTTATTTCTCAAAGCTCAAAGAATGAACGTTGTAGAGCTCTTCGATATCTTCGATTTGATAGGTTGCAGGCCCCATAACTCTTCCCGGATCAAAAGTTATGACCGTTTTACCAGAGGACACTGCAACAGAAAAATAATTAGCAGCTTACTAGCAAGCCCGGGCTTGCCCTTTTGTGCTTTGATAGCAAGCCGGGGCTTGGGGTCAAGAATCAATAGCAGGCCACTAGCAGGCCGGGGCTTGGGTATGTGCGTAAAGAGGAGATTTTTTCCGAATTTGAGTCCGATAAGGATTGGTTCGAGTTGTTTGATTCAAGGACTTTCAAGAGGACTTAAAGACATATAAGGAGGCTTATAAGAGGAGGTTTACAAGGATTAGAGACAGTTTTTGGGAAAAATTTCATTAGATTAGATTAGAGAAAATTAGATCAAAACCCTAGTTCTTATTAGATTTGGAGATTGAAGCAACTTGGAGACCATTGAAGATTCAAAGTAGGAGCAAGGAGGGAGCGTCAAATCTATAGACAATAGATTCTATCTTCTTATCTTCTTCTATCTTTGTTTTTTAATGTGTATTCAATTGTGGATTCTTAGTTTTAATTCAATAATCATGAACTAATTCTTTGTTTGAGATTACAATGGATCTTATTATGTAGTTCATTTTAATATGCTTCGTTATCAATTATTATGTTCTATTGTGAGGATTGTCTATTGTGATTTGGACTTAATTGTTTAATTGATTGGCCATCAATTATTGTGATAATCTATATGAACATGAGAGATGAAGTATAGATTTAGATCTGATCGTGATAGCATGTGTTTAGGATTTTGTTAATAGCTTAAACTTGATGAGTGTTAAGGTAGAGATATGCTTGACACCGCATGTAATTGGATAGAGAACTTATTCTTAAACCTTCTTCAATTGTAATTCACATAGAGATATAGTGGGTTAATTGATTAAAGTGTTTAATGGATTTCTATCTTAATTATGGATTGACGTTAATATGGGTATTATGCATCGAGAGGTTGTTTTATCTACTTAAGTGTTTTTGATTAACAATTCGGGATAGAGAATAATTGATGAGAAGTGTGTTAACTTAAATGAATCAATAAGTGAAGTTGTGATCTTAAATCTCCATAGTCTTAATTTAATTAGTGGAATTTAATAGTAGTTTAATTTATATAATTTGAAATTCATTCGTTTAAATAAGATTGAGTTGGTTACGGGTTAGTACTTGGTGATTTTTATTAACTAATTCTCTGTTGGAACGATACTCAACTTATCACTTTATTACTTGTTGACCACGTATACTTGCGTGTTGTGCGTAATTAGATTTTACCCAACAAGTTTTTGGCGCCGTTGCCTGGGAATTAGTTTAATATTTTTTTACCAATATTAGTTACAATCAAATTAGTCTTAATTTAAACATTTTTAGTTTTATTTTTAATTTTCTTCCTATATTTCTCTCTTTTCAGGTAGCATGGATGACTTTGCGTATCAATGGCCATACACGAACATGACTCAACCAAGGGAAATAGGGAATGATTGACTTAATACATCTTCTATAGAGCCAATACAAATTGAGGCAACTTTGAAGACGTTGGAGGTTATCGCAGCCCAACGGAGTCGAAGGATGGCAAGAATGACTCAGCCAAAGGGAGTGGAGATTGATGGACTTCATGACACTTTCCGCAATGTCGCCTGATTGAAGAACTTTCGAGGAGGTTGGACGTTGTCGCAGCCCAACAGAGTCGAAGGATGGCAGTTATGTGTGACTATTGTGCTGGCAATCACCTGAGTAATCAATGCACCATCAATCTTGGGCCGGTACAGTATGGTGGTAATTACCTCAATCAGTATGCATATGATAATTATGATCAAGTTTAGGGGTATCACTCGGATTTTTCATGGAGCCATACTCATCAAGATCAATTCTATGCTCCAAGTCCAACATACACGACGGAGTTCTCATATCCACCTCCAAGGCGACAAGAAGTCGGTTCAGAGTTTAAGGAATTCATGTTAAGGAGTATAGCAGAAACAGAAGAGCTGATAAGGAGTCAGGAGCTGTCAATCCAAAATTTTAATAAATGGATGGAACAACGTTTCACAACCTCAACCAATGGTCCTCAATACATGGCTTCCGAGACTGAAACAAAAAATTCAAGGCTGGGGGAATTATTGTCCAAGTTCATAGTAGATGAGGAGAAGATGAGTAATCAAGCACGGGAAAGTCAAAATCTTGTGGATCAGATAGAGCAAATGACCAAAGACGTAAGCAACCTTCCTCCAAACACTTGGCTTTATGACATGGATGACGAAATTGATGGAGAACCTGAACCAAATCTGCAACTGGATGAACCACAAGATATAGGAAGTGTGGAGACAATTGGGGATAATGAAATAGAGGTCCATGAAGATCTAAATGGGTCTCCACCAAAGATCAAAGAGTCAGTCAGATTTGCAAAATCATGCCCACTTGGTAGTCATGTCGTCAGCGAAGCTCTTGTTGACATAAGAGTGAGTACAATTTTTAATCCATGGTGGGAAGAGAAAAAGAAGATAGACAAAGAGCCCATTGTGTGTGACAAACTTCCATGCCCCAAAGTGATCACATACACAATGGAGAAAACACCTAGTTGTGGGACGTTCTTGATTGAGATCATACAAAATCAGAGCATGCTAGGTGACTTTGATGCATTGGCCATCGTAAATGGGAACCTACCAAAAGCTATATTATTTTCGATGGATGGAGGGTTCCTCAACTTTCGAAGAGGAATTGGATAACATTGATGTGACGCCCCCAAAATAGGTATACATCACCCATCCTAAGTTGCCAAATACATGATACAAAATTCAAATACAAACTAATAATACAGCAGTCATGTAGAATACGACAAAACATATGCTGTGAGTTTAAATACAAATATTGTCTTCTAGACAATATCCATTCTCAAATAGATTCCTCGTTACATTTATTATCACACTATTTTACGTAATAGTGAGGACTACTAAGACACCATCTCGGACCATCACTGCTCCCCGACTAGTCCCGTCCCACGCTTCTCATTTCACTCAAGAGAACAAAGGAAAGAAAGGGGTGAGCTCAACTAGCCCAAAGAAGAAATATTATGACTAAGATAATGCAAAATAAATTATCATTAGCCTTCAACAATGTTAAACTGATAAAATACAATAGACATCAAGTTTAACTGTAGCGGATCAAGCAATCCATTAAAAGAGTCAAGTAGAGAATAAAATCTACTATCTTTTATGATTTAAAAAGTTTTTCATCACTTTTATCGCTGGGACTCAACTTATTAAATAATCCACATCATCCCTGCACTACGGCCAAGGATATTCATCAGGGTCACCACCATAAATTATCCATGCACTACGGGCCAAGGATATTCGTGTATTCATCAATGGTCATGATCATGCCAACAACTGTCCATCAATGCACTACGGGTTAATGAGGACTTTTATCACATCATTTGTAACATTACGGTCATGATTACACCGATAATCCTCGGTCATAATCATACCAAGTCCATCTATGCACTACAAAGCCACAAATGATTTTCAAAAAATATAAACATGAGGATGATGACAATGATATAAGAATTCAATAAAACAAGTTCACGAATTAATTTATTCAGGAACTAATAACGTCCAAATTGTCAACATGATACTGCTTTGTAGAGTAAAATTCAAGAATGCTCAGAAGAATATTTCCATGAAAAATACTGGATGAAGCGCAAATATCAAGGATATCCCACTAATTTCATAGAGTATAGAAGTCAAAATTTTAACCAACCCGAGTATAATAACGAATGGAATAACAAAAGAAATCACCATGCATGCGGTTCTTATGCAGAAAAGTTATTCCAACAGAATAATAATAACGGAACCAAAGTCGTAAAATTCACAATCATGCAAGGATGTTCCAACAGAATAATAAGTGCGGAATAATAAATAATGGAACCAGGTCCGGTGTAAAACACATAGACAGGATATTTCGATAGAATAATAAAGACGGAATAATAAATAATGGAACCAGGTCCGGTGTAAAACACACAGACATGATATTCCGACAGAATAATAAAGACTAAATAATAAACAATGGAACCAGGTCCGGTGTAAAACACACGCATGTGGATATTCTAACGTAATAATAATGAGAATAATAGAAGAATGTCACCAAGTATAGGGTAGATCATGATACATGTTATTCCAACATAATAATAAGAAATGGAATAACAATAGCCTCTCTTCATGAATAAGAAAGAATAACACCCTTACCGTAAAAGAACCTCAATATAAGAGTAGTTAAGTAGGAGAAATCTTTTCTTCTTTCTCTATAATTTTCTCTCTATAGAGTTTCAGTGAATTCGTAAGAAATAATGAAGGAATGAGCTTCTATTTATAAGAGAATGGAAGTGTACTGTGCAAGGAAAAATAATTTTGCAGATTTATTTCTTCAACCAAATAAAATAAAGTTAATCAACTAACCAATAAAATCACAACAAAAATTAAAATATAATACATATATATAAACACGTGTTTTCAACTTATATATATCAATATTATATATACACCACTTAATTTTTCTCCCCCATAACCAACATCTATCGCCCACCCACCCAATAATCAAATTCACTACACTCTTACACATCACTATCACACTACCACTTTTCCACCATTTTCCACTCACACACACATCACACACCTATCACTTTCACATATCATTTTCTTCCACTATATACTCAAAACATACATATACTTCCACACATATACTCTTCCTTTCCAAAATCATTTCCCAACACATATGGGCCCCACATGTGGGCCCCACCTTTAAAAATTTTCTACCGATTATTTTGAAAAATGGGTAAATAGGAATCCATAAAATAAGCAGACTTCATAAAAAAAATCACCTTAATAATTTTAACAACATTTATCATCTTTATTATAATTCACAATATTAATCGACTGTGTCGTTTCTCGTGAAAGAGGGGCTTTCCAATAAGGATTTCTCCCTATCAAGCGGCGCAATTAGGTGACCAAACCTCTCCTTGATAGAACTTCTAGACATCGTTAATATTGCAATTTATAATATTAATAACTCTGTCATTTCAATTATTGATTTAATATTATATAAAATATCGACAATAATTGAATCAAATAACGTGAGATACTATGCAACAATTACTATAGCAATAATTGAACAAAACTAAGTGACTTCTCACGTAAGCCTTAATAATCAATACCGTGTGCTACTATGCAACCACGCGTATTAATGTACTTTTATTATTGAGTAGTTCAACAGTATTAACGGTAAAACTTCCGCCGTTATTTTTAATAAAATATTTTTGTCGTTTTCTCAATCCGACAATAATTCCGTTGTGGGATCCACCAATGATTGTCCCGTCGTACGAATATTCTCCGACACAAAGAATATTCTCTGACCAATCGAATATAATACAACAACTTGCATACTTTGTAAAATTTATAAATACTACCCACAACTATAACATTATATCAAATCCACTCCATAATATTTAAAAAAATTTTCGAGAAATTTAAATCTTTATTCATAAAATCTGGGATCTCACAATTGACCAGACAAAGTCAAGCTGAAAGACTATAAATCAAGCGCTGACTGGGAGGCAACCCATGAATTTTTATATTTATATGCTTTACTAGTTTATTTAGTAGATAGGAATTAAGTTGCTTATTAAGCTCTCTTATAATCTAATCCACGTTGTCTCTTCATTGCAGGTATTGGAGGTTCAATGGATAGGAAAATGATCATCGCTGCCATCGCCACCATCAATTCACGCTTAGCTGATTACAGGGAAGTTCTCTTCTACTTATCGCTATATTCTTACAATGAGGACATTGTAATTGCTAAGTTTGGGGGAGTTTAGTTTAGTTCATTATTGCATGTTTAGTTTCATGTTTATGTTATGTTATTTTGCATATGTTGTTAATTTAGTTGAGGTTCATTATTAAAAAAAAATCAAAAAATCAAAAATAATGGTTAGTTACTATGTTCACCTTGCATGATTCCAGCTGTTAGATAGTTCAGTTTGTTTTGGCCAATGATGAGATTGGAATTGAGTAGACAAGTATAGTATTAATTATTAGAGCTTTGATGTGATTTCTTGTTATGAATTGAGTCTTTTTCTGTTTGAAACTGGTATAATAAGGATAGCATAGTAAAAACAACTTGTTGATTGATTGAGTTTAAATTGATACATAATGGGACTCTAAAGGATAATGCTAGTTTGAATGAAAGAATGACAAGAATAAGTAGTGATGGCTAAAGTTAGACAAGAACCTAAGTTTGGGGGAATATTTGGGGAATATAAGCTATATTGAAAAAAAAGTATGAATAAACACCGTGGCGTGCTTGTCTAGTTTTGTGGCCTTTGTTACTTGAGTAAGTAAGCCCGAGGGAATTGTCTTTACACCTAGCGCCCTAAGGTCTTAATGGTCTGGGAATCGTTAGTCGAAAGCTCGTTAAGGTAACATTGAAAAGCCTAAGGGAATATGATATTGCATAGCTATGTGTATAAAAAAAATAAAAAAAAAATGAATAAAATGGGAAATAAGAGAAAAAAGCTCCCGTAGATGAAAAATAAAGCATAAGTATCCCATGTTAACCCTCAATATTGGTAATTGTTTGATTTTAGTTGGTTCTAGCTTGTTTTTGGATTTCTTGAGTTTACACTGTATGATGCCTTTAAAGAGACTTGTTATGTGTTAAATTTGATTTTATATCAGTTAACATTATTTTGGAGCACACACACACACTATACCAGTAATAATAATTTAAGACCTGATGATTGAGTAGGAAATTGTTGATTGGTTTTGATATGAAGTATTATCGTATTTGCTTGATTGCTCTAAGGCCGAGTGAATAGATTTGATTCTATCAATACTGCTGGATTCGTAGGCATATAGATTAGTTGCATTTCATTGCATTGCATTATGTTATGTTTCTTGGGGACAAGCAACGGTTCAAGTTTGGGGGTATTTGATAAGTAGGTTTTATACCTACTTATCCGGTATCTTTTACTTGAATTAGTTGCTTATATTCATGTGTCTTAGTTACTTTTCATGCATTGTGTGTTCATTTTGTAGGTTATACGTTTGGAAGCGATGTGAGCGATTATTGGTAAGGAAAAGCAAGGAAAATGCAAAGAAAAACAATCCGGACATCGTTTGGGCTTTCATGTTCATTTCATATTTTTGGCTTGGAACTTAGACTATACTGTAGAGCTTTTTCTTAGCTTTTCGGAACATCTTGAATCATTCCAATCGAAGTTCGAATGAAAGAGTTATGACATTTCTACCAACGGACGTCGTTGAACTTCATTATTTTGGGTGACCATTTGCATAGCAGTCACTTCCAGTCCGATTTCGACCTTCATCCTTTCGTTATTTCTCAAAGCTCAAAGAATGAAAGTTGTAGAGCTCTTCGATATCTTCAATTTGATAGGTTGCAAACCCTGTAACTCTTCCCGGATCAAAAGTTATGACCGTTTTACCAGAGGACGCAGCCATAGAAAAATAATTGGCAGCTTACTAGCAAGCCGGGGCTTGCGGTCAAGAATCAATAGCAGGCCACTAGCAAGCCAGGGCTTGGGTATGCACAGAAAGAGGAGATTTTGTCTGAATTTGAGTCCGATAAGGATTGGTTCGAGTTGTTTGATTCAAGGACTTCCAAGAGGACTTAAAGACATATAATGAGGCTTATAAAAGGAGGAGATTTACAAGGATTAGAGGCAGTTTTTGGGAAGAATTCCATTAGATTAGATTAGAGAAAATTAGATCAAAACCCTAGTTCTTATTAGATTTGGAGATTGAAGCAACTTGGAGACCATTGAAGATTCAAAGTAGGAGCAAGGAGGGAGCGTCAAATCTACAGACAATAGATTCTATCTTCTTATCTTCTTCTATCTTTGTTTTTTAATGTGTATTCAATTGTGGATTCTTAGTTTTAATTCAATAATCATGAATTAATTCTTTGTTTGAGATTACAATGGATCTTATTATATAGTTCATTTTAATATGCTTCGTTATCAATTATTATGTTTTGTTGTGAGGATTGTCTATTGTGATTTGGACTTAATTGTTTAATTGATTGACCATCAATTATCGTGATAATCTATATGAACTAGAGAGATGAAGTATAGATTTAGATCTGATCGTGATATCATGTGTTCAGGATTTTGTTAATAGCTTAAACTTGATGAGTGTTAAGGTAGAAATATGCTTGACACCGCATGCATGTAATCGGATAGAGAACTTATTCTTAAACCTTCTTCAATTGTAATTCACATAGAGATATAGTGGGTTAATTGATTAAAGTGTTTAATGGATTTCTATCTTAATTATGGATTGACGTTAATATGGGTATTATGCATCGAGAGGTTGTTTTATCTACTTAAGTGTTTTTGATTAACAATTCGGGATAGAGAATAATTGATGAGAAGTGTGTTAACTTAAATGAATCAATAAGTGAAGTTGTGATCTTAAATCTCCATAGTCTTAATTTAATTAGTGGAATTTAATAGTAGTTTAATTTATATAATTTGAAATTCATTCATTTAAATAAGATTGAGTTGGTTACGGGTTAGTACTTGGTGATTTTTATTAACTAATTATCTGTGGGAACGATACTCAACTTATCACTTTATTACTTGTTGACCACGTATACTTGCGTGTTGTGCGTAATTAGATTTTACCTAACAAAGAATGCCTGTAAATGAGATTTTCTTGCTTTCGATTCCATCGGGGATGTGCAAGTAAGAAATATGAACATGTAGTCAAACTAATGTGACGCCCCCAAATTCGGGTATCTTTCAACCCGACATATGGTGCTCCACTGTACTAACATCCATACAATCATTCCATTGAAATACAACAAAATGAATGTAATTACTATCTTCTTATTATAATCAAAGTATAATCCTTCCCAGGTTCATAAACCGGTTACATCGTTCATTGTTCATAATGTATAATACGTACAAACTTACTAAACTATTACACAATGCCTAAGCATCCATCTTAGCTTTGCCCTTATCTCTCTTGGCATTCACAGTACGCTCATCTTTAACTGTAATTATATAATTCACACTAGAAGTGAGCATGACAGCTCAGCAAGTTTAATCAAGGATAACAGTAATACCACATTCGTGAATTATATAACAATTCTGACATAACTGAACAATAGTTATGAAGTATTATGAATCAATAATACTTTAACAGTTCATAACATCAATTCCCAAAGTATAGAATAGATTAGGAATTTTGAACCAGTCGATAGACCATGAACAATAACTTTCAGTTTTCATACTTGAAAAGGAGTCCACAACACTAAGGTCGTTCATCTGCATAACTTACGAGCACTTCTAGGTGATCAACATATAGTACTCTATGTTGATCAACACTCATTCATTAAACGTATTTACGTTTAATATTTTTGGCAAACTCGCGTGCCCATCAAATAATCGATGAAAAATACTTTTGTTTGTTCATAGACAAACCTTACCTTCACGTCCGTACCAATTACTTGGCATATGATAGCGCTAACATTTCTATAGAAAGATATGAATATCAATCAATCTTTATATTACAAATAGTCTAAACGAGTTAGAATCTGGCATCGACCCTTTCTTTAAAATCAGTCTTGCAATTCAGTTCAACGAATCACATAAAACTTGGCTAACTTGAAAGTTAGACAAGCGTTAAGAAAACTTGCCTTTCAGCGTCATCAAATAACTTACTCGACCGACTACACGGCCTTACACGTAATCTACATGATATATTCACATAGCACAATCGTAATTAGCTAACAAATAAATGTTTCTACCAACTTCTTTCTCTTCTATGTCTTAGTTAACTTAATAACTTTATTAAAGTCAACATGACTTATTACCCTTCATCTCGGTTTATTACTCAACTGACGTTATTAACCGGACTCGAACATCGTTGATAAAGTACCAACTTTGTTCATCATTCTTAACTTGTTAACATGCATGCAATTCCTAAGTTTTCATACCATATACCTTAGTATAGGTACTATAGGAATAACTTTAATACACTTATGAAGTGTACAAACATTACCCCTTTAGGTCCCCGAACAATTGAAGTTCAAAACCTAAATCACTATCAAGAACATTGAACTCATGTTGCCAAGCAAATTTATACAATACTAGGATCTGAAAACAAGGCTTCATTTAGCGATGGTTGACTTACTCAGCCTCGCTACTATGGCGTGAGACAATGGCATCATGCACATGGCAATTTTATACTATGTCTGACGCCGTGCATATTGACTCGAGCATCAGATTTCAACAATTTTAAAAATTTTTGTGAAATTCCCGAGGCCGTAACTTCTTCGTTATAAGCCCGATTTGGTCCGTTCAAAAGTCTACACGTCATAAATGACATACTCTACGCGTTCATATAATAATTCGACATTTTCAAATTCGATAACTCAAAATTCACTATTGAGTTCATTTTCTAGACATTCGTAAACGTTAATGAGCATTCAATGCTCGTTTTCTTTGTTTTAAGTCAGAATCCGATGATTCTCGAACCCACAACTCTTAATCACCCTATCTCACGTGTTGACATTGAAAACCAACATTTTTAAGTCTCACGAGAACTTTTGACCCTTGATCAGGAATTCCAAGGTTTTCGACGTTTAACGTCTATTTTTGTGAAATCTGCCATAACTTCGTTACTAGCGTTCTCTAAACCAAATCACATGCAATACTCCATGGATTTCATATCTACATCCTAACCAAACAAGATGCATATATTAACGTATTGATGGAGTTTAATCGTTTAAAAACAATTGATCTCAACAAACAATATTTTCATGGTTTGAAACTATATCAAACCTTATGATTCTTAAGATCTCATGACTTATAGAGATTGAATCTATGGTAAGTCATCTTTAATCCTCTATACAAGATATATACCACCTATTTTATGATCCTCCAAGATAAAAGAAAATCTAAAAGAGATGGAATGAGAAGTAAGGAATATTACCTTAAAAACTCTTAGTGCTCTTGATAAACTTTTAATGAAAAAGCTTCAAAGTAGAAGAATGATTTAAGTCTAGCTCTTTTCTCTATCAAATATATTGGTTGAGCAATTGAAAAACTCTCAAATGGCCAACCTTGCCTTCTTATTTATAGGAAAACAAGAGGAAGGGCTTTTTGGTCCAATGTCCCACCTCCTTACTATTCAACACTTTATCACCAAGTAAAATACTTGGTGACCAAGTGATTTGATTGACTTGCACACCAAGTGGTTTACCCACTCACCCCATGTGGGTCACCCCATGGGTTTCCCCATGGGTTTTACCCATTCTATGACCCAACGGCTCGATCCACGATTCGGCTTTTCTTGCATTGGGCTTAACCAATCTAATATTGGGCCTTGAATTGGACTTAACCAACTAATCCCTTGGGCTTGCTCATTCAATTGATTGGGCTAATTCTAATCCAACACAATTGAATTATTCATTAAGTCTTAACTTAATTCTATAATACAAATCGTATCCCATACATACAATTCACGTATTCTCTCTGTATACTACTCGTACAATAATCGTATTGTACTTCATATTTACTCAACGTATTATACATAGATACTAAATAGTATCCTAAATGTATAACACTCGCATTAACCCTAACGCCATTCCTTCTACGCATATTATTTCCTTCTCGGAAATCAAAATACTAAACCCTTAGGTTTTAAGTCCGCAGGCAAAAACTGTGTTTGCCATAAATGAAATATTATCAGATATTCCATCTATTCTCAGTATTCTATCATCACGCGTTTCTCGGAATTTCAAAATAATCCCCCGAACAAAAATGGATGAATAGTGTTTTTACGGAAATTTCTCGGAAAATAATTATTTTCGTCTTGGAAATTCCAAACAAATAATTCTAGCACGAAGCCAGAATAATAACCACGTTAGCACATTCTAGGTCATAGAACGACCTTCACAAAGCTTACTCACATAATAATCAATTAAATTCATTTAATTCACATAATCAAATAAAAATTTAATTGTCATAAAAATCCAATTTTCTCGGGCGTTACAACTAATGTAACACTTAATCAAGTGTATTAAACCTTTAATGAAGGTTGAACGGAAAGATTAAACCAGATTAAAAGAAGGTGAACGCGGATAACGGAACCGATATCCGGGGACCGTAGTCGCGATAAACGAACGTGAGGGATTGCTATGATTGTGATTCCTTAGACGTTGAGTGACGAGGGTAATGAATAACATTTCGATGTTATGTCATAGTAATGCGAGATGAATATAAAGTGTATAGACGCTGTGAATGCAACGTTGTTGC
This sequence comes from Panax ginseng, assembly GCA_020205605.1. Taxonomy (NCBI): domain Eukaryota; kingdom Viridiplantae; phylum Streptophyta; class Magnoliopsida; order Apiales; family Araliaceae; genus Panax; species Panax ginseng. The sequence goes on along the minus strand of CM035139.1, from coordinate 86,403,322 downwards.
GATGAACGATTGGTCTTAGCATACAACGATCGGTATGGCTTCGACGTTAAGAAAGAATAAAGAACATGGGGTTCATGGGATGGATAACGATTGAAAGCGATTAAAACCTTGAGTAAAGGTTGAATGAGAGGTTAAGAGATGAGCAACGTGAACGTTGAATACGTAAACTATCCTCGTGAATCGTATTCGTGTTGGACAAATATGCTAATGTTGATAAAGGTAATAAGTAACATATGAATGGTATCGAGAAAGCCGTATCGAACGGTAATAAGATTAATGAAAGCTGAATGTGAGTCGGATAAGAATGATTCCTGAGGTATGGAAATTACTTGCCAGAAAGCCAAAAGGAATAAGAAATTAACTTAACGAACATTATAGTTAATAGTTCGTATAAGTTAAAGATAAATTTAGGTTGTCGTACAATCGTAACCTTTGATGGTTGACATATGGGAGCTGGGCTAAACAATTCCTTCAGAGAGAGAAGGTATATACGAAACTGGCAACCGATCTAACTCACTGTGATGGCAGTGTAGATGAGACGTGAACTTGTTTGTTGGTTGTTTATGGGAAACCACTCAGAGTAACATATGGACTACCAGCAGAGAAGCGATGTGTACTGAGTCCTAGAGAAGTTATAAGAAGAAGATAAGAATATAAATCATCAAAGATGAAGAACGTTTTGAATAAGACATCTCCGTATGTTATGAAGCCGTAAACCAGTAATGAAAGTTAGTCGCGTAAAATTATATTGCACGAACGCGAACCCTAAGAAGTAAAGTTAAGTAAACCAATGTATAAGTCAAGTATATGACTAATTGGTGTATGTGTTATTTCCTTATGTGTTATAGGGATTGGAATGAGCGCTCAATGAAGTCGTGAAATCATGTAAGGCAAGTTTCCTAACTTCATTCATATTTTAAATGAATGCTAGTTTCTTAAACTTCTCAGATGTTGAACTTGAGAAGTTCTGTCTATATGCAAATGTGCGATATTTGTACAAGGTGGTAGAATGTATGAGGCCTTGTGCCATAATTTGAACACTTCGGTGTTTATGTGAGATAAATTATTCTATGATTGAACTGTTTAATAAAAGAATGTTCTGTTTATACATGAACCATTATTGTTAAGTCTGTGATATTGATTCTAGCCAGAAAGAATGTGTATGAAAAAGAGTAGAGAATGAAAGTATTTCAAAGTGAAGGTGATTAATGTTTTAAAATGATAGGAATCGAGATTATTCTTATTGTTCAAGCTGCTTCATAACATTTTTTCGGTTATCAAAGTTCCAAAGATATGTTTAACTTTTGAAGTTGTATGTTCAACTGCTAAGACTTGCTGAGCAATTGAATGCTCACACTTGCTTTAAATGAAAAACATTTTTAGCGAATGGTGTTAGAAGAACTTAAGGATCCTGTAAGGATCAAGCTGATGGTATCCAGATGAAGTGTTATTCAGAATGTGAATGAGCGAGAAGATCAAGTAAAGACTTGTAATGTAGAAAGATGAAAATTAAACTATAGACTAGTTTAATGAATGATTATGTATCCTTGGTAGCGGATAAAAGTCACTCTTATAAGATCAAAGGAATAATGTAATTATCATTATTTGTAATGAGAAAGGTTATAAGCTTTTAGAACCTGGGAATTTAGAATGTATGTTATTATATTTCAGTAAATAATGATGTATGTCTGGATGAATAATGTACTCGTAACGTACGAAATCCGGATGTGAAGATAGACCAGATTTCGGGGCGTTACAGCGGGTCTGAGCTCCAATGGTATGAGGGAACCACCAATGCTGTAACATCTCCTAAGTGCAGGGACCCTCTGACAGTGTGAAACCGTCAACCCCTAACAATGGGATATTAATGACGGGTGACTGCAAACAGGAGGCAATATCGACATGCGAATCTCTCCTGTTGTGCTCCTGATAGCACGCTTTCCTAAATAGAGCTCTCATCCTCCATCTGTGAAGAGAGGAATCCTACTAGTGGAAATAACGTACTCAACTCTACTCGGGTACCCATCCTCAAATCCAACACTCAAGTGTTCCCCATAATAGGAAACCCCTGTGATGACAACCGCTGCCAACAACTCCAGCTGTAGGCAACAATGAGTGAAACCCTCAGCTACAGGGACCTCCACCAGTATGGAATGTTGCCATCTCTATCCTCGTGGATAGGTGTCTAAACCTAACACGCTCACAGGATGCAAATATGGAAGCCTCTCATAGTCCCAAAACTGCCAACAGAAAGGCAAACATCTGCTATCAGTCAACACTCTTAACATGTGCATGGGAAAAGACAAGAGAAATACTAACCAACAGAAATGGATAGAATCCTAACCAAGCCTCGGTCAAGCCCTACGATCGCATGCGCATTCCCCTGAGGAATTAGGCAAAGGTGTAGGAACCCAAATCATACTCTCATATACGGTCCACGTGTCGAGTGGCGCTGATCAAAGCGAAGGACACCGTAGAAGAGTTATCTGCTATGAAGCAGCCCCTAATGATCATCAGGAACAATCGCCGAAGAATGTGATCCCTTACTCTCACATCATCAGGTATAAGCTCACTCAACAGCCCGCTCATAGCATCTACGCTCAAAGGACCTGTACGAACATTCGTACCCTTGAGCGCCTCCGCCGGAACTCCCAATAAGGATTTGATGGAAGTAGGGGTAATATCTGTCGTGCAAGGCACTGGATCCCCTCCAAACTCCATACCTGTGATAAACTGCCAATCCATCAACGTCATCATCACCTCACAGTCCAGCAAATGGAGTGACCGAGTCTGGTGAAACCACCTCTCAGACAATGCCATGAGGTAACCCCAGGGACAGTGACGGGGAAGAATGGAAAAGAATGTCCTGAATCTCCAGCTATGTACAATCTCTTTATAGTCATCATGCAAAGCCTGATACATAGAGTGGATGCTGAACCAATTCCCTCGAGGCTGTGTAAAGCCAAGAACCTACATCAAATACAGATCAACATCAGAACCCTTTACTCCTCATCAATAGGAAACAAGAAAGATTAAGATATAACTTTATACCTCATTTGCGTGCAGGTAGACTGAAGGATGCCGACTCAAGTCACCCAGAAGATCTGGGTTCGCCATTTGAATACCTGGAAAATCCCTATGGGGAACACGTGCAGCAGGAGCAGGAACCTCAACCGGTACATCCTCCTCTTCGTCCTCAACATTTGGCACTTCAACCCGGATAGGACGTATCACCACCTCCACCAAACGACGAGGCTGTCTAACAGAACGGGGTCGAGGTACTTCAGAAGCCCTTCTCTGTACACCAGAAGTGGTCCTGCGGGAACTACTCGATTGATCTGGATCCATAATATCTGGACAACAAGTCTCCAAATCACCTCAGAAAGGGTGTGGTAAATTCTTACCTGGAGCTTTTCAAAATGCATTTTATGATTACATGCATGCATGCATTGTTTTAACTTACATCTACAATAGAGTTAAAAATGCATGATTACCCAATGCCTACGTTTTGGAAAATTTTTGCCATAGCCCCCTTTGTAAATGGGACTATCCACATGCACATAGGCAAGACTAGGTGTCCATTCAGTAGCACACCTACCAACAGTCATATACATCCTAAATGCATTTAATGCATCATAGTAAAAAATTCGTAAGTGTAGTTTAATTACCAGGATTATTTTACTTTTCCAACTTTACTCATTTGTCCTCAAATAAGATAAAAAATGACAGTAAAAGGTACCAATTTGACTGTTTCAAAAGTTAAATTTTTTCACATCATTATGTTCATCATGGTTTAATACTAACATTTACTATGTTGAATATTTTTTATCATATCATATCAGCATGCATATTCACTACTATGTGTCTAAACGCATTTCATGTGATAAGTCATTTTCCAACGGATAGAAACTGGAAAAGAATACATGCATATGTTACCAGGACAATGAAGAACGCTTGTATGGTGACAGAATATGAAAAAAGTTGCCCGAAATCAGTAGGTCAGAAGAGAAGCTCTCATATTGAGTGCTTGCTCTTTTTAAACACCTGTTAGCTCACATATAGCTAAACATTTTACCGGCGGGAGCTAAGTGTTTATCCATATAGAGTTATAGAAGTCTGCATTGGCAGCCCATTGTAAGCCTTCTCACTCTCTATAAAGCCTTTCTCTTAATCTTTGCACACACTATTCTACACATTGAGAGTCGTGTTGTGTGCGTATGCCCGGACTTCGGTTCGTGGTTTTCATTTCAGTCTGTATATATATACTTATATATGTATATATTTATATATGGACTAACATTATCGAGTTATGTCTCGATTAAGCCTAGACTTATGTCTGGAGCGTTTACTTGCCTATATATATATAATTGTTGTTAGACATATCTTATGAGCCTAAATTTTACATCTGGAGCGTTTACTGCTTATATATATATATTTACATTTAGTCCCGCCTGGAGTTTACTTCGTGGCGGTTGATCGTCTTTATTGCTTTATTTACTTTTCTGATCCCCCATGGAGTCGCTTCGTGGTGGTCGATCATGTCCATATATATATATATATATATATATATATATTAACCACTTTTATATATTTATATTTCCGATCCCCCATGGACTTGCTTCATGGTGGTTGATCTTATCTGTATATATATATTTACAACTTATATATATATATATATATAATCGCTTGATTTCCATACAAACTACTAGTATCATGTGAGCCTAGGGAATCATGTGATCATAGATTTAGTCTACTAAATCTAGATTCTTGCCTCTGTGATGGACATTTTCAAATATGTAGCGACTTGTACATTATTTACGGTGTCTGAATTTCCTTGGATGGCTATCATGCCCATAAGGAGTTCGGCACTACTGTATATTATTTTTTTGAAGATGCCTCACATCTCGAAAAATAAAAACAAACAAGCCGAACATTTTAATAATAAAATGGAAGTATGAAAAGGTCTCAATTCCTATTGAGCACGGGGTTTGAAAAACCTCTTTTTACAAAACTTCATTGCTATATCTTGCTTAAAACTGAATTTTTCTATTAATTCAAACCCTTTGTATATAGGTGCGAATGAGGCCTCACACTACTTTCAAATAGTTGCACATTGATCCACACACACACAAACACACACACACACACATTCATATAATAGCTTTTAAAAAAGTGGTCATCATCAGAAGCAACTTGGATGCCTGGGGTGCCTAACACCTTCCTCCGCATAATCAAGCCCCCGAACCCAAATGAATCTCGCTTATAGACCATGCTTAGCGTGTCACATCACCGGGTCAATGTGCAAACCTTTTTCTTTGCGTTGGTGCAACCAATTAAAAACACAATTAATGTGGCGACTTTAAAGTCAAATCGTCGACATTATACATGTCGAGACCTTTTTCACTTGTTTTTTCAAACAAATTTCACATTAACACGAGAACACCAAAGAACAAGTAACGAAAAGGGACAACTAAAAATCCCGACGTCGACATTTATTAATTATCTAATTAATTATTAAATTAATTAAAATAATATTAGGCTTATTAAATATTTCTTTTAATTCAATAAGCTCACATAATTACATACTTTGAATAATAAAAATTTTCCATATTAATTTAATAAATATAACACATATAATTAAATTAATCTACCACAACTTCATGAATTAATTATTTAATCTAATAATTAAATCATCAAAAAATATTTATTTAATCCAATAAATATTAAAATTAAATTACAAAATCTCGTTTGTCACAGTATCAAAGGAGATTGATTCATTTGTTTAAATATATACTCTTGAACCATGTTTAGGTTCTAGGAAATGTACATGATAGTAGTTTATGATGTGTAATACATGTTAAGTTGTACCATGTTATACATAGAGGAGTTTGAATAGAGATGTAAAGATTTATACAGTAATTTGAATAGACTGAATCATAACATAATTTGATTCAAGGATATGTAATTGATTCAAGTTAAGAAATCAAAAAAAGATTATTTTTTAAAGGAGATTGAAAAAGTTTAAATTATTCCGCATATTTATATAACATCGAATATGATGTAAGACAGGAATGGTAAATGACAAAGATTAGAAACTTATAAAAGTTTGGGGTCATTATACAGATCCTGGAAATTGAAAGAATTTATATTCTAAATTGTAATAAGCAAAGATATTTTCATTAAGTTATGAATAAAAGATATAAATAGTTTGACGATAGTAGTATCACGACGGACCGAATTCGAGGTTCAAAAGGAGTCGGATTTGGGGGCGTCATAGTATATATATATATATATATATATATATATATATATACACACCATGCTTAGATATCGTAATTCAAGTAAAGCATAAACAAAGCATATTTTTAACCAAAACAATGTTACTTATACACATGTGATATGAATACTCATAAATATGCATAATATGAGTTATATGACTACCTTGTGTGTTTAGAAAGCAAGCATGTAAGACTTCGTGGTTACATGACCTTGAATGGCCTTAACTCGTTGAAATGTTTAACTTAGAACCATGTTATGAAAGAAGGGACCTAGATTGATTTAAGAAGGACCTTTGGCATAATAATATATTATTTATGAATGATTGGTTCAAGCTGGACAGAAACCACAAGGCAACAGTTGAGTCTTGGCTTGGCAGGAGAATTTTGGCAAATACTTGTAAAACCTAAAGTTTAGCTACGGCACCTGCAAGGCTTAGTCTGAATCTGGGATCATGAAATCTGATTTTTGGACATTTAACTTATATAATGCCTATATTGCTAAAAATGGTTTAAACCCTACTGATACATGTATATATGTGATGATTAAGTATTATGATAGTAATTTCCTTGTATAAGGAAAGTCCATGGGTAAAAAGGTCTTAACCTTGAGCATTATGAATTTGCTTATAAAGTAACTAGGTATTTGATTTAATGATAAACCTATGAGCTGATTTTTTACCATATGTGCATACTTGAAATATGTCAAACTTGAATAAAGGATATGTTAGCAAATGAGCATCTTGTACTTATAATATGCTATAAATAGGATTCGAAAGTGTTGATTTATTAACGTGGATAAACTAAGCTTAAGGCAAGTATCCTAAACCCTTGCATTACTTTATTCAACGAATACCGTAAGCAAGTATCTAAACCTTATCTCCCTGAATGAAAGTTATCTTACTTACTCGGTTAGTTGAGCTAGTATGTTTAAACTCTTGTGAAAACTATTATTCATGTTGAACTTGTTATTATTCTTGAATATTGTGAAAGGGTCTATGCCATTGATTCGGCTAGATTATATGCATGTTTATAAAACTGTCCAAACCAATTGTTCATGATATTATTCTAAGACTCTGAGACTATACCTTGATATATTTAACTTGTGCTTTAATACTCATCACCCTTGTTGTATATTACTTACTGGGTAATTTGTGTTCATTCTTGCTTATTTAAAAATTTTCAGTTAAGGCGAAACAGAGAAGTGTCTCTGGGAAAGACAAGGGCAAGGGCAAGGCTACCGACTAGCTTGTTCCTTTATGGAATAAATTTATTATGTTGTATTAAGACTGTTTTCAGACTATGTTTAAGCTTAAGTAGGATTATGTAATAAGTCTTTATTCGATATTATTATGTAATCTATTAAGTACTGTAGGTTGCGAGACTTGGGGGAATAATTATAATAAAACATTGTATATTATTCTAAATTAGATATTCCGCTGTGAATGTGTGATTTTAGTTATTATTGTATCACCATGAATACGTGATGAACCAAATTCGAGTGAGCAAGTGGCGGTCCAAATTTGGGGGCGTCACAGGTTGGTATCAAAGCCGTAGTTATAAACCTTAGGAGCGAGTATCCTTAGATTATAACTCAGGAGAACTTGGAAGTTAGGAAGGAGATAAAACTCATTTAGAGTTTTCCTTGAGAGAGAGTTAGTGTGTTATGAAATGTATCTTCATTTTATACAATGAACTTATGTTTATTTAACATTCTGATGGAGTCGTTGTTTTATTTGTGTTGTGTTGGTGATTGTAGGATGACCGACATGGGAGGACCTAGCCGAGTAATAGAGGGGGAGCCGCGTGACATCCACGTGGTATTTGAGACACCCTTGATAGTGGAGCCTATATCAATAGTGGCCCCTATCGATGACGATGAAGAGGAAGAAGAGATGGAGCCATCACCCGAGGAGTCTGATCCGGAGGAGGAACCTGAGCTTATGGAGGACTTCGACGAGGCTACTTTTGAGGATCGGATGCTAGGGGAGTATGAGGAGCAAACTTTAGAGTTAGGGTGTACAGGAGCTAGAGGCTGAGGCTAGGGAGAGGAAGTATGAGTTTCAGAAGTTGAGGGACGAGGACCATCAGAGGAAATTAGCAATGCAGGAAATGGAGGTTGAAATTGCTCACCGTAAGGAGGCAGGGATCCAGATGGGGACTTTATTTCACCAAGCGGTGGTTAGGAACGTTGAGTTGGCAGGGAATCTGGAGGAAATATTGCAACGAGTTTTGAGTGAGAGGAAGGAGAAGGAGGCTCTCCGAACTCAGTTAAAGATGGAAGTAATGGATAAGATTCACTTCGAGGAGAAGTGGGAGGAAGCCAATGATAGGGCGGACGATCTAGATGAAGAGGTACGATGCAAGAGAATGAAGATGAACAAGATGGGCTATGCCTTATGCACGACCATGGAGAGATTGATCGATGGGGTAAATCATTACCCAGCTGAGCAAGGACAGACCCGGTATACCATAAGTCGAGATATGGTGGTGCACATTACTCAGAAGGAATATTAGAGCGCCGTGGAGCGTGGGATTTTAGATTAAGTCTAGAGGATGAAGTCTAGTAGTTGTAGTATTTTATTTATATATTGTTTAAATTATTGTTGTTAAATCTCAGTCTTTTGTGTAAGATGTGAGATAGTAGTAAACCCCAACTTTTGAAAAGTGTTAGAGGGGTAGTAAGCTAGTGTTTTCCTCGTCTTTTGTGATAATAGGGGATATGTGTTATCATTTATAGCAGTATGCTAGAAGAGAACATGTATTCTAACCCTTTGGCATATGAATATAAATGATCTTATTTCAGGAACGTGTTATAAACTTTTAGTTCTTTTCAATTGAGAATTGTCTAAGTATTATAATTAGATGATAAAATGAAAATTTTATGATATAGAAAAATGCCGCCCAAACGTAGAATAACTGTCCCAGAAGAGTCAGTTAATGATGAGAGAGGACCAGTAGATCCGATACAGAGACTTGTAGATTTATTGGGAGAATCTTTGAGGGGAAGAAATGAACCAGTACCACCCATTCCCCAAGCTGTCCCAGTAACATTCTTCAAAGATTTTAAGAGTGTAGGACCCCCAGAGTTCGAGGGAACTACTGACCCAATAGTTGCGCAAACCTAGATCAAGGAGATCGAGAAGGCCTTCACTATAGCTCGTGTGAGTGAAGACCAAAACACAATATTTTCCACATACATGATGAGAGGCGAAGTGAACTATTGGTGGGAAGCTAATTAGCAGAGAGCGGGAGAAAGAATAATAACATGGGAGAGGTTTACGACGTTGTTCTTCGAGAACTATTTTCCATAGAGTATGAAGAGTAGGATGGAAGTGAAGTTCCTAGAGTTAAAATAAGGAGATATAACAGTGGCACAATACACAACTAAGTTTAACGAACTAGCGCGATTTGCGGAACACCAAGTTGGGGATGAGGAAAGGAAGGCGAGACGCTTTGAGCAAGGGTTGAAGTCGTGGTTCTATAATAAGGTATCAGTCTTCCAGATTAATTCCTTTACGACATTGTTAAAGAATGCAATCATTGCAGAAGGAGACAATGAGGCCTTAAGACTATATCATAAGGAGAAGAAAAATAAGAACACTGGTAGTGAACATCGTGGAGGAGGAAGCAGCAGCGGAGGGAGTAACTCTGAAAAGAGAAAATGGGAAAACAAAAAAAAACAATAATCAAGGTGGGAGTCACCAGGGAAACTTCAAGGAAAGGACTAAAACTTGTAACAAGTATGTAAGAAATCATCAGGGAGAGTGCTGAAAAGGAAATAACACATGTTATAATTGTGGCTAAGAGGGGCACATATCACCAAAATGCCCAAAACCAAAGAAGATCAGGAGATGTTTTGCTTGTGGATCAACAGAGCACCAGATAAAGGATTACCCGAAGAAAGGAAGTGGTGGAGCTGGCGGAGGCCCGGGAGGAGGAAACAAGTTAACAATTGGTGGACCTGCGCAACACAACCGATCGACCGCCCGAACCTTTAACATGACTGTAAAGCCCCCAAATCCAGGCAATTGAAACCCGAACTCGGTGCTTCACGATACCATTTCTATGAGCAAAATAATACTAATAATAATAATAAGATCAACTTAATTTATATATCATTAGAGTCTAATCCCCAAGTACAAGACCTTTAATCATTCATTACATAGCATGATAGATAATATATATCATTTTCATAATAATATCAAACTATTACATAAACTACGTAAATTTCCTTTTCCTTTCCTTTCCTTTGTTTTTCATTCCTTCTAGTTTCTTCACACTTAGTGAAAACATTTAAATTAAGCAAGGATGAGCATTTGAGTGCCCAACAAGTATTAACACTTATATATATATATATATATATATATATATATATATGCTGAAAGAATTTAAATATTTTCTTTATACCATCCTTCTACAACAAATCAATAGTTGTGAAGTAATCTGAACCGATAATAATAACATAACAACCCTCTTTCAAATTTTTGAAGCTACGTACTGACTATAAATAGGGTTAAAGTGACATACTATAAACATTGTTTTCAATTTTTGAATAGGTTAAACAGAACTTCATCTGTAAACCATCATAACTTACGGGCACAGGGGTGATCAACCCGTTGTACCCTGTATTGATCAATACTACATGTAAGAACGATGTTATCGTTAACTATGTCCACCTTTGGTGCATAAAAAGTTTTCTCGTGTAAGGGATGTTCGTACTTGTCGGGGTTCCAAAATAAAGCAATTCGGTTGGATAATAATAAGGTTTTATCTTGTTCAACAATAATCTATAATTCAACATATATATCTACGGGTAATTAACAAAGGTGTATCAACATGTGATTAAATACAATGATTATCCAAGTGGGGACACTTGTATAACCATTTATAGAAATTAATGAACAGAATATATATCTGAATTACCATATACTAACATGTTGATAATCAATGAGCGTATAATATATATATATATATATATATATATATATATATATATATATATAACAATAGGGTTAATAATCTGTACAGTACTAATATAATTCGGAAACATTCTTACTCATGTCCATTGCATAAAGAAAATGCAAAGATGGGATACTTGCCTGATGCGCTGCTTACAATTCGCAACTTAGTTTTATCTTTTATGTAATCACCTATCAGTAATAAGATCATTTTATTGATTAGAATAACATATCGTAACACATAATACTGCCTATTGCAGTTAGCACATAACCTAATCACCTTGTCACACATATCTAACAGTCATTGAATCACAAACAAACATTAATACAATTAGAATATCTAAGTCCATATCAATTTTTGAAACATGTCGGTGTACCGATAGCTTTATCGGGTAATTATCGAGACTAAAACTCTATTCTGTATCTCCATATCTGTAAGTATCAGTCATATTATTTTTAAATGCCTTATAATAATTTTTAAAACATTTATTATAATTTATCATGAATTTTCAAACATCGGAATCATTATTAAATGATTTAAATATCAAATAATTATATTATCATTAATGTTTAATTAATATTAAACTATTAATGAAACCATTGCCAAAATATTAAAGTTATTTATAATAGCTCAAAATATTTTTAAAGTATTAATATTACCCTTAAATAAATTTTAAAATATTTAAAATCATTTATAAATAATTACCATTAATATTTAAATATTAATGTACTATTCCTCATAATATTAAAAGTCATTAAGTATAACTTCAAATATTTTTAATTCATTTATATCCTTTTAAATGATTTTTAAATTAATAAAACCATTTTTAAACCTATTATTTAATATAATTATTAAAAAATTTAATATCATTAATGTTAAATAAATATCATTAATATTAAATTATTAATAAAATTATCTTTTAAATATTAAAAGTTATATTTTATAACTTAAAATATCTTTAAACACTTTATTTTCATTTAAAATAATTTTTATAATATTAAAATTATTTTTAAACTAATTTATTTAATATATTTATTAAATAACTTTAATATCAATAATAATAATTAATTAATGAAATTTACCTTTAAATATTGAAAGTTATATTTTATAACTTAAAATATTTTTAAATACCTTATTATTATTTAAAATGATTTTTAATATAATAAAATCATTTTTAATTAATTAATTTAATTCATTTATTAAATAACTTAATTATCATTAATATTAATTTATTAATGAATTTCATCACAAAATATTAAAAGTCATTAAAAATAACTTAAAATATTTTCTTATATCATTATATAATTTTAAATGATTTTTCAAATATTAAAATCATTTTTAAATAATTTATTTAATATAATAATTAAATAAATTAAATAACTTTAATATTTTAAAAATATTAAATATTTATGAAATATATTAAAAATAATTAAAACTAATTTTAGACTTTAAAATAATTTTTAATAATTTATTTTGTTTTTTTAATAATTAAAACTAATTTTCTATAATTATTTAATAAAATATAATTTTTATATAAATAATCGTCAAGCTAAAGACCACCTATAGCGACAAACCGCCGCTATATAGGTGTTCTTCATGTTCTTGGATAAACCCAGAACATCATATGCAATGACCGAGCTGGCTACTTTGACCAACGATTAAACACTAATCAATTAGTTTATGGACTTTTTCTTGGTCAAATCGTGTAGTACAAATGCAACACTACAAGACCCAACAACAAACATGATCAAAACATGCACCAATTGAAAGATCTATGAGCCTAAACTAGCTGTCAGAGATGTTCTTCATTTCTGGGTTTGCCCAGAAATGAAGAACTGTACGACTTGTCTACTTTGGGCTTCCACAACTTGCTTTTCATGAAATTATTTTGTGATCTAATGCTTCCAGGTTGTAGTCAACCTGCAAATGAAAAGATCTAACACCTAAAACACATCTAAAAATAACACATCAAGAAGATATAGCCCGGTCAAAGCATGTTAGAGGACACGTTCAAACGTTTTCTAGGTTACCCGGAAAACGTGGACTGTGATCAATCGAAATTGGTTTGACCGGTCATCCTAATTAAATATATTTGATATATAGAGGTTCTAAAAGCATGAATATAAAGTTAACATAACATACTACAACCTAGACTCAAGATTCATAATGAACATCAAGCAATCTGAATGATCTAATGCTTAGCAAATCTTGTCGACAAAGCTTTAAAACTACTTTACGTGTTACCCAGATTTCTGTTAGTCATGCCCAATCAACGAGTTTTGACCAAGAATAACTTACGATCTAGACATCTAATCACAGTGGTTCCACTTCCAGATTAAAGACCACATAACAAGATACAGATTACAACTTTAAAACATCATAAATCAAAAACATGTAGAGATCTACAACCACTGACATTCATTGTCAGACCACAAAACAAACTTTTTACAGATTTTGCAAAACTTCAAATCCGAGCCTCTAGATGTTATGGATCTAACATCTAGCAACCCAGATCATCATTATACACCATATACAACATATTTAACACATAAAAACTAGCATCTAACACATTGATCAAGATCAGATTTCAAGCTAGGGTTTTATACCTTATATGATCAATTTCTGATTCTGGCTTCTAAATCTTTTAAAGGTGTTTATGGGGCTTGATTTTGTGACTGTAAAACTTACAATTTTCGTGGGTTTTAGTGAAAGAGAGGATTGGTTGGGTGTTTGAGAAAAATGAGAAAAATATGGCTTTCTCTCTCTCTTTGATCTATATATAATACTAGTATGCAATGTATATGTCTGGCAAATGGGTTGATATGTAGAGTTTGTAGCACATGGCTAGGTTTAGGGTGGTTTACCAACTCCAATAGGTTAACATCTACAAGCTAGCTTCAATAATATAATAAGGGCATATTGGTCATTTAGCTTGAGATTTTAATGGCACATTGGTCAATTAGCAAATCCTTAGGGTTTGATCTTTAGGGTTTAACCCTAAGGTTTAGCACAAAAATGAATTTCTAGACTTTCATTTGGGATTTAAAATAAAATAAAATTAGTTTCTAAAATTTGTAATTAGGGTTTCCTAATTAAGTTAGGTTACCTAACCACTTAGGTCTTGCACATTAGGATTTAACATTTACTAATTATTATTAAGCGTTCAAATTTAGCAATTAAGGTGCCGAATTTATCAATTAGGGTTTATAATTAATAATTAGGGTTTCTAATTACTAAATTAGGGTTAACAAATTATAATTAGGGTTTCTAATCACATTATGCGAACATTAGGGTTTATAGTTCACTAATTAGCATTAAACATTCTATATTAGCAATTAGGGTTTTCTAATTTGATAGTTAGGGTTCCAAATATAAAAAAATTAGAGTTGATAAACATTAATTAGGGTTTTCAGAAATTAGGGTTTCCCTAATTAAGGTTAATATCTATAATTCCAGTCATTAATCACATTATCTTGATTACATAACAATCTTGTACTCTAATTTGAGTTTCAAATTGGGGTTTTCCATAGTAATACTAGGGTTTTACATAATACAACATAATTGACCAACCATTGTCAGTCTATATATACAGTACATATTTATAGCACTAAAAAATTAAAATATAATTAATATTATATTATTATTCTCACTCCTTGATCATAATCCAAAATTAGGGTTTGGATTCAATATCTGATTTATCTGCCATACTTAACATTATTAATTAAGTTAAAATAATTAACTTAATAATTTGTGCTAAAATTCATATAATAAAAGAATTATTATAATTATTCTAAAAATCATTTCATATATTATTTAAATAATATATAATTTCATTTTCATGGAAAATAATTAATAAAAATATTTCTACTACAAAATTAATTATTAACAGAATATAATTTATAAAGATTAATAATTCTAAAATAAAATTATTTGTAAATATTCATGTAATAAATATATTTTTATTTATCACATAATTACATACATATATACACACATTATCTTGGCACATATTTCCCCATATTTATTTTAATAATAATAATAATAAATTATACGCAAATTTTTTGATTTATTTGTATAGAAAATATCGAGTTGTTACATTCACCCTCCCTTATAAAGATTCCGTCCCTGGAATCATCGTTTTAAAACCTATACATACAAGGGTACATAACATACACAATCATTGCAAATAGATCTCGATCATAAATGATCGTACTTATCTTTAACAATTCACATAAAGCTTGTTTATCTGATTGAACGAAAATTTGATTTCTAATAGAACTCAAATTTCTCCATCAAAATTTCTTTTTATAAAATAATTTACTATATATAGGAAAATCATGTATATAAAAATTAAATTTATATGAATAATACCTGGAGTGCCATTGCTAGCTACCGCTGTATCCTGGACCGTTCTATTGATTTTGTTGGTTTGTTCGATGACGTTGGTCCTGTGATTGCCAGATTTTCGCTGCCTATTCCAGTATTCACACTCCCTGCCTTCGTCCTCCTTTTCGGAAAATCCTTTACCTTGTGCTCAGTCGATCCGCACAGAAAACACCCACTGCTCATCCTAGGATTGGGGTAGTTGGGAGAGATATGGCCCTCCTGCTCGCACTCGTAGCATACGAACTTCACCTTTAAACCCTCACCTGAATGGTTCTTTCCACACTTTCCACACTGCACAGCATGCTTCTTAACTCCTTCCTGTTTTACCTACACACTTCCAAAATTGCTCCCCTTCCTCTTGTTACTACCACTTATACTTCCACTATTAAATTCTGTCTTCCCAGCTCCTTCGACCTTACCTTTGTTCTTCCTCTCCTTGTTGTAGAGGCTCATGGCCTCACTCCCCTCCTCAGCAATTATAGCCTTTTCCATGTGTGTTGCAAATGTAGGAATCTGCAACACCGCCACCTTGTTGTAGAGCCAGGGTTTTAATCCCAGTTCAAACCTTCTTGCTTTCCTAGCCTCTATATCAACTTGATGCGGAGCAAACCTTGCCAACTCATTGAACTTTGTGGCATACTCCGCAACAGTTATATTCTCCTGCTTCAACTCTAAAAATTTCACCTCCATCCTAGCCTACATACTAGCTGAAAAATAATTTTCAAAAAATAGTGTCTTAAACCTATCCCATGTAACTACACCTTCTCCTACCCTCGCTTGATTCGCTTCCCACCAAAAATTTGCCTCACCCTTCATCATGTAGGTGGCAAAAGTGGTCTTTTGCCCCTCGGCTACCCTAGCTATTACAAACGCCTTCTCAATCTCCTTAACCCAAGTTTGGGCTTCTAAATGGTCAGTTGTACCTTTAAATTCTGGCGGTCCTACAGCCTTGAAATCTTTGAAATTCCCCAAGTGATTATTCGCTAGTTCCCTGCGACTGGTATTCCTTGTTGCATAGCCTGAGCTACCATATTCGTAAAATGCTGCATCGGGTCTTCTTGTTGTTGTCCCTCAACGTTATTGACAGATTCTTCTGTCCATTGGTTTTGAGTTTGACGTCTTGGCGACATTATCTGTTTAAATAAACATGAATTTAACTTACATTCTAAACCTTATCATATAAGTTTAATATATTAAACTTGTTTGATTTCTCAAACTTAGATTCATATTCATTCAACTATTTCAAAATACTTTAAATATCATAGCACATATTGCTTTAAACATCAGCTATCCCTTTGTAACTACAAAAGTCAGGATTTACAACCTTAATTATTACAAATTTTTTAGAATATTACATTACACGGGCATACTAAGCACACATATTACATTAAATACGCCTACACAACAGAACTTATACTTCCTATTTACTAAGCCTTTTTTCTTGGACAACCCTTCGCCTGATGATCTTCCATTCCACAAACAAAACATGCACCTGGTTTATAGTCGGGATAATACAGAGTGGTATGCCCCTCATAGCCACAAAGATAACCTATTCTTTTTCCTTTCTTCTTATCAAGTTTTCCTAAGTCATGATCTTCTATCTTTCTTTTCCGCTTATTTCTTGGAGCTGTACACGATGTGTTGCTTGAGGCTCCCATCTGATCAATTTGGATTTTAAGCTTATCCTGCTCTTCCATTGTTTCTATTAATGCCTGACGTAGTTGACTATTAAATAACTTTTCTATCTCCCACAACCTTTCTAGAGAAGAAACCTTGTTCCTCAGATTTTGCACTTCCATTGATGCTTGTTCAGCTTCAACTTTAGTGTCCGAATCACTATCTGTCAGTTCCACCATTTTCGGATCTGGTACTACATTTTCCACGATAACCACCTCGTCCGAGTTGGTTTCATTGTGAGCCTCTATTTCAGCTATTGGCCTCAATATTAGCTCGGGGGTATGGATTTAATCCTTCTTCATGCTATAAGCATATAACAAGCCTTTTCCACCAGACATCTACACACATAAATTATCCTGATTAGCATATAGTATATACACATAATAAACAATAATTTTGTATAGGTTATCTTTTATTTTGTTTGACAATGAATTTATCCAATCCATCTCTTTTTAAACTCTATATGAGTTATTTATATTTTCAATGTTTCCCTCTGTTCTAAGGTTATAGCCTAAGGTTTATCCCACCTAAGGTTTCTAACCCTAAGCTTTGATACCAATCTGTAAAGCACCCAAATCCAGGTACTTGAAACCCGAAAACGGTGCTACACGATACCATTTCTATTAGCGGAATAATAGTAATAATAATAACAATATTATAAAGATCAACTTAATTTACATATCATCAGAGTCTAATCCCTAGGTACGAGACCTTCAATCATTCATTACATAGCATGATAGATAATATATATCATTGTCTTAATAATATCAAACTATTACATAAACTACCACAAATCTTATTTGGTTAGCTTTCATTTTCCTTTGTTTCTGCATGAGCCTTTTGATTCTTCACACTTAGGTGAAAACATTTAAATTAAGCAAGGATGAGCATTTGAGTGCCCAGCAAGTATTAACAATTATATATATATAAGCTGAAAGAATTTAAATATTTTCTTTATACTATCCTTCTACAACAAATCAATAGTTGTGAAGTAATCTGAACCGATAATAATAACATAACAACCCTCTTTCAAAATTTTGAAACTACGTACTGACTATAAATAGGGTTAAAGTGACCTACTATCACTACTAGAAAAACAAGAATACGTGACAGAATTTTGTGACAGTTTTTAAAAACAATCACAAAAGATAGTAATTTGTGATGGACTTTTTAAGCAATCACAAAATAATAGTATATATGATGGCTCTTAGTGATGACTTATTTTGCCATTAATGTATTATAATTGTGATGGCCATATCAATAACACTAATTTTTTTACGCAAAATAAATTTTCTTTTTGTGATTCACTAAGTCATAACTTATAGATATACCCTTTTCGTGATTGCATTTAAGTTATCACTAATATTTTAATATAAGAAATAATCAAAATAATATTTTATGATGGTCGGGTACAATCATTAAAAAGATAGATTTTTGTGACGACTTTTATTTGCAATTACAAAAAGAAGGTATTTTGTGATGGAATTTTCAAGCCGTCACAAAACAATAAAATATATGATTGCTCTTAGTGACAACTAATTTTTCCATCATTATATAGTATTTGTGACTGCCATTGCAATCACCAAATCCTATTTGGAAGTAATTTTGTTTAGTAAGTCAACTCATATATGTTTCCTTTTATATATTTTTTAAAAAATTATAATCATGATCTGGACTTTAGTGTAGTGGTAATACTCGTTATTTAGTTTGCAAATGGGAGAGAGTTCGAATTCTACAAGTATCATTTGATACAATTAATATAGATATAATTAATATAGTGAAATAAATTATACGTAAATAGAGATTCACATTCTTACATTTGATCCCCAAAGTCTTGTTTTTTTTTTGTGATGACTTTGACAATCACAATAGATTATATGTTAATGTGATTGTATTAATCATCACAAAAGCACTAAGCGTTTGCGTGATTGCCAAAACCATCACGTAAAACCATTAATGGTGGGCGTATACAAGACGGCCATTGTGATGCGTAAAGCCATCACGTAAACCTTTCGTAATGATTTTTCTACTTTTTGTGATGGATTTTGGCCATCACAAATGACCATTTTTTTAGTAGTGTATGAACATTGTTTTCAATTTTCGAACAGGTTAAACAGAACTTCATCTGTAAATCGTCATAACTTACGGGCACGGGGGTGATCAGCCCGTTGTACCCTATATTGATTAATACTACATGCAAGAACGATGTTATCGTTCACTCTGTCCACCTTGGGTGCATAAAAAGTTTTCCCGTGTAAGGGATGTTCATACTTGTCGGGGTTCCAAACCAAAGCAATTCAGTTGGATAATAATAAGGTTTTATCTTGTTCAGCAATAATCTATAATTCAACATATATATATATATATATATATATATATATATATATATGTAATTAACAAAGGTGTATCAACATGTGATTAAATACAATGATTATCCAAGTGGGGACACTTGTATAACCATTTATAGAAATTAACGAACAATATATATATATATATATATATATACAATAGGGTTAATAATCTGTACAATACTAATATAATTCTAAAACATTCTTACTCATGTCCATTGCATAAAGAAAATGGAAAGGTAGGATATTTACCTGATGCGCTGCTTACAATTCGCAACTTAGTTTTATCTTTTATGTAATCACCTATCAGTAATAAGATCATTTTACTGATTAGAATAACATATCGTAACACATAATACTGCCTATTGCAGTCAGCACATAACCTAATCACCTTGTCACACATATCCAACAGTCATTGAATCACAAACAAACATTAATACAATCAGAATATCTAAGTCCAGATCATTTTTTGAAACATGTCGGTGTACCGACAGCTTTATCGGGTAATTATCGAGTCTAAAACTCTATTCTGTAGCTCCATATTTGTAAATATCAGTGATATTATTTTTAAATGACTTATAATAATTTTTAAAACATTTATTATAATTTATCATGAATTTTCAAACATCAGAATCATTATTAAATGATTTAAATATCAAATAATTCTATTATCATTAACGCTTAATTAATATTAAACTATTAATGAAACAATTGCAAAAATATTAAAGTTATTTATAATAACTCAAAATATTTTTAAAGTATTAATATTACCCTTAAATGATTTTTAAAACATTTAAAATTATTTATAAATAATTACCATTCATATTTAAATATTAATGTACTATTCCTCATAATATTAAAAAGTCATTAAGTATAATTTAAAATATTTTTAATTCATTTATATCCTTTTAAATAATTTTAAATTAATAAAACCATTTTGAAACCATTTATTTAAAATAATTATTAAATAAATTTAATATCATTAATGTTAAATAAATATCATTAATATTAAATTATTAATGAAATTATCCTTTAAATATTAAAAGTTATATTTTATAACTTAAAATATCTTTAGACACTTTATTTTCATTTAAAATGATTTTTATAATATTAAAATTATTTTTAAACTAATTTATTTAATATATTTATTAAATAACTTTAATATCATTAATAATAAATAATTAATGAAATTTACCTTTAAATATTGAAAGTTATAATTTATAACTTAAAATATTTTTAAATACCTTATTATTGTTTAAAATGATCTTTAATAAAATAAAATCATTTTAAATTTATTTATGTAATTTATTTATTTAATTCATTTATTAAATAACTTAATTATCATTCATATTAATTTTTTTAATGAATTTCATCACAAAATATTAAAAGTCATTAAAAATAACTTAAAATATTTTCTTATATCATTATATAATTTTAAATATTAAAATTAATTTTAAATAATTTATTTAATATAATAATTAAATAAATTAAATACTTTTAATATTTTAAAAATTTTAAATATTTATGAAATATATTAAAAATAATTAAAAACTAATTTTTAGAGTTTAAAATAATTTTTAATAATTTATTTTCTATTTTTAATTATTAAAAACTAATTTTCTATAATTATTTAATGAAAATATAATTTTTATATATAAACTGTCGCTAAAGACTACCTATAGCGACAAAATCGTTGCTATAGGTGTTCTTCATGTTCTTGGCTAAACCCAGAACATCATATGCAGTGACCGAGCTGGCTACTTTGACCAATGATTAAACACTGATCAATTAGTTTCTGGACTTTTTCTTGGTCAGATCGTGTAGTACAAATGCAACACTACAAGACCCAATAACAAACATGATCAAAACATGCACCAATTGAAATATGAGCCTAAACTAGCTGTCAAAGATGTTCTTCATTTCTGGGTTTTCCCAGAAATGAAGAACAGTATGACTTGCCTACTTTGGGCTTCCACAACTTTCATGCTTTTCATAAAATGATTTTGTGATCTAATGCTTCCAGGTTATAGTCAACATGCAAATGAAGAGATCTAACACCTAAAACACATCTAAAAACAACACATCAAAAAGATATAGCCTGATCAAAGCATGTCAGAGGACACGTTCGAATGTTTTCTAGGTTACCTAGAAAACGTGAACTGTGATCAACTGAGCTGGTTTGACCGGTCACTGAATCCAGTATATTTGATATATAGAGGTTCTAAAAGCATGAATATAAAGTTAACATAACATACTACAACTTAGACTCAAGATTCATAACAGAACATCAAAGTACTGTCAGATCTAATGCTTAGTAAATCTTGTCAGACGTTGCAAACTACTTTCTGGGTTACCCAGATTTCCTCTGGTCATGCCCGGTCAACGAGTTTTGACCAAGAATAACTTACGATCTAGACATGTAATCACAGTGGTTCCACTTCCAGATTAAAGACCACATAACAAGATACAGATTACAACTTTAAAACATCATAAATAAAAAACATGCAGAGATCTACAACCACTGAAATTCATTGTCAGACCACAAAACAAACTTTTTCTAGATTTTGCAAAACTTCAAATCTGAGCCTCTAGATGTTATGGTTCTAACATCTAGCAACCCAAATCATCATTATACACCATATATAACATATTTAACACATAAAAACTAACATCTAACACATTGATCAAGATCAGATTTCAAGCTAGGGTTTTATACCTTTTAAGATCAATTTCTGATTCTGGCCTCTAAATCTGTTAAAGGTGTTTGTGGGGCTTGATTTTGTGACTGTAAAACTTGTAATTTTGTTGGGTTTTAGTGAGAGAGAGGATTGGTTGGGTGTTTGAGCAAAATGAGCTAAATGTGGCTTTCTCTCTCTCTTTGATCTTTATATAATACTAGTATGCAATGTATATGGCTGGCAAATGGGCTGATATATAGAGTTTGTAGCACATGGCTAGGTTTAGGGTGGTTTACCAACTCCAATAGGTTAACTTCTACAAGCTAGCTTCAATAATACAATAAGGACATATTGGTTATTTAGCTTGAGATTTTAATGGCAGATTGGTCAATTAGCAAACCCTTAGGGTTTAGCAAAAAAATGAATTTCTAGACTTTCCTTTAGGGTTTAAAATAAAATAAAATTAGTTTCTAAAATTTGTAATTAGGTTTTCCTAATTAAGTTAGGTTACCTAACCACTTAGGTCTTGCACATTAGGATTTAACATTTACTAATTATTATTAAGTGTTCAAATTTAGCAATTAAGGTGCCAAATTTATCAATTAGGGTTTATAATTAATAATTAGGGTTTCTAATTACTAAATTAGGGTTAACAAATTATAATTAGGGTTTCTAATCACATTATGCATGAATATTAGGGTTTATAGTTCACTAATTTGCATTAAACATTCTACATTAGCAATTAGGGTTTCCCAATTTGACATTTAGGGTTCCAAATATAAAAAAATTAGAGTTGATAAACATTAATTAGGGTTTTTAAAAATTAGGGTTTCCCTAATTAAGGTTAATATCTATAATTACAGTCAATAATCACATTATCTTGATTACATAACAATCTTGTACTCTAATTTGAGTTTCAAATTAGGGTATTCCATAGTAATAATAGGGTTTGACATAATACAACATAATTGACCAACCATTGTCAGTCTATACATACAATACATATTTATTGCACTGAAAAATTAAAATATAATTAATATTATATTATTATTCTCACTCCTTGATCAAAATCAAAAATTAGGGTTTGGATTCCATATCTGATTTATCTACCATACTTAACATTATTAATTAATTTAAAATAATTTACTTAATAATCTATGCTAAAATTCATATAATAAAAGAATTATTATAATTATTCTAAAAATTATTTCATATATTATTTAAATAATATATAATTTCATTTTCATGGAAAATAATTAATAAAAATATTTCTACTACAAAATTAGTTATTATAAGAATATAATTTATAAAGATTAATAATTCTAAAATAAAATTATTTGTAAATATTCATGTAATAAATATATATTTATTTATTACATAATTACATACATATATATACACATTATCTTGGCACATATTTCCCCATATTTATTTTAATATAATAATAATAATAAAAATTTATACGCAAAATTTTGGATTTATTTGTATAGAAAATATCGGGTTGTTACAATGACCGTCCAGCACGCAGTAGCTGGAAAGGACGTGGTGTCAGGTATAATCCCAATCAATAATATAAATGCTTATGTATTATTTGATTCGGGTACCATCTGTTCTTTTGTATCTGAAGAGTTTGCTAGTAAATTTAGTACACCCCGACAACGTTTGGAAGATCCTTTGATCATAGAAGTTACGAATAATGAAATAATCTCTGTAGAATACGTTTATCAAAACTGTCGCGCAAATATTAGAGAACATGAACTGAGCGTATACTTGATTCCTATTAGACTAGGAGAATTTGACGTAATACTGGGAATGGATTGGTTATATAACCATGCGGCGGTAATTGACTGTCAGAACAAGTGTGTGAACCTTCAGACTCCGAGTAAGTCTAAGGTAGTGTTTTATGGTAGCTCATCTCTTAAGCAATCGTGTTGCGTTATGATGATGCAGGCCAAGAAACTGTTAAGGAAAGGATGTGTAGGTTATTTAGCTTACATCGTAGATACTCGGAAAAATGGAGTAGAAATTAAAGATATACCCGTAGTGAATGAATTTCAAGATGTGTTTCCAGAAGATCTGCCTGGCCTTCTGCCAGATAGAGAAATCGAATTCATAATAGACTTAGTACTGGGAACAGCACCGATTTTGAAAGCTCCATATCGTATGACGCCAGTAGAAATAAAGGATCTGATGATACAACTTCAAGAGTTATTAGATAAGGATTACATTCGACCGAGTGTGTCTCCTTGGGGAGCACCAATGTTATTCGTTAAGAAAAATGATGGATCAATGAGGCTCTGTATCGATTATCGAGAATTGAACAGAGTAACAATCAAGAACAGATATCCACTACCGAGGATAGACATCTTATTTGATCAACTAAAAGGAGAAAAATGTTTGTCGAAGATCGATCTACGAATGTGATATCACAAACTGAAATGCGGGATGAGGACATACCAAAGACTGGGTTTCGAACCCGTTATGGACATTACGAGTTTTTGGTAATGTCATTTGGTTTGACTACTGCTCCGGAAGCATTCATGGAATTGATGAATCGAGTTTTCTAGCCATACTTGGGCAAATTTGTAGTTATTTTCATCGACGATATTTTGATCTACTCAAAGACAGAGGAAGAATACGCCAAGCATCTAAAGATTGTTTTGGAAGCACTACGAAAGCAAAAGATGTATGTGAAATTTTCAAAGTGTGAATTTTGGATGAAGAAGGTTCAGTTCTTAGGCCACATGGTGGATGAGAATGGAATCTCAGTAGACCGCGAAAAAGTCGAAGCAGTAAGTAATTGGGAATAACCGAGAACCCCGATGGAGGTGAGAAGTTTTTAGGGTTATCTGGGTACTATCGAAGATTTATCCAGGATTTTTCTAAGATAGCGACCCCGTTGACTAATCTGACGAGGAAGACGGTGAAATTTGTATGGATCGACAAATGCGAAAAGAGTTTTCAAGAGTTGAAGAAGAGATTAAGCGAGGTGCCGGTATTATCGTTACCAAATGATACGGGAGGATTTGTGGTGTATAGTGATGCGTCGCATAGAGGACTGGGTTATGTGCTAATGCAATATGGCAAAGTCATTGCGTATGCATCACGATAATTGAAGGATTATGAAAAATGATACCCTACTCACGACTTAGAGTTAACGGCAGTAGTTTTTGAGTTAAAGATATAGAGGCATTATTTGTACGGGGAGAAATGTGAGATATACACAGACCATAAAAGTCTGAAATATATCTTCACACAGAAGGAGTTGAATATGCGTCAGAGAAGGTGGTTGGAATTGATCAAAGATTATGATTGAGATATTCTTTATCACCCGGGGAAAGCGAATGTAGTAGCCGACGCATTAAGTAGGAAAGGAAGGGAGAAGTTATTTCAATTGACGACTCAAGAATTGTTAATCAGAGAAATATATAAATTGGAAATAGAGTTAAAGGACTGGAGAGGTCTGAAGAGAATTTATTTGTAATAGAAGCTTGTCCGACATTGTTGGATAGAGTAAAAGATGCATAGGAGAAAGATGAAGAATGTGAGAAGATCAGGGAAAAGGATTATAGAAAATGAGGAAGAAAAATTTTAAATGGATAAAGACGGTATGTTAAGATTCGAAGAGAGAGTGTGGGTACCAACGGTAACCGAGTTAAGAGAGGAGATTTTGCACGAGGCACAAAATACGACGTATTTCGTTCATCCGGGAAACACTAAGATGTACCGAGACTTGAGGCAACATTTTTGGTGGCCCAATTTAAAATTTGAAGTCACAGAGTGCGTTAGTAGATGTTTGACTTACCAACGCGTAAGAGCAGAGCATCAACGGCCAAGCGGTTTACTACAACCGTTGGAAATACCAGAGTGGAAATGGGAGCACATTACGATGGATTTCATGGTAGAACTTTCAGTTATGTAGAAGGGTTATGATGCCATTTGGGTTATCATGGATCGACTTACAAAGACCACACATTTTTTTACCAATCAAGATCCGATATAGTTTAAATCAATTAGCAAGTCTGTATGTAAAGGAAATTGTTTCACGACATGGAGTGCCAGTATCGATTGTTTCTGACCGAGATCCGCGCTTTACGTCAAAAATTTGGAAGAGCTTGGAAGAGAGGACGAGGACACGGTTAAAGTTAAGTACCGCTTATAATCCTCAGACAGACGGACAAAGTGAGCGAATAATACAAATGCTAGAGGACATGCTTAGGACTTGCGTGATGAACTTCAAGGGAAATTGGGACGACCACCTATCCTTAGTTGAATTTGCGTATAATAATAGTTACCATGCGAGTATCAGCATGCACCGTACGAAGCTCTTTATGGAAGGAAGTTTAGAACGCCATTATGCTGGGACGAAGTCGGTGAACGATGAATACTCGGACCCGAAGAAGTACGCGGATTTGCATCGGCAAGACCGAGATTTTAAAGTCGGCAGTTTTGTATTTTTAATGGTATCTCCATGGAAGGGAAAGATCTGTTTCGGTAAGAAAGGCAAACTGAGTCCAAGATTCATTGGACCGTACGAGATACTAAAATGAGTGGGCGAGGTGGCATAGAAAGTTGCACTACCACCCGAGTTGGAGCACAGGCATAACATGTTTCACATATCCATGTTGCGTCCGTACATGCCTGACTTCAAACACGTGATTTCGTATGAGCCTATTTAAGTGGAGAAGAACTTAGCGTATGAGGAAATTCCTGTCCAAATTCTAGATAGGAAAGAACAAACTTTAAGGAACAAAGTCATTTCTTCCGTAAAAGTACTTTGGCGTAACCACGATGTTGAGGAGGCTACGTGGGAGTTAGAAGATAGAATGATGATGGATTATCCCCATCTATTTGTGTAACCTTGTAGCGATTCCGGAACATAATATTTATAAGGGGGGAGGATGTAATACTTGAGAATTTCCACGTCTTATGAATATATTGATGAGAATAAATATTTATCTGAATATAAATGATTTCGTATTATGAGACGAGTTAACTAAATTATATTAAAGTGATTAATGTGGAGTTGTGATGAACTTGTTGAAAGCCTTGTGTGGCACGGTGGTGTGAAATATTAATAATAATATTAATCAACGAAGGAATTATTATGTGAGCAATTAATTAATATTAATTGTTAATTGTTATTGTAGAATATTGATTAGTTGTTAATTGTTATTGTAGAATATTGATTAATTGTTAATGGTAATTAATTAATGATATGTGATTATTATTGTTAGCAATATGTCTATAAATATAATAAGAATTATATTGATAATTAATTGTTATAGAGATCCATAATTACATTAATCAATGAGGAATGGATTAATTAATATTAGTGTTAATTAATCAAGAAAGTGAGTAATTTATTTATTTGACATAAAAAATAAGTAAGTTATTAATATAATAAGATTATATTGATCATGTGCAAGTGTGCAATAATTAAAAAATATAAAATACAACTATATTATATAGTGTAGTGTGACATTTATGTGACTATACTATATATAACAACCCTATATTAATTCTTATTAAACTATATTGTATGAAGTAATGTGATTGAGCATATGGGAACTATATGTTATAAATATATTATGAAATGTCTATGTGATAATATGTATGTAGTTATACATTAAAATAAAATGTATATGGATTATATGTATATTGCATAACATCTATTACCTTGGAATATCAATTATGTAAACTATATTGTGACATTAGGATATAACCCATGTATAGATGATGTATATAAAATATAACATAAGAGTAGGAATTTGTATAAGTGTTGCAAGAATGCTGAGTTAATTGGCTTGTCCCAAATTTAGTGTCCAATTGCTCCTCATTTCTTAGTCACGTGAATCACATAAAGGCTAAGGCCTATTTTCTTCTTTTTTTCTTCCAAGCTCTTTCTAGCTGATGATTATGGGGGGAGTGGTGGTTATGATGATCTTCAACTAACATCTAACAACTCTTTGATAACCTTCATGTAATCCTTCAATCCATGAGTTTGATTTAGTGGGGAATTGCATTGTCTGTATAATAGTTTCTCTATAAATACAACCCATCTCCTTGTAATTTGAATTGCTGAGAATTTCATTGAGTTTTTTAATTGAGAATTGAGAGCATACAAGTATTCTAAGGAATTGGGAGTTCATTTAGCAGCAAGCTCATTTCATATTATAGAGGTATAACCCCTCTTCATTGCTTTTCATTTTCATTCTCTGTCAAAAGAGTTCTTGAGTTCTTGAATTTCAAATTCTTGATTATGTGGAGTTAAATGATAATGGAGTCGGGTAATGTCCATATAGTTGTTATATAACCATATAAGCATGTTTTAACTGTTATATGATTAATTAGAAATGAATTCGTGAATAATTTCTATGGTTGGGATCAAGTTCTGCTGAAGCAGACTATTCTTGGCTCGAACCAGATATGGCACAGCTGCGCTGGCCTCTGTGTTCAGTTTTACTTTCTGTTTTAAAATTTGATCAGTGTTGGTAAAGTACTATGACTTAAACTAGCATGCAAGCATGTGTAATGTGTATGTACAAGTATATTAACCTAATGTGAGCATGTTTTACTAGATTAGCATACATTATTAACGAAAGTGTGTAGTTAAATTGAATTTAGAAACTTTAGAAATGAACTTGATGGGTATGTATGCCATGTTCATATACTAACTTTGCAAGCATGTTGGTATGATTTAGAAATGCATACATAACCTGTTAACTTATGTTTATATGATTCGTAAGGGAGCATGAACATGTTGAATGTATTAGTAAGCTTTACTAATGAAAATACGAACTTTGAACGAGAATGTTAACATACTACTTTGAGAGTTAGATTATGATATTTGTGAACATATTTGATGATGCTCTTAGACTCACTCACGTAGTGTATATATATATATATATATACCATGCTTAGATATCGTAATTCAAGTGAAGCATAAACGAAGCATATTTTTAACCAAACCGATGTTAATTATACATATGTGATATGAATACTCATAAGCATGCCTAATATGAGTTATATGACTACCTTATGTGTTTAGAAAGCAATCATGTAAGACTTTGTGGTTACATGACCTTGAATGGCCTTAACTCGTTGAAATGTTTAACTTAGAACCATGTTATGAAAGAAGGGACCTAGATTAATTTAAGAAGGACCTTTGGCATAATAATATATTATGTATGAATGATTGGTTCAAAGTCGATGAAAACCACAAGGCAACAATCGAGTCTTGGCAGGCTGTAGGGTTTGCATAAACATTCCGAATTCTAGCTTAGCCATAGCGCAAGCAATTGCGCGATCTGGAATCTAGGATCATGCAATCTGATTTTTGGACAGTTAACATATATAATTCCTATATTGCTAAAAATGGTTTAAACCCTATTGATACATGTATATATGTGATGATTAAGTATTATGATAGTAATTGCCTTGTATAAGGAAAGTCCATGGGTAAAAAGGTTTTAACCTTAAGCATTATGAATTTGCTTATAAAGTAACTAGGTACTTGATTTCATGATAAACCTATGAGCTGATTTTGTACCATATGTGCATACTTGAATTATGTCAAACTTGAATAAAGGACATGTTAGCTAATGAGCATCTTGTACTTATAATACGCTATAAATATGATTCGAAAGTGTTAATTTATTAACGTGGATAAACTACGTTTAAGGCAAGTATCCTAAACCATTGCATTACTTTATTCAATGAATACCGTAAGCAAGTATCTAAACCTTATCTCCCTAAATGCAAGTTATCTTACTTACTCGTTCAGTTGAGCTAGTATGTTTAAACTCTTGTGAAAACTATTATTCATGTTGAACTTGGTATTGTTCTTGAATATTGTGAAAGGGTCTATGCCATTGATTCAGCTAGTCTATATGCATGTTTATTAAACTGTCCAAACCAATTGACTGGTGCGAAAATCATGAAAATTGAGTTGAACAACCCTTATGGTAAGGGGAGTGTATGTTATTGGAAACCCCAACACATGAGTAGATATTACTATGGTGTTATGCATAACATAGAGTATTGCAGATTGATCATCTATAGTACTTGATTATTTTGGGTTATCAGTTTAATATTGGTAATTCTAGTAGATGTTCAATAGTCCTTAGTTACTGCTCAGTATAAATTATTTTATCCAGTTGGATACGTTGATAGCCTTTGAATTCATATATACCTGTTGATCAATATTAAATCATCCTTTCATATCCCATAGATTTGATTCAAGAATTGTTGGTACTCATTATTCATGATATTATTCTAAGACTCTGAGACTATTTCTTGATATATTTAACTCGTGATTTAATACTCATCACCCTTATTGTATATTACTTGTTGGGCAATTTGTGCTCATTTTTACTTATTTAAAACCTTTCAGTTAAGGCAGAACAGGGAAGTGTCTCTTGGAAAGACAATGGCAAGGGCAAGGCTACCGACTAGCTTGTTCCTTTACGGATTAAAATTTATTATGTTGTATTAAGACTGTTTTCAGACTATGTTTAAGCTTTAGTAGGATTATGTAATAAGTCTTTATTCGATATTATTATGTAATCTATTAAGTATTGTAGGTTGCGAGACTTGAGGGAATAATTATAATAAAACATTGTATATTATTATAAATTAGATATTCTGCTGTGAATGTGTGATTTTAGTTATTATTGTATTACTATGAGCATGTGATGAACCAAAATTTGAGTGACCACGTGGCAGTCTGAATTTTGGGGCGTCACAGTATTCCATGGGAAGATTTACTAATTTTATGGACCGTCGGTGGTGATTTTAATAGTAAACCAATCTGGACCATTGATGGTGGTTTCAATAGTAAATCAATCTAGAACGTCGGTGGTGGTTTTAATAGTAAATCAATCTGGACCATCGGTGGTGGTTTTAAAATTAAATCAATCTGGACCGTCGGTTGTGGTTTTAATAGTAATCAATATGGACCGTCCGTTCTAATAGTAAATTAATCTGGACCATTCGCGAGTTAGTTACTATTTAGTCCATTCTCCTATAAATAGAAGCTTAATTCTTCTTTCATTCTCACCAATTCATTAAGACTCAGAAGAGAAACTATAGAGAGAGAAACTATAGAGAGCAAGAAGAAGAGTATTCTGCTACTTCACTATTGCAGTATCCAGTCTTCGACTAAGGTAAGAGGTATTATTTCTTTTGATATTCTTAAATCTAAACTTACTATGGTAAGTATTGCTTCTATAATTCCTGAAATTAGTAGAATATCCTTGAGCTTTGTGTTTCATCTAGTATCATTTCATTGGAATATTGGTCTGAACTTTCTTATTAAATTTCAATATTTTCACTCGAGGTACTATTCACGGGTTACTATTCACTCAAATACTATTCAATTGAATATTATTCACTTAGGGATTTGGGGTACTTTTCATGCTGAAGAACTATTCATGGGTTACTATTCACTTGTATACTATTCACTCGAGTATTATTCACTCGGGGATTCGGGGCACTTTTTATGCTGGGGTACTATTCACTCGGGTACTATTCACCCAGAGTACTATTCATGACAAAAATTAATTTCTTTTCGGTCCAAATCATTTTTGATACAATATTATTCTTGAATTTTACTCCACAAAGCAGTATCATGTTGACAATTTGGATATTATTGAATTCTGGATAAATTAAATTATAAATCTTTAAAATTTATCCTTGCTTTCATTTAATTGATTTCTTATATCATTGTCATCATCCTCATGCTTATATTGTGATGAAAGTAATCTTTAAGGCGAGAGTGCATGATGCAATTTTGTTGATTGGTATGATTATGACCAGGGATTATTCGATATAATCATGACCCATAATGTTACAAATGATGTGGTAAAAGTCCTCATTGGCCTATAGTGCATTGATGAACAAATGTTGGTATGATCATAAACATGCGTTCTCTTCGGCCAAGGGTGCAAAGATGAGTTGTTGTTTGGCATGATCATGACCATTGGTGAAAACACGAATATCCTTGGCCCATAGTGCGTGGATAATTCGTGGTTATGATACTAATAAATATCCTTGGCTCGTAGTGCTTGGATAATTCAGTGATGTGGATTATTTATTAAGTTGAGTCTCAGTGATAAAACTGATGATATACTTTTAAATCATAGAAGATATTAGATATCATGCTCTACTTGACTCTTCTAATGGATTGCTTATTCCGCTGCAATTGTTGATCTAAAACTTGTTATCTATTGTATTCTATCAGTTGTTATACTGTTGAAAGCTAACGATAATTTATTCTGCATTATCTTAGTTAAAATATTTCTTACTAGGCTAGTTGAGCTCACCCTTTTCTTTCATTGTTCTCTTCAGGAAATGAGAATATAGCTGGGACGAGTCGGGGAATGGAGTGATGGTCCAGGATAAGTGGCTATAGTAGTCCTCACTATTCTATAAAATAGTGTGATAATAATTGTAATGAGGACTCCATTGAGTGTGGATATTATCTAGAAAATAATATCCGTGTTAAAACTCTCAGCTACGCTTTTGTCGTATTGTATAAAAGAAGTTTGTATTTAAATTCGGTACCATGTATTTGGCGACTCAGAATGGGTGATGTATACCTATTTTGGGGGCGTCACACCACTCCACCCTATTCAAATCATACTTCACCTTTGAGTCCTTCAAGAGATTTTCCTGACTCTAATACTACTCCACCACGCCCAAGGCAAACGTGTCTGAGCAACTTTCCTAGAGTCATCCTGAGCCTGCTCCACTCGACTCAAATCATCCCGTGCTCCACCTTATTCAACTCTATTTGCTCCATCCACGAGGCTTGTGAATTCACCCTCCCACTCCCCTCGCACCCTAGAGTTGATACTTGGACTCTATTTGCTCCACCCACGAGGCCTGCGAATTCACTCTCACACCCTAGAGTTGATACTTGGGCCCATCAAACCATGATCTCTAATACTATTTGTAGCAAGATTGTATAATCTATTCCACATCAATTCATCACCAATGCAACACACACTTGTGTAGACTGGCCCAATAAGCATGTTGGACCATGTCTTTACCTAAAAGGTTAACCTCTATCAAATGTAGGATTCATGTGAAATATCCCAACAATATATGTGTAGACTAATATTGGATATATTATATATGAAGCATGAGATGTATCTAAAAGAGCTAAGTAAGGGGATAATAATCCAGAGCTGGAAAGCTAAGGAAGCAAAAGACTCATACCTTAGCCATTTTTAAAACGTATAGAGCAAGACTAAGAGAAATGCAGTGCACTCCAAGCATAAGAAGCTCTCTCTCTCTCTCTCTATATATATATATATATATATACACTAGCCTTGTCAAACTTTCTCATCCATTTCATTCCAACTAAGTTCATCCATTCAAATCACTATAAAAATATCTATGTAGCTGAATTGAGATAGGATTTGAGTATAAGTATTATCCTAGAGGAAGATTTTAGCAAGAGGAGGTTATCAATTATAGAGGTAATATATATGGTTATATATTATGTGATCAAATTTTCTATGAAAAGGATATTGAAATATATTGTTTGGTTGTGATTGCTTGTTTAGGAAATCTAGGCTAATTCTTATATAAAGAACTCTAAAAATTGTTAATTTATTGTATGCCCAATTCATGTTGGTGAAAATGTTTTAATGGAAGTTTTTAACTAAAAATGAAAGAATTAATTTAAGTTTTATGAGGAATATGATACCTATTGGAGTTATAGTTTAACTTAAGTGTATAGATGTTGTTAAACTAAACAAATAAGTCATATTTTGTAAAGGAATAACATCAAGAACTGTGCCTGCTGAAACAAGGGAATAGAATGAGGGTCTATGACTGTTGAAGCTTCTCAATACATTATAAAATAGCATGACAATGTATAATTGTATTAAGGAATTAAAATTTGTGTGTCATATTTTATACGTCACTTAATAATTGATTTTGGTGAACAACAATAGGGTGATGAGAACCTGACTTTAAAAGCGTCAAAAGTGCACATCATTAGAATGAGGAGGACAAGATTGTAATGAGAGCTTAAAGGGTGTGTTGTCACTATCATACATGATGTCTAACCACATACAAACTCGTGTTATCATAAGATATGGTTGTGCACATCCACTTGCTGACTATATCTATGAGCATTATCTATATAATCTTGGAGTATTGTTGGAATATAGTCCTCAGTTTGAGACAATGGAGATAATTATATGGCAAGAAGATACACACCATTGGAATAAACAGGATAGTAATCTTCTCATTATTCTTTAGGGTCTATTAGGTCAACTAAGGTTAATGCTCAAGTCCTATGATATCTATTATAATTTAGATACATGGCCTCTCATGTATGAAGAATTCCTTGAGCATTTTCTAAAGATTTTAATTCCTAAAATAGTTATCAACTGTACCTTTATGTAGAGTATCATTAATTTGGAGTATGAGTACTGTTATTTGTATTGAAACTCACAACTTATGTGTTGTCTTATTTTGCACGACAGTTTAATAGTTGTATAAATGAATTTTGTATTTGAATTATGTACCGTATATCTGGTGAATCAAAATGGGTTGTGTGGACCTATTTTTGGGGCGTCACAGTTGGTATCAAAGCTATAAGTAAAGAGCCCTGAGCCTTTCGCTGGTGAGTTCCTTGTGTGAGATGCACCTAAGCCAGACTTTCTGTAGGGGATGCCATGGATAACGGTGGAAAATTGATAGGTATCAATGTGAGGTGTTATCTGTCGACGTCGGGTTTTTTAGGTGTCCCTTTTCATTACTTGTTCTTTGGTGTTCTCATGTTAATGTGAGATTTGTTTGAAAAAATAAGTGAAAAAGGTCTGACATGTGTAATGTCGATGATTTGACTTTAAGAGTCGCCATTTGGTGTTTTTAATCGTTTGCACCAATGTGACCAAAAGGTTTGCACATTGACCCAAAGTGATGTAATCTTTGCTAAACCAATTGTCGTGAAACCGAGATTCATTTGGGTTCGGGGGACTGCTACATTTCAAAGAAACTGTTATATGAATGTGTGTGTGTGTGTGTGGATCAATGTGCAATTATTTAAAAGTAGTACGAGGCCTCGTTCGCACCTATATACACAAGGTTTGAATTTGTAAAAAAATTCAGTTTTAACCAAGATATAGCAATGAAGTTTTATAAAGAAAGGTTTTTCAAACCCTGTGCTCAATAGGAATTGAGACCTTTTCATACTTCCATTTTATTATTATTATGTTTGGCTTGTTTGCTTTTATTTTCGAGATGCGAGGCATCTTCGATAAAATAATATACAGCAGTGCCGAACTCCTCATGGGTATGACAACCATCCAAGGAAATTCGTACACTATAAATAATGTATAAGTTGCTTACAGCTAAAAAA
Organism: Panax ginseng; assembly: GCA_020205605.1. NCBI lineage: Eukaryota > Viridiplantae > Streptophyta > Magnoliopsida > Apiales > Araliaceae > Panax > Panax ginseng. The sequence continues at coordinate 86,367,615 of CM035139.1, read as the reverse complement.
GTCCATCACGGGAACCAAATCTAGATTCAGTAGACTGAATCTGTGATCACATGATTCCTAGGCTCACATGATACTGTCGTTTGTATGGAAAGAACTAAATAGTTATATATATATATATATATATATATGTGTGCATGATTAGCCACCACGAAGCAACTCCATGCGGGATCAGAAATGTAAATAAAGCAGTAAATGCTATCAACCGCCACGATGTAAACTCCAGGCGGGGCTTGAATATAAATAAAGCTGTAAAAGCGATCAACCGCCACGAAGTAAACTCCAGACGAGACGAAATGTAGATAAAGCTGTAAAAGACCACGAAGTAAACTCTAGGCCTGACAGAAATGTAAATATATATATATATATATATAAGCAGTAAACGCACCGGATGTGAAATCCAGGCTCATCGGATATGTCCGACAACAATTATATATACATACAAATATATATAAAAGCAATAAACGCTCCGGATGTAAAATCCAGGCTCATCAAATATGTCTAACAACAATTATATATATGTATATATATATATATACATAAGTGAGTAAACGCTCCAGACATAAGTCTAGGCTCAATCGAGGCATAACTCGATAATGTTAGTCCATATAAAAATATATACATATATAAGTATATATATATAGACAGAAATGAAAACCACGGACTGAATTCCGGGCATACGCACACAACACGACTCTCAATGTGTAAAATAGTGTGTGAAAATATGAAGAGAAAGACTTTATAGAGTATAAGAAGGCTTACAGTGGGCTGACAATGCAGGCTTCTATGACTCTAAATGGATTAACACTCAGCTTCCGTCGGTAAATATATAACTGTATGTGGGCTAACAGGTGTTTAAAATGAGAAAACACTCAATATAGGGTGCGTACAGAGCAAATTGGATAGGGCTTCCTCGCCTTTTCTTTTTTTTTTTAAAATGGCTACCCCAAGCCCACTATTTATAGTGGGGGGAGCCGTAGGTGTACCTGCGGCAGCCGCAGATGCACCTGCGGCTATCCGGGATGCCCCAGGTTCCGCGGGTCCCGTCATCTCAAAATACGTGCACTCGTGCACTGTAATGTCCGCTCAAACTTGTAGAACTTCAATCCGAGCCGCAGATGCACCTGCGGCTATCCGGGATGCCCCAGGTTCCGCGGGTCCCGTCGTCTCAAAATACGTGCACTCGTGCACTGTAATGTCCGTTCAAACTTGTAGAACTTCAATCCGAGCATCCGAATGAGGTATATACGACCTTCTTCGGGCTGCTTCTATCGAGAGTTATACAATGACATACATTAGAGGTTGTACGAAGTCAGGAAGAGGGGACCATGCCCATGGTCTTCAAGCTTCAAATTCTATCCGGTGTACTGCCAAGCATAATAGTCACTCGGGATTGGGACTCCTTGGTTCTTGTAGGATATTGTTGTATGTATGTATGTCTGATGTGTTGAGACAACACGTAAGTGTTGAGGTAGCAACACGACATGTGACTCCTCACCGGGGTTATCATCGATTTGAGTTGAAAGCAGACGTTGCTCAGGGTTACATCTTAGATTGGACTGCTTGTTTGAATGCCACAATGTCATCTGTGAGAAAGCCTATCTGCCCGGTGTTCGCACCGGATCTGAGGTATGAGTGCCTCGACAGGAGGTCTGATTGAAGCTGATCGGATGCATTTGAAACAAGCATTTTCGAGGTTATCGTCGGAACTGCAACAACATTCCTTGGTGTTATCGCCAAGGATGAAACTCGGGGTTATCTCTGAGGTTGGAAATGATCCTTCTGGTGTGTGTTCCGGGGATGGGACTGAACTTCCGATAGTATCCGGAATTGATGTGAGCTGTCTTCCAGGGTTATGTCCGGAAGACGAATCTGCCCTCTTATAATGTTAGTAACAGGTGTGCAGAAAATTTGAGTGTCTACAAATGCCCCTCTTTATCATATTCATGCAATGCAAGGCATGTAAAGGATAAAGAATCCTAGACACTTGAAATGCAACAAGATTAACATGATGTTATGTGCAGCAACATAATGCAAATGTATGATGCATGATTTGAATGATTATCGTCTAATCCTGCTGGGATGACAATCACTGATGTCTTGGACATGCGATCCAAGTCTTCAAGGATGCTGACGTTGGGGTTATCACCAAAGTCGTGAATCCTAGACACAGACTTCATTCTCCATAGAGGTGCCTCTTGTGTACAAGAGATCTGTGGGGATAAAGCTTTATCTGCTTGAGGATGTGTATAACATATCCTATCATCCTATCGGAGTTACTGCCAATAGTATGCACTTGTCAGGGTTTCTTGACCTTTGTTGATGTGTGTATCACCGGATAGATCCCTGTTGGATGCATTGTCAAGACTGCTTGACCTTCATTGATGTATGTATCAATGGTTGCATCGCGTTGTGACCCTTGCTAGGGAAGGTTGCTTCAATGGGTTTACTTTTCATCGACTGATATAACGTCAAGGTTGCTTGACCTTCATTGATGTGTGTATCAATGCCTGAATTGCGTTGTAACCCCCGCCGAGGATACGTGGATGATTTGTAACTTCGGTGTTGTAACCCCCGTCGGGGATACTTCATTATTTCGTAGCTTCAGCATTGTAACCCGCGCCGGGGATACTTCTAGGGTTGTGACCCTGCACTGACGGCATCAGACCTTTGTGAGGTATTGTCGAGCATGATTTGTAAAAGCTGAGGCCATTGGTATAGTATACCTTGTACACAAACGAATACCAATGAGAGAGATGGGGCCAGATTGCGGCCCATGAAAACAAGGATTCCAGGCTATTCCGCTCAATCGCGTAGCATTTTTATTCCTGATTTGGTCTTTTCATCTTGCGAGACCTCCTTTGCAACTCTAACTGGAGCGAGCTGGAGGTGTGGGACCTGAGAGTTGACTCCTACTTTGCAGGAGTATGCACGATTGACGATGCTGCCATTGCACAAACCTTGCGTGTATATGGCGATCGGAGACATGAGTAGACAGTTCATGACCCTCATCGGATTGAGGCGTAGAGTGGTACAGGATGAGATTACATCTGGCCACGTGATATCCCAGCATTTTCTGTTTGACAGATTTGGCTGTGAGGATAGTTATGCACGATATTCCGGGGATTTCACCACACCGGAGGATCAGTGACGTTTGGCCAGAGTGGATGTACTACTGCTGTGCATATTGTCATACGTCTACATGACATTGTACATGGATGAGTTGGACATCGACGTCATTATGGCAGTAAGAGCTCTCTCCGAGAGGGTCACACCATCCTACCGATGATTATGGCAGAGACTCTGAGGTCAGCCACATATTGCTGCACTTATCCGGCAGGAGTGTTCACAGGCAGCTCGGTCATGCTGTACGTGTGGTTTATGTCACACTTAAGATCGATTGACACATTCAGACGACATAGATATTGTTTTACCCATGATATAGCCATGTCGTACTCCTTTCAGCCTGCGGAGTATACAGATGATGCATCTTGGTCAGCTTTCCTAGCAGGGATCGGAGATCCATTCGCTATATTACTGTGTACAGGGCTTAGCTTACCCTACAGCTTCATTACTCATGCTCTGGGCATCGATTATCTACCTCTAGCTGGTTTGAGAGGGATGATCACCTACTACCCACTGGCCATGATGTGTCAGTTTGACCAGTTTTAGGATTTCCACCTATTTGAGGGGGCAAGATTCGCACTTTGCTTCTCGCCACTTATCATCGTTGGACAGATCCGTGTTGTATGCTGTTGGGACCAAATGAGAGCTAGCCGATTTTTCATCAACCATCCAGGTTATTCTCAGAGAGTATTCAAACATGGATGGAGACAGAGACTACATCGACTATGGTAGTATCCACAATACAGGATATAGATACCGACGATGAGGAGCCTATGGAGGAGGCTGACATTCCCATCGATGGGGACTTGATCATTGGGTCGCCAAAGATTTGTGATGGATTCTCCCACCCCGAAAAGCCATGTTACTCAATATTCAGCACATCATTTGGAGCAAAGATTACATCTGATGACCTATGATAGAGATCAGGCTAGGGCCGCGATGTTGACAACTATTGATGGGAGAGACGCCGCTCTGTTAGAGAGGGATGAGGCTAGATTAGCCAGGGATGCATTGATTGTGGAGTGGGATGCCGCCCTATCTGTAGGGATGTGGCCATTATAGACAGTACCTCAGTGAGATCCCTTACGACTGGCATCCTTGCCGATATGAGTGCTTACATAGATGAGCATCATGCCACCATGCAGTTAGCCTTTGATCTGCTGGCTCGTGTAGATGCCATTGGGCAGGAGGTTGGATCTAATAGTCCGCATACACACATATTCGTAGATAGCTTTGTATTTTTCTGCAAAGACTAGCTTAGCCATTTTGTCATGTACAACAAAGATGTATATATAAAACAATAGTATATATGGCAGAGAAATATATTTTGATTTACTTCCCTTTCAGTTATGCCTTGATACTTGCTTAATATTTGCCTGTTTCTTCAGGGCCTTGTGATCTCGATGCATTCTGAACTTATCCTTGATATGTGGACATTGAGCCATCACAGGATCTCTTAGAACGGATCATTGAACTGTATGTATCGCTACCATCTTTGGTGTCTTGGGGCTGGTATTTGTATGGAAATGTGGAGAGGAGTGTGGCTTTTCCTCTCTGAGATTGACCGCACCATAGATGTTCGCCAGTACTTCAATTTGTGAGAAGCCTAGTTAATTCCATCTCTTATGGATTGGTGTTGCTCTTCGAGGCACATCCACAGCTTAGATGGTCACTGAATCTCCTATTTGTGAGGAGAGGTTGGGTAATTCCATCCCCTTGTTTTAAAGCCGATGAAATGTGGTAGATTGAAGGCTAATCCCAGTACCGTGTGACAAGCATTTTTGTTCTGGTAGAGGTTAGACTGAACCATAAATGGCTGCCTACGTACTCCTATTGAAGAGGAGATCAAGTCTGCGTAGTTCGAACCTAGTGTAAGAGTTTCAACGCTGAATGTGAAAGGCAGATGGGTGTAGAAGTATTTTTGTTGTTTTTATTTTTTGTAGAGGAAGGACAGAAATGTTTTTGTTATTTTTTGTTTATTGAGACCGGGCCTTATAGAATATGGTTGCCTACGCATTTCTTGGGTATCGTGGGAGATCAAAGTCGACATAGTTACGCCTCGTGACGAATTTGCGTACCAAAGAGAAGTGTGAATCCCATGTGCAGGCTATACTACGGGGAGAAGAAAGTTTGATCCCATAATGGGGATAAACTGTAGGTGTGGAAAGAGTTTAATCCCGTCTTCAGGACAAACTGCAAGCATAGAAAAGTTTAATCTCGTCTTTAGGATAAACTGCAGGTGTGAAAAGTTTAATCCCGTCTTCAGGATAAACTGAAAGTGTAGAAAAGTTTAATCCCGTCTTCAGGATAAACTACAGGCATGAAAAGGTTTGAAATGAAATTAAACCAGGCTGCTGGTTTGAAATGTATGTTTCCCTAAGGGGCAGAAGAGTTTGTAAAAAGAGAGGGTTCAAAACTGGAATGACTGGTGATTGGGTGATCAATACCAGGATGTTTGTTTGATGGTAACTTCAGATATAGTACTGTTTCACAGAGTCTGAGTTGATTAGGTGTGGAAATTCATCGCCATCCATTTCCTGTAGTCTAAGAGCGCCTCCTGTCAATACCTCCTTAACAACAAACGGGCCTTCCTAATTAGGAGCGAATTATCCCTTAGATTGATCTTGGTTGTCAATAATCTTCTTCAAAACCAAGTTATGTTGTTTGAACTGTCGTAGTTGGATTTTTTTGTTGTAGGATCGTGCGATCCTTTGCTGACATAACTGACCATGGAAGATAGTCGCGGTTCGCCTTTTGTCTATTAGAGATAATTTGTGATACATGTGTTGTACACATTGGTCTTCATCTAACTGAGCATCCATCAACACTCTGAGGGGTTCCATTTCCACCTCTATGGGGAGCACTGCTTCCATCCCATAGGGTAATGAGTAGGGGGTTGCCCCAGTGGAAGTACGCATTGAAGTTCTGTAGGCTAATAAAGTCAAGGGCAAGAGGTCATGCCATCCTTTGTGATTGGCAGACATTTTCTGCATGATCTTCTTGATATTTTTATTAGCCGCTTCAACAGCACCTTTCATCTTTGGACGGTAGATGACGGAGTTAAGGTGTTTGATGTGGAATTTACTGCATAACTCCCCCATCATCTTGTTATTGAGGTTCTTAGCATTGTTTGACACAATGAGCTCTAGTTGTCCATATCGATAGACTACATTATTTCTAATGAAAGCAATGATTACTTCTTTGGTAACCCTGGGGAAGGAGGCTGCTTCTACCCATTTGGTGAAGTAGTTAATCATGGTGAATATGAATCGATGTCCATTACTGGCTTTGGGTTCGATGGGCCCAATCACATCCATTCCCCACATTGAGAAGGGCCATGGCGAACTCATATTGTGGAGTTCCCTTGGAGGGGCATGGATAACATTCCCATGAATTTGGCATTGATAGCATCTCTTGACGTGATCATCACAGTCAGCTTCGAGTGTAAGCCAATAATGCCTTGTTCTGAGAATTTTCTTGACAAGTAAGGGGAAGCTCATGTATGGGCCACATACTCCACCATGGATCTCATCCATGAGCCTCTGAGCTTGGTCTTTGTCCAGACATCTAAGGAGAGCTAGTCCTCCATCTCTTTTGTAGAGTACATCTCCGCTCAGGTAGAATTTCATAGCAAGTCGACGATCCGCTTTGTTCTCGCTAGGGCTCGCCACGGTGTGTAGATCCATCTCGCAGATACTCCTTGATATGTTGATACCAAGGGTTTTAAATGAGAGGTAGCTCATCCGATACTTCTCCAACATAGTTCCCATAAGTTGGGGCCTTTTGCAGAGAAAATGTGATGTTTGGCATGTTTTCCCTGTCAGGTATGTGAATCAAGGAGGCCAACGTAGCTAGTGCATCTGCAATATCATTCCTATTACGAGGAATGTGCAGAAAGGAGATTTCTTTGAACTCCAAAGCCATCTATAAAACTTGCCGATGGTAAGGCAGCAAATGTAATTCTTTGGTTTGATAAATTTCTATGGATTGTTTGATTACCAATTTGGAATTCCCAAAGACAGTTAACTACCTGATGCCCATTGAACGGGCAAGTTTTAACCCCATGATACAGCCTTCATACTCAGCTATGTTGTTGGTGCTGACAAACTGCAATTTGATGGCGACGGGATATTGCTCCCCCGTATCTGATATTAAAACTGCTCTGGCTCCAGAGCCTTCTGTGTTAACAGCTCCATCAAAATATATTTTCCATGTGTGGCATGCATCGTACTGATGGTGTTGCTGAACTGTCATTACCCCTTCATCGGGGAAGTATGTTTTTAAGGGTTTATAATCCCCTGCAGGTGCGGCGGCCAGTTGATCCACAATTCCTTGACCTTTGACATACTTTTGCGTCACATAGACGATGTCAAATTTTTGTAGGATCTACTGCCATCTAGACAACCGACAATTCAGTATGGGCTTACTGAACACATACTTGAGAGGATCCATGCGTGATATGAGATGGGTTGTGTGACCATGGAGGTAATGTTGTAACCTCATGGATGCCCATGCTAAAGCACAACAAGTCTTCTCGATCAGATACTACTTGTGTTCACCGACATCAATCTTTTGGCTTTGAGGTAATAGATAGCTCGTTCTTGGCCTCTATCGTCTTTTTGCTCCAGCATACAGCCCATGGCATTATCATTAATGGATAGGTACATGATCAGGGGGACATCATGTAACAACCCGATATTTTCTATATAAATAAATCTTAAATTTTGCGTATAAATTTTTTTTTTAAAGGATGAGGATTTGTACAAGATTATGTGTATATGTATTTATGTGGTAAATAAAAATATAATTATTACGTGAATATTTATAAGTAAATTTATTTTTGAATTATTGATTATTATAAAGTATATTTTATAATAATTAATTTTAAGATAGAAATGTTTTTATTAATTATTTTCCATGAATATATAATCATATATTATTTAAATAATATATGAAGTGATTTTTTTAAATAAATATAATAATTATTTTATTATATGAAATTTTGTACAGATTATTAAGTTAATTATTTTACCTTAATTATTAAGGTTAAATATGAAAGAATAATCGATATGGAATCCAAACCCTAATTTTGGATTATTGTCAAGGTATGAGAATAATAATATAATATTACATATATTTTGATTTTTTCAAGTACTATGAATATGTACTTGTATGTCCAGATTGTTAATGGTTGGTCAATTACGGTGTATTTTTTGACCCAAATCCTAAGAATAATGTTAAACCCTAATTTGAGATCCAAATTAGAGTATGAGATTGTTTTATAAGTATGTAATATTAATTATGTCGTGTATTTAATGTATTAATTAGGTAAACCCTAATTAAAATTCTGGAAACCCTAATATTTAGAAAATCCTAATTTCCAATATTAGAAACCCTAATCCGGAAACTTAAACCGGAGGTTTGATTTGTCAAGAATTGTGTTACAGTGATTAATAACACGTGTGATAGACTTTAATTGCTAATTAAAATAAACTTAATTAGTAAATTAAAACCCTAAAACCTAGAACCCTAATTTAATTTCTAAAAACCCTAATTGTATTTCTAGAAACCGTAATTATCGATATTTTAAACCCTAATTGCTTTATTAGCAAAGTTCATTATGATTAAGGGTAATAAACCCTAATGTTCATGTAATTACAAACTTAATTAATTAACAATATTTATTTTTCAAAATTTTAGAAACTAAAAGTTATTTAGTTTTATTTATTTAATGTTATTTATTTAATGTGCAAACCCTAAATTGGAAATCCTAGATTTTTGTTTACTTATAAAACCCAAATTTGCTCAAACCCTAAACACTAAAATGTCTAAACCCTAAACCCTAAGGCACTTTTCTAGAAATTTAAGGAAATGACCATTTTGCCTTTTTTTAGCATTTAAGAAGCTAGTTATAGGTTTTGACAAATTGGTGAGGTTGTTCACCAAACACTAACCACTCCATTACCCTATTTTGCCGACCAAACCTCTCTAGTTCAAAGATACATGCATCCAATTTGTCAATTTAAAGGATTGAGAGAGAGAGAATGATTTTTGTTAGCCAATTTTATACAATACATAACCAACTCTCATTTTCTCTCAAACCAACGAAATTATCTAAGCATTTCATTCCCTAAGAACAAATTTCACGAAATCCAACAACAAAACAAAGAACACAAAAATCGAAATTGCTCATTTAAGGTATAAACCCTACCTTGAATTTCATCCAAAATTTTTTGTTAGATGTTGTGTTTAAGTGTTAAAATATATTGTTTATGTTGTCTAGAGATGATTCGGGTTTGCTAGATGTTAGATCCATAACATCTAGAGGCTCTTGATTTGATGTTTTAAAAATCGGAAAACTTTCATTTTGTGTTCGACATCGAATGTCGAAGTCAGAGATCTGTGGTTGTTATGTGTTTTTGTTGTTTAAGTATTTGATTTTGTTGTATGATGTGAGATCCGTGTTCTAGAACTTGTAGTCGAACCGGATCATGCATAAGTTGTAAGATAATCGTGGTCAAAGCTCGGTTGACCGACCATGATCGAGGATAATCTGGGTAAACCCGAAAGCTTTTGGTGGCGTCGACAATATTTGCATTATCTATATCTATCGTGTTTTATGTGTTTTGTTAATATTATTGTATCATACATGTGTAGCTTGTATAGTATACTACAAATCGGGATCAGATATGTCTCACAAACATCAACAGATCAATCGTGAAAAGTGGTCAAACTAGGCCACTCGACATTGATTTATGTTTCTGGTAATTTTCCAGAAAATCTTTAAGAGCAGTTTTCTGACAACTTTGACCGAGCATGATCTGCTTTGTTTGTTGTTGTTTTAGTACTATTTTGTGATAGATCTATTTAGTTACATGTTGGGTATAACCTGGAATCGTTAGATCCTTAAAACATTGGACGATTAGCATGTAGTGAAGGCTCAAAGTATCACTCATGATCTGTTCTTCATTTCTGGGTAACCCAGAAAATGAAGAACAGACCTGACAGCATGTTTGAAGGCACAGATCTCGTTGATTATATGTTGTAAGAACTTGTTTGTTGTTGGAACTTGTAGTCGCATGCATCGGTACTACAATATCGACTAATAACATGCCCATTAACATCGTGGATCGTAACCCGAAATCTCGTCAAACTCTTGGATTTAAGCAAATCATACTATGAATGTTCTTGAAGGCTCAAGAACACCTATATAATACAGTTCTCATCATTATAGGGGCCTTCAAATGACAGCTTTTATTATTTATTTCGAAATTATAAAAAATAGAAAAAAATAGTTTTTAATTATTAAAATACAAAATAAATTATTTTAAATTAAAAATTAGTTTTAATTATTTTAAATATATTTCATAAATATTTAATATTTTTGGAATATTAAAAGTAATTAATTTATTTAATTATAATATTAAATAAGTTATTTAAAAATGATTTTAATTCATGAAAATCATTTAAAATTATATTATGATATAAGAAAAATATTTTAAGTTATTTTAATAACTTTTAATATTATGTGATAATTTTCATTAATAAATTAATATTAATGATATTTAAGTTATTTATTAAATGAATTAAATAAAAGAATTAAAAATGATTTTATTATATTAAAAATCATTTTAAACAATAAAAGGTATTTAAAAATATTTTAAGTTATATAATATAACTTTTAATATTTAAAGATAAATTTCATTAATTAATTATGATTAATGATAATAAAGTTATTTAACACTTATATTAAATAATTTAGTTTAAAAATGATTTTATTATTATAATAATCATTTTAAATAAAAATAAAGTGTTTAGAGATATTTTAAGTTATAAAATATAACTTTTAATATTTAAAGAATAATTTCATTAATAATTTAATATTAATGATATTTATTTAATGATTAATGATATTAAATTTATTTAATAATTATATTAAATAAATAGTTTAAAATGGTTTTATTTATTTAAAAATCATTTAAAAAAAAAAGATATTAATGATTTAAAATATTTTTAAGTTATAATTATTGACTTTTAATATTTAGATAAATAGTTCATTAATATTTAAATATTAATGGTAATTATTTAATAATGATTTTAAATGTTTTAAAAATCATTTAAAGGTAATATAAATGTTTTAAAAAAAAGTTTAAGTTATTTTAAATAACTTAATATTTTAGCAATGGTTTCATTAATAGTTTATTATTAATTAAATATTAATGATAATAGAATTGTTTATTATTTAAATCATTTAATAATGATTACGATATTTCAAAAATTATGATAAATGATAGTAATTATTTAATAATTATTATAAGGCCATGAAAAATAGTGTGACTAATGTTTAAGTTATCCAAATGGATATTGAACTACTGGTTTAGAGTCTTAGACTCGATAATTACCCGAAATAAAGGTTGTCGGTGAGATCGATATATTTCGTAAATTGATCTGGATTTAGATAGATTGACTTGATAAGTGAATTATTTGTGATTCAATGGTGTTAAAATTATGTGACAATGTGATTAGGAATGTCTTGTCGAATCGATAAGCGTGATTATACGATATATTATTCTAATCGGATAATGATCTATTTAATGATAGGACTTGATAGAAAAGATATATCTAAGTTGTGTAGCAGCGCAGACAAGGCAAAATATCTAAACCTTTGCATTTACTTTATGCTAAGGGGCGTAAGTAAGATAATATCTAAACTATTCATTTCAATTGTTCAAATATTTCAACCTTTGTATATACTTATGCAATGATTCTCAGATAAGTAAGCTATTAAACAATAATTGTTGTACAATTTCCTTTATTCATTAATAGTGATCAAGTTATTTATTACATTAGTTAATTTCTATAACATGGTTAGGCAAGTGTCCTCACTTGGATAATCATTATATTTTATCACATGTTGATACATACTTATAGTTGCCTAGTATGTATACCTTGAAATAAAGGTCGCCTAAGCTATTTGATCCAAATAGACATATATTTAAAGTTGTTGTTGAACAAGATAAAACTTATCCAACCGAATTGTTTTGGTATGGATTCAAGATCATATGAACATCCCAATCATGGGAAATATTTATGCGCTTACTACGGACAAAGGATGAACGATAATATCGTTCTAGCAATGTAGTATTGATCAATACAGGGCATAACGATCGATCACCCCGTGCAGAAGTAAGTAATGACTACTATGTATGAAGTTCGCTTAAACCTTTTCAAAAATATAAAACAATGTTCACGATGCATCAAAATGATCATCATTTATAGTCTGTACGTAGTTTCAAAAATTTAAAATTTAAAATGACATGTTATTGATTATTGGTCCAGTTTACTTCACAACTATTGATCCGTTGTAGAAGTTTCGTTCAAAGAAAATATTTAATCTTTTCAGCTAACTGATATTGTTGATATTACTTGTTGGGCACTCAAATGCTCATTCTTGCTTAATTTAAATGTTTTCAGCTAAGTGTGAACAAACCAAGGATCTCGCCAAGAACAAGGGAAAGGGAAAGTTCTTTGAATGAATGTTTAAGCTATTCTATGTAATAGTCTAACTTTATGATAAGGATGATAAGTACTACTATTATTATCATGTAATTGAATGTTTAAAGGTTTCGTACTTGGAACTAAACTACGATAATATGTAAATAAAATTTGAAAATCTATATTATTGTTAATATTATTAGTATTATTCCGCTCATAGAAATGGTATCGTGAAGTACCGAGTTCGGGTTTCAAGTATCCTGATTCGGGACTTTCTGAGAATAATGTATCGAGCTATAGGTTAGAAACCTTAGGTGGGATAGACTTTAGGCTATAACCTTAGAACATAGGGAAATGTTGAAAATATAAATAACTCATATAGAGTTTAAAAGTAGATGAATCGAGATAAATTCATCGTCAAACAAACTAAAAGATAACTTATATAAAACCCTTATGTGTTATGTGTATATAATTTATGCTAATCGGGATAATTTATATGTGTAGATGTCGTGAAAAGGATTAGGATACCCTTGGATCATAAAGAAGAAGCCGATATCAAAGCCAATAGTGAAATAGAGGCTCAAAGTGAAAGCAACCTCGATGAGGTGGTTATAGTGGAGAATATCGTACTGCATCCTAAATGGTGGAACTAATCCTGTGATTCAGACATCAAGTTGGAGCCGATCAAGCATCAACCAAGTGCGAGAATCTGGCATGGGACAAGTTTCTCTTTGGAACAGTTGTGGGAAATAGAAAAATTATTAAATAGTCAACTGCGAAAAGCATTAATTGAAACCATGGAAGAACAAGATAAGCTTAAAATCCAAATTGACCAACTAGGAGCTAAAAGCAACAAGTCATGTGCAATTCTAAACCAAAAGGAAAAAGAAAAATAAATGATCGTGATCCCGATAACAACCAAAGGAACTTTAAACACATAGAAAAGTGTACAAATTGTGACAAGAAGCATGAAGGCGTGTGGGAAAGGGAAAATGTTTGCTACAATTGCGGTCATGGGGACATTTTCTCTTCATTGTCCCAATCAAAAGCAAGTGTCTGCATTTTATTTGTGGAATAGAAGGTCATCAGCAAAAGGGATGTCCACAATCAAGAAAAAGGCGTGAGTGAATAGGTAGTATAGGTTCGTGGTGTAGGTTTGTTTAATATTATATGTGTGCTTAGTATGTTTGGTAATATAATATTCTCCCCTTTGTGTTAATCAAAGTTGTAAATCCAGACTCTTGTGGTCACAAAGGGATAGTATTGTGGGGCTATATTATGTAAATTACTTTGAATTAATGAAAATGAACTCATGTTTGGGTAATGAAACAAGTTTAATATATTAAACTTATATGATAAGGTTTAGAATGTAAGTTAAATTATGTTTTATTTAACTGAGATAATGCCGCCTCGACGACAAACTCGAAATCAAAGGCGGAAGAATCATCAACAACGTTGAAGGACAACCACAACCGGATCCAATGCGATGAATTCGCAAACATGGTAGCTCAAGCCATGCAACAGGAACGACGACCACCGGGAACCAACAGGACAATCGCTTAGCAAACTTCAAGGACTTTAAAAGTCAGTGGGACCTCCGAATTTAGAGGTACAATCGACCACGTAGAAGCCCAAACTTGGGTTAAAGAAATAGAAAAGGCGTTTGTAATAGCTAGGGTAGGTGAGGGGCAAAGACCTCTTTTGCCACCTACATGATGAAGGGAGAGGCAAATTTTTGGTGGGAAGCGAATCGAGCAAGGGTTTGGGGAAGGTGTAGTTGCTTGGGAAAGGTTTAAAACACTTGTTTTTGAAAATACTTTTCATCTAGCATGCGAAGCTAGGATGGAAGTAAAATTTCTTGAATTAAAACAAGAGAATATGATTTGTTATGAATATGCCGCAAAATTTAATGAATTAGCTAGGTTCGCCTCATCAAGTCGATCTGAGGCTAGAAAGGCGCGAAGGTTTGAGTGGGATTAAAACCACAGCTCTACATAAGGTGGCGATGTTGCAAATCCCTACATTTGCAAACACTCATGGAGAAAGCACTTATCGGCGAGGAGGAGGAAGTGAGGCCATGAGCCTTTACAACAAAGAAAGGAGGAACAAGGGAAAGTTGAGGGAACTGGGAAGGTGGAAGCAAATCTTTGGGAATAGGAGGGATAAGAGGAAGGTGAACAACTTTGGAAGGTGCGGGTAAAACAAGAAGGTGTAAATAAGAAGCCAGTTGGTGCAATGTGGGAATTGTGGGAAAAAATCATTTAGGGAATGTCTAAAGGGAAAATTTGCATGTTTCAAGTGTGGGCGGGGGCCATATCTCTCCCAACCCCCCAATTCTAAGACAATTGGTGGGTGTTTTACATGCGGATCAAAGGATCATAGGGTGAAAGACTGTCCGAAAAGGAAAGCGGAGGTAGCAAGTGTGAACATGGGGAAAAGCGACGGAACTTTGGCAATCACAGGACCAACTTCATCCAAAGAAGTGATTTAAATCTCTACCGCAGGGTCTTCAACATGACAGTCCAAGACACGGTGGCAGCTGGCAGTGGGACTCCAGGTACTTTTCGTATAACTTTTATTTTCATATATATGATTTTTCTAGTTATAGTAAATAATTTTATAATAAAATTTGAAGGAAGAATTTGAGTTCTTTTAGAAATCAAATTTCCGTATAATCAGAAAGACAAGCTTTACGTAAATAGTTAAAGAACAGTCTGATCAGAGTGATCAAGATCTACCTGCAACGATTGAGAATGTCATGTACCCTCGTAGGTATAGGTTTTAAAGTGGTGATTCCGGGGACGGAATCTTTATAAGGGAGGGTGAATGTAACAACCCGATATTTTCTATATAAATAAATCTTAAATTTTGCGTATAAATTTTTTTTTTAAAGGATGAGGATTTGTACAAGATTATGTGTATATGTATTTATGTGGTAAATAAAAATATAATTATTACGTGAATATTTATAAGTAAATTTATTTTTGAATTATTGATTATTATAAAGTATATTTTTATAATAATTAATTTTAAGATAGAAATGTTTTTATTAATTATTTTCCATGAATATATAATCATATATTATTTAAATAATATATGAAGTGATTTTTTTTAAATAAATATAATAATTATTTTATTATATGAAATTTTGTACAGATTATTAAGTTAATTATTTTACCTTAATTATTAAGGTTAAATATGAAAGAATAATCAGATATGGAATCCAAACCCTAATTTTGGATTATTGTCAAGGTATGAGAATAATAATATAATATTACATATATTTTGATTTTTCAGTGCTATGAATATGTACGGTATGTCCGTATTGTTAATGGTTGGTCAATTACGGTGTATTTTGACCCAAATCCTAGTAATAATGTTAAACCCTAATTTGAGATCCAAATTAGAGTATGAGATTGTTTTATAAATATGTAATATTAATTATTTCGTGTATTTAATGTATTAATTAGGTAAACCCTAATTAAAATTCTGGAAACCCTAATATTTAGAAAATCCTAATTTCCAATATTAGAAACCCTAATCCGAAAACTTAAACCGGAGGTTTGATTTGTCAAGAATTGTGTTACAGTGATTAATAACACGTGTGATAGACTTTAATTGCTAATTAAAATAAACTTAATTAGTAAATTAAAACCCTAAAACCTAGAACCCTAATTTAATTTCTAAAAACCCTAATTGTATTTCTAGAAACCGTAATTATCGATATTTTAAACCCTAATTGCTTTATTAGCAAAGTTCATTATGATTAAGGGTAATAAACCCTAATGTTCATGTAATTACAAACTTAATTAATTAACAATATTTATTTTTCAAAATTTTAGAAACTAAAAGTTATTTAGTTTTATTTATTTAATGTTATTTATTTAATGTGCAAACCCTAAATTGGAAATCCTAGATTTTTGTTTACTTATAAAACCCAAATTTGCTCAAACCCTAAACACTAAAATGTCTAAACCCTAAACCCTAAGGCACTTTTCTAGAAATTTAAGGAAATGACCATTTTGCCCTTTTTAGCATTTAAGAAGCTAGTTATAGGTTTTGACAAATTGGTGAGGTTGTTCACCAAACACTAACCACTCCACATGCCTATTTTGCCAAAGAACTCTCTCTAGTTCAAAGATACATGCATCCAATTTGTCAATTTAAAGGATTGAGAGAGAGAGAAATGATTTTGTTAGCCAATTTTATACAATACATAACCAACTCTCATTTTCTCTCAAACCAACGAAATTATCTAAGCATTTCAAATTCCTAAGAATGTATTACGAAATCCAACAACAAAAATGAAGAACACAAAATCGTAAAATTGCTCATTTAAGGTATAAACCCTACCTTGAATTTCCATCCAAAATTTTTGTTAGATGTTGTGTTTAAGTGTTAAAATATATTGTTTATGTTGTCTAGAGATGATCTGGTTTGCTAGATGTTAGATCCATAACATCTAGAGGCTCGGATTTGATGTTTTTAAAATCTGAAAAACTTTCATTTTGTGTTCGACATCGAATGTCGTAAGTCGTAGATCCGTGGTTGTTATGTGTTTTTGTTGTTTAAGTATTTGATTTTGTTGTATGATGTGAGATCATGTTCTAGAACTTGTAGTCGAACGGATCATGCATAAGTTGTAAGATAATCGTGGTCAAAAGTCGGTTGACCGACCACTGATCGAGGATAATCTGGTAAACCCGAAAGCTTTTGGTGGCGTCGTGATATTTGCATTATCTATATCTATCGTGTTTTATGTGTTTTGTTAATATTATTGTATCATACGTGTAGCTTGTATAGTATACTACAAATCGGGATCTGTATATGTCTACAAACATCAACAGATCAATCGTGAAAAGTGGTCAAACTAGGCCACTCGACATTGATTTATGTTTCTGGTAATTTTCCAGAAAATCTTTAAGAGCAGTTTTCGACAACTTTGACCGAGCATGATCTTGCTTTGTTTGTTGTTGTTTTAGTACTATTTTGTGATAGATCTATTTAGTTACATGTTGGGTATAACCTGGAATCGTTAGATCCTTAAAACATTGGACGATTAGCATGTAGTGAAGGCTCAAAGTATCATTTCGTGATCTCATTCTTCATTTCTCGGTAACCCGAAAAATGAAGAAACGACTCGACAAAGATGTTTGAAGGCATGCATCTCGTTGATTATATGTTGTAAGAACTTGTTTGTTGTTGGAACTTGTAGTCGTGCATTGGTACTACAATATCGACTAATAACATGCCCATTAACATCGTGGATCTGGCCAAAATCTTGGTCAAACTTGGTATTTTGCAAATCAAGCTATGATGAATGTTCTTGAAGGCTCAAGAACACCTATATAATGACAGTTACATCATTATAGGGGCCTTCAATGACAGTTTTTATTATTTATTTACGAAAATTATAAAAAATAGAAAAAATAGTTTTTAATTATTAAAAATACAAAATAAATTATTTTAAATTAAAAATTAGTTTTTAATTATTTTAAATATATTTCATAAATATTTAATATTTTGGAATATTAAAAGTAATTAATTTATTTAATTATAATATTAAATAAGTTATTTAAAAATGATTTTAATTCATGAAAAATCATTTAAAATTATATTATGATATAAGAAAAATATTTTAAGTTATTTTAATAACTTTTAATATTATGTGATAATTTTCATTAATAAATTAATATTAATGATATTTAAGTTATTTATTAAATGAATTAAATAAATGAATTAAAAATGATTTTATTATATTAAAATAATTTTAAACAATAAAAGGTATTTAAAAATATTTTAAGTTATATAATATAACTTTTAATATTTAAAGATAAATTTCATTAATTAATTATGATTAATGATAATAAAGTTATTTAACACTTATATTAAATAATTTAGTTTAAAAATGATTTTATTATTATAATAATCATTTTAAATAAAAATAAAGTGTTTAGAGATATTTTAAGTTATAAAATATAACTTTTAATATTTAAAGAATAATTTCATTAATAATTTAATATTAATGATATTTATTTAATGATTAATGATATTAAATTTATTTAATAATTATATTAAATAAATAGTTTAAAATGGTTTTATTTATTTAAAAATCATTTAAAAAAAAATATTAATGATTTAAAAATATTTTAAGTTATAATTATTGACTTTTAATATTTAGATAAATAGTTCATTAATATTTAAATATTAATGGTAATTATTTAATAATGATTTTAAATGTTTTAAAAATCATTTAAAGGTAATATAAATGTTTTAAAAAAAGTTTAAGTTATTTTAAATAACTTAATATTTTGGCAATGGTTTCATTAATAGTTTATTATTAATTAAATATTAATGATAATAGAATTGTTTATTATTTAAATCATTTAATAATGATTACGATATTTCAAAAATTATGATAAATGATAGTAATTATTTAATAATTATTATAAGGCCATGAAAAATAGTGTGACTAATGTTTAAGTTATCCAAATGGATATTGAACTACTTGTTTAGAGTCTTAGACTCGATAATTACCCGATAAGGTTGTCGGTGAGAATAGATATATTTCGTAAATTGATCTGGATTTAGATAGATTGACTTGATAAGTGAATTATTTGTGATTCAATGGTGTTAAAATTATGTGACAATGTGATTAGGAATGTGCTGACTGCAATAAGCAATATTATACGATATATTATTCTAATCAGACCAATGATCTATTTAATGATAGGACTTGATAGAAAAGATATATCTAAGTTGTGTAAGCAGCAACAAGGCAAGTATCTAAACCTTTGCATTTACTTTATGCTAAGGACGCGTAAGATAATATCTAAACTATTCATTTCAATTGTTCAAATATTTCAACCTTTGTATATACTTATGCAATGATTACGTATAAGTAAGCTATTAAACAATAATTGTTGTACAATTTCCTTTATTACATTAATAGTGATCAAGTTATTTATTACATTCGTTAATTTCTATAACATGGTTAGGCAAGTGTCCTCACTTGGATAATCATTATATTTTATCACATGTTGATACATACTTATAGTTGCCTAGTATGTATACCTTGAAATAAAGGTCATCTAAGCTATTTGATCCAAATTTAGACATATATTTAAAGTTGTTGTTGAACAAGATAAAACTTATCCAATAGAATTGTTTTGGTATGGATTCAAGACTGTTATGAACATCCCAATCATGGGAAATATTTATGCGCTACGGCGGACAAAGGATGAACGATAATATCGTTCTAGCAATGTAGTATTGATCAATACAGGGCATAACGGGCTGATCACCCGTGCGTTCAAGTAATGTAATGATTCTGAGATGAAGTTCTGCTTAAACCTTTTCAAAAATATAAAACAATGTTCACAGTCAGTCAAATGATCATCATTTATAGTCTGTACGTAGTTTCAAAAATTTAAAATTTAAAATGACATGTTATTGATTATTGGTCCAGTTTACTTCATAACTATTGATCCGTTGTAGAAGTTTCGTTCAAAGAAAATATTTAATCTTTTCAAATTTAACTCGATATTGTTGATATTACTTCTTTGGGCACTCAAATGCTCATTCTTGCTTAATTTAAATGTTTTCGACTAAGTGTGAACAAACCAAGGATCTTGCCAAGAACAAGGGAAAGGGAAAGTTGCTGAATGAATGTTTAAGCTATTCTATGTAATAGTCTAACTTTATGATAAGGATGATAAGTACTACTATTATTATCATGTAACGAATGTTTAAAGGTTTCGTACTTGGGAACTAAACTCTGATAATATGTAAATAAAATTTGAAAATCTATATTATTGTTAATATTATTAGTATTATTCCGCTCATAGAAATGGTATCGTGAAGTACCGAGTTCGGGTTTCAAGTATCCGGATTCGGGGACTTTACACATCATCCCTGGGTGGTATCGAAATAGAAGTGTTAACCAGTTGATCTTTAATGGTAAGGACGGCTTTCTGACACTCATCGTTCCATTTCATGGAGGAGTTCTTCCTTAACAGCTTGAATACGGGCTCATAGGTTGCTGTGAGTTGAGATATGAACCTGCTAATGAAGTTGATTCTTCCGAAAAATCCCCGTATTTCCTTCTCTGTCTGAGGAATGGGCATTTCCTTGATGGCCTAGATTTTGGTAGGATCCAGTTCAATCCCTTTGTGGCTGACTAGGAAACCTAGCAACTTTTCTGATTTGACACCAAAGGCGCACTTGGCTGGATTCAACTTCAAGTTGTACTTACGCAAATTGTTGAATAGCTTTCTGAGATGGTCCAAGTGGTCTTCCTCCTTTCGGGACTTAACAATGATGTCATCCACGTAGATCTCTATCTCTTTATGCATTAAATCGTGGAAAAGAGCCATCATAGCTCGCTGGTAGGTTGCCCCGGCATTGATGAGGCCGAATGACAACTGTTTGTAGAAAAAGGTTCCCCAAGGCATGGTGAAAGCAGTTTTCTCACGGTTTTCCTCAGAAACCATAATCTAATGGTATCTTGCGAAGCAATCCACAAAGGAGTACATGCCGTATTGAGCAGTATTATCAATAAGAATGTGGATAAAGGGCACGAAAAAGCTATCTTTAAGGCAAGCTTTGTTCAGATCCCGATAATCCACGCAAACTCGCACCTTTCCTCCAGGTTTAGGCAAGGGAACAATGTTAGATATCCACTCTGGATATGTAGACTCCATGATAATTCCAGCTTGAAATTGTTTCATAATTTCTTCTTTGACTTTTAAACTCCACTCAGGTTTCAATCGCCTGAGCTTTTGCCTAACTAGCTTGAATCCTTCTTTAATGGGAAGGCGATGAAGAATAATGTTAGTGGAAAAACCCACCATGTCTTCATGAGAACATGCAAACACATCCTAGAATTGGGTTAATAGTGCAACCATGTCATTCCGTTGGTTTGGGGTGAGGTTTGAACCAATCTGGATTAGCTTAGGGTTTTCTAAGGTTCCAAGATTGAAAGAAGTGGTTGGTCAAGGTTGGGTTTAGGCTTATCTGTGACCCATTCCTTAATCTCCTGAGGTGTCTCAATGTCCTCTTGTATGTCCATCAAGTCTGAGTCCAACTTTGCATCAAAGTTACAGCCCTTGTGGAGAGAAGGCACCTCATCAGCAAGTATATGCACATCTAAATTAAGAGTTCTGAAATCAAAAGATGCTTTCACTTAATATATGAAACTATTTAATCATACAAAGTGTTAGCATGTACTGATAAAATAACTGCTAATACTGTATAGAAAAGCAAACAATTAAAGTTATCTACAAGGCAGAGGGATTTTCTGCCCGTTTTACCCTCGTCGACCAATGCATGGAGTGCTCCTCCAATTGTCGAGGGCAAGGTCCTGATGGACTGCAGTGTTGGAGGGGTTGACATTGTCCTCCTTCTCCCGAATGATAACTATGACATCTGGGCAATCATCGTCTGGGGTATATTTGTTTGTATGTTCATCATGAACAATGACGCGTATGCCTGACATCATCAAAGCGATGTTATGTTTACGTTTTTGCTCCTTTTCTTCCACTTTGGGATCAGGAATCAGTAGCTCTTTTGCTTTGAATGGTACTGGCTTGGGAAACAACATAGCCATTACATGGGCTGACATCTGTACTAGAGACTGTATCAGCTCATGCGGTGCAGATGGAAGAAATCGCCATGTGGCGGAAGCTTGAGTAACCTGCTTATGCTTATGAGGATTCCTATGACTGGAACTAGAATCATAGCCTAGTCCGGCTATTCCAATTTGACTGGACACTTGAATAGGGTGCTTAATATCCTGTTGATTTTTACCAAGGCCTTGTCAAGGCTGATAACCCAATGACATCATTTCATTAGTGGCCGATATAACCTCAGCAGAAATATTGGGTACGGGAAGTGGTGCTCCAATAAGATGGTATTGAGTGTTACTCACTTCCAAGGTATGAAAACTGGCTAGTTCAACTTCTGAGTTGAAGCTGATGATTGGAAGATCTCCTTGTTCAGGACATTCCGGCTCAGCGTTAACAGTGACTAGACTGTTGTTGATAATGTATTTGAGTTGCTGATGTAGTGTGGAGGGAACAACTCCAGCCATGTGTATCCATGGTCTCCCCAATAATAGGTTGTATCCTGAATCTATCCTGAGGACGTGGAAGGATACATTGAATGTATTTGGACCAATCTCAATTGGCAACTCAATCTTTTTGATGGAATTTCATCGGGATCCATCAAAAGTTTTAATAACCGTATGGCTGCTTTGGATCCGTTTGAGATTGACATTCATATTCACCAAGGTGGCAGAAGGACAGATATTCAGAGACGAACCTCCATCTATCAAAACTCCAGCTAGAATATACCCGGAAGGAAAAACTTTAATATGCAATGGCTTGCAATGACCGGTCCCTTCGGGAGGTATGTCGTCATCAGTGAAGGATATCACATTGTTGTTGAAAATGTGATCAACCATATGTTGAAATTTTTCCACATCCACTGATTTCGGTAAGTAGGCTTCTTCCAAAACCTTCAATAAAATCTTCCATGATCCTCGGAAGAAAACCAAGTCCAGTATTGATATCTGATGTGGAGCTTCTCTTAAGCTTAGAACCACCTTGGCTTCATTATGGCCCATAGTGCGGAGGAATTTTTTAATCTTCTCCATGGGAATCTTCCCCTTTGCTTTGAGAATAGGCTTTATCACCCTCTGAGGAAGATACATTGGATTTTCCTTCGACACTGTAGCAGTAGTATGAGACGTGGATCCTTCAGCTTTTCCATAATTCCATGGAACTTTGTGTAAGCTGACAACATGATATTGTGGTCTGAAAGGTAAAGAAATTGGCTCTGGTTCGGCCACTTTCAAAGGATTGTCACCTCCTTTGAGTTAAATTGCTTTTATGGAAAATGCTTTGACAGTTTCATAATCCTCGTCGGATATAACTGCTACTGATCCCTTCCATTTGGTAGGACATGCACTCCCACCCTCAAGTTGCACAGTGTCATTGTCTACCATTTGAAGGACACCGCTATCAATAAGATTTTGAATGAGATGGCGGAGTGCCCAACATTCGTATGTGTTGTGACCGCGAGAATAGGAATGATAATGACACACTCCATTGGCATTAAATCGTCCTGCACGGGGATTGATTGGAGGTAGAAGGGATGTAATTCTTCCTTCATTGATCAACATTTGAAATATTTCCTCCATAGATTGGCCCAGATAGGTAAACTCCCTCTGATTGGCAAAATCCCAACGGGCTTTAGCATTTGCTCTCTTTGCAACCATATCATCCATAGCTTCGCTTTCTGAAGGTGATGGTGGAGTATTCATAACAAAAGGAAGGAGATAGGCATGCTCCTGTCTGATTAATTGGCGTGTGACTTGATGATGGTGGGTCACCAGTTCGACCAATTGCTCAATTTGTTGGCAAAGAGCTTTCATCTTTCGTTCCATAGTAAACTGGAACTTTGCATAATCCCATTTGTTAACACCGTCTTTGATGGTCAGGGATAATTCGAGGTTGAAATTGGAACTCTGTTCAGTGCTCCAACTGACCATGTTAACCTCTTCTTCTTTGTGTTGAGGAAGAGGGTTGTCTTGCACATGGGGTTTATCTGGTTTGGTGACCACGATCTCACCGTTATCTATTAAATCTTGGATCTTGTGTTTCAAGGCCCAACGATCTTGAGTATCATGTCCAGGTGCTCTAGCATGATAAGCACACTTCCGAGTAGCATTAAAACCCTTCCCATTAGGGTTGGCTGGTGGAAGAAGATGTGTAATTTTCTTATGAGTAGTCAGAAGAGCCAGAAAATTCTCGAGCGAGTCCCCTAAGGGTGTGAACGTTCGAGGACACTTTACTTCTCCACTTTTAGGCAATGGAGGGTTTAAAATTATGATTGGAAAGGGGAGTAGTTTCTTCTCTGTATAGGCGTGTTCTGACTGCCTTTTTGTCCTTGTAGTATCAAGGAAACATCCTCCTCTTTCTTTTTATGGACCCTCTGGGGGTTGTTTCCTTAAGATCCGGATTGGATGTGCTCAGCAACGACTTTAAGTGCAGAGAATGGTTTGCCGATACCAGCCATTTCTCCGTGTTTAATCATTTCAGAGAATGGTTTGCCGATACCGGCTAAAACTCTTTCATAGAAAGGAGCTTCCTGTATATCTATGAAAGTCAAGACCATTTCTGATTCGGTCATGGAAGGAATAACTTGAGCAGCAATGCACCTCCACCTTTGAGCATACTCTCTAAATGACTCATTAGACTATTTCTTGACCTTCGTAATTTTGGTACCGGTCAGGAGCCATCTGAGATTGAAAATTGTATTGAGTGAGAAAGGCGTGAGCTAGCTCTTCCCAGCTATGGATCTTTGAGTTGTCTAATCTGGTATACCATGAACGGGCTTCTCCAGTCAAACTCTTTTGGAAGAGTTTCATTCTAAGCTTCTCATTTTGCGCATAAAATCCAAGTTCTCCAATGAACACTTTCAAATGTGTATAAGGATCCCCTAATCCGTCATATTTTTCAAAATCAGGGGTTTTGAATTTCTCTGGATAATGAACCCCAGGAGATATGCAAAGGTCAGCGTATGAAACACTTCTATGTGTTCTAATCCCTTTGAGCACACGGATAGTTTCCTCTATTTGGAGGACCTTCTTCCTGATGTCAACGGTGTCTAGATCTCTTTTGAGATGGGTGTTTTCACGGTCTTTGTTGGTTGTATCCAACTGAGGTTCTGGAATGGTTTTTTCCAAACCTTGAACTCCTCCTTGTAAAGAGGATTCTGTATGTGTAGGCATCTTCGTACCCTGAGCAGATTAATGCAATTCTTTCAGCAGAACAACCAAATCTGTAATTTATTTACTCAATCCATCAAATTCTTCTCAGGAAACAGTATTAGACTGGTCAGAAGAAGACATGAGTGGCTGTAGGCTCGTGGCCTTTTTGGATTTTGAGCGGGTAACATGCCCAATTGCTTCCCTACAAAAGACTTATATAGTTTAGTCTTAGGGATAATGTAAATGTTATCATGATGTGCCCGTTTTAGGAATATGGTCCTGCAAAAATGGTTGTTAATTGATAACATGTCATGTATGCACATGTATTCTTCATATTTTCCATTACATAAAGATGATCAAAGAATAAAATTACAAGTAAATGCTTTTACAAGTAATTAAAAATAGAAAGCATGAATAGACTCCTTCCGCGTTTGGTTTATCAGAGGTTGACCTATCTAAGAGTTACTCTCGTGGATTTTTGGCATGAAGGTTCCCAGATCATCGCAATCTACTTGACGAGAAGTTAATCTAGTCTTTCAACTGGAGCGAATATGGGTTGTGCCTTTCTTGAGCCTCGTTGGAATTAGTCTTCCTACGAGTCCACTAATCAAACACCGACAGGATAGCCTCCTGGTGGAGAGACCACACAACATACATTCACATACAACGTGTCTCACCGTTTATGCAAAATGATGACATGTGCGAAGCACTAATATCACAGATAGATATTTAGCAGTGTAGTAAGTATAATGCATTCGTACACATTCATCATAAATGTAAATACAACATTCACACACAAGCATATAACAATTTTGAAAAGCTTGTAATAGCGGCTTAAGCACTCTTACTGGAGTCCCTAGCAGAGTCACCACTTATCGACGTCGGGATTTTTAGGTGTCCCTTTTTGTTACTTGTTCTTTGGTGTTCTCATGTTAATGTGAGAGTTGTTTGAAAAAACAAGTGAAAAAGGTCCGACATGTGTAATGTCGACGATTTAACTTTAAGAGTCGCCAGTTGGTGTTTTTAACTGGTTGAACCAACGCAACCGAAAAGGTTTGCACATTCACCCAGTGATGTAACACTGCTAAATGGGTCTGTGAAACCGAGATTCATTTGGGTTCAGGGGTTTGATTATGAAGAGGGAAGGTGTTAGGCACCCCCCGACATCCGTGTTACCATGGTGACTGCCACTTTTCAAATAAACTGTTATATGAATGTGTGTGTGTGTGGATCAATGTGCAATTATTTGAAAGTACTACGAGGCCTCGTTCACACCTATATACATAATGTTTGAATTTATAGAAAAATTCAGTTTTAACCAAGATATAGCAATGACGTTTTATAAAAAGTGGTTTTTCAAACACTGTGCTCAATAGGAATTGAGACCTTTTCATACTTCCATTTTATTATTATTAT
Source organism: Panax ginseng (assembly GCA_020205605.1). Classification (NCBI taxonomy): domain Eukaryota; kingdom Viridiplantae; phylum Streptophyta; class Magnoliopsida; order Apiales; family Araliaceae; genus Panax; species Panax ginseng. The sequence continues at coordinate 86,340,809 of CM035139.1, read as the reverse complement.
GTTCGGCTTGTTTGCTTTTATTTTCAAGATGTGAGGCATCTTCGAGAAAATAATATACCGTAGTGCCGAACTCCTCATGGGCATGACAGCCATCCAAGGAAATTAATTACCTGTGTAAATAATGTTTAAGCCGCTATAAATTTAAAAAAAGTTCATTATGGAACCGAATCTAGATTCAGTAGATTGAATCCGTGATCACATAATTCCTTGGCTCACATGATACTGCAGTTTCTATAGAAAGCAGTAAGCAGTTATATATATATATAAGCTATATATATATATATATATGCATGATCAGCCACCAAGAAGCAACTCCATGGGAGATCAGAAAAGTAAATAAAGCAATAAATGCTATCAACCGCCACGAAGTAAACTCTAGACGGGACTTGAATGTAAATAAAGCTGTAAAAGAGATCAACCGCCACGAAGTAAACTCCAGGCGGGACGAAATGTAAATAAAGTTGTAAAAGGCCACGAAGTAAACTCCAGGCCTACCTGAAATGTATATATATATATATATATATATATATAAATGCAGTAAACGCACCAGATGTAAAATCAAGGCTCATCGGATATGTCCGACAACAATTATATATATATACAAATATATATAAAAGCAATAAACGCTCTGGATGTAAAATCCAGGCTCATCAGATATGTCTGACAACAATTATATATATATATATATATATATATAAGAGCGAGTAAACGCTCCAGACATAAGTCTAGGCTCAATCGAGGCATAACTAGATAATGTTAGTCCATATAAAAATATATACATATATAAGTATATATAAGTATATAACACACAGCCCTGGGTTTTGCATGTCCCGTCGTCTCGAAGTACATGCACTCTTGCACTGTAATGTCCGCTCGAACTTGCAGAACTTCAATCCGAGCATCCAAACGAGGTACATACGACCTTTTTCGGGCTTCTTGTGTCAAGAGTTACACAATGACATGGATTAGAGGTTGTACGAAGTCAGGAAGAGGGGACCATGCCCAAGGTCTTCAAGCTTCAAATTTTATCAGGTGTACTGCCACGCGTAATAGTCACTCAGGATTGGAACTCCTTCGTTCCTGTAGGAAATTATTGTATGTATGTATGTCTGAAGTGTTGAGACAACACGCAAGTGTTAAGGTAACAAGATGACATGTGACTCCTCACCGGGGTTATCGCCGCTTTGAGTTGAAAGCAGATGTTGCTCAAGGTTACATCTTAGATTGGACTGCTTGTTTGAATGCCGCAATGTCATCTGTGAGAATGCCTATCTGCCCGGTGTTAGCACCAGATCTGAGGTATGAGTGCCTCGGTAGGAGGTCTGATTGAAGCTGGTCGCATGCATTTGAAACAAGCATTTCCGGGGTTATCGCCGGAACTGCAACAACATTCCTTGGTGTTATCGCCAAGGATGAAACTTGGGGTTATCTTCGAGGTTGGAAATGATCCTCCCGGTGTGTGTTCCGGGGTTAGAAATGATGTTCCCGGTGTGTGTTCCGGGGTTGGGATTGAACTTCCGGTAGTATCCGGAATGGATGTGAGCTGTCTTCCAATGTCTGAAAGACGAATCTGCCCTCCTGTAATGTTAGTAACATGTGTGCAAAAAATTTCTAGTGTCTACACTATCTAAGTACTAGGATGAGTCACAGTTGGTATCAAATATTAGGGTTATGGTCTCTGGCGGAGATCTGAGATTAGAACTAGGAGGGGAAAGACGAGTAATATCCTTCGATAGTGTGTATCCTACCTAAGCTGAATTTTCTTAATAAGTTGACAAATTGTGATAAGTTAATTAACCTTTATTTTGAAGCTATATTCTGGAACGATATCTGAAATCCAAGAGATGAATGATGGAGAAATCATGATATAGAGGAAATGACCGGGAAGATAGAATCTGAAATGAAAGCAAGGTATTCTTACCTCTACGAACTACCAGGTACGTAAATTTTGGGGACAAAATTTCATAAGGAGGTGAGATTGTAAGACCTTGAATTTTATGAAATAAAAGTATTCAATTTTCTTATGATTATTATTATATTTAGTAAATGGTTAAATTGATAAAAGGTTAAAGTTAAGGGTGATATGTGTAAATTTTACAAAGTAAGCAAGTTGTCATAAAATATTCGTTTTTGTTGGGGAATATTCTTTTTATCAGGGAATATTCTTTTTGTCGAGGAATATCCGTATGACAGCATAATCATTGGTGGACCCCACAATAGAATGACTGTCAAATATAGAAAGCGACAGAAATAACCTTTTTATAAAAATAACAGCAAAACTTTTACCGTTAAACTGTTGAAATATCCGGTGATAAAAGTACATTAATGATTACGTAAGAAGTCACTCAGTTTTACTCAGTACATTAATATCTGGTGCTAAACTATTGTTGCACAGTGGCACACGGTATTGTACAGTATCTCTGATTATTGATGCTTACGTAAGAAGTCACTTAGTTTTATTCAATAATTGTCACAGTACGTAGTTGCTGCATATTATCTCATATTATTAATTCCATTATTGTCACAATATCATCTGCATAATATTTTATATTATTAAATCAATAATTGAGACGACATAGTTATTCATATTATTATTTACATTATTGACAATGTCTAGAAAGTTCTGTCGAGGAACGGGGTTAGGTTATTTAATTACGCGCCAATAAGGAGAAATCCTTATCGAAAAGCCCCCTCTTTCTTGGGAATGATCTGGTTGTCAATATTATGAGTTATAATATTAATAATGAATAATAATTGAAATATTAAAAATGTGTTTATTGAAGATAAGTGAATTAAAAAAGTTAAAGGGGAATAATGCCAACTTGGAAAACTTTAGGGGTACCAAAATGTAATAAGTTAACCAATCCATGTGAACTTGAATCAATCCATCAGAGAAGAGATGATGCAAGAATGATGTAAGCATGACATCATCCTTAAAGAAACACAAAGATGATGTCATCATCATGATGTCATGATGATGTCACCTCGACTAAGGTGCAATTAAGGAGGTACTAAATTGTAATAAGTCGAGCTCCTAAAGTGAAAATATCAAAACTATGTTTTCCTATTAATATAAGCTTCTTTCTTCTTTCATTCTCACCAATTAACTAAGACTCACAAGAGAAACTATAGAGAGAAAGAAAAAGAGTATTTTGCTACTTTACTATTACAGTATCCAATGTCCTACTAAGGTAATGGATATTATTTTTTATATTCATTCTTTAATTTGTAGGAATAACCTGTCTATGTGGATTACCACATGCATGGTGAATAACCCTTCGTACTCATTCTTTAATTATGGAAAAGATTTGTCTACGCGGATTACCGCATGACGGGTGAAAATCCATTTGCAGTTTCCTAAATTATTTCTTTTTTATTCTTAAATCTAAACTTACTATGGTAAGTATTACTTCTATAATCCCTGAAATTAGTATAATATCCTTGAGTTTTGTGCTTCATCTAGTATCGTTTCATTAGAATATTGGTCTGAACTTTCTTGTTAAATTTTAATATTTTTATTCAGGGTACTATTCACTCGAGGTACTATTTATTTGAGGTACTTTGCATGACGAGGTACTATTCAGTTGGTCCTATTCATTCGGGTACTATTCATGGGGTACTATTCACGATAAAAGTGATTTCTTTTCTGTCCAAATTATTTTTGATACATGAATATCATTCTTAAATTTTACTCCATAATTAATTATCATGTTGACAATTTGGACATTCTTGAACTCTGGATAAATTAATTTATAAATCTCTAATAATTATCCTTGATCTCACTTGATTGATTCCTTATATCATTGTCATCATCCTCATGCTTATATTGTGGTGAAAGTCATCTTTGGCCCGTAGTGCATACATGAACTGTTGATTGGTATGATTATGACAAGGAATTGTGTATTGGTATAATCATGACCTGTAATGTTACAAACAAATGATGTGGTAAAAGTCCTCTTTGGCCCGTAGTGCAAAGATGGACTGTTGATTATTGGTTTTACAATTGTATATCTTTGGCCCGTAATGAAAAGATGGACTGTTGATTATTGATTTTGCAGTTGTATATTTTTGGCTCGTAGTGCAAAGATGGACTGTTTATGTGACGCCCCCAAAATAAGTCCATACAACCAATTCTGAGTCGCCAAATACATTATACAAATTTAAATACAAACTTCATTACTACAATTATTAATTGTTGTGTAAAACACGACAAAATACAAGCTGTGAGTTTTAATACAAATATTGTCTTGTAGACAATATCCAAACTAAAATAAAGTTCCCATTATAATTTTATCACAGTATTTTATAGAAGAAGAATTCTCTGATTCTGGTGTGATTTTTATTTCTTAACTAAGCATCATATTTATAGGAGAATGATAGGACACTATTTAAGAATAATCACGGGTGAATAGAAAGAAAATTCAAGGGCACAAATTTGAGGGAAAATTGAATTTTTAATAAACTATACTGTGCAATAAAATATTCTAATAAAATAAAAACTTTATATAAAATATAATATATTCTATTTATAATTTAATAAAATAAATAACTTTATATATAATATAAAAAGTATTATGTTTTATATAAAAAAGTTTTCTATTTTATTACTATTATTATAATAATAAAACAAAACTGAGATAAATTTCTACCGACGATTTTTGAAAAATGAGTAAGTGGGGCTCCATGTAATAAGCCAAACTTACAACAAATAATTCATGAAAACCCCCTCTATTTATATCAAAAATTTAATAAATATTTACCACAAATCACTTATCTTCAATAAATATTTTAATCTTTCAACAATTATTCATCATTAATATTGTAACTCACAATATTGACAACCAAATCATTCCTAGGAAAGAGGGGGCTTTCCGATAAGGACTTCTCCTTATTGGCTCGCAATTAAATAACCTAACCCCTTTCCTCGACAGAATTTCTAGACATTGTCAATACTGCAAATAATAATATGAATAACTGTGTCTTCTCAATTATTGATTTAATAATTAGATCAATAATATGAGATACTATACAGTAACCACTGTGACAATAATTGAATAAAACTGAATGACTTCTTAAGTAAGCATCAAAAATCAGAGATATTATATAATACCGTGTGCTACTACGCAACCATGCATATTACTGTACTTTTATCATTGGGTATTTTAACAGTTAACAGTAAAAGTTTTAACGTTATTTTTATAAAAAGGTTATTTCTGTCGCTTTCTATATCCGACAGTAATTCCGTTATGGGGTACACTAATGATTGTGCCGTCGTACGAATATTCTCCGACAAAAAGAAAATTCCCCAACTAAACGAATATTTTATGATAACTTGCTTACTTTGCAAAATTTTCACATATCACCCATAACTATAGCATTATATCAAATTCACACCTTATTATTTAAAATCATAATTAGAGAAAATTAAATCTTTATTCATAAAAAGTTGGGGTCTTACAACCTCCCCTTCTTATGAAATTTCGTCCTCGAAATTGATATACGTACCTGGTATGTCGAAGATGTGAGGATACCTTATTTTCATTTTAGATTCTAACTCCCAATTCATTTCCTCAATATCATGGTTTCTCCATAAAACTTTGACTTGAGGTATAACCTTTGAGCATAGAATATGTTCCTTCTTATACAAGATTTTAACAAGTACATCTTCATACGTTAAATCTTTCGGTATCTCATCTGGTTCTTATTCAATAATGTGATTCAGGTCTTCCACATATTTACGTAACTTGGCGATAAGGCCAGTCTATAGGCCATAGTTCCTACTCGATCAAGGATTTCAAATGGACCAATGAATCGAGGGTTGAGCTTTCCTCTCTTTCCAAATCTCATAACTCCTTTTTATGGAGCAACACGTAACAATACATGATCTCTAATGTAAGACCCAAATTTTTTTTTTTTTAAATAAAATGGAGTTTCCTTTATTTATTATTTTGAAATAGTAAGGGTTGATTTGATTAATGTGGTTAGTTATGGGTAAAATGCGCAAATATTTTAAATAAGCAAGTGGTTATAAAATATTCATTGTTGTCGGGGAATATTCGTTTGGTCGTGGAATATTCTTCTTTGTTGGGAATATTAAATGCGACGGCGCAGCCTTGTGTGGGCCCCATAACGGAAAGCGATTGGATGAAGAAAACGACAAGTATAAGTTGTTTATAAATGACGGCGTAGTTGTTACCGTTAATATTGTTGGAATACTCGGTGGTTAAAACACAGTAGCACACGGTATTGCACCAATTATTGATTCTTACGTAAGAAGGCACTACTCAATAATTGTAATAGTAATTACTGTTCAATATTTTATTTTATTGATTCAATAATTGCTACGCTGATATTTTATATTGTTGTTGTTTCAATAATTGTCACTGCACAGTATTTTCATTATCAGAGCAATAATTCATATTATTGGAATAATATTATTAGATAACATTATTGGCAATGTCTAAAAAGTTCTGTCTAAGAAGAGGTTTGGTCATCTAATTGCGTGCCAGTAAGGAGAAGTCCTTATTGGAAAGCCCCCTCTTTCTTGGGAACTGCCTGGTTGTCAGTATTATGATTCTGTAATATTATTTGTGAATAATTAATTATTGATTTATATGATGAGGAAAATATTGATTTTATGTGGATATAGATGGAGAAAATTTTTAATGTGACAATTGTTGAAAATTGATATTTTATCTTTTCAGATAAAATAATTTATTATTATATTTTAATGGTGATATTTTTACAATGAATGTGGGACATATGAGTATATGAGGAGGAAGAGTATTTTTGTTGCATTAAATGTTTAACACATGTTTGGTGTTATAAAAAAAATGTTTAACACATGTTTTGTGTGTTGGTGGACACAATTCTTAATGAAAATTGATTATAGCACAAAAATCGCCTTCGTTTGTTGATTTCGGTCAATTTCTGTTTGGAATTTGGAAAAACTTTCTTCTGCAAAGTTGTAGAGAATGAAATTTCCTATGGAAAGGATATGTGGTTTGAATTTTTTTGATATAAAGGCTATTTATTGTTAATTATTGAAGTTTTCGGTATATCGGGTCTGAATTGATTTTTGGAGTTTTAAGTGCTTTTTGTTAGAAAAACGTTTTTGTTGCTTTTGGCACATATGTGGCTGATTTCTTTTTGGTCAAAATGGTGGACTAAGGAAAATTATATAAATATATTAATATTATATTCAATTTTCTACTTTGGTGTTTCTAAGCATTTTCCTATAAATAGGTGCTTAGGTTAGAATTAAAATTACACCGTAAACCCAAGTTTTCTCTACTTCTTTCTCTATATTATCGAGCGTATTCTTGTGAGTATTTTGATACTTTGAGTGTTGCTATCTTGATGCAAGTTCCTTCACCACTATATCCATATTCCAAATGAAGTACTTGTCTTTTTCCGAGTAAGGATGTTATTCTTTTATAAATGATATTATTTCTTTCAATATCATTATGCCAGAATATTGGTAAGATTTTTCTTGTGAAATTCTGATCTTTTCATGTCGGGGTTACTATTCATGAGTTACTATTCACGAGTTACTATTCATGAGTTACTATTTACGAGTAATATTCACAAAGCATGATAATTTTTCTTGTTAAAGTTCTACCTTTTAGTGTCAGAGTTTCTATTCACGTATATAGTACTATTCACGTATACGACACTATTCACGAATACGACATTATTCACAGAAAAATTAAATTTTCTTTTCTGTGTCCAAGATATCTATTATGGATACTAGTTTTGATTGTATCCATGTTTTGGTCTTCATTCTTGAATTTTACTTCACTATGATTATTAAAGAAGTATTTTAAACTCGGATTGATTAAAGTACGAATCCTTAATATTTGTTCTTTTGTTTCACTGGATTCGTTTTCTTTAAAATATTTTTCATCATCCTCAGTCCTAAATGATGACATTACTGAATATCTTTGGCCTGTAGTGCAAAGATGGTTGATTTTGTTATGAATATCTTTGGCCCGTAGTGCAAAGATGAACAAGTGTTGAGATGAACATAACCAATTGATGAATATCTTTGGCCCGTAGTGCAAAGATGAACAGGTGTTGGGATGAACATGATTAGGATCGATGAATATCTTTGGCTCAGAGTGCAAAGATGAATATTGATTTATGTTACAGGGATTAAATATTGATGATGGACTTTTAAATTCATAGATGTTAGTAGATTTCATTCTCTATTTAACTCTTCTGTGAATGGTTATTTCCGCTGCAGTTGTTGATCTAAAACTGGTTGTCTATTGTATTCTATCAGATTTTTCCCTGTTGAAGACTAACGATAATTTGTTGTACATTATCTTAGTCATAATATTCTTTATTGGCTAGTTGAGCTCACCCTTTTCCTTTTGTTCCATTTTTTTCTTCCTGTGAGGCGAGAATATAAGCGAAACTAGTTGAGGTGTGGAGTGATGGTTCAAGACAGTTGTTTTAGTAGTCCTCACTATTTAGTAAAATAGTGTATCAATAATGAGGACTTATTTAAGTGTGGATATTGTCTAGAAGACAATATTTATATTTAAACTCACAGTATATGTGTTGTCATATTTTGCACGACAAATATATTAATAAAGCTGTAGTTATTTTTGTACCATGTATTTGGCTACTCAGAATAGGTTGGATGGAATGGACCTATTTTGGGGGCGTCACATCTAACATTGAATTCCACGTCCCTTCGATGAAGATCATCATAACTCTTTTGTTGATCTTGTGAGGTTTGTATACGTTGACGGATCATTTGAATCTTTTCCGTAGTCATGCGTACCAATTCTAGTCCCAACAACGTTGCTTCACCCACCTCGTCCTAACATACTGGAGAACGACACTTGTGTCCATACAATGCCTCGAATGGAGCCATGCTTATATTGGCTTGATAACTGTTGTTGTAGGAGAATTCCACTAATGGCAAGTACTTGTCCCAACTTCCTTTGAAGTCTAGTATGCAGAGTCTCAATAGATCTTCAATAGTTTGAATAGTCCTCTTTGATTGCCTGTCCGTCTGAGGATGATGTGCATAATTGAATCGTAAATTCATGCCCATAGCTTAATTTCTACAAACTGACCCAAAATCGTGAATTGAATCTAGGGTCTCGATTAGAAACTATGGATACTGGCATACCATCCAGTCTTACAATCTCATTTATGTATATACGAGCAAGACGTTCAAGTGAATATGTTTCTCGTATAGGTAAGAAATGAGCAAACTTGGTTAATCTATTGACAATAACCTAAATTACATTGATGCCTTGAGAAACCTTGGGAAGACTAGTAACGATTCCATGTTAATGTGCTCTCACATCCATTCTGGAATTTTAAGTGGTTGAAATGGATCTTTTGGCACTTGATGCTTTAACTTGACATATTTACAAGTTAAACTCCGCGATCGCTCTCTTCATATTGCTCCACCAAAATGTATGTCAAAGATCACGATACATTTTTGTAGTCCTAGAATGGATTACAAACGGTGAGTTATGTGCCTCCATCATGATTTTATACTTCAAATCAGAGTTGTTAGGAACACAAAGTCTGGAGTTGATTTGAAGTATTCCTTCTTCATTGATTCTTGCTTCTGGAATAACACCTTCTTTTACCTTTTTCTTCATATTCATAAGCTTTGAGTCTCTAGTTTGAGTAGCTTTAACTTTATCAATTAAAGTCGGTTCTACTCGTATATTTGACATCATCGCGTGGGTCCCTGAAGTTTTTAACTCTATCTCCGTCCTTTGTAAGTCATACAAAATGGGCCTTTGCGTTGACAATATCGTAGTCGTACCCGCATTTGATCTTCTACTCAAAGCTTCAGCTACCACGTTTTCTTTTTTAGGATGGTATTGAATGGTATGATCTTAATCTTTTAACAGCATGAGCCAACGTCGTTGCCGCATGTTGAGTTCTTTTTGGGTGAAGAAATATTTGAGGCTTTTATAATCTGTATAGATCTCCACTTTCTCCTCATACAGGCAATGTCTCAAGATCTTTAGCGCGAAAACGACTACTGCTAACTCTAGATCATGAGTAGGATAATTCATCTCAAATTCTTTGAGTTTTCGTGAGGCATAAGCTATGACTTTCCCATAATGCATGATAACAAATCCTAAACATCTACCTGAAGCATCGCTGTAGATGAAAAATCCCTACAAACCTGATGGTATTGTCAGAACAGGTGTTGAAATGAGTCTACTCTTGAGTTTTTGGAAACTCTTCTGAAATTCCTTGCTCCATCCAAATTTTCTATCTCTTCGATTCGGCTGAGTTAATGGCGTAGCGATTCGAGAAAATCCTTCTATGAATCTCCAATAATAATCAGCTAAGCCCAGAAAGCTACGTACTTCGGTTACTGACTTAGGTTGCTCCCAACTTTGTATTGCTTCAATCTTCGTCGGATCAACTGATATTCTATGATTCGATATCACGTGCCCAAGGAATGCTACTTCGTCAAGCCAGAACTCGCATTTCTTCAACTTGGCATATAGCTTGTTTTCACGAAGCTTTTGGAGTATCAATCTCAAGTGTTGTTCATGATCTTAACGGCTTTTGGAGTAGATGAGGATGTCATCAATAAAGACAACCACAAAATTATCCAAATATTCCTTGAATACTCGATTCATCATATCCATGAAGGTAGTAGGAGCATTAGTTAATCCAAAAGACATGACTAGGAATTCGTAATGCCCGTACCGAGTTCTGAAAGCAGTCTTTGGAATGTCATCAGTTTTAATCTTTAACTGATGACATCCAGAACGAAGATTGATATTTGAAAAAAAATTATCACCTTGCAACTGCTCAAACAGGTCATCAATGCGAGGTAACAGGTACCTATTTTTGATGGTGACATAATTAAACTCTCGATAGTCAATGCAAAGTCATATACTCTTATCTTTTTTCTTTACGAATAAATTAAGAGCACCCCAAGGGGATGTACTAGGACGAATGAAACTGATGTCTAATAGTTCCTGCAGTTGGGTTTTTAACTCCTGAAGTATAATAGGAGCCGTTCGATATGGGGTTTTGGAAATGAGTTTTTTACCAGGTTTAAGGTCAATTGAAAATTCGATTTCACGCTCTGGGGGTAGGCTAGGAAGTTTTTAGGGAATACATCAGGAAATTTATTAATAATAGAAATATCATTCAAATCTGACTTATTTTTGTTTAAATTCGTGACATGGGCTAAGAAAGCTTGACATTCGTTTTTCAATAAATGAATGGCTTTATGGCTTGATATGACAGTGATTGACTTTAGTAGTTTGGTTGCTTGAATTCGCATAATAGGTTGGTTAGGAATATGAAAACTAACAACCATACGAAAATAATCAATTTTAGCATGATGAGTAGTTAACCAATCAATCCCTAAAATCACATCAAATGCAAGTATTTTCAAAGAGATAAGATCAACAGGTAATGTCAAAGTGTCGATTTGAATCAAATAAGATTTATAAATTGTGGATGTAATGAAGGTTTCTCCCAATAAAGTTTCAAAAGATAAGTCAAAGTCTAATTTCTCTGGAGTCAAATTTAAATGTTGAGCACGAGTAGGTGAAATAAAAGAATAGGTAGAACTGATATCTAATAAGGTATAGACTTCACAAGAGTTTATGATTAGCTTACCCGTGATAACTTTGTTCGGGTTCCTCGCTTTTTGGGAGGTCACGACAAATGCTCTCCCTTGAACTACTGGCTTTGACTTGTCCAGGACAGCTTTTGGTGTCACCATCCCAGCTGGATTTGACTTCGCTGCATGACAAAATTGAGCTAAATGACCTTCCTTTCCGCAATTGAAACACACATTAGGTTGCAGCGTATAGTTTGGACTGATGTGTCCCTTATGTCCGCATTTATAGCATATGATCGGTGGTCGTTCTCCTTCCTTAAAAATGAGTGATGCTGCTGCTGTCTTTCCATCATTGTTGAATTTTCTCTATTAGATCCCGACTTTTATGAAATAAAAATCTAATTTAATTTATGATTATTATTCTAAAATTATAAAATATTAAATTGATAAATGGTCGAATGAATAATTAATCGGATAAATGAGTAAATAAAGAAAGTAAGTGGGAAATAGTGGGGGAGAGAAGTGGGGGACAAAGAAAAAAAAGAAAAGGAAGAAAATTAGGAAAAGGAAGAAAAGAGGAAAGAAAGAGAAAAAGAAAGGAAGAAAGAGGGAAAAGGAAGAAAGAGGGAAAGAAAAGAAAGAATTATGATTCCTCCACTCCTTCCACTCTCCCTCGATGGAAGAAATCAGAAGAGAAGAGAGATAGAGAAAAAGAGAAGAAGAAGAAAAGAAAAAGGAAAAAGAGTAAATGAAGAAGAAATTAAGAAAATGTTGTTTAAAAATCTTTGATTTATTCTTTGATTTAAGTTTTTATGGATTTTATGTAAAGAGTACATATTTATGTATGTATTGCATGATTTAAACTTGCATAAACATGAATAAAATGAGAGAAATCTAGAAATCAAATGAAAAACGAAATCTGGAAATTTTCAAAAAAATTAGTTTACTACTTGACTTTGTAAAATTCATAACTCTTTGTGTATAATGAGTTAGGAGATGAGCTATATATCAAAAGCAAGATTTGGAAGTAAGCTAAAAGTAAAAATTAAAATCACTAAAAAAATCCTTGTGGATTTTTCGTGGTGACAATTTGAATAAAACTTATCTGAAGGACTCATAGTCCAAAAAATCAATGTTCTTAAGCTATACTACGTGAGTTATAATTTTTAATCCGACTGTTGAATCGTTGTAATTTTTGGATATATTATACATATATAAGTTGAGTATATATCCACAAATTCTGAACCGTTAAATATTAACGTATGATTTGTTATGAATTTTAAAAGGTGACTGATCAGAATTTTTATAGGAGAATTTTTCGGTAAGCCTGTTTCTATATGTCAGATGCGGAATTTGAAAAAACGTTCTTCTACAAAGTTGTAGAGAATTAAATTTCACATGGAAAGGACATAAAATCCGTATTTTTTTTGATAAAATGGCTAATTATTATGAATTATTGAAGTTTCTGAATATTGGAATTCATAATTAAATTATCAGAAAAATTATTTGGGCTGAAATATTTTTATTGAAATCTTATACTATCAGTTTAGAATTTGTATAAATTTTTGATGAATTATTGAAAAGCAGAAGTAACTATTATATTTTAAACTAATTATAGTTAGTTTGAAAATAGAAGAAATTCATAAAAAACTCTATGAATGATGAAAAATTATGAAACTTGGTGAAAAATCTTATAATATTATTTTATAATTTCTGGACATTTTTGAAAAATTATTGAATAATAGAAACATTTATTGTATTTTTAAGCTATTTTAAACATAGAGGAAATTTATAGAAAATTCTATGAATGGTGGAAAATTATGAAATTTGCTGAAAAATATTATAATAATATAAGATTAATATTGATGATGGTTAAAAGATATAAAAGTATGTGGAGTTAGTATTTATATTTTGAAGCTATTAAATGATAGTTTTTATTAATAGAAATAATTATAGAAAATTGTCGGATAATCCGATAAATGTGAAAAATATATGAAGTGAATAGTTTTCAGGAAATATTCATTTGGTCAGGAAATATTCTTTTTATCGGGGAATATTCGTACGACAACGCTAAATTAACCAATCATTGGTGGACCCCATAACGGAATAACTGTCGGATATAGAAAGCGACATAAATAATCTTTTTTATAAAAATAACGGCAAAGCTTTTACCGTTAAACTATTAAAATACCCAACGATAAAAATACAGTAATACACATGATTCCACAGTAGTACGTGGTATTCCACAGTAGCACACAGTATTGCACAGTGATTCATATTATTGATTCTTACGTAAGACGTCACTCAATATTTATTTCAATAATTGTCACAATATTTATTGCACAGTAACTCATATTATTTGATGTTATATAATTAAACTAGTTGGTAGTATTGATAGTCTATGTTAATAATTCTGAATAATGGTTCAAAGATTTAAAAGGTTGTTGATTAAAGATAAGTATGATATGCAGATGTTGTTCAATTATTTTCTTTTTACAAAAGTAAGTTTGGCAGGACTTGTCGACACTCTGGTTTTCCTAAAGTAGTATGGACCACAACTCTATTATTGAACAAATTTTGTTAAAACGTGTACAAGTGGGTTTAATTTTCTCTGTGGGACCATAAATTCAACTACCATTATTTTATGCAGCTCATTTGGTTATTTTGTCAAAGCGTGTGTGCTAATTGTTTCCTCAATTTTCAGTATAAATAGGTTGCTAGGTTGAGCAACTAAACACACACCATCACTACACTAAAAATATAAAATTCTTTTACTACAATATTGTGAGTATAATATTGTGAGTATTTCTGTTGAGTATAAGGTTACTCCAAGTGTAGATAAGGAATGGAAGCATTGTTTATGTTGATCAATTTCATAGAAAAGAAAATCAAATCACATGCTAAGGTAAGGGGTATCATTTTTATTATAACGTCCCGAAATCCGGTCTATCTTCATACCCGGATTCCGTACATCACGGTCCCACTTCTTTCCAAACATACATCATTATATACTAAAATATAACAACATACATTCTCAATTCTCAGGTTATAAACCTTATAACCTCTTTCATTACAAATAATGATAATTACTTTATTCTTTACATCTTGTATGAGTGACTTTTATCCGCCACCAAGGATACATAATACTTCATTAAACTATTCTATACTTTAATTCTATCATTCTATATTACAAGTATTCGCTTGATCTTCACGCTCATTCATATAATGAATGGAACTTCTTTTGGATACCAATCAACTTGATCTTTACGGAATCCTTAATTTCTTCTAACATCGTTCGCTGAAAATGTTTTTATTTAAAGTAATGTGAGTATTCAATTGCTCAGCAAGTCATAGTAGTTGAACAAATAACTTCAAGAATTTAAACATTACTTTAAGACTTCAATAACCGAACAAAGGTTATGAAGCAGCTTGAATAATAGGAATAATCTCGATTCCTATCATTTTACAACATTAGTCACATTCACTTTGAAATATTTTCATTTTTCTTCCTTCTCCATACACATTCTATCTGGCTAGAATCAATGACACAAACTTAACAATAACGGTTCCTGTATAAATAGAACATTCTCTTATTGAACAGTTCAATCATAGAACAATTCATCTCATAGAAACATCGAAGTGTTCAAATTGTGGCACAAGGACTCATACATTCTAACACCTTGTACAAATATCACACATTTGCACATAGACAGAACTTCTCAAGTTCAACATCTGAGAAGTTTTAGAAACTAGCATTCATTTAGAATATGAATGAAGTTAGAAAACTTGCCTTACGCACAGCTACAACTTATAGTTTACGCTGAACTGCTCATTCCAATTCATATGTAGCACATAAGGAAATAACACATACACCAATTAGTCATATACTTGACTTTATAGTGGTTTACTTAACTTTACTTCTTAGGGTTCGCGTTCTTACAAACTAAGTTTACACGACCAACTTTCTCTACCAGTTTACGGCTTCATGACATACGGAGATGTCTTACTCAATACGTTCATCATCTTTGATGATTTACATTCTTATCTTCTTCTTATAACTCTCCTAGGACTCATCACACATCGTGTCTCTAGTAGTAGTCAATATGGTACTCTGAGTGGTTTCCCATAAACAACCAACAAACAAGTTCCCGTCTTATCTACACTACCCACACAGTGAGTTAGATTGTAATAACCCGGGATTTCGAATAATCCGAATTTTACGAATAACATTTTTTTTATTTAATATTGATAATGACTTTTAATATTGTGTGGTGTATATGTGATACGAGCTCTGAGAATTAGTCAATTTGTGTATTGACTGAAAAATAGAAGTAGAGTTGTGCATAACAGCTTTAAAAACCCTAACCCTAAGTTCAGATAAGGATTTGGTAGAAAATATAATTTTAATAATTGTATTGATATGTACGTGTTTGTACTGTAGAGAAATTATTGATTAATGATGGATCGAATAAGGGTTAAATTTAGTAAACCCTAATAAGAGATTAGAAACCCTAATATCAGATATAAAAACCCTGACACACAATTAGGAACCTTAATTGTAAGCCGATAAACCCTAATTTAAAATTTGGGAATCCTAAACCCTAATCAGGAAATCCTAATCCTAATTAGTAAACCCTAATGTGATTGTTAATCTCTAATGTAATTAGGAAACCCTAATTATATTTTAATCATCTTAATTTCCTATTTTCAAAACCCTAAACTAAAATTTTTGGAAACTAATGTTGTAAAACCTAAGGGTTAGAACCATAGGGTTAAACCCTAAGGGTTTGGATTAAAGTATAGTATGCCATTAAAATTAAAATGCAAATGACAAAAGTGCCCTTTTTCATTCTTTAATAAGCTAACTTGCAAATCTAGCCAAAATTTGTAGAAGGTGACCAACTAGCTTGACTTTGTGACATAAAATCCAGCAATATCAGCCAGCAACATCAGATCAAAGTTATTATATCATCATATATATAGATTTGAGAGAGAGAAAATCCATAAAATTAGCCATTTTGCTCTTTAGCTCTCACCAACTCCTTCTCTCTCCCAAACCTCTGAAATTCTAAAGTAGATCAGTCACATAAACAGCCCCTAGATCACCCAAGAACAGATTGGAAAGCAAAAATCAAAGATGGAACTAGAAATGTATAAACCCTACGTCCCTATTTGATCTTATTTAGTAAGAAATATTTTGTGTTTATGTGTTTAATCATGTGTTATAAGATGTTTTTAGATGATCTATGTTGATCCATCACGGATCCATAGCATCAAATGCCTTAAAAATAATGTTTTTCAAAAAAACTGTTCTTGAACTAAAAATGTTGTCTGATAACCATATATTAGTGGCCGTAGATCGTTGTCTGTTAATGTTTTGTGTTATTTTAAGCTTTGGATTTGTAGTATGCCATGAGTACTTTGATCTGGAACAAGAATCATAACCATTGGATGTCGAGATTGTGAGTTATAAACGGTCAAAACTCGTTGACCGGGCATGACCGGTCAAATTCTGGGTAACCCATAAATGGTTTTCAGCATCTGACAAGATTTTGTAACGTCCAGATCTGTCAGGATTTCTGTGTTTTAGTGATGTGTTTGTAACCAATTTATAGGTTGTTATGTGGACTCTAGAACCGTGCCTTTAGATCTCTTAAACAACAAGCTGATCGAATGTAGTGGACGATCAAACTTGACCATCTGATCACGATTTGTATTTCTGGGTTTTTCTGGAAACCGTAAGTGCATTGCTTCTGACAGCCTTTGACCAAGTGATAAATTATGATTCTGTTGTTTTTGGACTGATCTAGTGATGTATATAAGTTCCTTGACATGTGAACTATAGATTTAAACCTTAATAACAACCTATTGATGATCAGAACACTAAGATTAGTGAGCTTGAAAGTGGTACCTCGAGACTGTCTGGGTTTCTGGGTAACCCAGATGATGTCTGACAGCTACTTGGGGACGTTGGATCTTGCTGGTAGATTAAGTTATAAACTAAATTATTGTTGATACTTCTAGTGTTACAAAAACACTACAAGGTCGAGTTTCAAGCAAGCCCAGAACATGAATGTACAGAGAATTATAACCGGTCAAACAAGACCCTTGTGAACTAAGTTGTCAGTGTTCTTGAGCTCAAGAACACCAACAACGACGCTTAGTGTCGCTATAGGCTATAGCAACAGTTTTTAATATTTTTAATTTCTTATTTTCCAAAAATTAATTAAAAATAGGGATAGATTTCTAAAAATTACAAAAATGATTTTTAAAATTATTTTAAATTATGAAAAATAATTTTTGACTATTTGGGATATTTTTCATTAATATTTATAATTATTTAAATTTTAATGGTATTTAATTTATTTAATTAGTATATTAAATAATTTAGAGACAAATGATTTTAATATTATAAAAATCATTTAAATAAGAATAAAGTGTTTAAAAATATTTTGAGTTATAAAATGTAACTTTTAATATTTTTGAGAATTTTCATTAATAATTTAATATTAATGATATTAGATTTATTTAATTATAATATTAAATAAATGAGTTAAAAATGGTTTTATTGAATTAAAATTATTTTAAATGAGAATAATGTGTTAGAAAATATTTTGAATTATATAATATAATTTTCAATATTTTTGGAGAATTCTCATTAATAAATTAATATTAATGATATTAGGATTATTTAATTATTAAATTAAATAAATGATGGTAAAATAGTTTTATTGATTTTAAAATCATTTAAAATGAGAAAAGTGATATAAAAATATTTATAATTAATGACTTTTAATATTTTGATAATAAATTCATTAATATTTAAATACTAATGATGATGGATTTATTTGATATTTAAATCATTTAAAAATGATTTTAGTGTTTGAAATATTATTATAAATTATAATAATTGTTTAAAAATTATTAAAAGCCTCCGAAAAATATTTTAAGTGATATTTGACTCATCTAAAATAATATTGAAGCTTAGAGATCGAGTTTAGTTGACGATTTAAGTGTTAATTATCAGATAGGGTGACCAGAACACCGAAAATAGACCGAAGTCCAACCAGACCGATCTAATTAGACATGATAAATGTTTATATAGGATATAAACACTGATGTGACTATATGGTAATGTGCCTAGGAAAAAGATTGACTGTAAATTACAGTATTGTGTGTTGTGAATTATTGTGCTAATTGTAAGACCGGTATTGTGATTATAGGTCTTTCAAACAAAGATAAATATATTGTGTAGCAGTAATCAACGCGGAAGGCAAGTTTCCTAACTCAACCTTGAGTTATACTTCTTAATTATGGTGGTTAATTATTGTTGATTAGACCACGTCCAAGAATTTATTGTTGATTATTCGCAGTTAGTGCATGTTTATTAATTCGAATTAAATTAGTTATTCGTAGAATATACTTGGAGAATAATTGTTATTGGATATTCACATCCGTAGAATCCATTAGTGATTGTAAATTGTACAGATAATTCCTGTCTATTATTGAATCTTGTTGAGAAATGTCTTAGCTAATTATTCTGGTTAGAAGAGAATTCATTGATAGATCAATGCCAATTGTTTCGGCTAGGTCGGAAAAGAAATCTTGATAGGTTTGAGAAGAGAAGAGAAGAGAAGTGATTAGATATTGAAATCATTGTATTTCGTTGTTAAATCAAATTTTGATTCAAAGACTGAGAAGAACATCCTTTTATACAAAGGGAACATTTTTGGTCATAAATTCGGCTTTTGCACGCGTTTTAAGTATTATGCATAATATAGGGTATAATAAAGCTGATCACTTCTTATACTTGTAGAGGGGTATGATTTAATCTTTATGGTTATCTGATACACCTGCATATATATCAAAGTAAATCTTTGATATCTACCCGAGAAGAGAAGTTCTAGATCCTTTGTGATCACTCAGCTTAAATCTGGTAAACAATCCACTTTGTTATTGCATAGAATTGATTCTTGATTATTCATTAGAGTATCGTAGAAACTTTAAAAGTGTTGTACTCTTTCATTATCAAATTATTGTGTTGCATAGATTGTGAGAAGACTTGTTAGAAATTGGAGATTGGTTCAGCTATTTCAAAGTTCCCCAAACTTTGGTGTCATTCTATCGAAATAGATAGTCTGTTATTCTTGATTCTTATATTTTCATTGTATGTCTTAACTTGCGGGGTAAATTTGTTGCTCACCCTTGCTAAATAAAAATTTTCAGCTAGGGATGAAGTGGCAGGAGATGCTGTGAAGGACAAAGGCAAAGGCATAGTGATAAAATAGTTTTGAATAACATTATTATTATTGTGATGCCCCCAAAATAGGTAAACATCGCCCATTCTAAGTCGCAAAATACATGGTACAGAATACAAATATAAACTTAAATATACAGCATGAGCTGTGAGTTTTAATACAAATATTATCTTCTAGACAGTATTCAAACTCAAAATAAGTCCTCAATACATTTATTATCAAACTATTTCACAGAATAGTGAGGACTACTAATGCAAACATCTGGACTGTCACTCCGTTCCCCGACTAGTCCCAGCTATATTCTCATTTCTTGAAGAAAACAATGAAAGCAAAGGGGTGAGCTCAACTAGCCCAGTAAAAAATATTATAACTAAGATAATGCAGAATAAATTATCGTTAGCCTTCAACAGTGTTAAACTGATAAAATATAATAAACATCAAGTTTAACTGCAGCAAAACAAGCAATCGATTAGAAGAGTCAAGTAGAGCATGATATCTACTATCTTCTATGATTTAAAAGGTTTATCATCAATTTTATCGCTGAGACTCAGCTTAATAAATAATCCACATCACTGAATTATCCATGCACTACGGGCCACAGATATTCATTATTATCACAATTGGTCATGTTCATCTCAACAACTGTCCATCAATGCACTACGGGCCAATGAGGACTTTTACCACATCATTTGTAACATTACAGGTTATGATTATACCGAATGATTCCTGGTCATAATCATACCAATCAACAGTCCATCTATGCACGTAAGCCAAAGATGACTTTCATCATAATATAAGCATGGGGATGATGACAATCATATAAGAATTCAATTAAAAGAAAGCAAAGGATAAATTTTAAAGATTTATAATTGAATTTATCTAGAATTCCATAATGTCCAAATTGTCAACATGATATTGCTTTGTGGAGTAAAATTCAAGAATAATATTGTATCAAAAATGATTTGGACCGAAAAGAAATCAATTTTTGTTATGAATAGTATCCCGGGTGAATAGTACCTGAGTGAATAGTACCCCATGAATAGTACTTTGGGAATAGTACCCCATAAATAGTACTCCGGCATGAAAAAGGTTAAAACTTATCAAGAATGCTCAGAATAATATTTTCATGAAAAGATACTGGATGAAGCGCAAATATCAAGGATATTCTACTAATTTCAGGAATTATAGAAGCAAAACTTACCATAGTATGTTTAAATTTAGGAATCTAAAATGAACAATATACGAAATTGCAAATGGATTTTCAACTGTCATGCGGTCGTCCGCATAGATAGATCATTTCCATAATTTAATAACAAATGAATATGAAGGTTTATTCACTGTGCATGCCAGTAGTCCAGCGTGAAAAAGTTATTCCTACGTAATAATAAAGAATGGAATAACAAAAGAATTTCACCATGCATGCAGAAGTCCGCATGAGCGAAAGTTATTCCAATAGAATAATAAAGAATGGAATAACAACCCTACGGTATTGAAAGAATTAACTCTCTTCTTAATACGAAAGAAATAATAATTTTACGAATACAACAAATAATATCCCTTACCTTAGTAGGAGATTTGATACTGTAATATTGTAATAACAGAATACTCTTCTTCTTTCTATCTGATTCTTTGTCTATAGAATTCTCTTGTGAGTCGTAGTGAATTGGTGAGAATGAAAGAAGAAATAAGATTCTATTTATAGAAGATTTATAGCTTAGCCCTTGCAATGGGAAGAGGCAAGTGGCTTGACGACTGGTGATGTGAAAAGAAAAGTGGTTTGGAGCCTGTAATGTGAAATAACAAGTGTTTTGATGCCTGTAATGTGAAATGACAATTGGTTCGACGCCTGTATTGTGAAACAACAAGTGTAATGTGAAACGCCAATTGGTTAGACGCCTATAATGTGAAATGACAATTGGTTCGATACCAGTAATGTGAAACGACAATTGGTTCGACGCCTGTAATGTGAAATGACAATTGGTTCGACACTTTAATATGAAACGAGAAGTGGTTTGACATCCGGTAAAAGGCAATTACTATCAAGTAAAGTGACTCTTAGATGATGACATATAGGACCCCATAGAATAAACCAAACTTACCACAAACGCCTTATAATGCACTTTTATTTATATCAAAGATTGAATAAATATTACCACAAATCATTTTATCTTCAATCAACACATATTTAATCTTTCAACAATTATTCATCATTAATATTATAACTCATAATATTTAACAACCAGATCATTCACAGGAAAGAGGGGGCTTTCCAATAAGGATTTCTCCCTATTGTCGCGCAATTAGGTGACCAAACCTCTCCTCGACAGAACTTTCTAGACATTGTCAATATTGCAAATACTAATATGAATAATTGTACCGTCTCAATTATTGATTTAATAATATATAAAATATTGATAATAATTGAATCAAATAACGTGAGATACTATGCAACAATTACTGTAGCAATAATTGAACAAAACTGAGTGACTTCTCACGTAAGCATCAATAATCAATACCGTGTGCTACTATGCAACCACGTGTATTACTGTACTTTATCACCGGGTATTTCAATAGTTAACGGTAAAACTTTCTCCGTTATTTCATAAAAGATAATTTTGTCATTTTCTAACTCTGACGATAATTCTGTTGTGGGGTCCACCAATGATTGTGTCATCGTACGAATATTCCCCGATAAAAAGAATATTCCCCGACCAATCGAATATTATATAACAACTTATTTACTTTGCAAAATTTATAAATATTACCCACAACTATAACATTATAACAATTTCACACCTTAATATTTAAAAATGATATTTATAGAAAAATTCATCTTTATTCATAAAAGTTGGGGTCTAATAATTATTATGTTATGTTTGTAAACCCTTTTTATGTATTTAAAGGGTAAGTTAATAATGTAAAGGTTAGATAACCTGGGGTAATGTATTAACTATAATAGTTATTGTAGTGTATGTTTCTATTCATCAATGAATGGGTAGTTAGATGTTATTATATTATGGATCGTGAGCACCAAACTCGAGGGTCAGGTAACCCGAATTTGGGGGTGTCACGGGTTGGTATCAGAGTTGTAGGTTATAAACCTTAAGTGGGGGAAACCCTAGGATTATAACCATAAGCGAGATAGAGAGTACTCATTTAGAGTACTAAGTGAGGGATTGCCGAAGCGTATCGATAGTGAGATATGTGGACACATAGTTTGAGAATTTTGTACTGGTGAAGTACTAATCAAGTTATTTAAACTGATAATAGGATGTCGGGAGAAGATGATATGAGTACAGAAGTGCTAGCGGTACTGCACCAGTGCGATGCCGATGAGTGCGAGGTGCCGCTGGCGGCGAGTCGATTGAAGAAGTGGGAAAAATGAACCTCTAATCAATCTGGGGAGTGATCATGATGATTATCCCGAGATATATCTGAGTAGTGATGAGGAGGCAGAGTTTGAAGAAGCTAAGGTGGAGAAAGGGAATAAGACTAAAGTTTTAGAACAAGATCAAGAATCTAAAGAAGTTCAAGAACTCCAGAGTAAAGTGTTTCTCTTGGAGGAGATATGGAAGACGGAGCGAGCGTTACGCGAAATGACTGAAGAACAGAATGAGCTGAAGGCACAAGTAGAAAGTATGAAGACTGAAGGTGGTGGATCGTCTGAAGGAACAGTCAAACACAAGAAGGAAAAGAATAAGAGAAAGAGAGACAACGACAATGATAATTCTGAAAATTAAAACCCGAAGAAGAAGCAAGTCTGTAGCAAGTGTGGGAAGACTCACATCGGAGAATGCATGAGGTGGAAGAACGTGTGCTTCAATTGTAAGCAGGAAGGACATATTTCCCTACATTGTCCTAAGCCGAATATGAGAAAGTGTTTTTCATGTGGGAGAACGGGTCACAAATTAAACAAGTGTCCCAAAAAGAAGACTGGATAGTATCTTTTGATAGTATGTAATATCAAGAACGATGTATGAGCATATGTAAATATATATGTTTGTATGAATGAAATCTTTATTTTCTATATGAATATAAGATTTCGATTAATTTGTGAGTTCTTAAAACTCATACTTATTGTAAGTTAATGACTCATAATTATATGAAATGTGTTGAACCCCTCAGCGAATGGACGCCAAAGGTCTGACTAGGATAAGTTCATACACTCATATAATTGTGGTAAGTTTGATGAACTGGGAATAGTTATGTGTGGATGGAGAATTGCGACTTTTTGTTTAAAGTCATAGAATTATAAATTTTGTTTAAAGTTGTGTTGTTAATCCCGATATTATTTAAAAATAGGATAGTGCTATATATGTGTTAAGTGCTAAATGTACTGTGTGCTATTTGAATAAATATGCGATTATATGAGAAATTTTTAATTCTTATTGTGTTATTAATAAGAATCTATGTAGAGAAGTAGAATTAATGAAAGATTTTTATCAGATAATGCCGCCAAGGAAGGGAGGTCTAAAGAGAAATATGGAAGAACAATTTTGAATCAAAATAAGAAGAATATACGGTGATGTAATATTTTGTCAAGTTTAACGAGTTAGCAAAATTTGCTCCACATCAAGTGGACACTGAGGAGCTTAAAGCACGATGTTTTAGGAATGGATTGAAATTGTTGGTACTCGAGAAGTTAGATGTGCTGCAAATTAATTCATTTTCAACTTTATTAGAAAAAGCCATTATCGCTGAGGGAGAAATTGAAGTTGTATTAAAGAATAGTCAAGAACAAAGAAAGGATGCTCAAGGAAATAATATGATAGGTGGTAGTGGAGGTAGTGATCTTAATAAACATAAGAGGGATGGTGATGTTAATTCAGGAGATAATCCAAAAGAGATTAGGAAGAAAGGGGTGCCATGTGTAGTTTGTGGGAAGCATCATCAAGGAGTTTGTTTGATGAAACAAGGAGTCTGTTATAACTGTGGTCAAGAGGGACACATATCACCCAATTGTCCCAATCCGAAGAAGGTATAAGGTTGTTTTGTGTGTGGATCGATCGATAATTTTATTCAGAATTGTCCGAAGAGAAATGCGAAGAGGGGAAATGCCAACAAGGGACCCGATAGCGGAACCTTAGCGATTCGAGGACCTGCACAGCCAAGAAAACCAAAAATATTAACTTTTAGCATGACAGTTCCAGATGCAACAGCTGCCCATGCAGTGGCGACAAGTAACGATTTCGCAAAGAAATTAAATTACGCGAGTAATATGGGATAGATATCGCTGTGAATTGTTTTCTTTTACGGATACAAGTCACAGGTTAGAATATAAGACACAATTTAATATTGTGTTGATAAAAATGAATTGATGATACAACTTTAAAAGATTGTAGGGAGTAAGAAAGTGGTGATTCCGAGGATGAAATCCTTTTAAGGAGGGGTGAATCAAATAAACTGGGATTTCGAATAATCCGAATTTTACGAATAATATTTTTTTTATTTAATATTGATAATGACTGTTAATATTGTGATGTGTATATGTGATATTAGCTGTGAGAATTAGTCAATTTATGTATTTACTGAAAAATAGAAGTAGAGTTGTGCATAACAGCTTTAAAAACCCTAACCCTAAGTTCGGATAAGGATTTGGTAGAAAATATAATTTTAATAATTGTATTGATATGTACGTGTTTGTACTGTAGAGAAATTATTGATTAATGATGGATCGAATAAGGGTTAAATTTAGTAAACCCTAATAAGAGATTAGAAACCCTAATATCAGATATAAAAACCCTGACACACAATTAGGAACCTTAATTGTAAGCCGATAAACCCTAATTTAAAATTTGGGAATCCTAAACCCTAATCAGGAAATCCTAATCCTAATTAGTAAACCCTAATGTGATTGTTAATCTCTAATGTAATTAGGAAACCCTAATTATATTTTAATCATCTTAATTTCCTATTTTCAAAACCCTAAACTAAAATTTTTGGAAACTAATGTTGTAAAACCTAAGGGTTAGAACCTTAGGGTTAAACCCTAAGGGTTTGGATTAAAGTATAGTATGCCATTAAAATTAAAATGCAAATGACAAAAGTGCTCTTTTTCATTCTTTAATAAGCTAACTTGCAAATCTAGCCAAAATTTGTAGAAGGTGACCAACTAGCTTGACTTTGTGACATAAAATCCAGCAATATCAGCCAACAACATCAGATCAAAGTTATTATATCATCATATATATAGATTTGAGAGAGAGAAAATCCATAAAATTAGCCATTTTTCTCTTTAGCTCTCATCAACTCCTTCTGTCTCCCAAACCTCCGAAATTCTAAAGAGGATCAGTCACATAAACAGCCCCTAGATCACCCAAGAATAGATTGGAAAGCAAGAATCAAATATTGAACTAGAAAGGTATAATCCCTAAGTCCCTATTTGATCTTATTTAGTAAGAAAATTTTTGTGTTTATGTGTTTAAGCATGTGTTATAAGATGTTTTTAGATGATCTATGTTGATCCATCACGGATCCATAGCATCAAATGCCTTAAAAATAATGTTTTTCAAAAAACTGTTCTTAAACTAAAAATGTTGTCTGATAACCATATGTTAGTGGTCGTAGATCGTTGTCTGTTAATGTTTTGTGTTGTTTTAAGCTTTGGATTTGTAGTATGCCATGAGTACTTTGATCTGGAACAAGAATCATAACCATTGGATGTCCAGATTATGAGTTATAAACGGTCAAAACTCGTTGACTGGGCATGACCGGTCAAATTCTGGGTAACCCAGAAATGGTTTTCAACATCTGACAAGATTTTGTAATGTCCAGATCTGTCAGGATTTGTGTGTTTTAGTGATGTGTTTATAACCAATTTATAGCCTGTTATGTGGACTCTAGAACCATGCCTTTAGATCTCTTAAACAACAAGCTGATCGAATGTAGTGGACGGTCAAACTTGACCATCTGATCACGATTTGTATTTCTGGGTTTTTCCAGAAACCGTAAGTGCATTTGCTTCTGACAACCTTTGACCGAGTGATAAATTATGATTCTGTTGTTTTTGGACTGATCTAGTGATGTATATATGTTCCTGGACATGTGAACTATAGATTTAAACCGTAATAACAACCTATTGATGATCAGAACACTAAGATTAGTGAGCTTGAAAGTGGTACCTCGAGACTGTCTGGGTTTCTAGGTAACCCAGATGATGTCTGACAGCTACTTTGGGACGTTGGATCTTGCTGGTAGATTAAGTTATGAACTAAATTATTGTTGATACTTGTAGTGTTACAAAACACTACAAGGTCGAGTTTCAAGCAAGCCTAGAACATGAATGTACAGAGAATTACAAATCGTCAAACCGAGACCCTTATGAACTAAGCTGTCAGTGTTCTTGAGCTTAGTGTCGCTATAGGTTATAGCGACGGTTTTTAATATTTTTAATTTTTGATTTTTCGAAAATTAATTAAAAATTGGGATAAATTTCTAAAAAATTACAAAAATGATTTTAAAAATTATTTTAAATTATGAAAAATAATTTTTGACTATTTGGGATATTTTCATTAATATTTATAATTATTTAAATATTAATTGTTTTTAATTTATTTAATTAGTATATTAAATAAATTAGAGAAATATGATTTTAATATTATAAAATTATTTTAAATAAGAATAAAGTGTTTTAAAATATTTGGAGTTATAAAATGTAAGTTTTAATATTTTTGAGAATGTTCATTAATAATTTAATATTAATGATATTAGATTTATTTAATTATCATATTAAATAAATGAGTTAAAATGGTTTTATTGAATTAAAATTAATTTAAATGAGAATAAAGTGTTAGAAAATATTTTGAATTATAAAATATAATTTTTAATATTTTTGGAAAATTCTCATTAATAAATTAATATTAATGATATTAGGATTATTTAATTATTAAATTAAATAAATGATGGTAAATTGGTTTTATTGATTTTAAAATCATTTAAAAATGAGAAAAGTGATATAAAAATATTTTAAGTTATAATTAATGACTTTTAATATTTTGAAAATAAATTCATTAATATTTAAATATTAACGATGATGGATTTATTTGATATTTAAATCATTTAAAATGATTTCAATGTTTGAAAAATTATTAAAAATTATAATAATTATTTAAAATTTATTAAAAGCTACCGAAAAATATTATAAGTGATATTTAACTCATCTAAAATATTATTGAAGCTTAGAGACCGAGTTTAGTTGACAATTTAAGTGTTAATTGTCAGATAGGGTGACCAGAACACCGAAAATAGACCAAAGTCTAACTAGACCGGTCTAGTTAGACATGATAAGTGTTTATATATGATATAAACACTGATGTGACTATGTGGTAATGTGCCTAGGAGAAAGATTGACTGTAAATTACAGTATTGTATATTGTGAATTATTGTGCTAATTTTAAGACCGATATTGTGATTATAGGTCTTTCAAACGCAGATAAATATATTATGTAGCAGTAATCAACGCGAAAGGCAAGTTTCCTAACTCAACCTTGAGTTATACTTCTTAATTATTATGGTGGTTAATTATTGTTGATTAGACAACGTCCGAGAATTTATTGTTGATTATTCACAGTTAGTGCATGTTTATTAATTCGAATTGAATTAGTGATTCTTTGAATATACTTGGAGAATAATTGTTATTGGATATTCACATCCGTAGAATCTATTATTGATTATAAATAGTACAGATAATTCCTGTCTATTGTTGAATCGTGTTGAGAAATGTCTTAGCTAATTATTCTAGTTAGACGAACATTTATTAAAACTTGATAGTTCGAGAAGAGAAGAGAAGAGAATTCATTGATAGATCAATGCTAATTGTTTCGGCTAGGTCAAAAAAGAAAACTTGATAGGTTTGAGAAGAGAAGAGAAGAGAAGTGATTAGATATTAAAATCATTGTATTTCGTTGTTAAATCAAATTTTGATTCAAAGACTGAGAAGAACAACCTTTTATACAAAAGGAACATTTTTGGTCGTAAATTTGGCCTTTGCACGCATTTTAAGTATTATGCATAATATAGGGTATAATAAAGCTGATCACTTCTTATACTTGTAGAGGGGTATGATTTAATCTTTATGGTTATCTAATACACCTGCGTATATATCAAAGTAAATCTTTGATATCTACCTGAGAAGAGAAGTTCTAGATCCTTTGTGATCACTCAGCATAAATTTGGAAAACATTCCACTTTGTTATTGCATAAAATTGATTCTTGATTATTCATTAGAATATCGTAGAAACTTTGAAAGTGTTGTACTCTTTCTTATCAAATTATTGTATTGCATTGATTGTGAGAAGACTTGTTAGAAATTGGAGATTTGTTCAGCTATTTCAAAGTTCCCTGAACTTTGGTGTCATTCTATTAAAATAGATAGTCTGTTATTTTTAATTCTTATATATTTATTATATGTCTTAACTTGCAGGGCAAATTTGTTGCTCACCCTTGCTAAATAAAACTTTTCAGCTAGGGATGAAGTGGCAGGAGATGCTGTGATGGACAAAGGCAAAGGCATAGTGATAAATTAGTTATGAATAACATTATTATTATTATGTTATGTTTGTAAACCCTTTTTTGTGTATTTAAAGGGTAAGTTTGTAATGTAAAGGTTAGATAACCTGGGGTAATATATTAACTATAATAGTTATTGTAGTGTATGTTTCTATTCATCAATGAATGGGTAGTTAGATGTTATTATATTGTTGATTGTGAGCACCAAACTCGGGGGTCAGGTAACCTAGATTTAGGGGTGTCACATAGATCGATTGCCAGTTTTGTATATACCTTCGCTCTCTGAAGGAATTATTTAGCCCAACTCCCATATGTCAACCATCAAAGGTTACGATTATACTACAACCTAAATTCATCTTAACTTATTCGAACCATTAAACTATATTGTTCGTTAAGTTAATTTCTTATTCCTTATGGCTTTCTGGCAACTAAATACCATACCTAAGGGTTCATTCTTTATCATCTAAATCATACAGTCTTTTGTATACTTAGAACGATTTTTCCATATTCATTCTACGCATTTATAGCATTATCTATTTTACATTACCTTATTCTTATCTTACAACGTCCGTTTAATTCGACTCGAAATGTCATCTAAGTTATAAACATTAACTCGACTTCTTTTACGTTATACGTACTTGTCCTTAATTTAGCTTCTTCACCATTCACATGTTTAATCATTGGTCTTCATTATCCTACGGTCAAACCATACACGGGGTGTAGGTTCTACCCGTTTAATATTCACGTACACTTAACCTTCACGTCAGTTTAAGTGTTTAATGCTTACATTTCATTCTAACATTCTACATCCGACTCCCATTCGGCTTTCATTAATCTTATTACTGTTCGCTATGATTTTCTTGATAATTCATATCTTACTTACTACCTTCATCAACGTCTAAGTCATACAACCAATGTATACTTAGAACGTTCACCCGACGTGAATACGATTTACGAGGATCATTTACATATTCAATGTTTACGTTGTTTATCCCTTAATCTCTCATTCAACCTTTATCTAAGGTTTAAATCACTTTCATTCATTACTATCTTCTGAACCCCATGTTCAATATTCTTTCTTAATGTCAAAGCCATAAGATTCGTTGTATGCTAAGATCGATCGTTCATGGCAAAAATGTTGCTTTATAGCGTCTATACGCTTTATATTCATCTCTCATTACGATATCATAACATCAAAATGTTATACATCATCCTCGTCACTCAACGTCGAATGAATCACAATCATAGCAATCCCCCACGTTCGTTTACGACTACAGTTCCCGGATATCGGTTCCATAACCCGCATAATTTCTCTGTCTTTTAATACCTTTCAATCTTTCCATTCAACCTTTAATAAAGGTTTAAATCACTTTATTAAGTGATACATTAGTTGAACTACATGTTCATTATCTTCCCTTACACTTCCCCAAGAGTTGAGTAGTTAAAATCTCTTTTTTGGGCCATTCCCGTACCCCCGCCCCGGTGGGGGTTTGTATGCTAGAAATGCCCGCCCCGACGGGCCTCACTCCTGCTAACGAACTAAATACCCCCCGCCCCGGCGGGGGTCCCTTCTGATCTTATTTTTCTTTTAAGTCTTGAACTGGTTTGAGATGCTTACTATTCCATCTCATAACTCCTTCGTTATAACTCGGAACGAGGTCATTCTAAAGCCATTCTCTTCCTTATCTTACATATTTCGATTACCCTTAGACAGAACGTCATTCTGAATCCGTTAGCATGCCATTCAATTAGCTTAATCTTTGCCCTTCGTTCATTTTACGTTTTTAACGTTCTTCGTTCGTTTGTCTGTTATTCGGTCATCCGAACTCGAAACTCATTCGTGCTTGAGTCCACGACTCACGTTTTGTACGTTCTTTTACATTCTTATGAAACCCTACACGTTAGGTTTCATTTACTAACTTTCTAATTCTCATTTCTCTTTTATGAAATTTTTGCCATAACTTCGTTATAGCTCAGTTTTAATCTGTTCTTCATGAATGTTTCTATCGTTCCTAACCAATCAATAAGCATCTAACTTATACGCGGTGGTTTTAAACTTGTCCATCAATAAGAATTTATCTTACGATGGTTTTAAATTTGTCCATCAACAACGTTCTTCGCGTGTTCTTCGCGTTCTTCGCTCGTTCTTCATTTTTAATAAATTTTATGATTACGATTTTACTTTTTCTTGGAATTAGATGTTGTAAAACACCATTCCTTACTTATTTCACTGAATCGTTCATATGATTCATTCAGATCATTCAAATTCATTACGAATATTGTACTTCCCAAATAAATTTTTTAACATAAACTTTAAATTTCTTATTTCTTCTTTTCTCAAGATTTCAACCATATGAAATCATTCCAAACATCTTTTACTTCATATTCTCATTAAGCTATGTGTTTAACATATAACTTAAAAGAAAATTATCTAGAAGTTAGGTTTTCAGATTACCTTTCTTCTTTAATCTCCTTCTGTCGGAAAAAGTTTGCTCCCGAGAAAGCTTTTGCTCTTCCTTTTCCTTCTATTTCTCATCCGAAATCTCTCCCTCTCTCTCTCTCAAAAGTTGTAGGATTTTCAAAAATCCTAAACAAATGAGTTAAGCTTCCCTTTTATAGAAAACCAAGGCTAGGGGTATTTTAGTCATTTTTCCCCAACCTCCATACTATTCACACCTCCTCAATAGACCTCCTTACTATTCACAAAGCTTCCCTTGCAAGCTTCATGCTTCCATCTTGTGGAATTCGTCTGATAGTTCGAAAACTGCGATTCTCAAAATCCAAATATTTTTGGATATTTCATCTTTCCTTTACCGATTAACTTTTATGCAATCTTCGGATCTCCAAAAAACTAAAAAACACTTTTCCACGATAAGAGTTTTCCTTCACGTTTTCCCCTAATGTAGCTTAATGAGTGAAAAGTACATAACAGTACTTTTCGTCATTTTTATTTCGTCCAATTTCTGCACGTTTTTCGAGAAAAACTTTTATCGGCTTACTTAACTTTACGATATATTATCGTCAATTCTTTCGACGGAATGCCATTTCAACATATCGAACTCTCGGAAAGGCTTAGGTTATTCAAACCCTAACCCTTAGGGTTTTGTTGGGTGAATAGTGTCTATTTCATCTTTTTCCCGGGAAATATTTTGCTCCTAGAAATATTTTATTTTCTTCTTAAAAATTCTTTCTCGTTCAGTCAAGCTCGTAGCATGAATCCTCCCGATTAATAATCATTCTAGGCTCTAGAGCGATTAATAAACACATAACACAGAATAATATTAATAAATTTTTTTTTATTAATAACTAATTCTTTAAATCTTAAATTCTGGACAATCCGATTTTCCGGGTTGTCACATTTATGGTAAAGGGATATCATTTTTTTTCATACTCCATATTATGGTAAGATATTATTATTCATTTTCTCAGCCTATCATTCAATGGTGAAAAGTCTTGAAATGATTAGAATATCCTTAATAGTATGTGCTTCATCTAATATCTTGACCTGAATCTTTCTATTCAGTCTTAAGTTATTATTTTTGAGTCAGGAACTTTACATTACTTAAACTTTATATTCTATCATGAATTATAATTGATTTTTTGTATATCATGTTGAAAATTTGGACTTTGGTTAATTAAGTTAAAAATCACTAAGATTTATTTTATCTTATTATTCTGATTATTTATGTCCATTCATTATATATATCATTGTCATTATCCTCATGCTTATATTATTGTGAAAGTCATCTTTGGCCCGTAGTGCATGAATGGACTGTTGATGGGTATGATTATGACCAGGAATTGTGTATTGGTATAACCATGACCTGCAATGTTACGGACGAATGATGTGGTGAAAGTTCTCTTTGGCCCGTAGTGAAAAGATGGACTATTGATTATTTGTTTTATAGTTGTATATCTTTGGCCCGTAGTGCAAAGATGGACTGTTGATTATTGGTTTTACATTGTATATCTTTGGCTGTAGTGCAAAGATGGACTGTTGATTATTGGTTTTACAATTGTATATCTTTGGCCCGTAGTGCAAAGATGGACTATTGATTATTGGTTTTATAGTTGTATATCCTTGGCCCATAGTACAAAGATGGACTGTTGATTATATATTAATTTCACAGTTGTATATCTTTGGCCTGTAGTACAAAGATGGACTATTGATTATTGGTTTTACAGTTGTATGTCTTTGGCCTGTAGTGCAAAGATGGCTGTTGATTATTGGTTTTACAGTTGTATGTCTTTGGCCCGTAGTGCAAAGATGGATTATTGATTATTGGTTTTATAGTTGTATGTCTTTGACCGTAGTGCAAAGATGAATTTAATGGCATAATTATAAACATAAACTGTGAATTGGTATAACCATGAGCTTTATGTTTAAGGTAAAAACAGGTGATGAAAGTTGTAACGACCGAGAAAATTGGATTCTTTGTAAAATAATTTTATTTGATTAAATAATGAATAAAATTATACTATATGTTAATGATAATGAGCAAACAAGATGGATGTTATTTTATAACCTAAAAGTGTCGTAATATCGTAGTATTCTGGCTACATGAAAGAATTAAAGTGTTTGAATTTCCAAGACAAAAATAAAAGCCTTCCGAGAAATTCTCTAAAAAACACTATTCATCCATTTCAGCTCGGGAATTATTTTTGAACTTCCAGGAAATATGTAACGATAGAATAATAAGGAAGGATGGATTATGTAATAATAATTCAGTTATGCCAAACGCAGTTTTTCGCCTGCGTACTAAGTTCGAGAATGTTAAGAAAAGTAAAGATTCAATAAATGGTGATCGTATAATAAGCAAGTACTATACAAGGCAATGAATACGAGTATGATGCGAAGTATTATACATGAATATATGAAAGATAATATATCGTATATGATGAATGATTATAAGAATTAGTATATGAGAAGAATACGAAGATTATACATTAAAAGCCTTAAGCTAATTGTAATGGACTTGTAGGATTTGTGTAGGAATTGGGCAAGCCCAAGTGAAAACTTGTTAAGTCCCAAAGATTAATAATGCAAGCCCAACGTAAGGCCCAAAGTTATTAAAACATAAGCCCGAACTAAGAATCAGACCCATGGATCGAACCGATGGGTCACCAGGTAAGAAAAACCATGGGGCAACCCATGTGGGCCCCATAGGTGAGTCATGGCTGGCCATTTGCTGGCCAAGCAAAGGATAAGAGTTGTGATACCCAAGTAATAAATTGTAAGGAGGTGGAAAGAAAGGAGGTGGGATGGCATCTTTACCATTTTGCCCTCACCTTGTAAATCCTATAAATAGAAGAGGTTGTTGGTCATTTGTGCCTTGTTAATTTCCACCAACATCTTAGCAATTATATTGAGATAAAAGTAAGAGCTGGACTTTCCTAATCCAAGAAGGAAGGAAGAAGAATAAAGCTTGAACATCAAAGTTAATGAACCTCTAGACCATTAATCTTCATCTCTTCATTATTAGTATGATAAAGAAGTGATTATAGGTGGAGCATGTATCATAAGGAGTGTAAGGATGTCTATTAGTGGACTTAAACATTAATAAACCATGTTACAAGAGAATCATAATCATAGAAGTTATGAACTAATAAAGAACATATAAAGAATTGTCATTTTTGTTTTTGATGGACATGTTTAAAACAATCGTGTATAAGATTAGATGAAATATGTTTGGTTAGGATGATAAAATGATGGAATGAATCCATTTTTAACGATGTAAAAATCTCAAGTAACGAAGTTATGGCAAAATTTACGAGATTGGATGATAATCGTCGAAATCGTGAAATTCTCGGAATAAAAGTTAGAAGTCACCGTTTAACTTGGAAACTTTGATTTTTGATGGAGTATAGTATAACTTTGCATTATGGACTCGAGAATGATCGAATTCTGACTTAGAATGAAGAAACGAGCTATGACGTTCATGAACATTTAACGAATTCGTTATAAAGAACATAATCGGTGAATTCCATGTTAACGGATTTGAAAATGTAAGATTTTCTAATTAAATCGTAGTACACATGATATGTGAGCTAGCGGCTTTCGAACGAGCCAATTTTGACTTATAATGAATAAGTTATAAGCCCAAAAAGTTTGTAGAAGAAAAGAACTGGGATTTCTCTCGAGGCATTGTGGCCGCAAGATCGCAGTCATGGCATATAATGCTTTACAAACTCCGACGCCATGCAGCACCAATACGAATAGTAACCCACTGTCATGTCACACCGCAATGTGGCACATTGAAAGGGGTATGGCGCCGCAGTGCATAGGCCAAGTCTCGTGCATCACGAGTAGCTACCAAGACAGGAGACTTACTGAAGGATTTTGGTCCATGCAGCCGCCAACACTAGAGAAGAGATAGTGAAAAATGAACATGAGGGTAGAAAATGTGGAAGTTAATTGAAGATAAATTATAACCTTAAGTTAACAACTAAAGATTTACGAAAGATTAGTTGAACGTAAATACGAAGTAATACGATAAACCGTAATGAATGTTAACCAATCTAATGAATGATTAGATTGAGAAGAAGGGGAAGATAGATTAAAGACCATACATGATTGTTTATGACCTAATGTCATGTCGATGTCAGGATTTTTATTGTCCTTTTTCTGTTCTTGTGTTTTGGTGTTCTTATGTTTTGGTGTTCTCATGTTAGGTGAGATTTGTTTGAAAAAACAAGTTGTGAAAAGGTCCGACATGTATATGTCAACGATTAGACTGTAAGAGTCGCCAGTTGGTATTTTTAAATGGTTGCACCAACTCAACCGAGAAAAGGTTTGCAGATTGACCCAGTGATGTGACACTATTTAACAGGTTTATGAAACCGAGATTCGTTAGGGTTCGAGGGCTTGATTATGCAGAGGGAAGGTGTTAAGCACCCCCCGACATCCGTGTTACCACGGTGACCACCACTTTTCAATTAAATTGTCATATGAATGTGTGTGTGTGTATGTGGGTCAATGTGCAATTATCTGAAAGTAGTGCTATGCCTCGTTTGCACCAATATACAAAGGGTTTTAATTTTGTATAAAAGTTTAGTTTTAACAAGATATAGCAATGACGTTTTGGAAAAGAAGTTTTTCAAAACCTTATGCTCAATAGTAATTGAGGAATTTGATACTTCCATTTTATTATGTGTTCGACTTGATTGCTTTTATTTTCGAGATGCGAGGCATCTTTTAGAAAATAATATACATAGCAGTGCAGAACTCCTTATGGGCATGAGAGCCATCTAAGGAAATTCAAACATCGTGAATAATGTATGTTGATTACGGTAGAAAAGGTCCATCACGGAACCAATCTAGATTCGTGAGATCAAATCATGATCACATGATTCCTAGGCTCACATGATGTTGCGGTTTGTATATGAAAAGTCATAAGCGATTAAATATATATATAAATCGTAAATATATATATATATATATATATATATATATATGAACGATCAACCACCACGAAGCAATTCCATGGGGGATTGAAAATGTAAATATATAAAAGCTGTAAATATATATATATAGAAACGATCAACCGCCACGAAGTAAACCTCAGGCGGGACGAAATGTAAAGAGAGCAGTAAAAGGCCACGAAGTAAACTCTAGGCCTGACAGAAATATAAATATATATATATATATATATATAAAAGCTATACACAAACTAGATATATATAAATCTTGGCTCGGTTCGTCAACTCGAGCATATATAAATATATAAAAGTGGTAAATGCATCGGATATTATATCCAGGCTCAATCAAACAGAGTTTGATGATAATATATATATATATATATATATATATATATATATAAAAGCAGTAAATGCTCTGGATATAAATCCTGGCTCATCGAACATAGTTGGACAACGATTTATATATACGTATATATATATAAAAGTAATAAATGCTCCGGACGTGAATCTAGGCTCACCCAATGTAGTTCGATAATTTTTATATATATATATATATATATATATATATATATATATATATATATATATAAAAAAGCAATAAATGCTCAATATAAATCCGGGCTCAATCGAGGCATAACTCGATAATTTTAGTACATATATATATATATATATATATATATATATATATATATATATATATAAATAAAATAAAACGCCATGGATCTGAAGTGCAGGCATACACACACCACACGACTCTCAACGTGAATAACTATGTGTGCAAAATGTGGAGAAAGGCTTTAAGAAATGTAAGAAGTCTTACAGTGGGCTGCCAAGAAGACTTCAAATGGCTTTAATTGAATGAACACTCGATTTCCACCGGTAAAAATAGCATAGTATAAGCTCATAAGTATTTAAAATGAGAAAGCACTCAATTTATAGTGTGTACATAACAATATGGATAGGGCTTCCTTGCCTTTTCTCTATGAAAAATGACCACCCCAAGCCCTCTATTTATAGAGGGGGAGCCACAGGTGTACCTGCAGCTGCCCAGGGTGCTCCGGTCTCTGCGGGGTCTCGTCGTCTCAAAGTACGTGCACGCATGCAACGCGATGTCCGCTTAAACTTTCAGAACTTCAATCCGGACATTCGATTGAGGTGTATAAGACCTTTTTCGGAATGCTGTTGTCAAGAGTTACACAAATGACATTGGATTAGAGGTTGTTCGAAGTCAGGAAGATGGGACCATGACTAGGTCTTCAGGCTTCAAATTCTATTAAGTGTGTTGTCTTGTGTAATAGTCACTCGATATTGGAGTTATGGTTCTTGTAGGACATTTCTGTGTATAATGTATGATAAAATGTTGTTGAGATGGCGCAATATGGGATTGAGGTGGAAAAATGACAATTTTGCCCCTCACCGGGGTTATCTCCGGTTTAGGCTGATGTAGCAGTCGTTGCTCAGGGTTATCTCTGAGATTGGGCTGTTGTGAGTACTGAAGGTCCCCAGGGTTATCTCTGAAGTTTTCCTGTCCTCCCGGGGCTATCTTTGGGGTTGAAACTGAGTGCCTCGGGGTTATCTCCGAGGTTGAAACTGACTGCAAGGGTTGGAATGAGCTTTTTCGGGGTTATCTCTGGAACTACAACTGCACTACTCGGGGTTGTCTCCAAGGTTTAAATTGGACCTCCCGGGGTTATCTCTAGGACTGAGTATCTCGGGGTTGTCTCCGAGATGGAAGTCTGAGGATTCCGGGGTTATCTCCGGAACTGGAATTGCATTTCTCGGGGTTGTCTCCGAGGTTAGAACTGAAACTCTCGGGGTTATCTCTAAGACTGGAACTGGTTATCTCGAGGTTGTCTCTGAGATAGTAAGACTGATAATTCCAAGGTTATTTCTGGAATTGAAGCTTCTTTGTCCTCCAGGGTTATCTCTGAAAGACGATTCTGCCCTCTTGCAATGTTAGTAATAGGAATGTAAAATTTCGAGTGTCTACAGATGCCCCTCTTTATCATATTTATGCAATGTAATGGCATGGATAGGATATAGAATACTACACTTGAAATATGACAAGATAATCATGGTGCAATGTACTGTAGCATGATGTATATGGTATGTTAGATTGTTTTCCAACAGGATGTGATGACTATTCCCACGGCTTCTGATGGGGATTGGAGTTATCACTAATGACTTTGATGAACTTCTTGGATGTGTGATCTAAAGCTTCCAGGATGTTGACATTGGGGTTATCACAAAAGTCTTTAATCTATAGTGCAGATTTCCTATTGAGGACGTACATCTCATGTACGAGAGACCTGTGGGGATGTGTTTTTTTTGAGGAGAACTTGTATAATATATTCCATCATCGATCCTCCCCGATGAGGATGGTCTTCCCTGGTTTGTATCACCAGGTCCTTTCAATGCTCTATTGGAGTTACTGCCAATAGTTTGTGTTGTCAGGGCTGTCTAACCCTCGCTGAAATGTACATCAACGGATGAGATCCTTATTGAGGGTAATGTCAAGGCTGCTTGACCTGAGTTGACGTGTATATCAAAGGATAAGATCATTGGATGGTTTCTGATGCTTCATTGGATTTACTTGTCAGCGGCTGAATGTCGTCAAGGTTGCTTGACCTTCGTTGACGTGTACATCAATGGATGAACTTGTATGAAGTTTCTGCTGGGGGAAATGTTATGGAGTTATGACCCTGAACTGATGGCATCAGACCTTTGTGAGGTATTTCCGAGTGTAGTTTGCAACAATTATGATCATTGGTATAGTGAACCCTGTGTCTGGGAGAATACCAATGAGTGTTGTGTAGACCCTCAGTTTGGTCTCTGAAAACCAGGATTTCAGGCTTTTCCGCTCAATCACGTAGCATCTTTTTTCTCGATTTAACTTTTTCAACTTGTGAAAACTCCTTTGCAACTCAAATTGGACCGAGCCGAGGGGTGGGGCCCACCCAAGGGAGCCACAGGTACACCTGTGGCCAACCATGGGTGACCTTAAGTGGCCTGTTGCTTTTATAATTCATTTCTAAGTTGTGCCACACAGAGAATCCGAGAGCTCTTCTTCAGATCTGCTGAGTTCGGGCGTCTTTCTACAAATTCTATCACCGTACAAGTGTTCTACACTGTCCTGGTAATGTATGCATTTCTTCTTTTCCAGTTTTTATCCGTTGGAAAATGAGTTATCACATGAAATGCTTCTAAACACATAGTAGTGAATGTGCATGCTCATATGACTTGATAAAAAATATTCAACATAGTAAATGTTAGTATTTAACCATGCTGAACACAATGATGTGAAAAAAATTAACTTTTGAAACAGTCAAATTGGCACCTTTTTCTGCTATTTCTTATCCTATTTGAGGACAAATGAGCAAAGGTTGCGAAGAAAAGTAATCCTAGTAATTAGGTTACCCTTACGGATTGTGACTTTGATAGTGTACTACATATAAGATATTTATTATTGTGGGTAGGTGTGCTACTGAATGACCACCTAGTCATGCCTATGTGCATGTGGATAGTCCTGTTACATAGGATATTATGGCAAAAATTTTCCAAAATGTAAGCATTGGGTAGTCATGCATTTTTAACTCTACTGTAGGCGTATATTAAAATAATGCATGCATGCATAAAATGCATTTGAAAAGGCTCCATGTTAGAATTTACCACACCCTTTCTGAGGTGATTTGGAGACTTGTGTCCAAATATATATGGATCCAGATCAGCTGAGTAGTTCCCACAGGACCACTTCAGGTGTGCGGAGGAGGGCTTTTGATGTGCCTCGACCTCGTTCAGTTAGACAGCCTCGTCGTCTGGTAGAGGAGGTGATACATCCTGTCCGGGTTGATGTACCAGATGTTGAGGACGAGGAGGAGGATATACCAGTTACGGACCATACTCCTGCTGCTCATGTTCCCCATAGGGATCTTCCATGCATTCAGGTGACGATCCCAGAGCCTCTGGGCAATTTGAGTTGACACCCCTCGGTTTACTTGCATGAAAACGAGGTAAAAGCTGGATTTGATCTTCCTTTTTCCTATTGATGACGAGAAAGGATTCTGATGTTGATTTGCTTTATGATGTAGGTTCCCAACTTTACGCTGCCTCTAGGGAACTGGTTTAGCATTCGCTCTACATATCAGGCTCTGCATCTCGATTATCAAGCGATTGTGCATGGTTGGGGCTTCGAGGCGTTCTTTTCCATCCTCCCCCGTTGTTATCTCTGGGGTTATCTCAGGGCGTTATCTGAGCACTAGTTTCACCAGACTCAGTCTCTCTATTTGTTATATTGTGAGGTGATGATGACGCCAATGTATTGGCGGTTTATCACAGGTATGGGGTTTGGAGGGGCGCCAATGCCTTGTATGACAGATATTACCTCGACTGCCGTCAGATCTTTGCTAGGAGTCCCGATTGAGGCGTTCAAAGGAAGGACAGTTCGTATAGGTACTTTGAGAGTAGATGCTATGAGCGGGCTATTGAGTGAGCCCATACCCAATGATGTGAGAGTCAGGGATCACATTCTTCGGCGATTGTTGCTGATAATTATTAGGGACTTCTTCATAGCAGATAACTCTTATATGGTGTCATTCACTTTGGTGAGCGGCACACGAGATGTAGACCGTATTGGAGAGTATGATTGAGGTTCCTACACCTTTGCCTACTTCCTCAGGGGCATGCACATGCGTTCATAGGGCTTGACGGAGGCTTGGCTAGGATTTTACCCATTTTTGCTAGCGAGTATTTCTCTTTTGATTTCCCATGTACAAGTTAAGAGTGTTGACTGACAGCAGATATTTGCCTTTATGTTGGCAGTTCTGGGCCTATGAGAGGCTCTCATATTTGCGTCCTATGAGTGTGTTAGGTTTAGATAACTATCCACAAGGACAGCGATGGCATCACTCCATACTGGCGTAGGTTCTTGTAGCTAAGGGTTTCACCCATTGTCGTCTACAGTTGGAGTTGTTGACAACTGATGCTATCACTTCGATTCCCTATTCTGGGGAGCATTTGACCGTTAGGTTTTATGATGGGTACCCGACTGGTGTCGGGCACGTGATATCCACCCATAGGATTCCTCTCTTCACAGATGGAGGATGGGCGCACTATTTAGGTGAGCGTGCTATTAGGAACACCACATGGGAGATTCGTGTATCGATTTTACCTCCTGCTAGGTGTTATTGGCATGTGTCGTAGTTGCCTGTCATTGATATCTCATTGATGGGCGTTGATGACTTTACATTACCAGAGGGTCCGTATACTCAGGATATGTTCCATCGCTGGTGGTCCCCTTGTACCATCAGAGCCCAGACCCGAACCACTTAGTTTATGGGGGATATAGTTCTTGGATCCGTGATGATGATGGATGTGACGCCCCCAAATCCAGGTCTCTTCCAACCCGACAGATGGTGCTACACGGTACTACCATTCATTCATTCATTCAATTGAATAGTCTCAAAAGGACTAATATAATTTCTATATATCCAAAATAATATTACATTTCCCAGGTTCTTCGTAACCCATTCGTTTGTTCTTGTCATAATATTCAATATAATACAAACATTCAACTATTCTATTACATAAGCAATCTAAGGGTTCGTCTTCGCCTTGCCCTTGTCCTTGCATGAGCCTTCGATCCGCTCGATCTTAGCTGTGTTCATATGGTTCAAGCAAGAGTGAGCATGACTAGCTCATCAAGTACTACAATTCTAATAAACAATATGCTTGAAACATAGAACTTATATATCTTTAGTAACTGAACAATAGTTACGAAGTACTATCAATAATTCAAAATAGCACTTCTTTTCATTCAAAATGTTTTCCAACAACAATATTCAGTAGAATATCAACTAAGGCTCAAAACTATGAGCAATTCATAATTTCTTTTGAAAAGGATAACCCAGCACTAAGTCCGTAAGTCCGGCATAGCTTACGAGCACTTCTAGGTGATCAGCCCATAGTACTCTATGTTGATCAACACTACATTCATTAAACGTGTATACGTTTAAGTTATGGCAACCTCACGTGCCTGTCGTTAAACGACAAAAACATTTTAGCATATTTGGTCTTCGATTGAAAACCATACCAATATAACTCGGTAAACATAAATCATGCTTGACAGAATCCTAATATAAGTCTAGCCGAAAGAGTTTGCTTTAGACTTCATCATTCAAGACTTCATGTGAAAGTATACATGAATTACAAAACTTGTCCAGACTGAACTGGAACAAGGGTTAGAATATTTGCCTTCAGCGTCTGCTTACTAATTATAACACGTACACTTTAAGTCTCTAAGTCTTTACAGTAATGACAATATCACATAATACATTAGGTTATGAACGAACATACATAGACCCTAATATATCTTACCCTTCTTCTTAACGTAAATCCTGACTTAGATCTATTATTATGGGTTTCTGGCTTTCATTACGTCATTCACATTTCGTTTATCTTCGATTGATTATTAACTCTTAATCATCATACGTAAGTGTCTAACAATGTCCTAACAATGCCATGTTTATACCTT
The DNA here is from genome assembly GCA_020205605.1 of Panax ginseng. NCBI lineage: Eukaryota > Viridiplantae > Streptophyta > Magnoliopsida > Apiales > Araliaceae > Panax > Panax ginseng. The sequence continues at coordinate 86,297,521 of CM035139.1, read as the reverse complement.
AGTTCATTACTATAAAGTTCCCATTCATTCTGTACTTGTAATTATTCATTACTGTCCATTGCCTAGGGTTGGTGTTGCGGCGCCACCCATTACTCTTCATCTCGTCTTTGCATGTAGCGAGTTAGCGATACTGGTATATCGGACATGAAATTTGCAAGCTACCACATTAACTCATCATCTCGGCGCTTTACTGGCGTGAGTTAGCGATGTCTTTCGGAACCTTTATATCGACGCTGATCATGACCCACTCATTTGGCCTTGGGTTGGCGCCGCGACGCCAACTCTATGCCTCAGATAGTTTACAATTTTTGAAATTTTTTCAAAACACCCGGACTCATAACTTCTTCGTTATAAGTTCAAATTGGCTCGTTCAAAAGCCTATGGTTCACAAATTACATACTCTATGCGTTCATGCAAGAATTTTTATCTATTTGACTTTGTTTACTAAAATTTCACCTATTAGTTCATTTTTAACGAAAACGATAAATGTCCGTGAACGTTCAACGCTCGTTTCTTCGTTCTAAGTCGGAATTCGGTCATTTTCGAGTCCGCAACTCTATAATTCCAAATATGACTTGTCTCCATTGAAACCCAACGTTTCCGACTTCAAACACAAAATACAACTTCCATTCCGAGAATTTCACGAATTCGACGATAATCGTCCGATCATGTGAATTCCAGCAAAACTTCATTACTAATCATTCTAAATGGATTTTAATCAATATATGATCATTACAAGTTACTTATTACACCAACTTATAATCAAAGTAGGTTTTGACTTATTCTCATATGTCAATGACTTATTTAACTTATGAACTACAATTCCTCATGCTTTTGACTTATTATGAACTGACGTCCATCAATCAATGTTCTCATACTATATTCAATATACTAACATCATATGACAAACATATGATAAGTTCTTCATGATTCTAGCAACTTATTAAAGTTCAAGTTGCTTATTCAACTTATTCAGCTTAAGTTCATTCCTTAATAACTTATTACATGTTCTTAACAAACGATCTCCCTTCTCTATCAATCCTATCATAGAAGAGATGTAGATGAAAGACATGAGTCTTACCCTTGAGGACTATGACTTCAATTCACTTTGGAAAATCTAGCAAAAGTTGAAGTGGCTTATAAGTGCTTAAGTGGCTTATTCTCTCTAACAATTAAGTTGCTTATCTTTGAGAGGAGTTGGGAGAAATTGAACAACCAACAAATGAAGTGAGGCTTCTCTATTTATAGGCAACCAAAAACTAGGGCATTCTAGTCAATTGGACATTCCACCTCCTTTAATCACCTCCTTAATACACCTCCTTACTATTCATTGCTTATCAACCAAATCTACTTGCTAGCCACTTCTATTACTTGATCATCACAACATTTGGTCACCACACAAAATGTTTGCCCATCAAGTCTACCCATTTCTCACTTTGTTTGCTCCATGGATCATGGCTTCTCATTGGGCTTGTTAATTAAATCTAACTACTTTCTTATTAGCTTATGCTACCATAGTTTGGACTCATGATCTATCAAACACTTGGGCTTGATTGTGACCTTCTATTGGACTTCTCTTATTAGGCTAATAATCCTACAAGTCCATTACCTTAGATTTAACAACTTAACATTTATACCCCATGTATAATCCTCATATGCTAGCTCGTATAATATACGTTATCTCATTCGTTAAACATAATAGTACAATACGTCGTATTATACTTACATTCATTACCTTCATATAATGAATACACATTATACGATCACAACTTTCTTCCTTTAATGCTTAATAAACCTAACGTTCCCAAATTAAGTCCGCATGCGAAATATTACATTTTCCATACTTAGGTTATTATTACATAATCCATATCACCTTGATATTATAACATTACGTATTTCTCGAAAGTTCAAAAATAATTCCCGAGTAGAAATCTATGAATAGTGTTTTTTGAAAAATTCCTAGAAAGCTTTTATTTTCTTCTTAGAAATTCAAACACTTTAATTCTCCCATGTAGTTAAAATACTATGACATTCCAACGTTTCTAGGTTATAGAACGACATTCATCTTATCCACATGTAATAATAATAAATAATATTATTTTATTCATTATTAAAAGTATTTACAAAGGTTTGATTTTCTGGGATGTTACAATGGATTGGATGGGCTGTGTCCGAGATCTGACTCATTTGACACATATTGACAGTTTGACCCGTCAGTTGGACCATGCACATTTCTTTATCCATCACTTGGGCAGAGATCCTTCAGAGGCAGATACTGTTGATCCTTCCAGCTCTGGGGTTGGCCCTTCAGGTGATCCATATAGTTTTACCGGCGAAGATCCTCCATTGTATAGGCCGGACATCCCTCATGGCGGAGATCCAGTGACTCAGGAGGAGTTACATTAGCTGGACATGATTGATGATGTAGACATTGACACCATTGTCTACTTCTGATGTGTATTCTCGCTATATCTTTTGGTAGACCTCTGTTAGATACTGGGTGGCTGTGCCCCATTCTCGCTATATCTTTTGATAGGCCTCTGTTAGTTGTTGGGCGTCTGTGCCCCATTTCCCTGTATATTTAGCTGTACAGAGATGATGTATTAGATGATGATGTACTTAGGAATGTATGTACTGTTTTCCATTCCCTACATCATATTTTCATCTAATGTTGATAATGCATATATTATGTTATGCATATGTATGTCCAGAGATATTCAGTATTGACCCCTGAGTCGTCTTATGATACGGCACACATAGATGTCTTCTTCGATAGTTAGCCGCATTGATCACACCCCATAAGTATTGGTAGCCTCCCGTCTAAGGTCGTGGTATGATAGTTTGTCACCTCCAGACCAGGTGACCGTAGATCAGTTATTACAGCATTCCATGACCCTTCTGATGTTCCAGGTTCTTGTGGGCTTTGTAGATGGTATGCTGGAGCATTGAGTACCTGAGAGATAGGTTTTCCGATTCGGGACCCAGGAGTTGACTCCCACCTTAGAGGAGTACGAGCGGTTGACGACATTGCAACTAGACAGGTCTTGCGCTCGGATGGCTATCGGCGATATGAGCCTGAAGTTCATGACCATCACTAGGCTGAGGCGTAGAGTAGTACATGATGAGATTACATCCGGCCATATGGTGTCCCAACATTTTTTGATAGACAGATTTGGCTCAGAGGACAGTTATGTACGACACTCCGGGGATTTCACCATGTCAGAGGATCAGTGGCGTACGACCAGCGTAGATGTACTCATGATGTGCGTAGTGGCTTACGTGTACATGCCACTATATATGGATGAGCTGGACATCGGTGTTATCAAGGTAGTGAGAGCTCTCAGGGAGGGTCATACAATTGTGCCTATGATTGTGACAGAGACATTGAGATCTTCCACGTACTGTCATACCTATCCTGCAGGGGTATTCATAGGCAGCTCAGTCATGTTGTATGTGTGGTTCATGTCACACCTGAAACCGATTGGCACCTTCCAACAACATGGATACTGATTTTCCTATGATATAGCCATGTCTTACTCCTTTCAGCCAGCGGAGTGCACAGAAGATGTATCCTAGTCGATGTTCTTGGCAGGGATCAGAGATCCATTTGACATTTTTCCATTTACAGGACTCAGTTCACCCTAAAACTACATTACTCATGCACCTAACATGGATTATCTCCCTCTGGCTTGTTTGAGGGGCATGACTACTTACCACCCACTAGCTGTGATGGCATAGTTCAACCAGTTCCAGGACGTGCATCCTTTTGAGGGGGCATTAGGTCAGCGTTTGGCTTCTCGCCATTTGTCATCAGAGGACAGATCCATGGTATATGTCTATTGGGATCAGTGTGAGTGAGCTGAGTTTTTTGTTATCAATCTGGGATGTTCGATAGAGTATTCTACATGGATGGAGGCAGAGACCACATCGGTTGCGGTTGTATCCACGGTACCGGGGATTGATTCTGATGGTGGAGAGCCCATATAGGACATTGATTTTCCTGCCGAGGGGCAGCTATTTGCTAGGTTGCCAGTAGATCTTGTTGATTCTCCCATTATGACTGCTACTATGACCCCGCATTCAGCAGTGTATTTAGAGTAGAGCCTGCATCTGATGACATTTGAGAGAGCAGGCTAGGGCCTTGATGTTGATAGCTCTTGCTGGGAGAGATGCCGCTCTATTAGAGAGACCGGATGCCTTAGCTCATAGAGACAAGGCTATTATTGTGTAGGATGAGGCTAGATCATCTAGAGATGCATTTATTGTTGAGGGGGATGGCGCTATATCTGCCCGGGATGTAGCCGTTATAGATAGCACTACAATGAGATCCCTTACCACTGGCATTATTGCCGAGATGAGCGCATATATTGATGAGCACCATGTAACCATGCAGTTGGCTATGGATCTGTTGGCTCGTGTAGATACCCTTGGGCAGGAGCTCACAATGTTACCTCCTTCTTCGAAGAGAGATGCCATGTTGGACTTGATAGCTCGCATATACACTGATTTGTAGATAGGCTTGTATTTTCCTGCACAGACTAGCTTAGCCATTTTGTCATGTACAATACATATTGTATATATCAAACAACATTATATATGGCAGGGAAATATATTTTGATTCACTTCCCTTTTAGTTGTGCCTTGTTACTTGCTTGATATTTTCCTGTTTCTTCAGGGTTTGTGATCTTGATATATTTTGAACCTATCCTTGACGGGTGGACATTGAGATGTCTCAGGATCTTTCAGAATGGATCGTTAATCTGTGTGTATCCCTACCCTTTAGTGTCTTGGGACTGGTTTCTGTATGTAGTAATGGAAAAGAGTGTGGCTTTCCTCTTTGAGGTTGACCGCACCACAGATGGTCGCCGGTACTCCTTTGTATAGGGGAGCCCAGGTAGTTCCATCTCTTATGGATTGGTGTTTCTCTTTGAGGATTTAACCGCAGCTTAGATTGTGATGCCCTCAAAATAGTTATACATAACCCATTCTAAGTTGCCAAATACATGGTATAGAAAACAACTACAACCTCATTATTACAATTGACGTGCAAAATAGGACAACACATATACTTTGAGTTTAAATACAAATATTATCTTCTAGACAATATCCACACTCAAATAAGTCCTCATTATAATTACTAATACACTATTTTACAAAATAATGAGGACTACTAAAACAACTGACTTGAAACATCACTCCACACCCCGACTAGTTCCCGCTATATTTTCGCCTCCTAAGAAGAAAAATGGAACAAAAAGGAAAAGGGTGAGCTCAACTAGCCCAGTAAAGAATATTATGACTAAGATAATGTAGAACAAATTATCGTTAGAATTCAATAAATTAGATAAAATATAACAGACAACAAGTTTTAGATCAATATTCGCATCGGAAATAACAATTCATCTATGATTTAAAAGTCCATCATCAATATTTTATCCCTGTAACATCAATCAATATACATCTTGAATCAAATATTCATCTTTGCACTATAGGCAAAAGATATTCATCAGTTGGTCATGTTCATCTCAACACGTGTCCATCTTTGCAATACACGCCAAAGATATTCATCAGGTAATCATTCATCTTTGCACTACAGGCCAAAGATATTTGATAAGTACCTACTTATTGGGTGCTAACTCACTTGAATTATGCTCATCTCAAGTAGTTTTTATTATGTTTTATTTGCATTTTATGTTTATTTTGCAGTAAATTTAGTTGGAATCCCTTTTAGCAATATAAGGCATGGATTGGCATGGCATAACAAGGATTGACATGGATGGAATTGAACTAGCAAGAACATGGCATGCTGAACATGAGCAGGTGAAGAACTGGAGCAGTAGAGGAATGAAGTGTAGAAGAAAAGGAATATAAAACAACAACAACAAAAAGCAGCAGAAGACATAGTGCAGTGCCATTCAAGTTGTACATGGCGCGCCCGTGCCACATGAAGACAGACATATTTATAAATTCGCGCGGTCATGCTCCATCAATGAAGGAACTTGGCGCGCCCGCGCTAGGCACTCGGCAGATAACCACATGGCACGCCCGCGCTCATTTTATAGTGTAATCTCACACGGCCGTGCGAGTCTTCTACAGTCAATTTTGCTAACTTTTTTAATTTGAATTTAAGCATATTTGGCTCAACTAAAACGATATGGTTGGCACTAGACGTGGTTTTTTTTATAGTTTTTTATCAATTTTCATATAATCATTAGGGTTCTTAGGTTTTAGCTATTCTAGAGAAGTTTTTGATCATTGATGATACATTTTATCTCCTCTCTTTATCTAGATTACTAAATAAAATTAGCTTTTCATTTTTGGAGATTTTGGTGACTTGGAACAAGTTGGAAACAGAACTTGCATCAAAGATTAATAGATTTGTTTTATCATTCCTATTACATCTATTGATTGCATTTCTTAATTCCATGTTCTGCTTTGGTCCCCATAATGGCTTTTGGTTCAGAAATGAACTAAACTCCATTATGGGATTCTAATGGATTTTGATGTGTAGTTTAAATATGTACATCTGAATGAAGTGTTGTATATTTATCGTTGGATTGCCCATTATGATTATGCAAAATGCTTGAATGCCTGATCACCATTCACATTAATTGCTTGTATGGATTTGGAAAATGAAATATAAGTATGGATTAAATCATAATGGCATATGTTCATGAGGCTGATTTGTTTAAGCTTTGTGATTTGTGGACCAGATAGACATATACCGTTTCATCATGTGTAGTCATTAAAAGTGCTTGCATTTAAATCATATTTGCTTTAAAATCACATAGAAATATAGCGATTTTGGTAATTGTGATGCTTACATGATTTCTATCAAATGTGGAGGTTATGTGAATTGGTCATAGTTCATTGAAAAATGATTATGTCCACTTTTGTGCTCTTGACTAGTTTTCCATGATAAATATTTAAACATTACATCAGGATTGCAGTTTAGATGAAACATTAAATGAAATTAGACTCCCATTCTTCTCCAAATTTGATTACATCACTTTAGTAATTATAAAATTTTTTCATGAATTAATTTAGAATCAAATTTAAATGTGAGTTGATCGTTTAAGCATATAAAAATAGTGATAAAGTTATTGCATGATAATTTAGATTTAATACCTTTCTCCGTGGATCCATACTTTTCTTACTCTGTACTACTTGTTGACCCATGTATACTTGCATGAGTTAGAGTCCTTTTTGTTAGACTAAAAAGTAGGCAACAATATTCAGTAATATCATCATTTAGGACTGAGGCTGATGAAAAATATCTTACGAAAATGAATCTAGTGAGATAAAAGATCAAAGATTAGGGATTCATACTCTAATTTATCCAAGTTCAAAAATACTCCATAATAATCAATTGTGGAGCAAAATTCAAGAATAAAGATCAAAACATGAATACAATCAAAGATAGTAACCATAATTGACAACTCGGACAAAGAAAAGAAAATTTAATTTTTTTCTGTGAATAGTGCCGTATACGTGAATAGTGTCATATACGTGAATAATGTCGTATATGTGAATAGTAACCTCGACAAGAAAAGGTAGAAATTTCACAAGAAAAATCATACTTCGTGAATAATCTTAGTATTACGTGAATAGTCTCAGTATACATGATGTGGCGCCCCCCCAATCCGTGTTTCTTAACTTGGGCATATGGTGCTACACTAAGATCTCTAAATATACAATCATTCCATTGAAAACACAACACAATGAATGTATTAACTATCTTCTTATTACAATCATAGTAAAATCTTTCCCTAGGTTCATAAACCGATTACATCATTTATTGTTCATAAGTATAATACATACAACCATACTAATCTATTACAGGATATTTAACCATCCATCTTAGCCTTGCCTTTATCTCTTTTAGAATTCTCAATACGTTCGACTTTAGTTGCAATCATATAATTCACGCAAGAAGTGAGCATAACTAGCTCAACAAGTCTAACAAAGGATAATATCAATACCACATTCGTGAATTATATGATTATATTCCATAACTGAACAAATAGTCATGAAGTACTACAAAACGTTGATTAGTACTTAACAATTCATAACATCAATCCCCAAAGTATATATAATAGTTTAGGGATTCTGAACCGGTCGGAAGACCATGAACATTATCTTTCTGTTTTCATACTTGAAAAGGAAATCACAGCACTAAGGCTGTACATTCGACATTTCTTATGAGCACTTCTAGGTGATCAGCCTATAGTACTCTATGTTGATCAACATTCATCCGTTAAACGTATTTACGTTTAAGATTTGGCAAACTCGTGTGCCCATCGAATAAACAATGAAAAATACATTTGTTTGTGCATAGACAAACTTACCTTTGAATCCGTACCAAATACTTTGGCATAGGATAGCGTTATCATTTCTATATAGAAAGACATGTATACAAATCAATCTATCTCTTATGAATAGTCTAGCCGAGTTAAAATTGACATTGACCCTTTCTTCAAAATCATTCATGCAACTCATTACAATGAATCACAGAAAACTTGGCTAACTTAAACGTCAGACAAGCATTAAGAAAACGTGCCTTCAGGGGTCTTTGAATACAATATTCAATAGTTTTAAGTCTTTACAGTATCTACATGATATATTCTTATAGCACACTGTAATTAGTTACCAAACAATTAATCATATTGTTTCTACCAACTTCTTTCTCTTCTATGTTTTAATTGAAATTATTTCATTAATAATGTCAATTCGACTTACTACCCTTCATCACAGCTTGTTAACGTTCTTACATTACTAACCAAAACCTGATCATCATTGGTGAAGTACCAACATTGAATACCGTTCACGGTTACTTACTTACACTTTGCATTCTTCGTTTACTTACTAACAACTTGTGTTCAATTCCTAAGTTCATCATGATATATGTAACATAGGAATTGTGACGCCCCCAAAATAGGTATACATCACCCATTCTGAGTCACCAATAACATGGTACAGAAATAACTACAACTTTATTGTTACAACATATAAACTATGAGTTTAAATACAGATATTGCCATCTAGACAATATCCACATACAAATAAATCCTCATCATAATTATTGATACATTATTTTACAAAAATGGTGAGGACTACTAAACAACTCTCTAAAACCATCATTACATACCTCGACTTGTACTCGCTACATTCTCGCCTCCTGAGAAGAAAAATGGAACAAAAAGGAAAAGGGTGAGCTCAACTAGCCCAGTAAAGAATATTATGACTAAGATAATACAGAACAAATTATCGTTAGTCTTCAACAGGGAAAAATCTAATATAATACAATAGACAACAAGTTTTAAATCAATACTGCATGATGGAAAATATTAATTCATAGAAGAGTTACGTAGAGGATGAAATCTACTAATATCTATGAATTTAACGGTCCATCATCAATATTTTTATCCTCGTAACATCAATCAATATATATCTGGAATCATATATTCATCCTCGCACTACAGAGCCAAGGATATTCATCGATTAGTCATGTTCATCTAAACACTGCTCATCTTTACTACGGGCCAAAGATATTCATCGAAATCATTCATCTTTGCACTACTGAGCCAAAGATATTCAATAATATCATCATTTAAGATCGAGGATGATGAAAAATATTTTAAAGAAACGAATTCATTGAAACAAAATGACAAGGATTAAGGATTAAGGATTCATACTTTGTTTTATCCATGTCCAAAATACCTCAAAAACAATCATAGTGGTGTAAAATTCAAGAATGATCAAAACATGGATACAATCAAAGCTAGTATCCGAATAGATATTTTGGACAAAAAGAAGAAATTTCATTTTTAGATTGAATAAAGCCTATATACGTGAATAGTAACTTTCGGACACCAAAAGTTCCAAATTTGATAAAAACTTCAGATCAATATTTTAGCATAATGATATTGAAGAAATAATATCATTACGAAAAAAAAATATCCCTTACCTCGGAAAGACAGTACTTCTAACTGGAATACTGGATATAGGCTATAACTTGAACTTTCACCGTATAGCAATACTCAAAGTATACTCAGAATACTCACAAGAATATGCTCGACAATATAGAGAGAGAAAACTTCAGTTTCTGGTGTTATTTTCAATTCTAACCTAAGCACCCTATTTATAAGAAATTGCTTAGAACACCAAAGCAGAAAATTTAATAAATTAATAATATATTAATTAATATTCCTACGCCAACATTTGAAGAACTGAAATCAGTCATTAACATCACATGCAAGACCCACCATTAATGCCAAAAACGTTTTTCTTATTTAAATTATTTTAAACTTCCAAAAATCAATTATTTCGGAGCTTCGAAACTTCAATAATTCACAATAAATAGCCCTTTTGTCAGAAAATTCAAATCTCGCGTGTTTTTATAGGAAATTCAATTATCTACAACTTTTCGGAAGGAAGTTTTTCCAAATTCCAAATGTAGAATTGACCAAAATCCACAAGCAGGCGATTTTGATTATAATCAAATTTCGGTCAAGAAATGGGGTCCACCGACATGAAAAACATGTTTTAAATATTTTTGGTAACAAAATACTCCTCCTCCACATATACTCATATATCCCATATTCATCGTAAAAATATCATCATTATTATATTATTAAAATATAATAATATATTTAAATGAATTATTTTATCGTAAAAAGATAAAATTTCAATTTTCAACAATTGTCACATTAAAATTTTTCCATCTATATTCCCATAAAATCAATATTTTTCTCATCATATGAATCAATAATTAATTATTCACAAATAATATTACGAGAATCACAATATTGACAACCAGCAGTTCCTAAGAAAGAGGGGCTTTCCAATAAGAATTTCTCCTTCTTCATGCGCTTGATTAGGTGACCAAACCTCTCCTTAGATGCGAGAACTTTCTAGACATTTCCAATAATGTTATCTAATAATATTATTCAGATAATATGAATTATTGCTTCGATAATGAAAAATACTTGTAAATGACAATTATTGAAACAACAAACAATATAAAATATCAACGCAAAGAATTAATAAAATCTTGAGCGATGAATTATCGTAACCATTATTGAGTAGTGCCTTCTTACGTAAGAGTCAATAATTGGTGCAATACTGCAAGCTCTTCTTGTGCAACAACGCGTATTATTGTGTTTTTTAACCACCGGGTATTCCAACGATTAAGGTAAACGGTAATAACTCTGCCGTTATTTTTAAACAACTTATATTTGTCGTTTTCTTCCTCCAATCGCTTTTCGTTATGGGGCCCACACATGGCTGCGCCGTCGTATGAATATTCCCCGACAGTACGAATATTCCACGACCAAACGAATATTCCCCGATAACAATGAATATTTTATAACCACTTGCTTATTTTGTAAAATTTGTGCATTTTACCCATAACTAACCACATTAATCAAATCAACCCTTACTATTTCAAAATAATAAATAAAGGAAATTCCATTTTATTTATAAAAAATTCGGGGTCTTACAGGAATGATCTTATTATGAACATTAAGTATATACACTTGTCTTATAGTAGTCTTGAAACAATTGAGTTTAAAACCTAACTTACCTAACAATTCCCCTATCTCGGCGTCGAGGCGCGGCCCCTATATATCTGACTCATGGCTGTATTTTCAGCTTTAAAATACCTAAGCTCTCGTCCGTAAAAGTTGCGTATGGAACACATACTTGTGAATGGCACTGCGGCACCACTCTTCATTAGCTACTAACACTATACATAGCGCTGCGACGCGACATATATAGCTCTGTCTGGCATTGCGGCGCCAGACCTCAAACCCATAAATTTTTGACAGTTAACTTTTTCAACTAACTTCCCGGGCACATAACTTCTTCGTTATAAGTTCGAATTGGTCTGTTCAAAAGCCCACAAATCATAAATTACATACTCTAAGTTTTCATATAAGATTTTTACATTTCTGAATCCGTTAACTAGAAATTCACTTCTAAGTTCATTATTAAGCGTTCGCTTATCGTTATTGAGCGTTCAATACTCGTTTTCTTCGTTCTAAGTCAGAATTCGACGATTATTGAGTCCACAACTCTTGAATACCATAACTCACATGTTGACATTGAAAATCAACATTTCCAAGTCCCATGGCAACTTTTGACTACTAATCCGGGATTTCTACGTTTTCGACGTTTAACGTCTAATTCCATAAAATTCGCCATAACTTCGTTACTCGTGTTCTATTTTCCAAATCAAATGGAACAACTCCATTGATTCGTTATCTAATCCTAACCAAGCAAGCTGCACATATTCTATCAAAGATGGTTTTTAATTTGTCCATCAACAACGAATTTAACGTTCAACGATTTCTACGGTTTAAATTTACGTAAACCCTTACGATTCTTATTTACACATGACTTATAAATGTTTTAACCATTAAAAGCCATTATTATTCCTCCATAAGAGGCATGCTCCACCAATCTATGATTCCTTATGACAAAAAAAACAAAAGGATGGAAAAGAAACTAATATTTATGAAATATTACCTTTCCGTTCTTTGCGTTCTTACTAAAACATCTAATGAAATGCTTCAAAGTAAGATGATTACTTGTTTCTAGCTCTTTCTCTCTCTCAATATAAGTTGGACAATTCTTGTAAAACCACAAATGATCAACTGAAGCCTTTCTTTTATAGGCAAACCTAATGGAAGGCATAATGGTCTTTCTTCCCACCTCCTTACTATTCAATTTTTCCTCACCAAGTAAATTTCTTTACTTGGTCATCAAGTAGGTTACTTTACTTGACCATCAAGTGGCTGGCCCACAAGGTCTTGTGGGTCCCCCCCCCATGGGTTGTCCCATGGGTTTTACCCATCGAGTGACCCATCGGTTCGATCTGCGGTTCGTTTTCTTGGATCGAGTTTAATTAAACTTAACATCGGGCCTTAACTTGGGCTTGATAACACAATTCATTGGGCTTGATATAATCCAAGTCCAATTGGATCATACTAAGTCCTTAAACTCTAAGTCCATTAACACCAATTGTATTCTACACGTATAATTCACGTAATCTCTTCATATAGTATTCATACGATCTTCGTATTATATGTAACGCCTGGGAAAATAGAACATTTTGTAATTACTTTTAATAATGAATAAAATAATATTATTTATTATTATTACATGTTAAAAAGATGAAGGTCGTCCTATAACCTAGAAACGTCGGAATGTCGTAGTATTTTAACTACGTGGGAGAATTAAAGTGTTTGAATTTCTAAAACGAAAATAGAAGTTTTCCGAGAAATTTTCCGAAAAACACTATTAATCGATTTCTGCTCGGGAACTATTTTTGAACTTCTGAGAAATACGTAACGTTATAATATTGAGGTCAGATCAATTATGTAATAATAACCTAAGTATGGTAAACATAATATTTCGCATGCGGACTTAATTTGGGAACATTAGGTTATTAAGCGTTAAAGGAAGAGAGTTGTGATTATATAATGTGTATACATTATATGAAAGTAAAGAATGTAAGTATAATACTATGTATTGTACTATTATGTATGAAGAATGAGGTAACGTATATTATGAATTAATATACGAGTAAGTATATGAAGATTATGTGTGGGGTATAAAGGTTAAGTTATATAATTTAAGGTAATGGACTTGTAGGATTGATAGTCTAATATAGAAGTCCAAGGTATGTGATCATCAAGCCCAAGTGTTTGATTATCATAAGCCCAAACTGTTGTAGCATGAGCCCATTAAGAGAGAAGCTAGATTAATTATCAAAGCCGAATGATTTAGCCATGATCCATGGAGCGATCCAAGTGTAAGTGGGTAGACTTGATGGGCGAGGTTAATGTGTGGTGATCAAGTGATGTGATGAGCAAGTGTTGTGGCTAGCAAGTTTACTTAGTGGCTAGATAATGAATAGTAAAGAGGTGGAGTATGAGGAGGTGGAGTGATGAGGTGGAAATAAGGAGGTGGGATGTTATAATGACCATTCTACCCTAGCTTTTGATAGCCTATAAATACCAAGCTCATTTCAATTTTTTTGGTTGTTATTTCATCCAACTTTCCTCTCAATATAAAGCTACTTATTGGTTAGGAAGAATAAGCCACTTAAGCACTTATAAGCCACTTCAACCTTTGCTAGTTTTCCAAAGTGAATTGAAGTCTTAGTCTTCAAGGGTAAGACTCATCTCTTTTATCTATATCTCTTCTATGATAGGATTGATAGAGAAGGGGGATGGTTTGATAATAACATGTAATAAGTTAATAAGGAATAAACTTAAGCCGAATAATTTGAATAAGAAACTTGAACATTAATAAGTTGCTAGAGCCATGAAGAACTTATTATGAGTTGTCATATGACGATTATGAAATTTGTGAACCGTAGGCTTTTGAACGGACCAATTCGGACTTAAAACGAAGAAGTTATGCATCCAGGAAGTTCGTAAAATTTTAAAAACTGCATAATTGTCTGAGGCACAGAGTCCGTATTGTGGCGACTCTAAGCCTTGAATAACCATCTTAGTATGCGAGGTGGAGGTCAGTGCCTTTAACTCACACCACAAAGGTCACGAGTCACAGGCAATACTTGGCGCCAGTATGCCAGTCAAGAAAAATGATGGTGAAGAATGATTTCAAGTGTAGAAGGAAAGGAAACTTATTAGTAATGAATTAAGATGTAATCATAACATGAATAAGACATTATAAGGCACTTGTAAGACACTAATGCATGCTGATTAAGAATTAATAATCAATCAAAGATTAGCGGAATGTGAATGACGTAACAAAAGCTGAAAACCCTAATTACCGAATCTAACTTAGGGTTTACATTGAGATGAAGGGTAAGATATAATAGTAATCATACTTAATGGTGTATGACCTAATGTGGTACGCTATGTAATTATGTATTGTAGAATCATAAAGACTTAAAGTACTGTACGGGTATTAATCAGTAATCAGACGCTAAAGGCAAGTATTCTAACCCTTGTTCCAGTTCAGTCTGGACAAGCTATGTAATTCATGTATTCTTTCGCATGATGTTTTTAACGATGAAGGCTAAAGCCAATTCTTTCGGCTAGACTTATATTATTAATCTATCAAGCATGATTAATGTTACCAAGTTATATTGGCATGGTTTTCAATCGAAGACCAAGTATGCTAAAATGTTTTTGTCGTTTAACTACAGGCATGTGAGGTTGCCACAACTTAAACGTATACACGTTTAATGAATGTATTGTTGATCAACATAGAGTACTATGAGCTGATCACTCAGAAGTGCTCGTAATCTATGTCGGACTTACGAACTTAGTGTCGGGTTGTCCTTTTCAAAAGAACTTATGATATGCTCATAGACTTGAGCCATAATTGTTATTCTACTAAGTACAGTTGTGTAAAACGTTTTGAAGGAAAAGAAGTGTTATTTTGAATTATCGATAGTACTTCGTAACTATTGTTCAGTTATTGAAGCTATATGAGTTCTATGTTTCAAGCATGTTGTTTATTAGAATTGTAGTACTAGTTGAGCTAGCCATGCTCACTCTTGCTTGAACCATATGAACACAGCTAAGATCAAGCGGACCGAAGGCTCGGGCAAGGACAAGGGCATGGCGAAGACGAACCCTTAGATTAATTATGTAATAGTATAGGTGAACGACTATAATATATTTGATATTATGACAAGAACAAACGAATGGGTTACAAAGAACATGGGAAATGTAATATTATTTTGGATATATAGAAGTTATATTAGTCCTTTTGTGACTATTCAGGTGAATGAATGAATGAATGGTAGTACCGTGTAGCACCATCTGTCGGGTTGGAAGAGACCCGGATTTGGGGGCGTCACAGGTTGGTATCAGAGCATTAGGTTATAAAACTTAAGGGAGGGAATTAAAAACCTTAAGTCATAACCTTAAGAGGAGTCAAAGAAGTACAAGAAGAAAATAACCTTATAAAAATGCATTATGATTATGTTATGTGTTTTTATTATTCTACCGACGTGTACTAATCAACTTAATTGTGTTGTGTAGATGTCAGGAGTAAACGAGATGTTTGTGAGTGATCAAGCCATTAGTGAAGAATTGGTGAACCATAGTGGTTTTTACGAACCTATAGCAATGAGCGGATGTAGTGATTATTGAGTCCGGAGAATCGAGGAGGAAGGCGACTATATGTCAGTGTTTGACGGGATGATAGAGGAGGAGGTAGAGACAGTCTCCTTTAACCCAGTGGCTATAGCAGCGAAAATAACTCTTGGGGGGTCGATGATGTCTATGTTCGTGTCAGTGTTGGATAGAAATATCCATTACTGTCAGGAGGTTAAGGAGCTTAAGGCAGAGCTCCAAATTGTTAGAGAGGACAAGACTGATGTCGAGTCCATGTGGCAGCAGGAACACGACGAGAGGATTTTAGCTAAGGACAAAGTCTATGATTTAAAGCACGAGGTCTTTGAGCTCATGGAGGAGCTAAAGACTAAGGTGCAGAAGATAGGGAGAATGTCCTATATCTATAAGAGTTCTCATACGGATTTTTAGTAGCAGGTAGCTGGATATCCTGTCGAGATGGGGCAATCACGGCATACTATTAGCCGTGATATCATTGTCGGTCTTGCCAAGGCAGATTTCGATAATGCCTTGAGGCAGATGTAGAATAGTGGTATTTAAGGTAGTATGTAAATATTTTGTAAGTAGTAGTGACGTAAAGCCCTTTTTGTATAAATAAAGGGTAGTCTTTTGTAAATCCCAATTTTTGGAAAGCGATAGCGGGAAAGTAATGTAAGCAGCTTAGGTTGTGTATGTAACCGATGTAGTATTATACTACGAAGAATGAATATAAGTCCTTTTTATGGAAAGCAATGTGTTATGGATGTGGACGTTATTGTTTAATATTAAATGATAACTAATAAAGAAAGGAATAATAACGTAATGTGTTTATTGTATTAGCAAAATGCCGCCGAGAAGAGTGCAACGTAATCAAGGTACGAACGTAAATCAACCGGAGGGAGGTCCGGTTAATCCGATGCAGGAGTTTGTTAACTTAATAACTGCCGCATTTAATTGAACAGGAGATAATATCCCCGTAAATCCGAGAGTAGCACGAGCTACGACCTTTAAGGATTTCAAAAGCGTGGGTCCGCCGGAGTTCAAAGCAACTACGGACCCGATCGAAGCCCAAACGTGGGTTAAGGAAATAGAGAAGGCATTTGTAATTGCAAATGGCGATGAGGGCCAGAAGATTGCCTTTGCGACCTATATGATGAAGGGAGAGGCTAATTTTTGGTGGGAAGCCAATCGGGCTAGGGTTGGGATAGCGAATTTGACGTGGGATATGTTCAAGGAGATATTCTTCGAGAACTACTTTCCCACAAGCATGCAAGAAAGGATGGAGATACGGTTTCTTGAGTTAAAACATGGGGACATGACTGTTCCCCAATACGCTGCCAAGTTCAATGAACTGGCGAGGTTCGCTCCACATCAAGTACTTCTGCAACCGTATATCACCGAGGTGAGGAAGGCGCGACAGTTCGAGCAGGACTTGAAACCCTGGCTCTATAACCGTATATCAGTGTTCCAAAGTACTTCTTTTGGAACCATTTTAGAGAAGGCGATAATCGCCGAGGGTGGTAGTGAGGCGTTGAGCCAATACCACAAAGAAAAGAAGAATAAGGGAAAGGTTAACGGGAGATTCAAGATTGAGGGAGCCGATTGGAAGTGGCGAGGGTCGGAGAGGAAGATATTTAGCTCGGGGAATACTGGGAGTGAAGCAAGGAGACCGAAGAGAAGAATGGAGGCACTGCAAGACTGTGGGAAGACTCACTTAGGAGTCTGTCTCAAGGGAAGGCCGTCTGTTACAATTATGACGGGGAGGGGCACATTCGCCAAATTGTCCAAGTCCAAGAAGAACCATGGATGCTTTGTGTGTGATCAATGACCACATGGCACTTAATCGCCTTTAGAAGGGGACGGACGGAACAAGGCGCTAATAAGCGGTAAGTTAGCTATTAGTGGTCCAAAGACAATAAGAGTAGCCGATGGGTTATACCTTTAATATGATGATCCAAGATGCGGTTGCATCAGGGGACGTCTTCGCAGGTATTATTCCGATCAACGATATAAATACGTATGTGCTGTTTGATTCGGGTGCTACTTGTTTGTTTATAGCATGCGATTTTGCTAGACGATTAGGATTACTTCCCGAAAAGTTGCATATACCTTTAAATATTAAGGTAGAAAACGAAGAAATAATTCATGTTGAAAATGTTCATAGGAGTTGTTTCATAGATATACGGGGTTGTAAATTATCGGTAGATTTATTACCAATAAATTTAGGAGAATTCAATGTAATTCTCGGAATGGATTGGTTAGTAAACCATGGGGAAATTATATATTGTCAAAAGAAATGTGTGAACATTAAGACGTTAGAACAACCTCGGGTAGTATTTTACGGGAATAGATCGTCGGGACGTTCGTGTTGTTTAACTATGACACAAACTAGGAAATTATTGAGGAAGGGGTGCGTAGGTTATCTGTGCCATGTTGTTGATACCCAGAGAGTGGTAGCAACCATGGAACAAATACCTATAGTGAGATAATTCGCCGATGTATTTTCGAGTGAATTGCCTGGTCTTCCACCGGATAGGGAGAAAGAATTCGTGATAGATATTGTGCCAGGAGTTGCACCAGTTTCTAGGGCACCGTATCGTATGGCGCTAGTGGAAATGAAGGAGTTGATGGTGCAGTTGCAAGAACTGTTGGATCGGAAGTACATTCAGCCAAGTGTGTCGCCATGGGGAGCACCGGTACTGTTTGTTAAGAAAAAGGACGGATCGTTAAGACTTTGTATCGACTATAGAGAGTTGAATAAGTTAACAATAAAGAATAAATACCCATTGCCCAGGAGCGATGATCTCTTTGATCAGTTGAAATGGGCTATGTGACAACCCGAAAAATTAGAAAATTATTAAAATCTTAAATGATTGGTTTAAGGTCAAATAATAGACCTAGACAGAAAATAAGTGCATGTGTTTGATGTTTTTAGAAAGGAATTTTGAGGATTTAAAATTTCTTTTAGTGAATTATTCAGATTAAGGGTATATGAGTATATGTTCGGATTACGGTATCATATTATGCGTAATGTGGTTAAGGGTCAAGGTTGACCCGGATAAATTAAACACATGTCAAACCCTAATCAGATATATATAAGAACGTCCACGTTCGGTTATAAAAAATTATTACGATTTATAAGAAACCCTAGAAATGGGGTTACGGAAACCCTAATTTCAAGATCGAGAATTGAAACCCTAATTCTAGGTATTAGAAACCCTAATTTGGGAAGTCAAAGGCTAAATATAATGGCTTAAGTATTTTTGATTATATATTAGGGATAACCCTAATTGTTAAATTAGAAATCCTAATGTTTTGTATAAAACCCTAAGGGATTAAAAGTTATGTGTGTAATGAATATGAATATTATGTGTTTGTTTGTTTATTATATAAACAAATAAAATAAACTAATGTAATCCTAATTATATATTAAGAATGAATGATTGAATAACTTAAGAGTTATGAGTTGGGGGAAAATAATAGTATTTAGATATATACTAACTCTAAGAGATTTATTTTATACATCTCGCTTAATTAATTTTATAACCTAATTTTAGCAAGTCTAATTGGGTTAAGGAAATAAATGTGCATGAGTAAGGATTTAAGTTATAATTGAGGAAAATGAAAACCCTAATTTAATGATTTGGGTTGGAAAAGAATTAATAGTATTGGACTATGTTAATTTACATGGCCCAAAGAATTAAATTTCAAGTCCAATATATTATTTATTGATAGCCCAAAAGATGGAAATGGTTGCCCAAATTTAAGCCCAATTAAGGAGGGACATATTGGACATTTGGTATGCTAAATAAGAATTAAAAAAAAATCAATTATTGATATGGAAATGTCCATTTTACCCTTTTTGTCCCATTTTGGTGAATTATTTCCTAGAGAATCCTATGAGCAATAATTTAGTTGGTTGATTGAGTGGTGACTCTATATCTCTAGCAATAATCAACCCTCAATCAATTGCAATAAATTTTATAAAGATTAGAAAGAGAAAGTTCATCCATGGAAGAAGGAAGAAGGAAGAAGGAAGAAGAAAGAAGGCTTAAGAAAAAGGTAAATCCTAAAATTAGTTTATGCAATTGATTTTAGTTTTCCAAATCAAAGCTTGGATTTATGTTTCTAAACTCAAAAACCTTAGATATATGTGTTAATGAGTGTTTCATGTTTAGATATAACCATATTGGGTGTTGATTTGGTGGGAATCAAAAGAATAAGGAAAAATAATTTTCTAGTTTTGAAAATCAAAATTTCTATATACTTTGAAATTTCACCGTTTTAAATCTAAAATTCCTTTTTGCGATCCGTCAAAGAGGGGTGCTAGATATATGTGTTTAGTAGTTAACCCAAGTGGTAGAACTCAAAAATCACGTTTCTAAAAGTCGTGGTGTTGATTTATGTGAAAACAGTCCCGTTTCTAGGAACTGTTTTGGATCAGTCCGTAGCAGGGGCATTTTCGTCCCATTTTTGTGCTTTATAAAATCTGGAAACATTTGGGGTGTTAATATCAGTAGATATGCAGGTTGTGTAAAAATTTGAGAATTTTTGGCCATACGGTTTGAGAAATATGGATTTTACGGTGAACGACCCCAAAACTGTTTTTTTTGGCCAAAACGTTGCTGCCACAAAAAGGAAATTTCGGGGTTAGCTAGCCTGCTCTAAAATTTCTGGGCTTTTGGTATGTTATAGTACACTTAATAAGCTTTCCATAGACTCCAAAACGGACTAAATCCCACATCGGAGGAGAGAGTTATGAAATTTCTCCCAAACTACTCAAAGGTAAGAAAAACTGTTAGAGTAACAGTTTGTAACAGCCACTTCCGGGCTAATTTCCGGGAGCTTAACATGTCCAAATATGGATTGTGATAGATGAAAACTGTAGTTCGGAAAGATACGAATCCAAAAAAATTGACGGATCATTAATCGGAGTTATAGATTTCATTTTATTTAAGTTTTGGTAAAGGACTCCAAAACTGCATATGTGCAAAAGTAAACTGCCAAAAATTTTCCGGAGGCTGTTTCGCAATTTATTTTGTGAGAAAAATTCGGGCTTTGGAAATGAAAATATGTGGTATTATGTAGCTCGTGTCCAAAAATGAGCTAATTCCGAGTTAAAACGCCCAGTTTATGACTATTCTAATTTTGTAATTTTCCGAATGAAATCGCTATAACCGGAGTTCTACAACTCCGATTGCCACGAAATTTAAAATGGAGCATCACGTTAACATATATAAGGTTATGTCAAAAGATGGGCATCTCTGGAGTTAAGCACGAGGTAGCTAATTTTCTTAAGTCACACACTAATTATGATTTTTGAAAAATAGTAAAAGAAATTGAAAAATTACGGAAAAATATTTTTTATGTATGAAATACATGTATATATGTTTGACCAAAGAATAAAAAATAATAAGTTGATTTGGTATTTTTCGTGAAAAAGAATATTGATTTTAGGATACTGAAATGAAATCCGTCTTACTGAAATGGTATTTCGGTTTACTAAGATGTTATCTAATTTACTATGATAACATATAAAAATGAATAACTTATAAGTACAAGTTATGATGTGATTAAAAGAATATCAAAGTATAATAATAATATTAAGACTTAAAACTAATGTCTAATACTTAACTATATGTTATGACTAACCAAAAGATCTATTATAGGTTTTATATGTCTTTTGTATAGTGATAGGATTATGTGTTTAAGTTATTTTATAACTGTGATGATATTATTCTAATATTGGAGATCTATATTATTAATATTAGGTCTTCGGGAAAAGCTTATTATATTGTGTTACGGAATCAATTCGCTCTGTGCAAGTTTTTCAAGTTCTTTTTACTTAAACTCTTTTAAGAGTGGTTTCAGACAGATATGCTTATGAATTGTACTCTATACATATTGCATGTATTCATCAGGTATGAAAGGCTGATCACCTTCATTACTAGTCAGTTCAGATATAATTGTTATGTTCATTTTCAATGTTCATTCAGCTTTGAAATTTTGTTCATGCTAATTCACAACTACATTGTGAAGGATAGCCAGCTTATTATTCAAACTCTTTCAATCATGATATATCTTTACCTTGTTTTTTTTTAAACTTGCTGGGCAACTTTCATGCTCACCCATGCTATATCATGATAAAACATTGCAGATAAGGCGAATACGGCCAGATACAGGAAAAGGATAATGCCAAGTTCAGCTTGGGATAGAATGTGAAGTTAAGTTGTAAAGTATGTTGAAGAATAGTATTGTCATGTGCTAGATAGTTCATGATTGTGTATAAGTGAAGGTTACTCGATTACGGGAAATGTGTGTAAAGTTTAATGTATAAACAATCTATGTTTATATCTTCCGCAAACAGTTGTAGAATGATTGTACCGAATTCGCCGCGATTTGGGACCTGGATTCGGGGACGCCACAGGCTAAGTATTTTTCTAAAATAGATTTAAGAATGGGGTATCATCAGTTGAAGGTTAGGAAGGAGGATGTGCCAAAGACAGCATTTAGGACTCGTTATGGTCATTACGAGTTTTTAGTGATGTCGTTTGGGTTGACAAATGCACCAGCTGCATTTATGGATATGATGAACAGAGTGTTCAAACAATATTTGGACAAGTTCGTCATGGTGTTAATAGATGATATTCTAGTCTACTCTATGACGACAGAAGATCATGCTGAACACCTAAGGTTAGTGTTAAAGACATTAAGGAAGGAGAAGTTGTATGCAAAATTCACGAAGTGTGAATTTTGGTTAGAGAAGGTGCAGTTTTTAGGTCATGTCATTGACCATGAGGGGATTTCAGTGGATCCAAATGAAGGTGGAAGCCGTGATGAATTAGGAACAACGAAGCGCCGATCGAGGCGCTGCGGAGTTTCCTAGGGTTAGCGGGTTACTATCAAAGATTTATCCAGGATTTTTCGAAGATAGCTACTCCGTTGACTAACTTGATGAGGAAGATAGTGAAGTATGCATGGACGGAGAAATGTGAGGACAGTTTTCAAGAATTGAAGAAAAGATTGAGTGAAGCGCCTGTTTTGTCATTATCCTATAACACAGAAAATTTTGTAGTTTATAGCGATGCTTCGCATAGAGGACTTGGTTGCGTGCTCATGCAGCATGGCAAGGTTATTGCGTATGCATCTAGGCAGTTGAAGGATTATGAGAAAGTTTATCTTACTCATGATCTCGAACTGGCCGCAGTAATTTTTGCTCTAAAGATATGGAGACATTATCTTTATGGAGAAAAATGTGAGATATACACGGACCACAAAAGTCTAAAATATATCTTCACAAAGAAGGAGTTGAATATGAGGCAGAGGAGATGGCTGGAGTTGATAAAGGATTACGACTATGAAATCCTCAGATCACCGGAAAAAGCCAATGTAGTTGCTTGATGCCTTAAGTAGGAAGGGTCGAGAAAAGTTGTCTTTGTTAATGGCTCAAACTGAGTTAATAACAGAGATGGCTAGGATGGAGTTGGAAGTGAAGCTGCCAAGTGAAACGGGACAAATGTTGTTTGCAACGGAGATGCAATCTACTGTCGTAGAAAGAGTCAAGGAGGTGCAACTCAAAACTGATGAGTGTGACCGTATAAAGGAGCGGCTGACCAATGAAAAAGATAGTAAATACAGTCGTGATAACGAGGGGTTATTGAGATTTGAAGGAAGAATTTGGGTTCCAAATAAGACGGAATTAAAGGAGCAGGTTCTACAAGAGGCTCATAGTTCAAGGTTTTCGATTCATCCTGGAAGCACTAAGATGTATCAAGATCTTCGACAGAGTTTCTGGTGGCCGAACATGAAGAGAGAGATAGCCGAACACGTTAGTAGGTGCTTAACTTGTCAGAGAGTTAAGGCCGAACATCAACGACCTAGTGGCTTGTTACATTCATTAGAAATTCCGAAGTGGAAATGGGAGAATATCACGATGGATTTTGTGGTAGGACTTCCGACTACTCAGAAGGGGTATGATGCAATTTGGGTAAGAGGGACCCATTGATTTAAGTCGGCTCACTTTTTGCCAATTAGGGTTAAGTATAACTTAGACCAATTAGCTAGACTTTATATTAAGGAAATAATCTCTAGGCATGGAGTGCCAGTATCGATTGTGTCAGATCGTGATCCCTGATTCACGTCAAATTTTTGGAGAAGTTTACAAGAGCAGTTGGGAACGCAGTTGAAGCTGAGTACTACGTATCATCCACAGACGGATGGACAGAGCGAGAGGACAATTTAGACGTTAGAAGATATGCTAAGATCTTGCGTCATGGATTTCAAGGGTAGTTGGGATGATCATCTCCCATTAGTGGAGTTTGCGTATAACAATAGTTATCATGCAAGCATAAGTATGCCGTCGTACGAAGCTTTGTATGGGAGAAAATATAGAACGCCACTGTATTGGGATGAGGTAGGAGAACGCCGAATGTTGGGACCAGAATTGGTGCAACAGATAGCGAATATTGTCAAGAAGATTCAGATGCGTCTTCTAGCAGATCAAGACAGACATAAGAAGTTTACGGATCCGCATAGAGAGAATCGAGAGTTTGAAGTAGGTTCGTACGTATTTCTGAAGGTATCTCCTTGGAAAGGAAAGATACGCTTTGGAAAGAAGGGGAACTTAAGTCCAAGGTTTATAGGACCTTTCGAGATATTCAAACGGGTAGGTGAGGTAGCTTACATGGTAGCGTTACCTCCAGACCTAGAACGAATACATAATGTATTTCACGTATCAGTATTGCGTCCTTATAAGCCAGATTATAAGCACGTGATAGAATATGAGCTTATCCATGTCGAGAATGACTTAGCGTACGAGGAAACGCCGATTCAAATTATCGATAGAAAAGAAAAAGTTCTGCGGAATAAAGTCATACCTTCCGTGAAGGTGATATGGAAGAACCACGATGCGAGAAGAAGCAACGTGGGAGTTAGAAGAAATGATGAAAAAGAATTACCCTCAATTATTTGTGTAATTTTTTTTTTAGCGAGATTCTGGGGACAGAATCCTTATAAGGGGGAGAGAGTGTAACGCCCGGGAAAATCGAACATTTTGTAATTACTTTTAATAATGATTAAAATAATATTATTTATTATTATTACGTGTTGAGAAGATGAAGGTCATTCTATAACCTAGAAACGTCGGAACGTAGTAGTATTTTAACTACGTGGGAGAATTAAAGTGTTTGAATTTCTAAAACGAAAATAGAAGTTTTCCGAGAAATTTTCCGAAAACACTATTCATCGATTTCTGCTCAGGAACTATTTTTGAACTTCCGAGAAATACGTAACATTATAATATCGAGATGAGATCGATTATGTAATAATAACCTAAGTATGGAAAACATAATATTTCGCATGCGAACTTAATTTGAGAACGTTAGGTTATTAAACGTTAAAGGAAGAGAGTTGTGATTATATAATGTGTATACATTATATGAAAGTAAAGAATGTAAGTATAATACTATATATTGTACTATTATGTATGAAGAATGAAGTAACGTATATTACGAATTAATATACGAGTAAGTATATGAAGATTATGCGTGGGGTATAAAGGTTAAGTTATATAATTTAAGGTAATGGACTTGTAGGATTGATAGTCTAATATAGAAGTCCAAAGTATGTGATCATCAAGCCCAAGTGTTTGATTATCATAAGCCCAAACTATTCTAGCATGAGCCCATTAAGAGAGAAGCTAGATTAATTATCAAAGCCCAGTGATTTAGCCATGATCCATGGAGCGATCCAAGTGTAAGTGGGTAGACTTGATGGGCAAGGTTAATGTGTGGTGACCAAGTGATGTGATGAGCAAGTGTTGTGGCTAGCAAGTTTACTTAGTGGCTAGATAAAGAATAGTAAGGAGGTGGAGTATGAGGAGGTGGAGTGAGGAGGTGGAAATAAGGAGGTGGGATGTGTTAATGACCATTCTGCCCTAGCTTTTGATAGCCTATAAATACCAAGCTCATTTCAATTTTTTTGGTTGTTATTTCATCCAACTTTCCTCTCAATATAAAGCTACTTATTGGTTAGGAAGAGTAAGCCACTTAAGCACTTATAAGCCACTTCAACCTTTGCTAGTTTTCCAAAGTGAATTGAAGTCTTAGTCTTCAAGGGTAAGACTCATCTCTTTTATCTACATCTCTTCTATGATAGGATTGATAGAGAAGGGGGATGGTTTGATAATAACATGTAATAAGTTAATAAGGAATGAACTTAAGCCGAATAATTTGAATAAGCGACTTGAACATTACTAAGTTGCTAGAGCCATGAAGAACTTATTATGAGTTGTCATATGACGATTAGTATATTGATTATAGCATGAGAACTTTGATTGAAGGACTTAAGTTATTAATAGGTCATGAGCATGAAGATTTCTAGTTCATAAGTTAAATAAGTTAATGACTTACGGAAATAAGTCAAAACCTTTTTTGATTATAAGTTGGTGTAGTAAATAACTTGTAATGATCATATGTTGATTAAAATCCATTAAGAACGTTTAGTAATGTAGCTTTGACGGACTTCACACGATTAGACGATTATCGTCGCATTCGTGAAATTCTCGGAATGGAAGTCGTATTTTGTGTTTGAAGTCAAAAATATTAGTTTTTGTTGGAGACAAGTCATTTTAGTTATTATAGAGTTGTGGACTCAAAAATGACCGGATTCTGACTTGAAACGAAGAAACGAGCGTTGAACGTTCATGAACATTTATCGTTTTCGATAAAAATGAACTCATAGGTGAAATTTTAGCAAACGAAGTCAAATTGATAAAATTCTTGCATGAACACGTAGATTATTAAATTTGTGAACCGTAGGCTTTTGAACGGACCAATTCAGACTTAAAACGAAGAAGTTATGCATCCGGGAAGTTTGTAAAATTTTAAAATCAGATAATTGTTCGAGGCACGTAGTCCGCATCATGCCGACTCTAATCTGGAATGGCTGCGTCTGTAGCGAGGCTAGAGGTCGGTGCATCGCTAACTCAACATTAAATGCCATCATACAGCAATACTTGGCCGCAAGCAAAGTCAAGAAAAAAATGATGGTGAAGAATGACTTCAAATGAAGAAGGAAAGGAAACTTATTAGTAATGAATTAAGATGTAATCATAACATGATTAAGACATTATAAGGTACTTGTAAGACACTAACGTATGTTGATTAAGAATTAATAATCAATAGAAGATTATCGGAATGTGAATGACGTAACGAAAGTCGAAAACCCTAATTACCGAATCTAAGTTAGGGTTTACATTGAGATGAAGGATAATATATAATAGTAATCATACTTAATGGTGTATGACCTAATGTGGTACGTTATGTAATTATGTATTGTAGAATCATAAAGACTTAAAGTACTGTACGAGTATTAATCAGTAATCAGACGCTAAAGGTAAGTATTCTAACCCTTGTTCCAGTTCAGTCTAGACAAGCTGTGTAATTCATGTATTCTTTCGCATGAAGTTTTTAACGATGAAGTCTAAAGCCAATTCTTTCGGCTAGACTTATATTATTAATCTATCAAGCATGATTAATGTTACCAAGTTATATTGGCATGGTTTTCAATCGAAGACCAAGTATGCTAAAATGTTTTTGAAGTTTAATGACAGGCACGTGAGGTTGCCACAACTTAAACGTATACACGTTTAATGAATGTAGTGTTGATCAACATAGAGTACTATGAGCTGATCACTCAAAAGTGCTCGTAAGCTATGTCGGACTTACGGACTTAGTGTCGGGTTGTCCTTTTCAAAAGAACTTATGATATGATCATAGACTTGAGCCATAATTGTTATTCTACTAGGTACGGTTGTGTAAAACATTTTGAAGGAAAACAAGTGCTATTTTGAATTATCGATAGTACTTCGTAACTATTGTTCAGTTATTGAAGCTATATGAGTTCTATGTTTCAAGCATGTTGTTTATTAGAATTGTAGTACTTGCTGAGCTAGCCATGCTCACTCTTGCTTGAACCATATGAACATAGCTAAGATCGAGCAGACCGAAGGCTCGGGCAAGGACAAGGGCAAGGTGAAGACGAACCCTTAGATTAATTATGTAATAGTATAGGTGAAAAATTGTAATATATTTGATATTATGACAAGAACAAACGAATGGGTTACAAAGAACCTGGGAAATGTAATATTATTTTGGATATATAGAAGTTATATTAGTCCTTTTGTGACTATTCAGGTGAATGAATGAATGAATGGTAGTACCGTGTAGCACCATCTGTCGGGTTGGAAGAGACCCGGATTTGGGGGCGTCACATTATATGTCATTTTAATCTTCATACTATACTCGTATACTAACTAGTATCATACTCGTATTCCTCACACATAATAACCTATATCATTATATGCATTTCATTTCCTTCTCGGAAATCACTTTCCTTAACCCTTAGGTTTTAAGTCCGCAAGCGAAAACTTCGTTTGCCATAACTGAGATATTATTGGATATTCCATCTCGTCTTAGAATTCTATCATTACGCGTTTCTCAGAATTTCAAACTTAATTCCCGAGCAGAAATAAATGAATAGTGTTTTTATGGGAATTTCTCGGAAAACTTTTATTTTCATCTTGGAAATTCAAAATAATTAATTCTAGGACATATCCAGAATACTAACCACATCCGCACATTCTAGGTCATAAAACGACCTTCACATAGCTTACTCACATAATTAATCAATTAAATTCATTTAATTCACATAATCAAATAAAAAATTTAATTCTCATATAAATTCAATTTTCTCGGGCGTTACATTCTCCCCCCTTATAAGGTTTCTGTCCCTAGAATCTCGCTATAATTACATAAAAAATGAGGAAAATTTTCCTTCATTTTACTTTCGAGTTCCCACGTTACTTCTTCAACATTGTTGTTTCTCCAAATAACCTTCACCGAATGTATTATCTTATTTCTCAAAACTTGTTCCTTCCTATCAAAAATTTGAATAGGAAGTTCTTCATACGATAAATCTTTTTCTACTTGAATAGATTTATACTCTATTACGTGTTTATAGTCCGGCTTATAGGGACACAACACAGACACGTGAAACACATTGTGTATGCATTCCATTTCTGGAGGTAAGGCTACTTCATAAGCTACCTCTCCTACCCTTCTTAAAATTTCAAAAGGTCCTATAAACCTTGGACTTAACTTCCCTTTCTTCCCAAAACGTATCTTCCCCTTCCAATGTGATACCTTCAGAAAGATATAAGACCCTACTTCAAATTCCCTCTTCTCTCTGTGAGGATCAGCATACTTCTTTTGCCTATCTTAAGACGCTACCAATCGAGTACGTATTAGCTTTACCATGTCCGCCATCTCTTATACCAATTCAGGCCCCAACATTCGATGTTCACCTACTTCATCCCAACATAGTGGAGTTCTACACTTCCTCCCATACAACGCTTCGTAAGGCGACATGCCTATACTAGCGTGAAAACTATTGTTGTACGCAAATTCTACCAACGGTAGATGTTCGTCCCAACTCCCTTTGAAATCCATAACGCAAGATCTTAACATATCTTCAAGTGTTTGAATTGTCCGCTCACTTTGTCCATCCGTCTGAGGATGATACGGCGTACTCAATCTAAATTGTGTTCCCATTTGCTCCTACAAACTCCTCCAAAAGTTCGATTTGAATCGTGGATCACGATCTGACACAATCGAAATAGGTACTCCATGTCTTGAAATAATTTCCTTGACATAAAGCTTAGCTAATTATTCTAGGTTATACCTAACTCCTATTGGTAGAAAGTGAGCCAATTTCGTTAATCGATCTACTATCACCTAAATAACATCGTATCCTTTCCTTGTCGCAGGAAGTCCCACCACAAAGTCCATTGTGATGTGCTCCCATTTCCAATCTGGAATTTCTAATGATTGCAACAAACCACTAGGTCATTGGTGTTCATCCTTAACCTTTTTGACAAGTTAAACACCTACTAACAAATTATGTTATCTCCCTTTTCATGTTTGGCCACCAAAAGTTTTGACAAAGGTCTTGATACATCTTCGTACTAGCGGGATGTATCGAGTACCTCGAACTATGGACCTTACTCATTATCTCATCTTTTAATTTGGAATTAGTTGGAACCCAAATTCTTCCTTCAAAACAAAGTAATCCTTTCTTATCGAGGTTATACTTAGTCTTTTCTTCATCTTCTATACTCTTCTTCATGTGTTCGCATTCCTCGTTGCTCAATTTAACTTCCTTAACACGTTCCACTATGGTCGGTTGAGTTTCCATTGAAAATAACATTTCCTTTGCTTCATCCGATGATTTAACTTCTAATTCCATTCTCGCCATCACTGTTACTAACTCATTCTGAGTCGTTAACATTGACAGTTTCTCTCTACCCTTCCTACTTAGCGCATCAGCTACTATATTTGCTTTCCCCGGATGATATAAAATATCACAGTCGTAATCTTTTATTAGTTCTAACTACCTTCTCTGCCTCATATTCAACTCCTTCTGTGTAAAGATATATTTCAGACTTTTATGGTCCATGTATATCTCACACTTCTCACCATATAAATAATGCCTCCATATTTTTAACGCAAAAACTACAACTGCCAATTCTAGGTCATGAGTAGGACATGCCTTCTCATAATCCTTTAACTGACGTGACGCATACGTAATGACATTGCCATGCTGCATGTGTGACGCCCCCAAAATAGGTATACATCACCCATCTTGGGTCGCCAAATACATGGTACAGAATACAAATACAAACTTAATTATACAATATGAGCTTAAAGTTTTTACACGAATATTGTCTTCTAGACAATATCCAAACTCAACTAGAGTCCTCATTACATTTATTGGCACATTATTTTATAGAATAATGAGGACTACTATAACACCATCTCGGGCCATCACTCCGTTCCCCAACTAGTTCTGGCTACGTTTTCATTTCCTGAAGAGAACAATGGAAGTAAAAGGGTGAGCTCAACTAACCCAGTAAGAAATATTATAACTAAGATAATGTAGAATAAATTATCCTTAGCCTTCAACAATGTTAAACTGATTGAATATAATAGACAACAAGTTTAACTGTAGCGGAACAATCAATCCATTAGAAGAGTCAAGTAGAACATGATATCTACTATCTTCTATGATTTAAAAAGTTTATCATTAACTTTATTGCTGGGACTCAACTTTATAAATAGATCACATCATCGAATCATCCCTGCACTACGGGCCAAGGATATTCATTAGTATCACGTCCACAAATTATTCTTGCACTACGGGCCAATTATTCATGTAATCATCAATGGTCATGACTATACCGAATTATCCCTTGTCATAATCATATCAATCAATAGTCCATCTATGCACGTAAGCCAAATATGACTTTCATCACAATATAATCATGAGGATGATGACAATGATATAAGAATTCAATTAAAAGAAAGTAAAGGATAGATTTTTAAAGATTTATAGCTTAATTTATCCAAAATTCAATAATGTCCAAATTTTAAACATGATACTGCTTTGTAGAGTAAAATTCAAGAATAATATCCATGTATCAAAAATAATTTGGACAGAAAAGAAATAAATTTTTTGGTGAATAGTACCCCGTGAATAGTTCTCAGTGAATAGTACTTCAGGAATAGTACCCCATGAATAGTAACCCGACATGAAAATTGCCCCAAATACCCGAGTGAACAATATTTGAGTGAATAGTAATCGGGTGAATAATAACCTGTGAATAGTAACTCATGAATAGTACCCCGACATGAAAAATGCCCCGAATACCCTAGTGAATAATATTATAGTGAATAGTAACTGGGTGAATAGTAACCCGCGAATAGTAACTCATGAATAGTACTTCGGGTGAAAATATTGATATTTAATAAGAAAGTTCATATCAATATTTCAATAAAATGATACTGGATGAAGCACAAAACTCACGTATATTCCACTAATTTCAAAGATTATAGAAGCAATACTTATCATAGTAAGTTTAGATTTAAGAATATGAAAAGAAATAACATACGAAACTGCAAATGGATTTTCACCTATAATATGGTACGTAATCTGCGTAGACAGTTTCTTCCGACATATTAAAGGATGAATATAAAAAATAGTATTCCTTATGAATATGAAAGAAATAATACCCCTTACCTTAGTAGAAAGCTGGATACTTCAAAAGTGAAGTAACAGAATACTCTTCTTCTTACTCTCTATAGTTTTTCTCTCTATAATGTCTCTTGTGAATCTAAGTGAATTGGTGAGAATGAAAGAAGAATTAAGCTTCTATTTATAGGAGAATGGACTACATAGTAACTAATTCACAAACGGTCGAGATTGATTCACTATTTGAACGGACGGTCTATATTGATTACTTTTAAAACCACAACCGACGGTCCAGATTGATTTACTTTTAAAACCACCATCGACGGTTTAGATTGATTTACTTTTAAAACCACCATCAATGGTTTAGATTGATTTACTATTAAAACCACCATCAATGGTCCAGATTGATTTACTATTAAAACAACCATCAATGGTCCAGATTGATTCAACTTATTATTACACTTTAGTAACCCTAAAGTTTTCCAAGTTTGCATTATTCCCCTTTAACTTTTGTAATTCAATTATCT
This sequence comes from Panax ginseng, assembly GCA_020205605.1. Classification (NCBI taxonomy): domain Eukaryota; kingdom Viridiplantae; phylum Streptophyta; class Magnoliopsida; order Apiales; family Araliaceae; genus Panax; species Panax ginseng. The sequence continues at coordinate 86,264,808 of CM035139.1, read as the reverse complement.
TCAATAAACACATTCTTAATACTTCAACAATTATTCATCATTAATATTATAATTCATAATATTTAACAACCAGATCGTTCCCAGGAAAGAGGGAGCTTTCCAATACGGATTTCTCCCTATTGGCGCGCAATTAGGTGACCAAACCTCTCCTCGACAGAACTTTCTAGATATTTTCAATATTGCAAATAATAATATGAATAACTTTGTTGTCTTACTTATTGATTTAATAATATAAAATATTATGCAGATGATAATGTGACAATAATTGAATCAAATAACGTGAGATACTATGCAACAATTATTGTAGCAATAATTAAGTATAACTGAGTGACTTCTCACGTAAGCATAAATAATCAATACCGTGTGCTACTATGCAACCATGCCAGACATCGCATACTTTTTACCACCGGTAGTTCAACAGTTTAACGGTAAAACTTCCATTGTTATTTTTATAAAAAGATATTTCTGTCGTTTTCTAACTACGACAATACTTCCGTTGTGGAGTCCACCAATGATTGTGTCATCGTACGAATATTCCCTGTAAAAATGAATATTCCCCGACCAATTGAATATTAACTAACACAACGAATATTTTATATCAACTTGCTTATTTTTCAAAATTTTCCAAATATTACCCACAACTATAACATTATATCATATCCACACCATAATATTCAAAAATATATTTCGAGAAAAATTATTCTTTATTCAAAAAAAAAAAGTTGGGGTCGTACAACCTCCCCTTCTTATGCAATTTCATCCTCAAAATTAGGGTACGTACCTGATATATCGAAGAGGTGAGGATACCTTGATTTCATTTCAGATTCTAACTCCCAGGTCATTTCCTCCACATCGTGGTTTCTCCACAAAACTTTGACTTGAGGTATAACCTTGGAGCGTGGAATATGATCCTTTTTATCCAAGATTTTAACAGCTACCTCTTCATACGTTAAATCTTCCTCTATCTCGTCCGGTTCTAATTCAATAATGTGGTTTGGGGCTTTCACGTATTTACATAACATAGATATGTGTAAAACGTTATGAACTCGAGACATACTTGGCGGTAAGGCGAGTCTATAGGCCACAGTTCCTACTCGATCAAGGATTACAAATGGGCCAATGAATCGAGGATTGAGCTTTCCTCTCTTTCCAAATCTCGTAACTCCTTTCCATGGAGCAACACGTTACAACACATGATCTCCAATATTGAATTACACGCCGTTTCGATGAAGATCAACATAACTCTTTTATCGATCCTGTGAGGTTTTTATACGTTGTCAGATCGTTTGAATCTTTTCCGTAGTCATATGTACCAACTCCGGTCCCAATAATGTTGCTTCACCTACCTCATCCCAGCATACTAGAGAATGACACTTTCTTCCATACAACGCCTCAAATGGAGCCATGCCAATACTTGCTTGATAACTATTATTGTAGGAAAACTCCACCAATGGTAAGAACTTGTCCCAACTTCCTTTGAAGTCAAGGACACAGAGTCTTAATAAATTCTCAAGAGTTTAAATAGTCCTCTCTGATTGTTCGTCCGTTTGAGGATGATACGCCGAACTAAATCATAAATCTGTGCCCATAGCTTTTTTCAAACTAACCCAAAATCTTGAAGTGAATCTTGGGTCTCGATCAGAAATTATAGATACTGGCATACCATGTAATCTTACAATCTCGTTTATGTACATACGAGCAAGACGTTCAAGTGTATAAGTTTCTCGTATCGGTAATAAATGAGCAGACTTGGTCAATCTATCAACAATGACCCAAATCGTATCTATGCCTTGAGAAAACTTGGGAAGACCAGTAATGAAATCCATGATAATGTGTTCCCACTTCCATTCTGGAATTTGAAGTGGTTGCAATGGAAATTTTTGCACTTGATGTTCCGCCTTGACTCATTGACAAGTTAGACACCTTGAGATAAACCCCACTATCTCTCTCTTCATATTGCTCCACCAAAATGTATGTCGAAGATCACAATACATTTTGGTACTCCCAGAATGGATTGCAAGCGGTGTGTTGTATGCCTCCATCATAATTTTATACTTCAAGTCAGAATCATTAGGAACACAAAGTCTGGAGTTGACTCGAAGTATTCCTTCTTCATCGATTCTTGCTTCTGGATGAGTGAGTTTAATACTCATAATTGAGTGCGTTTGAGCTTAATCTTTTGGTTGTTTTTAAGTGTTTGTGTATATTCATGCATGTTTTACGTTGTTTTGTAGGATTTGGGACAAAAGTTACTTGGATCGACGTTTGGGCTGGCTAGATTCGCGTTTTTAGCTTGCCATTTACATAGTAGCCACTTCAGAGCCACTTTCAGCATTGTTCTGGACATTATTTTGGAATACTCAAAGAATCAAAGTTGTAAATATACGTCTCCTCTTTCCGGAACATCTTGAATGATCAAAATCAGAGTTCGAACGAAGAAGTTATGGCCATTTTCCCAAAGGACGTCAAAGTAGAAAATTTTTGGAAAATTGGCCAGCGCCGGGGCGCCCATTTCAGGCCTATGCCCAGCGTCGGGGTACTAGGGGGCAGTGTTCCAGTGCCATGCCAAGCGTCGGGGCACTGGGGAAGAGTTTGGTCAAGTTTGGACGTGTTTTGGGGCGAATTTTGACACTTCTTTGACTCTAAATTGGATTGGGTTTGTTTCTAAGCTAAAAATTGGACTTGTAACCTATAAATACATGATGTAAGGCATAGAATAAAGGGAGAATACATAGATTAGAATAGAGATACACTCCATTAGATTAGAACATAAGCCCTAGTTCTTATTAGTTTTAGAGATTGAAGCAACTTGGAGACCATTGAAGAAAAAGAGCAGGAGCTTGAGGAAGATGGAGATTTGCTGACAACAGATTTATTTTTCACTCAAATCATACTTTTATCTTTTAATGTCTATTCAATTGTGGATTCTTTGTTTTAATTCATTAATTATGAACTAACACTTTTATTAAGACTACCAATTGAATCTTTTATGTCTATAAATTAGTTATTCAATTTATTCCAATTATTTGTGTCAAAGTGAATTGTTTATCTTGTCTTATGCTCGTTGATTAATTATTTGATCAGTAATTACCATGTTACTCTAGAAGGAATTGAAAGAGGAGATATAGGGTTTGAACTGGGCATGATAACATGTGACTTAGTTATTTGCATGACGAATAATTAGGTTCGTGAATTGAATGGAAATATCTGTTCACCGCATGTAACACATAAGGAATTGGAATTGAAGGAATTTAATTCAATTATTTTGCATAGGAATATAGCAAGATTAATCTGGATTAAATAGAAGTCATTTGATCACTTGGAAAATGACTTTTGGCATTTGAGAATTCCTGTTAACAATTCAATAGGCATAATAATTGGATAATTGATTTATAGTTCATAATTGGGGATACTGTAGTCTTAACCTTTATTTATTTGAATTCATTTATAAAGCAATTCGGTTTAATTAGTTAATTTAGTTTTCTTAATTAGAAAAATCACACTTTGCAATTGTTTAAATAAAATTGATTTGGTTAAGAGTTAGTACTTGGTAATTTTTATTAAATAATTCCTCATGGGAACGATACTCTAGTTTCACTTTATTACTTGTTGACCGTGTATACTTGCACATATTCATTGATTGCGAAATCAACCAACAAGTTTTTGGCGCCGTTGCCGGGGAATTAGTTTAATAATTTTGCCAATATTAATTTTTATCAAATTAGTTTTAATTTAAAAGTTTTTTTTTCTTTAGTTCTTTTTCAAATTTTTTTTCTCTCTCTTTTCAGGTACCATGGATGACTTTGCATATCAATGGCCATACACGAACATGACTCAACCAAGGGGAACATGGATTGATGGACTTAATACATTTTCTGTAGAGTCAGTACAAATTGAGGTAAATTCGAAGACGTTGGAGGTTATCGCAGCCCAACAAAGTCGAAGGATAGCAAACAAGACTCGATCAATGGAAACATGGAGTCCACCATCCACACAGCAAGTAGCAATGGTTTGTGAGTAATGTGCTGGGAGTCATGGTACAGATCAATGTGCCATCAATTCAGAAAAAGCTCAGTTCATAGGGAGCTATAATCGATCTACCCAACCGTATCCGAATCAAAATGCATATAATCCAGGTTGAAGAAATCACCCGGGATTTCCATGGAGTAACAATCAAGCTCAAGCACCTAGACAGCAAAATACGGCCGGATTTCAAAATCAGACTCAACAACAGCCAAAGAGGAAAACAAGTTGGGAAGAAGCTTTGGAAAAATTCATTTCAGCTACTGACAAAAGGATCGGTGAACAAGAAAAGTTATTGAATCAAGTAGATATGAATGTAAAAAAGCCAAGGTGCGTCGATAAAAAATCTGGAAAATCAATTGGGGCAGATAGCACGTGCGTTGAATAACCATCCACATGGAACACTCCCTAGTGATACAGAGATAAATCCGGGCAGAGATGAGCATTGCAAGGTTATGACTTTATGTAGCAGAAAAGAATTGCAAGAGACTCTCAAAGACACAGAAAAAAGGGACAACGCAATAAAGGAACAACTAATCAATGCCTCGAACATTTGTCCTCAATACACTTGGCCCTATGACATGGGTTTCGAGACCGATGGAGAGCCCAAACAAAATCTGCAACTAGATGAGCCACAAGATGTTGAAAGAGAGGAAATAATTGGGAACCAAGAAAAGGAGATCGACGAAGAGTTAACTATAAGATTCAATGAAGATGAGCTGATTTCATTAGTATCCCATGTGCCTCCTCCACCAAAGTTCAAGAATCCGGGCAGTTTTGCAAAACCATGCCCAATTGGCAATCATGTCGTAGGCAAAGCTCTTTGTGACATAAGAGCTAGTACAACTGTGGAGTCATGGTGGGTTGAAAAGGAGAAGATAGAGGAAGAGCCCATTGTGTTTGACAAGTTTCCATGCCATAATTTGATCACAAACACAATCGGGAAAGCACTTCGTGGTTTGTCGTACTTAATAGGGATTCTATCTAAAAAGATCATGCTAGGTGACTTAAACTCAATGGCCATTACAATTGGAAACCTCCCAAAAGAGACATTGTTACTGATGGATGGAGGGTTCCTCAATTTTCATAGGGGAATTAGATAGAGAATTGAAGAAGTCAGGCTGAGACTCTAAAACAAGCGCTTATTGGGAGGCAACCCAAGTTTAATTTTTATTTTTAGTTTTTATTAGGTTTTATATTAGTAGTTTTGAATTTGCATTTATTTAGGATTTAATAAAATTGTGTCTATCATGGTTTACAGGTTATTCAAGTCAAATTCAAGTGTGGTGCCCAATTTGTTCCATGTCCTTAGCCTATTCTCCAAACTTAGTGGACAAGGAGGAAGATTGTTATATTTTCAGGGAAGTCCTTTGATCTACTTTTTTTCTATTTCAGCCATTGAGGACAATGTCTAGTTTAAGTTTGGGGGCACTTTAGTATCGTATTGCATATAGTTAGTTATCTGCATGGTAGTTCATTTTTTTATGTGTTAGCATTGTGCTTTTTTTAGGTTGCATATAATACATGGTAGTTATTTGCATATTCATATATGTGATGCATTAGTATGTGTTCATGTAGTATAATTGCATTTTTTATTGCATGAATCTGTGTGATCGGTTGGTGTGGTCTTAGCTCGGCCTATGATAAGATTGGTTTTACATGTTAACTTGAACAGTGTTGATAATTGATGATGAGTTCTAATTTTAATCATGATAATAATCTGAGCTTGTCTTAAACTAATGTAACTGGTTAGCACTTAAAGTTTAACTATTTTAATCCACTTGGTTCAAGGGTTCCATAATTTGTTTATGAGGGAAAATCTTGGTTAAAATTTAAAGAAATTTGCGAACTGGCAGTAAAGGTTGGAATGACGTAAAAGCTTGAGTTTGGGGGAATCTATGGGGTATATATATACAAAAAGTGAAAAAAAGTTAAAAAAAATGATGAAAATAAAAAAAAGAATAGAAAATCCAGAAAAAGAAAAAAAAAATAAACACCGTGGCATGTTTGTCTAGTTTTGTGGCCTTTGCTACTTGAGTAAGTAAGCCCGAGGGGATTGTCTTTACACCTAGCGCCCTAAGGTCTTAATGGCTTGGGAGTCGTTGGTCGAAAGCTCGTTAAGGTAGCACTGAAAAGCCTAAGGAAATAAGACATTGCACAACCATGAGAAAAATAAAAAATAAAACACGAGAAAGAGCAAAAATGACCTCATGATTGAATAAAAGTAAAAATAAATCCTATATTTACCCTTGGACTTGGTAATTTCTTAGTTTTAACTGGAGTTGTCATGTTCACAAAAGTAATTGAATTGGAACTAAAATTTTCCTTCTAAGAAGTTTGTTATGTGATTATCTTGAACTTTGGTTGGTTAGAAGGGTTAACAAGCACACACAGACAACATGAGTGATGACTGGTTTGGATTGACTAATTGGTTAGAGTTATGGATTTTGACTTGATTGGATATATTGTTTGAGTATCAATGGTATCTTTGAGGCCTGTTACTATATATCATACTGATTTAATACTGGGTTCGTAGGTATATTAGGAAGTAGATCATGCATATGCATTCATGTAGTTGAGTTCAGTTGTTTATTTTTAGTTCTTTTGTATTTTTGCTTGAGGACAAACAAATGTTTAAGTTTGGGGGTATTTGATGAGTGAGTTTTATACTCATAATTGAGTGCGTTTGAGCTTAATCTTTTGATTGTTTTTAAGTGATAGTGTATATTCATGCATGTTTTACGTTGTTTTGTAGGATTTGGGACAAAAGTTACTTTGATCGATGTTTGGGATGGCTAGATTCGCGTTTTCGGCTTGCCATTTACATAGCAACCACTTTAGAGCCAATTTCAGCATTGTTCCAGATCTTATTTAGGAAAACTCAAAGAATGAAAGTTGTAGATCTACGTCTTCTCTTTTTGGAACATCTTGAATCATTAAAATTGGAGTTCGGACGAAGAAGTTATGGCCATTTTTCCAAAGGACGTCAGAGTAGAAAATTTCTAAAAAAGTGGCTAGCGCCGGGGCGCCAATTTCAAGCCTATGCCTAGAGTCGGGGCGCTAGGGGGCAGTGTTCCAGTGCCATGCCCAGCGCCGGGGCGTTGGGGAAGAGTTTGGTCAAGCCTGGACGCATTTTAGGGCGAATTTTGACACTTTTTTGACTCCAAATTGGATTGGGTTTGTTCCTAAGCTAAAAATTTGACTTGTAACCTATAAATACATGATGTAAGGCATAGAATAAAGGGAGAATGCATAGATTAGATTAGAGATACACTCCATTAGATTAGAACATAAACCCTAGTTTTTATTAGTTTTTGAGATTGAAGCAACTTGGAGACCAATGAAGAAAAAAAGCAGGAGCTTGAGGAAGATGCAGATTTGCTGACAATAGATTTATTCTTCAGTCTAATCTTACTTTTATCTTTTAATGTCTATTCAATTGTGGATTCTTGATTTTAATTCATTAATTATAAACTAACTCTTTTATTAAGACTACCAATTGAATGTTTTATGTCTATAAATTAGTTATTCAATTTATTCCAATTATTTGTGTCCAAGTGAATTGTTTATCTTGTCTTATGCTCGTTGATTAATTATTTGATCAGTAATTACCTTGTTACTCTAGAAGGAATTGAAAGAGGAGATCTAGAGTTAGAACTGGGCATGATAACATGTGACTTAGTTATTTGAATGACGAATAATTAGGTTTGTGAATTGAATGGAAATATATGTTCACCGCATGTAACACATAAGGAATTGGAATTGAAGGTATTTAATTCAATTGTTTTCCATAGAAATATAACATGATTAATCTGGATTAAATAGAAGTCATTTGATCACTTGGAAAAGGACTTTTGGCATTTAAGAATTCATGTTAACAATTCAGTAAGCATAATAATTGGGATAATTGGATAATTGATTTATAGTTCATAGTTGGGGATATTGTAGTCTTAACCTTTATTTATTTGAATTCATTTATAAAGCAATTCGGTTTAATTAGTTAATTTAGTTTTCTTAATTAGAAAAATCACACTTTGCAATTGTTTAAATAAAATTGATTTGGTTAAGAGTTAGTACTTGGTAATTTTTATTAAATAATTCCTCGTGGGAACGATACTCTAGTTTCACTTTATTACTTGTTGACCGTGTATACTTGCACGTATTCATTGATTGAGAAATCGACCAACACTTCCGGAATAGCACCTTCTTGCACTTTCTTCTTTATACGCATTAGCTCCAGGTCTGTAGCTTGAACAACTTTAACTTTATCGATTAAATTCGGTTCTACTCGTATATTCGCTATCATCACATGGGTCCCTGGAGTCTATAACTCTATCTCCATCCTTTCTAAGTCATGCAAAATGGGCCTTTGCGTTGACAATATCGCACTCGTACCCGCATATGATCTTCTACTCAATGCATCAGCTACTACGTTCGCTTTTCTGCATGTTAAGTTCCTTTTGAGTGAAAAAATATTTGAGACTTTTATGATCCGTATAAATCTCCACCTTCTCTCCATACACGTAATGCCTCCAAATCTTAAGCGCAAAAACGACAGCTGCCAACTCTAGATCATGAGTAGGATAATTTCTCTCATATTCTTTGAGTTGTCGTGAGGCATAGGCTATGACTTTCCCATGTTGCATGAGAACACATCCTAAATATTTGCCCGAAGCATCACTATAGATGATAAATCCCTCCAAACCAGATGGTATTGTCAGAATAGGTGCTGAAATGAGTCTTCTCTTGAGTTCTTGAAAACCCTTCTCACATTCTTCGCTCCGACTGAATTTTGTATCTTTTCGAGTCTGCTGAGTTAATGGAGTAGCGATTCGAGAAAACCCTTCTACGAATCTCCGATAATAACCAGCTAAGCCCAGAAAGCTACGTACTTCGGTCACTGACTTGGGTTGCTCCCAGCTTTGAATTGCTTCAATCTTTGTTGGGTCAACAGATATTCCATTATTTGATATCACGTGCCCAAGGAATGCTACTTCCTCAAGCCAAAACTCGAACTTCTTCAACTTGGCATAAAGCTTGTTTTCACGAAGCTTTTGGAGTATCAGCCTCAAGTGTTGCTCATGATCTTCATGACTTTTGTAATAAATAAGGATGTCATCAATAAAGATGACCACAAAGTGATGTAAATATTCCTTGAATACTCGGTTCATCATATCCATGAAGGCAGCAGGAGCATTAGTGAATCCAAAAGACATGACTAGGAATTCATAATGCCCGTACCGAGTTTTGAAAGCAGTCTTTGGGATGTCATCGGTTTTAATCTTTAACTGATGATATCTAGAACGAAGATTGATCTTTGAAAAGAATTTGGCACCTTGCAACTGGTCAAACAGGTCATCAATGCGTGGAAACACGTACCTATTTTTTATGGTGACATGATTGAACTCCCGATAATCAATAAAAAGTCGCATACTTCAATCTTTCTTCTTTACGAAGAGAACAGGAGCACCCCAAGGAGATGTACTATGACGAATAAAACAGATGTCTAACAATTCCTGTAGTTGAGTCTTTAACTCCTGAAGTTCAACAGGAGCCATTCGATATGGGGCTTTGGAAATGGGTTTTGTACTGGGTTCAAGGTCGATACAAAATTCAATTTCACGCCTAGGGTAGGCTAGGAAGTTCTTCAGTGAATACGTCGAAAATTTATTAACAATGGAAATATCATTCAAATCGATGATTTTTTTAAATCAGGATATGGGCTAAGAAAGCTTGACATCTATTTTTCAATAAACGAATAGCTTTATGACTTAAGATGACAGTAATTGACTTTAATGGTTTGGTTACTTGAATTCGCATAATAGGATGGTTAGGAATATGAAAGCTAACAACCTTACGAAAACAATCAATTTTAGCATGATGAGTAGTCAACCAATCAATTCCTAAAATCACATCGAATGCAAGTATTTTTAAGGAAATAAGATCGACAGGTAATGTGCAGTTACCGATTTGAACCAAACAAGACTTATAAATAGTGGATGTTATGAAGGTTTCTCCCAATGGAGTTTCAACAGATAAATCAAAGTCTAATTTCTTCGGAGTCAAATTTAAACGTTGAGCGCAAGTAGGAGAAATAAAAGAATGGGTAGAACCGGTATCAAATACGGTATAATCTTTACAAGAGTTTATGATTAGCTTACCCGTGATCACCTCGTTCGGATTCCTCACTTTTTGGGAGGTTACTAAAAATGCTCTCCCTTTAACTACCGGTTTTGTCTTGTCTGGGACGACCTTTGATGCCTCCATCCCAGCTGGACTTAACTTTGGTGCATGACAAAATCGGGCTAGGTGACCTTCTCTTCCACAATTATAACATACTTTGGACTGGTGGATATAGTTTGGACTGATGTGTCCCTCTCCTCCGCATTTGTAACATATGACCAGTGGTCGTTCTCCTTCCTTCACAATAGGTGTTGGTGCTAACGTCTTTCCATCATTATTGAATCTCCTCTTCTTGAAATTTTGACTTCTATTATCTTGGCCATAATTACCACCGGAGTGGTTACCATTTCTTGCATGTTGATTCCCTCCACGTTTGTTGTCACCGCTTCGATGACTGCTACCACTGGTATTATCGACTTTCTTCGGGTCGCTTCTCTTGGTTGGGTTGACTCATTATCGCGCTCCAATAACTGAGCCCTATTTACAACATCTGAATACAAACACAGTTTATGAGAAATGAGGTATTAACGTATTTCGGGTCTTCATAAAACATTCGCGTCATTCTCTCCTCATTATCAACCAAATGGGATGTGAACTAGAACAACTCGACAAACTTAGCCTCGTACTACGACACGGTCATATTGTTTTGCTCCAAATTGATAAACCCCACCTCCTTCATGTGACGAATACTTTCGGGAAAGTACTTGTCATTGAAAATCTCTTGGAACTTCTCCCAAGACATTTTGAGTACGGCAGGCTGAGTACGCTTTACTGATTCCCACCAGCAATCTGCTTCTCCTCTCAATATGAAGGTGGCAAAGGGAACCTTTTGCTTCTCGGAGCATCCCAAGACATCAAATATCTTGGTGATCTGCTTTATCCACGTCTCCGCCTTAAATGGTTTTGGTTCTTCCCAAAACTCTGATGGTCCCAGCTCCTTGAATTGTTTAGCGGTGACCATTTGTGAGTTGCCAGTGTGTCCACCTGCATTTTGAACAGGAGCCGCTCTCGCCTGATGTTGCATGAATTGCATGAAGCCTCTAAACATCCCATCGTTCATGATTTGATCGGTGTTATTATTTACCTGAGGATTATTGTCTTCCTATTTCACATTATCCTGGATATTGATCGTTGGTGACTAAACGATCTCATGTACTTCATTACTTATCTCGACATTTTCAGATGTCATTTTCAAATACTGCCACAAAATAAGGGTTAATTGACATGCCACATATTATTCTTATACTCTGACCGACCAATTAAGTACCAAATAAACTTAGGTAGGTCATACTAGCGAAGGAATTCCCCGTCTCTCCCCTCCTAGTTCTTGTCTCACATCTTAGCCAGGGATCATATCCCTAAGCTTTGATACCAACTGTGTCGCCCCTAAAATATGTATACATCACCCATCTTGGGTCGCCAAATATATGGTACAGAATTCAAATACAAACTTAATTATACAACATGAGCTAGAGTTTTTACACGAATATTGTCTTCTAGACAATATCAAAACTCAAATAGAGTCCTCATTACATTTATTGGCAAACTATTTTATAGAATAGTGAGGACTACTATAACACCATCTCGGGCCATCACTCCGTTCACCGACTGATTCCGGCTACGTTCTCATTTCTTGAATAGAACAATGGAAGTAAAAGGGTGAGCTCAACTAGCCCAGTAAGAAATATTATGACTAATATAATGCAAAATAAATTATCATTAGCCTTTAACAATGTTAAACTGATAGAATATAATAGAAAACAAGTTTAACTGCAGCGGAACAAGCAATCCATTAGAAGAGTCAAGTAGAACATGATATCTACTATCTTCTATGATTTAAAAAGTTTATCATTAACTTTATTTCTGGGACTCAACTTTATAAATAGATCACATCATCGAATCATCCCTGCACTACGGGTTAAGGATATTCATTAGTATCACGTCTACAAATTATTCTTGCACTACGGGCCAAGAATTATTCGTGCAATCATCAATGGTCATGACTATAACGAATTATCCCTGGTCATAATCATACCAATCAACAGTCCATCTATGCACGTAAGTCAAAGATTACTTTCATCACAATATAACCATGAGGATGATGACAATGATATAAAAATTCAATTAAAAGAAAGTAAAGGATAAATTTTAAAGATTTATAATTTAATTTATCCAAAATTCAATAATGTCCAAATTTTCAATATGATACTGCTTTGTAGAGTAAAATTCAAGAATAATATCCATGTATCAAAAATAATTTGGACAGAAAAGAAATAAAATTTTTGGTGAATAGTATCCCCATGAATAGTACCCTATGAATAGTACTTCGGGAATAGTACCTCATGAATAGTAACCCGACATGAAAAGTACCCCAAATACCCTAGTGAATAATATTTGAGTGAATGGTAATCGGGTGAATAGTAACCCATGAATAGTAACTCGTGATTAGTACCCTGGCATGAAAAGTGCCCCGAATACCCGAGTGGATAATATTATAGTGAAAAGTAATCGGGTGAATAGTAACTCGTGAATAGTACTTCGGGTGAAAATATTGATATTTAATAAGAAAGTTCATATCAATATTCCAATAAAATGATACTAGATGAAGCGTAAAACTCACGGATATTCCACTAATTTCAAAGATTATAATACTTACCATAGTAAGTTTAGATTTAAGAATATGAAAAGAAATAACATACGAAACTGCAAATGGATTTTCACATGTCATACGGTACGTAATCCGCGTAGACAGGTTATTCCGACATATTAAAGGATAATACGAAAAATAGTATTCCTTATGAATACGAAAGAAATAATACCCTTACCTTAGTAGAAAGCTGGATACTGCAAAAGTGAAGTAACATAATACTCTTCTTCTTGCTCTCTATAGTTTCTCTCTCTATAGTGTCTCCTGTGAATCTCGGTGAATTGGTGAGAATGAAAGAAGAGTTAAGCTTCTATTTATAGGAGAATGGACTAAATAGTAACTAATTCACAAACGGTCCAGATTGATTCACTATTTGAACGGACGGTCCATATTGATTACTATTAAAATCACAACCGACAGTCCAGATTGATTTACTTTTAAAACCACCATCAATGGTCCAGATTGATTTACTTTTAAAACCACTATAACGATCCCAAAATTCATACAATTTAATTCTCGACTTCAGTCGTTAATAATACGTTCAACCTCTAACTTTACATCATTAAACGATAATTCAACCATTAAAATTTGAGGAATAATTAAAATTTTCTATTACAAACTATCCTCGTTCCCAAAACCTTCAACCTTTACATCTAAATACCTCAGAATCATTTTAATACTACAATAGTTTACATCTCGAAAACGATATTACAATTCGACATTAATACATCATTCGGAACCTTGAATATGCTTCAAATAATAATAACAAAACCAAAGTGTAAAAATCTTCAAGCATCATATCTGACTCATGTCTTTCAAGTAAGACATAACTTTACCTTGAATCTTGAACCTGCAAAAGTGGTTATTTGCAAGGTTGAGCTCGACAGCCCAACAAAATCTAATAGTTTTCATGCATCACGTAGCACATAATAACATGCTCAACATATATCTCATAAACATCGGACTAACATAACATACATGCTACCATTCATATAACAAGTATAAAGATTGAGTTCCTTACTCAATCAGCATGCTTTAGTCAAATAACATAGTCATAAATTGACTTTAACATTTCATACATTCAACATGTATATAACACATCATGCTCTTTGCAATAAAGATTTAAAACAGTTAATCATCAAGTTCACATAGCAAATAGAAACTGAAAGACTTTCCTTAATCGTTGTTTACCAATAACAGTTTAACAGCTTACGGTTATCTATACTGCACGTGCCCTACACAATTATATAATCATTCACATCAACTATTAGTCACATAGCAACGCATAGTAGTTGTAATGTAAACTTTAATCTACATCTTATAACCCTTCCTATTAATCAATACACAATGTTCAATTTGATTGTGTTAACTTTAGACTTATAACTTCCTATATTTCATGTTCGAAGTTCATTCAATTGCTTAAGTCTTATTAGGACTACTTATTGGTTTTATATTAAATCTATTTCATATTTTATAATATCTATTTCATTTGACTTAAAACACTTTTTACGTTCATTAACACATATCACGGTGTTTCGACGTTTATTCGTCACACGCCCGATTTGCCTCTCTTGTGCATGCTTACTATGCTTCTATAACTTATCTAATACATTATTATATTAATGTTAAGCATCATTATATTTACTAACATTCATGTTTTATAATTTAGAACAACATCTTTTATCGTCAAGAGCATTACACTAGCATACGTGCATGCCCGACGCCCTCCAATCGCTTCCCGATTATGTAATGCTTCATAAAGTTGACTGTTTTAACCCTTCATAAAATCTCAAATTAAAACACTTAAAGAACAAAAGTTGTTGGTCTATTCGTCCTCGTTTCGGATCATCTTGAATCACCCCAATCGGAGTTCGTATGAAAACGTTATGGCTGTTTTAGTAAAACATGTCCTATCAGATTTGTTTTTCCAAAATTGGATAGCAGATTATTTTCTTCAAGACCGGGCGGGGTTTTACACTAGGGGGCCGCCATGGGGGTCCTTCTCGCTAACTCGCGAATTTTGATCTCGAACACTACAGAAAGCCAAATTAGGACTACAAACTCCTTTCTAACAATCATACCAACCTACCCAAGGTGTAATAGATTTATAAAAACATAATCTAATGTTTTTCTAACGCGTTTCTAACCACATAAACAACATAAACATCAAAGATTACAACCTTTAATTTCACTATTTCTATTATTTCTTCTTCTTTTGACATTCATAGCGAAATTCTTCACTATGAATTCGTTTTACATCCGTTTTAACTCGTTCAACTTGGGTTGTTTTCATTTTTCCAAGTATTTTTAGAATACACCATCAATTTAAGGTTTTCTTCATGATTTCCTAACTAAACTTTGACTCCAACTAAGCCATAACATACATAACATGAATTCATTGACTATATTCATATATAAACTTATGAAAATAGTTTCACAACAACTAATTTATCATATAAACTATATATAACAATTAATTCAACCTCTACAAAGATTTTACAGAGAATTTTGGAAGAGAAGACAACCACAACTTTTAGAATTTTAAAAGGGTAAGAGGATACCTTGTATACTAGAAGGTGAAAATTTTCTTCCTTAGATCAACAAGACTTCTTTTCCCCAATTCCTTTCTCAAAATGTCTCTAGGATTCTCTCAAGTTTTCTCTCAATTTCTTATTTTCTTCTTTTTCTTTCTTCTGAGTCTTTCTCCCTAACTTCTAACTTACGCACTAACAAAAATATAACGTATAATGATAATAATATAGATATTAAGTATATAACTTTAATTGACATCAGTTATCAAACTTTGAAAATCAAAAGCCATAAGGCTTGTATGGCTAACATAATTAAAATTAATCAATTAATCCTTATACCTTGATTGGTAAAACTACTTAAAATAATGAATTAATCATTCCTTAAGCCTTGTTTGGCAAAACAAGATTAAAATAAGAATTTCAAAAGCTCCAAGGCTTTGTTGGTAAAATAAAATTAAAACTCTTTTAATTTATTATCATAAGTCATTTATAATATAGTTTATTGTCCCGCATTGTTTACTTGGATTTCCATATCCAATCTTAATTAAATAAACTAATTACCACATACTAAATAAATTTTCCACTTAACCAAATATCACAAAATTATAACTTTATTATAATTTTATTTAATAACTTAATATACCACCTTAAATTATTAAATTAAAACAATAATATAACATCTCATGTTATATTACAACTCTCTAAATTATAAATTAATTTAATTTATAATATTATTCGATGAATTTAGATTCATAAATATTTACTAGCAACCATTACATCAATAAAATATTTATCTCATCAATTTCAACAATAAACACATCAAAAAAATATTTATATTTTAATAAATATTTAATATTACAATTTGAAATTTCGGATCGTTACATCCTTCCCTCCTTACAAGGATTATGTCCCCAAAATCACAGCTCAAATAATCAAATCGCCACATTCTTCACTCTTTTATCTTAATTAAGTTAATTTCTATAACTCATGGATTATTTACTTACTAATAAATAATCCAATAAATATCTACTAAACAACAAACACATCAATTAAAAATATTTATTTAATTCAATAAATATTTGAAATTATAAATAAAATTCTAGATTGTTACAACCACCACCGACGGTTCAGATTGATTTACTTTTAAAACCACCACCGACGGTTCCGATTGATTTACTATTAAAACCACCAGCAATGGTCCAGATTGATTCAACTTATTATTAAACTTTAGTACCCCTAAAGTTTTCCAAGTTTGCATTATTCCCCTTTAACTTTTGTAATTCACTTATCTTCAATAAACACATTCTTAATACTTCAACAATTATTTATCATTAATATTATAACTCACAATATTTAACAACCAGAAAGAAGGGGCTTTCTAATAAGGATTTCTCCCTATTGGCGCACAATTAGGTGACCAAACCTCTCCTCGACAGAAATTTCTAGACATTGTCAATATTGCAAATAATAATATGAATAACTTTGTTGTCTCAATTATTGATTTAATAATATAAAATATTATGCAGACGATAATGTGACAATAATTGAATCAAATAACGTGAGATACTATGCAACAATTATTGTAGCAATAATTGAGTATAACTGAGTGACTTATCACGTAAGCATCAATAATCAATACCGTGTGCTACTATGCAACCATGCATATTACTGTACTTTTATCACCGGGTAGTTTAGCAGTTTAACGGTAAAACTTCCGCTGTTCTTTTTATAAAAAGATATTTCTGTCTTTTTCTAACTACGACAATACTTTCGTTGTGGGGTCCACCAATGATTGTGTCGTCGTACGAATATTCCATGTTAAGACAAATATTTCCCAACCAATCGAATATTAACTGACACAACAAATATTTTATATCAACTTGCTTATTTTGCAATATTTTCCAAATATTACTCACAACTATAACATTATATCATATCCACACCATAATATTCAAATATATATTTCGAGAAAAATTATTTTTTATTAAAAAAAAAAGTTGGGGTCTTACAGCATGAGCACGCAACCCAGTCCTTTATACGAAGCATCGCTATATACTACAAAATTTCCCTGTATCATCCGGCAAAGACAATATAGGTGCATCACTTAACCTCTTCTTTAGTTCTTGAAAACTATTTTCACATTTTTCAGTCCACACATACTTCACCGACTTCGTAGTCAAAATCGTTAACGGAGTAGCTATTTTAGAAAAGTCTTGGATGAACCTTCTATAGTATCCCGCTAACCCTAGAAAACTCCGAACCTCAGTTGGCGTTTTTGGCTGTTCGCACTCATTAACCACTTCTACCTATGCTGAATCCACGAAAATGCCATCTTTATCAATAACATGTCCTAAAAATTGCACTCGCTCAAGCCAAAATTCACACTTTATGAATTTCGCATACAACCTCTCCTTCCGTAGTCTCTCTAACACTATCCTTAAATGTTCAACATGATCTTCTGGCATCTTGGAATAGACTAGAATATCATCAATGAACACTACAACGAACTTGTCCAAATACTATTTGAACACTCTGTTCATTATCTGCATGAATGCGGCCGGCGCATTAGTCAACCCAAACGACATAACTAGGAACTCGTAACGACCATAACGAGTTCTGAACGCCGTCTTAGGTACATCCTCCTTTATTACTTTTAACTGATGATAACCCGTACACTAATTTATTTTAGAAAAATACTTTTCCCCTTTCAACTGATCAAACAGATCATCAATCCTGGGTAACGGGTATTTATTCTTAATCGTTAATTTGTTCAACTCTAGATAGTCGATACAAAGTCGTAACGACCAATCCTTTTTCTTTACAAACAAGGAGACATCCTTATTGGTGCTCCCCAAGGAGACACACTCACTTGAATGTACTTCCTATCTAATAGTTCTTGTTATTGAACCATTAACTCCTTCATATCAATTGGCGCCATCCGATATGGTGCCCTTGAAACTGGTGCAGTACCCGGTAATAGATTAATAACAAATTCGACCTCCCTATCTGGTGGAATACTCGATAATTCCTCAGGAAATATATCCACAAACTCTTGAACTATAGGTATCTGGTCCAAGGATGCCCCCACACTTTGGGTATCCACAACATGGCACAGATAACCTACACACCCTTTTTTCAACATCTTCCTAGCTTGAGTCATTGTTAGACAACAAGAGCGCCCTGGAGATTTACTACCGAAGAACACTACGTTGGTTTTCTAAGAAAGCCGAAGGTTCACACTTTTCCTATGGCAATCTATTATAGCATTATGGTTAATCAACAAATCCATACCAAGAATTACATCGAATTCTTTTAACCTTATCGGTACCAAATCTACCGATAATTTATTTCCTCTAATATCTACGCAACAATCCTTATGAATATGTTCAATTGGGATTATCTCTTCATATGCTACCATAACGTCTAAAGGTATTGCTAACTTTTCAGGGATTAAACCTAATTGTTTAATAAATCCACATACTCTAAAAGAACAAGTAGCACCTGAGTCAAATAACACATAAGCATTTATTTCATTGACTGGAATGATACCTTCTACTACATCCGATGATGCAACCGCATCTTGGACAATCATATTAAAAGTACGGTCTGAGGGTCTACCCACCGATAGTCTTGGTCCAGTAATGGTTAACTTACCACTACCAGAACCCTTATTACCCTCTAAACCTTTCTTCGGGAAATTTCTTGCCATGTGATCCAACGATCCACAAACAAAACAACCATTATTTTTCTTAGGGTTTGGACAGTTGAGTGATAAATGTCCCTCCTACCCACCGTTGTAACAAACTGATTTTCCCTTTAAACAAACTCCCAAATGAGTCTTTCCGCATATCTTGCATGCTTCCATCCTACGTTTAGGATTCCCTTGTTTCACCCCAGTATTCCAAGGGTTAAAGCTTTTCCTCTTTGGCATACTGCCACTACCGCTGGCAACCTCTGCCTTATTTCCTCCCTCTTCTTTATTCTTATTCTTTCTTTCCTTGTGGTACTGAGTCAGCGCCTGACTACCACCTTCAGCTATAATTGCTTTTTCCAGAATGGTCTCATAGGAAGCACTCTAGAACACCAAAATCCTACTGCAGAGCCAGGGTTTCAGGCCTTGCTCAAACCTACGAGCCTTTCTCTCTTCCGTGTCCACTTAATGTGGAGCAAATCTTGTCAATTCATTGAATTTGGCTTCGTACTGGGGAACCGTCATGTTCCCTTGTTTAACTTCCAAGAACTTAATCTTCATTCATCCTTGCATCCTAGCAGGGAAGTAGTTCTCGAAGAATACATTCTTGAACTATTCCCATGTAACTACCTCCATTCTAGCCCCACCCTGGTGAGCCTCCCACCAATAGTTGGCTTCCCCTTTCATCATGTAAGTCGCAAAAGAAGTCTTTTACACATCACCTATGTTTGTAATAACAAACGCCTTCTCTATCTCTTTCACCCACGTCTAGGCCTCTAATGGGTTTGTCGTTCCTCTGAACTCCGGAGGACCCACACTTTTGAATTCTTTAAAGGTAGTTGTTCTAGCTACCCTAGGTGCTACGGGAATTCCACCCCCAACTTAATTAAATGCTGCCATTAATAAATTAACGAACTCTTGCATAGGGTTATTTGGACCCCCCCCCCCCCGATTATCGTTATGCGACTCAGCCTCTTGATTACGTTGTCTTCTTCTTAGCGGCATTATGTTGATTAAATAAATAAAGTTTCATTATTATCTATTTAATTACTTAGTTATCATTCCCAAATAACAACTCATACCACAACAAGCACATTAAATAAAAACTTCATTGTATTAATATGCTTTTCATAGTTCAAAACTATTTACACTTTGCTTCCATAACCAAAAGCTATTACATTACTATCCCGCAATTGACTTCTACA
The DNA here is from genome assembly GCA_020205605.1 of Panax ginseng. Classification (NCBI taxonomy): domain Eukaryota; kingdom Viridiplantae; phylum Streptophyta; class Magnoliopsida; order Apiales; family Araliaceae; genus Panax; species Panax ginseng. Next base: position 86,244,528 of record CM035139.1, on the reverse strand, counting down.
AAAATTGGGATTTACAAAAAGACTATCCTTTAATTATACAAAAGAGGGTTTTACGTCACTACCCATATACCAAAAAGATCTAATGATCTACTAACACTGCGTTACGACATTCTCATGTTTTTGATTTGCTACAATCGAAACAATATCTCGACTAATCGTGTGTCGAGTCTGACCTGACTCAATAGAATAACAAGCAATTTTCAGTTTAAAATCCTCATGAGCACAGTCATGGATGTAAGACATCCTTGTTATCTTCTGGTCTTTTTCAACCAGTTTCTTTCGAAGCTCTACGGCCTCTTCCTTATAATCCCTAGCCTTATCTCGCCATCAAGACCTTCTCATCGTGTTCGACTCAAAATCACCTCTGCAGACTCCTTCACCTCATATAGTAGGTAATCTCTTCGCTTACGTATTCGCACCAATCGTGCGCAGATGCACATTCCTATCAAGCACAGCCAGGTATAATGATCTCATTGCATCTGGAGGTGTTGACTCCTGAGTATGTACCACCGTATTAATCGATGTTACCTCCATATCTTCCTCCATGTCTATCATCATATCAAGGTATGATGCTATTCCCATAGTTTCCTCGGAGTAACCCCCCTCAAAAATGTACTATTCTGGATCCAAATCTTCTAGAACCACTAATGGTACCTCCACCATAGGCATAGGTGTAATAACCCGATATTTTTAATATAATTAAATTAGAAATTTTGCGTATAATTTTTTTTTATTTTAACGGTAAGGATATGTGCAAGATAATGTGTATAATTTTTTTTTCAATATAATTTTTTTTTTATTCACGATTCAGTACCAGCCGGGGATGCAACTCCAGGTATTATTCAAACCAATTTTATTTTCTTATATATATAGTAAATTATTTTGAAGGAGAAATTGATTTCTATTATGATCAAACCAAGATCGGTTCGATCAATTATGATCAAGATCTACTCGCAATGATTGTGTATGCTATGTACCCTGTTATGTATAGGTTTTAAAACGGTGATTCCGGGGATGAAATCTTTATAAGGGATAGTGAATGTAATAACCCGATATTTTCTATATAATTAAATCAGAAATTTTGAGTATAATTCTTTTTATTTTAAAGGTAAGGATATGTGCAAGATAATGTGTATGTATATTTGTGATAAATAAAAAATTATTTATTACATGAATAATTATAAATAATTTTATTTTAGAATTATTGATCATTATAAATTATATTCTTATAACATTTAATTTTATTGTAGAAATGTTTTTATTAATTATTTTCCATGAAAATATTATTTTATATTATTTAAATAATATATGAAATGATTATAGAATTATTATAATAATTATTTTATTATATGAATTTATTTCAAAATAATTAAGTTAATTATTTAACTTAATTAATAATGGTACGTATATTTAAGAAAATCAGATATGGAATCGAAACCCTAATTTTGGATTTTTGATCAAGGAATGAGAATAATAATATTATATTATTATTTGTCAGTGTTATAGATTTGTGTATTATGTGTGTAAGGTTAATGTATGGAATAGTTTTAATTTTACTGATAAACCCTAATTCTGGTTCTGGAATAAGCAATGATGATAATAATATAATATTAATTATATTTTGATTTTTCAGTGCTATAAATATGTATTGTATGTACGCATTGTTAATAATTGGTCAATAATGGTGCTGTATTTGAAAACCCTAGTTTTGAAGTCAAATGAGATTTTAAAATCTATTTAGTAATTATATTATGTGATTAATTATAATATTATTTTATTTCAGTGTCGTAAATATGTATTGTATCTGTGTAAACAAAAGGGTATTATTTCTACAAACCTTCTGAGAACAAAGTGGTTGTTGCTCGAACTGGTATTTTTCTAGAAAGAGAATTTGTCTCTAAAGGAAGCAAGGAGGAAAGTAGAACTCAAGAAATTCGAGAACCACAAAATATCATTGAACTGAGTTGGAACATGAGCGGGAACCACAAGAAATTGTGGAAAGTGAACACGCCTAAATTACACAAGTCATTCAGTAGATCTGGTAGGACACGCCAAGAGCACCGAGAGATATTATGGATATCTTGTGACTCAAAATCAGCGATGTGATGCTCATAGATCAAGATGAGCACCGCTTCTACCAAGAAGCTATGAATGGACCAGATTATGAGAAATGGCTTGAAGCCATGAAATCTGAGATGGACTCCATGTATACTAACCAAGTATGGACTCTGGTTGATCCACCAAAGGGTAAAACCAATCGGTGCAAATGGGTTTTCAAGAAGAAACCGATATGGATGGTAATGTACAAACCTATAAAGGCCGATTGGTAGCAAAAGGTTTCAAACAAATTCAAGGTGTTGACTATGATGAAACCTTCTCTCAAGTGGCAATGGTTAAATCCATCGAGATCTTACTTGCTATTATTGACTTTTTATGATTACGAAATGGCGGATGGATGTCAAAACCGCTTTCCTTAACTGAAATCTCCTTGAGGATGTGTATATGACACAACCCGAGGGTTTTGTCACTCCAAAGGATCTTTGGAAAGGTATGTAAGTCGCAGCGATCCATTTATGGATTAAAGCAAGCCTCTCGAGTTGGAATCTTCGATTTGATGAAACAAATCAAAGAATTTGGCTTTATTAAAAATGAAGATGAACCTTGTGTATATAAGAAGGTTAGTGGGAGTCACATTGTATTCCTAGTATTATATGTTGATGACATATTAATTATTGGGAATGACATTGCTTCCTTACAAATTCAGAAAAACATGGTTAGGAAAATGTTTCTCCATGAAAGATTTGGGCAATCTTTTACATTTTAGGTATCAAGATCTATAGAGATAGATCAAGAAAATGCTCTCGACTTAAGTCAAAGTAGATATATTGATAAAGTGTTGAAACGGTTCAAAGATGCAAGAGGTGAAAAGAGGAAACTTACCCGTGACTCATGGTGTAAAGATCTCTAAGGCCCAATGTCCTAAATCACAAGATGATGAGGAGTGTATGAGAAAGATCCCTTATGCTTGACAATTGGATCTATTATGTATGCAATGATATGTACTTTCGTCCAGGATGTCTCAGATGCTTTGAGCATGACGAGCGGATACTGATCGAATCCGGTGAAGGTCATCGACGTGATCCAAGAATATCCTCAAGTACCTGAAAAGGACTAAGGATTCATTCTTGGTATATGGAGGTGAAGACGAACTAGCAGTAAAGGGTTACACAGATGCTAGTTTCCAGACTGACAATGATGACTATAAGTCTCAGTCAGGTTTTGTGTTTTGCCTTAATGGTGGTGCTGTTAGCTGGAAAAGTTCAAAGCAAGAGACAGTAGCTGATTCTACAACAGAGGCTGAGTATATTGCTGCTTCTAGTGCAGCCAAGGAGGCTGTATGGATTAAAAAGTTCATCACTGAACTTGGTGTTGTTCCAACCATTGTTGATCCGGTTGCTCTATACTGTGATAATAATGGAGCCATTGCACAGGCTAAGGAACCCAAATCTCACCAACGATCCAAGCATATACTTAGGCGGTACCATCTCATCCGTGAAATCATTGATAGAGGAGATGTACATATACTCTGAGAGTGCCAACAGATGATAATGTTGCGATCCACTAACCAAGGCTTTGTCGCAGTTAGAACCATAGCCGGTCACACTAGTTCCATGGGTATTAGATACATGAGTGATTGGCTCTAGTGCAAGTGGAAGATCGTTAGAGTTTATGCCCTAGAGGCCAATTATTTGATATAATTGCTTAACGTTTTGATATTATATTTGATTGAATAAATATATGATTTTATTATGGTTTTATTTACTGCGTAATATAATTGTTAACATAATAAAATTCCTTAGAATAGTGATACAAATTATATAGTTTCAAGTATGTGACTTGAACATGAGATTATATATTACCATTAGTATCGGTGTTCTTAAATGTCCTTAGTCGAGTATCATTGTTGATGGGACAACAATGATGCATTGAGACTAATATGTGGATCGATCGATGACCAAATCTCATTGGTCATAAATATATGAGATATTAAGTCAATGCATAGGTACATGTTAGAGAACGATGTCTTTGGATGGACCCACCATGAGAATTCTATATGGAGCATTATGCGAAGTGTCATTAGCAATTCTCATAGTGATAATGATGTAATGGTCCTCCGGCACGAAATCGCTATATTACTACACGAGAATTTATGTACTTTGATATCATCAAATGTCACCTTTAATAGGGTGGACTATAAAGGTGATTATTGGGTTTATCATTAATCGTGTGAGAAATATGAGTGATCTAGATGGAATTTAACCATCCTATTTATTATGGGTGATATCCATAGGCCTCTTGATTGAGTAGGACTATGAAATGCATGGCCATGCTCAAATAGTGATTTGTTTCATATAGTCTACTCATTGATCAAGAAAACTCAGATTAAATTATGAAGAGTATGACACATTCCATGACTCGAGTTTAATCTAGGATATTAAGGTTAAAAGGATTAAATTACATTGAAACATTGGTCACAAAAAGGTTGCATCGAATCATCGATCTTATTATTACTTGGGTAGCGATGATGCATTACTAGATGTCATTTTCACTATTTATAATTTTATAATATGATTTTAAAATTATTGCCAACGTAATAATAACCTATAGGGTCACACACATAGAACGTTATTTAAAGGGAATTAATTTAAATTTTAAGGATTTAAATATATTAATATGATTAATAGTATTTAAATCACGCAATTTAAATTAAAAGGATAATTTATATATATGTATATATTAATTAAGTATGACTTAATTAAGAGATATATATATATATATAAATTCGGATTTTATAAAATTAGATTTTGATTTGATTAATTCCTTTTAACTACTATATATATGATATATAGCAGCTACTTAGGGTAAGATATCATAATTGAAAAACCCTAGCCTCTCTTAGAGAGAGACTAGAGAGAAAAAATAGCTTTGTAAAATCCATTCCTTTTGGTAGCTAGTACCATGAAGTCCTTCTTATTGCGAGAATCGCTCGACGGTTAAATGCGGCGTTCGATGGGATACTGTAGAGGCTTAATCGGTTTGTATTAAGTTGGAGATTCGAGGTGCAAATCGATTTCAGATTCTCGTTTTTTTTGTTTATATCTGGTATAATCTCTAAACCTCTGAATTAATTGATTTTTCGCATGGATCCTGTTTTAGGGTTTCGGAAATTGCTTTAAAATTTTAATTTCCGCTGTGCGTTTCTGTGCCAAAGCCCAACAGTATTAACCCTAATTAGGGAGAATCTGAATTATTCAAAACCCTAATTTTTTTTAAGTATAAACCCTTATTATTTTTCTAAATTATAAACCCTAATTTGCTTATGGTAAACCCTAATAGCTAAATTGGGAAGTGTAATGCAAATTAGTGTCTCTTAAACCTAATTAGCAAAGTGCTAAGTAATTAAAAATCTAATTGATTAAGAAACCCTAATTACAATTTTAGAAACTAAATTTTTTTATTTTAAACCCTAAATTGAAATCCTACAATTTTGTGCTAAACCTTAGGGTTAAACCCTAAGGGTTTGCCATGTTACAACTTTGCCATTAAAACCAAAAGCCAAATGACAAGAATACCCTTTTGAGCATTATTGAAAGTAACTTCTATTTTTGGAAAACACTTTAGTTGGTGACCTACTAAAGTTGACAAAGTGATTTATTATCAACACCTCAGCCAATTCTTGCTAGCAATCTCAGCAAATACAATGTATCTAACACACACACACACACACACTCACACACACACACAGGATATATATATATATATATATATATATATATATTATGAGAGAGAAAAGTCTTATTATAATAAAATGGGGCAAATAATTATTTGCCCCATTTTATGACAACAATCATTTTAGACCCTCTCTCTCTCTAAACCACAAAATCTTAATGTATACCAGTCCCACAAACAAGCCCCACGTTTACCATTAACAAATCACAAGATCAGATTCATGGATCAAGGTGTAAAGAGGTATAAAAACCCTAGCTTCAAAATCATGTGATATATTGTTAGATGTTATGATTTTATGTTTAAACATGTTATATGTAGTGTGCATAGATGATCTGGGTTGCTATGTGTTAGATCCATAACATCTAGAGGCTTAAATTTGAAGTTTTCAAAAATCTGGAAATTTTTTGTTATGTTGTCTGACAACGAATGTCAGACCCCATAGATTCTGTTTTGTTCATGATTTTTGTTGTTTAAGTGTTTGATCGTGTAGTCTAATATGTGTTCTTTGATCTGGAACTCGAATCAGGGTCAGATCTGGGTTATATTAGAAGTTATTCATGGTCAAAGGTCGTTGACCGACTATGACTGAGTATGAATCTGGGTAACCCAGAAATTGATTTCAGTGTCTGACAGCATATTTACGCTCCTTGATCTGTCAGTTGTTATGATTTTTGTTATTTTTGTTGTAATTAAAGTGTCGCCTATTGTTTGTTCTATAGACTCATGCCTTAATATTCCATAAACAATCAATAGATCGATTGTAGCAAGTGGTCAAAGTAGGCCACTTTCACTGTTTTTACATTTCTGGAATTTCCAGAAAAGACGATGAACAGCCTCTCTGACAATGTTTAACTGATCAAGATCTGCTTTGTTTGTTAATGTTAGATCTATGTTATGTGTTATATTTGTTCACATGCATGTTTTCTACACACTGAATGTATTAGCTCACATAAATCATACATGTACAACAAGTTATAATGATCGAAAGATTTGTCAGATGAATCTGTTCTTCATTTCGAAAACCCGAAATGAAGAACAAATTCCGACAAGAGATTTGAGGGCTTATAACTCTCTAATCTGTTATGTGTTGGCCACGAACTTGATTGATGATGATAATATTACATTTTTACTGCATTATAAACACTTTACTCAGACCAGAACACCTTAGGATCATGCATCAAATGATGATCAAAGTAGGTACCCTGTGTACGGACTATGAAGATCTGGGTTTACTGAAGAACACATTTAGCGACAGTTTTGTCACCTAAAGCACCTATAACGACACTTTATTTATAAAATTATTATCTTTATTAAATAAATATAAAAAAATAGTTTTAAATTATTAAAAAATACAAAATAAATTCTTAAAAAATATTTTAATGTCTGAGAATTAGTTTTTAATTATATTTAATATATTTCATAAATATTTAATATTTTTAAAATATTAAATATATATTTAATTTATTTAATTATAATATTAAATAAATTATTTAAAAATGATTTTTATACTTGAAAAATCCTTTAAAATTATATTATGTTATAAGAAAATATTTTGTGATGAAATTTCATTAATAAATTAATATTAATGATATTTAAGTTATTTAATAAATGTATTAAAGAAATGATGAAAAATAGAATTAATAATTTAAAAATCATATAAAAATAATTTAAAGGATTATGAAAATATTTTAAGTTATAAAATATAACTTTTGATATTTTGTCATGAAAAATATTAATATTTTAATATTAATGATGTTAGATTATAAAAATCATTTTAAATGAAAATAAAGTGTTTTAGAATATTTTAAGTTATAAAATATAACTTTTAATATTTAAAGGATAATTTTATTAATAATTTAATATTAATGATATTAATTTAATAATAAATGATATTAAGTTTATTTAATAATTATGTTAAATAAATGGTTTAAAAATGGTTTAATTTATTTAAAATCATTTAAAAGGATATAAATGAATTAAAAATATTTTAAGTTATACTTAATGACTTTTAATATTTTGAGGATAGTACATTAATATTTTAATATTAATGGTAATCATTTAAAATGATTTTAAACATTTTAAAAATCATTTAAGGGTAATATTAATACTTTAAAAGTATTTTAAGTTATTATAAATAACTCTAATATGTTGGCAATGGTTTCATTAATAATTTAAAATTAATTAAATATTAATGATAATAGAATTATTTGATATTTAAATCATTTTATAATGATTCTGGTGTTTGAAAATTTAGAATAAATTATAATAATTGTTTAAAAATTATTGCAAGTTATTTAAAAATGTTATGACTGTTATTTAAATAGTCTAAATAGAAATTGAACTTTGATATAAAGTCTTAGACTCGATAATTACCCGATAAAGCCGTCGGTACGCCGATAGGTTTCAGAAATTGATCTGAACTTGCATAATGTGTATGTATATGTGTTTATTTGTGATTTAATGGCTGTGAAACATGTGTGACAATGTGATTAGGTTATGTGCTGACTGCAATAAGCAGTACTATGTGTTATGATATGTGATTCTAATCGATAAAATGATCTTATTAATGATAGGTTTCGGTATAAAAGATAAAACTAAGTTGTGTATTGTAAGCAGCAGACCAGACAAGTATCCTACCTTTGCATTTTCTTTATGCAATGGACATGAGTAAGAATGTTTCAAAATTATATTATTATTATGGTAGATTATTAAACCTATTGTGATATATTCTATATCCAATCATTGATTATAAACATGATATTATATTATATAATTTAGATATATATTTTGTTCTTTATTTTCTTAACATGGTTATACAAGTGTCCCCACTTGGATAATCAAACAGAACAAGTATTATTAGACCATGATATTATACAAGTGTGATATTATTATACAAGAGTGAACAGCTAGAAGGTTCGGCCAAGAACAAGTGAAAAGGAAAGCAAACAAAATAACTGTTAATGATATCTTTTGTAGTAGTTAGACAATATTTTAGACCATGATATTTATTATCTATCATGTAATATATTGTAGTAAAAGGTTACATACTTGGGATTAGACTCTGATAAATGTAAGATAAGTTTGATATTTATATTATTATTATTATTAGTATTATTCTGCTCATAGAAATGGTATCATAAAGCACCGAGTTCGGGTTTCAACTACTTGAATTTGGGGGCGTTACAATAGGTACTAGCTCCACTCGGTTCACATAATCTTCGTTCACCACATGTATGTCTCTATACATCAAGATATAGATCAACATCTACAATAACACGTAACATGTTGATTAGTACATAATACACAATAGTATAATCAAAAATCACATTTAATTTATTTAGGATTAATTTCCATCTTTTAAGTCTTTCGGTGTTGAGTTTTCTCAATACCTTATTAACTCCTTCGACTCGAATTTTACTTTCTTCAGACTTTACCTTCATTTTGAGGTTATTAGCCTAAGGTTTTTCCCCCCCTTAAGTTTTATAACCTAACGCTTTGATACCAACTTGTGATGCCCCCAAATCCGGGTATCTTCCAACCCGACATATGGTGCTACACGGTAATCATAAATATACAATAATTCCATTGATAAACACAACACAATGAATGTATTAACTATCTTCTTATTATAATCATAGTAAAATCTTTCCCCAGGTTCATAAACCGATTACATCATTTATTGTTCATAAGTATAATACATACAACCATACTAAACAATTACATGATATTTAACCATCCATCTTAGCCTTGCCTTTATCTCTTTTAGAAATCTCAGTACGTTCGAATTTAGCTGCAATCATATAATTCCAGCAAGAAGTGAGCATAACTAGCTCAGCAAGTCTAACAAAGGATAATATCAATAACACATTCATGAATTATATGATTATATTCCATAACTGAACAAATAGTCATGAAGTACTACAAAACATTGATTAGTACTTAACAATTCATAACATCAATCCCCAAAGTATATATAATAGTTTAGGAATTCTGAACCAGTCGAAAGACTATGAACATTATCTTTCTGTTTTCATACTTGAAAAGGACATCACAGCACTAAAGCTATACATCCGACATTTCTTACAAGCACTTTTAGGTGATCAGCCTATAGTACTCTATGTTGATCAACATTCATCAGTTAAACGTATTTATGTTTAAGATTTGGCAAATTCGCGTGCCCATTGAATAAATGATGAAAAATACTTTTGTTTGTGCATAAATAAACTTACCTTTGAATCCGTACCAAATACTTTGGCATAGGATATCGTTATCATTTCTATATAGAAAGACATGTATACAAATCAATCTATCTCTTACGAATAGTCTAGCCGAGTTAAAACTGACATTGACCCTTTCTTTAAAATCATTCATGCAACTCATTACAATGAATCACAGAAAACTTGGCTAACTTAAAGGTTAGACAAGCGTCAAGAAAACTTGCCTTCAAGCGTCTTTGAATATAATATTCAACAGTTCTCAGTCTTTGCAGTATCTACATGATATATTCATATAGCACACTGTAATTAGTTACCAAACAATCAATCATATTGTTTCTACCAACTCCTTTCTCTTCTATGTTTTAATGGAAATTATTTCATTAATAATGTCAATTCGACTTACTACCCTTCATCACGGCTTGTTAACGTTCTTACGTTACTAACCGAAACTTGAACATCATTTGTGAAGTACCAACATTGAAAATTGTTCACGATTTACTTACTTACACTTTGCATTCTTTGTTTACTTACTAACAACTTGTGTTCAATTCCTAAGTTCATCATGATATATGTAACATAGGAATGATCTTATTATGTACATTAAGTATATACACTTGTCTTATAGTAGTCTTGAAACAATTAAGTTCAAAAACTAACTTATCTAACAATTCCATCGTCTACGGCCCATGGCCATTCCCCTATATGCAACAAGATCAAGCGTTGCGGCTCCGCTTTATAGTACCCAAGCTCTCGTCCACAAGCACAAGTACGTAACTCATACTTGTGAATGGCTTGTTGCGCCACTCTTCAGTAGCTACTAACACTTTACATGGCGCTGCGGCATGATATATATAGCTCTGTTTGGCAATGCGGCGCTAGACCTCAGACCCATAAATTTTTGACAGTTAACTTTTTTGACGAACTTCCCGGGTTCATAACTTCTTCGTTATAAGTCCGAATTGGTCCGTTCAAAAGCCCACAACTCATAAATTACATACTCTAAGTGTTCATATAAGAATTTTACATTTTTGAATTCGTTAACTCGAAATTCACTTCTAAGTTCATTATTAAGCGTTCGCTTATCGTTATTAAGCGTTCAATACTCGTTTTCTTCGTTCTAAGTCGGAATTCGACGATTCTTGAGTCTACAACTCTTGAATACCATATCTCACATGTTGACATTGAAAACTAACATTTCCATGTCCCACAACAACTTTTAACTACTAATCTGGGATTTCTACGTTTTCGATGTTTAACGTCTAATTCCGTAAAATTCGCCATAACTTCGTTACTCATGTTCTGTTTGCCAAATCAAATGGAACAACTCCATTGATTCTTTATCTACATCCTAACCAAGTAAGTTGCACATATTCTATCAAAGATGGTTTACAATTTGTCCATCAACAACCAATTTAACGTTCAACAAATTCTACGGTTTAAATTTATGTAAACCCTTACGATTCTTATTTACACATGACTTATAAATGTTTTAACCATTACAAGCCATCCTTATTCCTCCATAAGAGGCATGCTCCACCAATCTATGATTCCTTATGACAAAGAAATCAAAAGAATGGAAATGAAACTAATATTTATGGAATATTATACCTTTCTGTTCTTTGCGTTCTTGCTAAAACATCTAATGAAATGCTTTAAAGTAAGATGATTGCTTGTTTCTAGCTCTTTTTCTCTCTCAATATAAGTTGGAAAATTCTTGTAAAACCACAAATGATCAACTTAAGCCTTTCTTTTATAGGCAAACCTAATGGATGGCATAATGGTCTTTCTTCCCATCTCCTTACTATTCAATTCTTCCTCACCAAGTAAATTGCTTTACTTGGTCATCAAGTAGTTACTTTACTTGACCATCAAGTGGCCGGCCCAAAAGGTCTTGTGGGTCCCCCCCATGGGTCGTTCCATGGGTTTTACCCATCCAGTGACCCATCGATTTGATCTGCGGTTCATTTTCTTGGATCGGGTGTAATTAAACTTAACATTGGGACTTAACTTGGGCTTGATAACACAATTCATTGGGCTTGATATAATCCGAGTCCAATTGGATCATACTAAGTCCTTAAACCTTAAGTCCATTAACACCAATTGTATTCTACACATATAATTCATGTATTCTCTTCGTATAGTATTCATACGATCTTTGTATTATACGTCATTTTAATCTTCATACTATACTCGTATACTAACTAGTATCATACTCGTATTCCTCACGCATAATAACCTAAATCATTATACGCATTTCATTTCCTTCTCGAAAATCACTTTCCTTAACCCTTAGGTTTTAAGTCCGTAGGCAAAAACTTCATTTTCCATAACTGAGATATTATTGGATATTCCATCTCGTCTTAGAATTCTATCATTACGCATTTCTCAGAATTTTAAACTTAATTCACGAGCCGAAATGGATGAATAGTATTTTTACGGGAATTTCTCAGAAAACTTTTATTTTTGTCTTAGGAATTTAAAACAATTAATTCTAGCCCATATCCAGAATACGAAACACATCTGCATATTTTAAGTCATAAAACGACCTTCACATAGCTTACTCACATAAATAATCAATTAAATTCATTTAATTCACATAATTAAATAAAAATTTTAATTCTCATATAAATTCGATTTTCTCGGGCGTTTCACATGAATAGTGCCTTATACGTGAATAGTAACCTCGACATGAAAAGGTAAAAATTTCATAATAAAATTCATACCAATATTTCGGTATAATGATATTAAAAGAATAACATCATTTACGAAGAAAATAACATCCCTTGCCTCAAAAGAATAGTACTTCTAGCTGAAATATCGGATATAATACTGAAGGAAACTTGCATTGAATAGCAACTCTCAAAATATCTAAATACTCATAAAATACACTCGATATTATAGAGAGAGAAAACTTATGATTATGTTGTGATTTTCAATTCTAACTAAGTACCCTATTTATAGGAAAATGCCAGAACGCCAAAGCAGACTAAAATTTAATAAAATAATATTTTATAAAAATTTTCTCGCACGACACTTGACCAAATCTTAGCACTCCATATGTGGGGCCCACCAAATTCAGTAATTTTCCAGAACAACCAAAAGTGGGGCCCACCCATGTTTTTAATAAAAATATTTATTTCCGAAACATCAATAATTCATAATAAATAGCCCTTTTATCAGAAAAATACGAATTTTATGTTCATTCTATAGGAAATTTAATTCTCTACAACTTAGTAGAAGAAAGTTTTTCCAAATTCCAAATAGAAAATGACCGAAATCCACATATGGATGATTATTAATACCTCCATTCTGACAAAATACTGATAAAACACCTCAGCATTAATTTCTTCATTTATATCAACATAAAATAAATATTTCCTTATCAAATAAATCAATAATTAATTATTCACAAATAATATTACAGAATCACAATAATGAGAACCAAGTCGTTCCCAAGAAAGAGGGGGGGTTTCCGATAAGGATTTCTCTTTACTGGAGCGAAATTAGGTGACCAAACCCCTTTAGTAGATAGAAATTCCTTAGACATTGCCAATAATTCTATCTAATAATATTATTCAAATAATATGAATTATTAATCTAATTAAGGGAAATATTGTGCAGTGACAATTATTAAAACAATAATAATATAAAATATCAACATAGCAATTATTGAATCAATAAAATAAAATATTGAACATTAATTACTGTAACAATTATTGATAGTGCCTTCTTATGTAAGAATCAATAATCCAAAAACACTATGCAATACCGTGTGCTACTGTGCAACCATGCGTATTATTGTATTTTAACCACCAGGCATTCCAACAGTGTTAACGATAACAACTACGCCGTTATTTTGTAAAAACTCAAACTTGTCGTTTTCTTCATCCAATAGTTTCTCGTTATGGGGCTCACAAATGGATGTGCCGTCGTACGAATATTCCCCGACAACAAGAATATTCCACGACCAAATGAATATTCCCCGACAACAATGAATAATTTATAACCACTTTCTTATTTTGCAAAATTTTCATATTTCACCCATAACTAACCACATTAATCAAATCCACCCCTTACTATTTCAAAATAATTAATAGAGGAAATTCAATTTTATTTATAAAAAGTTGGGGTCTTATAACCTCCCCTCCTTATGAAATTTCATTTTCAAAATTGACATACGTACCTGGTGTTTCGAAAAGGTGAGGGTACCTCTCTTTCATTTTTCGATTCCAACTCCCAGGTCATTTCCTCAATAGCATGGTTCCTCCACAAAACCTTGACTTATGGTATAACCTTTGTGCGTAGGACATGCTCTTTCCTATCCAAGATCTTGATAGGTACATCCTCGTACGTTAAATCTTTGGCTATCTCGTCTTGTTCTAACTCAATAATGTGGTTTTGGTCTTTCATATATTTACGAAGCATAGATATATGAAAAACATTATGAACACGAGACATGCTTGGAGGTAATGCGAGTATATAGGCCACGTTTCCTATTCGGTCAAGAATCTCAAATGGATCAATAAATTGAGGGTTGAGATTTCTTCTCTTCATCGACTCTTACTTCCGGAATAACAACTTCTTGTACTTTCTTCTTCATACACATCAGCTCTGGGTCTGTGGCGTGAGCAACTTTAACTTTATCGATTAAAGTCGGTTCTACGCATATATTTGACATCATCACATGGGTCTCTAGAGTCTTTAACTCTATCTCTATCATTTGTAAATTATACGAAATGGGTCTTTGTGTTAGATAATATCGCACCCGAACCCGCATACAATCTTCTACTCAACGCGTCAGCTACTACGTTTGCTTTTCCAGGATGGTATTGAATGGTATGATCGTAATCTTTCAACAGCTCAAGCCAATGTTGTAACACCTGAGAAAATCGAATTTTTATGTGAATTAAATTTTTATTTATTATTTGAATTAAATGAATTTAATTGATTATTTATGTGAGTAAGCTGTATGAAGGTCGTTCTATGACCTAGAATGTGCGGATGTGGTTAGGATTCTGGCTATGTGCTAGGATTAATTGTTTTAAATTTCCAAGATGAAAATAAAAGTTTTTCGAGAAATTTTCGTAAAAATACTATTCATCCATTTTTGCTTAGGAAATTATTTTGAATTTCTGAGAAACGCGTAATGATAGAATTCTAAGATGAGATGGAATATCCAATAATATTTCAGTTATGACAAACAAAGTTTTCGCTTGCGGACTTAAAACCTAAGGGTTAGGGAAAATGAGTTTCGAGAAGGAAATGAATACGTATAATGATTAGGGTTATTATATGTAAGAAATACGAGTATGGTACTACTTATTATACGAGTATAGTATGAAGATTATTACGACATATAATACGAATATCGTATAAATAGTATACAAAGAGAATACGTGAGCTATACGAGTAGAATACGATTAGTTCTTAATAGACTTTTAGTAATTAGACTTTATCATATCCAATTGGACTTGGATTATGATAAGCCCAAATCTTTGTAAATGAAGCCCAAGATCGAGTAATGTTAAAGCCCAATGTTAGGTTAAATCAAGCCCGATCCAAGAAACCGAGCTGTGGATCGACCCGATGGATCACCACATGGGTAAAACCCATGAGGGCAACCCATGTTGGACCCAAAATGGCATGCGGGCCGGCCACTTGGTGGCCAAGTAAAGTGTTTTACTTGGTTGCAAAGTAATGAATAGTAAGGAGGTGGGACAGTTGACCATTTTGCCCTCCATTTAGTTTTTCTATATAAGGAAAGCTAGCTTGGTTCATTTGTTTGTTTTACAAAATTGACCAACATATAGAGAGTGAGAGAAAAGTGAGATAACAAGTAATCAAGTGAGTTTGAAGCAAAACATCCAAGTTTTAATCAACACGCGAAGAACGTTAAGGTAGTAATTCGTAAAACCTTAATCTTTGATCTTTTTATATTTATTTTTCGTAGAGAATCATGAATTGGTGGAGCATGTCTCTTTCGGAGTAATAAGGATGGCTATTAGCAAATTAAACATTGATAAGCCATGTGTAAGTAAGAATCATACGCGTTTAAGTAAGTTTAATCGTAGAAAAACCATTAATCATTGATTGGTTGTTGATGGACAAATTGAAAACTATCATTTATAGGGTATGTGCATATTGCTTGGTTAGGTTATAGAAAATGAATCAATGGATTTATTCCATTTGATTTGGCGTAACGAAGTAACGAAGTTATGACAAAATTTACGAAATTAGGCGTTAAACGTTAAAATCGTATAATTTCCGGATTAATAGTCAAAACTTGCCGCTTAATTCAAAAACCCTAGTTTTTGATGGCGTAGCATAGAACAACGTATTCAAGAGTCGTAGACTCAAGAATGGTCGAATTCAAATTTGGAACAAAGAAAATGAGTTATAAACACTCACGAGCGTTAAACAAATACGTAATAAAACGTTAAATTGTGAATTCATTGTTAAAAAATTTAAAAACTACTTTTATCTAGATGAAATTGAAGTACATGAAATGTGTGAGAAAACAGCTTTTGAACGAGCTAATTCCGACTTAAAACGACTAAGTTATGAGTCCGGGAAGAATCGAATTAGAAAATGTAAAAAAAAATTCTCAAGGGCTAAGGGTCGGCCTGATAAGTAGGTTTTATATCTACTTATCTGGTATCTATTACTTGAATTAGTTGCTTAAACCTATGTTTCTTAGTTACTTTTCATTCAGTTTATGTTATTTTGTGGCCTATGACATAACATTGTCATGAAGTAGCAAGGAAAAGCAATTCGGACATCTTTTAGACTAAAATATGCAAACAAATACAACAAGGGAAGATTGCAGGGCTTTTAACACTAATTTGGATGCATGTTCATGGCTTGGAACTTGGATTATACTATAGAGCTTCTTCTTACCTTTCCAGAATATCATCCCAATCGGAGTTCGGATGCGAGAGTTATGGCCTTTTTATCAACGAAGATCAAAGTTAAGAGTTCTCATGTTTGCAATTTAAATAGCATCTACTTCCAGTCTACTTTTGACCTTCATCTGACCCGAATCTTTCAATTCTCAAAAAATGAAAGTTGTAGACCTCGTCGAGAGTTTCGATTTGATAGGTGCTAGGCCCCGTAACTCCTCTTAGAACAAAAGTTATGACCATTTTACAAGAGGACACTGCAGTAGAAAAATGATGCCCACCGGGGCGGGCTTTCTATGCACAAAAAACCCCACGGGGGGGGGGTTATAAAATCGAACCCTAGGATCACAGGGGTCCTTTAAACCTTATACCCCGACGGAAGGGTACAGCGTAAAAAGTTATTTTTTATCCGAATTTGAGTTCGAGAAGGATTGGTTCGATCCGATTAACTCAAGGACTTCCAAGAGGATTTAAAGATATATAAAGAGGCATATAAAAGGAGAAGAATCAGAAGGATTAGGAGAGAGAGAGAGTGGATTCCATTAGATTAGATTGGAGTAGAATAAGAGAAAACACTAGTTTTTATGAGATTTGGAGATTGAAGCACTTGGAAGCCGTTGGAGATCAAGATCAAGAGCGAGACAGAGGACAAATTTGCCGACAACAGATTCACTTCTTTTCCTTAATCTTATTCTTACCTTTTAATGTGTATTCAAGTGTGGATTCTTAGATTTAATTCAATGAACTAATTCTTTGTTTGAGATTACAATGGATCTTATTGTGTAGTTTATTTTAATATGATTCGCTATCAATTATTATGTTCTATTGTGAGGATTGTCTATTGTTATTTGGACTTAATTGTTTAATTGATTGGCCATCAATTACCGTGATAATCTATATGAACTTGAGAGATGAAGTTTAGATTTAGATCTGATCATAATAGCATGTGTTTATGATTTCTGCATAGATGGAATTCATGAATCGTATTTAGGATAGAGATATGCCTTTACGCCATATGTAATCTTATAGAGAACTTGTGCTTTAAATCCTTTTTAATTGTAATTCACATAGAGATATAGTGGATTAGTTAATTAGGGTGTCTTGCTTAATTCTATCATTTGTGAATTTAAGTTAGTATGAGTATTATGCATTGAGAGGTGGTTTTATCTGCTTTAGTGTTCTTGATTAACAATTCTGGATAGAAAATAATTGATAAGAAGTGTGTTGACTTAAATGAAGCAATAAGTGAAGTTGTGATCTTAAATCTCCATAATCTGATTTTTAATTAGTGTTAATTAGAATTAGTTTAGTTAAATAATATAATTTATAACATTAAATTGATTGTTTAAATAAAATGAGTTTGGTTAAGAGTTAGTACTTGGTAATTTGTATTAATAATTCCTCATGGGAACGATACTCTACTTTCACTATATTACTTGTTGACCATGTATACTTGCGTGTTGTGCATAATTAGATTTTACTCAACAAGTTTTTGGTGTCGTTGCCGGGGAATTAGTTTAATATTTTTTACCAATAGTAATTTCAATCAAATTAGTCTTAATATAAACATTTTTATTTTTATTTTTAATTCTCTTCCTATATTTCTCTCTTTTCAGGTACCATGGATGACTTTACGTATCAATGGCCATACACGAACATTACTCAACCAAGGGAAACATGGATTGATGGACTTATTACATTTTCTATAAAGTCAGTACAAATTGAGGTAAATTCGAAGATGTTGGAGGTTATCGCAGCCCAACAGAGTCAAAGGATGGCAAACATGACTCAACCAAGGGAAACATGGATTGATGGACTTAATGCATTTTCCGCAATATCAGCATAGATTGAAGAAATTTTGAGGACGTTGGATTTTATTGTAGCCCAAAGGAGTCAAAGGATGGCAGTTACGTGTGACTATTGTGTTGGCAACCACCAAAGTCATCAATGCACCGTCAGTTTTGAACCGGTACAATATAGTGGTGATTACCTCAACAACTATGTTGATCCTAACTATCACCAAGATTGGGGGTATCACCCGGATTTTTCATGGAGCTACAATTATGATGACCAACATTACGCTTTAAATTCATCATACACACTGGAATTTTCATGTCCCCCTCCATTGCCACAAGAAGAAAAGCCAAATCTGATGGATGTAATATTGAAGGGCATAACAGACCTAGAGGAGATGAGGATTATCCAAGAGCTGTCAACCAAAAATTTTAATAATCAGATGGAACAACTCGTAACTACCTCAACTAATGGTCCTCAATACATGGCTTCCGAGACTGAAACAGAAAATTCAAGGTTGGGGGAATTATTGTCCAAGTTCATAGCAGATGAGGAAAAGATGAGTAATCAAGCGAGGTCAATTCAAAATCTCGCGGATCATATAGAGAAAATGACCAAAGCCGTAAGAAACCTTCCTCCAAACACTTGGCTTAATGACATGGATTACGAAATTAACGGAGAACCCAAACCAAATCTGCGACTGGATGAGCCACAAGATATCAGAAGTGTAGAGACAATTGGGGATAATGAATAGAGGTCGACGAAGATCTAAATGGGTCTCCAACAAAAAGCAAAAAGTTAGTCAGATTTGCAAAATCATGCCCACTTGGTAGTCTTGTCATCAATGAAACTATTGATGACATAAGAGTGAGTACAATTTTGAATCCATGGTGGGATGAGTAAAAGAGGATAGACGAAAAGCCCATTGTGTGTGACAAGCTTCCATGCCCCAAAGTGATCACATATACAATGGAGAAAACACCTAGCTGTGGGACGTTCTTGATTGAGATCATACCAAATCAGAGCATGCTAGGTGACTTTGATGTATTAGCCATCACAAATGGGAATCTGCCAAAATTTATATTATTTCCAATGGATGGAGGGTTCCTCAATCATCGAAAATGAATTGGATAGTGTTGACCAGACAAAGTCAGGCTGAAAGACTGTAATTCAAGCACTAACTCGGAGGCAACCCATGAATTTTTATATTTATATGCTTTACTAGTTTATTTAGTATATAAGAATTAATTTGCTTATTAAGTTCTCTTACCAATCCAAAGTGCTATTCTAATCCATGTTGTCTCTCTTCATTGCAGGTATTGGAGGTTCTATGCATAGGCAAAAGATTATAGAATAGGAAGTAACTACACATAAACTGTACAAAAATTTGCAAAGCATGTAGAGGAGTGTCGAGTGTTTATGCCACTTCCACCATCACCACAAGTAAATGATTACAGGGAAGTCCTCATCCATTTAATGATTTATTTAATAATGAGGACATTGTAATTGTTAAGTTTGGGGGAGTTAATTAGTTTAGTTTCGCATGTTTAATGTACTTGCTTTAGTTTTGCATAAGTTATCATGTTTGTTTAGTTTAGGTTTATTATATGTTTGCATTCGTGTAGTGTAAGTGCATAATAGTTTGCATAGTAGAGTAGTTGTAAATAGTTTTTATTTATGTCTATAAAAATAAATTCAAAAATAGAAGTTAGTTACTATGTTCATCTTCATATTTCCACCTATTAAGATAGTTACAGGCTATTTTGGCCAATGATGAAATTGGAATTGAGAAGATAAGTATAGTACTTACTAGTAGAGCTTTGATGTGATTTCTTGTTATGAATCGAATCTTTTTCTGTTTGAAACTGGTATAATAAAGATAGCACAATAAGAACAACTATGTGGATTGATTTAGTCTAAATTGATACATAATGGACTTGTTAAGCATAATACTAGTTTGGATGAATGAAAGACATGAACAGGCGGAGATGGCTAAATTTAGACAAAAACTTAAGTTTGGGGGGAAAATTTAGGATATATAAGCTTCATAAAAAAATGGGAAAAAAGGATTAAAAATCGTGGCTAGTTTTGTTTCGGGGCCTTTGTTACTTGAGCAAATACGCCCGAGTGGATTGTCTTTTCACTTAGCGCCCTGAGGCTTTATGGTCTGGGATTCGTTGGTCGAAAGCTGGCTAAGGGGTAGCACTGCTAGCCTAATGGAATGAGACATTGCACAGTCATGGTAAAAAAAAATAATAAGACGGGAAAAGAGCAAAAAGCCCCCATAATGAAAAGTAAAGCATAAGTATCTCGGATTGGACTCTTGAACTTGGTGGATGTTTGAATTTTGTTGGATTTATCTTGTTCATGAATTTTGTGAGTTTGCACTGTATGATGCCTTTAAAGAGATCTATTATGTGTTGTATTAGCATTATATCAGTTAGCATGGATGTTGAGCACACACGCACTATACCAGTAATAACAGTTTAAGACTTTATGATTGACTAGGAAATTATTGATTGGTTTTGATATGAAGTATTGTCATGTTTATTTTATTTCGCTGAGGTCAGTTGAATAGACTTGTTTTTTGTCATTATTGCTGGATTTGGAGTCATGTAGATTAGTTACATTTCATAGCATGTAGATTGCATTATATTGTGTTGCTTGGGGACAAGCAGCGATTTAAGTTTGGAGGTATTTGATAATTTTGTTTTATATCTACTTATCTGGTATCTATTACTTGAATTAGTTGCTTAAACCTATGTTTCTTAGTTACTTTTCATACATTTTATGTTATTTTGTAGGCTATGACATAACATTGGCATGAAGAAGCAAAGAAAAGCAATTCGGACATCTTTTGGACTAAAATATGTAAGGAAATACAAGAAGGGAAGATTGCAATAGTTTTAACACCAAGTTGGATGCATGTTCTTAGCTTGGAACTTGAATTATATTGTAGAGCTTCTTCTTAGCTTTCCGGAATATCTTGAATCATCCCAATCGGAGTTCGGATGCGAGAGTTATGGCATTTTTATCAACGAAGATCAAAGTTAAGAGTTCTCATGTTTGCAATTTACATAACATCTAATTCCAGTCCACTTTTTAACTTCATCTGGCCAGAATCTTTCAATTCTTAAAGAATGAAAGTTATCGAGCTCGTTGAGAGCTTCGATTTGATAGGTGACAGACCCCGTAACTCCTTTCAGATCAAAAGTTATGATCGTTTTACTAGAGGACACTGCAGTAGAAAAATGATGCCCGCCGGGGCGGGCTTTCTCTTCACAAAATCCCTGCCAGGGCGGAGGTACAAGCTGCAAAACAGAACCCTAGCCCACTGAGGCAGGTCCTTTTAGCCTTATACCCCCCGTCGGGGCGGTGGTACGCGCAAAAAAGTCATTTTTTGTCCGAATTTGAGTTCGAGAAGGATTTGTTCGATCCGATTGACTCAAGGACTTCCAAGAGGACTTAAAGACATATAAAGATACATATAAAAGGAGGAGAATCACAAGGATTAGGAGAGAGAGTGTGGATTCCATTAGATTAGATTAGAGTATAATAGGAGAAAACACTAGTTTTTATGAGATTTAGAGATTGAAGCACTTGGAAGCCATTAGAGATCAAGATCAAGAGCGAGACGGAGGACGAATCTGCCGACAACAGATTCACTTCTTTTCCTTAATCTTATTCTTATCTTTTAATGTGTATTCAAGTGTGGATTTTTTGTTTTAATTCAATGAACTAATTCTTTGTTTGAGATTACAATGGATCTTATTGTGTAGTTTATTTTAATATGATTCGCTATAAATTATTATGTTCTATTGTGAGGATTGTCTATTGTGATTTGGACTTAATTGTTTAATTGATTGGCCATCAATTACCGTGATAATCTATATAAACTCGAGAGATGAAGTTTAGATTTAGATCTGATCATAATAGCATGTGTTTGTGATTTCTGCATAGATGGAATTCATGATTCGTGTTTAGGATAGAGATATGCCTCTACGCCATATGTAATCTTATGGAGAACTTGTTCTTTAAATCCTTTTTAATTGTAATTCACATAGAGATATAGTGGATTAGTTAATTAGGGTGTCTTGCTTAATTCTATCATCTGTGAATTTAAGTGAGTATGAGTATTATGCATCGAGATGTGGTTTTATCTGCTTTAGTGTTCTTGATTAACAATTCCAGATAGAAAATATTTGATGAGAAGTGTGTTAACTTAAATGAAGCAATAAGTGAAGTTGTGTCTTAAATCTACATAATCTGATTTTTAATTAGTGGTAATTAGAATTAGTTTATTTGAATAATTTAATTTATAATATTAAATTGATTGTTTAAATAAATTGAGTTTGGTTAAGAGTTAGTACTTGGTAATTTGTATTAATAATTCCTCATGGGAAAGATACTCTACTTTCACTATATTACTTGTTGACCACATATACTTGCGTGTTGTGCGTAATTAGATTTTACCCAACACGGCGCCGCAGCGCCGCCCAAACACATAATACTCGCGCCGCAGCGCCGGGTTTGGAGGAGTGGCTACTACTGGGTCGCGTCGTAGTGCCACTAGTATGTAGGACTCTCGCACCACAGCGCCAAGATGATGGTTTAGATACTGCATTGTGGCGCTGCAGCGCCAATGGTGAACATGAGAATGGCGCCTCAGCGCCGGTAAGGAAGATTTGTTGACCAAATTATTTTCCAAACCCAATTGTTGTAAGACAATTATGTGGCATGTATATACTTATTATACATGATAAAACTAATCTTAAATCACATTGATAGTGATGACTTTAGGAATTGAACGATGGTTAATAATAATTAAACGAAGAATACAAAGTATGAGAATCCAAATCGTATTCAACATTTTTACTCAACCAATGATGGTTGAGTACTGGTTTAGTGACGTAAGAACGTTAATAAGCCATAATGGAAGATACTTAAGTCGAAACGACTTTTATTAAAGAAATAATTTCAATTAAGATATAGAAGAGAAAGAAGTTGGTAAAAACAATGTGATTAGATTGTTTGGTAGCTAATTACAGTGTGCTATGTGAATATATCATGTAGAGACTATAGAGACAAAGAACTGTTGAATTTTATTTGATGACGCTTAAAGGAAAGTTTTCTTAATGCTTGTCTAATGTAATGACCGTGAATTTTAAATTCCTTATTAAATAAATATGTGATTTAATTTTTAATGTGTTAGTTTTGTGAGTTTATTTAAACCTTATATGGTTATGTGAATTTATGAAATGATTAAAGGGAGTCACTAATAGTTTATTTAAATTAGTGGACTAGTCCTAAGACTTTAATATCATAGAATTGATAGGATTATTAATAATTAAATATTCAATTTATTTGAATATAGTGGCATGATTTGAACATATTGATTAATTACAATTATGGGTAATTAAATTGATAATGTGTTGATTTATAATTATTATGAATAAATAATAATTAATTGAGTAAGAGATTAATAAATATATTATGATTATATTAACTTGATTAATTTGTGCAAGCATGTAATATAGTAAACATTTATTATATGGTAGTTAACTATATATTTTATATAGTACAAGGTGACACATTAATATGTCTATATATTATAGGCTATATTGTAAGAGTTATTACATTCATGTGAGTACATAAATAATCCCTAATTTCCTAATATAGTAATTATTTTACATTAAGATTGTATTTTTGGGAGTTAAGATAACTGAACTGATTGCTGAGATTTGCTCTTGTCCCAAATTGAGTGACTTACTAGTACATAAACAGTGTGCTACTTCTCCATTGCGTAAAACTCAGAAAACCAAAAAGGCTAGAATGTGTAGTGATGATGGATAGGTAATTGGTGGTTGGCCAACTCTTGGTTAACCATTGTTTCCTTCCAATACACCATGGATTCCAACTCGATGTAAACCCAAAATCAAGTTCATCCTTTCTCTATAAAAGGACAATTGCATTTTCATTTCCCGTTACTGAGAAATTTGTCTGCCAAATCCTAAGTTTGAGAGTTCTAAGTTGCTGAGCAATTGAAAGAGTATAATAAATGTGTTGGAGAATTCAATTTTAAGCTTCAAAAGGTATAAATGTCCTAACTTGTGTTCTTAGTTGAGTTTTGTTAAATTCTTGAAATTCTTAGAAAATTCTATGTTAATTGATGTAGAATAGCATGTCTGAGGTTGTTTGCGTGCTTAGAAGCATTGTAGTTGGTGTGGTTGCAGATTTAGCATGGTTTGTGTTGAGGATCTACAAATGCAAAGCCATTATTTTTCATTACGCTTTCGAAGTGGCGCCGCCGCCACTTACTATAATATATGACCACGCTGTCATGGGATGCCGATCATGTGTTCCATTTTGATAAACTATATACGCTTTGAGTTAAGATTTCTGAGCATGCTTATATGGTTTAACTTGTGTATGTGAGATATCATGATTAGGTGTGCCATGCATGTAAAAGTGATTAATATGAATGACTAGTGAGTTATATTCATTGTGAAACTAGTTAAGTGTGGTTGAGAGTAAGCATAAATGAAGTAGAACGTCATAACTTGAGATACTTGATTTAACAAATACAAGCATATGAAGTAGAGACCTATGAACCATATAGCATGTGTTTGACGTTTAAAAGTAAGAAAATTAGGAAATGAACACTTAAAGTATTGATTTAATGAGAATGTATAATGACCTATGTTAAAGATGGAATGTAGGGTCAAACTTAGTTATCCACACACTAACATATGTGTTTTGCATGATTATTCATATATGTACAAGACGTGTGTAAACCAGGAGCAGCGCGGCCACACCACTACTTAGTACAAACCAATCACGACCGCGCCGTCCTGTAGTGAGGTTTGAGATCTATTAATAAATTGAGAACTGATGCATGCATATATGGTTACTTTAATCTGTAATACTTGTCCAGTATAGTATTCATGTGATAATAAGCATGATATTGAAAGGGGCCTATGATGAATTAGTGTTTACAACTTTAAAGTCAATGGTGATTTCAACTATGACATAGTGTGTTAGAAACTAATAGGGTAATGTAATGAAACATGTATAGAAGCATGCTATGTGATGATTTGATTCTTATAAGTGTAGACTCATATTAGTTTACACATACTAATTTGAAAGACCGACTTGTTAATGTTAGGTCGTTTCAACGCAAGTTAATTAAAGCTAGAATTAAATTGTAGATGAGCAAACAGACAAGTCTCAGAACTTCATCCTTTGATTTTGCAAGTTTCCTAACTTACACAACTTTGAGTTTTGTGAAAGTTTCCTATCCTCCTCATATTGTATTGAGCAGGTTATTATTGAATTGAAAATTATTCATTTAAGTTTGAACTTTATTTCCAAGCATACTATTAAGTGGTTTAATTACTTTACAATTATTCCACATCGATATTATTGATATTCGCACTTAGGGCACTTGAGTTCGTATAGTCTTGAACATGTGCATCATTTAAAGTTCTATAATTCTTGAACTGTGTTAGTTAGAGTCTGAACCTATGTAGGGTCAAAAAAACGTATGAAATTTTATAAAAGCTATCCCCACCAATTGATGGTAAGGATTCTTAGACTTAAAGAAGACCCCTTTCTGATAGGGGAGTACCCCAGGTATCTAATATAAGATACAAAGAGCAGATTCAAATGTTATGCATATATATAGTGTACGCGAGGCTGATCCCCTCAAGTACTTATTCTGTAGCCAGTAACCATAAGGTCAGTCATCTATTGATTCCATTAGAGTTTTATAGTTCAAAGTCTACTTGACTATCAATTATTCTAAAAGAAAACATTATCTTTGTTTGTAATATTCATATTGTTGAATCCTTCAAATATTCATATTGTTGAATTCATTGTCAGATATTTTCCATTCATCATGATATATCCTTATTGTTGTATTTAAACTTGCTGAGCAAACTTGTTGCTCATCCTTAATATATCATGAATTATATTGCAGCTAAGCCCGAGACCTCAGGAGAGGACAAGGGTAAAGGAAAGATGTAGAATAGTTGCGAGGAACATACTTTATTTTATGCCTAGTTTAAATTACTGATATGTAATATGAACCCTAATGACTATTTCAGGGTATGTTTGTAAGATTGTATTAAGGTTGTCAAATTTGGGACTAGTAACACCTTTTAAATGAACGACATACGTTTATTATATTCCGCATTTTAGTTATCGTACGTTGTTAAGAGGTGGATGTTTATATTTTATCGTGAGGACCGGACCGGGGTCAGAGGACCCGAATTCGAGGGTGTCACAGGTTGGTATCAGAGTTGTAGGTTTTAAACGTTAGGAATGCGAAACCTGTGACGCCCCTAAATCCCGGTATCTTCCAACCCGACAGATGGTGCTCCACGGTGCTACAGTTCACCCAAACATTCAATTGAAATACCTCAAAAAACGAATATGTCTTGTATATATATGAAAAATCTATATTAACATTCCCCAGATTCTTTATAACAGTAACATTTGTTCTTGTCATAATATCAAATATTATCATTACAAACCTATACTATTACATAGGTATTCAACGGGTTCGTCTTCGCCTTTCCTTTATCCTTGTTGGATCCTTCGGTCCGTTCGGTCTTAGCTGCATTTATATGGTCCAAGAAAGAGTGAGCATGACTAGCTCAACAAGTACAACAATTCTATTTAACAATATGCTTGAATCATACAAAACATATATCTTTAATAACTGAACAATAGTTATGAGGTACTATCGATAATTCAAAATAGCCCTTCTCTTTTCTTTAAAATGTTATACGATAACAATATTCAGTAAAACATCAATTCCGGTCCAAGACCTTGAGCATTTCATACTTTATTTAAAAAAGGATATTCCAGCACAAAGTCCATAAGTCCAATATTTCTTACGAGCACGTCTAGGTAACCAGCATATAGTACTCTATGTTGATCAACACTACATTCATTAAACGTATGTACGTTTAAGTTGTGGCAACCTCATGTGCCTGTCATTTGACGACAAAACATTTTAGCATACTTAGTCTTCATTTGAAAACCACACCAATATAACTTGGTAAAATATTGACCATACTTTGATAGATTATAAGAAATCCAACATATCTTAAGTCTAGCCGAAAGAATTGGTTTTGACTTCATCAGACATTAATTCATGCGTAAGAATACATGAACCACAAAACTTGTCTAGATTGAACATAGACAAGGGTTAGAATACTTGCCTTAAGCGTCTGTTACGGTTATTACAGGTTCACGTTAAGTGTTTAAGGTCTCTACAGTAGATGATCACATCACATAACACATTAGGTCATGAATAAACATGCATGGTTCCTAATAAATTTTACCCTTCTTCTCAATCTAAACAGATATTACATTTGTTACAATTTGGTCCGACTTTCCGCTTATAGTTTACATTGTCATTACATTTATGTTTGATTGATTTTTATTAACATTTAGTCATCATAATTTAAGGTTTAACAATGCCTTGCAATGTTATAATTAAGCTTTAATTCATTGTTAGTCAATTAACATCCTTGCTCTACTTACAAACATTCTTCATCATTGAAACCCTTGGTCAAGGCAACAGAATACCACCCTTTCTTCTCTCTCTTGCGTTATGCGCGAAGTTAACGATGGTCGTGGTCTGCCATTTCGGCGCTTCTGCCATGAGTCCTAAGTTATTCTGCACAAGACTCATGCGACGCGAAAGTTCGAAGAGGGTCAAAAGGTGGCGCGTCATTTGCGGTATACTGGCGCCCGACCACATGCACCGAATGACTTTGATGATTTTTAACTTTGTGAACTTCCCGGACTCCAAATTTGATCATTTTAAGTTCAAATTGGCTCGTTCAAAAGCCATTAGCTCACAAATCACATACTCTACGTGTTCATGCAAGAATTTTATATTTTTGACTTTGTTAACTCAAAATTCACCTATTGATTTATTTTTAACGAAAACGATAAACGTTCGTGAACGTTCAACGCTCGTTTCTTCGTTCTAAGTCGGAATTCGGTCATTTTTGAGTCCGCAACTCTATAATGCCAAATAAGACTTGTCTTCATCGAAAACCAACGTTTTCGGGTTCAAACGCAAAATCTGACTTCCATTCCGAGAATTTCACGAATTCAACGATTATCGTTCAATCGTGTTAATTCCGACAAAACTTCGTTACTTAGGATTTGATCATCGTTCTAAATGAATTCAATTCATCCTATAGACATCTCAACTTACACATTACAACAACTTATTTTTAAGTTAGGTTATGGCTTATTCTTTAGAAGTTTATAATTTAACAAATTTTAAACTACTAGATTCTATTTCTTATGACTTATTATTGATTCAAGTCCTTTAATCAATATTCTTACATCTTATTAACATATCAACTTTATTTATGTAAATATGATACAAGTTCAAATATGACCATCATAAGTTCATAACTTATTTAGGTTCAAATTACTTATGCATGACTTATACGGCTTAAGTCCATTGATTATCCAATCCTTATGTGTTCTTAGCATACATGTTCATTAAGCTACACTTCTCTTATCACCCTTCAATGTTAAAGATGGAAGATATAAGATCATAAGATCATTTACCTTTGATGAATGGATTTCTTCTTCTTGAAAATTTAACAATGGAAGTTTGACTTATAAGTGTTTATTCCCTCTAACACTTAAGTTGCTTTGTAAAGGAAAATTGTTGGATTAAATTTGAACAAGAAAATAATGAATCCAAGCTTGGTATTTATAGGATTGCTAAAGTTAGGGTAATTTGGTCTTTGGGTCATCCCACCTCCTTAAACTAACCTCCTTACTATTCATTTCTTACTTACCAAGTTTACATGCTAACCACAACACTTATCCAATACTTGTTCACCACAACTTTTACTTGGTCATCACATTAAACCATGTGATGATGGGTTGCCCCATGGGTAACCATAACCTATTTAGTTATTAGCTTGGGCTTAGGTTTAATTACTTAACTTAAGCTTTGGGCTTGTATTACCAACTTACCTAGACTTCTCCTTATCAACCACTTGGGCTTGCACATAACTTCTATTGGACTTTATAAATTGCTAAACAATCCCATAAGTCAATTTAAATTTGCTACAAGCCTTATTACATAGTGTTTACTGATAAGTGGGTTTTATGCCTACTTATTGGATATCAATTCACGAGAACTATGCCATCTCAAGTACATTTTAGTATATTTTTAGTTATATTTCATGATATTTTGTATTGCACGTACTGAGAACTCCTTTGGTGTGAAAGTGCAGGAACTGGCATGGCTCATCATTGGTTAGTGGTAATGAAGCTAATGGAGGTATGACACGAGGATCAAGCGGAGAAAAGAAACCAAGCATTGGTGGACAAATGAACAAAAGCAGCATGACAAGGATGAAGCAAAGAAGAGAACACAGAGTGCGCAGTTTTGCGAGAGTCGCCATGCGTCATGGCATTTGTATAAACTAAAACTCGCACCCACGCGCACCCACGCCATATTGACAAAGGAACCTCACAACCTGAACATAACTAATCTTGCTTACGCGCACCCACGCCATATTGACAAAGGAACCTCGTGCGGCCGCGTGCGACATCTGCAGCTGTTAATTAATTTTATTTTAATTTTTAAATTGGAAGTGTTTAAGTTGGTTAAAACTATTCTGGTTGGTACCAGACGTAGCTATCTATTATTTTTACGTGTTTTTCATAATAAAGAACTAGGGTTTTATGCTTTGAGCGAATTCCAACGTGGAGTCAAGTTTAGACTTAATATTTTCTACTTCATCTTTAGGATTCAATCACTGTTTACGTTTATGTTACTGGAGATTATTGAGGAGTTGAACGTTACGTTTGGATTATAATCAGCAATTGGGTTTGATCGATTTCATCTTCTCTTTCAATTGTTTATTTATTTTCCATGTATTGCTTTAATCCCATAATGGCTTTCGGTTCAGCGATGAACTAAACTTCATTATGGGATTCTAACGAATTTTAATATGTAGTCTAATTGATTGCTTGATTGCTGGACTGTTTGTGTATCATCAGGAATTTTATTATGGTTGATTTGAATGCATGAATGATTAATCACCATTCATTATATGTGCTTGTATGGAGTTGAAAAATAACATGCAAGTATGGTTGTAATCATGATAGCTTGCGTACATGGGGCTGTTTTACTTAGCTTTATATTTTGTGAATCAGATAGACATACTATTTCACCGTATGAGTTATATAAGGGCTTGTGCTTAAATTCAATATGGCTGCAATTTCACATTGAAATATAGTGAGGTTGATTTTATTGATGATTACATGATGTCTATTGTATGTGGATGTTATGTAAGTAGGTCATAATACATTGAAAATTGGTTATGTCTATATTCGTGCTCTTGGCTAATTTCCTGTTATACATGAATAATCTTGCATGATGGTGGTAATTAGATGAACTATTAAATGAAGTTAGGATCCCATTATTTCTAGATTTGATTTATTACATTAATATTCTTCTTTTAGTTATTATTTGAGTTTAGAATAATTCACAATCAGAAGCATTCGTTTAAGCATATAAAAATAGTGACTTAGTTGATGCATAATAGTTTAATTTAGAAACCTTTCTCCGTGGATCGATACTCTGCTTACTATGTATTACTTGTTGACACATGTATGCTTGCATGAGTTAGAGTTCTTTTGCTAGAACTGAAAAAGAGGCAATAAGTTTTTGGCGCCGTTCCTGGGGAAAGGCGTTTAAATTTAAATAATTATCATCAGTTTTAAGCTATATTGTATGACTTAAGACAAATCTAATCGTATCTCATTTCTATTTTTGTTTTTGTTTTTGTTTTAGGTAATTGTAGATATTTTATGCACATGCAATCATCTAATTCCGAATTGATACCAGCACAGGACGACATTAACGGTAGGGGTTGGAAATCGAGAGTGCGTAGAAATTTACAAGCAGCATTAGAAGGAACAACATCTAATATGGCAGAAGGACAAAGAGAAGAGCAAAGAGAGGAGTACAGGGCTCTGAGAGACAATTCCATGCCTAATATTAATGGACTACAGTCGAGCATAGTCAGACCAGCGATAGCAGCTAATACATTTATGATAAAATCGGGCACTATTCAGATGGTATAATTCAAGACTGATTTAGGGCTATCATACGAGATGATCCGAATGAACACCTGTTGAGTTTCATCGAAATATGTGATACATTCAGATATAACGGGGTGACGGAGGATGCTATCAAACTTAGGCTATTTTCGTTCTCATTGAGGGATAAAGCGAGAAGTTGGCTTCATTCTTTGCCTTCAGGATCAATTACTACATGGGAGGACCTAGCACAAAAGTTTTTAGCCAAGTTCTTCCCAATGGCTAAGACCGCGAAGATGAGGACAACAATCTCCCAATTTGAGCAGCAACAGGGTGAATCCTTATATGAAGCTTGGGAGAGATATAAAGAGATGCTAAGGAAGTGTCCACACCATGGTATGCCAGATTGGATGGCGATCAACACATTCTATAATGGATTGGGATGGCCGTCTAGGCTAATTATAGATGCAGCTGCAGGAGGAGCATTATGGGCAAAGAGTTATGAAGAGGCCTATAACCTTATCGAGACGATGGCAGCGAAGGATTTTCAAAACCTTACATCTCGGATGCCACAACCCAAAGTTACAAGTTTATTGGAAGTGGATGTTATTACTCAGTTGTCAGCACAAATGGCAGTTATGACATAGAAAATAGATTCATTGACAGAGAGTAAGGCAAAGACAGTTGCCTTTGTATGAGAAATTTGTGTAGGGTCACACTCCTCGGATCAATGTGCCATTAGTTCGGAGTCAGTACAGTATGTGAGTAATTATAGGAAGGACCAAGGCCAATTTCAAAACACATATACAACTCCAACAACCGCAACCATCCAAACTTCAGTTAGTCAAATAATCAAGGAAATCAACATAATCAGTTTCAACCGAATAATCAATTTTAGTCACAGCCAGCGCAACAACAGTTTACTCCAAGACCACCTTTTCTGCCGGGATTTTCTCAACAACAACAACAACATCACACTCCAGTTGCACCTCAACAGGAAAAGAAATCAGAAATGGAGGAGATGATGATGAAGTACATGGCAAACACAAAGGTAATGATCAAGAGCCAAGTAGTGACTATTAAAAATTTGGAAACTCAAATAGGGCAAATGGCGAGCATGCTTAACAACAAGCCCCAGGGTTCATTTCCAAGTACTACGAAAGTAAATCCACGAAGAGAAGGGAAGGAATAGTGTCAAGCGATCACATTAAGTTCTGGGAAAAAGACTGCAGAAACTGAGCATGGCGCGGCCGCGCCATGTTTTCAAGGAGAAGCCGCGCGGCCGCGCGAGGAAGAAAATGTGTCTGTTGAGAAATTAACCAATGAAAATTCTGAGTTACAGCAGGAAGAGAAAGATAAATCATGTTCAGTTGAGAAGCCCGTGAGTAAAACACCATTAGTTCATCCTCCGGTTCTGTATCCACAGAGATTGAATAAGTAGAGGGAAGATAAGCAATTTAGCAAGTTTTTGGAGGTCTTTAAAAAGCTGCAGATCAACATACCCTTCGCTGAGGCATTGGAACAGATGCCGAGTTATGAAAAGTTTATGAAGTGTATATTGTCAAGGAAAAGGAGATTAGAAGAGTTTGAGATAGTGGCCTTGACAGAGGAATGCAGTGTAGTGCTTCAGCGTAAATTACCTCCAAAGCTGAAGGATCTGGGCAGTTTCATAATTCCATGCACGATCGGGAAGATGAGTTTCAGTAAATGTTTATGTTATCTTGGGGCAAGTATCAATTTGATGCCCTTGTCAGTGTTCAACCAGTTGGGATTGCCGGCTCCGAGGCCGACAAATATTTCTTTGCAGCTAGCTGACAGATCCATCACGTATCCACGGGGAATTGTTGAAGATGTATTGGTGAAAGTGGATAAATTTATTTTTTTGGCTGACTTCATCATCATAGATTACGAGGAAGTTAAGAGTATACCAATCATACTTGGGAGACCATTCCTAGCTACAGGAAGGACCTTGATTGATGTTCAGAAAGGGGAACTCACTATGCGTGTTCATAATCAGGAGGTTACCATTAATGTCTTCAAGGCAATGAAGTTCCCAACAGATGAAGAGGAATGTTTCAGAGTTGATTTGGTGGACCATGTATTAAATTATGAAGTTGAGAGTCTGGTGGATTATGAACCATTGAGAAGTGTCATTGCTGAAAATTCAGAATTGGAGGATGAGGAATTTAAAGAACTTATGCACTTGCTTGATACCACTCCACAATTCAGAAAATTCAAAACACCTGTGGAGCCATTGAAGAAAGCTGGAGAAACGTCGATAAAATTGAAGCCATCTCTTGAGACACCTCCAGAACTTGAATTAAAACCACTTCCAGATCATTTGAGGTACACATTTTTAAATAAAGATTTAAAGCTACCTGTGATTATTTCTTCTGCACTAACATCTTTTCAGGAAAAAAACTGCTACGAGTGCTTAGAGAGTTTAAATCAGCTATTGGATGGACTATAGCAGATATTAAAGGGATCAGCCCTTCTTTTTGCATGCATAAGATCCTATTTGAAGATGATAGTAAGCCATCGGTAGAGCAACAAAGAAGACTTAATTCGATCATGAAAGAAGTGGTCAAGAAAGAAGTTTTGAAATGGCTGGATGCAGGTATAATATATCCGATTTCAGATAGTGCATGGGTGAGCCCAATGCAGTGTGTACCAAAGAAGGGTGGTATGACCGTTGTTTCAATTGAGAATAATGAGTTGATTCTAACACGAACAGTGACGTGGTGGAGAGTCTGCATGGATTACCGTAGGCTGAACAAAGCTACGAGGAAAGATCACTTCCCACAGCCATTCATTGATGAAATGTTGGATAGACTAACAGGTCATGAGTATTATTGCCTTCTGGACGGGTATTCAGGCTACAATCAGATTATGATAGCTCTAGAAGACCAGGAAAAGACTACCTTCACATGTCCATACGACACTTTTGCTTTCAGAAGGATGTCTTTCGGGTTGTGCAATGCTCCAGCCACGTTTCAGAGATGCATGATGGCAATATTTTCGGATATGGTGGAACAAAATGTAGAGGTATTTATGGACGATTTCTCAGTATTTGGGGATTCTTTTGATTTATGCCTTGAGAATTTGGTGATGGTCTTGAGAAGGTGTGTTGAAACAAATTTAGTACTGAATTGGGAAAAGTGCCATTTTATGGTATAAGAAGGAATTATATTGGGACACAAAGTTTTGAAGAAGGGACTCGAGGTGGACAAGGCTAAATTGGAAACTATTGAGAACTTGCCTCCACCTACTTTAGTAAAAGGTGTTCGCAGTTTTATGGGACATGCAGGTTTCTACCGCAGATTCATCAAGGACTTCTCCAAGATAACTAAACCACTATTCAGTTTGTTTGAGAAGGATGCACAGTTTAATTTTGATGAGGCTTGCGTGTCAGCATTTTAGCACTTGAAGGGGAAATTAACTTCAGCACCAGTGATTACTGCTCTAGATTTGGATTTGCCATTTGAATTAATGTGGGACGCCAGTGATTACGCTGTGGGGGCTGTTTTGGTTTAGAGAAAAGAGAAAATTTTTTATATGATCTACTATGCGAGCACGACCCTTACAGATGCGTAGTTGAACTACACCACCATAGAGAAAGAGTTATTAGCAGTTGTATACGGTTTTGATAAATTCCGAGCGTATTTGATTGGTACAAAGGTGATAGTGTACACGGATCACGCGGTAATTCGACATTTAGTGGCAAAGAAGGATGCCAAACCTCGGTTGATCAGATGGATTTTATTACTTCAGGAATTTGATTTGGAAGTCAAGGACAGAAAGGGAAATGAAAACCAAGTGGCAGACCACTTATCTCGACTAGAGAATCCAGAAAGGGAGGCAGACGACAAAGTTATAATCAATGATGAATTCTTTCTAGATGAGTAGTTGTTAGTGGTGAAAGGGAAAGTGCCATGGTTTACAGACTACGCGAACTACTTGGTGAGTAAGATGGTACCTTCTGACTTGGTGGGTCATCAAAAGAAAAAATTTCTGCATGATGTTAAATGGTTTATATGGGATGAGCCGTACTTGTTTAAATAGTATGCTGATCAAATGATAAGAAGGTGCATCCCATATAGCGAGGTTAAGGGTATTTTGCAGGATTGTCACGCTTCCATGTATGGGGGTCATTATGGTGGAGATCGAACATCGGCTAGAGTGCTACAAGCAGGATTCTACTGGTCAACAATTTTCAAGGATGCGTACAGTTTCGTCCAGAGGCGTGATAGATGTCAGAAAGTTGGGAACATCTCAAAAAGAAATGAAATGCCATTAAGTACGATCATCGAAGTAGAAATTTTTGATGTGTGGGGGATTGATTTCATGGGCCCTTTTGTTTCTTCTTGTAGAAATCTCTACATCTTGCTCGCAATGGATTATGTGTCAAAATGGGTAGAAGTGGCAGCTCTTCCGACAAATGATGCCAAGGTAGTCCTCAGGTTTTTACATAGAAGTATCTTCACGAGGTTTGGGACTCCAAGGGCCATCATTAGTGATGAAGGCAGTCACTTCTGCAACAAGCAGTTTACAGCTTTATTGGCCAAGTATGGGGTGAACCATCGTATTGCTACAGCTTATCACTCACAAATGAATGGCCAAGCTGAAGTGTCAAATCGAGATGTTAAAAGGATCCTTGAAAAAGTTGTGAATCCCACGAGGAAGGATTGGTCGTTAAAGCTGGATGATGCAGTATGGGCATACAAGACTGCATACAAAACTCCATTGGGCATGTCACCTTTTCAACTAGTCTACGGCAAAGCATGTCACCTTCCTATGGAGCTAGAGCATAAGGCATATTGGGCGATTCGAAAGCTCAATTTTGATTTGAAAGCTGCAGGGGAGAAACTTCTACTCCAACTCAATGAGTTTGATGAATTCAGACTACAGGCATATGAGAATTCAAAGCTATACAAAGAAAAGGGGAAGAAATGGCATGACCGCAAGATCACAGAGAGGACATTTGAGCCGGGACAAAGAGTTTTGCTTTTCAACTCCAGACATAAACTTTTTCCCGGGAAACTGAAATCAAGATGGTCAGGGCCATTTACAATGAAGATTGTCTTCCCACATGGTGCAATAGAAGTATATGATAAATTCCCGGACAAGCCGTTTAAAGTGAATGGGTAGCGGCTGAAGCATTACTTTGGTGGCAAGGTGGACAGACAAAAAGTTACCTCAATTCTTTCTTAGACATGAGATCCAGTGACAGTCAAGCTAATTGACTATAACTTAGCGCTTGATGGGAGGCAACCCATTATTTCTATCCCTAATTTTTTTTATTTAGTTTAGGTTGTTTTTGTTAGTTTATTTTCATTTTTAATTGTGATAGTCAGATTTGTTTTGCATGAATATCCGAGTAGCTGAATTTAGATATGAGTATGTTTGTGCATAACATCGAATTTATAGTATTAACGTAACACTCATGCTTCTTTAATATTTCATGCTTTGACAGTGCTTATTGGTGTTCTTATAGGTGTATTGGAGTGAATTCAGTAATTCTTTAAAGTGTTGGAAAGGAAAAATTGACAAGACAGATCGCAACCAGAGCGCGCTTCACCACCGCAAAAGCAACTCTGCAGGCAGACATAGCACTCATGCCCGCGCTCAATCTCCTTCGCAAAGTCGCGTGACCGCGTCAATTACAGTAGTAGAGTTGTGGCCAAGCGCCTAGGCTCCCAAGCCATGCAGATACCAAGCACTTAAGCGCTTAAAGTCAGTAACCAAATTGTGTTCCAACCGCCTAGGCGGTCCAACCCATGCAATGTCAAGCGCCTAGGCGCTTATAAACCCTCAAAACCCAATCGAGATCGCGATCCGCTACCAGAAATCAATTTTGTGCGTAAAAATGGCACTTTCATGGCACCACATCCTCATTGAAACACGCATTACGCTACCAGCACCGGACATTAAAATTTTTTTAAGTTTAAAAACGTGTTATGCTTCATATCTTTTATCACTTGATATAACAAAGAGCCATCTCAATCTCAATAATGCACATGTTTCCTCATCTCGAATCAATTACAAACTATGCCATAACTCTCCTCTCCATTACGTGATTGTCACTTCAGTGCTCACACCCACGATTATACCCACGACTCAGCATTATAAAGCTAGGGTTTCTGATTGGGTTGTGTAGAAATCAGTTTGGGGGTCATCAATCATTGGTTAGCAATCACTATCAGGCAAGTAATCCTCATTTTCTCTATTAATTTCAAATGGGTCCTAAGAGAGCACGTTCTGCCACTTCGTCATCATTATATTCCTCCAGTAACCAAGGCGAAGATGTTGTGGATCATACCAAATTTCTGAGTCTAGAAGCACAAACGGAGTATTATAGAATCGTGGCAAAGACGTTTGTAAAGGAGCAAAGTTTCAAACCTGAGAAGTAAGATGGTCAGCTAATGGATATGATTCACGAAAGAGGATGGGTTGGATTAACTGCAACCCCTATGCCTGTTTCAATGAGTATCGTCCGAGAATTCTATGCTAATGCTAAAGACACAATGAGTGGTCTATCTGTGGTTCGAGGATTTCAAATAGATTACAGACCACCAGCAATCAGAGAAATTTTCAGGATAACTGACACACCACCGACTGGTACGGTGAGGCTGCCCGCTTCGAGACTGATCTAGACATAGTCATTACTGATTTGTGCATTTCAGGCACGAAGTGGACTTGTAGGGCAACAACAAATCAATGAGAACTTTCCCACCCTTCACTTTGAATCCAGATGCTAAAGCGTGGAATCTGTTTATATGTGCAAAGCTTGTTCCGTCATCTCATCAGCACGAAATCACAACTGAGATGGCTGTTATTCTGTGGGGAATAGTCACTGGCAAGTATATTGATGTGGGCCACCTCATCCATCAAAATATGTTGTGTTACCTCAGTTGGAGTTTTCGGTTGTTCCCACTCAGTAACTGCTTCTACCTTTGCTGGATCCACAAAATTTCCATCTTTATATATAACATGTCCTAGAAACTGCACTCGTTAAAGCCAAAATCACACTTTGTGAATTTCGCATACAACCTCTCCTTCCGTAGTGTCTCCAACACTATCCTTAAATGTTCAGCATGATCTTCCAGCGTCTTGGAATAGACTAGAATATCATCAATGAACACTACAATGAACTTGTCCAAATACTATTTGAACACTCTGTTCATCAAATCCATGAATGCGGCCGACGCATTAGTCAAACCAAACGACATAACCAGGAACTTGTAATGACCATAACGAGTTCTGAACGTCATGTTAGGTACATCCTCCTTCCTTACTTTTTACTGATGATACCCCGTACGCAAATCTATCTTAGAAAAATACTTTTCCCCTTTCAACTGATCAAACAGATCATCGATCCATTAGCTCAGTTGAATGTACTTCCTGTATAATAGTTCTTGTAATTGAACCATTAGCTCCTTCATCTCAACTGGCGCCATCCTATATGGTGCCCTTGAAACTGGTGCAGTACCTGGTAACAGATCAATCACAAATTCGTCCTCCCTATCCGGTGGAATACCAGGTAATTCCTCCGGAAATACATCCACAAACTCTTGAAATATAGGTATCTGGTCCAAGCATGCTCCACTATTTGGGTATCCACAACATGGCACAAGTAACCTACACACCCTTTTCTCAACATCTTCTTAGCTTGTGTCATTGTTAGACAACAAGAGCACCTCGATGATTTACTATCGAACAACACTACCTTGGTTTTCTTAGAAAGCTAAAGGTTCACACTTTTCTTATGGCAATCTATTATAGCCTTATGGTTAATCAACCAATCCATACCAAGAATTACATCGAATTCTTTTAACCTTATCGGTACCAAATCTACCAATAATTTATTACCTCTAATATCTACGCAACAATCCTTATGAATATGTTCAATTGGGATTATCTCTTCATTTCCTAGCTTAATGTCTAAAGATATTGCTAACTTTTCAGGGATTAAACCAAATTGTTTAGCAAATCCACATGCTATAAAAGAATAAGTAGCACCCGAGTCAAATAACACATAAGCATTTATTTCATTGACTGGAATGATACCTGCTACTACGTCCGATGATGGAACCGCATCTTGGACAGTCATATTAAAAGTACGGGCTGAGGGTCTACCCACCGATGGTGTTGGTCCAGTAATGGCTAACTTACCACTACCAGAACCCTTATTACCCTCTAAACCTTTCTTCAGGTAATATCTTGCCATGTGATCCAACGATCCATAAACAAAACAACCATGATTTTTCTTAGGGTTATGACAGTTGGGTGGTAAATGTCCCTCCTTCCCACAGTTGTAACAAACTGATTTTCCCTTTAAACAGACTCCTAAATGAGTCTTTCTGCATGTCTTGTATGCTTCCATCCTACATTTAGGATCCCCTTGTTTCACCCCAGTATTCCCAGGGTTAAAGCTTTTCCTCTTTGGCATACTACCACTACTGCTGGCAACCTCTGCCTTATTTCCTCCCTCTCCTTTATTCTTATTCTTTCTTTCCTTGTGGTACTCAGTCAACGCCTGACTACCACCTTCAGCTATAATTGCTTTTGCCAGAATGGTCCCGTAGGAAGCACTCTGGAACACTAAAATCCTACTGTAGAGCCAGGGTTTCAGGCCCTGCTCAAACCTATGAGCCTTTCTCTCTTCCGTGTCCACTTGATGTGGAGAAAATCTTGCCAATTCATTGAATTTAGCTACATACTGGGGAACCGTCATATCCCCTTGTTTAACTTCCAAGAACTTAATCTCCATTCGTCCTTGCATA
This sequence comes from Panax ginseng, assembly GCA_020205605.1. Taxonomy (NCBI): domain Eukaryota; kingdom Viridiplantae; phylum Streptophyta; class Magnoliopsida; order Apiales; family Araliaceae; genus Panax; species Panax ginseng. The sequence continues at coordinate 86,203,947 of CM035139.1, read as the reverse complement.
CTAGTAGGGAAGTAGTTCTCGAAGAATAGAATTGTTCCCATGTAACTGCCTCCGTTCTCGCCCCACCCTGGTGAGCCTCCCACCAATAGTTGGCCTCCCCTTTCATCATGTAAGTCGCAAAAGAAGTCTTTTGCGCCTCACCTACGTTTGTAATAACAAACGCCTTCTCTATCTCTTTCACCCACGTCTGGGCCTCTAATAGGTCTGTCGTTCCTCTGAACTCCAGAGGACCCACACTTTTGAATTCTTTAAAGGTAGTTGTTCTAGCTACCCTAGGTGCTACGGGAATTCAACCCCCAACTTGAATAAATGATGCCATTAATAAATTAACGAACTCTTGCATAGGGTTATTTAGACCCCCCTAATTATCGTTATGTGACTCAGCCTCTTGATTACGTTATCTTCTTCTTGGCGGCAGTATGCTGATTAAATAAATAAAGTTTCATTATTATCTATTTAATTACTTAGTTATCATTCCCAAATAACAACTCATACCACAACAAGCACATTAAATAAAAACTTCATTATATTAATATGCTTTTCATAGTTCAAAACTATTTACACTTTGCTTCCATAGCCAAAAGCTATTACAATATTGTCCCGCGATTGACTTCTACAAAAATTAAGATTTACAAAAAGACTACCCTTTAATTATACAAAAAGGGTTTTACATCACTACCCATATACCAAAAAGATCTAATGATCTACTAACACTGCCTTATGGCATTCTCATGTTTCTGATTTGATAAAATCGAAATAATATCTCGACTATTTGTGTGTCGAGTCTGACCTGACTAAATAGAATAACAAGCAATTTTTGGTTTGAAATCCTCATGAGCACAGTTATAGATATAAGACATCCGTGTTATCTTCAGGTCTTTTTCAACCAGTTTCTTTCGAAGCTCTACGACCTCTTCTTTATAATCCCTAGCCTTATCTGTCATTAGCACCTTCTCATCGTGCTCTAACTCAAAATCTGCCTCTTCTAACTCCTTCGCCTCATATAGGGCGGTAATCTCTTCCTTTTGTGTCTGCACCACTGTGCGCAGATGCACATTTCTATCAAGCACGGCCAGATACAATGACCTCATTGCATCTGGAGGTGTTGACTCCTGAGTAGGTACCACCATATTAATCGATGTTACCTGTATATCTTCCTCCACGTCTATCATCATATCAATGTATGATTCTATTCCCATAGTTTCCTCAAAGTAATCCCCCTCAGAAATGTACTCCTCTGGATCCAAATCTTCCAGAACCACTAATGGTACCTCCAGCATAGGCATAGGTACTAGCTCCACTCGGTTCACAGACTGTTCGCTCACCACATGTATGTCTCTATACATCAAGCTATCGTTCGACATCTACAATAGCACATAACATGTTGATTAGTACATAATACACAATAGTATAATCATAAATCACATTTAATTAATTTAGGATTAATTTCCATCTTTTAAGTCTTTCGGTACTGAGTTTTCTCAATACCTTATTAACTCATTCGATTCGAATTTTACTTTCTTCGGACTTTACCTTCATTGCGAGGTTATTAGCCTAAGGTTCTTCCCCCTTCAGTTTTATAACCTAACACTTTGATACCAACCTGTGACGCCCCCAAATCCAGGTATCTTCAAACCCGACATATGGTGCTACACGGTACTCATAAATATACAATCATTCCATTGAAAACCTAACCCAATGAATGTATTAACTATCTTCTCATTACAATTATAGTAAAATCTTTCCTCGGGTTCATAAACCGATTACATCATTTGTTGTTCATAAGTATAATACACACAACTATACTAATTTATTACAGGATATTTAACCATTCATCTTAGCCTTTCCTTTATCTCTCTTAGAATTCTCAGTACGTTTGACTTTAGCTGCAATCATGTAATTCACGTAACAAGTGAGCATAACTAGCTCAACAAGTCTAACAAAGGATAATATCAATAACACATTCCTGAATTATATGATTATATTCCATAACTGAAAAAATAGTCATGAAGTACTACAAAACATTGATTAGTACTTAACAATTCATAACACCAATCCCCAAAGTATATATAATAGTTTAGGAATTCTGAACCTGTCGGAAGACCATGAACATTATCTTTCTATTTTCATACTTGAAAAGGACATCACATCACTAAGGTTGTACATCTGACATTTCTTACAAGCACTTCTAGGTGATCAGCCTATAGTACTTTATGTTGATCAACATTCATCCGTTAAACATATATACGTTTAAGATTTGGCAAACTCGCGTGCCCATTGAATAAATAATGAAAAATAATTTTGTTTGTGCATAGACAAACTTATCTTTGAATATGTACCAAATAAATTGGCATAGGATAGCGTTATCATTTCTATATAGAAAGACATGTTTACAAATCAATCTATCTCTTACGAATAGTCTAGCCGAGTTAAAACTGGCATTGACCCTTTCTTTAAAATCATTCATGCAACTCATTACAATGAATCACAGAAAACTTGGCTAACTTAAAGGTTAAACAAGAGTTAAGAAAACTTGCCTTCAAGCGTCTTTGAATACAATATTCAACAGTTCTCAGTCTTTATAGTATCTACGTGATATATTCACATAGCACATTGTAATTAGTTACCAAACAATCAATCATATTATTTCTACCAACTTCTTTCTCTTCTATGTTTTAATTGAAATTATTTCATTAATAATTTTAATTCAACTTACTACCCTTCATCACGGCTTGTTAACGTTCTTATGTTACTAACCAAAACTTGATCATCATTGGTGAAGTACTAACGTTGAATATCGTTCACAGTTTACTTACTTACACTTTGCGTTCTTCGTTTACTTACTAACAACTTGTGTTCAATTCCTAAGTTCATCATGATATATATAACATAGGAATGATCTTATTATGTATATTAAGTATATACAGTTGTCTTATAGTAGTCTTGAAATAATTAAGTTCAAAACCTAACTTATCTAACAATTCTGTTGTCTAAGAAGCACATGCCCCTATATATGGAACATCATGTACAAGAAACCAGCTTCAAATACTCCAAGCTCTCCTCCCAAGACTATAAAGACGTAACTCATACTTGTGAATGGAAAAATGCTACCCACTCTTCAGTAGCTACTAACACTGCATACAAAAATATTGCTGTGGCACATGACATGATAGTTCTGTCTACATAAGCGCATGCTGCACCATGAACTCTAGAAATTTTTGACAGTTAACTTTTTCGACGAACTTCCCGGGCTCATAACTTCTTCGTTATAAGTCTGAATTGGTCCGTTCAAAAGCCCACAACTCATAAATTACATACTCTAAGTGTTCATATAAGAATTTTATATTTCCAAATCTGTTAACTTGAAATTCACTTCTAAGTTCATTATTAAGCGTTCACTTATCGTTATTGAGCGTTCAATACTCGTTTTCTTCGTTCTAAGTTGGAATTCGACGATTCTTGAGTACACAACTCTTGAATACCATAACTCACGTGTTGACATTGAAAACCAACATTTCCAAGTCCCACGGCAACTTTTGACTACTAATCCGGGATTTCTACATTTTTAACGTTTAACGTCTAATTCCGTAAAATTCGTTATAACTTCGTTACTCGTGTTCTATTTGCCAAAATAAATGGAAAAACTCCATTGACTTTATCTACATCCTAACCAAGCAAGCTGTACATATTCTATCAAAGATGCTTTTCAATTTGTCCATCAACAACCAATTTAACGTTCAATGATTTCTACGATTTAAATTTACGTAAACCGTTACGATTCTTATTACACATGACTTAAAAATGTTTTAACCATTACAAGCCATCCTTATTCCTCCATAAGAGGCATGCTCCACCAATCTATGATTCCTTATGACAAGGAAATCAAAAGGATGGAAAAGAAACTAATATTTACGGAATATTACCTTTCCGTTCTTTACGTTCTTGCTAAAACTTCTAATGAAATGCTTCAAAGTAAGATGATTGCTTGTTTCTAGCTCTTTCTCTCACTCAATATAAGTTGGACAATTCTTGTAAAACCACAAATGATCAACTTAAGCCTTTCTTTTATAGGCAAACCTAATGGAGGGCATACTGGTCTTTCTTCCCACCTCCTTACTATTCAATTTTTCATCACCAAGTAAATTTCTTTAATTGGTCATCAAGTAGGTTACTTTACTTGACCATCAAGTGGCCGGCCCACAAGGTCTTATGGGTCCCCCCCAAGGGTTGTCCCATGGGTTTTACCCATCCAGTGACCCATCGGTTCGATCCGCGTTTCATTTTCTTGGATCGAGTTTAATTAAACTTAACATCAGGCCTTAACTTAGGCTTGATAACACAATTCATTGGGCTTGATATAATCCAAGTCCAATTGGATCATACTAAGTCCTTAAACTCTAAGTCCATTAACACCAATTGTATTCTACACGTATAATTCACGTATTCTCTTTGTATAATATTCATACAATCTTTGTATTATACGTCGTTTTAATCTTCATACTATACTCGTATACTAACTAGTATCATACTTGTATTCCTCACGCATAATAACCTAAATCATTATACGCATTTCATTTCCTTCTCGGAAATCACTTTCCTTAACCCATAGGTTTTAAGTCCACAGGTGAAGACTTCATTTTCCATTACTGAGATATTATTGGATATTCCATCTTGTCTTAGAATTCTATCATTACGTGTTTCTCAGAATTTCAAACTTAATTCCCGAGCAGAAATGGATGAATAGTGTTTTTACGAGAATTTCTCAAAAAACTTTTATTTTCGTCTTGGAAATTCAAAACAATTAATTCTAGCACATATCCAGAATACTAACCACATCCACACATTCTAGGTCATAAAACGACCTTCACATAGCTTACTCGCATAAATAATCAATTAAATTCATTTAATTCACATAATAAAATAAAAAATTTAATTCTCATATAAATCCAATTTTCTCGGGCGTTACATGTTTTGTAATAGATCTGTTCACTTGCATGTTGGCTACATACTGAAAGTATTAGATCACATAAAGCAAACCCAGAACTCAAGATATAAGGATCCAAAGTAGCACACTCGATTTGTTCTCCAAAGTAGCACACTCTGACACAATTTTTTGAGGCTTAGATCTTTCTGGTTAAGGATGTTTAGACTTGACTATTGTTCAACACATGTTCTCTGTTAGTTTCTCTCCATAGCCCGACGTCTAGAACACATTTACCATGAACAGATTTCACGATATAAGGTCAACAAAAGCGTTGACCGGCCATGACTTAATTTTCTGAGCAGCCCAGAAACTTGATGAATAGCTCTGACAGTATGTTCTGATCATTAGATGTTGCTCATGTGTTATGTTTTGGTCCAGAAATTGTTATGAACTTGTACTATTACATATATACTACAATAATTGATTAATAGATGGCCCAGAAACATTGTATACAGTATATCACACATGGTCAAACATAGCCTTTCGAACACTGACTTGGTGTGTTCTTGAGCCTCGAGAACACCTAAGGCAATGCTTTCTGTCGCCAAAGGCTTTAGCGACAGACTTAGTTAATTTTAATTAATTAATTTTCAAAAACATTTAAAAATAGAAATTAAATTCTAAAAATTACAATAATTATTTTAAGTTATAAAAATTAACTTTTAATAATTTGACATATTTTTCATAAAATATTAGTATTTATTTAAAGGTTATTGATATTTAATTTATTTTATAAATGCATTAAATAAATTAATTAAAAATAATTTTATTATATTAAAATAATTTTAAATAATAATAAGGTATTTAAAAATATTTGAAGTTATAAAATATAACTTTTAATATTTTAAATTAAATTTCATTAATTATTTAATATTAATGATATTAGATTTATTTAATAATTATATTAAATAAATTAATTAAAAATGATTTTAATATTAGAAAAAATTATTTTAAATAAAAATAAAGTGTTTAAAAATATTTAAAGTTATAAAATATAACTTTTAATATTTAAAGGATAATTTCATTAATAATTTAATATTAATGATATTAATTTAATATTAAATTTATTTAATAAAATATCAAATAAATAGGTTAAAAATGATTTTATTAATTTAAAAATCATTTAAAAAGGATATAAATGAATTAAAAATATTTTAAGTTATAATTAATGACTTTTAATATTTTGATAAATAGTACATTATTATTTTAATATTAATGGTAATTATTTAAAATGATTTTAATTATTTTAAAAATTATTTAAGGGTAATATTAGTACTTTAAAATATTTTGAGTTATTATAAATAACCTTAATATTTTGGGAATAGTTTCATTAATAGTTTAATATTAATTAAATATTAATGATGATAGAATTATTTAATATTTAAATTATTTAATAATGATTCCAGTGTGTGAAAATTCATGATAATTTATAATAATTATTTAAAAATTATTATAAGGCTATGAGAAATATTTCGATTGATATTTAAAATATCTAAACGAATATTGAACTACACGATAGAGTCTTAGACTCGATAATTACCCAATAAAGCTATCGGTACACCGAAATATTTCAGAAATTGATCTGGACTTAGATAACTTGACTAAATATGTTTTTGTTTGTGATCCAATGACTACTAAACATATGTGACAATGTGATTAGGTAATGTGCTAACTACAAATAGCAGTACTATGTTTTATGATATAATGTTCTAATCGAACAAATGATCTTATTAATGATAGGTTTCGGTATAAAAGATAAAACTAAGTTACGTTATTGTAAGCAGCTGCTCAGGCAAGTATCCTACCTTTGCATTTACTTTATGCAATGGACATGAGTAAGAAAGTTTCAGAACCATATTATTGTGTCAGATTTTTAACTCTATTATTATTGATTTTGTATCCAATTATTCAAAGTCATTCAAGTTCTTAAATTATCCGATCATTGTTTATCAACATAGTATTATCGCATAATCCACATATTTATTATGTTCGTTAATTTCTAAATATGGTTATACAAGTGTCCCCACTTGGATAATCATTGTATTTAATCAAATGTTGATACATACTTATTGATTTCTAGTATGTATACGTTGACGTAAAAGCCGTCTAAGCTATTTGATTTGGCTTGACACAAACTTAAAAATATTGTTGAACAAGATAGAACTTTATTGTATCCAACCAAATTATTTTGGTTCGGATTCCCGACTAAGTATGAACATCCCGAACATAGGAAAACTTTTGTGCACCTAAGGTGGATAAGATGAACGATAATATCGTTATTGCATGTAATATTGATCAATACAGGGGCATAACGGGCTGATCACCCCCCGTGCCTGTAAATTATGATGGGTTACAGATGAAGTTCTGTTTAACCTTTTCGAAAATAGAAAACAATGTTCTTAGTCTGTCGACTGATACTCAGTTATAGTCAGTACGTAATTTTAAAAATTTGATATAGAATTGATATGTTGTTATTATTGGTTCAGCTTCATAACTGTTGATTCGTTATAGAAGTGTCATTCAAAGAAAATATTTAATCTTTTTAGCTAGTATCTATTATTTTTATTACTTGCTGGGCAATCAAATGCTCATTCTTGCTTTAAATTTAAATATTTTCAGTTAAGTATGATGAACCCGAAGGATCAGGCAAGAACAAGGGGAAAGGAAAGTTGTTCGAATGAGTTTTATAATATTTTGTGTAATAGTTAAAGTTTATTAAGATAATGATATTTATTATCTATGATGTAATGAATGTTTAAAGGTCGCGTACCTGGGATTTACACTTTGATTTATGTAAATTAAGTTTGGTATCTATATTATTGTTATTATTATTAGTATTATTCCACTCATAGAAATGGTATCGTGAAGCACTGAGTTCGGGTTTCAAGTACCTTGGACCTCATGGACCTTATCCTTGGCTAAAACCCGCTCATCGTGTTCTTGTTCCCACATTGACTCCACATCTGTCTTATCCTGCAAGACAGCCTGGAGCTCTACTCGTAACTCCTTCACCTCTTGACAATAGTGGAGATTCCTGTCTAGCACTGCCATGAATAGTGACATCATAGACTCCCCTTGGGGTGTCTCTTCTGCAAGTGTTATTGGGTTGAAAGACACAACCTCCACTTCCTTTTCCATCATGCCATCAAATACTGACATGAGATCGGGGTCCTCTGAGTCTCCAGACTCAATCACTACTACCTTTGGCTCCTCTGTTGTAGGGTTCGGTATAACCTCTATCTAGTTAACCGATTCTTCACTAACTTCCTGCACATCTCTATACATTCCATTTCCACCTGACATCTGCACAACAAAGTTAAGTTTGATTAGTACACGTTCGTAGAATAATAAAAACACATAACATATTTATAATGCATTTTTATAAGGTTATTTTCTTCTTTTACTTCTTTGACTTCTCTTAAGGTTATGACTTAAGGTTTTAATTCCCCCTTAAGTTTTATAACCTAATGCTTTGATACCAACCTGTGAAGCCCCCAAATCTGGGTATCTTCTAACCCGACAGATGGTGCTCCATGGTGCTACAGTTTACACAAACATTCAATTGAAATACCTCAAAAGATTGAATATTTCTTGTATATATATTAAAAATCTATATTAACATTCCCCAAGTTCTTTATAACTGTTACATTTGTTCTTGTCATAATATCAAATATTATCATTACAAACATATACTATTACATAGGTATTCTACGGGTTCGTCTTCGCCTTTCCTTTATCCTTGTCGGATCCTTCGGTCCGTTCTGTCTTAGCTACATTTATATGGTCCAAGAAAGAGTGAGCATGACTAGCTTATCAAGTACAACAATTCTACTTAACAATATGCTTGAATTATACAAAATATATATCTTCAATAATTGAACAATATTTATGAAGTACTATCGATAATTCACAATACCCCTTCTCTTTTCCTTAAAACGTTTTACAATAACAATATTCAGTAAAACATTAATTCCGGTCCAAGACCTTGAGCATTTCATACTTTATTTTAAAAAGGACATCTCGACACAAATTCCGTAAGTCCGACATTTCTTACGAGCACGTCTAGGTGATCAGCCTATAGTACTCTATGTTGATCAACACTACATTTATTACACGTATGTACGTTTAAGTTGTGGCAACCTCACATGCCTGTCGTTTGACGATAAAACATTTTAGCATACTCAGTCTTCATTTGAAAACCACACCAATATAACTTGGTAAAACATTGACTGTACTTTGATAGATTATAAGAAATCCAACATATCTTAAGTCTAGCCGAAAGAATTGGTTTTGACTTCATCAGACATTAATTCATGCGTAAGAATACATGAACCACAAAGCTTGTCTAGATTGAACATAGACAAGGGTTAGAATACTTGCCTTCAGTGTCTGTTACGGTTATTACACGTTCACATTAAGTCTTTAAGGTCTATACAGTAGATGATCACATCACATAACACATTAGGTCATGAATAAACATGCATGGTTCCTAATGAATCTTACCCTTCTTCTCAATCTAAACAGATATTAAATTTGTTACTATTGGTTTCAGTTTGCCGCTTATAGTTTACATTGTCATTACATTTATGTTCGATTGGTTATCATTAAAATTTAGTCATCATACTTTAAGGTTTAACAATGCCTTACAATATTATAATTAAGCTTTAATTCATTGTTAGTCAATTAACATCCTTGCTCTACTTACAAACATTTTTCACTGTTAAAACCCTAGGGCTGGCATTGCGGTGCCACCCTTTCTTCTCTATCTTCATTTATGGCCCTGAGTTAGCGATGGTTAAGTGCAGGCTCTCGGTGATCTGTGGCGGCTGCACACAGTCTAAGTCATTCTGCCGTGTTGCGGCGTTAAAGTTCAGTAGGTCAGGTGCATGACTCGGCACTGGAGCGCCACCAATAAGCCTTGGGTTGGCGCCGCGGCGATAGCTCTGTGTACCAGATGACTTTGACAGATTTTTAACTCTGTGAACTTCCCGGACTCCAAATTTAATCATTTTAAGTCTGAATTGGCTCGTTCAAAAGCCATTAGCTCACAAATAACATACTCTATGTGTCCATGCAAGAATTTTATATTTTTGACTTCATTAACTCAAAATTCACTTATTGGTTTAGTTTTTAACGAAAACGATAAACGTTCTTGAACGTTCAACGCTCGTTTCTTCGTTCTAAGTCAAAATTTTGCCATTTTTGAGTCCTCAACTCTATAATGCCAAATAAGACTTGTCTCCATTGAAAACCAACATTTTTAAGTTCAAACACAAAATCCAACTTCCATTCCGAGAATTTCATGAATTCGACGATTATCGTTCAATCGTGTGAATTCTGGCAAAACTTCGTTACTTAGGATTTGATCATCGTTCTAAATGAATTCAATTCATCCTATAGACATCTCAACTTACACATTACAACAACTTATTTTTAATTTAGGTTATGGCTTATTCTTCATAAGTTTATAACTTAACAAATTTTAAACTACTAGATTCCATTTCTTATGACTTATTATTGATTCAAGTCCTTGAATCAATATTCATACATCTTATTAACATATCAACTTTATTTATGTAAATATGATACAAGTTCAAATATGACCATCATAATTTCATAACTTTTTTTGGTTCAAATTACTTATGCATGACTTATACGGCTTACGTCCATTGATTATCCAATCCTTGTGTGTTCTTAGCATACATGTTCATTAAGCTATACTTCTCTTATCACCCTTCAATGGATGATATAGAAGATATAAGATCATAAGATCATTTACCTTTAATGACTAGCTTTCTTCTTCTTGAAAATTTAATAATGGAAGTTTAACTTATAAGTGCTTATTCTCTCTAACACTTAAGTTTCTTTGTAAAGAAAAATTGTTGGATTAAATTTTAACGAGCAAATAATGAATCCAAGCTTGGTATTTATAGGATTGAAAAAGTTAGGGTAATTTGGTCTTTAGGTCATCCCACCTCCTTAAACTAACCTCCTTACTATTCATTTCTTACTTACCAAGTTTACTTGCTAACCACAACACTTATCGAATACTTGTTCACCACAACTTTTACTTGGTCATCACATTAAACCATGTGATCATGGGTTGCCCCATGGGTCACCATAACCTATTTAATTATTAGCTTGGGCTTAGGTTTAACTACTTAACTTAAGCTTTGGGCTTGTATTACCAACTTACTTAGACTTCTCCTTTATCAACCACTTGGGCTTGCACATAACTTCTATTGGACTTTATCAATTGCTAAACAATCCCATAAGTCCATTTCAATTTGCTACAAGCCTTATTACATAGTGTTTACGTATTCTACTTGTATTCTCACTCGTATATTAATTCACAACATACGATATTCCATCCTTCGTACATATTCGTATAATACTCGTATTCGTTACTTCGTACCATAAATACGTATCATACGATCATTATATTAACTCCTAATGCTTTATTTTCCATAACATTCTCGAATTACGCTCGCATGCGAAAAATTACGTACTTTACATTAACTCCTAACGCTTTATTTTCCTTAACATTCTCGAATTACGCTCGCATGCGAAAAATTACGTTTTCCATACTTGAATTATTATTACATAATCCAACTTACTTCGTTATTCTACCGTTACATATTTCTAGGAAGTTCAAAAATAATTACCGAGCAAAAATTGATGAATAGTGTGTTTTGGAAAATTTCTCGAAAATCTTTTATTTTCGTCTTGGAAATTCAAACACTTTAATTCCTTCACGTAGTTAAAATACTACAACATTCCGACGTTTCTAGGTTATAGAACGACATTCATCTTACTTACTCATAGTAATAACAAATAATATAATTTTATTCATTATTAATTCAAATAAAATTATTTTACAGATTATTCGATTTTCTGGATCATTACAAAACCTAGGTTATAACCTTAGTAGAAAACTCAAGTATAGTATGTAAGTGATGGGTTGTGGAAATCCAACGAGTTTTATTATGATACTGAAGTTGTTTAATTAAATCAAAAATAATTGATAGATGTCTTAAACTTCTTAATTCTAACATGGATAGCGTATCACATAAAGCCTAATAGTTTTCTTCCTTTCCTCGGATCATGCCGCCTAGGAGACTACCGCGGAACCAGAGGGAAGAAGGATTCGTTAACAATTGTGGAAGGGGAAATGTTGATCCAATGCATAACTTCGTTAACCTATTAACTGAGGCAATGCAAACATACCCCCGCCAGCAGCAGGGCAGCCAGGAGAACACTTGGCTAGCTTTAAGGACTTTAAATTGGTAGGACCACCGGAGTTCTGGGGAACCTTGGACCCAATTAAAGCCCAGACATAGATAGAAGAAATAGAGAAGGTGTTTGAGGTCGCACGCGTGGCTGAAGCAAAGAAGATGAGTTTTGCCACTTTCATGATGAAGGGTGAAGCTAACTATTGGTGGAAAGCCAATAAGGGATGAGCAGATGAGGGAGTTATTCCTTGTGACAGATTTAAGGAGCTATTCCTCGAGAATTACTTCTAAGAGAATACGCAACAGGATATGGAAATTAAGTTTCTGGAACTGAAGAAAGGTAGTATGTCTGTTGCAGAGTATGCGACAAAATTTAACGAGTTGACCCTATTCGCTTCACATCAGGTTAACACGGAGGCCAGGAAGGCAAGAAGGTTTGAATTAAGACTAAAACCATGGGTGCAGAAAGCAGTGGTTGTATTAAATATTAAGACTTACTCGGATCTATTGGAAAGGGCTATCATTACCGAAGGAGGAAATGAAGCCATCGCTCGATTCAAACAAGAAAAGAAGACCGGGAAAGGATGAAATGGGGAAGCGTGAGGCAAAGAACCCCAATAAGCGTAAATGGACAGAGAGCCAATCCTTTAGAGGTAATAAGTCCGGGGGGGAGGCCAAGAAAAGTATGAAGTGAAACAACTATGGGAGGAATCACTCAAGCGAAAGTGCATGAAGGGTAAGAGTGTTTGTTATCGCCAGGACAATGGGGCACATGGCTCCTCGGTCCTAATAAGCGAAGGAGAATGTTTCTCGTGTATAGCCACGGACCATCAACAAGGACTGCCCAAAGAGAAAGGGCAATGCAGCTAGCGGAAACCGCAACAACAACAACAAAAATGGGATGAACATTGGAGGGCCAGCCAGTCAAGCCAACAGACCAATGGCACGAATGTTCAACATGATCGTACAGGATGCGGTGGAGTCTAAGGATGTGGTGTCAAGTATCATTTTGATCAATGATATAGATGCATATATATTATTTTATTTGGGTGCTACCTGCTCTTTTGTTTCTGAAGAATTTGCTAAACAGTTAGACTTACCTCGTGAGAGATTAGAACACCCTATGAACGTAGCAGTAGCGAACAAGAAAATTATCCCCGTAGAATACATTCATAAGAGTTGTTATACCAAATTGCAAGGATTTAAGCTCAAAGTGGATTTGATACTGATTTCGTTTGGGGGAGTTCGATGTAATCCTTGGGAATGATTGGTTATCGGTTCATGGAGCAGTTATGGACTGTAAGAAGAAGTGTGTACACCTTAAGACTCCGAATAAGTCGAAGGTGGTATTTTATGGTAGAAAATCGCCGAGACAATCTCATTGTCTAATGATGGTGCAAGCACAAAGATTTCTTAAGAAGGGTTGTATAGGTTATTTGGCTCACGTGGTTGATACTCGATGAGTCGACGGTGAACTGAGTCAGATACCTACTGTAAGGGATTTCATTGATGTCTTTCTTCACGAGATTCTGGGATTGCCACTAGATAGAGAGATTGAGTTTGTTATCGATTTGGGACCAGGGATAACACTGGTATACAAATCGTCGTATCATATGGCACCGGTAGAGATGAAAGAACTGATGGCTCAATTATAATAACTTTTGTAGATTTTCTATATAAAATAAATAAGAAATTTTAAGCGTATAATAGATTTTTTTTTAATTAACTTGAGCGAGACTAAGTGTCATTCCAGTAAAGTGAGCGATAAATTCCATTCAGCGAATACATTTATTACTTGAAAAATTAGAAATAATTTTGGAATTATTAATTACCACAAATTATATGGTAAAATAAATTTACACAAATATATAATAAATTTTACAAATATTTTTATTAATTATTTTCCATGAAAACATGATTGGAAATAATATATGAAGTGATAATTAGATTTATATAATAAATATTTTATTATATGAATTGTTGAGAATATTTAAGTTAATTATTTTAACTTGATTATTGATGTTGTGTACGAAGAATAAATCGGACATGAGATCGAACCACCTGGATTGGGATTGTGATCAAGAGATGAGAATAATAATATTATATTATTTATATAATGATTTTACTGATTACCATAATTATGTCTTTTATATGTGAATGAGAGATAATATTATTGAGCAATGACGGTCAATTAGGTCATAGCATATTACCGTGTGCTTGTGAAACCCTAATTATTAAACTTCGGTTATGGGGTATTTACGAGTAGTATTTGTGTATATATGAAATTCTTGTGAATAAGAATATCGGTAATTAGAAGAAACCTAATTCTTTGTTGTACATCGATAATTAGGACAAACCCTAATTATTATAACCCTAACAGGTTGAAATTAGAAAGCGTAACTTGACGTGTTAGTAACATACACGAGATAATTAAAGAACCACTAATGGTCGATTAGAAACCTAATTTTAATTCTAGGGTTTAATTTAGATGTTATTGTATAAGTGTTTTAATTTACCAAAGGATAGAAGTTAATTGGTAAATTATAAAATTAAATCTAGTGATGAAATATTACATTTAATTGCCTTGTACAAGATTGCCCATACACTCTTAAACAAAGCCCAACCATCACCCATAACAAATCGAAGCAAGAATCGAAATTTTTTGGCAAAGAAAGGGTATAAGAACACTAAACCTAGAAATCCTTTGATTCGATGTTATTTGATACAATTGATTGTTTAAAGTTGTGTAATAGAATGTTAATTGATGATATGGGTTGATAAATCAAAGACCCATAACATCAAAGTGCAATTTGAAGATTTAAGCAAGTTGGAAAAAAACCGAATTACATTATTTTTCACCAAATGTCGAGGCCATAACTCTTTGCTCGATCATGAGTTTTGTTCTTCAAAAGTTGTTATGTATAGCACGATATGTGGTCTTTAATCTGCAAAAAAGAATCAAGTCCATATCATGTATAGATTAGAAGTTATAGATGGTCAAACATGGTTGTGGATCATGATAAAAACTGTTTTTTGGCGATCTGTAATGGGGCATTCTCGTCCACTTTTGTGCTTTAAAAAGGTCTGAACTTTTGATATGTTGTAGTGCACTTTGAGTTAGGAAGCCATAGGCTTTGGAATGACCTCATTCCGACCTCGGATGAGGAATTACGGTGATTGGAAGGAAATGTGTCAAAAGCTGAAAGTCGGCGGGGGGATGTGCTATTCGAGGACACTTATTTCGATCAGTTAATATTTTCAAAACCTTCTGGGCTTTTGGTATGTTATAGTACACCGAATAAGCTTTCCATAGACTCAAAGCGGACTAAATCCGATGTCGAGGAGAGAGTTATGACATTTCAAAGTAGTAGTGTCAAAACTTCCCAACAAGTGCAGTGCAGTCCATTTGAACGGAATTTACTGGGCTGATGTGTTGGAATTTGGAAATGGTCAAAGAATAAAAGTTTGTAGCCCCAGAAGTTAGCTTGGCGTGGGCTCAAGAATCGCTCAAAAATGTTTTAAAATGAAAGAGTTATGATTTGTTTTAGCGGAAGAGGTAAAAGCTGAAGCGAGATTGAAAAGCTGTTATGAGCGTCCACTTTTGGCCTTTTGTTTGGGCTACCTAATGAACCCGAATTGGGTAATTCGTATTTTTAAAAATAGTCTTACATACCATGTATAACATATCCAAAATCAGATTAATCGGAGTTATGAGCAATGCGTTAGAAAATGCATAAGTGAGCTATTGAAAAATTAGTATAAACCAAGTCCCATCATCGACTAAGTTGAGAACTTCACCATTTTCTAAACATATAAATAGAAGGGCTTGACCTTTGTTTCATTCACCAACAATAAGGCCTCCAATTTTTTTTTGAGAAAGGCTTTGTTGTGGGAGAACTTTTATAAAGATCTCCTTAGTTAAATTTTGGCGTGGAAGTGCGTATTAGATCACGTGGAATTAGTATTTAGGGTATGTTTCTTATTTAATTTTGTAATGTTATTATTTTTTAATTGTTAGTTAAAGTTTGAATTTTTGAAGTTTAGTTAGTGTTGTTAATAAACTAGTTAGTTTACTATGTTTATTTTGGCTTAGAATTGGTTATGTAAATGAGTTATTTGTGATGACTTTTAATATTTTGTGATGAATTTCATTAATTAATTATTATTAATGATATTAAAGTTATTTAATGATTATATTAAATAATTTAGTTTAAAAATGATTTTAATATTATAAAATCATTTTAAATGAAAATAAGGTATTTAAAAATATTTTAAGTTATAAAATATAACTTTTAATATTTAAATGATAATTTCATTAATAATTAAATATTAATGATATTAAGATAATATTAATGATATTTAGTTTATTTAATAATTATTATTAAATAAATAGTTTAAAAATGGTTTTACTTATTTAAAAACCATTTAAAAGAGGATATTAAGGATTTAAAAATATTTTAAGTTATAATTAATGACTTTTAATATTTGGATAAATAGTACATTAATATTTAAATATTAATGGTAATTATTTAGGTAATATAAATATTTTAAAAATAGTTTGAGTTATTATAAATAACTTTTATATTTTAGCGATGGTTTCATTAATAGTTTAGTATTAATTAAACTATTAATGATAATGGAATTGTTTAATGTTTAAATCATTTAATTATGATTAGATATTTGAAAGTTATAATAAAAGCCAAACTAAATGACTTGAGAACCGATTATGAAGTTACGAATTTGAAGAACACACTATAATGTAACAGTTATATCACTATAGGCCCTTTAGTAATGATTTGAATTATTTTAAATTTTTCAATTTAAAAATTGCGAAAATGATTAAAAATAAGATATACGATATTCTGAGATGTTGAGGTATAGAATAAGAGTCTTAGACTAGGTATTTACCCGATAAAAGCAATAAATCGACTGTAAACAAATGTCGGACCTTATAAAAGAAAGAAAAAAAAGACTCTTGTAAGAGCATGGATGAGATATTTGAAAATGTATAAAAATATTTCAAGTATAGAATATGAACTAAAAGTATGATCAACATGATTATGTGATTGGACTATGTCTTTGTTGTAATAGGCAGCGATATTATGTGTTAAGATATATTGTTCTAATCGAGCGAATGATCGATTATTGATAGGTTGTGATAAAGAGATAAAACCTAAGTTGAGATTTGTAATCGGTGAATCGAGTAGTATCCTACCTTTGCATTTTCTTTATCTGATGGACATGAGTAAGTTTTGAAATTATTCTATTCACATCTGCAGTTATATGCGCTTTGATTATCAACATGTTAGCTCGGATATATATTACATTAAGTTGATTTCTAAATGGTTATACAAGTGTCCCCACTTGGATAACCATAGCATTATTCACATGTTGATATACCTCATCGATTACCCGTATACATATATGTTGAATTACATATTATTGTTGAGCAAGATTAAAAACCTTGGGTTTGGAACCGAGCATGTATGAACATCCCTATATGGGAAGATTTTTGCGCCCAAGGCGGATAGAGTGAAGATGAATTTACGTTCAAGTTATGTAGTATTGATCAATCTGAGAATCAATGAGTGATCACCCTCCGTGCCAAATAAGCTAAAGCGGTTTGGGATGGATTTACGCGAAACCTTTTCAAAAATGAAAAGAATGTTCATAGTATGATTCTTAAACCCTATTCATGGGTAGAGCGAGAGCCAAATTTAAATAATTTGGAAGAGATTTGTTATGTGAATTTTTATCGATCTGATTACTTCACACTTTCGATTAGATTGTAGAAGTGTTATGTAAAGAGAATACTTATATTCTTTACGACTTATATATATAATTGCTATTACTTCTTTGGGCACTCAAATGCTCATCCTTGCTTAAATTAAATGTTTTCGAGTTATGTATGAGCAACTTTGAAGGCTCGAGCACGAACAAAAGAAAAGGAAAGGCGATCGAATAAGTGTGTATCATGAGTTAATGGTTATAGTTGTATTGGTATCTATTCAAGTATTATAAGGAATGTATTTGAAGGTCACGTGCACAGGGAAGTAAACTTTGATGTATGTAAATTAAGTTCGAATGTATTATTATTTTAGTATTATTGACAAAGAAATGGTATAAATGGAGAACAGAGTTAGGGTTTCAAGTACACAGATTTGGGGTTAAATCACAGGTTGGTATCAAAAGGCATTTGGTTATGAAGCTTAGGTAGAAATACGAGACTAATAACATAATGATTAGGATAAGTATTAACTCATCTAGAGTTAGTTGGTCGATAAGATTCAAAGATGAATCTCGGCGAGTGTAAAACCTGAGTTCCCCAACTCGATTATAAAGTTAAGCAGTAGTGGGGAATAGATTGAGTCTAAAAAGGCTGAAAGTGCGATTATGAGAGATCGTAAAATAAAATGATCAAGATATAGAACTAAATCGTAATATATACGATGAGATCACCCGTGATCTGATAAAGGCTATAATGACGGAAGGAATCAATCGATGATTGGAAAGTTTCTGACAAGATTCTTTGTGTATGAATTATACTTATCAATTGAGTACAGATCCGGAAGAAATTATAAATCTGAATAAATTATTATGGAGAATGGGGTTAGTGTTAGATGGGGATTCAATTGAGGACTCATGTATGGCCAATTTGAGTTGTATGATTCTTCATTATGGGAGCTGAATTGTACTTGGTGTAAAAACCACTTAGTTTACAGCGCGATAATCATTGAAATGTACGTATCGCGCTATTTGTTATATGCACATTAAGAGGATGACTCCATTCTCGGTGTATATGAGGTAGATAGAGTCGTAGATAGAGAATATAAGATTAAGTTCGAGTTCTTAAAACTCATACCTATGAGACATTCTTGACTCATAATTATATGAAATGTTTATGAACCCCTCGTGAATGGGCCTTGAAAGGTCCGACTAGGATAAGTTCTTAAACTCATATGATTGTTGCAATTTATGAACTTCGTAAGTGTGGTTTGATGAAGCTAGGTATAGTTTTGTGTGAATGGAGTGTTATGGATTACGAGGAGCAGATAGATTGTTAAGTAAATGATTTTTAGTGAAGGTGTTAGGTTTTCCTAAACTCCTAGCTATGCTAAACTTCAAAATTTTTTGACATCAAGCTAAATCGCACTATGTGCTTTTGAAAACAAAAATGTAGACTAAGTAATCATTTTTGAAAGCGGTTTAAAAATACAGTCTATGCTACTTATTTTGGCTGAGGCATAAATGATTTGAAATATCAAAATTGTTTTTAATTATCACTCATGTACCATGTAACTTTGATGCGAGAGATGATAAAAATGTGATGGAGTTATAAATCTGAGAATACTTAGTGTGAATTTGACTGAAGTCGTCGTTCCACTATTGTATGATGTGTTATGACAAAATCATACAATGGCGGCATCCTCAGCGGATTATTAATCTGATCACGACATCATGGCGTCATTCTAAAAATGTTTTCAAAAAGTTTAATTTGCCAATGGGGTTTGGCTACATCTAAATAATTGATTGAATTGAATTATTGATATGAGTCTATCTTATTTGAATCGGCTAGACTAATGTTTATGAAAACTCTAAGTGTTCATTGAAAGAAATTTCCCGAACCAAATTGTTTTGATGCGGAATCTATAAATAAGGCGAGGTGAAACGATGTTGTTTGGATAAAATAATCCAATCTAATAAGCGTAAATATTAGCTAGGCATGATTAATACGTTATGCATGGCGTAGGGTACAATAGGCTAATCACCTAAAATACTATTAATGGTAGTTTACCTTCTTTGTGATTGTAAACATACGGGTAATGTTTTCTTGGTATGAATCTGGTTAAAACTATGTGTTCATAGTCTATATGACCCCTCGGCTGAATTTGAAAACTTTTACTCTTGTGAGAGGTGTATTGGGTAGCATGTGATGATATGTGTGAATGTTGTAAGCCTGGAGATAGCGTTAAGCAAGAGTTATGAGGAGGTTGGAGCGGAGGAGAGATATTCGAGATAAGGCAGTTGAAGGTTGAAATAGAAGCCAAAGACACGAGATACATACCTTAGACCGGGCTTTAGTCATCACCTTCATGCGATTCGATCTGCGAGTGGATGGAGCGCCTTTGGCGGCGAGATAGGTGTTGATGAAATTGAATAAATTTATCATCAATCAAAATAAGATATATAGAACTCTTGATTCTTGTGTATATATACTATATGTTAATCGGGGTAACTTATGTATGTAGATGTACGGTGAGAAAGATATGTGGAATAAGAAGGATCGAGATCTATACCCCAGAGCTAATATCAAGGCCAACAATTTGAAATAGAAGCTCACGGGAACCCAAATCGAGGCGAGGTGGCTATAGTGGAAAAGCGTAGCATCGAGATCCGAAAATGGTGGATTTGACGGATAGTGATTCGAGACACTAAAGTTGAAGTTGCTCAAGCATCAGCGGAGATCTGAGGATCTGGAGAACAAGGTTTCTCTGTTGGAAAGGTGTGGGAGATTGAGGCGTTGCTTAATATCCGTGCGTCGAGCATTACTAGCAACAATGGAAGAAGCGGGATAAGCTCAAAATCCGAATTGACCCGGATGGGAGCCTCAAGCAACACCTCGTGTGCAACTCAGGAGAGGTAAGGGAAAAAGAAAGGTAGAAGATCGACTTAGGAAAACGATAAGAAGAAAGGAAAAAGATATGTTATATTTGTGGTAGTGAGGGACATACCTCTCCCGTTGCCCCAACTATAAGCAAGGTGGATGTTTTAATTGTGGAATGGAAGGACATCGGCGAATGAATGTCAGAGAAAAGGTTTGGTAAATAAGTAGTATGGGTTATGTTGTGTTTATGTAATGTGTGTGATAAGTAATGAACTATTTTCAACTTTTATGTTGGTCAAGATTTTAAATCCAGACTTTACGTAGTCACAAAGGGATATCTGTTGATTAAAAGCGAGGATGTCTTTGTGTAAATATTCGATAAATGAATATGAATCTAAGTTTGAGAAATGAAACGAGTTTAATACATTAATCTTATGCAATAAGGTTTAAAATGTAAGGTATAATTTATGGTTTTATTTAACGAGATAATGCCACCAAGGCGTCAAACTTCGAAACCAAAGGGTAGAAGAATCTACTAATCTTTGAGAACGGCAGCGAAGCGATGCAAAACTTTGCAAACATGGTAGCTCGAGCTATACATCGGGGAACACCGATTCTGGAGAAGCCGGCGAGACAATCGTTTGCAAAAATTCAAAGACTTCAAAGCCAGTAGGACCACGAATTGAGAGGATCGGTGACCTATAGAAGCCCAGACTTGGGTGAGCAGAGATAGAAAGGCGTTAAGTAATCGCTAAAGTAGATGAGGGCAAAAGACCGCTTTTTCCACTTATATGATGAAAGGGGAAGCTAACTTTTGGTGGGAGGCAAATAAGACTCGAAGCGAGAAAGAAGAAATTACTTGGGATAGGTTTAAGGATTTATTTTTGAAAACTATCTCTCTGTTAGTATCTTGATCTAGAATGGAGGTGAGATTCACGGGTTAAAGCGGGGATAACATGGTATTGCTAGGAGTATGTGCATAAAATTTAATGAGTTAGCTAGGTTTGCTCCACATCAAGTGGATCTGAGGCTAGGAAGATAAGGAGATTTGAAATGGGCTTAAAACCACAGCTCTGATAAAGGTGTCGATCTTGCAAATCAATACTTTTACGACACTCATGGAGAAGGCTATCATTCTTTGAGCAGGGAAGTGAGGCCATGAGCCTCTACCATAAGGAGAAGAAGAATAAAAAGCAAGTCGGAAGGAACAATAAAGATAGAAAGTAGTAGTGGGAATAGGGGTGAGAAAAGAATGAGGAATTTTTACGAGAAAATGCAAGTAAAGCGAGGTTGGTATAAAGAAGCGGTAGTGCGGTCTGAGAATTGCGGGAAGAATCACTCTGGCGAGTGTCTGAAGGGCAAGTTTGTATGCTACAAGTCTTGAGCAAGAGGTCATATCTCTCCCAATTGCCCCAACTCAAGGATGATCGATGGATGTTTTATATGTGGATCGGTGAGCATAAGGTAAGGCTGTCCCGAGAGGGAATGGAGCGAGGAGCGTAACCACGGGGAAAGCGGTGGGAGGCGTTAGCAATTTCGGACCAAACTCAACCATAACCCAATGAAAAACTCAGGGTTTACAACAACATGACGGTCCGGGATCACGGTGGCGGTGGAAGCGAGAACTCCAGTCTTATTTGAATAACTTATATCTTATATTTACCTTAATCGGATGAACAAGTGTTATGATGAATAATTAAAAGATCGGTTCGATCAAGTATGATCGAGATCTACGTCTGATGATTATATGCTATGTACCCATACGCGTATGAGTTTTTAAAGCGGTGATTAGGGGACGGAATCCTTATAAGGAGGGTGAATGTAATAACAAGATTTTCTATATAAAATAAATAAGAAATTTTAAGTATAATTTTTTTTTTTAATGGCGAGACTAAGTGTCAAGTAAAGTGAGCGATAAATCACGAATACATTTATTACTTGAAAAATTAGAAATAATTTTGGAATTATTAATTACCACAAATTATATGGTAATAAATTTACGTAAGCGAAATATTTTTATTAATTATTTTCCATGAAAACATGATTGGAAATAATATATGAAGTGATAATTAGATTTATATAATAAATATTTTATTATATGAATTGTTCAAAATATTTAAGTTAATTATTTTAACTTGATTATTGATGTTGTGTACGAAGAATAAATTCGGACATGAGATCGAAACCACAGATTGGGATTGTGATCAAGAGATGAGAATAATAATATTATATTATTTATATAATGATTTTCTGATTACCATAATTATGTCTTGGGTATGTGCTGAGACGAGATAATATTGAGCAATGACGATCGAATTAGGTCATAACATATTATCGTGCTATGAAACCTAATTATTAAACTTCGGTTATGGGGTATTTTTACAGTAGTATTTGT
This sequence comes from Panax ginseng, assembly GCA_020205605.1. Classification (NCBI taxonomy): domain Eukaryota; kingdom Viridiplantae; phylum Streptophyta; class Magnoliopsida; order Apiales; family Araliaceae; genus Panax; species Panax ginseng. Next base: position 86,180,731 of record CM035139.1, on the reverse strand, counting down.
GTATATGAAATTCTTGTGAATAAGAATATCGGTAATTAGAAGAAACCCTAATTCTTTGTTGTACATCGATAATTAGGACAAACCTAATTATTATAACCTAACAGGTTGAAATTAGAAACCGTAATGTATTTGTGTTAGTAACATACACAGATAATTAAAGAACCACTAATGGTCGATTAGAAACCTAATTTTAATTCTAGGGTTTAATTTCGATGTTATTGTATAAGTGTTTTAATTTACCAAAGGATAGAAGTTAATTGGTAAATTATAAAATTAAATCTAGTGATGAAATATTACATTTAATTGCCTTGTACAAGATTGCCCATACACTCTTAAACAAAGCCCAACCATCACCCATAACAAATCGTCGAAGCGAGAATCAAGAATTTTTGGCAAAAAGGTATAAGAACACTAAACCTAGAAATCCTTTGATTCGATGTTATTTGATACAATTGATTGTTTAAAGTTGTGTAATAGAATGTTAATTGATGATATGGGTTGATAAATCAAAGACCCATAACATCAAAGTGCACGCATTTGAAGATTTAAGCAAGTTGGAAAAAAAGCCAAGATTACATTATTTTTCACCAAATGTCGAGGCCATAACTCTTTGCTCGATCATGAGTTTTGTTCTTCAAAAGTTGTTATGTGTAGCCTTGATATGTGGTCTTTAATCTGCAAAAAGAATCAAGTCCATATCATGTATAGATTAGAAGTTATAGATGGTCAAACATGGTTGTGGATCATGATAAACTATTTTTAGGCGATGCATAATGGGGGCATTCTCGTCCACTTTTTGTGCTTTAAAAGGTCTGAACTTTTGATATGTTGTAGTGCACTGAGTTAGGAAGCCATAGGCTTTGGAATGACCTCATTCCGAGGCCTCGGATGAGGAATTACGGTGATTGGAAGGAAATGTGTCAAAAGCGAAAGTCGGCGGACGGGATGTGCTATTCCGGGACACTGTTTCGATCAGTTAATGTTTTCAAAACCTTCTGGGCTTTTGGTATGTTATATTACACCGAATAAGCTTTCCATAGACTCAAAAGCGGACTAAATCCGATATCGGAGGAGAGTTATGACATTTCAAAGTAGTAGTGTCAAAACTTCCCAACAAGTGCAGTGCAGTCCATTTGAACAGAATTTCTGGGCTGATGTGTTGAATTTGGAAATGGTCAAAGAATAAAAGTTGTAGCCCCAGAAGTTAGCTTGGCGTGGGCTCAAAGAATCGCTCAAAAATGTTTTAAAATGAAAGAGTTATGACTGTTTTTTAGCGGAAGAGGTAAAAGCTGAAAGCGAGATTGAAAAGCTATTATGAGCGTCCACTTTTGGCCTTGTTGTTTGGGCTACCTAATGAACCCGAATTGGGTAATTCATTATTTTTAAAAATAGTCTTACATACCATGTATAACATATCCAAAAATCAGATTAATCGGAGTTATGAGCAATGCGTTAGAAAATGTAAAGTGAGCTATTGAAAAATTAGTATAAACCAAGTCTCACATCGACTAAGTTGAGAACTTCACCATTTTCTAAACCTATAAATAGAAGGGCTTGGCCTTTGTTTCATTCACCAACAATAAGGCCTCAATTTTTTTTGAGAAAGGCTTTGTTGTGGGAGAACTTTTTATAAAGATCTCCTTAGTTAAATTTTAGGCGTGGAAGTGCGTATTCGATTCTGTGGAATTAGTATTTAGGGTATATTCTTATTTAATTTTGTAATGTTATTATTTTTAATTGTTAGTTAAAGTTTGAATTTTTGAAGTTTAGTTAGTGTTGTTAATAAACTAGTTAGTTTACTATGTTTATTTTGGCTTAGAATTGATTATGTAAATGAGTTATTTGTGATGACTTTTAATATTTTGTGATGAATTTCATTAATTAATTATTATTAATGATATTAAAGTTATTTAATGATTATATTAAATAATTTAGTTTAAAAATGATTTTAATATTATAAAAATCATTTTAAATGAAAATAAGGTATTTAAAAATATTTTAAGTTATAAAATATAACTTTTAATATTTAAATGATAATTTCATTAATAATTAAATATTAATGATATTAAGATAATATTAATGATATTTAGTTTATTTAATAATTATTATTAAATAAATAGTTTAAAAATGGTTTTACTTATTTAAAAACCATTTAAAGAGGATATTAAGGATTTAAAAATATTTTAAGTTATAATTAATGACTTTTAATATTTGGATAAATAGTACATTAATATTTAAATATTAATGGTAATTATTTAGGTAATATAAATATTTTAAAAATAGTTTGAGTTATTATAAATAACTTTTATATTTTTAGCGATGGTTTCATTAATAGTTTAGTATTAATTAAACTATTAATGATAATGGAATTGTTTAATGTTTAAATCATTTAATTATGATTAGATATTTGAAAGTTATAATGGCCAAACCAAACTAGGCTGACTTGAGAGCAGATTATGAAGTTACGAATTTGAAGAACACCTATAATATGATTATATCACTATAGGCCCTTTAGTAATGATTTGAATTATTTTAAATTTTTCAATTTAAAAATTGCGAAAATGATTAAAAATAAGATGTCGATATTCTGAGATGTTGAGGTATAGAATAAGAGTCTTAGACTAAATATTTACCCGATAAAAGTTATCGATCTGGCAAACAAATGTCGAGGACCTTATAAAAGAAAGAAAAGACTACTGTAAGAGCATGGATGAGATATTTGAAAAATGTATAAAAATATTTCAAGTATAGAATATGAACTAAAAGTATGATCAACGTGTGATTATGTGATTGGACTATGTCTTGTTGTAATAAACGATATTATGTGTTAAGATATATTGTTTTAATCGAGCGAATGATCGATTATTGATAGGTTGTGATAAAGAGATAAAACCTAAGTTGAGATTTGTAATCGGTGAATCGAGTGATATCCTACCTTTGCATTTTCTTTGTCTGATGGACATGAGTAAGTTTGAGAATTATTCTATTCTGTCATGCAGTTATGTATGCGCTTTGATTATCAACATGTTAGCTCGGATATATATTACATTAAGTTGATTTCTAAATGGTTATACAAGTGTCCCCACTTGGATAACCATAACATTATTCACATGTTGATATACCTCATCGATTACCCGTATACATATATGTTGAATTACATATTATTGTTGAGCAAGATTAAAACCCTTGGGTTTGGAACCGAGCATGTATGAACATCCCTATATGGGAAGATTTTTGCATGGCGGATAGAGTGGCGATGAATTTACGTTCAAGTTATGTAGTATTGATCAATCTGAGAATTTGTTGAAATGATCACCCTCAGTGCCGTAAGCTAGAAGCGATTTGCGGATGGATTTACGCGAAAACCTTTTCAAAAATGAAAAGAATGTTCATAGTATGATTCTTAAACCCTATTCATGGGTAGAGCGAGCCAAATTTAAATAATTTGGAAGAGATTTGTTATGTGAATTTTTATCGATCTGATTACTTCACACTTTTGATTCGTTGTAGAAGTGTTATGTAAAGAGAATACTTATATTCTTTAAACTTATATATATAATTGCTATTACTTCTTTGGGCACTCAAATGCTCATCCTTGCTTAAATTAAATGTTTTTCGATTATGTATGAGCAACTTTGAAGGCTCGAGCACGAACAAAGGAAAAGGAAAATTTGATCGAATAAGTGTGTATCATGAGTTAATGGTTATAGTTGTATTGGTATCTATTCAAGTATTATAAGGAATGTATTTGAAGGTCACGTGCACAGGAAGTAAACTTTGATGTATGTAAATTAAGTTCGAATGTATTATTATTTTAGTATTATTGACTGGTAAAGAAATGGTATAAGTGGAGAGAAATCAGTTTAACCTTTATGGTTTCAAGTACTGGATTTTGTTGTTAAATATCACTTAGTTGACCAATCTTACGGAAAAACAACTAAGTTCATTTGGATGGAGAAGTGTGAAGAAAGTTTCCTAGAATTGAAAAAGAAGCTTAGTCAAGCACCTGTGTTGGCCTTACCGAACAACACGTGAGGGTTTATAATGTATAGTGATGCGTCATATCAGGGTCTTAGCTGTGTATTGATGCAACATGGCAGGGTCATTGCGTACGCTTCATGTCAGCTAAAAAATTATGAAAAGGGATATCCGACTCATGATCTGGAGTTAGCAGCGGTAGTTTTTTCCTTGAAGATTTGGAGGCATTATTTATATGGCGAGAAGTGTGAGTTATATACGGATCACAAGAGTCTGAAGTATATCTTCACGCAGAAAGAGTTAAACATGAGGCAGCGCCGTTGGCTAGAATTGATCAAAGATTATGATTATGAGATTCTGTACCATCCAGGAAAAGCAAATGTAGTGGCAGATGCCTTGAGCAGAAAAGGCAGAGAGAAGTTATTGAAGTTGACCATTCAAGAAGAATTAGTGAAAGATTTCGAACGACTAGACTTGGAGATTAAGTATCCGATGGATACCAACGAATAATTATTTATAGTGACAACGAGCCCGACTTTATTGGATAAGGTTAAAGTGGCACAAGAGAAGGATGAAGATTGCAATAACATCAAAAAGCGATTGACTGAAGGTGATGAATTGAAATTTAAGATTGATAGCCCTAGATTGCTAAGATTTGAAGGACGAATTTGGGTACCATAAGTACCAAAACTGAGGGGAGAGATTTCCTAAGAAGCGCATAGTACGAGATACTCGATACACCCAGGAAGCACGAAGATGTACCAAGATTTGCATCACTACTTCTGGTGGCCAAACATGAAGAGAGAGGTTGTAAAATGCGTAAGTAGATGTTTAACTTGTTAGAGAGTCAAGGCAGAGCACCAATGACCAAGCGGGTTATTACAACCATTAGAGATTCCAGAATGAAAATGGGAACATATCACAATGGACTTTATGGTGGGACTTCTGGCAACGCAGAAATGGCACGATGCTATATGGGCGATTATAGATCGTCTTACTAAGTCAACTCAATTTTTACCGATTAAGGTTAAGTATTATGATGCCCCCAAATTTAGGTATCTTCTAACCTGATAAATGGTGCTACACGGTACTCATAATCATACATTCATTCCATTAAAACCACAACACAATGAGTTTATTAACTATATTCTTATTACGGTCATAGTAAATCCTTTCCCAGCTTCATAAACCGAATACATAATTTGTTGTTTATAAGTATAATACATACAAACATACTAGTCTATTACAGGATAATTAACTATCCATCTTAGCCTTGCCTTTATCTCTTTTAGAACTCTCAATTCGTTCGGTCTTAGCTGCAATCATATAATTCAAGCAAGAAATGAGCATAACTAGCTTAGAAAGTCTAACAAAGGATAATATCAATACCACATCGAGAATTATATGTTTATCTTCCATAATTGAACAAATAGCTATAAAGTACTATGAAACTTTGACTAACACTTCTCATTTCATAATAACAATTCCAAAGTATATATAATAGCTTATGAATTCTGAACTGGTCGAAAGACCATGAACATACTCTTTTCATTTTCATACATGAAAAGGACAACCCGGCACTAAGGTCGTACATCCGATATTTCTTACGAGCACTTCTAGTTGATCAGCCTATAGTACTCTATGTTGATCAACACTCATCCGTTAAACGTATGTACGTTTAAGTTTTGGCAACCTCACATGCCCATCGAATAATCGGTGAAAATACCTTTGTTTGTTCATATACAAACTTACCTTGCATCCGTACCAAATACTTGGCATAGGATAGCGTTAATAGTTCTATATCAAAAGACTTGTAAATAAATTAATCTAACTCTTAAGAATAGTCTAGCCGAGTTAAAACTGGCATCGACCCTATCGTCAAATAATTTATGCATCTTAGAACATAAATCACAGAAAACTTGACTAACACGAAGGTTAGACAAGCATGAAGAAAACTTGCCTTCAAGCGTCTTTGAATACAATATTCAATAGTTCTCAATCTTTACAGAATCTACATGATATATTCACATAGCACACTGTAATTAGCTACCGAACAATCTCTTCACATTGTTATTACCAACTTCTTTCTCTTCTATGTCTTACATGAATTTATTTCATTAATAATGTCGATTCAACTTATTATTCTTCCTTATGGCTTATTAACGTCTTACGTTACTAACAAAGGCGATATTAGTTATTATTAAATTACCAAAGCTTCGAATACATTTTACTTAGATATATCTACGCATTCTTTGTTTAATCTCTATTAAACCATACTCACGTTACTAACGTCATCACTAAGTAAGTGATTCAAGATTGGTCTTACTATGTATATTAAATACATATATACTACACTATTGGTTTACAATCAATTGGAATTAGGAAACTAATTTCGTCAACAAAATCCCATTATTGGCGCCACGGTGCGACAACCCTTTATACTAGTGGCGTTGTGGCGCCACTCTCTAGAAACTCCTCCTCCTGTTCACGGCGTTGCAGCGCAGGATCTAAGATTACCAGTGGCGTTGCGGCGCCACTCTTCCATAACTAATTCCTTTATTCCTGGCGCTATGATGCGACATTTAAAACTGGGGTTGGCGCTGCGGCGCCTCCCCTGAGCCTCAGTTGGCTTTGACAGTTTGATTTTTCGACGAACTTCCCGGGCTCATAACTTATTCGTTTTATATCCGAATTGGCTCGTTCAAAAGATATTAGCTCATAAATTACATACTCTAAGTGTTCATGCAAGAATTTTACATTTTTGAATCCGTTAACTTGGAATTCACCTTTTAGTTCATTATCAAGCGTTCGTTTATCGTTCGTGAGCGTTCATTGCTCGTTTTCTTCGTTCTAAGTCAAAATTTGATGATTCTTGAGTCCACAACTCTTGGATACCTTATCTCATGTGATGCCATCGAAAACCAAAGTTTCCAAGTTAAACGACAACTTTTGACTACTAATCTGAGATTTTTACGTTTTTAACGTTTAACGCCGAATCTTAGAAATTTCGCCATAACTTTGTTACTCGTGTTCTATACGCCAAATCAAATGGAACAACTCCATTGATTCATCATCTACATCCTAACCAAGCAATATGCACATACCCTAATAATGATGATTTTCAATTTGTCCATTAACAACCAAGTTAACGTTTAAAGTTTTCCTCAGTTTAAACTTACGTAATCAATTACGATTTGTATTTAAACATGACTTATCAATGTTTTAATCATTAAAGGCCATCCTTATACCTCTAGAAGAGACATGCTCCACCAATCTACAATTCTCTACTAAAAAAAATTGAAAAGGTCGAAGACTAACATTTACAAAATATTACATTTTCGTTCTTCATGTTCTTGCTAAAAACTCTTATGCTTTGCTTTAAAGTAGCTTGATTACTTGTTTCTTGCTCTTTCTCTCTCTCAATTTTTGTTGGACAAAGTTTGTAAAACAACAAATGAACAACCTAAGCTTTCTTTTATAGGCAAACCAAATGGAGGGTATTTTGGCCGTCCCACCCCACCTCCTTACTATTCATGGCTTAGCCACCAAGTAATCACTTTACTTGGTGGCCAAGTGGTTTCCCCATGGGTTTTACCCATTCGGTGACCCGTTGGTTCGATCAGCGGTAAGGTTTCTTGGATCGGGCTTGATTAAACTTAACATCGGGCCTTAACTTGGGCTTGATTACACAATTCATTGGGCTTGATATAATCCAAGTCCAATTGGATTCTACAAAGTCCTTGAACTCAAAGTCCATTAATACTAATTATATTCTATGCGTTCAATTCTCGTATTCTCTTCGAATAGTATTCGTACGATATTTGTATTATACATCGTATTAATCTTCGTACTATACTCGTATACTAATTTGTATCATACTCGTATATCACACGTATAATAACCCTAGTCATTATACACATTTCATTTTCTTCTCGAAAATCACTTTTCCTAACCCTTAGGTTTTAAGTCCGTAGGCGAAAACTTCGTTTGTCATAACTGAAATATTATTGGATATTCCATCTCGTCTTAGAATTCTATCATTACTCGTTTCTCGGAATTTCAAACTTAATTCCCGAGTACAAATGGATGAATAGTGTTTTTACAAAAATTTCTCGAAAAACATTTATTTTCGTCTTGGAAATTCAAAACAATTAATTCTAGTACGTAGCCAAAATCCTAACCACATCCCCACATTCTAGGTCATAGAACGACTTTCAAATAGCTTACTCACATATATAATCAATTAAATTCATTTAATCTACATAATCAAATAAAAATTTAATTCTCATATAAATTCGATTTTCTCGGGCGTTACAAGTTTAGTTTGGACCAGTTAGCCAAATTGTATGTCAAGGAAATTATCTCGAGGAATGGGGTGCCGATATCTATTATATCAGATATGAAAGTAGTATGCACACAAGCCAATCATGTTTGATGATAAAACATATACTTTGTAACAAACTTATTCATTTATTAATAAAAGTATTAATTTATTAAAGGCTTTTAATTATCTACATGATGTTGTTTTATAATGTGTGATAAACATATAGTTTTAAGCAATGCTTTTAGAATAATGATGATGATCATTCTAATGAGATCTAAATTATTAGAAAGCTTAAAACTAAAATAGTTCCCAATTGTTAGATTATTAAATTGGGGATTAGTGAATCCAGATAGATTGGTACATACGTTGCTTGCTCGTTGGATGAGGATGATTGATCTCATGATCATTTGTGTGGAGACACTAAAGCAAGCATGTAGGTGATTATTGGAGAATAAGTACACTGAACGTGGCTCGCTAATGAATACCTAATAGAGTTTTACTTGCCTGTAAATAGGAATTCCTGTAGTGATAGTAGTACAAGTGATCCTTGGACTTGAGATCATCATAGTATCTTGTGTATGATGAGTTATACTTTGACTTATTCCTTAAGACTCTAAGGGTATATCAAAGGGTATGCTTGGGAATAATAAGTTGTACATGGAGATAATGTATGATCAATAAAGAATTTGCCGCTTCTAGTAAAAGAAGAGAAATATCCTATGTGATTCGATAAATGACAATCCAATAGTCCTTGGCTAAGGTAGAATGAAATTAGAAAAGAATTTCTAATTTGCATTATTTGGAGTTGTGCATTTAAGAATCGAAATACATATAATTAAATAAAATAAGACTATATAGTAATTCCATGTCTTATATTTAATTGGGACATTGTATGGTGGAAGGATTGAATTGTACAGTAACTATTTACTCAAATATTCTTTTATGATTAATGTTAAAATCTATATTATCTGGAAAGTCGTTGATCGCTAGAGAGACTTATCCCTAATGTAGAATAAATATTATTTATTTAAATAAATTAATAATTTAATTTATTTATTTAAATAAGATTAGAATTGTTCTAATTGATTTATTCATAATCGGTTTAATATGGAGAACCTAAAGGGTCACACCATAAAATAAAGAATAATTATTTAAGAAGTTAATGGCGTAATCGTAATAATAAGTTAAATATATTTAATTTAATCTATGGTGATAGAATAAATTAAATAGCTTAATATTTATTATTTAATATTTTGAAAATATTAAATATAAATTAATAAGAGGAGTCTTATTATTATTATTACTATTATTATTATTTAAATCCTAAAGGAGTTTTGGAAGTAATTAATAAAAGTACTCTCATATATCCTAATTAGATTAGGAAGCTAATTAATTAAAAGAGTTTAATTAATTATACCTAATAAGATTAGGGAGCTTAATTAGTTAAAGGAATTTAATTAATTAAAATAAAACCCCAGTTAGGAGGGTTGCCCACATCTATAAATAAGATGAGTCTTATTATGGGTGAAGGGGGTTGACGTTTTCATAGAATACGTAATTCCAATAGTTGGGAGAGTACACCATTTTCTATGAGAGATAAAAAAAACTAGAATTTTGTCAAATACCCATCTTCTTGAATCTTTCTTCTTCCTTTGTAGATCACCTCTAGAGGTCAAACACTTGGGTGGCTAACGTTGATCAAAGGAAGAAACCAAACCCGACGGATTCAAGTTGAACGCGAAAAGGATTAGAGGTGAACTTGTACCTGAGGAAGCTCGAATCTTTAAGGGTATGATTCTCGTTCTTCATATCTTTTCGTTTAATTAATAATTGTGCATAAAGGATGATCTGGGTATATGGTTTGTAAAATTTTAAAACTCTAATTTTCTACGTTTCCATTTTTTTTATAAAATTTGATTGAGTTCATAAATATTACAAACCTAACAGTGGTATTAGAGCCAAACATTTATGCGAATTATTAATTGTTTTAATTTGATATGTATATTGATATGTGTTTAGAATAATTTATTTGGGCATGATTTATTGTATAAAAAAAAATCGCGAAATAATTACGTACTGAAATTCATCTTTTCTCTAATCCTGTAAAAAGTGAATGATTTGTTTTTTAAAGTGATTCACGCAGTTCATGTATCTTATATATATATATATATATATATATATATATATATATATATATATAAAACAATCTGACCTTTTCTTATATATAAGATTCATTTCACGGATTCACGTGGCCCAAAGTTGATGCATGATTTAGTTATTATTATATGGTATATAAATATAATATGATTCTGGATTCATGATTTCATTTATATATATATAAACAATTAGACCATAGTATGGTAATTATATATATATATATATATATATATATATATATATATATATAACTTATAATTAAAATAAAAAGTTTTTTTAATTTTAAAATTAAATTTCATGCTAACTAAGTAGAGTTGGAATTAGATTCCATGATAACTAATTGGAGTTGAAATTAGATTTCATGTCCCCTTAAATAAATGAGTTTATTTAGATATGAAATAAGATTTCATATTATTCAAAATAAAAGAGTTTATTTGTGAATAGAAAAAAAATCAGTGTTTCCTTAAACAAAAGAGTTTATTTAGATATGGAATAAGATTTTATATTATTTAAAATAAAGGAGTTTATTTGTGAATGGGAAATAGAATCATGTTTCCTTTAATAAAATTTTTTTACTTGGAATTGGATTCCATAATTAATTAAAATAAATGAGTTTATTTTGATTAAAGGTTTTGATTAAAATAAAATAGTTTATTTTATTCAAAATTGAATAAATTAAAATAAAAGAGGTTTATTTTGATTTAAATTTGGATTAAAATAAAGGAGTTTATTTTGATTCAAAATTAGATTTTATACTAACTAAATTTGCCCATTAAATGATATCAATATATATATTGAATATTTATTATTCATGAGATGAATGTTATTTATTGATGCATATGGTGATGTGTATATAATAAATGAGATTGATTATGAACTATTGACCCGATGTGATTGGATTTTATTTTAGTTGGATGCATGAATGTATGAGTTTTATTAAATGGGGAATTCTGCATGTACCTAAATCTTCTCTAATTTTTTTTCTTAATGTAAATTCTATCGTCCTCCTATGTACTTCCTTTTGACTGTTGATCAAGTTTTCTATTTATTTTAAAATAGTTAGTAATAGGAATAGTTAGAATAAATTTTGAAGAATTAGAGATCAAGGGGCAAAGAGCGCTTGAAGACCCGTTTATAATGGAGCACGGGTTTAAATGTAATAGTTATATTTAAATATTAATTCTTGCACCCCTAGGGTTTGACATTTTGGTTCACTTGGTGGGTCTAGTGAACCAAACAAGAATAAAAGTCCATAATCAATCCAGGTAGAATATAGTATTCTATATGTGCATGCCTATACTATATATATTATATATTATGCAAACATGCTTCGCATGTTAATTAATATGACGCGTATTATATATATATATATATATATATATATATATATATATATATATGTGTGTGTGTGTGTGTGTGTGTGTGTGTGTGTGTGTGTGTGCATTCGCGTTAAACAAGATAAGACAAATTAATTACATGCAAACCCCTCAAATTTTTTATATTAAGTCTGAAGCGTTCAAAGATATTTGGAATATCGAGCGTTAAGCCTTCTAGCATGATAAAAATAATAGAGTATCAATTAATTATTATAAGTTTGTTGTGTCACCACAAGGCTTATCTTAATTCTTTGAGATGTTAATTTTATCACATTTGATGCTTATAAAGAAAATTGAACAATATTATTTTGTTGTGTCACCACAAGGACAATATTTTTCTTTTTTGAATATATGGAGTGCTAGGTTGGACTTAACTTAAATCATTTTAGTTCGGATGTGCACACACTTTACCATTATGATTTAAGAGGTAAAATACAAGGAGTTACATAGTTGATGTAATTGACAAAAGTTGTCTACCTATTTATTTATATATAGTTTGTTGTGTTACCACAATGCTATATACATTTGAAATGGGATCCTTATTCTTTCTATCAACTCTTTAATTAGATTTTGCCGAACTATATAAGTGAGGGTAATATAGTTTGATAAAAATAGTGGGAGATACCAATTTAAAACAAGACCTAAATTATTTTGGTAATTAATAAAAGAATGTATGCTAAAATGTTGTTAATTACAAATTCATTTACAAAATTTTATAATGTCTAAAATTACTATCACTGCGTAGCATATTATATGCTAAATTAACCGGACCAAATTAAACGGATTGGTTAAGGAATTTGAGAATACTTTTCATGGCTGAAATGTTATCTTATGTCCTTAATATGCCTATCCCTGCAATGGTTGCAGATAATGCCTCTGAAGAAGAGATTGCTACTTTTAGAAAGTGGAAAGATGATTCACAGATGGCCCAATACATCATGCTCGCATCCATGAGTAACGAGCTTCAGCATCAGCATAAAACTATGGATGCTCCTACTATACTCCTACACGTCAAGTAGTTAATGGTGAAGAAAGTAGGACTGATAGATATCAGATATCTAAGGAGCTCTTCCGATCTAGAATGTCTGATGACACTACAGTACAGACAAAAGTTCTCAACATAATCAATTTGATTGATCAATTAGGACAGCTAGTTTTGTCATGGATGGAGAGTTGAGCCAAGATTTGATCTTGCACTTACTCCCGGACTCCTTTCACAATTGTTGTGAATTTTTCATATAAACAAGCTAGATATCAGCCTCGCTAATTTGCTTAACATGTTGAAAATGTTGAAAGTCACTTTCCAACCAAGAAAGACCATGTCTTACTGGTAGGGGCCAAAGGATCTTCTAAAAAGAAAAACGATTCAAAGAAGGTAAATAGAAAGGCAAAAATAAAGGATAATAAGAACAAAACTGATACGGATAGCAAAGGAGTTTGCTTCCACTACAATAAGCCTGGACACTGGAAAGAAACTGACCAAAGAAGCTTAGTGAAGTTTCGGTTACAAATACTAATTTGTTCATGAATTAAAATAAATTTTTCTTTAAATCAAGGTTCTACTTGGGTATTGGATACAATTTTGGTTATCATAAATATAGATTTATGAAGGGACCAAGCGAGTAAAAAGCTAAACAAATATAAGTAATCATATGTGTGGAAATGGCCTTGATGGTTGCCACATTAGCCATAGAAACTTATAGTTTAGCAATGCCTATAGGCAAATCTATTAAATCAATAAATTGTTATTGTATTCCAATTCTCGTTAGAAACATTTTTTCTATTTTGTTGTTAGACAATGAAATCTATGGTATTATATTTAAGAACAATTGTTGTTCTATTTATAATAACAATTTTTTGTATAGAACTGGAATATTAATTAATGGATTTTGTATGTAACACCCCCAAATTCAGGTACTTGAAACCCGAATTCAGTGCTTTACGATACCATTTCTATGAGCAGAAATAATACTAATAATAATAACAATAATATAAATATCAAACTTAACTTACATTTAATAGAGTCTAATCCCAAGTAGGCAACCTTTACTATAATTCTTTACATGATATATAATATATATCATTATCTTAATACAGCTTAACTATTACAAAAGATACCATAAAACATATTCTGTTTGCTTTCCTTTCCACTTGTTCTTGTCTGAACCTTCAGGTTGATCACACTTAGCTGAAAACATTTAAATTAATCAAGGATGAGCATTTGAGTGCCCATCAAGTAATAACAATTATAAATATAATTAGCTGAAAGAATTAAATATTTTGTTTGTACAACACTTTTACAACAAATCAATAGTTATGAATTAAACTGAACCAATCATAACCATATATTATTTCTATATCAAAGTTTTTGAAACTACGTATTGACTATATATATAGGGTAGTCGACAGATTATGAACATTGTTTTCTGTTTTCGAAAAGGTTAGAAGCGAGAACTTCATCTCGCAAATCAAATCATAACTTACGGGCGCGAGGGTGTACATCCCATGGACCACCTGACGATCAATACTACATTACAAGAACGATATTATCGTTCATCCTTTGTCCGCCTTGGCGCATAAAAATTTTCCCATGTTCGGGATGTTGATAATTAGTCAGGAATCCGAACCAAAACAATTTAATTGGATACAAAAGAGTTTTATCATATTCAACGATATTTCTGAATCTGTGTCTAGCTATGTCAAATAGCTTAGATGACTTTTACTGTATTCATACTGGGGATCAATATATATATATATATATATATATATATATATATATATCTGTCAGGATGATATGTGTTTCAAAACATCATTTGTTTTGATCCGCAATCTCACAGATAAAGTCATCTTAGGATTACCATTTATATATTTACTTTACCCATTTACTACTAATAATGAAGGCCTAAGCTGTAGACACTTAGGTAAGAAAATAACATTTAAATTTTTTATTAAACCAAAAGAAAGAGATTTAAAATTCATTCAAGAAGAATCTATCTCAAAATCAATAAATCTACTTAATTGTAAAATAACACATTTAAATTTCTTAAAAGAAGAAGTTAAATATAAAAGAGTTGAAGAGAAACTTCTTAATAAAAGGGTTCAAGAAAAAATTAAAGAATTAAAAACGTATTTAAAAGATAACCTTTGTTCTGATTCTCCCAATGCCTTTTGGTATCGGAAGAAGCATATGGTTAGGCTCCCTTATGCTAAGGAATTTAAAGAACATTTAATTCCTACTAAGGCCAGGCCTATTCAGATGAATCATGAACAAATGGAGTTATGCAAAAAGGAAATCAATGATCTCCTTAGTAAAGGTCTCATTAAACCCAGTAAATCTCCCTAGTCTTGTCCTGCCTTCTACGTAAACAATGAAGCGGAAAAAGAAAGAGGAGTTCCTCATCTAGTCATCAATTATAAACCATTGAACAAAGTTTTAGAATGGATTAGATATCCCCTTCCCAATAAAGAGGACCTAGTTAATAGATTGAGTAATGCCACTATATTGATGAAATTGACCTTAAATCAGGTTTTACGGCAAATTTCCATTCATCCGAAGATAGTTATAAAGCATATTCACCACTCCGTTAAATTCATTACTGAATGGAATGTCCAGCATTTGGCCTAAAAAATACCCCAAGTGAATTTCAAAATATTCTCAATGACATATTAAACCCTTTCGGTCATTTTATTGTAGTCTATATTGACGATATCCTTGTTTTTCAATGACCATTGAAGAACACATTAAACACTTGAAATCTTTCTTGAGATTTAAAAATAATGGTCTAGTTCTTTCACCTTCCAAATGCATGACTGTTTGAGTCGTAATAAGGTTTCTTGGTCTTAATATCTTTAGAGGACAAGTCCAAATTCTATTGAGCGAGCTATTCAATTATTGACAAGTTTCGAGATAAGATAACCAATAAAACCCAACTGCAGAGATTTCTTGGCTCATTTGAATTACATAGGCAAGTTTTACAAGAATCTCGGGAAGATCTGCAAACAACTTTTTCAAATTTGCAAAGACAATCCTCCACCTTGACCGACATTCATACTTCTGTCGTCCAACAAGTTAAAAAATACATCAAGGCATTACCCTATCTTGGCATTTCTAATGATTCAGCGTTCAAAATTGTAGAAACTGACGCCTCAGACATTGGCTTAGGAGGCATTCTGAAACAAAAGCTAAAACCTAATTCTTCTGAACAAATTATTCGTTTTCATTCAGGTTGCATGGAATACTACACAATTAAATTCAAATCTTATTAAAAAAGAAATACTTTCATTAGTATTATGTATTTCTAAATTTCAAAATGATTTATTAAACCAAAAATTCTTAGTTAAGTATATAGATCAGTAAGTCGAATAAAATATATATTAGAAATGGATGTTGAAAATCTAGCCTCTAAAGCATTCTTTAAGCTAGATGGCAAGCTCTATTAAGCATTTTTGATTTTGAAATTGAATACATCAAAGGAAGTAACAATTCAGTTCCTGATTTTCTTACTAGAGAATTTCTTAATACGGTATTATTCATAAATGAGCATTAGAGGAGCATCGTCCTCAAGAGGCTCTCGTTAGCCTTGAGCCCACTTAATCAACCCGGAGAGCTATGGTTCCTCACCCAGCTTAACCAACGGTTCAAACTAGTAATAAATTTCTTGTTCTAGGCACCATGCCTAAGCCTTCTGATTCGGCCTTGGCGATCGGCGATTCTGTTTACCCTTTTCGGTAATCACCGCCAAGCTTTCGTCCTCGACTTCTAGTCATTCTCCTGCTTTGAGTACATGCTCGGATGGGAAAATTACTTATTCCATATTGAACCAAAGATGAAGCCAAAAATGATCCCAGTAAACTTCTTTGCCCGTTTTTTCCCACGGATGGCATTTCAAACCTCTAGCTCCTTATAAGTCCCTTGTGTACTATAAGGATATTCTACTAAAACCGAGTCGATGAAACATCAAACCAATCTATGCACAGAATTATAAGTCAAAAGTTCTTTATCATTCTATGTATATTAAATAGTTTATTCAAATCTCTGATTGGGGGAAGAATCCCTCCGATCTCATGAATCTTTCTAGTCAAGATCATCAATTTTGTTACTATGATTACATTGAAGCCTGGTATAAGGTCCTCCTTCACTAGAACGAGTCTCTCAGTCATTCATGGTTCATACAATTTGACCATAAATTCAAAAGTCCATTTCCTTATTGGTTCGTCCTCTGGTGGTATAGGTTAGGATCTTGTTATGATCTTCTTCCCGACCCTTTGGAGGTTCAGTTAAATCATTTCAATAACCATTATAAACCTACCCCATTGAATGAAGGAGTTCCACCCACTCTTTTATTCGTCAATAAATACAAGATTCCTTGGATACTTAAATGGGAGTACAGTCTTCCACCTCCCGGTTCTCCAGTCAACAGCATTCCTAATGATCCACTTCCTCGTTTATCTCGTCTCTTTTACATTAAGTGGTGGGATAAATTCAACATTGATAGAATAGTTACTCAGGTTCAGCAGAAATTTCCTGTTGCTCCAATTCCAGCTCTCCCAGTTAATGCCTGTTCCATGATCAGTAAAGAAAAGGAGTCGATGTCGACTTCCAAAAATCAATATCCAAAATCGATCCCTCTTGGATCTTCATGTTCCCGTAGTATTTGATTTTAAAGATTGCACGATGAAAATTATTGAAAATTGCCCAAGTTCTCAATAAAAGGATTGTGAAGCTCTACATGAAGAAGCTTCTAATCATTCTTCCCAAGGTGATTGATCGGCCCGATTCATGGAGTGATGATGGTAATTATGATCCATACGCAAGACCTTTGTCGATCTACTGTGGAGGCTCGGGATCCATTCACTTTGAGTTCAACAATAAATCTGCTTCGGTCGGACCGAGCTCACCTTTCAGGCGACCTCTCGATCGAAAGAATCTGCTTTTCCACCGAAAGCAGCTTTAGTCACATGCGTCTACAGCAACAGTCAGAAGATGCTCTCTTTTCCACCGAAAGCATTACTGAGTTAAAAGATGTCGGCCATTCGGCCATTTAGTCCAAATTTAATAATGCGTCTGTATTTTGTCAAAAGTTAGCACTGTTTATCAACAGTTGCTTGTCTGTATTTATTTGAATTTCATTTGTATTTCATTTACATTTGCATTTGTAATAGTTCTTTTCCTTATTCTATAAAAGGAAACAGAACTCAGTTATTTAGGCAGGTTTTTCGAAACTTAGAAAGACTCTGAGCTCTCTCTCTCAGATAAATCTTTAGTTTCTGCCACTGATTAGCCCACTTAACCCCTCTTCTCTACTTCTCCAATTAAATGTTATAAGTTGTAAGTTAATTTTAATTTCAGTTTGTACATAGTTTCAGTAATCAATAAAACTACTGTTTTTATTTATAATTTAATTGTGTATTCTAAATGCATTTCTTCTTCATCTCTTTCTATACATTTGCTTCTGCCCCCAAAATGGTATCAAAGCCATGTTGTTGTTTGTTCTAGTAGCTGATAAGAAATAAGTAATCTTTCATTCATACTATTTTCAAATCATCTTCTTCTTCTTTGTCAGAAGTCACCTAACTTACTGTAGTCCACCCTTCTCCGTGTCTACCCAGGTAAGTCTCTTGTATGAGCAGTTTCGGGTATTAGGTTTGGGTATGAGTCTACTCAAGGTAAGAGGGTCTGTATGGAAGATAAAGAGTGAAATTTTGTTTTGAAACCAGTATAATGAATAGATTATTTAGATCTAATTCTTCAACTAGTCAAAGATCAACTTTACCTTCTATCCCAGACATAGTTAACCAAGAATCTCACAGTTATGAAAATATTAGTCAAGCCTTACATAATTGGAATATACGAAGAGTTTCCCTAAAGAAATTTATCGTTCAACATTTTTAGATAATTTTAAAAGCGATTATAATGTCAAAACAGTTGAGAAAGTTTACGCCATTAATAAAGAATATGAAAATTGTAGTCTTCTTGACCCTGATGTTATTAAAAAACATAGAAAAAAGGGTTACAATTTTATTCATATTGGATTAATTCAAGTTGCAGTAAAACCATTAAACATTAAAGGAATTAACTCATGCATCTATCTCTGTCTTAGAGATGCGCGGTTTTTGAATTATCACCCCAGTATAATAGGTGCTATGGAATCAAGTGCACTGATGGACCGATCCATTTTAATTGTTTTCCTGATTTCACCCTAAGTCTTAGTGATCAGCACTTATTAAAGGCCTTAACATTAAATATTAAAACTTCAGGTGAAATCACTCATATGATTGAGGGTTCTCAGCCTATTGCTTTAATTTATAGGATTTATTATAAAACAATGAAAACAAACTTAAATGTTCATGCTTTAAATAAAAGTCCTAAAGATTTAACAGTTTTAATTCAAAGTTCTACTACTGATGCTAATATTCAAGTTCCAAGAACAATTCTCTGGAAGGATATTACGCTTCCCAGTCAGTGGACTTTACCTAATGAATTACCCCAACAGCCCATAGTTAATAATTTATTAAATATTGAAAATATTCAATAATTTTCTGATGGAACTGTTAAAATTAGTTTTGAAACACATATCATCGTGACAGATATGAACCTTTGGTAATTTATATTTAATTTCCATTTGACTGCCATTAGCTGAGTTTAATCTTTCACTGGTTTTCTTAAAATATTTGGTTGGGATTAAACCTTCTTGTATGCGGTAAATCGCATATGTGTCAACGAGAGCGACGAAGTATAGAAGCCTTTATCAACAACGGTGTTAATCGAGATGTACCATTTTTGAATGGTGATGTCTTTAATTCTTTTAAGCGTGAGACCTTGAACAAAAGATCGGGATCATTTTTAACGCCGTAAGATTCAGGCTCATCATGATTTTCATCACTAGATTAGGAATCGTTAACCTGAAGATTTTTATTTTCAAAATCCTTTTTTAAATTAGAAACTTCTAATTTTAGATTAGTAATTTCCTTTTTAAGTTTATTAACTTCTAGATTCAATTCTGGGAGGGTGACTTCCTTATAACAGAGTTTTAAATCTTTCGATGTTTTATTAAGGCTAAAATTGGTTTTCTTTGGCTTTAATGAATTTTTCATTATTATCTTTGGTTAATAAATCCTTTAACTGTTTAGTGTACTGAGCCTTTAGTTTAGGATCAGTAATTTTACTAATTAGATCAATCAACAAAGAACTTTCTTCATCATCTTTGTTAATTACATTAACTCTTTTTCTTGCAACTTTGCTTTCGTTGCAATTGTTCTGCAAATAATAGTGACTTCTCTGTATCACTTTGCTAGATGTGTTTATTACTTTCATTACTAGGGGAACTAGAAGAATCTTGATGATCTCGACATCCTTCTCAATTCGCATAAGTTCTAGAATTTGCTCTGTGTCTTCACTAGAAATATTTAACTGATTTAATTTTTGTTTTATTTTACATTCATTTTATAATGACCCTTTTGCCCACAATTATGGCAAATAACTTTAGTTTTATCATATTTTTTAGACTTAGATTTTTTAATATTCTTTTTATTAGTAGTTTTGGGCTTATTATAATAATTGTCTTGATTTCTGTTTTCATGGTAACGACGCTTTCTTTTATGATGTTTAGTAATTTTGTGAGATTCAATATGTTTATGCCTTGGCTTCCTCCTGGAGGGAGCAATAGGGGGTAAACCATATTGTTCACAAAAGGTGCCTAATTCATATTTAGCTTTTTTCTTATCTTTATTAGCTTGTTTGGCCAATTTAAAATCAATACACATTTTTAATCCAATTTTTTGAATGTGACTTATTATATCACCGTAGGTTAAGTTATCATAATCAATGTATCCAAGATTTTTACCCAAATCTTCCACGAACCTTATGGGCAAATAAAGAGGGTAAACTGTTGATGAATTTTTCTTTCGAAAAGGTTTATTACTTTGTCATTCTGCTGAACATAACTCTAGATGTAAAAACATCTTTGTACCACCTAAAGTCACTTAGAGTGGGACAAGTGAGATTACTAATCGATCGTGAATTCTTTACATTTATATTCTTTGGGAGTGCCAATGAAGTGTTTTATTATGGTAAATATATGTGTATTAACTCCATCAGGCGGACCAATGCCAATATCCTCATTGAAGATAGGGTTGCCATCATCATCCAGCTGGACGGCATGGATTATTGATATTCTAGTATCTTCGAGTGAGATGTTTTCCCACCAAGATCTGAGGATACGGTGAATCCACTAACAATTAATTCAACAATATCTGGTTGAGATAGATTGTTGAATTTGGTGATGTAACTGTTCGCCACTATAGACATATGGTTTAATTTATTTAAAATTTCCTGTTCACTAAACCCATCAATGTTCCATTCGTAAATTTTATTAGATGAAACTGAGAACTGTTTATCTAGGTTTCTCTCTTCGAACTGTAAGTCCGGAGGAGTAGGTCTAGAATACCAATTCCTAGTTATACTGGTGTTTTTAACTGTTAATTTGTTTAGTTGATCATTTAAATCTGGTATTGAATCAGTATCAGAAATATCTGATTGATAACTGCTTTCAACATCAGTTTTAACTTGATCAATCGCGGCAATAGTACCACTTGTACCAAGTTCATTTTTAAATTTTTTGAATAACTTATCAATGGATTTCACTAAGTTATCATCATCAGATGGTAATCCTAACTTGTGTCTATTTTCTGGTAACTTTATTAAAGGATGTTCAATTTTTAAATCAGGTTTTTTTATAATAGATTCTTCAAACTTTTCTTCAATTCTATCTAGCTATTTTCCAACTGTTGCTAGATATTGATTGCTAAAGTTTAATTGTTCAATAATTTTTTTATCATTGTTAATAGCATCAGAAATTTTAAATGGGTCAAGCTACTGACAGATATTTTTAACTGAGATTAGAACTGTTTCCAAAGGAGGATGACTAGAAGAAACCTTTGACTTATCTTCTTTAACCCATTGTGTTTTGGTAACCACGTTACATTTACCTTGAAATTGTTCGTACCAATCATAAAATGAAATATTCATTCTTTCATTTTTAATAAATCTTTTCCATCTGTTTATTACTTTATCATGCTCTTTTTCTGTGGGGTGATTGGATCTAAATAGATGTCTTTTTTCTTTATTAGATTTAGCATTAAAATCTTTTACTAGATTATTCCAGTCTAAAATGAATTCTTTTTTTATGACTCTTAATTGATTGTTAATGGGGATATCAAAATCTGATTGTGTGGGCATCACAGAAGAAGTGGGAGAAGAAGAACTTTATTCTTCAACAAAATCTCTATGAGCATAACAAGGATGACTAGTTTGACCTTGATTAAGAACGCCTTTTAACTTAACATCTTTGATTGAAGGATTACTGAGTACTTCAGTGTCTCTTCTAGTATGGATAACTGAAGGGGCTGAAGAACTGGAAATGTCTTCAATATATATATATATATATATATATATATATATATATATCAATATGTGATTAAATACAATGATTATCCAAGTGGGAACACTTGTATAACCATATTTAGAATTTAACGAACAAAATATATATCTGAATTTTATAATATAATATCATGTTGATAAACAATGATCGGATATAGGTTTAATAATCAAGCATAATAATAATATAATTCTAAAACATTCTTACTCATGTCCATTGCATAAAGAAAATGCAAAGGTAGGATATTTGTCTGGTCTGCTGCTTACAATACGCAACTTAGTTTTATCTTTTATACCGAAACCTATCATTAATAAGATCATTCTATCGATTAGAATCACATATCATAACACATAGTACTACTTATTGCAGTCAGCACATAACCTAATCACCTTGTCACACATATTCAACAGTCATTGAATCACAAACAAACACATTTACAGACACATTATATAAGTCCAGATCAATTTCTAAAACTTGTCGGCGTACCGACGGCTTTATCGAGTAATTATCGAGTCTAAGACTCTATATCGATGTTCAATATCTATTTAGACTGTTTAAATAACAGTCGTATCATTTTTAACTGACTGACAATAATTTTTAAACATTTATTATAATTTATCACAAATTTTTAAACCCCGGAATCATTATAAAAAGATTTAAATATCAAATAATTCTATTATCATTAATATTAAACTATTAATGAAACCATTGCCAACATATTAAAGTTACTTATAATAACTTAAAATACTTTTAAAGTATTAATATTACCCTTAAATGATTTTTAAAACATTTAAAATCATTTTTAAATAATTATCATTAATATGAAAATGTTAATGTACTATTTATCCAAATATTAAAAGTCATAAATTATAACTTAAAATATTTTAATTCATTAATATCCTTTTAAATGATTTTTAAATAAAATCATTTTAAATTATTTATTTAATATAATTATTAAATAAACTTAATATCATTAATATTAAATTAATATCATTAATATTAAATTATTAATGAACTTATCCTTTAAATATTAAAAGTTATATTTTATAACTTCAAATATTTTTAAACACTTTATTTTCATTTAAAATGATTTTTATAATATTAAAATCTTTTTAAACTAATTTATTTAATATAAAAATTAAATAAATCTATTATCATTATTATTAAAATATTAAAAATTTTCATGACAAAATATCAAAAGTTATATTTTATAACTTAAAATATTTTATAATACTTTAAATCATTTTTATATGATTTATAAATCATTTATTCTATTTTTTAAAAATTTATTTAATACATTTATTAAATAACTTAATTATCATTAATATTAATTTATTAATAAAATTTCATCACAAAATATTAAAAGTCATTAAAAATAACTTCAAATATTTTCTTATAACATAATATAATTTCAAATGATTTTTTGAAGTATTGAAATCATTTTTAAATAATTTATTTAATATAATTATTAAATAAATTAAATACTTTTAATATTTCAAAATAATAAATATTTATGAAATATATTTAAAATTATTAAAAACTAATTTTCAGACATTAAAATAATTTTTAAGAATTTATTTTGTATTTTTAATAATTTAAAACTATTTTTTTCTATTTATTTACTAAAAATAATAATTTTATAAATAAAGTGTCGCTATAGGTGCCTTAGGCGACAAAACTGTCGCTAAATGTGTTCTCGAGTGTTCTTGGGCCAAACCCGAACTTCATGTTAGATAACAAGTGCACTACTTTGACCAACAATATCAAACAGATCATAAAGTTTCTGGACCATTTTAGACATTGATCATGTAGTATTGATGTAATACTACATAATCCAACCTTTATTTAGGTCATACCATCAGTCCAATGCAAGATCTAAGCTGCAGAAGTTATTGTCAGACATGTTCTTGAGGTTCTAGGTTGCCCAGAAACTCAAGGGTTCTACTTTGATGCTTTATATCATGCACTACAAGGCTGGTTTATGTGATCTAACACTTTAAGTGTGTAGATGACATGTAAATGAAGAGATATAATACATAAAACACATATAACATCAACAGAATTTCAAGATAAAAGCCAATCAAAGTACCTTCTCGGAACTGTTCTTGAACATTTCTGGGTTTTCCAGAAATGTTCTTGAGCAGTTTCGTCAACTCATGTTTACCCAACACTCAAATCGATTCTGATAAGTATCTGGGTAATGTAAAAGCATGTATATGTAGTAGTCATGTCCGTCTACAAGTATATAACAAGAACATGATTAAAACACTTAACAGAAAGGAAGATCAAAGCTCTGCAAAAACACTGTCAGACGTTCTGGGCAATTCTGAGCTGCCCAGAAATAGTCAGTCAATGGAGGTCAATGACTTTTGACCATCAATAACTTCCAATCGGTTCATGATCTGGCTTTGATTCTTGTACCAAATGAAAGATCTCATAACAGACTACAATTACAAACTTTCAAAACACAAAATTAATTAAGGATCACAAAGATATAAGGCCTGACATTCGTTGTTAGACTTCATTTTTAAATTTTTCCAGATTCTAGAAATCTTCAAATCTGAGCTTATAGATGTTATGGATCTAACATCTATCAACCCAGATCATTGATTAACACCTTATAAAACATATTTAAACACTTAAACACCAAATCCAACTTAGCATACAAGATCAAAATTTTTAAGCTTAAGTTTATACCTTTCGTGATCAATCTTGATTCTGGGCTTCTAGATCTGTTATGGTGATAGTGGGGCTTGAATATGGGACTTGTCTACTTGTATATTTCAGATGCTTAGAGAGAAAAAGAGTTGGTTGAGGTAGGATAGCAAATGAGCAACTTTGTGGACTTTTTCTTCCTTTAATCTATATAATACATAGATACAATGCATATTGCTGAGCTAATAGGCTGATTTGCTGGATGTTTAGGTCATACAAAGTCAAAAGTTGGTGAACAACTAAAGGTCTTGGCAAGATTTGTAAGCAATCCTCAATTATGCAATAAGGGCAAAATGTTCAATTGGCTTTAAATTTTAATGGCACTTTGGTCATTTGGCAAACCCTTAGAGTTTAACTGTAAGGTTTAGCACAAAATTGTAGCATTTCTAGTTTAGGGTTTGTAAAATAAAATTAAAATTTTTAGTTTCTAAAAATTGTAATTAGGGTTTCCTAATATAGTTTAGGTTTCTAAATACATTGAACTTGCTAATTAGGTTTAAGTCCACTAATTAACATTAAGCATTTCAAATTTTGCAATTAGGGTTTCCCTATTTGACAATTAGGGTTCCAAATATAGAAATTAGGGTTTATAAATTTTAAATAGGGTTTTGAAAATTAGAGTTTTCCTAATTAACTTTAAATTCCATAATACTTATCCTTAATCATGATAATACAATTATAAAATATTCTCAAACTCATAACAGAGTTTTAAATTAGAATTTCACAGTTTTAATGCTAGGGCTTGATCATGATACATCATAATTGAACAACCATTAACAGTCCACACACATATACAGTACATATTTATAGTACTGAAAATGAAAATATAATTAATATTATCATCATTCCTTATTCCAAAACCAGAATTAGGGTTTATCAGTAGCATTAAAACGGTTCCATACATTAACCTTACACACATAATACACATATCTATAACACTGACAAATAATAATATAATAATATTATTCTCATTCCTTGATCAAAAATCCAAAATTAGGGTTTGGATTCCACATCTGATTTATCTGTCATATATAACATTATTAATTAAGTTAATTAATTAACTTAATTATTATGAAATAACTTCATATACTAAAATAATTATTATAATAATTCTATAATCATTTCATATATTATTTAAATAATATAAAATCATATTTTCATGAAAAATAATTAATAAAAATATTTCTCTTGTAAAATTAATTATTATAAGAATATACTTTATAATGATCAATAATTCTAAAATAAAATTATATAAAATTATTCATGTAATAAATAAATTTTTATTTATCACAAATATACATACACATTATCTTGCACATATCCTTACCTTTAAAATAAAAAAAATTATACGCAAAATTTCTGATTAAATTATATAGAAAATATCGGGTTATTACATTGTATACTTGACTTACGTGAAAAATTATTTTGCATATTGAACAAATTAGTATAAGAAAATGAGATGATCATTCAAAGAGTTGAATATTTGTATTTGATGAAATACAAGAGTGAATTATTTGAAAGGTTCAAAGAATTTAAAATTGAAATTAATTGAAAAAGTATTAGAATTCTTTGATTAGATCAAGGAATGAATGCTTGTGCAATAAGTTTCGAGATCATCTCAAATGGTTTTCTCATAATGGACGCCTCCTGATACGCAATAATTGATTGATGTGTCTGAAAGGAAAAATCGTACCTTGTTGGACATGGTGCGGTCCATAATGATTTTATCGACATTCCAGTATCCTTCTGGGATAATGTCCTAGAAATGGTTGCATATCTACGAAAAGGTAACCTCAAAATCCGGCCACAAGACTCCATAAAAGTTATGGACAAGAAGGATTCCTAATTTTAAGTAAGTTAAGATAAGGGGTTGTCCAACTTATGTGAAAATGTTTCAAAAAGGATAAGCTTGGGACAAGATTTGACAAGTACAGATTTGTGGGACATCCTAAAGTAAGTTTAGGATATATGTTCTATAATCCTATTTAGCAAAAGGTGTTTGTTGCGAAACACGCTGCCTTTTAAGTTAAAGATGTTTATCATTGAAGGGCCTAGTGGAAGGATAATACATCTTGTAGAGTTCAAGAACCACAAAACACTATAAGTCAAATAAGAGGAACTTGTAGATAGACCTATTGTACCACACCCGAATCGTAAATCTAGAATAGTACCGAAGATACCTGGGAGGTATGGATTCATCATAGATGATGATGATGAGGTACACATCATAGAAGATGATGAACCAATTACATATGATGAGGTAAGAGTTGTAGACATTCAGAGAAATGGATTGAAGTAAGCTTCTCAAAAATGGAACATTCGTTTTGATGAAATAATCAAAAGAGTTTGATTTTATCACAAATAAGAATGAACCTAATGTGTACAAAAAGGTCCGTGGGAGCACCGTGACAATCCTAATATTATATGTTGATATACTATGGATAAGGTGTGACGCCCCCAAAATAGGTATACAACACCCATTCTGAGTCATCAAAATACGTGGCACAGAAACAACTACAACTTTATTAATACAACACATAAACAGTGAGTTTAAATACAAATATTGTCATCTAGACAATATTCACACCCAAATAAGTCCCCATCACAATTATTGATACATTATTTTACAAAAATGGTGAGGACTACTAAAACAACTTCTAGAACCGTCATTCCATACCCCGACTAGTACTCGCTACATTCTCGCCTCCTGAGAAGAAAAATGGAACAAAAAGGAAAAAGGTGAGCTCAACTAGCCCAGTAAATAATATTATGACTAAGATAATATAGAACAAATTATCGTTAGTCATCAACAGGGAAAAAAAATCTGATAAAATACAATAGACAACAAGTTTCAGATCAATATTCGCAGCGAAAATAATAACTCATAGATGAGTTATGTAGAGAATGAAATCTACTATTATCTATGAATTTAAAAGTCCATCATCAATATTTTAT
Organism: Panax ginseng; assembly: GCA_020205605.1. Lineage (NCBI taxonomy): Eukaryota > Viridiplantae > Streptophyta > Magnoliopsida > Apiales > Araliaceae > Panax > Panax ginseng. The sequence continues at coordinate 86,152,790 of CM035139.1, read as the reverse complement.
CTTTGTAACATCAATCAATATACATCTGGAATCAAATATTCATCTTTGCACTACAGGCCAAAGATATTCATCAGTTGGTCATATTTATCTCAACACCTGTACATCTTTGCATTACAGCGAAAGATATTCATCATAAAATCACATTAATCTTTTTTCTGAGCAAAAGATATTCAATAATATCATCATTTAGGATCGAGGATGATGAAAAATATTTTAAAGAAAAACGAATCCAGTGAAACAAAAGAATAAATATTAAGGATTTGTATTTCAGTTTATCCATGTTTAAAAAATACCTCATAAATAATCATAGTGGAGTAAAATTCAAGAATGATCAAAACATGGATACAATCAAAGCTAGTATCCATAATAGATATTTTGGACAAAAAGGAAAATTTTCATTTTGCGATTAATAGTGTCGTATTCGTGAATAGTGTCGTATACGTGAATAGTGCCGTATACGTGAATAGTAACCCCGATAGAAAAAGTTTCAAATTTGATTAAAAGTTTAAACCAATATTTCGGCATAATGATATTGAAGAAAATAATATCATTTAAGAAGAAAATAACATCCCTTACCTCGAAAGAATAGTATTTCTGGCTAGACTACTGGATATAGTGCTGAAGGAATGTGCACCGTATAGCAACACTCAAAGTATTAAAATACTCACAAGAATGCGCTCTATAATATAGAGAGAGAAAGAGAGAGAAAACTTTAGTTTCTGGTTTGATTTTCAATTCTAACCTAAGCACCTATTTATAGGAAAATGCTTGGAACACCAAAGTAGAAAATTTAATAAAATATTAATATATTTATATAAATTTTCCTTAGCCCACTTTTTTGGTCTAGACATCAGCCACCAACCCACCAAAATCACAAAAAACATTTTTGTTAACAAAATTATTTAAAACTCCAAAAATCAATTCAGACCCAATATACCGGAAGTTCAATAATTCACAATAAATAGCCCTTTTATCAGAAAAATTCGAATCTTATGTCCATTTCATAGGAAATTTAATTATCTACAACTTTGCAGAAAAAAGGTTTTCCAAATTCCAAATGAAATTGGCCAGAAATCCACAAACGAAGCGATTTTACGTGCTATAATCAAATTTCAATCAAGAATGGGCCCACAAACATGTTTAACATGTTTTAAAACAATTTTGTAACAAAATATTCTTCCTTCTCATATATTCATATATCCCACATTCCTTGTAAAAATATCACCATTATTATATTATTAAAATATAATAATATATTTAAATGAATTATTTTATCGAAAAAGATAACATATCAATTTTCAACAATTGTCACATTAAAATTTTTCTCCATCTATATCCACATAAAATGAATATTTTCCTCATTATAAAAATCAATAATTAATTATTCACAAATAATATTACGAAACATAATATCGACAACCGTGCGCTTCCCAAAAAGAGGGGCTTTCCAATAAGGATTTCTCCTTCTTGTGCATGATTAGATGATCAAACCTCTCCTTAGACAGAACTTTCTAGACATTGCCAATAATGTTATCTAATAATATTATTCAGATAATATGAATTATTGCTCCGATAATGGAAAATACTGTGTAGTGACAATTATTGAAACAATAGAAATATAAAATATCAACATAGCAATTATTGAATCAGTAAAATAAAATATTGAACAGTAATTACTGTAACAATTATTGAGTAGTGCCTTCTTACGCAAGAATCAATAATTGGTGCAATACTATGTGCTACTGTGTTTTAACCACCGGGTATTCCAAAGTTATTAACGGTAACAACTACGCCGTTATTAATAAACAACTTATACTTGTCGTTTTCTTTATCCAATCACTTTCCGTTATGGGGCCCATATAAATTTACCGGTCAGCATTTAATATTCCCTATTCAGAAGAATATTCCACGACCAAACGAATATTCCCCAATAATAATGAATATTTTATAACCACTTGCTTATTTGAAATATTTGCGTATTTTACCCATAACTAACCACATTAATCAAATCAACCCTTACTATTTCAAAATAATAAATACAGGAAATTCAATTTTATTTATAATAAGTTGGGGTCTTACAACCTCCCCTCCTTATGAAATTTCGTCCTCAAAATTGACGTACGTACCTGGTGTTTCGAAAAGGTGAGGATACCTCGCTTTCACTTTCGTTTCTAACTCCCAGGTCATTCCCTCAATAGCATGGTTCCTCCACAAAACTTTGACTTGTGGTATGACCTTTGTGCATAGGACATGCTCCTTCCTGTCCAAGATCTTGACAAGTACCTCTTCATACGTTAAGTCTTCGGCTATCTCGTTCGGTTCTAACTCAATAACGTGGTTCGGGTCTTTCACATATTTACGAAGCACGGATATGTGAAAAACATTATGAACATGAGACATACTTGGAGGTAACGCGAGTCTATAGGCTACATTTCCTACTCGGTCAAGAATCTGAAATGGACCAATAAATCGTGGATTGAGCTTTCCTCTTTTCCCAAATCTTGTAACTCCCTTCCATGGTGCAACTCGCAACAATACAGGGTCCGGGCTTGGGGCTACGGCGCGAGTCCTAAGTCATTCTGCCGCGTTGCGGCGTGAAAGTTCAGTTGGTCAGTATAGCTTAAACGCTGCAGTACCACCAATAAGCCTTGAAATTTGGCCATGCCGCGCTAGCTCATGCACCAGATGACTTTAACAGATTTTTAACTTTGTGAACTTCCCGGACTCCAAATTTGATCATTTTAAGTCCGAATTAGCTCGTTCAAAAGCCATTTGTTCACAAATCACATACTTTATGTGTCCATGCAAGAATTTTATATTTTTGACTTCATTAACTCGAAATTCACCTATTGGTTTAGTTTTTAACGAAAATGATAAACGTTCGTGAACGTTCAATGCTCGTTTCTTCGTTCTAAGTCAAAATTTGGACATTTTTGAGTCCGCAACTCTATAATGCCAAATAAGACTTGTCTCCATCGAAAACCAACGTTTTTGAGTTCAAACACAAAATCCAACTTCCATTTTGAGAATTTTATGAATTCGACGATTATCGTTCAATCGTGTGAATTCTGGAAAAACTTCGTTACTTAGGATTAGATCATCATTTTAAATGAATTCAATTCATCCTATAGACATCTCAACTTACACATTACAACAACTTATTTTTAATTTAGGTTATGGCTTATTCTTCATAAGTTTATAACTTAACAAATTTTAAACTACTAGATTCCATTTCTAATGACTTATTATTGATTCAAGTCCTTGAATCAATATTCTTACATCTTATTAACATATCAACTTTATTTATGTAAATATGATACAAGTTGAAATATGACCATCATAATTTCATAACTTATTTAGGTTCAAATTACTTATGCATGACTTATACGGCCTAAGTCCATTGATTATCCAATCCTTGTGTGTTCTTAACATACATGTTCATTAAGATACACTTCTCTTATCACCCTTCAATGGTAGAGATAGAAGATATAAGATCATAAGATCATTTACCTTTAATGACTAGCTTTTTTCTTCTTGAAAATTTAACAATGGAAGTTTAACTTATAAGTTCGTATTCTCTCTAACACTTAAGTTTCTTTGTAAAGGAAAATTTTTGGATTAAATTTTAACGAGCAAATAATGAATCCAAGCTTGGTATTTATAGGATTGCAAAAGTTAGGGTAATTTCGTCTTTAGGTCATCCCACCTCCTTAAACTAACCTCCTTACTTACCAAGTTTACTTGCTAATCACAACACTTATCCAATACTTGTTCACCACAACTTTTACTTGGTCATGACATTAAACCATGTGATCATGGGTTGCCCCATGGGTCACCATAACCCATTTAGTTATTAGCTTGGGCTTAGGTTTAATTACTTAACTTAAGCTTTGGGCTTGTATTACCAACTTACTTAAACTTCTCCTTATCAACCACTTGGGCTTGCACATAACTTCTATTGGACTTTATCAATTGCTAAACAATCCTATAAGTCCATTTCAATTTGCTACAAGCCTTATTACATAGTGTTTACGTATTATTCTCGTATTCTCACTCGTATATTAATTCACAACATACGATATTCCATCCTTCGTACATATTCGTATAATACTCGTATTCGTTACTTAATACCATAAATACGTATCATACGATCATTACATTAACTCCTAATGCTTTATTTTCCTTAACATTCTCAAATTACGCTCATATGCGAAAAATTACGTACATTACATTAACTCCTAACGCTTTATTTTCCTTAACATTCTCGAATTACGCTCGCATGCGAAAAATTACGTTTTCCATACTTGAATTATCGTTACATAATCCAACTTACTTCGTTATTCTACCGTTACTTATTTCTCGGAAATTCAAAAATAATTACCGAGCAAAAATCGATGAATAGTGTTTTTTGGAAAATTTCTCAGAAATCTTTTATTTTTGTCTTGGAAATTTTAACACTTTAATTCCTTCACATAGTTAAAATACTACAATATTCCGATGTTTCTAGGTTATAGAACGACATTCATCTTACTTACTCATAGTAATAACAAATAATATAATTTTATTCATTATTAATTCAAATAAAATTATTTTACAGATTGTTCAATTTTTTGGATCGTTACAAAACCTAGGTTATAACTTTAGTAGAAAACTCAAGTAGAGTATATAAGTGATGGGTTGTGGAAATCCAACAAGTTTTATTATGATACTGAAGTTGTTTAATTAAATCAAAAATAATTGATAGACGTCTTAAACTTCTTAATTCTAACATGGATAGCGTATCACATAAAGCCTAATAGTTTTCTTCCTTTCCTCAGATCATGCTGCCTAGGAGACTACCGTGGAACCAGAGGGAGGAAGGATTCGTTAACAAATGTGGAAGGGGAAATGTTGATCCACTGCATAACTTCTTTAACCTGTTAACCGAGGCAATGCAAACAGACCCCCGCCAGCAGCAGGGCAGTCAGGACAACACTTGGCTAGCTTTAAGGACTTTAAATTGGTAGGACCACTGGAGTTCTGGGGAACCTTGGACCCAATTAAAGCCCAGGCATAGATAGAAGAAATAGAGAAGGTGTTTGAGGTCGCACGCGTGGCTGAAGCACAGAAGATGAGTTTTGCCACTTTCATGATGAAGGATGAAGCTAACTATTGGTGGAAAGCTAATAAGGGATGAGCAGACGAGGGAGTTATTCCTTGGGATAGATTTAAGGAGCTATTCCTCGAGAATCACTTCTAAGAGAATACGTAACAGGATATTGGAATTAAGTTTCTGGAACTGAAGAAAGGTAGTATGTCAGTCGCAGAGTACGTGACAAAATTTAACGAGTTGGCCCGATTCGCTTCACATCAGGTTAACACGGAGGCCAGGAAGGCAAGAAGGTTTGAATTAGGACTGAAACCATGGGTGCAGAAAGCAGTGGTTGTATTAAAGATTAAGACTTACTCAGATCTATCGGAAAGGGCTATCATTGTCGAAGGAGGCAATGAAGCCATCGCTTAATTCAAACAAGAAAAGAAGATCGGTCAGGAAGGACAGAAAGGGGGAAGTTACGGAGGCAGCAACCCCAATAAGCGTAAATGGACAAAGAGCCAATCCTCTGGAGGTAATAAGTCCGGGGGTGGGGGGGGAGGCCAAGAAAAGTATGAAGTGAAACAACTATGGGAGGAATCACTCGGGGGAGTGCATGAAGGCTAAGAGTGTTTGGTATCGTTGTGGACAACCGGGGCACATGGCTCCTCAGTGTCCGAATAAGAAAAAGGGAGGATGTTTCTCATGTATAGCAACGAACCATCAAATCAACGACTGCCCGAAGAGAAAGGGCAATGCAGCAAGCGGCAACCGCAATAACAACAACAATGGGCTAAACATTGGAGGGCCAACCAGTCAAGCCAACAGACCAATGGCACGAATGTTCAACATGACCGTACAGGATGCGGTGGAGTCTAAGGACGTGGTGTCAAGTAACATTCTGATCAATGATATAGATGCATACATATTATTTGATTCGGGTGCTACCTGCTCTTTTGTTTCTGAAGAATTTGCTAAACAGTTAGACTTACCTCATGAAAGATTAGAACACTCTATGAACGTAGAAGTAGCGAACAAGAAAATTATCCCCGTAGAATACATTCATAAGAGTTGTTATATCAAATTGCGAGGATTTAAACTCAAAGTGGATTTGATACTAATTTCATTTGGGGGAGTTCATGTAATCCTTGGGATGGATTGGTTATCGGTTCATGGAGCAGTTATGGACTGTAAGAAGAAGTGTGTACACCTTAAGACTCCGAATAAGTCGAAGGTGGTATTTTATGGTAGAAAATCGCCGAGACAATCTCATTGTCTGACGATGGTGCAAGCACAAAGATTTCTTAAGAAGGGTTATATAGGTTATTTGGCTCACGTGGTTAATACTCGATGAGTCGAGGGTGAACTGAGTCAGATACCTACTGTAAGGGATTTTGTTGATGTCTTTCTAGATGAGATTCTGGGATTTCCACTAGATAGAGAGATTGAGTTTGTTATCGATTTGGCACCAGGGACAACACTGGTATACAAAGCGCCGTATCGTGTGGCACCGGTAGAGATAAAAGAACTGTTGGCTCAATTATAAGAGTTGTTAGATAAGGGATACATTCGATCGAGCATATCACCATGGGAAGCACCAGTCTTATTTGTAAAAAAGAAAGATGGGTCGCTAAGACTTTGTATCGACTACCAAGAATTGAACAAGGTCACCATTAAGCCGTTGCCTAGGATAGATGATTTGTTTAATCAGTTGAAGGGGGTAAAGTACTTTTCAAAGATTGACTTGAGGACCGATTATTACCAACTGAAAGTGAGGCCGGAGGATATTCCAAAGATGGCATTCAAAACTCGGTATGGACACTTTGAGTTTTTGGTAATGCCATTCAAATTGACAAACGCGCCAGCAACATTTAAGGATTTGATGAACAGAGTGTTCAAACAGTATTTGGATAAGTTTGTTGTCGTATTCATCTATGACATTCTAGTGTATTCAGAGACGGAGAAAGAACACGCCGAGCATCTATGGATAGTGTTGGGGACATTAAGGAGGGAAAAGTTGTATGCAAAATTCTCCAAGTGTGAGTTTTGGTTGCATAGAGTACAGTTTTTAGGGCATGTTATCGACAAAAATGGTGTTTCGATGGATCCAGCGAAGGTAGAAGTGATTATCAATTGGGAATAGCTAAAGACGTCGATAGAAATCAAGAGTTTCTTAGGATTAGCATGATACTATCAAAGATTTATTCAAGATTTTTCGAAATTAGCATCACCGTTGACCAATGTTACCAGAAAAACAACTAAGTTCATTTGGATGGAGAAGTGTGAAGAAAGTTTCCTAGAATTGAAGAAGAAGCTTAGTCAAGCACCTGTGTTGGCCTTACCGGACAACACGTGAGGGTTTATAGTGTATAGTGATGTGTCATATCAAGGTCTTGGCTGTGTACTAATGCAACATGGCAGGGTCATTGCGTACGCTTCATGTCATCTAAAAAATTATGAAAAGGGATATCCGACTCATGATCTGGAGTTAGCAGCGGTAGTTTTTTCCTTGAAGATTTGGAGGCATTATTTATATGGCGAGAAGTGTGAGATATATACGGATCACAAGAGTCTGAAGTATATCTTCACGCAGAAAGAGTTAAACATGAGGCAACACCAATGGCTAGAATTGATCAAAGATTATGATTATGAGATTTTGTACCATCCAGGAAAAGAAAATGTAGTGGCAGATGCCTTGAGCAGAAAAGGCAGAGAGAAGTTATTGAAGTTGACCATTCAAGAAGAATTGTTGAAAGATTTCGAACGACTAGACTTGGAGATTAAGTATCCGATGCAGACCAACGAATAATTATTTATAGTGACAACGAGCCCGACTTTATTGGATAAGGTTAAAGAGGCACAAGAGAAGGACGAAGATTGCAATAACATCAAGAAGCGATTGACTGAAGGTGATGAATTGAAATTTAAGATTGATAGCACTAGATTGCTAAGATTTGAAGGACGAATTTGGGTACCATTAGTACCAGAACTGAGGGGAGAGATTTTGTAAGAAGCGCACAGTACGAGATACTCGATACACCCAGGAAGCACGAAAATGTACCAAGATTTGCATCACCACTTCTGGTGGCCAAACATGAAGAGAGAGGTTGTGAAATGCGTAAGTAGATGTTTAACTTGTTAGAGAGTCAAGGCAGAGCACCAATGACCAAACGGGTTATTACAACCATTAGAGATTCCAGAATAAAAATGGGAACATATCACAATGGACTTTGTGGTGGGACTTCTGGCAACGTAAATATGGCACGATGCCATATGGGCGATTATAGATCGTCTTACTAAGTCAGCTCAATTTTTACCGATTAAGGTTAAGTATTATGACGCCCCCAAATTCGGGTATCTTTTAACCTGATAGATGGTGCTACATGGTACTCATAATCATACATTCATTCCATTAAAACCATAACACAATGAGTTTATTAACTATATTCTTATTACAGTCATAGTAAATCTTTTCCCAGCTTCATAAACCGAATACATAATTTGTTGTTTATAAGTATAATACATACAAACATACTAGTCTATATAATAAACTATCCATTTTAGCCTTGCCTTTATCGCTCTTAGAACTCTCAATTCATTCGGCCTTAGCTACAATAATATAATTCAAGCAAGAAATGAGCATAACTAGCTTAGAAAGTCTAACAAAGGATAATATCAATACCACATCGAGAATTATATGTTTATCTTCCATAATTGAACAAATAGCTATAAAGTACTATAAAACTTTGACTAACACTTCTCATTTCATAACAACAATTCCAAAGTATATATAATAGCTTAAGAATTCTGAACTGGTCGAAAGACCATGAACATACTCTTTTCATTTTTATACATGAAAAGGACAACCCGGCACTAAGGCCGTACATCCGATATTTCTTATGAGCACTTCTAGTTGATCAGCCTATAGTACTCTATGTTGATCAACACTCATCTGTTAAACGTATGTACGTTTAAGTTTTGGCAACCTCACGTGCCCATCGAATAATCGTTGAAAATACCTTTGTTTGTTCATATACAAACTTACCTTGCATCCGTACCAAATACTTGGCATAGGATAGCGTTAATAGTTCTATATCAAAAGACTTGTAAATAAATTAATCTAACTCTTAAGAATAGTCTAGCCGAGTTAAAACTGGCATTGACCCTATCGTAAAATAATTCATGCATCTTAAAACATAAATCACAGAAAATTTAACTAACACGAAGGTTAGACAAGCATGAAGAAAACTTGCCTTCAAGCGTCTTTGAATACAATATTCAACAGTTCTCAGTCTTTACAGAATCTACATGATATATTCACATAGCACACTATAATTAGCTACCGAACAATCTCATCACATTGTTATTACCAACTTCTTTCTCTTCTATGTCTTACATGAATTTATTTCATTAATAATGTCAATTCAACTTATTATTCTTCCTTACGGCTTATTAACGTCTTACGTTACTAACCGAGACTTATTCGTTATTATTAAATTACCAAAGCTCGAATACATTTTACTTCGTATATCTCGCATTCTTTGTTTAATCTCTATTAAACCATACTCACGTTACTAACGTCATCACTAAGTAAGTGATTCAAGATTGGTCTTACTATGTATATTAAATACATATATACTACACTATTGGTTTACAATAAATTGGAATTAGGAAACTAATTTCGTTAACAAAATCCCATTACTGGCGCCGCGGCGCGACAACCCTTTATACTAGTGGCATTGTGGCGCCACTCTCCAGAAACTCCTCCTCCTCGTTCACAAAGTTGCAAATACAGGATCTAAGCTTACCAAAGCGCGCCATGTGCCACTCTTCCATAACTAATTCCTTTATTCCTGGCGCTACGACGCGACATTTAAAACTGGGGTTGGCGCTGCGGCGCCTCCCCTGAGCCTCAGTTGGCTTTGACAGTTTGATTTTTCGACGAACTTCCCAGGCTCATAACTTATTCGTTTTACATCCGAATTGGCTCGTTCAAAAGCTATTAGCTCATAAATTACATACTCTAAGTGTTCATGCAAGAATTTTATATTTTTGAATCTGTTAACTTGGAATTCACCTTTTAGATCATTATCAAGAGTTCGTTTATCGTTCGTGAGCGTTCATAGCTCGTTTTCTTTGTTCTAAGTCAGAATTTGACGATTCTTGAGTCCACAACTCTTGGATACCTTATCTCATGTGATGCCATCAAAAACCAAAGTTTCCAAGTTAAACAAAAACTTTTGACTACTAATCTGAGATTTTTACATTTTTAACGTTTAACGCCGAATCTCAGAAATTTCGCCATAACTTTGTTACTTGTGTTCTATATGCCAAATCAAATGGAACTACTCCATTGATTCATCATCTACATCCTAACCAAGCAATATGCACATACCCTAATAATAATGGATTTCAATTTGCCCATTAACAACCAAGTTAACGTTCAAAGTTTTCCTCGGTTTAAACTTACATAATCAATTACAATTTGTACTTAAACATAACTTATCAATGTTTTAATCATTAATAGCCATCCTTATACCTCCAGAAGAGACATGCTCCACCAATCTACAATTCTCTACAAAAAAAAATTGAAAAGGTCGAAGACTAACATTTACAAAATATTACATTTTTGTTCTTCACGTTCTTGCTAAAAACTCTTATGCTTTGCTTTAAAGTAGCTTGATTACTTGTTTCTTGCTCTTTCTCTCTCTCAATTTTTGTTGGACAAAGTTTGTAAAACAACAAATGAACAACCTAAGCTTTCTTTTATAGGCAAACCAAATGGAGGGTATTTTGGTCATCCCACCCCACCTCCTTACTATTCATGGCATAGCCACCAAGTAATCACTTTACTTGGTGGCCAAGTGGTTGCCCCATGGGTTTTACCCATCCGGTGACCCATTGGTTCGATCTGCGGTAAGGTTTCTTGGATCGGGTTTGATTAAACTTAACATTGGGCCTTAACTTGGGCTTGATTACACAATTCATTGGGCTTGATATAATCCAAGTCCAATTGGATTCTACAAAGTCCTTGAACTCAAAGTCCATTAATACTAATTGTATTCTATGCGTTCAATTCTCGTATTCTCTTTGTATAGTATTCGTACGATATTTGTATTATACATCGTATTAATCTTCGTACTATACTCGTATACTAATTTGTATCATACTCGTATATCACACGTATAATAACCCTAATCATTATACGCATTTCATTTTCTTCTCGAAAATCACTTTTCCTAACCCTTAGGTTTTAAGTCCGCAGGCGAAAACTTCGTTTGTCATAACTGAAATATTATTGGATATTCCATCTCATCTTAGAATTCTATCATTACTCGTTTCTCGAAATTTCAAACTTAATTCCCGAGTAGAAATGGATGAATAGTGTTTTTACGAAAATTTCTCGAAAAATATTTATTTTCGTCTTGGAAATTCAAAACAATTAATTCTAGTACGTAGCCAAAATCCTAACCACATCCCCACATTCTAGGTCATAGAACGACTTTTAAATAGCTTACTCAGATAAATAATCAATTAAATTCATTTAATCCACATAATCAAATAAAAATTTAATTCTCATATAAATCCGATTTTCTCGGGCGTTACAAGTTTAGTTTGGACCAATTAGCCAAATTATATGTCAAGGAAATTATCTCGAGTCATGGGGTGCCGGTATCTATTATATCAGATATGAAAGTAGTATACACACAAGTCAATCATGTTTGATGATAAAGCATATACTTTGTAACAAACTTATTCATTTATTAATAAAAGTATTAATTTATTAAAGGCTTTTAATTATCTACATGATGTTGTTTTATAATGTGTGATAAACCCATAGTTTTAAGCAATGCTTTTAGAATAATGATGATGATCATTCTAATGAGATCTAAATTCTTAGAAAGCTTAAAACTAAAATAGTTCCCGATCGTTGGATTATTAAATTGGGGATTAGTGAATCCGGATAGATTGGTACATACGTTGCTTGCTCGTTGGATGAGGATTATTGATCTCATGATCATTTGTGTGGAGACACTAAAACAAGTATGTAGGTGATTATTGGAGAATAAGTACACTGAACGTGGCTTGCTAAGGAATACCTAATAGAGTTTTACTTGCCTGGAAATAGGAATTCATGTAGTGATAGTAGTACAAGTGATCCTTGGACTTGAGATCATCATAGTATCTTGTGTATGATGACTTATACTTTGACTTATTCCTTAAGACCCTAAGGGTATATCAAAGGGCATGCTTGGGTATAATAAGTTGTACATGGAGATAATGTATGATCAATAAAGAATTTGCTGCTTCTAGTAAAAGAAGAGAAATGTCCTATGTGATTCGATAAATGACAACCCAATAGTCCTTGGCTAAGGTAGAATGAAATTAGAAAAGAGTTTCGAATTTGCATTATTTGGAGTTGTGCATTTAAGAATCGAAATACATATAATTAAATAAAATAAGACTTTATAGTAATTTCATGTCTTATATTTAATTGGGACATTGTATGGTGGAAGGATTGAATTGTACGGTAACTATTTACTCAAATGTTCTTTTATGATTAATGTTGAAATCTATATTATCTGGAAAGTCGTTGATCGCTAGGGAGGCTTATCCCTAATGTAGAATAAATATTATTTATTTAAATAAATTAATAATTTAATTTATTTATTTAAATAAGATTAGAATTGTTCTAATTGATTTATTCATAATCGGTTAATATGGAGAACCTAAAGGGTCACACCATAAAATAAAGAATAATTATTTAAGAAGTTAATGGCGTAATCGTAATAATAAGTTAAATATATTTAATTTAATCTATGGTGATAGAATAAATTAAATAGCTTAATATTTATTATTTAATATTTTGGAAATATTAAATATAAATTAATAAGAGGAGTCTTATTATTATTATTACTATTATTATTATTTAATTCCTAAAGAAGTTTGGGAATTAATTAATAAAAGTACTCTCATATATCCTAATTAGATTAGGAAGCTAATTAATTAAAAGAGTTTAAATAATTATACCTAATAAGATTAGGGAGCTTAATTAGTTAAAGGAATTTAATTAATTAAAATAAAACCCCAATTAGGAGGGTTGCCCACATCTATAAATAAGATGAGTCTTATTATGGGTGAAGGGGGTTGACGTTTTCACAGAATACGTAATTCCAATAGTTGGGAGAGTACACCCTTTTTTATGAGAGATAAAAAAGCTAGGATTTTGTCAAATACCCATTTTCTTGAATCTTTCTTCTTCCTTTGTAGATAACCTCTAGAGGTCAAACACTTGGGTGGCTAACGTTGATCAAAGGAAGAAACCAAACCCGGTGGATTCAAGTTGAACGCGAAAAGGATTATAGGTGAACTTGTACCTGAGGAAGCTCGAATCTTCAAGGGTATGATTCTTGTTCTTCATATCTTTTCGTTTAATTAATAATTGTGCATAAAGGATGATCTGGGTATATGGTTTGTAAAATTTTAAAACTCTAATTTTCCACGTTTCCATTTTTTTTATACAATTTGATTGCGTTCATAAATATTACAAACCTAACAGTGGTATCAGAGCCAAACCTTTATGCGAATTATTAATTGTTTTAATTTGATATGTATATTGATATGTGTTTAGAATAATTTAATTGGACATGATTTATTGTATAAAAAAAATCGCAAAACAATTACATACTGAAATTCATCTTTTCTCTAATCCTGTAAAAAGTTAATGATTTGTTTTTTAAAGTGATTCACGGATTCATGTATCTTATATATATATATATATATATATATATATATATATATATATATATATATATATATATATATATATAAAAACAAAGACAACCTTTTCTTATATATAAGGATTCATTTCCTGGATTCACGTGGCCCAAAGTTGATGCATGATTTCGTTATTATTATATGGTATATAAATATAATATGATTCCTGGATTCATGATTTCATTTATATATATATAAACAGATTAGACCCGTATGGTAATTATATATATATATATATAATTTATAATTAAAATAAAAAGTTTTTTTTAATTTTAAAATTAAATTTCATGCTAACTAAGTAGAGTTGGAATTAGATTCCATGATAACTAATTGGAGTTGAAATTAGATTCCATGTCCCCTTAAATAAATGAGTTTATTTAGATATGAAATAAGATTTCATATTATTCAAAATAAAAGAGTTTATTTGTGAATAGGAAAAAAAATCAGTGTTTCTTAAACAAAGGAGTTTATTTAGATATGGAATAAGATTTTATATTATTCAAAATAAAGGAGTTTATTTGTGAATGGGAAATAGAATCTGTGTTTCCTTTAATAAAACTTTTTTTACTTGGAATTGGATTTCATAATTAATTAAAATAAATGAGTTTATTTTGATTAAAGATTTTGATTAAAATAAAATAGTTTATTTTATTCAAAATTGAATAAATTAAAATAAAAGAGGTTTATTTTGATTTAAATTTGGATTAAAATAAAGGAGTTTATTTTGATTCAAAATTAGATTTTATACTAACTAAATTTGCCCATTAAATGATATCAATATATATATTGAATATTTATTATTCATGAGATGAATGTTATTTATTGATGCATATGGTGATGTGTATATAATAAATGAGATTGATTATGAACTATTGACCAATGTGATTGGATTTTATTTTAGTTGGATGCATGAATGTATGAGTTTTATTAAATGGGGTCTGCGTACCTCGTCTTCTCTAATTTTTTTTCTTAATGTAAATTCTATCGTCCTCCTATGTACTTCCTTTTGACTGTTGATCAAGTTTTTTATTTATTTTAAAATAGTTAGTAATAGGAATAGTTAGAATAAATTTTAAAGAATTAGAGATCAAGGGGCAAAGAGCGATTGAAGACCCGTTTGTAATGGAGCACGGGTTTAAATGTAATAGCTATATTTAAATATTAATTCTTGCACCCCTAGGTTTTGACATTTTGGTTCACTTGGTGGGTCTAGTAAACCAAACAAGAATAAAAGTCCATAATCAATCCAGGTAGAATATTGTATTCTATATGTGCATGCTTATACTATATATATTATATATTATGCAAACATGCTTCGCATGTTAATTAATATGACACATTATATATATATATATATATATATATATATATATATATATATATATATATATATATGTGTGTGTGTGTGTGTGTGTGTGTGTGTGTGTGTGTGTGTGTGTGTGTGTGTGTGTGCTAAACAAGATAAGACAAATTAATTACATGCAAACCCCTCAAATTTTTTATATTAAGTCCTAAGCATTCAAAGATATTTGGAATATCGAACGTCGCCTTCTAGCATGATAAAAATAATAGAGTATCAATTAATTATTATAAGTTTGTTGTGTCACCACAAGGCTTATCTTAATTCTTTGGGATGTTAATTTTATCACATTTGATGCTTATAAAGAAAATTGAACAATATTATTTTGTTGTGTCACCACAAGGACAATATTTTTCTTTTTTGAATATATGGAGTGCTAGGTTGGACTTAACTTAAATCATTTTAGTTCGGATGTGCACATACTTAACCATTATGATTTAAGAGGCAAAATACAAGGAGTTACATAGTTGATGTAATTGACAAGAGTTGTCTACCTATTTATTTATATATAGTTTGTTGTGTCACCATAATGCTATATACATTTGAAATGGGATCCTTATTCTCTCTAGCAAATCTTTAATTAGATTTTGCCGAACTATATAAGTGAGGGTAATATAGTTTGATGAAAATAGTGAGAGATACCAATTTAAAACAAGACCTAAATTATTTTGGTAATTAATAAAAGAATGTATGCTAAAATGTTTTTAATTACAAATTCATTTACAAAATTTTACAATGTCTAAAATTACTATCACTGTGTAGCATATTAGATGCTAAATTAACCAAACCAAATTAAACGGATTGGTTAAGGAATTTGAGAATAGTTCTCATGGCTGAAATGCTATCTTATGTCCTTAATATGCCTATCCCTGCAATGGTTGTAGATAATGCCTCTGAGGAAGAGATTGCTACTTTTAGAAAATGGCAAGATGATTCACAGATGGCCCAATGCATCATGCTCGCATCCATGAGTAACGAGCTTCAGCATCAGCATAAAACTATGGATGCTCCTACTATACTCCTGCACGTCAAGTAGTTAATGGTGAGGAAAGTAGGACTGATAGATATCAGATATCTAAGGAGCTCTTCCTATCTAGAATGTCTGATGACACTATAGTACAGACAAAAGTTCTCAACATAATAAATTTGATTGATCAATTAGGACAGCGGGTTTTGTCACGGATGGAGAGTTGAGCCAAGATTTGATCTTGCACTCACTCCCGGACTCCTTTCACAATTGTTGTGAATTTTTCATATAAACAAGCTAGATATCAGCCTCGCTAATTTACTTAACATGTTGAAAATATTGAGAGTCACTTTCCAACCAAGAAAGACCATGTCTTACTGGTAGGGGCCAAAGGATCTTCTAAAAAGAAGAACGATTCAAAGAAGGTAAATAGAAAGGCAAAAACAAAGGATAATAAGAACAAAACTGATACGGATAGAAAAGAAGTTTGCTTCCACTACAATAAGCCTGGACACTGAAAGAAACTGCGAGAAGCATCTTGTAGATGCTAACCAAAGAAGCTTAGTGAAGTTTCGGTTACAAATACTAATTTGTTCATGAATTAAAATAAATTTTTCTTTAAGTCAAGGTTCTACTTGGGTATTGGATACCGACTTTGGTTATCATAAATATAGATTTATGAAGGGACCAAGCAGAAGTAGAAAGCTAAACAAATATAAGTAATCATATGTGTGGAAATGACGCAAAGGTTGCCACATTAGCCATAGAAACTTATAGTTTAGCAATGCCTATAGGCAAATCTATTAAATCAATAAATTGTTATTGTATTCCAATTCTCGTTAGAAACATTATTTCTATTTTATTGTTAGGCAATGAAATCTATGGTATTATATTTAAGAACAATTGTTGTTCTATTTATAATAACAATTTTTGTATAGAACTCGAATATTACTTAATGGATTTTGTATGTAACAACCCCAAATTCAGGTACTTGAAACCCGAATTCAGTACTTTACGATACCATTTCTATGAGCAGAAATAATACTAATAATAATAACAATAATATAGCCCTTTTATCAGAAAAATTCGAATCTTATGTCCATGTCATAGAAAATTTAATTATCTACAACTTTGCAGAAAAAAGGTTTTCCAAATTCCAAACAGAAATTGACCAAAATCCACAAACGGGCGATTTTACAAGCTATAATCAAATTTCACTCAAGAAATGGGCCCATAAACATGTTTAACATGTTTTAAACAATTTTGTAACAAAAATACTCTTCCTTCTCATATACTCATATATCCCACATTCATTGTAAAAATATCACCATTATTATATTATTAAAATATAATAATATATTTAAATGAATTATTTTATCGAAAAAGATAACATATCAATTTTCAACAATTGTCACATTAAAAATTTTCTCCATCTATATCTACATAAAATGAATATTTTTCTCATCATAAAAATTAATAATTAATTATTAACAAATAATATTACAGAATCACAATACTGACAATCAGGCAGTTCCCAGGAAAGAGGGGGCTTTCCAATAAGGATTTCTCCTTACTGACGCGCAATTAGATGACCAAACCTCTCCTTAGACGGAACTTTCTAGATATTGCCAATAATGTTATCTAATAATATTAATCAGATAATATGAATTATTGCTCCGATAATGGAAAGTACTATGTAGTGACAATTATTGAAACAACATAAATATAAAATATCAACATAGCAATTATTGAATCAATAAAATAAAATATTGAACAGTAATTACTGTAACAATTATTTAGTAGTGCCTTCTTACGTAAGAATCAATAATTGGTGCAATACCATGTGCTACTGTGTTTTAACCACCGGGTATTCCAAAGTTATTAACGGTAACAACTACGTCGGTATTAATAAACAACTTATACTTGTCGTTTTTTTTATCCAATCACTTTCCGTTATGGGGCCCACATAAGGTCGCTACTATCGTCTAATATTCCCGGACAAAGAAGAATATTCCACGACCAAACGAATATTCCCCAATAATAATGAATATTTTATAACCACTTGCTTATTTGAAATATTTGCATATTTTACCCATAACTAACCACATTAATCAAATCAACCCTTACTATTTCAAAATAATAAATAGAGGAAATTCAATTTTATTTATAATAAGTTGGGGTCATACATAAGGAATGACATACTAATGCTACAATCAGTAAAGATAAAGTTGTCTAAACATTCCTCCATGAATGATTTGGGAAGAGTATCTTAATTGGGGATACAAATCTATATAGATAGATTCAAGAGGATGCTCGACTTAACCCAATGAACGTATATTCATTATATGCTAAAGTCGTTTAGTATGTCAAACTCCAAAAGATGTCTCATGTTGATGAGCCATGGAGTGTATCTCTTTAATAGTCCCCAAAGACTCTAAAAAGAAAGATCGCATGAGTAATTATCATGTATGCAATGAAATGCACGAGACCTGATGTTGATCAGTCATATTCTGGAGAAGTTCACTATGAGTCAGTGAAAAACATCTTAAAGTACTTAACCGGCACTAAGGATGTGATCATATTCGTGGTGGGTTGGAATTAAAACTAGAGGGCTTAACATACTCAAGTTTTTTTTTAGACAGGCCAAGACGACAACAAATCTACTTTAGGGTAAGGTGTTACCTTGAACGGTGGTGCAGTGAATTGGAAAGGTTCCAAACAGCAAAGTGATGCTAGTTTAGTGATAAAGACAAAGTATATAGCTGTAAATTAAGCTGCAAGTTGATTGTTTGGATAAAAGTTCATTACATAACTAGGAATAATTCCTAAGTCTCATCTTGGATCTAAACATGTGTTGTGGCACTTTCATTTGATTATAGGAATCATTGAAAGATGAGAAATCACTATAGAGATAGTGGACTCTCAAGAACAACATTACATATCCATTAACTAAAGTTTATCCAACAACAGGATAATCGTCACTTAGAGAAGAAGTGTATGAGATACCATGGCGATTGGCTTTAGTGCAACTGGGAGATTGAAAGTAGTATGCACACAAACCAATCATGTTTGATGATAAAACATATACTTTGTAACAAACTTATTCATTTATTAATAAAAGTATTAATTTATTAAAGGCTTTTAATTATCTACATGATGTTGTTTTATAATATGCGGTAAACCCATAGTTTTAAGCAATGCTTTTAGAATAATGATGATGATCATTCTAATGAGATCTAAATTCTAAGAAAGCTTAAAACTAAAATAGTTCCCAATCATTGGATTACTAAATTGGGGATTAGTGAATCCGGATAGATTGGTACATACGTTGCTTGCTCATTGGATGATGATGATTGATCTCATGATCATTTGTGTGGAGACACTAAAGCAAGTATGTAGGTGCGTATTAGAGAATAAGTACACTGAACGTGGCTCGCTAAGGAATACCTAATGGAGTTTTACTTGCCTGTAAATAGGAATTCCTGTAGTGATAGTAGTACAAGGGATCCTTGGACTTGAGATCATCATAGTATCTTGTGTATGATAAGTTATACTTTGACTTATTCCTTAAGACCCTTAGGGTATATCAAAGGGTATGCTTGGGTATAATAAGTTGTACATGGTGATAATGTATGATCAATAAAGAATCTACCGCTTCTAGTAAAAGAAGAGAAATGTCCTATGTGATTCGATAAATGACAACCCAGTATTCCTTGGCCAAGGTAGAATGAAATTAGAAAGGAGTTTCTAATTTGCATTATTTGGAGTTGTGCATTTAAGAATCGAAATACATATAATTAAATAAAATAAGACTTTACAGTAATTCCATGTCTTATATTTAATAAGGACATTATATGGTGGAAGGATTGAATTGTATGGTAACTATTTACTCAAAGATTCTTTTATGATTAATATTAAAATTTATATTATTTGAAAAGTCGTTGATCGCTAGGGAGGCTTATCCCTATTATAAAAAAAATATTATTTATTTAAATAAATTAATAATTTAATTTATTTATTTAAATAAGATTAGAATTGTTCTAATTGATTTATTCACAACCGGTTTAATATGGAGAACCTAAAGGGTCACACCATAAAAGGAAGAATAATTATTTAAGAAGTTAATGATATAATCGTAATAATAAGTTAAGTATATTTAATTTAATTTATGGTGATAGAATAAATTAAATAGCTTAATATTTATTATTTAATATTTTGGAAATATTAAATATAAATTAATAAGAGGAGTCTTATTATTATTATTACTATTATTATTATTTAATTCTAAAGGAGTTTGGGAATTAATTAATAAAAGTACTCTCATATATCCTAATTAGATTAGGAAGCTAATTAATTAAAAGAATTTAATTAATTATACCTAATAAGATTAGGGAGCTTAATTAATTAAAGGAATTTAATTAATTAAAATGAAACCCAATTAGGTGGGTTGCCCACATCTATAAATACGAGGAGTCTTATTATGGGTGAAGGGGGTTGACGTTTTCGTAGAATACGTAATTCCAATAGTTGGGAGAGTACACCCTTTTCTATGAGAGATAGAAAAACTAGGGTTTTGCCAAATACCCATCTTCTTGAATCTTTCGTCTTCTTTGGTGGATCACCTCTAGAGGCCAAACACTTAGGTGGCTAACATTTATCAAAGGAAGGAACCAAACTCGGTGGATTCAAGTTGAACGCGAAAAGGATTGGAGGTGAACTTGTACCTGAGAAAGCTCAACTCTTCAAGGGTATGATTCTTGTTCTTCATATCTTTTCGTTTAATTAATAATTGTGCATAAAGAATGATCCGGGTATATGGTTTTAAAATTTTAAAACTCTAATTTTCCACGTTTCCAATTTTTTTATGCAATTTGATTGCGTGCATGAATATTACAAACCTAACAAGACAGAGATCCGCAATTCAAGTCAAACTTCTAGAAGAGTCTTCAGGAAAGAATGGGGACACAACTACGAATGAGTACTATATATCATCCGTAGACCGATGGGCAAAGCGAGAGAACGATCCAAACACTTGAAGACATGCTCTGAGCCTGTGTGATGGACTTCAAGGGTAGTTGGGAGGATCACCTTCCATTAGTAGAGTTCGCGTATAACAATATTTATCACGCTAGTATTGGAATGCCGCCATACGAAGCATTGTATGGGAGGAAATGTAGAATGCCCTTATGCTGGGACGAAGTTGGAGAACATCAACTGTTGGGACCAGAGTTGGTACAACAGACAATAGAAATCATCAAAGTGGTAAGAGCCCGACTAGTAGCAGCTCAAGATCACCAGAAGAAGTATGCGGACTTACATCGCAAGAAGAAAGATTTTAAATTAGGAAACAATGCATTTCTGAAAGTATCTCCCTAGAAAGGGAAAATTCATTTCGGGAAGAAGGGCAAGTTGAGCCCTAGGTTCATAGGACCGTTCGAGATTCTAAGGCGAGTTGGTGAAGTGGCAAACGAGGTATCGTTACCTCCTGAACTTGAGCACATTCACAATGTGTTTCATGTGTCAGTATTGCAGCTGTATAAACCAGACTACAAGCACATTATCTCATATTAACCAATCCAAGTCGAGAAAGACTTATCGTACGAGGAAGTTCCTGTCCAGATACTAGATAGGAAGGAACAGAAGCTGAGGAATAAAATCATTAATTCCGTTAAGATTCTCTGGAGGAATCACGTTGTCGAAGAAGCTACGTGGGAACTAGAAGAGAAAATGAGAGCGAATTATCCGTTTTTATTTGAGTAACCTTATTTTTACAATTTTGAGGGTGGAATTTTTATAAGGAGGGAGGGATGTATTGACTGTGAATTTTAAACTCCTTATTAAATAAATATGTGATAAAATTTTTAATGAGTTAGTTTTGTGAGTCTATTTAAACCTTATGTGGTTATTTAAATTTATGAAATGATTAAAGGGAGTCACTAATATTTTATTTAAATTAGTGGACTAACCCTAAGACTTTAATATCAAAGAATTGATAGGATTATTTATGAAATGATTTAGCCTGGTTTGTGTTGAGGCTCTGCAAATGCAGAGCCATTATTTTCATTCTCGCTTTCGCATGCAGCCATGCGCCACTTCTATAGTATATGACCGCGCGAATCGCGTTTACCGCCTTAATAATGTGTACTAATTTTTTTGTAATCTTGTTCCATTCTGAGCATGCTATTTTGGTTAGTAAATGCTTATAAACAACCTGAACCCATGGAATGAGGATGCTATTGATATAGTGAGTCGTGATTAGTTGTTTTAGTTTGATTATTCAAAGAGGACTTAAAGAGTTAGAAACTAGTTTTGATAAACCTTTTTCAAAAACATGTTCTGACCATGGTTGTGAGTGTATCAGGTTCTGATATACATTAAAATGTAATCAATATGTTAATTTACATTTTTGGAGATGGTATAGTTTATTCAAGCATGAATTAAAAAGGAAAATACAAGTAAAAGATCATAATAGCTATGGGTAAATGAACTAAGTGTACTCTTACATACTTATATGAACTATGATAAGGTTATGGAAGCATGATATGGGATGTGTGAACTTACCTTGCATGCTTGAAGAAGTTTTACTAATGGAAGCTTTAGGATTCAAAAACGAACTTATACGCTTTGAGTTAAGATTTGTGAGCATGCTTATGTGGTTTAACTTGTGTATGTGAGACATCATGATTAGGTGTGTCATGCATGTAAAAGTGATTAATATGAATGCTCAGTGAGTTATATTCATTGTGAAACTAGTTAAGTGTGGTTAAGAGTAAGCATAAATGAAGTAGAATGTCATAACTTGAGATACTTGATTTAATAAATACAAGCATGTGAAGTAGAGACCTATGAACCATATAGCATGTGTTTGACATTTAAACGTAAGAAAATTAGGAAATGAACACTTAAAGTATTGATTTAATGAGAATGGATAATGACCTATGTTAAAGATGGAATGTAGGGTCAAACTTAGTTATCCACACACTAGCATATGTGTTTTGCATGATTATTCATATATGTGCAAGACGTGTGTACACTGGTTTTCTGCAGGAGAAGCCATGTCTTGGTTTGCACCAGGAGCAGCGCGGTCACGCCACTCCTCAGTATAAACCAAGCGCGGCCGCGCCGTCCTGCATTGAGGTCTGAGTTCTGTTAATAAATTGAGAACTGATGCATGCATATATGGTTACTTTAATCTATAATACTTGTCCAGTATAGATATCATTATCTTTGCTTCTAATATTCATATTGTTTAATCCTTCAGATATTCATATTGTTGAATTCATTGTCAGATATTTTCCATTCATCATGATATATCCTTATTGTTGTATTTAAACTTGCTGAGCAAACTTGTTGCTCCTCCTTGCTATATCATGAATTATATTGTGGCTAAGCCTAAGACCTCAGGAAAGGACAAGGGTAAAGGAAAGATGTAGAATAGTTGCAAGAGCAAACTTTACTTTATGCCTAGTTTAAATTAATAATATGTAATATGAACCCTAATGACTATTTTAGGGTATGTTTGTAAGATTATATTAAGGTTATCGAATCTTGGGCCTAGTAACACATTTTGAATGAACAACGTACGTTTATTATATTCCGCATTTTAGTTATCGTATGTTGTTTAGAGGTGGATGTTTGTATTTTATCGTGATGACCAGACCGGGGTCAGAGGACCTGGATTCAGGGGGTGTCACATCTAACATTCATGTTAGCCAAGTTTTATGTGATTCCTGTTCTGAGATGCATGAATTATTTTATGAAAGGGTTGATGCCAGTTATAAATCGGCTAGACTAATCTTAAAATTTAGATTGATTTGTTTCCAAGTCTTATGATATAGAATTGTTAACGCTATCCTATGCCAAGTATTTGGTACGGATTCAAGGTAAGCTAGAGTATGAACATAAAAATGTATTTTATATCGATTATTTGATGGGCACGTGAGGTTGCCAAAACTTAAATGTAACCACGTTTAATGGATGAGTGTTGATCAACATAGAGTACTATAAACTGATCACCTAGAAGTGCTCGTAAGATATATCAGACTTATGAACTTAGTGTCGGGTTGTCCTTTTTCATGAATGAAAATCAAAAGAGAATGTTCATGGTCTTTTGACCAGCTCAGAATTCCTAAGTTACTATATGTACTCTTGAATTATTTTATGAAATGAAAAGTGTTATTTAATGTTTCATAGTACTTCATAGCTACTTGTTCAATTATTGAAGATAATCATATAATTCTCGACGTGGTATTTGTACTATTTATTGCTAGACTTGTTGAGCTTGTTATGCTCACTTCTTGCTTGAATTATACGATTGCAGCTAAGGCCGAAAGAACTAAGGATCCCAATAGGGATAAAGGCAAGGCTAAGATGGATAAGTAGATTATCCTGTAATAGACTATTATGTTTGTAAGAATCATATTGGTTACAGAACCTGGGAAATGATTTATTATTATTATTGTAATAAGAATGTAGTAATTATATTCATTTTGATGGTGTTTCAATGAAATGAATGTATAGTGATGAATACCATGTAGCACCATATCTGTGGGTTGAAAGTACCAGGATTTGGGGGCATCATAACTTGGTATCAAAGCATTAGGTTATAAAACTTAAGGGGGGAAGAACCCTAGGCTAATAACCTCGTTAGTAAATGAGAAGTTAGAAAGAATTGAAATCGAGTAGAATGAGTTAATTAAGTATTGAGGAAACTCTGTACCGAAAGATTTAAAAGATGAAAATTAACCCTAAATAAACTAAATGTGATTTGTGCTTATATTATTGTGTATTATATACTAATAAACATGTTATGTGTTATTGTAGATGTCCATCGACAGCTCCATGTATAGGGATATACACGTGGTGAGCGAAGAATCCGTTTACTGGGTAGAGCCTGTACCAATGCTAATGGCGGGGGTACCAGTAGTGATCCTAGAAGAGTCTGAGTCAGGGGAGGACTATTCAGAAGAAGATTATTCCGAGGGGGATATGGAAAACTTGGGATCGACATCATATCTCAATATAGGGGTCGATGTGGATGGGGAGATGGAGGTAGCATCATTTAATACTGTTGTACCTGAACTAGAGCCAACACCTCTAGATGCAACGAGGGCATTATATCTAGCGGTGCTTGACCGGAATGTGCAACTGTGCACTGTTGTGCAGAACCAGAATGAAGAGATTAGTGATCTCTATGAAATGTAGGAGTCTGTAGAAGCAAATTTTGAATTAGAGCATGACGAGAAGGTGCTCATGACAGATAAGGCAAGGGATTGTAAGAATGAGGTAGCAGAGCTTCATAAGGAACCGGTTGAGAAAAACTAGAAGATAGCAGGGATGTCTTACATCCATGAGAGTGCTCATGAGGATTTCAAGCTGAAAATTGTTTGTTATTCCATTGAGTCCGGACAAGCTCGACATACTATTAGTCGAGATATTGTGTCGATTCTTACGAATCGAAAGCATGAGAATGCTGTCATTAGTATTAGTATTAGATGGAGGAGGTATAAATCAGTAGATCTTTTTGTATATGTGTATTGACGTAAAACCCTCTTTTGTATAATTAAAGCGTAGTCTTTTTGTAAATCCCAATTTTTGTAGAAGTTAATTGCGGGATAGAAATAGAATAAATTTGGCTATGGAATCAAGTTCTAAATAGTTTTAAACTATGAACAAGCATATTAATATAATGAATTTTTTATTAAATGTGCTTTGTGTGGTACGAGTTGTTGTTGAATGATAACTAAGTAAATAGCTAATGATGAAACTTTATTTATTTAATCAGAATAATGCCGCCAAGAAGAAGATAACATAATCAGGAAGCTGAATCACATAACGATAACCAAGGGGTCTGAATAATCCTATATAAGAGTTCGTTAATTTATTAACGACTGCATTTAATCAAACTGGGGGTAGAGCACCCGCAGTACCTAGGGTTGCCAGAACGACTACCTTTAATGAATTTAAGAGCGTAGGTCCGTCGGAGTTCAAATGAACTACGGATCCAATAGAGGCCCAGACATGGGTGAAGGAAATAGAGAAGGCGTTTGTTATTACAAACATAGCATAGGTGGAAAAGACTTCTTTTGTGACCTACATGATGAAAGGAGAATCCAACTTCTAGTGGGAGGATCACCAGGGTGGGGCTAGAACTGATGATGTTATGTGGGAACAGTTTAAGAAGGTTTTCTTCAAGAACTATTTTCCTACAAGCATGCAGGGGAGAATGGAGATTAAGTTTTTGGAACTTAAACAATGGGACATGACGGTTCCCTAATATGTGGCCAAATTCAATGAATTGGCAAGGTTTGTTCCACACCAAGTGGACACTGAGGAGAAGAAGGCTCGTAGGTTTGAGCAGAGACTGAAACCCCAGCTCTATAGTAGGATTTCTATTTTCCAGAGTGCATCATATGGAACCATCTCTGGAAAAAGCAATTATTGCAGAGGGTGGTAGTTAGGCTTTGAGCCAATACCACAAAGAAAGAAAGAATAAGGGCAAAGGAGAAGGAGGACCCAAGGCGGAAGGAGCTAGTGGCAGTGGGAGTATGCCCAAGAGAAAGAATTTTAAATCCGGGAATACTAGAGTAAAAGAAGGGGATCCTAAATGTAGGATCGAAGCATGCAAGACATTCGGAAAGACTCATCTAGGAGTCTATTTGAAAGGGAAGTCAGTTTCTTATAACTGTGGGTAGGAGGGTCACATATCACCCAATTGTCCATATCCTAAGAAGAACCAGGGTTGTTTTGTTTGTGGGCTGATGTACCACATGGCAAGAAATTTCCCAAAGAAGGGGTCAGAGGGTAGCAAGGGTACTGGTAGTTGTAAGTTAGCCATTAGTGGACCAACACCATCGTCGGGTAGACCAACGTCCCGTACTTTTAATATGACTATCCAAGATGCGGTTGCATCAGTGGATGTAGTAGTAGGTATCATTCTAGTCAAGGAAATAAATGCTTATGTGTTATTTGACTCGGGTGCTACTTGTTCTTTTATAGCATATGAATTTTCTAAGCGATTAAGTTTACTCTTGGAAGGATTAGAAATACCTTTAGACGTTAAGGTAGCAAACGAAGAGATAATTCCCATTGAACACATTCATAGGAATTGCTGCGTAGATATTAGAGGTAACAAATTATCGGTAGATTTAGTACCAATAAGGTTGAGAGAATTTGATGTAATTCTCGGTATGGATTGGTTTATTAACTATAAAGCTATAATAGATTGTCATAGGAAAAGTGTGAACCTTTGGCTTTCTAAGAAAACCAAGGTAGTGTTCTACGGTAGTAAATTACCGAGATGCTCTTGTTGTCTAACCATGACACAAGCTAGGAAGATGTTGAGGAAGGGGTGTATAGGATACATGTACCATGTTGTGGATACCCAAAGAGTGGAAGCATCATTTGAATAGATACCTAAAGTACAAGAGTTTGCGGATGTATTCCCAGATGAATTACCAGGTCTTCCGCCGGATAGGGAAGTCGAGTTTGTGATTGATTTGTTGCCGGGTATGGCACCAGTTTCTAGGACACCATATAGGATAGCGCCGGTAAAGATGAAGGAGTTAATGGTTCAATTACAAGAACTATTAGATAGGAAATATATTCAACTGAGCGTGTCTATGTGGGGAGCACTAGTATTGTTTGTAAAGAAGAAGGATAGGTCGTTATGACTTTGTATTGACTAACGAGAGTTGAACAAGTTAATGATTAAGAATGAATACCCATTACCCATGATTGGTGAAATATTTGATCAGTTAAAAGAAGAAAAGTATTTTTCTAAGATAGATTTGCGTACGGGGTACCATCAGTTGAAATTAAGGAAGGATGATGTACCTAAGATGGCATTCAGAACTCGTTATGGTCATTACAAGTTTTTGGTTATGTCATTTGGGTTGACTAATGCGCCAACCGCATTTATGGATATGATGAATAGAGTGTTCAAACAGTATTTGGACAAGTTTATCATAGTGTTCATTGATGATATTATAGTCTATTCAAAGACGCCAGAAGATCATGATAAACATTTAAGGATAATGTTGGAAACACTACGGAGGGAGAAGTTGTATGTGAAATTCACTAAGTGTGAATTTTGGCTTGAAAGAGTGCAGTTTTTAGGACATGTTATTGATAAAGATGGAATTTTGTGGATCCAGCGAAGGTAGAAGCAGTTCATAATTGGGAACAACCGAAAAAATGCCAACTGAGGTTTGGAGTTTTCTGGGGTTAGTGAGATACTATAGAAGGTTCATCCAGGACTTTTCTAAAATAGCTACTCTGTTGACGAATTTAATGAGGAAGTCAGTGAAGTATGTGTGGACTGAGAAGTGTGAGAATAGTTTTTAGGAACTAAAAGAAGGTTAAGTGAGGCACCTGTATTATCCTTATCAGATGATACGGGGAATTTCGTAGTTTATAGCGATGCTTCGTGTAAGACCCCAACTTTTATGAATAAAGAATAATTTTCTCGAAATATATTTTTGAATATTATGGTGTGGATTTGATATAATGTTATAGTTGTGGGTAATATTTACAAATTTTGCAAAGTAAGCAAGTGGTTATATAATATTCGATTGGTCGGAGAATATTCGTTTTAACAGGGAATATTAGTACGACGACACAATCATTGGTGGACCCCACAATGAAAGTATTGTCGTAGTTAGAAAATGACATAATTATCTTTTTATAAAAATAACAGCGGAAATTTTACCGTTAAACTGTTGAACTACCCGGTAGTAAAAGTACAGTAATACGCGTGGTTGCATAGTAGCACACGATATTGATTATTGATGCTTATATGAGAAGTCACTCAATTATACTCAATTATTGCTACTGTAATTGTTGCATCATATCTCTCATATTATTGATTCAATTATTGTCACAGTATCATCTGCATAATATGATATATTATTAAATCAATAATTGAGACGACAAAGTTATTCATATTATTAAATTGCAATAATTACAATGTCTAGAAGTCCTGTCAAGGAGAGGTTTGTTCATCTAATTGCACACCAATTAGGAGAAATCTTATCGGAAAGCCCCCTTTCCTGGGAATGACCTGGTTGTTAAATAGTGTGAGTTTAATATTAATGATGAATAAGTTCGTGTTGATTAAAGATGAAATTGATAGTTCCATTGTGTTGGAAATATTAGTGTTAGTGGAAATAAACATTTATTTCGATATTAATTGATGTCTGGAAGTTATACTGACCAGCCGGGTAATTAACCGGATAAATGAGCAATTAATTTCTATTAATGCACACTATTTGTTCACATGTGTGTACTATTGATTCACATTCTTGTACTATTAGGAGAGTTGGTGCAAGATTGATAATACTTGCATACTAAGTTAAAAATGGAGGTATAGATGGAGGTACTATACTGTAATTCATATTTTCACATGATTATAACTATTGATTAACATGATTGAACTATTGATTCACATTATTTACTATTAGGGGAGGTGGTTCAAGTTTGATAATACTTGCAGGACTAAATTAAAAATGAAAGAAAAGTTGAAGGTATTGTACTGTAATATTTCGAGTCCCAAAACGTGCAATTATCGAAACTATATTTTCCTATAAATAGAAGCTCATTCTTCCTTCATTTTTAACCAATTCACTAAAGCTATAGAGCAATTATTATAGAGAGAAATTATAGAGAGAAAGAAGAAGAGAAGTACGCTACCTCTCTACTCCAGTATCCAGTCTCTTTCTAAGGTAAGGGGTATTATTTCTTTCGTATTCATGAAGAGAGCTTCTGTTATTCCATTCTTTATTATTATGTTGAAATAACCAGTCTATGCGAAGTACCACATACATGGTGAAATTCTTCTGTTATTCCATTCTTTATTATTCTGTTGGAATAACCTGTCTGTGCGTTCCATCGCATGCATGGTGAATTCTTTCTTATTCCATTCTTTATTTTTCTGTTAAAATATCCTGTCTATGTGGATTATGCTAGACCTGGTTCGATTCTTTATTATTCTGTTGGAATAACTTTTCATATGTGTTGATATCGCATGCATGGTGAATTCTTACATTATTCCATTCTTTATTATTCATTTGGAATATCACATGCATGCATGGATTATGCATGACTGATTCCATTCTTTATTATTCTGTTGGAATAACCTGTCTATGTGGATTATCACATGCATGGTGAATGATCCTTCGTATTCATTCCTTATTAAATTGTTGGAATAACTAATCTATGCGAAGTACCGCATACATGGTGAAATTCTTCTGTTATTCCATTCTTTATTATTTTGTTGGAATAACCTGTATGTGCGGTCTATCGCATGCATGGTGAATTCTTTTCTATTCCATTCTTTATTATTCTGTTGGAATATCATGTCTGTGTGGATTACGCTAGACCTGGTTCCATTCTTTATTATTCTATTGGAATAACCCGTTTGTGCGGTCTATCGCATGTATGATGAATTCTTCTGTTATTCCATTCTTTATTATTACATTTGGAATATCCTCGTGCATGCGGATTCGCATGTCCCACAGTTCCATTCTTTATTATTCTGTTGGAATAACCTATCTATGTGGATTATCACATGCATGGTGAATGATCCTTCGTATTCATTCCTTATTAAATTATGGAAATGATCTGTCTACGTGGATTACCGCATGACGGGTGAAAATCTATTTGCAGTTTCATATATTCTATGATACTCATTTGGTTAAAGTTTTCGCTTCTATATTCCATGAAATTAGTAGAATATCCTGGATATTTGCGTTTCATCCGGTATCTTTTCATGGAAATGTTCTTTTGAGCATTCTTGAATTTTACTTAACAAAGCAGTATCATGTTGACAATTTGGACATAATTGATTTCAAGATAAATTACCTTATAAATCTTTAAAATGTATTTTTGAACTTGTTTTATTGAATTATTATGTCATTGTCATCATCGTCATGCTAATATTGTGATGAAAGTCATCTTTGGCTTACGTGCATAGATGGACTTGGTATGATTATGACCAGAGATTATTTGGTATAATCATGACCTGTAATGTTATAAATGATGTGGTAAAAGTCCTTAATAGCCTGTAGTGCATTGATGGACATTTTTTGGTATGATTATGACCAGGGATTATTCGGTATAGTTATGACCATTGATGATTTAATGAATATCCTTGGCCCGTAGTGCAGGGATGACTCACTGATGTGGTTTATTTATTAAGCTGAGTCTCAACGATAAATATTGATAAAAACATTTTAAATCATAGAAGATAGTAGATATTATGCTCTACTTGACTCTTCTAATGGATTGCTTATTCCGCTGCAACTAAACTTGATATCTATTATATTTTATCAGTTTAACATTATTGAAGACTAATGATAATTTATTCTGCGTTATCTTAGTCATAATATTTCTTACTGGGCTAGTTGAGCTCACCCTTTCTTTCACTATTCTCTTCAAGAAATGAGAATGTAGCCGAGACTAGTCGGGGAACAGAGTGACGGTCCAGATGATAGCATTAGTAGTCCTCAGTATTCTGTTAAATAGTGTGACAATAAATGTAATGAGGACTCCAATGAGTGTGGATATTGTCTAGATGACAATATTCTTAATCTAAGAGTATTTAAAACTCTTAGATTATGTTTTGTCGTATTTTACACGACTGTTGTATAATTAAGTTGTATTTGAATTTTGTACCATGTATTTGGCAACTCAAGATGGGTGATGTTTACCTATTTTGGGGGCGTCACAGTTGGTATCAAAGCCTAGGGATATGATCCATGGCTGAGATGTGAGACAAGAACTAGGTGGGGAGAGACAGGGAGTTCTTTCGCTAGTATGACCTACCTAAGTTTATTTGTTATTTAATTGGTCGGTCAGAGTATAGGGATAATATGTGATATCTTAATTAACCCTTGTTTTGTGGCAGTATTTGAAAATGGCATCCGAAAATGTTGAGATAAACAATGAAACACATGAGACCGTTGAGTCACAACATATTAATGCCCAGGATAATGTGCAACAGGAAGACAATAATCCTCATATAAATAATAACACCGATGAAATGGTGAACGATGGGATGTTCAGAGGCTTTATACAATTCATTCAACATTAGACGAAAGTGGCTCCTGTCCAAAATGCAGGTGGAAACATTGACAACTCTCGGATGGTCACCGTTAAACAGTTCAAGGAATGGGACCACCTGAGTTTTTTGGAGAGCCAAAACCACTTAAGGCGGAGACGTGGATAAATCAGATCAACAAGATATTTGATGTCTTGGGATGCTCCGAGGAGCAAAAGGTCCCCTTTGACACCTTCATGTTGCGAGTAGAGGCAGATTACTGGTGGAAATCTATAAATCGTACTCAACCTGCTGCACTTAAAATGTCTTGGGAGAAGTTCCAAGAGCTGTTTAATTACAAGTACTTTCCTGAAAGTATTCATCACATGAAGGAGGTAGAGTTCATCAAGCTTGAGCAAAATAATATAACCGTGGCACAGTACGAAGCTAAGTTTGCCGAGTTATCTCAGTTTGCGTCCCACTTGGTTGATAATGAGGAGAGAATGACACGGATGTTTCTAAGAGGTTTGAAACCCGAGATATGGCAATACCTAATTTCTCACAAACTGTGTTTGTATTCAGATGTTGTGAATAAGGCTCAGTTATTAGAGCGCGATAATGATTCAACCCAACCAAGTGAGAGCAACTGACAAGTCTATAATATAAGTGGTAGCAGTCATCGAAGCAGTGACAACAAACGTGGAGGGAATCAACATGCCAAAAATGATAATCACTTCGGTGGTAATTATGGCCATGACAATAAGAGTGGACATTTCAAGAAGAGGAGATTCAACAAGGATGGAAAGACGTCAGCACCAGCACCTGTTGTTAAGGAAGGAGAACAACCACCGGTCGTATGTTACAAATGTGGAGGGGAAGGACACATAAGTCCAAACTGCACGATGCAGTCCAAAGCGTGTTATAATTATGGAAAAGAAGGTCACCTAGCCCGATTTTGTCGTTTACAAAAGTCAAGTCTAGCTGGGATGGAGGCATCAAAAGGTGTCCCAGACAAGACAAAACCGGTAGTTCAAGGGAGAGCGCTTGTCGTAACCTCCCAAAAAGCGAGGAATCTGAACGAGGTGATCACGGGTAAGCTAATCATAAACTCTAGCGAAGTTTATACTTTATTTGATACCGGTTCTACCCATTCCTTTATTTCTCCTACTTGCGCTCAACGTTTAAATTTAACTCTAGAGAAATTAGACTTCGACTTATCTGTTAAAACTCCGTTGGGAGAAACCTTCATTACATCCACGGTTTATAAGTCTTGTTTGATTCAAATTGGTAACTGCACGTTACTTGACGTTCTTATTTCTTTGAAAATACTTGCATTTGATGTGATTTTAGGGGTTGATTGGTTAACTACTCATCACGCTAAAATCGATTATTTTCGTAAGGTTGTTAGCTTTCATATTCCTAACCAACCTATTATGCGAATTCAAGCAACCAAACCACTAAAATCAATCACTATCATATCACGTCATAAAGCTATTCGTTTATTGAAAAATGGATGTCAAGCTTTCTTAGCCCATGTCACAAATTTAAATAAAGATACGTCAGATTTGAATGATATTTCTATTGTTAATAAATTTCCTGACGTATTCCCTGAACAACTTCCTAGCCTACCCCAAGAGCGTGAAATTGAATTTTGTATCGACCTTGAATCCGGTACAAAACCCATTTCCAAAGCCCCATATCGAATGGCTCTATTGAACTTCGTGGAGTTAAAACCCAACTCGAGAATTGTTAGACATCGGTTTCATTCATCCTAGTACGTCTCCTTGGGGTGCTCTTGTTCTATTCGTAAAGAAGAAAGATTGAAGTATGCGACTTTATATTAATTATCAGAAGTTGAATCATGTCACCATCAAAAATAGGTACCGATTGCCTCGCATTGATGACCTATTTTGACCGGTTGCAAGGAGCCAAATTCTTTTCAAAGATTGATCTTCGTTCCGGATATCTTCAGTTGAAGATTAAAACAGATGACATTCCAAAGACTACTTTCAGAACTCGGTACGGGCATTATGAATTCCTAGTCATGTCTTTTGGATTGACTAATGTTCCTGCTGCCTTCATGGATATGATGAACCGAGTATTCAAGGAATATTTGGATCACTTTGTGGTCGTCTTTATTGATGACATCCTCATATACTCCAAAACCTGCGAAGACCATGAGCAACACTTGAGGCTGATACTCCAAAAGCTTCGTGAAAACAAGCTTTATGCCAAGTTGAAGAAATGCGAGTTCTGGCTTGAGGAAGTTGCATTCCTTGGGCACGTGATATTAAATCATGGAATATTTGTTGATCCGGAAAAGATTGAAGTAATTCAAAGCTGGGAGAAACCTAAGTCCGTGACCAAAGTACGTAGCTTTCTCGGCTTAGCTGGTTATTATCAAAGATTCGTAGAAAGGTTTTCTCAAATCGCTACTCCATTAACTCAGCTGACTCGAAAAGATATAAAATTCAGTTGGAGTGAGGAATGTGAAAAGAGTTTTCAAGAACTCAAGAGG
Organism: Panax ginseng; assembly: GCA_020205605.1. Lineage (NCBI taxonomy): Eukaryota > Viridiplantae > Streptophyta > Magnoliopsida > Apiales > Araliaceae > Panax > Panax ginseng. The sequence goes on along the minus strand of CM035139.1, from coordinate 86,118,060 downwards.
AGACTCGTTTCAGCACCTGTTCTGACAATACCATCTGGCTCGGAGGGATTTGTCATCTACAGTGATGCTTCAAGCAAAGGGTTAGGATGTGTTCTCATGCAACATGGGAAAGTCATAGCCTATGCCTCTCGACAACTCAAAGAATATGAGAGGAATTATCCTACTCATGATCTAGAGTTGGCAACAGTCATTTTTGCGCTTAAGATTTGGAGGCATTACCTATATGGAGAGAAGGTAGAGATCTATACGGATCATAAAAGCCTCAAATATTTCTTCACTCAAAAGGAACTCAACATGTGGCAACGACGATGGCGTTAGTTGTTGAAAGATTATGATCATACCATCCAATACCGTCTTAGAAAAACGAATGTAGTAGCTGACGCATTGAGTAGAAGATCATATGCGGGTACGAGTGTAATATTGTCAACGCAAAGACCTATTTTGTATGACTTGGAAAGGATGGAAATATAATTAAAGACTCCAGGGACCCATGTGATGATAGCGAATATACGAGTGGAACCGACTTTAATCGATAAAGTTAAAGCTACTCAAACTACAGACCTAGAGCTGATGTGTATAAAGAAAAAAAGTGCAAGAAGGTGCTATTCCGGAAGCAAGAATCGATGAAGAAGGAATACTTCGAGTCAACTCCAAACTTTGTGTTCCTAACAATTCTGACTTGAAGTATAAAATCATGATGGAGGCGCACAACACACCATTTCCAATCCATCATGGGAGTACCAAAATGTATCGTGATCTTCGACATACATTTTGGTGGAGCAATATGAAGAGAGAGATAGCGGGGTTTACCTCAAGGTGTCTAACTTGTCGACGAGTCAAGGCAGAGCATCAAGTGCCAAAAGGTCCATTGCAACCACTTGAAATTCCAGAATGGAAGTGGGAGCACATTACCATGGATTTCGTTATTGGTCTTCCCAAGGTTTCTCAAGGCATAGATGCGATTTGGGTCATTGTTGATAGATTGACCAAGTTTGTTCTTTTCTTACCGATACGAGAAACTTTTACACTTGAATGTCTTGCTAGTATGTACATAAACGAAATTGTAAGATTGCATGGTATGCCAGTATCCATAATTTTTGATTGAGACCCTAGATTCACTTCAAGATTTTGGGTTAGTTTGCAAAAAGCTATGGGCACAGATTTACGATTTAGTTTGGCATATCATCCTCAAACGGATGGGTAATCAGAAAGGACTATTCAAACTCTTTAAGATTTATTAAGACTTTGTGTTCTTGACTTCAAGGGAAGTTGGGACAAGTTCTTACCATTAGTGGAGTTTTACTACAACAACAGTTATCAAGCAAGTATTGGCATGGCTCCATTTGAGGCGTTGTATGGAAGAAAGTGTCGTTCTCCAGTATGCTAGGATGAGGTGGGTGAAGCAACGTTGTTGGGACCGAATTTGGTACGTATGACTACGTAAAAGATTCAAACGATCCGACAACATATAAAAACCTCACAAGATCGACAAAAGAGTTATGCTGATCTTCATCGAAAGGACGTGGAATTCAATATTGGAGATCATGTGTTATTATGTGTTTCTCCATGGAAAGGAGTTACAATATTTGGAAAGAGAGGAAAGCTCAATCCTCGATTCATTTGCCCATTTTTAATCCTCGATCGAATAGGAACTGTGGCCTATAGACTCGCCTTACCGCCAAGTATGTCCCGTGTTTATAACATTTTTAACATATCTATGTTACGTAAATATGTGAAAGACCTGAACCATATTATTGAATTAGAACTAGACGAGATAGAGGAAGATTTAACGTATGAAGAGTTACCTGTAAAAATCTTGGATAAGAAGGATCATATTCTACGCTCTAAAGTTATACCTCAAGTCAAAGTTTTGTGGAGAAACCACGATGTGGAGGAAATGACCTGGGAGTTAGAATCCAAGATGAAATCAAGGTATCCTCACCTCTTCGACATACAAGGTACGCACCCTAATTTCAAGGATGAAATTTCATAAGAAGGAGAGGTTGTAAGACCCCAACTTTTATGAATAAAGAATAATTTTCTCGAAATATATTTTTGAATCTTATGGTGTGGATTTGATATAATGTTATAGTTGTGGGTAATATTTACAAATTTTGCAAATTAATTTAGTGTTTATATAATATTTGATTGGTCAGGGAATATTCATTTTAACAAGGAATATTCGTACGACGACACAATTATTGGTGGACCCCACAACAGAAGTATTGTCGTAGTTAGAAAATGACATAATTATCTTTTTATAAAAATAACGGCGGAAGTTTTACCGTTAAACTGTTGAACTACCCGGTAGTAAAAGTACAGTAATACGCGTGGTTGCATAGTAGCATACGGTATTGATTATTGATGCTTACGTGAGAAGTCACTCAGTTATACTCAATTATTGCTACAGTAATTGCTGCATCATATCTCTCATATTATTGATTCGATTATTGTCACAGTATCATCTGCATAATATGATATATTATTAAATCAATAATTGAGATGAAAAAGTTATTCATATTATTAAACTGCAATATTTACAATGTCTAGAAGTTTTGTCAAGGAGAGGTTTGGTCATCTAATTGCGCGCTAATAAAGAGAAATCCTGATCGAAAAGCCCCCTCTTTCCTGGGAACGACCTAGTTATTAAATATTATGAGTTATAATATTAATTAAGAATAAGTTCGTGTTGATTAAAGATGAAATTGATAGTTCCATTGTGTTTGAATTATTAGTGTTAGTGGAAATTGACATTTATTTCGATATTAATTGATGTCTGGAAGTTATACTAACCAGTCGGGTAATTAACTAGATAAATGAGCAATTAATTGCTATTAATTCACATGATTATAACTATTTGTTCACATGTGTGTACTATTGATTCACTCTTGCACTATTAGGGGAGTTGGTGCAAGATTGATAATACTTGCATGACTAAGTTAAAAATACAGGTATAGATGGAGGTACTATATTGTAGTTCGTATTTTCACATGATTATAACTATTGATTCACATTATTTACTATTAGGAGAGATGGTGCAAGTTTGATAATACTTGTAGGACTAAATTAAAAATGAAAGAAAAGTTGAAGGTATTGTACTGTAATATTTTGAGTCCCAAAATGTGCAATTATCGAAAATATATTTTTTTATAAATAGAAGCTCATTCTTCCTTAATTTCTCACCAATTCACTAAAGCTATAGAGCAATTATTATAGAGAGAAATTCTGTTGGAATAACCTGTCTGTGCGGTCTATCGCATGCATGGTGAATTCTTTGTTATTCCATTCTTTATTATTATGTTTGAATATCATGTTTGTGTGGATTACGCTAGACCTGGTTCCATTCTTTATTATTCTATTGGAATAACCTGTTTGTGCGGTCTATCGCATTCATGATGAATTCTTCTGTTATTCCATTCTTATTATTCTGTTGGAATATCCTATCTGTGCGGATTACACATGACCTGGTTCCATTCTTTATTATTCTGTTGGAATAACCTATCTGTGTGGATTATCACATGCATGGTGAATGATCCTTCGTATTCATTCCTTATTAAATTGTGGAAATGGTCTGCCTACGTGGATTACCGCATTGCGGGTGAAAATCCATTTGCAGTTTCATATATTCTATGATACTCATTTGGTTAAAGTTTTTGCTTTTATACTCCATGAAATTAGTAGAATATCCTGGATATTTGCGCTTCATCCGGTATCTTTTCATGAAAATATTCTTCTGAGCATTCTTGAATTTTACTTCACAAAGCAGTATCATGTTGACAATTTGGACATAATTGATTTTAAGATAAATTAACTTATAAATCTTTAAAATGTATTCTTGAACTTGTTTTATTGAATTATTATGTCATTGTCATCATCCTCATGCTAATATTGTGATGAAAGTCATCTTTGGCTTACGTGCATAGATGGACTTGGTATGAATATGACCAGGGATTATTCGGTATAATCATGAGCTGTAATGTTATAAATGATGTGGTAAAAGTCCTTAATAGCCTGTAGTGCATTGATGGACATTTTTTGGTATGATTATGACCAGGGATTATTCGGTATAGCATGACCATTGATGATTTAATGAATATCCTTGGCCCGTAGTGCAGGGATGACTCGATGATGTGGTTTATTTATTAAGCTGAGTCTCAACGATAAAAATTGATGAAAACATTTTAAATCATAGAAGATAGTAGATATTATGCTCTACTTGACTCTTCTAATGGATTGCTTATTCAAACATGACTAAACTTGATGTCTATTGTATTTTATCAGTTTAACATTATTGAAGACTAATGATAATTTATTCTGCGTTATCTTAGTCATAATATTTCTTACTGGGCTAGTTGAACTCACCCTTTCTTTCACTATTCTCTTCAAGAAATGAGAACGTAGGCAGAGACTAGTCTCGGGGAACAGATAACGATTCCGGATGATAGCATTAGTAGTCCTCGATATTCGTTAAATAGTGTGACAATAAATGTAATGAGGACTCCATTGAGTGTGGATATTGTCTAGATGACAATATTCTTATTAAAACTCTTAGATTATGTTTTGTCGTATGTTACACTTATCGTTGTATAATTAAGTTGTATTTGAATTTTGTACCATGTATTTGGCGACTTAAGATGGGTGATGTATACCTATTTTGGGGGCATCACACTTCGCATAGAGGACTGGGTTGCGTGCTCATGCAGCATGTCAAAGTCATTGCGAATGCATCATGCAAGTTGAAGGATTATGAGAAGGTCTATCCTACTCATGACCTAAAATTGGAAGCTATAGTTTTTGCCTTAAAAATATGGAGACATTATTTATACGGGTAGAAGTGTGATATATACACGACCCATAAAAGTCTGAAATATATCATCACACAGAAGGAGTTGAATATGAGGTAGAGAAGGTGGTTAGAGTTGATAAAAGATTACGACTGTGATATCTTAAATCATCCAAGAAAGGCAAATGTAGTAGCCGACGCGTGAAGTAGGAAGGGTAGAGAAAATCTATCAATGTTAACGACTCAGAATGAGTTAATAACGGAGATGGGAAGAATGGAGCTAGAAGTTAAATTACTGAATGAAGCGATAGAGATGTTATTTACAATGGAGACTCAACCAACAATAATGGAACGAGTTAAAGAAGTACAATTAGGTAACGAAGAATACGAACGAGTGAAGAAGAGGATGGAGGATGAAGAGAAGACTAAGTATAACCTTGATAAAGAAGGATTACTTCGTTTTGAAGGAGGAATTTGGGTTCCAGATAATTTCGAGTTAAAAGAAGAGATAATGAGTGAAGTCCATAGTTCGAGGTACTCAATACATCCAGGTAGTACTAAGATGTATCAAGACCTTCAACAGAACTTTTGGTTTCCAAACATGAAGAGAGAGATAGCCGAATATGTTAGTAGGTGCTTAACTTGTCAAAAAGTTATGGTTGAACACCAATGACCGACTGGATTATTGCAATCACTAGCGATTCTAGAGTGGAAATGGGAGCATATCACAGTGGAGTTGGGACGAACATCCGTCTTTGGTGGAATTCGCGTACAATAATAGTTTTCACGCTAGTATAGGCATGCCGCCTTATGAAGCGTTATATGGGAGGAAGTGCAGAACTCCTTTGTGTTGGGATGAAGTAGGTGAACGTCGGACGTTGGGACTTGAGATGGTACAACAGACGACAAACATGGTAAAGTTAATACGTACTCAATTGGTACCGACTCAAGATAGACAAAATAAGTAAGCAGATCCTAACCGGGAGAAGAGGGAGTTTGAGGTAGGGTCGTATGTATTTCTGAAAGTATAGCCTTGGAAAAGGAAGATACGTTTTGGAAAGAAAGAGAAGTTAAGTCCATGGTTTGTTGGACCTTTTAAAATTTTATGAAGTAGCTTTACCTCCAGAGATGGAACGAATACACAATGTATTTCATGTGTCAGTGTTACGTGCTTATAAACTGGACTACAAACACGTAATAGAGTATGAATCTATTCATATAGAAAAAGATTTAACGTATGAAGAACTTCAAGTTCAGATTGTTGATAGGAAGGAACAAGTCTTGAGAAATAAGATAGTACCTTCGGTGAAGGTAATTTAGAGGAACCACAATGCCGAAGAAGCAACGTGGGAATGTGACGCCCCCAAAATAGGTATACATCACCCATTCAGAGTTGTCAATATATGGTACAGAAACAACTACAACTTTATTATTACAACAGTAAAACTGTGAGTTTGAATACAAATATTATCTTCTAGACAATATCTATACTCAAATAAATCCTCATCACATTTATTGATACATTATTTTACAAAAATGGTGAGGACTACTAAACAACTCTCTCTAGAAACTTCATTCCATACCCCAGACTAAGTACTACTCATTATATTCTCGCCTCCTTAGAAGAAAAATGGAACAAAAAGGAAAAGGGTGAGCTCAACTAGACCAAATAAAGAATATTATGACTAAGATAATATACAACAAATTATCGTTAGTCTTCAACAGGAAAATCTAATAGAATACAATAGACAACAAGTTTTAAATCAATATTCGCAATGAAATAATAATTCATTAGAAGAGTTAAGTAGAGAATGCAAACTACTATCTTCTATGTATGAATTTAAAAGTTCATCGCTCTATCTTTTATCCTGTAACATCAATCAATATATATCTGGAATCAAATATTCATCTTTGCACTCTGTGCCAAAGATATTCATCAAGAATCATTCATCTTTGCACTACTGAGGCCAAAGATATTCAATAATATCATCATTTAAGATTGAGGATGATGAAAAATATTTTAAAGAAACGAATCCAATGAAACAAAATGACAAGGATTAAGGATTAAGGATTAGTACTTTGTTTTATCCATGTCCAAAAAATACCTCAAAAATAATCATAGTGGTGTAAAATTCAAGAATGATCAAAACATGGATACAATCAAAGCTAGTATCCACAATAGATATTTTAGATGAAAAGGAAAAATTTTCATTTTTCGATGAATAGTGCCGTATTCGTGAATAGTGTCGTATACGTGAATAGTGCCATATACGTGAATAGTAACTCTGACACCAAAAGTTCCAAATTTGATAAAAACTTCAGATCAATATTTCAGCATAATGATATTGAACAAATAATATCATTACGAAAAAAATAATATCCCTTACCTCGAAAGATCAGTACTTTTAGCTCAAAAACCGGATATAGGCTATGACTTGAACTTGCACCGTATAGCAATACTTAAAATATACTCAAAATACTCACAAGAATACCCTCGATAATATAGAGAGAGAAAACTTCAGTTTCTGGTGTGATTTTCACTTCTAACCTAAGCACCCTATTTATAGGAAAATGCTTAGAACACCAAAGCAGAAAATTTAATTTAATAATATTATTATTTTTTTCCATAACTTCCTACGCACCAAGAATCTGAATTCAGCTCCTTCCACACACATGTGAAACACACCAAAATAAAAAAAACATTTTTGTTACTTAAAATATTTTAAACTTCCAAAAATTAATTATTTCGGAGCTTCAAAATTTCAATAATTCATAATAAATTGCCCTTTTATCAGAAAATTTGAATCTCGCGACTTTTTATAGGAAATTCAATTTTCTACAACTTTAGAGAAGAAAGTTTTTCCAAATTCCAAACAAAAATTTCCCGAAATCCACAAACGGACGATTTTTACAGGCTATAATCAAATTTCAGTCAAGAAATGGGGTCCACCGACACATAAAACATGCTTTAAATATTTTTGGTAAAAAAAATACTCCTCCTCCACATATACTCATATATCCCACATTCATCGTAAAAATATCATTATTATATTATTAAAATATAATAATATATTTAAATGAATTATTTTATCAGAAAAAGATAAAATTTCAATTTTCAACAATTGTCACATTAAAAAAAATTCTCCATCAATATCCACATAAAATCAATATTTTCCTCATCATATGAATTAATAATTAATTATTCACAAATAATATTACGAAATCATAATATTGACAACCAGTGCGCTTCCCAGGAAAGAGGGGCTTTCTATAAGAATTTCTCCTCTTCTTGGTAGCGCAAGAATTAGGTGACCAAACCTCTCCTTAGATGAACTTTCTAGACATTGCCAATAATGTTATCTAATAATATTATTCGGATAATATGAATTATTGCTTCGATAATGAAAATATCAAGCGTAATGACAATTATTGAAACAACAAAGAATATAAAATATCAACGCAAACAATTATTAAATCAATAAAATAAAATACTTTGAGCGAAGAATTCTTGTAACCATTATTGAGTAGTGCCTTCACGTAAGAATCAATAATTGGTGCAATACTGTGTGCTACCGTGTTTTAACCACCGAGTATTTTAACAAGATAATTGTGAATAACTACGCCTGCTATTTTTAAACAACTTATATTTGTCATTTTTTCATCCAATCGCTTTCCGTTATGGGGGCCCACACATGGTCGCTACCATCGCATTTAATATTCTCCGACGATTTAATATTCCACGACCAAACGAATATTCTACAACCACTTGCTTATTTGAAATATTTGCGTATTTTACCCATAACTATCCACATTAATCAAATCAACCCTTACTATTTCAAAATAATAAATAGAGGAAATTAAATTTCATTTATAATAAGTTGGGGTCTTACAACCTCCCCTCCTTATGAAATTTTGTCCTCGAAATTGACGTACATACCTGGTGTTTCGAAAAGGTAAGGATACCTCGCTTTCATTTTTGTTCCCAACTCCCAGGTCATTTCTTCAATAACATGGTTCCTCCACAAAACTTTAACTTGTGGTATGACCTTCGTGCGTAGGACATGCTCCTTTCTATCCAAGATCTTAACAGGTACCTCCTCATACGTTAAGTCTTCGGCTATCTCGTCCGGTTCTAACTCAATAACGTGGTTCGGGTCTTTCACATATTTACGAAGTACACATATGTGAAACACATTATGAACATGAGACATATCGGAGGTAACGCGAGTCTATAGGCTACATTTCCTACTCGGTCAAGAATTTGAAATGGACCAATAAATCGTGGATTGAGCTTTCCTCTCTTCCCAAATCTTGTAACTCCCTTTCATGGAGCAACTTGCAACAATACATGATCCCCTATACTAAATTCCACGTCCTTTTGATGAAGATCCGCATAACTCTTTTGTCGATCTTGTGCCGTTTGTATACGTTGTCGAATCATTTGGATCTTTTTAGTAGTCATACATACTAACTTGGGTCCCAACAATGTTGCTTCACCCACCTCATCCCATCATATTGGAGAGCGACACTTTCGTCCATATAATGCTTCAAATGGAGCCACACCTATACTTGCCTGATAACTGTTGTTATAGGAGAATTCCATCAATGGTAAATACTTATCCCAACTGCCCTTGAAGTCTAGGACACAGAGTCTTAATAGATCTTCAAGAGTTTGAATAGTCCTCTCTGATTGTTCGTCCGTTTGAGGATGGTATGCCGAACTAAATCGTAAATCCGTGCCCATTGCTTTTTACAAGATAACCCAAAATCTTGAAGTGAATCTTGGGTCACGATCCGAAACTATGGATACTGGCATGACATACAACCTCACAATCTCATCTATATATATACTAGCAAGACGTTCAAGGGAATAAGTCTCCCGTATCGGCAAGAAATGAGCAGACTTGGTTAATCTATCAACAATAACCCAAATTGCATTGATGCCTTGAGAAATCGTAGGAAGACCCGTAATAAAATCCATGGTAATGTGTTCCCACTTCCATTTCAGAATCTCAAGTGGTTGCCACGGACCCTTAGGTACTAGATGCTCCCCCTTTACACGTTGACAAGTTAAACAAATCGAGATAAACTTTGCAATCTCTCTCTTCATATTGTTCCACCAAAATGTATTTCGAAGATCACGATACATTTTAGTACTTCCAGGATGGATTGCAAATGGTGTATTGTGTGCCTCCATCATAATCTTGTACTTCAAATTAGAGTCGTTAAGAACACAAAGTCTGGAGTGGACTCGAAGTATTCCTTCTTCATCAATTCTTGCTTCCAGAATAGCACCTTCTTGTACTTTCTTCTTAATACGCATCAGCTCTGGGTCGGTGGCTTGAGCAACCTTAACTTTTTCTATTAAAGTTGGCTCTATGCGTATACTTGACATCATCGCACTCATTCCTGCATATGATCTTCTACTCAACGCGTTAGCTACCACGTTCACTTTTCCAGGATGGTATTGAATAGTGTGGTCGTAATCTTTCAACAACTCGAGCCAACGTCGTTGCCGCATGTGTTAGTTCCTTTTGCGTGAAGAAATATTTGAGGCTTTTATGGTCTGAATATATCTCCACTTTCTCCCATATAGATAGTGCCTCCGGATGTTGTTTAAGCGAACGATCATCGCCGCCAACTCTAGATCATGAGTAGGATAATTCCTCTCATACTCTTTAAGTTGTCGCGAGGCATAGGCTATGACTTTCCCATGTTGCATGAGAACACATCCTAACCCTTTGCCTGAAGCATCGCTGTAGATAACAAATCCATCCGCATTTTAGGATGGTATTGTTAGAACAGTCTTAAAATGAGTCTCCTCTTAAGCTCTTGGAAACTCTTCTCGCATTCTTCGCTCCAAACGAATTTTGTATCCTTCCGAGTTAGCTGGGTTAATGGAGTAGCGATTCGAGAAAACCCTTCCACGAATCTCCGATAATAACCAGCTAAGCCCAAAAAGCTACGTACTTCAGTCACCGACTTCGGTTGCTCCCAACTTTGTATTGCTTCAATCTTCGTCGGATCAACAGATACTCCATGTTTTGACACCACGTGCCCAAGGAATGCTACTTCCTCAAGCCAGAACTCGCATTTCTTCAACTTGGCATAAAGCTTGTTTTCACGAAGCCTTTGGAGTACCAGCTTCAAATGGTGCTCATGATCTTCACGACTTTTGGAATATATGAGGATGTCATCAATAAAGACAACAACGAATTGATCCAAATATTCCTTGAATACTCGATTCATCATATCCATGAAAGCCGCAGGAGCATTAGTCAATCCGAAAGACATGACTAAGAATTCATAATGCCCGCATCTAGGAGTTCTAAAAGCGCTTTGGAATATCCTCGCCTAATCTTCACCGATGATATCTAGAACGAAGATCGATCTTTAAAAAAAATTGTTCCCCTTGCAACTGGTCAAACAAGTCATCAATAAGAGGTAGAGGATACCTATTCTTGATAGTGACATGGTTCAATTCCCGATAGTCAATACAAAGTCGCATACTCCCGTCTTTCTTCTTTACTGAATAAAACAAGAGCACCCCAAGGAGATGTACTAGATCTAATGAAACTGGATGTCCAACAACTCCTCGTAGTTGGACTTTTAACTCTGAAGTTCAATAGGAGCCATTCGATATGGGGTTTTAGAAATGGGCTTTGTACGTGTTCAAGATCAATAAAGAATTCAACTTCACGTTACGGGGTGAGCGGGGAAGTTCTTCAGAAAATACGTCGGAAAGTCAATAACAATGAATATTATTCAAATTTGACGTGTCTTTATTCAAATCCATAACATGGGCTACGAAAGCTTGACATCCGTTTTCAATAAACGAATAGCTTTATGATTAGATATGAATGATTGATTTTAATGGTTTAGTTGCTTGAATTAAATAACAACAAGGTTGGTTAGGAATATGAAAACTAACAACCTTACGAAAATAATCAATTTTGGCATGATGAGTAGTTAACCAATCAATCCCTAAAATCACATCAAAAGCAAGTATCTTTAAAGAGATAAGGTCAATAGGTAAGGTGATGGTGCCAACTTGAATCAAACATGATTTATAAACAGTGGATGTGATGAAATTTTCTCCCAATAGAGTTTCCACAGATAGGTCAAAGTCTAATTTCTCCGGAGTCAAGTTTAAACGTTGAGCACAAGTAGGAGAGATAAATGAATGGGTAGCACCGATATCAAGTAAGGTATAAACTTCGCAAGAATTTATAAATAGCTTACCCGTGATCACCTCGTTTGGGTTCCTCGCATTTTGACCAGTCACAACAAACGCTCTTCTAGGAACCGCTTGACTTTGACTTTTTGGGATAGTCTTTTGAGTCACCGTCTCAATTGAACTAGGTTTCGCTACTGTATAATCTCGGCGATATGTCCTTCCTTTCCACAATTATAGCATACCTTGAACTGTTGTGGGTAGTTTGACCGATATGTCCCTCTTCCCGCATTTATAGCATATAATGACCTATGGTCGCTTCTCCGCCTTAGAACCGGGTTGTTGTTAGGCCTTTATCGTCTTCACATGGTCGTTGTTAAATCTCCTCTTTTAAAATCTCCTCCGACTCGCTTCTTCTATTTTCATGGCCATGATTACCACCGGAGTGGTTACCATTTTTGTCCGTCTTTTTTCTTTGTCCATTTGGTTATCGTTGTTTTGTTGACTCGCTATCTTCTGGTATGATCCTCGATTGTGGTCCCTCGGTTGGCCGTACTCGTTATCTCGCTTATAATAATTGAGCCCTCGCTTACAACATCTAAATAGAGAGAAAATTTATGAGAAATGAGATATTGTCGTATCTCGGGTTTCAAACCTCTCGAAACATCCACGCTCATCGTTCCTCATTCTCCACCAAATGAGGTGCAAACACGGATATCTCTCGCAAACTTTGCCTCGTCTTTGAGACAAAGTCATGTTGTTTTGTTCTAATCGATGAACTCCACTTCCTTCATATGACGAACACTTTCGGAAAGTATTTGTCATTAAATAGTTTCAAATATCTCCCAAGACATCTTTGAGTGCGGTGGATGTGTGTACGCTTCACGACTCCCACCAAGAGAATGCGCTTCGCCACTGGAACATAAAGGTGGCGAATGGAACCTTCTATTCCTCCGTGCATCCCAAGACATCGAATATCTTGGTAATTTGCTTGACCCATGTTTCGCCATGATCGGATCGGCTTTTTCCTTAAATTCTGGTGGTCCCAACTCTTTGAACTGCTTGGCTATGACAACCCATAAATTGCTATCATTTCCTCCTGTATTTTGAACACGAGTCTCCTCGTCGATTTTGCATGAACTGCAAAAAGCTTCTAAACATCCTCGTTCATCATCTCGCTTTCAAAGGTGTTGTTCATAGGGAGGAACATTGCCACCACTGTTGCATCGTTCTCCTCGTTGGTGAGTACAGGCGTCTCCACAGTCTCATTTACTCCACTGTTAATATTCTCAGTTGACATTCTCAAATACTGTCATAAAACAAGGGTTAATTAAGGAAATCAATATATCACATAATATCCATATATCTTGACCAATTAACAAATAAGCTTAGGTAGGACACACTAGCTAGCGAAGGATTTATTCGCCTCCCTCCTAGTTCTATTCCCCGATCTCCGCTGAGAGATCATATCCCTAAGCTACGATACCAACCGGACGCCCCCAAAATAGGTATACATCACCCATTCGAGTTGTCAATACATGGTACGTAAACAACTATAACTTTATTATTACAACAAGAAAAGCTGTGAGTTTGAATACAAATATTATCTTCTGACAATATCTACACTCAAATAAATCCTCATCACATTTATTGATACATTATTTTACAAAAATGGTGAGGACTACTAAACAACTCTCTCTAGAACCTTCATTTCCATACCCCAGGCTAAGTACTCGCTTATATTCTCGCCTCCCAGGAAGAAAAATGGAACAAAAAGGAAAAGGGTGAGCTCAACTAGCTCAATAAAAGAATATTATGACTAAGATAATATACAACAAATTATCGTTAGTCTTCAACAGGGAAAATCTAATAGAATACAATAGACAACAAGTTTTAAATCAATATTCGCAACGGAAATAATAATTCATTAGAAGAGTTAAGTAGAGAATGCAAACTATTATCTTCTATGTATGAATTTAAAAGTTCATCGTCTATCTTTTATCCCTGTAACATCAATCAATATATATCTGGAATCAAATATTCATCTTTGCACTATAGGCCAAAGATATTAAATAATATCATCATTTAAGACTAAGGATGATGAAAAATATTTTTAAAGAAACGAATCCAGTGAAACAAAATGACAAGGATTAAGGATTAAGGATTCATATTTTGTTTTATCCATATCCAAAAATACCTCAAAAATAATCATAGTGGTGTAAAATTCAAGAATGATCAAAACATGGATACAATCAAAGCTAGTATCCACAATAGATATTTTAGACGAAAAGGAAAAAATTTCATTTTTCGATGAATAGTCTTTAGTATTCGTGAATAATGTCGATATCGTGAATAAGTGCCGATATCGTGAATAGTAACTCTCGACACCAAAAGTTCCAAATTTGATAAAAACTTCGGATCAATATTTCAAAGATAATGATATTGAAGAAATAATATCATTACGAAAAAATAATATCCCTTATCTCGAAAGATCAAGACTTTTAAATAAACACCTGATATAAAGCTATGACTTGAACTTGCACCAGTATAGAAATACTCAAAATATACTCAAAATACTCACAAGAATACGCTCGATAATATAGAGAGAAAAACTTCAGCTTTAAAATGTGATTTTCAATTCTAACCTAAGCACCTATTTATAGGAAAATGCTTAGAACACCAAAGTAGAAAATTTAATTTAATAATATTATTATTTTTTCCACAACTTCCTACTTAATTCAAGAATTTGAATTCAGCTCATTCCACACACATGTGAAACACACCAAAATAAAAAAAATGTTTTTGTTACTTAAAATATTTTAAACTTCCAAAAATTAATTATTTGAGTTTTGGAACTTCAATAATTCATAATAAATAGCCCTTTTATCAGAAAATTCGAATCTCGCGTGTTTTTATAGGAAATTCAATTCTGTACAACTTTACAGAAGAAAGTGTTTCCAAATTCCAAACATAAATTTCCCGAAATCCACAAACGGGCGATTTTTACAGGCTATAATCAAATTTCGAGTTAAGAAATGGGGTCCAATCAGACACATAAAACATGCTTTAAATATTTTTGGTAACAAAATACTCCTCCTCCACATATACTCATATATCCCATTCATCGAAAAATATCATTATTATATTATTAAAATATAATACTATATTTAAATGAATTATTTTATCGAGAAAAGATAAAATTTCAATTTTCAACAATTGTCACATTAAAATTTTCTCCATCTATATCTACATAAAATCAATATTTTCCTCATCATATGAATCAATAATTAATTATTCACAAATAATATTACAGAATCATAATATTGACAACCGTGGCGGTTCTACAGGAAAGAGGGGCTTTCAATAAGAATTTCTCCTTCTTGTACATGATTAGGTGACCAAACCTCTCCTTAATGCAGAACTTTCTAGACATTGCCAATAATGTTATCTAATAATATTATTCGGATAATATGAATTATTGCTTCGATAATGAAAATAATGTGTAATGACAATTATTGAAATAATAAAGAATATAAAATATCAACGCAACAATTATTAAATCAATAAAATAAAATCTCGAATAATAATTCATCGTAACCATTATTGAGTAGTGCCTTCTTACGTAAGAATCAATAATTAGTGCAATACCGTGTGCTACTGTGTTTTAATCACCGAGTATTTTAACAGTATTAACGGTAACAACTACGCCGTTATTTTTAAACAACTTATATTTGTCATTTTTTTCATCCAATCGCTTTCCATTATGGGGCCCACACATGGCTGCGCCGTCGTACGAATATTCCCCGATAGTACGAATATTCCAGGACCAAACGAATATTCTATAACCACTTGCTTATTTGAAATATTTGCGTATTTTACCCATAACTATCCACATTAATCAAATCAACCCTTATTATTTCAAAATAATAAATAGAGGAAATTAAATTTTATTTATAATAAGTTGGGGTCTTACAGGGAACTCGAGAGTAAAATGATGGAAAATTTTCCTCATTTGTTTATGTAATTGTATCATGATTCTGGGGAAAGAATCCTTATAAGGGGAGGGGGAATGTAACGCCCGAGAAAATTGAATTTTTATGTGAATTAAATTTTTATTTGATTATTTTAATTAAATGAATTTAATTAATTCTTTATGTGAGTAAGCTGTATGAAGGTCGTTCTATGACCTAGAATGTGCGGATGTGGTTAGGATTCTAGCTATGTGCTAGGATTAATTGTTTTGAATTTTTAAGATGAAAATAAAAGTTTTCCAAGAAATTTCTGTAAAAATACTATTCATCCATTTTTGCTTGGGAAATTATTTTGAATTTATTAGAAACGTGTAATGATAGAATTCTAAGATGAGTGGAATATCTAATAATATTTCAGTTATGGCAAACAAAGTTTTTGCTTGCGGACATAAAATCTAAAGGTTAGGGAAAATGAGTTCCAAGAAGGAAATGAATATGTATAATGATTAGGGTTATTATATGTAAGAAATACGAGCATGGTACTAGTTATTATACGAGTATAGTATGAAGATTATTCCGACATATAATACCAATATCGTATGAATAGTATACGAAGAGAATACGTGAGCTTTACTAGTAGAATACAATTAGTTCTTAATAGACTTTTAGTAATTGGACTTTATCAAATCCAATTGGACTTGGATTATGATAAGCCCAAAGCTTTGTAAATGAAGTCCAAGATTGAGTAATGTTAAAGCTTGATGTTAGGTTAAATCAGGCCCGACCCAAGAAACCGAACCGTGGATCGACCCGATAGATCACCACATGGGTAAAACCCATGAGGGAAACCCATCTGGGACCCAAAATTTCATGTGAGTCGACCACTTGGTGGCCAAGTAAAGTGTTTTCCTTGGTTGCAAAGTAATGAATAGTAAGGAGGTGGGACATTTTACCATTTTACCCTCTACTTGGTTTTTCTATATAAGGAAAGCTAGCTTGGTTCATTGGTTTGTTTTACAAACTTGACCAACATATATAGAGAGAAAAGTGAGATAACAAGTAATCAAGTGAGTTTGAAGCAAAACATCCAAGTTTTAATCAAGAACGCGAAGAACGTTAAGGTAATAATTTGTAAAACCTTAGTCTTCGATCTTTTTATATTTATTTTTCGTAGAGAATCATGAATTGGTGGAGAATGTCTCTTTCAGAGTAATAAGGATGGCTATTAGTGAATTAAACATTGATAAGCCATGTATAAGTAAGAATCATAAGCGTTTAAGTTAGTTTAATCGCGAAAAAACCATTAATCATTGATTGGTTGTTGATTGACAAATTGAAAACCATCATTTATAGGGTATGTGCATATTGCTTGGTTAGGTTATAGACAATGAATCAATGGATTGGTTCCATTTGATTTGACGTATAAAACACAAGTAACGAAGTTATGGAAAAATTTACGAAATTAGGTGTTAAACGTTGAAATCTTATAATTTCCGGATTAATAGTCAAAACTTGGCGTTTAATTTAAAAACCCTAGTTTGCGAAGGCGTAGCGTAGAACAATGTATTCAAGAGTCGTGGACTATAGAATGGTCGAATTTCTGACTTTGAATGAAGAAAATGAGTTAAGAACGCTCAGAAGCGTTAAACGAATACGTAATAGAACGTTAAATAGTGAATTCATTGTTAAAGAATTTAAAAACTACTTTTATCAAGATGAAATCGAAGTACATGAAATGTGTGAGAAAATGGATTTTGAACGATCTAATTCTGACTTAAAACGACTATGTTATGAGTCCGGGAAGAATCGAATTGGAAAATGTAAAAAAATTTCTCAAGGGCTCAAGGTCAAGTAGCCATGGCTCCCAAAGCACATAATACTTCGCTCTCATGAGCTGGCGGGTCTCAGAGGGAGTGGCTACTTCTTAGTCGTCGGCATACGCTGCCACTAGTATGTAGGAGTCTCGCGTCGTAGCGCCGAGACGATGGTTTAGATACTACATTGTGGCGCCGCAACGCCAATGGTGAACGTGAGAATGGCGTCGCAACGCCGATAAAGAAGATTTGTTGATCAAATTATTTTCCAAACCCAGTTGTTGTGAGGCAATTATGGGGCATGTATATACTTATTATACATGATAAAACTAATCTTAAATCACATTGATAGTGGTGACTATAGGAATTAAACGATGGTTATTAATAATTAAACGAAGAACGCAAAGTATGAAGATGCAAATCGTATTTAACATTGTTACTTAACCAATGATGGTTGAGTATTGGTTTAGTGATGTAAGAACATTAATAAGCTGTAATAGAAGATAGTTAAGTCGAAACGAATTTTATTAATGAAATAATTTCAATTAAGATATAGAAGAGAAAGAAGTTGGTAAAAATAATGTGATTAGATTGTTTGGTAGCTAATTATAGTGTGCTATATGAATATATCATGTAGAGACTGTAAAGACCATGAATTGTTGAATTTTATTTGAAGACGCTTAAAGCCAAGTTTTCTTAACGATTGTCTAAGCTTCGTGTTAGCCATGTTTTCTATGATTCATGTTCTGAGAAAGATGAATTGTTTTATGAAAGAGTCAATGCCAATTTTAACTAGGCTAAACTAATCTTAAGAGTTAGATTGATTTTTTTACAAGTCTTTCGATATAGAACTGTTAACACTATCCTATGCCAAGTATTTGGTACGGATTCAAGGTACGCTTGAGTATGAACAAACAAATGTATTTTACATCGATTATTCGATGGGCACGTGAGGTTGCCAAAACTTAAACGTAAACACGTTTAACGGATGAGTGTTGATCAACATAGAGTATTACAGGCTGATCACCTAGAAGTGCTCATAAGATATATCGGACTTACGAACTTAGTGTTGGGTTGTCCTTTTTCATGAATGAAAATACAAAGAGAATGTTCATGGTCTTTTGACCAGCTCAGAATTCCGAAGTTACTATATGTTTTCTGGAATTATTTTATGAAATGAAAAGTGCTATTTAATGTTTCATAGTACTTCATAGCTACTTGTTCAGTTATTGAAGATAATCATATAATTCTCGACGTGGTATTTGTAGTATTTATTGCTAGACTTGCTGAGCTAGTTATGCTCACTTCTTGCTTGAATTATATGATTTCAGCTATGGCCGAAAGAACTAAAGATCTCTGTAGGGATAAAGGCAAGGCTAAGATGGATAAGTAGATTTTCCTTTAATATACTAGTATGTTTGTAAGAATCATATTATGATAAACATAGAATGTATCGGTTACAGAAACTGAGAAGTGATTTATTATTTTTATTATAATAACAATGTAGTAATTATAGTCATTTTGATGTTGTTTAAATGGAATGAATGTATAGTGATGAGTACCATGTAGCAGCATACCTTTGGGTTGAAAGTACCCGAATTTGGGGGCATCACAAATGTCTTTGGCACATGTTATGTTCATTCTAGATGAAGAAATATTTGAGGGTTTTTTATCGGGTTCAAGGTTGATACAAAATTCGATATCATGCTCTAGGGGTAGGACAAGAAGTTCTTCAGGAAAAACGTCAGGAAATTCACTAACAGCAGAAATATTATTCAAAACTGACGTATTTTTGTTTAAATACATAACATGGGCTATAAAAGTTTTGACATCCGTTTTTCAATAAACGAATGGCTTTATGGCTTGATATGACAGTAGTTGACTTTATTAGTTTGGTTGCTTGAATTCGCATAACAGGTTGGTTAGGAATAAGAAAACTAACAACCTTACGAAAATAATCAATTTTACATGATGAGTGGTTAACCAATCAATCCCTAAAATCACATCAAATGAAAGTATCTTTGAAGAGATAAGATCAACAGGTAATGTGATGGTGCTAACTTGGATCAAGCAAGATTTATAAACAGTGGATGTAACGAAGGTTTTACCCAACAGAGTTTCAATAGTTAAGTCAAATTCTAATTTCTCAGGAGTCAAGTTCAAACGTTGAGCACAAGAAGGAGAGATAAAAGAATGGGTAGACCCGGTATCTAATAAGGTATAGACTTCACAAGAATTTATAATTAACTAACCCGTGATAACTCGCTCGGGTTACTTACTTTTTGAGAAGTCACGAAAAACGCTCTTCCTGAAATAACCTACTTATTGGATATCAATTCATGAGAATTATGCTCATCTCAAGTAGATTTTATTATATTTTTATACATTTTATGTTTGTTTAGCATTTTTTGTAGTTGAACCCCTAAAGCAAGGAAAGACGTGGAGTGACATGGTGACACGAGGTAACAAGGATGATGCATGATGGACATAGGTACATGATGAACTAAAGTAGTGGATGAGCATTATACAGAAAGGCAAGATGAAGGACAAACAATAGAACAACAAGCACAGTGAACAATGTAACATCGAGTGTAGAGTATGTACGAGCGTGACGGCTACATATTTGCTAAACAAGTTAATTCTCGTATACCAAGATCAAGCTATCTCTGCAAGCTAAAATCCCAAACACGCATCGTCGCGTCTAAAATAAAAAGGCACATCTCGCGCCCGCGCTGGAGACTCAACAAACATTTACATTGTGCGCCCGCGTCCGTTATGTACTTGGGATCACGCACGGCCGCGCGAGTCATCTGATGTTTTTTGTTGACTTAATTTTTAAATTTGAAATTTGAGCTCTTGATCTTATCTAAACTATTCTGGTTGGCACCAGACGGGGATTATTGTTTTTTATCAGTTTTAATCTAAGTAATTAGGGTTCTTAGCTTTTAGAACTAGTTCTAGAGAGGGTTGGATCAAAGTTTGAGATATTCTACATCTTCTCTTGAATTTAGTTATTAAATAATTAATCATTTCATTTTCCTGGAGACTATTGGTGATTTGGACAACACTTTACAACAAATTTTTCAATTGGGTTTAATCAATTCTCTCTTCTCTCTTAATTGTGTTATTTAAGATCCATATGTTACTATAATCCCATAATGGTTTTTGGTTCAAAAATGAACTAAACTCTGTTATGGGATTATAACGGATTTTGATATGTAGTCTATAATTATTTGTCTGATTGTTTGATTGTATGTTTATCATTGGATTATATATTATCATTGAACGTAATGAATGAATGTTTGATCACCATTCACCTTGTATACTTATTTGGAATTGAAAAATGATATATGAGTATGGTTATAATCATAATAGCATACGTTTATGAGGCTGAAATGTTTAGCTTTGTACTTCGTGAACCAGATAGAAATATATTGTTTCACCGTATATAGTAATGTAAGAGCCTGCACTTTTATTCATTATTGCTACAATTTCACATAGAAATATAGTGATTTTGGTAATATTGTCGATTACATGATTTCTATCATATGTGGAGGTTATGTAAATAGGTCATAATTCATTGAAAAATTGAATAATTTTCCATGATGATTATTTAAGCTTACATGATGGTAATATTTAGATGAAGTATGAAATGAAGTTAGAATCCCATTCTTTCTAAATTTGATTCATTTTTCTAGTATTATATTTTTATTCATTATTTGAGTTTAGATTAATTTAAAATTGTGAGTATCCGTTTAAGCATATGAAAATAGTGATACGACTGGTGTATGATAATTTAACTTTAAAACCTTTCTCCATGGATCGATACTTTTCTAACTTTGTACTACTTGTGAACCCATGTATGCTTGTATGAGTTAGAGTCCTTTTATTACAACTAAAAAGGAGGCAACAAGTTTTTGGCGCCGTTGCCGGTGTGTTTAACTTTATTATTATTATCATCAATTTTAAGCTAAATTTGTATGACTTAAACAATTCTAATCTTATCTTATTTCTATTTTTGTTTCGTTTGTATTTCAGGTACTTGTATTTATTTTTATGCACAAGCGGTCATCCAATTCCGAGTTGACACCTGCTCAAGATAACATTAACGGAAGAGGTTGGAAAATAAGAGTGCGTAGAAATTTACAAGCAGCTTTAGAGACCACAACATCTAACATGGTGGCAGAAGGGCAAAGATAGGAGCACAAGGCTTTGAGAGATTATTCGATGCTGAATATCAATGGATTGTAGTCAAGTATAGTTAGACCAGCTATAGCAGCCAACACTTTCAAGATAAAGTCGGGCACTATTCAAATGGTGCATAATTCGGTACAGTTTGGGGGTGCTGCTACAGATGATCCAAATGAGCATCTATTGAGCTTCATTGCAATATGTGACACCTTCAGATAAAACGGGGTGACAGAAGATGCAATCAGACTTAGAGTATTTCCATTTTCATTACGGCATAAAGCAAGAAGTTGGCTTCACTCTTTACCTTCAGGATCTATCACCACATGGGAGGATCTAACACAAAAATTCTTAGCCAAATTTTCCCCAATGGCTAAGACTGCGAAGATAAGGACATCAATTTCCCAGTTTGATCAGCAACATGGTGAATCTCTATATGAAGCATTGGAGAGATACAAGGAGATGCTAAGGAAGTGTCCACACCATGGTATGCCGGATTGAATGGAGATTAATATGTTCTATAATGAATTGGGATGGCAGTCAATGTGATGCCCCCAAAACAGGTATATATCACCCATCTAGGGTCGTCAGATACTTGGTACAAAACTCAACTACAAACTTAATTATACAACTATCATGTAATATACAACAAAACATAAGCTAAGAGTTTTAACACGAATATTATCTGCTAGACAATATCCACACTCAATGGAGTCCTCATTACATTTATTATCACACTATTTTATAGAATAATGAGGACTACTAAAACAACCATCTGGACCGTCAATCGGTTCCCCGACTCATCCCAGCTATATTCTCATTTCCTGAAGAGAACAGTGAAAGAAAGGGTGAGCTCAACTAGCCCAGTAAGAAATATTATGACTAAGATAATGCAGAATAAATTATCCTTAGCCTTCAACAGTGTTAAACTGATAAAATACAATAAACATCAAGTTTAACTGCAACAGAATAAGCAATCCATTAGAAGAGTCAAGTAGAACATAATGTCTACTGTCACCTCTATATTCAAAGTTTATCATCAATTTTATCCTGTAATACCCATTAACAGTTCTTTATTATACCCAAGATAAAGAGAACTTTCATCACCTGTCTTCACTTGAACCACCAAAGATTATAGTTAAACTCAGAATTCATATTTATAATCATGTAAATCAACAGTTTCTCCTTGCCACAAAGGCTTAATAGAACGTTTACTCAATATCCTTACCCCAAAGGCTAAAGATATTCAAATGTAATAACACTGATCATACCAATCAATTGTCTATCTTTCCACTACAGGCCAAAGATATTCAACTATAAAACCAATGATCATGATCATACCAATCAATTATATGTCAGTGCTCTACGGCCAAAGACATACAACTGTTAACTAATGGTTATGATCCTGGAAATCACATTATCGAATTATCCATGCACTACGGACAAAGGATATTCGTTAGTATCACCAGTGGTCATGATCATGTCATACACCTGTCCATCTTTGCACTACGGGCCAAAGCTATCAATCAACAGTTCATCTTTGCGCGTAAGCCAAAGATATACAATTGTAAAATCAATAACCAAAAGTCCATCTTTGCACGTAAGCCAACGATATAAAACTGTAAAACCAATAATCAACAGTCCATCTATACACGTAAGCCAAAGATGACTTTCATCACAATATAAGCATGAGGATGATGACAATGATATAAGCCTTAATTAAACGAAATCAGGGATAAATATTAAAGTCTTTAAATTTATCCAGAGTTTAATAATATCCAAATTGTCAACATGATACTGCTCTGTGGAGTAAAATTTAAGAATAATATTCATGTACCAAAAATAATTTGGACAGAAAAGAAATATATTTTTCAGGTGAATAGTACCCTGTGAATAGTATTTCGGGAATAGTACCCTGTGAATAGTACCCCGACATGAAAAGTGCCTCAAATACCCGAGTGACTGATACTAGAGTGAATAGTAATTGGGTGAATAGTAACCCGTAAATAGTAACTCGTGAATAGTACTCCGGCATAAAAAGTGCCCCGAATACCCGAGTGAATAATACTAGAGTGAATAGTAACCGGGTGAATGGTAATCCATAAATAGTAACTAGTAAAAAAATACCATAGAAAATGATATTCCATGATGAGTACAAAAGAAATGATACCTCAGACGAGTATAATAGAATATACGAAACTGCAAATGGATTTTCACCCGCCATGCAGTAATCCACGTAGACAGATCACTTCCACAATATAATAAAGAATGAATACAAAGGATCATTCACCATGCATGTGGTAATCCACATAGACAGGATATTCTAACAGAATAATAAAGAACAGAACCACATAAAATAAGGGTTAATTGACATATTACATATTATCCCTATACTCTGACCGACCAATTAAATACCAAATAAACTTAGGTTAGTTATACTAGCAAAGGAATTCCCCGTCTCTCCCCTCCTAGTCTTATCTCACATCTCAGCCAGGGATCATATCGCTAAGTTTTGATACCAACTGTGACGCCCCCAAAACAGGTATACATAACCCATCTTGAGTCACCAGATACTTGGTACAGAACTCAACTACAAACTTAATTATACAACTGCCGTGTAATATAGGACAAAACATAAGCTGAGAGTTTTAACACGAATATTGTTTTTAAGACAATATCCACACTCAATGGAGTCCTCATTACATTTATTGTCACACTATTTTATAGAATAGTGAGGAGTACTAAAACAACCATCTGGACCGTCAATCCGTTCCCCGACTCATCCCAACTATATTCTCATTTCCTGAAGAGAACAGTGAAAGAAAGGGTGAGCTCAACTAGCCCAATAAGAAATATTATGACTAATATAATGCAAAATAAATTATCCTTAGCCTTCAATAGTGTTAAACTAATAAAATAAAATAAACATCAAGTTGAACTGCAACGGAATAAGCAATCCATTAGAAGAGTCAAGTGGAACATAATGTCTACTATCTCCTCTACATTAAAAGTTTATCATCAATTTTATCCTGTAATACCCATTAACAGTTCTTTATTATACCCAAGATAAAGAGAACTTTCATCACCTGTCTTCACCTGAACCACCAAAGATTATAGTTAAACTCACAATTCATATTTATAATCATGTAAATCAACAGTTTCTCCTTGCCACAAAGGCTTAATAGAACTTTTACTTAATATCCTTACCCCAAAGGCTAAAGATATTCAAATGTAATAACACTGATCATACCAATCAATTTTCTATCTTTGAACTACAGGCCAAAGATATTCAACTATAAAACCAATGATCATGATCATACCAATCAATTATCTGTCATTGCTCTACGGCCAAAGACATACAACTGTTAACTAATGGTCATGATCCTGCCAATGACATTATCGAATTATCCATGCACTACGGGCCAAGGATATTCGTTAGTATCACCGGTGGTCATGATCATGTCATACACCTATCCATCTTTGCACTACGGGCCAAAGCTATCAATCAATAGTTCATCTTTGTGCGTATGCCAAAGATATACAATTGTAAAATCAATAACCAAAAGTCCATCTTTGCACGTAAGCCAAAGATATACAACTGTAAAACCAATAATCAACAGTCCATCTATGCACGTAAGCCAAAGATGACTTCCATCACAATATAAGCATGAGGATGATAACAATGATATAAGCATTAATCAAACGAAATCAAGGATAACTATTAAAGACTTTAAATTTATCCAGAGTTTAATAATATCCAAATTGTCAACATGATACTGCTCTATGGAGTAAAATTTAAGAAAAATATTCATGTACCAAAAATAATTTGGACAGAAAAGAGTTATATTTTTTGGGTGAATAGTACCCCGTGAATAGTACCCCGACACGAAAAGTGCCTCAAATACCCGAGTGAATGATACTAGAGTGAATAGTAATTAGGTGAATAGTAACTCATGAATAGTACTCCGACACAAAAAGTGCCCCGAATACCCGAGTGAATAATACTAGAGTGAATAGTAACTGGGTGAATAATAACCCGTGAATAGTAACTCGTAAAAAAAATACCAAAGAAAATGATATTCCATGACGAGTACAAAAGAAATGATATCTCAGACGAGTTTAATGGAATATACGAAACTGCAAATAGATTTTCACCCGCTATGTGGTAATCCACGTACACAGATCATCTTCATAATTTAATAAAGAATGAATATGAAGGATCATTCACCATGCATGCGGTAATCCACATAGACAAGTTATTCCAACAGAATAATAAAGAATGGAATAACAGAAGAATTCACCATGCATACGATGAGATGGCATAGACGAGTTATTCCAACGTAATAATAGAGAATGGAACGAATTCAATGCGTAATCCGCATGCATGTGATATTCCAAAAGAATAATAAAGAATCAAAGCGTGTCATGCGTAATCCGCATTGCATGGATATTCCTACAAAATAATAAAGATTGGAATAACAACAAAATTCACCAGGCATGCGATAGACCGCACAGACAGGTTATTCCAACAAAATAATAAAGAATGGAATAACAGAAGAATTTCACCATGTATGCGATACTTCGCATAGACAGGTTATTCCAACATAATAATAAAGAATGGAATAATAGAAGAATTTCACCATGTATACGGTAGTCCACGTATACAAGTTATTCCAACAGAATAATAAGGAATGGAATAACAATAGCTCTCTTCATGAATATGAAAGAAATAATACCCCTTACCTCAAAAGAAGATTGGATACTGGAATAGTGAAGTAGCAGACTTCTCTTCTTCTTTCTCTCTATAATTTCTCTCTATAAAAATTGCTCTATAGCTTTAGTGAATTGGTGAAAAATAATGAAGGAATGAGCTTCAATTTATAGGAAAATATAGTTTCAATAATTGCACATTTTGGGGCTCAAAATATTACAAAGATAATACCTTCCTCTTTTCTTCATTTTTAATTTAGTCCTCATAAGTATTATCAAACTTGCATCACCTCCCCTAATAGTAAATCATGTGAATCAATAGTAAATCATGTGAATCAATAGTTCTAGACATGTGAAAATATGAATTACAGTATAGTACCTCCATCTATACCTCCATTTTTAACGTAGTCATGCAAGTATTATCAATCTTGCACCACTTCCCCTAATAGTACAAGAATATGAATCAATAGTACACACATGTGAACAAATAGTTATAATCATGTGAATTAATAAAAATTAATTGCTAATTTATCCGGTTAATTACCTGATTTGTAAATATAACTTCTAGACATCAATTATTATCGAAATAGATGTCGATTTCCACTAACACTAATAATTCCAACATAATGGAACTATCAAATTCATCTTTAATCAACACGAACTTATTCATCATTAATATTATAACTCACAATATTTATCAACCATGTCGTTCCTAGGAAAGAGGGGGCTTTCCGATAAGGATTTCTCCTTATTGGCGCGCAATTAGATGACCTAATCTCCCCTTGACAGAACTTCTAGACATTGCCAATATTTCAAATAATAATATGAATAATTGTGTCATCTCAATTATTGATTTAATAATATAAAATATTATGACAGTAATTGAATAAAATTGAGTAACTTCTCACGTAAGCATCAATAATCAAAGATATTGTACAATACCGTGTGCTACTATGCAACCATGCGTATTACTATACTTTTATTACCGATTATTTTATGACAACTTGCTTACTTTGAAAAAATTTCAAATATCAACCTTAACTTTAAACTTTTATCAATTTAACCATTTACTAAATAGAATAATTATAAGAAAATTGAATACTTTCATTTCATAAAATTGGGGGTCTCACAGTCAAGACCTATTGTAGATGTAGCTGTAGGAGGAGCTTTATGGGCGAAGAGCTATGAAGAGGCCTATAATATTATTGAGACGATGGCAGCAAATGATTTCCAAAATCCTACAGCCAGGATGCCACAGCCCAAAGTCGCAGGTTTGTTAGAGGTGGATGCTAACACTCAATTGTCAGCACAAATGGCATCCATGGCGAAGAAGATTGATTCTTTGGCAGAGACTAAGGCGAAGACAGTTGCTTTCGTGTGTGAGATATGTGTAGGGTCACATTTAACTGACCAATGTGCTATCAGTTCGGAGTCTGTACAATATGTTAGCAACTATCAGAAGGATCAAAGTCAATTTCAGAACATATACAACTCCAACAACCGCAACCATCCAAATTTCAGTTGGTCAAATAACCAAAGCAATCAACAAAGTCAGTTTCAACCACAAAATCAATTTCAGTCACAATCATCTCAGCAACAGTTTGCACCAAGACCACCCTATCCACCTTGA
This sequence comes from Panax ginseng, assembly GCA_020205605.1. Taxonomy (NCBI): domain Eukaryota; kingdom Viridiplantae; phylum Streptophyta; class Magnoliopsida; order Apiales; family Araliaceae; genus Panax; species Panax ginseng. Next base: position 86,089,790 of record CM035139.1, on the reverse strand, counting down.
TTTTCTAAAAAACAACATCATACACCACCTGCACCTCAGCAGGAGAAGAAGTCAGAGATAGAGGAGATGATGATGAAGTATGATGAGTGAGTTTTATACCCATGAATTGGATACATTCGGGCTTAATTTATTGTTGTTCTTAAGTCTTTTAGGATGTTTTTATGTGTTTGTGTCTATTCATGCATGTTTTATGTTATTTTATAGGAATTGGGACAAAAGTTACATGGATTGATGTTTGGGGTGGCTAGATTCGTGTTTTCGGCTTGCCATTTACATAGCAGCCACTTCGGAGCCAATTTGACTATAGCTCCTGACATTATTTCGACAAACTTCAAGAATGAAAGTTGTAGATCTACTTCTCCTCTATTCGGAACATCTTGAATAATCGAAATCGGACTTCGGACGAAGAAGTTATGACCATTTTCCCAAAGGACGTCGGAGCAGAAAATGTGAGATTTTGGGCCAGCGCCGGGGCGCGATTCTTAGTGCATTTTCTAGCGCCGGGGAGCTATAAGGCGAACTCTCGGTAGCCAGTGCCCGAAGGTCAAGGCCGGGGAAGGGCTTAGATGATGGCCCGGACGCGCTTTTGGCAAATTTTAACACCTTTTGACTCCAAATTGATTGGGTTTGTTCTAAACTAAAATTGGACTTGTAACCTATAAATACATGATGTAAGGCATAAAATAAAGGAGATTACATAGCTTAGCCTAGATTAAACACTCCTTTAGATTAGAAAATAACCCTAATTCTTATTAGTTTTGGAGATTGAAGCAACTTGGAGACCATTGAAGATCAAGAGCAAGAGGGAGCATCGATTTGGTCGACAACAGATTCTATTCTCTTCTCTCATCTTACTTTTATCTTTTGATGTCTATTCAATTGTGGATTCTTGGTTTTAATTCATTAATTATGAACTAACTATTTTGAGATTTCAATTGAACTTTTTATGGCTATGAATTAGTTATTCATTATATTCTAATTATTTATGTTAAAGTGAGTTGTTTATCTTGTCTTGTGCTTATTGCTTAATTATTTGATCAAGAATTACTATGTTACTCTAGAAGGAATTGGAAGAGGAATTCTAGGGTTAGAATCGGGCATGATATCATGTGACTTAGTTATTTGCATGGTGAAAAATTAGGTTTGTGAATTGAATGGAAATATCTGTTCACCGCATGTAACACGTAAGGAATTGGGATTGGAAAGAGTTTAATTTTATTGTTTTGCATAGGAATATAGCAAGATTAATCTGGATTAAATAGAAGGCAATTGATCACTTGGAAAAGGACTTTTGGCATTTGAGAATTCTTGTTAACAATTCAAGAGGGCATAATAATTGGGATAATTGGATAATTGATTTATAATTCATAATTGGGGATATTGAAGTCTTAATCTTTATTTATTTGAATTCATTCGTTAAAATCTTAGTTTTAATTAGTTAATTTAGTTTTCTTAATTAAAAAAAAAACACGATTTGAGATTGTTTAAATAAAATTAGTTTGGTTAAGAATTAGTACATGGTGATTTTTATTAAATAATTCCTCGTGGGAACGATACTCTACTTTCACTTTATTACTTGTTGACCGTGTATACTTGCACGTATTCATTGATTGCGAAATCGATCAACAAAGTACATGGAAAATACGAAAGTGATGATTAAAAGCCAAGCAGTGGCCATCAAAAATTTCAAAACTCAAATGGGTCAGATGGCTAGTTTGGTTAATAACAGACCACATGGTTCATTACCAAGTACAACAGAGGCCAATCCAAGAAGGGAAGGGAAGGAAAAATGTCAAGCAATTACACTTAGGTCTGGGAAACAAGTTGCAGGAAATCAGTATGGCGCGCCTGCGCCACTTTTGCAAAGGGAAGACGCGCGGTCATGAATTTTTGTCTGGTGAGAATTTGAATAATGAAGATTCTAAACAACAACAAGAAGAGAAGAATAAAGAAGGTTCTTTTAAGAAGCCTATGAATAAGATACAAATAGTTCACCCTCCTATTCCGTATCCTCTGAGATTACAAAATCAGAGGGAAGACAAGCGATTTAGTAAGTTTTTTGAGGTATTTAAAAAGCTGCTGATTAACATACCCTTCGCTGAGGCATTGGAATAGATGCCTAGTTATGCAAAGTTTGTGAAGGGAATCTTGTCAAGGAAAAAGAGGTTAGAAGACTTTGAAATAGTAGCCTTGATGGAGGAATGCAGTGCAGTGCTTCAACGCAAATTACCTCCAAAGCTGAAGGATCTGGGCAGTTTCACAATACCATACACAATTAGAAAGATGATTTTCAACAAATGTTTGTGTGATCTTGGGATTGGTAACAATTTGATGCCCTTGTTAGTATTTAATCAGTTGGGATTGCCGGCTCCAAGGCCGATAAATATTTCTTCACAGCTAGCTGACAGGTCTATCACTTATCCACGGGGGATTGTAGAAGATGTATTGGTTAAAGTGGATAAATTAATCTTTCCGGCTGATTTCATCATAGTAGACTATGAAGAAGACAAAAGTATACCGATCATCCTTGGAAGACCAATCCTAGCTACAGGAAGAACCTTGATAAACGTTCAAAAAGGGGAACTAACAATGCGAGTTCATGATCAAGAAGTAACTTTCAATGTATTCAAGGCAATGAAATTTCTGACAGATGATGAAGAATGCTTCAGGGTTAATTTGGTGGAAAAGGTTTTAAATGATGAAGTAGAGAGCTTGGTGAATCAAGAACCTTTGAGAAATGCTATTGTGGGAAATTCAGAAATAGATGATGAGGAGACTGAAGAACTTATGCATTTTCTTAAAACAACTCCACAATTAAGAAAATTCAAGACTCCTGTTGAGCCATTAAAGAAAGCTGGAGAGTCATCAGTGAAGTTGAAACCATCTCTTGAGTCACCTCTAGAACTGGAGTTAAAATCACTTCTAGATTATTTGAGGTATGCGATTTTAAATGAAAATTCAAAATTACTTGTGATTATTTCTTCTACACTAACATATTTTCAGGAAGAAAAACTGCTAAGGGTTCTAAGAGAGTTCAGGTCAGCAATTTGATGGACTATAGCAGATATAAAAGGGATCAACCCATCTTTCTGGATGCATAAGATCCTACTAGAAGATGATAGCAAGCCTTCGGTGGAATAACAAAGAAGACTTAATTCAATCATGAAGGAAGTGGTCAAGACGGAAGTATTGAAATGGCTGGATGCATGCATTATATATCCAATTTTAGATAGTTCATGGGTGAGCCCGGTACAATGTGTACCGAAGAAGGGTGGTATGACCATCATCTCTAATGAGAGCAATGAGTTGATTCTGACAAGAACAATAACTAGGTGGAGAGTCTGAATGGACTACCACAGACTTACCAAAGTTACAAGGAAAGATCACTTCCCACTGCCATTTATCGATCAGATTTTGAATAAACTAGCGGGTTATGAGTTTTATTTCCTTCTGGACGGATATTCATGCTACAATCAGATTGTTATAGCTCCAGAGGACCAAGAAAAGACAACCTTTACATGTCCGTATAGCACTTTTGCTTTTAGAAGGATGTCTTTCGGTTTGTGCAATGCCCCAACCACTTTTCAGAGATGTATGATGGCTATCTTTTCGGATATGGTGGAGCAAAATGTGTAAGTATTTATGGATGATTTTTTAGTATTTGGGGATTCCTTTGATCTATGTCTGGAAAATTTAGTTATAGTTTTAAGAAGATGTGTTGAGATGAACTTGGTATTGAATTGGGAAAAGTGCCATTTTACGGTACAAGAAGGAATAATTCTGGGACATAAGGTGTGGAAAAAGGGACTTGAGGTGGAAAGAGCTAAATTAGAGACTATTGAGAATTTACCGCCACCTATTTTAGTAAAAGGTGTTTGAAGTTTTCTAGGACATGCAGGTTTTTACTGCAGATTCATTAAAGACTTCTCCATGATAACAAAACAACTTTGCAATTTATTAGAGAAAGATGTACAGTTTAAGTTTGATGAGGATTGCACATCTGCGTTTGAGCATTTGAAGAGGAGTTTAACTTCAGCACCAGTAATTACAGCATCAGATTGAGACCTACCATTCGAATTGATTTGTGACACCATGATTATCTTTGTAAAATTGTTTGGGTCGATGAAAGGAAAAGATTTTTCATGTGATATACTATGCAAGCAAGACTCTTACTGATGCGCAGTTGAACTACACCACCACAGAGAATGAATTATTAGCAGTTGTGTATGCTTTTGACAAGTTTTGAGCGTATCTGATTGGTACAAGGGTGATAGTGTACACAAATCATGAAGCAATTCGACACTTAGTGGCAAAGAATGATGCAAAGCCTCATTTGATCAAATGGATACTTCTATTGCAAGAATTTGATTTAGAAATTAAGGACAGAAAGGGAACTGAGAACCAAGTGGCGAACCACTTATCTCGACTAGAGAATCCGGGAAGGGAGGTAGATGACAAAACTGTGATTAATGTGTCCATTCTAGATGAACATTTGTTTGTGGTAAAAGGGGAAGTGCCATGGTTTGCAGACTATCTGAACTACTTGGTGAGTAGGATGGTCCCATCTGACTTAGTTTGTCATCAAAAGAGGAAATTTTTGCATGATGTGAAGTGGTTTATATGGGATGAACCATATTTGTTCAAATAATGTCATGATCAGGTGATAAGGAGATGTATCCCAAATAGTGAGACAGAGGGGATTTTGCAGGATTGCCATGCTTCATTATATGGTGGTCACTACAGTGGAGAGAGAACATCTGCTAGAGTGTTACAAGCAGGATTCTACTGGCCGACGATTTTCAAGGATGCTTATAGTTTTGTCCAGAGATGTGACAGATGTCAAAAAGTTTGGAATATTTTGAAAAGGAATGAAATTCCATTGAACACGATCCTCGAGGTGGAAATATTTGATGTTTGGGGGATAGATTTCATGGGTCCTTTCGTTTCTTCTTGTGGAAATCTATACATCTTGTTAGCAGTTGACTATGTTTCAAAGTGGGTGGAAGTGGCAACTCTTCCAATGAATGATGCCAAAGTGGTCCTAAGATTTTTACACAAGAGTATTTTTACAAGGTTTGGGACTCCACGAGCTATCATTAGTGATGAAGGAAGTCATTTTTCTAATAGGTAGTTCACAACTCTATTGGCTAAGTATGGGGTAAATCATCGCATTACTACAGCTTATCATCCTTAAACTAATGGCCAAGCAGAGGTTTCAAATCATGAAGTCAAAAGAATTCTAGAGAAATTTGTGAACCACACAAGAAAGGATTGGTCATTAAAGCTTGATGATGCTGTATTAGCATATAGGATAGCTTATAAGACTCCTTTGGGCATGTCACCTTTTCAGCTAGTTTATGGCAAGGCTTGTCACCTTCCTATGGAGATTGAGCATAAGGCATATTGGGCAATTCGAAAGCTCAATTTTGACTTGAAAGCTGTAGGAGAAAAATGACTACTCCAACTCAATGAGTTGGACGAATTCAAATTACAGGCATATGAAAACTCTAAACTGTATAAGGAAAAGGTGAAGAAATGGCATGATCGCAAAATTATAGAAAGAGTATTTGAGCCGGGACAAAGAGTCCTGCTGTTTAATTCAAGACTTAAACTTTTTCCTGGGAAGCTCAAATCAAGGTGGTCAGGGCCATTCACAGTGAAGACAGTTTTTCCATATGGTGCAATAGAAGTGTTCGACAAGTTCTTGGACAAGCTGTTTAAAGTGAATTGATAGCGGCTAAAGCATTATTTTGGTGGCGAGGTTGACAGACATAAAGTAACCTCCATTCTTTCTTCAACATGAAGTGTCAGAGATAGTCAAGCGAATTAACTATAACTTAGCGCTTGATGGGAGGCAACCCATTATTTCTATCTTTATATTTTGTTTATTCTGTTTAGATTGTATTTGTTAGTTCATTTTCATGCTTAGTGTTATAGCTTGTTGATGTTTGTACAGGTGTATTGGAGTGGATTCATCACTATTTTCGTAAATTTGAGATGCAAATTGGTAGTCACGAGAATCTTGGTCGCGCAGCAAGCGCCATGGTAGCTATATAAAATATGCTACCATACCGTAAGTCCAAGTAATCTGAGTAATTAATTGCCGCTCGTGCCATGTCCCCATTCGTAACACGGTGCGCTACTTACCGAGATCGGGTTTTGAAAAAATTTTAAGACTTTAAAGACGTGTCTTGTCCCATCTCTCATAATAGTTAAATTAGAAGAGTGTGTATCTATTTTCTCTCCACAGCGTGCATAATTCTTCCTTCCCAAATAGTTCCAATTCAAAAGTTGTAACGTCTCATCCCATTACGCGTATAGCGCATCTATTTCCTACCCACGTTCAAAGTCTTCACTGATAAAGCTAGGGTTTTTCGGTGGGTGCGTGAAATACAAGTTTGGGGGTTCTTTGTTTATCAGATATTACACCCATAATTCCATTAATCAGGTTTCTATTCTTCTTCATCATTACAAATGGGTCCAAAGCATGCTCGCTCTCACACTCCCGCATCATCCTTTGACAGTAGCCAAAGTTGTGATAATGTTAATTTCTCTAAGTTTGTTATCTTGGATGCACAGATAGAGTACTACCACATTGTGGGAAAATCATTTGTACGAGAGCGCGGATTCAAACTAGATGGACTAGATGGCCAGTTAGTTCAGATGATCATGGAAAAATGTTGGCATGGCGTTTGTTCTACGCCAATGGCTGCACCTATGGCCATTGTGCGGGAATTTTATGCAAATGCACGGGAGACAATGAATGGTTTTTTGTTCGTTCGAGGGATTCAAGTGGTTAATAGACCGAGGACAATTCGTGGAGTATTCAATTTACCCAACGCTCCGACTGGACGTACAAATTGGGTTGAGGCAGAACGCATGGAGACAGACTTGGATGTTGTGATTACTGATTTATGTATCACGGGGATACAATGGACTTACACGCCTGGTACTAATCAGCCAAAGACATTTCCAGCTTCAACTCTAAACCGCAATGCAAAGGCTTGGAATTTATTTGTGTGTGCAAAACTCATGCCATCATCTCATCAGCATGATATTACAGTTGAACGGTGAATAATATTATGGGGGATTATTATGGGAAAAGATATTGACGTAGGTCACCTAATTAATCAGAATATGATGAGATACATACGGGGAAGTACTACGGGAAGTATACCACATGCATCAATCATGACTCATTTGTGTGCTAACGCATGCGTTAGGTGGATGGATAAACAGTTGTAGTACCCAAACCAGGACATTACCCATGCCATAATAGCGAGATTCGAAGATTGGCAAGGGGTTACTCTGCGCCCAAGAGGAAAGGGTTTCATCCTTCATCCCGCATCATCTACGCCATCATCGCAGCCCTCCAAGATGAATGAAGCAAGAACATTAACTCAAGCCACTACTGCTACTGAGGATCGACAGCTCCGAAGGTTAGAGTGGAAGGTCGACGCTATGTACGATAATTTTGCAGCATTTGCTATGGATTTAATGAGGTTGCTAGCGTAGGCGTTCACGCAGCAAGGGACTATGCTCGAGTGGCCATAATTTGGGACAGTTGTGCAATTTCCACCACCGGATTCACCACCTGAAAAGGGTGGTGCAGCTGATCAGTAGGGGAGTTCTTCTAACCTTATACCTTCATTCATTGGGACAATGAATATATTAAGTTTTGGGGGTATTGGGTAGTAGGGTAGTTGCATATAGGTTTTGCATGTTTAGTTTAAATCTTGCATGTTTGCATGTTTCTGTGGTAGTTCATAATTGTAGAAATTTTTATGTTGTTAGTAGTTATTATATATGTTAGTTATCTGTTGAGTTGTGTGTCCCAAATTTCTAGCGTTGTGGAGTTTAAGTTTAGCCAATGATGAAACTGAATTTTGAAGGATTTTTGAATTTAATGGATAACATGAGCTTAGATATAATGTTTTACATGATGTAATCCATGGATGTTGTTTAAATGCTTTCGATTTGCACTTACGTGTTCACAAATGCTTGTAGGTATAAGAGTTATGTGTTTTTATTGCTTAATAGGAAATGTGGTTTTTAAAAAATAGAATTATGTGGAAAATTAACTTAGGCTATGAAAACATTGATAATCAAGCTTTGGGAACACATGGGTATGCTTATTGTATAAAAAAAAGGAAAATCTATCTTGAAACCTTCTTGAGCTGAATTATTGAATCTTTGGAAGGGGCGAGATGGAGCGTAAAACACACTCGCGGTATAAAAAAATTAGCAATAAACACTGCGGGAAAGAGTGAAAATCGCCCTTGTGAGTAAACATAAAGAAGTTTAAACCCATTGTTGAACCTTAGTTTGTATCGATGTGTTAGATTAGTTTTTGTTGCATTAGTATACATGGATCTTGATTTAGACTGCAATTTTCTATTTTTAGCAGTTTAACATGTGTATTCTTTGTCTTAGTCAAGTTTTTGGTGAACACAACACACACACACAACATCTTTATATCAAATATGGGTTATTTGATTGTATGATATTATGTTTATAGTTTAGTTTAAATTTTTATTCTTGAATCTGGATAATTCACTAAGACACATTGGATTAGAATTTTAACTTAGCTAGAAAGAATTGGGACGCATTTGCATCATAATTTAGTTGCATTTCATTGTTTAATGTCGTATGCATTGCTTGAGGGCAAGTAATAGTTCATGTTTGGGGGTATTTGATAAGTAGGTTTTATACCTACTTATCGGATATGAATTCAAAAGAATTGTGCTCATCTCAAGTAGATTTTATTATGTTTTTATGCATTTTATGTTTGTTTACCATTTTTTGTAGTTGAACTCCTAAAGCAAGGAAAGACATGGAGTGGCATGGTGACATGAGCTAACAAGGACTATGAATGATGGACATGGGTAGATGATGAACTAAAGCAGTGGATGAGCGTTATGCAGAAAGGCAAGAAGAAGGACAAACAACAGAACAACAAGCAGCAGCAGCAGAACATCAGAGTATAGGGCACAAAGCGGTAGCATGCCAAGACCGCTAAAAACAAGTTAGTTCTCGCTTGCACTGTTGTCTTTTCCTCGCAGCTAAAATCCAAAACACGTGCGGCCGCACCTAAAATAACAAGGCACATCGCACGCCCGCGCTGGAGACTCAACAGACATTTACATCTCGCACCCGCGCCCGTTATGTACTAGGATCACGCGCGGCCGCGCAAGTAATCTGATTTTGTTTGTTGACTTAATTTTTAAATTTGAAATGTGAGCACTTAATCTTATCTAAACTATTCTGGTTGGAACCAGACAGGGAGTTTTTTTCAGTTTTCATCTAAGTAATTAGGGTTCTTAGCTTTTAGAACTAGTTCTAGAGAGGGTTGGATCAAAGTTTGATATATTCTACATCTTCTCTTGAATTTAGTTATTAAATAATTAATCATTTCATTTTCCTGGAGATTATTGGTGATTTGGACAACACTTTGGAACAAATTCTGCAATTGGGTTTAATCAATTCTATCTTCTCTCTCAATTGTGCTATTTAAATTCCATGTGTTACTACAATCCCATAATGGTTTTCGGTTCAGAAATGAACTAAATTCCATTATGGGATTCTAACGGATTTTGATATGTAGTCTATAATTATTTGCCTGATTGTTTAATTATATGTTTATCATTGGATTATCTATTATGATTGAACGTAATGAATGAATGTTTGATCACCATTCACCTTGTATACTTATATGGAATTGAAAAATGATATATGTGTATGGTTATAATCATAATAGCATACGTTTATGAGGCTGAAATGTTTAGCTTTGTACTTCGTAAACCAGATAGAAATATACTGTTTCACCGTATGTAGTAATGTAACAGCCTGCACTTTTATTCATTATTGCTATAATTTCATATAGAAATATAGTGATTTTGGTAATATTGCCGATTACATGATTTCTATCATATGTGGAGGTTATGTAAATAGGTCATAATTCATTGAAAAATGGTTATGTCTACTTTTGTGCTCTTGGCTAATTTTCCATGATGATTATATAAGCTTACCTGATGATAATATTTAGATGAAGTATGAAATGAAGTTAGAATCCCATTCTTTCCAAATTTGATTCATTTTTGTAGTATTATATTTTTATTCATTATTTGATTTTAGATTAATTTAAAATTGTGAGTATCCGTTTAAGCATATGAAAATAGTGTTACGACTGGTGTATGATAATTTAACTTTTAATACCTTTCTCCATGGATCAATACTTTTCTTACTCTGTACTACTTGTTGACCCATGTATGCTTCCATGAGTTAGAGTCCTTTTATTAAAACTAAAAAGGAGGCAACAGTGCCACCGTCCAAGCTGGACTTGATTTCGCTACAGAACAAAACCGAGCTATGTGACCGTCTTTTCCACAACTAAAATATACCTTGAAAGGCTGTGAATAGTTTGGACTTATGTTTCCCTCCTCTTAGCATCTGTAGCATCTAAATGGCGGTCGTTCTCCTCTCCTAGAATTTGTTGCTGGTGCTGTTGGTGCTGCCGACGTCTTCCCATCATCGTTAAATCTTCTCTTCTTGAAATTTTCACTTGAATAATTTCTTCTATTATCTTGGCCATGATTACCACCGAAGTGGTTACCATTTATGTCTGGTTATTTTCCTCCCCGCTGGTTATCATTGCTCCGATAACTGCTGCAACCGGTATGACCCTGGTTGTGGTCCTTCATTTGAACATACTCATTATCTCGCTCTAATAATTAAGACCTGTTCACAACATCTAAATATAGAGAAAATTTATGAGAGATAAGGTATTAACGAATTTCTGGTTTCAGATCTCTAAGAAACATCCGCGTCATACGTTCCTCATTCTCTACCAAATGAGGTGCAAACATGGATAACTCCGCGAACTTAGACTCATACTGGGACACCATCATGTTGTTATATTCCAGTCTAATAAACTCTACCTCCTTCATATGACGAATACTTTCAGGAAAGTACTTGTCATTGAACAGTTTCTAAAACGTTTCCCAAGACATAATTAAGCCCTGTTCCCACCAATAATCTGCCTCACCATGGAACATAAAGGTGGCGAATGGAACCTTTTGTTCCTCCGTGCATCCCAAGACATCAAATATCTTAGTAATTTGTTTAACCCACATTTTCGCCTTAATCGGATCCGGCTTTCCCAAAAACTCTGCTGGTTCCAACTCTTTGAACTGCTTGGCTGTGACAAGGTGCGCGTTGCTATCATTTCATCCCGTATTTTGTACACGAGTCTCCCTCGTATGATTTTGCATGAACTGCAAAAAGATTCTAAACATCCCATCATTCATCGTTTGTTTGGTAGTGTTGTTTATAGGAGGAACATTGTCGTCCTATTGCACGTTCTCCTAGTTGGTGATTAAAGGTGCCTGCACGGTCTCATTCACTCCATTGTTAACATTTTCAGCTGCCATTCTCAAATACTACCACAAAACAAGGGTTAATTAAAGAAAATGACATACCACATAATACCCCTATATTTTGACCGACCAACAAATAAGCTTAGGTAGGACACACTAGCGAAGGATTTACTCGTCTCTCCCCTCCTAGTTCTATTCCCCGATCTCCGCCAGAGACCATATCCATAAGCTCTGATACTAACTGTGACGCCCCCAAAATAGGTATACACAACCCATTCTGAGTCGCCAAATACATGGTATAGAAAATAACTACAACTTCATTATTACAATTGTCGTGCAAAATACGACAACACATATACTGTGAGTTTTAATACAAATATTGTCTTCTAGACAATATCCACACTCAAATAAGTCCTCATTACAATTATTGATACACTATTTTATAAAATAGTGAGGATTGCTAAAACAACTGACTTGAAACATCACTCCACACCCCAACTAGTTCCCGCTATATTTTCGCCTCTTGAGAAGAAAAATGGAACAAAAAGGAAAAGGGTGAGCTCAACTAGCCCAGTAAAGAATATTATGACTAAGATAATGTAGAACAAATTATCGTTAGCCTTCAATAAATAAGATAAAATATAATGGACAACAAGTTTTAGATCAATATTTGTAGCGAAAATAGCAATTCATTAGAAGAGTTAAGTAGAGAATGAAATCTACTATCTTCTATGATTTAAAAGTTCATCATCAATATTTTATCCCTGTAACATCAATCAAATATTCATCTTTGCACTATAGGCCAAAGATGTTCATCAGTTGGTTATGTTCATCTCAACACATGTCCATCTTTGCGATACACGCAAAAGATATTCATGATGTAATCATTCATCTTTTTACTACATGCCAAAGATATTCAGTAATATCATCATTTAGGATTGAGGATGATGAAAAATATTTTACGAAAATGAATCTAGTGAAATAAAAGATCAAAGATTAGGGATTCATACTTTAATTTATTCAAGTTCAAAAATACTCTATAATAATCAATTGTGGAGAAAAATTCAAGTAAAAAGATCAAAATGTGGATATAATCAAAGATAGTAACCATAATAGGCAACTTGGACAAAGAAAAAAAATAATTTTTTTTTGTAAATATTATCGTATAGATGAATAGTGTCGTATATGTCGTGCCCCGAAATCCGGTCAATCTTCACACCGGAATTCCGTGCGTCACGAGTACATCATTCTTCCAAACATACATCATTATATATTGAAATATAGCAACATGCATTCTCAATTCCAAGGTTCTAATACCTTATAACATAGTTCATAACAAATAATGATAATTACGTTATTCTTTACATCTTACACAAGTGACTTTCATCCGCAACCAAGGATACATAACAGTTCATTAAACTAATCTATAGTTTAATTCTATCATTCTACATTACAAGTCTTCGCTTGATCTTCACACTCATTCATCTAATGAATGGCACTTCTTCTGGATACCAATCAGCTTGATCTTTATAGGATCCTTAAGTTTTTCTACTCGTACGCTGAAAATATTTTTCATTTAAAGCAAGTGTGAGAATTCAATTTCCCAGCAAGTAATAATAGTTGAATAAACAACTTTAAGAATTCAAACATTCCTGTATAACTTCAATAACCGAACAAAGGTTATAAAATAGCTCGAATAATAGGAATAATCTTGATTCTTATAATTTTAAAACATTATTCACTTTCACTTTAAAATATTTTCATTCTTCTACCTTTTTCATACACATTCTGTCTGGCTAGAATCATTAGCACAAACTTAACAATAATGTTTCATGTGTAAATAGAAGATACTCATATTGGATTAGTTTAATCACAGAACAGTTCATCTCATGGAAACACCGAAGTGTTCACATTGTGGCACAAGGCCTCATACGTTCTACCACCTTGTACAAATATCACACATTTGCACATATACATAACTTCTCAAGTTCAAAATCTGAGACGTTTTAGAAACTAGCATTCATTTAGAATATGAATGAAGTTAGGAAACTTGCCTTACACATAGCTACAGCTTACGCTGAACTACTCATTCTAATCCCTATAACACATAAGGAAATAATACGTACACTAATTAGTCATTCCTAATTCTTCTTAGCATACAAGTTCTACCACTACTCACTTCTCTAACAATTGAAGAGAGGGAGAATCATGGTTTAGGATCTTACTCTTGAAGATTACTTGATTAATCTTTGTTCTTCTTCTTGTTCCTTGAATTAACAAAGTCTAACTTTTTTAGCTTTTCTATTTTTTTCTCTTTAACCAATAAGCACTTATAATGTTGGATGAAATATAACAACCAACAAAAGAACTAGCATTCCTTCTATTTATAGAAAAACCAAGGTTAGGGTAGTTTAGACATTAAACCAATCCCACCTCCTTAATTAACCTCCTTACTATTCATTACTTAGCCATCAAGTTTACTTGATCATCACATAACTTATCCTTTGCTTAACAACTATGTATAAGCACTTTACTTGGCCATCACTTTCAGTCACCCATGGGTCGCCCCATGGGTTTTAACCATTCGATAACCCATCGGTTCGATCCGTGGTTTAGTGTCTTACTTTGGGCCTTAGTATTAATTCTCATTGGGCCTATCTTGGGCTTGTCTTAACATAACTTTGGGCTTTAAGTTTAATTAACTTACTTATGATTTGGGCTTTCATTTAACAAACATTAGCTTGTTCATTATTTCACATTGGAATTAAACATTCCTACCATTGGCTTGCACAATTCCAATTGGACTTTACAACTTCCTACACAATCCTACAAGTCCAGTACATCTGGCTTAAAGCCTTAGAACATATTGTCTACGTATTAATCTTGTATTCCAACTCGTATACTTATTCATCATATACGATATACCATCATTCATACATACTCGTATAATACCTCGTATCATACTCGTATTCATTACCACGTACAATACTTACGTATCATACAATATCATCGTTTAATTCATTAACGCTTTACTTCTCTTAACGTTCTCAAATTAAGTTTGCAGGTGAAAAACTGCGTTTTCCATACGTGAATTATTATTACATAATCCATCTCACCTCGATATTCTATCATAAAGTATTTCTCAAAATTTCAAAAATAATTCCCGAGCAGAAATCAGTGAATAGTATTTTTACGGAAATTTCTCGAAAAACTTTTATTTTCGTCTTGAAAATTCAAACACTTTAATTCTACCACATAGCCAGAATCCTAACCACATCCACTCATTCTAGGTCCTAGAACGACCTTCACATAGCTTACTCACATAAATAGTCAATTAAATTCATTTAATCTACATAATCAAATAAAAAATTAATTCTCATAAAAATCTAATTTTCTCAAAGTTACGTTCGCCTCATCTGGCTCAGCTTTAATCCTCCCGATTAATAATCATCCTAGGTTCTAGAATGATTAATAAATACATAGCACATAATAGTATTAATAAAAATTCATTTTATTAATAACTAATCATTTAATCTTAAATTCTGGACAATCTGATTTTCTGGGTTGTCACATTCTTCGTCCCGTATAAAAATTCTATCCTCGGAATTTCTTAAAACCACACCCATTCGTGGGTCATCACATTCACCCATTCTTTAAAGAATTTCGTCCTCGAAATTTTAATCTACCCTTCTTCTCAACTTCTTATCATTCAAACATTCCCTCACCTTCATAACTTATCAAGAATTATGAAGTAGAATGAACGAGGAATATAAGAATTCCTTTAAAACATTTCATACTTTTGCTGAGGGGTCAAATTGACCATGAACTCTTACTAGGTTTAACAACATGACGCCGTAAACCTTCTTCCACGGTCAGTTTACAATCACACAGAAAGTAAACTACCTCTTCCATACGTAGGCGATCAACCCATCGTTTAACCCCATTTCGGGGTGTGTTCACCTCAGACTTAATCATTAGATTTCGTACCAAAGCAATTTGGTTTGGCACAACTTCTTCAAAGAAAGCTCAATTTTCTTTTAATCATGACATACCATTCGTCTTAGCCAAATCAAGTAGCTTAGACCATACCAATAAATTAGATACCAACTTGAAACATTCGTCCAGTTAAATCAATTGACTTCGACTACTTCTTTAAATTCCTTTTGTAATACATCAAAACATTTTATGACGTCATGATACTGTACCTTTCATAGTACATTTAGGACTTCGTCATTATATATCATACCATAGCGGGTTGTTGATCCTAAGATCACATCCAACACAAGGTTCAATTGCATTAACTACTCCATCTCTTTACCATCCTTGCATCAAATACCTTAATGATATAAAATTTATTTTGATATTTTAAATCAATTTCTGTTTAGCCAAAACAATTAGCATAGACATAACAAGAATAGTTCTTTTAAAATCCATTGGTTCCAAAAGTTGAACCAACTCTTTCCTTTTCAAAACGCGCACAAATAAGCACGATTTCAAGAAACTTCAAAATCTAGCATAGCTAGATAACTTGGAATATCCTATCCTCCATCTTCCTTCATTATCTTACTTGCGAAAATACTTAATCTTCTCTAGCACCTTCAATTTTAATTCTACTGAAAATAACTCATTTTTAGTCTAAACATCAATATACCTTAGTACAGTCCATCAACTTACCACACATTATGAGTTCAGGAACTTTCCACAATAACTTCAGTTTAAGAACTATCTCAGTCAGACCATAGGCGTCCATTCGATGAGAAGTTCAAAAATATACCATATCATTATGAGTCACGAACCTACCATAAGTATGAGTTTCAAGAACTCGCACCTACCTTATCGTTCTCTACCTATCAAGTATATACATGAGAAAAAGATTCACCTTCTCGTCATATACATCTTAATAGCGCGACAAATTCCAATGATTATCACTGTAATAAACTGAGTGGTTCTTACACCAAAGCACAGACCTCTGTCCATAACAAAGATTCATACAACTCAGCTATCACATGAGTCCTCAATTAAAATTTTACAACTTCTAAATTTCTCTTTACTTAATACGAATTTTCTTTAATTCGTATGCTATCCTTTATAACTCAATCTGAGTTCTTCTTCCCGTACTACTTTGTAGTACCATTCATTCATAGAATTAGCTATAAATCATTCATCGTTTCACAAATCATCTGTTATTACGATTTACTATGATCACGTGGTGATCTTCTTCCCTAATCGTTTAACTCAACGATCTTCTTATCATTCTCTCTACGATTATAGTCTTAGGTACTCATACCTAAGATTTATAACCTATTAGCTCTGATACCAACTTGTCACACCCCGAAACACAGTCTATCTTCACACCCGGATTCCCTGCGTCACGAGTACATCATTCTTCAAAACATACATTATTATATATTGAAATATAACAACATACATTCTCAATTCCCAAGTTCTAATACCTTATAACCTCGTTCATTACAAATAATGATAAATACATTATTCTTTACATCTTATACAAGTGACTTTTATCCGCCACCAAGGATACATAATAGTTCATTAAACTAATCTACAGTTTAATTTTATCATTCTACATTACAAGTCTTCGCTTGATCTTCACACTCATTCATCTAATGAATGACACTTCTTCTAGATACCGATCAGCTTGATCTTCTACTCGTACGCTGAAAATGTTTTTCATTTAAAGCAAGTGTGAGCATTCAATTGCCCAGCAAGTCATAATAGTTGAATAAACAACATTAAGAATTCAAACATTCATGTATAACTTCGATAACTGAATAAAGGTTATGAAGCAGCTCGAATAATAGGAATATTTTTGATTCCTATCATTTTAAAACATTATTCACTATCACTTTGAAATACTTTCATTCTTCTACCTTTTTCATACACATTCTGTCTGGCTAGAATCATTAGCACAGACTTAACAATAACGGTTCATGTATAAATAGAACATACTCATATTGAATCAGTTCAATCATAGAACAGTTCATCTCATAGAAACACCAAAGTGTTCACATTGTGGCACAAGGCCTCATACATTCTACCACCTTGTACAAATATCACACATTTGCACATATACAGAATTTCTCAAGTTCAAAATCTGAGAAGTTTAAGAAACTAGCATTCATTTATAATATGAATGAAGTTAGAAACTTCTTTTACTTATGACTACAACTTACAACTGATCGAATCGCTAATTCCAATCCCTTTAACACATAAGGAAATAACACGTACACCAATTAGTAATTCGTACTTCTTCTTAGCATACAAGTTTTACCACTACTCACTTCTCTAATAATTGAAGAGAGGGAGAATCATGGTTTAGGATCTTATCCTTGAAGATTACTTGATTAATCTTTGTTCTTCTTTATGTTCCTTGATTTAACAAAGTCTAACTTCTCTAGCTTTTCTAGTTTTTTCTCTCTAACAAATAAGCACTTATAATGTTGGATGAAATACAACAACCAACAAATGAACTAGCACTCCTTCTATTTATAGAAAAACCAAGGTTAGGGTAGTTTACACATTAAACCAATCCCACCCCCTTAATTAACCTCCTTACTATTCATTACTTAGCCATCAAGTTTACTTGATCATCACATAACTTATCATTTGCTTAACAACTAAGAAATAAGCACTCTACTTGGCCATCACTTTGGGTCACCCATGGGTCACCCCATGGGTTTTAACCATCTGGTACCCCGTCGGTTCGATCCGTGGTTTAGTTTCTTACTTTGGGCCTTAACATTAATTCTCATTGCGCCTATCTTTGACTTGTCGTAACATAACTTTGGGCTTTATGTTTAATTAACTTACTTATAATTTGGGCTTGCATTTAATAAACATTTACTTGTTCATTAATTCACATTGGACTTAACCATTCCTACCATTGGCTTGCACAATTCCAATTGGACTTTACAACTTCCTACACAATCCTACAAGTCCATTACATATGGATTAAAGCCTTAGAACGTATTGTCTACGTATTAATCTCGTATTCCAACTCGTATACTTATTCATCATATACGACATAACATCATTCATACATACTCGTATAATACCTCGTATCATACTCGTATTCATTACCTTGTACAATACTTACGTATCATACAATATCATCGTTTAATTCATTAACCTTTTACTTCTCTTAACGTTCTCGAATTAAGTCCGCAGGCGAAAAACTGCGTTTTCCATACGTGAATTATTATTACATAATCCATCTCACCTCGATATTCTATCGTTACGTATTGCTCGGAAGTTCAAAAATAATTCCTGAGCAGAAATTAGTGAATAGTGTTTTTACAAAAATTTCTCAAAAAACTTTTATTTTCGTCTTGAAAATTCAAACACTTTAATTCTACCACATAGCCAGAATCCTAACCACATCCGCTCATTCTAGGTCATAGAACGACCTTCACATAGCTTACTCACATAAATAAACAATTAAATTCATTTAATCTACATAATCAAATAAAAATTTAATTCTCATAAAATTCTGATTTTCTCGGGCGTTACACGTTCAGTCTAGCTCGTAGCAAGAATCCTCCTGATTAATAATCATCCTAGGTTCTAGAACGATTAATAAACACATAGCACGTAATAGTATTAATAAAAATTTATTTTATTAATAACTAATCATTTAATCTTAAATTCTGGATAATCTGATTTTTCGGGTTGTCACAGTATACGTGAATAGTAACCTCGACAAGAAAAGGTAGAAATATAACACGAAAAATCATACTTCGTGAATAGTACTCGTGAATAGTACCATATTCGTGAATAGTATCGTATACGTGAATAGTAATCTCGACAAGAAAAGGTAAAAATTTCATAATAAAATTCATACCAATATTTTGGTATAATGATATTGAAAGAATAACATCATTTACGAAGAAAATAACATCCCTTACCTCAAAAGAATAGTACTTCTGGCTGAAATATCGGATATAATGCTGAAGGAAACGTGCACTAAATACCAACTCTCAAAGTATCTAAATACTCACAAAATACGCTCGATATTATAGAGAGAGAAAACTTCTGATTCTGGTGTGATTTTCAATTCTAACTAAGTACCCTATTTATAGGAAAATGCTAGAACGCCAAAGTAGACTAAAATTTAATAAAATAATATTTTATAAAAAATTTCTCTCACGCCACTTGACCAAAACTCTGCACTCCACAAGTGGGGCCTACCAAATTCAGCAATTTTCCACAACAACCAAAAGTTGGGCCCACCAATATTTTTAATAAAAATATTTATTTTTGAAACATCAATAATTCATAATAAATAGCTCTTTTATCAGAAAAATACGAATTCTGTGTCCATTCCATAGGAAATTTAATTCTCTACTTCTTTGTAGAAGAAAACTTTTCCAAATTCCAAACAGAAAATTACCGAAATCCATATACGGATGATTTTTAATACCTCCATGTCGACAAAATACTAATAAAACACTTCAGCATTAATTCCTTCATTTATATCAACATAAAATAAATATTTCCTTATCATATAAATCAATAATTAATTATTCATAAATAATATTATAAAATCACATTAATGAGAACCAGGTGGTTCCTAGGAAAGAGGGGGCTTTCCGATAAGGATTTCTCCTTACTGGCGCGCAACTAGGTGACCAAATCTCTTTCCTAGATAGAACTTCCTTAGATATTGCCAATAAAGCTATCTAATAATATTATTCAAATAATATAAATTATTGATCTGATAAAGGGAAATACCGTGTAGTGACAATTATTGAAACAACAATAATATAAAATATCAACGTAGCAATTATTGAAATAATTAAATAAAATATTGAACATTAATTACTATAAAAAATTATTGAGCAGTGCCTTCTTACGTGAGAATCAATAATCTAAAAATACTATGTAATACCATGTGCTACTGTGCAACCACACGTATTACTGTATTTTAACCACCAGGTATTCCAACAATGTTAACGGTAACAACTACGCCGTTATTTATAAAAAATCAACCTTGTCATTTTCTTCATCCGACAGTTTTCCTTTATGGGGCCCACAAATGGTTGCGTCGTAGTATAGTTATTCCCTGACAATAAGAATATTCCATGACCAAACGAATATTCCCCGACAACAATGAATATTTTATAACCACTTGCTTATTTTGCAAAATTTTCACATTTCACCCATAACTAACCACATTAATCAAATCCACCCCTTACTATTTCAAAATAATTAATAGAGGAAATTCAATTTTATTTATAAAAAGTTGGGGTCTTCTCCCATTTGTGTGGGGAGATCAATTAGTTCCATCCCTTTGGTCTGAAGCCGAGGAAATGTGGTGGATTTAAGGTTGATCCCAGTACCATGTGATAAGTTTTTATGTTTTGGTAGGGGGTAAGAACGAACCATAAATGGCTGCCTACGTACTCCTATTGAAGAGGAGATCATGTCTGTGTAGTTCGAACCTGGTGTAAGAGGTTTAACGATGTATGTTAAAGGGTGTAGAAAGGTGTAGAAATGTGTTTTTGTTTTTTTTATGGTGTCATCGGGCCATTAATAAAATGGTTGCCTACGTACTCTCGTGTATTGGGGAGATCAGGTCGACATAGTTCGCCCCATGTGTAGGACAGAAATACAACCGAAAAGTTTGATCCCATGTTCAGGTCAAACTGCAGGTGAAAAGCTTGATCCCATATACAGGACAAACTGCAGGTATGAAAAGTTTTATCCCTGGTGGGACAAAACTGTAGGTGTGAAAGGTTCAATCCCTGGTAGGATAACTTGAAAGGTTTGAAACAAACTGGAGTGAAAGATCTGATGATCCGAAAACCAGGCTGCTGGTTTAAAAAGAGTGTTGTCCCTGATGTGGCAGATGGGTATGAAGAAGGGTTGTATGTAGTGAAGGGTAGAAAACCTGAAGTGACTGGGGATCTGGTGATCCAAAACTAGGATGTTTTCTTAATGGTAACCTCATACATAGTACCGTTTCACGGTGTTTGAGTTGATAAGTTATGGAAATTCATCGTCGTCCATTTCCTGTAATCTGAGAGCACCTCCTGTCAATACCTCCTTGACAATAAATTGGCCTTCCCAGCTTGGGGCAAATTTTCCCTTGGATTGATCTTGGTTGTCAATGATATTCTTCAAAACCAAGTCATGCTGTTTAAATTGTTGTAGCCGGACTTTCCTGTTGAAGGATCTGGAAATCCTTTGTTGGTATAATTGACCATAAAAGATAGCAGCGGTTCGCCTTTCGTCTATTAAAGATAATTGGTGGTACCTATCTTGTAACCATTGTTATTCATCCAGCTGAGCATCAATAAACACTCTGAGGGATTCCATTTCCACCTCTATGGGGAGAACTGCTTCCATCCCATGGGTTAATGAGTAGGGGGTTGCCCTAGTGGAAGTACACATTGAAGTTCTGTAGGCTAATAGAGTCAGAGGCAAGAGGTCAGGCCATCCTTTGGGATTGGCAGACATCTTTTGTATTATTTTCTTGATGTTGTTATTAGCCGCTTCAATAGCTGCATTCATCTTTGGACGATAGATGACGTAGTTGAGGTGTTTGATGTGGAATTTACTACATAACTCCTCCATCATTTTGTTGTTGAGGTTATTAGCATTGTCTAAAATAATTACCTCTGGTTGTTCATATCGATAAATGACATTATTTCTGATGAAACAAATGATGACTTTTTTGTTAACCCTGGGGAAGGAGGCTGCTTCTACCCACTTGGTGAAGTAGTCGATCATGGTGAAGATAAACCGATGCCCATTACTAGCTTTGGGCTCGATGGGCCCAATCACGTCCATTCCCTACATTGAGAAGGGATAGGGTGAACTCTTATTGTGGAGCTCCCTTCGAGGGGGGTGGATAGCATTCCCATGAATTTGGCATTGATAACGTCTCTTGACATGATCATCACAGTCAGCCTTGAGAGGGAGCCAGTAATGCCCTGTTCTGAGGATCTTTTTGACAAGTAAAGGGCCGCTCATGTGTGGGCCACATACTCCACCATGGATTTCATCCATGATCCTCTGAGCTTGGTCCTTGTCCAGACATCTGAGGAGACCTAGTCCTGTATCTCATTTGTAGAGTGCATCTCCGCTCAGGTAGAATTTCATATCCATTCGATGGATCCTTTTTTTCTCAGCAGAACTCGCTTCAGTGGGTGTAGCTCCATCTCGTAGATACTCCTTAATGTGCTGATACCAAGGGTGTTGGATGGGAGGTAGCTCGTCCGATACTTCTCCGATGTAATCCCCATAGGTTGGAGCCTTTTGCAGGGTAAATGTGATGCTTGGCATGTTTTCCTTGTCAAGTATGTTGATCAAGGAGGACAAAGTTGCTAGCGTATCCGCAAAGTCATTCTTATTCCGAGGAATATGGAGGAAGGTTATTTCTTCAAACTCCGAAGCCATCTGGAAAATCTGCCGATGGTATGGCAGCAAATGTAGTTCTTTGCTGTGATAGATTCTCGTGGTTTGTCTAATTACAAATTTGGAATCTCCAAAGACAGTTAACCGTCTGATGTCCATTGATTGGGCAAGTTTCAACCCCTTGATACAGCCTTCATACTCAGCTATGTTGTTGATGCTAACAAACTGCAATTTAACAGCGACGGGATACTACTCCCCCATATTGGCTACTAGAATTGCTCTAGCCCCAAAACCTTCCATATTTACAACTCCATCAAAATACATCTTCCATGTTTGGTGTGCATCGTACTGATGGTGTTGCTGAACTGTCATTACCCCTTCATCGGGGAAGTATATTTCCAAGGGTTTGAAATCCCCTGAAGGTGCGGCAGCCATTTGATCTGCAATTCCTTGACCTCTGATAGAATTTTGCATCATGTAGACGATGTCAAATTATTGTAGGATCAACTGCCATCTGGACAACCGATAATTTAACGTGGGTTTACTGAACACGTACTTAAGAGGATCCACGTGGGATATGAGATAGGTTGTGTGACCATGGAGGTAATGATGTAACCTCATGGAAGCCCATGCTAAAGCAGAACAAGTCTTCTCAATCAGAGTGTACTTGTGTTCACTGCTGCTAAATCTTTTGCTGAGGTAGTAGATAGCTCACTCTTGGCCTCTATCGTCTTTCTGTCCCAGCATGCAGCCCATGGCATTGTCATTGATTTATAGGTACATGAACAAGAGAATACCATCCCTGGGAGGTACCAAAATAGGAGCTTTGACTAGCTATTTTTTTATTGTAAGGAAGGCTTTCTGACACTCATCATTCAATTTCATAGAGGAGTTCTTCCTTAACAGCTTAAAGATAGACTCACAGGTTGCTGTGAGTTGGGAGATGAATCGGCTGATGAAGTTGATCCTTCCCAAAAATCCCTGTATTTCCTTCTCTGTCTGAGGAATGGGCATTTCCGTGATGAACTGGATTTTGGTGAGATCCAGCTCAATCCCTTTTGTGGCTGACTATGAAACCTAGCAACTAACCTGATTTAATGCCAAAGGCGCACTTGGCAGGATTCAACTTCAACTTTTACTTACGCAACCTGTTGAAGAGCTTTCTGAGATAGTCTATGTGGTCTTCTTCCGTTTGGGACTTAACAATGATGTCATCCACATAGATTTCTATCTCCTTGTGCATTAAATCATGAAAAAGAGCCATCATAGCCCGTTGATAGGTAGCTCTGACATTAATGAGGCCGAATGACAACCGTCTATAGCAAAAGGTTCCCCAAGGCGTGATGAATGCAGTTTTCTCACGATAATCTTCAGTAACCATGATTTTATGGTACCTTGTACAATAATCAGTAAGGGAGTATATGTCGTATTGAGCAGTATTATCAATGAGAATGTGGATAAATGGCATGGGAAAGCTATCTTTAACACAAGCTTTATTTAGATCCCTGTAATCCACGTAAACTCGCACCTTTCCTCTCAGTTTAGGCAGGAGGACTATGTTGGATAGCCATTCAGGGTATGTTGACACCATGATGATGCCAGGTTGAAATTGTTTCATAATTTCTTCTTTAACTTTTAAACTCCACTCAGATTTTAATCGCCTGAGCTTCTGCCTGACTGGCTTGAATCCCTCTTTGACGGAGAGGCGATGAATGACAATGTCAATGGACAAACCCACCATGTCTTCATGAGACCATGCAAACACATCCTAGAATTGGGTTAATAGAGTAACCATGTTATTCCTTTGGTTTGGAGTAAGGTTCGTACTAATCTGGTTTAGTTTGGGGTTTTCTAAGGTTCCGAGGTTAAAAGTGGAGGTTTGATCAAGGTTTGGCTTGGATTTTTCCTCGACCCATTCTTTGACCTCCTGAGGTATCTCATAGTCCTCTTGTACTTTCATCAAGTGTGAGTCCAACTTTACATCAAAGTTACAGTCCTTGTGGAGAATAAGCACCTCATCAGCAAGTTTAGGAACATCTAAATTCAGAGTCCTGAGAATAGAAATGATTTCACTTAATATATGAAATTGTTCAATCGTACAAAGTGTTAGCATGTAATGACAAAACAATTGCTAATTCTGTACAGAAAAGTAAGCATTTATTTCTATCTACAGGGCAAAGGGAGTTTATGCCCTTTTTACCCATGTCGAAAAACGCATGGAAAGCTGCTCCAATTACCAAGGGTGAAGTCCTGTTGGACAGCAGTGATGAAGGGGCTGTTGTCATCCTCCTTCTCCCGAATGATGACCATGATATCTGGACAATCATCATCTGGGATGTCTCTATTCATGCCCTTAGTATGGACAATGATGTGTATGTTTGACAACCGCCTGGCAATGTCTTGTTTACATCTCTATTCCCTTTCTTCCACTTCGGGATCTAGAATCAAGACGTCTTTTCCTTTGACCGATATCGGTTTAGGAAATAACATAGCTATTATATGAGCAGGCACCTTTATCGGAGACTGTACAAGTTCAGGATCTGTAGGTTGAGACAATTGTCGTATGGCTGAAGCTAAAGGAATTTGTTTATGCTTATGAGGATTCCTGTGACTGGAACTAGCAGAATAGCCTAGTTCGGCTGTCTCGGTTTGACTGGGAATTTAAATTAGGCACTTAATGCCCTGATGATCTTTGCCCAACCCTTCTCTATGTTGATAACCCAATGACATCCTCTCTTGAGTTGCCGACATTACCTCGGTAGAAATCTTGGGTATCAGAGGTGGCGCCCCAATAGGATGATAGTGAGCGTTGCTCACCTCTAGGGTATGGAAACTTACCGGTTTAACTTATGAATTAAAGCTGATGAGTGGTATGTCACCTTGTTCAGGACATTCCGGCTCAGCATTAACAGTGACTAGGCTATCGTTAATGATGTATTTGAGTTGCTGGTGAAGAGTGGAAAGAACGGCTCCAGCCATGTGAATCAATGATCTTCCTAAAAGTATGTTGTATCCTGTGGCTATTTTGAGCACGTTAAAGGATACGAAGAAGGTATGTGGACCAATCTCTATAGGCAGTTCAATCTCTCCGATAGCATTTCGTTAGGATCCATCAAAAGCTTTGATAATCGTATAGCTGCTTTTGATCCTATTGAGATTGACGTTCATCTTCTCCTAAGTGGCATAATGGCAGATATTTAAAGATGATCCTCCATCTATCAGAACTCCTCCCACCATATATCCGAGGATGAATCGCTATATGCAATGGTTTACGAGAACTGGCCTTTCTGGAGGTATGTCATCATCAATGAAAGATATCACATTGTTGTTGAAAATGTGATTAACCAGGTGCTGGAATTTTTTGACATCCACTGATTTCAGCAAGTTAGCTTCTTCCAAAACCTTTAGCAAGACCTTCTTCTGATCTTTGGAAGAGAAAACCAAGTCCAGTATGGAAATTTGTTGTGGACCAATTCTCTCAAGCTTAAAACCACCTTCACTTCATTATGGCCCATGTACGGAGGAACTCTTCATCTTTCTTCAAGGGAACTTTCCCCTTTGATTTGATGGTAGGCTTCATCACCCGGTGGGGAAGATACAATGGATTCTCCTTCACCACTGTAGCAGTTATGTGGGATGTGGATCCTTCAGCCTCTCCATAATTCCATAGCACTTTTTTCAAGCTAACAACAGGATACTGTGGTCTATATGGTAAGAGAACTGGCTTTGGTGAAACCACTTTTAAAGGATTGTCAACACCTTTGAGTTGAATTGCTTGTACTGTGAGTGGTCTGGTAGCCAAATCATCCTCAGCGGATATAACTTCTACGACTTCCTTCCATTTTGTAGGAAATGTGTTCCCACTCTCGAGTAACATAGTGTCATTGTCTGCCAACTGCAGGACACCGCTGTTAATAAGGTTCTCAATAAGATGGTGGAGTGCCCAGCATTCTTCAGTGTTGTGTCCGCGAGAGTGGGAGTGATACTGACATACTCTATTAGAATTAAACTGTCTTGAACGGGGATTGATTGGAGGTAGCAGAGCTGTGATTCTTCCTTCATTGATCAGCATCTGAAAGATCTCCTCCATCGGTTAGCCTAGATAGGTAAATTCCCTCTTATTGGCAAAATCCCGATGGGCTCCGCCACTTGCTCTTTTTGCAACTTTATCCTCCAGAGTTTCAATTTCTAGAGTCAATGGAATATTCATAGCAAGAGGAAGGAGACTGGCATGCTCCTGGCTGACTAATTGGCGTGTGACTTGGTGCTGATGAATCACTAGTTCTACAAATTGGTTAACTTGCTCACACAAAGCCTTCATTTTTTGTTCCATCATAAACTAGAACTGTGCATAATCACATTTGTCAACATTATCCTTGCTGGTTTGGGAGGATTCACCACCATAATTGGAACTCTGTCCATTACTCCAATTAATCATATTAACCTCCTCTTCTTTGTGTTGGAGAAGACGGTTGTCTTGCACATGGGGTTGGTCGGGTTTAGTCACCACGATCTCACCGTTATCAATTAAATTTTGGATCTTGTGTTTTAAGGCCTAGCAATCTTGAGTATCATGTCCTGGAGCTCCAACATGATAGGCACACTTCCTGTTCGCATTGAAACCCTTCCCATTCGGGTTGGCTGGTGGAAGAAGATGGATAATTTTCTTCTAAGTTATTAGAAGATTAAGAATGTTCTCGAGTGCGTCTGACTTCTTAACGTTTTGGCAATGGAGGCTTTGAAGATTGTGTTTGAAAGGGGGAGTAGTTTCTCCTCTGAATAGGCATGTTCTGACTGCCTTTCTGGCCTTGTAGTATCAAGAAAACATCCTCCTCTTTCTTCTTATGGACCCCCATGGGGTTGTTTCCATAACTTCTAGACTGGATGTGCTTAACAACAGCTTTCAGAGCGGCTAGGTCTTGAATCTTTCCTGACTTCAATCCCATCTTAGCCATCTCTCCATGTTTAATCATTTCAGAAAATGGTTTGCCAATTCCAGCTAAGACACTCTCATAAAATGGAGCTTCTTGTATGTCTATGAAGGTCATAACCATTTCAGACTCAGTCATAGAGGGAACAACTGAGTATCAAGGCGCATCCACCTTTGAGCATACTCTCTAAAAGACTCGTTGGCTTGTTTCTTGACCATGGTAATTTGGTACCGGTCTAGAGCCATCTGAGACTAGAAACTGTACTGACTGAGGAAGGCATGAGCTAGCTCTTCCTAGCTATGAATCTTAGAATTATCTAATCTGGTGTACCACGATCGGGCTTCTCCAGTCAGACTTTTCTGGAACAACTGCATTTTGGGCTTCTCATCCTCGGCATAAGATCCGAGTTCTCCAATGAATACCTTCAAATGTGTGTGATGATCCCTCAACCCATCATACTTTTCAAAGTCAGGAGTTTTGAATTTCTCTAGATAATGAACACCAAGGAATATACAAAGGTCAGCATATGAAACACTCCCATGTGCTCTAATCCCTTTGATAGACTGAATGGTCTCTTCCATTTGAAGGAATTTCTTCCTGATATCACCGGTGTCTAGATCTTCCTTGAGATGGGTAATTTCAGGGGTTTTGTTGGTTTTGTCCAACTGAGACTCAGGTACTGGAGTTTCTTTGTCCGGACCCTAATTTCTTCCCCGTGCAGAGGATTTTGTACGTACGGGTATTAGTGGACCCTGAGAGACTGGTGTAGTTCTTTAAGCAGAACAACCAAATCTGTAATTATTTAATTAATCCTTTAAACTCCTCGCGGGAGACAAGAGTAGGGTTAGACTTGTCAGATGAAGACATAATTGGCTGTAGGCTTGTTCCTTTTTGGACTTTGAACGGGTAATAGGCACAATTGTTTCCCTACAAAAAACATATGTAATTTAGTCTTTAGGGAATGTATAAATGTTGCATGCTATATAATGTGTCCATTTTAGGAGTATTATCCTGCAAAATGGATGTTAGCTGTTTGTAAGATAGCATAGCAAATTTTAATATAAAAGGGAATGCATGCACACATTTTCCTTCATATTTTCCATTACAATGAGATTGACATGGAATGAAATTACAAGTAATTAAATTTACAAGTACTTGAAATGGGAGAGAATGAAGAAAATTCCCTCCGCATTTGTTTATCAGAGGCTGACCTATCTTAGGTTACTCTAGCGACTTTTTGGCATGAAGGTTCCCAAATCATCGCAATTTACGTGACGGGAAGTTAATCTGATCTTTCAACTAGAGCGAATCTGGGTGGTGCCTTTCCTAAGCCTCGTTGGAATTAGTCTCCCTATGAGTCCAGTAATCAAACACCGATAGGATAGCCTCCTGGTGGAGGGACCACATAGTATACATTCACATACAACGTGTCTCACCATATGAAAAATGATGACATATGCGAAGCACTTTAATATGACAAGAAAATACAGTGTGAAGCACTAAGTGCAGTAAGTAAATGCATTTGTACACATTTTTAAATGTAAATGCAACATCCAAACACAAGCAAATAACAATTTGAAAAGTTTGTAGTAGCGGCTTAAACCTTCTTACTGGATATCCCCAGCAGAGTCGCCACCTGTTGACGTCGGGATTTTTATTGTCCCTTTTCTATTCTTGTCTTTTGGTGTTCTCATGTTATGTGAGATTTATTTGAAAAAAAAAGTTGTGAAAAGGTTCGACATGTATATGTCGACGATTGGACTGTAAGAGTTGCCAGTTGCTATTTTTAAATGGTTGCATCAACTCAACCAAGAAAAGGTTTGCACCTTAACCCAATAATGTGACACTGTTTAACAAGCATGTGAAACCGAGATTCGTTAGGGTCCAGGGGCTTGATTATTGATTATGCTGATGGAAGGTGTTAGGCACCCCCCGACATCTTTGTTACCACGGTGAGCGCCACTTTTCAATTAAACTGTTATATAAATGTGTGTGTGTGGGGGGGGGGGGGGGTCAATGTGCAATTATCTGGAAGTAGTGTTATGCCTCGTTTGCACCCATTTACAAAGGGTTTGAATTTTGTATAAAAGTTCAGTTTTAACAAGATATAGCAATTACATTTTGTAAAAGAGGTTTTTCAAACCCTTATGCTCAATAGTAATTGAAGCCTTTGATACTTCCATTTTATTATGTGTTTGGCTTGATTGCTTTTATTTTCGAGATGCGAGGCATCTTCGAGAAAATAATACACATAGCAGTGTCGAACTTCTTGTGGGCATGAGAGCCATCTAAGGAAAGTCAAACACCGTGAATAAAGTACAAGCTGATTACAACCAAAAATGTCCATCACGGGAACCGAATCTAGATTCGAGAGATCAATCAGTGATCACATGATTCCTAGGCTCACATGATGTTGCAAATTTGTATGAAAGCTATAAGTAGTTAAATATATATAAACTTAGTAAATATATATATATATATATATATATATATATATATATATATATATATATATATAAGCATAAGCACTCTCAGGATAAAAAATCCAGTGCTCATGGAAAAGAGTTTGACAAATGTTTATATATATATATATATATATATATATATATATATATATATATATATATATATATATATATATATATATATATATATAAGAAATAAGTAGATGCACTGCTACTACTACCTAGGTGCCCTGCTCATGCAGTCCTGCTGTCTCAAAGTACGCGTGCGCATGAACGCTTGATATCCGCTCGAACTTTCAGAAGTTCAATCCGGGCATCCAATTGAGGTGTATATATAAGACCCTAACTTTTTATAAATAAAATTGAATTTCCTCTATTTAATTATTTTGAAATAGTAAGGGGTGGATTTGAGTAATGTGGTTAGTTATGAGTAAAATGTGCAAAATTTGTGAAATAAGCAAGTGGTTATAAAATATTCATTGTTATCGGGGAATATTCGTACGACGGCGTAACCATTTGTGGGCCCCGTAACAGAAAACAGTCGGATGAAGAAAGCGACAAGTTTGAGTTTTTATAAATAATGACGTAGTTGTTACCGTTAACACTGTTGGAATACCTGGTGGTTAAAGTACAATAATACGCGTGGTTGCACAGTAGCACACAGTATTGCATAATATTCTTAGATTATTGATTCATACATAAGAAGGCACTACTCAATAATTGTTATAATAATTAATTTTTAATATTTTATTTTATTGATTCAATAATTGCTACGTTGATATTTTATATTATTGTTAATTCAATAATTATCACTACACAGTATTTTCCATTATCAGATCAATAATTCATATTATTTGAATAATATTATTGATAACATTATTTATAATGTCTAAGGAAGTTCTGTCTAGAAAAGGGGTTTGGTCATCTAATTGCACGCCAGTAAGGAAAAATCCTTATCGAAAAGCCCCCTCTTTCCTGGGAACAACCTGGTTCTCAGTATTGTGATTCTGTAATATTATTTATGAATATTTAATTATTGATTTATATGATAAGGAAATATTTATTTTATGTGGATATAATTGAAAGAATTAATACTGAGGTGTTTTATCAGTATTTTGTAGGAATGGAGATATTAAAAATCATCCGTATGTGAATTTTGGTCATTTTCTGTTTGTAATTTGGAAAAACTTCATTCTACAAAGTTGTAGAGAATTAAATTTCCTATGGAATGGACATAGAATTCATATTTTTCTGATAAAAGAGCTATTTATTATGAATTATTGAAGTTTTAGAAATAAATATTTGTATTAAAAAATGGGTGGGCTCCACTCTTGTCCTTTGTTGGTGAAATGTGCTGAAATATTTTTCAAAAGTGGTGGGCTAATTTTTCAAAGAAGGAATGCATAGGAAGCCACCGGTAGCAGGTTAGTCTACTATGGCGTTCTGGCATTTTCCTATAAATAGGGTGCTTTGTTAGAATTGAAAATCACACCAGAATCAGAAAATTTTCTCTCTAAAATATCGAGCGTATTTTTGTGAATATTTAGATACTTTGACAGTTGATAAGCAGTGCAAGTTTTCTTCAGTATTATATCTGATATTTCATTCAGAAGTACTATTCTTTTGAGATAAGGGATGTTTTTTTCTTCGTAAATAATGTTATTTCTTTCAATATCATTATACCGAAATATTAGTATGTAATTTATTGTGAAATTTTTACCTTTTCGTATCGGGATTACTATTCACGTATACGATACTATTCACGTATACGACATTATTCATGAATACGACACTATTCACCAAAAAATAAAATTTTCTCTTCTTTGTCCAAGATGTATATTATGGTCACTATCTTTGATTGTATCCATGTTTTGATCTTCATTCTTGAATTTTACTCTACTAGGATTTATTATGGAGTATTTTTGAACTTGGATTATCTAAAGTACGAATCCCTAATCTTTTTCCTTTTATCTCACTAGATTCGTTCTTTAAAATATTTTTCATCATCCTCAGTTTTTAATGGTGATACTTGATGAATATCTTTGGCCTGTAGTGCAAAGATGAATGATTACCTAATGAATATCTTTGGCCCGTAGTGCAAAGAGGGACAGGTGTTGAGATGAACATGACCAACTAGTGATACAAGTGAATATCTTTGGCCCGTAAAGCAAAGATGAATATTTTGTTCAAGATGTATATTGATTGATATTACAGGGATAAAATATTGATGATGGACTTTTAAATCATAGAAGACAGTAGATTTTATTCTCTACTTAACTCTTCTAATGAATTGTTATTTTCCCTGCGAATATTGATCTAAAACTTATTGTCCATTATATTTTATCTAATTTGTTGAAGGATAACGATAATTTGTTGTTCATTATCTTAGTCATAATATTCTTTACTAGGCTAGTTGAGCTCACCCTTTTCTTTTTTGTTCCATTTTTCTTCTCAGGAGGCGAGAATATAGCGGGAACTAGTCGGGGTATGGAATGATGATTCTAGATAGTTGTTTTAGCAGTCCTCACTATTTTTGTAAAATAATGTATCAATAATTGTAATGAGGATTTAATTGAGTGTGGATATTGTCTAGAAGACAATATTTGTATTTAAACTCACAGTATACGTGTTATCGTATTTTGCACGATAATTGTAACAATAAAGTTGTAGTTGTTTTCTGTACCATATATTTGGCGACCCAAGATGGGTGATGTATACCTATTTTAGGGGTGTCACAATATAAGACCTTTTTCAGAATGTTGTTGTTGAGAGTTACTTAAATATAATGGTATTAGAGGTTATACAAAGTCAGGAAGATGGGACCATGCCCAGGTCTTCAGGCTTCAAATTCTATCCGGTGTGTTATCTTGTATAATAGTCACTCGAGATTGGAGCTATGGTTCTTGTAGGACATTGCTATGTATAATGTATGTTTAAATGTTTTTGAGACGGCGCAATGCGGGATGTAGCTGAAAAAATGACAATTTTGCCCCTCACCAAGGTTATCTTTGAGATTGGGCTGTTGTGAGTATTCAAGGTCCTCAAAGTTGTCTCTGAGGTTTGCTTGTCCTCCCGGGGCTATCTCTGGGGTTGTAATTGAGTGCCTTGGGGTTATCTCCGAGGTTGAAGCTGACTTCAAGGGTTGAAATGAGCTTTTCCGGAGTTATCTCCGAAACTACAACTGCACTCCTCGAGGTTATCTCTGAGGTTGAAACTGGACCTCCCGGGGTTATCTCCGAGACTGAGTATTTTGGGGTTATCTCCGAAACTGGAACTGCATTCCTCGGGGTTATCTCCGAGGTTAGAACTGGAACTCCCGGGGTTATCTCCGGGACTGGAACTGGTTATCTCAGGGTTGTCTTCGAGATAGTAAAATTGATAATTCTGGGGATGTCTCTGGAATTGGAGTTGCTTTGTCTTCCAGGGTTATCTCTAAAAGACGATTCTTCCCTCCTACAATGTTAGTAATAGGAATGCAAAATTTCGAGTGTCTATATATAGTACGTTATGTGATTATGTATTGTAGAAGCCTTAAAGACTCAAAAGAAAAGTGTATTAATAGTAGAAGACGCTGAAAGCAAGTATTCTAAACCCTTTTCTATGATTTTTTTGGACAAGTATTAATGATTAATGTATCTTACACATGAATTGCTGTATAATGAAGTCGAAGCCAATTCCTTCTACTAGACTTAATGTGTTTTGTAGATTTCCTTACAATCTATCAAAATATAATCAATGTTGCTATCTTTTGCCAACAGTTTTGGTATGGATTTTAAAGAAAGATTGAGTATGATTAAACAAATATTTTGTCGTCAAACAGTAGGCACGTGAGGTTTCCAAAACTTAAACATAGATACGTTTAATGAAGTAGTGTTGTACAACATAGAGTACTATAGGCTGATCACCTAGACGTGCTCATAAGATATGCCAGACTTACGGACTTGGTTCCGGGTTGTCTTTTCAAAGAAAGAATGAAATGCTCAAGGCTTGGACCAAAATCGATGTTTAACTAATGTTGTTCATTGTTAAATGTTTTTAAAGAAAAGAGAAGTGCTATTTTGAATTATCTATAGTACTTCATAACTATTGATTCAGTTATAGAAGATATACGATTCATATGATTCAAAACTATTGTTTAATGAAATTATCATACTTGGTGAGCAAGTTATGCTCACTCTTGCTTAAACCATATGAATGTAGCTAAGACCGAATGAACTGAAGGATCCAGTAAGGATAAAGGGAAGGCTAAGGTAGACCAATAAGTTGTCTTTGTAATAGTATAGCATGAACATTGTAATTATTAAATATTATGACAAAGAACACTTGTAATGGTTACAAAGAATCTGGGAAGGGAAATATTTTTTTGGAATATATAGCAGACATATTCACTCTTTTGAGGTTTTTCAATTGAATGTATGTGTGAACTATAGCACTGTGTAGCACCATCTATCGGGTTGGAAGATACCCGAATTTGGGGGCGTCACAAGTTGGTATCAGAGTTGTAGGTTATAAAACTTAAGGGGGGGAAAAGAATCTTAAGCCATAACCTTAAGAAGAGTTAAAGAAGTAACAGATGAAGTTAACCCTAAAAATGCATTAACTGTGATATATATTTTTAATATTCTAATGATGTGTACTAATCAAACTAATTTGTTTTGTTGTAGATATAAGGAGCTAACGTGATGTACAGGGATATACATGTTGTTAGTGAGGAGTCTGTGAATCAAGTCAAAATTTTACCGATCCCTGTAGCTGAGTTTCCTGAAGTGGTGGTGGTTGAGTCAGAAGACTTGAAAAACTTAGAATTCATGTCCTTGTTTGATGGCATATCAAAGGAGGAGGTGGAGGTGGTGTCATTTAACATGGTAGCACCTGCAGAAGAGATAACTCCAAGGGAGTCAATGAAGGCATTATTTATGACAGTGTTGGATAGAAATATCCAGTTGGGGAAAGAGGTGAAAGAGTTAAAGGAGGAGATCCATGACATCTTGGTAAACAAGAAGGGCATGGTGACGATGTGGGAAGAGGAGCACGGCGAGAAGGTTTTGGTGAAGGACAAGGTCCATGAGCTAAAACACGAGGCCTTTGAGCTTAGACATGAGCTAAAGGCTGAGAAACAGAAAATTAGTAGAATGTCCTACATACACAAGAGTTCTCACAAGGATTTTTAGCAGCAAGTGGTTGAGTATCCTGTGGAGGCAGGGCAGACTTGGCATACTATCAGTCGAGATGTAATAGTCGGTCTTGCCAATGCAGATCATGAGAATGCCATTAGGCAAATGTAATCTATGTAGTAGCTAGAGTAGAGTTAGATATGTAAATATTTGTATCTATGTAGTGATGTAAAACCCTCTTTTGTGTATCAAATGGTAGTCTTTTTTAAATCCCAAATTTTGGAAAGTAATTGCGAGAAAGTAATGTAATCAGCTAAGGCTGTGTAAAGACGAATGGTGTAGTATTATACTACAAGTAAGAAGAAAATCAATATAAGCCTTTTATTGAACATGTTGTGCAATGAGTTTGAGTTATTGTTTAATAATGAATAATAACTAATTAACAAGAAGAAAATAATAATGAAGTGTTATTTATTTTAACAAAAAGATGCCGCTAAGAAGAAGACAACGAAATCAAGAACCGAATGTTAATCAACCGGAAGGGGGACCGGTTAATCCAATACAAGAGTTCATTAATTTACTAAAGGTTACCTTTAATCAAACTGGGGCTAATATACCCATAAATCCGGCGGTAGTACGTGCTACTACGTTTAAAGATTTTAAGAGTGTAGGTCCACTGGAGTTCAAAGGAACTACAGACCCTATAGAAGCCTAAACTTGGGTAAAAGAAATTGAGAAGGCATTTGTTATTGTAAATGTCGACGAGGGGTAAAAGGTTTCTTTTGCTACTATATGATGAAGGGAGAGGCCAACTTCTTGTGGGAAGAAAACCAGGCTAGGGTTGGAGTAGAAAACATAACGTGGACACAGTTTAACAAGATTTTCTTTGAGAACTACTTTCCCACAAGTATGTAGTGGAGGATGGAGATGAGGTTTTTAGAACTGAAACAAAGGGAAATGATTGTTCCCTAATATGCTACCAAGTTCAATGAACTGGAAAGGTTTTCTCCACATCAGGTGGATACGGAGGTTAAGAAGGCTAGGAGATTTAAGCAGGGCCTGAAACCTTGGCTCTATAACTGGATACCAGTGTTTCAAAGTAATTCCTTTGGAACAATTCTGGAAAAGGCAATAATTGTCGAGGGTGGTAATGAGGCTTTAAGCCAATACCACAGAGAGAAGAAGAAAAAGAATAAGGTAGAAGGGGGAGTGAAAATCGAGGGAGCCAGTGGGAGTGGCAATGGGCAGAAGAGGAATGGTTTTAACTCTGGGAATACCGGAGTAAAGCAAGGAGATCCTAAGAAGAGGATGGAGGCGTGCAAAAACTGTGGGAAGACTCACTTAGGAGTTTGTCTCAAGAGAAAAACGGTATGTTACAATTGTGGACAGGAGGGGCACATTTTACCTAACTGTCCAAGTCCGAAGAAGAATCACGGATGCTTCGTGTGTGGATCAACTAATCATATGGCGAAGAATTTCCCAAAAAATGGGATGGATGGGAATAAGTGCACTAATAGTGGTAAGTTAGCTATTAGTGGTCCAGCTCAGATGAGTAGGCCGATGGCCCGCACCTTTAACATGACGGTCCAAGATGCAATTGCATCAGGGGATGTCATTATAGGTATTATCCCAATCAACGATATAAATTCTTATGTGTTGTTTGATTCGGGTCCTACCTGTTCTTTCATAACATGTAATTTTGCTAGACGATTAGGATTACTTCCCGAAAAATTGCCTATACCTTTAAATATTAAGGTGGCAAATGAAGAAATAATTCCTATTGAAAATATTCATAGGTGTTGTTGTATAGAAATACGAGGTTATAAATTATCGGTAGATTTAATACCGATAAAGTTGGGAGAATTCGATGTAATTCTCTGGATGGATTGGTTGTTTAACTATGGTGCAATTATAGATTGTCAAAAGAAATGTGTAAATATTAGAACGTTGAGACAGCCTCATGTAGTATTTTACGAAAATAAATCGCAGGGACGTTTGTGTTGTTTTAACATGACACAAACTAGGAAATTGTTGAGGAAGGGATGTGTAGGTTATTTGTGTCATGTTGTTGATACCCAGAGAGTGGGAGAAATGAAGGAACAAATACCTATAGTTAAAGAATTCGTGGATGTCTTTCCAAGTGAATTATCGGGTCTTCCACCTGATAGGGAGATCGAATTCATAATAGATATTGTGCCAGGAATGGCACCAGTTTCAAGGATACCATATCGTATGACACAAATAGAGATGAAGGAGTTGATGGTTCAATTACAAGAACTGTTTGATAGAAAATATATTCAACCGAGTGTTTCACCGTGGGGAGCACCGGTACTATTTGTGAAGAAGAAGGACAGATCGTTAAGACTTTGTATCAACTACCGAGAGTTGAACAAGTTAAGGAGAAAGAATAAATACCCATTGCCCAGGATCGATGATCTTTTTGATCATTTGAAAGGAACAAAGTAATTTTCTAAGATAGATTTGTGAATGGGGTATCATCAGTTAAAGGTTAGAAAGGAGGATGTACCTAAAACAATATTCAGAACTCGTTACGGCCATTATGAGTTTTTGGTGATGTCATTTGGGTTAACAAATGCATCAGCTGCATTTATGGATATGATGAACAGAGTGTTCACATAATATTTGGACAAGTTCGTCGTAGTGTTTAACGATGATATTCTAGTCAATTCTAAGACGCCAGAAGATCACGTTGAAAACCTAAGGGTGTTGGAGACACTAAGGAAAGAAAAGTTATACGCGAAATTCACTAAGTGTGAATTTTGGCTAGAAGGGGTACAATTTTTAGGATATGTTATCAACTGGGATGGAATTTTAGTAGACCTAGTGAAGGTGGAAGCAGTGATAAATTGGGAACAACTGAAAACATCGACTGAGGTACGGAGTTTCCTAGGGTTAGCGGGACACTATCGAAGATTTATCCAAGATTTTTCTAAGATAGCTACTCCGTTGACTAATTTGACAAGGAAGACAGTGAAGTACGTGTGGACTGAGAAGTGTCAGGAACTAAAGAAAATGTTGAGTAAAGCATCTGTATTATCTTTACCCGATGATACAGGGAATTTTGTAGTTTATAACGATGCTTCACATAAAGGACTAGGTTGCGTGCTCATGCAGCATGGCAAGGTCATTGCGTATGCATCATGACAGTTAAAGGATTATGAGAAAGTTTATCCTACTCATGATCTAGAACTGGTCGCGGTAGTGTATGCCTTAAAGATATGGAGGCATTATCTATATGGAGAGAAATGTGAGATATACACAGACCATACGGGTCTAAAATATATCTTAATACCTAATGTGGTATGTTATGTGATTATATATTATAGAAGCCTTAAAGACTCAAAAGAAAAGTGTATTAATTGTAGAAGACGCTGAAGACAAGTATTCTAAACCCTTGTTTATGATCTTTTTGGATAAGTTTTTATGATTCATGTATCTTACACATGAATTAATGTATAACAAAATTGAAGCCAATTCCTTCGGCTAGACTTAATGTGTTTTGTAGATTTCCTTATAATCTATCAAAATATTATCAATGTTGTTATCTTTTGCCAACTATTTTGGTTTAGATTTCAAAGAAAGACTGAGTATGAATAAGCAAATGTTTTGTCGTCAAACTACAGGCACATGAGGTTGCCAAAACTTAAATGTAGATACATTTAATGAAGTAGTGTTGTACAACATAGAGTACTATAGGCTGATCATCTAGACGTGTTCGTAAGATATGTCGGACTTACGAACTTGGTGTTGGGTTGTTCTTTTCAAAGAAAGAATGAAATGCTCAAGGTCTTGGACCAAAATTGATGTTTAATTAATGTTGTTCGTTGTTAAACATTTTTAAAGAAAAGAGAAGTGTTATTTTGAATTATCTATAGTACTTCATAACTATTGATTATGTTATATAAGATATACGATTCATATGATTCAAACCTATTGTTTAATGAAATTGTCAAACTTGCTGAGCTAGTTATGCTCACTCTTGCTTGAACTATATGAATGCAGCTAAGACCAAGTGAACTGAAGGGTCCAGTAAGGATAAAGGGAAGGCTAAGGCAGACCAATAAGCTGTCTTTGTAATACAATATTATGAACGTTGTAATTATTTGATATTATGACAAAGAAAACTTGTAATGGTTACAAAAAACCGGGGAAGGGAAATATTTTTTTGGAATATATAGCAGACATATTCACTCTTTTGAGGTTTTTCAGTTGAATGTATGTGTGAACTATAGCACCGTGTAGCACCATCTGTCGGGTTGGAAGATACCCGGATTATGGGGCATCACAAAAGTTCTCTTTGTCTTGGGTACAATGAAGAACTGTTGATTAGTGTTACATGAATTAAATATTGATGATGGGCATTTAATTTGGAGAATATAGTAGACATTATGTTCTACTTGAATCTTCTAATGGATTGTTAATTCCGCTAAAATTATGGTTGAAAACTTTTATCTTCTACCATATATTCTAAATATCTGATTTATTAGTGATGTATTCTATTGATAATTTAATTATCTTAAGTTGTGGTATTCTTTACTGGGCTATTTGTGCTCACCCTTTTGCTTCACAATTACTTTCAGATAATAAAAGTATAGCTGGAACTAGCAGACAGAACATGGGTATAAAGTGGTGTTTTGAATTAGTCACAATCCTAATCAAGTTATGAAATGGTGTTGCATAATAATTGTACTGAGAACATAAAATTTGGGTGTCGTATTTTATACGTCATTTAATATTTAATTTTGGTGAACCAAATAGGGGAATACTGTAAGACCCCAATTTTATGAAATAAAAGTATTCAATTTTCTTATAATTATTATTCTATTCGGCAAATGGTTAAATTGATAAAAAGTTAAAGTTAAGGATGATATGTGAAAATTTTACAAAGTAAGCAAGTAGTCATAAAATATTCGTTTGGTCGGGGAATATTCTTTTGTCGTGAATATCCAAGTATTGGTAAGAATCATTGGTAGAACACACAACTAATGATATGGCTTGATATAGAAAGCGACATAAATAATCTTTTTATAAAAATAACGACAAAACATTTATCGTTAACTGTTGAAATATCCGGTAATAAAAGCATAGTAATACGCGTTGTTGCATAATAGCACAGGTATTGCACAGTATCTCTGATTATTGATGCTTACGTAAGAAGTCACTCAAATTCATTCAATAATTGCTATAGTAGTTGCTGCATAGTATCTCATAATATTGATTCAATTATTGTCATAGTATCATCTGCATAATATTTTATATTATTAAATCAATAATTGTGACGACATAATTCATATTATTATTTGCATTATTGACAATGTGTAGAACGTTTTGTCGAGAAAATGTGTTAGGTTATTTAATTACATGCCAATAAGGAGAAGTCTTTATTGAAAAGCCCCCTCTTTCCTGGGAATGATATGGTTGTCAATATTGTGAGTTATAATATTAATGATGAATAATTGTTGAAAGATTAAAAAATATGTGTATTGAAGATAAGTGATTTGTGATCAATATTTATTCAATTTTTGATATAAATAAAGGGGTTTGTCATGAAATATTTGTTGTAAGTTTGGCTTATTACATGGACCCCACTTACTCATTTTTCAAAATCGCCGGTAGAAAGTTTTCTCAGTTATGTTTTATTATTATAATAGTAATAAAACAGAAAACTTTTTATATAAAATAGAATATTTTTTATATTATATATAAAGTTATTTGTTTTATTAGATTATAAATAGAATATAATATATTTTATATAAAAATTTTGTGTTATTAGAATATTTTATTGCATAGTGATGAATAGTAAAAATAAAAAAAAGACGAATTTGCCGAACGCCCATGAATTTTTTCTTTTGTTCACCCGTGATTATATTCAAATAGTACCATGCCATTCTTCTATAAATAGGATGGTCCGTTAAGAAATGAAAATCACACCAGAATCAGAAAATTCTTCTTCTATAATATTGTGTGTATTTCTTTTGAGTATAATGATACTTTAAGTATAGCAAATATTGCAAGTTTTCTTCAAGAATATCTTTGTTATACCAGTCAAATTTAGTCTCCTATTAAGGTAAGGGGTATTATTTATTTCATATTCGTAAGAGATATTATTTTTCGTATTCGTAAGGAATATTATTTTCGTTCAATATTCGTAAGGGATATTATCTTCGTTCAATATTCGTAAGGAATATTATTTTTGTTCAATATTCATAAGAAATCTTATTTTCTTCCATACTCTATAGTATATAGGTAATATTATTTCATTTCATATTCCTAAATCTACACTTATTTTGACAAGTATTGCTTCTATACTCCCTGAAATTTGTAGAATATCCTTGGGTTTTGCAGTTCATCTAGTATCATTTCATTAAAATATTAGTCTGAACTTTCTTATGAAATTTTAATATTTTCATTTGGGATACTATTCATAGAGTACTATTCACGAGGTACTATTCACGACAAAATTAGTTTCTTTTCTATCCAAATTATTTTTGATACATGAATATCATTCTTGAATTTTACTCCGCAATTAATTATCATATTGACAATTTAGACATTCTTAAACCCTGGATAAATTAAATTATAAATCTCTAATATTTATCCTTGATCTTACTTGATTGATTCCTTATATCATTATCATCATCCTCATGCTTATATTGTGGTGAAAGTCGTTTTTGGCCCGTAGTGCATAAATGGACTATTGATTAGTATGATTATGACCAGGAATTGTGTATGGGTATAATCATGACCTATAATGTTACAGACAAATGTTGTGGTGAAAGTCATCTTTGGCTCGTAGTGCATAGATGGACTGTTGATTGGTATAATTATGATCATTAATTGTGTATGGATATAATTATGACCTTTAATGTTACAGACAAATGTTGTGGTGAAAGTCCTCTTTGGCCCGTAGTGAAAAGATGGACTGTTGATTATTGGTTTTACAGTTGAACATCTTTGGCCCATAGTGCAAATGTGGACTGTTGATTATTGGTTTTACAGTTGCATATCTTTGGCCCGTAGTGCAAAGATGGACTGTTGATTATTGGTTTTACAGTTGTATGTCTTTGGCAATAGTGCAAAGATGAACTGTTGATTATTAGTTTTACAGTTGAACATCTTTGGCCCGTAGTGCAAAGATGGATTGTTGATTATTGGTTTTACAGTTGTATATGTTTGGCCCGTAGTGCAAAGATGGACTGTTGATTATTGGTTTTACAGTTGTATATTTTTGGCCCGTAGTGTAAAAATGGACTGTTGATTTACATGCTTATAAATATGAATTATGAATTTAACTATAATCTTTGGTGGTTCAGGTGAAGACAGGTGATGAAAGTTTTCTTACTCTTGGGTACAACAAAGAATTGTTGATGAGTATTACAGGAATAAAATATTAATGATAGACTTTTAATTTGGAGGAAATTGTAGACATTATATTCTACTTGACTCTTCTAATGGATTGTTGATTCCGCTGCAACTATGTTTGAAAACTTTTATCATTTACCATATGTTTTAAATATCTGATTTATTACTGATGAAGGTTATTGATAATTCAATTATCTTTAGTCATAATAATCTTTACTAGTCTATTTGTGCTCACCCTTTTAATTTACAATTCCTTTCAGGTAGTAAGAGTGTAGTTGGGTCGAGCGGGAATAACAGGGGAATATTGTGATGGTCCAAGACTTTGAAAGTTTCTCAATACATTATAAAATAACATGACAAATTATAATGGTATTGAGGACTTAAGATATGTGTCGTATTTTATACGTCACTTAATAATTAATTTTCGTGAACAACAATAGGGTGATGAAAATCCGACTTAGAAAGCATCAAAAATGCACCACATTAGAATGAGGGGACATAATTGTACTAAGAGCTTAAAAGGTGTGTTTCCATTATCATACATGATGTCTGACCTCATACAAACCGTGTTTTCTTAAGATATAGTTGTGCACA
The DNA here is from genome assembly GCA_020205605.1 of Panax ginseng. Classification (NCBI taxonomy): domain Eukaryota; kingdom Viridiplantae; phylum Streptophyta; class Magnoliopsida; order Apiales; family Araliaceae; genus Panax; species Panax ginseng. The sequence continues at coordinate 86,046,552 of CM035139.1, read as the reverse complement.
TGTGACAACCCGAGAATTTAGACGATTATTAAAATCTTAATTTATTGAATAAAGGTTCAATAATAAGACCTAGACTGGGAAGTAGAATATTGAGTAAGAATTATGTGAAGGATTTGTATGGATTTAAAAGTTTTATAAAGAACTTATAGGGATAAGTGTTTGAGTGTATATGATTTTTTGTATGTGCTTATATATGTGTGCAGTATGTGGTTAAGGGTCAAGTGTTGAGCATATAAGTGTAACATTAGCAAACCCTAATGTTATGTGAAGAACTTCGATGTTCAGTTAGTAAACCATAATGAATGGTTAGAAACACCAATTCCATTTTTGGAAACCCTAATTTCAGTTTTGGGAAACCTAAACCCTAATTGAGAATTTCAAACCCTAATTTGGGAACCCTAATGCTAAGTATAAAGACTTAAGGGTTAAAAGTTATGTGTTATATGTGAAAAGACCAAATTACCCTTCGAATTGTAGGGGAAATAACCAAAATACCCTTAGTAGGTGCAAAATGACTAAAATGCCCTTTTACTTAAACTTTAAGTAAAGGATTTCACAAATCTTGGTGAGTCACCAAGCAAAGTTTATCCCATGTGTTTAAAATCTCACCAAATCAGATTTCTTGCCACCTTGCAACCACTACATACATTGAATCAATGATTTGGGAGATTAAAGGTAAGAAAATATCTTACTTTAGTTTTCAAAAGCCAACACCTTTCTCTCTCTCTAACCTTCGAATTTAGGGAGTGAAAATGAGTGTTATGATAAGCTAATATCTACACTTAACTCTCCAAGATCAGAATTAAGATTTGAGCATTAAAGAGGTATAAACCCTAATCTATGTAAATCTTTATGATTTATGTTAATGATGTGTTTTGATGTTTAGATATGTGTTAGAAGATGTTATTTAGTGATATATGAAGTTACATCATGGATCCATAACATCTAAGTGCAAGAAAATAAGATTTAAAGAACTGATCATGAACCCTAATTTTGTGTCCTGACAGCCTAATGTCAGGGCCCATAGATCTTTGTGTGTTAATTTTTAGGACGAATTAGTGTATTCTTCATGTTCTCTGCCATGAGGAGAATAAACTAGAAATGGAATCAAGTCCATACCATGTCTGGATTTCAAGATATTAATGGTCAAACATGGTTGACCAGTCATGAAAATTGATTTCTAGAAAACCCAGATTTTTCCAGAATGTCTGACAGTGACTTTGCAGGGCTTGAATCTCTCTGATGTTAAATAGTTAAGCCATGTAAGTGTATAGGTTTTGTAGACTGACATATAGACTACACAACCATGCCATTAGAACACTTAGATCATTAACAGAATCAAAGATAATGATGGTCCAAGTAGGGTTGACCAACTGACTGAGAAGAATTCTAGAAAACACAGATTTCTTCGAGAACAGGTTTTTGACTAGCTTTGACTAGCCTAGATCTTTCATTTGTAATGTTGTTAAGCTACAAAAGTGTATTAATTTTGTACCTTAACATACAAACTATATAGTTGTGACACTTAAACACATTGAGTAAGCCCAGAATCTATGATTTAAAGGTTGGAAAATGGACCCTTGAACTGTTCTTATTTTCTGGGTAACCCAGAAAATGAAGAACAGTTCTGACAAGAATTTTAATGCTTTATATCTTCATGATGTGAAGTAGTGTAGCCCTTAACTTAGTTTGTACATGTAGTATTACGTCAACACTACATAATCAGTACACTTTCAAGCCTAGAAAATAACATGAATATAGAATTTGAAGTGGTCAAAATAGGTACTCTGAACATGTACTTTGAATGTTCTTAAGGCTTAAAAACGCCTATAGCGACAGTTTTGTCGCTATAGACCCCCTTTAGTGAAAATTTTAATAAAAAATAATTATTTAATTTAAATAATTAGAATAAAATGAATAATAATTCTGAAAAATTCATAATTAATTTGTAAAAAATATTTTAAGATGTAAAAATTGATTTTTGATAATTTAAGATATTTCATTAATATTTTAATATTTTTAAATATTAATGATATTTACTTTATTTAATTATTATATTAAATAAATTACTTTAAAATGATTTTAATACTTTAAAAATCATTTGAAATTATATTAATGTGTTAGAAAATATTTTAAGTTATTTTGAATGAGTTTTAATATTTTGGGATGAATTTAATTAATAACTAAATATTAATGATAATAATTTATTAAATAATTATATTAAATAAATTATGGAAAAATAGTTTTAATATTTAAAAATCATTTAAAAATGATTTAAAGGTTATAAGAATGTTTTTAAGTTATAAAACATAACTTTTAATATTTTGTCATGAAATACATTAATATTTAATATTAATGGCAATTATTTAATAATGATTTTAAATACTTTTAAAATCATTTAAAGATAATATTAAGGTATTAAAAAATACTTTGAGATATTATAAATAAATTATAATATTATGACATGTATTTCATTAATATTTGATATTAATTAAATATTAATGATAATTGAATTATGTGGTATTTAAATCATATAAAAATGTTATTAATGATTGAAAAATCATTATAAATGATAATAATTATTTGAAAATTATTATGAGCTTTTGAAAAATGTTTTGATTAAATAATAAATTATCTAAGATAATATTAAAGCAATTAAGTAGAGTCTTTTTGATTATAGGCTCAATATTTATCTGATTAGGCAATCAGGATGTGGAAATAGTACCGAACTCATCTTAGACTAAAATAGTTTGACTTGATACCAGATCTTATGTGTTTTATTGACTGTTGGGATTATTTGGAAATGTGTTTAGGTTATTTTATAACTATAATTAGCAATACTTAATGTGATGATATTATTCTAATTGGGAGATCGATATTATCAATATTAGGTCTTTCAGATGAAGCTAAATAGATTGTGTAGCAGTAGTCGATGGTGCAGGCAAGTTTCTAAAACTCACTCTTTGTGCAAGTTTCCTAACTCGAACTTGAGTTGTTATTGTATTCTATGCTCGTGGTTAATTATTGTTGATTACATCGCATCTTTGATTATTGATTCGCACGTTGTGCATGTTTCATATATTTATCAAGTATGAAAGGCTGATCACCTTCATTACCATTTGGTCTAGTTGATTTGTTCATGTTCATTATTGGCCATTCATTTTTATTGTGTCGGTCGTTCAGTTATGAAAATCGGTTCATGTTCTTTCACAATGATTATATTGTTGAAAGTTTTAGCAGCTTATTATTTATTCTTTCAATCATGATATATCTTTCCTTGAACTTAAACTTGCTGGGCAAACTTGTTGCTCACCTTTGCTATATCATGATAAACATTGCAGATTAGGACGAATACGTTGGATACAAGCAAAGGAAAAAAACATTGTAAGTCCTTAGGAATTGAATTTGTGTATTAAGTTAAGGTTATCGACCTTGGGGATTATGTTGTAAAGGTTAATGTAAAAACAATTTATGTTTATATCTTCCACAATAGTTATAGAATTAGTGTACCAGGTTCGTGGTGATTAGTACCCGAATTTGGGGATGCTACAGTTGGTATCAAAGATGTAGGTTATAAACCTTAGGTAAGGTTACCTTAGGCTAATAACCACAATGATAAGGATAAGGACTAACTTAAATAGAGTTAGTGCGTTAATAAGATTCAAAGAAGAATCTCGGTAAGTTATAAAGATATGGAGTTACCTAACTCTGATAATAAAGATGAACAATAGTAATGAATAGATAGAGTCTAAAAGACTAAAAATATACTGGGAAAAGAGATCATAAAAAAAATGATCACAATATAGAAATGAATCATATTATAATACGATGAGATCACACCATGATCTGATAAGGTCATAGTGGAGAGGAAGATCAATCTAATGATTGAAAATTTTATGACAAAATTGATGTATGTTAGTTGTACTATGAATTGGTACGATGCCAACTGAGAAAAAGGGTTGGGGTGATGCAATACGGATTGAAAAAAATTCGTATGGAGTGAGTGTGGAGCTAGGATTATGTGGGATTTCAATTAAGGACTCATGTTAGCAGTTAAGTTGTATGATTCCTTATATGGGCGGGAAATTTGTACTTGGTTTTAGAAACACTTAGCTTCCTATATCGATATAGTGGTTAAGTTGAACAATTCTTTGTATGGACGGAGAATTATCCTTGGTGTAACAACCGCTTAGCTTCCTATATTGATTAGTGGCTGAGTTAACCAATTCTTTGTATGGGCACGGGATTGTGTTTGGTTCGACAACCACTTAGCTTCTGATAGTGATAATCATTGAAATGTTTGTGTCGCGTTATTTTCTATATACATGTTGAGAATGTGATTCTTTTCTCATGTGTATAACGGATAGGTAGATAATATAAGGTTAGGTGCGAATTCTTAAAACTCATACTTATGGTAAGTTTGTGACTCATAATCGTATGATATATTTTTGAACCCTAAGCGTATGGATAGTTACTGATTAGTTCTTGAACTACTTATTGCTAGGATAAGTTCCTATACTCATATTATTGTCGAAAGCTCCTAAACTCATAATGTGTGGTAAGTTTGATGAACTAAGGTCTAACTAAGTTGTGAATGGAGTATTGAGGATGATAGGAATAGATAGACTTATTAAGCAATTGATTATTATAGAAGGCAGAGTTGATGGTGGAAGCATAGGTTTTCCAAATCTTCTCGCTATGCTAGACTTTGAAATTTTTGACATCAAGCTAAATACGCACTATGTTCTTTTTAAAAAAATGAATTTTTATTCTCAACGCATGGTGACCATTGTGTATGTGTGGAATTTGGGACACTGACACATCGTTACCTATTGAGATATGATATAACTAAAATGATTTGCAAAAGTTTTTGAACTGTTTAAAGAATAGTCTATGCTACTTGTTTCGGCTAGACGAAAATGATTTGAAAATATCAAAATTTATTTTATATCATTAATGCATCATGTAACCTGGTGCAAAGATGATAAAAATGATGGAGTTGTAAATGCAGAATTACTTAGTGTTGGATGTGATCGAAAGATCATCAGCCCACTATAGTATGATGTATTATAATAAAGTCACCCCATGACGGAATCCTCAAACGGGCTGTAAACACAGTATGGTATCATGACGTCATAAAATATTTTAGAATTTTAAAGATAAATTGTTTCCAATGGGGTTTGTCCATACATACATGTTTCGATTGAAATTGAATTATTGGTATGAGTCTAAGCTATTTGATTAAGTTATACCAAAGTTTATGAAAATTCTAAGTATTCTTTGAAATTTTCCTGAACTAAATTGTTTTGGTGCGGAATCATATGATAAGACTGAGGTGAACATCCCAAAATGGGAAACTTTTGTGCGTCCAAGGCGACTATGATGAACAGGAAAAATCATTCTAACATGTAGTACTTGATTAGTACAGGGCATAATGACCTAATCACCCTTTGTGTCCGTAAGTCATGACGGTTTGCGGATGAATTTCTATAAAACCGTTTTGAAAATTGAAAATGAAAGTTCATGGTCTATATGACTCCTCGGCATGATTTAAAAATTTTAACTTTTGGGAGTGATGTTTCGGGTAATATGTGATGATGTGTATGAAAGGAGTAAAGTGTAGTAGGCTGTAATTTTGGGGATGAAATTCTAAGAAAAAGGGGTGAATGTGACAATTCAAGAATTTAAACGATTATTAAAATCTTATTTGATTAAATAAAGGTTCAATAATAAGACCTAGACTGGGAAGTAGAATATTGAATAAGAATTCTGTGAAGGATTTGTACGGATATAAAAATATAATGAAGAACTTATAGGGATAAGTGTATGAGTGTATATGATTTTGTGTATGTGCTTATATGTGTGTGCAGTATGTAGTTAAGGGTCAAGTGATGAGAAAATAAGTGTAATATTAGTAAACCCTAATGTTATGTTAAGAACTTCAATGTTCAGTTAGTAAACCCAAATGAATGGTTAGAAACCCTAATTCCAGTTTTGGAAACCCTGATTTCAGTTTTATGAACCCTAAACCCTAATCAAAATTTCAAAACCCTAATTCAAAAACCCTAATGCTAAGTATAAAGACTTATGGGTTAAAAGTTATATGTTATATGTGAAAAGACCAAATTACCCTTCGAATTGTAGGGAAAATGATGAAAATACCCTTGGTAGGTGTGAAATGACTAAAATGCCCTTTTACTTAAACTTTAAGTAAAAGATTTCATAAATCTTGGTGAGTCACCAAGCTAAGTTTATCCCATGTGTTTAAAATCTCACCAAATTAGATTTCTTGCCACCTTGCAACTAATACATACATTGAATCAAAGATTTGGGAGATTAAAAGTAAGAAAATATCTTACTTTTAGTTTTCAAAAGAGCCAAGACCTTTCTCTCTATCTAACCTTCAAATTTGGGGAGTGAATGTAAGACCCCAAATTTTATGAATAAAGATTAAATTTTTCTCGAAATATAATTTTGAATATTATAGTGTGGATTTAATATAATTTTATAGTTGTGGGTAATATTTACATATTTTGCAAAGTAAGCAAGTTGTTATAAAATATTCGATTGGTCAGAGAATATACGTTTTAACAGGGAATATTCGTAAGACGGCAAAATCATTAGTGGACCCCACAACAGAATTATTGTCGGAGTTAGAAAACGATAGAAATATATCTTTATAAAAATAACGGCGAAAGTTTTACCGTTAACTATTGAAATACCCGATGATAAAAGTACAGTAATACGCGTGGTTGCATAGTAGCACACAGTATTGATTATTGATGTTTACGTGAGAAGTCACTCAGTTATACTCAATTATTGCTACAGTAATTGCTGCATAGTATCTCACGTTATTTGATTCAATTTTTGTCAATATTTTATATTACTAAATCAATAATTAAGATGACAAGTTATTCATATTATTTGCATTATTGATAATGTCTAGAAAATTCTATCGAGGAAAGGGGTTTGGTCACCTAATTACGCGCTAATAGGGAGAAATCCTTATCGGAAAGCCCCCTTTCTTGGGAATGATCTGGTTGTTAATATTGTAAGTTATATTATTGATGAATAAATGTTGTTAAAAATATTAAGGGAATTTTTTATGAAGTATTTGTTGTAAGTTTGGCGTATTATTTGAACCCCCACTTACCCATTTTTCAAAATTGTCAGTAGAAGTTATCTCAGTTTTGTTATATATATATATATATATATATATATATATATATATATATATATATATAGTTTTGAAAAAATGCCAGGGGGTAGGGGGGTTTGTCTTGGGACGAAGTAAGAATTTTTATTATATATATTATAATAAGTTTTATTTTTTTATGAAAAAATAGAATATATTATATTTTATTATGAATAGTGTTTGCATAGTGACTGCATAGTAAAATCAGAAAATTTTCAGTGGAACGCCCGTGATTTTGTATAAATTATTGTGTAGTCCGTGATTTTTTCTAAATAGTATCCTTCTATTCTCCTATAAATAGGATACTTAGTTTAGAATTGAAACTCACACCAGAATCAGAAAATTCTTCTTCTATAATATTTAGCGTATTTCTTTAGAGTTTAAGGAAACTTTAAGCGTAGAAAACAATATAAGTTTTCTTCAAGAATATCACAGCCCTACCAGTCAGAAGTACTCTCCTTTTTATGTAAGGGATATTATTTTTGTTCAATACTCGTAAGAAATAATATTTTCTTCCATACTCTTTAGTATGTAAGTAATATTATTTCGTTTTACATTCCGAATTCTACACTCATTTTGTTAAAGTATTGCTTCTATACTCCTTGAAATTAGTGAAATATCCTTAAAATTTGTATTTAATCTAGTATCATTCCACTAAAATATTTTTCTAGACATTCTTAATAAGTTTTAATTTTTTATATGTCGGGGTACTTGTGACGGCCCCAAAAAAGGTATACATCACCCATCTTGAGTCGCCAAATACATGGTACATAAATCAAATACAAACTTCTTTAACACAAACTGTCAGTAAAAATATCGACAAAAACATAGTTGAAGTTTTATATGAATATTGTCTCATAGACAATATCCAAACTCAAATTTAATCCTCATTTCATTTATTATCACACTAAGTAGTGAGGACTATTAAAATAACCATCTCTGACCGTCACTCCATTCCCCGACTAGTCCCGGCTACGTTCACATTTTCTGAAGAGAACAATGAAAGTAAAAGGGTGAGCTAAACTAGCCCAGTAAAAAATATTATGACTAAGATAATGCAGAATAAATTATCACTAGCCTTTAACTGTGTTTAACTGATAAAAAACAATAAACATCAAGTTTAACTACAGCGGAACAAGCAATCCATTAGAAGAGTCAAGTAGAGCATGATATCTACTATCTTCTATGATTTAAAAAGTTTTTCATCCACTTTGTCTGTGATGACCCGGGTATGGATATGGTTTGAAGAAATTCCGAGGACAGAATTTTTATAAGGGGGAAAGGATGTGACAACCCAGAAATCTGGATTGTCCAGAAATTAAGATTTAAAGAATTAGTTATTAATAAAATGAATTTTTATTAATACTATTTTGTGCTATGTGTTTACTAATCGTTCTATAACCTAGAATGATTATTAATCGGGAGGATTCTGGCTACGAGCTAGACCGAACGAGTAGGAATTTTCAAGATGAAAATAAAATTTTTCCGGAGATAAAATATATTCAGGGAAAAAGACGAAATAGGAACTATTCACCCGACGAAACCTAAGGGTTAGGGTTTGAATAACCTAAGCCTTTCCGAGAGTTCGGTATGTCAAAATGACATTCCGTCGAAAGATTTGACGATAATATATCGTGAAAAGTTAAGTAAGCCGATAAAAGTTTTTCTCGAAAAACATGCAGAAATCGGATAAAATAAAAATGACGAAAACTACTGTTATGTACTTTTCACTTATTTAGCTACGTTACGGGAAAACGTGAAGGAAAAGGCTTAACGTCAAAAAGTGTTTTTTAGTTTTTCGGAAATTCGAAGAATATGTAAAAGTTAATCGGTAAAGGAAAGACGAAATATCCAAAAATATTTGGATTCCGAGAATCGCAGTTTTAAAACTGTCGAACGAAACCCGAAAGATGAAACTACGAAACTTAAGGGCTAAGTTAACTTAGTCCTTAAGTAATGAATAGTAAGGAGGTTCGGGTGTGAAAAGACCAAAATGCCCCTAGCCTTGAAAATCTATAAATAGGAAGGTTAATCTCATTTGAATGGGATTTTGAAAATCCTATCATTTGAGAGAGAAAGAGAGAGAGTTCGGATGGAAGATGAAAGGGAGAACAAAGAGGAAAAGTTTGCTCGTGAGCAAACTTTGTCCGACAGAAGGAATTTAAGGATGAACGGTAATCCGAATCCTAGTTTCTTCTAATTTTCTTTAAGTTTAATATGTTCAATACATAACTTAATGAAGATAAGAAGTAGATAATGTTAATAATGAATTCATATAGTTGAATTCATGAGAAAACGAAGAAATAAGAATTAGAAATTTTGTTTATAAATTTATTAAGGAAGTATAAGATTCGTAAGGATTTTGAGCGATCCGAATGAATCTTACGAATGAGTAGGTCAAATAAGTAAGGAATGATGTTCTATAACATCAAATTCCAAGAAAAAGTTAAATCGTAATCCAAAATAACGATTAAAAATGAAGAACGAAAGAAGAACGCGAAGAACGTTGTTGATGGACAAATTTAGAACCATCGTAGTGTAATTATTGTTGATGGAAAAGTTTAAAACCATTGTGTATAAGTTAGATGCTTATTTCTTGGTTAGGAACGTTGGAAACGTTCTTGAAGAATGGATTAGAATTGAGCTATAACGAAGTTATGGAAAAAATTTCGTAAAAGAAGATCGAGAATTTGAAAGTTAGTAAATGAACCCGAACATATAGGGTTTCATAAGAATGTAAGAGAATGTATAAAACGTGAGTCTTAGACTCAAGAACGAACGAGTTCTGAGTTCGGATGACCGAATTACGGACGAACGAACGAAGAACGTTAAAAACGTTAAAATGAACGAAGGGTGAAGATTAAGCCAATTGAATGGCTTGTTAACGGATTTAGAACAAAGTTCTATCCAGGGGTAATCGAAGTATGTTAGATAACGAAGAAAATGGCTTTGGAACGATCTCGTTCCAAGTTATAACGAAGAAGTTATGAGATTTCGAAGTACGCGTCTCAGAACGACCAAAGACATAGAAAAAAATTTCGGGAAGAAGGTCTTGGCGCCGCAGCGCCAGTCATGCCTAGAATGGTGGAACTGTAGTGCCAGGATGGAGGGTCACGTATTGCTAACTCATGCCGCAGCATGAGTCTTAGTGCTGAGAGTGGCGCCGCGGTGCCAGTGCAGAGCAATGCTAGAAATGAGATTTTTAACTGCTCAATTTTTGGGGGATGTGCAAGAAAGTGATACGAACATGTAGTTCAACTAATGTAACACTTAATCGAGTGTTTTAAACCTTTAATGAAGGTTAAATGAAAAGATTAAACGAGATTAAAAGAATGTAATTACGGATTACGGGACCGATAGCCGGGGACCGTAGTCGCAATGAATCGAACGTGAGGGATTGCTATGATGGTGATTCCTTAGACGTTGATGGACGATAGTAATGTATAACATTTAGATGTTATGACATGGTAATGAGAGATGAATGTAAAGCGTATAGACGCTGTGAACACAACGTTGTTGCAATGAACGATCGGTCGTAGCATACAACGATCAGTATAGCTTCGACAATAAGAAAGAATAATGAACATGGGATTCATGGGATGGATAACGATCGAAAGTGATTAAAACCTTGAGTAAAGGTTGAATGAGAGATTAAGAGACGAGAAACGTGAACGTTGAATACGTAAACGATCCTTGTGAATCGTATTCGCGTTGGACGAACGTTCTAAGTATACCCTAGTTGTATGACTTAGATGTTGATGAAAGTAGTAAGTATGATACGAATGGTATCAAGAAAGCCGTATCGAATGGTAATAAGATTAATGAAAGCCGAATGTGAGTCGGATAAGAATGAATCCTGACGTATGATATTTTTTTGTCAGAAATCCATAAGGAATAAGAAATTGACTTAACGAACATTATATTTAATAGTTCGTATAAGTTAAGATAAGTTAGGTTGTGATACAATCGTAACCTTTGATGGTTGACATATGGGAGCTGAGCTAAACAATTCCTTCAGAGAGCGAATGTATATACGAAACTGGTAACCGATCTAACTCACTGTGTGGGCAGTGTAGACGAGATGGGAACTTGTTTGTTGGTTGTTTGTGGGAAACCACTCAGAGTACCATATGGACTACCAGCAGAGAAGCGATGTCTGCTGAGTCCTAGAGAAGTTATAATAAGAAGATAAGAATGTAAATCATCAAAGATGAAGAACGTTTTGAGTAAGACATCTCCGTATGTCATGAAGCCGTAGAATGGTAATGAAAGTTGGTCGCGTAAACTTAGATTGTAAGAACGCGAACCTTAAGAAGTAAAGTTAAGTAAACCAATGCGTAAGTCAAGTATATGACTAATTGGTGTATGTGTTATTTCCTTATGTGTTATAGGGAATGGAATGAGCAATTCAGCGTAAGCTGTAGTTGTGTGTAAGGCAAGTTTCCTAACTTCCTTCGTATTTTAAATGAATCCTAGTCTCTTAAACTTCTCAAATGTTGAACTTGAGGAGTTACGTCTATATCTTGAATGTGTGATATTTGTACAAGGTGGTAGAACGATGAGACCTTGTGCCAAATGTGAACACTTGGTGTTTCTATGATATGAACTGCTCGTGATTAAACTATTCAATAAGAGAATGTTACGCTTATACATGAACCGTTATTGTTAAGTCTGCATGCTATTGATTCTAGCAGATGTAATGTATATGAAAGATAGTAGAGAATGAAAGTATTTCAAAGTGAATGTGACTAATGTTTCAAAATGATAGGAATCAAGATTATTCCTATTGTTCAAGCTGATTCATAACCTTTGTTCGATTATCGAAGTTTCAAAGGAATGTTAAACTCTTAAAGTTGTTTGTTCAACTGTTAAGACTTGTTGGGCAATTGAATGCTCACACTTGCTTTAAATGAAAAACATTTTCAGCGAACGATGTTAGAATAACTTAAGGATCCCGTATAGATCAAGCTGTCGGTATCCAGATGAAGTGCCATTCAGAATGTGAATGAACGAGAAGATCAAGTGAAGACTTGTAATGTAGAAAGATGAGAATTAAACTATAGAATAGTTTAATGAACGATTATGTATCCTTGGTGGCGGATAAAAGTCACTCATGCAAGATGTAAAGAATAATGTAATTATCATTATTTGTAATGAGAAAAGCTATAACGTTTTTAGAACCTGGGATTTGAGAGTGTATGTTGTTATATTTCAGTATATAATGATGTATGTTGGATGAATGATGTACTAGTGACGCACGGAATCCGTGTGAAGATAGATGCTGGATTTGGGCGTTACAAGTTTGTATCGAGTGCGATAGGTTATAAATCTTAGGTATGAGTACCTAAGACTATAATCATAAAGTGAAGGATAAGAAGATCACCACGTGATCACAGTAAATCGTAGTAACAGATGATCTGTTAAACGATGAATGATTCATAGCTAATGCTATGAATGAATGGTACTACGAAGTAGTATGGGAAGAAGAACTCAAATTGAGTTGTAAAGGATAGTATACGAATTAAAGAAAATTTGTATTAAGTAAAGAGAAAGTTAGAAGTTCTAAGATTTTGATTGAGGACTCATGTGATAGCTGAGCAGTACAAACCTTCGAATGGGAGGGGGTTTGTGATTACTTAGTTATTACAGTGATAATCATTGGAATAGTATGTCGTGCTATCAATATGTATATGACAAGAAGGTGAATCTTTTCTCATGTATATAATTGATAGGTAGAGAATGGTAAAATAGGTGCGGGTTCTTGAAACTCATACATATGAAAAGTTTGTGACTCATAGTTATATGCTATGTTTCTGAGCCCTAAGCATATGGATAGTCCTTGATTTGTTCTTGGATTACATACTGTGAAGATAAGTTCTTAAACACATATGGTAGTGGAAAGTTCGAAAACACATAAAGTGTGGTAAGTTGATGAACTATACTAAGGTATAGGGTTGTTTAGACTGAAAGTAAGTATTTTCAGTAGATTTAGCATTGAAGGTGCTAGAGAAGATTAAGTATTGTCGCAAGTAAGACAATGAAGGAAGATGGAGAATAAGATATTCCAAGTCATCTAGCTATGCTAGATTTTAAAGTTTCTTGAAATCGTGCTGATGTGCGCATTTTGAAAATGAATGAATTGGTTTAATTTTTGAAACCAATGGATTTTAAAAGAACTATTCTTGATATGTCTATGCTAGTTGATTCGGCTAGACAGAAATTGATTTGAAATATCAAAATGAATTTTATATCATCAGTGCATTTGATGCAAGGATGGTAAAAGGATGGAGTTATTAATGCAATTAAACTCGGTGTGGAATTTGATCGGAGGATCAACAACTTTCTTATGGTATGATGCATAATGATGAAGTCATAAAGCCATCGAAGTCCTCAACGTCTTATGAAGAGTGTGGTATCATGACGTCATGAAACGTTTTGATGTATTGCAAAAGAATTTAAAGAAGTAGTCGATGTCAATTGAGTTGGCTAGACGAATGTTTCAAGTTGATGTCCAATTTATTGGTATGGTCGAAACTACTTGATTTGGCTAAGATGAATGGTATGTTATGATTAAAAGAAAATCGAGCTTTCTTTGAAAAGTTATGCCAAACTAAATTGTTTTGGTGTGGAATCTGATGAGTAAGTCTGAGGTGAACATACCCTGAAATGGGGTTATACGATAGGCTGATCACCTATGTATGGGAGATGTAGTTTACCTTTTTTGTGATTGTAAACTTACCGTGTAAAAAAGGTTTACGGCGAAAGGCTGTTTAACCTAGTAAGAGTTCATGGTCAATTTGACCCCTCAGCAAAAGAATAAAATATTTTAAACGAATCTTTATATTCCTCATTATTCCTTTCACTTCATGATTTTTGATAAGTTATGAAGGGTAGGGAATGTAAGAAAGATAAGAACTTCTTTGAAGAGAAGTTGAAAAGAAGAGTAAGTTAAAATTTTGAGGACGAAATACTGTGAAGAAGGGGTGAATGTGATGACCCGGGAATGGGTATGGTTTGAAGAAATTTCGAGGACAGAATTTTTATAAGGGGGAAAGGATCTGACAACCCGGAAATCCGGATTGTCCAGAAATTAAGATTTAAAGAATTAGTTATTAATAAAATAAATTTTTATTAATACGATTTTGTGCTATGTGTTTATTAATCATTCTATAACCTAGAATGATTATTAATCGGGAGGATTCTGGCTACGAGCTAGACTGAACGAGTCAGAATTTTCAAGACAAAAATAAAAAATTTTCGGAGAAAAAAAATATTTTCTAGAAAAAACGCAATAATAGGCACTATTCATCCAACGAAACCTAAGGGTTAGGGTTTGAATAGCCTAAGCCTTTCTGAGAGTTCGGTATGTCAAAATGACATTCCATTGAAAGATTTGACGATAATATATCGTGAAAAGTTAATTAAGCCGATAAAAGTTTTTCTCGAAAACGCGCGTAAATGGATAAAATAAAACGCATTTAAAAAGTCTTGTTATGTACTTTTCACTTGTATAGCTACGTTAGGGGAAAACGTGAAGGAAAACGCTTAACTTCAAAAAGTGTTTTTCAGTTTTTCAGAAATTCGAAGAATACGTAAAAGTTAATCGGTAAAGGAAAGATGAAATATCCAAAAATATTTGGATTCCGAGAATCGCAGTTTTTAAAACTGTCGAACGAAACCCGAAAGATGGAACTACAAAACTTAAGGGCTAAGTTAACTTAGTCCTTAAGTAATGAATAGTAAGGAGGTTAGGGTGTGAAAAGACCAAAATGCCCCTAGCCTTGAAAATCTATAAATAGGAAGCTTAATCTCATTTGAATAGGATTTTGAAAATCCTATCATTTGAGAGAGAAAGAGAGAGAGTTCGGATTGAAGATGAAAGGGAGAAAAAATAGGAAAAGTTGGCTCATGAGCAAACTTTGTCCGACGGAAGGAATTTAAGGATGAACGGTAGTCCGAATCCTAGTTTCTTCTAATTTTCTTTAAGTTTAATATGTTCAATACATAACTTAATGAAGATAAGAAGTAGATAATGTTAATAATGAATTCATATAGTTGAATTCATGAGAAAACAAAGAAATAAGAATTCAAAATTTAGTTTATAAATTTCTTAAGGAAGTATAAGATTCGTAAGGATTTTGAGCGATCCGAATGAATATTACGAATGAGTAGGTCAACTAAGTAAGGAATGATGTTCTATAACATCAAATTCCAAGAAAAAGTTAAATCGTAATCCAAAATATCGATTAAAAATGAAGAACGAACGAAGAACACACGAAGAACGCGAAGAACGCGAAGAACGTTGTTGATGGACAAATTTAAAACCATCGTAGTGTAATTGTTGTTGATGGACAAGTTTAAAACCATCGTATATAAGTTAAATGCTTATTTCTTGGTTAGGAACGTTGGAAACGTTCTTGAAGAACAGATTAGAATTGAGCTATAACGAAGTTATGGCGAAAATTTCGTAAAAGAAGATCGAGAATTTGAAAGTTAGTAAATGAACCCGAACGTGTAGGGTTTCATAAGAATGTAAGAGAACATATAAAATGTGAGTTGTAGACATAAGAACGAACGAGTTCCGAGTTCGGATGACCGAATTACGGACGAACGAACGAAGAACGTTTAAAATGTTAAAATGAACGAAGGGTGAAGATTAAGCCAATTGAATGGAATGTTAATGGATTCAGAACAAATTTCTGTCTGGGGGTAATCGAAGTATGTTAGATAATGAAGAAAATAACTTTGGAATGATCTCGTTCCGAGTTATAACGAAGAAGTTATTAGATTTTGAAGTACGCATCTCAGAACGACTAAAGACTTAGAAAAAGTTTTCGGGAAGAAGGTCTAGGCGCCCATGGCTGATCATATCTAGAATGGTGGCACTGCAGTTGGCTAGTAGGAGGGTCACATATTGCTAACTCACGCAAAGACACGAGTCTTAGTCTTTGAGAGTGGTGTCAGCCATGCCAGTCTTGAGAAGCAATGCCAGAAATGAGATTTTTAACTGCTCAATTTCTGGGGGATGTGCAAGAAAGAGATACGAACACGTAGTTCAACTAATGTAATACTTAATCGAGTGTTTTAAACCTTTAATGAAGGTTGAATAGAAAGATTAAACGAGATTAAAAGAATGTAATTACGGGTTACGGGACCGATAGACGGGGACCGTAGTCGCAATGAATCGAACGTGAGGGATTGCTATGATGGTGATTCCTTAGACGTTGATGGACGATAGTAATGTATAACATTTCAATGTTATGACATGGTAATGAGAGATGAATGTAAAGCGTATAAACGCTGTGAACGCAACATTGTTACAATGAATGATCGGTCTTAGCATACAATGATCAGTATGGCTTCGACATTAAGAAAGAATAATGAACATGGGGTTCATGGGATGGATAACGATCGAAAGTGATTAAAACCTTGAGTAAAGGTTGAATGAGAGAATAAGAGATGAGCAACGTGAACGTTGAATACGTAAATGATCCTTGTTAATCGTATTCGCGTTGGACGAACGTTCTAAGTATACCCTAGTTGTATGACTTAGACATTGATGAAAGTAGTAAGTAAGATACGAATGGTATCAAGAAAGCCGTATCGAATGGTAATAAGATTAATGAAAGTCGAATGTGAGTCGGATAAGAATTAATCCTGACGTATGACATTTAATTGTCAGAAAGCCATAAGGAATAAGAAATTGACTTAACGAACATTATATTTAATAGTTCGTATAAGTTAAGATAAGTTAGGTTGTGGTACAATCGTAACCTTTGATGGTTGACATATGGGAGCTGAGCTAAATAATTCCTTCAGAGAGCGAAGGTATATATGAAACTGGCAACCGATCTAACTCATTGTGTGGGGCGGTGTAGGCGAGGGCGGGAACTTGTTTGTTGGTTGTTTGTGGGAAACCACTCAGAGTACCATATGGACTACCAATGCAGGAGAAGCGATGTGTGCTGAGTCCTAGAGAAGTTATAAGAAGAAGATAAGAATGTAAATCATCAAAGATGAAGAGCGTTTTGAGTAAGACATCTCCGTATGTCATGAAGCCGTAGAATGGTAATGAAAGTTGGTCGCGTAAACTTAGATTGCAAGAACGCGAACCTTAAGAAGTAAAGTTAAGTAAACCAATGTGTAAGTCAAGTATATGACTAATTGGTGTATGTGTTATTTCCTTATGTGTTATAGGGAATGGAATGAAAGCGATTCGGCGTAAAGTCGTGAAGTGTATTTAAAGGCAAGTTTTCTAACTTCATTCATATTTTAAATGAATGCTAGTTTTTAAACTTCTCGGATGTTGAACTTGAGAAGTTACATACATGTCTTGAATGTGTGATATTTGTACAAGGTGGTAGAACGTATGAGGCCTTGTGCCACAATGTGAACACTTCGGTGTTTCTATGATATGAACTGTTCTGTGATTGAACTGTTCAATAAGAGAATGTTCTGTTTATACATGAACCGTTATTGTTAAGTCTGTGCTATTGATTCTAGCCAGACAGAATGTGTATGAAAGATAGTACAGAATGAAAGTATTTCAAAGTGAATGTGACTAATGTTTTAAAATGATAGGAATCAAGATTATTCCTATTGTTCAAGCTGCTTCATATCCTTTGTTCGATTATCGAAGTTTCAAAGGAATGTTAAACTCTTAAAGTTGTTTGTTAAATTGTTAAGACTTGCTGGGCAATTGAATGTTCACAATTGCTTTAAATGAAAAACATTTTCAGCGAACGATGTTAGAAGAACTTAATGATCCCGTATAGATCAAGTATAGCGGTATCCGGATGAAGTGCCATTCGAATGTGAATGGCGAGAAGATCAGTGAAGACTTGTAATGTAGAAAGATGAGAATTAAACTATAGAATAGTTTAATGAACAATTATGTATCCTTGGTGGCGGATAAAAGTCACTCGTGCAAGATGTAAAGAATAATGTAATTATCATTATTTGTAATGAGAAAAGCTATAAGGTTTTTAGAACCTGGGATTTTAGAGTGTATGTTGTTATATTTCAGTATATAATGATGTATGTTGGATGAATGATGTACTAGTGACGTACGAAATCCGGGTATGAAGATAGACCGGATTTCGGGGCATTACATTGTTGTTAAGACTCAGCTTAATAAATAAACCACATCATCGAATCATCCATGCACTACGTGCCAAAGATATACATATAATCATCAATGGTCATGATTATACCGAATAATCCTTGGTCATAATCATACCAACAACTGTCCATCAATGCACTACGGACCAATGAGGACTTTTACCACATCATTTGTAACATTGCGGGTCATGATTATACCGAATGATCCCTGGTCATAATCATACCAATCAACACTCCATGTATGCACGTAAGCCAAAGATGACTTTCATCTCAATATAAGCATGAGGATAATGACAATGATATAAGCATTAATCAAACAAAATCAAGGATAAATATTAAAGACTTAAAATTTATCTAGAGTTTGAAAATATCCAATTTGTCAACATGATAATGCTTTGTGGAATAAAATTCAAGAATAATATTTATGTATCAAAAATAATTTGGACAGAAAAGAAATATATTTTTTGGGTGAATAGTACATCGTGAATAGTACCTCGGCATGAAAAGTGCCCTAAATACCCGAGTGAATAATATTCGAGTGAATAGTAACCAGGTGAATAGTAACTCGTGAATAGTACTCCAGCATGAAAAGTGCCCCGAATACCCGAGTGAATAATATTTAAGTGAATACTAACTGGGTGAATAGTAACCCATAAATAGTAACTCATGAATAGTATTTTGGTATGAAAAGATCAATAATTATCAATTCAGCTCAACATAATATTTTCATGAAAAGATACTGGATGAAGCGCAAATATCAAGGATATTCTACTAATTTCATAGAGTATAGAAGCAATACTTTAACAGAATGAGTGTAGAATTAGGAATACGAAACAAAATAATATTACTCATATACTATAGAGTATGGAAGAAAACATTATTTCTACGAATACTAAAAAAAATAATATCCCTTACCTTAGAAGAAGATTGGATACTGAAATAGTGAAGTAGCAGACTTCTCTTTTTTCTTTGTCTCTATAGCTTCTCTGTCTATAATTGCTCTTGTGAGTCTTAGTGAATTGGTGAGAATAAAAGAAGAATGAGCTTCTATTTATAGGAAAATATAATTTTGATAATTGCAAGTTTTGGGGCTCGAAATATTATAGTATAATACCTTCATCTTTTCCTCCATTTTTAATTTAGTCCTACATGTATAATCAAACTTGCACCACCTCCCCTAATAGTACATCATGTGAATCAATAGTACATTCATGTGAATCAATAATTCTATACATGTGAAAAAAATAGTTACAGTATAGTACCTTCATCTATACCTCTATTTTTAATTTAGTCATGCAAGTATTATCAATCTTGCACCAATTCCCCTAATAGTACATGCATGTGAATCAATAGTACATACATGTGAACAAATAGTTATAAGCATATGAATTAATAGCAATTAATTGCTTATTTATCTGATTAATTACCCGATTGGTCAATATAACCTCCAAAAATAAATTATTATCGAAATAAATGTCGATTTCCACAAACACTAATAATCCCAACACAATGAAACTATCAATTTCATCTTTAATCAATACGAATTTATTAATCATTAATATTATAACTCATAATATTTATCAACCAGATTATTCCCACAAAATAGGGGGCTTTCCGATAAGAATTTCTCCTTATTAGCGCGCAATTGGGTGACCAAACCTCTCCTCGACAGAACTTTCTAGACATCGTCAATATTACAAATAATAATATGAATAAATTTGTCATCTCAATTATTAATTTAATAATATAAAATATTATGCAGATGATATTGTGACAATAATTGAATCAATAATATGAGAGATATTATGCAGCAATTATTGTAGCAATAATTGAGTATAACTGAGTGACTTCTCACGTAAGTATTAATAATCAATACCGTGTGCTACTATGCAACCACGCGTATTATTGTACTTTTATCACCGGGTAGTTCAATAGTTTAACGGTAAAACTTTTGTCGTTATTTTTATAAAAAGATATTTCTGTCATTTTCTAACTATGACAAAACTTCTGTTGTGGGGTCTACAAATAATTGTGCCGTCGTACGAATATTCCTTGTTAAAATGAATATTCCCCGACCAATCGAATATTTTATAACATCTTGCTTAGTTTGCAAAATTTGTAAATTTTACCCACAACTATAACATTATATCATATCCACACCATAATATTCAAAAATATATTTCAAGAAAAATTATTCTTTATTCATAAAAGTTGGGGTCTTACAACCTCCCCTTCTTATGAAATTTCATCCTCGAAAATAGGATACGTACCTGGTATGTCGAAGAGGTGAGGATACCTTGACTTCATTTCAGATTCTAACTCCCAGGTCATTTCCTCAACATCGTGGTTTCTCCATATAAATTTGACTTGAGGTATAACCTTGGAGCGTAGAATATGATCCTTCTTATCCAAAATTTTAATAGATACCTCTTCATACGTTAAATCTTCCGCTATCTCGTCTGGTTCTAATTCAATAATGTGGTTCGGGTCTTTCACATATTTACGTAACATAGATATGTGAAAAACGTTATGAACACGAGACATACTTGGCGGTAAGGCGAGTCTATAGGCCACAGTTCCTACTCGATCGAGGATTTCAAAGGGCCCAATGAATCGAGGATTGAGCTTTCCTCTTTTTTCAAATCCTATAACTCCTTTCCATGGAGCAACACGTAACAACACATGCTCTCCAACATTGAATTCCACGTCTCTTCGATGAAGATCAGCATAACTCTTTTATCGATCTTGTGAGGTCTTTATACGTTGCCTAATCATTTGAATCTTTTCTGTTGTCATGCGTACCAATCCTTGTCCCAACATCGTTGCTTCACCCACCTCATCCTAGCATACTGGAGAACGACACTTGCATCCATACAACGCCTCGAATGGAGCCATGCCAATACTTGTTTGATAACTATTGTTGTAGGAGAATTCCACCAATGGCAAGAACTTGTCCCAACTTCCTTTGAAGTCAAGGACACAGAGTCTTAATAAATCCTCAAGAGTTTGAATAGTACTCTTCGACTGCTCGTCTGGTTGAGGATGATATGCCGAACTAAATCATAAATCCGTACCCATAGCTTTTTGCAAACCAACCCAAAATTGTTAAGTGAATCTTGGGTCTCGATCAAAAACTATGGATATTGGCATACCATACAGTCTTACAATCTCATTTATGTATAAACGAGCAAGACGTTCAAGTAAATAAGTTTCTCATATAGGTAAGAAATGAGAATACTTGGTCAATCTATCAATAATGACCCAAATCGCATCTATGCCTTGAGAAACCTTGGGAAGACTAGTAACGAAATCCATGGTAATGTGCTCCCACTTCCATTCTGGAATTTCAAGTGGTTGCAATGGACCTTTTAGCACTTGATGCTCCACCTTGACTCGGTGACACGTTAAACACCTTGAGATAAACTCCGCGATCTCTTTTTTAATATTGCTTCACCAAATGTATGTCGAAGATCACGATACATTTTAGTACTCCCAAGATGGATTGCAAATGGTGTGTTGTGCGCCTCCATCATGATTTTATATTTCAAGTCAGAATCGTTAGGAACAAAAAGTCTGAAGTTAACTCGTAGTATTCCTTCTTCATCGATTCTTGCTTCCGAAATAGGACCTTCTTGCACTTTCTTCTTTATACGCATCAGCTTCAGGTCTGTAGCTTGAGCAGCTTTAACTTTATCGATTAAAGTCGGTTCTACTTGTACATTTGCCATCATCACGTAGGTCCTTGGAGTCTTTAACTCTATCTCCATCCTTTGTAAGTCATACAAAATGGACCTTTGCGTTGACAATATCGCACTCGTACCCGCATATGATCTTCTACTCAATGTGTCAGCAACTACGTTCACTTTTCCAGGATGGTATTGAATGGTATGATCGTAATCTTTCAATAGCTCGAGCCAACATCGTTTCCGCATGTTGAGTTCCTTTTGAGTGAAGAAATATTTGAGGCTTTTATGATCCGTATAGATCTCTACTTTCTCCCCATACAGGTAATGCCTCCAAATTTTAAGCGCAAAAATGACTGCTGCCAACTCTAAATCATGAGTAGGATAATTTCTCTCATATTCTTTGAGTTATCGTGAGGCATAGGCTATGAATTTCCCATGTTGCATGAGAACACATCTTAAACCTTTGCCTGAAGCATCGCTGTTTATGACAAATCCCTTTGAACCAGATGGTATTGTCAGAACAGATGCTGAAATAAGTCTCCCTTTAAGTTCTTGAAAACTCTTCTCACATTCCTTGCTCCAATCGAATTTTGCTTCTTTTCAAGTCAGCTGAGTTAATGGAGTAGCGATTAGAGAAAATCCTTCCACGAATCTCCGATAATAACCAGCTAGGCCCAAAAAGCTACATGATCTTCGCTGGATCAACAGATATTCCGTGATTTGATATCACGTGCCTAAGGAATGCTACTTCCTTAAGCTAGAACTAGCATTTCTTTAACTTGGCGTATAACTTGTTTTCACGAAGCTTTTGGAGAATAAACCTCAAGTGCTGCTCATGATCTTCACCGCTTTTGGAGTATATGAGGATGTCATCAATAAATACAACCACGAAATGATCCAAATATTCTTTGAATACTTGGTTCATCATATCCATGAAGGTAGCAGGAGCATTAGTCAATCCAAAAGACATGACTAGGAATTCATAATGCCCATACCAAGTTCTGAAAGCAGTCTTTAGAATGTCATCAGTTTTAATCTTAAATTGACGATCTCCAGAACAAAGATCGATCTTTGAAAAGAATTTAGCG
This sequence comes from Panax ginseng, assembly GCA_020205605.1. Taxonomy (NCBI): domain Eukaryota; kingdom Viridiplantae; phylum Streptophyta; class Magnoliopsida; order Apiales; family Araliaceae; genus Panax; species Panax ginseng. The sequence goes on along the minus strand of CM035139.1, from coordinate 86,023,462 downwards.
CCTTGAAACTGGTCAAACAAGTCATCAATGCAAGGCAACAGGTACCTATTTTTGATGGTGACATGATTTAACTCCTGATAATCAATACAAAGTCACATACTTCCATCTTTCTTCTTTACCAATAGAATAGGAGCACCCCAAGGAGATGTACTAGGACGAATGAAACCGATGTCTAACAACTCCTGTAGTTGGATTTTTAACTCCTGCAGTTGTGTTTTTAACTCCTGAAGTTCAAAAGGAGCCATTCGATATGGGGCTTTAGAAATGGGTTTTGTACCGGGTTCAAGGTCGATATAAAATTCGATTTCACTCCCTGGGGGTAGGCCAGGAAGTTCTTCAGGGAATACGTCAAGAAATTTATTAACAATAAAAATATCATTCAAATCTGACGTATTTTTATTTAAATCCGTGACAAGGGCTAAGAAAGCTTAACATCCATTTTTCAATAAACAAATAGCTTTAGGGCTTGATATGATAGTGATTAACTTTAGTGGTTTGGTTGCTTGATTTCGCATAATAGGTTGGTTAGGAATAGGAAAGCTAACAACCTTACAAAAATAATCGATTTTAGCATTATGAGTAGTTAACCAATCAATCCCTAAAATCAAATCGAATGTAAATATTCTCAAAGAGATAAGATCGACAGGTAACATGCGGTTACCAATTTGATCAAACAAGACTTATAAGCAGTGGATGTATTGAAGGTTTCTCCCAACGGAGTTTCAACAAATAAATCAAAGTCTAATTTCTCCGGAGTTAAATTTAAACGTTGAGCGCAAGTAGGAGAAATAAAAGAATGGGTAGAACCGGTATCAAATAAGGTATAGACTTAGCTAGAGTTTATGATACTAATGAATATCCTTGGCCCGTAGTGCATGGATAATTCAGTGATGTGGATTATTTATTGAACTGAGTCTTAGCGATAAAATTGATGATAAACTTTTTAAATCATAGAATATAGTAGATATCATGCTCTACTTGACTCTTCTAATGGATTGCTTGTTCTACTACAGTTAAACTTGATGTTTATTGTATTTTATCAGTTTCACACTATTGAAGGCTAACGATAATTTATTCGCATTATCTTAGTCATAATATTTCTTACTAGGCTATTATTGTGATAACCCCGAGATTTGAATAATCAATTTTAAGAAAAAAAAATTTGTATTTAATATTGATATTGACTGTTAATATTATGTTGTGTATCTGTGATACGAGTCTCGAGAAATGGACAATTTGTGTATTGATTGAAAAATAAGAGTAGAGTTTTGCTTAACAGCTTTAGAAACCCTAACCCTAATTCTTGATAGGGATTTGATAGAAAATATAATTAAAATAAATATATTGATAAGTACATGTTTGTACTGAAGAGAAATTTTGATCAATGATTGATCGGATAAGGTTTAAAATTAATAAACCCCAATAAGAGATTAGAAATCCTAATGCGCAGTTAGAAACCTTAATCGTATGATGGGAAACCCTAATTTTAAAACCGAGAATCCTAAACCCTAATTAGGAAACCCTAATCCTAATTGTCAAGCCTAATGTGTTTATTAAACATTAACATGATTAGGAAAATCTAATACAATTAGAAAACCCTAATTGTAATTTAGAAATTTTAATTTTTCTAATTAAAACCCTAATTAGAAATTTTAGAAATTAAAGTTGTAAAAACTAAGGGTTAGAACCTTAGGCTTAAACCCTAAGGGTTAAACCCTAAAGATTCGGACAAATGTCAAGTTTACCATTAAAATTTCAAGATTAATGACCAAAATGCCCTTTTTACATTTTTAATTATGTAACTTGTATAATTTGCTAAAGCTTTAGTTGGTGACCCACCACATTGACTTTGTGACTTCAAATCTCCAGCAATATCAGTCCATTACTTCAGATTTTAGCTACATATCATAATATATATAGATTCAAGAGAGAGAAAGTCCAAAAATATAAGTCATTTGCTCTCAAGCTCTCACCAACTCTCTCTCTCACCAATACCTCCGAATTTCTCAAGTAGTTCAGTCACAAAACATCTCTCTTAAACACCTAGATCAAATTTGGAGAGCTAAGTTCTAAGATTTAAAGCTAGAAGGTATAACCTTAACTTTTATTTTGATCTTATATAGCAAGAAAAAGTTCGTGTTTTTGTGTTTATATTAGTGTTAAAAGATGTTTTTAGTTGATCTATGATGATCCATTATGGATCCATAGCATCAAATGGCTTTAAATTGGTGTTTTTCAAAAAACTGTTCTTGAACTCAAAAAGTAGTCTGACAACGTAATGTCAGGGGCTGTAAATCTTTGTCTGTTAGTGTTTTGTGTTGTTTTAAGTTTTGGATCGGTAGTTTGTTATGTTGTCTGTGATCTGGAAGTATAAACACAGTTATCAGATGTCTAGATTTCATTTTATTCTTGGTCAAAACCCGTTGACCGGGCATGACCAGTCAAAATCTAGGCAACCAAAAAAATTAAAAACCGAGTCTGACAACATTTCGTAACGACCAGATCTATCAAGTGCTATGTGATATATTGATGTTATGATATCTATGTTGTAGCCTGTTATATGTTCTTTGATTCCATGGCTTTAGATCGTGTAGATAAACAACAGGTCGATCGTAGCAGGTGGTCAAAGTAGACCACTCGCAATGATTTACGTTTCTGGAAAAACCCAGAAACAGTTTGAGCAATTTTTCTGACAAGGTTTGACCGTGTCATAACCTGTGGAACTGTTGTTTTGGACTGAGATCTTCATATGTCGTTGTTCCTTGTCATGTATACTACTTGTATGAACCATAAATTCACCAAAATATTGAACAGAACTGAGATTAAATTGAACTGGAAAGAGGCACCACGAACTACTGGGTTTCTTGAAAAATCCAGAAATGCTCTGACAGTAGGTTTGCAAGTCCAGATCTTCTTATTGGTTTGTTGTATGATCGAGATGATGATTGATTCGTGTAGTGTTACATAAACACTACATGATCAATGTTTAACATTGCCCAGAACATATATGGATTAAGAATTAATCATGGTCAAACGTGACCCCTTGATTAGCCGGCTGTCAGTGTTCTTGAGCTAAAGAACACCTACAGTGACAGAGAGTGTCGTTATAGCCATTAGCGACGGTTTTGAATAATTCTAATTTCTGATTTTTCCTGAAAAAAATTAAAAATAGAAAATAAATTATAAAATTACAAAAATGGTTCTAAAAATTATTTTAAATTATGAAAAATAATTTTTTGAATATTTGATATTTTTTCATTAATATTTATAATTATTTAAATATTAATGGTATTTAATTTATATAATTAGTATATTAAATAAATTAGAGAAAAATGATTTTAATATTATAAAAATTAATTTAAATAAGAATAAAGTATATAAAAATATTTTGAGTTATAAAATATAACTTTTAATATTTTAAGAGAATTTTCATTAATAATTTAATATTAATGATATTAAATTTATTTAATTATTATATTAAATAATTGAGTTAAAAATGATTTTAATATTATAAAAATCATTTTAAATGAGAATAAAGTGTTTAAAATATTTTTAATTTATAAAATATAATTTTCAATATTTTTAGAGAATTCTCATTAATAAATTAATATTAATGATATTAGATTTATTTAATTAATAAATTAAATAAATGATGGGAAAAGGATTTTATTAATTTAAAATCATTTAAAATGATTTAAAAATATTTTAAGTTATAATTAATGACTTTTAATATTTTGATGATAATTTCATTAATATTTAAATATTAATGGTGATGGTTTAAAAATAATTTTAATTATTTTAAAAATCATTTAAGTAGAATATTGATGAATTAAAAATATTTAAAGTTATTAATAATAACTTTAATATTTTGATAAGTATAAAATTAATATTTTTATATTATTAAATATTAATGATAATAAGATTATTTGATAATTAAATCATTTAAAAATGATTTAAGTGTTCAAAAAATTATTATAAATTATAATAATTGTTTATAAATTATTAACAGCTTCCGAAAAATATTATAAATGATATATGAATTATCTAATATAATATTGAAGCTTAGAGACCAAGTTTAATTGGCAATAAATGTGTACATTGTTGGATAGGGTGACCAGTACACCGAGAATAAGCCGAAGTCCAACCAGACTGAACTAGTTAGACTTGTTAAGTGTTTATATAGGTTATAAACACTTATGTGACTATGTGGTAATGTGCCTAGGAAAAGGTTTGACTGTAAATTACAGTGATACATGTTATAAATTATTATGCTAATTGTGAGACCGATATCATTGGTTATAGGTCTTTCAAATGCAGATAAGTTTATTGTGTAGCAGTAATCAACGGAGAAGGCAAGTTTCCTAACTTAACATTGAGTTATATCTATTTAAATACTATAGTGGTTAATTATTGTTGATTAGACCACGTCCAAGAATTAATTGTTGATTATTCGCAGTTAGTTCATGTTTATTAATTTAAATTGAATCAATGATTCTGAAAATATATATTCGTAGAATAACTGTTGTTGGATATTTAAATCCATATAAGTTATTATTGAAAATATAGATAATTCATGTCTATTGTCGAATTGTGTTGAGAAATGTCTTAGCTAATTATTCTGGCTAGACGAACATTTATTAGAACTTGATAGGTTCGAGAAGAGAATTCAATTATTATTGGCAGATTGATGCCAATTATTTCGGCTAGATCGAGAAAGTTACTAAATATTGAAATCATAGTATTTCGTTGTTAAATCAAATCTTGATTCTGAGACTGAGAAAAATAACCTTTTAAATAAAGGGAACATTTTATTGGTCATATATTCGGCCTTTGCGCGCATGTAAGTATTATGCATAATATAGGGTGCAAGGAGTTGGCCGCTCTAAGTACTTGCAGAGGGTTATGATTTAATCTTTATGGTTATCTTATACACCTGGGTATATCAAAGTCAAATCTTTGATAGTTACTCGAAAAGAGAAGTTCAAGATCCAATGGATCACTCAACATAAATCTGGAAAACATTCCACTTTATTAATGCGTAGAATTGATTCTTGATTATTCAATAGAATATCGTAGAAACTTTGAAAGCGTTGTACTCTTTCATTATAAGATTATTGTGTTGCATAGAATGCGAGAAGACTTGTTAATTAGTTATTAAAGCTTTGTTCAGCTATTTCAAAGTTCCTCGAACTTTGGTATTATTCTATCAAATTAGATAGTTTGTTCTTATTAATTTGTATACATTTATTGTATGTCTTAACTTGCGGGGCATATTTGTTGCTCACCCTTGCTAAATAAAACTTTTCAGCTAGGGACGAAGTGGCAGGAGGTGTTATGAAGTACAAGGGCAAAGGCATTGTAATAAATTAGTTATGAATAACATTATTATATGTTATGTTTGTAAACCCTTTTTGGTATATCTAAAGGGTATGTTTGTAATGTTAAGGTTAGATGACCTGGGACTGATGTATTAACAACATATGTTAATGTGGTATGTATTACTATTTCTATATGAATGGGTAGTTAGATGTTATTATATTATGGATCGTGAGCACAAAACTCGGGGGTCAGGTAACCCGGATTTGGGGGTGTCACAGGTTGGTATCAAAGTTGTAGGTTATAAACCTTAAGTGGGGTGGGGAAAACCCTAGGATTATAACCATAAGCGAGATAGAGAATACTCATTTAGAGTACTAAGTGAGAGATTGATAGAGTGTATCGATAGTGAGATATGTGGACACATAGTGTGAGAATTTCGTACTGGTAAAGTACTAATCAAGTTGTTTAAACTGATTGTAGGATGTCGGGAGGAAATGAGATGAGTACGGAGAATCCAGTAGTTGTTGCACCAGTGCCAGTAGCCGAGGTGCCAGCGCAAAGTGAGTCAGTTGAAGAAGTTGGAAAAGATGAACCTATGATCAATCTCGGGAGTGATCATGATGATTATCCCGAGATGTATCTAAGTGGTGATGAGGAGGCAGAGTCTGAAGAAGTTAAGGTAAAGAAAGGGAATAAGACCAAAGTTGGAGAGAAAGATCAAGAATTTGCAGAAGTTGAAGAACTCTGGAGTAAATTATTTCTCTTAGAGGAGTTGTGAAAGACGAAGCGAGCGTTACGCGAAATGACTGAAGAACGGAATGAGCTGAAGGCGCAGGTGGAAAGGATGAGGACTAAAGGTGGAGGATCATCTGAAAGAACAATCAGGCAAAAGAAGGGAAAAATAAGAGAAAAAGAGACAACGACATCGATAATTCTGAAAATTCAAACCCGAAGAAGAAGCAAATCTGCAGTAAGTGTGGAAAGACTCACGTGGGGGAATGCATGATGTGGAAGAACGTGTGCTTCAATTATAAGCAGGAAGGACATATTTCTTTACATTGTCCTAAGCTAAATATGATGAAGTTTTTTAATATGGGAGGACGGGTCACAGATTCAACAAGTGTCCCAGCAAGAAGAAGACTGGTGAAGGGAGTGGACGGTAGATAGCTTAAGATTAAGCGATAGTATCTTTTGGTTGTAGGTTATGATATTAAAGCTTGTAATATCGAGAATGATGTGTGAACATATGTAAATATATATGCTTGTATGAATGAAATCTTTATTTTCTATATGAATATAAGATTAAGATTAATTTGTGAGTTCTTAAAACTCATACTTACGGTAAGTTCATGACTCATAATTATATGAAATGTTTCTGAACCCCTCAGCGAATGGACACCAAAGTTCTGACTAGGATAAGTTCATATACTCATATAGTTATGGCAAGTTCCTGAACTCCTAAGTGTGGTAAGTTTGACGAACTGGTAATAGTTATGTGTGAATAAAGAATTGCAACTTTTTGTGTAAAGTTGTGCATGTTAAATCCTGATATTTATGAAAAAAAGGATAGTTGTATGTGTTAAGTACTAAATGTATTATGTGCTATTTGAATAAATATGCGATTATATGAGAACTATGTGTTGAATTCTTATTGTGTTAAGAATTTGCGTAGAAAAAGAGAATTAATGTAAGATTTTTATTTAAATCAGATCATGCCGCCTAGACAACAAAATCAAAATCAAAGAGAAGAACAGTCACTGAATAGTGAAGGAGGTCAAGCGGACCCGATACATAATTTCGTAGATATGTTAGCCCAAGCTATGGAAAATAGAGCTCCAGCAGCAAGAGCAAGAGCGAGAGAATAGCCAACAGATAGATTGGAAAATTTTAAAGACTTTAAAGTGGTGGGACCGCCAGAATTCAAAGGAACCACGGATCCAATTGAAGCCCAAACTTGGGTGAAAGAGATGGAGAAAGCATTCATTATTGCGAGGGTGGAAGAAGAGCAAAAGACAGCTTTTACAACATATTTGATGAAGGGAGAAGCCAATTACTGGTGGGAGACTAATCAAGCGAGAGTTGGTACAACAATGGTGACTTGGACAAGATTCAAGGAGTTGTTCTTTCAGAACTACTTTTTGTCAAGTATGTAAGCTCGGATGGAATTTAAGTTCTTATAACTAAAGCAGGAGAATATGTCGGTTTCTGAGTATGCTGCCAAATTCAACGAGTTAGCAAGATTTGCACCTCATCAAGTGGATACAGAGCTACAAAAGGCAAGAAATTTTGAGAATGGATTGAAGCCGAGTATATACAACAAAGTAGCCGTATTGCAGATAAATATATTCGTGACTTTGTTGGAAAAAGTGTTAATTGATGAAGGAGGGAACGAAGCTGCATCTCGATTTCATCAAGAAAAGAAGAAGAAGACAAATGATGGAGGAAGCAGTGGTGGTAGAAGATAGAAGAGAATAGGAAAGGGAGGGAGCCATGTGCAACTTGTGGGAAGAATCATGCGGGAGTTTGTCTGAAGAAGAAGGGAGTTTGTTACAACTACGGGCAGGAGGGATACATGACACCCAATTGTCCCAATTTGAAGAAGATACAAGGTTGCTTTGTGTGCGGATCGACTGATCATATGCTTTGAAACTTTCCCAAGAGGAATGGGGAGAAGGAAAGTGTCAACAAGGGACCCGGTAGCGGAACCTTGGCGATTCGAGGACCTGCACATCCAGGAAGAACAACGGCCCATACATTCAACAAGATGGCGCAAGATGCAGTGTCTGCTCAGGAAGTGATAACAGGTAATGATTTCACTTAGAATTTAAATTACGCGAGTAATCTTGGTTAGATATTACTGTGAATTGTTTTCTTGTATAGATCCAAGTCATAGGTTAGAATATAAGACACAAATTAATATTGTATTGATAATAATGAATTGCTGCTACAACTTTAAAAGATTGTAGAGAATAAAAAAGCGGTGATTCCGAGGACGGAATCCTTTTAAGGAGGGCTGAATGTGATAACACGAGATTTCAAATTTTATGAATAATTTTTTTTTAATATTGATATTGACTGTTAATATTGTGCTGTGTATCTGTGATACAAGTCTCGAGAAGTGATCAATTTGTGTATTGACCGATAAATAAGAGTAGAGTTGTGCTTAACAGCTTTAAAAACCCTAACCCTAATTCTAGATAAGGATTTGATAGAAAATATAATTAAAATAATTATATTGATAAGTACGTGTTTGTACTTAAGAGAAATTTTGATCGATAATTGATCAGATAAGGTTTAAAATTAATAAACCCTAATAAGAGATTAGAAACCCTAATCTCAGGATTAAAAACCCTAATGCGCAGTTAGAAACCCTAATCGTATGTCGGAAAACCTTAATTTTAAAATGGGGAATCCTAAACCCTAATCCTAATTGTCAAGCCTAATGTGTTTATTAAACGTTAATATGATTAAGAAAATCTAATATAATTAGAAAACCCTAATTGTAATTTAGAAATTTAAATTTTTCTAATTAAAACCCTAATTATAAATTTTAGAAATTAAAGTTGTAAAACCTAAGGGTTAGAACCTTGGGGTTAAACCCTAAGGGTTTGGGAAAATGTCGAGTTTACCATTAAAATTTCAAGATTAATGACCAAAATTCCCTTTTTACATTTTTAATTATGTAACTTGTATAATTTTCTAAACCTTTAGTTGGTGACCAACCACATTGACTTTGTGACTTCAAATTTCCAGCAATATTAGTCCATTACTTCAGATTTTAGCAACATATCATAATATATATAGATTTGGGAGAGAGAAAGTCCAAAAATATAAGTCATTTGCTCTCAAGCTCTCACCAACTCTCTCTCTCTCTCTCTCTCACCAATACCTCTGAATTTCTCAAGTAGTTCAGTCACAAAACATCTCTCTTAAACACCTAGATCAGATTTGGAGAGCTAAGTTCTAAGATTTAAAGCTAGAAGGTATAACCCTAACTTTTATTTTGATCTTATATAGCAAGAAAAAGTTCGTGTTTTTGTGTTTATATTAGTGTTAAAAGATGTTTTTAGTTGATCTATGGTGATCCATTATGGATTTCTAGCATCAAATTGCTTTAAATTGGTGTTTTTCAAAAAACTGTTCTTGAACTCAAAAAGTAGTCTGGCAACGTAATGTCAGGGGCTGTAAATCTTTGTCTGTTAGTGTTTTGTGTTGTTTTAAGTTTTGGATCGGTAGTTTGTTATGTGGTCTATAATCTGGAAGTGTAAACACAGTCATCACATGTTTAGATTTCATTTTATTCTTGGACAAAACACGTTGACCGGGCATGACCAGTCAAAATTTGGGCAACCCGAAAATTTAAAAATCGAGTCTGACAACGTTTTGTAACAACCAGATCTGTCAAGTGTTATGTGATATATTGATGTTATGATATCTATGTTATAGCCTGTTATATGTTATTTGATTCCATGGCTTTAGATCGTGTAGATAAACAACAGGTCGATCGTAGCAGGTGGTCAAAGTGGACCACTCACAATGATTTTACGTTTCTGGAAAAACCCAGAAACAGTTTGAGCAATTTTTCTGACAAGGTTTGACCGTGTCATAACCTGTGGATCTGTTGTTTTTGGACTGGGATCTTGACATGTCGTTGTTCCTTGTCATGTATACTACTAGTATGAACCATAAATCCACCAAAATATTGAATAGAACTGAGATTAAATTGAACTAGAAAGAGGCACCACGAACTGTTGGGTTTTTGGGAAAACCCAGAAACGCTCTATTAATAGGTTTGCAAGTCCAGATCTTCTTGTTGGTTTTTTGTATAATCGAGATGATGATTGATTCGTGTAGTGTTACATAAACACTACATGATCAATGTTTAACATTGCCCAAAACATGTATGGATTAACTAATCATGGTCAAATGTGACCCATTGATTAATGTATTTGTCGATGTTCTTGAGCTCAAGAACACCTCGATAAAGATACAGAAAGTGTCGCTATAGCCATTAGCGACGGTTTTGAATAATTCTAATTACTGATTTTTTCGGAAATAATTAAAAAAGAAAATAAATTATAAAAATTATAAAATGGTTTTAAAAATTATTTTAAATTATGAAAATAATTTTTGACTATTTGGGATATTTTTCATTAATATTTATAATTATTTAAATATTAATGGTATTTAATTTATTTAATTAGTCTATTAAATAAATTCGAGAAAAATAATTTTAATATTATAAAAATCAATTTAAATAAGAATAAAGTATTTAAAAATATTTTGAGTTACAAAACGTAACTTTTAATATTTTAGAGAATTTTCATTAATAATTTAATATTAATGATAATAAATTTATTTAATTATTATATTAAATAAATGAGTTAAAAATAATTTTAATATTATAAAAATCATTTTAAAGAAGAATAAAGTGTTTAAAAATATTTTGAATTATAAAATATAATTTTCAATATTTTTGGAGAATTCTCATTAATAAATTAATATTAATGATATTAGATTTATTTAATTATCAAATTAAATAAATGATGGAAAAATAATTTTATTAATTTAAAAATGATTTAAAATGAGAAAATGATTTAAAATATTTTAAGTTATAATTAATGAATTTTAATATTTTGATAAGAATTTCAATAATATTTAAATATTAATGGTGATGATTTAAAAATGATTTTAATTATTTTAAAAATAATTTAAGTAGAATATTAGTGAATTAAAAATATTTAAAGTTATTAACAATAACTTTAATATTTTAAAAAGTATAACATTAATATTTGTATATTTTTAAATATTAATGATAATAATATTATTTGATAATTAAAGCATTTAAAAATGATTTCAGTGTTTGAAAAATTATTATAAATTATAATAATTGTTTATAAATTATTAAAAGCTTCCGAAAAATATTATAAATGATATATGACTTATCTAATATAATATTGAAGCTTAGAGACCATGTGTAATTGGCAATAAATGTGTAAATTGTCGGATAGGGTGACCAGTACACCGAGAATAGACCGAAGTCTAACCAAACGGAACTAGTTAGACTTGTTAAGTGTTTATATAGGTTATAAACACTGATGTGGCTATGTGGTAATGTGCCTAGGAAAAGGTTTGACTGTAAATTACAGTTATACATGTTATAAATTATTGTGCTAATTGTGAGACTGCTATCATTAGTTATAGGTCTTTCGAACGCAGATAAGTTTATTGTGTAGCAGTAATCAACAGAGAAGGCAAGTTTCCTAACTCAACCTTGAGTTATATCTGTTTAAATACTATGGTGGTTAATTATTGTTGATTAGACCACATCCAAGAATTTATTGTTGCTTATTCGCAGTTAGTGCATGTTTATTAATTCAAATTGAATCAATGATTCTGAAAATATATATTCACAGAATAATTGTTGTTGGATATTTAAATTCGTAGAAGCTATTATTGAAAGTACAAATAATTCCTATCTATTATCGAATTATGTTGAGAAATGTCTTAGCTAATTATTCTGGCTAGACGAACATTTATTAGAACGTGATAGGTTCGAGAAGAGAATTTAATTATTATTGACAGATCGATGCCAATTATTTCAGCTAGATCGAGAAAGTTACTAAATATTGAAATCATAGTATTTCGTTGTTAAATCAAATCTTGATTCTGAGACTGAGAAGAATAACCTTTTAAACAAAGGGAACATTTTATTGGTCATATATTAGGCCTTTGCGCGCGTGTAAGTATTATGCATAATATAGGGTACAAGGAGTTGGTCACTCTAAGTACTTGCAGAGGGGTATGATTTAGTCTTTATGGTTATCTTATACACCTGAGTATATCAAAGTTAAATCTTTGATAGTTACTCGAGAAGAGAAGTTCAAGATCTGATGGATCACTCAGCATAAATCTGGAAAACATTCCACTTTGTTAATGCGTAGAATTGATTCTTGATTATTCAATAGAATATCGTAGAAGCTTTGAAAGCATTGTACTCTTTCATTATCATATTATTGTGTTGCATAGAATGCGAGAAGACTTGTTAGTTATTAAAGCTTTGTTCAGCTATTTCAGATTTCCTCGAACTTTGGTATTATTCTATCAAATTAGATAGTCTGTTCTTATTGATTCGTATACATTTATTGTATATTTTAACTTGCGGGGCAAATTTGTTGCTCACCCTTGCTAAATAAAATTTTTCAGTTAGGGACGAAGTGGCAAGAGTTGTTGTGAAGGATAAGGGCAAAGGCATTGTAATAAATTAGTTATGAATAACATTATTATATGTTATGTTTGTTAACCCTTTTTGGTAAATCGAAAGGGTATGTTTGTAATGTTAAGGTTAAATGACCTGGGACTGATGTATTAACAACATATGTTAATGTAGTATGTATTACTATTTCTATATGAATGGGTAGTTAGATGTTATTATATTGTGAATTGTGAGCACCAAACTCGGGGGTGTCACATTTATGATTTATGTTAATGATGTGTTTTGATGTTTAGATATGTGTTAGAAGATGTTATTTAGTGATCTATGATGTTACATCATGGATCCATAACATCTAAGTGCAAGAAAATAGAATTTTAAGAACTGATCATGAAACCTAATTTTGTGTCCTGACAGCCTAATGTCAGGGCCCATAGATCTTTGTGTGTTGATTGTTAGGATAAATTAGTGTATTCTTCATGTTCTCTGCCATGAGGAGAGTAGACTAGAGCTGGAATCAAGTCCATACCATGTCTAGATCTCAAGATATTAATGGTCAAACATGGTTGACCAGTCATGAAAACTAATTTATGAAAAACCCAGATTTTTCTAGAATGTCTGATAGTGATTTTGCAGGGCTTAAATCTTGCTGATGTTAAGTAGTTAGGCCATGTAAGTGTATAGGGTTTGTAGACTGACATATAGACTATACAACCATGCCCTTGGAACACTTAGATCATTAATAGAGTCAAAGATAATGATGGTCAAAGTAGGGTTGACCAACTGACTCGGAAGAATTCTGGAAAACCCAGATTTCTTCAAGAACAGGTTTTTGACAAGCTTTGACTAGCCTATATCTTCATCTGTGATGTTGTTAAGCTACAAAAGTGTATTACTTTTGTACTTTGACATACATACTACATAGTTGTGACACTTTACCACACTGAGTAAGCCTATAATCCAAGATTTAAAGGCTGGAAAATGGACCCTTAAACTGTTCTTATTTTTTGGGTAACCCAGAAAATGACGAACAGTTCTGACAAGACTTTTGATGCTTTATATCTTCATGATGTGAAGTAGTTTGGCCCAAACTTAGTTTGTACATGTAGTATTACATCAACACTACATAATCAGTATACTTTCAAGCCCATAAAACAACATGAACATAGAATTTGAAGTGGTCAAAGTAGGTACCCTGAACATGGACTTTGAATGTTCTTGAGGCTAAAGAACACCTATAGCGACAGTTTTGTTGCTATAGACCCTCTTTAGTGACAGTTTTAATAAAAATTAATTATTTAATTTATATAATTAGAATAAAATGAATAATAATTATGAACAGTTCATAATTAATTTGTAAAAAGTATTTTAAGGTATACAAATTGATTTTTGATAATTTGAGATATATTTCATTAATATTTTAATATTTTTAAAATATTAATAATATTTAATTTATTTAATTATTATATTAAATAAATTACTTCAAAATTATTTTAATACTTTAAAAATCATTTGAAATATATTAATGTGTTAGAAAATAATTTAAGTTATTTTGAATGACTTTTAATATTTTGGGATGAATTTAATTAATAATTAAATATTAATATTAATAATTTATTTAATAATTATATTAAATAAATTATGGGAAAATAGTTTTAATGTCTTAAAAATTATTTAAAAATGATTTAAAGGTTATAAAATGTTTTAAGTTATAAAACATAACTTTAAATATTTTTTTCATGAAATACATTAATATTTTAATATTAATGGCGCTTATTTAATAATGGTTTTAAATACTTTAAAAATCATTTAAAAGGCAATATTAAGGTATTAAAAATACTTTGAGATATTATAAATAAATTATAATATTATGACATGTATTTCATTAGTATTTGACATTAATTAAATATTAATGATAATAGAATTATGTTGTATTTAAATCATATAAAATGATATTAATGATTGAAAAATCATTATAAATGATAATAATTATTATGAGCTTTTGAAAAATGTTTTGATTAAATAATAAATTATCTAAGATAATATTAAAGCTTTTAAGTAGAGTCTTATTGATTATAGGCTCGATATTTATCCGATTAGGCAATTGAGATGTCGAAATAGTACCGAACTCAACTCAGACTGAAATAGTTTGACTTGATACCAGATCATATGTGTTTTATTGACTGTTAGAATTATGTGGTAATGTGTTTAGGTTATTTTATAACTGTAATTAGCAATAGTTAATGTGATGATATTATTCTAATTGGGAGATCGATATTATCAATATTAGGTCTTCCAGATGAAGCTAAATAGGTTGTGTAGCAGTAGTCGATGGTGAGGCAAGTTTCTAAAACTCACACTTTGTGTAAGTTTCCTAATTTGAACTCGAGTTGTTATTGTATTGTATACTCGTGGTTAATCATTGTTGATTACATCACATCTTTGATTATTGATTTGCACATTGTGCATGTTGTATATGTTCATCAGGTATGAAAGGCAAGTAAAACTCCATTAGGTATTTATTAGCGAGCCACGTTCAATGAACTTATTCTCTAATAAGCACCTACATACTTGCTTTAGTGTCTTCACACAAACTATCATGAGATCAATCATCCTCATCCAATAAGCAAGCAACGTATGTATCAATCTATCCGGATTCATTAATACCCAATTTAGTAATCCAACGATTGGGATCTATTTTAGTTTGAAGCTTTCTAAGAATTTAGATCTCAGTAGAATGATCATCATCATTATTCTAAAAGCATTGCTTAAAACTATGGGTTTATCACATATTATAAAACATCATCATGTAGATAATTAAAAGCCTTTAATAAATTAATAATTTTTATTAATAAATAAATAAGATTGTTACAAAGTATATGCTTTATCATCAAACATGATTGGCTTGTGTGCATACTACTTTCAATCTCCCACTTGCACTAAAGCCAATCGTCATGGTATCTCATACCCTTCTTCTCTAAGTGACGATTATTCTGATGTTAGATAAGCTTTAGTTAATGGATATGTAATGTTATTCTTGAGAGTCCACTATCTCTATAGTAATTTCCCATCTTTCAATGATTCTTATAATCAAATGAAAGTGCCACAACACATGTTTAGATCCAAGATGAGACTTAGGAACTATTCCTAGTTCTGTAATGAACTTTTTATCCAAATAATCAACTTACAGCTTCATTTATAGCTATATACTTTGTCTTTATCACTAAACCAGCAACTTTTTGTTGTTTGAAACCTTTCCAATTTCACTGCACCATCGTTCAAGGTAACGCTTTACCTTAAAGTGGATTTTTTGTCGCCTTGGTCTGTTTGAAAAAAACTTGAGTCTCTTAAGCCCTCTAGTTTTAATTCAGACCCACCATAAATATGATCACATCCTTAGTGCCGATAAAGTACTTTAAGATGTTTTTCACTGTCTTACAGTGATCTTCTCTAGAATATGACTGATCATTATCAGGTCTCATATATTTCATTGTATACATGATTGTCAGTCATGCAATCTCTCTTTTCAAGAGTCTATGGGGACTATTAAGAGAGATACACTCCATGGCTCATCAACATGAGACATCTCTTGGAGTTTGTCATACTAAATAACTTTAGCATCAAATAAATATACGTTCCTTGGGTTAAGTCGAGCATCCTCTTGAATCTATCTATATAGATTTTATCCCAAATTAAGATACTCTTCCAAAATCATTCATGGAGAAATGTTTAAACAACTTTGTCTTTACTGATTGTAGCATTAGTATGTCATTCCTTATCCATAGTATATTAATATATAATATTAAGAATGTCACGGCGCTCCCACTGACCCTTTTGTACACATTAGGTTCATTCTTATTTGTGATAAAATCAAACTCTTTTGATTTGTTTCATCAAAACGAATGTTCCATTTTTGAGAAGCTTGTTTCAATCCATTTCTTTGAGTTTCTACAACTCTTACCTCATCGTATGTAACTGAATTATCATCTTCTATGATACGTACCTCATCATCATCATCCATGATATATCCATACCTCCCAGGTATCTTTGGTACTATTCTAGATTTATAATTCGGTTGTGGTACAATAGTTCTATCTACAGGTTCCTCTTATTTGACTTATAGTGTTTTGTGGTTCTTGAACTCTTCAAGATCTATTATCCTCTCACTAGCCCCTTCAATGATAAACACCTTTATCTTAAAAGGTAGCATGTTTCGCAATAAACACTTTTTGCTAAGTAGGATTATAGAACATATACCCTAAACTTGCTTTAGGATGTCCCACAAATGTGTACTTGTCAAATCTTGTCCCAAGCTTATCCTTTGAAACCTTTTTTACATAAGCTGGAAAACCCCTTATCTTAACATCCTCCCTGTCCAAAACTGTTATAGAGTCTTGGGGCCGGATTTTGAGGTTACCTTTTGTAGATATGCAGCCATTTCTAGGACATGACCTAGAGGGATACTAGAATGTCGGTAAAATCATTATGGACCGCACCATATCCAATAAGGTACGATTTTTCCTTTCAGATACATCAATCAATTATTGCGTATCAGGAGGTGTCCATTGTGAGAAAACCATTTGAGATGATCTAGAAACTCATTGCACAATTATTCCTTCCTTGATCCGATCAAAGAATCTTAATACTTTACCAATTTATTTCATTTCTGAATTCTTTGAACCTTTCAAATAATTCACAATTATATTTCAGCAAATACACACATTCAACTCTTTGAATGATCATCTCCTTTTCTTATACTAGTATGTCCAATTTGCAAAATAATTTTTCACGTAAGTCAAGTATACAAAATCCATTAAGTAATATTCCAGTTCTATAAAAACATTATTATTATAAATAGAACAAAAATTGTTCTTAAATATAATACCAAAGATTTCATTGTCCAACAACAAAATGGAAATAATGTTTCTAACGAGAATTGGAATACAATAACAACTTATTGACTTAATAGATTTTTTCCATAGGCAATGCTAAACTTATGGCTAATTCAGCAACCTTTGCTTCATTTTCCACACATAGGATTACTTATCTTTATTTAGCTTTCTACTTCTGCTTGGTCCCTTCATAAATCTATATTTATGATAACCAAAGTCGGTATCCAATACCCAAGTAGAACATTGACATAAAGAAAAATTTATTTTAAATCATGAACAAAATTGTATTTATAACCGAAACTTCACTAAGATTCTTCTAGTTAGCCTCTGCAAGATGCTTCTCATAGTTTCTTTTCCAGTGTTCAGGCTTATTGTAGTGGAAGCAAACTCCTTTGCTATCCGTATCAGTTTTGTTCTTATTATCCTTTGTTTTTGCCTTTTTATTTACCTTCTTAAAATCGTTCTTCTTTTCAGAAGATCCTTTGGCCCCTACCAGTAAGACTCGATCTTTCTTGGTTGGAAAGTGACTCTCAACATTTTTCAACATGTTAAGCAAATTAGCGAAGCTGATATCTAGCTTGTTCATATGAAAAATTCACAATAATTATGAAAGGAGTCCGGGAATGAGTGCAAAATCAAATGTTGGCTCAAATCTCCATCCATGATAAAACTCGTTGTCCTAATTGATCAATTAAATTGATTATGTTAAGGACTTGTGTCAGTACTGTAGTGTCATCGGTTATTCTAGATCAAAAGAGCTCCTTAGATATCTGATATCTATTAGTCCTACTTTTCTCACCATCAACCACTTGACGTACAGGAGTATAGTAGGAGCATCCATAGTTTCATGTTGACGCTGAAGCTCGTTACTCATGGATGCGAGCATAATGCCTTGAGCCAACTGTGCATCATCTTGCCACTTTCTAAAAGTAGCAATCTCTTCCTCAGTGGCATTGTCTGCAACCATTTCAAGGATAGACGTATTAAGGACATAAGATAGTTTTTCAGCCGTGAGAACTTTATTTAATTTCCTTAACCAATCCGTTTAATACGGTCCGATTAAATAGCATCTAATATGCTTCGCAGTGATAGTAATTTAGACATTGTAAAATTCTGTAAATAAATTTGTAATTAACAACATTTTAACATACATTCTTTTATTAATTACCAAAATAAATTAGGCCTTGTTTTAAATTGGTATCTCCCACTATTTTCATCAAACTATATTACCCTCACTTATATAGTTCGGCAAAACCTAATTAAAGATTTGCTAGTGAGAAAAAAGATCCCATTTCAAATGTATATATGTGACGCCCCCAAATTCAGGTACATGAAACCCGAACTCAGTGCTTCACGATACCATTTCTATGAGCGGAATAATACTAATAATAATAACAATATAGATTATCAAATTTAATTTACATATTATCAGAGTTTAATTCCCAAGTACGAAACCTTTAAACATTCATTACATTACATTATAATTAATATATATCATTCTTATCATAAAGTCGAACTATTATATAGGATAGCTTAAACATTCATTCAACGTCCTTCCCTTTTCCCTTGTTCTTGGCAAAGCCTCTAGGTTGTTCACATTTAGCTGAAAATATTTAAATTAAGCAAGGATGAGCATTTGAGTTCCCAGCAAGTAATAGTAATTAATAACAATTAGCTGAAAGGATTAAATGTTTTCTTTGAACGATACTTCTACAACGAATCAATAGTTGTGAAGTAAGCTGAACCAATATTAAACAACATATCATTTTGATTTCAAATTTTTGAAACTACGTACTGACTATAAATGAGGATCAAATGATGCACTATGAACATTGTTTTCTATTTTCAAAAGGTTAAACATAACTTCATCTCAGAAACAAATCATAACTTACGAACACGGGGTGATCAAATTAGTTATGCCTCAGATTGATCAATACTACATTAGAAGAACGATATTATCGTTCATCCTTTGTCCGCCTTAGCGCGTAAAATTTTTCCATATTTGGGATGTTCATAACACTCTTGAATCCAAACCAAAATAATTCGGTTGGATCATAATAAGTTTTATCTTGTTCAACAACAATTTTAGATTTATGTCTAGCCGGATCAAATAGCTTATACGTCTTTTAACTCAACATATACATACTGGACACCGATAAATATGTATCAACATGTGATAAAATATAATTATTATCCAAGTGAGGACACTTGTATAACCATGTTTAGAAATTAAAGAACAGAATATATATCTTGATCTACAATAACAGAATAAAGGAACTTGTACAACAATTATAATTTAATAACTTACTAATACAGAATCATTGCATAAGTATATACAAAGGTTGAAATATTTGAACAATTGAAAAGAATAGTTAAGATATTATCTTACGCATGTCCATTGCATAAAGTAAATACAAAGGGTTAGATACTTGCCTGATCTGCTGCTTACAGTTATGCAACTTAGTTTTATCTTATATATCAAGCCTTATCATTAATAAGACCATTCGTTCGATTAGAATCTCATATTATAGCACATAGCACTGCCTATAGTCAACACATAACTTAATCACATTGTCATAAAAGTTTAACAACCATTGAATAACAAATAAATATTTATCAAGTCAACCTATCTAAGTCCAGATTAATTTCTGAAATATGTCATGTCTTCGACAACTTTATAGGGTATTTATCGAGTCTAAGACTCTATCTGATGAGTTCAATATCCATTAATAATCAAACATAATATTTTTCATGGCCTTATAATAATTTTTTAATAATTATTACAATCTATCGTAATTTTTGAAATACCGAATCATTATTAAATGATTTAAATATTAAATAATTCCATTATCATTAATATTTAATTAATATTAACTATTAATGAAACTATTGCCAAAAATATTAAGTTATTTAAAATAACTTAAAATATTTTTAAAGTATTTATATTACCTTTAAATGATTTTTAAAATAGTTAAAATCATTTTTAAATAATTACCATTAATATTAAAATATTAATTTATTATTTATCCAAATATTAAAAGTCATTAATTAGAACTTAAAATATTTTTAATTCATTTATATCCCTTTTAAATGATTTTGAAATCAATAAAATCATTTTAAAACTAATTATTTAATATAATTATTAAATAAATTTAATATCATTAATATGAAATAAAATCTACCTTTAAATATTAAAAGTTATATTTTATAACTTAAAATATTTTATAACACTTAAATAATTTTTAGATTATTTTTAAATCATTAATTCTATTTTTTCATAATATATTTAATATATTTATTAAATAAAATAATTATCATTAATATTAATTTATTAATAAAATTCATCACATAATATTAAAAGTTATTAAAAATAACTTAAAATATTTTCTTATATCATAATATATTTTTAAATAATTTTTCATGTATTAAAATCATTTTTTAAATAATTTATTTAATATTAAAATTAAATAAATGAAATACCTTTAATATTCCAAAAATATTAAATATTTATGAAATATATTCAAAATTATTAAAATATAATTTTTGGACTTTAAAATAATTTTTAATAATTTATTTTGTATTTTTAAAAATTAAAAACTAATTTTCTATAATTATTTAATAAAATAATAATTTTATAAATAAATTGTCATTGAAGATTTGCTTATAAGCGTCAAATCAAATCGCTATAGGTGTTCTTCATGTTCTTGATGAAACCCAGATCTTCATAGCAGTGAACAAGTGAGCAACTTTGACAAAACATTAAACCTTGATCATGTTGTTTTTGGTCAAGATGTTGGTCAGATCTTGTAGTGCTAGTGTAAGACTACACGATTCAACAACAAACATGGCAAAACAACATCATACTAACGAGATCTAAGTCTTCAAAGTAGTTGTCAGAGTTGTTCTTCATTTTCTGGGTTACCTAGAAATGAAGAACAGTTCGACTAGCCACTTTTGGGCTTCCACAACTTGCTAATCTTATGTTGCTTTTTGTGATTTAAAAGCTGCAGTATGAAGCTAACATGTAAAATAGTAGATCTATCACAAAACATCACAATACCAACAACAGATCAAGTAGATCCATGTCGGTCAAACCATATCAGATGACATGTTCAAGCGTTTTCTGGGTTACCCAAAAAACGGCTTCCATGTTCGTCTGGCCTAGTTTGACCGTCCACTAAAATCATCCAGTTTGATATGTAGGAGATTTGAAGGCATAAACATGTAGTCCATATACCAGACTACAACCTAAATGCAACAAAAACAACAAACAAACAACAACCATAAAGATCAAAGGCCATGAACTTCTTGTCAGATCATTCTGGGCAAGATCTGGGTTACCCAGATTTTGTCCAGTCATGGTCGGTCAATGGGGTTTGACCACCCATATCTTGCCACCTGTTCATGGTCTGACCTTGAATAAAATTCCAAATGATAGATCACATAACAAACTACAAATATCAACCTTTAAACCAACAAAAAAAATAAAGAGACTGAGATCTATGGGACCTGACATTAGCTTGTCAGACCATTTTTCTCAGTTTTCCAGATTTTAGAGATCTTGCCATTCAAGCATCTAGATGTTATAGATCCAATTTCTACCAACCCAGATCATCGATTAACACTATATACTACATATTTAAACACAAAAATCTAACATCTAACATGGCATTCAAGATCAGATTTGACTTAGGGTTTTATACCTTTCTTAAGCTATGCTTGAATCTGACTTTTTGATTTGTTACTGGAGGTAGTGGGGCTTTCTTTTGTGACTGAAATGCCTTAGAAATTCGTTGGTTTTGAGAGAGAGAGAGAGAGTTGGTTGAGTGTTTGTAAGTAAAATGAGCAAAGTTGGTAGCATTTCTATCTCTTGATCTATATATATAATTCATATGCAATGAATTTGGATTATGTAAAGGTTAAGTTGCTGAATTTAGTAGCACATGGCTACGTTTAGGGTGGTTCACCAACTCCAATAAGGCAAAATGTATAAGTTAACTTCAATAATACACATAAGGGTATAATGGTCATTTGTCATATAATTTTAATGGCCTTTTTGTAACTTGACAAACCCTTAGTGTTTGACCCTTAGGGTTTAACCCTAAGGTTTCTAAAAAAATTAATTTCTAAGATTTTGTAATTTGGACAAAAATTGCACAATTTTAGTTTCTAAAAATTGCAAATTAGTGTTCTTTAATTACATTTAACTTTCTAATTATAAGGAACATGAAAATTAGAATTAAGATTTACAAATTATAATTAAGATTTACTAATTTAGTATTTAGGGCTTAAAATTAACAATTAAGGTTCCTAAATATCAATTAAGATTAACAATTTAATAATTAAGATTACCAATTTGTAATTAGGGTTAACAATTTACTAATTAGGATTTATAATTACTTTATTCATGAACATTAGGGTTTAAAGTCCACTAATTAGCATTACACATCCTAAATTAGCAATTAGGGTTTCCCAATTTGACCGTTAGGGTTCCTACTTATCGGTTAGGGTTTTAATTTCACGATTAGAGTTTCGAGTCAATAATTAGGGTTTACGTAATTAGCGTTTATATTTATAATATCAAACATTAATCACATTATCACGATCACCTAACCATCTTGAACTCTATTTTGTATTTTAAATTAGGGTTTCTCACAGTAATACTAGGGTTTGTCATATTACACCATAATCGACCAATCATTATCGGTCCACATACATACAGTACATATTTATAGCACTGAAAAATCAAAATATAATTAATATTATATTATTATTATCATTCCTTGTTCCAAAACCAGAATTAGGGTTTGGATTCTATATCTGATTTACCTTGCATAAACAACATTATTAATTAAGTCAAAATACTTAACTCAATAATCTGAACTAAAATTCATATAAATAATAATAATTATAATAATTACAATAATCATTCCATATATTATTTAAATAATATAATATCAAATTTTCTTTGAAAAATAAATAATAAAAAATTATTTCTACAATAAAATTAATTGTAATTATTCATGTAATAAATATATTTTATTTATCATATATATATATATATATATATATAAATTATCTTGATACATATTTCTCCATATTTATTTTAATAAATAAAAAAAAATTATACACAAAATTTATCATTTATTTATATAGAAAATATCGGGTTAATTATTACATTCACCATCCCTTATAAAGATTCCGTCCCCGGAATCACCGTTTTAAAACTCATACATACCAGGGTACATAGCATACACAATCATTGCAAGTAGATTTTGATCAAATTTGATCGAACATATCTTTAATTATTCACATAAAGCTTATATATCTGATTAAACGGAAATTTAATTTCTAAAAGAACTCAAATTCTTCCTTCAAAATTTATTTATAAAATAATTTACTATATAGAGGAAAATTATATATAAGAAAATAAAAGTTATACGAAAAGTACCTGGAGTTCCATTGTCAGCTGCCACCGAATCCTGGACTGTCATATTGAAGACCCTTGAAGTAGATTTTGTCGGCTTACTAGATGATGTTGGTCCTATGATCGCCAAAGTTTCGCCACTTTTCCCCATGTTCACGCTTTCTACCTCCGTTCTCATTTTCAGACAGTCCTTCACCTTATGCACCTTCGATCCGCATAGAAAACACCAACTAATTGTTCTAGGATTGGGGCAGTTGGGAGAGATATGGCCCTCCTATCCCCACTTAAAACATGCAAATTTACCTTTCAGACATTCCCCCAAATGGTTCTTCCCACAGTTCCCACATTGCACCACCTGCTTCTTCTTTGCATCTTCCTGCTTCACTTGCACACCCCCAAATTTGTTCCCCTTCCTCCTTTCACCCCTATTCCCACTATTTGTTTCCACCTTCCCAGCTCCCTCAACCTTACCCTTGTTCCTTCTTTCCTTGTTGTAGAGGCTCATGGCCTCACTCCTCTCCTCAGCTATAATTACTTTTTCTATGAGTGCTGCAAACGTAGGGATCTACAACACTGCTACCTTGTTGTAGAGCCAGGGTTTTAATCCTAGCTCAAACCTTCTTGCTTTTCTAGCCTCCGTATCAACTTGATGCGGGGCGAACCTAGCTAACTCATTAAATTTTGTAGCATACTCCGCAACAGTCATATTTTCCTGCTTCAACTCCAGAAATTTTACCTCCATTCTAGCCTGCATACTAGATGAAAAATAATTTTTGAAAAATAGAGTTTTAAACCTATCCCAAGAAACTACACATGCTCCTGCCCTCGCCTGATTTGCTTCCCACCAAAAATTTGCCTCACCCTTCACATGTAGGTGGAAAAAGTGGTCTTTTGCCCCTCAGCTACCCTAGCTATTATGAACGTCTTCTCAATCTCCTTAACCCAAGTCTGCGCTTCTACAGGGTCAGTTGTCCCTTTAAATTCAGGCGGTCCTACAGCCTTGAAGTCCTTGAAGTTTGCCAAGCGATTTTCTTGTTGGTTCCCTGCAGTTGGCACTCCTTGTTGCATAGCCTGAGCTACCATGTTTGCAAATTGCTGCATTGGATCTGGTTGTTGTCCCCCAGCGTTATTGACAGATTCTTCTGCCCTTTGATTTTGAGTTTGTCGTCTTGGCGGCATTATCCGATTAAATAAAACATAATTTAACTTAGATTCTAAACCTTATCACATAAGTTTAATATATTAAACTTGTATCATTACTCAAACATAAGTTCATTTTCATTAATTCAAAGTGATTTACATAGCATAGCTCATACTGTTATTCCTTTGTGACCACCAAAAGTTGGGATCTAAGGCTTTGACTCATACAAAAGTTTAGAATATTACATTAAACAAGCATACTTATCAGAAATATTACATTAAACACACTTACACCACAGAACCTATACTATCTATTCAGTACACCTTTTTCTTGATCTTGGATAACCCTTCGCCTGATGACCTTCTATCCCACAAATAAAACAGACACATTGCTTTGGATTGGGACAATAAGGAGAGAAATGTCCCTCATATTCGCAATTGTAGCAAACATTTTCCCCTTTCCTGCATACACCTTCATGTTTCTTATCACAATTTGCACACCTTTCTTTTCGGTTAATTTTTCCTTGGTTGATATCAGGATTTCCTATATCACGGTCTTTCATCTTTCTTTTTCCCTTCTTTTTCAGAGTTTCGCACGCTTTGTTTCTTTTAGCTCCAATTTGGTCAATTTGGATTTTAAGCTTATCTTGTTCTTCCATTGTTTCTATTAATGCTTTCCGCAGTTGACTATTTAGTAGTTTTTCTATTTCACACAACTTTTCCAAAGATGAAACTTGGTCCTGCAGATTCTGCACTTCGGTTGATGCTTGATCAGCTCCAACTTCAGTGTCTGAATCATTATCTGTCAGTTCCATAATTTTCGGATCTAGTACGACATTTTCCACAATAACCACCTCATCGAGGTTGCTTTCACTTTGAGCCTCTATTTCAGCTAGTGGCTTTGATATCGGCTCCTTATCCTAATCCCTTTTCACCTAACATCTACACATATAAATTATCCTAATTAGCATATAATATATACACATAGCAAATAATAGTTTTATATAAGTTATCTTTTAGTTTATTTGACGATGAATTTATTCGATTCATCTCTTTTTAAACTCTATACGAGTTATTTATATTTTCAACGTTTCCCTCTATCCTAAGGTTATAGCCTAAGGTCTATCCCACCTAAGGTTTCTAACCCTATAGCTCTGATACCATGATGTGACGCCCCCAAATTCAGGTACTTAAAACCCAAACTCAGTGCTTCACGATACCATTTTTATGAGAAAAATAATACTAATAATAATAACAATATAGATTATCAAATTTAATTTACATATTATCAGAGTTTAATTCCTAAGTACGAAACCTTTAAATATTCATTACATTACATGATAATTAATATATATCATTTTTATCATAAAGTCGAACTATTACATAGGATAGCTTAAACATTCATTCAACGACCTTCCCTTTTCCCTTGTTCTTGGCAGAGCCTTCAGGTTGTTCACATTTAGCTGAAAACATTTAAATTAAGCAATGATGAGCATTTGAGTGCCCAGCAAGTAATAGCAATTAATAACAATTAGCTAAACGGATTAAATATTTTCTTTGAACGATACTTCTACAACGAATCAATAGTTGTGAAGTAAGCTGAACCAATATTAAACAACATATTATTTTGATTTCAAATTTTTGAAACTACGTACTGACTATAAATGAGGATCAATCTACAGACTATGAACATTTTTTTCTATTTTCGAAAAGGTTAAACAGAACTTCATCTGTAAACCATCATAACTTACGGGCACGGGGGTGATCAGCCCGTTATGCCCTGTATTGATCAATACTACATTAGAAGAACGATATTATCGTTCATCATTTGTCCGCCTTAGCGCAATGTTCATAACAGTCTTGAATCCAAACCAAAACAATTCGATTGAATAATAATAAAGTTTTATCTTGTTCAACAACAATTTTAGATTTATGTCTAGCCGGATCAAATAGCTTATACGGCTTTTAACTTAACGTATACGTACTGGACACCGATAAGTATGTATCAACATGTGATAAAATATAATGATTATCCAAGTGAGGACACTTGTATAACCATGTTTAAAAATTAAAGAACAGAATATATATCTTGATCTACAATAACAGAATAAAGGAACTTGTACAACAATTATAATTTAATAACTTACTTATACAGAATCATTGCATAAGTATATACAAAGTTGAAATATTTGAACAATTGAAAAGAATAGTTAAGATATTATCTTACGCATGTCCATTGCATAAAGTAAATGCAAAGGGTTAGATACTTACCTGATCTGCTGCTTACAGTTATGCAACTTAGTTTTATCTTTTATATCAAGCCCTATCATTAATAAGATCATTCGTTTGATTAGAATCTCATACTATATAAGACATAAGACTTATAATGCGCATCAAAGACATAACTTAATCACATTGTCATGAAAGTTTAACAACCATTGAATCACAAATAAACATTTATCAAGTCAACTTATCTAAGTCCAGATCAATTTCTAAAATATGTCGGTGTACTGACAACTTTATAGGGTATTTATCGAGTCTAAGACTCTATACAGTAGTTCAATATCCATTAAGTATCAGTCATAATATTTTTCATGGCCTTGTAATAATTTTTAAATAATTATTACAATCTATCATAATTTTTGAAAGACCAGAATCATTATTAAATGATTTAAATATTAAATAATTTCATTATCATTAATATTTAATTAATATTAACTATTAATGAAACCATTGCCAAAATATTAAGTTATTTAAAATAACTTAAAATATTTTTAAAGTATTTATATTACCCTTTAAATGATTTTTAAAATAATTAAAATCATTTTAAATAATTACCATTAATATTAAATATTAATGCATTATTTATCCAAATATTAAAAGTCATTAATTAGATCTTAAAATATTTTTATTTCATTTATATCCCTTTTAAATGATTTTTAAATGAATAGAATTATTTTTAAACAAATTATTTAATATATTTATTAAATAAATTTAATATCATTAATATTAAATAAAATCTACCTTTAAATATTAAAAGTTATATTTTATAACTTAAAATATTTTTATAACACTTAAATAATTTTTAGATTATTTTTAAATCATTAATTCTATTTTTTCATAATATATTTAATATATTTATTAAATAAAATAATTATCATTAATATTAATTTATTAATAAAATTCATCACATAATATTAAAAGTTATTAAAAATAACTTAAAATATTTTCTTATATCATAATATATTTTTAAATGATTTTTCATGTATTAAAATCATTTTTAAATAATTTATTTAATATTAAAATTAAATAAATGAAATACCTTTAATATTCCAAAAATATTAAATATTTATGAAATATATTCAAAATTATTAAAATATAATTTTTGGACTTTATAATAATTTTAATAATTTATTTTGCTTTTTAATAATTAAAAACTAATTTTCTATAATTATTTAATAAAAATAATAATTTTATAAATAAAGTGTCGTTTGAAGATCGCTTTATAAGCGTCGTAACTATTTATATAGGTGTTCTTTATGTTCTTGATGAAACCCAGATCTTCATAGCAGTGAACAAGTGAGCAACTTTGACCAAACAATAAACCCTGATCATGTTGTTTTTGGACAAGATGTTGGTCAGATCTTGTAGTGCTAGTGTAAGACTACACGATCCAAAAACAAACATGGCAAAACAACATCATACTAACGAGATCTAAGCCTTCAAAGTAGCTGTCAGAGCTGTTCTTCATTTTCTGGGTTACCTAGAAATGAAAAACAGTTAGACCAACCACTTTTGGGCTTCCACAACTTGGTAATCTTATGTTGTTTTTGTGATTTAAAAGCTGCAGTGTGAAGCTAACATGTAAAATAGTAGATCTATCACAAAACATCACAATAACAACAACAGATCAAGCAGATCCATGTCGGTCAAACCATGTTAGACGACATGTTCAAGCGTTTTCTGGGTTACCTAGAAAACGGCTTCCATGATCGTCTGGCCTAGTTTGACCGTCCACTAAAATCATCCAGTTTGATATATAGGAGATTTGAAGGCATAAACATGTAGTCCATATACCAGACAACAACCTGAATGCAACAAAAACAACAAACAAACAATAACCATAAAGATCAAAGGCGCTCATGAACTTCTTGTCAGACCATTCTGGGCAAGATCTGGGTTACCCAGATTTTGTCCAGTCATGGTCGGTCAATGGGGTTTGACCACCCATATCTTGCCACCTGTTTGTGGTCTGACCTTGAATAAAATTGCAAATGATAGATCACATAACAAACTACAAATATCAACCTTTAAACCAACAAAAACATAAAGAGACTGAGATCTATGGGACTTGACATTAGCTTGTCAGACCATTTTTCTCAGTTTTCCAGATTTTAGAGATCTTGCAATTCAAGCATCTAGATATTATAGGTCCACTTTCTACCAACCCAGATCATTGATTAACACTATATACTACACATTTAAACACAAAAATCTAACATCTAACATGACATTCAAGATCAGATTTGGCTTAGGGTTTTATACCTTTCTTAAGCTATGCTTGAATCTGACTTTCTGATTTGTTACTGGAGGTAGTGGAGCTTTGTTTTGTGACTGAAATGCCTTAAAAATTCGTGGGTTTTGAGAGAGAGAGTTGGTTGAGTGTTTGTAAGTAAAATGAGCAACGTTAGTAGCATTTCTCTCTCTTGATCTATATATATAATTCATATGCAAAGTATTTGGATTATGTAAAGGCTAAGTTGCTGAATTTAGTAGCACATGGATAGGTTTAGGGTGGTTCACCAACTCCAATAGGGCAAAATGTACAAGTTAACTTCAATAATACACATAAGGGTATAATGGTCATTTGTCATATAATTTTAATGGCCTTTTTGTAACTTGGCAAACCTTTAGGGTTTGACCCTCAGGGTTTAACCCTCAGGGTTTAACCCTAAGGTTTATAAAAAAAAATTAATTTCTATGATTTTGTAATTTGACCAAAAATTACACAATTTTAGTTTCTAAAAATTGCAAATTAGTGTTCCTTAATTACATTTAACTTTCTAATTATAAGGAACATGAAAATTAGAATTAAGATTTACAAATTATAATTAAGATTTACAAAATTTAGTATTTAGGGCTTAAAATTAACAATTAAGGTTCCTAAATATCAATTAAGATTAATAATTTAATAATTAAGATTAACAATTTGTAATTAAGGTTAATAATTTACTAATTAGGATTTCTAATTACTTTATACATGAACATTAGGGTTTAAAGTCCACTAATTAGCATTAAACATCCTAAATTAGCAAATAGGGTTTCCCAATTTGACCGTTAGGGTTCCTAATTATCGGTTAGGGTTTTAATTTCACAATTATGGTTTTGAGTCAATAATTAGGGTTTACCTAATTAGCGTTTATATTTACAATATCAGACATTAATAACATTATCACGATTACCTAACCATCTTGAACTCTAATTTATATTTTAAATTAGGGTTTCTCACAGTAATACTAGGGTTTGTCATATTACAGCATAATCGACCAATCATTTTCGGTCCACATACATACAGTACATATTTATAGCACTGAAAAATCAAAATATAATTAATATTTTATTATTATGATCATTTCTTATTCCAAAACCAGAATTAGGGTTTGGATTCCATATCTGATTTACCTTGCATAAATAACATTATTAATTAAGTCAAAATACTTAACTTAATAATCTGAGCTAAAATTCATAATAATTATAATAATCATTCAATATATTATTTAAATAATATAATATCATATTTTCTTTGAAAAATAAATAATAAAAATATTTCTACAATAAAATTAATTATTATAAAAATATAATTTATAATAATCAATAATTCTAAAATAAAATTTATTTGTAATTATTCATGTAATAAATATATTTTATTTATCACATATATATATATATACACACACACACACACATTATCTTGACACATATTTCCTCATATTTATTTTAATAAATATAAAAAAAAATTATACGCAAAATTTATGATTTATTTATATAGAAAATATCGGGTTATTACAATATAGCCTTGTGGTGACACAACAAGCTATATATAAATAAATAGGTAGACAACTCTTGTCAATTACATCAACTATGCAACTCCTTATATTTTGCCTCTTAGATCATAATGGTCAAGTGTGTGCACATCCGAACTAAAATGATTTAAGTTAAGTCCAACCTAGCACTCCATATATTCAAAAAAAAAAAATATTGTCCTTGTGGTGACACAACAAAATAATATTGTTCAATTTTTTTATAAGCATCAAATGTGATAAAATTAACATCTCAAAGAATTACGATAAGCCTTGTGGTGACACAACAAACTTATAATAATTAATTGATACTCTATTATTTTTATCATGCTAGAAGGCGGCGTTCGATATTCCAAATATCTTTGAATACTTAGGACTTAATATAAAAAAGAATTTGAGGGGTTAGCATGTAATTAATTTATCTCATCTTGTTTAGCGTGCATGCACATATATATATATATATATATATATATATATATATATATATATATATATATATATATAATACACGTCATATTAATTAACATACTAAACATGTTTACATAATATATATAATATATATAGTATAAGCATGCATATACAGAATATTATATTCTACCTGGATTGATTATGGACTTATATTCTAGTTTGGTTCACTAGAGCCACCAAGTGAACCAAAAGGTCAAACCCTAGGGGTGCAAAAATTAATATTTAAATATAACTATTACATTTAAACCCGAGCTCCATTACAAACGGGTCTTCAAGCACTCCTTGCTCCTTGATCTCCAATTCTTCAAAATTAATTCTAATTATTCCTATTACAAAACTATTTAAAATAAATAGAAACCTTGATCAGCAGTCAAGGAGAAGTACATAGGAGGGAGTTAGAATTTACATTAAGAAAAATTAGAGAAGACGAGGTACGCAAACCCCATTTAATAAAACACATACATTCATGCATCCAACTAAAATAAAATCCAATTACATTAGTCAATAGTCTATAATCAATCCCATTTATTAACATACACATCTATATATGCATCAATAAATAATATTCATCTCATGAATAATAAACATTCAATATATATATATATATATATATTGATATCATTTAATGGGCAAATTTAGTTAGTATAAAATCTAATTTTGAATCAAAATAAACTCCTTTATTTTAATCCAAATTTAAATCAAAATAAACCTTTTTATTTTAACTTATCCTATTTTGAATAAAATAAACTATTTTATTTTAATCAAAATAAACTAATTTATTTTAATTAATTATGGAATCCAATTCCAAGTTAAAAAAAACTCTTTTATAAAAGAAAACACAAATTCTCTTTCCTATTCGCAAATAAACTCTTTTATTTTGAATATTATGAAATCTTATTTCATATCTAAATAAACTCCTTTATTTAAGGAAACATGAATTCCCTTTCCTATTCACAAATAATGTGACGCCCCCAAATCCGGGTCTCTTCCAACCCGACAGATGATGCTACACGGTATTCATAACTGTACATCCATTCTATTGAAACGACATCAAAATGTGTGAATCAACGACATTCTTATTACATTAATAATATTACATCTCATCCCCAGGTTCTAAAACCAATACATTCTTTGTTCATCATACTATAATATATACAATTTACTAGTTTATTACAAGGTAAACTAATCGTTCATCTTCGTCTTGCCTTTAAAATTGTCGTATTCCTTGGTTCGTTCAATCCTAGCTGCATTCATATGGTTCAAGCAAGAGTGAGCATAACAAGCTCAACAAGTACAACAATTTCTTTTAAATAACATGCTTGAAACATAGGAATCGTATATCTTCAGTAACTGAACAATAGTTATGAAGTACTAACGATAATTTAAAATAGCACTTCTTTTCATTCAAAATATTTTCTAATAACAATATTCAGTAGAATATCAACTAAGGCTCGGAACTATGAGCAGTTCATAATTTCTTTTGAAAAGGACAACCCGGCACTAAGTCCGTAAGTCCGCTATATCTTCTGAGCACTTCCGGGTGATCATATTTCATAGTACTCTATGTTGATCAATACTACATCCATTAAACATATGTACGTTTAAGTTTTGGCAACCTCGCGTGCCCATTGAATAATCGATGAAAAATACATTTGTTTATTCATACATAGACTTACCTTGAATCCGTACCAAACAATTGGCGTAGGATAGCGTTAACAATTCTATATTGAAAGACTTGTAAATAAATCAATCAATCTTCAAGATTAGTCTAGCCGAGTTAAAACTGGCATCGACATTTTTCGTAAAACAATTCATGCATCTCATAACATGAATCACAGAAAACTTGGCTAACACGAAGGTTAGACAAGCATTTAAGAAAAACTTGCCTTTAGCGTCTGCTACAGTAAAAATAACTTTTTCTTTCAGTCTTTACGGTCTCTACAATACATAACCACATAACATACTACATTAGGTCATGAATGAACATACATGGTTCCTAATGAATCTTATCCTTCATCTCAATCTAATCATATATTAGATTTATTACTATCGATTCCGGCTTGCCATTATATTTTACATTATTCTTACCAACTTCTTTCTCTTCTATGTCTTATGTAGATTTACTTTATTAATCCAACTCGTTTCGAGTTAATCATCATTCCTCACGGCATACTAACATCCTTACATTATTAATCGAAACTCGATCGTCATTTGTTAAGTACACTTTATTGCATACTGTTTACGTTCACGTATTACTTAACAACTTTTAGTTGTAACTCTTAATGTTATAGGCCTTATCTTTATTGAATACGGTTCACGTTCCTTATACTTTACGTTCGTCGTTTAACTACTCATTAAACAACATTAAATTCCTAAAGTCATCACTATAACAGTGATTTAAGAAAGGTATTATCATTATTCATTAAGTAATTACATAATCCATACTGGTATTGCAAACCATTGGATTCAGAATCAACTTGGTCAACAAATTTCTACAGCCGTCTTAGCACATTACGTTGTTCTCATTACGTTCATCTTCAATTGATTATTAACCTTTAATCATCATACATTAAGTGTCTAACAATGCCTTAACAATGTTATATTAACACCTTAGTTTATTACTAAAGAGTTATCTTTCATTCTATACTTGTAAACACTCTTGTCTGTCGAAACCCTAGGACTGGCGCCGCGACGCCACAGTTAACTCTGCATCTCACGCCGCGGCACAAGTTAGCAAGATGCTTTGTTCTAGCCTTCATGTCATATGGCGGCGGACTTTAAAAAATTGAGTGAGTCGTGGCCAGCGGACTGACTCGTGCCTCGATAATTTTTACAGATTTTAAATTTTGTGAACTTCCCAAACGCATAACTTCTTCGTTATAAGTCCGAATTAGCTCGTTTAAAAGCCTACGGTTCACAAATTACATACTCTATGCGTTCATGCAAGAATTTTATCTATTTGACTTCGTTTGCTAAAATTTCACCTAGTAGTTCATTTTAACAAAAAACGATAAACGTTCGTGAACGTTCAACGCTCGTTTCTTTGTTCTAAGTCGGAATCCGGTCATTTTTGAGTCCGCAACTCTATAATGCCAAATATGACTTGTCTCCATTGAAACCAATGTTTCCAAGCTCAAACACAAAATACGACTTTCATTCCGAGAATTTCACGAATTTGACGCTTAACATCCAATCGTGTGAATTTCGGCATAACTTCTTTACTAACGATTTGATCATTGTTCTAAATGGATTCTAACCATCATATAAACATTTCAAACTACTTATTACATTAACTTATTTTCAAATTAGGTTTTGACTTATTCTTCATAAGTTCATGGCTTATCAACTTATAACTTTCATGATTTTATTAACTCATGACTTATTATTGATTTAAGTCCTTTACTCAATGTTCTCATATCATATCCAACATACTAACATCTTGGCATACATACTTCATTAACTTATTGACACGATAAGTTATTACTTATTATTCATTAGTCTATAACTTGTAAAAGTATGAAGTACTTATGAATTCACTTTGCATGACTTATCATAGCTTAAATCTTTTAACCATCATCCTTGCTTCTTATTATCATACAATCTTATTAAAGTAAACATATGATAAGTTCATCTAAGCTCCTCATGAGTTCACCACTTAATTAAGTTTGAATTACTTAATCATGACTTATACGGCTTATTAAGACTTAAGCTCTTTGATTACTCATTTCTATCATTCCTTAGCATACAAGTTCTACCACTACCCATTTCCCTATCAATGGAAGAGAAAGAGAATTATGGTTTAAGTCCTTCCCTATGAAGATCACTTGATTAATCCTTGTTCTCCTTCTTGCTTCTTAATTTATGAAGACTAGCTTTCTACCTTTTCTAACTTATTCTCACTTATTCTCTCTAACCAATAAGCTCTCAACTTGTGGATGAAATGAACAACCCCCAAAATGAATAATAAGCTTGCTATTTATAGGAGTTTGCTAGGTTAGGGCATAATGGTCATAAGACCACTCCACCTCCTTACTAAACCTCCATACTATTCATTACTTCAATCCTAAGTTTACTTGCTCACCAAATAAGTTACTTGGCCTCCACACTCTTTGCTTGGCCATCACAACACTTAACCATTAAGTATACTTGTTAATCACACATAAGCACTTTACTTACTTATCCCACATAAGCACTTTACTTAGCCTTTAAATTACTTAACTTATCCTTTGCTTAATACTTAAATCTACTTGCTTAACACACTTAATACTTGGTCACCAATTCACCCATGGGTTGGCTCATGGATCAATCTTTACCTATTGGATCTTATTTTGGCCTTAAGGTTTAATTAACCTAACTTATACATTGGGCTTGCAATTAAATAACCTTGGACCTTAACTTTAATTCTAATTGGACTCAGCCATTCCTACCTTTGGGCCTTATCAATTCTCATTGGACTTTACAATGATCTACATAATCCTACAAGTCCATTACATATGGCTTAAAGCCTTATAACGTATAATTTACGTCTTAATCTCGTATTCTAACTTGTATACTTATTATACGACATTCCATCATTCATACTTACTCGTATAATACCTCGTATTATACTCGGATTCATTACCTCGTACAATACTTACGTATTATACAATCATTGCTTTAATTCATTATACATATTCCATTTCTTTCTCGGAATTCATTTTTCCTAATCGTTAGATTTTAAGTCCGCAAGCAAAAAACTGCGTTTGCCATAACTGAAATATTATTGGATATTCTATCTCATCTCGATATTCTATCATTACGTATTTCTCAGAAGTTCAAAAATAATTCCCGGGCAGAAATGCGTGAATAGTATTTTTCTAAAAAATTTCTTGAAAAGCTTTTATTTTCGTCTTGGAAATTCAAAAACTTTAATTCTATTACGTAGCCAAAATACTACAACATTCTGATATGTCTAGGTCATAGAACGACCCTCGAATAGCTTACTCCCATAAATAATTAATTAAATTCATTTAATCCACATAATAAAAATAGAAAAATTTAATTCTTAAAAATCCAAATTTTCTGGGGCGTTACAAATAAACTCTTTTATTCTGAATAATATGAAATCTTATTTCATATCTAAATAAACTCATTTATTTAAGGAAATATGGATTCATTTTCCTATTCTCAAATAAACTCCTTTATTTTAAAAAATATGGAATCCAATTTCAACTCCAATTAGTTATCATGGAATCCAATTCCAACTCTAATTAGTTAGCATGAAATCCAATTTTAAAATTAAAATTAACTCTTTTATTTTAATATTAAAATAAACCTTTTATTTTAAGATTAAAATAAACTTTTTATTTTAATTATAAAATAATTAAGAATATTATATATATATATATATATATATATATATATATAACTTGTGATTCGCGTGTCACCAAAATGGTAATAGCAAACAAATTTACTAGGTATATATATAACTAATCTAATAATACACATATATAAAAGTTACAAATCTGTAACTTCAATCCAAGTCCATGATTCCCCTGTTAACGTTTAAGATCAAAAAGTGTAATAATGAGTTATATAACATGTCGCGATTTAATAAAAGGTTTAGCGTTTTTTTTAAATAAATAAAATTTTATACAACAAATTATGCCCAATTAAATTATTCTAAACACATATCAATATACATATCAAATTAAAACAATTAATAATTCGCATAAAGGTTTGGCTCTGATGCCACTGTTAGGTTTGTAATATTCATGAACGCAATCAAATTGCACAAAATAAGCGGAAGAATGAAAAATCAGAGTTTTAAAATTTTGCAAATCATATACCCGGATCATCCTTTATGCACAATTATTAATTAAACGAAAAAGAAAGAACAAGAATCATACCCTTGAAGATTCGAGCTTCCTCAAGTACAAGTTCACCTCCAATCTTTTTTGCGTTCAACTTGAATCCACCGAGTTTGGTTCCTTCCTTTGATCAACGTTAGCCACCCAAGTTTTTGGCCTCTAGAGGTGATCCACCAAGGAAGAAGAAAGATTCAAGAAGATGGGTATTTTGCAAAATCCTAATTTTTCTATCTCTCATAGAAAGGGGTGTACTCTCCCAACTATTGGAATTACGTATTCACGTGTTTTGTGAAAGTGTCAACTACCTCCACCCATAATAAGACTCCTCTTATTTATAGATGTGGAAAACCCTCCTTAACAATTAAGGAATTGTGTTTTATTTTAATTAATTAAATTCTTTTAATTAATTAAGCTCCCTAATCATATTAGGGATAATTAATTAAACTTTTTTTTAATTAATTTAACCTCCTAATCTTATTATGAATGTATGAGAGTACTTTTATTAATTCATTCCCAAACTCGCTTAGGAATTAAATAATAATAATAGTAATAATAATAATAAGACTCCTCTTATTAATTTATATTTAATATTTTTAAAATATTAAATAATAAATATTAAGATATTTAATTTATTCTATAACCATAGATTAAATTAAATATACTTAACTTATTATTACGATTATGCCATTAACTTCTTAAATAATTATTCTTCCTTTTATGGTGTGACCTTTTAGGTTCTCCATATTAAACTGGTTGTGAATAAATCAATTAGAACAATTCTAATCTTATTTAAATAAATAAATTAAACTATTAATTTATTTAAATAAATAATATTTATTCTACAATAGGGATAAGCCTCCCTAGCGATCAACGACTTTCCAGATAATATAGATTTCAACATTAATCATAAAAGAACCTTTGAGTAAATAGTTACCGTACAATTCAATCCTTCCACCATACAATGTCCCAAATAAATATAAGACATGGAATTACTGTCAAGTCTTATTTTATTTAAGTATATGTATTTCGACTCTTAAATGCACAACTCCAAATAATGCAAATTAGAAACTCTTTTCTAATTTCATTTTGCCTTAGCCAAGGACTACTGGGTTGTCATTTATCGAATCACATAGGACATTTCTCTTCTTTTACTAGAAGTGGTAAATTCTTTATTGATCATACATTATCTCCATGTACAACTTATTATACCCAAGCATACCCTTTGATATACCCTAAGGGTCTTAAGGAATAAGTTAAAGTATAACTCATCATACACAAGATACTATGATGATCTCAAGTCCAAGGATCACTTGTACTACTATCACTACAGGAATTCCTATTGACAGACAAGTAAAACTCCATTAGGTAATCCTTAGCAAGCCACGTTTAGTGAACTTATTCTCTAATAAGCACCTACATACTTGCTTTAGTGTCTCCACACAAATAATCATGAGATCAATCATCCTCATCCAATGAGCAAGCAACGTATGTACCAATCTATCCGGATTCACTAATCCCCAATTTAATAATCCAACGATTGGGAACTATTTTAGTTTTAAGCTTTCTAAGAATTTAGATCTCATTAGAATGATCATCATCATTATTCTAAAACCATTGCTTAAAACTATGGGTTTATCGCATATTATAAAACAACATCATGTAGATAATTAAAAGCCTTTAATAAATTATTACTTTTTATTAATAAATGAATAAGATTGTTACAAAGTATATGCTTTATCATCAAACATGATTGGCTTGTGTGCATACTACTTTCAGAATAGATACGATCATTTGGAAAGGCTAAGTCAATGCGAGATGGAAGATATAGCATGGAGAGACGAAGTCAGCAGGAGAATAAGAGCTCAAGAGTATTCAAATCCTCCAAGGAACAAAAGGAAGAAGAAATAGAGATACGTTAAAACTCATTTCTTATTGATGTAACTAAACTTAATTGCAATATCTGTGATGCCCCCAAAATAGGTATACATCACCCATCTTGAGTCTCCAAATACATGGAACATAAATCAAATACAAACTTAATTATACAACTGTCGGGTAATATACGACAAAACATAGCTGAGAGTTTAAACAAGAATATTGCCTTCTAAACAATATCCACTCTAAATGGAGTCCTCATTATAATTATTATCACACTATTACAAAGAATAGTGAGGACTACTAAAACAACCATCTGAACTGTTAATCCGTTCCCCGACCAGTCCTAGCTATATTCTCATTTCCCGAAGAGAACAGTGAAAGAAAAAGGTGAGTTCAAATAGCCCAATAAGAAATATTATGACTAAGATAATGGAGAATAAATTATCCTTAGCCTTCAACAGTATAACAACTGATAGAATACAATAGACAACAAGTTTTAGATCAACAACTGCAATGGAATAAACAATCCATTAGAAGAGCCAAGTAGAGCATGATATCTACTATCTTCTATGATTTAAAAAGTTTTTCATCAACTTTATCGTTGAGACTCAACTTAATAAATAAACCACATCATCGAATCATCCCTTCACTATGGGCCAAGGATATTAATGTAATCATCAATGGTCAAAATTATACCGAATAATCCTTGGTCATAATCATACCAACAACTGTCCATCAATGCACTACGGGCCAATGAGGACTTTTACCACATCATTTATAATATTACATGTCATGATTATACCGAATGATCCCTGGTCATAATCATACCAATCAACAGTCCATCTATGTACATAAGCCAAAGCTAACTTTCATCACAATATAAGAATAAGGATGATGACAATGTTATAAGCATTAACCAAACGAAATCAAAGATAAATATTAAAGACTTTAAATTTATCTAGAGTTTAAAAATATCCAAATTGTCATCATGATACCGCTTCGTGGAGTAAAATTCAAGAATGATATTATATCAAAAATGATTTGGACCGAAAAGAAAACAATTTTTGTCATGAATAGTACTCCGGGTGAATAATACCCGGGTGAATAGTACCCCTTGAATAGTACTTTGGGAATAGTACCCTATGAATAGTACTTAATAAATAGTACTCATAAATAGTACTTTATGAATAGTACTTCATGAATAGTACTTCGTTAATAGTACTCGTAAAAGGAAAATATAGAAGAAAATTATATTCCATGATGAGTACAAAAGAAAGGATATCTCATACGAGTATAATAGAATACACGAAACTGCAAATGGATTTTAATCCGCAATGCGGTAATCCACGTAGACAGATTATTTTCACAATTTAATAAAGAATGAATATGAAGGGTCATTCACCATGCATGCGGTAGTCCGCGTAGACATGTTATTCCAACAGAATAATAAAGAATGGAATAATAGAAGAATTTCACCATGCATGCGGTAGTCCGTATAGACAGGTTATTCCAACAGAATAATAAAGAATGGAATAACAGAAGAATTTCACCATGCATGCGGTAGTCCGCGTAGACAGGTTATTCCAATAGAATAATAAAGAATTAAGTAACAACCCTTACGAGTATTAAAAGAAAATAACTCTCTTCATGAATATGAAAGAAATAATACCCCTTACGACTGTTAAAGGAAAATAATATTCCTACGAATATTGAACGAATATGAAATTCCTTACGAATATTGAAAGAAAATAATATTCATACGAATACGAAAAAATAATATCTCTTTAGAATATGAAATAAATAATACCCCTTACCTCAGAAGAAAACTGGATACTGGAATAGTGAAGTAGCAGACTTCTCTTCTTCTTTCTCTCTATAACTTCTCTCTCTATAGCTTCTCTCTCTATAATTGCTCTTGTGAGTCTTAGTGAATTGGTGAGAATGAAGGAAGAATGAGCTTCTATTTATAGGAAAATATAGTTTTAATAATTGCACATTTTGGGGCTCAAAATATTACAGTATAATACCTTCATCTTTTTCTTCATTTTTAATTTAGTCCTGCAAGTATTATCAAACTTGCACCACCTCCCTTAATAGTACATTATGTGAATCAATAGTACAATCATATGACTCAATAGTTCTATACATGTGAAAAAAATAATTACAATATAGTACCTTCATCTATACCTCCATTTTTAATTTAGTCATGCAAGTATTATCAATCTTGCACCACCTCCCCTAATAGTACATGCATGTGAATCAATAGTATACATATGTGAATAAATAGTTATAAGCATGTGAATTAATAGTAATTAATTGCTCATTTATCTGATTAATTACCCAATTGGTCAATAAAACCTCCAGACATCAATTATTATCAGAATAGATGTCGATTTCCACTAACACTAATAATCTTAACACAATCAAAATATCAATTTCATCTTTAATCAACACGAACGTATTCATCATTAATATTATATCTCACAATATTTAACAACTAGATCATTCCCAAAAAAGAGGGGGCTTTCCGATAAGGATTTCTCCCTATTGGCGCGCAATTAGGTCACCAAACCTCTCCTCGACAAAACTTTTTAGACATCGTCAATATTGCAAATAATAATATGAATAACTTTTTTGTCTCAATTATTAATTTAATAGTATAAAATATTGATACTGTGGTAATAATTGAATCAATAATATGAGAGATATTATGCAGCAATTACTGTAGAAATAATTGAGTATAACTGAGTGATTTCTCACGTAAGCATCAATAATCAATACCGTGTGCTACTATGCAACCACGTGTATTATTGTACTTTTACTACCGGGTAGTTCAACAGTTTAACGGTAAAACATTCGCCGTTATTTTTAGAAAAAGATATTTCTATCATTTTTTAACTACGACAATACTTCTGTTGCGGGGTCCACCAATGATTATGCCGTCGTACGAATATTTCCTGTTAAAATGAATATTCCCCGACCAGTAGAATATTCCCTGACACAATAAATATTTTATATCAACTTGCTTACTTTGCAAAATTTTCATATATCACCCTTAACTTTAACCCTTTCAGAATTTAACCATTTACTAAATAATATAATAATTATAAGAAAATTGAATACTTTCATTTCATAAAATTCGGGATCTCATAATCTCTTCTCCTTATGAAATTTTTCCCTTGAAATTTATGTACGTACCTGGTATGTCGAAGAGATGATGATACCTCGTCAAATTCTAACTCTTGAGTTATAACCTTTGAGCGTAGAATATATTCATTCTTATCCAACATTTTAAAAGGTATCTCCTCATACGTTAAATCTTCTGCTATCTTGTCTAGTTCTAATTCAATAATGTGGTTCGGGTCATCCACATATTTACGTAACATCGATACGTAAAAAACGTTCTGAACACGCAACATACTTGGCGGTAAAGCGAGTCTATAGACCACAGTTCCTACTCAATTGAGGATTTCGAATGGCCCAATTAAATCGAGGGTTGAGATTTACTCTCTTCGTCGATTCTTACTTCTAGAATAACGCCCCCTTGAACCTTCTTCTTCACATTCATCA
This sequence comes from Panax ginseng, assembly GCA_020205605.1. Lineage (NCBI taxonomy): Eukaryota > Viridiplantae > Streptophyta > Magnoliopsida > Apiales > Araliaceae > Panax > Panax ginseng. The sequence continues at coordinate 85,980,626 of CM035139.1, read as the reverse complement.
GCTCTAGGTGTGTATCTTGTGCGATTTTAACTTTATCGGTTAATTGATTCTACTCGTATTATTTGACATTATCACATGGGTCCTTAGAGTCTTTAACTCTATCTTTATCATTTGCAAGTAATATGAAATGGGTCTTTGTGTTAACAACGTTATAATCGTAAACGCATACGATCTTCTACTCAATGCATCAGCTACTATGTTCGCTTTTTCCACGACAATATTGAATGGTATGGTCGTAATCTTCAACAGCTTGAGCCAACGTCTTTGGCGCATTATACATTTATTTTGGTTGAAGAAATATTTAAGAGTTTTAGAAATGGGTTTTGTACTGGGGTCAATACAAAATTTGATTTCACGCTCTGGGGTAGGCAAGGAAGTCTTTAGAGAATACGTCAGGAAATTTATTAACGATAGAAATATCATTTAAAAACTGTGACTCTCATCCAAGACTTGGATAACACATGTAATGAATGTTTCTCAGAAATTTGTAATTTAATTTAAATATTTATTGAATTAAATAAATATTTTAAATAATTTATTTATTGAGAAAAAATAAATAATTGATGAATTGTGGTGAATTAATTTAGTAACTAAATTGATTAATGTTAAATTAAATTGAGTAATGATAATTTTATTTGAAGGATTTAATTTAAGAAAATAATTAAATTAAATCAATTGCTTAATATTTAAGAAAATAATTAAATTAAATGAATTGTTTAATTTAATTTAAATGAAATAAATAAATTAAATAAAGTGATGTTTACATTTATTAATTAAATTAGATATATAATTATTTATTAATTATAAGCATATAATAATTATTATTTATTATAAGATATATAATAATAATATTAATTATATATTATATAATTTATTTAAATTAACTAAACTAAAGTTATTTATTAAATAAATTAAAAATGTGACAATTGGAAACTATATAATAATAATATATATAAAAATAAATTTAGTTATGGGATTTTATGTTTTAGCTGAACAAAGGCCTTGTGGCCTTTGGCTAAATTGTGATGTAGCGTCTTTTGTTTTTTTACTAGAGATGAAATATTGGGAGAGTTAATATTAGTTCATTCATTTTTTCTTATTTTATCTAAGCTAAGAGGTAATAGAGAGTGAGAGAGAAGTTTGGAGGCTTTGAAGAGAGAAATCTCTGAGAGTTTGAAGAGGAAGGAGAGGATTGCTAAACCTTATTATCATCTTTTGCTTGCATATAATCAAGGATTAAAGGTAAAGGTATAAACTATTTCTATTTTTATTTTTAGTTTTTTATAGTATATATATATATATATTTGGTATATTTGAAATCACGTGAATTGTGATATATATATATTCATATATATAGATTTGCAAAACTACATTAATTATCATGTATACTTGTTATTTGTTATCAAATTAATGAAAAATTGGGTGTGAGGAAGAAAAAATGAAAATCATAGTGTTTATGTTCATTATAAAATGGCCTTAGAAAGTACCAAATTTCTTGTCGATATGTGATGTAATCTGTAATTTGTTGGTGGATTGTGATAATATATTAAGAAAGCGAAAACAATGTAGTTTAAATCGTGTCGAATGATTAAGAAAGCGAATTAAATGGTGATCAAATTCGTTAAAAGTAAAAATGAAGAAATTTGGGAAAAATATAGTTTTGATTCTTCAAAATGATGTTTATATAATGTTTTTGTATATAGAATGGTGTTTAGCATGTATAACTATAATATGACAAAGTGTTAGATGTTGAAGTTGGGAGATTTTACGTAGAATTGGGATTTTTTGGCCAAAGCAGTCGATTTGAGCTTACGCAAAAAAAACTGAAACTGAGGCATCGTGGTGGCAGGTTGTTTGTCTGCGTGTTGTCCATGTGTGTGAGCATATGCTATATATATGGTATTATGGTAGCGTTGCATGATATGTGTGGCATGTGTTACCCGTGTATTATTGGCGTTGTTTGGTTGCGGCGGTGAGTAGCGATGATCATGAGACGATGAGTCTGCAGCTTAATTGCGAATTAAATGCGTAGCGGACTTGGGTTAGTTTAGCATGCATGTTAAGGATATTAAAACATAAAGTGGACTACTGAATAACAGATTGTAAGGTGTTGTAATACAAAGTGTAAAAAAAGAGTTTTAGGTGATTGTTAATTGGGTTATATAATGAAACTAAAAGTGATGTTTTCAAAAGTTAGAAATGAGCAGAGTAAGTTATGTTGGCTCGTAATGCGATTTGATTAGTTAAAGTATGTTAACCTAAATGGTTAGGTGCTAGGTTAGGGTTATGACCTAAATGATGGTTTAATACCCATAGTGTTAATATTCATACAACTAATTGTTGTTTGCGATTGTAATGATATGTGTAGGGTAATTGGAGATTATTTTACACTTGTGTAGCTTACAAACAAGGCAAGTTCCTAAACCTTAACTCTTTACATTGAGCAAGCTTTCTAACTTCATTCTTTTCATATTGAATGCATGTTCCCATTCCTAAATCGTTATTGTACAAGTTCCTAAAAATTCTTGTAAGGTTGAGCAAGCCTAGTTTATCTTGAGTATGTTTGTGCAAGCTCTTGTAACCTAATTAGATTTACATCGAAGCGAGCTTTACTTTCCTTATTATCATTGAAGCATATATTGTTCTAATACATTGATTCATAGAAGATTGTTCTAAACTCCTTTGAATATAGCACTTTGCATGTATATCATGTTATTCGATTATATATATTGTTGATATCCGATCTTTGACTTTAATAGCCTTGTTGATTATACATTCTCGTATTAAACCTTTATTGATGGAAGTTGAATAGTGTTCTAAAATTCTAGAACAACGATAAGCTAGTTCCAAACTAAACTTTCTTTAGTGCGGAAATTCTAAATTCAAATTGAGACGAACAACCTAATATAGGGGATTTTTTATGCGTGTAAACGTTTAGATGTTTGTGCACAATACATGGTACAAAGGGTTGATCCCCCCAAAATGCGCTAAGAAGAGTGCATGCGGTCTAATATTTATTAAGGTTAAGGTAATAATACCTATATACTAGGAGACATAGTTAAGTGGTCTTAAGACCCTCGGAGACATTGATTTTTTGACTTGTTTTCTATTCTTAATTCACAGAACAAGTTCATTATTGCTAGCATTCATTGTTCATTCTCATGTTGTTATTATTACTACTTCTATATCGGTGAGCAATTGTTTGCTCACTCTTGCATTTAACTTTTGACATGACTAAAGTTGAGAAAGTTGATGAGCCATCTACTAGCAAAGGAAAGGGCAAAGATGTCCAAATGTTGAAGACTTATGAAAATTTTATTTTAATGAATTATGTTAAAGACTTGTTTTAATATGTATGTGTATTCCATGAACTTATGTAATAATTTTAAGGTTAGATTACACAGGATTTATTTTGAGATTATGATGTAACCCTCTAATGGGAAAAATGATTGTTTAAGTTATTTAAATTATGTCTTTATCCTTTGATTATGGGTAGTTAGATGTAATGTTTTGGATAGTGAACACCAAATTCTGTGGGAATAGAGTACCTGGATTTGGGGGTGTCACAGGTTGGTATCAGAGCTTTAGGTTATGAACCTTAGGTGGGGAAACCTTAGGAAGTAACCTTTAAGGAAATAGAAAATATAGAGGTGTTTAACTCTTATCGAGTTTTAAGGAATGGATTAAGGTATCCATTGAAGCTAAATAATAAAAGACATTATGTGCTATGTGTTTAATAACTTATGTGCTTTCATGAGTATCGAAAATGTTAAGTAAAACTTAAAATATTTTGTTGTCGGGATGTCTAACGAAGGAGGATCCGGTCCGGCTAGAGAGTGATACCTCGGTACCTAGAGATGATGAACCGGGATATTCATGTAGTGCGGGGAGCAGATTGATCCGGGAGGATGTGCACATGTGCCGATCCAGGAGGATAGTTACGAGGATATAGAGGAGGATGATGAGAAAGAGGATCTGAGGAGTTTCCACCAAACTCCATATCGGTGAGAGATGTATGATGCTCTGTGTATGGCCGTAACATATAGAATTCGGGGACGAGGTTGAGGAGGCGAAGGAGATGGTTGAGATGCATCATGCTTGATGGAAGCGAGAAGGATCTGGAGATTCGAAACTTGACTCAAAACTTGGAAACACGGAGTGGGATCTAGTTCATACCAAGGTCGGACATGAAGACTTGTTAGCGATGTAAGCGAGAAGATGAAAGGCTGACATGGAGAAATTAAAAGATGATTTCAAGGAGGAATCGACTAAGCGTGCAAGAAGCGGAGGATGCTTGGATGAAGGCGACTCAGCGTGCGAGACCGTCTTTGAGCTAAGGTCCAGTGAAAGAAAGCCAAGATGAAGGAGATGGATTATGCTTTTAATTACTGCGATTGATAGGGCCGAGGATCGAGTCTATTATTACCCACCTCGGTTTGAGAATTCATAGTGGTTAAGTGATGGATCGTAGAAGCGGCGTATATGGAGTATCATGGAGGAAGAGCGTCGGGAAGCCTTACGACGTCTTAATATACTAGATAGAATAATAATAATAATAATAATAATAATAATAATTAATAATGTGATATAAATAAATAATAATAATAAATCCCTTATTTTGAGATAAATAAAGGGATAGTATGAGTATGTAATCACACGAACTTGTTTAGTTTAGGAAAAGTGAATGTTATTATAGCGGTTATGCTATCTTTAACATGTTTTAAAACGTTATGAATGAATAAAATATCAAAGTTTATTTGAAATGTTATGTGTTATAGCTTTAATCTTGGAATGTTTAAGTTAAACTTTAAATACCCAAGAAGTTGAGTAATGAACTAATAAGCGTATATTTTAACGAAAAAATGCCTCTAAGAAAAGACCACGTCAACAAGCACCTCCTCCAGGGGGTTACTAATAATAACAACAAGACCAACGCTAATCCGGTTCGTGATTTGGTAGCTCTCATTGACGGGTGCACTTGCGAATCAACCATGACTCAAGTCACGACTTTCAAAGAATTCAAAGCGGTTGGACCGCCCGAGTTTCAAGGGTCTATGAATCCGTGGAAGCCCAAACTGGATCATGGAAATGGAGAAGGTGTTAGATGTTGCTAGAGTTAACGAGGATCGAAGAAAAACGCGTTACATAGCGTTCATCTTTGAAGTCTGAAGCTAGCTCTTGGTGGCAAGCAAATAAGGTTAAATGGAGGACAAGGAGTGATAGCGTGGGATAGATTTAAGGAGATGTTCTTTGAAATGTACTTTCCGGTGAGTTCTCGGAATCGGTTGGAAGTGCAATTTACGGAGTTGAAGCGAGGAACGATGGCGGTGCGAAATATCTTTGCGAAATTTAACGAGTTGGCAAGGTTTGCCACTTATCAAGTCAATCTGGAATGAGCGTAAAAGCGAGAAGATTCGAACAAGTTGAAGCCACGGCTTTACAATGAAGGTTCAATGTTCGGTTAAACACATTTGCGGTATCTTTGGAAAAAGGCAATTATCGCGGAAGGTGGAAGCGATGCCTTGACCAAATACAACCAAGAACAAGAAGAAGAAGAAGAATGAGAATGAGAATAAAATTTGGTGGTAGTAATAATGTTGAAGTAATAATCGAAAAAGGAAATGGGCGAGAATTCATTGCGGGGAGACAACAACAAAATCAATCGTGAAAGAAAAAGTTTGAAGCTTGTGCAACGTGCGGGAAGAACCATCTTTGGGGTATGTTTGAAGGGAAAGCGGGTGTGTTTCAAGCTGTGGTCGGGAGGGACACATTGCATTGAAGAACTATTTTAGTCAGAAGAAAGGGCATGTTTTACTGCGGTTCAAAAGGATCACATGGCTCGTGATTGCCCTAAAGCCCGTGTAGGAAGTGCAAGTGGTGGAAAAGGAAACAACAACGGTGGTGGTGCATTGACTATCATTTGGACCCGGCCTGGTCAATGCCGACCTCTGCGAGGACTTTCAATATGGCCAAATGCGGGATCTTTGTCTGATCTAAGGATGTGGTGTCGGTATCATTCCGATTAATGGTATTAATGCTTATGTACTATTTGATTAAGTGCTACTTGTTCATTTATATCAGATGAATTTGCTCGAAACTTAGATTTGCCTCGGGAAGAATTAGAATTTCCTTTAAGTATAGAGATTGCGAATAAAGGAAGTGATTCTGTTAGATTTGTATATAGGAATTGTAGAGTGGTTATAAAGGTCACGAGATGATGGTAGATTTGATACCAATTAGACTTGGTGAGTTTGATGTTATCTTTGGGAATGGATTGGTTATTCAATTACGGAGCGATAATTGATTGCCAAAGGAAGTGTGTTAACCTTATGACTCGTCGAAAGGTTGTGTTCTTTAGCGACAAGTCACCTCTCGACAAACAAGTTGTCGGCGGCGGTGATGCAAGCCAAGTTGTTGAGACAAGGATGTGTAGGATACTTAGCCTACATAGTCGATACTATCTGAAGAAGAAGAGTGCAAAGTTAGAAGAAATCTGGATCATAAGAGATTTTGCGGCGTATTTCCAAGATGATTTGTTGGGGTCTTCCATGGGATCGACAAATCGAGTTTGTGATTGACTTACTACCGAGAAGCGACCCCGATATCTAAGGCACCATCTGAAATGGCCCGGTAGAGATGAAGAGTTGATGGTGCGATTGCAAGAATTGCTTGACAAAAATATATTCGGTAGTGTGTTTACATGCATAGGGAGCACCGGTGTTGTTTGTTAAGAAGAAAGATGGATCGATGCGGCTCTGCATTGATTATTCTGAGAAATTGAATAAGGTCACGATTAAAAATAAGTATCCATTACCTAGAATCGATGACTGTTTTGATCGATTGAAGGGAGCGAGATATTTCTCGAAGATAGACTTGAGAAGTGGTTATCATCGATTGAAGGTGAAATAGGAGGATGTACCAAAAATAGCGTTGAGAACTTCGGTATGGTCATTCTGAGTTTACGGTTATGTCTTTTGTTTTAACTAATGCACTGCGGCGTTTCATGGATTTGATGAGCAGGGTGTGTTTAAACCATTCTTAGACAAATTTGTGGTGGTGTTTATTGATGATATATTGGTATATTCCAAAACCAAAGGAACATGTGGAACATTTGAGATTGACGTTGGAGCGTTGAGAAAAGAAGTTGTATGCTAAGTTCTCAAAATGTGAATTTTGGTTGGAGCGTGTATGCAGTTTCTCGGACACGTTATTGATAAGGATGGAATTTGGTAGATCCATCAAAGGTTGAAGCTTGTAATAATAAAGCTGGGATCGGTAGAAGACACCATCGTCGAGTAAGGGAGTTTCTTAGGATTGGCGGGTTACTACGGCGTTTATTTCAAGACTTTTCCAAGATCGCGACTCAGTTGACAAATTTAACTAGGAAAAGCGGTTAAGTTTGTTTGGATGAGAGAAGTGTGAGAAAGTTTTGAGAATTGAAAAAGAGGTTGAGTTCGACACACTGTGTTGTCGTTGCTGATGATCTGAGGAAATTTTGTGGTGTATAGTGATGCATCGCATAAAGGACTAGGTTGTGTGCTTATGCGAGAATGCGAGTTATTGCGTATGCATCACGTCGTCGTTGAAAGATTACGAGAAAGTGTATCAGACTCATGACTTAGAGTTAGCGGCGGTGGTGTTTGCCACGAAAATTTGGAGACATTATCTTTATGGAGAGAGGTGTGAGATATATATCTGAGCCATAAAAAAGTCTGAAGTATATCTTTACACAAAAAGATTTGAACATGAGACAAAGAAGATGGTTGGGCCGATCATCAAAGATTATGATTGCGAGATTTTCTATCATCCGGAAAAAGCGAATGTTGTTCTTGATGCCTTAAGTAGGAAGGGGCGGGAGAAGTTAATGATGTTAGCTTGATCGAGAGAAGCTAGTGTCGAAAATGGCTAAGATGGAGTTGGAAATTAAATATCAAGCGAATCAGATGAAAAGTTATTCGGATGGGGAAATAGTTCAATGTTGGTGGATAAGGTGAAAAATGCACAAATTCGGGATGAAGACTGCGAAAAGATAAAACAGAAAATATCTGAAGGTGAGGAAAAAAAATTCAAAATCGATTCGGAAGGGTTACTTCGATTTGAAGGGAGAATTTGGGTTCCATGATACCGAAAGTTAAAGAAGAAATTACGAGTGAAGCTCACAATTCAAGATATTGATTCACCACAGGAGTACAAAGATGTACCAAGATCTTAAACATCATTTTGGTGGTAGAATATGAAGAGGATGTGGTGAGTGTGTGTGTGAAATGTTAGCGTGTCGAGAAAGTCAAAATTTGAACATCAAAGGCCAAGCGGATTATTACAACCGTTGGAGATACGAATGGAAATGGGAGCATATCACAATGGATTTTGTGGTAGGTCTCTTCCAACGACCCAACAAGGTTCTGATGCCATTTGGGTGATTGTCGATCGGTAATGAAGTCGACACACTTTTGCCAATCAAGATTCGATTTACCTAGATCGGTTAGCAAAAAGTATACGTGAAGGAAATTGTTTCAAGACACGGTGTACTGTGTCCATTGTATCGAACGAGAGATCCACGTTTCACATCTAATTTACGAAAGCGATTACAAGAATGTTTGGGAACACGGTGAGAATGAGCACACGACGTACCATCCTCGAGCCAAGCGGACAAAGTGAGAGAACCATCCAAACACTAGAGGATATGCTCGGGCATGTATCATGGATTTCAAGGGAAATTGGGATGACCATCTACCATTGGTGAATTTTGCTTATAATAATAGTTATCACGTGAGTATTGGCATGCTTGCCTTACGAAGCGTTATCTGGCGAAAATCTGAGAACTCCAGTTATCTTTGGGATGAGGTAGGTGAGCGTCGGCTATTGGGTCGAAATTGGTACAATGATTATCGAGATCATCAAAGTGATTCGAGCAAGATTAATAGCGCACAAGATAGATAGCGGAAGAAATATCTTGATCGACATCGACAAAATAGAGAATTCGATGTCGGTAGTTATGTTTTCTTGAAAGTGTCTCCTGGGAAGGAAAAAATTCGATTTGGCGAGAAGGGAAATTGAGCCCTAGATTTATAGGACCTTTTGAAGTGCTTGACGAGTTGGTGAAGTGGCGTCTGAGATAGCTTTACCTCGGGAGTTGGAGCATATTCATAATATTTTCCATGTATCGATATTGAGGCCATATAAGCACGATTATAAACATGTTATAGAATATGAGCCCTTACAGGTTTGAGAAAGATTTGTCATATGAAGAAGTCCTGTGTTCAATTGTTGTGAGAAAAGAGCAAATCTTGAGGAATAAGGTGATACCTTACATTAAGGTAATCTGGAGGAACCACAATCTTTGAAGAAGCTACGTGGGAACTTGAAAGCGTTATGATGAAGAATTATCCTCGATTGTTTGCTTGATTTTGTATAGCGATTACGGGGACGAATCTCTTGTTAAGGAGGAAGAATGTAACGAATAAATTTTTTGAGTTGTGATTCTGGGGACAAAATCCTTTTAAGGAGGGAAGGATGTAACGATCGAGAAATTTGTAATTTAATTTAAATATTTATTGAATTAAATAAATATTTTAAATAATTTATTTATTGAGAAAAATAAATAATTGATGAATTGTGGTGAATTAATTTAGTAACTAAATTGATTAATGTTAATTAAATTGAGTAATGATAATTTTATTTGAAGGATTTAATTTAAGAAATAATTAAATTAAATCAATTGCTTAATATTTAAGAAGAAAATAATTAAATTAAATGAATTGTTTAATTTAATGGAAATAAATAAATTAAATAAAGTGATGTTTCTAATTTATTAATTAAATTAGATATATAATTATTATTAATTATAAGAGTATAATAATAATAAGAATTTTATTATTATAAAGTTATATTTAAATTAAATTAAACTAAAGTTATTTAAATTAACTTAAATTAAAAGTGTGACAATTGGAAACTATATAATATAAATATTATTTAATAATCTAGTTGGGGGGATTTATGTGTTTAGCCAAACAAGGCCTTGTGGCCTTTGGCTTATTCAATTGTATGAACCTTTTTTTTTTACTTTGGCGATGAGTTAGTGGGAGAGTGGCCATTTATATATTCTATTTCGTTTTTTTTTCTAAGGCTAGTTCACTAGTTTATTTAGATTGTATCCTAAGCTAAGAGAGAGGTAGAGAGAGTGGAGAGAAGAAAAAAGAGGAGAGAGAAGGTTCTCTGAGAGGTTTCAAGAGGAAGGAAGGGATTTCTAAATCTTATTATCATCTTTTCTAGCATATAATCAAGGTATAAATATATATATTCTATTTTTTTTTTAGTTTTTGGTATATATATATATATATATTTTGGTATGATTTGGAAATCACGTGAATTGTGATATATATATATTCATATATAGTTTGCAAAACTCTTGTTAATAATTATCATGTATACTTGTTATTTGTTATCAAATTAATGAAAAATTGGTGTGTAGGAAGAAAAAAATGAAATCATAGTGTTTATGTTCATATAAAATGGCCTTAGAAAGTACCAAATTTCTTGTCGATATGTGATGTAATCTGTATAATTTGTTGGTGGATTGTGATAATATATTAAGAAAGCGAAAGCAATGTAGTTTAAATCATGTCAAATGATTAAGAAAGCGAATTAATGGGTGATCGAATTAGTTAAAAGTATAAAAATGAGAAAATTTGGGAAAAATATAGTTTTGATTCTTCAAAATGATGTTTATGTAATGTTTTGTATATATAGAATGGTGTTTAGCATGTATAACTATAATATGACAAAGTGTTAGATGTTGAAGTTGGGAGATTTTACTATAAAATTGGGATTTTTGGCCAAAGCAGAGTCGATTTTGAGCTTACTGCAAAAAGCTGAACCCGAGGCATCGTGTGGTAGTGTTTGTCATGCGTGCAGCGTTGTCATGCGCGTATATATGGCATATAGTATGACATGTGGCGCTTGCATGCATCATGATGTGATGCGTGATTACCAGTGTGTGTTCTTGCATGCGTGCCGCATGAGTAGCCGATCATGAGATAGTGAAATCTACTTAATTGCGCGAGTCATGCGTAATGGACTTGGGTTAGTTTAGCATGCATGTTAAGGATATTAAAACATAAAGTGGACTACAATAACAGTTTGTAAGGTGTTGTAATACAAAGTGTAAAAAGAGTTTTAGGTGATTGTTAATTGAGTTATATAATGAAACTAAAAGTGATGTTTTCAAAAGTTAGAAATGAGCAGAGTAAGTTATGTTGGCTCGTAATGCGATTTTTGATTAGTTAAGTATGTTAACCTAAATGGTTAGGTGCTAGGTTAGGGTTATGACCTAAATGATGGTTTAATACCCATAGTGTTAATATTCATACAACTAATTGTTGTTGCGATTGTAATGATATGTGTGTGGGGGTAATTGGAGATTATTTTACACTTGTGTAGCTTACAAAAAAAGGCAAGTTCCTAAACCTTAACTCTTTACATTGAGCAAGCTTTCTAACTTCATTCTTTTCATATTGAATGCATGTTCCCATTCCTAAATCGTTATTGTACAAGTTCTAAAAATTCTTGTAAGGTTGAAAGCAAGCTTAGTTTATCTTGAGTATGTTTGTGCAAGCTCTTGTAACCTAATTAGTTACATCGAAAGCGAGCTTTACTTTCCTTATTATCATTGAAGCATATATTGTTCTAATACATTGATTCATAGAAGATTGTTCTAAACTCCTTTGAATATAGCACTTTGCATGTATATCATGTTATTCGATTATATATATTGTTGATATCAGATCTTTGACTTTAATAGCCTTGTTAGATTATACATTCTCGTATTAAACCTTTATTGATGGAAGTTGAATAGTGTTCTAAAATTCTAGAACAACTTTAAGCTAGTTCCAAACTAAACTTTCTTTAGTGCGGAAATTCTAAATTCAAACTGAGACGAACAACCCTAATATAGGGGATTTTTTATGCGTGTAACGTTTAGATGTTTGTGCACAATACATGGTACAAAGGGTTGATCCCCTAAAATGCGCTAAGAAGAGTTGCATATAGTCTAATGATTTATTAAGGTTAAGGTAATAATACCTATATACTAGGAGACATAGTTAAGTGGTCTTAAGACCCTCGGACATTGATTTGAACTTGTTTTCTATTCTTAATTCACGAAACAAGTTCATTATTGCTAGCATTAGTTGTTCATTCTCATGTTGTTATTATTACTACTTCTATATCGGTGAGCAATTGTTTGCTCACTCTTGCATTAATTCTTTTTACACTAAAGTTGAGAAAGTTGATGAGCCATCTACTAGCAAAGGAAAGGGCAAGATGTCCAAATGTTGAAGACTTATGAAAATTTATTTTAATGAATTATGTTAAAGACTTGTTTTAATATGTGATGTATTCCATGAAACTTATGTAATAATTTTAAGGTTAGATTACACAGGATTTATTTTGAGATTATGATGTAACCCTTTAATGGGAAAGATGATTGTTTAAGTTATTTAAATTATGTCTTTATCCTTTGATTATGGGTAGTTAGATGTAATGTTTTGGATAGTGAACACCAAATCTCATGTGGGAATGGAGTACACGGATTTGGGGTGTAGTTCTCATTACAATTATTATCACACCATTTCACGTAATAGTGAGGACTACTAAAACAACCATCTAGATCAATCAATTTGTTCCCAGACCCAAATATATTTTCATTTCAAGAGAAACAATGAAAGAAAAGGGTGAGCTCAACTAGCCCAGTAAGAAATATTATGACTAAGATAATGCAGAATAAATTATTCTTAGCCTTCAACAGTATAACAACTGATAGAATACAATAGACAACAAGTTTTAGATCAACAACTACAGCGGAATAAGCAATCCATTAGAAGAGTCAAGTAGAACATGATATCTACTATCTTCTATGATTTAAAAAGTTTTTCATTAACTTTATTGCTGAGACTCAGCTTAATAAATAAACCACTTCATCGAATCATCCCTGCACTACAGGCCAAGGATATTCATGTAATCATCAATGATCATGATTATACCGAATAATCCCTAGTCATAATCATACCAACAACTGTCCATCAATGCACTACTGGCCAATGAGGACTTTTAACACATCATTTATAACATTACGGCTCATGATTATACCGAATGATCCCTGGACATAATCATACCAATCAACAGTCCATCTATTTACGTAAGCCAAAGATGACTTTAATCACAATATAAGCATGGGGATGATGACAATGATATAAGCATTAATCAAACGAAATCAAGGATAAATATTAAAGACTTTAAATTTATCCAGAGTTTAAAAATATCCAAATTGTCAACATGATACTGCTTTGTGGAGTAAAATTCAAGAATGATATTGTATCAAAAATAATTTGGACCGAAAAGAAATCAATTTTTGTCATGAATAGTACTACGGGTGAATAATACCCAGGTGAATAGTACCCTATGAATAGTCCTTTATGAATAGTACTTTGTGAATAGTACCCATGAATAGTACTTCATGAATAGTACTTATAAAAGGAAAATACAAAAGAAAACGATATTCCATAATGAGTACAAAAGAAAGGATATCTCATAAGAGTATAATAGAATATACGAAACTGCAAATGGATTTTAATCCGTAATGCGATAATCCACGTAGACAGATCATTTCCACAATTTAATAAAGAATGAATACGAAGGGTCATTTACCATGAATGCGATAGTCCGTGAGATGTGTTATTCCAATGTAATAATAAAGAATGGAATAACGGAAAGGATTTCACCATGCATGCGGTAGTCCGTGAGACAAAGTTATTCCAATGTAATAATAAAGAATTGAGTAATAACCCTTACGACAGTATTGAAAAAAAATAACTCTCTTCACGAATACGAGAAGAAATAATACCCCTTCGATTTGTTGAATCGAAAATAATATTCCTACGAATATTGAACAAAGATGATATTCCTTACGAATATTGAACAAAAATAATATTCATACGAATACGAAAAATAATATCTCTTCAGAATATGAAATAAATAATACCACGTACCTCAGAAGAAGACTAGATACTGGAATAATGAAGTAGCAGACTTCTCTTCTTCTTTCTCTCTATAACTTCTCTCTCTATAGCTTCTCTCTCTATAATTGCTCTTGTGAGTCTTAGTGAATTGGTGAGAATGAAGGAAGAATGAGCTTCTATTTATAGGAAAATATAGTTTTGATAATTGCACATTTTGGGGCTCAAAATATTACAAAGATAATACCTTCATCTTTTTCTTCATTTTAATTTAGTCCTCGCAAGTATTATCAAACTTGCACCATCTCCCTAATAGTACATTATGTGAATCAATAGTACAATCATATGACTTAAATAGTTCTATACATGTGAAAAAATAATTACAATATAGTACCTTCATCTATACCTCCATTTTTAATTTAGTCATGCAAGTATTATCAATCTTGCACCACCTCCCCTAATAGTACATGCATGTGAATCAATAGTATACATATGTGAATAATAGTTATAAGAATGTGAATTAATAGTAATTAATTGCTCATTTATCCGATTAATTATCCAATTGATCAATAAAACCTCCAGACATCAATTATTATCAGAATAGATGTCGATTTCCACTAACACTAATAATCTTAACACAATCAAAATATCAATTTCATCTTTAATCAACACGAACGTATTCATCATTAATATTATATCTCACAATATTTAACAACTAGATCATTCCCAAAAAAGAGGGGGCTTTCCGATAAGGATTTCTCCCTATTGGCGCGCAATTAGGTGACCAAACCTCTCCTCGACAGAACTTTCTAGACATCGTCAATATTGCAAATAATAATATGAATAACTTTGTCATCTCAATTATTAATTTAATAATATAAAATATTGATACTATGACAATAATTTAATCAATAATATGAGAGATATTATGCAGCAATTACTGTAGAAATAGTTGAGTATAACTGAGTGACTTCTCACGTAAGCATCAATAATCAATACCGTGTGCTACTATGCATCCTGTGACACCCCCAAATCCAGGTACTCCTTTCCCACGGGATTTGGTGTTCACTAACCAAAACCATTACATCTAACTAACTTAAAAAATTTGGATTTTGAGAATTAAATTTTATTTTTATTATGTGGATTAAATGAATTTAATTAATTATTTATGGGAGTAAGCTAATTGAAGGTCGGATTCATGACCTAGACATATCGAAATGTCGTAGTATTTTGGCTACGTGATAGAATTAAAGTGTTTGAATTTCCAAGATGAAAATAAAAGCTTTCCGAGAAATTTTTTCAAAATTAAAAACACTATTCACGCATTTACGCTTAGGGAATTATTTTTGAACTTCCGAGAAATACGTAATGATAGAATATCGAGGTGAGATAGAATATCCAATAATATTTTAGTTTATGGCAAACACAGCTTTTTGCTGCTTGGACTTAAAACCTAACGATTAGGAAAGTGAATTCGAAAAGGAATTTAATATGTATAATGAATTAAAGTAATGATTGTATAATACGTAAGGTATTATGCGAGAAGTAATGAATACAAGTATAATACGAGGTATTATACGAGTATGTATGAATGATGGAATGTCGTATATTAAATAAGTATACGAGTTGGAATACGAGAGATGAATACGTAAATTATACGTTATAAGGCTTTAAGTTAAATGAATTTAATTTATAGGATTGTGTAGAACATTGTAAAGTCCAATGAGAATTGATAAGGCCCAAAGTGTAGAAATGGGTAAGTCCAATAGGAATTAATGTGTAAAGCCCAATGCAAGCTAATGGTAAAGCCCCCAAAAGAATTGTTAATGCAAGCCCAAGTATAAGTTAAGCTAAAAGCCCAAAGTATGAACTTATGGGTTATTGGATGGTTTAAACCCATGGGTGATCCAAAGTAA
Source organism: Panax ginseng (assembly GCA_020205605.1). Classification (NCBI taxonomy): domain Eukaryota; kingdom Viridiplantae; phylum Streptophyta; class Magnoliopsida; order Apiales; family Araliaceae; genus Panax; species Panax ginseng. Next base: position 85,964,698 of record CM035139.1, on the reverse strand, counting down.
TGAGCAAGTAATTAATGTGATAAGCAAGTAAAGTGCTTATGTGTGTGTGAACAAGTAAAAGTTGTGATCAACAAGCAAAGGATAAGCTAGGTGATTAACAAGTAAACTTAAAGGCTAAGTTATGTGATTAGCAAGTATACTTAATGGTTAAGTATATGTGATGCCCAAGTATTGGATAGATGTTGTGATGGCCAAGCAAAGAGTGTGGTGGCCAAGTTAACTTAGTACTTAAGCTAGGAATAGTAAGGAATTGATTAAGGAGGTGGGATTAACTTTGGACTAAAATGCCCTAACTTTGGGTTGCCTATAAATAGAGAGCTCTCAATTCATTTGATGGCTTGATTAAAATATCTCCCAACTCCTCTCAAGTTAAGCAACTTATTTGTTAGAGAGAATAAGCACTTATAAGTCAAACTTCCATTATGAGATTTTCAAGAAGCAAAAAGGAAATTAAAGCTTAGTCAAGTGATATTCAAGGGTAAGAACTTAAACCATGAATCTCTTTCTCTTCCATTGGTAGGGAGATGGGTAGTGGTAGAACATGTATGCTAAGGAATGATAGGAATGAGTAATCAAAGAGCTTAAGTCTTAATAAGCCGTATAAGTCATGAATAAGCTATTCGTAATCATATAAGTTATGAAACAAGGAAGAACTTGTAGGAACTTGTTTTATGTTGAAATAATAAGGTTGTATGATAATAAGAAGTAAGGATGATGGTTAAAAGATTTAAGCTATGATAAGTCATGCAAAGTGAATTCATAAGTAGTTCATACTTTTACAAGTTATAGACTAATGAAGAACAAGTAATAACTTATCATGTCAATAAGTTAATGAAGTATGTATGTCAAGATGTTAATATGATGGATTGAATCCATTTGAAATGATGAACAAATCATAAGAAATGAAGTTATCTTAAAATTTACACGATTGGACGATAATCGTCGAATTAAATGAAATTCTCGAATGGAAGTCGAATTTTGATATTGAGCTTGGAAACATTGGTTTTCAATGGAGACAAGTCATATTTGGCATTATAGAGTTGCGGACTCAAAAATGACCGAATTCCGACTTAGAACGAAGAAACGAGCGTTGAACGTTCACGAACGTTTATCGTTTTCGTTAAAAATGAACTAATAGGTGAATTTTTAGCAAACGAAGTCAAATAGATAAAATTCTTGCATGAACGTGTAGAGTATGTAATTTGTGAACCGTAGGCTTTTGAACGAGCCAATTCGGACTTATAACGAAGAAGTTATGAGTCCGGGAGTTTCAGTAAAAAATTTTCAAATTTTGCAAACTAGTTGAGGCACGAGTTGGCGCCATGCACGACTGACCACCCAAAAGCCAAATGGGTGGCGCAAAGCATCATAGCAATAAAGTGTCGTCGGCATATCTGCTAACTTCGCATGCCGCGTGGCGACGAGATGAAGAGCTAAGTGTGTACCGCTACGCCAAATCCCCGAGTTTTTTGACAGACAAGAATGTTTACAAGTATAGAAGGAAAGATAACTCATTAGTAATGAAATAAGGTGTTAATATAACATTGTTAAGGCATTGTTAGACACTTAATGTATGATGATTAAAGGTTAATAATCAATTGAAGATGAACGTAATGAGAACAACGTAATGTGCTAAGCCGGCTGTAGAAATTTGTTGACCAAGTTGATTATGAATCCAATGGTTTGCAATACCAGTATGGGTTATGTAATTACTTAATGAACATGATAAGACCTTTCCTAAATCACTGTTATAGTGATGACTTTAGGAATTTAATGTTGTTTAATGAGTAGTTAAACGACGAACGTAAAGTATAAGGAACGTGAACCGTATTCAATAATGATAAAGCCTATAACGTTAATAGTTACAACTAAAAGTTGTTAAGTAATACGTGAACGTAAATGATATGCAATAAAGTGTACTTAATAAATGACGATCGAGTTTCGATTAATAACGTAAGGATGTTAGTAAGCCGTGAGGAAGGATGATTAACTCAAAACGAGTTGGATTAATGAAGTAAATCTACATAAGACATAGAAGAGAAAGAAGTTGGTAAGAATAATGTAAAATATAATGGCAAGCCGAAACCAATAGTAACAAATCTAATATATGATTAGATTGAGATGAAGGGTAAGATTCATTAGGAACCATGTATGTTCATTCATGACCTAATGTGGTATGTTATGTGGTTATGTGTTGTAGAGACCGTAAAGACTGAAAGCAAAAGTTATTTTCTCTATAGCAGACGCTTTGAAGGCAAGTTTTTCTTAAACGCTTGTCTAACCTTCGTGTTAGCCAAGTTTTCTATGATTCATGTTATGAGATGCATGAAGTGTTTTACTAAAGGGTCGATGCCAGTTTTATCTCAGCTAGACAAATCTTGAAGAGTTGATTGATTTATTTACAAGTCTTTCAATATATAATTGCTAACGCTATCCTACGCCAATTGTTTGATACAGATTCAAGGTAAGCCTGAGTATGAATAAACAAATGTATTTTTCATCGATTATTCGATGGGCACGCGAGGTTTGCCAAAACTTAAACGTACATACGTTTAATGGATGTAGTGTTGATCAACATAGAGTACTATGGGTTGATCACCCGAAGTGCTCGTAAGATATATCAGGACTTACGGACTTAGTGTCGGGTTGTCCTTTTCAAAGAAATTATGAAATGCTCATGGTCTTGAGCCGAGAATTGATGTTTCTTGAATATTGTTATTGTAAAACATTTTGAAGGAAAAAGAAATGCTATTTTGAATTATTGATAGTACTTCATAACTATTATCCAGTTATTGAAGATATATGATTCCTATGTTTCAAGCATGTTGTTTAAAAGAAATTGTTGTACTTGCTGAGCTTGTTATGCTCACTCTTGCTTGAACCATATGAATGCAGCTAGGACCGAACGAACCGAGGGATCTGACAAGGATAAAGGCAAGACGAAGATGAACGATTAGTTTACCTTGTAATAAACTAGTAAGTTGTATATATTATAGTATGATGAACAAAGAATGTAATGGTTTTAGAACCTGGGAACGGGATGTAATATTATTAATGTAATAAGAATGTCGTTGATACACACATTTTGATGTCGTTTCAATAGAATGAATGTACAGTTATGAGTACCGTGTAGCACCATCTGTCGGGTTGGAAGATACCCGGATTTGGGGGCGTCACAGGTTGGTATCAAAGCATTAGGTTATAAAACTTAAGGGGGAAGAACCTTAGGCTAATAACCTCGTTAAGGAAGAAAAGTCCGAAGGAAGTAAACTCAAGCTTTACTTCAGTCGAATGAGTTAATAAGGTATTGAGGAAACTCAGTACCAAAAGATTTAAAAGATGGAAAGTAACCCTAAATAAATTAAATGTGATTTGTGCTTATACTATGGTGTGTTATGTACTAATCAACATGTTATGTGTTATTGTAGGATGTCGATCGATAGCTTGATGTATAGAGATATACACGCGGTGAGCGAAGAAATTATGAACAGAGTAGAGCCTGTACCTATGCCAGTGGGAGGTACCATTAGTGATTCTAGAGGAGTCGGAGACAATGGAGTACTTTTTCTTGAGGAGGACTACTCCAGGGGGAGATATGGATATAGCGTCATATCTTAATATGATGGTCTATGAGGAGGAGGAAATGGAGGTAACATCGGTTAATCACGGTGGTACCTACACTAGAAGTCAATACCTCCGGATGCAATGAGAGCATTGTCTCTGGGTGCTTGACGAGAATGTGCAACTGAAATACAGTTATGCGAGAATCGAGTGAAGAGATTAATTATCTCCATGAAGCTAAGGTGTCTGCTGCGAAGCGATTTTGAGTTAGAACACGATGAGAGCAGTGTGCTTATGATAAAGCGGGCTAGGGACTATAAGAAGGAGGTCGATAAGCTTCGTAAAGAATTAATTAAGAGAGACCAAGAGATAGCACGGATGTCTTACATCCATAAGAGTGCTCATATGGATTTCAAGCTTAAAGTTGCTTGTTATCCCATGGAGTCGGGGACAAACTCGACATACCATTATTAGTCGGGATATTGTGATAGCGAAGATTGCGAATGAGAAACACGAGGACGCTTTGTTATGCATTATTAGAAATCTAGAGTTATAAATATGTGTGTAGTGACGTAAAACCCTCTTTTTGTATATAAAAGGGTAGTCTTTTGTAAATCCCAACTTTTGAGAAGTTCAATTGTGGGATAGAAATGTAATAGCTTTTGGCTATGGAAGTAAAATGTAAATAGTTTCAAACTATGAAGAAGCATATGAATATAATGAAGTTTTCATTTAATATGCTTTGTTATGGTATGAGTTGTTATATGAGATGAATAATAACGAAGTAAGTAAATAGAATAATAAAATTCTATTTATTTAATCGAAAAATGCCATGAGGAGAAGACAACGTAATCTAGGAAGCGGAATCACGTAATGAAAATCAAGGGGGTCAAAACAACCCTATGCAAGAGTTTGTTAATTTATTAACGGCTGCATTTAACTAAACCGAGGGTAGAGTACCCGCCGAACCTAGGTTAGCCAGAATGACTACCTTTAAAGAATTTAAAAGCGTAGGTCCACCGGAGTTCAAAGGAACAACGGACCCATTAGAAGCCCGGACATGGGTAAAGGAAATAGAGAAGGCGTTTGTTATTACAAACGTAGGTGAGGCGCAAAAGACTTCTTTTGCGACTTACATGATGAAAGGGGAAGCCAACTTTTGGTGGGAGGCTCACCAGGGTGGGGCTAGAACAGATGCGGTAACGTGGGAACAATTCAAGAAGGTTTTCTTCGAGAATTATTTCCCTACAAGCATGTAAGGGAGGATGGAGATTATTAATTCTTAGAACTTAAACTAGGGGACATGATGGTTCCCAAATCGCGACCAGATTCAATGAATTGGCAAAAGTTTGCTCCACATCAAGTGGACACTGGAGAGAGGAAAGGCTCGTAGGTTTGAGCAGGGCCTGAAACCCTGGCTCTATAGTAGGATTTCTGTGTTCCAGAGTGTTTCCTATGGGACCATTTTGGAAAAGGTGATTATAGCCGAGGGTGGTAGTGAGGCGTTGACTCAATATCACAAAGAGAGAAAGAATAAGAGCAAGGGAGAGGGAGGAACCAAGGCGAGAGAATGCCGGGTGGTGATAAGAGTAAGCGAAAAGAAAAAGAATTTTAACTCAGGAATACTTTGGAGTGGGACAAGGGATCCTAAGCGTAAGATCGAAGTGTGTAAGACATGTGGAAAGACTCATCTAGGAGTCATGCGAAAAGGGATTATAAGTATCTTTAAACATTACGGTAGAGAGGAGGAAATAACTTTCGTTAATTATATTAAGTGGAAATGGTTTCATGGATAATAATGGTAAGCAAGTGTTGATAGATAAGTACCGATAAAGTTGAGAGAATTTGAAGTAATTCTCGGTATGAATGGGTTGATTAATCATAGAACTTTAATAAATTGTTAGAATAAAAGTATGAATCTTCGGTTTTCTAAGTAACCCAAGGTAGTATTTTACGGTAATAAAATACCGCGATGCTCTTGTTGTCTAACGATGACGCAAGTTAGGAGGATGTTAAGGAAGAGGATGAGTCATTACGGTTTATGTATCGACTATCGTAATAGGAGTAAGTTAGCGGTTAAGAATGAATACCCATGGCCCAGGATCGATGATCTATTTGATCAGTTGAAGAGGGCAAAGAATTTTCCTAAGATAGATTGGCGTACGAGGTATAGTCGGTTGAAAGTAAGGAAGAAGGAGGAGGTACCTAAGATGACATTCAGAACTCGTTATAGTTATGACAAGTTTCTGGTTATGTCGTTTGGGTTAACTAATGTGCGGAAGTTAGACTTTCCATAATGGGTGCCGAGCAAGTCGGTGGCAAATTGATAGGTACTCTTGTGAGGTGTTATGGTTGAAAGTACCATTAGCGTCACAGAGTGTTCAAATAATATTTGGATGAGGGTGTTGTAATGATCATTAGTGATATTCTAGTCTAATTTAAGACGTCAGAAGATCACGTTGAACATTTGAAGATAGTGTGAGAAACACTACGGAGGGAGAAGTTGGATACGGAATTCACTACGTGTGAATTATAGCTTAAAGAGATAGACAAAATTTGTTATTGAGAAGTATATTGGGAATGAGAAGGGAGAAATAGTTTTCAGGAGCTAAAAGGAAGGTTAAGTGAGGCATCTGTATTGTCTTTATCAGGTGATACAGGGGATTTTATAGTGTATCTCGATGTTTCACATAGAAGACGAGATTGCGTGCTCATGTAGCATGGCAAAGTCATTGTGTAGGCATCACGCCAGTTAAAGGATTATGAGGAGGCCTATCCTACTTATGATCTAGAATTGGCAGCAGTAGTTTTAGAATTAAAAATTTGAAGATAGTATTTATACGGGGAGAAGTGTGAGATATACACGGACTCTAAGAGTTTGAAATATATCTCCACACGTAAGAAGTTGAATATGAAGTAGAGAAGGTAATTAGAATGGATAAGAGATTTTGACGTTGATATATTATATCATATATGGAAGGTAAAACGTAGAAAAGCCGACGCGTTAAGTAGGAAGGGTAGGGAAAAGCTATCGATGTTAACAACTCGAAAATGAGTTAATAACGGAAATGGCAAAAATGAAGTTAGAAGTTAAATTATGGAATGAAGTGGTAGAAATGTTATTCACAATGTAGACTCAATCCACGATAATGGAACGAGTTAATTAAATATAACTAGGTAATGAGGAATGCAAGCGAAATGAAGAAGAGGATGCGAGATAAAGAGAAGATCAAGTATAATCTTGTTTTGAAGGAGGAATTTGAGTTTCAAATAATTTTGAAGTTAAAGGAAGAATTAATCGAAGGGTAATAACGTAATATGTTAATAAGTATTTAAACTTCCAACTCAAATTATTGATAGGAAGTGACAAGTCATGAAAAAAATAAGATAATACCTTCGTTGAAGGTGAAATGAAAGAACCACAATGTCAAAAGAAGCATTGTGGGAACTTGAGATTAAAATAAAGAAAAAATTTTCCTCAAATAGTGTATGATATTATTAGCGAGATTACGGGATAGAATCCTTATAAGGGGGAAGAGTGTAACGCCCCGAAAATTTGGATTTTGAGAATTAAATTTTTATTTTTATTATGTGGATTAAATGAATTTAATTAATTATTTATGGGAGTAAGCTAATTGAAGGTCGTTTCTATGACCTAGATATATCGAAATGTCGTAGTATTTTGGCTACGTGGTAGAATTAAAGTGTTTGAATTTCCAAGACGAAAATAAAAAAGCTTTCCAGAAATTTTTTCAAAAAACACTATTCACGCATTTATAACTTTCAAAATTATTTTTGAACTTCCGAGAAATATATAATGATAGAATATCGAGGTGAGATAGAATATCCAATAATATTTCGTTTATGGCAAACGCAGTTTTTTGCTCATGACTTAAAAACCTAACGATTAAGGAAAGTGAATTCGAGAAGGAATTTTAATGCGTATAATGAATTAAAGTAATGATTGTATAATACGTAGGTATTATACGAGGTAATGAATACAAGTATGATACGAGGTGTTATCTGACGAGTATGAATGAATGATAGTATGTCGTATATATGAATAAGTATACGAGTGGGAATACGAGATGAATACGCAAATTATACGTTATAAGGCTTTAAGTTAAATGAATTTAATTTATAGGATTGTGTAGAACATTGTAAAGTCCAATGAGAATTGATAAGGCCCAAGTGTAGAAATGGGTAAGTCCAATAGGAATTAATGTGTAAGCCCAATGCAAGCTAATGGTAAAGCCCAAAGAATTGTTAATGCAAGCCCAAGTATAAGTTAAGCTAAAAGCCCAAAGCCCAAGTATGAACTTATGGGTTATTGGATGGTTTAAACCCATGGGTGATCCAAAGTAATGAGCAAGTAATTAATGTGATAAGCAAGTAAAGTGCTTATGTGTGGTGAACAAGTAAAAGTTGTGATCAACAAGCAAAGGATAAGCTAGGTGATTAACAAGTAAACTTAAAGGCTAAGTTATGTGATTATTAAAGTATACTTAATGGTTAAGTATATGTGATGCCCAAGTATTGGATAGATGTTGTGATGGCCAAGCAAAGAAAGTGTGGTGGCCAAGTTAACTTAATACTTAAGCTAGGAATAGTAAGGAGGTGATTAAGGAGGTGGGATTGGGATTTGGCTTTGACTAAAATGCCCTCACTTTGGGTTGCTATATAAATAGAGAGCTCTCAATTCATTTGATGGCTTGATTAAAATTTCTCCCAACTCCTCTCAAGTTAAGCAACTTATTGGTTAGAGAGAATAAGCACTTATAAGTCAAACTTCCATTATGAGATTTTTCAGAAGCAAGAAGGAGATTAAAGCTTAATCAAGTGATATTCAAGGTAAGAACTTAAACCATGAATCTCTTTCTCTTCCATTGGTAGAGAGATGGGTAGTGGTAGAACATGTATGCTAAGGAATGATAGGAATGAGTAATCAAAGAGCTTAAGTCTTAATAAGTCGTATAAGTCATGAATAAGCTATTAAGTAATCATATAAGTTATGAAACAAGGAAGAACTTGTAGGAACTTGTTTTATGTTGAAATAATAAGGTTGTATGATAATAAGAAGTAAGGATGATGGTTAAAAGATTTAAGCTATGATAAGTCATGCAAAGTGAATTCATAAGTAGTTCATACTTTTACAAGTTATAGACTAATGAAGAACAAGTAATAACTTATCATGTCAATAAGTTAATGAAGTATATATGTCAAGATGTTAATATGATGGATTGAATCCATTTGAAACGATGAACAAATCATAAGAAATGAAGTTATGCGAATTTTCACGAGTTTGGGCGATAATCGTCGAATTCGTGAAATTCTCTCGAATGGAAGTCAAATTTTGATATTGAGCTTGGAAACATTGGTTTTCAATGGAGACAAGTCTTATTTGGCATTATAGAGTTGCGGACTCGAAAATGACCGAATTTCGACTTAGAACGAAGAAACGAGCGTTGAACGTTCACGAACGTTTATCGTTTTCGTTAAAAATGAACTAATAGGTGAATTTTTAGCAAACAAGTCAAATAGATAAAATTCTTGCATGAACGTGTAGAGTATGTAATTTGTGAACCGTAGGCTTTTGAGCGAGCCAATTCGGACTTATAACGAAGAAGTTATGAGTCCGGAGTTTCGTAAAAATTTTCAAATTTTGCAAACTAGTTTGAGGCACTGAGTTGGCATCCATGCGCGCCCAACCCAAGGCCAAATGGGTGGCATAGCGGTGATGCCGAATAAATGTCGTAGGCATACTACGCTAACTCAACGTCATGCGAGATGAAGATGAAGAGCTAAGTGTGGTGCCATGCCTTCAATCCCAGAAGTTTTTGACAGACAAGAATGTTTACAAGTATAGAAGGAAAGATAACTCATTAGTAATGAAATAAGGTGTTAATATAACATTGTTAAGGCATTATTAGACACTTAATGTATGATGATTAAAGGTTAATAATCAATTGAAGATGAACGTAATGAGAACAACGTAATGTAATGTGCTAAAATTTATAGAAATTTGTTGACCAAGTTGATTATGAATCCAATGGTTTGCAATACCAGTATGGGTTATGTAATTACTTAATGAACATGATAAGACCTTTCCTAAATCACTGTTATAGTGATGACTTTAGGAATTTAATGTTGTTTAATGAGTAGTTAAACGACGAGAGCGTAAAAAGTATAAAGAACGTGAACCGTATTCAATAATGATAAAAGGCCTATAACGTTAAGAGTTACAACTAAAAGTTGTTAAGTAATACGTGAACGTAAACGGTATGCAATAAAGTGTACTTAAACAAATGACGATCGAGTTTTGATTAATAACGTAAGGATGTTAGTAAGCCGTGAGGAAGGATGATTAACTCGAAACGAGTTGGATTAATGAAGTAAATCTACGTAAGACATAGAAGAGAAAGAAGTTGGTAAGAATAATGTAAAATATAATGGCAAGCCGGAACCAATAGTAACAAATCTAATATATGATTAGATTGAGATGAAGGTAAGATTCATTAGGAACCATGTATGTTCATTCATGACCTAATGTGGTATGTTATGTGGTTATGTGTTGTAGAGAGTAAAGTAAAGACGAAAGGAAAAGTTATTATACTTGTAGCGGAATATTTGAAGGCAAGTTTTCTTAAACGCTTGTCTAACCTTCGTGTTAGCCAAGTTTTCTGTGATTCATGTTATGAGATGCATGAAGTGTTTTACTAAAGGGTCGATGCCAGTTTTATCTCGGCTAGACTAATCTTGAAGAGTTGATTGATTTATTTACAAGTCTTTCAATATAGAATTGCTAACGCTATCCTACGCCAATTGTTTGGTACGGATTCAAGGTAAGCTTGAGTATGAATAAACAAATGTATTTTTCATCGATTATTCGATGGGCACGCGAGGTTGCCAAAACTTAAACGTATATACGTTTAATGGATGTAGTGTTGATCAACATAGAGTACTATGGGCTGATCACCCAGAAGTGCTCGTAAGATATATCGGACTTACGGACTTAGTGTCGGGTTGTCCTTTTCAAAGAAATTATGAAATGCTCATGGTCTTGAGCCAGAATTGATGTTTTACTGAATATTGTTATTGTAAAACATTTTGAAGGAAAAGAAATGCTATTTTGAATTATGGATAGTACTTCATAACTATTATCCGATTATTGAAGATATCTGATTCCTATGTTTCAAGCATGTTGTTTTTAAAAGAAATTGTTGTACTTGTTGAGCTTGTTATGCTCACTCTTGCTTGAACCATATGAATGCAAGAATGTAGGGCCGAACCCGAACCAAGAGGGATCGACAAGGATTCAAGGCAAGAGAAGAATGAATGCGATTAGTTTACCCTTGTAATAAACTAGTAAGTTGTATATATTATAGTAATGAACAAAGAATGTAATGGTTTTAGAACACAGGAGCGATGTAATATTATTAATGTAATAAGAATGTCGTTGATACACACATTTTGATGTCATTTTCAATAGAATGAATGTTTAAGGGATCAAAACCCTATTTTTCTAAATTTCATCATTTTCACATATTTAGCGAATTCGATCGCCACAAACTCGTTTCTTAACCAATTAACATGATTCAAACTACGCCGCTTTCGTTTCTTAACATATTAACATAATCCATCAACAAATTAAAGATTATATCACATATAAAGCATCACATTTCATACTTTCTAAAGCCAATTTTTCATGTTCAAAACACTATTATGAACTTTTCTTCCTACAAACCAAATTACATGAATTTGATACTTTAAAACCACTTGAAGACAACACATGACAGATTATAAACCCTTTACAACACAATTACCAATTATCTTAGAAAATCATCTACCCAATTTCATCCCTTTTCCCAAAAACTCAAGAATACCAACATAATTTTCATGGATTCTCTTACTACAATTATGTATAAGTATCAACCATAAATTATGGTTATCAGTTTATAATCCATATATACAAGTATATATATCAATTCAATCATAACTATAATTTTTTAGGGAATAAACACAAAGAAATCAAAACATATAAGTTAGAAGAAATTTATACCTTAAACCCTTGATCAGTATCTAGCAAAATTGAGAGCAATCATTTCCTCAAAACCTTCTTCTTCTCTAACCCCCATGTCATCTGCGTTTTCTTCTTTCCCAACTCTTTGCTCTTGGGCCTTGGGAGAGAAATAAGACGCGAAAGAAAAATAAACTAATATGGCTTAATTCCCACGTTCTCTTTTAGTTAAAAAAACAAAATATGTTAGTTGAATAAGCCAAAGGCCACAAGGCCTTATTTGGCTACCACCTATTTCCCAAACTAAATTATTTTTCTATTATTTATATTATATAGTTTCACTTGTCACACATGCAACCCATTAAATAGCTTATAATTTATAATTATAATAATCATAATCTTATTATAATTATACTTATAATAAATAAATAATTACATATCTACTTTAATTAATAAATTAGAAACATCACTTGATTTAATTTATTTATTTCTTTTAATATTAAATAATTCATTTAGTTTAATTATTTCCATAAATATTAAGCAATTGATTTAATTTAATTATTTCCTTAAATTAAATCCTTCAAATAAAATTATCCTTATTCAATTTAATTAACATTAATTAATTTAGTTACTAAATTGATTCACCACAATCCATCAATTATTTATTTTCCTTAGTAAATAAATTATTTAAAATATTTATTTAAATCAATAAATATTTAAATTAAATTACAAATTTCTAGATCGTTACACAACTATGTGTATTCTCGCATTTTTTTACTACTTTGGGTAGTTCAACAATTTAATCGGTGAAAACTTTCATAGTTATTTTTATAAAAGATATTTCATGCTTTTAACTACGATAATACTTCTATCATGGGGGTCTACTGGATGATTATGCCGTTGCATTTAATATTCCTCGTTAAAACAAATATTTCCGACTAATCGAATATTTCCGGAACCTGATGAATATTTTATATCAACTTGCTTACTTTGCAAAATTTTCACATATCACCCTTAACTTTAACCCTTTTTGAATTTAACTATTTACTAAATAAAATAATAATTATAAGACAATTGAATACTTTCATTTCATAAAATTTGGGATCTCACAATATCTGTCTTTATAAACATCAATAAATTCATGCTTATTCACTAGAGGTTTCAACTGCTCACTAAAACACTAAGTCATATTTACTTTCTAGCAACTTCATCTAGAAATTAATAATCATGATACAAATCTCCTTTGTTATGTCAACATCAAATAGGGGGAGATTGCATATTTAAAATTTGATGTTGAAAGTTAATAGTCATGATTATATGTAAATTCCTTCAAAGGAACACATGTACAAGGACTTAGTGATAGATCAAATTTGTTAGGTTGATCTGGACTTTAATGTTTATCATTCTGTAATGAATGTATAGAAGAAAAGATCAAAGCTGTTAGGTTGATCTATATCTTTAGATGTAATAGATAGGCTTTAACTGAATCGTAGTCTATCAAGATGATCAAGAGATTGCAGAAGATAAGGCAGAATCATAGAGCATCGAGGATCGTAGTGTATCTGCTTTGAAGGGCCTCTCCGAAGTCGTAGAGTGGTCCAAACGCCTGCAGAGCCAATTCAGAAATCTTAATGCACTTTCGGAAGCGTAAAGTCTGCAAGTCAAGCAAGTGAAGATCGTAGTGTACCAGTACTTAAGAGAAATCATAGTGTTCTCATCTATCAACATCAGATCAAGCACCAAGGTGGCAAGACACCACGATCAGAATTATAGAGATTCATCCACTACTACAAAACAGTAAATAGACAATGCGAAAAAAATGTTGTGGTTTCAGTCAGAAAAATGTTGTGGTTAAGGGTGTCATCTATTTGACACCCTTACACAACGTTTTAAAAACATTGTAGTTAAGCACATTACACAACATTTTTTAAGAAAAAAATGTTATAAATTTGTTTTCCATAAATTAACAGATGCTTAAAAACGTTGTAGAAGGTATTATTCCACAACGTTTTCTGGATAAAAATGTTGTAATTTAATATATCAAACAACATTTTTAAAATATTATAGATTAAAAAATAATAATAATAATAAAAAGATTGTGATTCACCTATATTACCAATGCACCTGCAATATGCTAATGCCTTTATATATAGCTAAAAGATCTAAATTCTCATTTAAATTTAAAGCAAAAATATATCAACCATTCAAAATACATCCCAATAATACCATTCGTTTACAGTTTCAAATTACTATATCCACAAAATATATACCAAACTATCCATATATACATCTCAAATTCACTTTTCAATCCACAATAAACCAAACTATCCATAAAATTAAGCAACTACCTAAGCATGTGTAAAAAAGTCTAGGTTCTCCCAAAATATGCCAGTAACTTTTCCTTTAGCACTAGCCATGGATGGCAGTAACTTTTGCTCTAGCACTAACCATGGATGGCAGTCGAGAACCTAGTGCTGATGCAGAATGATATACAGTCGAGAACCCAGTGCTTCGTGGTTCTTCTTATTAAATGGTATTTAACTGCATGTAGCAATATACTGTTATCAGTTTGAATTAAATTCCTAACTATATAGAGTGAAGATAAACATAAAATATGGCAGAACCAAGATTTCTAGGAATTAGGATACCATACCACTATACTCCTTCCTCCGCTCTCTTCAACACTTGTATAATTTATAAAAGTTGATAGTAAGAACTAATGCGGCCTAGTTCAGAATAGCACAGCTGAACTAGTTATAGGCCCATGGTTTGATAACAATATTAAATGGTTATATATATGTAATGGTTTTTAAGGGGATCCCAACAAAAAAGACAAAAAAAGAAGAAAAAAAAGCTGCCATCCCCATGGCTACTAATCAATGATCATAAAAATGGCTGCAATCATTGGAGAATAATAAAACAACTTACTCGTGATAAGATAAGAAAATATAAGACAAAATATTAAGCTCAGATAATATGTTACGAGATGCCGAATAACATTAAGTTTGAAGTTGAAATAATCTTTTGAAGGACATCTAGAATGAGACTGAAAGTACTAGTTAGCAAAATTGTGACTGCTGCTTATACACGATCAATATTTAGGACCCAGATAATAAGGATTATCATTTCAGAGATTGTGTTGTCACACACAATCCTATCAGCTAATTACCTTCATATGGAGATTGTGTCATTAAGAATCATGACATTAAAGTACCGCATATTGTCTTCAGATGGCGATGCACTTATTCCAGGAGCTGCACCAATAGATCAAAAAGTAAATTTACATACCTAAAATTTCCAATTAAAAATAATTTTTCAGTTTATATCACAAAAAAAACAAAAGAAGTCCAATAAAGCTCGCATCACAAAAATAGAAACTAAGACTAGATAACAGCACAAGAAGATCAGTACCAAAAGAAGTCCAATAAAGCTCACATCAAATAATGCTCCAAGATCTTTAAAGAAACAGATGTCAATCACTGCTTTGAGCATAGAAGAATGCTTCAACTGTAAGGGAAGGAAATTCAGAATACCTCAAATCTCAAGGATGACATAGGCAGAACATGCAGAGGTGTATCGTTTCCATTGGTACACAGACTCCTAGATATTTCAGGCCAACCAAAGGACTGCAGGATGCGCCTCCTTGAAGAGTTTGCATGTATTTTTACCTATTTAAAGAAAGGTTTAAAGCTTAACCATTCAAGTTTCATCCATTAGGATACAGTTTATAAAACTTTAGAAGAGGATAATTTAAACTAATAAAAGGACATTTCAAAATAACATTTACTTTGCTAGAAGATACTCGGTGCTAAGACAATTGATAAATAGAATTAAAAGAAAGTAAGACATAATTCAATCATAATAAAAGCTCCACTCCTGCTTTTTATACCACAGTAATACATAGAATGTTCTCCTAAACCCCCATATACTTGTCCAGCAGGTCAAGTAAGGATTACTTTCTATTACCAGAGCATGCACATACAAATGATATTCACCAGCATCAAGGAAGTAAAAGGTGAGCTACATACCCCTAATGCCTTGGAAATTGCAAGATAAACACATTCTTTCCCAATGCTATAATCATATGAGGATTGTTACTTTAGTAACAATGCCTCGAGCATTGTTACTTTACTTCATTCAATGGCATACTCAATATCTAAATCCAGGGGATGTATAAATCTGCCAATCACAGTACGTAAGCAGGAGGGGAAACATGAAAGCAGGGAAAGGGGGGAAATATACTAATAAAACACCTACTGAACTGCCTGCCTAACCAAAGATATTAACATAATATAATTTGTAAGAAAGTAAGGTGGGTAGTGCCATATTTTGCAAGAAGATCAAAGGCATTGTGGTTCGCAAAGTCTTCAAACTGTGTAATATGGATAGAAGTGTTAATTATTATAAGAATACAAATCTAAACCTTAAATACGAAAAAAATTTTGGAGAAAAGTAACTAACTTGAATGAGGACTTTCTCCCCATAGTTCTGCTTGACCGCAGACATAAATTCATGTAGAAGTTCAGCATATTCCTGTAGAGAAGAAAGAAATCCAGTTCAATATTGCAGAAAATCAATTGGTGAAAACAATTACTAGACAAATTACTTGAAGATCCATCATGGCCATATATAAATGGCAAAGGCACTTGATAATTGCGTATACAGTGCATCAGTTTCTTGACCTGGTTGTGGATACAGGACGATTTATAAATGTTTTACCCAACTTCGTTACATAAAGGAGAAATTAATAAGGAATGAAGGCTCTATATACCCCATTGCCTCAAAATACATTATTGATTACCTGGAGCTCTTGATTGACAACAACTAGGGGAAGAAGACCCTGTAGGGCATGAGCATCCCTCTCTTTGTCCGTGAAGGTAACTGCTATTAGCCAAAATATTTACTAAGTTAACAAACTGGTTATGATAGTTATGCAGCATCACAAGATTAAAACTCAAGATGCTGAAAGAATCAAATCTCTCATCTTTGACTCAACAAAGAACAATAAAATAAAATAAAAACTTCAACCAGAAAACTTCCAAGAGCTGAGGACCTTCTAAGGTTTCAGTTTTGTTTCTGAGAATTTCAAGAATTAACATAATGCAGATTTTAAGCTCAATCAATTATTTATGTTTAATATAACAAACACAGATTCATATAATAACGAATAACAAAATAGGAATTAAAATTAAAAAGAATCGCCACGTACAAAGAAATGATCTGATTAACAAAGAGTTGACCTAATTCCAGATCTGGTAGCGAATATAAGAACCGACTGATATTCCTCGGGTGGTGAGATTTGATTAATTTCAAATCCTTTCCCCATGGCCGGAGTCAATTCAACCACATCACCTCCACCAAGTCCACAAAGAAGCTCCACGGTGGAGGCAGCTATGCTCTTCACCAAAAACTCGAACACACCCTTCGAGAAGGCGAGAGACGGTGGCGACACGGTGGTGAGAAATGATGGCTTTTCAACGCCCGAAAGTCGGAGCTGGAGGTACTGACCGGGCCTCGTGTAGGAGGCGACGAGGTCGGGAAAGTCGGAGACGTCGATGGTAACGTGGAAGAGTGACTCAGCGGTGGGATAGACGCCGGCGAGAGGGGCTTGGGTCCAGAGGGTGGTGTCTTGGAGGACGGCTGCCGAGATCAGTCACTTGATGAAGAACAAATCCAAAACAGATAAGAACTTGTGATGAAAACCTAGCCTACGAGCACGAAGAGAGAGTATCTCTTTTAATTTTAAGCTTTCACTTGGGCGTCTTTTTTTTCCTCCGTATTTTTTATCTAAATAACGTTTTTAAAAAATAACGTTATCTAGTTAAAATCAAAAAATGTCCTTTTAAATAGATAAAGTTTTTACATATATATCTATGACATTTTTTTTTTAAAATATTGAAAAAAAAAATACGCTTTTTTATAAAAAGCGTTGTGGTTTAAGTTATTGTCTATTCTTCCATTTGTTTAAAGATAAATCACAACAAATATGGAATGAGTTATAGATGTTGAAGACCTTGGGAGTCACAATGACACAACAGTCATCCTTAGTATATAACGAAGAAATGTATTGAAGAAGCTAAGGAAAGTACTCTGGCTCGGTAGAAAACACCTTTTTAGGTGTTAGGTGAAACAACAGTCTATTGTGTCAGTGGGCCAGTCTGCTAATCAGAAGTTGTGCAAAAAGTCTTCATCAAAGCTCCGAAATGTCAAATGCATTTAATGCTTTAACAGATACATTTCAAAGACATCATATATACAAATCTTCAGCTGATGAAAGGAATCAAGCAAGTACTAAACAAAAACGCTGAAGAACACTCAACGTTCAACTCTACGATCTGAAAAAGAAATCTTGCTCAACTACTCAGTTCTTTCGAACTTAAGCTTAACAACAACTGAGTAGCACCATTCAAGAACTCAACTACCATCAAGTGAATGAAGAAGTTCCAAGTCAGAAGGACTTGAAGAGTTCTAAGTTATGTATTCCAAATCCGGTTATCTTCACACCAGTTTTAAATGCGTCACTAGTACATCATTCATCCAACATACATCATTATATCTTGAAATATAACAACATACACTCTCAAATCCCGTTTCTAAAAACCTTATAGCTTTTCTCATTACAAATAATGATAATTACATTATTCTTTACATCTTGCCGAGTGACTTTTATCCGCCACCAAGGATACATAATCGTTCATTAAACTATTCTATAGTTTAATTCTCATCTTTCTACATTACAAGTCTTCACTTGATCTTCTCTCTCATTCACATTACGAATGGCACTTCATCTGAATCTGAACGACTTGATCTATCGGGATCCTTAAGTTCTTCTAACATCGTTCATTTGAAAATGTTTTTCATTTAAAGCAAGTGTGAGCATTCAATTGCCCAACAAGTCTTAACAGTTGAACAAACAACTTTAAGAATTTAACATTCCTTTGAAACTTGATAGCAGAACAAAGGTTATGAAGCGGCTTGAATAATAGGAATAATCTTGATTCCTATCATTTTAAAACATTAGTCACATTCACTTTGAAATACTTTCATTCTCTACTATCTTTCATACACATTCTGTCTGGCTAGAATCAATAGCACAGACTTAACAATAACGGTTCATGTATAAATAGAACATTCTCTTATTGAACAGTTCAATCACAGAACAGTTCATATCATAGAAACACCGAAGTGTTCACATTGTAGCAAGGCCTCATCGTTCTACCACCTTGTACAAATATCACACATTCGGCACATAGACGAACTTCTCAAGTTCAACATCTGAGAAGTTTAAGAAACTAGCATTCATTTAAAATATGAATGAAGTTAGGAAACTTTCCTTAAACACAGCTACAGCTTACACTGAACTGCTCATTCCATTCCCTATAACACATAAGGAAATAACACATACACCAATTAGTCATATACTTGACTTACACATTGGTTTACTTAACTTTACTTCTTAGGTTTCGCGTTCTTGCAATCTAAGTTTACGCGACCAACTTTCATTACCATTCTACGGCTTCATGAGATACGGAGATGTCTTACTCAAAACATTCTTCATCTTTGATGATTTACATTCTTATCTTATTCTTATAACTTCTATAGGACTCAGCACACATCGCTTCTCTGCTGGTAGTCCATATGGTACTCTGAGTTGTTTCCCACAAACAATCAACAAACAAGTTCTCGTCTAAATACCTGCCTTCCCATGGTGAGTTAGATCGGTTGCGGTTTTAATATATACCTTCACTCTCTGAAGAAGAATTGTTTAGCTCAGCTCCCATATGTCAACCATCAAAGGTTACGATTGTACCACAACCTAACTTATCTTAACTTATACGAACTATTAAATATAATGTTCGTTAAGTCAATTTCTTATTACTTATTGCTTTTTGACAATTAAATGTCATACCTCGGGATTCATTCTTATCCGAACTCACATTGGCTTTCATTAATCTTATTACCATTCGATCGGCTTTCTTGATACCATTAAGTATCTTACTTACTACTTTCATCAACGTCTAAGTCATACAACTAGGGTATACTTAGAGCGTTAAATCCACGCGAATCTGATTCACAAGGATCGTTTACGTATTCAACGTTCACGTTGCTCATCTCTGAATCTCTCATTCAACCTTTACTCAAGGTTTTAATCACTTTCGATCGTTATCCATCCCATGAACCCCATGTTCATTATTCTTTCTTAATGTCGAAGCCATACTGATCGTTGTATGCTAAGACCGATCGTTCATTGCAACAACGTTGCGTTCACAACGTCTATACGCTTTACATTCATCTCTCATTACCATGTCATAACATCGAAATGTTATACATTACTATCGTCCATCAACGTCTAAGGAATCACCATCACAATGCAATCCTCACGCGTTCGATTCATTGCGACTACGGTCCCCCGACTGCTCGGTCCGTAACCCGTAATTACATTCTTTTAATCTCGTTTAATCTTTCTCATTCAACCTTCATTAAAGGTTTAAAACACTTGATTAAGTGTTACATTAGTTGAACTACATGTTCGTATCTCTTTCTTGCATCCCCGAAATTGAGCGATTAAAAATCTCATTTACGGCATTGCTCTCTGCTGGCGCCCATGGCGGCTTCCTCTCGACTTACTAAGACTCGTCTTTGCGGCCATGAGAGTTAGCGATCGTGACCCTCCCTTTTGCCTGCGGCTTGCCACCATTCTAGGCATGGTAGCCAGCCATGGCTGAAGACCTTCTTCAGAAAATTTTTTTTCTAAGTCTTTGAGTGCGTTACGAGGCCGCGTGCTTGAAATCTCATAACTTCTTCGTTATAACTCGGAACGAGATCGTTCCTGAGCCATTTTCTTCGTTATCTAACGTACTTCGATTACCCCAGATAGAACTTTGTTCTGAATCCGTTAACATGCCATTCAATTGGCTTAATCTTCACCCTTCGTTCATTTTAACGTTTTTAACGTTCTTCGTTAGTTAAATCTAAGTAATTCGGTCATCCGAACTTTCGGAACTCGTTAGTTCTTGAGTCTACGACTCACGTTTTATACATTCTCTTACATTCTTATGAAACCCTACATTTCGGGTTCATTTACTAACTTTCAAATTCTCGATCTTCTTTTACAAAATTTTTTGCCATAACCGTTATAGCTCAATTCTAATCCGTTCTTCAAGAATGCGTTTCCAACGTTCTAACCAAGCAATAAGCATCTAACTTATACGCGATGGTTTTAAACTTGTCCATCAACAACAATTACACTACGATGGTTTTAAATTTGTCCATCAACAACGTTCTTTCGTTCTTGGCGTTCTTACGTGTTCTTCGTTTCGTTCTTCTTTTTTTAATCGATATTTTGGATTACGATTTCACTTTTTCTGGAATTTGATGTTATAGAACATCATTCCTTACTTATTTGACCTACTCATTAAGTAAGATTCATTGGATCGCTCAAAAATCCTTACTGAATCTTATACTTCCTTAAGAAATTTATAAACTAAATTTCTAATTCTTATTTCTTCGTTTTCTCATGAATTCAACTATATGAATTCATTATTAACGATATCTACTTCTTATCTTCATTAAGTTATGTATTGAACATATTAAACTTAAAGAAAATTAGAAGAAACTAGGATTGATTACTGATTCATCCTTAAATTCCTTCCGTCGGACAAAGTTTGCTCACGAGCCAACTTTTCCTCTTTCTTCTCCTTTTCATCTTCCATCAAGACTCTCTCTCTTTCTCTCTCAAATGATAGGATTTTCAAAATCCCATTCAAATGAGATTAAGCTTCCTATTTATAGATTTTTTTCAGGCTAGGGGCATTTTGGTCTTTTCACACCAAACCTCCTTACTTATTCATTACTTAAGGACTAAGTTAACTTAGCCTCAAGTTTGCTTAGCCCTTAAGTTTAAGTAGTTCCGTCTTTTCGGGTTTAGTTTCGACGGTTTTAAAAGCTGCGATTCTCGAATCCAAATATTTTGGATATTTCGTCTTTCCTTTCTGGAATTAACTTTTACGTATTCTTGGTTTACGAAAAGCGAAAAACACTTTTTGGCGTTAAGCGTTTTCCTTCACGTTTTCCCCTAACGTAGCTAAGCGAGTGAAAAGTACATAACATTACTTTTCGTCATTTTTATTTTATCCAGATTACTGCGCGTTTTTGAAAAACTTTTATCGACTTACTTAACTTTTCACGATATATTATCGTCAAATCTTTTGATGGAATGTCATTTTGACATCTGCCAACTCTCGAAAAACTTAGGTTATTCAAACCCTAACCCTTAGGTTTAAATCGGGTGAATAGTGCCTATTTAAGTCTTTTTCCCAAAAAATATTTTTTCTCCAGGAAAATTTTATTTTTCGTCTTGAAAATTCCTACTCGTTCAGTCTAGCTCGTAGCCAGAATCCTCCCGATTAATAATCATTCTAGGTTATAGAACGATTAATAAACACATAGCACAAAATAGTATTAATAAAAATTCATTTTATTAATAACTAATTCTTTAAATCTTAATTTCTGGACAATCCGGATTTCCGGGTTGTCACATCCTTTCCCCCTTATAAAAATTCCGTCCTCGGAATTTCTTCAAACCATACCCATACCCGGGTCATCACATTCACCCCTTCTTCACAAAATTTCGTCCTCGAAATTTTAACTTACTCTTCTTTTCAACTTCTCTTCAAAGAAGTTCTTATCTTTCTTACATTCCCTACCCTTCATAACTTATCAAGAATCATGAAGTGAAAGGAATAACGAGGAATATAAAGATTCCTTTAAAACATTTCATTCTTTTCTTTGAGGGTCAAATTGACCATGAACTCTTACTAGGTTAAACAACCTTTCGTAGTAAACCTTTCTTACAGTAAGTTTACAATCACAAAGAAGGTAAACTACCTCTCCCATACGTGGGTGATCGACTGTATCGTATAACCCATTTCGGGTATGTTCACCTCGGACTTACTCATTTGATTCCACACCAAAACAATTTGGTTTGGCATAACTTTTCAAAAGCTCGATTTTCTTTTAATCATAACATACCATTCGTCTTAGCCAAATCAAGTAGCTTAGACCATACCAATAAATTGGACATCAACTTGAAACATTAAATCTAGCCAACTCAATTGACATCGACTACTTCTTTAAATTCTTTTGCAATACATCAAAACGTTTCATGACGTCATGATACCGCACTCTTCATAGTACGTTGAGGACTTCGTCAGTTTATGACTTCATCATTATGCATCATACCATAGCAGGTTGTTGATCCTCTGATCAAATTCCACACCAGGTTTAATTGCATTAATAACTCCATCCTTTTACCATCCTTGCATCAAATGCACTGATGATATAAAATTCATTTTGATATTTCAAATCAATTTCTGTCTAGCCGAATCAACTAGCATAGACATATCAAGAATAGTTCTTTTAAAATCCATTGGTTTCAAAAATTGAACCAATTCATTCATTTTCAAAATGCGCACATCAGCACGATTTCAAGAAACTTCGAAATCTAGCATAGCTAGATGACTTGGAATATCCTATTCTCCATCTTCCTTCATTGTCTTACTTGCGACAATACTTAATCTTCTCTAGCACCTTCAATGCTAAATCTCTTTGAAAATACTTACTTTCGGTCTAAACAACCCTATACCTTAGTATAGTTCATCAACTTACCACACTTTATGTGTTTAGGAACTTTCCACAACCATATGTGTTTAAGAACTTATCTTCGCGATATGTAATCCAAGAACAAATCAAGGACTATCCATATGCTTAGGGGCTCAAAACATAGCATATAACTATGAGTCACAAACTTTTCATAAGTATGAGTTTCAAGAACCCTTTATCTTATCATTCTCTACCTATCAATTATATACATGAGAAAAGATTCACCTTCTCGTCATATACATATTGATAGCACGACATACTATTCCAATGATTATCACTGTAATAACTAAGTAATCACAAACCCCCTCCCATTCGAAGGTTTGTACTACTCAGCTATCAAATGAGTCCTCAATCGAAATCTTAGAACTTCTAACTTTCTCTTTACTTAATACGAATTTTCTTTAATTCGTATACTATCCTTTACAACTCAATTTGAGTTCTTCTTCCCGTACTACTTCGTAGTACCATTCATTCATAGCATTAGCTATGAATCATTCATCGTTTAACAGATCATCTGTTACTACGATTTACTGTGATCACGTGGTGATCTTCTTATCCTTCTCTTTATGATTATAGTCTTAGGTACTCATACCTAAGATTTATAACCTATCAGCTCTGATACCAACTTGTAACGCCCCAAAATCCGGTCTATCTTCACACCCGGATTCCGTGCGTCACTAGTACATCATTCATCCAACATACATCATTATATACTGAAATATAACAACATACACTCTCAAATCCCAGGTTCTAAAAACCTTATAGCTTTTCTCATTACAAATAATGATAATTACATTATTCTTTACATCTTGCACGAGTGACTTTTATCCGCCACCAAGGATACATAATCGTTCATTAAACTATTCTATAGTTTAATTCTCATCTTTCTACATTACAAGTCTTCACTTGATCTTCTCGCTCATTCACATTACGAATGGCACTTCATCTGAATAAAGACACTTGATCTATCGGGATCCTTAAGTTCTTCTAACATCGTTACATTGAAAATGTTTTTCATTTAAAGCAAGTGTGAGCATTCAATTGCCCGACAAAGTCTTAGCAGTTGAACAAACAACTTTAAGAGTTTAACATTCCTTTGAAACTTCGATAACCAAACAAAGGTTATAGGCGGCTTGAACAATAGGAATAATCTTGATTCTATCATTTTAAAACATTAGTCACATTCACTTTGAAATACTTTCATTCTCTACTATCTTTCATACACATTACATGCGGCTAGAATCAATAGCACAGACTTAACAATAACGGTTCATGTATAAACAGAACATTCTCTTATTGAGCAGTTCAATCACGAGCATTTCATATCATAGAAACAAAAGTGTTCACATTGTGGCACAGGCCCTCATACGTTCTACCACCTTGTACAAATATCACACATTACGCACATGAGCGAAACTTCTCAAGTTCAACATCTGAGAAGTTTAAGAAACTAGCATTCATTTAAAATATGAATGAAGTTAGGAAACTTGCCTTACACACAGCTACAGCTTACGTTGAACTGCTCATTCCATTCCCTATAACACATAAGGAAATAACACATACACCAATTAGTCATATACTTGACTTACGCATTGGTTTACTTAACTTTACTTCTTAAGGTTCGCGTTCTTGCAATCTAAGTTTACGTGACCAACTTTCATTACCATTCTACGGCTTCATGACATACGGAGATGTCTTACTCAAAACGTTCTTCATCTTTGATGATTTACATTCTTATCTTCTTCTTATAACTTCTCTAGGACTCAGCACACATCGCTTCTCTGCTGGTAGTCCATATGGTACTCTGAGTGGTTTCACAAACAACCAACAAACAAGTTCGATCTCATCTACTGTTTTGCCCACACGGTGAGTTAGATCGATTGCCGATTTCGTATATACCTTCGCTCTCTGAAGGAATTGTTTAGCTTGTCGCTCCCTATATATCAACCATCAAAGGTTACGATTGTACCACAACCTAACTTATCTTAACTTATACGAACTATTAAATATAATGTTACGTTAAGTCAATTCTTATTCATTATGGCTTTACGACAATTAAATGTCATACCTCGGATTCATTCTTATCCAGACTCACATTAAACTTTCATTAATCTTATTACCATTTGATCGACTTTCTTGATACCATTCATATCTTACTTACTACTTTCATCAACGTCTAAGTCATACAACTAGGGTATACTTAGAACGTTCGTCCAACGCGAATACGATTCACAAGGATCGTTTACGTATTCAACGTTCACGTTGCTCGTCTCTTAATCTCTCATTCAACCTTTACTCAAGGTTTTAATCACTTTCGATCGTTATCCATCCCATGAACCCCATGTTCATTATTCTTTCTTAATGTCGAAGCCATACTGATCGTTGTATGCTAAGACCGATCGTTCATTGCAACAACGTTGCGTTCACAGCGTCTATACGCTTTACATTCATCTCTCATTACCATGTCATAACATCGAAATGTTATACATTACTATCGTCCATCAACGTCTAAGGAATCACCATCATGCTAATCCCCTCACGTTCGATTCATTGCGACTACGGTCCCCGGCTATCGGTCCGTAACCCGTAATTACATTCTTTTAATCTCGTTTAATCTTTCCGTTCAACCTTCATTAAAGGTTTAAAACACTCGATTAAGTGTTACATTAGTTGAACTACATGTTCGTATCTCTTTCTTGCATCCCCGAAATTGAAGCGAGTTAAAAATCTCATTTACGGCATTGCTTTCTACTGCTTGGCGCTTGTGCTTTCCACTCTCGAACTAAGACTTCGTTGTTGCGGTGCGAGTTAGCGATCTGACGTGACCCTCGGCACTGGCGCTTTGCGGCACCACCATTCTGGGCATGGTGGCGCGCATGGCTGAAGACCTTCTTCCCAAAAAAATTTCTAAGTCTTTGAGTGCGTTCTGAGGCGCGTGCTTGAAATCTCATAACTTCTTCGTTATAACTTCGGGCGAGATCGTTCCAAAGCCATTTTCTTCATTATCTAACGTGCTTGATTACCCCAGATAGAACTTTGTTCTGAATCCGTTAACATGCCATTCAATTGGCTTAATCTTCACCCTTCGTTCATTTTAACGTTTTTAACGTTCTTCGTTCGTTCATTGGTAATTCGGTCATCCAAACTCGGAACTCGTTCATTCTTGAGTCTACGACTCATGTTTTATACATTCTCTTACATTCTTATGAAACCCTACATGTTGGGTTCATTTACTAACTTTCAAATTCTCGATCTTCTTTTACGAAATTTTTGCCCATAACCGTTATAGCTCAATTCTAATCCGTTCTTCAAGAATGTTTCCAACGTTCTAACCAAGCAATAAGCATCTAACTTATACGCGATGGTTTTAAACTTGTCCATCAACAACAATTACACTACGATGGTTTTAAATTTGTCCATCAACAACGTTCTTCGCGTTCTTGCGTTCTTCTTGTTCTTCGTTTCGTTCTTCATTTTTAATCGATATTTTGGATTACGATTTCACTTTTTCTTGGAATTTGATGTTATAGAACATCATTCCTTACTTATTTGACCTACTCATTCGTAAGATTCATTCGGATCGCTCAAAATCCTTACGAATCTTATACTTCCTTAAGAAATTTATAAACTAAATTTCTAATTCTTATTTCTTCATTTTCTCATGAATTCAACTATATGAATTCATTATTAACATTATCTACTTCTTATCTTCATTAAGTTATGTATTGAACATATTAAACTTAAAGAAAATTAGAAGAAACTAGGATTCGGATTACCGTTCATCCTTAAATTCCTTCCGTCGGACAAAGTTTGCTCACGAGCCAACTTTTCCTCTTTCTTCTCCCTTTCATCTTCCATCCGAACTCTCTCTCTTTCTCTCTCAAATGATAGGATTTTCAAAATCCCATTCAAATGAGATTAAGCTTCCTATTTATAGATTTTCAAGGCTAGGGGCATTTTGGTCTTTTCACACCCTAACCTCCTTACTATTCATTACTTAAGGACTAAGTTAACTTAGCCCTCAAGTTTGCTTAGCCCTTAAGTTTCGTAGTTCCGTCTTTTGGGTTTCGTTCGACGGTTTTAAAAAGCTGCGATTCTCGGAATCAAATATTTTTGGATATTTAAGTCTTTCCTTTACTGATTAACTTTTCGTATTCTTGGTTTTCGAAAAATTGAAAAACACTTTTTGGCGTTAAGCGTTTTCCTTCACGTTTTCCCCTAACGTAGCTAAACAGTGAAAAGTACATAACATATTGATTTTTTTATTTTTTTTATTTTATCCAATTTACGCACGTTTTTTGAGAAAAACTTTTATCGGCTTACTTAACTTTTCACGATATATTATCGTCAAATCTTTTGACGGAATGTCATTTCGACATCTAGAACTCTCGAAAAGGCTTAGGTTATTCAAACCCTAACCCTTAGGTTTAAATCGGGTGAATAGTGCCTATATTTGTTTAGTCTTTTCCCTAAAAAATATTTTTTCTCTAGGAAAATTTTTATTTTTTTCTTGAAAATTCCTACTCGTTTCGGTCTAGCTCGTGGCGAGAATCCTCCCATTAATAATCATTCTAGGTTATAGAGCGATTAATAAACACATAACACATAATAGTATTAATAAAAAATTCATTTTATTAATAACTAATTCTTTAAATCTTAATTTACGGACAATCCGGATTTTCGGGTTGTCACATCCTCTTCATAACTTATCAAGAATCATGAAGTGAAAGGAATAACGAGGAATATAAAGATTCCTTTAAAATATTTCATTCTTTTGTTGAGGGGTCAAATTGACCATGAACTCTTACTTGGTTAAACAGCCTTTCGCCGTAAACCTTTCTTACACCGTAAGTTTACAATCACAAAGAAGGTAAACTACCTCTCCCATACGTAGGTGATCAGCCTATTGTATAACCCCATTTCAGGGTATGTTCACCTAAGACTTACTCATCAGATTCCACACCAAAACAATTTGGTTTGGCATAACTTTTCAAAGAAAGATCAATTTTCTTTTAATCATAACATACCATTCGTCTTAGCCAAATCAAGTAGCTTAGACCATACCAATAAATTGGACATCAACTTGAAACATTCGTCTAGCCAACTCAATTGACATCGACTACTTCTTTTAATTCTTTTGCAATACATCAAAACGTTTCATGACGTCATGATACCGCACTCTTCATAGTACGTTGAGGACTTCGTCAATTCATAACTTCATCATTATGCATCATACCATAGCATGTTGTTGATCCTCTGATCAAATTCCACACCAGGTTTAATTGCATTAATAACTCCATCCTTTTACCATCCTTGCATCAAATGCACTGATGATATAAAATTCATTTTTATATTTCAAATCAATTTCTGTCTAGCCAAATCAACTAGCATAGACATATCAAGAATAGTTCTTTTAAAATCCATTGGTTTCAAAAATTGAACCAATTCATTCATTTTCAAAATGCGCACATCAGCACGATTTCAAGAAACTTCGAAATCTAGCATAGCTAAATGACTTGGAATATCATATTCTCCGACTTCCTTCATTATCTTACTTGCGACAATACTTAATCTTCTCTAGCACCTTCAATGCTAAATCTACTAAAAATACTTACTTTCAGTCTAAACAACCCTATACCTTAGTATAGTTCATCAACTTACCACACTTTATGTGTTTAGGAACTTTCCACAACTATATGTGTTTAAGAACTTATCTTCGCAGTATGTAATCCAAGAACAAATCAAGGACTATCCATATGCTTAGGGCTCAGAAACATAGCATATAACTATGAGTCACAAACTTTTCATAAGTATGAGTTTCAAGAACCCGCACCTATCTTATCATTCTCTACCTATCAATTATATACATGAGAAAAGATTCACCTTCTCGTCATATACATATTGATAGCACGAAATACTATTCCAATGATTATCACTGTAATAACTAAGTAATCACAAACCCCCTCCCATTCGAAGGTTTGTACTACTCAGCTATCACATGAGTCCTCAATCGAAATCTTAGAACTTCTAACTTTCTCTTTACTTAATACGAATTTTCTTTAATTCGTATACTATCCTTTACAACTCAATTTGAGTTCTTCTTCCCGTACTACTTCGTAGTACCATTCATTCATAGCATTAGCTATGAATTATTCATCGTTTAACAGATCATCTGTTACTACGATTTACTGTGATCACATGGTGATCTTCTTATCCTTCACTTTATGATTATAGTCTTAGGAACTCATACCTAAGATTTATAACCTATCAGCTCTGATACCAACTTGTAATGCCCCGAAATCCGGTCTATCTTCACACCCGGATTCCGTGCGTCACTAGTACATCATTCATCCAACATACATCATTATATATTGAAATATAACAACATACACTCTCAAATCCCAGGTTCTAAAAACCTTATAGCTTTTCTCATTACAAATAATGATAATTACATTATTCTTTACATCTTGCACGAATGACTTTTATCCGCCACCAAGGATACATAATCATTCATTAAACTATTCTATAGTTTAATTCTCATCATTCTACATTACCAGTCTTCACTTGATCTTCTCGCTCATTCACATTCTGAATGGCACTTCATCTGGATACCGACATCTTGATCTATACTGGATCCTTAAGTTCTTCTAACATCGTTCGCTGAAAATGTTTTTCATTTAAAGTAAGCGTGAGCATTCAATTTCCCAGCAAGTCTTAACAGTTGAACAAACAACTTCAAGAATTTTAAACATTCTTTTAACACTTCAATAACCGAACAAAGTATGAAGCAGCTTGAATAATAGGAATAATCTCGATTCCTATCATTTTAAAACATTAGTCACATTCACTTGAAAATACTTTCATTCTCTATTGTCTTTCATACACATTCTGTCTGGCTAGAATCAATAGCACAGACTTAACAATAACGGTTCATGTATAAACAGAACATTCTCTTATTGAACAGTTCAATCACAGAATAGTTCATATCATAGAAACACCGAAGTGTTCACATTGTGGCACAAGGCCTCATATGTTCTACCACCTTGTACAAATATTACACATTCGCACATAGACAGAACTTCTCAAGTTCAACATCTGAGAAGTTTAAGAAACTAGCATTCATTTAAAATATGAATGAAGTTAGGAAACTTGCCTTACACACAGCTATAGCTTACGCTGACCTGCTCATTCCATTCCCTATAACACATAAGGAAATAACACATAGACCAATTAGTCATATACTTGACTTAGACATTGGTTTACTTAACTTTACTTCTTAGGGTTCGCGTTTTTGCAATCGAAGTTTACGCGACCAACTTTCATTATCATTCTACGGCTTCATGACATACGGAGATATCTTACTCAAAACGTTCTTCATCTTTGAAGATTTACATTCTTATCTTCTTCTTATAACTTCTCTAGGACTCAGCACACATCGCTTCTCTGCTGGTCGTCCATATGGTACTCTGAGTGGTTTCCCACAAACAACCAACAAACAAGTTCCCGTCTCGTCTACACTGCCCACAAAGTGAGTTAGATCGGGTAACAGTTTCGTATATACATTAGCTCTCTAAAGGAATTGTTTAGCTCAGCTCCCATATGTCAACCATCAAAGGTTACGATTGTACCACAACCTAACTTATCTTAACTTATACGAACTATTAAATATAATGTTCGTTAAGTTAATTTCTTATTCCTTATGGCTTTCTGACAATTAAATGTCATACCTCAGGATTCATTCTTATCCGATTCACATTCGGCTTTCATTAATCTTATTACCATTCGATACGACTTTCTTGATACCATTCGTATCTTACTTACTACTTTCATCAATGTCTAAGTCATACAACTAGGGTATACTTAGAACGTTCGTCCAACGCGAATACGATTCACAAGGATCGTTTACGTATTCAACGTTCACGTTGCTCGTCTCTTAATCTCTCATTCAACCTTTACTCAAGGTTTTAATCACTTTCGATCGTTATCCATCCCATGAACCCCATGTTCATTATTCTTTCTTAATGTCGAAGCCATACTGATCGTTGTATGCTAAGACCGATCATTCATTGCAACAACGTTGCGTGCACAGCGTCTATACGCTTTACATTCATCTCTCATTACCATGTCATAACATCGAAATGTTATACATTACTATCGTCCATCAACGTCTAAGGAATCACCATCACAGCAATCCCTCATGTTCGATTCATTGCGACTACGGTCCCCGGCTATCGGTCCCGTAACCCATAATTACATTCTTTTAATCTCGTTTAATCTTTCCGTTCAACCTTCATTAAAGGTTTAAAACACTCGATTAACTCTTACATTAGTTGAACTACATGTTCGTATCTCTTTCTTGGACATCCCCCAGAAATTAAGTAGTTAAAAATCTCATTTCTGGCATTGCTGCTTTCAGCCCATGCTGCCTCTCAAAGACTACTAAGACTGCAACATGCACATGAAGTTAGCGATCGTGACCCTCCGCCCTGGCTCTGCAGCGCCACCATTCTAGGCATGACTGGCGCCGTGGCGCCAAGACCTTCTTCCCAAAAAAATTTTCTAAGTCTTTAGTCGTTCTGAGATGCGTACTTCAAAATCTCATAACTTCTTCGTTATAACTCGGAATGAGATCGTTCCAAAGCCATTTTCATCGTTATCTAACGTACTTCGATTACCCCCGGACAGAACTTTGTTCTGAATCCGTTAACATGCCATTCAATTAGCTTAATCCTCACCCTTCGTTCATTTTAACGTTTTTAACGTTCTTCGTTCGTTCGTCCGTAATTCGGTCATCCAAACTCGGAACTCGTTCTTCTTTCGTTCTTCTCCGCGTTTATCTTCGTCTTACATTCTTATGAAACCCTCGTTCTTCATTTTTTCAAATTCTCGATATTTTTTTACAATTATGATTTCACTTTTTTCTTGGAATTTGATGTTATAGAACATCATTCCTTACTTATTTTCATTTGTTCTTCATTTTTTACTCGATTCGTGGATTAGATTCATTCAAATCATGTTAAAACATCATTCCTTACTTAATCATATATTACGTAATTTCATTAAGAAAAATTTATAAACTTCCTTAAGAATTTCTAATTTCTTATTCTTATTCTTCGTTTTTCTCGTGAATTCAACTATATGAATTCATTATTAACATTATCTACTTCTTATCTTCATTAAGTTATGTATTGAACATATCAAACTTAAAGAAAATTAGAAGAAACTAGGATTCGGATTACCGTTCATCCTTAAATTCCTTCCGTCGGACAAAGTTTGCTCACGAGCAAACTTTTCCTTTTTCTTCTCCGTTTCATCTTCCATCCAAACTCTCTCTCTTTCTCTCTCAAATGATAGGATTTTCAAAATCCCATTCAAATGAGATTAAGTTTCCTATTTATAGATTTTCAAGGCTAGGGGCATTTTGGTCTTTTCACACCCTAACCTCCTTACTATTCATTACTTAAGGACTAAGTTAACTTAGCCCTTAAGTTTGCTTAGCCCTTAAGTTTTGTAGTTCCGTCTTTTGGGTTTCGTTCGACAGTTTTAAAAACTGCGATTCTCGGAATCCAAATATTTTTGGATATTTCGTCTTTCCTGTACCGATTAACTTTTACGTATTCATCGGATTTCCGAAAAACTGAAAAACACTTTTTGGCCTTAAACATTTTCCTTCACGCTTTCCCCTAACGGAGCTAAACGAGTGAAAAGTACACAGCAGTACTTTTTGTCATTTTTATTTTATCCAATTTTTGCACGTTTTTCGAGAAAAACTTTTATCGGTTTACTTAACTTTTCACGATATATTATCGTCAAATCTTTCGACGGAATATCATTTCGACATACCGAACTCTCGAAAAGGCTTAGGTTATTCAAACCCTAACCCTTAGGGTTTCGTCAGGTGAATAGTGCATATTTCGTCTTTTTCCCCAAAAATATTTTGTCTCCGGAAAATTTTCATTTTTTCTTGAGAATTCCTACTCTTTCAGTCTAGCTCGTAGCCAGAATCCTCCCGATTAATAATCATTCTAGGTTATAGAACAATTAATAAACACATAGCACAGAATAGTATTAATAAAAATTCATTTTATTAATAACTAATTCTTAATATCTTAATTTCTAGACAATCCGGATTTCCGGATTGTCACAGCAGCTGTGCCTGTCCCAAGGCTTAGAGGAGCACAGATGCGCCAGACCCAGAATAGAGACAGTAATGAGATGTTATTTGTTCAATCATTTAAACTTGGTCTAATCTAGTTTAAAGTTCATGATAATCTGTTAGGCTTATATCAAGATATTATAATATATTGCTCATGTGTAATTAATGATTTCAAGTTGTGAAATTTTATAAATTATACTTTTAAGCTATTATTGTAAAGCTTTATTATGTGATTAGTGAAGTTGAATTGTAGTCTAAGAAAGAAATTTAGATTGGTTAAGTTTTATCGATTTAAGAAATCAAAATTTAAGTTAGGTTGACAAGTTATATAAAAGTGGAAGTTGAATCTATGAGATTAATATTATGTGGCTAAAGTTGTGTTACGATGTTAATGGAATGTTTAGGGTATTCGGGAAGCGTGAGTTATAATTGTGTAGCTAACACACAAGGCAAGTCTTTTATCCCTACTCTTACATTACGCAAGTTTCGTGAATCTATTATTTAGTTGAGCAAGTTTTCAAACACAAATTTCTATTTGAGCTTATCCTACCTTGTTGATAATTATACAAGTTTGTTAATCTGCTTGATTATAAATTACACAAGTTCTTGAATTCTATTGAGCAAAGTTCTTAATTCTGTTTTCTTTATTGGAAAATATAACCTTAGTTTACCATTTTTGTTCAAGCAAGGTTGATTATATCTTTTAAATGCTTTGAAATTTATTCATAAAGCATAACTTTGATGTAGTACAATATGCATTTATGGTTCATAACTACTTTGTATTACGTTGTTGTCGAACGTTTTCATTGTCATTACATATTTGATTCAACTAATCCTTAGTTGATGTTCGTTGAACTCTAAATTAACCTTGAAATTTATCTAAACCAAACTTACTTTGGTGCAGACTTGTATGTTAAAACTGAGATGAACAACCCTATTATAGGGGATTATTTACATGGAAGTGTTTAGATGTTTGTAAATAATAAATGGTACGAGGGGTTGATCACCCTAAGTATGGGAGTCCCTATAGTCTAATGATTGTTAAGGTTTAAGTTGAAAAAAATACTTATAACCTTGGACATAGTTTATGGTCTTATGACCCTTAGATGATTTCCAGTATTAGTTCTTGATTATCGATATTAAAAATGTTATTCAATTCAATTGAGTTTACTCATTGCCAGTTATTGTGTCCTTTCAAGTGAGTATTTGTTAAGAATACCCCCAAACTTGAACTATTGCCTGCCCTTAAGCAATAAACACGCATTCGAACTAACAAATGCAAAATACATGTTATGCAACTATACTATCATGCAAATGAATCCCAAGATTTTTAGCCATGTTAAGTATTCCAATAAGATATGCCTCAGAGAAATATCAAGATCTATGACCAAAGCATCAAACTAAGCTAAAGGCATTATAACATATAATCAGATAATCCCAACTTGCTATAAAGATGTTGTGTGTGTGTTGTGTTCACAAATAAGCTTGATAAAGGTGAAGATTCCACATGCTATACTTCTTAAGAGAGAAAACTGAGGTTTTAAATCAAGAACTATGCACAAAAATGAAGCAACAATTACTCTAACACATCAGTACAAGCTAAGGTTCAACAAAGGGTTTATTCTGCTTTATTTTTCTCATGAGGGCGATTTTTCGCACTTTCCCACGGTGTTTATTATTTTTTATATTTCCCATGGTTGTCCAATGTCTCATTCCATTAGGCTAAACAACGCTACCCCTTATCGAGCTTTCAATCAATGACTCCCAAACCATTCAGGCTTTAAGATGCTATGTGTAGAGACAATCCCCTCGGGTGTACTTACTCAAGTAGCAAAGGCCCCGAAACAAGACTAGCCACGATTTATTCATTTTTATTTTATTTGCATTCCAAAAACTTGAGTTTCAGTGTCTTATAGTCATTACTCACTTCCTAGATGATTCTATCATTAAAAACAATGTTTTCCTCTCAGCAGACAAGCATGCTAATCTTAACCAACAAGCAAATAGGAACACTATCGTGCTACCCGATAACATCTAAACAACATGCATGGATTATATCATGAATAAAATTATTACTAAGCTTAAGATATCAACCCAGTTCAAAAATATATTCAAATTTCTATGTCATCATTGGCCAAATTGAAATTCAACAAACTAAAAACATGGGATTATGCTATGTAATGCAACTAAACAGATACTAAGCAGACAAAAAAAAAAAAAATTACTGCAAAATTAAACTAATAACTATTAACATGCAATTAAACTATATGCCACATGTCATTACACTATATAATGCAATTACACTATATGCTCTAAACTACTGAATAAACCTAATACCCCCAAACTTAGAATATTCATTGTCCTCAATGAAGGTAAAGGGTTAAGAAACTCCCATATATAAATGCATGATACACCCGACTTTAAAAGGCGAATCTGTGTAATTGGGTATCGCATGACAAAACCAAAGATAGGCCACTCCACTAGCGCCCTCTGCTGAGTAAATGCTTCAGCCAAAGCTTGAGACATTCCATTCACGAACACTAAGAAGTTGTAGTGCAGCGCGTCCATCTTCCTCTTTAATTGCCTCATCATGCGATTATTAGTCTCTAAAGTGGCAGGAGGGGTGGCAGCTTCCTCAGCTGGCTGTGGAGACGGCATTGGTGATGGAGCTGACAAAATAAAACTTTTTCCCCGAGAGTGTGCTGTGCCACCAGCCCAATCATCGAACTTCTGTATAGTAGCATGTGTGATATCCTGGCTCGACATTTGTAACTGTTCATCATCCCAGTTCACTCCAGCTTTGGCACACAAATGGGCTACGATTGATTCATGAGGGATACTGCCCGTGGTGCTCCCCCTCATGTAACGTAGCATATTCTAATGGCGAAGGTGGCCCACATCAATATACTTCCCTGTGATAATGCCCCAAAGAATTATGGCCCTCTCAAATAGAATATCGTTATGGTGTGTAGATGGCATCAATTTAGCACAAATGAGCAGGTTCCAAGTCTTTACGTATCGGTTTAGCGCTGCACTACGAAAGTTAGTGGGCGTTTTGGTGCGTTACTTGTAATTCCACCTAGTGCCTGACACACACAAGTCCTCAATCACCCTATCTAAGTCAGTCTCAAATCTCGCAGCTTCCACCCAATTTGCTCGGCCAATCGGAGGGTCGGGAAGATGGAACACCTCACGTATCGTCTGCTGGCGATAATCAACCTAGAAGCCTCTGACAAAAGATATGCCACTCTGCGTTTCTTTGGCATTCACATAGAATTCAAGCACAATGACCATCAGCACAGACATAGGACTGACGACAACCCCCAGCCAACATCTTTCTCTGATCATCTCCCACAGTTGTCCATCTTGTTTTCTTGGCTTGAATCCCCTTTCCTTTACAAAAGTCTTCGACATAATTCTGTAGTATTCGGTTTGAGCATCAAGACTGATGAATTTGGTAAGGTCTACAATGTCTTCATCCTGACTGCTGTTGGAAGAAGACTCAGGGGTGCGTGAGCGTGCTCTTTTTGGTGCCATAAAATCGATCTGAGAATGCTTTACAAACCCTAATCTACACTGTGAATGGAGAAGAAGAATCACCCCCAAACTTAGTCTATTGACTACTCTGAACAAACCCTAGAATAATCTGCAAATGAACCCTCAAACTAGTTTATGACGTAAAGGAGGAAATACTTCTGATAGCTTTGATATTGGGCGAATTTCAGAGACCGATTAAGAGAAGAGATTATGAGTTGTAGTTTGCTAGGAGTGTTTGTGTATGCGTATGGAGTAGGAGAAGGAGAAGGACTTTTGGTTGCGTAACGGTTTTCTGTGATCTCTCAACTGAAGGAACAAGTTATAATGAAATGGATCACGTTTTAAAGCATTTAAAACTGTCTGGACTCGAACTCGGGCGCGCCGCCCTGAGCCCATCACTGAATCTGATCTGTACAAAGAAGGAACAAGCAACTGTTGGATTAAAGTCTAATTACGCACAACACGCAAGTATACGTGGTCAACAAGTAATAAAGTGTAAGTAGAGTATCGTTCCCACGAGGAATTATTAATACAAATTACCAAATACTAACTCTTAATCAAACTAATTTTATTTAAACAATCAATTTAAGATTATGAATTAAATTATTTAATTACACTAATTCTAATTATCGCTAATTAAAAATCAGATTATAGAGATTTAAGATCACAACTTCACTTATTACTTCACTTAAATTAATATATTTCTTATCAATTATGCTCACTATTCTGAATTATTAATCAAGAACACATAAGTAAATATGACCATCTCTCAATGCATTATACTCAAATCAACTTAAATCTACAGATGATAGAATTAAGAAGAACACACTAATTAACTAATTCACTATATCTCTATGTGAATTACAATTAAAAAGGATTTTAAGCACAAGTTCTTTATCTAATTGCATGCGATGCATAAGGATATCCCTATCATAGACATAAATTATGTATTCTAACGCCATGCAGAAAACATAATCACATGCTATTATGATCAAATCTAAATTTATAATTCATCTCTCGAGTTCATATAGATTATCACGGTAATTGTTAGCTAGGCAATTAAGGAATTCATCACAAATCATTTTAGATAATCCAAGAATAATCACAATAATTAATAGAGAAGCATACTAAAATAAACTATGCAATACAATCCATTGTAATCTTAAACAAAAGATTTAGTTCATGATTAATGAATTAAAACTAAGAATCCAGAATTGGATAACCATTAAAAGACAAAGATAGAAGAAAAGAAAAAGATAGAATCTGTTATCTGTAGAATTAATGCTCCCTCCTTGCTCCTACTTTGAATCTTCAATGGTCTCCAAGTTACTTCAATCTCTAAATCTCATAAGAATTAGGGTTTTGTTCCTAATCTACTATAATCTAATCTCATGGAATCCTCAATCCAAGTTATAATCAAGTATTTATAGTTCTAATGGAAACCCTAGCAAGTTAGGCAACTAACAATCCTATTCTAGCTCAAATTGGACATCATAACACCCAAATTAACTCTCTCTCCCCCCCCCCATCGACCCAGCTCAAATACATGCTTTCTAGGCTAATTTAGGCGTGCCCAAGCTTTCATGTGAGAGGAGAATTTGATGGCCTGCACCGCTCTCAGTCTGCTCTCTGTTTTCTGTTGCGATGTGCTTTGGGAAAAGAACCATAACTTTTCATCCGGTAGGAGTTACGGGGCCTGCCACCTATCAAATAAAAGATTTCGACGAGATCTACAAATTTTATTCTTTGATAATTGACAGATTCTTATTGGATCAAGGCCGAAATCAAGCTTGAAGTAGATGCTATGTAAATGGCAAGCATGACAACTTTTATCTTTGATCTTCGTTGATAAAAGGTCCATAACTCTCGCATCCGAGCTCCGATTGGGACGATTCAAGATGTTTCGAAAAGCTAAGATGAAGCTCTAAAATATAATCCAAGTTCTAAGCCAAGAACATGCATCCAACTTGGTGTTAAAAGCCCTGCAATCTTCCCTTCTTGCATTTGTTTGCATATTTTAGTCCAAAAGTTGTCCGAATTGCTTTTCCTTGCTTCTTCATGCCAATGTTATGTCGTAGCCTACAAAATAATATAAATTGTATGACATGCACACACAATGCATACAAAGTAACTACGAAACATAGGTTTAAGCAACTAATTTAAGTAATAGATACAAGATAAGTAGGTATAAAACATACTTATCAAATACCTTCAAACTTAAATAGTTGCTTGTCCCCAAGCAATACAACATAATGCAATGCAATAAACTAAACAAAATGCCATCTAATCTAACATGCTAACGAATCCAAATATAAGCTAGATTGAAATTCACAAGAATTGCCTCAGACAAACTACAAAATTTTCAAATAGAGAATCCAACCAAGAACAAGGCCATAATGCATATTATTTTGCAAATCAAAACTTGTCATCCCTGATGTAGTGTGTGTGTGTGTGTGTGCTTAGCAACCATTAAACTCGCTACAGAATAAATACTTCACATAATATGCTTCTTTGAGGGAAAATATAGTTTCAACTCAAGAAAAACAGTAAAAACAAATTAAGTTCTAACAAAACTACGCAACAACTAAGCTAAGAGTCAACAAGGGGTTTATTTTGCTTTTATTCACTCACGAGGGCGATTTTCGCATATTCCCGTGGTTACACCCGACTGTGCAATTTCCAGTCCTCTTAGGCTTTTGAGTGATACCTCTTAACGAGCTTTCAACCAACGACTCCCAAACCGTCAGGCTTTAGGGCGCTAGGTGTAGAGACATCCCCTTGGGCATACTTACTTAATTATCAAAGTCCACAGAACTAAACTAGCCAAAGTGTTTATTTATATAATATTTTTTTTCTGGATTTTCTATTTGTTTCTCTTTTTTTTAGCACGCATACCCAATGAATTCCCCCAAACTTAAGCTTTTGTGTAATCCTAGTCATTACTAACTGTTTACTAAATCTTTTTCATTAAAACACACATTTCCCACTGGAAGATAATTATGTGACCATTCACACTGTGCAAATCATAATGGTTACTCTAAAGTGAAATCCGATTACATCAGATTCAAACAGATAAAGATTTACATCATGATATGATAATATAACCAGGCCTAAGTCATCAAAACTGTTTAAAACTCATGTAATTCCAATCTTATCATAAGCCAAAAGAATTTCAAACCAACTGAAAACTTGGGTTCATGCAATGTAACCTATCTACACTAAATGCAATAATTTAAAACAAATTTTTTTTGAAAGATAAGCTAAATAACATTCTAACATATGCAATAAACACTAAACTAAAACAATAACACTAACTATATGCAATAAACATGATTATACTAAATATGCAATCCTAAACAATTAGAACAAACCCCCAAACTTAAACTAGACATTGTCCTCAATGGTTGAAATAGGAAAAAGCAAAGCAGAGGACTTCTTTAAAAATATAGCAATCTTCCTCCTTGTCTACTAAGTTTGAAGAATAGGCTAGGCACATTAGAATGAATCGGGCACCAAACTTGAATTAGACTTGACTAACCTGTGAACACAATAGAAGCAAGTTTATTAAATTCTAATAAATGCAAATTTATTGACTACTAAAAATTAAAATTAAAATAAAATTTTAAACTTAGGTTGCCTCCCAACGAGCGCTTGATTTACAGTCTTTCAGCCTGACTTTGTCTGGTTAATGATATCCAATTCCTCTACGAAAGTTGAGAAATTCTTCATCCATTAGGAGCAATGTAGTATTCGGGAGGTTCCCCAAAGTGATAGCGCTAAAATCAAGCCCACCCAGCTTGCTATTTGTAGATAGGGTCCCATTTATGAACATCCAGCAACTAGGTATTTTCTCCATTATGTCTGTGATTTGAATGGGGCATTGAGGCTTGTCAAACATAATGGTCTCCTTCTCTACCCTCTCCATTTCATTCAACTATGACTCTAACATTGCATTAGCACTCATGTTATAAACAATCTTGCTGATGATATGACTACCAAGCGGGCATGGTTTTGTAAGTCTAACTAGATCCTTGATCTTTGACAGAAAAGGCACTTAGGGGACCAAAAACATCGGCACATCTTCGTTGGTACTCATGGTTAGTTCTTCACTGACCTTGTTTTCATTATCCTCATTTGTCTCTTCTTTTTCACCATCTAGTTGCTCATCCAGTTATAGATTTGGATCGAGCACCTCATCAATTTCAGAATCCATGTCATAAAACCAATTATTTTGAGGACAGTTGTTCAAGACTTTGAACATTCAATCTATCTGATTTTGAAGATTTTGAATTGCCATCTCTTGATTAATCCCCCTCTCCTCATTTAATGCTACAAACTTGGACAACAATTCCTCCAATCTTGAATTAGCTATTTCAGTTTCGAAATCCATGTATTAAGGACCATGGGTTGAAGTTGTGATAAGTTGTTCCATCTGGTTCTAAAAATTATGGCACGATATTTCTTTACTCATCATTCGCTCCTCTTGGTTTGCTATGAGCTTCGATATGAATTCCTCCAAGTTTGAATTTTTTTTCTTGTGGTAATGGAGGTGGAAATGAAAATTCTGGTTGTATGTTAGATTTGGAGCGTAGTATTGATTTTCGTAATTGTAGCTCCTTGAAGAATTCGGGTGATACTCCCAAACTTGATGATAATTGGCATATGCATACTCGTTGAGGTAGTTATCATCGTACTGTATCGGTCTAAGACTGATGGTGCATTGATTATTCGAGTGATTGACAACACAATAGTTGCAAGTAACTACTATCCTTCGAATACGTTGGGTTGCAACAACGTCCAACCTCCTCGAAAGTGTTTCAAGATGTGCTGATAATGCAGAAATTTCATTGAGTTCATCAAACCATGTGTCCCTTGGCTGAGTTATACTCGATAATGGCCATTGATAATTGCATCCAGCCATGGTTCCTGAAAAGAGAGAAAATATGAATAAAATTAAATAAAAAGAGAGAAAAAAAATTGTTTAAAGTAAGACTACTTTGATTGAAGCTAATATTGGCAAAAATTATTAAACTAATTCCCCAGCAAAGGCGCCAAAAACTTATTGGGTAAAATCTAATTACGCACAACACGCAAGTATATGTTGTCAACAAGTAATAAAGTGTAAGTAGAGTATCGTTCCCATGAGGAATTATTAATACAAATTACCAAATACTAACTCTTAATCAAACTATTTAAATAATCAATTTAAGATTATGAATTAAATTATTTAATTACACTAATTCTAATTACCACTAATTAAAAATCAGATTATAGAGATTTAATATCACAACTTCACTTATTGCTTCACTTAAATTAATATACTTCTTATCAATTATGCTCACTATTCTGAATTGTTAATCAAGAACACATAAGTAAATATGACCATCTCTCAATGCATTATACTCAAATCAACTTAATCCACAGATGATAGAATTAAGAAGAACACCCTAATTAAGTAATTTACTATATCTCTATGTGAATTACAATTAAAAAGGATTTTAAGCACAAGTTCTTTATCTAATTACATGCGATTCATAGGTATATCTTTATCCTAGACATAAATTATGTATTCCAACGCCATGCAGAAAACAAAATCATATGCTATTATGATAAGATCTAAATCTATAATTCATCTCTCAAGTTCATATAGATTATCATGGTAATTGTTAGATAGGCAATTAAGCAATGCATCACAAATCATAATAGACAATCTAAGAATAATCACAATAATTAATAGAGAAATATACTAAAATAAAATATTCAATATGATTACAATAACAAAAGATTTAGTTCATGATTAATGAATTAAAACTAAGAATCCGCAATTGAAAAACCCTTAAAAGACAAAGATAGAAGAAGAGAAAAAGATAGAATCTGTTATCTATAGAATTAATGCTCCCTCCTTGCTCCTACTTTGAATCTTCAATGGTCTCCAAGTTACTTCAATCTCCAAATCTCATAAGAATTAGGGTTTTGGTCCTAATCTACTCTAATCTAATCTCATGGAATCCTCAATCCAAGTTATAATCAAGTATTTATAGTTCTAATGGAAACCCTAGCAAGTTAGGCAACTAACAATCCTATTATAGCTAAAATTGGACAACATAACTCCCAAATTAACTCTCCCCCACCGACCAATGCGCCCAGCGCTGTTCCTAAGCCAATTTGGGTGTGCCTCGTACTACTATAGTAGAGAATATAATGGCCCGACGCCCCCCGCGCCATTTCTGGTATGCCCCACGACGATTCTGGCGCGCCCCGCACTACTCTATTTTCTACTGCGACGTCCTTTAGAAAAAAAGCATAACTTTTGATCCGCTAGGAGTTACGGGACCTTCCACCTATCGCATCGAAGATATCGACAAGATCTACAACTTTTATTTTTTGAGAATTGACAGATTCGTATTGGATCAAGGCTGAAATCGAGCTTGAAGTAGATGTTATGTAAATGGTAAGCATGACAACTCTTATCTTTGATCTTTGTTGATAAAAAGGCAATAACTCTCGCATCTGAGCTCCAATTGGGAAAATTCAAGAAGTTTCGAAAAGCTAAGAAGAAGCTATACAATATAATCCAAGTTCCAAGCCAAGAACATGCATCCAAATTGGTGTTAAAAGCCCTGCAATCTCCCCTTCTTGCATTTGCTTGCATATTTTAGTCCAAAAGATATCCGAATTTCTTCTCCTTATTTCTTCATGCCAATGTTATGTCATAGCCTACAAAATAACATAAAATGTATGAAATGCACACACAATGCATGTAAAGATAAAATATACATATCAGTATAATAAATTTAAAAATATTGGAGACTACAATTATATTTTTTTTTGTAAAGAGAAACATATATATATTTATATATATATAT
Organism: Panax ginseng; assembly: GCA_020205605.1. Taxonomy (NCBI): domain Eukaryota; kingdom Viridiplantae; phylum Streptophyta; class Magnoliopsida; order Apiales; family Araliaceae; genus Panax; species Panax ginseng. The sequence continues at coordinate 85,920,900 of CM035139.1, read as the reverse complement.
ATATATAGTAGTAAAATTTATCTAATACATAAAAAATATAGCACATAAAGCATGAAAAAATTTAATAATGACATATAAGTCAAAAAATGTTAAAATTTAAGTTATTGTCAAACACTAAATAATAACAAATGCCTTATAACTTAGTTTGACAAACTTATAAGTCATTATCAAACACCCTCTAATTCAATATATAAAAAGAAATTAATATTTGATTATAAAAAAATTTACAAGTCAAGAAAATGGAGAATTTGAAAAAGGGGAGTTAAAAAAGAACTTACACACCATTGGTGCAACTTAATTGGTCTCACGCCGAACCATCATGCCGACTTAATTCCAAGGCAACTTAATTGGTCTATCTTTAACCAATGCCACTTTAAAAAAATATTTTTTTTAAAAATGAATTTAAAAAAAAATAAAAAATTTAAAACGGTTTTATTTTTTTAAAAGCATTTGAAAAAAATAAAAATGTGATCCAATGCTAAACTAACCGGCATTGTAACTTTTTTTAAATTTTTATATAAAGCAAATTTGTAAAAAAAAAAAGAGTAAGATGTAACATCACTTTAACTGACGTTTGAAACTCTCTTTTTTTTTAATTTCTTTGATCTCTTGTACTTGTTTACAAACATCAATATTAACTATAAAATTTAATTTTTGTAAATTAGAAAATATATCTATTTGTGCTCAATTTTAATTTCAAAAATTATAACTTTAAAAAAAATAAAATTGGGCATTTATTTTGAGACGCACGGAGTATATAAGACTTCAGCTATAAAAAAATAAAAATAAAAATTCTAACGCCAATTAAAGTGACATTGCATCTTACTCTTCTTTTTTATAAATTCATTTTTTTTTTCTAAAAAAATTAAATAAAATAGGGATAAAATTGATATTACATTAATATGGGTCAAACTAACTTATTAGGAATAACTTATAAGTCATTTTAAATAACTTTATTCTGTTTTAGAATTATATGCAATCGGAATTAAACAATATGGAGAAGTAGAGACATTTGTAACTTAGAATTAAACAGTAGGGAGAAATAGACATGAGCAGTTAGAATTAAACAAGAGAGAGAAGTAGACATGATGTATACAGAATTAAATAAGAGGGAGAAGAGAGATGATGGGGTGCCTCCCATCGAGCGCTTATTTATAGTGCATTAGCTTGACTATCTCTACCTTGGTCATGTTGTTGAAAAGATTGAGGCGACCTTCTGTCTATCGACCTCACTATCATAATAATGCTTCAACCTCTGTCCATTTACTTTGAGGGGTTTGTCTGGGTATTTGTCAAAAATCTCAATTGCACTATGTGGAAATACTGTCTTTACTGTGAAAGGTCCTGACCACCTCGATTTGAGCTTTCCTGGGAAAAGTCTAAGTCTAGAATTGAACAACAGTACTGCTTGCCCTGGCTTAAATTTTCTTTTCATGATTCTTCGATCATGCCACCTTTTCACTTTCTCTTTGTACAACTTGAAATTTTCATAGGCTTGCAATCTGAATTCATCTAACTCATTCAGTTGGAGAAGGCGTTTCTCCCCTGTAGCCTTCAAGTCGAAGATCAGCTTCTTAATTGCCCAATAGGCCTTATATTCAAGTTCCATGGGAAGGTGACAAGCCTTCCCATACACTAGCTAAAATAGTGACATACCCAGTGGTGTTTTGTAAGCAGTCATATACGCCCATACTGCATCGTCCAGCTTCAGAGACCAATCTTTTCTCGTGGATTCATAATATTTTCCAATATACTCTTCACCTCACGGTTTGACACCTTTGTTTGGCCATTTGTCTGGGGTTGGTAAGTTGTAGCTACTCGATGATTACCCTATATTTGGCCAACAATGCTGTAAACTGGCGATTAAAGAAATGGCTACCTTCATCGCTTATGATCACCCTAGGAGTCCCGAACCTTGTGAATATATTCTTTTGAAGAAATCTTAGAACCACCCTAGCATCATTTGTCGGAAGGGTTGCCACTTCCACCCATTTGAACACATAATCACTACTAGAAGGATGTATAAGTTTCCACATAACGAAACAAAAGGCCCCATAAAGTCTATCCCCTAGACATCGAAGATCTCAACTTCGAGGATTGTATTCAAAGGCATTTCATCTCGTTTTGATATATTTCCAACCCTCTGACATCTATCACATCTCAGCAGAAAGTTGTAAGCGTCCCTGAAGAGAGTCGGCCAATAAAAACCTACTTGCAAAACCTTGGCCGTTGTTCTTTCTCCCCCGTAATGACCTCCATAAACTGATGTGTGGCAATCCTGTAATATACTTTTTGTCTCACTATATGGAATGCACCTTCTAATCATTCTATCAGCACACTGCTTGAGCAAGTAAGGCTCATCCCATATAAACCATTTAACATCGTGGAGAAACTTCTTCTTTTGTTGTCCAGTCAAGTCAGAGGGAATAATATTGCTCACTAGAAAGTTTACATAGTCCGCGAACCATGGAACTTCGCCTTTCACCATAAAAAAATATTCATCTGGGAAGGATTCATTGATCATCACTTTATCATTCGTATCCCTTCCCGTATTCTCCAATCGGGATAAGTGGTTCGCCACTTGGTTCTCGGTCCCTTTTTCGTCTTTGATCTCTAAGTCAAACTTCTATAAAAGAAGAATCCACCTAATCAGATGGGGTTTTGAATCTTTCTTGGCTATCAAGTATTCGATCACAACATGGTCGGTGTATACAATCACTCTTGTCCCAATCAGACAAAAATGAAATTTGTTAAATGCGTATATCACCGCTAGAAGCTCTTTTTCTATGGTAGTGTAATTTAACTGGGCATCAGTCAAGGTCTTGCTAGCATAATAAATAACATGAAAGACCTTGTCCCTGCGCTGGCCCAATATAACTCCCATAGCAAAATTACTTGCATCACACATTAACTCGAATGGAAGAGTCCAATCTGGAGCTGTAATCACTGGTGTCGTAGTAAACTTCTTTTTCAAATGCTCAAAAGCAGTCATGCATTCCTCATCGAATCTAAACTGGACATCTTTCTCTAGAAAACTGCACAGAGGCTTAGTAATCTTTAAGAAGTCCTTGATAAAATGATGATAAAAGCCTGTATGCCCCAAAAAGCTACGGACCCCTTTTACAGAAGTAGGTGGAGGTAAGTTCTCAATAGTTTCCAGTTTTTCCTTGTCCACCTCTAACCCTTTCCTTGAAACTTCATGTCCCAAAATAATACCTTCTTGTACCATAAAATGGCACTTCTCCCAGTTCAGAACTAGATTAGTTTCAACACACTTTTTCAGCAACATCACCAGATTCTCCAAACACAAGTCAGAAGAGTCTCCAAAAACTGAGAAATCATCCATGAAGAGTTTAACGTTTTGCTCAACCATATCAGAGAAAATGGCCATCATGCACCTCTGGAATGTAGCCGGGGCATTGCATAAACCGAAAGACATCCTTCTTAAAGAAAATGTACCATATGGACAAGTGAAGGTAGTCTTCTCTTGGTCTTCCGGGGCTATCACTATTTGGTTGTACCCAAAATAACCATCCAGGAGGCAGTAGTACTCATGACCTACTAACCTATCCAGCATTTGATCAATAAATGGGAGATGGAAATGATCTTTCCTTATAGCTGTGTTCAGTCTGCTATAGTCCATGCAGACCCTCCACCCCGTAACTGTTCTGGTAGGTATTAGCTCATTGTTTTCATTAGATACCACTGTCATACCCCCTTTCTTCGGCACACACTGCACCGGGCTCACCCAAGAGCTGTCTGAAATAGGATAAATGATCCCTACATCTAACCACTTCAAGATCTCCTTTTTAACAACTTCCTTTATGATAGGATTTAATCTTCTTTATTGCTCTACTGATGGCTTACTATCATCTTCCAGAAGGATTTTGTGCTGGAAAAATTAGGGGTTGATTCCCTTGATGTCTGCTATAGTCCATCCAATCGCTGATTTAAACTCTCGCATTACTCACAGCAATTTATCTTCCTAGCAAGACGTTAGTGCAACATAAATTATAACAGGAAACTTTGAAGATTCACTTAAAAATGCGTACCTTAAATGATTTGGAAGGGGTTTAAGGTCAAGGTCGGGAGGCATCTCAAGAGAAGGCTTGAGTCATTCTGATGTCTCTCTTATAAGTCTGAGTGGCTCAATGGGAATCTTGAATTTTTGCATTTGTGGTGCTGGGTCCAAAATTTCTACATATTCTACAACCTCAGTATCTTCTATATCAGATTCTCCCAAAATAGCACTTTCCAATGGCTCAATGTCAATCAAATTTCCAGCCTCTTCATTTAACACTCTGTTGACTACATCGATCCGGGAGCACTCTTCTTCATCAGTGGGGAACTTCATAGCTTTAAATACATTGAACGTGACCTCTTGATCTTGGACTCTTATGGTCAACTCTCCTTTTTGTAAATCTATAAGTATTCCCCCAATGGCTAGAAAAGGTCTCCCAAGAATGATTGGTATGTCTCTGTCCTTTTCATAGTCCAAAATAATGAAGTCGGCTGGTAAGATAAACTTATCTACATTTACCAAGACATCTTCTACAATACCTCTAGGGTATGTGATGGATCTGTCGGCAAGCTATAATGATATATTTTTTGGCTTTGGAGCCAGAAATCCCAACTGAGTGAATACCGAAAGAGACATCAATTTTATACTTGCCCCCAAGTCACATAGGCATTGTTGAAAGAAAGCTTTCCAATGGAGCATGATATTATAAAACTATCTAGGTTTTTAAGCTTTGGAGGTAGCGTATGTTGCAGCACTGCACTGCACTCTTCTATCAAGGCAACTGTCTCATAATCCTCTAATTACTTCTTCCTTGATAGAATGCCTTTCATAAACTTCGCGTAGGTTGGCATTTTCTCCAAAGCCTCTGCGAAAGGTATGTTGATTTGCAATTTTTTAAAGACCTCCAAGAACTTAACAAACTATTTATCTTCTCTTTGCTTTTGAAGTCTCTGTAGGTAAGGAACATGAGGGTATACAAGTGGTGGTTTGGTTGTGGCTTTCTCAACCAACTTCTTATGATCTGTGTCAACTACCCACTGCTCAGCACCCTTATTAGATAAGCCTTCAGCAAAGTCCACTGCACCATGGCGCGAGCGCGCCAGGGTCTCTTCACTACTAGGTGCGGGCGCGCTAGGCTCCACATCTGTAGTTTGTTTCCCTGATCTCAATGTAATGGCCTGACATTGCCCATTCCCTTCCCTTCTTGGATTCGCTTCAATATTACTTGGCAGAGCTCCTTGCGGTCTATTGTTCAATACACTAGCCATCTGGCCCAAATTCTTAATAGCCACCGCTTTGCTCTTTATCATCACTTCAGTGTTCAGCATGTATTTCAACATCATTTCTTCAATCTCTAACTTCTTTTCTGGTTGAGGGGAAGGAGGTGGATGATGTTGGTGTTATTGTTGATGAAATCTAGGAGGGTAAGGAGGTTTAGGTGCATAATGCTGATGAGATTATTGTGGTTGATATTGTTGTTGTGGAGGTTGGTGTTGTTGAACATTTTGATTGTTGCTCCAGCTGAAATTGGGATAATTTTTGTTGTTGGGATGGTAGGAATTTTGAAACTGATTATGTGGCTTTTGGTAGTTGCTAACGAACTATACCGACTCTACAGTGATAGCACATTGTTCTGTTTAGTGTGACCCTGCACAAATCTCACAGACATAGACAACTTGCTTAACTTTGCTCTCAGCCAAGGACTCAATTTTCTTTGCCATTGCTGCCATTTGAGCTGATAATGCTAGGATGGCATCCACCTCTAACAACCTATCAACTTTTGGTTGAGGCATTCTGGCCGTTGGATTCTGAAAATCATTTGGTCTCGATAAGTTCATAAGCTTCTTCATAGCTCTTAGCCCACAAAGCTCCTCCTATAGCAGTATCAATTATTGGCCTAGACTGCTAACCCAACCCATTGTAGAAAGTATTAACAACCATCCAGTCTGGCATCTCGTGGTGAGGGCATTTTCTTAGCATCTCTTTATTTTGCTCCCAGGCCTCATACATCGACTCTCCCTGTTGTTGCTCAAACTGAGATACATCAGTCCTCATTTTCGCTGTTTTAGCCATAAAAAAGAATTTGGCTAAAAATTTCTGCACTAAGTCCTCCCACGTTGTTATTGACCCAGATGGCAATGAATGGAGCCAACTCCTTGCTTTATCTCTTAAAGTGAAAGGAAACAATCTAAGACGCACTACATCATCTGACACACCATTATATTTGAATGTGTCACATATCTCAATAAAACTCAACAGGTGATTGTTAGGATCATCAGTAGCAGCACCCCCAAATTGGATGCAATTCTAGACCATCTATATTGTTCCCGGCTTAATATCGAAAATTTTTGTTGCTATTACAGGCCTAACTATGCTAGATTGTAGCTGATTTATTTTTGGCATAGAATAGTCTCTTAAATCTCTATGTTCTTCCCTATGTTCTTCTGTCATTTTTGTTGATGTTTTAGTGTTCACTTGTGTAAAAGAATGACGTGCATTCGCTCTCCAAGCTTTACCGTTGATATTGTCATGTCTAGGTATCAACTCAGAAATTGAGGATCGAATGTGCATATACTATCCACAAGTACCTGAAACGGAAATAAAAGAAAAATAGAAATGAGATAAGATAAGAATTGTTCAAGTCCGAAAAATTTAACTTAAGTTGATGACAACAGTAATAAAAATAAAAACCTATCCCTAGCAACGGCACAAAAAACTTGTTGGGCTTATTTCGGGTTTAACAAAACAGACACACACGAGCATGTATACACGATCAACAAGTAATATAGAGTAAGTTAAGTATCATTCCCACAGAGAAAGGTAATTACTCCTAATCTATCATGTAATAACTTTATAGTTATTTCTGGATGCTTAAACGATCAAATAAAAGGTAAATTAAAAACTAAAATGATTAATAACTCAAATAATTAATTAACAAGCGAAAAGATTCAAATTGGAAAGATATGGGATCCTAATTTCACTTAATGCTTCATCCAGATTTAACACCTCTTGTTTAACTTTACTGATTATTATTGACTGCTAGTTGAGAGCACGAAAGTGAAACATGACTATTTTTCAATACACCATGTTCATATCACACAAAATCCACAAAACAGATAGAATTCATATGAACATTAATATTACCTAACCCACTATATGTCTATGTGAATTACAAGTAATAGCATTTTAAGAACAAGCTTTCTTAGTGACTACACAAGGTAAGCCGGTATATGTCAATCCGGAGTGTGAATCACAAAATCTATCACATGTAAATTTTATGAACATATGCCAACAAGGTTAAATCTGAACTTATATTTCCTCTTTCATTTCTATACAAGTTATTAGGGTAGATGGTGATCAAGCATCTAAGAAATAAGCACAACCAAGTTAGGCAATCCAACTATAATCATTCGAGCATCACAACAAGGGACATAAATCTGAACTACACAATAAGATCCATTAGAATCCTATAATGGTGGTTAGTTCATCTCTGAATCAACAACCATTATGGGATATAAACCAAGCATGAGAAATCACAATGATAATAAAGAGATTAAAGAGAAAAGAGAATGCAAATCTGATTAAAACTTTGTCCAATGCAAGCTTCCAACTTAGTTCAAATCCATAATCAAACCAACATAAAACTTCAATGATCAGAACTCTACTAGATCTAAAGAGAGAAGCAAAAATAGTAGTAGTAGCTATGAAATCTGTGACACCCCCAAAATAGGTCTCCACAACCCATTATGAGTCGACAAATATATGGTACAGAAAAATAACTACAAACTTCATTAATCCAACTGTCGTGCAAAATACAACAACACATATGCTGTGGATACCAACTGTGACTCTCATCCCTTTACTTGGATAACACCTCACATTTATACCTTACAATGGTACCTTATATAAAGGTATAGTCAATAACTATTTTAGAAATTAAAATCTTTGGAAAATGCTCAAGAAAACCTTCGTACATGGGAGGCCATGCATCTATGTTGTAATAGATATCATATGACTCAAGAATTATTTTTGGTTGACCCAATAGACCCCAAAGAAAAACGAGAAGATTGCTATCATGTTCTTTCCAATGGTGAGTCTTCTCTTGCCATATAATTATCTCCATTGTCTCCAATTGAGAATTATATTTCAACCAAACTCCAAGATTAAATAGGTAGTGCTCATAGATATAATCAGTAAGTGGATGTGCACAACCCTGTCTTATGATAACACGAAGTCGTATGTCATTAGACATCTTGTATGATAGTGGCAAAACATCCTTCCAAAGTTGGGTTCACCTCACCCTATTTAGTTCACCAAAATCAACGGTTAAATGATGTATAAAATATAACACACTTATCTAAAGTTCTCAATAAAATTATTTCCATACTGTTTAGGGAGAACCTCAATAGCTATAGACCACCGTTTTATTCCCCTCATACTCCCCGGCCGATCCAAATACACACTCTTATTACACCGAAAGGAATTGTGAAGCAAAAGGGTGAGCAAAACTAGCCCAGCAAAGAATATCATGACTAAAGATAATTAAATTATCAATAGCCTTCGTCAGTAATCAATCAGAGATTTAGAATATATGGTAGATGATAAAACTTTTCAACCATAGTTGCCGCGAAACGAGAAATTAGAAGAGTCAAATAGACCATAAAGTCTATTATTTTCTCCATGTTAAAAGTCCAGCAATAATGTTTTATCCCTGTAACATCAATCAATAGTTCATGTCCACAATCATGTGAATAACTCATAATCGTACTTGTGGTTCTAAATTCCTCTTCGCACCCAGGACGAAGATAATTTTCACCACATGTCTTTACCTGAAACATCAAAGATCATGGTTATACCTAATCACAGTTCCTATTCATAATCATACTAATAAATTCATCTTTGCACTACGGGCCAAAAATAATCATCAATAGTTCATCTTTGCAGTACAAGCCAAAAATATTCAACCATAGGTCATCTTTGCACTACAGGCTAAAGATATTCAACAACAGGTCATCTTTTCACTATAGGCCAAAGATATTCATCAATCAATAGTTCATCTTTGCACTACGGCCAAAGATATTCAACAACAGGCCATCTTTGCACTACAGGCCAAAGATATTCATCAATCAACAATTCATCTTTGCACTACGGGCCAAAGATAACTTTCAACATAATTATGATAATGATAATATGAATGAGTCGAGAATATTATGACTAAGATAATGTAGAACAAATTATCCTTAGTCCTCAACAGGGAAAAAAATCTGATAGAATATAATAGACAACAAGTTTTAGATCAACAACTACAGTGAAAACAGCAATCCATTAGAAGAGTTAAGTAGAGAACGAAGTCTACTATCTTCTATGATTTAAAAGTCCATCATCAATATTTTATCCATGTGACATCAATTAATATACATCTTGAATCAAATATTCATCTTTTCACTACGGGCCAAAGATATTCATTTGTATCACCAGTTAGTCATGTTCATCTCAACACCTATCCATCTTTGCACTATGGGCCAAAGATATTCATCAGGTAATCATTCATCTCTGCACTACAGGCCAAAGATATTCAGTTATATCACCTTTTAGGACTGAGAATGATGAAAATATTTTAAAGAAAACGAATCTAGTGAGATAAAAGGACAAGGATTAGCGATTCGTACTTTAGTTTATCCAACTTTAAAAATACTCCATAATAAACAATTGTGGAGAAAAATTCAAGAATGAAGATCAAAACATGGATACAATCAAAGATAATAACCATAATAGACAACTTGGACAAAGAAAAGAAAATTTAATTTTTCTGTGAATAGTGTCGTATACGTGAATAGTAACCCCGACACGAAAAGGTAGAAATTTCACAATTAAAATCATATTACATGAATTGTACTCGTGAATAGTACCGTATTCGTGAATAGTGCTGTATACGTGAATAGTATCGTATACGTGAATAGTAAACTCGACATGTAAAGGTAAAAATTTCATAATAAAATTTATACCAATATTTCGGTATAATGATTTTGAAAGAAATAACATCATTTACGAAGAAAATAACATCCATTACCATTCCTTACCTCAAACGAATAGTACTTCTGACTGAAATATCGGATATAATGCTGAAAGAAACTTGGACTGAATATCAACACTCAAAGTATCTAAATACTCACAAAAATACGCTCGATATTATAAAGAGAGAAAACTTTAGATTCTGGTGTGATTTTCAATTCTAACTAAGCACCCTATTTAGGAAAATGCTAGAACGCCAAAGCAGACTAAATTAATAAAATATTAATATTCTTTAAAATTTTCCTACGCACACCTTCTTGACCAAATTTAGAATAGCAATAGTGGGGCTACCAAATTTGGCATTTTTCCACCAAAAAACAAAAGTGGGGCCCACCCATGTTTTTAATTAAAAACATTTATTTCTAAAACTTCAATAATTCATAATAAATAGCCATTTTATCAGAAAAATATGAATTTTATGTTCATTCCGTAGAAAATTTAATTTTCTAAAACTTTGTAGAAGAAAGTTTTTCCAAATTCTCAACGAAAAATGACCGAAATACACATACGGATGATTTTCAACACCTCTATTCTGACAAAATACTGATAAAACAACTCAACATTAATTCCTTCATTTATACCCAAATAAAAAAATATTTCCTTATCATATAAATTAATAATTAATTATTCACCAATAATATTACAGAATCACAATAATGACAATCAGGTCGTTCCCAAGAAAGAGGTGGCTTTCCGATAAGGATTTCTCTTTACTGGCACGCAATTAGGTGACCAAACCTCTTTGCTAGACAGAACTTTCTTAGACATTTTCAATAATGCTATCTAATAATATTATTCAAATAATATGAATTTTGTAAACTTTACCTATATCACCCTTAACTTTAAATTTTTATCAATTTAACCATTTACTGAATAATAATTATAAGAAAAATTGAATACTTTTATTTCATAAAATTTGGGGTCTTACAAAATCTCTCTAGCTCTATGAAACCTTGAAATGGAAAAATATAACTGTTAACAATGATGTCTCGTAACTAGTAAATACACCTTTTTCTATTAATCACACAACAACAAACTTAAAATGAAAAGTCAATCTTTTTTCGGGACTTGGATCAAAAGTGCGCAAGGCGCACTTATAAGGATTGGGGCGTGGGCGCGCACTTTTGTCGCCTCGAGCATCTCTCAGCCGCACCTGCATTTTCATTTTCACTATACCTTGAATGCGCATGCACAAGCATTGCCGCTTCTTCTATGATCTTCTCGCAATGCTACTAGTGTCTTGTTGCTACCTTGTTGTTGCTTCATTATTCTTTTGCCTTCACTTGCTTCTTCATTTTTCACTTGACTTCCAGATGCCCTCCTCACATGCACTTGCTCAGCTTCTCAATATGTTTTTCCACTTCCATGTCATGCCATATTAGTTTCCTTGATGCAACCTACAAAAAATAAAGTAAAAAGCAATCAAACAATAATAAAAATACTTAAGTTTAAGCATAATTCTGGTAAGTTGATAGCCAATAAGTAGGTATAAAATCTATTTATCACCTTGCCACAAGGCTAAAGACACTCAATAATCATATCGTCATTTCAAATCAACGAATTATCCATGCACTACGGGCCAAGGATATTCGTTAGTATCACTAGTGGTCATGATCATGTCAATCAATTATCTATCTTTTGCACTAGTGGCCAAAGATATTCAATGGTCATAATCATACCAATCAATTGTCTATCTTTGCACTACGGGCCAAAGATGTTCAATTGTAAAACCAATGATCAACAATCCATCTTTACACTACGGGTCAAAGATGACTATTACCATATCATTTGTCTGTAACATTACAAGTCATGATTATACCAATAAATAATTCCTAGTCATAATCATACCAATCAATAGTCCATCTATGCACTACGGGCCAAAGATAACTTTTACCACATCATTTGTCTGTAACATTACAGGTCATGATTATACCAATACATATGATGCAATACGGGACAAAGATTACTTTTACAACATCATTTGTCTGTAACATTATAGGTCATGATTATACCAATACACAATTCCTGGTCAAAATCATACAAATCAACATTTGATCTATACACTACGGGCTAAAGATGACTTTCACCACAATATAAGCATGAGAATGATGACAATGATATAAAGAATTAATCAAGTAAGATCAAGGATAAATATTAGAGATTTATAATTCAATTTATTTAGAGTTCAAGAATGTCAAAATGGTCAACATGATGATCAAAACGTGGATTCAAATTTAAGAATAAAATTCATATATCAAATATAATTTGGTTAGAAAAGAAACTAATTTTGTCGTGAATAGTACCCCGTGAATAGTACCCGAATGAATATTACCCCGTCATGCAAAGTACCCCGAATAAATAGATATTCATGTATTAAAAATAATTTGGACAGAAAAGAAATCACTTTTGTCGTGAATAGTAACCTATGAATAGTACCCAAATGAGTGAATAGTAAGAAATGAATAGTACTCTGTCATGCAAAGTACCCCGAGTAAATAGTACATGAGTGAATAGTACCAGAGTAAATAGTACTCAAATGAAAAATACCCCAAATGAATAGTACCCTGCCATGAAAAGTATCTTCAAATGAATAGTATTTTGAATGAATAGTACCCTGGATGAATAGTACTCTGTTATGAATAGTAACCATAAATGGAGAATACGAAAAAAAATGATATCTCATGACAAGTACAAAAGAATATACGAAACTACAACTGGATTTTCACCCGCCATGCGGTAATCCACATAGATAGATCATTTCCACAATTTAATAAAGAATGAATACAAAGGGTTATTCACCATGCATGCGGTAATCTGCGTAGATAGTTTACTCCCGTTGATTAATAAAGAATGAATGTGAAGGGTCTTTCACCATGCATGCGGTAATCCACGTAGACAGGTTACTTTCGCAGATTAATAAAGAATGAATACAAAGGGTCATTCACCATGCATGCGGTAATCCGTGTAGACAGGTTACTCCCATGAATTAATAAGGAATAGAACTACAATCCTTATGAATATGAAGAAAATAACATCATTTGCAAAAACGAAAGAAATAATACCCCTTACCATACAAAAAATAGCATCCCTTACCTTAGTATGAGGTTGGATACTACAATAGTGTAGTAGCAGAATACTCTTCTTCTTTGTCTCTTATTATCTCTCTAGAGTTTCAGTAAATTCCTAAGAAATAATGAAGGAATGAGCTTCTATTTATAGGAGAATGGACTAAATAGTAACTAATTCATGAACAGTCCAGATTGATTTACTATTAAAATGGACGGTCCATATTAATTTTGTAACAACCCAAAAAATCGAATTGTTCAGAATTTAAGTTTAAAAAATTAGTTATTAATAAAATGAATTTTTATTAATAATATTATGTTCTATGTGTTTACTAATCGTTCTAGAACCTAGGATGATTATAATACGGGAGGATTCTCGCTACGAGCTTGATAAGTAGGTTTTATACCTACTTATCCGGTATCTATTACTTGAATTAGTTGCTTAAACTCATGTTTTTTAGTTACTTTTCATGCATTTTGTGTTCATTTTGTAGGTTATATGTTTGGGAGCGGTGTGCGCGACTATTGGTATGAAAAAGCAAGGAAAACGCAAAGAAAAGCAATCCGGATATCGTTTGGGCTTTTATGTTCATTTCATGTTCTTGCTTGGAACTTGTCTTACATTGTAGAGCATCTTCTTAGCTTTCCGAAACATCTTGAATCATTCCAATCGGAGTTCGGATGCAAGAGTTATAACATTTGTACCAACAGACGTTGATTTTCGCTGTTTTGGGTGGTCATTTGCATAGCAGTCACTTCCAGTCTAATTTCGATATTCATCTGTTCGTTATTTCTCAAAACTCAAAGAATGAAAGTTGTAGAGATCGTCGATATCTTCAATTTGATAGGTGGCAGGCCCCGTAACTCTTCCCAGATCAAAAGTTATGACCGTTTTACCAGAGGATGCTGCAGCAGAAAAATAATTGGCAGCTTACTAGCAAGCCGGGGCTTGCCCTTTTGTGCTTTGATAGCAAGCCGGAGCTTGGGGTCAAGAATCAATAGTAGGCCACTAGCAAGCCGGGGCTTGGGTATGCGCAAAAAGAGGAGATTTTGTCCGAATTTGAGTCCGATAAGGATTGTTTCGAGCTGTTTGATTCAAGGACTTCCAAGAGGACTTAAAGACATATAAAGAGGCTTATAAAAGGAGGAAATTTACAAGGATTAGAAGAAGTTTTTGGAAGAATTCCATTAGATTAGATTAGATTAGATTAGATCAAAACCCTAGTTCTAATGAGTTTTGGAGAATGAAGCAACTTGGAGACCATTGAAGATTCAAAGTAGGAGCAAGGAGGGAGCATCAAATCTACAGACAATAGATTATATATTCTCATCTTCTTCTATATTTGTCGTTTAATGTGTATTCAATTGTGGATTCTTAGTTTTAATTCAATAATCATGAACTAATTCTTTGTTTGAGGTTACTATGGATCTTATTTTGTAGTTTACTTTTAATATGCTTCTATCAATTAGTCTTATTAGTTATATTTGGATTGTCTATTATGATTTGGACTTAATTGCTTAATTGCCTAGCTAAAAATTACCGTGGTAATCTATATGAACTCGAGAGATGAAGTATAGATTTAGATCTGATTATGATAGCATGTGTTCATGATTTTGTCAATAGCTTAATCTTGATGAATGTTAAGGTAGAGATATGGTTGACATCACATGTAATCGGATAGAGAACTTATTCTTAAACCTTCTTCAATTGTAATTCACATAGAGATATAGTGGGTTAGTTGATTAAGGTGTTTAACGGATTTCTATCTTGATTGTGGATTGACATTAATACAGTATTAATGCATCGAGAGGTGGTTAATACTACATTCGTGTTTTTGATTAACAATCCAAAGATAGATAACTTAATTTATGAGAAGTGTGTTAACTTAAATGAAACAATAAGTGAAATTGTAATCTCAAGTCTTCATATCTTGTTTCATTCTAGGGATAGTTAGTAATAGTTTATTTAACTATTTTAAATTAAATTATTAAATCATTCGTTTAAATAAGATTAAATTGGTTATATGTTAGTACTTGGTAATTTTTGTTAACTAATTCTCGTGGGAACGATACTCAACTTATCACTTTATTACTTGTTGACCACGTATACTTGCGTGTTGTACGTAATTAGATTTTACCCAACAAGTTTTTGGCGTCGTTGCCGGGGAATTAGTTTAATATTTTTACCAATATTAGCTTCAATCAAATTAGTCTTAATTTAAACATTTTTAGTTTTATTTTTAATTCTCTTCCTATATTTCTCTCTTTTCAGGTACCATGGATGACTTTGCGTATCAATGGCCATACATGAACATGACTTAACCAAGGGAAATAGGGAATGATGGACTTAATACATCTTCTATAGAGCCAATATAAAGTGAGGCAACTTCAAAGACGTTGGAGGTTTTTGCAGCCCAACGGAGTCGAAGGATGACAAGAATGACTCAGCTAAGGGGAGCGGAGATTGACAGACTCGCGACACTTTCCGCAATGTCAGCACAGATTGAAGAACTTTCGAGGAGGTTGGACGTTATCGCAGCCCAACAGAGTCGAGGGATGGCAGTTATGTGTGACTATTGTGCTGGCAATCACCCGAGTAATCAATGCACCATCAATCTTGGGCCGGTACAGTATAGTGGTAACTACCTCAATCAGTATGCATATGATAATTATGATCAAGTTTGGGGGTATCACCCGGATTTTTCATGGAGCCATACTCATCAAGATCAATTCTATGTTCCAAGTCCAACATACGCGACAGAATTCTCATATCCACCTCCAAGGCGACAAGAAGTCAGTTCAGAGTTTAAGGAATTCATGTTAAGGAGTATAGCAGAAATAGAAGAGCTGATAAGGAGTCAGGAGCTGTCAATCCAAAATTTTAATAAATGGATGGAACAACGTTTCACAACCACAACCAATGGTCCTCAATACATGGCTTCCGAGACTGAAACAAAAAATTCAAGGCTGGGGGAATTATTGTCCAAGTTCATAGTAGATGAAGAGAAGATGAGTAATCAAGCGCGGGAAAGTCAAAATCTTGCAGATCAGATAGAACAAATGACCAAAGACGTAAGCAACCTTCCTCCAAACACTTGGCTTTATGACATGGATGATGAAAATTGATGGAGAACTCCGAACCAAATCAGAATCGGATGAGCCACAAGATATAGGAAGTGTGGAGACAATTGGGGATAATGAAATAGAGGTCCATGAAGATCTAAATGGGTCTCCACCAAAGATCAAAGAGTCTGGCCGATTTGCAAAATCATGCCACTTGGTAGTCATGTCGCCTCATGAAGCTCTTGTTGACATAAGAGTGAGTACAATTTTCAATCCATGGTGGGAAGAGAAAGAAGAAGATAGACGAAGATCCCATTGTGTGTGACAAGCTTCCATGCCCCAAAGTGATCACATACACAATGGAGAAAACACCTAGTATGTGGGACGCTTTTTGATTGAGATCATACCAAATCGTAGCATGCTAGGTGACTTTGATGCATCACCATCGTAAATGGGAACCTACCAAAAGCTATATTATTTCCTATGGATGGAGGGTTCCTCAACTTTTGAAGAGGAATTGATAGCGCTGACCAAACAAAGTCAAATAAAAGACTATAAATCACGCTACCGACCGGGAGGCAACCTGTGAATTTTTATATTTATATGTTTTACTAGTTTATTTAGTAGATATGAATTAATTTGCTTATTAAGCTCTCTTATAATCTAATCCATGTTGTCTCTCTTCATTGCAGTATTGAGGTTCAATGGATAGGAAAATGATCGTCATTCATCATCACCACCATCACTTCAAGCTTAGCTGATTACAGGGAAGTTCTATTCTACTTACCGCTATATTCTTACAATGAGGACATTGTAATTGCTAAGTTTGGGGGAATTTAGTTTAGTTCATTATTGCATGTTTAGTTTCATGTTTATGTTATGTTATTTTGCATATGTTGTTAATTTAGTTTAGGTTCATTATGTTTGCATTCATGTAATACAACTGAATAAGTAGTTGTATAGTAGTATAGTTTCAATAGCATTATATTCAGTTTATTGTGGAAAAATCAATTCAAAAATAATAGTTAGTTACTATGTTCATCTTGCATGAGTCCAGCTGTTTGATAGTTTAAGTTTATTTTGGCTAATGTTGAGATTGGGATTGAGTAGACAAGTATAAGATCGATTATTAGAGCTTTGATGTGATTTCTTTTATGAATTGAATCTTTTCTCTGCTTGAAACCGTATAATAAGGATAAGACAAAGAAAACAACTTGATGATTGATTGAGTTTAAATTGATACATAATGGGACTCTAAAGGATAATGCTAGTTTAAATGAAAGAATGACAAGAACAAGTAGTGATGGCTAAAAGTTAAACAAGAACCTAAGTTTGGGGGAATATGTGAGATATATAAGCTTGAAAAAAAAAAAAAATGAATAAACACCGTATGCGTAAACACCGTTTGTTTAGTTTTTTGTGGCCTTTATTACTTACTTGAAGTAAGTAAGCCCGAGTTGATTGTCTCTACACCTAGCGCCCTAAGGTCTTAATGGTCCAGGGAGTCGCTGGTTGAAAGCTCAAGTAAGGTAGCATTGAAAAGCCTAAGGAATAAGACATTGCATAGCTATGTGTATATAAAAAATGAATAAAATGGGAAATAAGAGCAAAAAGCCCCGTAGATGATGAAAAATAAAGCATAAGTATCCCATGTCGACCCTCGATATCGGTAATTGTTTGATTTTAGTTAGATCTAGCTTGTTTTTTGAATTTCTTGAGTTTACAATCAGATGATTCCTTCAAAGAGACTTATTATGTGTTAAATTTGATTTTATATCAATTAGCATGGATGTTGAGCACACACGCACTATATCAGTGATAACAATTTAAGATTTGATGATTGACTAGGAAATTGTTGATTGGTTTTGATATGATGTATTATCATGTTTACTTGATTTCTCTAAGGCTGAGTGAATAGATTTGATTCTATAATTATTGCTGGATTTGCAGGCATATAGATTAGTTCCATTCCATTGCATTGCATTGCATTTTTGTTTTGTTTTTGCTTGAGGACAAGCAAAAGTTTAAGTTTGGGGTATTTGATAAGTAGATTTTATACCTACTTATTCGGTATCTATTACTTGAATTAGTTTCTTAAACTCATTTTTCTTAGTTACTTTTCATGAATTTTGTGTTCATTTTGTAGGTTATATGTTTGGGAGCTTGTCAAGCGATTATTATTATGAAAAAGCAAGGAAAACACAAAGAAAAGCAATCCGAATATCATTTGGGCTTTTATGTTCATTTCATGTTCTTGGCTTGGAACTTGGATTACATTGTAGAGCATCTTCTTAGCTTTCTGAAATATCTTGAATCATTCTAATCGGAGTTCGGATGCAAGAGTTATGACATTTGTACCAACGGACGTTGATTTTCGCTGTTTTGGGTGGTCATTTGCATAGTAGTCACTTCTAGTCTAATTTCGAAATTCATCTGTTCGTTATTTCTCAACACTCAAAGAATTAAAGCTGTAGAACTCATCGATATCTTCGATTTGATAGGTGGCAGGCCTCGTAACTCTTCCCAGATCAAACGTTATGACCGTTTTACTAGAGGATGCTGCAGCAGAAAAATAATTGGCAGCTTACTAGCAAGTCGGAGCTTGCCCTTTTGTGCTTTGATAGCAAGCCAGGGCTTGGGGTCAAGAATCAATTAAAGGCCACTAGCAAGCTGGGGCTTGCTATTTACAAGGCAAATAGCAAGCCGGGGCTTGGGTATGCTCGGAAAGAGGAGATTTTGTCCGAATTTGAGTCCGATAAGGATTGTTTTGAGCTGTTTGATTCAAGGACTTCCAAGAGGACTTAAAGACATATAAAGAGGCTTATAAAAGGAGGAGATTTACAAGGATTAGAAGAAGTTTTTGGAAGAATTCCATTAGATTAGATTAGAGTAAATTAGATCAAAACCCTAGTTCTAATGAGTTTTGGAGATTGAAGTAACTTGGAGACCATTGAAGATTCAAAGTAGGAGCAAGGAGGGAGCATCAAATCTATAAACAATAGATTATATCTTCTCATCTTCTTCTATCTTTGTCTTTTAATGTGTATTCAATTGTGGATTCTTAGTTTTAATTCAATAATCATGAACTAATTCTTTGTTTGAGGTTACTATGGATCTTATTTTGTAGTTTACTTTGATATGCTTCTTTGTTAGTCTTATTAGTTATATTTGGATTGTCTATTGTGATTTGGACTTAATTGCTTAATTTCCTAGCTAACAATTACCGTGATAATCTATATGAACTCGAGAGATGAAGTATAGATTTAGATCTGATTATGATAGCATGTGTTCATGATTTTGTCAATAGGTTAATCTTGATGAATGTTAAGGTAGAGATATGCTTGACATAGCATGTAATCGGATAGAGAACTTATTCTTAAACCTTCTTCAATTGTAATTCACATAGAGATATAGTGGGTTAGTTGATTAAGGTGTTTAACGGATTTCTATCTTGATTGTGGATTGACGTTAATACGGTATTAGTGCATCGAGAGGTGGTTAATACTACATTCGTGTTCTTCATTAACAATCCAAAGATAGATAACTTGAACAGAGAGTGTGTTAACTTAAATGAAACAATAAGTGAAATTGTAATCTCAAGTCTTCAATATCTTGTTTCATTCTAGGGATAGTTAGTAATAGTTTATTTAACTATTTTAAATTAAATTATTAAATCATTCGTTTAAATAAGATTAAATTGGTTATATGTTAGTACTTGGTAATTCTTGTTAACTAATTCTCTGTGGGAACGATACTCAACTTATTACTTTATTACTTGTTGACCACGTATACTTGCGTGTTGTGCGTAATTAGATTTTACCCAACAGAGCTAGACTGAACAAGCAAGACTTTTTAAGAAGAAAATAAAAATTTTCTAGGAACAAAAATTCTTCTGAGGAAAAAGACAAAATATACATTATTCACCCGACGAAACCCTAAGGGTTAGGGTTTGAATAACCTAAGCCTTTTCGAGAGTTCGGTATGTCGAAATGACATTCCATCAAAAGATTTGACGATAATATAACGTGAAAAATTAAGTAAGCCGATAAAAGTTTTTCTCGAGAAACGTGCAAAAATCGGACAAAATAAAAACAACGAAAAGTACTGTTATGTACTTTTCATTCGTTTAACTACAGTAGGGGAAAACGTGAAGGAAAACGCTTAACATCAAAAAGTGTTTTTTAGTTTTTCAAAGATCCAAATAATACGTAAAAGTTAATCTATAGAGGAAAGACGAAATATCCAAAAATATTTGGATTCTGAGAATCGCAGTTTTTAAACAGTCGGACGAATTTCGCAAGTCTAAAGTACGAAGCTTCCAAGAGAAGCTTCGTGAATAGTACAGAGGTGTGAATAGTAAATTTGGGGCGAAATGATAATTTTTCCCTTAGCCTTGGTTTTCTATATAAGGAGAGCTTAAACTTATTTGTTGGTTAATGAAAAATTGAACAACACTTGAGAGAGAGAGAGAAGTCGAATGAGGAGGAAAAGGAAGAGGAAAAGCTAGCCCGAGTCAAACTTTGTCCAATGGAAGAAGATTAAAGGAGAAAGGTAATCCAAAACCTAGTTTAATATAAATTTTCTTTATGTTTTCTATGTTAGAAACATAGCTTAATGAAAATAGAAGTACAAGATGTTAAGAATGATTTCATATGGTTGAAATCATGAGAAAAAGAAGAAATAAGAATTAAGAAGTTTAGTTTATAAATTTCTTAAGGATGTTTGAGTTTTGTAATGAATTTGAGCGATCCAAATGAATCATATTAATGATTCGGTGAAATAAGTAAGGAGTGGTGTTTTATAACACCAAATTCTAAGAAAAAGTGAAATCGTAATCAAAATATCGATTAAAAATGAAGAACTAATGAAGAACGCGAAGAACACGCGAAGAACACGAAGAATGTTTTTGATGGACAAATTTAAAACCATCGTAGTATAATTTGTTGTTGATGGAAAAGTTTAAAACCAGCGCGTATAAGTTAGTTGCTTATTGCTTGGTTAGGAACGATATAAACGTTCATGAAGAACAGATTAAACTTAGCTATAACGAAGTTATGGAGAAAATTTTGTAAAAGACAAACGAGAAGTAGAAAGTATGTAAATGAACCCGAATGTGTAGGGTTTCATAAGAAAGTAAGAAAACATAGAAAACGTGAATTGTGGACTCAAGAACAAACAAGTTCTGAGTTCGGATGACCGAATTATGAACGAACGAACGAAGAACGTTAAGAACGTAAAACGAACGAGTAATGGAATTTAAGCCAATTGAATGGCATATTAACGGATTCAGAATAAATTTTTATCTGAGGGAAGTTGAATTACGTAAGATTAGGAAGAGAATGGCTTTGGAATGACCTCGTTCTGAGTTATAACCAAGAAGTTATGAGATTGTGAAGTAAGCGTCTCAAACTAGTACAAGACTTAGAAAAAAATTTCCAAGTTCTAGGCTCTGGCCAAGCCGCCAGCTTAAGCCTTAGGGAGGCGCGCACCACAAACCATTGAGAGATATCGACCATCACGAGTGGCTACCGCAAATGGGGAAAAGGAAGGGACCGCGCCGCCAGCAATACGGCAGGTGGCAAGGCCCATAGAAGAGCTTTTAACTGCTCAACTCTTGGGGAAAGTGTAAGGGAAGATAAAGAACATATAGTTCACCGAATGTAGCACTTAAACAAGTAACTTAAACCTTTAGGAAAGGTTAAATGGAAAAATTAAACGAGATTAAAAGATAAAAAGTGTAAACGCAAAGTAGTTGCGATGAACGATCGGTATTAGCATACAGCGAACCATATGACTTCGACATTAAGAAAGAATAATGAACGTGGGGTTCATGTAAGGGATAATGAATGAGAGTGATTAAAACTTTAGATAAAGGTTGAATGAGATATTAAGAGATGAGCAATGTGAACGCAGAATACGTAAACGATTCTCATGGATCGTATTCACGTCGATAAAACGTTTTAAGTATACATTGGTTGTATGACTTAGACGTTGAAAAAGGAAGTAAGTAAGGTATGAATTACCAAGAAAATCATAATGAAAGATAATAAGATTAATGAATGTCCGAGTATGAGTCGGATAGAGAATGTTAGAATAAAATATAAGCGTTAAACACTTTAACTGACGTGAGGGTTGAGTGTACGCGAAGATTAAACGGGTAGAACCTACACACTGTGTATGGTTTGACCAAGATAATGAAGACCAATGATTAAACCTGTGAACGGTGAAGAACTAAATTAAAGATAAGTACGCATAATGTAAAGAAGCCGAGTTAATGTTTATAACTTGGATGACGTTCTGAGTCCAATGCACCAGACGTTTTAAGATAAGAATAAGGTAACGTAAAATGCTTAACTCTATGAATGTATAGAATTAATATTAGATGATCGTTCTGAGTATACAAAAAACTGTATGACTTAGACGATAAATAATAAATCCTGAGGTATGTCATTTAGTTTCCAGGAAGCCGTAAGGAATGGGAAATAAACTTAACGAACATTATAGTCTTAATGGTTCGGACAAGTTAAGATAAGTTTAGGTTGTGGTATAATCGTAATCTTTGATGGTTGACATATGGGAGCTGGGCTAAGCAATTCCTTTAGAGAGAGGAGGTATATACAAAACTAGCAACGGATCTAACTCACTATAAAAGACAGTGTAGATGAGACGAGAACTTGTTTATTGGTTGTTTGTGGGAAACCACTCAGAGTACCATATGGACTACTAGCAGAGACATGATGTGTGATGAGTCCTAGAAGAGTTATAAGAAGAAGATAAAAATGTAAATCATCAAAGATGATGATCATATGAGTAAGACATCTCCGTATGTCATGAATCTGTAAATCGGTAAATAAATTTGGTCGTATAAACTTAGTTTATAAGAACGCGAACCCTAAGAAGTAAAGTTAAGCTTAAACTAATGCGTAAGTCAAGTATATGACTAATTGGTGTATGTGTTATTTCCTTATGTTCTATATAGGAATTAGAATGAGCAGTTCAGCGTAAACTGTAAGTTGTAGCTGTGAGTAAGGCAAGTTTCCTAACTTCATTCATATTCTAAATGAATGCTAGTTTCTTAAACTTTCTCATATGTTGAACATGAGAAGTTTTACTTATGTGCGAATGTGTGATATTTGTACAAGGTGGTAGAATGTATGAGTCAATGTGCCATAATTTTAACACTTTGGTATTTCTATGAGATGAACTGTTCTGTGATTGAATTATTCAATATGAAAATGTTCTGTTTATTCATGAACCATTATTGTTAAGTTCGTGCTAATGATTCTAGCCAGACAGAATGTGTATGGAAAAAGGTAGAAGAATGGAAGTATTTCAAAGTGGATGTAACTAATGTTTTAAAATGATAGGAATTGAGATTATTCCTATTATTTAAGCTGCCTCATAACCTTTGTTCGGTTATCGAAGTTTTAAAGGAATGTTTGAATTCTTGAAGTTATTTGTTCAACTGTTATGACTTGCTGAGCAATTGAATGCTCGCACTTGCTTTAAATAAAAAATATTTTCAGAGAACGATGTTAGAAAGAACTTAAGGATCCCGTAAAGATTAAGCTGACCCGTATCCAGACGAAGTGCTATTCAGTACATGAATGAGCGTGAAGATCAAGCCAAGACTTGTAATGTAGAATAGTTTAATTAAACTATAGACTAGTTTAATGAACTGTTATGTATCCTTGGTGGCGGATAAAAGTCACTCTTGTAAGATGTAAAGAATAATGTAATTATCATTATTTGTAATGAACGAGGTTATAAGGTATTAGTGTTAGAGTTTATGCCCTAGAGGACAATTATTTGATATAATTGCTTAACATTTTGATATTATATTTGATTGAATAAATGAATGATTTTATTATGGTTTTATTTACTGCATTATATAAATGTTAACATAATAAAATTCCTTAGAATAGTGATACAAATTATATAGTTTCAAGTATGTGACTTGAACATGAGATTATATAATAACAATTAGTATCATTGCTCTTAAATGTCCCTAGTCAAGTATCATTGTTGATGGGACAACAATGATGCATTGAGACTAATATGTGGATTGACTGATGACCAAATCTTATTGGTCATAAATATATGAGGTATTGAGTCAATGCATAGGTACATGTTAGAGAACGATGTACTGGACAAACCCACAATGAGAATTCTACGTGGAGCATTATGTAAAGTGTCATTAGTGATTCTCATAGTGACAATGATGTAATGATCCTCCGACCTGAAATCACTATATTACTGTAACAATCCAGAATTGTATTTATAATTTCAAATATTTATTGAATTAAATAAATATTTTTAATTGATGTGTTTGTTGTTTAGTAGATATTTGTTGGATTATTTATTAGTAAGTAAATAATTCATGAGTTATAGAAATTAACTCAATTGAGATAAAAGAGTGATAAATTAAATTTATGATATAATACTCTAATTTAACTCAATAACTAAATTAGAGAGTTATTAAGGATTGTATGGTTTGTTATAATGTTATTTAATTTGATTTTTGTAATTAAAGTGATGTGTTAATTTATTAAATAAAATTATAATAAAAATTATAATTTTATTGTATTGGTTTATGTGGTAAATGGATTTAATAAATTGTTATTAGATTTAATTTAATTTGAATATGGGAATTTATTTAAATAAAGTGTGACAATAAATATGACTTATAAAAATAGATTAAAAGGGTTTTAATTTTGTTTTACCAAACAAAGCCTTAGAGCTTCTTAAATTCTTATTTTAATCTTATTTTGCCAAACAAGGCTTAAGGAATGATTAAGTCATTATTTTAATTAGTTTTGCTAAACAAAGCCTTATGACTTTTGAATTAAAAAAAATAATTAATAATAAATATTACATAATTAGTATATTTATTATTATGACTATTTTATACGTTTTATGTTTATTCTTGCGTCTGTTTTATTTTATGCAAGAAGTTTTGGCATAAGCCTGAGAAGGGAGGAAGAATAAAGAATAAGAGAGAAATTGAGAGAGAAAGAGAAGAAATCCTTGGTTAAATCGAGAAGAATGTGCTTTGTGAGAATCAAAGGAAGAAACAAGAAGATTGTTTAAGCTTTATGGCTAATCAAAGTTAAAAACCTAGCCCTAAAACTCTAGTTTTTGATTGCTTGAGTTTCTCTTATAAATGAATTTTAGTGGAGGATTTGTCAAGAAATTGGATTATATATATTCTTAGATATGTATAATTTGTTCTATAATTGAGTTTTCAGTAATTAGGTTCATGTGATTATGTTTTAAAAGAAGAAATTTAGTTTTTGGTTATATATATGATACGACTTATTTTAGAGTCAAAACTGTTAGTTAGTTCATGAATAGAATCTGAAATTGGTGCTAGATATTGTTAGTATATTGAATTACGAAAACAACGAAAGTTGAATGAATTGAAATGGTTGAGAAATGAATTTATAGTGAACGAATTCACTAAATTGTCTAAACATGAACAATTAGTATGAACATGAGTTGTAAATTCATATTTGGGTTAGTTAATGTTTATGTTAATTGTTGGGTATTTGGTATATTATAGTTTTATGAGTTACAAACCCATAGAATCGAAAATGGACTAATTTGGATGAGTATAACTCATGTTATGAAAATCAGAAGGGGTAGGGGTCTGTAAAATTGTGAAGGACAAAGCTCAAGGGTTTTATCGCCTCCTGTATAACCTGATTCACGCCCCAAGGCCAATTGGGGAAATTGCCACTGGCATCGATGAATCGTGGACCGCTTCTCACCGTTGTAGTAAATTAAGCATAATATTTTCATAAAAAATCTGATTGAAGTGATTCAAGATGATCTAGAATGAGGACAAATAGACCTACAACTTTTGTTCTTTAAGTTTTTCAATTTGAGGTCGTTAGGAAGGGTCAAAAGAGTCATCTTTGTGATTGTTACGTATTTGGAGGCGATCGGAGGGCGTCAAGCGAGCACATGCGCAAGTATGTTATGTTTTATTATGTCTCTAAACATGATTTGTAGGTAATGGACATAAAGATGATTTAATCAAACATGAGTTAAAGCATATTTCAAAGTGTTAAACAATGTTAGTTATGAATGAATGATATGAACATCATCATCATATGTATTAACAGATTGTGAGGCCTCTATATGTAGAAATATGACCAAAGTTATAAAGCATGATAAATACATAACCTTTTATGCTTTAATTTCATGGAAAGTCATGAACTAAAACTTGTAAAAATAAACTCAAGAATGGTCATATGCTTATGTAAGAACCTCTAACATGTGTGTATGTTAAAGTATAAGTGAATAGGTGTGTTAGAGTTGGACAGAAATAGGAAGTGCAAGCTCAACCCTGGTCTGGCCAGGGGATAACGTAGTTGCGCCGTCCCCTAAGTTTTCAAACTGTATGCAATTTGCTATTGGCAATGATGCCTTATTATTTTAACAATAAAGCCCCCAAACTCGGATACTTGAAACCCGAACTCGGTGCTTCACGATACCATTTCTATGAGCGGAATAATACTAATAATAATAACAATAATATAAATATCAAATTTAATTTACATAATTATCAGAGTCTAGTTCCCAAGTACGTAACCTTTAAACATTAATTACATGTTAATAATAATATATATTATCCTTACCATAATAAAGTTCAACTATTACATAAAATAGCACCAACTTATTCTGCAACCTTCCCTTTCCCTTTGTTCTTAGCCGAGCTGTGACGCCCCCAAATCCAGGTTCTCTAACCTCAGATTCAGTGCTCACGATCCTATCATCATCATAAGCATTCTATAACTATTTTGAAATAATAAACATACATTGTTCATTATAATAAGGTCTCATAATATGGTCCCAAGGTCTCCATAACCTTAACTTTAAATAAACCATTTATAATACAAATAGTTTACTTAAGAAATTCCACTAGATAATAACTAATTTAACATTCATTCTAAAATTACTCCCGGATCTTGCCCTTGCCCTTGTCCTTCACGTTAGATCCTTCTGACTTAAATGGAAAATAGAGGTCATGATATAGCAAGAGTAAGCAACTAATTTGCTTCACAAGTTTATAAAGACAAAGGATATATATCATGACTTAGAAAGAAATATTGCCTTCAATGTTCAACAATAATATAAGATTGTGGAGGAACATGAATTAATAATCAACAATTGAATATTCGATAATTGAATAACATGAACCGAAAGTGGTTTTGAATAACCATGAACATTTGCCAAGGTGCTCAAAGTGATTTAAACTGGATCTTTTAATAAGTTTTGGTATTCAAGGGATCACCTTTTCATACCCCGTGATTTATGCATAAACACTTAATAATCCGACATTGATATCATGCCTTAATCAAATTTTTCCATTTCTCACCAAGAGTTCTTACCATATCAATTAATAAGAACAGCTTATTTAAAACCCATTTGATTTAACAAATTTAGACATACTTGATCTAAATGATATAATTAGCATAGATTCATCCCATAAATAGCTCATAAATAAAGAACTTTAATTTAATTCACAGCTTAATGGCGTGAGAACGAAATTGATTGCTGCACAAAGTGCGAATTTCAATGATCACAAAGACGTGAATAATCATCAATAATTATTCACTAACATGCTTTTGAAAATAATAACTCAAGTCGAAAGTTAGGAAACTTGCCTCGATCGTAGGTTACAAACTCACGAAATAAATTTCTATCCACTATGTAGTTAAATTATCTTCCTTTGAGAGACCTATAATTAGTCTTTCAATTAGTCAATGCATAACATCGATTATGTAATCACATAGATATCATACATTACAATAAGTTCTTATAAACATTATCATGCCTAGATAGTGTTATTATTAATTAACGACTACCTTTAATTCACATAATATTATTAACTTAGATAATATTAATTCACCTTCTAGTATTATTGGTTCACTAATAATACTTTTAAATCATTTACCAACATTTTATTCACTTACTAATATTATTAATCATTTAATAATATTTTATCCCTTTACTAATATTATTAATCATTTAATAATATTTTATTCACTTACTAATATTATTAATCATTTAATAATATTTTATTCACTTACTAATATTATTAATCATTTAATAATATTTTATTTAATAATAATACTCTAATCTAATATTTTTATTTACATAACAACATCATATTATAATATTATTAGTATTATAATAATATTCCAATGATTTATTAAATTAATAAATAATTTATTCTAATTGTTCATCCTTTAATAACCTCTTATTTAATATCCATAAAAGGTCATAAGTAATATTTATTATTATAAATTACCAAAATGCCCTAAGATAGTCATGATATAATATATTATGAGCATTCAAGCATAAAAATCATATTTTTCTCATTAAAGGCATCATTTAACTATTTATTTCCTTTTATTCATAACCTAATCATTTTTAGGAAAAATAGCAAACCGATTCTAAAAATTCTCACTTCGGATTTTAACAGAATATGAACCAACAATGATCCTCTAATTTTTCTCGGAATTTTAGAAAATGATTTACTATTTTTAAAGTGTCCAAAACACTTGGATCTTGCTCTATTTTTCATAAATTGAGTTTTACTCGTAAAAATCTGAAATTTTCAAAGCGTATGCTCTCTTAACATATATGAAGCTACCGTAAAAATTAGGAATTTTCCAAAGGTATACACAAAGAGATATTTGTAGGATAATATTTATGGAGTCCTTTACTAAAATAGTCATTACGCACAATATATAACTCAAACGTGTCCGCTCTTTTCCTACTGCCAGAGATAACTTCATAAGGTACCTCAGTAATATTTTTCCGATTTTTACAAGACAAGGAACTGACCGAAACAACCTCATGAAAAACAAGTCAAGAGTGATTTAGGATTTCAAAGCTTTAGCATATAAAGTGGACTGCTTTTTGTAAAAAAATCTCAAAGGTTTCAAAACTTACTAGATTTGTGATCTACCACTTGGGTTTACTAGATAACTCATGTATCTAGCACCCCCTTCGACGGATCATAATTCCAAGTTGTAGAACTTGAGTTACATAAGATTTAGTGGGAGAAAACAAGAGTTTTCACCCTTGGAGAACATATGCTCATTTTCTTCCTCTAAGCCTTAGATCCAACACTCAAGATACTTAGTTCCATGCATGATGGTATGTATAACTAGTGTATCTTGAGTAGTTGTACATAACCCCATCAAAACTCAAGCTATCAAAACAAGGTAAGAGAAGAAGATGAAGGTACATTATACCTTGACTTAGTGGCTACCTTCCTTGATTTTCCAAAGTAACTAATAAACTTAGGGGCATAAACCACTAGAACTCCTATAATTCTTCTTCCTATGGCCGAAATTCTCTCTTTCTTTTCTCTCTTTGAAGTTGGCTAGCTTGGGAGCAAGAGATAGAAGAAGAAGATGAAGAAGATGGAGAGAAAATGAAATGTTGGAATCTGAATGAAGTGTTGAAGAATGAGATGTGCATTCAAAATGTAATGGGCAATTCATTATTAATTCTCCCACAATCATTTTGTTGCCCATTAGGTAAGACACTTTGTATTATTACTTACCTTAGGCTAAACATGATTAAATGTGCATAATGGAGTGGCAACCCAATGGGAGCCTTACAACATTGTCCTTATGTTTAATCATGTCTACTAATGGACAAGCTAGATTAATTATTCCACTTAGGATCCTCATAATATCCACCATTTAGCTTTTATTTTAAATGCCAAATTTTTGATTAATCAAATGTCTAGAATACCCCCAATCAAGTGGGCTAAGTATTGGATTACATTTTATTTTCCTTGGGCTTTTCTTTCAATTGATTTGGGCTAGATAAAAACATAGTCCAACAATTTTAATAATGTTACCCAATTTGATAATTTAGGGCTTTCATCTCCAATTATATGAAGTTTAATTACTTATACATATGATTTTATCTCATAACCTAATTAGATTTACAAGAATTAGGTTTAAAATTATTAGTCACTTGAAATACTAAGTTTACCCACTTAAGTTAGTATACATATAAAATACTAACTTTTTCGTGTTACCATAACCCTTAGGTTATTTAATATCCTTACCTAATGTATAATTAGGTCACAAGGCTTTCATTTTTAATGAAATCCATAAATGTATGTATCCATATATAACACAAAGTTTAAAAAAAATGTACATACATACATGGTGACTTAAAATTCACGGTTATTACACGAGCCTTCTAGTTGTTCACACTTAACTGAAAACATTTAAATTAAACAAGGATGAGCATTTGAGTGCCCAGCAAGTAATAACAATTATAAATATTAGCTGAAAGGATTAAATATTTTCTTTGTATTACCTTTCTATAACGAATCAATAGTTGTGAAGTAAACTGAACCCATAATAATATATTAATTCTATATCAAATTTTTGAAACTACGTCTCGACTATAATCGGGATTAGTCGATGACTATGAACATTGTTTTCTATTTTCAAAAGGTTAAATGTAACTTCATCTCGCAAACCGTCATAACTTACAGGCATGGGGGTGATCAAAGACGTTATGCCCTCAGATTGATCAATACTACATGTAAGAACGATATTCTTTATTCATCTATCCGCCATGCGCACAAAAAGTTTTTCCATGTACGGATGTTCATATTTAGTCGGGATTCCAAACCAAAAACAATTGATTACGATAATAGTAAGGTTTTATCTTGTTCAACAATAATTTATAATTCAACATATATATATATATATATATATATATATATATATATATATATATATATACCGAAATTAATAAATGTGTATCAACATGTGATTAAATAATGATTATCCAAGTGAGGACACTTGTATAACCATATAAAGAAATTAACGAACAGAATATATATCTGAATTACAATATAATACCATGTTGATAATCAATGATCGGATATAATATATATATAACAATAGGGTTACTAATCTGGTACAATAATAATAAAATTCTGAGACTTTCTTACTTATGTCCATTGCATAAAGTAAATGCAAAGGTAGGATACATGCCTAGTTTGCTGCTTACAATATGCAACTTAATTTTATCTTTTATATCACGACCTATCATTAATAAGATCATTCGTTCAATTAGAACAATATACTATAACACATAGTACTGCATTTTGTAGTCAGCACATAACCTAAGTACATTTTCACATATGTTTAACAGTCCTTGAATCACAAACAAACACTTATCAAGTCAAATTATCTTAGTCCAAATTAATTTTTGAAATATGTCGGTGTACCGACGGCATTTTCAGATAATTATCGAGTGTAAGACTCTATCCTCTAGTTCAAAAATTGAAAATATCAGTCATATTATTTTTAATTAACTTATAATAATTTTTAAATAATTATTACAATTTATCATGATTTTTCAAACACCGGAATCATTATTAAATGATTTAAAAATTAAATAATTCTATTATCATTAATATTTAATTAATATTAAACTATTAATGAAACCATTGCCAAAATATTAAAGTTACTTATAATAACATAAAATATTTTTAATTCATTTATATCCTTTTAAAATGATTTTTAAATCAATAAAATCATTTTAAAACAATTTATTTAATATAATTTTAAATAAATTTAATATCATTAATATTAAATTATTAATGAAATTATCTTTTAAATATTCAAAGTTATATTTTATAACTTAAAATATTTTTAAATACCTTATTATTATTTAAAATGATTTTAATATAACAAAATCATTTTTAATTACTTTATTTAATGCATTTATTAAATAATTTAATTATCATTAATATTAATTTATTAATGAAATTTATCACAAAATATTAAAAGTTATTAAAAATAACTTAAAATATTTTCTTATATCATAATATAATTTTAAATGATTTTTCAAATATTAAAATTTTTTTTAAACAATTTATTTAATATAATAATTAAATAAATTAAATACCTTTTAATATTTCAAAAATATTAAATATTTATGAAATATATTCAAAATTATTAAAACTAATTTTTAAACTTTAAAATAATTTTTAGTAATTAATTTTGTATTTCTAATAATTAAAACTAATTTTCTTTAATTATTAAATAAAATAATTAATTTTAGAAATAAAGTGTCATTAAAATCTACCTATATAGCAAATGTAACTGTCATATATAGGTGTTCTTCATGTTCTTCACCCAAACCTAGAAATACATGTCACCACAAAGGGTACCAACACCATATATCAATAATTCAGTAACTTACGATGTTTCAAAAAATCTAAACATCGATCTTGTAATGCTCTTTAATATACTACATGATCTAACAAGAAACATGGCCAAACAAAGATAAAACAAGTGAGATCCGAGCCTCAAAATATTGTCGTTTCGTTTTTTATTTTTGGGTTACCCAAAATGAAGAAACGACCTAAGGTACCTATTTTGCAAGCTTTGAATCTAGCGTTCTGGGCTTGGTATGTGTAATATGAAGATTCAATCATGTAGAATACATGTCAAAGAGCAATCACATAACATAATATAGATCTAACATCAACACATTTAAGAAATCAAGGCCGGTCAAAGTGGTCCCTAGAAACTGTTCTTGAATATTTCTGGAAAACCCAGTAATGTTCATAGGCAGACGGTCAACCCACTTTTGACCTTGCATAACTTGGATCCTATTAAGCATTTAGGTTGTTTAAAGGCTTTAATATGTAGTATATATGTCAGACTACAACATCCAATTAACAACATAACCAAAATATCCAACAATAGAAAGATCAAAGGCGTGAAAAACATCAGAAGAGAGGCTTTACGGTTTTCGGGCTACCTGAAACTTAGTCAACCATGGCTTGGTCAACTATCTTTGACCATTAATAACATGAAATCTAGGGGTGTTCAACCGATTTTTACCGGACCGAACCGAAACCGAAATAGGTCAAATCTTGATACCGATACTGGTACTAGTTGGACCTAAGATATCTAATCTAATGATATTGGGTTAAGATTTGCCTTCAGATTCTTGCTTTTCTTGAAAATTATTAATATAATTATTATTTTATTATTTTTATTATTATTTTATTATTTTTATTATTATTATTTTTATTATTATTATCATTATTTTATTATTATTATTATTAATTATTTATTAATAATAATAATAAATTAGAAAACCAAAGATTTAATCGGTCTCGGGCAGTTTATATCGAACCAAGAAAACAAGAAATCGAAAACCGCATCAGTTTAGCCAGAGTACGATTTTTTTTGTAAAATCAAATCAATCGCTGATATTTATAACGAATCACGGGTTTGGAGACTGGCCCTGCTCATCCAAAAACTGAAAAAACTGAAGAAAAAAAAATGCACACCCCTAATGAAATTTGTGCATCGTATGACCCTATTTTCAGTTCCAGACTAAAGATCTCACAACATACTACATGTTAAAACATTTAAACAGCAGATTACATAAATAGAATGAGATCTAGAAGGCTTGACATTCGTTGTCAGACATCATAAAAAAAAATCCAGATTTTGTAAAATATTAGATCTGAGCCTATAGATGTTATGGATGTAACATCTATCAAACCAGATCATCATTGTACACTACTAACAACATATTTTAACACTCAATCATAACATTTAACATAAAGATCAAAAGTCGATTTTCAAGTTGGGGTTTAT
Source organism: Panax ginseng (assembly GCA_020205605.1). Taxonomy (NCBI): domain Eukaryota; kingdom Viridiplantae; phylum Streptophyta; class Magnoliopsida; order Apiales; family Araliaceae; genus Panax; species Panax ginseng. Next base: position 85,887,001 of record CM035139.1, on the reverse strand, counting down.
ACCTTCTATGATCAAATTACGATTCAAGGCCACCGATTTGGTTATATGTATTGGTAGAATGGTTTTTGGGACGTAAAAGCTATAAGAATTGTGGGTTTTGAGTTGAGAGAGATAGGTTGAGTGTTTGTGCAAAATGACTAACAAATGACATTCTCTCTCTCTAATCTATATATACAAGTGTTAGATGCATGAATCAATGAAAGCATAGACTAATGTGTTGGAGATTTAGGTTACGCTAAGTCAAGATTTTTAGGTCACCAACTCCAATTTTGGCTAGATACACAAGCAAGCTTATTAAAGAATACAAAAGGGCATTTTAGACAATAACCTTACAATTTTAATGGCCAAATTGTAATCTTGACAAACCTTTAGGGTTTGACCCTAAGTTTTAACATACAGAATTTGTAGGATTTCCAATTAGGGTTTGTACAAAAATAAAAATTTTAGTTTCTAAAATTTGTAATTAGGGGTTCCTTAATTAGATTAGGTTTCTAATTACATTATACATGAACATTAGGGTATTATTTACTAATTATAATTAACCTTACTAATTTAGCAATTAGGGTTTATAATTTTGATAATTAGGGTTACCAAATCACAATTAGAGTTTCTAATTACTAAATTAGGGTTCTAGTCATTAGGGTTTTAAATTACTAATTAAGTTTTTCCTAATTAGCAATAAAATCTACCATACATAATATTAATCACATTAACACAATTTTTAACTGATCATAAAATTCGATTTAAGTTTCACATTAGGGTTTCTCTAATTAATTTTATAATACGCAATCAAACATCAATACACAGACATGAACTATTATTTGATTTTCAAAATAGGGTTTAACAAATTTATGCTAGGATTTTGACATTATACACCATAATTGACCAACCATTAACAACACGTACATACAATATATATTTATAGCACTGAAAAATCAAAATATAATTTAATATTATATTATTATTCTCATTCTTTGATCAAAATCCAAAATTAGGGTTTGGATTCCATATCTGATTTTTCTTACATATTTAACATTATTAATTAAGTTAAAAATAATTATTAAATGATTTAAATATTAAATAATTCTATTATCATTAATATTTAATTAATATTAAACTATTAATGAAACCATTGCCAAAATATTAAAGTTACTTATAATAAATTAAAATATTTTTAATTCATTTATATCCTTTTAAATGATTTTTAAATCAATAAAATCATTTTAAAACTATTTATTTAATATAATTCTTCAATAAATTTAATATCATTAATATTAAATTATTAATGAAATTATCTTTTAAATATTTAAAGTTATATTTTATAACTTAAAATATTTTTAAATACCTTATTATTATTTAAAATGATTTTTAATATAAAAAATCATTTTTAATTAATTTATTTAATGCATTTATTAAATAAATTAATTATTTTAATATTAATTTATTAATGAAATTTATCAAAAATATTAAGTCATTAAAAATAACTTAAAATATTTTCTTATATCATAATATATTTTTAAATAATTTTTCAAATATTAAAATCATTTTTAAATAATTTATTTAATATAATAATTAAATAAATTAAATACCTTTAATATTTCAAAAATATTAAATATTTATGAAATATATTCAAAATTATTAAAAACTAATTTTCAGACTTTAAAATAATTTTTTTAGTAATTAATTTTGTATTTGTAATAATTAAAACTAATTTTCTCTAATTATTAAATAAAATAATTAATTTTAGAAATAAAGTGTCGCTAAAAATCACTTTTATAGCTTATGTAACCATCGCTATAGGTGTTCTTCATGTTCTTCACCCAAATCCAGAAACACATGTCAGTCACAAAGGGTACCAGTTTGACCATATATCAATAATTCGTAATTCATGATGTTTCTAGAAAATCTAAACATCAGATCTTGTAATGCTACTGCAATACTACATGATCTAACAAGAAACATGGCCAAACAGCATAAAACAAGTGAGATCTGGAGCCTCAAAAACATTGTCAGGCATGTTCTTCATTTTTCGGGTTACCCAGAAATGAAGAACAGCCAAGGTACCTATTTTGCAAGCTTTGAATCTAGTGTTTTGGGCTTGGTATGTGTAATATGAAGATTCAATCATGTAGAATACATGTCAAAGAGCAATTACTTAACATAATATAGATCTAACATTAACACATTTAAGAAATCAAGGCCGGTCAAAGTAGTCCCTAGAAACTGTTCTTGAATATTTCTGGAAAACCCAGAAATGTTCATAGGCAGACGGTCAACCCACTTTTGACCTTACATAACTTGGATTCCATTAAGCATTTAGGTTGTCTAAAGGCTTTAATATGTAGTATATATATGTCGTCAGAATACAACATCCAATTAACAACATAACCAAAATATCCAACAACTGAAAGATCAAAGGCGTGAAAAACATTGTCAGAAGCTTTCTGGGTTTCTGGGCTACCTAGAAACTTAGTTGGTCATGGCCGGTCAACGGTCTTTGACCATTAATAACATGAAATTTGTGCATCGTATGACCCTATTTCTAGTTTCAGACTAAAGATCTCACAACATACTACATGTTAAAACATTTAAACAGTTAATTACATAAATAGAATGAGATCTAGAAGGCCTGACATTCGTTGTCAGACATCATAAATTTTTTTTCTAGATTTTGTAAAATGCACTACACCAAAACTGACCTCTAGTGAAGAACAAATCCTTCACAAGACATACTATATCACTCACAAGTGATTTATTGCGAAGAAATATTTCCTTCACACGAGTGCTCGCATTAGATCTCCTCGCAATTGGGTATCCTTCGCTAAATAGTAACTAAATATTTTTTGTGAAAAATATATCGTGAATAACTTTTTTATTCACAAATTGTATTTAGTAATGGAATATTATTATTTAGTGAAAGATTGGTTTCCTTCACAAATAATATTTTAAGAAGGACTATTTGAAATTAGTGAATAACTTTATTCCCTCACAAATAATATATTGTGAAGAACAAATTTATTTAATGAGAGAAAATTTTCCTTCACTAATTATAAATTGAGAATGTATCTTCAAATTAGTGAGGAAAATAATCCTTCATTGATGACTAACTAATTAACTAGAAAAGATTTAGTAAAGAAAATAATCCTTCATTAATGTCAATTTCTCAAGTAAAATCATTCACAAATTATAAATTTATAAAAAAAAATTAATTGATAAATAATCAAAAATCGTTGCAAATTATAATTAATTTTCAAATCGGTAATTTCATATTTATTATTATTAATGTTATAATAAATGTTAAATTTAATATTTGAAGCTAATATAAATGTCATACTTGTTTCAAACTAATTGATAAACTAATGCATAAAGAACCAATAATTAAAACCAATCCTCATATAAATAGATAGTGCTCAAATTACGATAACTACATAAGTTGATATTGTATCTTGGTCTCCTAAAAATCATAGTACCTACAATATTTATTAACTAACATAAGAAAACTGAAATAATAACAACGAACTAGAAAGAATAAAGTGTATATCATGTTTAAGTCCACTTCATCATCTTTTTCTTCAAGTAAATCAAGAATGGACTTGTAAACTCCATGCTACAAGAGAAACACCAAAAATTAATTTCAATAAAATGAGGAATAAAAAAAGATAAAACTGGTGAACTTAAATTAAGAGAGAGATTAATTAATGACAGAAAAATATATAGCTATTAGTATATTAAACAATGTACGAGGCCTTTACATATGCTCATAAATAATTATTCTACATAAGTCATGTTATAAAGCTTTCCTACCTATAGAGGCTACTGCACCAAAGTACCCAGTCAATTTAATTCCCTTGGGGATATACAAGCAACCAGATGGAAATGAACGACCTGAACATGTTTATCATCAGGTTTGATGACAAACCAAACCAGGATTTCTAGGTCCAGTTGAATTTATTAACACTAACCTAGCTATTGTAGATGTCCTTATATACAACAAGAATAACTGCATATTTCATGAGTCGCCAAATAAGAATTGGTTGAGTATGTTGTTCTTATATACAACAAGAGTAACTGCTTATTTCATGAGTTGCCAGACAAGAATTTGTTGGGTATGTAATCTTCAGTCAATTAGAGGATACAAAGATGGATTAATAAATCAGTGGTGCTGAATTTTAATGCTAAAGTACAAAAAATTATAAACCAATGTCAAATAATGATGACAATAATAATAATAATAATAACAACAATAATAATAAGAACCACAATGATAATAAATAAATTAAAACCCATAGTGCTACAAGGTTTATCCTAACTACAACTACAATTAGTAGTATTCAGTAACATAAAGCTGAAGATATCAACAATGACAACTACTTGTTTTAATTAAAAAGTTAAAAAAGTGAGTGTACCTGCCAGTGTCTCCACATCCCAAAGGTCTTACAGGCTTAAAGTGATTCAATCCAATTCTTTCACCATTTGCAGTAATCTGTAAGTCAAAGAGATGATAATAACTTTAGTAAAATAGATAAATGTTAGATACAGGAATACATCTCTAATAGATTGTCACCAAAATTTTTTGAAATTTCAAATACTATTTGAAAGTAATCATCAAGTCATCGAAAATATTCTCAACTACTCTTCTACTCTTTCACAAGATGCTTGTGTACGATAGCAAAAGCATGTATTGCATAATATACATCAGACTAACATGGGAAAATATAAAGCCCAACGACCAATAAGAAAAGTAATATTTAAAACTTTTGGTTAGTGAAAGTGAAGATCATATGTTACATATGCAAATACGTTATTATATAGCAGAGACAAAATATAAGGAAAGGGGAAAGAATAAAGAGCACAGGGGGTGGAGACTCGTACATCATCTATTTGTATTCCAATACATGGAGTACTAAAATGTGAAAACCTAACAGTAGATGCAAGTTTATCACATAATATGCAAATTTATGTCTTACGTTAAAATCTCAATAAAGGCCTACGAATGTTGGGTAGACCCTAAGACGCTTAAGATGGCTAGTGCAGAACATTTAACGTTACTTTTGTTGGCTTTCACACTCAGAATTTCAGCCTTAAGAAATTTTATGGAAGCTCAAAATCTAACATATGGAGTGAAAGTTTGCTGACTTACATTAAAAATATTAAAGCCCATGTTTTTTATTGAAGCCTAATTTGGAATTTCATTACAATTATCTCATGTGAACTAGTCTTTTAGTTTGATTTTCTTTTTATGCTCAAAATTACCTTGGAAGAACCTAATCTTTAATATGAATTGTTTGTCCATATTTTTACACGTCAATGATGGTTCGCCACATATCACGTCAGTTTTAGACACGTCTTTGATGTTGTGTCCACATAAATGTCCACAATCGGACCATTGTGATGACACATCAAACACCAAATTGCTTTATCTTTCAACATATCAGTCAACAACAAAGAGCGAAGAATGCAATTTGACTATGTAATTTCATAATAATACCAAATCATCCCATGTTTTCCCCCCTCTAGGGTCGACGACTGATTCCCGAGAAAATATTTTATTGAAAAATGTTTCCGGTGGGAGTGGTTGGCAAAGTCTGCTAGGTAGTTCTTATAACAGTGATGATATCACTGTCAGAGATCATAAAACAAGCTTGACAGGAAAACTTGAGATTTTTGTTATTGAGAAATGCCTATTGGAGGAGATTCTTCTTCAGTATCCTTATTTAGGAGCAAAATACAACTTAATAATTTTCATTACTGCAGTTAGTGGAGCAGGTTTTACTTTCTTTAATTTATGATGTGTCATATGATTGATAAATTGCATCCCTGTTGATAGATGACCATGCAGTGTCATGGATTTATAGTTGCATTGTTATGAAGTATGTGTATTTTAAAATTCAAGTATCTTTCTATCTGCCTTAAAGTGTTAATGTAACTTTTTTTAAAGTATCTATATGTTTGGGTTTTAATACTAAGGGTCGATAGTAAAATTTGAACTTGAACAATATAAATTCATGCTCTGCAGATCAATTTGATACTGTCTCTATTTGTACTGAACTAACAATTCAAAAAACTCCTTCAAATTCAGTTGAGGACCACACAAAGAGATAGTATAATCCAATTAAAATTGGTACCTTATTTATACCCGTCCAACAAGAATTGTATCTGTTGTGAGGTTTAGGAAAGACAGGTTGAGAGTGGATAGCCCATAAGTCCTCTGGAGTCTGAAAATGGTACAATATTAAGCTTGCATTAGCATTTATTAGCAATAATGAAAATGAAGCATGAATTTTTCACGCATGAACTATAACATGATTCGTCGAACTCAAAAATAGTTACCATGGTTAAAGCCATCCGAATACACCTGGTATTGGACAAAAGAATAGAGGAGATCAGAATTAATTGAGATGATAAGAACAAAGCATCATGTGAACTGATCAACAACATTACATAACTAAAGAACCTACCTGCATCCTCCTTGGTAAAGCAGAGTGGAGGTGTTATTCTGAATACGTTTCCATGGAAACCACCTTTCCCCACCAATACCCCCATATCTACAACAACATTGATTTTACTCTCATAAGACTCGATATATAATAAAATGTAAAAAGTATACATATATATATATATATATATATATAATATTTATATTATACCCTTCATTTGATCCATAACATGTATAATTTCTGTATTTGCAGGAGTTTTCAGTTGGCGATCAGTGACAAATTCAACACCCAACATCAAGCCTCTTCCTCTTACATCTCCAATAACTGTAGATATATCCATCATTGTTATAACAATAGTAATAACCTAGCATAATAACACTAAATGTGGAAGAGGAGAAACATACTTTCATATTTTTCCTTGAGGGCATTGAGACGCTCTTTCAGATAGGATTTGATTGATGCTCAATTTAAATGGTATACCAACAATAATAACCTATGATTCCTGTCTTTGATTCCATGATGCTCATCTATGATTTGATTGATGCTCAATTTAAATGGTATACCAACAGACACGAAATCCCACTATTGTACAAAGATTATATGCTTTTATAGAATGACCAATTTATGAGCATGATTACAAAAATAATACAAGCCCAGATATGAAGATAACCGAGAAATTACAAACTTTTGGTAGATATGAAGATAACCGAGAGTGAAGCTCTGATCCAGGAAGTAGGACAAAACTCAGGAAGTGAGATATCACAGACGACTTCAACTTCTTCCTCAACACTATAGTTAAGCGAACAACTCGAAGAATCCGACGAACCTCCCGGGCATAAGCATCAGCCTCAATTAGCGACGCAATCTCCTTCAAATCTGAAAATCCCCGATTTCAACGGAGCATTCATCAGTTATTGATGAACCCAACCCTTGAAAAAATGAAAAATTTCAAGAAGCTCTTTCCTTTCCGCATCTTGACTCATTTTGTGGGAGATGGATTGATCGAAGTCGACTTGCTTTGAAGAAGGTTAGGGCTATATATCAAGACTCGTCAAAACTCATCTCGGAACCACCGGTATAGTAATCTCTACTTTGGATGGCCCAGCGAAAAATTTAAAATAGTTCTATTTTGTTAGATAAATTTACTTTATAATTTATTAAAAAATAATTAATATTATAAGTTACTTTAAAAGTGTTATTAAAAATAAATTTATTATTATAAAAAATTTAATATATTTATATTCACTATAAATAATTTTAAAAAAATTATTTTAATAAAATAATAACTAATTTTATCTCTCGTAAAAAATCTCTCACCAATAATATATAGCGAGTAATAATTTCTTCATTAATAATATTTTTCTTCGCAAATTTTTATCAAAAATTGGCGCTAAACATCCTTCTATTATCTCAATTTTGCGACAGAAAAAATCTAAATTGTGAAGGATTTTTCTTTCGCTAATAACTATATTGTGACTAAATATTTTTCCTTCACTGTTCCTTCGCAAAACAACTCCTCATGTGAAGGAATAAATTTCTTCATAAAATTTCCTTCGCTACATCCCTATTTTGGTGTAGTAATGTTAGATCTGAGCCTATAGATGTTATTGATATAACATCTATCAACCCAGATCATCATTATACACTACATACTAACAACATATTTTAACACTCAATCATAACATTTAACATAGCATCAAAAGTTAGATTTTCAAGTTAGGGTTTATACCTTCTATGATCAAATTCTGATTCAAGGCCACTGATTTGGTTATATGTATTGGTAGGGCTGGTTTTTGGGACAGAAAAGCTATAAGAATTCGTGGGTTTTGAGTTGAGAGAGATAGGTTGAGTGTTTGTGCAAAAATGACTAACAAATGACATTCTCTCTCTCCTAATCTATATATTCAAGTGTTAGATGCATGAATTGGCTGAGCATAGACTAATGTGTTGGAGATTTAGGTTACGCTAAGTCAAGATTTTAGGTCACCAACTCCAATTTTGGCTAGATACACAATCAAGCTTATTAAAGAATACAAAAGAGAATTTTAGACAATAACCTTACAATTTTAATGGCCAAATTATAATCTTGACAAACCTTTAGGGTTTGACCCTTAGGGTTTAACCCTAAGGTTTAACATATAGAATTTGTAGGATTTCTAATTAGGGTTTGTACAAAAATAAAAATTTTAGTTTCTAAAATTTGTAATTAGGGGTTCCTTAATTAGATTAGGTTTCTAATTACATTATACATGAACATTAGGGTATTATTTACTAATTATAACTAACATTACTAATTTAGTAATTAGGGTTTACAATTTTGATAATTAGGGTTACCAAATCACAATCATGGTTTCTAATTACTAAATTAGGGTTCTAGTCATTAGAGTTTTAAATTACTAATTAGGTTTTTCCTAATTAGCAATAAAATCTACCATACATGATATTAATCACATTAACACAATTTGACTGATCAAAAATTCCAATTTAAGTTTCACATTAGGGTTTCTCTAATTAATTTTATAATACGTAATCAAACATCACTACACAGTTATGAACTATTATTTTAATTTCAAAATAGGGTTTAACAAATTCATGCTAGGATTTTGACATTATACACCATAATTTACCAACCATTAACAACACGTACATACAATACATATTTATAAAGATCGAAAAATCAAAATATAATTAATATTATATTATTATTCAGATTCTCGATCAAAATCCAAAATTAGGGTTTGATTTCATATCCATTTATCTTACATATTTAACATTATTAATTAAGTTAAAAATAATTAACTTGAATAATCTGAATAAATTCATATAATAAAATATTTATTGTAATAATTCTAATAATCATTTCATATATTATTTAAATATATAATCATATTTTCATGGAAAATAATTAATAAAAACATTTCTACTATAAAATTAATTATTATTAGAATATAATTTATTTATTAATAATTCTAAAATAAAATTATTTATAATTATTCATGTAATAAATATATTTTATTTATCACATACACATATATATCCACATTATCTTGGCACATATTCCCCATATTTATTTTAATAAAAAAAATATTATACTCAAAATTTATGATTTATTTATATAGAAAATATTGGGTTATTACATTCACCCTCCCTTATAAAGATTCCGTCCACGGAATCACCGTTTTAAAACTTATACATACAAGGGTACATAGCATACACAGTCATTGCAAATAGATCTCGATCCTAATTGATCGAACCGATCTTTAATTATTCAGCATAAAACTTGTCTAACGAAAAATTTGATTTCTAAAAGAACTCAAATTCCTCCTTCAAAATTTCTTTATAAAATACTTTACTATAAATAGGAAAATCATGTATAAGAAAATAAAAGTTATACGAATAATACCTGGAGTTCCATCGCCAGCTGCCATGGTATCTTGGACCGTCATGTTGTAGACTCTCGCGGTTGATTTCGTTGGCTTGTTAGATGACGTTATCCCAGAATCGCCAGAGTCCCATTCGCTTTCGCCAATAGTTACACACCTCGCCTTCCATTCTCCTTTTCGGGAAATCTTTCACCTTATGCTCCATTGACCCGCATATAAAACAACCAGTGTTCATCTTTGAATTGGGGCAGTTGGGAGAGATATGTCCCTCCTGCCCACACTTGTAGCATACAAACTTTTCTTTCAGACATTCCCAGAGTGGTTCTTTCCACAGTTTCAACACTGCACAGTTTGCTTCTTAACACCTTCTTGCTTCACCTGGACATTTTCAAAATAGTTCCCCTTCCTCTTTTCACCCCTATTCCCACTATTATTTTTCACCTTCACAGTTCCTACGACATTGTCTTTGTTTTTCTTCTCCTTGTTGTATAGGCTCATGGCCTCACTCCCTTCCTCGGCTATGATAGCCTTTTCCATGAGTGTTGCAAATGTAGGGATCCGCAACACCGCCACCTTATTGTAGAGCCAGGGTTTTAATCCCAACTCAAACGTTTTTGCTTTTCTAGCCTCCGTATCAACTTGATGCGGGACAAACCTAGCCAACTCATTAAATTTTGCAGCGTATTCTGACACCGTCATATTCTCCTGCTTCAACTCTAAAAATTTCACCTCCATCCTAGCCTGCATACTAGATAAAAAATAGTTTTCGAAAAACAAATTCTTAAACCTAGCCCATGTAACTACACCTTCTCCTGCCCTCGCCTGATTTGCTTCCCACCAAAAGTTTGCCTCCCTTTTCATCATGTAGGTGGCAAAAGCGGTCTTTTGCCTCTCATCTACCCTAGCTATCACAAACTCCTTTCCAATTCCTTTAACCCAAGTTTCGGCTTCAACATAGTCAGTTATCCCTTTGAATTTGGGTGGCCCTACAGCCTTGAAATCTTTAAAGTTTGCTGTTGATTATCCTACCGGGTCCCTCATGGTGACATTCCTTGTTGCATAGCCTGTGCTACCATGTTTTTAAAGTGTTGCATCGAGTCTGCTTGTTGTTGTCCCTCAGCGTTGTTGACAGATTCTTCTGCCCTTTGATTTCGAGTTTGTCATCTTGGCGACATTATCTGATTAAATAAAACATAATTTATTCTTTATTAACTTACATTCTAAACCTTATCACATAAGTTTAATATATTAAACTTATTTCACTACTCAAACATAAATTCATATTCATTCAACGATTTCAAAATACTTTACATGGAACATACTGTTTTAAACATCAGCTATCCCTTTGTGACTACAAAAGTCAGGATTTACTACACCACTTTTATAAAAGTTTTAGAATATTACATTACACAGGCATACTATTCATATATATTACATTAAACAGACCTACACAACAGAACCTATACTACCTATTTACTATGCCTTTTTCTTCGACAACCTTTCGCCTGATGACCTTCCAATCCACAAATAAAATATGCACCTGGTTTATAGTCGGGACAATAAAAAGTGGTATGTCCCTCATAGCCGCAAATGTAACATATCCTTTTCTATTTCTTCTTATCGGATTTTCCTAAGTCGTGGTCTTCTATCTTTCTTTTCCCATTATTGCTCGGAGCTCCACACGATTTGTTACTTGTGGCTCCCATCTGATCAACTTGGATTTTAAGCTTATCTTGTTCTTCCATTATTTCTATTAACGCTTGACGTAGTTGACTATTTAGTAGATTTTCTATTTCCCACAACCTTTCCAGAGAAGAAACCTTGTTCCTCAGATTCTGTACTTCCATTGATGCTTGATCAGCTTTAACTTTAGTGTCCGAATAACTATATGTCAATTCCACCATTTTCGAATCTGGTACTATGTTTTCCACGATAACTACCTCCTCCGAGTTGTTTTCATTGTGAGCCTCTATTTCAGCTATTGGCTTCTATATTAGCTCGGGTGTATGAATTTGATCCTACTTCATGCTATAAGCATATAACAAGCCTTTTCCACCAGACATCTACACACATAAATTATCCTGATTAACATATAGTAGATACACTTAGCAAATAATAGTTTTATATAAGTTATCTTTTATTTTGTTTGACGATGAATTTATTCAATTCATCTCCTTTTTAAACTCTATATGAGTTATTGATATTTTTAACGTTTCCCTCTGTTCTAAGGTTATTGCCTATGGTCTATCCCACCTAAGGTTTATAACCCTAAAGCTCTGATACCAACTATAAAACCCCCAAACTTGGGTACTTAAAACCCGAACTCGGTGCTTCACGATACCATTTTTATGAGCGGAATAATACTAATAATAATAACAATAATATAAATATCAAATTTAATTTACATAATTATCAGATTCTAGTTCCCAAGTACGTAACCTTTAAACATTCATTACATGTTAATAATAATATATATTATCCTTATCATAATAAAGTTAAACTATTACATAAAATAGCACCAACTTATTCTGCAACCTTCCCTTTCCCTTTGTTCTTAAACGAGCCTTCCGGTTTGTTCACACTTAGTAAAAAATATTTAAATTAAACAAGGATGAGCATTTCAAAGGCTCAACAAGTAATAACAATTATAAATATTAATTAAAGGATTAAATATTTTCTTTGTCTACCCTTCTACAATCGAATCAATAGTTGTGAAGTAAATCGAACCCATAATAATATATTAATTCTATATCAAATTTTTAAAACTACGTCTCGACTATAACTAGGGATTAGTCGATATATTATGAATATTGTTTTCTATCTTTGAAAAGGTTAAATAACTTCATCTCAAGAAACCGTCATAACTTACGAAAGACGGGGTGATCAAATTTATATGCCCTCAGATTGATCAATACTACATGTAAGAACGATATTATCGTTTCATCTATCCGCCTTTAGGCGCAAAAAGTTTTCCTATGTGCGGATGTTCATATTTAGTTGGGATTCCAAACTAAAACAATTCATTTGGATAATAGTAAGGTTTTATCTTGTTCAACAATAATTTATAATTCAACATATATATATATATATATATATATATATATATATATATATATATATATACCGAAATTAATAAATGTATCAACGCAGGATTAAATATAATGATTATCCAAGTTGGGACACTTTGATAACCATATATAGAAATTAATCGAACATAATATATATATCCTAATTACAATATAATACCATGTTGATAATCAATGATCTGATATAATATATATAACAATAGGTTACTAATCTGGTACAATAATAATATAATTCGAGACTTTCTTACTTATGTCCATTGCATAAAAAGTAAATGCAAAGGTAGATACTCATTCTGGGTCTCATTGCTTACAATATGCAACTTAGTTTTATCTTTTATATCACGACCTATCATTAATAAGATCATTCGTTCGATTAGAATAAATATACTATAACACATAAGAATCGCATTTTACAACAAAGACATAACCTAAGCCCATTTTCACATATGCTTAACAAATCGTCAATCACAAACAAACACCTATCAAGTCAAATTATCTAAGTCCAGATCAATTTACAAAATATGCTTTAAGACGTACTGACATTATTTTATCGTAATTATTTGGACTTCATCCTCAGAAGTTCAATAACCGAAAATATCAAATATATTATTTTTAATTGACTTATAATAATTTTTAAATAATTATTATAATTTATCATGATTTTTCAAACACCGGAATCATTATTAAATGATTTAAATATTAAATAATTCAATTATTATTAATATTTAATTAATATTAAACTATTAATGAAACCATTGCCAAAATATTAATTAAAGTTACTTATAATAACTTAAAATATTTTAATTCATTTATATCCTTTTTAAATAATTTTTAAATCAATAAAATCATTTTAAAACTATAAATTTAATATCATTAATATTAAATTATTAATGAAAGTATCTTTTAAAAATTTAAAGTTATATTTTATAACTTAAAATATATTTAAATACCTTATTATTATTTAAAATGATTTTTAATATAACAAAATCATTTTAATTAATTAATTTAATTCATTTATTAAATAACTTAATTATCATTAATATTAATTTATTAATGAAATTTATCACAAAAATATTAAAAGTCATTAAAAATAACTAAAAATATTTTCTTATATCATAATATAATTTTAAATGATTTTTCAAGTATTAAAATCATTTTAAAATAATTTATTTAATATAATAATTAAATAAATTAAATACTTTTAATATTTTAAAATATTAAATATTTATGAAATATATTAAAAATTATTAAAAACTAATTTTTAGACTTTAAAATAAATTTTTTTTTGTAATTAATTTTGTATTTTTAATTATTAAAACTAATTTTCTCTAATTATTAAATAAAATAATTAATTTTAGAAATAAAGTGTCACTAAAGACTGCATATAGCGACATAACTGTCGCTATAGGTGTTCTTCATGTTCTTCACCCAAACCCGGAAATACATGTTAGTCACAAAAGGGTACTAGTTTGACCATCAATAATTCGTAACTCATGATGTTTCTGGAAAATCTAAACATCAGATCTTGTAAGTCTAGTGCAATACTACATGATCTAACAAGAAACATGGCCAAACAGCATAAAACAAGTGAGATCTGGGGTCTCAAAAACATTGTCAGGCATGTTCTTCATTTTTTGGGTTACCCAGAAATGAAGAACAGCCAAGGTACCTATTTTGCAGGCTTTGAATCTAGCGTTCTGGGCTTGGTCTGTGTAATACGAAGATTCAATCATGTAGAATACATGTCAAAGAGCAATTACATAACATAATATAGATCTAACATCAATACATTTAAGAAATCAAGGCCGGTCAAAGTGGTCCTTAGAATCAAAGCTTGAACATTTCTCGAAAACCCGAAATGTTCATAAAGTGATCAATCAACCCACTTTTGACCTTGCATAACTTGGATCCCATTAAGCATCTACGTTATCTAAAGGCTTTAATATGTAGTATATATGTCATACTACAACATTCAATTAACAACATAACCAAAATATCCAACAACAGAAAGATCAAAGGCGTGAAAAATATTGTCAGAGGATTTTTGGGTTTGTAGGCTACCTAGAAACTTAGTTGGTCATGGCCGGTCAACGGTCTTTGACCATTAATAACATGAAATTTGTGCATCGTAAGACCCCATTTCCAGTTCCAGACTAAAGATCTCACAACAAACTACATGTTAAAACATTTAAATAGCAGATTAGATAAATAGAATGAGATTTAAAAGGCCTAACATTCGTTGTCAGACATCATCAATTTTTTTTCCAGATTTTGTAAAATGTTAGATCTGAGCCTATAGATGTTATGGATCTAACATCTATCAACCCAGATCATCATTGTACACTACTAACAACATATTTTAACACTCAATCATAACATTTAACATAGCATCAAAAGTCAAATTTTCAAGTTAGGGTTTATACCTTCTATGATCAAATTCTGATTCAAGGCCACTGATTTGGTTATATGTATTGGTGGGGCTGGGTTTTGGGACTGAAAAGCTATAAGAATTCGTGGGTTTTGAGTTGAGAGAGATAGGTTGAGTATTTGTGCAAAAATGACTAACAAATGACGTTCTCTCTCTCCTAATCTATATATACAAGTGTTTGATGCATGAATTGGCTGAGCATAGACTAATGTGTTGGAGATTTAGGTTATGCTAAGTCAAGATTATAGGTCACCAACTCCAATTTTGGCTAGATACACAAACAAGCTTATTAAAGAATACAAAAGGGCATTTTAGACAATAACTTTACAATTTTGATGGCCAAATTGTAATCTTGACAAACCCTTAGGGTTTAACCCTAAAGTTTAACATATAGAATTTATAGGATTTCCAATTAGGGTTTGAAAAAAATAAAAATTTTAGTTTCTAAAATTTTTAATTAGGGTTTCCTTAATTAGATTAGGTTTCTAATTACATTATACATGAACATTAGGGTATTATTTACTAATTATAATTAATCTTGCTAATTTAGCAATTAGGGTTTACAATTTTGATAATTAGGGTTACCAAATCACAATTAGGGTTTCTAATTACTAAATTAGGGTTCTAGTCATTAGGGTTTTAAATTACTAATTATGTTTTTCCTAATTAGCAATAAAATCTACCATATATGATATTAATCACATTAACACAATTTGACTGATCAAAAATTCCAATTTAAGTTTCACATTAGGGTTTCTCTAATTAATTTTATAATACGTAATCAAACATCACTACACAGTCATGAACTATTATTTTAATTTCAAAATAGGGTTTAACAAATTCATGCTAGGATTTTGACATTATACACCATAATTTACCAACCATTAACAACACTTACATACAATACATATTTATAGCATTAAAAAATCAAAATATAATTAATATTATATTATTATTCTCATTACTTGATCAAAATCCAAAATTAGGGTTTGGATTCCATATCTGATTTATCTTACATATTTAACATTATTAATTAAGTTAAAAATAATTAACTTTAATAATCTGAACAAATTCATATAATAAAATATTTTTTTGTAATAATTCTAATAATCATTTCATATATTATTTAAATATATAATCATATTTTCATGGAAAATAATTAATAAAAACATTTCTACTATAAAATTAATTATTATTAGAATATAATTTATTTATCAATAATTCTAAAATAAAATCATTTGTAATTATTCATGTTATAAATATATTTTATTTATCACATACACATATATATCCACATTATCTTGGCACATATTCCCCATATTTATTTTAATAAATAAAAAAAAATTATACTCAAAATTTCTGATTTATTTATATAGAAAATATCGGGTTATTACATTAACTGTGAATCTAGACCTTAAAGCATATAGGTATGAATGTCTAAAGCTATAATACTTGACAAAGATGATGTTTTAATCATAAGAGCATGTAATGGCTATATAAAACACATAGTTGTTAAATTTTGCAAAATGCAAGAACTTTGTGAATTATGCATCTATGAGTGTGAAATGTGTAACGAACACATAGCGAGTCAAGTGTGTAATAGATATATATGAACACTGATGTAAAGTACGAGTGGTTAAGGTATACCTATACATACCTAGCTATTCTAAGAGTATGATGAGAAAGTGAAATGTAGGTTTTACAAATATTATATTAAGAATGTATGAAATATATGACTAATGGATGTGAATCCATGATTATATAACTGTGTAGGAATACACGAAGTGCAGATTCGCGTTAAGCGGCTTAAGTCGTAGTTCATAAACTACTTAATCGAAAAGTCTTTCAGCCCTATTTGCTAGGTGAACTTGATGATTAACTGTTTTAAATCTTTATTGCAAAGAGCATAATGTGTTATTTATATGTTGAAAGTATGAAATGTTAAAGTCAATTTATGACTATGTTAATTGATTAAAAGCATCTTCGATTGAGAAAAGGAACTCAATCTTTATACTTGGTATATGAACCGCAACATGTATGTTATATGTTGAGCATGTTATTATGTGCTATGTGATGCATGAAAATTGTTAGATCTTGCTGGGCTGTCGAGCTCAACCTTGCAAATAACCATTTTTGCAGGTTAAGGATTGAAGGTAATACTATGTGCTACTTTAATGACATGGATCAGAAATAATACACGAAGATTAATATTTTAGCTAAAGTTGTTATTTCTTTATACCATGATTAAGATTCATGAGATGTACTAAATGTTTTATGATGTATAGTTTTATGTTGAGTTGTAAAGCTAAAGTTAGAGTTATCTGATATGTAAAGGTTATCGGATTTAAATGTAAAATTTTATATAATAACAGTGATAAAGCGAATCATAAAATAAGATTGATTCAAATATATATAGATGATAAAGGTTTTGATTCAGGGAATTAAAGTAAGAAGACATAAAAGTTTAAATTTTTCCGCATTTTATAAAGTTTAACATCGAATAATGATGTAAAATTAAAAGGTAGATGTGTTATTGATGACCAAAGTTGAGAATTAAATTGTATGAGTTTTGGGGTCGTTACAGTTGGTATCAGACCTGTAGGTTATAAACCTTAGGTAAGAGTACCCTAGGCTATAACCTTAGAGAATAAAGGAGAAGATGATAAAGAAGTTAAGAATCAAAAAGTTATATTTAAGTATGGTATAGTTGTACTCTTTAATAGTTGATGTATGGTATCTGGGCTAAACGATTCCTTCATAGAGCGGAGGTATATAGTAACTAGCAACTCAGAACCTAGTTTGTTGGTTGTTTGTGGGAAACCACTAAGCATACCATATTGAAACTGTTAGAGACTCGATATGTACCAAGTATAAAAAATGGATACGTATGATGAAAAAGGAAAGAAAGAGGATCGTAAAACAAAACGATCACGAGTTAAGAAAAGAATTTTAAGGGAGATGATTATAGAATAAGATCACGATGTGATCAATTTAAGTTATAAAAGAAAGATAGTCTGTAATGTTTGAATAATTATTGCTTGATGTTATGAAGTTAATGTACTATGATATAGTACCAGATAAACTCACGAGGAGTTATAGATAATGTGATACGAGGAATTCGTATTGAGCAAGTTAAGAGCAAGTTATGAGTAGGATAGAGTTAGGTGGGATTTCAATTGAGGACTCATGTGATGGCTGAGTTGTACAAATCTTTGTATGGGCGAGGGTTTTGTGCTTGCACTCAGTTTATCTCATTTATAATCATTGGAATGTTGGTGTCGCGCTATCAATGTATATGTGGCGAAAAGGTGATTCTTTTCTCATGTGTATGTTTGATAGTTAGAAACTATTAAGATTAGTTAGATCTTATTAGGATTAGGTGCGGTTCTTAAAACTAATGCATATGGTATGTTCGTGACTCATAATAATATGGTATGTTTGGAACCCCTCAGCGAATGGACGCCTATGGTCTGACTAGGATAAGTTCTTAAACTCATATTATTGTGGCAAGTTCCTGAACTTCCAATGTGTAGTAAGTTTGATGAACTATACTAGGGGAATATGAAGATTGAAGTTGTTGGATACCTAGATATTTTAATCTACTAGCTATGCTAGACTTTCGAGATTTATTGATTTCGTACCGATGGTTGTACTTTTGATTTTTAAAAAATGTTGGATCACACTAGTGAACCAAAGGATTTTTAAAACAGTGCTATTATTCACGTATCTATGTTGTTTATTTCAGCTAGATAAAAAAAATGATTTTTTTTAAGTTTTCAAAATATATTTTAACTATATGTATCGGGTGATGTGATAAATGATGGAGTCATCAATGCAATGGAACCTGGTGTTGGATGTGATTATATGATCGTCAGCCCACTATGGTGAGATGTAGTATGACAACGTCATAATCACGACTCCATAAAAGGATTTTTGAGATTTATTTGAAATATGAGAATATATATATATATATATATATATATATATATATATATATATATGTGTGTGTGTGTGTGTGTGTGTGTGTGTGTGTGTGTGTGTGTGTGTATGTATGTATATTTCGATTGATGTCCTAATTATTGTAGAAGTCTATGCTATTTGATTCAGCTAGACGATTATTAAAAGATGTTCATGAAATTCAAGCGTTTCTTGAGAAGTTATGCCAAACCAAATTGCTTTGGTGTGGATTCAGATGTTGAAAAGCTGATATGAACAACCCTTTTATAGGGGAGTACGCGGAAGCGTTTAGATGTTTGTGCATAATACATGGTACGAAGGGTTGATCACCCTATGTACGGGAGTTTCTACAGTCTAATGATTGTTAAGGTTTAAGTTGAAAGAGTACTTATAACCGTGGACGTAGTTCAAGGTCTTGTGACCACTCATCATGATTTGGAATCTTTTAAATTCCTGAGTTATTCATACTGCTTCCCAATTATTGAGTAATTGTGGAAGATTCTTTCTATTATAAAAGGCGAATGTGGTAAGGATGATATTCCTTAAAAAGAAGTGAGTCGTAGAATGAGACACTGAATGATGAATATATTGAATAAGTGAGAAAAGAAATTTTGAAATGAGGAAGAGATGAGTTATCAAAGAATAATGTAAAACTTTTAATAGAAAAAGTTTAATAATTGTAGAAAGATCTTTGCGGAAAGAAGTGGTTATAGAACCCAATGAATGAATAAAGTATTAACATAAAATCTATTTTGATAGATTGAATGAATGAAGATTAATAAATAAAATTTCGAGGACGAAATTCTTAGAAGAATGGGTGAATGTAATAAGTACAATCTTGATAATGAGGGGTTATTCAGATTTGAAGGAAGAATTTGGGTTCCGAATGAGACAAAATTAAAGGAACAAGTATTACAAGAGGCTCATAGTTCGAGGTTCTCGATTCATCCTAGGAGTACTAAGATGTATCAAGACCTTCGATAGAGTTTTTGGTGGCCGAACATAAAAAGAGAAATAGCAGAGTATGTGAGTAGGTGCTTATCTTGTCATAAAGTTAAGGCCGAACATCAACGACCAAGTGGCTTGTTACAGTCATTGGAGATTTTGGAGTGGAAGTGGGAGCATATCATGATGGACTTTATGGTGGGACTTCCGACTACAACGAAAGGATATGATGCGATTTGGGTAATAGTGGACCGATTGACGAAGTCGGCTCACTTTTTGCTAATTAGGGTCAAGTATAACTTGGACCAGTTAGCTAAACTTTATGTTAAGGAAATAATTTCCAGACATAGAGTACCAGTATCGATTGTGTCAAATCGTGATCCACGATTCACATCGAACTTTTGGAGGAGTCTGCAGGAGCAGTTGGGAACGCAGTTGAAGCTGAGTACGACGTATCATCCACAAACTGATGGACAGAGCGAGAGAACAATTCAGACGTTAGAAGATATGTTAAGATCTTGCATTATGGATTTCAAGGGTAGTTGGGATGATCATCTACCATTAGTAGAGTTAGCGTATAACAATAGTTATCATGTAAGCATAGGTATGCCGCCTTACGAAACTTTGTACGGGAGGAAGTGCAGAACACCATTGTGTTGGGACGAAGTGGGAGAACGTTAAATGCTAGGACCGTAATTGCGAAAATAAATAGATATGGGTGAAGTTGATACGAATGTGTCTCAGAGCGACTCAAGATGCATGTAAGAAGTATGCAGACTCGTATCGAGAAAATAGGGAGTTTGAAGTAGGCTCTTACGTGTTTCTAAAGGTACCTCCCTGGAAAGGAAAGATACGCTTTGGAAAGAAAGGAAAGTTAAGTCCAAGGTTTATAAGACCTTTTGAAGTGTTAAAACGGGTAGGTGAGGTAGCTTATATGATAGCATTACCTCCAGACTTAGAACGAATACATAATGTGTTTCACGTATCTGTGTTACGTCCTTATAAGCCAAATTATAAGCACGTAATAGAGTATGAGCCTATTCTTATCGAGAAGGACTTAACATACGAAGAGATTCCGATTCAAATTATCGATAGAAAAGAGCAAGTTCTGCGGAATAAAGAAATACCTTCCGTGAAGGTGTTATGGAAGAACCACGATGCAGAATAGGCAACGTGGGAATTGGAAGAAAAGATAAGGAAGGATTACCATCAATAGTTTGCGTAATGTGAGACGAGATTCTGTGGACAAAATCTTTATAAGGGGGAAGAATGTAACGACCGAGAAATTCGGATCCTTTATAAAATATTTTTATTTAATAAAATAATGAATAAAATTATATTACTTGTTATTATTATGTGTTAGTAAGATGAATGTCGTTCTATAACCTAGAAATATCAGAACTTAGTAGTATTTTGACTACGTGAGAGAATTAAAGTGTTTGAATTTCTAAGACAAAAATAAAAGTTTTCCGAGAAATTTTTCTGAAAAATACTATTTATCGATTTTTGTTTGGGACTTATTTTTGAACTTCCGAGAAATATGTAACGATAGAATATCAAAGTGAATCAGATTATGTAATAATAATTCAAGTATGGAAAACGTAATTTTTTGCATGCAGACTTAATTCGAGAATGTTAAGGAAATTAAAGCATTAAGGAAGTGAATGTGTGACGCCCCCAAATCCAGGTTCTCTAACCTCAGAGTCGGTGCTCACGATCTATCATCATCATAAGCATTCTATAACTATTACGGAATAATAAACATATATTGTTCATTATAATAAAGTTTCATAACATGGTCCCAAGGTCTTCTTAACCTTAACTTAAACACACCATTCATATTACAAAAGGTTTACATAAGAAAATCCATCAGATAATAACAACTAACATTCATTCTAAACTATTCCTGGATCTTGCCCTTGCCTTTGTCCTTTGTATTGGATCCTTCAGGCTTAACTGAAATAAATGTCATGATATAGCAAGGGTAAGCAACTAATTTGCTTAGCAAGTTTATATACAAAGGAGATATATCATGACTAGAAAGAAGTTTTGTTTTCAATATTCACCAATAGTATAAGATTGTGAAGGAACATAAATTAATAATCAATAATTGAATATTCGAATAATTGAATAATGTGTACTGAGTGGTTTTTAAATAACCATGAACATTTGCCAAGGTTCTCAGTCATTTAAACTGGACATCTTAATAAGTTTTGGTATTCAAGGGGATCAACCTTTCATACCCCATGATTTATGCATAAACACTTAATAATCCAACATCGATATCATGCTTTAATAATATTCGTCCTTTTCTCAGTCAAGAGTTCTTATCATATCAATTTAATAAGAACAGATTTTTAAAACACATTTGATTTAACAAATTTAAACATGCTTGATCTAGCTGATATAATTAACATAGATCTATCTCATAAACAGTTCATGAATGAAAGAACTTTAATTTAATTCACAGTTCAATAATAATAGAACAGGAATTCAATTGCACAAAATGCGAATTTCAATAATCATTATAGATGTGAATAATCATCAATAATTATTCACTAACATGCTTTGAAAATAATAACTCAAGTTTGAGTTAGGAAACTTGCCTCGTTTGTAGTCTATGGCTACATAATTAAATTATAACCGCTAGACAGTTTAATTATCTTCCTTTGAGAGACCTATAGTTAATCTTTCAATTAGTCATAGCGTAACATTAGATTATGCAATCACATAGATATTATATATTACATTTAGTTCTTAGAAATATTATCCTGCCTCGATAATGTTACTATTAAATAACAACTACCTTTAATTCACTTAATATTATTAATCTTGATAATATTTAATTCACCTCTTAGTATTATTAGTTCACTAATAATACTTTTATTCGCTTACTAATATCATTAACATCTTAATAATATTTTAATAATTTACTAATATTATTAATCCTCTTAATAATATTTTAATCATGCATTAATATTATTACTTTAATAATATCTTACTTACGCATGCTTTAGTATCATTAATCAATTAATAATACTTTTAATCATTTATCAATATTATTAATATGTTATTCATTTACTAATATTATTAATTATTTTATAATATTTTATTCATTTACTAATATTATTAATTATTTAATAATATTTTATTCCTTTACTAATGTTATTACATTTTAATAACATTTTATTTAATCCCTAATATTATTATTTACTTAATAATATTTTAATCATCCAATAATACTTTAATTTAATATTATTAATTTTTTTAATAATATTTTAATCTAAGATTAATATTTTAATCTAATATTATTAATCATTTAATAATACTTTAATCATTTATTAATGCTTAAATCAAATATTATTAACCATTTAATAATATTTTAATGAAGTTTTAATCTTAATATTTTTATTTACTTAAAAATATCATATTCTAATATTATTAATATCATAATAATATTTTAAAAATTTATTAGATCAATAAACAATTTATTCTAATTGTTCACCCTTTATAGAATCACTTATTTAATATCTATAAAAGGTCATAAATAATATTTCTTATTATAAATTACCAAAATGCCCTAAGATAGTCATAATATTATATATTATGAGTATTCAAGCATTAAAATCACATTTTTCTTATTTAAGACATCATTTAACTATTTATTTTCTTTTATTCATAACTTCATCATTTTTAGGAAAAATACCAAAATGATTCCAAAAATTCTCCTTTTTCTGGATTTGGACAGTATATGACCCAACCATGATTCCCAAATTTTTCTGAATTTTTAGAAAATGATTTACTAATTTTAAAGTGCCCAAAACACTCAGACCGTGCTTCATTTTTCATAAATTGAGTTTTGCTCAGAAACTTCTGAAATTTTCAGGGTATGCTCTCATAACATATATGAACATACTGTAAAAATTTCAGATTTTTCCCATTTATACACTGTGAGATATTCGGGAGTTAATATTTAGGAGTCCTTTATGGAAACAGCCATTATGCACAACCTATAAATCGAAATGTGTCCGTTCTTTTTCCTACATGTAGATAACTTCTTAAGGTACCTCTGCGATTTTTCCCAGATTTTTAAAAGACTTTTAACTATCCTAAATAGTCCTAAGAAAAATGGGGATAATAGCTTTTTAGGGTTTTAAAACCTTAATACTCTATGTGGACTATTTTGGGAAAAACAACCCTCATGTCTTCAATACTTGCTAGATTTGTGTTCTACCACTTGGGTTTACTAGATAACTCATGTATCTAGCACCCCCCTTCGACGGATCACAAATCCAAGTTGTAAAACCTGAGTTACACAAGATTTAGTGGAGGAAAAACAAGAGTTTCACCCCTTGGAGAACATATGCTCATTTCCTTCCTCTAAATCTATAGTCTAATACACAAGATACTTAGTCCTACACATGAGACATGTAGAACTAAGGTACTTTTTAAACCATAACCCCATACATGTTGAGGTAAAAACCGAAAATAGAAGGAGAATAAGAAAGAATGGAAGAGAACCTCACCTAGTTTTCTTTGCTATCCTTCTTATTCTTCCAAAGTAGGTTATGAATTTAGGATGCATGAACAATAACTCCTCTCCCTCACTAGAAAAACTGAACCCTCTCTCTCTTTTCTCTCTTTGTATGTTGCTAGCTTGGGAGAAAAAATAGAAGAAGGAGAATAGGAGAAATGAATTGATCTAGCAAATGAATGTTGTGATTAAACTATTATCCCCCATACTTTTGTTATCCAAAGGATAAAAGGCATCACCTTATCTCTTTCAATTAAGCCTAATCATGTGATTAAGGGTGCTAATTAAGCTTTCCACCAATGGGAGCATGACACACTTGTCCTTGTGTGTAAGACTTCTACTTATGGAACTTGATTAGCTTAACTTTGTTGCCTTAAAAGGCCTAATATGGCCGGTCACTATGCTCCATTATCTACTCCATTTTGCTTTTATTTTAATGCACCAATTTGATTAATCAAAAGTCTAAAATACCCTTAATCAAGTGGGCTATGTATTGGTTTGCATTTTATTTCTTTTGGGCTTCTCCTTTAATTGTTTTGGGCCATATAATGAACATAGTCTAACAATTTTAATATATGCTACCCAAATTGTTTATTTAGGGTTTTCATTCCCAATCTTATGAAATTTAATTACTTATACATGTGACTTTAGCTCATAACCTAATTAGGTTTACTAGAAATAGGTTTAAAATTATTAGTCACTTGAAATAACAAGATTATCCACTTAAGTTAGTATACATATTAAATACTAACCTTTCCTTATTACCATAACCCATAGGTTATTTAATTATCTCACCTAATATATAATTAGGTTACGAAGCATTCATTTCCAATGAAATCTATAAATGTATATATCCATAACTATAGTATATATGTTTATTGATCCATGCACCACTTCACACATGTTGTCACATATTAAATCACTATATAACACAAAGTTTTAAATATCAATAATATACATACATATATAGTGACTTAAAATTCACGGTTATTACATCCTCCCCTCCTTATAAGAATTTCGTCCCTGGAATTACATATAGGGTTACTCAAAAAGATGTGGATAATTTTCCCTCATCTTTTCTTCGAGTTCCCACGTAGCTTCTTCAGCAGTGTGGTTCCTCTAAAGAACTTTTACAGAATGTAAAACCTTATTTCGCAATTTCTGCTCTTTTCTATCTAAGATTTCAACCAAAATTTCCTCGTACGACAAATCCTTTTTGACCTGAATTTGCTCGTACGATATCACGTGCTTGTAATCAGGCTTATATGGTTGTAGCACTGGCACATGAAACATTTTATGAATATGTTCCAGTTCAGGAGGTAGAGCTACCTCGTACGCCATTTCGCCTATCTTCCTCAAGATCTCGAAGGGTCCAATAAATCTCGGACTCAGTTTACCTTTCTTTCCAAACCGTATCTTCCCTTTCCAGGGAGATACTTTCAAAAATGCATAGCTTCCCACTTCAAAATCTCTCTTCTGGCGATGTAAGTCTGCATACTTCTTCTGGCGATCTTGAGCTGCTACCAGCCAGGCTCTTATCACCTTGATGATCTCTACATTCAGCTGCACCAGTTCTGGTCCCAACAGTCGATGTTCACCCACTTCATCCCAGCATAAGGGCGTTCTACATTTCCTCCCATACAGTGCTTCGTACGACGACATTCTGATGGTCGCATGAAAGCTATTGTTGTATGCGAACTTTACTAATGGAAGATGATCCTCCCAGCTACCCTTGAAGTCCATCACACAAGCTCTGAGCATGTCTTCAAGCGTTTGAATCGTTCTCTCGCTTTGTCCATCGGTCTGCGGATGATACGCGGTTGATGAGTGAGTTTTATACTCATAATTGAATGCGTTTGAGCTTAATCTTTTGGTTGATTTTAAGTGTTTGTATCTATTCATGCATGTTTTACGTTGTTTTGAAGGAATTGTGACAAAAGTTACTTGGATCGACGTTCGAGGTGGCTAGATTTGCGTTTTCGGCTTACCATTTACACAGCAGTCACTTCAGAGCCAATTTGAGTATTTCTCTGGACCTTATTTTGAAAAACTTAAAGAGTGAAAGTTTTAGATCTAAGTCTCCTTTTTTGAACATCTTGAATCATCAAAATCGGAGTTCAGTCGAAGAAGTTATGGCCATTTTCCCAAAGGACGTCAGAGAAGAAAATTTCCAGAAATGTGCCAGTCACTTTGGCGCCCATTTCGAAGTTATATGCCGATCAAAGGTCGGGCACTAAATGGCGATCTTGTTCCAGTGCTGCTGCTCAAAGATGGGGCGCCGGGAAGTGTTTCGGCTGAGGCTTGACGGCAGATTTTGACACCTTTTTGACTCCAAATTGGATTGGGTTTGTTCCTAAGCTAAAAATTGGACTTGTAACCTATAAATACATGATTTAAGGCATAAAATAAAGGGGAGATTACATAGATTAGACTAGATAAAACACTCCATTAGATTAGAATATTAACCCTAGTTCTTATTTAGTCATTGGAGATTGAAGCAAATTGAAGAACACTGGAGATCAAGAGCAAGAGGGGAGCATCAGATTTGCTGACAACAGATTCTATTCTCTTCTCTTATCATAGTTTTATCTTTTAATGTCTATTCAGTTGTGGATTCTTAGTTTTAATTCATTAATTATGAACTAACTCTTTTATTAAGACTACTAATTGAACCTTTGATGTCTATAAATTAGTTATTCGATTTATTCTAATTATTTGTGTCAAAGTGAGTTGTTTATCTTGCCTTGTATTTATTGATTAATTATTTGGCCAGTAATTACCTTGTTACTCTAGAAGGAATTGAAAGAGGAATTCTAGGGTTAGAACTGGGCACGATAACATGTGACTTAGTTATTTGCAAAGTGAATAATTAGGTTTGTGAATTGAATGGAAATATCTATTCACCGCATGTAACATATAAGGAATTGGGATTGAAGGAGTTTAATTCAATTATTTTGTATAGAATATAGCAAGATTAATCTGGATTAAATAGAAGTCAATCATCGCTTGAAAAGGGCTTTTGGCATTTGAGAATTCCTCATTAACAATTCAAGAGGCATAATAATTGGGATAAGTGGATAATTGGTTTATAGTTCATAATTGGGGATATTGTAGTCTTAACCTTTATTTATTTGAATTCATTTATAAAGCAATTCCGTTTAATTAGTTAATTTAGTTTTAAAAAAATCACAATTTACAGTTGTTTAAATAAAATTAATTTGGTTAAGAGTTAGTATTTGGTAATTTTTATTAAATAATTCCTCGTGAGAAGGATACTCTACTTTCACTTTATTACTTGTTGACCATGTATACTTGCGTATTCATTGATTACTGAAAATCGATCAACAAGTTTTTTGGCGCCGCTGTTAAGAATTAATTTAATAATTTTTTACCAATATTAATTTCAATCAAATTAGTCTTAATTTAAATATTTTTATTTTTATTTTTAATTCTCTTCCTATATTTCTCTCTTTTCAGGTACCATGGATGACTTTGCGTATCAATGGCCATACACGTACATGACTCAACCAAGGGAAACAGGGATTGATGGACTTAATACATCTTCTATAGAGCCAATACAAATTAAGGCAACTTTGAAGACATTGGAGGTTATCGCAGCCCAACGGAGTTGAAGGATGGCAAGAATGACTCAGCCAAGGGGAGCGGAGATTGACAGACTCAAGAAACTTTCTGCATTGTCAGCACAGATTGAGACACTTTCGAGGAGGTTAAAAGCTTTTGAAGCTCAACGTCGTCAAAGTGTGGCAGTTACTTGTGATTATTGTGCTGGAAATCATATGAGTCATCAATGCGCCATCAGTTTTGAGCCGGTACAGTATAGTGGTGATTACCCCAACAGTTATGTCTATCCCAATAACTATCATCAGGATTGGGGGTATCACCCGGATTTTTCACGGAGTAACAATCAAGCTCAAGCTCAAGCGCCGAGACAACAAAACACATCCGGATTTCAAAATCAGACACAACAACTAGAGAAGAAATCAGGTTGGGAGGAAGCCTTGGAAAAATTCATTAGGGCTACTGACAAAAAGAACGAGGAACAAGAAATTTTTTTTAATCAAATGGAGCTGAATATGCAAAGCCAAGGTGCGTCGATCAAGAATCTGGAAAATCAATTGGGGTAGATAGCACTTGCGTTGAACAACCGTCCTCAATACACTTGGCCCTATGACATGGATTCCGAGACTGATGGAGAGCCCGAACAAAATCTGCAACTAGATGAGCCACAAGATGTTGAAAGAGAGAAAACAATTGGGAACCAAAAAAAGGAGATCGACGAAGATTTAATTGTAAGATTCAACGAAGATGAACCGATTTCATTATTATCCCATGCGCCTCCTCCACCAAAGTTCAATAATTCGGGCAATTTTGCAAAACCATGCCCAATTGGCAGTCATGTCGTCGGCAAAGCCCTTTATGACATAAGAGCTAGTACAGTTGTGGAGTCATGGTGGGATGAAAAGGAGAAGATAGAGGAAGATTCCATTATGTTTATTAAGCTTCAATGCCCTAATCTGATCATCGACATAATGGAGGAAACACCTAGTTTTTGGACGTTTTTAATGGGGAACATATATACAAAGAGCATGCTAGGTGACTTTCATTCAAGGGTCATTACTAATGGGAACCTCCCAAAAGAGACATTGCTACTGATGGATGGAGGGTTCCTCAATTTTCGTAGGGGAATTGGATAGAGAATTGAAGAAGTCAGGCTGAGAATATAAAACAAGCACTTATTGGGAGGCAACCCAAGTTTAATTTTTATTTTTATTTTTTATTAGGTTTTATATTAGTTGTTTTGAATTTGCATTTATTTAGAATTTAATAAAACTGCTTCTATCATGGTTTTACAGGTTATTCAAGTCAAATTCAAGTGTGGTGCCCAAACTTAGTGGACAAGGAGGAAGATTGCTATATTTTCAAGGAAGTCTTCTGCTTTACTTTTTTATATTTCAGCCATTGAGGACAATGTCTAGTTTAAGTTTGGGGCTATTTTAGTGTCGTATTGCATATAGTTAGTTATCTGCATAGTAGTTCATTTTTTTTGTGTGTTAGCATTGTGTTTTTTTTAGGTTGCATATAATACATGGTAGTTATTTGCATATATATATATATATATATGTTTTGCATTAGTATGTGTTCATATAGTATAATTGCATTTTTTTTGCATGGATCTGTGTGATCGGTTGGTATGGTCTTAGCTCAGCCTATGATAAGATTGGTTTTGCATGTTAACTTGAACAGTGTTGATAATTGATGATGAGTTCTAATTTTAATCATGATGATAATCTAAGCCTGTCTTAAACTTTTGTAACCGGTTAGCACTTAAAGTTTAACTGTTTTAATCCACTTGGTTCAAGGGTTGCATAATTTGTTTCTGAGGGAAAATCTTGATTAAAATTTAAAGAAATTAGTGAACTAGCCATAAAGGTTGGAATGACGTAAAAGCTTGAGTTTGGGGGAATGTATGGGATATATATATAAAAAAAAGAAAAAAAATGATGAAAAAAAAGAAAAAAAAAAGAAAATCCAGAAAAAGAAAAAAAAAGAGAATAAACACCGTGGCATGCTTGTCTAGTTTTGTGGCCTTTGTTACTTGAGTAAGTAAGCCCGAGGGGATTGTTTTTACACCTAGCACCCTAAGGTCTTAATGGCTTGGGAGTAGTTGGTTGAAAGCTCGTTAAGGTAGCACTGAAAAGTCTAAGGGAATAATACATTGCACAGCCATGAGAAAAAAAATGAATAAAACACGAGAAAGAGCAAAAAATGCCCTCGTGGTTGAATAAGAGTATAAATAAATCCTGTATTTACTCTAAGACTTGGTAATTGCTTAGTTTTAACCGGAGTTGTCATGTTCACAAAAGTAATTGAATTGGAACCGAAATTTTCCTTCTAAGAAGTTTGTTATGTGATTATCTTGAATTGTGGTTGGTTAGAATGGTTAACAAGCACACACACACAACATGGGTAATGACAGGTTTGGATTGACTAATTGGTTAGAGTTATGGATTTTGACTTGATTGGATATATTGTTTGAGTATCATTGGTATCTTTGAGGCCTGTTTGCTATATATATCATACCGATTTATTACTTGGGTTCGTAGGTATATTAGAAAGTAGATCATGCATATGCATTCATGTAGTTGAGTTAGTTTGTTTATTTTTTATTCTTTTGTGTTTTTGCTTGAGGACAAACAAAGGTTTAAGTTTGGGGGTATTTGATGAGTGAGTTTTATACTCATAATTGAGTACGTTTGAGCTTAATCTTTTGGTTGATTTTAAGTGTTTGTATCTATTCATGCATGTTTTATATTGTTTTGTAGGAATTGGGACAAAAGTTACTTGGATCGACGTTCGGGGTGGCTAGATTTGCGTTCTCGGCTTGCCATTTATACAACAGTCACTTCAGAGACAATTTGAGTATTTCTCCTAACCTTATTTTGAAACACTTAAAGAATGAAAGTTGTAGATCTACGTCTCCTTTTTTCGGAACATCTTGAATCATCAAAATCGAAGTTCAAACGAAGAAGTTATGACAATTTTTCCAAAGGACATCGAGCGAAAATTTCCGAAAAATGCCTGTGCACGGGCGCCCATTTCGAAGCCTATGCCCAGCCCTTGAAGAAGGCGGGATGGGAAGTGTTCTAGCGCCGTACCCAATCTTTGGGGGCTTTGGGAAGTGTTTGGTGAGGCTTGGACGCGTTTTGGGGCAAATTTTGACACCTTTTTGACTCCAAATTGGATTGGGTTTGTTCCTAAGCTAAAAATTGGACTTGTAACCTATAAATACATGATGTAAGGCATAAAATAAAGGGGAGATTACATAGATTAGACTAGATAAAATACTCCATTAGATTAGAATATAAACCCTAGTTCTTAATTAGTCATTAGAGATTGAAGCAAATTGAAGAACACTGGAGATCAAGAGCAAGAGCAAGAAGGGAGAATCGATTTCTTGACAATGATTCTATTCTCTTCTCTTATCATACTTTTATCTTTTAATGTCTATTCAGTTGTGGATTCTTGGTTTTAATTCATTAATTATGAACTAACTCTTTTTTTAAGACTACCAATTGAACCTTTGATGTCTATAAACTAGTTATTCGATTTAATCCAATTATTTGTGTCAAAGTGAGTTGTTTATCTTGCCTTGTATTTATTGATTAATTATTTGGCCAGTAATTACCTTGTTACTCTAGAAGGAATTGAAAGAGGAATTCTAGGGTTAGAACTGGGCACGATAACATGTGACTTAGTTATTTGCAAAGTGAATAATTAGGTTTGTGAATTGAATGGAAATATCTATTCACCGCATGTAACATATAAGGAATTGGGATTGAAGGAGTTTAATTCAATTATTTTGTATAGGAATATAGCAAGATTAATCTGGATTAAATAGAAGTCAATTGATCGCTTGGAAAATGGCTTTTGGCATTTGAGAATTCCTGTTAACAATTCAGTAGGCATAATAATTGGGATAGTTGGATAATTGGTTTATAGTTCATAATTGGGGATATTGTATTCTTAACCTTTATTTATTTGAATTCATTTATAAAGCAATTCCGTTTAATTAGTTAATTTAGTTTTCTTAATTAGAAAAATCACAATTTACAGTTGTTTAAATAAAATTGATTTGGTTAAGAGTTAGTATTTGGTAATTTTTATTAAATAATTCCTCATGGGAACGATACTCTACTTTTACTTTATTACTTGTTGACCGTGTATACTGGCACGTATTCATTGATTGCGAAATCGATCAACAGCGATGCTCATCCGTAGCCGCGTCCCCAGTCTTTCTTAAAGACTCTTCCAGAAGTTTTACGTGAATCGCGGATCTCTATCTGATACAATAGATACTGGTATGCCATGTCCCGAGATAATTTCTTTGATATATAATTTGGCTAGTTGGTCCAAACTATACCTGATCTTGATCGGCAAAAAGTGAGCCGACTTCGTAAGAAGATCTATAATCACCCATATGGTGTCGTGTCCTTTTTGCGTTGTTGGAAGTCCCACCACAAAATCCATCGTGATTTTCTATATAAATAAATCTTAAATTTTAACCGTGACATAAACCCAATATTTTCTATTTTTTTTTTAATTTTTTTTTTTTTTTAAGGATGAGGATTTGTACAAGATTATGTGTATATGTATTTATGTGGTAAATAAAAATATATTTATTACATGAATATTTACAAGTAAATTTATTTTAGAATTATTGATTATTATAAAGTATATTTTTATAATAATTAATTTTAAGATAAAAATATTTTTATTAATTATTTTCCATGAATATATAATCATATATTATTTAAATAATATATGAAGTGATTTTAGAATAAATATAATAATTATTTTATTATATGAATTTTAGTCTGATTATTAAGTTAATTATTTTACCTTAATTATTAAGGTTAAATATGAAAGAATAATCGATATGGAATCAAACCCTAATTTTGGATTATTGTCAAGGTATGAGAATAATAATATAATATTACTTATATTTTGATTTTTTCGATTCTTTATGAATATATACGGTATGTAAAGTATTGATAATGGTTGGTCAATTACGGTGTATTTTGACCCAAACCTTGATAATAATGTTAAACCCTAATTTGAGATCCAAATTAGAGTATGAGATTGTTTTAAAGTATGTAATATTAATTATGTAGTATATTAAATGTATTAATTAGGTAAACCCTAATTAAAATTGTCGAAACCTAATATTTAGAAAACCCTAATTTCCAATATTAGAAACCCTAATCAGGAAAACCTAAAATGGGTTTGATGCATCGAAAGTTGTGTTACGATGATTAATAACACGTGTGATAGACTTTAATTGCTAATTAAAATAAACTTAATTAGTAAATTCAAACCCTAAAACCTAGAACCCTAATTTAATTTCTAGAAACCCTAATTGTATTTCTAGAAACCTAGTAATTATCGATATTTTAAACCCTAATTGCTTTATTAGCAAAGTTCATTATGATTAAGGGTAATAAACCCTAATGTTCATGTAATTACAAACTTAATTTAATTAACAAATTTATTTTGCAAAATTTTAGAAACTAAAAGTTATTTAATTTTATTTATTTAATTTTTTATTTATTTAATGTGTGTGCAAACCCTAAATTGGAAATCCTAGATTTTTGTTTACTTATAAAACCCAAATTGGCTCAAACCCTAAACACTAAAATGTTTAAACCCTAAACCCTAAGGCAATTTTTCTAGAAATTTAAGGAAATGACAAAATGTCCCTCTTATATAATTAAAGCTACAATCTAGGTTTTGACATTAGGGGTGGTGGTTCACCAAATCAACAACTCCCAACAACTTCATTATGACTCTAAAATGGCCAACAAATCAACCCTTATATCGATCCATTCATGCATTTGTTGTATATATATAGATTGAAGGAGAGAGAAAAGTGGGTTGTTTACTAAAAATTGCACAAACACTCTCAACTAACACTCTCAGTCCCAAACCCCGAAATTTGTTGATAATATCGGACCCATTATCAAGCCCCACGAAATCCACAACAAATCAATAGCGAAATCAAGAATTGAGCGTAAAAGGTACAAAACCCTAGTTTAAATTACATCCAAAAATTCGGTGTTAGATGTTAGTTTTTGTTGTTAGAATATGTTGTATTTAGTCTCTAGTGATGATGCGGGTTGGTATTACATAGATCCATAACTTCAAAATGCTCAAATCATTGATTTTAGAAAATGCGGAAAAAAAATTTCTAGAGGTCTGACGGCGGTGAATGTCGGGCCTATAACTCTTTTTTCGTTTATGATTTATGATGTTTAAATGTTGATATGTGTAGCACAGTAATGTTGTCTTTAATATACAAAAATAATTGAAGTCATTTGACGAAAAATTTGTAGTTATTAACGATCGAAATGCCGTTGGTAGGCATTATTTGGGACTTTTACTGGCGACCCGAAAAAGTCACGAAACGATATCGACAATATGTTTGAGCCCATGGATCGACAATCGTTTTGGTTTTTGGTGTTGATATTTAGCACATCTTGTAGCTTTATTAGGTATACTATAGATCTATGCTTTTTGATGACATAAGAACTTAATAGATCGATCGGAGGAAGTGGTCAAAGTGACCCGTTTGATCGCGAGTCGGTTTACAGGTAAACCCGAAGCGGTATGAACACTAATTTTGTCGAGTTTGGCCAAACCATATATTGTGATTACATTTGTTTTAAAAGCGATTTATTGGTTTTAAATGTTATATGACATAAGTACTATAACTTTGAACCATCAAGCAACTTAAACCATGACCCGAGCAAGTAAGTAATTTGAGCTTGAAAGTGGCGGGATGATTTTACGGGTTTACGAAGAAACCCAAATTTGGTCTGACGAGGTTTTAACAAGCCCGGATCTTCATGTATTGTTATGTTATAGCTTTGGATTTTGATTGTTAATTGTAGTGTTACATAAACACTACATAATCAATATTTCACTTGACCCGAAAGCGATGTGAGCTAAGATTTATACACGATCGACGAGCGAGCCACCATAAAAAGCGGCCTTGTCGGTGTTCTTGAGCTCAAGAACACCAATAGCGACGATTCTTTATCATTAAAAAAACCTATAACATGACGGTTTTGTATTATTTTTAATTTACGTATTTTTAGAAAATGATTAAAAATTAGAAAAAAAATAGTTTTAATTATTAAAAATACAAAATAAATTATAAAAAATTATTTTAAATTACGAAAATTAGTTTTTAATTATTTTAAATATATTTCATAAATATTTAATATTTTTAGAATATTAAAAGTAATTAATTTATTTAATTATAATATTAAATAAATTATTTAAAAATGATTTTAATTCATGAAAAATCATTTAAAATTATCTTATGATATAAGAAAATATTTTTAAGTTATTTTGATAACTTTTAATATTATGTGATAATTTTCATTAATAAATAAATATTAATGATAATTAAGTTATTTATTAAATGAATTAAATAAATGAATTAAAAATGATTTTATTATATTAAAAATCATTTTAAATAATAAGAAGATATTTAAAAATATTTTAAGTTATAAAATATAACTTTTAATATTTAAAGGTAAATTTCATTAATTAATTATGATTAATGATAATAAAGTTATTTAATAATTATATTAAATAATTTAGTTTAAAATGATTTTATTATTATAATAATCATTTTAAATAAAAATAAAGTGTTTAAAGATATTTTAAGTTATAAAATATAACTTTTAATATTTAAAGGATAATTTCTTTAATAATTTAATATTAATGATTATTAAATTATTATAAATGATATTAAATTTATTTAATAATTATATTAAATAAATAGTTTAAAAATGGTTTTATTTATTTAAAAATCATTTAAAAAGGATATTAATGATTTAAAAATATTTTAAGTTATAATTATTGACTTTTAATATTTGGATAAATAGTTCATTAATATTTAAATATTAATGGTAATTATTTAATAATGATTTTAAATATTTTAAAAATCATTTAAAGGTATTATAAATACTTTAAAAATATTTTGAGTTATTATACATAACTTTAATATTTTGACAATGGTTTCATTAATAATTTAATACTAATTAAATATTAATGATAATAGAATTATTTAATATTTAAATCATTTAATAATGATTACGATATTTCAAAAATTATGATAAATGATAATAATTATTTAATAATTATTATAAGGCCATGAAAAATAGTGTGACTAATGTTTAAGTTATCCAATGGATATTGAACTACGGTTTAGAGTCTTAGACTCGATAATTACCGAAAAAAAGCATGTCGGTGAGATCGACGTATTTAAAAATTGATCTGGACTTAGATAATTGGCTTAGATAAATGTTTATTTGTGATTGATGGTTGTTAAAGTTGTGTGACAATGTGATTAGGAATGTGTTAATGATGTTTGATTATGAGTCAGCGATTGTTAAACATGTGTGATAATGTGAATAGGAATGTCTTTGTTGCAATAGGCGGTGTTATGTGTTACGTTATGATTATACTAATCGATAAAATGATCGATTAATGATAGGTGATTTCATAAAAGATAAAACTAAGTTGAGAATAGTAAGCGGTAGCATCGAGTAATATCCTAACTTTGCATTTTCTTTATCTGATGGACAAGTGAGAAGTTGTTTTAATTATTATTATTATTATTATACAGTTATTAAGCTTTATATTATATATGCCCATTGATTATCAACATGCTAGTATATGATAATTGGGATAAATATATTACATTTAGTTAATTTCTATAAATGATTATACAAGTGTCCCCACTTGGACAATCATTATTTTTCATCGCATGTTGATACCCTTTGATATACATATATGTTGAATTATATAAGACCTTTGTTATGAAAACTTAGAGCGAATATGAACATCCGAAAATGGGAAAATTTTATGCGCCCAAGTGAATGAAATGACGATAACATCGTTCATGTAAATGTAGTATTGATCAATCTGAGGTACAACAGGTAGATCACCCTCCGTGTACCGTAAGTCATGACGGTTTCTGAGATGAATTCTGTTTAAACCTTTTCAAAAATGAAAAACAATGTTCATGGTATGTCACGAAACCCCATATATCTGATCGATACGTAGTTTCAAAAATTTGAATAAGGGTTGTTATGAATTATTATTGAGTGCAGATTACTTCACAACTCTTGACTAGTTGTAGAAGAATATTATTAAGAAAACATTTAAATTCTTTTCGGACTATATATATATATATATATATATATATATATACTTTTGGGCACTCAAATGCTCATCCTTGCTTAATTTAAATGTTTTCGACTAAGTGTGAAGGACCGAAAAGTTCATAGAGACAAAGGAAAATGAAAGCTAACCAAATAAGAATTGTGGCGATGTTTGTAATAGTTTTATAAGACTATGAAGACTATGATATATATATATATATATATATATGACATGTAATGAATGTTTAAAGGTTACGTACTTGGGAGAAAGACTACGATGTATATGTAAACTTAAGTTAAGTTTTATATTATTGTTATTATTATTAGTATTATTCCGCTCATAGAAATGGTATCGTGAAGTCTTAGAGTTCGGGTTTCAAGTATCCGGTTTGGGGACCTCACGAGAATGGTATCGAGTTATAGGGTTAGAAACCTTAGGTGGGTTAGACCTTAGGCTATAACCTTAGAAACAAGAGGAAGCGTTGAAAATATAAATAACTCATATAGAGTTTAAAAAGAGATGAATTGAATAAATTCATCGTCAAACAAAATAAAAGATAATTCATACAAAACTATTATTTGACTATGTGTATATAATATATGCTAATCGGGATAATTCTTTGTGTGTAGATGTCGGTGAAAAAGGATTAGGATATCCACGGATTGTAAAGAAGGAGCTACTATCGAAGCCAATAAGCGGAAATAGAAGCTCACAATGAAACAAACTCAGACGAGGTGGTTATCGTGGAAAATATAGTACCAAATCCGGAAATAGTGGATCTGGCAGGTAATGATTCAGACCCTAAAGTGAAAGTTGATCAAGCATCATTGGAGATGCAAGAATTGAGGAACAAGGTATCTTCTCTAGAAGGGTTGTGGAAGACGGAAAAAGCGCTTAACGATCGATTCGTCAAGCGTTACTAGAAACAATGGAAGAAGCGGGGATAAGCTTAAACTCAAAATCAATCGGATGGGAGCCTCAAGCAACACTTAGTAATGCGACTCAGAGAGATAAGGGAAAAGGAAGGTAAAAGACCATGATTTAGGAAAAGCGGGAAGAAGAAATGGAAAAGAATATGTTATCTTTGCGGTTATGAAGGGCATACCACTCTGTATTGTCCACGACTATAAGCAGGGAGCATGTTTTGTTTGTGGAAAAGAAGATCATCGGTGAAAAAGTTTGTCCAAGGAAGAAGGCGTGGTGAATAGGTAGTATAGGTTATGTTGTGTAAGCATATTTAATATAATATGTGTGTTTTAGTATATACGTATAATGCATTATTATAAAACTTTTGTGTAAGTGGTGATGTAAATCCAGACTTTTGTAGTCACAATGGGATGGTGATGTTTAAAGCACTATGTCTTTGTGATATATAAAATATTTTGAAAGCAATGAATGAATATGAATCAAAGTTTGAGTTATAAAACAAGTTTAATAAGTTTAAACTTATATGATAAGGTTTAGAATGTAAGTTAATTTATGGTTTTTATTTAACGAGATAATGCCGCCAAGAGCGTCAAACTTCGAAATCGGAGGCGGAGAAGAGTCACATCAACAACGTTGAAGGACAACAACAAGCGGACCCAATCGTGCGATTCGCGAATATGGTAGCTCGAGGCTATGCAACAAGGAACCAATAGGATAATCACTTGGCGAATTTTAAAGATTTTAAAGGCAGTAGGACCACGAAATTCAAAGTACAATGACCTGTAGAAGCCCAAACTTGGGTTAAAGAAATCGAGAAGGCGTTTATAATAGCTAGGGTAGGTGAGGGCAAAAGACCTCTTTTGCCACCTACATGATGAAGGGTGAGGCAAATTTACGGTGGGAAGCGAATCGGTGAGGCGGGGAGCGAGGTGTGGTAACATGGGATAGATTTAAGACCTTATTTTTGAGAATTATTTTTTTTTAATCTGCAGAGGCTAGAATGGAGGTAAAATTTACGGAGTTGAAGCGAGGGGATATGTCGGTGGCGGAATATCCGCGAAATTCAATGAGTTAGCTAGGTTTGCTCGCATCAAGTCGTCTGGAGGCTAGGAAAGGCGAGGAGATTTGGTGGGATTAAAACCTTGGCTCTATAACAAGGTGGCGATGTTGCAGATCCCAACATTTGCGGCACTCATGGAGAAAGCGATAATTGCGGAGGAGGAAGTGAGGCTATGAGCCTCTACAATAAGGAGAAGAAAAAACAAGAGCAAGGTCGAGGGAGGCGAGAAGGTGAGAATTAATAGTGGAAGCGAGGAGTGTTGATGGAAAAAGAAGGGAAACTACTTTGGAAGCGTGCGGTGAAGCAAGAGGGAGTGAAAAGCGGCGATTCGATCTGAAGACATGTGGAAAGAACCACTTTGGGGAGTGTTTAAAGGGAAATTTGTGTGTTATAAGTGCGGGCGGGGAGGTCACATCTCTCCCAGCCGCCCAAATCCTAGAATGAGCAGTGGTTGTTTTATTTGTGGATCATTGGAGCATAGGGTGAAGGATTGTCCAAACAGGAGGGTAGAGGGTGTAGTGTGAATCTTGGTAAGAATAGTGGGACATTAGCAATCGCGGGGCCAACGTCATCGAACAAACCAACAAAGTCGACATCAAGAGTCTTCAACATGGCCAGTTCAAGACACGGTGGCGGTGGCAATGCAGTTCCAGGTAATATTCGAATAACTTTTATTTGCGTAATTAGAATTTTTCTATTTATAGTAAATTATTTTATAAAGAAATTTTGAGGGAGAAATTTGAGTTCTTTTAGAAATCAAATTTCCGTTTAATCAGAAAGACAAGTTTAATGTGATTAATTAAAGATCGGTTCGATTAAAGTTAATCGAGATCTATTTGAGAAGATCGTGTATGCTATGAACCCAGTTATGTGTAGGTTTTTAAGTGGTGATTAGGGGCGGAATCCTTATAAGGAGGTGAATGTGACAACTTAGATATTTTCAATATAAATAAATCTTAAATTTTAGCGTATAATTTTTTTTTTTTTTTTTTTTTTTAAGGATGAGGATTTGTACAAGATTATGTGTATATGTATTTATGTGGTAAATAAAAATATATTTATTACATGAATATTTACAAGTAAATATATTTTAGAATTATTGATTATTATAAAGTATATTTTTATAATAATTAATTTTAAGATAAAATGTTTTTATTAATTATTTTCCATGAATATATAATCATATATTATTTAAATAATATATGAAGTGATTTTTAGAATAAATATAATAATTATTTTATTATATGAATTTTAATCTGATTATTAAGTTAATTATTTTACCTTAATTATTAAGGTTATATATGAAAGATAAATCGAGATATGGAATCGAAACCCTAATTTTGGATTATTGTCAAGGTATGAGAATAATAATATAATATTACTTATATTTTGATTTTTTCGATTACTATGAATATATACGGTATATCCAAGTATTGATAATGGTTGGTCAATTACGGTGTATTTTGACCAAACCACGATAATAATGTTAAACCCTAATTTGAGATCCAAATTAGAGTATGAGATTGTTTTATAAGTATGTAATATTAATTATGTTGTGTATTATTAAAGGTATTAATTAGGTAAACCTAATTAAAATTAAAACCTAAAATTTAGAAATTTTTCAATATTAGAAACCTAATCAGGAAAACCTAAAGCGGAGGTTTGATCATCAAAGTTGTGTTACGATGATTAATAACACGTGTGATAGACTTTAATTGCTAATTAAAATAAACTTAATTAGTAAATTCAAACCCTAAAACCTAGAACCCTAATTTAATTTCTAGAAACCCTAATTGTATTTCTAGAAACCGTAATTATCAATATTTTAAACCCTAATTGCTTTATTAGCAAAGTTCATTATGATTAAGGGTAATAAACCCTAATGTTCATGTAATTACAAACTTAATTTAATTAACAAATTTATTTTGCAAAATTTTAGAAACTAAAAAGTTATTTAATTTTATTTATTTAATGTTATTTATTTAATGTGCAAACCCTAAATTGGAAATCCTAGATTTTGTTTACTTATAAAACCCAAATTGGCTCAAACCTAAACACTAAAATGTCTAAACCCTAAACCCTAAGGCAATTTTCTAGAAATTTAAGGAAATGACAAAATGTCCCTCTTATATAATTAAAGCTACAATCTAGGTTTTGACATTAGGGGTGGTGGTTCACCAAACCAACAACTCCATTGACTTCAAAATGGCTAAAAATGCCAAACAAATTATACCAAATCCATTCATGCATCATATTTGTACTATATATATAGATTGAAGGAGAGAAAAAGTGGGTTGTTTACTAAAAATTGCACAAACACTCTCTTAACACTCAAGTCCCAAACCCCGAAATTTGTTGATAATATCGGACCCATTATCAAGCCCCACGAAATCCAACAACAAATCAATAGCAAAATCAAGAATTGAGCATAAAAGGTACAAAACCCTAGTTTAAATTACATCCAAAAATTGATTGTTAGATGTTAGTTTTGTTGTTAGAATATGTTGTATTTAGTCTCTAGTGATGATGCGGTTGGTATTACATAGATCCATAACTTCAAAATGCTCAAATCATTGATTTTAGAAAATCGGAAAAAAAATTTCTAGAGGTGCGACGGTGAATGTCGGGCCCTATAACTCTTTGATCGTTTATGATTTATGATGTTTAAATGTTGATATGTGTAGCACATGTAATGTTGTCTTTAATATACAAAAATAATTGAAGTCATTTGACGAACAAATTTATAGTTATTAACGGTCAAATGCCGTTGATTGGCATTATTTGGGACTTTTCCTGGCGACCCAGAGAAAGTCACGAAACGATATCGACAATATGTTTGAGCCCATGGATCGACAATCGTTTTGGTTTTGGTGTTGATATTTAGCACATCTTGTA
Organism: Panax ginseng; assembly: GCA_020205605.1. Taxonomy (NCBI): domain Eukaryota; kingdom Viridiplantae; phylum Streptophyta; class Magnoliopsida; order Apiales; family Araliaceae; genus Panax; species Panax ginseng. The sequence continues at coordinate 85,844,593 of CM035139.1, read as the reverse complement.
GCTTTGTTAGGTATACTATAGATCTATGCTTTTTGATGACATAAGAACTTAATAGATCGATCGGAGGAAGTGGTCAAAGTGACCCATTTGATCGAGAGTCGGTTTACAGGTAAACCCGAAGCAGTATGAACACTAATTTTGTCGAGTTTGGCCAAACCATATATTGTGATTACATTGTTTTAAAGCGATTTATTGGTTTTTAAATGTTATATGAAATAAGTACTATAACTTTGAACCATCAAGCAACTTAAACCATGACCCGAGGCAAGTAAGTAATTTGAGCTTGAAAGTGGCGGGGATGATTTTCGGGTTTACGAAGAAACCCGATTTGATCTGACGAGGTTTTAACAAGCCCGAGATCTTCATGTATTGTTATGTTATAGCACGGATTTTGATTGTTAATTGTAGTGTTACATAAACACTACATAATCAATATTTTACTTGACCCAGAAACAGTGTGAGCTAAGATTTATACACGATCAAACGAGCCACCATGAAACTGGCCTTGTCAGTGTTCTTGAGCTCAAGAACACCAATAGCGACGGTTACTGTCGCTAAAAGCCTATAGCGATGGTTTTGTATTATTTTTAATTTTTGTATTTTCCGAAAATGATTAAAAATTAGAAAAAAGTAGTTTTTAATTATTAAAAATACAAAATAAATTATAAAAAATTATTTTAAATTACGAAAATTAGTTTTAATTATTTTAAATATATTTCATAAATATTTAATATTTTTAGAATATTAAAAGTAATTAATTTATTTAATTATAATATTAAATAAATTATTTAAAAATGATTTTAATTCATGAAAAATCATTTAAAATTATATTATGATATAAGAAAATATTTTAAGATATTTTAATAACTTTTAATATTATGTGATAATTTTCATTAATAAATAAATATTAATGATAATTAAGTTATTTATTAAATGAATTAAATAAATGAATTAAAAATGATTTTATTATACTTAAAAATCATTTTAAATAATAAGAAGATATTTAAAAATATTTTAAGTTATAAAATATAACTTTTAATATTTAAAGGTAAATTTCATTAATTAATTATGATTAATGATAATAAAGTTATTTAATAATTATATTAAATAATTTAGTTTAAAATGATTTTATTATTATAATAATCATTTTAAATAAAAATAAAGTGTTTAAAGATATTTTAAGTTATAAAATATAACTTTTAATATTTAAAGGATAATTTCTTTAATAATTTAATATTAATGATTATTAAATTATTATAAATGATATTAAATTTATTTAATAATTATATTAAATAAATAGTTTAAAATGGTTTTATTTATTTAAAAATCATTTAAAAGGATATTAATGATTTAAAAATATTTTAAGTTATAATTATTGACTTTTAATATTTGGATAAATAGTTCATTAATATTTAAATATTAATGGTAATTATTTAATAATGATTTTAAATATTTTAAAAATCATTTAAGGGTATTATAAATACTTTAAAAATATTTTGAGTTATTATACATAACTTTAATATTTTGGCAATGGTTTTCATTAATAATTTAATACTAATTAAATATTAATGATAATAGAATTATTTAATATTTAAATCATTTAATAATGATTACGATATTTCAAAAATTATGATAAAAGATAATAATTATTTAATAATTATTATAAGGCCATGAAAATAGTGTGACTAATGTTTAAGTTATCCAAATGGATATTGAACTACGGTTTAGAGTCTTAGACTCGATAATTACCGAAAAAAGTTGTCGGTGAGATAGACACGTTTTTCGAAATTGATCTGGACTTAGATAATTGGCTAGATAAATGTTTATTTGTGATTGATGGTGGATAAAGTTGTGTGACAAGGTGATTAGGAATGTGTTGATGATTGATTATGAGTCATCGATTGTTAAACATGTGTGATAATGTGAATAGGTAATGTCTTTGTTATGATAAGCGTATATTATGTTACGTTATGATATACTAATCGATAAAATGATCGATTAATGATAGGTGATTTCATAAAAGATAAAACTAAGTTGAGAATAGTAAGCGGTAGCATCGGTGAAGTATCCTAACTTTGCATTTTCTTTATGCAATGGATGAGTGTGAGAAGTTCGAATTATTATTATTATTATCTGATTGTTAAACTTATATTATATATGCCCATTGATTATCAACATGCTAGTATATGATAATTCGGATAAATATATTACATTTTATTAATTTCTATAAATGATTATACAAGTGTCCCCACTTGGACAATCATTATTTTTCATCGCATGTTGATACCCTTTGATATACATATATGTTGAATTATATAAGACCTTTGTTATGAAAACCCGACGATATGAACATCCCGAAAATGGGAAAATTTTATGCGCCCAAGCGAAGACGAAATGACGATAACATCGTTCATGTAAATGTAGTATTGATCAATCTGAGAGTGCAACAATAGATCACCCTCCGTGCTAAGTAAGTCATGACGGTTTAGATGAATTCTGTTTAAACCTTTTCAAAATGAAAACAATGTTCATGGTATGTCACGAAACCCCATATACTGATCAATCGTAGTTTCAAAAATTTGAATAAGGGTTGTTATGTTATTATTATTGGTGCAGATTACTTCACAACTCTTGACTAGTTGTAGAAGAATATTATTAAGAAAACATTTAAATTCTTTTAGCCTATATATATATATATATATACTTAATACTTTGGGCACTCAAATGCTCATCCTTGCTTAATTTAAATGTTTTCGACTAAGTGTGAAGGACCGAAAGTTCGGTAGCCGAGACAAAGGAAAAGAAAGCTAACCAAATAAGAATTGTGGCGGATTTGTAATAGTTTTATAAGACTATGAAGACTATGATATATATATATATATATATATATATTATGACATGTAATGAATGTTTAAAGGTTACGTGCTTGGGAGAAAGACTACGATGTATATGTAAACTTAAGTTAAGTTTTATATTATTGTTATTATTATTAGTATTATTTCGCTCATAGAAATGGTATCGTGAAGTCTTAGAGTTCGGTTTCAAGTATCCGGATTTGGGGACCTCACAAGACCCCAACTTTTATGAATAAAGATGAATTTTCTATAATTATCATTTTTGAATATTATGGAATGAATTTGATATAATGTTATAGTTGTGGGTAATAGTTATAAATTTTGCAAAGTACGCAAGTTGTTATATAATATTCGATTGGTCTGGAATATTCGCTTTTAACAGGAATATTCGTACGACGGCACATTACAATCATCAGGGACCCCACAACGGAATTATCATTTGATCGAGAAAACGACAAAAATATTTTATGAAAATAATCTACGAAGTTTTATCGTTAATCGCTGAAACACCCTTGTTTAAAAAAGTACAGAATACGCGTGGTCGCATAAGAGTACACACATATTGATTATCGATGCTTACGTGAGAAGTCACCAGCTTTTGTTCAATTATTGCTTCAAAGAATTGTTGCATAAGATCTCACGTTAATTGATTCAATTATTGTCGATATTTTATATATATATTAAATCAATAATTGAGACGACGGTTATTAATATTATTATTTGCAATATTAACGATGTCTAGTAAGTTCTCGCCAAGGAGAGGTTTGTCACCTAATCATGCGCCAATAGGAGAGAAATCTTTATCGAAAGCCCCTTTCTTTCCGGGAACGAATTCGGGTCGATTAATAGTGTGAATTATAATAATGATGATGAAGTTTTGTTTTATTAGTATTATTAATGTAATAAAATGTAAAAGCTTTTTATATAAAAAAAAAATACTTTTATAAAGTTATTCGCTTTTATTAGACTATAAATAGAATATATTATATTCTATTATGCATAGTATTTTGCATAGTAAAAAAATTTTATATAAAATGTAATACTTTTATAAAGTTATTCGCTTTTATTAGACTATAAATAGAATATATTATATTTTATTATGCATAGTGTTTGCATAAGGTTCTCGCATAGTAAGTTTTTTGCATAGTAAAAAAATTTTTTATATAAAATGTAATACTTTTATAAAGTTATTCGCTTTTATTAGATTATAAATAGAATATATTATATTTTATTTAAAAGATTTTGTTTTATTAGAATATTTTATAGTAAACCAACTGACCGTCTGCTTAAAAGTAAATCAATCTGACCGCTCAGAATTAGTTACTATTCACCCATTCTCCTATAAATAAGCTCATTCCTTCATTATTTCTTACTTAATTCACCAAACTCTAGAGAGAGAAACTATAGAGAGAAAGAAGAAAAAGTATTCTCGCTACTTCACTACTCCTATATCCAGCTTTGTTCTAAGGTAAGGGGTATTATTTCTTTCAGATTCATGAAGAGAACTTCATTATTCCATTTTTTTTATTCTCGTTGAATAACCTCAGATACGCTGGCTACCCACCCTATACTTGGTGAAATTCTTCTCGTTATTCCATTCTTTATCATTATGTTGAATAACTCGCCTATGCGCAAGTACCGCATACATGGTGAAATTCTTCCGTTATTCCATTCTTTATTATTCTCGTTGAACATCCTCGTCTCGCAAGCGCTTACGCATGACCGGTTCCGTTATTTATTATTCTCGTTGAAATATCCCGCGCAATGCATTTTTCGCCATTATTTACCGGGAATTCCGCTTATTTATTATTCTCGTTGAATATCCTGTCTGCGGCGCATGACCGGTTCCATTATTTATTATTCGTACGAATATCCCGTCTGCGCATACGCACGACCGGTTTCCGTTATTTATTATTCTCGCTGAATAACTCGTCTGCGGCTATCTATCGCATGCCCGGTGATTTCTTTTGTTATTCCATTCTTTATTATACTCAAATAAGTAAAGTTTTGACTTCTATACTCCATGAAATTAGTGGAATATCCTCGATATTTGCGCTTCATCCAAAGATCTTTTCATGGAAATATTCTTCCGAGCATTCTTGAATTTTACTCTACAAAGAAGTATCATGTCGACAATTTGACGTTATTAGTTCCTCGGATAAATTAATTCTTGAACTTGTTTTATTGAATTCTTATATCATTGTCATCATCCTCATGTTTATATTATGTTGAAAGTCATCTCGTGGCCTCAGAGTGTATGATGGACTTGGTATGATTATGACCAGTGGATTAATCCAGATAATCATGACCGTAATGTTACAAATGATGTGGTAAAAGTCCTCATCGGCCCGTAGTGCATCGATGGACAAATTGTTGGCATGATCATGACCATCGATGAATACACGAATATCCTCGCCCGTAGTGCATGGATAATTTGTGGTTGTGATACTAATGAATATCCTCGGTCGAAAAGGTGGATGATGTGGATTATTTATTGTCGAGTCCCAAATGATAAAAGTGATGAAAACCTTTTAAATCATAAAAGATAGTAGATTTTATTCTCTACTTGACTTTTTTTAATGGATTGCTTGTTCCACCAGCAGCTTAAACTTGATGTTTGTTATATTGTATCGCTTAACACTGTTGAAGGCTAACTAACGATAATTTATTCTCAGTATTATCTTAGTCATAATATTTCTTATCGGGCTAGTTGAGCTCACCTTTTTTACTTTCATTGTTCTCTTCAGAAATGAGAACGTAGCAGGGACTAGCTCTGGGAACCTGAGTGACTATCCGTATAATAGCATTAGTAGTCCCTCACTATTCTATTAAATAGTGTGATAATAAATGTAATGAGGACTCAATTGAGTGTGGATATTGTCTAGATGACAATATTTGTATTAAAACTCACAAAGATATGTTTTGTCGTATTTTACACGATCGTTGTATAATTAAGTTGTATTTGAATTTTGTACCATGTATTTGGCACTCAAGATGGGTGATGTATACCTATTTTGGGGGCGCACACAGCTTGGTATCAAAGCTTAGGATATGATCCCCGGCCGAAGATGTGAGACAAGAACTAGAGGGGAGAGACGGGAATTCTTCACTAGTATGACCTACCTAAGTTTATTTGGTATTTAATTGGCTCACGTAGAGTATAGGATAATATGTGATATGTTAATTAACCCTTGTTTTGTGGCAAGATTTGAAAATGACATCCGAGAATGTTGAGAACATCAATGGAGCACAGAGACCGCTGAGTCTCCACAGATCAATAATCGTGATAATGTGCATCGTGAAGGCGATAATCCTCGTGCAAACAACAACACCGACTGTATGATGAACGATGGAATGTTCAGAGGCTTTATGCAATTCATGCAACATCGTGCAAGAGCGCCTCCTCATAAAAAAAATGCAGGGAAACACCGGCAACTCTTGACGGCCACCGCTAAGCGCTTCAAGGAACTGGGACCACCGAGTTTTTTGAGAGCCAAAACCACTTAAGGGAGACGTGGATAAAGCAGATCCGCAAGATATTTGATGTCTTGGGATGCTCCGAGGAGCAAAAGGTTCCTTTTGCCACCTTCATGTTATGCGGCAGAGAGGCAGACATCGGTGGGAATCAGAAACGACTCAACTCCGCCGCACCAAGATGACTTGGGAGAAGTTCCAAGAATTGTTCAACGACAAGTACTTTCCCCGAAAGTATTCGCTACATGAAAGAGGTAGAGTTCATCAAGTCGAGCAAAACAACACGACCGTGTCGCAAAGACGGCCAAGTTTGCCGAAGTTGTCCCGCTTATATCCCATTTGGTTGATAATGAGGAGAGAATGACGCGCTAATGTTTCTAAGAGGTTTGAAACCCGAGATACGCCAATATCTTATCTCTCATAAACCGTGGTTTGTATTCGATGTTGTTAATAGGGCTCAGCTTATTGAGCGCGATAAATGAGTCAACCCAACCAAAAGAGAGCAAATTTAAAAAATGATAATACTAGTGATAATAATACCATCGGCTTGACAATAAGCGGAGGGAATCAACATGCCGTAAATGGTAACCACTTCTATGGTAATCATGGCCAAAACAATAAGAATGGACATTTCAAGAAGAGGAGATTCAACAATGATGGAAAGACGCCAAAGACCAAAGACCCGTTGTTAAGGAGGAGAAACGACCACCCATCATATGCTTCAAATGCGAGGGAGGGACACATCACCAAAACTCCGCGATGCCATCCAAAGCATGTTATAATTGTGGAAGAGAAGGTCACCTAGCCCGATTTTTGTCTCACCAAGACAAGTTCAAATTTAGGATGGAGGCACCAAAGGACGCCCCGTAAAAGTCAAAGCCAAGAAGTGCAAGGGAGAGCGCTTGTCGTGACCTCCCGTAAAAGCAAGGAACCCGAACGAGGTCATCACGGTAAGCTTATCATAAACTCTAGCTAAGTTTATACCTTATTTGATACCGGTTCTACCCATTCTTTTATTTCTCCTACTTGCGCCAACGCTTAAATTTGACCCTCGAGAAATTAGACTTCGACTTATCTCGTTGAAACTCCATCGGGAGAAACCTTCATTACATCCACTGCTTATAAGTCTTGTTTGGTTCAAATCGCACTTCACATTACCCGTCGATCTTATTTCATTGAAAATACTTGCATTTGACGTAATTCTAGGGATTGATTGGTTAACTACTCATCATGCAAAAATTGATTATTTTCGTAAGGTTGTTAGCTTTCATATTCCTAACCAACCTATTATGCTAATTCAAGCAACCAAACCATTAAAATCAATCACCGCTATCTCAAGCCATAAAGCTATTCGCTTATTGAAAAACTGGATGTCAAGCTTTCTTAGCTCATGTCACTTGATCTAAACAAAAATACGCCGCTTTTGAATGATATTTCTATTGTTAATGAATTTCCGACGATTCTCAAGAACTTCCCCCTACCTACCCCCCGTAGCGAAAATTGAATTTTGTATCGACTTTTGAACCCTAGACAAAAACCCATTTCCAAAGCCCCATATCGAATGGCTCCTATTGAACTTCGTGAGTTAAAGACCCAACCGCAGGAATTGTTAGACATCGCTTTCATTCGCCCCTAGTACGCCTCCTCGGGGTGCTCCTGCTCTATTCGTGAAGAAGAAAGATGGGAGTATGCGACTTTGTATTGATTATCTGGAGTCAATCATGTCACCATCAAAATAGATATCCATTGCCACGCATTGATGACCTGTTTCACCAACCAGTAAGGCGCCAAATTTTTTTCAAAGATCGATCTTCGCTCCGATATCACCAATTGAAGATTAGAACCGATGACATTCCAAAGACGGCTTTCGTAACTCCTGCAGACGGCATTATGAATTCCTAGTCATGTCTTTTGATCGACTAATGCTCCCGCCGCTTTCATGGATATGATGAACCGAGTATTCAAGGAATATTTGATCACTTTTTGTGGTCGCCTTTATCGATGACATCCTTATTTATTCCAAAAGCCGTGAAGATCATGAGAGCAACACTTGAGGTCGATATCTCAAAAGCTTCGTGAATATAAGCTTTATGCCAAGTTGAAGAAATGCGAGTTCGCTTGAGGAAGTAGCATTCCTTGGGCACGTGGTATCAAGTCATGGAATATCTGCTGACCCAAAGAAAGATCAAGCTATTCAAAGTCGGGAGCAACCTAAATCAAGATCAAGTACGAGCTTTCTCGGCTTAGCCGGTTATTATCGAGATTCAGAGAAGGGTTTTCTTCAATCGCTACTCCCTTAACTCAAATTGACTTTTAAAGATACAAAATTTGGTTGAAACGAGGAATGTGAGAAGAGTTTTCAAGAACTCAAGAGAAGACTCATTTCAAAGACTGCTCGACAATACCATCCGCCTTGAGGGATTTGTCATCTATCAAAGGATGCTTCGTGCAAAGGGTTAGATGTGTTCTCATGCAACATGGGAAAGTCATAGCCTATGCCTCTCTCGAACTCAAAGAATATGAGAGGAATTATCCTACCATGATCTAGAGTCAAGCAAAATGTTGTCTTTCACTTAAAATTTGGAGGCATTACTTGTATGGGGAGAAAGTGGAGATCTTTACGATCATAAAAGCCTCAAATATTTCTTCACTCAAAAGGAACTCAACATGCGACAAATGACGCTGGCTTGAACTGCTGAAAGATTATGATCATACCATCCAATACCATCCTCGAAAAGCAAACGTGGTAGCCGACGATCGAGTAGGTAAGATCATATGCGGCACGAAAAGCGATATTGTCAACGCAGAGGCCCATTTTGTATGACTTGCAAAGGATGGAGATAGAGATAAAGACCTGTGACCCACGGATGATGATGGCGAATATACGAGTAGAACCGACTTTAATCGATAAAGTTAAAGTCCGCTTCAAGCTACGCACTGAGCCGATGCATATGAGGAAGAAAAAGTAAAAGGTGCTAAGGTGCCGCCGAAGCAAGAATCGATGAAGAAGGAATACTTCGAAGTCAACTCCAGCATTTTGTGTTCCTAACGATCCCGAAGTTAAAGTATAAAATCATGATGGAGGCGCACAACACACCGCTTGCAATCCATCTCGGGAGTACCAAAATGTATCATGATCTTCGATACATTTTGGTGGGGCAATATGAAGAGAGAGATAGCGCTTGCTTTTATCTCAAGGTGTTTAACTTGTCAACGAAGTCAAGGCAGAGCATCAAGTACCAAAAGGTCCATCAGCAACCACTTGAAATTCCGTAATGGAAGTGGGAGCACATTACCATGGATTTCAAGCATCGGTCTTCCCAAGGTTTCTCAAGGCATAGATGCAATTTGGGTCATTGTTGATAGATCGACCAAGTCCGCTTTCATTTCTTACCAATACGAGAAACTTATACACTTGAACGCCTTGCTCAGATGTATATAAACGAGATTGTAAGATCGCATGGTATGCCAAGATCCATAGTTTCCGATCGAGACCCAAGATTCACTTCACGATTTTGGGTTAGTTTACAAAAAGCTATGGGCACGGCACGGATTTACGATTTAGTTCGGCATATCATCCTCGCATTTGACGGACAATCGTAGAGGACTATTCAAACTCTTGAAGATTTATTAAGACTCGTGTCCTCGACTTCAAGGGAAGTTGGGACAAGTTCTTACCATCGTGGAGTTTTCTTACAACAACAAAGCTTATCAAACAAGTATCGCATGGCTCCATTCGAGGCGCTAGATGGAAGAAAGTGTCGCTTCTCCAAAGATGTCGGGATGAGGTGGGTGAAGCAACGTTGTTGGGACCGAGTTGGTACGTATGACTACTTAAAAGATTCAAACGATCCGACAACGATAAAAAAACCTCACAAGACCGATAAAAAAGAGTTATGTCGATCTTCATCGAAAGGACGGGAATTCGATATCGAGATCATGTGTTGTTACGTGTTGCTCCATGGAAAGGAGTTACGAGATTTGGAAAGAGAGGAAAGCTCAATCCTCGATTCATCGGCCCATTTTTAATCCTCGATCGAGTAGGACCGTAGAGCTTATAGACTCGCTTTTACCGCCAAGTATGTCTCGTGTTCATAACGCTTTTCATATATCCATGTTACGTAAATATGTGAAAGACCCAAACCACATTATCGAAAGTTAGAACCGATTTAAATAGCGAAGATTTAACGTATGAAGAGGTTCCTGCTCAAATCTTGATAAGAAGGAACATATTCTACGCCCAAGGTTATACCTCAAGTCAAAGTTTTATGGAGGAACCACGATGTTGAGGAAATGACCGGAGTTAGAATCAAATGAAATCAAGGTATCCTTACCTCTTCGACATACCACCGTAATACGCACTTCTAATTTCGAGGGCAAAATTTCATAAGAAGGGGAGATTGTAAGACCCCAACTTTTAATGAATAAAGATGAATTTTCTATAATTATCATTTTTTTGAATATTATGGAATGAATTTGATATAATGTTATAGTTGTGGGTAATAGTTATAAATTTTGCAAAGTACGCAAGTTGTTATATAATATTCGATTGGCTCTGGGAATATTCGCTTTAACAGGAATATTCGTATTTACGACAACAATCATCAGTGGACCCCACAACGTAATTATTTTTTGATCGAGAAAACGACAAAAATATTTTATGAAAATAACGGCTGAAGTTTTATCGTTAATCGTCAAAACACCCGTAAGTTAAAAGTACAGAATACGCGTGGTCGCATAGTAGAGTAGACACCAGATTGATTATTGATGCTTACGTGAGAAGTCACTCAGCTTTTGTTCAATTATTGCTTCAAAGAATTGTTGCATAAGATCTCACGTTAATTGATTCAATTATTGTCGATATTTTATATATTATTAAATCAATAATTGAGATTTACGGGTTATTAATATTATTATTTGCAATATTAACGATGTCTAGAAGTTCTCGCCAAGGAGAGGTTTGGTCACCTAATCAATCGCGCCAATAGGAGAAATCCTTATCGAAAGCCCCTCTTCCTCCCGGAACGACCGGGTCGATTAATAATGTGAATTATAATAATGATGATGATGAATTTTGTTTTATTAGTATTATTAATGTAATAAAATGTAAAAGCTTTTTATATAAAAAATAAAATACTTTTATAAAGTTATTCGCTTTATTAGACTATAAATATATATATTATATTCTATTATTATATATATTATTTATATAAGAAAAATTTTTTATATAAAAAATGTAATACTTTTATAAAGTTATTCGCTTTTATTAGACTATAAATAAATATATTATATTTTATTATATATAGTGTTTGATAAGTGCCTCGTATAAGTATTTTTTTATAAAAAATCTTTTTTATATAAAATGTAATACTTTTTATAAAGTTATTCGCTTTTATTAGATTATAAATAGAATATATTATATTTTATTTAAAAGATTTTGTTTTATTAGAATATTTTATAGTAAACCAACTGGACCGTCTGCTTAAAAGTAAATCAATCTGACCGCTCAGAATTAGTTACTATTCACCCATTCTCCTATAAATAAAGCTCATTCCTTCATTATATTTTACTTAATTCACCGAAACTCTAGAGAGAGAAACTATAGAGAGAAAGAAGAAAAGTATTCTCGCTACTTCACTACTCCTATATCCAAATTTGTTCTAAGGTAAGGGGTATTATTTCTTTCAGATTCATGAAGAGAACTTCATTATTCCATTTTTTTTATTATTCTCGTGAATAACCTCAGATACGCTGGGCTACCCTATACTTGGTGAAATTCTTCTCGTTATTCCATTCTTTATCATTATGTTGAATAACTCGCCTATGCCAAGTACCGCATACATGGTGAAATTCTTCTCGTTATTCCATTCTTTATTATTCTGTTGAAACATCCCGTCTATGCAGCTACCGCTTACGCATGACCGACCGTTCCATTATTTATTATTCTCGCTGAACATCCTGTCTGCGCAACGCATGACCGGTTCCGTTTATTTTATTATTCTTCTGTTGAATATCCCGTTCCGCTATTTATTACCTCGTTCCGCTTATTCCATTATTATTCTCGCTGAATATCCTGTCTGCGCTACTACGCACGCACGACCGTTCCGTTATTTATTATTCTCGCTTGAATAACTCTCGTCTGCAAGGCTCTATCGCATGCCCGGTGATTTCTTTTGTTATTCCATTCTTTATTATACTCAAATTGGTTAAAGTTTTGACTTTCTATACTCCATGAAATTAGTGGAATATCCTCGATATTTGCGCTTCATCCAAAGATCTTTTCATGGAAATATTCTTCCGAGCATTCTTGAATTTTACTCTACAAAGAAGTATCATGTCGATAATTTGACGTTATTAGTTCCTCGGATAAATTAATTCTTGAACTTGTTTTATTGAATTCTTATATCATTGTCATCATCCTCATGTTTATATTATGTTGAAAGTCATCTCGGCCTCAGTATATGATGGACTTGGTATGATTATGACCAGTGGATTAATCTAGATAATCATGACCGTAATGTTACAAATGATGTGGTAAAAGTCCTCATCGGCCCGTAGTGTATCGATGGACAATTGTTGGCATGATCATGACTATCGATGAATACACGAATATCCTCGCCCCAGTAGTGCATGGATAATTTGTGGTTGTGATACTAATGAATATCCTCGGTCAGAAAAGTGTGGATGATGTGGATTATTTATTGTCGAGTCCCAAATGATAAAAGTGATGAAAACCTTTAAATCATAAAAGATAGTAGATTTTATTCTCTACTCGACTTTTTAATGGATTGCTTGTTCCACCGCAGCTTAAACTTGATGTTTGTTATATTGTATCGCTTTAACACCGTCAAAGGCTAACGATAATTTATTCTCGTATTATCTTAGTCATAATATTTTTTATCGGGCTAGTTGAGCTCACCCTTTTTACTTTCATTGTTCTCTTCAGAAATGAGAACGTAGCAGGACTAGCCTCTGGAAACTGAGTGACTATCCGTATAATAAGATTAGTAGTCCCTCACTATTCTCGTTAAATAGTGTGATAATAAATGTAATGAGGACTCAATTGAGTGTGGATATTGTCTAGATGACAATATTTGTATTAAAACTCACAAAATATATGTTTTTTGTCGTATTTTACACGATCGTCAGATAATTAAGTTGTATTTGAATTTTGTACCATGTATTTGATTAACTACCATGAAATACCACCTTTGACTTATTCGAAGTCTTTAGATGTACGTACTTTTTCTTATAGTTAATGACCGCTCTGTGACTCGATAACCAATCCATCCCGAGGATTACATCAAACTCTCCAAGATGAATCGGTATCAAATCCACGTTAAGCTTAAACCCCCTTACATCAGCACAACAGTTCCTATAGATGTAGTCTACAAGGATAATTTCTTTGTTTGCTACTTCTACATTCATTGGGTGTTCTAATAGTTCAGGAGGTAAACTTAATCTTAGAGCAAATTCATCAGATACGAAAGAACATGAAGCTCCCGAATCGAATAACACATAAGCATTTATATCGTTGATCGGAATTATACCTGACACCACCTCCCTGGATGCCACGACATCTTGTACTGTCATATTAAATGTCCTTGATGTCAGCTTGTTTGGCTGGGCTTGTCCTCCACTGGTTGTCCTAGTGTTGTTGCCCCTGTTGCCGTTTCTGCCATCAGTGCTTTTTCTTCCTCGGGCAATCCTTGATCCGATGTCCCGCTTCACCACAGTTAAAACAACCTCCCTTCTTCACCTTAAGACAATTGGGTGAGGTATGCCCTTACTGTCCACTGGTATAACATACCGTTTTTCCCTTCAGGCACTCTCTCGAGTGAACTTTTCCACAGTTTCCACACACCGACTTCTTTTGTTGCACACTTCCTTGCTGACTCTCCAAATAACTACCCCCACTGCTCCATTTCCGCTTCTTGTTGTTGCTACCTCCATTGCTAACATTTTGATTCTCACCTTCTACTTTCTTCTTGTTCTTCTTCCAATTGTACTTTGAGACTACTTCGCTTCCACCTTCCACTATGAGAGCTTTCTCCAATAGAGTTGAGAATGACGTGATTTGTAAAACCGCTACCTTACTGTAAATCCATGGCTTTAGTCCATTTTCGAACCTTCTTGCTTTCCTCACCTCCATGTCCACCTGATGTGGAGTGAATCTGGTCAATTCATTGAACTTTGCAGCATACTCTGACACTGACATATTCTCCTGTTTCAATTCCAAAAACTTGATCTCCATTTTCGCTTGTGTACTCTCAGGGACGTAGTTCCCAAAGAATAATGTCTTGAACGCTTCCCAAGTAACGATTCCAGTCTCGGCTTTGTTCTGGTTGGCCTCCCACCAATAGTTAGCCTCACCCTTCATTAAGTAGGTAGCAAAAATTATTTTCTGCTCTTTTGCTACTCTAGAGATAATTAAGGCCTTCTCAATCTCCTTTATCCACGTCTGGGCCTCTATCGGGTCTGCTGTTCCTCTAAACTCCGGCGGTCCTACTACCTTGAAGTCCTTAAAGTTGACTAATTGGGTTCCCGTCTGATTTCCTGCAGGTTGAGCTTGATTCCTCATAGCTTCAGCCATCATGTTGATAAAGTCTTGCATTGGGTTTGGTTGAGCTCCTGCTGCATTATTAACTGACTCTTCAATCTCTTGGTTCCTTAGTACACGTCTGGGCGACATTATCTAGTGAAACAAAATTCTAACACGTTACTCGGGTTTTTTTTTATTATCATATAAGTACTTAGCATGTAATACGCTATTGTATTCAAACAATTAGATGATCATTATGTGAGAGTTTTAAATTACCAAGATTTGGAAGTTTTTCTCCCTGATTAGTGGGTTAAGTTTGTTTTTTTAAAAAATCCAATTCAGTCTACTAGATTCACATAACATTAAATAGGCAATTTACTATTTAAATTTTCCAACACATATCATAATAATGCATTTATATTCATATACCAATCTTCGGTGTCTAACATGTTTAATACAGGTATATTTTTAAAAATGCTACTATCCCATTTTAAACACAAAAGATGGGATTAACTCAAAATGATACTCCCCTACAAACACAAATAGGGATACTACCTAACTACCTACTACCTCACACCTGCTGAGGTTTTCATCAACATAAAAACCCTATTACACAAAAGGGGTACTAATGCATCTATCTACAACTGGTCCATAGCATAATCATCACTGGTGGGCCTGCTGGGTCACCTGAACAGGCTCCTTGGGAAACAACCCCTCCATAACTCTATGTCGAACTGATCGACTCGACTCCCCTATCTCCACGCGAGGCCTAACACTCCGTCCCTTCCGGCTCTAGAAGGCAGCATCAAGTGCTAGCCCTAGTGTCTCTATCCTAGTATCTTTCGCCAGTAGCTCACCTTCCAACTGATTAACCCTCTTAGTTGCATTATACCATGCTTTATCCATCCTAGTCCTCTCCAGCCTTTCTACCTCAAGGTCAGCAATCAAGGCCTGAAGCTGTACCCTCAGCGTCCCAACTTGCAACTCTGACTCATCCAACTTTCCCTTTTGTTCGACTACCTCCATCTGGGCTTGATAAGCCGCATCCTTATATTGACCTTTTGTGGACTGGATTGTGTGGTTTTCAACCTCTAGTTCTCCCACTCTGCCTTCTAATAGATTGATTCTCCTAAACAAATCCCCTATCGGAGGACCATGAGGGGCTTCTTCCGCGACCTCGCGCTCAATGGGCTCTTGCTCCACTGAAGGCGCCTTACGTGTTCTTCAGACATCCTACAAACACCATAAATAAAACCAACATCAGTACCACAATAAAATATATTCATTGATAAAATGAAATGATATTTTATTTAGTACAACTGAAACTCGATGGATCTCCTTAACCCATCATCTACATACTTTATATGAGTTTTCTACTAAGGTTATAACCTAGGTTTTGCATTCCTAATGTTTATAACCTACGGCTTTGATACCAACCTACGACGCCCCCAAATCCAGGTTCTTTAACCTCAGATTTGGTGCTCACGATTTATCATCATCATAAGCATTCTATAACTATTACGGAATAATAAACATACATTGTTCATTATAATAGAGTTTTATAACATGGTCCCAAGGTCTTCTTAACCTTAACTTAAACACACCATTCATATTACAAAAGGTTTACAAAAGAAAATCCATCAGATAATAACAACTAACATTCATTCTAAACTATTCATAGATCTTGCCCTTGCCTTTGTCCTTCGTATTGTATCCTTCAGGCTTAACTGAAATAAATGTCATGATATAGCAAGGGTAAGCAACTAATTTGCTTAGCAAGTTTATATACAAGGGAGATATATCATGACTAGAAAGAAGTTTTGCTTTCAATATTCAACAATAGTATAAGATTGTGAAGGAACATGAATTAATAATCAATAATTGAATATTCAAATAATTGAATAACGTGTACTGAGTGATTTTTAAATAACCAAGAACATTTGCCAAGGTTCTCAATCATTTAAACTGGACCTCTTAATAAGTTTTGGTATTCAAGGGGATCAGTCTTTCATACCCCATGATTTATGCATAAACACTTAATAATCCAGCATCGATATCATGCTTTAATAATGTTCGTCCTTTTCTCAGTCAAGAGTTCTTATCATATCAATTTAATAAGAATAGATTTTTAAAACACATTTGATTTAACAAATTTAAACATGCTTGATCTAGCTAATATAATTAGCATAGATCTATCTCATAAACAGTTCATGAATGAATGAACTTTAAATTAATTCACAATTCAATAATAATAGAATAGGAATTCAATTGCACAAAGTGCGAATTTCAATAATCATTATAGATATGAATAATCATCAATAATTATTCACTAACATGCTTTGAAAATAATAACTCGAGTTTGAATTAGAAAACTTGCCTCATTTGTAGTCTACGGCTACACAATTAAATTATAACCGCTAGACAGTTTAATTATCTTCCTTTGAGAGACCTATAGTTAATCTTTCAATTAGTCATAGCGTAACATTAGATTATGCAATCACATAGATATTATATATTATATTTAGTTCTTAGAAATATTATCATGTCTCGATAATGTTAATATTAAATAACAACTACCTTTAATTCACTTAATATTATTAATCTTGATAATATTTAATTCACCTCTTAGTATTATTAGTTCACTAATAATACTTTTATTCGCTTACTAATATTATTAAAATCTTAATAATATTTTAATACTTTACTAATATTATTAATCCTCTTAATAATATTTTAATCATGCTTTAATATTATTACTTTAATAATATCTTACTTATACTTTAGTATCATTAATCAATTAATAATACTTTTAATCATTTACCAATAGTATTAATATTTTATTCATTTACTAATGTTATTACATTTTTAATAACATTTTATTTAATCTCGAATATTATTTTTTACTTAATAATATTTTAATAATCCAATAATACTTTCTTTAATATTATTAATCTTTTAATAATATTTTAATCTAAGATTAATATTTTAAGCTAATATTATTAATAATTTAATAATACTTTAATCATTTATTAATGCTTAAATCAAATATTATTAACTATTTAATAATATTTTAATGACGTTTTAATCTTAATATTTTTATTTACTTAACAATATCATATTCTAATATTATTAATATCATAATAATATTTTAATAATTTATTAGATCAATAAACAATTTATTCTAATTGTTCACCATTTTTAACTATCCGAAATAGTCCTAAGAAAAATGGGGATAGTAGCTTTTTAGGGTTTTAAAACTTAATACTCTATGTGGACTATTTTGAGGAAAACAGCCCCAATGACTTCAATACTTGCTAGATTTGTGTTCTACCACTTGGGTTTACTAGACTCATGTATCTAGCACCCCCCTTCGACGGATCACAAATCCAAGTTGTAAAACCTGAGTTACACAAGATTTAGTGGAGCAAAAACAAGAGTTTCACCCCTTGGAGAACATATGCTCATTTCCTTCATCTAAATCTATAGTCCAATACACAAGATACTTAGTCCTACACATGAGACATTTAGAACTAGGGTACTTTGAGTATTAGACCATAACCCCATACATGTTGAGGTAAAAACCGAAAATAGAAGGAGAATAAGAAAGAATGGAAGAGAACCTCACCTAGTTTTCTTTGCTATACTTCTTGTTCTTCCAAAGTAGGTTATGAATCTAGGATGCATGAACAATAACTCCTCACCCTCACTAGAAAAACTGAACCCTCTCTCTCTTTTCTCTCTTTGTATGTTGCTAGCTTGGGAGAAAAAAATAGAAGAAGGAGAATAGGAGAAATGAATTGATCTAGCAAATGAATGTTGTGATTAAACTATTATCCCCCATACTTTTGTTGTCCCATGGATAAAAGGATTCACCTTATCTCTTTCAATTAAGCCTAATCATGTGATTAAGGGTGCTAATTAAGCTTTCCACCAATGGGAGCATGACACACTTGTCCTTGTGTGTAAGACTTCTACTTATGGAACTTGATTAGCTTAACTTTGTTGCCTTAAAAGGCCTAATATGGCCGGTCACTATGCTCCATTATCTACTCCATTTTGCTTTTATTTTAATGCACCAATTTGATTAATCAAAAGTCTAAAATACCCTTAATCAAGTGGGCTAAGTATTGGTTTGCATTTTATTTCTTTTGGGCTTCTCCTTTAATTGTTTTGGGCCATATAATGAACATAGTCTAACAATTTTAATATATGTTATCCAAATTGTTTATTTAGGGTTTCCATTCCGAATCTTATGAAATTTAATTACTTACACATGCGACTTTAGCTCATAACCTAATTAGGTTTACTAGAAATAGGTTTAAAATTTTTAGTCACTTGAAATAACAAGATTATCCACTTAAGTTAGTATACATATTAAATACTAACCTTTCCTTATTACCATAACCCTTAGGTTATTTAATTGTCTCACCTAATGTATAATTAGGTTACGAAGCTTTCATTTTTAATGAAATCTATAAATGTATATATCCATAACTATAGTAGATATGTTTATTGATCCATGCACCGCTTCACACATGTTGTCACATATTAAATCACTTTATAACACAAAGTTTTAAATATCAATAATGTACATATATATATAGTGACTTAAAATTCACGGTTATTACAGAATGTAATGATCGTATGATACGTATGTATTGTACGAGGTAACGAATACGAGTATGATATGATGTATGATACGAGTATGTATGAAGGATGTGATATCATATATTTAGAATGAGTATACGAGTTAGAATACGAGAATAATACATAAATAATATGTAATAAGGCTTTTAACCAATTGAAATGGAATTATGGGATTGATTAGCAATTTGTAGAGTCCATTGGAATATAATGTGCAAGCCCAAGTGGGAGAAATGTTAAAGCCCAAAAGCTTAAATTAAGTTAATTAATCCAAGCCCAAGATAGGATCCATTGGTTAAAGTAATCCATGGAGCAATACATGATCATTTAATTATTCTTGGTGACCAAGGTAATTATGTGATGACCAAGATAATGTTGTGATGGCCAAGTAATTAGTGTAGTGAGCAAGTTTACTTAACAAGTGGGTAATGAATAGTATAGAGGTGTAATAATGAGGTGGGATCTATTTTTGTCCAATATGCCCTAACCTTAAGCAAATCTATAAATAGAGAAGCTTGAATTTCATTATTTGCTTGTTCATTTCATCCAACAACTTTTATTTGCAAAGTGCTTATTGGTTAGAGATAATAAGTTCAGAACAGTTAGACTTTGAAGCAAGAAGTAAGAACAAGAAAGATTCAAATGTTCAACAAGGGTAAGACTTTTGTCCATTAGTCTTCCATCTCTACCATTGTAGGTTGATAAGATAAGTGTGGATTATTGGACATGTATGCTAAGAAATGATAGGAATAAATAATCTAAGGACTTAAGTCCTAATAAGCCGAGAATAAGTACTTTGTTCATGAAAAAGCTATGAACTAAGGAAGAACTTGTAAGTCTTGTAATATGTTTACATGATTGAAGTTATATGTTAATAAGATGTAAGGATGTTGGTTAAAGGACTTAAATTATCATAAGTCATGAGAATTAAAACTATAAGTAGTTTATACTTTGATAAGTTAAAAACTCATGGAGAATAAGTCATAACTTGTCATGAAAATAAGTTGATGTAATATGTAGATTAATATGTCAATATGATGGATAGAATCCATTTGAAATGATAATCAAATCATAAGTAACGAAGATATGCCGGAATTCTCACGATTGGACGATAATCATCGAATTCATGAAATTCTCAGATTAGAGGTCAAATTTTGATTTTGAGCTTAAAAACGTTGGTTTTCGATGGGAACAAGTCTTATTTGGCATTATAGAGTTGCGGATTCAAAAATGGAAAAGTTTCGACTTAGAACAAAGAAACGAGCGTTGAACGTTCACGGACGTTTATCGTTTTTGTTAAAAATGAACCAATAGGTGAATTTTGAGTTAACGAAGTCGAAAATATAAAATTCTTGCATGGACATGTAGAGTATGTGATTTGTGAGGTAATGGCTTCTGAACGAGCCAATTCGGACTTAAAATAATCAAATTTGGAGTCCGGGAAGTTCGCAAAGTTCAAAAACTATCCAAGTTATCTGGTGCAGAGTTGTGAGGCAGCAATACCGAAATACCAAGCTTAAAAGGCTGTACTGCAGTTACTTTGGTGCCATGCCTGACCTATCTTCAGAGTCACACTGCTGATGCTGACCAAATGAGCTATATGTGGTAGCCAGCCAAGCAAGGCTGGAGAACTCGACCATCGCTAACTCTGCGCCCAAACGCGAGTTGTATAGAGGATATGATCAAGCATACATCGCCAAAATTTTAAGGAATGCATAGTAAAGAATGGTTGCAAATATAAAATGAATAGTAACTGGTTAACAAAGAAGTAAAGCTTAATTATAACATTGTTAAAGCTTTGTTAAACCTTAATTATGATATATAAAGGTTGAAGATAGGTAATCAAACATGAACATAAGAACAATGTGAACTATATCGGAAAGCCAAAACCAATAGTAACAAATCTAATACATGATTACATTGAGAAGAAGGGTAAGATTCATTAGGAACCATGTATGTTTATTCATGACTTAATGTGTTATGTGATGTGATCATCTACTGTAGAGACCTTAAGGACTTAACGTGAACATGTAATAACATTTGCAGATGCTGAAGGCAAGTATTCTAACCCTTGTCTATGTTCAATCTAGACAAGCTTTGTAGTTCATGTATTCTTACACATGAATTGATGTATGATGAAGTCAAAGCTAATTCTTTCGGCTAGACTTATGATATATTGGATTTCTTATAATCTATCAAAGTATGGTCAATGTATTACCAAGTTATATTGGTGTGGTTTTCAAATGAAGACTGAGTATGCTAAAATGTTTTGTCGTCAAACGACAGGCACGTGAGGTTGCCACAACTTAAACGTACATACATTTAATGAATGTAGTGTTGATCAACATAGAGTACTATAAGCTGATCACCTAGACGTGCTCGTAAGAAATGTCGGACTTACGGACTTTGTGCCTGGATCTCCTTTTCAAAGAAAGTATGAAATGCTCAAGGTCTTGGACCGGAATTGATGTTTAACTGCATATTGTCATTGTAAAACGTTTTAAAGAAAAGAGAAGTGCTATTTTGAATTATCGATAGTACTTCATAACTATTGTTCAGTTATTGAAGATATATGATTTATATGATTCAAGCATATTGTTAAATAGAATTTTTGTACTTACTGAGCTAGTCATGACGAACATGAAGCTCCCGAATCGAATAACACATAGGCATTTATATTGTTGATCAGAATTATACCTGACACCACCTCCCTGGATGCCACGACATCTTGCACTGTCATATTGAATGTCCTCGCTGTTAGCTTGTTTGGCTGGCCTGGTCCTCCACTGGTTGTCCTAGTGTTATTGCCCTTGTTGCCGTTTCTGCCATCTGTGCTTTTCTTCCTTGGGCAATCTTTGATCCGATGTCCCGCTTCACCACAGTTAAAACAAGCTCCCTTCTTCACCTTAGGACAATTGGGTGAGGTATGCCCTTCCTGTCCACAGGTATAACATATCGTTTTTCCCTTCAAGCAGTCTCTCGAGTGAACCTTTGCACAGTTTCCACACACCGACTTCTTTTGTTGCACACTTCGTTGCTGACTCTCCAAATTACAACCCCAACTTCTCCATTTTCGCTTCTTGTTGTTGCTACCTCCATTGCTAACATTCTGATTCTCACCTTCTACTTCTTCTTGTTCTTCTCTCGATTGTACTTTGAGACTGCTTCGCTTCCACCTTTCGCTATGAGAGCTTTCTCCAACAGAGTTGAGAATGACGTGATTTGTAAAACTTCTACCTTACTATAAATCCACGGCTTTAGTCCATTTTCGAACCTTCTTGCTTTTCTCACCTCCGTGTCCACCTGATGTGGAGCGAATCTGGCCAATTCATTGATCTTCGTAGCATACTCTGACACTGACATATTCTCCTGTTTCAATTCCAAAAACTTGATCTCCATTCTCGCTTGTGTACTCTCAGGGACGTAGTTCCCAAAGAATAATGTCTTGAACACTTCCCAAGTAACGATTCTAGTCCCGACTTTGTTCTGGTTGGCCTCCCACCAATAGTTAGCCTCACCCTTTATTAAGTAGGTAGCAAAAATTGTTTTCTGCTCTTCTGCCACTCTAGCAATAATGAAGGCCTTCTCAATCTCCTTTATCCACGTCTGGGACTCTATCAGATCTGTTGTTCCTCTAAACTCTAGCGGTCCTACTGCCTTGAAGTCCTTAAAGTTGACTAAATGGTTTCCCGTCTGATTTCCTGCAAGTTGAGCTTGATTCCTCATAGCTTCAGCCATCATGTTGATAAATTCTTGCATTGGGTTTGGTTAAGCTCCCGCTGCATTATTAACTGACTCTTCGATCTCTTGGTTCCTTAGTACACGTCTTGCCGGCATTATCTAGTGAAACAAAATTTAAACACGTTACTTGGCTTTTTGTATTATCATATAAGTACTTTGCATGTAATACGCTACTGTATTCAAACAATCAGATGATCATTATGTGAGAGTTTTAAATTACCAAGATTTGGAAGTCTTTCTCCCTGATTAGTGGGTTAAGTTTGTTTTAAAAAAATTTCCAATTTAGTCTACTGGATTCACAACTTAAACGTACATACATTTAATGAATGTAGTGTTGATCAACATAGAGTACTATAGGCTGATCACCTAGATGTGCTCGTAAGAAATGTCGGACTTACGGACTTTGTGCCTGGATGTCCTTTTCAAAGAAAGTATGAAATGCTCAAGGTCTTGGACCGGAAATGATGTTTAACTGCATATTGTCATTGTAAAACGTTTTAAAGAAAAGAGAAGTGCTATTTTGAATTATCGATAGTACTTCATAACTATTGTTCAGTTATTGAAGATATATGATTTATATGATTCAAGCATATTGTTAAATAGAATTTTTGTACTTGCTGAGCTAGTCATGAAGAACATGAAGCTCCCGAATCGAATAACACATAGGCATTTATATCGTTGATCAGAATTATACCTGACACCACCTCCCTGGATGCCACGACATCTTGCATTGTCATATTGAATGTCCTCATTTGTCGACTTGTTTGGTCGGGTTCGGTCCTCCACCGGTTGTCCTAGTGTTATTGCCCTTATGCTGCTTTCCGCTTCTCTTTCTTTTTTCTTCCTCGGGCAATCCTTAATCCGATGTCCCGCTTCACCACAGTTAAAACAACCTCCCTTCTTCACCTTAGGACAATTGGGTGAGGTATGCCATTCCTGTCCACAGGTATAACATATCATTTTTCCCTTCAAGCACTCTTTCTAGTGAACCTTTGCACAGTTTCCACACACCGACTTCTTTTGTTGCACACTTCGTTGCTGACTCTCCAAATTACTACCCCCACTGCTCCATTTTCGCTTCTTGTTGTTGCTACCTCCATTGCTAACATTCTGATTCTCACCTTCTACCTCTTCTTGTTCTTCTCCCGATTGTACTTTGAGACTGCTTCGCTTCCACCTTTCGCTATGAAAGCTTTCTCCAACAGAGTTGAGAATGACGTGATTTGTAAAACTTCTATCTTACTGTAAATCCACGGCTTTAGTCCATTTTAGTCCATTTTCGAACCTTCTTGCTTTTCTCACCTCCGTGTCCACCTGATGTGGAGCGAATCTGGCCAATTCATTGATCTTCGTA
The DNA here is from genome assembly GCA_020205605.1 of Panax ginseng. NCBI lineage: Eukaryota > Viridiplantae > Streptophyta > Magnoliopsida > Apiales > Araliaceae > Panax > Panax ginseng. The sequence goes on along the minus strand of CM035139.1, from coordinate 85,819,983 downwards.
GCATACTCTGACACTGACATATTCTCCTGTTTCAATTCCAAAAACTTGATCTCCATTCTCTCTTGTGTACTCTCAGGGACGTAGTTCCCAAAGAATAATGTCTTGAACACTTCCCAATACTCCATTCCGATCCGGCTTTGTTCTGGTTGGCCTCCCACCAATAGTTAGCCTCACCCTTCCTTAAGTAGGTAGCAAAAATTGTTTTCTGCTCTTCTACCACTCTAGCAATAATGAAGGACTTCTCAATCTCCTTTATCCACGTCTGGGCCTCTATCGGATCTGTTGTTCCTCTAAACTCCGGCGGTCCTACTGCCTTGAAGTCCTTAAAGTTGACTAAATGGTTTCCCGTCTGATTTCCTGCAGGTTGAGCTTGATTCCTCATAGCTTCAGCCATCATGTTGATAAATTCTTGCATTGGGTTTGGTTAAGCTCCCGCTGCATTATTAACTGACTCTTCGATCTCTTGGTTCCTTAGTACACGTCTTGGCGGCATTATCTAGTGAAACAAAATTCTAACACGTTACTTGGGTTTTTTTTATTATCATATAAGTACTTAGCATGTAATACGCTACTGTATTCAAACAATCAGATGATCATTATGTGAGAGTTTTAAATTACCAAGATTTGGAAGTTTTTCTCCCTGATTAGTGGGTTAAGTTTGTTTTAAAAAAATTTCCAATTCAGTCTACTGGATTCACATAACATTAAATAGGCAATTTACTATTTAAATTTTCCAACACATATCATAATAATGCATTTATATTCATATACCAATCTTGATTGTCTCACATGTTCAATATGGTATATTTTAAAATGTTACTATCCCATTTTAAACACAAAAGATGGGATTAACTCAAAATGATACTCACTTACAAACACAAATAGGGATACTACGTGAACTCCTACTACCTCACACCTGTGAGGTTTACATCAACATAAAAACCCTATTACACAAAAAGGGTACTAATGCATCTATCTACAACCGGGTCCATAGCATAATCATCATTTGGTGGGCCCGCTTGGTCACCTCGAATCGGCTCTGAGGAAACAACCCCCATAACTCTCATGCCAATGAGATAGACTAGACTCCCCTATCTCCATGCGAGGCCTAACACTCATTCCTTACAGCTCGAAGGCGGCATCAGCCGCTAGCCCTGAGTGTCTCTATCCTAGTATCTTTCGCCAAGAGCTCACCTTCCAACTAATCAACCCTCTTAGTTTGCATTATACTGGTGCTTCATCCATCCTAGTCCTCTCCGGCCTTTTCCACCTCAAGGTCGCTTAATCAAGGCTCTGTTGCACCTCGGTGTCCCAACTTGCAACTCGACTCATCCAACTTTCCTTTTTGTTCACTACCTCCATCCGGGTTTGATAAGCGCATCCTTATATTGACCTTCCGTGAATCGGAGTGTGGTTTTCAACCTATAGTTCTCCCACTCGCCTTTAATTGATTGATTCTCTCAACAAATCCCTATCGGAGGACCATAAGGGCTTCTTCCAGTGACGTCGTGCTCAATGGGCTCTTGCTCCACTCGAGTGGATCGCCTACAGTGTTCTTCTTGGACATCCTACAAACACCATAAATAAAACCAACATCAGTACCACAATAAAATATTATCATTGATAAAGGAAATGATATTTTATTTAGTACAACTGAAACTCGATGGATCTCCTTAACCCATCATCTACATACTTTATATGAGTTTTCTACACAAACCGGAAGCATCATCTCAAACCTGTAACACACACTGGGAATGTCATTTTCAATCTCAGAGATAACCCCGAGATATACAGATCAAATGACCGGCAACAACACCGGAGAGGGCGATTACATCTCGTGATAACAACAGTGATGCTCGGCCAAATCCCGGAGAAACATCAGGAGAATGCAACCCCATCCTTGGTGATAGCCCCAAGAGATGCCATTGCAGTTCCGGCGATAACCCCGGAAATGCTTGTTTCAAACATATGCAATCAGCTTCCACCCCAGACATCCTGTCGAGGCACACACACCTTAGACCCGGAGTTGACAACGGGCAGATAGGAACATCCACAGATGACAATGAGACATACAAATAAGCAGCACTCCAATCTCAGATGTAACCCTGAGCAACGTCTACTTTTCGCTTAAATCGGCAATAACCCCGGTGAGGAGTCACAATGTCATCTTACCATCTCAACAAGATGATATCACGGTATACCAACAAGTAGTCCAATCTCAGCTGTAACCCTGAGTAACGTCTACTTTCCACTTAAACCGGCGATAACCCCGGTGAGGAGTCAAACGTCATCTTGTTCTTTCAACACCTGCGCGTCGTCTCAACACTTCATACATACATACATCCAACAATGTCCCACAAGAGCCGAGGATTGACAATCCCGAGTGACTATTACACGTGGTAGTACTTTGGATAGAATTTGAAGCTTGAAGACCATGGGCATAGACTCCTCTTTCTGACTTTGTACAACCTTTAATCCATGTTATTGCGTAACTCTTGACACAAGCGGTCCGAAGTAGGTCAGATATACCTCGTTCGGATACTCGGATTGAAGTTTTGCAAGTTTAAGTGGACATTATACTGCATGAGTGCACGTACTAGGAGATGACGGGACCCGCGAGGCTCGGATGCACCACGACCAGCCGTAGGTACAACTACGACTGCCGCAGGTGTACCTACGGCCATCCGTCTATATATACAAGCCTTGGGGTCAGCCATTTGGGAGAGAGATGAAGGGAAAAAAGTGAGGAAGCCCTGTCCATTTTACTCTGCATACATATCTTTTGAGTGTTTCCTCACTTCTAAACACTAGTTAGCTCATATATAGCTATCTTTTATCCGGCGGGAGCTGAGTGTTTATCCATTTAAAGTCATAGAAGTCTACTTTGGCAGCCCACTATAAGCCTTCTTATATTCTATAAAGCCTTCTTCTCATATTAGCACACACTGTTGTACACGTTGAAAGTCGTGGGAGTGTGTTTTGCGGACTTCAAAAGTGGTTTTCATTACATCAGATATATATATATATATATATATATATATATGTATATATTTCATATATGGACTAATATTATCGAGTTATGCCTCGATTGAGCCTGAACTTGATTCAGAGTGTTTAATTGCTTATATATATATATATAGCAGACTACATCGATGAGCGATTTTATATCCGGTATGTTTAATTGCTTTTATATATATATATATATATATATATATATATATATATATATATATATATATATATATATATATATATATATATATATATATATATATAATTGTTATCGGACATATCCGATGAGCACAGATTCATATACTTGTATGCGTTACTACTTTTATATATATATTTGTACATATATATATATATTTACATTCCTATCCTACTGGTTTACTTATGGCCTTTTACTGACTTATTTATATTTTGTCCTCATTTCGGAGTTTACTTCGTTGGCGGTTGATCTCTTTTGACTTTATTTACATTTTGTCCCACACAGAGTTTACTTACGTGGTGGTTAATCATGTTCATATATATATATATATATATATATATATATATATATATATATATATATATTTTTACCACTTTTATATATTTACATTTCCATCCCCATGGAGTTGCTTCATGGTGGTTGATCATGTCTATATATATATATTTACAACTTATATATATAACTCTGCCATCGCTTTCCATACAAATTGCAGTATCATGTGAGACTAGGAATCATGTGATCACAGGTTCAGTTTACTGAATCTAGATTCGGTTCCCATGATGGACATTTTTTAGCTTTAAGCAGCCTTTATTTTACAGTGTCTGAATTTCCTTGGATGGCTGTCATGCCCATGAGGAGTTCGACACTATTGTATATTATTTTCTCGAGAATGCTTCGCATCTCGAAAATAAAAGCAAACAAGCCGACATCTTTCTAATCCTATCGACATCGGGATTTTTGAGTGTCCCTTTTCATTACTTGTTCTTTGGAGTTCTCATGTTAATGTGAGATTTGTTTGAAAAAATAAGTGAAAAAGGTCCGACATGTATAATGTCGACGATTTGACTTTAAGAGTCGCCAGTTGGTGTATTTAACTGGTTGCACCAACGCAACCGAAAAAGGTTTGCATATTGACCTAGTGATTTGACACTGCTAGACGGGTCTGTGAAATTGAGATTCATTTTGGGTCCGGGGGATTGATTATACGGAGGGAATGTGTTAGGCACCCCCCAACATCCGTGTTATCACGGTGACCGCCACTTTTCAAAGAAATTGTTATATGAATGTGTGTGTGTGGATCAATGTGCAATTATTTTGGAAGTAATGCAGTACCTCGTTCGTACCTATATACATAGGGTTTGAATTTATAGAACAATTCAATTTTAAACAAGATATAGCAATGAATTTTTATAAAGAAGGTTTTTTCAAACCCTGTGCTCAATAGTAATTGAGGCCTTTGATACTTCCATTTTATTATTAAAGTGTTCGGCTTGTTTGCTTTTATTTTTTTCGAGATGCGAAGCATCTGCTAGAAAAAATATACAGCAGTGCCAAACTCCTCATGGGTATGACAGTCATCCAAGGAAATTCAGACACTATAAAATAATGTACAAGCTGCTTAAAGCTGAAAAATGTCCATCATGGGAACCGAATCTAGATTCAGTAGACTGAATCTGTGATCACATGATTCCTAGGCACACATGATATTCAATTTGTATGGAAAGCAGTAAGCAGTTATATATATAAAAGCTGTAAATATATATATACAGACATGATCAACCACCACGAAGCAACTCCATGGGGGATCAAAAATATAAATATACAAAAGCGGTAAATATATATATATATATATATATATATATATATATATATATATATATATATATATATATATATATATATATATATATATATGGATATGATCAACCACCACGGGTAAACTCTGTGGGACGAAATGTAAATAAAGTCAGAAAAGCGATCAACCGCCACGTAAGTAAACTCTGCATGACGAAAAATATAAATAAAGTTGTAAAAGGCCACAAGTAAACTCCAGCCTATGATAAATGTAAATATATATATATATATATATATATATATATATATAGCAAGTAAATGCACTGATGTAAAATCCGAAGCTTATCGGGATATGTATGACAACAATTATATATATATATATATAAGCTAATAAACGCCCTGCATCAAGTTCAGGCTCAATCGAGGCATAACTTCGATAATGTTAGTCCAAGATAAATATATATATATATATATATATATATATATATATATATATATATATAAGTATATATATATATAGATGTAAATAAAAAACCACGGATCAAGTTCTGCAAATGCACACAAAGCGACTCTCAATGTATATAATAAAGGTGTGATAATATGAGAAGAAAGCTTTATATAATGTAAGAAGGCTTACAGTGGGCTACCAAAGTAGACTTCTATGACTCTATGTGGACAAACACTCAGCTCCCGCGGGTAAATATATAACTGTATGTGGGCTAACAGGTGTTTAAAAAAGAGCAAACACTCAATATGGGGGTGTACAAAGCCAATTGGACAGGGTTCCCTCGCTATTTCTCTTCCAAATATGGCTGGCCCAAGCCCCATATATATAGAACTGATGGCTGCAGGTGTACCTACGGCAGCCTCTGATACACCTGCGGATGGTCGTGGTGTATCTGGGTCTCGCGGGTCCCATCATCTCAAAGTACGTGCACTCGTGCAATGTAATGCCCGCTCGAACTTGCAGAACTTCAATTCGAGCATCCGAACAAGGTGTACAAGACCATCTTCAGACTGCTTTTGTCAAGAGTTGCGCAATGACATGGGATTTTCCCTTTTTGATTCCAGGAAGATGGGTCCATGACCGAAATAGCATTCCCGGGTTCCCGTCAGGCAATCCGATGAGCTGTTTCGCGTAGTTTTCACTCCGAAGTTAAGATATGAATCTTGTGGGACCAATTTTGAATCAATTTGAGTTGACATGAGTGTATTTGATTTGAAGTTAAGTTGAGTTGGCAAAATAACCATTTTGCCCCTCACGAGGTTATCTCCGCCGCACATTACGGTTATAGCAGGTTTTCCTGTATTATCTCTAAGATGGTCATGCTGTTGACTCTGAATGTACTCAGGGTTATCTCTGAGGTTGGCTTGACCTCCCAGGGTTAACTCCGGGGTCAGGAAATGATGTTGTAGTCCTCTAGGGCTACCTCTAGAGTGTGAAAAAGACACTTTTGCCTTCCTGCATAGTTAGTAATAGGAAAAGAAAATTTTGAGTGTCTACAGATGCCTCTCTTTATCATGTTCATGCAATGCAATGGAATGGACATAATAAAGATTAGTAGACACTTGAAATATGACAAGGTATTGTTAATGATGCAAATCGCAATGTAATGAATGTTATGATAAATGTTAAAATGTTTTTGCAAATCGCACATTGCATTTCGCACTTCGCATTTCGCCTTTCGTATTTGGCCAATCGCACTTCACAAATCGCATATCGCATTTCGCATATCGCAGATCGCAAATCGCAAATCGCAAATCGCAATGTAATGAATGTTATGATGCATGTTTAAAATGTTTTTGCAAATCGCTTTACCTTTACCAATCATTGCTGATGCCTATGTTGTGTTGACTCTAATGGTTTGGCATTTAATCGTTGACACTTATTTGATGAAGATAAGTTGAGATGTTTTCCACATCTCTGATGGGGATGACGTTCTGAAATCACCAGACCTTCTCGATGTATATGCTGGTAGTTTACAACGGTGCCTACCCTGTTGGTAGTTGAACACGTTGTTATCGCCCAATTGTTTCGGTTCTCACTCGAACGGTGGTATTCAAAACTTTCATCACTGAACTGTCTTGATGTCGCGCTGAATTTGAAGATAATAGTTTTGAATACCGGATCTTCCGATACCTTCGCTGAAGTAATATTAAAAGGTTCGCTTTGACAGACTCTACCTGATGTTACGCTTGATAGAAATGTATGTTGATGTATCGCTTCACCCTTTTTGAGGTGATTTGGAGTTTCCTTTCGCTGTTGGGTGATGGTGCCCCATTTCCTTGAATATTTGATTTGCAACCCGACTGAACTGATGACCTGAATGCCGTTGATATCCCTGGAGGTTGAAGCTCGTTCTTTTGTTGTCAAACTTTTGAACTTCAGTGTAGAGGCCTCAATTTATGAGGATTTGATGCAAATTAACACATTTGTAGGTGTAGATTTCATTCGCCAGACCTTTTGTCGTTGGCCTTGAGTTAAGAACTTTTTGAGAATTTTCCTCTTCTTTCGTAGGGGCATGCTAATGTCGCCATGATTTCTTTTAGGAGTTTTCCTTCTTTTGATGAGAGGCCTGATCCTGCCTTAAAATCCTTCGCTTTCCTGGAATCGGAAAATGCCCTAGTCCTTTCAATGTCGCCAGTTAGAATCGCCACCTGTCGACGTCGGGAATTTTGAGTGTCCCTTTTCGTTACTTATTCATTGGTGTTCTTATGTTAATGTGAGATTTGTTTGAAAAAACAAGTGAAAAAGGTCAGACATGTATAATGTCGACGTTTTGACATTAAGAGTCACCAGTTGGTGTATTTAACTGGTTGCACCAACGCAACCGAAAAGGTTTGCACATTGACCAAGTGTTTTGACACTGCTAGACGGGTTTGTGAAACCAAGATTCATTTTGGGTCCGGGGGCTTGATTATGCGGAGGGAAGGAGTTAGGCACCCCCCGACATCCGTGTTACCACACGATCGCCACTTTTCAAAGAAATTGTTATATGAATGTGTGTGTTTGTGTGTGTGTGTGGATCAATGTGCAATTATTTGAAAGTAGTACGAGGCCTCGTTCGCACCTATATACACAAGGTTTGAATTTTATAGGAAAATTCAGTTTTAACCAAGATATAACAATGACGTTTTATAAAAGTGGTTTTTCAAACCCTGTGCTCGATAGGAATTGAGACCTTTTCATACTTCCATTTTATTATTAAATGTTCGACTTGTTTGCTTTTATTTTTGAGATGCGAAGCATTCTAGAAAATAATATCTGGTGATCTTGAACTTCTCATGGGCATGACAACCATCCAAGGAAATTCAAACATCAGAAAAATAATGTACAAAATCGCTACAACTAAACAATGTCCATCATGGGAACCAAATCTAGATTCAATAAAATCGAACATGTGATCACATGATTCCTAGGCTCACATGATACCGCAATTTGTATGGAAAGCGATGTAGAGTATATATATAAAAGTCAGTAAATATATATATACAGACATGATCAACCACCACGAAGAAACTCCATGGGGGATCGGAAATATAAATATACAAAAGCGGTAAATATATATATATATATATATATATATATATAAACATGATCAACCACCACGAAGTAAACTCCAGGTGGGACGAAATGTAAATAAAGCTATAAAAGCGATCAACTGCCAGGAAGTAAACTCCAGGCAGGACGAAATGTAAATAAATCTGTAAAAGGCCACGAAGTAAACTCCAGGCCGGACAGGAATGTAAATATATATATATATATATATATGTACAAATATATATATATATATAAAAGCAGTAAACACACCGTATGTGAATCCAGGCTCATCGGATATGTTCGACAACAATTACATATATATATATATATAAAAGCAATTAAACATACCTTGATATAAAATCCGGGCTCATCGATGTAGAGTCGACCCACGATTTAAATATATATATATATATATATATATATATATATATTTAAGCAATTAAACGCTCTAGGCCAAAGTCAGGCTCAATCGAGGCATAACTTTCGATAATGTTAGTCCATATATGAAATATATACATATATAAGTATATATATATATCTGATAAATGAAAACCACGGTCAAGTCCTAAGGGCAAACACACTCACACGACTTTCAACGTGTACAATAGTAGTGTGCTAATATGAGAAGAAGGCTTTATAGAATATAAGAAGGCTTACAACGTGGGGTACATTTGTAGTAGACTTCTATGACTTTAAATGGATAAACACTTTCGGCTCCGTCGGATAAAAAGATAGCTATATATGAGCTAACTAGTGTTTAAAAGTGAGGAAACACTTAAAGATGTGTATGCAGTAAAATGGAATGGACAGGCTTCCTCGCCTTTTTCCCTTCCTCTCTCTCCCAAATGGTCACCCCCAAGGCTTGTATATATAGATGGATGGCCGCGAGTACACAGAAGCGTACATTGTAATACTTGCACTCATGGTGGTCGTGAAACATCCAAGCCTCATGGTCTCGTCGTCTCTCATAAGTCGTGCACTCATGCACTATAATGTCCGCTCGAACTTGCAAAACTTCTTTAGAACATCCGAACAGGGTATATCTAACCTTCTTGAATGCTTGTGTGAGAGTTATCAATGACATGGACTAGAGGTTATCTGAAGTCGGGAAGAGGGTCTATGCCCATGGTCTTCAAGCTTCAAATTCTATCCAAAGTACTGCCACGCGTAATAGTCACTTGGGATTGTCAATCCTCAGCTCTTGTGGGACATTGTTGGATGTATGTATGTATGAAGTGTTGAGACGACGCACATGTGTTGAAAGAACAAGATGACATTTGACTCATCAACGGGTTATCATTTGGTTTAAGCGGAAAAAGAGCGTTGCTCGTGGTTACATTAAGATTGGACTACTTGTTGGTATACCGTGATATCATCTTGTTGAGATGGTAAGATAATGTTGTGACTCCTCACCGGGGTTATTTCCGGTTTAAGCGGAAAGTAGACGTTGCTCAGGGTTACATCTGAGATTGGATTGTTGCTTGTTTGTATGTCTCACTGTCATCTGTGGATGTTCCTGTCTGCCCATTGTCAACTCCGGGTCTGAGGTGTGTGTGCCTCGACAGGATGTCTGGGGTTGAAGTTGATTGCATATGTTTGAAACAAGCATTTCTGAGGTTATCACCGGAACTACAATGACATCTTTTGGGGCTATCACCAAGGATGGGGTTGCTACTCCCAGTGTTTCTCTGGGACTGGAACTGAGCGTCGTGGTGTTATTGCCGAGACAAAACTGTCCTCTCCGGTGTTGTTGCCAGTCTTTTGATCTGTATATCTCGTGGTTATCTCTGAGATTGGAAATTACATTCCCAGTGTGTGTTCTGGGTTTGAGATGATGCTCCCGGTTTGTGTTCCGGGTTGGAACTGAACTTTTGGTAGTATTCGGAATGGATGTAAGCTGTCTTTCAGGGTTATCTCCAAAAGACAAATCTACCCTCCTGCAATGTTAGTAATAGGAGTGCAGAAAATTTTGAGTGTCTATGGATGCCCCTCTTTATCATATTCATGCAATGTAAGGCATGGATAGGATAAAGAATACTAGACACTTGAAATGCAAGCAAGATAAACATGATGCTATATGCAGCAACATGATGAAAATACATGTAGAATGCATGAATGATTGTCAGGTAATCCTGCTGGGATAACAATCAGTGATGGCTTGGACATGCGATCCAAGTTTCCAAGGATGTTGACGTTGGGGCTATCACCAAAGTCTTGAATCCTGAACAACGGCTTATATTCCATAGAGGTACCTCTTATACGTAAGAGATCCGTGGGGATAAAGCTTTATTCTTTGAGGATGTGTATAACATATTACCTCATTCAGCCGAGTTCGCCAACAGCTTTATTGTTATCAGGGTTGCTTGATCTTCACTGATGTGTGTATCACCGGATAAATCCCTGCTGGATGCATTGTCAAGGCTTCTTAACCTTCATTGATGTATGTGTCAATGGTAGCATTGTGTTGTGACCCCCGCCAGGGAAGGTTGCTTCGATGGGTTTAGTTGTCATTGGCTGATATGACGTCAAGGCTGCTTGACCTTCGTTGATGTGTGTATCAATGGTTGCATTGCGTTGTAACCCCCACCAGGGATACGTAGATATTTGAAAGATGCGTGCTATGACCCCCGCCAGGGATACGTAGATGTTTGATAACTTCGGCGTTGTAACCCCCGCCAGGGAGGATTTAGGGTTGTGACCCTGCAAATGACGGCATCGGAACTTTGTGGGGTATTTTTGAGCATGATCTATGAAAGCTGAGCTCATTGGTATAGTATACCCTACATTCAAGGGAATACCTTTGAGACGACGGGAGTTTAACTCTGACCAACGAGAAACTAGGATTTCAAGCTATTCCGCTCAACCGTGTAACATTTTTATTCTTGATTTGGCCTTTTCAAACATATGAGACCTCCTCAAACTCTAATTGGAGCGGTAGGAGGTGTGGGACTCATGTAGAGTGCCACAAGGGTACCTGCGAGGAGCATGAAGTTAACTCGCATATGGCCGTACTACCTATGTATAGGCGATTGGTTGCTTCATAAGTCATTTTCAAGTTGCACAGCGAAGGAAATCCGAGAGCTTTTCTTCAGATCTGCTGAGTTCGGGTAACTTTCGTGATATTTTCCACTTCGCATACAAGCGTTCTTCATCATCCAGTAACACATGCATGTATTTTTTTCCAATTTCTGTCCGTTGGAAAATGACTTATCACATGAAATGCATTTAGACACATAGTAGTGAATATGTATGCTGATATGACTTGATAAAAAATATTCAACATAGCAAATGTTAGTATTAAACCATGTTGAACATAATGATGTGAAAAATTTTGACTTTTGAAACAGTCAAATTGACACCTTTTACTGTCATTTCTTATCTTATATGAAGACAAATGAGTAAAGGTAGACAAGCAAAATAATCCTGGTAATTAGACTACACTTACTGATTTTTTACTGCAATGTATTGATGCATACAGGATGTATATGACTGTGTATAGGTGTGCTACTGAATGGCCACCTAGTCATGCCTATGTGTATGTGGATAGTCCCATTTACAAAGGGGCTATGGAATTTTTTTTCCAAAATGTAGGTATTGGGTAGTCATGCATTTTTAACTCTATTGCAGATATATGTTAAAGCAATGCATGCATGCATGTAATCATATAATGCATTTTGAAAAGACTCCAGGTAAGAAACTACCACACCCTTTCTGAGGTGATTTGGAGACTTGCTGTCTAGATATCATGGATCCAGATCACCAGTAGTTCCCATGAAGACCACTTACGTGTATGAGGAGGGCTTTTGAAGAGCCTCAAATTGGATTACGTTGAAAACTGACCTTCGTTGCTTGGTGGAGGCGGTGATACGTCCTATTCGGGTTGAAGTGCCGAATGTCGAGGACGAGAAGGAGGATGCACTAATCGAGGTTCCTGCTCCTATTGTACGTGTTCCCCATAGGGAATTGCCATGTATTCAAGTGGCGAACCCAAATCTTTTGGGTGACTTGAGTAGGCATCCTTCAGTATACCTGCACACAAATGAGGGATGAAGTTAGATCTTTAATCTTCCTTATTTCCTATCAATGAGTAGTCAAGGAGTCCGATGTTGATCTACATTTTGATGTAGGTTCCCACTTCACACGACCTCGAGGGAATCGGTTTAGCATCCACTCTATATATCGTGCCTTGCATGATGACTCTGAGTGATCGTCCATGGTGAGGGATTCGGAGGTTCTTCTCCATTCTACCCCGTCGTTGTCCTCGGGTTACCTTAGGGCATTGTTCGAGAGCGGTGGTTTCACCAGCACTCACCACTCCATTTGCTGGATCGTGAGGTGATGATGACGCCCGATGCATTGGCGGTTTATCACGGTATGGAGTTTGAGAGAGTCGGTGCCTTGCACGGCGGATATCACCCCTACCGCGTCGATCCTTGTTGGGAGTTCCAATGAGGCTCAAAGGCGGGGACTGCTCGACAGTCCTTTGAGCATAGATGCTATGAGCGGGTCGCCGAGTGAGCCCATACCGATGATGTGAGAGTCGTGGATCGCATTCTCCGTGATTGTTCCTGATGATCATTAGGGGTCGCTTATAGCAGATAACTCTTCTCTTGTCCTTCGCTTTGATCAGCGCCACTCGACACGTGGACCGTATAGGAGAGTATGATTGGGGTTCCTACACCTTTGCCTACTTCCTTAGGGGAATGCGCATGCGATCGCAGGGCTTGACCGAGGCGTGGTTAGGATTCTACCCAATTCTGCTGGTGAGTGTTTCTTTTGTCTTTTCCCATGTATGGGTTAAGAGTGTTGACTGATAGTAGATGTTTGCCTTTGTGTTGGCAGTTTTGGGCTTATGAGAGGCTTCCTTATTTGCATCCTGTGAGCGTGTTAGGTTTAGATACCTATCCACGAGGATGGAGATGGAATCATTCCATACTGGTGGAGGTCCCTGTTGCTGAGGGTTTTACTCATTGTCGTCTACAGTTGGAGTTATTGACAGTCGATGTCATCACATGGATTCCCTACTCTATAGAGCATTTGGGAGTTGGTTTTGAGGATGGGTACCCGACTAGAGTTGAGTAAATCATTTCCACCCAGGTGTTATTGGCACATTTGTCATAGCTTCCCATCATTGACATCCCATTTATGGCATCGATTGACGGTTTTACATTATCGGAGGGCCCCGTTCTCGGAGATGTTCCAAGATTGGTGGATCCTCGTGACGATTGGAGCTCGGACCACGCCACACAGGTTTATGGGGATATGGTTCCGTGATCCGTGATGATGACGGATTAGCTAGCTTTGTCGGGAGATCCGACTCATGTGACACAGTTTGATGATTGACTCGACAAATGGACCGGTCACATCTTTTCATTCAAAGATTTGGGCGAGATCCTGCAGAGGTAGATACTTTTGATCCTTCCACTCTGGCCGGGTCCCTCGTGTGACCCATATGGTTTCTGCGGTGAGATCCTCCTCAGATCGGCTTTGACATCCCCTGTAGATAGAGAACCAAATGACTGTGGAGGAGTTACATTAGGTGGACAGATCGATGATGTGTGACATTGACACTCTTGACTTTTTTCTCATGTATTTCTCGCTATCTCTCTTGATAGGCCTCTCATTGTATCGTTGGTAGCTACCCCATTTCCACATATTTTAGTTGATCATGAGATGTATTAGATGATGATATACTTAGGAATGTATGTACAGTTTTGTTTTCCTATATCATATTGCCATCTATTGTATCATGCATGTTATTATGTTATGCATATGTATGTCCAGAGATATTCAGCATTGACCCCTGGATGGTCTTATGACACGGCCCGTACAGATGTTTTCTTCGATAGTTAGCCGTATTGATCATACCCCACCATTTGTGGTGGTAGATGGTATGCGCTCATGGTATGATAGTATATCATAATCAGACATAGTGATCGTAGATGATTTGCTGCAGCATACTATGACCCTGTTAATGTTTCAGGTTCCCACAAGATTTGTAGAGGGCATGCTAAAGCACTGGGTATCGAAGAGTCAAGTTTTCTGATTTGGGACCCAGGAGTTGACTCCTACTTTGGAGGAGTATGCACGGTTGACGATCTTTGTTTGTTGGACAGACCTTGCGTGCATATGGCTATTGGAGACATGAGCGCGTACTTCATAACCCTCACCGGATTGAGACGTAGAGTGGTCCAGTATGAGATTACATCCGCCACGTGATATCCCAGCGTTTCTGCTTGATGAGTTTGGCTCGAGGATAGCTATGCACACGCATTCCGTGGATTTCACCACACCGGAGGACCATTGGCGTTGACCCGAGTAGATGTCTTTGCTTCTATGCATATTGTCATCACGTCTTCATGCCATGGTACATGGATGAGTCGGATATCTAGATCATTATGGCGGTGAGAGCTCTCGTGAGGGTCATACCATTGTATCGATGATCATTGCAGAGACTCTAAGATCAGCTACATACTGCTACACTTATCCGTCAGGAGTGTTCACAAGTAGTTCGGTCATGCTGTATGTGTGGTTTATGTCACACTTGAGACCGATTGGCACATTTAAACGGCATGAGTTTTGTTTTACCCAGGAGATAGCCATGTCATACTCCTTTCAGCCTATAGAGTGCACATATGCTGCATCGTGGTCAGCTTTCCTGGCAGGGATTAGGGATCCGTTTACCATATTATCGTGTTCAGGGATTAGTTCACCCTACAGCTTCATTACTCATGCTCCGGGCATGGATTGTCTCCCTCTGGCTAGATTGAGGGGCATGATCACTTACCACCCACTGGTCGTGATGTGTCAGTTTGACCAGTTCCAGGATTTTCATCCGTATGAGGGGGCAGTGAGTCAGTGCTTCGTGTCACACCATTTATCAGCGGAGGACAGATCCAGGTTCTATGCATGTTGGGATCAGCGATAGTTGGCTGAGTTTTCTGTCAGTCATCCAGGTTATTCTGCAGAGTATTCCGTGTGGATGGAGACAGAGACTGCATCGGCTGCGGTAGTATCCACAGTGCAGAGAATTGATTCTGAGGATGAAGAACCTGTAGAGGAGGCTGTTATTCCCACCGATGATTTGACTGCTGGGCTACCAGCATTTGTGATGGATTGTCCCACCCCGAGTGCCATTGTTACTTACTATTTGACACAGCATTTGGAGCAGAGCTTACATCTGATGACCTATGATAGAGATCAGGCTAGGGCCGTGATGTTGACAGCTCTTTATGAGAAAGATACTGCTCTGTTAGAGAGGGATGAGGCTAGATCAGCCAGGGATGTATTGATAGTGGAGCGGGATGCCGCATTATTTACTAGGGATGTGGCCATTGCAGACAACACTTTAGTGAGATCCCAGATGACTGTCAGCCTTGCCGACATGAGTGCTTACATTGATGAGCACTATGCCACCATGCAGTTAGCCTCTGATCTGCTAGCTCATGTAGATACCCTTGGGCAGGAGCTTGCAGTGCTTCCTTCGCCTTCAGAGAGAGATGTTATGTTAGATCTGATAGTCCGCAAACACATAGATCTCTAGATAGCTTTGTATATTCCTACACAGACTAGCTTAGCCATTTTGTCATGTACAACACAGATGTATATATCAAACAGTATTATATATGGCAGGGAAATATATTTTGATTCACTTCCCTTTTAGTTATGCCTTGATACTTGCTTGATATTTGCCTGTTTCTCCAGGGCCTTGTGATCTTGATGCATTCTGAACTTATCCTTGATAGATGGACATTGAGACGTCGCAAGATCTCTTAGAACGGATCATTGATTTCTGTATATCCCTGCCATCTTTGGTGTCTTGGGACTGGTATCTGTATGGAATGTGGAGAGGAGGGTAGTTTCTTCCTCTCTGAGATTGACCGCACCACAAATGGTCGCCAGTACTTCTATTTATGAGAAGCCTAGTTAATTCCATCTCTTATGGGTTGGTATTGCTCTTTGAGGCACGATCGCAGACTTAGATGGTCACCGAATCTTCTATTTGTGAGAAGAGGTTGGGTAATTCCATCCCTTTGATCTCGAAACCGATGAAATGGGGCAAATTGAAGATTGATCCCAATGCATCGTGTGATAAGTATGTTGTTCCGTAGGGGTTAGATCGCACTATGAATGGTCGCCACGTGATCTCCTATTGAAGAGGAGATCAAGTCTGCGTAGTTCAAACCTAGTGTAGGAGGTTTAATGCTGAGTACGATAGGCAGATGGGTGTAGAAATGTTTTTGTTGTTTTGTAGAGAAAGGGTAGAAATGTTTTTGTTGTTTTTCTTTATTGCGACCGGGCCATATAGAATATGGTTGCCTACGTACTCCTATTGAAAAGGAGATCATGTCGACGTAGTTCGCCCCTCAGGACGAATTGAAGGTGAAGAGAAGTGTGAATCCCATGTGCAGGCTATACTGCGGGGAGAAGAAAGTTTGATCCCATAATGGGGACAAACTGCAAGTGTGTAAAAAGTTTGATCCCGTCCTCGTGGACAAATTGCAGCGTAGAAAAGTTTAATCCCGCCTTCGTGGATAAATCGCAGTGTGAAAGGTTCAATCCCGTCTTCAGGATAACCAAAATTGTGAAAGGTTAAATCCCGTCTTTAGGATAACCGAGATTGTATGAAAGGTTTGAAATGAAGTAAAACTAGGCTGCTGGCTTGAAGTGTATGTTTCCCTGAGGGGCAGAATAGTATTCAAAAGAAAGCGTTCAAAACCGGAATGACTGGTGATTTGATGATCAAAACCAGGATGTTTGTTTGATGGTAACTTTAGACATAGTACCGTTTCACGGTGTCCGAGTTGATAGGATGTAGAAATTCATCGCCATCCATTTCCTGCAATCTGAGAGCACCTCCTGTCAATATTTCCTTGACAATAAATGGGCCTTCCCAGTTATGAGCGAATTTTCCCTTAGATTGATCTTGGTTGTCAATGATCTTCTTCAAAACCAAGTCATGTCGTTTGAATTGCCGTAGTCGGGCTTTTCTGTTGTAGGATCGTGCGATCCTTTGCTGATATAACTGACCATGGAAGATAGTTGCGGATTGCCTTTCGTCTATTAGAGATAATTGGTGATACCTGTCTTGTACCCATTGGTCTTCATCCAACTGAGCATCCATTAATACTTTGGGGGATTCCATTTCCACCTCTATGCGGAGTAATGCTTCCATCCTATAGACTAATGAGTAAGGGGTTGCCCCAGTGGAAGTTCGCATGGAAGTTTTGTAGGCTAATAAAGTTAGAGGCAAGAGGTCAAGTCATCCTTTATGATTGGCGGACATTTTCTGCATGATCCTTTTGATGTTTTTATTGGCTGCTTCAACAACACCATTCATCTTTGGACGGTAGATGACGGAGTTGAGATGTTTGATGTGGAATTTTCTGCATAACTCCTCCATCATTTTGTTGTTGAGGTTCTTAGCATTTTCTGACACAATGACCTATGGTTGTCCATATCGACAGATGACATTATTTCTGATGAAAGCAATGATAACTTCTTTAGTGACCTTGAGGAAGGATGCTTCTTCTACCCATTTGGTGAAGTAGTCGATCTTGGTGAATATGAATCGATGTCCATTACTGGCTTTGGGCTCGATGGGCCCGATCACGTCCATTCCCCACATTGAGAAGGGCCATGGCGAACTCATATTGTGGAGTTCCCTTGGAGGGGCGTGGATAGCATTCCCATGAATCTTGCATTGATAGCACCTCTTAACATGATTATCACAGTCAGCTTTGAGTGTAAGCCAATAATGTCTCGTTCTGAGAATTTTCTTGACAAGTAAGGGGCCGCTCCTGTGTGGGCCACATACTCCACCATGGATCTCATCCATGAGTCTCTAAGCTTGGTCTTTGTCTAGACATCTGAGGAGACCTAATCCTGCACCTCTTTTGTAGAGTCCATCTCCGCTCAGGTAGAATTTCATAGCAAGTCGATAAATCCGCCTCTTCTCAGTTAGGCTCGCCTCAGCAGATGTAGATCCATCTCGTATATACCAAGGGTTGTGGATGGGAGGTAGCTCATCCGATACTTCTCCAACGTATTCCCATAAACTAGGGCTTTTTGTAGAGTAAACGTGATGTTTGGCATGTTTTCCTTGTCCGGTATGTAAACCAAGGAGGCCAACGTTGCTAATGCATCTACAAAATCATTCCTATTCTGAGGAATGTGTAGAAATGAGATTTCTTCGAACTCCAAAGCCATCTGTAGAACTTGTCGATGGTAAGGCAGCAAATGTAATTCTTTGGTTTGATAGATTCCTGTGGATTGCTTGATTACCAATTCGGAATCCCCAAAGACGATTAACCGCTTTGATGCCCATTGAACGGGCAAGTTTTAGCCCCATGATCTGACCTTTATACTTAGTTGTGTTGTTGGTGCTTTGACAAATCGCAATTTGACTGCCGACGGATACCGCTCCCGTGCATTCTGATATTAAAACGCCTCCACTCAGAGCCTTTCAATTAATGACCCATCAAAATACATTCTCCACGTCTTTATGTATTATAGACGGATGTTGTAGCTGAATTGTCATTACCCTTCAACGGAAAGTATGTTTCTAAGGGTTTGTAATCCCTAACGAAAAGTGGCGGCGGCCGGTTGATCCGCAATTCCTTGACCTTTGACAGACTTTTGCGTCACGTAGATGATGTTAAATTGCTGTAGGATCAACTACTATCTGGACAGTAAATACTGTAACCTCATGGAAGCCCATGCTAAAGCATAACAAGTTTTTTCAATCAGAGTGTACTTGTGTTCACTGATGCTGAATCTTTTGCTGAGGTAATAGATAGCTTGCTCTTGGCCTCTATTGTCTTTCTGCCCCAGCATGCAGCCCATGGCATTGTCATTTATGGATAGGTTCATGAACAGGGGAACATCATCCCTGGGAGGTAGCAAAACAAGAGCATTAATCAGTTGCTCTTTGATTGTGAGGAAGGCTTTCTGACACTCATCGTTCCATTTCATGGAGGAGTTCTTCCTTAACTTGAAGAAGATTGGCTCACGGTTCTTTGTGAGTTGAGAAATGAATCACCAATGAAGTTGATTCTTCCAAAAAATCCTCGTATTTCCTTCTCTGTTTGAGGAATGGGCATTTCCTTGATGGCCTGGATTTTGGTAGGATCCAGTTCAATCCCTTTGTGGCTGACTAGGAAACCTAGCAACTTGCCTAACTTAACACCAAAGGCGCACTTGGCGGGATTCAACTTCAAGTTGTACTTACGCAACCTGTTGAAAAGCTTTTTGAGATGGTCTAAATGGTCATCCTCCTTTCGGGATTTGACAATGATGTCATCCACGTAGATCTCTATCTCTTTGTGCATTAAATCATGGAAAAGAGCCATCATAGCTCGCTGATAGGTTGCCCCGGCGTTGATGAGGTCGAATGACAACCATCTGTAGAAAAAGGTTCCCTAAGGCATGATGAAAGTAGTTTTCTCACGATCTTCCTCAGCGACCATAATTTGATGGTATCCCGCAAAGCAATCAAAGAAGGGAGTATCATGCCGTATAAGCGATTGTTGTCAATAAGAATGTGGATAAAAAGGCACGGGAAAGATATCTTTAAGGCAAGCTTTGTTCAAATCCCGGTAATCCACGCAAACTCGCACCTTTCCCCCTGGTTTAGGCACGGGAACAATGTTGGATATCCACTCCAGATATGTAGACACCATGATGATGCCGGATTGAAATTGTTTCACAATTTCCTCTTTGACTTTTAAACTCCATTCGTGTTTCAATCGCTCGAGCTTTTTGCCTAACCGCTTGAATCCTTCTTTGATGGGAAGTCGATGAAGAACACTGTCAGTGGACAAACCCACCATGTCTTCATGAGACCATGCAAACACATCCTGGAATTGGGTTAATAGTGCAACCATGTCATTCCATTGATTTGTGGTAAGGTCTGAACCAATCTGGATTAGCTTAGGGTTGTCTAAGGTTCCAAGATTGAAAGGAGTGGTTTGATCAAGATTGGGTTTGGGTTTGGGTTTGTCCTCTTGGATGTCCATCAAGTCTGAGTCCAACTTTTCATCAAAGTTACAGCCCTTGTGGAGAGAAGGCATGTCATCAGCAAGGACAAACACATCTAAATTCAGAGTCCTGAAACAAAAGATGCTTTCACTTAATATATGCAACTGTTCGATTATATAAAAGTGTTAGCATGTACTTGATAAAATAATCAGTAGTCTTTGAAAGGAAAGCAAGCAATTAAAGTTATCTCATGTAAGGAGGGATTTTCGCCCATTTTACCCTCGTCGACCAATGAATGGAGTCTTTGCCCAATTGTCGAGGAAAAGTCCTGATGGATCGCAGTGATGGAAGGATCATCATTGTCCTCCTTCTCCGAATGATAACCATGACATCCGGCAATCATCAATTTTGGGGTGTATCTATTTGTATGTTCATCATGAACAATGACGTGAATGCCTGCCATCATCAGGGCAAGGTAATGTTTACGTTTCCGTTCCTTTTCTTCCGCATCGGAGTCAGGAATCAGCACCTCTTTTTCTTTGATTGGCACTGGTTTTGGATACAGTATAGCCATAACATGGGTTGGAACCTTTACTGGAGATTGCATCAACTCATGGGGTAAAGGTATAGAAAATCGTCGTCCGGCGGAAGCTTGAGGAACCTGCTTGTGCTTATGAGGATTCTCAGAATCGAATCGCGTAATAGCCTAGTCCGGTACGTGTTCTAATTTGATCGACATTTGAATAGGGTGCTTAATACCCTGCTTATCTTTACCAAGCCCTTGTCTAGGTTGATGACCCAATAACATCATTTCTTGAGTGGCTGACATAACCTCGGTAGAAATCTTGGGTACGAGAAGTGGCGCTCCAATAGAATGGTATTGCGTGTTACTCACTTCCAAAGTATGAAAACTGGCCGATTCAACTTCTGAATTGAAGCTGATAATTGGTAGAGTTCCTTGTTTAGGACAATTTGACTCAGCGTTGATAGTGACTAGACTGTTGTTGATAATGTATTTAAGTTGTTGATGTAACATGGAGGGAACAGCTCCAGCCATGTGTATACATGGTCTCCCCAATAGCAGGTTGTATCCTGAGTCGATCTTGAGGACGTGAAAGGATACATTGAATGTATTATGACCAATCTCAATTGGCAATTCAATATTTCCAACGGAATTTTGCCGGGATCCATCAAAAACTCTGATGACCGTATGGCTGCTTTGGATCGGCTTGAGATTGATATTCATCTTTACCAAGGTGGCATAAGGACAGATATTTAGAGATGAGCCTCCATCTATCAATACTCCTGCTAGCATGTACCCGGAAGACAAAACTGTAATATGCACGTGCTTGTAATGACTGGTCCCTTCGGGAGGTATGTCATCATCAGTGAAGGATATCACATTGTTGTTGAAAATGTGATCAACCAAATGTTGAAATTTTTCCACATCCACTGATTTTGGCAAATAGGCTTCTTCTAAAACCTTCAGCAAGATCCTTCGATGATCCTCGGAAGAGAAAACCAAGTCCAGTATTGAAATCTGGTGTGGAGCTTCTCGCAAGATTAAAACCACTTTGGCTTCATTGTGGCCCATAGTGCGGAGGAATTTTTCAATCTTCTCCATGGGCAATTTCTCCTTTACTTTGCAAGTAGGTTTAATGATCCGTTGAGGAAGATACAGTGGATTTTCCTTTGACACTATAGCAGTAGTATGAGACGTGGATCCTTCAGCGTTTCCATAACTCCATGGAACATTGTGTAAGCTGACAACAGGATATTGTGGTCGGAAAGATAAAGAAATTAGCTCTGATGTGGCCACTTTCAAAGGATTGTTAGCTCCTTCGAGTTGAATTGGTTGTATGGGAAATACTTTAACATTCTCATCATCCACTTCAGATATAACTGCTACTAATCCCTTCCATTTGGTAGGACAAGCATTCCCACCCTTGAGTTATACAGTGTAATTATCTGCTATTTGCAGGACACCGCTATCAATAAGATTCTGAATAAGATGGCGGAGTGCCCAACATTCTTCTATGCTGTGACCGCGAGAATGTGAATGATATTGACACGTTTTATCAAGATTGAACCGCCCTGAGCGGGGATTGATGGGAGGGAGAAGGAAGGTAATTCTTCCTTCGTTGATTAACATTTGTAGTATCTCCTCCATAGATTGGCCCAAATAGGTGAATTCCCTCTGATTGGAAAAATCCCGACGGGCTTTAGCATTTGCTCGCTTCACAATCTTATCCTTCATAGCTTCGCTTTCTGAAGGTGGTGAGGAGGCATTCATAACAAAAGGAAATAGATAGGCATGCTCCTGCCTGATTAATTGGCGTGTGACTTGATGTTGGTGGGTCACCAATTCTGCCAATTGTTCAATTTGTTTGGAAAGAGATTTCATCTTTCGTTCCATGGTAAACTGGAACTTTGCATAATCCCATTTGTCAACACCATCTTTGATGGGTTGGGATGATTCGCCATTAGAATTGGAACTTTGTATAGTGCTCCAACTGATCATGTTGACCTCTTCTTCTTTGTGTTGAGGAAGAGGGTTATCTTGCACATGAGGTTGATCTGGTTTAGTGACCACGATCTCACCGTTGTCTATTAAATCTTGAATCTTATGTTTCAAGGCCCAACAATCTTGAGTATCATGTCCAGTGCCCCAAAGATGATAAGCACACTCCGAAAGCGACATTAAAACCCCTCTCATTAGGGTTGGCTGGTGGAAGAAGATGTGTAGTTTTCTTCTGAGCAGTCAGAAGAGCAAGAATATTCTCGAGCGAGTCCCCTAAGTGTATGAACGTTCGAGGTCACTTTACTTCTCCACTTTTAGGCAATGGAGGGTTTGAAGATTGTGCTGGAAAAGGGGAGTAGTTTCTCCTCTGCATAGGCATGCTCGGATTACCTTTTTGTCCTTGTAGTATCAAGGAAACATCCTCCTCTTTCTTTTTATGGACCCTCCGGCGGTTGTTTCCATAAGATCCGGACTGGATGTGCTCAGCAACAACTTTAAGAGTGGCTAGGTATCAACATCTACCTATCCCCGGCGGGGGTCACAACGCGCATCTTTCAAATAACTACGTATCCCTGGCGGGGTTTACAACACAATGGAACCATTGATACACACATCAATGAAGGTCAAGCAGCCTTGACGTCATGTCAGTCGATGACAAGTAAACCCATCGAAGCAACCTTCCCCGGCGGGGGCCATAACGCAATGCTACCATTGACATATACATCAATGAAGGTCAAACAGCCTTGACAATGCATCCAACAGGGATTTATCTGGTGATACACACATCAACGAAGATCAGGCAACCCTGATAACAACAAAAATCTGCTAGCGAGAATTCGACGTAATGAGGGAATATGTTATACATATCCTCAAATGGACAAAGCTTTATCCCCACAGATCTCTTACACACAAGAGGTACCTCTATGGAATATAAGCCAGTGTCTAGGATTTAAGGCTTTGGTGATAGCCCCAACATCAACATCCTTGGAAACTTGGATCGCATGTCCAAGCCATCACTGATTTTCATCCCAGCAGGGTTACCTGACAATCATTCATGCATTCTACATGCATTTGCGTCATGTTGCTGCATATAGCATCATGTTTATCTTGCTTGCATTTCAAGTGTCTAGTATTCTTTATCCTATCCATGCCTTGCATTGCATGAATATGATAAAGAGGGGCATCTGTAGACACTCAAAATCTTCTGCACTCTTATTACTAACATTGCAGGAGGGTAGATTTGTCTTTTGGAGATAACCCTGAAAGACAGCTTACATCCATTCTGGATACTACCGGAAGTTCAGTTCCATCCCGGAACACAAACTTGGAACATCCTCTCAAACCCGGAACACACACCGGGAATGTCATTTCCAATCTAGGAGATAACCCCAAGATATACAGATCAAAAGACCGGTAGCAACACCAGAGTGGACAGTTCTGTCTCGGCGATAACACCACGACGCTCAGTTCCAGTCCCAGAGAAACATTGGGAGTAGCAACCCCATCCTTGGTGATAGCCCCAAGGGATGCCATTGCAGTTCCGACGATAACCCAAAAAATGCTTGTTTCAAACATATGCAATCAGCTTCAACCCCAAA
This sequence comes from Panax ginseng, assembly GCA_020205605.1. Lineage (NCBI taxonomy): Eukaryota > Viridiplantae > Streptophyta > Magnoliopsida > Apiales > Araliaceae > Panax > Panax ginseng. The sequence goes on along the minus strand of CM035139.1, from coordinate 85,795,561 downwards.
AATCCTGTAGAGGTACACACACCTAAGACCCGGAGTTGACAACGGGAAGACATGAACATCCACAGATGACAGTGAGACATACAAATAAGCAGCAGTCCAATCTCAGGTGTAACCCTGAGCAACGTCTGCTTTCTGCTTAAACCGAAAATAACCCCGGTGAGGAGTCACAACGTCATCTTACCATCTCAACAAGATGATATCACGGCATACCAACAAGTAGTCCAATCTCAGCTATAACCCTGAGCAACGTCTACATTCCGCTTAAACCGGCGATAACCCCGGTGATGAGTCAAACGTCATCTTGTTCTTTCAACACCTGCGCGTCGTCTCACCACTTCATACATACATACATCCAACAATGTCCCACAAGAGCCAAGGATTAACAATCCCGAGTGACTATTACGCGTGGTAGTACTTTGGATAGAATTTGAAGCTTGAAGACCATGGGCATATACCCCTCTTCCTGACTTCGTACAACCTCTAATCCATGTCATTGCGTAACTCTCGACATAAGCGGTCCGAAGAAGGTCAGATATACCTCGTTCGGATGCTCAGATTGAAGTTCTACAAGTTCGAGCGGACATTACAGTGCATGAGTGCACGTACTACGAGGTGACGGGACCCGCGAGGTTCAGATTCACCACGACCAACCGCAGGTAAAACTGCGGCTGCCGCAGGTGTACCTGCAGCCATCCGTCAATATATACAAGCCTTGGGGTCAGCCATTTGGGAGAGAGGGGAAGGGAAAAAGGTGAGGAAGCCCTGTCCATTTTACTCTGCATACACATCTTTTTAGTGTTTTCTCACTTCTAAACACTAGTTAGCTCATATATAGCTATCTTTTATCTGGCGGGAGCTGAGTGTTTATCCATTTAAAGTCATAGAAGTCTACTTTGGCAGCCCACTATAAGCCTTGTTATATTTTATAAAGCATTCTTCTCATATTAGCACACACTGTTGTACACGTTGAGATTCGTGTGAGTATGTTTGCCCGAACTTCGATCCGTAGTTTTCATTTCTGTCTGTATATATATACTTATATATATATATATATACTTATATATATATATATATATATATATATATACTTATATATATAAGTATATATATATATACTTATATATATATACATATATATATATACCTTGATTGAGCCTAGACTTGATGCAGGCGTTTAATTGTTTATATATATATATATATATATATATATATATATATATATATATATATATATACAAATATATATATAAAAGTAGTAAACGCACCGGATGTGAATCTAGGCTCATCGGATATGTCCGACAACAATTATATATATATATATATATATATATATTTATATTCCTGTCTGGCATGGAATTTACTTGTGGCCTTTTGCAACTTTATTTACATTTCGTCCTGCCTGGAGTTTACTTCGTGGTAGTTGATCGCTTTTACAGCTTTATTTACATTTCGTCCCACCTGGAGTTTACTTCGTGGTGGTTGATCATGTTCATATATATATATATATTTACCGCTTTTATATATTTACATTTCCGATCCGCCATGGAGTTGCTTTGTGGTGGTTGATCATGTCTGTATATATATATTTACAGCTTTTATATATATAATCTGCCATCGCTTTCCATACAAATTGCAAAGATCATGTGAGCTTAGAATCATGTGATCACGTGTTCGAGCCTTGAATCTAGATTCGGTTCCCATGATGGACATTGTTTAGTTGTAAGCAGCCTGTACATTATTTTACAGTGTTTGAATTTCCTTGGATGGTTTTCATGCCCATGAGAAGTTCAGCACTGCTGTATATTATTTTCTCGAGAATGCTTCGCATCTCGAAAATAAAAGCAAATAAGTCGAACATTTAATAATAAAATGGAAGTATGAAAAGGTCTCAATTCCTATTGAGCACAGGGTTTGAAAAACCACTTTTATAAAATGTCATTGCTATATCTTGGTTAAAACTGAATTTTCCTATAAAATTCAAACCTTGTGTATATAGGTGAGAACGAGGCCTCACACTACTTTCAAGTAACTGTACATTGATCCACACACACACACACAAACACACACATTCATATAACAATTTCTTTGAAAAGTGGCGATCACCGTGGTAACACGGATGTCGGGGGGTGCCTAACACCTTCCCTCCGCATAATCAATCCCCCGGACCCAACATGAATCTCGGTTTCACAGACCCATCTAGCAGTGTCAAAACACTAGGACAATGTGCAATCCTTTTCGGTTGCGTTGATGCAACCAGTTAAATACACCAACTGGAGACTCTTAAAGTCAAATCGTCGACATTATACATGTCGGACCTTTTTCACTTGTTTTTTCAAATAAATCTCACATTAACATGAGAACACCAAAGAACAAGTAACGAAAAGGGACACTCAAAAATCCCGACGTCGACAAGTGGCGACTCTACTGGGGACTCCAGTAAGAGGGCTTAAGCCGCTATTTCAAGCTTTTCAAAATTGTTATATGCTTGTGTGTGAATGTTACATTTACATTTATGATGAATGTGTGCGAATGCATCTAAATTATCGTGCCGCTAAAAATCTATCTCTGTGATATTAGTGCTTCGCACATGTCATCATTTTGCATAAGCGGTGAGACACGTTGTATGTGAATATATGTTGTGTGGTCCCTCCACCAAAGAAGCTATCCTATCGGGTGTTTGATTCTTTGGACTTGTGGGAAGAATAATTCCCGGGGCTCGTGAAAGGCACCACTCGATTCGCTTTCAAGTTGAATGACCGGATTAACTTCCGTCCAAGTAGATTGCGATGATCTGGGAACCTTCATGCCAAAAAGCCGCGAGAGTAACCCTAAGATAGGTTAGCCTCTGATAAACCAAACGCGGAGGGAAGTGTCTTCATACTTTCCATTTTAAATTACCTGTAAAAACATTTACTTGTAATTTTATTCCTTGTTCATCCATATGTAATGGAAAATATGAAGAATATTTGTGCATGCATGACATGTTATCAATTAACAACTGGTTTTCTAGGACAAAATTCCTAAAACGGACATGTTATGATAACATTTATCTTACCCTAAGACTAAACTACGTAAGTCTTTTGTAGGGAAGCAATTGGGCTTGTTACCCGTTCAAAGTCCAAAAAGGCCACATGCCTACAGCCAATCATGTCTTCTTCTGATCAGTCTAATGATGTTTCTCGAGAAGAATTTGACGGATTGAGTAAACAAATTACAGACTTGGATGTTCTATTAAAAGAATTACACTAGTCTACTCAGGATACGAAGATACCTACACATACAGAATGCTCTACACAAGGAGGAGTTCAAGGTCTGGAAAAAACAATTCCAGAACATCAGTTGGATACAACCAACAAAGACCCTGAAAACACCCATCTCAAAGGAGATCCTGACACCGGTGATATTAGGAAGAAGGTCCTCCAAATGGAGGAAACTATTCGCGTTCTCAAAGGGATTGGAACACATGGCAGTGTTTCATATACACACCTTTGCATATTCCCTGGTGTTCAATATCCAAAGAAATTCAAGACCCCCGATGTTGAGAAATATAACGGATTAGGGGATCCTTATACACATTTAAAGGTGTTCATTGGAGAACTTGGATCTTTCTCAAAAAAAGAAAAGGTTCGAATGCAGCTGTTTCAAAAAAGTCTGACTAGAGAAGCCCGTTCATGGTATACCAGATTAGACAACTCTAAGATCCATAGCTGGGAAGAGTTGGCTCACGCCTTCCTCACTCAATACAGTTTTCAATATCAGATGGCTCATGACCGGTACCAAATCACCAAGGTCAAGAAACAGTCTAATGAGTCATTTAGAGAGTATGCTCAAAGGTGGAGGCGCCTTGCTCAAGTTATTCCTTCCATGTGAGAATCGAAATGGTCATGACTTTCATAGATGTACAGAAGCTCCTTTCTATGAAAGAGTTCTAGTGGTATTGGCAAACCATTCTCCTCAAATGATCAAACACTATGAGATAGTTTGAAATGGGATTGAAGTCCGGTAAAATTTAAGACCTAGCCACTCTTAAAGTCGTTTCTTTGAGCACATCCAAATCCGGGATCTTATGGAAACAACCACGGAGGGTCCATAAAAGAAAGAGGAGGATGTTTCCTTGATACTACAAGGACAAAAAGACAATCCGAAAGCATGCCTATGCAGGAGAGAAACTACTCCCTTTCCAAAGACAATCTTCAAACCCTCCATTGCCTAAATGTGGAGAAGTAAAGCGACCTCGAACGTTCACACCCTTAGGGGACTCGCTCGAGAATATTCTTGCTCTTCTGACTGCTTAGAAGAAAATTACACATCTTCTTCCACCAGCCAACCCTAATGAGAGGGGTTTTAATGCTACTCGCAAGTGTGCTTATCATGCTGGGGCACCTGGACATGATACTCAAAGATTGTTGGGCCTTGAAACATAAGATTCAAGATCTAATAAACAACGGTGAGATCGTGGTCACTAAACCAGATCAACCTCATATGCAAGAGAACCCTCTTCCTCAACACAAAGAAGAAGAGGTCAACATGATCAGTTGGAGAACTGTACAAGGTTCCAATTCTAACGGTGAATCATCCCAACCCATCAAATATGGTGTTGACAAATGGGATTATGCAAAGTTCCAGTTTACCATGGAACGAAAGATGAAAGCTCTTTCCAAACAAATTGAACAATTGGCAGAATTGGTGACCCACCAGCATCAAGTCACACGCCAATTAATCAGGCAGGAGCATGCCTATCTATTTCCTTTTGTTATGAATGCCTCCTCACCACCTTCAGAAAACGAAGCTATGAAGGATAAGATTGTGAAGCAAGCAAATGCTAAAGCCCGTCGGGATTTTTCCAATCAGAGGGAATTCACCTATTTGGGCCAATCTATGGAGGAGATACTACAGATGTTAATCAACGAAGGAAGAATTACCTTCCTTCTCCCTCCCATCAATCCCCGCTCAGGGCGGTTCAATCTTGATGAAACGTGTCAATATCATTCACATTCTCGCGGTCACAGCACAGAAGAATGTTGGGCACTCCGCCATCTTATTCAGAATCTTATTGATAGCGGTGTCCTGCAAATAGCAGATGATTACACTGTATAACTCAAGGGTGGGAATGCTTGTCCTACCAAATGGAAGGGATTAGTAGCAGTTATATCCGAAGTGGATGATGAGACTGTTAAAGTATTTCCCATACAACCAATTCAACTCGAAGGAGCTAACAATCCTTTGAAAGTGGCCACATCAGAGCTAATTTCTTTATCTTTCCGACCACAATATCCTGTTGTCAGCTTACACAATGTTCCATGGAGTTATGGAAATGCTGAAGGATCCACGTCTCATACTACTGCTACAGTGTCAAAGGAAAATCTAATGTATCTTCCTCAACGGATTATTAAACCTACTTGCGAAGCAAAGGGGAAATTGCCCCTGGAGAAGATTGAAAAATTCCTCCGCACTATGGGCCACAATGAAGCCAAAGTGGTTTTAAGCTTGAAGAGAAGCTCCACACCGTTTTTCAATGGACTTGGTTTTCTTCTTAGAGGATCATCGAAGGATCTTGCTGAAGGTTTTAGAAGAAGCCTATTTGCCAAAATCAGTGGATGTGGAAAAATTTCAATATTTGGTTGATCACATTTTCAACAACAATGTGATATCCTTCACTGATGATGACATACCTCCCGAAGGGACCAGTCATTACAAGCCTGTGCATATTGCAGTTTTGTCTTCCGGGTACATGCTAGCAGGAGTATTGATAGATGGAGGCTCATCTCTAAATATCTGTCCTTATGCCACCTTGGTAAAGATGAATATCAATCTCAAGCCGATCCAAAGTAGCCATACGATCATCAGAGTTTTTGATGGATCCCGGCGAAATTCCGTTGGAAAGATTGAATTGCCAATTGAGATTGGTCATAATACATTCAATGTATCCTTTCACGTCCTCAAGATCGACTCAGGATACAACCTGCTATTGGGGAGACCATGTATACACATGGCTGGAGTTGTTCCTTCCATGTTACATCAACAACTTAAATACATTATCAACAACAGTCTAGTCACTGTCAACGCTGAGTCGAATTTTTCTAAATAAGGAACTCTACCAATTATCAGCTTCAATTCAGAAGTTGAATCGGCCAGTTTTCATACTTTGGAAGTGAGTAACACGCAATACCATTCTATTGGAGCGCCACTTCTCGTACCCAAGATTTCTACCGAGGTTATGTCAGCCACTCAAGAAATGATGTTATTGGGTCATCAACCTGGACAAGGGCTTGGTAAAGATAAGCAGGGTATTAAGCACCCTATTCAAATGTCCAAATAAATTGTAATAAATTGGACTAGGCTATTCTACCGTTCGATTCATGAGAATCCTCGTAACCACAAGCGGTTCCTCAAGCTTCCGCCGCACGACAATTTTCTATACCTTTACCTCATGAGTTAATACAATCTCCAGTAAAGGTTCCAGCCCATGTTGTGGCTATGCTGTTTCTAAAACTAGTGCCAATCAAAGCAAAAGAGGTGCTGATTCCTGACTCCAAAGTGGAAGAAAAGGAACAGAAACGTAAACATGACCTTGCCCTGATGATGGCAGGAATTCGCATCATTGTTCATGATGAACATACAAATAGATACACCCAAGATGATGATTGCCCAGATGTCATGGTTATCATTCGGGAGAAGGAGAACAATGACTATCCTTCCATCACTGCAGTCCATCAGAACTTTTCCCTCGACAATTGGAGCAGCACTCCATTCATTGGTCGACGAGGGTAAAATGGGCAGAAAATCCATCTACCCTGTAGATAAATTTTTGTTTGCTTTCCTTTACAGCACTAGCAGTTATTTTATCAAGTACATGCTAACACTTTTGTATGAACGAACAGTTTCATATATTAAGTGAAAGCATCTTTTGTTTTAGGACTCTGAATTTAGATGTGTCTGTCCTTGCCACAAGGGCTGTAACTTTGATGCAAAGGTGGACTCAGAATTGATGGACCTCCAAGAGGACATTGAGACACCTCAGGAGATTAAGGAATGGGTCGCAGACAAACCCAAACCCAATCTTGATCAAACCACTCCTTTCAATCTTGGAACCTTAGACAACCCTAAGCTAATCCAGATTGGTTCAGACCTTACCACAAATCAATGGAATGACATGGTTGCACTATTAACCCAATTCCAGGATATATTTGCATGGTCTCATGAAGACATATTTGAATGGTCTCATGAAGACATGGTGGGTTTGTCCACTGACATTGTTCTTCATCGCCTTCCCATCAAAGAAGGATTCAAGCCAGTTAGGCAAAAGCTCAGGCGATTGAAACCTGAATGGAGTTAAAAAGTTAAAGAGGAAATTCTGAAACAATTTCAAGCTGGCATCATCATGGTGTCTACATATCCGGAGTGGATATCCAACATTGTTCCCGTGCCTAAACTAGGGGAAAAGGTGCGAGTTTGCGTAGATTACTGGGATTTGAACAAAGCTTGCCTTAAAGATAGCTTTCCCGTGCCTTTTATCCACATTCTTATTGACAATACTGCTCAATACGACATGTACTCCTTTGCTGATTGCTTTGTGGGGTACCATCAAATTATGGTCGCTGAGGAAGATCGTGAGAAATTTGCTTTCATCACGCCTTGGGGAACCTTTTGCTACAGACGATTGTCATTCGGCCTCATCAACGCCGGGGCAACCTATCAACGAGCTATGATGGCTCTTTTCCATGATTTAATGCACAAAGAGATAGAGATCTACGTGGATGACATCATTGTGAAAAAGCTTTTCAATAGGTTGCATAAGTACAACTTGAAGTTGAATCCCACCAAGTGCGCCTTTGGTGTTAAGTCAGGCAAGTTGCTAGGTTTCCTAGTCAGCCATAAAGGGATTGAACTGGATCCTACCAAAATCCAAGCCATCAAGGAAATACCCATTCCTCAGACAAAGAAGGAAATACGGGGATTTTTGGGAAGAATCAACTTCATTAGCAGATTCATTTCTCAACTCACAAAGAACTCGTGAGCCAATCTTCAAGTCATTAAGGAAGAACTCCTCCATGAAATGGAACGATGAGTGTTAGAAAAGCCTTCCTCACAATCAAAGAAAGAATCGATTAACGCCCCTGTTTGGTACCTCCCAAGGATGATGTTCCCCTGCTCATGTACTGTCCCATAAATGACAATGCCATGGGGTCATCTTTGAAGCGAAAAAGACAATAGAGCCCAAGAGCGAGCTATCTATTACCTCAGCAAAAGATTCAGCATCAATGAACACAAGTACACTCTGATTGAGAAAACTTGTTGTGCTTTAGCGTGGGCTTCCATGAGGTTACAACATTACCTCCATGGTCACACAACCCATCTCATATCCCGAATGGATCCTCTCAAATATGTGTTCAGTAAGCCCATACTAAATTGTCGACTGTCCAGATGACAGTTGATCCTACAGCAATTTGACATCGTCTACGTGACGCAAAGGTCAAGGAATTACGGATCAACTGGCCACCACACCTGCAGGGGATTACAAACCCTTAAAAATATACTGCCCCGATGAAGGGGTAATGACAATTCAGTTACAACATCAGTACAATACACGCCGTACGTGGAGAATATATTTTGATGGAGCTATTAATTTAGAAGGCTCTGGAGCTAGAGCAGTTTTAATATCCCAGACGGGAGCGGATCCGTCGTCAGTAAATTGCGCTTTGTCGGCACCAACAACACAACCGAGTATAAGGTCAGTATCATGGGGCTAAAACTTGCCTGCTCAATGGGCATCAAAGCGTTAACTGTCTATGGGGATTTCGAATTGGTAATCAAGCAATCCACAGGAATCTATCAAACCAAAGAATTACATTTGCTGCCTTACTATCGGCAAGTTCTACAGATGGCTTTGGAGTTCGAAGAAATCTCTTTTCTACACATTCCTCGCAATAAGAATGATTTTGCAGATGCATTAGCAACGTTGGCCTCCTTGGTTTACATACCTGACAAGGTAAACATGCCAAACATCACGTTTACTCTGCAAAAAGCCCCAGTTTATGGGAATTACGTTGGAGAAGTATCGGATGAGTTACCTCCCATCCACAACCCTTGGTATCAGCACATCAAGGAGTATCTACGAGATGGATCTACACCCGTTGAGGCGATCCTAACTGAGAAGAGGCGGATTCATCGACTTGTTATGAAATTCTACCTGAGCGGAGATGCACTCTACAAAAGAGATGCAGGATTAGGTCTCCTTAGATGTCTGGATAAAGGCCAAGCTTAGAGACTCATGGATGAGATCCATGGTGGAGTATGTGGCCCACACATGAGTGGCCCCTTACTTGTCAAGAAAATTCTTAAAACGGGACATTATTAACTTACACTCAAAGCTGACTGTGATGATCATGTCAAGAGGTGCTATCAATGCCAGATTTATGGGAATGCTATCCACGCCCCTCCAAGGGAACTCCACAATATGAGTTCGCCATGGCCCTTCTCAATGTGGGGAATGGACGTGATCGGGCCCATCGAGCCTAAAGCCAGTAATGGACATCGATTCATATTCACCATGATCGACTACTTCACCAAATGGGTAGAAGCAGCATCCTTCCCCAAGGTCACTAAAGAAGTTATCATTGCTTTCATTAGAAACAATGTCAGTTGTCGATATGGACAACCAGAGGTCATTGTGTCAGACAATGCTAAGAACCTCAACAACAAAATGATGGAGGAGTTATGCAGAAAGTTCCACATTAAACATCTCAACTCTGTCATCTACCGGCCAAAGATGAATGGTGCTGTTGAAGTGGCTAATAAAAACATCAAAAGGATCATGCAAAAAATGTCCGCCAATCATAAAGGATGGCCTAACCTCTTGCCTCTGACTTTATTAGCCTACAGAACTTCCATGCGAACTTCCACTGGGGCAACCCCCTACTCATTAGTCTATGGGATGGAAGTAGTGCTCCCCATAGAAGTGGAAATGGAATCCCTCAGAGTATTGATGGATGCTCAGTTGGATGAAGACCAATGGGTACAAGACAGTTATCACCAATTGTCTTTGATAGACGAAAGGCGATCCGCGACTATCTTCCATGGTCAGTTATATCAGCAAAGGATCGCACGATCCTACAATAGAAAAGTCCGACTACGGCAATTCAAACGACATAACTTGGTTTTAAAGAAGATCATTGACAACCAAGATCAATCTAAGGGAAAATTCGCTCCTAACTGGGAAGGCCCATTTGTTGTCAAGGAAATATTGATAGGAGGTGCTCTCAGATTGCAGGAAATGGATGGCGATGAATTTCCACAACTTATCAACTCGGACACCGTGAAACGGTACTATGTCTGAAGTTACCATCAAACAAACATCCTGGTTTTGATCATCAAATCACCAGTCATTCCGGTTTTGAATCCTTTCTTTTGAATACTCTTCTGCCCCACAGGGAAACATACACTTCAAGATAGCAGCCTGGTTTTACTTCATTTCAAACCTTTCATACAATCTCGATTATCCTGAAGACGGGATTTAACCTTTCACAATTTTGGTTATCCTGAAGATGGGATTGAACCTTTCACACCTGCAGTTTATCCTGAAGACGGGATTAAACTTTTTTACGCCTGCAGTTTGTCATGAGGACGGGATCAAACTTTTTACAAACTTGCAGTTTTTCCCCATTATGGGATCAAACTTTCTTCTCCCTGCAGTATAGCCTGCACATGGGATTCACACATCTCTTCGCCTTCAATTCGTCCTGAGGGGCGAACTACGTCGACCTGATCTCCTCCTCAATAGGAGTACGTAGGCAACTATAATCTATATGGCCTGGTCGCAATAAAGAAAAAAAATAAAAACATTTCTACCCTTTCTCTACAAAACAACAAAAATAAAAAAAATATTTCTACACCCATCTGCCTTTCACATTCAGCATTGAACCTCCTACACTAGGTTTGAACTACACAGACTTGATCTCCTCTTCAATAGGAGTACGTAGGCAGCCATTCATGGTGCAGTCTAACCCCTACCAGAACAACATACTTGTCACATGGTACTGGGATCAATCTTCAATTTGCCCCATTTCATCGGTTTCAGATCAAAGGGATGGAATTACCCAACCTCTTTTCACAAATAGAAGATTCGGTGACCATCTAAGCTACGATCGTGCCTCAAAGAGCAATACCAACCCATAAGAGATGGAATTATCTAGGCTTCTCACAAATAGAAGTACTGGCAACCATCTATGGTGCGGTCATTCTTAGAGAAGAAGAAATTACCCTCTTCTTCACATTCCATACAGATACCCTCCTCAGAGAGGAAGAAACTACGCTCCTCTCCACATTCCCTGCCATATATAATACTTTTTGATATATACATCTATGTTGTACATGATAAAATGGCTAAGCTAGTCTGTACAGGAAAATACAAAGCTATCTACAGATCTGTGTGTATGCGGACTATCAGATCTAATATAGCATCCCTTTCTAACGACGGAGGGAGCACTGCAAGCTCCTGCCCAAGGGTATCTACACGAGCTAGCCGATTAGAGACTAACTGTATGGTGGCATAGTGCTCATCAATGTAAGCACTCATGTCGCCAAGACTGACAGACATCTAGGATCTCACTGAAGTGCTGTCTACAATGGCCACATCCCTAGCAGATATAAGGCGGCATCCCGCTCCACTATCAATACATCCTCGGTGATCTAGCCTCATCCCTCTCTAACAGAAAGCAAAGATCTCTCTCATCAAGAGTCACAACATCGCAACCTTTTTAGCCCCGATCTCTATCATAGGTCATCGATGTAAGCTTTGCTCCAAATGTTATCTTTGAATCTTTGAAAATGTAAATGGCACTTCGGGGTGGGAGAATCCATCACAAATCTTTGGCGGCCAAAGATCAAATCATCGGTGGGAATTACAGCCTCCTATATAGGCTCCTCATCGTCAAAATCAATCCCCACCTCGTGGATACTCTTGCCAAGCGACCGATGCGATCTCCATCTCCATCCACGCGGAATACTCTGCAGAACAACCTGGATGACAGACAAAAAACTCAGCCAGCTCTCGCTGATCCTAACAGACATACAACCTGGATCTCTATCATAGGTCATCAGATGTAAGCTCTGCTCCAAATGCTGTGTCAAATAGTAAGTAACAATGGCACTCGGGGTGGGACAATCCATCACAAATGCTGGTAGCCCAGCAGTCAAATCATCAGTGGGAATAACAGCCTCCTCTACAGGCTCTTCATCCTCAGAATCAATTCTCTGCACTATGGATACCTTGCCATGTGATGTCACGGTCTACTGCTCTATCCACGCTAATACTCTGCGAGAACAACTTGGATGATGATTAAAAAACTCGGCCGACTCTCACGATCCCAACAAACATACAACCTGGATCTGTCCTCCGCTGATAAACGGTGTGACGCAAAGCGCTGACTCACTGCCCCCTCATACGGATGAAAATCCTGGAACTGGTAAAACTGACACATCATGACCAGTGGGTGGTAAGTGATCATGCCTCTCAATCCAGCCAGAGGGAGATAATCCATGCCAGGAGCATGAGTAATGAAGCTGTAGGGTGAACTAAGCCCCGAACATGGCAATATGGCAAATGGATCCCTAATCCCTACCAAGAAAGCTGACCACGATGCAGCATATATGCACTTTGCAGGCTGAAAGGAGTATGACATGGCTATCTCCTGGGTAAAACAAAACCCCTGCCGTCTAAATATGCCAATCGGTTTCAAGTGTGACATAAACCACACATACAACATGACCAAACTACCTGTGAACACTCCTGCCAGATAAGTGCAGCAGTATATAGCTGACCTCAGAGTCTCTACAATGATCATTGGTAAAATGGTATGACCCTCCCTGAGAGCTCTCACTACCATAATGACGCCGATATCCAGCTCATCCATGTACCGCGGCATGAAGACGTATGACAATACGCATAGAAGCAGTACATCTACTCTGGCTGAACGCCAATGGTCCTTCGGTGTGGTGAAATCCTCGGAATGTCATGCATAGCTGTCCTTAGAGCCAAACCTGTCAAACAGAAAACACTAGGATATCACGTGGACGGATGTAATCTCGTCCTGGACCACTCTACGTCTCAATCCGGTGAGGGTCATGAACTATCTGCTCATACCTCCAATAGCCATATGCACGCAAGGTCTGTCCAGCGGCAGCATCGTTAACCGTGCATACTCCTCCAAAGTAGGAGTCAACTCTTGGGTCCCAAATCAAAAAACCTGTCTCTCCGATACCTAGTGCTCTAGCATGCCCTCTACAAATCCTGTGGGAACCTGAAACATCAATGGGTCATATATCTTTAAAAATCATCTACGATCACCATGTCTCGATGGTGATATACTATCATACCATGAAATAAGATACTACCTACCACCACAAATGGTGGGGTATGATCAATACTGGCTAACTATCGAAGAAAACATCTCAGACAGACAAAGGTCATAAGACCATCCAGGTCAATGCCAATATCTCCGACATGACATATACATATGCATAACATAATAACATGCATGATACAATAGATGGCAATATGATATAGGAAATGGAAAACTTTATATACATTCCTAAGTATATCATCATCTAATACATCTCTGTACAGCTAAAATACAGGGAAATGGGGCGAAGCTACCCAACGTACAACAGAGGCCTATCAAAATAGATAGAGAGAAATACATCAGAAAAAGTGAAGAGTGTCGATGTCTACATCATCGATCCTGTCCACTTGATGTAACTCCTCTTGAGTCACTGGATCTCTATCTACAGGGATGTCAGACCGATACAAGGGAGGATCTGTGACGAAAAAACCATATGGGTCACCTGAGGGACCAGCGCCAGAGCTGGAAGGATCAAAAGTATCAACCTCTGCAGGATCTCTGCCCAAATGCCGAATGAAAAGATATGACCGGCCCAGCTGCCGAGTCAATCTATCAATTTGTGTTACATGAGTCAGATCTCTGACACAGGCTAGCCAATCCATCATCATCACGGATCCTGAAACCATATCCCCAATAAACTGTGTGGCGCGGGTCTGAGCTCCAATCGTACGAGGGATCCACCAATGCTGGAACATCTCCTGAGAACAGGGACCCTCTGATAATGTAAAACCGTCAATCCCCATTAATGGGATGTCAATGATGGGTGACTGCAAAACAGGACAATAACGTCTGGCAGGAGGCAAGATCGGCATACGTATCTCTCCTGTAGTGCTCCTAATAGCATGCTCTTATAAATAGAGCTCTCATCCTCCATCTGTAAAGAGAGGAATCCTGCAGGTGGAAATTACGTACTCAACTCCAGTCGGGTACCCATCCTCAAAACCAACTCCCAAATGCTCTCCAGAGTAGGGAATCCATGTGATGACATTGGTTATCAATAACTCCAACTGTAGGCGACAATGAGTGAAACCCTCAGCAACAGGGACCTCCGCTAGTATGAAATGATTCCATCTCGGTCCTCATGGATAGGTATCTAAACCTAACACGCTCACGGTAGTAGGGGTGATATCCGTCGTGTAAGGCACCAGCTCCCCTTCAAACTCCATACCTGTGATAAACCGCCAATCCATCGGCTTCATCATCACCTCACGGTCCCAAAGAAATGGAGTGATCGAAGTGCGGTGAAACCACCGCTCGAACAATGCCCCGAGGTAACCCTGGGGGACGCCGATGGGGTAGAATGGAGAAGAACCTCCCAAATCCCCAGCCATGGACGATCGCTCTGTAGTCATCATGCAAGGCCTGATACATAGATTGGATGCTAAACTAGTTCCCTCGAGGCTGTGTGAAGCCGGGAACCTACATCAAATGCAGATCAACATCAGACTCCTTGACTCCTCATCAATAGGAAATAAGGAAGATTAAAGATCTAACTTCATACCTTATTTGCGTGCAGGTATACTGAAGGATGCCTACTCAAGTCACCTAGAAGATCTGGGTTTGCCACTTAAATACCTGGCAATTCCCTACGCGGAACACGTACTAAAGGAGCAGGAACCTCGATCGATGCATCCTTCTCCTCGTCCTCGACATTCGGCACTTCAACCCGAATAGGACGTATCACCGCCTCCGCCAAACGACGAAGCTGTCTAACAGAACGACACTGAGGCTCTTCAAAAGCCCTCCTCCTTACACCAGAAGTGGTCCTGCGAGAACTACTCGGCTGATCTTGATCCATGATATCTGGACAACAAGTCTCCAAATCACCTCAGAAAGGGTGTGGTAATTTCTTACCTGGAGTCTTTTCAAAATGCATTCTGTGATTACATGCATGCATGCATTGCTTTAACATACATTTGCAGTAGAGTTAAAAATGCATGACTACCCAATACCTATATTTTGGGAAAATTTTGCCATAGCCCCTTTGTAAATGGGACTATCCACATGCACATAGGCATGACTAGGTGGCCATTCAAGAAAGACACCCATACACAAATTCCTACATCATGTATGCATCAATACATTGCAGTAAAAAATCCGTAAGTGTAGTCTGATTACTAGGATTATTTTTCTTGTCTACCTTTACTCATTTGTCCTCATATAGGATAAGAAATGAAAGTAAAAGGTGCCAATTTGACTGTTTCAAAAGTTAAATTTTTCACATCATTATGTTTAGCATGGTTTAATACTAACATTTGCTGTGTTCAATATTTTTTATCAAGTCATATCAGCATGAATATTCACTACTATGTGTCAAAATACATTTCATGCGATAAGTCATTTTCCAACGGACAGAAATTGGAAAAAAATACATGCATGTGTTACCAAAGACAAATGAAGAACGCTTGTGCAGTAGCGAATATGCGAAAGTTGCCCTCAACTCAGCGATCCTCGAAGAAAAGCTCTCGATTTCCTTCGTTACGTAACTTGAAAATGACTTATAAAAGCAACCATCAATGATATACATAGGCACGCAGTTGGCATAGCTAACCTCTACTCTCCCCAAAGTACACCTACAAAGACTCCTACATGGGTCCCACACCTCTGGCTTGCTCCAGTTAGAGTTGCAAAGGAGGTCTCACAAGCTAAAAAGGCCAAATCGGGAATAAAAATGCTACGCCATTGAGCGGAATAGCCTGAAATCCTGGTTTCTCATCGGTCAGAGTTAAACTCCCATAGTCTCAAAGGTATTCGCCTAAATGCAGGGTATACTATACCAATGAGCTCAGCTTTCACAGATTATGCTCGGTAATACCCCACAAAGGTCTGATGCCGTCATTTGCAGGGTCACAACCCTAAATCCTCCCCAGCGGGGGTTACAACGCAAAACCATGAAATATCAAACCTCCCCGACGGGGGTTACAACGCCGAAGTTATCAACATCTACATATCCCCGGCGGGGGTTACAACACACATCTTTCAAACATCTACGTATCCCCGGTAAAGTCACAACGCATCTTCAAATATCTACGATTCTTGGGGTTACACCTAATGCAACCATTGATACACACATCAATGAAGGTCAAGCAGCCTTGACGTCATGTTAGCTGATGGCAAGTAAACCCATCGAAGCAACCTTCCCCGGCGGGGGCCACAACACAATGCTACCATTGACACATACATCAATGAAGGTCAAGCAGCCTTGACAATGCATCTAGCAGGGATTTATCCGGTGATACACAAATCAACGAAGATCAGGCAACCCTGATAAAAATAAACTATTGGCAGTAACTCCGACAAAATGAGGGAATATGTTATACACATCCTCAAACGGACAAAGCTTTATCCCCACAGATCTCTTACACACAAAACGGGTGCTGCTCCTGGCACAATGTCTATTACAAACTTGATCTCCCTATCCGGTGGAAGACTCGAGAATTCACTTGGAAATACATCCGTGAATTCTTTAACTATAGGTATTTGTTCCATTGTTGCTCCCACTCTTTGGGTATCAACAACATGGCACAAATAACCTACACATCCCTTCCTCAATAATTTCCTAGTTTGTGTCATGGTAAGATAACACGAATGCCCCAGCGATCTATTACCATAAAATACTACCTGAGGTTGTCTCAATGTTCTAATATTCACACATTTCTTTTGACAATCTATAATTGCCCCATGGTTAAACAACCAATCCATTCCAAGAATTACATCGAATTCTCCTAACTTTATCGGTATCAAATCTACCGATAATTTACAACCCCGTATGTCTACGCAATAACTCCTATGAATATCTTCAACAATAATTATCTCTTTGTTTGCTCCTTAATATTTAAAGGTATAGGCAACTTTTCGGGAAGTAATCCTAATCGTCTAGCAAAATCACATGCTATAAACAAACAAGTAGCACCCGAATCAAACAACACATAAGCATTTATGTTATTGATCGGAATAATACCTACAACTACGTCCCTTGATGCAACTGCATCTTGGACCGTCATATTAAAGGTGTGGGCCATCGGCCTACCCGGCTGCACTGGACCACCAATAGCTAACTTACCGCTATTAGCGCCCTTATTCTCATCCGTCCCCTTCTTAAAGCAGTTCTTTGCTCTGTGGTCAGTTGACCCACACACAAAGCATCCCTTCCTGTCCACAGTTATAGCATACAACCTTCCCCTTGAGACAGACTCCTAAGTGAGTCTTCCCATAGGTCTTGCATGCCTCCATCCTCCTCTTGGGATCTCCTTGTTTCACTCCGATATTCCCAGAGTTAAACCCTTTCCTCTTCTATCCTTTGCCACTCCTGCTAGCTCCTTCGATTTTCACTTCCCCATCGACCTTTCCCTTATTCTTCTTGTCCTTGTGGTACTGGCTTAGAGCCTCATTCCCACCTTCAGTGATTATCGCCTTCTCTAGTATAGTCCCAAACAAAGTACTTTGGAACACAGATATCCGGTTATAGAGCCAGGGTTTCAAGCCCTGCTCGAATCGTCTAGCTTTCTTAACCTCAGTGTCCACTTGGTGTGGAGCAAACCTTGCCAGTTCGTTGAACTTGGCAGCGTATTGGGGAACCGTCATTTCCCCTTATTTCAAATCAAGAAACTGTATTTCCATCCTCCCCTACACACTCATGGGAAAGTAGTTCTCGAAGAAAATCTCCTTGAACCTTACCCATGTTAAGTTCTCAATACCAGCCCTAGCCTGGTTAGCCTCCCACCAAAAGTTGGCTTCTCCCTTCATCATATAGGTTGGAAAAGAAACCTTTTGATCCTCGTCGACATTTGTAATAACAAATGCCTTCTCAATTTCTTTCACCCACGTTTGGGCTTCTATAGGGTCCGTAGTTTATTTGAACTCCGGCGGACCGACACTTTTGAAATCCTTAAAAAGTAGTAGCTCGTCCTACTCTAGGATTTACAGGGATATTAGCCCCATTTCTATTAAACATGACCGTTAACAAGTTAACGAATTCTTGCATTGGGTTTACCGGACCTCCCTTCGGTTGATTTACATTAGCATCTTGATTACGTTGTCTCCTTCTTGGCGGCATTTTGTTGTTAAGATAAACAACACATCATTATTACTCTTTTCTTATTGCTTAGTTATTATTCAAAATTAAACAATAACTTCAACATTCATTGCTCAATATGTTCCATAAAAAGGCTTATATTAATTTGCTTCTTATAGTATAATACTACATCATTCACATTACACAGTCTAAACTGATTACATTACTATCCCACAATTGCTTTCCAAAAATTGGGATTTGCAAAAGACTACCCTTTGTTATACAAAAGAGGGTTTTTACATCACTACTAGATATATAATATTTACATATCTAACTCTACTCTAGCTAATACTAGATTACATTTGCCGCAAGGCATTATTAAAAAATCTGCAGTGGCAAGACCGACAATAACATCATGGCTGATAGTATGTTGAGTCTTCCCTGTCTCTATCGGATACCCAGCCACTTGCTACTGGAAATCCTTATGAGAACTCTTATGAATATAGGACATCCTCCCTATCTTCTATTTCTTGGTCTTTAGCTCCTCCCTGAGCTCAAAGACCTCTTGTTTCATCTCGTGGACCTTGTCCTTGGCTAAAACTCTTTCATCATGCTCCTACTCCCACATAGACTCCACATCTGTCTTATCTTGCAAGAAAACATGAAGCTCTGCTTTTACCTCCTTCACCTCCTTACAGTAATGGAGGTTTCTGTCTAACACTGTCATAAACAGTGACATCATCGACTCCCCCTGAGGTGTCTCTTTAGCAAGTGCTACCGGGTTGAAGGACACTACCTCCACCTCTTCTTCCGACATACCGTCGAACACCGACATTAAGTCATGGTTCTCTGAGTCTCCAGACTCAATTACCACCACTTCTGGCTCTTCTGCTATTGGGTTCGGTATAATCTCTATTTGATTAATCGATTCTTCACTTTCTACCTGTACGTCTCTATACATTCCATTTCCTCCTGACATCTATAACAAAATAATGAAGTTTGATTAGTACACGTCAGTAGAATAATAAAAACACATATCATATATATAATGCATTTTTTAGGTTAATTTCATCTTTTACTTCTTTGACTTCTCTTAAGCTTATGACTTAAGGTTTTAATTCCCCCCCCCCCCCTTAAGTTTTATAACCTAATACTTTGATACCAACTTGTGACGCCCCCAAATTCGGGTATCTTCCAACCCGACATATGGTGCTACACGGTGCTATAGTTCACATATACATTCAATTAAAATGCCTCAAAAGAATGAATATGTCTTATATATATTCCAAACAATATTCCCTTCCCAGGTTCTTTATAACCAATATATAAGTTCTTTGTCATAATATCAAATACATAACAACAATAAACCTCTACTATTACATAGATAGCGGTTCAATGAGTGCATTTTAGCCTTCCCTTTATCTTTATCGGATCCTTCGGTCTGTTCGATCTTAGCTGCATTCATATGGTTCAAGCAAGAGTGAGCATAACTAGCTCAGCAAGTATGACAATTTCATTTAAACAACATGCTTGAAACATGCAAATCATATATCTTCAATAAGTAAACAATAGTTATGAAGTACTATCGATAATTCAAAATAGCACTTCTCTTTCCTTTAAAATGTTTTACAATGACAACATTCAGTAAAACATCAATTCTGGTCCAAGACCTTGAGCATTTCATACTGTAACAACCCAGAAATTCGGATTGCCCAGAATTTAAGTTTAAAGAGTTAGTTATTAATAAAATAAATTTTTATTAATAATATTTTATGCTATGTGTGTATTAATCGTTTTAGAACCTAGGATGATTATTAATCGGGAGGATTTTGGCTACGAGCTAGACTGAATGAGTAAGACTTTTCAAGACGAAAATAAAAAAATTTCCGGGAACAAAAATATTTTCGGGGAAAAAGACGAAATAGGCACTATTCACCCGATAAAACCTAAGGGTTAGGGTTTAAATAACCTAAGCCTTTCCGAGAGTTCGGTATGTCGAAATGATATTTAATTAAAAGATTTGACAATAATATGTCGTGAAAAGTTAAGTAAGTCGATAAAAGTTTTTTTCGAAAAACGTGCAAAAATCGAACAAAATAAAAATGACGAAAAGTACTGTTATGTACTTTTCACTCGTTTAACTACGTTAGGGGAAAACGTGAAGGAAAACGCTTGACACCAAAAAGTGTTTTTCAGTTTTTCAGAAATCTGAAGAATACGTAAAAGTTAATCGGTAAAGAAAAGACGAAATATCAAAAAATATTTGAATTCCGAGAATCGCAGTTTTTAAAACTGTCGGACGAAACCCGAAAGACGGAACCACGAAACTTACAGGCCAAGTTTCGTAAATAGTAAGGAGGTTAACTAAGGAGGTGAAAATAGTAAACTTAAGGGCTATGTAAACTTAAGAAGTAAGTAAACTTAGTGCTTAAGTTATGAATAGTAAGGAGGTTTGGGGGGCGAAATGACTAAAATACCCCTAGCCTTGATTTTCTATAAATAAGAAGCTTATTTCATTATTTTGGGATTTTAAAAATCCTACACTTTGAGAGAGAGAGAGAGTTCGGATGGGAGAAAGAAGAGGAAAAGAAAGCGGAAAAGCTTGCTCGTGAGCAACCTTTGTCCAACGGAGGAGGATTAAAGAAGAGAGGTAATCCGAAAACTGAACTTTTAATGAATTTTCCTATGTTAAAACATAGTTTAATGAGAATATGAAGTAAAATATGTAATAATGATTTCATATGGTTGAAATCGTGAGAAAATGAAGAAATAAGAATTTAAAGTTTAGTTTATAAATTTCTTAAGGAAGTATATGATTCATAATGAATTAGAACGATCTGAGTGGATTATATGAATGAATAGGTAAAATAATTAAGGAATGGTGTTCTATAACATTAAATTCCAAGAAAAAGTTAAATCGTAATCCAAAATATCGATTAAAAATGAAGAACGAACGAAGAACACGCGAAGAACACAAAGAACGTTGTTGTTGGACAAATTTAAAACCATCGTAGGATAATTGTTGTTGATGGACAAGTTTAAAACCATCGTGTATAAGTTAGATGCTTATTTCTTGGTTAGGAATGGTAGAAACGTTCATGAAGAACGGATTAAAACTGAGCTATAACGAATTTATGGTGAAAATTTCGTAAAAGACGAACGAGAATTAGAAAGTTAGTAAATGAACCCGAACATGTAGGGTTTCATAATAATGTAAAAGAACATAGGAAATGTGAGTCATGGACTCAAGAACCAATGAATTCCGAGTTCGGATGACCGAATTATGGATGAACAAATAAAGAGCGTTAAAAATGTAAAACGAAAGAATGGTGAAGATTAAGCCAATTAATTGGCACGTTAACGGATTCAGAATGAAGTTTTATCCAAGGGGGATTGAAGTACGTAAGATAAGGAAGATAATGGCTTTGGAATGATCTTGTTCTGAGTTATAACGAACAAGTTATAAAAGCGGGAAGTAAGCGTCTCAAATTGGATTTAACACTTAGAGATATTTTCTAGGGTTAGGGCTTGGCGCTTGTATTTGACCATGCTATAATGCAACAGAAGTAGTGCCGCATCGGGAGTCGAGTCTTTCGCAAACTTGCACCAGCAAATGATGAGTGATAAAGAAGAGAGTGAAATGGCAATGCCGAGAGTAGGAAAAAGTCAATGATGAGATTTTAAGTGCTCAATTACGAGGATTTTAAGTTCTTCAAACGTAATGCTTAATCAAGTAAATGGAAAGATTGAATGGGATTAAAAGATAGAGAAGTCAATTCGTAGATTACATAACCAATATCTGGGGACCATAGTCGCGATGAACGAACGTGAGGGATTGCTATGGTTGTGATTCCTTAGACGTTGAGTAACGAAAGTAATGAATAACATTTCAATGTTATGTTGTGGTAATGAGAGATAAGTGTAAAGTGTATAGACGTTGTGAACACAACGTTGTTGCGATGAACGATCGGTCTTAGCATACAACGATCGGTATGACTTCGACATTAAGAAAGAATAATGAACATGGGGTTCATGGGATGGATAACGATTGAAAGTGATTAAAACCTTGAGTAAAGGTTGAATGAGAGATTAAGAGAAGAGCAACGTGAACGTTGAATACATAAACGATCCTCGTGAATCATATTCATGTCGGACGAACGTTCTAAGTATACCCTGGTTGTATGACGTAGACGTTGACGAATGTAGTAAGTAAGATAGGAATTATCAAGAAAGCCATAACGAACGGTAATAAGAGTATTGAAAGTCGAATGTGAGTCTGATAAGAATGAATCCTGAGGTATGGTATTTAGTTACTAGAAAGCTATAAGGAATGAGAAATTGACTTAGCAAATATTATAGTTTAATAGTTCGGATAAGTTAAGATAAGTTAGGTTGTGGTACGATCGTAACCATTGATGGTTGACATATGGGAGCTGGGCTAAATAATTCCTTTAGAGAGCAAAGGTATATACAAAACTGGAAACCGATCTAACTCACTATGATGGCAGTGTAGACGAGACGGGAACTTGTTTGTTGGTTGTTTGTGGGAAACCACTCAGAGTACCATATGGACTACTATCAGAGAAGTGATGTGTGCTGAGTCCTAAAGAAGTTATAAGAAGAAGATAAGAATGTAAAACATCAAAGATGATGAACGTATAAGTAAGACATCTCTGTGTGTCATGAAGCCATAGAACGGTAGTGAAAGTGGTCACGTAAACTTAGGTTGCATGAACCTGAACCCTAAGAAGTAAAGTTAAGCAAACCAATGCATAAGTCAAATATACATGACTAATTGGTGTATGTGTTGTTTTTCTTATGTGTTACATAGGAATTGAAATAAGCAGTTCAGCGTAAGCTATAGCTGAGCGTAAGGCAAGTTTCCTAACTTCATTCATATTTCAAATGAATGTTAGTTTCTTAAACTTCTCATATGTTGAACTTGAGAAGTTCTGTCTATGTGCGAATGTGCGATATTTGTGCAAGGTGGTAGAACATATGAGGCCTTGTGCCATAATGTGAACACTTCAGTGTTTCTATGAGATGAACTATTCTGTGATTTAACTGTTCAATAAGAGAATGCTCTATTTATACATGATCCGTTATTGTTAAGTCTGTGCTAATGATTCTAGCCAGACAGAATGTGTATAAAAAAGGTAGAAGAATGAAAGTATTTTTAAAATGAATGTAACTAATGTTTTAAAATGATAGGAATCCAGATTATTCCTATTATTCAAGCTGCTTCATAACCTTTATTCGGTTATCGAAGTATTAAAATAATGTTTAAATTCTTGAAGTTGTTTGTTCAACTGCTATGACTTGCTGGGCAATTGAATGCTCACACTTGCTTTAAATGAAAAACATTTTCAGCGAACGATGTTAGAAGAACTTAAGGATCCTGTAAAGATCAAATTGACTAGTATCCAGATGCAGTGTCATTTAGTATGTGAATGAGCGTGAAAATCAAGCGAAGACTTGTAATATAAAATAAGTTAAATGAACTTTAGATTAGTTTAATGAACTGTTATGTATCCTTAGTGGCGGATGAAAGTCACTTGTGTAAGATGTAAAGAATAATGTAATTATCATTATTTATAATGAAAGGAGTTATAAGGTTTTAGAACCTGAGAAATTAGAATGTATGTTGTTATATTTCAGTATATAATGATGTATGTTTGGATGAATGATGTACTTGTGACGTACGGAATCCGGGTGTGAAAATAGACTTGATTTTGGGGCGTTACAAGTTGGTATCAAAGCTGATAGGTTATAAATCTTAGGTAAGAGTACCTAAGACTATAATCGTAGAGAGAGGAATAAGAAGATCACCACGTGATCATAGTGAATCGTACTAACAGATGAGCTATTAAACGATGAATGATTTATAGTACTACGAAGTAGTACAGGAAGAAGAACTCAGATTGAGTTGTAAAGGATAACATACGAATTCAATTGAGGACTCATGTGATAGCTGAGTTGTATGAACCTTTGTTATGGGCAGAGGTTTGTGCTTGGTGTAACAACTTCTTAGCTTATTACGTTGATAATCATTGGAATTGGTCACTACTGTCCAAGATGTATATGATTTGAAGGTGAATCTTTTCTCATGTATATACTTGATAGGTAGAGAACGATAAGGTAGGTGTGAGTTCTTGAAACTCATACTTATAAAGACGCTCAAGTGACTCATAATGATATGGTAGGTTTTTGAACTTCTCAGCGAATGGACGCTTATGGTCTATCTGTGACGCCCCCAAATTCTGACCTCCACTTGGTCACTCGAATTCGGTTTGTCACGTTCTCATGGTAACACCATAACAACTAAAATCATACATTCACAACGGAAAATCTAATTTAGAATAATATACAATGATTTATTATAATTATTCCCCCAAGTCTCGCAACCTACAGTACTTAATAGATTACATAATAGTATCAAATAAAGACCTATTACATAATCCTACTTAAGCTTAAACATAGTCTTAATACAACATAATAGATTTTAAAAATAAAAGGACAAGCTAGTCGGTAGCCTTGCCCTTGGCCTTGTCTGATCCAGAGACACCTCCTTGTTCTTCCTTAACTGAAAGGTTTTAAATAAGCAAGGATGAGTACAAATTGCCCAGCAAGTAATATACAACAAAGGTAAAGAGTTTCATAACACAAGTTTGAAATAGTGAAGTATCATCTTTGAGATAGTTCAAAGTTTAAGAATAATATCATAAATAATGAATATCAACAATTCTTGGAATAAGAACGATAATTCAATATAAATCAACAGATACATATGAATTCAACGACTATCAATGTATCCAACTGGATAAACAATTTATATTTGCGGTCACTAAGGATCGTAGCCACTTGCTACGCTCTCTATCATCATCATCTATATATGGATTGGATTATTATAGAATATAGATCAATAATTGAATTAATAAAGTAGTGTTAATATGTTTACATTAATTTAAAATATTTTTAAAGACTCGTTAAAAATAATAAAATTTATAATAAATAATATTTTTATTATATTAATTAAAATTAAGAAATTATGTTGATTTTAAATTTAAAAAATAAAGAAACAGGTAGAGTATTTAATTTTAGAAGAAAGAGAAGGGAGTAGTAGTAATTACTCCTCTCTTCCTCTTCCTCTTCCTCTTTTTAGTCATTAAAAAGTTAAGTGCGTAGATGGTTATTAGGTTCCTTTCGTCAACACTTGATTAAGCTAAGCTAAGCAAAGATTAGTGTGATTGATGAGTTGGACTCTTTGACTTTATATATATGTAGAAATCATGCATGTTAGCTCAATAGGCTAAGCTTTTTCTTGAAAACATTTCTAACACAAGGCTTAATAAGGTAGCTACGAACAAAGGGACTACGTATATTCTAGCATGCTCATTTATGTGTAAAATCAGTCATGTACAGCTTACTAGGTTCACAATCTGCAGAACATGATCTCTAACATAGTTTGTTTTCAAAACTTAAAGTCCAAATCTCCATTTAAACCATATACCTTCGTTAATCATGCAAGTCTGTTAAAAACATGTTCATATTGAGTTAATATACTTGTATATACCTCTTTATATGCTAGCTTGAGTCATAAAGACTCACTAATATTGATCAGGTTATAAAATAGAAGCTTCAACTGAAAAATAGGATCTAAGGCAAATACAAGGTGCATCAAGATTAATATCTGGCAATTGCAACCATGCCTAGTTCGAGCCGAGAAATGCACCGCTTTAAGAATATTAGCCCAAAAGTAGAATTTACCCACGAAATTGATTCTAAACACTCGTGTATCAGTTTAAACATGCTCATAAGGCCATATAACAACTATATGAACATTACCCACCCTCATTAACAACCAATTCCACAAAATCAAATTTTTGAATTTTAAGAACTTAAAAACTCTGTTTACAGAAACTGGAAATGGAAAGCTAGGAATGGAAGTATACCTCTGAATTGTGAAAGAAACTTGCTCCTAATGAACTCTCAAGCTCCTAGAACACTTGTAGCTCTCAACCTCCTACTTAGAAATTCTTAGACAACTTCAAGCAACACTAACTGATAAACATGTCTACTATTTATAGAAGAAGTCTTGGACTGGGCATTGGATTTACATAAGATTGGAAACCATGGTACAATGAGATGAAACAATGGTTGCTCAAGGGTTGGCCAACTACCCAAAACTCAGCCATCATCACCTAGAGCTAGCCTTGAGGAAGAAGACGTATTCTAGCTTGGAATTACTATTTATGTACTTGTGCCACTTATTTTGGGACAAGAGTCAAAATCTCAGCAACAAGCTTAGTTGAATCTCATTTAGTTACTTTGTTATCCAAAAATAGTTTTAATGTCCAAGTGTCACTATATTAGGAGAATTTAGGGTTATCTATAGTCACGTCATATAGTCCATGTACATTAAATATACACAATAAAATAATATAGTCAAGTATTATTGTCCGGGTAGTTTCATAATTATCTCTACCACTCATATAACCATATTATAACCTTATCATATTAATAACTTATTTATTTATGTTAAATAAATAAATTTATTCCTTCCCTTGATTAATTACCACTTAATATAATATATTTTCATAAAACTTAATATATAGTCACACAATGTCACACTACATTATTTAGTATAGTTGTATTATTGTTGTATATACATAACTCATCAATATAATATTATTATATTACTAACTTACTTATTTATGTCAAGTAAATAATTTATTCACTTCCTTGATTAATTAACATCAATATTAATTAATCCAACCATCATTGATTAATGTATGTATGGATTTCCATAATCATTATTTATCTTTATAATATATTGCAAATAATAGTAATCACACGTTATTAGTTAAGTACTAAGAATTCAATATTCTACCACAACCATTAACAATTAATTAATATAACAATTAACAATTAATATTACTTAATTGTGCACTTTATTTCATGGTTTATTAATGTCACACACGCCACATAATTGTTCTATTTTATTTCCAAAGTGAAACAATTTAGTTTTCTCCAATCGTCCACTTAAGCGCGGTTGCCCGGGGCTTTATCTTGATGGGACTACCTTGATGCTACCATGCTCGACAAAGATCGCCAAGACTGGTTTAGCTTAAGCCAGTGTCAATCCCTATCGCCATACTCGTCTTACACGACATGAATTAATGTCCACAAGAGTGTTACTACAAGTCTACGAGTGTATTGATTACTTATATGAAATCACCTGATTAACACGATTAATCCTATTAATTCTCGTTTTAATCTACTTAGTGAATTTCCTCATTTTCACAATATGCCACACAAGGCATTTCACAATCCTCATTGTCAATTCACACTTCTTAATATGCATCGATCAAATACGAATCACATGATTTAATCGACTTACAAAATAATAACACTTATATTCACAGAAATATTATTTCCATTAATATATTCATTTAATAATATGGGGAAATTCTTGGGTATTACACTATCTGGGATAGTTCTTAAACTCATATTATTGTGGAAAGTTCCTGAACTCATAATGTGTGGTAAGTTGATGAACTGTACTAAGGTATAGGGATGTTTAGACTAGAAACAAGTTATTTTCAGTAGGCTTAGTATTGAAGGTGCTAGAGATATTAAGTATTGTCGCAAGTAAGACAATGAAAGAAGATGGAGAATAGGATATTCCAAGTAATCTAGCTATGCTAGATTTCAAAGTTTATTGAAATCGTGCTTATGTGTTCGCATTTTGGAAATGAAAGAATTGGTTCAACTTTTGGAACCAATGGATTTTTAAAAGAACTATTCTTGGTATGTCAATGCTAATTGTTTCGGCTAGACAGAAATTGATTTGAAATATCAAAATGAATTTTATATCATCCGTGTATTCGATGCAAGGATGGTAAAAGAATTGAGTTATTAATGCAATTGAACCTAGTGTTGGATGTGATCTTAGGATCAACAACCCGTTATGGTATGATGTATAATGACGAAGTCACAAACTAACGAAGTCCTCAACGTCTGCAAGTGAAAATGCGGTATCATGGCGATCGTCATAAAACGTTTTGATGAATTGAAAAAGAATTTAAAGAAGTAGTCGATGTCAATTGAGTTGACTAGATTAATGTTTCAAGTTGATATCCAATTTATTGGTATGGTCTAAGCTACTTGATTCGGCTATACAAATGGTATGTCATGTTTAAAGAAAATCGAGCTTTCTTTTAAGAGTTGTGCCAAACCAAATTATTTTTGTGCGAAATCTAATGATTAAGTCTGAGGTGAACACACCCCGAAATGGGGCTATTGTGACGCCCCCAAAATAGGTATACATCACCTATTTTGAGTCGCCAAATACATGGTACGGAATACAAATACAATCTTAAATATACCACATGAGCTGTGAGTTTTAATACAAATATTATCTTCTAGACAGTATTCAAACTAAAAATAAGTCCTCAATACATTTATTAAAACACTATTTCATAGAATAGTGAGGACTACTAATGCTATCATCTGGACTGTCACTCCGTTCCCCCAGAGCTAGTCCTCGCTTCGTTCCCATTTCACCGAGAGAACAATGAAAGTAAAAGGGTGAGCTCAACTAGCCTAGTAAGAAATATTATGACTAAGATAATGCAGAATAAATTATCGTTAACCTTCAACAGTGTTAAACTGATACAATATAACAAACATCAAGTTTAACTACAGCGGAATAAGCAATCCATTAAAAGAGTCAAGTAGAGAATAAAATCTACTACCTTCTATAATTTAAAAGGTTTTTCATAACTTTTATTGTTGAGGCTCAGCTTAATAAATAAACCACATCATCCCTGCACTACGGCCAAGGATATTCATTAATATCACAACCACAAATTATCCATGCACTACGGGCCAAGGATATTCGTGTATTCATCAATGGTTATAATCATGCCAACAACTGTCCATCAATGCACTACGGGCCAATGAGGACTTTTACCACATCATTTGTAATATTACGGTCATGATTATACCGAATAATTCCTGATCATAATCATACCAAGTCCATCTATGCACTATAGGCCACAGATGACTTTCAACATAATATAAACATGAGGATGATGACAATGATATACGAATTAAATAAAACAAGTTCAAGAATTAATTTATCCAGGAACCAATAACGTCCAAATTATCAACATGATACTACTTTGTGGGGTAAAACTCAAGAATGCTCAGAAGAATATTTCCATGAAAAGATACTAGATAAAGCACAAATATCAAGGATATTCCACTAATTTCATGGAGTATAAAAGCCAAAACTTTAACCAACTGAGTATAATAAAGAATGGAATAACAAAAGAAATTATCATGCATGCGATAGACCGCACGCATGAGTTATTCCAATGTAATAATAAAAAAGCGGAACGGTCAATGCGTAACGCATGCATGAGATATTCCAACAGAATAATAAATAATGGAACCAGGTCATGCATAAATGCACAGATAGGATATTCCAACAGAATAATAAAGAATGGAATAACAGAAGAATTTCACCATGTATGCGGTACTTCGCATAGACAGGTTATTCCAACATAATAATAAAGAATGAAATAATAAAAGAATTTCACCGAGTATAGGGTAGTCCACGTATACAAGTTATTCCAACAGAATAATAAAGAATGGAATAACAGAAGTTCTCTTCACGAATATAAAAGAAATAATACCCCTTACCTTAGAAGAAACTGGATATAGGAGTAGTGAAGTAGCATAATACTTTTCTTCTTTCTCTCTATAGTTTCTCTCTCTAGAGTTTCAGTGAATTCGTAAGAAATAATGAAGGAATGAGCTTCTATTTATAGGATAATGGACTAAATAGTAACTAATTCATGAACGGTCCAGTTGATTTACTTTTTAAGCGGATGGTCCCATATTAATTTACTATCAAAGATTAATAAAATATTCTAATAAAACAAAATCTTTTAAATAAAATATAATATATTCTATTTATAATCTAATAAAATGAATAACTTTATAAAAGTATTATATTTTATATAAAAAGATTTTACTATATGCAAACACTATCAGAGCACTATACAAACACTATGTATAATAGAATATTATATATTCTATTTATAGTCTAATAAAACGAATAACTTTATAAAAGTATTACATTTTTATATAAAAAGATTTTCGATTTTATTACATTTATAATAATAATAAAACAAAACTTATCACCTTTATTATAATTCACAATATTAATCAACCAGTCGTTCCTAGGAAGAGGGGTTTTCGAATAAGGATTTCTCTCCTTGGTAGCGCAATTAGGTGACCAAACCTCTCCTTGGCGTAACTTCAGACATCGTTAATATTACAAATAATAATATTAATAACTTTGTTATCTCAATTATTGATTTAATAATATATAAAATATCAACAATAATTGAATCAAATAACGTGAGATACTATGCAACAATTACTATAGCAATAATTGAACAAAACTGAGTGACTTCTCACGTAAGCATCAATAATCAAAATCGTGTGCTACTTATGCAACCACATAGAATTCGCATTTTTTTAACACCGGGTGTTTCAACAATTAACGATAAAACTTCCGAGTTATTTTCATAAAATATATTTGTCGTTTTCTCAATCCGAATAATAATTCCGCTCATGGGTCCACTAATGATTGTGTCAGTTATGCGAATATTCTCTCGTTAAAACGAATATTCCCAGACCAATCGAATATTATATAAAAACTTGCGTACTTTACAAAATTTATAAATATTGCCCACAACTATAACATTATATCAAATTCATTCCATAATATTCAAAAATAACATTCATAGAAAAATCATCTTTATTCATAAAAGTTGGGGTCTTACAATTATACAATGGGTTGATCGCCTACATATGAAAGAGGTAGTTTGCTTTCTTTGTGATTGTAAACTGACCGTGGAAGAAAGTTTACGGCGTCATGCCGTTAAACATAGTTAGAGTTCATGGTCAATTTGACCCCTCAGCAAAAGTATGATATGTTTTAAAGGAATTTTTATATTCAATATGTTTTAAAGGAATTTTTATATTCCTCGTTGTTCATCATAATTCTTGCTAAAGTTATGAAGGTGAAGGAATGTTCGAAAGATTAGGACTCCTTTGAAGAGAAGTTGAGAAGAAGAGTAAGCTAAAATTTTGAGGATGAAATTATGTGAAGAAGGGGTGAGTGTGATGACCCGGGTAAGGGTGTGGTTTTAAGAAATTCCGAGGATAAAATTTTTATAAGGGGGGCAGAGTGTAACAACCCGAAAATTTGGATTGTCCAGAATTTAAGTTTAAAGAGTTAGTTATTAATAAAATAAATTTTTATTAATAATATTTTGTGCTATGTGTTTATTAATCGTTCTAGAACCTAGGATGATTATTAATCAGGAGGATTCTGGCTACAAGCTAGACTGAATGAGTAAGAATTTTCAAGACGAAAATAAAAATTTTCCAAGAATAAAAATATTTCTGGGGAAAAAGACGAAATAGGCACTATTCACCCAACGAAACCTAAGGGTTAGGATTTGAATAACCTAAGCCTTTCAGAGAGTTTGGTATGTCGAAATGACATTTCGTCGAAAGATTTGACGATAATATGTCGTGAAAAGTTAAGTAAACCGATAAAAGTTTTTCTCGAAAAACGTACAGAAATCGAACAAAATAAAAAAAGACGAAAAGTACTGTTATGTACTTTTTACTCGTTTAACTATGTTAGGGGAAAACGTGAAGGAAAACGTGAAGGAAAACGCTTGACACCAAAAAGTGTTTTTCATTTTTTCAAAAATCCGAAGAATAAATAAAATTTAATTGGTAAAGGAAAGACGAAATATCCAAAAATATTTGGATTCCGAGAATCGCAGTTTTCAAAACTGTCGGACGAAACCCGAAAGATGGAACCACGAAACTTACAGGCTAAGTTTTGTGAATAGTAAGGAGGTTAACTAAAGAGGTGGAAATAGTAAACTTAAGGGCTAAGTAAACTTAAGGAGTAAGTAAACTTAGTGCTCAAGTCATGAATAGTAAGGAGGTTTGGGGGGCGAGATGACTAAAATACCCCTAGCCTTTGTTTTCTATAAATAGGAAGCTTATTTCATTATTTTGGGATTTTAAAAATCCTACAGTTTCAAAGAGAGAGTTCAGATGGGAGAAAGAAGAGGAAAAGAAAGCGGAAAAGCTTGCTCGTGAGCAACCTTTGTCCGACGGAGGAAGATTAATGAAGAGAGGTAATCCGAAAACTGAAC
Organism: Panax ginseng; assembly: GCA_020205605.1. NCBI lineage: Eukaryota > Viridiplantae > Streptophyta > Magnoliopsida > Apiales > Araliaceae > Panax > Panax ginseng. The sequence goes on along the minus strand of CM035139.1, from coordinate 85,762,889 downwards.
TTTTAATGAATTTTCCTATGTTAAAATATAGTTTAATGAGAATATGAAGTAAAAGATGTAAGAATGATTTCATATGGTTGAAAGCATGAGAAAATGAAGAAATAAGAATTTAAAGTTTAGTTTATAAATTTCTTAAGGAAGTATACGATTCATAATGAATTAGAACGATCCGAGTGGATTATATGAATGAGGTGGTGAAATAAGTAAGGAATGGTGTTCTATAACATTAAATTCCAAGAAAAAGTGAAATCGTAATCCAAAATATTGATTAAAAATGAAGAACGAACGAATAACACGAAGAACACGCGAAGAACATGAAGAACGTTGTTGATGGACAAATTTAAAACCATCGTAGGATAATTGTTGTTGATGGACAAGTTTAAAACCATCATGTTTAAGTTAGATTCTTATTTCTTGGTTAGGAACAGTAGAAATGTTCATGAAGAATGGATTAAAACTGAGCTATAACGAAGTTATGGTGAAAATTTTGTAAAAGACGAACGAGAATTAGAAAGTTAGTAAATGAACCCGAACATGTAGTGTTTCACAATAATAATAGAGAACGTAGGAAACGTGAGTCGTGGACTCAAGAATGAACAAATTCCGAGTTCGGATGACCGAATCACGGACGAACAAACAAAGAGCGTTAAAAACGTAAAATGAATAAAGGGTGAGGATTAAGCCAATTGAATGGCATGTTAACTTATTCAGAATGAAGTTATGTCCAAGGGGGATTGAAGTACATAAGATAAGGAAGAGAATGGCTTTGGAACGACCTTGTTCTGAGTTATAATGAATAAGTTATGAAAGCGGGAAGTAAGCGTCTCAAATTAGATTTAACACTTAGAGAAATTTTCTAGGGTTAGGGCTTGGCATCGCGGTGCCAACCATTCCTTAGAAAGCGGTCTTTGGCAGACTGAATAGGGAGCCGAGTCTTGCAAACTCACACCTCGGCATGAGAGATAAAAAGAAAAGAGAGGAAATGCAATGGAGGGGCGAGGAAAAAAACAAGATGAGATTTTAAGTGCTCAATTACTAGGGGGATGTGCAAGAAAGAAATATGATCATATAGTTCTTCAAACATAATGCCTAATCAAGTGAATGGAAAGATTAAATGGGATTAAAAGACAGAGAAGTCAAGCGGTAGATTACCTAATCGATATCCGAGGAACGTAGTCACGATGAACGCACGTGAGGGATTGCTATGGTTGTGATTCCTTAGACGTTGAGTGACAAAAGTAATGAATAACATTTTGATGTTATGTTGTGGTAATGAGAGATAAGTGTAAAGCGTATAGACATTTTGAACACAATGTTGTTGCGATGAACGATCGATCTTAGCATACAACGATCGGTATGGCTTCGACATTAAGAAAGTATAATGAATATGGGGTTCATGGGATGGATAACGATTAAAAGTGATTAAAACCTTGAGTAAAGGTTGAATGAGAGATTAAGAGAAGAGCAACGTGAACGTTGAATACATAAATGATCCTCGTGAATCGTATTCGCGTCGAACAAACGTTTTAAGTATACCCTGGTTGTATGACATAGACGTAGACATTGATGAAGGTAGTAAGTAAGATAGGAATTATCAAGAAAGCCGTAACGAATGGTAATAAGAGTATTGAAAGCCGAATGTGAGTCTGATAAGAATGAATCCTGAGGTATGGTATTTAGTTACCAAAAAGCTATAAGAAATAAGAAATTGACTTAGCGAATATTATAGTTTAATAGTTCGGATAAGTTAAGATAAGTTAGGTTGTGGTACGATCGTAACCTTTGATGGTTGACATTTGGGAGCTGGGCTAAACAATTTCTTCAGAGAGCGAAGGTATATACAAAACAGACAACCAATCTAACTCACTGTGATGGCAGTGTAGACGAGACGCGAACTTGTTTGTTGGTTGTTTGTGGGAAACCACTCAGAGTACCATATGGACTACTATCAGAGAAACGATGTGTGCTGAGTCCTAGAGAAGTTATAAGAAGAAGATAAGAATTTAAAACATCAAAGATGATGAATGTATAAGTAAGACATCTCCGTATGTCATGAAGCCATAAAACGGTAGTGAAAGTGGTCACGTAAACTTAGGTTGCAAGAACGCGAACCCTAAGAAGTAAAGTTAAACAAACCAATTTATAAGTCAAATATACATGACTAATTGGTGTATGTGTTGTTTTTCTTATGTGCTATATAGGAATTGAAATGAGCAGTTAAGTGTAAGCCGTAGCTGGGCGTAAGGCAAGTTTCCTAACTTCATTCATATTTCAAATGAATGCTAGTTTCTTAAACTTCTCATATGTTAAACTTGAGAAGTTCTGTCTATATGCGAATGTGCGATATTTGTGCAAGGTGGTAGAACATATGAGGCCTTGTGCCACAATGTGAACACTTTGGTGTTTCTATGAGATGAACTAAAAATCGAATATTTTGTAATTACTTTTAATAATGAATAAAATAATATTATTTATTATTATTGCGTGTTGAGAAGATGAAGGTTAGATTCTATAACCTAGAAAGCGTCGGAGCGTCGTAGTATTTTAACTTCGTGGGAGAATTAAAGTGTTTGAATTTCTAAAATGAAAATAAATGTTTTAGAAAATTTTTTTGAAAAACACTATTCATCGATTTACTTTCAAGAATTATTTTTGAACTTAGAAATACGTAACGTTATAATATCGAGGTGAGATCGATTATGTAATAATAACCTAAGTATGGAAAACGTAATATTTAGCATGCGGACTTAATTTGGGAGCGTTAGGTTATTAAGCGTTAAAGGAAGAGAGTTGTGATTATATAATGTGTATACATTATATGAAAGTAAAGAATGTAAGTATAATACCATGTATTGTACTATTATGTATGAAGAATGAGGTAGCGTATATTACAAATTAATATCTGAGTAAGTATATGAAAGATTATCGTGGGGTATAAAGGTTAAGTTATATAATTTAAGGTAATGGACTTGTAGGATTGATAGTCTAATATAGAAGTCAATGTATGTGATCATCAAGCCCAAGTGTTTGATTATCATAAGCCCAAACTATTGTAGCATGAGCCCATTAAGAAAGAAGCTAGATTAATTATCAAAGCCCAATGATTTAGCCATGATCCATGGGTCAAAACCAAGTAGGAAAATGGGTAAGCTTGATGGGCAAAACATAATGTGTGGTGAGCAAGTGAAGTGATGAGCACACAATGAATAATAAGGAGGTGGATGATTGAGGAGGTGGAAATGAGGAGGTGTAATAAGGAGGTGGGTGATTTAATGTCTAAAATGCCTAACCTTAGTTGCTATAAATACAAAGCTTCATTTCATTTTGAGGGTTATTATTTTCATCAACTTTCTCTCAAATATAAGCTACTTATTTGGTAGAGCAAATAAGCACTTTTAAGCAAAGCTTCTTTTGTTAGATTTCCAAGAAGAAGAAGTTAGACTTCAAAGGTATTGATCTTGTGTTCAATATTCTTTCATCTCTATTAGAATAGGTTGATAAGGGAAGTGTTATTAATGAACATGTATGCTAAGATCATGTAATAAGTTAATAAGGAATGAACTTAAGCGAATAAGTTGAATAAGCAACTTGAACATTAATAAGTTGCTAGAACCATGAAGAACTTTTTATAAGTTGTCATATGATGATTAGTATGTTGATTATAGCATGAGAACTTTGATTGAAGGACTTAAGTTGTTAATAAGTCATGAGCATGAAGATTTATAGTTCATAAGTTGAATAAGTTAATGACTTATGAGAATGAGTCAAAACCTACTTTGATTATAAGTTGGTTAATAAGTAACTTGTATTGATCTTATGTTGGTTAAAATCCATTTAGAATCATTAAGAATGAAGATTTGTGGACTTCACACGATTGGGCGATTATCGTCGAATTAAGTGAAATTCTCGGAATGGAAGTCGTATTTTGTGTTTGAAGTCGAAAACGTTGGTTTTCGATGGAGACAAGTCATATTGGTCATTATAGAGTTGCGGACTCAAAAATGGCCGGATTACGACTTGAAGCGAAGAAAAAGCGGCGTTGAGCGTTCACGAGCGTTTATCGTTTTCGATAAAAATGAACTCATAGGTGAAATTTTAGCAAAGCGAAGTCAAATAGATAAAATTCTTGCATGAGCGCGTAGATTATGAAATTTGTGAACCGTAGGCTTTTGAGCGGACCAATTAGGACTTAAAAGCGAAGAAGTTATGCGTCCGGGAAGTTAAGTAAAAATTTAAAAAGCGCATAATTATGCGAGGCCGAGAGTCATGCGCGCGGCGCGACTCAAACCCTAAAAAGCCCGCGCCATGACGTGAGGAAGCGAACCCTTGCACTGCTAACTTTACTTGCTGCATGCGACTGACGAGACCTGAGAGAGTAATTCTTGGCGCCCATGATGCTGATCCAAAAAATTTGATAGTGAAGAATAGTTTTCAAGTGTAGAAGAAAAGAGAACTTGTTAGTAATGAATTAAGATGTAATCATAACATGGTTAAGACATTGTAAGGTACTTGTAAGACACTAATGCATGTTGATTAAGAGTTAATAATCAATCGAAGATGAGCGGAATGTGAATGATGTAATGAAAGCGAAAACCCTAAATAATAGATCTAAGTTAGGATTTACATTGAGATGAAGGGTAAGATATAATAGTATACATACTTGATTGTATAATACCTAATGTGATGCGTTATATGATTATGTATTGTAGAATCATAGAGACTTAAAGTGTCGTGTGTTAATCGATGGCGAGGCGCTAAAAAGGCAAGTATTCTAACCCTTGTTCGATTCGATGCGGACAAAATTGTATAATTCATGTATTCTTTTTCGCATGAAGTTTTTAACGATGAAGTCTAAAGCCAATTCTTTACGGCTAGACTTATATTATGAATCTATCAAGCATGATTAATGTTACCAAGTTATATTGGCATGGTTTTCAATCGAAGACCAAGTATGCTAAAATGTTTTTGTCGTTTAACGGCGAGCGCGTGAGGTTGCCACAACTTAAGCGTACACGTTTAATGAATGTAGTGTTGATCAACATAGAGTACTATGAAGTGATCACTCGAAGTGCTCGTAAGCTATAGCCGGACTTACGGACTTAGTGTCGGGTTGTCCTTTTCAAAAGAACTTATGATATGCTCATAGACTTGAGCCATAATTGTTATTCTCTTGAGTATGGTTGTGTAAAAAGCGTTTTGAAGGAAAAGAAGTGCTATTTTGAATTATCGATAGTACTTACGTAACTATTGTTCGATTATTGAAGATATATGAGTTCTATGTTTCAAGCATGTTGTTTATTATTAATTGTAGTACTTATTTGAGCTAGTCATGCTCACTCTTGCTTGAACCATATGAACACGGACCGAAGATCGAAGCGGAATGAGAAGGCTCGAGGCGAGGACAAAGGAGCAGAAGCGAAGACGAACCCTTAGATTAATTATGTAATAGTATAGGTGAGCGATTGTAATATATTTGATATTATGACAAGAACAAACGAATGGGTTACAAAGAACACAGGAAATGTAATATTATTTTGGATATATAGAAGTTATATTAGTCCTTTTGTGACTATTCGGTGAATGAATGAATGAATGAATGGTAGTCTGAGTGTAGCACCATCATCGGGTTGGAAGAGACCCGGATTTGGGGCGTCACGAGGTTGGTATCAAAGCATTAGGTTATAAAACTTAAGGGAGAATTAAAAACCTTAAGTCATAACCTTAAGAGAATCGAAAAAAGTACTGAAGAAAATAACCTTATAAAAATGCATTATGATTATGTTATGTGTTTTTATTATTCTCTTGGCGTGTACTAATCAACTTAATTGTGTTGTGTAGATGTCGGGAGTAAAGCGAGATGTTTGTTAGTGATCAAGCCATTAGTGAAGAATCGGTGAACCAAATAGAGGTTATCTAGAACCCTATAGCAGCGAGCGAGTAGTAGTGATTATTGAGTGCAGGAGACTCGGAGGAAGGCTGACTACATGTCGGTGTTTGTGGGATGATAGAGGAGGAGGTAGAGGCAGTCTCCTTTAACCCGATGGCTATAGCAGGTGAGATAGCTCTGAGGGGTCGATGATGTCTCTGTTCATGTCGATGTTGGATAGAAATATCCATTCTTGTCGAGGAAGTTAAGGAGCTGAAAGCGAGAGCTCAAATTGTTAGAGAGACACAAGGCGATGTCGAGTCCATGTGGGAAGCGAGGAGCATGATGAGCAGATTTTGCTAAGGACAAAGTCCATGATTTAAAACACGAGGTCTTTGAGCTCAAGGAGGAGCTAAAGACTAAGGTGCGAAGATAGGGAGAATGTCCTATATCTATAGGAGTTCTCATCTGGATTTTCGGACGGTGGTTTGGATATCCTGTAGAGGTGGGGCAAACACGACATACTATTAGCCGTGATATCATTCTTGGGTCTTGCCAAGGCGATTTCGATAATGCCTTGAGGCAGATGTAGATTAGTGGTATTTAAGGTAGTATGTAAATATTTTGTAAGTAGTAGTGACGTAAAGCCCTTTTTGTATAGTAAAGGGTAGTCTTTTGTAAATCCCAATTTTTGGAAAGCGATAGCGGGAAAGTAATGTAATCAGCTTAGGCTGTGTATGTAACCAATGTAGTATTATACTACGAGAATGAATATAAAGATCTTTTTATGGAAAGCAATGTGTTATGGATGTTGACGTTATCATTTAATATTAATGATAACTAATAAAGAAAGGAATAATAACATGATGTGTTTATTGTATCGATAAAATGCCGTAGAAAAGAGTGCAACGTAATCAAAAATCGAGCGTAAATCAACGGAGAGGAGGTCAGGTTAATCCGATCTGAGGTTTGTTAACTTAATAACATAGCATTTAATAGAGCGAGGGGCTAATATCCCGTAAAATCAAGGAGTAACACGAGCTACGACCTTTAAGGATTTCAAAAGCGTGGGTCATGGGAGTTCAAAGGAACTACGGACCCGATCAAAGCCCAACGTGGGTTAAGGAAATAGAAGGCATTTGTAATTGCAAATGTTGTGAGGCCCGAGAAGGTTGCCTTTGCGACCTATATGATGAAGGAGAGGCCAACTTTTGGTGGGAAGCCAATCGGGCTAGGGTTGGGATAAGCGAATTTGGCGTGGGATAGGTTCAGGAGATATTCTTGAACTACTTTCCCACGAGCATGCGAGGAAGGATGGAGATGAGGTTTCTCGAGTTGAAACAAGGGGACATAGCGGTTCCCCAATATCTTGCCAAGTTCAATGAACTGGCGAGGTTCGCTCCACACCAAGTGGATCTGAGGGTGAGGAAGGCGCGATGGTTCGGCGGGGCTTGAAACCACAGCTCTATAACCATATTTTGGTGTTTCAAAGTACTTCTTTTGGAACCGTTTTAGAAAGCGATGATAATCGTAGAAGGTGGTGGTAGTGAGGCGTTGAGCCAATACCACAAAGAAAAGAAGAATAAGGGAAAGGTTGGCGGGAGAGTCAAGATTGAGGGAGCGATGGAAGTGGCGAGGTCGGGAAGAGGAAGGTATTTAGCTCTGGGGAATACGGGTGAAGCAAGGAGACCGAAGAGAGAGAATGGAGGCTGCAAGACACACATGGGAAGACTCACTTAGGAGTCATCTCAAGGGAAGGCCGTCTGCTTTACTGCTGTGGACGGGAGGGGCACATTAAGCCAAATTGTCCAAGTCAGAAGAAGAACCATGGATGCTTTGTGTGTGGATCAATGACCCACATGGCGAAAAGCTGCCGAAGAAGAAGAGACGGACGGGGCAAGGCGCTAATAGCGATAAGTTAGCTATTAGTGGTCCAGTAGCGGTGAGGAGTAGGGCGATGGGTCGTACCTTTAACATGACAGATCAAGATCTGGTTGCATCGGGGGCGTCGTCGCGAATATTATTCCGATCAACGATATCAATGCGTATGTCTTTGTTTGATTAAGGTGCTACTTGTTAGTTTATAGCATGCGATTTTGCTAGAGCGATTAGGATTACTTCCAGAAAAGTTGCCTATACCTTTAAATATTAAGGTAGCAAACGAAGAGATAATTCTGTTGAAAATGTTCATAGGAGTTGTTGCGTAGATATCTGAGGGGTTATAAATTATCGGTAGATTTATTACCAATAAAGTTAGGAGAATTGATGTAATTCTCGGAATGGATTAGTTAGTAAACCATGGGGCAATTATAGATTGTCAAAAGAAATGTGTGAACATTAAGGCGTTAGAACAACCTCGGGTAGTATTTTACGGGAATAGATCGTGGGGACGTTAAGTGTTGTTTAACCATGACACAAACTAGGAAATTATTGAGGAAGAAGTGCGTGGGTTATACATGCCATGTTGTTGATACCCAGTGGTAGCAACCATGGAACAAATACCTATAGTGAGAGAAATTCATAGATGTATTTAGAGTGAATTGCTGGTCTTCCGCCGGGATAGGGAGGCAAAATTAAGTGATAGACATTGTGCGGGGCGGCGACACGGTTTCTAGAACACCTTGTATATCGTATGGCGCCGATGGAGATGAAGGAGTTGATGATGCGATTGCAAGAAGCTGTTGGATCGGAAGTACATTCAACCAAGAGTGTCTCGTAGTAGTAGAACACTGCGATCTTTGTTTGTCGAAGAAGAAGGGCGGATCGTTAAGACTTTGTATCGACTATAGAGAGTTGAACAAGTTAACGATAAAGAATAAATACCCATTGCCGGGATCGATGATCTCTTTGATCGATTGAAAGGGGCTAAGTATTTTCTAAAATAGATTTAAAACGGGGTATCATCGGTTGAAGGTTAGGAAGGAGGATGTACTAAAAGACAGACATTGAGGACTCGTTATGGTCATTCTGAGTTTTTAGTGATGTCGTTTGGGTTGACAAATGCACCATTTGCATTCATGGATATGATGAGCAGTGTTCAAACAATACTTGGACAAATTCATTGTGGTGTTTATAGATGATATTCTAGTCTACTCTAAGGCGCTTGAAGATCATCTTTGAACACCTAAGATTAGTGTTAGAGACATTAAGGAAGGAGAAGTTGTATGCATGAAATTCACGAAGTGTGAATTTTGGTTAGAGAAGTCTGCGATTTTTAGGTCATGTCATTGACCATGAGGGGATTTCGATGGATCCGGCGAAGGTGGAAGCCGTGATGAATTAGGAACAACCAAAAATGCCGAATGAGGTGCGGAGTTTCCTAGGGTTAGCGGGTTACTTATCGAAGATTTATCCGGGATTTTTGAAGATAGCTACTCCGTTGACTAACTTGATGAGGAAGGCGGTGAAATGCTGCGTGGATGGAGAAATGTGAGGATAGTTTTCAGGAATTGAAGAAGAGAGATTGAGTGAAGCGCTGTTTTGTCATTACCCGATGACACGGAAATTTTGTAGTTTATAGCGATGCTTGCATAGAGGACTTAGTTGCGTGCTCATGCGGCATGGCAAGGTCATTAACGTATGCATCTAAGCGATTGAAGGATTATGAGAAAGTTTATCCTACTCATGATCTCGAGCTGGCCATGATAGTTTTTGCTCTAAAGATATGGAGACATTATCTTTATGGAGAAAAATGTGAGATATACACGGACCACAAAAGTCTAAAATATATCTTCACACGAAGGAGTTGAATATGAAGCGGAGGAGATGATGGTGGAGTTGATAAAGGATTCTGTTGTGAAATCTGTATCACCACAGGAAAAAGCGATGTAGTTCTTGATGCCTTAAGTAGGAAGGGTTAGGAAAAGTTGTCTTTGTTAGCAGCTCAAAAAGCGAGTTAATAACGAGAGATGGCTAGGATGGAGTTGGAAGTGAAGGCGCCAAGTGAAGGAGGACAAATGTTGTTTGCGATGGAGATGCAATCTACCATCGTAGAAAGAGTTAAAGAGGTCTGACTCAAAAGCGGATGAGTGTGGCCGGATGAAGGAAGCGGTGGTGAATGATGAAAGGATACTAAATCTGATCTTGATAATGAGGGTTATTGAGATTTGAAGGAAGAATTTGGGTTCGAATGAGGCGAAATTAAAGGCGCGGAGTTCTACTGAGGCTCATAGTTCAAGGTTTTCGATACATCTGGTAGCACTAAGATGTATCAAGATCTTGACGAGTTTACGGTGGCCAAACATGAAGAGATATAGCCGAAATACGTTAGTAGGTGCTTAACTTGTCGGAGAGTTAAGTAGAACATCAACGACCTAAGTGGCTTATTACGATCATTAGAAATTAGGAGTGGAAATGGGAGAATATCACGATGGATTTTGTGGTAGGACTTAGACTACTCGGAAGGGGTATGATCACGATTTGGGTAATAGTGGACCGGTTGGAAAAGTCGGCTCACTTTTGCCAATTAGGGTTAAGTATAACTTAGACCAATTAGCTAGACTTTATATTAAGAAATAATCTCTAGACATGGAGTGCGATGTCGATTGTGTCGGATCGTGATCCACGATTCACGTCGAACTTTTGGAGAGTCTACAAGAGCGATTGGGAGCAGCGATTGAAGCTGATACAATGTATCATCCACAGACGGATGGACGAGGCGAGAGGACAATTGAGGCGTTAGAAGATATGCTAAGATCTTGCGTCATGGATTTCAAGGGTAGTTGGGATGATCATCTACCATTAGTGGAGTTTCGCGTATAACAATAGTTATCATGCAAGCATAGGTATGCCACCTTACGAAGCTTTGTATGGGAGAAAATGCGAGCATACCTTTGTATTGGGATGAGGTAGGTAGGAGAAGCAGCAGAATGTTGGGACGAGAATTGGTGCAACGAGACGGCGGATATTGTCAAGAAGATTGAGATCGTCTTCTAGCGACTCAAGATAGACGAGAAGAAGTTTACGATCCGCGTAGAGAGAATCGAGAGTTTGAAGTAGGTTAAATGCGTATTTCTAAAAGTATCTCCACGGAAAGGAAAGATCGTTTTGGAAAGAAGGGAAATTAAGTCAGGGTTTATAGGACCTTTGAAGTATTAAAAGCGGGTGGGTGAGGTAGCTTATATGATAGCGTTACCTCCGGACCTAGAAACGAATACATAATGTATTTCACGTATCAGGTATTCGTCCTATAAAGCGGGATTATAAGCGCGTGATAGAATATGAGCCTATCCATGTCGAGAAGGACTTAGCGTGCGAGAAACGCAGATTCAAATTATCGATAGAAAAGAACAAGTTCTGCGGAATAAAGTCATACCTTAGTGAAGGTGATATGGAAGAACCACGATGCGGAAGAAACAAGCGTGGGAGTTAGAAGAAATGATGAAAAAGAATTACCCTCATTTATTTGTGTAATTTTTTTTTTTTAAGCGAGATTAAGGGACAGAATCCTTATAAGGGGAGAGAGTGTAGCATACGGAAAATCGAATATTTTGTAATTACTTTTAATAATGAATAAAATAATATTATTTATTATTATTATTACGTGTTGAGAAGATGAAGGTGGAGTTCTATAACCTAGAAAGCGTCGAGACGTCGTAGTATTATTTTAACTACGTGGGAGAATTAAAGTGTTTGAATTTCTAAAATGAAAATAAATGTTTTAGAAATTTTTTGAAAAAACTTATTCATCGATTTACTGCTTTCGGGAATTATTTTTTGAACTTAGAAAATACGTAATGTTATAATATCGAGGTGAGATCGATTATGTAATAATAACCTAAGTATGGAAAACGCGTAATATTTTTGCGGACTTAATTTGGGAGCGTTAGGTTATTAAGCGTTAAAGGAAGAGAGTTGTGATTATATAATGTGTATACATTATATGAAAGTAAAGAATGTAAGTATAATACCATGTATTGTACTATTATGTATGAAGAATGAGGTAGCATATATATTACAAATTAATATCTGAGAGTAAGTATATGAAAGATTATCGTGGGGTATAAAGGTTAAGTTATATAATTTAAGGTAATGGACTTGTAGGATTGATAGTCTAATATAGAAGTCCAATGTATGTGATCATCAAGCCCAAGTGTTTGATTATCATAAGCCCAAACTATTGTAGCATGAGCCCATTAAGAGAAGTAGTTAGATTAATTATCAAAGCCCAATGATTTAGCCATGATCCATGGGTCGAACCAAGTAGTAAATGGGTAAGCTTGATGGGCAAACATAATGTGTGGTGAGCAAGTGAAGTGATGAGCACACAATGAATAGTAAGGAGGTGGATGATTGAGGAGGTGGAAATGAGGAGGTGTAATAAGGAGGTGGGTGATTTAATGTCTAAAATTCCTAACCTTAGATTTACTATAAATACAAGCTTCATTTCATTTTTGGGGTTATTATTTTCATCAACTTTCCTCTCAAATATAAGCCACTTATTTGGTAGAGCAAATAAGCACTTTTAAGCAAAGCTTCTTTTTGTTAGATTTCCAAAGAAGAAGTTAGACTTCAAAGGTATTGATCTTGTGTTCAATATTCTTTCATCTCTATTAGAATAGGTTGATAAGGGAAGTGTTATTAATGAACATGTATGCTAAGATCATGTAATAAGTTAATAAGGAATGAACTTAAAAGCTAGAATAAGTTGAATAAGCAACTTGAACATTAATAAGTTGCTAGAACCATGAAGAACTTATTATAAGTTGTCATATGATGATTAGTATGTTGATTATAGCATGAGAACTTTGATTGAAGGACTTAAGTTGTTAATAAAGTCATGAGCATGAAGATTTATAGTTCATAAGTTGAATAAGTTAATGACTTATGAGAATGAGTCAAAACCTACTTTGATTATAAGTTGGTTAATAAGTAACTTGTAATGATCTTATGTTGGTTAAAATCCATTTAGAATCATTAGTAATGAAGATTTGATGGACTTCACACGACGATTGGGCGATTATCGTCGAATTAAATGAAATTCTCGGAATGGAAGTCGTATTTTGTGTTTGAAGTCGAAAACGTTGGTTTTTGATGGAGACAAGTCATATTGGTCATTATAGAGTTGCGGACTCGAAAATGGCCGGATTTAACTTAGAAACGAAGAAAGCGGCGTTGAGCGTTCCACGAGCGTTTATCGTTTTTCGATAAAAATGAACTCATAGGTGAAATTTTAGCAAACGAAGTCAAATAGATAAAATTCTTGCATGAGCAGCGTAGATTATGAAATTTGTGAACCGTAGGCTTTTGAGCGGACCAATTCGGACTTAAAGCGAAGAAGTTATGCGTCAGGGAAGTTAAGTAAAAATTTAAAAAGCATAATTATGCGAGGCACAGAGTCGCGCGCATGGCGACTCTCAAACCTAAAAAGCCATGCCATGCATGACGAAGGCGAACCCTTGCACTTTCTTTAACTTTCATGTTGCATGATGATGAGACCTGAGTAATTCTTGGCGGCCATGGCTTTCGATCAAAAAATTTGATAGTGAAGAATAGTTTCAAGTGTAGAAGAAAAGAGAACTTGTTAGTAATGAATTAAGATGTAATCATAACATGGTTAAGACATTGTAAGGTACTTGTAAGACACTAATGCATGTTGATTAAGAGTTAATAATCAATCGAAGATGAAGCGGAATGTGAATGGCGTAATGAAAGCGAAAACCTAAATAATGATCTAAGTTAGGATTTACATTGAGATGAAGGGTAAGATATAATAGTATACATACTTGATTGTATAATACCTAATGTGATACGTTATATGATTATGTATTGTAGAATCATAGAGACTTAAAGTGTATGCGTGTGTTAATCGATGTGGGGCGCTAAAAAGCAAGTATTCTAACCCTTGTTCGATTCGATGTCTGGACAAAATTGTGTAATTCATGTATTCTTTACGCATGAAGTTTTTAACGATGAAGTCTAAAGCCAATTCTTTTGGCTAGACTTATATTATGAATCTATCAAGCATGATTAATGTTACCAAGTTATATTGGCATGGTTTTCAATCGAAGACCAAGTATGCTAAAATGTTTTTGTCGTTTAACGGCGAGGCGTGTGAGGTTGCCACAACTTAAGCGTACACGTTTAATGAATGTAGTGTTGATCGACATAGAGTACTATGAGTGATCACTTTCGAAGTGCTAAATAAGCTATATATGGACTTACGGACTTAGTGTCGGGTTGTCCTTTTCAAAAGAACTTATGATATGCTCATAGACTTGAGCCATAATTGTTATTCTCTTGAGTATGGTTGTGTAAAAAAGCGTTTTGAAGGAAAAGAAGTGCTATTTTGAATTATCGATAGTACTTAACTATATTATTCGATTATTGAAGATATATGAGTTCTATGTTTCAAGCATGTTGTTTATTAGAATTGTAGTACTTCTTTGAGCTAGTCATGCTCACTCTTGCTTGAACCATATGAACCAATGACCCGAAGATCGAAAGCTCGAAGAGGCTAATAGAGGAGCAAGGCAAAAACGAACGAACCCTTAGATTAATTATGTAATAGTATAGGTGAGCGATTGTAATATATTTGATATTATGACAAGAACAAGCGAATGGGTTACAAAGAACACAGGAAATGTAATATTATTTTGGATATATAGAAGTTATATTAGTCCTTTTGTGACTATTGGGGTGAATGAATGAATGAATGGTAGTCTGTAGTAGCACCATCATCGGGTTGGAAGAGACCCGTACATTAAGTTTTAGTTCATTACTAATCAATTAACTTCCTTTCTTTACTTATAAACTTTCCTTACTATGCATGATCTAGTGTTGGTGTTTGTGGCGCCATCTTCTTACTTGTCTGCGTGCTACTGCTGTGCAGAGTTAATAGTGGTCGAGGTGCATGCTCAAAGCGCTACTGGCCATGAGTCCTAGTTCTAATGGTTGCGTTGCGATGCCACTCTTTAGTAGTTAAATTCCCGACTTAGCGTTGCGGCGTGAGTCACATTGCAAAACTGTCGTGACTATGACGTGACTCTGATGAAGAAGTCAGGCATGGTCACGGTCTTTGCGACACCACTTTTTTGCCTTCAATTTGGCCAAGCCATGGCCACTTGACTCTGTACCGCATTCTTGATAGTTTTGTTTTACACAACGAACTTCTCGGACTCTAAATTTGATCATTTTAAGTCTGAATTGGCTCGTTCAAAAGCTATTAGCTCAAAAATCATATACTCTACCTGTTTATGAAAGAATTTTACATTTTCAACTTCGTGAACTCAAAATTCAACTATTAGTCCATTTTTAACGAAAATGATAAACGTTTCGTGAACTTTCAACGCTCGTTTCTTCGTTCTAAGTTGGAATTCAGTCATTTTCGAGTCTGCAACTCTATAATGCCAAATAAGACTTGTCCCCTATAGACACTCAAAATTTTCTGTACACCTGTTACTAACATTGCAGGAGGGCAGATTTGTCTTTTGGAGATAACCCTGGAAGACAACTCACATCCATTTCGGATACTACCGGAAGTTCAGTATCAACCCCGGAACACACACCGGGAACATCATTTCCAACCTTGGAGATAACCCCGAGTTTCTTCCTTGGAGATAACCCCAAGGAATGTTGTTACAGTTCCGGCGATAACTCCGGAAATGCTTGTTTCAAATGCATGTTATCAGCTTCAATCTCAGACCTCCTGTCGAGGCACTCATACCTCAGATCCGAAGCTAGCACTGGGCAGACAGGCACACTTATAGATGACCTTGTGGCATTCAAATACCTACAGCAGTCCAATCTCAGCTGTAACCTTGAGCAACGTCTGCTTTCAACTCAAACCGGAAGTAACCCCGATGAGGAGTCAAACGTCATCTTGCCACCTCAACACCTGCGCGTCGTCTCAACACTTCATATATACATACAACAATGTCCTACAAGAACCAGGAGTTCGAATCCGAGTGACTATTACGCTGGCAAAGGCGGCCGGATAGAATTTGAAGCTTGAAGACCATAGGCATGGTCCCCTCTTCCTGACTTCGTACAACCTCTAATCCCATGTCATTGCATAACTCTCGACACAAGCGGTCTGAAGAAGGTCTTAAATACCTCGTTCAGATGCTTGGATTGAAGTTCTACAAGTTCGAGCGGACATTCTGATTACATGAGTGCACGTGCGTTCTTGAGATGACAAGACCCATGGAACTCTGGGCACCCCGACAATGTGAGTGTGCATCTGCCAGTGCAGGTACACCTGTGGCTCCCCCCTCTAAAAATAGAGGGCTTGGGGTGGCCATTTGAAAAAAAAGAGAGGCGAGGAAGCCCTGTCCAATTTGCTCTATACACAACCTATATTGAGTGTTTCCTCATTTTAAACATCTGTTAGCTCATATATAGCAACATTTTTACCAGCGGGAGCTGAATGTTTATCCATCTAGAGTCATAGAAGCCTGCATTGGTAGCCCACCGTAAGCCTTCTCACACTCTATAAAGCCTTTCTCTTCATCTTTGCACACACTATTCTACACATTGAGAGTCGTGTTGTGTGCATATGCCCGGACTTTGGTCCGTGGTTTTCATTTCAATCTGTATATATATACTTATATATGTATATATTTATATATATATATATATATATATATATATATATATAAAGTATATATGGACTAACATTATTGAGTTATGCCTCGATTGAGCCTAGACTTATGTCCTGGGCGTTTACTTGCTTATATATATATATATATATATATATATATATATATATATATATATATATATAATTGTTATGGATATATATCAATATGACCTGGATTTTATATCTCGTGCATTCTATGCTTTTATATATATATATAAGTATATATATATATATATATATATATATATATATATATATATATATATATAATTGTTGTTTGACATATCCGATGAGCAGGGCATTTATCGCTTATATATATATATATATATATATATATATATAAAATTGTCCGAGTTCGGAATTTACTTGAGGCCTTTTACTACTTTATTTACATTTAGTCCCTTTAGAGTTTACTTAAGTGGCGAGTTGATAAATCTTTTATTGCTTTATTTACATTTAGTCCCACAGGAGTTTACTTAAGTGGCGATTGATACGCATTCTTCGCTTTATTTACTTTTCTGATCCCTAATGGAGTCGCTTCGTGGTGGTTGATCATGTCCATATATATATATATATATATATATATATATATATATATATATATATATACCATTTGGGGGCGGAAGCAGATAAACAAGAGATACAGAAAGAGATGAAGCAGAGATGCATATAGAATACAATACAATAAAAACAATTAATAAATAAAAACAGTTTTATTGATTACTGAAACTATATACAAACTGAAATTGAATTAACTTACAACTTAGAACATTTAACTGGAGAAGAAGAGAAGAGGGGTTAAGTAGACTTAATCAGAGGTAGAAACTAAAGATTTGTCTGAGAGAGAGAGCTCAGAGTCTTTCTAAGTTTTGAAGTCTGAAAAACCAACTGATCTCGGTTTCCTTTTTATAATGCAAGGAAGAGAAGCTGTTACAATAGTAGGGGTAAAGTAAAACATTTTACATAAGTGAAAACATGTTACTTAAGTAAAAGAGAAAGTAAAAGTAAAAGTAAAATAACTACTTTTGACTAAAGGCAAACACTTTCATTTGCTTTTGGAAAAATCGGTAAACGACTTTATGAATGATTGGGATATATAAGTAGATCGCAATGCTTTCGATTGAAAAGCGTTCCTTTGATGAGTAATTTGCCCGGCGGCAGAACCGGGTCGAATGGAATGGAACTGGCCGAAAAAAGGAACTAATGAACTCAAAGTGAATAGATCCACGAGCATCCTCAAGGTTAGTTCGTGCCATAAGGATCATAGTCGCCATCATCATCAATGTGAATCAATGATGAATCACCACAGGAAGAATGATTGAAGCCTCTTCATGCAAAGCTTCATCAATTCTTTTATTGAGTACACAGCAATTTTAGTAACTCTTTCTTTGGTGCAATCTTTAAAATCTGAAATACTTGGGAACATGATGAACTCGAAGGACTAACTTTGGATATTGACTTTGTGGCGATTCGACTCCTTTTCTTTAATGGGCGGAGAAGCCGCAATCGATGGGAGAGGCTGGGATCGAACAACGGAAATTCTGATGAACCTGAGTGACTATTCTATCAATGTTGAATTTATCCCACCACTTAATGTAAAAGAGGCGAGATACTCGGGAAGTGGATCATTAAGAATCTTTGTTGACCTGGAGAACACGGAGGTGAGAGACAAGACTCCCGTTTAAGAATCCAAGGAATTTTGTATTTACTTGACGAATAAAAAGAGTGGGAGGAACCCCTTCATTCAAAGGGATAGGTTTATAATGGTTATTGAAATGATTTAATTGGACCTTTAAAGGGTCGTGAAGAAGATCATAACAAGATCCTAACCTATACCACCAAAGGACGAACCAATAGGAAATGGACTTTTGAATTTATGGTCAAATTGTATGAACCATGAATGGTCGAGGACTCATTCGGTGAAGGAGGACCTTATACCGAAAGCTTCAATGTAATCATAATAGCAAAATTGATGATCTTGACTAGAAAGGTTCATGAGATCGGAGGATTCTTCCCCAATCGAGATTTGAATAAATCATTTAATATCATAGAATGATAAAGAACTTTTGATTTATCATTCGTGCATAAATAGGTTTGATGTTTACTTGACTCGGTTTCTAGCGAGAATATCCTTATAGTACACAAGGAACTTATAAGGGGCTAGAGGGTCTGAAATGCCATCCGTGGGGAAAGAAGCTGGCGGCAAGTTTATTGACTCGATCTTTTTGGTTTCATCGGTTCAATATGGAATAAGTAACTTTCCCATTCGAGCATATACTCGCAGGAGAATGACTAGAAAGTGAGGATGAAGCCTTAGCAGGATTCTTGAATGGGTCAATCAGAATAGTTGGTAGCCAAAGCCGAATGTAAGGCTTAGGCATGGTGCCAAGAATAGTGAATTTATTCTTTGGTTTGAATCTGTAGGGTTAATCGGGTGAGGAACCATAGCTCCTCTCTGGTGATTAATTGGGCTGAAGGCGGCGACAAGACCCACGTGAGGACGATGCTCCTCTAGTGCTCATTTATGAATGGTACTGTATTAATAAATTCTCTGGTAAGAAAATCGGGGACCTGAATTGTTACTTCCTTTGATGTATTCATTTCAAAATCAAAAATGCTTAATAGAGCTTGACATCTAGCTTAAAGAATGCTTAGAGGCTAGATTTTCAACATCCTTTTCTAATATATATTTCTTGACTTTACAATCTATACGAACTAAGAATTTTTGTTTAATAAATCATTACGAAAATTAGAAATACATAATACAAGATGAAAGTATTTCTTTTTAATAGTACTATAATTTAATTGTGTAGTATTCCATGCACCTGAATGAAAACGAACAATTTGTTCGAAAGAATTAGGTGTTAACTTTTGTTTGAGTAATGCCTCCGGCCAATATCCGAGGCGTCGGTTTCAACAATTTTAAATCTTTGAATCATTGGAAATTCCAAGACAGGTAATGCCTTGGCGTATTTTTTAACTTGTTGAACGACGGAAGTATGAATGTCGATCCAAGGTGGAGGATTGTCTTCTGCAAACTTATTTGAAAAAGAGGTTTGCAGATCTTCTGAGATTCTTGTAAAACTTTCCTATGTAATTCAATGAGCCAAGAAACCTCTGCGGTTGGGTTTTATTGGTTTATCTTATCGGAAACTTGTCGTGAATTGAATAAGCTTTCGCTCAATGGGCTTTGGACTTGTCCTCTAAAGATATTAAGACCAAGAAACCTTATTCGGACACTCAAACAAAGTTGCATTTGGAAGGTGAAAGAACTAAACCATTATCTTTAATTGTCTTGAAGAAAGATTTCAAGTGTTTAATGTGTTCTTCAATGGTCATTGAAAAAAACAAGGATATCGTCAATATAGACTACAATAAAATGGTGAAAGGTTTTATATATATCATTGAGAATATTTTGAAATTCACTTGGGGGCATTTTTCGGAATGAATGCTGGACATTCCATTCATAATGTCCGAATGGAGTGGTGAATGCGCTTTATAACTATCGTCGGGATGAATGGCAATTTGCGAAGAACCGGATTTAAGGTCAATTCTTGAAAATAGTGGCATTACTTAATCTATTGACTAGGTCGTCTTTATTGGGAAGGGTATCTAATCCATTCCAAAACTTTGTTCAATGGTTTATAATTGATGACTAGACGAGAACTCCTCTTTCTTTCTCCTTCTTCATTGTTTACGTAAAATGCGTGGCAAGACCGGGAGATTTCTTTGGGTTTAATAAGACCTTTACTAAGGAGATCATTGATTTCCTTTTGCATAATTCCATTTGTTAAGTGATTCATCTGAATAGGCCTAGCCTTAGTAGGAATTAAATGTTCTTTAAATTCCTTAGCATAAGGAGCTAACCGTATCTTCTTCCTATACCAAAAGGCATTGGGAGAATCAAAACAAAGGTTATTTTTTAAATATGTTTTTAATTCTTCAATTTTTTTCTTGAACTTTTCTATTAAGAAGTTGCTCTTCAATTCTTTTATATTTAACTTCTTCTTTTAAGAAATTTAAATGTGTGATTTCTGATTGAGTAGATTTATTGATTTTGAGATGGATTCTTCTTGAATGAATTTTAAATCTCTTTCTTTTGGTTTAATAAGAAATTTAAATGTTATTTTCTTACCTAAGTGTCTCGACTTTAGGCCTTCGTTATTAGTAGTAAATGGGTAAAAAGTAAATATATAAATGGTAATCCTAAAATGACTTTATCGGTGAGGTTGCGGATCAAAACAAATGATGTTTTGAAACACATATTATCTTAGAGATATGTACTTTTGGTAATTTATATTTAATTTCCATTTGATTGCCATTAAATGAGTTTAATCTTTCCTTTGGTTTTCCTAAAATATTTGGTTGGGATCAAGCCTTCACATATGCGCTTTAAATCACGCACTTTGTCAACCAAGCGGAAAATCGTATGAGAAGCTTTTATCAACAACCGAGTTAATCGAGATGTACCATTTTGAATGGTAATGTCTTTAATTCTTTTAAGCGTGAGACCTTGAACAAAAGATCGAGATCATTTTTAGCATGCCGTAAGACTCGGGCTCATTATCATGATTTTCATCACTAGATGAGGAGTCGTTAATTTGAAGACCCGGATCTTTTATCTTCAAAATCCTTTTTAAATTAAAACTTCTAATTTGAGATTAGTAATTTCTTTTTTAAGTTTATTAACTTCTAGATTCAATTTTGGGAGGTGATTTCTTTAATAGGAGTTTTAAATCTTTCTAATGTTTTATTAAGGCTAAAAATTGGTTTTTCTTTGGCTTTAATGAATTTTTCATTACTATCCTTAGTTAATAAATCCTTTAACTGTTTAGTGTACTGAGCCTTTAGTTTGGGATCAGTAATTTTACTAATTAGATCAATTAATAAAGAACTTTCTTCATCATCTTTGTTAATTACATTAATTCTTTTTGTGCAACATTGCTCATTGCAATTGTCTGCGCAAATAGTGACTTCTCCTGTATCACTGCTAGACGTGTTATTGCTTTTATTACTAGAGGGACTAGAAGATTCTTCATTACTACTGACATCATTTTCTATTCGCATAAGTTCTAGGATTTGCTCAGTGTCTTCACTAGAAATATTTAACTGATTTAATTTTTGTTTTATTTTACATTCATTTTTGTAATGACCCTTTTGTCCACAATTGTGGCAAATAACTTTACTTTTATCATATTTTTTAGATTTGGATTTTTTAATATTCCTTTTATTAGTAGTTTTGGGCTTATTATAATAATTGTCTTGATTCCTGTTTTCGTGGTAACGACGCTTTCTTTTATGATGTTTAGTAATTTTGTGAGATTCAATATGTTTATGCCTTGGCTTCCTTACGAGGGAGCTACAGGGTAAAACCATATTGTTCACAAAAAGTGCCTAATTCATATTTATCTTTCTTCTTATCTTTACTAGCTTGTTTGGCTAATTTGAAATCAATACACATTTTTAATCCAATTTTTGAATGTGACTTATTATATCACCGTAGGTTAAGTTATCATAATCAATGTAGCCAAGATTTTTACCCAATTCTTCACACGAACCTTATGGGCAAATAAAGAGGGTAAACCGTTGATGAATTTTTTTCTTTCTAGAAAGGTTTATTCTCGTCTATCATGACAACATAACTCTGGACGTAAAAACATCTTTGTACCACCTAAAGTCACTTAGAAAGGGACAAGTGAGATTACTTAATCGATCGTGAATTCTTTCTGTTATATTCTTTGGGAGTGCCAATGAAGTGTTTTATTATTGTAAATATAAGTGTATTAACTCCATCAAAGTGAATAGATGCCAATATCCTCATTGAAGATAGGGTTTCCATCAAGATCCAATTTGACGGCATGGATTATTGATATTCTAGTATCTTCATTGAGATGTTTTTCCACCAAGATCACGAGAATACCGGGTGAATCCATTAACAATTAATTCAACAATATCTGGTTGAGATAGATTGTTGAATTTGGTGATGTATATTGTTGCCACCATAGACATATGGTTTAATTTATTTAAAATTTCATGTTCACTAAACCCATCAATGTTCCATTCAGTAAATTTTATTAGATGAAACTCGAGAACTGTTTATCTAAGTTTCTTTCTTGGCTATGTAAGTCCGGAGGAGTAGGTCTAGAGTACCAATTCCTAGTTATCTTTGGTGTTTTAATCTGTTAATTTGTTAATTTGATCATTTAAATCACGGTATTGAATCGATGATCGAAATTATCTCGATTGATAATCGCTTCAACATCGGTTTAACTTGATCAATCGCGACATAGTACCACTTGTACCGAGTTCATTTTAAGTTTTTTGAATAACTTATCAATAGATTTAACTAAATTATCATCATCGGATGGTAATCCTAACTTGTGTCTCATTTTCCAGTAACTTTATTAAAGGATGTTCAATTTTAAATGGGTTTTTATAATAGATTCTTCAATTTTTCCTCAATCCTATCTAGTCAGTTTTCCAACTGTTGCTAGATATTGATTACTAAAGTTTAATTGTTCAATAATTTTTTATCGTTGTTATTAGCATCGGGAAGTTTTAAATGGGTGGTTTGACAACAAGATTTATATTTAATCGAGATTAGAATTGTTTCTAAAGGAGGATGACTAGAAGAAACTTTTTTACTTATCTTCTTTAACCAATCGTGTTTTGGTAATGACGTTACATTTACTTTGAAATTGTTCATACCAATCATAAAATGAAATATTCATTCTTTCATTTTAATAAATCTTTTCCATCTATTTATTATTTTATCACGCTCCTTTTCCGTCGTGGGGTGATTGGATCTAAATAGATGTCTTTTTTCTTTATTAGATTTAGCATTAAAATCTTTTACTAGATTATCCCGCTTAAAAACGAACTCCTTTTTTATAACTCTTAATTGATTGTTAATGGGGATATCAAAATCAATTGAGTGGGCATCACGGAAGAAGTGGGAGAAGAAGAACTTTCTTTCTTCAACAAAATCTCTATGAGTATAACAAGGATGACTAGTTTGACCTTGATTGAGAACGCCTTTTAACTTAACATTTTTGATTGAAGGATTACTTTGAGTACTTGATGTCTCTTCTAGTATGGATAACTCAAGGGGTTTGAGAACCTGAAATGTCTTCAATAATTATTGAATGTCTTAATACGTTCAAAACTAATTTTAACATTCCATCGGAAAATTGTTGAATATTTTCAATATTTAATAAATTATTAACTATGGGTCAGTGGGGGTAATTCATTAGGTAGAGTCCTTGGTGAGGAAGCGTAATATCCTTCCGGAGAATTGTTCTTGGAACTTGAATATTAGCATCGGTAGTAGAGCTTTGAATTAAAAGCATTAAATCTTTAGGGCTTTTATTTAAAACATGAACATTTAAGTTTGTTTTTCATTGTTTTATAATAAATCCTATAAATTAAAGCAATAGCCGAGAACCCTCAATCATATGGTGATTTCACATGAAGTTTTAATATTTAATGTTAAAGCCTTTAATAAATCTTTGATCACTAAGACTTAAGGTGAAATCGGAAAGCAATTAAAATGGACAGGAGTTCATTGTGCAAACTTGATTCCATAGCACCTATATCTATACTGGTGATAATTCAAAAATCGAGCATCTATTAGGCAGAGATAGATGCGTGAGTTAATTCCTTTAATGTTTAATGGTTTTACTTGCAACTTGAATTAATCCAATATGAATAAAATTGTAACCCTTTTTCCTATGTTTTAATAACATCGTGTCAAGAAGACTACAATTTTCATATTCTTTATTAATAAGCGTAAACTTTCTCAACCTGTTTTTGACATTATAATCGGTTTTAAAATTATCTAAAATGTTGGTGATAAATTTCTTTTGGAGAAACTCTTGGTATATTCCACTTGTGTAAGGCTTGACTAATATTTTCATAGTTGTGAGATTCTTGGTTAACTATGTTCAGGGACGGAAGGTAAAGTTGACCTTTGACTAGTTGAAGAGTTAGATCTAAATAACCTATTCATTGTCTTGGTTTCAAAACAAAATTTCACTCTTTATCTTCCATACGCACCCTCTCTTACCTTGAGTAGACTCATACCCAAACCTAATACAGCTAAACACACACAAGAGACTTACACAGGTGAAGGAGGAAGGGTGGACTACAAATAAGTTAGGTGACTTCCGATAAAGAAAAAGAAGATGTTTTGAAAATAGTATGAATGAAATAGATTACTTATTTCTTATCGCCTACTAGAACAAAAGAACAACTTGGCAAGAGAGTAATGACTAACATTATCGACTAACATATATATATATATGTATATATATTTATATATGGACTAACATTATCGAGTTATGCCTCGATTGAGCCTGAACTTATGTCCTGGAGGCGTTTACTTGCTTATATATATATATATATATATATATATATATATATATATATATATATAATTGTTGTTTAATATATCTCGATGAGCCCGGATTTTATATCCTATATTATCGCTTTTTTATATATATATATATATATATATATATATATATATATATATATATATATATATATATATATATATATATATATATTATTGCTTGACATATCCGATGAGCCAGATTTTATATCCTAGAGGCTGGGCTTTATATCTCTTTATTTTTTTATATATATATATATATATATATATATATATATATATATATATATATATATATATATTTACATTTCGTTTACATCCGAGTTTACTAGAGTTTACTTGATCACTTTTTACAACTTTATTTACATTTAGTCCTCGCCTGAGTTTACTTCATGGCGCTTGATCGCTTTTACTACTTTATTTACATTTAGTCCCTCTCGAGTTTACTTCGTGGTGGTTGATCGCTTTTACGCCTTTTATTTACTTTTCGATCCCCATGGAGTCACTTCGTGGTACTGATCATGTCCATATATATATATATATATATATATATATATATATATATATATATATATATATATATATATATATATATATATTACCTCTTTATATATTTACATTTCGATCCCCATGGAGTTGCTTCGTGGTGGTGGTTAATCATGTCCATATATATATATTTACACAACTTTTATATATATAACTACTTCGCTTTTCATATAAATTGTGCTATCATGTGAGCCTAGAATCATGTGATCACAGATTCAAGATAATCGAATCTAGATTCGGGTTCCTGTGATGGACATTTTCAAATTAAAGCGACTTTTGTACATTATTTACAAGTGTATGAATTTCCTTAGATGGTCATCATGCCCATGAGGAGTTCTAAGATCGCTATATATTATTTTCTCAAAGATGCCTCAGATCTCAAAAATAAAAGCAAAAAGTTTTAACATTTAATAATAAAATGGAAGTATCAAAGGCCTCAATTACTATTGAGCACATGGTTTGAAAAACCTCTTTTACAAAACTTCATTGCTATATCTTGTTTAAAACTGAATTTTTATATAAATTCAAATCCTCTGTATATAGGTGCGAACGAGGCATAGCACTACTTCCAAATAAATTGCACATTGATCTACACACACACACACACACACACACATTCATATAACAATTTCTTAAAAAGTGGTGGTCACCGTGGCAACACGGATGTCGGGGGGTGCCTAACACCTTCTCTCCGCATAATCAAGCCCCCGAACCTAAATGAATCTCGGTTTCACAGATCCATTTAGCAGTGTCACATCACTGGGTTAATGTGCAAACCTTTTCCGGTTGTGTTGGTGCAACCAGTTAAAAACACCAACTGGCGACTCTTAAAGTCAAATCGTCGACATTACACATGTCGAACCTTTTTCACTTGTTTTTTCAAACAAATCTCACATTAACATGAGAACACCAAAGAACAAGTAACGAAAAGGGACAACTAAAAATCCCGACGACGACAGTGGCGTACTCACCTGGGATTCCAAAGAAGAGGGCTTAAGCCGCTATTACAAGCTTTTTAAACTCATATATGTTTGTGTGTGAATGTTGCATTTACATTTATGATGAATGTGTATGAATGCATTTTACTTATCGCACTATAAAAAAATATCTATCTATGTGATATTAGTGCTTCGCACATGTCATCATTTTCATAAACGGTGAGACACGCGTTATATGTGAATGTATGTTGTGTGGTTCTTCCATCGAGGCTATCCTGCTTGTTTGATTATCGGACTCAGAGGGAGACTAATTCCAATGAGGCTCAGAAAGGCACCACCCAGATTCGCTCCAATTGAAAGACCTGATTAACTTCCCGCCAAGTAGATTGCGATGATCCGGGGACCTTCATGCCAAAAAGCTGCGAGACTAACCCTAAGATAGGTCAACCTCTGATAAACCAAACGCAGAGGAAAGTCTCTTCATGCTTTCCATTTTCAATTACTTATAAAAGCATTTACTTGTAATTTCATTCCATGCTCATCTTTATGTAATGGAAAATATAAAGAATATATGTGTATATATGACATGTTATCAATTAACACCCATTTTTGCAGGATAATATTCCTAAAACTACACACATTATGATAACATTTACATTATCCCTAAGACTAAACTATATAAGTTTTTTGTAGGGAAATAATTGGGCCATTACCCTCTCAAAATCCAAAAGGCCACGAGCCTACGTACCAATCACCATGTCTTCTTCCTGACTACCTAATCCTATTTCTCGAGAAGAATTTGATGGATTAAGTAAACAAATCACGATTTGGGTCATTATTCTAAAAGAATTGCATCAATCTACTCAAGGTACAAAGATGCCTACACATACGTAATCCTCTCGCACAAGGAGGAGCTCAAGGTTTGGAAAAACAATTCTAGAACCTCGCTTAGATACTACCAACAAAGACCCCGAAACACCCATCTCAAAGGAGATCCGCATACCGGTGATATCGGAAGAAGGTCCTCCAAATGGAGGAAACTATCTGTGCTCTCAAAGGATTGGAACACATGGAAGTGTCTCATATGTCGACCTTTGCATATTCCCCGTGTTCATTATCCGTAGAAATTCAAAACCCCGATTTTGAAAAGTATGATGGATTAGGGATCCTTATACATATTTGAAGGTGTTTATTGAGAACTTGGATCTTATGGAAAATGAGAAGCTCAAAATGTAAATTGTTTCTAGAAGAGTCTGACCGAGAAGCCTGCTCATGGTATACCAGATTAGACAACTCCAAGATCCATAGTGGGAAGAGCTAGCTCACGCCTTCCCCACTCAATACGCTTTTCAATCTCGGATGGCTCCCTCGACCTGCACCAAATTACCAAGGTCAAGAAATAGTCTAATGCGTCTTTCAGAGAGTATGCTCAAAGGTGGAGGTGCCTTGCTACTCAAGTTATTCCTTCCATGACAGATTCAGAAATGGTCATAACTTTCATAGACATACAGGAAGCTCCCTTCTATGAGAGAGTCTTAGCTGGTATTGGCAAGCCATTCTCTGAAATGATCAAACACGGAGAGATGGCTGAGATGGGATTGAAGTCTGGTAAGATTCAAGACCTAGCCACTCTTAAAGCAGTTGCTGAGCACATCCAGTCCGAATCTTATGGAAACAACCCCCAGAGGGTCCATAAAAAGAAAGAGGAGGATGTTTCCTTGATACTACAAGGGCAGAAAGGCAATCAGAACATGCCTATACAGAAAAAAAATTACTCCTCTTTCCAAGCATAGTCTTCAAACCCTCCATTGCCTAAAAGTGGAGAAGTAAAGCGCCCTCGAACGTTCACACCCTTAGGGTACTCGTTCGAGAATATTCTTGCTCTTTTGACTACTTAGAAGAAAATTATACTTCTTCTTCCACCAGCCAACCCTAATGGGAAGGGTTTTAATGCTACTCAGAAGTGTGTTTATCATGCCGGAGCACCTGGACATGACAATCAAGATTGTTGGGCCTTGAAACACAAGATCCAAGATTTAATAGACAATGGTGAGATCGTGGTCACCAAACCAGATCAACTTCATGTGCAAGACAACCCTCTCCCTCAACACAAAGAGGAAGAGGTCAACATGATTAGTTGGAGCACTGGACAGAGTTCCAGTTTTAATGGTGAATCCCAGACCATCAAGGATGGTGTTGATAGATGGGATTACGCAAAGTTCCAATTTACTATGGAACGAAAGTTGAAAGCTCTTTGCAAGCAAATTAAGTAATTGGCAGAACTGGTGACCCACCAACATCAAGTCACACGCCAATTAATCAGCCAGGAGCATGCCTATCTCCTTCCTTTTGTTATGAATGCTCCACCATCACCTTCAAAAAGCAAAGTTATGGAGGATAAGGTTGTAAAGAGAGCAAATGCTAAAGCCCATCAGGATTTTGCCAATCAGAGGGAATTTACCTATCTGGGCCAACCTATGGAGGAGATATTTCAAATGTTGATCAATGAATAAAGAATTACCTCCCTTCTGCCTCCAATCAATCCCCATTCAAGACGGTTCAACTCCGATAGGAGTATGTCAATATCATTCACATTCTCGCGGTCACAACACAAAAGAATGTTGGGCACTCCGCCATCTCATTCATAATCTTATTGATAGCGCAAGGTCCTGCAAATTGCGAGATGATGACATTGTACAACTCAAGAGTGGGAATACATGTCCTACCAAATGGAAGGGATCAGTAGCAGTTATATCCGACGAGGATGATGAGACTATTAAATCATTTCCCATACAAGCAATTCAACTCAAAGGAGCAGACAATCCTTTGAAAGTGGCCGCACCAGAGCCAATTTCTTTACGCTTCAGACCACAATATCCTGTTGTCAGCTTACACAAAGTTCTATGGAATTATGGAGAAGCTGAAGGATCCACGTCTCATACTATCGCCATAAAGGTCGAAGGAAAATCCATCGTATCTTCCTCATAGGGGTGATGAAGCCCGCCATCAAAGCAAAGGGGAAGATTCCCATGGAGAAGATTCAAAAATTCCTCCGCACTATGGGCCATAATGAAGCCAAGGTGGTTTTAAGCTTAAGAGAAGCTCCACATCAGATATCAATACTGGACTTGGTTTTTTCTTTCGAGGATCACCGAAAGATCTTATTGAAGGTTTTGGAAGAAGCCTACTTACTGAAATCAATGGATATGGAAAAATTTCAACATATAGCTGATCACATTTTCAACAACAATGTGATATCCTTCATCGATGATGACATATACGCCTCAAGGACCCCATCCATCGTAAGTTATTTCACATTGCGCTTTATCCTCCAAGTATATGCTAGCCGGAGTTTTGATAGATGGAGGTTCGCCTCTAATATCCGTCTCTTATGCCACCTTGGTGAGGATGAATGTCAATCTCAAACGGATCCGGGTAGCCATACGGTTATCAAAGCTTTTGATGGATCCCGGCAAAATTCCATCGGAAAGATTGAGCTACCAATTGAGATTGGCCAAAATACATTTAATGTATCCTTTCACGTCCTCAAGATAGATTCAGGATACATCTTGTTATTGGGGAGACCATGGATCCATATGGCTCGGAGCCGCTTCTTCTACACTACATCAACAACTCAAATATATTATCAACAATAGTCTAGTTCATCACAACGCCGAGCCTAATGTCCCGAACAAAGAGATCTACCAATCATCAACTTCAATTCGTAAGTTGAACTGGCGGGGCTCATACTTTGGATGTGAGTAACACTCAATACCAACCTATTGGAGCATCACTTCCCATACCAAAGATTTCAAATGAGGTTATGTCGGCCACTCAAGAAACGATGTCATTGGGTTATCACCGACAAGGGCTTGGTAAAAATTAGCAGGTATTAAGCACCCTATTCAAGTGTCCAACAAATTGGGATAAATGACTAGGCTATTCTTCCACTCCAAATATAGGAATCCTCATAAGCATAAGCAGGTTCCTCAAGCTTCCACCACACGGCGATCTTTTCCATCTATACCACATGAGCTGATACAGTCTCCAATAAAGGTGCCAACCTATGTTATGGCTATTCTGTTTCCCAAACCAGTACCAATCAAAGCAAAAGAGGTGCTTATTCCTGATCCCGAAGTGGAAGAAAAGGAGCAAAAACGTAAACATGACATCGCTTTGATGATGTCAAGCATACGCATCATTGTTCATAATGAACATACAAATAGATATACCCTAGACGATGATTGCCCAGATGTCATGGTTATCATTCGAGAGAAGGAGGACAATGACAATCCCTCCATCATCGTAGTCCATCGAGACTTTGCCTCGACAATTAGGAACAACACTCCATGCATTGGTCGATTTAGGGTAAATTGGCGTAAAAATCCTCTCGCCTTTGTAGATAACTTTAATTGCTTGCTTTTTTATACAAGATTAGCAGCTTATTTTATCAAGACATGCTAACGCTTGTGTATGATTAAACAATTTCATATATTAAGTGAAAGCATATTTTGGTTTCGTGACTCAAATTTAGATGTGCCTGTATTTCTGTTGATGATGTGCCTTTTCTCCACAAGGATCAGAACTTTGATGCAAAGTTGGTCTCGCACTTGATGGAAATACAAGAGGACATTGAGACACCTCAGAGATTAAGGAATGGGTCGCAGAAAAAACCTAAACCCAACCTTGACTAAACCACTTCTTTCAATCTCTAACCTTAGAAAACCCTAAGCTAATCCGGATTGGTTCGCACCTCACCCCAAACCAATGTAATACATGGTTACACTATTAACCCGCCTGTGATGTGTTTGCATGGTCCCATGAAGACATGGTGGATTTATCCACTGACATTGTTCTTCATTGCCTTCCCATTAAAGAGGGATTCAAGCTAGTTAGGTTGAAGCTCGGGTGATTAAAACCTGAGTGGAGTTTAAAGGTAAAAGAAGAAATTGTGAAACAATTTCAAGCTGGCATTATCATGGTGTCTACATATCCAGAGTGGATATCCAACATTGTTCCCATGCCTAAACCTGGAGGAAAGGTGCGAGTTTACATGGATTACCAGGATTTGAACAAAGCTTGCCTTAAAGATAGCTTTCTCATACCCTTTATCCACATTCTCATTGACAATATTGCTCAATATGGCATGTACTCCTTTGCGGATTGCTTCATAGGTACCATCGATTATGGTCGCTGAGGAAGACCGTGAGAAAACTGCTTTCATCACGCCTTGGGGAACCTTTTGCTACAGACGGTTGTCATTCAGCCTCATCAATGTCGAGGCAACCTATCAGCGAGCTATGATGGCTCTTTTCCATGATTTAATGCATAAAGAGATAGAAATCTACGTGGATGACATCATTATCAAGTTCCAAAGGGAGGAAGACCACTTAGATCATCTCAAAAAGCTTTTCAACAGGTTGCGTAAGTACAACTTGAAGTTGAATCCAACTAAGTGTGCCTTTGGTGTTAAGTCAGGCAAGTTGCTAGGTTTCCTGGTCAGCCACAAAGGGATTGAACTGGATCCTACCAAAATCCAGCCATCAAAGAAATGCCCATTCCTCAGACAGAGAAGGAAATACGGGGATTTTTGAGAAGAATTAACTTCATTAGTAGGTTTATTTCTCAACTTACAACAACCTATGAGCCCATCTTCAAGTTGTTAAGGAAGAACTCCTCCATGAAATAGAACGATGAGTGTCAAAAAGCCTTCCTTACCATTAAAGAGCACCTGGTTAATGCTCCTATTTTGGTACCACCCAGGGATGATGTTCCCCTATTCATGTACATGTCCATTAATGAAAATGTCATGGGCTACATGCTGGGGCAAAAAGATGATAGAGGCCAAGAATGAGCTATCTATTACCTTAGCAAAAGATTCAGCAGCAGTGAACACAAGTACACTCTGATTGAGAAGACATGTTGTGCTTTAGCATGGGCTTCCATGAGGTTACAGCATTACTTCCATGGTCACACAACCCATCTCATATCCCGCGTGGATCCTCTCAAGTATGTGTTCAATAAGCCCATACTGAATTATCGACTGTCCAGATGGCAGTTGATCCTACAGCAATTTGACATCGTCTATGTGATGCAAAAGTCTGTTAAAGGTCAAGGAATTGTGGATCAACTGGTCGCCGCACCTGCAGGGGATTACAAACCCTTAGAAACATACTTCCCTGATGAAGGGGTAACGACAATTCAGCAATATCATCAGTACGATACATGCTATACATTGAAAATGTATTTTGATGGAGTCATTAATCACGTAAGGCTCGAGCTAGAGCGCTCTAGTATCCCAGATAGAAACGAGATCATGTCGCCAGTCAAATTACGCTTTATCGTACACCAACAACACAAACCGAAAATATGAAGGCTATATCATGGGGCTAAAACTTTCCTGCTCAATGGGCATCAAAGTTAATCGTCTTTGGGATTCCGAATTGGTAATTAAACAATCCACAGAAATCTATCAAACCCAGGAATTACATTTGCTGCCTTATCATCGGCAAGTTTTACAGATGGCTTTGGAGTTCGAAGAAATCTCCTTTCTACATATTCCTCGTAATAGGAATGACTTTGCGGATGCATTAGCAATGTTGACCTCCTTGATTCACATACCTGACAAGGAAAACATGCCAAGCATTACATTTGCCCTGCAAAAGGCCCCGGCTTATGGGAACTATGTTGGAGAAGTATCGAATGAGCTACCTCCCATCCAAAACCCTTGGTATCAGCATATCAAGGAGTATCTGCGAGATGGATGTACACCCATTGTGGCGAGCCTGACTGAGAAGAGGCGGATCCATCGACTTGCTATGAAGTTCTACTTGAGCGAAAATGCACTCTACAAGAGAGATGCAGGATTAGGTCTCCTCCGATGTCTGGATAAAGACCAAGCTCAAAGGCTCATGGATGAGATCCATTGTGGAGTATGTGGCCCACACATGAGCGGACCCCTACTTGTCAAGAAAATCCTCAGAACAGGACATTATTGGCTTACACTCAAAGCTGACTGTGATGATCTCGTCAAGAGATGCTATCAATGTCAAATTCATGGGAATGTTATCCACGCCCCTCCAAGGGAACTCCACAATATGAGTTTGCCATGGCCCTTCTTAATGTGGGGAATGGACGTGATCGGGTCCATTGAGCCCAAAGCCAGTAATAGACATCGATTCATATTCACCATGATCGACTACTTTCACCAAGTGGGTAGAAGCAGCCTCCTTCCCCAGGGTTACCAAAGAAGTCATCATTGTTTTCATCAGAAACAATATCGTCTGTCGATATGGACAACTAGAGGTCATTATGTCAGAAAATGCTAAGAACCTCAACAATAAAATGATGGAGGATTTATGAAGTAAATTTCACATCAAACACCTTAATTCCACAGCTAATCAACTCAGACTCTGTGAAACGGTACTATGTCTGAAGTTACCATCAAACAAACATCCTGGTATTGATCACCCAATCACCAGTCATTCCAGTTTTGAACCCTCTCTTTTTACAAACTCTTCTGCCCCTTAGGGAAATATACATTTCAAACCAGCAGCCTGGTTTAATTTCATTTTAAACCTTTTCATGCCTGTAGTTTATCCTAAAGACGGGATTAAACTTTTCTACACTTGCAGTTTATCCTGAAGACGGGATTAAACTTTTCACACCTGCAGTTTATCCTGAAGACGGGATTAAACTTTTCTATGCTTGCAGTTTGTCCTGAAGACGGGATTAAACTTTTTCCACACCTGCAGTTTATCCCCATTATGGGATCAAACTTTCTTCTCCCCATAGTATAGCCTGCACATGGGATTCACACTTCTCTTTGGCTGCAAATTCGTCCTGAGGGGCGAACTATGTCGACCTGATCTCCCTGATACCCAAGAGTATGTAGGCAACCATATTCTATAAGGCTCAGTCGCAATAAACAAAAAAAACAAAAACATTTCTGCCCTTCCTCTACAAAAAAAACAAAAACAACAAAAATACTTCTACACCCATCTGCCTTTCACATTCAGCGTTGAACCTCTTACACCAGGTTCGAACTACGCAAACTTGATCTCCTCTTCAATAGGAGTACGTAAGCAGCCATTTATGGTTTAGTCTAACCTCTACCAGAACAAAAATGCTTGTCACACGGTACTGGGATTAACCTTCAATCTACCACATTTCAACGGCTTCAAACCAAGGGGATGGAATTACCCAACCTCTCCTCACAAATAGGAGATTCAGTGACCATCTAAGCTGCGGTTGTGACTCGAAAAGAAACACCAATCCATAAGAGATGGAATTAACTAGGCTTCTCACAAATAGAAGTACTAGCGAACATCTGTGGTGCGGTCAATCTCAGAGAGGAAAAGCCACACTCCTCTCCACATTTCCATACAGAAACCAGTCCCAAGACACCAAAGATGGTAGGGAAACATACAGATCAATGATCAGTTCTGAGAGATCCTGTGATGGCTCAATGTCCACATATCAAGAATAAGTTCTGAATGCATCAAGATCACAAGCCCTGAAGAAACAGGCAAATATCAAGCAAGTATCAAGGCACAACTAAAAGGGAAGTAAATCAAAATATATTTCTCTACCATATATAATACTGTTTGATATTTACAATCTGTATTGTACATGAAAAAATAGTTAAGCTAGTCTGTGCAGGAAAATACAAAGCTATCTACAGATCTGTGTGTATGCAGACTATCAGATCTAACATAGCATCCCTCTCTGAAGACGGAGGTAAAGCTGCAAGCTCCTGCCCAATGGTATCTACACGAGCTAGCAGATCCGAGGCTAACTGCATGGTGACATGATGCTCATCAATGTATGCACTCATATCAGCAAGGATACAAGTCATATGGGATCTAACTGAAGTACTATCTGCAATGGCCACATCCCTAGCAGATAGGGCGGCATCCTGCTCCACAATCAATGCATCCCTGGCTGATCTAGCCTCATCCCTCTCTAATAGAGCGGCGTCTCTCCCATTAAGAGTTGTCAACATCGAGGCCCTAGCCTGATCTCTATCATAGGTCATCAGATGTAGGCTCTGCTCCAAATACTGTGCTAAATACTGAGTAACAGTAGCACTCGGGGTGGGAGAATCCATCACAAATGCTGGTAACCTAGCAATCAAGTCCTCCTCGATGGGAATGTCAGCCTCCTCCATAGGCTCCTCATCGTCGGAATCAATATCATGCACTGTGGATACTACCATAGTCGATGCAGTCTCTATCTCCATCCATACTGAATACTCTGTAGAATAACCCAGATGATTGACAGAAAACTCAGCTAGCTCTCACTAATCCCAATAGGCATACAACCTGGATCTGTCCACTGATGATAAGTGGCAAAAAGCGAAACGCTAACTCGATGCCCCCTCATACGGATGGAAATCCTGAAACTGATCAAACTGACACATCACAGCCAGTGGGTGGTAGGTGATCATCCCTCTCAAACCAGTTAGAGGAAGATAATCCATGCCTGGAGCATGAGTAATGAAGTTGTAGGGTGAACTAAGCCCTGTACACGGCAATATAGCAAATGGATCTTCGATCCCTGCTAGGAAAGCTAACCAAGATGCAGCATCTGTACACTCCGCAGGCTAAAAGAAGTACGACATGGCTATATCATGGGTGAAACAATACCCATGCCGTCTGAATGTGCCAATCGGTCTCAAGTGTGACATAAACCACACGTACAGCATGACCGAGCTGCCTGTGAACACTCATGTCAGATAAGAGCAGCAATATGTGGCTGACCTCAGAGTCTCTGCGATAATCATCGATATGATGGTGTGACCCTCCCTGAGAGCTCTCACTGCCATAATGACACCAATGTCCAACTCATCCATGTACAGTGACATATAGACGCATGACAATACGCACAGTAGCAGTACATCCACTCTGGCCAAATGCCAATGATCCTCCGACGTGGTAAAATCCCCGGAATACCGTACATAACTATCCTCAGAGCCAAATCTGTCAAACAAAAAATGCTGGGATATCACGTGGCCAGATGTAATCTCATCCTGCACCACTATATGCCTCAATCCGGTGAGGGTCATGAACTGCCTACTCATGTCTCCGATCGCCATGTGCACGCAAGGTCTGTCCAACAGTAGCATCGTCAACCGTGCATACTCCTCCCGAGTAGGAGTCAACTCCTGGGTCCCAAATTGGAAAACCTATCTCTCCGATACCCAATGCTCTAGCATAACCTCTATGAACCCTGTAGTAACCTGAAACATCAATAAGGTTATAGTGTGCTACAATAAATCATCTCTGATCACCCGCGTCTCGATGGTGACATGCTTTATCATACCACGATCAGATACAGATGCCACCAAAAATGGTGGGGTATGATCAATCTGACTAACTGTCAAAGAAGACATCAGACGCGGTAGTGTCATAAGACCATCCAGGGTCAATCTTTGAGTATATCTGGACATACATACATATGCATAACATAATAACATGCATGATACAATAGATGGAAATATGATATAGGGAATGGAAAATTGTACATACATTCCTAAGTATATCATCATCTAATATATCTTTGTACAGCTAAAATACAGGGAAATGAGGCGAAGCTACCCAGCAACTAACAGAGGCCTATCAAAAGATATAGCGAGAATGGGGCGAAGCTACCCAGCATCTAATAGAGGCCTATCAAAAGAGATAACAAGAAATATACATCAGAAGAAGTTAATGGTATCGATGTCTACATCGTCAATCCTGTCCACCTGATGTAACTCCTCCTGAGTCATTGGATCTCTATCTATAGGGATGTTAGGCCTATACAAGGGAGGATCTACACCGGTAAAACCATATGGGTCACCTGAGGGGCCAGCGCCAGAGCTGGAAGGATCAAAAGTATCTGCCTCTGATGGATCTCTACCCAAGTGCCGGATAAAGAAATGTGCCTAATCCAACTGCCGGGTCAAAATGTCAATCTGTGACACATGAGTTAGATCTCTGACACGGGCTAGCCGATCCGTCATCATCACGGATCCTAGAACTATATCCCCCATAAATTGTGGCGCGGGTCTGAGCTCCAATGGTACGAGGGAACCACCAATGTTGGAACATCTCCTGAGTGCAGGGACCCTCTGATAATGTAAAACCGTCAACCCTCAACAATGGGATATCAATGATGGGTGACTACGAAATAGGCCAATAATGCCTGGCAAGAGGCAAGTCGGCATGTAAATCTCTCATGTAGTGCTCCTGATAGCACGCTCTCCTAAATAGAGCTCCCATCCTCTATCTATGAAGAGAGGAATCCTACGGGTGGAAATAACATACTCAACAAGGAACCCCAATCATAGTCTCCTATACGGTCCACGTGTCAAGTGGCACTGATCAAAGCGAAGGACACCATAGAAGAGTTATCTGCTATGAAGCAGCCCCTAATGATCATCAGGAACAATCGCCAAAGAATGCAATCCCTGACTCTCACATCATCAGGTATAAGCTCACTCAACAGCCCGCTTATAGCATCTACGCTCGAAGGACACAGTATGAACGATCCCCGCCTTGAGCGCTTCCAATTGGAACTCCCAACAAGGATCTAACAGCGATGAGGGTAATATCCACGATCTGAAGGCAATGGATCCCTCCAAACTCCATACCTATGATAAATTGCCAATCCATCAGTGTCATCATCACCTCATAGTCCAGCAAATGGAGTGACTGAGTCTAGTGAAACCACCGCTCAGACAATGCCCTAAGGTAACCCCAAGGGCAACGACGGGGAAGAATGGAAAAGAACATCCCGAACCCCAGCCATGTACAATCTCTCTATAGTCATCATGCAAAGCCTGATACATAGAGTGGATGTTGAACCAGTTCCCTCGAGGCTGTGTAAAGCTGGGAACCTACATCAAATGCAGATCAACATCAGAACCCTTTACTCCTCATCAATAGGAAACAAGGAAGATTAAGATCTAACTTCATACCTCATTTGCGTGCAGGTAGACTGAAGGATGCCGACTCAAGTCACTAGAAGATCTGGGTTTGCCACTTGAATACCTGGCAAATCCCTGCGGGGAACATGTGCAGCAGAAGTAGGAACCTCAACTGGTACATCCTCCTCCTCGTCCTCGACATTCGGCACTTTAACCCGGATAGGATGTATCACCGCCTCCACCAAACGACGAGGCTGTCTAATAGAACGGGGTCGAGGTACTTCAAAATCCCTCCTCCGTACACCAGAAGTGGTCCTGCGGGAACTACTCAGCTGATCCGGATCCATAACATCTGAACAACAAGTCTCCAAATCACCTCAGAAAGGGTGTGGTAAATTCTTACCTGGAGCTTTTCAAAATCCATTTTTGTGATTACATGCATGCATGCATTTTTTTAACATACATCTACAGTAGAGTTAAAAATGCATGACTACCCAATGTCTATATTTTGGAAAAATTTTGCCATAGCCCCTTGTAAATGGGACTATCCACATGCACATAGGCATGACTAGGTGGCCATTTAGTAGCACACCCACCAAAAGTCATATACATCCTACATGCATTAATACATCACAGTAAAAAATCCATAAGTGTAGTCTAATTACCAGGTTATTTTACTTTTCCTCCTTTACTCATTTGTCCTCAAAATAGGATAAGAAATGACAGTAAAAGGTGCCAATTTGACTGTTTCAAAAGTCAAATTTTTTCACATCATTATGTTCAGCATGGTTTAATACTAACATTTACTATGTTGAATATTTTTTATAAAGTCATATCAGCATGCATATTCACTACTATGTGTCTAAGTGCATTTTATGTAATAAGTCATTTTCCAACGGATAGAAACTGGAAAAAATACATGCATATGTTACGGGGATGATGAAGAACACTTATGCATGGCGTATATGCGAAAGTTGCTCAATTCAAAGAGGTGCGAAGAAGAGATCTCAGATTTCCTTCGTCGCGCAGCTTGAAAATGACTTATGAAAGCAACCTGCAGGCTTTACATTTCCATAGTTGGCCATAGGTCCACCTACAGCTGTTGTAGGTGTACCTGCGGCACCCTTACATGGGTCCCACACCTCTGGTTCGATCTAGTTAGAGTTGTAAAGGAGGTCTCACAAGCTGAAAAGGCCAAATCAGGAATAAAAATGCTATGGGATTGAGCGGAATAGCCTGGAATCTTGGTTTTCATGGACCAAACTTTGGCGCCACATCTAACTCATTGTATTCGCCTGCATACAAGGTATACTATACCAGTGGCCTCATCTTTTACAAATCATGCTCGGCAATACCTCATAGAGGTCTGATGCCGTCAGTGCAAGGTCACAACCCTAAGACGTATCCCCGGCGGGGGTTACAATGCCGAAGTTATGAATCAAAGATGTATCCCCGGCGGGGGTTACAACGCAGAAGTTATGAAATAATGACGTATCCCCGGCGGGGGTTACAACGCCGAAGTTGCAAACTAATGACATATCCCCGGAGGGGGTTACAGTGCATTCTCAACCATTGATATACACATCAATGAAGGTCAAGCAACGTTAAAGTTATTTCAACCGGTGGCAGGTAAACCCATCGAAGTCAAACTTATCCAACCTTCCCCAGCAAGGGTCACAATGCGATGCAACCATTGATACACACATCAATGAAGGTCAAGCAGCCTTAACAGTTTTCCCAACAGGGATCTATCCGGTGATACACATCAGCGAGGGTCAGGCAACCCTGACAATATATACTATTGGCATTAAATCCAACAAGACCGTGGTATATGCTAGTGATACAAGCCAGAGAAGACCACCCTCATCGGAGTGGACCGATGATGGAATATGTTATACACATCCTCAAACAGACAAAGCTTTATCCCCACAGATCTCTTGTACACAAGAGGCGCCTCTATGGAGTAGGAGTCTGTGTCTAGGATTCAAGACTTTGGTGATAGCCCCAACGTCAACATCCTTGAAGACTTGGATTGCATGTCCAAGACATCATTGATTGCCAACCCAATAGGATTAATCGGCAAACATTCCATCATGCATCATACATTTGCATCATGTTGCTGCACATAGCATCATATTTATCTTGTTGCATTTCAAGTGTCTAGGACTCTTTATCCTATCCATGCCTTGCATTGCATGAATATGATAAAGAGGGGCATCTGTAGATACTCAAAATTTTCTATACACCTATTACTAACATTGCAGGAGGGCAGATTTATCTTTTGGAGATAACCCTGGAAGATAGCTTTCTGGATACTACCGGAAGTTCAGTATCAACCCCGGAACACACACCGGGAACATCATTTCTAACCTCGGAGATAACCTCGAGTTTCATCCTTGGAGATAACCCCAAGGAATGCCATTGCAGTTCCGGCGATAACTCCAGAAATGCTTGTTTCAAATGTATGTTATCAGCTTTAATCTCAGACCTCCTGCCGAGGCACTCATACCTCAGACCTGGATCTAACACCGGGAAGACAGGCACACTTATAGATGACCTAACGGCATTCAAACACCTGCAGCAGTCCAATCTCAGATGTAACCCTGAGCAACGTCTGCTTTCAACTCAAACCAGAGATAACCCTGGTGAGGAGTCAAACGTCATCTTGCCACCTCAACACCTGCACGTCGTCTCAACACTTCATACATACATACATACAACAATGTCCTACAAGAACCAAGGAGTTCTAATCCCGAATGACTATTACGCGTGGCAGCACACCGGATAGAATTTGAAGCTTGAAGACCATGGGAATAGTCCCCTCTTCCTGACTTCGTACAACCACTAATCCCATCTCATTGCATAACTCTCGACACAAGCAGTCCAAAGAAGGTCTTATATACCTCGTTCTAATGCTTAGATTGAAGTTTTACAAGTTTGAGCAGACATTACAGTGCATGAGTGCACGTACTTCGAGACGATGAGACCCGCAGAACCCGGGGCACCCCGGGCAGCCGCAGGTACATCTGCGGCTACCGCAGGTACACCTGCGGTTCCCCCCTCTATAAATAGAGGGCTTGGGGTGGCCATTTAAAAAAAAGAGAGGTGAGGAAGCCCTGTCCAAGTTGCTCTGTACACACCCTATATTGAATGTTTCCTCATTTTAAACATCTATTAGCTCACATATAGCAACATTTTTACCAGCGGGAGCTGAGTGTTTATCCATCTAGAGTCATAGAAGCCTGCATTGGTAGCCGTAAGCCTTCTCACACTCTATAAAGCCTTTCTCTTCATCTTTGCACAAACTATTCTACACATTGAGAGTCGTGTTGTGTGCATATGCCCGGACTTCGGTCCATGGTTTTCATTTCAGTCTGTATATATATATATTTATATATGTATATATTTATATATGGACTAACATTATCGAGTTATGCCTCGATTGAGCCTAGACTTATGTCTGGAGCGTTTACTTATATATATATATATATATATATATATATATATATATATATATATATATAATTGTTATGGACATATCTCATTGAGCACAGGATTTTATATACAAGTGCGTTTCTTTGCTTTTATATATATATATATATATATATATATATATATATATATATATATATATATATATATATATATATATATATATATAATTATTGTTGGACATATCCGGAGTAGGCACAGGTTTTATATACGTGTGCTTTTATATATATATATATATATATATATATATATATATATATATATATATATATATATATATATTTATATTTACATTTCTGCTGGACCTAGAGTTTACTTGAGGACTTTTCTTTGCTTTATTTACATTTAGTCTCTTTGGAGTTTACTTACGTGGCGGTTGATAAATCTTTACTACTTTATTTACATTTAGTCCCTTTGGAGTTTACTTAAGTGGTGGTTGATCGTATTCTTGCTTTATTTACTTTTTTGATTCCCCATGGAGTCACTTCGTGGTCACTTAAGTGGTGGTTGATCATGTCCATATATATATATATATATATATATATATATATATATATATATATATATATATTTACTCTCTTTTATATATTTACATTTCAGATCCCCCATAGAGTTGCTTCATGGTGGTTGATCATGCCTATATATATATATTTATAACTTTTATATATATAACTGCTTACTGATTTTCATATAAACTGCGGTATCATGTGAGCCTAGGAATTATATGAACACAGATTCAGTATACTGAATCTAGATTCGGTTCCCGTGATGGACATTTTCAGCTGTAAGCAGCTTGTACATTATTTACAGTGTACAAATTTTCTTAGATGGCTGTCATGCCCATGAGGAGTTCGGCATTGCTGTATATTATTTTCTCGAAGATTCACATCTCGAAAATAAAAGCTAACAAGCCGAACATTTAATAATAAAATGGAAGTATCAAAGGCCTCAATTACTATTGAGCACAGGGTTTGAAAAACCTCTTTTACAAAACTTCATTGCTATATCTTGTTTAAAACCAAATTTTTATATAAATTCAAATCTTGTGTATATAGGTGCGAACGAGGTATAGCACTACTTCTAAATAAATTGCACATTGATCCACGCACGCACACACATAATCAATCATTCCCTCTGCATAATCAAGCCCCCGAACCCAAATGAATGTCGGTTTCACAGACCCGTTTAGCAATGTCACATCACTGGGTCAATGTGCAAACCTTTTTCGGTTGCGTTGGTGCAACCAGTTAAAAACACCAACTGGCGACTCTTAAAGTCAAATCGTCGACATTACACATGTCGGACCTTTATCACTTGTTTTTTCAAACAAATCTCATATTAACATGAGAACACCAAAGAACAAGTAACGAAAAGGGACAACTAAAAATCCCGACGTCGACATCACCATCGAAAACCAATATTTCTGAGCTCAATATCAAAATTCGACTTCCATTCCGAGAA
Source organism: Panax ginseng (assembly GCA_020205605.1). Classification (NCBI taxonomy): domain Eukaryota; kingdom Viridiplantae; phylum Streptophyta; class Magnoliopsida; order Apiales; family Araliaceae; genus Panax; species Panax ginseng. The sequence continues at coordinate 85,719,704 of CM035139.1, read as the reverse complement.
TTTCACGAATTCGACGATTATTGTTTAATCGTGTGAATTCCGGCATAACTTCGTTACTTATGATTTGTTAATCGTTTCAAATGGATTTTTTCCATCATATTAACATCTTAACATACATATTACGTCAATTTATTTACATGATAAGTTATTACTTTTTCTTCATGAGTTTATAACTTATAAAAGTATAAACTACTTATAATTTCATTTTACATGATTTATCATGGTTTTAATCTTCTAACAACTATCCTTGCTTCTTCTAATCATACAAACTTCATTATTGTAAACATATGACAAGTTCTTCATTAGTTCATAACTTATATATGAACGAATTGCTTATTCAAAGCTTATTAAGACTTAAGTCCTTTCGTTATCCATTCTCTTTACTTCTTAGCATACATAATTCACTAATCAACACTTCTCTATCAAACTAGTATTGAAGAGTTGGAAGATTAATGGTATAAGAGTCTTACCCTTGATGATCAAGCTTGTTCTTCTTCTTTTCTACTAATGAAAGTCTAGCTTTTTCTTACTTATTATCTCTAACAAATAAGCACTTAAGTTGTTGGTGTATTTGAACAATCAACAAATGAAATCCAAGGCTCTCTATTTATAGGAATTGCTAGGTTAGGGTAGTTTAGTCAATAAATATCCCACCTCCTTAAACAAACCTCCTTACTATTCATTACTTAACTATTAAGTTAACTTGGTCATCAAATCTTTTGCTTGCTCATCACATTATTTGCTTGGCCACCAAGATCACCATGTGATCATGGGCCCACATGGGTTGCCCCATGGATCTTCTTCACCCATTGGATTCTTAATTTGGGCTTTAATTCAATTAACTTAACTTATGCTTTTGGGCTTGCATTAATCCACTTTGATCTTTACATTAACCAACACTTGGGCTTTAACAATAGTTTACATTGGGCTTAATCCCAATCCTAATTAAACTACACACTTCATACACAATCCTATAAGTAAAATTATATATGGCTTAAAGCCTTAGTACGTATTAATCCCGTATTCTAACTCGTATACTTATTCAACATATACGACATACCATCATTCATATATACTCGTATAATACTTCGTAGTATTCATTACCTCGTACAATACCTACGTATTATACGATCATCTCTTTAACTAGTTAACTCTTTACTTTTTCTAACATTCTCGAATTAAGTCCACATGCGAAAAACTACGTTTTCCATAGTCGAATTATTATTACATAATCCATCTCACCTCGATATTCTATCATTACGTATTTCTCGGAAGTTCAAAAATAATTTCCGAGCAGAAATTAGTGAATAGTGTTTTTTAGAAAATTTCTCGAAAAATTTTTATTTTCGTCTTGGAAATTCAAACACTTTAATTCCTTCACATAATCGAAATACTACGACATTCTGACGTTTCTAGGTTATAGAACGACATTCATCTTACTAACACATAATAATAACAAATAATATAATTTTATTCATTATTTAATTAAATAAAATTATTTTACAATAGATCCAAATTTCCCGGTCGTTACAATTTTCGCACTTTCCCGCGGTGTTTATTGATTTTTTTTATATATATAGCGAGTGTGTTTTACGCTCCATCTCACTTTCCATTTCCATTTAAACGAGTGCGTTTTACGCTCCATCTCGCCCTTTTATTTATAGCAATCATACCCATGTGTTCCCAAAATTTGAGTATCTGTGTTTTCATAGGCTATGTCTACTTTCTACACAATTCTATCTTTAAAAAGAACATTTTCTACTCAGCAAGCAAAACATATTATTCTTTTACCAACAAGAATATATGAACACCTATGTGCAAACCTATAGCATCTAAACAACAAGTATGAACTAAATCATGTATAACATTATATCTAAGCTCATGTTATCCACTAAATTCAAGAATCCATCAAATTTCACATTCATCGTTGGCTAACCTAGAATTCCATAAAACTAGATACTTGGGATATGAAACTAAACATACAACTAAAACATATATTAATCACTTAAATGCAAAACATTTACTGCATAATTAACTAAACACATACTAAACACATAAACATGCAAAATTATACTAAACATGCTAAAATGATGCAAATTAACTGCATGCACTACACTACACTAATAAACACCCCAATACCCCCAAACTTAAACTATTCATTATCCCCAATGAATGAAGGTAAAGGGTTATAAGGAACTCCCCTAATTATCAGCAGTACCACCCTCCTCGGGTGGTGAGTCTGGCAGTGGAAATGGCACGGCTGTCCCCAATTGTGGCCACTCAAGCATGGTTCCTTGCTGTGCAAAAGCCTCGGCTAGGGACCTTGATAAACCATTGGCAAACGCTGAAAAGTTATCATACATAGCATCAACTTTTCTCTCCAACCTTCGGAGATGACGATCATCATTTTTAACAGTGGCATGGGTTGAGGTTCCTGCGTCAGTTGTGTATGTCGGCTGCGGTGATGGTCTTGATGATGCGGGTGGAAGGATGAAGCCCTTGCCCCCTTGGATGAGGGGTACCTCCTGCCCAATCTTCGAATTTGGCTATAGTTGCATGAGTGATATCTTAGCTTGGGTATTGTAGTTGTTCGTTGGCCCACGTGACTCCTGCTCGTGCACAAAGACTAGCTACAACGAACGTGTGTGGGATGCTTCCTGTGGTGCTCCCCCTCATATAGTGTAACATATTCTGATGAATGAGATGACCCAGATCGATGAATTTCCCTGTGACTATTCCTCATAAAATAATTGCCCGCTCAGTTGTAATCTCATGCTGATGTGATGATGGCATAAGTTTTGCACAAATGAATAAATTCCAAGCCTTAGCGTAGAGATTGAGGGTTGAAGCCTAAAAAGTTCTAGGCTGATTTGTACCATGCTTGTAGCTCCACTGTGTACCCGGTATGCATAAGTCAGTGATAACCCTGTCGAGGTCAGTCTAAAACCTTGCAGCCTCAACCCAGTTACATCCAGTTCATGCATCGAGTATCCTAAAAACTTCTCGAATTGCTTGCAGGCTATAGTCCACTTGAACTCCTCTGAAAAAAGATAGTCCACTCATGGTTTCTTTGGCATTAGCATAAAACCCCCAAACAATCCCCATGGGTGTAGGCATAGGAGTAGCAGTCACTCCAACCCATCCTCTTTCTCTAATCATTTCCCAAAGTTGGCCATCCTGTTTCTCTAGCTTGATACCTCGTTCCCTCACAAAAGTCTTAGCCACTATCATATAGTATTCCATTTTGGCCTCAAGTCTGACAAACTTTGTGAGGTCGACAATGTCCTCACTTTGGCTGCTTGAGGAAGATGATTATGGAGTGCGAGAACGTGCTATTTTTGTCCCCATAGCAATTGATGAAGAAGAACCCTTAATTGAATAAAGAACTATGACTTAAAAGTATATGCTTTGTATATTATATCCCCCAAACTTGTTGTACTGACAAACTTGGACAAACCCTAACTTTATCTTTATAACTGAATGGAGGATCAGATGAAGAGTTTGAACTTGAGAAGGAGAACTGAACGCGTATAATACGTAGTGGTGAGAAGTTAGAATTTTGAAAAGAAACAGTTTTGGAAGAGGAATAGATAAAGGCTTTGGTTCGTGACAAAGAGATATGGAGGCACACGTTCACAAGGAGTTACAACTAAATAAAGAGATGGAATGAGACACGTTTTTAAAAACATAAAAAAAAAATTCTAACTTCGGGTCTCAAAGTGCCGCTTTTTTTTTAATCTATGCGATGGCGGCAAGCACTACTACTACTGATCTTGGTATTGTGATTAGATGTGAAAAGAAGCGGCGAGCCTGCTTATTGACCAGATTCTAAAGAAGTATGGTGCGGGGGCGCCATTTTTCACTCTTGAATCGGCGATGGTCGCATATGTACCTGTACTGACAAAAATCGAAATTTGAATCTTGAAATAGAAATAAGTGGCTCTTGACATTACAGAAAAAACATTACACATCTGACATTTATAATTATTAGATATACCAATTCCCCAAGATTAAAACATGAACTAAGTAACATGCATGAATGAATATATCCTAAAAGAATGCTCTATATGCTACTCTTAAGAAACATATTATGCACAATCAGCTCTAACAAAACTTATATCAAAAATTATGTGCTATCAAGAATTAAACATAAAAATAATAAAATAGACATGATTCAAAAAGAATTAAAGAAGAGGTAAGGATAGAAATAATGGGGTGCCTCCCATTGAGCGCTAAGTTATAGTCAGTTAGCTTGACTATCTCTGCTCCAATTATGTAGAAGAAAGAATTGAGATGACCTTTTGTCTGTCAACCTCACCACCATAATAGTGCTTAAGCCGTTGTCCATTGACTTTAAAAGGCTTGTCTAGAAACTTATCAAATATCTCGACCGCCCCATGTGGATAAACCGTCTACAAAGTAAATGGCCCTGACCACCTTGACTTTAGCTTCCCGAGAAAAAGTTTAAGTCTTGAATTAAACAATACAACTTTTTGCCCCGGTTCAAACACTCTTTCCATAATTTTACGGTCATGCCATCTCTTCACCTTTTCTTTGTACATTTTGGAGTTCTCGTAAGCTTGCAATCTGAATTCATCCAACTCATTGAGTTAGAGTAGACGTTTTTCTCCTGCAGCCTTCAAGTCAAAATTTAGCTTCCTTATCGCCCAATATACCTTGTGCTCGAGCTCCATGGGAAGGTGACAAGCCTTTTCATATACAAGCTGAAATGGTGACATTCTTAATGGTTTCTTATAAGCGGTTCTGTAGGCCCATAAAACATCATCTAGCTTCAACGGCCAATCCTTCCTTGTGGGATTCACTATCTTTTCAAGAATTCTTTTCACTTCACGATTTGACACCTCTACTTGGCCATTGGTCTAAGGATGGTAAGTTGTAGCAATGCGACGATTTACCCCATACTTAGCCAACAGAGCTATGAACTGATGATTACAGAAATGACTGCCCTCATCACTAATAATGACCCATGGAGTCCCAAACCTTGTGAAAATGCTTCTTTGTAAAAATTTGAGGACCACTTTAGCATCATTAGTTGGAAGAGCTATCACTTCCACCCACTTAGAAACATAGTCAACTGCTAACAAGATATATAGATTCCCACATTACGAAATGAAAGGCCCCATGAAGTCTTTCCCCCAAACATCGAAAATTTCAACCTCAAGGATTGTGTTCAAGGGCATCTCATTTCCCCTTGATATGTTCCCGACTCGCTGACATCTGTCACACTTCTGAACAAAACTGTAAGCATCTTTAAAAATTGTCAGCCAATAGAATCATGCCTACAAAACTCTAGCCGTTGTCCTTTCACCATCATAGTGACCTCTATATAATGACGCATGGCAATCTTACAAAATACCCTCCGTCTCGTTATATGGGATACATCTCCTTATCATTTGATCGGCACACTATTTAAATAAATATGGTTCATCCCATATAACCATTTCACATTATACATAAACTTCTTCTTTTGATGCCCTTTCAAGTCTATAGGAATGATCTTACTCACTAAGTAGTTTGCATAGTCTGCGAACCAGGGCACTTCACCTTTCACCATAAATTACTGCTCATCTAGGAAGGACTCATTAATCACAACCTTGTCATCTACATCCCTTCCCAAATTTTCCAGTCTAGATAAGTGGTCTGCCACTTGATTCTCAGTCCCTTTCCTGTCCTTGATCTCCAAATCAAATTCTTGCAAAAGAAGTATCCACCTGATTAATCAAGGCTTTGCATCTTTCTTTACCACCAAATACCGAATTGTTTCATGATCTGTGTACATTATCACCCTAGTCCCAATTAAATACGCACAAAACTTGTCAAAAGCATACACAACTGCCAAAAGTTCCGTCTCTGTGGTGGTGTAATTTAACTAAGCATCAGTGAGGGTCTTGCTCGCATAGTAAATCACATGAAAGATCATTTCCCTTCGCTGGCCCAAAATAGCCCCAACAGCAAAGTCACTTGCGTCACACATCAACTCAAATGGTAGGTCCCAATCTGGTGCTATGATCACTGGTGTTGTAGTTAACTTTCTCTTTAAATGCTCAAATGTAGACAGGCATTCTTTATCGAACTTAAACTGTGCATCCTTCTCTAATAAGCTGCAAAGAGGCTTTGTGATCTTAGAGAAGTCTCTAATAAACCTGCGGTAGAAGCCTGCATGCCCTAAAAAACTGCGAACACCTTTAACAGAAGTTGGTGGAGGCAAATTTTCAATGTTCTCTAGCATCGCCCTGTCCACCTCTAATCCTTTCTTCGAAACTTTGTGGCCCAAAATGATACCATCTTGTACCATAAAATTGTACTTTTCCCAATTCAAAACCAAATTCATTTCAACACATCTTTTCAATACCATCACTAAATTCTCTAAACACAAATCAAATGAATCACCAAATACTGAAAAATCATCCATAAACACTTCCACATTGTGCTCCACCATATTCGAAAAGATTGCCATCATACACCTCTGAAATGTGGTTGGGGCATTGGACAACCATCCTTCTGAAGGAAAATGTACCATATGGTCATGTGAATGTTATCTTTTCCTGGTCTTCTGGAGCTATCACAATCTAATTATAGCCTGAGTATCCATCCAAAAAGTAACAGTACTCGTGACCTGCTAGTCTATCCAACATCTAATCAATAAACGGCAACGGGAAATGGTCTTTCCTTGTAGCTTTATTAAGTCTGCAGTAGTCCATGCAGACTCTCCACCCCGTCACTGTCCTGGTCGGTATCAATTCATTGTTCTCATTGGAGACTACGGTCATTCCCCTTTCTTGATATCTAAGCTCACCTGTTGTCAGAGATCGGATATATAATTCCTGCGTCCAGCCATTTTAGAACTTCCTTCTTGACCACTTCCTTTATAATTGGATTTAATCTCAGATGTTGCTCCACTAAAGGTTTACTATCATCTTCCAGTAGGATCTTGTGCATACAAAATGATGGGTTGATCCCTTTGATATCTGTTATGGTCCATCCAATGGCTGATTTGAACTTTCTTAGAACTCTTAGCAGCTTTACTTCCTGGCAAGATGTTAGTGAAAGTATTATGCACACAAGCCAATCATGTTTGATGATAAAGCATATACTTTCTAACAATCTTATTCATTTATTAATAAAAAAGTATTAATTTATTAAAGGCTTTTAATTATTTACATGATGTTGTTTTATAATATGTGATAAACCCATAGTTTTAAGCAAAGCTTTTAGAATAATGATGATGATCATTCTAATGAGATCTAAATTCTTAGAAATCTTAAAACTAAAATAGTTCCCAATCGTTGGATTACTAAATTGGGAATTAGTGAATCCGAATAGATTGGTACATACGTTGCTTGCTCATTAGATGAGAATGATTGATCTCATGATCATTTGTGTGGAGACACTAAAGCAAGTATGTAAGTTCTTATTAGAGAATAAGTTCACTAAATGTGGCTCGCTAAGGAATACCTAATGGAGTTTTACTTTCTTGTCAATAGGAATTCCTGTAGTGATAGTAGTACAAGTGATCACTTGAGATCATCATAGTATCTTGTGTATGACAAGTTATACTTTGAATTATTCCTTAAGACCCTTAGGGTATATCAAAGGGTATGCTTGGGTATAATAAGTTGTACATGGAGATAATGTATGATCGATAAAGAATCTACCACTTCTAGTAAAAGAAGAAATGTCTATGTGATTAGATAAATGACAACCCGATAGTCCTTGGCAAAGGCGAGAATGAAATTAGAAAGGAGTTTCTAATTTGCATTATTTGGAGTTGTGCATTTAAGTCGAAATACATATAATTAAATAACATAAGACTTGATAGTAATTGCATGTCTTATATTTAATTGGGACATTGTATGGTGGAATGATTGAATTATACGGTAACTATTTACTCAAAAGGTTCTTTTATGATTAATGTTGAAATCTTTATTATCTTAAAAAAGTCATTGATCATTAGGGAGGCTTATCCTATTGTAGAATAAATATTATTTATTTAAATAAATTAATAGTTTAATTTATTTATTTAAATAAGATTAGAATTGTTCTAATTGATTTATTCTGGCCGGTTTTAATATGAAGAACCTAAAGGGTCACACCATAAAAGGAAGAATAATTATTTAAGAAGTTAATGGCATAATCGTAATAATAAGTTAAGTATATTTAATTTAATCTATGGTGATAGAATAAATTAAATAGCTTAATATTTATTATTTAATATTTTTGAAATATTAAATATAAATTAATAAGAGAAGTCTTATTATTATTATTATTATTATAATTCTAAAGGAGTTTGGGAATTAATTAATAAAAAATACTCTCATTTATTCTAATAAGATTAGGAGGCTAAATTAATTAAAAGTTTAATTAATTATTCCTAATAAGATTAGGAGCCTAATTAATTAAAGGAGTTTAATTAATTAAAATAAAGCTCAATTCCTTAATTATTAAGGAGGGTTGCCTACATCTATAAATAAGAGGAGTCTTATTATGGGTGTAGAGTGGTTGTTGACTTTTTAACAACATGATTTCCATTAGTTGGAGATCGTTCCTTTTCTATGAGAGATAGAAAACTAGGGTTTTGCCAAACACCAATCTTCTTGAATCTTTATTCTTTCTTGGTGGATCACCTCTAGAGGCCAAACACTAGGAAGAAACCAAACCCGGTGGATTCAAGTTAAACACGAAAAGGATTGGAGGTGAACTTGTACCTGAGGAAGCTTGAATCTTCAAGGGTATGATTCTTATTCTTTATCTTTTCATTTAATTAATAATTGTGCGTAAAGGATGATCCGGGTATATGGTTTTTAAAATTTTAAAACTACGATTTTTCACATTGCTTAAATTATTTTATGCAATTTGATTGCGTTCATGAATATTACAAACCTAACAGTGGCATCAGAGCCAAACATTTATGCAAATTATTAATTATTTCAATTTGATATGTATATTGATATGTGTTTAGAATAATTTAATTGGGCATAATTTTGTTGTATAAAATTAAAAAAAAAATTGTTATCAATTCCGAAATCATTTTGTTAATTGTAAACTGTTTTCAAGGGATAAACAATTGAAAGCCGAAATAAATTTCCCGAATTCTGTTAGTCTCCTGGGTAAGGAATTCTTTGAACCGATATATATTACATATATAATATATTATATTATGATATTTACCAAGCATGTCAGGAAACATTACATATTATCATGTTGGAATCTTAAAAGCTAAGTGTGTATATATATATAACTTAATAATTTTATAATTAAAATAAAATATATATTTATTTTAATATTAAAATATAAAGTTCATTTTAATATTAAAATATAAAGTTTATTTTAATTTTAAAATTAAATTTTATGCTAACTAATTAGAGTTGGAATTGGATTCCATGATAACTAATTAGAGTTTAAATTGGATTCCATGTTTTCTTAAATAAAGGAGTTTATTTAGATATGAAATAAAATTTCATATTATTTAAAATAAAATAGTTTATTTGTGAATAAGAAAGAGAATCCGTATTTCCTTAAATAAAGGAGTTTATTTAGATATGGAATAAGATTTCATATTATTCAAAATAAAAGAGTTTATTTGTGAATAGGAAAGAGAATCCGTGTTTTCTTTAGAAATGAGTTTTTTTATTAACTTGGAATTGGATTCCATAATTAATTAAAATAAAGGAGTTTATTTTGATTAAAGATTTTGATTAAAATAAAATTGTTTATTTTATTCAAAATTGGATAAATTAAAATAAAAGAGGTTTATTTTGATTTAAATTTGGATTAAAATAAAGGAGTTTATTTTGATTCAAAATTAGATTTTATACTAACTAAATTTGTTCATTAAATGATATCAATATATATTGAATATTTATTATTCATGAGATGAATGTTATTTATTGATGCATATGGTGGTGTATATGATAATAAATGGGATTGATTATGGACATTGACCAATGTGATTGGATTTTATTTTAGTTAGATGAATGAATGCATGGGTTTTATTAAATGGGGTCTGCGTACCTCGTCTTCTCTAATTTTTTCTTAATGTAAATTCTAACTCCCTCCTATGTACTTCCCCTTGACTGTTGATCAAGGTTTCTATTTATTTTAAATAGTTTTATAATAGGAATAGGTAGAATTAATTTTGAAGAATTGGAGATCAGGGAGCAAGGAGCGCTTGAAGACCCGTTTGTAATGGAGCACGAGTTTAAATGTAATAGTTATATTTAAATATTAATTCTTGCACCCCTAAGGTTTGACCTTTTGGTTCACTTGGTGGCTCTAATGAACCAAACTAGAATAAAGTCCATAATCAATCCAAGTAGAATATAGTATTTTATATGTGCATGCTTATACTATATATATTATATATTATGCAAACATGCTTCGCATGTTAATTAATATATATGCGTATTTTATATATATATATATATATATATATATATATATATATATATATATGTGTGTGTGTGTGTGTGTGTGTGTGTGTGCTTGTATTAAACAAGATGAGACAAATTAATAACAAACCCGTCAAAATTTTTATATTAAGTCCTAAGCGTTCAAAGATATTTGGAATATTGAACGTCGCCTTTTAGCATGATAAAAATAATAGAGTATCAATTAATTATTATAAGTTTGTTGTGTCGCCACAAGGCTTATCTTAATTCTTTGAGATGTTAATTTTATCACATTTGATGCTTATAAAGAAAATTGAACAATATTGTTTTGTTGTGTCACCACAAGGATAATATTTTTCTTTTTTGAATATATGGAGTGCTAGGTTGGACTTAACTTAAATCATTTTAGTTCGGATGTGCACACACTTGACCATTATGATCTAAGAGGCAAAATACAAGGAGTTGCATAGTTGATGTAATTGACAAGAGTTGTCTACCTATTTATTTATATATAGTTTGTTGTGTCACCACAAGGCTATATACATTTGAAATGGGATCCTTATTCTCACTAGCAAATCTTTAATTAGATTTTGCCGAACTATATAAGTGAGGGTAATATAGTTTGATGAAAATAGTGGGAGATACCAATTTAAAACAAGACCTAATTTATTTTGGTAATTAATAAAAGAATGTATGCTAAAATGTTGTTAATTACAAATTCATTTACAGAATTTTACAATGTCTAAATTACTATCACTGCGTAGCATATTAGATGTTAAATTAATCGGACCGAATTAAACGAATTGGTTAAGGAATTTGAGAATAGTTCTCATGGCTAAAAAGTTATCTTATGTCCATATTACGTCTTTCCTGCAATGGTTGTAGACAATGCCTCTGAGGAAGAGATTGCTACTTTTAGAAAGTGGCAAGATGATGCACAGTTGGCTCAATGCATCATGCTCGCATCCATGAGTAACGAGCTTCAGCGTCAGCATAAAACTATGGATGATCTTACTATATTCCTACACATCAAGTAGTTGATGGTGAGGAAAGTAGGACTGATAGATATCAGATATCTAAGGAGCTCTTCCGATCTAGAATTACCGATGACACTACAGTAAAGACAAAAGTCCTAAACATGATCAATTTGATTGATCAATTAGGACAACAGGTTTAGTTATGGATGGAGAGTTGAGCCAAGATTTGATCTTGCACTCACTCCCGGACTCCTTTCATAATTGTTGTGAATTTTTCATATGAACAAGCTAGATATCAACCTCGCTGATTTGCTTAACATGTTGAAAAATGTTGAGATTCATTTTCTAACCAAGAAAGACCATGTCTTACTGGTAGGGGCCAAAGGATCTTCCAAAAAGAAGAACAACTCTAAGAAGGTAAATAGAAAGGCAAAAACAAAGGATAATAAGAACAAAACAGATACGGATAGCAAATGAGTTTGCTTCCTTTTAATAATAAGCACAGACCTTTTGAAAAAAAGCTGCGAGAAGCATCTTGCGAGGAGGCTAACGAAAGAAGCTTAGTGAAGTTTGAGGTTAAAATACAAATTTGTTCATGATTTAAAATAAATTTTTCTTTAAGTCGAGGTTTTACTTGGGTATTGGATCTGACTTTGGTTATCATAAATATAGATTTATGAAGGGACCAAGCGAGTAGAAAGCTAAACAAATATAAGTAATCCTATGTGTGGGAAATGAAGCAAAGGTTGCCTCATTAGCCATAACATATAAATTAGCAATGCCTACGGGAAAATCTATTAAGTCGATAAGTTGTTATTGTATTCGAGTTCTTGTTAGAAACATTATTTCCATTTTGTTGTTGGACAATAAAATTTTTGGTATTATAATTAAGAACAATTGTTGCTCTATTTATAATAATAATGTTTTGTATAGAACTGAAATATTACTTAATGGATTTTGTGTACTTGGCTTATGCAAAAATTATTTTGCAAATTGAACAAACTAGTATAAGAAAAAAGGAGATGATCATTCAAAAAGTTGAATATGTGTATTTATTGAAATACAATTGTGAATTATTTGAAAGGTTCAAAAAATTCAGAAATTAAATAAATTAGCTAAGTATTAGGATTCTTTGATCGGATCAAGGAAGGAATACTTGTGCAATGAGTTTCTAGATCATCTCAAATGGTTTTCTCACAATGGACGCCTCCTGATACACAATAATTGATTGATATATCTGAAAGGAAAAATTATACCTTGTTGGACATGGTGTATCCATAATGATTTTACCAACATTTCAGTATCCCTCTGGGGTCATGCCCTAGAAATGGTTGCATATCTACGAAAAGGTAACCTCAAAATCCGGCCCCAAGACTCCATAAAAGTTATGGACAGGGAGGGTCCTAATCTTAAGTAAGTTAAGATAAGGGGTTGTCCAGCTTATGTGAAAAGGTTTCAAAGGATAAGCTTGGGACAAGATTTGACAAGTATAATTTGTGGGATATCCTAGGGTATATGTTCTATAATCTTATTTAACAAAAGGTGTTTGTTGCGAAACATGCTACCTTCTAAGATAAAGATGTTTATCATTGAAGGGACTAGTGGGGGGATAATAGACTCTTGAAGAGTTCAAGAACCACAAAACACTATAAGTCAAATAAGAGGAACTTGTAGATAGACCTATTGTACCACAACCGAATCGTAAATCTATAATAGTATCGAAGATACCTAGGAGGTATGGATTCATCATGGATGATGATGATGAGGTACGTATTATAGAAGATGATGATCTAGTTACATATGATGAGGTAAGAGTTGTAGACACTCAGAGAAATAGATTGAAGCAAGCTTCTCAAATATGGAACATTCGTTTTGATGAAACAAATCAAAAGAGTTTGATTTTATCACAAATAAGAATGAACCTAATGTGTACAAAAGGGTCAGTGAGAGCGTCGTGACATTCTTAGTACTATATGTTGATATAATACGGATAAGGAATGACATACCAATGCTAGAATCAGTAAAGATAAAGTTGTCGAAACATTCCTCCATGAATGATTTGGGAAGAGTATCTTAATTGGGGATACAAATCTATATAGATAGATTAAAAGGAATGCTCGACTTAACCCAAGGAACGTATATTCATTTGATGCTAAAGTCATTTAGCATGGCAAACTCCATGGGATGTCTCATGTTGATGAGCCCTAGAGTGTATCTCTATTAATAGTCCCCATAGACTCATAAAAGAGAGATCGCATGAGTAACTATCATGTATGCAATGAAATATACGAGACCTGATGTTGATCAGTCATATTTTGGAGAAGTTCATTTTGATCCAGTGAAAAACATCTTAAAGTAATTAATCGGCACTAAGGATGTGATCATGTTTATGGTGGGTCTAAATTAAAACTAGAGGGCTTAACAGACTCAAGTTTTTTTAGACAGACCAAGACGACAAAAATCCACTTTAAGGTAAAGGGTTACCTTGAATAGTGGTGCAGTGAATTGGAAAGGTTCTAAACAATAAAAAGTTGTTGGTTTTGTGATAAAGACAAAGTATATAGCTGTAAATGAAGCTGCAAGTTGATTGTTTGGATGAAAAAGTTCATTACAGAACTAGGAATAGTTCCTAAGTCTCATCTTGGATATAAACATGTGTTGCGGCACTTTCATTTGATTAAAGGAATCATTGAAAGATGGAAAATCACTATAGAGATAGTAGACTCTCAAGAACAACATTACATATCTATTAACTAAAACTTATCCAACAGCAGGATAATCGTCACTTAAAGAAGAAGGGTATGAGATACCATGGTGATTGGCTTTAGTGCAAGTGAGAGATTAAAAGTATTATGCACACAAGCCAATCATGTTTGATGATAAAGCATATACTTTGTAACAATCTTATTCATTTATTAATAAAAAGTATTAATTTATTAAAGGCTTTTAATTATCTACATGATGCTATTTTATAATATGTGATAAACCCATAGTTTTAAGCAATGCTTTTAGAATAATGATGATGATCATTCTAATGAGATCTAAAGTCTTAGAAAGCTTAAAACTAAAATAGTTCCAAATCGTTGGATTACTAAATTGGGGATTAGTGAATCCGGATAGATTGGTACATACGTTGCTTCTTTCGTTGGATGAGAATGATTGATCTCATGATCATTTGTGTGGAACACTAAAGCAAGTATGTAGGTGCTTATTAGAGAATAAGTTCAACTTGAGCGTGGCTCGTTAAGGAATACCTAATGGAGTTTTACTTATCATCGATAAGAATTCACATGTAGTGATAGTAGTCTGAAGTGATCCTTGGACTTGAGATCATCATAGTATCTTGTGTATGACGAGTTATACTTTGACTTATTCTTTAAGACCCTTAGGGTATATCAAAGGGTATGCTTAGGTATAATAAGTTGAACATGGAGATAATGTATGATCAATAAAAAATCTACCACTTCAGTAAAGAAGAGAAATGTCTATGTGATTCGATAAATGACAACCCATTAGTCCTTGGCCAAGCGAAATGAAATTAGAAAGGAGTTTCTAATTTGCATTATTTGAGTCGTGCATTTAAGAGTCGAAATACATATAATTAAATAAAATAAGACTTGACGATAATTAGTATCTTATATTTAATTGGGACATTGTATGGTGGAAGGATTGAATTGTCGGTAACTATTTACTCAAAAGGTTCTTTTTATGATTAATGTTGAAATCTTTATTATCTAAAAAAGTCGTTGATAATCGCTAGGAGGCTTATCCTATATTGTAGAATAAATATTATTTATTTAAATAAGATTAGAATTGTTCTAATTGATTTATTCACAGTAGGTTTAATATGGAGAACCTAAAGGGTCACACCATAAAAGGAAGAATAATTATTTAAGAAGTTAATGGCATAATCGTAATAATAAGTTAAGTATATTTAATTTAATCTATGGTGATGGAATAAATTAAATAGCTTAATATTATTATTTAATATTTTTGAAATATTAAATATAAATTAATAAGAGGAGTCTTATTATTATTTAATTCCTAAAGGAGTTTGGGAATTAATTAATAAAAGTACTCTCATTTATTCCTAATAAAATTAGGAGGCTAATTAATTGTTCCTAATAAGATTAGAAGCCTAATTAATTAAAGGAGTTTAATTAATTAAAATAAAGCTCAATTCCTTAATTATTAAGGAGGGTTGCCTACATCTATAAATAAGAGGAGTCTTATTATGGGTGTAGAGTGGTTGTTGACTTTTTAACAACATACGCATTTATAATAGTTGGAGAATACGTTCCTTTTCTATGAGAGATAAACTAGAGTTTTGCTAAACACCCATCTTCTTGAATCTTTATTTTTTCTTGATGGATCACCTCTAGAGGCCAAACACTTGGGTGGCTAACGTTGATCAAAGGAAGGAACCAAACCCAGCGGATTCAAGTTAAACGCGAAAAGGATTGGAAGTGAACTTGTACATGAGGAAGCTCGAATCTTCAAGGGTATGATTCTTATTCTTTATCTTTTCGTTTAATTAATAATTGTAAATAAAGGATGATCCGGGTATATAGTTTGTAAAATTTTAAAACTCTGATTTTCCATGCTTCCGCTTATTTTATGCAATCTGATTGCGTTCATGAATATTACAAACCTAACAGTTAGTGCAGAAGAAATAATAATAGGTAATTTTGAATTATCATTTAAAAATGCATACCTCAAGTGGTCTAGAAGAGGTTTCAACTTAAGTTCTGGAGTCATCTCAAGAGATAGATTAAGTTTCGTTGATGTCTCCCCAGTAATCTTAAATGGCTCAACAAGAGTCTTGAATCTTCTAAACTGTGGTGATGTGTCAAGTATTTGAACAAACTCAGTAATCTCATCATCTTCTATCTCAGAATTTCCCAAAATAGCACTCTGTAAAGGTTTATTTTCCACCAAATCCCCTACTTCATCATTCAACATCTTGTCCACCATATCAATCCTAAAATATTCCTCTTCATCTGTAGGAAACTTCATAGCCTTGAACACGTTGAAGGTGACTTCTAGATCATGAACCCTCATTATCAATTCACCTTTCTGAACATCTATTAAAGTTCGTCCTGTGTCTAGGAATGGTCTCCTAAGGATGATAGGTATACTTCTGTCTTCTTCATAATCCAATATGATGAAATCAACCGGGAAGATGAATTTATCCACCCTTACCAACACATCTTCCGCAATACCCTGTGGATAAGTAATGGACCTCTCAGCAAGTTGTAATGAAATGTTTGTCGGCCTTGGAGCCGACATTCCCAACTGATTAAACACTAATAGAGGCATCAAGTTAATGCTCGCCCCTAAATCACACAAGCATTTGCTAAAACACATCTTCCCAATTGAACAAGGTATCGTGAAGCTGCCTGGATCCTTTAGCTTAGGAGGTAACTTGCGTTGAAGCACTGCACTACATTCTTCAGTCAAGGCTACTATCTCAAAGTCTTCTAGCCTTTTCTTCCTTGATAAGATACCCTTCATAAACTTTGCATAACTTGGCTTCTGTTCCAATGCCTCAACGAAGGGTATATTAATCTGTAGCTTCTTGAACACCTCCAAAATCTTGTTAAATTACTTGTCTTCCCTTTGCTTCTGTAGTATTTGTGGATATGGAACAGGGGGATGAACAACTGGTGGCTTGGTCACTAGTTTCTCAGTAAATTCTTCACTATTTTTCTCCATTTCCATCTGTTCAGAACCTTCTTGAACCAAACTATCATCGAAAAATTTTTCTTCATAGCGCAGTCGCGCGTCTTCCCTTTGTAATTATGGCGTGGGCGCGCCATCCTGTAATCCTACAGTCTACTTCCCTGATCTTAAGGTAATGGCCTGACATTGTTCTTTACCCTCTCTTCTTAGATTATCTTCTGTTGTACTTGGCAAGGTCCCTTGTGGTCTGTTGTTGAGCATACTGGCCATTTGACCCATCTACATCTCCAAATTTTTAATAGCCACTGCTTGGCTCTTGATCATTACCTCGGTATTCGCCATGTACTTCAACATCATCTCCTCCATTTTTAACTTCTTCTCTTGCAGAGGTTCAGGTGGTGGATGATGTTGAGATTGTTGTTAAAATCCAGGAGGGTAGGGTGGTTTTGGTGCATATTGCTGATGAGATGATTGTGACTGAAACTGATGTTGTGGTTGAAACTATTGATTTTGTTGATTTTGTTGATTGTTTGTCTAGCTAAATTTGGGATGGTTGCGGTTGTTGGGGTTATAGGCATTACGAATTGATTACGATTTTTTGATAGTTTCACATCTTTATCTGATTCTCAATCGATAGCATCTTGATCAGTTGGATATGACCCCGCACATATCTCACATACAAAAGCAACTGTCTTCACTTTACTTTCTGTCAACGAATCAATCTTCTTTGCCATAGATGCCATCTAAGCTGACAACTATGTGATAGCATCCACCTCTACCAATCCCGCAACTTTTGGCTGTGGCATTCTGGCCGTAGGATTCTAAAAGTCATTTGCTGTCATAGTTTCTATGAGATTATAAGCCTCTTCATAACTCTTAGCCTATAAGACTCCTCCTGCAGCTGCATCTACAATTGGCCTTGATTGCCATTCCAATCCATTATAAAAAGTATTAATCAACATCCAATCCGGCATTCCATGATGGGGAAATTTCCTTAGCATCTCTTTATAGCATTCCCATGCTTCGTACAATGATTCACCCTGCTGTTGCTCAAACTGGGAAATTGTTGTCCTCATTTTTGTAGTCTTAGCCATTGGAAAAAATTTGGCCAAGAACTTTTATGTTCTCCCAAGTGGTAATAGATCCTGATGGTAAAGAGTAGAGCCAACTTCTAGCCTTGTCCCGTAAAGAGAATGGAAACAGTCTGAGCCTGATTGCATCTTTTGACACTCCATTGTACTTGAAAGTGTCACATATCTCTATGAAGCTCAATAAGTGTTCGTTCGGGTCATCTGTAGCAGCACCCCCGAATTGTACCAAATTTTGCATCATTTGTATAGTGCCCGGCTTTATCTCAAAAGTGTTGGCTGCTATAGCTGGCCTCACGGTGCTCGACTATAACCCATTGAGTAATCTCTTAAGGCCCGATGTTCCTCTCTTTGCTCTTCTGCTGCCATGTTAGATGTTGAAGTATCAAAATCTACTTGTATATTCCTTCGTGCTCTTGATTTCCAACCTCTGTCATTGGTATTATCCTGTGCAAGCACCAATTCAGAGTTTGTCGATCGCGTGTGCATAAAATGTATACAATTACCTGAAATACAAACAAAAACAAAATAGAAATAAGATCATAATAGAATTGTTTAAGTCACATAAATTTAGCTTTAGTTGATGATGACAATATTAAAAATAAACGCCTTTACCGGCAACAGCGCCAAAAACTTGTTATCTCCTTTTTGGTTTAACAAAATGGACTCTAACTCATGCAAGTACACATGGGTCAACATGTAAAGACCCAGAAAATTTTCGAATAATTATATCTGTATTTTTACGAATAATTTTTTTTTATTTATTTATTTTGAATATATGAGATGGATTTAGCAGGATAGTCAATTTAAACTTTTAAGTTAACGGATAATGAAAGTTAAGTCGATTATGGTCTAGAACCATAACTCATGGATTGTGAACAAGGAATGAGAATATTAAGATATAATAATTATATTTCAATATTCTATGTATGTACTATATGTGTGTATGGTTCAATGTTGATCAGAGATAGCAGAGTATTAGAAAACCCTAAGTTTAAATCGATAAACCTTAATTCAAACCCTAACTAGGAAAACTAAGACTGATTATTAATCAGGTATATGTAATCAAAGAGATATGTTAGTGACTATGAATCTAATTAGGGAAAACCCTAACGATTATCAAGAAACCCTAAATGCTAAGTTAAAAACCCTAATTTGATTACCATGAGACCCTAAACCTAATTTAAAACCCTAATTGGTGATTAGCAAGCCTTGATGGTAATTAGCAAGTCTTAAGATTAAAATTTATGGCAAATATATGAAATTACCAAACTACCCTTAAAATTTAAGTGGAAAAGACCAAAATACCCTTTAGTGTGCAAAATGACCAAATTACCCTTTTACTTAACTTGTAAACAAAAAGATTTTCTGGAAGGCATGACTCACCAAGTTAAGATCTCCCATGTGTGTAAAATCTCAACCAAATCTTATCTCTTTTGACACCTTGCAAGATTAGGATTCACTGAATCAAAATATAAAGGATTAAAGAAAGAGAAAGTCTAAAGAAATTGCTCATTTGCTATCTATCACAACCAACTCTTTTCTCTCTCTAAGCCACAAAATTTCTTCGCAAAATTAGTCACTAAACAACCCTCTAGAACATTACAAACAGATTAGGAGGCAAGGATTCAAAGCAATTCCAAGAAAGAGGTATAACCCTAAAACCCACATTTTGATTCTTAAAGCCATTTTAGATTTCTTGTTTATGTGTTTATTTAAGTGTTAGAAGATGTTATATGATGATATATGATGTTACATCATATATCTATAGCATCAAAGTGCTCAAAAATAAACTTTTCAAAACTTTCCAAGAACCCTAGATTTATGGCCTGATAACCGAATGTCAGAGGTCATAGATCTTAGTTTGTTAATGATTTTGTATGTTTGATGTTTTAGATTTATAGTTTGCTGTAAGGACTTTCATCTGGACTTGAAATCATGCTTAGATCATGTCCAGAATGTAAGTTATTCTTGGTCAAAACCCGTTGACCGAGCACGACCAAGAGTTTCTAGGCAACCCAAAAACTCAAAATCAGTGTCTGACAACATTTTCCAAAGCTCGTATATGTCAGGGGTTAAATGTTTTGGAGATGTTATTGTATCTAGTTTGTAGCCTGTTAGATATACTCTAGATTCATGCCTTTAAATCACTCAAACAATGATTGTAAGTAATGGATGGTCAAAGTAGCCTACTCAGCATTGACTTTTATTTTCTGGGTAACCCAGAATGTGTTTTTCAGTGTCTGACAAGAACTTCATGGTTCTAGATCTTGCACGTGTTTGATGATTTGCTTGTGTTAGTGTTATAAGATTATACTCTTGTATGTATACTACATATTCATGCTCCTAAATCACCTAGATAAACAACATAATGAAAGTAATTGTTGGTCAAACTAGCCAACTCGTTCATGGTTACAGTTTCTGGAAAACCCAGAAACCGTAAGAACATGTTTTCTGACAATCTTTGACCAGATGATATCTTATGATCTTGATGTAGTTAAGCCGATTTGATGGTTGATATATGTAATATGTCATGTATACTACAAACCTAAACCATTATAACACATTAACAATGACCAGAACATATAGAAATTTGAGCCTCAAAATGAATCCTTGAAGCTGACTGGGTTTCTGGAAAACTCAGAAAGCGCTGACAACAACTTTGAAAGGCCAGATCTTCATGCTATGTGCTTGTATGACTTATATGATGATTGATACATGTAGTACTACATAAAAACTACATGATCAATACTTAAGATTGTCCAGAACATGTGTAGACTGAGAATTAAAGACGGTCAAACATGGCACCTTAGCAACTGAATTTCAGTGCTCAAGAACACCTACCGCGACAGAAACCGTCGCTATAGCCTTTAGCGACGAATTTAATTATTTTAGATTTCTAATTTCTGAAAAATACATTAAAAATAGAAATAAATTCCTAAAAATTACAAAATCAGTTTTAAAAATTATTTTAAGTTATAAAAATTAACTTTTGATAAATTGACATATTTTTCATTAATATTACTATTTATTTGAATATTAATGGTATTAAATTTATTTAATAAATGTATTAAATAAATGGGTTAAAATGATTTTATATTATAAAAATCATTTTAAATGATAATAAGGTGTTTAAAAATATTTTAAGTTATGAATCATGACTTTTAATATTTTAAGGTAATTTTCATTAATAATTTAATATTAATGATAATAGGTTTATTTAATATTTATATTAAATAAATAGTTTAAAAATGGTTTTAATGATTTAAAAATCATTTAAAGGATTTAAAAATTATATTTTAAATTATAATAAATGACTTTTAATATTTTCATGAATAATACATTAATATTTAAATATTAATGGTGATCATTTAAAAATGATTTTAAATGTTTTAAAAATCATTTAAGGGTAAATTAAATGTTTTAAAAATATTTTGAGTTATTATTAATAACTTAGATATTTTGTCAAGTATTTCATTAATATTTTTATATTATTTAAATATTAATGATAATGGAATTATTATGTATTTAAATCATTTAAAAATGATTTTAGTGTTTGAAAAATCATGATAAATTATAATAATTATTTAAAATTATTATAAGACCTTGAAAAATAATATGATTACAATTTAAATTATCTACTATAAGTATTGAAGTTATAGAATAGAGTTTAAGTAAATATAAACTCGATTATTACCCGATAAAGCCTTCGGTACACCGAAATAAATCCGAAGTTAACCCAGACTTATATAGATTGACCTGATAAGTAATTATTTATATTAGAATGACTACTATAACTATGTGACAATGTGTTTAAGCTATATGATGACTGCAAATAGCAGTGTTATGTGTTATGATAAATTATTCTGATCAAAAGAATAATCTTATGAATTATAGGTTTCAGTATAAAAGATAAAACTAAGTTGTGTAAGCAACAGATCAGGCAAGTATCCTTACTCTTTGTATCTACTTATACAACAATCCTGTGTAAGTAAGTTATCAAATTATACTCCTGTTATATAAGTTATTAAACTCTACAGTTATTGGTCATGTATTTCAACATTAGTATTCATGCTAGTTATCAAACCCTATTCGTTTACCATTACCGTAATAATGTATGATCAATATATACTCTGTTGATAGATAGTTAATTTAGATTATTCAAGTGCCCTCACTTGGATAACGATTGCATTTAATCACATGTTGACACATACCTATTAGTTTTCGGATATATATATGTTATTTAAAAATATCGTTGACCAGAATAGAATATTATTGTTACTCAGTTGAAGTATTCTAATTCAGATTTCAGATTAATTATGAACATCCCGAACAGGAAAAACTTTTATGCTAAAAAAGGACCAAATTTGAATGACTTATCGTTCAAACACGTAGTATTGATCAATCTGAGGCATATAACAGGTTGATCACCTCCGTGTCCGTAAGACATAGCGGTTTTTGAGATAAAGTTACATTTAACCTTTTCAAAAATTAAAAATAAAATTTTATAGTTTGTCAAACTGTTTCCAAATTTATATTCAGTACGTAGTTTCAAATAATAAAATAGAATTAATATGTCGTTCAGTATTGTTTCAGCTTACTTCACAATATTTACTTCGTTGTAGAAGTGTCATCCAAAGAAAACATTTAAATCTTTCAGATAATCTTTATTCATTGCTATTACTTGTTAGGCACTCAAATGCTCATTCTTGCTTTAAATTTAAATGTTTTTAGCTAAGCTAGTACGACCTGAAGGTTTCAGCAAGGACAAAGGGAAGGGAAAGCTAAAGGAGTAGATTAAATTATGTTATTATGACTGTTTGTAGTAAAGATAATATAATATTTATCATGTAATGTAAGACTTAAAGGTTCTCGAGACTGGGAAGGTAGATAACTTTGATATAATAATTTTTTTTAATTAATACATTAAGTAGTTGAATGAATGTTATCGTGGAGCACCAAGTACGGGTTTCAAGTACCCGGATTTGGGGGCGTCACACAACAAGTAGTACGGAGTACGAAAAGTATCGATCCAAGGAGAAAGGTGTTAAATCTAAATTATCATGCAACAACTTAATCACTAATTTTATATGCTCAAACTATCAATCAATAAATGAATTTATAACAAAATTAATTATCAACATAATAAATAAATATTATTAAGAGGAGGTAATCAAATTTGGAAAGATATGGGATTCTAATATCATCTAATGCTTCATCTAAAATGTATGCCTCATATTATGTTTACTTATTAAATACGAAAAGCTAGTCGAGAGCACATAAGTGAAACACAACCATTTTTCAATGAGCTATGCCCAATTTACACAAAATTCACAATTGATAGAATTCATGCAAGCATCACAAATATTAAACTGACTATATTTCTATGTGAATTTAAAGCAAATATGATTTAAGCTCAAACTCTCTTAATGACTACAAATGGTGAAATAGTATATTCTTATTCGGGTCACGAATCACAAAGCCTAACACAAATAAACCTTATGAACATAAGCCATTATGGTCTAATCTATACTTATATTTCATTTTCCAAATCCATACAAGCAATTTGTGTGAATGGTGATCAAGCATTCAGACATTAAGCACAACCATAATGGGTAATCCAATATTAAATATTCAACATTACAATCAAACATACATATATAAACTACGCATTAGAATCCATTAGAATCCCATAATGGAATTTAGTTCATTTCTGAACCAAAAGCCATTATGAGATTGAAGCAAACCATTAACATAAGAAAATGCAAACAAGAGTTATGATGAAATGAGAGAATCAAATCTGTAAATTCCTGCTGCAAGTTCTGTTTCCAGATTTTTCCAATTCACCAAAAATCTCCATAAATGAAAACTATATTTAATGAGTAATCTAGATAAAGAGAAGAGTTAAATGTTGTAATCCCATGCTCAAGCCCTCTCTAAAGTAGTCTAAAACCTAAGAACAATGATGAAAACTGAAAAACCACATCTTGGTACCAACTATATCATTTCAGATGAGCAAAACACACTCAAATTCAAATTACAAAAAGTCGGCATTTTTAAACTGATTAAGATTCACGCGGTCGTAGAACATTATAGTCTAATTCGGCGGGGCGACTTGTGTGAAGTTATCTGCTAGAGTATACATGCAGGGCGCGCCATGGCTTTTTATTGGAGGCTGCGCTAGTCACAGGTATATGTTTTTGGCTCAGCATTTCCTTTAAGCGCATGCGCGCCTTTGTTGAAAGCTTCTGGCCATAGCAATGCTTCTTCTTTGCTTAGAATTCTCACGGCTTTTTTTGTTGTTGCTACTATCTACTACCTCCTTCTTCTTCATTTCTTCTTTTTTTTACTTCACCATTTCATTGATCCTCCTCACCTGCTCAGGTCCAGCTGCAATCTACGGTTGCTCAAATCCACCATGCCTTGTTCCTGCTATCTCCATGCCATTTCATATCATTCCATGCCATTCCATGCCTTAAGTTGCTAAAGGAGTTCCAGTCATGCATCCTATAAAATAAACATTAAAAGCAAATAAAACATAATAAAACTACTTAAGTTGAGCATAATTCTACTAAGTCGGTAACCAATAAGTAGGTATAAAACCTACTTATCAATATCACTCATTGGTATTCGTCCAGACATAGGGTTCACAACACCAATGATCATAGCTGTTGCAAACTACACTCGGCAATACCTCACAAGGGTCCGATGTCGTCAGTTCGGGGTCGTAACTCCAAAAACCTATCCCCAGCAAGGATTTCATACAACTTTAGCCGTTAGCAAGTAAATCCAATAAAGCTTAGGAAGTCGTCCGATGATTTCATCCGTTGAAGGACATTTCAACGAAGGTCAAGCAACCTTGATGTTATTTCAGCCATTGGCACATAAATCCCGCGAAGCATCGGAGGAAGTACGATGATCTCATCCGTTGAAGCACATTTCAATGAGGGTCAAGCAACCTTGACATTATTTCAGTTGTTGGCAAGTAAATCCAGTGAAGCATCGAAAGCCATCCGATGATATCAGCCGTTGATGCACATTTCAACAAAAGTCAAACAGCCTTGACATCACCAGCCATTGGCAATTAAACCTAGCGAAGCATCGGAGATGGTTCGATGATGGTATCTATTGAAGATAATTTTAATGAGGGTCAGACAACCCTGACAACCCAGACTATTGGCAGTAACTCCGACAGAGTAGTGGAAGGACCTGACGATACAAACCAGGGAAAAATATCCTCATCGGGGAGGACCGATGATGGAATATGTTATACAAGTGAAATTTATCTAGGAACACTTAGAAGGGGGGTTGAATAAGTGTGGGAGCAATCTATGACCAATTTTTAAACTTTAAATTAAACTGTTAATTTCATACTACTATAATGATGAAATCAGCTTACTGAATTAATATAGCCTATTGAATTTACTGATTATTTTAAGAAAATATCCTGCTAAATTTATAACTTAAATTACATACTTGGTGTTAAAGAATTATCTTAATATAATGCAAGTATTCAAATTTTAATTATTAAGATAATTAAATAGCTTATGTGATGTTAAAGTAAAGCAAATAATGCAACACCAAGATTTTTTACGTGGTTCAGCTATTACCCTCTATAATAATAGCCTAGTCCACGTCCAATACCAACTAGTATTGGAGACTCACTTTATTTATTCCTTTATAAATAAACACAGATTACAAAACAGATTCTTACAAAAATTAATTAATAATTAATTTCTCTTGAGCACTCTTGCTCCTTATGCACCTATGCACTCTTCAAGCACCTTTGCTTCCTTGAACCTGTTTGCAAACTTTTTCTCTAATCCACTAGGATTAACACTTTTAGACTATACTTAGTCTAAACAAAAAATTCAATACAAATATAGAGGTCTATGATCAATAAAAGAATAATCAATTTAACAATTAAAGGCTCAACTATATGCAATGATCAATTAGCATAAAGAGAATAAACAATTAAATCTTACCAAATACCGGCTCAAATTATATCAGAAATTTAATTGCTTGGCTACTTAAAAGTTTCACTGATTTAAATCAATTTGCTCGAAAATAACAAAGAATAAGTGCAAAAAACAATTTTGTGAGTTGTATACATTTCATATAAGAAACACCATTTATATAGCCCACAAAATCAAATTACTGTTAATTCCAAAATAATTTGTTCCAATAGTCCACATAATAACCGGCTTGAAAATATGGAGATAACCCACAACGGTAAAGAGATGTATCTTTTAATATTTATCCAGTTTTAGCGAATCAAACTCTTTATTAGTTACATAGTTTGAATAAATCTAAAACACCTTTAAAAGATAATAACTTTTGACTTTATCTCCCCTGTATAAAAAGTGGCGTGTAAAAGAGAAGAGTGTAACAGTCATTTCCCCTTTTCC
Organism: Panax ginseng; assembly: GCA_020205605.1. NCBI lineage: Eukaryota > Viridiplantae > Streptophyta > Magnoliopsida > Apiales > Araliaceae > Panax > Panax ginseng. The sequence continues at coordinate 85,693,140 of CM035139.1, read as the reverse complement.
AAGACTCAAGGTCTTTTAAAATTTCAATGTAACCATAATTACCTCTTCCTTGAAAACTGTAGTATATCAAATCACCAAGAGATAAAGTTGCCGGCATTTTAGTCTAGTAATTCATACATATCCACGTGTAGCAGTAATTCAATTAACCACACACATATATCACCTTCCAAAGATGTATAGCTAGTATATTCATAATATAATCAGATATTCAATGCATGTGAAATAATTACTCTTCAAAAACCGCACATGCAACAAATCATAGCTTCCATCTTTTAAGCTATCTAGGCAACCTTAGATATATAAAACTCCACGTGTAGCTAAAGAAAGAAAATATGTCCCAAGGATGTCAAGTAAACATTTATAATAGCAAGCATACGTAACATACTAATTATCATATTTTTAAAATATTAGAAAAACCTTTTTGATTTAAATTTATTAAATCATTTTTCATTTAAGACATATAACAAGATATAATGCAAATAATATGTTCTAGAGCCTTTAAATGAAAATTCAATTATTATGCAATTGATCTTACATTTGTTTTCCTAGAAAAGACAATCTTCTTTATCCATTTGAAAATCCCACCAATGTTCTTTTAATCAACAGATACCTGAAAAGCCATAAAAAAATTTAGTACATGAATAATTCATCATCAAAACATAAGGATGGAATATGACAAAGTCAACATTCTCCCCCTTTTTGATGATAACAACCCAAAATTGTTTAACTCTCATTTGTTCCCCCTGAATATATGCATAACATAATTAGCTCCCCCTAAATCCATGCAATAATATCATTTCAGGATTCTGAAAAAGAATTTTTAGTAAATTCGAAAAATCCAGAATGTTGTACCTGCAGTGTTTTTAGTTCACCAAATTTTAACTGCTAACAAATATATCAACTTTAAGCAAATGTTAACATTCCAAATTAATAATAAGTCTTTTAGGCTATGCACACCAAACCAAAACCAACATAAAACTATAAGTTTTAAAATCCGTTTATAAACAACCAAAAACAAGCATAAAATCATCATAAAAACTTCTCCCCCTTTGTCATCAAACAAAAAGGGAAGCAGTTCAATCATCAAGATCTACCACGGCTGCGCGCTGAGCTGCCCTTTGTGTGAAATAGGGGCGATGATTGGCACGATGAACCTTCTCAGCAATGCTCAGATCAGCAGCAAATTGGGGAGGCCTGGGAATAACAGTTGCAGGTGGTAGAGGTACATCAAGAAATTCGCCTTGATACTCGGCTAACCAATTGCAATGCACCCACTCCGGAACAGTTGAGTGTTTACGTTGCATATGTAGTTTAGACCCAACATCATTGAACCGCAGAGCCATGAATTCAGCTAACTTCCTAACCTGATTACTAACGAACTTAATTTCCTGACTCAACTGACAAGAATTTTGATTAAGGCGACGTTGCATTAACTCAGCCAAGGCAGTGGTTTGTACTTCAAAACCGGCTTGCAAATCTATAAACTCATCTTCAATATTGTGATAGAGTTTATTGATTTCTGGCGCTCCTAAGGGCAACTTGCCTTTTACCAACAGAGTCATACGGTTATGAATGGCAGACATTTTAACTTGCATTTTCTCTTGATTACTAAGAATTACTTTCAACAGATCAACAATTTCAAGAGAAGATTGAGTTGGAGGTAGAACAAGTGAAGTTGAATTTGTCATTGGAGGAAGGATAGAATTGTCAGAAGTGTTACAAACAAACATACCATCAAGTAAAATAATACGCGACATTTTCAAGGAACCAACGCTGATGGAATCAGTAACAGAAACAGAGTTTTCATTTTTAAAAGAAATTTTAAAATGATTGAACAGAGTAGTGAGAGTAGCACTGTCAGGCAAAAATGTTTTGGTTTTTCGCAAACAGGTGGTCATTTGGTGAAGCATCATTTGAGACAAATTAAAAGAAACTCCTCTTAAAATCATGGAAACAATTATCAAGTCTTGATAGGTAAAATTTGCTCCTCCACCTAAACGAGGCAACAGATTGTATCTAACAAGATGATGGAGTACACAAGAAATAGGAGAGACATCCACTATTTTTGGAGTAAAAACATCATTCAACAAAGGGTTGTTCATAACAATTTGTAACTGTTCCAGAGGAGTAAACGGAAAATGAATAACTCCTTTTTTTCTAGTAAAGGACAAACACCGAAGATGGAATGTTCAAAAATACTACCAAAATCCACGACTGTAAAATAAAAAGATTTTCCTTTGACAAAAGTTGTATAAAAATCCCCATGACATTCTAGATTTGTATAAAACTGTTGGACAAGTCTAGGGTATGCAACAGATGGAGGAAAAAGCATTGAAGAAATACCACAAGAGTCAAACAATGTTCTCAAAGAAGATTGTTGATAACAGATTTGATCGACAGACTTTTCATAAACAAATTATTTGGGAAACACAACAGACTTAAACCGAACTTCATAGGCATTGCTACGAAAGAAATTGTCAGAAAGATCGGAAAAAAAGGATAGGATTTACCAGATTAGATGGTGGAGAAAACTCAGTCTTATCGGAGGGAATAGTTGACTTCCGTCTTTGAGACGATCCAGAAGATTTCGGCAAGAATGGACTGAAAGTGGACTCGTCAGAAGACGAAGAATCCATAAACTTTATTTCCTCAAACAAGACTTTCTTCATTTTTCTTGGCTTTCGTGAAGGTCCTGCAGTTGATTGGGGAGGAACCGGCGTCTGATCGTCGTCGAAATCCATCATCGATCGTTTATGTGTTCTAGTTCTCATGATACCAAGGTAAGGTTGGAGAAACAGAGAAAATGGAAAGAAATAGAGGCAGGAAGATTTTTCGATGTATAGAAAATGGAAAGAGAACAGATAGAAAGATATAAACAATCGTCTTCCAAGATCGCATAAATTTTCAAAATTAAGACATAAAAAATATTAACACTTACGCATCTCCTTTACGAGAACCTCGGTTTCCATTGTCTTTTCAACTTTCAAAAACAATTATGATAGACTCCTTGATTATTACGTCCATGAATTAAGGAGTTAAGTAGGCAGCCGAATAATCATATTATCAATTATCCTAAATTTTATCAGTTAATGCATTCATAATAGGATAACGATAACACAGATTTGAAAATGAATTATGCAAGACACGTCCCAAGTTCTCTTCGAAGCACGCAAAATCTATCTTCACTTAATGGTTTAGTAAAAATATCTGCGATTTGATTTTCAGTTGGAATAAAAATCAATTTAATTAAACCTTTTGACACACTGTCTCTTAAAAAATGATGCCTTACTTCTATATGCTTTGTACGTGAATGTAACACAGGATTTTTAGATATATCTATAGCACTAGAATTATCACAGTATATAGGCACACAATCACATAATATATCAAAATCATATAGAGTTTGTCGCATACATAAAATCTGAGAATAGCAACTTCCTGCAGCTAGGTATTCACCCTCAGTAGTTGAAAGAGCCACTGAGGTTTGCTTTTTACTATGCCATGATACGAGACTTTAACCCAAGAAAGTATAAGCACCACTCGTAATTTTTCTATCGATTTAATACCCTGCATAGTCAGCATCTGATTAACTTATTAGTTCAAAATGATTACAAATTGGATAAAATAAACCTAAGTTTATTGTACCACTTAAATATTTCAAAATTCTTTTAACAGCATTTAAATGTGACTCCTTGGGTTTTTCCTGAAATCTTGCACATAGACAAACACTATACATTATAGCGGGTCTAGAAGCAGTTAACTATAGTAACCATCCAATCATACCTCGATATTTTATTATATCAACATCAATACCTTTGTCATCAGTGGAGAGCTTTATTGATGTGCTCATAGGTGTACCTTTTGAGTTAGATCCCTCAAAGCCAAATCTCTTGAGTAATTCTTTTGTGTATTTGGTTTGATGGATATAAATTCCTTCCTTCGTTTGCTTGATTTGAAGTCCCAAAAAGTAATTGAGTTCTCCCATTAAGCTCATATCAAATTCTTTATGCATGCACTTGGAAAACCACTCATAAAGATGATCATTAGTAGCACCAAAAATTATATCATCTACATATATTTGAACAATAATGATATCTATATTTTTATGCTTAATAAATAATGTAGAATCTATTTTACCTCTAATAAATCCATTTGACAAGAGATACTTACTTAACCTTTCGTTCCATGCCCTTGGAGCTTGTTTCAAGCCATAAAGTGCTTTCTTTAATTTGTAGACATGATTAGGATACTTTTCATGCTCGAATCCAGGAGGTTGTTTTACGTAAACTTCTTCATTGATGTATCCGTTGAGGAAAGCACTTTTTACGTCCATTTGATACAGCTTAAACTTTTTGTAGCATGCAAATGCTAACAAAATTCGGATTGATTCTAGCCTAGCCACTGGTGCATAGGTTTCTTCATAGTCGATCCGCTCTTGTTGGTTGTATCCTTGAGCTACTAGCCTTGCTTTGTTATGAATAATTGTTTCGTTCTCATCAAGCTTGTTCTTGAATACCCATTTTTACCTATAATGGAAGCATCTTTTGGAGGAGGCATAAGTTCCCATACTTGGCATCTTTCAAATTGTTGAAGTTCTTCTTGTATTGCCAATAACCAGTTTTCATCAAGAACTGCATCCTTTGCATTCTTTGGCTCAAACTGAGACAAAAATGCAGTGAATGCACAATGATTTTGTAAACCTCTTCGTGTGGTTACACCTTTGTTGATATCTCCAATGATATTCTCCGGAGGATGATTCTTAACACATCTAGCTATTTTTGGCATTTGAATATTATGTAAAACTTCCTCTTGATCATGGGATTCATCTTCAGCATCTTGCAAATTTTCAGGTTCACGTTCCTACTGGTTGTCAATTTCAGTTTCCTGAGACTGTTCATTAGGTCTCCTGTTTTGATCGTTTCGGTTTGCTAAAATTTTGACTGTCTCTAAATTTCCTACATCATCTTCACTTTCTTTTGGAACATCATTGTTAGTCTCATTGAAAGTGATATGAACAGATTCTTCTATACATGACTTTCTAATATTGAAAATACGATAAGCCTTACTATTTTGAGAATACCCAATGAAAATTCCTTCATATGACTTAGCATCAAATTTTCCCAAATTATCACTTGTATTTAAGATGAAATATTTAGAACCAAATACTTTGAAATAACTTATGTTTAGAATTTTATTATTTAAAAGCTCATAAGGTGTTTTCAAAATAATAGGACGAATGAGTACTCTATTTAAAACATAACATGATGTACTTATTGCTTCGCCCAAAAATTTCTTTGGAAGCTTACTTTCTTTATTAGTAGAGTTCTTGCCATCTCTTGTAGAGTTCTATTCTTCCTTTCCACCACCCCATTTTGTTGAGGAGTCCTTGAAATGAAAATTCATGACTAATTCCTCTTTGATCACAAAAGTTATGAAATCTTTTGAAATTCAATACCATGATCACTTCTAATTCTAATGAGTTTGTACCTATACTTAGTTTCAAGATTCCTTATTAATTTTTCAAACTCTTTAAATGCTTCATCCTTAGTTCTCAAAAATAATACCCATGTGTATCTTGAAAAATCATCAACTATTACAAATGCATAAAATTTACCATTAATACTTGAATGTCTTTCCGATCCAAATAAATCAAGATGAAGTAGTTGTAAAGGAGAAGAGGTTGATACCATATTCTTTACTATAGAAGAAGTTCTTACTTGTTTTCCCAATTGACAAGGAATACATATTCCTTTCTTTTCAAACCTGATTCTTGGCAATCATTTGACTAGATTCTTTGAGGATAGTTTCTTGATTAAGTCCATGTGAACATGTCCCATCCTTTTATGCCATAGATAAGCTTCATCTTGTACTGAAGTAAGACATAGTTATTCATCTTGTTGCTCAAAATCAAGAGTATGTATATTTCATTCTCTTTGTGCAACTAGAGTAGTATTGTTAGTACCATGAAATATTGTGCATTTATCTTTTTCAAAATTAACTTGATGGCCATTATCCATTAATTGGCTAATACTAATTAAATTAAATTCAAGACCATTAACGAGGTGCACATTATTTATACTTACTTTGTCATTACCAATTTTACCTTTTCCAATTATCTCGCAGGTTTTATTGTCTCCAAACGTGACCGTTCCATTTTTCTTCTTGATATTTAGTTCTACAAATTTTGATTTATCACCTGTCATGTGCCAAGAACATCCGCTATCAAGAATCCATTTTTGAGATGGAACTCTTGCCTTCAAACATACTTGTCAAGAAAGAAAAATTTATCCTTTTGGTACCCATATCTTTTTGGGTCCACTTATGTTAGTAGCAAGTAAATCATTCTTTTTAATCCATACCTGTTTAACCTTATTACATTTCTTAAAACAATTTATATCTAAATGACCTTTAATACCACAATGTTTACAAGTTATGAAAGGAGAGCAATAATTTAAACTAAATCGTGACTTTGATTTTAGCATTTTCATATTACTCTTTTTATGCATAAAATCATAACCAATTCCTTGTCTTTCAAAACTATGTCTTTGTTTACCTAATATGACATTTAAATTTTCTTCGCCTTGGACAAATTTAGCAAGAGATAATTTTAATGAAGCTATTTCATTTTGAAGTTCATTATTAGGAAAGGTTTTAACAGGAGATTTATCACTAAATGCTTCAATACACACATCTCTCATTTTTAGCTCATTAGTCAATTTTTTTACATCATTATTCAAGAAATTTACCTTATTGAAAAGTATTTTGTTATAATTGTCTAAATAATCAATCTTAGCAATCAAAACCTTTTCTTCTTTACATGTAGATTCCTTTTCAATTTCTTTCTTTTCATTTATTAGTGAATCCACTTCACTCATTAAAGTATTAACTAAAGCTTTTAAGCATGCATTCTTTTCTTTTAATTTCTTATTTTCCTGTTCTAATGAGTTCAATTCATTAAGAGATACCTGATTAGATTCACCTTCAATTCCCACGAAGCATACTTGTGCTATCTCATCTTTAGCATCGATCTCCACTTCGGATTCCTCATCACTCCAAGTCACAAGGGCTTTATTCTTCTTGTTGTCTTTGTAGTTTGTCTTCCCTTTGTTCTTTAATTGAAAACAATCTTTCTTGAAGTGACCAGGACGTCCACATTCAAAGCATGTTTTTTCAGTTGCTTTCCTTTGGACTTATTTGAATTGAAAGTATTTCTTCTCTTATTCTTCCTTTGTAATAGCCCCTTGAGTCTTCTTGACATCATGGCTATTTCTTCATCTGAGTCATCATCAAGCTCCTCTTCATTATCTGCATTAAGAGCTAAGACCTTTCTTCGAGGAGTTTCCTCATTATCATTATATCTCTTTAACTGATGTTCATATTCCTCTAATTCTCCAAATAAAGTTAAAGTATCCATGGAAGAAATAGTAGCAGAATCTTGAAGAGTGGTGATTTTAGAAGCAAACCTTTTGGGCATAGCCCAAAGAAACTTACGGTTGATCTCACTTTGAGGAATAGTCTTGTCCAGCAATTTCAAGGAGTTTATAAGGATTAGAAATCTTACTTGAGCTAGCTTAATGGTTTCATCTTTTTCGAGCTTGAACATTTCATAATCATGCATAAGCATGCTTAGCTTGACTTCTCGTACTTTGGATGTTCCTTCATGACTTACCACTAGAGTATCCCAAATTTCCTTAGCTGTGTTACATGAAGAAACTTTGTCAATCTCGGATTGTACCATGCCGCTGAGAAGCGTGTTCATTGCCTTTGAATCATATGAGACCATGTAAATTTCGGTTGAATCCATTTCTAGCAGAATCTTTGGTGTCCCATCATTTCTTCGTGGAATTACTGGTCCGTTCTCCACAACCCACCATTCCCAAGGATCTCTTTTAAGATAGCTCCTCATTCTAAACTTCCAGAAGTTGTAATTTTTCGTTTCAAACAGCAAAGGAGGTCTGTTGGTTGATTGTCCTTCATGATTGTTGTTCCCGAACTGTGCCATGTCAGAATCTTTCCCTACAAGTCACCTTTAAAACCAAGATAAGTAGAGTCAAGCTCTGATACCAAATAAAATTTATCTAGGCACACTTAGAAGGGGTGGCTGAATAAGTGTGGGAGCAATCTATGACCAATTTTTAAACTTTAAATTAAACTGTTAATTTCATACTACTATAATGATGAAATCAGCTTACTGAATTAATATAGCCTATTGAATTGACTGATTATTTTAAGAAAATATCCTGCTAAATTTATAACTTAAATTAAATACTTAGTGTTAAAGAATTATCTTAATATAATGCAAGTATTCAAATTTTAATTATTAAGATAATTAAATAGCTTATGTGATGTTAAAGTAAAGCAAATAATGCAACACCAAGATTTTTTACGTGGTTCAGCTATTACCCTCTATAATAATAGCCTAGTCCACGTCCAATACCAACTAGTATTGGAGACTCACTTTATTTATTCCTTTATAAATAAACACAGATTACAAAACAGATTTTTACAAAAATTAATTAATAATTAATTTCTCTTGAGCACTCTTGCTCCTTGTGCACCTATGCACTCTTCAAGCACCTTTGCTTCCTTGAACCTGTTTGCAAGCTTTTTCTCTAATCCACTAGGATTGATACTTTTAGACTATACTTAGTCTAAACAAAAAATTCAATACAAATATAGAGGTCTATGATCAATAAAAGAATAATCAATTTAACAATTAAAGGCTCAACTATATGCAATGATCAATTAGCACAAAGAAAATAAACAATTAAATCTTACCAAATACCGGCTCAAATTATATCAGAAATTTAATTGCTTGGCTACTCAAAAGTTGCACTGATTTAAATCAATTTGCTCGAAAATAACAGTAATAAGTGCAAAAATAATTTTGTGAGTTGTGTACATTTCTGTATAAGAAACACCATTTATATAGCCCCATAATCAAGTTACCGTTAATTCCAAAATAATTTGTTCCAATAGTCCACATAATAACCGGCTTGAAAATATGGAGATAACCCACAACGGTAAAGAGATGTTTCTTTTAATATTTATCCAGTTTTAGCAAATCAAACTCTTTGTTAGTTACATAGTTTGAATAAATCTGAAACACCTTTAAAAGATAATAACTTTTGACTTTATCTCCCCTGTATAAAAAATAGCGTGTAAAAGAGAAGAGTGTAACAGTCATTTCCCCTTTTCCAAGACTCAAGGTCTTTTAAAATTCCAATGTAACCATAATTACCTCTTCCTTGAAAACTGTAGTATATCAAATCACCAAGAGATAAAGCTGCCGGCATTTTAGTCTAGTAATTCATACATATCCACGTGTAGCAGTAATTCAATTAACCACACACATATATCACCTTCCAAAGATGTATAGCTAGTATGTTCATAATATAATCGGATATTCAATGCATGTGAAATAATTACTCTTCAAAAACCGCACATGCAACAAATCATAGCTTCCATCTTTTAAGCTATCTAGGCAACCTTAGATATATAAAACTCCACGTGTAGCTAAAGAAAGAAAATATGAAGAAAGAAAATATGTCCCAAGGATGTCAAGTAAACATTTATAATAGCAAGCATACGTAACATACTAATTATCATATTTTTAAAATATTAGAAAAACCTTTTTGATTTAAATTTATTAAATCATTTTTCATTTAAGACATATAACAAGATGTAATGCAAATAATATGTCCTAGAGCCTTTAAATGAAAAATCAATTATTATGCAATTGATCTTACATTTGTTTTCCTAGAAAAGACAATCTTCTTTATCCATTTGAAAATCCCACCAATGTTCTTTTAATCAACAGATACCTGAAAAGCCATAAAACAATTTAGTACATGAATAATTCATCATCAAAACATAAGGATGGAATATGACAAAGTCAACAACAAGTCTTCATCAGATGAAGCACAATTCCCCCAGAGTCTCTCGTACATGAGAGGTGCATCCTCAGTGGGAAGTTTGTACTAAGAATTAAAGACTTTGGTGATAACCCCAATGTCAACATCCTGGAAGTTCCTGAGAGCTTTGGAGTAGACATCCAAGCAATTCGTCAAGGTCATTAGTGATAACTCCAGTCCCCCATCAGAAGCCGTCGGAGCGAACAATCATCACATCCCGTTGGAAGACGGTCCAACAAACCACATTCATCATACATTTGCATCATGTTGCATTACATGGCGTCATGATTATCTTGTCACATGTCTAAAATGACCTATATTAAGGAACGAAGGGGGTACTTTATAGTTTATAAATAAAAAAGTTAATGCTTTATATGATTAGAAATGTATTCATAATTTTTTCTTTAAATTTAGATAAACTTGACGTTACGATTGCAAAAACATACATAAAAAAATGAGAATGGTACTCCCCCCGTTCCTTAATATAGGTCATTTTAGACATGTGCACAAGAATTAATGAAATGATTGAAAAGCATTAACTATACTATAAATTGTCTATAATACCTTTATAATACATTTTACCTCACTTATCTCATAATCTCTCTCCAATAACAGATTAACAATTTCCTATAATTTTACTCCTAAAAAATCTCAATAGCCTCATTTACTCTTATTTTCTTTCTCTTTCTCTCTTTCCATAAAACACTTTAATTATCAGATTTTTAAAGAAAAAGGATGAAAGAATTTTGTTAGGAGGAGAGAGAGAGAGGCTTAAGAGTAGAGAAGATCATAAATGTGGATCAAAAAATTAGATGGAGTAATAAGGGGCAATTTAGGAAAAATAGTGATCAATTCTCCTAGATAATCACAAATGACAAATAATTAAAAATAACAAAAATAAAAATCTAAAACAACCTATATATAGGAATGGAGGGAGTATCAAATTTAGATACCGAACCAATATACATATTAGAGTCCGTTTGGGATAATTTTTGGATGGACTTAAAAGCATTTCTAAATTAAATATGAATTGTTTTGGCAAAAAGCACTTTTTGGCCACTGTGGTTATAGTGTTTTAAGCAATTAGCAACTGTGCTTTTAAAATATTCAATTAGCCCACTGTGTTTTTTAAAAATATTCAATAAGGCCATTCCGTCCATTTTTGTAGACGGACGTTAACAAATCTGCTCTCGTTTCTTTTTAAAAAAAAATAAACAATTACGTGGTATATCTTATGTGGCAACAAAATAATATTTTAATGAATTTTTTTTATAATTTTTTTTTCTCAAACAAAAAAATAAAATAATAAAATTATTATGTGGTAAAAAATAATTAAAATAATAAAATATTTTTATGTTTTATTTTCTTTTTTTTTTACCTAAATATTTATAATATGTATAATATTAATAAAATTTAACCATCTTTATCTATATTTATAATATGTATAATCTTTATTAATATTTACAAATGTTCCATCGCTCCATCAATGTTTAGGTAAAGATTATACATGTTCACCCCATAAGTCTCCATCAATGTTCCATCTTGTTAAGTCTCCATCTTGTTCAAGAATGAGTCTCATCTCGCTTCCCATCGTCTCCATCCTCTCTTGTCAGTATGGCCTTTAATCTCAACAGATCCAATCGTATGGCCTTTAATCTCAACAGATCCGTTTGGTAACGATCGTGAATCCTCTCCTGTTCAAAAATTTCGGGTTGTTCTGGCCGGGTTCTGGCCGGATTTTATGGCTTTGGGTAGGCGACTGAGGCAGTGATTGAGGTAAAGAAGACTGAGGCAGTGATTGAGGCAGTGGTTCGGCCGTCGGTTCTGTTCCCGGAAAGCTTGAAACTCTCTCGGGAAAATTGACAAATTTCTAGCAAAATTGACAACAAATTGATACAGAGGACTAGGGGAATTAGGATTTTAATTTTTATGTCATTTGTTTAACTAATTTTTGCTAATTGTATCAAATTCTCTATTTTATGTTAATTATGTTCTTACCTTTTTTTATATCATTAAAATATATATTAGTATTAATTTTTAAAATAAAATAATTATTAAAAGAAAGAAAAAAGAGATAAGGAAAAGAATACAAATAAAAAAAATGAATTAAAATAATTATTTTAATTTTATTATTGTTTTAATTATTTTAAAATGATTTTAATTTTTAATTTGTGTAGAAATTAATATAATGTTGTACTAGATCTCATTGATACAAATTTTTGATAAAGAGGATTAAATGAGATTTAAAAATTTTTATAAGTATTTATTAATAATATTATAATATTAACTTTTATTAATATTATACATATTATAAATATTATAATATTAATTTTATTAATATTATACATATTATAAAGTGCTTGGGTAAATATTATAATATTAACTTTTATTAATATTATAAATATTATAATATTAATTTTTATTAATATTATATATATATATATATAAGGAAAAAGCACCTTGATTCTGTTATTAATATTATATATATAAAATTTTGATATATTATTTGTATTATTTGAAAAGAGAAGGAAAAAAACGCCATGCAGGATATTTATTTTTTTTCAAAAAAGTCACATAATATTTATTTTTTTTCAAAAAAGCCACGTAAGAAAAACCGCCCAATCAGCAAATACACGTAATATTTATTTATTTTCAAAAAAGCCACGTAGAATATTTTTTAACGTCCGTCTACAAAAATGGACGGAATGGCCTGATTGAATATTTTTAAAAAACACAGTGGGCTAATTGAATATTTTAGAAGCACAGTGACTAATTACTTAAAACACTATAACCACATTGGCCAAAAAATATTTTTTGCCGAATTGTTTTAGTATTTGGTTACTCTGTAAAAAGCACTACTTATTAAATAGCAGAGATTTGAGTTTAAAAATATTTTTAGTTGAAGTAAAAAATTTGTACTTTTGACTCCAACACTTGATAAAATACAAAATAGAAAATTATTCTTAAATTTACTTTAAATTTGTCATTAATACATTCAAACGAACTTTTATAATAATATAACCAAACACTATTTTAATTTTCTTATAAAAATATTTTTATCAAAAACTTAACATTTAAAAAATGTTTTATTTCACCACACCACACTCCACAATTCCGCCAAACGAACTGGACTTATTCTAGTGCAAGAAATATAGAATCTTTCTCTCACAGCAAAAAGTAAGAGAGAAAAAAAAGTGGTATCTAAGTGATACTAAAAATCTCTTACCAAAAATCTATTATAATCAATTGCACTCGTCACATAGGCACCGATCCATTGCATTTTAATACAATAGGGGGAGTTAATTATTGAAATGACATCATTTAGAAAGTAACTACATCTGTTTTTTATAATTCAGTTTTTAATACAGAAAATGGAAATTAATTTATTTAAAAGACATCATGAAGAAAGCAACGACATTTGTTTTTTATATGATTCATTTTTCTTCTATCTATTGTTTGATTATCTATAAAGTAGTAAAATTCATTCAAAAAAATCAATGTTTTTTTAGAGGTCTTAAAACATCTATTTTGAAGGTAGCGAATCGCCCATGATATTTACTTACTTACTCATCACCCTCCATGGTATATGGACCAAGATTTTGTTAACTTTTATATGAAAAATGGAGTGTATATTTTATTTATAATATTCTTTTTTGTCAATAGAATGGTATCTTGTGTATTATTTGTTGTTTTATGCTTTCAGTCCCTTAATTAATCTTTCCGCATATTTCGTTATCAAATTATATATTTTTTTTCATATTAGCTTTCAAAATATAGCAACTTGTCACCTTTAATCACCGAACGGTAATTTGTTTTTTATAGGTTTAATCTTCAATTTGTAGTTGATTTTCATATTTAGTCCGCTTTAATTGTATTGTTTTCATAAGATTAGACTGAGATCACAAAAATATAAATTATAAAGATAAAATATGTGAAAAAATAATAATTAAGAAATCAAATATGAAAAACATTTATAGTATGAAAACTACTCCTTAAAGAGATTACCCAAAAAAAGTTTAGTAATAGAGTACTATTGTGAATTCTATTCGTGTCACACTTGTTTTACTTGTAGTCTTTTTTGATATAATCAATTACAAGAGGTTTATTCAACTAACGTAATAATTACACATTATTTGAAATATTTTTTGAGATAAAAAAATTGAGACTCCTACCATTGTCTCAAAGCAAACCAATTTTACAAACATTGCTGATGAAAGCAGGTAATAAAAAAAAAACTTTTTTCACATAATTATAATCTCAATTAATATTAATTAGTCTTAATCTGAGTGGTCAAGCATCCAAAGAACATGGCTTCTCAAAGAACAAGTAGTCACCCCCACCCCAACCCATAAAGCCAAGCTTGTATTATCTTTATTAGATTGTGACAGAATGAATAGACTTGATAACAAATACTTCTTTCACAACTAGAAAAGAGCATAAATAAATAAATAAATAAAAGGGGAATCATGAACAAAGAATTGATGCAGGTCACCGCGTTTTGTCACCTCTGTTGATAAAAATTTAATTAGTAGATTAAGTAACATTAATGTAGCAATCGAGTTACTACCACATGCCGATTCATCAACCAAGGAATTGGAGATTTTTATATTTGTAATTGTTACTAGAAAACAAATAAATTATTTAGATAATAATGTTTTGCCCTACACAGCATAGTGAGGCTGCCTAGAATAGTTTGACATGATAAAGAACGGGTCTGGTTAGGGTCAAATTGTCATATCACAAATAACTATGAAGTCCTGTAGTTTGGTCCATTAGTTATAACAAATGTTGCATTTGTGTTGGCCCACAAAACAAGATACTAGATTTAAAAATACAACATTTGCTATAAGAAATGTAGCAAAAAAAAAAAATTATAGAACTTCATAGAGTATGTGGTATGATCATTTTACCCTAACCGGATCCATAAGAACCATCCACTTTTGAGAAAAAAAAAGGTTAACTATTTACAACTTCAAAAAAAAATTAAATAAAAGGAAGAGAAAATCAAGAAAATAGTAGCTAAAAGTACCATTTATTTAAAAAGGAGGTTTTATAGATTTCTTAGCATTTACAGGCAAAAAGGAGGCAATGAAGGCATCTATTACAATCTCACTTTTGTTTTGACTTGAGTTGTCGTCCAAGTAAGACAAGTCCAACAGTAGCGAAAGCTGACAGCACAGTTGATGAATAGAAAATTGCAAGTAAAGCTCCTCGCAAAGACTGCATCAAATTGTATTTAAATATCAACATAGAGAGCAAAACAAGTTGAAGATTTGACAACGGTCATTTCAAGCACCTTAGCAAGCAGCAAGGCATTGTCATTTGCATACTGCAATGAGCTCTCTTGTATGCTTTGAACGCCTTGGCTTAGTTCCCATGAAAGAAACCTACATAGAAAGTTTAAAGCTCTCTCGGACCTCCTCTAACCAATGTTCTAAAAGGCGCTAGGCAAGAGGCGGGCGGCCGAGGGGGGCCTAGCGCCTAGGAGGCCTAGGCGGGGCTTGGGCGGGATTTTTTATTTTAAGTCAATTTTAATATTTTATCTTACATTTATCCAAACAAAATAATAATATAAAGCAAAACAATCTATAATAAATATAATAAAGGCCTTTTCTTAAAGTTCAAACACATCCATATTGCTAATGTTAAAGTTCAAACACAAACATGCAATTGTTCAAAGTTTAAACATATTTTTAACGTATTAGTTTTATTTATAAACATGATTGCTATTAAATAATAAAATTTTAAATTTTAAGAATTTAATTCAATATTAAAACTTAAGAAACTAAACATAAATTTAAGAATTATAAAATTGAATTTAACTAAATATTACAAATGTATCATCATTTATATAATTTGAAGTTGGTACAAGTTTAAAAAATTACAACTATAATAAAATTATCCATTTTGACTTGATATTGTTCACTTCTTATTGTGATTTGATATGCTACAACATGTATTATGAATATAATAAATCATTAAAAAAATTAATATATCAAGATTTGGTTTCGGTAGTTATTAAATTAAAAAAAATCACTCCACCTAGAACCCGCCTAATTTTCTGGAGGAATTTTTTTAACGTCTTGGGCCTAGGTGAGGCGCCTGGGAGGCCTAGAGGCGCCAAGGGGGGGCTAGCGCCTAGGCGGGGATTTTTAGAACAGTGCCTCTAACTGTAAGTAGGTAAAGCGAAAAACAAACACAAAAACAAAAACAAAGAAAAAAAATTCACAGAAAAAAAAAAACTCAAACTTGATCGCGATAGTTACCCAAAACCAAAGGCAATTGCAGCTCCAATGTAGGCTTTATCTGGTGTTAGTTCAACCTGCAGATCTCCAAACTATATTAACCAAAAAGTAGTCAGTTAGATATCTATTTTGATGCATGCAGTAGATAATTTACTTTCACATTAACTGCAGGAAAGTTACCTACCTTGAACATCCGAGTTTCCTGTGTTAGCTCTTCATTTATTGCCTTAGATACTGGACTTGCAGATAAAATCTTTCCAGTAGTAATCATAGCTTTGGCAATCTATACTGATTTGAAATTGTTCAACAAGAAGTTAAAGGATACACAAAAGTGGTAGAACTATTACCTTTAAATTTAATCAACAAGTTAAAGAATGAATAGAAGTTGTAGCATTGTTACATTCAAAATTGTAAACCTTGCGGTCTTAAATGGTTTAAACCTAATGTGTCCAGAAAATGAAAAGTAACTCAACTAACATCAGTTTTTCATCCATTACCTGATACCGACTGTTGGACATTGGGTCGGGTCAACCCTATACAGTGGCACCCATGGAGCAGCCAAACCAGTTCATAAACCCATTAGTGTCAATTGTCTATCTTGCCCCCTAGCTTCTTGACCCAATGTTATGGGAGTTTCATCAATTTATTAGGGGAGTTACAAATCCATTGTGTTGCACCATAATGGTGGGAGTTACACTTGAAATGTTTTATATCATTTCAAGAAGTGTGGTTTTGTAATAATGGGAAGACCTCTCTCACATGGAGATTGAGACACAAAAAAATGGAATGCTACGGTATTGAAGATGCAATGGAGGCCAATAGGATGTCGGACATTACGACCATGTCTTCTAATCACAATTGTAGCTTGGTTAGCATTTAGTCACAATTTGTTCATGATGTTCATAATGATCGATGACATAATCCATGTGATCGAACACCAATCGATATGGTAAAATTGTATACGCTAAACCGGGTTGGGTTAGCTTTTAATCAGTTTGTTTATTCTTTTCCGCACCGTATGCATGTGTGTATGTATTTCTACATTGGTATGAAAGGTCCTATTGTTAGATTCATGCTATGCATGATGTCCTTACACTGCAAATTCATGTTTTCGATGTTTTTTCGTTTAGAATAGCTTGAATAAGCCTTTAATGGTAAAACACATTATGCTTAGAATTTGTGGCCTATATCCAGTAGAGATCATCTGCAAAGTTTTGTCCCAAAAGCCTTTGAGGTTTGGAGAAAATTGAAACCCTAACTAGTAACATTGAAAATTTTGAGCTCCATATCCTTTTGTGAAGTGATTTGTTTGTTGTGTTTTTGGTATGGTTTGATAATACTTTTCAATACGAAATCTGTGGGCTATATTATTTGCTTATTTGGATAAGAAGTGAGTAAGTTATGGTCCTTTGAAGTTTAGGTATCAAATTGTAATTTGTCACTGAAAACCATTGATGAAGGTTGAATGAAGATGATGGTGTGGCAATCACATGGCGTGAGTTGAATGGCGCTATCTAGTCAGCAGGCCATGCCTGCCAAGCCACATGTCAGTCACACGGGCATTACGTTGCGTGAACTAGGCGCTGACTAGTCAGACACAAAGTGTTGACCAAGTCAACCTCCATGCATGTCAGCGGTGATGACGTCATAGGTGACTTGTCAGCAAGGGCCAGTACCATGCCGCTGCTTCAAAGCCAACGTGATGTTCCTTGGTTAGATGAGAAAGATATTGGCGACACCACATGATGACATTAGCAACGTGACGCCAACATGACGTCATGTGAGCCGTTGAAGACCTGCCACGCTATGCGATAGACTTCACAGCACGCTTGCGTGAGGTGGTCGTCGCCTGGATCGTTTCTAGCAAAGTTGTAGGATGAATTGCTCACAACACCTTAACCCCTCGTCTATATGTAGACGGTAATCTCGGTACAATTGCTCGCATTAGGAATTCTGCGTTGAATGGACATCGACACCTTGACCCTTCGCTTATATTGAAGAGGTAATCTTGTACAATCGACGATTGATATGGTAGAAGACGCCACACACAACTATGAATTGTTGTATGTTAAGTCAAATTGAATCTCAAAGAATAACTAAGAAAATAACTTGGGAATTCTTTAAAAAACCAAAAGTAGATAATAGTCTCACAAGTATATAAATATCTGAATATTATTGAATGTCTTGTGAATTACATCTATAATCCTATTTATAGTAGTAATTGAAACCCTAGAATCCTTATAAGGAATTACAATCAATTTGGAATCCAACTCTAATCCAAAAGTATCCTAATTACAATACAAGTCTGAAAAGCTACTGGAAATAACTCATTTATAAGGAAATTTCGGGTCCAAATCTGCTAAAAACGCGTCAACAAATATTACCATGCAGGCCAAGCCACGCTCATACTGGAAATGTACTAAAAGAGGCGCAATCGCTACTGAAAGTTTAGCTCAGGTGAGAGAGGTGCAGGCTTGGCGAGCTTCGAACGCGGGGCAAAAAGCAGAGATGCGAACTCGCCGGGGTGAGCTCGCAGGCTTGTTAAGCTTGCCGAGGTGAGCTCCCTTTTCCCAAATTTGCAAAGCGGCACGGCGCGCTGCATTTGGCCTGGAACACGACGCGACCGCGCTGAATCTCAATCCTTTGACTTAGCATGCATGTCTTGATTTGATCCACCTGACTTGATATCTTCACTTGGACCATATTAATGAACTTGGACTCTACATTCGAAGTCTTCGATCTCGCACCATTGTCATTCCAGACGTTTCGAATAAGGCCATATAAACCTTCCTTGAAGCGCTTTGCTCGCGATCTCATCATTGGTCCCACTGGTACTTACATTGGATCCGTGACTGCCATTCATTCCTGAGCTAGGGATGTACTCAAGACTCCTACTCCACTCTTCTGCTTCAACAAGCAGGAAATCCACTAAGGATATTTTACAATCTTCGAATCACAGAGATTCCTTCAAGACTAGCAGTCTTGGAAAGCTAGTTCACAAATAACTCTTCAAGCCCAGTAGACTTGGAATGTTAGTACACTAAGTACTCTTCAAACCTAGCAGGTTTGACAGCTCTGCAATGAGTGTAGTTGAGATTGTTGTTGTTGTGCTACTAAGTTGCCTTAAGCCCAAGTTCTGATGAACTTAGTAGCGAAGTAAGATTTGGTTGAATCGTGGAGTGAAGCTTTGTCAGATGTTATTGTGATTTTCTTTTACGTTCTTGTTTCTTGCTTTTCTGACATCTTCAATCTGTTAGCCTTATATAAGAGCCTTTGAAATCTTCCCATTGAGAGGCTTCCGTTTGAGCATTTAATGCTTCGGGCATTCTGAGCACTTTGATGTTGACATCCTGGGATGTTGTGAAAACTTCTTTTTGACTTGCCTGACACAGCAGTTTGCTTTCTCACCTAACACCTCTGAAACATCACTATCAGCGGACTAGTTGGTAGATACGTTTGTTCTTACTTTTTGATTCTTCGATTCAACCAAGGATGTTGGTGAGGGCATTGGGTTTCACAATCATATCAACGTTCAAATGTCAGTTGATGATGTCAAGCATTTTTGTTTATTAGACTCGATCTTCAACTATTTTGATGCTTACTGATGAGCACTACGATCGTGGTCTGATAATAAGTGCTTGCAGGCAATTTATACTTGTCAGCCTCTGATGAGAATCGTAGAGTACTCTACGATTTTGCCTTAGTTTTGACAGCACTTGACTGACTGCGATCTTGATGCTTTAAGGACTCCACGATTTAGAGCAGTGCCTACGATTTTGACTTGACTTGACAGGCACTCGGCAAATTGCTTCACGATTCTGATAGGCTTGCTCAGCAGACTACGATTCTGGCTTCTGCAATCTCCACGATTTTGTTCTGCCTATCTATTACAACTCATAAGATCAACCCAATAAGTTTGATCTTTCTATTACAATAGATCTTACCAGAAATGTGAATAATGCATGCACAATTATATAATTTCAACATCAAATTTAAATATAAAATTCCCAACAATCTCCCCCTATTTGATGTTGACATAACCAAGTAGGTTAGCATCATTCCATCAATTTCTAATGCCAATTGCTTCAAAAATAAATATGACTTAATGATCAGTGAGCAACTGAATCTCTAGAAGATAATCATGAATTTATTGATGTTTTTCAAGAAAATTACAGTTCAAAATTGATACATCAAATAAAAATAGAAACTTATCTTCTAGGTTTCTTGAATCTTGGAGGATGCGCATATTCGTATTCCCTTCTTTCCCTGCTAGCCTCATTTCACCTTGCAATATCTTCCAGCTCACGTTGATCCAGATGTTCATTATGATCATGTCTGTTCATGAAGGCAGGATCTCCAATGGGCATGCTTAGGCCAGTGTGAGATACTCCTTGCAGACTGAAAGGAGTGGGACCTTGATTTGCCATTAGTATCGGTTGACGTTCTGCTGCTCTTGAAGGCTGATTGCGAGGCTGATTGATTCTTGAGGAAAGTGCAACTTGCTTCCCTTTACTTTTCTCAGTATTCTCCCCCTTTATGTCAGCATCTAGGGTTCGAATATCTTGAGACAAGCGATTCATTTCTTGTACCAGTTAGTGGAGTTGGTTTTGTGACTGAGCAATATCTTCTCAATTCTCTTGGACTAGAGCGTCAGTTTGGGATCTTTGCTTGTGAATAATAGCCAAGATATCGTTTGCCTGTTTCATCTGATTTAAAGAATATTATTTGAATTCAGTCAGAGAGAAGTGCAAGCTAGTAAGATTTTCAGAAATGAGCTTGTTCTGAGCCTTCTGAGTCTTCTGAAGAAGGAGAGCTACTTCCTTATGTTTTCTGGTAGATTCGAAGTGAATTTGGTCTCTTTCATTTATACTTTGGACCATTTCCTGGATGATCTCCCGTAGTTTCTTTGTGAGCTCAGAACTTAGGTTGTTGGGAAAAGTGTTTGCAGCATCAATCAAATGATTTAATCATTGATGGATCAGCAGAGAGTGAGTTTCAAGATCTTCTTGTATCTCTTTAGTCATTTTTTCTGTCACGCCAGACAGCTCAGTTTTGGTAGGAAGAACCAAGAGAAGCTCAAGTATTCTCTGAGTGTCTGAAGGAGAGGCTCTTGATTTTTGTTCTTGCAGATTCGAGAGAGCAAGAGCAAGATTGAAGTAATTGTTGTTTGATGATGAAGGAACATCAGAATGAGTTTTAGGAATAGTGGTTTAAGGTGTGGGAGAGGAGGTTGCTTCATCAAGTTGGGTAGGTGACTCCACGATTTGGGTAGGATCGACGGTAGTGGTGTCATGTTGTTCGACTATCATGGAGTCGATCGAGATGGTGTTTGAAGATGGTACAATTGCTGAGTTTGGTTCATTTGGTTCATCAGTTACAGAGTGTTGGGACTGCAACTAGAAATTGGTTTTGTGGATTAGGGATAACCTCAATCCACTTGGACAATTCATCAAATTGATGGAAATTTGATGGAGAATGATTTAACTTGAAGCGTGAAGGAATGAAATATACCTTTTGCTCATGGACGTAAGTGACATGATTTGTGATTAATTTTTGGGCAAAGGTAAGGTTACTTGGGAATCTCTGGGCGAGCACAGATACTGCTGGATATGCTTTGAATGTCCAGAACATATGATCCCAAGTGTTGAGAATTAGAGATCTGTGAAAGGGCGTCATGGGTAGATAAGAGAACATTAGATTATAATTGATGCTCCTTTCTTCATTTCTATACTCAGCAATAATTTCCTCTTCTTCCCTTTCATCTTCAACATCAAGAATCTCCATCATTTCTTGAGGGGCAGAGGGGGCTTCCTGATGAGCTTCTGATTGCTCCCCCTCAGCTGGAGTACTAGCTGGCTCAGGGACTTCGAAAATCTCCCCCTCAATATGAGCATCTCTTTTATCAGCATTCTCTTGTTGATCCTCTTGATGATAACACATACTTGAGTCCGATCTGATTGAGCGTTGGCAATTACGGTTTGATGATCTGGTTTGATCCAAGGACTCATTGTGAGAACTAGAGTCTGGAGACTCGGTACTTTTAGCCTGTTCCATCTTCATTTCTTCTTCTTTAATCTTCAGCATAGCTTCTTTGAGCTCAAGATCAGCCTTCTTGATTAGCCTTCTCTTTGATCTTCTTCGCTCAGGGATTTGTAGATTCTTCAGCATGCTGTTCATCCTCAGCAACATCTACTTGTGCATGCTGAGTCGTTGTCCCAATGTCTACTTCACTTTGACCGATAACTCTTGACTCCACGATCGGCATACTTGGATTCTCCACGATCGTGGTCAAGGATGACTTAGCCAAACGCATGCTGTGTTTTCCCTATAAGTAACTGAGAGATGGATCTATCTTCAGCTTCTTCTTCAGTCTGCTTCTTCTTCTTCTTGAGTTGTTCTTCTGTTTGAGAAATCTCTTTTTCAGAAGATTGGCCAGAGAGTTCAGGATCAGAGTCTTGACGTGCTTCAGTTGTTGATCCTTGAGGCTCTTCTGCCATTTGAACAATGGACTTCATCTTCTTCTTTCCTTTGCTTCTCCTGACTAGAGCAGAGGTCTCCTGGTCCACTTCTTCTTCAACTTCCCTTACTACAGACAAATTTTCCTGTAGATAGGGTTTCATCACTTCCTCAGTCCTTTCACTAGATTCTGACTTGAAGTTCTTCACATTTTCAGCTGGGTTCCTTTTCCAGTTTACAAAGAGCTGTTGGGTCATCCTCTTGTTGGCATTCAGAGGATCACCTTCACTATCTTCAATTTTGTCTCCCAGAGCTGCTTGGAGAATAATACTGATCTTCCATAGAACATTTTGTTCGAGCTCTTTGCTTTATTGGAGCTAAGAGTCCACTTTCCTATCCATTTTAGAAGAAGAGCTCCATAATTTAGCTGAGATTTGAAGCAGATTGCTGTCATGATTTTCAGTTTTACCTCATTGACAGAATCATAACCATAATTCTTGCAACAGATACACTTCCCAACAATGCCTGCCAGGAACTCGTACTTTTGGGGAAATTCCTTCTTGTACCCCTTTAGATTCTGGTTCTTCTCGTGATGCATCCTCTTGAGTCCCTCGTCGAAGTCGATGAAGCTTAAGGAAGTGAGACCCTCAGATTTAAAATCTAGGGCCTGGTTGATGTCAGTAGCTTCTAGACGAATCGTCACTCCTTTTACTTTTGTAGTGAGGACGTCGTTCTTGTAGATGCCATTGATTTCTTTGATTTTCCTGAAACAACCGAGATTAACTAAGTGTTCTGTAACTCAAATCTAGGGTTTTAGTGAGAGATAGAGCGTTTGAAATTCATATGTGAGTTTTAAAATAAGGAAACATTGGTTTAAAGAGAGTTTGAAACTCCCCTTTTAAATTTTCGCTGAGTGGGGCCACGAGCTTTTAGTCAGGAGGACAAGACTATTTTGCCCTTAGCTCCCCCTGAGCTTGTGTTTCCTTCTGAAGTCCATGATCAATGAGTATTACTCCACGATCGGTCAATGACTTTCTTCCAGCAAAGTCAGTATTTTCTAGAGCACAAAATTATGGTTGAAAATTAGCATCCCTAACTCACTTATAAGCTTATTAAATCTGGATTCATGTAATAGTTTTGAGAAGAGGATGTTAGTTCCCAGAGGCACGAAAGTTATCTAGAAGGGGGTTGGATAGATATTTTAAAATTTTCTTTTCAAAAAGTAACTTAACAAATTTGTTAATTAAATGATTAATTAAGCACAACAGAATATGTTTTAGTTATCCCCCTTACGATAAAATCAAGGTTATAAATCAAATAGCAGATATGGCAGAATATAAATGACACAGTGATTTAAGTGGTTCAGAGTACACAAGACTCCTACTCCACTCTTTTGCATCAACAAGCAGGAAATCCACTAAGGATAATTTACAAGCTTCGAATCACAGAGATTCTTTCAAGACCAGCAGTCTTGGAAAGCTAGTTCACAAAGAACTCTTCAAGCCCAACAAACTTGGAATGTTAGTACACTAAGTACTCTTCAAACCTAGCAGGTTCGACAGCTCTGCAATGAGTGTAGTTGAGATTGTTGTTGTTGTGCTACTAAGTTTCCTTAAGCCCAAGTTCTGATGAACTTAATAGCGAAGAAAGATTTTGTTGAATCCTGGAGTGAAGCTTTGCCAGAAGTTCTTGTGATTTTCTTTTACGTTCTTGTTTCTTGCTTTTCTGACATCTTCAATCTGTTAGCCTTTGAAATCTTCCTGTTGAGAGGATTCTGTTAGTTCCCAGTAGGCACACAATAGATCTAGAAGGGGGGGTTGAATAGATACTTTTTATTTTCAAATACTTTTCCCTTTTATTTTGTATTGCTAATGAATTAGCATATGACAAACATAAGAATCTTTTCAAGCACAGCGGAATAAGTAAAAAATCCCTTTCATTGATATATTCATAATCATACATACATTGTTCTTAGAGTTAGTTAAGTGGTAAGCAGTTAATACATTTATAGCAGTTATAGCAGTTAGGAACATAATGTAAATGACAGAATGTAAAAGACACAAGGGATTTTAAGTGGTTCAGAGACTCAAGCTCTTAATCCACTCTTCTGCTTTCAACTAGCAGGATTTCCACTAAGGAAGGAAGGCACCCTAAATCACTAAGATTCCTTCAAGGCCACAACCTTGGAACTTCAGTTCACTAAGAACTCTTAAAGGTCAGCAACCTTGGAACTCCTCTAGTTCCCTAGGAACTCTTCAAGCCCAGCAAGCTTGGAACTTCGTTTAGTCCCTCCTGACAAGGACCCCTCAGGTCCTGGCTTCTTGTTGTTGTAGTTGTTGTTGTTGTTGTTGTTGTTGCTGAGCTGCTAAGATGTCTTTTAAGCTCTTCATCTCTAAATGCTTAGCAGCTTGACGTGATCATCCTTGAGGTGCAGTTGAGTGTTACATGATACTCAGCTTCTTCAGATACTCAACCTCTTCTGATGATCCCTTGTTGAACTGCAGTGAAGATCATTCTTCTTAATACTTGAAGACTGCACATGATGAGTTTCTAAGATGACTGTAGGCTCTTCTGTTAGGTACTTAGAAACTTGCTCATGCTTGACATCATGATGACGTTGGTGATCTTCTTCCTTGATACTTGATGCCTTCTCATGATGGACTTGCTAAGATGACTGTAAGCTCTTCTCTCTGGTACTTAGAGTCTTCCCATGATAGACATCAAGATGACATTGATGCTCTTCTTTCTCTTGGCAGTTCAGAACACTCTTCTTGTAGTAGAACTCTCACTTCTACATTGTAGAACTCTCACTTCTACATTGTAGAACTCTCACTTCTACTTCTTACTTTGTTCATCTCCAAGTGTTCTTGGTGGATCGTAGAGTGAGCTTTTGGACCTTCATTGGTCACTTACTATTTTACGTTATTTTGATCAGTCCACCATCTCTCCAACCTCAGCAACTTTAGCAACACTTGATCTTTGAAGCTCTTGTTCATTTATACTCATTCATAACCTTTCCGTTGAAATGTAGCCGTTGGGAGCTATTTGAATTGCTTCGCAGATCTCGAGTTATTTGATGTAGACTGCAGATGTGACATGACATCCCTTTTTCTGACTTTCTGATACTGCAGTCTACTGTTTCACCTACCCTGTTAGATATGTCACTTTGATGTCTCGGGCAGGTAGTCAACTTTATTTCCTCCTGATTTCTCGATCAGAGGTTGTCCTTTTGCATCGATGCTCTCAATAAGCTATGTTCGACCATCAATCTTCAAATTGAACCGTTGCCGATGCTTCATCCTTTAGATGATCGAACTCTACGATTCTGATGCATATCTTCTTGGACTTGATCGTAGTGTCTAGTTAACAGGTAGAGACAACACTACGATCTTGAAGAGTGTTGATTGGATCTTTAATGTAGAACACCTCTTCCTTCTCTTGTGCAGTGCTTCAACACTTCTGTTTGCTTCGACTGCTCTCAGATACTGATGGCTTGACTCTTTGTTCTGGCCCCTTTTGAATAGCAAGACACTTCAGATTTGTGGCGTGTCCAGCTCGCTTTCTCCTTGTGATCTCCCGTTCATTTATCATCAATGGACTGACCCAATGCTTAATCACTTTAGCCTTGTTCTTCAGAGGCTGACCAGTATTTTTGTGTACACTCCATCAGTTCCTTCTTTGTTTGGCAAACACTACGATCCTGATTGCTTTCAAGATCGTCGTCTTCTATTTACTTGACAGCTACTGCACTTGCTAACTTTCCTTAATCAGTTACTGAAGTCTTCTTCTGATCAACTTGTGGAAGACTTCATCTCGAATGGCTTCACAACTCAATCTGGATGTTGATTGCGTTGGTGCTTAGATCTTCTGTTAGCTTATATGTCATTCGTTGAATGCTCTCTGGTTTCCTTTAGGTGGGATGTATCTTTGCAGTACCAACCAGAGGCTTCGTTCCTTTGGATATTCTAGGAGTGCTCAATTGTTGAGAATCGTGTTTGCTCTACAATTCTGCCTTGGCGTTGTGAGCACGTCTGTTGAAGTCGTCGATTCTACACTCTATGATTCAACTTTGTACATGCGACACTACGACTCGAGATCGATCTCTTAACACTCTACGATTTATTGTCGTTGTTTGCTTGTTGTCTTCATCCGATCTTTGCCTCGACTTCATCACGATCTCTCGCCTCTACGATTCTTTACTTGGCTTCGACATCAAAATCTCTACGACTCCTAGTGTAGTCTACGATTCTTAACTTGGCTTTGGCAGATGCTCGGTCGGCTCGTAGGCAGGCTGTCTCTACGATTCTGAACATGACTTCCTCAGCAGACTACGACTCTGAAAAAGTTCTCCTCGACACACTACAATCCTTCCTCGTCTCTCCCGGCGATTCTACGAACTCCGAGATTTATTGTCTTCAAAGACAACGATTCTCGCCTCGATAGCTCTCGAGTTTTTCTCGACTCTCTGGCGGACTACGATTTACTTCGTGCGATTAACTCGATGATCGAGACAAGCTTATCTATTACATCATAAGATCAACCTAACAAGCTTGATCTTTCTATATTTATAGTCCTTGTACATTATTTCTTTTTAAGAACTTCACAAAGCTGTTTTGCTTATGTAGGATCAACCTATCACATTTGATCAATTCATTCTAAGTCTTTGTACATATGTTTCTATTCTCTATCAAAGGACTTTACAGCTTTTCTTAATGCAAGCATACTTGCATATTCATTCATATATATATCATAATCAAATCATATATAAATAGGAATATCATTCACATGCTTATTCCTGACAATCTCCCCCTATTTGATTATGACAAAAACAATAAGTGCATATGCATGTTATGAATGAATCTTATATACAGTGAGCAACTGTATTTCTAAAACAGATAATCATGAATGTCATTGATAATAATGTGGAATTATACAAGTATGACACTCTATCCTCGGATCCAAACATACATAACTAGTTAGAGATGTACCTCTTTGGCTCCATGTGTGTCTTCCAAGATGTCTGTTAATGATCAACTATTCATCTATTTGATCTTCTTGCTCCTTCTCCCCTCCCCTTGGGATGTCGATTTTTTTCACTTCGCTTTTTAGTTTGTTGGCTCCCCCCCTCAAACTTTGCATTCATGGGATCATCATCCTTTGGCTCCCCCTCGATGATAACTTCTTCTCCTGCTATTTATCTTCTTCTTTTCTTCTTCTCATGGCCTTCTTATCTTTACTTCTTACCTTCTCCTTTCTCTTCCTTGAATGCCTCTTTCTATTCCTCTTTTCTTCCCTTTTGTCATTAATCACTTGAGAGAGTTGTTCCATGTTGGACATAAGTTCGCTCCATTAGATAAGAGGAGTTACCAACTTCAATCTTGAGTTCTTGTTGGCTCAAATTTCAAGTTACATGGAGAAAGATTGATTCAGTTGTCAATCTTGTTAGAGAGGACTTGAATTTGCTCTTCATTTGCCTTCGTGCTCTCAGAGAGCTTCCTTCTCTCGATCATGTATGGCCTTCACGATAAATTTGATCTCTCTCTTTAATTCTGAGAGATACATCAGCCATAGTGGCTTCAAGTCTGTCTTGAGCTGAATTATCTCCTGCTGCTTTCAACATCTTTGATTCTTCATTGATTTGAGATATCTTTTCAATCAGCTCATCAGAATTCTTCAATAGCTCCTTCTCCATGGAAATTTGGTCATCTGATTGGGCATCCTCTTGTTGAACACCAGATTGGGCTCTACGATTTTCATTTTTGGACAGATTTTCGAAAGCGTTGAGAATCTGAACAATCGTGGAGTACCAATCGCTATTGGAGGATGACGGAATGTCGGGTAACAGTGCTTGGGCAGAGAGAGGCTTCTCATTTTGGACTTGATCAACATCATTGGTAGAGTGAACAGACTCTACGATCATCTCCTTGGCTATACTCCTGCCATCAGAGTCCACTCTACGATCATAAGGAATATAATGATTGTCAGCATGTCGATAGACTTTGTAGTGAGGTTGTTCTTTGATCATTTTGGTTGCAAACTTTCGTATTCTTGGAAAGTTCTGTGACACCAGCTCCAAGTTGGGAAGATGAGAGAAGACCCATGTGAGATAGCTGCTATCTTCTCACATGCCTTTACCCATGGCATATGAGGGTGAAACCACCTTATTGCATGGTTCTTAACTTCAGGCTCATATATTATAGTTGAGGTGTCTAGCTTCATAGCCTTGCGATTGTTGAGCGCATTTTCTGCAGTCATCATTACCACATTTAGCCTTTCATTTCCATGATTGATCCATCTTCCAGGGAGCACATCCAGTGATTCGTCAATTTCGACTACAATCTTTCTCTTGCGATTTACAGGATTAGGGATGTGAAAACTTTCTGGTTCTTCTTCTGCAGAACTAGAGTTCCTTCCATCTTCTCTCTGTTACAATGCAGAGTCGACTTTGTAGATTTCCTTCATCTGACTCATCGGTTTGTTCCTTTTTTATCTTTCTCTATTTTATCATCATTCTCTCATTTCTTCACCTTCATCGAGAATTCTTCATACTTGAATCATGCTTTCTTTGATCTCTTTTCATCTTCACTAACTTCTTTGATGATAGATTTTACCTTGCCTCTTTGTGATAGATTTAGCCAGTATGCATCAGCTTCTTTCTTCTCCTTGGAGGTTCAAATTTATAGGAGAGTCGATTATTCTTCTTCTTCCGAATCAAAGCTTCAGATCATCGATCTTTCCTTGATGTTCATCATCAAGCGGGAGCGTGTCTTTTTCTTCAGACTTAACATCTTTTGAATCTTTATGTGGGTTTGTAGGAGTAGTTGCAGTAGAAGATGCAGTTTTGTCATCTTGCAGCCTTTCTTCATCTTCTGAGTGGATGCTCTGAGAGTTAGCCGTAGGGCTTATACATTCTTATTCGTTATCAAAGTTTTCATTTTCTTTCATTGATCCAAATTTCACCTTCATTGTTGGATTTGTTCTTTGGGGACCCAACTTTGAGTTTATCGGTTCCCTTCTCTTCTTCCTCGACTCTCACGTTCTCTCTTTTTGTCATATGGACTTTCTTGGGAAGTCGGGGCTTCTTGTTTACCACCTTAGCTTTCTTTCTGGATGGCCCTTGAAGTAATCTGTTACTTTTCTTCTTTGTGGTCTCTACAGTTGGGACCTTTTCATCTTCATCCGTGTCTTCTGTGGAGAGACTCCTTGGTAGGGACTCAGTTTTCTTCACACCCTTGGATTTCTTCCTTGCTGGTGTGGTTGCTATTGGTACAGATTCACCAGATTCAGAGCTTTCCATCTCTTTCGCTTTCCTCTTCTTCGCAGAGTTCTTTCTGTTGCTCCCAGTTGTTGTTAACCTCCTGTTTTCCTTTGGGTTTTTCTTCCAGTTCACAAATAGTTGTGGAGACTTTACTTTGTGAACATTCAGAGGTTCTCCTACATCATCCTTGATCTTGCCTCCCAGATTCTTCTTTAGCACAATGCTCAATAGTCATCCATGGAACACTTTTGTGAGGGGTTTGTCTGTAGACTTCTTCGTCTCAGCCTTTTCCACCCATTTGGAGATTTGATCGAACAAGATAGCTCCAAAGTTTATTTTCTTCTTGAACTATTGCGTACATAATCTTGATTTGTTGATCAAGCACGTTGTCATGTGTGCAGTGTTCTTGCATAGTATACATTTGCCCACTATCTCAGCAAGGAACTCGAATTCTTCTGGAAACTCCTTTTCCTTCATTTCCTTCAGACAAGGGTTTCTTTGGTACCCCATAATTTTCTTCGCTTGTTCAGTGTCGATCTCATCAAGGCTTTTCAGTCCTTGGTCAGGAAAGCCTAAGCATTGATTGATATCAGATGATTTCAGCTTTAGAGACTGACCTTTGACCTTGGTAGAAAGGATTCCAGAATTTATGGATGTGTTTGAGTAAAACTCCTTAACCAGTTCAATATATACTCGAGTGCTTGCCTCAAGACATTATGAGAATTTAGCTTTCTTTATAAGTTCAAGAATGTCTCTGAACTTCTTTTCGGATTTCTCAAACAACTTGGTTCCTAGCTGAATGCCAGTGATTACTTGCTAATCTGCCATTTGAAGAGTTCAAAGAATATGGGTATTTGATTTAGAGAGTCTTTTGAGAGATCGATGAATGTGATTTGGGCAATGCTCTGGAGGGTTAACGGATTACGCTTAGAAAAGGATTCTAGGGTTTGAAAGTGGGGAGGAGAGAGGTTTGATAATTTTTGATAACTGTTTGCAGATTTTGAATTTGTCTTTATGGCAGTCCCTTCTGACTCTTTATACGCTGTGATGTGTCAACTAGCCATTGGTTGAACGATGCCCAGTAATGAGCTGTAACTCCCCATAACCTTTTCGGTTTTATATTTCTTTCAAGAGAATAAGCAATACTGACGTGGATTGACCGTTGACCTTTTTGGTTCGTAGAGTATCCTGGTGAGGTAGCTATGGACTCTACGTTTTCCTTTGTTGACTCAACGATCTTCTTCCGAGAGATGCTGCAGTGGATGGTTTTGGCACTAATCCTCATCTTGAAACTGCATAGCTTGATCATTGATGTACCCCAAGCCCGTTTGGGCACTTAAGTTCTGAGGTGCGTTTGCATGATGTCTTTCCAAACTGTGTTCGTATTTATCTCCAAACGATCTGAGTAGTTGAGCAAGTATCCAATTCTTCCAAACTCTTTATGAGCTAGGGTATCCTCTGGTAAGACTGCGATCATCGAGTCTGCTTCTAAGATCGCTGAGGTTGCTCCACGATCGTTGAGTTCTCTTCAATCTTTACTCTACGATCATTGATTGCCTTGGTCCTTGAGATGAATTTTATTAAGCATTCCTTCTGGGATAAGGTAGCTCAGGAAGGGTCAACCTCTTAGAGTGAACTAAGGGTCAAGTTTGTCCCTGAGGCACTTTCCAGATGAAAAATCTTTTTAGAAGTGTTTTGCACTGCTATCTCAATTGACCTTTTCTACTGGGGAGATCCTCTACCACCTTTAGACATTTGCATTGGTTGTAATCGTGGTTTCCTTCTGCTTTTACACTACGATTAGATGTTTGATCGTAGGCTCTCCACGATTTTGAGTTGGGTGATTGATCGTTATCGATGAGTACATTTTGAGACGCTCCTACCGATTATGGATCTTCATTTGGTTAAATCGACCAAAGTTTTGGGACTCAGAATCGGTACATTGCTTCATAGTATATCTCTAATGTTTTAAAGCTGCTATTCTGTTAGCAGATCATTGCTCCCCCATAGTTGATACTGTCTTCTCAGAGAGACATAAGTTCTTCTTTATGTGTAGCAGAAGGCAGCCATGCATATCTCATTCTGGCTGAAGTCATCAAATCTTCTTGTGTTGTAGAAATGAGTATCTTCAGGGTTGATCATTCTACGCTCCTTTGACAGCACTACGAACGTAGTCTTCCTTGACAGCTTGTACTTAGAGTTCTGCTCCCGTAATGAGTTCCTCATGTTTGATGCTCGATGATCCTCTGAGGTGAGCTTCCTTAAGAATTCTTTTCTTATGACATGTTTTGCATGATTGAGCATATAAGACCTTTCCATCTTTGGTTGACTAACCTGCTTCCATATAAGGATCAGCAACCATATGAGCTTCATTTAGATTGGCTCAACAGGTCTTC
Source organism: Panax ginseng (assembly GCA_020205605.1). Taxonomy (NCBI): domain Eukaryota; kingdom Viridiplantae; phylum Streptophyta; class Magnoliopsida; order Apiales; family Araliaceae; genus Panax; species Panax ginseng. The sequence goes on along the minus strand of CM035139.1, from coordinate 85,660,871 downwards.
AAGGGCAGACTTTGACATATAGGAATTTTATCAGAATCATTTCTGAACAGTCTTAAGCCTTCTGCTGGTTGAATCTTTCTTGACTGAAGTCCTTTGCTTCAGCATTCCTTAGTGTGGCCAGATAGACCAGGTACCTGCAGGTTAGTTAAATTTCTATTTTTGGTACCCATGGTTAAATGGGTCCTGCTAGGTCAGTTTTCAAAATCCCTGTTCCTCATATACTTGAAATTTCATCATATTGATCACCAATAATCATATTCATGCATGTATCCAATTTAGATATGACATTTTTAGGATGCATGATGATGAGTGTGTGTAAGATTAACCAATTTAATAAGACACTTTTTCTTTGATGGTTTCATCATTTGCTTGGTTATGTTCACAGAGTTTAAATGTTTAAATGTTCACAGAGTGAGAATCAACTTTAACACTTATTTGTATCTGGTTGATTCATGGAGGTGATCAGCTTCACTTAATCTTTAAGATACTCTTATAGAACCTCATACATCTCTATGTTATCAAAACTTAGAACATAGGTTTGTACATACATACTAACCCATCAAAGAAAGATATCTCCACTTAAAATTAATTAAACCTTGGTAAGCTTATGACTATTTCAAACTTCTTTCAAGATGTTATCTTCAACCTAAAACTTGGATGGAGAGAAAGTTTGTTAGCATTTGAGTTTCCAACTTCAAAGGTACTTTCTCTCTTCTTTTTAGGTAGAGTATGCCTCTTGATAGAATGCGCTTATAGTGCAATAAGGTGATGCAATATGATGTACACATTTATACCGATGAGGAACCATACCTTTACATTGTCAATTTCTTGATACCATTTATCTTGATATACCGAGGTTAGGCATTGATGTGCATACTTTTCTTTTTACTTTTACTTGACGATGACTTGTTGCTCCAGCTTGTCCTTTGATCAATCACCATAGTCTTTGAAGATGTAGGCTCAGAGAATCTTGATATCCTTAGTTCTTTGACAACCTTGAGTCCTCAAGGTTCACATCCAGCTGTTGGTTGGCCAAATATAGATTTGAAAGATTCTTCTTTCTTCTCTGAATGAGTACTTCTTAGCACATGTGGCCTTTTCATCTTTCAGTCTGGTGGATGCTTGACTATTTGCTGTTGATGCCTCTTGAGCTCCCATATCTGCTATTCAGACTGCACGATTGATTGTTGACACAGATTGGTCTTGCTGCTATAGCATTTAAGAACATGGACCAATCTGAGCAGCTTCAGGTGTATATACACATTTACCTGTAACAATATTTACAACTTGTGAGCTCATCTACATTTACAAGTGACTTACAACTAAACTAAGTTTAGAACAATGTTTGTGCCTAGGATCAGACTCAAAGCGATTAGCTTTTGAATATAGCATGAGAACTCTCGCTTCCGATATAGTTTCCAGTGAGGCACACATAGATCTGTAAGGGGTTGACTAGATCTTTTATTTTCAAATACTTTTCCCTTTTATTTTGTATTGCTAATGAATTAGCATATGACAAACATAAGAATCTTTTCAAGCACAGCGGAATAAGTAAAAGATCCCCTTCATTGATATATTCATAATCATACATACATTGTTCTTAGAGTTAGTTAAGTGGTAAGCAATTAATACATTCATAGCAGTAGTTAGGAACATAATGTAAATGACAGAATGTAAAAGACACAAGGGATTTTAAGTGGTTCAGAGACTCAAGCTCCTAATCCAATCTTCTGCTTTCAACTAGCAGGATTTCCACTAAGGAAGGGCGGCACCCTGAATCACTAAGATTCCTTCAAGGCCAGCAGCCTTGGAACTTCAGTTCACTAAGAACTCTTCAAGGCCAACAGCCTTGAGTCTGAGAAAGATGTTTCTCATACTCCTTGAGACAGTGGGAGTGTTTCAGGAAACTAGTGCATCTTCTTGGACGATTGAGAAAGATGTTTCTCACACTCCTGGAGGACAGTGAGAGCAATTTGGGAACTAGGTGCACATTCCTAAGCATTTGAAACTGAGAAAGACATTTCTTTACTTCTGAAGTAGTAAAAGTGACTAACATTCCAGTAGGTTACATTTCCATTAAATGAAGTTTTACTTATACATTGATTTCGAAGAAGCCGAAGAGGTTAATTCCTTGTCTTCATGGCGCAAGGTAATTGGGAATCAACTGGTTCTTGATGTCTTAACGCATGGAAGATGGATCCAAGGATCGGTAAAAAAGACTCTAATAGCTTAGGGCTAAGTTAGCATTTCGAGAGTGATTACGAGTAAACTTTATCATTTGGAAGTGAAGTTTGTCTTGATTTTCCCATTTAGTTAGTGTGGATTTTTTGGATTTAGTACATCACTAGGTGCGTTAGTACGTGTTTCTCAAGGGAGAACTAACTGTAGGGATGTACATGGATAGTTAGACTGTTTTGTTGTAAGAAGAACGAAAGCACAAAGGTTGATAGCTCAAACGTTTTATTTACAATTTATGACGCATATCAACATAATGGTGTTTGAGATTTCATCGAGTTATCATTGCTGATGGGCTAACGATGATTGAAGAAGAACTATTATATGTATACCAAACAGTCCAAGAGTATTTTCCTTGATGAGTGTAGCTGACATTTTGCTAGTTGGTAACGACATAGAGATGATTGTCGCCCTCATATAAATACTCTTATCGTTACTTAAATGTTGAATGTTTTCCTAAGATTCCTATAGTTAAGGTTAAGTCAGTTTCAGTTTTCATATGTCTAGTATTGGAAAACATTAGTTTAGTCAATCAATATCTGGTCTAGTCTTTAGATTGCTTTGTCGAGTGCAATCATTTAATTACCTAGGGTAAATCAATTGTTTCATCGTTTATAAGTTATGATGTCAGGTTTTGAGATTATGCAACGTGGGTTCCACCGAGTAGTGGAAGACCTAGATGGCGTAGGATTCAAATTTACGTGTCATGAATTTCTGTGATTAGAATCTGTGGAAGACCCAGACATCGTAAATTAACATAAAAAAGATAATGTTGTTGGAAAAGATAAAAGCGACTAAAGTACATACTCACAAGTCAGTTTGTTGCAAATCACATGATGAATATTATTCCTAGGGAGTATTTTTACAGGTTCATGCTAGATTTTATGACATTGTAGAGTTGGAATGTACTATTTTTGTGGTTTGCCACTTATGTTTTGTACTTGAGATATTGATTATTATGCATTCCGACATTTGATGCATATGATGTTCAGGTTAACAAAGATTTTGTACACATTGTATTTTGTTTATATACAGTTTTATCTTAAAGTATGTCTGACATGCTGATTGGTTTACTTGCACGAGCAATCATCTTTGGCGCTCTAGATAGTGAGCGATTTACACTCTGGATAACAATCAACTAGTATCGAGTAGCAAGCAAAGATGAGACTTTCATTTATTGTACTTTTGGATAGCAAGCTATTAACGCTTCGGTAAGTGGCAAATAGATGCTTGGTAGAGAGAAAAAATGATAATTTTTATATGTCGCACTGGATGGAGCGAAAATTAGATTAACTTGGAGCAAATCCAATGGTAATGTCAAAATAGCTATAGCCATTGCTATATTTTGGCACCAAAAAGTGCTTTTTGGTGCTAAAATAGAACCCAGTCTCCAGTGGTTGGTTCTATTTTAGCACCAAATTGTTTCAAATTTAACTAACTTTCCCTCCATCTCATGGTTAATTACTATTATTATTATTACTATTATAGTTATAATTATAATAATTACTATTATAATTATTATTACTATTATAATAATAATTATTATAATTACTATTATTTTATTATTATTATTATTATTATTAAAATTATTACTATTATTATTATAATTATTGTAATAAATTATTATTATTAAAATTATTACTATTACTATTATAATTATTATTAGTGTTATTATTATTTTTATTTTTATTACTACTACTATTATTATAATTATTATTATTATTATTATTATTATCATCATCATTATTGTTATTATTATGTTTTCCGGCAGCGTACTGGACACTTTCCGGCGGGTTCCATGTTTTCCGGCCACTTTCCGTTCAGTTTTAGGTATGCCCGATTCTTGATTTTCTGTTAATTTCAGTTGGGGTTTGAGATGTCAAAGGATGACTAGTCATCCTTGGTTCTATATTTAGAACCAAGTATAGCATTTTGCTATTTTAGAACTAATTATAGAACTGGGTTGGATTTGTGTTTTTGCCATTTGGTGCTATAATTTGACTATAGAACCAATTATAGCACCCCCATTGAATTTGCTCTTAGCCTGGATGATAAGCAGAAACAAAATTTTTGATTCACACTTGGAAAAGCGAGCAATTTAAAAATTTTAGTTAGGTACTCAGGAAGCGAATAGACCAACACCCGCAAGGTAAGACTATTAGGCACACTCACCGGGTGAGATAGTTTGTTATGACATGTTAAACACCTGGAGCAGTGGCAGCACCAGATACAGGCAGAGGTGGGCCATGGCCCTACTCGGATTTTTAATATTTTTTAACCGGTATGTACTTAACACTTCATTTCTTAATTCTCAAACATTCTTTTAGCATTAGGTTGGTTTGTTTTTTTTCCCCAAACAAGCTTTAGGTATTTAGTCCTTATTTATAATTTTTTTTCTTTATATTTCATCTACCACACATTCTCTCCACTATTGACTCCCCGTCCACCAGTCTAGCTTACTACTGATTTTACTGAATTTATCTTTAAAATTAAAAATTGTGATTAATATATTATTTTTTGTGTTTATGAATTTCTTGTGTTGATATTTTTGTTATTGTATCTCTTGTGAAATACAAGAAATTAGTGAGGATTCTACAATATATACTAAAAACCATAAATTAGGTCTTTACTATTATTTATTTTTCATATAATACAATTCCTTAGGCTGAGCCTGTGGTTGAATAAGTTTCCCTGTACAGATATAGGTCGACACTTCTTACCCTCCTTTAGTGTATAACATATAAATGAAAAATATTTTGTTGTGGCCTTTATGCAATTTATAACAAAAAGAAAATTCTTTTCACTCTTCGATGTCGTACATTAAAAGTACATTACTTGCAATTTCATTATGAATCAATTTAAAGATAAATTTCGTGATTTAAAGGAGCCTTTAATTTGGCATTTAAATATAATGTATAAGATTTTATTTATATTTCTTATTTAAGTATTATCAACAATATATTAAATTTTCCTCCTAAACATTTTGGCCCCTCCCGACTCAACATCCCACCAATGCCACCATCCGTTATACGCTATCAGTTACATGTGATTAGAGAGAAGTGACCAATTCTAGGAGGTGAGAGAATAGATCCATGCTTCCTCACCTTGCAAGTTATATAAGAACAAGGACTACTTCCTTGGTTTTGACACCAGTGCCTGTTGTGACCTTTGACTATATTACAAAGAGAACGATCATGTTGCTACTTTGGTTTTGTACGCATATGTGAGGGTTTGATGAGACTCTAAAAGGCAATTCTTGGAAAGCAATTGATCCGGATTCGAGTAACATTAAAGCGAAGGGAAGACAACCTGATTTCACCACGCACTGCACTTATAGCATACAATAATAGCAGTATGGATATTGATACCATTATAAGTGACATGCAAAAATTGGATACAGGCCTGAAGGGGTTAAGCATGGTTCTCTAAGGGATTAGAGATACTTAACTAGTAAAATTCAAGTTGGTCACTCTGAGCTGATTGGGTTGTACTCTCTATTCAAACACTAATCGGTTTGACGTAGAGCTACAATATTGTATTTTTGGTAGATGTCTCTATGCTAGTCTTAATAGGCGTAGTGTAGAGCTCCCAAATTGCAGGCAAACTCAGCGATCGCACGCTCATTTGGCCAAAAAGAACAAACTTGACGACATGAGCATAACTTACACTATTTGTTACAACGTCGTGCTGCCTTGGGCGAGTGGGAGATGTTGGACTTTGGGTCAGGTCAACCTAATACGTTGATGCCCATGGATCGGCCGACCCATTTCTATACCCGTTAGTGTATATTGTCTATCTTGCCACTCATTTGTTTACAAATCCATAGCATTGAACCATACTGGTGGGAGTTACACTTGAAATGTTTTATATCATTTCAAGAAGTGTGACTTTGTAATAGACATGGGAAGAGCTCTCTCACACAGAGATTGAGGCACAAAAATTTGGAATGAAAATGCTATGCTATTTAAGATGCAATGGACGCTTTTGGGGCACGATTTTGTGGGTCCGAATGCTTATCCTAAAGGTGTAGTTGAGAATGTTCTTGTGCAAGTTAATGATTTGATTTTTCCTACTAATTTTTATGTGCTTGATATGGAAAATGGTGATCAAAATGCTCCTATTTTGTTAGGAAGACCATTTTTAAAGACATCCAAGACTAAAATAGATGTTCATAGTGGGTACACTTTCAATGGAATTTGATGGCGAAATTGTAAAGTTTAATATTTATGATGCCATGAAATATCCTACTAATGATACTCCTGTTTATTCTATTGATGTGATTGATTCTTTAGCACAGGAAACCTTTGAACTTGATGGAAAAGATGCCTTGAAAATTGCACTTAGTAAGAATGTTGATGAAGAAAGTGCAAAATTAACCTTGAGTACGGAATTGCAAGAAACTGTTGCAGCTTTGAATGATGTTCCGAAAGCATGTAGTATTTTTTATGTTGAATTGCCAGTTTCTGATGAGAAGTCTCTATCATCTGTATTACATGCACTCATTTCAGAATTGAAGCCTGATTAGAAAAGAGAAGCATTGAGTCGAGCCAATAAAATAAACAAAGGCGTTGCTTGAGAGGCAACCTAAGAGGGGAGTATAAATTTTAATTTTTGCAACTTTTTGAACTTGTACCAACTTCAAATAATATCAAATCAAAATGGATAATTTTATTATAGTTGCAACTTTTTGAACTTGTACCAACTTCAAATAATATAAATGATGAAACATTTGTAATATTTAGTTTAATTCAATATAATTCTTAAATTTATGTTTAGTTTCTTAAGTTTTAATATTCAATTAAATTCTTGAAATTTTAAATTTTATTATTTAATAGCAATCTTATTTATGAATAAAACTAATACGTTAAAAATATGTTTGAACTTTGAACAATTGCATGTTTGTGTTTGAACTTTGACATTAACAACATGGATGTGTTTGAACTTTAAACAAACGTCTTTATTATCTTTATTATAGATTGTTTTGCTTTATATTATTGTTTTGTTTGGATAAATGTAAGATAAAATATTAAAATTGGCTTAAAATAAAAAATCCCGCCTAGGCCCCCTAGACGCTAGGCCCCCCTCTGCCTCCCGCCTAGCGCCTTTTAGAACATTGGTAATCATAGCTTTATAAATCTAATTTTAATCCTTGTTAGTAAGTTTTATTTTAATTAATTTAGTTTATAATCCATTTGTTTAGATAAGATTGAATTGATATAAAGTTAGAATTTGGATAATATTATTAGCATATTCCTCGTGGTAACGATACTATACTTATCACTTTATTACTTGTTGATCGTGTATACTTACGCGTAATTGTCAATACCTAAAAATTGGACAACACGAGCCGAGCCTGCCCTAGCTAAGCTAAGTTTGACTTGGGAATATACCAACCTACTTTCTTAATCCTAATATCCTAATATGACATATAAGAAGATTAGTCAAATGGACTAGCATAGACAAGGCAACGTATTAAAGGGTATGAAGATTAGCAGAAAACTGGCATGTGAATTGTCCTAAATGGAGAAGTAGGAGAAACAATGTTGTGGTAAGGTATGCTGAGTTGTATCAACTGGCACATCAAATCTTACATCCTTACAACTTAGTAGAATCTGTTTTACCCAGAAACAGATGGAATTAACTTGACTTCGTGCAGCAGGCTTCAACTTAAGTCTACGATTTTGAATTGCAGTTATCCAAAATTTGACTTTTATACTGAACAATATGAAATGACTACAGGATGAGGGAATGGACGTAAATTGAGAGGTTATTGATAAATGATAACTGACATGCTATAGCAAATAAAGTTAGTCCAAGTAAACTGATTCTTACTGAAATCAATATTTTTTAAAAATTTCTTGACACAATCAATTTAATGAAAAATATGAAGAAAACAGTCATACAATGCAAGGAAGAGTGGTGAAACTTTTCATCCTAAGCTACACAATCTTACGAAAAATTTGAATTTCTATTTTAAAAATATGACAAGTAAATATAGAATAAGGATTCTGTAGATTACCTTTTGTAGTTCACCCTGCCCATATTGGCCCATAGATTGGAACCTCCTTCCAGAAGATACCAAACGCTTTCCCAATGCTATACCAGAATTAACAATAAATTCAACATGAATTACAATTGTACATCATTGACTACTAAACCAAGCACCAAAAGCATCAATTTTTCTCTTGCCTGATTTATTACTGTCTGTAACAGAGACAACTAACAAAGGGAGCTTGCTAATTAAAGTGGCAGAAGTTGATGCATCAGCTGCTTCCCATGCTCGAGTTATATTAAGCAAGGTCTCTCCTAGCTCTTGACCGCACTGAAAAAGCAAATTCCATGAACTAAATTTCCTCAGATGCATTCGATCAATAAATTTGTCAGTGAAGAGAAGTATCAGGGAAACTCAAAATAATAATAATAGATCACAAGCATGATCATACAAGTGATTGCCAGTAAACACCATACGAAATAACTCTATTCTACCGGTCATAGTTATGTAGAAAATAAGCAGATCAAAGTGCTATCATCTTGATTATGCAAATTGCAGCACCCTTGAAAAACAAAGAGTTATGTCAGCCGCATCCAACTAGTTAAGGAGATAAGATAATGGTGGCAACATTTTGATTTTCTTTATCTATAGATCTGCAAAAATCTGCATAGATAGAGAGAAACTGAGAGATATAGAGAATTTAGACAGAAATTTGGGAGGAAGAATGTGACGCCCCCAAATCCGGGTAACTCGTACCTCAGATTCAGTGCTCACGATACAACATACACATCACATCTAACTACCCATTCAATATGAATTACATCATTCATACCATTTCTTAATACAAACATAACACTATCCCAGGTTATCTAACCTTAATTCAAATACATACCCTTAGATACACAAAAGGTTTACATAATTAATTACATAAGATAACATAATTAAACAGTACTTCAAAGACCCTACTCGGTCGCCTTCTCTTTTCCTTTGCTCTCCTTGGAACTTTCAGCTACCTCGGCTTTAGCTGAAATATTTTGTTTTAAGCAAGGGTGAGCAACTAGTTTGCCCCGCAAGTTAAAGCGTTTAATAAAAGATATAGAAGAGTCTAACTTTTTAGAATGTCAACAATATTCAAAAGAGTTCGAGCTAGCTGAATAATAATTCATTTTCAATATCAAGAATTTTATTGTATTCCATGTTGAACAACATATCAAAAATGAAAAATGTTAAATTCTTTCAAGGATTCAACAATATCAATTTGATTATGAAGAATTAACAATGCTGTAATAATATTCAATAGAGTGGGATATTCCCAGATTTCATGTTGAGTGATCACGAATGGATCAAGAACTACTCGAGGAATTATCAATTCATTTATTGATTTAATACCTCAAGAGTATAAGTTAACCGTAAAGATCATACCCTTCTGCAAGTACATAAGGGGATCAGCCTCATTGTACCCGTGATTATGCATAATACTCACATGTGCCGCACGTGTCGTTTTCCAACAATAAAGTTCCCCTTTTTATAAGGGTTGTTCATTTTAGTCTTACATCATGAGTCCGTTATGCTTTTAAAGAAACGTTATGATTTTAACATATAATATTAATATTGATCTAGTCGAAATAAATGACATCAATCTTTCAATAACAACTTAGTTCAAATAATAGAACGATTTATCAATTATTAGTCTAGCCAAAACAATTAGCTGAGACATGGTTCATAAACAGTTCATGAATAAAAGAACTTTAAATTTATTTCACAGTTCAAATAATAAAACAGGAAATCAATTGCACTATGTGTGAATAACAATAATCATTACGAATGTGAATAATCAACAATAATTATCCACTATCATGCTTTGAAAATAATAACTCAAGTTGAGTTAGGAAACTTGCAATAAATGCGAATATTCAATAATAATCATAGATGTGAAATAATCAACAATAATTATCCACTAACATGCTTGAAAAATAATAACTCGAGTTTGAGTTAGGGAACTTGCCTGATCGGTTGACTACTGCTATTCAATTTAATTTAACTTCTTTTGAAAGACTTATCATTAATAAGATCGATCGCTCAATTAGCATCACATATCTTAACTCAATACTATTATTCCATAATAACATATAATCACATAATCAAATAATACCTTAACTCATTAGTAATATTATCATCGTTTGATAATATCCTATCACTTAATCGTCATAACATTTCATTATTTTGTCACATTATTAACCACTTAATATTATTTTATTCCTTAATAAGTATTATTAATCATTTAATAACATCTTACTCAACTCATAATATTATTAATCATTTAATAATATCTTATTCACTTCATAATATTATTAATCATTTAATAATATCTTATTGACTTCATAATATTATTAATCATTTAATAATATCTTATTCACTTTATAATATTATTAATCATTTAATAATATTTTAATCCTTAACAAATATTATTAATCATTTAATAATATCTTATTCACTTCATAATATTATTAATCATTTAATAATATTTTAATCCTTAACTAATATTATTAATTATTTAATAATATTTTCACTTCATAATATTATTCATTATTTAATAATATTTATTTAATTTTATAATATTATTAATTATTTAATAATATTTTAATCTAATATTATTATTATTTAATAATATTTTAATTTAAATTTAATAATAATATTATTAATCATTTAATAATATTTTAATTTAACTTCAATCTAATATTATTAATCATTTAATAATATTTTAAATCATTATCTAATATTATTAATCATTTAATAATATTTTAATTTAACTTTAATCTAATATTATTAATCATTTAATAATATTTTAAATCCAATTTTAATCTAAATATTATTAATTACTTAATAATATCTTAATCTAATATTATTAATATCTTAATAATATTTTAATCATTTATTATACTAATTAAAAATTTATTCTAATTGTTTAAACTTTACTAATTACTTTATTTAACAACCCTAAAATGCCATAAATATAACATCTCATCAAAAATTACCAACATACCCTCCATAAATCAGAATACAACATTTTTAGGGTTTCCAAGCATTAAAATTATATTTTTGTCATTTATGACATCACATAACCTATTTTACCTATTTATTCACAATACAACCATTTACATGAAAAATACCAAAACAATTCCAAAAAATTTTCTTTTCTAGAATTTGACAGAACATATCTCCGGAGGATCCCCAAATTTTTCCAGAATTTTCCAACTTGATTTACTATTTTTAAAGGGCCTAAAACAGCTGGATCTTGCAACATTTTTCATAAATCGAGTTTTTGTCCAAAAAATTATGAAACTTTCAGGGTATGCTCTTGTTATATATATGTACTTCTAATAAAAATTTTACCATTTTTGGAGTTGCACACAGAGTTATTAATATTTACTTTTAAAAGAATCCTTTCTTGTAAAAGTCACAACTCTCATTCTACACATCCATAAATTGTCCATTCCTTTTCCTAAATGCACTCATCAAAGTATCTTCCCAAATTTTTCTAGAATTTTTAAAGCTCTTAAAGTGGCCGAAACAGCCCTTGCCAAAAAGTGGCCAGGAAACTAAAAGGGTTTTTCCAGATTTTTGGTTGTTCGAACAGTTTTGGAAAAAATGACACTACGGTTAATTGGCTTAATATTTTTGAGTGCTACCACTTGGGTTCATTAGATAACTCATGTATCTAACTCACCTCTTTGACGGATCTCAAAAATAATTTGTAGATTTCAAATGGTAGAACCTCAAAGTGGGCTGAAATTTTAGGGTTTTTGGGCTAAAAACAATTTTTGTTCTACTTTGATTTCCAAGTTCATCAACACATAAAATGGTTAGATCTAAGCATAAAACATCACAAAACATGTAGATCTAGTGTTTTAAAGTTTTGAAACATCAAATCTTTATTTTGGTTAAACCATCAAAAAAAATAAAATTAAAGCTTAAGATTTATGGTTTATACTATCTCCTTTCTTCTTCCCAAGATGAGATGAACTTTGGATGCATAAAGGCTTGGGCTCTCTCCCTCTTCTCCCCTCAAGCCCCCGACCCCTCTCTTTTTCTCTCTCTGGTTGCTTTGTTAGGAAGTGAAATGAAGGAGAAATGGAATGAAATTAAAAATTAGTGTATTAGTATAAAAGTATAGATACACATCCTATATCTATTTTATTATCCCCCAGACTTCTTTTATTCCCTAGGTAATTACCCTTATCTCTTATCTTTTAGGATTACATGTAATCTTGGGTGGACAAATGAGAGCTTGACACCTAAATTGAGTGTGCAAGTAACTTAGAGATAAGGAGCTTGGAAAAGATTAAATTCACCCCCCCCTCTTTCTCCTTTATGGTGGCCTGCATCCCCTCCTTATTTTGCCCCATTTTGCTTTATTTTTAATGTCAAATTTGATTAATCAAATATCTAAAAAGTCCCTTAATAATTGAGCTAAAGATTGGGCTATCAATTTAATTCCTTTGGCCTTCCTAATAATTGCTTGGACCATAGAAATAACATAGTCCAATACTTTTAACATATCTTACCCTAATTATTTATTTAGGGTTTCTATCCCCACTCTTTTGGAATTTAAATACTTACCTATGTCCATTTAACTTTATAACCCAATTAAACTTGCTTTAATTAGGTTTAAAATAAATAATAATTTTAAGATAATAAAATTAATCTCTTAGGTTAGTATAAATTTTAAATACTAACATTCTTCAATGCCATAACCCTTGAGTTATTTAATTACCACACCTAAGGTATAATTAGGTTATGCAACTTTCCTTTTGAATTCTATTTACAAAATTAGTAAATATACATATTCATACATACAATGTATTCATTTATTTAACCATACACCTTTTCCACATAAGTCATAACTTATTTATCATCATTATTAAATAATTATTAAATTCATTTATTAGGCTATTCAACTCATGTTTTAGTAAAACCTTCTACTATGGTTTGTTACATTCAATAAGCCTTTTTAATATGGATTGCCATATATATTATTTTTACTTGTCACATTCTTATTTCCTTTTTGTTTCACTATTTCACTAATCCAATTAGTCTTAATTGGCTTGAAGAATTATTATACATCTTTACCCACTTTATATTAGTTATACTAATTAATCACTTAAAGATTATAAATTTTTCTATTTACCATTTAAGGCTAACACTCAAGCTATGTTAATTTTTTTTAACATAAGCTTATCATACATTTCCTTAATCAACTTGATTAAGTATTTATCTTAGTTAATTTAAAATAAATAAATTAAATATCTTGTTTATAAGCTCAAGATAAAAAAAAAATATTTGTAAAAAATTTAAATATATATAATCGTATAAAATTCTCGGTCCTTACAAAGAAGGATCTCAGTGTTCTTCATTGAGATCGTTAGTTCTTCATTGAGATCGTGATGGAGGAGAGAGAAATAAAAAAATAAAGAGAAATCTTAAACAAGCTTCTCTACAATGATTTCAAAAAGCTTGGAGGTTACTCCAACTATTTATAGAAAAGAAAAACTGACCTACACTACTTTTCTTAATCTTCACTCAAAAACTAACCATCACATGTGCTCACATGTATTCTATTACTACTAGAATCTACCAATAATTCCTTTGCTCCCTAAAATGCCCTCTGCCTGACATTCCCTCTCCCTTAAAAGCATTCATGTCCTCATGAATTTCATATCAAAACCAGAACAGTTGTAACCCAGGCTACTGTCTCTTCCTGATTTCCTCCAGGATCAAAAATGAAACTTTGGACTGTGCTCATTAAAAATTTGCAATTGCAAGGCATGTCCACATGTTCAATGAAAAGTTTTACTTTACAATTTCCTTCTTGAATTTTCAGCTGTTGTTCCCCTTGAATTTCAAGGGATACCCCATAGTTTAAAGGAGAGACTTTGAGGTCATTTGCACATTCTTCTTGCTTCATTTCCATTTGAAGAGTAATCATGTAACATCTCAGTCCCACATCGAAAGATATAGGAAAAATTTGTCTGTACTTAAGGAATTAAGTTACTACCAATAGTACCTTCAATCATTACCTTTTGGTTGAGTCTGTGGTGGGCTAAGATGACCGAAGAAGATACTATTAGGTCAGTGGTTTAAGGCTATATTTGGATGGATTTAATTCGATTCGATTCGGATTTGGAATTTGACCCGAGATTTGTTCCAGACTTGGGATTTGACCTGGGTTGTTTTATATGGTATCAAAGCCGACTCTCAAAAAGTTTGGGTCGGGTCATTCGATCGGGTTGCCGGAGGTGGGGACACGAAGGCTGGTGGTATTATCCCACAATGAAGGGAGAGAGGTCTGGAGGTGGAGACACGCCTAAGCTAGCCGGTATTATCCCATAATGGCTAGAGAGACAAAGATTTGTGGACCGTGTATGATCGGTTCTGACAGAGACGTCAGAAATTTAAGTTGGGGGTTTTGTAACATCCAAGTCCCACATCGAAAGATATGGAAAAAAATTGTCTGTATTCAAAGAATTAAGTTATTACCAATAGTACGTTCATGACCTTTTGGGTGAGCCAGCGGTGGGCTAAGATGACTCAAGAAGATACTATTGGGTCGGTGGTTTAAGGCCTTATTTGGATGGATTTCATTCGATTCGGACTTGGGATTTGACCCGAGATTTGTTCCAAACTTGAGATTTGACCCGGGTTGTTTCAAACCACTTATAGCTGCCAAAGGGTAAATCCCTCCATTCATAGTAACACCAATTTTGCTATCTTGTATCATTTGCAACCTCTTGACCTTGCTAGAAACATCTACCCTTTGCACAGTAATTTTTTGAAGTACATATGAGGGTTAAATGCAAAGTCGACCACTAAACTTTTCTGATATTTGGGTATTGAGCCACTTTCTTCTGGTCAACGCAAATTGAGCCGCTTTCTATTCAAAAATTTGGACTTTGAACCCTCCCAGACGCCACATGTGCGTTGACCTGCTAACGTGGCACACGTGGCAGGTCTGACGTGGTATTTAATATTATAAATTGACACGTGTCCGCTGCTGACGTGGCAGGTCTTTTGAATTTTTCCCAAAAATTGCTTCTTTATAGATTCGAACTTGCGACCTATTGTTTGAAATTTTGGTCATATGACCGCTGGAGCAACACAAGTTATCTGTTAATATCTTGCAAGGATTAATATTTATATCAAAACATGAGATTTCCCCCATATATTCCTTTCTTCTCCTTCACTACATACCATTAATATAATCTCAGGAATATATATACTACAATAATAATAATAATAATAATAATAATAATATACTACAATAATAATAATAATAATAATAATATACTACAATAATAATAATAATAATAATAATAAACTACAATAATAATAATAATATACTACAATAATAATAATAATAATAATAATAATAATAATAATAACTTTGCTTGGGCACCATGAGAAGATAGAAAAGGAGAGAACAAAGCGGGATAATGGATATCTGAGAGACAATAGAGTAGTGTTAATTTGGGACAATATCATCTTTTCCTCGTAATTGACCTGCTTTCCTCGTATAGAAAAGAAGATTGGCATATAATCTCTAAATTGGTATTTTATAAAAAGAGAGAAAATTAAAAGCTAAAATATATGTAAAGAAAAAGAAGAAAGAACAAATATCTTCATCAATATAAGTGCATGTATTTACTTTATTAAAAAAAATCAAATATTATACTCCTTGTTTATATATAAGAGTCTCATTTGTCAATTTATTTATATTTTTTATAAAAAGAATTTTATTTTTTATAGTAATATAAAATGACCGAATATTCTCGAATTTGTCATCAATTGTATTATCATGCCACCACTAATAAGCTAACGACATATTAATTTTATGGGTAAACATGAAACTAACACAATTTTAATATTTGTTAAACTTTTTTGTGGAATATAGAGAATATTAATGTATGATCAAGATCAATTTTAAACGTTAATGGATGGTTAAGAAAGTTTCAATATTTTTGTTAAAATTTATACTAAAAAAATCATGCTTTAATTAATGTCAGTTTTTGATGCACATAGGAACAAAAAAGGACATCAAGATCTAGATATGTCGAGCTTGTCACCCAAAATCAACCTTACCTCCTAGCATATATAAGTCTCACTAGACAATTTGTAGGGTTTGAAAAAATCATGAATTAATTGATATAGTAAATTAAATATATAATTTCAAGGTGTTAGAAGTCTAGATATACAACTAGTAGAACTGAAGTATAATAAAATTGTTATGATGTGCTTGATGCTTGTACTATTGACAATCTTGAAAAGTATTAAAAAACCTCGATAATAATATTTTTGCAATAATAAAATAATAATTAATGAATTTGATGAAAAGAAAATAAGGTTATTAACGCATGCCTGTGCGCATTCAGTTTTGCAGTGAGAATAGAAACCATCATATGAACAAACGACAAATTATTATTATTTATTTATTTATTTATTATTATTATTATTATTATTATTATTATTATTATTGTAGTATATATCTTCCTGAGATTATATTAATGGTATGTAGTGAAGAAAAAGAAAGGAATATATGGGGAAAATCTCATGTTTTGATATAAATATTAATCCTTGCAAGATATTAACAGATAACTTGTGTTGCTCCAGCGGTCATATGACCAAAGTTCAAAACAATAGGTTGCAAGTTCGAATCTATGGAGAAGCAATTTTTGGAAAAATTCAAAAGACCTGCCACGTCAGCAGCGTACACGTGTCAATTTATAATATTAAATACCACGTCAGACCTGCCACGTCAGCAGGTCAACGCACATGTGGCGCCTAGGGGTTCAAAGTCCAAATTTTTGAATAGAAAGGGGCTTAGTTTGCGTTGACCGGAAGAAAGGGGCTCAATACCCAAATCTCAGAAAAGTTCAGTTGTCGACTTTGCATTTAACCCGTACATATGATGCGTGAAAGATTTTGTCCCAATTTGAATTTGGAAACCTTTACCCTCATAAGTGGATATTCTTGCTTTTGCAAGCCAACTACTCCACCTCTTTGATGAACTAGTATAACCACTTATCCATAGTGCAACATTTGGTATGAAAACTCCATGAGCTCATCCTATTGAGATTATTGCTCCATTTGAACCTGTTTGAAGAAGGTTCAGCTGGTAATTGCCTCCATGAGTTATTTGCTCCTAATAGAATGCTCATTTCCTTTAAGTTCTTTCAAGTTACTTTGACTCCAAATTTACCTATAATGGAATACTTGCTTAAATACCTCAAATAAGTCGAGACAAGACACTGCTTCTTGGACCATAAGTGCACATTTTTGTTGTTTTCAGGGCGAAGTGTTACATGACACCCTAAGAATTTTTGTTTTCTTTCATTTTTCACTTGAATAAGGAATATCTTTTGGAGTTACTAAGGGGAAAGATTTCCTGGTTTAAGGTCACCTCTTCTTTGCTTCTACCCGTCAAAACTTTAACTTGATTAACATCACCAAGTCATTGTTCTTGTAGAGTTTCTTAGCATTTAAAATGTCTCGCAATAACTTCTGAACGTGGGGACTTCCAGTAGAGTCTCCAACAAGAATAGCATCAGGGAAATGCAAGTGCTCTTGTTCATCATAGCTTCCTTAAAGTTCTTCCCAATATTCTCCCTATACTTTATAAACAAGTCCATGTTAAACTCATTGTAGCAAATCCCCTTGACAATTCCACCAAGTCTTTGATTTGAAGTATTTTCATACGACAAGTAGGAAGATGTTTTAAGGTTGTTTGAGAAGGTGGAACTGTTAATAAGGAACTGGGATTGATTTACATGTGTACTAGAAGGGAAGCTAGGCTGGTTTGTAAAACATTCATTGGATTTACTATGATCCTAGGAATGGAGAACTAGGCTAGTGGCTTTTTCAACATACTCAGAATAGGCATAGGGAAAGATATTTGTTGTTCTGGTTTTCTCTGAATGTGTTCTGACTGGACATCTCCACTTTCTCTCTCCAAGGTTCAAGAGATGCAAACCATTAATTTGGGACTGAATTTCATGACAAACAACACCCCGAGTGCATTCCATTTTATTAAAAAGTTCAGTATAAAGCTTGGGACCATTTGGAGTTGTAATGTAAATGTCTCATCCTCACTTTCTAGCCTGAGTTGCATCATGTGAGATTGCCTTGACAGCTCCCTTATTAGGAAACTTGCTGCTGGTGTTCAGAAAGTGCTTACCAACCTTTTTCTTCATGAATCCACTTCAAGGATATTATCAAATACAGGGACTTCATTATAGCATAACTCTTCTTCATATTTTGGTTGTTTAGTACCTTGTTGAATGTTGTTAATGAATTCAAACTTGTCATCGAAGACACAATTCCGTTCATATTGTGGTGGTTTATCATAGGTGGGTGGATCATCATAATATGGATATGGAGCCTCCTCATGCTCAACATAATCTATGTATACATAGGGGTCGTTCCCTCTTCTTGCGGCTCTTCATCATGTTTAGGAGTAGCATAATGAAGTGTTGTTCCATCATTGTTTTGCAATTTAGCTTAAGCTTCTTTTATGCAACCCCTTTGCCACTATATTTTCCTAGTTCCTTGAGCTTTGTTAACCTCACCTTCCTTGATGAGAACAAGTTGCCCCTCAATGATAGCAATCTGCCACTCATTACTTGGAACGTCATCAGATATTGGAGTCCCCTTATCTTCATCATACTTATCATATATGGGAGTTCCTTCACAATTTACTTCTTCACAATCCTTGATTCATTTTCTAGCATTGTCAACTTTAATAATAGTCACCTTTAATGAATAATGGGAACGAACAGAAGCTTGAGATGCTTGAGTTTCTTTCCCACCTTTTTCTTCATCAAGTCCTCCATTGGACATCATCTCCTTCATTTGTTTTGACCTTAACTTCTCAGCATGGCTGGGATTTCTAAAAAGTCTCTTAGCTTCTCTATGGCCCATGTGAACTAGCATCTTGACCTTCCTTTCATCTCCAGGGTTAACAAAATCCACCTCATAATCTGACCTCTTTTATTTCAACAGTTCTTTTATTCCATTCAAGAAATAATCCATTTTTTTCATTTATGAGCTGCAACTTCTCATTTGTAAACATATAACTCAAAAAGTCTTGTTGAAACATTTGGTTGAACACTTGGTGTGCAGGTCCAACCAAATTTTTCCCAGGAATTAGAATGAAATAGAATCACGGAACAATGGTGATTCTGAGTTCAATAATATAATCAAGTAATAGCACTTGAGTTATACTAATTGAACTTGAGTAGCTTTTTAAGTGAGAAATGGACTTCCTCGGTGAAGAAAACTGAGTATCCCAGTAGAACAAAGTTTAAACTGAACTAGCTACTACATAAGTTGAATTTTAGTAGAGTAATTGAGCACACAAACAAGCTATAGCACCAAAAGGATCAAAACTTAGCATAAACACTAATTACCAGGGCATTAACAAGTATTAATACTAATACTAAAGCTGAAACTGTTTGTTTTTGGAATGAAAAAATTAAGTCCTTGGACTTAATATTGATATTTTTTATTTTTTATTGTTTATAAGATGCTAGATATGTTAAACAAGGTAGATCAAGTCGCTTAAACATAAACAATTGCAGATCCCACATAATTATACCATAGAATTTGGTATTTTCTACCGACAGTGAAGAACAAGCAAAACATGGATTGAAACATGTTTGGGTGATTCTATTTATGAGAAATATGGTTTGGGTTATTTGTATTTAACTGAAATGAGTGAGTTAGAAGAGTTTTATATCTGAAAGAAATTGTTGAGTTGCAGGTTCTACATAAAACAGAGCACGAAAGTCCTTTTCTACTGCTTTGTGGTTGGAATTTGGAGATGTTGCTAGTGTTTCTAGGCTGGTATTAGAGAATCTTAGAAGTATAGAAGAGACTAGAATAAGTAAATTTTAGTTTGGGTTTATAGAAGAGAAGAAATCAGAACTAGAAAATAGAGAAGAAACAGAGGATTTGAAGGAAGAAATTGATGGGTTTGGATAGAACCTAGCTCTAATGCCAATTTGTCAGGCCCATCTAGGATCCTGACTAGAGATTAAAGATAGAAACAAAGATAGATAGAGATAAACTGAAAGATATAGAGAATTTGGACAGAAATTTGGGAGGAAGAAGGATAGAAATCTCAGTGTTCTTCACTGAGATCGTGAGAGAGAAAATAAGGAGAAAGCTTAAACAAGCTTATCTTTATTTCATTTCATTTACTGATTTCATAAAGCTTGAAGGTTACTCTTTTTACCACTCAATATAGAAAAGAAATGCTGAAAAAGTAACAGCTACTAACCTACATTACTTTCTTATCCTTCACTAAAAATAACTATCACATGTGCTCACATGTACTCTATTACTACTAGAATCTACCAATAATTCATTTCTTGTCAAAAATGTCCTCTTCCTGACACTATCCAAATTATCTTCCTCTCCAAGTCTTCTCCATTTTTCATACCTAGTCCCTAACTATTTCTTACTGTTCATCACCATTCTCCATTGATTGCTACTGGTTTGGTTGATTTCTCTAAATAAGCAAACATTGTTGGTTGATGAATAGCTCACTAAGCTCGGAATAGTCGGGCCAAACTAGGTTTGGACCCTGCCAGTGCACTCTCAATGTCAACATGCGACCTCTTAGAAGATGCAAATATCTTCCGCCTTGTGAGCCTGTAAATTAGATAGGGTGCTCCTTTCCAATGTGAATCTGTAACCTTTTAGAAGGTGCTCTCTTAAATCTGCAAGCCTATTCTTAAAATCTCCAGTTTAATAACTGGCTTAGTTTTTGAAGTTAAAAGCAGAGAATGTGGGTGCTACTTGCCTTGATGAATAACAATTTTACAACTATCTCTAATGACAACCCTGCCAGACTGTCATCATCTTCCACTGGAATTAGCTATATCTACGTTGAATGTTGAGACAAACTCCATTAAAAACAGCATGGTCACCAAAGGGTACATGTCAGGTAGAGGGTATTTTGGACACCAAATGAATAATTAGTATATTCTAGTAGGTAGTACATTTTGAGTGACCATGTGAGCACATGAGGTAGTTTGTTATATTTGAGTGAAAGATAAGAAAAGTAGTGTAAGTTAGTAGCTTTACTTTTCAGCATTCTCTCTATAAATAGTTGTATATGAGAATTATTCTCCATGCATTATGAATTAAGTGAATTAATGAAATGAAGAGAAGTTTGTTTAAGCTTTCTCCTTATTCTCTCTCTCCTGTATCATGAACTCTCAATAGGAATTACTGAGTTTTCTATCCTTCCTCCTCCCAAAATTCTATCTAATTCTCTCTATATATCTCTGTTTATATCAGTATTTCTGCTCAGGATCCTAGTTGGGCTTGACAAATTGGTATCAGAGCTAAAGTTCTATCCAAACTCATCATCTTCTTCCTCTAATCCTTTGTTTCTTCTCTATCTTCAAGCTCTGATTTCTTCTCTTCTATAAACCAAAACTGAAATCTACTTCTTCTAGTGTCTTCTATCCTTCAAACACTACCCATAAACAGCCTAGACCTCTAGGAGGCTTATATTCTTCAACCTCCTATCCTATTTTTAAATTCTTATTTTACTATTTCGTCACTGTTCATAAACTCAGAAAACAAAAAAAAAATTAGTCAATTTTCTTAGTTTCTACCATCAAAACACTTTGGGTGGTTCATTACTGCTAACAAACATAAACAACAACTTCAGATTCCAACCACAAAGGGAATAGAAAATATGCCTCGGAGGCTCTGTTTTCCAGCATACTTGAAACTCAGCAAATTCAAGTGTTAATTCACATGTTTCAGGTATTAAACACTTCCATCTCATTCATTCCTATCACATACATAGCCCATTCCATAAAACTCATTTACAACGTCACCCACACATATTTTAATACATATTTTGCTTGATCTTCTCTATCGATGAATTTGTCCAGATTCTATAAATTAGTTTTGTTTAATCTGTTTTGGTTTGTGTTAGGTGATTCATATTAAGTTGTTTCAGTCGTAGAGTCTTACAAATTGTTTCAATCGTAGACTCTTACAAGTTATTTCAGTCGTAGAGTCTAACAAGTTTCAATTGTAAAGTCTTACAAGTTTTAGTCGTAGAGTCTTACAAGTTGTTTCAGTCGTAGAGTCTAACAAGTTGTTTCAGTCGTAGAGTCTAACAAGTTGTTTCAACAGTAGTCTTACAAGTTGTTTCAGTCTACGATCGTAGAGTCTTATAAGTTGTTCCATTCTACGATCGTAGAGTCTTATAAGTTGTTCCAGTCTACTATCATAGAGTCTTCCAATACTAAACTTGTTTGGTCAGGGATGCTCAGTTTGTTTCACTAAGGAAGTCCACTTCTCACTTAAATAGCTACTCAAGCTCACTCTCACTCAAGTAGTAATGCTACTGCTAGGGATTAATTTTCAAACTCGATATCACAATTGTCCTGTGATTCATTTCATTCTAAAACTCTGAGAAACATGGTTGGACCTGCACAACGAGTGTTCAACCAAATGCTTAAACAATATTTTTTGAGTTATAGAGATTGTACCATGAGAAGTTGCAACTTATTGATGAAAAAATGAATTATTTCTTGTGTGGTATGAATGAGTTGCTAAAACAGAAAGGTTCAGAATATGAGAAGAAATGTTTTGTTAACCCTATTAGAGATAAAAGGAAAGGCAAGATGTCAGTTCAAATGGGCCATAGAGAACATAAGGATTTTTTAGAAATTCAAATCATGCTGAGAAATTAAGGTCTAGAATAAATGAAGAAGATGTCCAATGGAGGAGGAAAAACTTTGTTGAAGAAAATGAGGGAAAGGAACTCAAGCATCACAAGCTTGTGTTCCCATCATACGCTGAAGGTGATAATATGACGCCCCCAAATCCGGGTATCTTCCAACCCGACAGATGGTGCTACACGGTACTACCATTCATCTATATATTCAAAATAATATTACATTTTTCAGATTCTTTGTAACCCATTCGTTTGTTCTTGTCATAATATTCAATATATTACGATCATTGAACTATTCTATTACATACTAAGCTAAGGGTTGGTCTTCGCCTTGCCCTTATCTTTGTCCGAGCCTTCCGTCCGCTCGATCTTGCCTGTGTTCATATAGTTCAAGCAAGAGTGAGCATAACTAACTCAGCAAGTACTACAATTCTAATAAACAACATGCTTGAAACATAGAACTCATATATCTTCTGTAACTGAACAATAGTTACGAAGTACTATCGATAAATCAAAATAGCACTTCTTTTCCTTCAAAACATTTTTCAACAACCATACTCAGTGGAATATCAATTATGGCTCAAGACTAAGAGCATTCATAAGTTCTTTTGAAAAGGACAACCCGGCACTAAGTCCGTAAGTCCGGCATATCTTACGAGCACGTCTGAGTGATCAGGTCATAGTACTCTATGTTGATCAACACTACATTCATTAAACGTGTATACGTTTAAATTGTGGCAACCTCATGTGCCTGTCGTTAAACGACAAAAACATTTTAGCATACTTGGTCTTCGATTGAAAACCATACCAATATAACTCGGTAAATATAAATCATGCTTGACAGAATCATAATATAAGTCTAGCCGAAAGAATTGGCTTAAGACTTCATCATTCAAGACTTCATGCGAAAGAATACATGAATTGCAAAACTTGTTCAAACTGAACTGAAACAAGAGTTAGAATACTTGCTAAAATTTAGCGTCTGCTTACTGATTAACACTTGTACACTTTAAGTTTCTACGTTTCTACAACACATGATCATATAACGCATCCACATTAGGTCATACATAATCAAGTATGTATACTATTATATCTTCCCTTCATCTCAATGTAAATCTCGACTTAGATCTACTATTATGGGTTTCCTAAACTTTCATTACTTACATTCATAATTCGCTCATCTTTGCTTGATTATTAACTCTTAATCATCATTCATTAGTGTCTTACAATGTCTTAACAACGTTATGCATATACCTTAATTCATTACTATCAAGTCCCCTTTCATTCTATACTTGAAGACATTCTTTTCTAGCAATTTCTTGTGACTGGTGCCGCGGCGCCACCTATAGCTCTTCATCTCGCATCACATGTGCCAATAGTTAGCATGTTCGACACCTTTTTAGTCAAGCTTACACCGCCACCAACTTCCAACCTTAGAAAAATTTTGCAGATTTTGAATTTTGTGAACTTCCCGGACGCATAACTTCTTCGTTATAAGTCCGAATTGGCTCGTTCAAAAGCCTACGGTTCACAAATTACATACTCTATGCGTTCATGCGAGAATTTTATCTATTTGACTTCGTTTGCTAAAATTTGACCTATTAGTTCATTTTTAACGAAAACGATAAACGTCCGTGGACGTTCAATGCTCGTTTCTTCGTTCTAAGTCGGAATCCAGTCATTTTCGAGTCCGCAACTCTATAATGCCAAATACGACTTGTCTCCATCAAAAACCAATGTTTCTGACTTCAAACTCAAAATACGACTTCTATTCCTTGAATTTCACGGATTCGACGATTATCGTCCAATCGTGTGAATTCCGGTAAAACTACATTCTTAATGAATCTAAATGGATTTTAATCAACATAAGATCATTACAAGTTACTTATTAAACCAACTTATAAACAAAGTAGGTTTTGACTTATTCTAATAAGTCATGGACTTATTCAACTTATGAACTATAAATCTTCATGCTCATGACTTATTAATAACTTAAGTCCACTAATCAATGTTCTTATGCTATATTCAACATACTAATCATCATATGACAACATATGATAAGTTCTTCATGGTTCTAGCAACTTATTAATGTTCAAGTTGCTTATCCAAATTATTCGGCTTAAGTTCATTCCTTATTAACCTATTGCATGATCTTAGCATACATGTTCATTAATAACACTTCCCTTATCATCCTATTATAATAGAGATGAAAGAAAATAGGACACAAGATCATTACCTTTGAAGTCTAACTTCTTCTTCTTGGAAAATCTAACTTTGACTTAAAAGTGCTTATTTGCTCTACCAAATAAGTAGCTTATATTTGAGAGGAGTTGGATGAAATTAAAACACCCCACAAAATTGAAATGAGCTTGGTATTTATAGGCCAACAAAGTTTAGGACAAAATGGACTTTAAACCATCCCACCTCATTTCCACCTCCTCATTCCACCTCCTCATCCTCCACCTCCTTACTATTCATAACCTAGCCATTAAGTAACTTGCTAGCCACAATACTTGCTCATCACATCACTTGGTCACCACATAAACCTTGCCCATCAAGCTTACCCATTTCTACTTGGTTTTGACCCATGGATCAAGGCTTTTCATCGGGCTTTGATAATTAATCTAACTACTTTCTTAATGGGCTTGTGCTACATAGTTTGGACTAATGATATATCAAACACTTGGGCTTGATTATCACATTATATTGGACTTCTATATTAGGCTATTAATCCTACAAGTCCATTACCTTAAATTACATAACTAAACATTTATACCCCACGATAATCTTCATATACTAACTCGTATATTAATTCAGAATATACGTTATTTCATTCTTCATACATAATAGTACAATACGTCAGATTATACTTAGATCCATTACTTCATATAATGTATACACATTATATGATCACAACTTTATTTCCTTAATGCTTAATAAACCTAACGCTCCCAAATTAGGTCCACATGCTAAATATTACGCTTTCCATACTTAGATTATTATTACATAATCAATATCGCCATGATATTATATACGTTATGTATTTCTAAAGTTCAAAAATAATTCTTGAAAGAAATCGATGAATAGTGTTTTTCGGAAAATTTCTCGGAAAACTTTTATTTTCGTCTTAGAAATTCAAACACCTTAATTCCTTCACGTAGTTAAAATACTACGATATTCCGACGTTTCTAAGTTATAGAACGACATTCATCTTCTCAACACGTAATAATAATAAATAATATTATTTTATTCATTATTAAAAGTAATTACAAAATGTTCGATTTTCCGGGGTGTTACAGATAATGCTACCAACCGGATCAAGGAATGTGAAGAAGCAAATTGTGAAGGAGCTCTTATATATGACGAGCATGATGAAGATAAGGGGACTCTAATATTTGATGATGTTCCAAGTATGAGTGGCAGACTGCTATCATTGAGGGAACAACCCCTATATACAATGATAATGTTGAGCATAAGAAAGCTCTAGATTATAACGATCCACCTACCTATGATGAATCATCACAATATGAAGGAACCCCAATCTTTGATGACTTTGAGAAACCAAGAGGGCTGATCATTTGTGAGACTCCTCAACTTATTAGGGGCCTTAAAAATGACACCAAAAGGAGGAGAAAGCAACTTAAACTTAGGGCATTGTTCCAAACCTACAAGCAAGAATAGTCCTATGAACAACTTGACCCCAAGATCAACAACTCAATCCATACACCAGCCCACTACCCTATAGTTTACTTGGGAAACAAACCCCAAATATTGCCCCCTCCACAACTAGCATTACTTTCACCAAACTACTTAACAAACCTCTCATTTCCTACCCTAATACCAATCCAAATCTTACCTTTGTAGACCTTAAAAAGCCTATATTGGGAATCCACCTTCAATGTTTTAAGGCTGACGAAAATGGGCAGCTACTTCAGCAGGATTACTTCAAAGAGGTTTGCAAGAGTATTAACCAAGATAAGGCCATTGATTATGGTTTTGACAATAACCTTTTACCAATGATTGTTGAACAGAAACTTCAAGGAAGGAGGCAAAGATTTTCTGCAACGAGAATTGCAACCATTGAATGTACTAGTTTCTAAGAAAGATTCATAGCAAGAGGCAGTCAAGGTTCAAGGTAATCTTAGACTCGAGGCAAATTTAATTTTCAAGAAAAGTTTGCATACACTACTAGGAACAATTGATGTTGGAAGCAAGTTATCTATAATCAAGGGGGAGTGGTTTGTTAAGACTGTTCCTTGGAGAGACAAAATGAGAATACTCCTTGAGGACTTTTAGTTTGAGAGTTTAGTTACAAGAGAAATCTATATGAAAAATAAAGTTGAGGCACAAAAAGCTAATTTCAACTTTCTTCCCTGGAGATTCTCTAAAGCTAACAAATCCAAATCAGAGGAGTTGGACAACAATCTTATTTTATGTGAAATTTTTAAACCCCACTGACCATGGTGTTGTAAGGATCCTAATGAATAATCTAATTGCACTCGAGCAACTAGGCCCTATAGCAGAACTGGATCCCTTGGTGAACGAAGAAACTACAATGATGAGGTTTCAGTTGTTCTATAAAATGGTAATAGGATCAATCTGTGATTGGGCTGCAGTTGCCAAGAGCATGAATCTTTCTTTTGAATTAACATCTGTTTATTGGTGTGCATTGATGCTCAACAGAAAGATAATGAGGGGTTGTTTGTCCTACTTCACAGCTCAAGAAATATTGGATCACTTAGGAGATGTGACAGTTGCAACAATAACAATAGACATATTCTTTGCAACAATTGCTAAGATTGTTTTAAAGGGTGACTATCCACAAGGATGGTATCAATTTCGAAAAATAATTCTTGATATGGCTAATCCACAAAATTTCATCCTAAGAGGAAACATTACAAATCAGCTAGTTATGATGGAGATAAGCAAGTATCAATGGTGGTTGTATTTGAAGGAAAAGAAATTCAAGAACTCAAGTCATACAAAAGATAATACTAAGACAAACTTTTGCAATGGAGAAGTTACATTAAATCAAAATATGAAGTTGTTGGAGTTAACTTTTGATACAGAAGTTCCAAAGAATTGCTATGGAAAGATTCAACTAAATAAGTTCCTAAGTTTTGTTTTTAACACGAAAATGGTGGTGACAGTTACCAAGACTCCGCAGAAAATCAGCAATATCCATGAGGACATGGATGCTTTTAAGGAGGAGGAAATGTCAGGCAGAGGGTATTTTGGGCAGCAAAGGAATAATTAGTATATTCTAGTAGGTAGTACATTTTGAGTGACCATATGAGCACATGGGGTAGTTTGTTATACTTGAGTGGAGGATAAGAAAAGTAGTGTAAGTTAGTAGTTTTACTTTTCAACATTCTCTCTATAAATAGTTGTATCCGAGAATTATTCTCCAAGCATTATGAA
Organism: Panax ginseng; assembly: GCA_020205605.1. NCBI lineage: Eukaryota > Viridiplantae > Streptophyta > Magnoliopsida > Apiales > Araliaceae > Panax > Panax ginseng. Next base: position 85,632,465 of record CM035139.1, on the reverse strand, counting down.
TTAAGTAAATTAATGAAATGAACAGAAGCTTGTTTAAGCTTTCTCCTTATTTTTTTTTTCTCTCTCTCTCTCTCTTCTCTCTTCTCTCTTCTCTCTCACGAACTCAGTAGGAATTACTGAGTTTTTTATCCTTCTTCCTCCTAAAATTCTATCTAATTCTCTCTATCTATGTTTGCTTATATCTCTATTTCTAATCGGGATCCTAGCTGGGCCTGACAGTACATCAATTGAGTAAATCTACTCCACTTAAAATGATGATTTCATAAGTAATTTTTAAGTCAAAAATAGCAACATATTATCCGTCTGTGAGATCAATAAAAAAAATTGTGGTGATTTCTTCTTATTGTTTTCTTCAATAGTATGGTCAATATGTCCATTTCCAAAATAATCAAAAGTAAGTGATACTCAGGTTTCTCTTCTTCAAACCTACTAATTCTTAGGCTATCTCATTGTTATTGATTATTGTGCAAAGGCAACAAAGAAAAATCAGTTGCATTGAGCCTTATAATAATCAGTGTTCTAAAAATCGGCCTAGGCGCTAGGCGGGGGCCTGGCGCCGCGCCTAAAGCCAAAAAAACACTCCAGCCAATTAGGCGGTGCCTAGACGGGCTAGGCGGGAAGGCGGGCTAGGCGGGAAGGCGGGCTAGGCGGGAAAGGCGGGGCCTAGGCGGAGATTTTAATTTTAATTTTTTTTTAAATTACTACCAAAACCATGTATTTATTTTTCTAATAATTTACCATATTCTTAATGCAAGTTGTAGCATATCAAATCACAACAAGAAATGAACAAGATCAAGTCAAAATGGATAATTTTATTATAGTTGTAATTTTTTGAACTTGAGCCAACTTGAAATTATATAAATGATGATATATTTATAATATTTAGTTTAATTCAATATAATTTTAAATTTATATTTAGTTTCTTAAGTTTTAATATTGAATTGAATTCTTAAAATTTTAAATTTTATTATTTAATACCAATTTTGTTTATGAATAAAACTAATACGTCAAAGATATGTTAGTCATACTTAGTATATGGTATTTGTCATTTTCTTTAAGTCCTCAATTTTGAAAATTACACAAATTAAAATAATTTCATAATTAATAATATCAAATGTCTCATTCAATAAACTTCACACTAATTTTAAAAATAACATTTATTTAAAATTTTGAGAGAGAAGTACGTATATAATTATATATATAAAGATATCAAGATACTACTTACTAGTAACACTAATTCTATAATTTAATTATTTCAAGCAATGGATATATATCTTACTACTTAAGTGCAATTACTACTAATTCTATAATTTAATTATTATCTTTATTATAAATTATTTTTCTTTATATTATTGTTTTGTTAGAATAATGTAAGATAAAATATTAAAATTGTCTTAAAATAAAAAATCTCGCCTAGGCCCCCAGGCGCTAGGCCCTCCTGGCCGCCCGCCTCCCACCTAGCGCCTTTATAATTATTAAAAAGTATTACTCCCGAGTAATGTATCAAATCATCAAACAATATTAAGCTTCTGAGAAGATGATTCATTCAAAACATAATTTCAGCCCAAAATCAGATTTTAAACACCTACTCCATCAGTTCCAATTTGAATGTAATGGTTAAAGCTATGTTCACATGCGTGTATATGCATATTTAAATTTACTAACCTCGTTGATGACTTGTCCATTAGAAAGATCAAAAGCCGCATCATTCAGCTAACCAATTTTGAAAAGTAAATGGCCAAACTCAATGAGTATGATACCCAAAAGAATGGGAAATAAAGAATTTAAAATAAATAAACTCAAAACAAATTCATGAATTATACACGAAACTTGATATAAAACTGTGAAATCTCACTGACATCAAGACGAAGATCACGAGGCAACTGCTTCAAATAATCGGAAGGAAGATTAAAACTATCCTGCAATAGAAAAATGAATCAAGAGTATAATTTGTATCAGCCACACCCAACTACATAACAAAACTCACTTTATCTCAAAATGATCGCCCCAATTTAAAAATCCATACACTATAAGAAAATACAAATTTCCTATTTAAACTCCTAAGTTAATTTGATACCAATATTAATATTGAATGAAAACTATATTTAACCACTTTTCATTGAGGAAAATCTTCAAACACCATGTCTACATATTTGTTTATTTTCAGAGAGGGGCTCTTATTTTGGTATGGCTAAAATGCAAAATTATACCTGGAGTCTATCATATGGTTGAAATATGGTACTTGACATTATCTTATAGCAAATTGTTACCTCGTGATACCATTAGTAGTGCAAAACAATACTTTTAAGCCAGTTATGCACGGCTAATTATACCCTTAAAAGGCACAATTTTGTACTAATAACTGTACCTGTAATGTAAAATCAGGTACCATATCTCCGGAAGTGATAAATTCAACATCCAGTTTTGCATTTTAGTCTTTTGATAGACCCACAATAATGGGACTTTCATACCGGGACAGCAGGAGTATGTAAGAGAATTGATACTTACAACCAAATCTTGAAGGAGTGATCTGGGGTCTGGTGATTCTAGAGATTTGGGAGAGTCTGATTCCGTTAAAGCCAGAGATTTGAACGAGAGGAAGGGTTTCTTGACAGAGATCGACGGCTTGAAAGAGAGGATACGGTGGGGAGTTGGGAAGAAGGGAGGGGTAGGATTGGTAATGGAGGTGGGAGGATTAAGGAGAAAAAACGATTGAAGAGAAGCCATTTGGGGCAACCGAGGTCGGAGTAGTGATTTTTTTGAGAGCCAGCAACTGAAATCTGAAAATGGTTGAACCAGAAGTTAGTTATTGTGACCCTACAGTAAAAGATATCTGGATTAGGTTGGTCTCTAGTTATTGGGCGGGCTTTTGTAATCCCTTCCCTATCACTCTTTTAAGAGTTCTTTTTGTTAATAATAATAATATAAAATGCCACTACACTTTTAAATTCGTCTTTATAATTTCAGTCATGTTATCACTACTTATTAACAATTTACTAGTCTTGTAGATAAATATATAACAAATATAGATTTTTAATATTTATAAATTTTTGTAAATTAAGCTCTCTTTTTGTTTGGGAGTAATTTACCGACCCTCGGGTGGGTTGAAGGCCTAGGGCGAGAAGGGGATGTTGAGCCCATTGGGCCTAAGCCAACAGGGATATTGGAGTCGTTCAGGTTCGGACTTCTAAGTCCTCTGGGCCAGAGTCTTGTTCTAGTGAATGATATTCGGAGTTGGGCATTTGAGTCCATTGGACCGGAGCCCAGACCAGTTCACATGTGTTCGGTTGGATTGGGCCCGTACAGTGGGTTGGCCCTTATATGGAGTCCGGAATCATAAGGGGTTTAAATGGTTAAGGATTCTAGTCCTAACCATATTTGAATAGTCAACTCCAAAGGTAGTATTTGGATCGTGACGCCCCCAAAATAGGTATACAACACCCATTCTGAGTCGCCAAATACATGGTACAGAAAATAACTACAACTTTATTATTACAATTGTCGTGCAAAATACGACAACACATACTGTGAGTTTAAATACAAATATTGTCTTCTGTACAATATCCACACCCAGATAAAGTCCTCATTACAATTATTGACACACTATTTTTATAAAATAGTGAGGATCTATTAAATAACTGTCTAGAACCATCATTCCACACTCTTAATTACTTCCCCGTTATGTTCAGGCTTCTTGAGAAGAAAAATGGAACAAAAGGAAAAGGGTGAGCCTCAATTAGCCCAAAGAAAGAATATTATGACTAAGATAATATACAACAAATTATCCTTAGTCTTCAACAGGAAAAATCGATAGAATCTGATATAACAAGTTTTAGATCAACAACTCAGAGCGGAAACAACAATTCATTAGAAGAGTTAAGTAGAGAATGTAATCTACTATCATCTATGAATTTAAAAGTCCATCATCAATATTTTATCCATGTAACATCAATCAATATACATCTTGCATCAAATATTCATCTTTACACTACAGGCCAAAGAAATTCATTTGTATCACCAGTTGGTCATGTTCATCTCAACACCTGTTCATCTTTACACTACGGGCCAAAGATATTCATCAGGTAATCATTCATCTTTGCACTACAGGCCAAAGATATTCATCAATTATCACCATTAAGGACTGAGGATGATGAAAAACATTTAAGAGAACGAATCTAGTGAGACAGAAGGACAAATATTAGGGATTCGTATTTCGGTTTATCCAAATTCAATAAATCTCCATGATAACCAAGTGTGAAGTAGAATAAAGATCAAAACATGGATACAATCAAAGATAGTAACCATAAAAGACATTTAGGACGAAAAAGAGAAATTTTCATTTTTGGTGAATAGTACCGTATTTGTGAATAGTGTTGTATACGTGAATAGTACCGTATACGTGAATAGTAACCCGAAACACAAAAGTTCCAAATTTGATTAAAAGTTCAAACCAACATTTCGACATAATGATATTGAAGAAAATAATATCATTTAAGAAGAAAATAACATCCCTTACCTCAAAGAAACAAGATTTGGAATGAAAGGCGGGAAGTGATCTTTGAATGAAACTTGTCTTGAGCAATGACTCTCAAAGTATCTAAATACTCACAAAATACACTCGATAATATAGAGAGAGAGAAAAAGCTTATATTTACGGTGTGATTTTCAATTCTAACTTAGCCTCTATTTATAGGAAAATGTTAGCACTTGAAAGCAGACTTGCTTCACACACTGCTGATGGCTTTACTCGCTACTATTGCCACCCACCACATTTGAAATAAAATTCACATATTTCTTCACCAACCACAAGTGGGGCCCACTCAATTCTAGAATTTTCCACCAAAATCAATTATAACCCTAATTTTCTAATCACCACCTCTTAAAATTCATAACAAATCATTCGTTCATTTTTAACGGTTCAAAATTTGTGGACATATACTCAACTTATATATGTATAACATGTCCAAAAATCACAACGATCCAATTCAAGTTAGATTAAAAATTATAACTCACTTAATATATCTCAAAAAATGTGATTTAATTTTTAATACTTCCATTCAAACAAAAATACCTCAACATTAATTCCTTCAATTATATCCACATAAAATAAATATAACCATCAATTATAAAATAAATATTTCCTTATCATATAAATCAATAATTAATTATTCACAAATAATATTACGTAATCACAATTATGACAACCAGCCGTTCCTCAGGAAAGGGGGCTTTCAGATAAGAATTTCTCTCTTCTTGGGCCGCAATTAGGTGACCAAACCTCTTCTTGATGAACTTTCTAGACATTGTCAATAATGCTATCTAATAATATTATTCAAATAATATGAATTATTGATCCGATAATCTGGAATACTTTAAGTGCGATGACAATTATTAAAACAATAATAATATAAAATATCAACGCAAAGAATTATTGAATCAATAAAATAGAATATTGAAAAGTAATTACTGTAACAATTATTGAGTAGTGTCTTCTTACGTAAAAATCAATAATTTAAAAATACTATACAATATCGTGTCTCTTTAAGAACTAACACGCCAGACATCGTATTTTAACCACCGGGTAATCCAACAAGATTCACGATAATAACTACGTCGTTATTTATAAAAACTCAAACTTGTCATTTTCATCATTCGACGCTTATTCTCATTATGAGGCCCACGAATGGTCATACCACACAATACGAATATTCTCCCACCACAAGAATATTCCACGACCAAACGAATATTCCCTGACAAAATGAATATTTTATAACCACTTGCTTATTTTGTAAAATTTGCACATTTCACCCATAACCAAAGTATTATATCAAATTAACTCCTAATTATTTCAAGATAATAAATAGAAAATTTAATTTTATTCATAATAAGTTGGGGTCTTACAACCTCCCTCCTTATGAAATTTCGTCTCTCAAAATTGACGTACGATACTGGTGTTTTGAAAAGGTGAGGGTACCTCGCTTTCATTTCCGATTCAACTCCCGTGTCATTTATTCAATAAGATGGTTCCTCCACAAGACCTTAACTTGTGGTATAACCTTGGTCGCGCAGGACATCTTTCTTTCCTATCCAAGATCTTAACAGGTACCTCCTCGTAAGTTAAATCTTCGGCTATCTTGTTTAGTTCTAACTCAATAATGTGGTTTGGGTCTTTCACATATTTACGAAGCATAGATATGTGAAAAACATTATGAACACGAGACATGCTTGGAGGTAACGCGAGTCTATAGGCCACATTTCTTACTCGGTCAAGAATCTGAAAAACATTATGGTTTGGGTCTTTCATGATAACTATTGTTAAATGCAAACTCTACTAATGGTAGATGATCATCCCAACTACCCTTAAAATCCATGACGCAAGATCTCAGCATATCTTCTAACGTCTAAATTGTCCTCTCGCTTTGTCCATCCATTTGTGGATGATACGCCGTACTCAAATTCAACTGCGTTCCCAACTGCTCTTGTAGACTCCTCCAAAAGTTCGATGTGAATCGTGGGTCACGATCTGACACAATCGATACTAATGCTCCATGTCTAGAGATTATTTCCTTAATATAGAGTCAAGCTAACTGATCTAAGTTATACTTAACCCTAATTGGTAAAAAGTGAGCCAACTTCGTCAATCGGTCTACTATTACCCAAATCGCATCATACCCCTTCTGAGTAGTCGGAAGTCCCACCAAAAAATCCATCATGATATTCTCCCATTTCCACTCCGGAATTTCTAATGGCTGTAGCAAGCCACTAGGTCGTTGATGTTCAGCCTTAACTCTCTGACAAGTCAAGCACCTACTCACATATTCACGATTTCTCTCTTCATGTTCTACCACCGAAACGCTTGTCAAGATCTTGATACATCTTAGTGCTACCGATGAATCGAAAACCTCGAACTATGAGCCTCTTCACACACACGCCTTTAATTCCGTCTCATTCTGAACCCAAATTCTTCCTTCAAATCTCAATAATCCCTCATTATCAAGACTGTACTTAGTATCTTTTTCATTGGCTAGCCACTCCTTTATCCGGTCGCACTCATCTGTTTTGAGTTGTACCTCTTTAACTCTCTTTACGATGGTAGATTGCATCTCCGTCGCAAACAGCATTTGTCCTCCTTCACTTGGCAGCTTCACTTCCAACTCCACATCTTTGTTATCAACTCAGTTTGAGCCGTCAACAAAGACAACTTTTCCCGACCATTCCTACTTAAGGCGTCAAGAATCACATCGGCTTTTCTCGGGTGATCTGAGGATTTCACAATCGTAATCCTTTATCAACTCCGACCATCTCCTCTACCTCATATTCAACTCCTTACGTGGCGAAGATATATTTTGAACTCTTGTGGTCCGTGTATATCTCACATTTTCTCCATAAAGATAATGTCTCCATATCTTTGAGAGCAAAAACTATTGCGGCCTTCGGATCATGAGTAGGGTAAACTTTCTCATAATCCTTCAATCGCTTAGATGCATATCAAAGAATGACCTTGCCATGCTTTGCGAGCACGCAACCAAGTCACATGTATGAAGCATCGCTATAAACTACAAAATTTCCTGTGTCATCGGGCAATGACAAAACAGGCGCTTCACTCAATCTCTTCTTTAGTTCTTGAAAACTATCCTCGCACTTGTCAGTCCAAGCATATTTCACCGTCTTCCTCATCAAGTTAGTCAACGGAGTAGCTATCTTTGAAAAATCCTGGATGAATCTCCGATAGTAACCCGCTAACCCTAGGAAACTCCGCACCTCAGTCGGCGTTTTTGGTTGTTCCCAATTCATCACGGCTTCCACCTTCATTGGATCTACTGAAATTCCCTCATGGTCAATGACATGACCTAAGAACTGCACCTTCTCCAACCAAAATTCACACTTAGTGAACTTCGCATACAACTTCTCCTTCCTAAGTGTCTCCAACACTAATCTAAGGTGTTCAACATGATCTTCTGGCGTCTTAGAATAGACTAGAATATCATCTATAAACACCACGACGAACTTGTCCAAATATTATTTGAACACTCTATTCATCATATCCATGAATGCAGCTGGTGCATTTGTCAATCCAAACGACATCACCAGGAACTCGTAATGACCATAACGAGTCTTGAATGTTGTCTTTGGTACATTCTCCTTCCTAACCTTTAACTGATGATACCCCGTTCTTAAATCTATTTTAGAAAAATACTTAGCCCCTTTCAACTGATCAAAGAGATCATCGATCCCGGCAATGGGTATTTATTCTTTATCGTTAACTTGTTCAACTCTCGATAGTCGATACACGCCTTAACGATCCGTCCTTCTTCTTGACACACGCAAGATCGGTATTCCCCACTGCCGAAACACTCTCTGTTGAATGTACTTCTCCTGCTCATTCTTGCAACCGCACCATCAACTCCTTCATCTCCATCGGCGCCCATACGATGATATGATGCCCTAGAAATCGTGCCGCCTCGCCATAATGTCTATCACAAACTCTGTCTCCTATCCGTGGAAGACCTAGTAATTCACTTTCCGAAATACATCCACGAATTCTCTCACTACAGGTATTTGTTCCATGGTTGCTATCACTCTCTGGGTATCAACAACATGACACAGATAACCTACGCATCCCTTTCTCAGTAATTTCCTAGTTTGTGTCATGGTTAGACAACATGAACGTCCCGACGATCTATTACCGTAAAATACTACCCGAGGTTATTCTAACGTCTTAATGTTCACACATTTGTTTTGACAATCTATAATTTCCCCATGGTTCACTAACCAATCCATTCCGAGAATTACATCAAATTCTCCTAACTTTATCGGTAACAAATCTACCGATAATTTACAATCCCGTATATCTACACAACAACTCTTATGAACATCTTCAACAAGAATTATTTCTTCGTTTGCTACCATAATATTTAAAGGTATAGGCAACTTTTTGGGAAGTAATCCTAATCATCTAGTAAAATCGCATGCTATAAACGAACAAGTAGCACCCGAATCAAACAACACATACGCATTGATATCATTGATTGGAATAATACCTGCGACGACGTCCCCTGATGCAACTGCATCTTGGACTATCATGTCAAAGGTATGACCCATCGGCCTACCCGGCTGCGCTGGACCCCCAATAGCTAACTTACCACTATTAGTGCCTCGGTTCCCGTCCGTCCCCTTCTTCGGGCAGTTCTTTTCCATGTGGTCAGTTGATCCACACACAAAGCATCCATGGTTCTTCTTCGGACTTGGACAATTAGGCGCAATATGCCCCTCCTGTCCACAGTTGTAATAGACGGCCTTCCCCTTAAGACAGACTCCTAAGTGAGTCTTCCCACAGGTCTTGCAGGCCTCCATTCTTCTTTTCGGGTCTCCTTGCTTCACTCCGGTATTCCCAGAGCTAAATACCTTCCTCTTCTGACCCTCGCCACTACCACTAGCTCCCTCGACCTGTACTCTCCCGTCTACTTTCCCCTTACTCTTCTTATCCTTGTGGTACTGGCTCAACGCCTCGCTACCACCTTTGGCGATTATCGCCTTCTCTAAAATGGTCCCAAAAGAAGTACTTTGGAACACTGATATGCGCCTAGCTCAGCAAGTACTACAATTCTAATAAACAACATGCTTGAAACATAGAACTCATATATCTTCAGTAACTGAACAATAGTTACGAAGTACTATTGATAATTCAAAATAACACTTCTTTTCATTCAAAACGTTTTCCAACAACAATATTCAAAGAGAAATATCAACTAAGGCTCAAGAGGCGTGAGGCGACTCATAATTTCTTTTAAAAAGGATAACCCGACACTAAGTCTGTAAGTTCGGCATAGCTTACAAGCACTTCTGGGTGATCAACCCATAGTACTCTATGTTGATCAACACTACATTCATTAAATGTGTATACGTTTAAGTTGTGGCAACCTCACGTGCCTGTCGTTAAACGACAAAAATATTTTAGCATACTTGGTCTTCGATTGAAAACCATACCAATATAACTTGGTAAACATAAATTATGCTTGGCAAAATCATAATATAAGTCTAGCCGAAAGAATTTGCTTAGACTTCATCATTCAAGACTTCATGCGAAAGAATACATGAATTACAAAGCTTGTCCAGACTGAATTGGAACAAGGGTTAGAATACTTGCCTTCAGCGTCTGCTTACTGATTAACACATTTACACTTTAAGTCTCTACGTTTTCTACAATACATGATCATATAACGTACCACATTAGGTCGTATATAATCAAGTATGTATACTATTATATCTTACCCTTCATCTCAATGTAAATCCTGACTTAGATCTACTATTATGGTTTTCGGCTTTTCATTACATCATTCACATTACGTTCACATTCAACTGATTATTAACCTCTAATCATCATACATTAAGTGTCTTACAATCCCTTAACAATGTCATGCTTATACCTTAGTTTATTATTATAAAGTTCCCTTCCATTCTGTACTTGTAATTATTCTTTATTGTCCATTGCCTAGGGTTGGCGCTGCGGTGCCACCCATTACCCTTCATCTCGCGCTACGACGCGAGTTAGCAGTGTCTGGCCTCCGGACATGGCGCTGCGGCGCCACAATTAGTTCTTCATCTTGCATCGCGACGCTTGAGTTAGCGAGATACTTTCGATTCGACCTACATGACGTAAGCGCGAGCTTTAAGGTCGTGGAGTCATGCCATGGCGCATGGACTCTGTGCCTCAGATAGTTTGCAAAGTTTGAAAATTTTACGAAACTCCCGGACTCATAACTTCTTCGTTATAAGTCCGAATTGGCTCGTTCAAAAGCCTACGGTTCACAAATTACATACTCTATGCGTTCATGAAATAATTTTATCTATTTGACTTCGTTTGCTAAAATTTCACCTATGAGTTCATTTTTAACAAAAACGATAAACGTCCGTGAACGTTCAACGCTCGTTTCTTCGTTCTAAGTCAGAATTCGGTCATTTTTAAGTCTGTAACTCTATAATGCCAAATATGACTTGTCTCCATCGAAAACCAACGTTTTCGACTTCAAACACAAAATACGACTTCCATTCCGAGAATTTCACGAATTTGACGATAATCGTCCAATCGTGTGTATTCCAGCAAAACTACATTCTTAATGAATCTAAATGGAATTCAACCAATATATGATCATTACAAGTTACTTACTACACCAACTTATAATCAAAGTAGGTTTTTACTTATTCTCATAAGTCAATGACTTATTTAACTTATGAACTACAAATTTTCATGCTTATGAGTTACTATGAACTTAAGTCCACCAATCAATGTTATCATACTATATTCAATATACTAACATCATATGACAAACATATGATAAGTTCTTCATGATTCTATCAACTTATTAGAGTTCAAGTTGCTTATTCAACTTATTCAGCTTAAGTTCATTCATTAATAACTTATTACATGTTCTTAAAAAACAATCCCCCTTCTCTATCAATCCTATCATAGAAGAGATAAAGATAAAAAGTATGAGTCTTACCCTTGAAGACTATGACTTCAATTCACTTTGAAAAATCTAGCAAAAGTTGAAGTGGCTTATAAGTGTTTAAGTGGCTTATTCTCTCTACCAAATAAGTTGCTTATCTTTGAGAGGAAAGTGTTGGATGAAATAACAACCAACAAATGAAATGAGGCTTGGTATTTATAGGCAACCAAAAGCTATGGTAAAATGGTCAAAACACCATCCTACCTCCTTATTCCACCTCCTTACTATTCATAACTTAACCTCCAAGTCTACTTGCTAGCCACTTCTATTACTTGGTCATCACACATAATGTTTGCCCATCAAGACTACCCACTTTCTCACTTGCTTTTCCCCATGGATCATGGCTTTTCATTGGGCTTTGTTAATTAATCTAGCTAAATTCCTTATTGGGCTTATACTTCCATAGTTTGGACTCATGACTTATCAAACACTTGGTCTTGATTGTCACTTCTATTGGACTTCACTTATTAGGCTAATAATCTTACAAGTCCATTACCTTAGATTTAACAACTTAACATATATACACCACGTATAATTCTCGTATGCTAGCTCGTATATTAATTCGTAATATACGTTATTTCATTCTTCATACATAATAGTACAATATGTCGTATTATACTTACATTCATTACCTTCATATAATGAATACACATTATACGATCACAACTTTCTTCCTTTACGCATAATAAACCTAACATTCCCAAATTAAGTCCGTATGCGAAATATTACGTTTTCCATACTTAGATTATTATTACATAATCAATATTGCCTTGATATTATAACGTTACATATTTCTCGGAAGTTTAAAAAAAATAATTCCCGAGCAGAAATCTATGAATAGTGTTTTTCGAAAAAAAATTCGAAAATCTTTTATTTTCGTCTTAGAAATTCAAACACTTTAATTATCCCACGTAGTTAAAATACTATGACATTCCAACGTTTCTAGGTTATAGAACGACATTCATCTTATCCATATGTAATAATATTATTTTATTCATTATTAAAAGTATTTACAAAGGTTCGATTTTCTGGGGCGTTACATATTCCATTCTTTATTATTCTGTTGGAATAACCTGTCTGTGTGGTCTATCGCATGCACGATGAATTACATTGTTATTCCATTCTTTATTATTCTGTTGGAACATCACATGCGTGCGGATTACGCATGACTGGTTCCATTCGTTATTATTCGCTGGAACATCACATGCATGCGGATTACGCATGACCGGGTTCCATTCGTTATTATTCTTTGGAACATCACGTCTGCATGCGGATTACGCGCGACACAGTTCCATTCTTTATTATTCTGTTGGAACATCACATGCATGCGGATTACGCATGACCTGTTCCATTCTTTATTATTCATTGGAATAACTCGGCTCATGTGGATTACCGCATGCATGGTGAATGATCCTTTGTATTCATTCCTTATTAACTTGTGGAAATGATCGCATCTGCGTGGATTACCGCACGGCAAAAGTAAAAATCCATTTGCATAGTCTCATATATTCTATTATACTCGATTGGTTAAAGTTTTGGCTTCTATACTCCATGAAATTAGTAGAATATCCTGGATATTTGACGCTTCATCCAAAGATCTTTTCATGGAAATATTCTTCTGAGCATTTTTGAATTTTACTCCACAAAGCAGTATTATGTTGACAATTTGGACGTTATTGGTTCCTGGATAAATTAATTTATAAATCTTTAAATTTATTCTTGAACTTGTTTTATTAAATTGTCATCATCCTCATGCTTATATTATGTTGAAAGTCATCTGTGGCCTGTAGTGCATAGATGGACTTGGTATGATTATGACCAGGGATTATTCGGTATAATCATGACCGTAATGTTACAAATGATGTGAAAAAAGTCCTCATTGGCCCGTAGTGCATTGATGAACAGTTTTTGGTATGATTATGGCTATGGATTCTCTTCGGCCAAGGGTGCAAAGATGAATTGTTTTATGGCATGATCAGGACTGTTGATGAAAACACAATTATCTTTGGCCCGTAGTGCATGGATAATTCGTGGTCGTGATACTAAAAAATATCCTTGGCCTGTAGTGCAGGGATGATTTGATAATGTGGATTATTTATTAAGCTGAGTCTTAGCGATAAAATTTGTGATAAATCTTTTAAATCATATAAGATAGTAGGTTTTATTCTCTACTTGACTCTTCTAATGGATTGCTTGTTCCGCTGCAGTTAAACTTGATGTTTGTTATATTGTATCGGTTTAACATTTGTTGAAGGCTAACGATAATTTATTCGCATTATCTTAGTCATAATATTTCTTCTTGGGCTAGTTGAGCTCACCTTTTTGCTTTTATTGTTCTCTTCGTGAAATGAGAGCGTGAAGCAGTGGACTAGTCGGGGAACCGGAGTGACTGGTCGAGATGATAGCATTAGTAGTCCTCACTATTCTATGAAATAGTGTGATAATAAATGTATTGAGGACTTATTTTGAGTTTGAATCATCGCCTAGAAGACAATATTTGTATTAAAACTCACAGCTCATGTTGTATATTTAAGGTTGTATTTGTATTCTGTACCATGTATTTGACGACTCAAAATAGGTGATGTATACCTATTTTGCAGCGGAAATAGCAATCCATTAGAAGAGTCAAGTAGAGCATGATGTCTACTATCTTCTATGATTTAAAAGTTCATCATTAATAGTTTATCTCTGTAACACCAATCAATAAATATTTCAAATCAACAAATTATACATGCACTACGAGCCAATGATATTCGTTTGTATTACCAGTGGTCATGATCATGCTAACCAACTGTCCATCAATGCACTACGGACCAAAGAGAACTTTCACCACAACATTTGTCTGTAACATTACATGGCATGATTATACCAATACATAATTCTTGGTCATAATCATACCAATCAGCAGTCCATCTATGCACTATGGGCCAAAGATGACTTTCACCACAATATAAACATGAGGATGATGACAATGATATAAGGAATCAATCAAGTGAGATCAAGGATAAATATTAGAGATTTATAATTTAATTTATTCAGAGTTCAAGAATGTCCAAATTATCAACATGATAATTAATTGTGGAGTAAAATTTAAGAATGATATTCATGTATCAAAAATAATTTGGACATAAAAGAAAATTAAATTCCGTTGTGAACAATACTTATAAATAATATCGTATGAATAGTACCCATGAATAGTACCCCGTGAATAATACCCTGAATGAAAATATTAAAATTTAATAAGAAAGTTCAGACCAATATTCCAGTTAAACCATACTAGATGAAGCGCAAAACTCAAGGATATTCTACTAATTTCAGGGATTATAGAAGCAATACTTATCAAAGTAAGTGTAGATTTAGGAATATGAAACGAAATAATATTACTCACATACTATAGAGTATTGAAGAAAATAATATTTCTTACGAATATTGAACGAAAATAATAACCCTTACGAGTACAAAAGAAATGATATCACATACAAGTATGAAAGAATATACGAAACTACAAATAAATTTTCACCCGTCATGCGGTAATCTGCATAGACAGATCATTTTCACAATTTAATAAAGAATGCATACGAAGGGTTATTCATAATGCATGCGGTAATTGTGACAACCCGGAAATTCGGATGGTCCAGAATTTAAGATTTAAAGAATTAGCTATTAATAAAATGAATTTTTATTAATAATATTCTATGCTATGTGTTTATTAATCGTTCTACAACCTAAGATGATTATTAATCGGGAGGATTATGGCTACGAGCTAGACTGAACGAGTAAGAATTTTCAAGACGAAAATAAATTTTTTCTGGAACAAAATATTTCCGGGGAAAAGACGAAATAGGCACTATTCACCCGATAAAACCCTAAGGGTTAGGGTTTGAATAACTTAAGCCTTTCCGAGAGTTCGGTATGTCGAAATGACATTCTGTCAAAAGATTTGACGATAATATATCGTGAAAAGTTAAGTAAGCTGATAAAAGTTTTTCTCAAAAAACGTGCAGAAATTGAATGAAATAAAAATGACGAAAAGTACTGCTATGTACTTTTCATTCGTTTAACTACGTTAGGGGAAAACGTGAAGGAAAATGCTTAAAGTGGAAAAGTGTTTTTTAGTTTTTTGGAGATCCGAAGAATACGTAAAAGTTAAACTGTAAATGAAAGACGGAATATCTAAAAATATTTGGATTCCGAGAATCACAGTTTTCAAACTGTCGGATGAATTCTGCAAGACAGAAGCACGAAGCTTCTAAGGGAAGCTTCGTAAATAGTAAGGAGGTTAGTTGAGGAGGTATGAATAGTAGATCTAGGGGCGAAATGACTTTTTTGCCCCTAGCTTTGAAAATCTATATAAGAAAGGTGTTAGTTGATTTTTTTCAAAATCAACCAACACCTTGAAAGAGAGAGAGACAGTTCGGATGAGATAGAAGAGGAAAAGGAAGAGGAAAAGCTTGCTCGTGAGCAAACTTTGTCCGATGGAAGGAGATTAAAGGAGAAAGGTAATTCGAAACCTAGTCTCCTATAATTTTTCTTTAAGTTTTCTATGTTTAAAACATAGCTTAATGAGAATAAGAAGTAAAAGATGTTAGGAATGATTTCATATGGTTGAAATCATGAGAAATGAAGAAATAAAAATTAGAAATTTATTTTATAAATTTCTTAAGGAAGTATAAGATTCGTAATGAATTTGAGCGATCCGAATGAATCATATGAACGATTCATTGAAATAATTAAGGAATGGTGTTCTATAACATCAAATTCCAAGAAAAAGTAAAATCGTAATCAAAATATCGATTAAAAAATGAAGAACGAACGAAGAACGCGAAGAACGTTGTTGATGGACAAATTTAAAACCATTATAGTGTAATTGTTGTTGATGGATAAGTTTAAAATCATCGCATATAAGTTAGATTCTTATTGCTTGGTTAGGAATGGTAGAAACGTTCATGAAGATTGGATTAAAACTGAGTTATATTGAAGTTTTATGGCAAAAATTTCGTAAAAGACGAACGAGAATTAGAAAGTTAGTAAGTGAACCCGAATGTGCAGGGTTTCATAAGAATGTAAGAGAATGTAGAAAACGTGACTCGTGGACTCAAGAACGAATGAATTTCGAGTTCGGATGACCGAATTACGGACGAACGAACGAACGAAGAATATTAAAAACGTAAAACAAACGAAGGGTGAAGATTAAGCCAATCGAAATGCATGTTAACAGATTTAGAATGAAGTACGTAAGATAAGGAAGTGAATGGCTTTGGAAAGACCTTGTTCCGAGTTATAACGTAGAAGTTATGAGATTGGGAAGCAAGCGTCTCAAAATAATTTAAAGACTTAGAAATTTTTTCGAGAAATAGGGCTTGGCGTCGCAGCTCCAGCCATGCCTTGTAAGGTGGTGCTGCAGCGCTAGACCAGAGAGCCAGATCTCGAAACTGTAAGCATGCCACGAACTTTAACACGGAGAGTGATGCCACAAGCAAGCGCCCGGTGGCCTCAAAGACGACGAGAATGAGCAAGGAGGGTGGCGCCGCAACACCAACCCAGGATGTTCAACATCAGAGAGTGGCACCTGCGAAGACGAGAACAAGAAGGGGATCGGCCACGATGTCGGTCGCAAGGTGGCAAAGCCCAGTAATGAGCTTTTAACTGCTCAAATCCTGGGGGAAGTGTACCGAAAGCTAATGAACATATAGTTCATCGAATGTAACACTTAAACAAGTGAATTAAACCCTTAGTAAAGGTTGAACGGAAAGATTGAGCGAGATTAAAAGATAGAGAATGTAAACACAACGTTGTTGCGATGAACGATCGATCTTAGCATACAACAAACCATATGGCTTCGACATTAAGAAAGAATAATGAATGTTATCAAGAAAGCCGTAATGAACGATAATAAGATTATTGGAAGCCGATCGTGATTCGGATGGAGAATGTTAGAATGACATATAAGCGTTGAACACTTTGACCGACGTGAAGGTTGAGTGTACACAATTACTAAATGGATAGAACCTACACCCCATGTATGGTTTGACCGTAAGATAATGAAGACCAATGATTAAACCTATGAACGGTGAAGAATTGAATTAAAGATAAGTATGCATAACGTAACGAAGCTGAGTTAATGATTAACTTGAATGATCGTTCTGAGTATACAAAGGACTGTATGACTTGGATGATAATGAATGAATTCTGCGGTATGCCATTTAGTTTCCAGAAAGCCCTAAGGAATGAGAAATTGACTTAACGAACATTATAGTTTAATAGTTCAAATAAGTTAAGATAAGTATAGGTTGTAGTACAATCGTAACCTTTGATGGTTGACATATGGGAGCTGGGCTAAATAATTTCTTCAGAGAGCAAAGGTATATACGAAACTGGCAACCGATCTAACTCACTGTGATGGTAGTGTAGATGAGATGGAAACTTGTTTGTTGGTTATTTGTGGGAAACCACTCAGAGTACCATATGGACTACTAGCAGAGAAGTGAGGTGTGATGAGTCCTAGATAAGTTATAATAAGAAGATAAGAATGCAAATCATCAAAGATGATGAACGTATTGAGTAAGACATCTCCGTATGTTATGAAGCCGTAGAACGGTAAAGGAAGTGTCGCGTAAACTTAGTTTGCAAGAACGCGAACCCTAAGAAATAAAGTTAAGTAAACCAATGCGTAAGTCAAGTATATGACTAAATGGTGTATGTGTTATTTCCTTATGTGTTATAGGGATTGGAATGAGCAGTTCAGCGTAAGCTGTAGCTGTGCATAAGGCAAGTTTCCTAACTTCATTCATATTCTAAATGAATGCTAGTTTCTAAAACTTCTCAGATGTTGAACTTGAGAAGTTCTGTATATGTGCAAATGTGTGATATTTGTACAAGGTGGTAGAACATATGAGGCCTTGTGCCACAATGTGAACACTTCGGTGTTTATATGAGATGAACTGTTCTGTGATTGAACTGTTCAATAAGAGAATGCTTTGTTTATATATGAACCATTATTTTTAAGTCTGGGCTATTGATTCTAGCCAGACATGATGTGTATGGAAAAGGTAGAAGAATGAAAGTATTTCAAAGTGAATGTGACTAATATTTTAAAATGATAGGAATCGAGATTATTCCTATTATTCAAGCTGCTTCATAACCTTTGTTCGGTTATTGAAGTCTTAAAAGAATGTTTAAATTCTTGGAGTTGGTTATTCAACTGCTATGACTTGCTGGGCAATTGAATGCTCATACTTGCTTTAAATGAAAAACATTTTTAGCATACGATGTTAGAAGAACTTAAGGATCCCGTAAAGATCAAGCTGATCGGTATCCAGAAGAAGTGTCATTCATTATATGAATGAGCGTGAAGATCAAATGAAGAATTGTAATGTAGAAAGATGTAATTAAACTATAAACTAGTTTAATGAACGATTATGTATCCTTGGTGGCGGATGAAAGTCACTTGTGTAAAATATAAATAATAATGTAATTATCATTATTTGTAATGAAAGAGGTTATAAGGTATTAGTGTAATAACCCAATATTTTCAATAAGAAATTTTGTGTATAAATTTTTTTTTATATAAAGGTGGGAATATGTGCAAAGTAAAGTATATGTATATATGTGATAAATAAAATTTATTTATTACATGAATAATTGTTGTAAGACCCTGATTTTTTTTTTTTTTATAAATAAAATTGAATTTCTTCTATTCATTATCTTGAAATATATAATAAGGAGTTAATTTGATATAATGCTTTGGTTATGGGTGAAATGTGCAAATTTTGCAAAATAAGCAAGTGGTTATAAAATATTCATTGTTGTTTGGGGAATATTCGTTTGGTCATAGAATATTCTTCTCATTGGGGAATATTCATATGTGGTAGCAACCATTTGTGGGCCCCATAACAGAATAATTGTCGGATGAAGAAAATGACAAGTTTGAGTTTTTATAAATAACGACGTAATTATTACTGTTAACACTGTTGGATTACCTAGTGGTTAAAATACAATAATACGTGTGGTTGCATTAAGAGTGGCACCGGTATTACATGATATTTTTGTAAAACCCAATTTTTTTAAATAAAATCAAATTTTCTCTAATTATTATTGTGAATATTAAGGTGATAATTTGATATAATATTTTGGTTATGGGTGAAATGTGCAAATTTTGCAAAATAAGCAAGTGGTTATAAAATATTCATTGTTGTCAGGGAATATTTGTTTGGTCGTGGAATATTCTTGTTGTCGGGGAATATTCGTACGACGGCACAACCATTTATGGGCCTCATAATAGAATAACTATCGGATGAAGAAAACGACAAGTTTGAATTTTTTTTAAATAACTTGGTGTAGTTATTACTGGTTAACATTGTTGGAATACACGGTGGTTAAAATACGATGTCTGGCGCGGGTTGCATGATGCAGTACACCATTGCACAAAGATTTTTTGATTATTGATTCTTACGTGAAAGCACTACTCAATAATTATTACAAGATAATTCTTATCAATACTTTATTTTATTGATTCAATAATTGCTGCGTTGATATTTTATATTATTGTTGTTTCAATAATTGTCACATCACAATATTTTCCATTATTGGATCAATAATTCATATTATTTGGATAATATTATTAGATAGCATTATTGTCAATGTCTAGAAAGTTCTGTCAAAGAGAGGTTTGGTCACCTAATTGTGCGCCAATAAGGAGAAATCCTTATCAGAAAGCCCCTTTTTTCCTAGGAACGGCCTGGTTGTCATAATTGTGATTCTGTAATATTATTTGTAAATAATTAATTATTAATTTATATAATAAGGAAATATTTATTTTTATATGGTTATAAATGAAGGAATTAATGCTGAGGTGTTTTATTAGTAGTTTGTCGAAATGAGGAATGAAATTTGGAAATTTTTAGAAAATTAGTTTATTACTTGATTTTGTAAAATCTATAACTCTTTAATGTATAATGAGTTAGAGATGAGCCATATATTAAAAGAAAGCCTGGAAGTAAGCTAACAGTAGAAACTGGAATCACCCAAAAATTCATTGTGGATTTTTTCAGTGATGGCTTTTGAATGAAATCGGTCCAGAAGGACTCATAATCCGAAAAATCGATTGTTCTTGAGATATATATTGCGTGAGTTATAATTTTTTTAATCATTTGTTGGATCGTTGTGATTTTTGGATATGTTATACATATATAAGTTGAGTATATGTCCACAAATTTTGAACCGTTAAAAATGAACGTATGATTTGTTATGAATTTTAAGAGGTGACTGGTTTAGAAATTGTTGAAGTTTCTGAATTTATCATTTTGGTGGAAAATTCTAGAATTGGTGGGCCCCACTTTTGGTTGGTGAGAAATGTGCTCAAATTGAATTTCAAATGCGGTGGGTGGCAATAGTAGCAGGTAAATCCATCAGGTAACAGGTCAAGTCTGCTTCGGCGTGCTAACATTTTCCTATAAATAGAGGGCTAAGTTAGAATTGAAAATCACATTAGAAATAAGTTTTCTTTCTCTCTATATTATCGATGTGTATTTTGTGAGTATTTAGATACTTCGAGAGTTGCTATTCAGTGCAAGTTTCCTTCAGCATCATATCCGATATTCCATTCCGAAGTACTATTTCTTTGAGGTAAAGGATGTTATTTTTTTGTAATGATGTTATTCTTTCAATATCATTATACCGAAATATTGATATGAATTTTATTGTGGAATTTCTACCTTTTTGTGTCGGGGTTACTATTCACGTATAAGACATCATTCACGTATACGACACTATTCACGAATACGGCACTATTCACCGAAAAATAAAAATTTTCCTTTTTGTCCAAGATGTCTATAATGGTTACTATGTTTGATTGTATCCATGTTTTGATCTTTATTTTTGAATTCTACTTCACAATTGGTGATGATAAAGTATTATTGATCTTGGATAAACTGTATTACGAA
Organism: Panax ginseng; assembly: GCA_020205605.1. Taxonomy (NCBI): domain Eukaryota; kingdom Viridiplantae; phylum Streptophyta; class Magnoliopsida; order Apiales; family Araliaceae; genus Panax; species Panax ginseng. The sequence continues at coordinate 85,611,017 of CM035139.1, read as the reverse complement.
TCTCTAATATTTGTCCTTCTGTCTTACTGGATTCGTTTTCTTTAAAATATTTTTCATCATCTTCAGTCTTAAACGATGATGTTACTGAATATCGTTGGCCTGTAGTGCAAAGATGAATGATTAACTGATGAATATCTTTGGCCCGTAGTGCAAAGATGAACAGTGTTGAGATGAACATGACCATCGGGTGATATAAATGAATATCTTTGGCTGTAGGTGTGCAAAGATAAATATTTGATTAAAGATGTATATTGATTGTTGTTACAGGGATAAAATATTGATGATGGACTTTTAAATCTTAGAAGATAGTAGAACTCATTCTCTACGTGACTCTTCTAATGGATTGCTGTTTCCGCTGCAATTGTTGATCTAAAACTTGTTGTTTATTATATCTATCAGATTTTTCCCTGTTGAAGACTAATGATAATTTGTTGTATATTATCTTAGTCATAATATTCTTTACTAGGATAGTTGAGCTCACCCTTTTCCTTTTTGTTCCATTTTTCTTCTCAGGAGGTGAGAACATAACAGGATCTAGTCGGGGTATGGAGTGATGGTTCTAGAAAGATGTTTTAGTTGTTCTCACTATTTCTGTAAAATAGTGTATGAATAAATGTAATGAGGACTCATTTGGGTGTGAATATTGTCTAGATGACAATATTTGTATTTTAACTCACAGTATGTGTTGTCGTATTTTGCATGACAATTGTATTATTGAAGTTGTAGTTTGCTTTTTGTACCATGTATTTGGCGACTCAGAATGGGTGTTGTATACCTATTTTGGGGGCGTCACATTTTTGAATTATTGATTCTTACATAAGAAGGCACTGCTCAATAATTATTACAGTAATTATTGTTCAGTATTTTATTTTATTGATTCAATAATTGCTGCGTTGATATTTTATATTATTGTTGTTTCAATAATTGTCACTACACAGTATTTGCCATTATCAGATCAATAATTCATATTATTTAAATAATATTATTAGATAGCATTATTGGTAATGTCTAAGGAAGTTCTGTCTAGGAAAGGGGTTTGGTCACCTAATTGCGCGCCAATAAGGAGAAATCCTTATCGGAAAGCCCCCTCTTTCCTGGGAACGACCTGGTTGTCATAATTGTGATTCTATAATATTATTTGTGAATAATTAATTATTGATTTATATGATAAGGAAATATTTATTTTATGTGGATGGATATGGAAATATTTATTTTATGTGATTATAAATGAAGGAATTAATGCGGGGTGTTTTATTAGTATTTTATCGAAATGAAGAATAAAATTAGGAAATTTTCAGAAAATTAGTTTATTACTTGATTTTGTAAAATCTATAAATCTTTGTGTATAATGAGTTAGGAGATGAGCCATATATCAAAAGAAAGCCTTAGAAGTAAGCTAAACGTAGAAAATTGAATTACCCAAAAATTCTTTGTGGATTTTTTGTGGTGATTGCTTGAGTGAAACTGGTACGAGGGACTTATAGTCCGAAAATCAAATGAGTGTTCTTAAGCTCTATTGCGTGAGTTATAATTTTGATCTGATCGTTGGATCGTTGCGATTTTTGGATATGTTATACATATATAAGTTGAGTATATGTCCACAAATTTTGAACCGTTAAAAATTAACGTATGATTTGTTATGAATTTTAAGAGGTGTTGAAAATCGTTCGTATGTGGATTTCGGTCTTTTTTCGTTTGGAATTTGGAAAAACATTCTTCTAAAAAGTTGTAGAGAATTCGATTTCCTATGGAATAGACATGAGATTCGAATTTTTCTGATAAAAGGGCTATTTATTATGAATTATTGATGTTTCAGAAATAAATATTTTTATTAAAAATATGGGTGGGCCCCACTTTTGGTTGTTGGGAAAAGTTGGCTGATTTTTGGTGGGCCCCACTTTTGGTGGTTGATTTTTGTTCAAAGGTGGCATGCGTAGAAGAAGAAAAAATAATAATAATATTTTTATTAATTTAGTCTCATTTGGCGTTCTAGCATTTTCCTATAAATAGGGTGCTTAGTTAGAATTGAAAATCACACTAAAAACAAGTTTTCTCTCTCTATATATTATCGAGCGTATTTTGTGAGTATTTAGATACTTTGAGAGTTGCTATTCAGTGCAAGTTTCTTTCGGCTTTACATCTGATATTCCGGTCAGAAGTATTGTTCTTTTGAGGGAAGGGATGTTTTTTTCTTCGTAAATGATGTTATTCTCTCAATATCATTATACCAAAATGTTGGTATGAATTTTATTATGAAATTTTTACCTTTTCATGTCAAGGTTACTATTCACGTATACGGTACTATTCACGAATACGGTACTATTCACGAGTATTATTCACGAAGTATGATTTTTCTTGTGGAATTTCTACCTTTTTGTGTCGGGGTTACTATTTACATATACGACACTATTCACGTATACGACACTATTCACAAATATGACACTATTCACCAAAAAATAAAATTTTCTCTTCTTTGTCCCAGGTGTCTATTATGGTTACTATCTTTGATTGTATCCATGTTTTGATCTTCATTCTTGAAGTTTACTCCACTATGGTTTATTATGGAGAATTTTTAAACTTGGATTATCTAAAGTACGAATCCCCAATCTTTGTTCTTTTGTCCCACTAGATTCGTTTCTTAAAAACATTTTTCATCATCCTCAGTCTTTAATGGTGATACTTGATGAATATCTTTGGCCTGTAGTGCAAAGATGAATGATTACCTGATGAATATCTTTGGCCCATAGTGCAAAGATGAACAGGTGTTGAGATGAACATGACCAACTGGTGATACAAATGAATATCTTTGGCCGTGAGTGCAAGATGAATATTTGATGCAAGATGTATATTGATTAATGTTACGAGGATAAAATATTGATGATGGACTTTTAAATTCATAGATGATAGTAGATTTCATTCTCTACTTAACTTTTCTAATGAATTGTTGTTTCCGCTGCAGTTGTTGATCTAAAACTTGTTGTTTATTATATTCTATCAGATTTTTTCCCTGTTGAGGACTAAGGATAATTTGTTGTACATTATCTTAGTCATAATATTATTTACTGGGCTAGTTGAGCTCACCCTTTTCCTTTTTGTTCCATTTTTCTTATCAAGAAGCGAGAATATAGCAGGAACCAGTCAGGGTATAGAGTGATGGTCCTAGACAGTTGTTTAAGTAGTCCTCAGTATTTTTATAAAATAGTGTATCAATAATTGTAGTGAGGACTTACTTGAGTGTGGATATTGTCTAGAAGACAATATTTGTATTTAAACTCACAATTTATATGTTGTCGTATTTGTGCGACAATTGTATTAATGAAGTTGTAGTTGTTTCTGTACCATGTATTTGGCGACTCAGAATGGGTGGTGTATACCTATTTTGGGGGCGTCACAGTTAGTTTAAGAGCTTAGGGATATGGTCTCTAGCGGAGATCGTGGAATAGAACTTGGAGGGGAGAGACGAGTAAATCCTTCGCTAGTGTGTCCTACCTAAACTTATTTGTTGGTCGGTTATGATATAGGGATATTATGTGATATGTTAATTTGTTTAAGTAATCCTTGTTTTATGGCAGTTTTTAAGAATGGCAGCAGAGAACGTTAACAATGGAGTGAAAATATGATGTCACCTCTAATCACCCAAGAAGGAATGAGATGTATTCTTGAAGTGAGGAAGAATTTATAGTGAGGGAAGAATTAAGCTAGTCGCAGAGATAAAGATCTGAGAGTGAGGAAGAAGAGGAACCTGAGAAGAATTTATTAGAAGAATTTTATGATCGAAATGTAGAATTGCAAAATCGTATTCATGAGTTAGAAGAGCAGGCTGAAGAACGGCAGGAGGTCGTGGAGCAAAAGGATGCAATAATTCAAGTTTGTGTTACCCAATATGTGATGCTTGAACAGAAGCACTCTTTGGCAGAGTATAAGATGATAAAGCTGGAATCTGAGCTGAAAGAAGAAACAACTGAACGAGTGAGAATGAGGGATGCATGGGTAAAAGCCGCACGACGCGTTGATATTGTGGAAAAAGATGTCCGATCTAAGAAGGCTAAAATAGATGATATGTATTTCTCTTTTGGACAAAGACATTGAGAGAACCCAACATCGAGTTTTAAATTACCACATACATTCATGGTCAACCCCAATTCGATATGGATCGAAGTTTAATGATTCAGATCATGAAATAGGAGTACGATGGAGCAGTTGAGGGTAGAATATGCCCTATAGAGAAAGTCAATTCTAGCGGTAATGATGACACCAAAGGTTGTCCCAGAAAAGTCAAATTCGGTGGTTCAAGTGAGAGTGCCTTTCTTAACTTTCCAAAAAGCCAGGAACCGAACGAAGTTATCACGAGTTAGTTAATCATAAATTTTTGCGAAGTCTATACCCTGTTTGATACCGGTTCTACCCATTCTTTTATTTCTCTTGCTTGTGCTCAACGTTTAAACTTGACTCCAGAGAAATTAGACTTTGACTTATCTGTGGAAACTCCGTTAGGAGAAACTTTCGTTACATCCACTGTTTATAAATTTTGCTTGATTCAAATTAGTACCATCACATTACCTGTTGATCTTATCTCTTTAAAGATACTTGTTTTTGATGTGATTTTAGGAATTGATTGGTTAACCACTCATCATGCCAAAATTGATTATTTTCGTAAGGTTGTTAGTTTTCATATTCCTAACCAACCTGTTATGCGAATTCAAGTAACCAAACCACTAAAGTGAATCACAGTCATATAAAGCCATAAAGCTATTCATTTATTAAAAAATGGATGTCAAGCTTTCTTAGCCCATGTTATGGACTTGAACAAAAAATACGTCAGATTTGAATAATATTTCTGTTGTTAGTAAATCTCCTGACGTATTTCCTGAAGAACTTCCTGGCCTACCCCCAGAGTGTGATATTAAATTTTGTATCGACTTTGAACCCGGTACAAAACCTATTTCTAAAATCTCTTATCGAATGGCTCCTATTGAACTTCAGGAGTTAAAAACCCAACTACAAGAGTTGGTACTCAAGCCTCTATTTGGTGACTTCCTTTGTGGAATGCACCAAAGCCAGACTCTCCATAGGGGATGCTATATTTGTGCGGTGGTAAACTGATAGGCGCCATTGTGACATGCTATCCAAGATTGGGATATGAGTCACAGTTGAGAGCAACTTAAGTCAGTAATAGAAATACATAGCATTCTAGGCTTAGCTGGTTATTATCGGAGATTCGTGGAAGAATTTTTTCGAATCGCTACTCCGTTAACTTAGCTGACTCGGAAAGATACAAAATTTGAATGGAGCGAGGAATGTGAGAAGAGCTTCTAAGAACTCAAGAGGAGACTCATTTCGGCACCTGTTCTGACCATACTATTCTGGAAAAGCAAACATGGTAGCTGACGCATTGAGTAGAAGATCGTATGCGAGTACGAGTGAGATATTGTCGAACACAAAGACCTATTTTGTATAATTTACAAATGATAAAGATAGACTTAAAGCCTCTAGGGACCCACATGATGATGCCAAATATACGAGTAGAACCAACTTTAATCGATAAATTTAAAGCTGCTCAAGCTGCAGACCTGGAACTAATGAATATGAAGAAGAAGATGCAAGAAGTTGTTATTCCAAAATTGAGAATCGGTGATGTGAGGAAAGCTCAAACCTTCGATTTATTAGTCCATTTGAAATCCTCGATCGAGTAGGAACTGTGGCCTATAGACTCGCTTTACCTCCAAGTATATCGCGTGTTCATAACGTTTTTCACGTATCGATGTTATGTAAATATGTGGACGACCCGAACCATATTATTGAGTTAGAACCAGATGAGATAGCTGAAGATTTATCGTACGAGGAGGTACCTATTAAGATCTTGGATAAGAAAGAGCATATCCTACGCACAAAGGTTATACCACAAGTCAAGGTTTTGTGGAGGAACCATGCTATTGAGGAAATGACCTGGGAGTTAGAATCAGAAATGAAAGCAAGGTATCCTCACCTTTTCGAAACACCAGGTACATACGTCAATTTCGAGGATAAAATTTCATAAGTAGGGGAGGTTGTAAGACCCCAGTTTTTTTTATAAATAAAATTGAATTTCCTCTATTCATTATCTTGAAATATATAATAAGGAGTTAATTTGATATAATGCTTTGGTTATGGGTGAAATGTACGAATTTTGCAAAATAAGGAAGTGGTTATAAAATATTCATTGTTGTCGGGGAATATTCGTTTGGTCGTGGAATATTCTTACTGTCGGGGAATATTAAATGATAACGATGCATCCATTTATGGGCCCCATAACAAAATAACTGTCGGGATGAAGAAAATGACAAGTTTGAGTTTTTATAAATAACGGCGTAATTATTACTGAATTAACCTTTGTTGGATTACACGGTGGTTAAAATACAATAATCTGGCGTGGTTGCACAAAAAGAGCACACAGGTATTGCACAATATTTTGAATTATTGATTCTTACGTGAAAGCCTTTACTCAATAATTGTTATAGTAATTATTGTTCAGTATTTTATTTTATTGATTCAATAATTGCTGCGTTGATAATTTATATTATTGTTGTTTCAATAATTGTCATTGCACATTATTTTCCATTATCAGATCAATAATTCATATTATTTGAATAATATTATTAGATAGCATTATTGACAATGTCTAAGGAATTTCTGTCTAGGAAAGGGGTTTGGTCACCTAATTGCGCGCCATTAAGGAGAAATCCTTATCAGAAAGCTCCCTCTTTCCTGGGAACGACCTGGTTGTCATAATTGTGATTTTGTAATATTATTTGTGAATAATTAATTATTAATTTATATGATAAGGAAATATTTATTTTATGTGGATGGATAGGGAAATATTTATTTTATGTGATTATAAATGAAGGAATTAATGTTGGGGTGTTTTATTAGTATTTTGTCGAAATGAAGAATGAAATTAGGAAATTTTCAGAAAATTAGTTTATTACTTAATTTTGTAAAATCTATATCTCTTTGTGTATAATGAGTTAGGAGATGAGCCATATATCAAAAGAAAGCCCTAGAAGTAAGCTAAACGTAGAAAATTGAATTACCCAAAAATTCTTTGTGGATTTTTTGTGGTGATTGCTTGAGTGAAACTGGTACGAGGGACTTATAGTCCGAAAATCAAATGAGTGTTCTTAAGCTCTATTGCGTGAGTTATAATTTTGATCTGACCGTTGGATCGTTGCGATTTTTGGATATGTTATACATATATAAGTGGAGTATATGTCCACAAATTTCAAACCGTTAAAAATTAACGTATGATTTGTTATGAATTTTAAGAGGTGTTGAAAATCGTCCGTATATGGATTTCGGTCATTTTTCGTTTGGAATTTGGGAAAACTTTCTTCTACAAAGTTGTAGAGAATTCGATTTCCTATGAAATAGACACGAGATTCGATTTTTTCTGATAAAATGGCTATTTATTATGAATTATTGAAGTTTTAAAAATAAATATTTTTATTAAAAATATGGCTGGGCCCCACTTTTGGTTGTTGGGAAAAGTTGGCTGATTTTTGGTGGGTCCCACTTGCTTGGCTGAGTTTTGTTCAAAGGTGGCATGCGTAGAAGAAGAAAAAATAATAATAATTTTTTTTATTAATTTAGTCTCCTTTGACGTTCTAGCATTTTCTTATAAATAGGGTGCTTAGTTAGAATTAAAAATCACACCAGAAACAAGTTTTCTCTCTCTATATATTATCGAGCGTATTTTGTGAGTATTTAGATACTTTGAGAGTTGCTATTCAATGCAAGTTTTCTTCGGTTTTACATCCGATATTCCGGTCAGAAGTACTGTTCTTTTGAGGTAAGGGATGTTATTTTCTTTGTAAATGATGTTATTCTCTCAATATCATTATACCAAAATGTTGGTATGAATTTTATTATGAAATTTTTACCTTTTCATGTCGAGGTTACTATTCACGTATATGATACTATTCACGTATACGACACTATTCACTAATACGGTACTATTCATGAGTATTGTTCATGAAGTATGATTTTTCTTGTAGAATTTCTACCTTTTTGTGTCGGGATTACTATTCACGTTTACCACATTATTCACGTATACGACACAATTCACAAATACGACACTATTCACCAAAAAATAAAATTTTCTCTTCTTTGTCCCAGATGTCTATTATGGCTACTATCTTTGATTGTATCCATGTTTTTATTTTCATTCTTGAAGTTTACTCCACTATGGTTTATTATGGAGAATTTTTAAACTTGGATTATCTAAAGTACGAATCCCTAATCTTTGTTCTTTTGTCCCACTAGATTCATTTCTTAAAAATATTTTTCATCATCCTCAGTCTTTAATGGTGATATTTGATGAATATCTTTGGCTCAGAGTCAAAAGATGAATGATTACTGATGAATATCTTTGGCCCGTAGTGCAAAGATGAATATTTGATCTTAAGATGTATATTGATTGATGTTACAAGGATAAAATATTGATGATGGACTTTTAAATTCATAGATGATAGTAGATTTCATTCTCTACTTAACTCTTCTAATGAATTGTTGTTTCCGCTGCAGTTGTTGATCTAAAACTTGTTGTCTATTATATTCTATCAGATTTTTTCCCTTTTAAGGACTAAGGATAATTTGTTTTATATTATCTTAGTCATAATATTCTTTACTGGGCTAGTTGAGCTCACCCTTTTCCTTTTTGTTCCATTTTTCTTATCAAGAAGCGAGAATATAGCAGGAACTAGTCGGGGTATAGAGTGATGGTCCTAGATAGTTGTTTTAGCTGTCCTCACTATTTTTATAAAATAGTGTATCAATAATTGTAATGAGGACTTACTTGAGTGTGGATATTGTCTAGAAGATAATATTTGTATTTAAACTCACAGTTTATGTGTTATCGTATTTTGCGCGAAAATTGTATTAATGAAGTTGTAGTTGTTTCTGTACCATGTATTTGTGACTTCGAATGGGTGGTGTATACCTATTTTGGGGGTGTCACAATTGTAAATAATTTCTTTTAAGAATCATTGATCATTATAGATTATACTCTTATAATAAATTAATTATTTTATAAAAATAGGATTATTATGATAAGTGATGTTATACAGAAATTCCATGTCTTATGAATATATTAATGGAATAAATATTTATGTGAATATAAGTGTTAATGTTTTGTATGTTGAAAGCGGCTTGAAGTTAAGCTAGTTTAGCCTTTGCCATGCAGTATGGTATTGCGCCTCCAGCCCCATAGATAAGCTAGTGTGCAAATTCTTGTAAAGTAATTAGTTGGAGAAAATTAATTTTTCTGTAGAAATGGAATGAAACATTAATATTATATGTGTAACATTAATAAAAATCATATGATGGGAGTATGTTTTAATGACATGAAGTATCCAAATGGTTCATGATATCATATGTAATTGTAATGCATAAATAAATATCTGTGTATTCTAGAAACTGAGAAAGTAATTAAATGTTTAAATAAACATTAATATTAAATAAGGTTATAATATGGTTATGTGTGTAGTAGGGATAATTATGGAACTACCTGGACAATAATACCGACTGTGTTGTTTTAATGCGTGTATTTAATGTATATGGACTATATGAACCGTTATTTTTAAGTCTGGGCTATTGATTCTAGCCAGACATGATGTGTATGGAAAAGGTAGAAGAATGAAAGTATTTCAAAGTGAATGTGACTAATATTTTAAAATGATAGGAATCGAGATTATTCCTATTATTCAAGCTGCTTCATAACCTTTGTTCGGTTATTGAAGTCTTAAAAGAATGTTTAAATTCTTGGAGTTGGTTATTCAACTGCTATGACTTGCTGGGCAATTGAATGCTCATACTTGCTTTAAATGAAAAATATTTTTAGCATACGATGTTAGAAGAACTTAAGGATCCCGTAAAGATCAAGCTGATCGGTATCCAGAAGAAGTGTCATTCATTATATGAATGAGCGTGAAGATCAAATGAAGAATTGTAATGTAAAAAGATGTAATTAAACTATAAACTAGTTTAATGAGCGATTATGTATCCTTGGTATGGATGAAAGTCACTTGTAAAATATAAAGAATAATGTAATTATCATTATTTGTAATGAAAGAGGTTATAAGGTATTAGTGTAATAACCTAATATTTTCAATAAAAAATTTTGTGTATAAATTTTTTTTATATAAAAGGTGGGGAATATGTGCAAAGTAAAGTATATGTATATATGTGATAAATAAAATTTATTTATTACATGAATAATTGTTGTAAGACCCTGATTTTTTTTTTTTATAAATAAAATTGAATTTCTTCTATTCATTATCTTGAAATATATAATAAGGAGTTAATTTGATATAATGCTTTGGTTATGGGTGAAATGTGCAAATTTTGCAAAATAAGCAAGTGGTTATAAAATATTCATTGTTGTCGGGGAATATTCGTTTGGTCATAGAATATTCTTACTGTTGGGGAATATTCATATGACGGCGCAACCATTTGTGGGCCCCGTAACAGAATAATTGTCGGATGAAGAAAATGACAAGTTTGAGTTTTTATAAATAACGACGTAATTGTTACCGTTAACACTGTTGGATTACCTAGTGGTTAAAATACAATAATACGTGTGGTTGCACAGTAGCACACGGTATTGCACAGTATTTTTTGTAAAACCCCAATTTTTTTTTAAATAAAATCAAATTTCCTCTAATTATTATTGTGAATATTAAGGTGATAATTTGATATAATATTTTGGTTATGGGTGAAATGTGCAAATTTTGCAAAATAAGCAAGTGGTTATAAAATATTCATTGTTGTCAGGGAATATTTGTTTGGTCGTGGAATATTCTTGTTGTCGGGGAATATTCGTACGACGGCACAACCATTTATGGGCCTCATAATAGAATAACTATCGGATGAAGAAAACGACAAGTTTGAATTTTTTTAAATAACGGTGTAGTTGTTACCGTTAACATTGTTGGAATACCTGGTGGTTAAAATACGATGTCTGGCGTGGTTGCTTGCGAGTAGCACGGTATTACAAGATTTTTTGATTATTGATTCTTACGTAAGAAAGCACTACTCAATAATTATTACAGTAATTACTGTTCAATACTTTATTTTATTGATTCAATAATTGCTGCGTTGATATTTTATATTATTGTTGTTTCAATAATTGTCACATCACAATATTTTCCATTATTGGATCAATAATTCATATTATTTGGATAATATTATTAGATAGCATTATTATCAATGTCTAGAAAGTTACATCAAAGAGGGTTTGGTCACCTAATTGTGCGCTTGATAAGGAGAAATCCTTATCGAAAAGCCCCTTTTTCCTGTGAACTACCGTTGTCATAATTGTGATTACAGCATATTATTTGTAAATAATTAATTATTAATTTATATAATAAGGAAATATTTATTTTTATATGGTTATAAATGAAGGAATTAATGCTGAGGTGTTTTATTAGTATTTTGTCGAAATGAGGAATGAAATTTGGAAATTTTTAGAAAATTAGTTTATTACTTGATTTTGTAAAATCTATAACTCTTTGTGTATAATGAGTTAGGAGATGAGCCATATATTAAAAGAAAGCCCTGGAAGTAAGCTAACCGTAGAAACTGGAATCACCCAAAAATTCATTGTGGATTTTTCGTAGTATTTGTTGAATGAAATCGGTCCAAGGACTCATAATCCGAAAAATCGTGTTCTTGAGATATATTATGTGAGTTATAATTTTAATCATTTGTTGGATCGTTGTGATTTTTGGATATGTTATACATATATAAGTTGAGTATATGTCCACAAATTTTGAACCGTTAAAAATGAAATATATGATTTGTTATGAATTTTAAGAGGTGACTGGTTTAGAAATTGTTGAAGTTTCTGAATTTATCATTTTGGTGGAAAATTCTAGAATTGGTGGGCCCCACTTTTGGTTGGTGAGAAATGTGCTCAAATTGAATTTCAAATGCGGTGGGTGGCAATAGTAGCAGGTAAATCCATCGAATAACAAAAGTCGAAGTCTGCTTGGCGTCTTTAACATTTTCCTATAAATAGAGGGCTAAGTTAGAATTGAAAATCTAAAGTACGAATCCCTAATCTTTGTTCTTTTGTCCCACTAGATTCATTTCTTAAAAATATTTTTCATCATCCTCAGTCTTTAATGGTGATACTTGATGAATATCTTTGGCCTGTAGTGCAAAGATGAATGATTACCTGATGAATATCTTTGGCCCGTAGTGCAAAGATGAATATTTGATGCAAGATGTATATTGATTGATGTTACAAGGATAAAATATTGATGATGGACTTTTAAATTCATAGATGATAGTAGATTTCATTCTCTACTTAACTCTTCTAATGAATTGTTGTTTCCGCTGCAGTTGTTGATCTAAAACTTGTTGTCTATTATATTCTATCAGATTTTTTCCCTTTTAAGGACTAAGGATAATTTGTTTTATATTATCTTAGTCATAATATTCTTTACTGGGCTAGTTTAGCTCACCCTTTTCCTTTTTGTTCCATTTTTCTTATCAAGAAGCGAGAATATAGCAGGAACTAGTCGGGGTATAGAGTGATGGTCCTAGATAGTTGTTTTAGCTGTCCTCACTATTTTTATAAAATAGTGTATCAATAATTGTAATGAGGACTTACTTGAGTGTGGATATTGTCTAGAAGACAATATTTGTATTTAAACTCACAGTTTATGTGTTATCGTATTTTGCGCGAAAATTGTATTAATGAAGTTGTAGTTGTTTCTGTACCATGTATTTGACGACTCAGAATGGGTGGTGTATACCTATTTTGGGGGTGTCACAATTGTAAATAATTTCTTTTAAGAATCATTGATCATTATAGATTATACTCTTATAATAAATTAATTATTTTATAAAAATAGGATTATTATGATAAGTGATGTTATACCCGAGAAATTCCATGTCTTATGAATATATTAATGGAATAAATATTTATGTGAATATAAGTGTTAATGTTTTGTATGTTGAAACTGGCTTGAAGCTAAGCTAGTTTGTTTAATTTGCCAGTGCAACAATTGCCCCTCCAGCGAAGACAAATCAGTCTTGTACGCCAAATAAGCTAGTTGGAGAAAATTAATTTTTCTGTAGAAATGGAATGAAACATTAATATTATATGTGTAACATTAATAAAAATCATATGATGGGAGTATGTTTTAATGACATGAAGTATCCAGTAGTTCAATGATATCATATGTAATTGTAATGCATAAATAAATATCTGTGTATTCTAGAAACTGAGAAAGTAATTAAATGTTTAAATAAACATTAATATTAAATAAGGTTATAATATGGTTATGTGTGTAGTAGGGATAATTATGGAACTACCCGGACAATAATACCGACTGTGTTGTTTTAATGCGTGTATTTAATGTACATGGACTATATGATGCGAGTAAATAAATGACCCCTAATTTCCTAATATGGTAACAATTGTACGTTAATATTACATTATGGGAATTAAAAGAACCAAACCAAGCCTTAGTTGATCAAGTTGTTGAGATTTTTTTTCCTTGTCCCAAAATAAGTGACCTTCATAGTACAATGAACAGTAACCTAACTCTATATTACGTAACCTTCAAGCTGCTAAATCATAGGTGATAATGGCTAATGTAAAATCCCAAATTTTACGAATAAAGATTTAAATTTCTCGAAATATTTTTTTTAATGTTATGGTGTGTATTTGATATAATGTTATAGTTGTGGGTAATATTTATAAATTTTGCAAAGTATGCAAGTTGTTATATTATATTCGATTGGTCGGGGAATATTCTTTGTGTTGGGGAATATCCGCATGCAATGATAACAATCATTAGTGAACCCCAGCGGAATTATTATCTTAGGATTGAGAAAATGACAAAAATATTTTATGAAAATAACGGCTAAGTTTTACCATTAATCTTTTGTTGAAACACTCGGTGTTAAAAGTACAATGAATCGGCTGTGGTTGCATAGTAGCACACTGTATTGATTATTGATGCTTACGTGATAAGTCACTCAGTTATACTCAATTATTGCTATAGTAATTGCTGCATCGTATCTCTCATATTATTGATTTGATTATTGTCACAGTATCATCTGCATAATATGTTATATTATTAAATCAATAATTGAGACGACAAAGTTGTTCATATTGTTAAATTGAAATATTTACAATGTCTAGAATTTCTGTCAAGGAGAGGTTTGGTCACCTAATTGCGCGCCAATAGGGAGAAATCCTTATTGGAAAGCCCCCTCTTTCTTGAGAACGACCTGGTTGTTAAATATTGTGAGTTATGATATTAATGATGAATAAGTTCGTGTTGATTAAAGATGAATTTGATAGTTCCATTGTGTTAGGATTATTGGTGTTAGTTGAAATCGACATCTATTCCGATGATAATTGATGTCTGGGGGTTATATTGATAAATCGGGTAATTTATCAGATAAATGAGCAATTAATTGCTACTAATTCACATGCTTATATAACTATTTGTTCACATGTGTGTACTATTGAGTCACATTCATTTACTATTAGGGGAGTTGGTGCAAGATTGATAATACTTGCATGACTAAGCTAAAGATGGAGGTATAGATGGAGGTACTATATTGTAATTAATTTTTTCACATGTTTAGAACTATTGAGTCTCATGATTTTACTATTGATTCACATGATTTACTATTAGGGGAGTTGGTGCAAGATTGATAATACTTGCAGGACTAAATTAAAAATGAAAGAAAAGTTGGAGGTATTGTACTGTAATTTTTTGACCCCCAAAATGTGCAATTATCGAAACTATATTTTTCTATAAATAGAAGCTATGAGGACTCTATTGAGAGTGGATATTGTCTAGAAGACAATATTCTTGTTTAAACTCTCAGTTTATGTTTTGTCGTATTTTACACGACAGTTGTATATTTAAGTTTGTATTTGAATTTTGTACCATGTATTTGGCGACTCAAGATGGGTGATGTATACTGTTTTGGGGCGTCACAACAGTATCAAAGCTTAGGGATATGATCCTGGTGAGATGTGAGATAAGAACTAGGAGGAGAGACGGGGAATTCCTTCGTTAGTATGACCTACCTAAGTTTATTTGGTATTTAATTGGTCGGTCAGAGTATAGGGATAATATGTGATAGGTTAATTAACCCTTGTTTTGTGATAGTGTTTGTATTCAGATGTTGTGAATAGGGTTCAATTATTGGAGTGCGATAATGGGTCAGCACAACCAAAAGGCAACGAGCAACAACACGATAATAATCGTACCAGTGGCAACGACCATCAGAACAATGATAACCATCGTGGGGGAAATTATCATGCCAAGAATGGTATCCAAGATAATAGAAGTGGAAATTTCAAGAAGAGAAGGTCATCTAGCCCAATTTTTTTGTGCACCAAAGTCAAGTCCAGCTGGGACGGTGGCACCAAAGGCGGATACGGACAAAACAAAGTTGGTGGTTTCAGGAAGAGCATTTTTCGTGACTTCTCAAAAAGCGAGTAACTCGAACAAAGTTAGCACTGGTTAGTTAATTATAATTTTTTGCGAACTCTATACCTTATTAGATACCGGTTCTACCCATTCTTTTATCTCTCTTGCTTGCGCTCGACGTTTAAATTTGACTCCGGAGAAATTAGACTTTGACTTATCAGTTGAAACTCCGTTTGGAGAAACGTTCATTACATGTGCTATCCAAGTCTTGGATGAGAGTCATAGTTTTGAATGATATTTCTTTTATTAATAAATTTCCTGACGTATTCTTGAAGACTTCTTAGCCTACCCCTAGAGTGTGAAATCAAATTATTGTATTGACCCCAGTACAAAACCCATTTCTAAAACCCTCAAGTATTTCTTCACCTAAAACGAACGTATTATGCACTAAAGACGTTAGCTCGAGCTGTTGAAGATTACGATCGTACCATTCAATACCATCGTGGAAAACCGAACGTGGTAGCTGACGCGTTGAGTAGAAGATCGTATGCGTTTACGAGTGCGAATATACGAACCCACGTGAAGATAACGAATATACGAGTAGAATCGACTTTAATCGATAAAGTTAAAGCCGCTCAAGCTACAAACTCAGAGCTGATGAATATGAAGAAGAAGGTTCAAAAGGGCGTTATTCTAGAAGCAAGAATCGACGAAGAGAGGAAATCTCAACCCTCGATTTAATTGGCCCATTTGAAATCCTCGATCGAATAGGAACTGTGGCTTATAGACTCGTTTTACTGCCAAGTTTGTCGTGTGTTCATAACGTTTTTCACGTATCGATGTTACGTAAATATGTGGACGACTCAAACCACATTATTAATTTAGAACCGGACGAGATAGCGGATAATTAACGTATGAAGATGTACCTGTTAAAATCCTGGAATGTATTCAACACTCAAAGGTTATACCTCAAGAGTTAGAATCGGACGAAGTGTCCTCATCTGTTGGGCATACCAGGTACGTATGTAAATTTCGAGGGCAAAATTTCATAAGGAGGGGAGATTGTAAAATCCCAAATTTTACGAATAAAGATTTAAATTTCTCAAAATATATTTTTTTAATGTTATGGTGTGTATTTGATATAATGTTATAGTTGTGGGTAATATTTATAAATTTTGCAAAGTATGCAAGTTGTTATATTATATTCAATTGGTGGGGGAATATTCTTTATGTCGGGGAATATCCGTACGACGGTACAATCATTGGTGAACCTCACAACGGAATTATTGTTGGATTGAGAAAACGACAAAAATATTTTATGAAAATAACGGCGGAAGTTTTACCATTAATACTGTTGAAACACTCGGTGTTAAAAGTACAGTAATACGCGTGGTTGCATAGTAGCACATGGTATTAATTATTGATGCTTACGTGATAAGTCACTCAGTTATACTCAATTATTGCTATAGTAATTGCTACATCATATCTCTCATATTATTGATTCGATTATTGTCACAGTATCATCTGCATAATATGTTATATTATTAAATCAATAATTGAGACGACAAAGTTATTCATATTGTTAAATTGCAATATTTACAATGTCTAGAAGTTCTGTCAAGGAGAGGTTGGTCACCTAATTGCGCGCCAATAGGGAGAAATCCTTATCGGAAAGCCCCCTCTTTCCTGGGAACGACCTGATTGTTAAATATTGTGAGTTATGATATTAATGATGAATAAGTTCATGTTGATTAAAGATGAATTTGATAGTTCCATTGTGTTAGGATTATTGGTGTTAGTTGAAATCGACATCTATTCCGATGATAATTGATGTCTGGGGGTTATATTGATAAATCGGGTAATTTATCAGATAAATGAGCAATTAATTGCTAATAATTCACATGCTTATATAACTATTTGTTCACATGTGTGTACTATTGAGTCACATTCATTTACTATTAGGGGAGTTGGTGCAAGATTGATAATACTTGCATGACTAAGTTAAAGATGGAGGTATAGATGGAGGTACTATATTGTAATTAATTTTTTCACATGTTTAGAACTATTGAGTCACATGATTTTACTATTGATTCACATGATTTACTATTAGGGGAGTTGGTGCAAGATTGATAATACTTGCAGGACTAAATTAAAAATGAAAGAAAAGTTGGAGGTATTGTACTGTAATTTTTCGACCCCCAAAATGTGCAATTATCGAAACTATATTTTTCTATAAATAGAAGCTGATTCTTCCTTCATTTGTCATCAATTCACTAAAACTTTAGAGCCATTATTATAGGGAGAAATTATAGAGAGAAAGAAGAAGAGAAGTCTGCTACCTCACTATTCCAGTATCCAGTCTTCTTTTGAGGTAAGAGGTATTTTTTTTTTCATATTCATGAAGAGAACTTCTGTTATTCCATTCTTTATTATTCTGTTGGAATAACTCAGATATCGCCAGCTACCCTATACTTGGTGAAATTCTTCCGTTATTCCATTATTTATTATTCTATTGGAATAACTTTGTACATATCAAGATATCTGCATACATGGTGAAATTCTGTTGTTATTCCATTCTTTATTATTACATTGGAATATCCTATCTCATATGTTTTATGCCAGAACCGGTTCCGTCTTTATTATTATTCTGGAATAATATCCCGTCTGTGGCGCTTTTCTGGGACTGGATTCCGTTATTTATTATTCTGTTGGACGTGCATGGTGATTTTTGTTGTTATTCCATTCTTTATTATTCTGTTGGAATATCCTGTCTGTGCGTTTTACGCCGGACTTGGTTCCGTTATTTATTATTCTGTTGGAATAACCTGTCTATGCAAAGTACCGCATGCATGGTGATTTCTGTTGTTATTCCATTCTTTATTATTATGTTGGAATATCCTCTCGGTGCATATTACGCCTGACCTGGTTCCAATTATTTATTATTCTGTTGGGATAACCTGTCTATGCGAAGTTTTGACTTCTATACTCGTCATGAAATATCATTTTATTTGGTATTTTTTGTTACGAGTTACTATTCATGGGTTACTATTCACCCGACTACTATTCACTCTAGTATTATTCACTCGGGTATTCGGGGCACTTTTTCATGCCGGAATACTATTCACGAGTTACTATTCACGGGTTATTATTCACTAAAATTACTATTCACCCGAATATTATTCACTTGGGTATTTGGAGTACTTTTCATGTCGGGGTACTATTCACGAGGTACTATTCTCAAAGTACTATTCTCGAGGTACTATTCACGATGAAAAATTGATTCTTTTCTGTCCAAATTATTTTTGGTGCATGAATATTATTCTTGAATTTTACTCTACAAAGAAGTATCATGTTGACAATTTGGATGTTATTAGTTCCTGGATAATTTAATTCTTGAACTTGTTTTATTGAATTCTTATATCATTGTCATCATCCTCATGTTTGTATTTTGTTGAAAGTCATCTGTGGCCTGTATTGCATAGATGGACTTGGTATGATTATGACTAGGGATTATTCGGTATAATCATGACCGTAATGTTACAAATGATGTGGAAAAAGTCCTCATTGGCCCGTAGTGCATTGATGGGCGCTTTTGGTATGATTATGGCTATGGATTCTCTTGACCAAGGAGAAAAGATGAATTGTTTTATGGCATGATCAGGACCGTTGATGAAAACACGATTATCTTTGGCCCGTAGTGCATGGATAATTCGTGGTCTTGATACTAAATAATATCCTTGGCCTGTAGTGCAGGGATGATTTGATGATGTGGATTATTTATTGTCGAGTCTCAAATGATAAAAGTGATAAAAACTTTTAAATAAAAAAAAAGATAGTAGATTTTATTCTCTACTTGACTCTTTTAATGGATTATTTGTTCACCGCAGCTTTAAACTTGATGTCTATTGTATTTTATCGGTTTAACATTGTTGAAGACTAATGATAATTTATTCTCGCATTATCTTAGTCGTAATATTTCTTCTTGGGCTAGTTGAGCTCACCTTTCCTTCACCGTTCTCTTCGTGAAATGAGAATATAAATGGGACTAGTCGGGGAACCGTGGCCGGATGCGAGATGTTGTCTTAGTAGTCCTCACCATTACATTAAATAGTGTGATAATAAATGTAATGAGGACTAAATTTGAGTTTGTATCTCGCCTATGAGGACTCCATTGAGAGTGGATATTGTCTAGAAGACAATATTCTTGTTTAAACTCTCGCTTTATGTTTTGTCGTATTTTACCTGACGGTTGTATATTTAAGTTTGTATTTGAATTTTGTACCATGTATTTGGCGACTCAAGATGGGTGATGTATACCTGTTTTGGGGGCGTCACAGCTGGTATTGGGGTGGTTAAACAACTCCTTAATAACCTTTGTTTTCTTCCATTACACCATGGACTCCAAGATTGTGTAATGCCAATATCTAGTCCAAGTTCCTTCTATAAATATAAGCCCCATTTTCAGTTTTTGATTGCTTGAAATTTGTCTAAGTGGAGTGTATAAGTTGCTGAGCTACTATAGAAGCATACTCAGAGTGTAAGAAGTCCAATTCAAGCTCAAGAAGGTATAAATTCTAGCTATGTTCTTGAAATGGGTCTTGTTTGATTCTTAGAATTACTTGAATTTCTATGTTAATCAAGATGAATTAGCATACTAAAAGATGTTTAAGAAGTTTTCTAGCATGTATGAACTCTTTAATAATAGTTTGGAACAAGTTTAAATCGTTGGAAATCAAGTTGGCTAAGACTTTGTAAAACAGAGTCTGTTTTTGCTCTTGAACCAGACATAAGGCAGCAATTAGCCATAATTGAACAAAGAAGCACTTGTAGCAATTACTGGCGAGTTCTGATTCGATTGAGTTTTACATTTCCTGATCTGCTAAGTGTTGGTATATTATTATGACTTAAGCTAGCATGCAAGGATGAGTAATGTGTATATGTTAGTTGTGACACCCCCAAAACAAGTATACATCACCCATCTTGAGTCGCCAGATATCACACTATAGAACTCAACTACAAACTTAATTATACAACTGTCGTGTAAAATACGACAGAACATAGCTGAGAGTTTAAACACGAATATTGCCTTCTAGACAATATCCACACTCAATGGAGTCCTCATTACAATTATTATCACACTATTTTATAAAAATAGTGAGGATTCATATAGCCACCATCTCGGACCATCACTACATTCCCAGACTAAATCCCAAATTTATATTCTCATTTCCTGAAGAGAACAGTGAAAGAAAAACGTGAGCTCAACTAGACTAGTAAGAAATATTATGACTAGGATAATGCAGAATAAATTATCCTTAGCCTTCAACAATATAACAACTGATAGAATACAATAAACATCAAGTTTAACTGCAGCGAAATAAGCAATCCATTAGAAGAGTCAAGTAGAACATAATGTCTACTATCTCTTCTAGATTAAAAGTCCATCGTTAATATTTCATTCCTGTAATACTCATCAACAGTTCTTTGTTATACAAAAAAAAGAACTCTCATCACCTGTCTTCACATGAGCCACCAAAGATTATAGTTAAATCCACAATTCATATTTATAATCATGTAAATCGACAGTTCCTCCTTGCCACAAAGGCTTAATAGAACGTTTACTCAATATCCTTACCCCAAAGGCTAAAGATACTCAAATGTAATAACAATGATCATACCAATCAGTTGTCTACCTTTGCACTACGGGCCAAAGATATTCAACTATAAAACCAATGGTCATAATCATACCAATCAATTGTCTGTCAGTGCACTACGGCCAAAGACATTCAACTGTTAACTAATGGTCATGATCCTGCCGATCACATCATCGAATTATTCATGCACTACGGGCCAAGGATATTCGTTATTATCACCAGTGGTTATGATCATGTCATACACCTGTCCATCTTTGCACGTAAGCCAAAGATATAGAACTATAAAACCAATAATCAACAGTCCATCTTTGCACGTAAGCCAAAGATATACAACCGAAAAACCAATAATCAACAGTCCATCTATGCATGTAAGCCAAAGATATACAACTGTAAAAACCAATAATCAACAGTCCATCTATGCACGTAGGCTAAAGATATACAACTATAAAACTAATAATCAACAGTCCATCTATGCACGTAAGCCAAAGATGACTTTCATCACAATATAAGAATGAGGATGATGACAATGATATAAGCATTAATCAAATGAAATCAAGGATAAATATTAAAGACTTTAAATTTATCCAGAGTTTAAAAATATCCAAATTGTCAACATGATACTGCTTTGTAGAGTAAAATTCAAGAATAATATTCATGTATCAAAAATAATTTGGACAGAAAAGAAATATATTTTTCGGGTAAATAGTACCCCGTGAATAGTACTTCGGGAATAGTACCCTGTGAATAGTATCCTAACATGAAAAGTACCCCAAATACCCGAGTGAATGATACTAGAGTGAATAGTAATCAAGTGAATAGTAACCCGTGAATAGTAACTCATGAATAGTACTCCAACATAAAAAGTGCCCCGAATACCCGAGTGAATAATACTAGAGTGAATAGTAACTGGGTGAATAGTAACCCATGAATAGTAACTCATAACAGAAAAATACCAAAGAAAATGATATTTCATGATGAGTACAATAGAAATGATATCCCAGATGAGTATAATAGAATATACGAAACTGCAAATGGATTTTCACCCGCCATGCGGTAATCCACGTAGACAGATCATTTTCACAATTTAATAAGGAATGAATACAAAGGATCATTCACCATGCATGAGGTAATCCACATAGACAGGTTATTCCAACAGAATAATAAAAAATGGAATAACAAAAGAATTCACCATGCATGCGATGGGCCGCATGCATAAAAGTTATTCCCAAATGAATAATAAAAAATGGAACCAGTGTCATGCGTAATCCGCATGCAGACGATATATCCAATAGAATAATAAAGAATGGAACCAGGGTCATGTAATCCGCATGCATGTGATATCCCAAGAATAATAAAGAATGGAATAACAAGAATTCACCGGCATGCGATAGACCACACGCATAAAAGTTATTCCAATGAGAATAATAAAGAATGGAATAATGAAAGAATTTCACCATGTATGCGGTACTTGCGCATAGGCAAAGTTATTCTAACAAAATAATAAAGAATGGTATAACAATAGCTCTCTTCATGAATAATGGTAAAGAATAATACCCCTTACCTCAAAAGAAGATCGGATACTTGAATAAAGAGGTAGCGTACTTCTCTTCTTCTTTCTCTATAATTTCTCTCTATAATAATTGCTCTATAGCTTTAGTGAATTGGTGAGAAATGAAGGAAGAATAAGCTTCTATTTATAGGAAAATATAGTTTTGATAATTGCACGTTTTGGGGCTCAAAATATTACAGTATAATACCTTCCTCTTTTTTTTCATTTTTAATTTAGTCCTGCAAGTATTATAACACTTGCACCACCTCCCCTAATAGTAAATCATGTGAATCAATAGTAAATCATGTGACTCAATAGTTCTAAACATGTGAAAAAATTAATTATAGTATAGTACCTTCAACTATACCTCCATTTTTAATTTAGTCATGCAAGTATTATCAATCTTGCACCAACTACCCTAATAATAAATCATGTGAATCAATAGTACACACATGTGAACACATAGTTATAAGCATGTGAATTAATAGTAATTAATTGCTCATTTATCCGGTTAATTACCCGATTGGTCAATATAACCTCCAGACATCAATTATTATCGAAATAAATATCGATTTTCACTAACACTAATAATCCCCACACAATTGAACTATCAATTTTATCTTTAATCAACACGAACTTATTCATCATTAATATTATAACTCACAATATTTAACAACCAGGTCGTTCCCAGGAAAGAGGGGGCTTTCCGATAAGAATTTCTCCTTATTGGCGCATAATTAGGTGACCAAACCTCTCATTGACAGAACTTCTAGACATTGTTAATATTGCAAATAATAATATGAATAACTTTGTCGTCTCAATTATTGATTTAATAATATAACTGTTGGTTGATTTCACAATCAAAGCAAACATGCAGGTATACACGGTCAACAAGTAATAGAGTGATAAGATAGAGTGTCGATCCCACGGAGAATTCTAATTAATAAACTCCAACTACTAGCCCTCTATCAATTCAATTTTATTTAAACAACCATAAATTGTGATTTTTCGAATTAAGAAAACTAAATTAAACAATTAAAATAGATTAGTCTAAAAGAAAGCAAATAAACAAAACTAAAATTTGTTTGAATTCAGATAAATAAGGATTAAGACTCCAATATCCCCAATTATGAACTATAAATCAATTATCCAATTATCCCAATTATTATGCCTACTGAATTATTAACAGGAATTCTCAAGTGCCAAAAGTCCTTTTCCAAGTGATCAATTGCCTTCTATTTAATCCAGATTAATCTTGCTATATTCCTATGCAAAACAATTGAATTAAACTCTTTTCAATCCCAATTCCTTATATGCTACATGCGATGAACATATATTTCCATTCAATTCACAAACCTAATTATTCACTTTGCAAATAACTAAGTCACATGTCACCATGCCCAGTTCTAACCCTAGAATTCCTCTTTCAATTCCTTCTAGAGTAACAAGGTAATTATTGGCCAGATAATTAATCAATTAGCACAAAGCAAGATGAACAATTCACTTCAACATAAATAATTGGAATAAATTAAATAATTAATTCATAGCCATAAAAGGTTCAATTGGAATCTTAATTAAAGAAATTAGTTCATGACGGAAATTAAAACCAACAATCTTTGAAAAATCATCCTTAAAGAATTACACAAATTGAAAGAATGAAGAAGAAAAACTCCAAGTAAAAATCTCCCAATCTCTCCTTGATTTCTTGCTCAGCCCCCCAATTGTGTAGATTAGTCCCCTACTTCAATAGAAATAATCCTTATATACTTCACTTGTCCAACCACAATCCATTTCCAACTCAATTTTGTCACATAACCACCTCTTTAATGCCTATAATGCAAGTCAACCGACCAGTCAAACACGCGCCTTTGTCAACTAATTTCCGGACCAGTAGCCGGCGTATGAAATTAATCTTGACTATAAGCGCCTCGTGCTTGCACCTCCAAAAATTACCAAAATGCCCTTTTTGACTCAAAACTCCCCAATTGTCCCTCTGACTCCCAAATCTGCATAGCAACACATAAACACAGTAAAAATGAATCTAAATACCTTGAGAATATAACAAATTAAGCTCAAATATATTCAATTCATGGGTATATAACCCAATCATCAAATACCCCCAAACTTAAATCGTTGCATGTCCTCAAGCAACAAAACACAAGACACAAAAATAACTAAACAACCATGCAAATGCAAACTATCTATATGTCCTTAATTCCAGCAATCCAATAGCACAAATATATTCATAGGCCTCAGAAAAATCAAAAAAACATGCTAATACACCATGTTATTGCAGATCAATAATACCCCAATAATCAACAAATCTAAATCTATTATTACTGATATCGTGAGTGTGTGTTCAACAACCATGCTAACCAATAACAATAAAAAAATATGAAAGATAATAAATTTCTTTGAAGACATCATACAATTTAAAACTTGAGAACTCATCAAATACACTTGATTCAATGAAATTAAACAATCACAAAAGTCCGGTCAAAAAGGAATACTTATGCTTTTTTTACTTGGGCTTTTTGCACTTTTCCGCTTTATTATATTTTTTTTTTTCTAATTTTTTTCTCATGACTATGCATTGTGTTATTCCCTTAGGCTTTTCAGTGTTACCTTAACGAGCTTTCGACCAATGACTCCCAAGCCATTAAGACCTTAGAGCGCTAGGTGTAGAGACAATCCCCTCGGGCTTACTTACTTAAGTAACAAAGGCCACAAAACTAGACAAGCATGCCACGGTGTTTATTATATATATATATATATTTATTTTTTTTTCAAAGTTTATATACTCCAAATATTTTTCCCCCAAACTTGAGTTTATATCTAAATTTAGTCTTCACTAGTCAAATTGTTCCTTCATTTCACTAACATTCATCCTTTAGAACTCTATTATCTATCCATTTAAACTATCATCGCCAACATGGTCATTTTTCAAAATGTGCTTATCCTTATAATATCGATTGTCAAATGTATGAAGATTTAAATCATGTCGAAAAATCATATCAACGACTCAACAATCGTTACTAAACTTGTTCATGTAATTTTAATTTCATCATTGGCCCCAAACATACGTACTATCAAAGCTGGAATTAACATGTAATCCTAAAATGAAACACTTAATCACAATAAAGATCCAAATTAAAACCATTAACAATCTAATAATTCAAAATAAAAATTAACTACCCCCAAACTTAACAAGAGCAATGTCCTCGTGTGAAAGATAAAACAATATAAAATAGATGACTTCCCTGACGAGCTTATTCCTCGGGTAGAGCATCCTCATCCTCACTCATCTCTTGATCAGAAGGGGGAAACACAGGTAGAACAAAAGCAGTAGGGAACTGGTTTAGATTAACGCCCGGGAACAACTGGGCATTCATGGCATTCTGGGCTGCAAAACTGGTCGACCAAATACTTATAAATCACATCTTGATGTTCAGACAGGCGGACATTTTGGGCTTCGAGATTGTAAAACCATTAGTTTATTTCACGCTGAATTGTTTCTGGAACCACACCACGGTGATCTGCGGAGGAAGGGCCATAAGTAGGTGGAGCTTGAGGTGGTGGAGCTTGAGAAGCTTCAACTTGGGGAATTATGAAACCCAATCCCCTAGGGTGGTTCCGCCTATCCACACTTTATACCTGCTTATCAACTTATGGTTCAAAACTGGCATAGGCGTTTGAATCATCTCGTCTGACTTCCATTTGACCCCAAACTTAACACACAAGACACAAATGAGAGACGGATGGGGTAAACCTCCCATGGTCCCTCCTCGTGACGTTCTGAGAATAGATTGCTGGATAAGGTGGCCAACATCAAATTTTAGGCCTTGCATGATTGAATATAGCAAAATAGCCCTCTCTTTGGTGACATGGCTCACATGTGTGCATGGCATGAGTTTAGCGCAAATGAAAGCATACCACGCCTTTCCATATAGACTGAGGTTAGATAGTGGAAAGGTCATGCTGCCCCATTCATGCAATGTCCATGTGGTGCCCGGTTGACAAAGCTCGCGAATTATCTTCTCATAGTCTGGCCCATCACTCACAAGTCTTGCATACTCATCGTTCAGTTCCTCTAATGGCAGTTGATAGCACCCGTTTATGTCCTCGTCGCCAATTTCAACAGTTTTACCTTTCACAAACACCCCATAGTGGAAGTGCTCGGGCACGTTGGCGTAGAACTCCTTGACAACTGCAATCACAGCTGGATCAGGCTGGGCGGTGAGTGTGAACCAATTCTTCTCGGCTATCATAGCCGCGAAGTCCCCATACTTTGATTGACCGGGTCTGAAACCGCACTCTGGGACTAGTGAGCGTGTAGCCATGCGGTTATAGCGTTCTTGAGCTGCGACACTGATAAAATGGTGGCTGTCGAATTTTGGAGGTGGAGTCGAAGCGGTCCTTGAACCTTCGCCACGTTGTCTCTTGGATGCCATTATAAAATTCTGCAAAAAATTTGCGTCAATAAGTATTAGAATTGGGCATAAATCGAAGAGGAACATATGTACAAATATCACTACCCCCAAACTTCCACATAGGTGCACGGTGAGTACATGGTTGGGGTTAATAGGAGACATATATTCGCAGGGAAATTATATCAAGTAGCCACATTGCAGAGCAAGATTGGTCAAAGAAATTCATGATATGCCCAAAAACAAATAATTTGACGTGGATCAATTATATGGAAATCGAAGGTATACAATCATGACATGTATAACGCAAAACATTGATATCGTAAACTCGGAGGAGCATGTAGATTACTAAACAGAGATCGCCACAAGAGTAGAGAAACATGCATTAAGAAGGGAAATTTTAGTTAGAGTTCCTTGAGGCAATACATCAAATACCTTGTAGGCGTTGTGTAAATCGCTGGATATTTTATACATGGGGAACTCATCATATACACAACTCAGGGGATAGAAACCATCATAGCATCCATTATTCAATTTAGCAAATAGTTGGCTCACTTGACATGTAAAAGCATGCATGACTCCAAAAAAAAATAAATAATTGTAACATCTAAAGAAGAACACATTGGGAATCACACATTGAAATTGAGGGAATAGACACTTGCCTTTAAGAGTATGTAGAAAAACAGGCCATGGTATAAGATGGAATTAAGTACGCAACATACCTTTTTTCCGTCACAATATGATTTGAAAGAAATTATTGAAAGGAAGTGATGGAATCCACAATCAGTGTTGCTAAGTATAAGGCAAATATGAAATAGGTGATATGAGATAAATGAGCGTGCAGAAGACTTGACCGTATAAGACTTGAACGTGCAAGAGGAGTGTGGGGAAGTTAGAAGTCTAAAAAGAGTGGGATTGATGAGGGAAGAGAAACCATCGTGTAAACTGTCTTGGTCATAAGTGATCCCATGCCAGGGCAGCCTTTGGGTGATGTCTTCGAAATTAGGCCGGGGCTCGAGCATCGAGTCTAGCACAAGATAAGATTGAGCCGTGGTGTTGAGTGTGTATAGGAATTGGGTGCCGGGGCGCTTAGTGTCAGTGTCTTCAATCGGCTCTCAGCGCCAGGGCCCTAGTTTCGCGTTCATTTTGGTGAGCCGAGGCACTGGGATTTCGGTTGTTCATTTGGTTCGGAGAGGTACATGGTCGTAGATTGGCGATCGATGGGTCCACTCGATAATGTTTGAGTCGTTGATTGTTGACCTTGAATGTGCGCTTTGAATTTGGTTCCTCGACTTCAATGTTTCCATGTGGTGCAACGGATATAACTTTGAAAGGTCCCGACCAGCGAGAGATTTTAGTTTTCGAGAAATAAACATGATCGAGAGTTGAAAAGCAAGACTTGTTGGCCCGGTTCAAATGTCCGATCAAGAATTTTCTTATCGTGCGAGGGCTTTGACTTTCTCCTTGTAGAGTTTTGCGTTCTCATAAGCATTGAACCAAAATTCATCCATCTCGTTTAATTGCGGTAACCTTTTCTCACCGTTGCTTGTAGATCAAAATTAAGTTTTGAATGGCCCGGTGTGCCTTTGTGTTCTAGTTCAACCGGGAGAGATGACATGCCTTTTAATAGACCATTCGATAAGGTGACATCTTGATCAGTTCTTATATGTTTTGTTCGATATGCCCATAGAGCATCGTCAAGATCTTGATGACCAATCTTTTAAGTGATGGATTGACCACCTTTTCTAGAATTAAACAGCCTCCCTATTAGAGACCTCCGCTTGACCATTGGTTTGGGGATGATCTGTTTGGCTACAATTTTATGATGAACCCCATACTTTACAAGCAATTTCGTGAACTGCTTATTACAGAAATGAGTTCCCTCATCACTTATTATTGCCCTCGGCGTCCCAAATCGTGTGAAGATGTTTTTCTTTAAGAATCGGAGAACAACGTTGGCATCATTCATGGGTAAAGTTGCGGCTTCTACCCATTTGGAAACATAATCGACCACCAACAAAATGTATTGATTATTAAAGGAAGATGGGAAAGGTCCCATAAAATCGATTCCCCACACGTCGAATAGTTCAACCTCCAAAATTGTGTTGAGTGGCATTTCATTGCGCTTGGAGATATTACCTACTGGCGTTGGCATCGATCACACTTGACACATAGAGATAAGCATCCTTGAATAGAAGGCGGAAAAATCCACGATTGTAACACCTTGGTGGCATTCGATCATCGAAATAATGGCCTCCATAATCGATCGATGAGTGGCAATGACCTAATATCTTTGTCCATCTCTTCATGTGGCACACAACGTCTAATCATTTGATCGCGCGCAAGCCTTAAATAAAATGGTTCATCCCAATAGTATTGCTTCAACATCGTGGAGGAACTTCTTTCGTTGTTGTGAGTTCAAATCCGGTGGTAACACTTTAGCAACCACGTAATTCACATAATCTGCATACCATGGTAATATTGTGGTTACTCGGAGAAGTTGTTCATCAAAAATTTCTCATTGATCATTATGTTGTCTTTATTACGAACCTCCATTTTCAATGAGAAAGATGATCCGCCACGATTTTGGTACCTTTTCTATCCGGATCTCCAAATCAAATTCTTGCGACAACAATACCCATCGTATTAACCTTGGTTTGGCATCCTTCTTCTCAATCGGATATTTAATGGCGAATGATCGGTATAAACAATTACCTTGGTCCCGATGAGATATGCTCTGAATTTGTCGAAAGCAAACACAAGCTGCAGTAATTCTTTTTTTGGTGGTTGTGTAGTTCAATTGGGCATCTGTCAACGTCTTCTGGAATAGTAGATTGTGTGAAAAATCTTGTCGTGACGTTGTCCCAATACTGCTCCAACTGCGTAGTCGTTGGCGTCGCACATCAATTCGAACGGTAAAGACCAATCGGGCGCCACAATAATTGGAGCAGAGACCAACTTCTTCTTTAATACCTCAAATGCCTCGATACATGGCTGATCCATCTTGAAAGGCATGTCTTTCTCCAACAGGGAACATAAGGGTTTTGAAATTTTGGAGAAATCTTTAATGAAGCGTCTATAGAAACCCGCGTGTCCCAAAAGCTCGGATTCCTTCACGGATGATGGAGGAGGTAATTTCTCAATTGTCTCAATCTTCGCTTTGTCCACCTCTAACCTGCTGCGAAAACCTTATGCCCCAAAATAATCCCTTCTTTCACCATAAAGTGACATTTTCCCGATTAAGAACCAGAGTTAGTCTCCACGCATCGCTTCACACTAAAATCAGATTTTTTCAAACATAAATCAAAGCTATCACCAGAACACGAAAAGTCATCCATAAATACCTCCAAATTACATTCGACCATATCGGAGAAGATCGCCATCATGCTGCGTTGAAAGGTTGCTTGGTGCATTACATAACCCAAAAGACATCTTGCGGAATGCAAGCGTCTGGTAGGGGCATGTGAATGTAGTTTTCTCTTGATCCTCGGTCTTTATGGCAATTTGATTATACCCGAGAATATCCATCAAAAGGCAGTGAGAAGCGATGTCCATTAGCTTTATCCAACATCATCGATCGATGAGCGGCAAAGGGAAGTGATCCTTGCGTGTGGCTTTATTAAACTTGCGGTAGTCCATACATACTCTCCATCCTATAAGCTGTTCTAGTAGGGATGAGCTCATTAACTTCATTCTTCACCTTTGTCATACCCCCTTTCTTTGGTACGCCTTTATCTGAGGACTCACCCATGAAATATCCAAGATTGGGTAAATAATGTTTGACATCCAACCATTTTATGATCTCCTTTTCACCACATCCTTCATAATGGGGTTTAGCCTTCTTTGCATCTCAATGGTTGGTTTTGCCCCTCTTTCCATTAAAATCTTATGCATACTGATATGATGGACTAATTCCCCGAATATCCGCTATAGTCCACCCAATTCTTTGTTTTGAACTCTCATGAAGACCCGTAGCAGTTTCTCCTTTTTACGTGTCGATTAACTTTCATCGAAACAATCAGCTGGTAGGGTGGCATCTTTTCCCAAATAAGCATCTGCGGATGAGATGGTAGTGGCTTTAATTCCAACACCGGTGGCTCTTCTATCGAGGGTTTGAACTTTTTACCTTCCATTTGAACCTATCAAGGGTGTCGAATGATTGATTGCTTTTAGGAAGATAGATGATGTATCTAGCCATTTGACATACTCCATGTCATCTTGATACCATCTTCGTCCATCCCGAGCAAAATGGATTCAAGCGGGTCCTCACGAATAATTTCCACTAAACTTGTGATTAATCAATTCCTCCATGATATCAACCCTCAAACATTCACCTTTTTCTTTCGGATAAGACATTGACTTAAAAACATTAAAGGTGACTGTTGATCTTCACTCGCATCGTCAATTCACCTTTTTGAGCGTCAATCAAAGTTCTACCCGTTTGCTAAAAATGGTGGCCCAAGAATGATTGGGATTTATTTATCCACTTCACAATCGAAGATAAAAGAAATCCATGGGAAGATGAATTTATCCACTTTAACTAAAACATCCTCAACAATACCTCGTGGATATATAGCCGTCGATCCTTGACTGCAAACTATATTTATCGGTCGTGGAGCTGAAGTCAAAGCTGGTTGTGAGCGGATAATGGCATCAAATTTATCTTGGCCCCCAAATCACCTGATACTCGTCCCAAAAATGATTTCCAATTTCACATGGTATATTAAAGCTACACGGATCCTTAAGCTTGGTGGTAACTTATTACGAATAATCGCGCTTTGCATTCTTGATCGATGCCACTTTTTTTGAACTCACCCAATTTCCTCTTTCTCGACAAAACCTCCTTCATAAACTTAGCGTAACTTTCGGCATTTGTTCCAAGAGCTTGACAAAGGGATGTTGATATCTGATTTTTGAAAATATCCAAGAATCGTGGCCTTTATCGACTTGGATTTTGAAACCTCTGCGGATCTGGTATGGGAGGCATTGTGATGGTTGGTTCGGTTCTTTCTGCTCTAAGGTCTCATCTTGGCGTTTTTCCGTGTCCACAACTTCCTCTATTTCACTTGTTGCGTTGTCCCTCTTTTCCTATCCGTGTATTTGTCTCTTGCAAATCCTTTCCACTTCATGTAGAATTCTGACCTTACAATGCTCATCTCTGCCCGGATTTTTTCTCTGTGTCACTTTCGGAAGTGTTCCAGTGGTGGGTTATTAAGTGCATGTCTTATCTCTGCCCCACTTGATTTTCCAGATTCTTGATCGGCCTTTTGCCAGCTTTGCATATTCAACTCCATTTGATTCAATACTTTTCTTGTTCCTCGTTCTTTTTTTCGAGAAGCTCTAATAAATTTTTCCAAGGCTTCTTCCCAACTTGATTTCTTCTCTGGTTGTTGTTGATGCGATTTTGAAATCCGGATGTGTTTTGTTGTCTCGGCGCTTGAGCTTGAGCTTGATTGTTACTCCATGAAAACCCGGATGATTTCTCGAACCCGGATTATATGCGTTTTGATTCGGATAAGGTTGGGTAGATCGATTATAACTCCTACTGTTGGTGATTCGAAATTTATGGCACATTGATCCGTAGCATGACCCCCGACACATAATTCATAAACCATTGCTACTGCTTGTGTGGATGGTGGACGCCATGTTTCCATTTTCTTAGCTATTATGGCCACTTGTCTTTGCTAATCTTTGTCATCATCATCTCTATCGTCAAACTTTCCGGTGTTTTTTTGGAGGTTAGACCTAGTCATGGGCCATGATAGTTGTTGGTGGCCATTGTCTCTAACGGTGATATGCCTCATCAAAACTCTTAGACATGATCGCTCCCCTATTGCTTTGCATCAATCTTGGCCCTCGTGGATGCGTGCAAACCATCACAAAATATCCCTAACTGCATCCACTGCGCGAATTCCGTGATGTGGGCACTTACGGACATATCCTTAAATCTTTCCCACGCCTCATATAACGATTACGAATCAAGCTGTGCGAAGGTGTGAATATCGTTAAAATAGTTTTTGCCGACTTATTTGGTGGGAAAAACTTAGCTAGAAATTTTTTGAGCTAAGTCGTCCCAAGTGGTGATTGAGCAGGAGGAGGCAAAGAATGTAACCAACTTGGCTTTATCTTTCAAGGTAGCGGAACATCCTCAACCTTGTAGCATCTTCCGATACATTGTTGAATTTGAAGGTGTCATGAACTTCGAAAAACTTAAGATATGCTCATTAGGATCATCTATCGAACTACCCCCAATGACATGTGATACATAGCATCTGAATTGTTCGGTTTAATCTCAAAGCTGTTTGCATTGATTGTGGCCTCCTAATACTTTCATTTGTATATCCGTGACATTCGGCATGGCATAGTCCTAAGCGATTTACTGTTAGTTCCTGCCATATTCATTTGGAATTTCTTGTTACTGCGATTTTTCTTCCACGGTGACCTTTGCACTAGTCATTGCAATTTTGGAACTTCCTTTCAATATCGTCCATATAAGGAAAAAAGTTCCTTTTTAGCCCTTGATCTAGTGTGCATACACTCATGAAAAAATTCTGCAAATACAAGAAGAAAAATAAGTAACGTTTAAATTAAGACCAAATTGATTATAACTAATATGGAATTAATACTAATAAAGAATTTCCGACAATGGCGGCGCGAAAAAACTTGTTGGTTGATTTCACAATCAAAGCAAAGCGTGCAAGTATACACGGTCGACAAGTAATAGAGTGATAAGATAAATTATCGATCCCACGAGAGAATTCTAATTAATAAATTCCAACTACTAGCACTATATCAATTCAATTTTATTTAAAACAACCATAAATTGTGATTTTTTGAATTAAGAAAACTAAATTAAACAATTAAAAGAAATTAGTCTAAAAAAAAGCAAATAAACAAAACTAAAATTTGATTGAATTCGGATAAATAAGGATTAAGACTCCAATATCCCCAATTATGAACTATAAATCAATTATCCAATTATCCCAATTATTATGCCTCTTTGAATTGTTAACAGAAATTCTCAAATGCCAAAAGTCCTTTTCAAGTGATCAATTGCCTTCTATTTAATCCAGTTAATCTTGCTATATTCTATGCAAAACAATTGAATTAAACTCTTTTCAATCCCATTCCTTATGTATTACATGCGGTGAACAGATATTTCCATTCAATTCACAAACCTAATTATTCACTTTGCAAATAACTAAGTCACATGTCACCATGCCCGATTCTAACCTAGAATTCCTCTTTCAATTCCTTACAGAGTAACAAGGTAATTATTGGCGGATAATTAATCAATCGGCCACAAAGCAAGATGAACAATTCACTTCAACATAAATAATTGGAATAAATCAAATAATTAATTCATAGCCATAAAAGGTTCAATTGGAATCTTAATTAAAGAAATTAGTTCATGGCGAAATTAAAACCAACAATCTTTGAAAAATCATCCTTAAAAATTAATTACACAAATTGAAAGAATGAAGAAGAAAAAAAACTCCAAGTAAAAATCTTCCAATCTCTCCTCTTGATTCTTGATCGACCTCAATTGTGTAGATTAGTCCCCTACTTCAATAGAAATAATCCTTATATACTTCGACTTCTCACGTAAGCATCAATAATCAATAACGTGTGCTACTATGCAACCACGCGTATTAGTGTACTTTTATCACCGATTATTTTATGACAACTTTCTTACTTTGAAAAAATTTCACATATCACCTTTAACTTTAACCTTTTTATCAATTTAACCATTTACTAAATAGAATAATTATAAGAAAATTAAATACTTTTATTTCATAAAATTCGGGGTCTCACATTAGTATATTAACCTAATGTGAGCATGTTTTACTAGGATAGCATACATGATAATCAAAAGCATATAGTTTAGATGAAAATTAGGATTTTAGAAACGAACTTGATATGTATGTATGCCATGATTATGTACTGACTCGCAAGCATGTTGGTATGATTTAGAAATGCATGTATAACCCGTAACTTGTGTTTATATGATTCATAGTTCTTTGCTCATGACCACCTTATTTAGGATTTGTATTAAAGAAGATTTTAACTTAGTATAGTGAGCTAAATTGCATGACTACTACATGCTTTATATTCTGACCTTGCGAGCATGATAACATGACTTGACTACATATGATTAGAGCCTTAAAGTTGTCTTGTATGTGTTGAATTGCATTGTTCAAGTTTAAAATAGTTTTAAAAGCAAACTTGAACATATTTTCAAAATATAGTTGCATCACATGAATATCTAGATTCTAAAGGGTTAAGATGTCATGTTATGTCTATAATATCCCTATACATGATCCATATGTATTGAACATGTAGAACCTACTAGTAAGTTTACTAATGAAAATATGAGAATGTTAACATACTACCTTGAGGGTTAGAATCTGATAATTGTGATTATGTTTGATGATACTCTTAGACTCACTCATGTAACTTAAACATATATATACCATACTTGTGTATCATAATTCAAGTAAAGCATAAACAAAGCATATTTTCAACCAAAGCGATGCTAATTTCATAGATGTGTTATGAATACTCACAAGCATGCCTAATATGAGTTTTATAACTACCTTGTATGTTTAAAGAGCAAGTATGATAGACTTAGTGGTTTCATGACCTTGAATGACCTTAACTTGTTGAAATATTTAATTTAGAATTATATTATAAAAAGGGAACCTAGATTAACTTGAGAAGCATGAAAAGACCTTTAACATGACAAAACATATTATTAATGAATGTGTGTTCAAGCCAAACAGAAACCACAAGGCAACAGCTGAGTCTTGGCTTGGCCAGAGGGTTGTAAAGAATGTAGGCCGACCCTAAAAGCTTAACCATGGCACAAGAATCATGGCCATCTGGAATTTGAGATAGTGTAATCTGATTTTTGACAGTTAACTTGTATGATGTCTATACTGCTATAAATGGTTTAAAACTTACTGATGCATGTGTGTATGTGAGGACTAAGAAATAAGATAGTGTTTTCTTTAGATATTGAAAGTTCATGGGTGAAAATACCTTAAACTTGAGCATTCTTAATTGCTTATGATGTAACTAGATACTTGATTTCATGATAAACCTATGAGCTGGTTTTGTACCATATGTGCATATTTGAATCATGATAAACTTGAATAAAGAATGTGTTAGCTAATGAGCATCTTATGCTTATAATACGTTATAAATAGGATTCGAAAAGTGTTGATTTATTAACGTGGATAAACTACGCTTAAGGCAAGTATCTTTACTCTTTATATCTATTTATGTAATAAACCTGCGTAAGTAAGTTATTGAATTATAATCCGGTTATACGATTTATTTTAAACTTTATTGTTATTAATCATAATATTCATGCAAGTATCCTATCTTTGCATTTACTTTATGCAATGGACATGCATAAACGAATATCAGAACTATTCTTTTTCATTGTTCAAATATCTTAACCTTTGTATATACTTATGCAATGATCCTGTATAAGTAAGTTATTAGATTAGAATCTACTGTACAAGTTCTTTAATTCTGTTATTATAGATCAAGATATATATTCTATTCGTTAATTTCTAAGTATGGTTATATAAGTGACCTCACTTGGATAATTATTATATTTAATCACATGTTGATACATACCTATTGATTTCCGGTATGTATGAATTAATTAAAAGCCGTCTAAGCTATTTGACCCAGCTAGACACAGATTTAGAAATATCGTTGAACATGATAGAACTTTATGAAATCCAACCAAATTGTTTTGGTTCGGATTCCCAACTAAGTATGAACATCCCGAATCTGGGAAACTTTTGTGCGCCCAAGGCGGATATGATGAACGAGAATATCGTTCTGGTATGTAGTATTGATCAATACAGGGCATAACGAGCTGATCACCACCGTGCCTGTAAGTTATGACGGTTTACAAATGAAGTTCTGTTAAACCTTTTTAAAAATTGAAAATAATGTTCATAGTCTGTCGAATGCTCTTTATTTATAATCAGTACGTAGTTTCAAAAATTTGGAATAGAGTTGATATGTTTTTTAGTGTTGCTTCAGTTCACAACTATTGCTTCGTTGTAGAAGAGTCATTCAAAGAAAACATTTAATCCTTTCAGCTAATGTTTTTTGTTTCTATTACTTGCTGGGCACTTAAATGCTCATTCTTGCTTAATTTAAATGTTTTCAGTTAAGTATGATCAACCAGAAGGCTCTGCCAAGAACAAAGGGAAATAAAAGCTGACAGAATAAGTTTGTGTTATCTTATGTGTAAAATCCCAAATTTTACGAATAAATATTTAATTTTCTCGAAATATTTTTTTTTCAAAATTATGGTGTGGATTTGAGATAATGTTATAGTTGTGGGTAATATTTATAAATTTTGAAAAGTATGCAAGTTTTTGTATAATATTCGATTGGTCGGGGAATATTCTTTTTATTAGGGAATATCCGTACGACGGTACAATCATTGATGGATCCCACAATAGAATTATTGTTTTATAAAAATAATAGCGGAAGTTTACCGTTAAAACTGTTGAACTACTCGATAGTAAAAGTACAGTAATACGCATGATTGCATAGTAGCACACAGTATTGATTATTGATGCTTACGTGAGAAGTCACCAGCTTTTGTTCAATTATTGCTACAAAGATAATTAACATAGTAAGAATCTCACGTTATTTGATTCAATTATTGTCAATATTTTATATATTATTAAATCAATAATTGAGATGACGAAGTTATTAATATTATTATTTGCAATATTAACGATGTCTAGAAGTTACATCGAGGAGAGGTTTGGTCACCTAATTAATGGCCGCCGATAGGGAGAAAATCCTATTGAAAACCCCTCTTTCTTGGGACGACACGGTCGATTAATAGTGTGAATTATAATAATGATGATGAATTTTGTTTTATTATTATTATTAAATGTAATAAAATGCAAAGTTTTTTATATAAAATAAAATACTTTTATAAATTTATTTGTTTTATTAGATTATAAATAGAATATAATATATTTTATTATGTATAGTGTTTGCATAGTGCACTATATAGTGTTTGTATAGTAAAATCTTTTTATATAAAATGAATACTTTTATAAAGTTATTTGTTTTATTATATTATAAATAGAATATATTATATTTTATTATGCATAGTGCATGCATAGTGTTTGTATAGTAAAATCTTTTTATATAAAATAGAATACTTTTATAAAGTTATTTGTTTTATTAGATTTTAAATAATATATATATATATATATATAAATAGAATATATTATATTTTATTGTATAGTATCCTTTCCATTCTCCTATAAATAGGATGCTTAGTTAGAATTGAAAACACACCAGAAATTCAGAGAATTCTTCTTCTATAATCTTGAGCGTATTCCTTTAGAGTTTTAAGAAGTTTTGAGCGTAGAAAATAGTATAAGTTTTCTTTAAGAATATCCTCGCACTACCCGTCAGAATACTCTTCTTTTTAAGGTAAGGGGTATTATTCTTTCGTATTCATGAAGAGACTTATTTTCTTTCAATACTCGTAAGGGTTGTTATTCCATTCTTTATTATTATGTTAGAATAACTTTTGTCATGCTGGCACCGCATACATGGTGAAATTCTTCTTTTATTCCATTCTTTATTATTCTGTTGGAATAACCTGTCTATGCGGTCTATCGCATGCCTGGTGAATTCTGTTGTTATTCCATTCTTTATTATTCTGTTGGATAACCTGTCTGTACGGTCTATCACATGCCTGGTGAATTCTGTTGTTATTCCATTCTTTATTATTCTGTTGGAAAATCCTGTTTGTGTGGATTACACATGACCTGGTTCCATTCTTTATTATTCTGTTGGAACATCATGTCTGTGCGGATTACACATGACCTGGTTCCATTCTTTATTATTCTGTTGGAATATCCTGTCTATGCGGATTACGCATGACCTGGTTCTATTCTTTATTACTCTGTTGGAATAACCTGTCTATGTGGATTACCGCATGCATGGTGAATGATCCTTTGTATTCATTCCTTATTAACTTGTGGAAATGATCTGTCTACGTGGATTACCGCATGGCAGGTGAAAATCCATTTGCAGTCTCATATATTCTATTATACTTAGTTGGTTAAAGTTTTGGCTTCTATACTCTATGAAATTAGTAGAATATCCTGGATATTTGCGCTTCATCCAGTATCTTTTCATGGAAATATTTTTTTGAGCATTCTTGAATTTTGCTCCACAAAGCAGTATTATGTTGACAATTTGGACGTTATTGGTTCCTGGATAAATTAATTTATAAATTTTTAAAATTTATTCTTGAACTTGTTTTATTGAATTGTCATCATCCTCATGCTTATATTATGTTGAAAGTCATCTGTGTCCTGTAGTGCATAGATGGACTTGGTATGATTATGACCAGGGATTCTTCGGTATAATCATGACCGTAATGTTACAAATAATGTGGAAAAAGTCCTCATTGGCCCGTAGTGCATTGATGGACAGTTTTTGGTATAATTATGGCTATGGATTCTCTTCGGCCAAGGGTGCAAAGATGAATTGTTTTATGGCATGATCAAGACCGTTGATGAAAACACGATTATCTTTAGCTCGTAGTGCATGGATAATTTGTGGTTGTGATACTAAAGAATATCCTTGGCCTGTAGTGCAAGGATGATTTGATGATGTGGATTATTTATTAAGCTGAGTCTCAGCAATAAAATTTGTGATAAATCTTTTAAATCATAGAAGATAGTAGATTTTATTCTCTACTTGACTCTTCTAATGGATTGCTTGTTCCGCTGCAGTTAAACTTGATGTTTGTTATATTGTATCAGTTTAACACTGTTGAAAGTTAACGATAATTTATTTTGCATTATCTTAGTTATAATGTTTCTTACTCGGCTAGTTGAGCTCACCCTTTTGCT
Organism: Panax ginseng; assembly: GCA_020205605.1. Lineage (NCBI taxonomy): Eukaryota > Viridiplantae > Streptophyta > Magnoliopsida > Apiales > Araliaceae > Panax > Panax ginseng. The sequence continues at coordinate 85,571,021 of CM035139.1, read as the reverse complement.
TTCATTGTTCTCTTCAGGAAATGAGAACGTAGCAGGGACTAGTCGGAGAACGGAGTGACGATCCAGATGATAACATTAGTAGTCCTCACTATTCTATGAAATAGTGTGATAATAAATGTATTGAGGACTTATTTTGAGTTTGAATACTGTCTAGAAGACAATATTTGTATTAAAACTCACAGCTCATGTTGTATATTTAAGGTTGTATTTGTATTCCGTACAATGTATTTGGTGACTCAGAATAGGTGATGTATACCTATTTTGGGGGCGTCACAGTTGGTATCAAAGCTTAGGGATATCATCCCTGGTTGAGATGTGAGATAAGAACTAGGAGGGGAGAGACGGGAAATTCCTTCGCTATTATGACCTACCTAAGTTTATTTGGTATTTAATTGGTCGGTCAGAGTATAGGGATAATATGTGATATGTTAATTAACCCTTGTTTTGTGGCAGTATTGGAAAATGGCAACTGAAAATGTTAACAATGGTGTGAATGAGATCGTGGAGACACCTCTAATCACCAACCAGAATAATGTGATGTCAGGCGAAGAAGGAATTAGAGATATCCATGTGGTGAGTGAAGAATTGATAGTTGCACCCGAGATAGTCGCAGAAGTAGCAGTTGAGAGTGAGAAAGAAGAGGAAGAAGAGGAACCTGAAGAGAGTTTGTGTGCTAAGAAGAAGTAGGAATGATTAATCAAAGGACTTAAGCCTTAATAAGTCATAAATATGCAATTTGTAATCATATAAGTTATAAACTTATGAGGAACAAGTAAGAACTTATCATATATATAAGTTAATGAAATATGTATGTTAAGATTTTAGTATGATGGAATCAATCCATTTGAAACGATGAACAAATCATAAGTAATGAAGCCATGGCAAAATTCACGAGTTCTGATGATAATCGTCGAAATCATGAAATTCTCGAAATGGAAGTCAAATTTTGACATTGAGCTCGAAAACGTTAGTTTTTGATGGATTATAGTCTCATTTGGCATTCTAGAGTTGCAGACTCAAAAATGACCGAATTCCGACTTAGAACGAAGAAACGAGCGTTGAACGTTCACGAACGTTTATAGTTTTTATTAAAATGAACTAAAAGGTGAATTTTGAGTTAACGAAGTCGAAAATGAACGCATAGAGTATGTAATATGTGAGCTAATGGCTTCTGAACGAGCCAATTCAGACTTATAATGAAGAAGTAATGAGCCCGGGAATTTCACCTAAGAATTTAACTGTAAAAATTTTACGGGATCGAGATCAAAGCGCCCAAATTTCCCAATGAAGCTTTATAAGTCAGCCTTGGCCCTTGAGGCGAAGGAGTGACATCAGTAAGTCGTCTTGCATTGCACCACTCGAAGGCATAATCCTCGCGCCGTAGCGCCATGTACAATAGGACCAAATACTGAAGAGTGGCAACGCAGCGCCACTATAGTAAAGGGATGCCACGCCGCGGCGCCGGCAGTAGAAATTTGTTGACCAAGTTGATTGTGAACCCAATGGTTTGCAACACAAGTATAGGACATGTAATTACTTAACGAACATGATAAGACCTTTCCTACATCGCTTTTATAGTGATGACTTTAGGAATTTAATGTTGTTTAATGAGTAGTTAAACGAAGAACGTAAAGTAAAGTATAAGAAAGTGAACTGTATTTAATGACGATGATACTTAAACAATGGTTGGTAAGTAATAAATTAATAACGTAAGAACGTTAGTAAGCCGTGAGGAACAATGATTAACTCAAAACGAGTTGTATTAATGAAGTAAAACCACTTAAGACATAGATGAGAAAGAAGTTGGTAAGAACGATGTAAATTATAACGGCAAGCCGAAACCAATAATAACAAATCTAATACATGATTATATTGAGAAGAAGGGTAAGATTCAGTAGGAACCATGTATGTTCATTCATTACCTAATGTTGTATGTTATGTGGTTATGTGTTGTAGAGACCGTAAAGACTCAAAGGAAATATAATTTTACTATAGTAGACGCTGAAGGCAAGTTTTCTTATCCCTTGTCTAACCTTCGTGTTAGCCAGGTTTTCAGTGATTCATGTTATGGGATGCATGAATGGTTTTAAAGAAAGGGTCGATGCCAGTTTTAACTCTGGTAGACTAATTTTGAAAGATTGATTGATTTATTTACAAGTCTTTCAATATATAATTGATAACGCTATCATATGCCAATTATTTCATACAGATTCAAGGTAAGCCTGAGTATGAATAAATAAATGTATTTTACATCGATTATTCGATAGGCACGCGAGGTTGCCAAAACTTAAATGTAAATACGTTTAACGGATGAGTGTTGATCAACATAGAGTACTATAGGCTGATCATCTAGAAGTGCTCGTAAGAAATATTGGACTTACGGTCTTAGTACCGGGTTGTCCTTTACATGAATAAAAGCTAAAGAGAATGTTCATGGTCTATGGACCTACTCAGAATTTTCCTAGCTACTATATATATTTCGGAATTGTTTTATGAGATGAGAAGTGCAATTCAATGTTTCATAGTACTTCATAACTATTGTTCAGTTAATGAAGAATAATCATATGATTCTCGAAGTGGTATTTATATAATATATTGTTAGACTTGCTAAGCTAGTTATGCTCACTTCTTGCTTGAATCATATGATTGCAACTAAGGTCGAGCAAACCGAGGGATGCAGTAGAGATAAAGGCAAGGCGAAGATGAATGATTAGTTTATTCTGTAATAGACTAGTATGTTTGTATGAATTATATTATGATGAACTAAGAATGTAACAGTTTCAGAACCTGGGAACGGGATGTATAGTTATTAATGTAATAAGAATGTCATTGATACACACATTTTGATGTTGTTTCAATAGAATGAATGTACAATTATGAGTACCGTGTAGCACCATCTGTCGGGTTAAAAGATACCCGAATTTGGGGGCATCACAGGTTGGTATCAAAGAATTAAGTTATAAAACTTAAGAGGGGAAGAACCTTAGGCTAATAATCTCGTTAGGGAAGGAAAAGTTCGAAGGAAGTAAACTCGAGATTTACTTAAGTCTAATGAGTTAATAAGGTATTGAGGAAACTCAGTACCGAAAGATTTAAAATATGGAAATTAATCCTAAATAAATTAAATGTGATTCGTGCTTATACTATTGTGTATTATGTACTAATCAACATGTTATGTGTTATTGTAGATGTCGATCGATAGCTTGATGTATAGAGATATACACGTGATGAGCGAAGAAATGGTAAACAGAGTAGAGCTTGTACCTATGCCAGTGGCGGAGGTACCATTAGTGATTCAAGACGAGTCGAGCCAAATGAGTACTTTTTTGAGGAGAACTACTCCGAGGGAGATATGGATATAACATCATACCTTAATATGATGATCAATGTGGAGGAAGAAATGGAGGTAACATCGGTTAATATGATGGCACCTGCACAAGAGTCAACACCTCCAGTAGCAATGAGAGCATTGTATCTGGCAAAACGCTTGATGTCTGTGTGCAATCGAATACAGCCAGTGTAATCGTCAATGAAGATATTAGTTATCTCCATGAAAGAAAGGAGTCTGCGGAAGTAGATTTTGATTCAGAGCACGATGAAAAGGTTCTTATGACAAATAAGGCTAGGGACTATAAGGAAGAAGGAGACGAAGTTCGTAAGAAACTGGTTGAGAAAGACCAGAAGATAGCACGGATGTCTTACATCCATGAGAGTGCTCATAAGGATTTCAAGCTGAAAATTTCTTGTTATTCCATTGAGTTGGGACAAACTTGACATACTATTAGTCGGGATACTGTGTTAATTCTTGCGAATGAGAAACACAAGGACGCTCTTATGCATTATTAGAAGTCTAGAGTTATAAATATGTGTGTAATGACGTAAAACCCTCCTTTGTATAAAAGGGTAGTCTTTTTTGTAAATCCCAACTTTTGTGAAGTTCAATTGCGGGATAGAAATGTAATAGCTTTTGGCTATGGGAGAAAATTATAAATAGTATCAAACTATGAAGAAGCATATGAATATATAGAAGTTTTCATTTAATATGCTTTGTTATGGTATGAGTTGTTATGTGGCGAATAATAACTAAGTAAGTAAATAGATAATAATGAAATTTTATTTATTTAATCAGAAAATACCACCAAGGAGAAGACAACGTAATCAGGAGGCTGAGTCATATAATGATAACTAAGGGGGTCAGAACAACCCTATGCAAGAGTTCGTTAATTTATTAACGGATGCATTTAATCAAATTGGGGGTAGAGCACCCGCGGGACCTAGGGTAGCCAGAACGACTACCTTCAAAGAATTTAAAAGCGTAGGTCCGTCGGAGTTCAAAGGAACGACGGACCCAATAGAGGCCCAGACATTGGTGAATGAAATAGAGAAGGCGTTTGTTATTATAAACGTAGCTGAGGCGCAAAAGACTTCTTTTGCGACTTACATGATGAAAGGGGAAACCAAATTTTGGTGGGAAGCTCACCAGGGTGGGGCTAGAACAAATGCAGTTACGTGGGAACAGTTCAAGAAGGTATTCTTTGAGAACTATTTCCCTACAAGCATGTAAGGGAGGATGAAGATTAAGTTCTTAGAACTTAAACAAGGGGACATGACGGTTCTTCAGTACGCAGCCAAGTTCAATGAATTGGCAAGGTTTTCTCCACACCAAGTGGACACTAAGGAGAGGAAGGCTCGTATGTTTGAGCAAGGCCTGAAACCCTGGTTCTATAATAGCATTTCTGTGTTCTAGAGTGCTTCCTATGGGACCATTTTGGAGAAAGCAGTTATTGCAGAAGGTGGTAGTGAGGCATTGACCGAATACCACTAAGAGAGAAAGAATAAGAGCAAGGGAGAGGGAGGAAACAAGGCATGGAGTGCTAGTGGTAGTGGCATTATGCCAAAAAGAAAGAATTTTAACTCCGGGAATACTGGAGTGGGACAAGGGGATCCTAAGCGTAGGATCGAAGCATATAAGACATGTGGAAAGACTCATCTAGGAGTCTGTCTGAAGGGGAAATCTGTTTGTTATAACTGTGGACAGGAGGGTTATATATCACCCAATTGTCATAATCCTAAGAAAAATCATGGCTGTTTTGTATGTGGGTCGTTGGACCACATGGCAAGAAATTGCTCAAAGAAGGGGTCGAAGGAGAGTAAGGGTGTTAGTAGTGGTAGGTTAGCCATTACTGGACCATCATCATCGGGTAGACCTATGGCTCGTACTTTTAATATGACGGTCCAAGATGCGATTGCATTAGCGGATGTATTAACATGTATCATTCCAGTCAATACGATGAATGCTTATGTGTTGTTTGATTGGAGTGCTACTTTTCTTTTATAGCATGTGAATAGCTAAGTGATTAAGTTTATTCCGAAAGGATTATAAATACCTTTAAAACGTTAAGGTAGAGAATGAGGACATAACTCTCGTTAAATTTATTCATGGGAATTGTTTCATGGATAATAGAGGTAATAAAGTATCAGTAGATAAGTACCGATAAGGTTGAGAGAATTTGAAGTAATTCTCGGTATGAATGGGTTAATTAACCATAGAACTTTAATAAATTGTCAGAATAAAAGTGTGAATCTTCAGTTTTCTAAGAAAATCCAAGGAAGTATTTTACGGTAATAAATCACCGGAACGTTCTTGTTGTCTAACCATGACGCAAGCTAAGAGGATGTGGAGGGAGAGGTGTATAGAATATCTGTTCCATGTTGTGGACACTCAGAGCGTAAGAGCGCTGATGTTATCAGTAAATAAGAAAGATGAGTCGTTACTTTTGCATATCGACAATTGTAAAAAGAGTAAGTTTGCGATTAAGAATAAATACCCATTGCCCAGAATCGATGATCTATCTGATTAGTTGAAAGGGGAAAAGTATTTTTTCTTAGATAGATTTGTGTATGGGGTATTATCGATTGAAAGTAAAGAAGAAGTTAGACTTTCCGTAAGAGGCGCCGAACAAGTCGATGGCAAATTGATAGGTACTCTTATGAGGTTCTATGGTTGAAAGTACCATTAGCGTCACAAAGTGTTCAAATAATATTTAGACGAGTGTGTCATAATGATCATAGGTGATATTCTAGTCTATTCTAAGACGTCAGAAGATCACACTAAACATTTAAAGATAGTGTGGGAAACACTATAGAGGGAGAAGTTGGATACAGAATTCACTAAGTGTGAATTTTAGCTTAAAATATATATAGACATGTTATGGATAGGTATGATGGAAATGAGAAGTGAGAAAAAGAGTTTTCAGGAACTAAAAAGGAAGGTTAAATGAGGCGTTTGTATTATCTTTACAAGATGATATGGAGAAATTTGTAATTTATAGCGATACTTCGCATAGAGGATGAGGTTGCGTGCTCATGTAGCATGGCAAGGTTATGTTAGGTTTGTAATATTCTTGAACGCAATCAAATTGCATAAAATAAATAGAAATGTGGAAAATCAGAGTTTTAAAATTTTACAAACCATATACCCGGATCATCCTTTATGCACAATTATTTATTAAACGAAAAGATATGAAGAACAAGAATCATACCCTTGAAGATTCGAGCTTCCTCAGGTATAAGTTCGCCTCCAATCCTTTTCGCGTTCGACTTGAATCCACCGGGTTTGGTTCCTTTCTTTGATCAATGTTAGCCACCCAAGTGTTTGGCCTCTAGAGGTGATCCACCAAGAAAGAATAAAGATTCAAGAAGATGGGTGTTTGGCAAAACCCTAGTTTTTCTATCTCTCATAGAAAAGGAGCAAACTCTCCAACAATTGGAATTACGTCTGTTGTGAAAAAGTCAACAACCACTTCACTTATAATAAGATTTTTCTTATTTATAGATGTGGGCAACCCTCCTTAACAATTAAGGAATTGAGTTTTATTTTAATTAATTAAAATCCTTTAATTAATTAGCCTCCTACTCTTATTAGGAATAAATGAGAGTACTTTTATTAATTAATTCCCAAACTCCTTTAGGAATTAAATAATAATAATAGTAATAATAATAATAAGACTCCTCTTATTAATTTATATTTAATATTTTCAAATTATTAAATAATAAATATTAAGTTATTTAATTTATTCTATCACCATAGATTAAATTAAATATACTTAACTTATTATTACGATTATGCCATTAACTTCTTAAATAATTATTCTTTCTTTTATGGTGTGACCCTTTAGGTTCTCCATATTAAACCGATTGTGAATAAATCAATTAGAACAATTCTAATCTTATTTAAATAAATAAATTAAAATATTAATTTATTTAAATAAATAATATTTATTCTACAATAGGGATAAACATCTCTAGCGATTAACGACTTTTCAGATAATATAGATTTCAACATTAATCATAATAGAACCTTTGAGTAAATAGTTACCGTACAATTTAATCCTTCCACCATACAATGTCCCAATTAAATATAAGACATGGAATTACTGTCAAGTCTTATTTTATTTAATTATATATATTTTGACTCTTAAATGTACAACTCCAAATAATGAAAATTAGAAACCCCTTTCTAATTTCATTCTGCCTTGGCCAAGGACTACTGAGTTGTCATTTATCGAATCACATAGGACATTTCTCTTCTTTTACTAGAAGCGATAGATTCTTTATTGATCATACATTATCTCCATGTACAACTTATTATACCCAAGCATACCCTTTGATATACCCTAAGGGTCTTAAGGAATAAGTCAAAGTATAACTCATCATACACAAGATACTATGATGATCTCAAGTCCAAGGATCACTTGTACTACTATCACTACAGAATTCCTATTGACAGCAGCAAGTAAAACTCCATTAGGTATTCCTTAGCGAGCCAATGCTCAATGAACTTATTCTCTAATAAGCACCTACATACTTGCTTTAGTGTCTCCACACAAATGATAATGAGATCAATCATCCTCATCCAATGAGCAAAAGTAATACGATGTACCAATCTATCCGGATTCACTAATCCCCAATTTAGTAATCCAATGATTGGGAACTATTTTAGTTTTAAGCTTTCTAAGAATTTAGATCTCATTAGAATGATCATCATCATTATTCTAAAAGCATTGCTTAAAACTATGGGTTTATCACATATTATAAAATAGCATCATGTAGATAATTAAAAGCCTTTAATAAATTAATACTTTTTATTAATAAATGAATAAAATTGTTTACAAAGTATATGCTTTATCATCAAACATGATTGGCTTTTGTGCATCCTACTTTCAATCTCCCACTTGCACTAAAGCCAAACGCCATGGTATCTCATACCCTTCTTCTCCAAGTGACAATTATCCTGCTGTTGGATAAGATTCAGTAAATGGATATGTAATGTTGTTCTTGAGAGTCCACTATCTCTGTAGTGATTTCCCATCTTTCAATGATTCTTTAATCAAATGAAAGTGCTGCAACACATGTTTAGATCCAAGATGAGACTTAGGAACTATTCCTAGTTCTTTAATGAACTTTTCATCCAAACAATCAACTTGCAACTTCATTTATAGCTATATACTTTGACTTTATAACTAAACCAGCAACTCTTTGCTGTTTGAAACCTTTCCAATTCACTACACCACTGTTCAAGGTAACACTTTACCTTAAAGTGGATTTTCTGTTATCTTGGTTTGTCTGAAAAACTTGAGTCTGTTAAGCCCTCTAGTTTTAATTTAGACCCACCATGAATATGATCACATCCTTAGTGCCTGTTAAGTACTTTAAGATTTTTTTCACTGACTCATAGTGAACTTCTCCAGAATATGACTGATCAACATCAGGTCTCGTACATTTCATTGAATACATGATAGTTACTCATGTGATCTCTCTTTTACGAGTCTATGGGGACTATTAAGAGAGATACACTCCATGACTCATCAATATAAGACAACTCTTGGAGTTTGCCATGCTAAACGACTTTAGCATCAAATGAATATACATTCCTTGGGTTAATTTGAGCATCCTCTTGAATCTATCTATATAAATTTTATCCCCAAGTAAGATACTCTTCCTAAATCATTCATGAAGGAATGTTTAGACAACTTTATCTTTATTGATTGTAGCATTAATATGTCATTCCTTATCCGTAGTATATCAATATATAATACTAGAAATGTCACGACGCTCCCACTAACCCTTTTGTACACACTAGGTTCATTCTTGTTTTTGATAAAATCAAACTCTTTTGATTGTCTCATCAAAACGAATGTTCTATATTTGAGAAGCTTGCTTCAATCCATTTCTCTGAGTGTCTACAACTCTTACCTCATAGTATGTAACTGGATCATCATCTTCTATGATGTGTACCTCATCATCATCATCTATGATGAATCCATACCTCTTAGGTATCTTCGGTACTATTCCAGATTTATGATTCAGTTGTGGTACAATAGGTCTATCTATAGTTTCGTCTTATTTGACTTATAATGTTTTGTGATTCTTGAACTCTTCAAGATCTATTATCCTCCCACTAGCCCCTTCAATGATAAACACCTTTATCTTAGAAGGTAGTGTGTTTTGTAATAAACACCTTTTGCTAAGTAGGACTATAGAACATATACCCTAAACTTACTTTAGGATGTCCCACAAATTGACACTTGTCAAATCTTGTCCCAAGCTTATCCTTTGAAACCTTTTCACATAAGTTGGACAACCCCTTATCTTAACATACTTAAGATTAGGAATCCTCCCTGTCCATAACTTTTATGGAGTCTTGGGGCCGAATTTTGAGGTTACCTTTTCGTAGATATGCAACCATTTCTAGGACATGATCCCAGAAGGATACTGGAATGTCGGTAAAATTATTATGGACCGCACCATGTCCAATAAGGTACGATTTTACCTTCCAGATACATCAATCAATTATTGCGTATCAGGAGGTGTCCATTATGAGAAAACCATTTGAGATGATCTAGAAACTTATTGCACAAGTATTTATTCCTTGATCTAATCAAAGAATCTTAATAGTTTGTCAATTTGTTTCATTTCTAAATTCTTTGAACCTTTCAAATAATTTACAATTGTATTTCAGTAAATACACACATTCAACTTTTTGAATGATCATCTCCTTTTTCTTATACTAGTTTGTTCAATTTGCAAAATAATATTTATTCTACAATAGGGATAAGCCTCCCTAGCGATTAACGACTTTCCAGATAATATAGATTTCAACATTAATCATAAAAGAACCTTTGAGTAAATAGTTACCGTATAATTCAATCCTTCCACCATACAATGTCCCAATTAAATATAAGACATGGAATTACAGTCAAGTCTTATTTTATTTAATTATATGTATTTCGACTCTTAAATGCACAACTCCAAATAATGAAAATTAGAAACTCCTTTATAATTTCATTCTGTCTTGGCCAAGGACTACTGACTTATCATTTATCGAATCACATAGGACATTTCTCTTTTTTTACTAGAAGCGATAGATTCTTTATTGATCATACATTATCTCCATGTACAACTTATTATACCCAAGCATACCCTTTGATATACCCTAAGGGTTTTAAGGAATAAGTCAAAGTATAACTCATCATACACAAGATACTATGATGATCTCAAGTCCAAGGCACTTGTACTACTATCACTACATAAATTCCTATTGACAGGCAAGTAAAACTCCGTTGGGTATTCCTTAGCGAGCCACGTTCAGTGAACTTATTATCTAATAAACACCTACATAGTTGCTTTAGTGTCTCCACACAAATGATCATGAGATCAATCATCCTCAGCCAATGAGCACGCAACGTATGTACCAATCTATCCGGATTCACTAATCCCCAATTTAGTAATCCAACGATTGGGAACTATTTTAGTTTTAAGCTTTCTAAGAATTTAGATCTCATTAGAATGATTATCATCATTATTCTAAAAGCGTTGCTTAAAACTATGGGTTTATCACATATTATAAAACAACATCATGTAGATAATTAAAAGCCTTTAATAAATTAATACTTTTTATTAATAAATGAATAAGATTGTTTACAAAGTATATGCTTTATCATCAAACATGATTGGCTTGTGTGCATACTACTTTCAGGTTATTACGTATGCATCACGCCAGTTAAAGGATTATGAGAAGGTTTATCCTACTTATGATCTAGAATTGGCAGCTGTAGTTTTGAATTAAAAATCTGGAGATAGTATTTAGACGGGGAGAAGTGTGATATATACATGGACTATGAGAGTCTGAAATATATTTTCACACAGAAGGAGTTGAATATGAGGTAGAGAAGGTGATTAGAAGGGATAAAGGATCACGACTATGATATCTTATATTAGAACATCCCCAAATTCGGGTCCTAAATCACCACAGATTTGGTATACAATTTCTATAACTATTGCTGAAGATATAAACATAAATTGTTTATACATTAAACTTTATACACTATTCTCCAAGGTCAAGTAACCTTAACTTATACACAATTCATAAACTATCTAACATATAACATTATTGTCATACTATACAATTATAATTTAGCAGCACACATAGTCCCAAGCTGAACTTGGCTTTGTCCTTTCCTGTATCCGACGCATTTATCTTAATCTGCAATGTTTATCATGATATAGCAAGGGTGAGCATATGTTTGCCCAGTAAGTATAAGTTTATTTAAGGATATATCATGATTGAAAGAATTTGAATAATAAGATGGCTATAATTCAACAATATAGCTGTGAATTAGCATGAATAAATTTTTATAACTGAACGAGCATTGAACATGAACAAATATATCTGGACCAAATGATAATGAAGGTGATCAGCCTTTCATCCCTAATGAATATATGCAATATGCACAGAGTGCAATTAAACAATTCATAGACATGGCAATCAGCAATGATTAACCACAAGTATATTTGAATGAAACAACTCGAGGTCGAGTTAGAGAAAAACTTGCACAATAAATAAGTATAAGAAACTTGCTTATTCGGTCGATTACTGCTACACAGTATATAACGCTTTATCCGAAGACCTAATATTAGTAATATAGATCCCCACATTAGAATAATATAATCACAGTATAATACTGTTATATATAATCATAGAATAACCTAAATAAATAACACATAACCATATCATTCCACAAACTACCTAAGACTCGGTATCAAGTCAAACTATTTCAGTCTGAGTTGAAACCAACACAAATTTGACATCTCGACGGTCTAGTCAGATAAATCGCGAGCATAAAATCACTAAGACTTGGTCTAAACTGGTTCACAAATATTTTAGATAATTTATTATCAATCAAAATATTTTTCATAAGCTCGTAATAATTTTCAGATAATTATTACCATTTATCATGATTTTTCAGTCATTAATATCGTATTTATATTATTTAAATAAAACATAATTCTATTATCATTAATATTTATTTAAAATTAAATATTAATGAAATACATGTCATAATATTATAATATATTTATAATATCTCAAATTATTTTAATACTTTATTATTGCCTTTAAAATGATTTTAAAGTAATTAAAATCATTATTAAATAACTGTGATTAATATTAACATATTAATATTTTTCATGACAAAATATCAAAAGTTATATTTTATAACTTCAATTTTTTTATAACACTTAAATCATTTTTATATGATTTTTTAAATCATTAAATCTATTTTTCCATAATTTATTTAATATATTTAATAAATAAATTAATAACCATTAATATTAATTTATTAATTAAATTCATCATAAAATATTTAAAGTCATTAAAAATAACTTAAAATATTTTCTTATACCCTAATATAATTTTTCATGATTTTTTAAGTATTAAAATCATTTTAAATATTTTATTTAATATTATAATTAAATAAATTAAATTCCATTTATATTCCAAAATATTAAATATTTATGAAATATACTCAAAATAATTAAAAACTAATTTTTGGACTTTAAAATAATTTTTAAGAATTTATTTTGTATTTTTCATAATTAAAAACTATTTTTTTCTATTTATTTAATAAAATAATTTATTTTCCGAAATTAACCGTCGTTATAGGAGTTTTAGGCTACAAAACTGTGGCTAAAGGTGTTCTTCATGTTCTAGAGCAAAAATCCAGATCTTCATGACAGTTTGCAGGGTAGGTGGTTTGACCACCCATAAATTCATGTTCGTTAAGTTTTTGATTTGTCTAAAGTGTTAGTATTGTAGTATTTATGTAATACTACAGTCCAAGTTTCATGGCCATAACATAAGAAATCAGAGAGATCTAGGCTTCAAAAACCCGCATCCGAAGTCGTTTCTTCATTTCGGTTTTCAAGAAATGAAGAAAATCAAGAGTCAACCTTATGATCTTCATAACTTGCATCCTGAGCTTTCTTAGTGTGATTACAAGGTTTAATCATGTAGACTACATGTCAAGGAACAATTATATAAAATAATATCAACTTAACAACATCACCGACGTAAGATCTGGACCGGTCAAACTAGGCCAGAAAAACTGTTCTTGAACATTTCTGGAAAACCCATAAATGTTCATAGGCAGATGGTCAACCTAGGTTTGACCTTGAATAACTTTGATTCCTTGAATGATCTGGGGGTTCTAGAGGCATGAATGGGTAGCCTACATGTCAGTCTACCAATATATAACAACAACATAACCAAAAAACTTAACACCAGCAAGATCAAAGCCTTCAAAAATGGCTGTCAAAAATTCTGGGTTTCTGGGTTGCCCAGAAACTCAGAATTTCTGTTCGGTCAACTCACTTTGACCACTCATAACTTGAGTTATAGACATGATCTGACCATGCTTCGAGTTCCAGAACAAAGACCACATGGCATAGAACAAATTCATAACATAAAACACACATAACACCTAACACACACTGATCTAGGAGCCCTGACATGATCTGGGTTATAACAACCCTAACACTGATCTAGATGTTATGGATCTAAGTTATAACAACCCAGATCACTAAATGACACCCTTATACATAACTTTAAACATCTAAACACAAAGATTAACATGAATAATAAGGATTTCTAAGTTTAGGGTTTTATACCTTCTTATGCTTTGATTCTTGAATCTGATCCTTTGTTGCTGATCATGGAGTGTTAAGATATGATATTATCTTGTATTATCATACCCTTTCACTCTCAAATCCAAAAATCTAGAAAGAGAATGGTCTTGGCTATTTTGAAAAGTCAAGTGAGCTTTCTCTCACTTTAATGCCTTATATTTGATACTTTGAATCTACTGTTGCTAGTTGGCTGAGATAAATGACTGAAGGCAGTGATTTTTAGTCACATAGAGTTGTTGAAATTGGTGAACAACTCACATTTGGCAAGATTTGCAAGTTATGTCCAAATAATGCAACAAGGGTAAATGTGTCATTTTGCATACAATTTTAATGGCTAACTTGTCATTTGCCCTAACCCTTAGGGTTTAGGGTTTAACCCTAAGATTTCACCATTTGATTTTCCTACGATTTTCTTATTAGGCTAAAATAAAAATTTTAGTTACTAAAAAAATAAATTAGGGTTTCCTAATCACTTAGGAATTGTAATTAGGATTAATATTTCCTAATTCAAATTAAAATTATCTAATTACCAATTAGGGTTTCTAATTTATAAATTAGGGTTTCTAATTATTAGAATTTCTAATTAATCATTAGGGTTATCCCTAATTAGATTGTAATTAATACACAAAAGCTTTATAAATAGCATTTAAATTCCCAAACTAGGGTTTTGAATATCCGAATTAGGGTTTCCGATTCCCAGAACTTAAATTAGGGTTTTCGGCTCAATATTAGGGTTTCTTACAAATCGCTAGGATTTTCTAACTGAACATTGACGTTCTTAATATACACTTAGAATTTGTCACAAATATAGATTATCTGGTCAACCCTTAACCCTGAACCACATTTTGTACACATACATGACCATACACACAGAACATATACACTTATATACATAATGCTGAATAATTCATTACAAAAATTTTTAAATTCATAAAATTTCTTTCTAGAAATGTCAAATCCATTCACTTATTTTTTGTTTAGGTTCTAATATTGAACCTTAAATCAATCAATTATGATTTTAAAAAATTTCTAAATTCTCGGGTTGTCACATATATCATATAGGGAAGGTAAATGTAGTAGCCGACACGTTAAGTAGGAAGGGTAGGGAAAAGCTATCGATGTTAATGACTCAAAATGAGTTAATAACAGAGATGGCGGGAATGGAGTTAGAAGTTAATTTACGGAATGAAGCGGTAGAATCTTATTCACAATGTAGACTCAATCCACGAAAAATGGAACGAGTTAAGGAAGTACAACTAGGTAACGAGGGAAGCGAGCAAATGAAAAAGAGTATGAAGGATGAAGAGAAGACCACGTATAATCTTGTTTTGAAGGAGAAATTTGAGTTCCAAATAATTCATAAGTTAAAAGAAAAATAGTGAGTAAAACCGTAGTTCGAGGTGCTTGATACATCCAGGTAGTATTGCGATGTATTAAGACCTTCGACAGAACTTGGGTTAGCCAAATATGAAAAGAGAGATTTCGTAATGTGTTAGTAAGTGCTTAACTTCACACTCAGATTATTGATAGGAAGGGACAAGTCATGAGAAATAAGATATTACCTTCGGTGAAGGTGAAATGGAGGAACCACAATGCCGAAGAAGCAACGTGGGAACTCAGGATTAAAATGAAAAAAATATTTCCTCATTTGTTTATGTGTTGTAGCGAGATTCTGGGGACAGAATCCTTATAAGTGGGGAAGAATGTAACGCCCGAGAAAATCGGATTTTTATGAGAATTAAATTTTTATTTGATTATGTGGATTAAATGAATTTAATTGATTATTTATGTGAGTAAGCTATGTGAAGGTCGTTCTATGACCTAGAAGGTGAAAATGTGGTTAGGATTTTGGCCACGTAATAGAATTAAAGTGTTTGAATTTCCAAGACAAAAATAAAAGTTTTCTGAGAAATTTCCGTAAAAACACTACTCACAAATTTCTGCTCAGGAATTAATTTTGAACTTCCGAGAAACGCGTGATGATAGAATTCTAAGACGAGATGGAATATCCAATAATATTTCAGTTATGGCGAACAAAGTTTTTGGAAAATGAAGTTTTTGTTGGCGGACATAAAACCTAACGGTTAGGGAAAGTGATTTCCGAGAAGGAATTGAAATGCGTATAATGAATTAAAGCGATGATCGTATAATACGTAAGTATTGTACGAGGTAATGAATATGAGTATAATACGAGTATGTATGAATGATGGTATGTCGTATATGAATAAGTATACGAGTTAGAATACGAAATTAATACGTAGACAATACGTTATAAGGCTTTAAGCCAAATGTATTGGATTTATAGGATTATGTAGGAAATTGTAATGTCCAATTGGAATTATGATAAAGCCCAAGTTTAGGAATGGATAAGTCCAATATGAATTAATGAACAAGCCTAATGTTTGTTTAATGCAAGCCTAAATATAAGTTAAGTTAATTAAGCTAATTGAATGTAAAGCCCAAAGTAAGAATCCAATGGGTAAGCATAAACCATGGGGCAATCCATGGGTGATCCAAAGTAATGAGCAAGTAAACTTAATGGTTAAGCAAAGGATAAGTTAAGTAATGTCCAAGTAAAGTGATTATGCTTGGTGGCTAAGTAAAGTGCTTATACTTGGTGGCTAAGAAAGAGATAAGCTATGTGATGATCAAGTAAACTTAATGGCTAAGTAAAGGATAAGTTATGTGGTGAACAAGCAAAAGATATAAGTTGTGGAGGCCAAGTAAACTTGGTGATCAAATAAGGAATAGTAAGGAGGTTTAATTAAGGAGGTGGATGGCTTATTGACCATTAAGCTCTTATTTAGGATTTCCTATAAATAAGAAGGATGCTAGCTCATTTGTTGGTTGTTTTTATTTCATCCAACATCATAAGTGCTTATTGGTTAGAGAGAAAAAGCTAGAAAAGCTAGAAAAGCTAGTCTTTCATAGTTGAAGAAGGAGATCAAAGCTTAATCAAGTGATCTTCAAGGGTAAGATCCTAAACCATGAATCTCTTTCTCTTCAATTGTTAGAGAAGTGAATAATGGTAGAACATGTATGCTAAGAAGAATTAAAAATGATTAATCAAAGGACTTAAGCCTTAATAAGTCATAAATAAGTAATTCGTAATCATATAAGTTATAAACTTATGAAGAACAAGTAAGAACTAATCATGTATATAAGTTAATGAAATATGTATGTTAAGATGTTAGTATGATGGATTGAATCCATTTGAAACTATGAACAAATCATAAGTAACGAAGTCATGGCGAAATTCACGAGTTCAGACGATAATGGTCGAAATCGTGAAATTCTCGGAATGGAAGTCAAATTTTGACATTGAGCTCGAAAACGATGGTTTTCGATGGAGTATAGTCTCATTTGGCATTCTAGAGTTGCGGACTCAAAAATGACCGAATTTCGACTTAGAACGATGTAACGAGCGTTGAACATTCACGGACGTTTATCATTTTTCGTTAAAATGAACTAAGTGAATTTCGAGTTAATGAATTCAAAAATGAAAAATTCTTGTATAAAAGCGTAGAGTATGTAATTTGTAAGCTAATGGCTTTTGAACGAGCCAATTCGGACTTATAACGAAGAAGTTATGAGCCCAGGAATCTCACCTAAGAATTTTACTGTACAAATTTTCTGGGACTGAGGTCTGGCGCCTCGATGCGAACGAGCTTTTAAAGCCATGCACAGTGCCGGGCGAAGGGAGTAGCCACTCGCGTCAGGCTGTAGTGTATAGTAGGACCAGAATCTTTGAAGAGTGGCACTTGCACCACTACTATAGTAAAGGGATGCCACGCCGCGACGCCGGTAGTAGAAATTTGTTGACCAAGTTGATTGTGAACCCAATGGTTTGCAAGATAAGTATGGGACATGTAATTACTTAACGGACATGATAAGACCTTTCTTAAATCGCTTTTATATTGATGACATTAGGAATTTAATGTTGTTTAATGAGTAGTTAAACGAAGAACGTAAAGTAAACTATAAGAAAGTGAACTGTATTCAACGACGATGATACT
The DNA here is from genome assembly GCA_020205605.1 of Panax ginseng. Taxonomy (NCBI): domain Eukaryota; kingdom Viridiplantae; phylum Streptophyta; class Magnoliopsida; order Apiales; family Araliaceae; genus Panax; species Panax ginseng. The sequence goes on along the minus strand of CM035139.1, from coordinate 85,552,980 downwards.
TAAACAATGGTTGGTAAGTAACAGATTAATAACGTAAGAACGTTAGTAAGCCGTGAGGATGAATGATTAACTCAAAACGAGTTGTATTAATGAAGTAAAACCACTTAAGACATAGAAGAGAAAGAAGTTGGTAAGAACGATGTAAATTATAACGGCAGGCCGGAACCAATAATAACAAATCTAAAACATGATTAGATTGAGAAGAAGGGTAAGATTCAGTAGGAACCATGTATGTTCATTCATGACCTAATGTGGTATGTTATGTGGTTATGTGTTGTAGAGACCGTAAAGACTCAAAGGAAAAGTAATTTTACTGTAGCAGACGCTGAAGGCAAGTTTTTTTATCGCTTGTCTAACCTTCGTGTTAGCTAGGTTTTCAGTGATTCATGTTATGAGATGCATGAATGGTTTTAAAGAAAGGGTCGATGCCAGTTTTAACTCGGCTAGACTAATTTTGAAAGATTGATTGATTTATTTACAAGTCATTCAATATAGAATTGATAACGCTATCCTACGCCAATTCTTTTGTACGGATTCAAGGTAAGCCTAAGTATGAATAAACAAATGTATTTTACATAGATTATTCGATGGGCACGCGAGGTTGCCATAACTTAAACGTAAATACGTTTAACGGAGGACTGTTGATCAACATAGAGTACAATAGGCTGATCACCTAGAAGAGCTCGTACGAAATATCGGACTTACGGTCTTAGTACCTGGTTGTCCTTTTCATGAATAAAATCTAAAGAGAATGTTCATGGTCTATGGACCTACTCAGAATTTTCCAAGCTACTATATGTATTTCGGAATTGTTTTATGAGATGAGAAGTACTATTCAATGTTTTATAGTACTTCATAACTATTGTTCAGTTAATGAAGAATAATCATATGATTCTCGAAGTGGTATTTATATAATATATTGTTAGACTTGCTGAGCTAGTTATGCTTACTTCTTGCTTGAATCATATGATTGCAGCTAAGGTCGAGCGAACCGAGGGTTTTAGTAGAGATAAAGGCAAGGCGAAGATGAATGATTAGTTTATTTTGTAATAGACTAGTATGTTTGTATGAATTATATTATGATGAACTAAGAATGTAACAGTTTCAGAACCTGGGAACGGGATGTATAGTTATTAATGTAATAAGAATGTCATTGATACACATATTTTGATGTTGTTTCAATAGAATGAATGTACAATTATGAGTACCGTGTAGCACCATCTGTCGGGTTAAAAGATACCCGAATTTGGGGGCGTCACAGGTTGGTATCAAAGCATTAAGTTATAAAACTTAAGAGGGGAAGAACCTTAGGCTAATAATCTCGTTAGGGAAGGAAAAGTTCGAAGGAAGTAAACTCGAGATTTACTTAAGTCTAATGAGTTAATAAGGTATTGAGGAAACTCAGTACCGAAAGATTTAAAAGATGGAAATTAATCCTAAATAAATTAAATGTGATTCGTGCTTATACTATTGTGTATTATGTACTAATCAACATGTTATGTGTTATTGTAGATGTCGATCGATAGCTTGATGTATAGAGATATACATGTGATGAGCGAAGAAATGGTAAACAGAGTAGAGCTTGTACCTATGCCAGCCAAGTGAGGTACCATTAGTGATTCTAGGCGAGTGGAGCCAAATGAGTACTTTTTTGAGGAGAACTACTCCGAGGGAGATATGGATATAACATCATACCTTAATATGATGATCAATGTGGAGGAAGAAATGGAGGTAACATCGGTTAATATGATGGTACCTGCACAAGAGTCAACACCTCCAGTTGCAATGAGAGCATTGTATTTGGCAGTGCTTGACAGGAATGTGCAACTGAGTACAGTTGTGCAGAATCAGAATGAAGATATTAGTTATCTCCATGAAAGAAAGGAGTCTGCGGAAGTAGATTTTGATTCAGAGCACGATGAAAAGGTTCTTATGACAAATAAGGCTAGGGACTATAAGGAAGAAGCAGACGAAGTTCGTAAGAAACTGGTTGAGAAAGACCAGAAGATAGCACGGATGTCTTACATCCATGAGAGTGCACAAAAGTTAGGATTTAAAAGCATAGGTCCGCTGGAGTTCAAAGGAACGACGGACCCAATAGAGGCCCAAACATTGGTGAAAGAAATAGAGAAGGCATTTGTTATTACAAACGTAGCTGAGGCGCAAAAGACTTCTTTTGCGACTTACATGATGAAAGGGGAAGCCAACTTTTGGTGGGAGGCTCACCGGGGTGGGGCTACTGTTGGGTAAAATCTAATTACGCACAACACACAAGTATACGTGGTCAACAAGTAATAAAGTGATAAGTTGAGTATCGTTGCCACAGAGAATTATTTAATAAAAACTCACCAAGTACTAACTCGTAATCAACTCAATCTTATTTAAACAAATGATTTAATAATTTAATTTAAAATAATTAAATAAACTATTACTAACTATCCCTAGAATGAAACAAGATATTAAAGACTTGAGATTACAATTTCACTTATTGTTACATTTAAATCAACACACTTCTGTTAAGCCAAATTATTTATCTTTGGATTGTTAATCAAGAACACGAAAGTAAAATATGGCCATCTCTCAATGCACCATACTCATATCAAATCAAATCCATAGATGATAGAATCAATTTGAACACCCTAATTAACTAACCCACTTTATCTCTATGTGAATTACAATTAAAAAGGGTTTAAGTTCAAGTTCTTATTAGACTACATATGGCGTAAAGGTATATCTCTATCCTAAACACGAATCATGAATTCCATCCATGCAGAAATCATAAACACATGCTATTATGATCAGATCTAAATCTATACTTCATCTCTCGAGTTCATATAGATTATCACGGTAATTGTTAGCTAGGCAATTAAGCAATTAAGTCCAAACCATAATAGACAATCCAAATATAGCTAATAAGACTAACAAAGAAGCATATCAAAGTAAACTACACAAGAAGATCCATAATAATCTCAAAATAGAGTTTAATTCATAAATAAACTAGAATCCATCATCCACAATTGACTAAGCATTAAAAAGATACAAATAAATAAGAAAAGAAATTAGAATTAAGATAACCAAATCTGCATTCTTTTGCTTCCAATTTGATTCTCCAATGATAATCAATAGCTTCAATCTTCAATTCTAATCTAATCTAGGGTTCCTAATCTAAGAAAGAAAGTAAAGAATTAGCTCTTAGAAATCTATCCCAAGAGGGATTTTATAGACTCTTAGAACTAGCCTCCCAATCCAAGTAAAACTCAAGTATTTAGAGTTCTAATGAACATCCTAGCAAGTTAGGCAACTAAGAATCCTATTCTAGCTCAATTTGGACACCAAATAACCCATTTTCACTCCTTTCCCCGCCACCTTAAGCGCTTTTCGGACCGACCCTAGACCTTCTGGCGTAGTCCGCGCGCTGGTCAATCGAAACTCTGGTGTCTGGCGCTTTCGGCCAAGGCGTAAGCGTAATCGATGCCACTCTTGTTTTACTGCTGCGACGTCCTTTGGTAAAATAGGAATAACATTTGATCCGCTTAGATTTACGGGGCCTGCCACCTATAAAATCGAAGATATCGACGAGATCTATAACTTTCGTTCTTTGAGCTTTGACAAATTCGAATTCAATAAAGGCGGAAATCGGGTTTGAAGTAGATGCTATGTAATTGGCAAGTATGACAACTCTTAGCTTTGATCTTCGTTGATAAAAAGGCCATAACTCTTGCATCCGAACCTCCGATGGGGTTGATTCAAGATGTTTGGAAAGCTAAGAAGTAGAGCTACCATAAAATCCAAGTTCCAAGCCAAGAACATGCATCCAACTTGGTGTTAAAAGTCCTTCAATATTCCCTTCTTGCATTTGCTTGCGTATTTTAGTCCAAAAGATGTCCGAATTGCTTTTCCTTGCTTCTTCATGCCAATGTCATGTCATAGCCTACAAATAACATAAAATGTATGAAAGGTAACTAACAAACATAGGTTCAAACAAATAATTCAAGTAATAGATACCGAATAAGTAGGTATAAAACCTACTTATCAAATACCCCCAAACTTAAACCTTTGCTTGTCCTCAAGCAAAAACATGAATTAGACAGATTCATCCTCTAGCAATGATCCACCCAAATAATGAATCAATATGAATTCGATCAATGGCCTCAAAGGTTACAACAAATTATAACCCATGGAAAATTTCAAAACAATGTCATGTCTATAATTTCAACAACTTTCGTTAGATTCACATTTACTCTTGATCCTTTAAGTGCGTGTGTGCATCCATATGTTCAATCCAATCATGATTTAGATTAAATCAACCAATACTCATAAAAGATTTTCAAAAATGACTTTCAAAACTTCTTATCACATCAATCACCGCTAATATAGACATAACACAAATTTTTCTTGAGGATCAACTGGATATTTAAACTTTTAAGCATGTAAGAACCCTTTTCAAGTATTTCAAACATACATATTTTCTTTTTTTTCTATTTAGTGAGTGCGTTTTACGCTCCATCCCACTTTCTACTTTTCATTGAACGAGTGCGTTTGACGCTCCATCTCGCTTTCCACTTTTCATTGAACGAGTGCGTTTTACGCTCCATCTCGTGCTTGTGTTTATGGGGAGTGCGTGTTACGCTCCATCTCGACCCACCACAAGATTCAATTATTCAACTCGGGAAGGTTCCAATAATTTTTTTTTCATAAATACTCCAAGATTTCCCCCAAACTTATGTGAGTGCCTAATTTTCACTTCGAATGATGCTCAAATAAGATATCTCAAGTTGCAATGGTATCTTTCATAAGCATTTAGCCAAAAAAAAAATTTCAATCCCAACTGGCTAAACAAATGGATATGTATAAAAAAATTTAAAAATTTAGCAAGTAATGTGAAACCCAACTAACTAGTTAAAATATAGACTAAGCATGCTCATCAATTCTCCAAGAGTTAACAATATCAACCACCCACTTATCATTGGCCAAAATCAAATTCCATCAAAACATTGCCCAAGTAAATACTAAACATGATAAATACCCCAAAATTAAAAGCAGACATTGTCTTGAATGGTTAAGATAGGAAAAATTAAAGAGAGGACTTCCCGACACATATTGCAATTTATCTCCTTATGCTGCGAAGTTTGAAGAATAGGTTAAGCACATTGGAATGAATCAGGCATCACACTTGAGTTGGACTTGACTAACCTGTGAATATGATAGAAGCAAGCTTATTAAATCCTAAAAAAAATGAAAAAATTCTATCAACTAATATGAAACCTAAAAAAGAAAAACTACAAATAAAAATTAAACTTGGGTTGCCTCTCAATAAGCGCTTGATTTATAGTCTTTCAGCCAGACTTTGTCTGGTCAACGCTATCCAATTCCTCTTCGGAAATTGAGGAACCCTCCATCCATTGGAAATAATGTAGCTTTTGGTAGGTTCCCAATTGTGATAGCCATTACTTTAAAGTCACCTAGCATGCTCTGATTTGGTATGATCTCAATCAAGAACGTCCCACAACTAGGTGTTTTCTCCATTGTGTATGTGATCACTTTGGGGCATGGAAGCTTGTCACACACAATGGGCTCTTCGTCTATCCTCTCTTTCTTGTCCCACCATGGATTCATTGTTGCACTAGCTCTCATGTCATATAGAGCCTTGTCGACGACATGACTACCAAGTGGGCATGATTTTGCAAATCTGACTGACTCGTTGATCTTTGGTGGAGACCCATTTAGATCTTCGTCGACCTCTATTTCATTATCCCCAATTGTCTCCACACTTCCGATATCTTGTGGCTCATCCAGTCGCAGATTCGATTCGGGTTATCTATCAATTTCGTCATCCATATCATAAAGCCAAGTGTTTGGAGGAAGGTTGCTTACGGCTTTGGTCATTTGATCTATCTTATTCTGCAGATTTTGAATTGCTATCTCTTGATTCTTAATTGACCACTCTTGATTAATCCTCCTCTCCTCAGTTGATGCTATAAAATTGGACAACAATTCCTCCAATCTCGAATTATCTGTCTCAGTTTTTGAATTCATGTATTGAGGACCATGAGTTGAAGTGGTGATGAGTTGTTCCATTCGATTATTAAAATTTTGGGTTGATAACTCCTGACTCATTATCATCTCTTCTTTTTCTGCTATAATCCTTAACATGAATTCTTTGAAATCTGAATTGTCTTCTTGTTGCATTGGAGGTGGATTTGAGAAATTTGATGGATATGTTGGATTTGGAGCGTTGTATTGGTCTTCATAAGTATAGCTCCATGACGAATCCGGGTGATACCCCCAAACTTGATGATAATTAGCATATGTATAATCGTTGAGGTATTCACCACCGTACTGTACCGGCCCAAGATTGATGGTGCATTGATTACTCGGGTGATTGCCAGCACAATAGTCACACATAACTGCCATCCTTCGACTCCTTTGGGCTGCAAAAACGTCCAACTTCCTCGAAAGTTCTTCAATCTGTGCTGATATTGCAGAAAATGCATTAAGTCCATCAATCCGCATTTCCCTTCGTTGAGTCATGTTCGTGTATGGCCATTGATACGCAAAGTCATCCATGGTACCTAAAACGAGAGAAAAATAAGAAGATAATAAAATAAAATAAAAATAAAGAAAGAAAAAAAATGTTTAAATTAAGACTAATTTGATTGAAATTAATATTGGCAAAAATATATTAAACTAATTCCCGTGACGACGCCCAAAAAACTTGTTGGGTAAAATCTAATTACGCATACGTGACGCAAGTATCACGTGGTCAACAAGTAATAAAGTGATAAGTTGAGTATCGTTCCCACAAAGAATTATTTAATAAAAATCACCAAGTACTAACTCGTAATCAACTCAATCTTATTTAAACAAATGATTTAATAATTTAATTTAAAATAATTAAATAAACTATTACTAACTATACCTAGAATGAAACAAGATATTGAAGACTTTAGATTACAATTTCATTTATTGTTACATTTAAATCAACACACTTCCTGTTAAGCCAAATTATTTATACTGGATTGTTAATCAAGAACACGAAAGTAAAATATGGCCATCTCTTAATGCACCATACTCATATCAAATCAAATCCACAGATGATAGAATCAATTTGAACACCCTAATTAACTAACCCACTATATCTCTATGTGAATTACAATTAAAAAGGGTTTAAGTTCAAGTTCTTATTAGACTACATATGGCGTAAAGGTATATCTCTATCCTAAACACGAATCATGAATTCCATCCATGCAGAAATCACAAACACATGCTATCATGATTAGATCTAAATCTATACTTCATCTCTCGAGTTCATATAGATTATCACGGTAATTGTTAGCTAGGCAATTAAGCAATTAAGTCCAAACCATAATAGACAATCCAAATATAGCTAATAAGACTAACAAAGAAGCATATCAAAGTAAACTACATAATAAGATCCATAGTAATCTCAAAATAGAGTTTAATTCATAAATAAACTAGAATCCATCATCCACAATTGACTAAGCATTAAAAAGATACAAATAAATAAGAAAAGAAATTAGAATTGAGATAAATAAATCTGCATTCTCTTGCTTCCAATTTGATTCTCCAATGATAATCAATAGCTTCAATCTTCAATTCTAATCTAATCTAGGGTTCCTAATCTAAGAAAGAAAGTAAAGAATTAGCTCTTAGAAATCTATCCCAAGAGGGATTTTATAGACTCTTAGAACTAGCCTCCCAATCCAAGTAAAACTCAAGTATTTAGAGTTCTAATGAACATCCTAGCAAGTTAGGCAACTAAGAATCCTATTCTAGCTCAATTTGGACACCAAATAACCCATTTTCACTCCTTTTCTTGCTTTAGCTCACTCGGCAACGCAATGCCCTAGACCTTCTGCAGCACGATCTGCGCTCTGGTCGAAAACTTCTGGTGTCTAGCGTGCTCATTGCTAGGCATAAAGCGATCGGCGCCACTCTGTTTTCTACTGCGACGTCCTTTGGTAAAACAGGTATAACATTTGATCCGCTTGGAGTTACGGGGCCTGCCACCTATCAAATCGAAGATAACTTTCATTCTTTGAGATTTGACAAATTCGAATTCGATAAAGTCATAAATCGGGCTTGAAGTAGATGTTATGTAATTGGCAAGTATGACAACTCTTAGCTTTGATCTTCGTTGATTAAAAGGCCATAACTCATGCATCCGAACTCCGATTGGGATGATTCAAGATGTTCCGAAAAGCTAAGAAGTAGAGCTACCATAAAATCTAAGTTCCAAGCCAAGAACATGCATCCAACTTGGTGTTAAAAGTCCTTCAATATTCCCTTCTTGCCTTTGCTTGCGTATTTTAGTCCAAAAGATGTCCGAATTGCTTTTCCTTGCTTCTTCATGCCAATGTCATGTCATAGCCTATAAAATAACATAAAATATATGAAAAGGAACTACCAAACATAGGTTCAAGCAACTAATTCAAGTAATAGATACCGAATAAGTAGGTATAAAACCTACTTATCAGCTAGAACAAATGCAGTTACGTGGGAACAGTTCAAGAAAGTATTCTTCGAGAACTATTTCCCTACAAACATGTAAGGGAGGATGGAGATTAAGTTCTTAGAACTTAAGCAAGGGGACATGACGGTTCCTCAGTACGCAGCCAAGTTCAATGAATTGGCAAGGTTTTCTCCACACCAAGTGGACACTGAGGAGAGGAAGGCTCATAGGTTTGAGCAAGGCCTAAAACCCTGGCTCTATAGTAGGATTTCTGTGTTCTAGAGTGCTTCCTATGGGACCATTTTGGAGAAAGCAGTTATTGCGGAAGGTGGTAGTGAGGCGTTGACCCAATACCACTAAGAGAGAAAGAATAAGAGCATGAGAGAGGGAGGAAACAAGGCAGAGAGTGCCAGTGGTAGTGGCATTATGCCAAAAAGAAAGAATTTTAACTCTAGGAAAACTGGAGTGGGACAAGGGGATCCTAAGCGTAGGATCGAAGCATGTAAGACATGTGGAAAGAATTATCTAGGAGTCTGTTTGAAGGGGAAATCAGTTTGTTATAACTGTGGGTAAGAGGGTCATATATCACCCAATTGTCCTAATCCTAAGAAAAACCATGGCTGTTTTGTATGTGGATCGTTGGACCACATGGCAAGAAATTGCCCAAAAAAGGGGTCGGAGGAGAGTAAGGGTGTTAGTAGTGGTAAGTTAGCCATTATTAGACAACCATCATTGGGTAGACCTATGGCTCGTACTTTTAATATGACCGTCCAAGATGCAGTTGCATCAGCGGATGTAGTAACATGTATCATTCCAGTCAATACGATGAATGCTTATGTGCTATTTGATTGGAGTGCTACTTTTCTTTTATAGCATGTGAATTGCTAAGTGATTAAGTTTATTCTGAAAGGATTATAAATACCTTTAAAATGTTAAGGTAGAGAATGAGGACATAACTTTCGTTAAATATATTCATGGGAATTGTTTCATGGATAATAGAGGTAATAAAGTATCGGTGGATAAGTACCGATAAGGTTGAGAGAATTTGAAGCAATTCTCCGTATGAATGAGTTAATTAACCATAGAACTTTAATAAATTATCAGAATAAAAGTGTGAATCTTCGGTTTTCTAAGAAAATCCAAGGAAGTATTTTATGGTAATAAATCACCGAAATGTTCTTGTTGTCTAACCATGACGCAAGCTAAGAGGATGTGGAGGGAGAGGTGTATAGAATATCTGTGCCATGTTGTGGACACTCAGAACGAAAGAGTACTGATGTTATCAGTAAATAAGAAGGATGAGTCGTTACTTTTGCGTATCGACTAGTGTAAAAGGAGTAAGTTAACGAATAAGAATAAATACCCATTGCCTAGGATAGATAATCTATCTGATCAGTTGAAACGGACAATGTATTTTTTTCTAAGATAGATTTGTGTATGGGGTATCGTCTATTGAAAGTAAGGAAGAAGTTAGACTTTCTATAAGGGGCGCTGAGCAAGTCAGTGGAAAAATAATAGGTACTCTTGTGAGGTGCTATGGTTGAAAGTACCATTAGCGTCATAGAGTGTTCAAATAATATTTGGACGAGTGTGTCGTAATTATCATAGGTGATATTCTAGTTTATTCTAAGACGTCAGAAGATCACACTGAACATTTAAAGATGACAGAAATGGACGGACAAGTCATGAGAAATAAGAAGGGACAAGTCATGAGAAATAAGATATTCCCACTCAGATTATTGATAGGAAGGGACAAGTCATGAGAAATAAGATATTACCTTCGGTGAAGGTGAAATGGAGGAACCACAATGCCGAAGAAGCAACGTGGGAACTCAGGATTAAAATGAAGAAAATATTTTGTCATTTGTTTATGTGTTGTACCGAGATTCTGGGGACAAAATCCTTATAAGGGGGGAAGAATGTAACGCCCGAGAAAATTGGATTAAATGAATTTAATTGATTATTTATGTGAGTAAACTATGTGAAGGTCGTTCTATGACCTAGAAGGTGCAAATGTGGTTAGGATTTTGGCCACGTAATAGAATTAAAGTGTTTGAATTTCCAAGACAAAAATAAAATTTATCTTAGAAATTTTCGTAAAAACACTATTCACTAATTTCTGCTCGGGAATTATTTTTGAACTTCCGAGAAACGCGTAATGATAGAATTCTAAGATGAGATGGAATATCCAATAATATTTCAGTTATGGCGAACAAAGTTTTTGCTTGCGGACTTAAAACCTAACGGTTAGGGAAAGTGATTTCCGAGAAGGAATTGAAATGTGTATAATGAATTAAAACGATGATCTTATAATACGTAGGTATCGTATGAGGTAATGAATACGAGTATAATACAAGGTATTATATGAGTATGTATGAATGATGGTATGGCGTATATGAATAAGTATACGAGCTAGAATACGAGATTAATATGTAAACAATACTTTATAAGGCTTTAAGCCAAATGTATTGGATTTATAGGATTGTATAGGAAATTGTAATGTCCAATTGGAATTATGATAAAGCGCAAGTTTAGGAATGGATAAGTCCAATATGAATTAATGAACAAGCCCAATGTTTGTTTAATGCAAGCACAAATATAAGTTAAGTTAATTAAGCTAATTGAATGTAAAGCCCAAAGTAAGAATCCAATGGGTAAGCATAAACCATGGGGCAACCCATGGGTGATTCAAAGTGATGAGAAAGTAAACTTAATGGTTAAACAAAGGATAAGTTAAGTAAAGTCCAAGTAAAGTGCTTATGCTTGGTGGCTAAGTAAAGTGCTTATATTTGGTGGCTAAGCAAGATATAAGTTATGTGATGATCAAGTAAACTTAATGGATAAGTAAATGATAAGTTATGTGCTGAGCAAGAAAAAGATATAAGTTGTAGAGGAGGTTTAATTAAGGAGGTGGATGGCTTATTGACCATTAAGCCCTCATTTAGGATTTCTTATAAATAAGAAGGATGTTAGCTCATTTGTTGGTTGTTTTTTATTTCATCCAACATCATAAGTGCTTATTGGTTAGAGAGAAAAAGCTAGAAAAGCTAGAAAAACTAGTCTTTCATAGTTGAAGAAGGAGATCAAAGCTTAATCAAGTGATCTTCAAGGGTAAGATCCTAAACCATTATTTTCTTTCCCTTCAATTGTTAGTGAAGTGAGTAATGGTAGAACATGTATGCTAAGAAGAAGTAAAAATGATTAATCAAAGGACTTAAGCATTAATAAGTCTAAATAAGCAATTCGTAATCATATAAGTTATAAACATATGAAGAACAAGTAAGAACTTATCATGTATATAAGTTAATGAAATATGTATGTTAAGATGTTAGTATGATGGATTGAATCCATTTGAAACGATGAACAAATCATAAGAAACGAAGTCATGGCAAAATTCACGAGTTCGGATGATAATCGTCGAAATCGTGAAATTCTCGGAATGGAAGTCAAATTTTGACATTGAGCTCGAAAACATTGGTTTTCGATGGATTATAGTCTCATTTGGCATTATAGAGTTGTGGACTCAAAAAATGATCGAATTTTGACTTAGAACGAAGAAACGTGCGTTAAACGTTCACACGAACGTTTATCATTTTTATTAAAATGAACTAAAAGGTGAATTTTGAGTTAACCAAGTCAAAAATGAAAACTTCTTTCATGAAAGCATAGAGTATGTAATTTGTGAGCTAATGGCTTTTGAACGAGCCAATTCGGACTTATAACGAAGAAGTTATGAGCCCGGGAATCTCACATAAGAATTTAAGCATAAAAATTTTTGATCGAGGTTAAAGTGCAGCCGCCTTGCGCCTGAAGCTTTATAAGTCACCGCAATGGTGAAGGGAGGGAGTGGCCACTACAGAGTCGCGCCATAGTGCCACTCGAAGGCATAATCCTCACATCGCAGTGGTAGGTATGCGATGGGACCGGATATTGAAGGGTGGCGTGGCTGTACTACTATAATAAAGGGATTGGCCGCCATGGCGCCATTTGTGAGAAATTTGTTTACCAAGTTGATTGTGAACCCAATGGTTTGCAAGACAAGTATGGGACATGTAGTTACTTAACAACCATGATAAGACCTTTCCTAAATCGCTTTTATAGTGATGACATTAGGAATTTAATGTTGTTTAATGAGTAGTTAAACGAAGAATGTAAAGTAAATTATAAGAAAGTGAAGTGTATTCAATGACGATGATACTTAAACAATTGTTGGTAAGTAACGGATTAATAAAGTAAGAACGTTAGTAAGCCGTGATGAAGAATGATTAACTCAAAACGAGTTGTATTAATGAAGTAAAACCACTTAAGACATATAAGAGAAAGAAGTTGGTAAGAACGATGTAAATTATAATGGCAAGCCAGAACCAATAATAACAAATCTAATACATGATTAAATTGAGAAGAAGGGTAAGATTCAGTAAGAACCATGTATGTTCATTCATGACCTAATGTGGTATATTATGTAGTTATGTGTTGTAGAGACCGTAAAGACTCAAAGAAAAAGTAATTTTACTGTAGCAGACGCTGAATGCAAGTTTTTTTATCGCTTATCTAACCTTCGTGTTAGTCAGGTTTTCAGTGATTCATGTTATGAGATGCATGAATGGTTTTAAAGAAAGGGTCGATGCTAGTTTTAACTCGGCTAGACTAATTTTAAAAGATTGATTGATTTATTTACAAGTCTTTCAATATAGAATTGATAACCCTATCCTATGCCAATTATTTCGTACGGATTCAAGGTAAGCCTGAGTATAAATAAAAAAATGTATTTTACATTGATTATTCGATGGGCACGCGAGTTTGCCAAAAACATAAATGTAAATACATTTAACGGATGAGTGTTGATCAACATAGAGTACAATAGGCTGATCACCTAGAAGTGCTTGCAAGAAATATCGGACTAACGGTCTTAGTACCGGGTTGTCCTTTTCATGAATAAAAGCTAAAGAGAATGTTCATAGTCTATGGACCTACTCAGAATTTTCCAAGCTACTATATGTATTTCAGAATTATTTTATAAGATGAGAAGTGCTATTCAATGTTTCATAGTACTTCATAACTATTGTTCAGTTAATGAAGAATAATCATATGATTCTCGAAGTGGTATTTATATAATATATTGTTAGACTTGCTGAGCTAGTTATGCTCACTTCTTGCTTGAATCATATGATTGCAGCTAAGGTTGAGCAAACCGAGGGTTCCAGCAGAGATAAAGACAGGCAAAGATGAATGATTAGTTTATTCTATAATAGACTAGTATGTTTGTATGAATTATATTATGATGAACATAGAATGTAACCGTTTCAGAACCTGGGAACGGGATGTATTGTTATTAATGTAATAAGAATGTCGTTGGTACACATATTTTGATGTTGTTTCAATAGAATGAATGTACAGTTATGAGTACCGTGTAGCACCATCTGTCGAGTTGAAAGATACCTAAATTTGGGGGCCTCACAGGATGGGGTTACGTGGGAACAGTTCAAGAAGGTATTCTGTAACAACCCGATATTTTCTATATAAATAAATCAGAAATTTTGCGTATAATATTTTTTATTAAAATAATTATGGGGAATATGTGCCAAGATAATGTGTATATGTATTTATGTGATAATTAAAAATATATTTAATACATGAATTATTACAAATAATTTTTATGTTAGAATTATTTATCATTATAAATTATATTCTTATAATAATTAATTTTATAGTGAAAATGTTTTTATTAATTATTTTCTATGAAAATATAATTATTTATTATTTATTTAATATATGAAATGATTTTTGGAATTATTACAATAATTATTTTATTATAAGAATTTATGCTAAATTAATTAAGTTAATTATTTTAACTTAATTAATAATGTTAAATATGAAAGATAAATTAGATATGGAATCCAAACCCTAATTTTGGATTTTGATCAAGGAATGAGAATATTAATATAATATTAATTATATTTTGATTTTTCAGTGCTATAAATATGTACTGTATGTACATATTGATAATGGTCGGTCAAGTATGGGTATAATGTCAAAACTTTAGCATTGCTTGGTTAAACCTTATTTTGAAACTCAATTATGAGTTTGAAACTGTTAAATAGATGTATTATATGATTTATGTTGTGTGTTATATGATTTTATGATTAATTAGGTAAACCCTAATTAACATTTTAAAATATTAATTTTTAGAAACCTTAATTTCTATATTTTGTAACCCTAATTAGTAATTATATAACCTAATTACTAATTGTAAACCCTAATTGCTAAATTAGCAAGATTAATTATAATTAGTAAATTTTTAAACCCTAATGTTCCTGTATAATATAATTAGTAAACCTAATCTAATTAGAGATTTCTAAAATATATTTTTAGAAATTTAAAATTTTCATTTTTTCAAACCCTAATTGCTAAATCCTACAAATTCTATGTGCTAAACCTTAGGGTTAAATCCTAAGGGTTAAACCCTAAGGGATTTGTCAAGATTATAAGATTGCCATTAAAATTGTAAGGTTATTGACCAAAATGCCCATTTTGTATTTTTTTAATAAGTTGGTGTGTAGGTTTTGACCTTAGGTGTGTGGTTCACCAAATCTAACTACTCCATGTGCCTTAAATCTCCAGCACATTAGTCTATGCTCAGCCAAATTCATGCATCTAACACTAGTATATATATATATTGGGAGAGAGAAAATACCATTTGTTAGCTCATTTGACACAAGCACTCAACCATTTCCTCTCAACTCAAAACCAACGAAAATTATAAGTTATTCAGTCCCATATTTAAGCCCCACTAACACCACTATCAAATCAGAAGCCTTGAATCAAAATTTGTTCTTAGAAAGGTACAAAACCCTAAGCTACAATCTGACCATTGATCTGTTGTTAGATGTTAACTTTTTTTGTGTTAAACATGTTATATATAGTGTATAATGATGATCTGGGTTGCTAGATGTTAGATCCATAACCTCTAGAGGCTCGGATTTGAAATTTTACAAAATCTAGAAAAATATTTTTTGTGTCTGACAACCTAATGTCAGCCCCTGTAGATCTTTCTCTGTTTAAGTTTTTGGTTGTTTTAAGCTTTGATCTTGTAGTATGATATGAGCTCTTTAAACTGAAACTTGAATCAAGTTTATAGCATTAACCGATTGGAAGTTATTGATAGTCAAAAGTCGTTGACCAACCATGACTGGGCATTTCTGGGTAACCCAGAAACTGACCAAAAAGGGTCTGACAACGTTTTCTAGCGACCAGATCTTTCTGTTGTTAGTTGTTTTGATCTGTTTGTTGTATGTATATGGTAGTCTGGTATGTGTATTATAAGTTAAAGCCATTAGAACACCAAAATGATTATTATATCTCATATAGTGGACGGTCAAACCAGGCAAGAAGATCACAGTTTCTATTTTTTGGGTAACCCAGAAAACGTTTGAAGGTGATCTCTGACATGGTTTGACCGAACCATATCATCTTGATCCGTTGTTGTTATGGTGATGTTTTGTAATGGATCTGTAGTCTTATATGTTTACTACACACTAAAACTTTTAAATCACAAAAACAACACATGGATTGCAAGTTGTGGAAGCCCAAATATGGCTACTCAAACTGTTCTTCATTTCTGGGCAATAGCTCTGACAGCCATTTTGCATGATTATATCTTCTTATTATGATGTTTTTTGGTCATGTTTGTTGTTGGATCTTGTAGTCTTACACTAGCACTACAAGATCTGACTAACAACATACCCAGAAACTTTAAGAGGGTTTAAGCCGCTACTACAAGCTTTTCAAAACTGTTATATGCTTGTGTGTGAATGTTGCATTTACATTTATGATGAATGTGTATGAATGCATTTTACTTACTGCAGTGCAATATATCTATCTGTGATATTAGTGCTTCACACGTGTCATCATTTTCATAAACGGTGAGACACATTGTATGTGAATGTATATTGTGTGGTTCCTCCACCAGGAGGCTATCCTGTTGGTGTTTGATTACTGGACACGTAGGGAGACTAATTCCAACGAGGCTCATGAAAGACACCGCCCATATTCGCTCCAATTGAAAGACCGGATAAACTTCCCGTCAAGTAGATTGCGATGATCTGGGAACCTTCATGCCAAAAAGCCACGAGAGTAACCCTAAGATAGGTCTGCCTCTGATAAACCAAACGTGGAGGAAAGTCTCTTCATGCTTTCCATTTTCTATTACTTATAAAAGCATTTACTTGTAATTTTATTCCATGTTCATCTTTATGTAATGGAAATTATGAAGAATATTTTCACATACATAACATGATATCAAATAACATCCATTTTGCAGGATAATATTCCTAACACAGGTATATCATATAACATGTAAACATTTACATTATCCCTAAGACTAAAATACATAAGTCTTTTGTAGGGAAACAATTGGTCCTGTTACCCGCTCAAAATCCAAAAAGGCCACGAGCCTACAGCCAAACATGTCTTCTTCTGACCAGTCTAATCTCGTTTCTGAAGAAGAATTTGACGTATTAAGTAAACAAATTATAGATTTGGTTGTTCTGCTTAAAGAATTGGATTTGTCTACTCAGGGTTCAAAGATGCCTACACATACAGAATCCTCTACACAAGGAGGAATTCAAGGTTTGGATAAAACAAATCCGGAACCTCAGTTGGATACGACCAACAAAGACCTTAAAAACACCCATCTCAAAGGAGATCTAGACATCAGAGATATCAGGAAGAAGGTCCTTCAAATGGAAGAAACTATCCGTTCTCTCAAAGGGATTGAAACACACGGGAGTGTTTTATATGCTGACCTTTGCATATTCCCTGGTGTTCATTATCCAGAGAAATTCAAAACCCCTAACTTTGAGAAGTATGACGGATTAAGGGATCCTTACACACATTTGAAGGTGTTCATTGGAGAACTTGGATCTTATGCAGAAAACGAAAATCTCAGAATGTAGCTGTTCTAGAAGAGTCTAACTGGAGAAGCCCGTTCATGGTATACCAGATTAGACAATTCAAAAATTCATAGCTGGGAAGAGCTAGCTCACACCTTCCTCACTCAGTATAGTTTTCAATCTCAGATGGCTCCTGACCGATATCAAATTACCAAGGTCAAGAAACAGTCTAATGAGTCTTTCAAAGAGTACGTTCAAAGGTGGAGGCGCCTTGCTGCTCAAGTTATTCATTCAATGACAGAATCAGAAATGGTCATGACTTTCATAGACATACAAGAAGCTCCTTTCTATAGAAATGTTTTAGCTGGTATTGGCAAACCATTTTTTAAAATGATCAAACACGGAGAGATGGCTGAGATGAGGTTGAAATCAGGAAAAATTCAAGACCTAGCCGCTCTCAAAGCAGTTGTTGAGCACATCCTGTCCGGAACTTATGGAAACAACTCCTGGAGGGTCAATAAAAAGAAAGAGGAGGATGTTTCCTTGATACTACAAGGTCAAAAAGGTAGTCATAACATGCCTATACAAAGGAGAAACTACACCCCTTTCCAAGCACAGTCTTTAAACCCTCTATTACCTAAAGGTGGATATGCAAAGCGCCCTCGAACGTTCACACCCTTAGGAGACTCGCTCAAGAATATTCTTGCTCTTCTGACTACTCAGAAGAAAATCACATATTTTCTTCCACCAGCCAACCCTAATGGGAGGGGTTTTAATGCTACTCGGAAGTGTGCTTATCATTTCGGGGCACCTAGACATGATACTCAAGATTGTTGGGCCTTTAAACATAAGATCCAAGATATGATAGACAATGGTGAGATCGTGGTTACCAAACCAGATCAACCTCATTTGCACGACAACCCTCTTCCTCAACACAAAGAAGAAGAGGTCAACATGATTAGTTGGAGCAGTGGACAGAGTTCCAATTTTAACAGTGAATCATCCCAGACCAACAAAGATGGTGTTGGCAGATGGGATTACGCAAAGTTCCAATTTGCTATGGAATGAAAGATGAAAGCTCTTTGTAAGCAAGTTGAACAATTGGCAGAACTGGTGATCCATCAGCATCATGTCACACGCCAATTAGTCAGCCAAGAGCATGTATGTCTTCTTCCTTTTGTTATAAATGCTCCATCATCACCTTCAGAAAGTGACGCACTGGAGGACAAGATTGCGAAGAGAGCAAGTGCTAAAGCCAGTCGGGATTTTGCCAGTAGAAGGGAATTTACATACCTGGGCCAACCTATGGAGGAAATATTTCAGATGCTAATCAACGAAGAAAGAATCACCTCCCTTCTACCTCCAATTAATCCCCGTTCAAGACGGTTCAACTCTGATGGAGTATGTCAATATCATTCATATTCTCTCGGTCACAGCACAGAAGAATGTTGGGCACTCCACCACCTTATTCAGAATTTAATTGACAGCGGTGTCGTGCAATTGGCAGACGATGACATTGTGCTACTTGAGAGTGGGAATACCTGTCCTACCAAAGGGAAGGGATTAATAGCAGTTATATCCACTGATGCTAATAAGACTGTCGGGCCATTTCTCATACAAGTAATTCAACTAAAAGGAGATGATAATCCTTTGAAAGTGGCTGCACCAGAGCCAATTTCTTTACCCTTCAGACCACAATATCATGTTATCAGCTTACACAAAGTCCCATAGAATTATGGAGAAGCTAAAAGATCCACGTCTCATACTACTACTACAGTGTCGAAGGAAAATCCACTGTATCTTCCTCAGATGGTGATGAACCCCGCCATAAAAACAAAGGGGAAGATTCACATGGAGAAACTTGAGAAATTCCTCCGCACTATGGGCCATAATGAAGCCAAGGTGGTTCTAAGCTTAAGAGAAGATCCACATCAGATCTCAATACTGGACTTGGTTTTCTCTTCCGAGGATCACATGAAGATCTTATTGAAGGTTTTGGAAGAAGCCTACTTGCCGAAATTAGTGGATGTGGAAAAATTTTAACATCTGGTTGATCACATTTTTAACAACAATTTGATATCTTTCACTGATGACGACATACCACCCGAAGGAACCAATCATTGCAAGCCATTGCACATTACAGTTTTGTCCTCCGGGTATATGTTAGCTGGAATTTTGAAAGATAGAGGTTCATCTTTGAATATCTGTCCTTATGCCACCTTGGTAAAGATGAACGTCAATCTCAAACGGATCCGAAGTAGCCATACGGTTATCAAAGCTTTTGATGGATCCCGACAAAATTCTATCGGAGAGATTGAGTTGCCAATTGAGATTGGTCCAAATACATTCAATGTATCCTTTCACGTCCTCAAGATAGATTCAGGATACAACCTGCTATCGAGGAGACCATGGATCCACATGGTTGGAGCTGTCCCTTCTACACTACATCAACAACTTAAATACATTTTCAACAATAGCCTAGTCACTGTAAACTCTGAGCCGGAATATTCTGAACAAGGAAACCTACCAATCATCAGCTTTAATTCAGAAGTTGAGCCGACCAGTTTTCATACTTTGGAAGTGAGTAACACACAATACCATCCTATTGGAGCGCCACTTCTCGTACCCAAGATTTCTACCGAGGTTATGTCGGCCAATCAAGAAATGATGACATTGGGTCATCATCCTGGACAAGGGCTTGGTAAAAATCAGCAGGGTATTAAGCACCCAATTCAAGTGTCCAGTCAAACTGGGCCATCTGGACTAGGCTATTCTGCCAGTTCCAATCACAGAAATCCTCATAAGCACAAGCAGGCTCCTCAAACTTCCGCCACACGACTATTTTCTCCACCTGTACCTCATGAGCTGATACAGTGAGTAAAGGTGCCAGCCCATGTTATGGCTATGCTTTGTTTCCCAAACCAGTACCCTTTAAAGCAAAAAAGGTCTTCATTTCTGATCCCGAAGTGGAAGAAAGGGAACAAAAACGTAAACATGACATCGCCTTGATGATGTCAGGCATACGCATCATTGTCCATGATGAACATACAAACAGATATACCCCGAATGATGATTGCCCAGATGTTATGGTCATCATTCGGGAAAAGGAGGACGATGATAGCCCCTCCATCACTGCAGTCCATTAGGACTTTACCCTCAACAATTGGAGCAACACTCCATACATTGGTCGACGAGGTAAAAACAGGCGTAATCCTACATACATGTAGATAATTTTAATTGCTTACTTTTTCTCAGATAGTATTAGCGGTTATTTTATCGAGACATGCTAATACTATTGTATGATTAAACATTTTCATATATTAAGTGAAAGCATATTTTGTTTGTGGACTCTTGAATTTAGATGTGCACATGCTTTAGCGATGAGGTGCCTTCTCTCCACAAGGACTGTAACTTTGATGAAAAGTTGGACTCAGACTTGATGGAAATCTAAGAGGACATTGAGATACCTCAGGAGATTAAGGAATGGGTCGAAGACAAACCTAAACCTAATCTTGATCAAACCATTCCTTTCGATCTTGGAACCTTAGAAAGCACTAAGCTAATCTAGATTGGTTCAGACCTAACCCCAAACCAACGGAATGATATGGTTGCGCTACTAACCCAATTCTAGGATGTGTTTTCATGGTCTCATGAAGACATGGTGGGTTTTTCCACTGACATTGTCCTTCATCGCCTTCCCATTAAGGAGGGATTTAAGCCAGTCAGGCAGAAGCTCAAGCGATTAAAACCTGAGTAGAGTTTAAAGGTGAAAGAAGAAATTGCGAAACAATTTCAAGATGGCATTATCATGGTGTCCACATATCTGAAATGGATATCTAACATTGTTCCCGTGCCTAAACTAGGAGGAAAGGTGCTAGTTTGCGTGAATTACCGGGATCTGAACAAAGCTTGCCTTAAAGATAGCTTTCCCGTTCCCTTTATCCACATTCTCATTGACAATAATACTCAATACGGCATGTACTCCTTTGTGGATTGCTTCGCGGGGTATCATCAGATTATGGTCGCTGAGAAGGATCGTGAGAAAACTGCTTTCATCACGGCTTGGGGAAACTTCTGCTACAAACGGTTGGCATTCGACCTCATCAATGCTGGGGAAACCTATCAGCGAGCTATGATGGCTCTTTTCCATGACTTAATGCATAAAGAGATAGAGATCTACGTGGATGACATCATTGTCAAGTCCCGAAGGGAAGAAGACAACTTAGACCATCTCAAAAAGCTTTTTAATAGGTTGTGTAAGTATAACTTGAAGTTGAATCCAGCCAAGTGCGCCTTTGGCTTTAAATCTGGTAAGTTGCTAGGTTTCCTAGTCAGCCACAAAGGGATTGAGCTGGATCCCACCAAAACCCAGGCCATCAAGGAAATGCCCATTCCTCAAACAAAGAAGGAAATAAGGGGATTTTTGGGAAGAATCAACTTCATTAGCAGGTTTATCTCTCAACTCACAGCAACCTATGAGCCCATTTTAAAATTGTTAAGGAAGAACTCCTCCATGAAATGGAACGATGAGTGTCAGAAAGCCTTCCTTACAATCAAAGAGCAGCTAGTTAACGCTCCTGTTTTGGTACCTCCAAGGGATGATGTTCCCCTGTTCATGTACCTATCCATTAATGACAATGTTATGGGCTACATGCTGGGGCAAAATGATGATAGAGGCCAAGAATGAGCTATCCATTACCTCAGCAAAAGATTCAGCGGCAGTGAACACAAGTACACTCTGATTGAGAAGACTTGTTGTGCTTTCGCATGGGCTTCCATGAGGTTACAACATTACCTCC
Source organism: Panax ginseng (assembly GCA_020205605.1). NCBI lineage: Eukaryota > Viridiplantae > Streptophyta > Magnoliopsida > Apiales > Araliaceae > Panax > Panax ginseng. The sequence continues at coordinate 85,530,817 of CM035139.1, read as the reverse complement.
ATGGTCTCATAACCCATCTCATATCCCGCGTGGATCCTCTCAAGTATGTGTTCAGTAAGTCCATACTAAATTATTGGTTGTCCAGATGGCAGTTGATCCTACAATAGTTTGACATCGTCTATATGACGCAAAAATCTGTCAAAGGTCAAGGAATTGTGGATCAACTGGTTGCCGCACCCACAGGGGATTACAAACCCTTGGAAACATATTTCCTCGATGAAGGGGTAATGGCAGTTCAGCAACACCATCAGTACGATGCATGCCACACATAAAAAATGTATTTCGATGGAGTTGTTAACATAGAAGGTTCTAAAGTTGGAGCAGTTCTAGTATCCAATACGGGGGAGAAGTATCTCGTCGCCGTCAAATTATAGTTTGTTATGAGTGGGATTTATACCCGCGAATCGGATACTTTATGACTTAAATAATTGTCTGAATTCGTAGATTTTATATAGATTTATATGATTATAGCATTTTTATGCTTAATCAATGCAATACATGACTTATCAGGTGTTTTCTAGCATACAGGGGGAAAAATAGTCAGTTTATATATAGCCGCGACGCGGCGCCAAAGCTCAGCTTAAAGCCCGTGCCGCGACGCCACCTCCTGATCCATGTTGACGTAAGCTTTGCACCACAGCGCCACTATTCCTTTATGGGCTCATGTTGCGGTCGAGCTCCGGTCTTCAAGCTTACATGAAATGATTGCAGCTTGAACCACAACTTTCTTGGCCATCTTGCAGTAGCTAGTCCGGTCCCAGACAACCAAGGCCTTAGTTTGACTTAACAAGGAAAGGAGGCGGATATAAGGCACTGAGACCTCTGCATATGAGGATCAAACATCCTATATCATATATTTTAGTTAGTTTATATAAGATCCCAACTTTTACGAATAAGATGATTTTTCTATGAATGTCATTTTTGAATATTATGGAATGAATTTGATATAATGTTATAGTTGTGGGTAATATTTATAAATTTTGCAAAGTACGCAAGTTGTTATATAATATTCGATTGGTCGGGGAATATTCATTTTAACAGGGAATATTTGTACAATGGCACAATCATTGGTGGACCCATAAATCTTAATTATTGTTTAATTGAGAAAACGACAAAAATATTTTATGAAAATAATAACAATTTGAAGTTTTATCGTTAACTGTTGAAACACCTGATGTTAAAAGTACAGTAATATGCGTGGTTGCATAGTATCACACAGTTTTGATTATTGATGTTTACCTGAGAAGTCACTCAGTTTTGTTCAATTATTGCTATAGTAATTGTTGCATATTATCTCACGTTATTTGATTCAATTATTGTCGATATTTTATATATTATTAAATCAATAATTGAGATAACAAAGTTATTAATATTATTATTTGCAATATTAACAATTTCTAGAAGTTCTGCCAAGGAGAGCTTTGGTCACCTAATTGCGGGCCAATAGGGAGAAATCCTTATTGGAAAGCCCCCTCTTTCCTGGGAACGACCTGGTCGATTAATATTGTGAATTATAATAAAGATGATTAGTTTTGTTTTATTATTATTATTAATGTAATAAAACAGAAAACTTTTTATATAAAACAGAATACTTTTATAAAGTTATTCGTTTTATTAGACTATAAATAGAATATATAATATTCTATTAGGCATGGTGTTTGCATAGTACCTGCATAGTGTTTGCATAGTAAAATCTTTTTTTTATATAAAATGTAATACTTTTATAAAGTTATTCGTTTTATTAGATTATAAATAGAATATATTTTATTTTATTTAAAAGATTTTGTTTTATTAGCATATTTTATTAATATTGCATAGTAAATTAATATGGACCATCCATTTAAAAGTAAATCAATCTGACCGTTCATGAATTAGTTACTATTCAAATTATTCTACTATAAATAGAAGCTCATTCCTTCATTATTTCTTACTTAATTCACCAAACTCTAGAGAGAAACTATAGAAAAGAAAGAAGAAAAAAGTATTCTTCTACTTCACTACTCCTATATCCAGTTTCTTCTAAGGTAAGGGGTATTATTTCTTTTGTATCCATGAAGAGAACTATCATTATTCCATTCTTTATTATTACATTGGAATAACTTTGATAATGCGGACTACCCTATACTTGGTGAAATTCTTCTATTATTTCCTTCTTTATTATTATGTTGGAATAACCTGTCTATGCGAAGTACCGCTTACATGGTGAAATTCTTCTGTTATTCCATTCTTAATTATTCTGTTGGAACATCCTGTCTGTGCATTTAGGCATGACCTATTTCCATTATTTATTATTCTGTTGGAATATCCCGTCTGTGCGTTTACGCATGACTTGGTTCCATTATTTACTATTCTGTTAGAATATCCTGTCTGTGCGTTTACGCATGACCTTGTTCTGTTATTTATTATTTTGTTGGAATAACATGTATGTGCGGTCTATCGCATGCCTAGTGATTTCTTTTGTTATTCCATTCTTTATTATACATAGTTAGTTAAAGTTTTGGCTTTTATACTCCATGAAATTAGTGGAATATCTTTGATATTTGCGCTTCATCCAGTATATTTTTTATGGAAATATTCTTCTGAGCATTCTTGAATTTTACTCCACAAAGATGTATCACGTTGACAATTTGGTAGTTATTGGTTCCCGGATAAATTAATTCTTGAACTTATTTTATTGAATTCTTATATCATTGTCATCATTCTCATGTTTATATTATGTTGAAAGTCATTTGTGGCCTGTAGTGCATAGATGGACTTCGTATGATTATGACCAGGGATTATTCGGTATAATCATGACCGTAATGTTATAAATGATGTGGTAAAAGTTCTCATTGGCCCGTAGTGCATTGATGGACAGTTGTTGGCATGATCATGACCATTGATGAATACACGAATATCCTTGGGCCGTAGTGCATGGATAATTTGTGGTTGTGATACTAATGAATATCCTTGGCCGTAGTGCAGGGATGGTGTGGTTTATTTATTAAGCTGAGTCTCAGCAATAAAAGTGATGAAAAACCTTTTAAATCGTAGAAGATAGTAGATTTTATTCTCTACTTGACTCTTTTAATGGATTGCTTATTCCGCTACAGTTAAACTTGATGTTTGTTATATTGTATTAGTTTAACACTGTTGAAGGCTAACGATAATTTATTCTACATTATCTTAGTAATAATATTTTTTACTGGGCTAGTTGAGCTCACCCTTTTACTTTCATTGTTCTCTTCAGGAAATGAGAATGTGACGTCGAGATGATAGCATTAGTAGTCCTCACTATTCTATGAAATTGCGTGTTAATAAATGTATTGAGTACTTATTTTGAGTATGAATATTGTCTAGAAGACAATATTTGTATTAAAACTCACAGCTCATGTTGTGTATTTAAGATTGTATTTGTATTTTGTACCATGTATTTGGCGACTCAGAATAGGTGATGTATACCTATTTTGGGGCATCACAAGATTAGTATCAAAGCTTGTGGATATGATCCCCAGGCCGAGATGTGAGATAAGAACTTGGAGGGAGAGACGAGGAATTCTTTTCGCTAGTATGACCTACTTAAGTTTATTTGATATTTAATTGGTCGGTCAGAGTATGAGGATAATATGTGATATGTTAATTAACCCTTGTTTTGTGGCAGTATTTGAAAATGACATCTAAGAATGTTGAGAATATCAATGGAGCACAGAGAGCACGGTTGAGTCTCCACAGATCAATAATCGAGGATAATGTGCGTGAAAGCTGACAATCCTCATGCAAACAACAACACTGACCAAATGATGAACGATGGAATGTTTAGAGGCTTTATGCAATTCATGCAACATCAGGCAAGAGCGGCTCCTATCCAAAATACAGGTGGACTCACTGGCAACTCTCGGACGGTCATCGCTAAGCAGTTCAACGAACTGGGACCACCGGAGTTTTTTGGAGAGCCAAAACCACTTAATACGAAGACGTGGATAAAGCAGATTTACAAGATATTTGATGTCTTGGGATGCTCCGAGGAGCAAAAGGTTCCCTTTGCCACCATCATATTACCAAGCAGAGGCGATTCTTTGTGGGAATCAGAAGCGACGTAACCTACCGTGCCCGAAGATGACTTGGGAGAAGTTCCAAGAATTGTTCAACGACAAGTACTTTCGCGAAAGTATTCATCACATGAAAGAGGTAGAGTTCATCAAGCTGGAGCAAAACAACATGACCGTATCGCAGTACGAAGCCAAGTTTGCCAAGTTGTCCCGGTTTGCGACCCATTTGGTTGATAATGAGGAGAGAATGACGCGAATGTTTTTAAGAGGTTTAAAACCTGAGATATGTCAATATCTTATCTCTCATAAACTGTGTTTGTATTCAGATATTGTTAATAGGGCTCAATTATTGGAGCGCGATAATGAGTCAACCCAACCAAAATATAGCATCCGATAAAATGATAATACCAGTGAGAGCAGACATCGAAGCGGTGACAACAAGCGTGGAGGGAATCAACATGCCAGGAATGGTAACCACTTCAGTGGTAATCAGGGCCAAAAAAATGATGGAAAGACGTCAGCACTAACACCCGTTGTTAAGGAAGGAAAACGACCACCTATCATATGCTTCAAATGCGAGGGGGACGACACATCACCAAACCAAGGCGATCTTTAGTCCAAAGCATGTTATAATTGTGGAAGAGAAGGTCACCTAGCCCAATTTTGTCATTCACCGAAGACAAGTTCAGCTAGGATGGAGGCACCAAAGGCCGTCCCAGAAAAGTCAAAGCCGGTAGTGCAAGGGAGAGCGTTTATCGTGACCTCCCAGAAAGCAAGGAACCCAAACGAGGTCTTTTATTTCTCCTACTTGCGCTCAACGTTTAAATTTGGCTCCGGAGAAATTAGACTTTGACTTATCTGTTGAAACTCCGTTGGGAGAAACCTTCATTACATCCACTGTTTATAAGTCTTGTTTGGTTCAAATTGGTACCCTCAAATTACTTGTCGATCTTATTTCATTGAAAATACTTGCATTTGATGCGATTCTAGGATTGATTGGTACGGTTAACTACTCATAATGCAAAAATTGATTATTTTTGTAAGGTTGTTAGCTTTCATATTCCTAACCAACCAATTATATGGATTCAAGCAACCAAACCATTAAAATCAATCACTGTCATCTCAAGCCATAAAGCTATTCGTTTATTGAAAAATGGATGTCAAGCTTTCTTAGCTCATGTCACGGATCTAAACAAAAATACATCAGTTTTGAATGATATTTCTATTGTTAATAAATTTCCTGACGTATTCACTGAAGAACTTCATGGCCTACCCCCCAGAGCGTGAAATTAAATTTTGTATCGACCTTGAATCCAGTACAAAACCCATTTCCAAAGCCCCATATCGAATGGCTCCTATTGAACTCCAGGAGTTAAAGACCCAACTGCAGTAATTGTTAGACATTGGCTTTATTCGTCCTTATACTTCTCCTTGGGGTGCTCCTGGTCTACTCGTAAAGAAGAAAGATGGGAGTATGCGACTTTGTATTAATTATCGGGAGTTGAAAGTACAGTAATACGCGTGGTTGCATAGTAGCACACAGTTTTGATTATTGATGCTTACGTGAGAAGTCACTCAGTTTTGTTCAATTATTGCTATAGTAATTATTGCATAGTATCTCACGTTATTTGATTCAATTATTGTTAATATTTTATATATTATTAAATCAATAATTGAGATAACAAAGTTATTAATATTATTGTTTGCAATATTAACGATGTCTAGAAGTTCTGCCAAGGAGAGGTTTAGTCATCTAATTGCGCGCCAATAGAGAGAAATCCTTATTGGAAAGCCCCCTCTTTCTTGTGAACGACCTGGTCGATTAATATTGTGAATTATAATAAAGATGATAAGTTTTGTTTTATTATTATTATTAATGTTATGAAACAGAAAACTTTTTATATAAAACAAAATACTTTTATAAAGTTATTCATTTTATTAGACTATAAATAGAATATATAATATTCTATTATGCATGGTGTTTGCATAGTACCTGCATAGTGTTTGCATAGTAAAATCTTTTTATATAAAACAGAATACTTTTATAAAGTTATTCGTTTTATTAGATTATAAATAGAATATATTATATTTTATTTAAAAGATTTTGTTTTATTAGAATATTTTATTAATATTGCATAGTAAATTAATATGGACCGTCCATTTAAAAGTAAATCAATCTGGACCGTTCATGAATTAGTTACTATTCAGTCTATTCTCCTATAAATAGAAGCTCATTCCTTCATTATTTCTTACGAATTCACTGAAACTCTAGAGAGAGAAACTATAGAAAAAAAGAAGAAAAGTATTACCGCTACTTCACTACTCCTATATCCAGCTTTCTTCTATGGTAAGGGGTATTATTTCTTTTGTATTCATGAAGAGAACTTACATTTATTCCATTTTTATTATTACATTGGAATAACTTTTGTATCTGCGACTACCCTATACTTGGTGAAATTCTTATATTATTCCATTCTTTTATTATTATGTTGGAATAACTTTGTCATATGAAGTACCGCATACATAGTGAAATTCTTCCATTATTCCATTCTTTATTATTTTGTTGGAACATCCTCGCCTGCATGCTATTTATGACCGTTCCATTATTTATTATTCTGTTGGAATATCTTGTACGTGCATTTACGCATGACTGGTTCCGTTATTTATTATTCATTTGGAATAACTTTTATCATGTGGTCTATCGCATGCACGGTGATTTCTTTTTTATTCCATTCTTTATTATACTCAGTTGGTTAAAGTTTTGGCTTTTATAATCCATGAAATTAGTGGAATATCTTTGATATTTGCGCTTCATTCAGTATCTTTTTATGAAAATATTCTTGTGAGCATTCTTGGATTTTACTCCACAAAGCAGTATCATGTTGACAATTTGGACGTTATTGGTTCCTGGATAAATTAATTCTTGAACTTGTTTTATTGAATTCTTATATCATTGTCATCATTCTCATGTTTATATTATGTTGAAAGTCATATATGTGGCTTTGTAGGGCATAGATGGACTTGGTATGATTATGACCGAGGATTATTCGGTATAATCATGGTAGTAATGTTACAAATGATGTGGTAAAGTCCTCATTTGCCCGTAGTGCATTGATGGACAGTTGTTGGCATGATCATGACCATTGATGAATACACGAATATCCTTGGCCCGTTGTGCATGGATAATTTATGGTTGTGATACTAATGAATATCCTTGGTCGTAGTGCAGGGATGATGTGGTTTATTTATTAAGCTGAGTCTCAGCAATAAAAGTGATGAAAAACCTTTTAAATCATAGAATATAGTAGATTTTATTCTCTACTTGACTCTTTTAATGGATTGCTTATTCCGCTGCAGTTAAACTTGATGTTTGTTATATTTTCTCAGTTTAACACTGTTAAAGGCTAACGATAATTTATTCTCGCATTATCTTAGTCATAGTATTTCTTCTTTGGGCTAGTTGAGCTCACCTTTTACTTTCATTGTTCTCTTGAGAAATGAGAACGTAGCGAGGACTAGTCGAGAACGAGTGACGGTCCGGATGATAGCATTAGTAGTCCTCACTATTCTATGAAATAATGTGTTAATAAATGTATTGAGGACTTATTTTGAGTTTGAATACTGTCTAGAAGACAATATTTGTATTAAAACTCACAGCTCATGTTGTGTTTTTAAGATTGTATTTGTATTCTGTACCATGTATTTGGCGAGTCAGAATAGGTGATGTATACCTATTTTGGGGGCATCACAGTTTAGCTTAGGATAATATTTCTTCTGTAATTTCTCTTCCTTTCTTATAGATGATGTCTGTAAATATAGATTTGGTAGATTAGGGAGAAGTTTGGGTTTCCTTGGAGTGGCACGAGCAAAGAGCGACACGGATTGGAAAGCTTGATTTGAGCGAAATGCTTAGAGATTGAAGGGCTTTGACAAAGTTTCTTCTTATCTATTTATTGTCTCTAATTTTGTAATCCATAAATGTTGTCTTTATTGCTACTTGTATTTTGTTCAATAGCTATGAACTGAATATTGGCTCTAAGGTTATAATGGAACCCTTTATTTTTTAAATTGATTGTCTTATCTCTTTGGTTGGCACCATATGATTTGGTTCGATATATTTATGCTTAATGATTCTTAATAAGACATTAGTGATGATTTTGATAATTTACATGATATCGACAAAAGGATTGTAGGTGTACACCTGAATATATTGGCATGTGATTGTGGGTTTCGACTGCATAAGTTGTGCGTAGAATAGATATATATCTGTGCGCCACATGCGATCTATTTGAGAACTTATGCTTAAATCCTCGTTATAATCAACTCGCATATACATATGTAGGATTATATCTAGCTTGGGCATTCTTTTCTATTCTATTCCCTATCGGGTAGATCTGGAAAGGATATATTTGTACATACCTCGACAGAGGTGTATGAGCACTTCTGTGTTCTCGGTCGACAAATTGTCGTGACCATTAAGACTAGAGAGAGAAGGGTAGCTAGTTTGATGAAACATAGCACGCCAGGTGTTCGACAGAATGCCTGAGTGGGGTGAAGTTGTAACCTTAGCTTGTATTTCCTTCTAATACCATTCGTTATCCATTTACGTGCTTTGATAGTTAGTTATGCTTAGATTAATCACACTTTCATTTATTGCTGTTCGAATAAGACTTTAGCGATACAAAGTCGGTACTCGGTAAATATTAGTGATAGTTCCTCGTGGGTATGACATTCTACTTATCACTGTATTACTTGTTAGACCGCGTATACTTGCGCATGTTTAGTGATCGGTTTTCCGACCAACAAGTTTTTGATGTCGTTGCCAGGGAACTGTTATTCTAATATTGTCCAATATTGATTTCAATCAATTGAGTCTTACTTTGAACACACACACACATATATATATATATATATATTTCTTGTATTTGTTTGTTCTTCCTTTCTTTTTGTTTTTAAGTTTACAGATTATGGACGATCAAAGTTATCAATGGCCTTATGAGGGGACGACGCAACCAAGCTCGGAAGAAGGACTCGAGAAATTGCAATTGCCTTGAGGTTTTCTGACAATCTTGAGTGTCAGTCCACTCAGAATGCCTACTGTCAGGAACGAGCTGACATTGAACCAATCTCCTATCATCCAAACTGTCAGGGTTATCCAAACTCTTGGGACTACAGTCAAGAGCAATATCAAGATCCAAATTACTACTATCCAAATCAGTTTAACAACCAATCTCCGCCATAATATGAGGTTACGTCTTGACCCAATGAGAACTTTTCTGAGTCCTCAACATTAGAAGAAGAGAACCGGCTTGAAGAGCTTCTCACCATCTTTATCGAAAGAAATGAGGTTCTGATGGCAAGCCAAGAAGCCGCATTGCACAGCCTTGAGAATCAATTGGGGCAACTCGTCAATACCATAAAAAATCCACCACAAGTCAATGTACCGGTCTTAATTGATCTCGACGATGAGGCAATAGAGTATTGCACGGTGGATACGCAAGGAAAATGCAATGAGTCTCGCACAGTTGTTGAGGGAGATGTCATAGTGCAAACTAGCCAACCGGTGGAGTCTGAAGTTGGAGACAAACAGAGAAATAGTGGTTGTATAGTCATTACTGATCTATAATCAGAAACCACGCTCCCGACTGTGAAAACCTAGAGGGCCCAATAGAGCACAAGGAACGCTTTTAACTTGATGACAAAGGCGAATTAGTGGATAATTCTAGTGGCGAAAGATTCTTTGTGCCAAAGGATGACTGGATGGAAGAATGGCCAATCATCCATATCGGCCAAAAATTTAGAAGAATTGACGAAAAGGCGGCATGAGATGGTCATTTTCGCTTATGAGCCAGATTGAACGACATCGGTATAGTCAAGCCGATGACTTTAAAACAAGCACTTGGTGGGGAGGCACCTCCATCTCGGTATAAATTTTATCTGTTTTCTTTACTTATGTCTAGTATTACTTCATGTATGTTCGCTTTAGTTGTTAACATAGCTTTCAGATTGTGCATTAATGGTTTTTTGTCTATCATCTACAGGCAGCATGTTTATTATGATGTATCGTCTATTATAATAGTATTTTTGAGGTTTGTAATAATGCATATTTGCTTCAAAGTGTTTTCTGTTATACTTGTCTTGGCATGTGCAGGTAACAGAAGAAAAACTCAGAAAATGGCACTCGCGTCACGGCGCCAACAAATGTTCTATATCTCGTACCACGGTGCCATGATTATTTCCCATGACTCGTATCTCGCACTGTCAGACGCAAAAATAACAAAAGGCATCTTAATGGCAAATACCACCAAATGCTAGGGTACACTGCTAAATCAATGTACAAATACCATCCAACAAAGGGCATCTTGCATAGCCTTTCCTACTAGAAAGACCCAACTATCGCTAACTTTCATGGCCAGTGGCACCAATTATAGAATAACATCTCACGCTACGGCGCCGGCAACGAGATTTTATTTTTAAAAACTATTATTAACAGCAGTTTTGGCCAGCATTAGCCATTTCGTCTCTCCACTTTCTCGAATAGACTCGGCAGCAAGCACAAAACAGTCCCTGCTTCCCATAATCCATTTCATTCTCAGAAGTGTGAGCATTGATCCTTTCTCATTTTAGCCCCCAACAACAGCCAAGAGCCTCCATCAATTGGCTTGTTAGATTGAACGCCCACAAGAATTCTCACCTAGGGTTCTTCTCACTCAAGGTAATTTTAGATTTCGTTCAATTGGTAAAGTGATTTGACGAATTATTGGATTTGTGCATTTCTTGTTGTGTTCTTCTTCTACTTGATTGGGTTATTTCCACTGACGGAAATTGGGTTAGAGCATTTTCAAACAAAGGCTATCGAAGTTTAGTTTTTAGAACACACGCAAGGTGTTTGTTAATTTGTCTAAGAGAGAAGTTGGACTGTTTTGGCTTAAATTCACTGGGATTGTATTGGGGATTTGTTGTGCATTGCTTCAAGGGTCATTTCTACATAATTTTGGCACTAAAAAGGAACTGTTTTCGAACCTCTTCAACTAAAATTTGATATGGCACCAAAAAGGCAACGACTCAGTGTCGGAGGGTCTTCCTCATCCGCAGCACCACAGGCCTGGGACAAAGCCAAGTTTGTGAGCGAAGAAACCTAGAAACGGTACAAAGACTCTTTTGGCACGCGAAATTTGTTTCCTAAACGGGGGTTGAGGCCTGATAAAAAGGATGGTGAACTCACAAACATGCTACTTGAACGTCAGTGGGTGAACTTCACAAAACAACCCGTATCAGTTGTTGTATCTATAGTTCGGGAGTTCTATGTAAATGCCTGTCCAGATGGTCCTGCTGTGGTTCAAGTCAGGGGGCGGTCCATGGAATTTGACAGTCAAGCCATCAATGCACTGTTTGCGACACCCAACTATGCGGGCAATGATTATATACAGTCGGGACTCTGCAGTTATGACCTTGAGGATATCATCAGAAGGCTCTGCAAGCCCGGAACAACATGGAAGAAAAATGACTATACGGGTGAAAAGACCAGTTTCCCGTCTTCGCCACTCAGTCGCTATGGGAAGGCGTGGTTCAGCTTTATTTGTGCTAGCATGATCCCGACCCGTCACTTGAGCGACGTGACTAAAGATAGGGCAATTCTGTTATTCGCCATTGTCACAAGTCTGAATGTGGATATTGGAGTTCTCATCCATGACTAGATAATTAAGGCGGTCTAGAGTACCGTCGCTTCGGGACTTCCCCATCCATCCGCAATCATGCGATTGTGCAAGAAGTCAGGTATACAATGGGGACCAGAAGAGATAGCTTCACCGCCCATGACTATTATCGACCATCAGATGATCAAACGCTTCAATATGTGGGACGGGGCCGAGTCTTATGTCAGGGGCAAAGGGTACGGGGCGCCTATAACACCACCTCTTATAGCAGAGCCAGAGCCCTCTCAGGCACCAGACGCAGGCCCAGCTAGCCAGGGACTACTGGCCGACATCATGCCGTCTCTCACCCTGCTGCATCAAAAGCACGACGCCGAGGCTCGCAGGCAGCAGAGGCATATCGCAGATGTGGCACAGAGGCAGGAAATTGCGATGCAGTACCAGGCTGAGCTGGTGAACACTATGCATAGCATCTACACTGACTATTGTGGCGAGAGCGCTGAGTTCACACCGTACCAGTTCCCAGAGCCTCCTGTCTTCCCACCATACCCTCCACCATCACCGCCCACCGAAGTTGATCAGGACGCAGCTGATGAGGATGAAGCTGATGCCGCTGTGGAGTGAGCGATCATCAGGGAAGCCCTCTTGTATCAATTGTGTTATGTTAAGCAATGAGGGCATTGCTCACTTTAAATTTGGGGGTGTTTTTGGCTTTTATCTATTTATTTTCGTACTGCCAGGTTAGGTTGTCAGAATTTAGTATTTGATTATGTTTTTATTATCAGTATTGTGGTGCAGTCATTTTGAACTGCGAGATTATTTTTGGATTTTTATCATTATGGATGCCATGAACTATTTATGGTTTTATTTAGTAATACTTTGATTATTTTTAGCATGATTGTGTTTTATAGCCATCTTTTTGGGGCTTATACAGATTAGATGCTTGTGCCATGTGAATGGCCTTTTTACCCTATTTTGAGCTGCTATTTAGCGAGGGTGTTATAGTTATCATTATTTTTTTTTGATTATGGCTAATGAAAAGCACCAGGTATTATTGTCTATCTCTTACAGTTGTGTCAAGCATGTATGAGCTAGGGGTTTTTCAATCGATAAGTTTAGACTGTTATTGATTCGTTCTTCTTAGCAAGCACCGACCAACTGTGTTAACTAGTTATTTTTCGAATTTAGTTCACGTGTTTATTGCTTTGAGAGTTTGTTCACTCTTATAAGCTTTCATTTTTTTTACAAGGTAATAAAAGACTGTTGGGTAAAATCTAATTATGCACAACACGCAAGTATACGTGGTCAACAAGTAATAAAGTGATAAGTTGAGTATCGTTCCCACGAGGAATTATTAATACAAATTACCAAGTATTCACCCTTAATTAAACTAATTTTATTTAAACAATCAATTTAATGTTATAAAGTAAATTACTTAATTAAACTAACTCTAATTACCACTAGTTATAAATCATATTATGGAGATTTAAGATCACAACTTCACTTATTGCTTTATTTAAGTTAACACACTTCTCATCAATTATTCTCTATCCCGAATTGTTCATCAAGAACACGAAAGTAGTATTAACCACATCTCGATGCACTAGTACCGTATTAACGTCAATCCACAATTAAGATAGAAATCCGTTAAAAACCTTAATCAACTAACCCACTATATCTCTATGTGAATTACAATTGGAGAAGGTTGAAGAATAAGTTCTCTATCCGATTACATGCGATGTCAAGCATATCTCTACCTTAACACTCATCAAGTTTAAGCTACTAACAAAATCCTGAACACATGCTATCACGATCAGATCTAAATCTATACTTCATCTCTCGAGTTCATATAGATTATCACGGTAATTGATGGCCAATCAATTAAACAATTAAGTCCAAATCACAATAAACAATCCTCACAATAGAACATAATAATTGATAACGAAGCATATTAAAATGAACTACACAATAAGATCCATTGTAATCTCAAACAAAGAATTAGTTCATGATTATTGAATTAAAACTAAGAATCCACAATTGAATACACATTAAAAGACAAAGATAGAAGAAGATAAGAAGATAGAATCTATTGTCTGTAGATTTGACGCTCCCTCCTTGCTCCTACTTTGAATCTTCAATGGTCTCCAAGTTGCTTCAATCTCCAAAACTCATTAGAACTAGGGTTTTGATCTAATTTACTCTAATCTAATCTAATGGAACTCTAATCCTTGTAAATCTCCTCCTTTTATAAGCCTCCTTATATGTCTTTAAGTCCTCTTGGAAGTCCTTGAATCAAACAACTCGAACCAATCCTTATTGGACTCAAATTTGGACAAAAACTACTCATTCTGCGCATACCCAAGCCCTAGCTTGCCTTTTCCCTTTGTAATAGCAAGCCCCGGCTTGCTAGCAATCTGCTAAAATGCCCAGGACCCAAGCCTCAGCTTGCTATCAAGGCCAAAAAGAGCAAGCCCCGGCTTGGGTGCAAGCTGCTAATTATTTTTTCTCCTGCAGTGTTCTCTAGTAAAATGGCCATAACTTTTGATTCGGGAGGAATTACAGGGCCTGCCACCAATTGAATCGAAGCTATCGATGAGTTCTACAACTTTCATTCTTTTAGTTCTGAGAAATAACGAACGGATGAAGGTCGACATTGGATTGGAAGTGACTGCTATGCAAATGGCCACCCAAAATAATGAAGTTCAACGACGTTCGTTGGTAGAAATGTCATAACTCTTTCATCCGAACTCCGATTGGAATGATTCAAGATGTTTCGGAAAGATAAGAAGAAGCTCTAAAATATAGTCCAAGTTCCATGCCAAGAACATGAAATCCCAAATGATATCCGGATCGCTTTTCTTTGTATTTTCCTTGCTTTTCCTTACCAATAGTCTCTCACACCGCTTCCAAACATATAACCTACAAAATGAACACAAAATGCATGAAAAGTAACTAACACATATGAATATAAGTAACTAATTCAAGTAAAAGATATCGGATAAGTAGGTATAAAACCTACTTATCAAAGACTTAGACGTTTTTACAGTTTATATATATATATAAAGAAGTATAAAATGTTAATGAAAATTAAATATCGAAAGTCTTGTGGTGGGTCGAGATGGAGCGTAAAACGCACTCGCCCATAAATGCAAGACCAATATTGAGATGGAGCATAAAATGCACTCGCCTTATAATCTTTATTTTTGTTGTAAAGTCTCAGTTGGCTTATGTTGATTACATGGCCTTTACTGCTCGAGTTACTAGATTCTTAGGGGTGTTCTACACCTAGTGCCCTAAAGTCATCCTGCTTGGGAGTCACTGATCAAAATCTCATTAATGGGTAGTTCTGATTAGCCTAAGGTAATTAAGAACTGTCAGAGTCAGATTTTACTATCTTCATGTTAGAGTTTTTTGATTCGTTACTGCACTTGTGTCTTATTCTTAATGCTTGTTGAATGTTTAAGTTGCGAAGTTTGCTTATTGGTATTAGCAATGGAATGTGCAAACATATTTAAGCTATTATTAGTTAGGACGGTTGGTCTCCTCACACACACATAGAATGGATCAAATACAGTCTTATGCTTGAAATTGAATGAACCCTTATTCAAATCTGTGTTTACCCTGTTCTCTAGGAGTAGCTTTGAGCTTAGAAGCTATGATACTATTATACAATTTTATTTTTCTTTCGCGTGTGTTTTACTTTTGTTAATGTGAGTTAGATAGTTTGCTCGAGGACTAGCAAATACTTAAGTTTGGGGGTATTTGATGAGTGGGATTTATACCCGCGAATCGAATACTTTATGACTTAAATAATTGCCAAAATTCATAGATTTTATATAGATTTATATGA
This sequence comes from Panax ginseng, assembly GCA_020205605.1. NCBI lineage: Eukaryota > Viridiplantae > Streptophyta > Magnoliopsida > Apiales > Araliaceae > Panax > Panax ginseng. The sequence continues at coordinate 85,515,287 of CM035139.1, read as the reverse complement.
TAATAGCGTTATTATGCTTAATCAATGCAATGCAGGACTTATCAGGTGTTTTCTAGCATATAGGGGCAAAACAATTGGGTTCACGTATAGCCTACCATGTGGCCTTAAAGACCACTTTTTTAAAGCACACATTTGCGGTGACACTCTTGATCCGTGCTGACATAAGCTTCGCATCGCAGCGCCACTATTCCTTTATGGGTTCACGCTGCAGCGCGAGCTTTGGTCTTTCCAAGCTTACATGGCGTTGCAGCGCCAATGTGACGCCCCAAAAATAGGTACACATCACCCATCTTGAGTCACCAAATACATGGTACAAAATTCAAATATAACTTAATAATACAGCTATCGTGTAAACAATACAACAAAACATAAACTGAGAGTTTTAATAGGAATATTGTCATCTAGACAATATCCACACTCAAAGGAGTCCTCATTACATTTATTGCCACACTATTTATCAGAATAGTGAGGACTACTAATGCTATCATCTGGACCGTCACTCCGTTCCCCGACTCATCCCAACTATATTCTCATTTCCTGAAGAGAACAGTGAAGGAAAGGGTGAGCTCAACTAGCCCAATAAGAAATATTATGACTAAGATAATGCAGAATAAATTATCATTAGTCTTCAACAATATTAAATTGATAAAATACAATAGATATCAAGTTTAACTGCAGGGGAACAAATAATCCATTAAAAGAGTCAAGTAGAAAATAAAATCTACTATCTTTTATGATTTAAAAAGTTTTTCATCACTTTTATCGCTGAGACTCAGCTTAATAAATAATCCACATCATCAAATCATCCCTGCACTACAGGCCAAGGATATTATTTAGTATCACGACCACGAATTATCCATGCACTACGGGCCAAAGATAATTGTGTTTTCATCAACGGTCTTGATCATGCCATAAAACAATTCATCTTTGCTCCCTTGGCCGAAGAGAATCCATAGCCATAATCATACCAAAAACTGTCCATCAATGCACTACGGGCCAATGAGGACTTTTTCCACATCATTTGTAATATTACGGTCATGATTATACCGAATAATCCTCGGTCATAATCATACCAAGTCCATCTATGCACTTCACACGCCACGATGACTTTCAACAAAATATAAACATGAGGATGATGACAATGATATAAGAATTCAATAAAACAAGTTGAAGAATTAAATTATCCAGGAACTAATAACGTCCAAATTGTCAACATGATACTTCTTTGTAGAGTAAAATTCAAGAATAATATTCTTGCACCAAAAATAAATTGGACAGAAAAGAATCAATTTTTCGTCATGAATAGTACCCCATGAATAGTTCTTCGGGAATAGTACGTCGTGAATAGTAACCCAATATGAAAAGTACTCCAAATACCCGAGTGAATAATATTCAGGTGAATAGTAATTTGGGTGAATAGTAACCCGTGAATAGTATTCTGGTATGAAATGTGCCCCGAATACCCGAGTGAATAATACTAGAGTGAATAGTAATCGGGTGAATAGTAACCCGTGAATAGTAACTCGTAACAGAAAATACCAAATAAAATGATATTTCATGACGAGTACAAAAGAAATAATAGCTCATACGAGTATAATAGAATATACGAAACTGCAAATGGATTTTCACCCGCCATGCGGTAATCCACATATACAGATCCTTTCCACAATTTAATAAGGAATGAATACAAAGGATCATTCACCATGCATGTGCTAATCCACACAGGCAAGTTATTCTAACAGAATAATAAAGAATGGAATAACAGAAAGATTCACCATGCGTGCGATAGACTGCATAGATAGGTTATTCCTAACAGAATAATAAATAATGGAACCGGTCCCGTAAGCATTGCAGATAGGATATTCCAAGCGAATAATAAAGAATGGAATAACAATGAGAAATCACCATGCATGCGATAGATCGCACAGACAAGTTATTCCAATGAGAATAATAAATAATGAAACCGGTCCCACGTAAGCACGCAGATGTGATATTCCGGCGAATAATAAAGAATGGAATAACAACAAAAATCACAATGCATGCGATAGACCACACAGACAGGTTATTCCAAAAGAATAATAAATAATGGAACCCGAGTCCAAAGCGAACGCATAGATAGGATATTAAAGCGAATAATAAAGAACGGAATAATAAAAGAATTTCACCATGTATGCGGTACTTCGTATAAAACAGGTTATTCCAACAGAATAACAAAAAATGGAATAATAGAAGAATTTCACCATGTATGAGGTACTTCGTATAAACAGGTTATTCCAACATAATAATAAAGAATGGAATAACAGAAAAATTTTACCAAGTATAGGGTAGACCACGTATACAGGTTATTCCAACAGAATAATAAAGAATGGAATAACAGAAGTTCTCTTCATGAATACAAAAGAAATAATACCACTTACCTCAAAAGAAGACTGGATACTGGAATAGTGAGGTAGCAGACTTCTCTTCTTCTTTCTCTCTATAATTTCTCTCTATAATAATGGCTCTAAAGATTTTGTGAATTTGTGAGAAATGAAGGAAGCATGAGCTTCTATTTATAGGAAAATATAGTTTAGATAATTGCATATTTTGGGGCTCAAAAAATTACAGTACAATACCTCCAACTTTTCTTTCATTTTTGATTTAGTCCTGCAAGTATTATCAAACTTGCACCACCTCTCCTAATAGTAAATCATGTGAATCAATAGTAAAATCATGTGACTCAATAGTTCTAAACATGTGAAAAAATTAATTACAATATAGTACCTCCATCTATACCTCCATCTTTAACTTAGTCATTAAGTATTATCAATCTTTTGACTCCCCAAATAGTAAATGAATGTGACTCAATAGTACACACATGTGATCAAATAGTTATATAAGCATGTGAATAAGTAGCAATTAATTGCTCATTTATCCGATAAATTACCCGATTTATCAATATAATCCCCAGACATATATTATCATCGGAATAGATATCGATTTCAACTAACACCAATAATCCCAACACAATGGAACTATCAAATTCATCTTTAATCAACACGAACTTATTCATCATTAATATTATAACTCACAATATTTAATAATCAGGTCGTTCCCAGGAAAGAGGGGGCTTTCCAATAAGGATTTCTCCCTATTGGCGCACAATTAGTTGACCAAACCTCTCCTTGGCAGAACTTTTAGACATTGTAAATATTGCAATTTAATAATATGAATAACTTTGTCGTCTCAATTATTGATTTAATAATATATCATATAATGCAGAGGATACTACGACAATAATCGAATCAATAATATGAGAGATATGATGCAATAATTACTATAGCAATAATTGAGTATAACTGAGTGACTTCTCACGTAAGCATCAATAATCAATACCGTGTTCTACTATACAACCACGCGTATTACTGTACTTTTACTATCGAGTAGTTCAACTGTATTAACGGTAAAACTTCCGCCGTTATTTTCATAAAAATATTTTTGTCGTTTTCTCAATCCGACAATAATTTTGTTGTGGGGTCCACCAATGATTGTGCCATCGTATTTAATATTCCTCGACCTGAAAGAATATTCCCCACCAATCGAATATAATATAACAACTTGCATACTTTGCAAAATTTATAAATATTACCCATAAACTATAACATTATATTAAATCCACACCATAATATTAAAAAAAAATTCGAGAAATTTAAATCTTTATTCATAAAATTTGGGGTCTCACAATCTCCCCTCCTTATGAAATTTCGCCCTCAAAATTTATGTACATACCTAGTATGCTGAACAAATGAGGACACTTCGTCAGATTCTAACTCTTGAGGTATAACCTTTAAGCGTAGAATATATTCTAGCATTTTAACAGGTACATCTTCATAAGTTAAATTACCCGCTATCTCGTCCGATTCTAAATCAATAATGGGGTTCGGGTCGTCCACATATTTACGTAACATCGATACGTGAAAAACGTTATGAACATGCGACATATTTGGCGGTAAAATGAGTCTATAAGCCACAGTTCCTATTTAATCGAGGATTTCAAATGGGCCAATTAAATCGAGGGTTGAGATTTTCTCTCTTCATCGATTCTTGTTTCTAGAATAACGCCCTCTTAAACCTTCTTCTTCACATTCATCAGCTCTGAGTATGTAGCTTGAGCGGCTTTAACTTTATCAATTAAAGCCATTTCTACTCGTATATTCGTTATCTTCACGTGGGTCCTTAGAGTCTTTAACTCTATCTTCATCATTTGTAAGTTATACAAAATTGGTTTTTGTGTTAACAACATCACACTCGTAAACGCATACGATCTTCTACTCAACGTGTCAGCTACCACGTTCTCTCCTCCACAATGATATTGAATGGTATGATCGTAATCTTCAACAGCTCGAGCCAACGTCTTTGGTGCATGTTACGTTCATTTTAGTTGAAGAAATATTTGAGGGTTTCTCCTAACGGAGTTTCAACCAATAAGTCAAAGTCTAACTTCTCAGGAGTCAAATTTAAACATTGAGCGCAATTAGGAGAAATAAAAGAATGGGTAGAACCGGTATCTAATAAGGTATAGACTTCGCAAAAATTTATAATTAACTAACCCGTGCTAACTTCGTTCAGGCTACTCACTTTTTGAGAAGTCACAAAAAATGCTCTTCCTGAAACCACCGACTTTGTTTTGTCCGTATCCGCCTTTGGTGCCACCATTCCAGCTGGACTTGACTTCACTATACGACAAAATCGAGCTAAACGACCTTCTCTTCTTGAAATTTTAACTCCTATTATTTTGGCCATGATTACCACCGAAGTGGTTACCATTCTTGGCATGATAATTTCCCCCACGATGGTCATCATTGTTCCGATGGCCGTTGCCACCGGTACGATTATTATAGTGTTGTTGGTCGTTACCTTTTGGTTGTGCTGACTCATTATCGCGCTCCAATAACTAAGCCATATTCACAACATCTAAATATAAATAAAGTTTGTGAGAAATAAGGTATTGACGTATATTGGGTTTCAAACCTCGCAAAAAATTCGCGTCATTCGCTCCTCATTATCGACCAAATGGAATGCAAACCGGGATAATTCCGCAAACTTAGCCTCGTACTACGACACTGTCATATTATTTTGCTCCATTGCTTATCTCATAATTTTTAGATGCCATTTTCAAACACTGTCACAAAACAAGGGTTAATTAACATAACATGTATTATCTCTATACCCTGACCGACCAATTAAATACCAAATAAACTTAGGTAGGTCATACTAGCGAAGGAATTCTCCGTCTCTACCATCCTAGTTCTTGTCTCACATCTCAGCCAGGGATCATATCCCTAAACTTTGATACCAACTGTGACGCCCCCAAAATAGGTACACATCACCCATCTTGAGTCGGCAAATACATGGTACAAAATTCAAATACAACTTAATAATACAGCTGTCGTGTAAACAATACGACAAAACATAAACTGAGAGTTTTAATAAGAATATTATCATCTAGACAATATCCACACTCAAAGGAGTCCTCATTAAATTTATTGTCACACTATTTATCAGAATAGTGAGGACTACTAATGCTATCATCTGGATCGTCACTCCGTTCCCGACTCATCCCAGCTATATTCTCATTTCCTGAAGAGAACAGTGAAGGAAAAGGTGAGCTCAACTAGCCCAGTAAGAAATATTATGACTAAGATAATGCAGAATAAATTATCATTAGTCTTCAATAATGTTAAACTGATAAAATACAATAGACATCAAGTTTAATCATGAATGAACAAATAATCGATTTAAAGAGTCATAGAGAATAAAATCTACTATCTTTTATGATTTAAAAGTTTTTCATCACTTTTATCATTTGAGACTCGACAATAAATAATCCACATCATCAAATCATCCCTGCACTACAGGCCAAGGATATTATTTAGTATCACGACCACGAATTATCCATGTACTACGGGCCAAAGATAATCGTGTTTTCATCAACGGTTCTAATCATGCCATAAAATAATTCATCTTTGCTCCCTTGGCCGAAGAAAATCCATAGCCATAATCATACCAAAAACTGTCCATCAATGCATTACGGGCCAATGAGGACTTTTTCTACATCATTTGTAAAATTACGGTCATGATTATACCGAATAATCCCTGTTCATAATCATACCAAGTCCATCTATGCACTACAGGCCACAGATGACTTTCAACAAAATATGAACATGAGGATGATGACAATGATATAAGAATTCAATAAAAAAAAGTTCAAGGATTAAATTATCCAGGAACTAATAACGTCCAAATTGTCAACATGATACTTCTTTGTAGAGTAAAATTCAAGAATAATATTCATGCACCGAAAATAATTTGGACAGAAAAGAATCAATTTTTTATCGTGAATAGTACTTCGGGAATAGTATATCGTGAATAGTAACCCGACATGAAAAGTACTCCAAATACCCGAGTGAATAATATTCAGCTGAATAGTAACCCATGAATAGTAACTCGTGAATAGTATTCTGGCATGAAAAGTTCCCCGAATACCCGAGTGAATAATACTAGAGTGAATAGTAACCAGGTGAATAGTAACCCGTGAATAGTAACTCGTAACAGAAAATACCAAATAAAATGATATTTCATGATTTAGTACAAAAAAAATGATATCTCATACAAGTATAATAGAATATACAAAACTGCAAATGGTTTTTCACCCGCCATGCGGTAATCCACATATAAAGATCATTTCCACAATTTAATAAGGAATGAATTCAAAGGATCATTCACCATACATGTGGTAATCCACACGTGAGTTATTCCAACGAATAATAAAGAATGGAATAACGAGCGATTCACCATGCGTGCGATAGATCAGACAAAACGAGGTTATTCCCAACGAATAATAAATAATGGAACCAGGTCCCAAGGCGTAAACGCATTACATTGAGATATTCCGGCATGAATAATAAAGAATGGAATAACAACGAAATCACCATGCATGCGATAGATCGCGCGCATGTTATTCCATGAGAATAATAAATAATGGAACCAGTCCCAAAGAACGTATGCATGCAGGATATTCAACGAAAAAATAAAGAATGGAATAACAACGAAATCACCATGCATGCGATAGATCGCATGCATACGAGGTTATTCCAAAAGGATAATAAATAATGGAACCGTGTCTCGTAAACGCACGCACGTGATATTAAACGAGAATAATAAAGAACGGAATAATAGAAGAATTTCACCATGTATGCGGTACTTCGCATAAACAGGTTATCCCAACAAAATAACAAAGAATGGAATAGTAGAAGAATTTCACCATATATGCGGTACTTCGCTTAAACAAATTATTCCAACATAATAATAAAGAATGGAATAACAGAAGAATTTCACCAAGTATAGGGTAGACCGCGTATACAAGTTATTCCAACAGAATAATAAAGAATGGAATAACAGAAGTTCTCTTCATGAATACAAAAGAAATAATACTCCTTACCTCAAAAGAAGATTGGATACTGGAATAGTGAGGTAGCAGACTTCTCTTCTTCTTTCTCTCTATAATTTCTCTCTATAATAATGGCTCTAAAGCTTTTGTGAATTTGTGAGAAATGAAGGAAGAATGAGCTTCTATTTATAGGAAAACATAGTTTTGATAATTGCATGTTTTGGGGCTCAAAAATTTATAGTACAATACCTCCAACTTTTCTTTTATTTTTAATTTAGTCCTACAAGTATTATCAAACTTGCACCACCTTCCCTAATAGTAAATCATTGGAATCAATAGTAAAATCATGTGACTCAATAGTTCTAAACATGTGAAAAAATTAATTACAATATATACCTCCATCTATACCTCCATCTTTAACTTAGTCATGCAAGTATTATCAATCTTGCACCAACTCCCCAAATAGTAAATGAATGTGACTCAATAGTACACACATGTGAACAAATAGTTATATAAGCATGTGAATAAGTGGCAATTAATTGCTCATTTATTCGATAAATTACCCGATTTATCAATATAACCCCAAGACATCAATTATCATCGGAATAGATATTGATTTCAACTAACACCAATAATCCCAACACAATGGAACTATCAAATTCATCTTTAATCAACACGAACTTATTCATCATTAATATTATAACTCACAATATTTAACAACCCGTGTCGTTCTCGAGGAAGAGGGGCTTTCCAATAAGGATTTCTCCCTATTGGTGCGCAATTAGGTGACCAAACCTCTCTTTGGCAGAACTTTTAGACATTGTAAATATTGTAATTTAATAATATGAATAAATTTGTCGTCTTAATTATTGATTTAATAATATATCATATAATGCAGAGGATATTGTGACAATAATCGAATCAATAATATGAGAGATATGATGCAATAATTATTATAGCAATAATTGAGTATAACTGAGTGACTTCTCACGTAAGCATCAATAATCAATACCGTGTGCTACTATGCAACCACGCGTATTAATATACTTTTACTACCGAGTAGTTCAATAGTATTAACGGTAAAACTTCCGCCATTATTTTCATAAAAATATTTTTTATCGTTTTCTCGATCCAACAATAATTACATTAATGGGGTCCACTTAACGATTGTCTTGGTCAAATGAATATTTCCAAACACAAAGAATATTCCCAGACCAATCGAATATAATATAACAACTTGTATACTTTGCAAAATTTATAAATATTACCCACAACTATAACATAATATTAAATCCACACCATAATATTTAAAAAAAATCGAGAAATTTAAATCTTTATTCATAAAATTTGGGGTCTCACAGCCAACCACAGCTTGCTTGGTAGTGCCGCAGTGCCAAGTCCGGTTCCCAGACAATCAAGGCCTTGCTTTGACCTAGCAAGGAAAGGAGGCGGATATAATGCACCGAAACCTCTACATATGAGGATAAGACATCCTATATCATATATTTTAGTTAGTTTAGCTTAGGATAATATTTCTTCTGTAATTTCTCTTCCTTTCTTCTAGATGATGTCTGTAAATATAGATTAGGTAGATTAGGGAGAAGTCTAGGTTTCCTTGGAGTAGCACAAGCAGTGAGCGACGCGGATTGGAAAATTTGATTTGAGCGAAATGCTTAGAGATTGAAGGGCTTTGACAGAGTTTCTTCTTATCTATTTATTATCTGTAATTTGTAATCCATAAATGTTATCTTTATTGCTACTTGTATTTTGTTCAATAGCTATGAACTGAATATTGGCTCTAAGGTTATAATGGAACCCTTTGTTATTTAAATTGACCGTCTTATCTCTTTGGTTGGCACCATATGATTTGGTTCGATATATTTATGCTTAATGATTATCACTAAGACATTAGTGATGATTTTGGTAATTTACATGATATCGACAGAAGGATTGTAGGTTTACACCTGAATATATTGGCATGTGATTGTGGGTTTCGACTGCATAAGTTGTGCGTAGAATATATATATATATATGCGCCACATGCTATCTATTTGAGGACTTATGCTTAAATCCTCGTTATGATCAACTCGTATAGACATATGTAGGATTGTATCTAGCTTGGGCATTCTTTTCTGTTCTATTCTCTATCGGGTGGATCTGGAAAGGATATGTTTGTACATACCTCGACAGAGGTGTATGAACACTTGTGTGTTCTCGGTTGACAAATTGTCGTGACCATTAAGACCAGTGAGAGAAGGGTAGCTTGTTTGATTTAACATAGCACGCCAGGTGTTCGACAGAATGCCTGAGTGGGGTGAAGTTGTAACCTTGGCTTGTATTTCCTTCGATTACCATTCGTTATCCATTTACGTGCTTTGATAATTAGTTATGCTTAGATTAATCACACTTTTATTTATTGTTGTTCGAATAAGACTTTAGTGATACAAAGTCGGTACTCGGTAAATATTAGTGATAGTTCCTCGTGGGTACGACATTGTACTTATCACTATATTACTTGTTAGATCACATATACTTGCGCGTGTTTAGTGATCGGTTTTTTGACCAACAATTTGTCTGCACCAACAACACAACTGAGTATGAAGGTTGTATCATGCGGCTAAAACTTGCTCGTTCAATACGCATCAGGCGGTTAACTGTCTTTGGGGATTCAGAGTTGGTAATCAAACAATCCATAGGAATCTATCAAACCAAAGCATTACATTTGCTGCCTTACCATCGGCAAGTTTTATAGATGGCTTTGGAGTTCAAAGAAATCTCCTTTCTACACATTCCCCGTAATAGGAATGATTTTGCGGATGCACTAGCAATGTTGGCCTCCTTGATTCACATACCTAAAAAGGAAGACATGCCAAGAATCACATTTGCCCTGCAAAAGGCCCCAACTTATGGGAACTATGTTGGAGAAATATAGGATGAGCTACCTCATATCCACAACCCTTGGTATCAACACATCAAGGAGTATCTTCGAGATGGATCTACACCCGCTGAGGTGAGCCTGACTGAAAAGAGGCGGATCCATCGACTTGCTATAAAATTTTACCTGAGCGGAGATGCACTCTACAAGAGAGATACAGGATTAGGTCTCCTCAGATGTCTGGACAAAGACCAAGCCTAGAGGCTCATGGATGAGATCCATGGTGGAGTATGTGGCCCGCACATGAGCGGACCCCTACTTGTCAAGAAAATCCTTAGAACAGGGCATTATTGGCTTACGCTCAAAGCTGACTGTGATGATCATGTCAAGAGGTGCTATCAATGCCAAATTCATGGGAATGCTATTCACGCCCCTCCAAGGGAACTCCAAAATATGAGTTCGCCATGACCCTTCTCGATATGGGGAATGGAGGTGATCGGGCCCATCTAGCCCAAAGCCAATAATATACATCGATTCATATTCACCATGATCGACTACTTCACCAAATGGGTAAAAGCATCCTCCTTCCCTAGGGTTACCAAAGAAGTCATCATTGTTTTCGTCAGAAACAATATCGTCTGTCAATAAGGACAACCAGATGTCATTGTGTCAAACAATGCTAAAAACCTCAACAACAAAATGATGGAGGAGTTATGTAGTAAATTCCACATCAAACACCTTAACTCCGTCATCTACCATCCAAAGATGAATGGTACTGTTGAAGCAGCTAATAAAAACATCAAGAAGATCATGCAAAAAATGTACGCCAATCACAAAGGATGGTCTGACCTCTTGCCTCTCACTTTATTAGCTTACAGGACTTCAATGCGTACTTCCACTGGGGCAACCCCCTACTCATTAGCCTATGGGAAGGAAGAAGTGCTCCCCATAGAGGTGGAAATGGAATCCCTCAGAGTGTTGATGGATGCTCAGATGGATGAAGACTAATGGGTACAAGACAGGTATCACCAATTGTCTCTAATAGACGAAAGGCGAACCGCGGCTATCTTCCATGGTCAGTTATATCAGCAAAGGATCGCAAGATCCTACACCAAAAAAGTCCGGCTACGACAGTTTAAACAACATAACTTGGTTTTAAAGAAGATCATTGACAACGAAGATCAATCTAAGGGAAAATTTTACTCATAAATGGGAAGGCTCGTTTGTTGTCAAGGAGCTATTGACAGAAGGCGCTCTTAGATTACAGGAAATGGATGGGGATGAATTTCCACAACTCATCAACTTAGACACTGTGAAACGATATTATGTCTGAGGTTACCATCAATCAAACATCCTGGGTTTGGATCATCAAATCACCAGTCATTCCTGTTTTCTAACCCTTTTTACATACTCTTCTGCCCCTCAGGGAAACATACACTTTAAACCAGCAGCCTGGTTTTCCCTCATTTCAAACCTTTCACACAATTTCGGTTATCCCCCCAGGGATTGAACCTTTTACACCTACAGTATATCCTGAAGACGGGATTAAACTTTTCTACGCTTGTAGTTTGTCCTGAAGACGGGGTCAAACTTTTTCCACACCTGCAGTTTGTCCCAAGCATGGGATCAAACTTTCTTCTCCCCACAGTATAGCCTGCACATGGGATTCATACTTCTCTTCGGCTACAATTCGTTCTGAGGGGCGAACTACGTTGACCTAATCTCTTTGATACCCGGGAGTACGTAGGCAACCATATTCTATATGGCCCGGTCGCAATAAAAAAAACAACAAAAACATTTCTGCCCTTTTTCTACAAAAACAAAAACCACAAAAACACTTCTACACCTTTCATCATCAATAAAACTTCTATACCCATTTCACATTCAGTGTTGATCCTCTTATACCAGGTTCGAATTACGCATACCTAATCTCCTCTTCAATAGGAGTACGTAGGCAGCCATTTATGGTTCGGTCTAACCCTTACCAGAACAAAAATACTTGTCACACGGTACTGGGATCAAACTTCAATCCACCACATTTCATCGGCTTTAGACCAAAGGGATAGAACTACCTAACCTTTCCTTACAAATAGGAGATTTGGCAACCATCTAAGCTGCGGTTGTGCCTCAAAGAGCAACACCAATCCATAGGAGATGGAATTAACTAGGCTTCTCATAAATAGGAGTACTGGAAACGATCTGTGGTGCGGTCAATCTCAGAGAGGAAAAGCCACACTCCTCTCCACATCTACATACAGAAACCAGTCCCAAGACACCAACGATGGTACGGATAAACACAGATCAATTATTAGTTCTGAAAGATCCTGCGACGTCTAAATGTCCACACATCAAGGATCAGTTTAGAATGCATCAAGATCACAAGCCCTGAAGAAACAGGCAAATATCAAGCAAGTATCAAGGCACAACTAAAAGGGAAGTGAATCAAAATATATTTCCCTGCCGTATATAATACTGTTTGATATATACAATATGTGTTGTACATTAAAAAATAGCTAAGTTAGTCTGTGCAGGAAAATACAAGTCTATCTATGGATCTGTGTGTATGCGGACTATCAGATCTAACATAGCATCCCTCTCTGAAGAAGGAGGTAACGCTGCAACCTCCTGCCCAATGGTATCTACACGAGCTAGAAGATCTGAGGCTAACTGCATGGTGGCATGATGCTCATCAATGTATGCACTCATATCGGCAAGGATGTCAGTCGTAAGGGACATCACTGAAGTATTGTGTGTGACGGCCACATCCCGGGCAGATAGGGCAGCATCTCGCTCTATAATCAATGCATCTCTGGCTGATTTAGTCTTGTCTCTCTCTAATAGAGCTGCGTCTCTCCCATCAAGAGTTGTTAACATCAAGGCCCTAGCCTGATCTCTCTTAAAGGTCATCAGATGTAGACTCTACTCCAGATACTATTCTGAATGCTGAATCACAGTAGCACTCATAGTGGGAGAATCCATCACAAATGCTGGCAAACCAGTAGTCAAATCCTCCTCAATGGGAATATCAGCCTCCTCTATAGGCTCCTTATAGTCGGAATCAGTCCCCTGCACCGTGGATACTACCACAGTCGATGCAGTCTCTGTCTCCATCCATGCAGAATACTCTATAAAATAACCCGGATGGCTGACGAAAAACTCAGCTAGCTCATGCTGATCCCAACAGGCATATAACCTGGATCTATCCTCTGCTGATAAGTGGCAAGAAGTGAAGCGCTAACTCGATGCCCCCTCAAAAGGATGGAAGTCCTGAAACTGGTCAAACTGACACATCATGACCAGTGGGTGGTAAGTAATCATGCCTCTCAAACCAGCCAGAGGAAGATAATCCATGCTCGGAGCATGAGTGATGAAGCTTTAGGGTGAGCTAAGCCTTGAACACGGTAATATAGCAAATGGATCTCTGATCCCTGCTAGGAAAGCTGACCAAGATGCAGTGTCTATACACTCCGCCGGTTGAAAGGAGTATGACATGGCTATATCATGGGTGAAACAATATACATGCCGTCTAAAAGTTCCAATCGGTCTCAAGTGTTACATAAACCACACGTACATCATGACCGAGCTTCCTATAAACACTCCCGTCGGATAAGTGCAGCAGTATGTATCTGACCTCAGAGTCTATGCTATAATCATCTGGAAGATGGTGTGACCCTCCCTGATATCTCTCATTGCCATGATGACTCCTATGTCCAACTCATCCATGTATCGTGGCATGTAGACATACGATAGTATGTAGCAGTACATCCACTCTGGCCAAATGCCAATGATCCTTCGGTGTGGTGAAATCCCTGAAATGTCATGCATAACTATCCTCTGAGCCAAATCTGTCAAATAGAAAATGCTGGGATATAATGTGGCTAGATGTGAGCTCATCCTACATAACCCTACGCCTCAATTCGATAAGGGTCATGAACTGCCTACTCATGTCTCCAATCGCCATATGCACGCAAGGTCTGTCCCATGGCAGCATCATCAAACGTGCATACTCCTCCAGAGTAGGAGTCAACTCCTGGGTCCCAAATCGGAAAACTCGCCCTCCGATACCCAAAGGCTCCAAAGATGCCCTCCACGAATCTGTGGGGAACTCAAAACATCAACAGGGTATCATAGTATGTCGCAATGATGATCTACAATCACCACGTCGATGGTGACATGCTATCATACCACGATCGCATACCAGATGCCACCAATAATGGTGGGGTATGATCAAAATGGTTAACTGTCGAAGAAGACATCTGTACGGGTCGTGTCATAAGACCATCCAAGGGTCAATACTGAATATCCCTAGACATACATATATATGCATAACATAATAACATGCATGATACAATAGATGGCAATATGATATAGGGAATGGAAAACTGTGCATACATTCCTAAGTATATCATCATCTAATACATCTTTGTACAGCTAAAATACAAGAAAATGGGGCAAAACTGCCCTACAACTAATAGAGGCCTATCAAAAGATATAGCGAGAATGGGGCAAAGCTTCCCAATGTCTAACAGAGGCCTATCAAAAGAGATAATTAGAATATACATCAAAAGAAGACAATGGTGTCAATGTCTACATCATCAATACTGTCCACCTGATGTAACTCCTCCTGAGTCACTGGATCTCTATCCATAGGGATGTCAGGCCTATACAAGGGAGGATCTGCACCGGCAAAACCATATGGGTCACCTGAGGGGCCAGCGCCAGAGCTGGAAGGATCAAAAGTATCTGCCTTTGAAGGATCTCTGCCCAAGTGCCAGATAAAGAAATGTGTCCGGTCCAACTATTGGGTCAAATTGTCAATTTGTGTCAAATGAGTCGAATCTCGGACACAAGCTAACCAATCCATCATCATCACGGATCCTGGAACCATATCCCCCATAAACAGAGTGGCGCGGGTCTGGGCTCCAATGGTACGAGGGAACCACCAATACTGGAACTGTAACATTCCAGAATTTTAATTGTTTTATTAAATATTTATTGAATTATTTAAATATTTAATGGATGTGTTTATTGTTGAATAAATAATTGTTCAAATTTGAATTGTTGTGCTTAATTATTTGTTAAATAAATAATTAAGGAAAATTAATTATTTTGTTAATTTAATTTAATTATTAAGTTAGAAATTTTGATTAATTCAATTACTATTCTTTTTATTGGAATTTGTAATTAAAAAGGATGTGTTGGTTGATTAAATAAAGTTATAATTATATAGAAATTATAATTTTGGTGATATTGATTTATATGTTAAAGTGATTTGATAAATTGTTATTATGATTAATTTAAATAAATTAATGTGTGACAAATAACCTTTTATAAAGTAGTTATTAAAATAACTTAAAGGAGTTTTAATTCTGTTTTTCCAAATAAGGCCTAATGCCTATTAAGTCTTTAATCTATTTAAGTTTTACCAAACAGGGTGTTAGGATTAATGGGTTATTTTTTTTAGTTAGTAACCAAACAAGCCTTATGGCTTTTGGTTTTCAAAATAAGTAACTGATGTCAGTAAATTAGAGTTATATTATATAATTAATTTATATATTATATGCTATATATGTTAGTTGTTAGTACGCTCTAGAGTTAGGAAGAAAAACAAAAAAACACAGAGGAAGAAGAAGAAGAGAAGAAGAAAAGCGGAGAGGAAGGAAGGCTAGAGAATTTAGAAGAGATTTGGGGAAGAGAAGATTGTAATCAAAAGGGATAGCCATATCATCTTCTATCAAGGTATTCTCCTTTTTCCTTTTAGTTTTAAAAGTTTAGTTTTATCTTCCCAAATTCTCTGAAATTTTGTGTAAGCATGAATTTTTGTTGTTATGTGGCTTTATATGACATAATAGTGATGTTAAAACTGTTTTCATGGGTTATAATCAAAGAATTGAAGATATGTATGTAATTGTGGAGAAAAGTATTTTACAGAGAGTTTTTTTTTACACATATATTGTTTAGTTAAAATCAAAATTATGAGTTGTTTAGTTGTTTTATTGATAAATTGGCTATTCAATTTGTTAGAGTATATATATATTTTGATAAAATGCTTTGAATTAGTGGTTTTGGTTGAGAAACAAAATTTCAGTGTTTATTTTTATCAAAATTATCAAAAAGTAAGTTTTAGCCAAAAATAGTGAATTTGGGCGTGTTAATTTTGTTGTTTATGTGGTTGTATAGGTAGAATCATGTTTAGAGTTTGTGAAATATGTTTAAATGAAGTTCTTGTATGATTTACATGATATTTGGTCTGTTAGAAACGAGCTTGTAGGCCAAAATTGGCTTTTTTCTGTCTCATTGTTGTCGAGGTCGTTCTGCGAGGTTCTGCAAATTCATATGGCATGGCACAGACTTCTTAATACCTTTGTGGGCACATCACAGCACAATGCTCATGCTTGCAGCAACCTTGTAGCCTCGATCTTCGCATCCATGAGGTTATGCCTACGCATGCACGACTTCCCATGTAATCAGTAATCGTAGCCCATGAGAAGTTAATGTAATGGTCCAGATGTTTGGTACTTTTTGCACACGAAATTTTAAGAAAAGTTATGTGATGATAGTAGGACTGCTAAATGTTGATTTTAGTATTTCTATACTATGAATAAGTATGTTATTAACGATTAACTTATGTTATAACTTGATTATGTGATTAAAAATCCAATTTTAAATGATGAACGTACTTAGTTATGTTTGTAAGATGGTAATGACTAATTATGTCATGATGACATATGTTTATAGGATACTGTGATTCGTATTGATTTGGTTTAGCCTACGAGCAAGGCAAGTTCTCTAACTCTACATTTATAATTGTGAAAGCGCTTAAATTTTCTTTGAGCAAGTCTCCTAATCTATTATCTTGTTAATCAAATTACTGTTTTCAATTCGATTATGATATAATGATGTAAGTTATTCTTGAGCAAGTTATTCTTGTATTTAACTTGTTGTTTAGCATGCAAAAATTTATATATTCTAATGTTGAACATTTTTATCGATCAACTTGCTATGCATGCTTAGTATTCAATTCTAATTAACCTTGGCTTAGTATTGTTCAAGCAAGGTGTTATAGTTATTTAAAGTGTATGCTCTTAGATTATTCCTAAAGCATGAATTTAGTTTACTATGATTGATTCAATCACGATTATTCTATAGGGAAATGTTCTTTGTTTCATTCAACTAATCCTTAATTGATGTTCGTTGAATTCCAAATTACCCTGAAAGCTTATCCAAACCAAACTTCCTTTGGTGCGGACTTGTACTCTAAATACTGAGATGAACAACCCTAATGTTATGATTAGGGGTTAACTTACGACATAAGCGTTAAATGTTTGTGCACAATACATGGTACGAATAAATGATCCCCTAAGTACGAGGAGTCCTTATAGTCTTATGATCAAGTAAAGTTGGAGTTGAAAGATTACTCGTGAATCGTGGACATAGTTCATGGTCTTATGACCCTCGCTTATATTTATTCCACATTTTGGATTTCAGTTTCTGATTATAGATGATAGAGTACTATTCATTGTTGATGAGCCTATTATTGGCAGTTATTATTACTATACTCCTGTTGATTTCATATTGTATCCAGTGAGCAATTATTTTGCTCACTCTTGCATATTTTAAAACTCATTGCAGCCTAAAGAAGAGAAGGTAGATGAA
Organism: Panax ginseng; assembly: GCA_020205605.1. NCBI lineage: Eukaryota > Viridiplantae > Streptophyta > Magnoliopsida > Apiales > Araliaceae > Panax > Panax ginseng. The sequence continues at coordinate 85,497,327 of CM035139.1, read as the reverse complement.
CCTTCGTCTAACAAAAGAAAAGGGAAAATGTGCAAGTGATGAAGACTTGTAATTTTACTTTGATTGAGATGTTAGATATTTATTATGATGATCTTAGACTTGGTTTTAATGATGTTTATTTAATTTCCGCATTTGAATGATTGTAATTAAAGGTTAGATAACCTGGGAGATTTTATTATGTAACCCTTTAATGGGAAAGGTTTTATTTATCCAGTTTTATTGTGATTGGGTAGTTAGATATGAATGTTTGATTAAGTGAACACCAGATCTTGCGGGAATGAAGTACCTGGATTTGGGGGTGTCACAGGAACATCTCCTGGGTACAGGGACCCTCTGATAATGTGAAACCGTCAATCCCCAACAATGGGATATCAATGACGGGTGACTGCAAAACAAGCCAATAACGCCTGGTAGGAGGCAAGATCGGCATGTGAATCTCTCCTGTAGTGCTCCTGATAGCACATTCTCCTAAATAGAGATCCCATCCTCCATCTGTGAAGAGAGAAATTGTAAGACCCCAAATTTTATGAAATAAAAGTATTCAATTTTCTTATAATTATTATTCTATTTAATAAATGGTTTAATTGATAAAAGTTTAAAGTTAAGGGTGATATGTGAAAATTTTTGCAAAGTAAGCAAGTTGATATAAAATATTCGTTGTGTAGGGGAATATTCGTTTGGTCGGGGAATATTCTTTTTGTCAGGGAATATTCGTTCGATGACACAATCATTGGTGGACCCCACAACAAAAGTATTTTCATAGTTAGAAAACGAAAGAAATATCTTTTTATAAAAATAACGGCAAAAGTTTTACTGTTAAACTGTTGAACTACCCGGTGGTAAAAGTATAGTAATACGTGAGGTTGCATAGTAGTACACGGTATTGATTATTGATGCTTACATGAGAAGTCACTCATTTATACTCAATTATTGCTACAGTAATTGTTGCATAGTATCTCACGTTATTTGATTCAATTATTGTCACAGTATCATCTGCATAATATTTTATATTATTAAATCAATAATTGAGATAACAAAGTTGTTCATATTATTATTTGCAATATTAACGATGTCTAGAAAGTTCTGTCGAGGAGAGGTTTGGTCACTTAATTGTGCACCAATAGGGAGAAATCCTTATCGGAAAGCCCCCTCTTTCCTGGGAATGATCTGGTTGTTAAATATTGTGAGCTATAATATTAATGATGAATAATTGTTGAAGTATTAAGAATGTATTATTGAAGATAAGTGAATTACAAAAGTTAGAGGGGAATAATGCAAACTTGGAAAACTTTAGGGGTACTAAAGTGTAATAAGTTAAATCAATCTGGACCATTGGTGGTGGTTTTAATAGTAAATCAATCTGGATCGTCGATGGTGGTTTTAATAGTAAATCAATCTGGATCATCAATGGTGGTTTTAATAGTAAATCAATCTAGACCGTCAATGGTGGTTTTAATAGTAAATCAATCTGGACCATTGGTGGTGGTTTTAATAGTAAATCAATCTGGATCATCGATGGTGGTTTTAATAGTAAAACAATCTAGACCATCGGTGGTGGTTTTAATAGTAAATCAATCTGGACCATTGGTGGTGGTTTTAATAGTAAATCAATCTGGATCGTCGATGGTGGTTTTAATAGTAAATCAATCTGGACCGTCCGTTCTAATAGTGAATTAATCTGGATCGTTCATGAATTAGTTACTATTTAGTCCATTCTCCTATAAATAGAAGCTTAATTCTTCTTTTATTCTCACCAATTCACTAAGATTCACAAGAGAAACTATAGAGAGCAAGAAGAAGAGTATTCTGCTACTTCACTATTACAGTATCCAGTCTTTTACTAAGGTAAGGGATATTATTTGTTGTATTTGTAAGGGATATTATTTGTTGTATTCGTAAGGGGTATTATTTCTTTTGTATTCATAAGGAATACTACTTTTCGTATTCATCCTTTAATATGTCAGAATAACCTGTCTACGCGGATTACGTACCGTATGATAAATGAAAATCCATTTACAATTTCGTATGTTATTTCTTTTCATATTCTTAAATCTAAACTTACTATGGTAAGTATTGCTTCTATAATCCTTGAAATTAGTGTAATATCATTGAGTTTTTCACTTCATCCAGTATCGTTTCATTTAAATATTGATCTAAATTTTCTTATTAAATATCAATATTTTCACCCGGGGTACTATTCACGGGTTACTATTCACCCGATTACTATTCACTATAATATTATTCACTCGAGTATTCGGGGCACTTTTCATGTCGGGGTACTATTCACGAGTTACTATTCACGGGTTATTATTCACCCGATTACTATTCACTCAAATATTGTTCACTCGGGTATTCGGGGCACTTTTCATGTCGGGATACTATTCTCGAAGTACTATTCATAGGGTACTATTCATGGGGTACTATTCACCAAAAATTTTATTTCTTTTTTGTCCAAATTATTTTTGATACATGGATATTATTCTTGAATTTTACTCCACAAAGCAGTATCATGTTGACAATTTGGACATTATTGAATTCTGGATAAATTAAGTTATAAATCTTTAAAAATTTATCATTTGCTTTCTTTTAATTGAATTCTTATATCATTGTCATCATCCTCATGCTTATATTATGATGAAAGTCATCTTTGGCTTACGTGCATAGATGGACTATTGATTGGTATAATTATGACCATGGATAATTCAGTATGATCATGATCATTAATGATTACACGAATATTCTTGGCACGTAGTGCAAGAATAATTTGTGGACGTGATACTAATGAATATCCTTGGCCCGTAGTGCAGTGATGATTCAATGATGTGATTTATTTTTTAAGCTGAGTCCCAACAATAAAGTTAATGATAAACTTTTGAAATCATAAAAGATAGTAGATATCATGCTCTACTTGACTCTTCTAATGGATTGCTTGTTACGCTGCAGTTAAACTTGTTGTCTATTATATTCTATTAGTTTAACATTGTTGAAGGCTAACGATAACTTATTCTGCATTATCTTAGTCATAATATTTCTTACTGGGCTAGTTAAGCTAACCCTTTTACTTCCATTGTTCTCTTCAGGAAATAAGAACGTAGCCGGAACTAGTCGGGGAATGGAGTGATGGTCCGAGATGGTTTTATAGTAGTCCTCACTATTCTATAAAATAGTGTGACAATAAATGTAATGAGGACTCCATTTGAGTTTAGATATTGTCTAGAAGACAATATTCGTGTAAAAACTCTCAGCTCATGTTTTATAATTAAGTTTGTATTTGTATTCAGTACCATGTATTTGGCGACCCAAGATGGGTGATGTATACCTATTTTGGGGGCGTCATAGTTGGTATCAAAGCTTAGGGATATGATCCATGGCTGAGATGTGAGACTAGAACTAGGAGGGGAGAGACGGGTAATTCCTTCGCTAGTATGACCTACCTAAGTTTATTTGGTATTTAATTGGTCGGTCAGAGTATAGGGATAATATGTGGCATGTCAATTAACCCTTGTTTTGTGGCAGTGTTTTTACATGGCATCTGAAAATGTCGAGATAAGAAATGAAGCACATGAGACGGTTGAGTCACCAACGATTAATATCAAGGATAATGTGCAACAGCAAGACAATAATCCTCAGGTAAACAACAACACCGATCAAATGATGAACGATGGGATGTTCAGAGGCTTCATGCAATTCATGCAACATCAGGCGAGAGCGGCTCCTGTTCAAAATGCAGGTGGACACACTGGCAACTCAAAGATTGTCACTGCTAAGCAGTTCGAGGAGCTGGGACCACCAGAGTTTTTGGGAGAGCCAAAACCACTTAAGGCGGAGATGTGGATAAAGCAGATCACCAAGATATTTGATGTCTTGGGATGCTCCGAGGAGCAAAAGGTTCCCTTTTCCACCTTCATGTTGAGAGGAGAGGCAGATTACTGGTGGGAATCAGTAAAACGTACTCAGCCTACCGCACTCAAAATGTCTTGAGAAAAGTTCGAAGAACTGTTCAACAACAAGTACTTTCTCGAAAGTATTCGTCACATGAAGGAGGTGGAGTTTATCAAGTTGGAGCAAAACAATATGACCATGTCACAGTACGAGGGTAAGTTTGCTGAGTTGTCCCGGTTCGCATCCCATTTGGTTGATAATGAGGAGAGAATGACGTGAATGTTTCTACGAGGTTTGAGACCCGAAATAGTCATACCTCATTTCTCATAAACTGTGTTTATATTTAGATGTTGTAAATAGGGCTCGGTTATTGGAGCGCAATAATGAGTCAACCCAGCCAAGAGAGAGCAGTTGACAAGTCAATAATACCAATGGTAGCAGTCATCGAATCGGTGACAACAAACGTGGAGGGAATCAACATGCCAGAAATGGTAATCACTTCGGTGGTAATCATGGCCAAGATAATAGAAGAAATGATTCAAGTGGAAATTTCAAGAAGAAAAGATCTAACGATGACGGGAAGACGTCGGCACCAAAGACCAAAGAACAAATTCTCTAGGGGAGGAGAATTTAACCGCCAGTTAGATGCTACAGATGCAAAGAGGAGGGACATATAAGTTCAAAATGTCCACATCCTTCCAAGGTATGTTTTAGTTGTGGAAAAGATGGTCACATAACTCAATTTTGTCCTATAGCGAAATCAAGTCCAGCTGGGACGGTGGCACCAAAGACGGATACGGACAAAACAAAGTCGGCGATTTCAGGAAGAGCGTTTTTCGTGACTTCTCAAAAAGCGAGTAACCCAAACAAAGTTAGCACGGGTTAGTTAATTATAAATTATTACGAAGTCTATACCTTATTAGATACCGGTTCTACCCATTCTTTTATTTCTCCTACTTGCGATCAACGTTTAAATTTAACTTCGGAGAAATTAGACTTTGACTTATTGTTTGAAACTCCGTTAGGAGAAACCTTCGTTACCACCATTGTTTATAAATCTTGTTTGATTCAAATCGACACTTTCACATTACCTGTCGATCTTATCTCTTTGAAAATATTTGCATTCGATGTGATTTTAGGAATTGGTTGGTTAACTACTCATCATGCTAAAATTGATTGTTTTCATAAGGTTGTTAGCTTTCATATTCCTAACTAACCTATTATGTGAATTCAAACAACCAAACCACTAAAGTTAATCGCTGTCATCTCAAGCCATAAAGCTATTCATTTATTGAAAAATGGATGTCAAGCTTTCTTAGCCATGTCACAGATTTAAATAAAAATACGTCAGATTTGAATGATATTTCTATTGTTAATAAATTTCCTGACGTATTCCCTGAAGAACTTCCTACCCTTCCCTAGAGTGTGAAATCGAATTTTGTATCGACCTTAAACCCGGTACAAAACCCTCAAATATTTCTTCACCCAGAACAAACGTAACATGCCCCAAAGACGTTGGCTCGAGTTATTGAAGATTGCGATAATACCGTTCAATACCATCTTAGAAAAGCGAATGTGGTAGCTAACGTGTTGAGTAGAAGATTCGTATACGTTTATGAGTGCGATATTGTTAACACAAAGACCCATCTCGTACGACTTACAAATGATGGACATAAAGTTAAGACTCCAGGGACCTATGTGATGATGGCGAATATACGAGTAGAACCGACTTTAATCGATAAAGTTAACAGGATGCAAACATGGGAGCCTCTCATAGGCCCAAAACTGTCAATATAAAGGTAAACATCTGCTATCAGTCAACACTCTTAACCTGTACACGGGAAAAGATAAGAGAAATACTCACCAACAGAAACGGGTAGAATCCTAACCAAGCCTCGGTACAGCCCTACGATTGCATGCGCATTCCCCTAAGGAAATAGGCAAAGGTATAGGAACCCCAATCATAATCTCCTATACGGTCCACGTGTCGAGTAGCTCTGATCAAAGCGAAGGACACCATAGAAGATTTATCTGCTATGAAGCAGCCCCTAATGATCATCAGGAACAATCGTCGAAGAATGTGATCCTTGAACCTCACATCATCGGGTATGGGCACGTTTAACAGCCCGCTCATAGCATCTACGATCAAAGGACCTGTACGAACAGTCCTGCCCTTGAGCGCCTCTGCTGAAACTCCTAACAAGGATCTGATGGCAGTAGGGGTGATATCCTCCATACAAGGCACTGGCTCCCCTCCAAACTCCATACCTATGATAAATCGCCAATCCAATGGTGTCATCATCACCTCACAGTTCAGTAAATGGAGTGACTGAGTTTGGTGAAACCGACGCTCAGACAATGCCCTGAGGTAACCCTAGGGACAACGGCGGGGAAGAATAGAAAAGAACATCTCGAATCCCCAGCCATGTACAATAGCTCTATAGTCATCATGCAAAGCCTGGTACATAGAGTGGATGCTAAACAAATTCCCTTGAGGCTGTGTAAAGCCGGGAACCTACATCAAATGCAGATCAACATTAGAACCCTTTACTCCTCATCAATAGAAAATAAGGAAGATTAAGATCTAACTTTATACCTCATTTTCGTGTAGGTAAACTGAAGGGTTTCGACTCAAGTTGCCCAGAAGCTTTGGGTTCACCACCTGAATGCCTGGCAAATCCCTACGGAAAACACGTGTAGTAGGAGCGGGATCCGCAACCGGAACATTCTCCTCCTCGTCCTCGACGTCCGACACTTCAACCTGGATAGGACGTATCACCGCCTCTACCAAATGATGAGGCTATCTAACAGAACGGGGTCGAGGCACTTCAGAAGCCTTTCTCTATACACTAGAAGTGGTCCTGTAGGAACTACTCAACTGATCCGGATCCATAATATCTGGACAACAAGTCTCCAAATCACCTCAGAAAGGGTGTGGTAATGTTTAACCTAGAGCTTTTCAAAATGTATTTTATGACTACATGCATGCATGCATTATTTTAATATACATCTACAGTAGAGTTAAAATGCATTACTACCCAATGCCTACATTTTGGAAAAATTTTGTCGTAGTCCCCTTTGTAAATAGGACTATCCACATGCACATAGGCATGACTAGGTGGCCATTCAGTAGCACACCTACCCATAGTCATATGCATCCTATATGCATTAATACATTATAGTAAAAAATCCATAAGTGTAGTCTAATTACCAGGATTATTTTTCTTTTCTACCTTTACTCATTTGTCCTCAAATAGGATAAGAAATGATAGTAAAAGGGGCCAATTTGACTGTTTTAAAAGTCAAATTTTTCACATCATTGTGTTCAGCATGGTTTAATACTAACATTTACTATGTTGAATATTTTTTATCAAGTCATATCAGCATGCATATTCACTACTATGTGTCTAAATGCATTTCATGTGATAAGTCATTTTCCAACGAATAGAAACTGGAAAAGAATACATGCATACGTTACCAAGACAGTGTAGAACACTTGTACGGTAGCAGAATTTGTAGAAAGTCACCCGAACTCAGCAGATCTGAAGAAGAGCTCTCGAATTTCCTTCACGGTGCAACTTGAGAATGACTTATGAAACCAACCTGCAGGCTTTACATAGCCACGGTTGGCCGCAGGTGTACCTGCGGCACCCCTACATGGGTCCCACCCCTCCGGCTCAGTTTAGTTTGAGTTGAAAAGGAGGTCTCACAAGCTGAAAGGGCCAAATGAGGAATAAAAACGCTACGCGATTGAGCGGAATAGCTTGGAATCCTGGTTGTTATAAGTCAAATTATGGCTTCACATGTCACTCATTGGTATTCGCCTGAATGCAAGATATACTATACCAATGACCTCAGCTTTTGCAAATCATGCTCTGCAATACCTCACACAGGTCCGATGCCGCCAAATACGGGGTTGTAACCCTAAAAGATACCTTCCCCGACAGGGGTCACAACGCCGATTTCAATCATTGATAAAGTATCCCCGGCGGGTGTTACAACGCATTATTCGTCTATGAACGAATCCCCGGCGGGGGTTACAACGTAATTCTACCATTGATGTACATGTCAATGAAGGTCAAGCAGCCTTGACGTCATTTCAACCGATGGAAAGTAAACCCATCGAAGCATCGGAGGCCATTCGATGATCTTATCCATCAGTGCACTTATTCATAACCTTCCCTGGAGGAGGTTACAATGTAATACAACTATTGATATACACATCAATGAAGGTCAAGTAACCTTGACATGTTCCCTGACGGGGATCACAACACAATGCAACCATTGATACACACATCAATGAATGTCAAGCAGCCTTGACAATTTGCCCAACAGGGATCTATCTGGTGATACACACATCAGCGAAGGTCAGGCAACCCTGACAATACATACTATTAGTAGTAACTCCGACAGGATCGTGGTATATGTTATACACATCCTCAAACAGACAAAGCTTTATCCCCACAGATCTCTTGCACACGAGAGGCACATCTTCAGAGTAAAGTCTGTATCAAGGATGCAGGACTTTGGTGATAACCCCAATGTCAACATTCTTGAAGACTTGGATCGTATGTCCAAGGCATCATTGATTGTCATCCTCGGCAAGATTAACAGGGAACCGACAATCATTCCATCATGTTGGGAAACAATCCAACAATATACATGCATCATGCATTTGCATCATGTTGCTGCACGAAACATCATATTTCTCTTGTTGCATTTCAAGTGTCTAAGATTCTTTATCCTATCCATGCCTTGCATTAGATGAATATGATAAAGAGGGGCATCTGTATACACTCAAAATTTTCTCGCACAATTACTATTAACATTATAGGAGGCGATTCATCTTCAAGATAACCACGGAGATAGCTTCACATCCATTCTGGATACTACCGGAAGTTTAGTTTCAACCCCGAAACACACACTGGGAGTATCAGTTCCAACCTCGGAGATAACCCCGAGTTTCATCCTTGGAGATAACCCCAAGGAATGCCATTGTAGTTTCGGTGATAACTCCGAAAATGCTTGTTTCAAATGCATGCAATCAGCTTCAATCTCAGACCTCCTGCCAAGGCACTCATTCCAAAGACCCAGAGATAACACCGGGAAAACATGCACAATTAAAGATGACCCAACAGAATTCAAACATTTGCAGCAGTCCAATCTCAGATATAACCCTGAGCAACGTCTACTATCAGCCCAAACTAGAGATAACCCCAGTGAGGGGCAAAATCGTCATCTTGCCACCTCAACCCCAGCGCATCGTCTTAACATTTCATACATACATTTCTACTCAGCAATGTCCCACAAGAGACAAGGAGTTCCAATCCTGAGTGACTATTATACGTGGCAGCACATCGGATAGAATTTGAAGCTTGAAGACCATTGGCATGGTCCCCTCTTCCTAACTTCGTACAACCTCTAATCTCATGTCATTGTGTAACTCTCGACAAAAGCGGTCTGAAAAAGGTCTTGTACACCTCGTTCGGATGCTCGAATTGAAGTTCTACAAGTTCGAGCGGACATCATAGTGCACGAGTACACGTACTTCGAGACGGCGGGACCTGCAGAGCCCATAAGCACTTTTAACGGCCCGCAGTGCATCTCATGGGGTCGCCTCAAGTTCACAGGCTCTCAAAATTTATAAATATAGAGCTTGGGTGGCCATTTGAACAAAAAAAAAGAGGCGAGGAAGCCTTGTCCAATTTGCTCTGTACACACCCCATATTGAGTGTTTTCTCATTTTAAATTAATTAGCAATAAATTATCTTTGAAATTCTGAAAATCATTTTATGACGTCATGATACCGCACTGTATTTACAGTCCGTTTGAGGATTCTGTCATTTTGTGACTTTGTCATACTACATCATACCATAGTGGGCTGACGATCTTTAGATCACATCCAACACTAAGTAATTCCGCATTGATAACTCCATCATTTTTATCATCTCTGCACCAAGTTCCATGATGCATTAATGATATATAAAATACATTTTGATATTTCAAATCATTTTCATCTCGTCGAAATAATTAGCATAGACTTTTCTTTAAACAATTTAAAACCATTGAAAAATAGTTGTAGTGTTATCATATCATAACAGAGAACGAGATGTTAGTGGCTCATTGTCCACATACACACCCTTATCACTGTATGATGTTGATAACAAAAAATTCATTCCTATTTTTAAAGGCACATCAGTGCGTATTTAGCTAGATGTCAAAAATTTTGAAGTCTAGCATAACTAGAAGATTTGGAATACGTATGCTTCCACCATCAACTTCACTTTCCATAATGATAGATTGCTTAATAATTCTATCTATTTATATCATCCTTAATTCTCCATTCACAACTTTTCTATACCTTAGTATAGCTCATCAAACTTACCAAACATTAGGAGTTCAGGAACTTTCCACAATAATATGAGTTTAGGAAATTATCCTAGAAATACGTAGTTCAAGAACCAATTAGGAACTGTCTATACGCTTAGGGGTTCAAAAACATACCATACGATTATGAGTCAAAAACTTACCATAAGTATGAGTTTTAAGAACTCACACCTAACCTTATATCCTCTACCTATCCGTTATACACATGAGAAAAGATTCACCTTCTCAACATGTATATAGCAAATAACGCGACACAAACATTTCAATGATTATCATTTCCCAAATTCATCGCTTAAATCTTAAACTATATTTGAGTTTATTCATTATCCTAATCCTTGCGGTTATAGCCTAAGGTAACCCTGCCCAAGGTTTATAACCTACAGCTTTGATACCAAATGTGACACCCCCAAATTCGGGGGTACCTTTTACCTTGAATCTGGTACGTTATGATACATCAATTCTATAACTGTTGCGGAAGATATAAATATAAATTGTTTATACAATAACCTTTACATATAATTCCCAAGGTCTTTAACCTTAACTTAATACACACATTCATATTCTACATGACTTACAAAGTCATTTGCATCCAATACTTTTACAATTTTACTGCATAATAATCCAATTATGGAATTTGCCTTTGCCTTTGTCTTTATTCAAGCCTTTGTCCTAATCTGAAAATATTATCATGATATAGCAAGGGTGAGCAACAAATTTTCATAGCAAGTTTTAATTTCAAATAAAGATATATCATGATTGAAAAGAATAAGAAGCTGACAAACTTTCAACAATATAATAATTGTGAAAGAATATGAATCAATTTCCATAACTGAATGACCGAGTCAATAATGATGAATGGCCAATAATGAACATGAACAAATTTAACTGAAACATATGGTAATGAAGGTGATCAGCGTTTCATAGCTAATGAACATATACAACATGCACAACGTTCGAACCAATAATTCATAGATGTGATATAACCAATAATGATTAATCACGAATATGCTTTACAATAACAACTCGAGTTCGAGTTAGGAAACTTGTCTGTACCATCGATTACTGCTACGTAATCTAATTTCGCTTCATTGGAAAGACCTATTATTGATAATATCGATCTCTTAATTAGAATAATATCATAACATATACAACTAGTATTCACAGTCATAATATAATTTAAACACATTACCACATATCCCTATCAGTCACTAGAACATATAAGACCCGGTGCCAAGTCAAACTCTTTCAGCTTGGTTTGATTTTAGTATTATTTCGACGTCCCGACTGCCTTATCGGATAATTATCGAGTCTATTTTCAATAAAACTCTACTTAATTGCTTCAATATTACTTTAGATAATTAACTTATCAGTCATAACATTTTTTGGAAGCTCATACAAATCAGATAATTATTATCATTTATAATTATTTTTCAATGATTAATATCATTTTTAAATAATTTAACTACCATGTAATTCCATTATCATTAATATTTAAATAATTTAAAATATTAATGAAATACATGTCACAAATATTAAAAGTTATTTATTATAACTCGTAATATTTTTAATACCTTAATATCACCTTTAAATAATTTTTAAAATATTTAAAATCATTCTTAAATAACTCCATTAATATTAAAATATTAATTTATTTCATGTCAAAATATTAAAATCCATATCAAAATATTAAAAGTTATATATTATAACTTAAAATATTTTTAAAACCTTTAAATCATTTTTAAAACATAAAAACCATTTTACATAATTTATTTAATACAATTATTAAATAAATTTATTATCACTAATATTAAATTATTAATGAAATTCATATCAAAATATTAAAAGTTATTCAATATTACTTAAAATATTTTCTAACACTTTAATATCATTTTAAATGATTTTTAAAATATTAAAATCATTTTTAACTAATTTATTTAATAGAATTATTAAATAAATTTAATATCATTAATATTTAAAAAAATTAAAATTATTAATGAAATTTATCTTAAATTATTAAAAATTAATTTTTGTAACTTCAAATAATTTTTAAAACTTAATTATTAATTTTTCATAATTATTTTCCATTTTTCTCTAGTAAATAAATTAATTTTTATTTAAACTGTTGATAAAGGCCTATCGCGACAAAAACTGTCACTATAAGTGTTCTTAAGCCTTAAAGAACACTCCTTGTCAGTGTTTAGACGCTTACTTTGACCCTCTTTAATTTTCTTGTTCATACTGTTTCAGGGAATGAGGGTGTATTAGTTATCTATTACTGATGTAATATTACATGTACTACATCATATCATGAAGATATAAGCCATCAAAATTGATGTCAGAGCTGTTCTTGAGTTTCTAGTTTACCCAAAAACTCTGACAGTGATGAGGGTCCATTTTGGAGCCTTAATAACTTGGATTCTGGGCTTTGTTTGTGTGTTAAAGTGTCACACTTGTGTAGTATACATGTCAAGGTACAAAAGTAATACACTTAGGTAGCTTAACAACATCACAAAAGCAAGATATAGGCCAGTCAAAAACTTACCATAAGTATGAGTTTCAAGAACTCACACCTAACCTTATATCCTCTACCTATCCGTTATACACATGAGAAAAGATTCACCTTCTCAACATGTATATAGCAAATAACGCGACACAAACATTTCAATGATTATCAAGGTGATAAACTAAGTGGTCGTTAAACCAAGCGCAAAACCCCTTCCCATACAGAGGCTTGTACAACTCAGCTATCATATAAGTCCTCAATTGAAATCCCACATAAGTTTAGCTTTCCCTTGTTCAATACGAATTTTATTTAATCTGTATCTCATAATCCACAACTCTTTTCTGAGTTTGCATAGTATTATTTCATAGTATAACTTACATACAACAATTCTTCTATAAAGTTTTTAATCATTCGATTGATCCTCCTTCCTGCCATGACCATATCAGATCACCTTGTGATCTCATATTATAATCGTATTATATAACGATTCTTTTCTATCTCATGATCGTTTTATCCCCTTCCCTTTTATACTATTAGTCTTATAGACTTTATTTATTCATTATTATTGTTCATCTTTATCATCAGAGTTAGGTAACTTTGTATCTTTATAACTTTTCAAGATTCTTCTTTGAATCTTATTTACTTAATAATACATTTCCCAAATTCATCGCTTAAATCTTAAACTATATTTGAGTTTATTCATTATCCTAATCCTTGCGGTTATAGCCTAAGGTAACCCTGCCCAAGGTTTATAACCTACAGCTTTGATACCAAATGTGACACCCCCAAATTCGGGGGTACCTTTTACCTCGAATCTGGTACGTTATGATACATCAATTCTATAACTGTTGCGGAAGATATAAATATAAATTGTTTATACAATAACCTTTACATATAATTCCCAAGGTCTTTAACCTTAACTTAATACACACATTCATATTCTACATGACTTACAAAGTCATTTGCATCCAATACTTTTACAATTTTACTGCATAATAATCCAATTATGGAATTTGCCTTTGCCTTTGTCTTTATTCAAGCCTTTGTCCTAATCTGAAAATATTATCATGATATAGCAAGGGTGAGCAACAAATTTGCATAGCAAGTTTTAATTTCAAATAAAGATATATCATGATTGAAAAGAATAAGAAGCTGACAAACTTTCAACAATATAATAATTGTGAAAGAATATGAATCAATTTCCATAACTGAATGACCGAGTCAATAATGATGAATGGCCAATAATGAACATGAACAAATTTAACTGAAACATATGGTAATGAAGGTGATCAGCCTTTCATAGCTAATGAACATATACAACATGCACAACGTTCGAACCAATAATTCATAGATGTGATATAACCAATAATGATTAATCACGAACATGCTTTACAATAATAACTCGAGTTCGAGTTAGGAAACTTGTCTGTACCATCGATTACTGCTACGTAATCTAATTTCTCTTCATTGGAAAGACCTATTATTGATAATATCGATCTCTTAATTAGAATAATATCATAACATATACAACTAGTATTCACAGTCATAATATAATTTAAATACATTACCACATATCCCTATCAGTCACTAGAACATATAAGACCCGGTGCCAAGTCAAACTATTTCAGCTTGGTTTGATTTCAGTATTATTTCGACGTCCCGACTGCCTTATCGGATAATTATCGAGTCTATTTTCAATAAAACTCTACTTAATTGCTTCAATATTACTTTAGATAATTTACTTATCAGTCATAACATTTTTTGGAAGCTCATACAAATCAAATAATTATTATCATTTATAATTATTTTTCAATCATTAATATCATTTTTAAATAATTTAACTACCATGTAATTCCATTATCATTAATATTTAAATAATTTAAAATATTAATGATATACATGTCACAAATATTAAAAGTTATTTATTATAACTCGTAATATTTTTAATACCTTAATATCACCTTTAAATGATTTTTTTAAAACATTTAAAATCATTCTTAAATAACTCGCCATTAATATTAAAATATTAATTTATTTCATGTCAAAATATTAAAAGTTATATATTATAACTTAAAATATTTTTAAAACCTTTAAATCATTTTTAAAACATAAAACTATTTTTACATAAATTATTTAATAATATTATTAAATAAATTTATTATCACTAATATTAAATTATTAATGAAATTCATATCAAAATATTAAAAGTTATTCAATATTACTTAAAATATTTTCTAACACTTTAATATCATTTTAAATGATTTTAAAATATTAAAATCATTTTTAACTAATTTATTTAATAGAATTATTAAATAAATTTAATATCATTAATATTTAAAAAAATTAAAATTATTAATGAAATTTATCTTAAATTATTAAAATTAATTTTTGTAACTTCAAATAATTTTTAAAACTTAATTATTAATTTTCATAATTATTTTCCATTTTCTCTAGTAAATAAATTAATTTTTATTTAAACTGTTGATAAAGGCCTATCGCGACAAAAAATCGTCACTATAAGTGTTCTTAAGCCTTAAAGAACACTCTCTTGTCGTTGTTTAGACGCTTACTTTGACCCTCTTTAATTTTCTTGTTCATACCGCTTCGTGGAATGAGGTGTATTAGTTATCTATTACTGATGTAATATTACATGTACTACATCATATCATGAAGATATAAGCCATCAAAATTGATGTCAGAGCTGTTCTTGAGTTTTTAGTTTACCCAAAAACTCTGACAGTGATGAGGGTCCATTTTGGAGCCTTAATAACTTGGATTCTGGGCTTTGTTTGTGTGTTAAAGTGTCACACTTGTGTAGTATACATGTCAAGGTACAAAAGTAATACACTTAGGTAGCTTAACAACATCACAAAAGCAAGATATAGGCCAGTCAAAATGATGTTAGAAACTGTTCTCGGATTTTTTTGGAAATCCTAAAAACTAGTTTTTGTGCTTATTCAACCCAGTTTGACCATCAATAACTTTGATCATGTTGATGATTTAGGTGTTCTAGTGTCATGTTTCTATAGTCCATATGTCAAAGTATATCAATGATACACTTAGACAAGATAACAACATAACAGATGCAAGATCTAAGTTCCTAAACATGCTGTCAGACAGTTATGGGAAATTTTTTGGTTTTCTAGATTTCATTTTCTGTGACTGGTCAACCATGTTTGACCATTAATAACTTGGAATCTAGACATGGTATGGACTTGATTCCACTTCCAGTCTACTCTCCTAATGGCATACTATATCAATGATACACTTGGGATGTTTAACACTTAACAGATTAAAATCTATGGCCTCTGACATTTGACTGTCAGGCCATATTTCTTAGGTTCTAGACAGTTTCTAAAATCCTTATTTTCATGTACTTAGATGTTATAGATCCATGATGTATCATCATACTCCCTCCTATTCAGATTAAATGACATTTTAGAGTTAAACACATTTATTAAGAAATAACACAAAATGTCTTTTATGTCCCTAATTAATTATTTCTCCCTCCACAATTGTCTCTTCTCATTCTCCACAATTGTCCCTAATTAATTATTTCTCTCTCCACAATTGCATTTACTAAGCATATTAAATAGAGGGGTAAATTAGGAAAAAAATAGTGCAATATTGCATAGAGATTCCAAAACGACACTTATATAGAATAAAATTAAACTCCCTAAAATGTCATTTAATCTGAATAAGAGGGAGTAGATCACTAAATAACATCACATAACATATATTTAAAGGGTAAAATATAAAGTCGACCACTGAACTTTAGGGGTTTTTGAGTATTGGGCCCTTTTCTTTTTGTCAACGCAAATTGAACCCCTTTTTATTAAAAAAAAGTTGGACTTTGAGCCCTAGGCGCCACATGTGCGTTGACTTGCCTATGTGGCACACATGGCAGATCTGACGTGGACATTTTTAATTTTATTTTACATGTGGACGAGCTGACATGGCCATTTTTGAAATTTTTTCAAAAAATATGTAGCTGCACGGATTTGAACTGAAAACCTCTAGTTTGGAACATTGGACAAATGACCACCCGAGCTCCAAGGCCTAGTTGTTATCATTTTGCAAGGATTAATATTTATAACTAAATTAGATCTGCTAATAGAATAATATTGTATCAATTCGAGCAATTAAGGGTAGGAAATTCTTTTCTCTTAGCACTCAAACAATAAAATCATTCACTGTACTTGCAATGAAACCATAAACTCAAAAAAAAGAAAGAAGAATAATAATAAAAATAATAATTACAACAACAACAACAACAACAACAACAATAATAATAATAATAATAATAATAATAATAATAATAATAATAATACAACAATAGTAATAGTAATAATAATTATAATTATTATTATTAGTATAATTAATAGTATTAATATTATTAATATTATTATTATTATTAGTATAATTATTATTATTATTATTATTATTATTATTATTATTATTATTATTATTATTATAATTATTATTATTAGTATAATAATAATAATAATTATTATTATTATTATTATTATTGTAATAACCCGATATTTTATATATAATTAAATCGTAAATTTTAAGTATAAATTTTTATTTTATTTTATTTTAAAGGTGAGAGTATGCAAGGTAATGTTTATGTATTTATGTGATGAATATAAAATATATTTATTACATGAATGATTACAAATAATTTTATTTTAGAATTATTGATCATTATAAACTATATTCTTATAATAATTAATTTTATAGTAGAAATGATTTTATTATTTATTTTCTATGAAAATATGATTATTATATTATTTAAATAATATACGAAATGATTATAGAATTATTATAATAATTATTTTATTTTATTATGTGAATTTATTCAGAATAGTTAAGTTGATTATTATAATTTAATTAATAATGGTTTGTATATGACAGATAAATCAGATATGGAATCCAAACCCTAATTCTGGGTTTTGATCAAGGAAAGAGAATAATAATATAATATTAATTATATTTTGATTTTTCAGTGCTATAAATATGTATTGTATGTACGCATTGTTAATGATTGGCAATAATGGTATAGTATTTGAAAACCCTCGTATTACTGATAAACCCTTGTTTGGCAGGCAAATGATACTTTAAAAAAAATTCTGTTAAGTCATTATGTTATATCACTACAAGAAAAGGCTTTATTTCCGACGGACATATTGTCGACTAAACATATTCAGTCGAGGTTAATATAAGACCGACCAAATATTTAGTCGACATTAATTCAGTTGGAATTAATGTATCCTCGACTGACATTAGTCGGATTTAAGATCTTCTCCTTGGCACGAGGGTTTCCCACCAGCGCGAATATATAGTCGACAAAATATGTGTCATCCTCGACGGAGTAATTCGTCGAGGTTATTATAACGTCCACTAGTAGTGCCTGACACAGTTCCAGTTGATGTCGGCTCGTCTGTGTAGGTTTCAACTATAATATATCACTTATGCTCAATTAGAATGATATTATCATGTGACTAATAAATTAAAATGTTCTTAATAAATTTTGTATTCTAGTATTATGGATCCTGTCGCTATGGAGACCGTACACGCCATCTCGCCTAACGCAGATCTCTCACTCGGGTCGCATGCGATTTAGTCAAGACGCCAGCTACGATGCTTCACTTCATGGTGACACTATTATGGGAGTTTCACGTAAGTCGACTTACATATATTAAATCAAGGTCCATGCATGTTATTTACATATTGTTCAAATAATAAATTATACGTATGTTATGTCTCATTTTGATAGAGATACTACGAGATACGAGGCCGACATCATCGAGGCGGATGGTGACGCCAAGTATCATTTCCCACATCTCAAGAATTATGCTTACCGGGTTGTACGAGATGCGACAGAGGCGCCCCAAGGCGATAGAAGAAACGCCCAGACTACTTTGCGAGATCATCGACCACCGGGTAATATCGGATGCATCATGGGTCATATGTGTGTCTTCGGGATGATGTCATGCTCAAGACCAAGTCTGAGCAGATGAAGAAGAATCGCAAAGAAGTCATGAGTTGTACATACTTCAAGCTTGGGTCATTTCGTGAGGTTAAGTCGGTATGTATTTCTCTTTAGTTTAGTTTCATCTTATATTGCAACTATAGTAAATTAAGGTGATCTTATTTAATGTATATGATCTAGGCCATACGGAGTAGCTTGGGCCGACCTCCTACTATGATCGAGTTCTGGGATAGAGTCCATACGCCAAAGGGCTCTACTTCGGGGTTGACGATATCTCCAGCAGCACTAGCTATACGGGTAATACATTTACTATAATATATATTATTTAGGATAATATTACGTAATTTATATGATGATACCAAGATAACTCACTTGTATATCAAATTACAGGAGCGGTTTGAGAAGCTCCGCAGCCAGCGTATAGTAGAGTTACATGTTGCTAGGGGCGATGCTGAGACGTTAGATTCTACTGTCCCTCCGCTCGAGATTAGTTTATCTTAGACGCGAGAGACGCGGCTTTCTTTCGCCAAGTCTCGTGATACTCCCACTACATTACTACCAAAGATAGAGTGTCAAGGGTACCGAGGATACCAAACTTTGCTACAATCGCCAGAGGTATAATATTTTTTGTTTATTTTGTGTTTATGAATAAAGTAAACTTGTAATATTATTCATGTTATATTTATTTTTGTAGGCTCTAGCCAGTGGCTCAAGGCGTCAGAGCTCTCCCGTGGGACCATCACATATGGGCGCCCGGCTTAGATGATGCTTTGTTCCAGTGCAGCATGGTCATGCAGGTTTGAGAGGTTTGAGATCGATCCATTGCTCCATCGTCAGACCCGCCCACCATTCTCGCCTCCATCACCAGCAGACGTTGCAAATTGGTGCCACCGCCGAGAGTACGGGTATTCCTCCTGAGTGAGGCGCGATACGCGATGAGATTGTTCGGATGGTGGTTACCTTAGTCGAGCACGCGTTTGGGCCGATGTTGGTCAACATTTCAACGCTCAAGTATATTTCATTTTAAATACAAATATATATTTTGCATGTTATTTAATTTTCATTTAGTTATCTTTAATCTAATCATATATAAGGACTAATGAGTTACATTATATTGTATCAACAAAGTATTTGTTTAAATCGACGAAAGCCGGATGACAATTTTCATACTCCGAAGCAAATATTGCGCCCAATTCGATGATCCTTCTTACACCGGGGGCTCTACTAGCTTGACTTAGTTTACATTCTTTTGTAGTTTAAATTCTTTTGTATTAATTTTATATAACTTTTGACGTACATATTGTAGTTTAAAGTACCTTATCATTAATTACTTTGGTTTTGTTGTGGTTTGACACTTAGCTTAATTTAGCTTAATTGGATGTTTGTTATAGTTAGTTTAGATTAATGGGATCTTTTGTAATTTACCTTAGTTTAATTTACTTTGATTAATGTTGTTTTACATTTCATTACTTTGGTTTGTTATAAGATGCTAGTAGTAATGGGATGTTTTTAACATTTAGCTTAATTTAGCTTGTGTATGTGATGTTGGGAAAACAGGTACAGGTACAGGTACAAGATGTGGGTTAAATCCCTTGATATTGCAAAATCAAAAAAAATATTAAAAAAAAAACAATAACCTCGATTTTAAGAATGGTATTCTCGATTTAATAACCGCCGAGGTTAAGGTTCTTCCATTTTCTAGATATTACCACGCCGGCATACATATCCTCGAATCGAATATCCTCGATTTTAGATTTGTTATAGATTAGATGGAATTCGTCGTAAGGTAAGGTTTTTCCATTTTTGTTTTGTCGTCGCCACGTGGTATGCTTATCATCGACCGAATATCCTCGACAGACACATTTCAGTCGGGGATATGTTATCTCCGACTGAATGTTCGGTCGACAATAGTTCCGTCGACGCTAATTATTCCCGACCGAAGAATCGATGGACTTATTTTCGACGTGCTTATATACGACCGAATTTCCGACCGAATATTCCGTCGGAGATTAGGTTACCCTCGACGGAATAACCTTAGTACCGACAGAATATTCCGTCGTAAATAAGCCTCTTTGCTGTAGTGTATGAATAATGACATGTATGATAGAATATAATTTTAATTAGGGAAAACCCTAATTATTTTGAACCTTAATTAATATTTATGGACTCTAATTGATTAGAAACCCTAATTTAAAAGTCAATTATGACTTTAAAGAATTTGTTAAGTCATTTTTTAGTTGTAATACTGAGTTAATGTGTCTTATGACATCTATTATACATTTATATAATAATTAGGAAAAAACGTAATTTCTAAATTTAAAAATCCTAATTCCTAAAAGTTAGAAACCTTAATTAGAAACCCTAATTTAAAATTCAATTTGAGTTCAGGACTGTTATGTAACTGTGTTAGTATGATTAAGGTTAAGTATTGTAGAATTTTATGTTAATTAGAGAAACCCTAATTAATTTTTAGAAATATAAATTTCCAGAAACCCTAATATTTATATTATAAATCCTAATTTACTAATTGTGAACCCTAATTGCTAATTTAGTCATCTTAATGCTAATTAGTGTACTTTAAACCCTAATGTTCAAATATAATATAATTAGTAAACCTAATCTAATTATGAAATACTAATTTGAAATTTTTAGAAACTAAAATTTCATTTTTGGCCTAATTAAAATCCTATAATATTTTTGTGCCAAACCTTAGGGTTAAACCCTAAGGGTTAGACCAATGACTAAAATGCCATTAAATTCTTAAGCCAAATGACATTAGTACCCCTCTTGTATTATTTGAGCTTGCTTGCAAATCTAGCCAAATTTGGAGTTGGTGACCAAATCCATCTACCCCATGTGACTTAATCTTCAGCAAATCTAGCTCAATATATCAGCCAAATAATTACAAGTGACATATATATAGATTATGAGAGAGAAAAGTCTTATTATTTGCCTCATTTTCTCACAACAATCATCCAAGACCTTCTCTCTCAAACACCTACGAAATATATATGTATATTAGTCCCATAAACAAGCCCCACGTTTACCATTAACAGATCAGAAGGTTAGAATCAATATCAAAGTTTAGAAAAGGTATAAACCCTAGAACATAAAAATCTTTTGATCTGATGTTAGATTTTGTTGTTTGTTGTTTAATGTTGTGTAATAAGATATTATTTAGTGATCTGGGTTGTTAGATCCCAGATCCATAACATCAAAGTGCTCGAAATCAAGTTTTTAAAAAATCTGGAAAAAAGTTTAAAACATGGTCTGACAACGAATGTCAGACCCTGTAAATCTCATTCTGTTATATGTTTTTCTTGTTTAAATGTTTGAACTTGTAATTTGTTATGAGATCTTTAATATGGAACTTGAATCAATTCCATATCTGTTGTAGATTAAAAGTTATAAAGGGTCAAACAAGGTTGACCGGCCATGACCATGCAAAAATCTAGGTAACCCAGATTACCCAGAACACTCTGACAATGTTTTTCAGAGCTTTGATCTCGCTGCTGTTAGTTAGTCATGCTATGTTATTGTTGTGGTTGTGTAGACTGACATGAGAACTAGCGAACCATGCATCTATAACTCCCTGATCATTCATAGAATCGAATTAATTGTTGGTCAAAGTAGGGTGGATGAAACTGCCGGATGAAGATTCTGTGTAACCCAGAAATCTTCAAAGGTTGTTCTTAACCACTACTTTGACCGGCTTAGATCTCTCTTATGTGTTGATAAAATGTTATAATAATGTTTGATAATTGTACACTGACATCAATACTGCAAGTGTGAACCATTAGAACAAAGTAGCAAGCCCAGAACGTGTGATTCAAGGCTTGGATGGTGGGTGCCTCGACTGTTCTTCATTTCTGGGAAAACCTAGAAAATGAAGAATAGTCCTGACAACAATTTTGGAGCTCTAGATCTTTCAGTTATGTTATGGAATGGACATGAAACCAGTTGGAGATTGTAGTATTACATTTATACTACAATCCTAACAAAAGTTCAAGCTCAAAATCATTGTGGTCTAACAATTATGATTGGTCAAACATACATACTTGTTAACTGAGATGAAGTTCTGGGTTTGGCCCAAGAACACTCAAGAACACCTATAGCGACAGTTTCGTCGCTATAGGGCCCTTTAGCGACAAATATTTTCAAAAATTAATTATTTTAATTAAATAAATAGATTTAAATTATTAAAATATAAAATAAATTATTAAAAATTATTTTAAAAGTCCAAAAAATATTTTTTAATTATTTTAATTATATTTCATAAATATTTAATATTTTTGAAATATTAATTTTATTTAATTATAATATTAAATAAATTATTTAAAAATGATTTTAATACTTGAAAAATCATTTAAAAATATATTATGCTATAAGAAAATATTTTATGTTATTTTTAATGACTTTTAATAATTTGTGATGAATTTCATTAATTAATTAATATTAATGATATTGAAGTTATTTAATAAATGTATTAAATAAATTATGAAAATAGAATCAATGATTTAAAAATCATTTAAAGATTATAAAATATTTTAAGTTATAAAATATAACTTTTGATATTTTATCATGAAAAATATTAATATTTTAATATTAATGATATTAGATTTATTTAATATTTATATTAAATAAATTAATTTAAAAATGATTTTAATATTATAAAAATCATTTTAAATAAAAATAAAGTGTTTAAGAATATTTTAAGTTATAAAATATAACTTTTAATATTTAAAGGATAATTTCATTAATAATTCAATATTAATGATATTAATGTAATATTAAATAATATTTCATTTATTTAATAATTATATTAAATAAATAGTTTAATAATTGTTTTATTAATTTAAAAATCATTTAGAAAGGATATAAATGAATTAAAAATATTTTAAGTTATACTAAATGACTTTTAATATTTTAGTGAATAATACATTAATATTTAAAATTAATGGTAATTATTTAAAAATGATTTTAAATGTTTTAAAAATCATTTAAGGATAATATTAATGTTTTAAAAGTATTTTAAGTTATTATAAATAACTTTAATATTTTGGCAATGGTTTCATTAATAGTTTAAATATTAATGATAATAGAATTATTTGATATTTAAATCATTTTATAATGATTCCAGTGTTGGAAAAATCATGATAAATTATACTAATTATTTAAAAAATATTATAAGGCTATGAAAAATAATATGACTTATATTTAAATTATTAAAGTGAATATTGAACTACAGGATTGAGTCTTAGACTCTATAATTACCTAATAAAGTCGTCGGTACTCCGACAGGTTTCAGAAATTGATCTGGACTTATATAAATGGTCTGTATATGTGTTTATTTGTGATCCAATGACTGTGAAACATGGGTGACAATGTGATTAGGTTATGTACTGACTACAATGAGCAGTACTATGTGTTGCGATATATTATTCTAATCAGTAAAATGATCTTATTAGTGATAGGTTTTAGTATAAAAGATAAAACTAAGTTGCGTATTGTAAGCAGCAGACCAGGCAAGTATCCTACCTTTGCATTTCCTTTATGCAATGGATATAAGTAAGAATGTTTTCAGAATTATAGTATTATTGTGCCAGATTACTAACCCTATTGTTATATATTATATCCAATCATTGTTTATCAACATGATATTATATTATATAATTCAGATATATATTTTGTTCGTTAATTTCTAAATATGGTTATACAAGTGTCCTCACTTGGATAATCATTGTATTTAACCACATGTTGATATATATATATATATATATAGCAAGGATCAAGAGCATTCTCCCTATCTAGCATTCCTCCTTAAATAACACTCATTTATTAAAACTACGTTGTTTTGGAGATTTTTAAAAGAGAGTGGTCCCACTTGTTTTTCTTTTATTTACAAAAATGCCACCCGCGACCCCACTTGTTTTTAAAAAAAAACTCCAAAACGACGTAGTTTTAATAAATGAGTGTTATTTAAAGAGGAATACTAGATAAGAGGAATGCTCTTGATCTTTCTTTATGTATATATATATATATATATATATATATAGTCGACGTTGGGATTTTTGAGTGTCCCTTTTCGTTACTTGTTCTTTGGTGTTCTCATATTAATGTGAGATTTGTTTGAAAAAATAAGTGAAAAAGGTCCGACATGTATAATGTCAACAATTTGACTTTAAGAGTCGTCAGTTGGTGTATTTAACTGGTTGCACCAACGCAACCAAAAAAGTTTGTACATTGACCTAGTGATTTAACACTGCTAGACGGGTTTATGAAACCGAGATTTAATTTGGGTCTGGGGGCTTGATTATGCGGAGGGAAGGTGTTAGGCACCCCCCGACATCCGTGTTACCACAGTGACCGCCACTTTTCAAAGAAACTATTATATGAATGTGTGTGTGTATGTGTGTGTGTGTGGATCAATGCGCAATTATTTGGAAGTAGTGCAGTACCTCGTTCGTACCTATATACATGGGGGATTAGAAATATAAATATATAAAAGTGGTAAATATATATATATATGGACATGATCAACCAGCACGAAGTTAACTCCAGATGGGACGAAATGTAAATAAAGCTGTAAAAGTGATCAACTACCACGAAGTAAACTCCAGGTAGGACGAAAATGTAAATAAAGTTGTAAAAAGGCCATGAAATAAACTCCAGGCCCGACTATATATGTACATATATATATATAAGCAGTAAACGCACTAGATGTGAATCCAGGCTCATCGAATATGTCCGACAACAGTTATATATATATATATATATATGTATATATATATAAGCGAGTAAATGCATCAGATGTAAAATCCAGGCTCATCAGATATGTCTGACAACAATTATATATATATATATAAGCAATAAGCGCTACAGACCGAAGTCTAGGCTCAATCGAGGCATAACTAGATAATATTAGTCCATATATAAAATATATACATATATATATATATATAAGTATATATATACATACAAAAATAAAAACCACGGATTGAAGTCCGGGCAAACACACACAACACGACTCTCAATGTGTATAACAGTGTGTGCTAATATGAGAAGAAGGCTTTATATAATGTGAGAAAGCTTACAGTGGGCTGCCAATGTAGACTTCTATGACTTTAAATGGATAAACACTCAGCTCCCACCGGATAAAAGATAGCTATATGTGAGTTAACAAGTGTTTAAAGATGAGGAAACACTCAAAAGATGTGTATGCAGAGTAAAATGGACAGGGCTTCCTCGCCTTTCTCTCTCTCTCTCGCTCTCTCTCTCTCTCCCTCAAATGACTGACCCCAAGGCTTGTATATATAGACGAATGGCCGCAGGTACACCTGTGGCAGCCGCGATTGTGCCTGCGGCTGGTCGTGGTGCATCCGAGCCTCGTGGGTCCCGTCGTCTCGTAGTACATGCACTCATGCACCGTAATGTCCGCTCGAACTTGCAAAACTTCAATCCGAGCATCCGAACGAGGTATATCTGACCTTCTTCGGACCGTTTGTGTCGAGAGTTACGCAATGACATGGATTAGAGGTTGTACGAAGTCAGGAAGAGGGGTCTATGCCCATGGTCTTCAAGCTTCAAATTCTATCCAAAGTACTGCCACGCGTAATAGTCACTCGGGATTGTTAATCCTCGGTTCTTATGGGACATTGTTGTATGTATGTATGTATGAAGTGTTGAGATGACGCGTAGGTGTTGAAAGGGGCAAGATGATGTTTGACTCTTCGCCGGGGTTATCGTCGGTTTGAGTTGAAAGTAGACGTTGCTTAGGGTTACATCTGAGATTGGACTACTTTTTGGTATGCCACAATATCATCTTGTGAGAGGAAGTGTTGAGGTGGCAAGATGGCGTTTGACTCCTCACCGGGGTTATTACCGGTTTGAGTGGAAAGCAGATGTTGCTCAGGGTTACTTCTGAGATTGGACTGTTGCAAGTGTTTGAATGACGTGAGGTCATCTTGTGGATGTGCCTGTCTTCCCGTTGTTAGCTCCGGGTCTGAGGTATGAGTGCCTCGGCAGGAGGTCTGAGCTTGAAGATGATTGCATGTATTTGGAACAAACAATTCCGGAGTTATCGCCGGAATTGCAAAAGCATCCCTTTGGGCTATCACCAAGGATGGAGTCGCTACTCCTAGTGTTAGTTCTGGGGCTGGAACTGATCGTCGCGGTGTTATCGCCGAGACAGAACTGTCCTCTTCGGTGTTGTTGTCTGTCTTTTGATCTGCATACCTCGGGGTTATCTCCGAGATTGGAAATGACATTCCCAGTGTGTGTTCCGGGTTTTGGAATGACGTTCCCGGTTTGTGTTACTAGTTGGAACTGATGTTCCCGGTTTGTGTTCCGGGTTAGAACTAAACTTCAGGTAGTATTCAAAATGGATGTAAACTGTCTTCCAGGGTTATCTCCGAAAGATGAATATGCCCTCCTGCAATATTAGTAACAGGCATGCAAAAAATTTTGAGTGTCTACATATGCCCCTCTTTATCATATTCATGCAATGCAAGGCATGGATAAAATAAAGAATCCTAGACACTTGAAATGCAAGCAAGATAAACATGATGCTATATGCAGCAACATGATGCAAATGTATGATGCATGATTGCCAGGTAATCCTGTTGGGATGACAATCAGTGATGGCTTGGACATGCGATGCTAGTCTCTAAGGATGTTAACGTTGGGGTTATCACCAAAGTCTTGAATCCTAGACATTCTTATATTCCATAGAGGTAACTCTTGTCTGTAAGAGATCTATGGGGATAAAGCTTTGTTTGTTCGAGGATGTGTATAACATAATCCCTCCTTCTGTCGGAGTTACTGCCAATAGTTTTGTTGATGTCAGGGCTGCCCGACCTTCGTTGATGTGTGTATCACCGGATAGATCCCTGATGTGTGCTCAGTCAAGGTTGATTGACCTTCATTGATGTATGTGTTAATGGTAGCATTGCGTTGTAACCCCCACCAGGGATACGTGGATTAGTTATTTCGATTGGTTTACTTGCCATCGGCTGACATGACGTCAAGGTTGCTTGACCTTCATTGATGTGTGTATCAATGGTTGCATTGCGTTGTAACCCCCGCCGGGGATATATGGATGAGTTGCATCGATGGGTTTACTTAATATCGGCTGACATGACGTCAAGGTTGCTTGACTTTCATTGATGTGTGTATCAATGGTTGCACTGCGTTGTAACCCCCGCCGGGGATACGTGGATGTTTAAAAGATGTGCATTGTGACCCCCGCCGGGGAGGTTTGATATTTCATGGTTTTGCGTTGTAACCCCTGCGCGGGGATGTTTAATATTTCATGGTTTTACATTGTAACCCCTGTCGGGGATGTTTAATGTTTTGTGGTTTTGCGTTGTAACCCCCACCAGGGATGTTTAGGGTTGTAACCCTACAAATGACGACATCAGACCTTTGTGGGGTATTGCCGAGCATGATCTATGAAAGCTGAGCTCATTGTTATAGTATACCCTACATTCAGGCGAATACCACTAAGACGACAAAAGTTTAACTCTGACCGACAAGAAACCAGGATTTCCGGCTATTCCGCTCAATCGCGTAGCATTTTTATTCTTGATTTGGCCTTTTCAACTTGTGAGACCTCCTTTGCAATTCTAACTGGAGCAAGCCAGAGGTGTGGGACCCATGTAGAAGTGTCACAGGTACACCTACAGGAGCCGTAGGTGAGCTTGCGGCCAACCGTGCCTATGTATAGGCGAATGGTTGCTTTTATAAGTCATTTCAAGTTGCGCAGCGAAGGAAATCTGAGAGCTCTTCTTCAAATCTACTGAGTTCGGGCAACTTTCTGCATATTCTGCCACCGTACAAGCGTTCTTCACTGTCCTGGTAACGTATGCATGTATTTGTTTTCCAATTTTTATCCGTTGGAAAATGACTTATCACATGAAATGCATTTAGGCACATAGTAGTGAATATGCATGCTGATATGACTTGATAAAAAATATTCAACATAGCAAATGTTAGTATTAAACCATGCTGAACATAATGATGTAAAAAAAAATTAACTTTTGAAATAGTCAAATTGGCACCTTTTACTGTCATTTCTTATCCTATTTGAGGATAAATGAGTAAAGGTAGAAAAGTAAAATAATCCTGGTAATTAGACTACACTTACAGATTTTTACTGTGATGTGATTAATGCATGTAGGATGTATATGACCGTGTCAAAAAGCTCTTGAATAACCACCTAGTCATGCCTATGTGCATGTGGATAGTCCCATTTACAAAGGAGGCTATGGAAAAATTTTCCCAAAATGTAAGTATTGGGTAGTCATGCATTTTTAACTCTACTGTAGATGTATGTTAAAATAATGCATTTTGAAAAGCTCCAGGTAAGAAATTACCACACCCTTTCTGAGGTGATTTGGAGACTTGTTGTCCAGATATTATGGATCCGGATCAACCGAGCAGTTTCCGCAGGACCACTTCTGGTGTACGGAGGAGAGCTTCTGAAGAGCCTGAATGCCGTTCTGTTAGACAGCCTCGCCGTTTGGTGGAGGCAGTGATACGTCCTATTCGGGTTAACGTGCCAAATATTGAGGACGAGGAGGAGGATGTACCGATTGAGATTCCTGCTCCTACTATACGTGTTCCCCGTAGGGAATTGCCAGGTATTCAAGTGGCAAAACCAGATCTTCTGGCTGACTTCATTAGGCATCCTTCAGTATACCTGCACGCAAACGAGATATGACGTTAGATCTTTAATCTTTCTTATTTCCTATTGATGAGGAGTCAAGGATTCTGATGTTGATCTGCATTTGATGTAGGTTCTCGGCTTTACACAGCCTCGAGGGAACTGGTTTAACATCCACTCTATATATCAGGCTTTGCATGATGACTATAGAGCGATCATCCATGGCTGGGGATTTGGGATGTTCTTCTCCATTCTACCCCGTCGCTGTCCCTGGGGTTACCTCAGGGCATTGTCTGAGCGGTGGTTTCACCAGACTCAGTCACTCTATTTTCTGGATTGTGAGCTGATGATGATGCCAATGGATTGGTGGTTTATCAGAGGTATGGAGTTTGGAGGGGAGCCGGTGCCTTGCACGGCGGATATCACCCCTACTGTCATTAGATCCTTGTTGGGAGTTCTGGTGGAGGCGTTCAAGGGCAGGACTGTTCGTATAGGTCCTTTGAGCGTAGATGCTATGAGCGGGCTATTGAGTGAAACCAATCCCGATGACGTGAGAGTCAGGGATTGCATTCTTCGGTGATTGTTCCTGATGATCATTAGGGGCTGCTTCATAGCAGATAATTCCTCTACGGTGTCCTTCACTTTGATCAGCGCCACTCGACACGTGGACCGTATAGGAGAGTATAATTGGGGTTCCTACACCTTTGTCTACTTCATCTGGGGAATGTGCATGCGATCGCAGGGCTTGACCAAGGCATGGTTAGGATTCTACCCATTTCTGCTGGTGAGTATTTCTCTTATCTTTTCCCATGTATAGGTTAAGAGCATTGACTGACAGCAGATGTTTGTCTTTGTGTTAGCAGTTTTGGGCCTATGAGAGGCTTCCTTGTTTGCGTCCTGTGAGCATGTTAGCTTTAAACACCTATCCACGAGGACGGAGATGGCATCATTCCATACTGGCGGAGGTCCCTGTTGCTGAGGGTTTCACTCATTGTCGCCTACAGCTGGAGTTGTTGACAGCTGATGTCATCATATGGATTCCCTACTCTGGAGAGCATTTGGGAGTTGGTTTTGAGGATGGGTACCTAACTGGAGTAGAGTACGTCATTTCCACCCGCAGGATTCCTCTCTTCACAGATAGAGGATGGGAGCTCTATTTAGGAGAGCGTGCTATTAGGATCACTACAGGAGAGATCCATATGCCAATCTTGCCTCCTGTCAGGCATTATTAGCCTGTTTTGCAGTCACCCGTCATTGACATCCCATTGATGGGGATTGACGGTTTTACATTGTCAGAGGGCCCCTGGTCTCAGGAGATGTTCCAACATTGGTGGATCCCTCGTACCATTGGAGCTCAGACCCGCGCCACATAGTTTATGGGGGATATGGTTCCAGGATCCGTGATGATGACGGATTGGCTAGCTTGTGTCAGAGATCTGACTCATGTGACACAAATTGACAGATTGACTCGGTAGCTGGACCGATCATATCTTTTCATTCGGCATCTGGGCAGAGATCCTTCAGAGGTAGATACTTTTGATCCTTCCAGCTCTGGCGCTGGCCCCTCAGGTGACCCATATGGCTTTGCTGGTGCAGATCCTCCATTGTATCGGCCTGACATCCCTATAGATAGGGATCCAGTGACTCAGGAGGAGTTACATCAGGTGGACAGTATCGATGATGTAGACATCCACACTCTTGACTTTTTTCTAATGTATTTCTTGCTATCTCTTTTGATCGGCCTCTATTAGTCGTTGGGTAGCTTCGCCCCATTTCCTTGTATTTTAGCTGTACAGAGATGTATTAGATGATGATATACTTAGGAATGTACGTATAGTTTTCCATTCCCTATATCATATTTCCATCTATTGTATCATGCATGTTATTATGTTATGCATATGTATGTATGTCCAGAGATACTCAAAGATTGACCTGGATGGTCTTATGACACGGCCGTCATGGATGTCTTCTTGACGAGCTAAGTCAGTATTGATCATACCCCACCATTTTTGGTGGTATCTGGTATGCGTTCATGGTATGATAGTATATCACCGTCAGACATGGTGATCATAGATGATTTCCTGCAGCATACTATGACCCTGTTGATGTTTCAGGTTCCCATAGGATTTGTAGAGGGTATGCTAGAGCACTAGGTATCGGAGAGGCGGGTTTTCCGATTTGGGACCCAGGAATTGACTCCTACTTTGGAGGAGTATGCACGGTTGATGATGTTGCCACTGGACAGACCTTGCGTGTATATGGCTATCGAAGACATGAGCAGGCAGTTAATGATCCTCACCGGATTGAGGTGTAGGGTTGTCTAGGACGAGATTACATCTGGCCACGTGATATCCCAGTTTTTCCTGTTTGACAGGTTTGGCTCTGAGGATAGCTATGCACGGCATTCCAGGGATTTCACCACACCGGAGGACCATTGGCGTTCTGCCAGAGTGGATGTACTACTTCTATGCGTATTGTCATACGTCTTCATGCCGCGGTACATGGATGAGCTGGATATCGGCGTCATTATGGCAGTGAGAGCTCTCAAGGAGGGTCATACCATTGTACCGATGATCATTGCAGAGACTCTGAGGTCAGCTACATACTGCTTCACTTATCTGGCAGGAGTGTTTACAAGTAGCTCGGTCATGCTGTATGTGTGGTTTATGTCACACTTGAGACCGATTGGAACATTTAGACGACAGGGGTTTTGTTTCACCCATGATATATCCATGTCGTACCCCTTTCAGCCTGCGGAGTGTACAAATGCTGCATCGTGGTCATCTTTTTTGGCAGGAATTAGAGACCCGTTTACTATATTACCGTGTTCAGGGCTTAGCTCACCCTACAACTTCATTACTCATGCTCCGGGCATGGATTATCTCCCTCTGGCTGGTTTGAGGGGTATGATTACTTACCACCCACTGGTCGTGATGTGTCAGTTTGACTAGTTTCGATTTTCATCCTTTTGAGGGGCGATGAGTCGGTAACCGCTTCACACCGCTTATCAATGAGGAGATGATCCGTGTTGTATGCCTATTGGGATCAACGAGAATTCATGAAGTTTTGTCGCTACCATCCGAGTTGTTCTGCAGAGTATTCCTTATGGATGGAGACAAAGACTGCATTGGCTGCTGCAGTATCCACAGTGCAGGGGATTGATTCTAACGATGAGGAGCCTATATAGGAGGCTATTATTCCCATCGATGATTTGACTCACTTTGGATCGCCAAAGAATTGTGATGGATTGTCCAGGCCAAGAAAAGCCATCTGTTATAAAGCATTCGAAGATAACATTTGGAGCAAGAGCTTACATCTGATGACCTGTGAGAGAGATCAGGCTAGGGCCACGATGTTAACAGCTCTTGATGAGAGAGACACCGCTCTGTTACAGAGTGATGAGGCTAGATCATCCAGGGATGCATTGATTGCGGAGCGGGATGGCGCATTATCTGCTAGGGATGTGGCCATTGTAGATAGCACTTCAGTTAGATCCCGATGGATCGCTCCTTACCGACATGAGTGCCTACATTAATGAGCATTATGCCACCATGCGCTTAGCCTCGATCTCGCTAGCTCGTGTAGATACCCTTGGGTAGGAGCTTGCAGCGTTATCTCCGTCTTCAGAGAGGGATGCTATATTAGATCTGATAGTTCGCATACATACAGATCTGTAGATAGCTTTGTATTTTCCTGCACAGACTAGCTTAGCCATTTTGTCATGTACAACACATATATATATATATCAAACAGTATTATGTATGGCAAATAAATATGTTTTGATTCACTTCCCTTTTAGTTATGCCTTGATACTTGCTTGATATTTGCCTGTTTCTTCAGGGCCTTGTGATCTTGATGCATTCTAAACTTATCCTTGATAAATGGACATTGAGACGTCGCAAGATCTCTCAGAACGGATCATTGATTTCTGTATATCCCTACCATCTTTGGTGTCTTGGGACTGGTATCTGTATGGAAAAGTGGAGAGGAGGGTAGTTACTTCCTCTCTAAGATTGACTGCACCACAGATGGTCGCCAGTACTTCTTTTTGTGATAAGCCTGGTTAATTTCATCTCTTATGGGTTGTATTGCTCTTTGAGGCACGATCGCAGCTTAGATGGTCACCGAATCTTCTATTTGTGAGAAGAGGTTGGGTAATTCCATCCCTTTGATCCAAAACCCGATGAAATGTGGCAAATTGAAGGTTGATCCTAATCTAAATGTGACAAGAATTTTGTTCTAGTAGGGGTTAGATCGAACCATAAATGGTCGCCTACGTCTTCTATTGAAGAGGAGATCAAGTCTGCGTGAGTTCAAACACAGTGTAAGAGGTTCAACGCCGAATGTGAAAGGCAAATATGTGTAGAAATGTTTTTGTTGTTTTTGTTTTGTAGTAGTAGGCAGCGTAAATGTTTATGGTTGTTTTTTTTATCATGAAGGCCATATAGCATATGGTTACTCCTATTAAAGGGATATCAATCGATTTAGTTTGCCCTCGGGATGAATCGCAAATTGAAGAAAAGCATGAATCCCATGTGCGTGCTTTTATCATGGGGAGAAGAAAGTTTGATCCCATAATGGGGACAAACTGCAGGTGTGTAAAAAGTTTGATCCCATCTTCAGGATAAACTATAAGCATAGAAAAGTTTAATCCCATCTTTAGGATAAACTACAGGGGTAGAAAAGTTTAATCCCATCTTCAGGATAAACTGTAGGCGTAGAAGGTTCAATCCCATCTTCAGGATAACCAAGATTGTGAAAAGTTAAATCCCGTCCTCAGGATAACTAAAATTGTATGGAAGGTTTGAAATGAAGTGATACGGGCAGAAGAGTATGTAGAAAGGAAAGGGTTCAAAACCGGAATGACTGGTAATTTGATGATCAAAACCAAGATGTTTGTTTGATGGTAACTTCAGACATAGTACTGTTTCACAGTGTCCGAGTTGATAAGCTGTGGAAATTCATCGCCATCCATTTCCTGCAATCTAAGAGCACCTCCTGTCAATACCTCCTTGACAACAAATGGGCCTTCCCTATTAGGAGAGAATTTTCCCTTAGATTGTTCTTGGTTGTCAATGATCTTCTTCAAAACCAAGTCATGTTATTTGAATTGCCTTAGTCGTACTTTTCTGTTGTAGGATCGTGCGATCCTTTGCTGATATAACTGACCATAAAAGATAGCCGCGGATCGCCTTTCGTCTGTTAGAGACAATTGGTGATATCTGTCTTGTACCCATTGGTCTTCACCCAACTGAGCATCCATCAATACTCTGAGGGATTCCATTTCCACCTATATGGGGAGCACTGC
Organism: Panax ginseng; assembly: GCA_020205605.1. Taxonomy (NCBI): domain Eukaryota; kingdom Viridiplantae; phylum Streptophyta; class Magnoliopsida; order Apiales; family Araliaceae; genus Panax; species Panax ginseng. The sequence goes on along the minus strand of CM035139.1, from coordinate 85,462,589 downwards.
TTCCATCCCATAGATTAATGAGTAGGGGGTTGCCCAGAAAGGAAGCTAACGCATGGAAGTTCAGAGGCTAATAAAGTCGAGAGCAAGAGGTCAGGCCATCCTTTGTGTTTGGCGGACATTTTCTGCATGATCTTTTTGATGTTTTTATTAGCCGCTTCAACAGCACCTTTCATCTTTGGATGGTAGATGACGGAATTGAGGTGTTTGATGTGGAATTTTCTACATAACTCCTCCATCATTATGTTGTTGAGGTTCTTAGCATTGTCTGACACAATGACCTGTGGGTGTCCATATCGACAAACAACATTGTTTCTTATGAAAGCAATGATGACTTATTTAGTAACCCTGGGGAAGGAGGCTGCTTCTACCCATTTGGTGAAGTAGTCGATCATGGTGAATATAAATCGATGTCCATTACTGGCTTTGGGCTCGATGGGCCCGATCACATCCATTCCCCACATTGAGAAGGGCCATGGGGAACTCATATTGTGGAGTTCCCTTGGAGGGGCGTGGATAGCATTCCCATGAATCTGGCACTGATAGCACCTCTTGACGTGATCATCACAGTCAGATTTGAGTGTAAGCCAATAATGCCCCGTTCTGAGGATCTTCTTGACAAGTAGGGGTCCGCTCATGTGAGGACCACATACTCCACCATGGATCTCATCCATGAGTCTCTGAGCTTGGTCTTTATCTAGACATCTGAGGAGACCTAATCCAGCATCTCTTTTGTAGAGTGCATCTTCGCTCACGTAGAATTTTATAGTAAGTCGATGAATCCGCCTTTTCTCAGTTAGGCTCGCCTCAGCGGGTGTAGATCCATCTCGTAGATACTCCTTGATGTGCTGATACCAAGGATTGTGGATGGGAGGTAGCTCATCCGATACTTCTCCAACGTAATTCCCATAGACTGGGGCTTTTTGCAGAGTGAACGTGATGCTTGGCATGTTTTTCTTGTCAGGTATGTAAACCAAGGAGGCCAACGTTGCTAATGCATCTGCAAAACCATTCCTATTACGAGGAATGTGTAGAAAGGAGATTTCTTCGAACTCCAAAGCCATCTGTTAAACTTGCCGATGGTAAGGTAGCAAATGTAATTCTTTGGTTTGACAGATTCCCATGGATTGTCTGATTACCAATTCGGAATCCCCAAAGACAGTTAACCGCCTGATGCCCATTGAACGGGAAAGTTTTAGTCCCATGATACAACCTTCATACAAATGTTGTGTTGTTGATGCCGACAAATTCGCCATTTAGACGGTGACGGATATCGCTCCCCTGCATCGGCTATTAAAAAGCGCTCAGCCTCCAAAGCCTTCGTATTAATACTCCATCAAAATACATTCTCCACGCACGACATGTATCATACTGATGTTGTAGCTGAATTGTCATTACCCCTTCATCGGGGAAGTATGTTTCCAAGGGTTTGTAGTCCCCTACAGGTGCAGCACTCAGTTGATCCGCAATTCCTTGACCTTTGACAGACTTTTGCATCACGTAGACGATGTCAAATTACTGTAGGATCAACTGCCATCTGGAAAGTCGACAATTTAGTATGGGCTTACTGAACACATACTTGAGAGGATCCATTCGGGATATGAGATGGGTTGTGTGACCATGGAGGTAATGCTGTAACCTCATGGAAGTCCATGCTAAAGCACAACAAGTCTTCTCAATCAGAGTGTACTTATGTTCACTGATGCTGAATCGTTTGCTGAGGTAATAGATAGCTCGTTCTTGGCCTCTATTATCTTTTTGCCCCAGCATACAACCCATGGCATTGTCATTTATGGACAGGTATATGAACAGGGGAACATCATCCTTGGGAGGTACCAAAACAAGAGCGTTAATCAGTTGATCTTTGATTATAAGGAAGGCTTTCTGACACTCATCGTTCCATTTCATAGAGGAGTTCTTCCTTAATAGCTTGAAGATAGGCTCACAGGTTGCTGTTAGTTGAGAAATGAATCTGCTAATGAAGTTGATTCTTCCCAAAAATCACCATATTTCCTTCTTTGTCTAAGGAATGGGCATTTCCTTGATAGCCTGGATTTTGGTAGGATCCAATTCAATCCCTTTGTGGCTGACTAGGAAACCAAGCAACTTGCCTGACTTAACACCAAAGGCGCACTTGGCAGGATTCAATTTCAAGTTGTACTTACGCAACCTGTTGAAAAGTTTTGTGAGATGGTTTAAGTGGTCATCCTCCTTCCGAGATTTGACGATGATGTCATCCATGTAGATCTCTATCTCTTTGTGCATTAAATCATGGAAAAGAGCCATCATAGCTCGCTGATAGGTAGCCCCGGCATTGATGAGGCTGAATGACAACCGTCTGTAGCAAAAAGTTCCCCAACGCGTGATGAAAGCAGTTTTCTCACGATCTTCCTCAGCGACCATAATTTGATGGTACCCCGCAAAGCAATCAGCAAAGGAATACATGTCGTATTGAGCAATATTGTCAATAAGAATGTGGATAAATGGTATGGGAAAGCTATCTTTAGGGCAAGCTTTGTTCAAATCCTGGTAATCCACGTAGACTCTCACCTTTCCCCCTAGTTTAGGCACGGGAACAATTTTAGATATCCACTCTGGATATGTAGAGACCATGATAATGCCAGCTTGAAATTGTTTCACAATTTCTTCTTTGACCTTTAAACTCCACTCAGGTTTTAATCGCCTGAGCTTTTGCCTAACTGGCTTGAATCCTTCTTTGATGGGAAGGCGATGAATAATAATATCCGTGGAAAAGCCCACCATGTCTTCATGAGACCATGAAAACACATCCTGAAATTGGGTTAATAGTGCAACCATGTCATTCCGTTGATTTGTGGTAAGGTCTGACCCAATTTGGATTAGCTTAGGGTTGTCTAAGGTTCCAAGATTTAAAGAAGTGGTTTGATCAAGATTGGGTTTGGGTTTGTCTGCGACCTATTCCTTAATTTCCTGAGGTGTCTCAATGTGCTCCTGAATGTCCATCAAGTCTGAGTCCAACTTTGCATCTAAGTTACAACCCTTGTGGAGAGAAGGCACCTCATCGCCAAAGTCTGAGCACATCTAAATTCGAGTCCTCAAACAAAAGATGATTTCACTTAATATATGCAATTGTTTGATCATAAAAAAGTGTTAGCATGTACTTGATAAAATAACTGCTAGTACTGTAAAGGAAAGCAAGCAATTAAAGTTATCTACAGGGCAGAGGGATTTTCTGCCCATTTTACCCTCGTCGACCAATGCATGGAGTGCTGCTCCAATTGTCGAGGGCAAAGTCCTGATGGACTGTAATGATGGAAGGATCTTCATTGTCCTCCTTTTCCCGAATGATAACCATGACATCTGGGCAATCATCATCTGGGTTGTATCTATTTGTATGTTCATCATGAACAATGACGTGTATACCTGCCATCATCAAGGCAAGGTCATGTTTATGTTTCTGTTCCTTTTCTTCTACTTTGGGATCAGGAATCATCACCTCTTTTTCTTTGATTGGTACTAGCTTCGAAAACAGCATAGCCACAACATGGGCTGGCACCTTTACTAGAGACTGTATCAACTCATGAGGTAAAGGTATAGAAAATCATCGTACGACGGAAGCTTGAGGAACCTGCTTGGGCTTATGAGGATTCATATGACTGGAACTGGCAGAATATCCTAGCTCGGCTGTTCCAATTTGACTGGACATTTGAATAAGGTGCTTAATACCCTGCTTATCTTTACCAAGCCCTTGTCCAGGTTGATAACCCAATGACATCATTTCTTGAGTGGCCGACATAACCTCGATAGAAATCTTGGGTATGGGAAGTGGCGCTCCAATAGAATGGTATTGCGTGTTACTCACTTCTAAAGTATGGAAACTGGCCGGTTCAACTTCTGAATTGAAGCTGATAATTGGTAGAGTTCCTTATTCAGGACATTCCACTTTCATTAATGACTTGGTAGATCGTTGTTGATAATGTATTTGAGTTATTGATGTAGTGTGGAGGGAACGGCTCCAACCATGTGTATCCATGGTCTCCCCAATAGCAGGTTGTATCCTGAGTCTATTTTAAGGACGTGGAAGGATACATTGAATGTATTTGGACCAATCTCAATTGGCAACTCAATCTTTCCCATGGCATTCCGTTGGGATCTGTTAAAAGCTCTGATAACCGTATGGCTGCTTTGGATCCGTTTGAGATTGACATTCATCTTCACTAAGGTGGTATAAGGACATATATTTAGAAATGAGCCTCCATCTATCAAAACTCCAGCTAGCATGTACCCAGAAGACAAAGCTTTAATATGTAATGGCTTGCAATGACTGGTCCCTTTGGGAGGTATGTCGTCATCAGTGAAGGATATCACATTGTTGTTGAAAATGTGATCAACCAAATGTTAAAATTTTTCCACATCCACTGATTTTTGCAAGTAGGCTTCTTCCAAAACCTTCAGTAAATTCTTCCGATGATCCTCGTAAGAACCAAATCCAAAGATAGATATCGGTGTGGAGCTTCTCGCAAGCTTAAAACCACTTTGGCTTCATTGTGGCCCATAGTGCGGAGGAATTTTTCAATCTTCTCCATAGGCAACTACCCCTTTGCTTCACAAATAGGTTTAATAACCTGTTAAGGAAGATACATTGGATTTTCCTTCAAAACTGTAGCAGTAGTATGAGATGTAGATCTTTCAGCTTCTCCATAATTCCATGGAACTTTGTGTAAGCAGACAACAGGATATTGTGGTTTGTAAGATAAAGAAATAGCCTCTGGTGCGGCCACTTTCAAAGGATTGTCAGCTACTTTGAGTTGAATTGGTTGTATGGGAAATACCTTGACAGTCTCATCATCCACTTCGGATATGACTGCTACTGATCCCTTCCATTTGGTAGGACATGCATTCCCACCCTTGAGTTGTATAGTGTAATCATCTGCTTTTTGCAGGACACCGCTATCAATGAGATTCTGAATAAGATGGCGGAGTGCCCAGCATTCTTACGTCTTTGTATTGGCGAGAATGTGAATGATATTGACACATTTCATCAGAATTGAACCGTCCTAAATGGGGATTGATTGGAGGGAGAAGGAAGGTAATTCTTCCTTCATTGATCAACATCTGTAGTATCTCCTCCATAGATTGGCCCAAATAGGTGAATTCCCTCTGATTGGCAAAATCATGACGGGATTTAGCATTTGCTCTCTTCGCAACCTTATCCTCCATAGCTTCACTTTCTGAAGGTGGTGAGGAGGCATTCATAACAAAAGGAAGGAAATAGGCATGCTCCTACCTAATTAATTGGCGTGTGACTTAATGATGGTGGGTCACCAGTTCTGCCAGTTGCTCAATTTGTTTGCAAAGAGCTTTCATCTTTCGTTCCATGGTAAACTGGAACTTTGCATAATCCCATTTGTCAACACCATCTTTGATGGTTTGGGATGATTCGCCGTTAGAATTGGAACCTTGTCCAATGCTCTAACTGATCATGTTGACCTCTTCTTCTTTATGTTTAGGAAGAGGGTTGTCTTGTACATGATGTTGATCTGGCTTTGTGACCACGATCTCACCTTTTGTCTATTAGATCTTGAATCTTGTGTTTCAAGGCCCAACAATATTGAGTATCATGTCCAGGTGCTCTAGCATGATAAGCACACTTCCGAGTAGCATTAAAACCCCTCCCATTAGGGTTGGCTGGTGGAAGAAGATGTGTAATTTTATTCTGAGCAGTCAAAAGAGCAAGAATATTCTCGAGCGAGTCCCCTAAGGGTATGAACGTTCGAGGTCGCTTTATTTCTCCACTTTTAAGCAATGGAGGGTTTGAAGATTGTGCTGGAAAAGGGGAGTAGTTTCTCCTCTGCATAGGCATGCTTTGATTGGCTTTTTATCCTTGTAGTACCAAGGAAACATCCTCCTCTTCTTTTTTATGGACCCTCCGGGGGTTGTTTCCATAAGATCCAGACTAGATGTGCTCAGCAACGACTTTAAGAGTGGCTAGGTCTTGAATTTTACCGGACTTCAATCCCATTTCAGCCATTTCTCCATGCTTGATCATTTCAGAGAATGGTTTGCCAATACCAGCTAGAACTCTTCCATAGAAAGGAGCTTCCTGTACATCTATGAAAGTCATGACAATTTCTGATTTTGTCATGGAAGGAATAACTTAAGTAAGCAAGGCGCCTCCACCTTTCAAATAGATACTCTCTAAATGACTTCATTAGATTTGCTTTCTTGACTTTGGTAATTTGGTACCAATCCAAGAACCATCTGAGATTGAAAACTGATTGAGTGAGGAAGGCGTGAGCCACTTCTTCCAACTATGGATCTTTGAGTTGTCTAATCTGGTATACCATGAACGAAGCTTCTCGGTGGACTTTTCTCTCGAAATAAATGCATTCGAGCTTTTCATTTTCTCAAGTAAGACCCAAGTTCTCTAATGAACACCTTTAAATGTGTATAAGGATCCCCTAATCCGTCATATTTCTCAAAATCAAGGGTCTTGAATTTCTCTGGATAATGAACACCAGGAAATATGCAAAGGTCTGCATATGAAACACTTCCATATGTTCCAATCCCTTTGAGAACACGAATAGTTTCCTCCATTTGAAGGACCTTCTTCCTGATATCACCGGTGTCTGGATCTCCTCTGAGATGGGTGTTTTTATGGTCTTTGTTGGTTGTATCCAACTGAGGTTCTGGAATTGTTTTTTCCAAAGCTTGAACTCCTCCTTGTGTAGAGGATTCTGTATGTGTAGGTATCTTAGTACCCTGAGTGGACTGGTGCAATTATTTTAGTAGAATAGCCAAATTTGTAATTTGTTTACTCAATCCGTCAAATTCTTCTCGGGAAACAACATTAGACTGGTCAGAAGAAGACATGATTGGTTGTAGGCCTGTGGCCTTTTTGGATTTTGAGCGGGTAGCATGCCCAATTGTTTCCCTACAAAAGACTTAAGTAGTTTAGTCTTAGGGTAATGTAAATGTTATCATGACATGTCCGTTTAGGAATTTTATCTTGCAAAACTGGTTATTAATTGATAACATGTTATGCATGCACAGATATTCTTCATATTTTCCATTACATATGGATGAACATGGAATAAAATTACAAGTAAATGCGTTTACAAGTAATTAAAAATGGAAAGTATGAAGAGACTTTCCTCCGCGTTTGGTTTATCAGAGGTTGACCTATCTTAGGGTTACTCTCGCGACTTTTTGGCATAAAGGTTCCCAGATCATCGCAATCTACTTGACGGGAAGTTAATCTGGTCATTCAACTGGAGCGAATCTGAGTGGTGCCTTTCCTGAGCCCCGGGTAATTATTCTTCCCACGAGTCCAGTAATCAAACACCGATAGGATAGCCTCCTGGTGGAGGGACCACACAACATACATTCACATACAATGTGTCTCACCGTTTATGCAAAATGATGACATGTGTGAAGCACTAATATCATAGATAGATATTTAGCCGTGCAGTAATTAAGATGCATTCGTACACATTCATCATAAATGTAAATGCAACATTCACACACAAGCATATAACAATTTTAAAAAGATTGTAATAGTGGCTTAAGCCCTCTTCTTGGAGTCCCCAAAGAGAGTCGCCACTGCCGACGCCGGATTTTTAGTGTCCTTTTCGTTACTTGTTCTTTGGTGTTCTCATGTTAATGTGAGATTTGTTTGAAAAAACAAGTGAAAAAGGTCTGACATGTATAATGTCGACGATTTGACTTTAAGAGTCGCCAGTTGGTGTATTTAACTGGTTGCACCAATGCAACCGAAAAGGTTTACACATTGACCCAAAGGATTTGACAATCGCTAGGCAGATCTGTGAAACCGAGATTCATTTTGGGTCCGGGGGCTTGATTATGCGGAGGGAAGGTGTTAGGCACCCCCCGACATCCGTGTTACCACGGTGACCGCCACTTTTCAAAGAAACTATTATATGAATGTGTGTGTGTGTGGATCAATGTGCAATTATTTGGAAGTAGTGAAGTACCTCGTTTGTACCTATATACATAGGGTTTGAATTTATAGAAAAATTCAGTTTTAAACAAGATATAGCAATGTCGTTTTGTAAAAGAAATTTTTCAAACCCTGTGCTCAATAGTAATTGAGGCCTTTGATTCTTCCATTTTATTATTAAATGTTCGACTTGTTTGCTTTTATTTTTGAGATGCGAAGCATTCTCGAGAAAATAATACACAGCAGTGCCGAACTCCTCATGGGCATAACAGCCATGCAAGGAAATTCAGACACTATAAAGATAATGTACAAGCTACTTACAGCTGAAAAATGTCCATCATGGGAACTGGATCTAGATTCAGTAGACTGAATTTGTGATCACATGATTCCTAGGCTCACATGATACTGCAATTTGTATGGAAAGCAGTAAGCAGTTATATATATAAAAGCTGTAAATATATATATAGACATGATCAACCACCACGAAGCAACTCCATGGGGGATCGGAAATATAAATATATAAAAGCGGTAAATATATATATATATATATATATATATATATATAAAAGCGATGAAAACTTACTAGATGTGAATCCGTGCTCATCGGATATGTCCGACAATGCGATTATATATATATATATATATATATATATATAAAAAAAGCGAAAGTAAATGCACTCTGATGTAAAATCCAGCTCATCGAGATATGTTCGACAACAATTATATATATAAATATATATATATATAACAATAAACGCCTCGCATCAAGTTCAGGCTCAATCGAGGCATAACTCGATAATGTTAGTCCATATATAAAATATATACATATATATAGAAGTATATATATACAGAAAGAAATGAAAACCACGGACCGAAGTCCGGGCAAACGCACACAACACGACTCTCAATGTGCATAACAGTGTGTGCTAATATGAGAAGAAGGCTTTATATAATGTGAGAAGGCTTACAGTGGGCTGCCAATGTAGACTTTTATGACTTTAAATGGATAAATACTCAGCTCCCGCCGGATAAAATATAGCTATATGTGAGCTAACAAGTGTTTAAAGATGAGGAAACACCCAAAAGATGTGTATGCAGAGTAAAATGGACAGAGTTTCCTCGCTTTTTTCTCTCTCTCTCTCCCTAAAATGGCTGACCCCAAGGCTTGTATATATAGACGGATGGCTGCAGGTACACCTACGGCGGGTCGTGGCGCATTCGAGCCTCGCGGGTCCCGTTGTCTCGTAGTACACGCACTCATGCACTGTAATGTCTGTTCGAACTTGCAGAACTTCAATCCGAGCATCCGAACGAGGTATATCTGACCTTCTTCAGACCGTTTATGTCGAGAGTTACACAATGACATGGATTAGAGGTTGTATGAAGTCAGGAAGAGGGGTCTATGCCCATGGTCTTGAAGCTTCAAAATCTATCCAAAGTACTGCCACGCGTAATAATCACTCGGGATTGTTACTCCTCGGTTCTTATGGGACATTGTTGTATGTATGTATATATGAAGTGTTGAGACGATGCGCATGTGTTGAAAGGGGCAAGATGATGTTTGACTCTTCGTTGGGGTTATCGCCGGTTTGAGTTGAAAGTAGACGTTGCTCAGGGTTACATCTGAGATTGGACTACATGTTTGTATGCCGCAATATCATCTTGTGGGAGGAATTGTCGAGGTGGCAAGATGACGTTTGACTCCTCACCGGGGCTATCGCCGGTTTGAGTGGAAAGTAGACGTTGCTCAGGGTTACTTCTGAGATTGGACTGCTGCAAGTGTTTGAATGTCATGAGGTCATCTTGTGGATGTGCCTGTCTGCCCGTTGTTAGCTCCGGGTCTGAGGTATGAGTGCCTCGGCAGGAGGTCTGAGCTTGAAGATGATCGCATGTATTTTTAACAAACAATTCCAGAGTTATCGCCGGAACTACAAAAGCATCCCTTGGGGCTATCACCAAGGATGGAGTCGTTACTCCCAGTGTTAGTTCTTGTGCTAGAAGCGAAGCGTCAAGCAGTGTTATCGCCGCGATGTAATCGTCTCTCTCCGTGTTATTGCCGGTCTTTTGATCTGCATACCTCGAGGTTATCTCCGAGATTGGAAATGACATTCCCGGTGTGTGTTCCGAGTTTTGGAATGATGTTCCCGGTTTGTGTTTCGGGTTGGAACTAATGTTCCCAATTTGTGTTCGTGTTGGGCCGAACTTACAGTAGTATCCTAATGGATGTAAACTGTCTTCCGTGGTTATCTCTCGAAGATGAATCGCCTCCTGCAATGTTAATAATTGAGGCATGCGAAAAATTTCGAGTGTCTATATATATATATATATATATATATATATATATATATATATATATATATATATATATATACCCCAATATGAATACAAGAAAAGCCGTCTAAGCTTATTTGACCCAAATGAGACACTGATTCGGAAATATCGTTGAATATGATAAAACCCTATTATATCCAATCAAATTGCTTTGGTTTGGATTCACGACTAAGTATGAACATCCCGAATATGGGAAAACTTTTATGCGCCCAAGGAGGAAAAGATGAACGATAATATCGTTCTTGCATGTAGTATTGATCAATACATGGTCCATGGGATGTAGACCCTCGTGCCCGTAAGTTATGACGGTTTGCAGATGAAGTTCTGTCTAACCTTTTCTAAAATAGAAAACAATGTTCATAGTATGTCGACTACCCTATATATATAGTCAATACGTAGTTTCAAAAATTTGATATAGAATTGTTATGTTATTATTATCGGTTCAGTTTACTTCACAAACTATTGAATTGTTGTAAAAGTGATGTACAAAGAAAACATTTAATTCTTTCAGCTAATTATATTTATAATTGTCATTACTTGCTATGCACCCAAATGCTCATTTATGCTTTAAATTTAAATATTTTCAGTTAGGCATGATCAACCCGATGATTCAGACAAGAACAAGTGAAAAGGAAAGCAAACAGAATAAGTGTTAATGGTGTTCTTTTGTAATAGTTAAACTGTATTAAGACAATGATATGTATTATCTATCATGTAAAGAATTAAAGTAAAGGTTGCGTACTTGGGATTAGACTCTGATAAATGTAAGTTAAGTTTGAAATTCTTAATATTGTTATTATTATTAGTATTATATCCGCTCATAGAAATGGTATCGTATAGCATCGAGTTTGGGTTTCAAGTACCTGAATTTGGGGGAGTTACATCATGGTATTAGAGCTTTAGGATTAAAAACCTTATGTGGGATAGACCTTAGGCTATAACCTTAGGACAGAGGGAAACGTTGAAAATAAAAATAACTCATATAGAGTTTATAAGGAGATGAATTGAATAAATTCATCGTAAAACAAAATAAAAGATAGCTTATATAAAACTATTATTTGTTGTGTGTATATACTATATGTTAATCAGGATAATTTATGTGTATAGATGTCAGGTGGAAAAGGATTAGGATACCCTCAGATCGTAAAGAAGGAGTCAACCTTCATAACCAAGCCAACACCAAAGCCAATAGCTAAAATAGAGGCTCATTTTGAAAACAACCCTGTTAAAGTGGATATTGTGGAAAAGTGTAGTACCAGACTCAGAAACGATAGTATAACTGATAGGTAGAGTATAGTTAAAGAATACGTGGTCAATGTCGAGTTCTTAAACTCATATATTTGTGGTGAGTTCTTAAACTCATAATGTGTTGTAAGTTTGACGAACTAGGTATAGTTAGGTATGAATGGATTATCGAGGATAATGAGAATATATAGATTACTAAGCAATTGATCCTTAGTGAAGGCGTAAGAAATAAGTAGTATTAGTATTACTTGAATATGTATGATTCTATGTAGTGTATATGATAAGTATGTCGGTGTAATGCAATATTTTGTTATTATTATTGTTATTGTTATTGTTATTATTATTGTTACTATTGTTATTATTAATTATTATTATTAACACCAAAACTCTATAAAATATTACATAATTTACATCAAAAATTATGTAATATTAAATTAATGAAATATTACATAATTTACGGTAAATATTTTTTTTAATTTACCTAAAATATATTTTAGTTAATCATTGATTTCATAATGTAATATTTACCAGAAATTATGTAATTTAGAGATCTGTTTTGTCTTTTAATTTGGGGATCTAATTGTTTAGTTATACATATTAATCCTTGCAAAATGATAACAAGTAGGCCCTGGAACTTAAGTGGTCATTGGGCCAAAGTTCCAAATTAGAGGTTCTGATTTCAAATCTGTGCAGCTATATGTTTTTGGGAAAAATTTCAAACATGGCCATGTCAGCGCGTCCACGTGTAAAATAAAATTGAAAAATGCCCACGTCATATCTACCATGTGTGCCATGTAGGCGCCACGTAGGCAGGTCAATGAACATGTAGCGCCTGGGGCTTAAAGTCCAAATTTTTTAATAAAAAGGGGTTCAATTTGCGTTGACCAAAAGAAAAGGGCTCAATACCCAAAAACCCCTAAAGTTCAGTGGTCGAATTTGCATTTTACCCCATATTTAAACATCAAAACACATAATCTACTAAGATCTTAAAGATCTAGCATGAATTAGGGTTTATACATTTTGTTCTAATATTTGATTTTTGCTCTTATGATATGATCTTGGATAGCTAAGAGGAGTTCTTGGCTTTATTTAGGACTAAGTTTCTCTCCAAATTTTATGGGTTAAAGAGAGAGAAGGTTGGCTAAGCTTATGAATATAATGTGAAGACATTTTTTACTTTATGTTTTTATTCTTTGATTTCCATGGACAAGAATCTTGCTAGGTGGGCAAAATGGCTTAGTGGTGTTGAATTAAGCACATGGAAGTGAAAGTAGTATGCATACAAGACAATCATGTATGATGATAAATCACATACTTTGTAATCAATCTTATTTATTTATTAATAAAAGTATTTTTTTACTAAAGGCATTTAATTTATCTACATGGTACTGTTTTAATAATATGTGATAAACCCATAGTTTTAAGCAATGCTTTTAGAATCATGATGAGATCATGCTAATGAGATCTAAATTCTTAGATAGCTTAAAAACTAAAATATTCCCAATCAATGGATTACTAAAAAGGGGATTAGTAAATCCGGATAGATTGGTACATATGTTACTTGCCCATTGGATGAGGATGGTTGATCTCATGATCATTTGTCTGGAGACACTAAAGCAAGTATGTGGGTATTTATTGGAGAATAAGTTCACTGAACGTGATAAGGAATACCTAATGGAGTTTTACTTGCCTGTCAATAGGAATTCGTGTAGTGATAGTAGTACAAGTAATCCTTAGACTTAAGATCATCATAGTATCTTGTATATAATGATTTACACTTTGACTTAGTCCTTAAGACCCTTAGGGTATATCAAAGGGTATGCTTGGGTGTAATAAGTTATATATGGAGATAATGAATGATCAATAAAGAATATACCACTTCTAGTAAAAAAAGAGATATGTCATATGTGATTCGATAAATGACAACTCAGGAATCCTTGGCCAAGGTGGAATGAAATTAGAAAGTAGTTTCTAATTTGCATTCATTAGGAGTTGTGCATTTAGGAATCGAAATACATATAATTAAATAAAATAAGACTTGAAAGTAATTTCATGTCTTATATTTAATTAGGACATTGTATTGTGGAAAGATTGAATTAAATAAAATAAGACTTGACAATAATTTAATGTCTTTTATGATTAATGTTGAAATCTATATTATCCGAAAAGTCGTTGATCGCTAGGGAGGCTTATCCGTATTGTAGAATAAATATTATTTATTTAAATAAATTAATAGTTTAATTTATTTATTTAAATAAGATTAGAATTGTTCTAATTGATTTATTCACAACCGGTTTAATATGGAGAACCTAAAGTGTCACACCATTAAAGAAAGAATAATTAATTAAGAAGTTAATGTCATAATCGTAATAATATGTTAAGTATATTTAATTTAATCTATGGTGATAGAATAAATTAAATAGCTGAATATTTATTATTTAATATTTTGAAATATTAAATATTAATTAATAAGAGGAGTCTTATTAATAATATTATAATATTATTATTTTAATTTCTAAAGGAGTTTGGGAATTAATTTAATATTAGTACTCTCATTTATTCCTAATAGGATTATGAGGCAAATTAATTAAATGAGTTTAATTAATTATCCTTAATTAGATTAGAGAGCCTAATTAACTAAAGGAGTTTAATTAATTAAATAATACCCTAATAAAGGTTAACTGATATCTTATATAAGAGGAGTCTTATATTAGATATCAGTGTGGGAAAAATAATTATTTTGTTTTTGATTCTATGGATTCGTAATTCTTAGACCTACAACATACCAAAGAATCAACAATTCAAAGAAATATTAACTAACCCAAATCTTGACCCAAAACAAATGTTTATACTAAATTTTTATGTTTTTAACATGTTTAGTGAATTCATTCACTACGAATTTGTTTCTTAACCAAATTAATTCATTCAACTTGCGTTATTTTCATTTTTAAATGTATAAACACAAAACATTTCTAATCTATAGATTAACACACGATTCAACCACTAATTTTGGTCTCAAAGTAAGCCAAAATACATATATTATCACATAACCAAGTTCTTCATATATATATATATATATATATATATATATATATATAACATCTATTTTTATCAAATCATCCCATAAAATCCAAGTTTCAAAAGAAAACTGCAAGAACATGTATACTAAAGTTTGCAGAATAGGTTATTACCTCTTTGATTCTTGGAATAGATAATTAACAAGATGATTCCCTTCTTCTTCTCCTTCTTTGATTCTCAACATTGTCTCTCAATTCTCTCAATTTCTCTATTCTCTGTATCCTTCCTTCTTGCTTTTAGACTTAGGAAAATATATGTATAATACTAAACTGATAAAACACGTAAAACACAAAACTGATATAACATTAAGTGCAAACTTAAGTCATCGGGTAAAAAAAAACCAAAAGCTTTATCAGTTAAATTATGCCAAAGGTCACAAGACCATGTTTTGCAAAACCCTTTCAAACTTCCTTTTAATTTATTTTCATGTTTTCCTTATTATATAGTATACAAATGTCACACTTATTAAATTTAAATCATAATCTTTAATTATCCACATAATATTTACTTGGCCAAAATAATTCTTAATATTTATTTACTCAATATTAACCTTCTAAATTAATCATTCCTTTAATTCCATTAATCAATTAAATTAAAATAACACCGTTACACAATATTATAATTATTAAATAATTAATTTAATTTAATTACTTTATTAAATTAAATCTTCAATCCATAAAATTATCATACATTGATTTAGTTAATCTACACACTTAACTAAATTATTACACAACAATTTCATCGAATATTTATTTAACTTAATAAATAAAATAACTCAAATATTTATTCAATTCAATTAATATTTAAAATTAAACACAAAATTTTCGTTCGTTACAACTTCTTTGAAGAGAATTTGAGAAGAAGGGTATGTTAAAATTTTGAGGATGAAATTCTGTGAAGAATGGGTGAATGTGATGTCCAGAAAGATTGAAAGTATAGTTAAGCATGAGGTTTAACTAATGACGATTATGTCAACAGATGATCCTTAGGAAAAGGATGTTTTAAGAAGTAGAAGAAGTAAGATTAAACCTTTGTAAAAGGTTGTAAGAATAAAGTATCCGGGTATGGGTGTAGTTTTAGAAATTCCGAGAACGAGTGAGAATTTTCAAGACAAAAATAAAATTTTTCCAGAAACAAAAATATTTCTGAGGAAAAAGACGAAATATGAACTATTCGCCCGACGAACCCTAAGGGTTAGGGTTTAAATAACCTAAGCCTTTCTAAGAGATCGGTATGTCAAAATGACATTCCATCGAAAGATTTGACAATATTATGTTGTGGAAAGTTATGTTAGCTGGTAAAAGTTTTTCTCAAAAAATGTGCAAAAATTAGATAAAATAAAAACCACGAAAAGTACTATTATGTACTTTTTATTCGTTTAACTACGTTTTGGAAAAATGTGAAGGAAAATACTATTCATCAAAAAGTTTTTCAATTTTTGGAATTTCTGAAGAATGCATAAAAATAAATCTATAGAGGAAAGACGGAATATCCAAAAATATTTGAATTCCGAGAATTGCAGTTTTTGAACTGTCGGACGAATCCCGAAATACTGGACAATGAAGTTTCCAAGAGAAGCTTTGTGAATAGTAAAGAGGTTTGAATAGTAATTAGGTTTTGCCAAATGACCAAAATTCCCCTAGCCTTGAAAATCTATATAAATCGAGCTTAAGCTCATTTGTTGGTTAATCAAAAATTCACCAACATTTGAGAGAGAGAGAGAGAGAGAGGTTGGATGGGGAAAAAGAAGGAAAGAAAAATGAAAAGCTAGCCCTAGAGCAAGCTTTGTCCAACGGAAGAAGATTAAAGAAGAAAGGTAATCCTAAAACCTTTTCTAATCTAAATTTTCTTTAAGTTTTTATGTGGAATCATGTAGTTTAATGAAAATAGAAGTAAGAGATGTTAAGAATGATTTTCATATGGTTGAAATCAAAAGAAAATGAGGAAGTAAGAAATTTAAGTTTAGTTTATAAATTTCTTGTAAAAGCTTCCTTAAGGAAGAATGAATTTCTTGATGAATTTGAACGATCCGAACGAATAATATTAACAATTTGGTGAAATAAGTAAGGATTGGTGAGTTATAACACCAAATTCCAAGAAAAAGTAAAATCATAATCAAAATATTGATTAAAAACGAAGAACAAACGAAGAACACGCGAAGAATGCAAAGAACGTTGTTAATGGACAAATTTAAAACCATCTAATTAGACATGTTGTTGATGGACAAGTTTAAAACTATTGTGTATAAGTTAGTTGCTTATTGCTTGGTTAGGATTTAGAAAAACATTCATGAAGAACGGATTTAACTTATCCATAACAAAGTTATGGCGAAATTTCGTAAAAGACGAATGAAAAGTAAAAAGTAAGTTAATGAACCCTAATTATTGAGGTTTCATAATAATGTTGGAAAATATTGAAAATGTGAGTCGTGGACCAAAGAACGAAAGAATTCCGAGTTCGAATGGTCAAATTACGGATGAACGAAAATTTAACGCTAAGTTAGAAAACTACGCGAGGGAGGACTTTCGGGCTAAGATTAATGTTCGTTAATAGATTCAGAATGAAATTCTATCAAGATGGAAATTAAAGTACATAATGAGAGGAAGAAAATGGCTTCAGAATGACGTTGTTCTGAGCTATAACGAATAAGTTATGACATTTCAAAGTAGGTGATTCGTACGTGAAAGAACACTTAGAAATAATTCAAAAATTTTTTTAAGAGAATGAGAGCCGTGAAATAAGTGCTTGCAGACAAGAGCATGAAAAATGGGCGCTACAATTCTGGTTCTAAGTCGTGTTCTACTAACTCACATTGCGAAATACTTTAAAAATAAAGGGAATCGACGCTGCAGCGCCGGTGCAAAGTAAAGCCCATAAATGAGCTTTTAACTGCTCAGTTATTGGGGAACGTGTATGGGTAGATAATGAACATATAGTTCACATAATGTTACACTTAAAAAAGTGATTTAAACCTTTAGTAAAGGTTGAACAGAAATATTAAACGATATTAAAAGGTAATGAGTGCGAACGTAAAATACGTAACCGATATTCAGGGACCGTATTAGCATTAAGAAAACGTTTGGGGTTATAATGGTTGTTATTTCTTGGACGTTGAATGAAGAGGATGACTTATAACATCTCAATGTTATAATGTCGTAATAAGAGTTAAGTGTAAAGCATTTAAACACTGTTAACGCAACGTAGTTACGATGAACGATCAATTTTAGCATATAACGAATAGTATGACTTAGACATAATGACAAGATGATGAACGTGATGTTCATGTAATGGATCATGAAGGAGGATGATTAAAGCCTTAATTAAAAGTTGAATGGAGGTTTAAACGATGAACAACGTGAACGCATAATACATAAATAATCCTCATGAATCGTATTCGCGCCCGATGAACGTTCTAAGCATACATTGGTTATATAACTTAGACGTTAACGAAGGTAGTAAGGCAGATATAAAATTATCAGGAAAACTATAACGTACGGTAATAATATTAAAGAAAGTCTGAGTGTGAGTTGGATATATAATGTTAGAGTGAAACGTAAGCGTTAAACACTTTAACTGACGTAAGAGTCTTGAGTGTACACGAATATTAAACAGGCATAACCTACACACCGTGTATGGTTTGAACGTAAGAGAATGAAGAGTAATGAATAACGTAAATGTTGAACAAGCCGAGTTAGCGATAATAACTAAATAACATTCTGAGTCAAATAAACCGAACGTTGTAAGATATGAAGATAAGGTAATGTAAAATGCTTAACGCTATGAACGCATAGTATTGTCATTGAATGAATGTTTTAAGTATAAAAAAGATTGTATGACTTAGACAATAAAAAATAAATCCTGAGGTATGTCATTTAGTTGCTAGAAAGCTATAAAGAATGAGAAATTAACTTAACAGACATTATTTTTTTAATGGTTCGGATAAGTTAAGTTTAAGTTGTGGTACAATTGTACTCCTTAATGGTTGATGTATGGTATATGGGCTAAACAATTCATTTAGAGAGCAATGGTTAATACGAACTAGCAACCGATCTAAGTCACTGTGAAAGACAGTGTAGACGAGACGAGAAACTAGTTTGTTCGTTGTTTGTGGGAAACCACTTAGCGTACTATATTGAACACTATTAGAGACTCGATGTGTGCTAGGTATAGAGTTATGAATACGTATGATTAAAAAGGTGATTCTTTTCACATATATAGACGTATAGGTTGAGTTAAGTCCTATAAATGATATAAGAAGAAAATGAGAATGTAAATCTATCATAAAAGATGATTTTAAGGTTTATGTCATCTCCTTATGCCATAATACAAAAGGAATGAAAGTAAAGTTGGTCGCGTAAACTTAGATTACAAGAACGCGAGCAATAGGAAGTAAAGTTAAGTTTATGTTTAAACTAATGTTTAAGTTAAGTATATGACTAATTGGTATGTGCTATCTCCTTATGTGATATATAGGGATTGCGATAAATAGTTCAGCGTAAACTATAAGCTGTAGTTGTGCTTAAGGTAAGTTTCCTAACTTCATTCATATTTTAAATGAATGTTAATTTCTTAAACTTTTTCAGTTGTTGAACTTGAGAAGTTTTATTTATTTACAAATGTGTGATATTTGTACAAGGTGGTAGAATGTATGTGGCCTTGTGCCACAATTTTAACACTTCGGTGTTTCTGTGATTGAACTGTTAAATATGAAAGAGTTCTGTTTATTCATGAACTGTTAATGTTAAGTCCGTGTTAATGATTCTAACCAGACAGAATGTGTATGAAAAAGGTATAAAATTAAAAATATTTCAAAGTGAATGTGACTTATGTTTTAAAATGATAGTAATCAGAATTTATTTCTATTATTCGAGCTGCTTCATAACCTGTATTCGGTTATGGAAGTTTTAAAGGAATGTTTAAATTCTTAAAGTTGTTTATTCAACTGTTATGACTTATTGAGAAATTGAATTCTCACACTTGTTTTAAATAAAAACATTTTCAGCGAACGACGTTAGAACGAACTAAGGATCCCGTAAAGATCAAATTGACCGATATCCTGATGAAGTGCCATTCAGTATAGAAATGAGTGTGAAGATCAAGCCAATACTTGTAATGTATAATAGTTTAATTAAACTATAGATTAGTTTAATGAACTATTATGTTTCTTTTGTGGCAGATGAAAGTCACTATTATAATATGTAAAGAATAATGTAATTATCATTATTTGTAATTAACTAGGTTTTACGGTAATAGAACCTGGGATTTGAGAATGTATGTTGCTATATTTAGTTATATAATGATGTGTGTTTGGAATGAGATGTACTCGTGATGTACAGAATCCGGGTGTGAAGATAGACTGGATTTTGGGGCATCACTGTAGCTGTCAAGCAGTGCCTCAAGTGGACAAAAAATGAGAAGAAGCTTGTACAGCTTGGTAAAAGGGACAAGAACATTATGTTCATGGCTCTAGAAGATGAGCTTTTCGAGAAGTTGTCAATTGCACAACTGCTAAAAAAGTATGGGAGGCCCTGCTAGAAAAGCATAAGGGCATAAAAAAAGTCCGAGAGAACAAGTAATCTATTATGATGCAACAATATTATCGACACCATGAAATTTAAAAGCCTTTTTTCCTAAAGAGAGAATGAAGTTGCGTTTTCGTTCGTTCTACCTTTTTGCATTTGTTCTATATTGATTGAGTTATTTTAAGGGTGAGATTTTTTAGGAAACAGGCCCGACATAAATGTCGACTATTTAAAAAGATTTAATTTTTATGATTGGGGCGAATTATACAGAGTCACCAGTCTGTATAGTTTTAAATGGATGTACCAACTCATTCAGATTTTGAAGGTTTTCATAATATGGCCCAATATGTGACTCCGTAAAATTGGTCTGAAACTCATTCATAGAATTTGGGGGCTTGCTAAAGCAAGGGCAAACTTTCGTTAAACACTTCTATCACATTTTGTTGAATTCCTATGCATGAAGTGTGTGTGTGTGATTTTGAGAAAACTTTTGATATTATTTGATTCGTGTTAAGTGCCTTGATTTTAAAGGTTGTTCTAAGCCTTGTTTTAACCTATGAGCGACGTTGTAGACATTCAAAATTTTGCATTCCTGTTACTAACCATGCAGGAGGGCATAATCGTCTTCTAGAGACAACCCTGGAAGTCGAATTATCAAAGTAAAGTCCCAGAGAAAACCTCGGGAGATCAATTCTAGTCCTGGAGACAATCCCGGGAGATCAATTCCAACCCCGGAGATAACCCCTGCAGTTCAAAATTTTAACCCCGGAGACAACCCCAGGAGATCAAATTCAAGTCCTGGAGACAACCCCGAGAGATAAAATTCTAGTCCCGGAGACAACCCCAGGAGATCAAAGTTAAGTCCCAAAGATAACCCCGGGAGATCAAAGTCAAGTCCCAGAGACAACCCCGGGACATTAAATTCCAACCCCAGAGACAACCCCAAGAGATCCAATCCAGCCCCAAAGATAACTCTAGGACATTAAAGTCAAGCCCTAGAGTCAACCCCTAGGGATCCAGTTCAAAGCCAGAAATTAACCCCGGGAGGCCAAAACAACCTTAGAGACAACCTTAAGGACTGTCAGAATCAACAACAGTCCAATCTCGGAGACAACCTTAAGAAAAGACTGTTATAACTGCATCAAGACCGAAATTAACCCGGGAGCGGTAAAATAGTTATTTTTCCAATCAACATCAAATTATCTCCAATCACTACAGAAGAAGTCACGCTGAACCATAGCTTCAATCCTAAGTGAAAACAACACAAGACAGCAAAATGGATAGACTGTGAAGACTTGGAGATCTGGTCATGGACCCATCTTCTCGGATTTAAAAAATGTCATATCCCATGTCATTATGTAGCTCTCGTCAACGACTTTTAGGAGAGGTATAGTACAACTCCATCGGATGCTGGAATTAAAAGTTATGAAGGTTCGAGCGGATAATGCGTTGTTAAAGTGCACACACTTCGAGATAACAGAACTCACAAGGCCCGGGACAACCCGGGGAGCCTCATGTATACTCGCGGCTACCGCGGGTTGACCCGCGGCCAACGTGATCTATAAATAAGCCCCCCATCAGCTCATTTAAAAAAAAAGAGAAAACTCTATCCATTTCAGCCTTTAACCTCTTCTAGAGTGCTCCAAACTTGGGATATTTTCCTTGCTAAACACTTATAAGCTCATATTCTACAACATATCAAAATTTAACTGGTGGAAAATAAGTTTTCAAGCTCCAAAATTGATTTGAAATCTTCTTAGCAAACACCGTAAGATTTTTTAGATTTTTAAGCTTTCTACTTCTTTGATATATATATATATATATATATATATATATATATATATATATATATATATATATATATACATATATATCAAGATTCTCACCAATTAGTTACGCATGGATCATCGATATGTGGCTTTCTCTAATGTGTGTGTGTGTGTGTGTGTGTGTGTATATATATATATATATATATATATATATATAGTAAAAAGCCATGGATATATAGTTTTATCTAGGCTCAACTTTTCGATATAAGTCTCTCTCTCTCTCTCTCTCTCTCTCTATATATATATATATATATATATATATATATATATATATATATATATATATATTTCTAGTTTGGCACGGAAATGTATGTATATATATATACACCGCTAGAGATTTTAAATATCTATTTTAACTTTGCTTATTTAATGTATATCCTTAATGTTAAAGTTTGTGGAATAGATTTATCTAAATCTAGCCATCTCTAACTTTTAATATGTTCAAAAGTGACTAAACCGGTACCGTTGAAGCTAGAATGGCTCAGATTTATTTAAATCTAGTTTTCTTTCTAGTGTTTGTAAATATTTATCAATCATGTAGGCCAAGGAGCCACGAGTTCAAAGATTCAGCTAACAGATCTAGATCTAGTTCCCACGATGGCCCTTTTCAGCTGTGCAGCCAGCTTATAAATTATTTATGGTGTTTGGAAATCTTTGGATGGCTTCCATGCCCATAAGAAGCCCGACACTGCAATATATCTTATTTTCTCGAAGATGATTTGCATCTCAAAAATAAAATCAAATCAAGCCGAATACGGAATTAAATAGAAGTATCGAAGGCCTCAATTACTATTGAGCATAAGGGTTTGAAAACATATTTTGAAAACATTTCTGCTATATCTTGATTAAAATTAAACTTTTATAAAAATTAGACCCTTTAAATATAGGTGCAAATGAGGCATAATACTACTTCCAGATAACTGCACATAGGCCCAATAAAACACACACACACATTCAGATTAATTAGGGAATTGAAAAGTTACGGTAACCGTGTTTTCACAGAAGTGGGGGGTGCCTAACACCTTGCCCCGGTTTAATCAAGCCCCTAAATTCTATGAATCTCAGTTTCCAAGGCTAGTTAAACAGAGTCCAACCATTGGGCCTTTGTGTAAACCTTTTCAAAATCGGTTGAGTTGGTACAACCATTTCAAATCTACCAACTGGGGACTCTAATTTTCAAATCGTCGATATTTTATGTCGAACTCTTTTTAAACTCGCCTTTTCAAACAAAACTCAACAAAATAGAGAACATAAAAGGTAAGAACTGAAAAGAGTAAAATTTTCCCGACGTCGATAAGTGGCGACTCTGCTGGGGACAGTAGAGGGCTTATGTGAGACCCCAGATTTTATGAATAAATATTTAATTTTCTCGAAATAATTTTTTTTTAATATTATGGTGTGGATTTAATATAATGTTATAGTTGTGGGTAGTATTTATAAATTTTGCAAAGTATGCAAGTTGTTATATAATATTCGATTGGTCAGTGAATATTCGTTTTATCAGGGAATATTCGTACAACGGCACAATCATTGGTGGACCCCACAACAGAAGTATTGTCGTAGTAAGAAAACGATAAAAATATTTTATGAAAATAACGGCGGAAGATTTACCATTAATACTGTTGAACTACTCGGTAGTAAAAGTACAGTAATGCGCGTGGTTGCATAGTAGCACACGGTATTGATTATTGATGATTACGTGAGAAGTCACTCAGTTATACTCAATTATTGTTATAGTAATTGTTACATCATATCTCTCATATTATTATCACAGTATCCTCTGCATTATATAATATATTATTAAATCAATAATTGAGACGACAAAGTTATTCATATTATTAAATTGCAATATTTACAATGTCTAGAAGTTCTGCCAAGGAGAGGTTTGGTCACCTAATTGCGCGCCAATAGGGAGAAATCCTTATTGGAAAGCCCCCTCTTTCCTGTGAATGACCTGGTTGTTAAATATTGTGAGTTATAATATTAATGATGAATAAGTTCGTGTTGATTAAAGATGAATTTGATAGTTCTATTGTGTTGGGATTATTGGTGTTAGTTGAAATCGATATCTATTTCGATGATAATTGATGTCTGGGGGTTATATTGATAAATGGGGTAATTTATCGGATAAATGAGCAATTAATTGCTACTTATTCACATACTTATATAACTATTTGTTCACATGTGTGTACTATTGAGTCACATTCATTTACTATTAGGGGAGTTGGTGCAAGATTGATAATACTTGCATGACTAAGTTAAAGATGGAGGTATAGATGGAGGTACTATATTGTAATTAATTTTTTTACATGTTTAGAACTATTGAGTCACATGATTTACTATTGAGTCACATGATTTTACTATTGATTCACATGATTTACTATTAGGGGAGTTGGTGCAAGATTGATAATACTTGCAGGACTAAATTAAAAATGAAAGAAAAGTTGGAGGTATTGTAGTGTAATTTTTCAAGCCCCAAAATGTGAAATTATCGAAACTATGTTTTTCAATAAATAGAAGCTCATTCTTCCTTCATTTCTCACCAATTCACTAAAGTTTTAGAGCCATTATTATAGAGAGAAATTATAGAGAGAAAGAAGAAGAGAAGTCTACTACCTCACTATTCCAATATTCAGTCTTCTTTTGAGGTAAGGGGTATTATTTTTTTTCATATTCATGAAGAGAACTTACATTATTCCATTCTTTATTATTACATTGGAATAACTCAGATATCTGCCGCTTACCTATACTTGGTGAAATTCTTCATTATTCCATTATTTATTATCCTGTTGAATAACTTTGTATACAGGCTACCCTATACTTGGTGAAATTCTTACATTATTCCATTCTTTATTATCTTTGTTGGAATATCATGTACATGCATTTTATGCCGGACTTGGTTCCGCTCTTTATTATTCTTGGAATATCACATGCATGCGTTTTTACGGGACCGGTTCCATCTTTATTATTACTCGCTGGAATATCCTGTTTGTGTGTTTTTCACGCCGCACAGGTTTCGTTATTTATTATTCATTGGAATAACTTTGTCTATGCAAAAAGTACCGCGTGCATGGTGATTTCGTTGTTATTCCATTCTTTATTATTCTGTTAGAATATCCTCGTCATGCATTTTATGCCAACACAGTTCCGTTATTTATTATTCTATTGGAATAACTTTGTCATCGCGAAGAACTACATGCATGGTGATTTCATTATTCCATTCTTTATTATTCATTAGAATATCACATGCATGCGTTTTATCTGCGAACTCGGTTCCGTTATTTATTATTCTATTGGAATAACTTTTGTACATGCGAAGAACTACATGCATGGTGATTTACATTGTTATTCCATTCTTTATTATTATGTTGGAATATCACAGCTTGTAAGTATTACGCTTTTGACTGGTTTCGTTATTTATTATTCTATTGGGATAACTTTGTTATGCGAAGTATCGCATGCCTCGGTGATTTCTTTTTGTTATTCCATTCTTTATTATACTCGGTTGGTTAAAGTTTTGACTTACATACTAAATGCCATGAAATATCATTTTATTTGGTATTTTACATTACGATTACTATTCATGGGTTACTATTCACCCGGTTACTATTCACTCTAGTATTATTCACTCGGGTATTCGGGGCACTTTTCATACCGGAATACTATTTATGAGTTACTATTTACGGGTTACTATTCACCAAAATTATTATTCACCCAAATATTATTCACTCGGGTATTTGGAGTACTTTTCATATTGGGATACTATTCACGAGGTACTATTCTCAAAGTACTATTCATGAGGTACTATTCCCAAAGTACTATTCACGGGGTACTATTCACGATGAAAAATTGATTCTTTTCTGTCCAAATTATTTTTGGTGCATGAATATTATTCTTGAATTTTACTCTACAAAGAAGTATCATGTTGACAATTTGGACATTATTAGTTCCTGAATAATTTAATTCTTGAACTTGTTTGATTGAATTCTTATATCATTGTCATCATCCTCATGTTTATATTTTGTTAAAAGTCATCTGTGGCCTGTAGTGCATAGATGGACTTGGTATGATTATGACCGAGGATTATTCGGTATAATCATGGCCCAGTAATGTTACAAATGATGTGGAAAAAGTCCTCATTGGCCCGTAGTGCATTGATGGGCGAGCTTTTGGTATGATTATGGCTATGGATTCTCTTGACCAAGGGAGCAAAGATGAATTGTTTTATGGCATGATCAGGACCGTTGATGAAAACACGATTATCTTTGGCTCGTAGTGCATGGATAATTCGTGGTCGTGATACTAAACAATATCCTTGGCCTGTAGTGCAGGGATGATTTGATGATGTGGATTATTTATTAAGCTGAGTCTCAGCGATAAAAGTGATGAAAAACTTTTAAAATCATAAAAGATAGTAGATTTTATTCTCTACTTGACTCTTTTAATGGATTGTTTGTTCCACTGCAGTTAAACTTGATGTCTATTGTATTTTATCAGTTTAACATTGTTGAAGACTAATGATAATTTATTCTGCATTATCTTAGTCATAATATTTCTTACTGGGCTAGTTGAGTTCACCCTTTCCTTCACTATTCTCTTCAGGAAATGAGAATATAGTTGGGACTAGTCGGGGAACGGAGTGACGGTCCGAGATGATGTCTTAGTAGTCCTCACCATTCTGTTAAATAGTGTGACAATAAATGTAATGAGGACTGAATTTGAGTTTGTATACTGTCTATGAGGATTCCATTGAGAGTGGATATTGTCTAGAAGACAATATTCTTGTTAAAACTCTCAGTTTATGTTTTGTCGTATTTTACACGACAGTTGTATATTTAAGTTTGTATTTGAATTTTGTACCATGTATTTGGCGACTCAAGATGGGTGATGTATACCTGTTTTGGGGGCGTCACAGCTTACGCCGCTTTTCAACCTTTAAAAAAAACCCTTTTTAAATTGTTTGTGTGTGAATACTGCATTTACATTTAATAGATGTGAACGAATACTTTATTTACGTCACTCTATTGCCTTACACAATATCTATCTGTGCTATTAGTGCTTCGCACAATGTCATCATTTCACAGGTGAGACACGATGTATATGAATGTATGTTATGTGATTCCTCCACCAGGGGGAAAACCCATCGATGTTTGATTACTGGACTCAAGGGAGACTAATCCCGCGAGGCTTAGGAAAGGCACCACTAGAATTCGCTCCAATCGAAAGATTGGATTAACTTCCCATCCAGTAAATTGCGATGATCTGGGAACCATCATGCCAAAAAGCAGCGAGAGTAGCCTAAGATAGGTCAGCCTCTGATAAACCAAATGCGAAGGAAAGTCTCTTCAGGCCTTTCCCTTTCAATTCCATGTAAATTAAATTCCATGTAAATTACACTACCATGTAAAATATAGAGGAAGATGTAAATATGCATTCTTTTTTCCTATCAAAACTTGTCAAGCTATCCTATCATCAAAACAACTGACCTTTATTTTGTAGGAGAACATTAAAAAACTTCTAAAACAGACACATTTGCATAGCATGCAACCTCTTAATGTTTATCGAGACTAAACTACATAGCCTTTTTGTAGGGAAATAATTCGTCCCGTTACCCGTTCAAAGTCCAAAAAGGCACTAAGCTAACCTTCATACATGGCTACAAGTGCCCAACTTGAATCTACTCCTATTTTCTAAGAGGATTTCGAGGGACTAAGAAATCAGATAACAGAATTGGCTATCTTTCTAAAGAACAAAACAAAAAAACACGGGGTCCACAAATTAATAGTAGTATGCATACAAGTCAATCATGTATGATCATAATGTATATACTTTATAATCAATCTTATTTATTTATTAATAAAAGAATTATTTATTAAAGGCATTTAATTATCTACTTGGTTTTTTTTTAATAATATGTGATAAACCCATAGTTTTAAGTAATGCTTTTAGAATCAGGATGAAATTATGCTAATGAGATCTAAATTCTTAGATAGCTTAAAACTAAAATTTTCTCAATCAATGGATTACTAAAAAGGGGATTAGTGAATCCAGATAGATTGGTACATACGTTGCTTGCTCGTTGGATGAGAATAATTGATCTCATGATCATTTGTGTGGAGACACTAAAGCAAGTATGTAGGTGCTTATTTGTGAATAAGTTCACTGAACGTGACTCACTAAGGAATACCTAATGTAGTTTTACTTGCCTATCAATAGGAATTCCTGTAGTGATAGTAGTACAAATGATCATTGGACTAAAGATCACCTTAGTATCTTGTATATAATGAATCAGACTTTGACTTATTCCTTAAGACCCTTAGGGTATATCAAAGGGTATGCTTGGGTGTAATAAGTTATATATGGAGATAGTGAATAATCAATAAAGAATCTACCACTTCTAGTAAAAGAAAAGAAATATCCTATGTGATTCAATAAATGACAACCTAGGAATCCTTAGCTAAGATGAAATGAAATTAGAAAGTTGTTTCTCATTTGTATTTATTCGGAGTTGTGCATTTGGTAATCGAAATACGTATAATTAAATAAATTAAGACTTGACAGTAATTCCATGTCTTATATTTAATTGAGACATTGTATGGTGTAAGGATTTAATTGTACGATAACTATTTACTCAAAAGTTCTTTTATGACTAATGTTGAAATCTATATTATCTAGAAAGTCATAGATCGCTAAAGAGGCTTATCCTTATTGTAGAATAAATTTTATTTATTTAAATAAATTACTAATTTAATTTATTTATTTAAATGAGTTTAGAATTGTTTTAATTGATTTATTCACAACCAGTTTAATATGGAGAACCTAAAGGGTCGCACCATAAAAGGAAAAATAATTATTTAAGAAGTTAATGGCATAATAATAATAATATATTAAGTGTATTTAATTTAATCTATGGTGATAGAATAAATTAAATAGATTAATATTATTATTTAATATTTTATAAATATTGAATACAAATTAATATGAGGATTCTTATTAATATTATCACAATTATTATTATTTTAATTTATAAATGAGTTTGGGAATTAATTTAATATTAGTACTCTCATTTATTCATAATAAGATTAGGAGACAAATTAATTAAAAGAATTTAATTAATTATCCCTAATAAGATTAGGGAGCCTAATTAATTAAAGGAGTTTAATAAATTAAATAATACCCTAAAAGGGTTAATTGATATCTCTATAAGAGGAGTCTTATATTAGATATCAGATATACATGATTTCAATTATTGGAGAGTACGCCCCCTTTTTTATAAAGAAAGAAAACTTGGGTTTGAGCCAATACACCCTTCTTCTTGAATATTTTTCTTCCTTGGTGGATCACCTCTAGAGGCCATACACTTGGGTGGCTTACATTGATCAATGGAAAGGAATCTAACCCGGAGATTTAAGGAGATCGCGAAGAAGTAGGAGTTGAACTCGTACCTGTGGAAGCTCGTATCTATAAGGGTATTATTCCGTAACTTCCTGTTCTTCGTTTTAATTAATAATATGTGTTGGTCGGATACCAATCACTAAATACGCGCAAGTATACGTGGTCTAACAAGAAATACAGTGATAAGATGAGTGTCGTACCCACGAGGACAAAGTGTTAAAGCTAGACAAATACTAAAATTGGAACAATACGATCTTATCTAAACAAGTGATTAAAGAAGGTGTGTTAAAAACTACATGCTTAAAATAGTAAATTAAGAGATTGAGTTACACAATTAAGTCAGGCTAGGATTACAACTCCTCTAATGCATCGCCTAATTTCCTAACTTTCCACTTTACTAACAAATTATAGGAATGGCAAACCGAGAACAGTAAGCACACATAAGCCTCTTTCGACGGTCAAATGTACATCCCTTAGCTAGACGAATCATAATATTTCTATGGTGAAAATAACTAGACTAGGATCATTAATGCTTAATCTCAATTGTTACACAAGGCAAATAGAGATATGTCTATTCTATTATGCAAAATATGCTCACATTCCTATGGGCATGGTCATAACAAGTGTTATTGTATTTTAGGGTTAGACATTAACATCCATTTTTCAATATCTATTAATACCTTTATCAATTCATTTGTCAAGCAACCAATATATAAGCATGAAATACAACAACCCGTTCTAAAATGATTCATTAAAATAAATAGGAGAGAAAGTTAATTAAGCTAAACATTATGTTACATTGCAATCCTAGAAATGTAATTAGTTCATAACTATGGGACTAATAAACATTTTCAAAGTATTCAACATGCTCAAAAATACACAAATGAATGAAAGATTTGGATAAAGAACACTCCTTTTGCGATGATTTTGGCTCTAAGTCTTCTCTTCTTCGTGTAAAGTCCGAGCTATGAAGGATGCAATGAGCTTTTCTTCCTTAAAGACAATCTTCTTTCTCTTCTAAACTAAAAAAGCTGTAAAAACTACTCCTAATCTCTATCCAATATTCTTGGAGGCTTCTTCTGATAATGAAATAATAAATCTCCTCAAATTTTTAGGTCATTAAGATCTAATTTCTGCTTGGGCCCCGGAGGTGGCGCTGTAGTGCAAAATTTTAGCCTTGGAACAGCTTGACGTAGTCTTATCGAGTCGACACATTCGATCGATGAAGTGTTCTTTGCGGTATACCTTGATTTGTAATGGAACTCAGAAAGCTCAGAATAATATTTCCATAAAAAGATAATGGATGAAGCGCAAATATCAAGGATATTCTACTAATATCACGGAGTATAGAAGCAATACTTTAACAGAATGAGGGTAGAATTAGGAATATGAAACGAAATAATATTACTCACATACTACAAACTATGGAAGAAAATATTATTTCTACGAATACTGAAAAATATAATATCTCTTACCTCTGAAGAAGACTGGATACTGGAATAGTGAAGTAGCAGACTTCTCTTCTTCTTTCTCTCTATAGCTTCTCTCTTTATAATTGCTCTTGTGAGTCTTAGTGAATTGGTGAGAATGAAAGAAGAATGAGCCTCTATTTATAAGAAAATATAGTTTCGATAATTTCACATTTTGAGGCTCAAAATATTAAAGTATAATACCTTCATCTTTTCTTTCATTTTTAATTTAGTCCTGCAAGTATTATCAAACTTGCACTACCTCCCCAAATAGTACATCATGTGAATCAATAGTACATTCATGTGAATCAATAGTTCTATACATGTGAAAAAAATAGTTACAGTATAGTACCTTCATCTATACCTTCATTTTTAATTTAGTCATGCAAGTAATATCAATCTTGCACCACCTCTCATAATAGTACATGCATGTGAATCAATAGTACACACATGTGAACAAATAGTTATAAACATGTGAATTAATAGCAATTAATTGCTCATTTATTCAATTAATTACCCGATTGGTCAATATAACCTCCAGAAATTAATTATTATCGAAATAAATGTCGATCTGCACTAACACTAATAATCCCAACACAATGGAACTATCAATTTCATCTTTCATCAATACAAACTTATTCATCATTAATATTATAACTCACAATATTTAACAACCAGATCATTTCCAAGAAAGAGGGGGCTTTTCGATAAGGATTTCTCCCTATTGGCACGCAATTAGGTGACCAAACCTCTCCTCGACAGAACTTTCTAGACATCGTCAATATTGGAAATAATAATATGAATAACTTTATTGTCTCAATTATTGATTTAATAATATAAAATATTGATACTTTGATAATAATTGAATCAATAATATGAGAGATATTATGCAGCAATTACTGTAGCAATAATCGAGTATAACTAAGTGACTTCTTATGTAAGCATCAATAATCAATACCGTGTGCTACTATGCAACCACGCATACTACTGTACTTTTACCACGGGGTAGTTTAACAGTTTAACGGTAAAACTTTCGCTGTTATTTTTATAAAAAGATAATTCTGTCATTTTCTAATTACAACAATACTTCCGTTGTGGGGTCCACCAATGATTGTGCCGTCGTACGAATATTCCCTGTTAAAACAAATATTCCCTGACCAATCGAATATTATATAACAACTTACTTACTTTGCAAAATTTATAAATATTACCCACAACTATAACATTGTATCAAATCTACACCATAATATTCAAAAATATATTTTGAGAAAAAATAATCTTTATTCATAAAAGTTGGGGTCTTACATTAAACTTTACACACTATCTCCAAGGTCGAGAACCTTCATATATTACCTGAATTCAATATTCTATCCGACATACAATGTCATTAACATACAATACTATTATAAGTTCAGCTGCACATATAATCCAAAGCTGGACTTGTCTTTGACCTTTCTTTTATCTGACGTATTCGTCCTAATCTGCAATGTTTATCATAATATAGCAAGGGTGAGCAACAAGTTTGCCTAACAAGTTTAAGTTCAATAAATTAAGGATATATCATGATGGAAAGAATAGAACAATAAGCTGGCTAAAATTCTACAATATAATTATGAACTAGTATGAATAAATTTTCATAGCTGAACGAATATTGAACATGAACAACTATATCTGGACTGAATGGTAATGAAGGTGATCAGCCTTTCATACCTGATAAACACATGCAATATGCACATAATACGATTCAACAAACCGTAGATGTGATAATCAGCAATGATTAACCACAAGCATACTTGAATGAAACAACTTGAGGTCGAGTTAAGGAAACTTGCTTGTACTGTTGATTACCGTTACGAAGTATATCTTAACTTTGTCTGAAGACCTAATATTAATAATATCGATTTCCAAGTTAGAATAATATCATCACAGCATAATACTGTTATAAACAATTATAATATAACCTAACACATTACCACATAATCCTATCAGTATATAAAATACCTAAAACTCGGTATCAAGTCAAACTATTTTAGTCTGAGTTGAATCCGACATAATTTTGATATCCCGAGAGCCTACTCGGATAATATCGAGCCTAATTTCCTTAAGACTCTTCCTAAACGGGTTCACAATTATCTTAAATAATTTTATTTTTAGTCAAATTTTTTTTCAAAGACATATATTAATTTTAAAATAATTATTATCATTTATCATGATTTTTAAATCATTAATATCATATTTATATGATTTAAATACCACAGAATTCTATTATCATTAATATTTATTTAATTTCAAATATTAATGAAATACACAACATAATATTATAAATTATTTATAATATTTCAAAGTATTTTAATACTTTAATATTGCCTTTAAATTATTTTTTAAGTTAATTAAAACTATTATTAAATAACTACCATTAATATTAAAATATTAATGTATTTCATGACAAAATATCAAAAGTTATATTTTATAAGATAAAATATTCTTATAACCTTTAAATTATTTTTATATGATTTCTAAATCATTAATTCTATTTTTCCACAATTTATTTTATACATTTATTAAATAAATTAATTACCATTAATAATAAATTATTAATGAAATTCATCACAAAATATTAAAAGTCATTAAAATAACTTAAAATATTTTCTAACACTTTATTATAATTTTAAATAATTTTTCAAGTATTAAAATCATTTTTAAGTAATTTATTTAATATTATAATTAAATATCATTAATATTTAAAAATATTAAAATATCTATAAAATATATTCCAAATTATTTAAAACCAATTTTTAGGCTTTAAAATAATTTTTAGGAATTAATTATGATTTTTTAATAATTAAAAATTATTTTTGTCTATTTATTAAATAAAATAATTAATTTTGTAAAGAAACTGTAGCTAAATGTGCCTATAGCGACAGAATCGTCGCTATAGGTGTTCTTGAGAAACCCAAACATTCATAAGCAGTTAACAGAGTGCTAGGTTTGATCAATGCAAGATTCATGATCTTAAGGAATTTGGGCTTGTAATTTTGTTAGGATTGTAGTACTAATGTAATACTGCAATCACCAACTGGTTTCATAACAATTTTATCACATAACAAAGAGATCCAAGCCTTAGAAAACTTGTCAGACACTGTTCTTCAATTTCTGGGATTTCCAGAAATAAAGAACAGTTCGAGGGGTTACTTTCCAGCCTTTGAATCTTTGAGTTCCAGGATTAGTTTATAGGATCTAAGGGTTTAAACATGCAGTCTTGATATCAAGGAACCATTATATAACCTCAGATCATCATAACAACATCACATGAACAAGATCTAGCATGGTCAAACCATGTCAGAAACCTTGTTCTTAAACTTTCTGGGTTTTCCAGAAATCATCAAAATAGGTGGTCAACCCTACTTTGACCCTTCATAACTTTGAGTCTATTTAAGATCTAAGTGATCTAATGACATGTATGTGTAGTCTACATGTTAGGATACAACATCAAAATAACAACTTGGCCAAACTACTTAACAGTTATAAGACTAAAAGCCTCAAATATCTTGTCAGGAGGTTCCTGGGAAATCTGGGATGCCCAGAAAGCAGTCTCTCATGGTCGGTCAACTGACTTTGACCACTTATAACTTGAAATTTGAACATGGTATGACCATGATTCAAGTTCAAAATTACAGTCCACATGTCACGCCCCGAAATCCGGTCTATCTTCACACCTAGATTCCGTGCGTCACAAGTACATCATTCTTCTAAACATACATCATTATATAGTAAAATATAACAACATACATTCTCAATTCCCAGGTTCTAATACCTTATAACCTCGTTCATTACAAATAATGATAATTACATTATTTTTTACATCTTACACGAGTGACTTTCATCCGCCACTAAGGATACATAACAGTTCATTAAACTAATCTATAGTTCAGTTAACTAGTGTTCATTACAAGTCTTTGCTTAATCTTCACGCTCATTCATCTAATGAATAACACTTCTTTTGGATACCGATCAGCCTGATCTTTACGGGATCCTTAAGTTCTTCTACACATACACTAAAAATGTTTTTCATTGAAAGCAAGTGTGAGCATTCAATTGCCCAGCAAGTCATAGTAGTTGAACAAACAACTTCAAGAATTCAAACATTCTTTTAGAACTTCGATAACCGAACAAAGGTTATGAAGCGGCTTGAATAATAGGAATAATCTCAATTCATATAATTTTAAAACATTAGTCACATTAACTTTGAAATACTTTCATTCTTCAACTCTTTTTCATACACATCATGTCTGGCTAAAATCTTTAGCACAGACTTAACAATAACGATTCATGTATAAATAGAACATTCTCTGATTGAACAGTTCAATCACAGAACAGTTCATCTCATAGAAAGACCGAAGTGTTCAAATTATGGCACAAGGCCTCATACGTTCTACCACCTTGTAAAAATATCGCACATTTGCACATAAATAGAACTTCTCAAGTTCAACATCTGAGAAGTTTAAGAAACTAGCATTCATTTAAAATATAAACGAAGTTAGGAAACTTGCCTTACGCACAGCTACAGCTTGCAGTTTACGTTGAACTGCTTATTCCAATTCCTATATAACACATAAGGAAAATAACACATACACCAATTAGTCATGTATATTTGACTTATGCATTGGTTTAAACATAACTTTACTTCTTAGGGTTCGCGTTCTTTTAATCTAGGTTTACGCGATAACTTCCTTTACTGATTTACGGCTTCATGACATACGGAGATGTCTTACTCATATATTCATCATCTTTGATGATTTACATTGTTATCTTCTTCTTATAACTCCTCTAGGACTTAGCACACATCGCTTCTCTGCTAGTAGTCCATATGGTAGTCTGAGTGGTTTCCCACAAACAACCAACAAACAAGTTCCCGTCTTATCTACACTATCATCACAGTGACTTAGATCGGTTGCCAGTTTCGTATATGCCTTCGCTCTCTGAAGGAATTTTTTAGCCCAGCTCCTATATGTCAACCATCAAATATTACGATTGCACCACAACCTAAACTTATCTTAACTTATCATTAACTCGGCTTCTTTACGTTAAACGTACTTGTCTTTAATTCAATTCTTCACCCGTTCACAGGTTTAATCATTAGTCTTCATTACACTACAGTCAAACAATACACGGGTGTAGGTTCTGCCCATTTAATATTCACGTACACTCAGCCTTCACGTTGGTTAAAGTGTTTAACGATTACATTTCATTCTAACATTCTTTATCCGACTCACATTCGGCTTTCATTAATCTTATTACCGTTCGTTACAGCTTTCTTGATAAATCATATCTTACTTAATACTTTCATTATCCATTACATGAAACCCACGTTCATTACTCATTCGTAATGTCAAGGCCATACAATTCGTTGTATGCTAAGACCGATCATTCATCACAACAGTGTTGCGTTCATCTTCTTTGTCTTTTAATCTCATTTAATCTTTCCGTTCAACCTTTACTAAAGGTTTAAATCTCTTGTTTAAGTGTTACATTCGATGAATTATATATTCTTTATCTTTCATTTTACTTTTCCCCAGAGTTGAGAAATTAAAAGCTCCTCTCTGGGCTTGGGTATGCACCGGCGTTGCGGTGCCGGTTCCCTCTCATTCTCTAGTGCTGCAGCACCACTCTGCAGTGTTGGACTTCCTAGATTGGCGTTGCGGCGCCACCCTCCTTCTTTCTCGCGCTGCAGTGCCACTCTGCAGTACCTTCTTACCCAAGCTGGCGTTGTGGCGCCACCCTATAAGGCATTACTGGCACTGCAGCGCCAGGCCCTAAACTCAGAAATTTTTTCTAAGTGTTGGAAAATGTTTGAGACGCTTACTTCACAATCTCACAACTACTTCATTATAACTCGAAACGAGGTCGTTCCAAAGCCATTCTCTTCCTTATCTTACGTACTTCAACTCCCCTCGGACAAAACTTCGTTCTGAATCCGTTAACATGCAATTCGATTGGCTTAATCTTCACCATTCGTTCGTTTTACGTTATTAACGTTCTTTATTTGTCCGTAATTCGGTCATCCAAACTCGGAACCCGTTCTTTCTTAAGTCCACGACTCACGTTTTCTACGTTCTCTGACATTCTTATTCATGAAGCTTCCCTTTGAAGCTTCATGCTTCCATCTTGTGGAATTCGTCAAACAGTTTAAAAACTGCGATTCTCAGAATCCAAATATTTTTAGATATTTCGTCTTTCCTTTACCGATTAACTTTCACGTATTCTTTGGATCTCCGAAAAACTGAAAAACACTTTTTTGATAAGCGTTTTCCTTCTCATTTTCCCCTAACTTAGTTAAACGAATGAAAAGTACATAACAGTACTTTTCGTCATTTTTATTTAGTCCGATTTTTGCACGTTTTTTGAGAAAAACTTTTATAGGCTTACTTAACTTTTCACGATATATTAACGTTAAATCTTTTGACGAAATGTCATTTCAACATACCAAACTCTCAAAAAGGCTTAGGTTATGCAAGCCCTAACCGTTAGGGTTTCGTCGGGTGAATAGTCCCTATTTTGTCTTTTTCCTCTAAAATATTTTTGTTCCCGGAAAAATTTTATTTTTGTCTTGAAAATTCCTACTAGATCAGTCTAGCTCGTAGCCAGAATCCTCCTATTTTATAATCATCCTAGGTTCTAGAACGATTAATAAACACATAGCACATAATATTATTAATAAAAATTCATTTTATTAATAACTAATTATTTAAATCTTAAATTCTGGACAATCCGATTTTCCGGGTTGTCACATTCTTCCTCCCTTATAAAAATTCCATCCTCGAAATTTCTTAAAACCACACCCATACCCGGGTCATCACATTCACTCCTTCTTCATAGAATTTCGTCCTCAAAATTTTTAACCTACCCTTCTTCTCAACTTCTCTTCAAAGAAGTTCTTATCTTTCAAGCATTCCCTCACCTTCATAACTTTTCAAGAATTATGAAGTAGAATGAACAACTAGGAATATAAGAATCCCTTTAAAACATTTCATACTTTTACCGAGGGGTCAAATTAATCATGAACTCTTACTAGATTTAACAGCATGACTTCGTAACCCTTCTTTCACGGTCAGTTTATAATCACCCAAAAGGTAAGCTACCTCTTTCATACGTAGGCGATCAACCCATTGTATAACCCCATTTCAGGGTGTGTTCACCTCAGACTTGATCATTAGATTCCGTACTAAAGCAATTTGGTTTGGCATAACTTTTCCAAAGAAAGCTCAATTTTCTTTTAAACATGACATACCATTTGTCTTAGCCAAATCAAGTAGTTTAGACCATACCAATAAATTGGATATCAACTTGAAACATTCGTCTAGTCAAATCAATTAACATCGACTATCCTTTAAATTCCTTTCACAATACATCAAAACGTTTTATGACATCATGATACTGTACTTTTCACAGTATATTAAGGACTTCATCAGTTTATGACTTCATCGTTATACATCATACCATAGTGGGTTGTTGATCCTAAGATCACATCCAATACTAGGTTTAATTGCATTAATAACTCCATCCTTTTACCATCCTTGTATAAAATGCACTGATGATATAAAATTTATTTTAATATTTCAAATCAATTTCTTTCGAACCGAAACAATTAGCATAGACATACCAAGAATAGTTCTTTTAAAATCCATTGGTTCAAAAAGTTGAACCAATTCTTTCCTTTTCAAAAGGCGCACACATAAGCACGATTTTAATAAAGTTTGAAATCTAGCGTAGCTAGATGACTTGGAATATCCTATTCTGCATCTTCCTTCATTGTCTTACTTGCGACAATACTTACTCTTCTCTAGCACCTTCAATGCTAAGTATACTGAAAAAGACTTATTTTCAGTCTAACCATTCCTATACCTTAGTATAGTCCATCAACTTACCACACTTTATGTGTTTAGGAACTTTCCACAACAATATGTGTTTAAGAACTTATCTTCGCAATATGTAATATAGAAAAAATCAAGGACTATCCATATGCTTAGGGCTCAGAAACATAGCATATAACTATGAGTCACAAATATTTTATAAGTATGAGTTTCCAGAACTCACACCTAACTTATCATTCTCTACCTATCAAGTATATACATGAGAAAAGATTCACCTTCTTGTCAAATACATATTGATAGCGTGACATATTCCAATGATTATCAATGTAATAAGCTAAGCAGTTGTTACACCAAAGCACAAACCTCTGCCCATAACAAAGGTTCATACAACGCAGCTATCACATGAGTCCTCAACTGAAATCTTACAACTTCTAACTTTCTCTTTACTTAATACGAATTTACTTTAATTCGTATGCTATTCTTCACAACTCAATCTAAGTTCTTCTTCCCGTACTAATTCATAGTACATTTCATTTATAGCACTAGCTATAAATCATTCACCATTTAACAAATCATTTGTTATTAAGATTCACTATGATCACGTGGTGATCTTCTTCCTTAATCGTTTAACTCAACGATCTTCTTATCCTTCTCTCTACGATTATAGCCTTAGGTACTCACACCTAAGGTTTATGACCTATCAGCTCTAATACCACTTTGTCACGCCCCAAAATCTGGTTTATCTTCACACCCGGATTCCGTGCGTCACGAGTACATCATTCTTCCAAACATACATCATTATATAGTAAAATATAACAACATACATTCTCAATTGCCAGGTTCTAATACCTTATAACCTCGTTCATTACAAATAATGATAATTACACGATTCTTTACATCTTACACGAGTGACTTTCATCCGCCACTAAGGATACATAATAGTTCATTAAACTAATATATAGTTCAATTAACTAGTCTTCATTACAATTCTTCGCTTGATCTTCACGCTCATTCATCTAATGAAGAGTACTTCTTCTGGATACCGATTAGCCTGATTTTTACGGGATCCTTAAGTTCTTCTACTCGTACACTGAAAATATTTTTCATTTAAAGCAAGTGTGAGCTTTCAATTTCCCAGCAAGTCAAAGCAGTTGAACACACAACTTCAAGAATTCAAACATTATTTTAGAACTTCGATAACCGAACAAAGGTTATAAAGTAGCTTGAATAATAGGAATAAGCTTGATTCCTATCATTTTAAAACATTAGTCACATTCACTTTGAAATACTTTCATTCTTCTACTCTTTTTCATACACATCCTGTCTGGCTAGAATCTTTAGCACATACTTAACAATAACAATTCATGTATAAATAGAAGATTCTCCTATTGAAAAGTTAAATCACAGAACAATTCATCTCATAGAAACACCAAAGTGTTCAAATTATGGTACAAGGCCTTCTAAGTTCTACCACCTTGTACAAATATCGCACATTCACACATAGATAGAACTTCTCAAGTTCAACATCTGAGAAGTTTAAGAAACTAGCATTCATTTAAAATATAAATGAAGTTTGGAAACTTGCCTTATGCATGTGATTTACTGACTTGCGCTTTCTGTTTGAATCGCTTATTCTAATTCATATATAACACATAAGGAAAATAACACATACACCAATTAGTCATGTATATTTGACTTATGCATTGGTTTAAACTTAACTTTACTTCTTAGGGTTCGTGTTTTTTTAATCTAGGTTTACGCGACAACTTCTTTTACCGATTTACGGCTTCATGACATACGGAGATATCTTACTCATACATTCATCATCTTTGATGATTTACATTCTTATCTTGTTCTTATAACTCTTGTAGGACTTAGCACACATCGCTTCTCTGCTAGTAGTCCATATGGTACTCTGAGTGGTTTCACACAAACAACCAACAAACAAGTTCCCGTCTCATCTACACTGTCATCATAGTGAGTTAGATCGGTTTCCAGTTTCGTATATACCTTCGCTCTCTGAAAGGAATTATTTAGCCCAGCTCCCATATGTCAACTATCAAATATTATGATTGCACTACAACCTAAACTTATCTTAACTTGTCCGAACCATTAAACTATAATGTTCGTTAAGTCAATTTCTTATTCCTTATGGCTTTCTGACAAATAAATGCCATACCTCAAGATTCATTCTTATCGTCTAAGTCATACAGTCTTTTGTATTCTCAGAATGATCATTCAAGTTAATCATTAACCCGACTTCGTTACGTTAAACGTACTTGTCTTTAATTCAGTTCTTCACCGTTCACAGGTTTAATCATTGGTCTTCATTACCCTACGGTCAAACCATACACGGGTGTAGGTTATGCTCGTTTAATATTCGCGTACACTAAACCTTCACATTGGTTATAGTGTTTAACGATTACATTTCATTCTAACATTCTTTTTTCCGACTCACATTCGGCTTTCATTAATCTTATTATCGTTCGTTACAGCTTTCTTGATAAATCATATCTTACTTAAAACTTTTGTTATCCATTACATGAACCCCACGTTCATTACTCATTCGTAATGTCAAAGAACTACAATTCGTTGTATGTTAAGACCGATTGTTCATCGCAACAACGTTGTGTTCATCTTCTTTGTCTTTTAATCTCGTTTAATCTTTCCGTCCAACCTTTACTAAAGGTTTAAATCACTTCTTTAAGTGTTACATTTGATGAATTATATGTTCTTTATCTTTTATTTTACTTTCCCCTAGAGTTGAGCAATTAAAAGCTCTTCTCTAGGCCTGGCTATGTGATGAGTGGGATTCATACCCGCGATTTAGCCTTTTTTATTACGCAAGTTATGGCCTTTTTGCAACCTTTTGGATAGCTGTAGAGTTATTTTATCATTTATCTTTGTAATTCTCTTCGGTCTGG
Organism: Panax ginseng; assembly: GCA_020205605.1. NCBI lineage: Eukaryota > Viridiplantae > Streptophyta > Magnoliopsida > Apiales > Araliaceae > Panax > Panax ginseng. The sequence goes on along the minus strand of CM035139.1, from coordinate 85,420,989 downwards.
CCTTGCTGATGTTTTTAGCTTTCTTGTGTTTTTATCTCTGAAAAGTGGCACCCCAGCGCCATCCTCTCGAGCCCAGATGCCGTACTTGGCGCCCGATTATTGATGTAAGTAAGTATGGCGCTTGGCATTTATACTGATGTGTGTTTCGAAACTCATACATGGCTGAGGTTTAGCGCCCAGCGCCATCGATCGCGCCAGAGTAGTTCAACAGGCGCCCACGCCACTTAGCCCGACCATACAATTTAATGTTCAAGGCTCGATTTTTACGCAGCAGGCGCTTTCTTCCCAACAGTGTCTCATCTTTAATAAACTAGATTAAAGCAGCGAGGATATAAATAGAAAGCATGGCTGCTGTTTTAAGTGCCAGACATCAGGCATTGAAGATCAGTGCTCAGAGAGAGTTATTACAAACTTAATTTTATTATTTTCTTTTACATCTTTTATCTTTCTAGAAGAGAAAGAAGCTTGTAAAAGAACGAGGGTTATCAGACCCAACATTCGATTTTGCTTGTGAAGAAGACTTGGCTTCTTCACCTGGGGTTTTCTTATTCCAAATCTCCCATTCCTTGTATTTGTCTGATAATGTGTAGTGTATTAAAAATGTGTGTTAGTACCATAGTTATGAACTAACTCCATTTTTAGGATTGCAATGTAACCTTTTGATTAGCTTAATCAACTTCCTCTCTCATTTTATATAAAGAATCATTTTGGAATGGGTTGTTGTATTTGGTATTTAATGTCTGATTGCTTGATAAAGAAATTGGTATTGATAGTGATAGAAATTGATAAATGGATATTACTGTCTATATTTAAATACATCAACACCTGTTATGACCATGACATTGGAATGTGGGCTTAATGTGCTAATAAGATAGACATATTCTTATTTGCCTTGTGTGACCTTGGGGCTGAGCTTAATGACCTTGACCTAGTTAGTATCACCAATAGACATATTGTGTTCTAGCTGGTTAGGGATGTGCATTTGATCTTCGACAGAAGCTTATGCCTATTATTGTTCTCGGTTGGCCATTCCTTGATTCGTTTGTAATATGGAGAGTTAGGAGATTAGGTGAAGCATTAGGGGAGTTGTAATCCTATCTTAACTTCCTAGTACAACTGCTTCTCTTAATTTGATAGTCTTATTGAAATAGCTTAACCAACCACTTGTTTTACTCGTTTAGATAAGTTTAGTAGCGACTTTACCATAGTATTTTTTTTCTGTTAAGACTTTGTCCTCGTGGGTTCGACACTCAACTTACATATATTACTTATGGACTGCGTATACTTGCGCATGTATATCGATTGCGAAATCGAACAACAAGTTTTTGGCGCCATTGTCGGGGACTTAGAATTAATTGTTTTTCAATATTAAAACTAAGTCATTACGATCTTACTTTAAACCAATTTTTCTGTTTAATTTCTCTTTTCAGGGGGTCTTCATTGTTTATACCACCTCGGAAGGGACGAAATATAATACCTCTCGATCCCGAGGTTGACAGAACATTCAGACAACTGCGAAGAGAAAAATTCGAGGACACACCCGAGTACATACTTGCTCCTGTCATTATGGCTGAGGAACTTCAAAAATCTCTGAGGGAGTACGCTATGCCTTGTATTGACGATCTCCAAGCGACCATTCACAGGCCCGCCATCCAAGACAATAATTTCGAGATCAAGTCGGGCACCATTCAAATGTGCACCAACATTCAGTTTGGGGGGGCTACCGAATGATGATCCCAATGATCACCGATTAATTTCAGGAGATCTATGACACATTTAAATGTAACGAGTGTCTCTGACGCCATCGACCGTCTGGTTGTTTCCATTTACATTAAAGGACAAGGCCAAGAGTGGCTTCATTCATTACCGTCAGCCTCCATTACAACATGGACTAACTTGGCATGTAAATTTGTGGCGAAAATCTTTCCGCCACCAAAACAAATTAGGGCTCGTGCATGACATCACGTCATTTGTCCAGTTTGAATCCGAATCCTTATACGACTCGTGGGAGTGATTTAAGGATCTTCTGAGGAAATGCTCGCACCATGGTCTGCCAAAGTGGCTTCCCATCCAGACTTTTAACAATGGGTTATCCGGATCTACTCGTTTGAGTATAGATGCTGCATCTGGAGGGGCATTCATGGCCAAACATCACACAGCGAGATATGAGTTGGTGGAGACAATGGCGGCCAACAATTACCAATGGCCAAATGATAGGTAAGCTCTGAGAAGAGCAGCGGGGGTGTATGAAGTGGATTTGTTTACATCTTTAGTGGCTCAGGTAGCAGCGCTAACAAAAAGGCTTGACACCATAAGACCTGCAGCAGTTCAGAATGTGCAGAGCGTCATGGTTCAATGTGAAATATGTCAAGGTGGCCACCCTACTGATCAGTGTGCGATAAGCCTTAAGTCAGTTCAATTTGTGTCTAATTACGGGCGACAACAAAATGCTAATCTTCCCACACACTATCACCCCGGCCTCAGAAATCATCCAAACTTCTCATGGGCCAACAACAATAACAACAATAGTAACAACCCCAACCAACCTCAACCTTCATCTATTAGGCAGAATTATGCTAACCCTCCTGGATTCCAACCTCAGACTCAGTTCAACCCACAGCCACAGGGCACTCAGAATTAGTTTCACCATCCTCCACCTCAACATGAAAGGAAGCCCAGTTTAGAAGATCTTCTGTCAAGGTACATAGCCCAGAACGAAACCAGGAGTAACAATCAAGAAGCCTCCATTAGGAATCTTGAAGTACAGATGGGCCAGTTGGCTACTGCGTTGAACAGTCGTCCGTCAGGCGCATTTCCTAGTGACACTGATGTCAACCCGAAACGGGAAGGTAAGGAACAGTGTAAAGCAGTAACCCTCAGAAGTGGGAGAACCACTAAAGTGCAAAGTGGAGTGGGTATTCCTGTGGGGGATGAGGTAGTAACTGAAGAGGAACCTCCTGTGAAGGAGAGCGCTGAGACAAGTGGGGGTGAAGAAAGTGGTCAAGACAGACCTCCTACACCATCTCCTCCAACGATTGTGGTCAATCGCCCTCCCTCCCTCGCTTTTTTTCCCCGGTGAATGCGTAAATGTAAGTCGGATAAGCAGTTCTCCAAATTCTTGGAGGTGTTCAAAAGAGTGCACATAAATATTCCATTTGCAGAGGCGTTGGAAGGAATGCCTAGTGACGTCAAGTTCATGAAGGACATTCTTTCCAAGAAGCGCAAAATGGGAGACTATGAGATGGTGGCTCTGACAGAAGAGTGTAGTGCCATCCTTCAAAACAAACTTCTACCGAAGCTCAAAGATCCTGGAAGTTTTACAATCCCGTGCACCATTGGGGACCAGATTATTGGGAAGGCTCTGTGTGATCTAAGGGCCAACATCAACTTGATGCCCCTCTCTATTTATAAGAAGTTGGGCCTCAATGAAGCCAAGCCGACAAGCGTCACCCTGCAATTAGCTATCAGATCTCTGACATACCCAAAGGGAATTATGAAGGATGTGCTAGTAAAGGTTGACAAGTTCATATTTCCGGCGGATTTCATAGTCCTTGATTTTGAGGACGATAGGGAGGTCCCGATAATATTGGGAAGGCCGTTCTTGGCAACTGGAAGGACCCTGATCGACGTTCAAAAGGGGGAGTTTACTATGAGAGTGAACGATCAGGAAGTTACGTTCAATGTTTTCCGATCTATGAAATATCCTAATTCACCTGAGGACTGCTTCCAGATTAATACAATTGATAGTTCAGTGAAGGGGATATTCTCAGAAACTTGCATTCGAGACCTTCTAGAAGCTACTCTAACTAGGGTTAGTACTACGGAAGAGCCCTCACATGTGGAATGTGCTATGTGGCTCGATGAACCTCAAGGATCGAAGAGATTCCACCGACAGTTTGAGTTTCGGAATGATGATGAGGCATCTACTTCCAAGGCTAAGCCGTCAATCATCGAACCTCCTATGCTTGAGCTTAAACCTTTGCCTGTTCACCTGAGGTATGCTTATGTAGAAAATTCATCTTCGTTACCTGAGATTATTTCTGCTTCTCTAACCAAGTGTCAGGAAGAAAAGCTGTTGCTTGTGCTCAAGAAGTACAAAACAGCCTTGGGGTGGTCCATTGCTGATATAAAAGGGATCAGCCCAACTCTATGCATGCACAAAATTCTTCTGGAGGAAGGCTCAAAGCCATCTATAGAGCATCAGAGGCGGCTAAATGCTATTATGAAAGAGGTCATCCGGAAGGAGATCATTAAGTTGCTTGATGTGGGCATTATCTACCCCATCTCTGATAGCCCTTGGGTTAGTCCAATCCAATGCATGCCAAAAAAGGGAGGGATGAAAGTTGTGTCCAATGAGAACAACGAACTGATTCCCACCAGGACGATGACCGGGTGGAGAGTGTGCATGGATTACAGGAAACTTAACAAATCAACCTGTAAGGATCACTTTCCCCTTCCTTTCATTGATCAAATGCTTGACCGATTGGCTGGGCATGAGTACTATTGTTTGCTTGATGGATACTCGGGGTACAATCAGATTTCTATTGCTCCTGAAGATCAGGAGAATATGACATTCACATGTCCTTATGGGACCTTTGCCTTCCGTAAAAATGTCTTTCTAAGCATGTAATGCTCCCCGCAACATTTCAATGGTGTATGATGTCAATCTTCTCGAACATGGTTGAAAAGACCTCGAGGTCTTCATGGATGATTTCTCGCTTTTTGAGCTCGTTTGACAACCGCTTGACAACTCGACCGCCGTTCTTCATCGATGTGTCGAAACCAACTCGGTGCTAAATTGGGAGAAGTGTCACTTCATGGTCAAGAGGGAATTATTTTGGGTCATCGTTTCGTGGGTGGAATTGAGGTTGATAAGGCTAAGATAGATGTGATCAATAACCTTCCACCGCCCACCTCAAAGAAAGGTGTAAGGAGTTTCTGCGAGCACTTTGCTTTCATTCATCACTTCAGACTTCTCTGATCACCAAACCTTTGTGCACGCTTCTGGAAAAGGACATGCCTTTCCAGTTCGATGTTACTACTCTAACATTTTTTAGTTATTAAATAAAAGGCTTGTCTCAATGCCTATTATGGTAGTTCTAGATCGGGCCTACCCTTTTGAGATGATGTATGCACGCCAAAGGACTTTGTTATAGGGGCGGTGTTGGGCGGAGGAGGAGAAAAGGTCTTCCACACCATTTATTATGCCAAGAAGACATCGAATGATGCTCGCTTAAATTACACCACTATCGAGAAGGAGCCTCATCAAGCGGTGGTGTATGCTTTTGACAAGTTCCATTCTATCTCATTGAACGAAGGTGATTGTATACATCGATCACTCGCCATCAAGTATTTGATAGAAAAGAAGGATGCTAAGCCGAGATTGATAAGGTGGGTTCTGCTTCTTCAGGAGTTTGATTTGGAAATCCGAGATAAGAAGGGAACAGGAAACCAGGTTGCCGATAACTTGTCAGGATTGGAAAACACCACTCCTTCGAAAGAGGCTGAAAAAGCCATAAATGATTTTTTCCCGGACGAGCAACTTTTTATGGTCAATGGCAAGGTTCCGTGGTACGCAGACTTCGCCAATTATGTTGTTTGCCAAGTTCTTCCCAATAATCTGAGCTTTCAACAAAGGAAGAAATTCCTCAAGGATGCCAAGCAATATCTTTGGGATGAGCCCTTCCTGTTCAAGCAATGCTCGGATCAGATTCTGCGAAGATGTTTGCCGGAAGAAGAAATGGAAGGTGTGCTACATCATTGCCACTCGTCAAACTATGGAGGTCATTTCGGAGGCCAATGAACTGATGCTAAGGTACTTCAGTCAGGATTCTATTGGCCCACCTTATTCAAGGATGCACACGCATATGTGATGCAGTGCGACAAATGCCAAAGGGTGGGCACTATATCAAGACGGCATGAGTTGCCACTGCAGAATATCCTAGAAGTGGAGTTATTTGATGTATGGGGCATTGACTTCATGGGACTATTCCCGTCCTCGTTCAACAATCTCTACATCCTAGTGGTAGTCGATTATGTCCCAAAGTGGGTGGAAGCAGTTGCCTTGCCGACTAATGATGCTAAGGTGGTGCTTCAGTTCCTCAAAAAGAATATTCTCACCCGTTTTGGCACACCTCGAGCCATCATTAGCGATGAATGTTCACACTTCTGCAATAAATACTTTGAAGCTCTTTTAGCCAAGTATGGGGTAACGCATAAGATCGCCACGGCCTACCATCCACAGACCAGCGGTTAGGCTAAAATTTCGAATCGGGAGGTGAAACGAATCTTGGAAAAGATTGTTAACCCAAACCTGAAGGACTGGTCTAAGAAGCTTGATGATGCATTATGGGCCTACCAAGACAATTTTATAAATGCCTATCTAATGTCTCAGATAGGCTTGTCTATGGTAAGGCATGTCATCTCCCCGTTGAATTGGAGCACAACGCTTATTGGGATATTCAAAAGCTCAACTTCGATCTTGAAGCAGCCGGCGAAAAATGACTGTTGCAGCTTAATGAATCCGATGAATTTCTCCTGCAAGCGTATGTAAACGCTAAGTTGTACAAGGAGAAGACCAAGAGGTGGCATGACAAGAAAATCCTCGAGAGGCGCTTCGAACCGGGCCAAAAGGTTCTTCTTTTCAACTCCCGGCTAAAATTATTTCCGGGGAAGCTAAAGTCCCGATGGTCGGGCCCCTTCACAGTTTCCAAGGTTTATCCATACGGTGCTATAGAGGTTGAGGACCCGAATTCCAACACAACATTCAAGGTCAATGGGCAGAGGTTAAAGCACTATTGGGGCAGCGAAGTCGACCGACAGAATACCTCCATCACACTAGGAGACCCGGTGTAAGACGGGATGATAGTCAAGCCGACGACTTAAAATCAAGCGCTAGATGGGAGGCACCCCATCTCAGTATCAAACAATTTGTTTCATCTTTAATTTCTTATATAGTTATATCTCTTTTGGAATTTTAGTGTATGTTTTTGTTGTGTCTGTGTATTCTGTATAGTTTCTTGTTAATTCTTATCTCCCCTTAGTTAGCCCATGCCAATGTTGTGCCATTTGTATGTGTTTCTGCTCTCTGTTGCTAGATGATGTGTTATTTTGGTTTCTGCAAATTTCTTCTTACCAAATGCCGAAGCGCGCATGCTGGCGCCATTATCGCTACAGATCTTGGCCCCAGATCAACATTTGCCCCACGCCATAGTCTTTGCAGTCTCATCGCTATTTTCATATTTCATACCACAATACACCATCTGGCGCCCCAACGCCATGAAATTTGAGAGCACACTAGAAACTCGCGCCCCGGCGCCATGTTTTAATCGTTTTCATGTACACAGCAAGATATGGGTTTTTTCCACAACCCCGGCGCCATGCGTCAGCCTTCAAGACGATCGCCGCGCCCGGCCAGCCGCTTCTTCATCCCCCGCGCCACATCCGGTTTCAAATTTTTAACTTGAGGCGATTCAGTTTCTATTCTCATAATTTCTTTCCTCTCAGCCGCTCGCCAACGTCTAAGCTTCCGACTGTTCATCTAACCGATAACCGTTTCTTACCATTGGGGTGTCCAATCGTCACAACGGTTCTTTTCTCGCCATATCAGTCTCAATCTGCGCTTATAAAAGCCAAGGCAAATGCGTTAATTGGCCAAACTTTTTGGCTTGCACAGAAATTGCTACTCTCAATTATTATTCTCTTTTTCTGCTTCAATGGCTCTTAAGCATCCTCGAACAAGTGTTGGGCCTCCTCCTTCTTCATCCCGAGCGCCTATTACGGCATGGGATGCCGTCAAATTTCTAACCAAGAAGCTTTATGTAAGCGATATACTCGAATTTTTCTCGCTGCGTGCCCTTTGTTGGAGCGTGGCCTTCGCCCTGATGATAAAGATGGCCAGATGAATTCTATGATTAGCACCATGAAATGGGTGCACTTCACCAAGCCTCCGGAATCTGCTGTTGTTACAGTTATGAAAGAATTTTATGCTAACGCCATTCCTGAAGGTCCTCCGGCGTCGCCAGTAAGGGGGAAGTTGATCCCATTTGATGCCAAGGCGATAAATGAAGTGTATGGGACTCCTAATTTTGATGGGCACGATTATAGGGAGGGGGGAATTCGACATTTTCAGTTTGATGAGATCATTGCTAAATTGTGTAAGCCCGGGATAGTATGGAAGACCAATGATTACACGGGTGAGAGGACGTCCTTTCCTCAACAGGCCCTAAGCCATTACAGCAAGGCGTGGTATGCTTTCATCTGTTCAAATATCCAGCCTACGCGTCATGTCAGTGATATAACCCGGGAGAGGGCAACGTTGCTCTATGCGATAGTTTCTGGATTAAAGATTGATGTTGGGTCCCTGATAAATGAAGCGATCAACAGCAAAGTTATGTCGGGCCTCCCGCACCAGTCTCTTATCACCCGTCTTTGTAGGAGGGCGGGTGTTCAATGGGAGGTTGAAGATGTGACATTGCCTCCTATGTCTATAATTGACCATCATCTAATTAGTTGTTATGCAGTTTGGGAGGGAACGCCTTCGCATCCCCGTGGAGAAGGATTCTTGACAGCACCGCCGCCACCGCCATCCGATGATCCACAACCATCCTCTACGGCAGGAACCTCCTCGCATGCGGTTCCTCCTTCCGCCGAGGCTGTGGATTCTGGGACCCTTGCTCAGATTCTAACCAGTTTAGATTTCCTGCACCACAAGGTTGATACTGTCGCCCAATGGCAGAGCCAGTTCCACCATTATCATGCAGAGTTTGCCAACACGCTCGCCAACATTCACACTACTACAAAATACTAAATAGACAACACTTAAACTACAAAGTTTTTTATAAAAATGTTGTGGTATTTTTTTCTACAATATTTTAAAAAAAAAAACGTTGTAGATATATATACAAAAACGTTATCTATTTAAAAAGGCATTTTTTTTTGTTTTAACTAGATATCGTTTTTTTTAAAATGTTGTGTATCTAATAAAACACGGAGCTCCTTAAAATTAAAAGTAAGTCTTTTTGTCTCCGAGGCTCGTCTAATTCTTTTATCTCTGTGCTCGTCGTTCTCCGTGTAGAGCTTCAGTCCTTCTCTCTTCAGTTTCCTCTCAACGTTCCTTCTCTCTTCAGTTTCCTCTCTTCGTTCCTTTTCTTTTAGTTTTCTTCTTATGCAGTGTTGGTTAGCATGTCGGTAACATCGCTCAAGCCCTAATTTACAAGGCTGCCAGCCCCATCTTCTTCTACTGCGGCAATGAAGGCTACATTGACTGGTTCGCTGAGAACACTGGCTTCATCTGGAAACTCGCTCCCCGCTTCGATGCAGCAGCCGACTGTCTTACCTTCCCGCCGTTACCCTAGGTCACTGCCGATTTTGCCGGATGATTGTCATAGTGACTGCGACTCCTCATCATCAGTGATTGATAATAATTGTGATGGAGGTGAAATTGCTTCGTCGTCATTTTCGAAACCCTTGTCATTTGATTTAATAATTTTAATAACCTTGCTACAGGTGTTCAGGGCGATGGATTCGTGGCTAGTGGCCTCAGCTTTCCAGTTTACTGGAGCAACTACTGCAGTTTGTATAGGGTTCATCTTTCCTGCTGCTGTTACTTTGGGGTAAGTTGCCTTCTCTGTTACTGGAATCAAGTAGAAGAGTAGTTAGTTTTTAATTTTACTTTGGGGTAAGGTTTCTTCATTTGAATTGATCAATTTTTTCCTGGATACTTTTTACCTTGTAGAAGCTTACTTTAGTCAGATAAATTTTCTAATTTTCTTTCTTTTTAAATTTGACCAAGAGATGTTACTTATAAATTCTATATTAATGTGCTAGTAGCATTATGGAAACTCTCTAATCTCTATTGCATCCTGTTTTTGTTTGATGCTTATCTGGACATGTAGTATGGTTTGACTGGATCTGGCATCAGGCATCACGCATCTGCTACAAAGTAATTTTGATGATATTGTCACTTTGATGATTCATTGGGCTCTAAAAATTGAAGTTTTACTGCTCATATAAATTGCATTAGTTCAGTAATATTGCCCAAGGCTCATATTTCACTGCTGAACATGCTAATAGGTGAGATGCTTTTCAAGGTTGCGGCATATGTAGATCCTAATTTTGATGCTGGAGAAATAAAATCAAAACGAGGTAGGAAGAAAGATGTAGAGAACTCAGTTATTGCAAAGAGAACAAAGCTTGATATGCTCCCAGTTAATGACCTTACTTGGCCAGAATTAGCTAGGAGATACATTCTTGTTGTATTGTCCATGGAAGGTAACCTTGATTCTGCAGAGAGTACTTGCCGCGAAAGTGGGAAGGTGTTTCAGTCACCCTTAAACAAAAGAAAAATGTTTTGTTGGACTTGGTGCAAGTGGCAAATACCGTTGATTGACTGGATTGGATTCGCTAGTTTAGATTTCAACTTATTAGAATTTCAGTTAATGCCGAGTTTGAGTATCTGAATCTTCCATTTTCGTAATATGGGAATTATAATTCAACTTCATCATAGTTTGATACTAGCTGTTGCTTAATTTTCTCAAACATTACCAAGTTTGGAACCTATAGTTGCATTGAAAATAAAGAAGTTGAAAATTTCAGAGACTTCTTTCTAATTTTATGATGTCCTTGTATTAATCTATTGGTACACTTACATTTGGACACTTTCTAGTTAGCTGTTGTTAATTTGCACTACCTGTCCTTTGTCTTGGATAAAAGCTGTGTATCACTCAATATAAGTGTTATTTTAGATTTTTTTAATGGACACGAATTACTTGTCTTTTGCCAGATAAATTGTTTGGCTGACGGAGCCAAACAATTGTTATTGAGGTTCACTCCAGGCTGTTAAATTGCATTATGCATTCAAGAAGGTTTTTAATGATCAATTTAAAAACAGTTGATACTTGATTTGGCTGTTGTGTTTTATAACCAGTTCTATTTTCTTGTATGAGTTGTTACCTGAGTACCATATATGATCATTCTTTCAGGGTTGGTAAGCAGCAATTGCGGGAAGCTAGAGTACAAGCAGCAGATATTTTTATTTCCTTTACTTCCTTTATTGGATTATGTCTTTGACTTGCAAATCACGCATTGGCAATGATATTATGTTTATCAACAGGTACAACAGGTATGAATGATATGTTTAAGCACAACTTATTATTCTTGTTCTTTGTATCTTGCTCCTCTTATAATCTAATAGAGAAAATGTTTCTTACAAGCTATCGAAATAGTCATACGCCAACCCACAAGGAATCTCAGTAATATTAAAATTGTGTTTAACTATTTTAATTTGAAGTAGTATTAGAGTAAAACTTGGTAAATTAACGTTTGAACAGGGGCAAGCTTTCATTAATTGGTCCAAATCTGTTTGTCCCTCATATGGACTATTGCATACTATACGTGATCAACAGAAACTTAACGCTACATTATATGTTGATAAACATGCTATGGGATCGATTGCCTTATTTTCTAACGTGCTGAATGTATCATCTTAATACAGGTTGATAGAGAGAGGAGTTTATTGAATTCCAAGTTACTTGAGTTTGAAAGTCTACTACGTAATCCTTATATAGTTCCACCATGCTCTACCCTTGCTTCTGAGAGTCCATTTCCCATGACCAGTCCAAATGTATCTTCACTAGCTGCTCAAAATAGTACCCCTCCTTCAGTCTCAAGTTTCAGTCAACTGGGGATGAGGCAAGAATCTCTTAATAATCTCTTACATTAGCCATTGTTAACTCTGTTTTGGCTTTTACTACTGTCATTCCTCTCTCTCTCTCTGGTTTCTTCTTTTTCCAGACCCACTGCTCCTAGTAACGCTCCAGTGCAACCTAATCCATTCCAAGTTTTCTCTCAAACTTCAAGTTTATCTGGGACAAACAACCTTGCATTTCAAAATAAAGGTACCTTTGAAGTTTCTAATGTCCAGAAACTTTATGCAAACGTCACTGTGATCTAAAGTAGTTTGATGCAGGTTCATTTGGAAGCCAACTTCTAGTCCAGTCGCTTGGAGGGCCCTTTCCCTCCTTCGGTGCAAACTTCAACAACAGTGGGATAACTGCTGACCAAAATCCATTTTCTACATTAGGGATTATACCACAGGTTACCAATTTGACGAATAACCACTCTCACATGCTCTTCAGTGGGCTCAACTCTGCCAGTTTGGCAGTTACTGAATCAAATACGAAACCACATGTGATGTAAGTTCCTGTAGCAGTTATTATTAGTATACAAACATTTAGAAATGAATCTTATTAATTTAAAAGTTCTGGATTAGAGAAGTTGCATTACTGTTTGATATCTTTATTGTGTCCAAGAAAAAAAAGAAGGGAAATTAAGCACAAGTTAATTTGGGCGATTCCTTTAGACATGGTGGTGTACTGTGAAAGTAATTACATCATAAACTAGCTAGTATTACCAATAATATGATTTGTTCTTGTTTTGTTGATACATGGCGTGCTACTAAATCTAAGTACTGATTCATGGAACGAGCTTCTCTATGCAGTCTTCTATATTTTTTGAAGTTGTGTGTTGACACCTTGATTAATGTGATATATTAATTTATGACTACTGCCATAACAGAGGTAAGAAACTGTTATTAGTACTATGTATATCAATTTGCTTTACGAAGTTTACCTTTAGGAGTTATTATACATAATACTGAATATCTTTTAGTTGTTGAAAGTAATTGATATAACATGAGACTAAACAAGTAACATAACATGATTGATATGCTTTTCTCCAGATCTCTCCACATAAGTACTAGTGCACCAGTAGGTGTTCCCCCTTCCCCTCTTTTGAACTTATAATTTTTAGATCGTGACTTTGCAAACATGGAGTAACTCTTCATTATGCCTATTTTGTTCAGCATGATGTAACTTTTACATTGCCCATGACCCAAGTTCTGTCAATGTGGTATTATAACAATTCTGACACATTAAAAATCTTATTGTATGTTGTAGTTCATTAAGGCTCAATCTTTATCAAGGAAGTATAAACTGCTTATTATTTTTTTGATTTCACCACTGCTTTCTCTTAATATATTGCAAAGTAATTTTGAGCAGCTTCTATTGAGTAAAGAATATCGTAACTACTGGAAGTAACTTCTACTTTCTCTCAGTTCATTTTTCATGTTACAATTCTCACAGACGTTAAGCTTATTCAACATTTTACTTCCACTAGTCCTGTCATGAAAATGTTGATTAAAGAACTCACATCTGTGTTATACAGCAACATCACAAATGAATTGCTATAGCAGACAGGATACTTCTTCTCTTTGGTTTCTTTGCAAACAGGTACACACCATCTGCTCATGTACTCCATTGACTATTAATTGAACATTTTTACCAGAAACACTATTTTATTGGTTCATTTGACTGAAACTGTTTCCATTCTTGTAGTTGCCTCACTGTGAGTCTGTGACTTTACACATTTTAAGATATCATTCACCATAATATGCAATAGAAGTACCCCTTTCATGTACAGTTTTTGCTATGCTAAGCAAACCTTGGGTTTGAGGCAGAAAGTACTAGTTTACTTGTGCCACTTTGTCTCATAACAGAGTTGTCATGCCTACTTTGTTGAATTACTGATATTTTTTTGTTTATTTTCTCTGTACTATAAAGAATAAGTTGGTTTTCTTAAATGGTAGTATTAGTGGTCCTTTGTATCCATAGTAAAACTAGTTCAGTTGCACAACATTCATAGTGTGCAGGGTATTTCTTGACTGCTCAACATGACTGTGTGCAGGGCTCGTAGTGCAAATTATGGCAGTTCTTGCATTACCTCCTAGAGAGTTTTGTAGTATGCGTGTCAGCTTGGAAATAAAGGTACATCATGCTTACTTGTTGATATAACATGATGGATGAGTTTGTAAAAGTCCTCTTAGCTGGGATGTATGAAGAAGAGTAGTTTGAAAATCAATGATTCAGAAGAGTGTTCCCTTAAATAAAGCTGCTACATAGTCTATATATATATATATATATATATATATATATATGTATCCAAAGTGATTATAATCTGCTGAAAGATGTATATCTGGGAACAAATTGTTTGAGCTTTAATTTGGGAATAAATTGTCTGGTCATTATGAAAACAATTCAGAAAACCATTTATTACTGTCACCTAAAATGATGACAGAAGGCTAACGCGATTGGCCCTTATTTGGTCTAGTGTTGTATCTATGTTTCAGGCTTACAAAGAAACCAATGATGAGATTTGGTTACAATATGCAGTGAGCTGTTTTCTTCAAGGTATAAAATTTGGTATGCTTCCGAGTAGAGCTTGGGTAAACAATTGTGACTGCTAACCTATATAGTTAAATTTTTATTACAGTTGCAAATGTCTGTAGTACCTTAGTAACTTGTGAAATTTTTTGTCTGTTCTATCTGTAATTATCACAGGATTTGATTTGCCACACTTGTTCCCTGCTTATGTATGACTAAGGTGCTTCTGTCCTTGATGTAGAGAATTTTCCTTATCAAATTCTTGAGTGATGAGGTATTGAGCTCTGCCATCTTGCGTGACCACCTGGATCGGTGTGCCTCTATGTCTGCGGATTTGCAGCAGAAACTCCGGTCGCTCACCTCTGAATGGAAGCCTATGGTTTGCCCCAGTTCTTGATTGCCACACCTCTCACATTGCTGTCAAGTTTGCTGAGCTCTTGTCCAAGATCGACAGCTTAGGTAGTGCACCACAGCTTAGGTAGTGCTCCACAACTTAATTTTATGGATAGTTTGATATATTTTGTGGATGTAGTAATTTGAAACAATAAACGAATGATATTATTGGGATGTATTTTGAATGGTTGATATATTTTGGCTTTAAATTTAAATGAGAATTTAGACCTTTTAGCTATATATCATGACATTAGCATATTGCAGGTGTATTGGTAATATAGCTGAATCACAACCTTTTTTTTTTTTTTTTTTTTTTTAATCTACAACATTTTAAAAATGTTGTATAAATTGGTTAAAAACGTTGTCTGATATATTAAATTACAACCTTTTTATTCAGAAAACGTTGTGGAATCATACATTCTACAACATTTTTAAGCATCTGCTAATTTATGAAAAATAAATTTACAACGTTTTTTTTCTTAAAAACGTTGTGTAATGTGCTTAACTATAACATTTTAAAAACGTTGTGTAAGGGTGTCAAATAGATGACACCCTTAACCACAACGTTTTTCTGACTGAAACCACAACGTTTTTTTCGCGTTATGTATTTACTGTTTTGTAGTAGTGTCATGTCGCTCAAGGAGGCGACGATGCAGATTTCATGACGTTTTCATTTTCGGCTCCTCCAATGTATGCTGCCTATCCTCCTCAATTTTCGCCGCCTACTGAGGCAGCCCCAGCAAGTGAGCCAGTTAATATGGATGATGATGGCGAGGATGATGATGATCTTGAGTTTTTCGGCTTGGATGAGGATCTTGAAGGCGGTGATGGTGACCATGGTGGCGATACTACGGATGCTTAAGACTGTTTCTATAAAGGCCAGTGAGGACACGGGCCTAAGTTCAAGTTTGGGGGAGATTTTCTTCTTTTTGTTTAATATATATGAATTGTATTGGTATTGTCATATTTCTATCTAAACTGCTATGTACTTGGGCTTGATAGCCCCAGACTCTAGTTTGATTTTAATATTTGTTAGGATGGTATTTGGGCTTGATAGCCCCTGACTCTTGTTTAAATTATTATCTATCTATTGTGTTTATTATCGTGAATATCTTTTGGTTTTGGATGCATGCTCTAATTTACCATGGGTGCATGTCTTTGATTAGTAGTATTTTTATGTTTCTTTTATTAATTGTTTTTGGTTGTATATCTTTTGTTTGGGAATATTTTGACTAAGTCAGATATCGCCTTGCCTTAAGCCATTTTTTTGGGTCTTTCACATATTTAATTGGTATACTCGATGCCATGTGTTATGGCTTTGCTCGTGTTAAGATGGGTATTCTCTAGTATTTTTTTGTTATTTTGTGTTGAACTCTAGCCTCGAGTTTGTTACTGTTTATATGCTAGGTTAGGGTATCTTTAGTGTTAAGTGTTGTTTTTGGCCTTTGGCGGACTGTCTTGCAATTTTATCTATTTCCTAAGCGAGTAGCTTAAGTTATGTGACTATGGGGGCTCGTGCTTGATTTAAACTCAAGACTGACTTGGATCCGTCCGTCTAGCGAGCACTGACCTTATATCTCTCTAGTAGTTTTCCTTTTGTGATTATCTTTTACCGTGTTGAAAATAGTGTGCACTATATTACTTTGTAAATTTCAAGTTGTTTATGACCTAGTTGCTATAAGCATGTTGGGCTCTTTAGTTTTTGAAAAAAAAATAAAAAATAAAAAATTTTGCTTGTGTGTCCTACGGTGGGTTGAGATGGAGCATGGAAACGCACTCACCCATAAACGTAGGCTCGTAAAATCTAATTTGGACTTATGTTGTTTACGTGGCCTTTGTGCTTGAGTTATTAGATTCTCAGGGGTGTTCTACACCTAGTGCCCTAAAGTCTTCTGGCTTGGGAGTCATTGATCAAAAGCTTGCTAATGAGTACTCTGTTTTGCCTCAAAGTAATCAAGTTCTGTCTAAGCTAAATCTTACTTTACTATTCTAGAACTTTCGAGCCTTTCATGCTTTTGCGTCTTGTCATTGCTCTTGTTATGAATGTGAGTTGCTTGGGTACCTATTAGTTAGCACGGTCGACAGTATGATCTTCATTAGGGTTATGGCTAGTTTAGATATGTGGTTTTCACACACACTGAGTGGATCAATTACAGTTTCTTGTTTGTGTTGAAGACTCTTTGCCCTTAATCGCATAAGTCTTGCCCTGTTCTTATGAATTTATTTATGGTTGTCTGATAGTTTGCTTGAGGACAAGCAAACGCTTAAGTTTGGGGGTATTTGATGAGTGAGATTCATACCCGCAATATAGCCTTTTTTGTTACGCAAGTTATGGCCTTTTTGCAACCTTTTGGATAGCTGTAGAGTTATTTTATCATTTATCTTTGTAATTCTCTTCGGTCTGGCCTTGCTGATGTTTTTAGCTTTCTTGTGTTTTTGTCTCTAGAAAGTGGCGCCAAGTACCATCCTCTCTTCGCCACTTCAAATACCATACCTCGCGCCCCGCGCTATTGATAGAAAGTATGGTAATAAGCGGCTCATATCTGGAGATATGTTTTGAACTCATGTGCAAGAATACATGGTTTGGCGCCCTAGCGCCATCGATCGCGCCCAACAAATATGACTCATTTCATCATGTGGCATTTCAATGTTTAGGCTACGCATTACAGCCAGATCCGGTTTCCCAACAGTGTCTCGTCTTTAATGACTTAGATTAAAGCAGCGAGGATATAAATAGAAAGCGAGGCTGCTGTTTTAAGGGCCAGACATCAGGCATTGAAGATCAGTGCTCAGAGAGAGTTATTACAGCTTAATTTTATTATTTTCTTTTCTGTCTTTTATCTTTCTAGAAGAGAAAGAAGCTTGTAAAAGGGAACGAGAGTTATTGCACCCAACATTCAGATTTTGCTCGTGAAGAGAAGATTTGGCGGAAGAACACTTCTTCACACAGGGGTTTTCTTATTCCAAATCTCCCATTCCTTGTATTTGTCTGATAATGTGTAATGTATTAAAAATGTGTGTTAGTACCATAGTTATGAACTAACTCTATTTTTAGGATTGCAATGTAACCTTTTGATTAGCGTAATCAACTTCCTCTCTCATTTTATATAAAGAATCATTTTAGAATGGGTTGTTGTATTTGGTATTTAATGTCTGTTTGCTTGATAAAGAAATTGGTATTGATAGTGATAGAAATTGATAAATGGATATTACTGTCTATCTTTAAATACATCAACACCTGTTATGACCATGACATTGGAATGCGGGCTTAATGCTAATAGGATAGACATATTCTTATTTGCCTTGTGTGACCTTGGGGCTGAGCTTAATGACCTTGACCTAGTTAGTATCACCAATAGACATATTGTGTTCTAGCTGGTTAGGGATGTGCATTTGATCTTCAACAGAAGCTTATGCCTATTATTGTTCTCGGTTGGCTATTCCTTGATTCGTTTGTAATATGGAGAGTTAGGAGATTAGGTGAAGCATTAGGGGAGTTGTAATCCTATCTTAACTTCCTAGCACAACTGCTTCTCTTAATTTGATAGTCTTATTGAAATAGCTTAACCAACCACTTGTTTTACTCGTTTAGATAAGTTTAGTAGCGACTTTACCTTAGTATTTGTTTTTCTCATATGACTTTGTCCTCGTGGGTTCGACACTCAACTTATACATATTACTGTGGCCAAGTATACTTATCATATGTATATCGATCATGAAATCGAACAACAAGTTTTTTGGCGCGGCAGATTCTTGGGGACTTAGAATTAATTGTTTTGCAATATTAAAACTAAGTCATTACGATCATACTTTAAACCGATTTTTCTGTTTAATTTCTCTTTTCAGGGGGTCTTCATTGTTTATGCCACCTCAGAAGGGACAAAATATAATACCTCTCGATCTCGAGGTTGACAGAACATTCAGACTACTGCGAAGAGAAAAATCCAAGGACACACCCGTGTACATACTTGCTCCTGTCATTATGGCTGAGGAACTTCAGAAGGGAGTACGCTATGCGTCGTATTGATGATCTCCAGGCGAGCATTCACATGCCCGCCATCCAAGCCAATAATTTCGAGATCAAGCCGGGCACCATTCAAATGTGCACCAACATTCAGTTTGGGGGGCTACCGAATGATGATCCCAATGATCACCTGATTAATTTCGTGGAGATTTGTGATTAATTTCGTTTGTTCTTCATTTTTAATCCATACTTTTATTATGATTTCACTTTTTGTTAGAATTTGATGTTATAAAACACAATTCCTTATTAATTTCACCGAATCATTCATATAATTCATTTGGATCGTTAAAATTCATTACTAAACTTATACTTCCTTAAGAAATTCATAAACTAAACTTCTATTCCTATTTCTTTTTTTCAAATGATTTCAACCATATGAAAATTATTCTTAACATCTTTTACTTCTATTCTCATTAAGTTATGTTTTGAACATATAAAACTTAAAGAAAATAATATAAAAGTTAGGTTTTGGATTATCTTTCTCCTTTAATCTCCTTCCGTCAGACAAAGATTGCTCACGAGCCAACTTTTCCTCCTCTTTTTCCACTTCTTCCTCATCCGAACTCTCTCTCTCAAATGTCGGTGAATTTCAAAAATCAGCAACAAATGAAATTTAGCTCTCCTTTTATAGATTTTACAAGCTAGGGGTAAAAAGTCATTTCGCCCCTAAATCTACTATTCGCACCTCCTTACTCCACATCCTTACTATTCACGAAGCTTCGTGCTTCCGTTTTGCGGAATTCATCCGATAGTTCAAAAATCAACGATTCTCGGAATCCAAATATTTTTGGATATTTCGTCTTTCCTTTACCGATAAACTTTTACGTATTATTCGGATCTTCAAAAAACTGAAAAACACTTTTTGGTGACAAGTGTTTTTCTTCACGTTTTCTCCTAACGTAGTTAAACAAATGAAAAGTACATAACAATACTTTTTGTCATTTTTATTTCGTCCGATTTCTGTATGTTTTTTTAGAAAAACTTTTATCGGCTTACTTAACTTTTCACGATATATTATCGTCAAATCTTTCGACGGAATGTCATTTCGACATACTGAACTCTCGAAAAGGCTTATGTGAGATCCCGAATTTTATGAAATAAAAGTATTCAGTTTTTCTATTTTGGTAAATAGTTAAATTGATAAAAGTTTAAAGTTAAGGGTGATATTTAAAAATTTTGCAAAGTAAGCTAGTTGTTATAAAATATTCGTTGTGTCGGGAAGTATTCGTTTGGTCGGGGAATATTGTTTTTGTAGGGAAATATTCGTACTAGGACACAATCATTGGTGGACCCCACAATGGAAGAAATGACGGAGAAAGTTTTACCGTTAAACTGTTGAACTACCCAGTAGTAAAAGTACAATAATACGCGTGGTTACATAGTAGCATACGGTATTGATTATTAATGCTTACGTGAGAAGTCACTCATTTATTCTCAATTATTGCTACAATAATTGCTGCATCATATCTCTCATATTATTGATTAAATTATTATCACAATATCATCTGTATAATAAGTTATTTTATTAAATCAATAATTGAGACGACAAAGTTATTCATATTATTATTTGCAATATTGACAATGTCTAGAAATTCTGTCAAGGAGAGGTTAGATAATCTAATTACGCGCCAATAGGGAGAAATCCTTATTGGAAAGCCCCCTCTTTACCGAGAACGACCTGGTTATTAAATATTGTGCGTTATAATATTAATGATGAATAAGTTCGTGTTGATTAAAGATGAAATTGATAGTTCCATTGTGTTGGGATTATTAATGTTAGTGGAAATCGACATTTATTTCGATAATAATTGATGTCTGGAAGTTATATTGACCAATTGGGTAATTAATCGAATAAATGAGCAATTAATTGCTATTAATTCACATGCTTATAACTATGTGTTCACATGTGTGTACTATTGATTCACATGATTTACTATTAGGGGAGTTGGTGCAAGATTGATAATACTTGCATGACTAAATTAAAAATGGAGGTATAGATGAAGGTATTATACTGTAATTATTTTTTTCACATGATTATACTATTGAGTCACGTGAATAAACTATTAATTCACAAGATTTACTATTAGGGGAGGTGGTGCAAGTTTGATAATACTTGCAGGACTAAATTAAAAATAAAGGAAAAGAGGAAGGTATTATACTGTAATATTTCGAGTACCAAAATATACAATTATTGAAACTATATTTTCCTATAAATAGAAGCTCATTCTTCTTTCATTCTCACCAATTCACTAAGTCTCACAAGAGCAATTATTATAGAGAAATTATAGAGAGAAAGAAGAAGAGAAGTCTGCTACCTCACTATTCCAGTATCCAATTTCTTCTAAGGCAAGGGGTATTATTTCTTTCGTATTCATGAAGAGAGTTATTTTCTTTCAATACTCGTAAGAGTTGTTATTCCATTTTTTATTATTCTGTTGGAATAACCTGTCTACGCGGACTATCGCATGCATAGTGAATTCTTCTATTATTCTTTTCTTTATTATTATGTTGGAATAACCTGTCTACGCGGACTACCGCATGCATGGTGAATTCTTTTATTATTCCATTCTTTATTATTCTATTGGAATAACCTGGCTACGTGGACTACCACATGCATGGTGAATTCTTCTGTTATTCCATTCTTTATTATTACATTTGGAATAACTCTGCTCACGCGACTACCGCATGCATGGTGAATTCTTCTATTATTCCATTCTTTAGTATTCTCACTGGAATAACTTTTGCTTCACGCTGGATTCTCGCATGCATGGTGAATTCTTCTATTATTCCATTCTTTATTATTCTGCTGGAATAACCTCGTCACGTGGACTCTAGATGCATGGTGAATGACCCTTCAGATTCATTCCTTATTAAATTGTGGAAATGATCTCGCATCACGTGGATTATCGCATGACGGGTGAAAATCCATTTGCAGTTTCATATATTCTATTATATTCATTTGGTTAAAGTTTTGGCTTTCTATACTCCATGAAATTAGTAGAATATCCTTGATATTTGCGCTTCATCCAGTATCTTTTCATGAAAATATTCTTCTGAGCATTCTTGAATTTTACTCCACAAAGTAGTATCATGTTGACCATTTGAACGTTATTGAATTCTGGATAAATTAAATTATAAATCTTTAAAATTTATCCTTGAATTTGTTTTATTGAATTATTATGTCATGGTCAACATCCTCATGTTTACATTGTGATTAAAGTCATCTTTGGCTTACGTGCATAGATGGACTTGGTATGATTATGACCAGGGATTATTCGGTATAATCATAACCGTAACGAATGATGTGGTAAAAGTCCTCATTGGCCTGTAGTTCATTGATGGACAATTATTGGTATGATTATGACTAGGGATTATTCGGTATAATCATGACCATTGATGATTACATGAATATCCTTGGCCGTGGTGCACGGATGATTCGATGATTAAAAATAAAAGGAAAAGAGGAATGTATTATACTGTAATATTTCGAGCACCAAAATCTGCAATTATTGAAACTATATTTTCCTATAAATAGAAGCTCATTCTTCTTTCATTCTCACCAATTCACTAAGTCTCACAAGAGCAATTATTATAGAGAAATTATAGAAAAAAAGAAGAAGAGAAGTCTGCTACCTCACTATTCCAGTATCTAGTTTTCTTCTAAGGTAAGGAGTATTATTTCTTTCGTATTTATGAAGAGAGTTATTTTTTTTAATACATACATTTCTATACAGCAATGTCCCACAAGAGCCAAGGAGTTCCAATCTCGAGTGGCTATTACGCGTGGCAGCACACCGGATAGAATTTGAAGCTTGAAGACCATGGGCATGGTCCCCTCTTCCTAACTTCGTAAAACCTCTAATCCCATGTCATTGCGTAACTCTTGACAAAAGAAGTCCGACGAAGGTCTTGTACACCTCGTTCGGATGCTCGGATTGAAGTTCTCGCTTAGTTCGAATGGACATCACGGTCTGCAGTGCACGTGCTTTGAGAGACCCACTTGAGCTCCGGCACCCGAGCATGCACTGAAAGTACACTGCGACTCCCAAATTTCTATAAATATAAAGCTTGGGGTGGCCATTTTTAAAGAGAAAAAGGCAAGAAGCCTGTCCAATTTGTTCATACACACCCCATATTGAGTGCTTTCTCATTTTAAACACCTGTTAGCTCACATGTAGCTATATTTTACCGGCGAAAGCTGAGTATTTATCCATCTAGAGTCATAGAAGCATGCCTTGGCATCCCACTATAAGCCTTCTAACACTCTATAAAGCTTTTCTATTCATCTTTACACATACTATTCTTCACGTTGAGAGTCGTGTTGCGTGTGTATGCCCGGACTTCAGTCCGTGGTTTTCATTTCTGTCAGTATATATATATATATATACACTTATATATGTATATATTTATATATGGACTAACATTATCGAGTTATGCCTAGATTGAGCCTAGACTTATGTCTAGAGCGTTTATTTGCTTTAATATATATATATATATATATATATATATATATATATATATATATATATATATACTTATATATATAAACTATTATCGAGACTCTACATGATGAGCTTGAATTTTACATCCTGAGAGTTTACTTGTTTATATATATAAATATATATATATATATATATATATATTTACATTTCCGTCCCACTTTGGAGTTTACTTAGTGGCGGTTGATCGCCTCTTCTTTTACTTTTACATTTAGTCCTACTTTGAGTTTACTTCATGGCGGTTGATCGCATTCTTTGCTTTATTTACTTTTCTGATCCACCATGGAGGTGCTTCGTGGTGGTTGATCATATCCATATATATATATATATATATATATATTTACCACTTTTATATATTTACATTTTTGGTCCCCAATGGAGATGCTTCGTGGTGGTTGATCATATCTCAGTATATATATATATATATATATATATATATATATATATATATATATATATATATATATATACACACATACATTTTATATATATAATCATTTTATTGCTTTTCATATAAATCATGGATCATGTGAGCATAGGAATCATGTTATCACAGATTCAAATCAATCAATCTAGATTCTATTTCCATGATGGACTTTTTCAAATTGTATGGCGACTTGTACATTATTTACAGTGTTTGAATTTCCTTAGATGGCTGTCATGCCCATGGGGAGTTCGGCACTGCTGTATATTATTTTCTCGAAAATGCTTCGCATCTCGAATATAAAAGCAATCAAGCCGAACATTTAATAATAAAATGGAAGTATGAAAAGGTCTCAATTACTATTGAGCATAGGGTTTGAAAAACCTCTTTTTACAAAACTTCAATGCTATATCATGTTTAAAATGGAATTTTTATATAAATTCAAACCCTTTGTATATAGGTGCGAACGAGGCCTCGCACTACTTCCAAATAATTGCACATAAAACCACACACACACACACACACATTCATATAATAGTTTCTTGAAAAGTGGCGGTCACCGTGGCAACCAGGATGTCGGGGGGTGCCTAACACCTTCCCCCCGCATAATCAAACCCTTGAACCCAAATGAATCTTGGTTTCATAGACCCGTTTAACAGGGCCACATCACTGGGTCAATGTGTAAACCTTTTCTCGGTTGCGTTGGTGCAACTAGTTAAAAACACCAACTGGCGATTCTTACAGTCAAATCGTCGACATGATACATGTCGGGCCTTTTTTACTTGTTTTTTTTTCAAACAAATCTCACCTAACATGGGAACACCAAAAAACAATAAATAAAAAGGGACAATTAAATATCCCGACGTCGACAGGTGGCGACTCCGCTGGGGACTCCAGTAAGAGGGTTTAAGCTGCTACTACAAGCTTTTCAAAACTGTTATATACTTGTGTGTGAATGTTGCATTTACATTTATGATGAATGTGTACGAATGCATTTTGCTTACTCCACTATAATATATCTATCTGTGATATTAGTGCTTTGCACATGTCATCATTTTCATAAACGGTGAGACACGTTGTATGTGAATGTATGTTGTGTGGTTCCTCCACCAGGAGGCTATCCTATCGGTGTTTGATTACTGGACTTGTAGGTACACTAATTCCAACGAGGCTCAAGAAAGGCACCACCCAGATTCGCTTCAGTTGAAAGGCAGGATTAACTTCCCGTCAAGTAGATTACGATGATCTGGGGACCATCATGCAAAAAAGCCACGAGAGTAACCCTAAGATAGGTCAGCCTCTGATAAACTAAACGCGGAGGAAAGTCTCTTCATGCTTTCAATTTTTTATTACTTGTAAAAGCATTTACTTGTAATTTTATTCCATATTCATCTTTATGTAATGGAAAATATGAAGAATATTTGTGCATACATAACATGCTATCAAAATAACACCCATTTTTATAGGACGATATTCCTAAAATGGACACATTATGATAGCATTTACATTATCCCTAAGACTAAACTACATAAGTCTTTTGTAGGAAAACAATTGGGTCTGTTACCTGCTCAAAATCCAAAAAGGCCACGAGCCTACAACCAATCATGTCTTTTTCTGACCAATCTAATCCCGTTTCCCAAGAAGAATTTGATGGATTAAGTAAATAAATTACATATTTGGCTGTCCTGCTTAAAGAATTGCATCAGTCTACTCAGGGCTCAAAAATGCCTACACATACAAAATCCTCTACACAAGGAGGAACACAAGGTTTGGACAAAACAAATCCAGAACCTCAGTTGGATACGACCAACAAATACCTTGAAAACATCCATCTCAAAGGAGATCCAAACACCGGTGATATCAGGAAGAAGGTCCTTCAAATGGAAGAAACCATCCATTCTCTCAAAGGGATTGGAACACATGGAAGTGTTTCTTATGCTGATCTTTGCATATTCCCTGGTATTCATTATCCAGAGAAATGTAAAACCCCTGACTTTGAAAAGTATGACAAATTAGGGAAACCTTACACATATTTGAAGGTGTTCATTGGAGAACTTGGATATGCGAAAAATGAGAAGCTCAAAATGCAGCTGTTCCAAAAGAGTCTGATAGAGAAGCTTGTTCATGGTATACCAGATTAGACAACTCAAAGATCCATAGCTGGGAAGAGCTAGCTCACGCCTTCCTCACTCATTGCAGTTTTCAATCTCAGATGGCTCCTGACCGGTACCAGATTACCAAGGTCAAGAAATAGTCTAATGAGTCTTTTAGAGAGTACGCTCAAAGGTGGAGGTACTTTGTTGCTCAAGTTATTCCTTCCATGATATAGTCAGAAATTGTCATGACTTTCATAGACATAGAAGAAGCTCCTTTCTATGAGAGAGTTTTAGCTGGTATTGGCAAACCATTTTCTGAAATGATCAAACACGGAGAGATGACTGAGATGGGATTGAAGTCAGGAAAGATTCAAGACCTAACCGCTTTTAAAGCAGTTGCTGAGCACATCCAATCTGGATCTTATGGAAACAACCCCTGGAGGGTCCATAAAAAGAAAGAGGAGGATGTTTCCTTGATACTACAAGGTCAAAAAGGCAGTTAGAACATGCCTATACAAAGGAGAAACTACTCCCCTTTCCAAGCACAATCTTCAAACCCTCCATTACCTAAAGGTGGGGAAGCAAAGTTCCCTCGAACGTTCACACCCTTAGGGGACTCGCTCGAGAATATTCTTGCTCTTCTGACTACTCAGAAGAAAATCACGCATCTTCTTCCACCAGCCAACCCTAATGGGAGGGGTTTCAAAGCTACTTGAAAGTGTGCTTATCATGCCAGAGTACCTGATCATGATACTCAAGATTGTTGGGCATTGAAACACAAGATCCAAGATTTGATAGACAATGGTGAGATCGTGGTTACCAAACCAGATCAACCTTATGTGAAAGACAACCCTCTTCCTCAACACAAAGAAGAAGAGGTCAACATGATTAGTTGGAGCACTGGACAGAGTTCCAATTTTAACAGTGAATCATCCCAAACCATCTAAGATGATGTTGACAAATGGGATTATACAAATTTCTAATTTTCTATGGAACAAAAGATAAAAGCTCTTTATAACTAAATTGAATAATTGGCAGAACTGGTGACCTATCAGCATCAAGTCACATGCCAGTTAGTCAGCCAGGAGCATGCCTATCTCCTTCCTTTTGTTATGAATGCTCCACCATCACCTTCAGAAAGCAAAGCTATGGAAGATAAAGTTGTGAAGAGATCAAATGCTAAAGCCCGTAGGGATTTTGCCAATCAAAGGAATTTACATACCTGGGTCAACCTATGAAGGAGATATTTTAGATGCTAATCAATGAAGGAAGAATTACCTCCCTTCTACCTCCAATCAATCCCCGTTCAAGATGGTTAAACTCCGATGGAGTATGTTAATATCATTCACATTCTCGCAAATACAACACGTAAGAATCTTCAACTCCGCCACCTTATTCGTAATCTAATTGACAATGATTGTCCTCGCGAATCGCGGAATTTATGACAACGTGACACTCGAGAGTGGGAATACTTGTCCTACCAAATGGAAGGGATTCATAGAAGTTATATCTGCTGAGGCTGATGATACTATCAAACCATTTCCCATACAAGCAATTCAACTCAAAGGAGCTGAAAATCCACTGTATCTTCGTCAAAGGGTGACGAAACCCGCCATCAAAGCAAAGGGGGAGATTCCCATGGAGAAAATTGAGAAATTCCTCTGCACTATGGGCCTTAATGAAGCCATGATGGTTATAAGATTAAGAGAAGCTCCACATCAGATTTCAATGCTGGACTTGGTTTTCTCTTCCGAAGATCACATGAAGATATTATTAAAGGTTTTGGGTGAAGCCTACTTGCCAAAATCATTGGATGTGGAAAAATTTCAACATTTGGTTGATCGCATTTTCAACAACAATGTGATATCCTTCACTGATGATGACATACTGCCCGAAGGGACCGGTCATTGCAAACCATTGCATATTATAGTTTTGTCCTCTTGGTATATGTTAGCTAGAGTTTTGGTAGATGGAGGTTCATCTCTGAATATCTGTCCTTATACCACCTTAGTGAAGATGGACATCAATCTCAAACGGATCCGAAGTAGCCATACGGTTATCAAAGCATTTGATGGATCCCGACGAAATTCTGTCGGAGAGATTGAGCTGCCAATTGAGATTGGTCCAAATACATTCAATGTATCCTTTCATGTCCACAAGATAGATTCATGATACAACCTGCTATTGGGGAGACCATGGATCCACATGGTTGGAGCCGTCCCTTCTACACTACATCAACAACTTAAATACATTGTCAATAATAGTCTAGTCACTGTCAACGCTGAGCCGGAATGTCCTGAACAAGGAGATCTACCAATCATCAGCTTCAATTCAGAAGTTGAACCGGCCAATTTTCATACTTTGGAAGTGAGTAATAAAAAATACCATCCTATTGGAGCGCCACTTCCCGTACCCAAAATTTCTGCCGAGGTCATGTCGGCTACTCAAGAAATGGTGTCATTGGGTCATCAGCCTGGACGAGGGCATGGTAAAGATAAGCAGGGTATTAAGCACCCGATTCAAGTGTCCAGTCAAACTGAGACAGCCGGACTAGGCTATTGTTCCAGTTTTAGTCATAGGAATCCTCATAAGCACAAGTAGGTTCCTCAAGCATCCGCCACACAATGATTTTCTCCACATGTACCTCATGAGCTGATACAGTCTCCGGTAAAGGTGCCAGCTTATGTTATGGCTATGCTGTTTCCCAAACCAGTACCATTCAAAGCAAAAGAAGACCTGATTCCTGATCCCAAAACGGAAGAAAGGGAACAAAAACGTAAACATGACATCGCCTTGATGATGTTAGGCATACGCATCATTGTCCATGATGAACATACAAACAGATACACCCCAGATGATGATTGCCCAGATGTTATGGTCATCATTCAAGAAAAGGAGGACGATGACAACCCCTCCATCACTGCAGTCTATCAGGACTTTATCCTCAACAATTGGAGCAGCACTCCATGCATTGGTCGACGAGGGTAAAATGGGTAGAAATCCCTCTTCCCTGTAGATAACTTTAATTGCTTACTTTTCTATATAATATTAGCGGTTATTTTATCAATTACATGCTAACACTTGTGTATGATTGAACAGTTTCATATATTGAGTGAAAGCATATTTTGTTTTAAGACTCTGAATTTAGAGGTGCTTGTACTTGCTGATAAGGTGCCTTTTCTCCACAAGGATTGTAACTTTGATAAAAAGTTGGACTCAGACTTGATGGAAATCCAAGAGGACATTGAGACACCTCAAGAGATTAAGGAATGGGTCGCAGACAAACCTAAACCTATCTTGATCAAAACACTTCTTTCAATCTTGGAACCTTAGAAAACCCTAAGCTAATCCAGATTGGTTCAGACCTAACCCCAAACCAATAGAATGACATGGTTACGTTATTAACCTAATTTCAGGATGTATTTGCATGGTCTTATGAAGACATGGTGGGTTTTTCCACTGACATTGTCCTTCATCGCCTTCCCATTAAGGAGGGATTTAAGCCAGTCAGGCAAAAGCTCAGGCGATTGAAACCTAAGTGGAGTTTAAAGATTAAAGAAGAAATTGTGAAACAATTTCAAGCTAGCATTATTATGGTGTCCTCATATCCGGAATGGATATCCAACATTGTTCCTGTGCCTAAACTAGGAGGAAAGGTGTGAGTTTGCGTGGATTACCGGGATCTGAATAAAGCTTGCCTTAAAGATAGCTTTCATGTGCCCTTTATCCACATTCTTATTAACATACTGCTCAATACGACATGTACTCCTTTGCTGATTGCTTCGTGGGGTACCATCAAAATATGGTAGCTGAGGAAGATTG
The DNA here is from genome assembly GCA_020205605.1 of Panax ginseng. Classification (NCBI taxonomy): domain Eukaryota; kingdom Viridiplantae; phylum Streptophyta; class Magnoliopsida; order Apiales; family Araliaceae; genus Panax; species Panax ginseng. Next base: position 85,391,512 of record CM035139.1, on the reverse strand, counting down.
TGAGAAAACTGCTTTCATCACGCCTTGGGGAACTTTCTGCTACAGACGGTTGTCATTCGGCCTCATTAATGCCGGGGCAACCTATCAGCAAGCCATGATGGATCTTTTCCACGATTTAATGCATAAAGAGATAGAGATCTACGTGGATGCCATCATTATCAAATCCCGAAGGGAGGAAGACCACTTAGACCATATCAAAAAGCTTTTCAACAGGTTACGTAAGTACAACTTGAAGTTGAATCTAGCTAAGTCTTTCTTTGGCCAAATCGAAGCAAGTTGATAGGTTTCTAGTTAGCCACAAAGGGATTGAGCTGGATCCCACCAAAATCCAGGCCATCAAAGAAATGCCCCTTCCTCAGACAGAGAAGGAAATATGGGGATTTTTGGGAAGAATCAACTTCATTAGCAGGTTCATTTCTCAACTCACAGCAACCTATGAGCCCATCTTCAAGCTGTTAAGGAAGAACTCCTCCATGAAATAGAAAAATGAGTATCATAAAGTCTTCCTTACAATCAAAGAGAAGCTGGTTAATGCTCCTATTTTGGTACCTCCTAGGGATGGTGTTCCCCTATTCATGTACCTGTCCATTAATGACAATGCTATGGGCTGCATGCTGAGGGAAAAAGATAATAGAGGCTAAGAACGAGCTATCTATTACCTCAACAAAAGATTCAACATCAGTGAACACAAGTACACTCTGATTGAGAAGACTTGTTGTGCTTTAGCATGGGCTTCCATGAGGTTACAACATTACCTCCATGGTCACACAACTCATCTCATATCCCACATGGATCCTCTCAAGTATGTGTTTAGTAAGCACATACTGAATTGTCGGCTGTCCAGATGGCAGTTGATCATAGAACAATTTGATATCGTTTGTGTGACGCAAAAATATGTCCAAGGTCAAGGAATTGCGGATCAACTGGCCGCCGCACCTATAGGGGATTACAAACCCTTAGAAACATATTTCCTCAATGAATGGGTAATGGCAATTCAGTAACACCATTAGTATGATGCATTCCATACATGGAAAATATATTTTGAGGAGTTAACCACAGAAGGTTATGGAAGCCGAGCAGATTCTAGTATCCCAGACGGAGAGCAAGATATCTCGTTGCTGTCAAATTGTAGTTTATCAGCACCAACAACACATTGCAGCAGTGGCCCAGGGGCATGACATAGCTATGCAGTACCAGACTGAGCTGGTAAACACGATGCAGAGTATATACATCGACTATTGTGGTGAGAACATTGAGTTCACGCCATACCAGTTACCAGAGCCTCCTGTCTTCCCACCATACCCTCCACCATCACCGCCCACCGAAGCTGACGAGGACAATGCCACTGCTGAGTGAGCGATCTTTAGGGAAGCCCTCTTGTATAGATTGTTATATGTTTAGCAATAAGGGCATTGCTCACCTTAAGTTTGGGGTATTAGGGCCTATTATCTTGTTATTTCTGTCTATTGCCATGTTAGGTTGCATATTTAGTACTTTGCTTTTGTTTTTCAGTATTGTGGTGCAGTCATTTTGAACTGTGGGATTATGTTTTGGATTTTTGTTATTGTGGATGCCATGAACTGTTTTTGGTTACTATTTATTAATGCTTTGATTATAATTAACATGTTTGTGGTTTATAGCCATCTTTTTGGGGCTTATACATATTTTTATGCTTGTGCCATGTTAATGGTCTTTTTACCCTATTTTGAACTGCTATTAAGCAAGGGTGTTATACATTATTAATTTTTGATTGTGGTTATGACAAGCGTCAAATAATTATGTCTCTCTTAGAGTCATGTAAAGCATGCATGAGCTAGGGGTTTGTTCAATCGATAAGTTTTAGACTGTTATTGATCCGTCCTTCTAGCAAGCACCGACCAATTGTGTTAACTAGTTATTTTTTGAATTTAGTTCGCGTGTTTATTTCTTTGAGAGTTTGTTCACTCTTATAAACTTTCATTTGTACAAGGTAATAAAAGACTTAGACGTTTATACAACTTTGGATCTTGGATTCGGGCATGTTGACATATAAAAAAAATAATAAAAAATAAGAAGATTAAATATCGAAAGTATTACGGTGGGTCAAGATGGAGCGTAAAACACACTCGCCCATAAACGTAGGACCGATATTGAGATGGAGCATAAAATGCACTCGCCTAATAATCTTTGGTTTTCGTAAATTCTAATTTGGCTTATGTTGATTACATGGCCTTTGCTGATCGAGTTATTAGATTCATAGGGGTGTTCTACACCTAGTGCCATAAAGTCATCTGGCTTGGGAGTTACTGATCAAAAGCTCATTTATGGGTATTTCTGATTAGCCTAAGGTAATTAAGGACTGTCCGAGTCATATTTTACTTTTTTCATGTTACAACCTTTTGATCATTTCCTGTACTTGTGTCTTATTCTTAATGCTTGTTGAATGTTTAAGTTACGGAGTGTGCATATTAGTATTAAAAATCGACTGTACGAACTTATTTGACCTATTATTAGTCAGGACGGTTGGTCCACACACACATAGAATGGATCGAATACAGTCTTATGCTTGAAATAGAATGAACCCTTATTCATGTTTGTGTTTGCCTTGTTCTTTGGGAGTAGCTATGATTGAGTTTGGTAGCCACAATGCTAATATATAGTTTTATATTTCTTTCGTGTGTTAATTTACTACTAATATTTTTGTGTTAGACAGTTTGCTCAAGGACAAACAAAGACTTAAGTTTGGGGGTATTTGATGAGTGGGATTTATACCCGCGAATTGGATACTTTATGACTTAAATAGTTGCCTGATCTCGTAGATTTTATATAGTTTTATATGATTATAGTGTTATTATGCTTAACTGATGTAATGCAGGGCTTATTAGGTCTTTCCCATGCTTTCAAGGGAAAAACGGGTATGTTATATTTACCCGCGCCGCGGCGTCATAAACTAGGCTTAAGCTCGATCCACAGCGCCACACCCCTGGTCCTTGCTGATGTCACCAAGGCACTGCAGCGCCACTGTTCCTTCTTTAACTCGTCTTTGCAGTATGAGTCTCTTTTTTTAAGTCGACGTGGTATTGCAGTTGCCACCCATAGGCTTATTGTCCGCATCATGCCACGCCCGTCAAGTGCTCAGCAGAGAAGTCCTTGGTTTCACCTAGCAAAAGAAGGATACAGATATATAAAAGGAAGCAATCCTTTGCAGACGGATATATATCAGAGGATCATCAGACATTATAGATCATAATATAGCTTAGGATTAGTTTTCTCTCTTCTTTTGTACTTTCTCTCTCTAGTTCTTAGTTAATGTCTGTAAATATAGATTAGGGAGAAGTCTAGGATTTCCTTGGAGCAACAAGAGCAGTGAGCTACATGGATTGGAAAGCTTGATTTTAGCGGAATGCTTGGTGACTGAAGGGTTTTGATAGAGTTTCATCTTATCCATTTATTTCCTCTGATTTTGTAATCCATTAATGTTGTCTTTATTGCTACTTATATTTTGTTCAATAGCTATGAATTGAGTATTTGCTCTAAGGTTATAATGGAACCCTTTGTTATTTAAATTGACTGTCTTATCTCTTTGGTTGGCACCATATGGTTTGGTTTAATATATTCATGCTTAATGATTCTCACTAAGACATTAGCGATGATTTTGGTAATTTACATGATATTGAAAGAAGGATTATAGATTTACACCTAAATATATTGACATGTGATTATATGTTTCGACTGCATAAGTTGTGCGTAGAATAGACATATATCTGTGCGCCACATGCGACCTTGAGAACTTATGCTTAAATCCTTGTTATGATTAATTCGCATAGACATGTGTAGGATTGTATCTAGCTTAGACGTTCTTTTCTGATCTATTCCCTATCGGGTGGATCTGGAAGGGTTATGTTTGTGCATACCTTGTGACAGGTGTATGAGCACCTGTGTGTTCTCAATCGACAAATTGTCGCGACCATTAAGACCAAAGAGAGAAAGGTAGGAAGTTTGATGAAGCATAGCACGCCATGTGTGTTAACAAATTTTGTTTCTCAATCCCAAATTTCGGTTTCTCATTTAAGTGATTTGTCACTATATATATATATATATATATATATATATATATATATATATATATATATATATATATATATATATATATATATATATATATAGTTAGTAAACGCTCCGGATGTAAAATCCAGGCTCATTGAATAGAGTTCGACAATAGTTCATATATATATATATATAAGTATATATATATATAGATAGAAATGAAAACCACAGATCGAAGTCCGGGCATACACACACAACACGACTCCAAATGTGAAGAATAGTGTGTGCAAAGATGAAGAGAAAGGCTTTATAGAGTGTGAGAAGGCTTACAGTGGGCTGCCAAGGCAGGCTTCTATGACTCTAGATGGATAAACACTAAGCTCTCGCCGGTAAAATATAGCTATATATGAGCTAACATGTGTTTAAAATAAGAAAGTCCTTAATATGGGGTGTGTACAGAGAAAATTTGATGGGGCTTTCTCGCCTTTTTTCTCTTAAAATTAGCCACCCCAAGCTCTATATTTATAGAGTTGGGAGCCAGCAGTGTACTGCTGGCAACAGAGATGCACTCTGCTGTCACTGGGTGCCCTGGCTCATGGGTCTTGTCGTCTCGAAGTACATGCACTTGTGCACTGTGATGTCCGCTCGAACTTGCAGAACTTCAATCCGAACATCCGAACGAGGTTGTACAAAGTCAGGGTTATCTCCACTTTTATCGAGAGTTACACAATGACATGGGATTAGAGGTTGTACAAAGTCAGGAAGAAGGGACCATGCCCATGGTCTTCAACCTTCAAATTTTATCCGGTGTGCTGCCACGCATAATAGTCACTCGAGATTGGAACTCCTTGGCTCTTGTGGGACATTGCTGTGTAGAAATATATGTATGAAATATTGAGATGGTGCGCTGGAGTTGTGGTGGCAAGATGATGATTTTTCCCCTCAATGGGGTTATCTCCGGTTTTGGCTGATAACAGATGTTGCTTAGGGTTACATCTGAGATTAGACTGCTGCATATGTTTGAATTTCGCAGGGTCATCTTTAAGTGTGCCTGTCTTCCCGATTTTATCTCCGGGTCTTTGGAATGAGTGGCTGGGCAGGTTGTCTAAGATTGAAGCTGATTGCATGCATTTGAAACAAGCATTTCCGGAGTTATCTTCAGAACTGTAAAAACATTCCTTGGGGTTATCTCCAAGGATGAAAGTCGGGGTTATCTCTGAGGTTGGAAATGATACTCCCGGTGTGTGTTTCGGGTTTGAGACTGAACTTCTGGTAGTATCCAGAATGGATGTGAGTTGTCTTCCAAGGTTATCTCCGAAAGATGAATCTGCTCTCCTGCAATGTTAGTAATAGGTATGCAGAAAATTTTGAGTGTTTACAGATTCCCCTCTTTATCATATTCATGCAGTACAAGGCATGGATAGGATAAAGAACCCTAGACACTTGAAATGCAACAAGATAAACATGATGCTATGTGCAGCAACATGATACAAAAGTATGATGCATATTGGAATGATTGCTGGTTTCCTGTTAATTTTGTCAGGGATGACAATCAGTGATGTCTTTGACATGCGATCCAAGTCTTCAAGAATGTTGACGTTGGGGTTATCACCAAAGTCCTGGATCCTTGATACAGACTTTATTCCGAAGATGTGCCTCTCGTGTGCAAGAAATCTGTGGGGATAAATCTTTGTCTGTTTGAGGATGTGTATAACATATACCACGATCTTGTCGAAGTTACTGCCAACAGTATGTATTGTCAGGGTTGCCTGACCTTCGCTGATGTGTATATCACTGGATAGATCCAACTGCCGGGTCAAACTGTCAATCTGTGTCAAATGAGTTGGATCTCGGACACAAGCTAACCAATCCATCATCATCATGGATCCTGGAACCATATCCCCCATGAACTGAGTGGCGCGGGTCTGGGCTTTAATGATACGAGGGAAACACCAATGCTAGAACATCTCTTGAGTGCAGGTACCCTCTGATAATGTGATTCGTTAATCCCCAACAATGGGATATCAATGACCCGTGACTGCAAAACAGGCCAATAACGCCTTGCAGGAGGCAAGATCAACATGCGAATCTCTCCTGTAGTGTTCCTGATAGCACGCTCTCCTAAGTAGAGCTCCCATCCTCCATCTGTGAAGAGAGGAATCCTAAGGGTGGAAATCACGTTCTCGACACCAGTCGGGTACCCATCCTCAAATTCAATGCTCAAATGCTCCCAAGAGTAGGGAACCCAAGTGATGACATCCACTGTCAACAACTCTAGCTGTAGGCGGCAATGAGTAAAACCCTCAGCAACAGGGACCTCTGCCAGTATGGAATGATGCCATCTCCTTCCTTGTGGATAGGTGTCTAAACCTAACACACTCACGGGATATAAACATGGGAGCCTCCCATAGGCCCAAAACTGCCATCCCAAAGGCAAACATCTATTGTCAGTCAACACTCTTAACCTGTATATAGGAAAAGACAAGAGAAATACTCACCAGTAGAAATGGGCAGAATCCTAACCAAGCCTCGGTCAAGCCCTGTGATCACATGTGCATTACCCTGAGGAAGTAGGCGAAGGTGTAGGAACCCCAATCATAATCTCCTATACGGTCCACATGTCGAGTGGCGCTGATCAAAGTGAAGGACACCGTAGAAGAGTTATCTGCTATGAAGCAGCCCCTAATGATCATCAGGAACGATCTCCGAAGAATGTGATCCCTGACTCACACATCATCGGGTATGGGCTCACTCAATAGCCCGCTCATAACATCTACATTCAAAGGACCTGTATAAATAGTCCTACCCTTGAGCGCCTCCTCCAGAACTCCTAACAAGGATCTGACGGTTGTAGGGGTAATATCCACCATACAAGGCACTAGCTCCCTTCCAAACTCCATACCTGTGATAAACCGCCAATCCATCAGCGTCATCATCACCTCACAAATCCAAAGAATGGAGGATCGAGTCTCGTGAAACCAAATAAAACAATGCCCTGAGGTAACCCCAAGGACAACGACAGGGAAGAATGGAGAAGAACGTCCTGAATCCCCAGCCATGTACAACGCTCTATAGTCATCATGCAAGGCCTGATACATAGAATGGATGCTGAAACAATTCCCTCGAGGCTGTGTAAAGTCGGGAACCTACATCAAATGCAGATCAACATCAAAACCCTTTACTCCTCATCAATAGGAAATAATGAAGATTAAGATCTAACTTTATACCTCGCTTGCGTGCAGGTAAACTGAAGGGTGTCGACTAAAGTCGCCCAGAAGCTCTGGGTTCACCACCTGAATGCCTAGAAAATCCTTACGGCGAACACGTGCAGCAGGAGCAGGGTTCGCAACTGGAACATCTTCCTCCTCGTCCTCGACGTCCGACATTTAAACCTGAACAGGACGTATCATCGCCTCCACCAAACGACAAAGCTTTCTAATAGAATGAGGTCGAGGCACTTTTGAAGCCCTTCTTCGTACAGCAGAAATGGTCCTGCGGGAAGTACTCGACTGATCTGGATCCATAATATCTGGACAACACGTCTCCAAATCACCTCAGAAAGGGTGTGGTAATGTTTAACTTGGAGCTTTTCAAAATACATTTTTATGACTACATGTATACATGCATTATTTTAACATACGTCTACAATAGAGTTACAACGCATGACTACCCAATAAGGACCTTTTTCACTTGTTTTTTCAAACAAATCTCATATAACATGAGAACACCAAAGAATAAGAACAGAAAAGGGACAAATAAAAATCCCGACGTCGACAGGTGGTGACTCTGCTGGGGATAAATCTTTGTCTGTTTGAGGATGTTTATAACATATACCACGATCCTATCGAAGTTACTGCCAATAGTATGTATTTTCAGGGTTGCCTAACCTTCGCTGATGTGTGTATCACCAGATAGATCCCTATTGGGCAAATTGTTAAGGCTGCTTGACATTCATTGATGTGTGTATTAATGGTTGCATTGCGTTGTGACCCCCGCCGGGGAAGGTTGTGGATAAATGCACTGATGGATGAGATCATCGAATGGCCTTCGATGCTTCGATGGGTTTACCTGCCATCGGTTGAAATGACATCAAGGCTGCTTGAACTTCATTGACATGTACATCAATGGTAAAATTGTGTTATAACCCCCGCCGGGGATTCGTTCATAGACGAATAATGCGTTGTAACCCCCGCCGGGGATACATGGATGAGTGAAAGTCTACGTTGTGACCCCCGCCGAGGATACTTTATCAATGTTTGAAATCGGCGTTGTGACCCCCGTCGGGGAAGGTGTCTTTTAGGGTTACGACCCCGTATTTGGCGGCATCGGACCTGTGTGAGGTATTGCCGAGCATGATTTGCAAGAGCTGATGTTATTGATATAGTATACCTTGCATTCAAGTGAATACCAATGAGTGACATGTGAAGCCAAAGTTTGGCCCGTGAAAACCAAGATTTCAGGCTACTTCGCTCAATCGCGTAGCGTTATTATTCCTGATTTGGCCTTTTTCCCGAGCCGGAGGGGTGGGACCCATGTAGGGGTGCCACAGGTACACCTGCAGCAGTCGCAGGTGGACCTGCGGCAAACCGTGGCTATGAATTGCTTGTGGGTTGCTTTATAAGTCACTTTCAAGCTATGCCATGAAGGAAATCTGAGAGCTCTTCTTCAGATCTACCGAGTTAGGGCGATTTTTTGCAAATTCTGCTATCGTACAAGCGTTTTACACTGTCCTGGTAATGTATGCATGTATTCTTTTCCAGTTTCTATCTGTTGGAAAATGACTTATCACATAAAATGCATTTAGACACATAGTAGCGAATATGCATACTGATATGACTTGATAAAAAACATTGAACACAGTAAATGTTAGTATTAAACCATGTTGAACATAATGATGTGAAAAAATTTAACTTTTGAAAAAGTCAAATTGGCACCTTTTACTGTCATTTCTTATCCTATTTGAGGACAAATGAGTGAAGGTAGAAAAGCAAAATAATCCTGGTAATTAGACTACACTAACGGATTTTTTACTATGATGTATTAATGCATATAGGATGTATATGACTGTGGGTAGATGTGCTATAGAATGGCAACCTAGTCATGCCTATGTGCATGTGGATAGTCCTATTTACAAAGGGGACTATGGAAAATTTTTCCAAAACGTAGGCATTGGGTAGTCATGCATTTTAGCTCTACTGTAGAGGTATGGTAAAATAATGCATGCATGCATGTAGTTATAAAAATGCATGCTGGAGATTACTAACATTGCATACATGTTACTAACATTTACTGCATACCTGTTACTAACATTACAGGAGAGCAGATTTGTCTTTCAGAGATAACCCTAGAAGATAGCTCACATCCATTCCGGATACTACCGGAAGTTTACTCTCAAACCCGGAACACACACCGGGAGTATCATTTCCAACCTCAGAGATAACCCCGAGTTTCATCCTTGGAGATAACCACAAGGAATGCTGTTGCAGTTTCGGCGATAACTCTGGAAATGCTTGTTTCAAATGCATGCAATCAGCTTCAATCTGAGACCTCTTGCCAAGGCACTCATTCCAAAGACCCGGAGATAACACCGGGAAGACAGGCACACTTAAAGATGACCCTGTGGAATTCAAACACTTGTAGCAGTCCAATCTCAGATGTAACCCTGAGCAACATTTGCTATCAGCCCAAACCGGAGATAATCCCGGTGAGGGGACAAATCATCATCTTTCCACCTCAACCCCGGTGCGCCGTCTCAACATTTCATACATATATTTCTACACAGCAATGTCCCATAAGAGCCAAGGAGTTCCAATCCTGAGTGACTATTACGCGTGGCAGCACACCGGATAGAATTTGAAGCTTGAAGACCATGGGCATGGTCCCCTCTTCCTGACTTCGTACAACCTTTAATCCCATGTCATTGCATAACTCTCAACAAAAAAGGTCCAAAGAAGGTCTTATACACCTCGTTCAGATGCTCAGATTGAAGTTCTGCAAGTTTGAGCGGACATCACAGTGCACGAGTGCACGTACATTGAGATGGCAGACTCCCTGTGAGCCCGGGACACCTCGGGCGGGGCCGCAGTGCATCTACTTGCACCGTAGGGTGCATCTCACGTTCTACCAAGCAGTACACTGCAGTTCCCAAATCTATAAATATAGAGCTTGGGGTGGCCATTTATAAGAGAAAAAAGGCGAGGAAGCCCTGTCCAGTTTGTTCTGTACACAACCCATATTGAGTACTTTCACATTTTAAACACATGTTAGCTCATATATAGCAATATTTTACCGGCGGGAGCTGAGTTTTTATCCATCTAGAGTCATAGAAGCTTTCCGCCATATGGCAAATTTCACCGTAGCCTTCTCACACTCTGTAAAGCCTTTCTCTTCATCTTTGCACACACTATTCTTCACATTGAGAGTCGTGTTGTGTGTGTATGCCCGAACTTCGATCCGTGGTTTTCATTTATGTCTGTATATATATACTTAAATATGTATATATTTTTATATATGGACTAACATTATCGAGTTATGCCTCGATTGAGCGTAGACTTATGTCTGGAGCGTTTACTTGCTTTTATATATATATATATATATATATATATATATATACTTATATATATGAACTATTGTCGGATTATGTCCGATGAACCTGGATTTTACATCCGGAGCGTTTACTTGCGTTTATATATATATATATATATATACACACACACACACACACACTTATATATATATATATATATACATTTCTGTCAGACCTGGAGTTTACTTTGTGGCGGTTGATCGTTTTTACTGCTTTCTTTACATTCATCCTGCCTTTTGAGTTTACTTACGTACGATCGTGATTACTACTTTATTTACATTTCTGATCCCCCATGGAGGTGCTTCATGGTGGTTGATCATGTCTATATATATATATATATAGAACCGATCAGGTGAAGGCTCCCTTACTTTGTTAAAATGCGGACTTTTTTTTTTTGCTTTTTTTTAAAACAACTAATTTTTTTTTAATATTTCATGGAACTTGAATTTTTTCATAATACAATGTTTTGGGCGTGATTTGGATACCTATACCAAAAAATGTATGTATAGTGCCTGACAGATCGCATGCACTGATTTGTTATACGTATCCAAATCACATCCAAAACACTGTATTATGAAAAAAATTCAGTTCCATAAAATATTAAACTTTTTTTTTTAGTTGTTTAAAAAAAAAAGTCCACATTTTAACAAAGTAAGGGCTCCCTTACAGGAACCGGACCCTATATATATATATATATATACATATACAGAGAGAGGGAGCAAGGATCAAGAGCATTCCCCTTAAATAGCATTCCTCTTTAAATAACACTCCTTTATTAAAACTACGTCGTTTTGGAGTCTTTTTTAAAAAACAAGTGGGGCCATGAGTGGCATTTTTGCAAATAAAAGGAAAGCAAGTGGGACCAGTCTCTTTTAAAAGACTCCACATAGTTTTAAAAAAGGAGTGCTATTTAATGAAGAATGCTATTATATATATATATATATATATATATATATATATATATTTATTTATCGCTTTTATGTATTTACATTTTCGATCCCCCATGGAGGTGCTTCGTGATAGTTGATCATGTCTGTATATATATATATATATACATATATATATATATATATTTATAACTTTTATATATATAACTGCTTACTGCTTTTCATATAAACTGCAGCATCATGTGAGCCTATATGTGATCACAGATTAAGTCTACTAAATCTAGATTCGGTTCCCGTGATGGACATTTTTAGCTGTAAGCAGCTTGTAAATTATTCGCTATGTTTGAATTTCCTTAGATGGTTGTCATGCCCATGAGGTGTTTGGTACTACTATATATTATTTTCTCGAAGATTCTTCGCATCTCGAAAATAAAAGCAAACAAGCCGAACATTTAATAATAAAATGGAAGTATAAAAATGTCTCAATTACTATTGAGCACAGGGTTTGAAAAACCTATTTTACAAAACTTCAATGCTATATCATGTTTAAAACTGAATTTTTCATATAAATTCAAACCCTTTGTATATAGGTGCGAACGAGGCCTCACACTACTTCCAAATAAATTGCACATTGATCCACACACACACACACATATTCATTTAATAGTTTCTTGAAAAGTGGTGGTCACCGTGGCAACACAGATGTCGGGGGGTGCCTAACACATTTTCTCCGCATAATCAAACCCCCGAACCCAAATGAATCTCAGTTTTGCAGACCCGTTTAGCACTGTCACATCACTATGTCAATATGCAAACCTTATCTCGGTTGCGTTGGTGCAACCAGTTAAAAACACCAACTGGCGACTCTTACAGTCAAATCGTCGACATAATACATGTCGGACCTTTTTCACTTATTTTTTTAAACAAATCGCACATAACATGTGTAACGCCCCCATATCTGTACTCCCACCGTATTACGGACTCGAAGACTATATACTAAGATTTCTCTTCCTTATATCTATAGCCTTGAAGCTTTGATAACAAACTTGTAACGCCCCCATATCTATACTCCCACGGTATTCGATATGGTGCTTACTATGAATCAATATATAATGCATTTAAATCTATACACCCATGGTATCTGATTACAAGATTACATTAAATAGAGGGACTATCAGATATAATTTCCGTAGATCCAAAATTCACAGTACCCCATAACAGATGTCAATTCTCAAGAGAAATATTACTTTGTTTGGATACCCTCACTTGGATATATGAACTGTATCTGTGACTAGAGTCTATCTATACGAAATTCAGAGTACTAGTAATAACATGAACAGTCCATATTACCAATACCCTCACCCAGATGTATAGTCTATGCCAAGCGAATATATACTATAGTAAAGATAGTAACTATCTATCCAAAATTCAGAGTATAAATAACAACATGAACAATCCATGCTATTAATACCCTCACTCAGATAAATAGTTCCCAAGGATCTCAACTAGATTCGAAGAATTCTAATTTTTACATCTATATATGTAAGAAAACACAGTTGTGGAAATAAAAGATGTTATATATATATATATATCATAATATTAAGATTCGATTACATGATTCTCATAACGAGTTTCTTATTACAAGGTATTCAAACAGACAAGAATATAATCTAATCTAAGCAAGGACGCTTCCCTTTATCTACTCTAGATGTTCCAGGCTTACCATCTAAAACTGCAAAGGGAATAATTTGCAAGGGTAAGCTATGACATGCTCAGCAAGTTTTGTATTTATAACAATATATAATTTGAAGAAATACAACAACTCAAATTTTGACTGATAGTTGTCACCATTTCACTATGAATTTATATTTTTGTCAGTCACACAGACTTAGAAATTTTGCTCAAATATGAGATAGGGGATCAGCCTATTCAACATCCTAGGAGTATGCATCTCAACCTACTAGTGCTCAAACGCACCTAACATTAGTGTCAATATATTATAGAACGAAGATCCCATAAGGGATACCCGTCTTACCAAACCATTTAGTTTGACACAACAGTTTAAGCTTAACAATTCATACGAATAAACAATTCATTTCTTAGTTATGCTGAAGCTATAGAAATAACCTTACAATAAGAGGTAATTCAATTGTAGGTGTAGTATATTATATCAACAGCATATCAAGATTAAAAATCTTGTTTAACGAGTAAATAGGTTCAAGAAATTTGCATAAGTAGTTTAAGGGTTAAAAAGAACTTGCAAAAGTAATAAGTTGGGTATATGAAACTTGCCTGAGCATAGATCAGTCAAGTTATGCGATTCAATCGTTAATAAATACCTACGATTTTCATATATATAAATCTAACACGTTAGTATTGATAACAATACTCAAATATAACATTTACATAATATCGGTTTAGATTCAATAGGGTTTCGATGTTTAATATCTTTTACCGAATATTAAATAAGTTGATAAATGGACTAAATTTTATTTATAGAATTTATTATATCATTTATAATAATTTTATAAGTTCTAGGATATTTTTAAAAATTTATTTATCCTTTAAATGATTTTTAAATCATTTATTTCTATTTATAAGTAATTAATATTTACTTAAAATTTTACAAAAATATTGTTTATTATTTTTTAATAATTTGTAATCATTTATTATAATTTTATATCATTAATATTATTTTTCAACAATTATTTAGTATTTATAAATAATTATTCTAATTACTTTATTATTAATTTAATTATCAATAATATCCAAATAAAATAAAATATTTATTGAATATATGTAAAAATATCAAAAATTAATTATAATTATTTAATATAATTTTTAAAACTATTTTTGAATTTATTTATATTTAATTATTAATTATTTCAAATTTTTATAATTTATTTTTAGAAAAACAATTTATGTCTGTCGCTAAAGCCCTTCAATGACAGAAAGTGTCGCTGTAGGTGTTCTTGAGTTTCTAGGCAATAGTTTGGTCATGGTCGATTGACTAGTTTGACCACGAATGTTTCAGCTACTGGTTATGATTTTGGGTTTGATCAAGCTTTGATGTTATAGTACTTTTACAGTAGTACATCATGAATCAAATTTGAGGCTTTAACCTACATATAACAAGAAGTAGGTGTTCTTGAGTTTCTAGGCAATAGTTTGGTCATGGTTGATTGACTAGTTTTACCACGAATGTTTCAGCTACTGGTTATGATTTTGGGTTTGACCAAGCTTTGATGTTATAGTACTTTTACAGTAGTACATGAATCAAATTTGAGGCTTTAACTTACATATAACAAGAAGTTATAGAGGCTCAAAGTCACTATCAGAGCTGTTCTTGAGTTTCTGGGTAACCCAAAATAGTGGTCATGGTCGGTCAACGGTTTTGTGGCTTGAATATCTTTGATTCTGTGTATTAGATGTATGTTTTGTTTGTTGGAACATGTAGTATATATGTCAAGGTACATATATATATCACTAACTGGAACAAAGCTTATTTCTAAGGCCTTTAATTATGCTGGTCAAAGTACAGCCAAACACTGTTCTTCGTGTTCTTCAGTTTTCTAGGCAACCCAAAAAACTTGGTCAAGCTCGGTCAATGTATTTTGACCATTAATTCTAGTAATCCTATGCGTTGTTTATACAATTTAAGATCATAGGTATGTAGTACATATATCAGAGTGTTAGTTTAAAACAAAACATTCCAAAAACAACAATTAGAAAGCGATCAAAAGGTTTCGTCAAAGTAGCCGGTTCGACTGTTCTTGAGTTTTCTGGGTAACCCAGAAAACTACAATCCGTGAATGGTCAACACACTTTGACCCATCATAACTTGTAATCTATGGTTCTAATGAACCTGTTTTCTTTTCCAGATTAAAGACCTACTAACAGACTACAAGTAACATACAATTAACAAACTTAAACAGAAACACAATTGAATCTAAAAGCCCTGACATTCGGCTATCAAACTTGATTTTCAAAATTTCTAGATTTTTAAAAACACTTAATTAAGGCATCTAGATGTTATGAAAATGTGTTCTACCAATCTAACATACTTTATAACATACTAATACATATTTCTAAACATCTAAACAACAAAATTAACAAAGGATCAAAGAGCTAGCTATGAACTAGGGTTTGTACCTTTTCTTGATTGATTTTCGATTCTAGCTTCTGATTTGGTTGCTGCTATCACCCAGGGTTGATTAGATAAGTAAGTAAGTGTATAATGGCTTAGAAATTTCGTGAGTTTGCTCAGCCCTAAGGTTCCTATTTATAGCATTCTTCAACTTGGCTTTTTGGTCATTTTTGTGCAACTTGCCTCTACAAATATCTGATTTGATGACTATTGCCATGCTTGGGAGTTACAAGCATGTCATGTGCAGCCTAGGGACTTGAATGGCGACTCCTAACCTACTTGTGAGCTAGTTAGGTTTGTTTAGTAGCTTAATTAGGCTCCAATCTTTTCTAATCTTGATTAGGGTTTTGTTTTTAATGATTAAGAATTTTAAATGATGTTTATTACTACCTAATTTAAGTTTACTAACCATGATTAGATGTTAAGATAATTTAATTAGGATTAAATTAGCTAATTAGGGTTAGGGTTTTGCTAATTATGGTTAGGGTTTTGCTAATTAGGGTTACTAACCTAGATTTCTCACTAATCCTAACAAGCACAACAAAGCGTTTTGGCAGTGTAAGCACAAAAAAGCAACTTGTCAAAACAATTATACCGAAAAATCCAATTATGAAAAAATATTTTAAACACGAGGTGTCAAGCACGATGTTTTTCGGACAAAAATTTATTTGGTCAAATTTGTTAAACAAAGTATATATTAACACATAACACATTCAGAACGGAGAAATTTTATTTATATAACTGGATTTTACACATACGAGTCTTATTAGGGTTTTGGGTTTTTACATTCACCCCCACTAATAAGAATTTCTCCCTCGAAATTACAGTATAAGTTAAATAAATAATTAAGGATAATTTTCTTGCATTTTATGTTCAAGCTCCCACGTAGCATCTTCAACGTTCTGATTTCTCCAGATTACTTTGACCGATGCTATCACTTTATTTCTCAGGACTTGCTCTTTACGGTCGATGATCTGCACAGGTTCTTTTACATAAGAAATATCTTCTTCTATTTGGATTGGCTCATAATTTATAACGTGTTTATAATCAGGTTTATATGGTCGTAAGACGGACACATGAAACACATTATGGATATGATTCAACTCAGGAGGTAGTGTTATTTCATAAGCAACATCACCAAACCTTATCAAAATTTCAAAAGGTCCAATGAATCTCGGACTTAGTTTTCCTTTCTTGCCAAAACGTATCTTGCCTTTCCAAGGGGATACCTTCAAGAATATGTGGCTTCTTACATTAATGTTTCGTTGTTGATGATGCGGATCAGCGTATTTTCTTTGTCGATCTTGAGATGCTTGTAATCGTTGACGAATAATTCTGATGTTTTAAGTAGTTTGTTGAATTATTTCAGGTCCTAGCATTTGTCTTTCCCTGACTTCATCCCAACATAAAGGTGTTCTACATTTTCTCCCATATAAGGCTTCATAGGGTGGCATACCTATGTTAGCATGATAACTATTATTATAGGCAAATTCTACTAAAGGTAACTGATCTTCCCAACTTCCTTTGAAGTCTATGATACAAGTTCTCAACATATCCTCTAATGTTTGTATGGTTCTCTCACTCTGTCCATCAGTCTGAGGATGATAAGTTGTACTCAATCTTAATTGTGTTCCTAAATGTTTCTGAAGGCTTTTCCAAAAATTTGAAGTAAAACATGGATCTCGATCTGATACTATGGAAACAGGTACTCCATGCCTATAGATAATTTTATTGATGTACAGTTTGGCAAGATGATCTAAGTTATGAGTGATTTTAATAGGTAAAAAGTGAGCTGATTTTGTTAAACGGTCAACTATTACCCAAATGGCATTATGGCCCTTTTGTGTAGCTGGAAGACCAACAACAAAATTCATAGTTATATGTTCACACTTCCACTCAGGAATTGGTAAGGGTTGAAGTAAACCACTCGGCTTTTGATGTTCAGCCTTAACCCTTTGACACGTGAGACATTTACTTACCCATTGAGCTATTTCTCTTTTCATATTTGACCACCAAAAGTGTCGACTTAAATCCTTGTACATTTTAGTACTGCCAGGATGTATGGCAAATTTAGAATTATGAGCTTCGTTCAAAATTTCATCTTTTAAAGCTTGATTTAACGGAACCCAGATTCTATCTTCATATCTTATTATTCCATCCTTATCTATTCTGAATTTGTTATACTTGACATGATTTATATTAGACTTATACTTCTAACATTCATCATCTTTTTCCTGTATCTCTTTTACTTTGTTAAGCAGAGATGAAACTCCTTCTAAAATGTATAATTTTTGGGTAGAGGTAGTTGGACATTCCACCTCAATTTCTAAATTTTCAAAGTCTTTTATTAACCTATCATTGGTGGTTAATACATTTAATTTCTCTTGATTCTTTCTACTTAATGCATCAACTACGACATTGGCTTTACCGGGATTATATAAGATTTCACAGTCAAAATCTTTTATCAGTTCTAACCATCGTCTCTGTCTTAAATTTAATTCCTTTTGTGTAAAAATATATTTCAAACTTTTATGATCAGTATATATATCACACTTCTCCCAATACAAATAATGTCTCCAAATTTTTAGAGCAAAAACTACTGCGGCTAACTCTAGGTCATGAGTAGGATACCTATTCTCATAATCTTTGAGTTATCGTGATGCATAAGCTATCACTTTACCATGTTGCATCAACACACACCCTAAACCTTTGTGTGATGCGTCACTATATACTACAAGGCCTCCTGTATTATCTGGTAAGGATAACACTGGAGCCATGCTCAATCGCTTCTTCAACTCTTGGAAGCTTTCCTCACATTTATCTGTCCAGACGTATTTCACCGTCTTTCGAGTTAAATTAGTTAATGGGGTTGCTATTTTTGAAAAATCTTTTATAAACCGTCGATAATAACCCGCTAAACCTAGAAAACTTCGTACTTCTGTTGGAGTTGTTGGTTGTTCCCAATTCACAACCGTTTCGATCATAGCTGGATCTACAGATATTCCATTCTTGTCAATTACGTGACCTAAAAATTGAATTCTCTTTAACTAGAATTCACACTTGGAAAACTTTGCATAAAGTTGTTCCTTTCGTAATATCTCCAAAACGACTCTCAAGTGTTCAGTATGCTCTTCCCTTGTTTTCGAGTATACCAGAATATCGTCGATAAACACTACAACAAATTTGTCCAAGCATGGTTTAAACACTCGATTCATTAAACCCATAAATGATGCTGGTGCATTTGTCAATCGAAAAGATATTACAAGAAACTCATAATGTCCATAACGTGTCCTAAATGCTATTTTCGGCACATCCTCCTTTCTTACCTTTAATTGATGATAACCTGTTCTAAGGTCAATTTTTGAAAAATGTTCGGCCCCCTTTATTTGGTCAAACAAATCATCAATCCTTGGTAAATGATATTTATTCTTAATAGTTAATTTATTTAGCTCTCTATAGTCTATACATAGTCTCATAGTTCCATCCTTCTTCTTTACAAATAACACTGGTGCTCCCCAGGGTGAAACACTAGGTTGTATGTACTTTTTATCTAAGAGTTCCTATAATTGTATTAGTAACTCTTTCAGTTCTATAGGTGCCATTCTATATGGTGCCTTAGAAACTGGTGACGTTCCTGGTGCAAGATCAATGACGAACTCAATTTCCCTATCTGGAGGTAAACCTAGTAAGTCATCCGGAAATACATCGAGAAAATCCTTAACTATAGGTATTTGATCTAGTTTTACTCCTTCCTATCGAGTATCAACTATATAGGCCAAATATCCTAAACAACCCTTTCTAAGTAAATTTTCTTCCTGAATTACTGTCAAACATCGAGATTGCTTAGGTGAACAACTACCGCTGAACACTACCTTTTACTTTGAAGCAGTCAAAAGGTTTATACGCTTTTGATGACAATAAATCATCGCGTTATGGTTAACTAACCAATCCATTCCTAAAATTACATCAAATTCTCCCAACTTAATTGGTATCAAATCTACTTTAAAATTATGTCCTTTTATTAGCACACTAAAGTTCCTGTATATGGTTTTAACTGGAATCCTTTAATTATTAGCGATTTCTACATAAAATGGTTTGTCTAAATTTTCACATGGTATATTCAAGTTTGTAGAAAAATTTTTAGACACAAAAGAACATGTAGCACCAGAATCAAATAACACATATGCATTTAAAGTGCTGATAGGGATGATACCTGTAACCACGTCCTGTGAAGCAACAACATCCCTCACCGACATATTAAATGTTCTCATGGTAGGTCTATTTTGAACCCCAACTGCAGCTACTGTTGAATGATTATTCTCTGGTACTCTATTCCCCCTTCCTCCTTGGTTCTTAGGTTTAGGACAATTCTTTGAAAAATGATCCAATGAACCACAATTAAAACATTTATTTTTATTTGGGAGAGGACATTGTGGAGATAAATGTCCTGCTTGTCCACAATTATAACATTTGTTTTGAAGGCATTATCCTTTATATTTCTTTCCACAAGTAGGACAGGGTTTAATGATATTATTACTAAAATTATTATTAGCATTACTTATCTTTTTCCCCGGGTTGTTAGAAAAAGTATTATCCCATTTTCATTTGTTATTAAACCCACCTGAACTGGGTTCTGTTCTAAGTTTCCCTTTTCATTCTGACTTTTCTTATCCTTGTGAAATTTAGCAAGACTTTCATTCTCACTTTCGGCTATAATGGCTTTCTCAAGTATTTCAGAGAAAGTCTATATTTGTAGTACTGACAACCTACTTCGAATCTGAGGTTTTAAACCCTCCTGAAATCTACGAGTCTTTCTAAGTTAAGTGGTCACTTGATGAGGAGCAAACCTGGACAGTTCATTAAACTTAGCTGTATACTGGGTTACAGTAAGATGTCCTTGTTTTAAGTCCAAATATTTATTTCCATGCAATCTTTCAGGGATTGCAAAAAATAGTTTTCAAAGAAAAACTCTTTGAATCTATCCCAAGGAACAATTTCAGTTTTGTACCTGACCCTTGGTTGATTCCCACCAATAATTAGCCTCACCTTTCAGGAAAAAGGTTGCAAAAGTTGTCTTCTGATTATTATTAACATTGGTTACTAGGAAAAATTTCTCTATCTCTGAAATCCAAATTTGTGCCTCGACAGGTTCTGATGTACCTTTGAATTCAGGTGGTCCAACTAATTTAAAATCTTTGAAAGATGTGTTTGGGTTTACATGTCTATTTACAACTCCTATCATAAGGTCTACTAACTTTTGGGTAGAGTTGTCATCATTATTCATTTCTCTTTGGGGTCTTCTGGTTGGTGGCATGATTCTATATAAAACAATAACAAAATTCACATAAGAATTTGAATAACACAACATACTGCTTATTTTATATATCACAACGGTTGTTTACAACAACTTAGTAGTTAAACATACTACTATCTTATAAAACACTGATTACAATAACACTTTGAATGCTTCTTTATTCATACTAATATAAAACATTCAACCACCTATGCTACGCTCTAGAATTCATTGATATCATCAAAGGAATCCTGAATCATGTGACAAACCACAGATCGATCGATGAGATAAGTTATTTTCTTCTCCTCTACCGGATATCAAACTACACGGCACTGCAAATCATTACAAGTATCTCGAACAACTAGAGATGTTTTAAGAAGTCTTGGCTGAATTTCCTTTTTGCCCCTTTGTGCATGGTGCAGTTGTACTTTTAGTCGTTGACTATGTCCCCTCTCATGATGTAGCATTTTGTCAGCTATATCAGCCCTAAACTTCATTTTATTATTCTCATATTCTATTATCTTCACCAGCGATGCCATTGCCTCATCATGTTCATCATCACATTAATTGTCCTGACACTAGATCTTCCTCTTCCTCAGCATCTAACAGTTGTTGATCATGAAGTAATTTCTCATCTTCTGCATCACTGGCTATATTTGACTCGATTTATGGTGGATTATTGGCTATTTTCATTTCTTTAGCATTGGAGTTGGCCATCTATAAAAGAAAACTCACTTAATACTGATATAGAAATTTACACAACATAATGTTTTTAATGTTATATTTTATGTGTATTTTAAAATTTTTACGGACTCGAAGACTATATACTAAGATTTCTCTTCCTTATATCTATAGCTTTGAAGCTTTGATAACAAACTTGTAACGCCCCCATATCTATACTCCCACAGTATTTGATATGGTGCTTACTATGAATCAATATATAATGCATTTAAATCTATGCACCCATGGTATCTGATTACAAGATTACATTAAATAGAGGGACTATCAGATATAATTCCCATAGATTTAAAATTCACATCTTGAAGTTTGGCACTGCTATATATTATTTTCTCGAAGATGCTTCACATCTCGAAAATAAAAGTAAACAAGCCGAACATTTAATAATAAAATGAAAGTATGAAAATGTCTCAATTACTATTGAGCACAGGGTTTGAAAAACCTCTTTTACAAAACTTCAATGCTATATCATGTTTAAAACTGAATTTTTCATATAAATTCAAACACTTTGTATATAGGTGCGAACGAGGCCTCACACTACTTCCAAATAAATTGCACATTGATCCACACACACACACACACATTCGTATAATAGTTTCTTGAAAAGTGGCGGTCACCGTGGCAACACGGATGTTGGGGGGTGCCTAACACCTTCCCTCTGCATAATTAAACCCCCGAACCCAAATGAATCACGATTTCGCAGACCCGTTTAGTAGTGTCACATCACTGGGTCAATGTGCAAACCTTTTCTCGGTTGCGTTGGTGCAACCAGTTAAAAACACCAACTGACGACTCTTACAATTAAATCGTCGACATAATACATGTCGGACCTTTTTCACTTATTTTTTTAAACAAATCGCACATAACATGTGTAACGCCCCCATATCTATACTCCCACGGTATTCGATATGGTGCTTACTATGAATCAATATATAATGCATTTAAATCTATACACCCATGGTATCTGATTACAAGATTACATTAAATAGAGGGACTATCAGATATAATTTCCGTAGATCCAAAATTCACAGTACCCCATAATAGATGTCAATTCTCAAGAGAATTATTACTTTGTTTGGATACCCTCACTTGGATATATGAACTGTATCTGTGACTAGAGCCTATCTATCCGAAATTCAGAGTACCAGTAATAACATGAAAAGTCCATATTACCAATACCCTCACCAAGATGTATAGTCTATGCCAAGCAAATTTATACTATTTTATCAATAGTAACTATCTATCCGAAATTCAGAGTATCAATAACAACATGAATAGTCCATGCTATTAATACCCTCACTCAGATAAATAGTTCCCAAGGATCTCAACTAGATTCGAAGAATTCTAATTTTTACATCTATATATGTAAGAAAACACGGTTGTGGAAATAAAAGATGTTATCTATATATATATATCATAATATTAAGATTTGATTACATGATTTTCATAATGAGTTTCTTATTACAAGGTATTCAAACAGACAAGAATATAATCTAATCTAAGCAAGGACGCTTCCCTTTATCTACTCTAGATGTTCCAGGGTTACCATCTAAAACTGCAAAGGGAATAATTTATAATGGTGAGCTATGACATGCTCAGTAAGTTTTGTATTTATAACAATATATAATTTGAAGAAATACAACAATTCAAATTTTGATTGATAGTTGTCACCATTTCACTATGGATTTATATTTCTGTCAGTCACACAGAATTAGAAATTTTGTTCAGATATGAGATAGGGGATCAGCCTATTCAACATCCTAGGAGTATGCATCTCAACCTACTAGTGCTCAAACGCACCCAACATTAGTGTCAATATATTATCGACCGAAGATCCCATAAGGGATACCCAACTTTAGATTAGGATGCCTTACCAAACAATTTGGTTTGACACAACAGTTTAAACTTAACAATTCATATGAATAAACAATTCATTTATTAGTTATGCTGAAGCTATATCAATAACCTTACAATAAGAGGTAATTCAATTGTAGGTGTAGTATATTATATCAACAGCATATCAAGATTAAAAATCTTGTTCAACGAGTAAATAGGTTCAAGAAATTTGCATAAGTAGTTTAAGGGTTAAAAAGAACTTGTGAAAGTAATAACTTGGGTATAGGAAACTTTCCCGAGCGTAGATCAATCAAGTTATGCTATTCAATCGTTAATAAATACCTCCGATGTTCATAGATATAAATCTAACACGTTAGTATTGATAACAATACTCAAATATAACATTTACATAATATCGGTTTAGATTCAATAGGGTTTCGGTGTTTAATATCTTTTACCGAATATTAAATAAGTTGATAAATGGACTAAATTTTATTTATAGAATTTATAATAATTTTATAAGTTCTAGGATATTTTTAAAACATTTATTTATCCTATAAATGATTTTTAAATCATTTATTTCTATTTATAAGTAATTAATATTTACTTAAAATTTTACAAAAACATTTATTATTATTTTAAATAATTTATAATCATTTATTATAATTTTATATCCTTAATATTATTTTTCAATAAATATTTAGTATTTATAAATAATTATTCTAATTACTTTATTATTAATATAATTATCAATAATATCCAAATAAAATATAATATTTATTGAATTTATGTAAAAATATCAGAAATTAAATATAATTATTTAATATAATTTAAAAAACTATTTTTGTATTTATTTATTAATTATTTCTAATTTTTATAATTTATTTTTAGAAAAAAATTTATGTTTGTCGCTAAAGCCTTTTAGTGACATAAAGTGTCACTGCAGGTGTTCTTGAGTTTCTAGGTAATAGTTTGGTCATGGTCGAGTGACCAGTTTGACCATGAATGTTTCAGCTACTGGTTATGATTTTGGGTTTGATCAAGCTTTGATGTTATAGTACTTTTACAGTAGTACATCATGAATCAAATTTGAGGCTTTCACCTACATATAACAAGAAGTTATGGAGGCTCAAAGTCATTGTCAGAGCTGTTCTTGAGTTTCTGGGTAACCCACAACAGTGGTCATGGCCGGTCAACGCTTTTGTGGCTTGAATATCTTTGATTCTGTGTAATGGATGTATGTTTTGTTTGTTGGAACATGTACTATATATGTCAAGGTACATATATATATCACTAACTGGAACACAACTTATTTCTAAGACCTCTAATTATGCTGGTCAAAGTACAACCAAACATTGTTCTTCGTGTTCTTCAGTTGTCTGGGCAACCCAGAAAACTTGGTCAACCTCGGTCAACGTATTTTTTCCATTAATTCTAGTAATCCTATGCGTTGTTTATACAATTTAAGATCATAGGTATGTAGTACATAAATCAGAGTGTTAGTTTAAAACCAAACATTCCAAAAACAACAACTAGAAAGCGATCAAAAGGTTTGGTCAAAGTAGCCGGTTCGACTGTTCTTGAGTTTTCTGGGTAACCCAGAAAATTGCAATCCATGAACAGTCAACCCACTTTGACCCATCATAACTTGTAATCTATGGTTCTAATGAACCTGTTTTCTTTTCCAGATTAAAGACCTACTAACATACTACAAGTAACATACAATTAACAGACTTAAACATAAACACAATTGAATCTAAAAGCCCTAACATTCGGCTATCAGACTTGATTTTTAAAATTTCCAGATTTCTAAAAACACTTAATTAAGGCATCTAGATGTTATGAAAACGTGTTCTACCAATCTAACATACTTTATAACATACTAATACATAGTTCTAAACATCTAAACAACAAAATTAACAAAGGATCGAAGAGCTAGCTATGAACTAGGGTTTGTACCTTTTTTTGATTGATTTTCGATTCCAGCTTCTGATTTAGTTGCTGCTATCACCCAGGCTTGATTTGGTAAGTAAGTAAGTGTATAATGGCTTAGAAATTTTGTGAGTTTGCTCAGCCCTAAGGTTCCTATTTATAGCATTCTTCAACTTGGCTTTTTGGTCATTTTTATGCAACTTGCCTCTACAAATATTTGATATGATGACTATTGACATGCTTGGGAGTTACAAGCATGTCATGTGCAGCCTAGGGACTTGAATGACAACTCCTAACCTACTTGTGAGCTAGTTAGGTTTATTTAGTAGCTTAATTAGGCTCTAATCTTTACTAATCTTGATTAGGGTTTTGTTTTTAATGATTAAGAATGTTAAATGATGTTTATTAGTACCTAATTTAAGTTTTCTAATCATAATTAGATGTTAAGATAATCTTATTAGGGTTAAATTAGCTAATTAGGGTTAGGTTTACTGATTAGGGTTAGGGTTTTGCTAATTAGGGTTAGGGTTTTGCTAATTAGGGTTACTAACCTAGATTTCTCACTAATCCTAACAAGCACGACAAAGCGTTTTGTCAGTGTAAGTACGACAAAGCAACTTGTCAAAACAATTATACCGAAAAGTCCAATTACGGAAAATTTTTTTAAGCACGATGTTTTTTCGGACAAAAATTTATTTGGTCAAATTTGTTAAACAAAGTATATATTAACACATAACACATTCAGAACGGAGAAATTTTATTTATAGAACTGGATTTTACACATACGAGTCTTATTAGGGTTTTGGGTTTTTACAACATGAGAACACCAAAGAACATGAATAGAAAAGAGACAAATAAAAATCCCAACGTCGACAGGTGGTAACTCTACTGGGGACACCAGTAAGAGGGTTTAAGCCGCTACTACAAGCTTTTCAAAACTGTTATATGCTTGTGTGTGAATGTTGCATTTACATTTATGATGAATGTGTACGAATGCATTTTACTTACGACACTGCCATATATCTATATGTGATATTAGTGCTTCACACATGTCATCATTTTCATAAACGGTGAGACACGTTGTATGTGAATGTATGTTGTGTGATTCCTCCACTAGGAGGCTATCCTGTCGATGTTTGATTACCGGACTCGTACGGAGACTAATTCCAATGAGGCTCAGGAAAGGCACCACCCAGATTCGCTCCAGTTGAAAGACCGGATTAACTTCCCGTCAAGTAAATTGCGATGATCTGGGTACCTTCATGCCAAAAATTCGCGAGAGTAACCCTAGGATAAGTCAGCCTCTGATAAACCAAATTCGGAGGAAAGTCTCTTTATGCTTTCCATTTTCTATTACTTGTAAAAGCATTTACTTGTAATTTTATTCCATGTTCATCTTTATGTAATGGAAAATATGAACAATATTTGCACATACATGACATGCTATCAATTAAAATCTGTTTTGCAGGATAATATTCATAACACGGGTATATCACATAGCATGTAAACATTTACATTATCCCTAAGACTAAACTACATAAGTCTTTTGTAGGGAAACAATTGGGCCTGTTAGCCTCTCAAAATCCAAAAAGGCCACGAGCCTGCAGCCAATCATGTCTTCTTCTGACCAGTCTAATGCCGTTTCTCGAGAAGAATTTGACGGATTAAGTAAACAAATTACAGATTTGGCTGTTCTGCTTAAAGAATTGCATCAGTCTACTCAGGGCTCAAAAATGTCTATACATACAGAATCATCTACACAAGGAGGAACACAAGGTTTGGATAAAACAAATCCAGAACCTCATTTGGATACGACCAGCACAGACCCTGAAAAAACCCATCTCAAAGGATATCTAGACACCGGTGATATTAGGAAGAAAGTCCTTCAAATGGAAGAAACTATCTGTGCTATCAAATGGGTTGGAACACATGGAAGTGTTTCATATGCTGACCTTTTCATATTCCCTGGTGTTCATTTTTTAGAGAAATTCAAAACCCCTGACTTTGAAAAGAATGACGGATTAGGGGATCCTTACACACATTTGAAAGTGTTCACTGGAGAACTTGGATCTTATGCGAAAAAATGAGAAGCTCAGAATGCAGCTGTTCTAGAAAAGTCTAACTGGAGAAGCCCGTTCATGGTATACCAGATTAGACAACTCAAAGATCTATAGCTGGGAAGAGTTAGCTCATGCCTTCCTCACTCAATACAGTTTTCAATCTTAGATGGCTCCTGACCGATACCAGATTGCCAAGGTCAAGAAATAGTCTAATGAGTCTTTCAGAGAATACGCTCAAAGGTGGAGGCGCCTTGCTGCTCAAGTTATTCCTTCTATGATAGAGTCAGAAATGGTCATGACTTTCATTGACATCCAAGAAGCTCCTTTCTATAAGAGATTTTTAGCTGGTATTGGCAAACCGTTTTCTGAAATGATCAAGCACGGATAGATGGCTGAGATGGGATTGAAGTCAGGAAAGAGTCAAGACCTAGCCGCTCTTAAAGTAGTTGATGAGCATATCCAATCCGGATCTTATGGAAACAACCCCCGGAGGGTCCATAAAAAGAAAGAGGAGGATGTTTCCTTGATACTACAAGGTCAAAAAGGCAGTCAGAACGTGCCTATAAAGAGGAGAAACTACTCCCCTTTCCAAGCACAGTATTCAAACCCTCCATTGCCTAAAGGTGGAGAAGCAAAGCACCCTCGAACGTTCACACCCTTAGGGGACTCGCTGGAGAATATTCTTGCTCTTGTGACTACTCAGAAGAAAATCACACATCTTCTTCTACCAGCCAACCCTAATGGGAGGGGTTTCAATGCTACTCGGAAGTGTGCTTATCATGCCAGAGCACCTGGACATGATACTCAAGATTGTTGGTCCTTGAAACATAATATCCAAGATTTAATAGACAACGGGGAGATCGTGGTAACCAAACCAGATCAACCTCATATGCAAGACAACCCTTCCTCAACACAAAGAAGAAGAGGTCAACATGATTAGTTGGAGCACTGGACAGAGTTCCAATTTTAATAGTGAATCATCCCAAACCATCAAGGATGGTGTTGGCAGATGGGATTACACAAATTTTCAATTTGCTATGGAATGAAAGATGAAAGCTCTTTGTAAGTAAATTGAACAATTGGCAGAACTGGTGACCCATCAACATCAAGTCACACGCCAGTTAGTCAGCCAGGAGCATGTATGTCTCCTTCCTTTTGTTATAAATGCTCCATCATCACCTTCAGAAAGCAAAGCTATGGAGGATAAGGTTACGAAGAGAGCAAGTGATAAAGCCCGTCGGGATTTTGCCAATAAAAGGGAATTTACATACCTAGGCCAATCTATGGATGAGATATTTCAGATGCTAATCAACGAAGGAAGAATCACCTCCCTTCTACCTCCAATCAATCCCCGTTAAAGACGGTTCAACTCTGATGGAGTATGTCAATATCATTCACTTTCTCAATGTCACATCACAAAAGAATGCTAGGTACCCCGCCACCTTATTCAGAATCTAATTGACAGCGGTGACATGCAATTAACAGACGATGACACTATGCTACTCGAGAGTGGGAATACATGTCCTACCAAATGGAAGGGGCTAGTAGTAGTTATATCCGCTGAGGCTGATGAGACTGTCAAACCATTTCCCATACAAGCAATTCAACTCAAAGGAGCTGATAATCCTTTGAAAGTGGCTGCACCAGAGCCAAATTCTTTACCCTTCAGACCACAGTATCCTGTTATCAGCTTACATAAAGTCCCATGGAATTATGGAGAAGCTGAAGCGTCCACGTCTCATACTACTGCTACAGTGTCGAAGGAAAATCCATTGTATCTTCCTCAGAGGGTGATGAAGCCCGCCATAAAAGCAAAGGGGACGATTCCCATGGAGAAGATTGAGAAATTCCTCCGCACTATGGGCCATAATGAAGCCAAGGTGGTTCTAAGCTTAAGAGAAGCTCCACATCAGATCTCTATACTGGACTTGGTTTTCTCTTCTGAGGATCACATGAAGATCTTATTAAAGGTTTTGGAAGAAGCCTACTTGCCAAAATAAGTGGATGTGGAAAAATTTCAACATCTGATTAATCACATTTTAACAAGAATGTGATATCCTTCACTGATGGCGACATACCGCCCGAAGGGACTGGTCATTGCAAGCCGTTGCACATTGCAGTTTTGTCCTCTGGGTATATGTTAGCTGAAGTTTTGATAGATGGAGGTTCGCCTCTGAATATCTATCCTTATGCCACCTTAGTGAAGATGAACGTCAATCTCAAACGGATCTGAAGCAGCCATACGTTTATCAAAGTTTTTGATGGATCCCGATGAAATTTTGTCGGAGAGATTGAGCTGCCAATTGAGATTGGTCCTAATACATTCAATGTATCCTTCCACGTCCTCAAGATAGATTCAGGATACAACCTACTATTGGGGAGACCATGGATCCACATGGCTAGAGCCGTCCCTTCTACACTGCATCAACAACTTAAATACATTGTCAATAATAGCCTAGTTACTGTCAACGCTGAGCCGGAATCTCCTAAACAAGGAGACCTACCAATCATCAGCTTCAATTCAGAAGTTGAGCCGACTAGTTTTCATACTTTGGAAGTGAGTAACACGCAATACCATCTTGTTGGAGCACCACTTCCCGTACCCAAGATTTCTGCAAAAGTGATGGCAGCTACCCAAGAAATGATGTGATTGGGTCATCAGCCTGAACAAGGGCTGGGGAAAAATCAGCAGGGTATTAAGTACCCAATTCAAGTGTCTAGTCAAACCAGGACAACCGGACTAGGATATTCTGCCAGTTCTAGTCACATGAATCCTCATAAGCACAAGCAGATTCCTCAAGCTTCCACCACACGATAATTTTCTCCACCCGCACCTCATGAGATGATACAGTCTTCGGTAAAGGTGCCAGCCCATGTAATTGCTATGCTATTTCCCAAACCAGTACCTTTTAAAGCAAAAGAGGTCCTGATCCCTGATCCCGAAGTGGAAGAGAGGGAAAGAAAACGTAAACATAACATCTCATTGATGATGTTAGGCATAGACATCATTGTCCATGGTGAACATACAAACAGATACACCCCAGACGATAACGATTGTCATTCGGCCTCATCAATGTAGGGAAACCTATTAGCGAGCCATGATGGCTCTTTTCCATGACTTAATGCACAAAGAGATAGAGATCTACGTAGATGACATCATTATCAAGTCCCGAAGTGAAGAAGACTACTTAGACTATCTCAAAAAGTTCTTCAACAGGTTGCGTAAGTACAACTTGAAGTTGAATACAGCCAAGTGCGCCTTTGGCATTAAATCAGGTAAGTTGCTAGGTTTCCTAGTCAGCCACAAAGGGATTGAGCTGGATCCCACCAAAATCCAAACCATCAAGGAAATGCCCATTCCTCAAACAGAGAAGGAAATACGGGGATTTTTGGGAAGAATCAACTTCATTATTAGGTTTATTTTCAACTCACAACAACTCCTCCATGAAATAGAACGATGAGTGTCGGAAAGCCTTCCTTGCGATCAAAGAGCAGCTGGTTAACGCTCCTATTTTGGTACCTCCCAGGGATGATGTTCCCTGTTCATGTACCTGTCCATTAATGACAATGCTATGGGCTGCATGCTGGGGCAAAAAGACGATAGAGGCCAAGAACGAGCTATCTACTACCTCAACAAAAGATTCAGCAGCAGTGAACACAAGTACACTCTAATTGAGAAGACTTGTTGTGATTTAGCATGGGCTTCCATGAGGTTACAACATTACCTCTATGGTCACACAACCCATCTCATATCCCGCGTGGATCCTCTTAAGTATGTGTTCAGTAAGCCCAAACTGAATTTTTGACTGTCAAGATGACAGTTGATCCTACAACAATTTGATATCGTCTACGTGACACGTAATTCTGTCCAAGGTCAAGGAATTGCGGATCAACTGGCCACCGCACCTGCAGGGGATTACAAACTCTTGGAAACATATTTTCTCGATGAAGGGGTAATGGCAGTTCAGCAACACCATCAGTACGATGCATGCTATACATGGAAAATATATTTCGATGGAGCTGTTAACACAGAAGGTTCTGGAGTTGGAGCAGTTCTAGTATCCGGTACGGGGGAACAGTATCCCGTCGCAGTCAAATTACAGTTTGTCAGCACCAATAACACAGCTGAGTATGAAGGATGTATCATGGGGTGTAATAACCCGATATTTTCTATATAAATAAATGAGAAATTTTGCATATAATTTTTTTAAAAGATGGGAATGTGTGCCAAGTAATGTGTATGTATATATGTGATAAATAAAATTTATTTATTACATGAATAATTTCAAATAATTTTATTTTAGAATTATTGATTATTATAAAGTATATTCTTATAATAACTAATTTTATAGTAGAAATGTCTTTATTATTTATTTTCTATGAAAAATATGATTATATATTATTTAAATAATATATGAAATGATTATAAATTATTATAATAATTATATTATTTTAGTTCGATTATTTAAGTTAATTATTTTAACTTAATTAATAATGTTATATATGAAAGATAAATCGGATATAGAATCCAAACCCTAATTTTGGATTTTGAGTAATGAATTAGAATAATAATATTATATTAAATATAATATTATTTTTTAGTATTATAAATATATACAGTATATGTGTAGACTGGTAATGGTTAGTCAATTATTGTGTATCACGACAAACCCTAGTATTATTGTCATAAACCATAATTGGAAACTCAAAACTGGAGTTTAAGATCGGTTAAAAATTGTGTCATTTGAATTACGTTGCATATTGTAGAATTTCTGTTAATTAGGAAAACCCTAATTAATATTTAAAAACCCTAATTATAATTAGAAACCCTAATTTACTAATTAGGAACCCTAATTGCTAAAATTAGAAATCCTAATTATTATTTTAGTAAACTGAATTGTTAATTTGGGAACCCTAATAATATTAAGGAACCCTAATTATTTATAACCCTAATTTTAATTAGTAAGTCTAATTAAAATTTTATTAGACTTTAAACTAAAATTTTCAAACCCTAGAAATTATTTGGGAAACCTTAAGGTTTAAAATCTAGTGATTAAACCCTAGATTCAAGTACCATGGACAAGAATACCATTAAAATTGCAAGGCAAAATGACCATTTTACCTTTTTTGTCCCATTCTTGAAATTAATGCTAGCAAATCTTACCATATCTTGGCAAGCCACCACTCTAGTCTAGCTATGAGCGATAATACTCCAACTATCAGCCATCTAACCAACCAAGATCATTGCATACAAGTTATACATATAGATTAAGAGAGAGAAAGTGCATTATTACTCCGTTTGTGCAACCAACACCCAACCAAACTCTCTCAAGCTCAAACCCATGAAATTTCCTTGCTAGATCAGTCACAAAACAAGCCCCATAAATTTCTCTAACTGATCATAAGCCATGAATCAAGAACTTGTTCATAAAAAGGTATGAACCCTAAAAGAAATCTAATCTTTAATCTTGTGTTAGATGTTAAGTTTTTTGTGTTAAATATGTTGTGTGGAGTCTAACAAAGTGATCTGTGTTGCTAGATGTTAGATCCATAACATCTAGAGGCTCGAATTTGTCATTTTTCAGAATCTGGAAAAAAATTATTTTGTGTCTGACAAGCAAAAGTCAGAGGCTGTAGATCTCTCTCTGTTTATGATTTGGTGTGTTTTAAAGTTTTAGATTTGTAGTATGCTATGAGTTCTGTAACCTAGAACTTGTAGCAGGACCAGATCAAGCTTAGAATGTCAGATAATCATGGTCAAAGGTCATTGACTGACCATGACTTTCTAAAATCTTGAAAACCCAAATCGTGCCCAGAAAGGGCCTGACAACTTTTTCAAGCAACTAGATCTGCCAGTGTGTTGTTGTTTTGATTCTGTTATTGTAACTAAGTTGTAGCTTGTTATGTGTAATATGGATACATGCTTTTAGATCCCTTAAATCATCAATATATTGAACACAGTGGAAGGTCAAACTAGCCTACTCGTTCACGAAATCTGTTTATGGAAATTCCAGAAAACTCAAGAATATGTCTTCTGACATGGTTTGACCATCTTAGATCTACTTGATCTGTTGATGTTATATGTGTTTTATATACTAGATCTGTAGTATTACATGTTTTCTACAATCTGGAACCATTGTATCACATAAAGCAAACTTAGAACGCGAGATATAAGGATCCAAAGTAGCACCCTCGTTCTGTTCTTCATTTCTGGAAAACCCAGAAATGAAGAACAGCCTCTGACATGATTTTCTGAAGCTTAGAGCTTTCTTATTGATGATATTTAGGCTTGAACAATGATCAAACTAGATAACCTGTTAGTTAGTCTACAAGGCCCGACGTCTAACACAACTATAACATGAACCGATCGACCAAATAAGGTTAATGAAAGAAAGCGTTGATTGCCATGACTAAAAAATTAAAGGCAATTTCAAAATATAATGAACACGTTCTGACTGTTAGTTCAAAACTTAATAACTTTCGATTGTGATGATGTATGACCTGATTATTGGTTGTTACATGTAGTGTTACACTAGTTCTACAAGATTCAATCATTACCTAGCCAGCCCAAAAACACATCAGCATTAATCGATTTATCATGGTCAAACCTACCCACTCGAAACTGTCTATGAAGGTTCTAGTTTTCTCAAGAACACCTAAGGCGACACTTACTGTCGCCAAAGGGCTTTAGCGACAGACTTATTAAAATTAATTAATTTAATTTCTAAAAATCATTTAAAAATAGAAAATAATTTCGAAAACTACAAAAATTATTTTAAGTTATAAAAATTAACTTTTAATAATTTGACATATTTTTCATAAATATTAATATTTTTTGGATATTATTGAAATTTAATTTATTTAATAAATGCATTAAATAAATTAATTAAAAATGATTTTATTGTATTAAAAATCATTTTAAATAATAATAAGGTATTTAATAATATTTTAAGTTATAAAACATAACTTATAATATTTAAGATAAGTTTCATTAATTATTTAATATTAATGATATTAGATTTATTTAGTAATTATATTAAATAAAATAATTAAAAATAATTTTAATATTATAAAAATTATTTTAAATGAAAATAAATAGTTTAAAAAATATTTTAAGTTATAAAATATAACTTTTGATATTTAAAGTTAAATTTCATTAATAATTTTATATTAATGATATTTAATTTATTTAATAATTATATTGAATAAATAAATTAAAATGGTTTTATTGATTTAAAAATCATTTAAAAGGATATAAATGAATTAAAAATATTTGAAGTTATAATAAATGACTTTTAATATTTTTAATGATTAATACATTAATATTTAAATATTAATGGTAATTATTTAAAATGATTTTAAATGTTTTAAAAACTATTTAAGGGTAATATTAATACTTTTAAAAAAATTGAGTTATTATAAATAACTTTAATATTTTGGCAATGGTTTTATTAATAGTTTAATATTAATTAGATATTAATGATAATAGAATTATTTAATATTTAAATCATTTTATAATGATTTCTGTGTTTAAAAAATTATGATAAATTATAATAATTATTAAAAATTAATATAAGGCTATGAAAGATAATATGACTGATATTTAAATTATCTAATCGAATATTGAACTACAGAATATTGTTTTAGACTCGATAATTAACCGAATAAGCCGTCGGTACACCGTAAAGTTTCAGAAATTGATCTAGACTTGTATAATTTGACTAGATAAGTGTTTGTTCGTGAACCAATGACTACTAAACATATGTGACAATGTGATTATGTTATGTGCTGACTGCAAATAACAGTACTATGTGTTATGATACATTATTCTAATCGAACGAATGATCTCATTAATGATAAATTTCAATATAAAAGATTAATCTAAGTTGCGTTATTGTAAGCAGCAGCTCAGGTATGTATTCTAACTTTACATTTCCTTTATGCAATGGACATGAGTAAGAAAGTTTCAAAATCATATTATTGTGCCAGATTATTAACTCTATTGTTATTGATTATGTATCCAATTGTTCATATTCATACAAGTTCTTAAATTATCCGATCATTGTTTATTAACACAATATTAGTACATAATCCAGATATTTATTCTGTTCGTTAGTTTCTAAATATGGTTATACAAGTGTCCCCACTTGGATAATCATTGTATTTAATCACATGTTAATACATACGTATTGATTTCCAATATGTGTACGTTGACTTAAAAGTTGTCTAACTTATTTGATTTGGCTAGACACAAACATAGAAAAATTGTTGAACAAGATAGAACTTTATTGTATCCAACCAGATTATTTTGGTTCAAATTCCCGACTAAGTATGAACATCCCGAATATGAGAAAACTTTTGTGCACCTAAGGTGGATAAGGTAAATAATAATATCGTTCTTACATGTAGTTTTGATCAATACAGGGCATAACGGGCTGATCACCCCACGTGCTTGTAAGTTATGACGATTTACAGATGAAGTTCGGTTTAACCTTTTCGAAAATAGATAACAATGTTCATAGTCTGTCAAATGATCTCAAGTTATAGTCAGTACATAGTTTAAAAAATTTGATAGAAAATTGATATGTTGTTATTATTGGTTCAGCTTACTTCAGAACTGTTGATTCGTTGTAGAAGTGTCATTCAAAGAAAACATTTAATCCTTTTAGCTAATATCTATTGTTGTTATTACTTGCTGGGCAATTAAATGCTAATTCTTGCTTTAAATTTAAATATTTTCAGCTAAGTATGATCAACCCGAAGGATCAACCAAGAACAAGGGGAAAGGAAAGCTATTCGAATGAATTTTATAATATTTTGTGTAATAGTTAAAGTTTATTAAGACAATGATACTTATTATCTATGATGTAATGAGTGTTTTAAGGTCACGTACCTGGGAGTAGACTTTGATGCATATGTAAATTAAGTTTGCTATCTATATTATTGTTATTATTATTGTATAATTCCGCTCATAGAAAATGGTATCGTGAAGCACCGATTTTGGGTTTCAAGAACCTGAATTTGGGGGCGTCACAAGTTGGTATCAAAGCTTTAGGGTTAGAAACCTTAGGTGGGATAGACCTTAGGCTATAACCTTAGAACAGAGGGAAACGTTGAAAATACAAATAACTCATATAGAGTTTAAAAGGAGATGAATTGAATAAATTCATCGTTAAACAAAATAAAAGATAACTTTTATAAAATTATTATTTACTATGTGTATATGCTATATGCTAATCAGGATAATTCATGTGTGTAGATGTCAGGAGGAAAAGAATTAGGATACCCTCAGATTGTAAAGAAGGGACCAATATCAAAGCCAATAGCTGAAATAGAGGCTCACAGTGCAAGCAACCTTGATGAGGTGGTGGTATTGGAAAATGTAGTACCAGATCCGGAAATGGTGGAACTGACAGATAGTTATTCAGACAATAAAGTTGGAGCTGATCAAGCATCAACGAAGGTGCAGAATCTAAAGAACAAGGTTTCTTCTCTAAAAAAGCTGTGGGAAATAGAAAAGCTACTAAATAACCAATTGCGAAAGGCGTTAATAGAAACTATAGAGGAACAAGATAAGCTTAAAATCCAAATTGATCAAATGGGAACCAGAAGCAACAGATCATGCGTAACTCCGAGCAAAAAGGGGAAAAGAAAGATGAAAGACCGTACCTTAGGAAATAAGTAGAATTAGTAGTTGATTATGTATGTTTGATAATGTACGTGTGTAATGTAATTGTTCGGGAGCGTTTTACCGATCTGCGAGTGGGCCGAAGGTCTGATGCTATAAAGGGGTGTCGAGCCCATTGGGCCAAATCCCTCAAGGATGATAAAGGGGTTCGGGCATCCGAGTCCTAGAGACCAGAGCCTTATCCCTGGTATGGTGTTCGGGTATCCGAGTCCTTGGGGCTGGAGCCCTATTCTGGAGGGAGAAGTTCA
Organism: Panax ginseng; assembly: GCA_020205605.1. Classification (NCBI taxonomy): domain Eukaryota; kingdom Viridiplantae; phylum Streptophyta; class Magnoliopsida; order Apiales; family Araliaceae; genus Panax; species Panax ginseng. The sequence goes on along the minus strand of CM035139.1, from coordinate 85,354,071 downwards.
TGGTCGGGCCTTCGAGCCTTCTGGGCCAAAGTTCGAGTTATACATCGAGTTCGGTTGGATTGGGTCTGTGCAGTGGGCTGTCCTGCGTGCAGAGTCTAAGGTCCGAGCCATATTTGAATAAGGTAACTACAAAGGTAGTGATTGGATTGGGTTCCACTTCCACCTTTTAAGGAGATTGTGTTGGAACCAAATTATGGTAACTGTCATAATTTAGGAGTCCTAATATGACTCAGAGAAGGATTCTAAGGAGATGAGGCATTATAAATACAAGGCCTAGGGTACGATTATGAGGTAATACCTACTTTTGAGCACTAAACACTTAGCCTCCATTGTTAAACCTTGTGAACGGCCTGTACTTATTCTCACACCGGAGCTATCCCCCGGCGGCACAAGCCGTCAAGCTTCTGTGTGATCTGTTATCGTCTTGGTGTTCTAGCGCATGGATTCTCGTGATTGACGCCGCCAATTGAAACTTGGCGTTAACATTGGCGCTAAAAGAAGGGTTTTAGTGCTTAATCAATCATAACTGACTTTTCCGATAAGAGGCCATGGCGAGCAGGGAGAATAGTGCTTCTAACCAGGAAAAGGTGAAAACACACTAGACCACCCAGGTGAGAGGGTCGGTCAAAGATAGATTGGGTTCCAGAATCCAAAGTGACCAGTAGGAACCAGCTGCTTCCCTCTGGCGATGGCTCTTCCATGACAGCCATCATACCCCCAACCAGGCTAGTCACGCAGATGAGAATTATTCTTGGGCACTTGAGGTACACGTGAAAAGCTGAGGCGAAGGCAGTCGAGATCAGAGGGAGTTTATTCTGCAGAAGAAGATGTAGCAAAATAGAGACGCCATAATAGCCTTACGTCTTCAACAAGATGAGCTAAAACAACAGATGGAGCAGATGGCTGGGGAGCAGGAGGCATCCTCAAGACGGTGGGCATCAGAGCCGATCCTGGTCACCTCGACGGGGAGTGGCGGAAAAGGAAAGGGGCAGGCATAGAAGCCACTCTCAAGACAGTCGAAGCAGAAGAAAGAGCCGCTCGGCAGAATGGAGATCAAATTATCAAGGCCGATCGGGACAGAGGAGGCGGGACACGTCTCCCAAATACGGGAGGGACAGACACCGATCGTCCCCTCGTAAAGAGGAGACCGACCCCCTCACTCGATGGGTTGCTGAATTGGAGAAGTTGCTGTTAGTGAAGAATTCAATGGGGACGCCTTCGATTTGCATAGGGTTGCCTTTCTCCCCTGAAATCAATCATGTGACGGCCGACCCCAAAAAGAAGATGCCCCCAATGGAGACCTATGATGGACTGGGGGATCCATATGACCACTCAGACGGGTATGATAGGCTGATGAAATACTACGACCATTCTGATGCTACCAAGTGTCACATGTTCGCAATGACTTTGAAAAAAGAGCGGTCCAGAATGGATGGGAACTTTGGCAGCAAGATCGATCAATTCATGGAGTGATCTTCGGGAAAAATTCCATGCTCGGTTCAGAAGTAATAGAAGGTGAGGAAAGATCACAGCTTCCCTCATGTAGGTCAGACAGAAGTCATATGAAAGCCTGGGTCAGTACGTCAAAAGAATTCGAGAGGCTGTGGGGTCGGTAGCAGAGTTAAACTCCCAACAAGCCTTGGGATTCTTCACTACTGGTCTAGACATCGGGAAATCGAAGAAGTTGATGAAGGATCTAGTGATCAACCCTCTGGTAGATTTGACAAAGGCCTTCCACTGAGCCGAGGGTCACATAGCAATAGAAGAGGAGATGGAAAATTTTAAACCCCACTCCCAATCTTATAAGAAGTCTAAAGATTGGGACAAACAGAGTTACCAAAGGTCCGATAATTAGGGGAAGTCTGATAATTATGGTAAGAAAAACTAAAATGGGGGAGGTTCAGGCAGCGGACGACCACCTTTCCCTGAATAAGAATGCCTATACCGCGCTTAACAATGATCGGGCTAAGATATTGGAAGAGATGCGGAACAAACCTTTCTTTGAACCAAGCCACCCGATCCCGAGGCCTGGAAAGAGAGGTTGAGACAAATATTGTGCATACCATCAATGTCGGGGGCATACGATGGAGATGTGTAACGGCTTGAAAGATTTAATAGAAAAGAATGTCCAGAATGGGAAACTGGTGCAGTATGTGGTCGGTCGGGAAGGTTCAGAGGCACCCCGGGAGGAGAACTGGGAGCCAACTCGGGAAACACAGCTGCAACCGCACCCACAAGCCCGAGGGGTGATTGATGTAATTTCGGGCAGGTAGGTATGGCGTGTAACCGGAATAAAGAGGAGTGGACATCTCGAGGCTGTATTGTCGGTAGCAAGTTCATCGCCTAGAAGGGATAGGGCCTACCCAGGAGTATCCATCTCATTCTCAGATGAAGATTATCCTACCGATCACATTGAACAACATGACGGGGAACTGGTAATAACAGCATAGGTCGGGCCAGTAGACATGAAAAGGATGATGATCGATAATCAATCCTCGGTCGACATACTGTATACGCATGCCTACCAGAGGATGGAATTAGAAGGGAAGAAGATGGAATTGGGCGGAGAGGGCCCGTTGTATGGTTTTAACGGGGACCCGGTGCATGTTTTGGGCACCATCGAGTTACCCGAATTTGGGGGCGTCACATCAATGCTACTCGAAAGTGTTATGGAGAAACCACAATGCTGAAGAAGCAACGTGGAAACTCAAAAGTAAAATGAAGGAAGATTTTCCTCATTTGTTTATGTAATTATAAGTTAGATTCTGGGGACAGAATCCTTATAAGGGGGAGAGAATGTAACGCCCGAGAAAATTAGATTTTTATGACAATTAAATTTTTATTTGATTATGTGAATTAAATGAATTTAATTGATTTATTTTGTGAGTAAGCTATGTGAAGGTCGTTCTATGACCTATGATGTGTTTATATGGTTAGTAATCTAACTGCATGCTAGAATTAATTGTTTAGAATTTCCAAGACGAAAATAAATGTTTTCTGATAAATTTTCGTAAAAACACTATTCATCCGTTTCTGTTCGGGGAATTATTTTGAAATTCTAAGAAAAGCGTAATAATAGAATATCGAGATGAGATGAAATATCTGATAATGTTTCATTTATGGCAAACGAAGTTTTCACCTGCGGACTTAAAACCTAAGGGTTGAGTAGAATGATTTCCGAGAAGGAAATGAAACGCGTAGAAGGAATTGCGTTATAGTTAAAGCAGGTGTTATACAAATATGATACTATTTAGTATCTACGTATAATACGATGAGTTAATACGAAGTACAATACGATTATAGTATGAGTATTGTACAGAGAGAATACATGAATTATATGTATAGAACACGATTCGTATTATGGAATTAAGTTAAGACTTAATGTTAATTCATTTGGGCTGGATTATGTTTAGTCTAACCAATTGAATGAGTAAGCCCAAGGGATTATTGTGTTAAGCCCAAGTTAAGGCCCAATATTAGATTGGTTAAGCCCAATGCAAGAAAACTGAACTGCGGGTCGAACCAGTGGGTTACCGAATGGGTAAAACCCATGGGGCAACCCATGGGGATGACCCATGGGCATGGTGGGCCAACCACTTGGTGTGCAAGGCAAGAAAATCACTTGGTCACCAAGTATTTTACTTGGTGACAAAGTGTTGAATAGTAAGGAGGTGGTGATGTATTGTCCAATTTTCCCTCCATTTCATTTGCTTATAAATAGAAGGCTAGAGTTGGTCATTTGAAGGTTTTTAAAATTGCCAACATATATTTTAAGAGAGAGAAAGAGCTAGACTCAAGTAAACAATATACTTTGAAGCTTTGCCTTAGAGTTTTTCAAGATTACCTAAGAGTTCTTAAGATTCTGTAAAGGCTGTGGTCAGTCGATTAAGTTATTTGAAGACGCTGAAAGGCAAGTTTTCTTAACACTTGTCTAACCTTCACGTTAGCCAAGTTTTATGTGATTCATTGTACTGAACTGCACGACTGGTTTTAAAGAAAGGGTCAATGCCAGATTTAACTCGGCTAGACTACTCATAAGATATAGATTGATTTGTATACCTATCTTTCTATATAGAAATGTTAACGCTATCCTATGCCTAGTAATTGGTACGGATGTGAAGGTAAGGTTTGTCTATGAACAAACAAAAGTATTTTTCATCGATTATTAGATGGGCACGCGAGTTTGCCAAATGTTAAATATAAATACATTTAACGAATGAGTGTTGATCAACATAGAGTAATATAGGCCGATTACCTAGAAGTGCTCATAAGTAATACAGATGTACAACCTTAGTGCTGTGATATCCTTTTCAAGTATGAAAAACAGAAGCTTACTTGTTCATGGTCTATTAATGGGTTCGTAATTCCTAATCTACTCTATACTTTGGGAATTGATGATATAAAATGTTAAAGTATTATTGTTTCATAATACTTCATAACTATTTGTTCAGTTATGTATGAATGGTTATTTAATTCACGAATGTGGTATTACTGTTATCCTTTGTTAAAACTTATTGAGCTTGTTATGCTCACTTCTTGCGTGAATTATATAATCGCAGTTAAGGATGAACGTTCTAAGAATGCTAAGAGAGATAAGGGCAAAGCTAAGATGGATTCTTAACCATTGTGTAATAGATTAGTATGTTTGTATGTATTATACATTATGAACAACGAACGATGTAATCAGTTTATGAACCTGGGAAGGATTATACTTTGATTGTAATAAGAAGATAGTAATTACATTCATTATGTTGTATTTCAATGGAATGATTGTATAGTTATGAGTACAGTGTAGCACCATATATCGGGTTGGAAGATACCCGAATTTGGGGGCATCACATCAATGCTACTCGGAAGTGTGCTTATCATGTCGGAGCACCTGGACATGATACTCAAAATTATTGGGCCTTGAAACACAAGATCCAAGATTTAATAGACAACGGTGAGATCATGGTTACCAAATTAGATCAACCTCATGTGCAAGACAACCCTCTTCCTCAAAACAAAGAAGAAGAGGTCAATATGATTAGTTGGAGCACTGGGCAAAGTTCCAATTTTAACGATTAATCATCCCAAACCATCAAAGACGGTGTTGACAGATGGGATTACACAAAGTTTTAATTTGCTATAGAATGAAAGATAAAAGCTCTTTGTAAGCAAATTGAACAATTGGCAGAACTGGTGATCCATCAGCATCAAGTCACATGCCAGTTAGTCAGCCAAGAGCATGCATGTCTCTTTCCTTTTGTTATAAATGCTCCATCATCACCTTCAGAAAGCGAAGCTATGGAGGATAAGGTTGTGAAGAGAGCAAGTGCTAAAGCCCGTCAGGATTTTGCCAGTAAAAGGCAATTTACATACATGGGCCAATCTATGGAGGGGATATTTCAGATGCTAATCAACGAAGGAATGTATATACAGAGATGTATTAGATGATGATATACTTAGGAATGTATGTACAGTTTTCCATTCCCTATATCATATTGCCATCTATTGTGTCACGCATGTTATTATGTTATGCATATGTATGTATGTCCAGAGATATTCAGTATTGACCCCTGGATGGTCTTATGACTTGGCCCGTACAAATGTCTTCTTCGACAGTTAGCCATATTGATCATACCCCACCATTATTGGTGGTATCTGGTATGCGATCGTGGTATAATAGCGTGTCACCATCAAATAAGGTGACTGTAGATCATCTATTGCAGCATACTATGACCTTGTTGATGTTTCAGGTTCCCACAGGATTCGTGGAGGGCATGTTGGAGCACTAGGTATCGGAAAGATAGGTTTTCTGATTTGGGACCCAGGAGTGAACTCCTACTAGGAGTATGCACATTTGACGATGGTGCCACTTGACAGACCTTGCGTGCATATGGCGATTGGAGACATGAGTAGGCAGTTCATGACCCTCACTAGATTGAGGGGTAGGGTGGTGCAGGATGAGCTCACATCTGGCCACGTTATATCCCAGCGTTTTTTGTTTTATAGATTTTGCTCAAAGGATAGTTATGCATGACATTCTAGGGACTTCACCACACCGGATGATCATTGGCGTTTGGCCAGAGTAGATATACTGCTATTGTGCGTACTGTCATATGTCTACATGCCACGTTACATGGATGAGTTGGACATAGGAGTCATCATGGCAGTGAGAGCTCTCAAGGAGGGTCACACCATCACACCGATGATCATAGCAGAGACTCTGAGGTCGGCCATATACTGCTGCACTTATCCAACGGGAGTGTTTACAGGCAGCTCAGTCATGCTGTATGTGTGGTTTATATCACACTTGAGACTGATTGGCACTTTCAGACGGCATGGGTATTGTTTCACCCATGATATAGCTATGTCATACTCCTTTCAGCCTACGGAGTGTATAAATGCTGCATCTTGGTCATCTTTCTTGGCAGGGATCAGAGATCTGTTTGCTATATTACGGTGTATAAGGCTTAGCTCACCCTACAGCTTCATCACTCATTCTCCGGGCATGAATTATCTTCATTTGGCTGGTTTGAGAGGGATGATCACCTATCACCCACTTGCCATGATGTATCAGTTTGACCAGTTTCAGGACTTCCATCCTTATGAGGGGGCATCGAGTCAGCTCTTCGCTTCTCGCCACTTATGAGCAAAAGATAGATCCAGGTTGTATGCTTGTTGGGATCAATGAGAGCTAGCTGAGTTTTCTGTCAGTCATTCGAGTTGTTCTGCAGAGTATTCCTCATGGATAGAGACAGAGACTGCATCGGCTGCGGTAGTATCCATAGTGCAGGGGACTGATTCCGACGTTGAGGAGCCTATGGAGGAGGCTGATATTCCCATCGAGGAGGATTTAACTGCTGGGTTGCCAACACTTATGATGGATTCTCCCACTACAACTGCTACTTTGATTCAGCATTCAACACAGTATTTGGAGCAGAGTCTACATCTGATGACCTTTAAGAGAGATCAGGCTAGGGCCTTGATGTTGATAGCTCTTGATGGGAGAGACATAACTCTATTAGATAGAGACAAGGCTAGATTAGCTAGAGATGCATTGATTGTAGAGTAGGATGCTGCTCTATCTATCCGGGATGTGGCCGTCATAGACAGTACTTCAGTGAGATCCCTTACGACTGACATCCTTGCCGATATGAGTGCATACGTTGATGAGCATCATGCCACCATGCAGTTAGCCTCGGATCTGCTAGCTCGTGTAGATACCATTGGGCAGGAGCTTGCAACTTTACCTCCTTCTTCAGAGAGGGATGCTATGTTAGATTTGATAGTCCGCATACACATAGATCCGTAGATAGACTTGTATTTTCCTGCACAGACTAGCTTTAGCTATTTTTTCATCTACAACACATATTGTATATATCAAACAGTATTATATATGACAGGGAAATATATTTTGATTCACTTCCCTTTCAGTTGTGCCATGATACTTGCTTGATATTTCACTATTTCTTCAGGGCTTCTGATCTTGATGCATTCTGAACTCATCCTTGATGTGTGAACATTGAGACGTCACATGATTTCTTAGAACTGATCATTAATCTGTTTGTATCCCTACAATCTTTGGTGTCTTGGGACTGGTTTCTGTATGAAGATGTGGAGATGAGTGTGGCTTTTCCTCTCTGAGATTGACCACACCACAGATGGTCGCTAGTACTCCTATTTGTGAGAAGCCTAGTTAATTCCATCTCTTATGGATTGTTGTTGCTCTTTGAGGCACAACCGCAGCTTAGATGGTTGTTGAATCTCCTATTTGTGAGGAGAGGTTAGGTAGTTCCATCCCTTTGGTCTAAAGCCAATGAAATGTGGTGGATTGAAGTTTGATCCTAGTACCATGTGACAAGTATTTTTGTTCTGGTAGGGGGTTAGACTGAACCATAAATGGTTGCATACGTACTCCTATTGAAGAGGAGATCAGGTATGCGTAGTTCGAACCTGGTGTAAGTGGATTTTCCTTCGACACTGTAGCAGTAGTATGATACGTGGATCCTTCAGCTTCTCCATAATTCCATGGGACTTTATATAAGCTGGTAACAGGATACTGTGGTCTGAAGGGTAAAGAAATTGGCTCTGGTGCAGCAACTTTCAAAGGATTGTTAGCTCCTTTGAGTTGAATTTCTTGTATAGGAAATGGTTTTACAGTCTCATCAGCCTCAGCGGATATAACTGCTACTAGCCCCTTCCATTTGGTAGGACAGGTATTCCCACTATTGAGTAGCGCATTGTCATCATCTACCAATTGCAGGATACCGCAGTCAATTACATTCTGAATAAGGTGGCGGAGTGCCCAACATTCTTCTGTGCTGTATCCGCGAGAATGTGAATTATATTGACATACTCCATCAGAGTTAAACCATCTTGAATGGGGATTGATTGGAGGTAGAAGGGAGGTGATTCTTCCTTCGTTGATTAGCATCTGAAATATCTCCTTTATAGATTGGCCCAGGTATATAAATTCCCTTTTATTGGCAAAATCCCGACGGGCTTTAGCACTTGCTCTCTTCGAAACCTTATCCTCCATTGCTTCACTTTCTGAAGGTGATGATGGAGCATTTATAGCAAAAGGAAGGAGTCATGCATGCTCCTGGCTGATTAACTAGCGTGTGACTTGATGCTGATGGGTCACCAGTTCTCCCAATTGTTCAATTTTCTTACAAAGAGCTTTCATATTTCATTCCATAGAAAATTGAAACTTTGCGTAATACCATCTGTCAACACCGTCTTTGATGGATTGGGATGATTCACTGTTAAAATTGGAACTCTGTCCAGTGCTCCAACTAATCATTTTGACCTATTCTTCTTTGTGTTGAGTAAGAGGGTTGTCTTGCACATGAGGTTGATCTGGTTTGGTAACCACGATCTCACCGTTGTCTATTAAATCTTGGATCTTGTGTTTCAAGGCCCAACAATCTTTAGTATCCTATCAAGGTGCTCTGGCATGATAAGCACACTTTCGAGTAGCAGTGAAACCCCTCCCATTAGGGTTGGCTGGTGGAAGAAGATGTGTGATTTTCTTCTAAGTAGTCAGAAGAGCAAGAATATTCTCTAGCGAGTCCCATAAGGGTGTGAAAGTTCGAGGGCGTTTTGCTTCTCCACCTTTAGGCAATGGAGGGTTTGAAGACTGTGCTTGGAAAGGGGAGTAGTTTCTCCTCCAGATAGGCATGTTCGAACCCTTTTGACCTTGTAGTATCAAGGAAACATCGTCCTCTTTCTTTTTATGGACCCTCCAGGGGTTGTTTCCATAAGATCCGGATTGGATGTGCTTAGTAATAACTTTAAGAGCGGCTAGGTCTTGAATCTTTCTTAACTTTAATCCCATCTCAGCCATCTCTCTGTGCTTGATCATTTCAGAAAATGGTTTTCCAATACCAGCTAAGACTCTCTCATAGAAAGGAGCTTCTTGTATGTCTATGAAAGTCATGACCATTTCTAACTCTGTCATAGAAGGAATAACTTGAGCAGCTAGGCGCCTCCACCTTTGAGCGTACTCTCTAAAAGACTCATTAGACTATTTCTTGACCTTGGTAATCTAGTCCTGGTCAGGAGCCATCTGAGATTGAAAACTCTACTAAGTGAGGAAGGCATGGGCTAACTCTTCCCAGCTATGGATCTTTGAGTTGTCAAATCTGGTATACCATGAACGGGCTTCTCCAGTTAGCTTTTCTGGATAGCTACACTCTGAGCTTCTCATTTTCTATATAAGATCTAAGTTCTCCAATGAACACTTTTAAATGTCTGTAAGGATCCCCTAATCCGTCATACTTTTCAAAGTCAGGGGTTTTGAATTTCTCTAGATAATGAACACCAGGGAATATGCAAAGGTCAAGATATGAAACACTTCCATGTGTTCCAATCCCTTTGAGAGCACGAATAGTTTCTTCCATTTGAAGGACTTTCTTCCTGATATCATCAGTGTCCAGATCTCCTTTGAGATGGGTGTTTTCAGGGTCTGTGTTGGTCGTATCCAACTGAGGTTCTGGATTTGTTTTATCCAAACCTTGTGTTCCTCCTTGTGTAGAGGATTCTGTATGTATAGGAATTTTTGAGCCCTGAGTAGACTGATGCAATTCTTTAAGCAGAACAACCAAATCTGTAATTTATTTACTTAATCCATCAAATTCTTCTCGAGAAACGGCATTAGACTTGTCAGAAGAAGACATGATTGGCTGCAAGTTCGTGGCTTTTTTAGATTTTGAGTGGGTAACAGGCCCAATTGTTTTCCTACAAAAGACTTATGTAGTTTAGTCTTAGGGATAATGCAAATGTTTACATGCTATGTGATATACCCGTGTTAGGAATATTATCCTGCAAAACGGATGTTAATTGATAGCATGTCATGTATGTGCAAATATTCTTCATATTTTCCATTACATAAAGATGAACATGGAATAAAATTACAAGTAAATGCTTTTACAAGTAATAGAAAATGGAAAGTATAATGAGACTTTCCTCCGCGTTTGGTTTATCAGAGGCTGACCTATCTTAGGGTTACTCTCACGACTTTTTGGCATGAAGGTTCCCAGATCATCGCAATTTACTTGACGGGAAGTTAATCCTATTCTTTCAACTGGAGCGAATCTGGTGGTGCCTTTCCTGAGCCTCGTTGGAATTAGTCTCCCTACGAGTCCAGTAATCAAACACTAACAGGATAGCCTCCTGGTGGAGGAACCACACAACATACATTAACATACAACGTGTCTCAATGTTTATGAAAATGATGACATGTGCGAAGAAATAATATGACAGATAGATATATGGAAGTGCAGTAAGTAAAATGCATTTGTACACATTCATCATAAATGTAAATGCAACATTCACACACAAGCATATAACAATTTTGAAAAGCTTATAGTAATGGCTTAAACCCTCTTACTGGTCCCCAGCAGAGTCGCCACGTATCGACGTCGGGATTTTTATTTGTCCCTTTTCTATTCTTGTTCTTTGGTGTTCTAATGTTATGTGAGATTTGTTTGAAAAAACAAGTGAAAAAGGGCCAACATGTATTATGTCGACGATTTGATTGTAAGAGTCGCCAGTTGGTGTTTTTAACTGGTTACACCAACGCAAAGGTTTGCACATTGACCCAGTGATGTGACACTGCTAAACGGGTCTGCGAAAGTGAGATTCATTTTGGTTCGAGGGTTTGATTATTCGGAGGGAAGGTGTTAGGCACGCCCCGACATCCGTGTTGCCACGGTGACCGCCACTTTTCAAGAAACTGTTATATGACTGTGTGTGTGTGGATCAATGTGCAATTTATTTGGAAGTAGTACGAGGCCTCGTTCGCACCTATATACAAAGGGTTTGAATTTATATGAAAAACTCAGTTTTAAACCTGATATAGCATTGAAGTTTTGTAAAAGAGGTTTTTCAAACCCTGTGCTCAATAGTAATTAAGACCTTTTCATTTTATTATTAAATGTTCGGCTTGATTGCTTTTATTTTCGAGATGTGAAGCATCTTCGAGAAATTAATATATAGCAGTGCCGAACTCTTTATGGGCATGACAACCATCTAAGGAAATTCAAACATCATGAATAATTTACAAGTCGCTATAAATTGAAAATGTCCATCACAGAATCGAATCTAGATTCTAGAGATCAATCATGATCACATGATTCCTAGCTCACATGATGCCGCAGCTTTATATGAAAAGCAATAAGCAATTATATATATAAAAGGCATAAATGTATATATCTGAGACATGATCAACCACCACGAAGCACCTCCACGGGATCGAAATGTAAATATATAAAATGGTATATATATATATATATATATATATATATATATATATATATATATATACATGATCAACCACCACGAAGCACCTCCATGCGGGATCGAAAATTTAAATAAAGCAATAATGTGATCAACCGCCATGAAGTAAACTCAAAGCGGACCGAATGTAAAGAAAGCGAAAAAATGATCAATCGCCACAAGTAAACTCCAAAGTGGACGGAATGTAAATTATCTTCACACCCGGATTTCATGCGTCACTAGTATGTCATTCCTCCAAACATACGTCATTATATACTGAAATATAACAACATACATTCTAAATTCCCAGGTTCTAAAACCTTATAACTCCTTTCATTACAAATAACAATAATTACATTATTCTTTACATCTTACACGAGTGACTTTCATCCGCCACTAAAGATACATAAAAGTTCATTAAACTAAGCTAAAGTTCATTTAACTTTTTATATATTACAAGTCTTCGCTTGATCTTCACGCTCATTCACATACTGAATGGTACTGCATTTGGATACCAGTCAACTTGATCTTTACGGGATCCTTAAGTTCTTCATACATCGTTCACTGAAAATATTTTTCATTTAAAGCAACTATGAGCATTCAATTGCTTAGCAAGTCATAGCAGTTGAACAAACAACTTCAAGAGTTTAAACATTTCTTTAGAACTTTAATAACCGAACAAACATTATGAAACATCTTGAATAATAGGAATAATCTCAATTCATATCATTTTAAAACAATATTACCTTTCATTTTAAAATACTTTGATTCTTTTACAGTTTTCATATACATTCTGTCTGGTTAGAATCATTAGCATAGACTTAAGGATAATGTATAAACAAAGCATTCTCTTATTGAACAGTTAAATCACCGAACAGTTCATCTCATAAAAACACCAGAGTGTTCACATTGTGGCACAAGGCCTCATATGTTCTACAACTTTGTACAAATATCACACATTAGCACATAGACAGAACTTCTCAAATTTAACATCTGAGAAGTTTAAGAAACTAGCATTCATTTAGAATATGAATGAAGTTAGGAAACTTGCCTTACGCCCACTTCTATATTTTATGTTGAATCTGCTCATTCCAATTCCTATGTAGCATAAGAAAAAATAACACATACACCAATTAGTCATGTATATTTGACTTATGCATTAGTTTAAGTTTAACTTTACTTCTTAGGGTTTTGTTCTTGAAACCTAAGTTTACGTGACCAACTTTCATTACTGGGTTCTACGGCTTCATGACATACGGAGATGTCTTACTTATACGTTCATCATCTTTGATGTTTTACATTCTTATCTTCTTCTTATAACTTCTCTAGGACTCAGCACACATCGCTTCTCTGCTAGTAGTCCATATGGTACTCTGAGTGGTTTCCCATAAACAACCAACAAACAAGTTCCGTCTCGTCTACACTGCCATCACGATTGAGTTAGATCGGTTGCCGGTTTGTATATACCTTTGCTCTCTCTCAAGGAATTGTTTAGCCCGACTCCCATATGTCAACCATCAAAGGTTACGATTGCACCACAACCTAACTTATCTTAACTTATCCGAACTATTAACTATAATGTTTGTTAAGTCAATTTCTTATTCAATATGGCTTTCTAATAACTAAATGCCATACCTCGAGATTCATTCTTATCAACTCATTATTTTGTATACTCGGCTTTCATTAATCTTATTACCGTTTCATTACGGCTTTCTCGATAATTCATATCTTACTTACTACCTTCGTTAACGTCTACGTCATACAACCAGGGTATATTTAGAACGTTCATCCGACGCGAATACGATTCATGAGAATCGTTTACGTATTCAACATTCACGTTGCTCTTCTCTTAATCTCTTATTCAACCTTTACTCAAGGTTTTAATCACTTTCAATCTTTATCCATCCCATGAACCCCATGTTCATTATTCTTTCTTAATGTCGAAGTAATACTAATCGTTGTATGCTAAGACCGATCATTCATCGTAACTGCATTGCATTCACAACGTCTATACGCTTTACACTTATCTCTCATTACTACAACATAATATCAAAATATTATTCATAACCCTCATCAATCAACGTCTAAGGAATCACCATCATAGCAATCCCTCACGTTCTCTTAATGCGACTACGGTCCCCGGATATCGGTTCCGTAACCCGCATTTACATTCTTTATCTTTTACTCTCATTTAACCTTTTTGTTCAACCTTTATTAAAGGTTTAAAACACTTGATTAAGGGTTACATTAGTTGAACATTATGTTCTTTATCTTTCCTGACATTTCCCCTAAGAGTTGAGCAGTTAAAAGCTCTTCTCTGGCTTTTTCTACTTTGGCATTGTGCGCCTCTCTCTCTCTTTCTCTCTTGTACTGCATGACGTGAGTTTGCGCGATACCGACTCCTGCTTTGCAGTGCAACATTGCATTTCCACCTTACAAAAGCATGTTAGCGCCAGCGCTGAAGCCCTAACCCTAAAAAATTTCTCTAAGTGTTAAATCCAATTTGAGACGCTTACTTCCCGCTTTCATAACTTATTCATTATAACTCAAAACGAGGTCGTTCCAATGCCATTCCCTTCCTTTTCTTACGTACTTCAATCCCCCTTGGACAGAACTTCATTCTGAATCTGTTAACATGCCATTCAATTGGTTTAATCTTCACCCTTCGTTCGTTTTACATTTTTAACGCTCTTTGTTTGGTCATCCGTAATTCGGTCATCCGAACTCAGAACTCGTTCATTATTGAGTCCACGACTCACGTTTCCTACATTCTCTTACATTATTATGAAACCGTACACGTTCGGGTTCATTTACTAACTTTCTAATCGTTCGTCTTTTACAAACTTTTCGCCATAACTTCGTTATAGCTCAGTTTTAATCCGTTCTATCGTTCCTAACCAAGCAATAAGCATCTAACTTATACACGATGGTTTTAAACTTGTCCATCAAAAATAATTATCCTACGATGGTTTTAAATTTGTCCATCAACAACGTTCTTCGTGTTCTTCGTGTGTTCTTTGTTCGTTCTTCATTTTTAATCGATATTTTTTATTACGATTTCACTTTTTCTTAGAATTTAATGTTATAGAACACCATTCCTTACTTATTTCACCTACTCATTCATATAATCCACTCGAATCGTTCTAATTCATTATGAATCGTATACTTCCTTAAGAAATTTATAAACTAAACTTTAAATTCTTATTTCTTCATTTTCTCATGATTTCAACCATATGAAATCATTCTTACATCTTTTACTTCATATTCTCATTAAACTATGTCTTAACATAGAAAAATTCATTAAAAGTTCGGTTTTTGGATTACCTCTATTCTTTAATCTTCCTTCGTCGGACAAAGGATGCTCACGAGCAAGCTTTTCTGCTTCCTTTTCCTCTTCTTTCTCCCATCCAAACTCTCTCTATCTCTCTCAAAGTGTAGGATTTTCAAAATCCCAAAATAATGACATAAGCTTCCTATTTATAGAAAACCTAGGCTAGGGCTATTTTAGTCATTTTGCCCCCCCAAACCTCCTTACTATTCATGACTTAAGCACGAAGTTTACTTACTCCTTAAGTTTACTTAGCCCTTAAGTTTACTATTTTCACCTCCTTAGTTAACCTCCTTACTATTCACGAAACTTAGCCTGTAAGTTTTGTTGTTTCGTCTTTCGGGTTTCGTCTTATAGTTTTAAAAACTGCGATTCTCAGAATCCAACAATTTTTGGATATTTCATCTTTCCTTTACTAATTAACCTTTACGTATTCTTGGATTTTCTAAAAACTGAAAAAACACTTTTTGTGTCAAGCATTTTTCCTTCACGTTTTCCCTAACGTAGTTAAGCGAGTGAAAAGTACATAACAATACTTTTTGTCATTTTTATTTCGTCTGATTTTTGCACGTTTTTTGAGAAAAACTTTTATCGACTTACTTAACTTTTCACGACATATTATCATCAAATCTTTCGATGGAATGTCATTTTGACATCTTGAACTCTCGAAAAGGCTTAGGTTATTCAAACCCTAACCCTTAGGTTTTTATCGAATTGAATAGTGCCTATTTAAGTCTTTTCCCCGAAAAATATTTTTGTTCCCAAAAAATTTTATTTTTATCTTGAAAATTCTTACTCGTTCGATCCTAGCTCATAGCGAGAATCCTCCCGATTTATAATCATCCTAGGTTCTAGAATGATTAATAAACACATAGCACAAAATATTATTAATAAAAATTTATTTTATTAATAACTAATTCTTTAAACTTAAATTACGGACAATCCAAATTTTTGGGTTATTACACTCTTCCCTCTTATAAAAATTCCGTCCTCGAAATTTCTTAAAACCACACCCATACGGGTCATCACATTCACCCCTTCTTCACGAAATTTCGTCCTCAAATTTTAGCTTACTCTTCTTCTCAACTTCTCTTCAAAGGAGTCCTAATCTTTCAAACATTCCATCACCTTCATAACTTTATCAAAATTATGAAGTAGAATGAACAACGAGGAATATAAAAATTCCTTTAAAACATTTCATACTTTTTCTTTGAGGGTCAAATTGACCATGAACTCTTACTAGGTTTAACAACATGACGTCAGTAACCTTTCTTCTTCTGCGCAGTGGGTTTACAATCACCAAGAAGGTAAACTACCTCTTTTTCATATATAAGCGATCAACCCATTGTATAACCCCATTTCGGGGTGTGTTCACCTCGAGACTTAATCATTAGATTCCGCACCAAAAATAATTTGGTTTGGCACAACTTTCAAAGAAAGCTCGATTTTCTTTTAAACATGACATACTATTCGTCTTAGCCAAATCAAGTAGCTTAGACCATATCAATAAATTGGATATCAACTTGAAACATTCGTCTAGTCAACTCAATTGACATCGACTACTTCTTTAAATTCTTTTTAAATTCATCAAAACGTTTTATGACGTCATGATACCGTACTTTTCACGGTATGTTGAGGACTTCTTCAGTTTGTGACTTCGTCGTTATACATCATACCATAGCGGGTTGTTGATCCTAAGATCACATCCAACACTAGGTTCAATTACATTAACAACTCCATCTTTTTACCATTCTTGCATCGAATGCATGAATGATATAAAATTCATTTTGATATTTCAAATCAATTTTTGTCTAGCCGAAACAATTAGCATAGACATACCAAGAATAGTTCTTTAAAAATCCATTGGTTTCAAAAGTTGAACCAATTCTTTCATTTTCAAAACGCGCACATATAAGCACGATTTCAATAAAGTTCGAAATCTAGCATAGCTAGATGACTTAGAATATCCTATTCTACATCTTGCTTCATTGTCTTACTGCGACAATACTTAATCTTCTCTAGCACCTTCAATACTAAGCCTACTGAAAATAACTTGTTTTCAGTCTAAACATCCCTATACCTTAGTACAGTCCATCAACTTACCACACATTATGAGTTCAGGAACTTTCCACAATAATATGAGTTTAAGAACTATCCCAGACAGACCATAAGCGTCCATTCACTGAGAAGTTCAAAAACCTACCATATCATTATGAGTCACGAACGTACCATAAGTATGAGTTTCAAGAACTCGCACCTACCTTATCGTTCTCTACCTATCAAGTATATACATGAGAAAAGATTCACCTTCTCGTCATATACATCTTGACAGCGTGACCAATTCTAATGATTATCAATGTAATAAGCTAAGCAGTTGTTACACCAAGCACAAACCTCTGCCCATAACAAAGGTTCATACAACTCAGCTATCACATGAGTCCTCAATTGAAATTTTACAACTTCTAAATTTCTCTTTACTTAATACAAATTTTCTTTAATTCGTATGCTATCCTTTACAACTCAATCTGAGTTCTTCTTCCCGTACTACTTCATAGTACTATAAATCATTCATTGTTTAACAGCTCATCTATTACTACGATTCACTATGATCACGTGGTGATCTTCTTATCCCTCTCTCTACGATTATAGTCTTAGGTACTCTTACCTAAGATTTATAACCTATCAGCTCTGATACCAACTTGTAACACCCCAAAATCCGGTCTATCTTCACACCCGGATTCCGTACATCACGAGTACATCATTCCTCCAAACATACATCATTATATACTGAAATATAACAACATACATTCTAAATTCCCAAGTTCTAAAACCTTATAACTCCTTTCATTACAAATAACGATAATTACATTATTCTTTACATCTTACACGAGTTACTTTCATCCGCCACTAAGGATACATAATAGTTCATTAAACTAATCTAAAGTTCATTTAACTTATTTTATATTACAAGTCTTCACTTGATCTTCACGCTCATTCACATACTGAATGGCACTTCATCTGGATACCGCTCAGCTTGATCTTTACGGGATCCTTAAGTTCTTCTAACATCGTTTCATTTTGAAAATGTTTTTCATTTAAAGCAAGTGTGAGCATTCAATTGCTCGACAAGTCATAGCAGATTGAACAAACAACTTTAAGAGTTTAAACATTCCTTTAGAACTTCAATAACCAGAACAAAGGTTATGAAGCGACTTGAATAATAGGAATAATCTCGATTCCTATCATTTTAAAACAATATTCACTTTCATTTTAAAATACTTTCATTCTTCTACCTTTTTCATACACATTACATGCAAGCTAGAATCATTAGCACAGACTTAACAATAACGGATCATGTATAAACAGAGCATTCTCTTATTAAACAGTTAAATCACAGAACAGTTCATCTCATAGAAACACCAAAGTGTTCACATTGTGGCACAAGGCCTCATACGTTCTACCACCTTGTACAAATATCACACATTCGCACATAGACAGAACTTCTCAAGTTCAACATCTGAGAAGTTTAAGAAACTAGCATTCATTTAGAATATGAATGAAGTTAGGAAACTTGCCTTACGCCCAGCTACAGCTTATGCTTAACTGCTCATTCCAATTCCTATATAGCATACAAGAAAAATAACACATACACCAATTAGTCATGTATACATGACTTACGCATTGGTTTAAGTTTAACTTTACTTCTTAGGGTTACGTTCTTTGCAAACCTAAGTTTACGTGACCACTTTCATTACTGATTCTATGGCTTCATGACATACGGAGATATCTTACTTATATGTTCATCATCTTTGATGTTTTATATTCTTTTCTTCTTCTTATAACTTCTCTAGGACTTAGCACATATCGCTTCTCTGCTAGTAGTCCATATGGTACTCTGAGTGGTTTCCCACAAACAACCAATAAACAAGTTCTCATCTCATCTACACTTTGCCATCACGATGAGTTAGATCGGTTTGCGATTTTTTGTATATACCTTCGCTCTCTGAAGGAATTATTTAGCCCAGCTCCCATATGTCAACCATTAAAAGGTTATGATTATACCACAACCTAAACTTATCTTAACTAATCCAAACTATTAACTATAATGTTCGTTAAGTCAACTTCTTATTCCATTTGGCTTTCTGATAACTAAGTGCCATACCTCAGGATTTATTCTTATCCAACTCACATTCAGCTTTCATTAATCTTATTACCGTTCATTATGGCTTTCTCGATAATTCATATCTTACTTACTACCTTCGTCAATGTCTACGTCATACAACTAGGGTATACTTAGAACGTTCGTCCGCCGTGAATACGATTCACGAGAATCGTTTACATATTTAATGTTCACGTTGCTCTTCTCTTAATCTCTTATTCAACCTTTACTAAAGGTTCTAATTACTTTCAATCGTTATCCATCCCATGAACCCCGTGTTCATTATTTTTTCTTAATGTCGAAGCCATACTAATAGTTGTATGCTAAGACCGATCATTCATTGCAACTGCGTTGCGTTCACAGTGTCTATACGCTTTATACTTATCTCTCATTACCACAACATAATATCGAAAGGTTATTCATAACCCTCGTCAATTAATGTCTAAGGAATCACCATCATAGCAATCCCTCACGTTCGCTTATCGCGACTACGGTACCCGGATTTTGGTTCCGTAACCCGCATTTACATTTTTTATCTTTTACTCTCATTTAATCTTTTCATTCAACCTTCATTAAAGGTTTAAAACACTTGATTATGGTATACATTAGTTGAACATTATGTTCTTTATCTTTCCTTACGTTTCCCCGAAGAGTTGAGCATTTAAAAGCTCTTCTTACGGCTTTTTTCCTACTTTGGCTGCTTGACGCCACTCTCTCTTCTTTATCTCTCGCATTGCAGCATGAGTTTGCGATGCTACCGGCTCTGATCTGAGTGCTATGGCAGCCACCACTTACAAGGTATGGCTGGCGCCGCAACGCCAAGCCCTAACCCTAGAAAATTTCTCTAAGTGTTAAATCCAATTTGAGACGCTTACTTCCCGCTTTCATCACTTATTCGTTATATCTCGAAATGAGGTTGTTCCAAAGCCATTATCTTCCTTATCTTACGTACTTTAATCCCCCTTAGACAGAACTTCATTCTGAATCTGTTAATATGCCATTTAATTGGCTTAATCTTCACCCTTCGTTCGTTTTACGTTTTTAGCGCTCTTTGTTTGTTCATCCGTAATTCGGTCATCCAAACTTGGAACCCATTCATTCTTGAGTCCACAACTCACATTTCCTATGTTCTCTTACATTATTATGAAACCCTACACGTTCGGGTTCATTTACTAACTTTCTAATTCTCGTTCGTCTTTTACGAAATTTTCGCCATAACTTTGTTATAGCTCAGTTTTAATCTGTTCTTCCTGATTGTTTCTACCATTCCTAACCAAGCAATAAGCATCTAACTTAGACACGATGGTTTTAAACTTTTCCATCAACAACAATTATCCTACGATGGTTTTAAATTTGTCCATCAACAACGTTCTTCGTGTTCTTCGCGTGTTCTTCGTTCATTCTTCATTTTTAATCGATACTTTGGATTATGATTTCACTTTTTCTTGGAATTTAATGTTATAGAACACCATTCCTTACTTATTTCACCAACTCATTCATGTAATCCACTCGGATCGTTCTAATTCATTATGAATCGTATACTTACTTAAGAAATTTATAAACTAAACTTTAAATTTTTATTTCTTCATTTTCTCATGATTTCAACCATATGAAATCATTCTTATATCTTTTACTTCATATTCTCATTAAACTATGTCTTAACATAGAAAAATTCATTAAAAGTTTAGTTTTTGATTACCTCTCTTCTTTAATCTTCCTCCGTTCGGACAAAGGTTGCTCACGAGCAAGCTTTTTAGCTTCTTTTTCCTTTCTCTTCTTCTCTCCCATCCAAACTCTCTCTCTCTCTCTCTCAAAGTGTAGGATTTTCAAAATCCCAAAATAATGAAATCAGCTTCCTATTTATAGAAAACCAAGGCTAGGGGTATTTTAGTCATTTCACCCCCCAAACCTCCTTACTATTCATGACTTAAGCACTAAGTTTACTTACTCCTTAAGTTTACTTAGCCCTTAAGTTTACTATTTCACCCTCCTTAGTTAACCTCTTTACGATTCACGAAACTTAGCATGTAAGTTTCATGGTTTCGTCTTTCAGGTTTCGTCCGATAGTTTTAAACACTGTGATTCTCAGAATCCTAATATTTTTGGATATTTCATCTTTCCTTTACCGATTAACCTTTACATATTCTTCGGATTTCAAAAAATTAAAAACACTTTTTGGTGTCAAGCGTTTTCCTTCACGTTTTCCCCTACGTAGTTAAACGAGTGAAAAGTACATACAAGTACTTTTTTTTCATTTTTATTTCGTCCGATTTTTGCACGTTTTTTGAGAAAACTTTTATCGGCTTACTTAACTTTTCACGACATATTATCGTCAAATCTTTCGACGGAATGTCATTTTGACATACCGAACTCTCGAAAAGGCTTAGGTTATTCAAACCCTAACCCTTAGGTTTCGTCGGGTGAATAATGCCTATTTCATCTTTTTCCCTGAAAATATTTTTGTTCCGAAAAAATTTTTATTTTTTTCTTGAAAATTATTACTCGTTCAATCTAGCTTTCGTAGCGAGAATCCTCCCGATTAATATCATCATCTAGGTTCTAGAACGATTAATAAACACATAACACAAAATATTATTAATAAAAATTCATTTTATTAATAACTAATTCTTTAAACTTAAATTACGGACAATCCAAATTTCCAATATTTTCAATAAGAAATTTTATGATTTAATTTATATATATATATATATATATATATATATATATATATATATATAAAGGTGGGAATATGTGCAAGGTAAAGTATATGTATTCATGTAATAAATAAATTTATTTATTAGATGTAAATAATTTCTTTTTAGACTTATTGATCATTATAGATTATATTCTTATAATA
The DNA here is from genome assembly GCA_020205605.1 of Panax ginseng. Classification (NCBI taxonomy): domain Eukaryota; kingdom Viridiplantae; phylum Streptophyta; class Magnoliopsida; order Apiales; family Araliaceae; genus Panax; species Panax ginseng. The sequence continues at coordinate 85,331,964 of CM035139.1, read as the reverse complement.
AATTAATTTTGTAATAAAATATTTATTATTTATTTTCCATGAAAATATGATTGTTGTATATATGATATGATTATTAGGATTATTATGATATGTATTATATTAGTTAAGTTAATTATTTTAATATAATTAATGATGGTATGTATGAAGGTTATGTCAATATGAATTTAAAATCCTAAGTTTGGATTTTAAAAAGGAATGAGAATAATAATATAATATTATTTATATTCCATTGATATAAATATGTATGATATATGTGTAACGTTAATTTGTAGATCAGTTATAGTAACACAATACAAACCCTTGCATTACTGATAAACTATAGTACAGAAGTCAGTTATGACTGTAGGATTTGTTAAGTTGTGTGTTATGTAATTAATGACCATTATTATGTTTACTGTTAATTAGATAAACCTTAATTAATATCTAGAAACTCTAATTACTAAATTAGAACCCTAATTGCTAAGTTATAAACCCTAAGTATTAATTTAGCAAGGATAATGGTAATTAATATATTATAAAGGCTAATTTACAAATCCTAGGTGATTAGGAAACCTAGTGTAATTAGGGAACCCTAATCAACATTTTTAGAAACTAAGATTTCCATATTTGCCCTTAATACACAATTCTAGAAAATAAGATTATGAAACCCTAAGGGTTAAACCTTAAGGGTTAAAACCTAAGGGTTGTAAGAAGTTACCAAGTTGCCATTCACTTTATAAGTTAAATGACCAAACTACCCTTTTGATTACTTTAATAAGGTGGAATGTAGATCTAGCCCTAGTAAGGAGTTGCTGACCAACTCTAGCTAGCCACATGGTCTAGTAAGCAACTTTAATCATCCAACTTGCTAGATTAAATACATTGCATCATGAATTAAAAGCATACAAGCAAGCAAAGTAAGTTACTTTACTTCTCAACCTATCCAAGTCTTCTCTCTCTCTCATCCGAAAATTTTGAGTGGTAATGAGTTAGAAACAAAGTTCAGAACACTTCATAGCTTGCCAAGGATCAAAATCAAAAGTCAGATTCAAGGATCAAAGCTAAAAAGGTATAAAAACCCTAAACTTAGAAATTTATGTGATTCATGTTATTTGTTGTTGTTTATTATTTAGAGTTATGCTAGAAGGTGTCATTTAGTGATCTGGGTTGTTATAACTCAGATCCATAACACTTAGACGCTCGAAATTGATGAATTTAGAAATCTGGAAAAAGTTTAAAACTGAGGCCTGACAACGAATGTCAGTGGCTCTAGATTCTTTCTTGATCATGAGTTTTGTTGTTTTATGTGTTAGATATGTAGTTTGATATGTGGTATATGATCTGGAAGTGTAATAACAGCCATTATATGCCTAGGTTTCATGTTAGTTTTGGTCAAAACCCATTGACCGAGCATGACCAAGAGTTTTTGGGTAACCCAGAAACTCGTGTTCAGTGCCTGACAGGATTTTATTAGCCTGAGATATGTCAGGTGTTATGTTGTTTGATGATTTTGTTATATCTAGATTATAGTCTGTTATATGGTCTTTATATCCATGGTTTTAGATCCCATAAACAGTCAATAGATGAAGTATAGTAGATGGTCAAACTAGACCATACGATCACGAAATCTGATTCTCGAAATTCTAGAAATTGGGAAGAACACGCCTTTCCGACACGGCGTTTAACGGTGCTAGATCTAGAGGATACGATGTGTTTGGACAGATATATTGATGGGTATGTGTTGTTTTATATGTGTACTATATGTTACAATCATGAGACCCACCAGATAATTACCAGATCATAGATTAAAAAGAGCTAGAAAGTAGGCACTCGAACTGCCTGGGTTTCTGGGTTACCTAGAAAACCAGGCGACCTCTCGACCACGATTTTCCGAGGCTTAGATATTTCAGTTAAGGATGTTTAGACTTGACTATTGTTCAACACATGTTCTATGTTAGTTTCTTTTCATATCCCGACGTCTAGAATACAATTACCATGAACAGATTTCACGATATAAGGTTAACAAAAGCGTTGACCTTGTCATTTAATAATGATACCGGTGTCTAAAAATTTATGATAAATTATAATAAATGTTTTAAAATTATTATAAGTCATTTAAAAATGATATGACAGATACTATCAGATATTGAACTTTAGAATAGAGTCTTAGACTCGATAATTACCAGATAAAGCTGTTGGAACACCGACATGTTTCATAAATTGTTCTGGACTTAGATGTTTTAACTGTATTAATGTTTGTTTGTGATTCAATAACTGTTAAATATGTGTGACAAGGTGATTAGGTTATGTGTTGACTACAATAAGCAGTGCTATGTCTTATAGTATGTTATTATAATCGAGCGAATGATCTTATTAATGATAGGTTTCAGTATAAAAGATAAAACTAAGTTTTAAATGAATAAAGATGGCAATGACAGAACCAGTAAGTATCCTACCTTTGCATTTCCTTTATGCAATGGACAGAAGTAAGAGAGTTTCAAAATTATATTATTATTGTACTAGATTATTAACCTATCGTTATATATGTTATATCTGATCATTGATTTTCAACATGGTACTATATGGTAATTCAGATATATATATTCTGTTCGTTAATTTCTAAATAAGGTTATTCAAGTGTCCCAACTTGGATAATTATTGTATTTAATCACATGTTGATATATATATATATATATATATATATATACCTCTAAGCTATTTGATCAGCTAGACACATATTTAGATATATTGTTGAGTATGATAAAACCTTTTCGTATCCAATCAAATTGTTTTGATTTGGATTCCCAACTATGTATGAACATCCCGAACATGGGAAAACTTTTATGCGCCCAAGGCGGACAGAGTGAACGATAATATCTTTCTTGCATGTAGTACTGATCAATACAGGGTACATTGGGCAGATCACCCTCATGTCTGTAAGTTATGACGGTTTGTAGATGAAGTTCTGCTAAACCTTAGCAAAAATGAAAAATAATGTTCATAGTATGTCACCTTAACCCTATTTATAGTCAGTACGTAGTTTCAAAAATTTGAGAGAGAGTTGTTATGTTATTATTATCGGTTTAGATTACTTCACAACTTTTGATTTGTTATAGAAGGGTAGTATAAAGAAAACATTTAATCCTTTCAGCTAATATTTATAATTGTTATTACTTGTTGGGCACTCAAATGCTCATCCTTGCTTAATTTAAATGTTTTAAGTTAAGTATGATCGAACAGAGGGCTCTGCCAAAAACAAAGGGAAAGAAAAGCTACCTGAATAAGTTTGTGTTATCTTACGTAATAGTTAGACTTAGATAAGATAATTATATTTATTATCTATCACGTAATGAAATATTTTGAAGGTTGCGTATCTGGGATTAGACTCTGATATGTAAATTAAGTTTGATATTTATGATAATATTATTATTTCCGCTCATAAAAATGGTATCATAATGCACTGAGTTCGGGTTTTAAATATCTGAATTTGGGGGTGTTACACGGTGCGCTGGGGTTGAGGTGGCAAGATGATAATTTTTCCCTTCACCGGGGTTATCTCTGGTTTGGGCTGATAGCAGACGTTGCTCAGGGTTACATCTAAGATTGGACTACTGCAAGTGTTTGAATTCCGCATGGTCATCTTTAAGTGTATCTGTCTTCCCAGTGTTATCTCCGGGTCTTTGGAATGAGTGCCTCGGCAGGAGGTCTGAGATTGAAGTTGATTGCATGCATTTGAAACAAGCATTTCCGGAGTTATCCCCTGAACTGCAACAACATTCCTTAGGGGTAATCTCCAAGGATGAAACTCGGGGTTATCTCCGAGGTTAGAAATGATACTCCCGGTGTGTGTTCCGGGTTTGAGACTGAACTTCCGGTAGTATCCAGAATGGATGTGAGCTGTCTTCCAGAGTTATCTTCGAAAGACGAATCTACTCTCCTGCAATGTTAGTAACAGGTATGCAGAAAAATTCAAGTGTCTACAGGGTGGTTGAGTGATGTCATCATTTTTCCATTGAATGCCCGCCTATTTACAAAGGCAGTTGATCAGGGAATGGTGAGGGAGCCCTGAAATCATATTACTTCTAATAGCCTTCTTGATAGAATCCTGGATTAATACCCTTATGTCTACTTTCAAACCCGTTACAATGGCAAATAGAAAGACAACCCGCTCTCTAGTGACGTCGCTTAGGTGGCGGGTAGGCATGATGTTGGAACATATGGAGGCATATCACGCCTTTCCATAGCGACTCAATGCATGCTACAGAAAACTTGTTTTCTCGCCATGGAAATCATTTGTTTTCCATGCAGTGTTGGGCTTACAAAGCCGTGCAATGATCTCATTCGGGTTGTAGCTTCGTAGCCCAGGCTCCAAGTAGTCTTTGCCATAAAAATTTAGCGTCCCAAACATGTTGTTGATGATCTGGCTATCGTAGGGAATAATTTTTCCTTGAACAGGAACTACTGTTGGCCCATCTGCACTTACATTGGAATAAAACTCTCGGACTACAGAAATGATGGCAGAATCAGGATGCTTCGTAAAGTGGACCCACTTTTCCTAAATTATCATTTTCATGTGTTCTCCGTCATTCTTGTCATCAGGCCTCAAATCCCTCTCGGGCACTAGGTTCCTTTTGGAAAAAAGTTTTGGTATATCTCTTGCAAGCCTCCTCACTTATGAATTTTCTATTATCCCATCTTGGTGCCGCTGAAGAGGGGCTAGTGCTAGTGCGTGAATGTTTGGATGCCATGTCAAAAATGTCAGTATTCAGCACACTTGGAAGAACTGTCCAACTAACAATAACAGAACCAAAACTTACCAGCAATGGAAATATGTTAGAGATCACCCTAGACTCAACAATCACTAAACCCAAACAATACCAGTTGTCAAATCACTTTCTCTTTGAGCAATTCGCCGAACAGTTGGCATGCACAGTTGAAAACTAGGGTTATATAATGAACCTAGATTCTTGCGGATCACAATTGGCTCAAACAAATAACTCAAAATAAGACTATTAGCAAGCCAAATAAACGAAGAACCAAGACCCAACAATAATAGTAAGTAGCCCAATTTCAGAAGAGAGACTTGTAAACCCTAGTTTTTAATTACCTCAGAGTGAATTGAGAAGAATACATGGTGCGAATCCTTAGCAGTTAATGTGAATGAAGCCGTATTCCAAGGAGGATGATTAGGGCAGGTAGTAGGCTCTTGCTATATTGCTATTGAGTTGGGAGGGAAGGGCTATCGAGAGGATAGGGAGAAAGAAGGGTTTGTGATGATTTTATTGAGAAACGCCCAACTTAAGCATCCAAAACTCACTATTAGCGCTACAGTGCGAGAGTCGCTTCATATTTTGGCACTGCAACGCGAGATTAAAATTTGAGAAATACACTTGGCGCTGCAGCATGGCTTGAAGAGTAATTTCATGCGCGGCGGCATGAGTTTCGATGGGTTGAAGGAGTATTGGTGTTTGCGGTATACGCCTTGATCACAAATTCTCGCTCTGAGCGCCGACTTTCCGATGGCTATAGAATTTTGTGGCGGCTGCAATAAGGGCTTAAGGAACACATTCTGCGCAATTGCGGTCATGACTTTCCAAAGAGTTGAAGGAGTATTATGCGTGGCAACAGAGCCTTTAGTACAAATTCAGCTCTGCGGTACTGACCTTGCATAAAAGTTTTCTAGCCGGTTCCTGCACATGCTAAGTTCAAGATGAGCTATAACAACTTTCAAAGCACACTAAAACTACTAAAACCCATATAATAACTAGTTTAACTCTAACTACTATATATACATTAACAACATACTAGATAGACCCTCGAAATTTTCTTTTCCTGTTACTAACTATGCAGGAGGGCAAAAGCATCTTTTTCACTTCAGAGATAACCCTGGAGGACCACAACATCAATTCCAAACCTCAGAGATAACCCTGAGGATATTCAGAGTTAATAGCATGACAACCTCGAAGTTAACCCTACGAAAAGACGGCTACAAATGTGTGAAAACCGGAGATAACCCCAGGAGTGGTACAATGGTCATTTTACCAACTCAACTTCACTTCAAACCAAATTGCTTCAATAGAAGTCCCACAAGACCTATATCTTAACTTCAGAACGCAAACTACGCAAAACGGCTCACCAGATTGCGTGACGGTAACCCGAAAATGCTATTTCGGTCATGGACCCATCTTTCTGGAATTAAAAAAAGGACAAATGCATGGCATTGTGTAACTCTTGACACAAGCAGTCTGAACAAGGTCTTATACACCTCGTTCGAATGTTCGGATTGAAGTTCTGCAAGTTCGAGTAGACATTACGATTGCACAATTATAACGTGCTTGAGAGACGACGGACCCATGGCTTGGCACCGGGTAGCCAGTGAGTGCATCTGTGGCTCCCCGCTCTATAAATAGAGGGCTTGGGGTGGCCATATTTGGAAGAAAAAAGGCGAGGAAACCCTGTCCAATTAGCTTTGTACACATTATAAACTGAGTGCTTACTCTTTTTAAACACTTGTGAGATTATAGTCTGTGATATTTTTACTAGCGGGAGCCGAGTGTTCATCCATTTAGAGTCATAGAAGCCTACCTTGGCAACCTACTGTAAGCCTTCTTATACTCTATAAAACCTTTCTCTTCATCTTTGCACACACTTTTCTACATATTGAGAGTCGTGTTGTGTGCGTATGCCCGGACTTCGGTCCGTAGTTTTCATTTCTTTATATATATATATATATACTTATATATGTATATATGTATATATTTATATATGGACTAACATTATCGAGTTATGCCTCGATTAAGCCTAGACTTATGTCTGGAGCGTTTACTTGCTTATATAATATATATATATATATATACATTTACATTTCTATCAGGCCTGGAGTTTACTTCGAGGCTTTTTACTGCTTTATTTACATTTAGTCCCGCCTGGAGTTTACTTCGTGGTGGTTGATCACATTTACTGCTTTATTTACTTTTCTGATCCCCCATGGAGTTTCTTCGTGGTGGTTGATCATGTCCATATATATATATTTACCGCTTTTATATATTTACATTTCCGATCCCCCATGGAGTTGCTTCGTGGTGGTTGATCATGTCCATATAAATATATATTTACAGCTTTTATATATATAACTGCTTACTACTTTCCATACAAACTGCAGTATCATGTGAGCCTAGGAATCATGTGATCACAAATTCAGTCTACAGAATCTAGATTCGGTTCCCGTGATGGACATTTTTCAGCTGTAAGCAGCTTGTACATTATTTATAGTGTCTAAATTTCCTTGGATGACTGTCATGCCCATAAGGAGTTCAGCACTGCTGTATATTATTTTCTCGAAGATGCCTCGCATCTCCAAAATAAAAGCAAACAAGCCGAACATTTAATAATAAAATGGAAGTATGAAAAGGTCTCAATTCCTATTGAGCACGGGGTTTGAAAAACCTCTTTTTACAAAAATTCATTGTTATATCTTGCTTAAAACTAAATTTCCTATAAATTCAAACCCTTTGTATATAGGTGCAAACGAGGCCTCGCACTACTTTCAAATAATTGCACATTGATCCACACACATACACACATTCATATAACAGTTTCTTTGAGAAGTGGCGGTCACCATGGCAACACGGATGTCGGGGGGTGCCTAACACCTTCGCTCCGCATAATCAAGCCCCCGAACCCAAATGAATCTTAGTTTCACATACTCGTTTAGCAGTGTCATATCACTGGGTCAATGTGCAAACCTTTTCGGTTGTGTTGGTTCAACCAGTTAAAAACACCAACTGGCGACTCTTAAAGCTAAATCGTCGACATTACACATGTCAGACCTTTTTCACTTATTTTTTCAAACAAATCTCACATTAACATGAGAACACCAAAGAACAAGTAACGAAAAGGGACATCTAAAAATCCCGACGTCGACAAGTGGCGACTCTGCTGGGAACTCCAATAAGAGGGCTTAAGCCGCTATTACAAGCTTTTCAAAACTGTTATATGCTTGTGTGTGAATGTTGCATTTACATTTATGATGAATGTGTACGAATGCATTTTACTTACTGCATGCAGATTATATATCGCACTGTGATATTAAGTGCTTCGCATACATGTCATCATTTTCATAAATGGTGAGACATGTTGTATGTGAATGTATGTTGTGTGGTCCCTCCTGTCCGGAGGCTATTCTGTCGGTGTTTGATTACTGGACTCGTAGGGAGACTAATTCCAACGAGATTCAGGAAATACACCACCCAGATTCGCTCTAGTTGAAAGACTGGATTAACTTCCCGTCAAGTAAATTGCGATGATCTAGGAACCTTCATGCCAAAAAGTCACGAGAGTAGCCTAAGATAGGTCAGCCTCTGATAAACCAAATGCGGAGGGAAGTCTCTTCATACTTTCCATATTCAATTACTTGTAAAGGTATTTACTTGTAATTTCAGTTCATGCCAATCTATTGTAATGGAAAGTACGAAGATATATGTGCAAATGTATATTAAAATTAGCATGCTATCATGTATTACAAACAGCTAACATCCATTTTGCAAGATAAAATTCCTAAAATGGATACATCACATAGCATGTAACATTTATACATTCCCTAAGACTAAACTATGTAAGTCTTTTTGTAGGGAAGCAATTGATCATATTTCTCGTTCAAAGTCCAAAAGGGCATTAAGCCCACAGTCAGATATGGATAAAAGTACCCAACCTGACCCTACTCCTATCTCTCGCGAAGAGTTCGAAAGATTAAGCTATCAAATTACAGAGTTGGTTGTTATGCTCAAAGAACTACACCAATCCACTCAGGGTCCACAAATACCCATCCACACAGAATCCTTTACACATGGAGGAATCTAGGGCCAAACAATGCCTATTCAACCATAGTCATCCACAATAGGGGGCAGTCAGGGTATTGGCAAAAAGATGGAAACCTAGATACCTAAACCTCATTCCAATAAAGAAATCACAAATCTCAAGGATGATCGAGAAACTGGGGATCTAAGAAAGAAAGTCCAACAAATGGAGTAGACTATCCGGTCAATCAAAGGGACTGGAAATTATGGGAGTGTCACCTATTCAGATCTCTGCATATTCCCAAGGGCTCGATATCCTTCCAAATTCAAAGTCCCAGAGTATGAAAAGTACAATGGGGAAGGCGATCCCTATACGCATCTGAAAGTGTACATTGGCGGACTAGGGTCTTATGCTGAAGATGAAAGCCTCAGAATGTAACTTTTTCAAAAGAGTCTCACCGGAGAGGCTAAAGCCTGGTATGCCCGACTTGACAATGCCAAAATCTACAACTGGGAAGAATTGGCCCACGCCTTTCTAAGTCAGTACAGTTTTCAGTCACCAATGGCACCTGATCGATACCAAGTGACTAAAGTAAAAAAGTAAAGTACTGAATCTTTCCGAGAATATGCCCAAAGGTGGAGACATCTCGCAGCGCAAGTCATTCCATCAATGATGGAAACTAAGATGGTAATGACGTTTATTGACATTCAAGAGGCGCCTTACTATGAGAGGATCCTAGCAGGCATAGGAAGGCCATTCTCAGAAATGATCAAACAGGATGAAATGGCAGAGATGGGCCTGAAGGCAAGCAAGATTAAAGACTTCACTGCCTTGGAAGCAGTCGTCAAGCATATACAAACTGGCAAGTATGAGAGCGATCCCAAGGGTGTACCCGATAAAGGCAATGAAGATGTATCCCTTGTTGTACAGGGGCAAGCTAGGAGATCAACCTATAGTCCCCCCATTTAGAAAATGCAAGACAATCTTCCATCTCAACAACAGGCTAAGTTCAACCAATACCCAGACAGGAAAATAAAATTTAAAAGATCAGAAAATGGGGTGTTCACTCCACTGAGCGACTCCCTTGAAAATGTATTGGCAATATTAATGGATCACAAGAAAATTACCGAATTGGCCCCACCTCTAGGACCAGGGAGCAAAAGATACAATCCAAGCCAAAAATGTGCTTACCACTCGGGGTCTCCAGGACAAGATACACAAGATTGTTGGTCTTTAAAGCATAAAATTCAAAATTTGATCGAAAGTGGCAGTATTGTAGTCCAACAACCTGATCAACAAAATGTCAACACCAACCTTTCGTTACAGCGTGATACGGGGGAAGTAAACATGATCGGGTCAGGAAGCGCTGAAATATATCCAGTTTATAAGTGCATACGAAGGATAGAGGACAACCCCCAAAGGCACAGATCAAATGTCCTAAACTGGGAAAATTCGGAGGAGGGTATCATAGTAATGCAAAAATTAGAGACGATCCATAATCAAGTAAATCTGCTAGATAAGCTGATAGTGAGCCAACATTAGGATACGAGGCAGTTCTTCACTCAACTATCAAAAGGCCAAGAAAAGGGGGATGATAAAATTGCTAGAAGATCTCGCCAACGAAAAAATCGCTTGGGGGAATGCGAATTCTCAAAGAAGAAAAATCAAACAACCTCCACAAGAGTCCAGAAATTCACCCTTCTAAGCAAATCCAATAAAGAAATGCTACACCTTCTGATAAGCGAAGAAAGGATTATTGAGTTGCTGCCTCCTATAAATCCCAAGATGAAAAGTTATGATTCCACCAAGATATGTCTCTACCATTATAACTCACTTGGAAATACGATTGAGGAATGTTGGTCCTTGCGACATAAAATCCAGGATCTCGTTGAAAATGGAGAGCTAGAGATAGAATTTCCCATGACCAAAAAAGGCAAAAAGGAAATAAAAAGCTTAATATGTTCACTTGAGACAAGTAGCTCAAATGAGGTGAAGGCTATGAGCGATAATCCTGGTAGAACCCAAGAAGGATTGATCCTAATGCAGGAAATGATAGAGGAGATAAAAGAATCCCCAAAGGAGATTCATCCGCCAACATCCAACATCCTGTGGTCCAAAGATGACAACCACATTCCAGATCTTATAACCTTGGATGATACGGAGGAAATACTGATCCTTTCCAAGGAAGAAAAAGTAAAAAAGGAAAGTTCCTTGCAAGAAATACGACAACAATTCGAGGGAGATTTTATGGTCGAATCCTCTCAAGCTCGGGAAAAGCATGAAGGAATAGATGAAGGAAAAGGTGGTGATGTTGTTGGGGAAACCAACCCATTAAAGAATTAAGAGTTCATACTTTTTTGCGATGGGTCCAGCTCAAGCGTCCCTGAGGAATGTACTGAACCAAGAAGCGATCAAGTTATAGCCATAAGTGAAGACATTCAAGACCAAGAAGTAATCTATGTCGCGAGCCTTGAAGGAAACACAACCACTGACAACTGGACTATCAGGACTCAACTAGCCAAAAAGATGTAGATCTAGGGGATAAAGTTGCGAGTTCCAGAAGATGTTGGGACGGTATCAATTTTTTCGTAGTATGCCTTTTATTTTCCATGCGTGTAAATATTGAAAAAAAAAGAAAAAAAAGAAAAAAGAAAAGAGAAAAAGAAAAGAGAAAAAGAAGAAAGAAAAAAAAGGAAAAATCAAAAAATCAAAAATCAAGTCATTCAGGTTTCAGCTTATAGGGGCGAACTACGTCGACCTGATCTCCTTGATACACTGGAGTACGTAGGAAACCATATTCTATATGGCCCGGTCGCAATAAACAAAAAAATAACAAAAACATTTCTACCCTTTCTCTATAAAAACAAAAACCACAAAAATACTTTTACACTCTTCTCCATCAATAAAGCTTCTACACCCATCCGCCTTCTCCATCAAGAACAAACTTTTGACTGAACAAGTATTAAACATGAACAAATTTATCTGGACCTAATTGTAATGAAGGTGATCAACCTTTCATACCTGACTTATACATGCAATATGTATAGAGTACAATTCTACATTGCAATCAGCAATGATTAACCATAAGCATATCTGAATGAAACAACTCTAAGTAGAGTTAAGAAAAACATGCCTGTTTCGTTGATTACCGTTATGCAATTTATATCGCTTTATCCGAAGACCTAATATTAGTAATATAGATCTCCAATATTGGAATAATATCATCACAATATAATATTATATATATATATATATATATATATATATATACACAAACACACATAGAATAACCTAAAACCTAAACAAATAACATATAATCCTATCAGTCTACAATACACGTAAGACATAGTATCAGGTCAAATTATTTTAGTTTGACTTGAACCCGACACAAATCTGATATCCTGACGGTCTAGTCAGACTAATATCGAGTCTAAAATCACTAAGACTCGGTCTAAATTGGTTCACAGATATCTCAAATAATTTATTATCAGTCAAAATAATTTTCATAGGCTCGTAAAAAATTTCAAGTAATTATTACCATTTATCATAATTTTTCAATCATTAATATCGTATTTAGGTGAATAAAATACCACAAAATTCTAATATCATTAATATTTATTTAATATTAAATATTAATGAAATACATTCCAAAATATTATAATATATTTATAATATCTCAAAGTATTTTTAATACTTTATTATTTCCTTTAAATGTTTTTTTAAAGTAATTAAAAATATTATTCAATAAGCATTATTAATATAAATACCACATAATTCCTCAATCATTAATATTTATTTAATATTTAATATTTAATATTAATGAAAATCATAACATAATATTATAATATATCAAAGTATTTTAATACCTTAAATTTATATTTATATGATTTTTAAACAGCTTAAATCCATTATCCGATAATCGATATTAATATTAAAATATTAATATTTTCATGACAAAATATCAAAAGTTATATTTTATAACTTAAAATATTTTTATGACACTTAAATCATTTTTATATGATTTTTAAAACATTAATTCTATTTTTCCATAATTTAATTAATATATTTATTAAATAAATTATTTACCATTAATAATAAATTATTAATTAAATTCATTACAAAATATTAAAAGTCATCAAAAATAACTTAAAATATTTTCTTATATCATAATATGATTTTTCATGTATTAAAATAATTTTTAAATAATTTATTTAATAACATAATTAAATAAATAAAAACCATTTATATTTCAAAAATATTAAATATTTATGAAATATACTCTAAATAATTAAAAACTAATTTTCAGGCTTTAAAATAATTTTTTATAATTTATTATGTATTTTTAATAATTTAAAACTATTTTTCTCTAATTTTTAAATAAAATAATTATTTTTAGAAATTATTTGTCGCAAAAAGGGCCTTATAGCGACAGAACCGTCGCTATAGGTGTTCTTCCTGTTCATCAGCCTAAACCCAGATTTCTTGTCAGACTTCGAGAGGCTTGGTTTGACCATATATAATTTCTAATCCAAAATGTTTCTAGGGCATGTTAAACGTTGCTCATGTAGTGTTTACGTAGCACTACATAAAACAATCATCATCTATTCCATTCAATAACATATCTGCACAATCCATAGCTACAAAGTGGCTGTCAGAACCTTTCTGGGCTTTATGGGTTACCCAGAAACCCAGACAGCTTTGACTGCCCACTTAGCAGATCAATTCTATCCCTGTTCTGATTATTGTTTAAGTATTTTTAAGGATCTGGTCTATCGTCTACATGTTATAGAACATACAAATCAATAGATCAGATTAACAACAACACAACAGCCAGATTTAATCCGGTCAAAGGTTGTTAGAAATGGTGTTCATACGGTTTCTGGAAATTCCGGAAACTCGGCTTCGTGATCAAGTTGCTCAGTTTGACCACCCATTACATTCCATATGTTTGTGATATAAGGGATCTTAATGCAAGTATCTATAGTCCACATAACCAACTACAATTTGAATACAACAACAACAATAAAACACTTAAAATCTGACAGATCTACTCATTACAAAACGTTGTCAGACTCAGTTTTTAAAATTTTGGGTTGCCCAGATTTTAACTGGTCATGCCCGGTCAACGAGTTTTGACCAAGAATAACTCGAAATATAGACATCAAATAACTCTGATTTTATTTGTAAAACAAAGATCTCATATCAGACTACCGATCTAACACATAAATCATTAAAAAGCTTTAACAGACAAAGATTTGTGGCTTCTGACATTAGCTTGTCAGACACCCTTAGAGCTCAAGAACAGTTTTTGAAAACTTGATTTTTTACCCACTTTGATGCTATGGATCCATGATGGATCACCATAGATCATCATAAAACACCTTATAACACATATATAAACATAAAAACACAAATTTTGACAAAGCATACAAGATCAAAATGTTAGCTAGGGTTTATACCTTCAAGTTTAATTCTTGATCTTAGATCTTCTTATCTGATATTGGTGTTTCTAGAGGTGATTTAGTGACTGATCCACTTAAGTAATTCGGAGGCCTTGGTGTGAGAGAGAGAGGTTGAAAGCTAGAGAGAAAATGGCAAGCTTTTTATGATTTTCTCTTTCCCAAATCTATATATATTACATAGATACATGAATGAGCTGACCTTGCTGTCAATTGGAGGTTAATTTGATGATATTTTAATGTCACAAAGTTAAGAAATTAGGTCACCAACTCCAATATTTGCTAGATTTTCAAGTTAGATATTAAAAATATACTAAAAGGGCATTTTGGTCATTTTGTTTCAAATTTTAATACCAAAGTTGTCATTTGATCAAACCCTTAGGGTTTGAAGGGTTAAAACCTAAGGTTTTCAAAATTCACATTCAGGATTTCTAAATTAGGCTTTTCAAAATAAAAATTTCTAAATTATAATTAGGATTCTATAAATATATTAAGATTTCCTAATCATGAAATTCAATCTTGCTAATTAGGATTATTATTTCCTAATTAAAATTGCTAATTTAGCAATTAGGGTCGAAATTGTACATTAGGGTTTATAACCCAAGAATTAGGGTTTTAAATAGAAAAATATTCTTTCTAATTTAGAACTTGAAAATTAGCATTAATAGAAAAATAATCTTTCTAATTACTTATAACTTGAAAATTAGGATTATTATTTCCTAATTAACATAAAATTATTACACTAACAATCAGGTTTTCCCTAATTATAAATTAGGGTTTCTAATCCAGAAATTATGATTTTCTAAATCAATTAGGGTTATCTTTAATTAGGTTATCATTAATAGCGTTTAAACCTTATACCAACATTTGCATTCCCAAGCTAGGGTTTTAAATTTTTGAATTAGGGTTTTGAATTCCCGAAACCGAAATTAGGGTTTCAGAACCAGTTTCTAGGGTTTCTTATCCATTGTTAGGGTTTTCTAACTGAACGTTGACGTTCTTAATATATACCTAGGGTTTGACACTGATAAAATTTATCTTGTCAAACCTTGACCCTTAACCACATTCTTAACACATAAACGACCATATACACAGAACATATTCACGTATACACTTACTCCTGAATAATTCACCTAAATCCTTCACAGAATATTGAAATCCTCAAAATTCCTTCCCAAAAATATCAAACTCATATACTTATTTTCTGTCTATGTCTATTATTTGACCTTAAATCCATCATTTAAAATTGTCTAAATTCTCGGGTTATCACATTCACCCCTTCTTCTAAGAATTTTGTCCCCGAAATTCACCTTACACCTTACACCTTACACCTTACACCTTACACCATATTGCTTACACCATTCACACATATCATCACATGCTACCCAATACACCACTCACAAGAGTAAAAAATTTCAAATTGTGCTGAGGAGTCATATAGACTATTTGTTTGTCATTTTCGCAAAGATTTTATGGAAATTCATTCGCAAACCGTCATAACTTACAGACATAGAGGGTAATTAGCCCGATATGCCTTGTACTGGCCAAGTACTGATTTTATCTATTTCTCGTTACTGCCACAGGCATAAAATTTTACCTCAATCTTATTAGATTTCGCACCAAAACAATTTGGTTTGGGAAATTTCTTTCAATGAACACTTCGAGTTTTCATAACATTAGTCTAACTGAATCGAATAGCATAGACTCATATCAATAATTTAATTCAATCGAATTATTTAGGTGTAGCCAAACCCCGTTGGCAAATTAAAACTTTTAAAAATGTTTTTTGAGAATGACGTTATGATGCCGTACTGTATTAATAGTCTGTTTGAGGATGCCATCATCGTATGACTTTGTCATAACACATCATACAATAGTGGAACAATGACTTTAGATCAAATTCACACTAAGTATTTCTGTATTTACAACTCCATCAACTTTTATTATCTCTGCACCAGGTTACATGGTACATGAGTGATAAATAAAATATATTTTGATATTTCAAATCATTTGCATCTAGCCGAAATAAGTAGCATAGACTATACTTTAAACCGTTTCAAAAATGATTACGAGTCTACATTTTTTTTAAAAGCACATAGTGCGTATTTAGCTTGATGTCAAAATTTTGAAGTCTAGCATAGCTAGGAGTTTTGGAAAACTTATGTCTTCACTAATGATCAGTTTCATAACAATCTATCTGTTCCTATAATCCTCAATACTCCATTCACACATGACTATTCCTAGTTCATCAAACCTTTGGCGTCCATTCGCTGAGGGGTTCATAAACATTTCATATAACTATGAGTCAAGAATGTCACATAAGTATGAGTTTTAAGAACTCGTACTTAACCTTATATTCTCTACCTATAACATACCTATCTGTTATATACATGAGAAATGAATCACCCTCTTAACATGCATATATCAAATAGCGCGACACAAATATTTCAATGATTATCAGTGCCAAAAACTAAGTGGTTTTTACACCAAGTAATGAAAATTCACATTTAGGATTTCTAAATTAGGCTTGTCAAAATAAAAATTTCTAAATTATAATTAGGATTCTATAAATAGATTAAGATTTCCTAATCATGAAATTCAATCTTGTTAATTAGGATTATTATTTCCTAATTAAAATTGTTAATTTAGCAATTAGGGTCAAAAATTGTACATAAGGGTTTATAACCCAAGAATTTGAGTTTTAAATAAAAATAATAATCTTTATAATTTAGAACTTGAAAATCAGGATTAATAGAAAAATACTCTTTCTAATTACTTATAACTTGAAAATTAGGATTATTATTTCCTAATTAACATAAAATTATTACACTAACAATTAGGTTTTCCTTAATTATAAATTAGGGTTTCTAATCCAGAAATTAGGATTTTCTAAATCAATTAGGGTTATCCCTAATTAGGTTATCATTAATAGCGTGTAAACCTTATACCAACATTTCCATTCCCAAACTAGGGTTTTAAATTTCTAAATTAGGGTTTTGAATTCCCGGTACCGAAATTAGAGTTTCAGAACCGGTTTCTAGGGTTTCTTATCCATTGCTAGGGTTTTCTAACTGAACATTGATGTTCTTAATATATACCTAGGGTTTGACACTGATAAAATTTATCTGGTCAAACCTTGACCCTTAACCACGTTCTGAACACATAAACGACCATATACACAGAACATATTCACGTATACACTTACTCCTGAATAATTCACCTAAATCCTTCACAGAATTTTGAAATCCTTAAAATTCCTTCCCAAAAATATCAAATGCATACACTTATTTTCTATTTAGGTCTATTATTTGACCTTAAGTCCATCATTTAAAATTGTCTAAAATCTCGGGTTGTCACACCGACCATCAGGACTTCAACTTCCTGAGAAACAATTTCAATTGGGAGTTGAAGAGAAACACTTTCTTGCTCGGTTCAAAATATGTTTCCACTATCTTCTTTTCATGCCATCTCTTTGTACAACTTTCCATTTTCATACGCTTGGAGCCGAAACTCGTCTGATTCATTCAGTTATAACAATCTCTTCTCACCCACTGTATCCAAATCGAAATTGAGCTTTTTAATTTCCCAATAAGCACTGTGCTCCAATTCGACCGTGAGATGACTATTGGTCATAATCCCAATTAATATATGCATGCAACTATACACGGTCAACAAGTAATAAAGAGTAAGTAGAGTATCTTTTCCACAAGGAATTACTAATAAAGCTTACCAAGCACTAACCCGTAACCAACTCAATCTTACTTAAATGATTGATTTGATATTTTATATTAAAACTATGTAATTAACTAATACTAACTACCCCTAGAATGAGACTAGATAATTAAGAATTGAGATTACAATTTCAACTATTGAATCATTTAAATTGACACAGTTCTTGTTAAGCCAAATTAATTATACCAGATTGTTAGTCAAGAACACGAAAGTAAAATATAGCCATCCTTCGATGTACCAAATCCATATCACATATAATCCACAATTGATAGAATACATATGAACACCCAGATTACCTAAACCACTATATGTCTATGCGATTTATAAGTAAATAGGGTGTACTCCCAAGTCCTTAATTGACTACGAGTGGTACTTCGGTATATGTCTATCTTAAGCACGAATCATACATTCCATCACCATTTAGAACATACAACACACAAGCTACTAAGATCAGATCTAAACCCATACTTCATCTTTCAAGTTCATATGGTTTATCACAGTAATCGATGGCTAATCAGCTAAGAAAATAAGTATGAATCTTAATAGACAATCTCATAACAATCAAAATAAACTAACTACTTTAAGAAACTAGGCAATAGATTCCATTGCAATCCCAAAATAGAGTTTAACTCATAGTAATCCATCATCCATAATTTGAATAAACATCATAAGAATACAAATAGGAATCAAAGAGAATATAAGAATAGAAAATTGAATTGCAATTATGTTCTCTTGCTCCAAGTTTGAATCTTTAATGTTATCCAAATGCTTCAACCTTCAGATCGAATCAAATCTAGAAACTAACTACTTTAATATACTCTAATCTATAGAAAATTAAAGAAAAGAAAACAGCATTTGAATCTAAATGATCCCCAAGGGTGGAATCCTCTTTTACATACTGATATGTCTTCTATATATAAGCCTAATTGACTCCTTGCCCAAGTTACACTCAAATTGTACTGATTAATGAAAAGGTCAACTCTAGTCAACTTCCGAAGTGGCACGGCCGTGCTGGAAATGGCCTGAAGTTGGGCGCGCCCGCGCTCATGTAGCAAATGGAATTTTTTTGGTCCAGGGGATGGCACGGCCGCGCCCAAATGAACTAGAAATTCGCGAACCTGCGCCATTGATTTTTTGCTGCAGTGTCCTCTGGTAAAATGACCATAACTTTTGATCCGAGAAGATCAGTTACCAGACCTTGCACCTGTCAAATTGAAGATATTGACGAGCTCTAAAACTTCCATTCTTTGAGAATTGAGAAATAATGGACAAATGAAGGTAGAAATTTGGTTGTAAGTGACTGCTATTCAAATGGCCACCCAAAACATTGAAGTTCAACGTCCGTTGGTACAAAGGTCATAATTCTTGCATCCGAACTCCGATTGGAATGATTCAAGATATTTTGGAAAGATAAGAAGAAGCTCTAAAATATAATCTAAGTTTCAAGCGAAGAACATGAAATGAACATGAATGACCAAACAATGTGTGGATTGCTTTTCATTGTGTTTTCATACCAATAGCCGCTCACACAGCTCCCAAGCATAAAATCTACAAACTGAACATAAAATGCTTGAAAAGTAACTAAGAATCATGAGTTTAATAAACTAATTCAAGTAATAGATACCGGATAAGTAGGTATAAAACCTACTTATAAAATACCCCCAAACTTAAACAGTTGCTTGTCCCTAAGCAAGACAACATAATGCAAACTACATGTTATGCTAGTTATGCTACTATAATAATGAATCCCACGTTCTCAGAAAAATATGAATTCTAATAAGAGTTGCCTCAATGAAATTACATGATCTAAGAACAAAGTGTCAAGCCAAGCTGAACCCATAAAGACATACAATCTAAAAATCTAAACTTGTTGACAATGATGTAGTGTGTGCGCTAATATTCACGAATAAACTTGAAAAAAGGGTAAACATTCCACACGCTATGCTTCTAAGAAAGAAAAAAAAAGCTTTAAATTTAGAAAACTCAGACATATAAAATAACAACCGCTCTAACACATCAATCCAAACTAAGGGTCAACAAAGGGCATATTATGCTTTCATTCACTCACGAGGGTGATATTCGCACATTCCTGTGTGTTGGGTATTGCATAATTAAATTTGATGTTGAAAGTAAATAGTCATACTTATATGTAAAGTCCTTCAATGAACATATGTACAAGGACTTAGATGATAGATCAAAATTGTTAGGTTGATCTATCCTTTATGTTTATCATTTTGTAAATGAATGTATAGAAGAAAAGATCAAAGCTGTTAGGATGATATATTTTTGAGATGTGATAAAAAGGCTTCAACAGAATCTTAGTCAGTCGAGATAGCCAAGAGTTTGCAGAAAGCAGACCTGAATCGTAGATCATCAAGAATCATAGTCTGTCTACTTTAGAGGGCCTCTCCCAGTATCATAGAGTAGTCCAAATGCCTACCGAGCAAAATTAACGATCGTAGTCTGTTCTCGGAATCGTAGAGTATGAAAATCAAGCAAGCAAAGATCGTAGTATACCAGTACTTAAGAGAAATCGTAGTGTTCTCCTCTATCAGTCTGGATCAAGCACGAATATGGCAAGACACCATGATCATGATCGTAGTGCATCATTTGTCTGCATCAGAAACATCGATCTGTGTCCATTTATTTAAAGATAAATTACAACAAATGTGGAATGGATTATAAACGTTGAAACTCTCGAAAATCCCAATGACACAACACTCATCCTTAGTATATAACAAAGAAACGTATCGAAGAAGATAAGGAAAGTACTACATATCAGCTAAAAACACCTTTTCAGGTGTTAGGTGAGATAGCAGGTTGATATGTCAGTGGGCCAGACAGCTGGACAGAAGATTTTCAAGAAGTCACCATCAATGCTCAGAAATGTCAAATACAATTAATGCTTCAACTGATGCCTTCAAACAGACATATTTCATAGGCACCTTATATACCAATTAGATGTAGATGCAAGAGTAAGCAAGCACATAACGAAAATCTAAAGAACACTCAACGCTCAACTCTACGATCTAGAAAGAAAACTTGCTTAGCTACTCAATTCTTTAGAACACATGCTTAACAGCAACTGAGCAGCACAACTTAAATAACTCAACTCTCATCAAGTACATTCCAAGTCTGCTGGACTTAAAGAGTTCTAAGTGAACTAAAAAGCTCCAAGACTGCTGGTCTTGAAGGAATCTGTGAGATTCAAAGATTGTAAAGACATCCTTAGTGGATTTCCTACTCGAGGAGTAGAAGAATGGAATAGGAACCTTGAGTGCTCTGAACCACTTAAAATCCCTATGTCTTTTATATTCTTACTTTAACTTCTTTATTTGTTATAACTGCCTGTCAACTATTAACTCTATTTATGTTAAAGGGGAATAAACAAATCATATATTCTGCTAAAATTGATTAACAAAATCTGACAAAGTATTTCGAAAAGAAAGTTTAAAATATCTATTTAACCCCCCTTCTAGATAACTATTGTGCCTCTAGGAACTAAAAATTGGTATCGGAGCAGGTTCTCTCAATCATCCTACAATGCTTGAGTAGATCTAGTGGCACATCTGATAATCAAATCAAAGACTGGAGGAGGCAGTAAGCCACTAATGTGCAACAAAGATAAATTTGCTAACTGGTAAGTTCGCATGAAAGCATACATGAACTCAATAGATGAAGAGCTATTTAAAACTATCATGAATGGGCCTTACATTCCAATAAAGCTCTCACAAACTCTAGAAGATCCAAATCGAGTCCAAATCAAGGTTAAAGCTGAATGGGCTGACAACGAAAAGAAAGTTGTCCAACTAGATAAAAAGGCCGAGAAAATTTTGTTCCAGTCTTTAGAAGATGATCTGTTCAAAAATGTGGTCAATAACAAAGCTTCCATGGAAGTATGGGAAGCATTTCTTAATATGCACGAAGGAACTGAAGAACTCAGAGAAAACAAACAATCTTTTCTGACTCAACAATATGAAATGTTTGCCCATGTTTTAGGGGAAAATGTCACTTCTACTTATAAAAGATTTAATGCTCTGCTCAACTCTCTTTGAGCCTTTGGAAAAATCTACCCAAATAAAGATCTGATCATAAAATTCATGAGTGCCTTACCAAGCATGTGGGATGCCAAAACCACTGCCATTAGAGAATCAAAGAATCTCCATAAAATGATTGTTCAACAACTCTATGGAAACCTTCTCACCTATGAACTGGAGCTAACTGAACGAGCAGAAACTCTATCTAAAGGAAGAAAGAAGGACAAAGGAGTTGCTCTCAAAGAAATAGATGCCATCTCTAAAGCTAACACTGAAAATAACTCTGACTCTGAGGAAGATGATGATGAGGATATTGCAATGCTGGTAAGAAGAATCAAGAGGTTTATGCGTAAAGGTAGAAGCAACAAACCTAAGAGATTCAAAAACACCAATAGCCAGGAGTAAATCAATGACTTATGCTACAACTAGAAGAATCCTGGCCAATTCATTGTAAACTTCAACAAACCTCTTAGAGAATAACTGAAAAGGAAAACAAATCATGTAGCGTCCCCAAATCCCGGTCCTAATCATGAAGGATTTGGTATACTATTTCTATAATTATTGCGGGAGATATAAACATAAATTGTTTATACATTAAACATTACATAGTACCCCCAAGGTCAAGAACCTTCACGTAATACCTGAATCAATATCCTATCTAACATACAATGTTATTATTATACAATATTATTAGAAATTTTAGCTGCACATATAATCCCAAGCTAAACTTGGCTTTGACTTTTTCTTGTATCTGAAATATTCGCCTTAATTTGCAATGTTTATCATGATATAACAATGGTGAGCAACAAGTTTGACCAGCAAGTAAAAGTTTATTTGAGGATATATCATGATTGAAAGAATTTGAATAATACCTGGCTAACATTCAACAATATAATTGTGAACAGCATGAACAAACTTTCATAGCTGAACAAACATTGTACATGAACATATCAATTATATCTGGACCGAATTGTAATGAAGGTGATCAACCTTTCATACCTAATGAATACATGTAATATGCGCAAAGTACGATTTAATAATTCATAGATATGGTAATCAACAATGATTATCCATAAGTATATTTGAATAAACAACTCAAGATTGAGTTAAGGACAAACTTGCTTGTTCGGTTGATTATCGTTACGCAACTTATTTAGCTTTATCTGAAGACCTAATATTAATAATATTGATTTCAAAGTTAGAAATATATCATCACAGTATATGTAAGACCCCAAATTTTTATTAATGAAATTAAAATTTTTTCTATTTATTATTTTGAAATAGGAAGGGTTGATTTGATTAATGTGGATAGTTATGGGTAAAATACGCAAATATTTCGAATAAGCAAGTGGTTATAAAATATTCATTATTGTTAGGGAATATTCATTTGGTGGTGGAATATTAAATCTTGTCGGGGAATATTAAATGCGACGACAATTGACCGTATGTGTAAGCCCATAACAGCGATTGGATGAAGAAAGCGACAAATATAAGTTGTTTAAAAATAACAGGCGTAGTTATTCTTCAAGATTAATCTTGTTAAAATACTCGGTGGTTAAAATACGATTTACTACGGTATTGCACCAATTATTGATTCTTATGTAAGAAGGCACTAATTAATAATGGTTACGATAATTCTTTTATTCGGTATTTTATTTTATTGATTTAATAATTCTTTGCGTTGATATTTTATATTCTTTGTTGTTTCAATAATTGTCATTACACAATATTTTTTTATTATCGAAGCAATAATTCATATTATCTGAATAATATTATTAGATAACATTATTGGCAATGTCTAGAAAGTTACATCTAAGGAGAGGTTTGGTCACCTAATTGCGCTTGATGAAGGAGAAATTCTTATTGAAAGCCCTCTTTCACGAGCGCACGGCATATACGTCGATATCTCATCTCTCATAAATTTTCTCTCTATTCGGATGTTGTTATGAGGGCTCAATTGTTAGAAGCGAGATAACGAGTACGGTCGGACCGAGGTACCACAATCGAGGATCATCTGGGAGATAGCGATCAACAAAACAACAATAACCAAAGTGGAGAATGAAAAAGACGGACAAAAATGGTAACCACTCTGGTGGTAATCATAGCCATGAAAATAGAAGAAGCGAGTTAGGAGGAGATTTTAAAAGAGGAGATTCAACAACGACCATGTGAAGGCAGCGATGCAATGAACAAGCGGTTCTAAGGGAGGAGAACGACCACCGGTCATATGCTATAAATCGGGAAGAGGGACATATCATTGAACCGCCCACAGCAGGTTTAAGGTATGCTATAATTGTGGAAAAGAAGGACATATCGCTTTCCGAGATTGTACGCTTATCGAAACCCAGTCCGGTAGAATGGTGACTCGAAAGGATGTCCCGAGAAAAGTCAAAGTCAGCGGTTCTGAAAGAGCGTTTGTCGTGACCGGGTCAAAATCACGAGGAACGAGAACGAGAAGTTAGCAGGTTAGTTAATTATAAATTCTTGCGAAGTTTATACCTTACTGAATCTTGTTTCTACCCATCCTTTTATCTCTCTTTGCTTGCGCTCAACATTTGAACTTGACTCTGAGAGAATTAGACTTTGACCTATTTATGGAGACTCGTTAGGAGAAACTTTCATTACATCCGTTGTTTAAAAATCTTGCTTGATTCAGTTGACACTATCACATTACTGTTAACCTTATTTCTATAGAGATATTTGCTTTTGATGTGATTTTAAGGTTAACTACTCATCATCTTTGAAATTGATTACTTTAAGTAAGTTGCTAGTTTTCATATTCTAAGCAACTGTTATTCGAATTCAAGCAATAAAACCATTGTAGTCAAACATTTTCATATCAAGCCATGAAGTCATTCGTTTATTACGGATGTCAAGTTTTCTTAGTCCATGTTATGGATTTGAATAAAGACACGTCAGATTTGAATAATATTCCTGTTGTTATTGATTTTTCCTGACGTATTTCCTGAAGAATTTCTTGGCTTACTCCCAAAGCCTGATATTAAATTTTGTATCGACTTTGAATCCGGTACAAAACCCATTTCTAAAATCTCATATCGAATGGCTCCTATTGAACTTCAGGAGTTAAAAACCCAACTATAGAAGTTGATACCCGAGCCTCTAACTGGTGACTTTCTTTGTGGAATACACGAAGCCCAACTTTTTGTTGGGGGACACCTTATTCGTGCGATAGTAAACTGATAGGTGTCATTGTAACGTGCTATCCAAGGTTGGGATATGAGTCACGATTGAGAACAACCTAAGTCGATAATCGAAATCGTAGCTTTCTAGGCTTAGTTGGTTATTATCGGAGATTCGTGGAAAGATTTTCTCAAATCGCTCGCCATTAACTCAAATTGACTCGTAGAGATACAAAATTCGAATGGAGCAAGGAATGTGGGAAGAGCATCGAAGAACTCAAGAGGAGACTCATTTGGCACATGTTACGACCATACCGTCTTGGAAAGCGAGCGTGGTAGTGGCGTGTTGAGTAGAAGATCGTATACAAGTCTGAAAACGATATTGTCAAAGACTCATTTCATATAATTTACAAATAATAGAGATGGAGATGAAAACTCTAGGTACCCACGTGATGATATCACGAGTATAATCGACTTTAATCGATAAAGTTAAAGGCGCTTCAAGCTACACATCAAGTGATGAATTTGAAGAAGGAGGTGCGAAGTTGTTATTTCAAAAGCGAGAATCGGTGAGGTGAGGAAAGCTCAAACCTTGATTTATTAATCCATTTGAAATTCTCGATCGAATAGGAAGCTGTGGCCTATAGACTCATTTTACCGCCAAGTATGACGCGTGTTCATAACGTTTTTCATGTATCGATGTTACGTAAATATGTCCTATGTACCGAGGTTATACCACAAGTTAAAGTTTTGTAGAGAAACCATGCTATTGAGGAAATGACACGGGAGTTGGAAAGCGGAAATGAAAGCGAGGTATTCTCATCTTTTGAAACACACCGAGTGCGTCGTCAATTTCGAGGGCCGAAATTTCATCACGGAGGGAGGTTGTAAGATCCCAAATTTTATTAATGAAATTAAAATTTTTCTATTTATTATTTTGAAATAGTAAGGGTTGATTTGATTAATGTGGATAGTTATGGGTAAAATCATAAATATTTGAATTAGCAAGTGGTTATAAAATATTCATTATTATGGGAATATTCATTTGGTCGTGGAATATTAAATCTTTGTCGGGAATATTAAATGCGACGGTAGCGACCATGTGGGCCCCCATAACGGAAAGCGATTGGATGAAGAAAACGACAAATATAAGTTGTTTAAAAATAACAGGCGTAGTTATTCACAGATTATCTTGTTAAAATACTCGATGGTTAAAATACGATTTACACCAGATTGAACCAATTATTGATTCTTATGTAAGAAGGCACTTTACTCAATAATGGTTACGATAATTCTTTATTCGATATTTTATTTTATTGATTTAATAATTGATGCGTTGATATTTTATATTCTTTATGTTTCAATAATTGTCATTACACAATATTTTTTTATTATCGAAGCAATAATTCATATTATCTGAATAATATTATTAGATAACATTATTGGCAATGTCTAGAAAGTTACATCTAAGGAGAGGTTTGGTCACCTAATTGCGGCGCCAAGAAGGAGAAATTCTTATTGGAAAGCCCCTCTTTCTTGAACTTTTTGGTTGTCAATATTGTGATTACGTAATATTATTTGTGAATAATTAATTATTGATTCATATGATGAGAAAATATTGATTTTATGTGGATATAGATGGAGAAAATTTTTAATGTGACAATTGTTGAAAATTGAAATTTTATATTTTTCGATAAAATAATTCATTTAAATATATATATATATATATATATATATTATTATATTTTAATAATATAATAATGGTGATATTTTTACAACGAATGTGGGATATATGAGTATAGGAAGAGGAAGAGTATTTTTGTTGCAATAAATGTTTAAAACATGTTAAACATGTCGGTGGACCCCATTTATTGACTGAAATTTGATTATAGCCTCTAAAATAGCCCGTTTATAGATTTCGGTCAATTTTTGTTTGGAATTTAGAAAAACTTTTTTCTGTAAAGTTGTAGAGAATTGAATTTCCTATAAAAACTCGCAAGATTCGAATTTTCTGATAAAAGGGCTATTTATTATGAATTATTGAAGTTTCAAAGCTCCGAAATAATTAATTTTTGGAAGTTTAAAATAATTTTAATTACAAAAACATTTTTTTCATTGTTGGGACTCATTTAACATGTGTTAGGATGGCTGAATTCAGATTTCTAGTATGCGTAGGAAGATGTGGAAAATTAATATTATTAATTTATTAAATTTTCTACTTTGGTGTTCTAAGCAATTTCCTATAAATAGGTGCTTGGGTTAGAATTGAAAATCACACGGCTCAAGTTTTCTCTCTCTATATTATCGGCGTATTCTTGTGAGTATTTTGAGTATACTTTGAGTATTGCTATACGGTGAAAGTTCAAGTTATAGCCTATATCCGATGATTCCGGTTAAATCTTGTCTTTTCCGAGGGTAATGGATATTTTTTTTTTGTAATGATATTATTTCTTCAATATCATTATGCTGAAATATTGATCTGAAGTTTTTATCAAATTTAAAACTTTTGGTGTCAGAGTTACTATTTACGTATACGACACTATTCACGTATATGGTACTATTCACGAATCGGCCTATTCATCAAAAAATGAAAATTTTCCTTTTAAATCAAAAATATCTATTGTGGATACTAGCTTTGATTGTATCCATGTTTTGATCATTCTAGAATTTTACACCACTATGATTATTTTTGAGGTATTTTTGGACATGGATAAAACAAAGTACGAATCCTTAATCCTTAATCCTTGTCATTTTGTTTCACTGGATTCGTTTCTTTAAAAAAATAAATATTTTTCATCATTCTCAGTTTTAAATGATGATATTATTGAATATCTTTGGCCTGTAGTGCAAAGATGAATGATTTCTGATGAATCTTTTTGGCACCAGTGCAAAGATGAATGATTTCGATGAATATCTTTGGCCCGTAGTGCAAAGATGAACATGTGTTTAGATGAACATGACCAACTGATGAATATCCTTGGCACGTAGTGCAAGGATGAATATATGATTTCGGATATATATTGATTGATGTTACGAGGGGATAAAAATATTGATGATGGACCATTAAATTCATAGATATTAGTAGATTTCATCCTCTCGTAACTCTTCTATGAATTAATATTTTCCATGCGAGTATTGATTTAAAACTTGTTGTCTATTGTATTCTATTAAATTTTTCTGTTGAAGACTAACGATAATTTGTTGTATATTATCTTAGTCATAATATTCTTCTTGGGCTAGTTGAGCTCACCCTTTTCCTTTTTGTTCCATTTTTCTTCTCGGGGAGGCGAGAATGTAGCGAGTATGCAGTCGGGGTATGGAATGATGGTTTTAGAGAGTTGTTTAGTAGTCCTCACCATTTTTGTAAAATGATGTATCAATAATTATGATGATGATTTATTTGTATGTGGATATTGTTTGGGTGGCAATATACGTATTTAAACTCACAGCTTTTCTTTGTTGTAATAATAAAGTTGTAGTTGTTTACATGCAGGTGTATTGACAACTCAGAATGGGTGATGTATACCTATTTTGGGGGTGTCACAGTATAGTACTATTATATAAACATAGAATAACCTAAACACATAACACATAACCCTATCAGTCTATACAGCACATAAGACCTAGTATCAAGTCAGACAATTGAAGTCTAAGTTGAATCCGACACAATTCTGACATCCCGATGTCCTAGTCGGACAATACTCGAGTCTACTAATCAAAAGACTTGGTCTAAACACTTAACAATTAAATTAAACAATTTATTATCAGTCAATTTTTTTTTCAGAGACTCGTAATATTTTTGAGATAATTATTACCATTTATCATGATTTTTAATCATTAATATCATATTTATATGATTTAAATATCATATAATTCATTTATCATTAATATTTATTTAATATTAAATATTAATAAAAATTATAACATAATATTATAATATATTTATAATATCACAAAGTATTTTTAATACCTTAAAATCATATTTATATGATTTTTAAGCGATTAAATCCATTATCCGATAATTGCTATTGATATTAAAATATTAATATTTTCATGACAAAATATCAAAAGTTATATTTTATAACTTTAAATATTTTTATAACACTTAAATCATTTTTATATGATTTTTAAATCATTAATTCTATTTTTCATAATTTATTAAATACATTTATTAAATAAATTAATTACCATTAATATTAATTCATTAATTAAATTCATCACATAATATTAAAAGTTATTGAAAATAACTTAAAAATATTTTCTTATACCATAATATATTTTAAATAATTTTTTATGTATTACAATCATTTTAAATAATTTATTTAATATTATAATTAAATAAATTAAATACCATTAATATATTAAAAATATTAAATATTTATGAAATATATTCAAAATTATCAAAAACCCATTTTTAGGCTTTAAAATAATTTTTATGAATTTATTATGTAATTTTAATAATTATAAACTATTTTTATCTAATTATTGAATGAAATAATTAATTTTAGAAAATAAACTGTCGCGAAAGGGCCCTATAGCGACAGAACCGTCGCTATATGTGTTCTTGAGTGTTCTTCAGCAAACCCAGATCTTCAAACTCAGTTTACAGGGTAGGTAGTTTGACAAGTTGTAGTTTTATGATTATAAGGTTTTTGTTATTTTGTTAAGAATGTAGTATTCATGTAATACTACCATTACTAATTGGTTTCATGGCCATAAAACAACACACCATTGAGATATAGGCCTCACAAATTCATGTCAGAGCTGTTCTTCATTTCTGGGTTTTCCAGAAATGAAGAACAGTTCGAGAGGTTACTTTCCAGGTCTTGGATCTATGCGTTCCAAGTTTAGTTTGTAGAATCTAATGGTTCAATCGTGTAGAACACATGTCAGGGTACATTTCTATAACATTACATCAACCTAGCAACATCATATGTGACAGATCGATGCTAGTCAAACCATGTCAGAAATTTCGGCTCTTGAAGGTTCTGGGTTTTCCAGAAACCTTAATAAGGCAAAACGGTCAACGTACTTTGACCATGGTTAAATTTGATCCTGATCATGATCTGGGTAATATAAAGATATGAATGTGGAGTTCTTATGTCATATTACAACATCAAAACAACAACATGGACTAACTATCAAAGGTCAGCAAGATCAAAGGCTTTAAAAGTGTCTATCAGAAATTCTTGAAATCTGGGAATTTTCTAGGTTGCCCAGAAATAGATTTCGTGATCGGTCAACTAGGTTTGACTGCTTATAACATAAAATCTAGACATGCTCTAACTCTGATTCAAGTTCCAGATCAAAGCCTACATGGCATAGAACAGATCTATAACGCTAAACACATATATCATTAAACACATAGAGATCTAGAAGCCCTGACATATGCTTGTCAGATAACTTTTTTAAGGTTCAAGAACAGTTTCTAAAAATGCTATTTCGTGCATCTAGATGTTATAGATCTATGATCTAACAACCCAGATCACTAAATGGCACCCTCTAACATAACTTTAAACAATAAACAACAACAACTAACATGGATCACATAGATTTCTAAGTTCTGGGTTTTTATACCTTATTCATGCTTGATCCTGATTCTGATCATCATGATCTGATCATGACTTGCTTTGGATCATACTAGGGGCTGAATAACTTAAGAATTTTATGGGTCTAGAAAGAGAGAGAGAGTGTGTGTTGGTTGAGTGTAAGGATGAAAATGAGCTTTGTTTCTTGACTTTCTCTCTCTTTGATCTATATATCTAATTAATATATACAATGTACAGTGGCTGATAAAATGGCTGATATTTTAGATATATGCACATGTGTATATCTTAAGTTGGTAAACAACTCAATTATATGGCAAGATTTCCAACCCACCTATTAAAGAATGTGACAAAAGGGAATTTTAGACATTTTCCTTCCAATTTTAATGGCACAATTGACATTTGCTATAACCCTTAGCGTTAAAACCTAAGGTTTTCAAAAATTAATTTTCTAGGATTTCTTATTTAGGTTTTAAAAATAGTAAATTAATATTTCTAAATTATAATTAGGATTCTATAATTATACTAAGATTTCCTAATCATAAATTTAAGCTTGCTAATTAGGATTAATATATCCTAATTAAAGTTGTTAATTTAGCAAGTAGGTACATAATTGTATATTAGGGTTTCTAACAGAACAATTAGGGTTTCAAATTTCAAAATTAGGGTTTTCTAACTAATTTGTTAGGTTTTACCCTAACTAAGACTGTAATTATTTACAGTTAAACATTCAAGATCCCAAATTAGGATTTTCGTATCAATAGTTAGGGTTTTCTAACTGAACGTTGTTAATCTTAACATAATATTATGGTTTGGACACTGATATAATTTATTTGGTCAACCCTTGACCCTTAACCACATATTGTACACATATACAACCATATACACTGAACATATACACTTATACCCTTAATCCTGAATATTTCACCACAACAATTTTAAATCCATAAAATTTCTTCTTGGAAATCTAAAATTCATTCACTTATTTTCTGTCTAGGTTTAATATTTAACATTTAATCCATCATTTAAGATTTAAATAATTTCCTAAATTATCGGGTTGTCACAAATCCAAAGAAAGAGTTCAGAGGCAACAAGAAGCTCCCGAAGAAAGACAAAGGTATTGTGGCAAGAGGATCATGGAGTGACTTAGACAACGACACAACTCCTGAGTCTGGAGATGATGAAGATCCTCAAGTAGCAAATTTGTGTCTAATGGCCAAAAATGCAAATGATAAGAAAAGCACTGACAATCATGAAGTAAGTATCAATGAGGTATTTGACTTTAACACTTCTGTTTGCCTCAGCAGCTCTAAGATACTGATGGCTTGACTTCTTGCTCTGGCCCCTTCTGAATAACAAGACACTTCAGATTTGTGGCGTGTCTAGCTCGCTTTCTCCTTATGATCTCCCGTTCACTTATCATCAATGGACTGACCCAATGCTTAATCACTTTAGCCTTGTTCTTCAGAAGTTGTCCAGTATCTCTGTATGCACTCCATCAGTTCTTTCTTTGTTTGGGAAACACTACAATCCTGGTAACTTCCAAGATCGTTGTCTTACATGCAGCTTGGCGGCTACTACACTTCTTAACTTTTCTTAGTCGATTCTGAAGTCTTCTTGATCTCCTTGTAGAAGACTTCATCTCGTATGGTTTCACAACTCAATCTTGATGCTGATTGGGTTGGTGCTTAGATCTTCTGTTAGCTTGCATGCCATTAGTTGAGTGCTCTCTGGTTTCCTTGGTGGGGCGTATCTATGTAGTGCCAACGGAGGCTTCATTCCTTTAGATATTCTAGGAGTGCTCATTCGTTGAGAATCGTATTTACTCTCTGATTACGCCTTGGCATTAATGAGCACATCTGTTGAGTCTTAGTTTTCCACTCTATGATTGACTTTGGGTACATGCGAGACCTCTGACTTGAGATCGAGATCTTGACACTCTACAATCTCTGTCGTTATGCTTGTTGTCTTCATCTGATCTTACTCGACTACGATCTCTGCCTCTAGTATGATTAGTAGACTCTACGACTCGAGTGTAGTCTCGATTCTTGACTTAACTTTGGCGAGATACTCGATTCGGCTCATAAGCGGTGTTTGGTAAAATCTAATTCACGCACAACACATGATATCGTGGTCGACAAGTAATAAAGTGATAAGTTGAGTATCATTCCCACAGAGAATTATTTAATAAAAATCACCAATACTAACCCATGACCAATTTAATCTTATTTAAACAAATGATTTAATAATTTAATTTAAAATAAATAAATAAACTATTACTAACTATCCCTAGAATGAAACAAGATATTGAAGACTTGAGATTACAATTTCACTTATTGTTACATTTAAATCAACACACTTCATGTTAAGCCAAATTATTTATATTGGGTTGTTAATCAAGAACACGAAAGTGAAATATGACTATCTCTCAATGCACCATACTCATAACAAATCAAATCCACAGATGATAGAATCAATTTGAACACCCTAATTAACTAACCCACTATATCTCTATGTGAATTACAATTAAAAAGGGTTTAAGTTCAAGTTCTTATTAGACTACATATGGCGTAACAGCATATCTCTATCCTAAACACGAATCATGAATTCCATCAATGCAGAAATCACAAACACATGCTATCATGATCAGATCTAAATCTATACTTCATCTCTCGAGTTCATATAGATTATCACGGTAATTGTTAGCTAGGCAATTAAGCAATTAAGTCCAAACCATAATAGACGATCCAAATATAGCTAATAAGACTAACAAAGAAACATATCAAAGTAAACTACACAATAAGATCCATAGTAATCTCAAAATAGAGTTTAATTCATAAATAAACTAGAATCCATCATCCACAATTGACTAAGCATTAAAAGATACAAATAAATAAGAAAAGAAATTAGAATTGAGATAAACAAATCTGCATTCTCTTGCTTCCAATTTGATTCTCCAATGATAACCAATAGCTTCAATCTTCAATTCTAATCTAATCTAGGGTTCCTAATCTATGAAAGAAAGTAAAGAATTCAAAATTATAGAAATCTATCCCAAGAGGGATGTTATAAAGTCTTAGAATTAGCCTCTCAATCAGAGTTAAACTCAAGTAATTATAGTTCTAATAGGTATCCTAGCAAGTTAGGCCACTAAGAATCCTATTCTAGCTCAATTTGGACATCAAATAACCTAATTTGACTCAATTCCGCCCCTAGCTGCTTGATCGGTATGAGACCCTAGGCCTTTACAGTGCGGTCAGGTACTCAGGTCGAGAAACTTTGGTGGCCTAGCGCGCTCAGCACTAGGCGTAGCGCAGTCCGCGCCACTCTGTTTTCTGCTGCTATGTCCTTTGGTAAAACAGGTATAACTTTTGATCCGCTTGGAGTTACAAGACTTTCCACTTATCAAATCAAAGATAACGACGAGATCTACAACTTTCATTCTTTGAGCTTTGACAAATTCAAATTACATCAAGGCGGAAATCGGGCTTGAAGTAGATGCTATGTAAATGGCAAGTATGACAACTCTTAGCTTTGATCTTCGTTGATAAAAAGGCCATAACTCTTGCATCCGAACTCCGATTGGGATGATTCAAGATGTTCCGGAAAGGTAAGAAGTAGAGCTACCATAAAATCCAAGTTCTAATCTAAGAACATGCATATAACGTGGTGTTAAAAGTCCTTCAATATTCCCTTCTTGAATTTGCTTGCGTATTTTTGTCCAAAAGATGTCCAAATTGCTTATCCTTGCTTCTTCATGCCAATGTCATGTCATGTCATAGCCTACAAAATAACATAAAATGTATGAAAAGTAACTAAGAACATGAATATAAGCAACTAATTCAAGTAACAGATACCAGATAAGTAGGTATAAAACCTACTTATCAAATACCCCCAAACTTAAACCTTTGCTTGTCCTCAAGCAAAAGCACAAATTAGACAGATTCATCCTCTAGCAATGATCCACCCAAACAATGAATCAATATGAATTCGATCAATGGCCTCAAAGGTTACAACAGATAATAACTCGTAGAAAATTTCAAACCAATGTCATGTCTAAAATTTCAACAACTATCATTAGACTCACATCTACTTTTGATCCTTTAAGTGCGTGTATGCATCCACATGTTCAATCCAGTCATGATTTAGATTAAATCAACCAATACTCATAAAAATTTTTCAAAAACGACTTTCAAAACTTCTTATCACATCAATCACCGCTTATATAGACATAACACAAATTTTTCTTGAGGATCAACTGGATATTTAAACTTTTAAGCATGTAAGAACCCTTCCCAAGTATTTCAAACATACGTATTTTCTTTTTTGCTATTTAGTGAGTGCGTTTTACGCTCCATCTCACTTTCTACTTTTCATTGAACGAGTGCGTTTTACGCTCCATCTCGCTTTCCACTTTTCATCGAACGAGTACGTTTTACCCTCCATCTCGTGCCTGTGTTTATCGGGAGTGCGTGTTACACTCCATCTCGACCCACCACAAGATTCAATTATTAAACTAGGGAAGGTTCCCCCAAACTTATGTGAGTGCCTAATTTTCACTTCGAATGATGCTCAAATAAGATATCTTAAGTTGCAATGGTATCTTTCATAAGAAATTAGCCAAAAAATTTCAATCCCAACTGGCTAAACAAATGGATATGTGTAAAAATTTTCAAAAATTTTGCAAGTAATGTGAAACCCAACTAACTAGTTAAAATATAGACTAAGCATGCTCATCAATTCTCCAAGAGTTAACAATATTAACCACCCACTTATCATTGGCCAAAATCAAATTTCATCAAAACATTGCCCAAGTAAATACTAAGCATGATAAATACCCCCAAACTTAAAACAGACATTGTCCTCAATGGCTAAGATAGGAAAAATTAAAAGAGAGGACTTCCCTAACATATAGCAATTTATCTCCTTGTCTGCGAAGTTTGAAGAATAGGTTAAGCACATTGGAATGAATCGGACATCACACTTGAGTTGGACTTGCATAACCTTTCTATTATCTTTTGGTTGTCCATTGAACCTCCAATACCTGCAATGAAAAGAGACAACATGGATTAGAATAACACTTTGGATTGGTAAGAGAACTTAATAAGAAAATTAATTCCTATCTACTAAATAAACTAGTAAAAGCAAATAAATAGAAAAATTCTTGGGTTTGCCTCCCGCTTAGCGCTTGAATTATAGTCTTTCAACTTTGACTTTGTGCGTCAATGCTATCCAATTCCTCTTCGATAATTGAGGAACCCTCCATCCATCGGTAATAATGTAGCTTTTGGTAGGTTCCCAATTGTGATAGCCATTGCTTTAAAGTCACCTAGCATGCTCTGATTTGGTATGATCTCAATCAAGAACATCCCCCAGCTAGGTGTTTTCTCCATTGTATATGTGATCACTTTGGGGCATGGAAGCTTGTCACACACAATGGGCTCTCCATCTATCCTCTCTTTCTCATCCCACCATGGATTCAAAATTGTATTTGCTCTTATGTCATCAAGAGCTTCATGAACATGACTACCAAGTGAGCATGATTTTACCGTCGGCCAAACTCTTTGATCTGTGGTGGAGACCCATTTAGATCTTCGTGGACCTCTATTTCATTATCCCCAATTGTCTCCACACTTCCTATATCTTGTGGTTCATCCAGTCGTAGATTCGGTTCGGGTTCTCCATCAATTTCGTCATCCATATCATAAAGCCAAGTGATTGGAGGA
This sequence comes from Panax ginseng, assembly GCA_020205605.1. Lineage (NCBI taxonomy): Eukaryota > Viridiplantae > Streptophyta > Magnoliopsida > Apiales > Araliaceae > Panax > Panax ginseng. The sequence goes on along the minus strand of CM035139.1, from coordinate 85,295,549 downwards.
AGGTTGCTTATGGCTTTGGTCATTTGATCTATCTTATTTTGAAGATTTTGAATTGCTATCTCTTGATTCTAAATTGACCGCTCTTGATTAATCCTCCACTCCTCATTTGATGCTATGAACTTGGACAACAATTCCTCCAACTTTGACTTTTCTTCTTTTAATGGAGGTTGATATGAGAATTCTGGTGTGTATGTTGGATTTGGAGTAGAGTATTGGTCTTGATAGTTGTAGCTCCATGAAGAATCCGAGTGATACCCCCAAACATGATGATAATTAGCATATGTATAATCGTTGAGGTATGCACCACCATGTTGTCCCGGCCCAAAACTAACGGTGCATCGATGATTCGGATGATTACCAGCACAATAATTGCAAGTAACTGCTATCCTTCGATTACGTTGAAACAACAACGTCCAACTTCGTCGAAAGTATCTCAAGTCGTATCTTGATATTATGGAAAATGCATTAAATCCATCAATCCCATTTCCTTGGTTGAGTCATGTTCGTAGGTATGGCCATTGATACATGCAAAGTCATCCATGGTACACGAAAAGAGAGAAATATAGGAAGAGAATTAAAATAAAAATAAAAATGTTTAAATTAAGACTAATTTGATTGAAATTAATATTGGTAAAAAATATTAAACTAATTCCCCGGCAACGGCGCCAAAAACTTGTTGGGTAAAATCTAATTACGCACAACACGCAAGTATACATGGTCAACAAGTAATAAAGTGATAAGTTGAGTATCGTTCCCACGGAGAATTATTTAATAAAAATCACCAAGTAGTAACCCATGACCAATTTAATCTTATTTAAACAAATGATTTAATAATTTAATTTAAAATAATTAAATAAACTATTACTAACTATCCCTAGAATGAAACAAGATATTGAAGACTCGAGATTACAATTTCACTTATTGTTACATTTAAATCAACACACTTCCTGTTAAGCCAAATTATTTATATTGGGTTGTTAATCAAGAACACGAAAGTGAAATATGGCTATCTTTCAATTATTTATATTGGGTTGTTAATCAAGTATGACAACTCTTAGCTTTGATCTTCGTTGATAAAAAGGCCATAAATCTTGCATCCGAACTCCGATTGGGATGATTCAAGATGTTCTGGAAAGCTAAGAAGTAGAGTTACCATAAAATCCAAGTTCCAAGCCAAGAACATGCATATAACGTGGTGTTAAAAGTCCTTCAATATTCCCTTCTTGCATTTGCTTGCGTATTTTTGTCCAAAAGATGTCCAAATTGCTTATCCTTGCTTCTTCATGGCAATGTCATGTCATAGCCTACAAAATAACATAAAATATATGAAAAGTAACTAAGAACATGAATATAATCAACTAATTCAAGTAACGGATACCGGATAAGTAGGTATAAAACCTACTTATCAGCAGACTATCTCTACGATTCTGAACATGACTTCCTCAGCAGACTATGGTCGTGAAGATGTTCTCCTTGACACACTACGATCCTTCCTCATCTCTCGTGGCAGTCTACAAACTCTGAGATCTACTATCTTGCAGACTACGATTCTGCCTTGATAGCTCTCGAGTTATTCACGACTTTCTGGCGGACTCACGATTTACAGTGCGTTATCTCGACGATCAGACAAGCCTATCTATTACATCATAAGATCAACCTAACATTCTTTATCTTTCTATATTTATAGTCCTTGTACATAATTTATTTTTAAGGACTTTACAAAACTGTTTTACTTATATAGGATCAACCTAACACATTTGATCAATTCATTCTAAGTCCTTATACATATGTTTCTATTATCTATAAAAAGACTTTTGTTGGTTGATTTCACAATCAAAGCAAACGTGCAAGTATACACGATCAACAAGTAATATAGTGATAAATTAGAGTATCGATCTCTCAGAGAATTCCAATTAATAAATTCCAACTATTAGTACTGTATCAATTCAATTTTATTTAAACAACCAAAAATTGTGATTATTAAAACTAAGAAAACTAATTGTAAATATAACAAGAAATTATGCTAAAATAAAACAAAATACAAATTAAGAATTATTTGAATGCAGATGAATGATAATTAAGACTCCAATTTCCCCAAATATGATTATTAAATCAATTATCCAATTATCCTAATTATTATGTCTACTGAATTGTTAACAGGAATTCTTAAATGTCAAAAGCCCTCTCTCGAGTGATCAATTGCCTTCTATCTAACCCAGATTAATTTTGCTATATCTCTATGCAAAACAATTGAATTAAACTCGTTACAAACTCAATTCCTTATGTGTTACATGCGGCAAATAGATATTCTCATTCTATTCACAAACCTAATTATTCACTGTGCAAATAACTAAGTCACATGTCACCACCTTGATTCTAACTCTAGAATTTCTTTCTCAATTCCTTCAGAGTAACACGGTAATTATTGGCGGATAATTAATCAATAAATACAAAGCATGATGAACAATTCACTTCAACATAAATAATTGGAATAAATTAAATAATCAATTCATAACCATAAAGGTTCCATTGGAATCTTAATAAAAGGAATTAGTTCATGACGGAAATAAAAATCACAATTAATTGATAAATCATCCTTAATGAGTTACACAATTTAAAAGAATAATGAAGAAGAAGAACTCCAAGTTTTCAAGCCTTCCGATCTGTTCTTGCTCCTTGTTCAATCTCCAAAAATGTGTAGAATTCGCCCCCCAATTCAATGTAAAGAATCAATTTATATTCACTTGCCCCATACCAACAATTCTAATCCAAATAGGCTTCCAATACACTCCAAAACAAAACCAAACTGCAAGTCAAAGCGAATTACCTTGCGCGTGTCCCAAGTCATTGCTGCAAGACCCGCCCCCCCACTGGCTTTTACCTTGAGCACCCCGGCGCTAGGGTGTAGAAACCAATTCTCTTTCCCTTTTTAGTCCAACAGCTCCCAAACGTTCCACATCTGCAAAACACATCATAAACACAATAAACAGATACTGAAATGACTCGAAAATACACAAATCTAAACTCAAGAATATCTAATTCATGGGTATATTACCCAATCATCAAATACCCCCAAAATTAAATCGTTGCGTGTCCTCAAGCAACAAAACACAAAACACGAATAACTAAACATCATGCAAATGCAAACTAACTAAAGGACCTTAATTCCAGCAATTCAATAGTCGACGAATATCCATAGGCCTCAGAAAAATTACAAAAACACGCTAATACCTCATGTTAAAACAGATCAACAACATCCCAACAATCAATCAATCTAAATCTATTATTACTGATATTGTGAGTATGTGTTCAACAACCATGCTAACCATTGAAAAGCAAAAATCTGAAAGATAATAAAGTTTTTAAGAAGCTTCATACAGTTCAACTCAAGAGTTCATCAAATAAACTAGATTCAACTGAAATTAAACAATCACCAAAACTCAGGGGTCAACATGAAATACTTATGCTTATTATTATTATTATTTTTTCAGACGGGGGCATTTTTCACTTTTCCCGCTTTATTATTATATATTTTTTTTAACCATAACTATGCATTGTCTTATTCCCTTAGGCTTTTCAATGCTACCTTAACGAGCTTTCGACCAACGACTCCCAAGACATTAAGACCTTAGGGCGCTAGGTGTAAAGACAATCCCCTCGGGCTTACTTACTCAAGTAACAAAGGCCACAAAACTAGACAAGCATGCACAGTGTTTTTTTTTTTCATACAACTTATATACTCCATATATTTTTCCCCCAAACTTGAGTTCATGCCTAAATTCAGTCTTCACTAACTATCTAACTTGCTCTTTCATTTCACTAGCATTCATCCTTTAGAACTCCATTATCTATCCATTTTAACTATCATAGCTAACATGGTCATTTTTCAAATTGTGCTATCCTTATAACATCAATGTCAAACAGATAAAGATTCAAATCATGTCAAGAACATCATATCACTGACTCAACAATCCTTACTAGACTTGTTCATGCAATTTTAAGTTCATCATTGGCCTTCAAATAAACTCACTATCAAAAGCTGGAATTAAATGCAATCCTAAATGCAACATTTATAAAAATTAAAAACATCGACAAACTATTAACAATCACAGTTTACTCATGCAAATAGAAATAACACTAAACAACTAAACTACCCCCAAACTTATCTAGAGCAATGTCCTCATGCAAAAGATAAAACAAAATAAAATAGAGGACTTCCCTGATGAGCCTAAGCTTCGGGTGGAGCATCGTCATCCTCGCTCATCTCTAGATCAGAAGGGGGAAAAACTAGCGAGAGCCCCAGGGGCGGTTGGGCCAGTGAGACTAACACCCGAAAGCAATTTGGGTGTTCATAGCATTTTGTCTTTATAAATTGATCAACCAACTACTTATAGAAAACATCTTGGCGCTTTCGAGACAAGCGGACATTTTGGGCTTCAATATTGTAGAACCAACCATTAACTTCTCTTTGGGCGACTTGGGAACCACACCTCGATAAAGATCTGAGACGAGGGACCATAAGTATGTGGATCACGGGTGGTGGAGCTTGAGATTGTTCGACGAGAGGAATTATGAAACCTAATCCCCTAGGGTGATTTGCTCCACCCATCCACACTTTATCTGGTTGATCGACTTATGGTCCAGCACATGCATTGGCATTTGAATCATCTCGTCGACTTCCATTTGACTCAGAACTTAGCACATGTCGTAAATAAGAGGCGGATGTGGTAACCCTCCGGTGGTACTTCCACGAGATGCTCGGAGGACATTGCAAAATGAGATGGCCCACATCAATTTTAAAACCTTTAATTATGGAGTATAAAAGCCTTTGCTTTCTCCCTTGTCACACATGACTCACATGGGTGCACAACATGAGTTTCTTGTAAATGAACGCATACCATGCCTTCCCATATAATTTGAGATTAGCAGAGTGGAAAGTCATGCTTCCGCGTTCATGTACTGTCCATGTGGTGCCCGGCTGACAAAGTTCACGAATTATCTGCTCATAATCCGGCCCATCACTAAAAAAACTAGCATACTCATCATTAAAACCCTCTACTGGCAGTTGATAACACTCATTGAAGTCCTCTTCTCCAATTTCCACTATTTTACCCCTTACAAATACTGTATAGTGATCATATTCGAGCACGTTGGCGTAAAATTCTTTCACCACTTGCAATTCTTCTTTGGATCGAGGTTTTGTCGGTGAGTGTGAACCAGTTCCTCTCGGCTATCATGACTGCCATGTCGCCATCCTTTGATTGATCCGGTCTCAATCCACACTCTGGAACTAATGATCGAGTAGCCATGCGGTTGTATCTTTCTTGAGCCGCAAGGCTGACAAAACGGCGGCTGTCAAATCTCGGAGGGGCAGATGCGGAACCTGAGCCTTCGCCTCATTGACGTTTCGATGCCATATAGAGAATCTGCAAGTAAGAACACACTCATGTATTAGTTTTGAAAAGAATTCTAGTTAGTAGATCATTACACAGAAGAATACCCCCAAACTTTGAAATATATGTCGAGATTGAATCTATTGTTGGGGATGATGCTTGACACAAAATGACATGCTTGCAGCGATAAGAATCATGTATGCTCAACAGAAGTATGCAATAGTACCAAGAGTGTTGGCATGTATATCATAAAAACAAATTAGCCAGTTATGCAACAATACTCTGCACTTCTCTTTGACAATAGTGATGAATAGGTGTGAAAATGAGTATAAACTATTGTGGTGGCAAGATGACATGTCAATACCACGGGAAGATATGGATATATGTGCAAAATAAACCATTGGTATTGAGTCAGGCAATTTATCAAACACATAATGTGCAACCTCAAAAATGCTTTGAATCGCCATAGTTTTCTAGCAAAATACATCCCTATATGTCAATTATCCAATATGCATGCTATCATACCCAACGTGGTGCACAAACAATCATAATCCGGCAGCATGAGACATTAAACAATCAAAGGATTAAAATTTGTAAGGACAAATGAAGATATGAGTACTCAAGATGCACTATAATGTTCCTTTCTCATAATTGACCAAATTTACCTTCACCATGTATGGAGTAGAGAGTAGAGACATACCTTTTTGGTTGAGAGGATTGAAGAGAATTGCCTTACAATCGGCTTTCCCAATATAAGAAGAAGTGTTAAGATTCGGGACCATTATAGGAGATGTGAGTGTTTACCGAATAGATTGTGTGGGAGTGGAGGAGTTAGACTAGGAGACATGCTAATTGAGAATAAAAAGGATAGTAGTTCAATCTTTTGAAGCAGTGTAGGACTCTGAATTAAGCCCCCGATGGCAGGAGTCAGTGAAACTAAGCTAGCAAGTGAGCTTGATAGCTTGATAGAATCGTGTACGGGGCTATTTGTGGCCAGGTCTTTGAATGTGGTATTTGCAGATGGGTTCAAGAATTCCATAGTCTTGGGGCGTTGTGTTTTAGTTCAAATCTGGGTCTTGGGGCACTTGAGTGAAATAGTGAAGATCATGGCTAATGGCCAAGGTGCTTTGTGCTCTAAAGTGCAAAGCGTGGTGGGCGCTCTTGTCAACGTCTGTTTGAGTTCTTGCACATTGAAGTACATGATACACGCACAAGAGTGCTGCATCCATGAGGCACGCGTTGATTGAGTTACCCACTGCTAAAGCAATATTAATAAAATTAAAATGAGGCCATATTAGAAAACTAAAAAAAAATGAAAATAAAATAAATAAACCAAAATAAAATAAAATTAAAAAGAAAAAATGATTGGGTTGCCTCCCAATAAGCGCTTGGTTTATTGTCGTCGGCCCGACTTTGTTGGTATGCTCAATTTTCCACTGGGTCGGAGAGGTTCATGACCGTAGTTTGACGTTCAATGGGTCCCTCTCGGTAATGTTTGAGTCTTTGACCGTTAACCTTGAATGGGCAATTTGAATTTGGTTTTTCGATCTCGATGTTACCATGTGGTGCAATGAACCACGACTATAAAGGACACGACCAACGTGATTTGATTTTCCGAAAATAAACGCAAATCTCGAGTTGAAAAGCAAGACTTGTTGGCGGTTCAAATGTTTTATCGAAATTTTCTTATCATGCCAAGCTTTGACTTTCTCCTTGTAGAGTTTTGCGTTTTTCATAAGCGTTGAATCGAATTCATCCATTTCGTTCAACTACGCGATAACCTTTTCTCACTGTCTTTGCTTGTTCATCAAAATTGAGCTTCCTAATGGCCGTGTGCACTATGTTCTAGCTTTCATTTGGGAGGTGTACGCCTTTCCATAAACCATTCGATAAGGTGACATCTTGGTCGATTCTTGTATCTTTGTCTGATATGCCCATAGAGCATCGTCAAGGCGTAAAGACCAATCTTTTAATGATGGATTGACCACCTTTTCGAAATCTGCTTGACCTCCTGTTGAGACCTCGGCTTGGCCATTGGTTTGGGGATGATCTGCGGTATTGCAATTTTATGATGAACCCCATATTTCACCATAATTTTGTGAGCTACTTATTACAAAAATCGTTCCCTCATCACTTATTATTGCTCATGAGTCCCAAATCATGTGAAGATGTTCTTCTTTAGAATCGAAGAACAACATTGGCATCATTTGTGGGTAAAGTTGCGGCTTTAACCCATTTGGAAACATAATCCTTGCCAAAAAAAATATCTGGATTATTAAAAGATGAGGGACGGTCCCATGAAATCGATTCCCCAAGCGTCGAAACGATTCTACCTCAAAATAGAGTTGAGTGGCATTTCATTTCGCTTGGAGATATTACCAACGCGTTAGCATCGATCACACTTTAGCACATAGAGATATGCATCCTTGAATAACGAAGGCCAGTAAAATCATGATTGTAACAGCTTGGCCGCAGTTCGATCGATGGAATAATGACCTCCATAATCCGATGAGTGGCAATGCCCCAATATGCTATCCATCTCTTCATGTGGCACACAACATCTAATCATTTGATCGCTACGGGCTTTAAATAAAACGGTTCATCCCAATAATCTTGCTTCACGTCATGGAGGAATTTCTTTCGTTGTTGCGAGTTCGGATCCGGTGGTAGTACTTTAGCAACCACATAGTTCACATAATCGACATACCAAAAGCGGTGTTGTGGTCACTCGTAGAAGTTGTTAAATCCGAAAATTTCTCCTTAATCATTGCATTGTCTTTCCTCTGCACCTCATCATTTTCCAACCATGAAAGATGATCCATTACTTGATTTTACTGTACCCTTTCTATCCGGATCTCCAAATCAAATTCTTGCGGCAATAACACCCAGCAGTATTAACCTCGGTTTGGCATCCTTCTTCTCGATCAAATATTTGATTGCGAGAATGATCCGTGTAGAACAATGACCTTGGTCCCAATGAGATATACTCTGAATTTGTCGAAGGCAAACACAAGCTGCAAGTAATTCTTTTTGGTTGGTTGTGTAGTTCAAGCTGAGCATCTGTCGTCATCGTCTTGCTTGAGTAATAGATTGTGTGGAAAATTTTGTCATGGCGTTGACCCAAAACTTTGCTCCCCTTGCATAGTCATTTGGCGTCACACACATCAATTCGAATGGTAAAGACCAATTAGGCGCCACAATGATCGGAATGGAGATACCAACTTCTTCTTTAAAATCTCGAATGCCTCGATACATGGTGATCTATTTTGAAGGGACATCTTTCTCTAACGAGGGAACACAAGGGTTTTGAAATTTTTGAAAAATCTTTAATGAAACGTCTGTAGAAACCGCGTGTCCCAAGAAGCTCGGATTCCCTTCACGGATGATGGAGGAGGTAATTTCTCGATAGTCTCGATCTTTGCTTTATCCACCTCTAATCCTGCTGCGAAACCCTATGCAGAATAAATCCCTTCTTTCACCATAAAGTGACATTTTCCCGATTAAGAACAGTTAGTCTCCGCGCATCGTTTCAATACTATCATCGATTTTTGCAAGCAAAGATCAAAGCTATCACCAAATCTGGAAAAATAGTCCATAAATACCTCCAAATTTTTCTCGACCATATCGGAGAAGATCGCCATCATGCATGCCATTGAAAGGTTCTTGGTGCATTGCATAAACCAAAAGACATTAAATAGAAATGCAAAGCGTCTTAGTATGGGCATGTGAATGTCATTTTCTCTTGATCCTCGGTCTTTATAGCAATTTGATTATATCGAATAACCATCGAGAGACAATAGAAGCGATGTCCATTGCTTTATCAACATCGATCGATGAATGGTAAGGGAAAGTGATCCTTGCGTGTGGCTTTATTTAGCTTGCGATAGTCCATGCATACTCTCTCTCCACCTGTAAGCTTGTTTCGAGTAGGGATGAGCTCATTAACTTCATTCTTCACCACCATCATACCCCTTTCTTTGAGTGCGCATTGTATAGGACTTACCCATGAACTATCTGAGATCGGGTAAATAATGCCGACATCCAACCACTTTATAATCTCCTTTTCACCACCTCCTTCATGATGGGGTTTAGCCTTCTTTGCATCTCGATGGTTGGTTTTGCCCCTCTTCCATTAAGATTTTATGCATCTGAGCAGCGGGCTAATACCTCGAATATCCGCTATAGTCCACCAATTGTTGTTTTGAATTCTCATGAAGACCCGTAGCAGTTTTCCTTTTAACGTGTCGATCGATTCTGTTGAAACAATAATTGGTAGGGTATCGTCTTTTCCCAAATAAGCATATTGCGAGATGGGTGGTAATGGCTTTAATTCTAGCACCTTGTGGCTCTTATTGATGGTTTGAACTTTTTACCTTCCGCTTGAGGCCTCTCTGTGGTTTCGAAGGATTGAGTGCTTTTTGAAAAAAAGCGATGGTGTGTCTAGCCATTTGGCGTATTTGATATCCTCTTGAATACCATATTAAATGCGCCTTGAGAGAAAAAAATAGATTCAAGTGGGTCCTCCAAAAAAGTTGTGTTGAATTTATGATTCACCAATTCCTCCGTGATATCAACCGCATACATTCACCTTTTTCTTTTGGAGTACGACATTGACTTGAAAATGTTAAAGGTGACTGTTGATCTTCAACTCGCATTGTCAATTCACCTTTTGAACATCAATCAATGTTACTTTGTTGCCAAAAATGGTGGCCCCCAGAATGATCGGAATCTCATTTATCCACTTCACAATCCGAATAAAAAATCAGCGGGAAGATAAATTTATCCACTTTTACTAACACATCTTCAACTATACCTCGTGGATATGTAACCGATCTATCCGCTAGCTGCAAACTGATATTTGTTGGGCGTGGAGCCTGAAGTCCGAACTGGCTGTAGACGGATAATGGCATTAGATTTATACTGGCCCCCAAATCACATAATGCTCGTCCAGAAAACTGATTTCCAATCTCACACGGTATATTAAAGCTACCTGGATCCTTGAGCTTGGCGATAACTTATTACGAATAATAGCACTTGCATTCTTAGTCGATCTTTCTTGTCTCGAATTCACCCAATTTCCTCTTCTTTGACAAAACCTCCTTTATAAACTTAGCATAACTTCGGCATCTGTTCCAAGGCTTGGCCGAAGGGATGTTGATATCTGATTTCTTGAAGATATCCAAAATCGTGAGGCTGCTTATCTAACTTGGATTTACTGAAATCTCTGCGGATCTGGTATGGGGGCATTATCTTTGGTTGGTTCCAAATTTTTACTGTTGTGTGAGGTCTCCTCTTGGCGCTTTTGGTCTCCACCACTTTCTCTGTTTCAATTGATGCCTTGTCCTCCTTTTCCCTATCCGTGGTGACTCTTGTAGTTCTTTTCCACTTCATGGGAGTTCTGCGCCTTACAATGCTCATCTCTTTGCGGGTTTTCTCGGTGTCGCTCGGAAGTGTTCCAAGTGGTCGGGTTATTGATGCATGTGCCATTTGTCCCATTTGATTTTCCAGTTTTTGATCGATGCATTACGACTTTGTATACTCGGCTCCATTTGATTAAATCTCTTATCACTCTCTCACTCCTTTTCTCGGTTGCCTTAACAAATCTTTCCAAAACTTCTTCCCAACTTGCTTTCACTTGCAGGTTGTTGTGTCTGGTTTTGAAACCGGAATTGTTTCTTTGTCTTGGTGCTTGTTACTGCGACTTGGTTGTTACTCCATGAAAACCAGGGATGATTTCTCCACCGGATTATATGTATTTTGATTTGGATAGGGTTGAGTAGGCCATTATAACTCCCCACATCTTGTCTTTGCTTGACATTTATGGCACATTGATCAAGTAGTATGACCCCACACATATTTCACAAACCATCGCTTTCTGTTGAGTGGATTGTGGGCCTTGATAATTCTATCTGCTTAGCCATTGCGGTCACTTGCACTTGTAATGATGTTAACGCATCACATCATACTTTCCCATTATTTTTGGAGGATTAGACCTCGTCATGGGCCACGATAATTGTTGGTGGCCATCGTCTCTAACAATGAAAATGCCTCCTCAAGATTTTTAGACATAATCGCTCCTCCTATTTGCTTTGCATCAATACTTGCCCTTGTGGATGCTTGTAAACCATCACAAAATATCCCCAATTGCATCCTTTGTGGAATTCCATGGTGTGTGGGCACTTGCGGAGCATATCCTTAAACCTTTCCCGCCTCATACAGCGATTAAGATCAAAGCTGTGCGAAGGTATGAATATCATTCCATAGTTTTGCTTGACTTTCTTTGGTGGGAAAAACTTAGCTAGAAATTTTTAGCTAAGTCGTCCCAAAGTGTGGATTAGTCGGGAGGTTGAGAGTATAACCAACTTCGTGCTTTGTCTTTCAAAGTAAATGGAAACATCCTCAAATCTTGTAGCATCTTCTAATCGTTGTTAAATTTGAAGGTGTCGCATGAACTTCGAAAACTTCAAGATATACTCATTGGATCATCTAATGAACTACCCCAATGACATTGATTACGAAGCATTTGAATGGTTCTTTGGTTTAATCTCAAAAGTGTTAGCATTGATTTTCGGTCTCCTAATGCTCATTGTATATCAAGTGACATTGGTATGGCATAGTCGAGTGATTTACGATCGTTCCTGCCATATTCCTTTGGAATTTCTTGTTCCTCAGTTTTTTCTTCCTCGGGTGATCTTGCTAGTCGATTGCCCTTTCGGAACTTCCTTTCAATCTCATGCGTATAAGGAAAAAGTTCCTTTCTTGCCCTTGATCTAGTGTGCATACATACACTCATGAAAATTCTCTGCGAAAAAAGAAGAAAAATAAGTAACGTTTAAATTAAGACCGAAATTGATTATAACTAATATGGAATTAATATTAACAAAGAATTCCCGGACAGCAATGGCGCCAAAACTTGTTGGTTGATTTCACAATCAAAGCAAGCGTGCAAGTATACCGATCAACAAGTAATATAGTGATAAATTAGAGTATCGATCCCTCGGAAATTCCAATTAATAAATTCCAACTACTAATCTTGTATCAATTCAATTTTATTTAAACAACCAAAAATTGTGATTATTAAAACTAAGAAAACTAATTGTAAATATAACAAAAAAATTATTCTAAAAGAAAACAAAGAACAAATTAAGAATTATTTGAATGCGGATGAATGATAATTAAGACTCCAATTTCCCCAAATATGATTATTAAATCAATTATCCAATTATCCCAATTATTATGTCTACTGAATTGTTAACAGGAATTCTCAAATGCCATATGCCCTCTCTCGAGTGATCAATTTCCTTCTATCTAGCCCATATTAATTTTGCTATATCTCTATACAAAACAATTGAATTAAACTCGTTACAAACTCAATTCCTTATGTGTTACATGCGGTAAATAGATATTCTCATTCTATTCACAAACCTAATTATTCATTTGTGCGAAATAACTAAGTCACATGTCACCACTTGCCGATTCTAACTTTAGAATTCCTTTCTCAATTCCTTACTGAGTAACACGGTAATTATTGGCGGATAATTAATCAATAAATACAAAGCATGATGAACAATTCACTTGAACATAAATAATTGGAATAAATTAAATAATTAATTTATAACCATAAAATGTTCCATTGGAATCTTAATAAAAGGAATTAGTTCATGACGGAAATAAAAATCACAATTTAAAAGAATAATGAAGAAGAAGAACTCCAAGTTTTCAAGCCTTCCGATCTGTTCTTACTCCTTGTTCAATCTCCAAAAATGTGTAGAATTCGCCCCCCCCAATTTAATGTAAAGAATTAATTTATATTCACTTGCCCCATACCAACAATTCTAATCCAAATAGGCTTCCAATACACTCCAAAACAAAACCAAACTGCAAGTAAAAGCGATTCACCACGCTTTACCTTGGTCCCAAGTCATTGCCTCTGAAGAAGACGGCGCCCGTGGCGCTTTTCCTATGGAGCGGCCTTCCACGCTAGGGTGCAGAAACCAATTCTCTTGCCCTTTTTAGTCTAACAGCTCCCAAACATTCAACATATGCAAAACACATCATAAACACAATAAACAGATACTAAAACGACTCAAAATTACACAAATCTAAACTCAAGAATATCTAATTCATGGGTATATTACCCAATCATCAATGGCCTTTGAAGTAATTTGTTACTTCTTCTCTTGGTGGTCTCTGCAGTTGAGTCCTTTTCATCCTCAACCTTGTCTTCTGTGGATAGACTTCTTGGAGGGGCCTCTGCTTTACTTATGCTCTTGGATTTCTTCCTGGTTAGTGTTGTTGTCGTCGGTACAGAATCATTAAATTCAGAATTTTCTACCTCTGTTGCCTTCCTCTTCTTTGCGGAGGCTTTACTCTGCTCCGGTTTATCAACCTCTGCCATTTCTCCTTTGGGTTTTCTTCCAATTTATTTGAGCAGTTGTGGAGACATTACCTTGTGAACATTAAGGATTTCACCACCATCATCCTTAATTTTATTCTTCAACTTTTTCTTCAAGATGATACTTAAGAATCTCCCATGAAAAACCTTTGTGAGTGGTTTTTCAGTTAATCTTTTCTTTTCTTCCTTATCCAACCACTTAGATATATGATTGAGCAGGACATCTCCAAAGTTGATGTATTCCTTTAAGACTATTATCACGTGTAGTGTCTTTGCATAAGATACATTTCCCCACGATTTGAAAAGAGGAACTCAATTCTTGAAAAACTCTTTTTTCTTCATGTCCTTCAGACTAGGGTTTCTTCTATACTGCATAATCTTTTTAGCTTTCTCTGTGTCGATCTCTTCCAAGTTTTTCAGATTTCGGTCAGGAAGGCCTAAGCATTGATTGATGTCAGAAGAGTTTAGCTTCAGAATCTGACCCTTAACCTTGGTGGTGAGGATTCCAGAATTTATAGTTGCGTTTGAATGAAACTCCTTGACCAGATCACCATATATTCGTGTGTTTTCTTCAAGACATTCTGAGAACCCTGCCTTCTTCACGAGTTCAAGAATATCCCTGAACTGCTTTTCGGATTTTTTGAACGTCTTGGTTCCTAGCTGAATGCCGGTTGATTACTTATCATTCTGCCATTTGAATGATTTGAGGAATGTGGATATTGATTCAGGGAGATTTATGGAGTATGGCTGATTGTGATTTGGACTCTGGAAATTTTGGTGGTTTGGCTTAGAAGAGAACTCTAGGGTTTGAAAATGGGAGGGAGAGAGAGGTTAAAGGGGTTCTGATAACTGTTTGCAGATTAGAATTTGTCTTTATAGCGGTTCCTTCTGACTCTGCATATACTGTCATGTGTCACTCAGTCATTGGTTGCATGATGTCCAGTAACGAGCTGTAACTCCCCAGTAACATGTCAGTTAGCTATCTCTTTTAGAAGAGTGGACGTTTGATTGACGTGGATTGACCTTTGACCTCTTGAGTTCGTAGAGTAGCATGATAGGACAACTATTAACTCTACATTTTCCTTTGTTGACTCAACGATCAATTCTCTGAACGATGTTGCAGTGGATGATTTTGGCATTTCTCCTCATGTTGAAACTACATAGCTCAACCACTGATGTACCCCAAGCCAGTTTGCGTACTTAAGTTCTGATGTGCGTTTGCAAGAAGTCTTTCAAAACTATATTTGAACTAATCTCCTCATACTTCAGAATGGTAGAGCAATTGTCTCGTTCTTCCAAGCTCCTCATGAGCTAGAGTGTCTTCTGGTAAGTCTGCGATCGTCGAGTCTGCTTCTGTGATTGTAGAGTTTTCTCTACGATCGTTGAGATTGCATCACGATCATTGAGTTCTCTTAAAAATCTATTCTATAATCGTTGACTGACTTGGTCCTTGAGATGAACTTTACTAAGCATTCCTTCTGGGTCAAGGTAACTAAGGAAGGGCCAACCTCTTAGAGTGAGCTAAGGGTCAGGTTTGTCCCTGAGGCGCTTTCCAGATGAAATACTTTAGAAGTGATTTGTACTGATATCTCATTTGACCTTTTCTGTTGGTGAGGTCCTTTATCAAATTCAGACAATTTCATTTGTTGTAATCGTGGTGTCCTTCTGCTATTTCACTACGATCAGATGTTTGATCATAGGCTCTCCATGGTTTTGAGTTGGGTGGCTGAAAGGTTATCAGTATTACGTTTTGAAATGTTCTTACTGACTATGGATCTTTATTTGGTTCATCAGCCACAAAGTTTTGGGACTCTATAACTGGTACACTGCTTCATAGTATATCTCAGTATTGTTGTTTCTTAACATATCACTGCTCTTCATGGTTGATACTGTCTTCTCAGATAGATGTGATTCCCTTTCCTTTATGTGTATCAGAAGACAGCCTTGCATATCTCCTTCTGACTGGAATCACCAAATCTTCTCATATCGTAGAAGTGGACATCTTCAAGGTTGATCATTCTATGATCCTTTGACAACACTATGAACGTAGTCTTCTTTTACAATTTGTACTTGTGGAGTTCTTCTCCCGTAATGAGTTCCTCATGTTTGATCCTCGAAGATCTTCTGTGGTGAGCTTCCATGAGGAGTTTTCTCTTATGACCTGCTTTGAATGATTGAGCGTCTAGGACCCTTTTACATCTTTGGATGAATGACTTGCTTCCTTATAAGAATCAGCAACAATGTGAGCTTCATTCAGATTAGCTCAGCAGGTCTTCCAGGACAGGCTTTGAAAAATAGGATTTTTATCGTAATCATTTCTGAACAGTCTTAAGCCTTCTGCTGGTTGAATTTTCTTGACTGAAGTCTTCTGCTTCAACATTCCTTAGTGTGGTCAGATGGACCAGGTACTTGCAGGTTTTAAATTTCTATTTTTGGTACCCATGATTAAATGGGTCCTGCTAGGTTAGTTTACTAAACCCCTGTTCCTCATATATTTCGATAAACATCATATTGACCACCATCAGTCGTATTCATGCATGTACTTCATTTAGATATTACATTTTGAGATGCATAGTGGTAAGTGTGAGAGAAATTTGTCATTTTAATAAAACACTCTTTTCCTTGATGGTTTCATCATATGCTTATGATCACACAGTTTAAATGTTCACAGAGTGAGAATCAGCTCTATGATTTATTAGCATCTGGTTGATTCATGGAGGTGATCAGTTTCTATGAATCTTCAAGATTCTCTTGTAGATCTGATCATGCTCTATGTGTCATTAAACACTTAGACCATAGGATGTACAAATCACATTAACCCATCAGCAAAGATTTCTTCACATTCAATCGACATGTGAGGCTCTTAAAACCAATTCAGATCTCTTTCAAGTTATCATCTTCAACCTAAAACTTGGATGGAGAGAAAGTTTATAGACATTTGAGTTTCTATCATTAGTGTACTTTCTCTCTTTACGTTTTTAGATAGATTATGAATATTTGAAGGAAAACTATTATTGTTCATGAGTAAGGTGAAAATATGATGTTTATATCTATGTTGGCGAGGAACCATATCTTTTTACTGTTGATTTCTTAACAGTCATTTATCTTAGATATACTGAGTTTAGGTATTGATGTGCATGTTTTCTCATTTGCTTGACGACCCGATTGCTTCTAGTTTATCTTGATCGATCGATTAATGGTCTTGAAGATACAAGCAAAGAGAGTGTCAGCATCTCTAATTCTTTGACATCCTTGAGTTCATAAGATTTACATCCAGCTGCAGTTTGACCAAGCATGTGATTGAGAAGTTCTTCTTTCTTCTCTGGATAAGCATTACTTAGCATGTATGGCCTTTTCATCTTTTTAGGCTGGTGGATGTTTGAATCTTTTCTGTTGACATCTCTTGAGCTTTCTAGCCTGTTCTTCAAACAACAAGATTGACATCGAGCAAGGATTGGTCTTGTTGATATGATAATCAAAGACATGGACCAATTTGAGCATCTTCAGGTGTATATGCACATTTACCTGTACACAATATTTCCAACATGTGAGCTCATCTACATATAACAAGTGACTTACTACTAAACTAAGTTTAGAACAATGTTTCTGCCTAGGATCAGACTCAAAGTGATTAGCTTTTGAATGTAGCATGAGAACCTGCTCTGATACCAATTGTTAATTCCCAGTAGGCACAATATAGATCTAGAAGGGGGGGTTGAATAGATCCTTCGAATTTTAAATTCTTTTCTTGTTTATTAAGTTGTACTTCTTATCAAGTAGCACATGACAAACTTAAGAATCTTTTCAGGCACAGCGGAATAGGTAAAAGATCCCCTTCATTGATATATTCATAATCAGAAATACATTGTTCGTAGAGTTAACTTAGTAGTAAGCAGTTAGCACATGCATAGCAGTTATAGCATGTAAATGACATAATGTAAACGACACAAGGGGTTTTAAGTGGTCCAGAGACTCAAGCTCCTAATCCACTCTTCTGCTTTCAACTAGCAGGATTTCCACTAAGGAAGGCAACACCACAAATCACTAAGATTCCTTCAAGGCCAAGCTGACCTTGGGACTTGATTCACTAAGAACTCTTCAGGCCGGTGACCTTGGAACTTCTCTAGTTCCTAAGAACTCTTCAAGCCCAACAGGGCTTGGAACTTTATTAGTCCCTTCGGACAAGGACCCTCGAATACAGGCTTCTTGTTGTTGTAGTTGTTGGTGTTGTTGGTCTTTGAAATGCTAAGATGTCATTAGGCTCTGAACATCTTTTGTACTTAGCGACTTGGTGTGGTCCTCTTTGCATTCTGCTTCAGGTCTGGACCACATCTTCTTTGGTGCAGCTGATCTTCACTCTTTTCTGCTTATCTTCATCTGGTATCAGCTGTGCACTATCACCATCTGGTACTCCCAAGATGGATTGCAAACGGGGTGTTGTGTGCCTCCATCATGATTTTATGCTTCAGTCGAAATCGTTAGGAACGCAAAGTCTAGAATTGACTCAAGTATTCCTTCCTCATCAATTCTTGCTTGGAATAGCTCCTTCTTGCACTTTCTTCTACACGCATGCCCTTGGTCCGTAGCTTGGCGACTTTAACTTTATCGATTAAAGTCGGTTCTACTTGTATATTCACCATCATTATGTGGGTCCTGAGTCTTTAATTCTACCTCCATCCTTTGCAAGTCATACAAAATGGGCCTTTGCGTTGACAATATCGCTTTTCGTGCTTGCATATGATCTTCTACTTAATCGTCGACTACTACGTTCGCTTTTCGGGATGATATTGAATAATGTGATCGTAATCTTTTATGACTCCGACCAACGCGTCGTTGTTTATGCATGTTGAGTTCTTTTTGGGTGAAGAAATATTTGAGGCTTTTTATGATCCGTGTATAAATCTCTACTTTCTCCCCGTCTGAGTAGTGTCTCCATATCTTCAACGCAAACACATTGCCGCTGAACTCCAGATCATGAGTAGGATAATTCCTCTCATATTCTTTGAGTTAATAGTGAGGCATAGGCTATGACTTTCCCATGTTGCATGAGAACACATCCTAACCCCTTGCGGAAAGTATCGTTGTAGATAACAAATCCATCCCCGAACCGGATGGTATTGTCGAAACAGTCTTAAAATGAGTCTCCTCTTAAGCTCTTGGAAGATCTTCTCGCATTCCTCGCTCCATAAGAATTTTGCATCCTTCCGAGTCAATGAGTTAACAGAGTAGCGATTCGAAAAATCCTTCCACAAATCTCCGATAATAACCAAATAAGCCCGAGTCACAGCGTTTTGGTCACCACTTCTTGGTTGCTCTAACTTTGTATTGCTTCAATCTTCGTCGGTCAACGAGATACTCCTTGTTTTGACACCACGTGCCCAAGGAATGCTACTTCCTCAAGCGAACTTCGCATTTCTTGACTTGGCATAAAGCTTGTGTTCACGAAGTCTTTGTAGTACCGACTTCCAAATGGTGCTCATGATCTTCACGGCTTTTGGAATAAATGAGGATGTCATCAATAAAGACAACAACGAATCCGATCCAAATATTCCTTAAATACACGGTTCATCATATCCATGAAAGCGGCGGGGCATTAGTCAATCCAAAAGACATGACCAAGAATTCATAATGCCCGTATCGAGTCCCGAATGTCGTCTTTGGAATATCCTCGGTTTAATCTTCAAATGATGATATCCGTAATCGAAGATCGATCTTTGAAAATAATTGTGCTCCTTGTAATGGGGTCGAATAGGTCATCAATGCGAGGTAGCGGATACCTATTCTTGATGGTGACATGGTTCAATTCTCGATAGTCAATATAAAATCGCATACTCCCGCCTTTCTTCTTCTTTGAATAAAACAGGAGCACCCCAAGGAGACGTCTTAGGGGCCAGAATGAAACCGATGTCTAATAACTCCACGTAGTTGGACTTTTAACTCACGAAGTTCAATAGGAGCCATTCGATATGGGGTTTTAGAAATGGGCTTTGTGCCGATTCAAGGTCGATAAAGAATTCAACATCACGTTACGGGGTAGGCCGGGAAGCTCTTGAGAAAATACATCGAGAATTCTCTAACCACAAAATATTATTCAAATCGACTTGTCTTTATTCAAATCCATAACATGGGCTAAGAAAGCTTGACATCCATTTTCAATAAACGAATAACTTTGTGGCTTGAAATAACGGTGACTAATTTTAGTGGTTTAGTGGTTTGAATTAAGTATGACGGTTGGTTAGGAATATGAAAACTAACAACCTTACGAAAACAATCAATTTTGGCATGATGAGTGGTTAACCAATCAATTCCTAAAATCACATCAAAAGCAAGTATCTTTAAAGAGATAAGATCAACGGTAATGTGATAGTGCCAACTTGGATCATGCAAGATTTATAAACCGTAGATGTAACGAAGGTTTCACCCAACGGAGTTTCAACGGATAAATCAAAATCTAATTTCTCCGAGTCAAGTTTAAACGTTGACCACAAGCGGAGAGATAAAAGAATGGGTAGAACCAGGTATCTAGTAAGGTATAAACTTCGCAAGAATTCAAGATTAGCTTACCCGTGATCACCTCGTTTGGGTTCCTCACGTTTTGTCGATCACGACAAAACGCTTCTTCCAGAACCGTGATTTCGACTTATCTCTGGGACAAACCCTTGAATCACCACTCTGTTGAACTTGGTTTTGCGATAGTACAATCTCGGCGATGTGGCCTTCCTTTCCCACAACCATAACATACCTTGGATTGTTGTGGACAGGTTGGGCTTATATGTCCCTCCTTCCCACATTTGTAACATCTAATGGCGGTCGTTCTCTCTCCCCTAGCATTTGTTGTTGGTCTTTGGTGTTTGGGATTGATATCTTCCGTCATTGTTGAATCTTCTCTTTCTGAAATTTCCACTTGAGCCACCTCTCCTATTATCATGTCCACGATTACCACCGGTGGTTACCGCTTTTGTCCGTATTCTTTCCTCCTCATTTGGTTATCATCGTTCGATGACTACCACGATTGTGGTCCCTCGGTTGAGTATACTCACTATCTCGCTCTAATAATCGAGCCACATTGACAACATCTCAATCTGAATCTGGAAAATTTATGAGAGATAAGGTATTGATGAATCTCGGTTTTAGACCTCGCAGAAAACATACGCCGTCATTCGTTCCTCATTCTCCACCAAATTAGGTGCAAACTGGATAATTCATGAACCTTGCCTCGTCTTTGAGGCAGCATCATGTTGTTACATTCGAGTCTAATAAACTCTACCTCCTTCATATGATGAATACTTTCTCGGAAAGTACTTGTCATTGAGCAGATTCTGAAATCTTTCCCAAGACATGTTAAGTGCATCCGTCAGTACGCTTCAATTCCCACCAGTGTCTGCTTCTTCCACGAAACATAAAGGTGGCGAATGGAACCTTACGTTCCTCCGTGCACCCCAAGACATCGAATATCTTGGTAATTTGCTTGACCCACATTTCGCGCCTTGATCGGATCCGGCTTTCCATGGAAATCTGGTGGTCCCAACTCTTTGAATTGTTTGGTAGTGACAAACCGCACGTTCTATCATTTCCTCCGTTATTTTGTACACGAGTCTCCCTCGTGCGATTTTGTATGAACTACAAAAAAGCTTCTAAACATCCGTCGTTCATCATTTGCTCAATGGCATTGTTTACGGGAGGAACATTGCCCACGCTGTTGCGCGTTCTCCTCGTTAGTGAGTAGTCCAAGCGCGTCTCCACGGTCTCATAAACTCCATTATTAACGTTCTCGTGACTATTCTTAAATCTTCGCCATAAAACAAGGGTTATTTAAACAAATTAACATATCACATAATATCCTATATTATGACCCGACCAACAAATAAGCTTAGGTAGGACACACCAAATGAAGGATTTACTCGTCTCTCCCCCTAGTTCTATTCCCCGATCTCCGCCAGAGATCATATCCCAAAGCTCGATACCAACCGTGGCGCCCCAAAATAGGTATACAACATCCATTCTGAGTCGCCAAAATACATGGTATAGAAAGCAAACTACAACTTTGATAATACGGATGTAGTGTAGAATACGACAATACAAGCTGTGAGTTTAAATACAAATATTGTCTTCTAGACAATATACACACCCAAATAAGTCCTCATTAATTATTCATACGCTTATTTTACGAAATAGTGAGGATGACTAAAACATCTTCCTAGAACCGGTCACTCCATACCCGACTTCGATCCTCGCTATGTTCTCACCTCCCGTGAAGAAAAAAATGGAACAAAAAGGAAAAGGGTGAGCTCAACTAGCCCAATAAAGAATATTATGACTAAGATAATATACAACAAATTATCGTTAGTCTTCAACAGGAAAAAATCTAATAGAATACAATAGATAACAAGTTTTAGATCAACAAATGCAATGGAAAGCGACAAATCCATTAGAAGAGTCACGTAGAAAAGAATTCTACTCGTCTTCAAGGTTTAAAAGTCCATCATCAATATTTTATCCTCAGTAATAACAATTAATATTCATCTTTTGCACTCTGAGCCAAAGATATTCATTTAAATCATCGGTTGGTCATGTTCATCTCAACACTGCTCATCATTGCACTCTGAGCCAAAGATATTCATCGATTAATCGTTCATCTTTTACTACGAGGCCAAAGATATTCATTTATATCATCATTTAAGGCGAGGATGATGAAAATATTTTTAAAAAAACGAATCCATTGAAACAAAATGACAAGGATTAAGGATTAAGGATTCGTACTTTGTTTTTTACCCATGTCCAAAAATACTTCAAAAATAATCATATTGGTGTAAAATTCAAGAATGATCAAAACATGGATACAATCAAAGCTAGTATCCGAATAGATATATTTGGGCAAAAAGAAAAATTTTTTTTTTTTCGATTGAATAGTCAAATATTCGTGAATAATGTCGATATCGTGAATAAAGCCTTGATATCGTGAATAGTAACCCCACACAACAAGTTCCAAATTTGATAAAAAGTTCACCAATACTTGACATAATGATATTGAAAAAATATCATTTAAGAAGAAAATAATACCCTTTACCTCAAAATAACTGTATTTAGGATTGAATTTCGGTATAGTCTTTGTGAAACCATATAGTATAGCAACACTCAAAGTATACTCACAAGAATACGCTCGATAATTTAGAGAGAGAAAGAGAAAACTTTGTTTACGGTGTGATTTTCAATTCTAACTTAGCCTCTATTTATAAATTAAATTAATAAATTATTATTATTTATTTTCAAATCCCACGATGCTTTGAATATTTTGGGCGACCATGTTGGAAGAATTCAAAGACCCATGTGTTTTACTCACTAACCAAAAATGGGTCCCACCCATTAATTTAATAAAAATTATTTTATTTTCCAAAACTTCAACAATTCGTAGAAAATAGCTCGGTTATCGGAAAAAATTCAAAACTCGCGATTTTCTATGGAAATTCCATTCTCTACAACTTCTTGCGAAGAAAATTTTCCAAATTCCAAGCGAAATTGACCAAAATCCACAAACGGGCAATTTTATAGTCTATAATAAATTTTCTAATTCAAGAATTGTGTCCACCCAACACACAAAAAACATATATTAAACATTTAATGCCACAAAATACTCTACCTCCTCATATACTCATATATCCCACATTCATTATAAAAATATCACCGCTAATATATTATTAAAATAATATATTTAAATGAATTATTTTATCGAAAAAAGATAAAATATTAATTTTCAACAATTGTCACATTAAAATTTTCTCCATCTATATCCACATAAAATAAATATTTTCTTTATCATAATAATCAATAATTAATTATTCAAAAATAATATTACGTAATCACAATCTCGACAACCAGTAGTTTCCGAAAGAGGGGGCTTTCCAATAACCAAACCTCTCCTTAGTATGTAACTTTCTAGACATTGCCAATAATGTTATCCGATAATATTATTCAAATAATATGAATTATTGATTTAATAATGGAAAATCTTGTGTAATGACAATTATTGAAACAATAATAATATAAATATCAATCAAACAATTATTGAATCAATAAGATAAAATAATGAACAATAATTCTTGTAACAATTATTGAGTAGTGCCTTAACGTGGATCAATAATTCAACAATATCATGCAATACTGCAGTAATGCTACTATGCAACCACGCATATTACGTATTTTAACCACTGTGTAACCCAACAATGTTAATTGGTAACAATTTACGCCAATTATTTATAAAACTCAATCTTTATGCGTTTTTCGTTATGGGGCCCACTAATGATCTTTACTACCGTCGTCACGGAGATTCCCGAATAAAAAGAATATTCCACGACCAAACGAATATTCCCAAAATAATAATGAATATTTTATAACCACTTGCTTATTTTGTAAACTTTGCACATTTCACCCATAACCAAAGAATTATATCAAATTAACCCTTATTAATTTAGAATAATGAATAAAGGAAAATTCAATTTTATTTATAATAAGTTGGGGTCTTACAGCAAGAGCTAGAGGGGAGCATCGGATTTGCTGACAACAGATTCTATTCTCTTCTCTTATCATAATTTTATCTTTTAATGTCTATTCAGTTGTGGATTCTTGATTTTAATTCATTAATTATGAACTAACTCTTTTATTAAGATTTCAATTGAACCTTTTATGGCTATAAATTAGTTATTTGATTTATTCCAATTATTTGTGTCAAAGTGAATTATTTATCTTGCCTTATGCTTATTGATTAATTATCTGATCAGTAATTATCTTGTTACTCTAGAAGGAATTGAAAGAGGAATTCTAGGATTAGAACTGGGCATGATATCATGTGACTTAATTATTTGCAAAGTGAATAATTAGGTTTGTGAATTGAATGGAAATATCTATTCAACGCATGTAACACATAAGGAATTGGGATTGAAAAGAGTTTAATTCAATTGTTTTGCATAGGAATATAACAAGATTAATTTGGATTAAATAGAAGGCAATTGATCATTCGAAAAAGGACTTTTGGCATTTGAGAATTCCTGTTAACAATTCAGTAGGCATAAATATTGGGATAATTGGATAATTGATTTAGAGTTCATAATTGGGGATATTGAAGTCTTAATCCTTATTTATCTGAATTCATTCAAATCTTAGTTTTGTTTATTTGATTTATTTTAGAATAATTTCTTTTAATTGTTAATTTAGTTTCCTTAATTAGAAAGATCACAATTTACAGTTGTTTAAATAAAATTGATTTGGTTAAGAGTTAGTATTTGGTAATTTTTATTAAATAATTCCTCGTGGGAACGATATTCTACTTTCACTTTATTACTTGTTGACCGTGTATACTTGCACGTATTCATTGATTGCGAAATCGATCAACAAGAAGTGAGGGAATTAATACTAGGTGTTAAAAAGGAAAAAAAGGGATCAACAAGAAGCGACATACTTTTGGGGAACAAGATTGAAAAACGAGAACTTGGAGGAATAAAGAAGAGGAAGATTTTCACGAAGATTGTAGAATTGAATTCAGAGAAGGGTGGTGTATTATTATTCTTCTTTAATATTAATTTGTGTAATTGGGATGATGTTTTGTTTTATTTATTCAGTAGTTAATTCATTTATTTTGAACTAATTTACTTTTTAGGCTAATGATGGATCCTTGAGTGGAACAATGATTATGTAGCCTTTATTTCTAGTTTAATAAATTATTTTTCAGTTTATCTATGTTAATTTGAGCTTGAATTTATGAATTTCCTGATCAACAATTCTTTTGTGGATTTGTATGGAATCGAGAGAGGATATGCGAATCTAGACTTATTTAATATAGCATGTGTTCATGAATTTTGTGAATAGCAGAATCGTGATGAATGTTAAGATAGAGATATGCTTGACATCACATGTAATCAGATAGAGAACTTGATCTTAAACCTTCTTTAATTACAATTCACATAGAGATATAGTGACTTAGTTAATTAAGGTGTTTAACTTGTTTCTATCTAATTTGTGGATTTAAGTTAATATGGTATTAGTGCATCGAGAGGTGGCTAGTACTACATTCGTGTTCTTGATTAATAAATTGGGATAGTGAGTTGAATTGGAATAAAGGTGTAGAAATCAAAGTGAAGCTTAGGGTGAAATCGGAAGCCTAATTCTCCAATAGTTGTTTGAAAATTCAGTTTTTAATATTTGTGGTTGTTTTGTGATAATTTAGTTAATGATAATTTAGATTTTATAATTTTGATCAATTATTTGGATAGTTTAATAAAATTAGGAGTAATAGGAAATGGATAATTGTGAGGTTGAATTTCTTACTAATTTATCTCTGTGGGAACGATACTTTACTCATTACTATATTACTTGTTGACCACGTATACTTGCGTGTTGTGCGTATATAGATTTTACCCAACAAGTTTTTGGCGCCATTGCCGGAGATAATTTAGTATAGATCTTAATATTTTTACAATATCAGTTTAATTAGTCCAGTTTTACTTAAACATTTTTATTTTTGTTTTGTCCTCTTAATTTAGGTTTTTGAAGTGGTTTATGCAAACTCGGTCCAAAAATCCAGACTTGCTGCCTTTTGAGGACGACATTGAGAAACGGTTCAAGAGGTTAAGTAAGTGGATCAAGGAAACGAGGCAAAACTTTGAAAATTACGAGAAAAGAAGAGGCGAGGCGGTGAAGATCGAAGCGTTAAAGGACTTCGCCACACCTGGTGGTGAATCTATGATCGAGCATCACCAGCCCGCATAATTCTTTGCAAATACATTCGAAATCAAGCCTGGGACAATTCAGATGATCCAAAATTCAGTTCAGTTTGGGGGATTGGCAAATGTCGATCCGAACGAACATCTAGTCAGCTTTCTAGAGATTTGTGACACCTTCAGGTATAATGGGGTGTCGGATGATGCGATAAAACTTTTCTTGTTCCCATATACCTTACGGGACTAGGTGAAGAGTTGGTTACACTCCCTACCTCCGGGATCGATAACTACGTGGGAAGGCTTAACTCAGAAATTCCTTGCCAAATTTTTCCCACCGGCAAAAATTGCAAAAATGAGGAATGAGATAACGATGTTTGAGCAGCAACACGGGGAGTCATTATACGAGGCATGTGAGAGATACAAAGAATTGCTCAGAAAATGGCCGCATCATGGATTGCCTAAGTGGCTGCAAATGAATACTTTTTATAACGGACTACAAGGGAATCTTAGGACCAGTATTGATGCAGCATCAGGTGGAGCGTTCATGGCTAAGAGTTATGAGGAGGCCTACAATTTGATTGAGACCATGGTGGCTAACAACTACCAGTGGCCCACATTAAGAATGACACATGGAAAGGCAGCTGGGGTGTTAGAAGTCGATGGGGTGACAGCAATACAAGCACAAATTTATGCGCTATCTATGAAGTTGGATGCTATGATAGGGGCTCAGTGCTGAAGGTTACTGATCAGATGTGAATTGTCTTGCGGTTGACCATTCTACGAATCGATCGTAATCAATCCAAATATCAAATGCAATTTGTAGGTAGCTATAATAGGGGTCCACATAATATGTACCAAAACACTTACAACCAGGGGAATAGGAATCACCCAAATTTCTCTTGGAGCAATAATCAGTAACATCAAGCTCTAAGACCATCATATCCCCCAGGTTTTCAGAATCACCAACAACCGGCTCAAGATCAAGAAAGAAAATCAGATTTAGAGGAGTTGTTGTGGAAGTACATAACTAGCAATGAGGCAGGGATGAAAAACCAAGCAATGGCCATCAAGAATTTGGAAAATCAGATGGGGCAAATTGCCTTAGCATTAAATAACAGGCCACAAGGGACCCTACCGAGTGATACAGAGAGAAATCCGAAAGGGAAACCACGAACAGTGTCAGACAATTACGTTGAGGAGTGGAAAACATCTCGTTGGTGAAGATGTAAAAAATTCAACGACATCGGATGAAAAAGTTGATGATAGTAAAGTGGTTGAAAGAAACAAGGGTGAGGACAAGCAAGGTGAAAAAACAAAGTTAGACGAAAGGCCAATTGTATATTCTCCACCACCGTTTTAGTAAAGGGTCCAAAAACAAAAATTAGATAAGCAGTTCGCTAAGTTTTTGGAAGTTTTTAAGAAACTTCAGATTAACATCCCGTTTACAGAAGCCCTAGAGCAGATGTCGAGTTATGCGAAGTTCATGAAAGGGATTCTGTCAAGGAAAAAGAAATGGGAAGACTTTGAAACAATGGCACTAACAGAGGAGTTTAGTGCGGTGTTACAACAGAAGTTGCCACCAAAGCTGAAAGACCCGGGGAGTTTCACTATTCCATGCACAATCGGAAACATGTCTTTTAATAAGTGTTTATGTGATTTGGGGGCGAGTGTGAACCTTATGCCATTGTCAGTATACATGGAATTGGGTTTGCCCGCGCCGAAGCCTACGAATATTTCATTGCAGTTGGTGGATAGGTTAGTCACATATTCGAGCGGCATAGTAGAGGACATATTGGTTAAAGTGGATAAGTTTATATTCCCCGCGGACTTTATTATTCTGGATTTTGAGGAGGACAAGAACATCCCGATTATCTTAGGGAGACCTCTCTTGGCCACGGGTAGGACACTCATAGACGTACAAAAAGGTGAACTTTCTATGAGGGTCCAAGATCAGGAAATTAAATTTAACGTGTTCAAGGCCATGAAATTCCCTACGGATGATGAAGAATGTTTCAGGATGGATATAATTGAGCATATTATCAGTGAAGATATGGGAAAGAGTTTTCTCAGCGATCCATTAGAAACAACATTATTGGGGCATGAAGAGTTCGATGACCCAGAATTGGTGGACTACTTGCAAATGTTAGATTAATTGCCACGAGTTAGCCGATTCAGAGCACCATTTGAACCTTTGCACACGACGGAGATAGCCACAGAAAAATTGAATCTGTCATTGGAGGAGCCACCCACTCTAGAACTTAATCCACTCCCTAAACACCTCAGGTATGCGTATTTAGGCAATTCAAATTCATTACCTGTTATTATTTCTGCTGCACTTAACGATCTACAGGAAGAAAAGTTACTGAGGGTGCTTAGGGAACACAAATCAGCGATAGGTTAGACGATAGCTGATATAAAGGGAATCAGCCCTTCGTTTTGCATGCACAAAATTCTGATGGAAGATGATGCAAAACCGACAGTGGAGCAACAACGATGACTTAACCCCATTATGAAGGAAGTTTTAAAGAAGGAAATTCTGAAATTGTTGGATGCCGAAATCATCTACCCGATTTCGACGATGAAGTGGGTTAATCTGGTTCGATGTGTCTTAAAAGGGGGAATAATGAGGTGAGTACAGGATGAGGATAATGAGCTAATTACGACAAAACGTTGGATGATTGGAGGGTTTGCATAGATTATAGGAAGTTGAATAAGGCAACCCAAAAAGTTCATTTTCCGCTGCCCTTTATCGATCAAGTGTTGGAAAGATTGGCGGGACATGAGTACTACTATTTATTGGATGGATACTCGGGCTATAACCAGATCGTCATCGCTCCTGAGGATCAAGAGAAGACTACATTTACATGCCTTTACGACACATTCACATTCAGGAGAATGTCATTCGGGTTGTGCAATGTGCCTACCACCTTCCAATGGTGTATGATGGCCATCTTCTCAGATATGGTGGAGAAAAACGTGGAAGTCTTCATGGATGATTTTTCAGTCTACGGGGACAATTTTGATACTTGCCTAGGAAATTTGGTAATGGTGTTACAACGATGCAAGGATACGAACCTTGTACTTAACTGGGAAAAATGCCACTTCATGGTTAAGGAGGGCATAATTTTGGGCCACAAGGTATCAGCTCAAGGATTAGAGGTTGACAAAGCTAAGCTGGAAACAATCGAGAAACTGCCTCCACCGAGCTCAGTTAAGGGAATTAGAAGTTTTCTAGGACATGCTAGGTTCTACAGGAGACTCATAAAGGACTTATCTAAAATTGCAAAACCTTTATGCCGTCTTTTAGAGAAGGATTCTATTTTCAGTTTTGACGAAAATTGCAAGTCAGCTTTTGAGTTATTGAAGAAGAAGTTGACTACAGCCCCCGTGATCGTCGCACCGGATTGGAATATGTCATTCGAGCTAATCTGTGATGCAAGCGACTATGCGGTTGGGGCTGTTTTGGGTCAACGCCAAGAGAAGGTATTTCACGCCATATATTATGCAAGCAAAACGCTCACGAAGACTCAAATGAATTATACAACTACGAAAAAGGAATTGCTTGCAGTGGTGTACGCATTTGACAAATTTCGGGCATACTTGATTGGGACTAAGGTGATAGTCTACATGGATCATTCGACAATTCGATACCTAATTGCGGAAAAGATGCTGAACCACGCCTTATCCAATGGATTCTCAAGAGTTTGATCTATAAATAAAGGATAGAAAGGGGACGAAGAATCAAGTAGTTGATCACTTGTCTAGGCTCGAAAACCAAGAAAAATTGAAAGAGGAAAATTGTGAAATCAACGAATCAGTCCCGGATGAGCAATTGTTTTAGATAAATGCAAAATTTCCTTGGTATGTGGATTATGCGAATTATCTAGTGAGTAACATTCTGCCACCTGATCTCACAAGACAACAGAAAAAGAAGTTTCTTCATGATGTAAAATGGTACATGTGGGATGAACCTTATTTGTTCAAGCATTGCGCCGACAAAATGATTAGAAGGTGCGTACCCTACAGTGAAGTGAAGAACATTCTGCATGAGTGCCACTCATTTGCGTATGGCGGACATTATGTGTGACGCCCCCAAAATAGGTATACATCACCTATTCTGAGTCGCCAAAAATATGGTACAGAATACAAATACAATCTTTAATATATAACAAGAGAGCTAAGTGTTTTAATACAAATACTGTCTTCTAGACAATATCCACTCTCAGAATAATTCCTCATTATATTTATTATCACACTATTTTATAGAATAGTGAGGACTACTAAGACACCATCTCGGACCGTCACTTCGTTCCCCGACTAGTCCCGGCTACGTTCTCATTTCCTGAAGAGAACAATGAAAGAAAGGGTGAGCTCAACTAGACCAATAAGAAATATTATGACTAAGATAATGCAGAATAAATTATCATTAGTCTTCAACAATGTTAAACGATAAAATACAATAGACATCAAGTTTAATCTGCGGTGAACAAGCAATCAATTAAAAGAGTCAAGTAGAGAATAAAATCTACTATCTTTTATGATTTAAAAGGTTTTTCATCACTTTTATCGTACGGACTCGACTTAATAATAATCCATATCATCCACGCACTATGGCGAAGGATATTCATTAGTATCATGACCACAAATTATCCATGCACTACAGGCCAAGGATATTCGTGTAGTCATCAATGGTCATGATCATGCCAACAACTGTCCATCAATGCACTACATGCCAATGAGGACTTTTACCACATCATTTGTAACATTACGGTCATGATTACACCGAATAATCCACGTCATAATCATACCAAGTCCATCTATACACTCTGAGGCCACATATGACTTTCAACAAAATATAAACATGAGGATGATGACAATGATATAAGAATTCAATAAAATAAGTTCAAGAATTAATTTATCCAGAAACTAATAACGTCCAAATTGTCAACATGATACTTCTTTGTAGAGTAAAATTCAAGAATGCTCAGAAGAATATTTCCATGAAAAGATACTAGATGAAGCGCAAATATCAAGGATAATACACTAATTTCATGGAGTATAGAAGTCAAAACTTTAACCAACTGAGTATAATACAGAATGGAATAAGAAAAGAAATCACCAGGCATGTGATAGACCACACATGTAGGTTATTCCAACAGAATAATAAATAACGGAACCAGGTCCGGCGTAAAACGTACAGACAGGATATTCCAACAAAATAATAAAGATTTTAACCCGAGTGCGGCGTAAAATGCCTGATGGGATATTCCAATGAGAATAATAAAGAGCGGAACCGGTCCGTCGTAAAACGCATGTGTGAATAGTATATTCCAACGAATAATAAAGAATGGAATAATAGAAGAATTTCACCAAGTATAGGGTAGCTCACAGTATCTGAGTTATTCCAATGAATGATAAATAATGGAATAATGAAGTTCTCTTCATGAATACAAAAAGAAATAATACCCTTACCTTAGAAAGAAGAGTCTTTGGATATAGGAGTAGTGAAGTAGTAGAACACTTTTCTTCTTTCTCTCTATAGTTTCTCTCTCTAGAGTTTCAATGAATTAAGTAAGAAATTATGAAGGAATGAGCTTCTATTTATAGAAGAATGGACTGCATAGTAACTAATTCATGAACAGTCCAGATTGATTTATTTTTAATCGGACGGTCCAGTTTAAAAGCAAAATCTTTTAAATAAAATATAATATATTCTATTTATAATATATATATATATATATATATATATATATATATATATATATATATATAACTCCTCCTCGTAGTATTTGCCTCAAATTTCTTCCCTCCTACTTTGCACTCAATCATACATATATATATATATATATATATATATATATATATATATATATATATATATATATATACTAACACCTCTATATATATATATATATATATATATATATATATATATATATATATATATATATAATAAACTCCTCCTCTAGAACAAATTATTAACATAATGCTTTGTTTGAAAAGTTTGGCAACTAAGTCCAAGTCTTTGAAAAATAATGCATCCTGCCAAAATCCACCAAAACCACCACCATTCACCCACATGCTTATATAAATATAAATATATATTATATAATATGTATATATATATATAATAAAACGAAACTAAGATAACTTTCTCCGACTATTTTGAAAAATGGATAAATGGGAGATCCATAAATACTTCATAAAAAAAATCCCTTCAATATTTTTTAACATCATTTATCATCATTATTATAATTCACAATATTAATCAACCAGGTCGTTCTCAGAAAAGAGGGGGCTTTCCATAAGGATTTCTCCCTATTGACGTGCAATTAGGTGACCAAACCTCTCCTTGACAGAACTTCTAGACATCGTTAATATTGCAAATAATAATATTAATTACTTTGTCATCTCAATTATTGATTTAATAATATATAAAATATTGACAATAATTGAATAAAACTATGTGACTTCTCACGTAAGCATTAATAATCAATACCGTGTGTTACTATACAACCACAGCATACATCTTACTTTTTAATATCGAGTAGTTCAACAAAGATTAACGGTAAAACTTCCACCGTTATTTTCATAAAAAAATATTTTTGTCGTTTTCAATCCGATGAATAATTACATTATGAGGGTCCACCGATGATTGTCTTAGTCTTAAGAATATTCCCTACTAAAACAAATATTCCCCGACCAATCGAATATTATATAACAACTTGTGTACTTTGCAAAATTTATAAATATTACCCAAAACTATAACATTATATTAAATTTATTCCATAATATTCAAAAATGATAGTTATAGAAAATTCATTTTTATTCATAAAAGTTGGGGTCTTACAATCTCCCCTTCTTATGAAATTTCACCCTCGAAATTAGGGTACGTACCTGGTATGTCAAAGAGGTAAGGATACCTTGATTTCATTTCAGATTTTAACTCCCAGGTCATTTCTTCAACATCGTGGTTCCTCCATAAAACTTTGACTTGAGGTATAACTTTGGAGCGTAGAATATGTTCCTTCTTATCCAAGATTTGAACAGGAACCTCTTCATATGTTAAATCTTTCGCTATTTTGTCCGGTTTTAACTCAATAATGTGGTTCGAGTCTTTCACATATTTACGTAACATGGATATATGAAAAATGTTATGAACACGAGACATACTTGGCGGTAAAGCAAGTCTATAGGCTACAGTCCCTACTCGATCGAGGATTAAAAATGGGCCAATGAATCGAGGATTGAGCTTTCCTCTCTTTCCAAATCTCGTAACTCCTTTCCATGGACCAACACGTAATAACACATAATCTCCAATATCGAATTCCACGTCCTTTCGATGAAGATCAGCATAACTCTTTTGTCGGTCTTGTGAGGTTTTTATATGTTGTCGTATCGTTTGAATCTTTTCTGTAGTCATAAGTACCAACTCTGGTCCCAACAACGTTGCTTCACCCACCTCATCCCAACATACTGGAGAACGACACTTTCTTCCATACAACGCTTTGAATGGAGCCATACCAATACTTGCTTGATAACTGTTGTTGTAGGAAAATTCAACCAATGGTAAGAACTTATCCCAACTTCCCTTGAAGTCAAGGACATAGAGTCTTAATAAATCTTCCAGAGTTTGAATAGTCCTCTCTGATTATCCATCTGTCTGAGGATGATATGCCGAACCAAATCATAAATCCGTGCCCATAGCTTTTTGCAAACTAACCTAAAATCGTGAAGTGAATCTTGGGTCTCGATCAGAAACTATGGATACTGGCATACCATGCAGTCTTACAATCTCATTTATGTACATACGAGCAAGACGTTCAAGTGTATAAGTTTCTCGTATTGGTAAGAAATGAGGAGACTTGGTCAATCTATCAACAATGACCCAAATTGCATCTATGCCTTGAGAAACCTTGGGAAGACTAGTAACGAAATCCATGGTAATGTGCTCCCACTTCCATTCTAGAATTTTAAGTGGTTACAATGGACCTTTTGGTACTTAATGCTCCGCCTTGACTCGTTGACAAGTTAGACACCTTGAGATAAACAAATATTTATCTCTCTCTTCATATTGTTCCACCAAAATGTATGACAAAGATCATGATACATTTTGGTACTCCCAAGATGGATTGCAAATGGTGTGTTGTGCGCCTCCATCATGATTTTATACTTTAAATCGGGGTCGTTAGAACACACAAAGTCCGGAGTTGACTCAAAGTATTCCTTCTTCATCGATTCTTGCTTCCTAGATAGCACCTTCTTGCACTTTCTACCTCATACGCGCCGAAACAGTGCATGGTTTGAGCGACTTTAACTTTATCAATTAAAGTCGGTTCTACTCGTATATTCGCCATCATCACATGGGTCCCTGAGTCTTTAACTCTATCTTTATCCTTTGCAAGTCACACAAAATGGGCCTTTATTTGACAATATCGCACTTTCGTACCGCGTATGATCTTCTACTCGATGCATCGGCTACCACGTTCGCTTTTCCGGGATGGTATTGGATAGTATGATCATAATCTTTCAACAGTTCAAGCCAACGTCATTGTCGCATGTTGAGTTCCTTTTGAGTGAAGAAATTTTTGAGGCTTTTATGATCCGTAAAGATCTCCACTTTCTCCCCATACAAGTAATGCCTCCAAATCTTTAGTGCAAAAATGACTGCTGCCAACTCTAGATCATGAGTAGGATAATTCCTCTCATATTCTTTGAGTTATTGTGAGGCATAGGCTATGACTTTCCCATGTTGCATGAGAACACATCCTAACCCTTTGGTTGAAGCATCACTATAGATAACAAATCCCTCCGAGCCAGATGGTATTGTCAGAACATGTGCTGAAATGAGTCTCCTCTTGAGTTCTTGAAAACTCTTCTCACATTCCTCGCTCCAACCAAACTTTGTATCTTTCCGAGTCAGCTGAGTTAGTGGAGTAGCGATTCGAGAAAATCCTTCCACAAATCTCCGATAATAACCAGCTAAACCGAGAAAGCTACATACTTCGGTCACTGATTTAGGTTGCTCCTAGCTTGAATAGCTTCAATCTTTGTTGGGTCAACAGATATTCCATGACTTGATACCACATGCCCAAGGAATACTACTTCCTCAAGCCAGAACTCGCATTTCTTCAACTTGGCATAAAGCTTATATTCACGAAGCTTTTGGAGTATCAGCCTCAAGTGTTGCTCATGATCTTCATGGGTTTTGGAATTTATGAGGATGTCATCAATAAAGACGACCACAAAGTGATCCAAATATTCCTTGAATACTCGGTTCATCATATCCATGAAGGCAGTAGGTGCATTAGTCAACCAAAAGACATGACTAGGAATTCATAATGCCCGTACCGAGTTCTGAAAGCCGTCTTTGGAATGTCATCGATTCTAATCTTCAATTGGAGATATCCGGAATGAAGATCAATCTTTGAAAAAAATTTGGCTCCTTGCAATTGGTCAAACAGGTCATCAATACGTGGCAATGGGTACCTATTTTTGATGGTGACATTATTCAACTCCCGATAATCAATACAAAGTCGCATACTCCCATCTTTCTTCTTTATGAATAGAATAGGAGCACCCCAAGGAGAAATACTAGGACGAATAAAGCCAATGTCTAACAATTCCTGCAGTTGGGTCTTTAACTCCTAAAGTTCAATAGGAGCCATTCGATATGGGGCTTTGGAAATGGGTTTTGTACCGGGTTCAAGGTCGATACAAAATTCAATTTCATGCTCTGGGGGTAGGCCAGGAAGTTCTTCAGGGAATACGTCAAGAAGTTCATTAACAATAGAAATATCATTCAAAACTGACGTATTTTTTTTAGATCCGTGACATGAGCTAAGAAAGCTTGACATCCGTTTTTCAATAAACGAATAGTTTTATGGCTTGAGATGAAAGTGATTGATTTAATGGTTTGGTTGCTTTAATTTGCATAATAGGTTGATTAGGAATATGAAAGCTAACAACCTTACAAAAATAATCAATTTTTTCATGATGAGTAGTTAACCAATCAATCCCTAGAATTACGTCAAAGGAAAGTATTTTCAATGAAATAAGATCGACAGGTAATGTGAGGGTACCGATTTGAACCAAACAATACTTATAAACAGTGGATGTAATGAAGGTTTCTCCCAATGGAGTTTCAACAGATAAGTCAAAGTCTAATTTCTCCGAAGTTAAATTTAAACGTTGAGCGCAAGTAGGAGAAATAAAAGAATGGATAGAACCGGTATCAAATAAGGTATAAACTTCGCTAGAGTTTATGATAAGCTTACCCATGATGACTTCGTTCGGTTTCTTTACTTTCTGGGAGGTCACGACAAACGCTATCCCTTGCACTACTGGCTTAGACTTTTCTGGGATGTCCTTTGGTGCCTCCATCCTAGCTGAACTTGTCTTTGGTGAATGAAAAAATTGGGCTAGGTGACCTTCTCTTCCACAATTATAACATGCTTTGGACGGCATCGCACAGTTTGAACTGATGTGTCCCTCCCCTCCGCATTTGAAGCATATGATAGGTGGTCGTTCTCCTTCCTTAATAACGGGTGTTGGTGCTGACGTCTTTCCATCATTGTTGAATCTCCTCTTCTTGAAATGTCCATTCTTATTGTTTTGGCCATGATTACCACCGAAGTGGTTACCATTTCTGGCATTTTGATTCCCTCCACGCTTATTGTCACCGCTTCGATGACTGCTATCATTAGTATTATCATTCTATCGGCTACTCTCTTTTTGTTAGGTTGACTCATTATCGCGCTCCAATAACTGAGCTCTATTAACAACATCTGAATACAAACACAGTTTATGAGATATAAGATATTGACGTATCTTGGGTTTCAAACCTCTTAGAAACATTCGCGTCATTCTCTCCTCATTATCAACCAAATGGGACGCAAACCGGGACAACTCGGCGAACTTGGCTTCGTACTGCGACACGGTCATGTTGTTTTGCTCCAGCTTGATGAACTCTACCTCTTTCATGTGACGAATACTTTCGGGAAAGTACTTGTCGTTGAATAATTCTTGGAACTTCTCCCAAGTCATTTTCAGTGCGGCAGGTTGAGTACGTTTTACAGATTCCCACCAGTAATCTGCCTCTGCATGCAACATGAAGGTGGCAAAGGGAACCTTTTGCTCCTCGGAGCATCCCAAGACATCAAATATCTTGCAGATCTGTTTTATCCACGTCTCCGCCTTAAGTGGTTTTGGCTCTCCAAAAAATTCCGGTGGTCCCAGTTCCTTGAACTGCTTAGCGGTGACCGTCCGAGAGTTGCCAGTGTTTCCACCTGCATTTTGGACAGGAGCCGCTCTTGCCTGATGTTGCATGAATTGCATAAAGCCTCTGAATATTCCATCGTTCATCATCTGGTCAGTGTTGTTGTTTTCCTGATGCATATTATCCTGATTATTGATCTGTGGAGACTCAACGGTCTCTTGTGCTCCATTGATGTTCTCAACATTCTCGGATGCCATTTTCAAACACTGCCACAAAACAAGGGTTAATTAACATATCACATATTATCCCTATATTATGACCGACCAATTTAATACCAAAAAAACTTAGTTAGGTCATACTAGCGAAGGAATTCCCCGTCTCTCCCCACCTAGTTCTTGTCTCACATCTCAGCTAGGGATCATATCCCTAAGCTTTGATACCAAGCTGTGGCGCCCCAAAATAGGTATACATCACCTATTACGAGTGCGCCAAAAACATGGTGCGAATCTACAAATACAATCTTTAATATACAACAAGAGAGCTAAGTGTTTTAATACAAATCATCGTCTTCTAGACAATATCCACTCTCGAATAAGTCCTCATTACATTTATTATCACACTATTTTATAGAATAGTGAGGACTACTAAGACACCATCTCTGATAGTCACTCCGCTTCCCAGACTAGTCCCAACTACGTTCTCATTTCACAGAAGAGAACAATGAAAGAAAGGGTGAGCTCAACTAACCCGATAAGAAATATTATGACTAAGATAATGCGTAATAAATTATCATTAGTCTTCAACAATGTTAAACTGATAAAATACAATAGACATCAAGTTTAACTGCAGCGGAATAAACAATCCATTAAAAGAGTCAAGTAGAGAATAAAATCTACTATCTTTTATGATTTAAAAGGTTTTTCATCACTTTTATCGCTGGGAATCAGCTTAATAATAATCCATAACATCCCTGCACTACGGCTAAGGATATTCATTAGTATCACGACCACAAATTATCCATGCACTACAGGTCAAAGATATTCGTGTAGTCATCAATGGTCATGATCATGCCAACAACTGTCTATCAATGCACTACGGGCCAATGAGGACTTTTACCACATCATTTGTAACATTACGATCATGATTACACCGAATAATCCCGGGTCATAATAATACCAAGTCCATCTATGCACTACAGGCCACAGATGACTTTCAACAAAATATAAACATGAGGATGATGACAATGATATAAGAATTCAATCAAACAAGTTCAAGAATTAATTTATCCAAAAACTAATAACATCCAAATTGTCAACATAATACTTCTTTATAGAGTAAAATTCAAGAATGCTCAGAAGAATATTTCCAAGAAAAGATACTAGATGAAGCGCAAATATCAAGGATATTCCACTAATTTCATGGAGTATAGAAGTCAAAACTTTAACCAACTGAGTATAATACATAATGTAATAACAAAAGAAATCACTAGGCATGCGATAGACCAACTGCAAAGCGAGTTATTCCAATGAATAATAAATAACGGAACCGGTCCCACGTAAAAGCATGCAGACGGGATATTCCATCGTATAGTAAAATTTGAAATCGTGTGCCGTAAAAAGCGCATGCGCGAACGGATATTCAACGTAATAATAAAGACGGAACCAGGTACGACATAAAACACACAGACAGGATATTCCAACAGAATAATAAAGAATGGAATAACAGAAGAATTTCACCAAGTATAGGGTAGCCCGCGTATACAGGTTATTCTAACAAAATGATAAATAATGGAATAACAAAAGTTCTCTTCATGTATACAAAAAAAATAATACCCCTTACCTTAGAAAGAAGAGTACTGGATATAGGAGTAGTGAAGTAGCAGAACACTTTTCTTCTTTCTCTCTATAGTTTCTCTCCCTAGAGTTTCAATGAATTCGTAAGAAATTATGAAGGAATGAGCTTCTATTTATAGAAGAATGGACTGCATAGTAACTAATTCATGAACGGTCCAGATTGATTTATTTTTAATCGGACGGTCCAGATTTAAAGCAAACTCTTTTAAATAAAATATAATATATTCTATTTATAATATATATATATATAATAATACGTAACTCCCTCCGTAACTGCCTCAAATTTCTTCCCCCTCCCACTTGCACTCAATCATACATATATATATATATATATATATATATATATATATATATATAATAATAAACTCCCTCCCGAAAAAATTATCAACATAATGCTTTGTTTGAAAAGTTTGGCAACTAAGTCAAAATCTTTGAAAAATAATGCATCCTGCCAAAATCCACCAAAACCACCACCTTCACCCACATGCTTATATAAATATAAATATATATAATATAATACGTATATATATATATATATATATATATATATATATATATATATAAAATGAAACTAAGATAACTTTCTCCGACTATTTTGAAAAATGGGTAAATGGGAGATCTATAAATACTTCATAAAAAAATCCCATCAATATTTTTTAACAACATTTATCATCATTATTATAATTCACAATATTAATCGACCAGGTCGTTCCCAGGAAAGAGGGGGCTTTCCAATAAGGATTTCTCCCTATTGACGTGCAATTAGGTGACCAAACCTCTCGTTGACAGAACTTCTAGACATCGTTAATATTGTAAATAATAATATTAATAACTTTGTCATCTCAATTATTGATTTAATAATATATAAAATATTGACAATAATTGAATAAAACTATGTGACTTCTCACGTAAGCATTAATAATCAATACCATGTGTTACTATGCAACCACGCATATTATTGTACTTTTACTACCGAGTAGTTCAACAGTATTAACGGTAAAACTTCCGCCGTTATTTTCATAAAAAATATTTTTGTCATTTTCTCGATCCGATGATAATTCCATTGTGGGGTCCACTAATGATTGTCTTGCCGTCTGCATTTAATATTCCTGCTAAAACGAATATTCCCCGACCAATTGAATATTATATAACAACTTGTGTACTTTGCAAAATTTATAAATATTACCCACAACTATAACATTATATCAAATTTATTCCATAATATTCAAAAATAATATTTATGGAAAATTCATTTTTATTCATAAAAGTTGGGGTCTTACATTATGGTAGTGACAGGACAATAGCAAAGGTGCTGCAAGTAGGGCTCTATTGGCCTACACTATTAAAGGACGCCCACCATTTTGTCAAAACATGTGATAGGTGTCAAAGGGTGGGCAACATTTCGAAAACGAATGAGATGCCTCTACAAACAATTCTTGAAGTTAAAATTTTCGATGTATGGGCATCGATTTCATGGGGCCATTCCCTTCTTCTCTTAACAATCAGTACATTTTACTTGCAGTAGATTACGTATCAAAATGGGTTGAAGCCGCAGCACTACCATCGAATGATGCCAAGGTGGTTCTAAGATTCCTATAGAAAAATATCTTTACGAGGTTTGGGACACCGAGAGTTATTATAAGTGATGAAGGTAGTTACTACTGCAACAAAACGTTTTGTGACGCCCCCAAAAGAGGTATACATCACCCATTCTAAGTCGCCAAATACATGGTACAGAAAACAACTACAACATTATTATTACAATTGTCATGCAAAATACGACAACACATATTGTGAGTTTAAATACAAATATTATCTTCTAGACAATGTCCACACTCAAATAAAGTCCTCATTACAATTATTGATGCACTATTTTACAAAAATAGTGAGGACTGCTAAAACAACTGTCTAGGACCATCACTCTATACCCCGACCGGTTCCTGCTATGTTCTCGCTTCCTTAGAAGAAAAATAGAACAAAAAGGAAAAGGGTGAGCTCAACTAGCCCACTAAAGAATATTATGACTAAGATAATATACAACAAATTATCCTTAGTCTTCAACAGGGAAAAATTTGATATAATATAATAGACAACAAGTTTTAGATCAACAACTGCAGCGGAAACAACAATTCATTAGAAGAGTTACGTAGAGAATGAAATCTACTATCATCTATGAATTTAAAAGTCCATCATCAATATTTTATCCTGTAACATCAATCAATATACATCTTGAATCAAATATTCATCTTTGCACTACTGAGCCAAAGATATTAATTTATATCACCGATTGGTCACATGTTCATCTTAACACTGTTCATCTTTTGCACTACGGGCCAAAGATATTCATCGAGTAATCATTCATCTTTGCACTACTGGGCCAAAGATATTCATCAAAATATCACCATTAAGGATGAGGATGATGAAAAACATTTTAAAAACGAATCCGGTGAGATAAAAGGACAAATATTAGGGATTAAGTATTTCGGTTTATCCAAATTCAATAATACTCCATAATAACCAATTGTGAAGTAGAATTAAAAAATAAAGATCAAAACATGGATACAATCGAAGATAGTAACCATAAAAGATATACGGACGAAAAGAAAAATTTAATTTTTCGGTAAATAGTGTAAATTTAAGTGAATAGTCTCGTGTCACCAGTATACATGAATAAGTAACCCCACACAAAAAGGTAGAAATTCCACAATAAAATCTATATCAATATTTCGAAGATAATGATATTTAAAGAATAACATCATTACGAAAAAAATAACATCTCTTACCTCAAAATAACAGTATTTATGATCGGAATATCATATGTAAAGTCGAAGGAAATTTGTACTGAATAGCAACTCTCAAAGTATCTAAATACTCACAAAAATACGCTCAACAATATATAGAGAGAGAAAACTTATGTTTCTGGTGTGATTTTAAATTCTAACTTAAGTGTATATTTATAGAAAAATACTATAATGCCATAGGAGACTAAATAATAAAATAATAATATAATCTTTCTTTTATTTCTACGCATGCTTTGTTGAATAATCTAGCATGCCATTTTGGAAAAAAACTAACAGCCCACATGTTTTCAAAAAAACAAAAGTGGGTCCCACCCGATATTTATAAAAATATTTAATTTCTGAAACTTCAATAATTCATAATAAATAGCTCTTTTATTAGAAAAATACGAATTTGATTCATTCCATACGAAATCAAATTCTCTACAACTTTGTAGCTTTAAGTTTTTCCAAATTCCAAACAGAAAATATCCGAAATCCACAAACGGACAATTTTCAATACCTCATAAAAGTCATAACAAATCATACATTAATTTTTAATGGTTCAAAATTTGTGGACATATACTCAACTATATATGTATAACATATCCAAAAATCACAACGATCCAACGGTTGGATTAAAATTATAACTCACACAATAGAGCTTTAAGAACACTGATTTGATTTTTAATACCTCCATTCTGACAAAAATACTGATAAAACATCTCAACATTAATTCCTTCCATTATATCCACATAAAATAAAAATTTCCTTATCATATAAATCAATAATTATTTATTCACAAATAATATTACAAAATCACAATAATGACAACTAGGCCATTCCCAAGAAAGAGGGGGCTTTCCGATAAGGATTTATCCTTATTGGCGCGCAATTAGGTGACCAAACCTCTCCTTGACAGAACTTTCTAGACATTGCCAATAATGGTATCTAATAATATTATACAAATAATATGAATTATTGATCTGATAATGGGAAATACTGTGCAGTGATAATTATTGAAACAACAATAATATAAAATATCAACACAACAATTATTGAATCAATAAAATAAAATATTGAGCGATAATTACTTGTAACAATTATTGAGTGAGTGCCTGCTTTCTTACGTAAGAATCAATAATTCAAAAATATTGTGTAATCT
This sequence comes from Panax ginseng, assembly GCA_020205605.1. Lineage (NCBI taxonomy): Eukaryota > Viridiplantae > Streptophyta > Magnoliopsida > Apiales > Araliaceae > Panax > Panax ginseng. Next base: position 85,252,038 of record CM035139.1, on the reverse strand, counting down.
GAGTACTTCTTTGTGCAACCACAGCGTATTCTTGTATTTTAACCACCGGAGTAACCCAACGATTGTTAATTGTTAACAATTACTGTAGTTATTTATAAAAACTCAAAATTGTTGTTTTTCATCAAGCGAGTTATTACATTATGGGGCCCACATGGGTCAGTGCCATCGCATGAATATTCCCAAACAATGAAAGAATATTCCATGACCAAACAAATATCCCCCAACAACAATAAATATTTTATAACCACTTGCTTATTTTATAAAATTTGCACATTTCACCCATAACCAAAGTATAATATCAAATTATCACCTTATTATTTCAAGATAATAAATAAAGAAAATTCAATTTTATTTATAATAAGTTGGGGTCTTACAACCTCCCCTCCTTATGAAATTTCTTCCTTAAAATTGACGTACGTACCTAGTGTTTTAAAAAGGTGAGGATACCTCGCTTTCATTTCTGATTCCAACTCCCAGGTCATTTCTTCAATAACATGGTTCCTCCACAAAACTTTAACTTGTGATATAACCTTTGTGCATAGGACATGCTCTTTCCTATCCAAGATCTTGACAGGTACCTCCTCGTACGTTAAATCTTCAGCTATCTCGTCTGGTTCTAACGCAATAATGTGGTTCGGGTCTTTCACATATCTAAGTAGCATGGATATGTGAAACATGTTATGAACACGAGACATACTTGGCGGTCAAGCGAGTCTATAAGCCACAGTTCCTACTCGATCGAGGATTTCAAATGGACTAATAAATCGAAGGTTTGAGCTTTCCTCACATCGCCGATTCTTGTTTTTGGAATAACGACTTCTTGCATCTTCTTCTTCATATTCATCAGCTATAGGTCTGTAGCTTGAGCGATTTTAACTTTATCAATTAAAGTTGATTCTACTCGTATATTTAACATCATAACGTGGGTCCCTAAAGTCTTTAACTCTATCTTTATCATTTGTAAATTATACAAAATAGGTCTTTGTGTTCAACAATATCGCACTCGTACTCGCGTACGATCTTCTACTATATGCGTCAGCTACCAAGTTCGCTTTTCCAGGATGGTATGGTCAGAACAAGTGCCGAAATGAGTCTCCTCTTAAGTTCTTGGAAGCTCTTCTCACATTTCTCGCTCCATTCAAATTTTGTATCTTTCCGAGTCAGCTAAGTAAACGGGGTAGCGATTCGAGAAAATCCTTCCACGAATCTCCGATAATAACCAGCTAAGCCCAGAAAGCTACGTATTTTAGTTACCGACTTCGGCTGCTCTCAATTGTGATTCATATCCCAATCTTGGATAGCACGTCATAATGGCACCTATAGTTTTACCACCACACAAATATAGAGTCCCCTGCGGAGAGTCTGTCTTTGGTGCATTCCACAAAGAAAGTCACCAGATAGAGGCTCGGGTACCAACTCTTGTACTTGGGTTTTTAACTCCTGAAGTTCAATAGGAGCCATTTGATATGGATTTTTTTGAAAATGGGTTTTGTACTGGGTTCAAAGTCGATACAAAATTCAATATCATACTCTGGGGGTAGGCCAGGAAATTCTTCAGGAAATACGTCAGTAAACTCACTAACAACAAAAATATCATTCAAATCTGACGTATTTTTGTTTAAATCCATGAAATGGGCTAAGAAATATTGACATCCATTTTTCAATAAACGAATGGCTTTATGGCTTATATGAAAGTGTTTGACTTCAATAGTTTGGTTGCTTGAATTCGCATAACAGGTTGGTTAGGAATATGAAAACTAACAACCTTACGAAAACAATCAATTTTGGCATGATGAGTAGTTAACCAATCAATCCCTAAAATCACATCAAATGCAAGTATCTTTAAAGAGATAAGATCAACAGGTAATGTGATTGATAAAACAAGTATCAAACAAGATTTATAAATAGTGGATATGATAAAAGTTTCTCTTAACGGAGTCTCCACAGATAAGTGAAAGTCTAATTTCTCTGGAGTCAAGTTTAAACGTTGAGCACAAGCAGGAGAGATAAAAGAATGGGTAGAACCGGTATCTAATAGGGTATAGACTTCGCAAGAATATATAATTAACTAACCCATGATACCTTCATTCGAGTTCCTCGCGTTTTGGGCAGTCATGACAAACGCTCTTCCAGAAACTACCGACTTTATTTTGTCCGCATCCGCCTTTGGTGCCACCGTCCTAGCTGGACTTGATTTCGCTACAGGACAAAATCAAGCTATGTGACCATCTTTTCCACAACTAAAACATACCTTGGAAGGCTGTGAACAGTTTGGACTTATATGTCTCTCCTCTCCGCATCTATAGCATCTAACTGGCGGTCGTTCTCCTCCCCTAGAATTTTTTCTTTGGTCTTTGGTCTTTGCTTGACGTCTTCCTGTCATCGTTAAATCTTTTCTTCTTGAAATTTCCACTTGAATTATTTCTTCTATTATCTTGGCCATGATTACCACCGAAGTGGTTACCATTTATTGCATGATAATTTCCTCCACGATGGTTATCATTGTTCCGATGACCGTTGCCACCGGTACGATTATCATCGAGTTGTTGGTCGTTATTCTTCAGTTGAGCTGACTCATTATCGAGCTCCAATAACTGAGCCCTATTCACAACATCTGAATATAAACAAAGTTTGTGAGAAATGAGGTATTGACGTATTTCGGGTTTCAAACCTCGCAGAAACATTCGTGTCTTTCTCTCCTCATTATCAACCAAATGGGATGCAAATCGGGACAACTCGGCAAACTTATCTTCGTACTGCGACACGTTCATATTTTTTTGCTCCAACTTGATGAACTCTACCTCCTTCATATTACGAATACTTTCAGGAAAGTACTTGTCATTAAACAGTTTTTGAAATGTTTCCCAAGACATGTTGAGTGCGAGTGGCTAGGTATGCTTTACAGATTCTCACTAGTAATCTGCCTCACCACGGAACATAAAGGTGGTAAATGGAACCTTCTATTCTTCCGTGCATCCCAAGATATCAAATATCATGGTAATTTGCTTAACCCACATTTCTGCCTTGATCGGATCCGGCTTTCCAAAGAATTCTGGTGCTCCCAACTCCTTGAACTGCTTAGATGTGACAAACCGCGCGTTGCTATCATTTCCACCTGTATTTTGTACACGAGTCTCTCTCGTCTGATTTTGCATGAACTACAAAAAGCTCCTAAACATTCCATCATTCATCGTTTGCTCGGTAGTGTTATTTACAGGAGGAATATTGCCATCCTGTTGCACGTTCTCCTGGTTTGTGGTTAAAGGTGTCTCCACAGTCTCATACACTCCATTGTTAACGTTCTCAGCTGCCATTCTTAAATATTGTCATAAAACAAGGGTTAATTAAACAAATTAACATATCACATAATATCCCTATATTATGACCAACCAACAAATAAGCTTAGGTAGGACACACTAGCGAAGGATTTACTCGTCTCTCCCCTCCTAGTTCTATTCCCGATCTCAAATCGGAGACCATATCCTAAGCTCGATACCAAGCGTGGCGCCCCCCAAAATAGGTATACATCACCCATTCTGAGTCGCCAAATACATGGTACAGAAAACAACTACAACTTTATTATTACAATTGTCGTACAAAATACGAGAACATATACTGTGAGTTTAAATACAAATATGGTCTTCTAGACAATGTCCACACTCAAGTAAAGTCCTCATTACAATTATTGATGCACTATTTTACAAAAATAGTGAGGACTGCTAAAACAACTGTCTAGAACCATCACTCTATACCCCGACCGGTTCCTGCTATGTTCTCGCTTCCAGAGAAGAAAAATGGAACATAAAGGAAAAAGGTGAGCTCAACTAGCCCACTAAAGAATATTATGACTAAGATAATATACAACAAATTATCCTTGGTCTTCAACAGAAAAAAATCTGATAGAATATAATAGACAACAAGTTTTAGATCAACAACTACAGTGGAAACAACAATTCATTAGAAGAGTTAAGGAGAGAATGAAATCTACTATCATCTATGAATTTAAAAGTCCATCATCAAAATTTTATCCTGTAACATCAATCAATATACATCTTGAATCAAATATTCATCTTTTGCTTCTGAGACGAAAGATATTCATTTGTATCACCAGGTTTATCATATTCATCTCAACACTGTTCATCTTTTGCACTTTCGGGCCAAAGATATTCATCGATTAATCATTCATCTTTTACTCTGGGCCAAACATATTCATCAAGTATCACCATTAAGGACTGAGGATGATGAAAAACATTTTAGAGAACGAATCTAGTGAGATAGAAGGACACATATTAGGGATTCATATTTTGGTTTATCCAAATACAATAATACTCCATAATAACCAATTATGAAGTAGAATTAAAAAAATAAAGATCAAAACATGGATACAATCAAAGATAGTAACCATAAAAGATATTTGGGACGCAAAAGAGAAAATTTAATTTTTCGGTGAATAGTGTCGTATTCGTGAATAGTGTCGTGTACGTGAATAGTAATCCCGACACAAAAAGGTAGAAATTCCACAATAAAATTTATATCAATATTTTGGTATAATGATATTGAAAGAATAACATCATTACGAAAAAAAATAACATCTCTTACCTCAAAATAATAGTATTTCTGATCGGAATATCGGATGTAAAGCCGAAGGAAACTTGTACTGAATAGCAACTCTCAAAGTATCTAAATACTCACAAAAATACGCTCGACAATATAGAGAGAGAGAACTTATGTTTCTAGTGTGATTTTCAATTCCAACTTAAGCGCCTATTTATAGAAAAATACTAGAACGTCATAGGAGACTAAATAATAAAATAATAATATAATCTTTCTTCTTTTTTCTACGCATGCTTTGTTGAATAAGCTAGCATGTCATTTTGGAAAAAAATAGCAGCCCACATGTTTTCAAAAAAACAAAAGTGGGTCCCACCCAATTTTAATAAAAACATTTAATTTTTGAAACTTCAATAATTCATAATAAATAGCCCTTTTATCAGAAAAATACGAATTTTATGTCCATTCCATACGAAATCAAATTCTCTATAACTTTGTAGCTTTAAGTTTTTCCAAATTCCAAACAGAAAATATCCGAAATCCACAAACGGACGATTTTCAATACCTCAAAAAATTCATAACAAATCATACGTTAATATTTAATGGTTCAAAATTTGTGGACATATACTCAACTTATATATGTATAACATATCAAAAAATCACAACGATCCAACGGTCAGATTAAAATTATAACTCACGCAATAGAGCTTTAAGAACACTGATTTGATTTTTAATACCTCCATTCCGACAAAAATACTGATAAAACACCTCAACATTAATTCCTTCAATTATATCCACATAAAATAAATATTTCCTTATCATATAAATTAATAATTAATTATTCACAAATAATATTAATAATCACAATAATGATAACCGGTAGTTCTACAGAAGAGGGGTTTTCCGATAAGGATTTCTCCTTACTGGCGCGCAATTAGGTGACCAAACCTCTCCTTGACAGAACTTTCTAGACAATGCCAATAATTTTATCTTATAATATTATTCAAATAATATGAATTATTGATCTGATAATGGAAAATACTGTGTAGTGACAATTATTGAAACAATAATAATATAAAATATCAACACAACAATTATTGAATCAATAAAATAAAATATTGAGCGATAATTCTCTGTAACAATTATTGAGTAGTGCCTTCTTACGTAAGAATCAATAATTCAAAAATCTTTGTGTGTGTACTGCAGTGTCTTCTTGTGTACCCACGCCAGTATTCTTTGTATTTTAACCACCGAATACCAGCAAAGTGTTAGCGGTAATAATTATGTCATTATTTATAAAAACTCAAACTTGTTTTTTTCTTCATCCGATAGTTATTTTGTTATGGGGCCCACATGGTGGTTATTTAGGCGTCGTCGAATATTCCCAAATAATATTCCCGACAACGAATATTCCTAAAAAATGAATATTTTATAACCACTTGCTTATTTTGCAAAATTTGCACATTTCACCCATAACCAAAGTATAATATCAAATTATCACCTTATTATTTCAAGATAATAAATAGAGGAAATTTAATTTTATTTATAATAAGTTGGGGTCTTACACGTTTACAACTCTACTGGAAAGATATGGGGTCAACTATAAGGTAACGACGACTTATCATCCCCAAACCAGTGGGCAGGCTGAGGTGTCGAACAGGGAAGTCAAGAAAATCTTGGAAAAAGTGGTGAACCCGAATCGAAAGGGTTGGTCGCTTCGGTTGGATGATGCATTATGGGCATACCGAACGGTGTATAAGACACCGATCGGCATGTCACTATATCAATTATTGTATGGGAAAACTTGTCATTTACTAGTTGAGTTACAGCACAAGGCTTATTGGGCTATTCAGAAACTGAACTTCGATCAAGTAGTGGTGGGGGAAAAGAGACTACTTCAGGTAAATGAGCTTAACTAATTCCGACTGCAAGCCTACGAGAACTCACAATTGTACAAGGAAAAGATCAAGAGATGACACGACCAGAAAATTATGCACAGAACATTAAAGCCAGGGCAATAAGTCCTTTTGTTCAACTCACGACTAAGATTGTTCCCAGGAAAACTAAAATCAAGGTGGTCGGGTCCATTCACCAACAAGATAGTTTTCTCGCATGGCATCGTTGAACTTTACAGTAGAAATCCATTGGAGACTTTCAAGGTTAATGGCCAAAGATTAAAGCATTACTGGTGTGGTGATTCAAATTGGGATGTCGTCAACATTACCCTCACGGGCTAGCGACGTTAAACCTGGCGCTACTTGGGAGGCAACCCAAGCTCTAAACTCTTTCACTTAATTACTATTTACATCTTAGTTTATAATCTAGTCTAAATACACGTTTTTCATAGAAGATTAACTACATCTTTGGAAAAGTTGCAGATAACTCAAGAAAAATCATTCACAGATCTCTTTATAGCCATGGGCCGCGCTACTCAAGACTTAAACAGTAGCGGAAATGCCTATCACCCCAGAAGTTATCGATCCTGGCAATGGCGGACCGCGCCACTTCATCCGATCCCTATCATAAACACGCACTATCTTTGCATCATGCTCTATCGACCTTATAGCACGGACCGCGCTATCAAAAAACTAATCCCAGTGCGGGGCGGGCTACTACGCCAGAAATCAATGCCCCTAGCGCGGGGTGCGCTTCCTCTTACCTATACCCATCTCGGACCGCGCTGCTCGGGAAACTCAGGCGCCTAACTGATTTAATCGAAGTGTCCCAGACACTATCAAAGTCATCGCTCCTTAATACACTCAACTTCTCCACTTCTCCTACCCCCATACAACTTCCACTACTCCATAACTCCCATAACCTCCATTACACCATATATACCTCTCCTTCTCCTTTTCAACTTCCATTCCAATTAAACTCGTCCATCTCTATCTCCCAAACCATGTTGGTTTTCCATCCCCTATACGAACTCCAACCATCCAAGAAGTCAAAGTTGTAAGACCCCAACTTATTATTAATGAAATTTAATTTTCTCTATTTATTATTTTGAAATAGTAAGGGTTGATTTGATTAATGTGGATAGTTATGGGTAAAATACGCAAATATTTCAAATAAGCAAGTGGTTATAAAATATTCATTGTTGTCGGGGAATATTCGTTTGGTCGTGGATTATTCTTCTTTGTCGAGGGGAATATTAAATGCGACGAGCCTTAGATCTTTAATGGGCCCCATAACAGCGATTGGATGAAGAAAATGACAAATATAAGTTGTTTAAAAATAATGGCGTAGTTATTACCATTAATACTTTGTTAAAATACTTTGGTTAGTAGCACACGAAGAGTAGCTGCAGTATTGCACCAATTATTGATTCTTACGTGAAGAAGGCACTACTCAATAATGGTTACAGTAATTACTGTTCAGTATTTTATTTTATTGATTTAATAATTGCTGCGTTGATATTTTATATTGCTGTTGTTTCAATAATTGTCATTACACAGTATTTTTCATTATCGAAGCAATAATTCATATTATCTGAATAATATTATTAGATAACATTATTGGCAATGTCTAGAAAGTTACATCTAAAGAGAGGTTTGGTCACCTAATTGCTGCGCCAAGATGAGAGAAATTCTTATTGGAATGCCCCTCTTTCTCGAACCGCTGCACAGTTGTCAATATTGTGATTCTGTAATATTATTTGTGAATAATTAATTATTGATTCATATGATGAGGAAAATATTGATTTTATGTGGATATAGATGGAGAAAATTTTTAATGTGACAATTGTTGAAAATTGAAATTTTATCTTTTTCTGATAAAATAATTCATTTAAATATATTATTATATTTTAATAATATAATAATGATGATATTTTCACGATGAATGTGGGATATATGAGTATATGTGAAGGAGGAGTATTTTGTTACCAAAATATTTAAAGCATGTTTTATGTGTTTGGGACCCCATTTCTTGACTGAAATTTGATTATAGCACAGAAAATCGCTTGGTTTGTGGATTTCGGTCAATTTCTGCTTGGAATTTGGAAAAACTTTCTTACAGTAAAGTTGTAGAAATTGAATTTCCTATAAAAACTCTCGTGATTCAATTTTTTTGACAAAAGGGCTATTTATTGTGAATTATTGAAGTTCTGAAGTTCTGAAATAATTGATTTTTGAAAGTTTTAATTATTTTTATTTACAAAAACGTGTTTTTCATTTTGTTTCCCTCATTTAACATGTGATAGGGGTTGAGTTCAGATGGTAAAAGCATGCGTATGAAGTTTGGAAAAAATATAATAATATTTAATAAATTTTTTACTTTGGTGTTCTAAGCATTTTTCTATAAATATGGTGCTTAGGTTAGAATTGAAAATCACACCAGAAACTGAAGTTTTCTCTCTCTATATATCGGCGTATTCTTGTGAGTATTTTGAGTATTGCTATACTGCAAAGTTCAAGTCATAGCCTATATCCAAGTGTTTCACATTTAGAAGTATCTTGATCTTTCGAGGTAAGGGATATTATTTTTTTCATAATGATATTATTTCTTCAATATCATTATCTTTGAAATATTGATCTGAAGTTTTATCAAATTTGGAACTTTTGGTGTCGAGTTACTATTCACATATCTGCACTATTCACGTGATCTGACACTATTCACGAATCACGGCACTATTCATCGAAAAATGGAAATTTTCCTTTTAAATCTAAAATATCTATTGTGGATACTAGCTTTGATTGTATCCATATTTTGATCATTCTTGAATTTTACACCACTATGATTATTTTTGAGGTATTTTTGGGCATGGATAAAACAAAGTACGAATCCTTAATCCTTAATCCTTGTCATTTTGTTTCACCGGATTCGTTTCTTTAAAAATATTTTCATCATCCTCGGTCTTAAATGATGATATTATTGAATATCTTTGGCACAGAGTACAAAGATGAATAATTTCGATGAATATCTTTGGCCGTAGTGCAAAGATGAGCAGTGTTTAGATGAACATGACCAATCGATGAATATCTTTGGCTTCAGTAGTGCAAAGATGAATATTTGATTTCGATATATATTGATTGATGTTACGGGGATAAAAGATAGATTTATGAACTTTCAAATTCATACATAGAAGATAGTAGTTTACATTCTTTACTTAACTCTTCTAATGAATTATTATTTCATTGCGAATATTGATTTAAAACTTGTTGTCTATTGTATTCTATTAGATTTTTCCTGTTGAAGACTAACGATAATTTGTTGTATATTATCTTAGTCATAATATTCTTCTTGGGCTAGTTGAGCTCACCCTTTTCCTTTTTGTTCCATTTTTCTTCTCGGGAGGCGAGAATATAGCGAGTGCGTAGTGGGGGTATGGAATGAAGGTTCTAGAGAGAGTTGTTTAGTAGTCCTCACCATTTTTGTAAAATAATGTATCAATAAATGTGATGAGGATTTATTTGAGTATAGATATTGTCTAGAAGATAATATTTGTATTCAAACTCACAATTTCTTGTTGTAATAATAAAGTTGTAGTTGTTTACATGCCATGTATTGACAACTCGTAATGGGTGATGTATATCTTTTTTTGGGGCGTCACGGTTGGTATCGAGCTTAGGGATATGATCTCCATGGAGATCGGGAATAGATCTAGGAGGGGAGAGACGAGTAAATCCTTCGCTAGTGTGTCCTACGTAAGCTTATTTGTTAGTTGGTCAGTATATAGGGATATTATGTGATATATTGATTTCCTTAATTAACCCTTATTTTATGACAGTGTTTGAGAATGTTGGTGAGAATATTAATGATTGGAAATGAGACCGTGGAGACGCATGTACTCACCAACGAGGAGAATCGCAACAGTGGTGGCAATGTTCCTCCCATGAACAACACCAATCGAAAGCGGATGATGAACGAGGGGATGTTTAGAAGCTTTTTGCGATTCATGCAAAATTAGACGAGGAGACTTCGTGTTCAAAATACGAGGAGAAATGATAGCAATTCACGGGTTGTCACAACCAAGCAGTTCAAAGAGTTGGGACCACCAGAATTTAAGGGAAAGCCAGATCCGATCATGGCGGAAACATGGGTCAAGAAAATTACCAAGATATTCGATGTCTTGGGATGCACGGAGGAACAGAAGATGAGGTGCAAAATGAGGAACGTATGACGCGGATGTTTCTGAGAGGTTTGAAACCCGGCATACGACAATATCTCATTTCTCATAAATTTTCTCTCTATTCAGATGTTATAAGCAGGCTCAATTATTAGAGCGAGATAACGAGTGCGGTCAACCGAGGGACCACAATCGGGATCATACCGTAGATAGTAGTCAACAAAACAACGATAACCAAATTGAGAAAAAAAAATGGACAAAAATGGTAACCACTCCGGTGGTAATCATGGCCATGAAAATAGAAGAAGCGAGTCGGGAGGATATTTTAAAAAGAGGAGATTTAACAACGACCATGTGAAGGCAGCGGTCTTAAGTGACAATCGGTTCTAAGGGAGGAGAACGACCACCCATTATATCTTATAAATGCGGGAAGAGGGACATATCATCAAAGCGCCCAACAGTTCAAGGTATGCTATAATTATGGAAAGGAAGGACATATCGCCGAGATTATGCAGTAGCGAAACCCTAGTTCAATGGGGACGGTGACTCAAAAATCGTCCCAAGAAAAGTCAAAGTCAGCGGTTCTCGAAAGAGCGTTTGTTGTGACTGGTCAAAATACGAGGAACCCAAACGAGGTGATCACGGTAAGTTATTTATAAATTCTTGCGAAGTTTATACCTTACTTGATACTGGTGCTACCCATTCATTTATCTCTCCTGCTTGTGCTCAACGTTTAAACTTGACTCTGGAGAAATTAGACTTTGACTTATCTGTGGAAACTCCGTTAGGAGAAACTTTTATCACATCCACTGTTTATAAATCTTGTTTGATTCAAGTTGGCACCATCACCTTATCTCTTTAAAGATACTTGCTTTTGATGTGATTTTAGGGATTGATTGGTTAACTACCCATGGTCGGTCACCGCTAAGCAATTTAAGGAGCTGGGACCACTGGAGTTTTTGGGAAAGCCATAACCACTTAAGGCAGAGACGTGGTTAAAGCAGATCACCAAGATATTTGATGTCTTGGGATGCTCCGAGGAGCAAAAGGTTCCCTTTGCCACCTTTATGTTGTGTGAAGAGGCATATTATTGGTGGGAATCTGTAAAGCGTACCCAGCCTGACGCACTCAAGATATCTTGGGAGAAGTTCCAAGAGTTGTTCAACGACAAGTACTTTCCCGAAAGTATTCGTCACATGAAGGAGGTGGAGTTCATCAAGGTGGAGCAAAATAATATGACCGTGTCGCAATACGAGACTAAATTTGCGGAGTTATCCCGGGTTGTATCCCATTTGGTCGATAATGAGGAGCGAATGACGCAAATATTTCTAAGAGGTTTGAAACCTGAAATACGTCAATACCTTATTTCTCACAAACATTATTTATATTCAGATGTTGGGTATAGGGCTCAGTTATTGGAGGGCGATAATAAGTCAGCACAACCAAAAGGTAATGACCAGCAACACGATACTAATCATACCGGTGGCAACGGTCATCGGAACAATGATAACCATCATGGGGGAAATTATCATGCCAAGAATGGTAACCACTTCGGTGGTAATCATGGCCAAGATAGTAGGAGTGGAAATTTTAAGAAGAGAGGGTTTAACAACGATGGAAAGACAGCAGCACCAACACCCATTTTCAAGGAAGGAGAACGACCACCAATTGTATGCTTCAAATGCGGAGGGGAGGGACATATCGGGTCAAAGCTGCGTGATGCGATCAAAGCATGTTACAATTGTGGAAAAGAAGGTCACCTAGCCCGATTTTGTCGTGCACCAAAGTCAAGTCCAGTTGGGACGGTGGCACCAAAGGCGGTGGTTTCAGGAAGAGTGTTTTTCGTGACTTCTCAAAAAGCGAGTAACCAGAACGACGTTAGCACGGGTTAGTTAATTATAAATTCTTACGAAGTCTATACCTTATTAGATACCGGTTCTACCCATTCTTTTATCTCTCTTGCTTGCGCTCAACGTTTAAATTTAACTCCAGAGAAATTAGACTTTGACTTATCGATTGAAACTTCGGTAGCAGAAACCTTCGTTACCTCCACTGTTTATAAATCTTGTTTGATTCAAATCGACACTTTTACGTTACCTGTCAATTTTATCTCCTTGAAAATACTTGCCTTTGATATGATTTTAGGAATCGATTGGTTAACTACTCATCATGCTTTTTGTAAGGTTGTTAGCTTTCATATTCCTAACCAACCTGTTATGCGAATTCAAGCAACCAAACCACTAACGTCAATCATTGTCATATCAAGCCATAAGTAAAGAGCCCCGATCCTTTTGTTGTTGACTTCCTTGTGTGGAATGCACCGAAGCCGAACTTTTTGTAGGGGACGTTGTGAATAACAGTGGTAAGTTGATAGGTATCAATGTAACATGCTATCCAAGTCTTGGATAAGAGTCACAGTTTTGAATGACATTTCTATTGTTAATAAATTTCCTGACGTATTCTTGAAGACTTCTTGGCCTACCCCCAGAGCTTGAAATCGAATTTTATATTGACCCCAGTACAAAACCCATTTCTAAAACCCTTAAATATTTCTTCACTTAGAACGAACGTATTATATGCCAAAGACGTTGGTTCGAGCTGTTGAAGATTACGATTATACCATTCAATATCATCGTGGAAGAGCGATCGTGGTAGCTGACACGTTGAGTAGGAGATCGTATGCATTTATGAGTGCGATGTTGTTAACATAAATACCCATTTCGTATAACTTACAAATGATGAAGATAGAGTTAAAGACTCTAGGGATCCACGTGAAGATAACGAATATATGAGTAGAATCGACGTTAACCGATAAAGTTAAAATCGCTCAAGCTACACACCTGGAGCTGATGAATATGAAGAAGAAGGTTCAAGAGGGCATTATTCTAGAAGTAAGAGTCGATGAATAGAGGAAATCTCAACCCTCGATTTAATTGGCCCATTTGAAATCCTCGATCGAGTAGGAACTATGGCCTATAGACTCGTTTTACCGCCAAGTATGTTGCGTGTTCATAACCTTTTTACGTATCTATGTTACATAAATATGTTGACGACCCGAACCACATTATTGAATTAGAACTAGGTGAGATAACAAAAGATTTAATGTAAGAGGAGATACATGTTAAAATCTTGGATAAGAAGGATCCTATTCGACACTCAAAGGTTATACCTCAAGAGTTAGAATCTGAAATGAAGTCAAGATATCCTCATCTCTTCGGCATACCAGGTACGTACGTAAATTTCGAGGGAGAAATTTCATAAGGAGGGAAGATTGTGAGACCACAAATTTTACGAATAAAGATTTAAATTTCTTGAAATATTTTTTTTGAATGTTATGGTGTGGATTTGATATAATATTATAGCTGTGGATAATATTTATAAATTTTGCAAAGTAAGCAAGTTGTTATATAATATTCGATTGGTCAGGGAATATTCATTTTAACGAGGAATATTAAATGCAACAACACAATCATTGGTGGACCCCACAATGGAAGTATTATCGTAGTCGAATATCTGACGAATTATCTTTTATAAAAATAACAGCGAAAGTGTTACCGTTAAAACTATTGAACTACCCGGTAGTAAAAGTACAATAATACGTGTGGTTGCATAGTAGCACACGGTATTGATTATTGATGCTTACGTAAGAAGTCACTCAGTTATACTCAATTATTGCTACAGTAATTGTTGCATCATATCTTTCATATTATTGATTCAATTATTGTCACAGTATCATCTGCATAATATGTTATATTATTAAACCAATAATTGAGACGACAAAGTTATTCATATTATTATTTGCAATATTGACAATGTCTAGAAGTTCTGTCAATGAGAGGCTTGGTCACCTAATTGCACGTAAATAAGGAGAAATCCTTATCAGAAAGCCCCCTCTTTCCTCGGAACGACCTAGTTGTTAAATATTGTGAATTATAATATTAATAATGAATAAGTTCGTGTTGATTAAACATGAAATTGATAGTTCCATTGTGTTGGAATTATTAGTGTTAGTAAAAATCGACATTTATTTCGATAATAATTGATGTCTGGAGGTTATATTGACCAATTGGGTAATTAACCGGATAAATGAGCAATTAATTGCTATTGATTCACATGATTATAACTATTTGTTCACGTGTGTACTATTGATTCACATTCATTTACTATTATGGGAGTTCGTGCAAGATTGATAATACTTGCATGACTAAGTTAAAAATGGAGGTATAGTTGAAGGTACTATACTGTAATTCATATTTTTACATGTCTAGAACTATTGATTCACATGATTGACTATTTATTCACATGATTTACTATTAGGGGAGGTGGTGCAAGTTTGATAAAACTTGCAGGACTAAATTAAAAATAAAGAAAAAGAGGGAGGTATTGTACTATAATATTTCAAGCCCCAAAATGTGCAATTATTAAAACTATATTTTCCTATAAATAGAAGCTCATTCTTCCTTCATTTCTCACCAATTCACTAAAACTATAGATCAATTATTATAGAGAGAAATTATAGAGAGAAAGAAGAAGAGAAGTCTGCTACCTCACTATTCCAAAGATCCAGCTTTTCTTCTCGGGTAGGGTATTATTATTTTTCGTATTCATGAAGAGAGTTATTTTCTTTCATTACTCGTAAGGGTTGTTATTCCATTCTTTATTATTATGTTGGAATAACTTTGTCTATGTGAATACCGCATACATGGTGAAATTCTTACATTATTCTATTCTTTATTATTCATTGGAATAACTTTATGTATGCTGCGGTCTATCGCATGCCTAGTGAATTCTGTTGTTATTCCATTCTTTATTATTCATTGGAATATCACATGCATGGTGGATTACGCATGACTGGTTCCATTCTTTATTATTACATTCGAATATCCCATGCATGCGAATTACGCGTGACTGGTTCCATTCTTTATTATTACATTGTAATATCACATGCATGCGGATTACGCATGACACAGTTCCATTCTTTATTATTCATTGGGGCATAACTTTTGTATATGCGGTCTATCGCATGCATTGTGAATTCTTCTCATTATTTCATTCTTTATTATTACATTGGAATAACTTTGTCTATGTGGATTATCGCATGCATGGTGAATGATCCTTTGTATTCATTCCTTATTAAATTGTGGAAATGATCTGTCTACGTGGATTACCGCATGACGGGTGAAAATCCATTTGTAGTTTCGTATATTCTATTATACTCGTATGAGATATCATTTCTTTTGTACTCGTCATGGAATATCATTTTCTTTGGTATTTTTTTACGAGTTACTATTCATGGGTTACTATTCACTCGGTTACTATTCACTCTATTATTATTCACTCGGGTATTCGGGGTACTTTTCATGCCGGAGTACAATTCACGCATTACTATTCACCCGATTACTATTCACTCTAGTATCATTCACTGAGGTATTTGGGACACTTTTCGTGTTAAGGTACTATTCACGGGGTACTATTCCTGAAGAACTATTCACGGGGTAGTATTCACCCGAAAAATATATTTCTTTTCTGTTCAAATTATTTTTGGTACATGAATATTATTCTTGAATTTTACTCTACAAAGAAGTATCATGTTGACAATTTGGACGTTATTGATTTTTGGATAAATTAAATTATAAATCTTTAAAATTTATCCTTGAACTTGTTTTATTGAATTATTATGTCATTGTCATCATCCTCATGCTTATATTGCGATTAAAGTCATCTTTGGCTTACGTGCATAGATAGACTTGGTATGATTATGACCAGGGATTATTCGGTATAATCATGACCGTAATGTGACGAATGATGTGGTAAAAGTCCTCATTGGCCTGTAGTTCATTGATGGATAGTTGTTGGTATGATTATGACCAGGGATTATTCGGTATAATCATAACCATATATGATTACATGAATATCTTTGGTCGTGGTGCAAGGATGATTCGATTTTATTTATTAAGATTAGTCTAAGCGATAAAGTTGATGAAAAACTCTTTAAATCATAGAAGATAGAAGATTTTATGCTCTACATGACTCTTCTAATGGATTGCTTATTCCGCTACAGTTGTTGATCTAAAACTTGTTGTCTATTGTATTCTATCAGTTGTTATACTGTTGAAGGCTAAGGATAATTTATTCTGCATTATCTTAGTCCTAATATTTCTTGCTGGGCTAGTTGAGCTCACCCTTTTCTTTCATTGTTCTCTTCAGGAAATGAGAATATAGCTGGGACGAGTCGGGGAATGGAGTGATGGTCCAGGATAAGTGGCTTTAGTAGTCCTCACTATTATGTGAAATAGTGTGATAATAATTGTAATGAGGACTCCATTGAGAGTGGATATTGTCTAGATGACAATATTCTTGTTTAAACTCCCAGCTATGTTTTGTCGTATTTTACACGACTGTTGTATTAAAGAAGTTGTATTTGAATTTATGTACAATGTATTTGGCGACTCAAGATGGGTGATGTATACCTATTTTGGGGGCATCACAGAGTCTGCCCTGACTCAATAGAATAACAAGCAATTTTCAGCTTGAAATTCTCGTGAGCACATTCATGGATGTACGGCATCCTAGCAATCTTCTGGTCTTTTTCAACTAGTTTCTTTCGAAGCTCTACGGCCTCTTCCTTATAATCCCTCGCCTTATCCGTCATTAGCACTTTATCATCATGCTTTGACTCAAAATCTGCCTCTGCAGATCCGTCGCCTCATATAGGGTGGTAATCTCCTCGTTCTGTGTCTGCACCACAGTGCGAAGATGCGCATTCCTATCAAGCACTGCCAGATACAATGATCTCATTGCATCTGGAGGTGTTGACTCCTGAGTAGGTACCACCGTATTAATCGAATTTACCTCCATATCTTCCTACACATCTATCATCATATTCAAATATGAGGCTATTCCCATTGTCTCCTCAGAGTAATCCTCCCCAGAAATATACTCTTCTGGATGAGAATCTTCTAGAACCACCATCGGTACCTCTGCCACTGGCATAGGTACAATCTCCACTCGGTTCACTGACTCTTCACTCACCACGTGAATGTCTCTATACATCAAGCTATCGTTTGACATTTACAAAACACATAACATGTTGATTAGTACATAATACACAACAGTATAAGCACAAATCATATTTAATTTATTTAGGATTAATTTTCATCTTTTAAATCTTTTAGTATTGAGTTTTCTCAATACCTTATTAATTCATTCCACTCGAATTTCTTTCTTCGGACTTTACCTTCCTTACGTGGTTATTAGCTAAGGTTTCCCCCCCCCCCCCCCTTAAGTTTTATAACCTAATGCTTTGATACCAACTTGTGACGCCCCCAAATTCGGGTATCTTCCAACCCAACATATGGTGCTACACGGTACTCATAACTATACAATCATTCCATTGAAAACACAACATAATGAATGTAATTACTATCTTCTTATTACAATCAAAGTGAAATCCTTTCCCAGGTTCATAAACCGATTACATCATTCGTTGTTCGTAAGTATAATACATATAATCATACTAATCTATTACAAGATGGTTAACTATCCATCTTAGCTCAGCCCTTATTTCTCTTAGCATTCTCAGTATGCTCGGCTTACCTGTAATCATATAATTCACGCAAGAAGTGAGCATAACAAGCTCATCAAGTCTAACAAAGAATAATATCAATACCACATTCGTGAATTATATGAAAATCTTCCATAACTGAACAAATAGTTATGAAGTATTACGAAACATTAATACTCAACAATTCACAATCTCAATTCCCAAAGTATATAATACTTTCTAATTCTAAACCGATCTAAAGACCATGAACAATATCTTTCTGTTTTCATACTTGAAAAAGACATAACAGCACTAAGGCTATACATCCGGCATTACTTACGAGCAATTCTAGGTGATCAGCCTATAGTACTCTATGTTGATCAACATTCATCCGTTAAACGTATTTACGTTTAAGTTTTGGCAAACTCGTGTGCCCATCGTATAAACGATGAAAAATACTTTTGTTTGTTCATAGACAAACCTTACCTTTGAATCCGTACCAAATACTTGGCATAGGATAGCGTTACCATTTCTATATAAAAAGATATATATACCAATCAATCTATCTCATACGAATAGTCTAGCCGAGTTAAAACTGGCATTGACCCTTTCTTTAAAATCATTCATGTAACTCATTACAATGAATCACTGAAAACTCGACTAACACAAAGGTTAGACAAGCGTTTAAGAAAACTTACCTTCAAGCGTCTTCAAATAATTTATTTGATTCTTCTCAGCCTTTACAGAATCTACATGATATATTCAAATAGCACATTATAATTAGCTACCAAACAATCAATCACATTGTTTCTACCAACTTCTTTCTCTTATATATCGTAGTTGACTTTATTTCATTAATAATGTCAATTCAACTTACTACCCTTCATCCCGACTTGTTAACGTTCTTACGTTACTAACCGAAATCAATCGTCATTGGTGAAGTACCAATGTCGATTACCGTTCACGGTTTATTTATTAACACTTCTTGGTCTTCGTTATAATACTAACAACTCGTGTTCAATTATTAAGTTCATCACCATATATAGTAGTATATGTATCATAGGAATAGTTTTAGTACACTTATTAAGTATATAAACTTATCTCAAACAGGTCTTGAAACAATCGGAGTTCAAACCTAACTTATATAATAAATGCCTCACTTCAAGGCCATGCATGGGTCTTTTTCTGCAACACCCTGTATGGCTGCCACTGATAACTAAGTCCGGTTCCAGTACTGCGGCTAAAACTCCTTATATGAATGGCGATGTATGCCACTCTTGATGGTAATCATCATTGTGAACGGCGATTCGCTGTGGCGCGCACTTCAAAGACCGAAAAATTTTTACAGATAAATTTTTTAGTGAACTTCCCGACTTCATGACTTCTTCGTTATAAGTCTGATTTGGTCCGCTCAAAAGCCTACAACTCCCATTTTACATACTCTACGCGTTCATATAAGAATTTTACAATTACGAACCTGTTAACTCAAAATTCACTTCTAAGTTCATTTTTGAGCGTTCGCTAAATGCTTTCGAGCGTTCAATACTCGTTTTCTTCGTTTTAAGTCAGAATCCGATGATTCTTGAGCCCACGACTCTTAAATACCCTATCTCACGTGTTGACATTGAAAACCAACATTTTCAAGTCTCACAGCAACTTTCGACTACTAATCCTGAATTACTACGTTTTCGACGTTTAACGTCTAATTTCGTAAAATTCGCCATAACTTCGTTACTAGTGTTCTAAATGCCAAATCAAATGGAACACTCCATTGATATCATATCTACATCCTAACCAAGCAAGATGCAGATATTCTAATAGTGATGGTGTATCATACTCGTATAACGTACGCATAATCATTATCGTAATTCATTATACGAAGCTCATTTCATTCTCGGAAATCATTCTTCTCAACCCTTAGGTTTTAAGTCCGCAGGCAAAAACTTCGTTTGCCATAAATAAAATATTATTAAATATTCCAGCACGTCTTTATATTCTATCATTACGCGTTTCTCAGAATTTCAAACTTAATTCCCGAGCATAAACGAATGAATAGTGTTTTTACGGGAATTTCTCGAAAAATATTTATTTTCGTCTTGGAAATTCAAAACAATTAATTCTAGCACATAGCTAGAATACTAACCACATTCACACATTCTAGGTCATAGAACGACCTTCACATAGCTTACTCACATAAATAATCAATTAAATTCATTTAATTCACATAATCAAATAAAAATTTAATTCTCATATAAATCCAATTTTCTAGGGCGTTACAGTAGAAGCAGCCTCCTTCCCCAGGGTTACTAAAGAAGTTATCATTGCTTTCATTCGAAAAAATATCATTTGTCGATATGGACAACCAGAGGTCATTGTGTCAGATAATGCTAAGAACCTCAACAACAAAATGATGTAGGAGTTGTGCAGTAAATTCCACATCAAACACCTTAACTCTGTCATCTACCATCAAAGATGAATGGTGCTGTTGAAGCGGCTAATAAAAACATCAAGAAAATCATGCAAAAAATGTCCGCCAATCATAAAGGATGGCCTAACCTCTTGCCTCTGACTTTATTAGCCTACAGAACTTCAATGCGTACTTCCACTGGGGCAACCCCCTGCTCATTAATCTATGGGATGAAAGCAGTGCTCCCCATAGAGGTGGAAATGGAATCCCTCAGAGTGTTGATGGACGCTCAGCTGGATGAAGACCAATGGGTACATGACATGTATCACCAATTATCTCTAATAGACAAAAAGCGAACCGCGACTATATTCCATGGTTAGTTATATCAGCAAAGGATCGCCAGATCCTACAACAGAAAAGTCTGGTTACGTCAGTTTAAATAACACGACTTGGTTTTGAAGAAGATCATTGACAACCAAGATCAATCTAAGGGAAAATTTGCTCCTAACTCAGAAGGCCCGTTTGTTGTCAAGGAGGTATTGATAGGAGGCACTCTCAGATTGCAAGAAATAGACGGCGATGAATTTTCACAGCTTATCAACTCGGACACCGTGAAATAGTACTATGTCTGAGGTTACCATAAAACAAACATCCTAGTTTTGGATCATCAAATCACCATTTATTTAAGATTTTTTAACCCTCATTACATACAGCCTTTCCTTTTTACCCATCTGGCCCTCAGGAAAAAAAAACATACTTTTCAAACCAGCAGCCTGGTTTAACATTATACAACTCTGGTTATCCCATCAAGGATTAAACCTTTCATACCTACAATTTATCCTAAAGACGGGATTAAACTTTTCACACCTACAGTTTGTCCCAAGCATGGGATCAAACTTTCATTTCCCCGCAGTTCATTCTGCACATGGGATTAAACTTCTTCGGTCACAAATCATCCTGAGGGGAGAACTACGTCTGTAATGACCACAAAATTCATACAACTCAATTATCGACTTTGGTCGTTAATAACACGTCTAACTTCTAATTTTACATCATTATTCGATGTTAAACTTTATAAAATGTGAAATAATTTAAACTTTTATATCTTTTTACTTTAATAACTGTAACGACCCCAAAATTCGTACAACTCAATTATCAACTTTGGTCGTTAATAACTCATCTAACTTCTGATTTTACATCATTATTCGATGTTAAACTTTATAAAATGCAGAATAATTTAAACTTTTATGTCTTTTTACTTTAATTCCCTGAATCAAAACCTTTATCATCTACATGTCTTTGAATCAATCTTATTTTATGATTCACTTTATCACTGTTATTATAAAATTTTACATTTCAATCCGATAACCTTTACGTATCAGATAACTCTAACATTAGCTTTATAACTCAACATAAAACTATACATCATAAAACATTTAATACATCTCGTGAATCTTAATCATGGTATAAAGAAATAACAACTCAAGCTAAAATGTTAATCTTTGTGTATTATTTCTGATCCACGTCATTCAAGTAGCACATAGTGTTACCTTCAATCCTTAACCTGCAAAAATGGTTATTTGCAAGATTGAGCTCGACAGCCCAGCAAAATCTAACAGTTTTCATGCATCACGTAGCACATAATAACATGCTCAACATATATTTCATAAACATTGGACTAACATAACATACATGTTACAGTTCATATAACAAGTATAAAGATTGAGTTCCTTACTCAATCAGCATGCTTTACTCAATCAACGTAGTCATAAGTTGACTTTAATATTTCATACATTCAACATATATATAACACAACATCCTCTTTGTAATAAAGATTTAAAATGGTTAAACACTAAGTTCACATAGCAAATAGGAACTGAAAGACTTGCCTTGATCGTTGTTTACCAATAACGATTAACTTGACTTACGATATCTCGCACTTCACGTTACTTCTACACAATTATATAATCATTCACATTAACTATAAGTCACATAAAAACGCATAGTAGTTGTAATGTAAACTTTAATTTACGTCTCATAACCCTTCCTATCATAAATAAACAATGTTCAATTTGATTGTGTTAACTTTCGACTTATATCTCACTATATTTCATATTCGAAGTTCATTCAAGTGTTTAAGTCTTGCGTGGAATCATTACTAGTTTTATATTAAACCCATTTCATGTCTTATAATATTCATTTCTTTTGACTTAAAACACTTTTTACGTTCATTATCACTTATCACGGCGTTTCGACGTTTATTCATCACACGCCCAATTTGGCTCTCTTGTGTGCTTAGTATGCGTATACAACTTATCTATTATATCATTTGTTAATGTTAAGCATTATACTTCATAATATTCATGTTCTATAACTTAGAACAACATCTGTCATCGTCAAGAGCATTACACTTGCATACGTGCATGCCCGACGCCCTCCGATTGCCTCCGAAAACACCATAGTCCTACAAATGACCATTTTGACCCCTGTTCCCGACCTCAAATTGAAACACTTAAAGAATAAAAGTTGTAGGTCAATCTATCCTCGTTCCGAATCATCTTGAATCACCTCAATTGGAGTTCGTATAAAAATGTTATGACCGTTTTACCAAAGAAGGTCAAAAGCAGATCACAGATCGAGAACACATAGGTAAGCAAGCCTTTTCCGTGTCACCTTTTTATCTAGAAGCACCCAGCTGCGTGACCGCACAACTTGGTAGAACCCAATTGCTACCGCCCAAGACCCGGACATGGCAAGGCCAGCTCTTAGCTACATGTGATTCTGTGTTTTGCGATTTTTGACCATTTTCTCCAATTAATCTTCATAACATAAGTTATACACATCCAAATTAGTCCATTTTCGATTCTATAGATTCGTAATTCATAGAACTACAACATACTAGAATTCTAACAATTTATAAAAACATTAACCAACCTAAAATTTGACCCAAAACACATGTTCATACTCTATTTTTATGTTTTAAACACATTTAGCAAATTTGATCGCCGCGGCTTCGTTTCTTAACCGATTATCATGTTTTAAACTACACCGCTTTCGTTTCTTCACATATTAATATAATCCAACTTCAATGTACATATTATAACACTTATAGGGCATAAAATTTTGTAATTTCTAAAGCCAACTTTCATGTATAAACACTATTATATACTTTTCTTCCTACAAACCAAATTTCACGTGTTTGATACTCAAACTGTGACGCCCCCAAAATAGGTATACATCACCTATTTTGAGTCACCAAATACATGGTACAGAATACAAATACAATCTTAAATATACAACAAGAGCTATGAGTTTTAATACAAATATTGTCTTCTAGACAATATCCACTCTCAAAATAAGTCCTCATTACATTTATTATCACACTATTTTATAGAATAGTGAGGACTACTAATACACCATCTCGGATCGTCACTCCGTTCCCCGACTAGTCCCGACTACGTTCTCATTTCCTGAAGAGAACAATGAAAGAAAGGGTGAGCTCAACTAGCCCAGTAAGGAATATTATGACTAAGATAATGCAGAATAAATTATCATTAGTCTGCAACAATGTTAAACTGATAAAATACAATGACATCAAGTTTAAGCTGCGAGTTGGAACAAGAAATCCATTAAAAGAGTCAAGTAGAGAATAAAATCTACTATCTTTTATGATTTAAAAGGTTTTTCATCACTTTTATTGTTTGGGACTCGACAATAAATAATCCACATCATCTCTGCACTACTGACCAGGATATTCATTAGTATCACAACCACAAATTATCCATGCACTACGGGCTAAGGATATTCATGTATTCATCAATGGTCATGATCATGCCAACAATCATCCATCAATGCACTACGGGCCAATGAGGGCTTTTACCACATCATTTGTAACATTACGGTCATGATTACAAGAATAATCCACTCGGTCATAATCATACCAAGTCCATCTATGCACTACGAATACTGATGACTTTCAAAAAAATATATATACATGAGGATGATGATAATGATATAAGAATTCAACAAAACAAGTTCAGGAATTAATTTATTTAAGAACTAATAACGTCCAAATTGTCAACATGATACTTTTTTGTAGAGTAAAATTCAAGAATGGTCAGAAGAATATTTCCATGAAAAGATACTGGATGAAGCACAAATATCAAGGATATTCCACTAATTTCATGGAGTATAGAAGTCAAAACTTTAACCAACTGAGTATAATAAAGAATGGAATAACAAAAGAAATCACCAAGCCTGCGATAGATCGCATGAGGCGGAGTTATTCCAACGGAATAATAAATAACGGAACCAGTCCCACGTAAAACGCATGCATGGGATATTCCAACGGAATAATAAAAGATTTTAACCGGTTCCAACGTAAAATGCATAGATAGGATATTCCAACCTGAATAATAAAATGCGGAACCGAGTCCAACAGAAAAGGCATGGTGATCGGGATATTCCAAATGAATAATAAATAATGGAATAACGTAAGAATTTCACCAAGTATAGGGTAGCTTGGCGTATACATATTATTCCAACAAAATAATAAGAATGGAATAATGTGTTCTCTTCATGAATACAAAAGAAATAATACCCTTACCGTAGTAAAAGAAATCGGATACGGGGAGTAGTGAAGTAGCGCGAATACTTTTCTTCTTTCTCTCTATAGTTTCTTTGTCAGAGTTTTAGTGAATTCGTAAGAAATAATGAAGGAATGAGCTTCTATTTATAGGGGAATGGAAGGGCACTGTGTAAGAATTTTCTCACGGATGAAATAATTTAGAACTCACGGGCATCATACGAAACCCTTGGTTGATTGAATTTCAATGAATTTACCTAATACAACCAAAAAACTAAAATTATATATATATATATATATATGTGTGTGTGTGTGTGTGTGTGTGTGTGTGTGTGTGTGTGTGTGTAACATACATACACCCACATTAATATTATATATACTACTCCACCATTCCCATATTCCACCCAATTCACGGGTGGAATTCCTCCCACCAAAAGATTCCTTTCATTCCCCCACCATTTATATATATATATAATGATTATTTTGAAAAATGGGTAAATGGGGGTCCATAAAATACGTCAAAAATTATAATAAATACTTCATAAAAACACCTCAATATTTGTAACAACATTTATCATCATTATTATAATTCACAATATTAATCGACCAGGTCGTTCCCAGGAAAGAGGGGGCTTTCCAATAAACATTTATCCCTATTGGCGCCCAATTAGGTGACCAAACCTCTCCTTGACAGAACTTCTAGACATCATTAATATTGTAAATAATAATATTAATAACTTTGTCATCTCAATTATTGATTTAATAATATATAAAATATTGACAATAATTGAATCAAATAACGTGAGATACTATGCAGAAATTATTGTAGCAATAATTGAACAAAACTAAGTGACTTCTCACGTAAGCATCAATAATTAATCTGAGTGTGCAGCTACTATGCAACCACGGCGTATTCATCGTACTTTACTTTACTAAGAGTATATCAACAGTTTTAACTGTAAAACTTCTGCCGTTATTTTCATAAAAATATTTTTGTCATTTTCTCAATCTGAAAATAATTCCGTTGTGGGGTCCACCAATGATTGTGCCATCGTACGAATATTCCCTGCTAAAACGAATATTTCCCGACCAATCGAATATTATATAACAACTTGCGTACTTTGCAAAATTTATAAATATTACCCACAACTATAACATTTTATCAAATTCATTCCATAATATTTAAAAATGATAATTATAGAAAATTCGTCTTTATTCATAAAAGCTGGGGTCTTACACAAATAATCACTCATATATGATGATTATCAATTTATAATCCACACACACACACACACACACACATATATATATATATATATATATATATATATATGAATTAGCAATAAAATTTCAAAAACAAGGGTTTACTCTAGAATAAATTATACCTTGTTCCTTTGATTATTTGCTAGCAAAAAGATGATAATGGTGATTAGGTTTAGGAATTTCCCTCCTTCCTCTTGAAAATCACAGAGAACTCTCTCTTGCTTCCAAGCTCTCTTCTCTAAACTCTGCTCTAAGGCTATAGAAGAATACGTGAAATAAAAATAAGCCAAACCGATAATCGTGAATATCGGTAGCAGAAACCAATAAAGCGTGTAAGTTACGATAAGCCAAATGCCACAAGGCCTTGTTTGGTTACCACCTATCCCCCAAACTAGATTATTTTAATAATCTTTATATTATATAGTTTCATGTCACACCATTAAATTAATTTAATTAACTCATACTTATAATTATAATAATTATAATTCTCATTGTAATATACTTAATAAATCTTTACATATCTAATTTAATTAATAAATTAGATCAAAACAACATTTTATTTAATTTAATTATTTTCTTAAATACTAAGCAATTGATTTAATTTAATTATTTCCTTAAATTAAATCCTTCAAATAAAATTAACATTATTCAATTTAATTTAAATTAATCAATTTAGTTACTAAATTAATTCACCACAATTTTATCAACCATTTATTTATCTCAATACATAAATAAATTTAAAATATTTATTTAATTCAATAAAAATTTAAAATTAATTACTAAATTCATTTAATTCCTTCAATAGTTAACTCAACTATTAAACCTCACTTTCCCAATATATGAATATATATTTCTCTTCACACCTGATCATATATTTCAACATATATAGCACGTACATATATATACTCAAACTCAAAACATCTCATAATAAAAATTTTAATTATTAAATTCTTATTTTAATAATTTATGAAAATTCGGGTTGTCACAACGTCGACCTGATCTCCTTGATACCCGGGAGTATGTAGGCAACTATATTCTATATGGCCCGGTCGCAATAAAAAAAACATTTCTGCCCTTTCTCTACATAAACAAAAACAACAATAATATTCCTACACCCTTCTTCATCAATAAAGCTTCTACACCCATTTACATATTTCACATTCAACGTTGAACCTCTTACACCAGGCTTGAACTATGCAGACCTGATCTCCTCTTCAATAGGAGTACGTAGGTAGCCATTTATGGTTCGATCTAACCCCCTACCAAAACACAAATACTTGTCATCTGGTACTGGGATTAAACCTCAATCATCCACACTTCATCGGCTTCAGACCAAAGGGATGGAACTACCTAACCTCTCCTCACAAATAAGAGATTCGGTGACCATCTAAGCTGCGGTTGTGCCTCAAAGAGCAACACCAATATATAAGAGATGGAACTAACTGGGCTGCTACTAAATAGGAGTACTGGTGACCATCTGTGGTGCGGTCAATCTAAGAGAGGAAAAGCAACACTCTCCACATCTACATGCAGAAACCAGTCCCAAGACACCAAAGATGGTAGGAATACACACAGATCAATGATCCATTCTGAAGGATCCTGTGACGTCTCAATGTCCACACATCAAGGATGAATTTAGAATGCATCAAACAAGTATCAAGCAAGTATCAAACAAGGCACAACTGAAAGGGAATTAAATTAAAATATATTTCCCTGCCATATATACAATATGTGTTGTACATGACAAAATGGCTAAGCTAGTCTGTGCAAGAAAATACAAGGCTATCTATAAATCAGTATGTATGCGGGCCAACATATCTAGCATAACATCTCTCTCATAGGAAGGGGGTAACGCTATGGTCTCCTGCATCAACATATCTACATGAGCCAATAAGTCCGAGGCTAACTACATGGTGACATGATGCTCATCTATATATGCGCTCATCTCGGTAATCATACTAGTGGTCAGGGATCTCAGTAAAGTGCTATCTGCAATGGTCGCATCCCAGGAAAATATGGCAGCATCCCTCTCAATGATCACTGCATCCATGGCTGATCTGGCATCATCTCGCTCCTCAATAACGGTATCTCTATGTGCCAAAGCCTCATCTCTCTCCAACAGAGCAACGTCTCTCTCATCAAGAGCTGTCAACATCAAGGTCCTAACCTGATCTCTCTCAAAGGTCATCAGATGTAGACTCTGCTCCAAATACTGTGTTGAATGCTGAATCACAGTAGAACTTGTAGTGGGAGAATCCATCACAACTGCTGGAAACCCAGTAGACAAATCCTCATCGATGGGAATATAAGTCTCCTCCATAGGCTCCCCATCATCGGAATCAATCTCCTGCACTATGGATACTATTGCAGTTGATGCAATCTCTGTCTCCATCCATGCAAAATACTCTGTAGAACAACCCGGATGGCTCACAGAAAACTCAGCTATCTCACGCTGATCCCAACAGGCATACACCCTGGATCGGTCCTCTGCTGATAAATGGCGAGAAGCTTAACGCTGACTCAATGCCCTTTCAAAAGGATGAAAGTCCTGGAACTGGTCAAACTGGCACATCACGGCCAGTGGGTGGTAAGTAATCATGCCTCTCAAACCAGCTAGAGGGAGATAATCCATGCCTGGAGCATGAGTAATGAATTTATAGGGTGAGCTGAGCCCAGTACACAGCAATATATCGAATGGATCTCCGATCCCTGCCAGAAAAGCTGACCAAAATGTAGCATCGATACACTCTACAGGCTGAAAGGAGTATGACATGGCTATATCATGGGTGAAACATACCCATGCCGTCTGAAAGTGCCAATCGGTCTCAAGTGTGACATAAACCACACGTACAACATGATCGAGCTACCTGTAAATACCCATACATGGGTCCCACCCCTCCAGCTCAGTCTAGTTCGAGTTGCAAAGGAGCTCTCAAAAGCTGAAAAGGCCAAATCAGGAATAAAAATGCTACGCCACTGAGCGAAATAGCTTGGAATCTTACTTTATATATCACTCATTGGTATTCACCTAAATATAAGGTACACTATACCGACGATCTCAGCTTTTGAAAATCATACTCTGCAATGCCTCACACAGGTCCGATGCCGCCAAATATAATGTCGTAACCCTAAAAGGATCCCCGGCGGGGGTTACAACACATTCTTTGATCATCCAAGTATCCCCGGTGGGGGTTACAATGTAATCTTCGATCATCCATGTATCCCCGGTGGGGGTTAAAACACATTTTCAACCATTGATGTACGTGTCAATGAAGGTCAAGCAGCCTTGACGTCATCTCAGCCGATGGCAAGTAAACCCATCGAAGCATCAGAAGCTATTCGATGATTGGTACCCGTATCCATGTATCCCCGATGGGGGTTACAATGCGTATCTATCTGTTAATACACACATCAACGAAGGTCAAGCAACCTTGATAGTTTATAACATGTATCCATCCGTTGATACACACATTAATGAAGGTCAAGAAACCTCGATAGTTTACCCAACAAGGATCTATCCGTTGATACGCACATCAATGAAGGTCAAGCAGCCTTGATAGTTTGCCCAACAGGGATCTATCCGGTGTTACACACATCAGCGAAGGTTAGACAACCACGAGAAATACATCTTGTTGGCGATAACTCAAGCGACCTACCATGGTATATCTTTGGTGACACAAACCAGAGAAGACAATCCTCATCGGA
This sequence comes from Panax ginseng, assembly GCA_020205605.1. Classification (NCBI taxonomy): domain Eukaryota; kingdom Viridiplantae; phylum Streptophyta; class Magnoliopsida; order Apiales; family Araliaceae; genus Panax; species Panax ginseng. The sequence continues at coordinate 85,221,917 of CM035139.1, read as the reverse complement.
GAGGACCGATGATGGAATATGTTATACATATCCTCAAACAGACAAAGCTTTATCCCAACAGATCTCTTTCACACGAGAGGCACATCTACAGAGTAAAGTCTTTGTCAGGGATTCAGGACTTTGGTGATAACCCCAACGTCAACATCCTGGAAGACTTGGATAACATATCCAAGACATCACGGATTGTCATCCCCGACAGGATTAACAGGGAACTGACAATCATCCCATCATGTTGGAGAATAATCCAATAAAACACATGCATTATGCATTTGCTTCATGTTGCTGCACATGGCATCATGTTTATCTTGTTGCATTTCAAGTGTTTAGGATTCTTTATCCTATCCATGCCTTTCATTGCATAAATATGATAAAGAGGGGCATCTGTAGACACTCAAAATTTTTTGCACATCTGTTACTAACATTGCAGGAGGGCAAATTCGTCTTTCAGAGATAACCCTGGAAGACAGCTCATATCCATTCCGGATACCACCGGAAGTTTAGTCTTAACCCTGGAACACACATCGGGAATATCAGTTCCAACCTCAGAGATAACCCCGAGTTTCATCCTTGAAGATAACCCCAAGGAATGTCGTTGCAGTTCCGGCGATAACCCCGGAAATGCTTGTTTCAAATGCATGCAATCAGCTTCAACCTCAGAACTCCCGCTGAGGCACTCATTCCAAAGACCCAGAGATAACACCGGGAAGACAGGCACACTTTAAGATGACCTTGAGGAATTCAAACACTTACAGCAATCCAATCTAAGAGATAACCCTGAGCAATGTCTGCTATCAGCCCAAACCGGATATAACCCCGGTAAGGGGTAAAATCATCATCTTGCCACCTTAACCCCACATTGCGTCGTCTCAACATCTCATACATACATTTCTTCGCAACAATGTCCCACAAGAGCGAAGGAGTTCCAATCCCGAGTGACTATTACGTAGGGCAACACACCAAATAGAATTTGAAGCTTGATGACCATGGGCATGGTCCCCTCTTCCTGACTTCATACAACCTCTAATCCCATGTCATTGTGTAACTCTCAACAACAGCGGTCCAAAAAAAGGTCTTATACACCTCAATTGAATGCTTGGATTGAAGTTCTGCAAGTTCAAGCAGACATCATAGTGCACGAGTGCACGTACTGTTGTCGAACTCTGTTCAATGAGCCTGGGTTTTATATCCGGTGCGTTTACTACTTTTATATATATTTATATATAAATAGTGACAAATCGCTGAAATGATAAACCGAGCCGGGATTGAGAAACATCCTATATCGTTTACATTATATATATATATATATATATATATATATATATATATATATATATATATATACATATATTTAAATTTACATCGAGCACTGGAGTTTACTTACGTGGCCTTTTACTTTGCTTATTTACATTTTGTCCCTTTGGAGTTTACTTATGGCGATTGATCATCTTTATAAGCTTTAATTACTTTTCCGATCCCTCATGGAGGTGCTTCGTGGTGGTTGATCATATCAGTATATATATATATATATATATATATATATATATATATATATATATATATATTTACAACTTCTATATATATAATTGCTTACTGATTTTCATATAAACTGTGGCATCATTGAACCTAGGAATCACGTGATCACAGATTCAGTCCACTGAATCTAGATTCGGTTCCTATGATGGACATTTTTAGCTGTAAGCAGCTTGTAAATTATTCACGGTGTTTGAATTTCTTTAGATGACTTTCATGCCCATGAGGAGTTCGGCACTATTATATATTTTTTTCTTGAAGATGATTCGCATCTCGAAAATAAAAGCAATCAAGCCAAATATTTAATAATAAAATAGAAGTATGAAAAGGTCTCAATTATTATTGAGCACAGGGTTTGAAAAACCTCTTTTATAAAACCTCACTGCTATATCCTATTTAAAACTGAATTTTTATATAAATTCAAACCCTTTGTATATAGGTGCGAACGAGGCCTCACACTATTTCCAAATAACAGCATATTAACCCACACACACACATTCATATAACAGTTTCTTAAAAAGTAGTGGTCACCGTGGCAACACGGATGTCGGGGGGTGCCTAACACCTTCCCTCCGCATAATCAAGCCCCCGAACCCAAATAAATCTCGATTTCACAGACCCGTTTAGCAGTGTCACAACATTGGGTCAATGTGCAAACCTTTTCTCGGTTGCGTTGGTGCAACCAGTTAAAAACACCAACTGGCGACTCTTACAGTAAAATCGTCGACATATACATGTCAGACCTTTTTCACTTGTTTTTTCAAACAAATCTCACATAACCTGAGAACACCAAAGAACAAGAACAGAAAAGGGACAAACAAAAAATCCCGACGTCGATAGTCTCATATAATATTTCTTTAAGTTTTATATGATAAAAACATAGCTTAATGAGAATAGAAGTAAAAGATGTTAAGAATGATTTCATATGGTTGAAATTATGAGAAAATGGAGCAATAAGAATTAGAAGTTTAGTTTATAAATTTCTTAAGGAAGTATGAATTTTGTAATGAATTTGAGTGATCCGAATGAATCATATGAATGATTAGGTGAAATAAGTAAGGAATGGTGTTTTATAACACCGAATTCCAAGATAAAGTGAAACTGTAATCAAAATATCGATTAAAAATGAAGAACATACGAAGAACGCGAAGAACATGCGAAGAACACGAAGAACGTTGTTGATAGACAAATTTAAAACCATCTTAGTATATTTTGTTTTTGAGGGACAAGTTTAAAACCATCGCGTATAAGTTAGTTGCTTATTTCTTGGTTAGGAATGATAGAGACATTCATGAAGAACGGATTAAACTTAGCTATAATGAAGTTATGGAAAAAATTTTGTAAAAGACAAACGTGAAGTAGAAAGTATGTAAATGAATCTGAATTTGTAGGTTTTCAAAAGAATGTAAGAGAACATAGAAAATGTGAGTCGTGGACTCAAGAACGAATGAGTTCCGAGTTTGGATGACCGAATTACGGACGAACGAACAAAGAACATTAATAACATAAAACGAACGAATGAGAAAATTTAAGCCAATTGAATGACAAGTTAATGGATTTAGAATGAAGTTCTGTCTGAAGGAAGTTAAATTATGTAACAAGATGAAGAAAATGGTTTTGGAATGACCTTGTTCCGAGTTATAATGAATAAGTTATGAGATTGTGAAGTAAGCGTCTCAAACCAGTTAAAGAATTAGACAAAATTTTCTAAGTTCTAGGCCTGGCACCGCAGCGCCAGTTAAGCCTTGGGAGGCGGTGCCACAACACCAACTCAGGCATCCAACTACTACTTAGTGGCAGTGCATCGTGAGAAGAAAGATAGGGACCGGCGCCGCAGCGCTGGTGCAGGGCAAGGCCCAGATAAGAGCTTTTAATTGCTTAACTTTTGGGGGAAGTGTAAGGAAAGCTAATGAACGTGTAGTTCACGTAATGTAACACTTAAACAAGTAATTTAAACCTTTAGTAAAGGTTGAATGGAAAGATTGAACGGGATTAAAAGACAAAGAATTTAATCATAAAATACATAACCGATATCTGAGGACCGTAGTCGCAATAAAACGAATGTGGGGGATTGCTGTGATTGTGATTCCTTAGACGTTGAGTGATGAGGGTAATATATAACATTTCGATGTTATGATGTTGTAATGAGAGATAAGGGTAAAGCATATAGTTGTTGTGAATGTAACGTTGTTGCGATGAACGATCGGTCTTAGCATACAACAAATCGTATGACTTCGACATTAAGAAAGAATGATGAACGTGGGGTTCATGTAATGGATAACGAATGAGAGCGATTAAAACCTTGGGTAAAGGTTGAATAGAATTGTTAGACGAGCAACGTGAACGTTGAATACGTAAACGATCCTTGTGAATCGTATTTGCATTGGGCGAATGTTCTAGGTATAAATTGGTTGTATAACTCACATATTGACGAAAGTAGTAAGTAAGATATGAATTATCAAGAAATCCATAACGATTAGTAATAAAAGTAATGAAAGTATGAATGTGAGTCGGATAAAAAATGTTATAATGAGATATAAGTGTTAAACACTTTAACCAATGTGAGGGTTGAGTGTACGCGAATATTAAATGGGCAGAACCTACACCTCGTGTATGGTTTGACCGTAAGGTAATGAAGACCAATGATTAAACTTATGAACAGTGAAGAACTAAATTAAAGATAATGACGTATATCATTAAGAAGCCGAGTAATGATAAGAAGTTGGATGACGTTTCGAATCAAATGAACCAGACGTTGTAAGATAAGAATAAGGTAACGTAAAATGATTAACGCTATGAATGCTTAGAATTAATATTGAATGATCGTTCTGAGTATACAAAAGACTGCATAATTTAGACGATAAAGAATGAATCTTGAGGTATGGCATTTAGTTTCCAGAAAGCCATAAGGAATGAGAAATCAACTTAATGAACGTTATAGTTTTAATGGTTCGGATAAGTTAAGATAAGTTTAGGTTGTGGTATAACCTTAATCTTTGATGGTTGACATATGGGAGCTGGGCTAAATAGTTCCTTCAAAGAGCGGAGGTATATACGAAACTGGCAACCGATCTAGCTCACTGTGAAAGACAGTGTAGACGAGATGGGAAACTAGTTTGTTGGTTGTTTGTGGGAAACCACTCAGAGTACCATATGGACTACTAGTAGAGACACGATGTGTGCTGAGTCGTAAAAGAGTTATAAGAAGAAGATAAGAATGTAAATCATTAAAGGTGATGATCGTATGACTAAGACATCTCCGTATATCATAACGTCGTAAAGCGGTAAAGAAAGTTGGTCGCGTAAACTTAGATTTCAAGAACGTGAACCCTAAGAAGTAAAGGAAATTTTAAACCAATGCGTAAGTCAAGTATATGACTAATTGGTGTATGTGCTATTTCCTTATGTGCTATATAGGAATTGGAATAAGTAGTTCAGCGTAAACTATAAGTTGTAGCTGTGCGTAAGATAAGTTTCCTAACTTCATTCATATTTTAATGAATGCTAGTTTTTTAAACATTCTCAGATGTTGAACTTGAGAATTTTTGTCTATGTGCAAATGTGTGATATTTGTACAAGGTGGTAAAATGTATGAGGCCTTGTGCCACAATTTTAACACTTCGGTGTTTCTATAAGATGAACTGTTCTGTGATTCAAATGTTCATATGAGAAAGTTCTATTTATACATGAACCGTTATTGATTAAGTCTGTGTTAATGATTCTAGCTAGACAGGATGTGTATGAAAAAGAGTAGAAGAATGAAAGTATTTCAAAGTGAATGTGATTAATGTTTTAAAATGATAGGAATAAGAATTATTCCTATTATTCAAGTTGCTTCATAACCTTTGTTTGGTTATTGAAGTCTTAAAAGAATGTTTAAATTCTACAAGTTGTTTATTCAACTGTTATGACTTGCTGAACAATTGAATGCTCACACTTGCTTTAAATAAAAACATTTTCAGGGAACGATGTTAGAAAGAATTTAAAGATCCCGTAAAGATCAAGTTGATCGGTATCCAGATGAAGTGTCATTCAGTATATGAATGAGCGTTAAGATCAAGCCAAGACTTGTAATGTAGAATAGTTTAATTAATCTAAAGACTAATTTAATGAACTATTATGTATCCTTGGTGGCGGATAAAAGTCACTCTTGTAAGATGTAAAGCATAATGTAATTATCATTACTTGTAATGAACAAGGTTATAAGGTATTAGAACCTGGGATTTGAGAATGTATGTTATTATATTTAGCTATATAATGATGTATGTTTGGAGAGAAGTGGGACCGTGATGTACAGAATTCAAGTGTGAAAATAGACTGGATTTTGGGGCATTACATTATGGTATCAGAGCTGATATGTTATAAATCTTAGGTATGAGTACCTATGACTATAATCGTAGATAGATTTATAAGAAGATCGTTGATTTAAATGATTAAGGAAGAAGATCATCACGTGATCATATTGAATCGTAATAACAGATGTTCTATTAAATGATGGATGATTTATAGCTAATGTTATAAATGAATGGTACTATGAAGCAGTACGGGAAGAAGAACTCAGATTGAGTTATAAAGGATAGCATACGAATGACAGAAAATTCGTATTAAGTAAAGAGAAAGTTAGAAGTTGTAAGATTTCAATTAAGGACTCATGTGATAGCTAAGTTGTATGAACCTTTGTTATGGGCAGAGGTTTGTGCTTTGGTGTAACAACTTCTTATCTTATTATAGTGATAATCATTGGAATAATTGGTCGCGCTATCAATATGTATATGATGAGAAGGTGAATCTTTTCTTATGTATATGTGTGATAGGTAGAGAATGTGAAGATTAGGTGTGAGTTCTTAAAACTCATACTTATGGTAAGTTCGTGACTCATAATCATAAGGTATATTTTTGAACTTCTCAGCGAATGGACGCCTATTGTCCGACTAGGATAAGTTCTTAAACTCATATTATTATGGAAAGTTTCTGAACTCATAATGTGTGGTAAGTTAATGGACTGTACTAAGGTATAGGAATGTTTAGACTAAAAATGAGTTATTTTTCAGTAGACTTAGCATTGAAGGTGCTAGAGAAGATTAAGTATTATTGCAAGTAAGACAATAAAGGAAGATGGGGAAATAGGATATTTCAAGTCATCTATTTATGCAAGATTTCAAAGTTTATTAAAATTAGCTTATGTGTGCGCGTTTTAAAAATAAAAGAATTGGTTCAACTTTTGGAACCAATGGATTTTAAAAAAGAACTATTCTTTATATGTCTATGCTAATTTTTTCGACTAGACAGAAATTGATTTGAAATATCAAAATGAATTTTATATCATCAGTGTATTTGATGCAAGGATGGTAAAAGGATGGAGTTATTAATGCAATTGAACCTGGTGTTGAATGTGATCTTATGATCAACAACCCGCTATGGTATGATGTATAATGATAATGTCATAAACTGATGAAGTCCTCAACGTACTGTGAAAAGTACAGTATCATGACGTCATAAATCATTTTGATGTATTGCGAAAGAATTTAAAGAAGTTGTCGATGTCAATTGATTTGACTAGATGAATGTTTCAAGTTGATGTCTAATTCATTGGTATGGTTGCTATTTGATTTGGCCAAGACAAATGGTATGTCATGTTATAAGAAAATCGAGCTTACTTTGGAGATTTATGTCGAGCCAATTTGTTTTGGTGCGGAATCTAATGATTAAGTCTGAGATGAACATATCCCGAAATGGGGTTATACAATGGGTTGATCACCTACGTATGGAAGAGGTAGTTTACCTTCTTGGTGATTGTAAATTGACTCTGATAGAAGGGTTTACGCTGAAATGCTGTTAAACCTAGTAAGAGTTCTCATGGTCGATTTGACCCCTCAGCAAAAGTATGAAATGTTTTAAAGGAATCTTTATATTCCTATTTTATTCATTCTACTTCATAATTCTTGATAAGTTATGAAGGTTGGGGAATGTTTGAAAGATAAGAACTTCTTTAAAGAGAAGTTGAGAAGAAGATTAAGCTAAAATTTTGAGGATGAAATTATGTGAAGGAGTGAATGTGATGATCTGAGAGATTGAAGGTATAGTTAGACTTGAGGTTTAACTATTGACAATTATGTCAACAAATGATCCTTATGAAAAGGATGTTTATAAGAAAGAAAAGAAGTAAGATTAAGCCTCTGTTAAAGGTTGTAGGAATAAAGCACCCGGGTATGGGTGAGGTTTTAAGAAATTCCGAGGACATAATTTTTATAAGGGGGAAGAATGTGACAACCCGAAATATCGGATTGTCCAGATTTTGAGTTTAAAGAATTAGTTATTAATAAAATGAATTTTTATTAATAATATTTTGTGCTATATATTTATTAATCGTTCTACAACCTAGGATGATTATAATACGGGGGGATTATGGCTACGAGCTGGACTAAACGAGTAAGAAATTTCAAGACGAAAATAAAAAATTTCAGGGAATAAAAATATTTTTGGGGAAAGAGATAAAATAGGCATTATTCACCTGACGAAACCCTAAGGGTTAGGGTTTGAATAACCTAAGCCTTTCCAAGAGTTCGGTGGGTCGAAATTACATTTCATCGAAAGATTTGACGATATTATATCGTGAAAAGTGAAGTAATTCGATAAAAGATTTTCTCGAAAAATGTGCAAAAATCGAACGAAATATAAACAACGAAAAGTACTGTTACGTAGTTTTCATTCTTTTAACAACGTTAGGGAAAATGTGAAGGAAAATGCTTAATATCAAAAAGTATTTTTCAGTTTTTCAGAGTTCCGAAGAATGCGCAAAAGTTAATCTATAGAGGAAAGATGAAATATCCAAAAATAATTGGATTCCGAGAATCACAATTTTTGAACTGTAGGATGAATCTCGAAAGATGGAACCACGAAGCTTCCAAGAGAAGCTTCGTGAATAGTAAGGAGGTGTGAATAGTAACTTTGGGACAAAATGACTATTTTGCCCTTATCCTTGGTTTTCTATATAAGAGAAGCTTAAGCTCATTTGTTGGTTAATGAAAAATTCACCAACACTTGAGAGAGAGAGAGAGAAGTCGAGTGAAGAGGAGAAGGAAGAGGAAAAGCTAGCCCAAGTGCAAACTTTGTTCGACGGAAGAAGATTAAAGAAGAAAGGTAATCCAAAACCTAGTCTCATATAAATTTTCTTTAAGTTTACTATGATAAAAACCAAGCTTAATGTGAATAGAAGTAAAAGATGTTAAGAATGATTTTCATATGGTTGAAATCATGAGAAAATGGAGAAATAAGAACTAGAAGTTTAGTTTATAAATTTTTTAAAGAAGTATGAATTTCGTAATGAGTTTGAGCGATCCGAATGAATAATATGAACGATTCGATGAAATAAGTAAGGAATGGTGTTTTATAACACCGAATTGTAAGAAAAAGTAAAATCGTAATCAAAATATCGATTAAAAATAAAGAACGAACAAAGAACGGAAGAACACGAAGAACGTTGTTGATGGATAAATTTAAAACCATCGTAGTATAATTTATTGTTGATGGACAAGTTTAAAACCATCGCGTATAAGTTAGTTGCTTATTGCGTGGTTAGGAATGATAGGACCGTTCAAGAAGAACGGATTAAACTTAGCTATAACGAAGTTATGGCAAAAATTTTGTAAAAGACAAATGAGAAGCAGAAAGTATGTAAATAAACCCGAATATATAGGGTTTTATAAGAATGCATGAGAATGTAGAAAATGTGAGTCTTGGACTCAAGAACGAATGAGTTCCGAGTTCAGATGACCGAATTATGGATGAATGAATGAAGAAAGTTAATAACATAAAACGAACGAAGGAGGAAATTTAAGCCAATTGAATGGCAAGTTAACAGATTCAGAATGAAGTTCTGTCTGAAGGAATTTAAAGTATGTAACGAGATTAAGAAAATGTCTTTGGAACGACCTCGATCCGAGTTATAATGAATATGTAATGAGATTGTGAAGCAAGCGTCTCAAACCAGTTCAAGACTTAGAAAAAAAATTTAAAGTTCTAACCTCAGCATACAGTACCGATTAAACCTTAGAGGGCAGCGCCATGCAATGACAACCTAGGCATCCGACTCTTTGCTTAGTGGTGCTTTCTGACGATGTGAAGAAAAGAAGGGGCCAGAAGCCCACTTGTGAGCAGAGCGAGGCAAGGCCCAAAGAAGAGCTTTTAATTGCTCAACTCTTAGGGGAAGTGTAAGGAAAGCTAATGAACGTATAGTTCACGTAATGTACCACTTAAAGAAGTAATTTAAACCTTTAGTAAAGGTTGAATGGAAAGATCGAATGGGATTAAAAGACAAAAAATTTAATCGCAAAAAACGTAACTAATATCCGGGAACCGTAGTCGCGATAAAACAAACGTGGGGGATTGTTGTGATTGTGATTCCTTAGACATTGAGTGATGAGGGTAATGTGTAACATTTTGATGTTATGATGTTGTAATGAGAGATAAGGGTAAAGCGTATAGACGATGTGAATGCAACACTATTGCGATGAACAATCGGTCTTAGCATACAACGAATCGTATGGCTTTGACATTAAGAAAGAATAATGAACATGGGGTTCATGTAATGGATAACAAATGAAAGAGATTAAAACCTTGGGTAAAGGTTGAATAGAATTAAGAGACGAGCAACATAAACGTTGAATACGTAAATGATCCTCATGAATAGTATTTGTGTTGGGTGAACGTTCTAAGTATACATTGGTTGTATAACTCAGACGTTGACAAAGGTAGTAAGTAAGATATGAATTATCAAGAAAGCCGTAACGAATGGTAATAAGAGAAATGAAAGTCCGAATGTGAGTCGGATAGAGAATGTTAAAATAAGATGTAAGTGTTAAACACTTTAACCGACGTGAGGGTTGAGTGTACGCGAATATTAAACGGGAAAAACCTAAACCCCGTGTATGGTTTGACCGCAAGGTAATGAAGACCAATGATTAAACCTGTGAATGGTGAAGAACTGAATTAAAGATAATGACGTATATCTTTAAGAAGCCGAGTAATGATAAGAACTTAGATGATGTTCCGAATCGAATGAATCAGACGTTTAAAGATAAGAATAAGGTAACGTAAAATGCTTAATGCTATGAATACATAGAATTAATATTGAATGATTGTTCTGAGTATACAAAAGACTGTAAGACTTAGACGATAAATAATGAATCTTGAGGTATGGCATTTAATTGCCAGAAAGCCATAAGGAATGAAAAATCAACTTAACGACCATTATAGTTTTAATGGTTCGGATAAATTAAAATAAGTTTAGGTTATGGTACAATCGTAATCTTTGATGGTTGACATATGGGAGCTGGGCTAAACAATTCCTTCAAAGAGCGGAGGTATATACAAAACTGGCAACCAATCTAACTCATTGTGAAAGACAGTGTAGACGAGACGGGAAACTAGTTTGTTGGTTGTTTGTGGGAAACCACTCAGAGTACCAGATGGACTACTAGTAGAGACACGATGTGTGCTGAGTCCTAGAAGAGTTATAAGAAGAAGATAAGAATGTAATCATCAAACATGATGATCGTATGAGTAAGACATCTCTGTATGTCATAATGCCATAAAGCGGTAAAGAAAGTTGGTCGCGTAAACTTAGATATTAAGAACTTGAACCCTAAGAAGTAAAGGAAAGTTTAAACCAATGCGTAAATCAACTTATGACTAATTGGTGTATATATGTGCTATTTCCTTATGTGTTATATAGGAATTAGAATAAGCAATTCAGCGTAAACTATAAGTTGTAGCTGTGCGTAAGGCAAGTTTCCTAACTTCATTCATATTTTAATGAATGCTAGTTTCTTAAACTTTCTCAGATCTTGAACTTGAGATGTTTTGTCTATGTGCAAATCTGTAATATTTGTATAAGGTAGTAGAATGTATGAGGCCTTGTGCCACAATTTTAACACTTCGGTGTTTCTATGAGATGAATTATTCTATGATTGAACTATTCATATGAGAATGTTTTGTTTATACATGAACCGTTATTGATTAAGTCTGTTGTAATAACCATGAATTTTAAGTCACTACATATGTATGTACATTTTTGATATTTAAAACTTTGTGTTATACATTGATTTAATATGTAACAACATATGTGAAGTGGTGTATGGGTCAATTAACATATATGCTATAGTTATGGATATATACATTTATAGATTTCATTAAAAATGAAAGCTTCGTAACCTAATTATACATTAGGTGAGAAAATTAAATAACCAAAGGGTTATGGAAATAAAGAAAATGTTAGTATTTAATATGTATACTAACTTAAGTGGATAATCTTGTTATTTCAAGTGACTAATAATTTTAATACTAATTCTAGTAAACCTAATTAGGTTATGAGCTAAAGTCACATGTATAAGTAATTAAATTTCATAAGATTGGAAATGGAAACCTAAATAAACAATTTGGGTAACATATATTAAAATTGTTAGACTATGTTTATTACATAGCCCAAAACAATTAAAGGAGAAGCCCAAAAGAAATAAAATGCAAACCAATACTCAGCCCACTTGATTAAGGGTATTTTAGACTTTTGATTAATCAAATTTGTGCATTAAAATAAAAGCAAAATGGAGGATATAATGGGGAAAGGGGGACTGGCCACATTAGGCCATTTAAGGCAACAAAATTAAGCTAATCCAGTTCCATAAGTAGAAGTCTTACACACAAGGACAAGTGTGTCATGCTCCCATTGGTGGAGAGCTTAATTAGTACCCTTAATCACATGATTAGGCTTAATTGAAAGAGATAAAGTGAAGTCTTTTATCCATGGGACAACAAAAATATGGGGGATAATAGTTATATCACACATTCATTTGCTAGGCATTCATTTTCTCTTATTCTTCTTCTATTTTTTTTCTCTTAAGCTAGCAAGTTGCAAAAAGGGAAAAAAGAGGGGGGGGGGTGGTTCATTTTTGAGAGAGTGAGAGAGGTGTGCTAATTTGTTTGATGCACCCTAAGTTTATACTCTACTTTGGTAAATCAAGAAAGGTTGCCACTAAATCAAGGTACAACCTAATTTTCATCTTCTTCTTCTATTTTGTGTTATAGCAAGTTTTGTTGGGGTTATGAACTAATACTCAAGATACCCTAGTTCTACATATCATCATGTATGGAACTAAGTATCTTGAGTGTTAGATCAAAGGTTTAGAGGAAGGAAATGAGCATATGTTCTCCAAGGGGTGAAACCATTATTTTTCTTCCACTAAATCTTGTGTAACTCAAGATTTACAACTTGGATTTGTGATCCGTCGATGGGGGTGATAGATACATGAGTTATCTAGTAAACTCAAGTGGTAGAACACAAATCTAGCATGTATTGAAGCCACGGGGGCTGTTTTCCCCAAAACAGTCCACATAGAAACTTAAGGTTTCAAAACCCTAAAAAGGTACTGTCCAGAAAAAATTTGGGAATCATGGTCATATACTGTTCAAATCCAGAAAAGAAGAATTTTTGGAATCAGTTCTCTATTTTTCCTAAAAATGATGAAGTTATGAATAAAAGGAAATAAATAGTTAAATGATGTCTTAAATAAGAAAAATATGATTTTAATGCTTGAATACTCCTAATATATTATATTATAACTATTTTAAGGTATTTTGGTAATTTATAATAAGAAATATTATTTATGACCTTTTATGGATATTTAATAAGTGGTTTTATAAAGGGTGAACAATTAGAATAAATTGTTTATTGATCTAATAAATTATTAAAATATTATTATGATATTAATAATATTAGAATATGATATTATTAAGTAAATAAAAATATTAAGATTAAAACTTCATTAAAATATTATTAAATGGTTAATAATATTCGATTTAAGCATTAATAAATAATTAAAGTATTATTAAATGATTAATAATATTAGATTAAAATATTAATCTTAGATTAAAATATTATTAAAAGATTAATAATATTAAATTAAAGTATTATTAAATGATTAAAATATTATTAAGTAAATAATAATATTCGAGATTAAATAAAATGTTATTAATGTAATAACATTAGTAAAGGAATAAAATATTACTAAATGATTAATAATATTAGTAAATGAATAAAATATTATTAAATGATTAATAATATTAGTAAAGCCCGAAGGATCCAACACGAAGGACAAAGGCAAGGGCAAGATCCAGGAATAGTTTAGAGTGAATGTTAATTATTAATATCAAATGGGATTTCTTATGTAAACCTTTTGTAATATGAATGGTGTGTTTAAGTTAAGGTTAAGAAGACCTTGGGACCATGTTATGAACCTTTATTATAATGAACAATGTATGTTTATTATTTCGTAATAGTTATAGAATGCTTATGATGATAATAGATCGTGAGCACCAAATCTGAGGTTAAAGAACCTGGATTTGGGGGCGTCACAGGTTGGTATCAAAGTCGTAGGTTATAAACATTAGGAATGTGAAACCTAGGTTATAACCTTTGTAAAAAACTCTTATAGAGTATGTTAGGAGATGGATTGTGGAAATTCATCGAGTATGTGTTGTACTTAATAAAATATTATTTCATTTTATCAATGAATATATTTTATTGTGGTAATCGATGTTGGTGTTATTTATCTTTGTTTATAGGATGGTGAAGAACACCCGGAGGCGATCCTTCGATGGAGCAAGAGCCCATTGAGCGCGAGGTCACAGAAGAAGCCCCTCATGGTCCTTCGATAGGGGATTTGTTGAAGAGAATCAATTAATTAGAAGGCAGAGTGGGAGAGCTAGAGGTTGAAAACCACACACTCCAGTTCACAGAAGGTCAATATAAGGATGCGGTTATCTAGCCCAGATGGAGGTAGTCGGACAAAAGGGAAAGTTGGATGAGTCAGAGTTGCAAGTTGGGATGCTGAGGGTGCAGCTTCAGGCCTTTATTGCTTACCTTAAGGTGGAAAGGCTGAAGAGGGCTAGGATGGATGGAGCATGGTATAATGCAGCTAAGAGGGTTGACCAGTTGGAAGGTGAGCTACTGGCGAAAGATACCAGGATAGAGACACTAGGCCTATCGCTTGATGCAGCATTCCAGAGCCAGACGGGACTGAGTGTTAGGCCTCGCGTGGAGATAGGGGAGTCGAGTCGATCCATTCGGCTAGAGTTATGGAGGGGTTGTTTCCCCAGGAGCCTGTTCAGGTGACCCAGCAGGGCCACCTGTGATGATTATGCTATGGACCAGTTGTAGATAGATGCATCAGTATCCCTTTTTGTGTAATAGGGTTTATGATGATGTAAACCTTAGTAGGTGTGAGATAGTAGGTAGTTAGGTAGTATACCTGTTTGTGTATGTAGGGAAGTATCATTTTGAGTTAATCCCATCTTTTGTGTTTAAAATGGGATAGTAGCATTTATAAAAATATACCTGTATTGAGCATGTGAGATACTGAAGATTGGTATATGAATATAAATGCATTATTATTATAATATGTGTTGGAAAATTTAAATAGTAAATTGTCTATTTAATGTTATGTGAATCCAGTAGACTGAATTGAAAATTTAAAAAAAAATAAACTTAACCCACTAATCAGGGAGAAAGACTTCCAAATCTCGGTAATTTAAAACTCTCACATAATGATCATCTGATTGTTTGAATATAGTAGCGTGTTACATGCTAAGTACTTATTTGATAATAAACCCGAGTAACATGGTAGAATTTTGTATCACTAGATAATGCCGCCCAGACGTGTACTAAGGAACCAAGAGATCGAAGAGTCAGTTAATAATGCAGCGGGAGCTCAACCAAACCCAATGAAAGACTTTATCAACATGATGGCTGAAGCTATGAGGAATCAAGCTCAACCTGCAGGAAATCAGGCGGGAAACCAACTAGTCAACTTTAAGGACTTCAAGGCAGTAGGACCACCGGAGTTTAGAGGGACAGCAGACCCGATAGAGGCCCAGACGTGGATAAAGGAGATTGAGAAGGCCTTCATTATTGCTAGAGTAGTAGAAGAGCAAAAAACAATTTTTGCTACCTACTTAATAAAGGGTGAGGCTAACTATTAGTGGGAGGCCAACCAGAACAAAGCTGGGACTGGAATCGTGACTTGGGAAGCGTTCAAGACGTTCTTCTTTGGGAACTACTTCCCTGAGAGTACACAAGCGAGAATGGAGTTCAAGTTTTTGGAATTGAAACAGGAGAATATGTCGGTGTCAGAGTACGTTGCGAAGTTCAATGAATTGGCCAGATTCCCTCCAAATCATGTGGACGCGGAGGTGAGGAAAGCAAGAAGGTTCGAAAATGGACTACAGTCGTAGATTTACAGTAAGGTAGCATTTTTACAAATCACGTCATTCTCAACTCTATTGGAGAAAGCTCTCATAGCGGAAGGTGGAAGCGAAGCGATCTCAAAGTACAATCGGGAGAAGAATAAGAAGAAAGTAGAAGGTGGGAATCAGAATGTTAGCAATGGCGGTATCAACAACAAGAAGCAGAAATGGAGCAGTGGGGTAGTAATTTGGAGAGTCAGCAAGGAAGTGTGCAACAAAAGAAGTCGGTGTGTGGAAATTGTGGAAAGGGTCACTCGGGAGAGTGGCTGAAGGGAAAAACGATATGTTATACCTGTGGACAAGAAGGGCATACCTCACCCAATTTCCCTAAGGTGAAGAAGGGAGGTTGTTTTAACTGTGGTGAAGCGGGACATCGGATCAAGGATTGCCTGGGGAAGAAAAGCACGGATGGCGTAAACAGAAACATGGGCAATAACACTAGGATAACCAGTGGAGGACCAGCCCAACCTAACAAACCGACAACGAGGACATTCAATATGACAGTGCAAGATGTCGTGGCATCCAGGGAGGTGGTGTCACGTATAATTCCGATCAACGATATAAATGCCTATGTGTTTTTCGATTCGGGAGCTTCATGTTCTTTCGTATCTGATGAATTTGCTCTAAGATTAAGTTTACCTTGTGAACTATTAGAACACCCAATGAATTTAGAAGTAGCAAACAAAGAAATTATCCCTGTAGACTACATCCATAGGAACTGTTGTGCTGATGTAAGAGGGTTTAAGCTTAACGTGGATTTGATACCGATTCGTCTTAGAGAGTTTGATGTAATCCTCGGGTTGGATTGGTTATCGAGTCACGGAGTAGTCATTGACTGTAAGAAAAAGTGTGTACACCTAAAGACTCTGAATAAGTCAAAGGTGGTATTTCATGGCAGTAAATCGCCGAGACAATCTTGTTGTCTGACGATGATGCAAGCAAAGAAGTTACTTAGGAATGGTTGTATAGGTTATTTGGCTCACGTTGTGGATACCCGCAGAGTCAAGGGTGAACTGGGTCAGATACCTATTATAAGGGAATTCATTGATGTCTTCCCAGATGAGATTCTGGGATTGCCACCAGATAGAGAGGTAGAGTTTGTTATCGATTTGACACCAGGGACATCACTGGTATCCAAAGTGTCGTATCATATGGCTCTGGTAGAAATGAAGGAACTGATGGTTCAACTACAAGATTTGTTAGATAAGGGATACATTCGACCGAGCGTATCACCGTGGGGAGCACCAATCTTATTTGTAAAGAAGAAGGATAGGTCCTTAAGGCTTTGTATCGACTACCGAGAGTTGAACAAGGTCACCATTAAGAACAAGTACCCGTTGCCTAGGATCGACGATTTGTTTGATCAGTTGAAGGGGGCGAAATACTTCTCAAAAATTGACTTGAGGACCAGTTATCACCAACTGAAGGTGAGGCGGGAGGATATTCCAAGGACGGCATTCAAAACTCAGTATATGGACACTTTGAGTTTCTGGTAATGTATTTTGGATTGACGAATGCGCCAGTAGCATTCATGGACTTGATGAACAGAGTGTTTAAATAGTATTTGGATAAGTTTATTGTATTGTTCATCAATGACATTCTGGTATATTCAGAGATGGAGGAAGAGCACGCTGAACATCTAAGGATAGTGTTGGAGACGTTAAGGAGGGAGAAGTTGTATGCAAAGTTCTCCAAGTGTGAGTTTTGGTTGCAGAGAGTGCAGTTTTTGGGTCACGTTATCGATAAGGATGGTGTTTCGGTGGATCCAGCAAAAGTAGAAGCGGTTATCAACTCGGAACAGCCAAAGATGCCGACAGAAATTAGGAGTTTTTTGGGATTAGCAGGATACTATCGAAGATTCATCTAAGATTTTTCAAAGATAGCATCGCCGTTGACCAACCTTACTAGAAAGACGGTGAAGTACGTTTGGACAGAGAAATGTGAAGAGAGTTTCATGGAATTGAAGAAGAGGCTCAGTCAAGCACCTGTGTTGGCTTTACCAGACAACACGGGAGGATTTATAGTGTATAGCGATGCGTCACACAAGGGTCTTGGCTGTGTACTGATGCAGTATGGCAAGGTCATTGTGTACGCTTCACGTCAGTTGAAGGACTATGAGAAGGGTTATCCGACTCATGTCCTGGAGTTAGCAGCAGTAGTTTTTTCCTTAAAAATTTGGAGGCACTATCTGTATGGCGTGAAGTGTAAGATATATACGGATCACAAGAGTCTAAAGTATATCTTTACGCAGAAGGAGCTAAATATGAGGTAGCGCCGATGGCTAGAATTGATCAAGGATTATGATTGTGAGATTCTGTACCATCCAGGCAAAGCAAATATAGTGGCAGATGCCCTGAGCAGGAAAGGCAGAGAGAAGTTACTGAAGTTGACTATTCAAGAGGAATTAGTGAAAGATTTCGAACGACTTGACTTAGAGGTTAAGTATCCGGTGGAGACCAATGAGAAATTATTTACAGTGGCAGCTAGCCCGACTTTATTAGATAAGGTTAAAGAGGCTCAATAGAATTATTGCTTATTATAAAGTATATTCTTATAATAATTAATTTTATAATAGAAATGTTTTTATTAATTATTTTCAATGAAAATGTGATTATTATATTATTTAAATAATATATGAAATGATTATAGAATTATTATAATAACTATTATATTATATGAATTTATTTCAGATTAATTAAGTTAATTATTTAACTTAATTAATAATGGTATGTATATGTATGATAAATCAGATATGGAATCCAAACCCTAATTCTGGTTTTGGAATAAGGAAAGAGAATAATAATATTATATTAAATATATTTCAGTGCTATAAATATGTATGTTATGTGTGTGTAAGGTTAATCTGGGGAGCAGTTTTATTATAACCTGATAAAACCCTAGTATTACTGGTAAAACCTAGTTTCGAAGTCAAACGAGACTTCAATATCTGTTAAGTCACTGTGTTATGTGGTATATTATTTGTATTGTAGGTGTTAACGCTAATTATGGAAAACTCTAATTAGTGATTTAAAACCCTAATTTCTTAAATTAGAAACCTTAAACAGTAATTAGCTAATTGCTAAGTGGAAACCCTATTTTTGAAACTCAATTATGAGTTTAAGACTATTAAGTAATTGTGTTATGTGAATAATGATATGTGTTATTGACTATAACCATAATTAGGGAAAATCCTAATTATTAGAAACCCTAAATCTTAAAATTAGAAACCCTAATTAGAAATTTGTAACCCTAATTGCTATTGTAAGCCTTAATTACTAAATTAGTAATCTTAATGATAATTTGTACCTAAATTTTTATGTTTTAGGTAATTAGACACCCTATGTTACTTAAGAAATCCTAATTATCCATTTTAGAGACTAAAATTTTTTATTTTATTTTAAACCCTAAACTGAAAGCCTAGAAAATTTAATTTTTGAAAACCTTACGGTTAAACCCTAAGGGTTTTCCAAGCTTACCATTGTGCTATGAAATATGTAATTCAAATGTCCAAAATACCCTTATGCATTCTTTATTAACTTGCTTGTAAATCTAGCCAAGAGATGTAGTTATTGGCCAACCCTAAGTATAGCCATGTGCTACAAACTCTACAATAGCCAATTCATTAACCAAATACATTGCATACATGTTATATTTATAGATGAAGAAAGAGAAATGTTCATTATTTGGTTCATTTTAACATAACTCCTTACTAAGTCTCTCTCTCTCTCTAAAACCCACGAATTCTCTTAGTATATCAGTCCTTAAATCAAGCCCCATGATTTCCAATAACCAATCAGAAGCTTTAGATTCATGTTTTGCTTAAGAAAGGTATAAAACCTAAATTATAATCTGATCTTGGTTGCTATGTTAGATGTTAGTTTTTTTGTGTTAAACATGTTATATGTAGTGTATATAGATGATCTGGGTTGCTAGATGTTAGATCCAGAACATCTAGAGGCTCGAATTTGATGTTTTACAAAATCTGGAAATTTTTATTTTTTTTGTCTGACAGTCAAATGTCAATCCTCAAAGATCTTTGTATGTTATGTGTTTTTGTTGTTTAAGTGTTTGATCTTGTAGTATGCTATGAGATCTTTGATTTGAAACTTGAATCAAGGCTAGATCGTGTATAGATTTAAAGTTATTCATGGTCAAAGGTCGTTGACCGACCATGACTTTTTAAATCTATGTAACCCAGAAAGTCTTAAGTCGCGTCTGACAAGGTTTTGTCATGCTTTGATCTATCTGTTTTTAAGAGATTTGATGTTGTGTTTATAACTAAGTTGTAGCCTGATAGATGGACTTTAGATCTATACCCTTAAAACTCTTAAACAACCAACTGATATAGTGTAGTAGATGGTCAAACTAGGCCATTCGGCCATGACCTCGAGTTTCTGGATTTTCCAGAAACCATAAGAACAGGCCTTCTGACAGGCTTTGACCGAATAATAACTTATGATTGTGTTGTTGTTAAACTGTGATGGTAATATATAACTGTTCTATGACATGCGTACTATCGATTTAGACCTTAATAACACAAACTTAATGAACAGAACATGATTATAATTAAGCCTCAAAGTATGCACTCGAACAATCTGGGTTTCTGTGTAACCTAGAAGAACCCAGATTGTGTCTGACAAGAAGTTTGAGACATTTTATCTTGTTGATATATCGTTGTATGATCTAAATTTTTGTTGTTATCTTTAGTGTTACATAAACATTACGCAATCAGTGTCTTAGCATGCCCAGAAACAACTTGTACAAAGAGATTTATGATTGGTCAAAGGTAGCCCTTGAACACTGGCTTGTCAGTGTTCTTAAGGCTCAAGAACACCTATAGCGACGGTTCAGTCGCTATAGGCAACCTTTAGCGACATTTAATTTCTAAAAAGTATATTTTTATTAAATAATTAGAGAAAATTAGTTTTTAATTATTAAAAATACAAAATAAATTACTAAAAATTATTTTAAAGCCTGAAGATTAGTTTTTAATAATTTTTAATATATTTCATAAATATTTAATATTTTTGGAATATTAAAGGTATTTCATTTATTTAATTATTATATTAAATAAATTATTTTAAAATAATTTTATTACTTGAAAAATCATTTAAAATTATATTATGGTATAAGAAAATATTTTAAGTGATTTTTTAATGACTTTTAATATTTTGTGATAAATTTCATTAATAAATTAATGTTAATGATAATTAAGTTATTTAATAAATGTATTAAATAAATTATGAAAAATAGAATTAATGATTTAAAATTATATAAAATGATTTAATGGTTATAAAAATATTTTAAGTTATAAAATATAACTTTTGATATTTTGTAATAAAAAAATATTAATATTTAAATATTAATGATATTAGATTTATTTAATATTTATATTAAATAAATTAGTTTAAAAATGATTTTAATATTAGAAAAATCATTTGAAATGAAAATAAAGAGTTTAAGAATATTTTAAGGTAAATTTTATATTAAATGATATTTGATTTATTTAATAATTATTTTAAATAAATAGTTTAAAAATTGTTTTATTAATTTAAAAATCATTTAAAAGAGATATAAATGAATTAAAAAATATTTTTAAGTTATAATTAATAACTTTTAATATTTTGATAAGTAAATTATTTAAAATAATTTTAAATATTTTAAAAATTATTTAAGGGTGATATTAATACTTTTAAAGTATTATAAGTTATTATAAATAACTTTAAGATTTTGGCAATGGTTTCATTAATAGTTTAATATTAATTAAATATTAATGATAATAAAATTATTTAATATTTAAATCATTTAATAATGATTCCGGTGTTTGAAAAATTATGAGAAATTATAATAATTGTTTAAATTTTTTTATAAGTTGTTTAAAAATAATTTAACCAATGTTTAAGTTATTTAGAACTTCAGTATAGAGTCTTAGACTCGGTAATTACCCGATAAAACTATCGGTACAACAAATTGACTTCGAAACTGATCCAGACCTAGATAGTTCGACATGATAAGTGTTTGTTTGTGATTCAATGACTGTTAAACATGTGTCAACATGTGATTAGGTTATGTGCTGACTACAATAAGCAGTATTATGTGTTACGATATGATATTCTAATCGATAAAATGATCTTATTAATGAAAAGTTTTGATATAAAAGATAAAACTAAGTTGCGTATTGTAAGCAGCAGACCAAGGAAGTATCCTATGTGAGATCCCGAATTTTATGAATTGAAGTATTCAATTTTCTTATAATTATTATATTATTTAGTAAATGGTTAAATTAATAAAGGTTAAAATTAAAGGTGATATTTGAAAATTTTGCAAAGTATGCAAGTTGATATAAAATATTTGTTGTGTCGGGGAATATTCGATTGGTCGGGGAATATTTGTTTTAACAGGAAATATTCGTACGACGGCACAATCATTGGTGAACCCCACAAAGGAAGTATTGTCGTTTTTAGAAAACGACAGTATTATCTTTTTATAAAAATAACGGCGAATATTTTACCATTAAACTGTTGAACTACCCGGTAGTAAAAGTACAGTAATACGCGTGGTTGCATAGTAGCACACGATATTAATTATTGATGCTTACGTGAGAAATCACTCAGTTATACTCAATTATTTCTATAGTAATTGCTGCATAATATCTCTCATATTATTGAATCAATTATTGTCACAGTATCATCTGCATAATATATATTATTATTAAATCAATAATTGAGACGACAAAGTTATTCATATTATTATTTATAATATTAACAATGTCTATAAGTTCTGTTAAGGAGAGGTTTGGTCACCTAATTGAAGCCATAAGGAGAAATCCTTATCTAAGCTCCTCTTTCACAGAACGACTGATTATTAAATATTATAATTTATAATATTAATGATGAATAAGTTCGTGTTGATTAAAGATAAAATTGATAGTTTCATTGTGTTGGGATTATTAGTGTTAGTGGAAATCGACATTTATTTCGATAATAATTGATGTCTGGAAGTTATAATGACCAATCGGGTAATTAATCGGATAAATTAGCAATTAATTGCTATTAATTCACATGCTTATAACAATTTTTTCACATGTGTGTACTATTGATTCACATTCATGTACTATTAGGGGAGGTGGTGCAAGATTGATAATACTTGCATGACTAAGTTAAAAATGGAGGTATAGATGGAGGTACTATACTGTAATTCGTATTTTCACATGTATAGAACTATTGATTCACATGATTGAACTATTGAATTACATGATATACTATTAGCGGAGGTGGTGCAAGTTTGATAATACATGTAGGACTAAATTAAAAATGAAGAAAAAGATAAAGGTATTATACTGTAATATTTCGAGCCCCAAAACATGCAATTATCAAAACTATATTTTCCTATAAATAAAAGCTCATTCTTCCTTCATTCTCACGAATTCACTAAGACTCACAAGAGAAATTATAGAGAGAGAAGCTATAGGGAGAAAGAAGTAGAGTAGTCTGCTACTTCACTACTCTAATATCCAATCTTCTTCAGAAGTAAGAGGTATTATTTATTTCATATTCTGAAGAGATATTATATTTTGTATTCGTATGAATATTATTTTTGTTCAATATTCGTAAGGAATATCATCTTCGTTCAATATTCGTAGGAATATTATTTTCGTTAAACAGTCGTAAGGGGTATTATTTATTTCATATTCTGAAGAGATATTATTTTTTGTATTCGTATGAATATTATTTTTGTTCAATATTCGTAAGGAATATCATATTCGTTCAATATTCATAGGAATATTATTTTCGTTCAACAGTCGTAAGGGGTATTATTTATTTCATATTTTGAAGAGATATTATTTTTTGTATTCATATGAATATTATTTTCGTTCAATATTCATAAAGAATATTATCTTCGTTCAATATTCGTAGGAATATTATTTTCGTTAAATATTCATTGGAATATTATTTCCGTTCATTTTTTGTTCAATATTCGCTTAAAATAATATTATCTTCCATACTCTGTAGTATGTAAGTAATATTATTTTGTTGAAGTTTTGGTTTCTATACTCCATGAATATAGTAGAATATCCTTGATATTTGCACGCTTCATCCAGTATCTTTTTATGGAAATATTATTCTAAGCTTTCTTGAAAATTATTGATCTTTTCATGTCAGAATACTATTCATGAGTTACTATTTACGGGTTACTATTTACTCAAATATTATTCACTCGGGTATTCGGGGCACTTTTCATGCTGGAGTACTATTCACGAGTTACTATTCACGGGTTACTATTCACCCGAATATTATTCACTCTAGTATTTGGGATACTTTTCATGTCAGGGTACTATTCATGAGGTACTATTCTCAAAGTACTATTCACAGGGTACTATTCACGGGGTACTATTCACCAGAAAAATATATTTCTTTTATGTCCAAATTATTTTTGATACATGAATATTATTCTTGAATTTTACTCTACAAAGCAGTATCATGTTGACAATTTGGATATTTTTAAACTCTGGAAAAATTTAAAGTCATTAATATTTATCCTTGAATTCGTTTGATTTGATTTCGTTTGATTAATGCTTATATCATTGTCATCATCCTCATGCTTATATTGTGATGAAAATCATCTTTGGCTTACGTACATAGATGGACTATTGATTGGTATGATTATGATCAGGGATCATTCGGTATAATCATGACCCGTAATGTTACAGATGATGTGGTAAAAGTCCTCATTAGCCCGTAGTGCATTGATGGACGGTTGTTGGTATGATTATGACTAGGGATTATTCGATATAATCATGACCATTGATGATTACATGAATATCCTTGGCCCGTAGTGCAGGGATGATTTGATGATGTGGTTTATTTATTAAGCTAGGTCTAAGCGAAAAATTTGATGAAAAACTTTTTAAATCATAGAAGATAGTAGATATCATGCTCTACTTGACTCTTCTAATGAATTGCTTGTTCCGCTGCAGTTGTTGATCTAAAACTTATTGTCTATTATATACTATCAGTTGTTATACTGTTGAAGGCTAATGATAATTTATTCTGCATTATCTTAGTCATAATATTTCTTACCGGGCTAGTTGAGCTCACCCTTTTGCTTTCATTGTTCTCTTCAGGAAATGAGAATATAGCTGGGACGAGTCGGGGAATGGAGTGATGGTCTAGGATAAGTGGCTTTAGTAGTCCTCACTATTCTATGAAATAGTGTGATAATAATTGTAATGAGGACTTCTTTGAGTGTGGATATTGTCTAGAAGACAATATTCGTTTTAAAAACTCAGCTATGTTTTGTCATATTTTTACACGACAGTTGTATTAAAGAAGTTTGTATTTGATTTCTGTACCATGAATTTGGCGACTCAAGAAGGGTGATGTATACCTATTTTGGGGGCGTCACATCCTACCTTTGCATTTGCTTTATGCAATGGACATAAGTAAGAAAGTTTCAGAATTATATTATTATTGTGCCAGAATAATAACTATATTGTTATCAAGTATGTATCCAATTATTATTTACTAGTACAATATTATTGTATAGTTTAGATATTTATTATGTTCGTTAATTTCTATATATAGTTATACAAGTGTCCCCACTTGGATAATCATTGTATTTAATCACATGTTGATATATATACTTATTATATTCCATTATGTATACTTTAATTAAAAGCCGTCTAGCTATTTGACCTAGCTAGACACAGATTTAGAAATATCGTTGAATATGATAAAACTTTATTGTATCCAACCGAATTGTTTTGGTTCAGATTCCCGACTAAGTATGAACATCCCAAAAATGGGAATAATTTTTGTGCGCTTAAGGCGGATAGAGTGAACGATAATATCGTTCTTGCATGTAGTATTGATCAATACAGGGTACATTGGGATAATCACCCCTCACGTCCGTAAGTTATGATGGTTTGCGGATGAAGTTCTACTAAACCTTATCGAAAATTAAAAACAAAGTTCATAGTCTATTGACTACTCTCTATATATATAGTCAATACGTAGTTTCAAAAAATTTGATATAGAATTGTTATGTTATTATTATTGGTTCAGTTTACTTTACAACTGTTGATTCGTTGTAGAAGTGTCGTACAAAGAAAACATTTAACCATTTCAGCTAATATTTATAATTGTTATTACTTGCTGGGAACTCAAATGCTCATCTTTGCTTAATTTAAATATTTTTAGCTAAGTGTGAATAACTAGAAGGTTCGGCCAAGAACAAGGGGAAAAGGAAAGCAAACATATTAAGTGTTATGGTATTCTATGTAATAGTATAACTCTATTAAGACAATGATATTTATTATTATCATGTATTGTAATGAATGTAGTAAAGGTTGCGTACTTGTGATTAGACTCTGATATATGTAAATTAAGTTTGGTATTTATATTATTGTTATTATTATTAGTATTATTTTCGCTCATAGAAATGGTATCGTAAATCACCGAGTTCGGGTTTGAAGTACCTGAATTTGGGGGCGTTATAATATGGTATCAGAGCTTTAGGGTTAGAAACCTTAGGTGGGATAGACATTAGGCTATAACCTTGGGACAGATGGAAACGTTGAAAATACAAATAACTTATATAGAGTTTATAAGGAGATGAATTGAATAAATTCATCGTAAAACAAAATAAAAGATAACTTATATAAAACTATTATTTGTTGTGTGTATGTATTATGTGCTAATAAAGATTTTCTGTGTGTAGATGTCAAGTGGTAAAGGATTATGATACCCTCAGATTGTAAAGAAGGAGTCAACCTTCATAACCAAGCCAATGTCAAAGCTAATAGCTGAAATAGAGGCTCACATTAAAAGCAACCCTAATGAGGTGATTATACTGAAAAAATATAGTACCAAACCCAGAAACGATAGTATAGCAGATAGGTAGAGTATTGTTAGAGAGTATATGGTCGAGCTCGAGTTCTTAAACTCATATGATTGTGGCGAGTTCTTAAACTCATAATGTGTGGTAAGTTTGACGAACTTGGTACAGTTAGATGTGAATGGATTATTGAGGATAATGTGAATATATAGAATACTAAGCAATTGATTATTAGTGAAGGCGTAAGAAATAAGTAGTATTAGTATTACTTGACTATATATGATTCTATGTTGTGTATATGATAGGTATGTCTGTATAAGGTAATATTCTAAACTTTTGTATAAATTATGGTAGCGATTCCCGACTTTTGAGTCACAAAGGGATAACGGATGTTTAAGCAGTATGTGTTATGGTATGTCAAGTGTTATGAATATGAATCTATGTTGGATGAATGAAATAAGTTTGTATAAAGATAGTAATTATTTATCTGAACACTGGTTAATTCAGTAAACTAAAGTTTTAAAAATCTAATATTTTGAGTACATGATTATTTGAGTAGAAAATTTTGTGTTATATGTTAAACGTATACGATAAGGCTTAGAATGTAAGTTAATAAGGAATAATTTATGATAATGCCGCCAAGACGCAAACGAAACAGAAGAACCTATCAACAATGCTGGAGGACAACCAGACCCGATAAAGAATTTTTCGAATATTGTTGCTCAAGCTATACAGAATGGAATACCAGCCGCGGGAAATCAGCCAGATAATCGATTAGCGAAATTCAGAGACTTCAAGGCGATCGTACTGCCAAGATTTAGAAGATCAACTGACCCTGTAGACGTATTTGTGATAGCTAGGATAAGGGAGGGGCAAAAGACAGCTTTTGTCACCTACATGTAGAAAGGGGAAACAAATTTTTGGTGGGAGACAAATCAAGCTTGAGTCAAAGAAGGGAGTAGTGGTAGTAGGACTGGAAAAAAAAGAAAGGAGATAATTTTGGGAATACCAAAATTAGGACAGGAGGTGGAAAGAAACAAGTTATGCAGTGTGCAAAATTTCGGAAAGAATCACTCGGGAGAGTGTCTCAAAGGTAAGTTTGTGTGTTATAAGTGTGGGAAGAAGGGACATATCTCTCCCAACTGCCCCAGTCCTAAGGTGAACAGTAGGTGTTTTATTTGTGAATCAATGGAGCATAAGGTGAAAGACTGTCCAAGAAGGAGAAGGGAGACAAGGAATGCGAATACGGGAAAAGGAAGCAGGACATTGGCGACAACGAGACCAACTTCAACAAACAAATCAACAGAACAAACCGCAAGAGCCTTCAGCATGACAGTTCAAGATACTGTAGCAGTTGGGGATGCAACTCCAGGTATTATTCGAACCAATTTTATTTTCTTATATACGATTTCTTACATATATAGTAAATTATTTTATATAGAAATTTTGAAGAAGGAATTTGAGTTCTTTTAGAAATCAAATTTCTATTTAAGCAGATAGACAAGCTTTATGTTGAATAGTTAAAGATCAGTTCGATCAATTATGATCGAGATCTACTTGCAATGACTGTGTATGCTATGTACCCTTGTATGTATAAGTTTTAAAACGGTGATTCCGGGGACGGAATCTTTATAAGGGAGGGTGAATGTAGTAACCAAATATTTTCTATATTAATAACTCAGAAATTTTGCGTATAATTTTTTTATTATTATTTATTAAAATAAATGTGCGGAATATGTATAAGATAAAACATATGTATTTATGTGATGAATATAAAATATATTTATTACATGAATGATTACAAATAATTTTATTTTAGAATTATTGCTTATTATAAAGTATATTATTATAATAATTAATTTTATAGTAGAAATGTTTTTATTAATTGTTTTCAGTGAAAATATGATTATTATATTATATTAAATAATATATGAAATGATTATAGAATTATTATAATAAATATTTTATTATATGAATTTATTTCAGATTAACTAAGTTAATTATTGAACTTTATTAATAATGGTATGTATATGTAAAATAAATCAGATATGGAATCCAAACCCTAATTCTGGTTTTGGAATAAGGAAAGAGAATAATAATATTATATTAAATATATTTCAGTGCTATAAATATGTATGTTATGTGTGTAAGGTTAATCTGGGGAGCAGTTTTACTATAACTTGATAAAACCCTAGTATTACTGGTAAACCCTAGTTTCGAAGTCAAACGAGACTTCAAAATCTGTTAAGTCACTGTGTTATGTGGTATATGATTTGTATTGTAAGTGTTAACACTAATTATGGAAAACTCTAATTAGTGATTTAAAACCCTAATTTCTTAAATTAGAAACCTTAAACAGTAATTAGCTAATTTCTAAGTGGAAACCCTATTTTTGAAACTCAATTATGAGTTTGAGACTATTAAGTAATTGTGTTATGTGAATAATGATATGTGTTATTGACTATAACCTTAATTAGGGAAAATCCTAATTATTAGAAACCCTAAATCTTAAAATTAGAAACCCTAATTAGAAATTTATAACCCTAATTGCTATTGTAAGCCTTAATTACTAAATTAGTAATCTTAATGATAATTTGTACCTAAATTTTTACGTTTTAGGTAATTAGATACCCTATGTTACTTAAGAAATCCTAATTGTCCATTTTAGAAACTAAAAATATTTTATTTTATTTTAAACCCTAAATTGAAAGCCTATAAAATCTAATTTTTGAAAACCTTAGGGTTAAACCCTAAGGGTCAAACCCTAAGGGTTTGCCAAGCTTACCATTGTGCCATTAAATATGTAATTCAAATGACCAAAATACCCTTATGTATTCTTTATTAGCTTGCTTGTAAATCTAGCCAAGAGATGTAGTTGTTGGCCAACCCTAAGTATAGCCATGTGCTACAAACTCTACAATTCAACCAATTCATTAACCAAATACATTGCATACAAGTTATATTTATAGATGAAGAGAGAGAAAAGTTCATTATTTGGTTCATTGTTACACAACTCCTTACCAAGTCTCTCTCTCTCTAAAACCCACAAATTCTCTTAGTATATCAGTCCTCAAATCAAGCCCCATGATTTCCAATAACCAATCAGAAGCTTTAGATTCATGTTTTGCTCAAGAAAGGTATAAAACCTAAATTATAATCTGATCTTGGTTGCTATGTTAGATTTTAGTTTTTTTGTATTAAACATGTTATATGTAGTGTATATAGATGATCTGGGTTGCTAGATGTTAAATTCATAACATCTAGAGGCTCGAATTTGATGTTTTATAAAATCTGGAAATTTTTATTTTTTTGTCTGACAGTCAAATGTCAGTCCTCATAGATCTTTGTATGTTATGTGTTTTTGTTGTTTAAGTGTTTGATCTTGTAGTACGGTATGGGATCTTTGATTTGAAACTTGAATCAAGGCTAGATCATGTATAGATTTAAAGTTATTCATGGTCAAAGGTCGTTGACCGACCATGAATTTTTAAATCTGGGTAACCCAGAAAGTCTTAAGCCGCGTCTGACAAGGTTTTGTCATGCTTTGATCTGTCTGTTTTTAAGAGATTTGATGTTATGTTTGTAACCAAGTTATAGCATGATAGATGGACTTTAGATCCATACCCTTAGAACTCTTAAACAACCAACTGATATAGTGTAGTAGATGCTCAAACTAGGCCATTCGGCCATGACCTCGAGTTTTTGGAATTTCCAGAATCCATAAGAACAGGCCTTCTAACAGGCTTTGACCGAATAATAACTTATGATTGTGTTGTTGTTAAACTGCGATGGTAATATATAACTGTTCTATGACATGAGTACTATCGATTTAGACCTTAATAACACAAACTTAATGAATAGAACATGATTATAATTAAGCCTCAAAGTTTGCACTCGAACAATTTGGATTTCTGTGTAACCTAGAAGAACCCATATTGTGTCTGACAAGAAGTTTGAGACATTATATCTTGCTGATATGTCGTGTATGATCTAGATTTTTGTTGTTATCTTTAGTGTTACATAAACAATACACAATCAGTGTCTTAGCATGCCCAGAAACAACTTATATAGAGATTTATGATTGGTCAAAGGTAGCCCTTGAACACTGACTTGTCAGTGTTCTTGAGACTCAAGAACACCTATAGCGACGGTTCAGTCCCTATAGGCAACCTTTAGCGACATTTAATTTCTGAAAATTATATTTTTATTAAATAATTAGAGAAAATTAGTTTTTAATTAATAAAAATACAAAATAAAGGTATTTAATTTTTAAAGCCTAAAAATTAGTTTTTAATAATTTTTAATATATTTCATAAATATTTAATATTTTTGAAATATTAAAGGTATTTAATTTATTTAAGTATTATATTAAATAAATTATTTAAATATGATTTTATTACTTGAAAAATCATTTAAAATTATATTATGGTATAAGAAAATATTTTAAGTTATTTTTAATGACTTTTAATATTTTGTGATAAATTTCATTAATAAATTAATGTTAATGATAATTCATTTAATTAATAAATTCTTTAAATATATTATGAAAACATAGAATTAATGATTTAAAAATTATATAAAAATGATATAAAGGTTATAAAAATACTTTAAGTTATAAAATATAACTTTTGATGTTTTGTCATGAAAAATATTAATATTTTAATATTAATGATATTAAATTTATTTAATATTTATATTAAATAAATTTTAAATAAAAATAAAGAGTTTAAGAATATTTTAAGGTAAATTTCATATTAAATGATATTTGATTTATTTAATAATTATATTAAATAAATAGTTTTAAAATGGTTTTATTAATTTATAAATTATTTAAAAGGGATATAAATGAATTAAAATATTTTGAATTTATAATTAATAACTTTTAATATCTTGATAAGTAATGCATTAATATTTAAATATTAATGGTAATTATTTAAAATGATTTTAAATGTTTTAAAATCATTTAAGGTAATGATATTAATACTTTAAAAGTATTTTAAGTTATTATAAATAAATTTAAGATTTTAGCAATAGTTTCATTAATAGTTTAATATTAATTAAATATTAATGATAATAAAATTATTTAATATTTAAATCATTTAATAATGATTCCGGTGTTTGAAAAATTACGAGAAATTATAATAATTGTTTAAAATTTATTATAAGTTGTTTAAAAATAATTTGACCGATGTTTAAGTTATTTAGAACTTCAGTATAAAGTCTTAGAAATTGATCCAGATCTAGATAGTTCGACTTTATAAGTTCATTGTTTGTGATTCAATGATTGTTAAACATGTGTGACCATGTGATTAGGTTATATGCTGACTGCAATAAGCAGTATTATGTGATACGATATGATATTCTAATCGATAAAATGATCTTATTAATGATAGGTTT
Organism: Panax ginseng; assembly: GCA_020205605.1. Classification (NCBI taxonomy): domain Eukaryota; kingdom Viridiplantae; phylum Streptophyta; class Magnoliopsida; order Apiales; family Araliaceae; genus Panax; species Panax ginseng. Next base: position 85,189,856 of record CM035139.1, on the reverse strand, counting down.
TGATATAAAAGATAAAACTAAGTTGCGTACTGTAAGCAGCAGACCAGGCAAGTATCTTACCTTTGCATTTCCTTTATGCAATGGACATAAGTAAGAAAGTTTCAGAATTATATTATTATTGTGCCAGAATAATAACCATATTATTATCAAGTATGTATCCAATATTATATAATTCAGATATTTATTCTATTCGTTAATTTCTATATATGGTTATATAAGTGTATCCACTTGGATAATCATTATATTTAATCACATGTTGATATATATACTTATTATATTCCATTATGTATACCTTAATTAAAAGCCGTCTAGCTATTTGACCTAGCTAGACACAGATTCAGAAATATCGTTGAATATGATAAAACTTTATTATATCCAACCGAATTGTTTTGGTTCGGATTCCCGACTAAGTATGAACATCCGGAACATTGGAATAATTTTTGTGCACCTAAGGCGGATAGAGTGAATGATAATATCGTTCTTGCATGTAGTATTGATTAATACAGGGCACATTGGGATGATCAACCTCGCGCCCGTAAGTTATGACGGTTTGCGGATGAAGTTCTGCTAAACCTTATCGAAAATTGAAAACAAAGTTCATAGTCTGTTGACTACTCTCTATATATATAGTCAATACGTAGTTTCAAAATTTTGATATAGAATTGTTATGTTATTATTATTGGTTCAGTTTACTTCACAACTGTTGATTCGTTGTAGAAGTGTCGTACAAAGAAATATTTAACCCTTTCAGCTAATATTTATAATTGCTATTACTTGATGGGCACTCAAATGCTCATCCTTGCTTAATTTAAATATTTTTAGCTAAGTGTGAATAACCAAAAGGTTCGTCCAAGAACAAGGGAAAAAGGAAAGCAAACAGAATAAGTGTTATGGTATTCTATGTAATAGTATGACTCTATTAAGATAATGATATTTATTATTTATCATGTATTGTAATGAAGGTAGTAAAGGTTGCGTACTTGGGATTAGACTATGATAAATGTAAATTAAGTTTGTTATTTATATTATTGTTATTATTATTAGTATTATTTCTACTCATAGAAATGGTATCGTAAGCACCGAGTTCGGGTTTCAAGTACCTGAATTTGGGGGCGTTACATCATCACATTCACCCCTTCGTCACAGAATTTCGTCCTCAAAATTTTAGCCTACCCCTCTTCTCAACTTTTCTTTAAAGAAGTTCTTATCTTTCAAACATTCTCTCACCTTCACAACTTATCCAAAATTATGAAGTAGAATGAACAATGAGGAATATAAGAATCCCTTTAAAATATTTCATACTTTTGTTGAGGGGTCAAATTTACCATGAACTCTTACTAGGTTTAACAGCATGACGATGTAACCTTTCTTTCCACGGTCAGTTTACAATCACCAAGAAGGAAAACTACCTCCTTTATACGTAGGCGATCAACCCATTGTATAGCCCCATTTCGGGGTGTGTTCACCTCAGACTTAATCATTAGATTCCGCACCAAAAGAATTTGGATTGGCACAACGTCTTCAAAGAAAGCTCAATTTTCTTTTAAACATGACATACTATTCATCTTAGCCAAATCAAGTAGCTTAGACCATATCAATAAATTGGATATCAACTTGAAACATTCATTTAGTCAACTCAATTGACATCGACTACTTCTTTAAATTCTTTTTTAATTCATCAAAATGTTTTATAACGTCATGATACCGTACTTTTCACAGTACGTTGAAGACTTTGTAAATTTGTGACTTCGTCATTATACATCATACCATAGTGGGTTGTTGATCCTAAGATCACATCCAACACCAGGTTCAATTGAATTAATAAATCAATCCTTTTACCATCCTTGCATCGAATGCATGGATGATATAAAATTCATTTTGATATTTCAAATTAATTTCTGTCTAGCCGAAACAATTAGCATAGACATACCAAGAATAGATATTTTAAAATTCGTTGGTTCCAAAAGTTGAACCAATTCTTTCATTTCCAAAACGCGAACACATAAGCACGATTTTAATAAACTTTAAAATCTAGCATAGCTAGATGACTTGGAATATCCTATTCTCCATCTTCCTTCATTGTCTTACTTGCGAGAATACTTAATCTTCTCTAGCACCTTCAACATTAAGCCTACTGAAAATAATTTGTTTTCAGTCTAAACATCCCTATACCTTAGTACAGTTCATCAACTTACCACATATTATGAGTTCAGGAACTTTCCACAATAATAAGAGTTTAAGAACTATCCCAGACAGACCATAAGCGTCCATTCGCTAAGAAGTTCAAAAACCTACCATATCATTATAAGTCACGAACGTACCATAAGTATAAGTTTCAAGAACTCACACCTACCTTATCATTCTTTACCTATCAAGTATATACATGAGAAAAGATTCACCTTCTCGTCATATACATCTTGACAGTGCAACCAATTCCAATGATTATCACTGTAATAAGCTAAGTAGTTGTTACACCAAGCACAAACCTCTGCCCATAACAAAGGTTCATACAACTCAGCTATCACATGAGTCCTCAATTGAAATTTTACAACTTCTAAATTTCTCTTTACTTAATACAAATTTTCTTTAATTCGTATGCTATCCTTTACAACTCAATCTAAGTTATTCTTCCCGTACTACTTCGTAGTACTATAAATCATTCATCGTTTAACAGCTAAATGTATTACTATGATTCACTATGATCACGAGGTGATCTTCTTCTCCCTCTCTCTATGATTATAGTCTTATGTACTCTTACCTAAGATTTATAACCTATCAGCTCTGATACCAACTTGTAACGTTAATGGTACTTTCAACCATAGCACCTTACATGGGTACCTATCAGCTTGCCACCGACTTGCTCAGCGTCCCCTACGGAGAGTCTGGCTGCGGTGCATTCCCATTTAAGGACGTCACCAGCGAGAGGCTCAGGGTTCTTAATGCATTGCGCTTATAGCTCTGATACCAACTTATAACGCCCCAAAATCCGGTCTATCTTCACACCTGGATAACTTATATCACGAATACATCCTTCATCCAAACATACATCATTATATACTAAAATACAACAACACACATTCTAAATTCATAGGTTCTAAAACCTTATAACTCATTTTATTACAAATAATGATAATTACATTATTCTTTACATCTTACACGAGTGACTTTCATCCGCCACTAAGGATACATAACAGTTCATTAAACTAACTAAAGTTAATTTAACTTATTTTATATTACAAGTCTTCGCTTGATCTTCACGCTCATTCATATACTGAATGGCACTGCATCTGTATACTAGTCAGCTTGATCTTTACGAGATCCTTAAGTTCTTCATACATCGTTCGCTGAAAATGTTTTTCATTTAAAGCAAGTGTGAGCATTCAATTGCTCAGCAAGTCATAGAAGTTGAACAAACAACTTCAAGAGTTTAAACATTCCTTTAGAACTTCAATAACCTAATAAAGGTTATGAAGCAGCTTGAATAATAGGAATAATCTCGATTCCTATCATTTTAAAATAATATTCACTTTCATTTTAAAATAATTTCATTCTTCTACCTTTTTCATATACATTTTGTCTGGCTAGAATCATTAGCACATACTTAACAATAACGGATCATGTATAAACAGAGCATTCTCTTATTGAACAGTAAAATCACAGAATAGTTCATCTCATAGAAACCCTAAAGTGTTCACATTGTGGCACAAGGCCTTATACATTCTACCACCTTGTACAAATATCACACATTCACACATAGACAGAACTTCTCAAGTTCAACATTTGAGAAGTTTAAGAAACTAGCATTCATTTAGCATGTGAATAAAGTTAGGAAACTTTCCTTACACACAGCTACAACTTATGCTGAATTGCTCATTCCAATTCCTATATAACACATAAGGAGAAAACATAACACCAATTAGTCATATATATTTGACTTACGCATTGGTTTACTTAACTTTACTTCTTAGGGTTCGCGTTCTTGCAATATAAATTTATGTGACTAACTTTTGTTACCGATTTACGGCTTCATGACATACAGAGATGTCTTACTCAATACATTCATAATCTTTGATGATTTATAATCTTATCTTCTTCTTATAACTTCTCTAGGACTCAGCACACATCGCTTCTCTACTGGTAGTCCATATGGTACTCTAAGTGGTTTCCCACAAACAACTAACAAATAAGTTCCCGTCTCATCTACACTGCCATCACAGTGAGTTAGATCGGTTGCCAGTTTCGTATTTACCGCCGCTCTCTAAAGGAATTGTTTAGCCCAGCTCCCATATGTCAACCATAAAAGGTTACGATTGTACCACAGCCTAAACTTATCTTAACTTATACGAATTATTAAACTATAATGTTCGTTAAGTCAACTTCTTATTCTTTTTGGCTTTCTGACAACTAAATGTCATACCTAAGGATTCATTCTTAACCAACTCACATTCAGCTTTCAATACTATTATTATCGTTCGTTACGGCTTTCACAAAAATTCATATCTTACTTACTACCTTCATCAACGTCTACGTCATATAACTAGGGTATACTTAGAACGTTCGTCCGACGTAAATACGATTCATGAGGATCATTTATGTATTCAATTTTCACGTTGCTCGTCTCATAATCTCTCATTCAACCTTTACTCAAGGTTTTAATCACTTTCAATCGTTATCCATCCCATGAACCCCATATTCATTATTCTTTCGAAGCCATACCAATCGTTGTATGCTAAGACCGATCGTTCATCGCAACAATGTTTCGTTCACAGCGTCTATACGCTTTACACTTATCTCTCATTACCACAACATAACATCGAAATGTTATTCATTACTTTCATCACTCAACGTCTAAGGAATCACAACCATAGCAATCCCTCATGTTTGTTTAACGCGACTACGGTCCTCGAATATCGGTTACGTAATCTACGGCTTGATTTCTCTGTCTTTTAATCCCATTCACTTGATTAAGCATTACGTTTGAAGAATTATATGATCATATTTCTTTCTTCCACATCCCCCCAGTAATTGAGCACTTAAAATCTCAACACTGGCTTTCGCGACACCGGGCCCTTTCCTTTACCTCACGCTGCAGCGCCACTCTGTAGTGTCAAACTACCGAGGTTGCCGCTGCGGTGCCACTATCTTCTCTATCCCTCGCGCCACGGCACCACTCAGCAGTAGCTGCAGAGCCTCCTCCTAAGGCTTGACTGGCGTTGCGGCGCCGAGCATAAAACCTAGAAAATTTTTCTAAGTGTTCGATCATTGTGAGATGCTTACTTTGAAATCTCATATCTTCTTCATTATAATTTAGAACGAGGTCGTTTCAATACCCCTTGGATAGAACTTCGTTCTGAATCCATTAACGTGCCATTCGATTGGCATGAATTCATTTTAAATTTTTAACGCTCTTCGTTTTTTCTTGAGTCCACGACTCACGTTTTTTGTAACGTCCCAAAATCCGATCTATCTTCACACCCAGATTCTGTACGTCACGGTCCCACTTCTTTTCAAACATACATCATTATATAGCAAAATATAACAACATACATTCTCAAATCCCAGGTTCTAGAAACCTTATAACCTCTTGCATTACAAATAATGATAAAATACATTATTCTTTACATCTTACACGAGTAACTTTCATCTGCCACCAAGGATACATAATAGTTCATTAAATTAATCTAAAGATCATTTAACTTATTTTATATTACAAGTCTATGCTCAATCTTCTCGCTCATTCACATACTAAATGGCACTTTGTTTGGATATCGATCAGCTTGATCTTTACGGGATCCTTAAGTTCTTCTAACATCGTACGCTGAAAAATGTTTTTCATTTAAAGCAAGTGTGAGCATTCAATTGCTCAGCAACTCATAGCAGTTGAACAAATAACTTCAAGAGTTTAAACATTCCTTTAGAATTTCGATAACCGAACTAAGGTTATGAAGCAGCTTGAATAATAGGAATAATCTCAATTCCTATCATTTTAAAACATTATTCACATGCACTTTGAAATACTTTCATTCTTCTACCTTTTTCATACACATCCTGTCTAGCTAGAACCATTAGCACAGACTTAACAATAACGGTTCATGTATAAACAGAATATACTCATATTGAATCAGTTCAGTCACATAACAGTTCATCTCGTAGAAACACCGAAGTGTTCACATTGTGGCATAAGGCCTCATACATTCTACCACCTTGTACAAAAATCACACATTCACACATAAACAGAACTTCTCAAGTTCAACATCTAAGAAGTTTTAGAAACTAGCATGCATTTAAAATATGAATGAAGTTAGGAAACTTTCCTTACGCCCAGCTACAGTTTATGCTGAACTGTTCATTTCAATTCCTATGTAGCACATAAGAAAAACAACACATACACCGATTAGTCATGTATATTCGACTTATGCATTAATTTGCTTAACTTGAATTCTTAGCGTTTGCGTTCTTGCAACCTAAGTTTACGCAACCACTTTCAATACCGTTCTACGGCTTCATGACATACGGAGATGTCATACTTATACGTTCATCATCTTTTATATTTTACATTCTTATCTTCTTCTTATAACTTCTCTAGGACTCAGCACACATAGCTTCTCTGCTAGTAGTCCATATGGTACTTTGAGTGGTTTCCCACAAATAACTAACAAACAAGTTCCCGTCTCATCCACACTACCATCATAGTGAGTTAGATCGGTTCACGTCTCTGTATATACCTTCGCTCTCTGAAGGAATTGTTTAGCTCTGCTCCCATATGTCAACCATCAAAGGTTACGATTGCACCACAACCTAACTTATCTTAACTTGTCCGAACTATTAACTATAATGTTCACTAAGTCAACTTCTTATTCCTTATGGCTTCTTGGCAACTAAATGCCACACCTCAAGATTCACTCTTTATCGTCTAAGTCATACAGTCTTTTGTATACTCAGAGCGATCATTCAAGTTAATCATTACTCAACTTCATTACGTTAAACGTCATTGTCTTTAATTTAGTCTTTTACCATTCATGGTTTAATCATTGATCTTCATTATCTTACGGTCAAACCATACACGGGGTGTAGGTTCTATCCGCTTAATATTTGCGTACACTCAACTTTCACATTGGTTAAAATGTTCCATACTTACAATTCATTCTATCATTTTAATATCTGAATCACGGTCGGCTTTTATTAATCTTATTACCGTTCGTTACGGCTTTCTTGTAACCATTTTTATCTTACTTAATACTTTCGTTATTCATTACCTGAACCCCATGTTCAATACTCGTTCTTAATGTCGAAGCCATATTGTTCGTTGTATGCTAAGACTGCATCCAACTGCGTTACATTTACGTTTACGTTTATTCTCTCATTGATCTTTTAATCTCTTTCGATCATTTCGTTCAACTTGTACTAAAGGTCTAATTCACTTGTTTAACTATTATTTTAGGTGAACTACATGTTCATATTTTTTTCTTGCACATCCCCCAGTAATTGTGCACTTAAAAGCTCATCACTGGCTTTTTCGCTGCACTAGCGCCGCGGCACCCGGTCCCTCTTTATCACTCACGCTGCAGTGCCACTCTGCATTGTCTAACTGCCCAGTTTGGCACTACGGTGCCGCCTCCCAAGGCACGGCTCGCGGTGCGGTGCCAAGCCTTCATCCCTGAAAAATTTTCTAAGTCTTAAATCTAATTTGAGATGCTTACTTCACGCTTCTACAACTTATTCATTATAACTTGGAACGAGGTCGTTCTAAAGCCATTCTCTTCCTTATCTTACGTACTTTAATCCCCCTTGGATAGAACTTCATTTTAATCTGTTAACATGCCATTCAATTGGCTTAATCTTCACCCTTTGTTCATTTTACGTTTTTAACGCTCTTTGTTTGTTCGTCCGTAATTCGGTCATCCGAACTCAAAATTTGTTCGTTCTTGAGTCTACGACTCACCTTTCCTATATTTTATTACTTTATTATGAAACCCTACACGTTCGGATTCATTTACTAACTTTCTAATTCTCATTCGTCTTTTACAAAATTTTTGCCATAACATCGTTATAGCTCAGTTTTAATCCGTTCTTCATGAACGTTTCTACCGCTCCTAACTAAGCAATAAGCATCTAACTTATACACAATGGTTTTAAACTTGTCCATTAATAATAATTATCCTACGATGGTTTTAAATTTGTCCATCAACAATGTTCTTCGTGTTCTTCGCGTGTTCTTCGTTCGTTCTTCATTTTAATCGATATTTTGGATTATGATTTCACTTTTTATTGGAATTTGATGTTATAGAACACCATTCCTTACTTATTTCACCTACTCATTCATATAATCCACTCAGATCTTTCTAATTCATTACGAATCATATACTTCCTTAAAAAATTTATTTACTATACTTCTAATTCTTATTTCTTCATTTCTTACCATTTCAACCATATGAAATCATTTCTAACATCTTTTACTTGTTATTCTCATTAAACTATATTTTTAACATTTAAAACTTAAAGAAAATCTAACATAGAAGTTAGGTTTTAATACCTTCTTTCCTTATTTTTCTTCCTTTAGACAAAACCGGCGATTCACTAGCTTTTCTATTTCACGAACACTTTCGATCCGATCATTCATGCTCATGCTCTTCCTTCTCCCTCTTCATTCGAACCCTCTCTCTCTCTCTCTCTCTCTCTCTCTCTCAAGATATAGGTTTTTCAAAATCCCACTTAAATAGAAATTAGCTTCCTATTCATAGAAAATCCAAGGCTAGGGGCGTTTTAGTCATTTTGCCTCCCAAACCTCCTTACTATTCACACCTCCATACTATTCCAACCTCCTCAATACACCTCCTTACTATTCACGAAACTTAACCTGTAAGTTTCATGGTTACGTCTTTTGGGTTTCATCCGACAGTTTTAAAAATTGCGATTCTCGGAATCCAAATATTTTTAGATATTTCGTCTTTCCTTTATCGATTAACTTTTACGTATTCTTCGGATTTCCGAAAAAACTAAAAAACACTTTTTGGTGTCAAGCGTTTTCCTTCACGTTTTCCCCTAACGTAGTTAAATGAGTGAAAAGTATATAGCAGTATTTTTCGTCATTTTTATTTCGTTCGATTTCTGCACGTTTTTTGAGAAAAACTTTTATCGACTTACTTAACCTTTCATGATATATTATCGTCAAATCTTTCGACGGAATGTCATTTCGACATACCGAACTCTCGAAACGGCTTAGGTTATTTAAACCCTAACCATTAGGGTTTCATCGGGTGAATAGTGCCTATTTCGTCTTTTTTCCCAGAAATATTTTTGTTCCCAGAAATTTTTTATTTTCGTCTTGAAAATTCTTACTCGTTCAGTCTAGCTCATAGTCAGAAACCTATTTATAGAAAACCAAGGCTAGGGGTATTTTAGTCATTTTGCCCCCCAAACCTCCTTACTATTCATGGCTTAAGCACTAAGTTAACTTAGCTCTTAAGTTTACTTAGCCCTTAAGTTTACTTACTCATTAAGTAACTTATCCTTTACTTAGCCCTTAAGTTTACTTCCTTAAGTTTACTATTTCCACCTCCTTAGTTAACCTCCTTACTATTCACGAAACTTAGCCTGTAAGTTTCGTGGTTCCGTCTTTTGGGTTTCGTCCAACAGTTTTAAAAACTGTGATTCTCAGAATCCAAATATTTTTGAATATTTCGTCCTTCCTTTACCGATTAACTTTTACGTATTCTTCTAATTTCTGAAAAAACTGAAAAACACTTTTTGGTGTTAAGCGTTTTCCTTCACGTTTTCCCCTAACGTAGTTGAACGAGTGAAAACTACATAGCAGTACTTTTCATCATTTTTATTTCATCCGATATCTGCACGTTTTTCGAAAAAAACTTTTATCGGCTTACTTAACTTTTCACGATATATTATCGTCAAATCTTTCGACGGAATGTCATTTCGACATACCGAACTCTCGGAACAACTTAGGTTATTCAAACCCTAACCCTTAGGTTTCGTCGGGTGAATAGTGTTTATTTTGTCTTTTTCCCCAGAAATATTTTTGTTCCCGGAAAATTTTTATTTTCATCATGAAAATTCTTACTCGTTCAATCTAGCTCTTAGCCAGAATCCTCCCCATTTATAATCATCCTAGGTTCTAGAACGATTAATAAACATATATCACATAATATTATTAATAAAAAATTTATTTTATTAATAACTAATTCTTTAAACTTCAATTCTGGACGATCCGAATTTTTGGGTCGTTACAAGGATGATAAGTATACTTCTATCTTCTTCATAATCCAAGATGATGAAATCAGCTGGGAAGATAAATTTATCCACTTTTACCAACACATCTTCTACAATACCTCGTGGATAAGTAATGGATCTGTCAGCAAGCTATAGAGTTATATTCGTCGGCCTTGGAGCCGGTAATCCCAACTGATTAAACACTAACAAAGGCATTAAGTTGATGCTCGCCCCTAAATTACACAAGCATTTATTGAAGAAGATTTTTCTAATTGTGCAGTGTATTGTGAAGCTGCCTGGGTCCTTTAGCTTTGGAGGTAGCTTACGCTGAAGTACCGCACTACACTCTTCTGTCAAGGCTACAGTTTCGAAGTTCTCTAATTGTTTCTTCCTTGATAAGATCCCCTTCATGAACTTTGCCTAGCTTGGCATCTATTCTAATGCCTCGGCGAAGGGTATATTTATTTGTAGCTTCTTGAAGACCTCCAAAAATTTGGCAAACTGCTTATCTTCCCTTTGTTTCTGCAATCTTTGTGGATATGGAACAGGAGGGTGTACATGTGATGGTTTGGTTACTGGTTTCTCAGGTAACTCTTCATTGTTCTTCTCCACTTCCCCTTGTTTAGAACCTTCTTTTATCTAACTTTCATCAGAACCATTTTCCTCTTGGCGCGGCCGCGCGGTTTCCCTTTTTACAAGTGGTGCGGGCACGCCGGCCTGAATATCAGCCATTTTATTCCCTGACCTTAGAGTAATGGCCTGACACTGCTCCTTTCCTTCTCTTCTTGGATTTTCTTTCATCATACTTGGCAAGGTCCCTTGTGGTCTATTATTTAACATACTGGCCATTTGGCCCATCTGAGTTTCCAAATTCTTTATAGCCACAACTTGGGTCTTGATCATAACCTCTGTATTTGCCATGTACGTAAGCATCATCTCCTTCATTTCTGACTTTTTCTCTGGCTGAGGTGCATATGGTGGCTGATATTGCTGGAATCCAGGAGGTTAGGGTAGTTTTGGTGCATATTGTTGGTGAAACGGTTGTGACTGGTATTGATAAGGTTGTTAGTGTTGTTGGTTGTTATTCTAGCTGAAATTGTGATGGTTGCGGTTGTTAGGGTTATAAGCATTCTGAAATTGATTCTGATTCTTCTGGTAGTTGTTCACGAACTGCAATGATTCTGAACTGATAGGACATTGGTCAATCTGATGTGACCCCGCACATATCTCGCATACATAAGCAATTGATTTGACTTTATTTTCTGCCAAAGAATCAATCTTCTTCGCCATGGCTGCCATCTGAGCTAACAATTGTGTAATGGCATCCACATCCAAAATCCCTGCTACTTTAGGTTGTGGCATCCTGGCCGTAGGATTTTGAAAATCGTTTGCTACCATTGTCTCTATGAGATCATAAGCCTCTTCTTAACTTTTGGCCCATAAGGCTCCTCCCGCAACAGCATCTACTATCGACCTTGACTGCCATCCCAATCCATTATACAAAATGTTTATTACCATCCAATCTGGCATTCCATGATCGGGACATTTTCATAGCATCTCTTTGTAGCGTTCCCAGGCTTTATATAATGACTCAACCTGTTGATGTTCAAACTTGGAAATCGCCGTCCTTATTTTAGTGGTCTTAGCCATTGGGAAAAATTTGGCTAAGAACTTCTGTGCTAAGTCCTTCCATGTAGTGATAGACCCCGCTGGCAAAGAGTGGAGCCAACTTCTAGTCCTATCCCTTAAGGAAAATGGAAATAACCCGAGTCTAATTGCATATTCTGACACCTCATTGTACTTAAAGGTGTCACAAATCTCTATGAAGCTCAATAGATGCTCGTTCGGGTCATCTATAGCAGCACCCCCAAATTAGACTGAATTATGCACCATTTGTATAGTGCCAGGTTTAATTTCAAAAGTATTAGCTGCTATAGCTGGCCTCACGTTGCTCGACTACAACTCATTAATCTTAGGCATCAAATAATCCCTTAAGGTTCTATGCTCTTCTCGAGGCTCTTCTGCCATGATGGATGATAAAGTTTCAGTATCTTCCTGTGTACTCTAACGTGCTCTCGACTTCCAACCTCTACCGTTGATATTATTCTATGCAGGTATCAACTCAGGATTAGATAACCACGTGCGCATAAAATGTACACAAGTACCTGAAATACAAACAAAAATAAAATAGAAATGAGATAAGAATAGAATTGTCTAAGTCACACAAATCTAGCTTTAGTTGATGACGACAGTAATAAAAATAAATGCATTTCCCCGGCAACGGCGCGAAAAACTTGTTGCCTCCATTTCGGTCTAACAAAACAGACTCTAACGCATGCAAGTGTACACGGGTCAACAAGTAGTACAGAGTAAGAAAGTATCGATCCCACGGAGAAAGATGAATAAATATTTGCTATCATGCAACAACCTAATCACTATTCCTTTATGCTCAAACATTAACAAGTGAATTATATCTAACTTAATTATCAACACAAAAATAATAATTACTAAAGATAAGGTAGTCGAGAGCACATAAGTGAAACATAACCATCTTTGAATGAACTATGTCCAATATACATAAAATCCTCAATTAATAGAATTCATGGAAGCATCACAATTACCAAACCCATTATATGTTTATGTTAATTTACAGCAATAATGATTTGAGTACAAGATCTCTTAATGACTACACATGGTGAAACGATATATGCCTATCCTGGTCACGAATAACAAATCCTAATACAAATAAGTCTCATGAACATATGCCAACATGGTCTAATATATACTTATATTCATTTTCCAATTCCATACAAGCAATTATTGTCAATGGTGATCAAGCATTCAATCATTTAGCACAACCATGATGGACAATCCAATATTAAACATACAAACATCACATACAGGCATACAAATATAGACTGATTATGGGATTGAAGCAAAACATTGAAATAAGGAATACAAACAAGAGATATAAGAGAAATGAAGAATCAAATCTGATAATCCTTGCTACGAAGTCTGATTTAAAGCTTGTTCAAATCTATAATCATCACCAGAATGAAAACCAATATTTATAAGCAATTATCTAGAGAGAAGCTCAAAGTAATCAAGGAAATGCTATAAACTCTCTCTAGAGTACCAAACCCTAATAATAGTAATAAAAACTGAATAATACGTCTCTGGTAACCAACCAAATCGTCTAAAGATAGCAAACACACTCTCATTTTCAAAATACAAAAGTCATTATTTTAAAATAATTATGACTGTTGTCTTGGCGTGGCACATTACAATCGATAATCCCAGGCGCTAGCTGTCTATTCTATCGGTTGAGTGCATGGCGCTGGTGCGCCATGTCCCTTTGTTGGTGAGGCGCGACCGCACGGTAGCATGGTCTGCGTCTGTATATCCTCTGGCGCGGGCGCGCCATGACTAGGCTATATGGCATGCCTGGCCAGCCGCTTCTTGCCGCTATCTATTTGTGTGTTCTTTGCTTATGCTTCCTGCTACTTTCTTATTTTCTTCATTTCTTCACTACTTTCTTCTTCTTTTAGCCACATCCAAGTTCTTTCTAGCTTTCCTTGTGACAACCCCAAAATAGGTCCATTCCATCCAACTCATTCTGAGTCGCCAAATACATGGTACAGAAAATAACTACAACTTTATTACAACAATTGTCATACAAAATACAACAACATATATGCTGTGAGTTTGGATACAAATATATACCAAATGTGACACATGTCCCAACCGTGGACAACACCTCACAGTGACACCTTACATAAAGGTATAGTCAAAAACTGTTTTAGAAACTAAAATCTTTGGGAAGTGCTCAAGAAACCTTCGTCAGACATGGGAGGCCATGCGTCTGTAGGTTATGATAGATATCATATGGCCACGAATTATCCTTGGTTGACCTAATAGACCCCAAAGAAAAACAAGAAGATTACTATCATATTCTTCCCAATGGTACGTCTTCTCTTGACATATCATTATCTCCACTGCCTCTAATTGAGAATTATACTTCAAACAAACACCAAGATTATATAGGTAGTACTCAGATATATACTCGAAAGTGGATGAGCACATCCACATCTTTATGATGATATGAGGTTGTATGTCATTAGACATCTTGTATGATAGTGACAAAACACCCTTCCAACGTTGGGTTCGCCTTTCACCCTATTAGATTCACCAAATATAACTACTAAACGATGACCACCGTTCTATTCTCCTCCCTGTTACCCCGCCGACCCGGCTACACTCTTATTACCTGAAAGGAATTGTAAAGCAAAAGGGTGAGCACAACTAGCTCAGTAAAGAATATCATGACTAAAGATAATTAAATTATCAATAGCCTTCATCAATAATAAATCATAGATTTAGAACATATGGTAGATGATAAAAATTTCAACCATAGTTGCAGCGGAACGAGCAATCCATTAGAAGAGTCAAATAAACTATAAAGTCTATTATCTTCTCCATGTTAAAAATCTACCAACAATGTTTTATCCCTGTAAAATCAATCAACAATTCTGGTCCAAAATCATATGAATAACTCATAATCATAATTGTAGTTCTAAATTCCTCTTCTCATCCGGAATCTAAGATAATTTTCATCACCTATCTTTACCTCAAACATCAAAGATCATGGTTACACCAAATCACATTTCCTCGCTCATAATCATACTAATAATTTCATCTTTTCACTACTACGAAAGGTATTCATTTGTATCACCAGGTTGGTCATGTTCATCTCAACACATGTTCATCTTTGCACTACTGGCCAAAGATATTCAATAACATGTCATCTTTGCACTACGGGGCAAAGATATTCATCAACAATTCATCTTTGCACTACAGGCCAAAGATATTCCTCAACAGCTCATATTTGCACCACAGCCAAATATATTCATCAACAGTTCATATTTGCACTACAGGCCAAATATATTATTATCTCAAAGAAATATATAATCATTTCAGAATTTATATAAACAATAATTATAACCATGTTGATCATTTCACCTTTGTACTTAAGCTAAAGATATTCAATTACAAATTCAATGGTCATGATCATACCAAATCAACAATTCAACTTTGCACTTTCGCCAAAGAGAACCCATAGTCATGATCCTACCAAAAATCTACCCATCTTTACACTAAAGTCAAAGAGAAATATCATCATTAGGGTTATAAAATGTTATATATGATAATAAAATAATATGATCAACATATAGTTTTAATCTCAAGAGTAATATTCATAAATCAACTATAATTTGGTTAAAAAAAAACCAATTTTATCATGAATAGTAACTCCATGAATAGTAACTTCAGTAAATAGTAACTCATGAATAAGAACTTGAAGTGAATAGTAACTCATGAATATTAACTCGACACAAAAGGGTAGAAATTTCACAATAAAATTTATACCAATATTTCGGTATAATGATATTGAAATAACATTTCTTCAACTTATAAACAATTTATTTTAATTGTTTACACTTTACTAAATAATGCATTTAATCATTCTAAAATGCCAAACTCATAAGATTTCATCACCAATAACCAAAATCCTCATCAAAAATCTGCATATACCTCATGTAGGATTCTCAAGCTATAAAATCCTATTTTCTAATTTTCTTACCTCACATAACATATTTAATTCATTTACTCATAACTAGTCCATTTTCATGAAAAATAACAAATCGGTTTCAAAAATATTTCTTTTAAGGGATTTAGCAGAATATAGTCCTATATTGAACATATATTTTTATCAGAATTTTTAAAAGTCATTTACTATTTTTCACATGGCCAAAACCACCGAATATTTAAACATTTATCATAAATTGTACTTTTATCCAAAAATTCCGAAATTTACAGAGTATACTTATATAATATAGATGTACTCCCAATAAAAATTTCATCAATTTTGGAGTTAACCACAAGGAGTTATAAGCGGTTACTTTTAAAATAGTCTTTTCCCGTAAAATTCATAACTCTTAATCTATACATCCAAAATCGCCATTTTGGACACAATCAACAAAACTCATCAAATTATCATTTCAAATTTTTCCAGAATTTTTGAAGGTCTGAAAAGTTACGAAACATGAAAACATAACAACCCTTAAAATCCCTTACCTCGAAAGAGCAGTATTTCTGACTGGAATAACGCTGAACGAACTTGCACCGTATAGCAACACTCAAGATACAAGAATATACTTGATAATATAGAGAGACAAATAGAGAGAAAACTTCAGTTTCTGGTGTGTTTTTCAATTCTAACTTAGCCCTCTATTTATAGGAAAATGCTAGAACGCCAAAGGAGACTAAAATAATAAAATATATTATTTATTTTCTTATTCCACACCAACCTTCACTAACCAATTTTGAAGGCCATCACCATCTTTGAACAAAAAAACATCACCACCCATATGCCAACAACCACAAAAAACGTTTTTCTTAAATAAAATAATTAAAACTTTCAAAATTAATTATTTCTAACTCCTAACTTCAATAATTCACAATAAATAGCCTTTTTATCAGAAAATTCGAATCTCGCGACTTTTTATAGGAATTTCAATTCTCTACAACTTTGCAAAAGAAACTTTTTCCAAATTCCAAATGTAAATTATCCGAAATCCACAAAGGATGATTTTAAACACCGTTCAACACCTTTTAAAATTCATAACAAATTATACGTTCGATTTTAACGGTTCAAAATTTGTGGACATATACTCTACTTATATATGTATAACATATCCAAAAATCACAACGCGATCCAACTATTGGATTAAAATTATAACTCACACAAAAAAGCTTTAAGAACAATCGATTTGAGTTTTAATACCTCCAATCCGACAAAATAATCGATAAAACACTTCAACAAAGAATTCCATATAAATAAATCCATCATCTATATCCACATCAAATAAATATTTTCTTATCACATAAATCAATAACTAATTATTCACAAATAATATTACGAAATCGCAATAATGACAACCAAAGTGATTCCCGGAGCAGGGGCTTTCCATAAGGATTTTTCCTTCTTTGGAGCGCAATTAGATGACCAAACCTCTCCTTGATGTAACTTTCTAGACATTGTCAATAATGCTATATAATAATATTATTCAAATAATATTAATTATTGATTTGATAATGAGAAATATTATGCAGTGACAATTATTGAACAACAATAATATAAAATATCAACGCAGCAATTATTGAATCAATAAAATAAAATATTGAACAATAATTACTGTAACAATTATTGAGTAGTGCCTTCTTACGTAAGAATCAATAATTCAAAATAAGCTGCTGTAATACAGTGTGCTACCTTTAACAACAACGCAGACATCAGATTTTAACCACCGGTGTAATCCAACAATGTTAATGGTAACAATTACGCCAAGTTATTTATAAAAATACATACTTACCGCTTTTCCTTATCCGATAATTATTCGCTATATGGGGCCCACAAATGATCGCTACTGGCCGCATTTGATATTCCCGACAAAAAGAATATTCCACGACCAAACGAATATTCCCCGACAAAAATGAATATTTTATAACCACTTGTGAAATTTGAAAATTTTATACATATCACCCTTAACTTTAAAATTTTATCAATTTAACTATTTACTAAATAGAAAAATTGAATACTTTTATTTCATAAAATTCGGGGTCTTACATTCCTCCTCAAATACTTGATCTTAGTTGCCATCTTTATTCTAGCTCAAGTCCACCATGCCATGCCTTCAATGCTATTTCCATGCCTTAGGTTTCTTTTGGAGTTCCAGCTATGTACACTGAAAAATAAACACAAAAACTAAATAAAACATACCAAAAATACTTGAGTTAAGCAGAATTCCAGTGAGTTGGTAGCCAATAAGTAGGTATAAAACCTACTTATCAAGCCGTCAGGCTTTTGGTGTATTTTTGTTCTTTTGATGTGCAGGATATTGCTCACTTGGTCAACAAAGAGTGTTTCTTATATGAATCCCCGGTAACAACATGCGAAAGGGTTAGGGCATTTTTTGATTCCAAGAAATGGAAAAAGTCTAAAGACGGATCAAGCTTCTCATCAAAAGAAAGGAGAGAACTCCTACGAAGTTACAACGACATAAGCTTACCACAACAAAAGAAGGTACAAATTCCTAGAGGATCCCTTAACTTAAAAAACAGTCACCCAACGACGACAAAAGGTCTAGCAAAAGAAATCTACATCATCAAACATGTCAATCTGCACCAAGTCCTCACAAGTTGAGGCCTCTCCTTGCTGAAAGTTCAAATCGTAGGCGAAAAGAACGCGTCAAGACCGTCTCAAGGACATCAAAGCAGACACCAGTCATCAGTTCGGTAGGGTTTCAAATAAAAATAGAAGGAAATGGGGCACAAGTGCCCAACAACTAAAAAAAAGTCCAAATAGACTCAGAAAGGGTGAGGTATGTTTCTACATCTACTCAATTCATTAAAGCATGTGCATTAACCTAGGATAATAGTGTCCTACGGATAAATTTAGATCATCAAATCATGCATGGTCTATACAAGTACAACTACACTATATCATCACACATCTCCATTAAAAAATTTAACATGCATCCTAGTAGAGTCTAATATGTGTTCACATTAAATGCCCATACTTGAGAAAAAATTTGAAGTTGAAAACTACCGATACCCATGAATTGGATACATTCGGACTTAATTTATTGTTGTTCTTAAGTCTTTTAGGATGTTTTTATGTGTTTGTGTCTATTCATGCATGTTTTATGTTATTTTATAGGAATTGGGACAAAAGTTACATGGATCGATGTTTGGGGTGGCTAGATTCGCGTTTTGAATTGCCATTTACACAACAGATCACTTCAGAGCCAATTTGACTATATCTCTTGACATTATTTCGAAAAACTCAAAGAATGAAAGTTGTAGATCTACTTCTCCTCTTTCCGGAACATCTTGAATCATCAAAATCGGAGTTTGAACGAAGAGCGTTATGGCCATTTTCCCAAAGGACGTCGGAATGAAAATGTCAGATTTTGGGCCAGCCTTTTGGCGCGACCATTTTTGCCTATGCCCAGTTCGGTGCCAAGGGGCGTAGAGAAGCGAACAGGCGCCGTTGCCCAGCTTTGAAATTTGAGGAAAAGGGTTTGGTGCGGCTGGGGCGCGTTTTGGCGAATTTTGACACCTTTTGACTCGAATAGGATTGGGTTTGTTCCTAAGCTCAAAATTAAACTTGTAACCTATAAATACATGATGTAAGGCATAAAATAAGGGAGATTACATAGCTTAGCCTAGATTAAACACTCCTTTAGATTAGAAAATAACCATAGTTCTTATTAGTTTTGGAGATTGAAGCAACTTGGAGACCATTGAAGATCGAGAAGCGAGAAGCGAGAGGGAGCATCGATTTCTTGACAATGATTCTATTCTCTTCTCTCATCTTACTTTTATCTTTTGATGTCTATTGGGTTGTGGATTCTTGGTTTTAATTCATTAATTATGAACTAACTATTTTTGAGATTTCAATTGAACTTTTTATGGCTATGAATTAGTTATTCATTATATTCTAATTATTTATGTTAAAGTGAGTTGTTTATCTTGTCTTGTGCTTATTGCTTAATTATTTGATCGATAATTACTTTGTTACTCTAGAAGGAATTGGAAGAGGAATTCTAGGGTTAGAATGGGCATGATATCATGTGACTTAGTTATTTGCACAATGAATAATTAGGTTTGTGAATAGAATGGAAATATCTTTTTACGCATGCATGTAACACATAAGGAATTGGGATTATAACTTGAGTTTAATTCAATTGTTTTGCATAGGAATATAGCAAAATTAATCTGGATTAAATAGAAGGCAATTGATCACTTGAAAAGGACTTTTGGCATTTGAGAATTCACATTAACAATTCGATGAAGCATAATAATTGGGATAATTGGATAATTGATTTATAGTTCATAATTGGGGATATTGAAGTCTTAATCTTTATTTATTTGAATTCATTCGTTTAAAATCTTAGTTTTAATTAGTTAATTTAGTTTTCTTAATTAGAAAAAACACGATTTGAGATTGTTTAAATAAAATTAGTTTGGTTAAGAATTAGTACTTGGTGATTTTTATTAAATAATTCCTCGTGGGAACGATACTCTACTTTCACTTTATTACTTGTTGGCCGTGTATACTTGCGTATTCATTGATTCTTGAAATCGATCAACAAGTTTTTAGGCGCAGTTCTTGGGAATTAATTTAATAATTAGTTTCCAATATTAATTTCAATCAAATTAGTCTTAATTTAAACATTTTATTTTTATTTTAATTCTCTTTCTATATTTCTCTTTTTTGGTACCATGGATGGCTTTGTGTATCAATGGCCATACGAAACATGACTTCGACCAAGGGGCGGAGATTGAAAGACTCGAGAAACTTTACGCATTATCGGCCTGATTGAGACACTTTCGAGGATGTTTGAAGCTTTTGAAGCTCGGCGTCGTCAAAGTATGGCGGTTACTTGTGATTATTGTCTTTGGAAATCATATGAGTCATCAATGCCATCGATTTGATAAATGCAGATTATAGTGGTGATTACCCCAATAATTATGTCTATCCCAACAACTATCATCGAGTTGGGGTATCACCCGGATTTTTCATGGAGTAACAATCAAGATCAATTTTATGCTCCAAGTCCAACATACCCACAGGATTTCTTGTGTCCACCTCCACTTCAACAAACGAAGAACATTCAAATTGGGAGGAAGCCTTGGAAAAATTTATTAAAGCTTACGAAAAAAGGAATGAGGAACAAGACGAAAAATGAATCAAGTAAATTTGAATTTGCAAAGCCAAGAGGCGTTGATCAAGAATTTGGAAAATCAAGTGGAGCAGATAGCACATCGTTGAACAATAGATCCTCAATACACTGGACCTATGACATGGATTAGAGGGGCGATGGAGAGCAGAGCCAAATCTGTTGGATGAGCCACGAGATGAAAAAGAGGAGACAAGTGGGGATAATGACAACAAGGTTCGGTGAAGAACTAATTGTGAGAACCATGATGATGAGCTAATGTTATTTATGCCTCAAGTGCCTTCTCCTCCACGATTCAAGAGTCAGGTTAGATTTGCAAAACCTTGTCAGATTAGTAGTCATGTAAATGGCAATACTCTCTGTGATGTAAAAGCAAGTACACCTTGAAACCATGGTGCGATGATGTAAAAAGAAAAAGC
Organism: Panax ginseng; assembly: GCA_020205605.1. Classification (NCBI taxonomy): domain Eukaryota; kingdom Viridiplantae; phylum Streptophyta; class Magnoliopsida; order Apiales; family Araliaceae; genus Panax; species Panax ginseng. The sequence continues at coordinate 85,168,411 of CM035139.1, read as the reverse complement.
TATTCATACGAGAATATATTCATGATGGAGAAACCACCTGAGATCTTTGGGCGTTCTTGAATGTGATCTTATCTAAAGAAAGCATTCTAGGTGACTTTAATCAATGGCTATAAATAAATGGGAACCTACCAAAAGCTATATTATTTAGATGGATGGAGGGTTCCTCGACTTTAAATAGGGAATTGGATGAAATTGAAGAAGTCAGGTTGAGACTATAAAACAAGCGCTTATTGGGAGAAGCAACCCAAGTTTAATTTTTATTTTTAGTTTTTATTAAGTTTTATATTAGTAGTTTTGAATTTGCATTTATTTAGGATTTAATAAAATTGCTTCTATCATGGTTTCTGAGTTATTCAAGTCAAATTCAAGTGTGGTGCCCAATTTGTTCCATGTCTTGCTTTATTCTCCAAACTTAGCGAGGCGAGGAGGAAGATTGCTATATTTTTTAGAAGTCCTCTGCTTTAATTTTTTCTATTTCAGGTCATTGAGGACAATGTCTAGTTTAAGTTTGGGGGCATTTTAGTGTCGTGTTGCATATAGTTAGTTATTTACATTGTAGTTAGTTATGTTTTGGGGTTATTTTGCATTTAGTTTTTTTTTTTTTTTTTTGTTTTTAAAAAAAAATTTAAAAATCATAAAAATAGTAGTTAGTTTACTATGTTTGTTGATGAGTGAGTTTTATACCCATGAATTGGATACATTAGGGCTTAATTTATTGTTGTTCTTAAGTCTTTTAGGATGTTTTTATGTGTTTGTGTCTATTCATGCATGTTTTATATTATTTTATAGGAATTGGGACAAAAGTTACATGGATCGATGTTTGGGGTGGCTAGATTAGCGTTTTAACTTGCCATTTACACAGCAGTCACTTCAGAGCCAATTTGACTATAGCTCCTGACATTATTTCGAAAAACTCAAAGAATGAAAGTTGTAGATCTACTTCTCCTCTTTCCGGAACATCTTGAATCATCAAAATCGGAGTTGGACGAAGAAGTTATGGCCATTTTCCCAAAGGGCGTCGGAGCGAAAAATGTCGGATTTTGGGCGGCCTTGGGGCGCGCCATTTTTTAGCCTATATGCCAGCCCAAGGGGCTGTCAGAAGCGAACTCGGTAGCCGTTGCCCAGTATTTGGGGCAGCTGAGGAAGGGTTTAGTGCGGCTTTGGCCGCGTTTTGGGCAAATTTTGACACCTTTTGACTCGAATAGGATTGGGTTTGTTCTAAACTAAAAATTGGACTTGTAACCTATAAATACATGATGTAAGGCATAAAATAAGGGAGATTACATTACATAGCTTAGCCTAGATTAAACACTCCTTTAGATTAGAAAATAACCCTAGTTCTTATTAGTTTTGGAGATTGAAAGCAACTTGGAGACCATTGAAGATCGAAGCAAGCGAGAGCGAGAGGGAGCATCAGTTCTTGACAGCAGATTCTATTCTCTTCTCTCATCTTACTTTTATCTTTTGATGTCTATTGGTTGTGGATTCTTGGTTTTAATTCATTAATTATGAACTAACTATTTTTGAGATTTCAATTGAACTTTTTATGGCTATGAATTAGTTATTCATTATATTCTAATTATTTATGTTAAAGTGAGTTGTTTATCTTGTCTTGTGCTTATTGCTTAATTATTTGATCGATAATTACTTTGTTACTCTAGAAGGAATTGGAAGAGGAATTCTAGGGTTAGAAGCGGGCATGATATCATGTGACTTAGTTATTTGCCTGATGAATAATTAGGTTTGTGAATAGAATGGAAATATCTTTTACATAGCATGTAACACATAAGGAATTGGGATTATAACGAGTTTAATTCAATTGTTTTGCATAGGAATATAGCAAAATTAATGGATTAAATAGAAGGCAATTGATCACTTGGAAAAGGGCTTTTGGCATTTGAGAATTCACATTAACAATTGATGAGACATAATAATTGGGATAATTGGATAATTGATTTATAGTTCATAATTGGGGATATTGGAGTCTTAATCCTTATTTACACGAATTCAATCAAATCTTAGTTTTGTTTATTTGCTTTCTTTTAGACTAATCTCTTTTAATTGTTTAATTTAGTTTTCTTAATTAGAAAATTCACAATTTGAGATTGTTTAAATAAAATTAGTTTGGTTAAAGTTAGTATTTGGTGATTTTTATTAAATAATTCCTCGTGGGAGCGATACTCTACTTTCACTTTATTACTTGTTGGCCAGTGTATACTTGCGTATTCATTGATTGAAAATCGATCAACAAGTTTTTAGCGTAGATTCTTGGGGAATTAATTTAATAATTATTTACCAATATTAATTTCAATCAAATTAGTCTTAATTTAAACATTTTTATTTTTATTTTTAATTCTCTTTCTATATTTCTCTCTTTTGGTACCATGGATGACTTTGTGTATCAATGGCCATACGAACATGACTTCGACGAAGGGTGGGAGATTGAAAGACTCGAGAAACTTTACGCATTGTCGGCCAGATTGAGACACTTTCGAGGATGTTTGAAGCTTTTGAAGCTCGGTGTCGTCAAAAGTATGGTGGTTACTTGTGATTATTGTCTTTGGAAATCATATGAGTCATCAATGCACCATCGGTTTCGGTAGATGCGATATAGTGGTGATTACCCCAATAATTATGTCTATCCAAACAACTATCATCGAGTTGGGGGTATCACGGGATTTTCATGGAGTAACAATCAAGATCAATTTTATGCTCCAAGTCCAACATACCCACGAGTTTCTTGTGTCCACCTCCACTACAGCGGGAAGAACATTCAAATTGGGAGGAAGCCTTGGAAAAATTTATTAAAGCTTACGAAAAAAGGAATGAGGAACAAGACAAGAAAATGAATCAAGTAAATTTGAATTTGCAAAGCGAGGCGTTGATCAAAAATTTGGAAAATCAAGTGGAGCAGATAGCACATCGTTGAACAATGAATCCTCAATACACACACCCTATGACATGGATTAGGGCAGATGGTGAGCAGAGCCAAATCTACAATTGGATGAGCCACGAGATGAAAAAGAGGAGACAAGTGGGGATAATGACAACAAAATTCGGTGAAGAACTAATTGTGAGAACCAATGATGATGAGCGATGTTATTTATGCCTCAAGTGCCTTCTCCTCCACAGTTCAAAATCAGGTTAGATTTGCAAAACCTTGTCCGATTAGTAGTCATGTAAATCGGCAATACTCTACTGTGATGTAAAAGCAAGTACACCTTGAAACCATGATGCGATGAGCTAGAGAAGATAGAAGAAGAAATTGTTGTGTCGACAAGCCTCTATGCGAGAATATATTCATGAACCTGATGGAGAAACCACTGAGATCTTTGGGCGTTCTTGAATGTGATCTTATCTCGAAAAGCATTCTAGGTGACTTTAATCTGATGGCTATAAATAAATGGGAACCTACCAAAAGCTATATTATTTAGATGGATGGAGGGTTCCTCGACTTTATGAGGGGAATTGGATAGAGAATTGAAGAAGTCATTTGAGACTATAAAACAAAAGCGCTTATTGGGAGGCAACCCAAGTTTAATTTTTATTTTAGTTTTTATTAAGTTTTATATTAGTAGTTTTGAATTTGCATTTATTTAGGATTTAATAAAATTGCTTCTATCATGGTTTCTGAGTTATTCAAGTCAAATTCAAGTGTGGTGCCCAATTTGTTCCATGTCTTGCTTTATTCTCCAAACTTAGCGGGCGAGGAGGAAGATTGCTATATTTTTAGAAGTCCTCTGCTTTAATTTTTATTTAGATTTAGGTCATTGAGGACAATGTCTAGTTTAAGTTTGGGGGCATTTTAGTGTGTGCGTATTGCATATAGTTAGTTATTTACATTGTAGTTAGTTATGTTTTTTAGGTTTATTTACATTTAGTTTTTGCATTCGTTTTTTTTTTTTTTTTAAAAAAAAAAATTTAAAAATCATAAAAATAGTAGTTAGTTTACTATGTTTGTTGCGATTAGTTTATATTTGCATGATTCAAGCTGTTAGATAGTAAAAGTCTATTTTGGCGATGATGAGGCCCGAGTTAAGTAGATAAGTATAGTATTGAATATTAGGGCTTTGATGTGATTTCTTGTTATGAATTGAATCTTTTCTGTTTTTGGCTGGTATAATCAAGGTTATACGTTAATAACGACTATATTAGCGATTAAGTTTAAATTGATACATAATGGATTTTTTAAGTATAATACTAGTTTGAAGGAATGAAAAGACATGAATAATAGGCGGAGATGGCTAAATTTTGATAAAAACTTAAGTTTGGGGGAAATTTTGGGGTATATAAGCTTTAAAAAAAAAAAAAAAACATGTTGAGTCTTGTGGTGGGTTGAGGAGAAACACTCCCCATAAACACAAGGCGTGAGATGGAAGCGTAAAAGCGCACTCACCAACCATCTATAAAAAAAAAAAAAAAAAAAAAAAAATTCTAGTGGCTAGTTTTGTTTGGGGCCTTTGTTACTTGAGTAAAAATGCATGAGAAGAATATCTTAAAACCTAAGCGCCTAAGGTCTTATATAGTGCAGGAGTCGTTGGTGGCTTCGCTAAGGGGTGACCTTTGTTAGCCTAATGGAATGAGACATTGCTGATTATGGTTAAAAAAAAAAAACAATAAAAGCGGGAAAGAGCAAAAAGCCCCGTAAATGAAAAGTAAAAGCATAAGTATCCCAGTTGGACTCTTGAACTTGGTGGATGTTTGACTTTAGTTGGATATAAACTTGTTAAGTGAATTTTGTGAATTTGCACCTTTGTATGATGCCTTCAAAGATATCTATTATGTCTTAAATTTGATTTTATATCGATTAACATTGTTGTGGAGCACACACGCTATATATCGGTGATAACGATCTAAGATTTGATGATTGATTGGGAAATTCTTGATTTGTTTTAATATGATGTATTATCATGTTTACTTGATTTCTCTAAAAGTAGGTTGAATAGACTTGTTTACATCATTCTTTGTTGGATTAAATAGGCATATAGATTAGTTTCATTACATTGCATTGCATAACATTTTTTGTGTTTTTTGCTTGAGGACAACAAAGATTTAAGTTTGGGGTATTTGATGAGTGAGTTTTATACCCATGAATTGGATACATTAGGGCTTAATTTATTGTTGTTCTTAAGTCTTTTAGGATGTTTTATGTGTTTGTGTCTATTCATGCATGTTTTATATTATTTTATAGGAATTGGGACAAAAGTTACATGGATCGATGTTTGGGGTTGGGGTGGCTAGATTCGCGTTTTAAACTTGCCATTTACATGACAGTCACTTCAGAGCCAATTTGACTATAGCTCCTGACATTATTTCGAAAAACTCAAAGAATGAAAGTTGTAGATCTACTTCTCCTCTTTCCGGAACATCTTGAATCATCAAAATCGGAGTTCGGACGAAGAAGTTATGGCCATTTTCCCAAAGGGCGTCGGAGCGAAAAATGTCGGATTTTGGGCGGCCAGCAAGAAGCGCCCATTTTTAGCCTATGCTTGTAGCAAAAGGCGCTAGAAGCGAACTCAATAGCCGTTACCCAGTATTTGAAGCGACTGAGGAAGAAGGTTTGAGTGATGGCTGGGCCGCGTTTTGGTAATTTTGACACCTTTTGACTCGAAATAGGATTGGGTTTGTTCTAAACTAAAAATTGGACTTGTAACCTATAAATACATGATGTAAGGCATAAAATAAAGGGAGATTACATAGCTTAGCCTAGATTAAACACTCCTTTAGATTAGAAAATAACCCTAGTTCTTATTAGTTTTGGAGATTGAAGCAACTTGGAGACCATTGAAGATCGAGAAGAAAGAAGCGAGAGGGGAGCATCAGTTTTGACGACAACATTCTATTCTCTTCTCTCATCTTACTTTTATCTTTTGATGTCTATTCGTTGTGGATTCTTGGTTTTAATTCATTAATTATGAACTAACTATTTTTGAGATTTCAATTGAACTTTTTATGGCTATGAATTAGTTATTCATTATATTCTAATTATTTATGTTAAAGTGAGTTGTTTATCTTGTCTTGTGCTTATTGCTTAATTATTTGATCGATAATTACTTTGTTACTCTAGAAGGAATTGGAAGAGGAATTCTAGGGTTAGAAGCTGGGCATGATATCATGTGACTTAGTTATTTGCACGATGAATAATTAGGTTTGTGAATAGAATGGAAATATCTTTTACATGCGCATGTAACACATAAGGAATTGGGATTATAACGAGTTTAATTCAATTGTTTTGCATAGGAATATAGCAAAATTAATCTGGATTAAATAGAAGGCAATTGATCACTTGGAAAAGGGCTTTTGGCATTTGAGAATTCACATTAACAATTCGATGAACATAATAATTGGGATAATTGGATAATTGATTTATAGTTCATAATTGGGGATATTGGAGTCTTAATCCTTATTTACACGAATTCAATCAAATCTTAGTTTTGTTTATTTGCTTTCTTTTAGACTAATCTCTTTTAATTGTTTAATTTAGTTTTCTTAATTAGAAAATTCACAATTTGTAATTGTTTAAATAAAATTAGTTTGGTTAAGTAGTTTAGTATTTGGTGATTTTATTAAATAATTCCTCGTTAGAGCGATACTCTACTTTCACTTTATTACTTGTTGGTAGTGTATACTTGCGTATTCATTGATTAAAATCGCGGCGTCGTCAAAGTATAAGCGGTTACTTGTGATTATTGTCTTTGGAAATCATACGAGTCATCAATGCATGTCGATTTCGGCCGATGCAATTATAGTGGTGATTACCCCAATAATTATGTCTATCCCAACAACTATCATCGAGTTGGGGTATCACCTAGATTTTTCATGGAGTAACAATCAAGATCAATTTTATGCTCCAAGTCCAACATACCCACAAGGATTTCTTGTGTCCACCTCCACTACAACAAGAAGAACATTCAAATTGGGAGGAAGCCTTGGAAAAATTTATTAAAGCTTACGAAAAAGGAATGAGGAACAAGACAAGAAAATGAATCAAGTAAATTTGAATTTGCAAAGCCAAGGGGCGTTGATCAAAAATTTGGAAAATCAAGTGGAAACGAGATAGCACATCGTTGAACAACCGTCCTCAATACACGGACCTATGACATGGATTAGAGGCCGATGGAGAGCAGAGCCAAATCTACAAATGGATGAGCCACGAGATGAAAAAGAGGAGACAAGTGGGGATAATGACAACAAGGTCGGTGAAGAACTAATTGTGAGAACCAATGATGATGAGCCAATGTTATTTATGCCTCAAAGTGCCTTCTCCTCCACAGATTCAAGAGTCCCATTAGATTTGCAAAACTTTGTCCGATTAGTAGTCATGTAAATCGGCAATACTCTCTGTGATGTAAAAAGCAAGTACACCTTGAAACCATGGTGCGATGAGTGGAGAAGATAGAAGAAGAAATTGTTGTGTAAATAAGCTTCAATACGAGAATATATTCGCGAGACACAATGGAGAAACCACCTAGATCTTTGGGCGTTCTTGAATGTGATCTTATCTAAAAAAGCATTCTGGGTGACTTTAATACAATGGCTATAAATAAATGGGAACCTACCAAAAGCTATATTATTTCCGATGGATGGAGGTTCCTCAACTTTAAATGGGGGATTGGATAGAGAATTGAAGAAGTCGGTGAGACTATAAAACAAGCGCTTCTTGGGAGCAACCCAAGTTTAATTTTTACTTTTAGTTTTATTAAGTTTTATATTAGTAGTTTTGAATTTGCATTTATTTAGGATTTAATAAAATTGCTTCTATCATGGTTTCTACGGGTTATTCAAGTCAAATTCAAGTGTGGTGCCCAATTTGTTCCATGTGCTTGCTTTATTCTCCAAACTTAGCGGGCAGGAGGAGGAAGATTGCTATATTTTTCGAAGTCCTCTGCTTTAATTTTTTCTATTTGGTCATTGAGGACAATGTCTAGTTTAAGTTTGGGGGCATTTTAGTGTCGTATTGCATATAGTTAGTTATTTACATTGTAGTTCGTTATGTTTTGAAGTTATTTACATTTAGTTTTTGCATTAGATTTTTTGTTTAAAAAAAAAAAAAATAAAAATCGCAAAAAATAGTAGTTAGTTTACTATGTTTGTTGCGATTAGTTTATATTTGCATGATTCCAACTATTAGATAGTAAAAGTCTATTTTGGCCAATGATGAGACCGAGTTAAGTAGATAAGTATAGTATTGAATATTAGGGCTTTGATGTGATTTCTTGTTATGAATTGAATCTTTTCTGTTTGAAATCGGTATAATCAAGGTTAACACGTTAATAACTTGACTATGTTAAGCTGATTAAGTTTAAATTGATACATAATGGATTTTTTAAGGATAATACTAGTTTGAAGGAATGAAAAGACATGAATAAAGCGGAGATGGCTAAATTTTGATAAAAACTTAAGTTTGGGGGAGATTTTGGGGTATATAAGCTTTAAAAAAAAAAAAAAAACATGTTGAGTCTTGTGGTGGGTTGAGGAGAAACACTCCCCATAAACACAAGCGTGAGATGGAGCGTAAAAACGCTCACCAACCATCTATAAAAAAAGAAAAAAAAAAAAAAAATTCTGGTGGCTAGTTTTGTTTGGGGCCTTTGTTACTTGAGTAGAAATGCATGGAAGGTATCTTAAAACCTAAGCGCCTAAGGTCTTATATAGTGCAGGGAGTCGTTGGTGGCTTCGCTAAGGGGTGACAATTGTTAGCCTAATGGAATGAGACATTGCCTGATTATGGTTAAAAAAAAAATAATAAAACGGGAAAAGAGCAAAAAGCCCCGTAATGAAAAGTAAAGCATAAGTATCCCAGTTGGACTCTTGAACTTGGTGGATGTTTGACTTTAGTTGGATATAACTTGTTACGTGAATTTTGTGAATTTGCCTTTGTATGATGCCTTCAAAGATATCTATTATGTCTTAAATTTGATTTTATATCGATTAACATTGTTGTGGAGCACACACACTATATCGGTGATAACGATCTAAGATTTGATGATTGATTGGGAAATTCTTGATTTGTCTTAATATGATGTATTATCATGTTTACTTGATTTCTCTAAAGTAGGTTGAATAGACTTGTTTACATCATTCTTGTTGGATTAAATAGGCATATAGATTAGTTTCATTACATTGCATTGCATAACATTTTTGTGTTTTTGCTTGAGGACAAGCAAAGATTTAAGTTTGGGGGTATTTGATGAGTGAGTTTTATACCCATGAATTGGATACATTCGGACTTAATTTATTGTTGTTCTTAAGTCTTTTAGGATGTTTTTATGTGTTTGTGTCTATTCATGCATGTTTTATATTATTTTATAGGAATTGGGACAAAAATTACATGGATCGATGTTTGGGGTGGCTAGATTCGCGTTTTCGGCTTGCCATTTATACAGCAGTCACTTCAGAGCCAATTTGACTATAGCTCCTTACATTATTTCGAAAAACTCAAAGAATGAAAGTTGTAGATCTACTTCTCCTCTTTCCGGAACATCTTAAATCATCAAAATCGGAGTTCGGACGAAGAAGTTATGTCCATTTTCCCAAAGGACGTCGGAGCAGAAAATGTCCGATTTTGGGCCTGCCTTGGGCGCCCATTTTAGCCTATGCCCGGCCAGCCAAGGCACTAAGAAGCGAACTCAGCCGCCGTTGCTGCCCATATTTGAGGCGCTGAGGAGAAGGGTTTGGTGCGGTCTGGACGCATTTTGGGCGAATTTTGACACCTTTTTGACTCCAAATAGGATTGGGTTTGTTCCTAAGCTCAAAATTAGACTTGTAACCTATAAATACATGATGTAAGGCATAAAATAAGGGGAGATTACATAGCTTAGCCTAGATTAAACACTCCTTTAGATTAGAAAATAACCCTAGTTCTTATTAGTTTTGGAGATTGAAGCAACTTGGAGACCATTGAAGATCGAAGCAAGAGCGAGAGAGGGAGCATCAGTTCTTGACAACAGATTCTATTCTCTTCTCTCATCTTACTTTTATCTTTTGATGTCTATTCGATTTGTGGATTCTTGGTTTTAATTCATTAATTATGAACTAACTATTTTTGAGATTTCAATTGAACTTTTTATGGCTATGAATTAGTTATTCATTATATTCTAATTATTTATGTTAAAGTGAGTTGTTTATCTTGTCTTGTGCTTATTGTTAATTATTTGATCGATGGTAATTACTTTGTTACTCTAGAAGGAATTGGAAGAGGAATTCTAGGGTTAGAAGGGCATGATATCATGTGACTTAGTTATTTGCACAATGAATAATTAGGTTTGTGAATAGAATGGAAATATCTTTTAAGCATAGCATGTAACACATAAGGAATTGGGATTGTAACGAGTTTAATTCAATTGTTTTGCATAGGAATATAGCAAAATTAATCTGGATTAAATAGAAGGCAATTGATCACTTGGAAAAGGGCTCTTGGCAATTGAGAATTTCTGTTAACAATTCAGTAGACATAATAATTGGGATAATTGGATAATTGATTTATAGTTCATAATTGGGGATATTGGAGTCTTAATCCTTATTTACCTGAATTCAATCAAATCTTAGTTTTGTTTATTTGCTTTCTTTTAGACTAATCTCTTTTAATTGTTTAATTTAGTTTTCTTAATTAGAAAATTCACAATTTGTAATTGCTTAGATAAAATTAGTTTGGTTAAGAATTAGTACTTGGTGATTTTTATTAAATAATTCCTCGTGGGAACGATACTCTACTTTCACTTTATTACTTGTTGACCGTGTATACTTGCACGTATTCATTGATTGCGAAATCGATCAACAAGTTTTTGGCGGCAGATTCTTGGGAATTAATTTAATAATTATTTACCAATATTAATTTCAATCAAATTAGTCTTAATTTAAACATTTTTATTTTATTTTAATTCTCTTTCTATATTTCTCTCTTTTTGGTACCATGGATGGCTTTGTGTATCAATGGCCATACACGAACATGACTCAACCAAGGGAGCGGAGATTGAAAGACTAGAAACTTTACTCGCATTGTCGGCCTGATTGAGACACTTTCGAGGATGTTTGAAGCTTTTGAAGCTCATTGTCGTCAAAGTATAAGCGGTTACTTGTGATTATTGTCTTTGGAAATCATACGAGTCATCAATGCGCCATCGGTTTTCGAAGAGTGCAGATATAGTGGTGATTACCCCAATAATTATGTCTATCCCAACAACTATCATCGAGTTGGGGTATCACCTAGATTTTTCATGGAGTAACAATCAAGATCAATTTATGCTCCAAGTCCAACATACCCACGAGATTTCTTGTGTCCACCTCCACTACAACAAGAAGAACATTCAAATTGGGAGGAAGCCTTGGAAAAATTTATTAAAGCTTACGAAAAAAGGAATGAGGAACAAGACAAGAAAATGAATCAAGTAGAGCTGAATTTGCAAAGCGAAGGCGTTGATCAAGAATTTGGAAAATCAAGTGAAGCGAGATAAGACATCGTTGAACAACCGAAATCCTCAATACACGGACCTATGACATGGATTCTAGGACCCGATGGAGAGCCCGAGCCAAATCTACAAATCGGATGAGCCACGAGATGAAAAAGAGGAGACAAGTGGGGATAATGACAACAAGGTCGGTGAAGAACTAATTGTGAGAGAACCGGCGATGATGAGCCAATGTTATTTATGCCTCAAGTGCCTTCTCCTCCACAGTTCGAGAGTCCTAGTTAGATTTGCAAAACTTTGTCCGATTGGTAGTCATGTAAATGCTTCGGCAATACTCTCTGTGATGTAAAAGCAAGTACACCTTGAAACCATGGTGCGATGAAATTTGGAGAAGATAGAAGAAGAAATCTGTTGTCTCGACAAGCTTCAATACGAGAATATATTCGCAGACACAATGGAGAAACCACCTAGATCTTTGGACGTTCTTGAATGTGATCTTATCTAAAGAAAGCAAGAGGTGACTTTAATACAATGGCTATATCGAAATGGGAACCTACCAAAAGCTATATTATTTCCGATGGATGGAGGGTTCCTCAACTTTCGTGAGGGGAATTGGATAGAGAATTGAAGAAGTCAAATCGAGACTATAAAACAAGCGCTTCTTGGGAGGCAACCCAAGTTTAATTTTTACTTTTAGTTTTATTAAGTTTTATATTAGTAGTTTTGAATTTGCATTTATTTAGGATTTAATAAAATTGCTTCTATCATGGTTTCTGAGTTATTCAAGTCAAATTCAAGTGTGGTGCCCAATTTGTTCCATGTGCTTGGCCAGATTCTCCAAACTTAGCGGGCGAGGAGGAAGATTGCTATATTTTCGTGGAAGTCCTCCTTTAATTTTTTCTATTTCGGTCATTGAGGACAATGTCTAGTTTAAGTTTGGGGGCATTTTAGTGTCGTATTGCATATAGTTAGTTATTTACATTGTAGTTCGTTATGTTTTCAAGTTATTTACATTTAGTTTTGCATTCAGCTTTTTTTGTTTAAAAAAAAAAAAAAAATTTAAAAATCATAAAAATAGTAGTTAGTTTACTATGTTTGTTGCAGATTAGTTTATATTTTGCATGATTCCAACTATTAGATAGTAAAAGTCTATTTTGGCCAATGATGAGACCGGAGTTAAGTAGATAAGTATAGTATTGAATATTCGAGGCTTTGATGTGATTTCTTGTTATGAATTGAATCTTTTCTGTTTGAAACCGGTATAATCAAGGTTAACACGTTAATACTTGACTATGTTAATCTGATTAAGTTTAAATTGATACATAATGGATTTTTTAAGGATAATACTAGTTTGAAGGAATGAAAGACATGAATAGGCGGAGATGGCTAAATTTTGATAAAAACTTAAGTTTGGGGGAGATTTTGGGGTATATAAGCTTTAAAAAAAAAAAAACATGTTGAGTCTTGTGGTGGGTTGAGGAGAAACACTCCCCATAAACACAAGCGTGAGATGGAAGCGTAAAACGCACTCACCAACCATCTATAAAAAAAAAAAAAAAAAAAAAAATTCTGTGTAGCTAGTTTTGTTTGGGGCCTTTGTTACTTGAGTAAAATGCGCCTGAAAGGGTATCTCTTAAAACCTAGCGCCCTAAGGTCTCATATGGTGCAGGAGTCGTTGGTGAAAGTCGCTAAGGGTGACATTTGTTAGCCTAATGGAATGAGACATTACACAGTTATGGTTAAAAAAAAAAATAATAAAAGCGGGAAAAAGAGCAAAAAAATGCCCGTAATGAAAAGTAAAGCATAAGTATCCCAGTTGGACTCTTGAACTTGGTGGATGTTTGACTTTAGTTGGATATAGCTTGTTCGTGAATTTTGTGAATTTACCTTGTATGATGCCTTCAAAGATATCTATTATGTCTTAAATTTGATTTTATATCGATTAACATTGTTGTGGAGCACACACGCACTATATCGATGATAACGATCTAAGATTTGATGATTGATTGGGAAATTACTTGATTTGTCTTAATATGATGTATTATCATGTTTACTTGATTTCTCTAAGGCCTAGGTTGAATAGACTTGTTTACGCTCATTCTTTGTTGGATTAAGGCATATAGATTAGTTTCATTACATTGCATTGCATAACATTTTTGTGTTTTTTGCTTGAGGACAAGCAAAGATTTAAGTTGGGGGTATTTTGATGAGTGAGTTTTATACCCATGAATTGGATACATTCGGACTTAATTTATTGTTGTTCTTAAGTCTTTTAGGATGTTTTTATGTGTTTGTGTCTATTCATGCATGTTTTATATTATTTTATAGGAATTGGGACAAAAGTTACATGGATCGATGTTTGGGGTGGCTAGATTCGCGTTTTCGGCTTGCCATTTATACAGCAGTCACTTCAGAGCCAATTTGACTATAGCTCCTTACATTATTTCGAAAACCTCAAAGAATGAAAGTTGTAGATCTACTTCTCCTCTTTCCGGAACATCTTAAATCATCAAAATCGGAGTTCTGATTTAAGAAGTTATGGCCATTTTCCCAAAGGACGTCGGAGGCGAAAATGTCGATTTTGGGCCGACATTGTGGGGCATCCATTTTAGCCTATGCTTGACCTTGCCAAGGCGCTAGAAATGCGAACTCGAATAATTTGCCATTGTACTGAAGCTGACTGAGGGAAGGGTTTGATGCGGTCTAGAGCGCATTTTGGGCTAATTTTGACACCTTTTGACTCAAATAGGATTGGGTTTGTTCTAAGCTCAAAATTAGACTTGTAACCTATAAATACATGATGTAAGGCATAAAATAAGGGGAGATTACATAGCTTAGCCTAGATTAAACACTCCTTTAGATTAGAAAATAACCCTAGTTCTTATTAGTTTTGGAGATTGAAGCAACTTGGAGACCATTGAAGATCGAGAAGCGAGAGCAAAAGGGGGAGCATCGATTTGTTGACAACAGATTCTATTCTCTTCTCTCATCTTACTTTTTTTTATCTTTTGATGTCTATTCAGGTTGTGGATTCTTGGTTTTAATTCATTAATTATGAACTAACTATTTTGAGATTTCAATTGAACTTTTATGGCTATGAATTAGTTATTCATTATATTCTAATTATTTATGTTAAAGTGAGTTGTTTATCTTGTCTTGTGCTTATTGCTTAATTATTTGATCAAGAATTACTTTGTTACTCTAGAAGGAATTGGAAGAGAATTCTAGGGTTAGAATCAAGGCATGATATCATGTGACTTAGTTATTTGCACAATGAATAATTAGGTTTGTGAATAGAATGGAAATATCTTTTAATAGCGCATGTAACACATAAGGAATTGGGATTATAATGAGTTTAATTCAATTGTTTTGCATAGGAATATAGCAAAATTAATCTGGATTAAATAGAAGGCAATTGATCACTTGGAAAAGGGCTCTTGGCAATTGAGAATTTCTGTTAACAATTCAGTAGACATAATAATTGGGATAATTGGATAATTGATTTATAGTTCATAATTGGGGATATTGGAGTCTTAATCCTTATTTACCTGAATTCAATCAAATCTTAGTTTTGTTTATTTGCTTTCTTTTAGACTAATCTCTTTTAATTGTTTAATTTAGTTTTCTTAATTAGAAAATTCACAATTTGTAATTGTTTAGATAAAATTAGTTTGGTTAAGAATTAGTACTTGGTGATTTTTATTAAATAATTCCTCGTGGGAACGATACTCTACTTTCACTTTATTACTTGTTGACCGTGTATACTTGCACGTATTCATTGATTGCGAAATCGATCAACATAAACTACCAGCATATACATCCGAAAGGTATAGTGATTTCAGAATGTCATCCTCAGTAGGGATGTAGAAAACATCTCAATTTATCATCATCAAATAAGCATCGACAACACCGATGAAAATCAAACCGTTTGAGTCAACACCAGAATGTGCATCAACATCACTGATGAAAGATAACCGTTAGAATCAGGCCCAACACAGGCATCAGCAATAATCGGTAATGGTAAAGTGATTTGCGATGCGATGTGCGATTTGTGATGTGCGATTGGCCAAATGCAAAGTGCGAAGTGTGATTTGCGAAAGCATTTTAACATTCATTGCATTGCGATTTGCATCATTAAATATACCTTGTCATATTTCAAGTGTCTAGTAATCTTTGTCATGTTCATTTTATTGCATTGCATAAACATGACAAAGAGGGGCATCTGTAGACACTCAAAATTTCATTTTCTTGTTACTAACTATGCAAGAGGGAAAAAATGTCTTTTTTACTCTCCAGAGATAACCCTGGATGAATACAACATCAAATCAAACTCCAAAGACATCACCGTGGGACATCAAATCAACCTTGGAGAAACCCCAAGGAAAGACAGAATAAACAACAGTCAAACCTCGGAGACAACCCCAAGGGACAACCAAAAGTCACTTGAACCGCAGAGATAACCCCGGGAAGGCAAAAAGGTCATTTTCACAAAATAACATCAACAACGATAATAAAGCTATAGATAGGGTCACAAAGAGCCATTGCAGCACTTTCGAGCACAAACTATACAAAATAGCTCAACAGACTTCCTGTGAAGACCCGAAGATGCTAGTTTAGTCATGGACCCATCTTCTTGGATTTAGAAAAAGGTAAGCCCCATGTCATTGTGTAGCTCTTTGAAAGAGTTTTCTGGAAAGATATGGTACACCTCCATCGGATTCCTTAATTGTAAGTTATTAAGGTTCAAGTAGACTACACGTTAGTTGGAGTGCACATACTTTGAGATAGCAAGGCCCACCAGGTGGGGCCCAGTAGGATCAACCACAGGTAGACCTGTGGCTAATCGAGTCTATAAATAATGCCCTTAACAGCTCGTATGTAGAGAAAAATAGAGAAAGAAAGGGTCCAGGTGAGAGAATCGGGCTATTTGAGAGAGAGACAGCTTTTCTTTTGCTCAATCTTTGTAAATCTCTTATAAAAACACTTCTATACATCTATATAGCAACATATCAAGATTTAACCAGTGTAAATTGAGTTTATAGGCGCTTAAAGTCGTTCCATAGCCATTCTCGTGCTTAACTATAAGATCCCTTTAGATCTGCTGCTTTTTCTTATCGTACATTATATATAAGTACTATATAAATAGATCTACCTATGTATGGCATAGATCTAGCTTTTTAACCATTTATTTCTTGTAAATAGTCAATATTTAAGCTTTATTGACTAGATCTGTATTGGATCTAGCCAGATCTATCTTTTAATCGATTTAAAAAATTTTAAACTTGAACTTGGAAGCTAGATTCGCTAAGATCTGTACATATGTAGTTTTCTTTCTAGTGTTTACAAATATTTAGCAACCACGTGACCCTAGATCTTTATCTAGAGGAAACTAGAAGCTATGGGCTACTCTCTGACAAAAATTTAATTGATGAATCCTTCGTCAAGTGATGTTTAGTATAAATATCTATTTTATTTCAGTATATTTGCTATGCATGCTATTTATGTGATATTATGTGAGCCTAGGAGCCACATAATCTAACATCCAACTAACGGATCTAAATCTGGCTCTCATGATGGACCATTTTCGGTTGTACAGCTAGCTTGCAAATTTTGTGCTTATAAATCTAGGACCTTAAAACGGTTATCCGGATTTAAGGTCCCCGTGATAATGAAAATCCTGTGTGGTGCTCAGGCATACTTTGATGCCTTTCTTGCCCATAAGGAGTCCGACATATATATATTATTTTATCGAAGATTCTTCGCATCTCGAGAATAAAAATCAGAATAAGCCGAGTACGGAATAAAATGGAAGTATCAAAGGCCTCAATTACTATGCGAGAATAAGGGTTTGAAAACCTTGATTTCAAAACAATACTTTATATGTCTTGTATTAATATTGAACTTTTATATAAGTCAAACCCTTTGTATATAGGTGCAAAAGTGGCATAACACTACTTTCAAATAAAACACTTAGGCCCAATGAACTGTAATCACTACTTCAAAACAGTAAATAGATAACGCGGAAAAAACATTGTGGTTTTAGTCAAAAAAACGTCGTGGTTAAGGGTGTCATCTATTTGACACCCTTACACAACATTTTTAAAACGTTGTAGTTAAGCACATTACACAACGTTTTTAAGAAAAAAAATGGTGTAGATTTGTTTTCCATAAATTAGCAGTTGCTTAAAAACGTTGTAAAAGGTATGATTCCACAACGTTTTCTAGATAAAAACGTTGTAGTTTAATATATCAGACAACGTTTTTAACCAATTTATATAATATTTTTAAAATGTTGTAGATAAAAAAAAAGAAAAAAAAAAGTTGTGGTTCACCTATATTACCAATGCACTTGCAATATGCTAATGCCATGATATATAGCTAAAAGGTCTAAATTCTCATTTAAATTTAAAGCCAAAATGTATTAAATATTCAAAATACATCCCAATAATACCATTCGTTTACAATTTCAAATTACTACATCCACAAAATATATACCAATAAATGAATATGATTTTAACATCTCTAAAGCCAGTACAGATTTCACCTTGTTATTCCATAATAAGTTGCCACACAAAAAAATGCAGTAAACATTTGAAAATAGCTAAGCTGGATCAGCTAACTTTCTTCGTAGTTCTAGAACTTCGACTAACCCTTGTTTTTCTGTAAATATGAGCCAAGTTGGACAACAAGCTCTTGATCTGATATATAGAATGCATAAGGTAACCTTTCCTCCTGCACAAGCCGAAACCAAAACTGATATCTAGTTTCTCACACTTTACACAAATTTGCAGAAATTGAAGCAAAACCAAAACTAATATCATAAAAGCATCATAAATGAATATATTCCTTAAAAAACAAAACTACAACCAAAAACCTTCACCCCCATGGCTCAAATTGGATACTATAAAAGCATCATAAAACAATTTATACGTTGCAAATAAACAATTTGGTCTTTAACATAGTCCATACAATAAGATTATCATTTCAATTCACTCTTTCCATTTCTTTTCCTTTTTTGATATAATACTGAGTTTGGAAGCTAACTGCCTAAATATGTGGTCCAGGTATCACCCACGTACTTAAATGTATTATACCAATTTAGCGTACAATAAAATAGAAAATCAGGCATTAGTTCAAGATAATTCAATGCAAAACTTCAAATACAAAATCATTTTATTTTTCTAAGAATTGGTAGCTTATTTTGTGAATAATTAAAGGAACTAAGAAACTTACTGAAAAATATTTCTCATTTCCATCCCATACGATCATCTTTGGCAGTACAGTTTTCTTGTTCACTTCAAATGATTCAGCAAAATCCTGCCACTGCTTCACGCCAACAAAACCAAATAGGAAATCACGGTTTACAGATGCAGATATATATGGACAAGTTACCTTGAGGTAAAGATGAAATATCTTTTCTAATAACAAATAGTCTTGGGCCATTATTCTAAGTAAACCTAGCATGCAAGTAATTCCAAATCTCATGTGCGGTAGGAATATATACAATACTTGAAACAATTTCTGTAGAGATAGAACATAAAAAGTCAAGAGATTACCATATCATTGCATCTTTGCCACAACAGAGAATGTGGTGAATCTAAAGGGGGAGATTTCAGTGTGCATGCCATTTACCATCCCAAGCTTGTTCTTCGCAGAGAGTGCTAACGTCATAGATCTTTTCCATTGATATAAAATAGTGTCGGTTAGAATCTGAGACATTAATAGTCTAATATCAAACCTGAATGATTTTATGGATGTAAATATAATGGGTGGTTGGAGTCTAATTGAACAATTTGATATTTAGTAGTAGAAGTACTGGAACTGGAGGCACCTTGTATTGTCATTATAAATTTTAAGTAATATAGGATTTAGATAAAGCAAAAAAAATGTTGATGATATCAATGATAATAAAGAACAAAAAAGAAGATAGATCGAGCATCTGATGGCATTGATACCATGATAAAAAACATAAGCAGATAAGAAAAGTGATGAAGAGAAAAATATTGTTACACTGATAAAATGAAAGATAATTTTGGCTAGCAATCTGAAAAAGATATATATACATAATACACAGCTATTCCTTTGATTTATCGACCGTCTCATCCTCCATAATTGTCAGAACAATTTTCCTCTTAGCATCTCTCAATGACTTTAGAGAGTCTTGAGTTATGGGCAAAGCAAGAGGGAATAAACTCTGTTTTATAAAATCTTCCAAGAATTTGTCTGCATGTTCAATACAAGGAAAAGTAAATCAGCTCTTCCCTATGCTTCCACATATTCAGAGTTACAATTGTAATGAAAATAAGTTGGAACTTTCTAGAATTTGTATTTAATAAACACAAATAAACAAATATAGGTACATCAAGCAGGATATGGAAGCAATAATAGCGCGAAAACTATTTGGAACATCTTCAAGAAGTGAGAAAAGTGTCATTTCTCACGAGCGAACCCAATCCACTGTATCCTTGCTCTTTCTAACAATAAAAACAATCTTCTAAGTTCATTTGGGCAATTAATTTCACTGCAGGAACACCGATAAGCATTATTAATGCTATAAGATGTATATAATCTTAAGGTGTCAGTCAACTGAGTTTGGTACAACTCTTATTTTGGTATGCCAACATTTTTGTCCGACTATTATTTGCTTCTCCTCATTTTTTAATTCTTTTATTTGCTGATTATTTGCATCTCCTGTATGCATGTTTATACTCAACATGACATGAAAAATCTTACATCGAAGCCAAGAATTGTTCCTAGAGACGACATTTACCACCAAACAATCATGAGTTCCTGCAGCATTTAGTATATTGATACATTCCTAGTTGCATTCCACAGAAGGTATAAAACCAAAGAGCTAGTATGGTACAGGTCCAAACTCCAAATCTTAAGAAAATAAGCTCATAATTCACAAATTCAAGCAGCGTGCCATATTATCTAATACCAATGGCAAAAGCACATGTGTTGAACCTATCATAGTAGATTACTTAGCCTCAAAATATCATACTACCAATGCCAAAACAATTTTGTAATGCTACTAGAGAATTTAAAGTGACCGAAACACAGTCACAAGTAGCTAATTAACAATAGTACCATCGCAAAAAGATACTCTATATAGTAACTTGAAAGTTGTAAATCAATAGAACGAGATCTACTGTAGAATAAAAAATTACTGAAATACTTTAACTAGCAATCACCCTGAATAGACTGCTGCTGCAAGATAAACAATGGCCCATACATGTCTTATAGAATAGGACACAATAAAGCATGAAAATTTAATCTCCAGAATAGAACAAAAGATATTGACACTAATTTTGAAGATACATCAGCAATATTTAGCTGGAAACAAAACATTAGTCTGACGAGATTTCAATAGAAATTATAAACTAAGTAGGAGTGTAGGACTCTTTTTTTCAAGCAAAGGGATAATATGTTGGTAATACACCGAGTAAGTTTCTGTATGCTTTCTTTTTGTAGCAGCCAGAGGGCTAAGTATCACCATGTTTTTGTTTACTGACTTTAGTCTATTCATAAAATTAGTCAAAAAAACATGGGTACAAAATTCCTATGACCCAAAGTCGAAGCAATTTTCTTTTGCAGCCAATTGCAGGACCGTATGGAATAAATAATTTAGATTTCTCAAATAATCAAAACATTCATGAAAATTGAGAAACATGGTTAATTTTATAAGAAAGATCCACATCTAACTTACCACAAACCCAGCAACCTCTGTGGCATTATGTACGGCACTTTTTGGAGTAATCTCAGTGAGAAGCAACACTGCAACCTGATAACAAAAATTGAGAAAAAATATATTTGGTTGTAATGAAGCACTGAAAATGGCAAAAAATAACCCAAACCGAGTTGGAATGAAGAGAGTTAAGGAAGATTTATATGTATCAATACCGAGTGCATAAGGGGAGAAATACCTCATCATGACCTGCCATAGAAATTTTCTCTTTCTTAAACATCGATGTCTCAAAATCGAGAATAGTCCGATGTTTAATCGTCGGTGCAAACACCATGCGAGCCCAAGAGCTGATCCTGAACCACCAAACCCAAAAAAAGTCAATAGATCTAAACTAATTCAATCAAATCTAAAATTAATACCTAGCGAGGAGGAGCAGTACATAACATTTTAAAAAAAAACGTTATCTAATTAAAACCTAAAAAAATGCCCTTTTAAATAGATAACGTTTTTGTATATATATCTACAACGTTTTTTTAAAAAACGTTGTGAAAAAAAATACCACAACATTTTTATAAAAAACGTTGTGATTTAAGCGTTGTCTATTTACTATTTTGTAGTAGTGAATACACACACATACACATAAACTAGGGAATAAAAAGCGCGGTAACCATGTTTCACAAAAGTCGAGGGGTGCCTAACATGTTCCCCCCGCGTAATCAAGCCCCCAAACTCTTTGAATCCCGATTTCCAAGATCAATTAAATATGGTCCAATATTTGGCCATATTGCAAAACGTTTCAAAACTCGGTTGAGTTGGTATAACCATTTAACTCATATCAACTGGTGGCTCTGTCTAATTTGAACTAATAAAAATTAAATCTTTTCAAATCGTCGACATTATATGTCAGTCTTTTCTTGAAAATCTCACCCTTCAGATCAAACAAATTCACATAGAAAATATAAAGGGTAAGAAACAGCTAGGAAGAGGGAGAAATTTTTTAGGCATCGATAACTTAGATTTGATCTAGTCGGAGGGGGTGGGACCCACCTATCCCTGTCGCAGCTAGACCTGCGGCTGCCACAGGTAGAGTTGCGATAGCCCGTGTGTGGATTTAATCCCCCATGGCCCCTTCACATATCATTTTCAACTTGATTACCTTCGAGAATTCTGAACCTTCCTCCTCAGATCTTCTCATTTCATCCTGCTTTTTCTTAATTCTATTACCGTACAAATGTTATGCACATATCTGGTAACGTTTACATCCTTTCTTTTGAAAGGTAGATTTCATGTTTTATAGCTTTAAACGTAATGTACCAAATATGTATGCATAAATGTCTTAACAAAATTGAATGGGCTTAGTAAATGTTTGTATTTTACCATACTAAATGTTCTAATATGACAAAATTTCATTTTTTCAAAAGTCATTTTACACCTATTTTGGCTAGTTTAGTTATCCTATTTTAGGACAAATGAGTATCAAATTATTATGACTGTATTTTTAATTGCCCTAGGAAATTTAACTACCATTGTAGGCTTGATTTCATTTTAACATTTATATTATTCTTGATTGTGTTGGTGTGCTACTGAATGGCCGCCTAATCATGCCTATGGGCATGTGGATAGTCCATTTTATAGAGGAGACTATGGCAAAAAACATTATGTGAGTCTAGGCATTTTAATGTGCATTAATGTTTAACTCTATTGGGGATGTATATTACAATAACATAAATTTACAGATATATATCATGCATGACGTGATGATATAAGCATATCCTTAGGAGTCTATTATCCTAGACGAGTGCATATGTTCAATTGAATTGACTGTAGTAGAAATATACCTCACTCTTTCTGAGACGATTTGAAGTTTCTTTTCAGGCCTGGATTCTGATAGGACTAGTAGTTCCACGTCCCGTAGGGTTTCCTCGGGCATTAGGAGGACAACTTTATATGTTCCTTTGCCTTTCTTGGCCCTACAGGTTTGTCGGTTGACCAAATCTGTGATCCGTCCTATTAGGGTTGATAGGACAAGAGTTCTTGAGGAAGAGGAGGATGTTCCTACTGCAGATTTAGCTCCTTCTACTTCCACTGCTCGCCCGGACTTTTTCGGTATACATATGATAATTCTCGATCTATTAGACGACTTGAGATTCCATCAATCGGTCCATCTACATGCGAACGAGGTACGGAAGGTTTTCATTTTTTGAATAGCTTTTCTCTTCCAGTTTTGGCAATGGTTGAACCTTGATTTGAATATGCAAATTCCCAGGTTTACTCAACCACGGGGGAACTGGTTCAGCATACATTCTTTGTATAGTATCCTTCATCCTAACTACCGGGCTATTGTACATTCTTAGGGCTTCGAGGCATTCTTTTCAATTGCACCGTGGTGTTATCAATGTGAATATTTGAGAGATTTGTCTCAGAGATGGTTTCATCAGAGCCAGTCGCTCCATCTGCTTGACTATGAGGTGATGATGATGTCGATCGATTTGCGATTCATCACGAGCTTAGAGTTTTTAGGTGAGAGGGTTACCTTAGTGGCGGATATTTCCCCTGCTGTTATTCGATCCTTGTTGGGAGTTCCTCCTTCTATGCTTAAGGTTCGGACCATTTTTTCTAGTCCCCTGAGCATTGATGCTACTAGTGGCGTTTTATCAGAGCCTCTTCCTAATGATTAGAGGGAGAGAGATTGCATTCGGAAGATATAAACATAAATTGTTTATACATTACATTACACATTATTCCCCAAGGTCGAGTAACCTTAACTTAAACACAAATCATAAACTATTTATCGATAAGATATTATTCAACTATACTATTACAAAATAGTCAGCACAATTTATCCCAAGTTGAACTTGGCATTAACTTTTCCTCAGATCCGAACGCATTTGCCTTTATCTCGCAATGTTTTATCATGATATAGCAAGGGTGAGCATGAAAGTTGCCCAACAAGTTTAAATACAACAATATAAGGATATATCATGATTGAAGAGTATGAATAATAAAATCGGCTATAATTCATCAATATAATTGAGAACTAGCACGAACAAACTTTTTGATGAACAAGTTTTAAACATGAACAAACATTTACGAACCAACTGGTAATGAAGGTGATCGACCTTTCATACACGACTTATACATGCAAGATGTACAGAGTACAATTTTCATGGCAATCAAAGAATGATTTAACCATAAGCTTGAATAAAACACTCTTATTAGAGTTAAGTAAAACAAACTTGCACGAACCGAATTTGATTCTGCAACGCAATTTATAACGCTTTACAAAGACCTAATATTAATAATATAGATCTCCAATATTAGAATAATATCATCATAGTATAATATTGTTATATTTAAATACACAGAATAACCTAAACACATAACACATAACCCTATAAGTCTATACAGCACATAAGACTTAGCATCAGGTCAAACTATTTCAGTCTGACTTAAAACTGACACAATTCTATCATCCCGACGATCTAGTCGGACAATACTCGAGTTTAAGTTCAGTTAAACTCTGCCTAACCCTTAACAATTATCACAGATAATTTTCTTAGCAGTCAAAACATTTTTCCTAGGCTCGTAATAATTTTCAGATAATTATTACCATTTATCATGATTTTCCAATCATTAATATCGTATTTAAATGAATTAAATACCACATAATTCCTTAATCATTAATATTCATTTAATATAAAATATTAATGAAAATCATAATAATAATATTATAATATAATTATAATATCACAAATATTTTAATATCTTAAAATCATAATTATTTGATTTTTAAACACTTAAATCCATTATCCAGATAATTAATATTAATATTAAAATATTAATATTTTCATGCCAAAATATCAAAAGTTATATTTTATAACTTAAAATATTTTTATAACACTTAAATCATTTTAAATGATTTTTTTAAACATTAATTTCATTTTTCCTTAATTTATTTAATATATTTATTAAATAAACTAATTACCATTAATAATAAATTATTAATGAAATTTATCAAAAATATTAAAAGTCATCAAAAAATAACTTAAAATATTTTCTTTTACCATAATATTATTTTTCATGATTTTTCATGAATTAAAACTATTTTTAAATAATTTATTTAATATTATAATTAAATAAATAAATACCTTTTATATTCCCAAAAATATTAAATATTTTTGAAATATATCAAAATAATTAAAAACTATTTTTCAAGCTTTAAAATAATTTTTCATAATTTAATATGTATTTTTAATAATTAAAAACCATTTTTTCTAATTTTAATTAATTTTCTAAAATAATAAAATAAATTGTCAGCTAAAGGGGCCCTATATAGCGTAAGCAGCGCCGCTATAGGTGTTCTTGGTGTTCTTGGGCAAATTCTTATCTTCATTGTTGTTGTTCGAGGTTACCACTTTGACGAAAATAAATTCATGTTCCTTTTATAATCTGGGCAGATAATGTTACCTAACATGTAGTATAAGTGTAATACTATTATTATCAATCGATAACATGGCCATCCAACAACAAAACAACGCAATATCTGGGTAATCAAAAACCTTGTCGAAACACGCTGGGTTTTCGGGCAACCCGAAACCCAAGCGATTCAGTGCCTACATTTGAAGCTTTAAATCTTAATCTTACGGGTTCGGTTTATGTGATCTAGTGGTTTCATTTTGTAGTACTAATGTGCGGGTACACAACCATAACACCAAAGCAACCTAACAACATCAAATGTTCACGATCTAGCATGGTCAAAATAGGGTCCGGATTTGTTTCTTGAACAATCTGGTTTTCCCAGATTTGTTCTTCCTAAGAGATAATCAACCCTAGTTTGACCATACTTATATCCGCTTTGGTTTATGCTTTTGGTAAAATAAATGTTTATATATATAGCCTACATGTCAATATACAAGATCCAACGAGATAACATCACATAACCACCTAAACAACTCAAGATCTAGCGCTGAAATAACTTGTCGAGAAAATTTTTTGAATTCTCGGGCTACCCGTAATTGCATTTAAATGAATGGTCAACTGACCTTTGACCATTCATATCTCTCGATCCATTCATGATCCGATCGTGTTTCTTGATTCGAGCACACGATCGACATGACATAGAACACATATATAACTTAAAACATAACAAACATTTAACAGAAAAAGATCTAGAGGCTCTGACATTCGTTGTCAGACCTCAACTTTAAAATTTTTCCGATTTTTCAAAATGTAAGATTTGAGCTCTTTAATGTTATGGATCATGGATTTATCAACCCATCATCAATTGACACCTTATTACATATCTTTGACCAATCAATTACAACATTTAACATCAAATCATGAGATTTCGAATTTTAGGGTTCATATACCTTTTGAGTTTTAATTCTTGAATCTGGTCCTTTGATCTGATCCATAGCTTGTTACAAGATGATCATGCTTCATCTTTTCTTTCTATATCTTTCTAACTCCCGAATTTTAGAGAGAGAAAATGGCTTGGACAAAATGAGAATAAATAATGAACTTTTCTCTCTCTTTTTAATTTATATAATCTACAAGTGCAATGTATTTTGATGAAATGGCTGGCATATAGGCTGATGTGTTGTGTTTGTAGGTTATACAAAGTCAAGATTGGTTCAACAACTAAAGTTATTGCAATTTCTACAAGTTAGCTTATTAAAGAAACCTAAAAGGGCATTTTGGTCTTTTCCATAAATTTCTAGAATTTGCCATTTAATGAAACCCTTAGGGTTTAGGTTTTGAGCAATCTAGGGTTTAGGGTTTGGACATTTTTAGGGTTTAGGTTTTAACCCTCAAATATTTAGCAACTTGGATTTCAAAAATTTTCTAATTAAATTTTAAAATAGAAAATTTTTGATTTCTAATTAAAATTAGGGCTTCCTAATTATATCATAATTTCCTAATCATGAATCATTATTTGCTAATTAGGACAATTTTATCCTAATTAAAATTGCTAATTAAGCACTTAGGGTCAAATTTGTACATTATAATTTATAACCCAAAAATTAGGGTTTTAAATATAAAAATAATATTTCAATTTTTAAAAATTAGATTTCCCAATTAGATTAGGGTTTCTAATAACTTGACAATTAGGATTTATATTTCCTAATTAACATTGCAATTATAGCAATTAAATCCACCAATGCATAAATTAGGGTTCAAAATGGTCATTAGGGTTTTCAACCCACAATTTAGGGTTTCTAATAGAAAATAATTTTCTAAAATAGAATTTAAATATTTGTAATTAGATTACAGGTTTTCTAATTACTTAATCTTGAAAATTAGAATTAATATATCCTAATTAACATTAAAAGTATTAAATTAACACTTTCATTTTCCCCAATTACAAATTAGGGTTTTCAAATCCATCATTAAGGTTCTGACGGAAAAGTTTAAGTTCGATAATTTGAAATTAGGGTTTGCTAATTAATTAAGCGTTACCTAATTAATATTATAATAATAGCGATGAAGCATTATAATTTCTCCATTAATTTCCCGATTAGGGCTTGAATTTATCGAAATATGAAACTAGGGTTTTCGAGATCAAGTATTAGGGTTTGATTTGGAATTAGGGTTTTGTAATCAATTTGTTAAGATTAACCCTAATTAATCTTATAGTTATTTACACTTATGCCATTAAGTTCCCGATTTAGGGTTTCATGCACCTCAAATTAGGGTTTGGATTCTCGGAATCTGAAACTAGGGTTTCCAGAACCGATTTCTAGGGTTTCTTATCAGACGTTAGGGTTTTCTAACTGAACGTTGTTGTTCTTAATATATTCTTAGGGTTTGTTACAGATATAATTTATCTGGTCAACCCTTGACCCTTAACCACATTCTGAACACGTACATATAACCATATACACGAAACTTAATCACATAAACACTTAATCTGAAATAATTCACCTATATCCTTCACGAAATTTTGAAATCCTCAAAATTCCATCCCAATAACATCAAACGCATACACTTATTTTCTGTCTAGGTCTAATATTTGACCTTAAATCAATCATTTAAGATTTTACTAAATTGTCCAAATTCTCGGGTTATCACATTCACCCCTCCTTCTAAGAATTTCGTCCCCGAAATTCACCTTACACCTTACACCGTATACCAAATAGCTTACACCATTCACACATATCACATACTACCCAATACACCACTCACAAGGGTAAAAGTTTTAAAATTGTCTTTGAGGAATCAGATCATGAACATTAGTTTTAACTCATTTTCATCAAAGGTTTTATTACTTGGTATTCATCCAAAAACCGTCATTACTATTACGGACACAAAGGGTGATTAGCCTATCGATACTTGTCTTGGCAATCTATCAAAGATGGTCAAATTTCTAATTTTGTTCCTCTTTCTCATATTCCCTTTATCCACAAAAATTTTACCTCGGTCTTATTTGATTCCACAACAAAACAATTTGGTTTGGGAAATTTCTTTCAATAAAACTTAAGAGTTGGATTTTTTGAAAACATTTTTGAACATTTGAGAATGATTCGTCATGATGCCGCATTGTATTTAAAAATCCGTTGAGGATTTCTTCATTTGGTGACTTTTGTTATACTACATTTTCATACTGTAGTAATGGAATACGACCTTAGATCAAATTCAACACCAAGTAATTCTGCATTGATAACTCCATCATTTTTTTTATCATCTCTCGCACTGGTCACATGGTACATAAGTGATAAATAAAAACAATTTTTTTTTTTTTTAAAAGGCACATAAGTGCGTATTTAGCTTGATGTCAAAATATCGAAGTTTAGCATAGTTAGGAGTTTAGGAAAACCTAAGTCTCCACTAATGATCATTTGCTTAAACATTCTATCTATTCTATTATTATCCTTAACACTCCATTCACACAACTATACCCAGATTCATAAAACCACACTTATGAGTTCATAACTCCCACAATTATATGAGTTTACTTAACTTACCTAATCGAACCTTTGGCGTCCATTCATTTGAGGGGTTCATAAACATTTCATATAACTATAAGTCAAGAATGTCACATAAGTATGAGTTCTAAGAACTCGTGACTTAACCTATATTCTCTACCTATAACCTATCTATTTGTTATACACATGCGAAAGGAATCACCCTCTTAACTGCGTATATAGCAAATAAGCGCGACACAAACATTTCAATGATTATCAATGCCGAAACTAAGTGGTTGTCAAAACAAACTCGGCCACTAATCAATATAGGAAGCTAAGCGGTCAATTCCCATACCATACAAAGAATTGATCAACTAACCACTACATCGACCGTAAGCTAAGTGATTCTAAAACCAAGTACAAATTCCCACCATACAAGAATCATACAACTCACCCAATGACACGAGTCCTCATTGAAATCCCCACCTAATCTTAACCACCATTCACATTACAAATTTCATTTAATCCAGATTCATAATCCTTTTCCGAATCATACCATTCACACAACAATCATGCTTTAACTTTTCAATCATCAGTTGATTCTTTCCGGTCATTATAACCTTAACAGATCACGGGTGATCTCTCATCGTATATATTACGATTCAATTCTATGACTATGATCGTTTTGTTTTACGATCTCCTATCATCGAACTTTTACTTTTTAGACTTTATCTATTCACCACCTCTGCTCAACCTTATTACGAGTTAGGGACTCAGTATCTTAACAACTTACCGAGATTCATCTTTGAATCTTACTTGACCAACTAACTCTATGTGAGTTAGATCTTATCCTAATCATCATGGTTATTAGTCTCGTATTCCTACCTAAGCTTCATAACCAACGACTTTGATACCAATCAGAAGGCCCTCGAATCCGGGCCCAAATCGCCATGGATCCGGTACTAATCTTTCTATAACTATTTGCGGAAGATATAAACATAAATTGTTTATACATTACATTACACATTATTCCCCAAGGTCGAGTAACCTTAACTTAAACACAAATCATAAGCTATTTATCGATAAGATATTATTCAACTATACTATTACAAAATAGTCAGACTTTTATCCCAAGTTAAACTTGGCATTAACCTTTTCCTCAGATCCGAACGCATTCGCCTTTATCTGCAATGTTTTATCATGATATAGCAAGGGTGAGCATGAAAGTTGCCCATGAGTTTAAATACAACAATATAAGGATATATCATGATTGAAGAGTATGAATAATGGGCTTGCTATATAATTCATCAATATAATTGAGAACTAGCACGAACAAACTTTTGATGAAAAGTTTTAAACATGAACAAACATTTCAACCAACCGGTAATGAAGGTGATCGACCTTTCATACCGACTTATACATGCAAGATGTACACAGTAGTAAATTTTCATGGCAATCAAGAATGATTTAACCATAAGCTTGAATAAAACACTCTTATTAGAGTTAAGTAAATAACAAACTTGCACTCGAACTGCTTGATTACCGCAACGCAATTTATAACTTTTACC
This sequence comes from Panax ginseng, assembly GCA_020205605.1. Lineage (NCBI taxonomy): Eukaryota > Viridiplantae > Streptophyta > Magnoliopsida > Apiales > Araliaceae > Panax > Panax ginseng. The sequence goes on along the minus strand of CM035139.1, from coordinate 85,137,843 downwards.
CAAGACCTAATATTAATAATATAGATCTCCAATATTAGAATAATATCATCACAATAATATTGTTATATTTAAATACAAAGAATAACCTAAACACATAACACATAACCCTATAAGTCTATACATCACATAAGACTTAGCATCGTGTCAAACTATTTCAAATCGACTTAAAAGCGACACAATTCTATCATCCCGACGATCTAGTCGGACAATACTCGAGTTTAAGTTCGCTTAAACTCGCTTAAACCTTAACAATTATCACGAGATAATTTTCTTAGCAATCAAAAACATTTTTCTGAGGCTCGTAATAATTTTCGATAATTATTACCATTTATCATGATTTTCCAATCATTAATATCGTATTTAAATGAATTAAATACCATAATTCCTTAATCATTAATATTCATTTAATATAAAATATTAATGAAAATCATAATATAATATTATAATGTAATTATAATATTTCAAAATATTTTAATATCTTAAAATCATAATTATTTGATTTTTAAACACTTAAATCCATTATCCGATAATTAATATTAATATTAAAATATTAATATTTCCATGCCAAAATATCAAAAGTTATATTTTATAACTTAAAATATTTTATAACACTTAAATCATTTTTAAATGATTTTTAAACATTAATTTCATTTTTCCTTAATTTATTTAATATATTTATTAAATAAACTAATTACCATTAATAATAAATTATTAATGAAATTTATCATAAAATATTAAAAGTCATCAAAAATAACTTAAAATATTTTCTTTTACCATAATATTATTTTTCATGATTTTTCATGAATTAAAACTATTTTTCATAATTTATTTAATATTATAATTAAATAAATAAATACCTTTTATATTCCAAAAATATTAAATATTTTTGAAATATACTCAAAATAATTAAAAACTATTTTTCAAGCTTTTAAAATAATTTTTCATAATTTAATATGTATTTTAATAATTAAAACCATTTTTTCTAATTTTAATCATTTCCTAAATAATAATAATAAATTGTCATTAGTAGGGCCTATATAGCGTACAGTAACCGTCGCTATAGGTGTTCTTGGTGTTCTTGGGCAATTTCCAGATCTTCATGTCGAAGTTCGAGGTTACCACTTTGACCGTAAATAAATTCATGTTCCTTTTATAATCAGAGCGATAATGTTACCTAACATGTAGTATAAGTGTAATACTATTATTATCAATCGATAACATGGCCATCCAACAACAAAACAAAGAATATCTCGGGTAATCAAAACCTTGTCGAAAGACGCGCCTGGTTTTCTCGGGCAACCCGAAACCCAAGGCGATTCAGTGCCTACATTTGAAGCTTTAAATCTTAATCTTCTGGGTTCGGTTTATGTGATCTAGTGGTTTCATTTTGTAGTACTAATGTCTGGGTACACAACCATAACACCAAAGCAACCTAACAACATCAAATGTTCACGATCTAGCATGGTCAAAATAGGGTCCTGGATCGTTTCTTGAACAACTGGTTTTCCCAGATTTGTTCTTCCTAAGCAGATAATCAACCCTAGTTTGACCATACTTATATCCGCTTTTGGTTTATGCTTTTGGTAAAATAAATGTTTATATATATAGCCTACATGTCAATATACAAGATCCAATGAGATAACATCACATAACCACCTAAACAACTCAAGATCTAGCGCTCAAATAACTTGTCGAGAAAATTTTGAATTCGGGCTACCCATAATTGCATTTCCGTGAATGGTCAACGACTTTCGACTTGGGGTCATATCTCTCATCCATTCATGATCCGATCGTGTTTCTTGATTCGAGCACACGATGATATGACATAGAACACATATATAACTTAAAACATAACAAACATTTAATGTAAAAAGATCTAGAGGCTCGACATTCGTTGTCGGACCTCAACTTTAAAATTTTTCCGATTTTCAAAAATGTAAGATTTGAGCTCTTTAATGTTATGGATCATGGATTTATCAACCCGCATCATCAATTGACACCTTATTACATATCTTTGACCAATCAATTACAACATTTAACATCAAATCATGAGATTTCAATTTTAGGGTTCATATACCTTTTGAGTTTTAATTCTTGAATCGGTCCTTTGATCTCGATCCATAGCTTGTTACAAGATGATCATGCTTCATCTTTTCTTTCTATATCTTTCTAACTCCAAATTTTAGAGAGAGAAAATGGCTTGGACAAAATGAGAATAAATAATGAACTTTTCTCTCTCTTTTTAATTTATATAATCTACAAGTGCAATGTATTTTGATGAAATGGCTGGCATGATGTGTTGTGTTTGTAGGTTATACAAAGTCAAGATTGGTTCAACAACTAAAGTTATTGCAATTTCTACAAGTTAGCTTATTAAAGAAACCTAAAAGGGCATTTTGGTCTTTTCCATAAATTTCTAGAATTTGCCATTTAATGAAACCCTTAGGGTTTAGGTTTTGAGCAATCTAAGGTTTAGGGTTCAGACATTTTTAGGGTTTAGGTTTTAACCCTCAAATATTTAGCAACTTGGATTTCAAAAAATTTCTAATTAAATTTTAAAATAAAAAATTTTTGATTTCTAATTAAAATTAGGGCTTCCTAATTATATCATAATTTCCTAATCATGAATCATTATTTGCTAATTAGGACAATTTTATCCTAATTAAAATTGCTAATTAAGCACTTAGGGTCAAATTTGTACATTATAATTTATAACCCAAAAATTAGGGTTTTAAATATAAAAATAATATTTCAATTTTTAAAAATTAGATTTCCCAATTAGATTAGGGTTTCTAATAACTTGACAATTAGGATTTATATTTCCTAATTAACATTGCAATTATAGCAATTAAATCCACCACTGTACAATTAGGGTTCAAAATGGTCATTAGGGTTTTCAACCCACAATTTAGGGTTTCTAATAGAAAATAATTTTCTAAAATAGAATTTAAATACTTGTAATTAGATTACAGTTTTCTAATTACTCAATCTTGAAAATTAGAATTAATATATCCTAATTAACATTAAATTATTAAATTAACACTTTCATTTTCCCCAATTACAAATTAGGGTTTTCAAATCCATCATTAAGGTTCCCTCGACGGAAAAGTTTAAGTTCGATAATTTGAAATTAGGGTTTGCTAATTAATTAAGCGTTACCACTAATTAATATTATAATAATAGCGATGAGAGCATTATAATTCTCCATTAATTTCCCGCATTAGGGCTTCAATTTATCGTATATCAAACTAGGGTTTTCGGATCAAGTATTAGGGTTTCAGATTTGGAATTAGGGTTTTGTAATCAATTTGTTAAGATTAACCCTAATTAATCTTATAGTTATTTACACTTATGCCATTAAGTTCTTATTTAGGGTTTCATGCCTTCAATTAGGGTTTGGATTCTCTAACTCGAAACTAGGGTTTCGTAAACCCGATTTCTAGGGTTCTTATTCAACGCTAGGGTTTTCTAACCTAACGTTGTTGTTCTTAATATATTCTTAGGGTTTGTTACATGAGATATAATTTATCTGGTCAACCCTTGACCCTTAACCACATTCTGAACACATCATTAACCATATACACAGAACTTAATCACATAAACACTTAATCCTGAATAATTCACCTAAATCCTTCACAGAATTTTGAAATCCTCAAAATTCCATCCTAATAACATCAAACGCATACACTTATTTTCTGTCTAGGTCTAATATTTGACCTTAAATCAATCATTTAAGATTTTACTAAATTGTCCAAATTTCTAAGGGTTATCTTGGTTTTTGAGGATTGCTTCCTGACAAGAGATGAGTATGCATTGTCTACCCGTTGGATTCCTTTATTGATTGAGGGAGGTTGGGAGCTCTACTTGGGAGAGCGTGCTATTAGATGTATCACATAAGAGATTTAAATTCCACATATTCCTCTTGATCGACGGTCCTCGCCTTTATCCCATCCAGTTAGAGATATTTCCTTGATGGGCTTGGATGGATTTACATTATTCGATGGTCTTTGTACTCATGACTTTTTTCATCGATGGTGGACTCCCCGTACCATTGGGGCTCAAACTCGTGCTACCTAGTTCCTGGCGGACATGGTGCCTAGATCTGTGATGATGGCAGATTGGTTTGCCTGTGTCCAGGAGCCAATTCACTTAGACAAGATAGATACTTTGACTCAGCAAGTAGATCAGTTGTCCCTTTGTGTATGCCATTTGGGCAGGGATCCTACGGAGGCTACTACTTATTATCCCTTCGGGTCTGGTTCTGGTCCTTTTGGTAGTCCAAATGCTGGTGGTTTTGCTGGTGGAGATTCTCCCTTGTACCATCTTAGTATATCTCTTAGCAGAGATACCGTAACTCAGGAGGAGTTGTATCATGTCGATCGACTTGGGGATATAGACATCCATGATTTATTCAGAAAGGCTTTTGTTAGATATTGGGTGGTTGTGCCTCATTTCCTTGTACTTTTTATTTTTATTTGTAGGATAGAGATGATGTATTTAGCTTTATATTTTATAGAGATGTATGTATAATGATTTTCATTTATTGCACCTATTAAATTATCATTTATCATGATGCATTCATTATATGTTATGGATTTGCACTTATATGGATGAGTTAGATTTCACCCCTATATGGTCGCATGATACGGTTTTATAGATGTCTTCATCTTCAGTGGTACACATCGACCACCTTCCTCATACTCGCATTGCTTCTAGCTTACGATCATGCTTTGATAGTTTACCAGAGTCAGATCTGTCATTAGCAGGTAACATGTTTGGACTTTTTATGTCATTCTTGACTTTTTAGGTCCCTGAGGGTTTTATAGAGGAATATTATCCTGTTGGATCCCTGCGAGATATGTCTTCAGATGTGGATTATATGATGTTTCTCTGACTTTGGAGGAGTATTGCCGCATCACTGGACTTCTATTGGATAGACCATGTGCCAAGGTGGCTATCAGTCATATGCACAGATAGTTTATGACTATGATAGGTTTGAGGTGGACAATTGTTTTAGATGAGATCACCTCCGGTTATGTCATTTCTATGGACCTCTTGATTGACCACTTTGGGGCAGGTGATAGCTTTTTATTGCATTCCAAGGATTTTGCTATCTCAGAGGACCAGTGGAGGATTACCCGTGTTGACACTTTGGTGATGTGCGTCATATGATACTTAGATATGCCTTTGTACATGGATCACCTAGATATCACTATGGTGATTGTAGTCAATGCTCTGTGGGAGGATTATACTATTATTCCCATAATTTTAGCAGAGACTCACACTTTAACTTTTAATTGTCATTCCCCTATTGATTAGTATTTCTGAGGTAGCCCCGTATTGCTCTATGTCAGGTTTATAACATATTTGAGTCTGATAGGCACTCTCAGATGCCTCAATTATTTCTTCGGGTGGGATATAACGATGTCTTAATCTTTTTGCCCGGCTAATTATACAGACACATCATCTTGGTTTATCTTTTTGACGGTTATTGAGAAGCCCTTCTCCATCTTACTTTATTCTACATTTAGTTCCCGTTTGAGCTTTGTCACTCAAGTGGTGGGTATGGACTTCTTACCATTAGTCAATTTAAGAGGGGTGACCAATTATCATCCACTAGATGTCATGAGACAGTTTGATCAGTTTTAGGATGTTCATTCCTTTGAGGGAGCTTTAGGTCATAGATCATATGCTTTGTCCTTATCTGAGGATGATCTAGCTAGAGTATATGATTTCTGGACTCATCGAGAGATAGCTGATTTCTCAAATAGTCACCCTAGTTGTTCTTTAGAGTACACTGCATGGTTAGAGGTTGACATAGCAGCGTCTCTTGCTACTCATTCACCATTGAGTTTTGATTTTGATGATGAGTATCTTGTAGAGGCTCCACCCTCCCCTACAGAGGATGAGTTGTTTATCGGTTTGACAATAACTTTGGTTAGTGCCACTCCTAACTCTTCAGCTACTGCTCCCCCACTTCCCAAATTGGCTTTAGAGAGAAGGGTACAAATTTTGACTTTTGAGTGGGATCAGACTCATGCATTGATGTTGACAGCTTTATCCAGCCAAGATGCTACTCTTTTGGAGAGGAATGAGGCCCGAACTGCCAGGGATGCTGCTATTGCTGAGAGTTTTGCTCTCAGATCTTTCATAGATGATATCGTGGCAGAGAGGGATACTCTTCTGGATAACACCATGCATACCATGACAGAGATTATATCGTTGCTGAGAGTGTTGCTCTTGGGTTATCAGGATAACACCATCCATACCGTGACAGAGATTTTGACCTGTATTGAGACAGTGGGGTAGGAGCTTAGAGATTCCCCTTAGTCGGCAGAGAGGGATAGTCTTCTGAGATGTTAGCTCGTCTGGTTGTAGGTTTAGAGATTAGCTTTTATTTCTTGCATAGACTAGGTTAGTCACTTTTGTCATGTACAGGACGCATTGTATATATCAAATAGTAACATATATATAAGGAAATATATTTTAGTTCACTTCCCTTTTGGATATGTTTTAACTTGCGCTTGATGGTTGCTAATTTTCTTTGTGACTTGTTGTCTTGATGCATCGCTAACTCTTTCCTGATGGACTACCATTGAGGTGTCATAGTCTCTTAGAATGAGTTGTTAATCTTGAGGTTTTTCTGATGTATAGGTTTTCAAGTATAAATTTGGTGTCTTGGGACTGGTATTTGATTTTATGTTTAGGTTGAGGAAAAGTTTTGATTTTTCTTTGGTAGGTTAGGTCGCAGCACAGATGGCTGCCTACGTACTCTCGTGTATGGGGGAGATCAGGTTTTACGTAGTTTAGGCTTGGTGAGTTTTGAAAAGTTATATTTAGTGATTGCTGACCCATTGAAAGGGTTTTATGATTTTTGTAGGGGTTAGATGGCGCTATAGATGGCTGCCTACGTACTTATGTACGAGGAGATCAGGTCTACATAGTTCACACTTGTATGTTAAGATCTGATTTGATTTGATTAATTTTTCTGAGGAGGATGTTAACTGCCAGGGTTCAGACATAATATCTTTTGACAGAGTCTGAATTGATAAGCTGGGGAAATTTTTCACTGTCCATTTCTTGCAATCTGAGGGCTCCTCCTGAAAACACTTCCTTAACAATGAAAGGGCCTTCCCAATTTGAGGTGAATTTTCCTTTGGCTTTATCTTGATTGGAGATGACCTTTTTCAGTACCAAGTTATTTTCTTTGAATTGCCGAAGACAAACCTTCTTGTTGTAGGACCGAGCAATCCTCTGTTGAAATAACTGACCATGGACTATGACGGTAGCCCTTTTCTTATGTACCAGAGATAATTGGTTCTATTGGTCATACAACCATTGGTCTTCCTCCATCTGAGCATCTATTAACACTCTTAATGATTCCATTTCTACTTCTATGAGGAGTACTACTTCCACGTCATAGACTAATGAATAGAGGGTGGCCCAGTAGAAGTGCGCATTGATGTTCTGTATGCTAATAGAGTCAGAGGCAATAAGTCTGACAATCCTTTGTGATTAGCAGACATCTTCTGCATGATCTTTTTTATGTTTTTATTGGCTGCTTCCACAGCTACGTTCATCTTAGGCCGATAGATAATGGAATTGAGATGTTTGATATGGAATTTGTTGGACAATTCCTTGAACATTTGTTTGTTCAAATTCTTGTCATTGTCTGATACAATCACCTCCGGTTGTCCATATCAATAAATCACATTATTTCTGATAAAACTGATGATTACCTCCTTGGTGACTTTGGGAAAGGAGGCAGCTTCTACCCACTTGGTGAAGTAGTCGATCACAGTGAAGATGAGTCGATGACCATTGCTGGCTTTGGGATCAATTGGCCCGATCGCGTCCATCCCCCACATGGAGAAAGGCCATGGAGAACTTATATAGTGTAATTCGTTTGGAAGAGCGTGAACACCATTTCCATGGATTTAGCATTTATAAGATCTCTTGACATGATCATCACAGTCAGCTTTGAGAGAGATCCAATAATGCCCTGTTCTTAATATCTTCTTGGCAAGTAAGGGATCGCGCATGTGTGGTCCACACACTCCACTGTGTACTTCATTTATAAGACAACGAGTTTGGTCTTTGTCAACACACCTTAAGAGTCCCATTCCTACATCTCTTTTGTAGAGAGCATCTCCACTTAAGTAGAATTTCATGGCCATTTTATGGATCCGATTTCTTTCAGCTTGGCTTGCCCCAACGGGTGTAGATCCATCCCGTAGTTATTCTTTGATATTCTGGTACCAAGGTTATTTGATGGGAGGTATTTTATCAAATACTTCTCCAATTTAATTTCCATAGGCTGGTGCCATATGGCTTATGAATCTGATGTCAGGGATTCCTCTTTTTGCAGAAATGCTAACTAAGGAAGCCAAGGTTTCTAGTGCATCTGTAAAATCATTTCAATTCCGAGGAATATTGATGAAAGGTTATAGCTTCAAATTCCATAGCCATCTTGATAACCTGTTGGCGATAGGGCAATAAATGTAATTCTTTAGTGTGATATTCCTCGGTGGTTTATTTGATGACCAACTCGGAATCTCCAAAGACAACTAACCATTTGATACCCATTGATTGGGCAAATTTCTATCCAATTATAAAGTCTTCAAACTTGGCTTTGTTGTTGATGTTAACAAACTGTAGCTTAGCAGCTATGGGAAACTGTTCTCCAGTAATGGATACAAGAACTGCCCCTGCTCCTACACCTTCCATGTTTACAGCCTCGTCGAAATATAGTTTCTAAAATTGTCCTGTATCTTCTTGATGGCCTTGTTGAACTGTCATTACCCTATCATCAAGGAAATAAGTTTCCAATGGTTCGAAGTCCCCTATTGGTTCTTCGGCCAACTGATCTGCAATTTCTTGACCTTTAATGGATTTTGGGTAACATAGATGATGTCGAATTATTGGAGGATTAGCTGTCACCTGAACAATTGACAATTTAACATGGGCTTGCTGAAAATGTAGTTTTGAGGATCCATGCGGGATATGAGATAGATTGTGTGACCATGGAGGTAATGATGTAACCTCATGGTAGCCCATGCTAAAGCACACCATGTCTTTTCAATCAAAGTGTACTTCTGCTCATAGTTGTTGAACCTTTTACTGAGGTAATAGATGGCTCTTTCCTTGCCTCTATCGTCTTTTTGACCTAGCATGCAGCCTATGGCGTTGACAATGACTGATATGTATATGAAAAGTGGAATTTTGTCCCTTAGAAGAACCAAAATAGGACTTCAATCAACTATTTCTTAATAACGAGGAAGGTTTTTTGACATTTCTCATTCCACTTCCCAAAGGAATTTTTCCTCAATAGTTTGAAGATGGGCTCACAAGTTGTTGTGAGCTGGGAGATGAATCTACTTATGAAATTGATTATCCCTAGGAATCCCCATATCTCCTTCTCTGTTTGAGCTACAAGCATGTTTGTGATGGCTTTAATCTTTGCTGGATCTAGCTCAATACCTCTATTACTCACTAGAAAGCCCAACAGGTTGTCGGATTTAACACCGAAAGTACACTTAGCTTGGTTTAGCTTCAATTTTATTGGCGAAGCTAGTTGAATAGCTTTTTGAGATGGTCGATGTGGTCATCTTCATTTTTGGATTTGATGATGATATCATCCACATAAACCTCTATTTCTTTGTGCATCATATCATGGAATAGGGCCATCATGGCTCTCTGATATGTAGCACCAGCATTGGTGAGGCCGAAAGCTAGCCGCCAATAGCAAAAGGTTCCTCAAGGAGTGATAAAGGCAATTTTCTCACTCTCTTCTTCAACAGCCATGATTTGATGGTATCCAACAAAATAATACGCAAAGGAATACATGACGAATTGTGTCGTGTTGTCTATTAAGATGTGGATGAAAGGTATTGGGAAGTCATCTTTGAGACTAGCCTTATTCAAGTCCCTGTAATCCACATATACTCGTACCTTCCCTCTGGGTTTAGGCATGGGAACCACATTAGATAACCATTCAGGGTAAGTGGATACTATGATAATTCCTGCTTTGAATTACTTGATAATTTCTTCTTTAACTTTCATGCTCCATTTAGGCTTCAGTCTCCTGAGTTTTTGTTTGACTAGTTTGAACCCCTCTTTGATGTGCAGTCAATGAATGATAATATCAGTGCATAATCTGAACATGTCTTCATGCGACCATGTAAACATATCCTGGAACTGTGTTAAGAGTTTAATCATGTCTTTCTTTTGGCTTGGAGTAAGGTCATTCCAAATTTGCAATCCTTTGGGATTTTCTGAGGTTCCGATGTTGATAGGGGTGGTTTGTTCGAGGATTGTTTTGGGCTTGTCTTCGAACCATCCTTTGATCTCCTCGGGCACCTCATTGTCATCTATCTCCTCTTAATCAACTTCCATTAGGTCAGAGCCCAGTTCTACATCAAAGCTCTAGTCACTGCTCTGATTTGACAATTCATCAGAAAAGTTAAACAAATTCAACTTTGAAGACCTGAAAATAAAATGCTTTTACTTAAAATATGCAATTGTTTGATAATACAAAGTATCAATAAAAAGCATAACAAAAGTAAACTTCTAGCTCTAAGCAACAAAAGTAAGCAGTTTAATAATATCTACACTTCAAGATGGACGGACTCCCTGCCCTTTTTACCCTTTGCGAGTGATGCAAGGAGTGTTTCTCCAGTTATCAAGAGTCTGATCATGATTGACCGGTGTGATGAAGGGGTTACTGTTGTCCTCCTCCTTGATGATGACCATAACTGCATCCATATTGTAACGACCCCAAAATTCATACAATTCAATTATCGATTTTGGTCATTAATAACATGTCTAACTTTTGATTTTACATCATTATTCGATGTTAAACTTAATAAAATGCGGTATAATTTAAACTTTTCTATCTTCTTACTTTAATTCCCTGAATCAAAACCTTTATCATTTACATATCTTTGAATCATATATAATCTATGATTCACTTTATCAAAGTTAATGTATATATACTTGCATGACAAATCGATGTCCTTTATACATTGGACAACTCAAACTTTAACTTTATAACTCAACACATAATATATATCATAAAATATTGAGTACATCTCATAAACCCTAATCATGGTTTAAAGAAACAATAACTTTAGCTAAAATATTAATCTTCCTGTATTATTTTTGATCCACGTCATTCAAATAGCACATAGTGTTACCTTTACTCCTTAACCTGCAAAAATGGTTATTTGCAAGGTTGAGCTTGACAGCCCAACAAATCTAACAGTTTTCATGCATCACGTAGCACATAATAACATGCTTATCATGCATCTAATAAACATTGGACTAACATAACATACATGCTACAGTTCATATAACAAGTATAAAGATTGAGTTCCTTACGCAATCAACATACGTTAGTAAATTAACGTAGTCATAAATTGACTTTAACATTCATACTTTTAACATATATATAACACATCATGCTATTTGTGATAAAGATTTAAAAAAGTTCATCATCAGGTTCACATAACAAATAGAAACTGAAAGACTTGCCTTTATCGTTTTTTACCAATAATAGTTTAACAGGTTACAGCTATCTTCACTTCACGTGCCCTATACAATTATATAATCATGCACATCAACTATTGGTCACATAACAATGCATAGTAGTTGTAATGTAAACTTTACTCTATATCTCATAACCCTTCTTATTATCAATACACAATGTTCAATTTGATTGTGTTAACTTTTGACTTACATCTCACTATACTTCATACTCGAAGTTCATTCAAGTTTTTAAGTCTTGCTAGGAATCATTATTAGTTTTATATTAACCCCATTTCATAACTTATAATATTCATTTCATTTAACTTAAAACACTTTTTACGTACATTAACACTTGTCACGACGTTTCGATGTTTATTCGTCACACGCCCAATTTGTCTCTCTTGTGTATGCTTAGTATGCTTATACAACTTATCTAATACATCATTTATTAATGTTAAGCTTCATTATATTTACTAATATTCATGTTTTATAACCTAGAACAACATCTTTTATCGTCAGAAGCACTACACTTGCATACGTACATGCCCGACGCCCTCTAATTGCCTCCGAAAACATAATGGTCCCAAAGATAACCATTTTGACCCCTTCTAACGACCTCGAATTGAAACATTTAAAGAATAACATTTGTATGTCTATTCGTCCTCATTCCGGATCATCTTTAATCGCCTCAATCGGAGTTTGTATGAAAAGGTTATGCCTATTTTGCTAAAACAGGTCAAAACAGTCACACCTGACACACTTTGGGCGTGGCCGCACCCATTTCCTTCATACTCCAAAGCACCAAGGCCACTTAAGCAGACGGGCCGCTTGCATGTACAGCTTGCTTCAAATTTTGATTACGCTTTTGTGATGTTTTTACTTCAAATCTTCATAACTTCTTCATTTTAAATCGGAATTAGTTGGTTTTTGACTCTATGAACTTGTGAAACACTGAACTACTCATCTACAAAATAATTATAACACTTCAAGAACATTAACAATTCATTTTATGGGTTCCAATTCATTGTTCATGCTATACTTTCATGTTTAAACATATTTAGCGAATTCATTCACTACGAATTCGTTTTACATCCGTTTTGACTCGTTCAACTTGGGTTGTTTTCATTTTTGAATATAATAACAATATCTGGCACCAATTTCAGACTATATACATGATCTAACCATTAATTTAAGCCATAAAATAGACCAAAATACATATACTAAGCCATAAACCAAATTTCTTCTTCTAACACATGTTTACATGAATTTGATAACTCTAAAATCGTTTATATATGACATACCACAGATTATACACACTTATAAACAAATATATCCTTTTCCTTCATCAACCCCAAACTAATTTTATAAAAACCTAATATTTGAGGCAAACAAGAGAAGAGAGTTTTAAGGTTGGATTAATACCTTTTGATTCCTTCTTAACCCAATTAGATGATGAATAGGGTTCTTTTATTCTTGTTCTTTCAAAGTTCTTCTCCAATTCACAGAGAATTCTATCATTCTCCCTCACTCCCAAACTCTCTCTTCTTTATTTTCTTACTCTTAGCATTAGGGAAGAAAAAAATGAACTTAAGTTTTATTTCCCAACACGTTACAAAAACCCAAAGTCTCAGCAGTTGCAAAAACCAAGGGTCTCAAGGCCATGTTTGGCTAAAACCCAATTATCCTCTTCAAATTTATTTTTATAATCTCCTTATTATATAATATATCTTCTTTTCTCTAAGTGTCACACTTAAACCACACAACTAAATTACTTAGCTAGCTAAACTAAATAATTATACAATTATAATATGTATAATTATTATACTTATACATTATGAAATTATATTCATAAACACATCTATGCACAATAATAAACATCTCATTAAAATGATTAGTATTTAATCCATTAATTATTTTAATAAATTATACAATTATTATGTATAATTAATTAATTTCTTTCCTTCTATAAATTGTCTTGAGACAATTTATTTAATCCATTCCTTTAATCACAACTTAAATATTTATTCACTTCATTAATCCTAACACCAATATTTCTTAATAATTATATTGGTCCTTTTCATTCTCATATCTAATTTACATTCACTTGACCAAATGTAATATATTAAGCCATTAAATAAATGTTTTACATTTATATGTAATATATTACCCTCTCATTTATTAAAACAAATATATTTATATTAATTCACTATTATAATTAAGTGAATTACTCACATTATTTATGAATTTTAATTCATAACAATACCATCACCAATCAAGCCATACCAATTAAATTATATTATTTCATAATATAATTTTTATCTTAATTAACTAATATTATTCAGCTTAATTTCTTTTGCCACCATTTTCCTTTTTGATTACTAATTTTCTTCACTTTCTTTAATAGTTTAATCAAATATTAAATCTCATATAAATTTAATTTCCTCATACCAAAATACATAATTCAAAATATATACATCTCATAATAAGAATTTTAATTATTAAATTCTTATTTTAATAATTTATGAAAATTTGGGTTGTCACATCCTTCCCTCCTTATAAGGATTCCGTCCTCGGAATCAACGAAACCTCCCTTACTCTGTTTTTCACCAAATCTCTTTTCAAAATTTATCGTTGAACATCTTCAACACATTACCTTAATATAGGTTTTATTACAATAAATTCTTGTAAGTTTTATTCAATAACCTTTACTTAGACTCAATTATATTTGAGTATTACAAATTCTTTGACCCGTTCATTATCTTTCTCTAATGATCATTATCATGTACTGGATTCTCAAACTTTCGGGACATTACACATATCAGGGTTAATATCTTTCTCTGGGACCTTAGTTTATGCCAAGTAGAACATCTTTGCAAATTGATCTTTAATTTCCTATAGAAATCGTTCATTCTGCATCTTTTCTTCCTTAGCGGGAAGGGGAGCTTCATTTTTATCCTTAAATGCATTGACCTTTGGTAATAGAAGATTGGACATAATGGTAGGAATCTTTCTCCCCTATTTCTTGAATCTTACATCAAAGAGATCTAGTAATAAGATGGTTGATAGATGAGCTGGCATATGTTTGTGCCGATTTTTGTGCTTTGATCTAGAGCAGTAGCCTAATCTAGCTTTCGCTACTTAGCTAAGTATCTGAATTGGATTCTTAACTCCTTATTGATTCTTTCCCAGCCCTTTTCCTGGCCAGAAACCCAAGGATATTATCTCTTGACCAACACTCATTACTTCGGGAGAGATTCTTGGTTTCAAGGTTGGTGCCCCGATAGATTGATAGTGAGTGTTGGTCACTTAGAATGCTTAAAAGCTAGTTGGCTCAACTCCTTTATTGAGACTAATGATGGGCATATCCCTTTGCATAGAGATTGGGTACTCTGGTTTAGCATTAATAGTCACTAGATTTCCATTGATGATGTATTTCAACTACTAATAGAGTATGGATGCGACGGCTCCCGCTAAGTGAATCCACAGTTTTCCCAACAGTAAATTATATCTCGTGGAAATATTTAACACTTGGAAGGATATATGGAAAGTATGTGGGCCAATCTCCACTAGAAGCTCTATTTATCCCATAGTATCCTGTCGAGATCCATCAAAGGCTCTTATGACGACGTGACTCCTCTGAATTCTGTTTGGGTTGATCTTCATCCTTTCTAAGATATCATAAGGGCAGATGTTTACGGATGACCCTCCATTTATCAATACCCCCAATCACATATCCTGATGATATCACTACTATATGTAGTGACTAATAGTGTCATGTTCCTTCTGCTGGTATGTCATCATCAGTGAAGGATATCACATTACTGTTAAGAATGTGATCTATCAGGTGTTGAAAATTTTCAATATTCACCGTTCTTGCCATATGTGCTTCTTCCAGTATTTGCACCAGAATTTTAAGATGATCCTTTAAGGATAAGATCAAATCCATGATGGAAATCTGAATAGGCGCCTCTTTCAGCTGGTGCACCACTCTGGCTTTATTATGCCCCATTTTACTGAGATATTCTACAACCTTCTTCTCGGGTACATTACCCAGGGTTTTGATAATGGGCATTATCACACGCTGAGCTAAGTACAATGGATTATCCTTTGATATGACAGTGGTACAATCTGAAGTTGAACCCGTATTTTCCCCATAGTTCCATGGGACTTTTTTTAAATTGATAATGGGATATTAGGGTAGATATGGAAATATCAGTGGTTCTGGTGAAACTATTTTCATAGGATTCTATCCCTTTTTATCCCTCATTCCTTGAATTACTAAATGTGATGCATGCATGTCTCCTTCAAAGGAAATGACTGCTACAACTTCCTTCCATTTTTTTAGAGTAAAGACCAACTCTACATTTAGTACCTGGTTGGTTCGTAAAGTGAGTTTTACCTGACTCTATGATTCTTCAAGGTACAGTTATAGACTTTGATTTACTCTGTGACTTTACAAAACTTAGACCAGTATGTGACCTATTGTTCTTGGGAACAACGATTTAGTCAATAGAGATTGGACAACTGGGAATAATAGGCTTAACAACATCTTTGGATTTCACAAATACAATACCTCTATAGGAAGAAAAGGTATTTTTATTGTTAGTTTCCATTTAGCTTTCCACACTTGAGAGTGAAGATAAATCTTTAAACCCTAAACCCGATCTATTAGAGACATCTCTCTAACTGGTGATCAAGGAGTCCATAGATGAGGAAGATCAACTCCATATTAAGATTGCATTTTCTAGCTCCTTTATCTAAGAGGTTAGAACAAACTCTCTTTGTGAGCTGGCTTCAGTTACCTGCCTCAAGTAAACAATCTCACCTCAAGCTTGGATAGAAAAGAAGTGCTTCGTAGATCTGTTTCCAACTCCACTTACACTTTATCTTTCTTCTCTTAAAGAAGAGAATGGTCCTTTGATAGAACCCTTAACCACTTCATATATTGATGCAATTCTGATGTTATGTCAGGCAATGTAACTTTGAAATCATCAATATTAACATTAGCGGAGTTAAAGTCAAATACCTCTCTGATGTCGATCTCTTGACGATTAGTGTTTTTGTCAAAGTCTTCCTCTATAGCCATCAGATAGAGGTTGGCCACTTATGGTCCTTCATCATCGCTAGACTCAACACTAGTATCATTTTAATAATTTCTCTACGATCCTTCTGCTCCAAGCCCTTTATCCTTCTCATAATGCTTCTTGTAGCCCTTGTACTCTTTCTTTGAATAAGATTTCTTTTTATCTTTCTTTAACTCTTCTAGTAGATGTTTGTTGCACTTTGTGATATAATGGTATAGTTTCTTGCCACTGTAGCAAAGATATTTCTCTTGGTCTTTGCTACTACTGCTTTTGTTGTTAAAGTTCTTTTTAGGTCTTCTATTATATCTCTTTCTTATGAACTTCTTTAGTCTTCAAGTAAGCATGGCAATATTTTCATCAACATCATCATCATCACCACTTGGAATAGCCTCAGCTGGAGCTTTGGATGCAACTTCAGTTGCCTTAAGAGCAATTCCTTTATCTTTTCTCTTGCTTTCTGAGATGGTCTCTGCTATTTGGTTTAGCTCAAGCTCATAGGTAAGAAGATTACCGTAGAGCTTCTGCACTGTCATCTTATGCAGATTCTTTAATTCTCTGATAGCAATGGTTTTGGCATCCCACTTGCTTGGCAGTGATCGCATGAACTTTATGCTAATGTCCTTATTTGGATAGACCTTTCCATAAGATCTTAATGAATTTAGTTGCACATTGAATCTTTTATAAATGGCTATGATGTTCTCTCCAGGTACATGAGTGAACATCTCATACTTGTAGACACCCAAAATTTTACTTTCCTTTCACTAACAATACAGGAGGGTAAAAGCATAATTTCACCCTGGAGACAACCCCGTGGGAGGGAAAAGGCAAAATTTCACCCTGGAGGCAGCCCCGTGGGAAAACTAAAGTGCAACGTGACCCAAATACACCATGGTCTGAACGAGGATCGCAAATATAAGGATGAGGTCATCAGAAGCCACCATAGCAATCCCTGAACTACGAAATACCCAAGAAGAGCTAGCTGACCACCCTTGGGAATAAGAAGATACCTTTTAGCTAATATCTTTATCTTCCTAGACTCAGAATCAGTAAGACTCAACCTTATTTCGTAGCCTTTGGTAGAAGCCTTCTGGGATATTTGGGTACATATCTCAACTTTTCCCGGATTGATGACTGAAGGAACAAAGTTTGAGACTGCGGGGCTGACAGGGCCCAACTTCAGGTGCAACTGTGGCTAGCCGTAGGTGTACCTGAGGCTGGCCCTGAGGCTTACAATATGCCATCAACAGCTCATTTAGAAAAAAAAGGAGAAAAAGTTAGAGAGAGAAAGGCTCGAGTTTGGTAATATTATATCATCTTTGAGTTAAATCTATCACATATATAGTGTCGATGTCGAAAGAAATTTCCTTTTTTAGGAATTCCTCTTTTAGCCTTTCTACCCTTTATATTTTCTATGTGTAGAATTTCATTTAAAATGGCAATTTTGAAAAGAGTCCAACACAAAATGTCGACGATTTGAAAATTCAAAGTTATCAGTTGGTAGTAGTGAAATTGTTGTACCAACTTAATCGAATTTAGAAAGTTTTGAAAAAGGCCCAATTATTGGACTCTTTTTAACAGGCCTTGGAAACCGAAATTCATAAAGTTTGGGGGCTTGATTAAGCGGGGGAAAGGTGTTATGCACCCCCCAACTTCCGTGAAAATACGGTTACTGCGTCTTTTTAATTCCCTAATTTATTTGAAGTGTGTGTGTGGTAAATTGGGCCTAAGTGCATTATTTGGAAGTAGTGTTAAGCCTCGTTCGCACCTATATACAAAGGGTTTGACTTATTTAAAAGTTCAATTTTAATACAAGGCTTATAAGATATTTTGAAAATAGGTTTTTCAAACCCTTATACTCACATAGTAATTAAGGCCTTTGATACTTCCATTTTATTCCATATTCGACTTGATTTTATTTTATTCTCGAGATGCAAAGCATCTTCTAAAAAACAATATACATTTAAGTGTCGGGCTCCTTATGGGTATGATAGCCATCGAAGGATGTCTGAACACCACACATATGATTTACAAGCTAACTGTACAACTGAAAAGGTCTATCATGGGAACCAAATCTAGACCCGTTAGCTGGATCTTAGATCCCGTGGCTCCTAGGCTCACACAATATTATATGAATAGTCTGCATTACAAGGATACTAAAATAAAATAAATATTTAATCTAGACAACGTAAAACAAAGGATTCATCAGATAAATCCCTACCTACGTGTAGCCAAGCTTCGTGATCCCTCTAGATATAGATCTAGGGTCACATGGTTGCTTAATATTTACAAAAAAAAAACTACAAAGAAAACTAGATTTAACTAAATCTTAGCCATTCTAGCTCAACGGTTCCAGTTTTACAGCTTTTAAACCGGTTAAAAGTTAGATATGGCTAGATTTAGATAAATCTAGTCCACAAACTTAAATATTACGGATTTACATTGAATGAACAGTTAAAACTGATATTTAATCACAATAAATAGTTAATATATATTAAAGCAATAAAAAGACATGAATTTTGAATCTAGACATATATATATGTATATATATATATATATGTTAAAGCAAGAGAAAGCTTCAAATCTGAAAAAATCTTACAGTGTGCTGCAAAGAAGGCTTCAGACTTCTTTTGAAGCTTGAAAACTCAGTTTCCACCAGTTAAAATTTGATACATCGTAGTATATATGTATACAAGTGTTTAGAAAGAAAAACATTGAAGTTTGGAACACTATAGAAGGGGTTAAGAGCTGAAATGGACATAGTTTTCTCTTTTTTCCTCTTTTTTTCTTTCTTTCTATGGTTGATGGGGGCTCTATTTATAGACTAAAGTAGCCACGGGTTTACCTACAGCTGCCCAGGTGGGCACGAGCCCCGTGGGTCCTGTTGTCTCGAACTATGTGCACTTGGATCAATGCACAATCTACTCAAACCTGTATAACTTTCAATCCGGGCATCCGATGGAGGCATGTTATACCTTTCCGGAAAGTCCTCGATGAGAGCTACACAATGACTTGTGATTTGACATTTTCTGAATTTGGGAAGATGGGTCCATGACCAGATGTTTGAGTCTTCGCAGTCTATCAGTTGAGTTTCCTTGTGCTATTTTTTTCACTCAGGATTGACGTTATGGTTCTGGATGACCTTCACGGTAGTGGTTCTACTTGATTGATGTTGAGTTGGTAAAATATTTATTTTCCTCTATTGTGTTGGTTCCAGGCTTGATGCAGTTGTAACTGTCTTTTCTAAGGGTTATCTTTGAGATTGGACTGCTATTGACCTCTGTCAGTCCTCGGGATGGTCTCGGAGGTTGGTTTATTATTTCTCGAAGTTGTTGTTGGGGTTTTGGCTTAATCTCCTAGGGTTGGACTTGATCTCCCGTAGTTGTCTCCAGGGTTTGGAGTTGATCTCCCTAGGTTATCTCAGGGTTTGGCTTTGATCTCCCGGGGTTTGACTTAATCTCCTGGGGTTATCTCTGGGGTTTGAATTTGATCTCCCGGGGTTATCTATGGGTTTTAATTTTGATCTCTCAGAGTTATCTCCGGGGTTTGAATTGACCTCTCGGGGTTGTCTCCGGGGTTTGGCTTGATCTCTCGGGGTTATCTCTGGGGTTTGAATTAATCTCCTGGGGTTGGATTCGAGATTGTCTCTGGGGTTTGAATTGATATCCCAGGGTTGTCTCTGTGGTTTGATTGGATCTTGACTTCTAAAGTTATCTCTGGAAGACAAAAGACGATTCTTCCCTCATGCATGGTTAGTAACAGGAACACAAAATTTTGAGTGTCTATAGATGCCCCTCTTTATCATGTTTATGCAATATAATGGAATGAACAAGATAAAGATTACTAAACACTTGAAATATGACAAGATTTAAATGATGTCATGCAATGAAACATAATAAGATGTTATGTGATCTGACTACTTTTGTGTGGAATTACCTTCAACAATATTCTACCACTGACTGCTCCCGCGCATTTCTGATGAGGATGAAATTGTCACTGATGATCTCCACTGAAATGTCTTAATGTCTACTCGAACGGTAGTTCATCAAGCTTTCATCATCGGATCTTCCCCGATGCTACATTGGATTGAAGCCAATGGTTGAAATGTCCATCAGTGTTGTTGAAACTGATTTGATGTTATGTTGTAGAAATGTTTTCAAGATCCCTAATGGGGAGACTTCCTATGGTTGAGACCATTAGATTTTGACGTTGAGGTTATCACCAATGTCATTTGTCTTTAGATAATCTTTCTGACTATACTTTCGCCGAGATGTTCCTCTACTTTTTACGAGTAGGCATCACTGGATTTTTGTTGTTGTTACGCTGGGGTTGTTGCCAATGGCCTGGCTTTCTATCGGGTTGATACTGATAGTTTTGCTGGAGATAGTAATTTTATTGCTTACTTCCATAATATCCTCAAAACACCTACTCGAACGATATTTTTGTGAAGGTTGACCATCACCAGGTTTCCTTGGTGCTTACTTGAACAGTAGTTTACAATGGTCTAAAAATCACCTAACCTTCGCGGGGCCTCGACTAGGGATTTATATAATCGATTCCATCATCGATCCTCCCCGGGGAAGATAGTTCTCCACGGATTTCATCATCGGATCTTTCATGATGCTGCACTGGAGTTGTTGCCAATGATTTGCAATATCAGATACTCTGACCTTCGTTGAAGTTGTTTTCAATGGCTTACATCATCGTACCATTCCTAATGCTACATTGGAGTTGTCATCAACGGTTTACACTATCAATCATTCTGACCTTCATTGAAATAGTTTTCAATGGTTTACATCACCGGATCATTCCTGATATTACGCTGGAGTTGTCGCCAATAGTTTATATTATCAATCATTATGACCTTTATTGAAGTAGTTTTCAAAGACTTACATCACCAGATCATTCCCAAGGGTACGCTGGAGCTGTCGCCAACGTTTTACACTTTCAATCATTTTGACCTTCGTTCAAGTAGTTTTCAATGGCTTACATCACCGAACCATTCCCGAAGCTACGCTAGAGTTGTCACCAACGGTTTATAATGTCAATCATTCTGACCTTTGTTGAAGTAGTTTTCAACGACTTACATCACCAGATCATTCCCGATGTACGCTGGAGTTTCACCAACGGTTTACACTGTAAATCATTCTGACCTTCGTTGAAGTCATTTTCAGTAGTTTACATCACCGGATCATTCCCGATGCTACACTGGAGTTGTCGCCAATGGTTTACACTATCTGATGTGCTTAATATCTCTACTGGGTACATCTTTCTGATAAGTTATACCTAGAATGAATTTTGACATTTTGATGCATTCAAGACCCATGGTTCATAACACTAGACCTTCCTGATGTTTTGACAAGGGAAGTTTTCAATAATCTCTATCATTAGCTCTTTGAACCCCACATCCGGGTTAGTATCAATAAATTACATGTAGATCAGAAGTTTGTCATCTGAATTTAGGGTTTTAGGCCATTTCTGCTCCATCGCGTAGCACATTTTTCCCTGATTTAACTTTTTAGCTTCTGGGAAATCCGTTCTAACTCAAATTTGATCGAGCCAAAGGGGTCGAGACCCACCCTGGATGGCTACAGGTATACCCACGGTTGCCGTGGGTTGACCCGCGGCTCCCATCAAGTATATTTGCTCCTTCCCTTCTCTTTCACAAGTCATTTTCAAGTTGAACCAAATAGAAAATCTAAAATTTCCTCTTCAGGTCTACTAAATTCGGGCTAATTTATGCAAAATCCATCACCGTAAAAACTTCTACCCTACTCTGGTAACATTTACATGTTTTTTTTTCAAGTTTTGACTGTTAGAACGTTAGATTTCATATATAAATCTTCTAAACACAATAGAGTGAATATGCATGGTCATATGACTTGATAAAAATTATTCAACTTAGTAAATGCTCATATCTCATATTTAACCATGCTGAATGTACTGATGTGAAAAAAATTGACTTATGAGACAGTCATTTGACACCCTTTTTTGCTAGTTTATTCATTATATTTGAGGACAAATGAACATGGGTTTTTAAATAAAGCACACATGGTAATTTGACTGCAATGGTGGGTTCGCATATGAGATGTTCATGACTTTGGGTTGGTGTGTTACTGAATGGCCACCTAGTTATGCCTATGTGCTTGTGGACAATCCATTTTACAAAGGAGACTCTAGCAAAATTTTCTCACGAGTCTGAGCATTTAATGAACATGTAATTTTAACTCTGTTGTGGATGTATGTTAACACAATGCATGTATCAGGACTTAGATTATGCATGAATCAATGATTTGAATTTAATGAGCTTTAAGTTTAGAACTTACGTCACCCTTTCTGAGGTGATTTAGAGACTTTGCTTAGATTATGGATCCAAAATAGTATATTAGCTCTTGTAGGGCCTCCGCAGGTATGAGGAAGAGAGATTTTGATGTTCCTCAACCTCGTGCATCCCGGTAACCTCGTCGGTTGATCGAGTCAGTGATTCGCCCTATCCGGGTTGATAGGCCAGAGGCTATAGATAAAGAGGATGATGCTCTTATTGTGGGTCCTACTCATTCTTCCATTCCCTGCCGAGAGATTCTAGCTATTTACGTGACGATTCCAGATCTTCTTGATGATTTGGGTCGTCATCCCTAGATCTACCTTCATGCGAACGAGGTAATAACCGTTTCCATATTTCGTTTCCCACTTTTGGGGCAAAGGGTTGATCTTGATGTGTAATTTGATGTAAGTTCCTAATTTTACTCAGCCTAAGGGGAATTGGTTTAGCATTCATTCCTTGTACCAGACCCTTCATCCAGAGTACAAAAAGATTATCCATTCATGGGGCTTTTAGACTTTCTTTTCTATTCCTCCCTGACGCTGCTCCTAGGGTTATTTGTGGGCTTTGTCTGAGTGCTGGTTCTACCAGACTTAGTCTCTCCATTTGGTGGATTGTGAGGTGATAATGAAACCGATGGACTGGTAGTTTATCATTGGGTTGGAGTTTATAGGGGCACCTATGCCTTTGGTGGCTGGTATTTCACTAGCTGTCGTTCGATCTCCTTTGGGAAATCCTGCCATGGCCCTCAAGGGTCAGACAGTCAACTCTGGGCCCTTGAGTGTGGATGGCATGAGTGGGGCTTTGACTGAGCCTCTACTTAATGATCATAGGTTTAGAGATTGAATTCTTCGGTGGCTATTCTTGATCATCATTAGGGGTTGATTCTTAGCAGAAAACTCCTCGACGGTCTTTTTTGCTTTAGTAAGCGCCACTCGTGACTTTGACTGAGGCTCATACACCTTTGCCTATTTCATTAAAGGGACGGGCCTATGCTTAGAGGGAGTGACAGAGGCTTGGCTGAGTGATGAGTGGGTTTTATACCTACGAATCGGTTCCAATTTGGACTTAAACAGTGTTGATCTTATCTATTTATGTTTGTTTTGACTTGTTTTGTGTTTATTTTATGTTTAGGAGTGCAATATGTGGCTTGGTGGTATAATGGCGGCAATACGGCAAGACTTGGAAACAAAATGAGTAAAAAGCACAACTGCAAAAATACACTCCCGGCCGGGGCGAGCATATATGCAATTATTAGATATAATTGCTTAACATTTTGATATTATATTTGATTGAATAAATGAATGATTTTATTATGGTTTTATTTACTGCGTTATATAAATGTTAACATAATAAAATTCCTTCGAATAGTGATACAAATTATATAGTTTCAAGTATGTGACTTGAACATGAGATTATATAATTATAATTAGTATCATTATTCTTAAATGTCCCTAGTCGAGTATCATTGTTGATGGGACAACAATGATGCGTTGAGACCAGTATGTGGATTGACTGATGACCAAATCGCATTGGTCATAAATATATGAGATATTAAGTCAATTCATAGGTACCTGTTAGAGAACGATGTACTGGACAGACCCACCATGAGAATTCTACGTGGAACATTTATGCAAAGTGTCATTAGCGATTCTCATAGTGACAATGATGTAATGGTCCTCCGACCTGAAATCATTATATTACTACACATATATTTATGTACTTTGATATCATCAAATGTCACCTTTAATAGGGTGGACTATAAAGATGATTATTGGGTACATCATAAATCGTGTGAGGAATATGAGTGATCTAGATGGAATTTAACCCTCCTATATATTAGGGGTGATATCCATAGGCCTCTTGATTGAGTAGGACTATGAAATGCATGGCCATACTCAAATAGTGATTTATTTCATATAGTTTACTCATTGATCAAGAAAACTCAGATTAAATTTTGAAGAGTATGACACATTCCATGACTCGAGTTTAATCTAGGATATTAAGGTTAAAAGGATTAAATTACATTGAAACATTGGTCACGAAAAAGGTTACATCGAATCATCAATCTTATTATTACTTGGGTAGCAGTGATGCATTACTAGATGTCACTCACTATTTATAATTTTATAATATGATTTTAAAATTATTGCCAACGTAATAATAACCTATAGGGTCACACACATAGAACGTTATTAAAAGGGAATTAATTTAAATTGTAAGGATTTAAATATAATATATATATAAATTCAAATTTTATTTTAATTAGATTAGGGTTTTGATTAATTCCGATTTATTGCTATATATATGATATATCAACGTTTTAGGGAAGTTATTCTTTAACCAAAAACCCTAGCCGCTCTTAGAGAGAGATTAGAGAGAAATAGTTCTGAAATCCTCATCCTAGGTGGCTAATCTGCTTGCCTTTTACCGCGATAGATGCGATTATTGGTTCATGGCGTTTGTGTGGATAATTCAGAGAGCGTTAATTTGTTTGGATTGCGTTGGAGATTCGAGCGCATCAATTTTATTTTCATAATTGGTATAATTTCTAACCACTGAGTTAATTGATTTTCGCATGGATCCTATTTTAGGGTTTCAGAATTGCCTTTAAATTGGTTTATTTTCGCTGCGTTTTTGTGCCGAAATCCCTATAGTGGTATCAAAGCTACTTGCAAAATGATTAATTCAGATAATGTGTTTAATTATTTTCGATATATATGATATGTGATGATACAATTTTACTGATCTGAAATTGATTATATTATTTTTGATATATATGATATATGATGATACAATTTTACTGATCTGAAATTGAGTATATGATATTCTGTAATCGACATATTCTGGTATTATGAATATCAGTAATAGATATGCATGTATATGAAGTTCTGTTAATTGTATCTTAAATGGCGTAATAACAGTATACAAATTCTATTCTAATTAGATTAGAGGCATGAAAACTTGATTTAATATGATTAATTGAAACTAGACATATATGATATGTACTAGGTGTATTGTTATTATGAGTATTTTGGTGGATTGAATATATGATTCTGAAACTGTTTCTGAGATTCATATGGAAAAATTCTACAATACAGATTGTAGTTCGAATTTTTTTTTACCGATCAGCCGGACCACCGCCAGGGGGGAGACCCCCCATGGACCCCCCACCCCCCCGTCGTAGCGCACGATGGTCGTGACCCCAATATTTGATATATAGTTTTCTTTGATTATATATATTTTGTTATGTGCTTATTGTGATATGTATGGTGCACAGTTATGGCCTTTTAACCCATAGGTTAGTGGTTTTGGTTTTGAAATATGGCTTGCATGTCATGTCTTTCTATAAATTCTGATGTAACATTCTCTCCTCATCTAAATCCCCTCGAATGTATCTCGAGGTTTCTTTATATCATGTAATAATCTATTATCGATGGAGATGACAAGATGAAGATCACGATGGAAAGATGATGATGGAGATGAGGCACATGGATGAGGAAGATTCAAGGAAGCTACTATTTTGAGATCTTTTACCACCTTAGATTGACCTTCAATCTTTCATTATCTTGAAAAGATTGATAGTGGATTGGGCCATAACTGTGACACATTTTATTTTGCACTTTATTTATGCTTGTGTATGATATGATAAATAATGTTCATGTTTAATAAGATTAAAATTGGTGAGATCTAAATTTATTAATAAAATCCCTCATTAAATTATTAACTCTAAATCAGATGCCTTTCAATGAATTACACTCATCAAGACCTTGATCAATAGATATAGGTTTGCCAAAGCAAAATACCCTATTTATCTAGGTAAGATGCAATAGGATAATTGTGATATCCAAACTGTTAAAATCATTGGGCCCGACTTATCTAAGTTATCTCAATAGGATTGTGAACTTAGAGGCATAGAGTTTGGTAGGTACCATTAGATGGACTAGAAACAATTGTTGTTTACCAAACTATCTAAGAGTTATATATGATATAATTAACAAAAGGGTTGTCTACTTAAATAATTGTGTTTTAAGAGATTAGCCAAAGCTAACTTAAGTCATAATGAAATATGGATCTTGGCACACTAGAAAGATTTAGTAGAAAATGCTTTCCGAATTAGTGGTGAGGGCTATTAATTTGAATAAAATAGTGGGAGGTATATTTTGAATGTACTATTATCAATTACATAATATTAACTCTATAATTTGACTTATTATTTTGGCACTTATAAATTATAGATATCAATGGCAAACAACAACAACACAAGTAGTCTTTCACTACGATCAGTCCTTGAGATGGACAAGCTGAGTGGAATTAATTTCCTTGACTAGCACAGGAACTTGAGGATTGTCCTCAAATAAGAGCGCAAGCTATATGTTCTTGATGGGCCAATTCCTGCAGCACCAGTTGTCACTGTACCACGTGCGAAGCATAATGCTTACAAGAAGCATCGAGATGATGCTCTGAACGTTAGTTGTCTCATGCTAGCAACCATGAACGGTGAGCTTCAGAAGAAACATAAGTTGATGGATACTTATGAGATGATCGAGCATCTCAAGAAATTGTTCAAAGGGCATGCTTGACAGGAGAGGTATGATACAAGCAAGGCGTTGTATCACTGCAAGATGGGTGAACGTGATCCAGTTGGTCCACATGTGCTAAAAATGATTGGGTATATTGAGTACCTTGATAGGTTGGGTTTTCCAATCACTCCGGAGACCTAAACTGATCTTGTTTTGCAATCCTTGAACAACAGCTACTCTCAATTGGTTATGAATTATCTAATGAATGAAATTGAGAAACCACTTACTAAGTTATTGAGCATGTTAAGAACTGCAGAGAACAACATGAAAAAGGCAGGACCCGCTCCCATAATGATGGTGCAAAAGGGAATGCTAAGGAAATGGAAAGCCAAGAAGAAGATAGGATCTAAATCGGTGCTAAACCTAATCCTAAAACCAAACAGGGCTTTAAAACCTAAAGGTGGGGTGGCTAAAGAAGGTGATTGTCATACATGGAAAACACCGACCTTTGGAAGAGGAATTGTCATGCTTATTTAGAAGAAGTGAAGAAAAAGAAAGGAAGTGTGACTTCTAATTCAGGTATATATGTTATAGAAGTCAACTTGTCTACTTCTACATCATGGGTATTGGATACTGGATGTGGTTCTCACATTTGTGTTAATGTGCAGGAACTTCGAAAGAGTAGGACTTTGGCAAAAGGAGAGGTTGACCTACGAGTTGGGAATGGAGCAAAAGTTGCTGCACTGGCCGTATGAACTTATCATTTATCTTTGCCCACTGGGCTAGTATTAGAATTAGAGGATTGTTATTATGTGTCTGCTATAAGCAAAAACATTATTTCTGTTTCTTGTTTTGACAAGAAAGGTTTTTCATTTATAATTAAAAATAATCGTTGTTCGTTTTACTTAAATGATATTTGCTGTGGTGTTGCACAATTGTTTAACGGTCTTTATATTCTTGATTTAGAAATGCTTATCTATAACATAAATACAAAACGATTTAAATCAAATGATTCAAATCCGACATATCTCTAGCACTATCGT
This sequence comes from Panax ginseng, assembly GCA_020205605.1. Lineage (NCBI taxonomy): Eukaryota > Viridiplantae > Streptophyta > Magnoliopsida > Apiales > Araliaceae > Panax > Panax ginseng. Next base: position 85,109,348 of record CM035139.1, on the reverse strand, counting down.
TTGGGCCATATAAATGAGAAACGCGTATCAAAACTCCATAAAGATGGATTTTTGGATTCATTTAATTTTGAATCATATGAAAAATGTGAATCTTGTTTATTAGGCAAAATGACTAAAGCCCCTTTCACTGGACACAGTGAACGGGCTAGCGATATATTGGGACTTATACATAGTGATGTATGTGGACCCATGAGTTGGTTAGCAAGAGGTATGTTTTATTACTTCATTACATTTACTGAAGACTTCAGTAGATATGGATATATATATATATATATATATATATATATATATATATATCTTATGAGACACAAATCCGAATCCTTTGAAAAGTTTAAGGAATTCAAGAATGAAATTCAAAACCAATTGGGCAAAAGCATAAAAGCCCTTCGATCTGATTAAGGAGGTGAATACTTAAGCCAAGACTTTGATGACCTTCTAAAGGAGTGTGGTATTAGTTCACAGCTCACTCCACCTGGAACACCACAATGGAATTGTGTATCTGAGAGGAGAAATCACACCTTATTGGACATGGTACGATTAATGATGAGTCATGCAGATCTTCCAATAAGCTTATGGGGTCATGCTATAGAGACAGCTGCATTCACAGTTAATTGTGTTCCTAGAAAGACGGTTCAGAAGACACGATATGAGATGTGGACTAGGAAACTGTAAAATCCCAAATTTTACGAATAAAGATTTAATTTTCTCGAAAGATTTTTTTCAAAATTATGGTGTGGATTTGAGACAATTTTATAGTTGTGGGTAATATTTATAAATTTTGAAAAGTATGCAAGTTATTGTATAATATTCGATTGGTCGGAGAATATTCTTTTTTGTTAGGGAATATCCGTACGACAAAATATCATTGGTGGACCCCACAACGGAATTATTGTCGGATTGATAAAGCGACAAAAATATTTTTATGAAAATAACGACGGAAGTTTTACCGTTAAAACTGTTGAACTACTCGGTAGTAAAAGTACAGTAATACACGTGGTTGCATAGTAGCACACGGTATTGATTATTGATGCTTACGTGAGAAGTCACTCAGTTTTGTTCAATTATTGCTACAGTAATTATTGCATAGTATCTCACGTTATTTGATTCAATTATTGTCAATATTTTATATATTGTTAAATCAATAATTGAGACAACGAAGTTATTAATATTATTATTTGCAATATTAACGATGTCTAGAAGTTACATCGAGGAGAGGTTTAGTCAATGTAATTGCGGCGCTTGAGGAGAGAAATATTTATTGAAAGCCCCTCTTTCCTGTGAACGACATGGTAGACTAATATTGTGAATTATAATAATAATGATAAATGTTGTTAAAAATATTGAGGTGATTTTTATATGAGGTATTTGTTGTATTTTGGACCCCTCATTTATCCATTTTCAAAATAATCGGTAGAAAGTTTTTTAGTATTTTTGTGGGGCCCACGTGTGCTTTTGGAAATATGATCATTTGGGGGGAGTCATGGAATGGATTTATATATATATATATAAAAATTTTGTTTTATTATTATTATAAATGTAATAAAATGTAAAAAACTTTTTATATAAAATGAATACTTTTTATAAAATTTTGTTTTATTTGTTTATAAATAGAATATATTATATTTTATTATGCATAGTGTTTGCATAGTTGCATGCATAGTATTTGTATAAAGTGCTGCATAGTGTTTGCATAGTAAAACCTTTTGATATAAAACATAATACTTTTATAAAGTTATTTATTTTATTAGATTTTAAGTAATATATATATATATATATATATATATAGTATAAATTTTGTTTTATTATATAATTATAAATAGAATATATTATATTTTATTGCATAGTATCCTTTCCATTCTCATATAAATAGGATGCTCAGTTAGAATTGAAAATCAGACTAGAAGTTCAGAGAATTCTTCTGCTATAATCTTGAGCGTATTTCTTTAGAGTTTAAGAAAGCTTTGAGCGTAGAAAATAGTGCAAGTTTTCTTCAAGTATATCCCCACCCGTCCCGTCGAAGTACTCTTCTTTATAAGGTTAGGGATATTATTATTATTGTAAGGGGTATTATTTTTTCAGATTCATGAAGAGAGCTATTGTTATTACATTCTATATTATTATGTTGGAATAACTTTGCTCTATGCAATCTCGCATACATGGTGAAATTCTTCATTTATTCCATTCTTTATTATTATCTTTGGAATAACTTTGTCTGTCGCAAGTACCGCTGCATGTGATGAAATTCTTCGTTATTATTCCATTCTTTATTATTACATTGGAATAACTTTTATGCGTATGCGGTCTATCGCATGCCCGGTGAATTTCATTGTTATTCCATTCTTTATTATTCTGTTGGAACATCTTGTCTGTGCGGATTACGCATGACCTGGTTCCATTCTTTATTATTCTGTTGGAATATCCTGTCTGTACGGATTACGCATGATCTGGTTCCATTCATTGTTACTCTGTTGGAATAACCTATCTATGTGGATTACCGCATGCATGGTGAATGATCCTTTGTATTCATTCCTTATTAACTTGTGGAAATGATCTGTCTACGTGGATTACTGCATGGCGGGCAAAAATCCATTTGCAGTTTCATATATTCAATTATACTCAGTTGGTTAAAGTTTTGGCTTCTATACTCCATGAAATTAGTAGAATATCCTTGATATTTGCGCTTCATCCAGTATCTTTTCATGGAAATATTCTTCTGAGCATTCTTGAATTTTACTCCACAAATTAGTATCATGTTGACAATTTGGACGTTATTGGTTCCTGGATAAATTAATTTATAAATCTTTAAAATTTATTCTTGAACTTGTTTCATTGAATTATCATCATCCTCATGCTTATATTATGTTGAAAGTCATTTATGGCCTGTAGTGCATAGATGGACTTGGTATGATTATGACCAGGGATTATTCGGTATAATCATGACCGTAATGTTACAAATGATGTGGAAAAAGTCCTCATTGGCCCGTAGTGCATTGATGGACAATTTTTGGTATGATTATGGCTATGGATTCTCTTCGGCCAAGGGTGCAGAGATGAATTGTTTTATGGCATGATCAGGACCGTTGATGAAAACACGATTATCTTTAGCCCATAGTGCATGTATAATTTGTGGTTGTGATACTAAAGAATGTCCTTGGCCTGTAGTGCAGGGATGATTTGATGATGTGGATTATTTATTAAGTTGAGTCTCAGCGATAAAATTTGTGATAAATCTTTTAAATCATAGAAGATAGTAGATTTTATGCTCTACTTGGCTCTTCTAATGGATTGCTTATTCCACTGCAGTTGTTGATCTAAAACTTGTTGTCCATTATATTCTATCAGTTGTATATTGTTGAAGGCTAAGGATAATTTATTATGCATTATCTTAGTCATAATATTTCTTACTAGGCTAGTTGAGCTCACCCTTTTGCTTTCATTGTTCTCTTCAGGAAATGAGAATGTAGTAGGGACTAGTCGGGGAACGGAGTGACGGTCCAGATGATAGCATTAATAGTCCTCACTATTCTATGAAATAGTGTGATAATAAATGTATTGAGGACTTATTTTGAGTTTGAATACTGTCTAGAAGACAATATTTGTATTAAAACTCATAGCTTATGTTGTATATTTAAGGTTGTATTTGTATTACATACCATGTATTTGGCGACTCGTAATAGGTGATGTATACCTATTTTGGGGGCGTCACGGTTAATATCGAGCTTAGGATATGATCACTTTGGTGAGATGTGAGACAAGAACTAGGAGGGGAGAGACGGGGAATTCCTTCGCTAGTATGACCTACCTAAGTTTATTTGGTATTTAATTGGTCGGTCAGAGTATATGGATAATATGTGATATGTTAAATAACCCTTGTTTTATGATAGTGTTTGAAAATGGCATCTGAAAATGTTGAGATCAGTAATGAAGCACATGAGACCATTGAGTCACCAACGATCAATACCCAGGATAATGTGCAACAGGAAGACAATAATCCTCAGGTAAATAACAACACCGATCAGATGATGAATGATGGGATGTTCAGAGGCTTTATGCAATTCATGAAACATCAGGTAAGAGAGACTCCTGTTCAAAATATAGGTGGAAATAATGGCAACCCACGGTCGGTCACCGCTAAGCAGTTCAAGGAGCTGGGACCACCGGAGTTTTTGGAAAAGCCAGAACCACTTAAGGCAGAGACATGGATAAAGTAGATCAACAAGATATTTGATGTCTTGGAATGCTCAGAGGAGCAAAAGGTTCCATTCGCCACCTGTATGTTGTGTGAAGAAGTAGATCATTGGTGGGAATCTGTAAAACGTACCCAGCCTGACGCACTCAAGATGTCTTGTGAGAAGTTTTAATAATTATTCAACGACAAGTACTTTCCTGAAAGTATTCGTCACATGAAGGAGGTAGAATTCATCAAGCTGGAGCAAAACAATATGATCCTGTCACAGTACGAGGCTAAGTTTGCGGAGTTATCCCGGTTTGCATCCCATTTGGTCGATAATAAGGAGAGAATGACGCGAATGTTTCTGCGAGGTTTGAAACCCGAAATACGTCAATACCTAATTTCTCACAAACTTTGTTTATATTCAGATGTTGTGAATAGGGCTCAGTTATTGGAGCGCGATAATGAGTCAGCATAACCAAAAGGCAACGACCAACAACATGATAATAATCGTACCGGTGGCAACGGCCATTGGAACAATGATAACCATCGTGGGGGAAATTATCATGCCAAGAATGGTAACCACTTCTATTAGTAATCATGGCCAAGATAATAGAAATGGAAAATTCAAGAAGAGAAGGTTCAATAATGATGGAAAGACAAAGAAGACCAAAGACCCGTTTCAAAGGAAGAAGAACGACCACCTATCAGTATGTTTCAAATCTGAGACAGAAGGACACATCATCCAAACATGACGCAAACAATCCAAAGCGTGTTTTAATTACGGAAGAGAAGGTCATTTAGCTCGATTTTGTCGTGTAGTGAAGTCAAGTCCACCTGGGATAGTAATGCTAAAAGATGTCCCAGACAAGTCAAATTCGGTAGTTTAAGTGAGAGAGTTTATCGAGAAACCCAAACAAAGCTATCACAGGTAAGTTAATCATATACTCTTGTGAAGTCTATACCTTATTCGATACCGGTTCTACCCACTGTAATGCCCCAGAAAATTTGGATTTTTGAGAATTAAATTTTTATTTGATTATGTGGATTAAATAAATTTAATTAATTAATTATGGGAGTAAGCTATTTGAAGGTGTTTCTATGACCTAGACATATCGAAATGTCGTAGTATTTTGGCTACGTGGTAGAATTAAAGTGTTTGAATTTTCAAGTTTAAAATAAAATCTTTCCGAGAAATTTTTCGAAAAACACTATTTACGCATTTCTGCTCGGGAATTATTGTTGAACTTCCGAGAAATACGTAATGATAGAATATCGAGGTGAGATAGAATATCCAATAATATTTCAATTATGGCAAATGCAGTTTTTTGCCTGCGGACTTAAAACCTAACAGTTAGGGAGAATGAGTTCTGAGAAGGAACTTAAATGCATATAATGAATTAAAGCAATGATCGTATAATACATAGGTATTGTACGACGTAATGGATACGAGTGTGATAAGAAGTATCATACGAGTATGTGTGAATGATGGAATGTTGTATATTAAATAAGTATACGAGTGAGAATACGAGATGAATACGTAGATTATATGTTATAAGGCTTTAAGCCATATGTAATGGATTTGTTGAATTGTGTAGGAAATTGTAATGACCAATTGGGATAATAATAAAGCCCAATACGATTTAATGTTAAAGCCCAAATATAGGAATGGTTAAAACCAATGTAATTTAATGAACAAGCCCAAGTGTTTGTTTAATTGCAAGCGCAATGTATACGTTAGGTTAATTAAACCTTAAGCCCAAAATATTAATCCAATGGGTAAAGTTTGATCCATGGGGCAACCCATGGGTGAATTGGTGACCAAGAATTAAGTGTGTTGAGCAAGTAGACTTAAGTGTTAAGCAAAGGATAAGTTAAGTAACTTAAAGGCTAAGTAAAGTGCTTATGTGTGATAAGCAAGTAAAGTGCTTATGTGTGATAAGCAAGTAAAGTGCTTAGGTGTGATGAGCAAGTTAACTTAATGGCTAAGTGTTGTGATGGCCAAGTAACTTATTTGGTGAGCAAGTAAACTTAGGGTTTAAGTAATGAATAGTATGGAGGTTTATTAAGGAGGTGGAATGGCTTATTGACCATTAAGCCCTCAATTAGGATTTCCTATAAATAGGAAGCTTGCTAGCTCATTTGTTAGTTGTTAGATTTTCATCCAATAACTTATAGCTTATTGGTTAGAGAGAAAAAGCTATAAAAGCTAGAACAAGTTAGCCTTTGAGAATTCAAGAAGCAAGAAGAAGATTAAAGATTAACCAAGTGATTATCAAGGGTAAGAACTTAAACCATGAATCTCTTTCTCTTCCATTGTTAGAGAAGTGGATAGTGGTAGAACATGTATGCTAAGGAATGATAAGAATGATTAATCAATGGACTTAAGCCGTATAAGTCATAAATAAGTAATTCAAACTTAATTAAGTTATGAATTTATGAAGAGCTTATATGAACTACTCACATGTGTACTTTAATAAGATTATATGATAATAAGTAGCAAGAATGGTGGTTAAAAGACTTAATCTATAATAAGTCACGAGAAAGGAAGTCATAAGTAGTTTATACTTTTATAAGTTATAAACTCACAAAGAACAAGTAATAACTTATCATGTTTATAAGTTAATGAAGTATGTATGTCAAGATGCTAGTATGATGGATTGAATCCATTTTAAATGATGAACAAATCATAAGAAATAAAGTTAAGGCAAAATTTACGAGTTTAGACAATAATCGTCGAATTCGTGAAATTCTCGAAATAAAAGTCGAATTTTGATATTGAGCTTGGAAACATTAGTTTTCAATGGAGACAAGTCTTATTTGGCATTATAGAGTTGCGGACTCGAGAATGACCAAATTCTGACTTAGAACGAAGAAACGAGCGTTGAACGTTCATGAACGTTTACCGTTTTTATTAAAAATGGACTAATAGGTGAATTTTTAGCAAACAAAGTCAAATAGACAAAATTATTGCATGAACTCGTAGAGTATGTAATTTGTGAACCGTAGGCTCTTGAATGAGCCAATTCGGACTTATAACGAAGAAGTTATGAGCACGGGAATCTCACTTAAGATATTGTCTGTCAAAAATTTTCTGGTGCTGAGGATTGGCGCCGTGGCGCTAGTCAAGGAAAAATATGTGGCGCCTCAATGCCAAGAATGGTTATGAGCTTATTGAATTTAACACATGATCGATTTGGAATTTGAAGGGACTCACCATGCAATGACGAGTTCGGGTCTTTAGTTTACAGAGGTTTGCTTGTGCAGGCTATCAAGTAAAGGGAGCTAGCCTTATGGTTTTGACATGAAAGAATGTGTGTAAGGAGAGCATGAACGGTAACTCATTTGTAATGAACTAAAGTTTAATTATAATATTGTTAAGATATGTTTAAACCTTAATTATGATCATTTAGGGTTGAAGTAAATCTATTGAATGTGAATGTGAATGTGAATGTGAATGTGAACGGAATGCAATATGCGTACTGAACCAAATGACGACGAGTAATGATTTAATAACATAAGGATGGTAGTAAGCCGTGAGGAAGGATGATTAACTCAAAACGAGTTGTATTAATGAAATAATTTATGTTAAGTTATAGAAGAGAAAGAAGTTGGAAAGAATGATGTAAAAGATAATGGCAAGCCGGAACCAATAAATAACAAATCTAATACAAGATTAGATTGAGAAGAAGGGTAAGATTCATTAGGAACCATGTATGTTCATTCATGACCTAATGTGGTATGTTATGTGGTTATGTGTGTTGTAGACCGTAAAGACTCAAAGGAAAAGTAATTTCTTTGTGGCAGGATGTGATGAATTAGAATTTTTGAAAATTATTAAAATAAGAATTTAATAAATAAAATTCTTATTATGATATGAGAGAGTAATTTATGTTACATATAAATGTATATGTTAATATGTTATGATTGTGAGATCGTAAATAATTAAAATATTTATCAAGTAAAATAAGTATTTTAGTTGAAGTATTTATGGATTAAAATAAATATTCAATGGAAATTATTATGGAATAATTTATTTAATTATGATGATATTAAATAAATTGATGATAAATAATTTTATAATTTGTGCATATTTATTACGTTAATGTGTTAGTGATTTTCTAATTTAATTAAGTAATTAAATTAGAGGATTAATTATTGTTAAATAAAATTATAATTATATTGGCTAAATAGAAGCTATAATTTTATTAGTAAGGTTTAATTGGATTTATTAATGAATTGAGATTAATTCAATTCAAATAGTTACTGGGTGTGACAAGGGTATCATATGATAAGAAGGATTGTTAAAAAAAATTAAATTAAAAAGGATGTTTTGGGTGCTAGCCAAACATGGCCTAGTGACCCTTTGAGTGCTAGCCAAACATGGCCTAAAGCCTAAGGCTAAAGCTAGAAGAGAAAATACAGAGGGAGAGAGAGCTCTAGAGAGGAATTGGGAGGCAATTGAAAGAGAAATCCTTGAAAACAAGAAGGAAGTAGCAATTCTCTAACATCTCATAACAAAGCTAAACAAGAATTAAGAGGTAAATAACTTAGTTTCTTCTTAGTTTGGGTGTTCTTGAGTTATCCTTTAAATTTGAAAATATAGTTGGATGAATTGCTAAATATGTTATATATATGTATTGTTAGATGTTTATAATCTTTTAGTTGTTATCTAGAAATGATTTTCAGAAATCAAATCCATGAAAACATGTTTTAGAATGAAGAAATTGAGTTTTATTGATATATATATATATATATATATATATATATATATATATATATATATATATATATATATATATATTAGGGCTTGTTTTGGAATCAAAATTTATGATGAAGTCATGATATAATATTAAATTGATGATATATGTTGTTAGTATGTTGAATTATGAAAATAGCAAAAGTTGAATGAATCGAAATGGTAGAGAAACGAATTTGTAGTGAACGAATTCGCTAAATTGTCAAAACATGAACAATTAGAATGAACATGAGTTGTAAATTCATATTAAGGTTAGTTAATGTTTATGTTAGTTGATGGGTATTTAGTATGTTGTAGTTTTATGAGTTACAAACCTATAGAATCGAAAATGGACTGGATTGGATGAGTATTACTTATGTTATGATCATTTAAAGGAGTAAGGTTCTGTATAATCACGAAGAGCAGAGCCTGAGGGCATGTTCTGCGACTTGGAGTCGCAATTGCCATGCATCATCGGTAATAATTGACCCGCTTCGGCTGCTTGCACGAAGAAATTAAGCATACCATTTTCATATGAACTCGGATTGAAGTGATTCATGATGATCCTGAACGAGGATGAATAGAACTACAACTTTTGTGCTTTACGTTTTTCAATTTGAGGTTGTTAGGAAGGGTCAAAATTGTCATCTTTGTGACTGTTACGTATTCGGAGGTGATCGGAGAGCGTCGAGCGAGCACATACGCAAGTATAGCGCTCCCAACGATGGAATATGTTATTCTAAGTGATGTAACTTGAAAATGCATGATATTATACATGAAATATAAGATTTCCTTGCTCATAATAGAAAGCATTAGCATGACTTAGTATGTGTTTTAAAAAGAAACTTAGACGTTTTGAAAACATTATTCATGAGCATTGTGTTGTCTAAACTTCTGAACTGGTAGGATGACATACTAGTAACTTTTGGGTCTTTAAACATGGCCTATATGTGCAAACATGATAAGACTTTTATGCCTTTAGACATGATGGGTACGTGCAGACTATTAGATAGACATACTATGAACTATACATGTCTTAAAGTAGATTTCAAGTCATAAACCATGCTAGTCATATGATTACATATAAACATGTATATTGAAATTTGTTTAACCTCGTTGGTGGTCATATAGTTAGGACCTTGTTGTATGAACTTACTTAGCCGTGAAATAAATAGCAATAAAGCTATAAAGTGTAAAATAACTTAAGGTAAATACAAGAGGCACCAAACTTGGGCTAAGACCTCATAACATGTGGGTAAGATACGTGTTAACAGTTATACATGCTAAGAACCAAGATGAAACCAGAAAATACTCAACTTTGGTCGGCTGGGGGGACGGTAGCATTTGCACCATCCTGAGCCTAATTCTAGCAGCATTTAATACCACAAGGCAATTATGCCTAAGTATGGTACAATTGTACTCTTTAATAGTTGATGTATACAGATATCAGGCTAAACGATTCCTTCATAGAAGCGAGGTATATACGAACTAGTAACTCGGAACCTAGTTTGTTGGTTGTTTGTGGGAAACCACTCAGCGTACTATATTGAAACTATTAGAGACTCGATCTGTACCAAGTATAGAAAGTGGATACGCATGATGAAAATATAGAACTTGAATGAAATGTTGAGCAATGTAAATGAAGTTAGAATTCTTAAAGGAAGAATTATTTTATAAATAAGAAAATTCAAAGAAGAATCTTGAAGAGATATAAAGATAAGAAATGGGAGTTACCCTAACTCCAATAGCCAAGATAATGAATAATGATGAATAGACAATGCCTGTAAGATTAAAAGTATAAATGAAATCGTAAATGATGAAAAAGGGAAAGAGAGGGGATCGTAAAACAAAATGATCACGAGTTAATAAAAGAATTTTAAGGGAGATGATTATAGAATAAGATCACGACGTAATTTGTTTAAGTTATAAAAGAAAGATGGTCTGTAATGTTTGAATAATTATAGCTTGATGCTATGAAGATGATGTACTATGAAATAGTACGAGATAACTCACGAGGAGTTATAAATGATGTGATACGAGGAATTCGTATCGAGAAAAGAGCAAGTTAAGAGTAAGATAGAGTTAGGTGGGATTTTAATTGCGGACTCGTGTGATGTCAGAGTTGTACAAATCTTTGTATGGGCGAGGGTTTTGTGATTGCACTCAGTTTATCTCATTGATAATCATTGGAATGTTGGTGTCGCGCTATCAATGTATATGTGGCGAAAAGGTGATTCTTTTCTCATGTGTATATTTGATAGTTAGAAACTATTAAGATTAGTCAAATATTATTAGGATTAGGTGTGGTTCTTAAAACTAATGCATATGGTAAGTTCGTGACTTATAATAATATGGTATGTTTTGAACCCCTTAGTGAATGGACGCCTATGGTTTGACTAGGACAAGTTCTTAAACTCATATTATTGTGGCAAGTTCCTGAATTGCCAATGGGCGGTAAGTTTGATGAACTATATTGGGGTATAGATAAGTTATGAATGAAGAATTGAGAACTATGGGAATATATAGAATTATTAAGCAATGAATCAGTATAGAAAGTGGAGAAAATTAGGTATTCCAAATCTTTTAGCTTTGCTAGATTTTTGAAATTTATTGACTTCGTGCCGATGGTTATACTTTTGATTTTTGGAAAAAAATGTTGGGTCACACTAGTGAACCAAAGAATTTTTAAAAATAGTGCTATTATTCGTATGTCTATGCTAATTGCTTTGGCTAGACAAAAATAATTTAAAATATATCAAAATATATTTTTTTTATATATCATCAATGCATCATGGAACCTGGTGCAGAGATGATAAAACGATGGAGTCATCAATGCAGTATTACTTAGTGTTGGAGGTGATCTAAGGATCGTCAACCCACTATGGTCTAATGTAGTATGATAAAATCACCAAATGACAGAATCCTTAACAGACTGTAAATATAGTGCGGTATCATGATGTCATAAAAATATTTTTGAGATTTCTTTAAGATATGAGAATATATATATATATATATATATATGTATATTTCGATTGATGTCTGAATTATTGTAGAAGTCTATGCTATTTGATTCAGCTAGACGATTATTGAAAGATGTTCATGAAATTCAAACGTTTCTTGAGAAGTTATGCCAAACCAAATTGTTTTGGTGCAGATTCAGATATTGAAAAGCTGAGATGAACAACCCTTTTATAGGGGATTACGGAGGCGTTGAGATGTTTAATGCATAATACATTTATGACGAAGGGGTGATCAAATTAAATACGAGGGTTTTTATAGTCTTATATTTATTAAAGTTTAAGCTTGAAGATTACTTATAACTATGGACATACGCATAGCGTTTAAATGTTTATTGCACAATACATCGTACGAAGGGCTTAACACCCTAAATGCACGGAGTCCTTATAGTCTAATGACCGTTAAAGGTTTAAGTTGAAAGAGTACTTATAACCGTGGGCGTGGTTCAAGGTCTTATGACCCTCGAAATTATGATTTGAAATCTTTTAAATTCCTGAGTTATTCATACTACTTCCCAATTATTGAGCAATTGTGGAAGATTCTTGCTATTCTAAAAGATGAATGTGGTAAGGATGATATTCCTTAGAAAATAGTGAGTCGTAGAATGCGACACTGAATGATGAATATATTGAATAAGTGAGAAAAGAAATTTTGAAATGAGAAGGAGATGAGTTATCAAAGAATAATGTAAAACTTTTAATAGAAAAGATTAATAATTGTAGAAAGATCATTATGGAAAGAAGTGGTTATAGAACCCAATGAATGAATAAAGTATTAACATAAAGTTTACTTTGATAGATTGAATGAATGAAGATTAATAAATAAAATTTAGTAGCAAAAATTCTTAGAAGAATGGGTGAATGTAATATCTCGAGTGTTTATGATAATGATCCTTAAAAAAGTAAATGAATGGGTTAAAGAATATATAATACTCAAATATAATTGAGTCTAAGTAAATGTTATGAAATAAAACTTACAAGAATTTATTATGAATAATGGTGGGGAGTAGGAAATATAAAACCTATATTAAGGTAATGTGTTGAAGTTATTCAATGAAGAGATTTGATGAAAACACGAGTAAGATAGGGTTTCAAAGTGATTCCGAGGACGGAATCCTTATAAGGAGGAAGGATGTAACAACCCGAATTTTGAAAATTATTAAAATAAGAATTTAATAAATAAAATTCTTATTATAATATGAGAGAGTAATTTATGTTACATATAAATGTATATGTTAATATGTTATGATTGTGAGATCGTAAATAATTAAAATATTTAACAAGTAAAATAAGTATTTTAGTTGAAATATTTATGGATTAAAATAAATATTCAATAGAAATTATTATGGAATAATTTATTTAACTATGATGATATTAAATAAATTGATGATAAATAATTTTATAATTTGTGCATATTTATTACGTTAATGTGTTGGTGATTTTCTAATTTAATTAAGTAATTAAATTAGAGGATTAAGGATTGTTAAATAAAATTATAATTATATTGGCTAAATAGAAGCTATAATTTTATTAGTAAGGTTTAATTGGATTTATTAATGAATTGAGATTAATTCAATTCAAATAGTTAATGGGTGTGACAAGGGTATCGTATGATAAGAAGGATTGTTAAAAAAAAATTAAATTAAAAATGATATTTTTGGTGCTAGCCAAACATGGCCTAGTGACCCTTTGTTATTGTTACTGATAGGCCATAATGTATACGCATTATGTTTTTATCAGTTATATGAAGGTTACGTGTTTTGTTCCTAAAGCTTAAAGCTAAAGCTAAAAGAGAAAATACAGAGGGAGAGAGAGCTCTAGAGAGGAATTGGGAGGCAATTGGAAGAGAAATCCTTGAAAATAAGAAGGAAGTAGCAATTCTCTAACATCTCCTAACAAAGCTAAACAAGAATTAAGAGGTAAATAACCTAGTCTCTTCTTAGTTTGGGTGTTCTTGAGTTATCCTTTAAATTTGAAAATATAGTTGGATGAATTGCTAAATATGTTATATATATATATATATATGTTGTTAGATGTTTATAATCTTTTAGTTGTTATCTAGAAATGATTTTCAGAAATCAAATCCATAAAAACATGTTTTAGAATGAAGAAATTGAGTTTTATTGATATATATATATATATATATATATATATATATATATATATATATATATATATATATATTAGGGCTTTTTTTGGAATCAAAATTTATGATGAAGTCATGATATAATATTAAATTGATGATATATGTTGTTAGTATGTTGAATTACGAAAATAACAAAAGTTGAATGAATCGAAATGGTAGAAAGCAATTCGTAGTGAACGAATTAAGCTAAATTATCAAAACATGAACAATTAGAATGAACATGAGTTGTAAATTCATATTAAGGTTAGTTAATGTTTATGTTAGTTGATGGGTATTTAGTATGTTGTAGTTTTATGAGTTCTGAAACTATAGAATCGAAAATGGATTTGAATTGGATGAGTATAACTCATGTTATGATCATTGGAAGGAGTAAGGTGCATGTAATCACAAATAGTAGAGCACGAGGGCTCATTTCTGCGACTTGGGGCAGCGACTGGCTGTATCAAGGCCAATTGGGGCACAAATCAGCACTGGGCATTAATAACAGTTGGACCGCTCGACATCTTTGAGTAAATTAAGCATAACGTTTTCATACCAACTCCGATTGAGGTGATTAAAGATGATACGAAACGAGGACGAATAGAAATACAACTTTTATTCTTTACGGTTTTTAATTTGAGGTTGTTAGGAAGGGTCAAAATAGTCATCTTTCTGATTTCTATTATTCGGAGCGCGATCGAAGAGCGCCGAAAGCTTTTAGCACATACGCAAGTATAAGCGCTCCCATTTATGGAATATGTTATTCTAAGTGATGTAACATGAAAATGCATGATATTATACATGAAAAATAAGATTTCCTTGCTCATAATAGAAAGCATTAGCATGACTTAGTATGTGTTTTGAAAAGAAACTTAGACGTTTTGAAAACATTATTCAAGAGCATTGTGTTGTCTAAACTTCTGAACTTGTAGGATGACATACTAGTAACTTTTGGGTCTTTAAACATGGCCTATATGTGCAAACATGATAAGACTTTTATGCCTTTAGACATGATGGGTACGTGCACACTATTAGATAGACATACTATGAACTATACATATCTTAAAGTAAGATTTCAAGTCATAAACCATGCTAGTCATATGACTACATGTAAGCATGTATATTGAAGTTTTTTTAACCTCGTTGGTGGTCATATAGTTAGGACCTTGTTGTATGAACTTACTTAAGCCGTGAAATAAATAGCAATAAAGCTATAAAGTGTAAAACAACTTAAGGTAAATACAAGAGGCACCAAACTTGGGCTAAGACCTCATAACATGTGGATAAGATACGTGTTAACAGATATATATGCTAAGAACCAAGATGAAACCTGAAATTACTCAACTTTGGCCTAGCCAGAGGACTCAGTACAAGCTAACTACCATGCCGGACCTAATTCTAAAGAAGAAATACACGAGCAATTATGCCTGATTATTTTAACTTTGATCTGAACCTTAAAGCATATGTGTAATGATTGTCTAAAGCTATAATACTTAACATAGATGATGTTTAGGCATGAGATCATGTAATGGTTATATAAAACACAGAGTTGTTTAATTTTATTAAAGTTTGTAAAATGTAAGAACAATGTAGATCGCGTATCTATAAACTTTAAATATGTGTCGAACACATAGCGATTCAAGTGTGTGAATGATATATATGAATGTTGATGTAAAGTATGAGTTGTTAAGGTATACTTATACATACTTAGCTATTCTAAGAGCATGATGAGAAATTGAAAGGTAGGTTTTACAAACCTAGTTAGGAAACAATGTAACATTACTATTATATTAAGAATGTATGAAATACATGACTAATGGATGTGAATCCATGATTATATAACTATGTAGGATTACACGAAGTGCAGATAAGTGTTAAGAAGTTAAGTCGTAGTTCATAAACGACGAATCAGGCAAGTCTTTCAGTTCATATTTGCTATGTGAATTGATTGTTTTAAATCTTTATTGCAAAGAGCATGATATGTCTTATATATATGTTGAATGTATGAAATGTTAAAGTAAACTTATGACTACATTGATTTAGTAAAACATGCTGATTGAGTAAGGACTCAATCTTTATACTTGTTAAATGAATTGTAGCATGTATGTTGTATGTTGAGCATGTTATTATGTGTTATGTGATGCATGAAAACTATTAGATTTTGTTGGGATGTCGAGCTCAACCTTGCAAATAACCACTTTTGCAGGTTAAAGATTTAAAGTAAGCATACGTGTTACATGAATTATAGAAATCCATATTCACGAAGATTGCTTATGTTTTATGGGAAATGTATTTAATATGTTGAATGTAACATGTTGTTGAATTGTAAGTTGAGTTATGTGGTGTATATGGATACCTATTTATGATGTAAGACTTTGTGTAGTCATTTTGTTGTAACGATTCACGATATAAATTTGAATCGAAGAGATGTAATGTAAAGGTTGCGATTTAGGGTAATAAAGAAGGAAATGTATAAAAATTTTAACTATTCCACAAATTTCAATGGTTGGATTATCGTTTAATGATGTAAAATCAGAGGTTGAATGTATTATTAACGCATAAAGTCGAGAATTAAATTGTATGAATTTTGGGGTCAATTCTGTTGAATTAATCGATGGCAAGTTTTTCTTAAACATTTGTTTAACCTTCGTGTTAGCCAAGTTTTCTGTGATTCATGTTATGAAATGTATGAACTGTTTTACTAAAGGGTAGAAGCCAGTTTTACCTTGGCTAGACTAATATTGAAAAGTTGATTTATTTGTTTACAAGTCTTTCAATATAGAATTGTTAACGCTATCCTACGCCAATTATTTGGTACGGATTCAAGGTAAGCCTGAGTATGAATAAACAAATGTATTTTTTATCGATTATTCGATGGGCACGCGAGGTTGCCAAAACTTAAGCATACATATGTTTAACAGGATGTAGTGTTGATCAACATAGAGTACTATGGGCTGATCACCCAAAAGTGCTCGTAAGATATACCGGACTTACGGACTTAGTGACGGGTTGTCCTTTTCAAAGAAATTATGAAATGCTCATGGTCTTGGACCAGAATTAATGTTTTACTGAATATTGTCATTGTAAAACGTTTTGAAGGAAAAGAAATGCTATTTTGAATTATCGATAATACTTCATAACTATTGTTCAGTTATTGAAGATATACGATTCCTATGTTTCAAGCATGTTGTTTAAAAGAAATTGTTGTACTTGATGAGCTTGTTATGCTCACTCGAGCTTGAACCATATGAATGCAGTTAGGACCGAATGAACCGAGGGATCCGATAAGGATAAAGACAAGACAAAGATGAACTATTAGTTTATCTTGTACTAAACTAGTAAGTGGTATATATTATAGTATGATGAACAAAGAATGTAATGGTTTCAGAAACTAGGGACGGGATGTAATATTATTAATGTAATAAGAATGTCGTTGATACACACATTTTGATGTCATTTTGATACCATTCAATATCATCGTGGAAAAGCGAATGTGGTAGCTGACGTGTTGAGTGGAAGATCGTATGCATTTACGAGTGCGAATATACGAACATATGTGAAGATAACGAATATATGATTAGAACCGACTTTAGTCGATAATGTTAAAGCTGCTAAACCAACAGACCCGGAGCTAATGAATACGAAGAAGAAGGTTCAAGAGGGCGTTATTTTAAAAGTAAGAGTTGCTGAAGAGAGGAAATCTCAACCCTCGATTTAATTGGCCCATTTGAAATCCTCGATCGAGTAGGAAATCGTGGCTTATAGACTGCTTTCACCGCAAAGTATGTTGCGTGTTCATAACGTTTTTAACGTATTGATGTTACGCAAATATGTGGACGACCCAAACCACATTATTAATTTAGAACCCGGACGAGATAGCGGATAATTTAACGTATGAAGATGTACACGCTAAAATCTTGAAATATATTTTACGCTCAAAGGTTATACCTCGAGAGTTAGAATCGGCCTAAGTGTCCTCATTTGTTCTAAGATACCGTGCACGTACATAAATTTGAGGGAAAATTTCATAAGGAGAGAGTTGTAAAATCCCAAATTTTACGAATAAAGATTTAATTTTCTCGATATATTTTTTTCAAAATTATGGTGTGGATTTGAGATAATGTTTTAGTTGTGGGTAATATTTATAAATTTTAAAAAGTATGCAAGTTGTTGTATAATCGATTGATAGGGGAATATTCTTTTTATCGGGGAATATCAAAACATTTACCACAATTATTGGTGGACCCCACAACAAAATTATTGCCGGATTGAGAAAACAACAAAAATATTTTTATGAAAATAACGACGGAAGTTTTACCGTTAACATTGTTGAACTACTCGGTAGTAAAAGCATGTCTGTGCGGTTGCATAAGAAGAGCACCGATATATTGATTATTGAGGCTTACGTGAGAAGTCACTCGATTTTGTTCAATTATTGCTACAAGAATTGCCGTGCATAAGATCTTACGTTATTTGATTCAATTATTGTCAATATTTTATATATTATTAAATCAATAATTGAGACGACGAAGTTATTAATATTATTATTTGCAATATAACGATGTCTAGAAGTTTAGTCAAGGAGAGGTTTGGTCACCTAATTGCGCGCCAATAGGAAGAAATTCTTATTGAAAAGCCCCTTCTTTCCTGGGAACGACATGCTCGACTAATATTGTGAATTATAATAACAATGATAAATGTTGTTAAAAATATTGAGGCAATTTTTTTGAGGTATTTGTTGTATTTTTAGACCCCTCATTTATCCATTATCAAAATAATCAGTAGAAAATTTTTCAGTATTTTTGTGGGGCCCACATGTGGGGCCCACGTGTGACTTTGGAAATCTGATCATTTGAGAAGTCAAGGAAAGTTTATATATATATGTTATGTTTTATTATTATTATAAATGTAATAAAACAGAAAACTTTTTATATAAAATAGAATACTTTTTATAAAGTTTTGTTTTATTTGATTATAAATATAATATATTATATTTTATTATGCATGAAGTTTGCATAGTGCTGCGTAAGTGTTTTGCAGATAGTAAAATCTTTTGATATAAAAGCAGAATACTTTTATAAAGTTATTTATTTTATTAGATTTTAAATAATATATATAAATATATATATATATTATAAATTTTGTTTTATTATAAAATTATAAATAGAATATATTATATTTTATTGCATAGTATCCTTTCCATTCTCCTATAAATTGGATCCTTAGTTAGAAATGAAAATCACACGGTAAGTTCGGAGAATTCTTCTCCTATAATCTTGAACGTATTTCTTTAGAGTTTAAGAAAGCTTTGGTAAGTAGAAAATAGTGCAAGTTTTCTTCAAGTATATCCCCATTCTACTTGGTCGAGTACTCTTCTTTATAAGGTAAGGGATATTATTATTATTATTATTGTAAGGGGAGTATTATTTCTTTCAGATTCAAGAGAGCTATTGTTATTCCATTCCTTATTATTATGTTGGAATAACTGCTCATGCATAAATCAAGATACATGGGTGAAATTCTTACATTATTCCATTCTTTATTATTATGTTGGAATAACTGTACCTATAAGTATCGTGATACATGGTGAAATTCTTCTCATTATTCCATTCTTTATTATTATGTTGGAATAACTTTTATGCATGCGGTTTATTGCATGCACCGTGAATTTCGTTGTTATTCCATTCTTTATTATTACATTGGAACATCCCGTCTTGCCATTGCATCTTGATTACGTACGACTGGTTCCATTCTTTATTATTTTGTTGGAATATCCTGTCTGTGCGGATTACGCATGACCTGGTTCCATTATTTGTTACTCTATTGGAATAACCTATCTATGTGGATTACCGCATGCATGGTGAATGATCCTTTATATTCATTCTTATTAACTTGTGGAAATGATGCATTTACGTGGATTACCGTGCATGGCGTGAAAATCCATTTGCGTTTCATATATTCTATTATACTCAGTTGGTTAAAGTTTTGGCTTCTATACTCCATGAAATTAGTAGAATATCCTGGATATTTGCGCTTCATCTAGTATCTTTTTATGGAAACATTCTTCTAAGCATTCTTGAATTTTACTCTATGTGCGAAAGATCATGTTGACAATTTGGACGTATTGGTTCTAGATAAATTAATTTATAAATCTTTAAAATTTTTCTTGAACTTGTTTTATTGAATTGTCATCATCCTTATGCTTATATTATGTTTAAAGTCATCTGTGGCTTGTAGTGCATAGATGGACTTGGTATGATTATGAACCGGGATTATTCGGTATAATCATGACCGTAATGTTATAAATGATGTGGAAAAAGCCCTCATTGGCCCGTAATGCATTGATGGATAGTTTTTGGTATGATTATGGCTATGGATTCTCTCTTCACCAAGGGTGCGAGAGATGAATTGTTTTATGGCATGATCGTGAGATAGTTGATGAAAACACGATTATCTTTGGCCCGTAGTGCATGGATAATTTGTGGTTGTGATACTAAAGAATATCCTTGCCTCGTAGTGCGGGGATGATTTGATGATGGGATTATTTATTGTTTGAGTCTCAAATGATAAAATTTGTGATAAATCTTTAAATCATAGAAGATAGTAGATTTTATGCTCTACTCGACTCTTCTAATGGATTGCTTATTCTATTGCTGCGGTTGTTGATCTAAAACTTGTGCGTCCATTATATTCTATCAGTTGTATCTTTACATTGAAGGCTAAGGATAATTTATTTTTCATTATCTTAGTCATAATATTTCTTCTTTGGGCTAGTTGAGCTCACCTGAACGCATAGAAAATCGAACTTTTATAAATACTTTTAATAATGAATAAAATAATATTATTTATTATTATTGTGTGTTGATAAGATGAATGTAGTTCTATAACCTAGAAGCGTCTTGAAACATCGTAGTATTTTAACTCATTGGATGAATTAAAGTGTTTAAACGATGAAGGCATGCAAGTATTCTAACCCTTTGCATCACAATCCAGTTTGGTTTAGTAGAGTATCGATGCTACGCTAGTAATAAGTGAAGTAAGTATTCTTGATACCTATTATCGCTATCTCTTCTACATGAAGTTTAGAGAATGGGGATAACGATGAAGTTGTCAATAAGCCATTAAGTCGACAGTAATCCCCAAGAACTTCATATGATGTTAGTATGTTCAATATATATGAGAACAGACTTATGTTATAAGTGATTCTATCACGATGAGAATAAGTCATGTTTAATGTTTACCGAAGTTATATTGGTGTGGTTTTCAATCGAAGGAGACAAGTCATAATCGACTTAAGTATCTACTTTAGCTAAAAAAGAACGCTTCCATTCTAAAAATGAATCGCTTAAAGGATTAACGATGCACGTGAGGTTGCCACAACAAACGATATATTATAGAGTAAGGACGCTTAATAAAATGCAAAGGTTGCAACATAGAGTACTACTGGACCTGATCACCCGTAAGTTCTCGTAAGCTATGCCGACTTATGGACTTAGTGTTTAGTCATCCTTTTCAAAAAGAGAGATTATGAACTCGCTCCACGCCTTGGAGCCTTAGTTGATATTCTACTAAATATTATTGTTCGAAAAACATTTTGAATGAAAAGAAGTGCTATTTTGAATTATCGATAGTACTTCGTAATCTATTGTTCGCCATCAAGATATATGTGTTCTATGTTTCAAGCATGTTGTTTATTAGAATTGTAGTACTTATTTAGCTAGTCATGCTACACTCTGCTTGAACCATATGAACACGTACCAAGATCAAGCTTTTATCAAGGCTCGTGCAAGGATAAGGGCAAGGCTTAAGACGAACCCTTAGATTACATTTATGTAATAGTATAGGTGAATCCATTGTAATATATTGAATATTATGACAAGAATGAATGAATGGGTTATAAGGAACCCGGGAAATGTAATATTATTTGGAATATATAGAAAGATATATTAGTCCTTAGAGACTATTCAATTGAATGAATGAATGAATGGTAAGACCGCAGTAAGACCATCTGCCTTCAAGTTGAAGAGACCCGATTGAAGGCCATAGGTTTAGGTATCAAAGGATTAGGTTATAAAACTTATAGATTAAAACCTTAAGTTATAAACTTAAGAGAAGTCAAAGAAGTAAAAGAAGAAAATAACCTCATAAAAATGCATTACGATATTATGTGTTTAGATATTCTACCGACATGCATACTAATCAACTTAATTGTTTTTTGTGTAGATGTCGAGTAAAATGTAATTTATGTAGATGGTTAAGCTTAATAGTGAAGAGTCGGTGAACCAAGTAAAAGGTTATACCGAACCCTATAAACAGGCAGAGCTGGTTGTGGTTATTGAGTCTAGACAGACCGATGATGCCGACTATATGTCAAAGATTCGACGGGATGATAGAGGAGGGAAGTGGAGAGATGTGTCCTTTAATCCAAAGAGCTATAGCAGTCAGAGATAGCTCCTGGGGGTCAATGATGTCTCCTGCTTATGTTATTGTTTGATAGAAATATCCATTACATGTTAGGAAGTCAAGGAGCCGAAGAGTTAGAGCTCAAAATGGTTATAGAGAGACAAGACTAATGTGGAGTCCACGCATGGAGCAGTGAACATAACGCAGAGGATTTTGCCAAGGACAAAGTCCACGACTGAAGCATGCAGGCCTTTGAGCCTCAAGGAGGAGCGAAAGACCAAAACTGCTGTGAAGATAGGGAGAAATGTCCTATATCCATAGGGTTCTCACACGTATTTCCAAAAGCAGTAGCAATGTTATCCCGTAGAGTTGGGGCAGACGCGCATACTATCAAATTGATATGACATTTACATTTCCCGCTTTGCCAAGGCGCATTTTAATAATGTCTTAAGGCATAATGTAGAGTAGTAGTCAGAGTAGTATATAAATATTTTTGTAACTAGTAGTGACGTAAAGCCCTTATCAGTATAAAGAAGGGTAGCCTTTGTAAATCCTATTTTTTTGCAAAGCGATAACGAAAGTAATGTATCGCCTTAGGCCGGTATGTAAATCGATGTAGTATTATACTAGGAAGAATGAATATAAGTCCTTTTTATGGAAAGTAACGAGTAATGGATGTCGGAGTTATTGCTTAGTATTAAATGATAACTAATAAAGAAAAGGAATAAATAACGAATGCGCTTATTGTATCAAAGAAATGTCACCGAAGAAGAGTACAATGTAATCATGTGTTATAACGTGAATCAACCCCGAGGGAGGTCCTGTTAATCTAATACAGAGTTTGTTAACCTGCTAACAACCGCATTTAATGTAATAATGGCTAATATTCTCAGAATCCAAGAGTAGAATGAGCTACTACCTTTAAGGATTTCAAGAGCGTGGGTCTCACGGAGTTTAAAGGAACTACGGACCCTATTGAAGCCCAAACGTGGGTTAAGAGAGATAGAAAGGTATTTGTGATAGAAATGTCGACGAGGGCCCAAAAAAGGTTGTTTTCGCAACCTATATGATGAAGAGGCCAACTTTTGTTGGAAAGCCAATCAATCTGGGGCCGGATATCAAATCTGACGTGGGAGAGGTTCAAGGAGATATTATTCGAGAACTACTTTCCCACGAGCATGTAAGGGAGGATGGAGATGTGGTTTCTCGTGTTGAAGCAAGGGGACAATGACGGTTCCCCTAACACGCCAAGTTTAATGAATCGGCAAGGTTCGGCTTCACACCAAGTGGATATTGAGGTGAGGAAGGCGCGATGGTTCGAGCAGGGCTTGAAACCCTGTCTTTATAACCGTATATCAGTATTCCAAAGTACTTCTTTTGGAAACATTTTAGAGAAGGCGATAATCGACGAAGGTGGTAGCGAGGCGCCGAGTCAATACCACAAGGACAAGAAGAGTGAAGGTTAAAGTAAACGGAGAGTAAAAATTGAGAGAGCCAAAGTGGTAGTGGTGAGGGTCAAGAGGAAGGTATTTAGCCTGGGAATACAGAAGTGAAGCAAAGAGACCCAAAGAGAAGAATGGAGGCCCAGAAGACCAAAGGGAAGGCTCACATAGAGTTTGTCTCAAAGGGAAGGTCGCTCTGTTACAATTATGGATGAGGGGCACATCATGCGCCTAATCGTCCGGAAGTCCGAAGAAGAATCACGGATGCTTTGTGTGTGGATCAATCCATCACATGGCAAAAGAACTCGCCCAAGAAGGGAACGGAATCGGGAATTAAAAGTAATAGCAATAAATTAGCTTATTAGTGGACCAACGCAACGCAGTAGTCGATGGGTCAGCACTTTAATACGATGTACCAAGATGCGACAAGATCGGGAAGTCATCGTTGTAAGTATTATTCCGATCAACGATATCAATGCGCGCACGGTTGCTTGATTCGGGCAAGCTACTTGTTCGCTTATAGTATGCAATTTTGCTAGATGATTAGGATTACTTCCGAAAAGTTGTCTATACCTTTAAATATTAAGGTAGCGAATCGTAAGAGATAATTCCCGTTGAAGATATTCATAGGAGTTATTGCGCAGACATACCTGGGTTGTAAATTATCGGTAGATTTGAAACCGATAAAGTTAGAGAATTGACGTAATTTCTAATGGATTGGTTAGTTAACCATTGGGAAATTATAGATTGTCAAAAGAAATGTGTCAATATTAAGACGTTAGAAACAACCTCGTGTAGTATTTTACGAGAATAGATCAGTCGGGATGTTCGTGGTTGTCTAACCATGACACAAACTAGAAAATTACCGAGAAGGGATGCGAGGTTTATCTATGCTCATGTTGTTGATACCTGGAGAGTGGTAGCAACCATGGAACAAATACCTATAAGGAGAGAATTCGCCGATGTATTTTCGAGTGAATTGTCGGGTCTTCCGCCGAATAGGGAGACCGAGTTTGTGATAGACTTTGTTCCAGGAGCGGCACCAGTTTCCAGGGCACCGTATCGTATGGCGCCAGTGGAGATGAAGGAGTTGATGGTGCAGTTGCAAGAACTATTGGACCGGAAGTACATTTAACAGAGTGTTTCACCATGGGGAGAACCAGTACTGTTTGTCAAGAAGAAGGACGGATCGTTAAGATGTGTATCGACTACCGAGAGTTGAACAAGTTAACGATAAAGAATAAATACCCATTGCCTAGGATTGATGATCTCTTTGATCAGTTGAAAGGGGCTAAGTATTTTTCAAAAATAGATTTAAGAATGGGGTATCATCAGTTGAAGGTTATGAAGGAGAATGTACCAAAGACAAGATTAAGGACTCAAGTTATGGTCATTACGAAGTTTCGTGATGTCATTTGGAGTTGATAAATGCGCCAAAGAAAGATTTATGGATATGATGAACGTAATGTTCAAACAATATTTGGACAAGTTCATCGTGGTTTTAGAGATGATATTTTAGTCTATTCTAAGATGCCGTAAGATCATGCGTTTAAGAACACCTAAGATTAGTGTTGGAGACACTAAGGAAGGAGAAGTTGTATACCTAAATTCAATAAGTGTGAATTTTGGTTGAAGAAGGTATAATTTTAGGTCATGTCGCCGACCATGAGGGGATTTTAGTAGATCCAAATAAGGTAGAAGCCGTGAATGAATTGGGAACAATGTAAAATGCCGAATGAGGTGCTATGTTTCCTAGGTTTAGCGGGTTACTATCGAAGATTTATCCAGTGATTTTTTGAAGATAGCTACTCTTTTGACTAACTTGACGAGGAAGACGATGAAATACGCTTTTGACCGATAAGTGTGAGGACAAAGCCAAGAACTCAAGAAGAGGTTGAGTGAAGTGCCTATTTTGTCATTGTCTAATGACACAGAAATTTTAGAAGTTTATAGCGATGCTCAGATAGAGGACTTGGTTGCAGTGCTTTCATGCAAAGATGGCAAGGTCATCACAGATGCATCTAGGCACTTGAAGGATTATGAGAAAGTTTATCCTACTCATGATCCGAACTCGCCACAAAGAGGTTTTTGCTCTAAAGATATGGAGACATTATCTTTATGGAGAAAAATGTGAGATATACACTACCATCGCTTTAAAATATATCTTCACATAGAAGGAGTTGAATATGAGGCGAGGAGATGGTTGGAGTTGATAAAGGATTACGACCGTGAAATCTCAGTATCACCTCGAAAAGCCAATGTAGTTGTCGATGCCTTAAGTAGGAAGGGCTCCGAAAAGTTGTCTTTGTTAACGACTCAAACCGAAAGTTAATAACGTAGATGGCTAGGATGGAGTTGGGAAGTGAAGTTGCCAAGTGAAGGAGGGCAAATTTTGTTTACAACGGAGATGCACCTACTATCGTAGAGAGAATCAAGGAGTCGTAGCTTCAAAACTAATGAGTGTGACCGAGTAAAGGAGCTAACCAACCAATGAAAAAGAGACTAAGCATGCCTTTGATAATGAGGGATTATTGAGATTTGAAGGAAGAATTTGGGTTCAATGAGACGGAATTAAAGGAGCAGTGTTCTACAAGAGGCTCATAGTTCGAGGTTTTCGATTCATCCCGTAGCACTAAGATGTATCAAGATCTTCGATAGAGTTTTGATGGCGAACATGAAGAGAGAGATAGCAGAGTATGTTACTAGGTGCTTAATCACCGTAAAGTTAAGGCCGAACATCAATCTATCAAGTGTCTTGTTACGCCATTGGAAATTCCAGAGAGGAAGTGGGAAAATATCACAATGGATTTTTTGGTGGACTTCCTACTCACAACAAAGGGGTATGATGCGATCCGGTAATAGTGGATCGGTTGACGGTCACCACTTTTTGCCAATCAAGGTCAAGAATAACTTAGACCAATTAGCTAGACTTTATATTAAGGAAATAATTTCTAGACATGGAGCACCAGTATCGATTGTGTCAGATCGTGACCCACGATTCACATCGAACTTTTGGAAGAGTCTACAAGAGCGCTTAGGAACGCAGCTGAAGTCGAGTATTAATATCATCCATGTAATCGATGGACGAGCAAGAGAACAATTCGTGACGTTAGAAGATATGTTTAAGATCTTGTGTCATGGATTTCAAGGGTAGTTGGGATGATCATCTACCATTAGTAGAGTTTATGATAACAATAGTTATCATGAAAGCATAGGTATGCCGCTTTACGAAGCTTTATACTACCGAAGGAAATACGTAACACCATTGTATTGGGATGAGGTAGGAGAATGCCGAATGTTGGGACTGAAATTGGTACAATGCATACCGACATTGTCAAGATGATACAAATGCGCCTCTTAGCGTACTCAAAGATGACAGATGTAAGAAGTTTACGGATTCATAGAGAGAATAGAGAATTTAAAGTAGGTTCGTGACGTATTCTTAAAAGTATGTCCTCGAAAGGAAAGATACGCTTTGGAAAGAAAGGAAAGTTAAGTCCGAGGTTTATAGGACCTTTTGAGGTATTAAACTAGGTTGGTGAGGTAATATATATGATAGCATTACCTCCGCACCTAGAATCTAATACATAACGTGTTTCACGTGTTTGCAGATTAAGGCCCTTATGTCTAATTATAAGCATGTAATAGAGTATGAGCCTATTCATATCGAGAAGGACTTAACGTTCGAGAAACGCCAAATTCAAATTGTCGATGGAAAGAAACAAGTTATGCGGAATAAAGTCATACCTTCCGTGAAGGTGATATGGAAGAACCACGATGCGTAAGAAGCAACGTGGAGTTAGAAGAAATGATGAAAAGAATGAACCTCAATTATTTGTGTAATTTTTTTTATATATATATAGCGCGAGATTCCGGGACGTAATCCTTATAAGGGAGAGAGGTAACGCCTGCAAAATTAAACCTTTGTAAATACTTTTAATAATGAATAAAATAATATTATTTATTATTATTGTGTGTTGATAAGATGAATGTCGCTCATAACCTAGAAACGCTTTCTGAACATTGTATTATTTTAACTATGTGGATGAATTAAAGTGTTTGAATTTCTAAGACGAAAATAAAAGTTTTTCGAGAAATTTTTTGAAAAACACTATTCATTGATTTCTGCTCGGGAATAATTTTTGAACTTCCAAGAAATACGTAATGTTATAATATCAAGGTGAGATTGATTATGTAATAATAATCTAAGTATGGAAAACGTAATATTTTGCATGCGGACCTAATTTGAGAACGTTAGGTTTATTAAGCGTTAAGGAAAAAAAGTTGTAATTGTATGATGTGTATACATTGTACGAGGTAATGAACGGAAGTATAATAAGACATATTATACTATTAAGAATGGAGAATGAAATAACGATATTACAAATTAATATACCGAGCTAGCATACGAGAATTATACGTGGTGTATATATGTTAAGTTGTTAATTAAATGTAATGGACTTGTAGGATTATTAGCTTAATGATAAAGTCCAATATAATGTGATACTTGCTTCAAAGTGTTTGTTAAATCATAAGTCCAAACTTTTGTAATGGAAGCCTAATAAGGAATTAGCTAGATTAATTAGCAAGCCCAATGATAAGCCACGATCCATGGAGCAAACCATGTTAATGTGGGTAGACTTGATGGGCAAGAACTTTGTGTGGTGATCAAGTGTTGTATAACCAAGTTTACTTTAGTTGTAAAGTGATGAATAGTAAAGAGGTGGAGTTAAGGAGATTAGTTAAGGAGGTGTGATATCTTAATGACCATTCTACCCTAACTTAGCTTGAGCCTATAAATACCAAGCTTCACAATTCATTTGTTGTTTGATAAATTTCTCCCAACTACTCTCAAGATAAGCAACTTATTTTGTAGAGAGAAATAAGCCACATAAGCACTTATAAGCCACTTCATCCTTTGCTAGATTTTCCAAAGTGAAGTGAAGTAATAGTCTTCAAGGGTAAGACTCATACCTATTATCTTTATCTCTTCTATGATAGGATTGATAGAGAAGGGGATTGTTGTTAAGAACATTTAATAAGTTATTAATGAATGAACTTAAGTCAATAAGTTGAATTAGCAACTTGAACTCTAATAAGTTGATAGAATCTTGAAGAACTTGTCATATGTTTGTCATATGGTGTTAGTATGTTCAATATAGTATGAGAACATTGATTGATGGACTTATGTTCATAGTAAGTCATAAGCATGGAAATTTGTAGTTTATAAGTTAAATAAGTCATCGACTTATGAGAATAAGTCAAAATCTACTTTGACTATAAGTTGGTGTAATAAGTAACTTGTGATGTTCATATGTTGATTAAAATCCATTTAGAATCATTAGGAATGAAGTTTTGTTTAATTCACACGATTGACGATAATCGTCGAATACGTGAAATTCTCTGAATGGAAGTCATATTTTTGTGTTTGAAGTCCAAACATTGGTTTTCGATGGAGACAAGTCATATTTGGCATTATAGAGTTGCGCACTCCGAAAATAACCGAATTCGACTTAGAACGAAGAACGAAGGTTGAACGTTCACGAACGCTTATCATTTTCGTTAAAATGAACTAATAGGTGAAATTTTAGTAAACGAAGTCAAATAGATAAAATTCTTGCATGAACGCATAGAGTATGAAATTTGAACCGTAGGCTTTTTGAACGAAGCCAATTCGGACTTATAACGAAGAAGTTATCGTCCGTGAGTTTCATAAAATTTTCAAGTTTTGCAAACTATTCGAGGCACAGGAGTCAGGCGCGCCAACCTCAAGGCCAAATGAGTGGCGCCGCTATGAAAGTCCGAAAGCACATCGCTAACTCAGGCCGCAATCACGACTCCATAGAGTAAGGACTACTTGCAGAAATGAAAGTCCCGGACTTGCCTTATCGCTAATTCAGTACATCAGCAACGCCATTGAAGAATAATGTGTAATACAAATGGCCAACCCTAGGAAGTGGATAGTAAAGAATTTTTATGAGTACAACTTAAATAGTAACTCAGTAATAATTAACTAAGGAACTTAATAAGATATTGTAAGGTACTTTTAAACCTTATGTATGATGATTAGAGTTAATAACCAATTGAATGTGAACGTAATGTGAATGACGAATGAAAAGTCGTAAAACCATAATAATGATCTAAGTCAAGAGTTAGATTGAGATGAAGGGTAAGATATAATAATAGACCTACTTGATTATATAAGACCTAATGTGTACGCTATATGATCATGTATTGTAGAAACTTAGAGACCTAAAGTTAACGCGTGTGATAATCAAGAAGTTTGACGTCAAGGCAAGTATTCTAACCCTTGTTCCAATTCACCGACAAGCCGTAATTCATGTATTCTTTTCACATGATGTTTTATAACGATGAAGTCTAAAGCAATTCTTTTCACAGACTTATTTTACGATTCTATCAAACATGTTTACTGCTTACCAAGTTATATTGGTGTGGTTTTCAATCAAAGACCGAGTATGCTAAAATGTTTTCATTGCTTAACGAAAGGCATGTGAATTTGCCACAACTTAAACGTATACACGCTTTAATGAATGTAGTGTTGATCAACATAGAGTACTATCTTATATACGATCACCCGTAAGTGCTCGTAAGCTATCACCGACTTACTTAAATTAGTGTTGGGTTGTCCTTTTCAAAAAGAGATTATGAACTACTCATAGTCTTGAGCTTTAGTTGATATTATTCTCAATATTGTTGTTGGAAAAAAAGCGCTTTGAATGAAAAGAAGTGCTATTTTGAATTATCGATAGTACTTCATAACTATTGTTCAGCTTACTAAAGATATATGAGTTCTATGTTTCAAGCATGTTGTTTATTATAATTGTAGTACTTTGTTTGAGCTAGTCATGCTCACTCTTGCTTGAACCATATGAACACGTACCAAGATCGAATTTAATCAAGGCTCAAGCAAGGATAAGGGCAAGGCGAAGATGAACCCTTAGATTACTTATGTAATAGTATAGGTGAACGATTGTAATATATTGAATATTATGACAAGAATGAATGAATAGGTTATAAGGAACCTGGGAAATGTAATATTATTTGGAATATATAGAAGATATATTAGTCCTTTTAAGACTACTCAATTGAATGAATGGTAGTACCGTGTAGCACCATCTGTCGGGTTGGAAGACACCCGGATTTGGGGGCGTCACATCACCCTTTTTCTTTCTTTGTTCTCTTTAGGAAATGAGAACGTAATGTGGAATAGTCTGGGGAATGGAGTGATTATCCGTAAGATAGTATTAGTAGTCCTCATTATTCTATGAAATAGTGTGATAATAAATGTATTAAGGACTTATTTTGAGTTTGAATACTGTCTAGAAGACAATATTTGTATTAAAACTCACAGCTCATATTGTATATTTAAGGTTGTATTTGTATTCTCGTACTCATGTATTTGGCGACTACTCGTATATAGGTGATGTATAACTATTTTAGGGCGCCATGTAAACGCCCCTAGTATATGTCGTTCATGAAGATTTGGGGCTACGTGGCATTTGTAAAACGTCTGGATTGTGACAAGCTCGGACCTAAATCTGATAAATGTAATTTTGTGGGATATCCAAAGGAAACAAAAGTGTATTATTTCTACAAATCTTCTGAGAACAAAGTGTTTGTTTCTCGAACTGGTATTTTTCTAAAAAGAGAATTTGTCTCTAAAGGAAATAATGGGAGGAAAGTAGAACTCGAAGAAATTCGAGAACCACAAATATCATTAAACCTGAGTTGGAACGTGAGCAGGAACCACAATAAATTGTAGAAAGTGAGCTCGCTTCAAATTACACAAGGAATTAAGAGATCTGGTAGGACACGTCAAATAGCCTTAGAGAGATATTATGGATATCTGGTGACTCAAAACGGCGATGTGATGCTCATAGATCAGGATGAGCCTGCTTCCTACCAAAAAGCTATGAATGGACTAGATTCTAAGAGATGGCTTGAAGCCATGAGATCTAAAATGGACTCCATGTATACTAACCAAGTATGGACTTTGGGTCGATCCACCCAAGGATAAAACCAATCAAAAAGTGGGTTTTCAATAAGAAAATTGACATGGATGGTAATGTACAAATCTACAAAGGCCGACTGGTAGCAAAAGATTACAAACAAGTTCAAGGTGTTGACTATGATGAAACCTTCTCTCCAGTGGCAATGGTAAAATCCATCAGATCTTACTTGCAATCGCAACTTTTTATGATTATGAAATTTGGCGGATGGATGTCAAAATTGCTTTCCTTATCGGAAATCTCCTTGAGGATGTGTACATGACACAACCTCGAGGGTTTTGTCAATCCAAAGGATGTTGAAAGGTATGTAAGTCGCAAATGATCCATTTATGGATTGAAGCAAGCATCTCGGAGTTGGAATCTTCGATTTGATGAAGCAGTTAAAGAATTTGGCTTTATTAAAAATGAAGATGAACCTTGTGTATATAAGAAGGTTAGTGGGAGTTACATTGTATTCCTGATATTATATGTTGACGACATATTAATTATTGGGAATGACATTCCTTCATTACAGTCAGAAAACGCGTAGTTAAGAAAATGTTTCTCCATGAAAGATTTAGGCGACGCAGCCTACATTTTAGGTATCAAGATCTATCGCGACAGATCGAGAAAAATGCTCGACCTAAGTCAGAGTACATATATTGATAAAGTGCTAAAACGGTTTAGCATGCAAGAGGGAAAAAAGAGGACACTTACCCATGACTCATGGTGTAAAGATCTCTAAGGCCCATTGTCCTAAATCACAATATGATGAGGAGCGTGTGAGAAAGATCCCTTATACTTTGGCAATTGGATCTATCATGTATGAAATGAGATGTACTGCCCTGGATGTCTCAGTGATGCTTTAAGCATGACAAGCGATACCGAAGAGAATCCGGTGAAGGTTACTACATTAACAGCTTAAGAATATCCTCAAGTACCTAAAGAGGACTAAGGATTCATTCTTGGTATATGGAGGTGAAGACGAACTGGTAGTAAAGGGTTACATAGATGCTAGTTTCTAGACTGATAATGATGAGTATAAGTCTCAGTAAGGTTTTGTATTTTTCCTTAATGGTGGTGTTGTTAGTGGAAGAGTTCAAGCAAAAGATGAATGTCATCTTCTACAAATGTAGTAGGTCGAGTATATTGTCGTTTCTAGTGCAATAACGAGGTCAGATGTATTAAAAGTTCATCACCGAACTTGGTGTTGTTCCAACCATTGTTGATCCTGTTTGCTCTATACCGTGATAATAATGGAGCCATTGCACGAAAGCTAAGGAACCCGAGATCTCACCAATGATCCAAGTATATACTTAAAGCGTACCATCTCATCCGTGAAATAATTGATGAGGAGATGTACATATAGAAGAGTGCCAACAGATGATAATGTTGCAGATCCATCGACCAAGGCTTTGTCGCAGTGAAGCTACGAAGGTCACACTAGTTCCATGGGTATTAAATACATGAGTGATTGGCTCTAGTGCAAGTGGGAGACTATTAGAGTTTATGCCCTAGAGGCCAATTATTTGATATAATTGCTTAACATTTTGATATTATATTTGATTAAATAAATGAATGATTTTATTATGGTTTTATTTACTGCGTTATATAAATGTTAACATAATAAAATTCCTTAGAATAGTGATACAAATTATATAGTTTCAAGTATGTGACTTGAACATGAGATTATATAATTATAATTAGTATCATTTTTCTTAAATGTCCCTGGTCGAGTATCATTGTTGATGGGACAACAATGATGCATTGAGACCAGTATGTGGATTGACTGATGACCAAATCTCATTGGTCATAAATATATGAGATATTAAGTCAATGCATAGGTACATGTTAAGAGAACGATGTACTGGACAGACCCACCATGAGAATTCTACATGGAACATTATGCAAAGTGTCATTAGCGATTCTCATATTGACAATGATGTAATGGTCCTCTAACCTGAAATCACTATATTACTACACCTGAAATTTATGTACTTTGATATCATTAAATGTCACCTTTAATAGGGTTCGACTATAAAGATGATTATTGGGTACATCATGAATCGTGTGAGGAATATGAGTGATCTCGATGGAATTTAACCTCCCTATATATTAGGGGTGATATCCATAGGCCTCTTGATTGAGTAGACCATGAAATGCAATGGCTATGCTCAAATAGTGATTTGTTTCATATAGTCTACCTCATTGATCAAGAAAACTCAGATTAAATTATGAAGAGTATGAGACATTCCATGACTTGAGTTTAATCTAGGATATTAAGGTTAAAATGATTAAATTACATTGAAACATTGGTCACGAAAAAAAGGTTGCATCGAATCATCGATCTTATTGTTACTTGGGTAGCAAAGTGATGCATTACTAGATGTCGCTTCACCGCTTATAATTTTATAATATGATTTTAAAATTATTGCCAACGTAATAATAACCTATAGGGTCACACACATAGAACGTTATTAAAAGGAAATTAATTTAATTGTAAGGATTTAAATATATCAATATGATTGATAGTATTTAAATCACGAATTTAAATTAAAAGGATAATTTTATATATATATATATAAAATTAAGTAAGACTTAAATAAGATATAATATATATAAATCCAGATTTTATTTTAATTAGATTAGGGTTTTGATTAATTACGATTTATTACTATATATATGATATATCGTTTTTAGGGAAGTTATTCATTAACCAAAACCCTAGTCGCCTCCTGAGAGAGACTAGAAAGAAATAGTTCTGAAATCCTCATCCTTGGTGGCTAGTACCGTACTTCCTTTTACTGCAGATCATACGACGGTTCGCGGGGCATTCGTGTGGATACCGTAGAGGCGCGATTCGTTTGGATTACGTTGGATATTCGAGCGCATCAATTTTATTTTCATAATCGGTATAATTTCTAACCACTGAGTTAATTGATTTTCGAATGCATCCTGTTTTAAGGTTTCAGAATTACCTTTAAATTGGTTTATTTCCACTATGTTTTATGCCGAAATCCTTATAGAAGCACCCCCCACCGGGGAGGACCTTACCAGTACAAAACCCCCACCAGGGCGGGGGTACGTGTAGAGAGAAAGTCTTTTTCTTTGATTAGAATTCTGCAGCTGCGTGGATGGAAGACTTTGGCATGGATTGGGACTATATTGGACGTCTTTTTATCAGCTATTAGAGAGCTTGAAAAGAGGAGGATTCCATTACATTAGATTAGAGTAGATTAGGACAAAAACCTTAGTTTTTATTATTTTTGGAGGTTAAAGCAACTTGGAGACCATTGAAGATCAAGAGCAGGAGCTTTAGGAAGATAGAGATTTGCTGACAACAAATTTATTCTTCACTCTACTCTTATTTTTGTCTTTTAATGTTATTTCAATTGTGGATTCTTAGTTTTAATTCATTAATCATGAACTAAATCTTTTGTTTAAGATTACAATGGAGCTTATTTCATAGTTTATTTTTAATATGCTTCTCTATTAATTATTGTGATTATTCTTGGATTGTCTATTATGATTTGTGATGAATTTCTTAATTGGCTAGCTAACAATTACCATGATAATTTATATGAAATCGAGAGATTAATTATAGATTTAGATCTTATCATAATAGCATGTGATTGTGTCTTTTGCATGGCGTTGGAATACATAATTTATGTCTAGGATAGAGATATACCTATGCATCGCATGTAATCGGAAAAAAAATTTATGCTTAAAATCTTTTTTAATTATAATTCAAATAGAGATATAGTGAATTAGTTAATTAGGGTGTTCTTCTTAATTCTACCATATTTGGATTTAAGTTGATTTGAGTATGATGCATTAAGAGATGGTCATATTTACTTATGTGTTCTTGATAACAATTCAAAATAGTGAGCTTAATTAATAAGAAATGTATTAATTTAAATGAAGCAATAAGTGAAGTTGTGATCTTAAATCTCCATAATCTAATTTTTAATTAGTGGTAATTAGAATTAGTTTAATTAAATAATTTAATTTATAACATTAAATTGATTGTTTAAATAAAATTTGCTTGGTTAAGAGTTAATATTTGGTAATTTGTATTAATAATTCCTCATGGGAACGATACTCTACTTTTACTTTATTACTTGTTGACCACGTATACTTGTGTGTTGTGCGTAACTAGATTTTCGACCAACAAGTTTTTGGCGTCGTTGCTGGGGAATTAGTTTAATAATTTTTGCCAATATTAGCTTCAATCAAATTAGTTTTAATTTAAACTTTTTTTTCTTTTTATTTAATTCTCTTCCTATTTTTCTCTTTTTAGTGTACCATGCGTTTTGAATGCAATTATCAATGGTCATATACTAGTATGACTCTGCCAAGAGACATATGGATTGATGGACTTAATGAAATTTATGCATTGTCAGCTCAAATTGAAACACTTTCGAAGAGGTTGGATGTTATTGCATTAGCGATTCGAAAGATCGCAGTAGATTGTAATTATTATGTTGACAATCATCCGAGTCATCAATGCATCGTCAGATTTGGATCAGTACAATATGGGAGTGATTACCTCAACAACTATTCTTATCCCAGTTATCATCAAGTTTGGGGGTATCACCCAGATGCACTATATAGCTATAACTATCAAGAAGAATACTCTGCTCCGAATCCAATTCCTTCCTCACCACGCAGGTGTGAGGAAGAGAGCTTTTGATGTTCCTCACCTCGCGTCTAGCCCTTGCCATTTCGCTTCGATCCGGTTGACTGGTCGTTGATTCGCCTATCCGGGTTGATAGGTAGAGGCTATAGATAAGGAGGATGATGCTCTTGTTATGGATCCTACTCCTTCTTCCATTCCCTACCGAGAGATTCTAGCTATTTACGTGACGATTCCAGATCTTCTAGATGATTTGAGTCGTCATCCCTCGATCTACCTTCATGCGGACAAGGTAGTAGCTGTTTCCATATTTCTTTTCCCACTATTGGGGAAAAGGATTGATCTTGATGTGTAATTTGATGTAGGTTCCCAGTTTTACTCAGCCTAAAGGGGAATTGGTTTAGCATTTACTCCTTGTACCAGACCCTTCATCCAGAGTACCAGGAGATCGTCCATTCATGGGGCTTTTAGGCTTTCTTTTCTATTCCTCCCTGTCGCTGCTCCTAGGGTTATTTGTGGGCTTTGTTTGAGTCTTTGGTTCTACCGCATTTTAGTCTCTCCATTTGGTGGATTGCGGGTGATGATGACACCGATGGACTAGCGGTTTATCATTGGGTTGAGTTTACAGGGGCACCCGTGCCTTTTATGGTCGGGCATTTTACTAGCCGTTGTTCGATCTCCTTTGGGAGTTCTCGCCACGGCCCTCAAGGGTCGACATATCAATTTTGGGCCCTCGAGTGTGGATGGCATGAGTGGGGCTTTGATGAGCCTCTACTTGATGATCGTGAGGGTTAAAGATTGAATTCTTCAAAGGGCTATTCTTGATCATCATCGTGGGTTGTTTCTGAAGAAAACTCCTCACTGGCCTCTTTTGCTTTAGTAAAGCGCCACTGTGACTTTGATTGGGGCTCATACACCTTTGCCTATTTCATTAAAGGGATGCGCCTACGCTTAGAGGGGCATGATGGAGGCTCACCATTTGAGTGATGAGTGGGTTTTATACATACGAATCGGTTCTAATTTAGACTTAAACAATGTTGATCTTATCTATTTATGTTTGTTTTGACTTATTTTGTGTTTATTTTATGTTTAGGAGTGCAATACGTGGCATGGTGGTATAATGGCGTGTATTACTACAAGACTTGGCAACAAAATGAGCAAAAAAGCACAACAATCAGCAGTAAATACACCCCCCGCCAGCATAGCATATATACAAACGAAACCCCACGAGGTGGGGGGGTACAAGACCAAGAAGCACTAACCACCCCTGGCGGGCCTTTACTAAAGACAAAACCCCCTTGAGGTGAGGGTACATGGAGAGAGAAAGTCTTTTCTTTGATTAGAATTCTGCAACATTTGCGTGGATGGAAGACTTTGGCATGGATTGGGACTATATTGGGCATCTTTTTATCATTTATTAGAGAGCTTGAAGAAAGGAGGATTCCATTATATTAGATTAGAGTAGATGAGGACCAAAACCCTAGTTTTTATTATTTTTGGAGGTTGAAGCAACTTGGAGACCATTGAAGATCAAGAGCATGAGCTTGAGGAAGATAGAGATTTGCTGACAACAAATTTATTCTTCACTCTACTCTTATTTTTGTCTTTTAATGTTATTTCAATTGTGGATTCTTAGTTTTAATTCATTAATCATGAACTAAATCTTTTGTTTAAGATTACAATGGAGCTTATTGCATAGTTTATTTTAATATGCTTCTATATTAATTATTATGATTATTCTTGGATTGTATATTATGATTTGTGATGAATTTCTTAATTAGCTAGCTAACAATTACCATGATAAGTTATATGAAATCGAGAGATGAATTATAGATTTAGATCTTATCATAATAGCATGTGATTGTGTCTTTTGAATGGCGCTGAATACATAATTTATGTCTCAGGATAGAGATATACCTATGCATTGCATGTAATCTAAAAAAAGATTTTGTGCTTAAAATCTTTTTTAATTATAATTCACATAGAGATATAGTGAATTAGTTAATTAGGGTGTTCTTCTTAATTCTACCATATATGGATTTAAGTTGATTTGAGTATGATGCATTGAGAGATGATCATATTTACTTATGTGTTCTTGATAACAATTCAGAATAGTGAGCTTAATTTATAAGAAGTGTATTAATTTAAATGAAGCAATAAGTTAAGTTGTGATCTTAAATCTCCATAATCTAATTTTTAATTAGTGGTAATTAGAATTAGTTTAATTAAATAATTTAATTTATAACATTAAATTGATTGTTTAAATAAAATTAGCTTGGTTAAGAGTTAGTCTTTGGTAATTTGTATTAATAATTCCTCGTGGGAACGATACTCTACTTTCACTTTATTACTTGTTAACCACGTATACTTGTGTGTTGTGCGTAACTAGATTTTAGACCAACAAGTTTTTGGCGTCGTTGTTGGGGAATTAGTTTAATACTTTTTTGTCAATATTAGCTTCAATCAAATTAGTCTTAATTTAAACTTTTTTTTTCTTTTTATTTAATTTTCTTCCTATTTTTCTCTCTTTTTAGGTAGCATGGATGAATGCAATTATCAATGGCCATATACTAGTATGACTCCGCCAAGAGACACAGGGATTGATGGACTCAATGAAATTTATGCATTGTCAGCACAAATTGAAACACTTTCGAAGAGGTTGGATGTTATTGCAGCCCAACGTATTCGAAAGATGGCGATGAATTGTAATTATTGTCTTTGGCAATCATCCGAGTCATCAATGCATCGTCAGATTTGGATCAGTACAATATGGGAGTGATTACCTCAACAACTATTCTTTTCCCAGTTTACATCAAGTTTGGGGGTATCACCCAGATGCACCATGGATCTATAACTATCAAGAAGAATACTCTGCTCCAAATCCAACATACACTTTGAAATTCTCATGTCAACTTCCATTGCAAGAAGAAAAATCTAATTTGGAGGAATTCATGTCGAAGCTCATAGCAAACCAAGAGGAGCGGATGATGAGTCAAGAAATATTGAGCCATAATTTTCAGCACCAGATGGAACAACTCATCACCACTTTAACCTATGGTCCTCAATACATGGATTCCAAAACTGAGACAGATAACTTAGGGGTGGTGGACTTGTTGTCCAAGTTTGTAACATCAAATGAGGAAAGTGGGATTAATCAAGAGCGGTTAATTCAGAACCTTCATAATAAGATAGATCAAATGTTCAAAGCCTTGAACAACTGTCCTTAATATAATTGGTGTTATGACATGGATTCCAAGATTGACGAAGTGCCTAAATCAAATCTACAACAGGATGAGACACGAGATGGTGAAAAAGAGGAGACAAGTGGGGATAATAAAAACAAGGTGGGTGATGAACTAAGTGTGAGAACCAACGATGATGAGCCGATGTTATTTATGCCTCAAGTGCCTTCTCCACCAAAGTTCAAGGATCCGGTTAGATTTACAAAACCTTGTCCAATTGGTAGTCATATCATCGGCAAAGCTACTGGTCGCGTAAAAGCGAGTACAACTTCGAAGCCATGGTACGATGAGTGGGATGAGAAAGATGAAGAACCAGTTGTAACCACTCAACGCCAAAATCTATTCGTAGACACAATGGAGAAAATACCTAGATGTTGCACGTTCTTGAATGTGATCTTATCTAAACAAAGCATGCTAGGTGACTTTAATGCAATGGCTATCACTATAGGGAACTTGTCAAAA
This sequence comes from Panax ginseng, assembly GCA_020205605.1. Lineage (NCBI taxonomy): Eukaryota > Viridiplantae > Streptophyta > Magnoliopsida > Apiales > Araliaceae > Panax > Panax ginseng. The sequence goes on along the minus strand of CM035139.1, from coordinate 85,069,103 downwards.
GTTACATTGTTTTCAATGGATGGAGGGTTCCTCATCTATCGAAGAGGAATTGGATACCATTGACTGCATAAAAGTCAAAGCTTAAAGACCTGTAAATCAAGCGCTAACTAGGAGGCAACCCGAATTTTTTATATTTATTTTACTAATTTATTTAGTATATAGGAATCAAGTTATTATATTTGCTTATTAAGTTATCTTATAATCCAAAGTGCTATTCTAATCCATGTTGTCTCTCTTCATTGCAGGTATTGGAGGCTCAATAAATAGGCAATAGATTATGGAAAAGGAAGCCACCAGCCTGAGCCCATGCCACAGTATCCTCCGTCAAATTCTGATGTAGAGGAGTTTTCAGTCTTCGTTCCACAACCACCACCACCACAAGCTTAGCAGGATCCATGGAAGTCCTCTGTTCTTTTATTTCAATATGTTTACAATGAGGACATTGTACTTGTTAAGTTTGGGGGAGTTAAGTTTTATTATAGTTTATTAGTTCATGTTTTAGCATTTAGTTATGTCATATGTATGTTAGTTTGCATATGTTAATTTAGTTAGTTTTCATGTTTAGTTTATATCATTCATGTCATGTAGTTTGCATTTGCACAATAGTTTATTATAATAGTTGTTAATGTATTTAGTTTCTTGTTTCTTGTTAATATAGTAAAAAAAAGTGAAAAATTGAAAAATCGCAAAAATATTAGTTAGTTTATTGTGTTTATGTTGCATTTAGTTCATCTTGCATAATTCCAGCTATTAAGATAGTTACAGTCTGATTTGGCATATGATGAGATTGGAAATGAGTAGATAAGTATAGTACTGATTATTAGAGCTTTGATGTGATGTCCTGTTATGAATCAAATCTTTTTCTGTTTGAAACTGGTATAATAAGGTTAGCACAGTAAAAGCAGCTTTATTGACTGATTAAATTTAAATTGACACATAATGAAACTCTAAAGGATAATGCTAGTTTGAATGAAAGTAACTCATGAATAGACGGTGATGGCTAAAGTTAGACAAGAACCTACGTTTGGGAGAAATTTTTGGGTTATATAAGCTATATATATATATATATATATATATATATATATATATATGAATAAACACCGTGGCTAGTCTAGTTTCGTGGTCTTTGTTACTTGAGTAAGTAAGCTAGCACCCTAAGGCCTTAAATGGTTTAGGAGTCGTTGGTCGAAAACGCGTTAAGTTATCATGGAAAAGCCTAAGGGAATTAGACATTTCACAGCCATTAGAATTAAAAAAGAAAAAAAAAGAGAATAAATCAGAAAAAAGAACAAAAAGCTCTCGTATGTGAAAAATAAAGCATTAGTATCCCATGTTGACCTCTATATCGTAGAATCGCTTTTGATGTTAGTTGGATTTAGTTTGTTTTTGGATTTCTTGAGTTTACATCAGTATGATGCCTTCTAAGAGATTTATTATGTGTTAAATTTGATTTTATATCAGTTAGCATGGTTGTTGAGCACATACACACACACACACACACACTATATTAGTGATAATAGTTTAAGATTTGATGATTGATTGGGAAATTACTAATGTGTTTTGATATGATGTATTATCATGTTTAATTAATTTCTTTGAGGCCAGGTGAATACACTTGTTTCTGTCATTACTGTTGGATTTGTAGGTATGTAGATTAGTTGTACTACATTCAATTGCATTACATTACGTTTTGTGTTGTGCTCGAGGACTAGCACAGTTTAAGTTTGGGGGAGTTTGATGAGTGTGTTTTATACCTACGAATCGGCTTCTAATTTGGACTTAAACAGTGTTGATCCTCTCTATTTATGTTTATTTTGACTTGTTTTGTGTTTGTTTTATGTTTAGGAGTACAATACATGGCATGGTGGTACAATGGTGGCATTACGGCAAGACTTAGCAACAAAATGAGCAAAAAACACAACTACAGAAATACACCCCCGGCCAGGGCGAGCATATATGCAAACGAAACCCCCGCCGAGGTGGGGGTACGAGACCAAGAACAGAATAATTGATATAATTATTTTATATAATTGCTTAACATTTTGATATTATATTTGATTGAATAAATGAGGGGTTTACCCATTCTCATTTTTAGTTGGAGTTGTTGACAGCCGATGTCATCACATAGGTTCCCTACTTCGTGGATAATTTAATAGTAGGCTTTGAGGGTGGCTTTCCGACCGGGGTAGAGTATGTATTATCCACTTGTCGGATTCCTCTCTTGACTGATGGAAGCTGAGAGCTCTATTTAGGAGAGTGTAAGACCCCAAATTTTATGAATAAAGATTAAATTTTCTCAAAATATTTTTTTTAATATTAAGGTGGGGATTTGATATAATTTCATAGTTGTGGGTAATATTTATAAATTTTGCAAAGTATGCAAGTTGTTATAAAATATTCGATTGGTCGGAGAATATTCATTTTATCAGGGAATATTCGTACGACAACACAATCATTGGTGGACGCCACAACGGAATTACTGTCGGAATGAGAAAATGACAAAGATATCTTTTTATGAAAATAACGGCGAATGTTTTACCATTAAACTATTGAAATACCCGGTGGTAAAAGTACAGTAATACGCGTGGTTGCATAGTAGCACATGGTATTGTACAATATCTTTGATTATTGATGCTTACGTGAGAAGTCACTCAGTTTTATTCAATTATTGCCACAGTAAATGCTGCATAGCATCTCTCATATTATTGATTCAATTATTGTCACAATATCATATGCACAATATTTTATATTATTAAATCAATAATTGAGACGAAAAAGTTATTCATATTATTATTTTCAATATTGACGATGTCTAGAAAGTTACGCTCAGAAAGGGGTTTGGTCACCTAATTGCTACTATGATAGGAGAAATCCTTATCTGGAAAGCCCTCTTTCCTAGGTGATCCGGGTTGTTAAATGCTATGAGTTATAATATTAATGATGAATAAGTTCATGTTGATTAAAGATGAAATTGATATTTCCATTGTGTTGGGATTATTAGTATTAGTGGAAATCGGTATTTATTTCGATAATAATTGATTTTTGGAGATTAAATTGACCAATCGGGTAATTAATCGGATAAATGAGCAATTAATTAGTATTAGTTCACATGCATATAACTATTTGTTCACATGAATAGAACTATTGATTCACATGATGTACTATTAGGGGAGGTGGTGCAAGTTTGATAATACTTGTGGGACTAAATTAAAAATGGAGGAAAAGATGAAAGTACTATTCAGTAATAATTCGAGCCCCAAAACGTGCAATTATTGAAACTTTGTTTTCCTATAAATAGAAGCTCATTCTTCTTTCATTCTCACCAATTCACTAAGACTCACAAGAGAAAGAAGCTATAAAGAGAGAAGCTATAGAGGGAAAGAAGAAGAGTATTCTACTACATCACTATTGCAGTATTCAACCTTCTACTAAGGTAAGGGGTATTATTTCTTTCGTATTCGTAAGGGATATTATTTTTGTTCAGGATTCATAAGGAATAATTTTTTTTTCCATACTCTGTAGTATGTGAGTAATATTATTTCGTCTCATATTCCTAATTATACCCTCATTCTGTTAAAGTATTACTTCTATACTCTGTGAAATTAGTAGAATATCCTTGATATTTGTGCTTCATCCAGTATATTTTTATGGAAATATTATTCTGAACTTTCTTGATAATTATTTATCTTTTCATGCCGGAATATTATTCATGAGTTACTATTTATGGGTTACTATTCACCTAGTTACTATTCCTTCAAATATTATTCACTCGGGTATTCGGGGCACTTTTCATGCCAGAATATTGTAAGATCCCAACTTATTATGAATAAAATTAAATTTTCTCTATTTACTATCTTGAAATAATTAGGAGTTAATTTGATATAATATTTTGGTTATGTGTGAAATGTGCAAATTTTACAAAATAAGCAAGTGGTTATAAAATATTCATTTTTGTCGGGGAATATTCGTTTGGTCGTGGAATATTCTTGTGGTGGGGAATATTCGTAAATGACAACATTGCAACCATTCGTGGGCCTCATAATGTAATAACCGTCCGATGAAGAAAACGACAAGTTTGAGTTTTTATAAATAACAGGCGAAGTTGTTCTTTGTGAATACTTGTTGATTACCCTATTGGTTAAAATACAAGATGTCGTGTGGTTCTTGTAAAGAGTATTACGGAATTGCATAGTATTTTTGAATTATTGGTTCTTACGTAAGAAGGCACTACTCAATAATTGTTACAGTAATTACTTTTTAATATTCTATTTTATTGATTCAATAATTGTTGCGTTGATATTTTATATTATTGTTGTTTTAATAATTGTCACTGCACAATATTTTCCATTATCAGATCAATAATTCATATTATTTGAATAAAATTATTAGATAGCATTATTGGCAATATCTAGAAAGTTCTGTCTAAGGAGAGGTTTGATCACCTAATTGCGCGCCAATAAGGAGATTGTAACCACTTGAGATTCCAAAATGGAAGTGGGAACATATTACTATGGATTTCGTTACGGGTCTTCCCAAGGTTTCTCAAGGTATATATGCGATTTGGGTTATTGTTGATAGATTAACCAAGTTTGCTCATTTCTTGCCTATACGTGAGACTTATTCCCTTGAACATCTTGCTCATATATATGTGAATGAGATTGTGAGATTGCATGGCATGCCAGTATCCATAGTTTCAGATCGTGACCCAAGATTCACTTCACGATTTTGGGTTAGCTTGCAGAAAGCTATGGGCACAGATTTACGATTCAGTTCGGCATACCATCCTCAAACAGACGGACAATCAAAGAGAACTATTCAAACTCTTGAAGATCTATTAAGACTCTATGTCCTTGATTTCAAAGGAAGTTGGGATAAGTACTTACCATTGGTGGAATTCTCTTACAACAACAGTTATCAAACAAGTATAGGCATGGCTCCATTCGAGGTGTTGTATGGACGAAAGTGTCGTTCTCCAGTATGTTGGGATGAGGTAGGAGAAGCAACATTGTTGGGACCAGAGTTGGTACGTATGACTACGGAAAAGATCCAAACGATTCGACAACGTATACAAACGGCACAAGATCGACAAAAGAGTTATGCGGATCTTCATCGAAAGGACGTAGAATTTGTTATTGGGGATCATGTACTGTTATGTATTGCTCCATGGAAGGGAGTTACAATATTCAGGAAGAGAGGAAAGCTCAATCCATGATTTATTGGTCCATTTCAGATTCTTGACCGAGTAGGAAATGCGGCCTATACTCTCGCTAGTACCTCCAAGCATGTCTCGTGTTCATAATGTTTTTCACATATCTATGCTTCGTAAATATGTGAAAGACCCAAACCACATTATTGAGTTAGAACTAGACGAGATAGCCGAAGATTTAACTTACGAGGAGGTACCTGTTAAGATCTTGGATAGGAAAGAGCATGTCCTGCGCACCAAGGTTATACCACAAGTTAAGGTCTTATGGAGGAACCATGCTATTGAATAAATAACTTGGGAGTTGGAATCAAAAATAAAAGCGAGGTACCCTCACCTTTTCGAAACACCAGGTACGTACGTCAATTTCGAGGACGAAATTTCATAAGGAGGGGAGGTTGTAAGACCCCAACTTATTATGAATAAAATTAAATTTTCTCTATTTATTATCTTGAAATAATTAGGATTTAATTTGATATAATACTTTGGTTATGGGTGAAATATGTAAATTTTACAAAATAAGCAAGTGGTTATAAAATATTCATTTTTGTCGGGGAATATTCGTTTGGTCGTGGAATATTCTTGTGGTCTGGAATATTAAATGCGGCCCACCTGCAGCGACCATTCGTGGGGGCCTCATAATGTAATAACGTAGGATTGGATGAAGAAAAACGACAAAGATTGAGTTTTTATAAATAACGGCGTAGTTATTCATCGTGAATACTGTTGGATTACGGTGGTTAAAATACGATGTCTGGCGTTCTTGTGATGCTTTGTACACCAGTATTGCATAGTATTTTTGAATTATGGATTCTTACGCAAAGAAGGCACTACTCAATAATTTTTCTGATGAATTACTTTTAATATTCTATTTTATTGATTCAATAATTGCTGCATTGATATTTTATATTATTGTTGTTTTAATAATTATCACTGGACATTATTCCCCATTATCAGATCAATAATTCATATTATTTGAATAAAAGTATTAGATAGAATTATTGGCAATATCTAGAAAGTTCTGTCTAAGGAGAGGTTTGGTCACCTAATTGCGTGCCAGTAAGGAGAAATCCTTATCGGAAAACCCCCTCTTTCCTGGGAATGGCTTGGTTGTCATAATTGTGATTCTGTAATATTATTTGTGAATAATTAAGTATTGATTTATATGATAAGGAAATATTTATTTTATACTTGATGGTTATATTTATTTTATGTGGTTATAATTGAAGAAATTAATGTTGAGGTGTTTTTGTCGGAATGGAAGTATTAAAAATTAAATCACTGTTCTTGAGATATATTGCGTGAGTTATAATTTTTAATCGTAGTTGGATGGATCGTTGTGATTTTTGGACATGTTATACATATATAAGTTGAGTATATGTCCAAAATTTTGAACCTGATAAAAATGAACGAATGATTTGTTATGAATTTTAATAGGTGACCGATTCGGAAATTAGGGTTATAATTGATTTTGGTGGAAAATTCTAGAATTGAGTGGGTCCCACTTGTGGTTGGTGAAGAAATGTGCTGAATTTTATTTCATATGTGGTGGGTGGCAATAGTAGCGGTAAAAAGCCATCGGTGTAGCGAGTCAAGTCTCGCTTGGTGAGGCTAACATTTTCCTATAAATAGAGGGCTAAGTTAGAATTGAAAATCACACGAAACATAAACTTTCTCTTTTCTCTCTATATTATCGAGTTTATTTTGTGAGTATTTAGATACTTTGAGAGTTCTTTGTTCAAAGACAAGTTTCATTCAAAGATCACTTCCGACCTTTCATTCCGAAGTACTGTTTCTTTGAGGTAAGGGATGTTATTTTCTTCTTAAATGATATTATTTTCTTCAATATCATTATGCCGAAATGTTGGTTTGAACTTTTTAATCAAATTTGGAACTTTTGTGTCGGGGTTACTATTCACGTATACGGCACTATTCACGTATACAACACTATTCACAAATACGACACTATTCACCGAAAAATAAAATTTTCTCTTTTTCGTCCCAGATGTCTTTTATGGTTACTATCCTTGATTGTATCCATGTTTTGATCTTTATTCTACTTCACACTTGGTTATTATGGTGATTTATTAAATTTGGATCAACCGAAATACGAATCCCTAATATTTGTCCTTCTGTCTCACTTGATTCGTTCTCTCTAAATGTTTTCATCATCCTCATCCTTAATGGTGATAATTGATGAATATCTTTGGCCTATAGTGCAAAGATGAATGATTACTTGATGAATATCTTTGGCGTAGTGCAAAGATGAACAGGTGTTGAGATGAACATGACCAACTGGTGATACAAATTAATATCTTTGGCCGTGAGTGCAAATATGAATATTTGATGCAAGATGTATATTGATTGATGTTACAGGATAAAATTGATGATGAACTTTTAAATTCATAGATATATAGTAGATTGCATTCTCTACTTAACTCTTCTAATGAATTGTTGTTTCACTGCAGTTGTTGATCTAAAACTTGTTGTCTATTGTATTTCTATCGATTTTTCTGTTGAAGACTAAGGATAATTTTTGTATATTATCTTAGTCATAATATTCTTTAATGGGCTAGTTGAGCTCACCCTTTTCCTTTTGTTCCATTTTTCTTCTCGAAGCGAGAACATAGTAAGGAAGTAGTAAAGGTGTGGAATAATGGTTCTAGACGATTGTTTAGCGGTCCTCACTATTTTGTAAAATAGTGTGTCAATAATTGTAATGAGGACTTTATCTGGTGTGGATATTGTCTAGAAGACAATATTTGTATTTAAACTCACGGTATGTGTTGTGCGTATTTGCACGACAATTGTAATAATAAAGTTGTAGTTATTTTCTGTACCATGTATTTGGCGACTCATAATGGGTGTTGTATACCTATTTTGGGGGCGTCATAAATACTATTCACTCAAATATTATTCACTCGGGTATTTGGGGCACTTTTCATGTTGGGGTACTATTCACAAGGTACTATTCCCGAAGTACTATTTATAGGGTACTATTCACCCAAAAAATATATTTCTTTTATGTCCAAATTATTTTTGATACATGAATATTATTCTTGAATTTTACTCCATAAAGCAGTATCATGTTGACAATTTGGATATTTTCAAACTCAGGATAAATTTAAAGTCTTTAATATTTATCCTTGATTTCGTTTGATTAATGCTTATATCATTGTCATTATCCTCATGCTTATATTGTGATGAAAGTCATCTTTGGCTTACGTGCATAGATGGACTGTTGATTGGTATGATTATGACCAAGGATCATTCAGTATAATCGTGACCCGTAATGTTACAAATGATGTGATAAAAGTCCCCATTGGCCCGTAGTGCATTGATGGACAGTTGTTGGTATGATTATGACCAAGGATTATTCGGTACAATCATGACCATTGATGATTACATGAATATCCTTGGCCCGTAGTTCAGGGATGATTCGATGATGTGGTTTATTTATTAAGCTGAGTCTCAGCGATAAAGTGGATGAAAAACTTTTTAAATCATAGAAGATAGTAGATATCATGCTCTACTTGACTCTTCTAATGGATTGCTTTATTCATGTGCGCTTTTAATCTAAAACTTGTTGTCTATTGTATTCTATCAGTTGTTATACTGTTGAAGGCTAAAGATAATTTATTCTGCATTATCTTAGTCATAATATTTCTTATTGTGCTAGTTGAGCTCACCCTTTTCTTTCATTATTCTCTTGAGAAATGAGAATGTAGCTAGGACTAGTCGGGAACTAGAGTGATGGTTTAGGATAAGTGGCTATAGTAGTCCCTCACTATTCTATCAAATAGTGTGATAATAATTGTAATGAGGGCTCCATTGAGTGTAGATATTGTCTAGAAGACAATATTAGTATTAAAACTCTCACTTATGTTTTGTCGTTATTATACACGGCAGCTTGTATAATTAAGTTGTATTATATTCTGCACCAATTATTTGGCGACCCAAGATGGGTGATGTATACCTATTTTGGGAGTGTCATAGAGAGGCGTGCTATCGTGAGCACCACATGGGATATTCTCATTTCATTCTTTCCTCATGCTAGGCGACATTGGCATTTATCTCGATCGATCACCGAGATTCCCCTGATGGGTTTAGTTGGCTTCACTTTATTAGAAGGCCCTTTTACTCAGGAGGCTTTCTACCGCTAGTGGTTCCCTCGCACCAATGGATCTCAAACTCGCACCACACAGTTCATGGGGGATAGGGTTCCTTGATATGTTATGATGACAGACTGGATTGCCTGCATCTAAAAGCCCACTCATTTGGTTCAAATTGACAGCTTGATCTAGAGGTTGGGCCGGGCACATTTTTTCATCTGGCATTTGGGCAAAGATCTGCTAGAAGTAAATTCTTTCGATCCATCCAGATCTGGTGCTAGCCCTTCAGGTGGCCCATATTCCGATAGCTTTATTGGTGCAGACCCCCCGCTCTATCGATATGACATCCCTTCTCGCAGAGATTTAGTGACTCGGGAGGAGTTATAGCAGATGGATCAATTGGATGATGTGGATATCATTGATTTATTCTAATAGATTTATTGTTATCTCTTTTGATAGGCCTCTATTAGATATTGGGCGGCTATGCCCCATTTCTACTTATATCTTTTGATAGACCTCTGTTAGATATCGGGCGGTTGTGCCCCATTTTCCTGTACTTTTTATTTTCATTTGTATATAGAGATGATGTATTTAGGAATGTATATATACCGCTTTTTATTCTTTGCATCATATTATCATTTATCATTGTTATTTATCATGATGTATGCATTATGTCATGGATATGCATTCACATAGGTGAGTTTAGCATTAACCCTTGGATGGCCTTATGATACGGTTCTACATATGTCTTCATCTACCGTTAGTCGAATTAAGCATACCCCACCCATATTGATAGCCTCTTCTTTGAGATCCTGGTATGATAGTTTGTCTCCCACAGATCGGGTGACAGTTGATCAGATGTTGAGACATTCTATGATCCTCCTGGCGTTCTAGGTACCGTTGTTCTTTGTAGATGCCATGATGTCCTGTTGGATACTAGAGAGACATGTTTTTAGATTTGATATCTATGAGCTAACTCCTAGGTTGAAGGAGTATGAATGTCTCACTGATTTTCCCTTGGATTGGCCTTGTGCTAGGATGGTTGTCGGTGATATGAGCCGATAGTTTATGACCCTGACGGGCTTACGACACAGAGTTATTATGGACGAGATTACCTCATTGCATGTGGTGTCCTTAGATTTCTTGATTAACCGATTTGGGTCATTGGACAACTATCTACGATATTCAGGAGATTTCACCATTACTGAGGGTGAGTGGTGATACGTGGGTTTTATACCCACGAATCGGTTCCTAAGTTAAGCTTAATCGATGTAATTCTTTGTGTTTATCTATTTAGTGTGATTTTATTATGCAAGTATGGTGCTGTTGGAAATGATCAATAAAGATGGATTTAGGGTGTATTATGGCGAAAAACTTAGCAAGTATTGGAGCTTAAATAAATTAGAAGACGTTGTATGCAAGCATGCGGACTATTTAAGCCTTACACCTCACGGGGATGGGGTCTTCAATTACAATCTTGAGAGGAGCCTAGCATGGCAGACCTATTTGATAGAGATCCCCACCCAAGGCGTGTGGTCCCAAACATGATTGTCTTAGTTTGATTCCAACACTTTGCTGGGACATGAGCTTTAGTACTTGCATGGCTTTGGGACTCTAAATAAGGAGGATTGCACTTTCAGTTGTGGGTGTAAACATATAACTACATAAAAAAAGATAATAAGACCATGACGAAGGAAGGCAATTAACAGAGATTAAGGATAGATTTTTAGAGCAAGCATTGGAGAGAAGATTTTGAAGGATTTGTCATATCGATTGCGGATTAAGGCTAAAGTGAAGGGTGTTCTTAATTATTCTTTTTTTAGTCTTAAATTTGTAATTGAAAGGATGATATCTTTAATCCATTCAGTGTTTATTTCATTTAAGATGAACTAAATTACTTTTTAGGCTTATGATGGATCTTTAAGTGGAACAATGGTTATGTAACTTTGATTTTCAGTTTAATAAGCTATTATCCAATTTATCTATATTAATTTGAGCTTGAATTTATTAATTTCCTGATCAATAGTTATTTGTGGACTTGTATGAATTTGAGAGAGGAAGTACGAGTTTAGACTTAGTTAATATAGCATGTGTTCTTGAATTTTGTGAATGAACAAAATCTTGATGAATGTTAGGGTAAAGATATGCTTGACATCGCATGTAATCAGATAAAAGACTTAAACTTAAACCTTCTTTAATTATAATTCACATAGAGATATAGTGAGTTAGTTGATTAAGGTGTTTAACTTGTTTTTATCTAAATTGTGGATTTGAGTTAATACGATATTAGTACATCGAGAGGTGGCTAGTGCTACATATGTGTTCTTGATTAATAAACTGGGTTAGTGAATTGAACTAGAATAAAGGTGTATAAATCAGAGTGAAGCTTATGGTGAAGTCGTAAGCCTAATTTTCTTATAATTGCTTGAAATATCAGTTTTTAAGATTTGTGATTGTTTTGTGATCATAGTATTTTTAATAATTTAGTTTTTACAATTTTAATCATTAATTTGGATAGTTTAATAAAATTAGGATTAATAGTAAACTGATAATTATGAGGTTAAAATTCTTACTGATTTCTCTGTGGGAACGATACTCTACTTACTACTATATTACTTGTTGACCATGTATACTTGTGTGTTGTGCGTAACTAGATTTTATCCAACAAGTTTTTGGTGCCGTTGCCGGGGACTATTAGTATAGATTTTAATAATTTACGATATCAGTTTAATTAGTCCAGTTTTACTTAAACATTTTTATTTTTATTTTTTTCGTCTTATTTTAGGTTTTTGAAGTTGGTATATGTAAATGCGGTCCAAAAATCCAGACTTGCTTCCTTTTGAGGACGATATTGATAAACTCTTTCAAAGGCTAAGTAAGTGGATCAAGGAAACAAGAGAAGACTTCGTAAACTCTGAAAAAGAAGAAGAAATGGTTGCCGAAGATCAGAATGCATTGAGGGACTTTGCTACACCCAAGGTGATTGAGCTGCAGTCGAGTATCACCAGGCCTGCTATAGCTGCGAACACATTTGAAATCAAGCCTGGGACTATTCAAATGATTCAAAATTTGGTTCAGTTTTGTGGTTTGGAAAATGATGATCCGAACGGACATTTGGTCAGCTTTCTGGAGATTTGTGACACTTTCAGGTAGAATGGGGTGTCGGATGACGCAGTTAGGCTTCGCTTGTTACCATTCACTCTCAGGGACAAGGTGAAGAATTGGTTACATTCTCTGCCACCGGGATCAATAACTACATGGGAAGACCTCGCTCAGAAATTTCTTGCAAAATTTTTCCCACCAGTGAAAACTGCAAAAATGAGGAATGAGATAACTATGTTTGAACAACGACATGGGAGTCAAAGATGAGGCATGGGAAAGATACAAGAGAATTTCTCGAAAGTGCCCAAATCATGGATTGCCTAAGTTGTTGCGGATGAACACATTCTACAACGGGTTGAGCGAAAATCTCGTGACTAGTATTGATGCACTTTTAAGGGGCATTTATGATAAAAAGTAATGAAGAGGCATATCAGTTGATAGAGACAATGGCAGCTAAAAACAACAAGTGGCCCACATCAAGAATGACACAGGAAAAAGCAACTGGCGTGTTAGAAGTAGATGGAGTGACGACAATACAAGCACAAATTGTAGCACTCTCTAAGAAGTTGGATGCTTTGTTAGGTAATGCATACGCGTTAAGTTGCGATTATTTATGAATTGTGGGTGAACATCCTACGGATCAATGTGCAATCAACCCAGTATCAGTATAATTTATCGGTAACTCCAACAGGATTCCACAGAACATGTACCAGAATACATAAAATCAGGGGAATAGGAATCACCCAAATTTTTCGTTGAGTAATAATCAACATCAATGAAAAGCTCCACCACCATCATTTCCCTAAGATTTCGTAATCATCAACAACCAAATTAACATCAAGAGAAGAAATCGATTTAGAGGAGTTGTTGTCAAAGTATATAACCAAAGAATGAGGCGTTTATAAAAACCAAGAAATGGCCATGAAATCGCAAGAGATGGCCATCAAGAATCTAGAAAATCATATGGGACAAATTGCATTAGCATTAAATAATAGACCACAAGGGACTCTACCGAGTGACACCGAAAGAAATCTGAAGGGAAATCATGAACAATGTAAAACAATCACTTTAAGAAGTGGCAAACAACTAAATGGGAAAAGTACTGAAAATTTAGTTAGAACGGATGACAAAGTCGATGAGAACAAAGTGGTTGAAGAAAAACAGGGTGAGGAAAAGAAAATTCAGAAAATAAAGTTAGATGACAAGCCAGTTGTGTATCCTCCACCGCCGTTTCATTAGAGAGTCCAAAAGTAGAAATTAGACAAGCAGTTCGCGAAATTTTTGGATGTTTTTAAGAAACTTCATATTAACATCCCGTTCGCAGAAGCCCTAGAGCAGATGCCAAGTTATGCGAAATTTATGAAAGGGATTTTGTCTAGGAAAAAGAAGTTGGAAGATTTCGAAACAGTGGCATTAACAGAGGAGTGTAGTGTGGTTTTACAGTGAAAGTTTCCACCCAAGTTGAAAGATCCGGGGAGTTTTACCATTCTGTGCATGATTAGGAACATGGCATTCAACAAGTGTTTATGTGTTTTGGGGGCGAGTGTGAACCTTATGCCATTATCAGTTTATACAGAATTGGGTTTGCCAGCTCCAAAGCTTACGAACATCTCATTACAGTTGGCGGATAGGTCAGTCACATACCCGAGAGGCATTGTAGAGGACATATTGGTCAATGTTGACAAGTTTATATTACCTGCGAATTTCATAATTCTGGATTTTGAGGAAGATAAGAAGATCTCAATTATCATAGGGAGACCTTTCTTGGCTACGGGTAGGACACTCATCGACGTACAAAAAGGTGAACTAACTATGAGGGTCCAAGATCAAGAAGTAAAGTTTAATGTTTTCAAGGCCATGAAATTCCCTACGTATGAAGAAGAGTGTTTCAGGAAGGATATCATTGATCAGATAATCAGCGAAGACATGGGTAAAAGTTTGTCTAATGATCCATTGGAAAAAACATTATTGGGAGATGAAGATTTAGATGATCCATAATTTGTGGAATCCTTGCAAATGTTAGACTCCCTGCCACGAGTTAGCAGATTTAAAGCATCATTTGAACCATTGCACATGGACGAAATATCCACAACCAGAATGAAACCATCATTGGAGGAGCCACCTTCTCTTGAGCTAAAGCCATTACCTAAACACCTCAGGTATGCGTATTTAGGCAATTCTAATTCTTTACCTGTTATTATTTCTGCTGCACTTAACAAATTGCAGGAAGAAAAGTTTCTTAGAGTGCTTAGAGAACATAAATCGGCTATAGGATGGACAATCCACTACAAAAAAATGGGCCTTTAACAACGATTTTTTGGGCAACGACTTTATAAGTTGTTGCTAAAAGTATATGTTTAGCAATGAAATTTGTCCTTCGTTGCAGATTGTGCCAGGCTTTCACTTTTTGTAACGAAATTCATAATTCGTTGCAAAATTTCGTTGCTAATTCATTGGCGGGAAAAATTAAATTAGAAATTAGCTGCAAAATTTTCTACCACTTGCTTTCCCGTCATCGGGGCAACTGCGGAAGTTATTTTGTTACTAAAATGGGGCTTTAACAACAATTTTTCAGAAACGACATTATAAGTCGTTCTTTAAAAGTGTATGTTTAATAATGAAACTTGTCCTTCGCTGCAGATTGTGTTAGGCTTTCACTTTTTCTAACGAAATTCATAAGTAGTTGCAAAATTTGAAACAAAATTGCTAAAAAATTAGATTGCAAAATTTTTAACCACTTGATTTCTCCTCCTCGTGGGAAACAAAAGTTTTTTTGTTGCTATATATTTAGATTAATATGAACCACATTCATTGACAACAATTTTTATTTTCGTTGCATATTTTATACAACTTTTTGCAACGACTATTAAAATGTTGCCTTAAATTAAGATAATAATAATAATAATAATAATAATAATAATAATAATAATAATAATAATAATAATAATAATAATAATAATAATAGTACTAATAATAATAATAACAATAATAATAATAATAATAATAATATAATATAATAATAATAATAGTACTAATAATAATAATAATAACATTAACAATAAGTAGTAGTAGTAGTAGTAATAATAATAATAATAATAATAATAATAATAATAATAATAATAATAATAATAATAATAATAATAATAATAATAATAATAATAATAATAATAATAATAATAATAATAATAATAATAATAATAATAATAATAATAATAATAATAATAATAATAATAATAATAATAATAATAATAATAATAATAATAATAATAATAATAATAATAATAATAATAATAATAATAACAATCATAATAATAATAATAGTACTAATAATAATAATAATAACATTAACGATAGTAGTAGTAGTAATAATAATAATAATAATAATAATAATAATAATAATAATAATAATAATAATAATAATAATAATAATAATAATAATAATAATAATAATAATAATAACAATAATAATAATAATAATAATAATAATAATAATAATAATAATAATAACAATAATAATAATAATAATAATAATAATAATAATAATAATAATAATAATAATAATAATAATAATAATAATAATAATAATAATAATAATAATAATAATAATAATAATAATAATAATAATAATAATAAGAATTAGTTTACTACTACTAATAGTAGTAGCAACTACTATTAGTAGTAGTAAACTAATTCTTGCAAAATAATAGTAACTAGGCCCATGTGTTTAGGTGGTCATTGGATCAATATTTCAAACTAGAGGTCTTTGGTTCAAATCTGTGCAACAACATATTTTTTGGGATAAAGTTCAATATTTGCCACGTCAGCTTGTCCACATATTGGTTTTTAATAAAAAAAAATTAAAAAGAAAAAACAGAAATAAATAAGATTTTAATGCATAAAATATGATACTGTATCTTAAATTAATACCATCAATACAAGATTAAATACTCTATAATTTAGTAAATATAGAAATAATATGTCCTTAAAATTCATAAAATTTGCAAAGAAGATTCTTTTTGTGAAA
This sequence comes from Panax ginseng, assembly GCA_020205605.1. NCBI lineage: Eukaryota > Viridiplantae > Streptophyta > Magnoliopsida > Apiales > Araliaceae > Panax > Panax ginseng. Next base: position 85,052,662 of record CM035139.1, on the reverse strand, counting down.
TAGAGTGAGTAATATTTTTGATTATAGTGTCTAATTTAAATTAATTCCCATAGTTTTAAATTTTACAATTTTGAAATTTTACAAACCCAATAAGCATGCCTCTTTTTCCCCCCAAAACGCATCATTTTTCATTTAAATTTTTTTATTTATTCGGACACAATTTTATATAGTGAAATGTTTCACTCCGTTCGTCTCAAAATAAATGTCCAGTATTATTTTTTAAATTTATAATTTTTGAAATTAAAATTGAGCACATATAGATATATTTTTTAATCTACCGCTACAAGTTATGACGGTAGTTTAATTAACTAATAAATTAGAATGGCTCAGTGGTAGCTTAATGACCCAATAACCCATAGGTCTTAGGTTCAAAACCTAGTTGTGATATTTTTGCTTCTTATGTTATATATATTTTTTGTATTAGATAAATTCTATTACTATCTATATATATACACATCTTAAATCTCCACATTAAACTAAATATATATAAAGTAACACTAAATATTTAGATAATGTAACTATTAATATTTTAATATATATACATATATATATAAACAAATATTCATATAAATATTTATAAAAATATTCATATCAAAATTTTATAAATTTTAGATGAAATATTTATAATTTTATAAATATTCTAATACACAAAAAATATAACATTGTTATATGTTTTTTTATATTAGATAAATTCTATTACCATCTATATATATACACACACAAATTAAATTTTCACATTAAGATAAATATATATAAAGTAACACTTGAATATATAACTATGATTATTTTAATATATATATATATATATATATATATATATATATATATATAAAACAAATATTTATAAAAATATTCATATCTAAATTTTCTAAATTTTAGATGAAATATTTATATATTTATAAATATTCTAATACACAAAAAATATAACATAAGAAGCAAAAGTATCACAACTAAGTTTTGAATCTAAGTTATTCTAATTTATTAGTTAACTAAACTACATACATAACTTGTAGCGGTAGATAATGTAAAGATATGAGCAAATGAGGGCAAATGAGTAATTTCTCATGTCGCTACAACACAGTAATGTGCTTGTGGGAATTCCATTTCAATCTATTCCATCCAATGTTACGATCAACTAGTATAGATTATGGTTGTTGAAATAGTACCATGACAACCGATTGCCAAGAATGGGGGCCCATATATATATAGTGGTGCATATTCTATTTGTGCCTCGTCTTTCAAAATTGTGTCATTTTGGCATATTTATTTTGATTTCTAATTTGGGAGGAGAGAAGTCATTCTTTTAATAATTAAATAAAAATCACTTAAAACGATATAGTTTTGATAGACTATGCACAAATAAATTATACACAACATTGTGTATGACCATATTGATGTATATATTAACTTACCAAACTATAATTATTAACTTGTTATAATTTTTTTACTTAAAAAACTTAATTGCGATGTCGAGAGGCGGGAACAATAGACAATATAATTTTGAAAAAAAAATTAAATATTTAGTGTAAACTTTTGAATCTATAATATTATAAATATTGTAAATTTTAAAGTGTATATATGTAGGGTTGTTAGGAGTACTATTCCAACAACCATCATCTCCATCATTTTCCATTATTGATCAATATAATTAATGGTCGAGAATATATATATATATATATATATATATATATATATATAGTATTAGCTTATTATAAATTTTGTACTTTTAAAATATACTTACGATAACAAGAGGCGATAACAATGGATAATATAAATTTATTATTAAAATGTGTTAGGTTCAATTAATTTAGAATTAATGAACTATACTTTAAAATTCATAACTTTTTTCTTATTCTATTTATAATTGTAATTAGAGCATTTATTTTAAAATTAAAATTTAGAATTTCAAAAATGATTAAAATTTATTTGAATTGTAATTTAGATTATTGATTATTGTATTTATTAAAATAAATAAATTAACATTCATTCATAAATATTATACTTTTAAACTCATTATTTTTTCCTTATTCTAGCTATAGTTGTAATTAAAGTATTCATTTTCAAATTTAATATTTCAAAAATGATAAAAACTTATTCAAATTATAATTTAAAACATTAATCATTATATTTATTAAAAATAATAAAATTAACATTTATTTATTAATAAATTTTACTTTGAAATTCATTATTTTTTTCATTTTTGGTTATAGACTTATAGTTATACTTATATAATTTTAATCTTTTGTTATAAACCAGGAAAATTATTTAGATCTAGATCTAGATCTTCTTCTTTCTTAATGTTTGCTGAAGAGACGGAGGAGGAGGATCGTGGATTATAGGAGGATCGTGGATTGGAGATGAAAAATGGTGGCCGGAAGTTTGATTTGATCTCGGTTTTTGAAGTAAGCAAACGCTGAATTCTTCCTCTAAAATTTATTCTTTATAATTTCAAGAACCTCAATTTCCATTCATATAAACCCTAAAACACCGAAATACTTGAGCTCAAGTTCTCTGTTCCCAATCCCAATCCAATCATGGACCCGCCTCAATCATCCCCGTCTTCAATCTTAATGAGTTCCTCAATCTCACCGTTCGACTACAACGACGACTTTGACATCACATGGTACGGAAACATACAGTATTTGATTAATATATCGACCATCTAAACACGATGACTTGTGTGCCCATTTTATCCTCCTTAAGCTTGAAGAGATCACCATAGATTGCCTGGACCGACCGCCATCGTCTCCAAGGTCTCGGCCTGTCAAGCACGCCACCGCCCGCCAAATTGCCCTCCACTGTAATGTGATCTCAATTCCTCCTTATCGAGGGCGGCAACAAGCGTCTACTCCTCTCCCTTGCCTTCCTCGCCCTCGCGATGGGTCCTTCCCCCTCAACCTCTACGGTGGCACAACCGCCATGGTTTATTAGTTCTCCAAAACCACCATCAATCACATCACCAAAGGTGCATGATTATTTGATGTTTTCTCCATTAAGTTCTATTTGAGACATGTTTGAGCTACTATGCAACCCCCCGCCCCCACCCACATTGTGTTTTTGAAGTTCGAGTTTAATTAGTTTCAAACAATTTGGATGTTCATGGTACTTGACTTTTACTTTCCTAGGTCCAAAGACCCATTGCAGACAATATGAGATCCAACAGATGTTTGAATAGAGATTAACACATGATTCTTTGCATGAAGGAAATTAGAATATCGATGTGCCTTTATCAATAATGTTGCTCGGGATGAACATAGATTTTTTTGGTGTGCTTGCTAAGAATGGTTTGATGCGCTTTTTTGTTGTTGTAAATAATTGGCTCTTTGATGACTAAAGTATGCAAATATGGTTATGGCATTGAAACCATAGAGTACAATTTGATACATTTTATCTACCTGAACAACACTGGTGCATAGATGAAAGATAGGTTTTGAATATAAGCATAAAGTTTAGTAATGATCTTGCACCAGATGAATGAACGAGTCATGGACTGAAAGTAAAAGTTATCTTTTTACGATAAAAGTTTTCTGCATTTAATAGTAAACATTGTCGTTTTATGGTGTACTGATGCTTATTAATTGAACCTAGCATTGTGGTGCTATTTACCATGCAATTTTCTGACATTATAACACATACATGGATGTCATTTCTATAAAATCCCAAATTTCATTTAATAAAGATTTAAATTTCTAAAATTTTTTTTTTAATGTTATGGTGTGTATTTGATATAATGTTATAGTTGTGGGTAATATTTATAAATTTTTCAAAGTATGCAAGTTATTATATTATATTCGATTGGTCGTGGAATATTCTTTGTGTTGGGGAATATCCGTACCACGGTACAATCATTGGTGAACCCCACAACAAAATTATTGTCAGATTGAGAAAACGACAAAAATATTTTATGAAAATAATGGCGTAAGTTTTACACAGATTAATCTTTGTGAAACACTTTCGATTGTTAAAAGTACAATGTACGCGTGGTTGCATAGTAGCACACAAGATTATTGATTATTGATGCTTACGTGATAAGTCACCCGCTTATACTCAATTATTGCTATAGTAATTGCTGCATCATATCTCTCGTATTATTGATTCGATTATTGTCACAGTATCAACTGCATAATATGTTATATTATTAAATCAATAATTGAGACGACAAAGTTATTCATATTGTTAAATTACAATATTTACAATGTAAAGAAGTTCTGTCAAGGAGAGGTTTGAACAATCTAATTACAAGCGCTAATAGGAAAAATCCTTATTGGAAAGCCCCCTCTTTCCTGAGAACGACCTGGTTGTTAAATAATGTGAGTTATAATATTAATGATGAATAAGTTCATGTTGATTAAAGATGGATTTGATAGTTCCATTGTGTTGGGATTATTGGTGTTAGTTGAAATCGATATCTATTCCAATGATAATTGATGTCTGGGGGTTATATTGATAAATCGGGTAATTTATCGGATAAATGAGCAATTAATTACTACTTATTCACATGCTTATATAATTATTTGTTCACATGTGTGTACTATTAAGTCACATTCATTTACTATTAGGGGAGTTGGTGCAAGAATGGTAATACTTGCATGACTAAGTTAAAGATGGAGGTATAGATGGAGGTACTATATTATAATTAATTCTTTTACATGTTTAGAACTATTGAGTCACATGATTTACTATTGAGTCACATGATTTTACTATTGATTCACATGATTTACTATTAGGGGAGTTGGTGCAAGATTGATAATACTTACAGGACTAAATTAAAAATGAAGAAAAAGTTGGAGGTATTGTATTGTAATTTTTCGAGCCCCAAAATGTGCAATTATCGAAACTATATTTTCCTATAAATAGAAGCTCATTCTTCCTTCATTTCTCACCAATTCAATAAAGCTTTAGAGCCATTATTATAGAGAGAAATCTATAGAGAAAAAGAAGAAGAGAAGCCTGCTACCTCACTATTCTAGTATCCGCTTTTTTCTAAGGTAAGGGTATTATTTTTTCATATTCATGAAGAGAACTTCATTATTCCATTCTTTATTATTCTCATGGAATAACTTTAGATACGCCGATCTACCCTATACTTGGTGAAATTCTTCTGTTATTCCATTATTTATTATTCTGCTGGAATAACCTGCCTATGTGAAGTACCCCATACATGGTGAAATTATGTTGTTATTCCATTCTTTATTATTCTGTTGGAATATCCTGTCTGTGCGTTTTACGCCGGACCTGGTTCCGTCTTTATTATTCTGTTGGAATATCCTCGTCTGCACATGCGTTTTCGCGGGACTGGTTCTGCCTTTATTATTCATTGTAGAATATCATGCTGCGTTTTCTTATTTGGACCTGGTTCCATCTTTATTATTACATTGGAATATCACGTCTGCATGCATTTTACGCGGGACGGTTTCCGTTTATTTATTATTCTGTTGGAATAACTCGCTCTACGCAAGCACCGCATGCATGGTGATTTATGTTGTTATTGCGTTCTATATTATTCTGTTTGAATATCCTGTCAGTGCGTATTACGCCTGACCTAGTTTCGTTATTTATTATTTTGTTGGGATAACCTGTCTATGCGAAGTACCACATGCCTGGTGATTTCTTTTGTTATTCCATTCTTTATTATACTTAGTTGGTTAAAGTTTTGACTTCTATACTCGTCATGAAATATCATTTTATTTGGTATTTTCTATTACGAGTTATTATTCATGGGTTACTATTCACCCAATTACTATTCACTCTAGTATTATTCACTCGGGTATTCGGAGAACTTTTCATGCCAGAATACTATTCACGAGTTACTATTCCCAAGTTACTATTCATCTAAATTACTATTCACCCAAATATTATTCATTCGGGTATTTGGAGTACTTTTCATGTCGGGGTACTATTCACGAGGTACTATTCCTGAAGTACTATTCACGGGGTACTATTCACGACAAAAAATTGATTCTTTTCTGTCCAAATTATTTTTGGTGCATGAATATTATTCTTGAACTTTACTCTACAAAGAAGTATCATGTTGACAATTTGGATGTTATTAGTTCCTGGATAATTTAATTCTTGAACTTATTTTATTGAATTCTTATATCATTGTCATCATCCTCATGTTTATATTATGTTGAAAGTCATCTGTGGCCTGTATTGCATAGATGGACTTGGTATGATTATGACCAGGGATTATTCGATATAATCATGACCGTAATGTTACAAATGATGTGGAAAAAATACTCATTGACCCGTAGTGCATTGATGGACAGTTTTTGGTATGATTATGGCTATGGATTCTCTTCGGCCAAGGGAGCAAAGATGAATTGTTTTATGGCATGATCAGGATCGTTGATGAAAACACGATTATCTTTGGCCCGTACTGCATGGATAATTCGTGGTCGTGATACTAAATAATATCCTTGGCCTATAGTGCGAGGATGATTTGATGATGTGGATTATTTATTAAGCTGAGTCTCAGCGATAAAAGTGATGAAAAAAAATTTAAATCATAAAAGATAGTAGATTTTATTTTCTACTTGACTCTTTTAATTGATTGTTTGTTCCGCTGCAGTTAAACTTGATGTTTATTGTATTTTATCAGTTTAACATTGTTGAAGACTAATGATAATTTATTCCGCATTATCTTAGTCATAATATTTCTTATTAGGCTAGTTGAGCTCACCCTTTCCTTCACTGTTCTCTTCAGGAAATGAGAATATAGCTGGGACTAGTCGGGGAACGGAGTGACGGTCCGAGATGGTGTCTTAATAGTCCTCACCATTCTGTTAAATAGTGTGACAATAAATGTAATAAGGACTGAATTTGAGTTTGTATAATGTCTATGAGGACTCCATTGAGAGTGGATATTGTCTAGAAGACAATATTCTTGTTTAAACTCTCAGTTTATGTTTTGTCGTATTTTACACGATAGTTGTATATTTAAGTTTGTATTTGAATTTTGTACCATGTATTTGGCGACTCAAGATGGGTGATGTATACCTGTTTTGGGGGCGTCTCAGTTGGTATCAAAGCTTAGGGATATGATCCCTGGTTGAGATGTGAGACAAGAACTAGGAGGGGAGAGACGGGGAATTCCTTCGCTAGTATGACCTACCTAAGTTTATTTGGTATTTAATTGGTCTGGTCGTAGTATAGGGATAATATGTGATATGTTATTTAACTCTTGTTTTGTGATGGTGTTTGAAAATGGCATCCTAAAAATGTGGAGATAAGCAATGAACAAAATAATATGGCCGACCGTGATCGCAAAGACGAGGCTAAGTTTGCGTAGTTATCCGGTTTGCATCCCATTTGGTCGATAATGAGGAGCCGAATGACGCGAATGTTTCTAAGAGGTTTGAAACCCGATATACGTCAATACCTCATTTCTCATAAACTTTGTTTATATTCAGATGTTGTGAATAGGGCTCGCTTATTACAAAGGCGATAATAAGTCAAGACAACCAAAAAGGTAACGACCAACAACACGATAATAATCGTCACTTGGTGTCAACGGCCATCTAACAATAATGACCATCGTGGGGGAAATTATCATGCCAAGAATGGTAACCACTTCGGTGGTAATCATGGCCAAGATAATAGAAGTGGAAATTTCAAGAAGAGAAGGTCATTTAGCTCAATTTTGTCGTATATTGATGTCAAGTCCAGCTGGGACGGTCGCACCAAAGGCGAATATGGACAAAACAAAGTCGGTGGAAGAGCGTTTTTCATGACTTCTCAAAAAGAGAGTAACCCAAATGAAGTTAGCACGGGTTAGTTAATTATAAATTCTTACGAAGTATATACCTTATTAGATACCGCCTCTACCCATTCTTTTATCTCTTGCTTGCTATGCTCAACGCTTAAATTTGACTCGAGGAGTTAGACTTTGACTTATCTGTTGAAACTCCGTTAGGAGAAACCTTCATTACATGTGCTATCCAAGTCTTGGATGAGAGTCGTAGTTTTGAATGATATTTCTTTTATTAATAAATTTCCTGACGTATTCTTGAAGACTTCTTAGCCTACCCCTAGAGTGTGAAATCAAATTATTGTATTGACCCCAGTACAAAACCCATTTCTAAAACCCTCAAGTATTTCTTCACCTAAAACAAACGTATTATGCGCTAAAGACGTTAGCTTGAGCTGTTGAAGATTACGATCGTACCATTCAATACCATCGTGGAAAACCGAACGTGGTAGCTGACGCGTTGAGTAGAAGATCGTATCGCGCACGAAAAGCGAATATACGAACCCACGTGAAGATAACGAATATACGAGTAGAATCGACTTTAATCGATAAAGTTAAAGCCGCTCAAGCTACAGACTCAAAGTTGATGAATATGAAGAAGAAGGTTCAAGAGGGCGTTATTCTAGAAGCAAGAATCAACAAAGAGAGGAAATCTCAACCCTCGATTTAATTGGCCCATTTGAAATCCTCGATCGAATAGGAACTGTGGCTTATAGACTCGTTTTACCGCCAAGTATGTCGCGTGTTCATCACATTTTTCACGTATCGATGTTACGTAAATATGTGGACGACCCGAACCAAATTGTGATTTAGAACCGGACGAGATAAAGGATAATTAACGTATGAAGATGTACCTGTTAAATCCTGGAATGTATTCAACACTCAAAGGTTATACCTCAAGAGTTAGAATCAGACGAAGTGTCCTCATCTGTTCGGCATACCAGGTACGTACGCAAATTTTGAGGGCGAAATTTCATAAGGAGGGGAGATTGTAAAATCCCAAATTTTACAAATAAAGATTTAAATTTCTCGAAATATTTTTTTTAATGTTATGGTGTGTATTTGATATAATGTTATAGTTGTGAGTAATATTTATAAACTTTGCAAAGTATGCAAGTTATTATATTATATTCGATTGGTCGGGGAATATTCTTTGTGTCGGGGAATATCCGTACGACGATACAATCATTGGTGAACCCCACAACGGAATTATTGTCGGATTGAGAAAACGACAAAAATATTTTATGAAAATAACGGCGGAAGTTTTACCGTTAATACTGTTGAAACACTCGGTGTTAAAAGTACAGTAATACACATGGTTGCATAGTAACACACGGTATTGATTATTGATGATTACGTGATAAGTCACTCAGTTATACTCAATTATTGTTATAGTAATTGCTGCATCATAGTCTCTTCTTAGTTTGGGTGTTCTTGAGATGAACAACCCTTTTATAGGGGATTACGCGGAGGCGTTGAGATGTTTGTGCATAATACATTGTACGAAGGACTGATCAGCCTAAGTACGAGGGGTCTTTATAGTCTTATGACTGTTAAAGTTTAAGCTGAAAGATTACTTATAACTATGGACATACGCATAACGTTTAAATGCTTGTGCACAATACATCGTACGAAGGGCTTAACACCCTAAGTACGGGAGTCCTTATAGTCTAATGACTCTTAAGGTTTAAGTTGAAAGAGTACTTATAACCGTGGACGTAGTTCAAGGTCTTATGACCCTCAGCATGATTTGAAATCTTTTAAATTCCTGAGTTATTCATACTACTTCCCAATTATTGAGTAATTGTGGAAGATTCTTGCTATTCTAAAAGATGAATGTGGTAAGGATGATATTCCTTAGAAAAAAGTGAGTCGTAGAATGCGACACTGAATGATGAATATATTGAATAAGTGAGAAAAGAAATTTTGAAATGAGAAGGAGATGAGTTATCAAAGAATAATGTAAAACTTTTAATAGAAAAGATTAATAATTGTAGAAAGATCTTTGTGGAAAGAAGTGGTTATAGAACCCAATGAATGAATAAAGTATTAACATAAAGTTTACTTTGATAGATTGAATGAATGAAGATTAATAAATAAAATTTCGAGTACGAAATTCTTAGAAGAATGGGTGAATGTAATATCCCGAGTGTTTATGATAATGATCCTTAAAAAAGTAAATGAATGGGTTAAAGAATATATAATACTCAAATATAATTGAGTCTAAGTAAAGGTTATGAAATAAAACTTACAAGAATTTATTATGAATAATGGCGGGAGTAGGAAATATAAAACCTATATTAAGGTAATGTGTTGAAGTTATTCAATGAAGAGATTTGATGAAAACCTGAGTAAGATAGGGTTTCAGTGATTCCGAGGACGGAATCCTTATAAGGAGGGAAGGATGTAACAACCCGAATTTTTGAAAATTATTAAAATAAGAATTTAATAAATAAAATTCTTATTATAATATGAGAGAGTAATTTATGTTACATATAAATGTATATGTTAATATGTTATGATTGTGAGATCGTAAATAATTAAAATATTTAACAAGTAAAATAAGTATTTTAGTTGAAATATTTATGGATTAAAATAAATATTCAATGGAAATTATTATGGAATAATTTATTTAACTATGATGATATTAAATAAATTGATGATAAATAATTTTATAATTTGTGCATATTTATTACGTTAATGTGTTGGTGATTTTCTAATTTAATTAAGTAATTAAATTAGAGGATTAATGATTGTTAAATAAAATTATAATTATATTGGCTAAATAGAAGCTATAATTTTATTAGTAAGGTTTAATTGGATTTATTAATGAATTGAGATTAATTCAATTCAAATAGTTAATGGGTGTGACAAGGGTATCGTATGATAAGAAGGATTGTTAAAAAAAAATTAAATTAAAAATGATATTTTTGGTGCTAGCCAAACATGGCTTAGTGACCCTTTGTTATTGTAACTGATAGGCCATAATGTATACGCATTATGTTTTTATCAGTTATATGAAGGTTACGTATTTTGTTCCTAAAGCTTAAAGCTAAAGCTAAAAGAGAAAATACAGAGGGAGAGAGAGCTCTAGAGAGGAATTGGGAGGCAATTGGAAGAGAAATCCTTGAAAATAAGAAGAAAGTAGCAATTCTCTAACATCTCCTAACAAAGCTAAACAAGAATTAAGAGGTAAATAACCTAGTCTCTTCTTAGTTTGGGTGTTCTTGAGTTATCCTTTAAATTTGAAAATATAGTTGGATGAATTTCTAAATATGTTATATATATATATGTTGTTAGATGTTTATAATCTTTTAGTTGTTATCTAGAAATGATTTTCAGAAATCAAATCCATAAAAACATGTTTTAGAATGAAGAAATTGAGTTTTATTGATATATATATATATATATATATATATATATATATATATATATATATATATATATATATATCCATTAGGGCTTGTTTTGGAATCAAAATTTATGATGAAGTCATGATACAATGTTAAATTGATGATATATGTTGTTAGTATGTTGAATTACGAAAATAACAAAAGTTGAATGAATCGAAATGGTAGAGAAACGAATTCGTAGTGAACGAATTCGCTAAATTGTCAAAACATGAACAATTAGAATGAACATGAGTTATAAATTCATATTAAGGTTAGTTAATGTTTATGTTAGTTGATGGGTATTTAGTATGTTGTAGTTTTATGAGTTACAAACCTATAGAATCGAAAATGGACTTAATTGGATGAGTATAACTCATGTGTATGATCATTGGAAGGAGTAAGGGTCTGTGTAATCACAAAGAGCAGAGCCTGAGGGCCTGTTCTGCGACTTGGGGCGCAGCTACGCTGCCCCCAAGGCCAATTGGGGCACAACTGCACCAGGCATTAGTAACAGTTGGACTGCTCTGACCTGCTGTAGTAAATTAAGCATAACGTTTTCATACCAACTCCGATTGAGGTGATTCAAGATGATACGGAACGAGGACGAATAGAACTACAACTTTTATTCTTTACGGCTTTCAATTTGAGGTCGTTAGGAAGGGTCAAAATAGTCATCTTTCTGACTGTTACGTATTCGGAGGCGATCGAAGAGCGTCGAGCGAGCACATACGCAAGTATAGCGCTCCCGACGATGGAATATGTTATTCTAAGTGATGTAACATGAAAATGCATGATATTATACATGAAAAATAAGATTTCCTTGCTCATAATAGAAAGCATTAGCATGACTTAGTATGTGTTTTGAAAAGAAACTTAGACGTTTTGAAAACATTATTCAAGAGCATTGTGTTGTCTAAACTTCTGAACTTGTAGGATGACATACTAGTAACTTTGGGTCTTTAAACATGGCCTATATGTGCAAACATGATAAGACTTTTATGCCTTTAGACATGATGGGTACGTGCACACTATTAGATAGACATACTATGAACTATACATATCTTAAAGTAAGATTTCAAGTCATAAACCATGCTAGTCATATGATTACATGTAAGCATGTATATTGAAGTTTTTTTAACCTCGTTGGTGGTCATATAGTTAGGACCTTGTTGTATGAACTTACTTAGCCGTGAAATAAATAGCAATAAAGCTATAAAGTGTAAAACAACTTAAGGTAAATACAAGAGGCACCAAACTTGGGCTAAGACCTCATAACATGTGGATAAGATACGTGTTAACAGATATACATGCTAAGAACCAAGATGAAACCTGAAATTACTCAACTTTGGCCTAGCCAGGGGACGGCACAACTGCGCCCATGCCAGACCTAATTCTAGCACAGCTGCGCCATAGGGCAATTATGCCTGATTATTTTAACTTTGATCTGAACCTTAAAGCATATGTGTAATGATTGTCTAAAGCTATAATACTTAACATAGCTGATGTTTAGGCATGAGATCATGTAATGGTTATATAAAACACGTAGTTGTTAAATTTTATTAAAGTTTGTAAAATGTAAGAACAATGTAGATCGCATATCTATGAACTTTAAATATGTAATAAACACATAGCGATTCAAGTGTGTGAATGATATATATGAATGTTGATGTAAAGTATGAGTTGTTAAGGTATACTTATACATACTTAGCTATTCTAAGAGCATGATGAGAAATTGAAAGGTAGGTTTTACAAACCTAGTTAGGAAACAATGTAACATTACTATTATATTAAGAATGTATGAAATATATGACTAATGGATGTGAATCCATGATTATATAACTATGTAGGATTACACGGCGCGAGATAAGTGTTAAGAGTTAAGTCGTAGTTCATAAACGCATTTAATCGAAGCAAGTCTTTCATTCATATTTGCTATGTGAATTGATTGTTTTAAATCTTTATTGCAAAAGAGCATGATATGTCTTATATATATATGTTGAATGTATGAAATGTTAAAGTCAACTTATGACTACATTGATTTAGTAAAGCATGCTGATTGAGTAAGGACTCAATCTTTATACTTGTTAAATGAATTGTAGCATGTATGTTGTATGTTGAGCATGTTATTATGTGTTATGTGATGCATGAAAACCTATTAGATTTTGGTTGGGATGTCGAGCTCAACCTTGCAAATAACCACTTTTGCAAAAGTTAAAGATTTAAAAGTAAGCATACTGTCGTGTTACATGAATTATAGAAATCCATATTCACGAAGATTGCTTATGTTTTATGGGAAATGTATTTAATATGTTGAATGTAACATGTTGTTGAATTGTAAGTTGAGTTATGTGGTGTATATGGATACCTATTTATGATGTAAGACTTTGTATAGTCATTTTGTTGTAACGATTCACGATATAAATTTGAATCGAAGAGATGTAATGTAAAGGTTGCGATTTAGGGTAATAAAGAAGGAAATGTATAAAAATTTTAACTATTCCACAAATTTCAATGGTTGGATTATCGTTTAATGATGTAAAATCAGAGGTTGAATGTATTATTAACGACCAAAGTCGAGAATTAAATTGTATGAATTTTGGGGTCGTTACAGCAGACGCTGATGGCAAGTTTTTCTTAAACATTTGTCTAACCTTCGTGTTAGCCAAGTTTTCTGTGATAAATGTTATGAAATGTATGAACTGTTTTACTAAAGGGTAGAAGCCAGTTTTACCTTGGCTAGACTAATATTGAAAAGTTGATTTATTTATTTACAAGTCTTTCAATATAGAATTGTTAACGCTATCCTACGCCAATTATTTGGTACGGATTCAAGGTAAGCCTGAGTATGAATAAACAAATGTATTTTTCATCGATTATTCGATGGGCACGCATGAGGTTGCCAAAACTTAAGCATACATATGTTTAACAGATGTAGTGTTGATCAACATAGAGTACTATAATTCGATCACCCAAAAGTGCTCGTAAGATATACCTGGACTTACTTTGACTTAGTGATGTGTTGTCCTTTTCAAAGAAATTATGAAATGCTCATGGTCTTGGACCAGAATTAATGTTTTACTGAATATTGTCATTGTAAAACAGTTTGAAGGAAAAGAAATGTTATTTTGAATTATCGATAATACTTCATAACTATTGTTCAGTTATTGAAGATATACGATTCCTATATTTCAAGCATGTTGTTTAAAAGAAATTGTTGTACTTGATGAGCTTGTTATGCTCACTCTTGCTTGAACCATATGAATGCAGTTAGGACCGAATGAACCGAGGGATCCGATAAGGATAAAGACAAGACAAAGATGAACTATTAGTTTATCTTGTAATAAACTAGTAAGTGGTATATATTATAGTATGATGAACAAAGAATGTAATGGTTTCAGAACCTGGGGACGGGATGTAATATTATTAATGTAATAAGAATGTCGTTGATACACACATTTTGATGTCATTTTGATACCATTCAATATCATCGTGGGAAAGCGAATGTGGTAGCTGACGTGTTGAGTGGAAGATCGTATGCATTTACGAGTGCGAATATACGAACATATGTGAAGATAACGAATATATGATTAGAACGACTTTAGTTGATAATGTTAAAGCTGCTAAACCAACAGACCCGGAGCTGATGAATACGAAGAAGAAGGTTCAAGAGGGCGTTATTTTAAAAGTAAGAGTTGCTGAAGAGAGGAAATCTCAACCCTCGATTTAATTGGCCCATTTGAAATCCTCGATCTAGTAGGAACTGTGGCTTATAGACTCGTTTTACCGCCAAGTATGTTGCGTGTTCATAACGTTTTTAACGTATCGATGTTACGAAAATATGTGGACGACCCAAACCACATTATTAATTTAGAACCGGACGAGATAGCGGATAATTTAACGTATGAAGATGTACCCGTTAAAATCTTGAAATATATTTTACGCTCAAAGGTTATACCTCAAGAGTTAGAATCTGACGAAGTGTCCTCATTTGTTCGGCATACCAGGTACGTACATAAATTTTGAGGGAAAAATTTCATAAGGAGAGGAGATTGTAAAATCCCAAATTTTACGAATAAAGATTTAATTTTCTCGATATATTTTTTTCAAAATTATGGTGTGGATTTGAGATAATGTTTTAGTTGTGGGTAATATTTATAAATTTTAAAAAGTATGCAAGTTGTTGTATAATATTCGATTGATAGGGGAATATTCTTTTTATCTAGGGAATATCAAGACGACTGAAGACAATTATTGGTGGACCCCACAACAAAATTATTGCCGGATTGAGAAAACAACAAAAATATTTTTATAAAAATAACGACGGAAGTTTTACCGTTAACACTGTTGAACTACTAGGTAGTAAAAGTACAGTAATACACGCGGTTGCATAGTAGCACACGATATTGATTATTGAGGCTTACGTGAGAAGTCACTCAGTTTTGTTCAATTATTGCTACGATAAATTCTTTGCGATAAGTATCTCACGTTATTTGATTCAATTATTGTCAATATTTTATATATTATTAAATCATTAATTGAGACGACGAAGTTATTAATATTATTATTTGCAATATAACGATGTCTAGAAGTTTAGTCAAGGAGAGGTTTGGTCACCTAATTGCGCGCCAATAGAAAGAAATTCTTATTGAAAAGCCCCTTCTTTCCTGGGAACGACCTGGTCGACTAATATTGTGAATTATAATAACAATGATAAATGTTGTTAAAAATATTGGGGCAATTTTTTTGAGGTATTTGTTGTATTTTTGGACCCCTCATTTATCCATTATCAAAATAATCAGTAGAAAATTTTTCAGTATTTTTGTGGGGCCCACGTGTGACTTTGGAAATCTGATCATTTGAGGGGGGGGGGAGTCAAGGGAAAGTTTATATATATATATGTTATGTTTTATTATTATTATAAATGTAATAAAACAGAAAACTTTTTATATAAAATAGAATACTTTTTATAAAGTTTTGTTTTATTTGATTATAAATATAATATATTATATTTTATTATGCATAGAGTTTGCATAGTGCCTGCATAGTGTTTGCATAGTAAAACCTTTTGATATAAAACAGAATACTTTTATAAAGTTATTTATTTTATTAGATTTTAAATAATATATATATACATATATATATATATATATATATATATATTATAAATTTTGTTTTATTATAAAATTATAAATAGAATATATTATATTTTATTGCATAGTATCCTTTCCATTCTCCTATAAATTGGATCCTTAGTTAGAAATGAAAATCACACCAGAAGTTCAGAGAATTCTTCTCCTATAATCTTGAACGTATTTCTTTAGAGTTTAAGAAAGCTTTGAGCGTAGAAAATAGTGCAAGTTTTCTTCAAGTATATCCCCGCCCTACCCGTCGGAGTACTCTTCTTTATAAGGTAAGGGATATTATTATTATTATTATTGTAAGGGGTATTATTTCTTTCGTATTCATGAAGAGAGCTATTGTTATTCCATTCCTTATTATTATGTTGGAATAACCTGTCTATGCGAAATACAGTATACATGGTGAAATTCTTCTGTTATTCCATTCTTTATTATTATGTTGGAATAACCTGTCTATGCGAAGTACCGCATACATGGTGAAATTCTTCAGTTATTCCATTCTTTATTATTATGTTGGAATAACCTGTCTGTGCGGTTTATTGCATGCCTGGTGAATTCTGTTGTTATTCCATTCTTTATTATTCTGTTGGAACATCCTGTCTCTGCAGATTACGCATGACCTGGTTCCATTCTTTATTATTTTGTTGGAATATCCTGTCTGTGCGGATTACGCATGACCTGGTTCCATTCTTTGTTACTCTATTGGAATAACCTATCTATGTGGATTACCGCATGCATGGTGAATGATCCTTTATATTCATTCCTTATTAACTTGTGGAAATGATCTGTCTACGTGGATTACCGCATGGCGGGCGAAAATCCATTTGCGCTTTCATATATTCTATTATACTCGATTGGTTAAAGTTTTGGCTTCTATACTCCATGAAATTAGTAGAATATCCTGGATATTTGCGCTTCATCCAGTATCTTTTTATGGAAACATTCTTCTAAGCATTCTTGAATTTTACTCCACAAAGCAGTATCATGTTGACAATTTGGACGTATTGGTTCCTAGATAAATTAATTTATAAATCTTTAAAAAATTTTCTTGAACTTGTTTTATTGAATTGTCATCATCCTTATGCTTATATTATGTTTAAAGTCATCTGTGGCTTGTAGTGCATAGATGGACTTAGTATGATTATGACCCGGGATTATTCGGTATAATCATGACCGTAATGTTATAAATGATGTGGAAAAAGTCCTCATTGGCCCGTAATGCATTGATGGATAGTTTTTGGTATGATTATGGCTATGGATTCTCTTCGACCAAGGGTGCAGAGATGAATTGTTTTATGGTATGATCAGGATCGTTGATGAAAACACGATTATCTTTGGCCCGTAGTGCATGGATAATTTGTGGTTGTGATACTAAAGAATATCCTTGGCCTGTAGTGCAGGGATGATTTGATGATGTGGATTATTTATTAAGCTGAGTCTCAGCGATAAAATTTGTGATAAATCTTTTAAATCATAGAAGATAGTAGATTTTATGCTCTACTTAACTCTTCTAATGGATTGCTTATTCCGCTGCAGTTGTTGATCTAAAACTTGTCGTCCATTATATTCTATCAGTTGTATACTGTTGAAGGCTAAGGATAATTTATTTTTCATTATCTTAGTCATAATATTTCTCACTGGGCTAGTTGAGCTCACCTGTAACGCCCCGAAAAATTGAACATTTGTAAATACTTTTAATAATGAATAAAATAATATTATTTATTATTATTGTGTGTTGATAAGATGAATGTCGTTCTATAACCTAGAAACGTCGAAACATCGTAGTATTTTAACTACGTGGATGAATTAAAGTGTTTGAATTTCTAAGACGAAAATAAAAGTTTTCTAAGAAATTTTCCAAAAAACACTATTCATCGATTTCTGCTCGGGAATTATTTTTGAACATCCGAGAAATACGTAACGTTATAATATCAAGGTGAGATTGATTATGTAATAATAATCTAAGTATGGAAAATGTAATATTTTGCATGCGGGCCTAATTTGGGAACGTTAGGTTTATTAAGCGTTAAGGAAAGAAAGTTGTAATTGTATGATGTGTATGCATTGTACGAGGTAATGAACGGAAGTATAATACGATGTATTATACTATTAAGAATGGAGAATGAAATAACGTATATTACGAATTAATATACCAGCTAGCATACGAGAATTACACGTGGTGTATATATGTTAAGTTGTTAATTAAATGTAATGGACTTGTAGGATTATTAGCTTGATGATAGAAGTCCAATAGAATGTGATACTCAAGCCCAAGTGTTTGTTAAATCATAAGTCCAAACTTTTGTAATGGAAGCCCAATAAGGAATTTGCTAGATTAATTAGCAAGCCCAATGATAAGCCATGATCCATGGAGCAAACCATGTTAATGTGGGTAGACTTGATGGGCAAGAACTTTCTGTGGTGATCAAGTGTTGTGCTGGCCAAGTTTACTTAGTTGTAAAGTGATGAATAGTAAGGAGGTGGAGTTAAGGAGGTTAGTTAAGGAGTGGGATGTCTTAATGACCATTCTACCCTAACTTAGCCAAGCCTATAAATACCAAGCATCACAATTCATTTGTTGTTTGATAAATTTCTCCCAACTCCTCTCAAGATAAACAACTTATTTAGTAGAGAGAATAAGCCACATAAGCACTTATAAGCCACTTCATCCTTTGCTAGATTTTCCAAAGTGAAGTGAAGTAATAGTCTTCAAGGGTAAGACTCATACCTATTATCGTTATCTCTTCTATGATAGGATTGATAGAGAATGGGGATTGTTGTTAAGAACATTTAATAAGTTATTAATGAATGAACTTAAGCCGAATAAGTTGAATAAGCAACTTGAACTCTAATAAGTTGATAGAATCCTAAAGAACTTGTCATATGATGTTAGTATGTTCAATATAGTATGAGAACATTGATTGATGGACTTATGTTAATAGTAAGTCATAAGTATGGAAATTTGTAGTTCATAAGTTAAATAAGTCATTGACTTATGAGAATAAGTCAAAACCTACTTTGACTATAAGTTGGTGTAATAAGTAACTTGTGATGTTCATATGTTGATTAAAATCCATTTAGAATCATTAGGAATGAAGTTTAGCCGGAATTCACACGATTGGACGATACTCGTTGAATTCATGAAATTCTCAGAATGGAAGTTGTATTTTGTGTTTGAAGTTGGAAACATTAGTTTTCGATGGAGACAAGTCATATTTGGCGTTATAGAGTTTCGGACTCGAAAATGATCGAATTCCGACTTAGAACGAAGAAACGAGCGTTGAACGTTCACGAACGTTTATCGTTTTCGTTAAAAATGAACTAATAGATTAAATTTTAGTAAAAGAAGTCAAATAGATAAAATTCTTGCATAAACGCATAGAGTATGAAATTTATGAACCGTAGGCTTTTGAACGAGCCAATTCGGACTTATAACGAAGAAGTTATCGTCCGTGAGTTTCAATAAAATTTTAAGTTTTGCAAACTATCTAAGGTACGCAGTTGGGTATTTGTGGCGCGCCAAGCCATGGCCAAATGAGTGACGCCGCTATAGCTTTAAAACTCACTAACTCAAGGTCGCAAAGACGACTATATAGAGTAAGGACTCGCAGACCGCAGTTGTAGTCCCGGACTTGCTTATTATTAATTAGCGTCACAACAGCGGTTGAAGAAACAATGTGTGGCCGCAATACCAACCCTAGGAAGTGGACAATAAAGAATTTTTATGAGTACAACTTAAACAGTAACTCAGTAATAATTAACTAAGGAACTTAATAAGATATTGTAAGGTACTTTTAAACCTTATGTATGATGATTAGAGTTAATAACCAATTGAATGTGAGCGTAATGTGAATGACGTAATGAAAAGCCGAAAACCATAATAATGGATCTAAGTCAAGGTTAGATTGAGATGAAGGTAAGATATAATAATAGACCTACTTGATTATATAAGACCTAATGTGGTACGTTATATGATCATGTATTGTAGAAACTTAGAGACCTAAAGTGTACGTGTGATAATCAGTAAGCAAACGATGAAGGCAAGTATTCTAACCCTTGTTCCAGTTCAGTCTGGACAAGCTGTGTAATAAATGTATTCTTTCGCATGAAGTTTTATAACGATGAAGTCTAAGCCAATTCTTTTGGCTAGACTTATGTTATGATTCTATCAAGCATGTTTAATGTTTACCAAGTTATATTGGTGTGGTTTTCAATCGAAGACTGAGTATGCTAAAATGTTTTCGTTGTTTAACGACAGGCACGTGAGGTTGCCACAACTTAAACGTATACACGTTTAATAAATGTAGTATTGATCAACATAGAGTACTATGGACTGATCACCCAGAAGTTCTCGTATGCTATGCCGGACTTACGGACTTAGTGCCAGGTTGTCCTTTTCAAAAAGAGATTATGAACTGCTCACAGTCTTGAGCCTTAGTTGATATTCTACTAAATATTATTGTTGGAAAACATTTTGAATGAAAAGAAGTGCTATTTTGAATTATCGATAGTACTTCGTAACTATTGTTCAGTTACTGAAGATATATGAGTTCTATGTTTCAAGCATGTTGTTTATTAGAATTGTAGTACTTGCTGAGCTAGTCATGCTCACTCTTGCTTGAACCATATGAACACAGCCAAGATCAAGCGGATCGAAGGCTCAGGCAAGGATAAGGGCAAGGCGAAGACGAACCCTTAGATTACTTATGTAATAGTATAGGTGAACGATTGTAATATATTGAATATTATGACAAGAATGAATGAATGGGTTATAAGGAACCTGGGAACTGTAATATTATTTGGAATATATAGAAGATATATTAGTCCTTTTGAGACTATTCAATTGAATGAATGAATGAATGGTAGTACCGTGTAGGATTAGGTCACAGGTTGGTATCAAAGGATTAGGTTATAAAACTTAAGGGGGGATTAAAAACCTTAAGTCATAAACTTAAGAGAAGTCAAAGAAGTAAAAGAAGAAAATAACCTTATAAAAATGCATTACGATTATATTATGTGTTTGTATTATTCTCTTGACGATATGTACTAATCAACTTAATTCTTTTGTGTAGATGTCGAGAAAACGGAATTTATGTAGATGGTCAAGCCAATAGTGAAGAGTCGGTGAACCAAGTAAAGGTTATACCGAACCCCATAGCGGCAGAGCCTGAAGTTGTGGTTATTGAGTCTAGAGACTCGGATGATCTTGACTATATATGTCGATTTTGTGAGGATGATAGAGGAGGAAGTGGAGACAGTGTCCTTTAATCCAGTAGCTATAGCAATCGAGATAGCTCCTAGGGGGTCAATGATGTCTCTGTTTATGTTAGTGCTTGATAGAAATATCCATTACTGTTAGGAAGTCAAGGAGCTGAAAGCAGAGCTCCAAATGGTTATAGAGGACAAGACTAATGTGGAGTCCATGTGGGAGAAGGAACATAACGAGAGGATTTTGGCCAAGGACAAAGTCCACGAATTGAAGCATGAGGTCTTTGAGCTCAAGGAGGAGCTAAAGACCAAACTACAGAAGATAGGGAGAATGTCCTATATCCATAGGAGTTCTCACACAGATTTCAATGAAGCAGTAGAAATGGTTATCACAGTAGAGGTGGGGCGACGCTTGACATACTTATCGGTAGTGATATTATTGCCCGTCTTGCCAAGGCAGATTTTAATAATGTCTTAAGGCACATGTAGACTAGTAGTAGTCAGAGTAGTATGTAAATATTTTGTAACTAGTAGTGACGTAAAGCCCTTATTGTATAGTAAAGGGTAGTCTTTTGTAAATCCTATTTTTTGTAAAGCGATAACGGGAAAGTAATGTATCAGCTTAGGCTGTGTATGTAACCGATGTAGTATTATACTAGGAAGAATGAATATAAGTCCTTTTTATGGAAAGCAATGAGTAATGGATGTTGGAGTTATTGTTTAGTATTAAATGATAACTAATAAAGAAAAGGAATAATAATGAAATGTGTTTATTGTATCAGCAAAATGCCGCTGAGAAGAGTACAATGTAATCAAGGTGCTAACGTGAATCAACCGGAGGGAGGTCCGGTTAATCTAATGCAGGAGTTTGTTAACCTGTTAACAACCGCATTTAATAGAACAGTGGCTAATATTCTCGTAAATCCAAGAGTAGCACGAGCTACTACCTTTAAGGATTTCAAGAGCGTGGGTCTGCCGGAGTTTAAAGGAACTACGGACCCTATTGAAGCCCAAACGTGGGTTAAGGAGATAGAGAAGGCATTTGTGATAGCAAATGTCGACGAGGCCCAAAAGGTTGTCTTTGCAACCTATATGATGAAGGGAGAGGCCAACTTTTGGTGGGAAGCCAATCAGGCTAGGGCCGGGATATCAAATCTGACGTGGGAGAGGTTCAAGGAGATATTCTTTGAGAACTACTTTCCCACGAGCATGCAAGGGAGGATGGAGATGTGGTTTCTCAAGTTGAAGCAAGGGGACATGACGGTTCCCCAATACGCCGCCAAGTTTAATGAACTGGCAAGGTTCGCTTCACACCAAGTGGATATTGAGGTGAGGAAGGCGCGATGGTTCGAGCAGGGCTTGAAACCCTGGCTTTATAACCGTATATCGGTATTCCAAAGTACTTCTTTTGGAAACGTTTTAGAGAAGGCGATAATCGACGAAGGTGGTAGCGAGGCGTTGAGTCAATACCACAAGGACAAGAAGAGCAAGGTTAAAGTAGACGGGAGAGTAAAAATTGAGAGAGCCAGTGGTAGTGGTGAGGGTCAGAAGAGGAAGGTATTTAGCTCTGGGAATATCGGAGTGAAGCAAGGAGACCCAAAGAGAAGAATGGAGGCCTGCAAGACCTGTGGGAAGACTCACATAGGAGTTTGTCTCAAGGGGAAGGTCGTCTATTACAATTATGGACAGGAGGGGCATATTGCGCCTAATTGTCCGAGTCCGAAGAAGAATCACGGATGCTTTGTGTGTGGATCAACTGATCACATGGCAAAGAACTGCCCGAAGAAGGGAACGGGCGGGAATCGGGGTGCTAATAGCAATAAATTAGCTATTAGTGGACCAACGCAACCGGGTAGGCCGATGGGTCGTACCTTTAACATGACAGCCCAAGATGCAGTCGCATCAGGGGAAGTCATCGCAAGTATTATTCCGATCAACGATATCAATGCGTACGTGCTGTTTGATTCGGGTGCTACTTGTTCGTTTATAGCATGCAATTTTGCTAGATGATTAGGATTACTTCCCGAAAAGTTGTCTATACCTTTAAATATTAAGGTAGTGAACAAAAGATAATTCCTGTTGAAGATATTCATAGGAGTTGTTGCGTAGACATACGGGGTTGTAAATTATTGGTAGATTTGATACCGATAAAGTTAGGAGAATTCGACGTAATTCTCGGAATGGATTGGTTAGTTAACCATTGGGAAATTATAGATTGTCAAAAGAAATGTGTCAATATTAAGACGTTAGAACAACCTCAGGTAGTATTTTACGAGAATAGATCGTCGGGATGTTCGTGTTGTCTAACCATGACACAAACTAGAAAATTACTGAGGAAGGGATGCGTAGGTTATCTATGTCATGTTGTTGATACCCAGAGAGTGGTAGCAATCATGGAACAAATACCTATAGTGAGAGAATTCGCCGATGTATTTTCGAGTGAATTGTCGGGTCTTCCGCCGAATAGGGAGACCGAGTTTGTGATAGACTTTGTTCCAGGAGCGGCACCAGTTTCCAGGGCACCGTATCATATGGCGCCAGTGGAGATGAAGGAGTTGATGGTGCAGTTGCAAGAACTATTGGACCAGAAGTACATTTAACAGAGTGTTTCACCGTGGGGAGAACTAGTACTATTTGTCAAGAAGAAGGACGGATCATTAAGACTGTGTATCGACTACCGAGAGTTGAACAAGTTAACGATAAAGAATAAATACCCATTGCCTAGGATCGATGATCTCTTTGATCAGTTGAAAGGGGCTAAGTATTTTTCAAAAATAGATTTAAGAATGGGGTATCATCAGTTGAAGGTTATGAAGGAGAATGTACCAAAGACAGCATTAAGGACTCGTTATGGTCATTACGAGTTTCTGGTGATGTCATTTGGGTTGACAAATGCACCAGCAGCATTTATGGATATGATGAACAGAATGTTCAAACAATATTTGGACAAGTTCATCGTGGTGCTTATAGATGATATTTTAGTCTATTCTAAGATGCCAGAAGATCATGCTGAACACCTAAGATTAGTGTTGGAGACACTAAGGAAGGAGAAGTTGTATACAAAATTCAATAAGTGTGAATTTTGGTTGAAGAAGGTATAATTTTTAGGTCATGTCATTGACCATGAGGGGATATTAGTAGATCCAGCGAAGGTAGAAGCCGTAATGAATTGGGAACAACAGAAAATGCCGACTGAGGTGCTATGTTTCCTAGGGTTAGCGGGTTACTATCGAAGATTTATCCAGGATTTTTTGAAGATAGCTACTCTTTTGACTAACTTGACGAGGAAGACGGTGAAATACGCTTGGACTGACAAGTGTGAGGACAGTTTTCAAGAACTGGAGAAGAGGTTGAGTGAAGTGCCTATTTTGTCATTGTCTAATGACACAGGAAATTTTGTAGTTTATAGCGATGCTTCGCATAGAGGACTTGGTTGCGTGCTCATGCAGTATGGCAAGGTCATTGCGTATGCATCTAGGCACTTGAAGGATTATGAAAAAGTTTATCCTACTCATGATCTGGAACTGGCCGCAGTAGTTTTTTCTCTAAAGATATGGAGACATTATCTTTATGGAAAAAAATGTGAGATATACACGGACCACAAGAGTCTAAAATATATCTTCACATAGAAGGAGTTGAATATGAGGCAGAGGAGATGGTTGGAGTTGATAAAGGATTACGACTGTGAAATCCTGTATCACCCCTGAAAAAGCCAATGTAGTTGCCGATGCCTTAAGTAGGAAGGGTCGGGAAAAGTTGTCTTTGTTAACGACTCAAACTGAGTTAATAACAGAGATGGCTAGGATGGAGTTGGAAGTGAAGCTGCCAAGTGAAGGAGGGCAAATTTTGTTTACGACGGAGATGCAATCTACTATCGTAGAGAGAATCAAGGAGTTGTAGCTCAAAACTAATGAGTGTGACCGAGTAAAGGAGCGGTTAACCAATGAAAAAGAGACTAAGTACAGTCTTGATAATGAGGGATTATTGAGATTTGAAGGAAGAATTTGGGTTCCGAATGAGACGGAATTAAAGGAGCAGGTTCTACAAGAGGCTCATAGTTCGAGGTTTTCGATTCATCCTGGTAGCACTAAGATGTATCAAGATCTTCGATAGAGTTTTTGATGGCCGAACATGAAGAGAGAGATAGCAGAGTATGTTACTAGGTGCTTAACTTGCCAGAAAGTTAAGGCCGAACATCAACGACCAAGTGTCTTGTTACAGTCATTGGAAATTCTAGAGAGGAAGTGGGAAAATATCACAATGGATTTTTTGGTGGGACTTCCGACTACAACAAAGGGGTATGATGCGATCTGGGTAATAGTGGATCGGTTGACGAAGTCAGCTCACCTTTTGCCAATCAAGGTCAAGTATAACTTAGACCAATTAGCTAGACTTTATATTAAGGAAATAATTTCTATACATGGAGCACCAGTATCAATTGTGTCAGATCGTGACCCACGATTCACATCGAACTTTTGGAAGAGTCTACAAGAGCAGTTAGGAATGCAGTTGAAGCTGAGTACGACATATCATCCACAGACCGATGGACAGAGCAAGAGAACAATTCAGACGTTAGAAGATATGTTAAGATCTTGCGTCATGGATTTCAAGGGTAGTTGGGATGATCATCTACCATTAGTAGAGTTTACGTATAACAATAGTTATCATGAAAGCATAGGTATGCCGCCTTACGAAGCTTTATACGGAAGGAAATACAGAACACCATTGTATTGGGATGAGGTAGGAGAATGCCGAATGTTGGGACCAGAATTGGTACAACAGACAGCTGACATTGTCAAGATGATACAAATGCGTCTCTTAGCAGCTCAAGACAGATAGAAGAAGTTTACGGATTCGCATAGAGAGAATAGAGAATTTATAGTAGGTTCATATGTATTCTTAAAAGTATGTCCCTGGAAAGGAAAGATACGTTTTGGAAAGAAAGGAAAGTTAAGTCTGAGGTTTATAGGACCTTTTGAGGTATTAAAACGGGTGGGTGAGGTAAAATATATGATAGCATTACCTCCAGACCTAGAAAGAATACATAACGTGTTTCACGTGTCGGTATTGCGTCCTTATAAGCCGGATTATAAGCATGTAATAGAGTATGAGCCTATTCATATCGAGAAGGACTTAACGTCTGAGGAAACGCCAATTCAAATTGTCAATAGAAAAGAACAAGTTATGCGGAATAAAGTCATACCTTCCGTGAAGGTGATATGGAAGAACCACGATGCAGAAGAAGCAACGTGGGAGTTAGAAGAAATGATGAAAAAGAATGAACCTCAATTATTTGTGTAATTTTTTTTTATATATATATAGCGAGATTCTGGGGACAGAATCCTTATAAGGGGGAGAGAGGGTAACGCCCCAGAAAATTAAACCTTTGTAAATACTTTTAATAATGAATAAAATAATATTATTTATTATTATTGTGTGTTGATAAGATGAATGTCGTTCTATAACCTAGAAACGTCGGAACATTGTATTATTTTAACTACGTGGATGAATTAAAGTGTTTGAATTTCTAAGACGAAAATAAAAGTTTTTCGAGAAATTTTTTGAAAAACACTATTCATTGATTTCTGCTCGGGAATAATTTTTGAACTTCCAAGAAATACATAATGTTATAATATCAAGGTGAGATTGATTATGTAATAATAATCTAAGTATGGAAAACGTAATATTTTGCATGCGGACCTAATTTGAGAACGTTAGGTTTATTAAGCGTTAAGGAAAAAAAAGTTGTAATTGTATGATCTGTATACATTGTACGAGGTAATGAACGGAAGTATAATAAGACATATTATACTATTAAGAATGGAGAATGAAATAACGTATATTACAAATTAATATACGAGCCAGCATACGAGAATTATACGTGGTGTATATATGTTAAGTTGTTAATTAAATGTAATGGACTTGTAGGATTATTAGCTTAATGATAGAAGTCCAATATAATGTGATACTCAAGCCCAAGTGTTTGTTAAATCATAAGTCCAAACTTTTGTAATGGAAGCCTAATAAGGAATTAGCTAGATTAATTAGCAAGCCCAATGATAAGCCATGATCCATGGAGCAAACCATGTTAATGTGGGTAGACTTGATGGGCAAGAACTTTGTGTGGTGATCAAGTGTTGTGCTAACCAAGTTTACTTAGTTGTAAAGTGATGAATAGTAAGGAGGTGGAGTTAAGGAGATTAGTTAAGGAGGTGGGATATCTTAATGACCATTCTACCCTAATTTAGCCAAGCTTTATAAATACCAAGCTTCACAATTCATTTGTTGTTTGATAAATTTCTCCCAACTACTCTCAAGATAAGCAACTTATTTGGTAGAGAGAATAAGCCACATAAGCACTTATAAGCCACTTCATCCTTTGCTAGATTTTCCAAAGTGAAGTGAAGTAATAGTCTTCAAGGGTAAGACTCATACCTATTATCTTTATCTCTTCTATGATAGGATTGATAGAGAAGGGGGATTGTTGTTAAGAACATTTAATAATTTATTAATGAATGAACTTAAGCCGAATAAGTTGAATTAGCAACTTGAACTCTAATAAGTTGATAGAATCTTGAAGAACTTGTCATATGTTTATCATATGGTGTTAGTATGTTCAATATAGTATGAGAACATTGATTGATGGACTTATGTTCATAGTAAGTCATAAGCATGGAAATTTGTAGTTCATAAGTTAAATAAGTCATTGACTTATGAGAATAAGTCAAAATCTACTTTGACTATAAGTTGGTGTAATAAGTAACTTGTGATGTTCATATGTTGATTAAAATCCATTTAGAATCATTAGGAATGAAGTTTTGTTTTAATTCACACGATTGACGATAATCGTCGAATCACGTGAAATTCTGGAATGGAAGTCGATTTTGTGTTTGAAGTCGGAAACATTAGTTTTCGATGGAGACAAGTCATATTTGGCATTATAGAGTTGCGCACTCGAAAATAACCGAATTCGACTTAGAACGAAGAACGAGCGCCGAACGCTCATGAACGCTTATCGCTTTTAAAAATGAACTAATAGATGAAATTTTAGTAAACGAAGTCAAATAGATAAAATTCTTGCATGAACGCATAGAGTATGAAATTTGTGAACCGTAGGCTTTTGAATAGCCAATTCGGACTTATAACGAAGAAGTTATGCGTCCGGGAGTTTCATAAAATTTTCAAGTTTTGCAAACTATTCGAGAGCACAGAGTTGGTAGCCAAGCCGCCAAACCCAAGGCCAAATGAGTGGCGCCGCTATGATGTTCGAAAGACATCGCTAACTCAGCCTTAATGTACGACCTATAGAGTAAGGACTCGCACCGCAGAGCCGAGTCCGGACTTGCTCTCTGCTAATTATCTGCTGTCCGCAACGCCATTGAAGAATAATGTGTGTGCCATAAGCCACCAACCCTAGGAAGTGGACAGTAAAGAATTTTTATGAGTATAACTTAAATAGTAACTCAGTAATAATTAACTAAGGAACTTAATAAGATATTGTAAGGTACTTTTAAACCTTATATATGATGATTAGAGTTAATAACCAATTGAATGTGAACGTAATGTGAATGACGTAATGAAAAGCCGAAAACCATAATAACAGATCTAAGTCAAGGGTTAGATTGAGATGAAGGGTAAGATATAATAATAGACCTACTTGATTATATAAGACCTAATGTGGTACGTTATATGATCATGTATTGTAGAAACTTAGAGACCTAAAGTGTACGTGTGATAATCAGTAAGCAAACGCTGAAGGCAAGTATTCTAACCCTTGTTCCAGTTCAGTCTGGACAAGCTGTGTAATTCATGTATTCTTTCACATGATGTTTTATAACGATGAAGTCTAAGCCAATTCTTTCGGCTAGACTTATTTTACGATTCTATCAAACATGTTTACTGTTTACCAAGTTATATTGGTGTGGTTTTCAATCAAAGACTGAGTATGCTAAAATGTTTTCGCCCTTTAACGAAAGGCATGTGAATTTGCCACAACTTAAACGTATACATCGCTTAATGAATGTAGTGTTGATCAACATAGAGTACTATCTACCGATCACCCGTAGTGCTCGTAAGCTATCTGGACTTACTGACTTAGTGTTGGGTTGTCCTTTTCAAAAGAGATAATGAACTACTCATAGTCTTGAGCTTTAGTTGATATTATTCTCAATATTGTTGTTGGAAAACGTTTTGAATGAAAAGAAGTGCTATTTTGAATTATCGATAGTACTTCATAACTATTGTTCAGTTACTGAAGATATATGAGTTCTATGTTTCAAGCATGTTGTTTATTAGAATTGTAGTACTTGCTGAGCTAGTCATGCTTACTCTTGCTTGAACCATATGAACACAGCCAAGATCGAGCGGACCGAAGGCTCAAGCAAGGATAAGGGCAAGGCGAAGATGAACCCTTAGATTACTTATGTAATAGTATAGGTGAACGATTGTAATATATTGAATATTATGACAAGAATGAATGAATAGGTTATAAGGAACCTGGGAAATGTAATATTATTTGGAATATATAGAAGATATATTAGTCCTTTTAAGACTATTCAATTGAATGAATGGTAATACCGTGTAGCACCATCTGTCGGGTTGGAAGAGACCCAGATTTGGGGGCGTCACATCACCCTTTTGCTTTCATTGTTCTCTTTAGGAAATGAGAACGTAACAGGGACTAGTCGGGGAATAGAGTGACGGTCCAGAAGATAGTATTAGTAGTCCTCATTATTCTATGAAATAGTGTGATAATAAATGTATTAAGGACTTATTTTGAGTTTGAATACTGTCTAGAAGACAATATTTGTATTAAAACTCACAGCTCATATTGTATATTTAAGGTTGTATTTGTATTCTGTACCATGTATTTGGCGACTCAGAATAGGTGATGTATAACTATTTTAGGGGCGTCACGAAACGGCCTAGTATGTCGGTTTCATGAAGATTTGGGGCTACGTGGCATTTGTAAAAGCGTCGGATTGTGACAAGCTCGGACCTAAATCTGATAAATGTAATTTTGTGGGATATCCAAAGGAAACAAAAGGGTATTATTTCTACAAATCTTCTGAGAACAAAGTGTTTGTTGCTCGAACTGGTATTTTTCTAGAAAGAGAATTTGTCTCTAAAGGAAATAATGGGAGGAAAGTAGAACTCGAAGAAATTCGAGAACCACAAAATATCATTAAACCTGAGTTGGAACGTGAGCAGGAACCACAATAAATTGTGGAAAGTGAGCCTGCTCAAATTACACAAGGAATTCGTAGACTGGTAGGACACGTCAAGAGCCCGAGAGATATTATGGATATCTGGTGACTCAAAAGCACGATGATGTGATGCTCATAGATCGTGGATGAGCACTTCCTACCAAAAAGCTATGAATGGACCAGATTCTAGAGATGGCTTGAAGCCATGAGATCTAAAATGGACTCCATGTATACTAACCAAGTATGGACTTTGGTTGATCCACCCGAAGGGATAAAACCAATCAGGTGCAAGTGGGTTTTCAATAAGAAAACCGACATGGATGGTAATGTACAAATCTACAAAGGCCGACTGGTAGCAAAAGATTACAAACAAGTTCAAGGTGTTGACTATGATGAAACCTTCTCTCCAGTGGCAATGGTTAAATCCATCAGGATCTTACTTGCAATTGCAGCTTTTTATGATTATGAAATTTGGCAGATGGATGTCAAAATTGCTTTCCTTAACGGAAATCTCCTTGAGGATGTGTACATGACACAACCTGAGGGTTTTCTCAATCCAAAGGATGTTGGAAAGGTATGTAAGCTGCAGCGATCCATTTATGGATTGAAGCAAGCATCTCGGAGTTGGAATCTTCGATTTGATGAAGCAGTTAAAGAGTTTGGCTTTATTAAAAATGAAGATGAACCTTGTGTATAGAAGAAGGTTAGTGGGAGTTACATTGTATTCCTGATATTATATGTTGACGACATATTAATTATTGGGAATGACATTCCTTCATTATAGGCTGTAAAAACGTGGTTAAGAAAATGTTTCTCCATGAAAGATTTAGGCGACGCAGCCTACATTTTAGGTATCAAGATCTATCGCGACAGATCGAGAAAAATGCTCGACCTAAGTCAGAGTACATATATTGATAAAGTGCTAAAATGGTTTAGCATGCAAGAGGGAAAAAAGAGGACACTTACCCATGACTCATGGTGTAAAGATCTCTAAGGCCCATTGTCCTAAATCACAATATGATGAGGAGCGTGTGAGAAAGATCCCTTATACTTTGGCAATTGGATCTATCATGTATGAAATGAGATGTACTGTCTGCGATGTCTCGTATGCTTTAAGCATGACAAGCGATACCAAGTAGAATCCGTGTGAAGGTTACTAGACAACAGTCAAGAATATCCTCAAGTACCTAAAGAGGACTAAGGATTCATTCTTGGTATATGGAGGTGAAGACGAACTGGTAGTAAAGGGTTACACAGATGCTAGTTTCTAGACTGATAATGATGAGTATAAGTCTCAGTCAGGTTTTGTATTTTTCCTTAATGGTGGTGTTGTTAGCTGGAAGAGTTCGAAGCAAAAGATGATGTGGATTCTACAACATGAGGTCGAGTATATTGTTGCTTCTAGTGCGAAATGACGAACGAGGTCAGTATGTATTAAAAAGTTCATCAATTGAACTTGGTGTTGTTCCAACCATTGTTGATCCCGGTTGCTTTACTATCTTTGATGATAATAATGGAGCCATTGCACAAAGCTAAGGAACCCGTATTTCACCAATGATCCAAGTATATACTTAAAGCGGTACCATCTCATCCGTGAAATAATTGATAGAGGAGATGTACATATAGGAAGAGTGCCAACAGATGATAATGTTGTAGATCCATCGACCAAGGCTTTGTCGCAGTGAGAAGCACGAAAGGTCACACTAGTTCCATGGGTATTAAATACATGAGTGATTGGCTCTAGTGCAAGTGGGAGACTATTAGAGTTTATGCCCTAGAGGCCAATTATTTGATATAATTGCTTAACATTTTGATATTATATTTGATTAAATAAATGAATGATTTTATTATGGTTTTATTTATCACGCGTTATATAAATGTTAACATAATAAAATTCCTTAGAATAGTGATACAAATTATATAGTTTCAAGTATGTGACTTGAACATGAGATTATATAATTATAATTAGTATCATTTTTCTTAAATGTCCCTGGTCGAGTATCATTGTTGATGGGACAACAATGATGCATTGAGACCAGTATGTGGATTGACTGATGACCAAATCTCATTGGTCATAAATATATGAGATATTAAGTCAATGCATAGGTACATGTTAGAGAACGATGTACTGGACAGACCCACTATGAGAATTCTACATGGAACATTATGCAAAGTGTCATTAGCGATTCTCATATTGACAATGATGTAATGGTCCTCTAACCTGAAATCACTATATTACTACACGGGAATTTATGTACTTTGATATCATTAAATGTCACCTTTAATAGGGTCGACTATAAAGATGATTATTGGGTACATCATGAATTGTGTGAGGAATATGAGTGATCTCGATGGAATTTAACCCTCCTATATATTAGGGGTGATATCCATAGGCCTCTTGATTGAGTAGGACCATGAAATGCATGGCTATGCTCAAATAGTGATTTGTTTCATATAGTCTACTCATTGATCAAGAAAACTCAGATTAAATTATGAAGAGTATGAGACATTCCATGACTCGAGTTTAATCTAGGATATTAAGGTTAAAATGATTAAATTACATTGAAACATTGGTCACGAAAAAGGTTGCATCGAATCATCGATCTTATTGTTACTTGGGTAGCATTGATGCATTACTAGATGCTGCTCACTGTTTATAATTTTATAATATGATTTTAAAATTATTGCCAACGTAATAATAACCTATAGGGTCACACACATAGAACGTTATTAAAAGGAAATTAATTTAAATTGTAAGGATTTAAATATATCAATATGATTGATAGTATTTAAATCAATTTAATTTAAATTAAAAGGATAATTTAGATATATATATATATATATATATTAATTAAGTAAGACTTAAATAAGATATAATATATATAAATCCGATTTTATTTTAATTAGATTAGGGTTTTGATTAATTACGATTTATTACTATATATATGATATATCGCTTTTAGGAAGTTATTCATTAACCAAAACCCTAGCCGCTTCATCATAGAGAGACTAGAGAGAAATAGTTCAAATCCTCATCCTTGTGCATGGCTAGTACTTCCATTTCTTTTTATCGCAGATCATACTGACGGTTTGCTCATGCGTTCGTGTGAATACTGTAGAGGCGCGATTCATTTGGATTGCGTTGGATATTCGAGCGCATCAATTTTATTTTCATAATCGGTATAATTTCTAACCACTGAGTTAATTGATTTTCGCATGCATCCTGTTTTAAGGTTTCAGAATTACCTTTAAATTGGTTTATTTCCACTATGTTTTATGCCAAAATCCCTACAGAAGCACCCCCCACTGGGGCAGGCCCTTACCAGTACAAAACCTCCACCAGGGTGGGGGTACGTGTAGAGAGAAAGTCTTTTTCTTTGATTAGAATTCTGCAGCTGCGTGGATGGAAGACTTTGGCATGGATTGGGACTATATTGGACGTCTTTTTATCAGCTATTAGAGAGCTTGAAAAGAGGAGGATTCCATTACATTAGATTAGAGTAGATTAGGACAAAAACATTAGTTTTTATTATTTTTGGAGGTTAAAGCAACTCGGAGACCATTGAAGATCAAGAGCAGGAGCTTTAGGAAGATAGAGATTTGCTGACAACAGATTTATTCTTCACTCTACTCTTATTTTTGTCTTTTAATGTTATTTCAATTGTGGATTCTTAGTTTTAATTCATTAATCATGAACTAAATCTTTTGTTTAAGATTACAATGGAGCTTATTTCATAGTTTATTTTTAATATGCTTCTCTATTAATTATTGTGATTATTCTTGGATTGTCTATTATGATTTGTGATGAATTTCTTAATTGGCTAGCTAACAATTACCATGATAATTTATATGA
The DNA here is from genome assembly GCA_020205605.1 of Panax ginseng. Classification (NCBI taxonomy): domain Eukaryota; kingdom Viridiplantae; phylum Streptophyta; class Magnoliopsida; order Apiales; family Araliaceae; genus Panax; species Panax ginseng. The sequence continues at coordinate 85,018,115 of CM035139.1, read as the reverse complement.
AATCGAGAGATTAATTATAGATTTAGATCTTATCATAATAGCATGTGATTGTGTCTTTTGCATGACGTTGGAATACATAATTTATGTCTAGGACAGAGATATACCTATGCATCGCATGTAATCGAAAAAAAAATTTATGCTTAAAATATTTTTTAATTATAATTCATATAGAGATATAGTGAATTAGTTAATTAGGGTGTTCTTCTTAATTCTACCATATTTGGATTTAAGTTGATTTGAGTATGATGCATTAAGAGATGGTCATATTTACTTATGTGTTCTTGATAACAATTCAAAATAGTGAGCTTAATTAATAAGAAGTGTATTAATTTAAATGACGCAATAAGTGAAGTTGTGATCTTAAATCTCCATAATCTAATTTTTAATTAGTGGTAATTAGAATTAGTTTAATTAAATAATTTAATTTATAACATTAAATTGATTGTTTAAATAAAATTTGCTTGGTTAAGAGTTAGTATTTGGTAATTTGTATTAATAATTCCTCATGGGAACGATACTCTACTTTCACTTTATTACTTGTTGACCACGTATACTTGCGTGTTGTGCGTAACTAGATTTTCGACCAACAAGTTTTTGGCGTCGTTGCTGGGGAATTAGTTTAATAATTTTTGCCAATATTAGCTTCAATCAAATTAGTTTTAATTTAAACTTTTTTTTCTTTTTATTTAATTCTCTTCCTATTTTTCTCTCTTTTCAGGTACCATGGCTGAATGCAATTATCAATGGTCATATACTAGTATGACTCTGCTAAGAGACATATGGATTGATGGACTTAATGAAATTTATGCATTGTCAGCACAAATTGAAACACTTTCGAAGAGGTTGGATGTTATTGCAGCCCAACGTATTCGAAAGATCGCAGTAGATTGTAATTATTATGTTGACAATCATCTGAGTCATCAATGCATCGTCAGATTTGGATCAGTACAATATGGGAATGATTACCTCAACAACTATTCTTATCCCAGTTATCATCAAGTTTGGGGGTATCACCCAGATGCACTATAGAGCTATAACTATCAAGAAGAATACACTGCTCCGAATCCAATTCCTTCCTCACCACGCAGGTGTGAGGAAGAGAGCTTTTGATGTTCCTCAGCCTCGTCCAGCCCGGTTACCTCGTCGGTTGACTGGGTCAGTGATTCGCCCTATCCGGGTTGATAGGCCGGAGGCTATAGATAAGGAGGATGATGCTCTTATTATGGATCCTACTCCTTCTTCCATTCCCTACCGAGAGATTCTAGCTATTTACGTGACGATTCCAGATCTTCTAGATGATTTGAGTCGTCATCCCTCGATCTACCTTCATGCGAACAAGGTAGTAGCTGTTTCCATATTTCTTTTCCCACTATTGGGGAAAAGGATTGATCTTGATGTGTAATTTGATGTAGGTTCCCAGTTTTACTCAGCCTAAAGGGGAATTGGTTTAGCATTCACTCCTTGTACCAGACCCTTCATCCAGAGTACCGTGAGATCGTCCCATTCATGGGGCTTTTTAGGCTTTCTTTTCTATTCCTCCCCATCATTTGCTCCTAGGGTTATTTGTGGGCTTTGTTTGAGTCTTTGGTTCTACCGGACTTAGTCTCTCCATTTGGTGGATTACGAGGTGATGATGACACCGATGGACTAGCGGTTTATCATTGGGTTGAGTTTACAGGGGCACCCGTGCCTTTTATGGTCGGGCATTTTACTAGTCATTGTTTGATCTCCTTTGGGAGTTCTCGCCATGGCCCTCAAGGGTCGACAACCGCTTTGGGGCCCTTTGAGTGTGGATGGCATGAGTGGGGCTTTGATGAGCCTCTACTTGATGATCGAGGGTTAAAGATTGAATTCTTCAAAGGTTATTCTTGATCATCATCGGGGTTGTTTCTAGAAGAAAACTTCTCGACTGGCTCTTTTTTCTTTAGTAAAGCGCCACTCGTGACTTTGATTGGGGCTCATACACCTTTGCCTATTTCATTAAAGGGATGCGCCACGCTTAGAGGGCATGATGAGGCTTAGCCGAGTGATGAGTGGGTTTTATACCTACGAATCGGTTCTAATTTAGACTTAAACAATGTTGATCTTATCTATTTGTGTTTGTTTTGACTTATTTTGTGTTTGTTTTATGTTTAGGAGTGCAATACGTGGCATGGTGGTATAATGGCAGCATTACGGCAAGACTTGGCAACAAAATGAGCAAAAAGCACAACTGCAGAAATACACCCCCGGCCAAAGCGAGCATATATGCAAACGAAACCCCCGTCGAGGTGGGGGTACAAGACCAAGAACATAAGCACTCCCCACCGGGGCGGGCCTTTACCAGTACAAAACCCCCGCCAGGGTGAGGGTACATGGAGAGAGAAAGTCTTGTTCTTTGATTAGAATTCTGCAGCTGCGTGGATGGAAGACTTTGGCATGGATTGGGACTATATTGGGCATCTTTTTATCAGCTATTAGAGAGCTTGAAGAAAGGAGGATTCCATTATATTAGATTAGAGTAGATGAGGACCAAAACCCTAGTTTTTATTATTTTTGGAGGTTGAAGCAACTTGGAGACCATTGAAGATCAAGAGCATGAGCTTGAGGAAGATAGAGATTTGCTGACAACAAATTTATTCTTCACTCTACTCTTATTTTTGTCTTTTAATGTTATTTCAATTGTGTATTCTTAGTTTTAATTCATTAATCATGAACTAAATCTTTTGTTTAAGATTACAATGGAGCTTATTGCATAGTTTATTTTTAATATGCTTCTATATTAATTATTATGATTATTCTTGGATTGTATATTATGATTTGTGATGAATTTCTTAATTAGCTAGCTAACAATTACCATGATAAGTTATATGAAATCGAGAGATGAATTATAGATTTAGATCTTATCATAATAGCATGTGATTGTGTCTTTTGAATGGCGTTAGAATACATAATTTATGTCTCAGGATAGAGATATATCTATGCATCGATGATATCTAAAAAGATTTTGTGCTTAAAATCTTTTTTAATTATAATTCACATAGAGATATAGTGAATTAGTTAATTAGGGTGTTCTTCTTAATTCTACCATATATGGATTTAAGTTGATTTGAGTATGATGCATTGAGAGATGATCATATTTACTTATGTGTTCTTGATAACAATTCAGAATAGTGAGCTTAATTAATAAGAAGTGAATTAATTTAAATGAAGCAATAAGTTAAGTTGTGATCTTAAATCTCCATAATCTAATATTTAATTAGTGGTAATTAGAATTAGTTTAATTAAATAATTTAATTTATAACATTAAATTGATTTTTTAAATAAAATTAGCTTGGTTAAGAGTTAGTCTTTGGTAATTTGTATTAATAATTCCTCGTGGGAACGATACTCTACTTTCACTTTATTACTTGTTAACCATGTATACTTGTGTGTTGTGCGTAACTAGATTTTATACCAACAAGTTTTTGGCGTCGTTGTTGGGGAATTAGTTTAATACTTTTTGTCAATATTAGCTTCAATCAAATTAGTCTTAATTTAAACTTTTTTTTCTTTTTATTTAATTTTCTTCCTATTTTTCTCTCTTTTTAGGTAGCATGGATGAATGCAATTATCAATGGCCATATACTAGTATGACTCCGCCAAGAGACACAGGGATTGATGGACTCAATGAAATTTATGCATTGTCAGCACAAATTGAAACACTTTCGAAGAGGTTGGATGTTATTGCAGCCCAACGTATTCAAAAGATGGCAGTAGATTGTAATTATTGTGCTGGCAATCATCCGAGTCATCAATGCATCGTCAGATTTGGATCAGTACAATATGGGAGTGATTACCTCAACAACTATTCTTTTCCCAGTTTACATCAAGTTTGGGGGTATCACCCAGATGCACCATGGATCTATAACTATCAAGAAGAATACTCTGCTCCAAATCCAACATACACTTCGAAATTCTCATGTCAACTTCCATTGCAAGAAGAAAAATCTAATTTAGAGGAATTCATGTCGAAGCTCATAGCAAACCAAGAGGAGCGGATGATGAGTCAAGAAATATTGAGCCATAATTTTCAGCACCAGATGGAACAACTCATCACCACTTTAACCTATGGTCCTCAATACATGGATTCCAAAACTGAGACAGATAACTTAGGGATGGTGGAATTGTTGTCCAAGTTTGTAACATCATATGAGGAAAGTGGGATTAATCAAGAGCGGTTAATTCAGAACCTTCATAATAAGATATATCAAATGTTCAAAGCCTTGAACAACTGTCCTTAATATAATTGGTGTTATGACATGGATTCCAAGATTGACGAAGTGCCTAAATCAAATCTACAACAGGATGAGACACGAGATGGTGAAAAAAGAGGAGACAAGTGGGGATAATAAAAACAAGGTGGATGATGAACTAAGTGTGAGAACCAACGATGATGAGCCGATGTTATTTATGCCTCAAGTGCCTTCTCCACCAAAGTTCAAGGATCCGGTTAGATTTACAAAACCTTGTCCAATTGGTAGTCATATCATCGGCAAAGCTACTGGTCGCGTAAAAGCGAGTACAACTTCGAAGCCATGGTACGATGAATGGGATAAGAAAGATGAAGAACCAGTTGTAACGACTCAACGCCAAAATCTATTCGTAGACACAATGGAGAAAACACCTAGATGTTGGACGTTCTTGAATGTGATCTTATCTAAACAAAGCATGTTAGGTGACTTTAATGCAATGGCTATCACTATAGGGAACTTGTCAAAAGTTACATTGTTTTCGATGGATGGAGGGTTCCTCATCTATCGAAGAGGAATTGGATACCATTGACCAGACAAAGTCAGGCTTAAAGACTGTAAATCAAGCGCTAACTAGGAGGCAACCCTGGAATTTTTATATTTATTTTACTAATTTATTTAGTATATAGGAATCAAGTTATTATATTTGCTTATTAAGTTATCTTATAATCCAAAGTGCTATTCTAATCCATGTTGTCTCTCTTCATTACAGGTATTGGAGGCTCAATGAATAGGCAATAGATTATGGAAAAGGAAGCCACCACCGAGCCCATGCCATGCCACAAGATCCTCCTCACAAATTCTCGATGTAGAGGAGTTTTCACTTCGCTCCACAACCACCACCACCACAAGCTTAGCAGGATCCAGGGAAGTCCTCTGTTCTTTTATTTCAATATGTTTACAATGAGGACATTGTACTTGTTAAGTTTGGGGGAGTTAAGTTTTATTATAGTTTATTAGTTCATGTTTTAGCATTTAGTTATGTCATATGTATGTTAGTTTGCATATGTTAATTTAGTTAGTTTTCATGTTTAGTTTATATCATTCATGTCATGTAGTTTGCATTTGCACAGTAGTTTATTATAATAGTTGTTAATGTATTTAGTTTCTTGTTTCTTGTTAATATAGTAAAAAAAAGTGAAAAATTGAAAAATTGAAAAATCGCAAAAATATTAGTTAGTTTATTGTGTTTATGTTGCATTTAGTTCATCTTGCATAATTCCAGCTATTAAGATAGTTACAGTCTGATTTGGCATATGATGAGATTGGAAATGAGTAGATAAGTATAGTACTGATTATTAGAGCTTTGATGTGATGTCCTGTTATGAATCAAATCTTTTTCTGTTTGAAATCGGTATAATAAGGTTAAGCACAAAGAAAAGCAAACTTTATCGGGATCGATTAAATTTAAATCGACACATAATGAAACTCTAAAGGATAATGCTAGTTTGAATGAAAGTAACTCATGAATAGACGGTGATGGCTAAAGTTAGACAAGAACCTACGTTTGGGAGAAACTTTTGGGTTATATAAGCTATATATATATATATATATATATATAAATGAATAAACACCGTAAAGAAGTCTAGTTTCGTGGTCTTTGTTACTTGAGTAAGTAAGCTAGCACCCCTAAGGCCTTAAATGGTTTAGAGTCGCTTGGTCGAAAAACTCGTTAAGTTATCATGGAAAAGCCTAAGGAATTAGACATTTCACGACCATTAGAATTAAAAAAAGAAAAAAAAAGAATAAATCGTAAAAAAGAGCAAAAAGCTCTCAGATGTGAAAAATAAAGCATTAGTATCCCATGTCAATTCTCCCTCACGTCTGTAGAATCGCTTGATGTTAGTTGGATTTAGTTTGTTTTTGGATTTCTTGAGTTTACACTGTATGATGCCTTCTAAGAGATTTATTATGTGTTAAATTTGATTTTATATCAGTTAGCATGGTTGTTGAGCACACACACACACACTATATTAGTGATAATAGTTTAAGATTTGATGATTGATTGAGAAATTACTGATGAGTTTTGATATGATGTATTATCATGTTTAATTAATTTCTCTGAGGCCAGGTGAATACACTTGTTTATGTCATTACTGTTGGATTCGTAGGTATGTAGATTAGTTGTACTACATTCAATTGCATTACATTACGTTTTGTGTTGTGCTCGAGGACTAGCACAGTTTAAGTTTGGGGGAGTTTGATGAGTGTGTTTTATACCTACAAATCGGCTTCTAATTTGGACTTAAACAATGTTGATCCTCTCTATTTATGTTTATTTTGACTTGTTTTGTGTTTGTTTTATGTTTAGGAGTGCAATACATGGCATGGTGGTACAATGGTGGCATTACTAGCAAGACTTAGCAACAAAATGAGCAAAAACACAACTACTAAATACACCCCCGCGGTATGAGCATATATATAAAACTAAAACCCCACGAGGTGGGGGTGCGAGACCAAGAAATGTAATAATTGATATAATTATTTTATATAATTGCTTAACATTTTGATATTATATTTGATTGAATAAATGAGGGGTTTACCCATTCTCATTTTAAGTTGGAGTTGTTGACAGCCGATGTCATCACATAGGTTCCCTACTTCATGGATAATTTAATAGTAGGCTTTGAGGGTGGCTTTCCGACCGGGGTAGAGTATGTATTATCCACTTGTCGGATTCCTCTCTTGACTGATGGAAGCTGAGAGCTCTATTTAGGAGAGTGTAAGACCCCAAATTTTATGAATAAAGATTAAATTTTCTCAAAATATTTTTTTTAATATTAAGGTGGGGATTTCATATAATTTCATAGTTGTGGGTAATATTTATAAATTTTGCAAAGTATGCAAGTTGTTATAAAATATTCGATTGGTCGGAGAATATTCATTTTATCAGGGAATATTCGTACGACAACACAATCATTGGTGGACGCCACAACGGAATTACTGTTGGAATGAGAAAATGACAAAGATATCTTTTTATGAAAATAACGGCGAATGTTTTACCATTAAACTATTGAAATACCCGGTGGTAAAAGTACAGTAATACGCGTGGTTGCATAGTAGCACATGGTATTGTACAATATCTTTGATTATTGATGCTTACGTGAGAAGTCACTCAGTTTTATTCAATTATTGCCCACGATAAATCCGACAAAGATCTCTCATATTATTGATTCAATTATTGTCATAATATCATATGCACAATATTTTATATTATTAAATCAATAATTGAGACGAAAAAGTTATTCATATTATTATTTTCAATATTGACGATGTCTAGAAAGTTCTGTCTAGAAAGGGGTTTGGTCACCTAATCAAGCCGCCAATAGGAGAAATCCTTATCTAAAGCCCTCTTTCCTAGTGATCCGGTTGTTAAATGCTATGAAAGTTATAATATTAATGATGAATAAGTTCATGTTGATTAAAGATGAAATTGATATTTCCATTGTGTTGGGATTATTAGTATTAGTGGAAATCAGTATTTATTTCGATAATAATTGATTTCTGGAGATTAAATTGACCAATCGGGTAATTAATCGGATAAATGAGCAATTAATTAGTATTAGTTCACATGCATATAACTATTTGTTCACATGAATGGAACTATTGATTCACATGATGTACTATTAGGGGAGGTGGTGCAAGTTTGATAATACTTGTGGGACTAAATTAAAAATGGAGGAAAAGATGAAAGTACTATTCAGTAATAATTCGAGCCCCAAAACGCGTGCAATTATCAAACTTTGTTTTCCTATAAATAGAAGCTTATTCTTCTTTCATTCTCACCAATTCACTAAGACTCACAAGAGAAATTATAGAGAAAGAAGCTATAAAGAGAGAAGCTATAGAGGGAAAGAAGAAGAGTATTCTACTACATCACTATTGCAGTATTCAACCTTCTACTAAGGTAAGGGGTTATTATTTCTTTCAGATTCGTAAGGGATATTATTTTTGTTCGTGATTCATAAGGAATAATTTTTCTTCCATACTCTGTAGTATGTGAGTAATATTATTTCGTCTCATATTCCTAATTATACCCTCATTCTGTTAAAGTATTACTTCTATACTATGTGAAATTAGTAGAATATCCTTGATATTTGTGCTTCATCCAGTATATTTTCATGGAAATATTATTCTGAACTTTCTTGATAATTATTTATCTTTTTATGCCGGAATATTATTCATGAGTTACTATTTATGGGTTACTATTCACCTAGTTACTATTCCTTCAAATATTATTCACTCGGGTATTCGGGGCACTTTTCATGTTAGAATATTGTAAGATCCCAACTTATTATGAATAAAATTAAATTTTCTCTATTTACTATCTTGAAATAATTAGGAGTTAATTTGATATAATACTTTGGTTATTTGTGAAATGTGAAAATTTTACAAAATAAGCAAGTGGTTATAAAATATTCATTTTTGTCGGGGAATATTCGTTTGGTCGTGGAATATTCTTGTGGTCGGGGAATATTTGTACGACGGCGCAACCATTCGTGGGCCTCATAACAGAATAACTGTCGGATGAAGAAAACGACAAGTTTGAGTTTTTATAAATAACGGCGTAGTTGTTACTGTGAATACTGTTGGATTACCCGGTGGTTAAAATACAGTAATACGTGTGGTTGCGCAGTAGCACACGGAATTGCATGGTATTTTTGAATTATTGGTTCTTACGTAAGAAGGCACTACTCAATAATTGTTACAGTAATTACTTTTTAATATTCTATTTTATTGATTCAATAATTGCTGCGTTGATATTTTATATTATTGTTGTTTTAATAATTGTCACTGCACAATATTCTCCATTATCAGATCAATAATTCATATTATTTGAATAAAATTATTAGATAGCATTATTGGCAATGTCTAGAAAGTTCTGTCTAAGGAGTGGTTTGATCACCTAATTGCGCGCCAATAAAGAGATTGTAACCACTTGAGATTCCAAAATGGAAGTGGGAACACATTACTATGGATTTCGTTACGGGTCTTCCCAAGGTTTCTCAAGGTATATATGCGATTTGGGTTATCGTTGATAGATTAACCAAGTCTCGCTTTCATTTCTTGCCTATACGTGAGACTTATTCCCTTGAACATCTTGCTCATATATATGTGAATGAGATTGTGAGATTGCATGGCATGCCAGTATCCATAGTTTCAGATCGTGACCCAAAATTCACTTCACGATTTTGGGTTAGCTTGCAGAAAGCTATGGGCACAGATTTACGATTCGATTCCTAAGATACCATCCTGCTGATCGATTTAATCAATGAATACGTGCAAGTATACACTATCAACAAGTAATAAAGTGAAAGTAGAGTATCGTTCCCACGAGGAATTATTTAATAAAAATCACCAAGTACTAATTCTTAACCAAACTAATTTTATTTAAACAATCTCAAATCGTGTTTTTCTAATTAAGAAAACTAAATTAACTAATTAAAACTAAGATTTTAACGAATGAATTCAAATAAATAAAGATTAAGACTTCAATATCCCCAATTATGAACTATAAATCAATTATCCAATTATCCTAATTATTATGCCTCTTTGAATTGTTAATGAAATTCTCAAATGCCAAAAGTCCTTTTCCAAGTGATCAATTGCCTTCTATTTAATCCAGATTAATCTTGCTATATTCCTATGCAAAACAATTGAATTAAACTCACATTACAATCCCAATTCCTTATGTGTTACATGCGGCGAAAAGATATTTCCATTCTATTCACGAACCTAATTATTCACTGTGCAAATAACTAAGTCACAAGATATCATGCCCAGTTCTAACCCTAGAATTCCTCTTCCAATTCCTTCTAGAGTAACAAAGTAATTATCGATCAAATAATTAAGCAATAAGCACATGACAAGATAAACAACTCACTTTAACATAAATAATTAGAATATAATGAATAACTAATTCATAGCCATAAAAGTTCAATTGAAATCTCAAAATAGTTAGTTCATAATTAATGAATTAAAACCAAGAATCCACAACCCGAATAGACATCAAAAGATAAAAGTAAGATGAGAGAAGAGAATAGAATTTGTTGTCGCAAATCTGATGCTCCCTCTTGCTTCTTGCTCTTGATCTTCAATGGTCTCCAAGTTGCTTCAATCTCCAAAACTAATAAGAACTAGGGTTATTTTCTAATCTAAAGGAGTGTTTTATCTAGGCTAAGCTATGTAATCTCCCTTTATTTTATGCCTTACATCATGTATTTATAGGTTACAAGTCCAATTTTTAGTTTAGAAACAAACCCAATCCAATTTGGAGTCAAAAGGTGTTAAAATTACCCAAAACGCGTCCCAGTGCCATCACTAAGCCCTTCCCCAAAGACCAAATACAAGGGCTACAACAGAGAGTCTGCCTTATAGCACTCCTAAGGCCGGAAAATGCACTAAGAATAGCGCCCAGGCCGCCCAAAATCGACATTTTCTGCTCCGACGTCGTTTGGGAAAATGGCCATAACTTCTTCGTCCAAACTCCGATTTCGATGATTTAAGATGTTCCGGAAAGAGGAGAAGTAGATCTACAACTTTCATTCTTGAAGTTTGTCGAAATAATGTCAGAACTATAGTCAAATTGGCTCCAAGTGGCTGCTATGTAAATGGCAAGTCAAAACGCTAATCTAGCCACCCCAAACATCGATCCATGTAACTTTGTCCCAATTCCTATAAAATAACATAAAACATGCATGAATAGACACAAACACATAAAAACATCCTAAAAGACTTAAGAACAACAATAAATTAAGCCCAATGTATCCAATTCATGGGTATAAAACTCACTCATCAAATACCTCCAACTTAAATCTTTGCTTGTCCTCAAGCAAAAACACAAAAATATTATGCAATGCAATGTAATGTAATGAAACTAATCTATATGCCTAATTGAATCCAACAAAGAATGATGTAAACAAGTCTATTCAACCTACCTTAGAGAAATCAAGTAAACATGATAATACATCATATTAAAACAAATTAGTAATTTCCCAATCAATCATCAAATCTTAGATCATTATCACCGATATAGTGCGTGTGTGCTCCACAACAATGTTAATCGATATAAAATCAAATTTAAGACATAATAGATATCTTTGAAGGCATCATACAATTGCAAATTCACAAAATTCACGAACAAGCTATATCCAACTAAAGTCAAACATCCACCAAGTTCAAGAGTCCAATCTGGGATACTTATGCTTTACTTTTCATTACGGGGCTTTTTGCTCTTTTCCCGCTTTTATTGTTTTTTTTTTTTAACCATAATCGCAATGTCTCATTCCATTAGGCTAACAAAGGTCACCCCTTAGCGAGCTTTCACCAACGACTCCCGCACCATATAAGACCTTAGGGCGCTTAGGTTTTAAGATACCCTTTGAGCGCATTTCTACTCAAGTAACAAAGGCCCCAAACAAAACTAGCCACGGTAAAAAAATTTTTTTTTTTTTTTTTTTTTATAGATGGTTGGTGAGTGCGTTTTTACGCTCCATCTCACGCTTGTGTTTTCGGGGAGTGTTTCTCCTCAACCCACCACAAGACTCAACATGTTTTTTTTTTAAAGCTTATATACCCAAAATTTCCCCCCAAACTTAAGTTTTTATCAAAATTTAGCCATCTCCGCTTTCATTCATGTCTTTCATTCCTTCACACTAGTATTATACTTAAGAAATCCATTATGTATCAATTTAAACTTAATCATTTAATATAGTCATAGTATTAACGTATAACCTTGATTATACCGGGTTTTCAAACAGAAAAGATTCAATTCATAACAAGAAATCACATCAAAGCTTTCTAATATTCAATACTATACTTATCTACTTAACTCCGGTCCTCATCATCTACCAAAATAGACTTTTTACTATCTAATAGTTGGAATCATGCAAATATAAACTAATTGCAACAAACATAGTAAACTAACTACTATTTTTATGATTATTAAATTTTTTTTAAACAAAAAAAAAAAGCGAATGCAACAACTAAATGTAAATAACCCAAAAACATAACGAACTACAATGTAAATCACTAACTATATGCAATACGACACTAAAATGCCCCAAACTTAAACTAGACATTGTCCTCAATGATTGAAATAGAAAAAAATAAAGCGGAGGACTTCCCACGAAAATATAGCAATCTACCTCCTTGCCTCGCTAAGTTTGGAGAATAAAGCTAAACACATGGAACAAATTGGGCACCACACTTGAATTTGACTTGAATAACTCAGAAAAACATGATAGAAGCAATTTTATTAAATCCTAAATAAATGCAAATTCAAAACTACTAATATAAAACTTAATAAAAACTAAAATAAAAATTAAACTTGGGTTGCCTCCCAATAAGCGCTTGTTTTATAGTCTCACCGACTTCTTCAATTCTCTATCCAATTCCCCTCACGAAAGTTGAGGAACCCTCCATCCATCGAAAATAATATAGCTTTTGGTAGGTTCCCATTTACGATAGCCATTGTATTAAAGTCACCTAGCATGCTTTCTTTAGATAAGATCACATTCAAGAACGCCCAAAGATCTAGGTGGTTTCTCCATTGTGTCTGCGAATATATTACGTATCAAGAAGCTTGTCGGACACAACAGCTTTCTTCTTCTATCTTCTCCACTTTCATCGCACCATGGTTTCAAGGTGTACTTGCTTTTACATCACGTAGAGTATTATTGAACGACATGACTACCAATCGGACAAGGTTTTGCAAATCTAACCCTACTCTTGAACTGTGGAGGAGAAGGCACTTGAGGCATAAATAACATTAGCTCATCATCATTGGTTCTCACAATTAGTTCTTCACCGACCTTGTTGTCATTATCCCCACTTGTCTCCTCTTTTTCATCTCGTGGCTCATCTAGTTGTAGATTTGGCTCGGGCTCACCATCTGGACTCGGAATCCATGTCATAGGGCCAGTGTATTGAGGACGGTTGTTCAACGATGTGCTATCTCATTCCACTTGATTTTCCAAATACTTGATCAACGCCCTTGGCTTTGCAAATTCAAATTCTACTTGATTCATTTTCTTGTCTTGTTCCTCATTCCTTTTTTCAGAAGCTTTAATAAATTTTTTCAAGGCTTCCTCCCAATTTGAATGTTCTTCCTGTTGTAGTGGAGGTGGACACAAGAAATCATATGGGTATGTTGGACTTGGAGCATAAAATTGATCTTGATTGTTACTCCATGAAAAATCCGGGTGATACCCCCAACTCGATGATAGTTGTTGATAGACATAATTATTGGGGTAATCACCACTATATCTTTATCTATCTAAATCGATGGTGCATTGATGACTCATATGATTTCCAAAGACAATAATCACAAGTAACCACCATACTTTGATGACGACGCCGAGCTTCAAACATCCTCGAAAGTGTCTCAATCTGTACCGACAATGCAGAAAGTTTCTAGTCTTTCAATCTCCACTCCCTTGGTTGAGTCATATTGCGTATGGCCATTGATACACAAAGCCATCCATGGTACGAAAAGAGAGAAATATAGAAAGAGAATTAAAAATAAAAATAAAAATGTTTAAATTAAAACAAATTTGATTGAAATTAATATTGAAACTAATTATTAAATTACTTCCCAAGAATTCATTACGCCAAAAACTTGTTGATCGATTTCTAAATCAATGAATACGTGCAAGTATACACTATCAACAAGTAATAAAGTGAAAGTAGAGTATCGTTCCCACGAGGAATTATTTAATAAAAATCACCAAGTACTAATTCTTAACCAAACTAATTTTATTTAAACAATCTCAAATCGTGTTTTTCTAATTAAGAAAACTAAATTAACTAATTAAAACTAAGATTTTAACGAATGAATTCAAATAAATAAAGATTAAGACTTCAATATCCCCAATTATGAACTATAAATCAATTATCCAATTATCCCAATTATTATGCCTCTTTAATTATTAACAGAATTCTCAAATGCCAAAAGTCCTTTTCCAAGTGATCAATTGCCTTCTATTTAATCCAGATTAATCTTGCTATATTCCTATGCAAAACAATTGAATTAAACTCACATTATCCCCCATTCCTTATGTGTTACATGTATAAAAAGATATTTCCATTCTATTCACAAACCTAATTATTCATCGTGCAAATAACTAAGTCACATGATATCATGCCCAGCCTAACCCTAGAATTCCTCTTCCAATTCCTTCTAGAGTAACAAAGTAATTATCGATCAAATAATTAAGCAATAAGCACAAGACAAGATAAACAACTCACTATAACATAAATAATTAGAATATAATGAATAACTAATTCATAGCCATAAAAAGTTCAATTGAAATCTCAAAATAGTTAGTTCATAATTAATGAATTAAAACCAAGAATCCACAACCGAATAGACATCAAAAGATAAAAGTAAGATGAGAGAAGAGAATAGAATCTGCTGTCGCCAAACTCGATGCTCCCCTCGCTTCTTTGCTTCGATCTTCAATGGTCTCCAAGTTGCTTCAATCTCCAAAACTAATAAGAACTAGGGTTATTTTCTAATCTAAAGGAGTGTTTTATCTAGGCTAAGCTATGTAATCTCCCTTTATTTTATGCCTTACATCATGTATTTATAGGTTACAAGTCCAATTTTTAGTTTAGAACAAACCCAATCCAATTTGGAGTCAAAAGGTGTTAAAATTAAGCCCAAAACGCTGCCTTCTAGGCCATCACCAAGCCTTCTCAAATAAGCCTCAAAGATCGGGCACTGGCTACCGAGAGTTTGCCTTATAGCGCCTGACGCTTGAAAATGCACTAAGAATAGCGCCTTGCTGGGCCGTAAAATCGACATTTTCTCGCTCCGACGTCCTTTGGGAAAATGGCCATAACTTCTTCGTCCAGAACTCGATTTCGATGATTCAAGATGTTCCGGAAAGGGAAGAAGTAGATCTAAAACTTTAATTCTTGATGTTTGTCGAAATAATGTCAGGAGCTATAGTCAAATTGGCTCTGAAGTGGTTGCTGTGTAAATGGCAAGCCGAAAACGCGAATCTAGCCACCCCAAACATCGATCCATGTAACTTTTGTCCCAATTCCTATAAAATAACATAAAACATGCATGAATAGACAAACACATAAAAACATCCTAAAATACTTAAGAACAACAATAAATTAAGCCCGAATGTATCCAATTCATGGGTATAAAACTCACTCATCACATCCTCAAACAGACGGACAATCAAAGAGAACTATTCAAACTCTTGAAGATCTATTAAGACTCTGTGTCCTTGATTTCAAAGGAAGTTGGGATAAGTACTTACCATTGGTGGAATTCTCTTACAACAACAGTTATCAAGCAAGTATAGGCATGGCTCCATTCGAGGTGTTGTATGGACGAAAGTGTCGTTCTCCAGTATGCTGGGATGAGGTAGGAGAAGCAACATTGTTGGGACCAGAGTTGGTACGTATGACTACGGAAAAGATCCAAACGATTCGATAACATATACAAATGGCACAAGATCGACAAAAGAGTTATGCGGATCTTCATCGAAAGGACGTAGAATTTGGTATTGGGGATCATGTACTGTTATGTATTGCTCCATGGAAGGGAGTTACAATATTCAGGAAGAGAGGAAAGCTCAATCCATGATTTATTGGTCCATTTCAGATTCTTGACCGAGTAGGAAATGCGGCCTATAGACTCGCGTTACCTCCAAGCATGTCTCGTGTTCATAATGTTTTTCACATATCTATGCTTCGTAAATATGTGAAAGACCCAAACCACATTATTGAGTTAGAACTAGACGAGATAGCCGAAGATTTAACTTACGAGGAGGTACCTGTTAAGATCTTGGATAGGAAAGAGCATGTCCTGCGCACCAAGGTTATACCACAAGTTAAGGTCTTATGGAGGAACCATGCTATTGAATAAATAACTTGGGAGTTGGACTCAAAAATAAAAGCGAGGTACCCTCACCTTTTTGAAACACCAGGTACGTACGTCAATTTCGAGGACGAAATTTCATAAGGAGGGGAGGTTGTAAGACCCCAACTTATTATGAATAAAATTAAATTTTCTCTATTTATTATCTTGAAATACTTAGGAGTTAATTTGATATAATACTTTGGTTATGGGTGAAATATGTAAATTTTACAAAATAAGTAAGTGGTTGTAAAATATTCATTTTTGTTGGGGAATATTCGTTTGGTCATGGAATATTCTTGTGGTCGGGGAATATTCGTGATGCGATGGCGCAAACCATTCGTGGGCCCTCATAATGTAATAACCAGTCGGATGAAGAAAATGACAAGTTTGAGTTTTTATAAATAACGGCGTAGTTATTCTGTGAATACTTTGCTGATTACCCGTGGTTAAAATACGTATATACACGTGGTTGCTTGATGAGTACACACAGATTGTATAAGTATTTTTGAATTATGGATTCTTACGCAAGAAGGCGCTTACTCAATAATTTTTATGATGAATTACTTTTAATATTCTATTTTATCGATTCAATAATTCTTTGCATTGATATTTTATATTATATTTGTTGTTTTTAATAATTATCATTTGGACATTATTCCCCATTATCAGATCAATAATTCATATTATTTGAATAATATTATTAGATAGAATTATTGACAATATCTAGAAAGTTCTGTCTAAGGAGAGGTTTGGTCACCTAATTGCGTGCCAGTAAGGAGAAATCCTTATCGGAAAACCCCCTCTTTCCTGGGAATGGCTTGGTTGTCATAATTGTGATTCTGTAATATTATTTGTGAATAATTAAGTATTGATTTATATGATAAGGAAATATTTATTTTATAATTGATGGTTATATTTATTTTATGTGGTTATAATTGAAGAAATTAATGTTGAGGTGTTTTTGTCGGAATGGAAGTATTAAAAATTAAATCACTGTTCTTGAGATATATTGCGTGAGTTATAATTTTTTATCTGACCGTTGGATCGTTGTGATTTTTGGACATGTTATACATATATAAGTTGAGTATATGTCCAAAAATTTTGAACCGTTAAAAATGAACGAATGATTTGTTATGAATTTTAAGAGGTGACTGATTCGGAAATTAGGGTTATAATTGATTTTGGTGGAAAATTCTAGAATTGAGTGGGTCCCACTTATGGTTGGTGAAGAAATGTGCTGAATTTTATTTCATATGTGGTGGGTGGCAATAGTAGCAGGTAAAGCCATCAGGTAGCAGGTCAAGTTTGCTTCGGCGGGCTAACATTTTCCTATAAATAGAGGGCTAAGTTAGAATTGAAAATCACACCAGAAACATAAACTTTCACTCTTTCTCTCTCTATATTATCGAGCGTATTTTGTGAGTATTTAGATACTTTAAGAGTTCTTTCAAGATAAGTTTCATTCAAAGATCACTTCCGACCTTTCATTCCAAAGTCTTTCGCTTTTCGAGGTAAGGATGTTATTTTCTTCTTAAATGATATTATTTTCTTCAATATCATTATGCCAAATGTTGGTTTGAACTTTTTAATCAAATTTGGAACTTTTGTGTCAAGGTTACTATTCACGTGATACTGATACAATTCACGTATACAACACTATTCACAATATCGACACTTTTCATCGAAAAATAAAATTTTCTTTTTCATCCCGGATGTCTTTTATGGTTACTATCCTTGATTGTATCCATGTTTTGATCTTTATTCTACTTCACACTTGGTTATTATGGTGATTTATTAAATTTGGATCAACCAAATACGAATCCCTAATATTTGTCCTTCATCGTCTCACTTGATTCGTTCTCTTAAATGTTTTTCATCATCCTCACCTTAATGGTGATAATTGATGAATATCTTTGGCCTATAAAGTGCAAAGATGAATGATTACTTGATGAATATCTTTGGCCCAGAAAGCAAAGATGAACAGTGTTGAGATGAACATGACCAACCGGGTGATACAAATTAATATCTTTGGCCCGTAGTGCAAAAGATGAATATTTGATGCAAGATGTATATTGATTGATGTTACAGGATAAAATTGATGATGAACTTTTAAATTCATAGATGATAGTAGATTGCATTCTCTACTTAACTCTTCTAATGAATTGTTGTTTCCAATCGCAGCTTGTTGATCTAAAACTTGTTGTCTATTGTATTCTATCGATTTTTCCTCGTCAAGACTAAGGATAATTTTTTGTATATTATCTTAGTCATAATATTCTTTAATGGGCTAGTTGAGCTCACCCTTTTCCTTTTTGTTCCATTTTTCTTCTCGTGAGGCGAGAAACATAGTAGGAAGTAGTCGGGGTGTGGAATAATGGTTCTAGACAGTTGTTTAGCAGTCCTCACTATTTTATAAAATAGTGTGTCTATAATTGTAATGAGGGCTTTATCTGGGTGTGGATATTGTCTAGAAGACAATATTTGTATTTAAACTCACAAAGATGTGTTGTCAGATATTTTGCACGACAATTGTAATAATAAAGTTGTAGTTATTTTCCATGACGATGTATTTGGCGACTCAGAATGGGTGTTGTATACCTATTTTGGGGGCGTCATAAATACTATTCACGAGTTACTATTCATAGGTTACTATTCACTCAAATATTATTCACTCGGGTATTTGGGGCACTTTTCATATTGGGGTACTATTCACGAGGTACTATTCCCGAAGTACTATTTATAGGGTACTATTCACCCAAAAAATATATTTCTTTTATGTCCAAATTATTTTTGATACATGAATATTATTCTTGAATTTTACTCCATAAAGTAGTATCATGTTGACAATTTGGATATTTTCAAACTCAGGATAAATTTAAAGTCTTTAATATTTATCCTTGATTTCGTTTGATTAATGCTTATATCATTGTCATTATCCTCATACTTATATTGTGATGAAAGTCATCTTTGGCTTACGTGCATAGATGGACTGTTGATTGGTATGATTATGACCAAGGATCATTCAGTATAATCGTGACTCGTAATGTTACATTCGAGGTGTTGTATGGACGAAAGTGTCGTTCTCCAGTATGCTGGGATGAGGTAGGAGAAGCAACATTGTTGGGACCAGAGTTGGTACGTATGACTACGGAAAAGATCCAAACGATTCGATAACATATACAAATGGCACAAGATCGACAAAAGAGTTATGCGGATCTTCATCGAAAGGACGTAGAATTTGGTATTGGGGATCATGTACTGTTATGTATTGCTCCATGGAAGGGAGTTACAATATTCGTGAAGAGAGGAAAGCTCAATCCATGATTTATTGGTCCATTTCGATTCTTGACCGAGTAGGAAATGCGGCCTATAGACTCACAAGTACCTCCAAGCATGTCTCGTGTTCATAATGTTTTTCACATATCTATGCTTCAAATATGTGAAAGACCCAAACCACATTATTGAGTTAGAACTAGACGAGATAGCCGAAGATTTAACTTACGAGGAGGTACCTGTTAAGATCTTGGATAGGAAAGAGCATGTCCTGCGCACCAAGGTTATACCACAAGTTAAGGTCTTATGGAGGAACCATGCTATTGAATAAATAACTTGGGAGTTGGACTCAAAAATAAAAGCGAGGTACCCTCACCTTTTCGAAACACCAGGTACGTACGTCAATTTCGAGGACGAAATTTCATAAGGAGGGGAGGTTGTAAGACCCCAACTTATTATGAATAAAATTAAATTTTCTCTATTTATTATCTTGAAATAATTAGGAGTTAATTTGATATAATACTTTGGTTATGGGTGAAATATGTAAATTTTACAAAATAAGTAAGTGGTTGTAAAATATTCATTTTTGTTGGGGAATATTCGTTTGGTCATGGAATATTCTTGTGGTCGGGGAATATTCGTATTTACACGCCAAGTAGCCCATTCGTGGGCCTCATAATGTAATAACCTGTTTGATGAAGAAAATGACAAGTTTGAGTTTTTATAAATAACTACAGCGTAGTTATTCATCGTGAATCTTCTTTGGATTACCCTTGGGTTAAAATACAGTAATACACGTGGTTGCGCAGTAGCACACGGTATTGCATAGTATTTTTGAATTATGGATTCTTACGCAAGAAGGCGCTACTCAATAATTTTTACAGTAATTACTTTTAATATTCTATTTTATTGATTCAATAATTGCTGCATTGATATTTTATATTATTGTTGTTTTAATAATTATCACTGGACATTATTCCCCATTATCAGATCAATAATTCATATTATTTGAATAATATTATTAGATAGAATTATTGACAATATCTAGAAAGTTCTGTCTAAGGAGAGGTTTGGTCACCTAATTGCGTGCCAGTAAGGAGAAATCCTTATCGGAAAACCCCCTCTTTCCTGGGAATGGCTTGGTTGTCATAATTGTGATTCTGTAATATTATTTGTGAATAATTAAGTATTGATTTATATGATAAGGAAATATTTATTTTATAATTGATGGTTATATTTATTTTATGTGGTTATAATTGAAGAAATTAATGTTGAGGTGTTTTTGTTTGAATGGAAGTATTAAAATTAAATCACCGTTCTTGAGATATATTATGAGTTATAATTTTTATCCGACCGTTGGATGATTGTGATTTTTGGACATGTTATACATATATAAGTTGAGTATATGTCCAAAAATTTTGAACCGATAAAATGAACGAATGATTTGTTATGAATTTTAAGAGGTGACCGATTCGGAAATTAGGGTTATAATTGATTTTGGTGGAAAATTCTAGAATTGAGTGGGTCCCACTTATGGTTGGTGAAGAAATGTGCTGAATTTTATTTCATATGTGGTGGGTGGCAATAGTAGTGTAAAGCCATCAGTAGCAGTCAAGTTTGCTTTTTACGGCTAACATTTTCCTATAAATAGAGGGCTAAGTTAGAATTGAAAATCACACCGTAAACATAAACTTTCACTCTTTCTCTCTCTATATATTATCGAAATGTATTTTGTGAGTATTTAGATACTTTAAGAGTTCTTTGTTCAAAGACAAGTTTCATTCAAAGATCACTTCCGACCTTTCATTCCAAAGTACTGTTTCTTTGAGGTAAGGGATGTTATTTTCTTCTTAAATGATATTATTTTCTTCAATATCATTATGCCGAAATGTTGGTTTGAACTTTTTAATCAAATTTGGAACTTTTGTGTCGGGGTTACTATTCACGTATACGGCACAATTCACGTATACAACACTATTCACAAATACGACACTTTTCATCGAAAAATAAAATTTTCTCTTTTTCATCCCAGATGTCTTTTATGGTTACTATCCTTGATTGTATCCATGTTTTGATCTTTATTCTACTTCACACTTGGTTATTATGGTGATTTATTAAATTTGGATCAACCGAAATACGAATCCCTAATATTTGTCCTTCTGTCTCACTTGATTCGTTCTCTTAAATGTTTTTCATCATCCTCAGTCCTTAATGGTGATAATTGATGAATATCTTTGGCCTATAGTGCAAAGATGAATGATTACTTGATGAATATCTTTGGCCCAGAGTAAAAGATGAAAGTGTTGAGATGAATACGACCAACTGGTGATACAAATTAATATCTTTGGCCCGTAGTGCAAAGATGAATATTTGATGCAAGATGTATATTGATTGATGTTACAGGGATAAAAATTGATGATGAACTTTTAAATTCATAGATGATAGTAGATTGCATTCTCTACTTAACTCTTCTAATGAATTGTTGTTTCCACTGCAGTTGTTGATCTAAAACTTGTTGTCTATTGTATTCTATCAGATTTTTCCCTGTTGAAGACTAAGGATAATTTTTTGTATATTATCTTAGTCATAATATTCTTTAATGGGCTAGTTGAGCTCACCCTTTTCCTTTTTGTTCCATTTTTCTTCTCAGGAAGCGAGAACATAGTAGGAAGTAGTCGGGGTGTGGAATAATGGTTCTAGACAGTTGTTTAGCAGTCCTCACTATTTTATAAAATAGTGTGTCTATAATTGTAATGAGGGCTTTATCTGGGTGTGGATATTGTCTAGAAGACAATATTTGTATTTAAACTCACAAAGATGTGTTGTTTGTATTGTATTTTGCCACGACAATTGTAATAATAAAGTTGTAGTTATTTTCTGTACGATGTATTTGGTGACTCAGAATGGGTGTTGTATACCTATTTTGGGGGCGTCATAAATACTATTCACGAGTTACTATTCATAGGTTACTATTCACTCAAATATTATTCACTCGGGTATTTGGGGCACTTTTCATATTGGGGTACTATTCACGAGGTACTATTCCCGAAGTACTATTTATAGGGTACTATTCACCCAAAAAATATATTTCTTTTATGTCCAAATTATTTTTGATACATGAATATTATTCTTGAATTTTACTCCATAAAGTAGTATCATGTTGACAATTTGGATATTTTCAAACTTAGGATAAATTTAAAGTCTTTAATATTTATCCTTGATTTCGTTTGATTAATGCTTATATCATTGTCATTATCCTCATGCTTATATTGTGATGAAAGTCATCTTTGCTTACGTGCATAGATGGATGGATTGATTGGTATGATTATGACCAAGGATCATTCAAAGATAATCGTGACCCGTAATGTTACAAATGATGTGATAAAAGTCCCCATCGGCCGTGAGTGCATTGATGGACAAATTGTTGGTATGATTATGACCAAGGATTATTCTTGCATATAATCATGACCATTGATGATTACATGAATATCCTCGCCCGTAGTTCGAGGATGATTCGATGATGTGGTTTATTTATTAAAATCGAGTCTCAAATGATAAAGTGGATGAAAAACTTTTTAAATCATAGAAGATAGTAGATATCATGCTCTACTTGACTCTTTTAATGGATTGCTTATTCCGCTGCAGTTGTTAATCTAAAACTTGTTGTCTATTGTATTCTATCAGTTGTTACACTGTTGAAGGCTAAAGATAATTTATTCTGCATTATCTTAGTCATAATATTTCTTATTGTGCTAGTTAAGCTCACCCTTTTCTTTCATTATTCTCTTCAGGAAATGAGAATGTAGCTAGGACTAGTCGGGGAACGGAGTGATGGTTTAGGATAAGTGGCTATAGTAGTCCTCACTATTCTATCAAATAGTGTGATAATAATTGTAATGAGGGCTCCATTGAGTGTAGATATTGTCTAGAAGACAATATTCGTGTTAAAACTCTCAGCTTATGTTTTATCGTATTATACACGACAGTTGTATAATTAAGTTGTATTTATATTCTGTACCAATTATTTGGCGACCCAAGATGGGTGATGTATACCTATTTTGGGAGTGTCATAGAGAGCGTGCTATCAGGAGCACCACATGGGATATTCTCATTTCATTCTTTCCTCATGCTAGGCGACATTGGCATTTATCTCAGTCGATCACCGAGATTCCCCTGATGGGTTTAGTTGGCTTCACTTTATTAGAAGGCCCTTTTACTCAGGAGGCTTTCTACCGCTAGTGGTTCCCTCGCACCATTGGATCTCAAACTCGCACCACACGGTTCATGGGGGATAGGGTTCCTTGATATGTTATGATGACAGACTGGATTGCCTGCGTCCAAAAGCCCACTCATTTGGTTCAAATTGACAGCTTGATCTAGAGGTTGGGCCGGGCACATTTTTTCATCTAGCATTTGGGCAAAGATCTGCTAGAAGTAAATTCTTTCGATCCATCCAGATCTGGTGCTAGCCCTTCAGGTGGCCCATATTCCGATAGCTTTATTGGTGCAGACCCCCCGCTCTATCGACATGACATCCCTTCTCGCAGAGATTTAGTGACTCGGGAGGAGTTATAGAAGATGGATCAATTGGATGATGTGGATATCATTGATTTATTCTAATAGATTTATTGTTATCTCTTTTGATAGGCCTCTATTAGATATTGGGCGGCTATGCCCCATTTCTACTTATATCTTTTGATAGACCTCTGTTAGATATCTCCAAGTACAGCCCCATTTTCCTTGTATTTTTTAATTTTCATTTGTATATAGAGATGATGTATTAGATGATGATGTATTTAGGAATGTATATATACCGCTTTTTATTCTTTGCATCATATTATCATTTATCATTGTTATTTATCATGATGTATGCATTATGTCATGAATATGCATTCACATAGGTGAGTTTAGCATTAACCCTTGGATGGCCTTTTATGATACGATTCTACATATGTCTTCATCTACCGTTAGTCTGGATTAAGCATACCCCACCCATATCGATAGCCTCTTCTTTTGAGATCCTCGGTATGATAGTTTGTCTCCCACAGATCGGGTGTGACAAATGATCGATGTTGAGACATTCTATGATCCTCCTGGAGTTCCAGGTACCATTGTTCTTTGTAGATGCCATGATGTCCTGTTGGATACTAGAGAGACATGTTTTTAGATTTGATATCTATGAGCTAACTCCTAGGTTGAAGGAGTATGAATGTCTCAACCGATTTTCCCTCGATTGGCCTTGTGCTAGGATGGTTGTGCGGTGATATGAGCCGATAGTTTATGACTCGACGGCTTATTTACGACCACGAAAGTTATTATGGACGAGATTACCTCATTACATGTGGTGTCCTTGGATTTCTTGATTAACCGATTTGGGTCATTGGACAACTATCTACGATATTCAGGAGATTTCACCATTACTGAGGGTGAGTGGTGATACGTGGGTTTTATACCCACGAATCGGTTCCTAAGTTAAGCTTAATCGATGTAATTCTTTGTGTTTATCTATTTAGTGTGATTTTATTATGCAAGTATGGTGCTGTTGGAAATGATCAATAAAGATGGATTTAGGGTGTATTATGGCGAAAAACTTAGCAAGTATTGGAGCTTAAATAAATCAGAAGATAGTGTGCAAGCCCGCGGGCCTAAGGCCTATTTAAACACCACTTCACGGGAGGGGGGGTCTTCAATTACAACTAACAGGAGCCTAGCCCGCCGGGGCAGGCCTATTTGAGCCGAGATCCCCACCGGGGCGTGTGGTCCCGAAACATGATTGTCTTAGTTTGATTCCAACACTGTTGGGACATGAGCTTTAGTACTTGCATGGCTTTGGGACTCTAAATAAGGGAGGATTGCACTCAGATTGTGGGTGTAAACATATAACTACATAAAAAAGATAATAAGACCATGACGAAGGAAGGCAATTAACGGAGATTAAGGATAGATTTTTAGAGCAACCATTGGAGAGAAGATTTTGAAGGATTTGTCATATCGATTGCGGATTAAGGCTAAAGCGAAGGGTGTTCTTAATTATTCTTTTTTTAGTCTTAAATTTGTAATTGAAAGGATGATATCTTTAATCCATTCAGTGTTTATTTCATTTAAGATGAACTAAATTACTTTTTAGGCTTATGATGGATCTTTAAGTGGAACGATGGTTATGTAACTTTGATTTTCAGTTTAATAAGCTATTATCCAATTTATCTATATTAATTTGAGCTTGAATTTATGAATTTCCTGATCAATAGTTATTTGTGGATTTGTATGAATTTGAGAGAGGAAGTACGAGTTTAGACTTAGTTAATATAGCATGTGTTCTTGAATTTTGTGAATGAACAAAATCTTGATGAATGTTAGGGTAGAGATATGCTTGACATCACATGTAATTAGATAAAGGACTTAAACTTAAACCTTCTTTAATTATAATTCACATAGAGATATAGTGAGTTAGTTGATTAAGGTGTTTAACTTGTTTTTATCTAAATTGTGGATTTGAGTTAATACGATAGTAGTACATCGAGAGGTGGCTAGTGCTACATATGTGTTCTTGATTAATAAACTGGGTTAGTGAATTGAACTAGAATAAAGGTGTATAAATCAGAGTGAAGCTTATGGTGAAGTCGTAAGCCTAATTTTCTTATAATTGCTTGAAATATCAGTTTTTAAGATTTGTGATTGTTTTGTGATCATAGTATTTTTAATAATTTAGTTTTTACAATTTTAATCATTAATTTGGATAGTTTAATAAAATTAGGATTAATAGTAAACCGATAATTATGAGGTTAAAATTCTTCTTGATTTCTCGTGGGAACGATACTCTACTTACTACTATATTACTTGTTGATTCATGTATATCTTGCGTGTTGCGGCGTAACTAGATTTTATCCAACAAGTTTTTGGTGCCGTTGCCGGGGACTATTAGTATAGATTTTAATAATTTACGATATCAGTTTAATTATTCCAGTTTTACTTAAACATTTTTATATTTGTTTTTTTCGTCTTATTTCAGGTTTTTGAAGTTGGTATATGCAAATGCGGTCCAAAAATCCAGACTTGCTTCCTTTTGAGGACGATATTGAGAAACTCTTTCAAAGGCTAAGTAAGTGGATCAAGGAAACAAGAGAAGACTTCGTAAACTCTGAAAAAGAAGAAGCAATGGTTGCCGAAGATCAGAAAGCATTGAGGGACTTTGCTACACCGAAGGTGATTGAAATTTACAATGAGTATCACCAACTTCGCTATAGTCATGAACACATTTGAAATCAAGCCCGGACTATTCAAATGATTCAAAATTTGTTCTGGCCAGTTTTGTGGTTTGGAAAATGATGATCCGAACGAACATTTGGTCAGCTTTCTGGAGATTTGTGACACTTTCAGGTAGAATGGGGTGTCGGATGATGCAGTTAGGCTTCGCTTGTTCCCATTCACTCTCAGGGACAAGGCGAAGAATTGGTTACATTCTCTGCCACCGGGATCAATAACTACATGGGAAGACCTCGCTCAGAAATTTCTTGCAAAATTTTTCCCACTAGTGAAAACTGCAAAAATGAGGAATGAGATAACTATGTTTGAACAACAGCATGGGGAGTCATTGTATGAGGCATGGGAAAGATACAAGGAATTTCTCAGAAAGTGCCCAAATCATGGATTGCCTAAGTTGTTGCAGATGAACACATTCTACAATGGGTTGAACGAAAATCTCAGGACTAGTATTGATGCAGCTTCGGGAGGGGCATTTATGATAAAAAGTAATGAAGAGGCATATCAGTTGATAGAGACAATGGCAGCTAAAAACAACCAGTGGCCCACATCAAGAATGACACAGGAAAAAGCAGCTGGCGTGTTAGAAGTAGATGGAGTGACGACAATACAAGCACAAATTTCAACACTCTCTAAGAAGTTGGATGCTTTGTTAGGGGTACAGACACAACAAGTTGCAGTTATTTATGAATTGTGCACGGGTGAACATCCTACGGATCAATGTGCAATCAACCCAGTATTAGTATAATTTATCTAAGAATTCAACAGATTCCATGTAACATGTACCAGAATACATAAAATCAGGGGAATAGGAATCACCCAAATTTTTTGTTGAGTAATAATCAACATCAGCAAGCTCCACGACCATCATTTCCCCTAGGATTTCAGAATCATCAACAACCAGCTTAACATCAAGAGATGAAATCAAATTTAGAGGAGTTGTTGTCAAAGTATATAACCAGCAATGAGGCAGCTATAAAAAACCAAGCAATGGCCATGAAATCGCAAGAGATGGCCATCAAGAATCTAGAAAATCATATGGGACATATTGCATTAGCATTAAATAATAGACTACAAGGACTCTACCGAAAGTGACAAGAAAGAAATCAAGGGAAATCATGAATGAAGGTAAAACAATCACTTTAAGAAGTGGCAAACAACTAAATGGGAAAAGTAATCAAAATTTAGTTAGAATCGGATGACAAAGTCGATGAGAACAAAGTGGTTGAAGAAAAAGCAGGTGAGGAAAAGCAAATTCAGAAAAACAAAGTTAGATGACAAACCAAATGTGTATCATCCACCGTCGCTGCGTTTCATTAGAGAGTCCAAAAGTAGAAATTAGACAAGCAATTCATGAAATTTTGGATGTTTTTAAGAAACTTCATATTAACATCCCGCTCACAGAAGCTTCCTAGCAGATGCCAAGTTATGCTAAATTTATGAAAGGGATTTTGTCCAAGAAAAAGAAGTTGGAAGATTTCGAAACAGTGGCATTAACAGAGGAGTGTAGTGTGGTTTTACAGTGAAAGTTTCCACCCAAGTTGAAAGATCCGGGGAGTTTTACCATTCTGTGCATGATTAGGAACATGGAATTCAACAAGTGTTTATGTGTTTTGGGGGCGAGTGTGAACCTTATGCCATTATCAGTTTATACAGAATTGGGTTTGCCAGCTCCAAAGCTTACGAACATCTCATTACAGTTGGCGGATAGGTCAGTCACATACCCGAGAGGCATTGTAGAGGACATATTGGTCAATGTTGACAAGTTTATATTACCTGCGAATTTCATAATTCTAGATTTTGAGGAAGATAAGAACATCTCAATTATCCTAGGGAGACCTTTCTTGGCTACGGGTAGGACACTCATCGACGTACAAAAAGGTGAACTGACTATGAGGGTCCAAGATCAAGAAGTAAAGTTTAATGTTTTCAAGGCCATGAAATTCCCTACGTATGAAGAAGAGTGTTTCATGAAGGATATCATTGATCAGATAATCAGCGAAGACATGGGTAAAAGTTTGTCTAATGATCCATTGGAAAAAACATTATTGGGAGATGAAGATTTAGATGATCCATAATTTGTGGAATCCTTTGCAAATGTTAGACTCCACGCCACGAAAGTTAGCGATTTAAAGCACCATTTGAACCATCGCACATGGACGAAAGATCCACAACCGTAATGAAACTATCATTGAGGAGCCACCTTCTCTTGAGCTAAAGCCATTACCTAAACACCTCGTAATGCGTATTTAGGCAATTCTAATTCTTTACCTGTTATTATTTCTGCTGCACTTAACAAATTGCAGGAAGAAAAGTTTCTTAGAGTGCTTAGAGAACATAAATCGGCTATAGGATGGACAATCCACTACAAAAAAATGGGCCTTTAACAACGATTTTTTGGGCAACGACTTTATAAGTTGTTGCTAAAAGTATATGTTTAGCAATGAAATTTGTCCTTCGTTGCAGATTGTGCCAGGCTTTCACTTTTTGTAACGAAATTCATAATTCGTTGCAAAATTTCGTTCCTAATTCATTGGCGGGAAAAAAATTCGTTAGAAATTCGTTGCAAAATTTTCGGCCACTTGCTTTCCCGTCATCGTGGGCAACGGAAGTTATTTTGTTACTAAAAATGGGGCTTTAACAACAATTTTTCAGGCAAGGACATTATAAGTCGTTGCTAAAAGTGTATGTTTAGTAACGAAACTTGTCCTTCGTTGCATGATTGTCGTCGTCGCTTTCACTTTTTCTAACGAAATTCATAAGTAGTTGCAAAATTTGGAAACAAAATTCGTTAAAAATTCATTGCAAAATTTCTAACCACTTGATTTCTCCTCCTCGTGGGAAACGAAAGTTTTTTTGTTGCTATATTTCGTTGCCTAATATGAACCACATTCATCGACAACAATTTTATTTTCAAGATATTTTATACAACTTTTGCAATGACTATTAAAATGTTGTCTTAAATTAAATAATAATAATAATAATAATAATAATAATAATAATAATAATAATAATAATAATAATAATAATAATAATAATAATAATAATAATAATAATAATAATAATAATATACTAATAATAATAATAATAATAATAATAATAATAATAATAATATTAACAAAAGTAGTAGTAGTATAATAGTAGTAGTAGTAATAATAATAATAATAATAATAATAATAATAATAATAATAATAATAATAATAATAATAATAATAATAATAATAATAATAATAATAATAATAATAATAATAATAATAATAAATAATAATAACAACAATAATAATAATAATAATAATAATAATAATAATAATAATAATAATAATAATAATAATAATAATAATAATAATAATAATAATAATAATAATAATAATAATAATAATAATAATAATAATAATAATAATATGATAATAATAATAATAATAATACTAATAATAATAATAATAATATTAATAATAAGTAGTAGTAGTAGTAATAATAATAATAATAATAATAATAATAATAATAATAATAATAATAATAATAATAATAATAATAATAATAATAATAATAATAATAATAATAATAATAATAATAATAATAATAATAATAATAATAATAATAATAATAATAATAATAATAATAATAATAATAATAATAATAATAATAATAATAATAATAATAATAATAATAATAATAATAATAATAATACTAATACTACTACTACTACTAATAATAATAATAATAATAATAGTAATAGTAATAATAATTCTTAATAAAATAATAGTAATTAGGCCCATGTGTTTAAATGGTCATTGGATCAATATTTCAAACTAGAGGTCTTTGGTTCAAATCTGTGCAACAACATATTTTTTGGGATAAAGTTCAATATTTGCCACGTCAGCTTGTCCACATATTGGTTTTTAATAAAAAAAAATTAAAAAGAAAAAACAGAAATAAATAAGATTTTAATGCATAAAATATGATATTGTATCTTAAATTCATACCATCAATACAAGATTAAATACTCTATAATTTAGTAAATATAGAAATAATATGTCCTTAGAATTCATAAAATTTGCAAAGAAGATTCTTTTTGTGAAATAGAGTGAGTAATATTTTTGATTATAGTGTCTAATTTAAATTAATTCTCATAGTTTTAAATTTTACAATTTTAAAATCTATTCCAAAAAGTCAAAATGAAACTCATTCAGTGAAATGAATAAAATATTATTTATTAAGAATATATATTTTTTTAAATATGCAAAAAAAGTACCTAATATATATACAAAAATTAAGACAAACCCAATAAGCATGCCTCTTTTTCCCCCCAAAACGTATCATTTTTCATTTAAATTTTTTTATTTATTCGGACACAATTTTATATAGTGAAATGTTTCACTCCGTTCGTCTCAAAATAAATGTCCAGTATTATTTTTTAAATTTATAATTTTTGAAATTAAAATTGAGCACATATAGATATATTTTTTAATCTACCGCTACAAGTTATGACGGTAATTTAGTTAACTAATAAATTAGAATGGCTCAGTGGTAGCTTAATGACCCAATAACCCATAGGTCTTAGGTTCAAAACCTAGTTGTGATATTTTTGCTTCTTATGTTATATATATTTTTTGTATTAGATAAATTCTATTACTATCTATATATATACACATCTTAAATCTCCACATTAAACTAAATATATATAAAGTAACACTAAATATTTATATAATGTAACTATTAATATTTTAATATATATATATATATATATATATATATATATATATATATATATATATATATATATACATATATATATAAACAAATATTCATATAAATATTTATAAAAAATATTCATATCTAAATTTTATAAATTTTAGATGAAATATTTATAAATTTATAAATATTCTAATACACAAAAATATAACATTGTTATATGTTTTTTATATTAGATAAATTCTATTACCATCTATATATATACACACAAATTAAATTTTCACATTAAGATAAATATATATAAAGTAACACTTTAATATATAACTATGATTATTTTAATATATATATATATATATATATATATATATATAATACAAATATTTATAAAAATATTCATATCTAAATTTTCTAAATTTTAGATGAAATATTTATATATTTATAAATATTCTAATACACAAAAATATAAATATAAGAAGCAAAAGTATCACAACTAAGTTTTGAATCTAAGTTATTCTAATTTATTAGTTAACTAAACTACCGCCATAACTTGTAGAGGTAGATAATGTAAAGACATGAGCAAATGAGGGCAAATGAGTATTTTCTCATGTCGCCACAAACTGAAGTTTATTGTGGGAAATCCATTTCAATCTATTCCATCCAATGTTACGATCAATCTGTATAGATTATGGTTGTTGAAATAGTACCATGACAACCGATTGCCGCCAAGAATGGGGCCCATATATATATAGTGGTGCATATTCTATTTGTGCCCCTGCCTTTCAAAATTGTGTCATTTTAGCATATTTATTTTTGATTTCTAATTTGGGAGGAGAGAAGTCGTTCTTTTAATAATTAAATAAAATCACCTAAAACGATATAGTTTTGATAGACTATGCACAAATAAATTATACACACTGTGTATGACCATATCGATGTATATATTAACTTACCAAACTATAATTATTAACTTGTTATAATTTTTTTACTTAAAAAACTTAATTGCGATGTCGAGAGGCGGGAACAATAGACAATATAATTTTGAAAAAAAAATTAAATATTCAGATTGTAAACTTTTGAATCTATAATATTATAAATATTGTAAATTTTAAAGTATATATATAGGGTTGTTAGAGTACTATTCCAACAACCATCATCTCCATCATTTTCCATCATTGATCAATATAATTAATGGTAGAGAATATATATATATATATATATATATATAGGTATTAGCTTATTATAAATTTTGTACTTTTAAAATTTACTCATGATAACAATGGATAATATAAATTTATTATTAAAATGTGTTAGTTCAATTAATTTAGAATTAATGAACTATACTTTAAAATTCATAACTTTTTTTCTTATTCTATTTATAATTGTAATTAGAGCATTTATTTTAAAATTTAGAATTTCAAAATGATTAAAATTTATTTGAATTGTAATTTAGATTATTGATTATTGTATTTATTAAAAATAAATAAATTAACATTCATTCATAAATATTATACTTTTAAACTCATTATTTTTCCTTATTCTAGCTATATAATTGTAATTAAAGTATTCATTTTCAAATTTAATATTTCAAAAACCGATAAAAACTTATTCAATTATAATTTAAAACATTAATCATTATATTTATTAAAAATAATAAAATTAACATTTATTTATTAATAAATTTTACTTTGAAATTCATTATTTTTTTCATTTTTGGTTATAGACTTATAGTTATAATTATATAATTTTAATCTTTTGTTATAAACTTAAAAATTATTTAGATCTAGATCTAGATCTTCTTCTTTCTTAATGTTTGTCAAGAGACTTGGAGGAGGAGGATCGTGGATTGAGATGAAAAATGGTGGCAGTAAGTTTGATTTGATCTCGGTTTTTGAAGTAAGCAACAATCAATTCTTCCTCTAAAATTTATTCTTTCTAATTTCAAGAACCTCAATTTCCATTCATATAAACCCTAAAACACCGAAATACTTGAGCTCAAGTTATCGCTCCCAATCCCAATCCAATCATGGACCCGCCTCAATCATCCCCTGCCTTCAATCTTAATGAGTTCCTCAATCTCACCGCTCACTACAACGACGACTTTGACATCACATGGTACGGAAATATACATGATTTGATTAATATATCGACCATCTAAGACGATGACTTGTGGTGCTCATTTTATCCTCCTTAAGCTTCAAGAGATCACCGCCGATTGTTCTGACCTACCGCCATCGCTCTCCAAGCTCCCGGGTTCTGCACGCCACCGCCGCCAAAATTGCTCCTCCACTGGTAATGACGTCACCAATTCCTCCTTATCGAGGGCTACAACGCAGCTTACTCCTCCTTCCCTCGCCTCGCCTCATGATCCTACTTCCCCTCAACCTCTACTATGGCACACACCCACGTATGGCCGATTAGTTCTCCAAAACCACCATCAATCACATCACCAAAGGTGCATGACTATTTGATGTTTTCTCCATTAAGTTCTATTTGAGACATGTTTGAGCTACTATGCAACCCCGCCCCCACCCACATTGTGTTTCAAGTTCCGAGTTTAATTAGTTTCAAACAATTTGGATGTTCATGGTACTTGACTTTTACTTTCCTAGTTCCAAGACCCATTGCACAACACGAGATCCAATGATGCCTGAATAGAGATTAACACATGATTCTTTATGAAGGAAATTAGAATATCGATTGCCTTTATCAATAATGTTGCTCGGGATGAACATAGATTTTTTTTGGTGTGCTTAAGAATGGTTTGATGCGCTTTTTTTTGTTGTTGTAAATAATTGGCTCTTTGATGACTAAAGTATGCAAATATGGTTATGGCATTGAAACCATAGAGTACAATTTGATACATTTTATCTACACAGAACAACAACGGTGCACGATGAAAGATAGGTTTTGAATATGAGCATGAAGTTTAGTAATGATCTTGCACCAGATGAATGAACGAGTCGTGGACTGAAAGTAAAAGTTATCTTTTTACGATAAAAGTTTTCTGCATTTAATAGTAAACATTGTTGTTTTATGGTGTACTGATGCTTATTAACTGAACCTAGCATTGTGGTGCCATTTACCATGCAATTTTCTGACATTATAACACATACATGGGATGCTGTCTATAAAATCCCAAATTTTACGAATAAAGATTTAAATTTCTCGAAATATTTTTTTTTTTAATGTTATGGTGTGTATTTGATATAATGTTATAGTTGTGGGTAATATTTATAAATTTTGCAAAGTATGCAAGTTGTTATATTATATTCGATTGGTCGTGGAATATTCTTTGTGTTGGGGAATATCCGTACGACGGTACAATCATTGGTGAACCCCACAACGAAATTATTGTCAGATTGAGAAAACGACAAAAATATTTTATGAAAATAATGGCAGAAGTTTTACCGTTAATACTGTTGAAACACTCGGTGTTAAAAGTACAGTAATATGCGTGGTTGCATAGTAGCACACAGTATTGATTATTGATGCTTACGTGATAAGTCACTCAGTTATACTCAATTATTGCTATAGTAATTGTTGCATCATATCTCTCGTATTATATATTCGATTATTGTCACAGTATCAACTGCATAATATGTTATATTATTAAATCAATAATTGAGACGACAAAGTTATTCATATTGTTAAATTACAATATTTACAATGTAAAGAAGTTCTGTCAAGGAGAGGTTTGAACACCTAATTGCGCGCCAATAGGAAAAAATCCTTATTGGAAAGCCCCCTCTTTCCTGAGAACGACCTGGTTGTTAAATAATGTGAGTTATAATATTAATGATGAATAAGTTCATGTTGATTAAAGATGGATTTGATAGTTTCATTGTGTTGGGATTATTGGTGTTAGTTGAAATCGATATCTATTCCGATGATAATTGATGTGTGGGGGTTACAGCAGACGCTGATGGCAAGTTTTTCTTAAACATTTGTCTAACCTTCGTGTTAGCCAAGTTTTCTGTGATTCATGTTATGAAATGTATGAACTGTTTTACTAAAGGGTAGAAGCCAGTTTTACCTTGGCTAGACTAATATTGAAAAGTTGATTTATTTATTTACAAGTCTTTCAATATAGAATTGTTAACGCTATCCTACGCCAATTATTTGGTACGGATTCAAGGTAAGCCTGAGTATGAATAAACAAATGTATTTTTCATCGATTATTCGATGGGCACGCGAGGTTGCCAAAACTTAAGCATACATATGTTTAACAGGATGTAGTGTTGATCAACATAGAGTACTATGGGCTGATCACCCAAAAGTGCTCGTAAGATATACCGGACTTACGGACTTAGTGACGGGTTGTCCTTTTTAAAGAAATTATGAAATGCTCATGGTCTTGGACCAGAATTAATGTTTTACTGAATATTGTCATTGTAAAACGCTTTTGAAGGAAAAAAGAAATGCTATTTTGAATTATCGATAATACTTCATAACTATTGTTCAGTTATTGAAGATATACGATTCCTATGTTTCAAGCATGTTGTTTAAAAGAAATTGTTGTACTTGATGAGCTTGTTATGCTCACTCTTGCTTGAACCATATGAATGCAGTTAGGACCGAATGAACCGAGGGATCCGATAAGGATAAAGACAAGACAAAGATGAACTATTAGTTTATCTTGTAATAAACTAGTAAGTGGTATATATTATAGTATGATGAACAAAGAATGTAATGGTTTCAGAACCTGGGGACGGGATGTAATATTATTAATGTAATAAGAATGTCGTTGATACACACATTTTGATGTCATTTTGATACCATTCAATATCATCGTGGAAAAGCGAATGTGGTAGCTGACGTGTTGAGTGGAAGATCGTATGCATTTACGAGTGAGAATATACGAACATATGTGAAGATAACGAATATATGATTAGAACCGACTTTAGTCGATAATGTTAAAGTTCGCTAAACCAATGTAATTCGGAGCCGATGAATACGTAAGAAGAAGGTTCAAGAGGCGTTATTTTAAAAGTAAGAGTCTGTCAAGAGGAAATCTCAACCCTCGATTTAATTGGCCCATTTGAAATTCTCGATCGAGTAGGAACTGTGGCTTATAGACTCGTTTTACCGCCAAGTATGTTGCACGTTCATAACATTTTTAACGTATCGATGTTACGCAAATATGTGGACAACCCAAACCACATTATTAATTTAGAACCGGACGAGATAGCGGATAATTTAACGTATGAAGATGTACCTGTTAAAATCTTGAAATATATTTTACGCTCAAAGGTTAAACCTCAAGAGTTAGAATCTGACGAAGTGTCCTCATTTGTTCGGCATACCAGGTACGTACATAAATTTCGAGGGCAAAATTTCATAAGGAGAGGAGATTGTAAAATCCCAAATTTTACGAATAAAGATTTAATTTTCTCGATATATTTTTTTCAAAATTATGGTGTGGATTTGAGATAATGTTTTAGTTGTGGGTAATATTTATAAATTTTAAAAAGTATGCAAGTTGTTGTATAATATTCGATTGATAGGGGAATATTCTTTTTATCGGGGAATAACAGTACGACGGTACAATTATTGGTGGACCCCACAACAAAATTATTGCCGGATTGAGAAAACAACAAAAATATTTTTATGAAAATAACGATTTTAAGTTTTACCGTTAACAATCGCCGAACTACTCCTAGAGTAAAAGTACAAAGAATACTGCCGCGTTGCATAAGTAGCACACGATATTGATTATTGAGGCTTACGGAGAAGTCACCGCTTTTGTTCAATTATTGCTACAAAGAATTGCCGATAAGATCTCACGTTATTTGATTCAATTATTGTCAATATTTTATATATTATTAAATCAATAATTGAGACGCATGAAGGGTTATTAATATTATTATTTGCAATATAACGATGTCTAGAAGTTTAGTCAAGGAGAGGTTTGGTCACCTAATTACGCGCCAATAGGAAGAAATTCTTATTGAAAAGCCCCTTCTTTCCTGGGAACGACCTGGTCGACTAATATTGTGAATTATAATAACAATGATAAATGTTGTTAAAAATATTGGGGCAATTTTTTTGAGGTATTTTTTGTATTTTTGGACCCCTCATTTATCCATTATCAAAATAATCTGTAGAAAATTTTTCAGTATTTTTGTGGGGCCCACATGTGGGGCCCACGTGTGACTTTGGAAATCTGATCATTTGAGGGGGGGGGGGGAGTCAAGGGAAAGTTTATATATATATATATGTTATGTTTTATTATTATTATAAATGTAATAAAACAGAAAACTTTTTATATAAAATAGAATACTTTTTATAAAGTTTTGTTTTATTTGATTATAAATATAATATATTATATTTTATTATGCATAGAGTTTGCATAGTGCCTTCATAGTGTTTGCATAGTAAAACCTTTTGATATAAAACAGAATACTTTTATAAAGTTATTTATTTTATTAGATTTTAAATAATATATATATACATATATATATATTATAAATTTTGTTTTATTATAAAATTATAAATAGAATATATTATATTTTATTGCATAATATCCTTTCCATTCTCCTATAAATTGGATCCTTAGTTAGAAATGAAAATCACACCAGAAGTTCGTAGAGAATTCTTCTCTATAATCTTGAACGTATTTCTTTAGAGTTTAAGAAAGCTTTGAGCGTAAAAATAGTGCAAGTTTTCTTCAAGTATATCCCCGCCTCACCCGGCTTGAGTACTCTTCTTTATAAGGTAAGGGATATTATTATTATTATTATTATTGTAAGGGGTATTATTTCTTTCGTATTCATGAAGAGAGCTATTGTTATTCCATTCCTTATTATTATGTTGGAATAACCTCGCTCATGCGAAGTACAAAGATACATGGTGAAATTCTTCCATTATTCCATTCTTTATTATTATGTTGAATAACTCGCTCATGCCGGTACCGCATACATGGTGAAATTCTTCATTATTCCATTCTTTATTATTATGTTGGAATAACCATGCCCTGCGCGGTTTATTGCATGCCCGGTGAATTCATTGTTATTCCATTCTTTATTATTCTGTTGGAACATCCTGTCTGTGCAGATTACGCATGACCTGGTTCCATTCTTTATTATTTTGTTGGAATATCCTGTCTGTGCGGATTACGCATGACCTGGTTCCATTCTTTGTTACTCTATTGGAATAACCTATCTATGTAGATTACCGCATGCATGGTGAATGATCCTTTATATTCATTCCTTATTAACTTGTGGAAATGATATGTCTACGTTGATTACCGCATGGCGGGCGAAAATCCATTTGCAGTTTCATATATTCTATTATACTCAGTTGGTTAAAGTTTTGGCTTCTATACTCCATGAAATTAGTAGAATATCCTGGATATTTGCGCTTCATCCAGTATCTTTTTATGGAAACATTCTTCTAAGCATTCTTGAATTTTACTCCACAAAGCAGTATCATGTTGACAATTTGGACGTATTGGTTCCTAGATAAATTAATTTATAAATCTTTAAAAAATTTTCTTGAACTTGTTTTATTAAATTGTCATCATCCTTATGCTTATATTATGTTTAAAGTCATCTCGTGGCTTGTGAAAGTGCATAGATGGACTTGGTATGATTATGACCGGGATTATTCTAAGTATAATCATGACCGTAATGTTATAAATGATGTGGAAAAAAGTCCTCATTGGCCGTAATGCATTGATGGATAGTTTTTGGTATGATTATGGCTATGGATTCTCTTCTGACCAAGGGTGCGAGAGATGAATTTTTTATGGAATGATCAGATCGTTGATGAAAACACGATTATCTTTGGCCCAGTAGTGCATGGATAATTTGTGGTTGTGATACTAAAGAATATCCTTGGCCCGTGAGTGCGGTGATGATTTGATGATGTGGATTATTTATTAAGTCGAGTCTCAAATGATAAAATTTGTGATAAATCTTTTAAATCATAGAAGATAGTAGATTTTATGCTCTACTTGACTCTTCTAATGGATTGCTTATTCCGCTGCAGTTGTTGATCTAAAACTTGTCGTCCATTATATTCTATCAGTTGTATACTGTTGAAGGCTAAGGATAATTTATTTTTTATTATCTTAGTCATAATATTTCTTACTGGGCTAGTTGAGCTCACCTGTAACGCCCCGAAAAATCGAACCTTTGTAAATACTTTTAATAATGAATAAAATAATATTATTTATTATTATTGTGTGTTGATAAGATGAATGTCGTTCTATAACCTAGAAACGTCGAAACATCGTAGTATTTTAACTACGTGGATGAATTAAAGTGTTTGAATTTCTAAGACGAAAATAAAAGTTTTTCGAGAAATTTTCCAAAAAACACTATTCATTGATTTCTGCTCGGGAATTATTTTTGAACATCCGAGAAATACGTAACGTTATAATATCAAGGTGAGATTGATTATGTAATAATAATCTAAGTATGGAAAATGTAATATTTTGCATGCGCCTAATTTGGGAACGTTAGGTTTATTAAGCGCTAAGGAAAGAAAGTTGTAATTGTATGATGTGTATGCATTCATGACGAGGTAATGAACGGAAGTATAATACTGAATGTATTATACTATTAAGAATGGAGAATGAAATAACGATATTACTTAATTAATATACCAAATTAGCATACGAGAATTATACGTGGTGTATATATGTTAAGTTGTTAATTAAATGTAATGGACTTGTAGGATTATTAGCTTAATGAGTCCAATAGAATGTGATACTCAAGCCCAAGTGTTTGTTAAATCATAAGTCCAAACTTTTGTAATGGAAGCCCAATAAGGAATTTGCTAGATTAATTAGCAAGCCCAATGATAAGCCATGATCCATGGAGCAAACCATGTTAATGTGGGTAGACTTGATGGGCAAGAATTTTCTGTGGTGATCAAGTGTTGTGCTGGCCAAGTTTACTTAGTTGTAAAGTGATGAATAGTAAGGAGGTGGAGTTAAGGAGGTTAGTTAAGGAGGTGGGATGTCTTAATGACCATTCTACCCTAACTTAGCCAAGCCTATAAATACCAAGCATCACAATTCATTTGTTGTTTGATAAATTTCTCCCAACTCCTCTCAAGATAAGCAACTTATTTAGTAGAGAGAATAAGCCACATAAGCACTTATAAGCCACTTCATCCTTTGCTAGATTTTCCAAAGTGAAGTGAAGTAATAGTCTTCAAGGGTAAGACTCATACCTA
The DNA here is from genome assembly GCA_020205605.1 of Panax ginseng. Lineage (NCBI taxonomy): Eukaryota > Viridiplantae > Streptophyta > Magnoliopsida > Apiales > Araliaceae > Panax > Panax ginseng. The sequence goes on along the minus strand of CM035139.1, from coordinate 84,977,555 downwards.
TTATCGTTATCTCTTCTATGATAGGATTGATAGAGAATGGGGATTGTTGTTAAGAACATTTAATAAGTTATTAATGAATGAACTTAAGCCGAATAAGTTGAATAAGCAACTTGAACTCTAATAAGTTGATAGAATCCTGAAGAACTTGTCATATGATGTTAGTATGTTCAATATAGTATGAGAACATTGATTGATGGACTTATGTTAATAGTAAGTCATAAGTATGGAAATTTGTAGTTCATAAGTTAAATAAGTCATTGACTTATGAGAATAAGTCAAAACCTACTTTGACTATAAGTTGGTGTAATAAGTAACTTGTGATGTTCATATGTTGATTAAAATCCATTTAGAATCATTAGGAATGAAGTTTAGCCGGAATTCACACGATTGGACGATACTCGTTGAATTCATGAAATTCTCAGAATGGAAGTTGTATTTTGTGTTTGAAGTTGGAAAGATTAGTTTTCGATGGAGACAAGTCATATTTGGCGTTATAGAGTTCCGGACTCGAAAATGATCGAATTCCGACTTAGAACGAAGAAACGAGCGTTGAACGTTCACGAACGTTTATCGTTTTCGTTAAAAATGAACTAATAGATTAAATTTTAGTAAAAGAAGTCAAATAGATAAAATTCTTGCATAAACGCATAGAGTATGAAATTTGTGAACCGTAGGCTTTTGAACGAGCCAATTCGGACTTATAACAAAGAAGTTATGCGTCCGTGAGTTTCGTAAAATTTTTAAGTTTTGCAAACTATCTGAGGCACAGAGTTGGCGCTGTGGCGCCAACCCAAGGCCAAATGAGTGACGCTGCTATAGCTTCGAGCACATCGCTAACTCGCTACCGCAAAGACGACTCTATAGAGTAAGGACTCGATCGCAAAGACCGAAGTCCGGACTTGCCTACTATTAATTCGCGTCACAACACGTCAGGGTTGAAGAGTTAATGTGTGAAATACATACCAACCCTAAGAAGTGGACAATAAAGAATTTTTATGAGTACAACTTAAACAGTAACTCAGTAATAATTAACTAAGGAACTTAATAAGATATTGTAAGGTACTTTTAAACCTTATGTATGATGATTAGAGTTAATAACCAATTGAATGTGAACGTAATGTGAATGACGTAATGAAAAGCCAAAAACCATAATAACAGATCTAAGTCAAGGGTTAGATTGAGATGAAGGGTAAGATATAATAATAGACCTACTTGATTATATAAGACCAAATGTGGTAAGTTATATGATCATGTATTGTAGAAACTTAGAGACCTAAAGTGTACGTGTGATAATCAGTAAGCAAACGCTAAAGGCAAGTATTCTAACCCTTGTTCCAGTTCAGTCTGGACAAGCTGTGTAATAAATGTATTCTTTCGCATGAAGTTTTATAATGATGAAGTCTAAGCCAATTCTTTCGGCTAGACTTATGTTATGATTCTATCAAGCATGTTTAATGTTTACCAAGTTATATTGGTGTGGTTTTCAATGGAAGACTGAGTATGCTAAAATGTTTTCGTTGTTTTACGACAGGCACGTGAGGTTGCCACAACTTAAACGTATACACGTTTAATAAATGTAGTGTTGATCAACATAGAGTACTATGGACTGATCACCCAGAAGTTCTCGTAAGCTATGCCGGACTTACGGACTTAGTGCCGGGTTGTCCTTTTCAAAAAGAGATTATGAACTGCTCACAGTCTTGAGCCTTAGTTGATATTCTACTGAATATTATTGTTGGAAAACATTTTGAATGAAAAGAAGTGCTATTTTGAATTATCGATAGTACTTCGTAACTATTGTTCAGTTACTGAAGATATATGAGTTCTATATTTCAAGCATGTTGTTTATTAGAATTGTAGTACTTGGTTTGAGCTAGTCATGCTCACTTGCTTGAACCATATGAACACGACCCAAGATCAAGCTTTGATCAAGGCTCGAAAGGATAAGGGCAAGGCGAAGACGAACCCTTAGATTACTTATGTAATAGTATAGGTGAACGATTGTAATATATTGAATATTATGACAAGAATGAATGAATGGGTTATAAGGAACCTGGGAACTATAATATTATTTGGAATATATAGAAGATATATTAGTCCTTTTGAGACTATTCAATTGAATGAATGAATGAATGGTAGTACCGTGTAGCACCATCTGTTGGGTTGGAAGAGACCCGGATTTGGGGGCGTCACAGGTTGGTATCAAAGGATTAGGTTATAAAACTTAAGGGGGGATTAAAAACCTTAAGTCATAAACTTAAGAGAAGTCAAAGAAGTAAAAGAAGAAAATAACCTTATAAAAATGCATTACGATTATATTATGTGTTTGTATTATTCTACTTACATGTACTAATCAACTTAATTGTTTTTGTGTAGATGTCAGGAGTAAACGGAATTTATGTAGATGGTCAAGCCAATAGTGAAGAGTCGGTGAACCAAGAAAAGGTTATACCGAACCCCATAGCGGCAGAGCCTGAAGTTGTGGTTATTGAGTCTAGAGACTCAGATGATGCTGACTATATGTCAGTATTCGACGGGATGATAGAGGAGGAAGTGGAGACAGTGTCCTTTAATCCAGTAGCTATAGCAACCGAGATAGCTCCTAGGGGGTCAATGATGTCTCTGTTTATGTTAGTGTTTGATAGAAATATCCATTACTGTTAGGAAGTCAAGGAGCTGAAAGCAGAGCTCCAAATGGTTATAGAGAACAAGACTAATGTGGAGTCCATATGGGAGCAGGAACATAACGAGAGGATTTTGGCCAAGGACAAAGTCCACGAATTGAAGCATGAGGTCTTTGAGCTCAAGGAGGAGCTAAAGACCAAACTACAGAAGATAGGGAGAATGTCCTATATCCATAGGAGTTCTCACACATTTCCAAAGACAGGTAGTGGGTTATCCTATAGAGGTAAAGCAGACGCCAGATACTATCGGTACCGTGATATTATTGCCCATCTTGCCAAGGCAGATTTTAATAATGTCTTAAGGCACATGTAGACTAGTAGTAGTCAGAGTAGTATGTAAATATTTTGTAACTAGTAGTGACGTAAAGCCCTTATTGTATAGTAAAGGGTAGTCTTTTGTAAATCCTATTTTTTGTAAAGCGATAGCGGGAAAGTAATGTATCAGCTTAGGCTGTGTATGTAACCGATGTAGTATTATACTAGGAAGAATGAATATAAGTCCTTTTTATGGAAAGCAATGAGTAATGGATGTTGGAGTTATTGTTTAGTATTAAATGATAACTAATAAAGAAAAGGAATAGTAACGAAATGTGTTTATTGTATCAGCAAAATGCCGCTGAGAAGAGTACAATGTAATCAAGGTGCTAACGTGAATCAACCGGAGGGAGGTCTGGTTAATCCAATGCAGGAGTTTGTTAACCTGTTAACAGCCGCATTTAATAGAACAGTGGCTAATATTCTCGTAAATCCAAGAGTAGCACGAGCTACTACCTTTAAGGATTTCAAGAGCGTGGGTCTGCCGGAGTTTAAAGGAACTACGGACCCTATTGAAGCCCAAACGTGGGTTAAGGAGATAGAGAAGGTATTTGTGATAGCAAATGTCGACGAGGCCCAAAAGGTTGTCTTTGCAACCTATATGATGAAGGAGAGGCCAACTTTTGGTGGGAAGCCAATCAAAGTTAGGTAGGGATATCAAATCGACGTGGGAGAGGTTCAAGGAGATATTCTTCGAGAACTACTTTCCCATGAGCATGCAAGGGAGGATGGAGATGTGGTTTCTCGAGTTGAAGCAAGGGGACATGACGGTTCCCCAATACGCCGCCAAGTTTAATGAACTGGCAAGGTTCGCTTCACACCAAGTGGATATTGAGGTGAGGAAGGCACGATGGTTCGAGCAGGGCTTGAAACCCTGGCTTTATAACCGTATATCGGTATTCCAAAGTACTTCTTTTGGAAACGTTTTAGAGAAGGCGATAATCGACGAAGGTGGTACCGAGGCGTTGAGTCAATACCACAAGGACAAGAAGAGCAAGGTTAAAGTAGACGGGAGAGTAAAAATTTAGAGAGCCAGTGGTAGTGGTGAGGGTCAGAAGAGGAAGGTATTTAGCTCTGGGAATACCGGAGTGAAGCAAGGAGACCCAAAGAGAAGAATGGAGGCCTGCAGGACCAGTGGGAAGACTCACATAGGAGTTTGTCTCAAGGGGAAGGTCGTCTGTTACAATTATGGACAGGAGGGGCACATTGCGCCTAATTGTCTGAGTCCGAAGAAGAATCACGGATGCTTTGTGTGTGGATCAACTGATCACATGGCAAAGAACTGCCCGAAGAAGGGAATGGGCGGAATCGGGGTGCTAATAGCAATAAATTAGCTATTAGTGGACCAACGCAGCCGGGTAGGCCGATGGGTCGTACCTTTTACATGACAGCCCAAGATGCAGTCGCATCAGGGGAAGTCATCGCAAGTATTATTCCGATCAACGATATCAATGCGTACGTGCTGTTTGATTCGGGTGCTACTTGTTCATTTATAGCATGCAATTTTGCTAGATGATTAGGATTACTTCCCAAAAAGTTGTCTATACCTTTAAATATTAAGGTAGCGAATGAAGAGATAATTCCTGTTGAAGATATTCATAGGAGTTGTTGCGTAGACATACGGGGTTGTAAATTATTGGTAGATTTGAAACCGATAAAGTTAGGAGAATTCATCGTAATTCTCTAATGGATTAATTAGTTAACCATTGGGAAATTATAGATTGTCAAAAGAAATGTGTCAATATTAAGACGTTAGAACAACCTCAGGTAGTATTTTACGAGAATAAATCTTCGGGATGTTCGTGTTGTCTAACCATGACACAAACTAGAAAATTACTGAGGAAGGGATGCGTAGGTTATCTATGTCATGTTGTTGATACCCAGAGAGTGGTAGCAACCATGGAACAAATACCTATAGTGAGAGAATTCGCCGATGTATTTTCGAGTGAATTGTCGGGTCTTCCGCCGAATAGGGAGACCGAGTTTGTGATAGACTTTGTTCCAGGAGCGGCACCAGTTTCCAGGGCACCGTATCGTATGGCGCCAGTGGAGATGAAGGAGTTGATGGTGCAGTTGCAAGAACTATTGGACCGGAAGTACATTTAACAGAGTGTTTCACCGTGGGGAGAACCAGTACTGTTTGTCAAGAAGAAGGACGGATCGTTAAGACTGTGTATCGACTATCGAGAGTTGAACAAGTTAACGATAAAGAATAAATACCCATTGCCTAGGATCGATGATCTCTTTGATCAGTTGAAAAAGGCTAAGTATTTTTCAAAAATAGATTTAAGAATGGGGTATCATCAGTTGAAGGTTATGAAGGAGAATGTACCAAAGACAGCATTAAGGACTCGTTATGGTCATTACGAGTTTCTGGTGATGTCATTTGGGTTGACAAATGCACCAGCAGCATTTATGGATATGATGAACAGAGTGTTCAAACAATATTTGGACAAGTTCATCGTGGTGCTTATAGATGATATTTTAGTCTATTCTAAGATGCCAGAAGATTATGCTGAACACCTAAGATTAGTGTTGGAGACACTAAGGAAGGAGAAGTTGTATACGAAATTCAATAAGTGTGAATTTTGGTTGAAGAAGGTATAATTTTTAGGTCATGTCGTTGACCATGAGGGGATTTTAGTAGATCCAGCGAAGGTAGAAGCCGTAATGAATTGGGAACAACAGAAAATGCCGACTGAGGTGCTATGTTTCCTAGGGTTAATGGAGTACTATCAAGATTTATCCAGATTTTTGAAGATAGCTACTCTGTTGACTAACTTGACGAGGAAGACGGTGAAATACGCTTGGACTGACAAGTGTGAGGACAGTTTTCAAGAACTGAAGAAGAGGTTGAGTGAAGTGCCTATTTTGCCATTGTCTAATGACACAGGAAATTTTGTAGTTTATAGCGATGCTTCGCATAGAGGACTTGGTTGCGTGCTCATGCAGTATGGCAAGGTCATTGCGTATGCATCTAGGCACTTAAAGGATTATGAGAAAGTTTATCCTACTCATGATCTGGAACTGGCCGCAGTAGTTTTTGCTCTAAAGATATGGAGACATTATCTTTATGGAGAAAAATGTGAGATATACACGGACCACAAGAGTCTAAAATATATCTTCACATAGAAGGAGTTGAATATGAGGCAGAGGAGATGGTTGGAGTTGATAAAGGATTACGACTGTGAAATCCTGTATCACCCTGGAAAAGCCAATGTAGTTGCCGATGCCTTAAGTAGGAAGGGTCGGGAAAAGTTGTCTTTGTTAACGACTCAAACTGAGTTAATAACAGAGATGGCTAGGATGGAGTTGGAAGTGAAGCTGCCAAGTGAAGGAGGGAAAATTTTGTTTACGACGGAGATGCAATCTACTATCGTAGAGAGAATCAAGGAGTTGTAGCTCAAAACTAATGAGTGTGGCCCGAGTAAAGGAGCGGTTAACCAATGAAAAGAGACTAAGTACAGTCTTGATAATGAGGTATTATTGAGATTTGAAGGAAGAATTTGGGTTCAATGAGAGGCGGAATTAAAGGAGCGGAGTTCTACAAGAGGCTCATAGTTCGAGGTTTTCGATTCATCCCGGTAGCACTAAGATGTATCAAGATCTTCGATAGAGTTTTTGATGGCCGAACATGAAGAGAGAGATAGCAGAGTATGTTACTAGGTGCTTAACTTGCCAGAAAGTTAAGGCCGAACATCAACGACCAAGTGTCTTGTTACAGTCATTGGAAATTCCAGAGAGGAAGTAGGAAAATATCACAATGGATTTTTTGGTGGGACTTCCGACTACAACAAAGGGGTATGATGCGATCTAGGTAATAGTGGATCGGTTGACGAAGTCAGCTCACTTTTTGCCAATCAAGGTCAAGTATAACTTAGACCAATTAGCTAGACTTTATATTAAGGAAATAATTTCTAGACATGGAGCACCAGTATCGATTGTGTCAGATCGTGACCCATGATTCACATCGAACTTTTGGAAGAGTCTACAAGAGCAGTTAGGAACGCAGTTGAAGCTGAGTACGACGAATCATCCACAGACCGATGGATAGAGCAAGAGAACAATTCAGACGTTAGAAGATATGTTAAGATCTTGCGTTATGGATTTCAAGGGTAGTTGGGATGATCATCTACCATTAGTAGAGTTTACGTATAACAATAGTTATCATGAAAGCATAGGTATGCCGCCTTACGAAGCTTTATACGGAAGGAAATACAGAACACCATTGTATTGGGATGAGGTAGGAGAATGCCGAATATTGGGACCAGAATTGGTACAACAGACAGCTGACATTGTCAAGATGATACAAATGCGTCTCTTAGCAGCTCAAGACAGACAGAAGAAGTTTACGGATTCATATAGAGAGAATAGAGAATTTAAAGTAGGTTCGTACGTATTCTTAAAAGTATGTCCCTAGAAAGGAAAGATACGTTTTGGAAAGAAAGGAAAGTTAAGTCTGAGGTTTATAGGACCTTTTGAGGTATTAAAACGGGTGGGTGAGGTAACATATATGATAGCATTACCTCCAGACCTAGAAAGAATACATAACGTGTTTCACGTGTCGGTATTGCGTCCTTATAAGCCAGATTATAAGCATGTAATAGAGTATGAGCCTATTCATATCGAGAAGGACTTAACGTCTGAGGAAACGCCAATTCAAATTGTCAATAGAAAAGAACAAGTTATGCGGAATAAAGTCATACCTTCCGTGAAGGTGATATGGAAGAACCACGATGCAGAAGAAGCAACGTGGGAGTTAGAAGAAATGATGAAAAAGAATGAACCTCAATTATTTGTGTAATTTTTTTTTTTATATATATATAGCGAGATTCTGGGGACAGAATCCTTATAAGGGGGAAAGAGGGTAACGCCCCAGAAAATTAAACCTTTGTAAATACTTTTAATAATGAATAAAATAATATTATTTATTATTATTGTGTGTTGATAAGATAAATGTCGTTCTATAACCTAGAAACGTCGGAACATTGTATTATTTTAACTACGTGGATGAATTAAAGTGTTTGAATTTCTAAGACGAAAATAAAAGTTTTTCGAGAAATTTTTTGAAAAACACTATTCATTGATTTCTGCTCGGGAATAATTTTTGAACTTCCAAGAAATACGTAATGTTATAATATCAAGGTGAGATTGATTATGTAATAATAATCTCATGCGGACCTAATTTGAGAACGTTAGGTTTATTAAGCGTTAAGGAAAAAAAGTTGTAATTGTATGATCTGTATACATTGTACGAGGTAATGAACGGAAGTATAATAAGACATATTATACTATTAAGAATGGAGAATGAAATAACGTATATTACAAATTAATATACGAGCTAGCATACGAGAATTATACGTGGTGTATATATGTTAAGTTGTTAATTAAATGTAATGGACTTGGAGGATTATTAGCTTAATGATAGAAGTCCAATATAATGTGATACCCAAGCCCAAGTGTTTGTTAAATCATAAGTCCAAACTTTTGAAATGGAAGCCTAATAAGGAATTAGCTAGATTAATTAGCAAGCCCAATGATAAGCCATGATCCATGGAGCAAACCATGTTAATGTGGGTAGACTTGATGGGCAAGAACTTTGTGTGGTGATCAAGTGTTGTGCTAACCAAGTTTACTTAGTTGTAAAGTGATGAATAGTAAGGAGGTGGAGTTAAGGAGATTAGTTAAGGAGGTGGGATATCTTAATGACCATTCTACCCTAACTTAGCCAAGCCTATAAATACCAAGCTTCACAATTCATTTGTTGTTTGATAAATTTCTCCCAACTACTCTCAAGATAAGCAACTTATTTGGTAGAGAGAATAAGCCACATAAGCACTTATAAGCCACTTCATCCTTTGCTAGATTTTCCAAAGTGAAGTGAAGTAATAGTCTTCAAGGGTAAGACTCATACCTATTATCTTTATCTCTTCTATGATAGGATTGATAGAGAAGGGGGATTGTTGTTAAGAACATTTAATAAGTTATTAATGAATGAACTTAAGCCGAATAAGTTGAATTAGCAACTTGAACTCTAATAAGTTGATAGAATCTTGAAGAACTTGTCATATGTTTGTCATATGGTGTTAGTATGTTCAATATAGTATGAGAACATTGATTGATGGACTTATGTTCATAGTAAGTCATAAGCATGGAAATTTGTAGTTCATAAGTTAAATAAGTCATTGACTTATGAGAATAAGTCAAAATCTACTTTGACTATAAGTTGGTGTAATAAGTAACTTGTGATGTTCATATGTTGATTAAAATCCATTTAGAATCATTAGGAATGAAGTTTTGTCGGAATTCACACGATTGGACGATAATCGTCGAATACGTGAAATTCTCGGAATGGAAGTCGTATTTTGTGTTTGAAGTCGGAAACATTTGTTTTCGATGGAGACAAGTCATATTTGGCATTATAGAGTTGCAGACTCGAAAATAACCGAATTCTGACTTAGAACGAAGAAACGAGCGTTGAACGTTCACGAACGTTTATCGTTTTCGTTAAAAATGAACTAATAGGTGAAATTTTAGTAAACGAAGTCAAATAGATAAAATTCTTGCATGAACGCATAGAGTATGAAATTTGTGAACCGTAGGCTTTTGAACGAGCCAATTCGGACTTATAACGAAGAAGTTATGCGTCCGGGAGTTTCATAAAATTTTCAAGTTTTGCAAACTATCTGAGGCACAGAGTTGGCGCCGCGGCGCCAACCCAAGGCCAAATGAGTGGCGCCACATACGATTCGATAGACATCGCTAACTCATGCATAACACGACCTATAGAGTAAGGACTCGCACCGCAGAGCCGAGTCCGGGACTTGCCTACTGCTAATTCGTGCCGCAACGCGGCTTGAAGAACAATGTGTGGCGCCGCAGCGCCAACCCTAGGAAGTGGACAGTAAAGAATTTTTATGAGTACAACTTAAATAGTAACTCAGTAATAATTAACTAAGGAACTTAATAAGATATTGTAAGGTACTTTTAAACCTAATGTATGATGATTAGAGTTAATAACCAATTGAATGTGAACGTAATGTGAATGACGTAATGAAAAGTCAGAAACCATAATAACAGATCTAAGTCAAGAGTTAGATTGAGATGAAGGGTAAGATATAATAATAGACCTACTTGATTATATAAGACCTAATGTGGTACGCTATATGATCATGTATTGTAGAAACTTAGAGACCTAAAGTGTACGTGTGATAATCGATCAAGAAGGCATTTAAAGGCAAGTATTCTAACCCTTGTTCCGATTCGATGCCGACAAGTTTATGTAATTCATGTATTCTTTCACATGATGTTTTATAACGATGAAGTCTAAGCCAATTCTTTCGGCTAGACTTATTTTACGATTCTATCAAACATGTTTACTGTTTACCAAGTTATATTGGTGTGGTTTTCAATCAAAGACTGAGTATGCTAAAATGTTTTCGTCGTTTAACGAAAGGCATGTGAATTTGCCACAACTTAAACGTATACACGTTTAATGAATGTAGTGTTGATCAACATAGAGTACTATGCGCTGATCACCCAGAAGTGCTCGTAAGCTATGCCGGACTTACGGACTAAGTGTTGGGTTGTCCTTTTCAAAAAGAGATTATGAACTACTCATAGTCTTGAGCTTTAGTTGATATTATTCTCAATATTGTTGTTGGAAAATGTTTTGAATGAAAAGAAGTGCTATTTTGAATTATCGATAGTACTTCATAACTATTGTTCAGTTACTGAAGATATATGAGTTCTATGTTTCAAGCATGTTGTTTATTAGAATTGTAGTACTTGCTGAGCTAGTCATGCTCACTCTTGCTTGAACCATATGAACACAGCCAAGATCGAGCGGACCGAAGGCTCAAGCAAGGATAAGGGCAAGGCGAAGATGAACCCTTAGATTACTTATGTAATAGTATAGGTGAACGATTGTAATATATTGAATATTATGACAAGAATGAATGAACAGGTTATAAGGAACCTGGGAAATGTAATATTATTTGGAATATATAGAAGATATATTAGTCCTTTTAAGACTATTCAATTGAACGAATGGTAGTATCGTGTAGCACCATCTGTCGGGTTGGAAGACACCCGGATTTGGGGGCGTCACATCACCCTTTTGCTTTCATTGTTCTCTTTAGGAAATGAGAACGTAACAGGGACTAGTCGGGGAATGGAGTGACGGTCCAGAAGATAGTATTAGTAGTCCTCATTATTCTATGAAATAGTGTGATAATAAATGTATTAAGGACTTATTTTGAGTTTGAATACTGTCTAGAAGACAATATTTGTATTAAAACTCACAGCTCATATTGTATATTTAAGGTTGTATTTGTATTCTGTACCATGTATTTGGCGACTCAGGATAGGTGATGTATAACTAATTTAGGGGCGTCACAGAAACGTCCTAGTATGTCGTTCATGAAGATTTGGGGCTACGTGGCATTTGTAAAACGTCTGGATTGTGACAAACTCGGACCTAAATCTGATAAATGTAATTTTGTGGGATATCCAAAGGAAACAAAAGGGTATTATTTCTACAAATCTTCTGAGAACAAAGTGTTTGTTGCTCGAACTGGTATTTTTCTAGAAAGAGAATTTGTCTCTAAAGGAAATAATGGGAGGAAAGTAGAACTCGAAGAAATTCGAGAACCACAAAATATCATTAAACCTGAGTTGGAACGTGAGCAGGAACCACAATAAATTGTGGAAAGTGAGCCTGCTCAAATTACACAAGGAATTCATAGATCTGGTAGGACACGTCAAGAGCCCGAGAGATATTATGGATATCTGGTGACTCAAAACGGCGATGTGATGCTCATAGATCAGGATGAGCCTGCTTCCTACCAAAAAGCTATGAATTGACCAGATTCTGAGAGATGGCTTGAAGCCATGAGATCTAAAATGGACTCCATGTATACTAATCAAGTATGGACTTTGGTTGATCCACCCGAAGGGATAAAACCAATCAGGTGCAAGTGGGTTTTCAATAAGAAAACCGACATCGATGGTAATGTACAAATCTACAAAGGCCGACTGGTAGCAAAAGATTACAAACAAGTTCAAGGTGTTGACTATGATGAAACCTTCTTTCCAGTGGCAATGGTTAAATCCATCAGGATCTTACTTGCAATTGCAGCTTTTTATGATTATGAAATTTGGCAGATGGATGTCAAAATTACTTTCCTTAACGGAAATCTCCTTGAGGATGTGTACATGACACAACCTGAGGGTTTTGTCAATCCAAAGGATGTTGGAAAGGTATGTAGTCGCAAAATGATCCATTTATGGATTGAAGCAAGCATCTCTGGAGTTGGAACCTTTGATTTGATAAAGCGTTTAAAGAGTTTGGCTTTATTAAAATGAAGATGAACCTTGTGTATATAAGAAGGTTACTGGGAGTTACATTGTATTCCTGATATTATATGTTGACGACATATTAATTATTGGGAATGACATTCCTTCATTACAGGCTGTAAAAACGTGGTTAAGAAAATGTTTCTCCATGAAAGATTTAGGCGACGCAGCCTACATTTTAGGTATCAAGATCTATCGCGACAGATCGAGAAAAATGCTCGACCTAAGTCAGAGTACATATATTGATAAAGTGCTAAAACGGTTTAGCATGCAAGAGGGAAAAAAGAGGACACTTACCCATGACTCATGGTGTAAAGATCTCTAAGGCCCATTGTCCTAAATCACAATATGATGAGGAGTGTGTGAGAAAGATCCCTTATACTTTGGCAATTGGATCTATCATGTATGAAATGAGATGTACTCGTCTGGATGTCTCGTATGCTTTAAGCATGACAAGTAGATACCAGTAGAATCCAGGTGAAGGTTACTAGACAACAGTCAAGAATATCCTCAAGTACCTAAAGAGGACTAAGGATTCATTCTTGGTATATGGAGGTGAAGACGAACTGGTAGTAAAGGGTTACACAGATGCTAGTTTCCAGACTGATAATGATGAGTATAAGTCTCAGTCAGGTTTTGTATTTTTCCTTAATGGTGGTGTTGTTAGCTGGAAGAGTTCGAAGCAAAAGACAGTAGCCGATTCTACAACAGAGGCTGAGTATATTGTTGCTTCTAGTGCAGCCAACGAGGCTGTATGTATTAAAAAGTTCATCACTGAACTTGGTGTTGTTCCAACCATTGTTGATCCGGTTGCTCTATACTGTGATAATAATGGAGCCATTGCACAGGCTAAGGAACCCAGATCTCACCAATGATCCAAGTATATACTTAGGCGGTACCATCTCATCCGTGAAATAATTGATAGAGGAGATGTACATATAGGAAGAGTGCCAACAGATGATAATGTTGCAGATCCACTGACCAAGGCTTTGTCGCAGCAGAAGCACAAAGGTCACACTAGTTCCATGGGTATTAAATACATGAGTGATTGGCTCTAGTGCAAGTGGGAGACTATTAGAGTTTATGCCCTAGAGGCCAATTATTTGATATAATTGCTTAACATTTTGATATTATATTTGATTAAATAAATGAATGATTTTATTATGGTTTTATTTACTGCGTTATATAAATGTTAACATAATAAAATTCCTTAGAATAGTGATACAAATTATATAGTTTCAAGTATGTGACTTAAACATGAGATTATATAATTATAATTAGTATCATTTTTCTTAAATGTCCCTGGTCGAGTATCATTGTTGATGGGACAACAATGATGCATTGAGACCAGTATGTGGATTGACTGATGACCAAATCTCATTGTTCATAAATATATGAGATATTAAGTCAATGCATAGGTACATGTTAGAGAACGATGTACTAGACAGACCCACCATGAGAATTCTACATGGAACATTATGCAAAGTGTCATTAGCGATTCTCATATTGACAATGATGTAATGTTCCTCTAACCTGAAATCACTATATTACTACACGGGAATTTATGTACTTTGATATCATTAAATGTCACCTTTAATAGGGTCGACTATAAAGATGATTATTGGGTACATCATGAATCGTGTGAGGAATATGAGTGATCTCGATGGAATTTAACCCTCCTATATATTAGGGGTGATATCCATAGGCCTCTTGATTGAGTAGGACCATGAAATGCATGGCTATGCTCAAATAGTGATTTGTTTCATATAGTCTACTCATTGATCAAGAAAACTCAGATTAAATTATGAAGAGTATGAGACATTCCATGACTCGAGTTTAATCTAGGATATTAAGGTTAAAATGATTAAATTACATTGAAACATTGGTCACGAAAAAGGTTGCATCGAATCATCGATCTTATTGTTACTTGGGTAGCAGTGATGCATTACTAGATGCTGCTCACTGTTTATAATTTTATAATATGATTTTAAAATTATTGCCAACATAATAATAACCTATAGGGTCACACACATAGAACGTTATTAAAAGGGAATTAATTTAAATTGTAAGGATTTAAATATATCAATATGATTGATAGTATTTAAATCACGAATTTAAATTAAAAGGATAATTTGTATATATATATATATTAATTAAGTAAGACTTAAATAAGATATAATATATATAAATCCAGATTTTATTTTAATTAGATTAGGGTTTTGATTAATTCTGATTTATTACTATATATATGATATATCAGCGTTTTAGGGAAGTTATTCATTAACCAAAAACCCTAGCTGCTCCTAGAGAGAGACTAGAGAGAAATAGTTCTGAAATCCTCATCCTTGGTGGCTAGTACCGTACTTCCTTTTACTGCAGATCATACGACGGTTCGCGGGGCGTTCGTGTGGATACCGTAGAGGCGCGATTCGTTTGGATTGCGTTGGATATTCGAGCGCATCAATTTTATTTTCATAATCGGTATAATTTCTAACCACTGAGTTAATTGATTTTCGTATGCATCCTGTTTTAAGGTTTCAGAATTACCTTTAAATTGGTTTATTTCCACTATGTTTTATGCCAAATCCTACTGTAAGCACCCCCACCGAGGCGTGTGCCCTTACCGAAGATAAAACCCCACCGTATGGGTAGAATGCGTGTGAGAGAAAATCTTTTTCTTTGATTAGAATTCTGCAGCTGCGTGGATGGAAGACTTTGTCATGGATTGGGACTATATTGGACGTCTTTTTATCAGCTTTTAGAGAGCTTGAAAAGAGGAGGATTCCATTACATTAGATTAGAGTAGATTAGGACAAAAACCTTAGTTTTTATTATTTTTGGAGGTTAAAGCAACTTGGAGACCATTGAAGATCAAGAGCAAGAGCTTTAGGAAGATAGAGATTTGCTGACAACAGATTTATTCTTCACTCTACTCTTATTTTTGTCTTTTAATGTTATTTCAATTGTGGATTCTTAATTTTAATTCATTAATCATGAACTAAATCTTTTGTTTAAGATTACAATGGAGCTTATTTCATAGTTTATTTTTAATATGCTTCTCTATTAATTATTGTGATTATTCTTGGATTGTCTATTATGATTTGTAATGAATTTCTTAATTGGCTAGCTAACAATTACCATGATAATTTATATGAAATCGAGAGATTAATTATAGATTTAGATCTTATCATAATAGCATGTGATTGTGTCTTTTGTATGGCGTTGGAATACATAATTTATGTCTAGGACAGAGATATACCTATGCATCGCATGTAATCGGGAAAACAATTTATGCTTAAAATCTTTTTTAATTATAATTCACATAGAGATATAGTGAATTAGTTAATTAGGGTGTTCTTCTTAATTCTACCATATTTGGATTTAAGTTGATTTAAGTATGATGCATTAAGAGATGGTCATATTTACTTATGTGTTCTTGATAACAATTCAAAATAGTGAGCTTAATTAATAAGAAGTGTATTAATTTAAATGAAGCAATAAGTGAAGTTGTGATCTTAAATCTCCATAATCTAATTTTTAATTAGTGGTAATTAGAATTAGTTAAATTAAATAATTTAATTTATAACATTAAATTGATTGTTTAAATAAAATTTGCTTGGTTAAGAGTTAGTATTTGGTAATTTGTATTAATAATTCCTCATGGGAACGATACTCTACTTTCACTTTATTACTTGTTGACCACGTATACTTGCGTGTTGTGCGTAACTAGATTTTCGACCAACAAGTTTTTGGCGTCGTTGCTGGGGAATTAGTTTAATAATTTTTGCCAATATTAGCTTCAATCAAATTAGTTTTAATTTAAACTTTTTTTCTTTTTATTTAATTATCTTCCTATTTTTCTCTCTTTTCAGGTACCATGGCTGAATGCAATTATCAATGGTCATATACTAGTATGACTCTGCCAAGAGACATATGGATTGATGGACTTAATGAAATTTATGCATTGTCAGCACAAATTGAAACACTTTCGAAGAGGTTGGATGTTATTTCAGCCCAACGTATTCGAAAGATCGCAGTAGATTGTAATTATTATGTTAACAATCATCTGAGTCATCAATGCATCGTCAGATTTGGATCAGTACAATATGGAAGTGATTACCTCAACAACTATTCTTATCCCAGTTATCATCAAGTTTGGGGGTATCACCCAGATGCACTATAGAGCTATAACTATCAAGAAGAATACTCTGCTCTGAATCCAATTCCTTCCTCACCACGCAGGTGTGAGGAAGAGAGCTTTTGATGTTCCTCAGCCTCGTCCAAATTTTGTTACCCTCGTTACGGTTGATCTGGTCAATGATTCGCCTATCCGGGGTTGATAGTAGGAGGCTATTGATAAGGAGGATGATGCTCTTATTATGGATCCTACTCCTTCTTCCATTCCCTACCGAGAGATTCTAACTATTTACGTGACGATTCCAGATCTTCTAGATGATTTGAGTCGTCATCCCTCGATCTACCTTCATGCGAACAAGGTAGTAGCTGTTTCCATATTTCTTTTCCCACTATTGGGGAAAAGGATTAATCTTGATGTGTAATTTGATATAGGTTCCCAGTTTTACTCAGCCTAAAGGGGAATTGGTTTAGCATTCACTCCTTGTACCAGACCCTTCATCCAGAGTACCAGGAGATCGTCCATTCATGGGGCTTTTAGGCTTTCTTTTCTATTCCTCCCTGTCGCTGCTCCTAGGGTTATTTGTGGGCTTTGTTTGAGTGCTGGTTCTACCAGACTTAGTCTCTCCATTTGGTGGATTGCGAGGTGATGATGACACCGATGGACTAGCGGTTTATCATTGGGTTGGAGTTTACAGGGGGCACCTGTGCCTTTTATGGCTGGCATTTTACTAGCTGTTGTTTGATCTCCTTTGGGAGTTCCTGCCATGGCCCTCAAGGGTCAGACAGTCCGCTTTGGGCCCTTGAGTGTGGATGGCATGAGTGGGGCTTTGACTGAGCCTCTACTTGATGATCAGAGGGTTAAAGATTGAATTCTTCAGTGGTTATTCTTGATCATCATCAGGGGTTGTTTCCTAGAAGAAAACTTCTCGACGGTCTCTTTTGCTTTAGTAAGCGCCACTCATGACTTTGATTGGGGCTCATACACCTTTGCCTATTTCATTAAAGGGATGCGCCTACGCTTAGAGGGCATGACAGAGGCTTGGCTGAGTGATGAGTGGGTTTTATACCTACGAATCGGTTCTAATTTAGACTTAAACAATGTTGATCTTATCTATTTATGTTTGTTTTGACTTATTTTGTGTTTGTTTTATGTTTAGGAGTGCAATACGTGGCATGGTGGTATAATGGCAGCATTACGGCAAGACTTGGCAACAAAATGAGCAAAAAGCACAACTGCAGAAATACACCCCCGGCCAGAGCGAGCATATATGCAAACGAAACCCCCGTCGAGGTGGGGGTACAAGACCAAGAACAGAAGCACTCCCCACCGGGGCGGGCCTTTACCAGTACAAAACCCCCGCCAGGGTGAGGGTACATGGAGAGAGAAAGTCTTTTTCTTTGATTACTATTCTGCAGCTGCGTGGATGGAAGACTTTGGCATGGATTGGGACTATATTGGGCATCTTTTTATCAGCTATTAGAGAGCTTGAAGAAAGGAGGATTCCATTATATTAGATTAGAGTAGATGAGGACCAAAACCCTAGTTTTTATTATTTTTGGAGGTTGAAGCAACTTGGAGACCATTGAAGATCAAGAGCATGAGCTTGAGGAAGATAGAGATTTGCTGACAACAAATTTATTCTTCACTCTACTCTTATTTTTGTCTTTTAATGTTATTTCAATTGTGGATTCTTAGTTTTAATTCATTAATCATGAACTAAATCTTTTGTTTAAGATTACAATGGAGCTTATTGCATAGTTTATTTTTAATATGCTTCTATATTAATTATTATGATTATTCTTGGATTGTATATTATGATTTGTGATGAATTTCTTAATTAGCTAGCTAACAATTACCATGATAAGTTATATGAAATCGAGAGATGAATTATAGATTTAGATCTTATCATAATAGCATGTGATTGTGTCTTTTGAATGGCGTTGGAATACATAATTTATGTCTAGGATAGAGATATACCTATGCATCGCATGTAATCGGAAAAAGATTTTGTGCTTAAAATCTTTTTTAATTATAATTCACATAGAGATATAGTGAATTAGTTAATTAGGGTGTTCTTCTTAATTCTACCATATATGGATTTAAGTTGATTTGAGTATGATGCATTGAGAGATGATCATATTTACTTATGTGTTCTTGATAACAATTCAAAATAGTGAGCTTAATTAATAAGAAGTGTATTAATTTAAATGAAGCAATAAGTGAAGTTGTGATCTTAAATCTCCATAATCTAATTTTTAATTAGTGGTAATTAGAATTAGTTTAATTAAATAATTTAATTTATAACATTAAATTGATTGTTTAAATAAAATTTGCTTGGTTAAGAGTTAGTATTTGGTAATTTGTATTAATAATTCCTCATGGGAACGATACTCTACTTTCACTTTATTACTTGTTAACCACGTATACTTGCATGTTGTGCGTAACTAGATTTTAGACCAACAAGTTTTTGTTGTCGTTGTTGGGGAATTAGTTTAATACTTTTTTGTCAATATTAGCTTCAATCAAATTAGTCTTAATTTAAACTTTTTTTTACTTTTTATTTAATTTTCTTCCTATTTTTCTCTCTTTTCAGGTAGCATGGATGAATGCAATTATCAATGGCCATATACTAGTATGACTCCGCCAAGAGACACAGGGATTGATGGACTCAATGAAATTTATGCATTGTCAGCACAAATTGAAACACTTTCGAAGAGGTTGGATGTTATTGCAGCCCAACGTATTCGAAAGATGGCAGTAGATTGTAATTATTGTGCTGGCAATCATCCGAGTCATCAATGCATCGTCAGATTTGGATCAGTACAATATGGGAGTGATTACCTCAACAACTATTCTTTTCCCAGTTTACATCAAGTTTGGGGGTATCACCCAGATGCACCATGGATCTATAACTATCAAGAAGAATACTCTGCTCCAAATCCAACATACACTTCGAAATTCTCATGTCAACTTCCATTGCAAGAAGAAAAATCTAATTTGGAGGAATTCATGTCGAAGCTCATAGCAAACCAAGAGGAGCGGATGATGAGTCAAGAAATATTGAGCCATAATTTTCAGCACCAGATGGAACAACTCATCACCACTTTAACCTATGGTCCTCAATACATGGATTCCAAAATTGAGACAAATAACTTAGGGGTGGTGGAATTGTTGTCCAAGTTTGTAACATCAAATGAGGAAAGTGGGATTAATCAAGAGCGGTTAATTCAGAACCTTCATAATAAGATAGATCAAATGTTCAAAGCCTTGAACAACTGTCCTTAATATAATTGGTGTTATGACATGGATTCCAAGATTGACGAAGTGCCTAAATCAAATCTACAACAGGATGAGACACGAGATGGTGAAAAAGAGGAGACAAGTGGGGATAATAAAAACAAGGTGGGTGATGAACTAAGTGTGAGAACCAACGATGATGAGCCGATGTTATTTATGCCTCAAGTGCCTTCTCCACCAAAGTTCAAGGATCCGGTTAGATTTACAAAACCTTGTCCAATTGGTAGTCATAACATCGGCAAAGCTACTGGTCGCGTAAAAGCGAGTACAACTTCGAAGCCATGGTACGATGAGTGGGATGAGAAAGATGAAGAACCAGTTGTAACGACTCAACGCCAAAATCTATTCGTAGACACAATGGAGAAAACACCTAGATGTTGGACGTTCTTGAATGTGATCTTATCTAAACAAAGCATGCTAGGTGACTTTAATGCAATGGCTATCATTATAGGGAACTTGTCAAAAGTTACATTGTTTTCGATGGATGGAGGGTTCCTCATCTATCGAAGAGGAATTGGATACCATTGACCAGACAAAGTCAGGCTTAAAGACTGTAAATCAAGCGCTAACTAGGAGGCAACCCGAGAATTTTTATATTTATTTTACTAATTTATTTAGTATATAGGAATCAAGTTATTATATTTGCTTATTAAGTTATCTTATAATCCAAAGTGCTATTCTAATCCATGTTGTCTCTCTTCATTGCAGGTATTGGAGGCTCAATGAATAGGCAATAGATTATGGAAAAGGAAGCCACCAGCCTGAGCCCATGCCACAGTATCCTCCGTCAAATTCTGATGTAGAGGAGTTTTCAGTCTTCGTTCCACAACCACCACCACCACAAGCTTAGCAGGATCTAGGGAAGTCCTCTGTTCTTTTATTTCAATATGTTTACAATGAGGACATTGTACTTGTTAAGTTTGGGGGAGTTAAGTTTTATTATTGTTTATTAGTTCATGTTTTAGCATTTAGTTATGTCATATGTATATGTTAATTTAGTTAGTTTTCATGTTTAGTTTATATCATTCATGTCATGTAGTTTGCATTTGCACAGTAGTTATTATAATAGTTGTTAATGTATTTAGTTTCTTGTTTCTTGTTAATATAGTAAAAAAAAGTGAAAAATTGAAAAATCGCAAAAATATTAGTTAGTTTATTGTGTTTATGTTGCATTTAGTTCATCTTGCATAATTCCAGCTATTAAGATAGTTACAGTCTGATTTGGTATATGATGAGATTGGAAATGAGTAGATAAGTATAGTACTGATTATTAGAGCTTTGATGTGATGTCCTGGTTATGAATCAAATCTTTTTCTTTGAAACCGGTATAATAAGGTTAGCACAAGGAAAAGCAGCTTTATTGACTGATTAAATTTAAATTGACACATAATGAAACTCTAAAGGATAATGCTAGTTTGAATGAAAATAACTCATGAATAGACGGTGATGGCTAAAGTTAGACAAGAACCTACGTTTGGGAAAAACTTTTGGGTTATATAAGCTATATATATATATATATAAATGAATAAACACCGTGGCTAGTCTAGTTTCGTGGTCTTTGTTACTTGAGTAAGTAAGCTAGCACCCTAAGGCCTTAAATGGTTTAGGAGTCGTTGGTCGAAAACTCGTTAAGTTATCATGGAAAAGCCTAAGGGAATTAGACATTTCACAGCCATTAGAATTAAAAAAGAAAAAAAAGAGAGAATAAATCAGAAAAAAGAGCAAAAAGCTCTCGTATGTGAAAAATAAAGCATTAGTATCCCATGTTGACCCTCGATACCGGTAACTGTTTGATGTTAGTTGGATTTAGTTTATTTTTGGATTTCTTGAGTTTACACTATATGATGCCTTCTAAGAGATTTATTATGTGTTAAATTTGATTTTATATCAGTTAGCATGGTTGTTGAGCACACACACACACACACACACACACACACACACACTATATTAGTGATAATAGTTTAAGATTTGATGATTGATTGGGAAATTACTGATGAGTTTTGATATGATGTATTATCATGTTTAATTAATTTCTCTGAGGCCAGGTGAATACACTTGTTTCTGTCATTACTGTTAGATTCGTAGGTATGTAGATTAGTTGTACTACATTCAATTGCATTACATTACGTTTTGTGTGTTGTGCTCGAGGACTAAAGACAGTTTTAAGTTGGGGGAGTTTGATGAGTGTGTTTTTATACCTACGAATCGGCTTTCTAATTTGGACTTAAACAAAGTTGATCCTCTCTATTTATGTTTTTTGACTTGTTTTGTGTTTGTTTTATGTTTAGGAGTGCAATACATGGCATGGTGGTACAATGGTGGCATTACGGCAAGACTTAGCAACAAAATGAGCAAAAAACACAACTACGTAAATACACCCCTGCCAGTATGCGAGCATATATGCAAACGAAACCCCCGCCGAGGTGGGGGTACGAGACCAAGAACAGAATAATTGATATAATTATTTTATATAATTGCTTAACATTTTGATATTATGTTTGATTGAATAAATGAGGGGTTTACCCATTCTCATTTTCAGTTGGAGTTGTTGACAGCCGATGTCATCACATAGGTTCCCTACTTCATGGATAATTTAATAGTAGGCTTTGAGGGTGGCTTTCCGACCGGGGTAGAGTATGTATTATCCACTTGTCGGATTCCTCTCTTGACTGATGGAAGCTGAGAGCTCTATTTAGGAGAGTGTAAGACCCCAAATTTTATGAATAAAGATTAAATTTTCTCAAAATATTTTTTTTAATATTAAGGTGGGGATTTGATATAATTTCATAGTTGTGGGTAATATTTATAAATTTTTCAAAGTATGCAAGTTGTTATAAAATATTCGATTGGTCGAAAAATATTCATTTTATCAGGGAATATTCGTACGACAACACAATCATTGGTGGACGCCAAAACGGAATTACTGTCGGAATGAGAAAATGACAAAGATATCTTTTTATGAAAATAACGGCGAATGTTTTACCATTAAACTATTGAAATACCCGGTGGTAAAAGTACAGTAATACGCGTGGTTGCATAGTAGCACATGGTATTGTACAATATCTTTGATTATTGATGCTTACGTGAGAAGTCACTCAGTTTTATTCAATTATTGCCACAGTAAATGCTGCATAACATCTCTCATATTATTGATTCAATTATTGTCACAATATCATATGCACAATATTTTATATTATTAAATCAATAATTGAGATGAAAAAGTTATTCATATTATTATTTTCAATATTGACGATGTCTAGAAAGTTCTGTCTAGGAAAGGGGTTTGGTCACCTAATTGCGCGCCAATAGGGAGAAATCCTTATCGGAAAGCCCCTCTTTCCTAGGTGATCTGGTTGTTAAATGCTATGAGTTATAATATTAATGATGAATAAGTTCATGTTGATTAAAGATGAAATTGATATTTCCATTGTGTTGGGATTATTAGTATTAGTGGAAATCGGTATTTATTTCGATAATAATTGATTTCTGGAGATTAAATTGACCAATCGGGTAATTAATCGGATAAATGAGCAATTAATTAGTATTAGTTCACATGCATATAACTATTTGTTCACATGAATGGAACTATTGATTCACATGATGTACTATTAGGGGAGGTGGTGCAAGTTTGATAATACTTGTGGGACTAAATTAAAAATGGAGGAAAAGATGAAAGTACTATTCAGTAATAATTCGAGCCCCAAAACGTGCAATTATTGAAACTTTGTTTTCCTATAAATAGAAGCACATTCTTCTTTCATTCTCACCAATTCACTAAGACTCACAAGAGAAATTATAGAGAAAGAAGCTATAAAGAGAGAAGCTATAGAGGGAAAGAAGAAGAGTATTCTACTACATCACTATTGCAGTATTCAACCTTCTACTAAGGTAAGGGGTATTATTTCTTTCGTATTCGTAAGGGATATTATTTTTGTTCAGGATTCATAAGGAATAATTTTTTCTTCCATACTCTGTAGTATGTGAGTAATATTATTTCGTCTCATATTCCTAATTATACCCTCATTCTGTTAAAGTATTACTTCTATACTATGTGAAATTAGTAGAATATCTTTGATATTTGTGCTTCATCTAGTATATTTTCATGGAAATATTATTCTGAACTTTCTTGATAATTATTTATCTTTTCATGCCGGAATATTATTCATGAGTTACTATTTATGGGTTACTATTCACCTAGTTACTATTCCTTCAAATATTATTCACTCGGGTATTCGGGGCACTTTTCATGCCAGAATATTGTAAGATCCCAACTTATTATGAATAAAATTAAATTTTCTCTATTTACTATCTTGAAATAATTAGGAGTTAATTTGATATAATACTTTGGTTATGTGTGAAATGTGCAAATTTTACAAAATAAGCAAGTGGTTATAAAATATTCATTTTTGTCGGGGAATATTCGTTTGGTCGTGGAATATTCTTGTGATCGGGGAATATTCGTACGACGGTGCAACCATTCGTGGGCCTCATAACAGAATAACTGTCGGATGAAGAAAACGACAAGTTTGAGTTTTTATAAATAACGGCGTAGTTGTTACTGTGAATACCGTTGGATTACCCTGGTTAAAAATACGAATACGTGTGGTTGCTTGAAAGACACACGAATTGCATAGTATTTTTGAATTATTGGTTCTTACGTAAGAAGGCACTACTCAATAATTGTTACAGTAATTACTTTTTAATATTCTATTTTATTGATTTAATAATTGCTGTGTTGATATTTTATATTATTGTTGTTTTAATAATTGTCACTGCACAATATTCTCCATTATCAGATCAATAATTCATATTATTTGAATAAAATTATTAGATAGCATTATTGGCAATGTCTAGAAAGTTCTGTCTAAGGAGAGGTTTGATCACCTAATTGCGCGCCAATAAGGAGATTGTAACCACTTGAGATTCCAAAATGGAAGTGGGAACACATTACTATGGATTTCGTTACGGGTCTTCCCAAGGTTTCTCAAGGTATATATGCGATTTGGGTTATTGTTGATAGATTAACCAAGTCTGCTCATTTCTTGCCTATACGTGAGACTTATTCACTTGAACATCTTGCTCATATATATGTGAATGAGATTGTGAGATTGCATGGCATGCCAGTATCCATAGTTTCAGATCGTGACCCAAGATTCACTTCACGATTTTGGGTTAGCTTGCAGAAAGCTATGGGCACAGATTTACGATTCAGTTCGGCATACCATCCTCAAACAGACGGACAATCAAAGAGAACTATTCAAACTCTTGAAGATCTATTAAGACTCGTGTGTCCTTGATTTCAAAGGAAGTTGGGATAAGTACTTACCATTGGTGGAATTCTCTTCACAACAACAAATTATCAAGCAAGTATAGGCATGGCTCCATTCGAGGTGTTGTATGGATCTAAAGTGTCGTTCTCAAAGATGTTGGGATGAGGTAGGAGAAGCAACATTGTTGGGACCAGAGTTGGTACGTATGACTACGGAAAAGATCCAAACGATTCGACAACGTATACAAACGGCACAAGATCGACAAAAGAGTTATGCGGATCTTCATCGAAAGGACGTAGAATTTGGTATTGGGGATCATGTACTGTTATGTATTGCTCCATGGAAGGGAGTTACAATATTCAGGAAGAGAGGAAAGCTCAATCCATGATTTATTGGTCCATTTCAGATTCTTGACCGAGTAGGAAATGCGGCCTATAGACTCGCTAAGCACCTCAAAGCATGTCTCGTGTTCATAATGTTTTTCACATATCTATGCTTCAGAAATATGTGAAAGACCCAAACCACATTATTGAGTTAGAACTAGACGAGATAGCCGAAGATTTAACTTACGAGGAGGTACCTGTTAAGATCTTGGATAGGAAAGAGCATGTCCTGCGCACCAAGGTTATACCACAAGTTAAGGTCTTATGGAGGAACCATGCTATTGAATAAATAACTTGGGAGTTGGAATCAAAAATAAAAGCGAGGTACCCTCACCTTTTGAAACACTGTATGCGTCACGTCAATTTCGAGGACGAAATTTCATAAGGAGGGGAGGTTGTAAGACCCCAACTTATTATGAATAAAATTAAATTTTCTCTATTTATTATCTTGAAATAATTAGGAGTTAATTTGATATAATACTTTGGTTATGGGTGAAATATGTAAATTTTACAAAATAAGCAAGTGGTTATAAAATATTCATTTTTGTCGGGGAGTATTCGTTTGGTCATGGAATATTCTTGTGGTCGGGGAATATTCGTAAATGCAGCAGACCATTCGTGGGCCTCATAATGTAATAACCGCTTGGATGAAGAAAATGACAAGTTTGAGTTTTTATAAATAACGGCGTAGTTATTCTTTGTGAATACTTGTTGGATTACCCTATGGTTAAAATACAAGAATACGCTGGCGTGGTTCAAAGAGCATGGCACCAGTATTGCATAGTATTTTTGAATTATGGATTCTTACGCAAGAAGGCGCTACTCAATAATTTTTACGGTAATTACTTTTAATATTCTATTTTATTGATTCAATAATTGCTGCATTGATATTTTATATTATTGTTGTTTTAATAATTATCACTGGACATTATTCCCCATTATCAGATCAATAATTCATATTATTTGAATAATATTATTAGATAGAATTATTGGCAATATCTAGAAAGTTCTGTCTAAGGAGAGGTTTGGTCACCTAATTGCGTGCCAGTAAGGAGAAATCCTTATCGAAAAACCCCCTCTTTCCCGGGAATGGCTTGGTTGTCATAATTGTGATTCTGTAATATTATTTGTGAATAATTAAGTATTAATTTATATGATAAGGAAATATTTATTTTATAATTGATGGTTATATTTATTTTATGTGGTTATAATTGAAGAAATTAATGTTGAGGTGTTTTTTTTGAATGGAAGTATTAAAATTAAAATCACTATTCTTGAGATATATTAAGTGAGTTATAATTTTTTATCCGACTGCTGATCGCTTGTGATTTTTGGACATGTTATACATATATAAGTTGAGTATATGTCCAAAAATTTTGAACCGATAAAAATGAAATCTAATGATTTGTTATGAATTTTAAGAGGTGACTGATTCGGAAATTAGGGTTATAATTGATTTTGGTGGAAAATTCTAGAATTGAGTGGGTCCCACTTGTGGTTGGTGAAGAAATGTGCTGAATTTTATTTCATATGTGGTGGGTGGCAATAGTAGCAGGTAAAGCCATCAGGTAGCAGGTCAAGTCTGCTTCGGCGGGCTAACATTTTCCTATAAATAGAGGGCTAAGTTAGAATTGAAAATCACACCAGAAACATAAACTTTCTCTCTTTCTCTCTCTATATTATCGAGCGTATTTTGTGAGTATTTAGATACTTTGAGAGTTGTTGTTCAGTACAAGTTTCATTCAGCATCACTTCCGACCTTTCATTCCAAAGTACTGTTTCTTTGAGGTAAGGGATGTTATTTTTTTCTTAAATGATATTATTTTCTTCAATATCATTATGCCGAAATGTTGGTTTGAACTTTTTAATCAAATTTGGAACTTTTGTGTCGGGGTTACTATTCACGTATACAACACTATTCACAAATACGACACTATTCACCAAAAAATAAAATTTTCTCTTTTTCATCCCAGATGTCTTTTATGGTTACTATCCTTGATTGTATCCATGTTTTGATCTTTATTCTACTTCACACTTGGTTATTATGGTGATTTATTAAATTTGGATCAACCGAAATACGAATCCCTAATATTTGTCCTTCTGTCTCACTTGATTCGTTCTCTTAAATGTTTTTCATCATCCTCAGTCCTTAATGGTGATAATTGATGAATATCTTTGGCCTATAGTGCAAAGATGAATGATTACTTGATGAATATCTTTGGCCCGTAGTGCAAAGATGAACAGGTGTTGAGATGAACATGACCAACTGGTGATACAAATTAATATCTTTGGCCCGTAGTGCAAAGATGAATATTTGATGCAAGATGTATATTGATTGATGTTACAGGGATAAAAATTGACGATGAACTTTTAAATTCATAGATGATAATAGATTGCATTCTCTACTTAACTCTTCTAATGAATTGTTGTTTCCGCTGCAGTTGTTGATCTAAAACTTGTTGTCTATTGTATTCTATCAAATTTTTCCCTGTTGAAGACTAAGGATAATTTTTTGTATATTATCTTAGTCATAATATTCTTTAATGGGCTAGTTGAGCTCACCCTTTTCCTTTTTGTTCCATTTTTCTTCTCAAGAAGCGAGAACATAGTGGGAAGTAGTCGGGGTGTGGAATAATGGTTCTAGACAGTTGTTTAGCAGTCCTCACTATTTTGTAAAATAGTGTGTCAATAATTGTAATGAGGACTTTATCTGGGTGTGGATATTGTCTAGAAGACAATATTTGTATTTAAACTCACAGTATGTGTTGTCGTATTTTGCACGACAATTGTAATAATAAAGTTGTAGTTATTTTCTGTACCATGTATTTGGCGACTCAGAATGGGTGTTGTATACCTATTTTGGGGGCGTCATAAATACTATTCACGAGTTACTATTCATAGGTTACTATTCACTCAAATATTATTCACTCGGGTATTTGGGGCACTTTTCATGTTGGGGTACTATTCACGAGGTACTATTCCCGAAGTACTATTTATAGGGTACTATTCACCCAAAAAATATATTTCTTTTATGTCCAAATTATTTTTGATACATGAATATTATTCTTGAATTTTACTCCATAAAGCAAAGATCATGTTGACAATTTGGATATTTTTCAAACTCGTGGATAAATTTAAAGTCTTTAATATTTATCCTTGATTTCGTTTGATTAATGCTTATATCATTGTCATTATCCTCTTGCTTATATTGTGATGAAAGTCATCTTTGGCTTACGTGCATAGATGGACTGTTGATTGGTATGATTATGACCAAGGATCATTCAAAGATAATTGTGACCCGTAATGTTACAAATGATGTGATAAAAGTCCCCATTGGCCCGTAGTGCATTGATGGACAGTTGTTGGTATGATTATGACCAAGGATTATTCGGTACAATCATGACCATTGATGATTACATGAATATCCTTGGCCCGTAGTTCAGGGATGATTCGATGATGTGGTTTATTTATTAAGCTGAGTCTCAGCGATAAAGTGGATGAAAAACTTTTTAAATCATAGAAGATAGTAGATATCATGCTCTACTTGACTCTTCTAATGGATTGCTTATTCCGCTGCAGTTGTTAATCTAAAACTTGTTGTCTATTGTATTCTATCAGTTGTTATACTGTTGAAGGCTAAAGATAATTTATTCTGCATTATCTTAGTCATAATATTTCTTATTGTGCTAGTTGAGCTCACCCTTTTTCTTTCATTATTCTCTTTAGGAAATGAGAATGTAGCTAGGACTAGTCGGGGAACGGAGTGATGGTTTAGGATAAGTGGCTATAGTAGTCCTCACTATTCTATCAAATAGTGTGATAATAATTGTAATGAGGGCTCCATTGAGTGTAGATATTGTCTAGAAGACAATATTCGTGTTAAAACTCTCAGCTTATGTTTTGTCGTATTATACACGACAGTTGTATAATTAAGTTGTATTTATATTCTGTACCAATTATTTGGCGACCCAAGATGGATGATGTATACCTATTTTGGGAGTGTCATAGAGAGCGTGCTATCAGGAGCACCACATGGGATATTCTCATTTCATTATTTCCTCATGCTAGGCGACATTGGCATTTATCTCAGTCGATCACCGAGATTCCCCTGATGGGTTTAGTTGGCTTCACTTTATTAGAAGGCCCTTTTACTCAGGAGGCTTTCTACCGCTAGTGGTTCCCTCGCACCATTGGATCTCAAACTCGTACCACACGGTTCATGGGGGATAGGGTTCCTTGATATGTTATGATGACAGACTGGATTGCCTGCGTCCAAAATCCCACTCATTTGGTTCAAATTGACAGCTTGATCTAGAGGTTGGGCCGGGCACATTTTTTCATCTGGCATTTGGGCAAAGATCTGCTAGAAGTAAATTCTTTCGATCCGTCCAGATCTGGTGCTAGCCCTTCAGGTGGCCCATATTCTGATAGCTTTATTGGTGCAGACCCCCCGCTCTATCGACATGACATCCCTTCTCGCAGAGATTTAGTGACTCGGGAGGAGTTATAGCAGATGGATCAATTGGATGATGTGGATATCATTGATTTATTCTAATAGATTTATTGTTATCTCTTTTGATAGGCCTCTATTAGATATTGGGCGGCTATGCCCCATTTCTACTTATATCTTTTGATAGACCTCTGTTAGATATCGGGCGGTTGTGCCCCATTTTCCTGTACTTTTAATTTTCATTTGTATATAGAGATGATGTATTAGATGATGATGTATTTAGGAATGTATATATACCGCTTTTTATTCTTTGCATCATATTATCATTTATCATTGTTATTTATCATGATGTATGCATTCTGTCATGAATATGCATTCACATAGGTGAGTTTAGCATTAACCCTTGGATGGCCTTATGATACGATTCTACATATGTCTTCATCTACCGTTAGTCGGATTAAGCATACCCCACCCATATTGATAGCCTCTTCTTTGAGATCCTGGTATGATAGTTTATCTCCCACAGATCGGGTGACAGTTGATCAGATGTTGAGACATTCTATGATCCTCCTGGAGTTCCAGGTACCATTGTTCTTTGTAGATGCCATGATGTCCTGTTGGATACTAGAGAGATATGTTTTTAGATTTGATATCTATTAGCTAACTCCTAGGTTGAAGGAGTATGAATGTCTCACTGATTTTCCCTTGGATTGGCCTTGTGCTAGGATGGTTGTCGGTGATATGAGCCGATAGTTTATGACCCTGACGGGCTTACGACACAGAGTTATTATGGACGAGATTACCTCATTACATGTGGTGTCCTTGGATTTCTTGATTAACCGATTTGGGTCATTGGACAACTATCTACGATATTCAGGAGATTTCACCATTACTGAGGGTGAGTGGTGATACGTGGGTTTTATACCCACGAATCGGTTCCTAAGTTAAGCTTAATTGATGTAATTCTTTGTGTTTATCTATTTAGTGTGATTTTATTATGCAAGTATGGTGCTGTTGGAAATGATCAATAAAGATGGATTTAGGGTGTATTATGGCGAAAAACTTAGCAAGTATTGGAGCTTAAATAAATCAGAAGATAGTGTGCAAGCCCGCGGGGCGGGCCTATTTAAGCCTTACACCCTCGCCGGGGAGGGGGGTCTTCAATTACAACTAATATGAGCCTAGCTCGCCGGGGCAGGCCTATTTGAGCCGAGATCCCCACCGGGGCGTGTGGTCCCGAAACATGATTGTCTTAGTTTGATTCCAACACTGTTGGGACATGAGCTTTAGTACTTGCATGGCTTTGGGACTCTAAATAAGGGAGGATTGCACTCAGATTGTGGGTGTAAACATATAACTACATAAAAAAGATAATAAGACCATGACGAAGGAAGGCAATTAACGGAGATTAAGGATAGATTTTTAGAGCAACCATTGGAGAGAAGATTTTGAAGGATTTGTCATATAGATTGCGGATTAAGGCTAAAGCGAAGGGTGTTCTTAATTATTCTTTTTTTAGTCTTAAATTTGTAATTGAAAGGATGATATCTTTAATCCATTCAGTGTTTATTTCATTTAAGATGAACTAAATTACTTTTTAGGCTTATGATGGATCTTTAAGTGGAACGATGGTTATGTAACTTTGATTTTCAGTTTAATAAGCTATTATCCAATTTATCTATATTAATTTGAGCTTGAATTTATGAATTTCCTGATCAATAGTTATTTGTGGACTTGTATGAATTTGAGAGAGGAAGTACGAGTTTAGACTTAGTTAATATAGCATGTGTTCTTGAATTTTGTGAATGAACAAAATCTTGATGAATGTTAGGGTAGAGATATGCTTGACATCGCATGTAATCAGATAAAGGACTTAAACTTAAACCTTCTTTAATTATAATTCATATAGAGATATAGTGAGTTAGTTGATTAAGGTGTTTAACTTGTTTTTATCTAAATTGTGGATTTGAGTTAATACGATATTAGTACATCGAGAGGTGGCTAGTGCTACATATGTGTTCTTGATTAATAAACTGGGTTAGTGAATTGAACTAGAATAAAGGTGTATAAATCAGAGTGAAGCTTATGGTGAAGTCGTAAGCCTAATTTTCTTATAATTGCTTGAAATATCAGTTTTTAAGATTTGTGATTGTTTTGTGATCATAGTATTTTTAATAATTTAGTTTTTACAATTTTAATCATTAATTTGGATAGTTTAATAAAATTAGGATTAATAGTAAACTGATAATTATGAGGTTAAAATTCTTACTGATTTCTCTGTGGGAACGATACTCTACTTACTACTATATTACTTGTTGACCATGTATACTTGCGTGTTGTGCGTAACTAGATTTTATCCAACAAGTTTTTGGTGCCGTTGCCGGGGACTATTAGTATAGATTTTAATAATTTACGATATCAGTTTAATTAGTCCAGTTTTACTTAAAAATTTTTATTTTTGTTTTTTTCGTCTTATTTCAGGTTTTTGAAGTTGGTATATGCAAATGCGGTCCAAAAATCCAGACTTGCTTCCTTTTGAGGACGATATTGAGAAACTCTTTCAAAGGCTAAGTAAGTGGATCAAGGAAACAAGAGAAGACTTCGTAAACTCTGAAAAAGAAGAAGCAATGGTTGCCGAAGATCAGAAAGCATTGAGGGACTTTGCTACACCCAAGGTGATTGAGCTGCAGTCGAGTATCACCAGGCCTGCTATAGCTGCGAACACATTTGAAATCAAGCCTGGGACTATTCAAATGATTCAAAATTTAGTTCAGTTTTGTGGTTTGGAAAATGATGATCCGAACGAACATTTGGTCAGCTTTCTGGAGATTTGTGACACTTTCAGGTAGAATGGGGTGTCGGATGACGCAGTTAGGCTTCGCTTGTTCCCATTCACTCTCAGGGACAAGGCGAAGAATTGGTTACATTCTCTGCCACCGTGATCAATAACTACATGGGAAGACCTCGCTTAGAAATTTCTTGCAAAATTTTTCCCACCAGTGAAAACTGCAAAAATGAGGAATGAGATAACTATGTTTGAACAACAGCATGGGGAGTCACTGTATGAGGCATGGGAAAGATACAAGGAATTTCTTAGAAAGTGCCCAAATCATGGATTGCCTAAGTTGTTGCAGATGAAAACATTCTACAACGGGTTGAACGAAAATCTCAGGACTAGTATTGATGCAGCTTCGGGAGGGGCATTTATGATAAAAAGTAATGAAGAGGCATATCAGTTGATAGAGACAATGGCAGCTAAAAACAACCAGTGGCCCACATCAAGAATGACACAGGAAAAAGCAGCTGGCGTGTTAGAAGTAGATGGAGTGACGACAATACAAGCACAAATTTCAGCACTTTCTAAGAAGTTGGATGCTTTATTAGGGGTACAGACACAGCAAGTTGCAGTTATTTATGAATTGTGCGCGGGTGAACATCCTACGGATCAATGTGCAATCAACCCAGTATCAGTATAATTTATCGGTAACTCCAACAGGATTCCACAGAACATGTACCAGAATACATAAAATCAGGGGAATAGGAATCACCCAAATTTTTCATTGAGTAATAATCAACATCAGCAAGCTCCACGACCATCATTTCCCTAGGATTTCAGAATCATCAACAACCAGCTTAACATCAAGAGAGGAAATCAGATTTAGAGGAGTTGTTGTCAAAGTATATAACCAACAATGAGGCAGCTATAAAAAACCAAGCAATGGCCATGAAATCGCAAGAGATGGCAATCAAGAATCTAGAAAATCATATGGGACAAATTGCATTAGCATTAAATAATAGACCACAAGGGACTCTACCGAGTGACACCGAAAGAAATCTGAAGGGAAATCATGAACAGTGTAAAACAATCACTTTAAGAAGTGGCAAACAACTAAATGGGAAAAGTACTGAAAATTTAGTTAGAACGGATGAAAAAGTCGATGAGAACAAAGTGGTTGAAGAAAAACAGGGTGAGGAAAAGCAAATTTAGAAAACAAAGTTAGATGACAAGCCAGTTGTGTATCCTCCACCGCCGTTTCATTAGAGAGTCCAAAAGTAGAAATTAGACAAGCAGTTCGCGAAATTTTTGGATGTTTTTAAGAAACTTCATATTAACATCCCGTTCGCAGAAGCCCTAGAGCAGATGCCAAGTTATGCGAAATTTATGAAAGGGATTTTGTCCAGGAAAAAGAAGTTGGAAGATTTCGAAACAGTGGCATTAACAAAGGAGTGTAGTGTGGTTTTACAGTGAAAGTTTCCACCCAAG
The DNA here is from genome assembly GCA_020205605.1 of Panax ginseng. Taxonomy (NCBI): domain Eukaryota; kingdom Viridiplantae; phylum Streptophyta; class Magnoliopsida; order Apiales; family Araliaceae; genus Panax; species Panax ginseng. The sequence continues at coordinate 84,943,397 of CM035139.1, read as the reverse complement.
TTGAAAGATCCGGGGAGTTTTACCATTCTGTGCATGATTAGGAACATGGCATTCAACAAGTGTTTATGTGTTTTGGGGGGTGAACCTTATGCCATTATCAGTTTATACAGAATTGGGTTTGCCAGCTCCAAAGCTTACGAACATCTCATTACAGTTGGCGGATAGGTCAGTCACATACCCGAGAGGCATTGTAGAGGACATATTGGTCAATGTTGACAAGTTTATATTACCTGCGAATTTCATAATTCTGGATTTTGAGGAAGATAAGAACATCTCAATTATCCTAGGGAGACCTTTCTTGGCTACGGGTAGGACACACATCGACGTACAAAAAGGTGAACTAACTATGAGGGTCCAAGATCAAGAAGTAAAGTTTAATGTTTGCAAGGCCATGAAATTCCCTACGTATGAAGAAGAGTGTTTCAGGAAGGATATCATTGATCAGATAATCAGCGAAGACATGGGTAAAAGTTTTTCTAATGATCCATTGGAAAAAACATTATTGGGTGATGAAGATTTAGATGATCCATAATTTGTGGAATCCTTGCAAATGTTAGACTCCCTGCCACGAGTTAGCAGATTTAAAGCACCATTTGAACCATTGCACATGGACGAAAGATCCACAACCAGGATGAAACCATCATTGGAGGAGCCACCTTCTCTTGAGCTGAAGCCATTACCTAAACACCTCAGGTATGCGTATTTAGGCAATTCTAATTCTTTACTGTTATTATTTCTCAACTTTGCCTTAACAAATTGCGGGAAGAAAAGTTTCTTAGAGTGCTTAGAGAACATAAATCGGCTATAGGATGGACAATCCACTACAAAAAATGGGCCTTTAACAACGATTTTTTGGGCAACGACTTTATAAGTTGTTGCTAAAAGTATATGTTTAGCAATGAAATTTGTCCTTCGTTGCAGATTGTGCTAGGCTTTCACTTTTTGTAACGAAATTCATAATTCGTTGCAAAATTTCGCTTCTCTAATTCATCAAGTTGGCGGAAAAAATAATTAGAAATTAGAAATTCGTTTGCAAAATTTTCTACCACTTGCTTTCCGTCACGTGGGCAACGGAAGTTATTTTGTTACTAAAAATGGGGCTTTAACAACAATTTTTCAGGCAACGACATTATAAGTCGTTGCTAAAAGTGTATGTTTAGTAACGAAACTTGTCCTTCGTTGCAGATTGTGTCAGGCTTTCACTTTTTCTAACGAAATTCATAAGTAGTTGCAAAATTTGGAAACAAAATTCGTTAAAAATTCATTGCAAAATTTCTAACCACTTGATTTCTCCTCCTCGTGGGAAACGAAAGTTTTTTTGTTGCTATATTTCGTTGCCTAATATGAACCACATTCATTGACAACAATTTTTATTTTCGTTACATATTTTATACAACTTTTTGCACGACTATTAAAATGTTGCTTTAAATTAAGATAATAATAATAATAATAATAATAATAATAATAATAATAATAATAATAATAATAACAATAATAATAACAATAATAATAACAATAATAATAACAACAACAATAATAATAATAATAATAATAATAATAATAATAATAATAATAATAATAATAATAATAATAATAATAATAATAATAATAATAATAATAATAATAATAATAATAATAATAATAATAATAATAGCAACTACTATTAGTAGTAGTAAACTAATTCTTGCAAAATAATAGCAACTAGGCCCATGTGTTTAGGTGGTCATTGGATCAATATTTCAAACTAGAGGTCTTTGGTTCAAATCAGTGCAACAACATATTTTTTTGGGATAAAGTTCAATATTTGCCACGTCGACATTGTCCACATATTGGTTTTAATAAAAAAAATTAAAAAGAAAAAAGAAATAAATAAGATTTTAATGCATAAAATATGATCATCGTATCTTAAATTCATACCATCAATACAAGATTAAATACTCTATAATTTAGTAAATATAGAAATAATATGTCCTTAAAATTCATAAAATTTGCAAAGAAGATTCTTTTTGTGAAATAGAGTGAGTAATATTTTTGATTATAGTGTCTAATTTAAATTAATTCCCATAGTTTTAAATTTTACAATTTTGAAATCTATTCCAAAAAGTCAAAATGAAACTCATTCAGTGAAATGAATAAAATATTATTTATTAAGAATATATATTTTTTTAAATATGCAAAAAAAGTACCTAATATATATACAAAAATTAAGACAAACCCAATAAGCATGCCTCTTTTTCCCCCCAAAACGCATCATTTTTCATTTAAATTTTTTTATTTATTCGGACACAATTTTATATAGTGAAATGTTTCACTCCGTTCGTCTCAAAATAAATGTCCAGTATTATTTTTTAAATTTATAATTTTTGAAATTAAAATTGAGCACATATAGATATATTTTTTAATCTACCGCTACAAGTTATGACGGTAGTTTAGTTAACTAATAAATTAGAATGGCTCAGTGGTAGCTTAATGACTCAATAATCCATAAGTCTTAGGTTCAAAACCTAGTTGTGATATTTTTGCTTCTTATGTTATATATATTTTTTGTATTAGATAAATTCTATTACTATCTATATATATACACATCTTAAATCTCCACATTAAACTAAATATATATAAAGTAACACTTGAATATTTATATAATGTAACTATTAATATTTTAATATATATATATACATATATATATATATATATATATATATTTATATATACATATATATATAAACAAATATTCATATAAATATTTATAAAAAATATTCATATCTAAATTTTATAAATTTTAGATGAAATATTTATAAATTTATAAATATTCTAATACACAAAAAATATAACATTGTTATATGTTTTTTATATTAGATAAATTCTATTACCATCTATATATATACACACAAAATTGAATTTTCACATTAAGATAAATATATATAAAGTAACACCTAATATATAACTATGATTATTTTAATATATATATATATATATATATAAAACAAATATTTATAAAAAATAATCATATCTAAATTTTCTAAATTTTAGATGAAATATTTATATATTTATATATTTATAAATATTCTAATACACAAAAAATATAACATAAGAAGCAAAAGTATCACAACTAAGTTTTGAATCTAAGTTATTCTAATTTATTAGTTAACTAAACTACCGCCATAACTTGTAGCGGTAGATAATGTAGCACATGAGCAAATGAGGGGCAAATGAGTAATTTCTCATGTCGCTACAGCATGTAGCGACAGGGGGAAATCCATTTCAATCTATTCCATCCAATGTTACGATCAACGGTATAGATTATGGTTGTTGAAATAGTACCCGCGACAACCGATTGCCAAGAATGGGGGCCCATATATATATAGTGGTGCATATTCTATTTGTGCCCCGTCTTTCAAAATTGTGTCATTTTGGCATATTTATTTTTGATTTCTAATTTGGGAGGAGAGAAGCTGTTCTTTTAATAATTAAATAAAAATCTGCCAAAACGATATAGTTTTGATAGACTATGCACAAATAAATTATACACAGTTGTGTATGACCATATTGATGTATATATTAACTTACCAAACTATAATTATTAACTTGTTATAATTTTTTTACTTAAAAAACTTAATTGCGATGTCGAGAGGCGGGAACAATAGACAATATAATTTTGAAAAAAAAAATTAAATATTCAGTGTAAACTTTTGAATCTATAATATTATAAATATTGTAAATTTTAAAGTGTATATATGTAGGGTTGTTAGGAGTACTATTCCAACAACCATCATCTCCATCATTTTCCATCATTGATCAATATAATTAATGGTCGAGAATATATATATATATATATATATAGGTATTAGCTTATTATAAATTTTGTACTTTTAAAATTTACTTGCGATAACAAGAGGCGATAACAATGGATAATATAAATTTATTATTAAAATGTGTTAGGTTCGAATTAATTTAGAATTAATGAACTATACTTTAAAATTCATAACTTTTTTTTTCTTATTCTATTTATAATTGTAATTAGAGCATTTATTTTAAAATTTAGAATTTCAAAAATGATTAAAATTTATTTGAATTGTAATTTAGATTATTGATTATTGTATTTATTAAAATAAATAAATTAACATTCATTCATAAATATTATACTTTTAAACTCATTATTTTTTCCTTATTCTAACTATAGTTGTAATTAAAGTATTCATTTTCAAATTTAATATTTCAAAATGTTAAAAACTTATTAGAAATATAATTTAAAACATTAATCATTATATTTATTAAAAATAATAAAATTAACATTTATTTATTAATAAATTTTACTTTGAAATTCATTATTTTTTTCATTTTTGGTTATAGACTTATAGTTATAATTATATAATTTTAATCTTTTGTTATAAACCAGAAAAATTATTTAGATCTAGATCTAGATCTTCTTCTTTCTTAATGTTTGCTGAAGAGACGGAGGAGGAGGATCGTGGATTGGAGATGAAAAATGGTGGCCAGAAGTTTGATTTGATCTCGGTTTTTGAAGTAAGCAAACGCTGAATTCTTCCTCTAAAATTTATTCTTTCTAATTTCAAGAACCTCAATTTCCATTCATATAAACCCTAAAACACTGAAATACTTGAGCTCTGGGTTACTGTTCCCAATCCCAATCCAATCATGGACCCGCCTCAATCATCCCCGTCTTCAATCTTAATGAGTTCTTCAATCTCACCGTTCTACTACAACGACGACTTTGACATCACATGGTACGGAAACATACAGTATTTGATTAATATATCGACCATCGGCACGATGACTTGTGTGCTCATTTTTATCCTCCTTAAGCTTCGAAGAGATCACCGTCGATTGTCGGGACCGGCCGCCATCGTCTCCAAGGTCCTGGCTGTCTGCAGCACGCCATCGCCCGCCAAATTACCCTCCACCGTAATGTGGCCTTACTCAATTCCTCCTTATCGAGGGTGGCATTGCAGACTACTCCTCTCCTCGCCTTCCTCGCCTCAGCATGATCCTCTTCCCTCAACCTCTACGGTGGCACAACCGCCATGGCCGATTAGTTCTCCAAAACCACCATCAATCACATCACCAAAGGTGCATGACTATTTGATGTTTTCTCCATTAAGTTCTATTTGAGACATGTTTGAGCTACTATGCAACCCCTGCCCCCACCCACATTGTGTTTCTCAAGTTCGAGTTTAATTAGTTTCAAACAAATTGGATGTTCATGGTACTTGACTTTTACTTTCCTAGTTCCAAAGACCCATTACTGTCTCACGAGATCCAACAGATCTTTGAATAGAGATTAACACATGATTTTTTGCGAAGGAAATTAGAATATCGATGTTTCCTTTATCAATAATGTTGCTTCGGGATGAACATAGATTTTTTTGGTGTGCTTGCTAAGAATGGTTTGATCACAGTTTTTTGTTGTTGTAAATAATTGGCTCTTTGATGACTAAAGTATGCAAATATGGTTATGGCATTGAAACCATAGAGTACAATTTGATACATTTTATCTACTTCGAACAACACCGGTGCATGATGAAAGATAGGTTTTGAATATGAGCATGAAGTTTAGTAATGATCTTGCACACGGATGAATGAACGAAATGGAATTGAAAGTAAAAGTTATCTTTTTACGATAAAAGTTTTCTGCATTAAATAGTAAACATTGTCGTTTTATGGTGTACTGATGCTTATTAACTGAACCTAGCATTGTGGTGCCATTTACCATGCAATTTTCAAAATCCCAAATTTTACTTAATAAAGATTTAAATTTCTCAAATATTTTTTTTTAATGTTATGGTGTGTATTTGATATAATGTTATAGTTGTGGGTAATATTTATAAATTTTGCAAAGTATGCAAGTTGTTATATTATATTCGATTGGTCGTGGAATATTCTTTGTGTTGGGAATATCCGCATGACGACGATAATAAATCATTAGTGAACCCCACAACGTAATTATTATTTCGATTGAGAAAACGACAAAATATATTTTATAAAAAATAATGGCGGAAGTTTTACCGTTAATCTTTGTTGAAACACTCTTGTTAAAAGTACAAGAATACGCTGCGGGTTGCATAAGTAGCACACACATATTGATTATTGATGCTTACGTGATAAGTCACTCAGTTATACTCAATTATTGCTATAGTAATTGCTGCATCATATCTCTCATATTATTGATTCGATTATTGTCACAGTATCATCTGCATAATATGTTATATTATTAAATCAATAATTGAGACGACAAAGTTATTCATATTGTTAAATTACAATATTTACAATGTAAAGAAGTTCTGTCAAGGAGAGGTTTGAACACCTAATTGCGCGCCAATAGGGAAAAATCCTTATTGGAAAGCCCCCTCTTTCCTGAGAACGACCTGGTTGTTAAATAATGTGAGTTATAATATTAATGATGAATAAGTTCATGTTGATTAAATATGGATTTGATAGTTCCATTGTGTTGGGATTATTGGTGTTAGTTGAAATCGATATCTATTCCGATGATAATTGATGTCTGGGGGTTATATTGATAAATCGGGTAATTTATCGGATAAATGAGCAATTAATTGCTACTTATTCACATGCTTATATAACTATTTGTTCACATGTGTGTACTATTGAGTCACATTCACTTACTATTAGGGAGTTGGTGCAAGATTGATAATACTTGCATGACTAAGTTAAAGATGGAGGTATAGATGGAGGTACTATATTATAATTAATTTTTTTACATGTTTAGAACTATTGAGTCACATGATTTACTATTGAGTCACATGATTTTACTATTGATTCACATGATTTACTATTAGGGAGTTGGTGCAAGATTGATAATACTTACAGGACTAAATTAAAAATGAAAGAAAAAGTTGGAGGTATTGATCAGAATTTTTTGAGCCCCAAAATGTGCAATTATCAAAACTATATTTTCCTATAAATAGAAGCTCATTCTTCCTTCATTTCTCACCAATTCAATAAAGCGTTAGAGCCATTATTATAGAGAGAAATCTATAGAGAAAAAGAAGAAGAGAAGCCTGCTACCTCACTATTCTAGTATCCAGTTTTTTCTAAGATAAGGGGTATTATTTTTTTCATATTCATGAAGAGAACTTCTGTTATTCCATTCTTTATTATTCTGTTGGAATAACCTGTATACGCGATCTATCCTATACTTGGTGAAATTCTTCTGTTATTCCATTATTTATTATTCTGCTAGAATAACCTGCCTATGTGAAGTACCCCATACATGGTGAAATTATGTTGTTATTCCATTCTTTATTATTCTCGTTGAATATCACTGTCTGCATGCGCTTTACGCCAAACCGGTTCCGCTTTTTATTATTCTGTTGGAATATCCTGTCTCTGCATTTTACGCCGGACCTGGTTCTGTCTTTTCTCGCTGGAATATCCGTTTAGAATATCATATCCGTTATTTATGTTCGCTTAACTGCCTCGCGTAATCGTTTGCATCTTTCGCCGTTATTATTCCATTCTTTATTAATATCCGACATATCCCGTCATTTTACGCCGGACCGGTTCCGTTATTTATTATTCTCGTTGAATAACCTCGCCTATGCAAGTACCGCATGCATGGTGATTTCGTTGTTATTCCATTCTTTATTATTATTTTGAATATCCCGTCGATGCGTATTATACCCTACCTCGTTCCGTTATTTATTATTCTGTTGGGATAACCTGTCTATGCGAAGTACCGCATGCCTGGTGATTTCTTTTGTTATTCCATTCTTTATTATACTTAGTTGGTTAAAGTTTTGACTTCTATACTCGTCATGAAATATCATTTTATTTGGTATTTTCTATTACGAGTTATTATTCATGGGTTACTATTCACCCAATTACTATTCACTCTAGTATTATTCACTCGGGTATTCGGGACACTTTTTTATGCCGTAATACTATTCACGAAGTTACTATTCACGGGTTACTATTCAATTCCAATTTACTATTCATTCAATATTATTCACTCTAGTTTGGAGTACTTTTCATATCAAAGTTACTATTCACGAGATACTATTCCTAAAGTACTATTCACGGGGTACTATTCATGACGAAAAATTGATTCTTTTCTCATCCAAATTATTTTTTGGTGCATGAATATTATTCTTGAATTTTACTCTACAAAGAAGTATCATGTTGACAATTTGATTTTATTAGTTCCTCGGATAATTTAATTCTTGAACTTATTTTATTGAATTCTTATATCATTGTCATCATCCTCATGTTTATATTTTGTTGAAAGTCATCTCGTGGCCCTCGTAGTGCATAGATGGACTTGGTATGATTATGACCTGTGGATTATTCGATATAATCATGACCGTAATGTTACAAATGATGTGGAAAAAGTCCTCATCGGCCCGTAGTGCATTGATGGACGCTTTTGGTATGATTATGGCTATGGATTCTCTTCTGCCAAGGGAGCAAAGATGAATTGTTTTATGGCATGATCAGACTCATTGATGAAAACACGATTATCTTTGGCCCGTAGTGCATGGATAATTCATGGTCGTGATACTAAATAATATCCTCGGCCTATAGTGCGGTGGATGATTTGATGATGTGGATTATTTATTAAGCTGAGTCTCAGCGATAAAAGTGATGAAAAAAAAATTAAATCATAAAAGATAGTAGATTTTATTTTCTACTTGACTTTTTAATGGATTGTTTGTTCCGCTGCAGTTAAACTTGATGTCTATTGTATTTTATCGCTTTAACATTGTTGAAGACTAATGATAATTTATTCGCATTATCTTAGTCATAATATTTCTTACTAGGCTAGTTGAGCTCACCCTTTCCTTCACCGTTTTCTTCGTGAAATGAGAATATAGTCGGGACTAGCCGGGGAACTAAGTGATGGCCCGAGATGATAAGATTAATAGTCCTCACTATTCGCTAAATAAATGTAATGACAATAAATGTAATGAGGACTCCATTGAGAGTGGATATTGTCTAGAAGACAATATTCTTGTTTAAACTCTCGTTTTATGTTTTGTCGTATTTTACACCTACGCTTGTATTATTAAGTTTGTATTTGAATTTTGTACCATGTATTTGGCGACTCAAGATGGGTGATGTATACCGCTTTTGGGGGCATCACAGTTGGTATCAAAGCTTAGGGATATGATCCTCGGCCGAGATGTGAGACAAGAACTAGGAGGGAGAGATGGGGAATTCCTTCGCTAGTATGACCTACCTAAGTTTATTTGGTATTTAATTGGCTCACGAGTATAGGGATAATATGTGATATGTCAATTAACCTTTGTTTTGTGACAAAGGTTTGAAAATGGCATCTAAAAATGTTGAGATAAGCAATGGAGCAAAATAATATGATCGTATCGCAAGATGAGGCTAAGTTTACGAGTTATCCCAGTTTGCATCCCATTTGGTCGATAATGAGGAGCGAATGACGCGAATGTTTCTAAGAGGTTTGAAACCCGATATACGTCAATACCTCATTTCTCATAAACTTTGTTTATATTCAAATGTTGTGAATAGGGCTCGCTTATTACGAGCGATAATGAGTTAAAGACAACCAAAAGGTAACGACCAACAACACGATAATAATCACACCAAAGTGGAAACGACCATCTAAACAATGATAACCATCGTGGGGAAATTATCATGCCAAGAATGGTAACCACTTCTAAGTGGTAATCATGGCCAAGATAATAGAAGTGGAAATTTCAAGAAGAGAAGGTCATTTAGCCCAATTTTGTCGTATACCAAAGTCAAGTCCACCGGGACGGTGGCACCAAAGGCGAATATGGACAAAACAAAGCTCTGGGGTTTCAGAAGAGCGCTTTTTCATGACTTCTCAAAAAGCGAGTAACCCAAACGGTTAGCACGGGTTAGTTAATTATAAATTTTTACTGAAGTCTATACCTTATTAGATACCGGCTCTACCCATTCTTTTATCTCTCTTGCTTGCGCTCAACGCTTAAATTTGACTCGAGAGAGTTAGACTTTGACTTATCTGTTGAAACTCCATTAGAGAAACCTTCATTACATGTGCTATCCAAGTCTTGGATGAGAGTCACAGCTTTTGAATGATATTTCTATTGTTAATAAATTTCCTAACGTATTCTTGAAGACTTCTTAGCCTACCCCTAGACGTGAAATCAAAATTTTGTATCGAATTCAAAGACAAAACCCATTTCTAAAACCCTCAAATATTTCTTCAACTAAAGCGCGAACGTATTATGTGCCAAAGATGTTAGCTCGAGCTATTGAAGATTACGATCGTACCATTCAATACCATCGTGAAAAGCAAACGTGGTAGCCGACGATTGAGTAGAAGATCGTATGATGAATATACGAACCCACGTGAAGATAACGAATATACGAGTAGAATCGACTTTAATCGATAAAGTTAAAGCCGCTCAAGCTACAGACTCAAAGTTGATGAATATGAAGAAGAAGGTTCAAGAGGGCGTTATTCTAGAAGCAAGAATCGACAAAGAGAGAGAGAAATCTCAACCCTCGATTTAATTGGCCCATTTGAAATCCTCGATCGAGTAGGAACTGCGGCTTATAGACTCGCTTTACCGCCAAGTATGTCAATGTGTTCATAACATTTTTCACGTATCGATGTTACGTAAATATGTGGACGACCAACCACATTATTAATTTAGAACCAGACGAGATAAAGGATAATTTAACGTATGAAGATGTACGTGTTAAAAATCTTGGAATGTATTCAACACTCAAAGGTTATACCTCAAGAGTTAGAATCGAACGAAGTGTCCTCATCTGTTCGGCATACCAGGTACGTACGTAAATTTCGAAGGTAAAATTTCATAAGGAAGGGAGATTGTAAAATCCCAAATTTTACAAATAAAGATTTAAATTTCTCGATTTTTTTTTAATATTATGGTGTGGATTTAATATAATGTTATAGTTGTGGGTAATATTTATAAATTTTGCAAAGTATGCAAGTTGTTATATTATATTCGATTGGTCGGGAATATTCTTTGTGTCGGGGAATATCCGTACACGGCATACAATCATTGGTGAACCCCACAATGTAATTATCATTTGATTGAGAAAATGACAAAATATTTTATGAAAATAACTATGGCGGAGTTTTACCGTTAAAACTCTGTTGAACTACTCTTGGTGTAAAAGTACAAGAATACGCATGGTTGCATAGTAGCACACCATATTGATTATTGATGCTTACGTGATAAGTCACTCGCTTATACTCAATTATTGCTATAATAATTGCTTGCATCATATCTCTCTCATATTATTGATTCGATTATTGTCACAAAGATCATCCAGTATAATATGTTATATTATTAAATCAATAATTGAGACGACAAAGTTATTCATATTATTAAATTACAATATTTACAATGTCTAGAAGTTCTATCGAGGAGAGGTTTGGTCACCTAATTGCGCTACCAATAGGAGAAATCTTTATTGAAAGCCCCTCTTTCTCGGGAACGACCGTTGTTAAATATTGTGAGTTATAATATTAATGATGAATAAGTTCGTGTTGATTAAAGATGAATTTGATAGTTCCATTGTGTTGGGATTATTGGTGTTAGTTGAAATCGATATCTATTCCGATGATAATTGATGTCTGGGGTTATATTGATAAATCGGGTAATTTATCTGGATAAATGAGCAATTAATTGCTACTTATTCACATGCTTATATAACTATTTGTTCATATGTGTGTACTATTGAGTCACATTCATTTACTATTAGGGGAGTTGGTGCAAGATTGATAATACTTATGATTAAGTTAAAGATGGAGGTAGATGGAGGTACTATATTGTAATTAATTTTTTCACATGTTTAGAACTATTGAGTCACATGATTTACTATTGAGTCACATGATTTTACTATTGATTCACATGATTTACTATTAGGGAGTTGGTGCAAGATTGATAATACTTACAGGACTAAATTAAAAATGAAAAAAAAGTTGAGGTATTGTATCGTAATTTTTCGAGCCCCAAAATGTGCAATTATCAAAACTATGTTTTCCTATAAATAGAAGCTCATTCTTCCTTCATTTCTCACCAATTCACTAAAGCTTTAGAGCCATTATTATAGAGAGAAATCTAGAGAGAAAAAGAAGAAGAAGTTTCACTCCCTCACTATTCCAAAGATCCAATTTTTTTTCGAGGTAAGGGGTATTATTTTTTTTCATATTCATGAAGAGAACTTCTGTTATTCCATTCTTTATTATTCTATTGGAATAACCTGTATACGCGGGCTCTACCCTATACTTGGTGAAATTCTTCTGTTATTCCATTATTTATTATTCTCATTGAATAACTCGCCTTCATGCTAAGTACCGCATACATGGTGAAATTTTGTTGTTATTCCATTCTTTATTATTCTCGCTTGGAATATCTCGCTTCGTTATGCTGCTTTACGCCAAACCCGGGTTCCTTCTTTTATTATTCTATTGGAATATCCTGCTCAGGTTTTTTACTTCTGGACCGGTTCCGCCTTTTTATTATTCTCGGTTGAATATCCTCGTCTCGCACGCTTTTACGCCGCACTCGGTTCCGTTATTTATTATTCTCGCTGAATAACTCGCTATTATTGGTGATTTCTGTTGTTATTCCAATTATCTCGTTGAATATCCTGCTGCATTTTACATACCGACTTGGTTCCGTTATTTATTATTCTATTGGAATAACCTGTCTATATGGGCACCGCATGCATGGTGATTTCGCTGTTATTCCATTCTTTATTATTCTGTTGAATATCATCTCGATGCGTATATATGCCTCGACTTCGGTTTCCGTTATTTATTATTCTATTGGGATAACTCGTCTATACGGGTACCGCATGCCCGGTGATTTCTTTTGTTATTCCATTCTTTATTATACTCAGTTGGTTAAATTTTGACTTCTATACTCGCCATGAAATATCATTTTATTTGGTATTTTTGTTACGAAGTTATTATTCACCTATTCACCAATTACTATTCACTCTAGTATTATTCACTCGAGTATTCGGGGCACTTTTCATGCCGAAATACTATTCACGAGTTACTATTCACAGGTTACTATTCACTAAAATTACTATTCACCCAAATATTATTCACTCGGGTATTTGGAGTACTTTTCATGTCAAAGTTACTATTCACGAGATACTATTCCTCGAAGTACTATTCATGGGTACTATTCACGACAAAAATTGATTCTTTTCTCATCCAAATTATTTTTGGTGCATGAATATTATTCTTGAATTTTACTCTACAAAGAAGTATCATGTTTACAATTTGACATTATTAGTTCCTGGATAATTTAATTCTTGAACTTGTTTTATTGAATTCTTATATCATTGTCATCATCCTCATGTTTATATTTTGTTGAAAGTCATCTGTGGCCTCAGAGTGCATAGATGGACTTGGTATGATTATGACCAGTGGATTATTCTTATATAATCATGACCGTAATGTTAAAAATGATGTGGAAAAAGTCCTCATTGGCTGTAGTGCATTGATGGACAATTTTGGTATGATTATGGCTATGGATTCTCTTCTACCAAGGGAGCAAAGATGAATTGTTTTATGGCATGATCAGACTGTTGATGAAAACACGATTATCTTTGGCCCAGTAGTGCATGGATAATTCGTGGTCGTGATACTAAATAATATCCTCGGCCTATAAAGCGTGGATGATTTGATGATGTGAATTATTTATTGTCGAGTCTCAAATATAAAAGTGATGAAAAACTTTTTAAATCATAAAAGATAGTAGATTTTATTCTCTACTTGACTCTTTTAATGGATTATTTGTTCACCGTAGTTAAACTTGATGTCTATTGTATTTTATCGCTTAACATTGTTGAAGACTAATGATAATTTATTCTCGCATTATCTTAGTCATAATATTTCTTATCGGGCTAGTTGAGCTCACCCTTTCCTTCACTGCGTTCTCTTCGGGAAATGAGAATATAGTTGGGACTAGTCAGGGAATGGAGTGACGGTCCGTAGATGGTGTCTTAGTAGTCCTCACTATTCTGTTAAATAGTGTGACAATAAATGTAATGAGGACTCCATTGAGAGTGGATATTGTCTAGAAGACAATATTCTTGTTTAAACTCTCGATTTATGTTTTGTCGTATTTTACACTTTACAGCTTGTATATTTAAGTTTGTATTTGAATTTTGTACCATGTATTTGGCGACTCAAGATGGGTGATGTATACCTGTTTTGGGGGCGTCACACTGTCTGTATATGTATTGCCAACAACCATAGTTGATTCATACTCAAATACTACCATAAGTTAGTTTGCTCTTGAATCTTGATTCTGCAGTTCTAATTTATTCGGATCACTACATATCAGGTTTTATCCAAAGAGGATACTGACACCCTCAATCTTTGCAAGAGCATGATGGAAAGAGGGGAATGCCCACCTCTCATGGTTGTTTTTTACCCCCTAGAAGGGTGAGTGGAAAATTTATTACATTTTCATAAGCTATCATTTTGTACTCTATTTTTTTTCCATATGGCGAACTTATATATTTGTTTGTGCTGATTCACTATAGAGGCAGATAAGTTCATAAAAGATCTAACTATAATCACAAAATATGTTGGTGATGTTGATTACTTAACCAAGCGAGAAAATGATGATGGAGATAGCATGATGACCTTTATTTCTGCTGCTGATCCTTTGAAAAGTCTAGTGATCTGTCCTGATAAGTGTAGTAACATTGCATGCTTCATTAATGGCATCAATAACCACACGGCGTGAGTACCATTCCTTTTTGTCAATTTAATTTTTAATCAGAGAAGTGTTTAGATGTGATGTGATACTGATAAGCGTGTATGAACTTATCATATAGACTGATCTCTTCTTTAGCAAGGTGAAGATCTACCTTCTCATTACTAAAGTGACTGGCATGTGATGATATATTGTTGATCTCTTCCCTTGTCGAATAGGGAAGGTTTGTTTCTTCCCCTCTCTTTTCCCTTCCTTTCTCTGCATTTATTGATTGTGTCATGCTTTTAGTGTAGGATGTCAAGGACAATGCTATGATGATTTACATGAAAGGGGAGCCTGCTCTTCCTCGATGTGGATTTAACAATGAGACTGTTGAATGAATATAGTAAGTTTCCAAATGTTCTTATTCATTATTATGCAATAATGGAGATTTACTTGATATCTCCTATATATTGGATTTAGTCACTTGAGATCACTTGTGGTTTATATATATTGAACTCAACTCAATGGAGGCTAAAATTATCTGCTTGATTATTTCCCACAGCCAAGTGAAGATATCAGTGACTATTGAGTTTGTAAAACATGTCCAACACTGTCCGAAAGAACTGTAATCTTAAAAAATGGACCTTTTTAGTTCAACTTTATGGCAATTATATTTGATCGAAAGAGTTAGGTTATGGAGTGGGTGAGGCTAGAAATGTTTCCAGAAAGTAGCAAAATCATGCAGCTTAAGACAATGATAATATTAGAATCAAGAAAAACTAGACCTGCATTTCACTAAACGTGGCTAATGAACAGTGAGAACCTACTGGGAGAAAAGATAGTTTTCCTGTGCACATGAAACACAATTATTCCTTTTCTTATTGTATCAATTTACTACAATTGTTATACTGGGTTGCAAGTTTTCTCAACCATATAAAGAGCCGCTAATGAGGCATGATAAATAAAAGCCATCTCCAAGACTCCTACCATTTCACATTACTTCTTCTTCACTACCTCATTGTTGTTTTCTTTTAGGCAAAAGCTTACCATTTTTTTACTAATAAAAAATGGAGTGGCTTTTCTTTACTCTTTAAGTGGCTTTGGTGTGGTTCTGTTGGAGCTGATTACAAAGAGCAGGGCAATTGACAACACTAAGAAGCCTAAAAAGCAGAACTTGGTTGTTTGGGTGAGTTATTCATGATCATTATCTTACATTTTTGATTACTTGATCTTCATTTGAAAAATATTGACTGCAATAATAGGGACTCCAAAAGAAATCTCTTCTTGAATTAAATTTTCTATATTCTAAGCAACAGGTTTCCCTCTTTCATCTTTTTCTTACCCGTGAATTTTCTAAAAGGCATCTGCTATGATCTTATTAATTTTTTGAGAATTTAGTTGTACTAAAAGCCCGCTAAGTATGTCTTCTCTTGATTGCTAAATTAAATTATGACAAGTTTAGCCATATCTTTTTTTTATATTTTATTTTATTTAATGCTAGCTAAATAAATTTATTAAGTGGAAGAAGTTGTCCTGGCTTGCTATTTTGGGAGTAGAGAATGTCCTATTAAGTGAGTATACATCTTGAAGTAATAATTTTAGATTTTGAAGTCCCATCCATCTTTGTATTTGCTGCCCGGTTTCGTGAGGATAAAAAATTATTTTTTTTGAACAAATACAAAATAGTGGGGACATCCTCTGCAACTCTATAAAAATTTTTTGTAAAGAAACCCCAACCTAGCAGAGTTAGAATTATATTTCAGATTGTAAGTCTAATTCAAATGTTTAGAAATTTAAATTTGATGAATAGTACATCCTTCAAATTATGAGTAATTAGAGAAATATAGACTTCAAGAAATTCGAATAACATATCATCAGTTGTAGTGTCAGGTATTATTAATTGCAGTTTGCTTTGTGCTGCATACCTTTAATCTTTCCAGAGTGGGTCCTTTGATAAAATTCTTCTTTGTCCAGTTGATCCACATGGTTTTTATGGTTACAATTATACTTATTGATTTTTTCTTGTGCTTAACATTTAGTTTCTAATATCATATAGTCACACTGAAGGTTCTTTTTCTATTTTGGATTTATAGCAAAAGATATTGTGATTGCATATTTGTCTTTTTCTTCTTATGAGCAATACGGTGTACATTAGTACCACGTAGCAACTCTATTGTCTTTGTGTATTGATTTTGGCATTAAGTGCCTCTGGTGACCTATTTGCTTCATTTTCATGATTTGCTATTATTTTTAAATATGTGCAGGAAGACTGCTTTCGACACCTTTTGATAATACTAGGTATCAAATTTTCGTGCTACGTTTACGGAAGACAAGGGACGAAATTATGAAGTATACTCTCTATATATGTAGATATATACTTTAATTGAAGAACCGTGGTAGCTTTAAATAGTTAATTGTAAAGATAATGAATGATTATGTAGTGGATGATTTTATTAATTTAATAATATTTTAATTTTTTGTATTTTTGCCATTATTTGCTATGGGGACATTGAGTCAGCTAGGTACACAAAAAGAATGTCAAATTTTGATTTAGCAACAATATAATTCGTTACCAAAGCATTGGATAAATTTTAATATAGCAATAATTTTTTATACATTTAGTAACAAATTTTCGTTGGTAATGATATTAAAAATATAATATTTGGCAACGAAAAATTAACCTAATAACAATGGAGAGGATATTATTGCTAATACTAAAATAAAAGGCAATATTTTTTATCGTTGCAAATCATATCAACTTTCGTTGCACACATAAAGAAATGACAACATATAATGTCGTTGCTAATCGACGACTTTAGTTGCTATTGAAAAATAACCAGCAACAAACATTTTTGTTCTTTGATTCAAAGATAAATGTCGTTGCCAAATAATATAATCAAGAACAAAAATCGTTGCTAAAAAGTTTACATTCCGCAACGAAGCAAGCTTAGGCAACAATTTTCATAATTTACTGCAACGAAAAATTTCGTTGCAAAATGGTGTCAATTGCAACGAAAATTCTTGGTCGTTGCAAAAAAAAGAGTTCATTTCATTGCCAATTAACAAGCTTTCGCAACAAAATGGGGTTTTTAGCAACGTAATTTTAATTATTCTGCAACAATACATTTTGTTGCTAAAGGATCGATGTCTCTGTACGAAAGCCAAATTTCGTTGCAAAATATATTATTTTTGGCAATGAAAAAAATACGTTCGTTGTGGAACAATTAGCAATGCTCATTGCGCAATGAAAGACGCAACGATAGTAAAGTCGTTGCCAAAAACCTTTAGCAACAAAATTTGGCACCTTTAGCAACGAAAATCGGTTGTTGCTGAAGCCCCATTTTTTTGTAGTGATCGCGGATATCAAGGGAATCAGCCCATCCTTTTGCATGCATAAAATTCTGATGGAAGACGATGCAAAACCGACAGTGGAGCAACAGAGACTGATCAACCCAATCATGAAAGAAGTAGTGACGAAAGACATCCTAAAATGGTTAGACGCGGGTATCATCTACCCAATTTCTGACAGTAAGTGGGTTAGTCCAGTTCAATGTGTACCAAAAAAGGTAGGAATGACCGTGGTACAAAATGATGATAATGAGCTAATTTCGACAAGGACAGTGACTGGTTGGAGGGTTTGCATAGATTATAGGAAGTTGAATAAGGAGACCCACAAAGATCACTTTCCTTTGCCCTTTATCGATCAAATGTTGAACAGATTAGCAGGACATGAGTACTACTGGTTATTGGATGGGTATTCGGGATATAATCAGATAGTCATTGCTCCTGAAGATCAAGAGAAGACAACTTTCACGTGCCCATACGGCACATTCGCATTCAGGAGAATGTCCTTTGGCTTGTGTAATGCACCCGCTACCTTCCAACGGTGTATGATGGCCATCTTCTCGGACATGGTACAGAAGAATGTGGAAGTCTTCATTGATGACTTTTCTATCTATGGAGACGATTTTGATACATATTTGGAGAACTTGGTGATGGTGTGAAAGAGATGTGCAGAAACAAATCTGGTACTTAACTGGTAAAAGTGTCACTTCATGGTTGAGGAAGGCATAATTTTGGATCACAAGGTTTCAACAAAAGGACTAGAGGTTGATAAGTCAAAGCTGGAAATGATTGAAAAACTTCATCCACCAAGTTTAGAGAAGGATTCGTTGTTTAAGTTTGATGAGGAGTGTAAATTAGCATTTGAGCTATTGAAGAAGAAATTGACTTCAGCTCTCATAATCGTCGCACTGGATTAGAATATGCCCTTCGAGTTAATGTGTGATGTGAGCGACTATGCGGTTGGGGCTGTTTTGGGTCAACGCCGAGAGAAGGTATTTCATACCATATATTATGCGAGTAAGACACTTACGGAGACTTAAATGAATTACACAACTACAAAAAAAGAATTACTAGCAGTAGTATATGCTTTCGATAAATTCCAGGCATATTTGATCGGAACAAAGGTCGTAGTTTACACGGATTACTCAGCCATTCGATACTTAATTTCAAAAAAAGATGCTAAACCACGCCTTATCAGATGGATTCTCCTTATCCAAGAATTTGATTTAGAAATAAAAGATAAAAAGGGGACGGAGAATCAAGTTACAGATCATTTGTCAGGGTTGGAAAATCAGGTTAAAAAGGAAGAGGATAGATGTGTAATTATTGAATCATTTTCGGATGAGCAGCTATTTGGGATCAATAAGGAATTCCCATGGTACGCAAACTTTGTCAACTATCTAGTGAGCAATATACTTCCTCCTGATCTTACACGTCAGCAGAAAAAAAAATTCCTACATGACGTCAAGTGGTACATGTAGGATGAGCCATACCTATTCAAATAGTGCGCCGACAAGATGATTAGAAGGTGTGTGCCCTACAGCAAGGTGAATAGTATATTGCATGAATGTCATTCGTCTGCGTATGGGGGACATTATGGTAGTGCGAGAATAGCGGCAAAAGTGCTTCATGCCAGGTTTTATTGGCCTGCATTATTTAAGGACGCCCCCTAGTTTGTTAAAAGTTGTGTTAGATGTCAAAGGGTGGGCAACATATTGAAAAGGAATGAGATGCCACTACAAACAATCTTAGAAGTTGAAATTTTTGACGTTTGGGGCATTAATTTTATGGGGCAATTTCCATCATAATTCGGTAATCAGTATATATTGCTTGCAGTTGATAATGTATCAAAATGGGTTGAAGCCGCAACACTCCCAACTAACGATGCCAAAGTGGTTCTCAAATTATTGTAGAAGAATATTTTTACAAGATTTGGCATGCCAAGAGCTATTATAATTGATGAAGGTAGTCACTTCTGTAACAGATCGTTTATAGCTCTCTTGGTAAAGTATGGGGTCAACCATAAGGTAGCTACAACAATCATCCCCAAACAAGTAGGCAAGCAAAATTTTTGAACAGGGAGGTGAAGAGAATCTTGGAAAAGGTGGTAAACCCGAATAGAAAGGATTGGCCTCTCATGTTGGACGATGTACTATGGGCCTACAGAACGGCTTACAAGACACCAATTTGTATGTCACCATATCAATTACTCTATGGGAAAGTATGTCACCTGCCTGTGGACTTACAGCACAAAGCCTACTGGGCTATTCAGAAACTGAACTTCGATCAAGCAGCTGTGGGTGAAAAGAGACTACTTCAGTTAAATGAGCTCGACGAATTCCAATTGTAAGCTTGCAAGAACTCAAAATTATATAAAGAAAAGGTCAAGATATGGCATGACCAGAAAATCATGCAAAGAACATTTGAGCCGGGGTAATCAGTCCTGTTGCTCAACTCACGATTGAGGTTGTTCCCAGGCAAGCTAAAATCAAGGTGGTCGGGTCCATTCACCATCAAAAGAGTTTTCTCACATGGCGCCGTTGAACTCTACAGTAGAAACCCATTGGAGACTTTCAAGGTCAACGATTGAAGCATTATTGGGGTGGCGAATCCAACACGGATGTCATCGCAATCACATTATCTGACGTACCATAAACAGGGAGTAGTCAGGCTGAACGACTTAAAATCAAGCGCTAATTGGGAGGCAACTCAATCGTACTTTTATTTTTCATATTTTTATTCATAACCGTCAAATTATAGTTTAGAATAAATCGTAATATAGAATAAATCAATTATTAATTAGTTAAGTTACATGTTCTTGATAATCTCTCCATCATGTTTAAAATCGCTAACAATCTACTCACATTTATGTTTCATGGTCTTGCAGAATCTTAAAATGATCATGGTTTGGAGTTAAAGGGAAGAAATAAGCAAATCAGACACAGTTAACAGAACACACACCCGCCGGGATGGGCCCTTACATGCCTAATACCCCCGTCGGGGCTGGGGTCTCTCAATTCAGTTTATAGTGTACATGCCCACCGGGGCTTGCTTAATAGGTTTACTACCCCACGCCGGGGCGGGGGTCTTAAATTCGAACAGGCTTGTTTCGGCAGTTACATGTTGTGCCCACTCGAACTTCTTCTTCATCAATTACAACTCCCATCCATTATACCCACTCTCTACGCACGATTTTGGCAACTTATACTCCATCTTCCCACTTCATTAACACAATTACCCTCTAACCCATTACTTCACACCACCACCTTACACCATCCTATCATATCTATATATTCAAACCCTCACAACCCAAGTTCACCACATATATTCAACTCAAACTCAGAAAGCCACGAATTAGGGTTCTTAGTGAGGGAATTCATATTGCACTTTAAGAGTGAGTCACTTATCTTCAATTTCTTCATCATCTATCACCATAATTGCCACAAAATCATCAAGTTTGGGGATAAACCACTGTGCACACCAAGTGTTCGATAGTTTGTATGAGTGAAGTTTGGGGGAATTAGTGTTGTTAAGGCTTCCTGAATTCAATGACATCTAAACCCACATCAAAGAGGCAACGGGGAGAGAGTTCCGAAACAACACCACCATCATGAACCTTCGACCAACGTAAATTCATAAGTACCGTCGCCGCCGACCGTTACGACTACATGGCAACAAAAGCACTCACACCGGAGCGGGGGTTGGCACCGGACCATGTCGACGGTGAGATGATGCAACAGATATATCAGAAAGGCTGGAACAAGTTCACAGAGGAACCCAAGGGCTCCGTTGTAAGTATGGTCAAGGAGTTTTATGCTAACATCGAGGACAAGGCCCCTTTCAACGCTTTTGTGTGGGGAAGATTAGTCCCATTTAGTGCCGATGTCATCAACACATATTATCAGTTATGGGTGCCTCGACATTGCAATTATGCTCACTTACGTGACAATGATCTCGATTATTAGGCCATTCTAAAGGAAATTACTAAACTGGGCACAAAATGGATCAAGGGTCGAAAAGGGGGCACATTTTTTCACAACAAGGATCTCAGCAGATATGGTAAGATATGGTATGCTTTCTTGTGCGCCAAATTATTTCCATCCACACATACGTCCGATGTGACCAAGGAGAAGGCAGTGCTCTTGTATGCCATTGTACAAGATTTCATGATCGACGTCGGAGCAATAATCAGTTTTTCAATCCAATGGTGCTTACGCAAACATTTCTCGGGCGGCTTGCCACACCCGTCACTCATTTGTGGGTTGTGTAGGCAAGCGGGAGTTTGATGGTCCGATGATGAACCTACCCTGATGCCGCTTCAGACACCAAACTCGAGAATGATTGTGTGGTACTCGGTGTGGGCAGGTGGTGAATTACATCCGAGAGGATTAGGCTTTATATTTCCCTCAACTTCGGAGGATGAGGCTGAGGCTGAAGATACTTCCGATGATGATGAGTTTCAGGAGGATGCACCGACGGGAGAACTAGGAGCAGAGGAGGTACCACAGTTCGAGGCAATATCTAGCCTTCAGTTCCTTAACTTTCAGCGACAAGTGGTTGAGCAAAATAAGCAAACACAATGAGAGATGAGGCGACTCGTAACTAGACAGGACCACATGTTCAAGGCTATGAACCTATCGTTTACATCATTGAACGCAACGCTCCAAAGCTTCAATCCAAATGGTCAATTCCCATACCAGCAGCCAACCCCAATGCCACGATTTCCACCAAGTGACTCTGATGAAGAAGAACAACAACCACCACCACCACCACCGACTTAGGCGATTATAGGGAAGTCCTCACATTTTAATTGTTATATCTACACAATGAGGGCATTGTAATTTTCAAGTTTGGGGGAGGGGGGATTTACTTTCATGTTTGCATTTCATGTTTGCATATTTAAGTTATTAGCTAGGTTTGCATAGTAGTTTATTATTAAGTTTAGGATTATCAAATGTTGCATTCATGTAATCATATAGTTGCATAGTAGCTTAGGAGCATAAGTAGTTTGTAATTATTATTGCATTCATGTTATGTTTACCCTATCTAAAAAAATATTTAAACTTTGTGTTAGTTTTGCACATGTCCAACAGTTGTTGTAGTTCAATGTTATTTTGGTCAGTGACGAGATTGGGATTAAGTAGGTAAATACAATACCCAATATTAGAACTATGATGTAATTTCGAGTTATGAATTGAATCTTTTGCATGTTTGACACTGGTATAAAAAGGTTTGCACGCCAATAACACTTATGTGGACTGATTAGTTCAAAGTTATTCATAAGGATGATCTAAAAGATAATGCTAGTTTGAATGAAAGAATAATAGGAACAAGTAGTGATGGCTAAAGTTAGACAAGAACCTAAGTTTGGGGGAATATTTTGGGTATATAAGCTATCTAAATAATAATAATAATAATAATAAACACTGTGGCGTGCTTGTCTAGTTTTCTAGCCTTTGTTACTTGGGTAAGTAAGTCCGAGGGGATTGCCTTTACACCTAGCGCCCTAAGGTCTTAATGGTCTGAGAGTCGTTGGTCTAAAGCTCGTTAAGGTAGCATTGAAAAGCCTAAGGGAATAAGATATTGCATAACTATGTGTGTATATTATCTAAAAAAATGAATAAAACGGGAAATAAAGAGCAAAAAGCCCCCGTAAATGAAAAATGAAGCTTAAGTATCCTTTGTTGACCCTCGATATTGGCAATTATTTGAATTTAGTTGGATCTAGCTTGTTTTTGGATTTCTTGAGTTTACACTGTATAATGCCTTCAAAGAGAGTTGTTATGTATTAAATTTGCAATTGCATCAGTTAGCATGAATGTTGAGCACACACACACTATACCAATAAAAACGGTTTAAGACTTCAGGATTGATAAGAAGTTATAAATTGATTTTGATAGGAAGTGTTGTAATGTTTTCTTGATTTCTCTAAGGTCGAAGGAATAATTTTGATTCTATGATACGGTTGGATTCGTAGACATATAGATTGGATACA
Organism: Panax ginseng; assembly: GCA_020205605.1. Lineage (NCBI taxonomy): Eukaryota > Viridiplantae > Streptophyta > Magnoliopsida > Apiales > Araliaceae > Panax > Panax ginseng. The sequence continues at coordinate 84,919,361 of CM035139.1, read as the reverse complement.
TTACATATCATTGCATTGCATTGCATTGAATGTTAGTTTGTTTTGTGCTCGAGGAGTAGCATGTTTTATGTTTGGGGGATTTTGATAAGTGGGTCTTATACCCACGAATCAGTTCCTAAGTTAAGCTTAATCGATGTAATTCTTTGTGTTTATGTTTGTTTTTATTCGTTTAGTGTGATTTTATTTTTTAGGTGTAGTGGTGTTGGAAATGATCAATAAAGATGGATTTAAGGTGCATTGTGGCGAAAAACTTAGCAAGTATTGGAGCTTAAGGAAATCATAAGACAGTGTGAAAGCTCGTCAAGGTGGGCCTATTTATGCCATACACCCCCGCCGGGACGGGGGGTCTTCAATTACAACTAACAGGAGCCTAGCCTTTCGGGACGGGCCTATTTAAGCCAAGACCCCCATCGGGGCGGGGGGTCCCAAAACATAACTGTCCTAGTTTGATTCCAACACTGCTGGGACATGAGCTTTAGTATTTGAATGGCTTTGGGACTCTAAATGAGGGAGGATTGCACTCAGATTGTGGGTGTAAACATATAACTACATAAAAAAGATAACAAGACCATGACGGTGGAAGGCAATTAACAGAGATTAAGGATAGATTTTCAGAGCAACCATTGGAGAGAAAATTTTAAAGGACTTTTCATATCGATTGCAGATTAAGGCTAACGCGAAGGGTGTTCTTTATTATTCCTTTTTTTAGTCTTAAATTTGTAATTGAAAGGATGATATCTTTAATTTATTTAGTGTTTATTTCATTTAAGATGAACTAAATTACTTTTTAGACTTATGATGGATCTTTAAGTGGAATGATGGTTATGTAACTTTGATTTTCAATTTAATAAGCTATTATCCAGTTTATCTATATTAATTTGAGCTTGAATTTATGAATTGCCTGATCAACAGTTCTTTGGGGACTTGTATGAATTCGAGAGAGGAAGTACGAGTTTAGACTTAGTTAATATAGCATGTGTTCTTGACTTTTGTGAATGAACAGAATCTTGATGAATGTTAGGGTAGAGATATGCTTGACAACGCATGTAATCAGATAAAGGACTTAAACTTAAACCTTCTTTAATTATAATTTACATAGAGATGTAGTGAGTTAGTTGATTAAGGTGTTTAACTTGTTTCTATCTAAATTGTGGATTTGAGTTAATACGGTATTAGTACATCGAGAGGTGGCTAGTGCTACATACGTGTTCTTGATTAATAAACTGGGATAGTGAATTGAACTCGAATAAAGGTGTAAAAATCAAAGTGAAGCTTAGGGTGAAGTCGTAGTTTCCAATTCTTCTATAATTGTTTGAAATTTTAGTTTTAAGATTTGTGATTGTTTTGTGATCATAGTATTTTTAATAATTTAGTTTTTACAATTTTAATCATTAATTTGGATAGTTTAATAAAATTAGGATTAATAGGAAACTGATACTTGTGAGGTTAAAATTCTTACTGATTTCTCTGTGGGAACGATACTCTACTTACTATTATATTACTTGTTGACCACGTATACTTGCGTGTTGTACGTAACTAGATTTTACCCAACATGTGGCAGGTTGCCCACGTAGATATTCTATTGATGTGCATCGTGGCCTATTTATACATGTCGTTATACAGGGACCATCTAGACATTGGCCTGATTATAGTAGTCCATCTTAGGGAGGGTTGCACTATTTTGCCCATGATATTGGCAGAGACCTTGAGGTCGACCACCTTTTACCATACCCATTCTGTGGCATTTTAAAAGGGGAGTTGTGACAACCTGAAATTTAGAGGATCTTGAATGATTAAATTAAAGGTTAAAGAATAAAACCTAGATTAGAAATAGAGGATTAATTAAAAATTTTAAAGAACCTATACGGTTTAATTTAAATTTTTAAGCAATGTAAAGGAATTAAATGTCAATGATAGAATTGTTGAATAGTAAGAAATGAGAAGATAAAGAATAGATGTGAGATAATATGGGTTTTGAAAATTCAAAACTCTAGAATGGATTTATATGTTTATTTGAAGGTATATTATGAATAAGGTATTATGGTACCTTTAAATTTAAATGAATTAATCGATGAAAGCGATTATGTTAGAAATTTTTGTAATGATATATGTGGAAATTTATTAAGGAAATAAATTTCAATGAAGAGATACTATAAGGATAAAGTGAATGTGTATATGTATATGTATATATATATTTAGTGATGTGCTATATATATTTTAGCAAAAGAAATGATTAATTAAATTAATCATATAAGGATATTAGATCATATTAATTATTTATCTATGATACTTTGTGATTTATGTGAAATATGTATGTGATTAAATAAATAAATAAATATATTAAGTATATATATATATATATATATATATATATATATATATATATATATATATATATAAAAAAAACTAAATAGAAAGTTATATAACCGAATTATACATTAGGTATGTGAATTAAATAACTTAAAGGGTTATCTTTATTTAGTGGTCCTAGTATTTTAATTTTATACTCATGACCTAATCTAAGAGATTTGTGGAACAAGTCTCAACATTAAATTATTTTGTATGAATGTGAGTAAGTGAATATGAATATTATGTGATTGTTTATATTAGTTTATTATATAAACAAATAAAAGAAACTAATGTAACCTAATTATATATTAGGAATGAGAAATTTAATAACTTAAGGGTTATAGTATGAGAGAATAATGGTATTTAAAATATATGTGACGCCCCCAAAATAGGTATACATCACCCATTCTGAGTCGCCAAATACATGGTACAGAAAAACAACTACAACTTTATTAATACAATTGTCGTGCAAAATACGACAACACATACTGTGAGTTTAAATACAAATATTATCTTCTAGACAATATCAACACCCAAATAAAGTCTTCATTACAATTATTGATGTACTATTTTACAAAAATAGTGAGGACTGCTAAAACAACTGCTCAGACCATCACTCTATACCCCGATCGGTTTCTCGCTATGTTCTCGCTTCCTGAGAAGAAAAATGGAACAAAAAAGAAAAGGGTGAGCTCAACTAGCCCAATAAAGAATATTTTGACTAAGATAATATACAACAAATTATCCTTAGTCTTCAACAGGAAAAAAATCTGATATAGTATAATCGACAACAAGTTTTAGATCAACAACTGCAGCGGAAACAACAATTCATTAGAAGAGTTAAGTAGAGAATGAAATCTACCATCATCTATGAATTTAAAAGTCCATCATCAATATTTTATCTCTGTAACATCAATCAATATACATCTTTGCACTACGGTCCAAAGATATTCATTTGTATCACCAGTTGGTTATGTCCATCTCAACACCTGCTCATCTTTGCATTACGCCAAAGATATTCATCAGTAATCATTCATCTTTGCACTACAAAGCCAAAGATATTCATTAAGTACCACCATTAAGGATCGAGGATGATGAAAAACATTTTAGAGAACGAATCCAAGAAGATGTAAGGACAAATATTAGGGATTCAGATTTTGCTTATCCAAATTCAATAATACTCCATAATAACCAAGTGTGAAGTAGAATTCAAAAATAAAGATCAAAACATGGATACAATCAAAGATAATAACCATAAAAGACATCTAGGACGAAAAAGAGAAAATTTCATTTTTCGGTGAATAGTGTCGTATTCGTGAATAGTGCCGTATACGTGAATAGTAACCCCGACACAAAAGTTCCAAATTTGATTAAAAAGTTCAAACCAATATTTTGGCATAATGATATTAAAGAAAATAATATCATTTAAGAAAAAAATAACATCCCTTACCTCAAAGAATCAAGATTTTTGAATGAAAGGCTCAAGTGATGTCGAATGAAACTTGTAATCGAATAAAGAACTCTCAAAGTATCTAAATACTCACAAAATACGCTCGATAATATAGAGAGAGAAGAGAGAGAAAGCTTATGTTTCGTGTGATTTTCAATTCTAACTTAGCCTCTCTATTTATAGGAAAATGTTAAAGACGTCAAGGCATTGACCGCTACACCGATGGCTTTACCTCGCTACTATTGCCACCCACCACATTTGAAATAAAATTCAGCACATTTCTTCACCAACCACAAGTGGGGCCCACTCAATTCTAGAATTTTCTACCAAAATCATTTATAAACCTAATTTCGAATCACCACCTCTTAAATTCATAACAAATCATACGCTCATTTTTAACGCTCAAAATTTGTGGACATATACTCAACTTATATATGTATAACATATCCAAAATCACAACGATCCAACTATTTGGATTAAAAATTATAACTCACGAATATATCGTAAAAAATAATGATTTGATTTTTAATACCTCCATTCCGACAAAAAATACTCGATAAAACCCTCAACATTAAATCCTTCAATTATAACCACATAAAACAAATAAATCCATCATTTATATCCACATCAAATAAATATTTCCTTATCATATAAATCAATAATTAATTATTCATAAATAATATCACAGAATAATAATTATGACAACCAGTGTCGCTCTCAGAAAGAGGGGGCTTTCAATAAGGATTTCTCCTCATCGGCACAAGCAATTAGGTGACCAAACCTCTCCTTAGATGTAACTTTCTAGACATTGCCAATAATGTTATCTAATAATATTATTCAAATAATATGAATTATTTATCCGATAATGGGAAATATCGTGCGTTGATAATTATTGAAACAACAATAATATAAAATATCAACGCAAAGAATTATTGAATCAATAAAATAAAATATTGAAAAGTAATTATCGTAATAATTATCGAGTAATGCCTTCACGTAAGAATCAATAATTCAAAAATATTGCAGCAATACCGTGTGCCATCACTGCAACCACGCCAGACACTATATTTTAACCACCGGGTATTCCAATAGTGCTAACGGTAATAACTACGCCGTTATTTATAAAAACTCAAACTTGTCGTTTTCTTCATCCGATAATTATTCTGTTATAAGGCCCACGAATGGTCAAGCTACCGTCATTTAATATTCCCCGACAACAATATTCCACGACCAAACGAATATTCCCCGACAAAAAATGAATATTTTATAACCACTTGCTTATTTTGTAAAATTTGCATATTTCACCCATAACCAAAGTATTATATCAAATTAACTCCTAATTATTTCAAGATAATAAATAGAGAAAATTTAATTTTATTCATAATAAGTTGGGGTCTTACAATATATTACAACCGTTAATATCACACACTATCAAAAGATATTATCGCTTAAACTTAAGCTATCTACCATCCACTCCCTTCACCAGTCTTCTTTTTACTAGGACACTTGTTGAATCCGAGACCCGTTCTCCCACATGAAAAACACTTTCTCATATTCGGCTTAGGACAATGTAGGGAAATGTGTCCTTCCTGCTTACAATTGAAGCACACGTTCTTCCAGATCATGCATTCTCCCAAGTGAGTCTTTCCACACTTGCTACAAACTTTCTTCTTCTTCGAGTTTGAATTTTCAGAGTTATCACTGTCGTGATCCCTCTTTCTCTTATTCTTGCCCTTCTTGATTGTTCCTTCAGATGATCCACCACCTTCAGTCTTCATCCTTTCCACTTGCACCTTCAGCTAGTTCCTTTCTTCAGTCATCTCGCGTAATGCTCGCTCCGTCTTCCATAACTCCTCCAAGAGAAATACTTTACTCTGGAGTTCTTGTACTTCCGCGGATACTTGATCTTACTCTACCACTTTAGTCTTATTCTTTTTCTCCATCGTAGCTTCTTCGGACTCTCCTCCTCATCATTACTCAGATACATCTCGGGATAATCGTCATGATCACTCCCCAGATTCACCATAGGTTCATCTTTCCCCACTTCTTCAACTGACTCGCTTTGCGCTAGCACCTTGGTTACTGGCACTGGTGCAATAGCCACTAGCATCTCCGTACTCATTTCATCTTCTCCCGACATCCTACAATCAGTTTAAACAACTTGATTAGTACTTCACCAGTACATAATTCTCATACTATGCGTCCACATATCTCACTATTGATATATTTTGGCAACCCCTCACTTAGTACTCTAAATGAATATTCTCTATCTCGTTTATGGTTATAATCCTAGGGTTTCCCCCCACTTAAGGTTTATAACCTATAGCTCTCCTACCATCTTGTGATACCTTGGTCACTACAGCTTTGATACCAACCTGTGACACCCCCAAATCCGGGTTACCTGCCCCCCGAGTTTGGTGCTCACGATACACAATATAATAAGCATCTAACTACCCATTCATTGATGAATAGAATATTACACCACATTAATTTATAAAGTTAATACATTAGCCCCAGGTTATCTAACCTTAACATTACAAACATACCCTTTAGATATACATAAAGGGTTTACAAATACAACATAATATATATATATATATATATATATATATGTTAAACATAGCTATTACAACATAACACCTTTGCCTTTGCTCTTCGCAGCACCTCCAGCCACTTCGTCCCTAACTGAAATGTTTTATTTAGCAAGGGTGAGCAACAAATTAGCCCCGCAAGTTAAGACATACAATGAATGTATAAGAATCAGAACAACAGACTATCTAATTTGATAGAATAACTCCAAAGTTCGGGGAACTTTGAAATAGCTGAACATTTTGTTCTTCTTTAACTAATCTTCTCACAACCTATGCAACAAATAACGAAAGGATACAATACTTTCAAAGTTTCTACGATATTCTATTGAATAATAATTTAGAAATACTCTTCAAAGTTTATGATGAATGATCTTACAAGATCTTGAAATTCTCTTCTTGAGTAACTATCAAAGATTTACTCTGATATACCCAAATAACAGTATGGAAATATTTTCCAGAGTTTATGTTGAGTGATCACAAGGGATCTTGAACTTCTCTTCTCGAGTAGCTATCAAAGATTTACTTTGATATACCCAGGTGTATCAGATAACCATAAAGATTAAATCATACCCCTCTGCAAGTATAACAAATGATCAGCTTCATTATATGCTATATTATGCATAATATTCAATCGCGCGCAAAGGCCGAATATTTGACCAAATACGATCCCTTTATATAAAAGGTTGTTCTTCTCAGTCTTTGAATCAGAATTTGATTTAACAACGAAATACAATGATTTCAATATCTAATCTCTTCTCTTCTCCACCCTATCAAGTTTTCTTTTTTGATCTAGCCGAAATAATTGGCATTGATCTATCAATAATAATTGATTTCTCTTTTCTTCTCTTCTCAAACCTATCAAGTTCTATCAAATGTTCGTCTAGCCAGAACAATTGGCTAAGACATTTCACAACAGAATTTAACAATATACAGAATTTGACTATACTATTTGCAATCACTAATAGCTTCTACGGATGTAAATATCCAATAACAATTATTCTCCAAATATATATTCTCAGAGTCAGTAATTCAATTTGAATTAATAAACATGAACTAACTGCGAATAATCAACAATAAATTCTCAAACGTGGTTTAATCAACAATAATAAACAACTATAATATTTGAACAAATATAACTCAAGGTTGAGTTAGGAAACTTGCCTTCGCGTTGATTACTACTACACAATATACTTATCTTCTTTCACAAGACCTATATTGTGACGCCCCCAAAATAGGTATACATCACCCATTCTGAGTCGCTAAATATATGGTACAGAAAATAACTACAACTTTGTTATTACAATTGTCGTGCAAAATACGACAACACATACTGTGAGTTTAAATACAAATATTGTCTTCTAGACAATATCCACACCTAAATAAAGTCCTCATTACAATTATTGATGCACTATTTTACAAAAATAGTGAGGACTACTAAAACAACTATCTAGGACCATCACTCTATACCCCGACTGGTTCCTGCTATATTCTCGCTTCCTGAGAAGAAAAATGGAACAAAAAGAAAAAGGGTGAGCTCAACTAGCCCACTAAAGAATATTACAACTAAGATAATATACAACAAATTATCCTTAGTCTTCAACAGGAAAAAATCTGATAGAATATAATAAACAACAAGTTTTAGATCAACAACAACATCGAAAACAACAATTCATTAGAAGAGTTAAGTAGAGAATGAAATATACTATCATCTATGAATTTAAAAGTCCATCATCAATATTTTATCCCTATAACATCAATCAATATTCATCTTTGCACTATGGGCCAAAGATATTCATTTGTATCACCAGTTGGTCATGTTCATCTCAACACATGTTCATCTTTGCTCTACGGGCCAAAGATATTCATCAGGTAATCAATCATCTTTGCACTACAGGCCAAAAATATTCATCAAGTATCACCATTAAGGACCGAGGATGATGAAAAACACTTCAGATAACGAATCTAATGAGATAAAAGGACAAAGATTAGGAATTCGTACTTTAGATAATCCAAGTTTAAAAATTCTCCATAATAAACCATAATGGAGTAAAATTCAAGAATTAAGATCAAAACATGGATACAATCAAAGATAGTAACCATAATTAACATCTGGGACAAAGAAGTGAAAATTTCATTTTTCGGTGAATAGTGTTGTATTTGTGAATAGTGCCGTATACGTGAATAGTGTCGTATACGTGAATAGTAATCCCGACACAAAAAGATAGAAATTCCACAATAAAATTCATATCAATATTTCAGCATAATTATATTGAAGAAAATAATATCATTTACGAAGAAAATAACATCCCTTACCTTAAAATAATGTGATTTTTACGATCTAATATCTGATGTAAAGTCGAATGAAACTTGCAATCAATAAAGAACTCTCAAAGTATCCGAATACTCACAAAATACGCCGATAATATATATATATATATATATATATATATATATATATATATATATATATATATATATATATATAGAGAGAGAGAGAGAGAGAGAGAAAACTTGTTTTTGATGTGATTTTCAATTCTAACCTAAGCACCTATTTATAGGAAAATGCTAGAACGTCAAAGGAGACTAAATTAATAAAATATTATTTTTTTCTTTCTTTCCTCTATGCACACTTTATTTGAATTATTGAGCAGCCATCTTTGAAGAATTTTTGCAGCCCACATGTTTTCAAACAAAAGTGGGTCCCACCCAATTTTAATAAAAAAATATTTAATTTTTGAAACTTCAATAATTCATAATAAATAGCCCTTTTATCAGAAAAATACGGATTTTATGTCCATTCCATTTGAAATTGAATTCTCTACAACTTTGTAGTTTTAAGTTTTTCTAAATTCCAAACAGAAAATATTCGAATTCCACATATGGGCGATTTTTAATACCTTCATTCTGAAAAAATAATGATAAAACACCTCAGCATTAAATCCTTCATTTATATCCACACAAAATAAATATTTCCCTATCCATCCACATAAAATAAATATTTCCTTATCATATAAATCAATAATTAATTATTCATAAATAATATTACAGAATCATAATTATGACAATAAGGTCGTTCCCAAGAAAGAGGAGGCTTTCCGATAAGGATTTCTCCTTACTGGCATGTAATTAGGTGACCAAACCCCTCCTAGATAGAACTTCCTTAGACATTGCTAATAATGCTATCTAATAATATTATTCAAATAATATGAATTATTGATTTGATAATGGGAAATACTGTGCAATGACAATTATTAAAACAACAATAATATAAAATATCAACGCAACAATTATTGAATCAATAAAATAAAATATAATATTGAATAAAGAATTACCGTAACAATTATTGAGTAGTGCCTTCACGTAAGAATCAATAATTCAAAAATATTGTGCAATACCGGTAATGCTACTTTGCAACCACCACGACCAGCATTATCGTATTTTAACCACGAGGTATTCCAATAAAGTTAACGGTAAAACTTTCACCGTTATTTTTATAAAAGATATTTTTGTCGCTTTCTCAATCCGATAATAATTCCGCCAGGGGTCCACTAATGATTGTGCCGTCGCATTTAATATTCCATGTTAAAACAAATATTCCCCGACCAATTGAATATAATATAACAACTTCATGATTTTTTGAAAAATTTATAAATATTACCTACAACTATAACATTATATTAAATTCACTCCATAATATTCAAAAATGATATTTATAAAAAAATCATCTTTTTTCATAAAAGTTGGGGTCTTACAACCTCTTCTTCCTATGAAATTTTGCCCTCAAAATTAGGGTACATACCTAGTATGATGAATAGGTGAGGATACCTTGATTTCATTTCAGATTCTAACTCCCAGGTCATTTCCTCAACAACGTGGTTTCTCCACAAAACATTGACTTGAGGTATAACCTTGGAGCGTAAAATATGCTCCTTATTATCCAAGATTTTAACAGAAACCTCTTCATACGTTAAATCTTCCGTTATTTCGTCCGGTTCTAACTCAATAATGTGGTTCGAGTCTTTCACATATTTACGTAACATAGATATGTGAAAAACGTTATGAACACGAGACTTACTTGGCGGTAAGGCGAGTCTATAGGCCACAGTTCCTACTCGTTCGAGGATTAGAAATGGGCCAATGAATCGAGGATTGAGCTTTCCTCTATTTCCAAATCTCGTAACTCCTTTCCATGGAGCAACACATAACAACACATGTTCTCCAATATTGAATTCCACGTCCTTTCGATGAAGATCAACATAACTCTTTTGTCGATCTTGTGAGGTTTTTATACGTTGTCGGATCGTTTGAATCTTTTTCGTAGTCAAAAGTACCAACTCCGGTTCCAACAACGTTGCTTCACCCACCTCATCCCAACATACTGGAGAACGACACTTTCTTATATACAACGCCTCGAATGGAGCCATGCCAATACTTGCTTAATAACTGTTGTTGTAGGAAAACTCCACCAATGGTAAGAACTTGTCCCAACTTCCCAACTTCCCAACTTCCCTTGAATTCAAGGACATATAGTCTTAATAGATCTTCAAGAGTTTGAATAGTCCTCTTTGCCTGCCCGTCCTTTTAAGGATGATAAGATGAACTAAATCGTAAATCTGTGCCCATAGCTTTTTGCAAACTAACCCAAAATCTTGAAGTGAATCTTGGGTCTCGATCAGAAACTATGGATACTTGCATACCATGCAATCTTATAATCTCGTTTATGTACATACGAGCAAGACGTTCAAGTGTATAAGTTTCTCGTATAGTTAAGAAATGAGCCGACTTGGTCAATCTATCAACAATGACCCAAATCACATCTATGCCTTGAGAAACCTTGGGAAGATCGGTAACAAAATCCATGGTAATGTGCTCCCACTTCCATTCTGGAATTTCAAGTGGTTGCAATGGACCTTTTGTTACTTGATGCTCCACCTTGACTCGTTGACAAGTTAGACACCTTGAGATAAACTCTGTGATCTCTCTCTTCATATTGCTCCACCAAAATGTATGTCGAAGATCACGATACATTTTGGTACTCCCAGGATGGATTGCAAACAGTGTGTTGTGCGCCTCTATCATGATTTTATACTTTAAATCAGGGTCGTTATGAACACAAAGTCTGGAGTTGACTCGAAGTATTCCTTCTTCATCGATTCTTGCTTCCGGTATAGCACCTTCTTGCACTTTCTTCCTCATATGCATCAGCTACAGGTTTGTGGCTTGAGCAGCTTTAACTTTATCGATTAAAGTCGGTTCAACTCATATATTTGCCATCATCACGTAGGTCCCTGGAGACTTTAACTCTATTTCCATCCTTTGCAAGTCATATAAAATGGGCCTTTGCGTTGACAATATCACACTCATACCCGCATATGATCTTTTACTCAATGCGTTAGCTACTACGTTCGATTTACCAGGATGGTATTGAATGGTATGATCATAATCTTTCAACAGTTCAAGCCAACATCGTTGCCGCATGTTGAGTTCCTTTTGGGTGAAAAAATATTTAAGTCTTTTATAATCCGTAAAGATCTCCACTTTCTCCCCATATAAGTAATGCCTCCAAATTTTAAGTGCGAAGACAACAGCTGCCAACTCTAAATCATGAGTAGGATAATTCCTCTCATATTCTTTGAGTTGTCGAGAGGCATAAAGCTATGACTTTCCCATGTTGCATGAGAACACATCCTAACCTTTGGTCAAGAAGCATCACCATTGTAGATGACAAATCCTCCGAGCCGGATGGTATTGTCGTAACAGTCTTTGAAATGAGTCTCCTCTTGAGTTCTTGAAAACTCTTCTCACATTCCACGCTCTAACCGAATTTTGTATCTTTCCGAGTCAGCTGAGTTAATGGAGTAGCGATTCGAGAAAACCCTTCTACGAATCTCCAATAATAACCTGCTAAGCCGAGAAAGCTACGTACTTCGGTCACTGATTTAGGTTACTCCCAGCTTTGAATAGCTTCAATCTTTGCTGGGTCAATAGATATTCCATGACTTGATACTACGTACCCAAGGAATGCTACTTCATCAAGCCAGAACTCACATTCTTCAACTTGGCATAAAGTTTATTTTCACGAAGCTTTTGGAGTATCAGCCTCAAGTGTTGCTCATGATCTTCACGACTTTTGAATATATATGAGGATGTCATCAATAAAGACGACCACACAGTGATCCAAATAATCCTTGAATACTCGGTTCATCATATCCATGAAGGCAGCAGGAGCATTAGTTAATCCAAAAGACATGACTAGGAATTCATAACGCCCGTACCGAGTTCTGAAAGCCGTCTTTGGAATGTCATCGGTTCTAATCTTTAACTGATGATATCCGGAATGAAGATCGATCTTTGAAAAGAATTTTGTGCCTTGCAACTGGTAAAACAGGTCATCAATACGTGGCAATGGGTACCTATTCTTGATGGTGACATGATTCAACTCCCGATAATCAATACAAAGTCGTATACTCCCATCTTTCTTCTTCACGAATAGAACAGGAGCACCCCAAGGAGACGTACTAAGAAGAATGAAACCGATGTCTAACAATTCCTATAATTGGGTCTTTAACTCCTAAAGTTCAATAGGAGCCATTCGATATGAGGCTTTGGAAATGGGTTTCGTACCAAGTTCAAGGTCGATACAGAATTCAATTTCTTGCTCTGGGGGTAGGCCAGGAAGTTCTTCAGGGAATATGTCAGGAAATTTATTAACAATAGAAATATAATTCAAAACTGACGGATTTTTATTTAAATCTGTGACATGAGCTAAGAAAGCTTGACATCCATTTTTCAATAAACGAATAGCTTTATGGCTTGAGCTGACAGTGATTGATTTTAATGGTTTGGTTGCTTGAATTCGCATAATAGGTTGGTTAGGAATATGAAAGCTAACAACCTTACGAAAATAATCAATTTTTGCATGATGAGTAGATAACCAATCAATCCCTAGAATTACGTCAAATGCAAGTATTTTCAATGAAATAAGATCGACAGGTAATGTGAGGGTACCGATTTGAACCAAACAAGACTTATAAACATTGGATGTAATGAAGGTTTCTCCCAACAGAGTTTCAACAGATAAGTCAAAGTCTAATTTCTCCGGAGTCAATTTTAAATGTTGAGCGCAAGTAGGAGAAATAAAAGAATGGGTATAACCGATATCAAATAGGGTATATACTTCGCTAGAGTTTATGATAAGTTTACTCGTGATGACCTCGTTTGGGTTCCTTAGTTTTTGGGAGGTCACAACAAACGCTCTCCCTTGAACTACCGGTTTTGACTTTTCTGGGACGACCTTTGGTGCCTCCATCCCAAATTTGGACTTGTCTCCACAAAAAATTTAGGTGACATTCTCACCACAATTATAACACACTTTGGACCGCATCGCTAATTTGGACCGATGTGTCCCTCCCCCGCATTTGATAAATATTATTTAAACCATAAAATCCTTCCTTAACAATAGTGTTTGGTTACGTAATTCCATCATCAAAATCTATCTTCTTGAAATGTTATCTATTATCTTGGCCATGATTACCACCAAAGTGGTTACCATTCAAATGCATATTGATTCCCTCAAATTTGTTATCATAACGATGACACTTAAAATGACACTCCCAAATCTAGGTACTTCATCATAACAAGATTTGGTGCTCACAATTCAAACATTCATACTTTCTACCCAAATAAATAATATTTAAATCATAAAATCTTCCTTTAAATAGGGTTACAAAATTAAGGTTCATCCCGGTGTTATCCAACCTTTAAACGTCATTCACATGCGGAATTAAAAAATTATTACATAACATCATTAAAATAAAGTCTAAGATCATCATAATAAATAAAAGTACAAATCAACATCACTTGTATAATTTTCCTTTCCTTTCGCTAGTGAATCATCACCTTCTCCACTTTAGAGAATGAGTTTATAATATGCAAGAGTGAGCAAAACAATTGCTCACGGATATAACAATGAATCAACAAGAGAATAACAATAATAACTCGCCAACTAATAGGCTCATCAAAAATGGATAGTACTCAATAATGATAATCATGAATTGAAATCCAAAATATGGAATAAACATAACCGAGGGTCATAAGACCATGAACTATGTCCACAATTGCCAGAGTAATCTTTCAACTCCAACTTTAATAAATCATAAGACTATAAGGACTCCTCGTACTTAGGGGATCACCCTTTCGCACTCATGTATTGTGCATTAAACATTTAACGCCACGCGTAAGTTATCCCCTAATAATAATAGGGTTGTTCATCTCAAGATTTAGAGTACAAGTCCGCACTCAAAAGAGAGTTTGGTTTGGATAAGCTTTCAAGGGTAATTTGAAGTTCAACGAACATCAACTAGAGGACTAGTTGAATTAATAGTGTTTGAGAATCATAATGATGTTTAATAACAACATATAACATAGAACAATTGAGAATCATAAATGAACTGACTATACATGTTAAACTCATGCTTGAAATAACTATAGAGCATAAGTATTTAACAAAATGAAGAAAATAGTAAACCTTTGCTTTGAACAATAAATAAGCTAAGGTTAGAGTCTTATAACATTTAGAAATGAAATTACGATTGTACCATAACCAATAAAGCAAGTCAAACTAAAAACTTGCCCAACAAGGTATTAAATTCATGCAAGGGTTAAAACAATTCAATAATAGAGACGAGAGTTCAAACTGTGTTCATTATACAAGAATATAACTCAAGAAACTTGCTTAACCATAAACAAGTTAGAATAAATCAACAAAATGAGAATTCAAATAGCATTAGAGTTAAAATTTGCTCGAATGAGCTCTAGGGACAATTGTCTTATTCAATCAACAGCTTGAAATAGAAAGCTTGCTCAAACAAAGAATAAAGCTACATAATGTAATAATGGAACTAGCTCAACGAAAAGTAAAGAATTAGGAAACTTTCTCAATGTAAAAGATAGAGTTTAGAAACTTGCCTTGAGCGTAAGCTATAAAATTAAACTCACGATAACCTACATATAATTTTAGAACCATAATACCTATTAGATGTGCTAACATACCATAACATGTTCATTTCTAGCTAAAATTATCATTGAAGCACAAGTCCTTCATTACCATTTATATTTCGTAAAAATCCAAGTGTTTTACTCAAGAACACTTGTCTAACGCTTATTATGTATACTAAGTTACCACATAACGCGCTTCTCGATTTACTAACCATTTTTGCAACTTTGAACTTACTAACCCTTAATTTCACTATGTTATGTTAACCTTAACATTACACATTTTAACATGCTAACATAATTTTCAAACCATGCCATGTTGTTAACTCAAGATCAAGCAGCAATAAAGCAGTAAACCAAAATCTCAAATGTAGTATGGGCGCAATGCTACGCCACATAAAAAGGCTTGGGACCCACAAGAATACTAACGCTATTTTTTTGTTTATAATTTTTTGCCAAGCACTGCCAATGCAAGCAATGCACGTGTTCGATTGACGCAGAGAGGCTAATGAACAAGAGCTCGACTTTTAGCCCAACAAACACAAATTTCACCCACCAAACAAAGAAAATTAACACGTAAAATAAATATACAACTATCATAAACATGATTGCTCACCTATTCAATCACTTAGCACAATTTAACAACAACTAAAGCTATTTTAATTTCTCAATTTTCATGTTTTTCATAAAAACTCAATTTTCTTGATATTCATTCTAGAAATCATCACCGTGAATTCATTATTTGGCCAAATCACTCCATTTCAAATTACGTTATGTTCAGATCTCAATGAACTAACATATACAAACTTCAATTTATAATTTCACATATGAATTGACCAATAAAATTGATACTTTTCATGAACATATGAAGAACATATAAACATACGACATCATCATTTTTTCTTCTATCAGAAACAAGATTAGCATGCAATTATTTGTTTAAACACAACATCTAATCAATCATATAAATATGTATAACCACAATTATAACTAAGTTATGTCCAACAATTCAAAAATTCATTCACAGTAGTATAAGAAAATTTTACCGAGATACTCATAAATATATATCATCATAGTTATATAATATACCTTTTGTTGCTTAGCGTAAAATTTTGCTAACCCACCGAATCGACGTGAAAAATCCTAAGCTTTCTCTCAATTTCTCTCTCAACTCTCAATTCTCTCTAAACTCAAGCTTGGAAGATAGAATGCGTGAAAAAAAAGAAGCTAGACTAATATCCAATTAACATGCGTAATAATAAAGATATAAAACCGATATGGCCATAATAAGCCATCATATTATCAATCTATAACGCCTAACGATATATATTATATTAATTATTTTATTTTATTTATTATTTATTTTTTATTAAATTTCAAAATTAGAAATATCAAAAGCCATAAGGCTTGTTTGGCAAAACATTTAAATTTTAAAGAATTAAAATACTTTTAAGCCTTGTTTTGACAAAAACTAATTTAAACCTTTTTTATTTTAATTTACACTTTAATAAATAATCACATATTAGTTTATAATTAAATTAACCCATAAATTAATATTATATTTTAATTAAATATAGCCTTTTAGCAAAATCACAAAATTATAATTTTATTATAACTTTATTTAATAATTTAATATACCATCTCAATTATTAAATCAACAATATAACATCTCATGTTATTTTACATTCTCTAAATTATAAATTAATTTAATTTAGAAAATTCTCTAATAAATTTAGATTCATCAATTCAACAATAGACACACCAAATAAATATTTATATTATTCAATAAATATTTAATATTACACTTTGAAATTTTTGATCGTTACATCCTTCCTCCTTACAAGGATTCTCGGCCCCGTAATCACAATTCAAACAATCAAATCATCACATTCTCCCTACTTACAAAGATTCTGTCCCCGTAATCAAGACACAGTAAACTAAACAAATAACTCGTGATAATTCTTCATCATATCACTTCGAGTTCCCACGTAGCCTCTTCGACGCTGTGGTTCCTCCATATCACCTTCACGTAAGGTATCACTTTATTCCCCGAAAGCACTTGTTCTTTCCTCGTCGACTATCCGGATAGAATCTCTTCAGAAGACAAATCTTTTGCTGAATCGCAACGGTTCATACTGATCACATGCTTGTAATCGGGTTTATAAGGTCGCAACACCGATACATGAAAAACATTGTGCACATGTTTTAATTCGAGGGTAAAGCTACCTCATAAGCCACTTCTCCCACTCACAGAATTTCAAAAGGTCCAATAAACCTTGGTGAGCTTTCCTTTCTTGCAAAAATGAATTTTCCCTTCCAAGGAGAGACTTTCAGAAACACGAAACTTCCTCGCTTCAAATTCACGATTTTGCTCGTGTTGATCAAAGATACTTTTTCTCGTCGATCTTGAAAGCACCTACCAATCTTGCTCGATGAGTTTGACTACTTCAAATGGTCTGTTGAACCACCTTTGGCCCTAATAATTGACGTTCTCCAACTTCATCCCAAAGATAGTGGAGTTCTCAGACTTTTTCGCCAGATAACGCCTCGTATGGCGGCATACCAATGCTTGCGTGGTAACTGTTGTTGTATGCAAATTCCACCAACGAGAGATGATCATCCCAATTTCCTTTGAAATCCATGATGCACGCCCGAGCATATCTTCAAGCTGCCTCGATCGTTCTTTTCTCTTTGCCCATCGGTTTATGATGATGATAAGTCAGGCTCATCTTCAATCATGCTCCCCCATGCATTCTTGTAGTCTCTTCCAAAATTTGATGTGAACCTCGATCTCTATCTCGATACAATTGATACCGAACTCCATGTCTTGAGACGATCTCTTTTAACGATAATTTTGCCACCGATCAAGATTAAATCTAATCTTTATTGGCAAAAAGTGCGCATTTTGTCAATCATCCCACTATCACCCATATCGCATCATATCCTTTCTCGAGTCGCTTGGAAGACCTACCACAAAATCCATTGTGATATGCTCCCACTTCCATTCCGAGATTTCCAACTGGTTGAAGTAATCCGCTTGGTCGTTGATGCTCTACCTTCACTTTCTCTCGACATGTCAAACACTTTGCAACGATTCTCGCAACATCTCTTTTCATGTTCGGCCACCAAAAATGACGCCAGAAATCTTGATACATTTTCGTACTTCCAGATGAATCAATATCTTGAGCTATGAGCTTCCATCAAGATGTCTTCTTTAATATCCTATCAGATCATTGAACCCAAATTCGCCCCTCGAATCTTAGCATTCCCACAGATCGACTTGGTACTTCGCTTCTTTTTTACCTCGACTACACTTTTTCCTTTTATTTTCTTGCATTCTTCATCCTCAGAAGTGAAAGATTTTTTTCACTTTGTCCACCAAAGTTGGACTAGCTTCTATCTGAAACAATTTTTCATCTGACTCTTCCGAAATTTGATTTCCAACTCTAACCTTGCCATTGTTGTAATAAGCTCCTCCTTATCTCGTTAACAACATCAACTTTTCTCTTTCCTACCTACTCAAGGCATCTCTCGCAACCACGCTTGTTTTTTCGGATGATAAAAGATCTCACAATCATAATCCTTTATCAATTCCATCCATCTCCTTTGCACGCATGTTCAGTGTCTTTTCTCGTGTGAAAATATACTTTAGACTTTTTATGGTCTCAGTAGATCTCACATTTTTCTCCGTAGAGATAGTGTTCCATATCTTCAAAGGCAAACACAACCGCCGCCAACTCTAAGTCATGAGTCGATATCCTTTTTCATAGTCCTTCAATTGCCTTGATGCATACGCAATAACCTTTGCGCTCGCATATAAGGACACAACCCAATCCTTTGTGTGAAGCATCACTATACACCACAAAGTTTCCTCAGATTATCCTAAGAATGACAACACAAAAAGCCACAATCGAGCTTCTTCTTTAATTCTTGAAAACTTTCTTCACATTTCTCCATCCAAACAAACTTTATGATTTTCTTGTCAAATTTGTCAATGGAGTGGCAATCTTGGAAAATCTTGAATAAACCATCTATAATAGCCTCGCCAAACCCAAGAAACTTCTTACTTCGATGGAGTTCTTGGTTGTTCCCAATTTATCACAAATTTCAACTTTTGATGGATCCACGTAAATCCCATCCTTATCAATTACGTGTCCAAGAAATTGTACATCGCTCCAAACCAAAATTCACATTTAGAGAATTTCATGCATAACTTTTCTTTTTTCTTAACGCCTCCAACGCCGACGTAAGTGTTCCACGTGTTCCTCTTGAGTTTTAGAGTACACCAAAATATCATCGATGAACACCACCACAAATTTGTCCAAAATGGTTTAAACACCCTGCTCATCAAATCCATGAACGCCAGTAGGGCGTTTGTCAAACCAAATGACATCACTAAAAATTCATAATGTCCATACCTAGTTCTAATGCCCCTTTCAAGACATCCTCCTTCCTTACTTTCAATTGATGATACCCACTTCTCAAATCTATTTTCGAGAAATATCTAGCACCCTTCAATCGATCAAACAAGTCATCTATTCTTGGCAATGGATATTTGTTTTAATAGTGACTTTGTTCAATTCCTATAATCAATGCAAAGACGATCGACCCATCCTTCTTCTTCACGAATAACACCGGGGCTCCTACTGTGACACACTTGGTTGAATGTACTTTTTATCTAGCAGCTTTGCAATTGCACCATTAGTTCCTTCATTTCCACCGGCCATTCTCAGACGGGCCTTCGATATCGAGCGGTTCCCTCGCGCTAAGTCGATCATTAACTCGATTTCTCGGTCAAAGTGAAGTCCCGCAAATCCTCCTAAACACGCCCACGAACTCCCTAACTACCGTATTTCCTCCAATTTCATACCCTTCTCCTTTTGAGTATCGACTATGTAAGCTAAATACCCCACACACTTCTCGACTCAATAACTTTTTGGCTCGATCATCATCGACATTTCATTTGTCTAGGCGATTTGCTACCATGAAAAACTACCTTTGATTTGAGTCATAAGGTTTACACACTTCTTTTGGCGTACCAATTATCGCCCCATAATTGAATAGCCAATCCATTCCCAATATCACATCGAACTCTCCGAGTTTTATCGGGATTAAGTCTACTTTCATAACATTCCCTTTATATTCACCCTACAGCTCTTGTATACTGAACCTAACAGAATCACTTCCCTATTCACAATTTCTATGTTTAAAGGGAATTTCAACTCTTCACAAGGTATTTCTAATTTCTTAGCAAAATCATCGATATAAACGAGCAAGTAGACCCTAATCAAATAATACATATGCATTTATATCATTGATTGGGATAATACCCGACACGACATCTTTTGATTGCACCGCATCCTCGCACCATCATGTCAAGGTTCCGGCAGGGCTTATTTGTTGTTGTTGGTCCAAAGAATAGCCAACGCACCTCCACTAGCATTTCCCTTTGCTCCCATTTATCTCACCAGATCTCTTCTTAGGGCATTCACGAGCAAAGTGATCCTTGACCCGCACGTGAAACACACACATTCTTCTTAGCTTGAGTGCAATTTGGGGCGATGTGACCTCCCGCCACAATTAAAGCATACCTGCTTCCCCAAAGAAACACACTCCTCAGAAAACTTTTCGCACGTAGCAGCATGCTTCAACTTTATTTTTTACGGTTTTTTTCATTGATTTCCAGCCTTCCCCATTCGTGATTCCACTTCCTCTTCAAAGTTGTTGTTGCCATTTCCACCATGCTACCACCACCACCATTTTTAGCCTCACCTTCACTTTTCTTCTTCCTCTCGCTTTTGGTTATGTTTTGTTATACTCGCCTCCACTTTCAAATGAGAATCGCTTTCTCCATCACCATCACCGCAAACGCCTTTCAATCGAATAGGAAACCCTACTCAGATAACAAGTGGTTTCAAATTCGCTCAACCTCTTTTTCCTTAAGGCTATCTCAGATCGACTTGATATGGCGCAAACCTCGCTAACTCGTTGAATTTTGTGGCATACTCGCATACCCGACATCGCTCCTCGCTTAAGTTCCAAAATCGAACTTCTAGTCGGCTCTTCAACTCTCTAGAAAATAGGTCTCAAAGAATATCTCTTTGAACCTTTCCCAAGTCATCACTCCCGGTCCTTCCCGAAGTTTTGTTGGCTCGCCACCAATAATAGCTAGCCTCCTTTTCAACATAAACGCTGCAAAAGCAGTCTTCGTTATCCTCTACCCTAGCAACATCAAAACCTTCTCGATTTCCATAATCCAAGTCTGTGCTTCAACCGGATTCATGGACCCTCGAATTCGTGGTCCAACCGCCTTTGAAGTCCTTAAACGTGGTACCTTGATTCTCGAGGTTGATTCTACAAAGCACCCATCAAGAACGCCACTAGTCAATTGAACCGGTTTCCTTCCACATTATTGTTGTTTTTTTTCCTCAAAGGTTCTCCCGTCGTGGTGGTTGACGCCTTGAAGCCATTTTCTGTTAAAATACACCCATTAGCTTTTATTCAACCTTTTAAGTATTATATACTTAAGTTGCACATCATAAAAGTTTATCACATAACACTTAACACTTTGAATAAAATAATAACTTTTATTCATTCATCATCTTTTAAAAAAAACATCAAAACAATAAAGATCACCGCTATTTACATTACTTTCCTCGAACTATAACAATGCAAGTAGACAACATCATCATCATCTATCCCATTGGTTATATCATACCCGGACTTACATTTCGCTTATTTTCTAATCACATGTCAATTACATATCACTACGATGTCCTACTAAGATATCACAGTAGCCTTTACGACGCCCTCCTCCATAATTCGTAACATTGTTCTACGATCCAATATGTATGATGGTAAAGGTCTCAAATTGAATCGGATAACCCATGACTCGATCTTGAGCTCGATTGATCACTTGTGTTGAATACGTTGTTCATTTCTTCCATCTTCCTCCTCTTTGCTTGTGCGCCTCTCTCTCGCCATTCCGCCGCTGATAAGCTTCATCAGACGATCTTTCACCCTTTCTTGCCTCTTAGTAGATTCCTCTTCACTTATTCTCCGCTTCGCAATCTTCCCATCACTTGCTTGCTTTTCCCTTCTGTGTGGATCAACTTCTCTTCAACGTTGTTCACCGTTTTTTTCTTCTCGATCTTGATCTCGCTCAGTTTTCTGTGCCATCGAGGTCTCCGTTGTTCACCATTATCTCCTCGTAACTCCTCGACGGTATCTTGAAGTTCCACATTATGGCCATACACCTCATCGCATATACGGGCAAACTATCGAACTAAGTGGAAGCTCTTCCTCCTCGTCCTCCTCATCCCCCGATCGTGGCGTACTCCACGGGGTCCTCCTCATCCGCCTCTATCTCATCATCCTCATCAGTACTCTCTCCCGCTTCAACTATCGCGACCGATTTAAACTGCTTCCCGTGGCAAGAGTTGTCCCTAAATCACCCGAATATCCCGAGGCTCTCCTCTCTAGCCCGACCGATCCTCCTATATTAGCCATCCTCACAACCAAAGTTTAAGTTTTAATTACTAATCATTACTACTCGACACTCACGAGCACATAAGTTGTAATCACATAAGCACATAAGTATTTTATTACTTTCTTCTTTCCTAAAACTCGATAAGAGTTCATCATCACTATCTTTTCAAAGGTTACTTCCTAAGGCTTTTCCCCACCTAAGGTTCATAACCTAAGGCTTTGATACTAACCTCATGACACCCCCAAATCTAGGTACTTCATTCCCACAAGATTTGGTGCTCACTATTCAAACATTCATACTTTCTACCCAAATAAATAATATTTAAACCATAAAATCCTCCCTTTAAATAGGGTTACATAATTAAACTCAAAACATCCTGTGTTATCTAACCTTTAAACGCTATTCAAATGCGGAATTAAATTATTACATAACATCATTAAAATAAAGTCTAAGATCATCATAATAAATAAAAGTACAAATCAAAGATCACTTGTACAATTTTCCTTTTCTTTGCTAGTCAAGGTTCATCTACCTTCTCCACTTTAGTCGCAATGAGTTTATAATATGCAAGAGTGAGCAAAACAATTGCTCACCGGATATAACAATGAATCAACAAAGAGAAATAACAATAATAACCGCCAACTAATAGGCTCATCAAAAAATCTGGATAGTACTTCTAACAATGATAATCGTGAAACCTAAATCCAAAATATGGAATATATATAAATCGAGGGTCATAAGACCATGAACTATGTCCACAAATGCCAGAGTAATCTTTCAACTCCAACTTTAACAAATATAAGACTATAAGGACTCCTCGTATTTAGGGGGATCAACCCTTCGCATCATGTATTGTGCACAAAACATTTAACGCTACGCTGTAAGTTATCCCCTAATAATAATAGGGTTGTTCATCTCAAGAGATTTAGAGTACAAGTCCGCACTAAAGAGAGTTTGGTTTGATAAGCTTTCAAGGGTAATTTGAAGTTCAATCTAACATCAACTAGAGGACTAGTTGAATTAATAGTGTTTGAGAATCATAATGTATGTTTAATAACAACATAACATAGAACAATTGAGAATCATAAATGAATCGACTATACATGTTAAACTCATGCTTGAAATAACTATAGAGCATAAGTATTTAACAAAATGAAGAAAATAGTAAACCTTTGCTTGAACAATAAATAAGCTAAGGTTAGAGTCTTATAACATTTAGAAATGAAATTACAGATTGTACCATAAACCAATAGCAAGTTTAAACTAAAAACTTGCCCAACAAGGTATTAAATTCATGCAAGGGTTAAAACAAATTCAATAATAGAGACGAGAGTTCAAACTGTGTTCATTATACAAGAATATAACTCAAGAAACTTGCTTAACCATAAACAAGTTAGAGTAAATCAACAAAATGAGAATTCAAATAGCATTAGAGTTAAAATTTGCTCGAATGAGCTCTAGGGACAATTGTCTTATTCAATCAACAAATTGAAATAGAAAGCTTGCTCAAACAAAGAATAAAGCTACATAATGTAATAATGGAACTAGCTCAACGAAAGTAAAGAATTAGGAAACTTTCTCAATGTAAAAGATAGAGTTTAGAAACTTGCTCAATGTAAATATAGAGTTAAAAATCACTTTGAAAGCGTAGCTATAAAATTTAAACTCACGATCACCTACACATAATTTTAGAACCACAATACCTATTAGATATGCTAACATACCATAACATGTTCATTTCTAGCTAAACTTATCATTTAAGCACAAGTCCTTCATTACCATTTATATTTCGTAAAAATCCAAGTGTTTTACTGCAACACTTATCTAACGCTCATTATGTATACTAAATTACCACATAACGCGCTCTCGATTTACTAACCATTTTTACAACTTTGAACTTACTAACCCTAATTCACTATGTTATGTTAACCTTAACATTACACATTTAACATGCTAACACAATTTCTTTCAAACCATGCCATGTTGCTATCTCAAATCTCAGCAGAATAAAGCAGAAACCGTAATCTCAAACTGTAGGTATGGCGCATGCAATTGGCCATACAAAGGTTTGGGACAAAGAAGCTACACAAGTATTTTTTGCCTTAACAAATACACAAAGTGAACAAATAATGCTACATGATGTTCAGACAGACGAGAGAGAGGCTAATGAATGAACAGAGAGCAACTTTTAGCCCAACAAACACAAATTTCACCCACCAAATAAAGAAATTAACACGTAAAATAAATATACAACTATCATAAACATGATTGCTCACCTATTCAATCACTTAAAGACAATTTAACAACAACTAAAGCTATTTTAATTTCTCAATTTTCATGTTTTTCATAAAAACTCAATTTTCTTGATATTCATTCTAGAAATCATCACCGTGAATTCATTATTTGGCCAAATCACTCCATTTCAATTACGTTATGTTCAGATCTCAATGAACTAACATATATAAGCTTCAATTTATAATTTTCCATACTAATTGGCCACTAAAATTGATACTTTTCATGAACATATGAAAAAACATATAATATAAACATACACATCAAATTTTCTTCATCAGAACCGAAATTAAGATGCAATTATTGTTTAAACATTACATATAATCATCATATACATGTATAATCACATCATAACTAAGTTACCTCACAACAATTCGAAAAAAACATCATTCACAGAATATAAGCAAACTTTACCGTGAGATACTCATAAATAATATCAAAATATATAATATACCTTTTGTTGCTTGCGTAAATTCTTGCTAAACACACCGGAATCGACGTGAAAAATCCTAAGCTTTCTCTCAATTCTCTCAAACTCTCAATTCTCTCAAACTCTTGGAAGATAGAATGCGTGAAAAGAAAAAGCTAGAATGCTAATATCCAATTAAAACCATAATATTCAAAAGCGCAAAAAAAACTGATACGGCCATAATAACCCTACTAAATGCAAATTAACCAATAACGATATATATATAATAATATTATATTATATTATTTTATTTTATTTATTTATTATTTTAAATTTCAAAAATTAGAAATATCAAAAGCATAAGGCTTGTTTGGCAAACCATTTAAATTTTAAAGAATTAAAATACTTAAGCCTTGTTTGACAAAAACTAATTTAAACAAAAAAATTTATTTTTATAAACCACTTTAGTTTATAATTATAATTACTATATTTTCATAAACACTTTAGTTTAAAATTATAATCACATACTATATTTTAATTAAATATAGCCTTTTAGCAAAAATCACAAAATTATAATTTTCATTATAACTTTATTTAATAATTTAATATACCATCTAAATTATTAAATCAACAATATAACATCTCATGTTATTTTACAATTTCTCTAAATTATAAATTAATTTAATTTAGAAAATTCTAATAAATTTAGATTCATCAATTCAACAATATGACACACAAATAAATATTTATATTATTCAATAAATATTTAATATTACACTTTGAAATTTCAGCTCCTTGACTGCTTATCGTTGACCATCCGAGAGTTGCCAGTATTTCCACCTGTATTTCGAACATGAGTCTCTATTGCCTGATGTTGCATGAATTGCATAAAGCCTCTGAACATTCCATCGTTCATCATTTGGTCAGTGTTGTTGTTTCCATGAGGATTGTTGCCTTCCTGATGAACATTATCCTGTTTGTTGATCTGTGGAGTCTCAACGGTCTCCTGTGCTCCATTGCTATTCTCAACATTCTCAGATGTCATTTTCAAATACTGCCACAAAACAAGGGTTAATTGACATGTCACATATTATCCCTATACTCCGACCGACCAATTAAATACCAAATAAACTTAGGTAGGTCATACTAGCGAAGGAATTCCCCGTCTCTCCCCTCCTAGTTCTTGTCTCACAACTCAGCCATGGATCATATCCCTAAGCTTTGATACCAACTGTGACGCCCTCAAAATAGGTATACATCTTCCATCTTGAGTCGCCAAATACATGTCACAAAATTCAAATACAACTTAATAATACAATTGTCGTGTAAAATATGACAAAACATAAACTGCGAGTTTTAAAACGAATATTGTCTTCTAGACAGTATTCAACTCAAATGGAGTCCTCAATACATTTATTATCAAACTATTTCATAGAATTGTGAGAACTACTATTGCTATCATCTGGACCGTCACTCTGCTCCCCGACTAGTCCCGACTACGTTCTCCTTTCCTGAAGAGGACGATGAAAGCAAACGGGTGAGCTCAACCAGCCCAGTAAGAAATATTATGATTAAGATAATGCAAAATAATTTATCTTTAGCCTTCAACAATGTTAAACTGAGAAAATATAACAAACATCAAGTTTAACTACAGTGGAATAAGCAATCCATTAGAAGAATCAAGCAGAGCATAAAATATACTATCTTCTATGATTTAAAAGGTTTTTGATCACTTTTATCACTGAGACTCAGCTTAATAAATAATCCACAACATCGAATCACCCCTGCACTATGACCAAGGATATTCTTTAGTATCACGACCAAAAATTATCCATGCACTACGGGCCAAGGATATTCGTGTATTCATCAATGGTCATGATCATGCCAACAACTGTCCATCAATGCAATACGGGCCAATGAAGACTTTTAGCACATCATTTGTAACATTATGGTCATGATTATACCGAATAATCCCCGGTCATAGTCATACCAAGTCCATCTATGCACTACAGGCCACATATGACTTTCAACATAATATAAACATGAGGATGATGACAATGATATAAGAATTCAATAAAACAAGTTCAAGGATAAATTTTTAAAGATTTATAATTTAATTTATCCAGAAATCAATAATATTGTACCAAAAATAATTTGGACCGAAAACGAATCAATTTTTATCATGAATAGTACCCTAGGTGAATAGTACTCGAGTGAATAGTACCCCGTGAATAGTACTTTGGGAATAGTAACCCCTTAAATAGTACTCCAACATGAAAAAAGTTAAAACTTATCAAGAATGCTTAGAATAATATTTCCATGAACAGATACTGGATGAAGCGCAAATATCAAGGATATTCTACTAATTTCATGGAGTATAGAAGCCAAAATTATAACAAAATGAGTATAGAATTCGAAATATGAAACGAAATAATATTACTTACATACTATAGAGTATGAAAGAAAATATTATTTCAAGCGAATATTGAACAAAAATAACATCCCTTGCCTGGAAAAGAAGAGTATTCCAACTGGTATAGCGGGGATATTCTTCAAGAAAACTTTTAGTATTTTCTACGCTCAAGATTATAGAAGAAGAATTCTCTGATTCTGGTGTGATTTTTAATTCTAACATAAGCGTCTATTTATAAGAAAATGCTAGAATGCCATAGGAGACTAAATAATAAAATAATATTTTTCTTTCCACGCATATTTTTTTGACCAAAACTCAGCCACCACTAGTGGGCCCCACCAAAATCAGCAACTTTCCACACCAACCAAAAAGTGGGGTCCACCATGTTTGTAATAAAAATATTTATTTTCCAAAACTTCAATAATTCATAAAAATTGCCCTTTTATTAGAAGAAATATGAATTTTATGTCTATTCCACACGAAATCGAATTCTCTACAACTTTGCAGAAGAAAGTTTTTCCAAATTCCAAACAGAAAATATCCGAATTCCACAAACGGACAATTTTCAACACCTCTTAAAATTCCTAACAAATCATACGTTAATTTTTAACGGTTCAAAATTTGTGGACAAATACTCAACTTATATATGTATAACATAGCCAAAAATCACAACGATCCAACGGTCGGATTAAAATTATAACTCATGCAATAGAGCTTTAAGAACAGGATTTGATTTTTAATACTTCCAATCAGGCAAAAATACCGATAAAACACCTCAACATTAATTCCTTCATTTATAACCACATAAAATAAATATTTTCCTAATCATCATTTATGTCCACATAAAATAAATATTTCCTTATCATATAAATCAATAACTACTTATTCACAAATAATATTACAAAATCATAATAATAACAACCAGGCCGTTCCCATGAAAGAAGGGGCTTTTCTATAAGGATTTCTCCTTACTGGCACGCAATTAGGTGACCAAACCTCTCCTTGACAGAACTTTCTAGACATTGCCAATAATGCTATCTAATAATATTATTCAAATAATATGAATTATTGATTTGATAATGGAAAATACTGTGCAGTGACAATTATTGAAACAACAATAATATAAAATATCAACGTAACAATTATTGAATCAATAAAATAAAATATTGAGCGATAATTCTTGTATAATTATTGAGTAGTGCCTTCTACGTAAGAATCAATAATTTAAAAATCTTGTAACAATCTTGTGTCTTTATTGTGCAACCCCGCGTATTATTATATTTTAACCACCAGGTATTCTAACAGTTAACGGTAAAATTAACTTTCGCCGTTATTTTTATAAAAAGTTATTTTTGTCGTTTTCTCAATCCAACAATAATTTCGTTGTGGGGTCCACCAATGATTGTGCCGTCATACGAATATTCTTTGTTAAAATGAATATTCCCTGACCAATCGAATATAATATAAGAACTTGCGTACTTTGCAAAATTTATAAATATTACCCACACCTATAACATTATATTAAATTCACTCCATAATATTCAAAAATGATATTTATAGAAAATTCATCTTTTTTCATAAAAGTTGGGGTCTTACATGCATGTTATGCAATGTGTCTGTTTTAGGAGTTTTTTTTTAATGTTTTACTGCTAAAACAGATGTCAATTTTTTTAATGACAAGATAATATAACAGGTTTTGATAGGGAATGGAATGTATATTTACATTTTTCTTTTATATTTACAGGAATCGTAATTTACATTGAATCAGAATTTACATTGAATTAAAAGGGAAATGCATGAAGAGACTCTCCTTCGCGTTTAGTTTATCAGAGGCTAACCTATATTAGGCTACTCTCGCGGCTTTTCGACATGAAGATCTCTAGATCATCGCAATTTACTAGATGGGAAGTTAATTCAATCTTTCAATTGGAGGGGATCTGAGTGGTGCCTTTCCTGAGCCTTGAGGGATTATTCTCCGTTGAGTCCCGTAATCAAACACCAATGGGTTTGCCTCCTGGTGGAGGAATCACACAACATACATTCACACACATCGTGTCTCACCGTATGAAATGATGAAATTATGCGATGCACTAATACAAAAAACAGAGATTGTACAAGGCACTAAAGTATGGTAAATAAAGCATTTATTCACATCCATTAAATGTAAAGACAACATTCACACATAAGTAGATAAGAAGGGTTTTTAAAAAGTTTGAAATGCGACTTCATTTTTTTGGAATTCCTCTTTTAGTGTTTCTACCCTTTAAGTTTTCTATGTGTTGAATTTCGTTAGAAAGGGAGAGTTTGAAAAGAATCCGACACAAAATGTCAATGATTTGAAAATTCAGAGTTGCCAGTTGGTAGTAGTGAAATGGTTGTAACAACTCAACCGAATTTGGAAAGTTTTGCAAAAGGCCCAATTATTGGACTGTGTTTAACAAGCCTTGGAAATCGAGATTCATAGAGTTTGGGGGCTTGATTAAGTGGGGGGGGGGGGAAGGTGTTAGGCACCCATGACTTCAGTGAAAACACGGTTATCGTGTCTTTTCAATTCCCTAATTTATTTGAAGTACGTGTGGTAAATTCGACTTAAGTGAATTATTCGGAAGTAGTGCTATGCCTCGTTTGCACCTATATTCAAAGGGTTTTACTTGTATAAATGTTCAATTTTAATACAAGGCATATAAGATGATTTTTTGAAAATAGGTTTTCAAAACCTTATGCTCGAGTAGTAATTGAGGCCTTTGATACTTCCATTTTATTCCATATTCAGTTTTGTTAGGAATATGCATGTGAATGTTATTCTTGTATTCAAATAATTTGATGATGCAGATAATGAAGTTAACGAATGAATATGCAAATATGTCTGTAGACACTCGAAATTTTTTGCTACCTGTTACTAACATTGTAGGAAGTTTAGAACCTTCTTTTAGAGATAACCCTGGAAGACAGCTCAACTTAATCCCAAAAATACCACCAAAAGTTTAGTTTCAACCCTAGAAAACACACCGGGAGTATCATTTCCTACCTCGGATGTAACCCCAGGGAAAGCAGTGCAACTACCAGAAATTCCATCAGAGAAGGCCGATTCATCTTCGAGATAACCCCGAGATGTTCAGTCTCAGTCCCGGAAACAACACCGGGAAAGATAATGTCAACCTTGGAGATAACCAGAAGGAGTTCAGTTGCAGTTCCGGAGATAACCCCGTAGATGCTCATTTTAACCCATGCAGTCAGCTTCAACCTCGGGACTCACACCGAAGCACTCAACTCCCAAACTCGGAGATAACCTCGGGAGGACAGGCACAACTCAAAGACAACCCTAAGAGCATTCAACACTTGCAGCAGCCCAATCGCAAAGATACCCCTGAGCAACGTCTACTTTATCAGCCAAAACCAGAAATAACCCCGGTGAAGGGCAAAATTTTCAAATTGCCACCTTAACCCCACATGGCGTCGTCTCAACAAATAACAATCAACATACATTCTACACAATAATGTCCAATAAGAACCAAGGAGTTGCAATCCTGAGTGACTACTACGCAAGGCAGCACACCGGATAGAATTTGAAGCTTGAAGACATAGGACATGGTTCCATCTTCCTGACTTTGTACAACCTCTAATCCCATGTTATTGTGTAGCTCTCGACAACATCAGTCCGAAACATGTCTTATACACCTCAATCAAATGCTCAGATTGAAGTTTTACAAGTTCAAGCGGACATCACGTTGAACGCGTGCACATACTTCGAGATAGCAGGACCCGCGGAGCTCGGGGCACCCCGGGCAGCCGCAAGTGCATCTGCTGCTTCCGTAGGTACACCTGCGGCTCCCACCTCTATAAATAGAAGGCTTGGGGTGGCCATATTCAAGAGGAAAAAGGCGAGGAAGCCCTGTCCAATTTGCTTTGTACACACCCTATATTGAGTGCTTTCTCATTTTAAACACTTGTGAGCTCACATATATTTATATTTTTACCAGCGGGAGCAGAGTGTTCATCCACTTAAAGCTATAGAAGTCTTCTTTACCAGTCCACTGTAATCCTTCTTACACACTTTAAAGCCTTTATCTTCATCTTTGCACACACTCTTCTTCACGTTGAGAGTCGTGTTGTGTGTGTATGCCCAGACTTCGGTCCATAGTTTTCATTTCTGTTTGTATATATATACTTATATATATATATATATGGATTAACATTATCAAGTTATGCCTCGATTGAGCCTGGACTTACGTCTGGAGCATTTGCTTGCTTTTATATATATATATATACTATACGGATCTTAAGCTCACCCCTTATCCAACTCACACGAGCTCACCCCCCTTTAGCGACGGACCCAGCGACGGTTCGGTCATACAACCGTCGTCTATACTTTTAGCGACGGACAACATATAGCATCGCTAAAAAGTATAAACGACGGTTGTATGGTTGAGCGAATCACCGAGTCCGTCGCTAAAAGGGGAGTGAGCTCGGGTGAGTTAGATAAGGGGTGAGCTTAAGATCCGGACTCTCTCTCTCTCTCTATATATATATATATATCTATTTACATTTCTGTCAGGCCTAAAATTTACTTCGTTGCCTTTTACTGCTTTATTTATATTCTTTCCCGCTTGGAGGTTACTACGTGGCGGTTGATCGTTTTTACTGCTCTCTTTACATTTAGTCCCGCCTAGAGTTTACTTCGTGGCGGTTGATCGTACTTATTACTTTTTTTACATTTCTGATACCCCATGGAGGTGCTTCATGGTGGTTAATCATGTCTCTATATACATATTTACCGCTTTTATATATTTACATTTTCTGATCCCCCATAGAGGTGCTTCGTGGTGGTTGATCATGTTTGTATATATATTTACAGCTTTTATATATATAACTGCTTACTGTTTTTCATATAAACTGCGGCATAATGTGAGCCTAGGAATCATATAATCACAGATTCAGTCTACTAAATCTAGATTCGGTTCCCGTGATGGACATTTTAAGTTGTAAGTAGCTTGTAAATTATTCACGGTGTTTGAATTTCCTTAGATGGCTTTCATGCCCATGAGGAGTTCGACACTGCTATATATTATTTTCTCGAAGATGCTTCACATCTCGAAAATAAAAGCAACCAAGCCTAGCATTTAATAATAAAATAGAAGTATTAAAGGCCTCAATTACTATTGAACACAGCGTTTGAAAAACCTCTTTTACAAAACCTCATTGCTATATCTTGTTTAAAACTGAATTTTTATATAAATTCAAACCCTGTGTATATAGGTGCGAACGAGGCATAGCACTACTTCCAAATAATAGCCCATTGACCCACACACACACACACACACACACACATTCATATAACAGTTTCTTGAAAAGTGGCGTTCACCGTGGTAACACGGATGTCGGGGGGTGCAAACCCATTTAGCAGTGTCACATCATTGGGTCAATGTGCAAACCTTTTCTCGGTTGCGTTGGTGCAACCAGTTAAAAACACCAACTGGCGACTCTTACAATCAAATCGTCGACATATACATGTCAGACCTTTTTCAATTATTTTTTCAAACAAATCTAATATAACATGAGAACACCAAAAAATAATAATAGAAAAGGGATAAATAACAATCCCGACGTTGATAGGTGGCGACTCTGCTGGACAAACCAGTAAGAGGGCTTAAGCCGTTACTATAAGCTTTTCAAAATTGTTATATGCTTGTGTGTGGATATTGCATTTACATTTTTTTGATGAATGTGTACGGATGCATTTTACTTACTGCACTGGAATATATCTATCTGTGATATTAGTGCTTCACACATGTCATCATTTTCATAAACGACGAGACACGTTGTATGTGAATGTATGTTGTGTGGTTCCTCCACCAGGAGGCTATCCTGTCAGTGTTTGATTACTGGACTCGTAGGAAGACTAATTATAATGAGGCTCATGAAAGGCACCACCCAGATTCGCTCCAGTTGAAAAATCGGATTAACTTCCCATCGAGTAGATTACGATGATCTGGGAACCTTCATGCCAAAAAACCACGAGAGTAACCTAAGATAGGTTAGCCTCTGATAAACCAACCGCGGAGGAAAGTCTCTTCATGATTTCCATTTTTTAATTACTTGTAAAGATAATTACTTGTAATTTTATTCCATGTTCATCTCTATGTAATTGAAAATATAAAGAATATTTGCACATGCATATTAAGGCTTGGCATACTATCAAATGACACTCGTTTTCCAGGATAATATTCCTAAAATGGACATATTATGATAGCATGTAAACATTTATACATTCCCTAAGACAAAACTACATAAGTTTTTATAGGGAAACAATTGGGTCTGTTACCCGTTCGAAATCCATAAAGGCCACGAGCCTATAGCTAATCATGTCTTCGTCTGACCAGTCTAATTATGCTCCTGTCTCTCGAGAAGAGTTTGACGGATTAAGCAAGAAAATTACAGATTTGGTTGTTCTGCTTAAAGAATTACACCAATCTACTCAGGGTTCGCGAACACCCGTAATACAGAATCCTCTGCACAAGGAGGAGCACAAGGTTCAGACAAAACAATTCCTGAACTTCAGTTGGATACGACCAACAAAACTCCTGAAAACACCCATCTTAAAGAAGATCCTGACACCGATGATATCAAGAAGAAAGTCCTTCAAATGGAGGAAACCATCCATTCTATCAAGGGAATTGGAGCACACAGAAGTGTTTCATATACTTACCTTTGTATATTCTCTAGTGTTCATTATCCAGAGAAGTTCAAAACTCCTGACTTTGAAAAGTATGATGGGTTAGGGGAACCTTATACACATTTGAAGGTGTTCATTGGAGAACTTGGATCTTATGCAGATGACGAGAAGCTCAGAATGCAGTTGTTCCAAAAGAGTCTGACTGGAGAAGCCCGATCATGGTATATCAGATTAGACAACTCAAAGATCTATAGATGGGAGGAACTTGCTTATGCCTTCGTCACTCAGTACAGCTTCCAATCTAAGATGGCTCCTGACCGGTACCAGATTACCAAGGTCAAGAAACAGTCCAATGAGTCTTTCAAAGAGTGTGCTCAAAGGTGGAGGCGCCTTGCTGCTCAAGTCATTCCTTCCATGACAGAATCAAAAATGGTCATGACCTTTATAGACATACAAGAAGCTCCTTTCTATGAAAGAGTCTTAGCTGGCATTGGCAAGCCATTTTCTAAAATGATCAAATACGGAGAGATGGCTGAGATGGGATTGAAGTCAAGATAGATTCAAGACCTAGCCGCTCTTAAAGCAGTTGCTGAGCACATCCAGTTTGGAACTTATGGAAGCAACCCCTGGAGGGTCCATAAAAAGAAAGAGGATGATGTTTTCTTGATACTACAGGGTCAAAAGGTAGTTATAATATGCCTATCCAGAGGAGAAAATACTCCCCTTTGCAAGCACAGTCTTCAAACCCTCCATTACCTAAAAGTGGAGAAGTCAGACTCCCTCGAGTGTTCACACCCTTAGGGGACTCACTCGAGAATATCCTTACTCTTCTGATTACTCTGAAGAAAATTACACATCTTCTTCCACCAGCCAACCCGAATGGGAAGGGTTTCAATTCTACTCGGAAGTGTGCTTATCATGCCCGGGCACCGGGACATGACACTCAGGATTGCTGGGCCTTGAAACACAAGATCCATGACTTAATTGATAATGGGGAGATTGTCGTGACTAAACCCGACCAACCTCATGTGCAAGACAACCCTCTTCTTCAACACAAAGAAGGAGAGGTCAATATGATTAATTGGAGCAGTGGACAAAGTTCTAATAATGGTGTTGAATCTTCCCAGACCAGCAAAGACGGTGCTGACAGATTGGATTATGCGCAATTCCAGTTTTTGATGGAGCGAAAGATTAAGGCTCTTTGCAAACAAGTAGATCAGTTGGCAGAACTAGTGATTCATCATCACCAAGTCACATGCCAATTAATCAGTTAGGAGCATGCTAGTCTCCTTCCATTTGTCATGAATATTCCATCCTCGCATTCAGAAAATGAAACACTAGAGGATAAAGTTACGAAAAGAGCAAGTGCCAAAGCCCGTCAGGATTTGCCAACAAATGGGAATTTACATATCTTGGCCAGCCTATGGAGGAGATATTTCAGATGTTGATCAATGAAGGAAGAATTACATCCCTTCTACCTCCAATCAATACCCATTCCAGATGATTTAATTCTGAGGATGTATGCCAATATCGCTCCCACTCTCGCGGTCACAGCACAAAAGAATGCTGGGAACTCTGCAACCTCATTCAAAATTTAATTGACAGTGGTGTCCTGCAGATGGCAAGCGATGACACTTTGTTATTCGAGAGTGGAAACACATGTCCTACAAAATGGAAGGATGGGGTAGCAGTTATATCTACTAAGGATGATGTGGCTACTAAACCACCCACAATACAAGTAAATAAACTCAAAGGAGCTGACAATCCTTTGAAAGTGGCTGCACCAAAGCCAATTAACATACCATTTAGACCACAGTATCCTATTGTCAGCCTACACAAAGTCCCATGGAATTATGAGCAAGCTGAAGGATCTACATCACATACAACTGTTGTAGTATCGAAGGAGAATCCACTATATCTTCCCCATCGGGTGATGAAGCCCACCATCAAATCAAATGGGAAGGTTCCCGCAAAGAAGATTGAAGAATTCCTCCGTACCATGGGCCATAATGAAGCTAAAGTGGTTTTAAGCTTGAGAGAAGCTCCACAACAAATTTCCATACTTGACTTGGTTTTCTCTTCTGAAGATCACATGAAGATATTGCTAAGGGTCTTAGAAGAAGACCATTTACCGAAATCAGTGGATGTAGAAAAATTCCAACATCTGGTTGATCATATTTTCAACAACAATGTGATATCTTTCACTGATGACGACATACCCGCTGAAGGGACTGATCATTGCAAGGCGTTGCACATAGCAGTTTTATCCTCCGGATATATGGTGGGAGGAGTTTTGATAGATGGAGGTTCATCTCTGAATATTTGTCCTTATGCTACCTTGGAGAAGATGAATACCAACCCCAAGAGAATCAAAAGAAGCCATACAGTTATCAAAGCTTTTGATGGGTCCCGACGAAACGCCGTTGGAGTAATTGAATTACCAGTGGAGATTGGTCCACATACATTTAGTGTATCCTTTCACGTGCTCAAAATAGCCACAGGATACAACCTGTTGTTGGGAAAACCACGGATTCATATGGCTGAAGTCGTCCCTTCCTCCCTTCATCAACAACTCAAGTACATTATCAACAATAGCCTAGTCACTATTAATGATGAACCGGAATGTCCGGAACAAGGTGACATGCCACTAATCAGCTTCAATTCAGAAGTTGATCCGGTCAGTTTCCATGTCCTGGAGGTGAGCAACACGCATTACCATCACATTGGGGCGCCACCTCTCACACCTAAGATTTCTGCCGAGGTTATGTCGGCCACTCAAGAGATGATGACTGTGACGCCCCCAAAATAGGTATACATCACCTATTCTGAGTCGCCAAAAATATGGTACAAAATACAAATATAATCTTTAATATACAAAAAGAGAGCTAAGTGTTTTAATACAAATATTGTCTTCTAGATAATATCCACTCTCAGAATAAGTCCTCATTACATTTATTATCACACTATTCTATAGAATAGTGAGGACTACTAAGACACCATCTTGGACCATCACTCCGTTCCCCGACTAGTCCCGGCTACGTTCTCATTTCCTGAAGAGAACAGTGAAAGAAAGGGTGAGCTCAACTAGCCCAATAAAAAATATTATGACTAAGATAATGCAGAATATATTATCATTAGTCTTCAACAATGTTAAATTGATAAAATACAATAGACATCAAGTTTAACTGCAGTGAAACAAGCAATCCATTAAAAGAGTCAAGTAGAGAATAAAATCTACTATCTTTTATGATTTAAAAGATTTTTTATCACTTTTATCGTTGGGACTCAGCTTAATAATAATCCATATCATCCTTGCACTACGACCAATGATATTCATTAGTATCACGACCACAAATTATCCATGCACTACAGGCTAAGGATATTCGTGTAGTCATCAATGGTCATGATCATGCCAACAACTGTCCATCAATGCACTACGGGCCAATGAGGACTTTTACCACATCATTTGTAACATTACGGTCATGATTACACCGAATAATCCCTGGTTATAATCATACTAAGTCCATCTATGCACTACATGCCACGGATGACTTTCAACAAAATATAAACATGAGGATGATGACAATGATATAAGAATTCAATAAAACAAGTTCAAGAATTAATTTATCCAGAAACTAATAACGTCCAAATTGTCAACATGATACTTCTTTGTAGAGTAAAATTCAAGAATGCTCAGAAGAATATTTCCATGAAAAGATACTGGATGAAGCGCAAATATCAAGGATATTCCACTAATTTCATGGAGTATAGAAGTCAAAACTTTAACCAACTGAGTATAATATAGAATGGAATAACAAAAGAAATCATCAGGCATGCGATAGACCGCACATGCAGGTTATTCCAACAGAATAATAAATAACGGAACCAGTCCGGCGTAAAAGCATGCAGACGGGATATTCCAACAAAATAATAAAGATTTAACTAGAGTGCGGCGTAAAATGCATAACAAGATATTCTAACGAGAATAAAGATGGAACCGGTCCCACAGAAAAAGCGCATGAGACAGAGGATATTCCAACGAATAATAAAGAATGGATTAACGTAAGAATTTCACCAAGTATAGGGTAGCCGGCATATCTGAGTTATTCTAACGAATGATAAATAATGGAATAACAAAATTCTCTTCATGAATACAAAAGAAATAATACCCTTACCTTAGAAAGAAGAGTCTTTTGGATATAGGAGCGGCAAGAATTAGCGAGAACACTTTTCTTCTTTCTCTCTATAGTTTCTCTCTCTAGAGTTTCAATGAATTCGTAAGAAATTATGAAGGAATGAGCTTCTATTTATAGAAGAATGGACTGCATAGTAACTAATTCATGAACGATCAAGATTGATTTATTTTTAATCGGATGGTCCAGATTTAAAGCAAAATCTTTTAAATAAAATATAATATATTCTATTTATAAAATATATATATATATATAATACGTAACTGCCTCCGTGACTGCCTCAAATTTCTTCCCCCTCCCACTTGCACTCAATCATATATATATATATATATATATATATATATATATATATATTAATAATAAACTCCCTCCCGAACAAATTATCAACATAATGCTTTGTTTGAAAAGTTTGGCAACTAAGTCCAAGTCTTTGAAAAATAATGCATCCTGCCAAAATCCACCAAAACCACCACCATTCACCCACATGCTTATATAAATATAAATATTTATTATATAATACGTATATATATATAGATATATATATATATAATAAAACAAACCGAGATAACTTTCTCCACTATTTTGAAAAATGGGTAAATGGGAGATCCATAAATACTTCATAAAAAATCCCTTCATATTTTTTAACAACATTTATCATCATTATTATAATTCACAATATTAATCGACCGGTGTCGTTCCGAGAAAGAGGGGCTTTCCAATAAGGATTTCTCCTATTGACACATGATTAGGTGACCAAACCTCTCCTTGTCAGAACTTCTATACATCATTAATATTGCAAATAATAATATTAATAACTTTGTCATCTCAATTATTGATTTAATAATATATAAAATATTGACAATAATTGAATAAAACTATGTGACTTCTCACGTAAGCATTAATAATCAATACTGGTATTATTACTATGCAACAACGCGTATTCTTTGTACTTTTACTACCGAGTAGTTCAACAATATTAACGGTAAAATTTCCATAGTTATTTTCATAAAAATATTTTATCATTTTCTCAATCCGACAATAATTCCGTTGTGGGGTCCACCAATGATTGTGTCGTCGTACAAATATTCCCTGCTAAAACAAATATTTCCCGACCAATCGAATATTATATAAAAACTTGTGTACTTTGCAAAATTTATAAATATTACCCACAACTATAACATTATATCAAATTTATTCCATAATATTCAAAAATGATATTTATAGAAAATTCATTTTTATTTATAAAAGTTGGGGTTTTACAATGACATTGGGTCATCAACTTGGACAAGGGTTGGGCAAAGATCATCAGGGTATTAAGCACTCAATCCAAGTGCCCAGTCAAACTGGGACAGCTAGATTAGGTTATTCTGCTAGCTTCAGTCACAGGAATCCTCATAAGCACAAACAAATTCCTTCAACTTCAGTCACACGACGATTTTCTCCACCTGCAAATCCTAAGCTTGTATAGTCTCCAGTAAAGGTGCTAGCCCATGTTACGGCTATGCTATTTCCCAAATTGATACCGATTAAAGCAAAAGAGGTCCAGATTCCCGATCCCGAAGTGGAAGAGAGGGAACAGAGATGTAAACAAGACATCGCCAGAATGATGTCAGGCATATGCATCATTGTCCATGATGAGCATACAACAAGATACACCTCTGACGATGATTGCCCAGATGTCATGGTCATCATTAGGGAGAAGGAGGACGGTGATAGCCCCTCCATCACTGCAGTCCATCAGGACATTACCCTCGATAATTTGAGCAGCACTCCATGCATTGGTCGACGAGGGTAAAACGGGTAGAAATTCCATCTACCCTGTAGATAACTTTAACTTCTTACTTTTCTGTATAGTATTAGTAGTTTTTTTATCAGTACATGCTAACACTTTGTATGATTGAACAATTTCATATATTAAGTGAAAGCATATTTTGTTTAAGGACTCTGAATTTAGATGTGCCTGTACTTGCTGATGATGTGCCTTTTCTCCACAAGGA
This sequence comes from Panax ginseng, assembly GCA_020205605.1. Lineage (NCBI taxonomy): Eukaryota > Viridiplantae > Streptophyta > Magnoliopsida > Apiales > Araliaceae > Panax > Panax ginseng. The sequence continues at coordinate 84,878,511 of CM035139.1, read as the reverse complement.
CTCTAACTTTGATGAAAAGTTGTACTCAAACTTGATGGAAATACAAGAGGACATTGAGATACCTCAGGAGATCAAGGAATGGGTCGAAGATAAACCTAAACCTAACCTTGATTAAACCACATCTTTCAATCTCAGAACCTTAGAAAACCCTAAGCTAATCCAGATTGGTTCAGACCTCACCCCAAACCAAAGGAATGACATGGTTCTTTACTAACCTTGATTCCAGGATGTGTTTGCATGGTCTCATGAAGACATGGTGGGTTTGTCCACTGAAATTTTCCTTCATCGCCTTCCCATTAAAGAGGGATTCAAGCTAGTCAGGCAGAAGCCCAGGCAATTGAAACATGAGTGGAGTTTAAAGGTTAAAAAAGAAATTGTGAAACAATTTCAAGCGGGCATCATCATGGTGTCTACATACCCTGAATGGCTATCAAACATAGTCCCCGTGCCTAAACTAGAAGGGAAGGTGCGAATTTGCGTGGATTATCGAGACCTGAACAAAGCTAGCCTTAAAGATAGCTTTCTCGTACCATTTATCCACATTCTCATAGACAATATTGCTCAATACGGCATGTACTCCTTTGCAGATTTCTTCGCGGGGTATCATCAGATTATGGTTGCTGAGGAGGATCGTGAGAAAACTACTTTCATCATGCCTTGGGGAACCTTTTGTTATAGATGGTTGTCATTTGGCCTCATCAATGCCGGAGTAACCTATCAGTGAGCTATGATTGCTCTTTTCTATGACTTAATGCACAAAGAAATAGAGATCTTCGTGGATGACATCATTGTCAAATCCCGAAAGGATGAAGACCACTTAGACCATCTCAGAAAGCTTTTCAATAGGTTGCGTAAGTACAACTTGAAGTTGAATCCAGCCAAGTGCGCCTTTGGTGTTAAATTAGGCAAGTTGCTAGGTTTCCTAGTTAGCCACAAAGGGATTAAACTGGATCACACCAAAATCTAGGCCATTAAGGAAATTCCCTTTCCTTAGACAGAGAAGGAAATACGGGGATTTTTGGGAAGAATCAATGTCATTAGCAGGGTTATATCTCAACTCACACTAACCTGTGAGCCCATCTTCAAGCTGTTAAGGAAGAACTCGTCCATGAAATGGAATGATGAGTGTCAGAAAGCCTTCCTTACAATTAAAGAGCAGTTGGTTAACACTCATGTCTTGGTACCTCCTAGGGATGATGCTCCACTGTTCATGTACCTGTCCATTAATGACAATGCTATGGGTTGCATACTAGGACAGAAAGACGATAGAGGCCAAGAGCGAGCTATCTACTACCTCATCAAAAGATTTAGCAGCAGTGAACACAAGTACACTCTGATTAAGAAGACTTGTTGTGCTTTAGCCTGGGCTTCCATAAGGTTACAACATTACCTCCATGGTCACACAACCCATCTCATATCCTGCGTTGATCCTCTCAAATACGTTTTCAGTAAGCCCATACTAAATTATCGGCTGTCCAGATGGCAGTTGATTCTGCAACAATTTGACTTCGTCTATGTGATGCAAAAGTCCATTAAAGGACAAGGAATTGCGGATCAACTGGCCACAACACCCGCAGGGGATTACAAACCCTTAGAAACATACTTCCCTGATGAAGGGGTAATGGCAATTCAGCAACACCATCAATATGATGCATGCTATACATGGAAAATGTATTTTGATGGAGCTGTTAGCACAGAAGGTTCTGGAGCTGGAGCTGTTCTAGTGTCCGGTACGGGGGAGCAGTATCCCGTCCCCGTCAAATTGAAGTTTCTCAGCACCAACAACATAGCTGAGTATGAAGGTTGTATCATGCGGCTAAAACATGCTCACTCAATGGGCATCACACGGTTAACTGTTTTTGGGGATTCAAAATTGGTATTCAAAAAAACCATGGGAAGCTATCAAACTAAAGAGATACATTTGCGGCCTTACCATTGGCAAGTTTTATAGATGGCTTCAGAGTTCAAAGAAGTAAACTTCCTCCACATTCCTCGGCATAGGAATGATTTTGCGGATGCGCTAGCAACTTTGGCCTCCTTGATCAATATACATGACAAGGAAAAATGCCAAGCATCTCAGTTTTCCTACAAAAGGCTCCAGCCCATGGGAATTACGTTAGAGAAGTATCGGATGAGCTACCTCCCATCCAACACCCTTGGTATCAACATATCAAGGAGTATCTGTGAGATTGATCTACACCCGCTGAGGCAAGCCCGACTGAAAAAAGACGAATCCATCGAATGGCTATGAAATTCTACCTGAGCGGAGATTCACTCTACAAAAGAAATGCAGGATTAGGTCTCCTTAGATGTCTGGACAAAGACCAAGCTCAGAGGCTCATGGATGAAATCCATGGTAGAGTATGTGGCCAACATATGAGCGGACCCTTACTTGTTAAGAAGATCCTCAGGATAGGACATTACTGGCTTACTCTCAAGGCTGACTGTGATGATCACGTCAAGAGATGCTACCAGTGCCAAATTTATGGGAATGCTATCCACGCCCCTCCAAGGGAACTCCACAATATGAGTTCTCCCTGGCCCTTCTAAATGTGGGGAATGGACATGATCGGGCCAATCGAGCCCAAAGCCAGTAATGGGCATCGGTTTATCTTCACCATAATTGACTACTTCACCAAGTGGGTAGAAGTAGCCTCCTTCCCCAGGGTTACCAAAGAAATCATCATAGCTTTCATCAGAAACAATGTCATTTGTTGATATAGACAACCAGAGGTAATTGTGTCAGACAATGCTAAGAACCTCAACAACAAAATGATGGAGGAGCTATGCAGTAAATTCCACATTAAACACCTTAACTCCGTCATCTACCGTCCAAAGATGAATGGTGCTGTTGAAGAGGCTAATAAAAACATCAAGAATATCATGCAGAAGATATCCGCCAATCACAAAGGATGGCCTGACCTCTTGCCTCTAACTTTATTAGCCTATAAAACTTCAATGTGTACTTCCACTGGGGCAACCCCCTACTCATTAGCCTATGGGATGGAAGCAGTGCTTCCCATAGAGGTGGAAATGGAATCCCTTAGAGTGTTGATGGACACTTAGCTTGACAAAGACCAATGCGTACAAGACAGATATCACCAATTGTCTCTAATAGGTGAAAGGCGAATCGCGACTATCTTTCATGGTCAGTTATATCAACAAAGGATCACCAAATCCTACAATAGAAAAGTCTGGCTATGTCAATTTAAACAGTATGACTTAGTTTTGAAGAAGATCATTGACAACCAAGATCAATCTAATGGAAAATTTGCTCCAAACTGGGAAGGCCCGTTTGTTGTTAAGGAGGTATTGACAGAAGGTGCTCTCAGACTATAGGAAATGGGCGACTATGAATTTCCACAACTCATCAACTCGGACACTATGGATACTGCCATAGTAAATGTTGTCTTTGTCTCCATCCATACAGAATATTCTGCAGAACAATCCAGATGGCTAACAGAAAAAGCAGCTAGTTCACGCTGATCCCAATAGGCGTACAACATGGATTTATCCTCTACTGATAAGTGGCGAGAAGCTAAGCGCTGACTCAATGCCCCCTCAAAAGGATGGAAGTCCTAGAACTGGTCAAACTGACACATCACGGCCAGTGGGTAGTAAGTAGTCATGTCCCCCAAACTAGCTAGAGGGAGATTACCCATGCCCGGAGCATGAGTGATAAAGTTATAGGGTGAGCTAAGCCCTGCACACGGTAATATATCAAACGGATCTCCAATCCCTGCCAGGAAAACAGACCAAGATGCATGATCTGTACACTCTGCAGGCTGAAAGGAGTACGACATAGCTATATCATGGGTGAAACAATACCCGTGCCATCTGAAAGTGCTAATCGATCTCAAGTGTGACATAAACCACACGTACAACATGACTGAGTTGCCTATGAATACCCCTGTAGGGTAAGTGCTGTAATATGTGGCTGACCTCAGCATCTCTATGATGATCATCGGTACAATGGTGTGACCCTGAGAGCTCTCACTGCCATGATGACGCCAATATCTAGCTCATCTATGTACCGTGGCATGTATACATATGACAATACGCACAGTAGCAAGACATCTACTCTGGCCGAGTGCCAATGATCCTCCGACATGGTGAAATCCCCGAAGTGCCGTATATAACTATCCTCAGAGCCAAATTTGTCCATCAAAAAATGCTAGGATACAATGTGACTGGATGTGATCTCATCCTGCACAACTCTACCCCTCAGCCCGGTGAGAGTTATAAATTGTCGATTCATGTCATTGATGGCCATCCACGCACAAGGTTTGTCCAAAGGCAGCACCGTCAACCATGCATACTCCTCCAGAGTAGGAGTCAACTCATAGATGCCAAAATAGAAAACATGTCTCTCCGGTATCCAATGCTTCAGCATACTCTCTTTAAAGTTTGCGAGAACCTGAAACATCAGGAGAATCATAATATGTTGTAATAACTGATCTACAGTCACCTTGTCTGAAGGTGACATACTATCTCACCACGATCTCAGATGGGATGCCACCAATACTGCTGGGGTATGATTAATACGACTAACTATCAAAGAAGACATCTGTGCATGTCGTGTCATAAGACCATCCAAGGGTCAATGCTGAATATCTCTGGACATACATACATATGCATAACATAATACATGCATGATAAACAATAGATGGCAATATGATATAGGGAATGGAAAACTCTACATACATTCCTAAGTATATCATCATCTAATACATCTCTGTACATCTAGAAATAAAGGGAAATGGGGCACAGACGCCCTACATCTAACAAAGGCCTATCAAAAGATATAGCGAAAATAGGGCACAACCGCCCAATTACTAACAAAGACCTATCAAAAGATATAGCAAAAATGGGTCCCACCCCTCCGGCTCGGTCTAGTTCGAGTTACGAAGGAGTTCTTACAAGCTGAAAAGGCCAAATCAGGAATAAAAACGCTACACAATTGAGAGGAATAGCCTGAAATCCTAGTTTTCACGGGCCAAACTGTGGCTTTACATAGCACTCATTGGTCTTTGCCCAAACACATGGTACACTATACCGATGATCTCAGCTATTGCAAACTACATTCGGCAATACCTCACGAAGGTCCGATGACGTCAGTTCAGGGTCATAGCCCTAACACCTTTTCCCCAACCTGTTTTCATACATCCGTTGATGCACACGTCAACGAAGGTCAAACATCCTTGACATTATCCCCAGCAAGGATCTCATCTGTTGATGCACATGTCAATGAAGGTCGAATTAACTCGACAACATCATTTGTTGGAAGTAACTCAACGAGAAAGTGAAAAAAGACACAGCGATACAAACCAGGGAAGAACATCCTCATTGGGGAGGACCGATGATGGAATATGTTATACACATCCTCAACAGATAAAGCTTTATCCCCAAAGAATCCCTTGTACATGAGAGATGCATCTTCAGGATAAAGTTAGTATCAAGGATTCAAGACTTTGGTGATAACCCCAATGTCAACAATCCTAGAGATTCTTGATAGCTGTGGATCACACGTCCGTGACAGCTCATCAGACTGTTTATGTAGTGCTCCCCTGGTAGAATCAACAGGGAGCCACAATCATCCCACCATGTTAGAGGACAATCTAACAAACCACATATATTTGCATCATGCATTGCATTATAATCATCTTCTTGCATTTCAAGTGTCTAGTATTCTTTATCCTATCCATACCATTGCATTGCAATAATATGATAAAGAGGGGCATCTGTAGACACTTGAAATTTTCTGCCTAACTGTTACTAACATTGCAGGAAGTTCAGAACCTTCTTTCAGAGATAACCCTGGAAGACAGCTCAGCTTAGTCCCAGAAATACCAGCGGAAGTTCAGTTTTAACCCTGAAAAACACACTGGGAGTATCATTTTCCACCTCGGAGATAACCCCGGGAAAAGTAGTGTAAATACCAGAAATTCCATCGGAGAAGGCCGATTCATCTTGGAGATAACCCCGAGATGTTCAGTCTCAGTCCTGGAAACAACATCGAGAAAGAAAATGTCAACCTTGGAGATAACCCCAAGGAGTGTAGTTGCAGTTCCGGAGATAACCCCAGAGATGCTCGTTTCAACCCATGCAGTCAGCTTCAATCTCGGGACTCACATTGAAGCACTCAACTCCCAAACCCAGAGATGACCCCGGGAGGTCATGCACACCTCAAAGACAACTCTGAGGGCATTCTACACTTGAAGTTCTGCAAGTTCGAGCAGACATCACGTTGCACGCGTGCACGTACTTCAAGATGACATGACCCGCGGAGCCCGAGGTACCCCGGGAAGCCGCAGGTGCATCTGTGGCTGCCGCAGGTACTCCTACGGCAACCCCTCTATAAATAGATGGCTTGGGGTGGCCATATTCAAGAGAAAAAAGGCGAGGAAACCCTGTCCAATTTGCTCTGTACACACCATATATTGAGTGCTTTCTCATTTTAAACACTTGTGAGCTCACACATAGCAATATTTTTACCGGCGGGAGCCAAGTGTTCAACTACTTAAAGCTATAAAAGTTTTCTTTGGCAGTCCACTCTAAGCCTTCTTACACACTTTAAAGCCTTTCTCTTCATCTTTGCACACACTCTTCTTCACGTTGAGAGTTGTGTTGTGTGTGTATGCCCGGACTTCGGTCCATGGTTTTCATTTCTATTTATATATATATATATATATATATATATATATATATATATATATATATATATATATATAAACTATTGTAGAACTACATTCGATGAGCTGGAGTTTTATATCTTGTGTGTTTACCACTTATATATATATATATATATATATATATATATATTTACATTTCATGTCCAGCACAGGTTTACTTAATGGCCTTTTCTTTGCTTTTTATTTACATTTCTCTCCCTTTGGAGGTTACTTCGTGGTGGTTGATCATTTTTACTACTTTCTTTACATTTAGTCCCACCTGGAGTTTACTTCGTGGCGGTTGATCGCATTTATTACTTTATTTACATTTCTGATCCCCCATGGAGGTGCTTCATGGTGGTTGATCATGTCTCTATATACATATTTACCGCTTTTATATATTTACATTTTCGATCCCCTATGGAGGTGCTTCGTGGTGGTTGATCATGTCTGTATATATATTTACAACTTTTATATATATAACTGCTTACTGTTTTTCATATAAACTGCGGCATCATGTGATCACAGATTCAGTCTACTGAATCTAGATTTGGTTCCTGTGATGGACATTTTCAACTATAAGCAGCTTGTAAATTATTCACGGTGTTTGAATTTCCTTAGATGTCTTTCATGACCATGAGGAGTTTGGCACTGCTATATATTATTTTCTCGAAGATGCTTCGCATCTCAAAAATAAACGCAACAAAGTCGAGCATTTAATAATAAAATGGAAGTATCAAAGGCCTCAATTACTATTGAGCACAGGTTTGAAAAACCTCTTTTACAAAACCTCATTGCTATATCTTGTTTAAAACTAAATTTTTGTATAAATTCAAACCCTATGTATATAGGTGCGAACGAGGCATAGCACTACTTCCAAATAACAGCACATCGACCCACACACACACACACACATTCATATAACAGTTTCTTAAAAAGTGGCAGTCACCGTGGTAACACTGATGTCGGGGGGTTCCTAACACCTTCCCTCCGCATAATCAAGCCCCCGAACCCAAATGAATCTCGGTTTTACAGACCCGTTTAACAGTGTCACATCATTGGGTCAATATGCAAACCTTTTCTCGATTGCATTGATGCAACCAGTTAAAAACACCAACTAGTGACTCTTACAATCAAATCGTGGTATTCTTGATTTATGGGTATGTGTAATAGTCCAAGTAGTAAGTGTTACTAGTGGGCTAGCCCAATTAGATGAATAATCAAGCCCACTAATTTTATTAGAAATTATACCTTAATGGCATTAGTTAAATGAATTAACTTAGCCCAACATGTGGAAATAATAAATAGTAGCCCAAGTAATATAAAAATATACTTGACTACTAATAGACTAAACTAATTAATTGTAAACCTAAACATTAATTAAAGAGGCCCAACCCTTGGTCCATGAAAGAAATGACATTTAATAATTATAGTAAGTACGTAACACAATAAAAATAAATATATAATAGGTGAAATGGGGATGTATGGACAGCCACTAAGGGGCATTATAGACACTCAAAATTTTGCATTCATGTTACTAACCTTGCAGGAGGGCAAATCGTCTTCCAAAGATAACCCTGGAAGTCAAATCAGCTCAATCCCAGAGACAACCCCGAGATACTCAGTTTTCCATCTCGGAGATAACCCCAAGATACTCAGTTCCATTCCTGGAAGCAACCCCAGGAGTTTCAGTTCCAACCTCGGAGATAACCCCAAAGAATGCAATCGCAGTTCCGGAGATAACCCCGAAAAAGTCCGTTTTAAATACCCAGAAGTTAGTTTTAACCTTAGAGATAACCCTGAGGCACTCAGTCCCAACCCCAGGAGGTCAGGCACACCTTAGAGACAACCCTGAGGACCTTCAGTACTCACAGCAGCCCAATCTCAGAGATAACCCTGAGCAACAACTGCTACATCAGCCTAGAGCTAGAGATAACCCTGGTGAGGGCAAAATCATCATTTTGCCACCTCGATCCCACATTCATGCCATCTCAACAACATTTTATACCACATTCTATGCAAAAGTGTCCTACAAGAACCATAGCTCAAATCTCGAGTGACTACTACATAAGACAGTACACCGGATAAAATTTAAAGACCTGAAGATCTGGTCATGGACCCATCTTCCCGGCTTTGTACAACCTCTTATCCCATGTCATTGTATATCTCTCAACAACATCATTTCGGAAAGGTATTATACGCCTCAATCAGATGCCCCAATTAAAAGTTATAAAGGTTCTAGCAGACAACACGTTGTATATATACACGTACTTCGAGACGACAGGGACCACAGAGCCTGGAGTACCCCGGGTAGCCGCAGGTACACCTGCGGCTCCCCCCTCTAAAAATGGAGGGCTTGGGGTGGCCATTTGAAGAAGAGAAAAGGCGAGGAAGCCCTGTCCATTTCACTCCATACACACTTCTACGAGATAAAAGAGAGGAAACCCTGTCCATTTTACTCTGTACATTGAGTGCTTTCTCTTTCCAAACACCTGTGAGCTTGTGTTTTGCTATATTTTACCAGTGGAAACTGAGTATTCATTCATTTAAAGCTATCTAAAGTCTTCTTGGCCGCCCACTATAAGACATCTCAGATTTCTTAAAGTCTTTATCCACTTTCATTCACACACAGTTATTCACGTTGAGAGACGTGTTGTGTGCATATGCCCGGATCATCGATCCGTGGTTTTTATTGTTTATATATATATATATATATATATATATATAATTCTCGAATTCGAACTCGATTGAGCCTTGATAAACACATTTGGTGCATTTACAGATTATATATATATATATATATATATATTTATATTCCAATCAGGTGTGGAGATCACTTCGTAGCATTTTATAACTTATATATATACATATATATATATATTTACATTTCATGTCCTGCCTGGAGTTCACTTCGTGGTAGTTGATTGTTCATTATATATATATATATATATATATATATATATATATATTTACAACTTATATATATATATATAACTGTTTACAACTTTTTCATATATTGCTTTATCATGTGAGCCTAGGAATCATGTGATCACAGATTTAGTTCCTGAATCTTGATTCGGTTCCCGTGATGGACATTTCTAGTTATAACCAGCTTGTAAATTATTCACGGTGTTTGAATATCCTTAAATTTCTCTCATGCCCACAAGGAGTTTGGCACTGCTAAGTATATTATTTTCTCAAATATGCTTCACATCTTGAAAATAATAAAAGCAAACAAGCTGAACACATAATAAAAATAAAAGTATAGAAGGCCTCAATTATTATTGAGCACAAGGGTTTGAAAAACCTGTTTACAAAACATCACTGCCATATCTTGTTAAAATTGAACTGTTATACAAAATTCAAATACTTTGTATATAAGTGCAAACGAGGCATAGCACTACTTCTAGATAATTGCACATTGACCTACACACACATTTAGATAAAAGTTTAAATTAAAAAGTGGCGGTAACCGTGTCACCACGGAAGTCGAGCGGTGCCTAACACCTTCCCTCCGCTTAATCAAGCCCCCGTACCCTAACAAATCTCGGTTTCACAGACCAGTTAAGCAATGTCACATCACTAATGTCGTTGTGCAAACCTTTTCTCGGTTGAGTTGGTGCAACCATTTAAAAATACCAACTGGTGACTCTTATAGTCCAATCGTCGACATATACATGTCGGACCTTTTCAAAATTGTTTTTTTCAAAAAAAAAATCTCACCTAACATGAGAACACCAAAAGACAAGAACAGAAAGGGACAAATAAAATCCCAACGTCGACAGGTGGCGACTCTTCTGGGGACTTCCAGTAAGAGGGCTTAAACCACTATTAAAAACTTGTCAAAAAAATTTATCTACTTGTGTGTGGATGTTGCATTTACATTTGAATGAATTTATACTAATGCATTTACTTACTGCACTTAGTGATTCGCACCATATCTGCCTGTGATATTAGTGCCTCGCATATGTCATCATTTCCATACGGTAAGACGCGTTGAACGTGAATATATGTTGTGTGGTCCCTCCACCATGAGTCTATCCTTTCGGTGTTTGATTACTGGACTCGTAGGGAGACTAATTCCAATGAGGCTCAGGAAAGGCAACACCCAGATTCGCTCTAGTTGAAAGACCGGATTAACTTCCCATCTAGTAAATTACGATGATTTGGGTACCTTCATGCCAAAAAGCCATGAGAGTAGCCTAAGATAGGCCAGCCTCTAATAAACCAAACGCAGAGGGAAGTCTCTTCATACCTTCCCATTTCAATTACTTGTAATTTTATTTCCATATCAATCACAATGTAATGGAAAGTATAAAGGAATATGTGTACATGCATTCCCTTTTATATCAAAACCTATCATGCTATCCTATCATTTAAACAACTGACCTACATTTTGCAGGATAATACTCCTAAAAATAACACATTACATAGCATGTAACATTTCTACATTCCCTAAGACTAAACTACATAAGTCTTTTCATAGGGAAGCAATTGGTCTGGTAACCCGTTCCAAATCCAAAAAGGTAATAAGCCTACAGCCAAGCATTGCTACATCTGGTCAGCCTAATCCTACTCATGTCTCTCGTGAGGAGTTCGATGGATTAAGCAATCAAATTATAGAGTTGGCTGTTTTGCTCATAGAACTACACAAGTCCACTCAGGGTCCATAAATACCCATACATATAGAATCCTCTGCACATGGAGGAACCCAGGGTACGGACAAAAAAGTTCCAGTACCTGAGTCTCAGTTGGAAAAAACCAACAAATCCCCTAAAATCACCCATCTCAAAGAAGATCCAGACATCGGTGCTATTAGGAAGAAAGTCATACAAATGGAAGAGACCATTCGGTCCATCAAAGGGTTTGGAGCACACATGAGTGTTTCATATTCAAACCTTTACATTTTCCCCGGGGTTCATTATTTGGAAAAATTCAAGACTCCCGATTTTGAAAAATATGATGGACTGGGAGATCTTTACACACATTTAAAGGTATTCATTGGAGAGCTCGGATATTCCGAAAAAGAAAAGCTCAGAATGTAGCTGTTTTAGAAAAGTCTTACTAGAGAAGCCAGATCATGCTACACCAGATTAGACAACTCCAAAATTCATAGCTGGGAGGAGTTAGCCCATGCTTTCCTCAGTTAGTACAGTTTTCAGACTCAAATGGCTCCACACCAATATCAAATTACCAAGGTGAAGAAATAAGTCAATGAGTCGTTTAGAGAGTATGCCCAAAGATGGAGGCGTCTGGCTGCTCAAGTTATTTTGTCTATGATTGAGTCTGAAATGGTGATAACCTTCATAGACATTCAAGAAGCTCCCTTCTATGAGAGAGTTCTAGCTGGCATAGGCAAGCCATTCTCTGAAATGATCAAACATGGAGAAATGGATGAAATGGGATTGAAGTCTGGGAAGATTCAAGACCTTACCACATTAAAAGCTGTAGCTAAGCACATCCAGTCTGGAAGTTATGGAAACAACCCCAAGAGGATCCATAAAAAGAAAGAGGAGGATGTTTCCTTGATACTATAATGACAAAAAGGCAATCAAAACATGCCTATTAAGAGGATAAATTATTCCCCTTTCCAAGCACAGTCTTCAAACCTGTCATTGCCAAAAGGTGGAGAAGTCAGACGTACAAGAGTGTTCACACCCTTAGGGGAATCACTCGAAAGTATTCTCAAACTTCTGACAACTCAGAAGAAAATTACTCATCTTCTTCCACCAGCTAACCCGAGTGGAAAAGGTTTCAATGTAAGCAAAAAATGTGCTTACTATGCTAGAGCTTCAGGCCATGACACACAAGATTATTGGGCCCTTAAGCATAAAATCCAGGATTTAATTGACAATGGTGAGATCGTGGTGACCAAGCCCGACCAATCCCATGTTTAAGACAAACTTCTCCCTCAACATAGGGAAGAGGAGGTTAACATGATTAACTAGAGCAGTGGACAGAGTTCCAAATATATGTGTGTATCCCAAATCAACAAAGATAATTCCGACATATGGGATTATTCACAATTTCAATTCATGATGGAACGGGAAATCAAAGCTCTTGGGAAACAAGTCAGCCAATTGGCAGAACTGGTGGTTCATCAGAACTAATTCACACGTCAATTATTCAGCTAGGAGCATGCTAGCTTCCTTCCTCTAATTACAAGTACTCTATAAAGTACTCCAGAAAGTGAAACACTAGAGGATAAAATTACAAAAAGAGCAGAAGCTAAAGCCCGTCGGGACTTCGCCAACAAAAGGGAATTCACCCATTTAGGCCAACCGATGGAAGAAATATTACAAATGTTGATCAATGAGGGAAGAATTACAACTTTTTTACCTCCAATCAGTCCCCGTTCAAGATAGCTAGATTTTAATAGAGTATATCAATATCACTCCTACTCTCGCGGTCACAGCACTGAAGAATGTTGGGCACTCCACAATCTTATTCAGAACCTGATTGACAGAGGTGTCCTGCAAATGGTAGACAATAAAATTATATCCTCTGAGGGAGATTTGGCTGCCACACCACATACAATACAGTCAATTAAGCTCAAAGGTGTTAAAAATCCTTTGAAAGTGGTTGCGCTAAAGCCAATCATATTGCCATTTAGGCCACAATATCCTGTTGTCAGCCTCAAGAAAGTGCTATGGAATTATGGAGAGGCTGAAGGATCCACATCCAATAAAACTGTTGCAGTGTTGAAAGAAATCCACTGTATCTTCCCCACGGGTGATGAAGCCTACCATCAAGTCAAAGGGAAAGGTTCTCATGGAGAAGATCAAATAATTCCTCCATACTATGGGACACAATAAAGCCAAGGTGGTTTTAAGCTTGAAAGAAGCTCCATAACAGATATCTATACTGGACTTGGTTTTCTCTTTAGAAAACCATAAGAAGGTCTTACTGAGAGTTCTAGAAGAAGCCCACTTGCCAAAATCAGTGGATGTTGAAAATTTTCATCATTTGGTTGATCACATCTTTAATAGTAATGTGATATCCTTCACTGATGATGACATACCTCCCGAAGGGATGGGTCATTGCAAACCATTGCACATAGTGGTTATGTCCTTCGAATATATGCTGGGAGGAGTTCTAATAGATGGAGGATCATCCTTAAACATCTGTCCCTACGCCACCTTGGAGAAAATGAACATCAACCTCAACAGGATCCGATGCAGCCATACAATTATCAAAGCTTTTGATGGATCCCAACAAAATGCTATCGAAGAGATTAAACTACATGTGGAGATTGATCCACATACATTCTATGTATCACTACAAGATACAACCTACTTTTGGGAAGACCATGTATTCACATGGCATTTGGTCACTTTTAATCCGCCCATTGACCACTTCATCGTAGGTTGATCTGCCGTCACTTCCGAATGCACTCAAATACATCATTAAAAATTTCGAGGTAATGTCTTAAGAGATGGTCACTTTTTCTCTGGTCCGATCGAAGAACTTTGAGCGAAACGTGATATCTGTCCTCCACAAGGTGACATACCACTCATTATTTTCCAGTAAAGGTTTGGTGTTCACTTATCAAAACCATTACATCTAACTACCCATCATAAAGGATAAAGACATAATTTAAATAACTTAAACAATAATCTTTCCCATTAAAGGGTTACATCATCATCTCAAAATAATCCCGATGTAATCTAACCTTAAATTTATTACATAAGTTTGCGAAATACATCATAAAATAAAACAAGTCTTTAACATAATTCACATTTAAATAAATTTCTCATAAGTCTTGACACTTGGACATCTTGCCCTTTCCTTTTTTGCTAGTAGATGGCTCATCGACTTTCTCTCACTTTAGGCTGCGGTGTTAAATGCAAGAGTGAGCAAACAATTGCTCAGCGATATAGAAGAAAAGTAATGATAACAACATGAGAATGAACAACGAATCTTTGAACAATAATGAACTTGTTCTCTGAATCAAAATAGAAAACAAGTTCGAAATTTAATATCGAGGGTCTTAAGACCACGAACTATGTCTCACGGTATTTAGGTATTATTACCTCAACCTTAACGATCATTTAGACTATCTGGACCCTTCTTAACGTATTAGGGGGATCAACCCTTTGTACCATGTATTGTGCACAAAACATCTAAAACGTTACATATAAAAATCCCCTATGTTAGGGTTGTTAAATCTCGATTTGAATTTAGAATTTTCGCACTAAAGAAAGTTTAGCTCGGAACTAACTTATCAATGGCTCTAGAATTTTAGAACACTATTCCATAATAGACTAGTTCAATCAATAAGAGTTTGCTTATTACTTGGAGGTTTAATATAATCAATATAGAATTGAACAAGGTTATCAAGGTCAAAGATCGAATAATAACAATATATAATTGAGTAAACATGATTTACATCAAAAGTGCTATATTCAAAAGATTTAGAACAATCTCCTTTGAATCGATGTACTAAAATAACATATGCTTTGAATAACATTAAGGAAAATATAACTTGTTCGATGTAACGAATTGGGTTACAAGAGCTTGTACAATCATACACAAGATAGATTAGTTTTGCTCAACTTTAACATAGAATTTAGAAACTTGTACAATGATAATTTAGGAATAGAAAGCTTGCATTCTTATAAAGAGAATGAAGTTAGGAACTTGCTCAACGAAAGTTTAGGGTAAGAAACTTGCCTTGTATGTAAGCTACAAGTAAGTAATAATATTAGCGATTACCTACATATATCATTGAAATCGCAACAACAATTAGTTACATTAACATCCATTTCATTAGTTTAGTTTTCATTTTAATCAAGTCTATAATCCTTAACTTAGGACTTGATTATCCTACTCATTCACGTAACACGAAACTGAATTCTCAATTATATCATAGTATACGACATGGTGATTGTAAAACAATTCCAATTCAAATGACATCACATTACGAACTTTCACAACTTACTAATTCATAATCTATAATTTTGGCGTTGTGATTACAATACACTACTATGCCTTGTAACATGTTTTAGGTCCTTTACAAATCATTAAAATATGTTAAGTTAACAATTTCCAAGCTATGTTGTTATCAGCTCATTACTAGGTCATTGACTCTTTGCGGCGCGGTTTTACACTGCTAGTTTTTATCGATTGATTATAATGGCCTACATGACCTGTAGCGTATGCCCGTGCACGAGATGACGAGCTTGCAGCAGATAGCGCAGCTGC
This sequence comes from Panax ginseng, assembly GCA_020205605.1. Lineage (NCBI taxonomy): Eukaryota > Viridiplantae > Streptophyta > Magnoliopsida > Apiales > Araliaceae > Panax > Panax ginseng. Next base: position 84,862,636 of record CM035139.1, on the reverse strand, counting down.
GGCGTATACCGCGCAGCGATGATCATCGATTTTTGTTTTTGCGAAAACTTCGAAATTAGACTCTGTTATAGGCCAAAAATCCCAATTCCACAAATTTCACCACACTTCAACATCTAAAACTTTGTAATATCATAGTTAAGCATGTTATTCATCATTCTAACTACAAAAACATCACATATACACAAATTTGAAGAATCAAAACCATAGTTTTTCCAAATTTCTTCATTTTTACACTTTTAACGAATTTGATCACCACAATTCGTTTCTTAATCAATTGACATGATTTAAACTACGCGCTTTTCGTTCTTAACATATTAACATAATCCAACAACAAATTACAGATTATAACACATATAGAGCATGAAATTTTGTACTTTCTAAAGCCATATTATATGAACATAAACATTATTTATTTCATTTTCCTTCTCTCAAACCCAATTTCTCACGTATTTGATAATCAAATACAATGCTATATATATATGATAATAATAGATTTTACAATATAACAATATATATATATATATATATGAACAAATCCACAAATCATTTCCAAATCACTTAAAATAAAATAAAATACTAAACTAAAAATTTAGAATTAAATTATACCTTATACCTTGATTGTTGAAGATGAAGAATGAAAAATGGTGAATCTTTATTCTCTCTCTTCTTAAAAAATTCTAAATTACTCTCTCTCTCTCTCTCTCTCTCTCTCTCATTTCTCTCTCTCTCTAAACTCTCTTATCTTAGCCTTAGGAAAAATAAGGCGTGAAAAAACATAATTATAACTTCACTCCCCACGTTCTTCGGTTAAAAAAAAAAAAAAGTTTCATGTCGATTAAAATAAACCAAAAGCCACAAGGCCTTGTTTGGCTACCACATTTCCCCAAACTAGATTATTTTAATAATATTTATATTATATAGTTTACTTGTCACACTTTAATTTGATTAATTTAAATAACTTTAGTTTAGTTAATTTAAATAACTTATAATAATAATAATTATCTTATTATCATTATACTTATAATTAATAAATAATTATATATCTAATTTAATTAATAAATTAGAAACATCACTTTATTTAATTTATTTATTTCCTTTAAATTAAACAATTCATTTAATTTAATTATTTTCTTAAATATTAAGCAATTGATTTAATTTAATTATTTCCTTAAATTAAATCCTTGAATAAAATTATCATTATTCAATTTAATTAACATTAATCAATTTAGTTACTAAATTAATTCACCACATTCATCAATTTATTTATTTTCCTCAATAAATAAATTATTTAAAATATTTATTTAATTCAAAAAAATATTTAAATTAAATTACAAATTTCTCGATCGTTACATCCTTCCCTCCTTAAAAGGATTACATCCCCGAAATCACAACTCGAAAAAAATTTATTAGTTACATTCTTCCTCTCCTTAACAAGATTACATCCCCAGAATCGCTTATAAAATCAAGCAAATAAGCGAGGATAATTCTTCATCATAACGCTTTCAAGTTCCCGTAGCTTCTTCATTGTGGTTCCTCCAGATTACCTTAACGAAGGTATCACTTTATTCCTCGATACTTGCTCTTTTTTACATCGACAATTTGAACAGGGACTTCTTCATATGACAAATCTTTCTCAAACTATAAGGGCTCATATTCTATAACATGTTTATAATCGAGGCTTATATGGCCTCAATCTTGATATATGGAAAATATTATGAATATGCTCCAACTCAGGAGGTAAAAAAGCTACCTCGTCGCCCACTTCACCAACTCGTGAAGCACTTGAAAGGTCCTATAAATCTAGGGCTCAATTTCCCCTTCTTGCCAAACCGAATTTTCCCCTTCGAGGGAGACACTTTCAAGAAAACATAACTCTGAGCATCAATTCTCTATTTTGTCGATGTTGATCGGCATATTTCTTACATCTATCTTGTGCGATTATCAATCTTGCTCGAATAACCTTGATGATCTCGACGATCTGTTGTACCAATTACGGACCCAATAGTGGCGTTCACCTACCTCATCCCAACATAACGGAGTTACGCATTTTACTATCGTATATAACTTCGTGGCGGCATGCCAATACTCGCGTGATAACTATTATTATAAGCAAATTCCACCATGGTAGATGGTCATCCCAATTTCCCTTGAAATCCATGATACATGCTTTGAGCATATCTTCTAGTGTTTGGATGGTTCTCTCACTTTGTCCAAATCGGTTTGAGGATGATGCGTTGTGCTCATTCTCAATTGTGTTCCCAAACATTTCTTGTAATCGTTTCCGAAAATTAGATGTGAAACGTGGATCTACATGCGATACAATGGACACGGTACACAGTGTCTTGAAACAATTTCCTTCACGTCTGATTTTGCTAACCGATCTAGGGTAAATCGAAGCTTGATTGGCAAAAGTGTGCCGACTTCGTCAGTCGATCGACAATCACCCAAATGGCATCGTAACCTTGTTGGGTCGTTGGAAGACCTACCACAAAATCCATTGTGATATGCTCCCATTTCCATTACGGTATCTCCAATGGTTGTAACAATCTGCTTGGCCTTTGATGTTCGACTTTGACTTTACGACACGTTAAACATTTTGCCACGCACTCATTACATCCTTTTCATATTAAATACCAAAAATGATGTCTAAGATCTGGTACATCTTTGTACTCCCGGGGTGAATCGAATATCTTGAGTTATGAGCTTCACTCAAAATTTCCTCTTTAACCTCTAATCTTGGCGGAACCCAAATTCTCCTTTGAATCAAGTAACCCTTTTAAATCGATTTTGAATTTGTTTTCCTCACCTTGAGATATTTTACATTTTTATCTTTTCACAGATCTTCATCTTGAAGTTGTGCATTTTCACCTTATCCACCAACGTTGAATTGTTTCCCATCTGGAACAACTTTTCATCGGATTCATCGGATATTTAATTTCCAACTCCATCTTAGCCATTTAAAACACTAGCTTCTCTCTCTGAGCGATCAACAACATTAACTTCTCCATCCCTTCCTACTTAGAGCATCAACAACAACATTAAGCCTTTAGGGATGATAGAAAATCTCACGATCATAATCTTTGATCGGCTCAACCATCTTCTTTGTCTCATATTCAAATCTTTTTGTGTAAAGATATACTTGAGACTTTTATGGTGGTATATATCTCACACCTCTCTCCATAAAGATAATGTCTCCAAATTTTTAGGGCAAACACCACCACCTTGACTCTAAGTCATGAGTCGGATACCCTTTCTCGTAATCTTTCAATTGTAACGTGATGCATCGTAATAACTTCTGCCATTTTTACGCATAAGCACACAACCTAGTCCTTTATGCGATGCGTCACTATATACCACAAAATTCCTATCATCGAGGATGACAACAACACAGTCTTTGAACTCAACCTCTTCTTTAATTCTTGAAAACTTTCCTCACACTTCTCTGTCCAAACAAACTTAACGCCTTCTAGTTAAGTTAAATCAATGGAGTCGCGATCTTGGAAAAGTCTTGAATAAAATGCTGTAGTACACTTGCCAATCCTAAGAAACTCCTTACTTACGGCGGTGGTGTCTTGGTGATCCCGTTTATTACGACTTCAACTTTTGATGGATCTACAAAATTTCATCCTTATCAATAACGTGTCAGAAAGCTGTACACGTTCAACCAAAATTCACATTTTGAGAACTTAACGTACAACTTCTCTTTTCTCAATGTCTCCAACGTCACTCTTAAGTGTTCCACATGTTCCTCTTTGGTTTTGGAATATACCAATATATCATCAATAAACACCACCACAAATTTGTCTAAAAATGGTTTAAACACCACATTCATCAAATCCATGAAGCAGCTGCGCGGTGCGTTGGTTAAACCAAAAGACATAACCAAAAACTTCGTAATGACCATCTTAGAGTTTACGAGCGCTATTTTTGGTACATCCTCGGCCTCACCTTCAATGATGATAACCACTTCTCAAATCTATCTTGAGAAATATCTACGCTCCCTTCATGATCGAATAGGTCATCGATTCTAGGTAATGGATACTTATTTTTAATCGTGACCTTATTCAATTCTCGATAATCAATGCAAAGCGCATTGATCCATCTTTCTTCTTAACAAACAACACCGGTGCTCCCCATGGCGACACACTCGGCTGAATATACTTCTTGTCAAGCAATTCTTGCAACTGCACCATCAACTCTTTCATCTCTACCGGGCCATTCGATATGGTGCCTTAGATATCGGGGTCGTTCCTAGTAGTAATTCAATCACGAACTCGATTTGTCGATCCGTGGAAGACCCGACAAATCAATCGTCTGAAATACGTCTGCAAAATCTCTTATGATCGGTATCTCTTTCTAACTTCACACTCTTCTTACTATGTATCGACTATGTAGGCTAAATATCCTACACATCCTTGTCTCAACAACTTCTTGGCTTGCATCACCGTCGGACAACTTGCTTGTCGGGTGACTTCTTTGCTATAAAAACACAACCTTTGATGGTCGTCATAAGGTTAACACACTTCCTTTGGCAATCAATTCTTTGCTCCGTAATTGAATAACCAATCCATTCCCGATATAACATCAAACTCACCAAGTCTAATTGGTATCAAATCTACCATCATCTAAATGACCTTTTATAACCACTCTACAATTCCTATATATGATCTAACGGGAATCACTTCCCTATTAATCTCTCTATACTTAAGGGAAATTCTAATTCTTCTTCGAGGCAAATCTAAGTTACGAGCAAATTCATCCGGATATAAATGAACAAGTAGCACCCGATCAAATAGTACATAAGCATTAATACCATTAATCGAATGATACGACACCACATCCTTAGGCTATGCGACATCACATCACTGCGGTCGTATTGAAAGTCCTCGCGATGGGTCGACTTGTTGTCTTTGGTCGATGATAGTCGATGCACCACCACCGTTGTTGTTTCCTTTTCCACCACTTGCACTTCCCGTTGGCTTCTTAGGGCAATCACGAGCCATGTGATCCTTTGAACCGCAGGTAAAACATGCTCCTTTCTTCAGACTAAAATAGTTTGGTGCAATGTGTCCCTCCTGACCACAGTTAAAACACACTTCCTTTCCCTTCAAACATACTCCAGTATGGTTCTTTCCACACATCGCACAAGCTTCAAACTTTTTCTTCTGCTGATTTCCCTGCTGTCCTCCATGATCAATTCTCGCTCCACTTCTCTTCTTGATTGTTACTTCCAACATTACTTCCACCCTTATTATTCTCATTCTCATTCTTCTCTTCTTTTTTCTTGGTTGTACTTGGTGAAGCATCGCTTCCACCTTCCGCGATAATTGCCTTTTCGATCTGACCGCAAATGTATTCAATTGGAACATTGAAACCTTGCTATCTGAGCGGGGCTTCAATCCTTGTTCGAACCTTCTTGCTTTACGCTCATCGGTATTGACTTGATATGTGGCAAACCTTGCCAACTCGTTAAACTTTGCGACATATTACAGCACCGTCATCATAGTTCCTTGTTTGACTCGAAATTGCACTTCAATGATTACGAGAACTTCATTTGGAAAGTACATTTTTGAAAAACATCTCCTTAAATCTATCCCATGCTATCACTCCTTGTCCCCCACGAGCCTTATTTTCCTGCCACCAGTAGCTAGCTTCAGACTTCAGTATGAACGTTGCGAACGCGGTCTTCTGGTCCTTGTTAACTCTAGCAACGTCGAACACTTTCTCTATTTCAATGATACAGGTTTGGGCTTCCACTAGATTCATAGACCCTTGAAACTCTGGCGGTCCAACCGCTTTGAATTCCTTAAAGGTCATGACTTGTGTTTGCGGTTGATTCGTAAGTGAACCCATCAATGAGCTACCAAGCTACTTTGAACCAGGATTAGCGTTGGCCTCGTTATTATTATTAGTAGACCCCTCAGGAGGTGCTTGCTGACGTGGTTGTCTTCTTCTAGGAGGCATTTTCTGTTAAAATTTGCGCTTATTAGTTCATTACTCAACTTCTTGGGTATTTGAAGTTTAACTTAAACATTCTAAGATTAAAGCTTTAACACATAACATTTCAAATAAACTTTGATATTTTATTCATTCATAATGTTTTAAAACATATTAAGGATAGCATAACCGCTATTAACATTCACTTTCTGAACTAGACAAGTTTTGAGGATTACATACTCATACTATCCCTTTATTCATCTCAAAATAAAGGGATTCACAATTTATTTATTCACATAATTAACCACATATTATTATCACTCTTATTATTATCTAGGCATATTAAGGCGTCGTAAGGCTTCTCGGCGCTCTTCCTCCATGATCTGATAATACGTCGTTTCTACGATCCATCACGAACCACGGCGAGTCTTCAAACTGAGGTGGATAATAAAAGACTCGATCCAGGCCCTATCAATCGCGAAATTAAAAGCGTAATCCATCTCATTCATCTTGGCCTTCTTCACTTGGACCTTAGCCTCGGCCACGAGTGCGCACGTTGAGTCGCCTTCATCCAAGCATCCTCTGCTCTTGCACACGCTTAGGCGATTCCTCTTTGAAGTCATCTTTTAATTTCTCCATGTCGGTCTTCATCTTCTCGTTTCTTTTGCCAATGGTCTTCATCTTGACCCCTTGGTATGAACTAGGTCCCACTCCATGTTTCCAAGGCGTGAGTCGAGTTCTGAATCTCGCATCCTTACGCTCCATCGAGCGTGATGCATCTCAACCATCTCCTTGACTCCTCAACTTTGTCTTGTAATTCTATGTTACGATCGTACGAGCGCGTCATACATCTCGGTGATATGGAGTTTGGTGTGGAACTCCTCGGGATCCTCTTCCTCATCATCCTCCTCTATCTCCTCGAAACTATCCTCCTCGGGATCGATCACAGGCTCATCCTCTGGATCAACTGCTCCCGCTTTACATGAATATCCGGGGTTAAATCATCTCTAGGTATCTGAGGTATCACCTCCCTAAGGCTAATTGGATCCTCCTTCGTTAGACATCCACGACAACAAAATATTTTAAGTTTTACTTAACATTTTTTCGATACTTTCATGAGCACATAAGTTATTAACACATAGCACATAATGTCTTTTATTATTTAGCTTCAATGGATACCTTAATCCATTCCTTAAAACTCGATAAGAGTTGGACACCTCTATGTTTTCTATTTCCTTAAAGGTTACTTCCTAAGGTTTTCCCACCTAAGGTTCATAACCTAAAGCTTTGATACCAACTTGTGACACCCCCCAATCCGGTACTCCATTCCCACGATTTGGTGTTCACTTATCAAAACCATTACATCTAACTACCCATCATCATAAAGGATAAAGACATAATTTAAATAACTTAAACAATAATCTTTCCCATTAAAGGGTTACATCATCATCTCAAAAAAAATCCCGAGTAATCTAACCTTAAATTTATTACATAAGTTTGCGAAATACATCATAAAATAAAACAAGTCTTATAACATAAAACATTTAAATAAAATTCTCATAAATCTTTAACACTTGGACATCTTGCCCTTTCCTTTGCTAGTAGATGGCTCATCGACTTTCTCAACTTTAGGCTGCGATGTTAAATGCAAGAGTGAGCAAACAATTGCTCAGCGATATAGAAAATAGTAATGATAACAACATGAGAATGAACAACGAATCTTTGAACAATAATGAACTTGTTCTACTGAATCAAAATAGAAAACAAGTTCGAAATTTAATATCGAGGGTCTTAAGACCACGAACTATGTCTCTCGGTATTTAGTATTATTACCTCAACCTTAACATTCATTTAGACTATCTGAGACCCTTCTTAACGTGCTTGGGGGATCGACCCTTTGTACCATGTATTGTGCACAAACATCTAAATGTTACACGTACAAAATCCCCTATGTTAGGGTTGTTAGTCTCGATTTGAATTTAGAATTTCCGCACTAAAGAAAGTTTAGCTTTGGAACTAACTTATCGGTGTTTTCTAGAATTTTAGAACACTATTCCATAATATAGATTAGTTCAATCAATAAGAGTTTTCTTATTACTTGGAGGTTTAATATAATCAATATAGAATTGAACAAGGTTATCAAAATCGAAGATCGAATAACAACAATATATAATTGAGTAAACATGATATACATGCAAGTGCTATATTCAAAAGAGTTAGAACAATCTCCTTTGAATCGATGTACTAAAACAACATATACTTTGAATAACATTAAGGAAAATGAAACTTGCTCGATGTAATTAATTGGGTTTCAAGCTTGTACTTGTACAATCATACATAAGATAGATTAGTTTTGCTCAAATTTAACATAGAATTTAGAAACTTGTACAATGATAATTTAGGAATAGAAAGCTTGCATTCTTATAAAGAGAATGAAGTTAGGAACTTGCTCAATGAAAGTTTAGGGTAAAAAACTTGCCTTGTATGTAAGCTACACAAGTAATAATATTAGCGATTACCTACATATATCATTGAAATCGCAACAACAATTAGTTACATTAACATCCATTTCATTAGTTAGTTTTCATTTTAATCAAGTCTATAATCCTTAACTTAGGACTTGATTATCCTACTCATTCACGTAACACGAAACTGAATTCTCAATTATATCATAGTATACGACATGGTGATTGTCAAAATAATTCCAATTCAAATGACATCACATTACGAACTTTCACAACTTACTAATTCATAATCTATAATTTTGGCGTTGTGATTACAATATAATACTATGCCTTGTAACATTTTTTAGGTCCTTTACAAACCATTAAAATATGTTAAGTTAACAATTTCCAAGCTATGATGTTATCAGCTCATTACTAGAGTTCAATGACGACTTTGTACGGATTGCGCCAGATTTACTAGATTCATACGCTTGCAACTAACTGGCCTTATACGTATAGCGGCCAGAAGACGTATGACAGCATGATCACGATGCCTTGAGTTTAGGTTTTGTAGAATGCATCGAACTTTTAGTTTGTTATATAAAGGCAAAATCCCAATTCTTTATAGGCAAAAATCCCAATTCACCACCACACTTCAACATCTAAAACTTTGTAATATCATAGTTAAGCATGTTATTCGTCATTCTAACTACACAAACATCATATATACACAAATTTGAAGAATCAAAACCATAGTTTTTCCAAATTTCTTCATTTTTACACTTTTAACGAATTTGATCGCCATGAACTCGTTTCTTAATCAATTGACATAATTTAAACTACGTCGCTTTTGTTTCTTATCCTATTAACACATTCTAACATCAAATTACAAATTATAACACATATTAAGCATGAAATTTTGTACTTTCTAAGCCATATTATATGAACATAAACAATGTTATTTCAATTCCTTCCTCAGACCCAATTTCACGTGTATAACAATCAACAATTATGTATATGTATATATATATATATATATATATTGATAATAACATATATCTATAATAACAAATCATATAAATCCATTTTCAACAACAATCTAAAATACTTCCAAAAACTAAAACTTAAAACTTAATAGTTAAATTTACCTAAATCCTTGATTAGCAAGAACAATTAGCAACCTTTATCTTTCTCTTGACAATCTCGTAACAACTTCTTTCTTCAGAAATTCTCTCTCAATTCTCTCTTCTCTCTCAAGCTCTCTCTCTAACCTCTCTCTCTCTATAAATCCTTAGGCAAATACATTAAAAAAATAAGCGCGTGAAAATATAATCGGCTCCCACGTCGTCCTGAAAAAAAACAAAAAAGGCTCACGTCGATTAAAATAAACCAAAAGCCACAAGGCTATGTTTGGCTACACACAATTCCCCATACTAGATTATTTAAATAATATTTATATTATATAGTTACTACTTGTCACACTTTAATTTAGTTAATTTAAATAACTTTAGTTTAGTTAATTTAAATAACTTATAATAAAAATAAATTATTATCATTATTACTTATAATTAATAAATAATTATATATCTAATTTAATTAATAAATTAGAAACATCACTTTATTTAATTTATTTATTTCCTTTAAATTAAACAATTCATTTAATTTAATTATTTCTTAAATATTAAGCAATTGATTTAATTTAATTATTTTCTTTAAATTAAATCCTTTCAAATAAAATTATCATTATTCAATTTAATTAACATTAATCAATTTAGTTACTAAATTAATTCACCACTATTCATCAATTATTTATTTATCTCAATAAATAAATTATTTAAAATATTTATTTAATTCAATAAATATTTAAATTAAATTATAAATTTCTCGATCGTCACTGGACTTCACCCTTGGCAATTGGAGTAGCACTCCTTGTATTTGCCGATAAGGGTAAAAAGGGCAAAAACTCCCTCTACCCTGTAGATAGTAATAATTGCTTACTTTTGTTGTACAGTATTAGCAGTTGTTTTTATCATTACATGTTAACAATTTGTAGGATTCAACAATTTCATATATTAAGTGAAATCATTTTGTTTCAAAACTCTAAAGTTAGATGTGCCTAAACTTGCTAATGAGGTCCCTATTCTCCACAAAGACTATAACTTTGATGTAAAGTTGGACTCAGACTTGATGGAAATACAAGAGGACTGTGAAATACCTCAGGAGATCAAAGAGTGGGTCGAAGACAAACCCAAGCCAAATCTTGATCAAACCACCTATTTTAACCTCGGAACCTCAGAAAACCCCAAATAAATCTAGATTGGTACAGACCTTACTCCAAACCAAAGGAATGACATGGTTAATCTATTTACCCAATTCTAGGATGTGTTTGCATGGTCTCATGAAGATATGGTCGGTTTGTCCACTGACATTGTCATTCATCGCCTCCCCATTAAAGAGAGATTCAAGCCAGTTAGGTAGAAGCTTAGGCGATTAAAACCTGAGTGGAGTTTGAAAGTAAAAGAAGAAATTGTGAAACAATTTCAAGGCGGCACCCTCATGGTGTCAACATACCCTGAGTGGTTATCCAATATAGTCCCCGTGCCTAAACCCGATGGAAAGGTGCGAGTTTGTGTGGATTACAGGGATCTGAATAAAGCTTGCCTCAAAGATAGCTTTCCCGTGCCATTCATCCGCATACTCATTGACAATACAGCTTAGTATGACATATACTCTTTCGCTAATTGCTTTGCGGGGTACCATCAAATCATGTTTACTGAAGAGGATTGTGAGAAAACTGCATTCATCACTCCTTAGGGAACCTTTTCTTACAAACGGTTGTTATTCGGCCTCATCAATATCGGAGTTACCTATCAATGTAAGACCCTGAATTTTATGAAATAAAAATTTAATTTTCTCGAAATTTTTTATTTTTATATTATGGTGTGGATTTGATATAATGTTATAGTTGTGCGTAATATTTATAAATTTTGCAAAGTTTGCAAGTTGTTATAAAATATTCGATTGGTCGGGAATATTCATTTTATGGGAATATTCGTACACCGGCACAATCATTGGTGGACCCCACAACAGAATTATTATCGGAATGAGAAAATGACAGAAATATCATTTTATGAAAATAACGGCTGAAGTTTTACGATTAATTGTTGAAATACCCGGTGGTAAAAGTTCAGTAATACGCGTGGTTGCATAGTATCACACGGTATTAATTATTGATGCTTACGTGAGAAGTCACTTAGTTTTGTTCAATTATTGCTACAGTAATTGTTGCATAGTATCTCACGTTATTTGATTCAATTATTGTCGATATTTTATATATTATTAAATCAATAATTGAAGCGATATAGTTATTCATATTATTATTTACAATATTGACGATGTCAAGAAAGTTCTGTCGAGGAGAGGTTTGGTCACCTAATTGTGCGCCAATAGGGTGAAATCTTTATTGGAAAGCCCCCTCTTTCCTGGGAATGATCTGGTTGTTAAATATTGCGAATAATAATAATGATGAATAAATGTTGTTAAAAATATTGACGGGATTTTATGAAGTATTTGTTGTAAATATATATTGGCGTATTATTTGGACCCCCATTTACCCATTTTTCATATAATTGATAGAAATTTATTCTTTATATTAAAGGTGGGGGCCACATGTGGGGCCCATATTTGGAAGAATAATGAAATGGGAAGTCACGAGGGGGGAAAACCAAAGTCGGGAGGAGTTATTATCATTAGTATTAATATTATATATATATATATATATATATAATAACTTTTGTTTTATTTGATTATAAATAGAATATATTATATTTTATTTAAAGTTTTCATTTTATTAGAATATTTTATTGCATAATGTTGCATAGTAAATAAATAAAAAATTCAAAAATTCGGCAGAAAGTTGCGCCCGTGAATTTTAACCACTGTGCACCTGTGATTTTATTCAAATAGTATCCTTTTCATTCTCCTATAAATAAGATGCTTATTTAGAATTAAAAATGACACTAGAATCAGATAATTCTTCTTCTATAATATTGAGCGTATTTCTTTAGAGTTTAAAGAAGCTTTAAGTGTAGAAAATAGTAAAAATTTTCTTTAAGAATATATCCGATATATCAGTTGAAATACTCTTCTTTTAAGGTGAGGGGTATTACTTATTTCATATTCGCTTACAATATTATTTTTCGTATTCATAAGAAATTTTATTTCGTTCAATATTCAAAAGAAATATTGTTTTCGTTTAATATTCGTAAGGAATATTATTTTCGTTTAATATTCGTAAGGAATATTATTTTCGTTTAACATTCGTAAGGGATATTATTTTTGTTCAGTATTCGTAAGAAATAGTATTTTCTTCCATACTCTTTAGTATGTAAGTATTATTATTTCGTTTTAGATTTTGAATTCTATACTCGTTTTGTTAAAGTTTTGGCTTCCATAATACATGAAATTAGTAGAATATCCTTGATATTTGCGCTTCAACCAGTATCTTTTCATGAAAATATTATTCTGAGCATTCTTGATAAGTTTTAACTTTTTTATGCCAAAGTACTATTCACGGGGTACTATTTCCGAAGTACTATTCACGGGATACTATTCACTCAATTACTATTCACCCGGGATACTATTCATGATAAAAATTAATTTCTTTTCGCTTTAAATCATTTTTGATACATTATTATTCTTGAATTTTACTCCACAAAGCAGTATCATGTTGACAATTTAAATATTCTTGAATTCTGGATAAATTAAATTATAAAATCTTTAATATTTATCCTTGATCTCATTTGATTGAATTTTTATATCATTATCATCATCATCATCATGCTTATATTCTGATGAAAGTCATCTGTGGCCGTAGTGCTTAGATAGACTTGGTCTGATTATGACCAGGGATTATTCGATATAATCATTACCGTAATGTTACAAATGATATGGTAAAAGTCCTCATTGGCCCGTAGTGCAATGATGGACAGTTTTTGGTATGATCATAACTATGGGTTCTTTTCGGCCAAGGGTGCAAAGAAGAATTGTTTTATGGCGTGATCATGACCATTGATGAAAACACGAATATTCTTGGCCCGTAGTGCATGGATAATTCGTGGTTGTGATACTAATGAATATCCTTGGTCGTAGTGCAGGGGTGATTCGATGATGTGGATTATTTATAAGTTGAGTCTCAGCGATAAAATTGATGATAAACTTTTTAAATCATAGAAGATAGTAGATTTTATGCTCTACTTGACTCTTCTAATGGATTGCTTATTCCGCTGCATTTGTTGATCTAAAACTTGTTGTCTATTATATTATATCAGTTGTTATAATGTTTAAGGCTAAGGATAATTAATTCTGCATTATCTTAGTCATAATATTTCTTACTGGGCTAGTTAAGCTCACCCTTTTCTTTCACTGTTCTCTTCAGGAAATGAGAATATAGCTGGGACTAGTCGGGGAATGGATTGACGGTCCAGATGGTTGTTTTAGTAGTCCCCACTATTTTGTGAAATAGTGTGTTAATAATTGTAATGAGATTGAATTTGAGTTTGAATATTGTCTAGAATCCAATATTTGTATTAAAACTCACAGCATATGTTTTGTTGTATTTTGTACGACACTTAACAGTTGTATAATTAAGTTTGTATTTTGTATTCTGTACCATGTATTTGGCGACTCAGAATGGGTGATATATACCTATTTTGGAGGGGTCACAGTTGGTATCAAAGCTTAGGAACATGATCCATGGCTGAGATGTGAGACTAGAACTAGGAGGGGAGAGACGGGTAATTCCTTCGCTAGTATGACCTACCTAAGTTTATTTGTTATTTAATTAGTTGGTCAGAATATAGGGATAATATGTCGCATGTAAATTAACCCTTGTTTTATGGCAGTGTTTGAAAATGACATCTAAAAATGTTGAGATAAGAAATTGAGCACATGAGACCGTTGAGTCACTAACGATCAATAACCAGGATAATGTGCATCAAGAAGGCAATAATCCTCGTGTAAACAACAATACCGACCAAATGGCGAACGATGGTATGTTTAGGAGTTTTCTAGAATTTATGCAAAACTAAACGAGAGAGACTACTGTTCAAAATACAGGTTGAAAAACTGGCAACTCACGGCTGGTCACCGCTAAGCGATTCAAGGAGCTGGGACCACCGAAGTTTTTGGAAAAGCCAGAACCACTTAAGGCTGAGACGTGGATAAAGAAGATCACCAAAATATTTGATGTCTTGGAATGCTCAGAGGAGCAAAAGGTTCCCTTTGCCACCTATATGTTGCGTGAAGAGGCAGATTACTGGTGGGAATCTGTAAAACGTACCCAGCCTGCCGCATTCAAGATGTCTTGGGAGAAGTTCCAAGAATTATTCAATGACAAGTACTTTCCCGAAAGTATTCGTCACATGAAGGAGGTGGAATTCATCAAGCTGGAGCAAAAAAATATGAACGTATCGCAGTACGAGGCTAAGTTTGCCGAGTTGTCCCAGTTTGCATCCCATTTGGTTGATAATGAGGAGCGAATGACGCAAATGTTTCTAAGAGGTTTGAAACCCGAAATACGTCAATACCTCATTTCTCACAAACTTTGCTTGTATTCAGATGTTGTGAATAGGTCTTAGTTATTGGAGCACGATAATGAGTCAACCCAACCAAGAGAGAGCAGCCGATAAATTGATAATACCAATGATAGTAGTCATCAAAGCGGTGACAATAAACATGGAGGAAATCAATATGCAAGAAATGGTAACCACTTCGGTGGTAATCATGGCTGGGATAATAGGAAAGGTGAACTAAGTGAGAACAACTTCAAGAAGAGAAGGTTCAATAATGATGGAAAGACAGCAGCACCCATTTCCAAGGAAGAAGAACGACCACCGGTCATATGTTTTAAATACGGACAGGAGGGAACGTTCGTCCAAACTATACGCAGAAACCCAAAGCGTGTTTCAATTAAGAAATAGAAAGTCACCTAGCTCGATTTTGTTGTGTAGTGAAGTCAAGTCCAGCTAGGATAGTGACACCAAAGGATGTTCCAGACAAGTCAAAGCCGGTAGTTTAAGTGAGAGCGTTTATCGAGGAACCCAAATGAAGTTATCACGGGTAAATTAATTATAAACTCTTGTGAAGTCTATACCTTATTTGATACCAGTTCTACCTACTCTTTTATTTCACCTACTTGCGCTCAACGTTTAAATTTGACTCCGGAGAAATTAGACTTTGACTTATCTGTTGAAACTCCATTGGGAGAAACCTTCGTTACATCCACTAATTATAAATCTTGTTTGATTCAAATCGACACTTTCATGTTACCTGTCGATCATATCTCTTTGAAAATACTTGCCTTTGATGTGATTTTAGGAATCGACTAGTTAACTATTCATCATGTTAAAATTGATTGTTTTCGTAAGATTGTTAGTTTTCATATTCCTAACCAACCTGTTATGCGAATTCAAGTAACCAAACCATTAAAGGAAATCACTATAATATCAAGCCATAAGTAAAGAGCCCCGAACCTTTTGTTGGTGACTTCTTTGTGTGGAATGCACCGAAGCCAAACTCTCCGTAGGGGATGCCGTGAATAACGGTGGCAAGTTGATAGGTATCAATATGACGTGATATCCAAGTCTTGGATGATATTTATAGTTTTGAATAATATTTCTATCGTTAATAAATATCCTGACGTATTCCCTGAAGACTTCTTGGCCTACCCCAGAGCGTGAAATCAAACTTTGTATCGACCTTGAACCCAATACAAAAACCCTCATATATTTTTTTCACCCAAAACGAACGTAACATGCGCCAAAGTCTTTGGCTAGAGCTGTTGAAGATTATGACCACAATATTCAATAACATCGTGGAAGAGCGAACGTGGTAGTTGATGCATTGAGTAGAAGATCGTATGTGGTTACGAGTGCGACGTTGTTAACACAAAAACCCATTTGTACGATTTACAAAGGATGAAGATAGATTTAAAGACTCCAATAACCTACATGAAGATAGCAAATGTAAGATTAGAACCGACTTTAATCAATAAAGTTAAAGCTGCTCAAGCTACAGACTCAGAGCTGATGAATGTGAAGAAGAAGGTTCAAGAAGGCGTTATTCTAAAAGCAAGAATCGACGAAGAGAGGAAATCTCAATCCTTAATTTTATTGGCCTATTTGAAATACTTAACCGAGTAGGAACTGTGACCTATAGACTCGCTTTACCGCTAAGTATGTCGCGTGTTCATAACATTTTTCATGTATCGATGTTACGTAAATATGTGGACAATCTGAACCACATTATTGAATTAGAACTAGACGAGATAGAAGAAGATTTAACGTATAAGAAGATACTTGTTAAAATCTTGGATAAGAAGGAACATATTATATGCTCAAAGGATATACCTCAAGAGTTAGAATATGTCGAGGTATCCTCATCTCTTTGGCATACTAGGTACGTACGTAAATTTCGAGGGCGAAATTTCTTAAGGAGGGGAGATTGTAAGACCCCAAATTTTATGAAATAAAAATTTAATTTTCTTAAAATATTTTTTTTATATTAAGGTTTGGATTTGATATAATATTATAGTTGTGCATAATATTTATAAAATTTGTAAAGTTTGCAAGTTGTTATAAAATATTCGATTAGTCGGGAATATTCATTTTATTAGGGAATATTCGTACAACGGCACAATCATTGGTGGACCTCACAACAGAATTATTGTCGGAATTAGAAAATAACAGAAATATCTTTTTATGAAAATAATGGCAGAAGTTTTACAGTTAACTGGTTAAATACCCGATGGTAAAAGTACAATAATACGCGTGGTTGCATAGTAGCACACGATATTGATTATTGATGCTTACGCGAGAAGTCACTCAGTTTTGTTCAATTATTGCTACATTAATTATTTCATAGTATCTCACGTTATTTGATTCAATTATTATCGATATTTTATATATTATTAAATTAATAATTGAGATGATACAGTTATTCATATTATTATTTACAATATTGACGATGTCTAAAAAGTTTTGTCGATGAGAGGTTTGGTCACATAATTGTGTGCCAATAGGGATAAATCCTTATTGGAAAGCCCCCTCTTTCCTGGGAATGATCTGGTTGTTAAATATTGTAAATAATAATAACGATTAATAAATGTTGTTAAAAATATTGAGGAGATTTTATGAAGTATTTGTTGTAAATATTGGCATACTATTTGGACCGCCATTTACCTATTTTTTAAAATAATCGATAGAAATTTATTTTTTATAATAAAGGTGGGGGCCACATGTGGGGCCCATATTTGGAAGAATGATGAAATGGGAAGTCACTGGCGGGGAGGGGGGGAGAAAACCAAAGTCAGGAGGGAGTTATTATCATTAGTATTATATATATATATATATATATATTAATAAGTTTTGTTTTATTTGATTATAAATAGAATATATTATATTTTATTTAAAGTTTTTGTTTTATTGGAATACTTTATTGCATAGTGCTATATAGTAAATCAAAAAAAATTTAGAAAATTCGGCAGAAAGTTGCACCCGTGAGTTTTAACAACTGTGCACCCGTAATTTTATTCAAATAGTATCCTTTCCATTCTCCTATAAATAGAATGCTTATTTAGAATTGAAAATCACACCAGAATTAGAGAATTCTTCTTCTATAATATTGAGCGTATTTCTTTAGAGTTGAAGGAAGCTTTGAGTGTAAAAAATAGTGAAAGTTTTTTTCAAGAATATATCTGCTATACCAGTTGGAATACTCTTCTTTTTAAGGTAAGGGGTATTATTTATTTCATATTCGCTTACGATATTATTTTTCGTATTCGTAAGAAATTTTATTTCGTTCAATATTCGCAAGAAATATTATTTTCGTTTAATATTCGTAAGGAATATTATTTTCGTTTAATATTTGTAGGGAATATTATTTTCGTTCAATATTCGTAAGGGATATTGTTCAGTATTTGTAAGAAATAATATTTTCTTCCATACTCTTTAGTATGTGAGTAATATTATTTCGTTTTAGATTTCGAATTCTGTACTCGTTTTGTTAAAGTTTTAGCTTCCATACTCCATGAAATTAGTAGAATATCCTTGATATTTGCACTTCATCCAGTATCTTTTCATGAAAATATTATTCTGAGTATTCTTAATAAGTTTTATTCTGAGTACTATTCACGGGGTACTATTCCCGAAGTACTATTCACAGGATACTATTCACTTAGTTATTATTCACCCAGGATACTATTCATGACAAAAATTGATTTCTTTTCTGTCCAAATCATTTTTGATACATTATTATTCTTGAATTTTACTCCACAAAGCAATATCATGTTGACAATTTAGATATTCTTAAATTCTGGATAAATTAAATTATAAAATCTTTAACATTTATCCTTGATCTTATTTGATTGAATTTTTATATCATTTTCATCATCCTCATGTTTATACTATGATGAAATTCATCTATGGTCGTAGTTCATAGATGGACTTGGTATGATTATGACTAGGGATTATTCGGTATAATCATGATCGTAATGTTAAAATGATGTGGTAAAATTCCTCATTGGCCCATAGTGCATTGATGGACAGCTTTTTATATGATCATGACCATGGGTTCTGTAACGCCCCGAAATCAAGTCTATCTTCATACCCGGATTCCGTACGTCACAGTCCCACTTCTTTCCAAACATACATTATAATATATTGAAATATAACAACATACATTCTCAATTCCCAAGTTCTAAAACCTTATAACCTCTTTCATTATAAATAATAATAATTACATTATTCATAATCTCTTACAAGAGTGACTTTTATCTGCCACCAAGGATACATAACCATTCATTAAACTATTCTATAGTTTAATTACATTATTCTACATTACAAATCTACGCTTGATCTTCACGCTCATTCATCTAATGAATGACACTTCGTCTCGATACCGATCAGCTTGATCTTTACGGGATCCTTAAGTTCTTTCTAACATCATTCACTGAAAATGTTTTTATTTAAAGCAAGTATGAGCATTCAATTACTCAGCAAGTCTTAACAGTTGAACAAACAACTTCAAGAATTTAAACATTCTTTGAAGACTTCAATAACCGAACAAAGGTTATGAAGTAACTTAAATAATAGGAACAATCTCGATTCCTATCATTTTACAATATTAGTCACATTCACTTTGAAATACTTTCATTCTCTACTCTCCTTCATACACATTCTGTCTAGCTAGAATCAATAGCACAGACTTAACAATAATGGTTCATGTATAAACAGAACATTCTCATATTGAACAGTTCAATCATAGAACAGTTCATATCATATAAACACCGAAGTGTTCACATTGTGGCACAAGGCCTCATATGTTCTACCACCTTGTACAAATATCACACATTTGCACATAGACAGAACTTCTCAAGTTCAACATCTGAGAAGTTTTAGAAACTAGCATTCATTTAAAATATGAATAAAGTTAGGAATCTTGCCTTATGCACAGCTACAACTTATAGTTTATGCTGAAATGCTCATTCCAATTCCTATGTAGCACATAAGGAAATAACACATACACTAATTAGTCATATACTTAACTTACGCATTGGTTTACTTAACTTTACTTTTTAGGGTTCGCGTTCTTACAATCTAAGTTTACGCGACCAACTTCCTTTATCGGTTAACGGCTTCATGACATACATAGATATCTTACTCAATGCGTTCATCATCCTTGGTGATATACATTCTTATCTTCTTCTTATAACTCTCCTAAGACTCAGCACACATCATGTCTCTGCAAGCAGTCCATATGGTACTCTGAGTGGTTTCCCACAAATAACCAACAAACATGTTCCCGTCTTATCTACACTACCCATAACAGTGAGTTAGATCGGTTGCCAGTTTTGTATATACCTTCGCTCTCTGAAGGAATTGTTTAGCCTAGCTCCCATATGTCAACCATCAAAGGTTATGATTACACCACAACCTAACTTATCTTAACTTATCCGAACCATTAAACTATAACATTCGTTAAGTCAATTCTTATTCCTTATGGCTTTTTGGCAACTAAATGTCATACCTTAGGATTTATTCTTATCGTCCATGTTATACAGTCTTTTGTATACTCAAGACGATCATTCAATATTCATTCTACACCTTTATAGTGTTAACCATTTTACGTTACCTTATTCTTATCTTACAACATCTAGTTCATTCGACTCGGAACATCATCCAAGTTATAAACATTAACTTGGATCCTTTACGTTATACGTCCTTGTCCTTAATTCAACTTCTTCACCATTCATAGGTTTAATCATTGATCTTCATTATCTTATGGTCAAACCATACACGGGGTGTAGGTTCTAACCGTTTAATATTCGCGTACACTTAACCTTCACGTCGGTTCAAGTGTTTAACGCTTATATTTCATTCTAATATTTTCCATTCGACTCATATTCGGCTTTCATTAATCTATCAGGTGCAACTATGGCTAGCCGTAAGTGTACCTAAGGCTGACCCCGAGGCTTACAACAGGCCATCAACAGCTCATTTAGAAAAAAAAAGGAGAAAAAGATAGAGAGAGAAAGGCTCGAGTTTGGTAATATTATACCATCTTTGAGTTAAATCTATCATATATATAGTGTCGACGTCGGAAAAAATTTCCTTTTTTTGGAATTCCTCTTTTAGCCTTTCTATCCTTTATGTTTTCTATATGTAAAATTTTGTTTAAAACGACGATTTTGAAAAGAGTCCGACACAAAATGTCGACGATTTGAAAATTCAAAGTTGCCAGTTGGTAGTAGTGAAATGGTTGTACCAAGTCAATCGAATTTAGAAAGTTTTGCAAAAGGCCCAATTATTGGACTCTGTTTAACAGGCCTTGGAAACCGAGATTCATAGAGTTTGGGGGCTTGATTAAGCGGGCGGAAGGTGTTAGGCACCCTCCGACTTTCGTGAAAATATGGTTACCGCGTCTTTTTAATTCCCTAATTTATTTGAAGTATGTGTGTGATAAATTGTGCCTAAGTGCATTATTTGGAAGTAGTGCTATGCCTCGTTTGCACCTATATACAAAGGGTTTGACTTGTATAAAAGTTCAATTTTAATATAAGGCTTATAAGATGATATTTTAAAAATAGGTTTTTCAAACCCTTATACTCACATAGTAATTGAGGCCTTTGATACTTCTATTTTATTCCATATTCGGCTTAATTTTATTTTATTCTCGAGATGCGAAGCATCTTCGAAAAAATAATATATGTTTAAGTGTCGGGCTCGTTATGGGTATGATAGCCATCGAAGGATGTCTAAACACCATACATGATTTACAAGCTAACTGTACAACTGAAAAGGTCTATCATTGGAACCAGATCTAGAACCGTCAGCTGGATCTTAGATCACGTGGCTCCTAGGCTCACATAATATTATATGAATAGCCTGTATAACAAGGATACTAAAATAAAACAAATATTTAATCTAGACAATTCAAAACAAAGGATTCATCAGATAAATCCCTACATGCGCGTAGCCAAGCTTCGTGATCCCTCTAGATATAGATCTAGGGTCACATGGTTGCTTAATATTTACAAAAAAAAATTAGAAGGAAAACTAGATTTAAATAAATCTTAGTCATTCTAGCTCAACGGTTCCAATTTTACAGCTTTTAAACCGGTTAAAAGTTAGATATGGCTAGATTTAGATAAATCTAGTCCACATACTTAAATATTACGGATTTACATTGAATGAACAGTTAAAACTGATATTTAATATCAATAAATAGTTAATATATATTAAAGCAATAAAAAGCCACGAATTTTGAATCTAGACATGACTGTTGATTTTAAATATATGGCCTTTTATTGCTTTAATATATATATATATATATATATATATATATGATTATATATATAATAATGCAGTAAAGGGCCATAGATTAGCAATCCAGACACTATTAAATAGTATAATTCGTGTTTGAATAAACAGGTCGTGGATATATATATAATCACGGATCGACGATTTAGACACAACTAATCGCTGTAAATCTCTCTATATATATATATATATATTAAAGCAAGAGAAAGCATCAAAACTGAAAAAATCTTACAGTGTGCTACAAAGAAGGCTTCAGTCTGCTTTTGGAGCTTGAAAACTCAGTTTCCACCACTTAAAATTTGATACATCGTAGTATATATGTATACAAGTGTTTAGAAAGAAGAATATTGAAGTTTGGAACACTATAGAAGGGGTTAAAAGCTAAAATGAACAGAGTTTTCTCATTTTTCCACCTTTTTTCTTTCTTTCTATGGCTGATGGGGGGAGTCTATTTATAGACTAAAGTAGCCACGAGTCTACCTACAGCTGCCCAGGTGGGCACGGGCCCCGTGGATCCCATTGTCTCAAACTATGTGCACTCAGGCCAAGGCACAGTTTACTCGAACCTGTATAACTTTCAATACGGGCATCCGATGGAGGCATGCTATACCTTTCCAGAAAGCTCTCGATGAGAGCTACACAATGACATGGGATTTGACATTTTCTGAATTCGGGAAGATGGTTCCATGACCAGATGTTTGATTCTTCGCAGTCCATCCGTTGAGCTGCCTTATGCTATTTGTTTCACTCAGGATTGACGTTATGGTTCTGGATGACCCTCACGGCAGTGGTTCGACTTGATTGATGTTGAGTTGGAAAAATTTATATGTTTCCTCTCATGGGTTGGTTCCGGGCTTGATGCAGTTGTAGTTGTCTTTTCTCAGGGTTATCTCTGAGATTGGACTGTTGTTGACCTCTGTCAGTCCTCAGGATGGTCTCTGAGGTTGGTTTATTATTTCTCCAGGTTGTTGTTGGGGTTTTGGCTTGATCTCCTGGGGTTGGACTTGATCTCCCGCAGTTGTCTCTGGGGTTTCGACTTGATCTCCCGAGGTTATCTCTGGGGTTTGTCTTTGATCTCCCGGGGTTTGACTTGATCTCCCGGGGTTATCTCTGTGGTTTGAATTTGATCTCTCGGGATTTTCTATGGGGTTTAATTTTGATCTCTCAGGGTTATCTTCGGGGTTTAAATTGATCTCCTGGGGTTGTCTTCGGGGTTTGGCTTGATCTCTCGGGGTTATCTCCAGGGTTTGATTTGATCTCCTAGGGTTATCTCTGGGGTTAGAATTGATCTCCTGGGCTTGGATTCGAGATTGTCTCCGTGGTTTGAATTGATATCCCAGGATTGTCTTTGGGGTTTGACTGGATCTTGACTTCTAGAGTTATCTCTGGCAGATAAAAGACGATTTTGCCCTCGTACATGGTCAGTAATAGGAACACAAAATTTTGAGTGTCTATAGATGCCCCTCTTTATCATGTTTATGCAATGTAATGGAATGAACAAGATAAAGATTACTAGACACTTGAAATATGACAAGATTTAAATGATGCCATGCAATGAAACATAATATGATGTTACGTGATCTGACTGCTTTGGTGTGGAATTATCTTTAACAGTATTCTACCATTGACTGCTATTGCCATTTTTTATAAGGATGGAGTTGTCATTGATGGTCTCCACTGAAATGTCTTGATGTCTACTCGAACGGTAGTTCATCAAGCTTTCATCACCAGATCTTCCCTGATGCTACATTGGATAAAAGCCAATGGTTGAAATGTCCATCAGTGCTGTTGAAACTAATTCGATGTCATGTTGTAGAGATATTTTCAAGATCCCTAATGGGGAGACTTCCTATGGCTGAGACCATTAGATTTTGACGTTGAGGTTATCACCAATGTCATTTGTCTTTAGATATTCTTTCTGACTTTACTTCCGCCGAGATGTTCCTCTCTTTTTACGAGTGACTCTCTGGGGATAACTGATGCCTATCTTGATGATAGCTCGCCTTAGTAGTCATCACTGGATCTTTGTTGTCGTTACGTTGGGGTTGTTTCCAACGGCCTGGCTTTCTATCAGGTTGATATTGATAGTTTTGCTGGAGATAGAACTTTTATTGCTTGCTTCCATAATATCTTCACAACACCTACTCGAATGATATTTTTGTGAAGGTTGACTACTACCAGCTTTCCTCGGTGCTTACTTGAACAGTAGTTTACAACGGTCTAAAAATCACCTAACCTTCGCGGTGCCTCGACTAGGGATTTATATAACTGATCCCATCATCGATCCTCCCCGGGGAAGATAGTTCTCCACGGATTTCATCATCGGATCTTTCATAATGTTACACTGGAGTTATCGCCAGTGATTTGCAATACTAGATACTTTAACCTTCGTTGAAGTAGTTTTCAATGGCTTACATCATCGGACCATTCTCGATGCTACATTGGAGTTGTCATCAACGATTACACTGTCAATCATTCTGAACTTTGTTGAAATAGTTTTCAATGGTTTACATTACCGGATCATTCCTGATATTACGCTGGAGTTGTCGCCAACAATTTACATTGTCAATCATTATGTCCTTCATTGAAGTAGTTTTCAAAGACTTACGTCACCAGATCATTCCCAAGGCTATGCTGGAGTTATCGCCAACGGTTTACACTTTCAATTTTCTTGAACTTGTTTTATTGAATTATTATGTCATTGTCATCATCCTCGTGCTTATATTGTGATGAAAGTCATCTTTGGCTTACATGCATAGATGGACTTGGTATAATTATGACAAGGGATTATTCGGTATAATCATGACCTATAATGTTATAAATGATGTGGTAAATGTCCTCGATGCTTTGTGAGTGCATTGGTGGGCCGAGCTTTTGGTATGATTACGACCGTGGATTATTCTAAGATAGTCATGACCATTGATGATTTATTGAATATCCTTGGCCCAGAGTGCGAGGATGACTAGATGATGTGGTTTATTTATTAAGCTGAGTCTCAACGATAAAAATTGATGAAAATATTTTAAATCATAGAAGATAGTAGATATCATGCTCTACTTGACTCTTCTAATGGATTGCTTATTCCGCTGCAGTTAAACTTGATGTCTATTGTATTTTATCAGTTTAACATTGTTGAAGACTAATGATAATTTATTTTGTGTTATCTTAGTCATAATATTTCTTACTGGGCTTGTTGAGCTCACCCTTTCTTTCACTGTTTTCTTCAGGAAATGAGAACGTAGCCGGGACTAGTCGGGGAATGGAGTGACGGTCCAGATGATAGCATTAGTAGTCCTCACTATTCTATAAATAGTGTGATAATAAATGTAATGAGGACTCCATTGAGTGTGGATATTGTCTAGATGACAATATTCTTATTAAAACTCTTAGATTACGTTTTGTCATATTTTACACGACTGTTGTATAATTAAGTTGTATTTAAATTTTTTACCAAGTATTTGGCGACTCAAGATGGGTGATGTATACCTGTTTTGGGGGCGTCACAATACAACCTGCTCTTGGGAAGACCGTGGATTCATATGGATGGGGTCGTCCCTTCCACCCTTTACCAGCAACTTAAATACATCATCAACAATAGCCTAATCACTGTTAACGCTGAGCTGAAATGTCCTGAACAGGGTGATATACCACTCATCAGCTTTAATGCAGAAGTTGAACAGGTCAGTTTTCATGCCCTGGAGGTTAGCAACACTCACTATCATCCTATTGGGGCGCCACCTCTCACACCCAAGATTTTTGCCGAGGTAATGGCAGGAACTCAAGAGATGATGTCATTGGGTCATCAACCTAGACAAGGGTTGGGCAAAGATCATCAGGGCATTAAGTGCTCAATTCAAGTTCCCAGTCAAACCTGGATAGCCGGACTAGGCTATTCTGCCAGTTCTAATCATATGAATCCTCATAAGCACGAACAGATTCCTTCAGCTTCAGCCACACGGCGATTATCTTAACCTACAAATCCTGAGCATGTACAGTCTCCGATAAAGGTGCCTACCCATGTAATGGCTATGCTATTTCCCAAACTGATACCGGTTAAAGCAAAAGAAGTCTTAATTCCTGACCCCGAAGTGGAAGAAAGGGAATGGAGACGTAAACAAGATATTTCCAGGAGATTGTCTCACCTACACATCATTTTCTATGATGAGCATACAAATAGATACACCCCACACGATGATTGTCCAGACATTATGGTCATCATTCGAGAAAAGGAAAACGATAACAACCACTTTATCACTGCAGTCCAACAGGACTTCACCCTTGACAACTGGAGCATCACTCCTTGCATTTGTCGACAAGGGTAAAAAAAGGGCAGAAACTCCCTCTGCCCTGTAGATAGCTATAACTGCTTACTTTTTTATACAGTATTAGCAGTTGTTTTATCATTACAGGCTAACACTTTGTATGATTGAACAATTTTATATATTAAGTGAAAGAATATTTTGTTTCAAGACTTTGAATTTAGATGTACATATACTTGCTGATGAGGTGCCTTTTCTCCATAAGGACTGCAACTTTGATGAAAAGTTGGACTCAGACTTGATGGAAATACAAGAAGACACTGAGATACCTCAAAAGATCAAAGAATGGGTCGAGGATAAACCCAAACCTAATCTTAATCAAACCACCTCATTCAATCTTAGAACCTTAGAAAACCCTAGACTAATATAGATTGGTACGGACCTCACTCCAAACCAAAAGAATGGCATGGTTACGCTATTAACCCAATTCCAAGATGTGTTTGCATGGTCTCATGAAGATGTGGTGGGCTTATCCACTGACATCATCATTCATCGTCTTCCGATTAAAGAGGGATTTAAGCCAGTCAGGCAGAAGCTTAGGCGATTAAAACCTGAGTGGAGTTTAAAGGTTAAAGAAGAAATTGTGAAACAATTTCAAGATGGCATCATAATGCACTACAAGAAATCACACATTTTATGATGAATTTTTTTGCCACGCACAAAATTTTATCACAATTTGTTAATTAATAATTACAAAATTCATAATCGTCACTAAAAAATTTGTTTTTGTGACGACATTTAATTTTGTTAATATTAATCATTTATATCGTCACTAATTTATACATTTGATGACGATTAACAAAATTTTATCACAATTTATTATGGAGGTAAAATTTCCAACCAAAATTTTGGAGGGAAACCTTTTAGAGACATGTTTGTAATAATTGATGACAATATTTATTGTCACACAATATTTCTTTCGATGACAACATAATAGTTTGTCATTAATTATTTATAAATTTTAGTGACACTGTGATTTTGTCACTAATGTTCACATTTAGTCACATCAAATACAAATTCATCACAATTTCATTTGGAGGCAAAAAAATTCTGAAAAATTTTTGAGGGAAATTTTTTAATGACGAAAAAAATAATAATTTATGACAATTTGTATTGTCATAAATACCAATTTTATATGACGAGATAATAGTTCGTCACTAATTAGATGAGCGGGTAAGTGACAATAATGCTTCGTCATAAATTCTTATATTTAGTGATAAAGTACGTAATATTGTCACAATTTTATTTGGAGGTAAAAAATTTTGACGAAATTTTGGAGGCAAATTTTTTAAAGAAATACCAATTTTATATGACGAGATAATAGTTCGTCACTAATTAGATAAGTGGATAAGTGACAAAAATGGTTCATCATAAATTCTTATATTTAGTGACAAAGTATGCAATGACGTCACATTTTATACGGAGTCAAAAATTTTCCTAAAAATATTTTAGAGGCAAATTTTTTAAATACGAAAAAAATAATAATTTATGAAAATTGTTATTGTCACAAATTCCAATTTTATATAAGGAGATAATAGTTCGTCACTAAATGCCCAATTGTTTTTAAAAAAATATTTTTAAAGCCACTAAATGTCCAAATCTCTTTAAAAATATTTTTAAAGCCACTAAATGCCCAAATTTCATTTAAAAAAGACAAATAGAAAAGATAATAATAAAACTTACTATTTTACTAAGGACCGTTTTATAAATATATTTAACTAAGTATTTCTATTACTACAAGAAATTATGGATGTAGTGAAGGAATTTTTGTGAAGGATTGCATTCACATGAGGAGTTTTTTAGCCAAGGAATTGTAATGGAAAAAAAATATAGTGACAATATAGTTATTAGCGGAAAAAACGTCTTTCACAATTTAAATTTTTTTCTTTCGCAAAATTAAGGTGATAAAAGATATTTGACTTTCAACTCTCTCTCTCCCTCTGACAACTTTTCTTCTTTTCAAATTTGCTTAATAAAAAAATATCCAACCAACGACAATTCAACTTGCATTTGGTGTCGGATCAATTTTTTCCCTTTTACAAAAAAAAATTATTTTTAAAAATAATTAAGAGAATTTTTTTTAAATGTTTATTTAAAAATTAATTTGATTAAGTTAATCTAATAATTTGATTATAATCTAATAATTCCCAACCCTCCAACGGCAATTGAACTGGCATTGAAATTGATTTTCAAACTCGTGCCAATCCAATTGAGATTTGGCCTATAGCTCGGAAATTTTGGCTGTAATATAAAAACTGGCAAAATTGGTGATTTGGCCACTAAAGTTGGCACGTTTTATTGAATACACGATTGAACTTTTAACTTTTCAAATTAACCAACTGAACTAATTATTATTGTTAAATTGGGTCATTCTGTTAAATTTGGTTCACGGGCGTTAACAGAATGGCCTAATTTAACAATAATAATTAGTTCAGTTGATTAATTTAAAAAATTAAAAATTCAATCTTATATTTAATAAAAACGTGTGAAAATAATTTCGATAGCCAAATGAATAGTTTTGCCTATAGAAACTTGGATTTGATTCAGTCTAATCTTGGAAATTACTCTAATCCTATATCCCCTCAAAAACCATTGTAAGTTTTCCACTCCCGCGTAACTGGTTCTGCTTTCAATTAATATACACCCAATTTTTTTGTGGGTCGTCTCCCTCCTCTTTTCCGCTACCAATTTTTCGCCAATTTTTTTCATCCTACTCTCGTCTTCGTCTTCATTTTCATGTTCATCCCATCTTTCTCTTCCTCCTCTCTTTCCCACTACCAATTT
The DNA here is from genome assembly GCA_020205605.1 of Panax ginseng. NCBI lineage: Eukaryota > Viridiplantae > Streptophyta > Magnoliopsida > Apiales > Araliaceae > Panax > Panax ginseng. The sequence goes on along the minus strand of CM035139.1, from coordinate 84,833,275 downwards.
TTCGCTCAAATTTGTTTCCCTCTTACTCCGGTCTTCCTCTTCTTCCTATTTCAAAGCTATGGTTTAAAGGGTTAGGGTTTCAAATCTATTAGAAAAATTAAAGCTATTGAAGAACTGAAAGGTCATTAGGGCTATGAAACCAACGATCGTGCCTCCTCTTTACTACGGTTTCAGTGCGTACACCGTCGTAGGTTTCAATCTCCCAAGTTTCAGTCCCCCTCTCTTCTAATTTCAGGTTCAGACTATACAATTTGGTTTTAATTTTGATGCTAATGATTTCGGTTAGGTTTTCAATTTGGTTTGATTAGTGGTTCAATATTACTTTTTGCCTTTCTAATTGAGGGTTTTGTATATTATAATGTATGTATGCTCATTAAAAAATATCATAATTTTGGGATGTTTAACAACTGTTTTGCTATTTGATAAAATTTGATGCTTTTTTGTACTATGAGGTTATTATTGATTGTGGATGTTTTAGGTTTTGCTTGATGTTTTGTCAATTTTTGTACAAGTAGACATTTCTTTAGTACGGCCATTTGCTGGTGCAGTGCTATCTTGTTCAATGTTTGCTGTTGGACTACTCCTTTCTTCAAATTCAAAGGCGACAAGAGATATGGTTTAAGTTCCTAGTGAAAGTAGTATGTACACAAGTCATTCATGTTTGATGATAAAGCATATACTTTGTAACAATCTTATTCATTTATTAATAAAAAGTATTAATTTATTAAAGGCTTTTAATTATCTACATGATGCTGCTTTATAATATGCGATAAACCCATAGTTTTAAGCAATGCTTTTAGAATAATGATAATGATCATTCTAATGAGATCTAAATTCTTTGAAAGCTTAAAACTAAAATAGTTCTCAATCGTTGGATTACTAAATTGGGGATTAGTGAATCCGGATAGATTGGTACATACGTTGCTTGCTCATTGGATAAGGATGATTGATCTCATGATTATTTGTGTGGAGACACTAAAGCAAGTTTGTAGGTGCTTATTGGAGAATAAGTTCACTGAACGTGGCTCGCTAAGGAATACCTAATGGAGTTTTACTTGCCTGTCAACAGGAATTCCTGTAGTGATAGTAGTACAAGTGATCCTTGGACGTGAGATCATCATAGTATCTTGTGTATGATGAGTTATACTTTGACTTATTCCTTAAGACCCTTAGGGTATATCAAAGGGTATGCTTGGGTATAATAAGTTGTACATGGAGATAATGTATGATCAATAAAGAATCTACCACTTCTAGTACAAGAAGAGAAATGTCCTATGTGATTCGATAAATGATAACCCAGTAGTCCTTGGCCAAGGTAGAATGAAATTAGAAAGGAGTTTCTAATTTGCATTATTTGGAGTTGTGCATTTAAGAGTCAAAATATATATATAATTAAATAAAATAAGACTTGACAGTAATTCCATGTCTTGTATTTAATTGGGACATTGTATGGTGGAAGTATTGAATTGTACGGTAACTATTTACTCAAAGGTTCTTTTATGATTAATGTTGAAATCTATATTATCTAGAAAGTCGTTGATCGCTAGGGAGACTTATCCCTATTGCAGAATAAATATTATTTATTTAAATAAATTAATAGTTTAATTTATTTAAATAAGATTAGAATTGTTCTAATGGATTTATTCACAACCATTTTAATATAGAAAACCTAAAGGGTCACACTATAAAAGGAAGAATAATTATTTAAGAAGTTAATGACATAATCGTAATAATAAGGTAAGTATATTTAATTTAATCTATGGTGATATAATAAATTAAATAGCTTAATATTTATTATTTAATATTTAGAAATATTAAATATAAATTAATAAGAGGAGTCGATTATTATTATTACTATTATTATTATTATTTAATTTCTAAAGGAGTTTGGGAATTAATTAATAAAAGTACTCTCATATATCCTAATAAGATTAGGAGACTAATTAATTAAAAAAATTTAATTAATTATTCCTAATAAGATTAGGAGCCTAATTAATTAAAAAAATTTAATTAATTAAAATTAAACCCAATTCCTTAATTGTTAAGAAGGGTTGCCCACATCTATAAATAAGATGAGTCTTATTATGGGTGGGAAGAGTTGTTGATTTTTTTCACAACTAACGTGATTCTAATTGTTGGAGAGTACTTTTTCTATGAGATAGAAAAATTAGGGTTTTGCCAAACACTCATCTTCTTGAATCTTTCTTCTTCCTTGGTGGATCACCTCTAGAGGCTAAACATTTTGGTGGCTAACATTGATCAAAGGAAGGAACCAAACCCGGTGGATTCAAGTTGAACACGAAAAAATTTGAGATGAACTTGTACCTGAGGAAGCTTGAATCTTCAAGGGTATGATTCTTGTTATTTATCTTTTCATTTAATTAATAATTGTGCATAAAGGGTGATCCGGGTATATGGTTTGTAAAATTTTAAAACTCTGATTTTTCACGTTTCCGCTTATTTTGTGTAATTTGATTGCGTTCATGAATATTACAAACCTAACAGTGGCATCAGAGCCAAACCTTTATGCGAATTATTAATTCTTTTAATTTGATATGTATATTGATATGTGTTTAGAATAATTTAATTGGGCATAATTTTGTTGTATAAAATTTTTAAAAAAAATAAAATCGCGAAATCTGTTTTGCCGCTGAGTCTGACCAAGACGAAAGGGAAAAAAAATACTAACATAAAGCACGTGACACAAAATGACATGAAAGGTAATATGATTATTATGGTTAATAATATATATATATATATATATATATATATATATATATATATATATATTCATGTTAAGTTACAGGATCACGTGAATCAATTCATCCAGCAAAAAGTTATCATGTTAACAAGTAATGGAAGTAATAGTCATCCTGCATGTTCAGGTTGATTGTTTTTAAATCACGTGAATCTCTTATATATATATATATATATATATATATATATATATATATATATATATATATATATATATTAATTTTATTATTTTATAATTAAAATAAAAAGTTTATTTTAATTTTAAAATTGGATTTTATGTTAATTAATTAGAGTTGGAATTGGATTCCATGATAACTAATTGGAGTTGAAATAGGATTTCATGTTTTCTTAAATAAAGAAGTTTATTTAGATATGAAATAAGATTTCATATTATTCAAAATAAAGGAGTTTATTTGTGAATAGGAAAGAGAATCTTTGTTTCCTTTAATAAAGATTTTTTTTACTTGGAATTGGATTCCATAATTAATTAAAATAAAGGAGTTTATTTTGATTAAAGAATTTGATTAAAATAAAATAGTTTATTTTATTCAAAATTGGATAAATTAAAATAAAAGAGTTTATTTTGATTTAAATTTGGATTAAAATAAGATAGTTTATTTTGATTCAAAAATAGATTTTATACTAACTAAATTTGCCCATTAAATGATATTAATATATATATTGAATGTTTATTATTCATGAGATTAATGTTATTTATTGATGCATATGGTGATGTGTATGATAATAAATGGGATTGATTATGGACTATTGACCAATGTGATTGAATTTTATTTTAGTTGGATGCATGAATATATGTGTTTTATTAAATGAGGAATGCGTACCTCGTCTTCTCTAATTTTTTTTTCTTAATGTAAATTCTAACTCCCTCCTATGTACTTTCCCTTGACTGTTGATCAAGGTTTCTATTTAAATAGTTTTGTAATAGGAATAGTTAGAATTAATTTTGAAGAATTGGAGATCAAGGAACGAGGAGCGCTTGAAGACCCATTTGTAATGGAGCCCGGGTTTAAATGTAATAGTTATATTTAAATATTAATTCTTGCAACCCTAGGGTTTGACCTTTTGGTTCACTTGGTGGCTCTTGTGAATCAAACTAGAATAAAAGTCTATAATCAATCCAGATAGAATATAGTATTTTATGTGCATGTTTATACTATATATATTATGCAAACATGCTTGCATGTTAATTAATATGACGTGTATTTATATATATATATATATATATATATATATATATATATATATATATATATATATATGTACATGCCGCTTAAACAAGATGAGACAAATTAATAACAAGTCCCTAATTTTTTTTATATTAAGTCCTAAGCGTTCAAAGATATTTGGAATATCGAACGTCGCCTTCTAGCATGATAAAAATAATAGAGTATCAATTAATTATTATAAGTTTGTTGTGTCACCACAAGGCTTATCTTAATTCTTTGAGATGTTAATTTTATCACATTTGATGTTTATAAAGAAAATTGAACAATGTTATTTTGTTGTGTCACCACAAGGATAATATTTTTCTTTTTTGAATATATGGAGTGCTATGTTGGACTTAACTTGGATAATTTTGATTCGGATGTGCCACCACTTGATCAAAATAATCTAAGAGAAAAATACAAGGAGTTGCATAGTTGATGTAATTGACAAGAGTTGTCTACCTATTTATTTATATATAATTTTTTGTGTCACCACAAGGCTATATACATTTGAAATGGGATCCTTATTCTCACTAGCAAATCTTTAATTATATTTTGCCGAACTATATAAGTGAGTGTAATATAGTTTGATGAAAATAGTGGGGGATACCAATTTAAAACAAGACCTAATTTATTTTGGTAATTAATAAAAGAATGTATGCAAAAATGTTGTTAATTAAAAATTCATTTATAGAATTATACAATGTCTAAATTACTATCACTGCGTAGCATATTAGATGTTAAATTAGTCGGACCGAATTAAATGGATTGGTTAAGAAAATTGAGAATAGTTCTCACGGCTGAAAAATTATCTTATGTTCTTAATACGCCTATCCCTGCAATGGTTGCAGACAATGCCTCTGAGGAAGAGATTGCTATTTTTGAAAGTGGCAAGATGATGCATAGTTGGCTCAATGCATCATTCTCACATCCATGAGTAACGAGCTTCAGCGTCAGCATGAAAATATGGATGCTCTTACTATATTCCTGCACATCAAGTAGTTAATGGTGAGGAAAGTAGGACTGATAGATATCAGATATCTAAGGAGCTCTTCCGATCTAGAATGACCAACGAAACTACAGTATAGACACATATCCTAAACATGATCAATTTAATTGAACAATTAGGACAATGGGTTTTTTCATAGATGGAGAGTTGAACCAAGATTTGATCTTGAACTCACTCCCGGACTCCTTTCACAATTGTTGTGATTTTTCATATGAACGAGCTAGATATCAGCCTCGCTGATTTGCTTAACATATTGAAAATGCTAAGTCACTTTCCACCAAGAAAGACCAAGTCTTACTAGTAGGGGCCAAAGGATCTTTTGAAAAGAAGAATGATTCTAAGAAGGTAAATAGAAAGGCAAAAACAAAGGATAATAAGAATAAAACTGATACGGATAGCAAAGAAGTTTGCTTCTACTGCAATAAGCCAGGACACTGGAAAGAAACTGCAAGAAGCATCTTGCAGAGGATAACCAGAAGATACTTAGTGAAGTTTCGGTTACAAATACAATTTTGTTCATGATTTAAAATAAAATTTTCTTTAAGTCAAGGTTCTACTTGGGTATTGGATACCGACTTTGGTTATCATAAATATAGATTTATGAAGGGACCAAGCAGAAGTAGAAAGCTGAACAAGAGATAAGTAATCCTATGTGTGGGAAATGAAGAAAAGGTTACCACATTAGCCATAGAAACTTATAGTTTAGCAATGCCTACGGGCAAATCTATTAAGTCAATAAGTTGTTATTGTATTCTAGTTCTTGTTAGAAACATTATTTCTATTTTATTGTTGGACAATGAAATCTTTTGTGACGACCCAGAAATTCGGATCGTCCAGAAATTAAATTTAAAGAATTAGTTATTAATAAAATAATTTTTTATTAATAATATTATGTGCTATGTGTTTTTTAATCGTTATAGAACCTAGGATGATTATAAGTCGGGAGGATTCTGGCTACGAGCTAGACTGAACGAGTAATAATTTTCAAGATAAAAATGAAAATTTTTCGGGAACAAAAATATTTCTGGGGAAAAAGATGAAATAGGCACTATTCACCTGACGAAACCTAATGGTTAGGGTTTGAATAACCTAAGCCTTTTCGAGAGTTCGGTATGTCGAAATGACATTCCATCAAAAGATTTGACAATAATATGTTGTGAAAAGTTAAGTAAGCCGAGAAAAGTTTTTCCCGAAAAACGTGCAAAAATCAGACGAAATAAAAATGATAAAAAGTACTGTTATGTACTTTTCATTCGTTTAACTACGTTAGGAGAAAATGTGAAGGAAAATGCTTGACACCAAAAAGTATTTTTCAGTTTTTTAGAAATCCGAAGAATACGTAAAAGTTAATCGGTAAAGGAAAGACGAAATATCCAAAAATATTTGGATTCCGAGAATCGCAGTTTTTAAAAGCGCTTACGAAAAACCCGAAAGACGGAACCACGAAACTTAAAGGCTAAGTAGACTTAAGGGCTAAGTTAACTTAACACTTAAGTCATGAATAGTAAGGAGGTGTGAATAGTAAGGAGGTTGGGGGCGAAATGACTAAAATACCCCTAGCTTAGAAATTCTATTGAATGCTTATTTCATTGTTTAAGGATTTTGAGAATCCTACACTTTGAAAGAGGGAGAGAGAGTTTGGATGGGAGGATGATAAGGAGAAGAAAGCAGAAAAGTTTGCTCGTGAGCAACCTTTGTCTAACGGAAAGAGATTAAATGAGAACGGTAATCCGAAACCTAGTCTTTTATAAAAAAAATTTAAGTTTTTATGTTTAAAAACATAATTTAATGAGAATAAGAAGTAGATGATGTTAGGGTTGATTTTATATGGTTGAAATCATAAGAAATAAAGAAAATAAGAATTTAAAGTTTAGTAAATAAATTTCTTAAGGAAGTATAAGATTCGTAATGAATTAGAACGATCCGAGTGGATTATATAAATAAGTAGGTGAAATAAGTAAGGAATGATGTTCTATAATATCAAATTCCAATAAAAAGTGAAATCGTAATCCAAAATATCGATTAAAATGAAGAACGAACGAAGAACACGAAGAACACGCAAAGAACACGAAGAATGTTGTTGATGGATAAATTTAAAACCATCGTAGGATAATTATTGTTGATGGACAAGTTTAAAACCATCGCATATAAGTTTGATGCATATTGCTTGGTTAGGAACGGTAGAAACGTTCATGAAGAACGGATGATAACTTAACTATAACGAAGTTATGGCGAAAATTTCGTAAAAGATGAATGAGAATTAAAAATTTATTAAATGAACCTGAACGTGTAGGGTTTCATAAGAATGTAAGAGAACATAGAAAACGTGAGTCATGGACTGAATAATGAACGAATTTCAAGTTCGAATGACCGAATTACGGACGAACGAACAAAGAGCGTTAAAAATGTAAAACGAACAAAGGGTGAAGATTAAGCCAATCGAATGGCATGTTAACGGATTCAGAATGAAGTTCTGTCTGAAGGGGATTGAAGTACGTAATATAAGGAATAGAATGGATTTGGAACGACCTCGTTCCGAATTATAAAAAATAAGTTATGAAAGCGGGAAGTAAGCGTTTCAAATTAGAGTTAGCACTTAGAGAAATTTTCTAGGGTTAGGGCTTGTGCCATGGCTTCAACCATGCTATATGTAAGGTGGTCTTTGCAGACTTGAGACCGGAAGCCGGTGTAAGACCCCAACTTTTATGAATAAAGAATAATTTTCTCGAAATATATTTTTGAATATTATGGTGTGGATTTGATATAATGTTATAGTTGTGGGTAATATTTACAAATTTTGCAAAGTAAGTAAGTGGTTATATAATATTCGATTGGTCGGGGAATATTCGTTTTAACAGGGAATATTCGTACGACGGCACAATCATTAGTGGACCCCACAACGAAAGTATTATCGTAGTTAGAAAACGACATAATTATCTTTTTATAAAAATAACGGTGAAAGTTTTACCATTAAACTGTTGAACTATCCGGTAGTAAAAGTACAGTAATGCGCGTGGTTGCATAGTAGCATACGGTATTGATTATTGATGCTTATGTGAGAAGTCACTTAGTTATACTCAATTATTGCTACAATAATTGCTACATCATATCTCTCATATTATTGATTCTATTATTGTCACAGTATCATCTGCATAATACGATATATTATTAAATCAATAATTGAGACGACAAAGTTATTCATATTATTAAATTGCAATATTTAAAATGTGTAGAAGTTCTGTCAAGGAGAGGTTTGGTCATCTAATTGCGCACCAATAAGGAGAAATCCTTATCGGAAAGCCCTCTCTTTCCTGGGAATGACCTGGTTGTTAAATATTACGAGTTATAATATTAATGATGAATAAGTTTGTGTTGATTAAAGATGAAATTGATAGTTCTATTGTGTTTGAATTATTAGTGCTAGTGGAAATCGACATTTATTTCGATATTAATTGATATCTGGAAGTTATACTGACCAGTCGGGTAATTAACTGGATAAATGAGCAATTAATTGGTATTAATTCATATAATTATAACTATTTATTTACATGTGTGTACTATTGATTCACATTCTTGTACTATTAGGGGAGTTGGTGCAAGATTGATAATACTTGCATAACTAAGTTAAAAATGGAGGTATAGATGGAGGTACTATACTGTAATTCATATTTTCACATGATTATAACTATTGATTCACATTATTTACTATTAGGGGAGGTGGTGTAAGTTTGATAATACTTGCGGGACTAAATTAAAAATGAAAGAAAAGTTGAAGGTATTGTCTTTGTAATATTTGAGCCCCCAAACGTGCAATTATCGAAACTATATTTTCCTATAAATAGAAGCTCATTCTTCCTTCATTTCTCACCAATTCACTAAAAGCTATAGAGCAATTATTATAGAGAAAATTATAGAGAGAAAGAAGAAGAGAAGTCTGCTACCTCTCTACTCAAATTATCCAGTTTCTTTCTAAGGTAAGGGGTATTATTTCTTTCGTATTCATGAATAGAGCTTACATTATTCCATTCTTTATTATTATGTTAGAATAACCGGTCTATCTGAATCTGCATACACGGTGAAATTCTTCATTATTCCATTCTTTATTATTACATTGGAATAGCACATGCATGCATGGTCTATCGCATGCATGGTGAATTCTTTGTTATTCCATTCTTTATTATTACATTAGAATATCACATCATGCATGATTATTATTTGGACACTGGTTCCATTCTTTATTATTACTTGGAATAACTTGTCTATGCGATCTATTGCATGCATGGTGAATTCTTTGTTATTCCATTCTTTATTATTCTGTTGGAATATCCTGTCTATGTGGATTACGCTAGACCTAGTTCAATTCTTTATTATTCTATTGGAATAACCTATCTGTGCGGCTTATCGCATGCATGGTAAATTCTTTGTTATTCCATTCTTTATTATTCTGTTTGAATATCCTATACATGTGGATTACGCTACACAGTTCCATTCTTTATTATTCTATTGGAATAACTTTTCTGCATGCGATCTATCAAATGCATGGTGAATTCTTACATTATTCCATTCTTTATTTTCTGTGGAATATCTTATGCATGCGGATTCATGCATGACTGATTCCATTTTTATTATTCTCATTAGAATAACTTTGCCTATGTGGATTATCACATGCATGGTGAATGATCCTTCATATTCATTCCTTATTAAATTGTGGAAATGATCTCGCATCGTGCATTACTGCATGGCGGGTAAAAATCCATTTGCAGTTTCATATATTCTAAGATACTCATTTGGTTAAAGTTTTGGCTTTTATACTCCATGAAATTAGTAGAATATCCTAGATATTTGCGCTTCATCTGGTATCTTTTCATGGAAATATTCTTCTGAGCATTCTTGAATTTTACTCCACAAAGTAGTATCTTGTAGACAATTTGGACGTAATTGATTTCAAGATAAATTAACTTATAAATCTTTAACATTTATTCTTGAACTTGTTTTATTGAATTATTATGTCATTGTCATCATCCTCATGCTTATATTGTGATGAAAGTCATCTTTGGCTTACGTGCATAGATGGACTTGGTATGATTATGACCGAGGATTATTCAAGATAATCATGACTGTAATGTTATAAATGATGTGGTAAAAGTCCTCGTGAGCACAGTGCATTGATGGGCAGCTTTTTGGTATGATTATGACCGAGGATTATTCGGTATAGTCATGACCATTGATGATTTAATGAATATTCTTGGCCCGTAGTGCGAGTATGACTCGATGATGTGGTTTATTTATTAAAGTTGAGTCTCAAAGAATAAAATTGATGAAAAATTTTTAAATCATAGAAGATAGTAGATATCATGCTCTACTTGACTCTTCTAATGGATTGCTTATTCATTGTAGTTAAACTTGATGTCTATTGTATTTTATCGGTTTAACATTGTTGAAGACTAATGATAATTTATTACTGCGTTATCTTAGTCATAATATTTTTTCTTGGGCTAGTTGAGCTCACCCTTTCTTTCACTTGTTCTCTTGAGAAATTAGAACGTGGCGGGACTAGTCGGGGGAATGGAGTGATTGGTCCGGATGATAGCATTAGTAGTCCTCACTATTACATTAAATAGTGTGACAATAAATGTAATGAGGACTCCATTGAGTGTGGATATTGTCTAGATGACAATATTCTTATTAAAACTTTTGGATTATGTTTTGTCGTATTTTACACGACTGTTGTATAATTAAGTTGTATTTGAATTATGTACCATGTATTTGGGGACTCAAGATGGGTGATGTATACCTATTTTGGGGCGTTACTGTAAAGATCTACGCAAACTCATGTGCATGACGCGAGAGATAAAAGAAGAGAGTGGTGACTGCAACGCCATGTAGGAAAAAAAGCAGGAGAAAGAGCTTTTAACTGCTCAACTCTTGGGGGAAACATATGGGAAGATAAAGAACATAATGTTCAACTAATGAATAACTTAAGCAAGTAATTTAAACCTTTAATACAGGTTGAACGAAATGATTGAAAGAGATTAAAAGACCAAAAAGGTAATGAACATAAACACAACGCAGATGAGTTGAATAACCTGTCTTAGCATACAACGAATTATGGCTTCGACATTAAGGAAGAATAACGAATGTTATTAAGAAAGTTGTAATGAATGGTAAAAAGATTAATGGAAGCCGAATGTGAGTCAGATGAGAATGTTAGAATAAAATGTAAGTGTTGAACACTTTAACCGATGTGAAGGTTGAGGGTACACAAATATTAAACGGATAGAACCTACACCCCGGGTATGGTTTGACTGTAAGATGATGAAGATCAATGATTAAACCATGAATGATAAAAGACTGAATTAAAGACGATGACATTAACGTAACGAAGCTGAGTAATGATTAACTTGAATGACTGTTGTGAGTATACAAAATACTGTATGATTTAGATGATAAAGAGTGAATACTGAGGTGTGGTATTTAGTTGCCAGGAAGCCATAAGGAATGAGAAATTGACTTGGCGAATGTTATAGTGTTAATGGTTCAGATAAGTTATGATAAGTTTAGGTTGTAGTACAATCGTAACCTTTGATGGTTGACATATAGGAGCTGGGCTAAACAATTCCTTCAGAGAGCGAAGGTATATACAAAACTAGTAACCGATCTAACTCATTTGTTATGGGCGGTTAATAGATGAGACAGAACTTGTTTGTTGGTTGTTTAATGAAACCACTCAGAGTACCATATGGACTACTAGCAGAGAAGCGATGTGTGCTGAGTCCTAGAGAAGTTATATGAAGAAGATAAGAATGTAAAACATCAAAGATGATGAACGTATAAGTAAGACATCTCCGTATGTCATGAAGCCGTAGAACGATAATGAAAGTGGTCGTGTAAACTTAGGTTGCAAGAACGCAAACCCTAAGAAGTAAAGTTAAGTAAACTAATGCATAAGTCAAAGATGTATGACTAATTAGTGTATGTGGTGTTTTCTTATGCGTTATATAGGAATTGAAATGAGCAGTTCGGCGTAAGCTGTAGCTGGGCATAAGAAAGGTTTCCTAACTTCATTCATATTCTAAATGAATGCTAGTTTCTAAAACTTCTCAGATGTTGAACTTGAGAAGTTCTGTCTATGTGTGAATGTGAGATATTTGTACAAGGTGGTAGAATGTATGAGGCCTTGTGCCACAATATGAACACTTCGGTGTTTCTATGAGATGAATTGTTCTGTGATTTAACTGTTTAATAAGAGAATGCTCTATTTATACATGATCTGTTAGTGTTAAGTCTGTGCTAATGATTCTAGCCAAACAGAATGTGTATAAAAAGGGTAGAAGAATGAAAGTATTTAAAAATGAAAGTGAATATTTTTTTAAAATGATAGGAATCGAGATTATTCCTATTATTCAAGCTGCTTCATAACCTTTGTTCGGTTATTGAAGTCTTAAAAGAATGTTTAAATTCTTGAAGTTGTTTGTTCAACTATTATGACTTGTTGGGCAATTGAATGCTCACACTTGATTTAAATGAAAAACATTTTCAGCGAACGATGTTAGAAGAGCTTAAGGATCCCATAAAGATCAAGCTGACGGTATCCAGATGGAATGCCATTCAGAATGGGAATGAGCGAGAAGGTCAAGCGAAGACTTGTAATATAAAATAAGTTAAATGAACGGTTATGTATCCTTGGCGGCGGATAAAATTCACTTATGTAAGATGAAAAGAATAATATAATTATCATTATTTGTAATGAATAAGGTTATAAGGTATTAGAAATTGGGAATTTAGAATGTATGTTGTTATATTTCAGTATATAATGATGAATCATGTACTCGTGACGTACGGAATCCGGGTGAGAAGATAGACCAGATTTCAGGGCGTTACAGGTTGGTATCAAAGCTGATAGGTTATAAATCTTAGGAAAGAGTACCACATGATCATAGTGAATCGTACTAACAAATTTGCTGTTAAATAATGAATGATTTATAGTACTACGAAGCAGTACGGGAAGAATAACTCAGATTGAGTTGTGAAGGATAGTATATGAATTAAAGAAAATTTATATTTAGTAAAGAGAGATTTAGAAGTTGTAAAATTTAATTGAGGACTCATGTGATAGCTGAGTTCTGTGAACCTTTGTTATGGGCAGAGGTTTGTGCTTGATGTAACAACTGCTTAGCTTATTATAATGATAATCAATGGAATTGGTCACACTGTCAAGATGTATATGACGAGAAGGTGAATCTTTTCTCATGTATATACTTGATAAGTAGAGAACGATAAGGTAGGTGCGAGTTCTTAAAACTCATACTTATGGTACGTTCATGACTCATAATGATATGGTAGGTTTTTGAACTTCCTAACGAATGAACGCTTATGGTCTGTCTGGGATAGTTCTTAAACTCATATTATTGTGGAAAGTCCCTAAACTCATAATGTGTGGTAAGTTGATGGACTGTACTAAGGTATAGGGATGTTTAGACTGAAAATGAGTTATTTTTAGTAGGCTTAGTATTGAAGGTGCTAGAGAAGATTAAGTATTGTCACAAGTAAGACAATGAAGGAAAATGGATGATATGATATTCCAAGTCATCTAGCTATGCTAGATTTTGAAGTTTATTAAAATCGTGCTTATGTGTTCGTGTTTTGAAAATGAAAGAATTGGTTTAACTTTTGGAACCAATAGATTTTTAAAAGAACTATTCTTGGTATGTCTATGCTAATTGTTTCGGTTAGACAGAAATTGGTTTAAAATATCAAAATGAATTTTATATCATTCGCGCATTCGATGCAAGAATGGTAAAAGCATGGAGTTATTAATGCAATTGAACCTGGTATTGGATGTGATCTTAGGATCAACAACCCACTATGGTATGATGTATAATGACGAAGTCACAAACTGACGAAGTCCTCAATGTAATGTGCAAAGTATGGTATCATAACGCCATCAAACGTTTTGATGTATTGCGAAAAGAATTTATAGAAGTAGTCAATGTCAATTGAGTTGACTAGACGAATGTTTCACATTGATATCCAATTTATTGGTATGGTCTAAGCTACTTGATTTGGCTAGACAAATGGTATGTCATGTTTAAAAGAAAATCGAGCTTTCTTTGAAGAAGTTGTGCCAAACCAAATTGTTTTGGTGCAAAATCTAATGATTAAGTCTGAGGTGAACATATCCCGAAATGGGGTATACGATGGGTAAGAGGTAGTTTTCTTTCTTTGTGATTGTAAACTGACCGTGGAAGAAAGGTTACGGCGTCATGATGTTAAACCTAGTAAGAGTTCATGGTCGATTTGACCCCTCAGCAAAAGTATGAAACATTTTAAAGGGAAGTTTTATATTCCTTGTTATTCTTTCTACTTCATGATTCTTGATAGGTTATGGAGGTTAGGAATGATGGAAAGATAAGAACTCTGTTGAAGGGAAGTTGAGAAGAAGGGTAGGCTAAAATTTCGAGGACGAAATTCTATGAAGAAGGGGTGAATGTGATAACCCGGGTAAGGGTGTGGTTTTAAGAAATTCCGAGGACAAAATTTTTTAAGGAGGGAAGAGTGTGACGACCCAAAAATTCAGATCGTCCAGAAATTAAGTTTAAAGAATTAGTTATTAATAAATGAATTTTGATTAATAATATTATGTGATATGTGTTTATTAATCGTTCTAGAACCTAAGATGATTATAAGTCGAGAGGATTCTGGCTACGAGCTAGACTGAACGAGTAATAATTTTCAAGACAAAAATGAAAATTTTTCGGGAACAAAAATATTTTTGGGGAAAAAGACGAAATAGGCATTATTCACCCGACGAAACCTAAGGGTTAGTGTTTGAATAACCTAAGCCTTTTTGAGAGTTCGGTATGTCGAAATGACATTCCATCAAAAGATTTGACGATAATATGTTGTGAAAAGTTAAGTAAGCCGATAAAAGTTTTTCTCGAAAAACGTGCAGAAATCGGACGAAATAAAAATGACGAAAAATTACTGTTATGTACTTCTCATTCGTTTAGCTACGTTAGGGGAAAATGTGAAGGAAAACGCTTGACACCAAAAAGTGTTTTTCAATTTTTCAGAAATTCGAAGAATACGTAAAAGTTAATCGGTAAAGGAAAGACGAAATATCCAAAAATATTTGGATTCCGAGAATCGCAGTTTTTAAAACTGTCAGACGAAAACCCGAAAGACAAAACCATGAAACTTAAAGGCTAAGTAGACTTAAGGGCTAAGTTAACTTAACACTTAAGTCATGAATAGTAAGGAGGTGTGAATAGTAAGGAGGTTGGGGGGCGAAATGACTAAAATACCCCTAGCTTGGAAATTCTATAAATAGAAAGCTTATTTCATTGTTTAAGGATTTTGAGAATCCTACACTTTGAAAGAGGGAGAGAGAGTTTGGATAGGAGGATGATAAGGAGAAGGAAGCAGAAAAGTTTGCTCGTGAGCAACCTTTGTCTGACGGAAAGAGATTAAATGAGAACGGTAATCCGAAACCTAGTCTTTTATAAATTTTCTTTAAGTTTTTATGTTTAAAAATATAAATATAACTTAATGAGAATAAGAAGTAGATGATGTTAGGGTTGATTTCATATGGTTGAAATCATGAGAAATAAAGAAAATAAGAATTTGAAGTTTAGTAAATAAATTTCTTAAGGAAGTATAAGATTCATAATGAATTAGAACGATCCGAGTGAATTATATAAATAAGTAGGTGAAATAAGTAAGGAATGATGTTCTATAACATCAAATTCCAATAAAAAGTGAAATCGTAATCCAAAATATTGATTAAAATGAAGAACGAACAAAGAACACGCGGAGAACATGAAGAACGTTGTTGATGGACAAATTTAAAACCATCGTAGGATAATTGTTGTTGATGGACAAGTTTAAAACCATCGCATATAAGTTTGATGCATATTTCTTGGTTAGGAATGGTAGAAACATTCATGAAGAACGGATGATAACTTAACTATAACGAAGTTATGGCGAAAATTTCGTAAAAGACGAACGAGAATTAGAAATTTATTAAATGAACCTGAACGTGTAGGGTTTCATAAGAATGTAAGAGAATATAGAAAACATGAGTTATGAACTCAAGAATGAATGAATTTAGAGTACGGATGACCAAATTACGGACGAACGAACAAAGAGCGTTAAAAACGTAAAACGAACAAAGGGTGAAGATTAAGCCAATCGAATGGCACGTTAATGGATTCAGAATGAAGTTTTGTCCGAGGGGGATTGAAGTACGTAATATAAGGAAGAGAATGGCTTTGGGATGATATCGTTACGAGTTATAACAAATAAGTTATGAAAGCGGGAAGTAAGCGTTTCAAATTGGAGTTAGCACTTAGAGAAATTTTCTAGGATTAGGGCTTGGCGCCGCGGTGCCAACCATGCCTTGTAAGGTAGCATTGTAGTGCCAGACCAGGAAGAGAGTGGCGTCGCAGCGCCAGTGTAGGAAAAAGCTAGAGAAGATCTTTTAACTGCTCAACTCTTGGGGGAAACGTATGGGAAGATAAAGAACATAATGTTCAACTAATGAAACACTTAAGCAAGTAATTTAAACCTTTAATACAGGTTGAACAAAATGATCGAAAGAGATTAAAAGACCAAAAATGTGATGAACATAAACGCAACACAGATGAGTTGAATAACCGGTCTTAGTATACAACGAATTATATGGCTTCGACATTAAGGAAGAATAACGAATGGTATTAAGAAAGCCGTAATGAATGATATAAAGATTAATGGAAGCCGAATATGAGTCAGATGAAAACGTTAGAATAAAATGTAAGTGTTGAACACTTTAACTGACGTGAAGGTTGAGGATACACAAATATTAAACGGATAGAACCTCCACCCCGTGTATGGTTTGACCGTAAGATGATGAAGATCAATGATTAAACCATGAATGGTAAAAGACTGAATTAAAGATAATGATGTTAACGTAATGAAGCTGAGTAATGATTAACTTGAATGATCGCTCTGAGTATACAAAAGACTGTATGACTTAGATGATAAAGCATGAATACTGAGGTGTGGCATTTAGTTGCCAGGAAGACATAAGGAATGAGAAATTGACTTGGCGAATGTTATAGTTTTAATGGTTGGGTTAAGTTAAGATAAGTTTAGGTTGTAGTACAATCGTAACCTTTGATGGTTGACATATGAGAGCTGGGCTAAACAATTCCTTTAGAGAGTGAAGGTATATAAAAAACTGGTAACCGATCTAACTCACTGTTATGGGCAGTGTAGATGAGATGGGAACTTGTTTGTTGGTTGTTTGTGGGAAACCACTCAGAGTACCATATAAACTACTAGCAAAGAAGCGATGTGTGCTGAGTCCAAGAGAAGTTATAAGAAGAAGATAATAATGTAAAATATCAAAGATGATGAACATATAAGTAAGACATCTCCGTATGTCATGAAGCCATAGAACGATAATGAAAGTGGTCGCGTAAACTTAGGTTGCAAGAAAACGAACCCTAAGAAGTAAAGTTAAGTAAACTAATGCATAAGTCAAAGATGTATGACTAATTGTTGTATGTGGTGTTTTCTTATGTGTTATATAGGAATTGAAATGAGCAATTCGGCGTAAGATGTAGCTAGGCGTAAGGCAAGTTTCCTAACTTCATTCATATTCTAAATGAATGCTAGTTTCTAAAACTTCTCAGATGTTGAACTTGAGAAGTTATGTCTATGTGTGAATGTGCGATATTTGTACAAGGTGGTAGAATGTACGAGGCCTTGTGCCAAAATGTAAACACTTTGGTGTTTCTATGAGATGAATTATTTTATGATTTAACTGTTCAATAAGAGAATGCTCTGTTTATACTTAATCCATTATTGTTAAGTCTGTGCTAATGATTCTAGCCAGACAGAATGTGTATGAAAAAGGCAGAAGAATGAAAGTATATAAAAATGAAAGTGAATATTATTTTAAAATGATAGGAATCGAGATTATTCCTATTATTCAAGCTGCTTCATAACCTTTGTTCGGTTATTAAAGTCTTAAAAGAATGTTTGAATTCTTGAAGTTGTTTGTTCAACTGTTATGACTTGCTGGGCAATTTAATGCTCACACTTGCTTTAAATAAAAAATATTTTCAGCGAACGATGTTAGAAGAACTTATGGATCCCGTAAAGATCAAGCTGACGTTATCCAGATGGAGTGCCATTCAGAATGGGAATGAGCGAGAAGGTCAAGCGAAGACTTGTAATATAAAATAAGTTAAATGAACTGTTATGTATCCTTGGTGGCGGATAAAAGTCACTCGTGTAAGATGATAAGAATAATGTAATTATCATTATTTGTAATGAACAATGTTATAAGGTATTAAAAACGGGGAATTTAGAATACATGTTGTTATATTTCAGTATATAATGATGTATGTTTGGATGAATGATGTACTCGTGACGTACGGAATCCGGGTGTGAAGATAGACCAGATTTCGGGGCGTTACATCTTTGGTATTATACTTAAGAACAATTGTTGTTCTATTTATAATAATAATGTTTTGTATAGAACTGAAATATTACTTAATGGATTTTGTGTACTTGACTTGTGTAAAAAATTATTTTGCAAATTGAACAAACTAGTATAAGAGAAAGGAAATGATCATTCAAAGAGTTGAATGTGTGTATTTGCTGAAATACAAGTGTGAATTATTTAAAAGGTTCAAAGAATTTAGAAGTGAAACAAATTGGCAAAGTATTAGGATTCTTTGATCGGATCAAGGAATAAATACTTGTGCAATAAGTTTCTAGATCATCTCAATGGTTTTCTCAAAATGGACTCCTCTTAATACACAATAATTGATTGGTGTATCTGAAAGGAAAAATTGTACCTTGTTGGACATGTTACAATCCATAATGATTTTACCGACAATCCAGTATCCTTTTGGGATAATGTTCTAGAAATGGTTGTATATCTACGAAAAAGGTAGCCTCAAAATCCGACCCCAAGACTATAAGAGTTATGTACAGGAAGGATTCTTAATATTAAGTATGTTAAGATAAGGGGTTGTCCAACTTATGTGAAAAGGTTTCAAAGGATAAGCTTGGGACAAGATTTGACGAGTGTAGATTTGTGGGACATCCTAAAGTAAGATTAGGGTATATGTTCTATAATCCTACTTAGAAAAAGGTGTTTGTTGCGAAACATGCTACCTTCTAAGATAAAGGTGTTTATCGTTAAAGGGGCTAGTGGGAGGATAATACATCTTGAAGAGTTCAAGAACAACAAAATAATATAAGTCAAATAAGAGGACCGTATAGATAGACCAATTGTACCATAACCGAATCGTAAATCTAGAATAGTACCGAAGATATCTGTGAGGTATGGATTCATCATAGATGATGATGATGAGGTACACATCATAGAAGATGATGATTCAGTTACATACGATGAGGTAGGAGTTGTAGACTCTTAGAGAAATGGATTGAAACAAGCTTCTCAAAAATGGAACATTCGTTTTAATGAAACAAATCAAAAGAGTTTGATTTTATATATAAAAATAGAATGAACCTAGTGTGTACAAAAGGGTCAGTGGGAGCGTCGTTACATTCCAAGTATTATATGTTGATATACTACGGATACGGAATGACATGCCAATGCTACAATCAGTAAAGATAAAGTTGTCTAAACATTCTTCCATGAATGATTTGGGAAGAGTATCTTAATTAGGGATACAAATCTATATAGATAGATTCAAGAGGATGCTCGACTTAACCCAATGAACGTATATTCATTTGATGTTAAAGTCGTTTAGCATGGCAAACTCCAAGAGATGTCTCATGTTGATGAGTCATGGAGTGTATCTCTCTTAATAGTCCCCAAAGACTCCGAAAAAAGAGATCTCATGAGTAACTATCATGTATGCAATGAAATATACGAGACCTGATGTTGATCAGTCATATTCTGGAGAAGTTCACTATGAGTCAGTGAAAAATATCTTAAAGTACTTAACAGGCACTAAGGATGTGATCATATATATGGTGGGTTTAAATTAAAACTAGAGGGCTTAACAAACTCAAGTTTTTTAGACAGACCAATACGACAGAAAATCCACTTTAAGGTAAAGCGTTACCTTGAACGGTGGTGCAGTGAATTGGAAAGGTTTCAAACAGCAAAGGGTTGCTAGTTTAGTGATAAAGACAAAGTATATAGCTATAAATGAAGCTAGAAGTTGATTGTTTGGATGAAAAGTTCATTACAGAACTAGGAATTGTTCTTAAGTCTCATCTTGGATCTAAACATGTATTGTGGCACTTTCATTTGATTATAGGAATCATTGAAAGATGGGAAATCACTATAGAGATATTGGACTCTCAAGAACAAAATTACATATCCATTAACTAAAGCTTATCCAACAATAGGATAATCGTCACTTAGAGAAGAAGGGTATGAAATACCATGGCGATTAGCTTTAGTGCAAGTGGGAGATTGAAAATAGTATGCACACAAGCCAATCATGTTTGAGGATAAAGCATATACTTTGTAACAATCTTATTCATTTATTAATAAAAAGTATTAATTTATTAAAGGCTTTTAATTATCTACATGATGTTTCTTTATAATATGTGATAAACCTATAGTTTTAAGCAATGCTTTTAGAATAATGATGATGATCATTCTAATGAGATCTAAATTCTTAGAAAGCTTAAAACTAAAATAGTTCCCAATCGTTAGATTACTAAATTGGGGATTAGTGAATCTGGATAGATTGGTACACGCCGCTTTGCTCATCGGATGAGGATGATTGATCCCATGATCATTTGTGTGGAACACTAAAGCAAGTATGTAGGTGCTTATTGGAGAATAAGTTCACTGAACGTGGCTCGCTAAGGAATACCTAATGGGGTTTTACTTGCCTGTCAATAGGAATTCCTGTAGTGATAGTAGTACAAGTCATCCTTGGACTTAAGATCATCATAGTATCTTGTGTATGATGAGTTATACTTTGACTTATTCCTTCAGACCCATAGGGTATATCAAAGGGTATGCTTGGGTATAATAAGTTGTACATGGAGATAATGTATGATCAATAAAGAATCTACCACTTCTAGTAAAAGAAGAGAAATGTCCTATGTGATTCGATAAATGACAACCCAGTGAGTCGTCAAGTGGCGAGGCAAAATGAAATTAGAAAGGAGTTTCTAATTTGCATTATTTGGAGTTGTGCATTTAAGAGTCGAAATACATATAATTAAATAAAATAAGACTTGATAGTAATTCCATGTCTTATATTTTATTGGGACATTGTATGGTGGAATGATTGAATTGTACGGTAACTATTTACTCAAAGGTTCTTTTATGATTAATGTTGAAATCTATATTATCTCGAAAAGTCGCTGATACGCTAGGGAGGCTTATCCTATTGTAGAATAAATATAATTTATTTAAATAAATTAATAGTTTAATTTATTTATTTAAATAAGATTAGAATTGTTCTAATTGATTTATTCATAACTTAGGTTTAATATGGAGAACCTAAAGGGTCACACCATAATAGGAAGAATAATTATTTAAGAAGTTAATAGCATAATCGTAATAATAAGTTAAGTATATTTAATTTAATCTATGGTGATAGAATAAATTAAATAGCTTAATATTTATTATTTAATATTTTGAAAATATTAAATATAAATTAATAAGAGGAGTCTTATTATTATTATTATTACTATTATTATTATTTAATTCCTAGAGGAGTTTGGGAATTAATTAATAAAAGTACTCTCATATATCCTAATAAGATTAGAAGACTAATCATTTAAAAAAAAATTAATTAACTATTCCTAATAAGATTAGGAGCCTAATTAATTAAAGGAATTTAATTAATTAAAATTAAACTCAATTTCTTAATTGTTAAGAAGGATTACCCACATCTATAAATAAGAGGAGTCTTATTATGGATGGGAAGATTTGTTGTTGATTTTTTCACAACAGGCGTGATTCCAATTGTTGGAGAGTACGCTCTTTTTCTATGAGATAGAAAAAATTAGGGTTTTGCCAAACACCTATCTTCTTGAATCTTTCTTCTTCCTTGGTGGATCACCTCTAGAGGCCAAACATTTGGGAAACCCGGTGGATTCAAGTTGAACGCGAAAAGATTGGAGGTGAACTTGTACCTGAGGAAGTTTGAATCTTCAAGGGTATGATTCTTGTTTTTTATCTTTTCGTTTAATTAATAATTGTGCATAAAGGGTGATCCCGTAAAATTTTAAAACTCCGATTTTCCACATTTCCGCTTATTTTGTGCAATTTGATTGCGTTTATGAATATTACAAACCTAATACATAGCATGCTATTTCAAGGATCTTTACTTCTTGGGCTCATCAGCAGAGCCACTCTTGGTTATGCGTATGTTTCTCCTTTGTGTACGATTGATTGATCGGTTGATAAAAAATTTTATTTGGAAATTAAGTTGTCATACTGGTGAATACCTTTCTGGCTTGGAATTACACAAGACCATTGTTTTGCTGTTTCCCACTTGAAAATAGATATAGAAATAGGCTAAAACAAATGTTATTTCCATTGTGTAGGTTCAAGTAACGAGTGATATATTTTTATTCTGGCGAAAAATAATTTTATTCTATGGTTGTCATTCATTTGAGTTATGCCATATCTTTGCCTTGCCAACAATATCTAATGAATTTTTTGTATGCGGCAACAGTGTCCATCCATCCAGGACCTGCAATATTTCTTCAGCATAGAGCAACTTATTGTTGATTTTATGTGGTAAAGTTCACAAGCTTGTGATCTGATGGTTAACAAATAGAAAGTAACCTCTATAGAATCTATTTTTCTCCATCAGTAATTTGATCCTACTTGAGAGAATCTAAGTCCTAGCTGAGGTTTAAAAAAGCAATTCACGCAAAAAATTACTGTACTTCAAGAAATAATGAAGACCCAAAATCTCCTATAATCACAATGAAAGGAAAAATAAAACCAGACTACCAAGAAAAACTCTACAACACCATTACACAGAAAATGTAGGTATTGCTTAGTTAATAGGGTACTAGCCAGTAGCCTGAAGATACTACGCAAACTTTATGGCAATAATAACAACCTTTAAACTCACAAACATATAAAAGAAACCAAAAATAGGAGTTATTTTAAAAGGAGAAGGGAAATAACAGGATAGAAGCATACTCTATTCACTTCAGCAAGCTGCTAGACACCAGCCGCAACTAGTTAAAATGTGGATTAATTACAGGGCACGCATACATTTTTATGATACATGATAACATGAGTTAGTTTAACCTCATTCAACAAACACAAGTTACATTTCTCAACATAGTCCAATTCACTTAGATTGGAATAAATATAAAATTAAATAAAAACTGAGAGCTGTGGCAATAATTCAAACATTCTACTGAAAAATGGGAATTTCATAATCCAGTTGAAACTAAACATATATTAGCATACTTTAAGCTATTTTATTTCATGTGATTGCTGGCTGGTGACATGTCATTCTTGGAAATTACTGCTTTATAATATGTCTATGTAAATGTTAATATGCTTAAGGTTCAAGTCCTGGTTACTGGTGTGGTTTAACTACATCGGCTTTTAATATGCTTCCAGTTGGATGCCTTGATGGTGGAAGGGCTGTGCAGGTACCCTATCCTTTCTTTTGTTAAAGATAGTATTGCAGCATTATGAGATTGAACCCTTACTTAGGGTCGCATCATATTTCCTGAGCTGGCTGCAGCCTTGAGGCCCGTGATTTTTAAGTTACAATGAGAAGGTTAATTTGTTTCCAAAATTTCTTAAGAGAGAGACTTAGGGTCACAATTACATAAACTTCTTTTCCAGAATTCAAGGACAAAGGATACTTTAAGATGCAGTTTCCAAACTTGTGAATGGATGAGAAACAAAAATTAGCACCTAATGCATGCTGAATGCACCTAAATTAGCGTGTTATTTAGTAATTTCTCCCAAACCTCTGCATCTTTTTCAAGAAAATGAGACTGTCTCAAATGGACATACTAATATGGAGAGTCAGATTGTAATTTTAAGCAGCATTGTTTAAAAATCAGAACTCTATCCAAGCACAACTGTAGAAACTTGACTTCCTTTAATATTAGTGTCATTGATCAAGAGAAATCATTTGACTTAAAACATATTGTACTAAACGAATTTTCAAGGTACTTATCCAGTTACGTATGATCTTAAAGTTGTAATATGAATGTCACTCATGTTCGGCTATGATTATTTCTTTAGCATGAACACCTACCAAGAAATAATGAAAACCCAAAATCTCCTATAATCACAATGAAAAGAAAAATAAAACCAGACTACCAAGAAAAACTCTACAACACCATTACACAAAAATGTAGGTATTGCTTAGTTAATAGGGTACTAGCAAGTAGCCTGAAGATACTACGCAAACTTTATGGCAATAATAACAACCTTTAAACTCACAAACATATAAAAGAAACCAAAAATAGGAGTTATTTTAAAAGGAGAAGGGAAATAACAGGATAGAAGCATACTCTATTCACTTCAGCAAGCTGCTAGAAACCAGCCGCATCTAGTAAAAATGTGGATTAATTATAGGGCACACATACATTTTTATGATACATGATAACATGAGTAAGTTTAACCTCATTCAACAAACACAAGTTACGTTTCTCAACATAGCCCAGTTCACTTAGATTGGAATAAATATAAAATTAAATAAAAACTTAGAGATGTGGCAATAATTCAAACATTCTACTAAAAAATGGGGATTTCATAATCCAGTGGAAACTAAACATATATTAGCATACTTTCAGCTATTTTATTTCTTGTGATTGCTGGTTGGTGACATGTCATTCTTGGAAATTACTGCTTTATAATATGTCTATGTAAATGTTAATATGCTTAAGGTTCAAGTCCTGGTTACTGGTGTGGTTTAACTACATCGCCTTTTAATATGCTTCCAGTTGGATGCTTTGATGGTGGAAGGGCTGTGCAGGTACCCTATCCTTTCTTCTGTTAAAGTTAGTATTGCAGCATTATGAGATTTAACCCTTACTTAGGGTCGCATCATATTTCCTGAGCTGGTTGCAGCCTTGAGGCCTGTGATTTTTAAGTTACAATGAGAAGGTTAATTTATTTCCAAAATTTCTTAAGAGAGAGAGACTTGGGGTCACAGTTACGTAAACTTCTATTCCATAATTCAAGGACAAAGGATACTTTAAGATGCAATTTTCAAACTTGTGAAGGGATGAGAAACAAAAATTAACACATAATGCATGCTGAATGCACCTAAATTAGCGTGTCATTTAGTAATTTCTCCCAAACCTCTGCATCTTTTTCAAGAAAATGAGAGCGTCTCAAATGGAGATACTAGTATGAAGAGTCAGATTGTACTTTTAAGAATCATTGTTTAAAAATTAGAACTCCATCCAAGCACAACTGCAGAAACTTGACTTCCTTTAATATTAGTGTCATTGATCAAGAGAAATCATTTGACTTAAAACATATTGTACTAAACGAATTTTCAAGGTACTTATCCAGTTACGTAAGATCTTGAAGTTGTGATATGAGTGTCACTCATGTTCGCTATGATTATTTCTTTAGCATGAACACTTATTTTAAGTTGTACTCTGTTTGTACAAATGTTCAATATATTGTTTTGATCTGCCTTTTGGATATTGTTTGTCTTCGTGAGGGTCTGGTATTTTGTCTAGTAGATGTTAGTGAAGAGACCATTTTCTCATTTGTTTATAGCTGCTGCATATGAGCACACTTCTCGTAAACTAACAATAACTGTAGCATTAGAGCAGTATTATTTAACATAAAAGCTACAGTACAACAATCCATTCACTTTATGTAATTGTAAAAGTTATTATCTAGTTTGTATCTATCTATTTTTTTTAGTTTGTGGCCGAATAAATTAGTGCATGGGTATTTTGAGATCATTTAATACGATGTATTAAGTAGTGGTAACATTTGTTCTTGGATGTACTATGCTTCAATTTGGCCGCACAATGTAATATATGAATCTAATCCATGAAAGATGATATACTATGCTTGTATTTGGCAATACCATGTAATTTATGAATGTACTCATGAAAGATAATTTTACAATTTTGTACGAGTGGATATCAGAATGTTACAAAGAGAAGGAACTTGTTGATATTGAAGCCTACCTTATGCATGCTGGTAAACCATGGGAGAAACAAAGTATATCTCATGAAAAAATCTCAGGTCTGTGTTGCTGTCATCATTTTATAATAGTTTCAATGAATTATTGGAATATTTAGCATGTTCTGTCTTTTGTATTTGTGTATTTTCCTTTTGATCAGTACACAGGATTGTAGTGTTGGATATTCAACCCCAGAAGGGTCTTGCCTAGTTTTCCATGGGAAGGCATACTCTTGTTAGAAATCTTAGAGCAACCAGACAAGGAAAGGATCTGCATTCACAGAAAATCTTGCTCCTAGGCACAAGTGAAGCAACAAACATTGAATCTGTTACATGAATCATAAATATTGTTATGTTGGCTGGATCATGGATAATAGAGCACTCTATTTGTGATTATGGATTGCAGGTTCGGTGTAATATCGGGATAATACTTAGTTTTGAACCCATCATTTTCTTACGTTGTTCTCCAAATACTTGTAGATATGTATTATATATCTTTTGAGGTTTTTTTGTATTTCTCACACTCATTTTAGTGTATTTTGAAAATGATATTATTAATTTTTGCAATGGGTTGATTGATATTTTTATGTTTTTTTGCTATTTATTTTTAAATGAGATTTTGAATTTAATTCTGCTTATAGATTAATACAATAAATTAGTTAATATAATACTAAATAAATTGAAAATAAATTATAATTAAAATATGAAATGGCAATTACATAATTGTCATTTTAAATATATTATTAGGTGACGAATTGTTCTATCGTCATTTATTTTTTTATTTTTGGTGACGATAAACACAACATGAAGAAATAATAATCATAAATATGACAATATTACCGTCATTAAAATTAGATGATTTAAATAGTGCGACATATTTTCGTCACTAAAACAATATCCTTTAATGATGAAGAAAGATTTTCATCATTTAATGTACTAAGTTTTGATGACAAAATATAATATAGAGTGACGAAAGTTTCATTTAAATAGTGACGCTATTAACGTTACTAAAAGTAATTAATTATAGTGACAATGATGTACATCGTCACCATAAGTTAAAACATTTAGTGACGACATCAAATATTGTCAAATAAATATTTTACCACGCTCAGACGGTGACGCTTTTTGTGACGATTAACACTCGTCACCAAATATTTTAGTGACGAAAAATGAATTTTATATGACAAATTTTAGCATCATTTTTTGTATAATTTCTTGTAGTGATGGTGTCTACATACCTTGAATGGCTATCCAACATAGTCTTCGTACCTAAATCGAGAGGAAAGGTGCGAGTTTGTGTGGATTACCGGGATTTGAATAAAGCTTGCCTTAAAGATAGCTTTCCTATGCCATTTATCCACATTCACATTGACAATACTGCTCAATACGTCATGTACTCCTTTGTTGATTGTTTTGTGGGGTACCATCAAATCATGGTTGCCAAAGTGGATCATGAGAAAACTGCATTTAGCCTTAGGGAACCTTTTGCTATAGACGGTTGTCATTCGACCTCATTAATGCCGGAGCTACCTATCAGTGGGCCATGATGGCTCTTTTCCATGACTTAATGCATAAGGAGAAAGAGATCTACGTGGATGACATCATTGTCAAATCCCAAAGGGAGGAAGACCACTTAGACCATCTCAAGAAGCTCTTCAACAGGTTGCGTAAGTACAACTTGAAGTTGAATCCAGCCAAGTGTGCCTTTAGCGTTAAATCAGGCAAGTTGCTAGGGTTCCTAGTCAGCGACAAAGGGATTGAGCTAGATCCCACCAAAATCCAGGCCATCACAGAAATGCCCATTCCTTAGACAGAGAAGGAAATAAGGGGATTTTTGGGAAAAATCAACTTCATTAGCAGATTCATCTCCCAACTCACAACAACCTGTGAGCCTATCTTCAAGCTGTTAAGGAAGAACTCCTCCATGAAATGGAATGATGAGTGTCAAAAAGCCTTCCTTACAATCAATGAGCAGCTGGTCAAAGCTCCTATTTTGGTACCTCCTTGGGATGGTGTTCCCATGTTCATGTACCTGTCCATTAATGAAAATGCTATGGGCTGCATGCTGGGACAGAAAGACGATAGAGACCAAAAGCGAGCTATCTACTACCTCAGCAAAAGATTCAGCAGCAGTGAACACAAGTACACTCTGATTGACAAAACTTGTTATGCTTTAACATGGGCTTCCATGAGGTTACAACATTACCTCTATGGTCACACAACCCATCTCATATCCCATGTGGATCCTCTCAAGTACGTGTTCAGTAAACCCATATTAAATTGTCAACTGTCCATATGGCAGTTGATCCTACAGCAATTTGACATCGTCTACATAACGCAAAAGTCTGTTAAGGGTCAAGGAATTGTGGATCAACTGGCTATCGCACCTTTAGGGGATTTCAAACCCTTAGAAATATACTTCCGCGATGAAGGGGTAATGACAGTTCAGCAACACCATCAGTTCGATACACACCAATTATGGAAAGTGTATTTTGATGGAGCTGTTAATATGGAAGGTTCTGGAGCTGGAGCAGTTATAGTAGCCATTACTGGGGAGCAGTATCCCGTACCCGTCAAATTGTAGTTTGTCAGAACCAACAACACAGCTGAGTATGAAGGCTATATCATGGGACTCAAACTTGCCCAATCAATGGGTATCAGGTGGTTAACTGTCTTTTGAGAATCCGAATTGGTAACAGACAAACCACGAGAATCTATCACACCAAACAACCACATTTGCTGCCTTACCATCGGCAGGTTATCTAGATGGCTTCGGAGTTTGAAGAAATAAACTTCCTCTGTATTCCTCGAAATAGGAATGACATCGGGGATGCGCTAGCAACTTTGGCCTCCTTAATCAACATATTTGACAAGGAAAACATGCCAAGCATCCCATTTGCCCTGCAAAAGGCTCCAGTATATGGGAATTACATTGGAGAAGTATTGGATGAGCTACCTCCCATCCAGTACCCTTGGTATCAAGACATCAAGGAGTATCTACGAGATAGATCTATACTCGCTGAGGCGAGTCTGGCTGAGAAAAAGCAGATCCATCGACTGGCTATGAAATACTACCTGAGCAGAGATGCACTCTAAAAACGAGATGCAGGATTAGGTCTCCTTAGATGTCTGGACAAGGACCAAGCTCAAAGGCTCATGGATAAAATCCGTGGTGGAGTATGTGGCCCACACATGAGTGACCCTCTACTTGTCAAAAAGATCTTCAGAACAGGGCATTACTGGCTCTCTCTCAAAGCTGACTGTGATGATCACGTCAAGAGATGTTATCAATGCCAAATTCATAAGAATGCTATCCATGCCCCTCCAAGGGAACTCCACAATATGAGTTCACCGTGGCCCTTCCTCAATGTGGGAAATGGACGTGATCGGGCCCATCGAGCCCAAAGCCAATAATTGGCATCAATTTATCTTCACCATGATTGACTACTTCACCAAATGGGTAAAAGCAGCCTCCTTCCCCAAGGTTACCAAAGAAGTCATCATTAGTTTCATCAGAAACAATGTCATTTGTCGATATGGACAACCAGAGGTAATTATTTTAGACAATGCTAAGAACCTCAACAACAAAACGATGGAGGAGTTGTGCAATAAATTCCATATCAAACACTTTAACTCCGTCATCTACCGTCCAAAGATGAATGGTGCTATTGAAGCGGCCAATAAGAACATCAAGAAGATCATGCAAAAGATGTTCGCCAATCACAAAGGATGGCCTGACTTGTTGTCTCTGACTCTATTAGCCAACAAAACTTCAATGCGTACTTCAACTGGGGCAACCCCCTGCTCATTGACCTATGGGATGGAAACAGTTCTCCCCATAGAAGTGGAAATGGAATCCCTTAGAGTGTTGATAGACGCTCAGCTGGATGAAGACCAATGGTTATAAGATAGGTAACACCAATTGTCTCTAATAGACGAAAAGCGAAGTGATGCGATCTTCCATGGTCAGTTATACTAACAAAGGATCTCCAGATCCTATAACAGAAAAGTCCGGCTACGGCAGTTT
This sequence comes from Panax ginseng, assembly GCA_020205605.1. Lineage (NCBI taxonomy): Eukaryota > Viridiplantae > Streptophyta > Magnoliopsida > Apiales > Araliaceae > Panax > Panax ginseng. The sequence continues at coordinate 84,803,120 of CM035139.1, read as the reverse complement.
AAACAACATGACTTGGTTTTGAAGAAGATCATAGACAACTAAGATTAGTCAAAGGAAAAATTCACTCCAAATTGGGAAGGCCCATTTGTTGTCAAAGAAGTATTGACATGAGGTGCTCTCAGATTACAGGAAATGAATGGCGATGAATTTCCATAACTCATCAACTCGAACACCGTGAAACGGTACTATGTTTGAGGTTACCATCAAGCAAACATCTTGGTTTTGGATCACTAGATCCCCAGTCATTTCAAGTTTTCTAACCCTTACTACATACAACCTTTCTTCATACACATTTTTCCCATTAGGGAAACATATTCTTCAAGCCAGCATCCTGGTTTCGGATCAACAGATCCTTCACTCCACTTCATTTCAAAACCTCTCACACAATTTTGGTTATCCCACAAAGGATTGAACCTTTCACACCTACAGTTTTGTCCCAATACGGATAAGACTTTTCACACTTGCAATTTGTCCTGTACATGGGATCAAACTTTCTCCCCTGCAGTTTGTCCTGAACATGGGATCAAACTTTTTAGCTGCATATCGTCCTGCACATGGGGCGAACTACATCAACCCGATCTCCCCGATACCTGGGAGTACGTAGGCAACCATTTTTTAATGGCCTGGTAACAATAATAAAAAAAATAAAAAAAAATAAAAACACTTCTACACCCTTTTACACTTCCACATCTGTCTACACCCCTTTCACATACAGCGTTGGACCTCTTAGACCAGGTTTGCACTACGCAGACCTGATCTCCTCTTCAATAGGAGTAGGTAGACAACCATTTATGGTTCGGTCTTACCCCTACCAAAACATAAATACTTGTCACATTGTACTGAGATCAACCTTCAATCCACCACTTTTCATCGGCTTCATACCAAAGGGATGGAACTACCTGATCTCCCCACACAAATGGGAGAACTGGCGACCATCTAAGCCGCGGTTGAGTCCTTAAAGAGCAACACTAATCAATAAAAGATGGAACTAAATGGGATCTCCTCTTCAATAGGAGTACTGGTGACCATCTGTGGTGCGGTCAATCTCAGAGAGGAAAGCCACAATCCTCTCCATTACTACATACATAAACCAATCCCAAGACACCAAAGGGTAGGGATACTTACAGATCAATGATCCATTCTGAAAGATCCTGAGACATCTCAATGTCCACCCATCAAGGATGAGTTCAGAATACATCAAGATCGCAAGCCCTGAAGAAACCGACAAATATCAAGCAAGTAGCGAGGCACAACTAAAAGGGAAGTGAATCAAAATATATTTCCTTGCCATATATAATGTTGTTTGATATATACAATATGTACTGTACATGACAAAATGGCTAAACTAGTCTGTGTAGGACTATACAAGCCCATCTACAAATAGGTGTATATACGAGCTATCAAATATAACATAACATCTCTCTCCGAAGAGGGAGGTAACACTGTGGTCTCCTACCCAAGGGTTTCTACAAGCGCCAATAGATCTGCGGCCAACTGCATGGTGACATGATTCTCATCAATATATATACTCATCTCGGCAATCATGCTAGTAGTAAGGGATCTCACTGTAGTACTATCTGTAATGGCTAAGTCCCGAGAAAATATAGCAGCATCCCGCTCAACAATTAAAGCATCTATGGATGATCTAGCCTAATCCCGCTCAGCAATAACGGTGTCTCTATGAGCTAAGGCATCATCTCTCCCTAATAGAGCGACATCTCTCCCAGCAAGAGATGTCAACATAAAGGCCCTAGCCTGATCTCTCTCAAATGTCATCAAATGAAGACTCCGCTCTAAATAGTATGCTGAATGCGGGGTCACAGTAGTGGTCATACTGGGAGAAACCATTACAGCTGCTACCAACCCAGCAAAAAGCTCCTCCTTGGTGGGAAAATCAATGTCCTCCACGGGCTCTCCACCCTCGAAATCGATCCCCGACTCTGTGGATACAACCGCAACCAATGTAGTCTCTGTCTCCATCCATGCAGAATACTCTGATGAACAGCCCGTATGTCTAACATAAAACTCCGCTAGCTTACGCTAATCCCAACAGGCATAACCCTAGATCTGTCCTTTGCTGACAAGTAGCGAGAAGCCAAGCGCTGACCTAATGCCCCCTCAAAAGGATGGAAGTCCTAAAACTGGTCGAACTGTGACATCACAGGCTGTGGGTGGTAAGTTGTCATGCCCCTCAAACCTGCCAGAGGGAGATAATCCATGCCAGGTGCATGAGTAATGAAGCTGTAGGGTGAACTAAGCCCTGTACAAGGAAAAATTCCAAATGGATCTCTGATCTCTGCCAAAAACACCGACCAGGATGTAGCATCTGTACACTCCGCTGGCTGAAAGGAGTAAGACATGGCTATCTCATGGGTAAAACAATATCCATGTCGTCGAAAGGTGCCAATCGGTCTCAGGTATGACATGAACCACACGTACAACATAACCAAGCTGCCTATAAATACCCCTGCGGGATAGGTATGACAATACGTGGCCGATCTCAATGTCTATGTCACAATCATCGGCACAACGGTATGACCCTCCCTGAGAGCTCTTACTGCCATGACAACACCGATGTCCAACTCATCCATATACAGTGGCATGTACACATAAGCCACTATGCACATAACGAGTACATCTACACTGGCTACACGCCACTGGTCCTCCGGTTTGGTGAAATCCCCTGAGTGCTGTGCATGTCTATCTTCTGAGCCAAATCTATCCATCAAAAAATGTTGGGACACAACATGGTCGGATGTAATCTCATCCTGTACTACTCTACGCCTCAGCCCAGTGAGGGTCATAAACTGTCGGCTCATGTCGCCGATAGCCATCCGCATGCAAGGTCTGTCCAATGGCAGCTGTGACGCCCCCAAAATAGGTATATATCACCCATCTTGAGTCGCCAAAAACGTGGTACAAAATTCATATACAACTGTCGTGTAAAATAGGACAAAACATAAAGTGAGAGTTTTAATACGAATATTGTCTTCTAGACAGTATTCAAACTCAAATGGAGTCCTTAATATATTTATTATCACACTATTTTATAAAATAGTGAGGACTACTAATGAAAACATCTAGACCGTCACTCCGTTCCCCGACTAGTCCCGGCTACGTTCTCATTTTCTAAAGAGAACAATGAAAGCAAAAGGGTGAGCTCAACTAGCCCAGTAACAAATATTATGACTAAGATAATGCAGAATAAATTATCATTAGTCTTCAACAGTGTTAAACTGATAAAATACAATAAACATCAAGTTTAACTGCAGTAGAACAAGCAATCCGTTAGAAGAGTCAAGTAAATCATGATATCTACTATCTTCTATGATTTAAAAGGTTTTTCATCACTTTTATCGCTGAGACTCAGCTTAATAAATAATCCACATCATCGAATCACCCACGCTTTTACTGACGAGGATATTCTTTAGTATCACGACCACAAATTATCCATGCACTACGAGCCAAGGATATTTTTGTATTCATCAATGGTCATAATCATGCCAACAACTGTCCATCAATGCACTACGGGCCAATGAGGACTTTTACCACATCATTTGTAACATTACGGTCATGATTATACCGAATAATCCCTGGTCATAATCATACCAAGTCCATCTATGGACTACAGGCCACATATGACTTTCAACATAATATAAGCATGAGGATGATGACAATGATATAAGAATTCAATTAAAAGAAAGCAAATGATATATTTTTAAAGATTTATAATTTAATTTATCCAGAATTCAATAATGTCCAAATTGTCAACATGATACTGCCTTGTGGAGTAAAATTCAAGAATAATATTGTACCAAAAATGATTTGGAACAAAAACGAATCAATTTTTATCATGAATAGTACCCTGGTTGAATAGTACCTCGTGAATAGTACTTCGTGAATAGTACTCCAGCATGAAAAAGTTAAAACTTATCAAGAATTCTCATAATAATATTTTCATGAAAAGACACTGGATGAAATGCAAATTTTAAGGATATTTTACTAATTCATGGAGTATAGAAGCCAAAACTTTAACCAAAAGAGTATAAAATTCAAAATCTGAAATGAAATAATATTACTTACATACTATAGAGTATGGAAAAAAAATATTATTTTAAGCGAATATTGAACAAAAATAGCATCCCTTACCTTGAAAAGAAGAGTATTCCAACTGGTATAGCATGGATATTCTTGAAGAAAACTTTCACTATTTTCTACACTCAAAGTTTTCTAAAACTCGAAAGAAATACGCTCAATATTATAGAAGAAGAATTCTTTGATTCTGGTGTGATTTTCAATCCTAACTAAGCATCCTATTTATAGGAGAATGGAAGGATACTATTTGATTTTTGGAAAATCACGGACGCACAGGGAAATGAATTCACGGGGCGCCGGTTGAGAAAATTTATTTTCTAACTTTACTATGCAAACACTATGCAAATACTATGCGTAATAAAATATAATATATTCTATTTTTTCATAAAAACAAAACTAATAAAATATATAATTATATATATACAACCCTTCCTCCCAGGCAATCAAAAAAACTCCTTCCGTGACAATTATTCAACCAACATGTGGGCCCTACCTGACCCACTAGTGGCCCCCACCATTATTATATTAAATAATAATTTTTTTACCGATTATTTTGAAAAATGGGTAAAAGGGGGTCCATAAAATAAGAAAAATTTACAACAAATACTTCATCAAAATCCCCTCAATATTTTAAACAACATTTATCATCATTATTATAATTCACAATATTTAACAACCAGGTCGTTCCCATGAAAGAGGGGGCTTTCCAATAAGGATTTCTCCTTATTGGCGCGTAATTAGGTGATCAAACTTCTCCTTGACAGAACTTCTAGACATCGTCAATATTGTAAATAATAATATTAATAACTTTGTCGTCTCAATTATTGATTTAATAATATAAAATATTATTCAGATGATACTGTGACAATAATTGAATCAATATGATGCAACAATTACTGTAGCAATAATTGAGTATAACCGAGTGACTTCTTACGTAAGCATCAATAATCAATACCGTGTGCTATAATGCAACCACGCGTATTATTGTACTTTTAACACCAGGTATTTCAACTGTTAACGGTAAAACTTCCGCCGTTATTTTCATAAAAAGGTATTTTTGTCGTTTTCTCATTCCGATAATAATTTCATTATGGGGTCCACCAATGATTGTGTCATCGTACGAATATTCCCTATTAAAATGAATATTTCCCGACCAATTGAATATTATATAACAACTTGCGTACTTTGCAAAATTTATAAATATTACCCACAACTATAACATTATATCAAATTCACTCCTTAATATTCAAAAATGATATTTATAGAAAATTCATCTTTATTCATAAAAGTTGGGGTCTTACAACCTCCCCTTCTTATGAAATTTTGCCATCGAAATTAGGGTACGTACCTGGTATGTCGAAGAGGTGAGGATACCCTTATTTCATTTCAGATTCTAACTCCCAAGTCATTTCCTCAACATCATGGTTTCTCCACAAAACTTTGACTTGAGGTATATCCTTGCAGCGTAGAATATGTTCCTTCTTATCCAAGATTTTAACAGGAACCTCTTCATACGTTAAATCTTCTGCTATCTCGTCTGGTTCTAATTTAATAATGTGGTTCGGGTCTTTCATATATTTATGTAACATAGATATGTGAAAAATGCTATGAACACGAGACATACTTGACGGTAAGGCGAGTTTATAGGCCATAGTTCCTACTCGATCGAGGATTAAAAATGGGCCAATGAATTGAGGGTTGAGCTTTCCTCTCTTTCCAAATCTCGTAACTCCTTTCCATGGAGTAACACGTAACAACACATGATCTTCAATATTGAATTCCACGTCTTTTCGATGAAGATCAACATAACTCTTTTGTCGATCTTGTGAGGCTTTTATACGTTGTCAAATCATTTGAATCTTTTCCGTAGTCATACGTACCAACTCCAACATTGCTTCACCCACCTCATCCCAGCATACTAGAGAACGACACTTTCTTCCATACAATGCCTTAAATGGAGCCATGCCAATACTTGCTTGATAACTGTTGTTGTAGGAAAACTCCACTAATGATAAGAACTTGTCCCAACTTCCTTTAAAGTCAAGGACACAGAGTCTTAATAAGTCTTCAAGAGTTTGAATATTCCTCTCCGACTGCCCATCCGTTTGAGGATGATATGCTGAACTAAATTATAAATCTGTGCCCATTGCTTTTTGCAAGCTAACCCAAAATCTTAAATTGAATCTTGGGTCTCGATCAGAAACTATGGATACTGGCACACCATGTAATCTTACAATCTCGTTTATGTACATACGGGCAAGACGTTCAAGTGTATAAGTTTCTCGTATTGGTAAGAAATGAGCAGACTTGGTCAATCTATCAACAATTACCCAAATCGCATCTATGCCTTGAGAAACCTTGGGAAGACCAGTAACAAAATCCATGGTAATGTGCTCCCACTTCCATTCTGGAATTTTAAGTGGTTGTAATGGACCTTTTGGAACTTGATGCTCCACCTTGACTCGTTAACAAGTTAGACACCTTGAGATAAAACTCGCTATCTATTTCTTCATATTTCTCCACCAAAATGTATGTCAAAGATCACGATACATTTTGGTACTCCCCGGATGGATTGCAAACGGTGTGTTGTGTGCCTCCATCATGATTTTATACTTCAAGTTAAAATTGTTAGGAACACAAAGTCTGGAGTTGACTCGAAGTATTCCTTCTTCATCGATTCTTTCTTCCGGCATATCACCTTCTTGCACTTTCTTCCTCATACGCATCAGTTTCAGGTCTGTAGCTTGAGCAACTTTAACTTTATCGATTAAATTCGATTCTACTCGTATATTCGCCATCATCACATGGGTCCCTGGAGTCTTTAACTCTATCTCCATCCTTTGTAAGTCATACAAAATGGGCCTTTGCATTGACAATAACACACTTGTACCTGCATATGATCTTCTACTCAATGTGTCAGCTACCACGTTCGCTTTTCTAAGGTGGTATTGAATGGTATGATCATAATCTTTCAACAGTTCGAGCCAACGTCGTTGCCGCATTTGAGCTCCTTTTGAGTGAAGAAATATTTGAGGCTTTTATGATCCGTATAGATCTCCACCTTCTCTCCATATAGGTAATGCCTCCAAATTTTAAGTACGAAGACAACAGCTGCCAACTCTAGATCATGAGTAGGATAATTCCTCTCATATTCTTTGAGTTGTCGAGAGTCATAGGCTATGACTTTCCCATGTTGCATGAGAACACATCCTAACCCTTCGCTCAAGCATCATCATGTAGATGACAAATCCTCCGAGCCGAGGATGGTATTATCGAATGTCTTTGAAATGAGTCTCTTCTTGAGTTCTTGAAAACTCTTCTCACATTCCTCGCTCCAACCGAATTTCGTATCTTTTCGAGTCAGCTGAGTTAATGGAGTAACGATTAGAGAAAACCCTTCTAAGAATCTCCGATAATAACCAGCTAAGCTGAGAAAGCTACGTAATTTGATCACTGATTTAGGTTGCTCCCAGCTTTAAATAACTTTAATCTTTGCCAGGTCAATAGATATTCCATGACTTGATAATACGTGCCCAAGGAATGCTATTACCTCAAGCAAGAACTCACATTTCTTCAACTTGGCATAAAGCTTGTTTTCACGAAGCTTTTGGAGTATCAGCCTCAAGTGTTGCTCATGATCTTCACGACTTTTGGAATATATGAGAATGTCATCAATAAAGACAACCACAAAATGATCTAAATATTCTTTGAATACTCGGTTCATCATATCCGTGAAGGCAGCAGGAGCATTAGTCAATCCAAAATACATGACTAAGAATTCATAATGCCTGTACAGAGTTCTGAAAGTCGTCTTTGGAATGTCATCGGTTTTAATCTTCAATTGGTTATATCCGGAACGAAGATCAATCTTTGAAAAGAATTTGGCACCTTGCAACTGGTCAAACAGGTCATCAATACGAGGCAACGGGTACCTATTTTTGATGGTGACATGGTTCAACTCTCGATAATCAATACAAAGTCGCATACTCCCATCTTTCTTCTTCACGAATAGAACAGGAGCACCCCAAGGAGAAGTACTAGGATGAATGAAACCGATGTCTAACAATTCCTACAGTTGGGTCTTTAACTCCTGAAGTTCAATAGGAGCCATTCGATATGGGGCTTTGGAAATGGGTTTTGTACTGGGTTCAAGGTTGATACAAAATTCAATTTCATGCTCTGGGGGTAGGTCAGGAAGTTCTTAAGGGAATACGTCAGGAAATTTATTAACAATAGAAATATCATTCAAAATTGACGTATTTTTATTTAAATTCAGGACATGAGCAAAGAAAGCTTGACATCCATTTTTCAATAAATGAATAACTTTATGGCTTGAAATGACAGTGATTGATTTTTATTGTTTGGTTTCTTGAATTCGCATAATAGGCTGGTTAGGAATATGAAAGCTAACAACCTTACGAAAATAATCAAATTTTGCATGATAAGTAGTTAACCAATCAATCCCTAGAATTACGTCAAATGCAAGTATTTTCAATGAAATAAGATCGACAGGTAATGTGAGGGTACCGATTTGAACCAAACAAGACTTATAAATAGTGGATGTAATTAAGGTTTCTCCCAACGGAGTTTCAACAGATAAGTCAAAGTCTAATTTCTCCGGAGTCAAATTTAAACGTTGAGCGCAAGTAGGAGAAATAAAAGAATGGGTAGAACCGGTATCAAATAAGGTATAGAATTCGCTAGAGTTTATGATAAGCTTACCCGTGATGACCTCGTTCGGGTTCCTTCCTTTCTGGGAGGTTACGACAAATGCTTTACCTTGAACTATTGCTTTTGACTTTTCTGGAATGGCCTTTGGTGCCTCCATCTCAGCTGGACTTGGCTTCCCTGAACGACAAAATCGAGCTAGGTGACCTTCTCTTCCACAATTGTAACACGTTTTGAACTGTTGCGCACAGTTTAGACTAATATGTCCCCCCCCTCCGCATTTGAAACATATGATAGGTGGTCGTTCTCCTTCCTTAACAACAGGTGATGGTGCTGACGTCTTTCCATCCTTGTTGAATCTCCTCTTCTTGAAATGTCCACTCTTATTGTCATGGCCATGATTACCACCGAAGTGATTATCATTTCTGGCATGTTGATTTCCTCCACGTTTTTTGTCACCGCTTCGATGACTGCTACCACTTGTATTATCGACTTGTCGGTTGCTCTCTCTTGGTTGGGTTGACTCATTATTGTGCTCCAATAACTGAGCCCTATTCACACTATTCACAACATCTGAATACAAACAAAGTTTATGTGAGATAAGGTATTGACGTATCTCGGGTTTCAAACCTCTTAGAAACATTTGTGTCATTCTCTCCTCATTATCAACTAAGTGGGACACAAACCGGGACAACTCGGCAAACTTGGCTTCGTACTGCGACACGGTCATATTGTTTTGCTCCAGCTTGATGAACTCTACCTCTTTCATGTGACGAATACTTTCGGGAAAGTACTTGTCATTGAACAGTTCTTGGAACTTCTCCCAAGACATTTTGAAAAGCGGTGAGGGTCAGTGCACGCTTTCTCGATTCCCACCAATGTCTGCATCTCCTCACAACATGAAGGTGGCAAAGGAAACCTTTTGCTCCTTGGAGCATCCCAAGACATAAAATATCTTGGTGATCTGCTTTATCCACGTCTCGGCCTTAAGTGGTTTTGGCTCTCAAATAAACTCCAGTGGTCCCAGCTCCTTGAACTGCTTAGCGATGACCTTCTGAGAGTTGCCAGTGTTTCCACCTGCATTTTTAACAGGAGCCGCTCTCGCCTGATGTTGCATGAATTGCATAAAGCCTCTGAACATTCCATCGTTCATCATTTGATCGGTGTTGTTGTTTACCTGAGGATTATTGTCTTCTTGTTGCATATTATCATAGGTATTGATCTGTGGTGACTCAACGCTCTCCTATGCTCCATTGCTATTCTCAATATTCTCGGATGTCATTTTCAAATACTGCCACAAAACAAGGGTTAATTAACATACAACATATTATCCCTATACTCTGACCGACCAATTAAATACCAATTAAACTTAGGTAGGTCATACTAGCAAAGGAATTCTCTGTCTCTCCCCTCCTAGTTCTAGTCTCACATCTAAGCCAGGGATCATATCCCTAAACTTTGATACCAACTGTGACGCCCCCAAAATAATTATACATCACCCATCTTGAGTCGCCAAAAATATGGTACAAAATTCAAATATAACTTAATAATACAACTGTCGTGTAAAATACGACAAAACATAAACTGAGAGTTTTAATACGAATATTGTCTTCTACACAATATTCAAACAAAAATGGAGTCCTCGATACATTTATTATCACACTATTTCAAAGAATAGTGAGGACTACTAATGCAAACATCTGGACCGTCACTCCATTCCCCGACTAGTCCCGGCTAAGTTCTCATTTCCTGAAGAGAACAATGAAAGCAAAAGGGTGAGCTCAACTAGCCCAGTAAGAAATATTATGACTAAGATAATGCAGAATAAATTATCATTAGTCTTCAACAGTGTTAAACTGATAAAATACAATAAAAATCAAGTTTAACTGCAGCGGAACAAGCAATCCATTAGAAGAGTCAAGTAGAGCATGATATCTACTATCTTCTATGATTTAAAAGGTTTTTCATCACTTTTATCGCTGAGACTCAGCTTAATAAATAATCCACATCATCGAATCACCCCTGCACTATGGCCAAGGATATTCTTTAGTATCACGACCACAAATTATCCATTCACTACGGGCCAATGATATTTTTGTATTCATCAATGGTCATAATCATGCCAACAACTGTCCATCGATGCACTACAGGCCAATGAGGACTTTTACCACATCATTTGTAACATTACGGTCATGATTATACTGAATAATCTCTGGTCATAATCATACCAAGTCCATCTATGCACTACAGGCCACAGATGACTTTCAACATAATATAAGCATGAGGATGATGGCAATGATATAAGAATTCAATTAAAAGAAAGCAAAGGATAAATTTTTAAAGATTTATAATTTAATTTATTTAAAATTCAATAATGTCCAAATTGTCAACATGATACTGCTTTGTGGAGTAAAATTCAAGAATAATATTGTACCAAAAATGATTTGGATCAGAAACGAATCAATTTTTATCATGAATAGTACCCTGGGTGAATAGTACCTCATGAATAGTACTATGAGATAAAAAAATTAAAACTTATCAAGAATGCTCAGAATAATATTTTCATGAAAAGATATTGGATGAAACACAAATTTTAAGGATATTCTACTAATTTTATGGAGTATAGAAGCCAAAACTTTAAACAAACGAGTATAAAATTCGAAATCTGAAACGAAATAATATTACTTACATACTACAGAGTATGGAAGAAAATATTATTTCAAACGAATATTGAACAAAAATAACATCCCTTACCTTGAAAAAAGAGTATTCCAACTGGTATAGCGGGGATATTCTTGAAGAAAACTTTCACTATTTTCTACACTCAAAGCTTTCTAAAACTCGAAAGAAATATGGTCAATATTATAGAAGAAGAATTCTCTGATTCTGGTGTGATTTTTAATTCTAACTAAGCATCCTATTTATAGGAGAATGGAAGGATACTATTTGATTTTTTGAAAATCACGGACGCACAGGGAAATGAATTCACGGGGCGCCGGTTGAGAAAATTTATTTTCTGACTTTACTATGCAAACACTATACATGCACTATGCAAACACTATGTGTAATAAAATATAATATATTATATTTTTCCATAAAAAACAAAACTAATAAAATATATAATTATATATATATACAACCCTTCGTCCCAGGCAATCAAAAAAACTCCTCCCGTGACAATTATACAACCAACATGTGGGCCCCACCTGACCCACTAGTGGCCCCCACCATTATTATATTAAATAATAATTTTTTTACTGATTATTTTGAAAAATGGGTAAGTGGGGGTCCATAAAATAAGCAAAATTTACAACAAATACTTCATCAAATCCCCTCAATATTTTAAACAACATTTATCATCATTATTATAATTCATAATATTTAACAACCAGGTCGTTCTCAGGAAAGAGTGGGATTTCCAATAAGGATTTCTCCCTATTGGCGCTCAATTAGGTGACCAAACTTCTCCTTGACGGAACTTCTAGTCCTCGTCAATATTGCAAATAATAATATTTATAACTTTGTTGTCTCAATTATTGATTTAATAATATAAAATATTGTGCAGATGATACTGTGACAATAATTGAATCAATATGATGCAGCAATTACTATAGCAATAATTGAGTATAACTGAGTGACTTCTTATGTAAGCATCAATAATCAATATCGTGTGCTACTATGCAACCATGTGTATTATTATACTTTTAACACTAGGTATTTCAATAATTAACGGTAAAACTTCCACCGTTATTTTCATAAAAAGATATTTTTGTCGTTTTCTCATTCCAACAATAATTTTGTTGTGGGGTCCACCAATGATTGTGCCGTCGTACGAATATTCCCTGTTAAAATGAATATTCCTCGACCAATCGAATATTATATAAGAACTTGTATACTTTGTAAAATTTATAAATATTACCCATAACTATAACATTATATCAAATTCACTCCTTAATATTCAAAAATGATATTTATAAAAAATCCATCTTTATTTATAAAAGTAGGGGTCTTACAGCAGCGCCGTCAACCGCGCATACTCCTCTAAAGTGGGAGTCAACTCCTGGATACCAAACCGGAAAACTTGCCTCTTCGGTATCCAATGCTCCAGCATACCCTCTACAAAGCATGCGGGAACCTGAAACATCAGGAGGGTCATAGAATGATGTAATAATTGATCTACGGTCATCCTGTCTGGAGGTGACAAACTATCATACCATAACCTCAGAAGGGAGGCTACCAACACTGGTGGGATGTGATCAATGCGGCTGACTATCGAGGAAGACATCTATGTGGGACGTATCATAAGACCATCCAGGGGTCAATGCTCAATATCTTTGGACGTATATATATATATGCATAACATAATATATGCATGATAAATAATAGATGGAAATATGATGTATGGAATAACAATATATACATTCCTAAGTACATCATCTTCTAATACATCTCTGTATTGCTAAAAATACTGGGAAATAGGGCATAGACGCCCAACAAATAATAGAGGCCTATCAAAAGATATAGCGAGAATGGGGCAAAGCCACCCAGTGTCTAATAGAGGCCTATCAAAAGATATAACGAGAATATACATCAGAAGAAGACAATGGTGTCAATGCCTACATCATCAATCCTGTCCACCTGATGTAACTCCTCCTGAGTCACTGGATCTCCATCAACGGGGATGTCAGGCCTATACAACGGAGGATCTAGACCGACAAAGCCATATGGGTCACCTGAAGGGCTAGCGCATGAGCTAGAAGGATCAAAGGTATCTACCTCTGAAGGATCTCTGCCCAAATGTCGGATAAAGAAATTTGTCCGGTCCAACTGCCGGGTCAAACTGTCAATCTGTGTCAAATGAGTCAGATCTCTGACACAGGCCATCCAATCAGCCATCATCACGGATCCATAAACCATATCCCCCATAAACTGAGTGGTGCGGGTCTGGGCTCCGATGGTACGAGGGAACCACCAACGCTGGAACATCTCCTGAGTATAAGGACCCTCTAACAGTGTAAAGTTATCAACACCCATCAATGGGATATAAATGACGGGCGAATGTGATACAGGCCAATAACGCATAAAAGGAGGCAAGATCGGTACACAGATCTCTCCTGTGGTGTTCTTAATAGCACGCTGTCCTAAATAGAGCTCCCATCCTCCATCTATGAAGAGAGGAATCCTACGGGTGGATATCACGTACTCGACACCAGTCGAGTACCCATACTCAAACCCAAAGATCAAATGCTCCCCTAAATAGGGAATCTAAGTGATAGCATCAACTGTCAACAACTCCAACTGTAGAAGAAAATGGTGAAACCCTCAGCTACAGGAACCTTTACCAGTATGGAGTGATGCCATTGCTGTCCTTATGGATAGGTATCTAAACCTAACACACTCACATGACGCAGACATGGGAGCCTCTCATAGGCCCAAAACTGCCAACACAAAGGCAAACATCTGCTGTTAGTCAACACTCTATTAACCTATACATGGGAAATCAAAAGAGAAATACTCACAAGTAGAAATGGGTAAAATCCTAGCCTGGCCTTCGTCAAGCCCTGCGAACGGATGTGCATACCCCTGAGGAAATAGGCAAAGGTATAAGAGCCCCAATCATACTCTCCGCTATGGTCCACATCCCATGTGGCACTGACTAAAGTGAATAATACCGTGGAAGAGTTATCCGTTATGAAGCAACCCCTAATGATTATCAGGAACAATCGCTGAAGAATGTGATCCCTGAGTCTCACAACATCGGGTATGGGCTCACTCAACAGCCCGCTCATAACATCTACGCTCAAAGGACCTGTATGAACTATCTTGCCCTTGAGCACCTCAGCCGGGATTCCTAGCAAGGATTTAACGGCAGTCGAGGTAATATCCACCGTACATGGCACAGGTGCCCCTCCAAACTCTATACCGGTGATAAATTGCCAATCTATCAGCGTCATCATCACCTTACAGTCTAGTAAATAGAGAGTCTGAGTCTGGTGAAACCAGTACTCAAACAATTCCCTGAGATAATCCCAGGGACAACGACGGGGGAGGATGGAAAAGAACGCCTTAAAGCCCCAGCCACGCACAATCACTAGATAATCGAGATGCAAAGCCTGATATATAGAGTGAATGCTGAATCAGTTCCCTTGAGGATGAGTAAAGCCGTGAACCTACATCATAAAAGTGGATCAACATCATAATCCTTTACTCCTCATCAATAGGAAAGAAGGGAGATCAAAATCCAGCTTGTACCTAGCTCATTTACATGCAAGTAAACTGAGGGGTGTCGACTCAAATCACCCAGAAGCTTTGGGATTACCGCCTGAATGCTTGGGAAATCCCTATGGGGAATAGGAGTAGTTGGAGCAGGGTCTGCAACTGGTACATCCTCCTCCTCATCCTCAACATCCAGTACCTCAACCCGGACAGGACGTATCGCCGCCTCCGCTAGACGACGAGACTGTCTAACTGAATGGGGTTGAGGCACATCAGAAGCCCTCCTCTGCACACCTGAAGTGGTCCTGCGGAAACTACTCGGCTGATCTGGATCCATATATCGGGACACAAGTCTCCAAATCACCTCAGAAAGGGTGTGGTAAACTCTAACCTGGAGCTTTTTCAAATGTATTGTATGACTACATGCATGCATGCATTAATTTAACATACGTCTATAGTAGAGTTAAAAATGCATGACTACCCAATGCCGATATTTTGAATTTTTTTTGCCATAGTCTCCTTTGTAAATAGGACTATCCACATGCACATAGGTATGACTAGGTGGCCATTCAGTTGCACACCTACCCATAATCATAAACATCACATATGCATTATAACATCAAAATCACAATCCGTAAGGGTAGCCTAATTACCAGGATTACTTTGTTTTACCACCTTTGCTCATTTTGTCCTCAAATATGATAAGCAATAGCATAAAAAAGGTGTCAATTTGACTGTTTTAAAAGTCAATTTTTTTCACATCATTATTTTCAGCATGGTTAAACTAACATTTATTGTGTTGAATATTTTTTAACAAGTCATATGAGCATGCATATTCACTACTATGTGTTTAGAAGCATTTCATGTGATAACTCATTTTCCAACTGATAAAAACTGGAAAAGAAGACGTGCATACGTTACCAGGGCAGTGTAAAACACTTGTATGGTGACACAATTTGCATAAAGATGCCCGAACTCAGCAGATCTAAAGAAGAGCTCTCGAATTTCCTGTGTAGTGCAATATAAAAATAACTTATGAAAGCCACAGGTGCCTTAAAGGCCACCCACGACTGGCCACACGTGTACCTATGGCTGCTGTATGTGTTCCTACAGCTCCTCTAGGTGGGGCCCACCCCTTCAGCTCGGTCAAATATGAGTTGCAAAGGAGGTCTCATAAGTTGAAAAGGCCAAATCAGGAAAAAAGATGCTACGCGATTAAGCGGAAGAGCCTGAAATCCTGGTTTTCAGAGACCAAACTATGGGTCTACATGTCACTCATTGGTATTCGCCCAGACACAGGGTTCACTATACCGATGATCACAATAGTTGCAAACTACACTCGACAATACCTCATGAAGGTTTGAATGCCGTCTGTGCGGGGTTAGAAACCCAAAACCTTTCTCCATAGCAGAAACTCTATCAACCATTGATGAACACATCAACGAAGGTCAAGCAACCTTGACAGCATTCAGCTGCTAGTAAGTAAATCCAGCAAAGCGTCGGAAACCATCTGATGATCTCATTCGTTGATGCACACGTCAACAAAGGACAAGCAGCCTTAACATCATCCATAACAGGTATCTTATCTGTTAAAGTACATTTCAGCGATGGTCAGGCAGCCCTGACAACACAAACTATTGGCAGTAACTCCGACAGAGAAATAGAAGGACCTGGAAACACAAACCAGGAAGGACCATCCTCATTAGGGAGGATCGATGATGGAATATGTTATACATTGTATTATACAGATAAAACACATCCCTCCAGAGTCTCTTATACATGAGAGATACATCCTCAGTGTAAAGTCTATACCAAGGATTAAGGACTTTGGTGATAGCCCCAACGTCAACATCGTGGGTGTTTATGAGAACTTTGGATCACACATCCAAGACAGTTCATCAGGGTTATCAGTGATAACTTCAATCCCCGTCAAAAGTCATGGGAGCAAATAGTCATCGCATCCTGTTGGAGAATAATCCAACAAATCACATACATCATGCATATACATCATGATGTAGTTCATTGCATCATGATTATCTTGTCACATTTCAAGTGTCTAGTATTCTTTATCCTATCCATGTCATTGTATTGCATGAATATGATAAAGAGGGGCATCTGTAGACACTCAATTGTTTTTGCACTCTTATTACTAATATTGCAGGAGGGAAAAATCTTCTTTCAGAGATAACCTTGGACGACAGCTCAGCTCAATCCTGGAGATAACCTTGGGATACTCAGTTCTTACCATCTCGGATATAACCCCGAGATAATCAGTCTCATCTCAGAGATAACCCTGGGAGTTCCAGTTTTAACCTCGGAGATAACCCCGCGGGATGAAGTTCATGTTCCAGAAATAAAATCGGAGAAAGCTCTTTCATCTTGGAGATAACCTCGAGATAATCAGTTTCATCCCGAAAACAACACCAAGAGTTTCAGTTCCAACCTCAGAAATAACACCGAGGAGTGCAGGTGCAATTCCGGACATAACCCCAGAAAAGTTCCTTTCAACCTTTGCAGTCTGCTTCAACCTCGATGATAACCCAGAGGCACCCAGTTCCAGTCCCAGATGTGACGCCCCCAAATCCGGGTTACCTGACCCCCGATTTTGGTGCTCACTATCCATAATATAATAACATATAACTACCCATTCATTGATGAATATAAACTTATATAACATTAATTAAAATGTTAACAACATTATCCTAGGTCATCTAACCTTAACATTACAAACTTACCCTTTAGATATACAAAAAGGGTTTACAAAACAACATAGTAAATATGTTTAACATAAAACTACTCCAGCACTATGCCTTTGCCTTTATTCTGCTTAGCCCCGCTGGCCTCATCGTTCCTAGCTGAAATATTTTATTTAGTAAGGGTGAGCAACAAGTTTGCCCTGCAAGTTAAGATATAATATATATATATATATATATATATATATATATATATATATATATATATATATATATATATATATATATATACATATCATGAATAAAAGAGTCTAGCTTATATAGAACTTCAGCAACAATCAAACGATTTCGAGGTAACGGAATAATAATTCAATCTTAATAATAAAACTTTCT
This sequence comes from Panax ginseng, assembly GCA_020205605.1. Taxonomy (NCBI): domain Eukaryota; kingdom Viridiplantae; phylum Streptophyta; class Magnoliopsida; order Apiales; family Araliaceae; genus Panax; species Panax ginseng. The sequence goes on along the minus strand of CM035139.1, from coordinate 84,785,055 downwards.
ACTATTTCATACTGAATAACAAATCCGATATGAAAGAGTATAATTCTTTCAAAGATTCAATAATATTCAATTGAATAAAAAGAATTAACAATACTGCAACAATCTTTAATAAAGTGGGATATACCCAGATTTCACGCTAAGTGATCCCAAAGGATCATGAACTAATAGAGGAATCATTTAGTTATTAAAACTAAATTACCACAAGAATATAAATTAGTTATAAAAACTAAACTATACTCTTCTGCAAGTACTTGGAGTGGCCAACTCCTTTGTACCCTATATTATGCATAATACTCAATAATAGCGCATATGTCGATTTACGACATTAAAATTTTGTTCATCTCAGTCGTACTTCACGAGTCCGTACCACAACAATATGGTTTGGATTACTTTCAAAGAAATACTATGATTTAAATAATTAATAACAATACTAATCTAGCCGAAATCAATGGCATAGATCTTCCAATAACAATTCAGTTCATAATGAATAGAACATTTCATGTTTTAACAAATATTAGTCTCGCCTAAACAATTAGCTGAGACATGATTTATAATTAGTTCAAGTAATAGAACATTATTCAATTTCACTATGTACGAATTACAATAATCATTATAGATGTGAATAACTATCAATAATTATTCACTACCATGCTTGAAAAATAATAACTCAAGTTGAGTTAGGAAACTTGCCTTTCGCGTTGATTACTGCTACACAATATAATTAACTACGTTCGTAAAACCTATAATCAACAATGTCGGTCTCACAATTAGCACAATATTTCATAACACGAATCATTGTAATTTACAGTCAAACCTGTTCCTAGGCACATTACCACATAGCCACATCAGTGTTTATAACCCATATAAACACTTATCAAGTCTAACTAGTTCACCGTTGACTTCTACCTTGATTTTCTAAATTATTGAGATCAATTCTATACCCACAATTAACACATTTATTGTCTATTAAACTTGGTCTCTAAGCTTCAATATTATTTTAGATAAGTCAATTATCATTAACAACATCTTTCGAAAGCTTTTAATAATTTATAAGTAATTATTATAATTTACAATAATTTTTCAAACACTTAAATCATTTTTAAATGATTTAATTATCAAATAATCTTATCATCATTAATACTTAATAATATAAAAATATTAATGTTATACTTGTCAAAATATTAAAGTTATTATTAATAACTTACAATATTTTTAAATCATCAATATTCTACTTAAATGATTTTTAAATAATTAAAAATCATTTTAAACCATCACCATTAATATTTAAATATTAATGAAATCATCATCAAAATATTAAAAGTCATTAATTATAACTTCAAATATTTTTAAATCATTTTTCTCATTTTAAATGATTTTAAATCAATAAAATCATTTTTAATTCATTTATTTAATATAATAATTAAATAAATCTAATATCATTAATATTAATTTATTAATGAGAATTCTCCAAAATATTGAAAATTATATTTTATAATTCCAAATACTTATTAAACACTTTATTCTTCTTTAAAATGATTTTTTTATAATATTAAAATCATTTTAATTCATTTATTTAATATAACAATTAAATAAATCTAATATCATTAATATTAATTTATTAATCCAAAATAGGTCCAATCCATCCAACCTATTCTCGAGTCGCCAAATACATGGTACGTAAAAATAACTACAACTTTATTACTACAATTGTCGTGCAAAAAATACAACAACACATATATCGTGAGTTTTAATACCAACTCAGACGACTCATGTCCCAACTATGGACAACACCTCACAAAGGATACCTTACATAAAGGTACAATCTAGAACTGCTTTAGAAATTAAAATCTTTGGGAAGTGCTCAAGGAAACCTTCGTATATATGGGAGGCCATGAATCTAAGTTATGATAGATATCATATGTCCAGAGAATTATCCTTGGTCGATCCAATAGACCCCAAAGAAAAATGAGAAGATTACTATCATGTTCCTTCCAATGGTGAGTCTTCTCTCGACATATAACTATCTCCACCGCTCCATGCGATTGAACATTATGTTTCAACCCAACTCCAAGATCATATAGTAGTGCTCAGAGATATACTCAAAGAAGTGGATGTGCACAACCCTTTCTTATGATAACACGAGATCAGATATGTCATTAGACATCTTGTATGATAGTGGCAAAACACCTTCCAAAGTCAGGTTCACCTCACCCTATTGTTGTTCACCAAAATCAATTATTAAGTGACGATAATATACTTACACACACACATCTTAGGTCCTCAATACAATTATATATTGTATGTCATGCCGCTTTTATAATGTGTTGAGAAACTTTGATAGTCTCTTTGACCACCACACTATTCCCCTCGTATCCCCGCCAATTCCAAACACACTTTTATTACCCCGAAAGGAATTGTGAAGCAAAAAGGGTGCAGCAAACTAGCCCAAAGAAAGAATATCATAACTAAAGATAATTAAATTATCAATAGCCTTCATCAAGAATAAATCGTAGATTTAGAACATATGGTAGATGATAAAACTTTTCAACCATAGTCAGCAATGAACGAAAGCAATCCATTAAGAAGAGTCAAATAGACCATAAAGTCTATTATCTTCTCCATGTTAAAAGTCCACCAACAATGCTTTAACCCCTCAGTAACATTAATCAATGTATCCTCACAATCATGAATAACTCATAATCATAATTGTAGTTCTAATTTTCTCTTTCTCATCCAAGACGAAGATATTTTTCATCACATGTCTTTACCCAAACATCAAAGATCATGGTTATACCAAATCACAGCCTCGCTCATAATCATACTAATAAGTTCATCTTTGCACTACGGCCAAAAGATATTCATTAATAGCTCATCTTTGCACTACATGCCAAAGATATTCAACAACAGTCATCTTTGCACTACGGCCAAAGATATTCAACAACAGTCATCTTTGCACTACACAAAAAAAGATATTCAACAACAATTCATCTTTGCACTACACGCCAAAGATATTCATCAACAATTCATCTTTGCACTACAAAGCCAAAGATATTTCATATCTCAAAGAAATATATAATCATTTCGTAATTTATATAAACAATAATTATAACCATGTCGATCAATTCACCTTTGCACTTAAGCTAAAAATATTCAATTGTAAATTCAATGGTCATGATCATACCAAATAACAATTCATCTTTGCACCATCGCCAAAGAGAACCCATAGTCACGATCATACCAATAATCTACCCATCTTTACACTTAAGTCAAAGAGAAATTTCATCACCGGATTATAAAAATGTTATATATGATAATAAAAAAATCAATACGATCAACAACCGTGATTTAATTTCAAGAGTAAGATTCATAAATCAATGATTTCATAACACCTTAATCCAAATGTTATAAATCACTTAATAATCTCATAATCTAATATTATTAATACTACCACAATATTTTAATCATTTCTTAAACTTATAAACAATTTATTTTAATTGTTTACACTTTACTAATTAATGCATTTAATCATACTAAAATGCCAAACTCATAAGATTTCATCACCAATAACCAAAAACCTCATCAAAAATCAGATATACCATATATAGGATTCCCAAGCCATAAAATCCTATTTTTCAATTTTTGTTACTTCACATAACATATTTAATTTATTTATTCATAACTAGTCCATTTTCATGAAAAATACCAAATCAGCCCCAAAAATATTTTTTTTCTCGATTTAGCATAATATAGTCCCATATTGAATATATATTTTTCTAAAATTTTAAAATTCATTTACTATTTTTCATACGGCCAAAATCTATTTAATATATTTAGACATTTATCATAAATTGTACTTTTGTCCAAAAATTCCAAAATTTACAGAATATACTGATGTTATATAGATGTACTCCCAATAAAAATTTCACCAATTTTGAGTTAACCACAAGGAGTTATAAGGGTTTACTTTTAAAATAGTCTTTTTCTCATAAAATCCATAACTCCTAATCTATACATCCAAAAATCGCCATTTTTGGACACAATCAAGGAAACTCATCAAATTATCATTTCAAATTTTTCCAGAATTTTTGAAGGTCCAAAAAATACGAAACATGAAAACATAATAACCCTTAAAAATCCCTTACCTCAAAAGAGCAGAAGAGATTCGACCTAATATCTGATGAAAAGTCAAGGAAACTTGCACCTAATAGCAACTCTCAAAGTATCTAAATACTCACAAAAAATACGCTTCGATAATATAGAGAGAGAAAACTTATGTTTCGTGTGTGATTTTCAATTCTAACTTAAGCACCTATTTATAGAAAATGCTAGAACGCCAAAAGCGAGACTAAATTAATAAAATAATATTATTATTTTTTTTTTCTTCTTCCACGCACCACCTTTTTTCAAAATCAAAAGAATCAAGCCACCACCAAAAAAAAAAAATAATTCAAGATGCATTTTTGTTTTTAAAAAAAAAAAGTGGGTCCCACCCAAAATTTAATAAAAATTATTTTATTTTTCAAAACTTCAATAATTCATAGAAAATAGCCCGCTTATCGTAAAAAAATGAATTTTATGTCCATTCCACATGAAATCAATTCTCTACAACTTTGTAGCTTTGAGTTTTTCCAAATTCCAAATGTAAAATATCCCAAATCCACAAACTGATGATTTTCAACACCGCTTCAACACCTTTTAAAATTCATAACAAATCATGCGTAATTTTCAACGGCTCAAAAATTTGTGGACATATACTCAACTCATATATGTATAACATATCCAAAAATCACAACGATCCAACTATTTGATTAAAATTATAACTCACTTAATAAAGCTTTAAGAACACCGATTCGAGTTTTTAATACCTCCAATCCGACAAAAATACCGATAAAACACCTCAACATTAATTCCTTCATTTATAACCACATAAATAAATCCATCATTTATATCCACATCAAATAAATATTTCCTTATCATATAAATTAATAATTAATTATTCACAAATAATATTACGTAATCACAATTATGACAACCAAAGTGCAGTGCTTCCTGTGAAAGAGGGGCTTTCCAATAAGGATTTCTCCTCATCGGCCAAGCAATTAGGTGACCAAACCTCTCCTCGATGTAACTTTCTAGACATTGCCAATAATGCTATCTAATAATATTATTCAAATAATATGAATTATTGATCCGATAATGGAAAATATCAGTGCAAGACAATTATCAAACAACAATAATATAAAATATCAACGCAAAGAATTATTGAATCAATAAAATAAAATATTGAATAAAGAATTATCGTAATAATTATCGAGTAAAGCCTTTCACGTAAGAATCAATAATTCAAAAATACCGCAATAATACCGTGCTCTACCGCAAGCAACCACACGCAGATTACTCGTATTTTAACCACCGTGTATTCCAACAAAGTTAAATCTGTAATAACTACGCCAAGTATTTATAAAAACTCAAACTTGTCATTTTCTTCATCCGACAGCTTATTCTCATTATGGGGCCCACAAATGGTCACATGTGCATTTTAATATTCCCCGACAAAAAAATATTCCACGACCAAAACGAATATTCCCCAATAAAAAAATGAGTATTTTATAACCACTCATGATTTTGAAAAAATTTTTATATATATCACCCTTAACTTTAACTTTTTTTTTTTATCAATTTAACCATTTACTAAATAATAATAATTATAAGAAAAATTTGAATACTTTTATTTCATAAAATTCGGGTCTACAATCTCCCTCTTATGAAATTTCGTCCCCAAAATTTACGACACTCGTATTTCAAAGAGTTGAGAATACCTTGCTTTCATTTCGCATTCCATCTTCCCCGTCATCATGATTTCTCCATTGCTCATCTCCTCGTATTTTATATCATTCTAGAATACAACTTCAAAACAAAGGTTAATTGAACATATCACAATTTGTCAACTTAAGTAAGAAAATTCACAAATAAGCTTAGGTAGACACACACTAAATAAGGATATTACTCGCCTCTCCCTCCTAGTTCTAATCCCCGATCTCCGCCAGAGATCATATCCCTAAGCTCGATATAAAATGTGACGCCCCCAAATAGGTCCAATCCATCCAACCTATTCTCGAGTCGCCAAATACATGGTACGTAAAAAAAACTACAACTTTATTACTACAATTGTCGTGGCAAAATACAACAACATATATATCGAGTTTTAATACCAATCAACTGTGACTCATGTCCCAACTATGGACAACACCTCACAAAGGATACCTTACATAAAGGTACAATCTAGAACTGCTTTTAGAAATTAAAATCTTTGGGAAGTGCTCAAGAAAACCTTCGTATATGGGAGGCCATGAATCTAAGTTATGATAGATATCATATGTCCAGAGAATTATCCTTGGTCGATCCAATAGACCCCAAAGAAAAACGAGAAGATTACTATCATGTTCCTTCCAATGGTGAGTCTTCTCTCACATATAACTATCTCCACCGCCTCATGATTGAACATTATGTTTCAACCCAACTCCAAGATCATATAGTAGTGCTCAGATATACTCAAAGAAGTGGATGTGCACAACCCTTTCTTATGATAACACGAGATCAGATGTCATTAGACATCTTGTATGATAGTGGCAAAACACCTTCCAAAGTCAGTTCACCTCACCCTATTGTTGTTCACCAAAATCAATTATTAAGTGACGATAATATACTACACACATCTCTTAGGTCCTCAATACAATTATATATTGTATGTCATGCCGCTTTTATAATGTGTTGAGAAACTTTGATAGTCTCTTACCACCACACTATTCCCCGTTATCCCCGCCGACCCAAATACACTTTTTATTACCCCGAAGGAATTGTGAAGCAAAAAGGGTGAGCACAACTAGCCCAAGAAAGAATATCATAACTAAAGATAATTAAATTATCAATAGCCTTCATCAAGAATAAATCGTAGATTTAGAACATATGGTAGATGATAAAACTTTTCAACCATAGTCATAAATGAACGAGCAATCCATTAAAGAGTCAAATAGACCATAAAGTCTATTATCTTCTCCATGTTAAAAGTCCACCAACAATGCTTTAACCCCGTAACATTAATCAATGATCCTCGCTCACAATATGTGAATAACTCATAATCATAATTGTAGTTCTAATTTTCTTCTCATCCAAGACGAAGATATTTTTCATCACATGTCTTTACCTCAAAACATCAAAGATCATGGTTATACCAAATCACAGCCTCTGCTCATAATCATACTAATAAGTTCATCTTTGCACTACGCCAAAAGATATTCATTAATAACATCATCTTCAATACTCATGCCAAAGATATTCAACAAACAAGTCATCTTTGCACTACGCCAAAGATATTCAATAACAATGTCATCTTTTCAGACTACACGCCAAAGATATTCAACAACAAATCATCTTTGCACTACACGCCAAAGATATTCATCAACAATTCATCTTTGCACTACTAAAAGCCAAAGATATTCATATCTCAAAAGAAATATATAATCATTTCGTAATTTATATAAACAATAATTATAACCATGTCGATCAATTCACCTTTGCACTTAAGCTAAAAATATTCAATTGTAAATTCAATGTCATGTCATGATCATACCAACAACAACAATTCATTCATCTTGCACCATCGCCAAAGAGAACCCATAGTCACGATCATACCAATAATCTACCCATCTTTACACTTAAGTCAAAGAGAAATTTCATCACCGGATTATAAAATGTTATATATGATAATAAAAAAATAATATCATCAACAACCCATTTAATTTCAAGAGTAAGATTCATAAATCAATGATTTCATAACACCTTAATCCAAATGTTATAAATCACTTAATAATCTCATAATCTAATATTATTAATACTACCACAATATTTTAATCATTTCTTAAACTTATAAACAATTTATTTTAAACTGTTTAAACAATTTATTTTAATTGTTTACATTTTACTAATTAATGCATTTAATCATACTAAAATGCCAAACTCATAAGATTTCATCACCAATAACCAACAACCTCATCAAAAAATCAGATATACCATATATAGGATTCCCAAGCCATAAAATCCTATTTTTCAATTTTGTTACTTCACATAACATATTTAATTTATTTATTCATAACTAGTCCATTTTCATGAAAAATACCAAATCAGCCCCAAAAATATATTTTTTTCTGGGATTTAGCATAATATAGTCCCATATTGAATATATATTTTTCTCGAAATTTTTAAAATTCATTTACTATTTTTCATACGGCCAAAACTCATAATATTTAGACATTTATCATAAATTGTACTTTTGTCCAAAAATTCCAAAATTTACAGTAATATACTGATGTTATATAGATGTACTCCCAATAAAAAAAATTTCACCAATTTTGAGTTAACCACAAGGAGTTATAAGGGTTTACTTTTAAAATAGTCTTTTCTCATAAAATCCATAACTCCTAATCTATACATCCAAAAATCGCCATTTTTGACACAATCAAGAAAACTCATCAAATTATCATTTCAAATTTTTCCAATTTTTGAAGGTCCGAAAATTACGAAACATGAAAAATAATAATAACTTAAAAATCCCTTTACCTCAAAAGAAAGCAAGATTTCGATTTAATATCTGATGAAAAGTCAAGGAAACTTGCACCTAATAGCAACTCTCAAAGTATCTAAATACTCACAAAAATACGCTCGATAATATAGAGAGAAAAACTTATGTTTCGTGTGATTTTCAATTCTAACTTAAGCACCTATTTATAGAAATGCTGCTAGAACGCCAAAGGAGACTAAATAATAAAATAATATTATTATTATTTTTTTTTTTCTTCTTTTCTTCTTCCTCCTTGAAAAATTCAATTAAACCAACCAAAGCCATGAAAAAATGAAAAAATTTCAAATATTTTTTTTTTTAAAAAAAAAAAGTGGGTCCCACCCAATTTTTAATAAAAAATTATTTTATTTTCCAAAACTCAAAATAATTCATAGAAAATAGCCCGCTTATCGTAAAAATACTAATTTTATGTCCATTCCACACTGAAATCAAATTCTCTACAACTTTGTAGCTTTTGAGTTTTTCCAAATTCCAAATGTAAAAATATCCAAATCCACAAACTATCGATTTTCAACACCGCTTTCAACACCTTTTAAAATTCATAACAAATCATGCTTAATTTTCAACGGCTCAAAATTTGTGGACATATACTCAACTCATATATGTATAACATATCCAAAAATCACAACGATCCAACTATTTGATTAAAATTATAACTCACGCAAATAAAGCTTTAAGAACACCGATTTGAAGTTTTTAATACCTCCAATCCGACAAAATACTGATAAAACACCTCAACATTAATTCCTTCATTTATAACCACATAAATAAATCCATCATTTATATCCACATCAAATAAATATTTCCTTATCATATAAATTAATAATTAATTATTCACAAATAATATTACGTAATCACAATTATGACAACCAGTGTGCTCCTGTGAAAGAGGGGCTTTCCAATAAGGATTTCTCCTCATCGGGCGCAAATTAGGTGACCAAACCTCTCCTCGATGTAACTTTCTAGACATTGCCAATAATGCTATCTAATAATATTATTCAAATAATATGAATTATTGATCCGATAATGGAAAATATCAGGCAAATGACAATTATCAAAACAACAATAATATAAAATATCAACGCAAAGAATTATTGAATCAATAAAATAAAATATTGAATAAAGAATTATCGTAATAATTATCGAGTAGTAGTGGCTTTTTTACGTAAGAATCAATAATTCAAAAATACTGCGCAATACCGTGTGCTACACGCAACAACGCCACGCCAGACATCGTATTTTAACCACCGTGTATTCCAACAAAGTTAATTCAGAATAACTACGCCGTTATTTATAAAAAAAACTCAAACTTGTCATTTTCTTCATCCGACAGCTTATTCTCATTATGGGGCCCACAAAATGGTCATCACTATGTCATATTTAATATTCCCCGACAACAAGAATATTATTCCACCACCAAACGAATATTCCCCAACAAAAATGAGTATTTTATAACCACTCATGATTTTGAAAAATTTTATATATATCACCCTTAACTTTAACTTTTTATCAATTTAACCATTTACCTAATAATAATTATAAGAAAAATTGAATACTTTTATTTCATAAAATTCTGGGTCTTACAATCTCCTCCTTATGAAATTTCGTCCCAAAATTTACGTACTGTATTTCAAAGAGTCGAGAGACCTTGCTTTCATTTCTCATTCCATCTTCCCCTCGTCATCATGATTTCTCCATTGCTCATCTCCTCGTATTTCGTATATCATTCTAGAATACAACTTCAAAACAAAGGTTAATTGACATATCATATCAATTTATCAACTTAAGTAAGAAAAAATAAGCTTTAGTAGACACACACACTAAATAAGGATATTACTCTCCTCTCCTTCCTAGTTCTAATCCCCGATCTCCAGAGAGATCATATCCCTAAGCTCGATACTAAATGTGACGCCCCCAAAATAGGTCCAATCCATCCAACCTATTCTCGAGTCGCCAAATACATGGTACGTAAAAATAACTACAACTTTATTACTACAATTGTCGTGCAAAATACAACAACACATATATCGTGAGTTTTAATACCAACTGCGACTCATGTCCCAACTATGGACAACACCTCACAAAGGATACCTTATATAAAGGTACAATCTAAACTGCTTTAGAAATTAAAATCTTTGGGAAGTGCTCAAGAAACCTTCGCATATATGGAGGCCATGAATCTAAGTTATGATAGATATCATATGTCCAGAGAATTATCCTCCTGGTCGATCCAATAGACCCCAAAGAAAAAATGAGAAGATTACTATCATGTTCCTTCCAATGGTGAGTCTTCTCTCGACATATAACTATCTCCACCGCTCCATGATGAACATTATGTTTCAACCCAACTCCAAGATCATATAGTAAGTGCTCAGAGATATACTCAAAGAAGTGGATGTGCACAACCTTTCTTATGATAACACGAGATTGTATGTCATTAGACATCTTGTATGATAAAGGCAAAACACCCTTCCAAAGTCAGGTTCACCTCACCCTATTGTTGTTCACCAAAATCAATTATTAAGTGACGATAATATACGACACACACATCTTAGGTCCTCAATACAATTATATATTGTATGTCATGCCGCTTTTATAATGTGTTGAGAAACTTTGATAGTCTCTACCACCACCACACTATTCCCCGTTATCCCCGCCACCCAAATACACACTTTTATTACCCGAAAGGAATTGTGAAAGCAAAAAGGGTGAGCACAACTAGCCAAGAAAGAATATCATAACTAAAGATAATTAAATTATCAATAGCCTTCATCAAGAATAAATCGTAGATTTAGAACATATGGTAGATGATAAAACTTTTCAACCATAGTTGCAAATGAAACGAGCAAATCCATTAAGAGTCAAATAGACCATAAAGTCTATTATCTTCTCCATGTTAAAAGTCCACCAACAATGCTTTTTAACCCTCGTAACATTAATCAATGTATCCTGCTCACAAATCATGTGAATAACTCATAATCATAATTGTAGTTCTAATTTTCTTCTCATCCAAGACGAAGATATTTTTCATCACATGTCTTTACCTCAAAACATCAAAGATCATGGTTATACCAAATCACAGCCTCGCTCATAATCATACTAATAAGTTCATCTTTGCACTACGGCCAAAGATATTCATTAATAGCATCTTTGCACATGCCAAAGATATTCAATCAGCTCATCTTTGCACTACATGCCAAAGATATTCAACAACAGTCATCTTTGCACTACGCCAAAGATATTCAACAACAAAATCATCTTCACTACATGCCACAACAATAATGTCATCTTCTTCCCAAAGATATTCATCAACAATTCATCTTTGCACTACAAAGCCAAAAGATATTCATATCTCAAAGAAATATATAATCATTTCGTAATTTATATAAACAATAATTATAACCATGTCGATCAATTCACCTTTGCACTTAAGCTAAAAATATTCAATTGTAAATTCAATGGTCATGATCATACCAACCAAACAATTCATCTTTGCACCATCGCCAAAGAGAACCCATAGTCACGATCATACCAATAATCTACCCATCTTTACACTTAAGTCAAAGAGAAATTTCATCACCGGATTATAAAATGTTATATATGATAATAAAAAAAATACGATCAACAACATCGATTTAATTTCAAGAGTAAGATTCATAAATCAATGATTTCATAACACCTTAATCCAAATGTTATAAATCACTTAATAATCTCATAATCTAATATTATTAATATTACCACAATATTTTAATCATTTCTTAAACTTATAAACAATTTATTTTAATTGTTTACACTTTACTAATTAATGCATTTAATCATACTAAAATGCCAAACTCATAAGATTTCATCACCAATAACCAAAACCTCATCAAAAATCAGATATACCATATATATAGATTCCCAAGCCATAAAATCCTATTTTTCAATTTTGTTACTTCACATAACATATTTAATTTATTTATTCATAACTAGTCCATTTTCATGAAAAATATACAAATCAGTTCCAAAAAAATTTTTTTCTCGATTAGCATAATATAGTCCCATATTGAATATATATTTTTCTCGAATTTTTAAAATTCATTTACTATTTTTCATATGGCCAAAATCACCAATATTTAGACATTTATCATAAATTGTACTTTTGTCCAAAAATTCCAAAATTTACAGAATATACTTATATTATATATATGTACTCCCAATAAAAATTTCACCAATTTTGAGTTAACCACAAGGAGTTATAAGGGTTTACTTTTAAAATAGTCTTTTCTCATAAAATCCATAACTCCTAATCTATACATCCAAAAATCGCCATTTTTGACACAATCAAGAAAACTCATCAAATTATCATTTCAAATTTTTCCAGAATTTTTGAAGGTCCGAAAAAATACTTAAACATGAAAAACATAATAACCCTTAAAATCCCTTACCTCAAAAGAGCAGCAGATTTCGACCGAATATCTGATGAAAAGTCAAGGAAACTTGCACCTAATAGCAACTCTCAAAGTATCTAAATACTCACAAAAATACGCCGATAATATAGAGAGAAAAACTTATGTTTCGTGTGATTTTCAATTCTAACATAAGCACCTATTTATATAGAAAATGCTAGAACGCCAAAGGAGACTAAATAATAAAATAATATTATTTTTTTTTTTTTTTTCTACGCCACCCATTTTTGAAAAAATTGAAAAAGCCAAAATCACATTTTTGAAATTAAATTTCAAATTCACATGTTTTGTTTAATAACCAAAAAGTGGGTCCCACCCAATTTTAATAAAAATTATTTTATTTTTCAAAACTTCAATAATTCATAGAAAATAGCCCGCTTATCGTAAAAATATACTAATTTTATGTCCATTCCACACTAAATCAATTCTCTACAACTTTGTAGCTTTGAGTTTTTCCAATTCCAAATGTAAAAAATATCCAAAATCCACAAACGGATGATTTTCAACACCGCTTCAACACCTTTTAAAATTCATAACAAATCATGCGTTAATTTTCAACGGCTCAAAATTTGTGGACATATACTCAACTCATATATGTATAACATATCCAAAAATCACAACGATCCAACTACGATTAAAATTATAACTCACGCAATAAAGCTTTTAAGAACACCGATTTGATCTTTTAATACCTCCAATCCGACAAAAAAAATACGATAAAACACCTCAACATTAATTCCTTCATTTATAACCACATAAATAAATCCATCATTTATATCCACATCAAATAAATATTTCCTTATCATATAAATTAATAATTAATTATTCACAAATAATATTACAGTAATCACAATTATGACAACCAAAGCAGCTCCTGTGAAAGAGGGGCTTTCCAATAAGGATTTCTCCTTATCGGCGCCAAGCAATTAGGTGACCAAACCTCTCCTTGATGTAACTTTCTAGACATTGCCAATAATGCTATCTAATAATATTATTCAAATAATATGAATTATTGATCCGATAATGGAAAATATCATGCAAAGTGATGACAATTATCAAACAACAATAATATAAAATATCAACGCAAAGAATTATTGAATCAATAAAATAAAATATTGAATAAGAATTATCGTAATAATTATCGAGTAGTGCCTTCTTACGTAAGAATCAATAATTCAAAAATACTGCAGGTAATACCGTGTGCTATCGCAACAACCACGCCAGACATCGTATTTTAACCACCGTGTATTCCAACAAAGTTAATTCAGAATAACTACGCCAAGTATTTATAAAAACTCAAACTTGTCGCTTTTCTTCATCCGATAGCTTATTCTCATGGGCCCATAAATGGTCATGCTACTGCATTGCATTTAATATTCCCCCTCGACAACAAAGAATATTCCACGACCAAACGAATATTCCCCAACAAAAATGAATATTATTTTATAACCACTCATTTTTTTGAAAAATTTTTATATATCACCTTAACTTTAAACTTTATCAATTTAACCATTTACCTAATAATAATTATAAGAAAAATTGAATACTTTTATTTCATAAAATTCGGGGTCTCTGCTCCTCAATTTCATCCGATATTTCAAGTTGTTCATAAGAAATTCCACTCAAAGCATGTTCCACATTATCTGTCACTTCATGTAATATATTCATGATTTGTTCCCTTTCTAGAACCTGTAAGTAGCGACAAAACATGCCTTTAGTTTTTCTTCTTTTGTAACTAAAAATAAAGAAAAAGAGAATTAATGGTTCACAAGAAAGCATTATAAAAGTCAATTGCATAAACCATTGAAGGAATTTGAACAAAGATAAATGCCCTCTAAATGGTTAGAGACAAGTAAAAAACTAACTAGTAAAACATAAAAGAAAATGTCAAAATAAAAAAGATAAGAAACTTATCTTTTTTTCAGACTTTACACCAAACTAGTTTCTTTGCTAGTTGTGCGTTATCAACTCAAGCATGCAAGCAAAATATTTAAACTCCAAATTCTAAACTCAAGTGTTAAAGCTAGTAGTTTGACACCATTTCATAAACCAAGTTCCAAAATTCCCTACCCTAACATCAGTATTTATCATAAGTCAGAACAATTTAGTTTTCATGCAAAGGCCTAGCTTAGATGAGTAATCGTGAATACGAATGTCTATGTTATTACTAATAGAAATATATCGCTCTTGTTTTTTCTTCTTCATTCTGCTTCTATTGTGCCATATTAATTCCTCATGTGTTTACTCCTCGATGTAAAATTTTAATAACTTCACATATATTGTTCAAGCACGCTTCTAATCGGGGACCAAGCTTCTCGATTATGGTTCTAACATAGTCTCGAGATTTAGGATCAAACACTTGTGTTAAAATTAGATCAGAAAATCAATAATATCACAAAAAAACTACGAAAACTAGATCCATTTGCCCTGATCGAATTTTTTTTAGGAAAGATCCATAAAAAGAATAACATCAGATTTACGCAGTTATATGTAAACATTCAAACGAGTTTGATTAATGATAATTTAGAGGTTACCTGATAAGTATTATCAAATTTATCATATATAAAGCGAGTGATAATGCTTGTTTTGCCCACTGACACAAATTCGTACCTGATGAGACTTGAGAGATCTAGAGTTTGAGATGAAGGGCCACCGAAGGCGATGAGGCGATATCCGTCGGCGTCGACCGATGAGAGATTGAGACTTGAGAGTTTCGAGTTCCAAGTTCGAGTTTTGAGATCTGGATTTGGGAATTGAGAGTAGGAAGCAAATTTAGAGTGCTAGCCGCCTAGTAATTTAGTAATAAAGTATACAAGTAGTCATGACTCAGATTATTATTATAACTTAACTGCTGAGTTTTTTTTTTAAAAAAGAAAGCTTTATTTTTTTTAAAAAAAGATTTTATTTTTAAACGAATATTTTTTTAAAAATAAAAACTTTAACGATCGTCGTTGGGAGTAAAGTCTCTCACATGTAATTTGAAAAAAATTATTGAAAGCCATTTGAAATGGCATTGAATTTTTTGATTTTTTTTGCCTAAAGATCAGAAAGGCAACCAACGCCACTTTAAAAATTATTTTTTTTAAAAACAAATTTAAAAAAAAAATATCTTAACTTTTTTAAAATGATTTTATTTTTTAAAAGAAATTTGAAAAAATAAAAATATGATCCAATGCCAAACTAACCGGCATTGTAACTTATTTAAAACTAATTTATAAAGCAAATTTATAAAAAAGAAGAGTAAGATGTAAAATCACTTTAACTGACGTTGGAATCTCTCTTTTTTCTTAATTTCTTTGATCTCTTGTACTTGTTTACAAACATCAATATTTTTTTATGTTTATTCTCAGTCATCGACATTAGAAATGAAGGAGTATATTGAAAGTAGTATGAACACAAGCCAATCATGTTTGATGATAAAGCATATACTCTGTAACAATCTTATTCATTTATAATTTATTAAAGACTTTTAATTATCTATATGATGCTGTTTTATAATATGTGATAAACCCATAGTTTTAAGCAACACTTTTAGAATAATGATGATGATCATTCTAATGAGATCTAAATTCTTAGAAAGCTTAAAACTAAAATAGTTCCCAATCGTTAGATTACTAAATTGGGGATTAGTGAATCTGGATAGATTGGTACATACGTTGCTTGCTCATCGGATGAGGATGATTGATCTCATGATCATTTGTGTGGAGACACTAAAGCAAGTATGTAGGTGCTTATTGGAGAATAAGTTCAATCGAACGTGGCTCGCTAAGGAATACCTAATGGGGGTTTTACTTGCTGTCAATAGGAATTCTGTAGTGATAGTAGACAAGTCATCCTTGGACTTAAGATCATCATAGTATCTTGTGTATGATGAGTTATACTTTGACTTATTCCTTCGTAATCCATAGGGTATATCAAAGGGTATGCTTGGGTATAATAAGTTGTACATGGAGATAATGTATGATCAATAAAGAATCTACCACTTCTAGTAAAAGAAGAGAAATGTCTTATGTGATTCGATAAATGACAACCCAAAGAGTCGTCGTTGGCGAGGCAAAATGAAATTAGAAAGGAGTTTCTAATTTGCATTATTTGAGTTGTGCATTTAAGAGTCGAAATACATATAATTAAATAAAATAAGACTTGATAGTAATTCCATGTCTTATATTTTATTGGGACATTGTATGGTGGAAGGATTGAATTGTACGGTAACTATTTACTCAAAGGTTCTTTTATGATTAATGTTGAAATCTATATTTTCTGAAAAGTCGTTAATCGCTAGGGAGGCTTATCCCTATTGTAGAATAAATATTATTTTTTTATGCGAGGGAATGAAAATGATGATTGATTTTATGCGAATTTTAAAAAAAATGTCAAATGATAAAATTATTCATATTTAAATTCTCATCTAATTGCATATTTTTCTATACATGACTAGTGATATTATATAAATATTTATAAATAATAAAAATATGACATTTAATACTAAGGATATTATGCAAAAAATATTGTAAAAAAAATTAAATTATTTAATATAAGTAAATATTTAACTTGAGATTACATAAAATAATAAGAACTTTTATTCTTAGACGGAGGGAGTAACTTAAATCATGAACATATTTTTTAAGTCCAATAATAAAACATAAAAAGAAGAATAGTAATGGTATACCCCTAGCTATTCCTAGTTCTCCTTTTACTTTTTTCCCAAATATATTATAAAATTAAATTATAATACTATTAGTTATAAGAGAAAACATAAAAGATGAAAAAAAAAATTATAACACGAATGTCGGGGGGTTCCTAACACCTTCCCTCTGCATAATCAAGTCCCTGAACCCTAACGAATCTCGATTTCACAGACCTGTTAAACAGTGTCACAACACTGGGTCAATGTGCAAACCTTTTCTCGGTTGAGTTGGTGCAACCATTTAAATATATCAACTGGCGACTCTAACAGTCCAATCGTCGACATATACATGTCGGACCTTTTCACAACTTATTTTTTCAAACAAATCTCACCTAACATGAGAACACCAAAAGACAAGAACAGAAAAGGGACAGTAAAAATCTCGATGTCGACAGACATCATTCCTTTTAATTCTAACCTTTTGGGTTTGATAATCACAACTAGGGTTTGTTAATTATGGTTTAGGGTTCTCGAATTAGAAATTAGGGTTTCCCAAAATACAAGTAGGGTTCCTAGCTGTTCATTAGGATTTCTTAATCATAGATTAGGGTTTCTAATCTATCATTACGGTTCTAAGGATATACCTTATCTGATCAAACTTTGATCATTAATTCTATACTGTACAAACACGTACTCATAGTTATAACTATAATCAGTATATTAAATATTGAATGACTATCTGTTACTAGGGTTAGGGTTTTTATTATCTGTTAAACATAACTTCACTTATATTACTCAGTCAATACATCGTTTGGCCACTTTGCTAAACTCGTATCACAGATACTCAGCACAATATTGATAATCAATATCAATATTAAATAAATAAAAATTATTCATAAAATTTGAATTGTTTGAAATTCTGGGTCCTCACATTCTCCCCTCCTTATAAATATTCCGTCCTTAGAATCATAACTTTCTTACTCTCTAATATCTTTGAAAGTTGTATCATCAATTCATTTATATTAACACAATATTAACTTGTGATTTATATATTAACCTATGACTTGGATCCGCAAAAGGAAACAACTCACATCAATATCTATTCACTAATACGCACGTAATTAAATTACTGAACGCAATCTTTACCTGTCACCACCTCATGTGCAACCACTACATTTTGCACCGTCATATTTAATGTGCGTGCGGTTGGTCTTCCGGTCGAAAGGTGTCCTTTGATTGCCGTTACTCGCTAATGGTCCCTTGTTGATACTTCTTTTATCCTCATTCTTCTTCAGACAATTCTGAACTAAATGATCTGCTGATCCACATGTAAAACAACCTTGTATCTTCTTTCGTCTGGGACAATTGGGAGACATGTGTCCCTCTTGGCCATAATTAAAACAAACTCCTTTACCTTTCAAACAAACTCCTTTACCTTTCACCTGACTTATTCCCTGATTGGGTATTCTCACTCCACTTCCTCTTATTAGGATTACTCCCACCACTACTACCTCCTTCGTTCATCTTCTTTCTCTTCCCCTGATGATATCAAGATGCACCTTCGCTTCCTCCCTTAGCAATTATCGCTTTCTCCAACAAATTTGAAAATGTATTGATTTACAACACAACTACCTTGTTAAATATTCCTGGCTTCAATCCATTCTCAAATTTCTGTGCTTTTCGTGCTTCCGTATCCAACTGATGAGGTGCAAATCTCACTAACTCGTTGAACTTGGTGGCATATTCAGAAACTGACATGTTCTCATGCTTCAATTCTAAAAACTTCACTTCCATCCTAGCTTGCATACTCGGCAAAAAATAGTTCTCAAAGAACAACTCCTTAAACCTCATCCATGTGACTACCTCTGTCCCCGCTCTAGCCTGATTAGTTTCCCACCAGTAATTGGCATCGCCCTTCATCAAATATGTAGCAAAAGATGTCTTTTGCTCCTCCGCTACTCTCGCAATAATGAATGCCTTCTCCATATTTTTCACCCAAGTTTGGGTTTCGATAGGATTCGTAGTTTCCTTAAATTTTGGCGGCCCTATCGCTTTAAAATCTTTAAAGTTTGCCAATCTATTGGCTGGCTGTTCTCTTGCTGCTGGCACACTATTTTCAATTATTTGAGCTAACATGTTTAAAAAATTCTGCATCGGGTCTGCCTGACCTCATTCATTATTTACTGATTGCTCCTTCTTTTAGTTTCAATTCTGTCGTCCAGGCGACATTTTATGATTAAATAAAAATCTTACATTAATCCTTTATCTCTATAATAATTCTTATTAGTAACATAATAAGAATTTAACATAAATTTTTCTCATATAATCGTATATTTATTCAAATAGCACATAGTACTTTTAGTATTTAACACATACTACTTTAATCAATCACTATCCCTTTTCGACAAATATTGGGATTAACTAACACAACTTTACACAAAAAGTTACAATTCACCAAATTATTCTTAATATTCATACTGAAAACAAGTATTGCATTTATACAAATATATATATAATTACATATGCTCACTCATCGTTCACAATATTACAATATTTAATACTACATCATCTTACTACCGAAAGGTACTACTACTTGTACTTAATCTGTTTACAATTTACTCCCTTCACCTGCTTTCTTCTTAGGACACTTGTTGAATCTGTGACCCATTCCTCCACATAAAAAACATCTTCTTGTATTCGGCTTTGGACAATGTGGTGAAATATGCCCTTCCTGTCCACAAGTAAAACACACATTATTCCCCCATCATACACTCTCCTAAATGAGTCTTTCCACACTTGCCATAGACTTGCTTCTTCCTTGGATTTGAATTCCCTAAATTATTATCACTGTCATTGTTCCTTTTCTTTTTATTACTACCCTTTTTGTGCTTGATTATAGCTTCGGATGATCCACCACCTTCAGCCCTCATTCTTTCTACTTATGCCTTCAGATCGTTCCGTTCTTCGATCATTTCACGCAATGCTCTTTCCGTCTTCCACAACTCCTCCAAGAGAAACACCTTACTCCGTAGCTCCTGAACTTTTGCAGATACTTGACCTTTTTCTTCCACTTCAGTCTTTACTTCCAACTCCACCTTACCTTTTTCAGAATCCACCTCTTCATCTTCATTTAGATCCATTTTAGGATACTCATCATGATCGCTTCCCAAATTCACCCTTGGTTCATCTCTTACAACTTCCTCAACTGAATCACTCTGAGCTGGCAACTTGGCTATTGGCATTGGTGCAACAACCTCCAACCCTTCTGTAATCATTTCATCACCTCCTAACATCCTATAATCATTTTTAAATAACCTTGATTAGTACGTCACTAGTAAAAAATTCATAAACACTATGCGTCCACATATCTCACTATTGATACCCTTCGTCAATCCCTCACTTAGAACTCTAAATGAGTCTTCTCTATCTCGTTTATGGTTACAATCCTAAGGTTTTCCCCCCTCTTAAGGTTTATAACCTACAACTCTGATACCAAACTGTGATGCCCCCAAATTCGGGTTACCTCACCCCCGAGTTTGGTGCTCACAATCTATTATATAAATAACATCTAACTACTCATTTATTTATGAATATAAACATACATCTCATTAATTAATAACTTTATAACATCATCCCAGGTTATTTAACCTTAACATAACTTATATACCTTTAGATATACAAAAAGGTTTACATAAAATAACATAATAAGTAATGTTCATGTAACTACTCCTGCAGTTTGCCTTTGCCTTTATCCTTCTCTGACCCTCTGGCTACTTCGTTCTTAGCTGAAATGTTATATGTAAGCAAGGGTGAGCAACGAGTTTGCTTTGCAAGTTAAAACATACAATAAAGTATAGGAATCAAGAATAACAGACTATCGATTCGATAAAACTTTACCAAATCTCCATTGACTTTGAAATAGCTGAATAAATCATTTATCAATAACAAAACTCTATCACATTTCATGCTAAAAATTAATTCAATGGTGAAAGAGTAAAATGCTTTTGAAGTTTCAACAATGTTCAATCGATTATCAATATAAGATCCTACGCAATAACAAAGTGGATTATTATCTAGATTTTATGCTGAGCAATCCCACTGGATCTTAAACTTCTCGAGTAATTAACAGTTATTTATTGCTGAAGTTACCCAGGTGTATCAGATAACCATCAAGATTAAATAATACCCCTCCGCAAGTACATAAAGTTATTAGCTTCATTGTACCTAATATTATGCATAATACTAACACGCGCGCAATGGCCGTATATCCGACCACAAGGTTCTCTTTTATATACAAAGGTTGTTCATCTCAGTCTTACAACAAGAATTCGTTTCGCAATAATATAGTTTGGATTTAACGAAATAATATGATTTTAATATCTAATCTTTATCTCGATCTAGCCAAAATAATTGGCATTGACCTTTTAATAACAATTGAGTTCAAATACTCGAACCTATCAAGTTTCAACAAATATTCGTCTCGCCAAAACAATTAGCCAAGACATAGCTAAAAACTTATTCAATAATAGATAGAAATCAACTATACTATGTGCAATCAACAATAATATTGTGAATAAGCAACAATAGTTATTCTCTAGTCATACTTTCGAAATTAAGATTTAGTTTGAGTTAGTGAACATGCACTAACTGCGAATAATCAACAATAAATCTTAGATGTGGAATAATTAGCAATAATTACCCACTACTATATTTGAAAAATAATAACTCAAGATTGAGTTAAAGAAACTTGCCTTGGTTGTTGACTATTGCTATACAAATATAATCTAGCTGCGTTTGAAAGATCTATAATCAATAATATTGATCGGTCTCACAATTAGCATAACATGTCACAACACATAACTCTATCATTTAAAGTCACTATATCACTTAATCATATAATCACGTAGTCATAACAATGTTTATAACCTATATAAACACTCATCGAGTCTATATAGTTCAGTCTGGTTGGACTTCGATCTCAATTCTAGGTCTTGAATACCCTATCCGACAATTAACGAGTTTATTTTCAATAAAACTCTGTCTCAAAGCTTCAATATTATTTAAGATAATTAAAATATCATTCATAATATTTTTTGGAAGTTTAAAATAATTTTCAAATAATTATTATATTTTATAATAATTTTTTAAACACTGAAATCATTTTTAAATGATTTAAATACTGATTAATCTCATTATCATTAATATTTAAATAATAATGAAATACTTGTCAAAATATTAAAGTTATTTATAATAACTTAAAATATTTTAAAACACTAAAATTCCCTTAAATGATTTTTAAAACATTTAAAATTATTTTAAATAATTACCATTAATATTCAAATATTAATGTATTTTTCATCAAAATATTAAAAGTCTTTTATTATAACTTAAAATATTTTAAAATCATTTATATCATTTTAAATTATTTTTAAAGCATAAAAATAATTTTTAAACCATTTATTTAATATAATTATTAAATAAAACTAATATCATTAATATTGTGAAACCCCAAAAACCCTAATATCATTAATCATTAATATTGTATATGTATTTTGACAAGCTGCTTTGTCGTGCTTGTTAGGATTTGTGAAAAATCTAAGTTAGAAACCCTAGATTACAAACCCTATCCCTAATTTATAAATTATAACCTTAATTAGCTAGATTAAACCCTAATTAGGTTATCCTAACACCTAATTATGATTGTAAAACTTCAATTAGGTACTAATAAACATCATTAACCAACCCTAATCATAAAAACCAAAACCCTAATCAAGATTAAAGAGAATTAGGGCATAATTAAGTTACTAATCTAATCAAACCAGCTCACAAGTAGGTTAGGAGTCACCAAACCAAGTTCCAAGAGTGCACATGGTCTTGCAACCTTCCCCAAGCAGCACTAGTAACTTAGCAACAGATCTTTATGGAGGCAAATTGGTGAAAAAGACCAAAAACCCTAAGATGCTTAAGTCTATAAATAGCAACACATCCTCTGGCCAAACCCACGAATTCTCTAAGCCTATACACTCTTATAAACATACCAAAACAAGCCTTGGTGATAGCAACAACATAATCAGTAGTCAGAAATCAAAATCAAGCAAGAAAGTTGCAAACACTAATTTTAAACTAGATCTTTGATGCTATGTTTAATTTGTTGTTTAGATTTTTAGATATATGTAATAACATGTTAGAAAGTATGCTAAGTTGATAAAACATGTTTCCATAACATCTAGATGCACCAAAATAGTGTTTTAAGCAAACTGGAAATTCTGGAAAAATAGGTCTGACAGTGGAATGTTAGAGCCTGTAGATCCGTGTATGTTAATAGTTAGGTCTGCTAATTGTATGTTAGTTGTAGTATTACATGAGGTCTTTAATCTGGAAAAGAAAACAGGTTCATTGAAACCATATATTGCAAGATATAGGTGGTCAAAAGTGGTTGACTGATCACGAAGTTCTGTAGTTTTGGTTACCCAGAAAACTTAAGAACAAGTTGAATCGACTACTTTGACCAACCTTTTAATCACTTTCGAATTGTTGTTATGATGTCTATATATAATGAATTGATACCCTGATAAACATACTACATATTTATGACACTCAAATACTTAATCAATTCATTGGATTACTAGAATTAATGGTCAAAAGTCCTTGACCGAGCATGACTATGTTTTCAGGGTTACCCAGAAAACTGAAGAACATGAAGAAAAACCATTGGCTGTACTTTGACCAAAATAGATTTAGAGCTTATAATCATACTATATCCAAATCAGTGTTACATATATGTACCTTGATATATAGACTACCTATTACAATAAACAAAACACAAATCTATCACACGGATTGAAAGATCTAGAAGCTACAAAACTGTTGACCGACCATGACCACTATTCTGGGTTGCCCAGAAACTCAAGAATAGCTCTGACAGTGACTTTGAGCTTCTATAACTTCTTGTTATATGTAGGTTAAAGCATAAAATTAGTATGTTATTGTACTACTACATGGGTACTATAACACCCATACACTTCCAAACCCAGAATCATTAACAATAGAGAATTAGATTAAGGTCAAAGTGACCTCTAGGCCATGACCAACTGATTCCTAGAAACTCAAGAACACATATAGCGACACTTTCTGTCACTATAGGGCATTAGCGACAGACAGAAAATGTGACACCCCCGAATTCAGGTCCTCTGACCCCGGTTTGGTCATCACGATAAAATACAAGCATCCACCTCTAAGCAACATACGATAACTAAAATGAGGAGTATAATAAACGTACGTCGGTCATTCAAAAGGTGTTATTAGTCCCAAGATACGATAACCTTAATATCATCTTACAATCATACCCTAAAATAAATATTAGGGTTCACATTACATAATCATAATTTAAACTAAGCATAAGATAACTTCTGCTTCTCGCAATTATCCTACATCTTCCCTTTACCCTTGTCCTTTCCTGAGGTCTCGAGCTTAGCTACAATATAATTCATGATATAACAAGGATGAGCAACAAGTTTGCTCAACAAGTTTAAATACAACAATAAGGATATATCACGATGAATGGAAAAATATCTAGCAATGGATTCAACAATATGAATATCTGAAGGATTCAACAATATGAATATTATAAGCAAAGACAATGATTACTTTTAGAATAACTGCTAGTCAAGTAGACTTTGAACTATAATACTCAATTGGAATCAATAGCTAATTGACCCTTTGGTTACTGGCTACAAAATAAGTACTTGAGGGGATCAACCTCACGCACTCTATGTATATGCATAACATTTAAATCTGCTCTGTTGTATCTTATATTAGATATTTGGGGTACTCCCCTATCATAAGAGGGGTGTTCTTTCAGTCTAAGAATCCTTACCATAAATTGGTTTGGATAGCTTTTATAAAACTTCATAGGCTTGTCTGACCGGACAAAGGTTCAGACTCTATTTACCACAGTTCAAGAATTATTGAACTTTAAATGATGTACAAGTGCAAGACTGTACGAGCTTAAGTGCACTAAGTGCGAATGTTAATAATATCGATGTGGAATAACTGTAAAGTAATTAAACCACTTAATAGCATGCTTGGAAATAAGATTTCAATCTTAAATGAATAATGTAAACACTCAAAATTTTCTTTTCCTGTTACTAACTATGCAGGAGGGCAAAAATGTCTTTTTCACACTCTAGAGGTAATCCTGGAGGACCACAACATCAATTCCAACCTCAGATATAACCCTGAGTACATTCAGAGTCAACAACATGACCATCTCAAAGATAACCACGGAAAACTCACTAAACTGTTGTGCGAAAATCGGAGATAACCCCAGGAGAGGGGCAAAATGGTCATTTTGCCAACTCAACTTCACTTCAAATCAAATACACCCATGTCAACTCAAATTGATTCAAAATTAGTCCCACAAGACTCATATTTTAACTTCGGAGCGAAAACTACGCGAAACAGTTCACCGGATTGCCTGACGGGAACCCAAGAATGCTATTTCGGTCATGGACCCATCTTCTTGGAATCAAAAAGGGCAAATCCCATGTCATTGCGTAACTCTCAACAAAGCAGTCAGAAGATGGTCTTGTACACCTCATTCGGATGCTCAGATTGAAGTTCTGCAAGTTTGAGCGGACATTACATTACACGAGTGCACGTACTTCGAGATGACGAGACCCGCGAGGCCCGGATGCACCACGACCAGCCGCAGGTGTATCAGAAGCTGTCACAGGTACACCTGCGGCCATCAGTCTATAAATATATACCTTGGGGTTAGCCATTTGGGAGGAAGAAGAGAGAGAAAAGGCGAGGGAGCCTTGTCCATTTTACTCTGTACACACCCATATTGAGTGTTTCCTCTTTTATTAGCTCACATATATCTATCTTTTGTCCAGCGGGAGCTGAGTATTTATCCACATAGAGTCATAGAAGTCTACTTTGGCAGCCCACTATAAGCCTTCTTACATTCTATAAAGCTTTCTTCTCATATTAATACACACTGTTGTACACGTTGAGAGTCATGTGAGTGTGTTTGCCCGGACTTCGGTCCGTGGTTTTCATTTCTGTCTGTATATATATACTTATATATATATATGTATATATTTTTATACGGACTAACATTATCGAGTTATGCCTTGATTGAGCCTAGACTTGATGCAGTGCGTTTATTGGCTTTTATATATACTTATATATATAAACTGCTATCGAGACTCATACGATGAGCACAGATTTTATATCCTGAGACATTTACTCGCTTTTATATATATATATACTTATATATATAATTTTGTCGGACATATCTCGATGAGCCCAGATTTTACATCCTAGTGCATTTACTCGCTTATATATATATATATATATATATATATATATATATATATATATATATATATATATATATATATATATATATAACTATTGTCGGACATATCCGATGAGCCTCGGATTCACATCCAAATAGCATCGTTCTTGCTTTATATATATCTTATATATATATATATATATATATATATATATATTTCTATCGAACACGGAGTTTACTTACGTGGCCTTTTTACTGACTTTTATTTACATTTTCGTCACGCTTAGAGAGTTTACTTCATGGCGGTTGATCGCTTTTACGACTTTATTTATATTTCATCCCACACAGAGTTTACTTGGTGGTTGATCATCATCCATATATATTTATCGCTTTTATATATTTAAATTTTCGATCCCCCATGGAGTTGCTTCGTAGTGGTTGATCATGTCTGTATATATATATTTACATCTTTTATATATATAACTGCTTACTGCTTTCCATACAAATTGCAGTATAATGTGAGCCTAGGAATCATGTGATCATAGATTTAGTCTACTGAATATGGATTCGGTTCCCATGATGGACATTTTTCAGCTGTAAGCAGCTTGTACATTATTTTACAGTGTCTGAATTTCCTTGGATGGCTATCATGCCCATGAGGAGTTCGACCTTCAGATATATATTTTTCTCGAGAATGCTTCGCATCTCGAAAATAAAAGCAAACAAGCCGAACATTTAATAATAAAATGGAAGCATCAAAGGCCTCAATTAATATTGAGCACAGGGTTTGAAAAACCTCTTTTACAAAACTTCATTGCTATATCTTGTTTAAAACTGAATTTTTCTATAAATTCAAACCCTACGTATATAGGTACGAACGAGGTACTGCACTACTTTCAAATAATTGCACATTGATCCACACACACACACACACACACACACATTCATATAACAGTTTCTTTGAAAAGTTGTGGTCACCGTGGTAACACGGATGTCGGGGGGTGCCTAACACCTTCCCTCCGCATAATCAAGCCCCAGACCCAAAATGAATCTCGATTTCACAGACCCGTCTAGCAGTGTCAAATCATTGGGTCAATGTGCAAACCTTTTTTCGGTTGCGTTGGAGCAACCAGTTAAAAACACCAACTGGCGACTCTTAAAGTCAAATCGTCGACATTATACATGTCAGACCTTTTTCACTTGTTTTTTCAAACAAATCTCACATTAACATGAGAACACCAAAGAGCAAGTAACGAAAAGGGACACTCAAAAATCCTAACGTTGATAGGTGGCGACTCTGCTGGGGACTCCAGTAAGAGGGCTTAAGCCGCTATTACAAGCTTTTCAAAATTTTTATATGCTTGTGTGTGAATTTTGCATTTACATTTATGATGAATGTGTACGAATGCATCTTAATTACTGCACTACTAAATATCTATCTATGATATTAGTGCTTCGCACATGTCATCATTTTGCATAAACGGTGAGACACATTGTATGTGAATGTATGTTGTGTGGTCCCTCTACCAGGAGGCTATCCTGTCGGTGTTTGATTACTGGACTCGTGGGAAGAATAATTCCCCGGGGCTTAGGAAAGGCACCACTCAGATTCGCTCCAGTTGAACGACCGGATTAACTTCCCGTCAAGTAGATTGCGATGATCTGGGAAACTTCATGCCAAAAAGCGCGAGAGTAACCCTAAGATAGGTCAGCCTCTGATAAACCAAATGCGGAGGGAAGTCTCTTCATAATTTCAATTTTCAATTACTTGTAAAAGCATTTACTTGTAATTTATTCCATGTTCATCCATATATAATGGAAAATATGAAGAATATTTGTGCATACATGACATGTTATCAATTAACAACCGATTTTACAGGACAAAATTCCTAAAACGGACATTGTTATGATAACATCTACATTACCCTAAGACTAAACTACATAAGTCTTTTGTAGGGGAGCAATTGGGCCTGTTACCCGCTCAAAATCCAAAAAGGCCACGAGCCTACAACCAATCATATCTTCATCTGACCAGTCGAATCCTGTTTCTCGCGAGGAGTTCGAAAGATTAAGCTATCAAATTACAGAGTTGGTTGTTATGCTCAAAGAACTACACTAATCCACTCAGGGTACCCAAATACCCATCCACCTAGAATCCTCGGCATATGGAGGAATACAGGGCCAAACAATGCCTACTCAACTAGAGTCATCCACACCAGGGGGTAGTCAGGGTATTGGCAAAAGGATGGAAACCCAGATACCTAAACCTCATTCCAATAAAGAAATCACAAATCTCAGGGATGATTAAGAAACTGGGCATCTAAGAAAGAAAGTCCAACAAATGGAGGAGACCATTCGGTCAATTAAAGGGACTGGAAATTATGGGAGTGTCACTTATTTAGATCTCTGCATATTCCCAGGAGCTCGATATCCTACCAAATTCAAAGTCCTAGAGTTTAAAAAGTACAATGGGGAAGACGATCCCTATACGCACCTGAAAGTGTACATTGTCGAACTGGGATCTTATGTTGAAGATGAAAGCCTCAGAATGCAGCTTTTTCAAAAGAGTCTCACTGGAGAGGCTAAGGCATGGTATGCCTGACTTGACAATGCTAAAATCCACAACTAGGAAGAATTGGCCCATGCCTTTCTAAATCAGTATAGTTTTCAGTCACAAATGGTGCCGGATCGATACCAAGTGACTAAAGTCAAAAAGCAAAGTACTGAATCTTTTCGAGAATATGCCCAAAGGTGGAGACATCTTGCAGCGCAAGTCATTCCATCAATGACGGAAACTGAGATGGTAATGACGTTTATTGATATCCAAGAGGCTCCGTACTATGAGAGGATCCTAGCAGGCATAGGAAAGCCATTCTCGGAAATGATCAAACATGGTGAAATGGCAGAGATGGGCCTGAAGGCCAGCAAGATTAAAGACTTCACTGCCTTGGAAGCAGTTGCACAAGCATATCATGATTGGCAAGTATCGAAAGCGATCCCAAGGGGTTGCCCGATAAAGACATCAAGATGTATCCCTTGTTGTACATGGGCAATCTAGTAGACCAACCTACAGTCCCCCCATTTGGAAAAGCCGAGACAATCTGCCATTTCAACAACAGGCAACATTTAACCAATTCCAGGACAGGAAAAGAAATTTGAGAGAACGGAAAATCGGGTGTTCACTCCACTAGGCGATTCTCTTGAAAATGTGTTGGCGATATTGATGGATCATAGGCAAATTACCGAACTGGCTCCACCTCTGGAACTAGGGGGCAAAAGATACAATCCAAGCCAGAGATGTGCTTACCACTCAGGATCTCCAAGACACGATACACAAGATTGTTGGTCCTTAAAGCATAAAATTCAAAATCTGATCGAAAGTGGCAGTATTGTTGCCCAACAACCTGACCAACAAAATGTCAACACCAACCTTCCGTTCTGACATGATCTGAAAGAAGTAAACATGATAGGGTCGAAAGCTACCGAAATATATCCAATTCGTGAAGTGCATACGAAGGATAGAAGACTACCCCCAAAGGCACAGAGCAGATGTCCTAAAATGGGAAAACTCGGAGGAGGGTATGATAGTAATGCAAAAGTTAGAGACAATCCAGAACCAAGTAAATCTGCTAGCTAAGCTGATAGTGCGTCAACATCAGGATACGAGGCATTTCTTCACTCAACTGTCAGAAGGCCAAGAAAAGGGGGATGATAAAATTACTAGCAGACCTCACCAATGGAAAAATCATTTGGGGGAATGCGAACTCTCAAAGAAGAAAGATCAAACAACCTCCACAAGAGTCCAAAAATTCACCCCTCTAAGCAAATCCAATGAAGAGATGCTACACTTTCTGATAAGTGAAGGAAGGATTACTAAGTTTCTGCCTCCTATAAATCCCAAGATAAAGAGTTATGATTCCACCAAGATATGTTTCTACCATTCTAACTCACTTGGACATACGACTGAGGAATGTTGGGCTTTGCGACATAAAATCCAGGATCTCATTGAAAATGGAGAGTTGGAGATAGAAATTCCTATGACTAAAAAAGGAAAAAAGGCAATAAAAAGCTTAAGATGTCTACTTGAGACATGCATCTCAAATAAGGTAAAGGCTACGAGCGATGATCCTGGCAGAACCCAAGATGGAATGATCCTAATGTAGGAAATGACAGAGGAGACAAGGGAATCCCCAAAGGAGATTCCTCCGCCAACATCCAACATCCTGTGGTCCAAAGATGACAACCACATTCTAGATCTTATAACCTTGGATGATGTGGAGGAAATATTGATCCTTTCCAAGGAAGAAAAAGCAAAAAGGAAAGTTCCTTGCAAGAAATGCGACAACAGTTCGAGGGAGATTTCATGGTCGAATCCTCTCAAGCCCAGGAAAAGCGTGAAGGAACAGATGAAGGAATAGGTGGTGAGGTTGTTGGGGAAACCAACCCATCAAATAACCAAGATTTCATACCTTTTTACGATGGGTCCAGCTCAAGCATCCCTGAGGAATGTACTGAACCAGGAAGCGATCAAGTTATGGCCATAAGTGAAGACATTCAAAACCAAGAAGTAACCTCTGTCGCGAGCCTTGAAGGCAACACAACCTCTGACAACTGGACTATCAGGCCTCAACTAGCCAAAAAGATGTAGATCTAAGGGATAAAGTTGCGAGTTCCAGAAGATGTTGGGACGGTATCGCTTCCTTTGCAGTATGCTTTTTATTTTCCATGCATGTATAGAAAAAGAAAAAAAAAAAGAAAAAGAAAAAAATCAAAAAATCAAAAAATCAAAAAAATCAAAAAAATCAAAAATCAAGTCATTCAGGTTTCAGCTCATCAAGCCTGAACTACGAAAGACCTGATCTCCCCTCATCAATGGGAGTACATAGGCAGCCATTTATGGTGCGGTCAAACCAAACACTTCTCAAACCAAACCCTTCCCAAACCAAACACTTCTCAAACCAAACACTTTCCAAACCAAACACTTCTCAAGCCAAACACTTCCCAAACAAACACTCCCAAACCAAACACTTCTCAAACCAAACACTTCCCAAACAAATACTCCCAAACCAAACACTTCTCAAACAAACACTTGTCAACCCGTTTATCTTATCAAGGCGAACTACGTCAACCTGATCTCCCTGATACCCGGGAGTACGTAGGCAACCATTAGTGGTGCGGTCTGATCCTTAAAAGAAACATACAAACCCAAAACATCAATCTCAAGTCTACGTCCAAAGACAGCCCTCCAAGTCAGCGACCTATGTGGAGAAGACCCAACAATACTGCAATGTCATTCCATCAAATCTAGCACAAATCCCAGAAAGGAAGAAACAGCGATATGCCAAGACAACCAGCAGTGAGGACCTTCAAAGATTGGACACCCTTAATCACGAGTCTTCATCAAATCAAAAGAAAATCAAGACCGATTACAATAACAAGTCAGGAATAATGATTAAAGGCATAAAAACCTAGGTCCTATACTTGTTCACCATCTGGTATAGAGGAAAAAGTCTCTTGCGATCTCAGCATCTTATCAGCCCATCTATCAAAGTGACTATCCCAGACAACAAGCATGGCTGGGGAAATTTTAAAATCGACGACAACCCGATATTGTGACCACTACAACAAGACTTGGGCAATCTCAGAAACAGCGATAACTTAACACTGGGGCATTTATCAAACATCCTAAAGAGGAAAATGCCCCAGTCAACACCATCAGCATGGTCCATCATCATCAAAGCTTCCCTCACATCAGCTCATTAGCGATTTGGATATTATTCACTTCCAACTTCATCAACAAAGAGAGTTTCTCGTATGAATCCCCGACATCAGTATGCAAAAAGACTGGGGCATTTTTCGATTCTAGAAAAGCGAAGGATTTTAAGGCGGGATCAGGCCTCTCATCAAAAGAAGGAAAACTCTTGAAAAGAATTATGGCGACATTAGCTTGCCCTTACAAACGAAGGGGAAAATTCTCAACAAAGTTCTTAACTTAAGAGCAGAAGCCCAATAACAAAGGGTCTGGCGAATGAAATCTACACCATCAAACGTGTTAATTTGCGCCAAATCCTCATAAGTTGAGGCCTCTACACTAAAGTTCAAAGTTTGGCAGCGAAAGTACAAACTGCACCCCGTGGGGATATCGGCACATTCAGATCATCGATTCGATCAATGTTGCGAATCAAATGTTCAAGGAAATGGGGCACAAGCACTCAACAGCGAAAGGAAACTACAATCACCTCAAAAAAGGTGAGGCGCTATATCAACGTACATCTCTATCCAGCGTAACATCAGTGCAACATCAAGACAGTGCAGCAATGAAAGCTTTGTATACTACCGTTTGAGTGGGAACCAAAACAGTTGGGCGATGTCAACTACCAGCAAGGCATTAGCGGTACCGACAAAAAGCCGAGCCATTGTAGTCAACACCAGCATAGGCATCAGCAATCCCCAGTAAAGGTAAAGCGATTTGTGAAAACATTTTAAACATTCATCATCACATTAACTACATTGCGATCTGCATCATTGAAAATACATTGTCATATTTCAAGTGTCTACTAATCTTTATCATGTCCATTCCATTGCATTGCATGAACATGATAAAGAGGGGCATCTGTAGACACTCGAAATTTTCTTTTCCTATTACTAACTGTACAGGAGGGCAAAAACGTCTTTTTCACACTCCAGAGGTAATATTGGAGGACCACAACATCAATTCCAACCTCAGAGATAACCCTGAGTACATTCAGAGTCAACAACATTACCATCTTAGAGATAACCCTCAAAGGTGGAAGCATTTAATATATCTTGAGCATTCAAAGCCGAACATTTAATAATAAAGTGGAAGCATCAAAGGCCTCAATTACTATTGAGCATAGGGTTTGAAAAACCTCTTTTACAAAACGTCATTGCTATATCTTGTTTAAAACTGAATTTTTCTATAAATTCAAACCCTATGTATATAGGTACGAACGAGGTACTGCACTACTTCCACATAATTGCACATTGATCCACACACACACACATTTATATAACAGTTTCTTTAAAAAGTGCAACTAGTTAAAAACACCAACTGACGACTCTTAAAGTCAAATCGTCGACATTATACATGTTGGACCTTTTTCACTTGTTTTTTCAAACAAATCTCACATTAACATGAGAACACCAAAGAACAAGTAAGAAAAAGGGACACTCAAAAATCCCAACGTCGACAAATAACTTTCAATTCAACAATATCCTACTCAATGCAATATGAGAAGGATAGGAAAACTTTCACAAACTCAAAGTTTGTGTAAGTTAGGAAACTTGAAACATAATAAATTCAGATACTTGCTCAATATAATTTAGAGTAAGTTTAGGGAAACTTGCTTAACAAAAATAGGGTTCAAGGAACTTGCTTACGATATACGTTGAATAAAGTAATGCAAGGGGTTAGGATACTTGCCTGCTTGCTCAGCTACAATATAATTCTAGCTTTAATTACTTGCGTTGAAACAACCTAATATTAACAAGTCGGTCTTTTCAATTAGTATGTGTAAACTAGTACGAGTCTACACTTAAAGAATCAAATCATCACATATCATGCTTCTATACATGTATCATTACATTACTCGATTAGTTTCTAACTATGTCAGAGTTGAAATCACCATTTACTAATCCATCATAGGATTCTTTCAATAACATGATTATTATCATATGACTACTATACTGGACATGTATTACATATTAGAGCAACCATATAAGCATGCATCAGTTCTCAATTTATTAACAAAACTTAGACCTCATTGCAAACTGGCGCGGCCGCGCTTGGTTTGTACTAAGGAGTGGCGCGGATGCGCTGCTCCTGGTGCAAACTAAGACATGGCTGCTTCTGTAGTAAGCCAGTGCGCACACAACTTGCACATAAACGAACAATCATGCACAACACACATGTTATTATATGAATAACTAACTTTTAACCCTTCATCAAACATATCAAAGGTCATTATTCATTTTCACTATAACGCCCCAGAAAATCGAACCTTTTCTAAATACTTTTAATAATGAATAAAATAATATTATTTATTATTATTACGTGTTGATAAGATGAATGTCATTTTATAACCTAGAAACGTCGGAACGTCGTAGTATTTTAACTACGTGATAGAATTAAAGTGTTTGAATTTCTAAGACGAAAATAAAAGTTTTTCGAGAAATTTTCTAAAAAACACTATTCATCGACTTTCGCTCGGGAATTATTTTTGAACTTCCGAGAAATACGTAACGTTATAATATCAAGGGGAGATAGATTATTTAATAATAATCTAAGTATGGAAAACGCAATATTTTGCATGCGGACTTATTTTGAGAATGTTAGGAATATTAAGCGTTAAGAATAGAATGTATTGATTATATGATACGTATATATGAGGTATTGAAAGCAAGTATGATATGACGTATTATACAGATGAGTATGGAGAATGGAATAATGTATGTTATAAATTAATATACGAGCTAGCATACGAGAATTATATATGTAGTATATATATGTCATGGTTTTTAATTAAATGGAATGGACTTGTAGGATTCTTTGCATATTGGTAGAAGTCCAATAGAAATTAGATGTGCAAGCCCAAGTGTTTGATAATTAAAAGTCCTAGCTAAAGTAATGCAAGCCCAAAAGAAATAAGCTAAACTAAATGAAGCATAAGCCCAATGGGTTAGCCATGATCCATGGAGCAAACCAAGAGTGATATGGGTAGACTTGATGGGCAATAACTTTATGTGATGATCAAGCATAAGATAAGTGTTGTGTTGAGCAAGAAAAAGGAGTGGCTAGCAAGTTTACTTAGTTGTAAAGTAAGGAATAGTAAGGAGGTTAGTTGAGGAGGTGGGAGGTTATAATGACCATTCTACCCTAACTTAGCCAAGCCTATAAATAGAGAGCTCCACAATTCATTTGTTGCTTGATAAAATTCATTCAACTTCTATCAAGATAAGTGCTTAAGTGTTAGAGAGAATAAGTCAAGAATAAGCCAAAACATCCTTTGCTAGATTTTCAAAGAGAAGAGAAGTACTAGTCTTCAAGGGTAAGACTCTAGCCTAATACATCTTTTATCTTTATCATTGTAGGGTGATAAGAGAAGTGTAATTGTATGCTAAGAACATATAAAAAGTGATTAATGAATGAACTTAAGCCGATTAAGTTATGAATAAGCAACTTGAACTTAAATTAGATGATAAACTTATGAAGAACTTATCATATGTTTGTCATATGATGTTAGTATGTTCAATATGGTATGAGAACATTGAGTAAAGGACTTAAGTCTATATTAAGTCATAAGAAATGGAATTCATAGTTTATAAGTTGATTAAGTCCTTAACTTATGAGAATAAGTCAAAACATACTTTATTAATAAGTTAGTGTAATAAGTAACTTAAAATGTTGGTATGATGATTAAAATCCATTTAGAATGATAATCAAAACATTAGTAATGAGGTTTCGCCGGAATTCACACGATTGGACGATAATCATCAAATTCGTGAAATTCTCGGAATGGAAGTCGTATTTTATGTTTGAACTCAGAAACATTGGTTTTCGATGGAGAAAAGTCATATTTGGCATTATAGAGTTGCGGACTCAAAATGACCGGATTTCGAATTAGAACGAAGAAACGAGCGTTGAACGTTCATGAACGTCTATCGTTTTCATTAAAAATGAATTAATAGGTGAAATTTTTGCAAATGAAGTCAAATAGATAAAATTCTTGCACGAACGCATAGAGTATGTAATTTGTGAACCGTAGGCTTTTGAACGAGCCAATTCGGACTTATAATGAAGAAGTTATGCGTCCGGGAGTTTCACAAATTTTCAAAATATGCAAAATTGTCTGAGGCACAGAGTCCGGGGCCATAAATCAACTCTTTTATGGCCCGTCTTTGCGGTCTTGGTAGAGATAGAACACACTACTAATTGGTGCCGCAAAGGCGCATAACATAGAAGACTCAAGCACAGTAGCCGAAAGTCCGGACTTCATCTCTTATCTGTAACTCATACCGCAAAGACATGACTTAAAGAGGAAAGGGTGGCGCCGCAATGCCAACCCTAGGGTTTGGATAGTAATGAAGGTTTACAAGTATAACATGAATAGTAACTCAGTAATAATAAGCTGAGGAACTTATTAAGGTATGGTAAGCTATTGTTAAACCTTATTTATGTTGTCTAAAGGTTGAAGATAAGTAATCAATCATGAATGTAACAAAAAGTCGGAAACAATAATAACAAATCTAAGTCAGGATTAGATTGAGATAAAGGGTAAGATATAGTAGTATACCTACTTGATTATATATGACCTAATGTGGTATGTTATATGATCATGTATTGTAGAGACTTAGAGACTTAAAGTGTACGTGTGATAAACAGTAAGCAGACGCTAAAGACAAGTATTCTAACCCTTGTTCCAGTTCAGTTTGGACATGTTTTGAAATTCATGTATTCTTTCGCATGAAGTCTTATATGAGGAAGTCAAAGACAATTCTTTTAGCTAGACTTATGTTATGATTCTATCAAGCATGTTTAATGTTTACTAAGTTATATTGGTGTGGTTTTCAAACAAAGACTGAGTATGCTAAAATGTTTTTGTCGTTTAACGACAGGCATGTGAGGTTGCCACAACTTAAACGTATACACGTTTAATGAATGTAGTGTTGGTCAACATAGAGTATTATAGGCTGATCACCTAGATGTGCTCGTAAGTAATGTCGGACTTGCGGACTTAGTGCCGGGATGTCCTTTTCAAAAGAACTTATGAAATGCTCAAGGTCTTGGACCGGAATTGATGTTTTACTGAATATTGTTGTTGTAAAACGTTTTGAATGAAAAGAAGTACTATTTTGAATTATCAACAGTACTTTGTAACTATTGTTCAATTATTGAAGATATACAAGTTCTATGTTTTAAGCATGTTGTTTATTAGATTTGTAGTACTTGCTGAGCTAGTCATGCTCACTCTTGCTTGAACCATATGAACACAGTTAAGATCGAATGGACCGAAGGCTCCGGAAAGGATAAGGGCAAGGCAAAGACGAATCCTTAAATTACTTATGTAATAGTATAGGTGAATGTTTGTAATATATTGAATATTATGACAAGAACAGATGTATGGGTTATAAAGAACTTGGGGAAATGTAATATTATTTTGAATATATAGAAGACATATCCATTCTTTTGAGACTTTTCAATTGAATATATGTGTGAATGGTAGTAACGTGTAGCACCATCTGTCGGGTTGGAAGATACCCAGATTTGGGGGCGTCACATGTTGGTATCAAAGCATTAGGTTATAAAACTTAAGAGGGGATTAAAAACCTTAAGTCATAACTTTAAGAGAAGTTAAAGAAGTACAAGAAGAAAAGAACCTTATAAAAATGCATTATGATTATGTTATATGTTTTTATTATTCTACTGACGTTTATTAATCAACTTAATTATTTTGTGTAGATGTTAGGAGTAAATGGAATGCAGTTAGATGTACAAGCTGTTAGTGAAGAATCGGTGAACCAAGTAGAGGTCATACAGAACCCCATAACGGCAGAGCCTGAATTAGTTTTTATTAAGCTCAGAGGATCCTGACCTCATGTCAGTATTCGATGGTATGATAGAGGAGGAAGTGGAGGCAGTGTCCTTTAATCTCGTAGCTATAGCAGCAGAGATAGCTTCTGGGGGGTCGATGATATCTCTGTTCATGTCAGTATTGGATAGAAATATTCATTACTGTCAGGAGGTTAAGGAGCTGAACGCAGAGCTCCAAGCTGTCATAGAGGATAAGACTGATGTGGAGTCCATGTGGGAGCAGGAGCACGATGAAAGAGTTTTGGCCAAGGACAAGGTCCATGAGCTGAAATATGAGGTCTTTGAGCTCAAGGAGGAGCTAAAGACCAAACTGTAGAAGATAGGGAGGATGTTCTATATTCCTAGGAGTTCTCATACAGATTTCCAGCAGCAGGTAGCTGGATATCCTGTAGAGGTGGGGCAAACGCGACATACTATTAGCCGTGATATCATTGTCGGTCTTGCCAAGGCAGATTTCAATAATGCCTTAAGGCAGATGTAATCCAGTACTCACTAGAGTAGTTTAGGTATGTAAATATTTTGTAATTAGTAGTGACGCAAAGCCCTCTTTTGTATAGTGAAGGGTATTCTTTTGTAAATCCCAATTTTTGAAAAGCAATAGCGGGAAAGTAATGTAATTAGCTTAGGCTGTGTAATGTAAACAATGTAGTATTATACTACAATGAATGAATATAACCCTTTTTATGGAAAACAATGAGTAATGGGTGTTGAAGTTATTGTTTAATATCGAATAATAACTAATAAAGAAAGGAATAATAACTAAATATGTTTATTGTATCAACAAAATGCCATCGAGAAGAGTGCAATGTAACTAAGGAGCTAATGTGAATCAACCGGAGGGAGGTCCGATTAACCCGATGCAGGAGTTTGTTAATTTATTAACAGCTGCCTTTAATAGAATAAGGGCTAATATCCCTATAAATCTAGGAGTAGCACGAGCTACTACCTTTAAGGATTTCAAGAGCGCGGGTCCGCCGGAGTTCAAAGGAACTACGAACCCTATCGAAGCCCAAACGTGGGTGAAGGAAATAAAAAAGGCATTTGTGATAGCAAATGTCGACGAGGCCCAAACGGTTTCCTTTGCAACCTATATGATGAAGGGAGAGGCCAACTTTTGGTGGGAAGCCAATCAGGCTAGGGTCGGGATCGAGAATCTAACGTGGGTGAGGTTCAAGGAGATATTCTTCGAGAACTACTTTCCCATGAGCATGCAGGGAAGGATGGAGATGCGGATTCTCGAGTTGAAACAAAGGGACATGTCGGTTCCCCAATACGCCGCCAAGTTTAATGAACTTGCGAGGTTTGCTTCACACCAAGTGGATACCGAGGTTTGGAAGGCGCGACGGTTCGAGCAGGGCTTGAAACCCTGGCTCTATAACTGTATTTTGGTGTTTCAAAGTACTTCATTTGGAACCATTTTAGAGAAGGAGATAATCACCGAAGGTGGTAGTGAGGCTCTGAGTCAATACCATAAGGACAAAAAGAGCAAGGGGAAAGTGGATGGGGGATTAAAGGTTGAAGGAGCCAGCGATAGTGGCGAGGGACAAAAGAGGAAGGTGTTCAGCTCTGGGAATACCGGAGTGAAGCAGGGCGACCCAAAGAGGAGGATGGAGGCCTGCAAGACCTATGTGAATACTCATTTAGGAGTCTGTCTCAAGGGGAAGGCCGTCTGTTACAACTGTGGACAGGAGGGGCACATTGCGCCTAACTTTTAAAGTCCAAATAAGAACCACGGGTGCTTTGTGTGTGGGTCAACTGACCACATGGCAAAGAACTGCCCGAAGAAGGGGACGGACGAGAACCGGGTTACTAATGGCGGTAAGTTAGCTATTAGTGGACGTCCGAGTATGCCGATGGGCCATACCTTTAACATGACAGTCCAAGATGCAGTTGCATCAGGGGACGTCGTCGCATGTATTATTCCGATCAATGACATAAATGCTTATGTGTTGTTTGATTAGGGTGCTACTTGTTCGTTTATAGCATGCGATTTTGCTAGAAAATTAGGATTACTTCCCAAAAATTTGGCTATACCTTTAAATATTAAGGTAGCAACGAAGAAATAATTCTTGCTGAAGATGTTCATAGGAGTTGTTGCGTAGATATATGGGGTTGTAAATTATCTAGTGAGATTTGATCTGGAATAAAGTTAGGAGAATTTGACGTAATTCTCGGAATGGATTGGTTAGTTAACCATGGGGAAATTATAGATTGTCAAAAGAAATGTGTGAACATTAAGACGTTAAAACAACCTCAGGTAGTATTTTACAGAAATAGATCATCGGGACATTCATGTTGTCTAACCATGACACAAACTAGGAAATTACTAAGGAAGGGATGTGTAGGTTATCTATGTCATGTTGTTGATACCCAGAGAGTGTTAGCAACCATGGAACAAATACCTATAGTGAGAGAATTCGCCGATGTATTTTCAAGTGAATTGCCGGGTCTTCTGCCAGATAGGGAGACAGAGTTTGTAATAAACATTGTGCCAGTGGAGATGAAGGAATTGATGGTGCAGTTACAAGAACTGTTGGACAGGAAGTACATTCAACCGAGTGTTTCGCCGTGGGGAGCACCGGTACTATTTGTCAAGAAGAAGGACGGATCGTTAAGACTTTTAATCGAATACCGAGAGTTGAACAAGTTAACAATAAAGAATTAATACCCATACTGTTAACTCGCGCCGCAGCGCGACTTAAAGAGGAAAGGGTGGCGCCGCAGTGCCAACCCTAGGGTTTGGACAGTAATGAAGGTTTACAAGTATAACATGAATAGTAACTCAGTAATAATAAACTAAGGAACTTAATAAGGTATGGTAAGCTAATGTTAAACCTTATTTATGTTGTCTAAAGGTTGAAGATAAGTAATCAATCATGAATGTAACAAAAAGCCAGAACCAATAATAACAAATCTAAGTCAGGATTAGATTGAGATGAAGGGTAAGATATAGTAGTATACCTACTTCATTATATATGACCTAATGTGGTATGTTATATGATCATGTATTGTAGAGACTTAGAGACTTAAAGTGTACGTGCGATAAACAGTAAGCAGACGCTAAAGGCAAGTATTCTAACCCTTGTTCCAGTTTAGTCGGACAAGCTTTGAAATTCATGTATTCCTTCGCATGAAGTCTTGTATGAGGAAGTCAAAGCAAATTCTTTTGGCTAGACTTATGTTATGATTCTATCAAGCATGTTTAATGTTTACCGAGTTATATTGGTGTGGTTTTCAAATGAAGACTGAGTATGCTAAAATGTTTTTGTCCTTTAACGACAGGCATGTGAGGTTGCCACAACTTAAACGTATACACGTTTAATGAATATAGTGTTGATCAACATAGAGTACTATAGGCTGATCACCTAGAAGTGCTCGTAAGTAATGTCGGACTTACGGACTTAGTGTTGGGATGTCCTTTTCAAAAGAACTTATGAAATGCTCAAGGTCTTGGACCAAAATTGATGTTTTACTGAATATTGTTGTTGTAAAATGTTTTGAATGAAAAGAAGTGCAATTTTGAATTATTGATAGTACTTCATAACTATTTTTTAGTTATTGAAGCTATATGAGTTCTATGCTTCAAGCATGTTGTTTATTAGATTTGTAGTACTTGCTGAGCTAGTCATGCTCACTCTTGTTTGAACCATATGAACATAGCTAAGATTGAACGGACCGTAGGCTCAGGAAAGGATAAGGGCAAGGGGAAGACGAACCCTTAAATTACTTATGTAATAGTATAGGTGAATGTTTGTAATATATTGAATATTATGACAAGAACAGATGTATGGGTTATAAAGAACCTTGGGAAATGTAATATTATTTTGAATATATAGAAGACATATCTGTTCTTTTGAGACTTTTCAATTGAATATATGTGTGAATGGTAGTACCGTGTAGCACCATCTGTCGGGTTGGAAAATACCCGAATTTGGGGGCGTCACATTCACTTAATCAAGACTTTACATGTTAAGCTAACAAGGTCGATCATGTCTTGTCATTATACATATGCTACATGGTCCTTTAGCCTCAACTATACATTCATTTGCTAGATATATATCATAAGCATACTTACAAGTTCTCAACTTATAGTTTATCAAATTTATTTTCAAAACTTTAATCTCCATAGTAAATTCATTCAAACACGCAAGGTGAGTTTGCATAGTCTAAATCATGCTTTTATAATCACATAATAAAACACATTAACATCTCTTTTAATTTCAAAAACTTAGTGTATACATAGTTCGTTTATACATAGCCAATATAATCCTTATTCTTGAAATTCCCATCTTAATCACGCTTGAATATCTTATAATATCTTCAACCATGTAACTAACATATTGTCCCATGTCAAGACATATTAGAACGTAATACACTTGCATCCGAGGTTAGAACTTGTTTTGCAAAAAGGTTTATCAAAACTATTTTCAAACTCTTTAAGTCCTCTTTGAATAATCCAATTAAAATCAACTACCATGGCTTACTATATACATAACTACCTTAGTCCACAAGTTCAGGTCATTTGTATGCATATAGTAATCAAATTAACATGCTCAGAATATCTTAAGGAGATAACATAAGCAACTGAGATCTGCTACCCGCGTGACCGCGCGGTGAAAGGCTAGGTAAGTGGCGCGGCCGCGTCACTTCGACCAGACAGAAAAAAATGGCCTCTGCTTCTGCAGAGGCTCAACTCCAACCAATGCTAAACATCTAATTGCTGCAACTCAACTACTTCTAATACTTCTAAGCATGTATACTAACTAAAATAACACAACCTTAAGCCAAATCATACTACATTACCAAGAATTCATGAGAATTTACAAGTATTTGCCAAAAACCAATTCAAGAACATAAGTTTATGATTTTATACCTCTTGGAGCCTGAATTGATTTCCCTCTCTTCTTTGATAATTCTCCCTAATAGCTCAGCAACTAACAGACTCTAATGCACAATCTCAGCAACAAGAAATGAGAAGAGAAGTGCTCTATTTATAGAAATTTCATTGACCGTGCTAAGCCATTACTCAAGAATTTAAACCAAGGGATGGATGAAGAATTCATTGGATTGAGAGAATTTGGTGAGAGTTGGTGATTCCACTCATGAATTCCACTCCCCATCCACTAATTGTTCTAGGTTGGTTGAATTTGAGATGAAGCTAGAGTAGGCTTGCTAGCTTGTTCACGTGAAATGAAGTGGGACTCTAATTATGGGACAAAGCTAAATCCCAGCATTTGCAACATGTGAAATAAGATGCAACCCTTGGCTTATACCACATATACACATAATATAATTTGGTTATACACTATGTACACCCAATTTATTTCATATAACAATATTATTATGCAACTCACATGAATGCAAATAACTCTTACTATATAGTCTATATATAGACATATTAATATGTCACCTTGTACTATATAAAATATACAATTAACTACCACATAATAAAGGTTTACTATATTGCATGCTTGCACAAATTAACCAAGAAAATATATAATCACATTATACTCATTAATTATTATTTATTCATAATAATTATTAATTAACACATTATCAATTAATTACTCAAAATTGTAATTAATGAATATGTTCAACTCTTGCTACTATATTCAAATAAATTGAATATTTAATTATTAATAATCTTATCAATTTCTTGATATTAAATTCTTAGGGTTAGTTCACTAATTTAAATAAACTATTAGTGACTCCCTTTAACCATTTCATAAATTTACATAACCACATAAGGTTTAAATAGACTCACAAAACTAACTTATTAAATCATATATTTAATTAATAAGGAGTTTTAAAATTTGTAAATTACGAGAAAATATTTTCAAATTAATAAAAATTAGAAATAATTAATAAATAAATATAAATAATTATAAAATAGTTTAAAAATATTTTAAGTTATAATAAATAACTTTTAATATTTTTACATAAATTCAATAAATATTTTATTTTTTTGGATATTATTAATAATTAAGTTAATAATAAAGTAATTAGAACAATTATTTGTAAATAATAAATAATTATTTAAAAATAATAGTAATGATTTAAAAATTATAATAAATGATTATAAATTATTTAAAAATAATAAACAAAATTTTTATAATATTCTAAGTAAATATTAATTATTTAGAAATAGAAATAAATGATTTAAAAATCATTT
The DNA here is from genome assembly GCA_020205605.1 of Panax ginseng. Taxonomy (NCBI): domain Eukaryota; kingdom Viridiplantae; phylum Streptophyta; class Magnoliopsida; order Apiales; family Araliaceae; genus Panax; species Panax ginseng. The sequence goes on along the minus strand of CM035139.1, from coordinate 84,740,255 downwards.
AAGGGATAAATAAATACTTAAAAATTGTTTTAAGCTTCCAGAAATTATTATAAAAGATATATAAATTATCTAAAAATATAATAAAGCTTATAAATAAAGTTTAACCGAGTTATTAACTAATTAATTACCCGATAAAGTTTTTGGACACCGAAACTGTGATAATCCAAGAATTTAGACAATTTTATAAAATCTTAAAAGATTGAATAGAGGTTAAATAATAAACCTAGACAGAAAATAAGCGTATGTATTTGACATTTTTGGGAATAAATTTGGTGAATTTAAAAACTTTTGGTAAAGGTTTATAGTGTTAAGAATATCTGTGTATTTGGTCATATGTGTGTGCAGTATGTGGTTAAGGGTCAAGGGTTGACCGGATAAATTATATCAGTCACAAACCCTAATAATATAGTAAGAGCCTCGACGTTCAGTTAGAAAACCTTATCGACTGATAAGAAACCCTATTACCGGCTATGGAAACCATAATTTCAGTTTCGGGAATCCGTAACCCTAATTCGGAATAATAAAACCCTAACTGGGAAGCTTGAAGATAAGTATAAAATTTTTATGTTATTAATTGTAAGTATAATTAGGGATAACCCTAATTGATTAATTAGAAAGCCCTAATTTCTAATATTAGAAACCCTAATATACAATTAGGGAAAACCTAATTATTAATTTATAGAGTTTAATGTTAATTAGGAAGCCTTAACCCAAATTAGCAAGCTTGAAAGTGATAAGTAAACTTTACTATAATTAGGGAACCCTAATTATAATTTTTTATTTTAAAACCTAATTAGAAGAGCCTAGAATATTAATTTTTATAACCTTAGGGTCAAACCCTAAGGGTTAAAATCTAATGATTGTGAGAAGTTACCAAATTGCCATTCACTTTATAAGTCAAATGACCAAACTACCCTTCTTTATATTTTAATGAGGTGGAGTGTAGATCTAACCCTACTTGTGGTTGGTAACCAACCCTAGGATAGCCATGTGGTCTACAAAGCTACTTTAATCAATCAACAACTGATCACATGATCAACCATTGCATATTATCATTTTATTTATATATCAAAGAGAGGAAAAGTCACAAAACCAAGCTCAATTACATCCTTACACTCAACCAAACTTTTCTCTCTCCTTAGCCATGAAAATATTGAGTAAATCAGTCACTAGTAATTGAAAATATTCAATTTCACGCTCTGGGGGTAGGCTAGGAAGTTCTTCAGGGAATACGTCAGAAAATTCATTAACAATAGAAATATCATTCAAAACTGATGTATTTTTGTTTAGATCTGTGACATGAGCTAAGAAAGCTTGACATCCGTTTTAAACAACATTTATCATCATTATTATATTCACAATATTAATCGACCAGGTCGTTTCCAGGAAAGAGGGTGCTTTCCAATAAGGATTTATTCCTATTGGCGCACAATTTGGTGACCAAACCTCTCCTTGATAGAACTTATAGACATCATTAATATTGCAAATAATAATATTAATAACTTTGTCGTCTCAATTATTGATTTAATAATATATAAAATATTGACAATAATTGAATCAAATAACGTGAGATACTATGCAGAAATTACTGTAGCAATAATTGAACAAAACTAAGTGACTTCTCACGTAAGCATCAATAATCAATCTGGTGTGCTACTATGCAACCACGCCAGTATTCTTGTACTTTACTACTGAAAGGTAGATCAACAGTTTTAAGCGTAAAACTTCCGCCATTATTTTCATAAAAATATTTTTGTCATTTTCTCAATCAAACAATAATTCCGTTGTGGGGTCCACTGATGATTATGTAAAATAAATCTAATATTCCCTACTAAAACGAATATTCCCAGACCAATTGAATATTATATAACAACTTGCGTACTTTACAAAATTTATAAATATTACCCACAACTATAACATTATATCAAATTCATTCCATAATATTTAAAAATAATAATTATAGAAAATTCGTCTTTATTCATAAAAGTTGGGGTCTTACAATCTCCCATTCTTATGAAATTTTGCCCTCGAAATTAGGGTACGTACCTGGTATGTCGAAGAGGTAAGGATACCTTGATTTCATTTCAGATTCTAACTCCCAGGTCATTTCCTCAACATCGTGGTTCCTCCATAAAACTTTGACTTGAGGTATAACCTTGGAGCGTAGAATATGTTCATTCTTATCCAAGATTTGAACAGGAACCTCTTTATACGTTAAATCTTCCGCTATTTCATCTGGTTCTAACTCAATAATGTGGTTTGGGTCTTTCACATATTTACGTAACATGGATATATGAAAAACGTTATGAACACGAGACATACTTGGCGGTAAAGCGAGTCTATAGGCTACAGTCCCTACTCGATCGAGGATTAAAAATGGGCCAATGAATCGAGGATTGAGCTTTCCTCTCTTTTGAAATCTCATAACTCCTTTCCATGGAGCAACATGTAACAACACATGATCTCCAATATCGAATTCCACGTCCTTTCGATGAAGATCAACATAACTCTTTTGTCACTCTCGTGAGGTTTTTATACGTTATCGGATCGTTTGAATCTTTCTCGTAGTCATACGTACCAACTCCGGTCCCAACAACGTTGCTTCACCCACCTCATCCCAGCATACTGGAGAAAGACACTTTCTTCCATACAACGCTTTGAATGGAGCCATGCCCATACTTGCTTGATAGCTGTTGTTGTAGGAAAACTCCACCAATGGTAAGAACTTGTCCCAACTTCCCTTGAAGTCAAGGACACAGAGTCTTAATAAATCTTCAAGAGTTTGAATAGTCCTCTCTGATTGTCCGTCCGCCAAACTAAATTATAAATCCATGCCCATATCTTTTTGCAAACTAACCCAAAATTGTGAAGTGAATCTTGGGTCTCGATCAGAAACTATGGATACTGGCATACCATGCAGTCTTACAATCTCGTTTATGTACATACGAGCAAGACGTTCAAGTGTATAAGTTTCTCGTATTGGTAAGAAATGAGCAGACTTGGTCAATCTATCAACAATGACCCAAATTGCATCTATGCCTTGAGAAAACTTAGGAAGACCAGTAACGAAATCCATGGTAATGTGCTCCCACTTCCATTCTAGAATTTCAAGTGGTTGCAATGGACCCTTTAGTACTTGATGCTCCACCTTGACACGTTGACAAGTTAGACACCTTGAGATAAACAGCGCTATCTCTCTCTTCATATTGCTCCACCAAAATGTATGACGAAGATCATGATACATTTTGGTACTCCCAGGATGGATTGAAAATGGTGTGTTGTGCACCTCCATCATGATTTTATACTTTAAATCAGGGTCGTTAGGAACACAAAGTCTGGAGTTGACTCGAAGTATTCGTTCTTCATCGATTCTTGCTTCCAGCATAGCATCTTCTTGTAATTTCTTCCTCATACGCATCAGCTCCAGGTCTGTAGCTTGAGCAACTTTAACTTTATCTATTAAAGTCGGTTCTACTTGTATATTCGCCATCATCACGTGGGTTCCTGGTGTCTTTATCTCTATCTCCATCCTTTGCAAGTCATACAAAATGGGCCTTTTCGTTGACAATATCGCACTTGTACCCGCATATGATCTTCTACTCAAGGCGTCAGCTACCACGTTCACTTTTTCAGGATGGTATTGGATGGTATGATCATAATCTTTCAACAGTTCAATCCAGCGTCGTTGTCGCATGTTAAGTTCCTTTTGAGTGAAGAAATATTTGAGGCTTTTATGATCCGTAAAGATCTCCACTTTCTCCCCCATACAAGTAATGCCTCCAAATTTTAAGTGCGAAGACAACAACTGCCAACTCTAGATCATGAGTAGGATAATTCCTCTCATATTCTTTGAGTTGTCGAGAGGCATAAACTATGACTTTCTCATGTTGCATGAGAACACATCCTAACCCTTTGCAAAGCATCACCAGTAGATGACAAATCCCTTGAGCAGGATGGTATTGTGAGCAGTCTTTGAAATGAGTCTTCTCTTGAGTTCTTGAAAAATCTTCTCACATTCCTAGTTCCAACCGAATTTTGTATCTTTCTGAGTCAGCTGAGTTAAGGGAGTAGTGATTCGAGAAAACCCTTCTATGAATCTCCGATAATAACCAACTAAGTCGAGAAAGCTACGTACTTCGGTCACTGATTTAGGTTGCTCCCAGCTTTGAATAGCTTAAATCTTTTTTGGGTCAATTGATATTCCATGACTTGATACTACATGCCCAAGGAATGCTACCTCCTCAAGCCAGAACTCGCATTTCTTTAACTTGGCATAAAGCTTATATTCACGAAGCTTTTGGAGTATCAGCCTCAAGTGTTGCTCATGATCTTCATGGCTTTTGGAATAAATAAGGATGTCATCAATAAAGACAACCACAAAGTGATCCAAATATTTCTTAAATACTCAGTTCATCATATCTATGAAGGCAGCAGGAGCATTTGTCAATCCAAAAGACATGACTAGGAATTCATAATGCCCGTACCGAGTTCTTAAAGCCGTCTTTGGAATGTCATCGGTTCTAATCTTCAATTGGTGATATCCGGAACGAAGATCAATCTTTGCAAAGAATTTGACGCCTTGCAACTGGTCAAACAGGTCATCAATACGTGGCAATGGGTACCTATTTTTGATGGTGACATGATTCAACTCCTGATAATCAATACAAAGTTGCATACTCGCATCTTTCTTCTTCACGAATAGAACAGGAGAATCCCAAGGAGAAGTAATAGGACAAATAAACCCAATGTCTAACAATTCCTGCAGTTGAGTCTTTAACTCCTGAAGTTCAATAGGAGCCATTCGATACGGGGCTTTGGAAATGGGTTTTGTACCGGGTTCAAGGTCAATACAAAATTCAATTTCACGCTCTGGGGGTAGGCTAGGAAGTTCTTCAGGGAATACGTCAGAAAATTCATTAACAATAGAAATATCATTCAAAACTGATGTATTTTTGTTTAGATCTGTGACATGAGCTAAGAAAGCTTGACATCCGTTTTTCAATAAACGAATAGCTTTATGGCTTGAGATGACAGTGATTGATTTTAATGGGTTGGTTGCTTGAATTCGCATAATAGGTCGGTTAGGAATATGAAAGCTAACAACCTTACGAAAATAATCAATTTTTGCATGATGAGTGGTTAACCAATCAATCCTAGAATTACGTCAAATGCAAGTATTTTCAATGAAATAAGATCGACCGTAAATGTGAGGGTACAAATTTGAACCAAACAAGACTTATAAACGATGGATGTAATGAAGGTTTCTCCCAGCGGAGTTTCAACAGATAAGTCAAAGTCTAATTTCTCCGGAGTCAAATTTAAACGTTGAGCGCAAGTAGGAGAAATAAAAGAATGAGTAGAACCGGTATCAAATAAGGTATAAACTTCGCTAGAGTTTATGATAAGCTTACCCGTGATGACCTCATTTGGGTTCCTTGCTTTTTAGGAGGTCACGACAAACGCTCTCCCTTGCATTACTGGCTTTGACTTTTTTGGGACGTCCTTTGGTGCCTCCATCCTAGCTGTACTTGTCTTCGGTGAATGACAAAATCGGGCTAGGTGACCTTCTCTTCCACAATTATAACATGCTTTGGACGGCATCGCTCAGTTTGGACTGATGTGTCCTTCCCTTCCGTATTTGAAGCATATGATAGGTGGTCGTTCTCCTTCCTTAACCACGGGTGCTGGTGCTGACGTCTTTCCATCATTTTTGAAACTCCTCTTCTTGAAATGTCCATTCTTATTATTTTGGCAATGATTACCACCGAAGTGGTTACCATTTCTGGCATGTTGATTCCCTCCACGCTTATTATCACCGCTTCGATGACTGTTATCACTGGTATTATCATTTTGCCGGCTGCTCTCTTTTGGTTGGGTTGAATCATTATCGCGCTCCAATAACTGAGCCTTATTAACAACATCTGAATACAAACACAGTTTATGAGAAATAAGATATTGACATATCTCAGGTTTCAAACCTCTTAGAAACATTCGCGTCATTCTCTCCTCATTATCAACCAAATGGGACGAAACCGGGACAACTCAAAGAACTCGGCCCGTACTACACGACATGGTCATGTTGTTTTGCTCCGACAAAGAACTCTACCTCTTTCATGTGACGAATACTTTCGGGGAAAGTACTTGTCGTTGAACAATTCTTGGAACTTCTCCCAAGTCATCTTCGATCTTTGCGGAGTTGAGTCGTTTTTACAGATTCCCACTAGTAATCTGCCTTTTGCTCCTCGGAGCATCCCAAGACATCAAATATCTTGCAGATCTATTTTATCCACGTCTCCGCCTTAAGTGATTTTGGCTCTCCAAAAAACTCCGGTGGTCCCAGTTCCTTGAACTGCTTAGCGGTGACCGTCCAAGAGTTGCTAGTGTTTCCACATGCATTTTGGACAGGAGCCACTTTCGCCTGATGTTGCATGAATTGCATAAAGCCTCTGAACATTCCATCGTTTATCATCTGGTCAGTGTTGTTGTTTGCCTGAGGATTGTCGCCTTCCTGATGCACATTATCCTGATTATTGATCTGTGGAGACTCAATGGTCTCTTGTGCTCCATTGATGTTCTCAACATTCTCGGATGCCATTTTCAAATACTGCCACAAAACAAGGGTTAATTAACATATCACATATTATCCCTATACTCCGACCGACCAATTAAATATCAAATAAACTTAGGTAGGTCATACTAGCAAAGGAATTCCCCGTCTCTCCCCTTCTAGTTCTTGTCTCACATCTCAGCCAGGGATCATATCCCTAAGCTTTGATACCAACTGTGACGCCCCCAAAATAGGTATACATCACCTATTCGGGAAGTCATGAAATACATGGTACGAATACAAATACAATCTTAAATATACAACACGAGTTGTGAGTTTTAATACAAATATTATCTTCTAGACAATATCCACTCTCAGAAAAAGTCCTCATTACATTTATTATCACACTATTTTATAGAATAGTGAGGACTACTAATACACCATCTCGGACCGTCACTCCGTTCCCCGACTAGTCCCAGCTACGTTCTCATTTCTTGAAGAGAACAGTGAAAGAAAGGGTGAGCTCAACTAGCCTAGTAAGAAATATTATGACTAAGATAATGTAGAATAAATTATCATTAGTCTTCAACAATGTTAAACTGATAAAATACAATAGACATCAAGTTTAACTGTAGCGGAACAAGCAATCCATTAAAAGAGTCAAGTAGAGAATAAAATCTACTATCTTTTATGATTTAAAAGGTTTTTCATCACTTTTATTGCTGCGACTCAGCTTAATAAATAATCCACATCATCCCTGCACTATGACCAAGGATATTCATTAGTATCACTACCACAAATTATCTATGCACTACGGGCCAAGGATATTCGTGTATTCATCAATGGTCATGATCATGCCAACAACTGTCCATCAATGCACTACGGGCCAATGAGGACTTTTACCACATCATTTGTAATATTACGGTCATGATTACATTAAGAATAATCCACAGTCATAATCATACCAAGTCCATCTATGCACTCTGAGCCCACATATGACTTTCAAAAAAATATAAACATGAGGATGATGAGAATGATATAAGAATTCAATAAAAAAAGTTTAAGAATTAACTTATTCATGAACTAATAACGTCCAAATTGTCAACATGATACTTCTTTGTAGAGTAAAATTCAAGAATGCTCAGAAGAATATTTCCATGAAAAGATACTGGATTAAGCGCAAATATCAAGGATATTCCACTAATTTCATGGAGTATAGAAGCAAAACTTTAACCAACTGAGTATAATAAAGAATGGAATAACAAAAGAAATCACCAGGCCTACGATATACCGCACATGTAGGTTATTCCAACAGAATAATAAATAACGGAACCAGGTCCGGCGTAAAACGCACAGACAGGATATTCCAACATAATAATAAAGACGAAACCAGGTCCGGCGTAAAATGCACAGACAGGATATTCCAACCGAATAATAAAGACGGAACCATGTCCGGCGTAAAACGAACAGATAGGATATTCCAACAGAATAATAAATAATGGAATAATAGAAGAATTTCACCAAGTATAGGGTAGCCCGCGTATACAGTTTATTCCAACAGAATAATAAGAATGGACTAACAGAAGTTCTATTCATGAATACAAAAGAAATAATACCCCTTACCGTAAAAGAAACTGGATACAGGAGTAGTGAAGTAGCAGAATACTTTTCTTCTTTCTCTCTATAGTCTCTCTCTCTAGAGTTTTAGTGAATTCGTAAGAAATAATGAAGGAATGAGCTTCTATTTATAGGAGAATGGAAGGGCACTGTGTAAGAATTTTCTCACGGACAAAATAATTCATAACTCACGGGCATCATACGATACCTTTGGTTGATTGAATTTCAATGAATTTACCTAATACAAACAAAAAACTAAACTAATATATATATATATACTATTCCACCATTCCCACATTCCACCCAATTCACGGGTGGAATTCCTCCCAGCAAAAGAATCCTTTCATTCCCCCACCATTTATATATAAATATATATATATATACCGAATGATTATTTTGAAAAATGGGTAAATGGGGGTCCATAAAATATGTCAAAAATTATAATACATACTTCATAAAAACACCTCAATATTTTTAACAACATTTATCATCAATATTATAATTCACAATATTAATCCACCAGGTCATTCCCAGGAAACAGGGGGCTTTCTAATAAGGATTTCTCCCTATTGGCGCGCAATTAGGTGACCAAACCTCTCATTGACAGAAATTCTAGACATCGTTAATATTGCAAATAATAATATTAATAACTTTGTCGTCTCAATTATTAATTTAATAATATATAAAATATTGACAATAATTGAATCAAATAACGTGAGATACTATGCAGAAACTACTGTAGCAATAATTGAACAAAACTTAGTGACTTCTCACGTAAGCATCAATAATAAATACCGTAGTGTTACTACTTATGCAACCACGCATATTCTTTGTTTTTTACTACCGAGTAGATCAACAGTTTTAAGCTGTAAAACTTCCATACGTTATTTTCATAAAAATATTTTTGTCATTTTCTCAATCCGGCAATATAATTACATTTGTGGGGTCCACCAATTATTGTCTTGGTAAATGCGATATTCCTGCTAAAAGCGAATATTTCCCGACCAATCGAATATTATATAACAACTTACGTACTTTGCAAAATTTATAAATATTACCCACAACTATAACATTATATCAAATTCATTCCATAATATTTAAAAATGATAATTATAGAAAATTCGTCTTTATTCAGAAAAGTTAGGGTCTTACAGTAATCAACGGAACATGCAAGTTTTTCTTAATTCTACTAAGAGTTGTTTCATTCAGATATGCTCATGGTTAATTATTACTGATTACCATGTATAATTGTACTCTGTACATCTTGTATGTATAAGTCAGGTATGAAAGGCTGATCACCTTCATTACCATTTGGTTCAGATATAATTGTTCGTGTTTAATACTTGTTCAGTCAAAAGTTTGTTCGTGCTAGTTCTCAATTACATTGTGAATTATAGCCAGCTTATTATTCAGACTCTTTCAATCATGATATATCCTTAAACAAAATTTAAACTTGTTGGGCAACTTTCATGCTTACCCTTGCTATATCATGATAAAACATTGCAGATTAAGGCGAATGCTTCGGATACAAGGAAAAGTTAAAGCCAAGTTCATCTTGGGACTATGTGTGCAGCTAGATTAATAACAGTAATTTATTTTAATAACATTGTATGTTAGATAGGATAATGAATTATGTATAAGTTATGGTTACTCGACCTTGGGGATAGTGTTTAATGTTTAATGTTTAATGTATAAACAATTTATGTTTATATCTTCCGCAATAGTTATAGATATAGTGCACCAGATTCGTGGTGATTTAGGACCCGAATTTGGGGGCTCTACATTTGGTATCAAATCTGTTGGTTATAAACCTAGGGTAGAGTTACCTTAGACTAATAACCGCAGTGATTAGGATAAGATCTAACTCACATTGAGTTAGTGTGTCGGTAAGATTCAAAGACGAATCTCAGCGAGTTATAAAGATACGGAGTTCCCTAACTCTGATAATAAAGGTGAACAGTAGTAATGGATAGATAGAGTCTCAAAGACTAAAAGTGCAGGGATGGGAGATCGTAAAACAAAACGATCAAGATATAGAAATGAATCGTAATATATATTATGAGATCACCCCGTGATCTGATAAGGTTATAACAGGGAGAAGAATCAATCTTATGATTGGAAAGTTACAGAAAGATTGTTGTGTGTATGTTGTAATATGAATTAGTACAGATTCAGGAAAGGATTATGAATACGGATTAAATGAAATTCGTATTGAGAAAGGAATAGGTTTAGGTGGGAATTTCAATTGAGGACTCATTCCAGCAGTTGAGTTGTATGATTCTTCGTATGGGAGTTGAATTGTACTTGGTGTAACAACCACTTAGTTTCTAACACTGATAATCATTGAAATGTCTGTGTCGCGCTATTTGCTATATGTATGTTAAGAGGGTGATTCCTTTCTCATGTGTATAACAGATAGATAGGTTATAGGTAGAGGATACAAGGTTAAGTACGAGTTCTTAAAACTCATACTTATGTTACGTTCGTGACTCATGGTTATATGAAATGTTTATAAACCCCTCAGCGAATGGACGCCAAAAGTCTATCTAGGACAAGTTCTTAAACTCATATAATTGTGGAAAGTTCCTAAACTCATAAGTGTGGTAAGTTTAACGAACTAGGTAGAATTAAGTGTGAATGGAGTATTGAGGATAATAGTAATAAATAGACTATTTAAGAAAATGATTATTAGTGGAGATATAAGTTTTCCAAAATTCATAGCTATGCTAGACTTCGAAATGTTGACATCAAGCTAAATACGCACTATGTGCTTTTAAAATATATATATATATATATATATATATATATGTAGACTCGTAATCATTTTTTAAACGATTTAAAGTATAGTCTATGCTACTTATTTTGACTAGACGCAAATGATTTGAAATATCAAAATATATTTTTATTTATCACTCATGTACCATGTAACCTGGTGCAGAGATGATAAAAAGTTGATAGAGTTATAAATACAGGAATACATAGTGTGAATTCGATCTAAAAATTATTGTTCCACTATTGTATGATTTGTTATGACAAAGTCATACGATGACGGAATCCTCAAGCGGACTGTTAATACAGTACGACATCATGATGTCATTCTCAAAAATATTTTTAAATATTTTAACTTGCCAACGGGGTTTGGCTACATGTAAATAATTCGATTGAATTGAATTATTGATATGAGTCTATGCTAATCGATTCAGTTAGACTAATGTTATGAAAACTCTATGTGTTCATTGAAAGAAATTTCCCGAACCAAATTATTTTGGTGCGGAATCCAAAAAGACTGAGGTAAGAAATTTAGTGCGCCTAAGGCGGATATGAGAAATAAATGGTTCCGACCAGCAGTACTTGGCCAGTACAGGGCGTATCAGGCTAATCACCCTTTATGTCCGTAAGTTATGACGGTTTGCGGATGAATTTCAATAAAACCTTTACGAAATGACAGACAAATAGTCTATACATCTCCTCAGCACAATTTAAATTTTTTTACTCTTGTGAGTGATGTATTGGGTAGCATGTGATGTTGTGTATGCAAGGTATGAGGTGTAAGTTGAATTTTGGGGACGAAATTCTTAGAAGAATGGGTGAATGTGATAACCCGAGAATTTAGACAATTTTATAAAATCTTAAAAGATTGAATAGAGGTTAAATAATAAACCTAGACAGAAAATAAGCGTATGTATTTGAAATTTTTGGGAATAAATTTTGTGAAGTTAAAAACTTTTTGTAAAGGTTTACAGTGTTAAGAATATCTGTGTATTTGGTCATATGTGTGTGCAGTATGTGGTTAAAGTTCAAGGGTTTACCAGATAAATTATATCAGTCACAAACCCTAATAATATAGTAAGAGCCTCGACGTTCAGTTAGAAAACCTTATCGACTGATAAGAAACCCTATTACCGGCTATGGAAACCCTAATTTCAGTTTTGGGAATCCGTAACCCTAATTCGGAATAATAAAACCCTAACTGGGAAGCTTGAAGATAAATATAAAGTTTTTATGTTATTAATTGTAAGTATAATTAGGGATAACCCTAATTTATTAATTAGAAAGCCCTAATTTCTAATATTGGAAACCCTAATGTACAATTAGAGAAAACCTAATTATTAAGTTATAGAGTTTAATGTTAACTAGGAAGCCTTAACCCTAATTAGCAAGCTTGAATGTGATTAGTAAACTTTACTATAATTAGGGAACCCTAATTATAATTTTCTATTTTAAAACCTAATTAGAAAAGCCTAGAATATCAATTTATGTAACCTTAGGGTCAAACCCTAAGGGTTAAAACCTAATGATTGTGAGAAGTTACCAAATTGCCATTCACTTTATAAGTCTAATGACCAAACTACCCTTCTTTATATTTTAATGAGGTAGAGTGTAGATCTTACCCTACTTGTGGTTGGTAACCAACCCTAGGATAGCCATGTGGTATAGAAATCTACTTTAATCAATCAACAACTAATCACATGATCAACCATTGTATATTATCTTTTATATATATATATCAAAGAGAGGAAAAGTCACAAAATCAAGCTCAATTACATCCTTACACTCAACTAAACTTTTCTCTCCCCTTAGCCACGAAAATATTGAGTAAATCAGTCACTAGTAAGAGCATTAGCAAGCCAGAAACAAATCACAAAGATCAGAGGCAAGATTAAAGCATTTATGAGGTATAAACCCTAATTCTAGAAATCCTTAGATTTGATGTTAGATGTTGTGATTTAATGTTTAAATGTGTAGTATGTAGTATATATTAGTGATCTGGGTTGTAATATCACAGATCCATAACACTTAGATGCTCGAAATTAAAGATTTCAAAAATCTGGAAAACTGGAAAAATGTGGTCTGACAACCGAATGTCAGACCCCATAGATCTTTACCTGTTTATAGTTTTGGTTGTTTAAATGGTTGTAGTTGTAGTATGTTGTAAGATATTTGATCTAAAACTTGGATCAAGCCCAGATCATGTATAGATTAAAAGTTATGAGCAGTCAAATTGCGTTGACCGGTCTTGGAGACTGAGTTTCTGGGCAACCCAGAAACCCAGATCTCGTCTGACAACATATTCTGAGCTTCAGATCTTGATGTATGATAATGTTTAGATCCTATTGTTAGTTAGATCTTGTAGCCTGGTATATGAACTGTCTATAAATGCCTCTAGAAACCTCAGATCATACACAAAATTTAAATTAGTGGTGGTCAAAGTATGGTTGACCATCACGCCGGATGAAGATTTCTGGGAAACCCAGATCTTCAAGAACCGTTTCTTGACCCCTAGTATGACCGAGCTAGAACTTACTGATTTGATGTTGTTAAGTAGATCTGTTGATATATAATTGTAGTCTGACATCCCTTCTACATGTTGGAACTCTTAGATCACACAAACTAGACCTATACTGCAATCTATAAGGACCCAAAGTAGCTACCACGATTATTCTTCATTTTCTGGGTAACCCAGAAAATGAAGAACATGTCTAACAAGGACTTTGATGGCCTATAACTTGTTGTTAAGAAGCAGAATGGCCATGAAAGTTGTTTGTAGTTGTAGTACTACATAAGTACTATAATCATAACACATTAGCCAGCCTAGAAACGTAATGAACAAAGATATAAGATTGGTCAAACCTGATGACTCGAACTCTAACATGATGTTCTGGGCAGCTCAAGAACATTCTCAAGAACACCTATAGCGACGGTTCTGTCGCTATAGGGGCCTTTAGTGACACTTATTTTCCAGAAATTATTTATTTTATTTAATAAATAGAGAAAAATAATTTTTAATTATTAAAAATACATAATAAATTATGAAAAATTATTTTAAAGCCAGAAAAAATAGTTTTTAATTATTTTGATTATATTTCAAAAATAATTAATATTTTTGAAATATAAAAGGTATTTATTTATTATATTAAATAAATTATTTAAAAATTATTTTAATTCATGAAAAATCATGAAAAATTATATTATGGTATAAGAAAATATTTTAAGTTATTTTTAATGACTTTTAATATTTTGTGATGAATTTCATTAATTAATTAATATTAATGATTAAGGAATTATGTTGTATTTAATTCATTTAAATACGATATGAGTGATTGAAATTTTTTGATAAATGATATTAATTATCTAAAAATTATTTCAAGTCTATGAAAATTATTTGTCTGCTTAGAAAATTATCTAAGATAATTGTTTAGTGTTTAGGCAGAGTTTAATTGAACTTAAACTCGATAATTGTCCGACTAGGCTGTCAGGATGTAATAATTATACCGAACTAAACTCAGACTACAATAGTTTGACTTGATACTAGGTCTTATGTGTTGTATAGACTGATAGGATTATGTAGTAATGTGTTTAGGTTATTTTATACTGTGATGATATTATTCTAATATTTGGAGATCGATATTATCTATATTAGGTCTTCGGATAAAGCTAAGTTATATTTCATAACGGTAATCAACGGAACATGCAAGTTTTTCTTAACTCTACTAAGAGTTGTTTAATTCAGATATGCTTATGGTTAATCATTACTGATTGCCATGTAGAATTGTACTCTGTACATCTTGTATGTATAAGTCAGGTATGAAAGGCTGATCACCTTTATTACCATTCGGTTCAGATATAATTGTTCATGTTTAATACTTGTTTAGTCAAAAGTTTGTTCGTGCCAGTTCTCAATTACAATGTGAATTATATAGCTAGCTTATTATTCAGACTCTTTCAATCATGATATATCCTTAAACAAAATTTAAACTTGTTGGGAAACTTTCATGCTCACCCTTGCTATATCATGATAAAACATTGCAGATTAAGGCGAATGCTTCGGATACAAGGAAAAGTTAAAGCCAAGTTCAGCTTGGGACTATGTGTCTTGACTAGATTAAATAACAAGAAATTTACTATAATAACATTGTATGTTAGATAGGATAATGAATTGTGTATAAGTTATGGTTACTCGACCTTGGGGATAGTGTTTAATGTTTAATGTATAAATAATTTATGTTTATATCTTCCACAATAGTTATAGATATAGTGCACTAGATTCGTGGTGATTTAGGACCCGAATTTGGGGGCGCTATAGAAACCCTATTAAAATTAACCCGAACATAAATATTTTATGTATTTGAGTATTGTTATCAATACTAATGTGTTAGATTTATATGAATGAACATCTTAGGTGTTTATTAACGAATCGAGCAGCATTGCTTGATTGATCCTCGCTCAGGCAAGTATCTGAACCTTATTTCTTTATTACAAGTTCCCTAACCATAATTACTTCCGCAAGTTTACTAAACCCTATTTTAATTCATTGAACAAGATTCATATCTTGTATTGCTTTTGATATATTATACCAAACCTAAACTTGAATTGCCAATTATTGTAAAGTTATTGCTATAGCTTCAGCATAACTAAGAAATGAATGATTTATTCATATAATATTGATTATTGAGTAGAAACTATTGTGTCAAACCGAATTATTTTGGTAAGACATCCTATACTGAGTTGTGTGTCCCAAAAAGGGATAGAAGTAGTGTCAATTGAATATGACACTTAGTGCATGTGGGCACGATTTTGATGAGATGCATACTTCTAGGATGTTGAATAGGCTGATCCCCTATCTCACATCTAAACAAAATTTCTAAGTCTTTGTTACTGACAAAAATAAAAAGTCCAGAAATTGGTGAAATAAAAAGTCCAGAAATGGTAACAACAATCAGTTGAGTTTTGAACTGTTATACTTCTTCAAATCATATATTGTAATAAATATAGAATCTGCTGAGCATGTCATACCTCACTCTTGAAAATTATTCCCTTTGCAGTACTAGATGGTAACCCTGGCACATCTGGAGTAAATAAAGGGAAGCGTCCCTGCTTAGATTAGTTTATATTATTGTCTAGCTGAATGTAATACTTTGTAATAAGAAATTCTTTATGAAGAATTATATAATCAAACCTTAATATATGATATATATATATATATATATATATACAACATCTTTTATTTCCACAACCATGTTTTCTTTACATATATAGATGTAATTAGAATTTTTAAATTTAGTTTGAGATCCTTCGGAACTATTTATCTGATTGAGGGTATTGACAACATGGAATTTTCATGTTGTTGTTGATACTTTGGATTTCAGATAGATAGGTACTATCGATTCGATAGTGTAATTCGCATGATATAGACTACATCTGAGTGAGGGTATTAGTAATATAGATTGTTCATGTTATTACTGGTACTATGAATTTTGGATATATAGATACTATTCGTAGATACAGTCTATACATCCAAGTGAGGGTATCCAAACACAGTAATAGTTCTCCTGGGAATTGTTATCTGTTATGGGATACTGTGAATCTTAAATCTATGAGAATTGCATCTGGTAATAATTGTATAGTCACTCAATTAGATATAAGCATTGAATCAGATATCATGGGCGTATAGATTTGAATGCGTTATATTAATTGACTTATAGTAAGCACTATATCGGATACCATGGGAGTATAGATATGAGGGCATTACAAATATCAAATTATTAATGAAATTTATCTCAAAATATTAAAAGTAATCTTTTATAACTTAAAATAGTTTTAAACACTTTATTATATTTAAAATGATTTTTATAAAATTAAAATCATTTTTAACTAATTTATTTAATACATTTATTAAATAAATTTAATATCATTAATATTCAAATAAATACAAATATTAAAGAAAAATATGTCAAATTATCAAAAGTTAAATTTTATAACTTAAAATAATTTTTAAAACTCATTTTGGAATTTTTAGAATTTAATTTCTATTTGTAATGATTTTCAGAAATTAATATAATTAGTTATATTAAAACTGTCGCTTAAGCCTTTAGCGACACTAACTGTCACTGTTGGTGTTCTTGAGCCTCAAGAACACTTATAGTCAGTTGCTTGGTGCTATAGTTGACCATATTTATTTCACAGTTCATGTAATTTCTAGGCTGGCTAAGGCATTGATCATGTAGTATTGATGTAATAATACATGTATCATCAACAATCATAGTCATATCACATCACAGATGCAAGATCTAAAGCTTTAAAAATGTTGTCAGAACTGTTCTGGGTTTTCTGGGTTACACATAAACCAAGACAGTTCTTAGTACCCACTTTGTAGCTTCCATAACTTGATTTCCAGGTAATGGTTTGGTGTTTAAATGGTTCCAACTTGTAGTCCTCATGTCAAAGAACAATTATATAACATTAGGTTAGTCTAGCTACATCACAATCACAAGATCTGAGCCGGTCAAACCTTATCAGAAATTATGTTCATCAATATTTTAGAATTTCCTAAAAACACAAATCGTGTTCGGTCAACCTAGTTTGACTGTCCACTACTTTAAATTTGTTTGTTATTTATGTGATCTAAGGCCATAAATCTATAGTCCATATAACAAAGTATAACTTTGATACAACAACACAATTAAATCACTTAACATCTGACAGATCTAGTCTTAGCAATACCTTGTTAGACCTTCTTGGGCATTTTCTGGGTTAACCAGAAACACAAAGTCATGGTCAGTCAACTCACTTTGACCATCAATAACTTGTAATATGGACATGGTATGACCATGATTCCACTTCCAAACTACACCCCACATAGTATACTACAAGTCTATTACATCAAACACAATAAATTATAAACAGATCTAGATCTATGACCTATGACATTCGGTTGTCAGGCCATAGAACTAGGGTTCTTGATAGTTTTGGAAACTTGATTTTTGAGCACTTTGATATTATGGATCTATGATATAACATCATAGATCACTATATAACATCTTATAACACATATTAAAACACATAAACAACAAATCTATCTTAGCATACAAGATTAAATTCAAGTTAGGGTTTATACCTCACTTGCACAATCTTTGATCTAGGCTTCCTCAACTGATCTTGATGTGTTATGAGCTTTACTAGGGACTGAATTACTATGTGATTTCATGACTTTGGAGAGAAAATAACTTGGTTGAGTGTTGGAGTATAAATGAGCTATGTTTTTAGACTTTCTCTCTCTTTAATCTCTCATATATGATTCAATGTACCTAAGTTATGCAAGGTGGCACTTAAAAGATCATATTTTGTTTAATTGGAACAAATGGTGATATCCACAAAGATGGTAAGTCACAAGATTTGCAAATCTCTTAACTTAAAACTTAAGTAAAGGGGTATTTTGTTCATTTTGCATTCAAAATGGTATTTTGATAATTTCCATCATGATTTTAAGGGTATTATAGTCATTTGACATCATTCTTTTTATTTCTAACCCTTAGGGTTTGATAATCATAATAAGGGTTTGCTAATTAGGGTTTAGGGTTCCCGAATTAGAAATTAGGGTTTCCCAGAATATAATTAGGGTTCCTAACTGTTCGTTAAGATTTTAATCACATATTAGGGTTTTAAATCTATCATTAGGGTTTTTTAAGGTTATACCTTATCTAATCAAACTTTGATCATTAATTCTATAATTTACAAACACGTACTCATAATTACAACTATAATCACTACATTAAATATTGAATCCCTATCCGTAACTAGGGTTAGGGTTTTTATTATCTGTTAAACATAACTTCACTTATATTACTCCTTCAATACATCGTTTGACCACTTTGCTAAACTCGTATCACAGATACTTAACACAATATTGATAATCACTATCAATATTAAATAATAAAAAATTTATTCGTAAAATTTGAATTGTTTGAAATTATGGGTCCTCACAAAGGTTGAGCTCAACTAGCTCAATAAAGAATATTATGACTAAGATAATGCAGAATAAATTATCATTAGCCTTCAACAGTGATAAACTGATAGAATACAATAGACAACAAGTTTAACTGCAGCGGAATAAATAATCTATTAGAAGAGTCAAGTAGAGCATGCTATCTACTATCTTCTATTATTTAAAAGTTCATCATCAATATTTTATCACTAAGACTCAGCTTAATAAATAACCCACATCACTGAATTATCCATGCACTATGGGCTAAGGATATTCATTATTATAACATCCACGAATTATTCATGCACTATGGGCTAAGGATATTCGTATTATCACCAATGGTCATGATCATGCCAACAACTATTCATCAATGTACAACGGGCCAATGAGGACTTTTACCACATCATTTGTAACATTACAGGTCATGATTATACTGATACATAGTCATAATCATACCAATCAATAGTTTATCAATGCATTACATGCCAAACATGACTTTCATCACAATTTAAGCATGAGGACGATGACAATGATATAAGAATTCAATTAAATGAAAGTAAAGGATAAATTTTAAAGATGTATAATTTAATTTATCTAGAATTTAATAATGTCCAAATTGTCAACATGATACTGCTTTGTGGAGTAAAATTCAGGAATAATATTATATCAAAAATAATTTGGACAGAAAAGAAATCAATTTTTGTCATGAATAGTACCCCAGTTGAATAGTAACCGAGTGAATAACATCCCGTGAATAGTACTTCGGGAATAGTACCCCGTGAATAGTATCCCAACATGAAAAGACTAAAATTTAACAAGAATGTTCAAAAAAATATTCTTGTGAAATGATATTAGATGAACCACAAATTTCAAGGATATTCTACTAATTTCAAGGAGTATAGAATCAATACTTTAACAAAATGAGTGTATAATTCGGAAGCTGAAACGAAATAATATTACTTACATACTACAGAGTATGGAAAAAAATATTATTTCTTATGAATATTAAATAATATCCCTTACCTTAAAAAGAGAGTATTTCTGAGTGGTAGGGCGGGGATATTCTTGAATAAAACTTATACTATTTTCTACGCTCAAAGCTTCTTTAAACCCTAAAGAAATACACTCCATATTATAGAAGAATAATTCTCCGATTCTGGTGTGATTTTCAATTCTAAACTGAGCATCCTATTTATAGGAGAATGACATGATACTATTTGAATATCACGAATGCACAGTATGGTCCACATGCACAACTTTGCTGAATTCACGTGAATTTTCTAATTTTTACTATGCAGCGCTATGCAAACACTACGCATAATAAAATATAATATATTCTATTTTTCATAAAAAACAAAACTTATAATAACAGAACTGAGATAACTTTCTACCGATGATTTTTGAAAAATGGGTAAGTAGGGGTCCATATAATAAGTAAAATTTACAACAAATATTTGATAAAAAAAACCCTCTATTTATCTCAATTCACTTGGCTTCTCAAAACACATTTTTAATAACATTCATCATTAATATTATAACTCACAATATTAACAACCAGATCATTCCAAGGAAAGAGGGGGCTTTCCGATAAGGATTTCTCCTTATTGGCGCGCAATTAGATGACCAAACCCCTTTCCTCGACAGAACTTTCTAAACATCGTCAATAATGCAAATAATAATATGAATAACTTTATCGTCTCAATTATTGATTTAATAATATAAAATATTGTACAATAATTGAATTAATAACGTGTGATACTATACAGCAATTACTGTGGCAATAATTGAATAAAACTGAGTGACTTCTCACGTAAGCATCAATAATCAAAGATATTGTACACTACCGTGCACTACTTTGAAACCATGCGTATTACTGTACTTTTATCACCAGGTATTTCAACAGCTAACGGTAAAACTTTTGCCATTTTTTTTATAAAAAAGTTATTTCTGTTGTTTTCTAACTCTGACAGTAATTCCGTTCTAGGGTCCACTAATGATTGTGTCGTCTTACGAATATTCCCTGATGAAACGAATATTCCCCGACCAAACGAATATTTTATGACAACTTGCATACTTTGCAAAATTTGTAAATATTACCCACAACTATAACTTTATATCAAATCCACACCATAATATTCAAAATGATATTTAGAGAAAATTATTCTTTATTCATAAAAGTTGGGGTCTTACAACCTCCCCTTCTTATGAAATTTCGTCCTCGAAATTGGTGTACGTACCTGGTATATCAAAGAGGTGAGGATACCTTGATTTCATTTCAGATTCTAACTCCCAGGTCATTTCCTTAACATCGTGGTTTCTCCACAAAACTTTGACTCGAGGTATAACCTTGGAGCATAGAATATGTTCCTTCTTATCTAAGATTTGAACAGGTACCTCTTCATACGTTAAATCTTCTGTTATCTCATCTGGTTCTAATTCAATAATATGGTTTGGGTCTTCCACATATTTACGTAACGTAGATATGTGAAAAACGTTATGAACACGGGACATAATTGTTGGTAAGGCGAGTCTATAAGCCACAGTTCCTACTCGAACGAGGATTTCAAATGGGCCAATGAATCGAGAATTGAGCTTTCCTCTCTTTCCAAATCTTGTAACTCCTTTCCATGGAGAAACATGTGTGACGCCCCCAAAATAGGCATACATCACACATTCTGAGTGGCCAAATACATGGTACAGAATTCAAATACAAACTTAATTATACAACTGTCGTATAAAATACAACAAAATATAGTTGAGAGTTTTAATACAAATATTGTCTTCTATACAATATCCAAACTCAAATGGAGTCCTTATTATAATTATTATCACACTATTTCATATAATAGTGAGGACTACTATAACACCATCTCGGACCATCACTCCGTTCCCCGACTAGTCTCGACTACGTTTTCATTTCCTGAAGAGAACAATGAAAGAAAAAGGGTAAGCTCAAATAGCCCAGTAAGAAATATTATGACTAAGATAATGCAGAATAATTTATCATTAGCCTTTAACAGTGTTAAACTGATAAAATCTAATTAACATCAAGTTTAACTACAGCGGAACAAGCAATCCATTAGAAGAGTCAAGTAGAGCATGATATCTACTATCTTCTATGATTTAGAAAGTTTATCATCAATTTTATCGCTGAGACTCATCTTAATAAATAATCCACATCACTGAATTATCCATGCACTACGGGCCAAAGATATTCATTAGATCACAACCACTTAATTATCCATGCACACGGGCCAAGGATATTCGTGTTTTCACCAATGGTCATGATCATGCCAACAACTGTCCATCAATGCACTACGGGCCAATTATGAGGACTTTTACCACATCATTTGTAACATTACGGTCATGATTACACCGAATAATCCCTGGCCATAATCATACCAATCAACAGTCCATCTATGCATGTAAGCCAAAGATGACTTTCATCATAATATAAACATAAGGATGATGACAATGATATAAGAATTCAATTAAAAGAAAGCAAAGGATACATTTTTAAAAGACTTATAATTTAATTTATCCAGAATTCATTAATGTCCAAATTGTCAACATGATGTTGCTTTGGGGAGTAAAATTCAAGAATAATATTGTATCAAAAATGATTTGGACCGAAAAGAAATCAATTTTTATCATGAATAGTACCCCGGGTGAATAGTATCCCGTGAATAGTACTCTGTGAATAGTACTCTGACATGAAAAAGTTAAAACTTATCAAGAATGTTCATAATAATATTTTCATGAAAAGATACTGGATGAAACACAAATTTCAAGGATATTCTACTAATTTCATGGAGTATAGAAGCCAAAACTTAACAAAATGAGTATATAATTTAGAATTTTAAATGAAATAATATTACTTACATACTATAGAGTATGGAAGAAAATATTATTTCTTACGAGTATTAAACAAAAATAATATCCCTTACCTTTAAAAGAAGGGTATTCCAACTGGTATAGCGGCGATATTCTTGAAGAAAACTTATACTATTTTCTACGCTCAAAGCTTCCTTAAACTCTAAAGAAATACGCTCAATATTATAGAAGAAGAATTCTCTGATTTTGGTGTGATTTTCAATTCTAAACTAAGCATCCTATTTATAGGAGAATGGAAGGGGTACTGTAAGAAAAAAATCAAGAACGAAATAATTTTGAAATTCACGGATTCAATACACAAAGTCATGGACTGATTGTTACTGATCATCAGTCGCCCACTTTCAAAATAATGCTTCAATAAAACAATTTTATAACATATATATATATAATACTAATACTCCCTCCATTACATGTTTTCTCCCCCACCCCATTTTCATTTTTCATCCAACATGTGGGCCCCACACCACATATCACTTTCACACACATATAATATATATATATATATATATATAATAATATGAATAACTTGCCATCTCAATTATTGATTTAATAATATAAAATATTGTAACAATAATTGAATCAAATAACGTGAGATACTATGCAGCAACTATTGTAGCAATAATTGAATAAAACTGAGTGATTTCTCACGTAAGCATCAATAATCAATACCGTGTGCTACTATGCAACCATGCGTATTACTGTACTTTTCATCACCGGGTACTTCAACAATTAAGGGTAAAACTTTCGCCGTTATTTTTATAAAAAGATATTTATGTCATTTTCTAACTCCGACAATAATTCCGTTGTGGGGTTCACCAATGAGTGTGTCGTCGTATGAATATTCCCTGTTAAAACAAATATTCCCTGACCAATCGAATATTTTATAACAACTTGTATACTTTGCAAAATTTATAACATATTACCTACAACTATAAAATTATATCAAATCCACACCATAATATTCAAAAATATATTTCGAGAAAATTCATCTTTATTTATAAAAGTTGGGGTCTTAGAACCTCCCCTTTTATGAAATTTCATCCTCGAAATTGGGGTACGTACCTGGTATGTCGTAGAGGTGAGGATACCTTGATTTTATTTTAGATTCCAACTCCCAGGTCATTTACTCAACATCGTGGTTTTTCCACAAAACTTTGACTTGTGGTATAACCTTGGAGCATAGAATATGCTCCTTCTTATCCAAGATTTTTAACATGTACCTCTTCATAAGTTAAATTTTCCGCTATCTCGTCTGGTTCTAACTCAATAATGTGGTTCGGGTCTTTCACATATTTACGTAACAAAGATATGTGAAAAACGTTATGAACACGAGACATACTTGGCGGTAAGGCAAGTCTATAGGCCACAGTTCCTACGCGATCGAAGATTTCAAATGGGCCAATGAATCGAGGATTGAGCTTTCCTCTCTTTCCAAATCTTGTAACTCCTTTCCATGGAGCAACACGTAACAACACATGATCACCAACATTAAATTCCATGTCCTTTCGATGAAGATCGACATAACTCTTTTGTCGATCTTGTGAGGTTTTTATACGTTGTCAGATCATTTGAATCTTTTCCATAGTCATGCATACCAACTTCGGTCCCAACAATGTTGCTTCACCCACCTCGTCCGAGCATACTGGAGAACGACACTTGCGTCCATATAATGCCTTAAATGGAGCCATGTCAATACTTGCTTGATAATTGTTGTTGTAGGAGAATTCCACTAATGGCAAGAACTTGTCCCAACTTCCTTTAAAGTCAAGGACACAGAGTCTTAATATATCTTCAAGAGTTTGAATAGTCTTCTCCGACTGCCCATCCGTTTGAGGATGATATGCCAAACTAAATCGTAAATCTGTGCCCATAGCTTTTTGCAAACTAACCCAAAATCGTGAGGTGAATCTTGGGTCTCGATTAGAAACTATGGATACTGGCATACAATGCGGTCTTACAATCTCATTTATGTATATACGAGCAAGACGTTCAAGTGAATAAGTTTCTCATATAGGTAAGAAATGAGCAGACTTGGTCAATCTATCAACAACGACCTAAATTGCATCTATACCTTGAGAAACCTTGGGAAGGCCAATAAAAAAATCCATGGTAATGTGCTCCCACTTACATTCTGGAATTTGAAGTGGTTGCAATGGAACTTTTGGTACTTGATGCTCCACCTTGACTCGTTGACAAGTTAAACACCTTGAGATAAACTCCGCTATCTCTGTTTTCATATTTCTCCACCAAAATGTATGTCAATGATCATGATACATTTTGGTACTCCCAGGATGGATTGGAAACGGTGTGTTGTGTGCCTCCATCATGATTTTATACTTTAAATCCAGGTCGTTAGGAACATAAATTCTGGAATTGACTCGAAGTATTCCTTCTTGATCGATTCTTGCTTACGGAATAGCACCTTCTTGCACTTTCTTCTTCATACGCATCAGTTCCAGGTCTGTAGCTTGAGCAGCTTTAACTTTATCGATTAAAGTTAGTTCTACTCGTATATTTGACATCATCACATGGGTCCCTGAAGTCTTTAACTCTATCTTTATCTTTTGCAAGTCATACAAAATAGGCCTTTGCATTGACAATATCATACACGTACCCACATATGATCTTCTACTTAACTCGTCAGCTACCACGTTCACTTTTCCAAGATGGTATTGAATGGTATGATCATAATCTTTCAACAGCTCGAGCCAATGCCGTTGCCGCATGTTGAGTTCCTTTTGGGTGAAGAAATATTTGAGGCTTTTATGATCCTATAGATCTCCACTTTCTCCCCATACAGGTAATACCTCCAGATCTTTAGTGCAAAAATGATTGCTGCCAACTCTAGATCATGAATAGGATAATTCCTCTCATATTCTTTGAGTTGTCGTGAGGCATAGGCTATGACTTTCCCATGTTACTTGAGAACACATCCTAACCCTTTGCCTGAAGCATTGCTGTAGATGAAAAATCCCTCCGAACCAGATGGTATTGTCAAAACAAGTGCTGAAATGAGCCTCCTCTTGAGTTCTTGAAAACTATTCTCACATTCCTCGCTCCAAACGAATTTTGTATTTTTTTGAGTCAGCTGAGTTAATGGAGTAGCAATTCGAGAAAACCCTTTTACGAATCTCCGATAATAACCAGCTAAGCCGAGAAAGCTGCGTATTTCGGTCATTGACTTAGGTTGCTCCAAGCTTTGAATTGCTTCAATCTTTTTCGGGTCAACCGATATTCCATGATTTGATATCACGTGCCCAAGGAATGCTAATTCCTCAAGCAAAAACTCGCATTTCTTCAACTTGGCATATAGCTTATTTTCACGAAGCTTTTGGAGTATCATCCTCAAGTGTTGCTCACGATCTTCACGACTTTTGAAGTATATGAGGATATCATCAATAAAGACGACTACAAAATTATCCAAATATTCCTTGAGTACTCAGTTCATCATATCCATGAAGGCAATAGGAGTATTAGTCAATCTAAAAGACATGACTAGGAATTCATAATGCCCATATAGAGTTCTGAAAGCATTCTTTGGAATGTCATCGATTTTAATCTTTAACTGATGATATCTGGAATGAAAATCGTTCTTTGAAAAGAATTTGGAGCCTTGCAACTGGTCAAACAGGTCATCAGTGCGTGGCAACGGGTACCTATTTTTGATGGTGACATGATTCAACTCCTGATAATCAATACAAAGTTCATACTTCAATCTTTCTTCTTTACGAACAGAACAGGAGCACCCCAAGAAGACGTACTAGGATGAATGAAACCGATGTCTAACAATTTCTACAGTATGGTTTTTAACTCCTAAAGTTGAATAGGAGCCATTTGATATGGGGCTTTGGAAATGGGTTTTGTACCCGGTTCAAGGTCAATACCAACCTGATTTCATACTCCGGGGGTAGGCCAGGAAGTTCTTCGGGGAATACGTTATGAAATTTATTAACAGTAGAAAGATCATTCAAATCTGATGCATTTTTGTTTAAATCTATGACATGGGCTAAGAAAGCTTGACATCCATTTTTCAATAAATGAATAGCCTTATGGCTTGATATGACAGTGATTGATTTTAGTGGTTTCGTTGTTTGAATTCGCATAATAGGTTGGTTAAGAATATGAAAGCTAACAACCTTACGAAAATAATCAATTTTAGCATTATGAGTAGTTAACCAATCAATCACTAAAATCACATCAAATGCAAATATTTTCAAAGAGATAAGATAGACATATAATGTGCGGTTGCCGATTTGAATAAAACAATACTTATAAACAGTGGATGTAATGAAGGTTTCTCCCAACGGAGTTTCAATAGATAAGTCAAAGTCTAATTTCTCTGGAGTTAAATTTAAACGTTGGGCGCAAGTAGGAGAAATAAAAGAATGGGTAGAACCGGTATCAAATATGGTATAGACTTCGCTAGAGTTTATGATGAGCTTACCCGTGATGACCTCGTTTGGGTTCCTTAATTTATGGGAGGTCACAACAAACGCTCTCCTTTAAACTACTGGTTTTATCTTGTCTGAGACGACATTTGGTGTCACTATCCCAACTGGACTTGGCTTCAATACATGACAAAATTAAGCTAGGTGACCTTCTCTTCCATAATTGTAACACGTTTTGGACTGCTGCGTACAGTTTGGACTGATGTGTCCCTCCCCTCTGCATTTGAAGTACACGATTGGTGGTCATTCTCCTTCCTTAACAACGGTTGCTGGTGTTGACGTCTTTCCATCATTATTAAATCTCCTCTTCTTGAAATTTCCACTACTATTGTCTTGGCCATGATTACCATCGAAGTGGTTACCATTTCTGGCATGTTGATTCCCTCCACGTTTGTTGTTACCACTTCAATGACTGCTACCACTAGTATTATCATTTTGTCGGTTGCTCTCTCTTAGTTGGGTTGACTCATTATCGTGCTGCAATAACTGAGTCCTATTCACAACATCTGAATACAAGTAAAGTTAGTGAGAAATGAGGTATTGACGTATCTCAGGTTTCAAACCTCTTAGAAACATTCACGTCATACGCTCCTCATTATCTACCAAATGGGATGCAAACCGAGACAACTCGGAAAACTTAGCCTCATACTGTGACACAGTCATGTTTTTTTCTTCCATCTTGATAAACTCCACCTCCTTCATGTGACGAATACTTTCGGGAAAGTACTTGTCGTTGAACAGTTCTTGGAACTTCTCCCAAGACATCTTCAGTGCGGTAGGTTGGGTATGCTTTACGGATTCCCACCAGTACTCTGCTTCTCCTCGCAACATGAAGGTGGCAAAGAGAACCTTTTGTTCCTCGGAGAATCCCAATACATCAAATATCTTGGTGATCTTCTTTATCCACGTCTTTGAACAGCTTAACGATTACCATCCATGAGTTGCCAGTGTTTCCACCTATATTATGGACAGGAGTCTCTCTCGCATGATGTTGCATGAATTGCAGAAAGCCTCTGAACATTCCATCGTTCATCATTTGGTCAGTGTTGTTGTTTGCATGAGGATTGTTGCCTTCCTTGCACACTGTCATGGTTATTTATCTTTGGTGACTAAACGGTCTCCTGTACTCCATTGCTTATCTCAATATTTTCAGATGCCATTTTCAAATATTGCCACAAAACAAGGGTTAATTGACATACCACATTTTATCTCTATATTCTGACCGACCAATTAAATAATAAATAAGCTTAGGTAGGTCACTGACTTAGTTTGCTCCTAGCTTTGAATTGCTTTAATCTTCACTAGGTCACCAGATATTCTGTGATTTGATATCACGTGCCTAAGGAATGCTATTTCCTTAAGCCTGAACTCGCATTTCTTCAACATGGCATAAATCTTGTTTTCACGAAGCTTTTGGAGTATCAGCCTCTAATGTTGCTCATGATCTTCACGGCTTTTGGAGTATATGAGGATGTCATCAATAAAGACAATCATAAAATGATCCAAATATTTCTTGAATACCCGGTTCATCATATCCATGAAGGTTGCAGGAGAATTAGTCAATCCAAAAGATATGACTAGGAATTCGTAATGCCCATACCGAGTTTTGAAAGCAGTATTTGGAATGTCATCAGTTTTAATCTTTAACTGGTGATATTTGGAATGAAGATCTATCTTTGAAAAGAATTTAGCGCTTTGAAATTGATCAAATAGGTCATCAATATGAGGCAACGGGTACCTATTTTTGATTGTGACATGATTCAACTCCTGATAATTAATACAAAGTCGCATACTCCCGTCTTTCTTCTTTACGAATAGAACATAAGCACCGCAAGGAGACGTACTAGGACAAATGAAATCGATGTCTAACAACTCCCGTAGTTGGGTTTTTAACTCCTGAAGTTCAATAGGAGCCATTCGATATGGGGCTTTGGAAATGGGTTTTGTACCGAGTTCAAGGTCAATATAAAACTTGATTTCATGCTTCGGGGCTAGACCAGGAAGTTCTTCAGGGAATACGTCAGGAAATTTATTAACAATAGAAATATCATTCAAATTTGACGTATTTTTATTTAAATCTGTGACATAGGCTAACAAAGCTTGACATTCATTTTTCAATAAACAAATAACTTTATGGCTTGATATGACAGTGATTGACTTTAGTGGTTTGGTTGCTTGAATTCGCATAATAGGTTAGTTAGGAATATGAAAGCTAACAACCTTAAGAAAATAATAAATTTTAGCATGATAATTAGTTAACCAATCAATCCCTAAAATCACAGCAAATGCAAGTATTTTCAAAGAGATAAGTTCGACAAGTAATATGAGGGTACCGATTTGAATCAAACATGATTTATAAATAGTGGATGTAATGAAGGTTTCTCCCAATGAAGTTTTAACAGATAAGTCAAAGTCTAATTTCTCCGGAGTTAAATTTAAACGTTGAGCGCAATTAGAATAAATAAAAGAATGGGTAGAACCGATATCAAATAAGGTATAGACTTTGCAAGAGTTTATGATTATCTTACCCCTGATAACCTCATTCGGGTTCCTCACTTTTTGGGAGGTCACGACAAACTCTCTCCCTTTAACTACTGTCTTTGACTTGTTTGGGATGACATTTTGTGTCACCACCCCAGCTGGACTTGTCTTCACTACATGACAAAATCATGCTAGTGTGCAGTTTGGACTGATGTGTCCCTCCCCTCTGTATATTTGTAGCATACGACCGGTGGTAGTTCTCCTTCCTTAACAACGAGTGATGGTGCTGACGTCTTTCCAATATTATTGAATCTCCTCTTCTTGAAATTTTCACTTCTATTATCTTGGCAAGGATTACCACTGAAGTGGTTACCATTTCTGGCATGTTGACTTCTTCCACGTTTATTGTCACCGCTTCGATGACTGCTACCACTGGTATTATCATTTTGTTGGCTGCTATCTCTTGGTTGGGTTGACCCATTATCGCGCTCCAATAACTAAGACCTATTCACAACATCTGAATACAAGAAAGTTTATGAGAAATGAGGTATTGATGTATTTTGGGTTTCAAACCTCGCAGAAATATTCATGTCATACGTTACTCATTATCTACCAAATGGGAAGGAAATCAGGACAACTCGACAAACTTAGCCTCGTACTACGACACGATCATATTATTTTGCTCTATCTTGATAAATTCCACCTCCTTCATGTGACGAATTCTTTTAGGAAAGTACTTGTCATTGAACAATTCTTGGAACTTCTCCCAAGACATCTTCAGTGCGATAGGTTGAGTACATTTTACAGATTCCCACCAGTAATCTGCCTCTCCTCTCAACATTAAAGTGACATCAAATCTGCTTAATCCACGTCTTCGCCTTAAGTGGTTTTGGCTTTCCTAAATACTCTGGTGGCCCTAGCTCCTTGAATTGCTTAGCGGTGACCATCCGTGAGTTGTTAATCTTTTCACCTGCATTTTTAATAGAAGTCTCTTTGGCTTGGTGTTGCATGAATTGGAAAAAGCTTCTAAATACCCAGTCGTTCATCATTTGGTCGATTTTGTTGTTTACATAAGGATTGTTGCTTTCCTGATGCACATTGTCCTGGTTATTAATCTGTGGTGACTCAACGATCTCCTGTTCTCCGCTGCTTATCTCAACATTTTTAGATGCCATTTTCAAATATTGCCACAAAACAAGGGTTAATTGACATACCACATATTATCCCTATATTCTGACCGACCAATTAAATAACAAATAAACTTAGGTAGGTCATACTAGCTAATGATTTACCCGCCTCTCCCTCCTAGTTCTAGTCTCAAATCTCAAAGAAGGATCATATCCTAGCTTCGATACCAACCCGTGACACCCCAAAATAGGTATACATCAACCATTCTGAGTCACTAAATACATGGTATAAAATTCAAGTACAATACGACAAACGTAAGCTGAGAGTTTTAACACGAATATTGTCTCGTAGATAATATCCAAACTCAAATATAGTCCTCATTATAATTATTATCAGACTATTTTATAAAATAGTGAGGACTATTCTAGCCACCATCTCGGACCATCACTCCATTCCCTGACTAGTCCCAACTATATTCTCATTTCCTGAAGAGAACAATGAAAACAAAGGGTGAGCTCAACTAGCCCAGTAAAGAATATTATGACTAAGATAATGCAGAATAAATTATCTTTAGCCTTTAATAATGTTAAACTGATAAAATACAATAGACAACAAGTTTAACTGCAGTGGAATAAACAATCCATTAGAAGAGTCACGTAGAGAATGATATCTACTATCTTCAATGATTTAAAAATTCATTATCAATATTTTATCGTTCAGACTCAACTCAATAAATAATTCACATCACTGAATTATCCACGCACTACGGGCCAAGAATTTTCATTATTATCACATCTATGAATTATCCATGCACTACGGATCAAGGATATTCGTATTATCACCAATGGTCATGATCACGCCAACTACTGTCCATCAATGCACTACGGGCCAATGAGAACTTTTACCACATCATTTGTAACATTACAGGTCATGATTATACCGATACATAGTCATAATCATACCAATCAACAATCCATCTATGCACTACGGGCCAAATATGACTTTCATCACAATATAAGCATGAGGATGATGACAATGATATAAGAATTCAATTAAATGTAAGTAAATGATAAATTTTAAAGATTTATAATTCAATTTATCCATAAATTCAATAATGTCCAAATTGTTAACATGATACTGCTTTGTGGAGTAAAATTCAGGAATAATATTTTATCAAAAATAATTTGGACAGAAAATAAATAAATTTTTGTCATGAATAGTACCCCGGGTGAATAGTACCCGAGTTTGATTTCTTTTCTGTCCAAATTATTTTTGATAAAATATTATTCCTGAATTTTACTCCACAAAGCAGTATCATGTTAACAATTTGGACATTATTGAATTATGGATAAATTGAATTATCATGTTAAATTTTGTATGAAAAGATTAAAATTTTGTATGAAATTATCCCGTGAATAGTACCCCGGTATGAAAAGATCAAAATTTAACAAGAATGTTCAGAAAAATATTCTTGTGAAACGATACTAGATGAAGCGCAAAGTTCAAAGATATTCTACTAATTTCAAGGAGTATAAAAGCAATACTTTAACAAAATGAGTGTATAATCTAGAATCTGAAACGAAATAATATTACTTGCATACTAGAGAGTGTGGAAGAAAATATTATTTCTTATGAATATTGAACAAAAATATTATCCCGTACCTTAAAAGGAGAGCATTTCAGACTAGTAAAGTAACAATATTCTTGAAGAAAACTTGTACTATTTTGTACGCTCAAAGCTTCCTTAAACTCAAAAGAAATACGCTCAATATTATAGAAGAAGAATTCTCTGATTTTGGTGTGATTTTCAATTCTAAACTGAGCATCCTATTTATAGGAGAATGGCAGGATACTATTTGAATATCACGGATGCATAGTGTGGTTCACGGGCACAACTTTGTTGAATTCACGTGAATTTTCTAATTTTTACTATGCATCGCTATGAAAACACTATGCAGACACTATGGAAACACTATACATAATATATATATATATTAACTTTCTACCGACAATTTTAAAAAATGGGTAAGTGGGGGTTCATATAATAATAAAATTTACAATAAATATTTCATAAAATACCCCTCTATTTATCTCAATTCACATGGATTCTCAAAACACATTTTTAATAACAGTCATAATTAATATTATAACTCAGAATATTAACAACCAGATCATTCACAGGAAAAGAGTGGGCTTTCCGATAAAGATTTCTTCTTATTGGCACGCAATTAGGTGACCAAACCCCTTTCCTCGACAGAACTTTCTAGACACCATCAATAATTCAAATAATAATATGAATAACTTTGTCGTCTCAATTATTGATTTAATAATATAAAATATTGTGCAATAAATGAATTAATAACGTGAGTTACTATACAACAATTACTGTGGCAATAATTGAATAAAACTATTTGCCTTCTCACGTATGCATCAATAATCAAAGATACTGTACAATATTGTGTGCTATTATGCATCCACGTGTATTACTGTACTTTTATCACATGGTATTTCAACAGTTAACGGTAAAACTTTTGCCATTTTTTTATAAAAAGTTATTTCTGTCATTTTCTAACTCCGAAAGTAATTCTGTTGTAAGGTCCACCAATAATTGTGCCGTCGTACGAATATTCCCTGATGAAACAAATATTCCCCGACCAAATGAATATTTTATGACAACTTGCATACTTTGCAAAATTTGTAAATATTACCCACAACTATAATATTTTATCAAATCCACACCATAATATTCAAAATGATATTTAGAGAAAATTATTCTTTATTCATAAAAGTTGGGGTCTTACAAGCTAAGTAATCTGGAATTGAAATATTGACCATATAATGTATAGATTTCAAGTTATTACTAGTCAAATTCCATTGACCGATCACATAAGTTGATTCCTGGAAATTCCAGAAATTCCCTAATAGTGGTCTGACAGCCGTTTGATCGGCTTAGATCTTCAATTTCTAATGTTGTTAGACTATTAGAGTGTCACACTTTTATACCCTGACATAGATACTAAAAATCTATTATAATAGATCACTTAAATAAGGAGCATAATGAAAGTTATTTATGGTCAAACCTCATTGACCGATCACGATTCTATTTTTTAGAAAACCCAAAAAACTTATGAATGCCTGATAGGTGTCTGGCAGTCTTTTAAATGACTTAAATCTCTCATTTAGGTTGTTATTAGGCTAAAACATTGTCACATTTTTCAACGTTACCATAACTACTACAACTTCAACCATTGAAACACCTAAAAAACACACAAATTGAAAGTTAATAGCGATTGTAAAGAGTTAACAGACCATGACTTTTGTTTCTGGAAAATCCAAAAAGGCACGAACAGTCTTAGGTGGCTGATTTCACACTTAATATATTTTGATTGTGTTATAGTTAGACACTAAGATTGACATACACTTGTACTACTACAAAAACACTATAAGACCCCAAATTTTATGAATAAATATTTAATTTTCTTAAAATATTTTTTTGAATATTATGGTGTGAATTTGATATAATGTTATAGTTGTGGATAATATTTACAAATTTTGCAAAGTAAGCAAGTTGTTATAAAATATTGGATTGGTCGGGGAATATTGGTACGACGGCACAATCATTAGTTGACCCCACAACGGAATTATTGTCGAAATGAGAAAATGGCAGAAATATCTTTTTATGAAAATAACGGCGAAAGTTTTACAATTAAACTGTTGGAATACTCGGTGGTAAAAGTACAATGTCTAGCGTGCTGTTATTGCACAAGAGAGAACACGATATTGATTATTGATGCTTACGTGAGAAGTCACTCGCTTTTGTTCAATTATTGCTTTCAATAATTGCTTTTATAGTATCTCACGTTATTTGATTCAATTATTGTCAATATTTTATATATTATTAAATTAATAATTGAGATGACAAGTTATTCATATTATTATCCTTGTAATTAACAATGTCTATAAAGTTCTATCGAGGAAAGAGGTTTGGTCACCTAATTGCACGCCAGTAGGGAGAAATCCTTATCGGAAAGCCCCCTCTTTCATGGGAACGATCTGGTTGTTAATATTGCGAGTTATAATAATAATGAATAAATGTTAAAAATATTGAGGGGATTTTTATGAAGTATTTGTTGTAGATTTTATATGGACCCCTATTTACCCAATTTTCAAAATAATAGATAAAAAGTTATTTGGTATATTTTTATATAATAAAAATTTTGGGCCACATGTGGGGGCCACATGTGGAAAAAATGATTTTGGAAATAGGGGGGAGAGTATCACGTGAGGAGGAGGAATATATATATATATATATATATATATATATATATATATATATGTATATGATGTGTGTGTGAATGGAAAGTGGTGGGTGAAAGTGATAGGTGTAAGGTGTGTGTGTGTGTGATAGTGAAATGTGTAAGATGTGTGTGTGTGATAGTGAAAGGTGTAAGGTGTGTGTGTGTGTGTGTAATGAGTGAGTGAGTGGTGGTGGAAAATCTGATGACAATGATGGTTATATATATATAGATTATAATATTTTGTTTTATGTGAATGATAGGCATCCGTGAATTACAAAGGCATTTGTGAATTGCATAAGACGTCCGTGATTTTATTTCCACTGTTGGTCCGCGATTTATATTGTAAATAGTATCCTTCCATTCTCCTATAAATAGGATACTTAGTTAGAATCAAAAATCACACCAGAATCAGAGAATTCTTCTCCTATAATATTAAGCGTATTTCTTTTGAGTTTTAGGAAGCTTTGAGTGTAGGAAACAATATACGTTTTCTTCAAAAATATCCACGCTCTACCAGTCAGAATACTTTTCTTTTTAAGGTAAGGGGTATTATTTATTTCATATTCGCTTACGATATTATTTTTCGTATTCGTAAGAAAATTTATTTCGTTCAATATTCGCAAGAAATATTATCTTTGTTTAATATTCGTAAGGAATATTATATTCGTTTAATATTCGTAAGGAATATTATTTTCGTTCAACAGTCGTAAGGGATATTATTTTTGTTCAATACTCATAAGAAATAATATTTTCTTCCATACTATGTAGTATGAAAGTAATATTATTTCGTTTCAGATTCTGAATTCTATACTCATTTAAATGTAGAATATCTTTGACATTTGCGCTTCATACTGTATCTTATCATGAAAATATTATTCTGAGCATTCTTGATAAGTTTTAACTTTTCATGCCGGAGTACTATTCACAGGATACTATTCCCGAAGTACTATTCACGGGGTACTATTCACTCAGGGTACTATTTATGAAAAAAATTGATTTCTTTTTGGTCCAAATCATTTTTTATACAATATTATTCTTGAACTTTACTGCACAAAGCAGTATCATGTTGACAATTTGGACGTTTTTGAATCCTGGATAAATTAAATTATAAATCTTTAAAATTTATCCTTACTTTCATTTAATTGAATTCTTATATCATTGTCATCATCCCCATGCTTATATTGTTATGAAAGTTATCTTTTGCTCGTAGTGCATAGATGGACTTGGTATGATTATGACTAGGGATTATTCAATATAATCATGACCGTAATGTTACCAAGGATGTGGTAAAAGTCCTCATTGGCCCGTAGTGCATTGATGGACAGTAGTTGGCATGATCATTATAATTGATGAAAACACGAATATCCTTGGCCCATAGTGCATGGATAATTCGTGGTCGCGATACTAATTAATATCCTTGGCCGTAGTGCAGGTGTGATTCAATGATGTGGATTATTTATTAAGAAGAGGTTCAGTGATAAAATTGATGATAAACTTTTGAAATCATAGAAGATAGTAGATTTCATCTCTACTTGACTCTTTTAATGGATTTCTTGTTCCACTGCAGTTAAACTTGATGTCTATTGTATTTTAACAGTTTAACACTGTTGAAGGCTAGCGATAATTTATTCTTCATTATCTTAGTCATAATATTTCTTACTGGGTTAGTTGAGCTCACCCTTTTGCTTTCATTGTTCTCTTTAGGAAATGAGAATGTAGCCAGAACTAGTTGGGGAATGGAGTGATGGTACGAGATGGTGGTTGTAGTGGTCCTCACTATTTTATAAAATAATGTGATAATAATTGTAATGGGGACTTTATTTGAGTTTGAATATTGTCTACAAGAAAATATTCATGTATAAACTCCCAGCTACGTTTTTGTCGTATCATATAAGGAAGGTTGTGATGCCCCCAAAAATAAGGTATACATCACCTATTCAAAGTCGCCAAATACATGGTACAAAAATACAAAAACAACTTAATAATATAACTGTCGTGTAAAATATGACAAAACATAGCTGAGAGTTTTAATACGAATATTGCCTTCCACACAATATCCATTCTCAATGGAGTCCTCATAACAATTAATATCACACTATCTTATAAAAATAGTGAGGACTACTATAGCCACCATCTCAGACCATCACTCCATTCCCCAACTCGTCCCAGCTATATTCTCATTTTCCTAAAGAGAACAGTGAAAGAAAAGGGTGAGCTTAACTAGCCCAGTAAGAAATATTATGACTAAGATAATGAAAAATAAATTATCCTTAGCCTTCAACAGTGTTAAACTGATAGAATATATCAGACATCAAGTTTAACTGCAGAGGAATAAGCAATCTATTAGAAGAGTCAAGTAGAACATGATATCTACTATCTTCTATGATATAAAAATGTTTTCATCAATTTTTATCACTGTAATACTCATCAACAGTTCTTTGTTATACCCAAAACAAAGAGAACTCTCATCACATGTCTTCACCTGAACCACCACATGTTATAATTAAATTCACAATTCATATTTATATCAGGTAAATCAACAGTTTCCCCTTGCCACAAAGGGTTAATAGAACATTTACTCAATATCCTTACCCCAAAGGCTAAAGATATTTAAATGTAATAACAATGATCATACCAATTAGTTGTCTACCTTTGCACTACGTGCCAAAGATATTCAACTATAAAACCAATTCTTTGAGACTCGACTAATAAATAATTCCATCATCGAATCATCCACGCACTACGGCCAAGGATATCCGCTAAGATCACCAAAGGGTCACGATCATGTCATACACATGTCCATCTTTTCACTACGGGCCAAAGCTATCAATTAACAATTCATCTTCGCACGTAAGCCAAAGATATACAACTGTAAAACCAATAATCAAAAGTCCATCTTTGCACGTAAGCCAAAGACGACTTTCATCACAATATAAGCATGAAGATGATGATAATGATATAAACATTAATCAAACAAAATCAATGATAAATATTAAAGACTTTAAATTTATCCAAATATTATCAATCACTTAATAAACTCATAATCTATTATTATTAATATTATAACAATATTTTAATTACTTCTTAAACTTATAAACAATTTATTTCAATTGTTTTCACATAATAACTAACATAATTCATCATAACACTTACTAATACTACATATACCCATGATTTTGATCAGTCCAATCCTTTTATAATGACTCTCATCATAATCAACATAAACAGATCATTTCCATAATTTAAGAAGGAATGAATACAAATGATCATTCACCATGCATGTGGTAATCCACAAAGATAGGTTATTCCAACAGAATAATAAATAATGGAATAACAGAAGAATTCACCATGCGTGCAATAGATTGCACAGACAGTTTATTCCCAACATAATAATAAATAATGGAACCCGTGTTCAAGTAAGAACGCATTACATGTGATATTCAAAGAATAATAAATAATGGAACCAAGTCAAAGCGTAAATTCGCATTCCATGGGTGATATTCCAAGAAAATAATAAAGACGGAACCGTGTCCAACAGTAAAAGCGTGATGAATAGGATATTCCAATGAATAATAAAGATTTGGAACCGAGTCCCAAGAAAACGCATGCATGTGATATATTCCTAGCGAATAATACGTAACGAAATAATGAAGAATTTCACCACGTATGCAGATTGAAGATAAATATGTTATTCCAACAGAATAACAAAGAATGGCATAACAACTCTTACGAGTATTGAAAGAAATAATTTTCTTCATGAATACGAAAGAATAATACCCCTTACGGGCACAACAAATAATATCCCTTACCTCAGAATAAAGTTGGATACTGGAATAGAGAGGTAGCAAACTTCTCTTCTTCTTTCTCTCTATAATTTCTCTTTATAATAAATGCTATATAGCTTTAGGGAATTGGTGAGAAATGAAGGAAGAATGAGCTTCTATTTATAAAAAAATATAGTTTCGATAATTGCACGTTTTGGGGATCGAAAAATTATAGAATAATACCTCCCACTTTTTCTTCATTTTTAATTTAGTCCTGCAAGTATTATCAAACTTGCACCACCTCCCTTAATAGTAAATCATGTGAATCAATAGTAAATCATGTGACTCAATAGTTCTAGACATGTGAAAATACGAATTACAGTATAATACCTCCATCTATACCTCCATCTTTAACTTAGGTATGCAAGTATTATCAATCTTGCACCAACTCCCCTAATAGTACCAGAATGTGATTCAATAGTACACACATGTGAACAAATAGTTATATAAGCATGTGAATTAGTTGCAATTAATTGCTCATTTATCTGATAAATTACTCGATTTATCAATATAACCCCCAGACATCAATTATCATCGGAATAGATGTCGATTTTAACTAACACCAATAATCCCAACACAATGGAACTATCAAATTCATCTTTAATCAACATGAAATTTTTCATCATTAATATTATAACTCACAATATTTAACAACCGTGTCGCTCCTGTGAAAGAGGGGCTTTCCAATAAGGATTTCTCCTATCATGCGCAATTAGGTGACCAAACCTCTCCTTGGCAGAACTTCTAGACATTGTAAATATTGCAATTTAATAATATGAATAACTTTGTCGTCTCAATTATTGATTTAATAATATATCATATAATGCAGATGATATTGTGACAATAATCGAATCAATAATATGAGAGATATGATGGATCAATTACTGTAGCAATAATTGAGTATAACTGAGTGACTTATCACGTAAGCATCAATAATCAAAGATATTGTACAATACCGTGTCCCACTGTGCAACCACGCATATTACTATACTTTTATCAATTTAACCATTTACTAAATAGAATAATAATTATAAAAATTGAATACTTTCATTTCATAAAATTTGGGGTCTTACAATCTCCCCTCCTTATGAAATTTCGCCCTCGAAATTTACGTACTTACTTGGAAATATGAAGAGATAAGGATTTCAAATTCTAGCTCACAGTCTCCTGTATTTTAGATATCATTCTATAATATAGCTTCAAAATAAAGGTTAATTAACATAGCACATATTATCCCTATACTCTGACCGACCAACTAAATACCAAATAAACTTAGGTAGGTCATGCTAGCGAAGGAATTCCCCGTCTCTCCCCTCTTAGTTCTTGTCTCTCATCTCAGCCAGGGATCATATCCCTAAGCTTTGATACCAACTGTGACGCCCCCAAAACATGTATACATCACCCATCTTGGGTCGCCACTTACATGGTACAAAAATACAAAAACAACTTAATAATACAACTATCGTGTAAAATACGAAAAAACAT
Source organism: Panax ginseng (assembly GCA_020205605.1). Classification (NCBI taxonomy): domain Eukaryota; kingdom Viridiplantae; phylum Streptophyta; class Magnoliopsida; order Apiales; family Araliaceae; genus Panax; species Panax ginseng. Next base: position 84,699,771 of record CM035139.1, on the reverse strand, counting down.
AGCTGAGAGTTTTAATACGAATATTGCCTTCCAGACAATATCCATTCTCAATGGAGTCCACATTACAATTAATATCACACTATCTTATAAAAATAGCGAGGACTACTACAGCCACCATCTCGGACCATCACTCCATTCCCCAACTCATCCCAGCTATATTCTCATTTTCCTGAAGAGAAAAATGAAAGAAAAGGGTGAGCTCAACTAGCCCAATAAGAAATATTATGACTAAGATAATGCAAAATAAATTTTCCTTAGCGTTCAACAGTGTTAAACTGATAGAATATAACAGATATCAAGTTTAACTGCAGCGGAATAAGCAATCCATTAGAAGAGTCAAGTAGAACATGATATCTACTATCTTCTATGATATAAAAATGTTTTTATCAATTTTTATCACTGTAATACTCATCAACAGTTCTTTGTTATACCCAAAACAAAGAGAACTCTCATCACATGTCTTCACCTGAACCACCACAGGTTATAATTAAATTCACAATTCATATTTATATCAGGTAAATCAATAGTTTCCCCTTGCCACAAAGGGTTAATAGAACGTTTACTCAATATCCTTACCCCAAAGGCTAAAGATATTCAAATGTAATAACAATGATCATACCAATTAGTTGTCTACCTTTGCACTACGTGCCAAAGATATTCAACTATAAAACAAATCGCTGAGACTCAGCTTAATAAATAATTCCCATCATCGAATCATCCCTGTACTACGGGCCAAGGATATCCGTTAGTATCACCAGTGGTCACGATCATGTCATACACATGTCCATCTTTTCACTACGGGCCAAAGCTATCAATTAACAATTCATCTTTGCACGTAAGCCAAAGATATACAACTGTAAAACCAATAATCAACAGTCCATCTTTGCACGTAAGCCAAAGACGACTTTCATCACAATATAAGCATGAAGATGATGATAATGATATAAGCATTAATCAAACAAAATCAAGGATAAATATTAAAGACTTTAAATTTATCAAAATATTATCAATCACTTAATAAACTCATAATTTAATATTATTAATATTATAACAATATTTTAATCACTTCTTAAACTTATAAACATTTTATTTCAATTGTTTACACTTTACCACATAATGCATTTAATCATTCAAAAATGCCATACTCATAAGATTTCATCACCAGTGATCAAATTCCTCATCAAAAATCAGCATATTCCTTATATAGGATTCCCAAGCCATAAAATCCTATTTTCCAACTTTGTTACTTCACATAACATATTTAACTCATATGTTCGTAACTAAACCATTTTCATGAAAAATACCAAATCAGTCCCAAAAATATTTCTTTCGGGATTTATCGTAATATAGTCCCATAATGAACATATATTTTTCTCGAAATTTTAAAAATTCATTTACTATTTTTCAAAATCAATTTCTAATTAATTCCTTAAGAAATTAACTACCTCAAGGTTAACTTCAGAAATTCCCAAATCTTAGCAGGATCTTACACATGTTAATGTGAGCTTTTAGTTTAAATTCCATGGTCATCGGAGTTATAGAACTCCGGTTATAGCTTTTTTCGTCAGAAAAAACCTAAATATTGAAATGGTCATAACTTGCTCATTTTAAGTCGGAATGTTCTCATTTTTGGACAGGAGGTATTTTATACCGTATAATTTCATGTCCCAAAAGGCTGGAATTTTTCTCACAAATTAAGTGGCCGAAAATGCCCTTTTAAAATTCTAGACAGTAGCTTTTTAAGCATTTCTAGATTTTTTTATCCTTTACTAAAATCATTCCACACGAAAATCTATAAATCTTTTTTAAGTGATTCCACTCGGATAAGTTAGCAAACTCAAAGATATAACTCTAGGACTTGACCACACTCAAAAATTCGAAATATAATAGGAGATATGGTCAATTAAATTTCATGTTCCATTTTCACCAAAATCTGATTTTCAACTCTTTGTGATTTCTAAGAAACTTTCATGTTTTCACATAATAACTAACATAACTCATCATAACACTTACTAATACTACATATACCCATGGTTTTCATCAGTCCAATACTTTTATTATGACTCTCATTATAATCAACGTAAACAGATCATTTCCATAATTTTAGACTGCACAGACAGGTTATTCCCAACGGAATAATAAATAATGGAACCAGTCCCACAGAAAGCGCATGCATGTGATATTATGACGAATAATAAATAATGGAATCGAATTCGGCGAAATTAAGATCGATAAGATATTCCAATAGAATAATAAAGACGAAACCAGGTCCGGCGTAAAACGCATAGACAGGATATTCCGACAGAATAATACAGAACGGAATAATAGAAGAATTTCACCATGTATGCGGTACTTCGCATAAATAGGTTATTTTAACAGAATAACAAAGAATGGAATAACAACTCTTACGAGTATTGAAAGAAATAATTTTCTTCATGAATACGAAAGAATAATACCCCTTACGGGTACAACAAATAATATCCCTTACCTCAGAATAAAGCTGGATACTGGAATAGAGAGGTAGCAAACTTCTCTTCTTCTTTCTCTCTATAATTTCTCTCTATAATAAATGCTATATAGCTTTAGCGAATTGGTGAGAAATGAAGGAAGAATGAGTTTCTATTTATAAAAAAATATAGTTTCAATAATTGCACGTTTTGGGGCTCGAAAAATTATAGAATAATACCTCCCACTTTTTCTTCATTTTTAATTTTGTCCTGCAAGTATTATCAAACTTGCACCACCTCCCCTAATAGTAAATCATGTGAATCAATAGTAAATCATGTGACTCAATAGTTCTAGACATGTGAAAATACGAATTACAGTATAATACCTCCATCTATACCACCATATTTAACTTAGTCATGCAAGTATTATCAATCTTGCACCAACTCCCCTAATAGTACCAAAATATGATTCAATAGTACACATATGTGAACAAATAGTTATATAAGCATGTGAATTAGTAGAAATTAATTGTTCATTTATCTGATAAATTACTCAATTTATCAATATAACCCCCAGACATCAATTATCATCGGAATAGATGTCGATTTCAACTAACACCAATAATCCCAACACAATGGAACTATCAAATTCATCTTTAATCAACACAAACTTATTCATCATTAATATTATAACTCACAATATTTAACAACCAGGTCGTTCCCAGGAAAGAGGGGGCTTTCCAATAAGGATTTCTCCCTATTGGCGTGCAATTAGGTGACCAAACCTCTCCTTGCGCGTAAACTTCTAGACATTGTAAATATTGCAATTTAATAATATGAATAACTTTGTCGTCTCAATTATTGATTTAATAATATATCATATAATGCAGATGATACTATGATAATAATCGAATCAATAATATGAGAGATATGATGCAGCAATTACTGTAGCAATAATTGAGTATAACTGAGTGACTTATCACATAAGCATCAATAATCAAAGATATTGTACAATATCATGTGCCACTGTGCAACCACATATATTACTGTACTTTTATTAAATTAACTATTTACTAAATAGAATAATAATTATTCAAATTGAATACTTTCATTTCATAAAATTTGGGGTCTTACAAAGGTTGTATTCAAATTCTGTACCATTTATTTGGCGACTCAGAATAGGTGATGTATACCATTTTTGGGGGCGTCACAGTTGGTGTTAAAGCTTAGGGATATGATCCCTGGCTGAGATGTGAGACTAGAACTAGGAGGGGAGAGACGGGTAATTCCTTCGCTAGTATGACCTACCTAAGTTTATTTGCTATGTAATTGGTCGATCAGAATATAGGGATAATATGGTGCATGTTAATTAACCCTTGTTTTGTGGCAGTATTTGAAAATAACATCCGAGAATGTTGAGAATAGCAATGGAGCACATGAGACCGTTGAATCACCAATGATCAATAATGAGGATAATGTGCATTAGGAAGGAAACAATCCTTATACAAACAACAACACCGACCAAATGATGACCAACGGAATGTTTAGGAGCTTTCTGAAATTCGTGCAACATCAGGCAAGAAAGACTCCTGTTCAAAATGCAGGTGGAAACACTGGCAACTCTCGGACGGTCACCGCTAAGCAATTCAAGGAGCTGGGACCACCGGAGTTTTTGGGAAAGCCAGAACCACTTAAGGCGGAGACGTGGATAAAGAAGATCATCGAGATATTTGATGTCTTGGAATGCTCAGAGGAGCAAAGGGTTCCCTTCGCCACCTTTATGTTGCGAAGATGCAGATTACTGGTGGGAATCTATAAAACATACCCAGCCTGACGCACTCAAGATTTCTTGGTAGAAGTTCCAAGAATTGTTCAACGACAAGTACTTTCCCGAAAGTATTCGTCACATGAAGGAGGTGGAATTCATCAAGCTAAAGAAAAACACTATGACCGTGTTGCAGTACGAAGCTAAGTTTGCCGAGTTATCCCAGTTTGCATCCCATTTGGTAGATAATGAGGAGAGAATGACGTGAATGTTTCTGCGAGGTTTGAAATCCGTAATACATCAATACCTCACTTCTCACAAACTTTGCTTGTATTCAGATGTTATGAATAAGACAACCCAACCAAGAGATAGCAGCCGACAAATCGATAATACCAATGATAGCAGTCATCGAAGCGGTGACAACAAACATGGAGGGAATCAATATGCCAGAAATGGTAACCACTTCGGTGGTAATCATGGCCAGGATAATAGGAAATGTGAACTAAGTGAGAACAACTTCAAGAAGAGAAGGTTCAATAATGATGGAAAGACAGTGCACCCATTTCCAAGGAAGAAGAACGACCACCGGTCGTATGTTTTAAATGTGGACAGGAGGGACACATCCGTCCAAACTGTACGCAGCAACCCAAAACGTGTTTCAATTGTGGAAGAGAAGGTCACCTAGCTCGATTTTGTCATGTAGTGAAGTGAAGTCAAGTCCAGCTGGGATAGTGACGCCAATGGATTTCCCAGACAAGTCAAAGCCGGTAGTTTAAGTGAAAGTGTTTGTCGAGAAACCTAAAAAAAGTTATCACGGGTAAGTTAATCATAAACTCTTACGAAGTCTATACCTTATTTGATACCTATTCTACCCACTCTTTTATTTTACCTACTTGTGCTCAACATTTAAATTTAACTCTAGAGAAATTAGACCATAACTTATCTGTTGAAACTCTATTGGGAGAAACCTTCATTACATCCACTATTTATAAGTCCTGTTTGATTCAAATCGACACCCTCACGTTACTTGTCGATCCTCTCTCTTTAAAAATACTTGCCTTTGATGTGATTTTGGGAATCAACTGGTTAACTATTCATTATGCTAAAATTGATTATTTTTGTAAGGTTGTTAGTTTTCATATTCCTAACCAACCTGTTATGTGAATTCAAGCAACCAAACAACTAAAGTTAATCACTATCATATTAAGCCATAAGTAAAAGCCCCGAACCTTTCGCTGGTGACTTCCAAGTCTTGGATTTCATCGAAGCCAGACTTTCCATAGGGGACGCCATGAACAACGGTGGAAAGTTGATAGGTATCGATGCGACGTGATATCCAAGTCTTGGATGAGAGTCACAGTTTTGAATGATATTTCTATCGTTAATAAATTTCTTGATGTATTCCCTGAAGACTTCTTGCCCTACCCCAGGGTGTGAAATAAAATTTTGTATAGACCCCAGTACAAAACCCATTTCTAAAACCCTCAAATATTTCTTCACCCAAAACAAACGTAACATGCGCCAAAGATGTTGGCTCGAGCTGTTGAAGGATTGCGATATATCATACCATTCAATACCATCCTACGAAAAAAGCGAACAGCGAGAGTCAGCGCGATTTAATAGAAGATCGTGTCTGCGATTCTGAGTGTGACGTTGTTAACACAAAAACCCATTTTGTATGACTTACAAAAGATAGAGATAGAGTTAAAGACTCCAAGAACCTATATAAAGATAGTGAATATACAATTAGAACTGACTTTAATCGATAAAGTTAAAGCCGCTCAAGCTATAGACTCCGAGCTGATGAATGTGAAGAAGAAGGTTCAAGAAGGCGTTATTCTAGAAGCAAGAACGTTGAAGAAGAGAGGAAATCCAAACCCTCGATTTAATTGGCCCATTTGAAATCCTCGATCGAGTAGGAACTGTGGCCTATAGACTCGCCTTACCACTAAGTATGTTGCGTGTTCATAATGCTTTTCACGTACCGATGTTACCTAAATATGTGGATGACCCAAACCACATTATTAATTTAGAACTAGACGAAATAGCAGAAGATTTAACGTATGAGGTGATACATGTTAAAATCTTGGATAAAAAGAAACATAATCTATGCTCAAAGGTTATACTTCAAGAATTAGAATCTGAAATGAGAACAAGGTATCCTTACCTGTTCGTCATACCAAGTATGTACGTCAATTTTGAGGATGAAATTTCATAAGAAGGGAAGGTTGTAAGACCCCAAATTTTATGAATAAAGATTTAATTTTCTTGAAATATTTTTTTGAATATTGTGGTGTGGATTTGATATAATGTTATAGTTGGGGGTAATATTTTAAAATTTTGCAAAGTAAGCAAGTAATTATAAAATATTCGATTGGTCGGGAATATTCGTTTTAACAGGGAATATTTATACGATGACACAATCATTAGTGGACCCCACAACAGAATTATTGTCTGAATGAGAATGTCTTTTTATGAAAATAACTGCGAAAGTTTTACCGTTAAGCTATTGGAATACCCGGTGGTAAAAATACAGTAATACACGTGGTTGCATAGTAGCACACGGTATTGATTATTGATGCTTACGTGAGAAGTCACTCAGTTTTATTTAATTATTGCTACAGTAATTGTTGCTTAGTATCTCATGTTATTTGATTCAATTATTGTCAATATTTTATATATTATTAAATCAATAATTGAGATGACAAGTTATTCATATTATTATCTGCATAATTAATAATGTCTAGAAAGTTCTGTTGAGGAAAGGGGTTTGGTCACCTAATTGTGAGCCAATAGGGAGAAATCCTTATCGGAAAGCCCTCTCTTTCTTGGGAACGATCTGGTTGTTAATATTACGAGTTATAATAATAATAAATAAATGTTGTTAAAAATATTGAGGAGATTTTTATGAAGTATTTGTTATAAATTTTATATGGGCCCCTATTTACCCATTTTTTAAAATAATCGGTAGAAAGTTATTAGGAATATTTTTATATAATAAAGGAGGGGCCACATATGGGGGCCACATGTGGGGCCCACGTGTGGGAGAAATGATTTTGGAAATGGATGGGGGAAAGAGTATACGTAAAGGGGAGGAATATATATATATATATATATATATATATATATATATATATATATATATATAATAAGTATGGGATGTGTGTGTATATATATATATATATATATATATATATATATATATATAATATATGATGTATGTGTGTGGAAAGTGATAGGTGTAAGGGGTGTGTGTGTGTGATAGTGAAATGTGTAAGATGTGTGTGTGTGTGTGTGTGATAGTGAAAGGTGTAAGGTGTGTGTGTGTGTGTAATGAGTGAGTGGTGGTGGAAAAACTGATGAAAGTGATGGTTATATATATATATAGGTTATAAAGTTTTGTTTTATGTGAATGATAGGCATCCGTGAATTGCAAAAGCATTCGTGAATTGCAAAGGCATTTGTGAATTGCATAAGACGTCCATGATTTTATTTCCACTGTTGGTCCATGATTTATATTCTAAATAGTATCCTTCCATTCTCCTATAAATAGGATGCTTAGTTAGAATTGAAAATCACACCAGAATCAGAGAATTATTCTTCTATAGTATTGAGCGTATTTCTTTCGAGTTTTAGGAAGCTTTAAGCGTAGAAAACAGTATAAGTTTTCTTCAGGAATATCCACGCTCTACCAGTCGGAATACTCTTCTTTTTAAGGTAAGGGGTATTATTTATTTCATATTCTCTTTAGATATTATTTTTCGTATTCGTAAGAAATTTTATTTCGTTCAATATTCGCAAGAAATATTAACTTCTTTTAATATTCGTAAGGAATATTATATTTGTTTAATATTCGTAAGTATATTCATAAGTATATTATTTTCGTTCAACAGTCGTAAGGGATATTAGTTTTGTTTAATACTCGTAAGAAATAATATTTTCTTCCATACTTTGTAGTATGTAAATAATATTATTTCGTTTCAGATTCTGAATTCTATACTCATTTTGTTAAGTTTTGGTTTCTATACTCCATGGAATTAGTAGAATAACCTTGACATTTGCGCTTCATCCTGTATCTTTTCAAGAAAATATTATTCTGAGCATTCTTAATAAGTTTTAACTTTTCATGCCAAAGTACTATTCACAGAATACTATTCTCAAAGTACTATTCACGGGGTACTATTCAGTCAAGTACTATTCACCCAGGGTACTATTCATGACAAAAATTAATTTCTTTTCGGTCCAAATCATTTTTGATACAATATTATTCTTGAACTTTACTCCACAAAGAAGTATCATGTTGACAATTTAGACGTTTTTGAATTCTAGAGAAATTAAATTATAAATCTTTAAAATTTATCCTTTACTTTCATTTAATTAAATTCTTATATCATTGTCATCATCCTCATGCTTATATTGTTATGAAAGTCATCTTTGGCCCATAGTGCATTGATGGACTTGGTATGATTATGACCATAGATTATTCGGTATAATCATGATCGTAATGTTACAAATGATGTGGTAAAAGTTCTCATTGGCCCATAGTGCATTGATGGACAGTGGTTAGCATGATCATGACCATTGATAAAAACACGAATATCCTTGGCCCGTAGTGCATGGATAATTCGTGGTCGTGATACTAATGAATATCCTTGGCCGTAGTGCAGGGGTGATTTGATGACGTGGATTATTTATTAAGATGAGTCTCAGCGATAAAATTGATGATAAACTTTCTAAATCATAGAAGATAGTAGATTTCATGTTCTACTTGACTCTTCTAATGGATTGCTTTGTTCATTGCCGCAGCTTAAACTTGATGTCTATTGTATTTTATCGCTTTAACACTGCTTGAAGGCTAACGACAATTTATTCTACATTATCTTAGTCATAATATTTCTTCTTGGGCTAGTTAGACTCACCTTTTTTCTTTCATTGTTCTCTTGAAATAAGAACGTTCTTAAGGACTAATCGGGAATGAGGTGATGGTCCCAGATGGTGGTCAGAGTGGTCCTCACTATTTTATAAAATAGTGTGATAATAATTAGAATGAGGACTTTATTTGAGTTTGAATCATCTACTAGACAATATTCGTATAAACTCTCTCAACCTATGTTTTTGTCGTATTATATAAGGAAGGTTGTATTTAAATTCTGTACCATATATTTGGCGACTCAGAATAGGTGATGTATACCTATTTTGGGGCGTCACAAACACTACATTTTGGTTACACTTACAAGCCCAGAAGGTTAACATGTTGCAAGCTATGTGAGGTCAAAGTAGGTTGTCAGAGTTGTTCTTCATAGCTCAAGAACACATTCAGCCACACTATCTGTCGCAATAGACTATAGCGACGGTTGCTAATAAAATTAATAATAATAATTAAAATAAATGGAAATAAATAATTAACAATAATTACTAAATAAATTTTAAAATACATTTTAATTAATAAATAACTTTTAATATTTTGACTTAAATTTTATTAATATTTTAATATGAATGATAATAAAATTATTTAATTAAATAATATTACTTGATTTAAAAATTATTATAAAGGATAATTAATGATATAAAATAATATTAAATCATTATGAATGATTATCAATAATAATAAATCTCTTGAAAATAATACTAATGATTTAAAATTATTATCAATAATAATAAATTATTTAAAAATCATTATAAATGATTATTAATTATGTAGAAATAATACTAATGATTTAAAAATCATTATGAATGATTATTAATTATTTAAAAATGATATTAATATTTTAAAAATCATTATGATAGATAATTAACTGTTTAAAAATTATTATGAGCTTCTAAAAATATTATAAATGATAATTAAGTTATCTAAAATAATAATAAAGCTTTTAAATAAAGTTTTATTGAAAAACTAACTTGATAATTATCTGATAAATTAATACGACACCGAATGGACATCAAAATCAACCAAGAATTAAATAGCTTGATTAGATATTATTCTTATATGTTCTAATGACTGTTATAAATATATGGTAATATATTTAGGTTATGAAACTACGTACTTTAGATAGGCATTAAATAGTTATTCTTCGATCAGACAAGTTTTTTCGCACTATGTGCAAACTTTATATTTCAATGCAAGTTTTCTAACTTCATTTAATTTTTGTATTAAATGTAAGTCTTATATTTTTGCGTTATGAACATGTTACAAACATTATTCATGATATCTATGATTGAAAAGTTATTGTTTCTTGTTCAAGCATAACCAAATAAAAAGAGTTGTTATTTGCGTAAAATGAGTTTGACTTGCTATCAAATCATAGACTGTGATGAAACCAAAAATGTTTGGTGCAAATATATATACTGATACTATTTATGACTAGCAATTATTTATTTACTGGGGGTTATTTATGACCGGTAATTATTTATTGACCTAGGGTTATTTATGATCGGCATTTGTAGCAATGACCGGAGGTTATTAAAATAGGATGATATGCATACTTCTAGGGTGTCTAGTTGAACAAATTAACCCTGGTGGGTAAGTCTTTATGACTGACAAAAACTCATAATGTGTCGGGTTTGACATATCAAACTTTAGTGTATATTTGTGAAAAAAAATAATGAACTATATGTTCATTCAATTCAGATTCAGTGTGAGTATAATGTATAACTTGTTTTAAACTTGTTAAGCTTTCTGTACCTCATCCTTGCAAATATTCTTTTCCATTTGTAATCAGGAATAATGTACCCGGCAGTTCCAGTACTTGTGGATATGAAAGCTTAAGACATAGTTATCCTTTTTGAAGACTCTGATGTAATAGTTAACTAAATTTGGGATTCATGTAATTATATGTTAAGTTGTGTAATATATTATTAGTTTTCAAACATTGCTTAGTTTTACCTTTCTAAAGAAAATAGAAAAAAGAACAGTATCTATATGAACTATACATCTGAATGAGAGTATTGAATGATCTTGTGAGTTCTATACGAATTGAGGTTACGCCCCTCAGTTTCAAGAACAATCTTACCATTCATACTTTGAATGTCAAATAGATAGAGATTATTGACATGAAAGAAATTTTCTTGAGATTATAAATCTATACATCCAAATGAGGGTATTCATATAAAGTAATTGTTCTAACGAGAACTACTATCTGTCATGGAATACTATGAATTTTGGATTTATAGAAATTATTATCTTATGAATGTTTACGTGAGCACCAAATTTGCTACATGGAATGTAGAGAATTTGGGGGCATCACAAGATTTATAAGATTTTTGTACCAAGATAATTGGTTTGGAGCGTTTTCTAACACATGATATTAGTCTAGCATAGTCAAATGGCTTAGACAACTTTTATAATACATTTTGGAACAATAAGTTCAATGCAACATGAATCGAGATATATAATAAACTTTCGAATATGAATAACGATTCATACGAATATAAAAATTGCTCAATATGGATATAGTTGGTATAACAATGATTCAAAGTTTTCACAATATGAGATAAGGTTTGGATACTTTCGTTCTATATAAGAACGAAGTTAGGGAACTTGCCTGATATGTAGTTACCAATCTTAAGCTTATAATCACTTCAATGAACTAAGTTATCCTATTAACATATATAGTTATACACATTCATTAGATACACAAGCTCGAAACATAAATTATCTCATGGACATTCTTAATATATATGTTAAGTATATACATAAGTCTATACAATCAGTCTATGTATATCAAATCATGAATTTCTTAATCAATATCATCTTTATCACATTTAGGTATCTTTTACGAGTTTAACATCTTCATGCTATCTTATCACCATACATAATAAGTCTCTAATTACAAGCTTAGAATAATAAAATAACCAAGCCACCATGATTAAAATACAAATAAAACAAGTCAAACCAAACTGCAGGAGGGTGCAGCTGCGCTTTGGTTAGGCTTAGGGACGATGCAGCTTGTTGTCCTCTAGGCAGACCAGATTTGAGCTTTTTCTCTCCTGGTTTTAGTCCATTATTTATCATACCAAGACATTAACAAATGACATGCAGACATGTTAAAGGGTTTTGCATACTTGTATGAGCATTCCAAGTAAAACTTTACACGTTAAGGTCTTTGTTTAAAATTTCTAATGAATTAATGCAAAATAAGGTCATGAAGTCAGAAAGCCTACTATGTTAACCATGGATCCATATGAAGAGGTCATATATTCTGTAATATGCATGTTTGCATGTGTTCATACTATTTATGCATAGTTAGCATTGTTTATTGTAACGCCCCCATATCTATACTCCCACGATATTCGATATAGTGCTTACTATGAATCAATATATAATGCATTTAAATCTATACACCCATGGTATCTTATTACAAGATTACATTAAATAGAGGGACTATGAACTGTATCTGTGACTAGAGTCTATCTATCCAAAATTCAGAGTACCAGTAATAACATGAACAGTCCATATTACCAATACCCTCACCTAGATGTATAGTCTATGCCAAGAGAATTTATACTATCGTATTGATAGTAACTATCTATCCAAAATTCAGAGTATCAATAACAACATGAACAATCCATGTTATTAATACCCTCACTCAGATAAATAGTTCCCAAGGATCTCAACTTGATTCGAAGAATTCTAATTTTTACATCTATATATGTAAGAAAACACGGTTGCAGAAATAAAAGATGTTATATATATATATATATATATATATATCATAATATTAATATTCGATTACATGATTCTCATAACGAGTTTCTTATTACAAGGTATTCAAACAGACAAGAATATAATCTAATCTAAGCAGGGACGCTTCCCTTTATCTACTCCAGATGTTCCAAGGTTATCATAAAAAACTGCAAAGGGAATAATTTGCAAGGGTGAGCGATGACATGCTCAGCATGTTTTGTATTTATAACAATATATGATTTGACTGATAGTTATCATATTCTAAAAATTTGAAGTAAAACGTGGATCTCGATCTGATACTATGGAAACAAGTACTCCATGCCCAGAGATAATTTCATTGAAGTACAGTTTGGCAAGATGATCTAAGTTATGAGTAATTTTAATAGGTAAAAAGTGAGCTGATTTTGTTAAATGGTCAACTATTACCCAAATGGCATTATGGCCCTTTTGTGTAGCTGGAAGACCAACAACAAAATCCATAGTTATATGTTCCCACTTCCACTCAAGGATTGGTAAGGGTTGAAGTAAACCACTCGGCTTTTGATGTTCAGCCTTAACCCTTTGACACGTGAGACATTTACTTACCCATTCAGCTATTTCTCTTTTCATATTTGACCACCAAAAGTGTTGACTTAAATCCTTGTACATTTTAGTACTGCCAGGATGTATGGAAAATTTAGAATTATGAGCTTCGTTCAAAATTTTGCCTTTTAAAGCTTGATTTAACGGAAACCAGATTCTATCTTCATATCTTATTATTCCATCCTTATCTGTTCTGAATTTGTTATACTTGACATGATTTATATTAGACTTATACTTCTTACATTCATCATATTTTTCTTGTATCTCTTTTACTTTGTTAAGCAGAGATGAACTCCCTCTAAAATGTATAATTTTTTGGTAGAGGTAGTTGGACATTCCACCTCAATTTCTAAATTTTCAAAGTCTTTTATTAACCTATCATTGGTGGTTAATACATTTAATTTCTCGTGATTCTTTCTACTTAACGCATCAACTACAACACTGGCTTTACTAGGATGATATAAGATTTCACAGTCAAAATCCTTTATTAGTTCTAACCATCGTCTCTGTCTTAAATTTAATTCCTTTTGTGTAAAAATATATTTTAGACTTTTATGATCTGTATATATCTCACACTTCTCTTCGTACAAATAATGTCTCAAAATTTTTAGAGCAAAAACTACTGTGGCTAACTCTAGGTCATGAGTAGGATACCTCTTCTCATAATCTTTGAGTTGTCGTGATGCATAAGCTATCACTTTACCATGTTGCATCAACACACACCCTAAACCTTTGTGTGATGCGTCACTATATACTACAAGGCCTCCTGTAGTATCTGGTAAGGATAACACTGGAGCCATGCTCAGTCGCTTCTTCAACTCTTGGAAGCTTTCCTCACATTTATCTATCTAGACGTATTTCACTGTGTTTCGAGTTAAATTGGTTAATGGGGTTGCTATTTTTGAAAAATCTTTTATAAACCGTCGATAATAACCCACTAAACCAAGAAAACTTCGTACTCCTGTTGGAGTTGTTGGTTGTTCCCAATTCACAACCGTTTCGATCTTAGCTGGATCTACAGATATTGCATTCTTGTCAATTAAGTGACCTAAAAATTGAACTCTCTTTAACCAGAATTCACACTTGGAAAATTTGCATAAAGTTATTCCTTTCATAATATCTCCAAAATGACTCTAAAGTGTTCACTATGCTCTTCCCGTGTTTTCGAGTATACCAGAATATCGTCGATAAACACTACAATAAATTTGTCCAAGCATGGTTTAAACACTCGATTCATTAAATCCATAAATGTTGCCAGTGTATTTGTCAATCCAAAAGACATTACAAGAAACTTATAATGTCCATAGCGTTTCCTAAACGCTGTTTTTGGCACATCCTCCTTTCTTACCTTTAATTGATGATAACATGTTCTAAGGTCAATTTTTGAAAAATGTTTGGCCCCCTTTAATTGGTCAAACAAATCATCAATCCCTGGTAAAGGATATTTATTCTTAATAGTTAATTTATTTAGCTCTCTATAGTTTATACATAGTCTCATAGTTCCATCATTCTTCTTTACAAACAACACTGGTGCTCCCCAAGGTGAAACACTAGGTTGTACGTACTTTTTATCTAAGTGTTCCTGTAATTGTATTAGTAACTCTTTCAGTTCTATAGGTGCCATTCTATATGGTGCCTTAGAAACTGGTGACGTTCCTGGTGCAATATTAATGACTAACTCAATTTCCCTATCTGGAGGTAAACCTGGTAAGTCATCCGAAAACACATCGGAAAAATCCTTAACTATAGGTATTTGATCTAGTTTTACTCCTTCTTGTCGAGTATCAACTATATAGGCCAAATATCCTAAACAACCCTTTCTAAGTAATTTTTCTGCCTGAATTATTGTCAAACATCGAGAATGCTTAGGTGAACAACTACCGTTGAACACTACCTTTGACTTCGAAGCAGTCAAAAGGTTTATACGCTTTTGATGACAATCAATCATCGCGTTATGGTTAACTAACCAATCCATTCCTAAAATTACATCAAATTCTCCCAAGTGAATTATTATCAAATCTACTTTAAAATTATGTCCTTTTATTAGCACACTACAGTTCCTGTATATAGTTTTAACCGGAATCCTTTCATTATTAGCGATTTTCTACATAAAATGGTTTGTCTAAATTTTCACATGGTATATTTAAGTTTGTAGAAATATTTTTAGACACAAAAGAACATGTAGCACCAGAATCAAATAACACATATGCATTTAAAGTGTTGATAGGGATGATACCTGTCACCACGTCCTATGAAGCAACAACATCCCTCACCGACATATTAAATGTTCTCGCGGTAGGTCGATTCTGAACCCCAACTGCAGCTACTGTTGACTAATTATTCTATGGTACTCTATTCCCCCTTCCTCCTTGGTTCTTAGGTTTAGGACAATTCTTTGAAAAATGGTCCAATAAACCACAATTAAAACATTTATTTTTATTTGGGAGAGGACATTGTGGAGAAAAATGTCCCGCTTGTCCACAATTATAACATTTGTTTTGAAGGCATTGTCCTTTATGTTTCTTTCCACAAGTAAGACTGGGTTTAATGATATTATTACTAAAATTATTATTAGCATTACTTATCTTTTTCCCCGGGTTGTTAGAAAAAGTTTTATCCCATTTTTGTTTGTTATTAAACCCACTTGAACTGGGTTATGTTCTATGTTTCCCTTTTTCATTATAACTTTTCTTGTCCTGGTGAAATTTAGCAAGACTTTCATTCTCACTTTCGGCTATAGTGGATTTCTCAAGTATTTCAGAGAAAGTCTTTATTTATAGTACTGACAACCTACTTCGAATCTGAGGTTTTAAACCCTCCTGAAATCTACGAGTCTTTCTAAGTTCAATGGTTACTTGATGAGGAGCAAACCTGGACAGTTCATTAAACTTAGTCAGATATCTTTGGGTTACAAAGAAGATCTCCTTGTTTTAAGTCCAAAAATTTTATTTCCATGCGATCTTTCAGGGATTGGGAAAAATAGTTTTTAAAGAACAACTCTTTGAATCTATCCCAAGAAACAATTTCAGTTTCTACCCGACCCTTGGTTGATTCCCACCAATAATTAGCTTCACCTTTCAGAAAAAAGGTTGCAAAAGTTATCTTCTGATTATTATTAACATTGGTTACTAGGAAAAATTTCTCTATCTCCAAAATCCAAATTTGTGCCTCGACAGGTTCTGATATACCTTTGAATTCAGGTGGTCCAACTAATTTAAAATCTTTGAAAGATGTGTTTGGGTTTACAGGTCTATTTACAACTCCTAGCATAAGGTCTACTAACTGCTGGGTAGAGTTGTCATCATTATTCGTTTCTCTTTGGGGTCTTCTGGTTGGTGGCATGATTCTATATAAAACCATAACAAAATTCACATAAGAATTTGAATAACACAACATATTGTTTATTTTATATATCACAACGGTTGTTTACAACAACTTAGTAGTTAAACATATTACTATCTTACAAAACATTAATTACAATAACACTTTGACTGCTTCTTTATTCATACTAATATAAAGCATTCAACCACCTATGCTACACTCTAGAATTCATTGATATCATTAAAGGAATCCTGAATCATGTGACAAACCACAGATCGATCGATGAGATAAGCCATTTTCTTCTCCTCTACCGGATATCGAACTACACGGCGCTGCAAATCATTAAAAGTATCTCGAACACCCAGAGATGTTTTAAGAAGTCTTGACTGAATTTCCTTTCTGCCCCTTTGTGCATGGTGCAGTTGTACTTTTAGTCATTGACTATGTCCCCTCTCATGCTGTAGAATTCCCTCAGCTATATCAGCCCTAAACTTCATTTTATTATTCTCATATTCTGTTGTCTTTATCAGTGATGTCATTGCCTCATCATGTTCATCAATTCTCATTAATTGTCCTGACACTGATCTTCCTCTTCCTCAGCATCTAACAGTTGTTGATCATGAAGTAATTCCTAATCTTCTACATCACTGGCTATACATGACTCGATTTGTGGTGGATTATTGGCTATTATCATTTCTTCAGCATTGGAGTTGGCCATTATAAAAGAAAAATCACTTAATACTGATATAGAAATTTACACAGCATAATGTTTTTAATGTTATATTTTATGTGTATTTTAAAATTTTTACGGACTCGAAGACTATATACTAAGATTTCTCTTCCTTATATCTATATCCTTGAAGCTTTGATACCAAACTTGTAACGCCCCCATATCTATACTCCCACGGTATTCGATATGGTGCTTACTATGAATCAATATATAATGCATTTAAATCTATACACCCATGGTATCTGATTAAAAGATTACATTAAATAGAGGGACTATCAGATATAATTCCCATAGATCCAAAATTTTAGTATCCCATAACAGATGTCAATTCTCAAGAGAACTATTACTAAATTTGGATACCCTCACTTGGATATATGAACTGTATCTGTAACTAGAGTCTATTTATCCAAAATTCAGAGTATCAGTAATAACATGAACAGTCCATATTACTAATACCCTCACCCAGATGTATAGTCTATGCCAAACAAATTTATATTATCGTATCGATAGTAACTATCTATCTAAAATTTAGAGTATCAATAACAACATGAACAGTCCATGCTATTAATACCCTTACTCGGATAAATAGTTCCCAAGGATCTCAACTAGATTCGAAGAATTCTAATTTTTACATCTATATATGTAAGAATACACGATTGCGGAAATAAAAGATGTTATATATATATATATATATATATATATATCATAATATTAAGATTCGATTACATGATTCTCATAACGAGTTTCTTATTACAAGGTATTCAAACAGATAAGAATATAATCTAATCTAATCAGGGACGCTTCCCTTTATATACTCTAGATGTTCTAGGGTTACCATCTAAAACTGCAAAGGGAATAATTTGTAAGGGTGAGCTATGATATGCTCAGCAAGTTTTGTATTTATAACAATATATGATTTGAAGAAATACAACAATTCAAATTTTGACTGATAGTTGTCACCATTTCACTATGGATTTATATTTCTGTCAGTCACACAGACTTTGAAATTTTGTTCAGATATGAGATAGGGGATCAGCCTATTCAACATCCTAGGAGTATGCATCTCATCCTACCAGTGCTCAAACGCACCCAACATTAGTGTCAATATATTATAGACCGAAGATCCCATAAGGGATACCCAACTTCATATTAGGATATCTTACCAAATAATTTGGTTTGACACAACAATTTAAGCTTAACAATTCATATAAATAAACAATTCATTTCTTAGTTATGCTGAAGCTATAACAATAATCTTACAATAAGAGGTAATTCAATTGTAGGTGTAGTATATTATATCAACAGCATATCAAGATTAAAAATCTTGTTCAATGAGTAAATAGGTTCAAGAAATTTGCATAAGTAGTTTAAGGGTTAAAAAGAACTTGCGAAAGTAATAACTTGGGTATAGGAAACTTGCCTGAGCGTAGATCAGTCAAGTTATGCTATTCAATCATTAATAAATACCTACGATGTTCATATATATAAATCTAACACGTTAGTATTGATAACAATACTCAAATATAACATTTACATAATATTGGTTTAGATTCAATAGGGTTTCGGTGTTTAATATCTTTTACCAAATATTAAATAAGTTGATAAAAGGACTAAATTTTATTTATAGAATTTATTATATCATTTATAATAATTTTATAAGTTCTAGGATATTTTTAAAACATTTATTTATCCTTTAAATGATTTTTAAATTATTTATTTTAATTTATAAGTAATTAATATTTACTTAAAATTTTACAAAAACATTGTTTATTATTATTAAATAATTTATAATCATTTATTATAATTTTTATATTATTAATATTATTTTTCAATAATTATTTAGTATGTATAAATAATTATTCTAATTACTTTATTATTAATTTAATTATCAATAATATCCAAATAAAATATAATATTTATTGAATTTATGTAAAAATATCAGAAATTAATTATAATTATTTAATATAATTTTAAAAACTATTTTTGTATTTATTTATTAATTATTTCTAATTTTTATAATTTATTTTTAAAAAAACAATTTATGTTTGTCGCTAAAGCCCTTCAGTGACAGAAAGTGTCGTTGTAGGTGTTCTTGAGTTTCTAGGCAATAGTTTGGTCATGGTCGTGTGACCAGTTTGACCACGAATGTTTCGGCTACTGGTTATGATTTTGGTTTGATCAAGCTTTGATGTTATAGTACTTTTACAGTAGTACATCATGAATCAAATTTGAGGCTTTAACCTACATATAACAAGAAGTTATGGAGGCTCAAAGTCACTGTCAGTGTAACGACCCCAAAATTCACACAATTTAATTCTCGACTTTGGTCGTTAATAACATAACTAACTTCTGATTTTTACATCAATATTCGATGTTAAACTTTATAAAATGCGGAATAATTTAAAATTTTATGTCTTCTTACTTTAATTCCCTGAATCAAAACCTTTATCATCTATATGTCTTTGAATCAATCATATTTTATGATTCACTTTATCACTGTTATTATAAAATTTTACATTTCTATCCTATAACCTTTACATATCAGATAACTCTAACATTAGCTTTACAACTCAACATAAAACTATACATCATAAAACATTTAGTACATCTCATGAGTCTTAATCATGGTATAAAGAATTAACAACTTTAGCTAAAATATTAATCTTCGTGTATTATTTCTGATCCACGTCATTTAAGTAACACATAGTGTTACCTTCAATCCTTAACCTTCAAAAATGGTTATTTGCAAGGTTGAGCTCGACAGCCCAACAAAATCTAACAGTTTTCATGCATCACGTAGCATATAGTAACATGCTCAACATATATCTCATAAACATTGGACTAACATAAAGTACATGTTACAGTTCATATAACAAGTATAAAGATTGAGTTCCTTACTCAATTAGCATGCTTTACTCAATCAACGTAGTCATAAGTTGACTTTAACATTTCATACATTCAACATATATATAACACAACATGCTCTTTGCAATAAAGATTTAAAACAGTTAATCACTAAGTTCACATAGCAAATAGGAACTGAAAGACTTGCCTTGATCGTTGTTTACCAATAATAGTTTAACAGCTTACAGATATCTGTACTTCACGTGCCCTACACAATTATATAATCATTCACATTAAGTATTAGTCACATAGCAATGCATATTAGTTGTAATGTAAACTTTATTCTACGTCTCATAACCCTTCCTATCATAAATACACAATGTTCAATTTGTTTGTGTTAACTTTCAACTTATATCTCACTGTATTTCATATTTGAAGTTCATTCAAATGCTTAAGTCTTGCTAGGACTACTTATTGGTTTTATATTAACATTATTCAATATCTTATTATATTCATTTTATTTGATTTAAAACACTTTTTACTTTCATTATCACTTATCACGGCGTTTCGACGTTTATTAATCACATGCCCAATTTATCTCTCTTGTGTGTGCTTGTGTGCTTAGTATTCTTATACAAATTATCTAATATATCATTTATTAATGTTAAGCATCATTATACTTCCTAATATTTATGTTCTATAACTTAGAACAACATCTCTTATCGTCAAGAGTATTACACTTGCATACGTGCATGCCCGACACCCTCCGATTGCCTTCGGATCATCTTGAATCACCTCAATCGGAGTTTGTATGAAAAAGTTATGACCGTTTTACCAAAACAGGTCAAAGCAGTTACACCTTGCACACTAGTCACGCTACTTGCGCCTTGCGTGACTTAGTAGCTACTTAGCTATGAGCCCGCACTCTCCTGGGGCCTTGCCATGCACTGGCCACGCCAGATTCATGATGTTTTATGCGATTTTTGACCCTTTTATCCTACTAATCTTCATAACTTGAGTTATACATCACATCCAAATCAAATTGCTGATTCTATGGATTTGTAATTCATAGAACTACAACATACTAGAATTCTAACAGTTTATAAAAACATTAACCAACCTAAAATTTGACCCAAAACACATGTTCATACTCTATTTTCATGTTTTAAACATATTTAATGAATTCATTCACTACGAATTCGTTTTACATCCGTTTGTTCATTCCAATTGGGTTGTTTTCGTTTTTCCAAGTACTATCAGAATACATCATCAATTTATGGTTTTCATCATGGTTTCATAACTAAACTTTGACTCCAACTAAGCCATAACATACATATTTCATTAAGAACACAAGTTCTTCATCCTTATATAGTTTCATGAATTCAATTACCTAAAAATTGCTTATAGATGATATATAACAGATTATATATACCCATAAACATATTCAAACTATACTTCAACAAATTCAACCACCAAAAAACCTAATTACAAAGACTTTAGAAAACAAAAATCAAAACTAGAAACTTAAGAATTTACCTTTGATTCTTCTAAGCTCTAGTTAGATAATTGGAAATCCTTGTTTAATCCTCTTTTTCCTCTTAATTCTTAGAGTGTCTCTTCCCACTTCTCAATTTTTCTCTAAGCTCCATCTTTCCCTCTGTGTTTTCTCTTAGGCTTAGCAACTAGAATGCGTAAAAGAAATACATACACTAAATTGGGATATCGAGCTACCCTTTACGTATATGTTATAATTATATTATATTTATTATATTTATTTATTTTTATTTATATTAATTAAAATTCAAAAAATTATAAACCCAAAATCCATAAGGCTTTGTTTGGCAAAACCCTTTAAATTTTTAAGAATTAATATATTTAAGCCTTGTTTGGCAAAACTAAATTAAACTCCTTTAATTTATTTTAATAAACAATTTAGGTTATAATTTATTATAACATATTATTTATTTGGATCTCCATATCCAACAAAGAATCAAATAAATCAATCACATACTATATTTTAAATAAATATTCCACTTTAACAAATATCACAAATGATAATTTCATTATAATTTTATTTAATAACTTAATATACCACCTTAAATTATTAAATTAAAACAAAAATATAACATCTCATGTTATATATATTACAACTCTCCAAATTATAAATTAATTTAATTTAGAATATTATCTAATGAATTTAGATTCATAAATATTTACTAGCAACCATTACATCAATAAAATATTTATCTCATCAATTTCAACAATAAACACGTCAAATAAATATTTATATTTTAATAAATATTTAATATTACAATTTGAAATTCCGGATCGTTACATCCTTCCCTCCTTACAAGGATTCTGTCCCCAGAATCACAACTCAAATAATCAAATCGTCACATTCTTCACTCTTTTATCTTAATTAAGTTAATTTCTATAACTAATGGATTATTTACTTACTAATAAATAATCCAATAAATATCTACTAAACAAAAAACACATCAATAAAAAATATTTATTTAATTTAATAAATATTTGAAATTATAAATAAAATTCTGGATTGTTACATTCTTCCCACCTTATAAGGATTACGTCCTCGGAATCACCGAAACCCCACCTTTCTCAGGTTTCTTACCAAATCTCTTCGTTGAATAACTTCAATATATTACCTTAATATAGGTTTTATATTTCCTACTCCCATCATTCTTCATAATAAATTCTTGTAAGTTTTATTTCATAACCTTTACTTAGACTCAATTATATTTGAGTATTACATATTCTTTAACCTGTTCATTTCCTTCTCTAAGGATCGTTATCATGAACACTCGAGATATTACAGTCAGAGATGTTCTTGAGTTTCTGGGTAACCCAGAACAGTGTCATGGTCGGTCAACGGTTTTGTGGCTTGAATATCTTTGAATCTGTGTATTGGATGTATGTTTTGTTTGTTGTAACATGTAGTATATATGTCAAGGTATATATATATCACTAATTGGAACAAAGCTTATTTCTAAGGCCTCTAATTATGCTGGTCAAAGTACAGCCAAACATTGTTCTTCATGTTCTTCAGTTTTCTAGGCAACCCAAAAAGCATGGTCAAGCTCGGTCAACGTATTTTGACCATTAATTCTAGTAATCCTATGCATTGTTTATACAATTTAAGATCATAGGTATGTAGTACATATATCAGAGTAGCCGTTCTTGAGTTTTCTGGGTAACCCAAAAAACTGCAATCCGTGAACAGTCAACCCACTTTGACCAATCATAAATTGTAATCTATGGTTCTAATGAACCTGTTTTCTTTTCCAGATTAAAGATCTACTAATAGACTACAAAGTAACATACAATTAACAGACTTAGACATAAACACAATTGAATCTAAAAGCCCTGACATTCGGCTGTAAGACTTGATTTTCAAAATTTCTAGATTTCTAAAAACACTTAATTAAGGCATCTAGATGTTATGAAAACGTGTTCTACCAATCTAACATACTTTATAACATACTAATACATATTTCTAAACATCTAAACAACAAAATTAACAAAGGATCAAAGAGCTAGCTATAAACTAGGGGTTGTACCTTTTCTTGATTGATTTTTGATTTTAGCTTCTGATTTGGTTACTGCTATCACCCAGGCTTGATTCGGTAAGTAAGTAAGCGTATAATGGCTTTGAAATTTTGGAGGTTTCTCAGCCCTAAGGTTCCTATTTATAGCTTTCTCCAACTTGGCTTTTTGGTCATTTTTGTGCAACTTGCCTCTACAAATATCTGATCTGATGACTATTGTCATGCTTGGGAGTTACAAGCATGTCATGTGCAGCCTACAGACTTGAATGGTGACTCCTAACCTACTTGTGAGCTAGTTAGGTTTGTTTAGTAGCTTAATTAGGCTCTAATCTTTACTAATCTTGATTAGGATTTTGTTTTTAATGATTAGGAATGTTAAATGATGTTTATTAGTACCTAATTAAAGTTTACTAACCATGATTAGATGTTAAGATAATCTAATTAGGGTTAAATTAGCTAATTAGGGTTAGGTTTACTAATTAGGGTTAGGGTTTTGCTAATTAGGGTTACTAACCTAGATTTCTCACTAATCCTAACAAGCACGACAAAGCGTTTTGTCAATGTAAGCACAACAAAGAAACTTGTCACAACAATTATACCGAAAAGTCTGATTATGGAAAAAAAAAACAATTTTAAGCACGAGGTGTCAAGCACGACGTTTTTCGGACAAAAAATTATTTGGTCAAATTTGTTAAACAAAGTATATATTAACACATAGCACATTCAGAACGGAGAAATTTTATTTATATAACTGGATTTTACACATACGAGTCTTATTAGGGTTTTGGGTTTTTACATTTATGACCTTAAAACATGCCTAAGCTCATGCTTGATTAACTTACATTGTGTCTAACTGAAGGGTTTTAGCACATAAAACGCAGCAGAAATAAACAATTGAAAGACAATTGCGAAACCCTAAAACAGGATCCATGCGAAAAACAAATTAATTCAGTGGTTAGAAATTATACCGATTATTAAAGCTAGAATCGATGCGGTCGAATCTCCAACGCAATCCAAACGAACTGCGTCTCTACGGTATCCACATGAACGCCCCGCGAATCGTCGTACGATCTGCAGAAAAAGGAACCGCGGTATTAGCCACCAATGATGAGGATTTTTCCGAAACTATTTTCTCAAGTCTCTCTCTAAGAGCTGCTAGAGTTTTTATTTTTGATGTAATACCTAAAATGGCTGATATATATCATATATATAGTAGTTATGAGGAATTAATCAAAACCTAATATAATTAAAATCCATATATATATATATATATATCTTAATTAAGTCTTACTTAATTAATATACATATATACAAATTATCCTTTTAATTTAAATTTGTGATTTAAAATACTATCAATCACATTGATATATTTATATCCTTACAATTTAAATTAATTCCCTTTTAAATTACGTTCTATGTGTGTGACCCTATAGGTTATTATTACATTGGCAATAATTTTAAACTCATATTAGAAAATTATAAATGCGGTGCGATCTAGTAATGCATCACTGCTACCCAAGTAATAATAAGATCGATGATTCGATGCAACCTTTTCGTGACCAATGTTTCAATGTAATTTAATCCTTTTAACCTTGACATCCTAGATTAAACTCAAGTCATGGAATGTGTCATACTCTTCATAATTTAATCTGTGTTTTTCTTGATCAATGAGTAGACTATATGAAACAAATCACTATTTGAGCATGGCCATGCATTTCATAGTCCTACTCAATCAAGAGGCTTATGGATATCACCCCTAATATATAGGAGGGGCAAAATGCATATGTGACCACTGAACTTTAGGTATTTTTGGGTATTGAGCCCTTTTTTTGTCAACGCAAATTGAGCCCCTTTTTGTTACAAAATTTGGATATTGAACACCTAGGTGCCACATGTGCGTTGACCTGCCTACGTGCCACACGTGGCACTGCTGATGTGTGTTTAA
Source organism: Panax ginseng (assembly GCA_020205605.1). Classification (NCBI taxonomy): domain Eukaryota; kingdom Viridiplantae; phylum Streptophyta; class Magnoliopsida; order Apiales; family Araliaceae; genus Panax; species Panax ginseng. Next base: position 84,673,888 of record CM035139.1, on the reverse strand, counting down.
CTCAAATTTTATCAAAAATTTTGTTGTTCCATGGATTTGATCCCACAATCTCCTATTTAAAATGTTAGTCACAAGACCACTCAAGCTACGAAGGTTGATTGTTTAGTTTACCCAACAAATAAGTTATATACTTAATCAATCAATTCCTCCACTAGAAAAAAGGGAGAAAATTTTAATCTTAAGATCACTTAAGTTTATAAAATAAGAAAATAAAATAAAATATTTTATAATAAAATTTGCTAAAAGAGTATAAGAAAATAATAACATTTAAACAAATTACAAAGTTACAATTAGAAAAACTAATAAAATTATTTACACAAATTAAAAAATTAAAAAACAAATATAAATATTATTACAAATTAAATAATTACAATTATAAAAACTAATAAGATTATTTAAACAAATTCAAAAAATATTTAGAAAAACTAATAAAATTATTTAAACAAATTTAAAAAAAACACACTTAGAAAACTAATAAAATTATTTAGACAAATTAAAAATTACACTTAGAAAAATTAATAAAATTATTTAAACAAATTAATGAAATTAAAATTTGATAATGTAAATTAATTTTAGTTAATGTTATTTTAATTTTATTAATTATTTTTTAAAAAAATTATATATAAATTTGTGACAAAATTTAAATTTTATAAATTAATTTAATCAAATAAAAGAAATGATCATTTTATTAAAAAAAAAGAAAAACAAAATTAAAAATATATAAAAAAACTTGGTGTTCTCTCTCTCTCTCTCTCCTATTCCCTTCCCCTGTAATGGCCCTCTTTCTTGCCTTACTGCCACAAAAGACTTCCTCAAGAACTAGACAACCCCACAAACCCTAACCCCAGTCCCGATCCTAATAATGCTAATGAATCAATCAATCTTAATCCTCTATTCCTTCATTTCTCTCTCTCCTAAAATCCTAACCGATAACGATAATAATAACAACAATTTCCCCCCCGTCCCACGCCGCCCCACGACGACAACTTCCTCCTCGACAACTTTTACCTCCACCGCCTCACCCACGAACTAGCCACTTAACGCCGACACCTCCTCCCTCCTCCTCCCTAATCCCCGTCACCACAATCCAACTTCCAAATCCACCCTCGAATAATCCCAACCATCACAATCATCAAATATTTCTAATCGGATCTCGTGATTCTCTCATCTTTGCTTGTGGGACGATTTGTGATTAATGTTGAAGCTAAGCAACTTCCTTGTAATCATATGTATCATCCATATTGTATTTTTTCATGGCTAAAAACGCATAACTCGTGCCCAGTTTGTCGGTTCACGATGCCGATAGAGAGTGATGGTGGATTTAAGGGGAGGAGAATGAGAGAGAGAGTGATGAATGTGAGGTTGGGAGAGTTGATGGGTGAAGAGGATTTTTCTGGGTTTGGGAGTACTTTGAGGCACATTGCAAGGAGGCACAGGCTCCTTGTATTTTTTTTCCTTTTTCCTATTTTATTTTTTCCAGTTCTTGTTAAGTGCTGAGTTCATCATTTTGGGGATGGAGGAATTACAGTATTTTAATTTTTTTTAGGGGGGGGGGGGAATGAAATCTTTTGATATAAAGATTAGTCCTTGCGAGATGTTAATAGTTAGGCTTGTGGTGCTCGAGTGGTCGTATGACCAAAGTTTTAACTTTGAGGTTATGAGTTCGAATCATTGGATAGACAAATTTTTAGAAGAATTTCAAAAGAAGCCACGTCAGCGTTGCTGATGTGTAAAATTAAAATATAAAATATCCATGTCATATTTGCCACGTAGGAGCCACGTGTGACACATCATCGGTTAACGCACATGTGGCTCCTGGGGGTTCAAAGTCCAAATTTTTAAATAAAAAGGGGCTCAGTTTGCGTTGACCGGAAGAAAGGAGCTCAATACCCAAAAACCACTAAAGTTCAACTTTGCATTTTACCCTATATAGGAGGGTTAAATCCCATCTAGATCACTTATATTCCTCACACGATTCATTATGTACCCAATAATCATCTTTATAGTCCACCCTATTAAAGGTGACATTTGATGATATCAAAGTACATAAATTCCCGTGTAGTAATATAGTGATTTCAGGTCTGAGGACCATTACATCATTGTCACTATGAGAATCGCTAATGACACTTTATATACTATTCCACGTAGAATTCTCATGGTGGGTCTATCCAGTACATCGTTATCTAACATGTACCTATGCATTGACTTAATATCTCATATATTTATGACCAATGAGATTTGGTCATCAGTCAATCCATATACTAGTCTTAATGCATCATTGTTGTCCCATCAACAATGATACTCGACTAGGGACATTTAAGAGCAATGATACTAATTGAAATTACATAATCTCATGTTCAAGTCACATACTTGAAACTATATAATTTGTATCACTATTCTAAGGAATTTTATTATGTTAACATTTATATAACGCAGTAAATAAAACCATAATAAAATCATTCATTTATTCAATCAAATATAATATCAAAATGTTAAGCAATTATATCAGATAATTGGCCTCTAGGGCATAAACTCTAACACTAACAAGGTAATTATAAATATAAATCATGTTTAGAGACAAAAGAACATAAACATGCCATCTTAGATGTCCGTAATATAACTACACCATACTTATGCAGCTTAGTTTGAAAAATGTCTGAGTTTGCTTTGAAATCATTTTAAACTTAAACAATGCATTCTAGTGTATACCAAACATTTTAGAATCACATTTATGTGTTCATAGGTTATGTCTACAAGTTCACAAAGTTAGAAAATACTCCACATGGTATTCATGGATATAAGTCTCAAGTATGTCAAATTTTCCTTTAAAAAGTCTTTTAACTCAAAGCCAAAACAAGTTAGACATAAACAAATGAACCTTGAATAACAACTCATGCACATTAATGTTCATACCTCAGTCATATATGTATGTTATTATACTCAGAATTTTTCAAAATACAAGTTTCATCAAAGTTTGTTTTTGAAACTTTAAGTTTTCTTGATAAATCTTCTATTAAATCATGTTTAAACAACTCATATCATATAAGGAAACTTTATACTATATGTCATATATGTTTTCATGTATAACTAAGTCTATATATCATGTTGGAAGCACCGCATAAAAAATAAAACCACAATCTCATTATGGGGAACGGCGAAGCTACGCTGCCTCCCAGTACAAAGTGGGTGCAACTGCGCCCTTCCTAGATAGAACTAGAAAAGGCTCTGTTTCTGCATACTTTCAAATCTAATTCCATATTTCTCTCAACTAAATATTCTTAAATTCCTTCTTAAAGGTTCCATACATGCATATAGACTTCATAAACATATTGATATCAAACCATAACCAAATTCATAGAAATTTCATAAAATTTTTAGAAATTCTACCAAATTGGAAATTAAGAATAGAAAATAAGGAATGTTAACTTTTAGAGCTTCAATTGACAGTCCTTGCAGTCTCATACTTATCCTCACACACAAATGCAACTCACTCTCTTATATGGACTTATCAGACAATCAAGTAACAAGAAAAATTAAGAAGAGAGCCATTATATATAAAGGATTAATTGATAGTTATTGCTTTTGCATTAGGGTTTGAACTCACGAGGAGGAAGAAGAAGTTAATGGTTAAGGAAGAGTTGGACAACCACTATCCCTCAGCCATTTCCATAGTCATGATAATCCCCCTAGCTTGCCACTGCTAACAACCTTGCATTTTATGTAAAGGAGGGTGTAGGCACTATTGAGCCACTGAATTTGGGACAAGGTTTTATAAAACTCATCATTTAGTTCCAATGTGCTTAATTTAGTTCCTTTTTGGTTCACAAATTTAAGTGTATGTGTTAATGCTACAACATAATGAAAAGTTGGGATTTATATATGTACACATATCATATAATCCATGTACAATGGGTCTAATTAAAATAATATTTAATATAGGTAAAATAGTGCAATTGGGTATTATTAACCCAGTATTCTCCATAAATTTTATTATTACACTTACACTTCAATATTAAATGTTTATTTTCTAAAATTTAACTTTGTTCCTAATTTCTGAGATGCACAGTTAATTAACTCTATCTGTATTAGAATGCCACATAAGATTCTATTTTTCTACTTAGTAAATCACACCATTCCATTTACATTTACTACATGATTTTAATAATGTCACACATTAAAATAACATTCCATAATGTATCCAAAGTAATAAACTAACTTTTCCAAGTTCCGCCACCTGGCAAGACTTTTGCAAGCTTGTATCAGTAGAAGAAGGCGCAATACATCAAGGTCCTAATAGTGCCAAGCTGGTTTAGCTACTTACCAGTTCCAGTTTCCACTACCAATTTAGTTTCACCTAGCATATAATCAATCCCAAATTGATAATACTACTAGTTAAACACCTTATTAAATCATTCCTTCACAAATTTAATTAGATGATCACTTCATTCATTCTCATGCTGCACAGAGCTTATCGCAGCACAAGCTTATATTAAGCCTTACATTACCACAATTATTGATTATCAACACTTAGTTTAATTTAGCTGCATATTCACATCTCATGCCATAAGAATACATATATATATATATATATATATATATATATATATTCACATAAATATTCAAATTATTATTTACTTAATTACTAATATTATTTTTGAAATGCATGGATATTACATTCTCCCCCGTTATAAAATTTTGTCCTCAAAATTGGTACAAGGTTACCTGAATAATTGGGGGAAGTATTTTCTCATCTTATCCTCCAATTCCCACGTAACCTCCTCGGCATAGTGGTTTCCCTATACTACCTTTATAAAAGATATAATTGTATTCCTTAATGTTTGTTCTTTCCTATCTTTTATTTGGACATGAACTTTTTCATAAGTCAAATTCTTCTCTGCTTGAATAGGCTCATAGGATATCACATGCTTATGGACGTAATACGAAAATGTGAAACACGTTGTGGATGTGTTCCAATTCAGGCGGTAAAGCTACCTTATATACCACCTCGTCCACTCTCTTCAAAACTTCGAATGGTCCCATGAACCTCAGACTCAATTTTCCCTTCTTTTTGAATTATATCTTCGCTTTCTAGGGAGACATTTTTAAAAATACGAAACTACCAACTTCAAAATCTCGGTCTTGGCGATGAAAATCTATATATCTCTTCTGGCGATCTAAAGCTGCCACCAATCTATCTCTTATTGTTGTTACTACATTGGCTGTTTATTGAACTAACTCTGGCCCTAAAAGTTGTTGTTCGTCGACCTCATCTTAATATAACGGGGTTCTGCACTTCCTTACATAGAGAGCTTCAAACGGTGACATACCGATACTTCCATGATAACTATTGTTGTAATCAAATTCTACTAAGGGCAAGTGATCGTCCAAATTCCCTTTGAAGTCCATCACGCAAGCTCTAAGCATATCTTATAGCGTTTGTATTATTCACTCACTCTGTCTGTCGATTTGGCCATGATAAGTAGTAATTAATTCAACTATGTTCCCATCCTCTCTTGCAAGCTTTTCTAAAATTTTGATGTGAAACGCGCGTCTCGATCGGAAACAATTGACACCGGCACTCCATGACACGATACGATTTCATTTACGTACAAATTTTCTAACTGATTAAGGTTGAAGCGGATCTTAATTGGTAGAAAATAATTTATCTTCATTAGTCGGTCCACGATAATCCAAATGGCATCAAAACCTTTCTGTGTGCTCGGGAGTCCCACCACGAAGTCCATTATAATGTGCTCCCATTTCTACTCTGGTATCTCTAATGGTTAAAGTAAACCACTTGGCCTCTGGTGCTCTACTTTGACTCGTTGACAGGTAAAGCATCTACTAAAGTACTCTGTAATATCTCATTTTATATTAGGCCACCAATAGTGTTGTCGAAGATCTCGATACATTTTCATACTTCCTGGATGAACTGAATATGTCGTACTGTGTGCCTCGTGTAAAAATTTGCTCCCTTAACTCAGTTACGGGCGACACCCACACTCTATCTTCGAATATCAAGATATCGTCCCTAACCATTTTGAACTTTTCTTCCTCATTTTCTGCTATCCTTTTCTTTACCTTCTCACACCCTTCATCCTTCTTTTGTGATTCCTTTACTCTATCCAACAATGTCGGATGAGCTCCTATTACAAATATTTTTTCCCCGGACTCTTCGGTTCTCTTTACTTCTATTTCCAGTCTCTCTATTTCTTTTATTAATTCCTCTTGAGATGTCAGCATAAATAACTTCTCCCTTCCTTTTCTAGTCAAGGCCTCGGCTACTACATTTGCCTTTCTTGGGTGATAAAGAATTACGCAGTCATAATCCTTGATTAATTCCAACAACCTTCTTTGTTGCATGTTCAACTCCTTCTATGTTAAGAAATATTTCAAATTCTTCTGGTCCGTGTATATCTAACATTTTTCTCCCTAAAAAAAATCCCTCCAAATTTTTAACGCAAAAACTACCGCCGCTAACTCAGAGTCATGGGTAGGGTATCATTTTTCATAATCTTTCAACTGTCGTGACTAATGAGTGGGTTTCATACCTACGAATTGGACACCGTTAAAGCTTAATTCTTTATTAACTTTACGTATTTTTAGTGTTTTATTACTTATTTTTGTCTTTGTGTTGTAGGAAATAACTTCGGAAGGTCAAAACATGAAAATGGAGCTTAGTGGTATTTTTGTAATTTCAGGAGCAGAAACCCTACCGGGGAGGGCTTGTCGGGAAGAAAAAAAGTTTTCAGAAGTTAAGTTCAAGAAGGACTGGTTTGAGTTTTTAGTTTCAAGGACTTTAAAGAGGGTTGAAATCACATTGAGAGGCATATAAAAGGAGGAGAATCAAAAGAATTAAGGGAGATGATTCCATTAGATTAGATTTTCATTAGATTATGACAAAAACCTAGTTTTTATTAGATTTGGAGATTAAAGCAACTTGGAGACCATTGAAGATTTAAAGCAAAAGCAAGAGGGAGCATGAGATTTGCAGACAACAGATTTTATTCTTTTCTCTACTCTTATTTTTGTCTTTTAATGTTTATTCAATTGTGGATTCTTGGCTTTAATTCAATAATTATGAACTAAACTCTTGTATAAGATTACAATGGAGCTTGTTGCACAATTTATTTTAATATGCTTCTCTATTAATTATTGTGATTATTCTTGGATTGTCTTTTATGGTTTGTGCGTATTGCTTAATTTCTTAGCTAACAATTACTGTGATAATCTATATGAACTCGAGAGATGGATTATAGATTTAGATATGATCATAATAGTATGTGATTATGTTTTTCTACATAGCGTTGGAATTCATAATTTATGTCTAGGATAGAGATATACATATACATCGCATGTAATCTAATAGAGAACCTTTGCTTAAAATCTTCTTTAATTGTAATTCACATAGAGATATAGTGAATCAGTTAATTAGGATGTTCTTCTTAATTCTATCATATGTGGATTTAAGTTGATTTGAGTATGATGCATTGAGAGATGGTCATATTTATTTATGTTTTCTTGATAAACAATTCATAATAATGAGCATAATTGATAAGAATTGTATTAATTTAAGTGAAGCAATAAGTGAAGTTGTGATCTTAAATCTACATAATCTGATTTTTAACTAGCAGTAATTAGAATTAGTTTAATTAAATAATTTAATTCATAACTTTAAATTGATTGTTTAAATAAAATTAGTTTGGTTAAGAGTTATTATTTGGTAATTTATATTAATAATTCCTTGTGGAAACAATACTCTACTTATACGTTATTACTTGTTGACCACGCATACTTACCTGTTGTGTGTAACTAGATTTTACCCAACAAGTTTTTGGATCATATTGCATTACATAATTGTTTAGTTCACATAAATTGCATTGGTTAGTTATTTTTATTTTTGCATATTGTAGGCATGTTTCATTAAAAAAAGGTACAAATTTAAAAAATCACAAAATATTTTGTTTTGCATTTAGTGTTTACATATAGAATGTTTACATGAATCTAGACAATGGATTAGTTTGAATTTAGCTCGGTCTATGATAAGATTGGTTTTGCATGTTAACTTGAATAATATTGGTAATTGATGATGAGTTCTAATATTAAATATGAAGAAAATATAAGCATGTCTGAAACTTATGTAACTGGTTAGCACTTAAAGTTTAACTGTTTTAATCAACTTGGTTCAAGGGTTTCATAATTTTTTTATAGGGAAAATTTTAGTTAAAATTTAAGGAAATTAGTGAACTGGCAGTAAAGGTTCTATGAGTTATATATATTGAAAAAAATGATGAAAAAAGAAAAAAAATAGAAAATCAAGAAAAAGAAAAAATATATATAAATAAATAAATTGACTAGTTTGGTTCTGTGGCCTTTGTTACTTGAACAAGTAAGCCCTATGGGATGTCTTTACACCCAAGATCATCTGGTTTGGGAGTCGTTGGTCAAAAGTTCACTACGTGCGTAACATTGAAAAGCCTAAGAGAAATAGACATTGCACAATCAATTGTAAACACAAGAAAGAGCAAAAATGCCTTGTGGTTGAATAAATGTAGAAATAAATCCTATATTTACCCTTAGACTTGGTAATTGCTTAGTTTTAATCGGAGTTATCATGTTCACAGAAGTAATTGAATTAGAATTGAAATTTTCCTTCTAAGAAGTTTGTTATGTGATTATCTTGAATTTTGGTTGGTTAGAATGGTTAACGAGCACACATGCACAACAATGGTGATGACAGGTTTGGATTACCTAACTGGTTAGAGTTATGGACTTTGACTTGATTGGATATATTGTTTGAGTATCATTGGTATCTTTCAGGCCTGCTTATAGATATCTTATTGATTTATTGTCGGGTTTGTAGGTATATTAGGAAGTAGATCATGCATATGCATTTATGTAGTTGAGTTAGTTTGTTTATTTTTAGTTCTTTTGTGTTTTTGCTTTAGGACAAGCAAAGTCTTGAGTTTGGGAGCATTTAATGAGTGGGTTTTATACCTATGAATTGGACACCGTTAAGGCTTATTTGTTTGTTAAATTTAAGTATTTTTAGTGTTTTGTTACTTGTTTTTGTGTTTGTGTTGTAGGAAACGACTTTAGAAGGTCAAAACATGAAAAGTGAAGGTTAGTAGCATTATTGTAATTTTTGGAGCAGAAACCCCGCCGGGGCGGGCATCCTTAGTGTAAAAAGCCCGTTGGGGTGGGCTTGTCGGGAAGAAAAAGAGTTTTTGGAAGTTAAGTTCAAGAAGGATTGGTTTGAGCTATTAGTTTAACGACTTTAAGGAGGGTTAAAAGACACATGAAAAGGCATATAAAGAAGGAGAATCAAAAGGAATAAGGGAAATGATTCCATTATATTAGATTTTCATTAGATTAGGACAAAAACCTAGTTCTTATTAGATTTGGAGATTAAAGCAACTTGGAGACCATTGAAGATTCAAAGTAGGAGCAAGAGGGAGCATGAGATTTGCAGACAATAGATCTTATTTTTGTCTTTTAATGCTTATTCAATTGTGGATTCTTGGTTTTAATTCAATAATCATGAACTAAATTCTTGTTTAAGATTACAATGGAGCTTGTTGCATAGTTTATTTTAACATGCTTCTCTATTAATTATTGTGATTACTCTTGGATTGTCTATTATGGTTTGTGTGTATTGCTTAATTTCCTAGCTAACAATTACTGTGACAATCTATATGAACTCGAGAGATGGATTATATATTTAGATCTGATCATAATAGTATGTTATTGTGTTTTTTGCATGGCGTTGGAATTCATAATTTATGTCTAGGATAGAGATATACCTATACATCGCATGTAATCTGATAGAGAACTTTTACTTAAAATCCTCTTTAATTGTAATTCACATAGAGATATAGTGAATTAGTTAATTAGGATATTCTTCTTAATTCTTTCATCTGTGGATTTAAGTTGATTTGAGTATGATGCATTGAGAGATGGTCATATTTATTTATGTGTTCTTGATTAACAATTCAGAATAGTGAGCATAATTGATAAGAAGTGTATTAATTTAAGTGAAACAATAAGTGAAGTTGAGAGCTTAAATCTCCATAATCTGATTTTTAACTAGTGATAATTAGAATTATTTTAATTAAATAATTTAATTCATAACCTTAAATTGATTGTTTAAATAAAATTAGTTTGGTTAAGAGTTAGTATTTGGTAATTTGTAATAATAATTCCTCGCAGGAACGGTACTATACTTACACTTTATACTTGTTGACCACGTGTACTTGCGTGTTGTGCATAACTAGATTTTACCAAATAGTGACGCATACGCAATGACCTTGCCATGTTGCATTAGCATACGGCCAAGTCCTCTGTGCGATGTATCACTGTACACCACAAATCCTCACATATCATCTGGTAATGATAATACAGGTGCCTCACTCAACCTCTTCTTCAGCTCTTGGAAACTTTCTTCGCATTTGTCCGTCCACATGAACTTCACCGTTTTTCTCGTTAGATTGGTTGATAGGGTTGTTATCTTAGAAAAATTTTGGATAAATCTTTGATAGTACCCGGCTAATCCTAAAAACTTCTCACCTCCGTCAATGTCTTTGGTTGTTCCTAATTACTCACCGCCTCCACTTTTGCAGGATCTACTAAAATTCCATCCTTGTCTAACAAGTGTCCTAAGAATTATACTTTTTCCAACAAAAATTCACATTTTGAAAATTTTGCGTATATCTTTTCCCTTCTCAATGCTTCCAGTACCATCTTCAGATGTTCGGCGTGCTCTTCGTTAGTCTTTGAATAAATTAGGATGTCGTCAATGTGACAACCCAAAAATTTATAAAATCTTGAACGATTAAATTAAAGGTTAAAGAATAAAACATAGATTGGAAATAGAGGATTGATTAAAAAATTTAAAGGAACCTATATGGTTTGAAATTTTTAAGCAATGTAAAGAAAATTAAATGTGAATGATAGAAATGTTGAAAAGTAATAAATGAGAAGATAAAGAATAGATGTGAGAAAATATGGGTTACAAAAATTTAAAACCCTAGAATGAATTTATGTGTAATTGAAGGTATATTAAGAACAAGGTATTATGGTACCTTTATATTTAAATGAATTAATCGATGAAAGCGATTATGTCAGAAATTTTTATAATGATATATGAGGAAAATTTATTAAGGAAATAAATTTCAATGAAGAGATATTATAAGGATAAGGTGAATGTGTATATGTATATGTACATATATATTTAGTGATGTGCTATATATTTTAGCAAGAGAAATGATTAATTAAATTAATCATATAAGAATATTAGGTCACGTTAATTATTTATCCATGATACTTTGTGACTTATTAAGAATATGTATATTATTTAATATATACATATATTATATTTATAAAAAGAAATCGGGTTATGGACATAGCTCGAGAATTAAACTATACTCAAATGTTCGAAAGGACATAATGGACATTTGGCTAACTTAATAAAGTATGGAAGTCAATTATGAAAGTTAAGGGAGAATTGTGCGAGTTACGAAAACCTTAGGGTTAAAAACCTAAGATTGAAACTTAAGAAAATATCTTAAGGAATATGTTAAGGAATAAAGAATATTCCAATAATATGCTAAGAATATGTCTCAAGTGATAATTTAATAGAGCCCAAATATATTAAATTGGGAGAAGTTAAGGATGGTGGGCCCCACTAGGGTATAATAATTCGTGATGATGGTTGGGAAATTTCTAGGAAATTTCCTAGAAGTGGGGAAATAACTTTATTGCCCAAAGAAAATTGTTAATGACTTTTGATGAGTGAGTTTTATACTCATAATTGAGTGCGTTTGAGCTTAATCTTTTGGTTGATTTGAAGTGTTTGTGTCTATTCATGTATGTTTTACGTTGTTTTGTAGGAATTGGGATAAAAGTTACTTGGATCGACGTTCGGGGTGGCTAGATTTGCGTTTTTGGCTTGCTATTTACACAACAGTCACTTCAGAGCCAATTTGAGTATTTCTCCTAACCTTATTTTGAAAAACTTAAAGAATGAAAGTTGTATATCTATGTCTCCTCTTTCCGGAACATCTCAAATCATCAAAATCGGAGTTCAAACGAAGAAATGATGGCCATTTTCCCAAAGGACGTCAGAGTAGAAAATTTCAGAATGTGCCAAATACCGGAAGGCGCTTAAATGGGCAAAGTTTCCAGAAGTCGTGCTTGTTATTTGGGCGCTAGGGAAGTGTTTGGTGAGGCTTGGACGCATTTTGGGGTTAATTTTGACACCTTTTTGACTCCAAATTGGATTGGGTTTGTTCCTAAGCTAAAAATTGGACTTGTAACCTATAAATACATGATGTAAGGCATAAAATTAAGGGAGATTACATAGATTAGCTTAGATAAAACACTCCACTAGATTAGAATAGAAACCCTAGTTCTTAATTAGCCATTGGAGATTGAATCAAATTGAAGAACACTGGAGATCAAGAGCAAGAGCAAGAGGGGAGCATCAGATTTGCTGACAATAGATTATTTTCTCTTCTCTTATCATACTTATATCTTTTAATGTCTATTCAGTTGTGGATTCTTGGTTTTAATTCATTAATTATGAACTAACTCTTTTATTAAGATTTCAATTGAACCCTTTATGGCTATAAATTAGTTATTTGATTTATTCCAATTATTTGTGTCAAAGTGAATTGTTTATCTTGCCTTGTGCTTATTACTTAATTATTTGGCCAATAATTACTTTGTTACTCTAGAAGGAATTGAAAGAGGAATTCTAGGGTTAGAACTGGGCATGATAACATGTGACTTAGTTATTTGCATGGTGAATAGTTAGGTTTGTGAATTGAATGGAAATATCTGTTCACCGCATGTAACACATAAGGAATTGGAATTGAAGGAGTTTAATTCAATTGTTTTGCATAGGAATATAGCAAGATTAATCTGGATTAAATAAAAGTCAGTTGATCACTTGAAAAAGGACTTTTGACATTTGAGAATTCCTGTTAACAATTCAGTAGGCATAATAATTGGGATAAATGGATAATTGGTTTATAGTTCATAATTGGGGATATTGTAGTCTTAACCTTTATTTATTTGAATTCATTTATAAAGAAATTCAGTTTAATTAGTTAATTTAGTTTTCTTAATTAGAAAAATCACATTTGCAGTTGTTTAAATAAAATTTATTTGGTTAAGAGTTAGTATTTGATAATTTTTATTAAATAATTTCTCGTGGGAACGATACTCTACTTTTACTTTATTACTTGTTGACCGTGTATACTTGCACGTATTCATTTATTGCGAAATCGACCAACAACTTTTGTGCCCTAGGAAGGAAATTGCTAGGAAGTTTCCTAGTAATGGGGAAGTGACTATTTTGCCCCTAGAGAAATTTGATAATGACCATGGCGTCCTTAAAGGAAATTTCTAGGAAATTTCCTAATTATAGTTAGATGACAATTTTTTCTTTAAAGAAAATTGATTATGACCAATATTTCCAATGAGGAAATTTCCTTGAGATAATTTAAAGACCATCATGCCCTTCCCTAGTAATGGTTAAAGACAATTTTGCCCTTGGTCTAGAATTCCTACTAATTAGAAATCCCAAATCCTGGCCTAATTAGTGTGGGTTTTTAGGTAATTTTATTAAGCAAATATAAAAAATCAAAAATGGGAGATTTTGAGAGATATGGCCGGATCTGTTAAAGAGATTTGAGGACATGTTTTTATTTGTTTCATAGGAGAGAAGGAAGATTTGGAAAGATTTGATGAGATAAGAAGGAAAGAGAAATAAGAGATGAGAGAGAAACAAAAGTTCAATTCATTTTTTCTCACATCTCCCACACATACTCGGCCAACACTAGAAAAAGGGAGATTTGGAAAGATTTGGAATGATAATATCATGAGTTAGATGTATTCTGTAAAAAGATGGTGATTTTTGGATATGTAGAATGAAAGTTATGGATTTTACGAGAAAGTGTAATTTTAAAAGTAAACATGAATAACTCTTAGTGTGCAACTCCAAAAATTGTGAAATTCTTACTGGAAGTATATATACTGTAACGCCCGAGAAAATCGGAGTTTTATGATAATTAAATTTTTATTTGATTATATAGATTAAGTGAATTTAATTGATTTATTTTGTGAGTAAGCTATGTGAAGGTCGTTCTATGACTTAGAATGTATTAATGTGCTTAGTAATCTGGATATGTGTTAGAATTAATTGTTTAGAATTTTCAAGACGAAAATAAATGTTTTCTGGGAAATTCCCGTAAAAACACTATTCATTCGTTTCTGCTCGGGAATTGATTCTGAAATTCCGAGAAACGCGTAATGATAGAATATGTAGATGAGATGGAATATCTAATAATATTTCATTTATGGCAAACAAAGTTTTTGCCTGCGGACTTAAAACCTAAGGGTTGAATAGAATTATTTCCGAGAAGGAAATGAGACGCGTAAAAGGGATTGCGTTAATGTTAAAGCGTGTTATACAAGTATGATACTATTTAGTATCTATGTATAATACGAAGAATTAATACAAAGTACAATACGATTATCGTACGAGTATTATACGGGAAGAATACATGAATTATACGTGTAGAGTACGATTTGTATTATGGAACTTAAGTTAAGACTTATAATAATCCAATTAGATTTGGATTATGCCAAGTCCAAACAATTGAATAGGTAAGCCCAATGAATTAAGTGGTTAAGCCCAAACTAAAGCCCAATGCTAGAATGATTAAGCCCGATCCAAGAGAACCGTACCGTGGATCGAACTGGTGGGTCACCGAATGGGTAAAACCCATGGGGCAACCCATGGGCATGGTGGGCCGGCCACTTGGTGTGCAAGCAAAGAAATCTACTTGATCACCAAGTATTTTACTTGGTGATAAAGAAGGGAATAGTAAGGAGGTGGGGGAATAATGACCTTTTTTCCCTCCATTTCAATTGCATATAAATTGAAAGCAAGAGTTGGTCATTTGAGGGTTTTTCAAGTTGCCTAACATATATTTTGAGAGAGAGAAAGAGCTAGACTCAATCAAACATACCACTTTGAAGTTTTTCTTTAGAGTTTCTTGCAAGAACATCAAAATTCCTTAAGGTAATATTCCTTAATAGTAGTTCTATCTCTTTTGATTTCTTTAAATATGAAGAATCATAAATTGGTGGTGTATGTCTATTATGGAAGAATAAGGATGACTTGTAATTTATACAATCTTTATAAGTCATGAAGACATAGAAACCATAAAGGTTGAAGTAGGTTAAATCATGAAAATATTGATTGTTGGGATTGATTATTGATGAACAATTAAACTCCATCAATACTTAAATACGTGCATCATGCTTGGTTATGATGTAGATATGAAATCCATGGAGTATTCCATATGATTTGGCATAGAGAACACTAGTAACGAAGTTATGGCGAATTTTACTTAATTAGACGTTAAAAGTCGAAAACGTAGAAATTTCGGATTGATAGTCGAAAGTTGCCATGAGACTTGAAAACGTTGTTTTTCAATGTCAACACGCGAGTTAGGGTATTTAAGAGTCGTGGACTCAAGAATAGTCGGATTCCGAATTAAAACAAATAAAACGAGTATTGAACGCTCATTAACGTTTAACGACCACATAAAAATGAACTTAATAGTGAATTTTGACTTAACGGATTTGAAAGTGTAGAATTCTTATATGAACGCATAGAGTATGTCATTTATGATGTGTAGGCTTTTGAATAAACCAAATCAGACTTATAACGAAGATGTTATGAATCTGGGAAACTCACCAAAAATTTCATTTTTCAAATTTTCAGGTCTTTGAGGTGCAGCGCATGTATGCATAAAGCTTTAAGTCTTGCATCTTTAAACCTTAGAGATGTTGTTATTGTTCATCTACAGAGTCGCGCCAGCAAAGGCCACCTCATAAGAAGGAGTGTCGTCACAGCAACGAGGCCAGAGACTTGGGTCTCGGAAACCCAAGGGCCAGCATTGAGGCCATTATTGTATAGGAAGGCCACGCCGCGGTGTCGAGGTAGGGTCTTTGTTAGATAACTTAGGTTTAAACTTTAAATGTTCAGAGACCTATATGAGTTAATTTTACACACTTAATGAGTGTACTAAAACTATTCCTATATTGCATATACTAAGGTATATGATAATGAAACTTAGGAATTTAACGCATGTTATTAATTTATGAACGAAGAACACAAAGTGTTATTAATTAACCATAATCGGTAAACAACATTTGTACTTCACCAATGATGATAGAGTCTGGTTAATAACGTAAGTTTGTTAATACGCCGAGATGAAGGGTAATAAGTTGAATTGACTTTATTAAATAAAATAAAGTTAACAAAGATATAGAAGAGAAAGAAGTTGGTAGAAACAATGTGAGTAATTGTTTGAAAGCTAATTACAGTGTGCTATGTGTATATATCATGTAGATTCTGTAAAGGCTTTGATCAGTCGATTAAGTTATTTGAAGACGCTGAAAGGTAAGTTTTCTTAACGCTTGTCTAACTTTCAAGTTAGTCAAGTTTTATGTGATTCATTGTACTGAATTGCATGACTAGTTTTAAAGAAAGGGTCATTGACAGTTTTAACTCGGCTAGACTATTTGTAAAATATAGATTGATTTGTCTACATATCTTTCTATATAGAAATGATAACGCTATCCTATGCCAAGAAATTGGTACGAATTTGAAAGTAAGGTTTGTCTATGAACAAACAAAAGTATTTTTCATCGATTATTCGATGGGCACGCGAGTTTGCCAAAACTTAATCGTAAATACTTTTAACGAATGAATGTTGATCAACATAGAGTACTATAGGCTGATCACCTAGAAGTGCTCGTAAGTAATGCGGATGTACAACCTTAGTGTTGTGATATCTTTTTCAAGTATAAAACAGAAGCTATCGCTCATGGTCTATCGAATTAGCCTGTAATTCCTAATCTATTCTATACTTCGGGAATTGTTGTTATGAATTGTTAAAGTATTAATGTTTTATAATACTTCATAACTATTTGTTCAGTTATGTATGATTTGTCATATAATTTACGAATGTGGTGTTGATGTTATCATCTGTTAAAACTTGCTGAGCTTGTTATGCTCATTTCTTGCGTGAATTATATGATTGCAGTTAAGGATAAAAGTACTGAGAATGCTAAGAGAGATAAGGAGAAGGCTAAGATGGATACTTAACCATCGTGTAATAGATTAGTATGTTTGTATGTATTATACCTTATGAACAACAAACAATGTAATCGGTTTATGAACTTGGGAATGGATTTCACTTTGATTATAATAAGAAGATAGTAATATCATTCATTATATTGTGTTTTCAATAGAATTATTGTATAGTTATAAGTACCGTGTAGCACCAAATGTCGGGTTGGAAGATACCCAAATTTGGGGGCGTCACAAGTTGGTATCAAAGCATTAGGTTATAAAACTTAAGGGGGGAAGAACCTTAGGCTAATAACCTTGTAAAGAAGGTAAAGTTCGAAGAATGAAATTCAAATCTAATGAATTATTGAGGTATTGAGAAAACTCAGTACCGAAAGGTTTAAAAGATGGAAATTAATCCTAAATAAATTAAATGTGATTTGTGCTTATACTATTGTGTATTATATACTAATCAACGTGTTATGTGTTTTATAGATGTCAAACGATAGCTTGATGTTTAGAATCATTCACGAGATATGTGACGCCCCCAAAATAGGTCCATTCTATCCAACCTATTCTGAGTCGTCAATAACATGGTACAGAAAACAACTACAGCTTTATTACTACAATTGCCGTGCAAAATACAACAATACATATGTTGTGAGTTTAAAGACCAACTGTGACTCATGTCCCAACTTGTGTTAGCACCTCACATTGATACATTACATAAAGGTACAACCAATAACTGTTTTAGAAATTAAAATCTTTGGAAAGTGCTCAAGGAAACCTTCATACATAGAAGGCCATGAATCTAAGTTATGATAGATATCATATGTCCAGAGAATTATTCTTGGTTGATCTAATAGACCCCAAAGAAAAACTAGAAGATTACTATCATGTTCCTTCCAATGAGGTGCACTTTTGACGCTTTCAAAGTCGGGTTCTCATCACCCTATTGTTGTTCACCAAAATCAATTATTAAGTGACGTATAAAATACGACACTCACATCTTAGGACCTCGATACAATTATATATTGCATGTCATGCCGTTTTATAATGTATTGAGAAACTTCGAAAGTCTTCGACCATCACACTATTCCCCTGTTATCCCTGCTCGACCCAGCTACACTCTTATTACCTGAAAGGAATTGTGAAGAAAAAGGTTGAGCACAACTAGACCAGTAAAGGATATCATGACTAAAGATAATTAAATTATCAATAGCCTTCATCAATAATAAATCAGAGATTTAGAACATATGGTAGATGATAAAACTTTATAACCTTAGTTGCAGCGGAACAAGAAATCCATTAGAAGAGTCAAATAGACCATAAAGTCTATTATCTTCTCCACATTAAAAGTCCACCAATAATATTTTATCCCTGTAACATCAATCAACAGTTCCTTTCCACAATCATATGAATAACTCATAATCATAATTGTGATTCTAAATTCCTCTTCGCATCCAAGACGAAGATAATTTCCATCACCTGTCTTTACCTGAAACATCAAAGATCATGGTTATACCAAATCATAGTTTCTGTTCATAATCATACTAATAAATTCATCTTTGCACCACGGGTCAAAGATATTCATCAACAGTTCATCTTTGCACTACATGCCAAAGATATTTAACAACAAGTCATCTTTGCACTACGGGCCAAAGATATTCAACAACAGGACATCTTTGCACTACGGACCAAAGATATTCATCAATAATTGATCTTTGCACTACAAGCCAAAGATATTCATATCTCAAAGAAATACATAATCATTTTAGAATTTATATAAACCATAATTATAACCATATATGTTGATCAATTCACCTTTGCACTTAAGCTAAAAATATTCAATTGTAAATTCAATGGTCATGATCATACCAATCAACAATTCATCTTTGCACTACTGGCCAAAGAGAACCCATAGTCACAATCATACCAATAATCTACCCATCTTTACACTCAAGTCAAAGAGAAATATCATCATTAGGGTTATAAGAATGTTATATATGATAATAAAAATAATATAATCAACATATAAATTTAATCTCAAGAGTAAGATCATAAATCAATGATTTCATAACACCTTAATCCAAATGTTATAAATCACTTAATAATCTCATAATCTAATATCATTAATATTACCACAATATCTTAATCATTTCTTAAACTTATAAACAATTTATTTTAATTGTTTACACTTTACTAATTAATGCATTTAATCATCTTAAAATGCCAAACTCATAAGATTTCATCACCAATAACGAACAACCTCATCAAAAATCTGCATATACCATATATAGGATTCCTAAGCCATAAAATCCTATTTTCCAATTTTGTTACTTCACATAACATAATTAATTCATTTACTCATAACTAGTCCATTTTCATGAAAAATACCAAATCATTTCCAAAAGTATTTATTTTCTGGGATTTAGCATAATATAGTCCCATATTGAACATATATTTTTCTCGAAATTTTTAAAATTCATTTACTATTTTTCATATACCAAAAACCAATTTAATATTTAGACATTTATCATAAATTGTACTTTTATCCAAAAATTATGAAATTTACAGGGTATACTGATATTATATAGATGTACTCCCAATAAAAAGTTTATCAATTTTGGAGTTACCCACAAGAAGTTATAAGGGTTTACTTTTAAAATAGTCTTTTCTCATAAAATTAATAACTCTTAATCTATACATCCAAAAATCGCCATTTTTGGACACAATCAAGGAAACTCATCAAATTATCATTTCAAATTTTTCCAAAAATTTTGAAGGTTCAGAAAAATTTCAAAACTGAAAAACATAATAACCCTTAAAATAACTTACATAATAACGACAATATCCCTTACCTCGAAAAACGGTACTTCTAACTGAAATACTGGATATAGTGCTAAAGAAACTTACACCGTATAGCAACACTCAAAGTATCAAAATACTCACAAGAATACGCTCAATATATCGAGAGAGAAATAGAGAGAAAACTTCAGTTTCTGGTGTGATTTTCAATTCTAACCCAAGCACCCTATTTATAGGGAAATGCTTAGAACTCCAAAGCAGAAAATTTAATAAAATAATAATATATTTATACAAATTTCCTTAGCACACCAAGAATCTGAATTCAGCAACTTATCACATGTTTAATGAGGCCACAAAATGTAAATAAAACGTTTTTCTTAATAAACATAATTAAAACTTCTAAAAATTAATTATTCTGGAACTTCGGAACTTCAATAATTCATAATAAATAGCCCTCTTATCAGAAAAATTCAAACCACATGTCCTTTCAATAGAAAATTTCATTCTCTACAACTTTGCAGAAGAAAGTTTTTCCAAATTCCAAACAGAAATTGACCGAAATCCACAAACGGGCGATTTTACAGGCTATAATTAAATTTCAGTCAAGAAATGGGGTCCACAAACATGAAAAACATGTTTTAAATATTTATTGCAACAAAAATACTCTTCCTCCTCATATACTCATATATCCCACATTCAGTGTAAAAATATCACCATTATTATATTATTAAAATATAACAATATAATTAAATGAATTATTTTATCAGAAGAGATAAAATATCAATTTTCAACAATTGTCACATTAAAAATTTTCTGCATCTATATCCACATAAAATAAATATTTTTATTATCATATAATCAATAATTAATTATTCACAAATAATATTACAGAATCACAATATCGACAACCAGGCAGTTTCCAGGAAATAGGGGGCTTTCCAATAAGGATCTCTCCTTACTAGCGCGCAATTAGATGACCAAACCTCTCCTTAGACAGAATTTTTTAGACATTGCCAATAATGTTATCTAATAATATTATTCCAATACTATAAATTATTGATCTGATAATGAAAATACTATGTAGTGATAATTATTAAAACAACAACAATATAAAATATTAACGTAGCAATTATTGAATCAATAAAATATTAAACAGTAATTACTGTAACAATTATTGAGTAGTGCCTTCTTACGTAAAAAAAATCATCATGCTTTGTGAATAGTACTCGTGAATAGTAACTCGTGAATAGTAACTCATGAATAGTAACTCGTGAATAGTAACTCATGAATAGTAACTATAAGAAAATTTTGAATACTTTTATTTTATAAAATTCGGGGTCTTACAAGATAAGTGAGGAGTCGGTGAACCAAGTGAAGATATTACCGATGCCAGTGGCGGAGGTACCGTTAGTAGTTCTAGAAGATTCTGATCCAGAAGAGCACATGTCTGGGAAGGATTACTCCGAGGAAACAATGGGCATACCATCATATTTGAATATGATGATTGACGTGGATGAGGAGATGGAGGTAACATTGATTAATACGGTGGTACCTACTCAGGAGCCAACACCTCCGGATGCAATGAGATCATTGTATCTAGTAGTGTTGGATAGGAATGTGCATCTGCGCACTGTAGTGTAGACACAAAATGAGGAGATAACCGCCCTATATGAGGTGAAGGAATCTGCATAGGCGGATTTTGAATTGGAGCACGATGAAAAAGTGCTAATGACGAATAAGGCGAGAGACTATAAGGAAGAGGCCGTAGAGCTTTGAAAGAAACTGGTTGAAAAAGACCAGAAGATAGCTAAGATGTCATACATCCACGAATGCGCTCATGAGGATTTCAAGCTAAAAATTGCTTAATATTCCATTGAGTCCGAGCAGACTCGACATACCATTAGTCGAGATATTGTTTCGATTTTAGCAAATCAGAAACATGAGAATGTCGTACGATAGTGTTAGTAGATAATTAGATCTTTTTGGTATATATGGTAGTGACGTAAAACCCTCATTTGTATAATTAAAGGGTAGTCTTTTTGTAAATCCCAAATTTTTGTAGAAGTCAATCGCGGGATAGTAATGTAATAGCTTTTTGGGCTAAGGAAGCAACGTGTAAATAGTTTTGACTATGAAAGCATATTAATATAATGAATTTTTTATTTAATGTGCTTGTTGTGGTATGAGTTGTTATTTGTGAATGATAACTAAATAGTTAAATAAATAATAATGAAACTTTATTTATTTAATCAAAATTATGCCGCCAAGAAGGAGACAATGTAACCAAGAGGTCGAGTCTCATAATGAAAATCAGGGGGGGTCCTAATAACCCTATGCAAGAGTTCATTAATTTATTAACGGCAACATTTATCCAAGTTGGGGGAGGGATTCCCGTAGCACCTAGGGTAGCAAGAACAACTACTTTTAAGGAATTTAAAAGTGTGGGTCCTCTAGAGTTCCGAGGAACGACGGACCCATTAGAGGCCCAGACATGGATGAAAGAGATTGAGAAGGCGTTTGTAATTAAAAAAATAAGTTAGGCGAAAAAGACTTCTTTTGCGACTTACATGATGAAGGGTGAAGCCAACTATTGGTGGGAGGCTCACCAGGGTGAGGCTAGAACAGTGGCAGTTACATGGGAACAGTTCAAGAAGGTATTCTTCGAGAACTACTTCCCTACTAGTATGCAAGGTAAGATGGAGATTAAGTTCTTAGAACTTAAACAAGGGGATATGACAGTTCCCCAGTATGCTGCCAAATTCAATGAATTGGCGAGATTCGCTTCACATCAGGTAGATACGGAAGAGAGAAAGGCATATAGGTTTGAGGTATTTGAAACCCCGGGCTCTCAAAGAGAGGATATCGTTGTTTCAGAGTGCTTCCTACGGGACCATTCTATAAAAAGTGATAATAGCGGAAGCTGGTGGTGAGGCATTGTCTCAGTATCACAAAGAAACAAAGAATAAGAATGAAGTAGAGGGAGGAAATAAGGCAGAAGTCGCCAGCGGTAGTGGCAATATACCTAAGAGGAAGAGTTTTAACCCTAGGAATACTGGAGTAAAACAAGGAGATCCTAAGCGTAGAATTGAGGCATGCAAGACATGTAGAAAGACTCATATGGGAGTCTGTTTATAGGGGAAATCAATTTGCTACAACTGTGGGCAGGAGGGACATCTGTCACCCAGCTGTCCTAACCCTAAGAAAAACCATGGGTGTTTTATATATGGATCGTTAGACCACATGGCAAGGAATTGACCGAAGAAAGGGTTAGAGGGAAATAAGGGTTCTGGTAGTGGTAAATTAGCCATTACTGGACCAACACCATCAGTGGGTAGACCCTCAGCCCGTACGTTAATATGTCCATCCAAGATGCGGTTGCATCAACGGATGTGGTAGCAGGTATCATTCCAGTCAATGAAATAAATTCTTATGTGTTATTTGACTCGGGTGCTACTTGTTCTTTTATAGCATGTGAATTTGCTGTTTATTAGGTTTAATCCATGAAAAGTTTGCAATACCTTTAGATGTTAAGGTAGCAAACGAAGAAATAATCCCCATTGAACATATTCATAAGTATTGTTGCGTAAATATTAGAGGTAATAAGTTATCGGTAGATTTAGTACCGATAAGGTTAAAAGAATTCAATGTAATTCTTGGTATGGATTGGTTGATTAACCATAAAGCGATAATAGATTTCCATATTAAAAGTGTGAACCTTCGTCTTTCTAAGAAAACCAAGGTAGTGTTCTTCGGTTGTAAGTCACCGAGACGCTCTTGTTGTCTATCGATGACACAAGCTAGGAAGATGTTAAGAAAAGGGTGTGTAGGTTACCTGTGCCATGTTGTGGATACCCAAAGAGTGGGAACATCCTTGGACCAGATACCTATAGTTCAGGAGTTCGCGGATATATTTCCGGAGGAAATATCGGGTATTCCACCGGACAGGGAGATTGAGTTTGTAATTGATCTATTACCGGGTATGGCACCAGTTTCAAGGGCACCATATCGGATGGCGCCACTAGAGATGAAGGAGTTAATGGTTTAATTATAGGAACTATTAGATAAAAAGTACATTAAACCGAGTGTGTCCTTGGGGAGCACTGGTATTGTTTGTAAAGAAAAAGGATGGGTCGTTAAGACTTTTTATCGACTATCAAGATTTGAACAAGTTAACGATTAAGAATAAATACCAGTTGCCCAGGATTGATGATCTATTTGATCAGTTGAAAGGGGCAAAGTATTTTTCTAAGATAGATTTATGCATGGGGTATCATCAGTTAAAAGTGAGGAAGGAGGATGTACCTAAGACGGCATTCAGAACAAGTTATGGTCATTACGAGTTTCTGGTGATGTCATTTGGGTTGACTAATGCACCAGCCGCATTTGTGGATATGATGAACAGAGTGTTCAAATAGTATTTGGACAAGTTCATCGTAGTGTTCATTGATGATATTCTAGTCTATTCAAAGACGTCAGAAGATCATGCCGAACATTTAAGGATAGTGTTGGAAACACTAAGGAAGGAAAGGTTGTATGCAAAATTCACAAAGTGTGAATTTTGGCTCGAGAGAGTGCAGTTTCTAGGACATGTTATTGATAAAGATGGCATTTCTGTGGATCCAGCAAAAGTAGAAGCAGTTAATGAGTGGAAGCAACCGAAAATGCTAACCGAGGTTAGGAGTTTTCTAGGGTTAGCAGGATACTATAGAAGGTTCATCCAGGACTTTTCTAAAATAGCTACTCCATTGACAATTCTGACGAGAAAGTCAGTGAAGTATGTGTGGACTAAAAATGTGAGAAACGTTTTTAGGAACTAAAGAAGAGGTTAAGTGAGGCACTTGTATTGTCCTTACCAGATGATATACGGACTTTGTAGTATATAGCGATGCTTGGCATAAAGGACTGGGTTGTGTGCTCATACAGCATGGCAAGGTCATTGCATATGCGTTACGTCAATTAAAGGATTATGAGAAGGTCTATCCTACTCATGATCTGGAATTGGCAGCTGTAGTTTTTGCCTTGAAGATATGGAGGCATTATCTATATGGTGAGAAGTGTGAGATATTTATGGACCACAAAAGTCTGAAATATATCTTCACACAGAAGGAGTTGAACATGAGACAGAGAATGTAACGCCCCGAAATCCGGTCTATCTTCACACCCTGAATTCCGTACGTTACAAGTACATCATTCATCCAAACATACATCATTATATACTGAAATATAATAACATACATTCTAAATTCCCAGGTTCTAAAACCTTATAACCTTTCTCATTACAAATAATGATAATTACATTATTCCTTTCATCTTACAAGAGTGACTTTTATCCGCCACCAAGGATACATAACCATTCATTAAACTAGTCTATAGTTTAATTTTCATCTTTCTACATTACAAGTCTTCAATTGATCTTCTCGCTCATTCACATTCTGAATAGCACTTCATTTGGATACCATCAGCTTGATCCTTACGGGATCCTTAAGTTCTTCTAACACCGTTCGCTGAAAATATTTTTCATTTAAAGCAAGTGTGAGCATTCAATTGCTCAACAAGTCTTAGCAGTTGAACATACAACTTCAAGAGTTTAACATTCCTTTGGAACTTCAATAACCGAACAAAGGTTATGAAGCAGCTTGAACAATAGGAATAGTCTCGATTCCTATCATTTTAAAACATTAGTCACCTTCACTTTGAAATACTTTCATTCTCTACTCTTTTTCATACACATTCTGTCTTGCTAGAATGAATAGCACAGACTTAACAATAACAGTTCATGTATAAACAGAACATTCTTTTATTGAACAGTTCAATTATAGAACAGTTTATCTCATAGAAACACCGAAGTGTTCAAATTATGGCGCAAGGCCTCATACATTCTACCACCTTGTACAAATATCGCACATTCGAACATAGACATAACTTCTCAAGTTCAACATCTGAGAAGTTTAAGAAACTAGCATTCATTTAAAATATGAATGAAGTTAGGAAACTTGCCTTATGCCCAGCTACAACTTACCCCGAACTGCTAATTTCAATTCCTATATAACACATAATGAAATAATACATACAACAATTAGTCATATACTTGACTTACACATTGGTTTACTTAACTTTACTTCTTAGGGTTCGCGTTCTTGCAATATAATTTTACGCGACTAACTTTCATTCCCGATTTACGGCTTCATGACATACGGAGATGTCTTACTCAAAACGCTCATCATCTTTGATGATTTACATTCTTATCTTCTTCTTATAACTTCTCTAGGACTCAGCACACATCGCTTCTCTACTGGTAGTCCATATGGTACTCTGAGTGGTTTCCCACAAACAACCAACAAACAAGTTCCCATCTCATCTACACTGCCATCATAGTGAGTTATATCGATTTCTAGTTTCGTATATACCTTCGCTCTCTGAAGGAATTGTTTAGCTCAGCTCCCATATGTCAACCATCAAAGGTTACAATTGTACCATAACCTAAATTTATCTTAACTTATACGAACTATTAACTATAATGTTTGTTAAGTCAATTTCTTATTCCTTTTGGCTTTCTAGCAAGTAATTACCATACCTCAAGACTCATTCTTATCCGACTCACATTCGACTTTCATTAATCTTATTACCGTTCGATACGGCTTTCTCGATACCATTCATATGCTACTTACTACCTTTGGCAACGTCTATGTCATACAACCAGGGTATACTTAGCACGTTCGTTCAACACGAATACGATTTATGATGATCATTTACGTATTCAATGTTCACGTTGCTCATCTCCTAACCTCTCATTCAACCTTTACTCAAGGTTTTAATCACTTTCAATCATTATCCATCACACGAACCTTATGTTCTTTATTCCTTCTCAACGTCGACGCCATACCAATCGTTATATGCTAAGACCGATCGTTCATCACAACAACGTTGCATTCACAGTGTCTATACTCTTTAAACTTATCTCTCATTACCACAACAGAACATCGAAATTTTATTCATTACTTTCGTCACTCAACGTCTAAGGAATCACAATCATAGCAATCCCTCACGTTCGTTTATTGTGACTACGATCCCCAGATCTTGGTTCCGTAATCCGCAATTACATTCTTTTAATCTCAGTTAATCTTTCCATTCAACCTTTATTAAAGGTTTAAAACACTTGATTAAGTGTTACATTAGGCGAACTACA
Organism: Panax ginseng; assembly: GCA_020205605.1. Classification (NCBI taxonomy): domain Eukaryota; kingdom Viridiplantae; phylum Streptophyta; class Magnoliopsida; order Apiales; family Araliaceae; genus Panax; species Panax ginseng. The sequence continues at coordinate 84,646,745 of CM035139.1, read as the reverse complement.
TGTTCATATTTATTTCTTGCACATCCCCCAACAGTTGAGCAATTAAAAGCTCATTACTGGGCTTTTTCCCTGTACCGGCGCTGCGACGCCACTCTCTTCACTAAGACTCGTGCTGCAGCGTGAGTTAGCATTGTCTGGCTCTCCGGTCTGGCACTGCAGCGCCACCTTACAAGGCATGTCTGGTGCCGCGGCGCCAAGCCCTTCTTCTCAAAGATTTTTCTAAGTGTTAACTTCATTTTGAGATGCTTACTTTCCGATCTCATAACTTCTTCGTCATAACTCAGAACGAGGTCGTTCAAAAGCTATTTTCTTACTTATCTTACGTACTTTGATTACCCATGGACAGAACTTTGTTCTGAATCCGTTAACATGCCATTCAATTAGCTTAATCTTTGACCTTTATTCATTTTACATTATTAACGTTCTTCGTTCATTCGTCCGTAATTCGGTAATTCGAACACGGAATTCATTCAATCTTGAGTCTACGACTCACGTTTTATACATTCTATTACTTTCTTATGAAACCCTACACGTTCGGGTTCATTTACTAACTTTCTAATTCTCGCTCGTCTTTTACAAAATTTTCGCCATAACTTCGTTATTTCTCCGTTTTAATCCGTTCTTCATGAACTTTTCTACCGTTCCTAACCAAGAAACAAGCATCTAACCTATACGCGATGGTTTTAAACTTGTCCATCAACAACAATTATACTACGATTGTTTTAAATTTGTCCATCAACAACGTTTTTCGTGTTCTTCGCGTGTTCTTTGTGTTCTTCGTTCGTTCTTCATTTTTAATTGATATTTTGGATTACGATTTCACTTTTTCTTGGAATTTGATGTTATAGAACATAATTCCTTACTTATTTAACCTACTCATTCATAAGATTCATTCGGATCACTAAAAATCCTTACGAATCTTATACTTCCTTAAGAAATTTATAAAATAAATTTCTAAATCTTATTTCTTAATTTTCTTACTATTTCAACCATATGAAATCATCTCTAACTTAATCTACTTCTTATCTTCATTAAGTTATGTTTTTGAACATATTAAACTTAAAGAAAATTAGAAGAAACTAGGGTTCGGATTACCGTTCTTCATTAATCTCCTTCCATTAGACAAAGCGTGCACTCCGGTAAGCTTTTCCTCTTCTTCTTCCTCTTCTTCTTCTTCTCCCATCCGAACTCTCTCTCTTTCTCTATCAAGTGTTGGTTGAAATTTTCAATCAAACAAATGAGCTTAAGGCTTGTTTATATAGAAAATCAAGGCTAGGGGCATTTTAGTCATTTTTCCCTCCTTAACCTCCTTACTATTCAAGGCTTAAGGACTAAGTTAACTTAGCCCTCAAGTTTGCTTAGTCCTTAAGTTTCGTAGTTCCATCTTTTGGGTTTCATCCGATAGTTTTAAAAACTGCGATTCTCGGAATCCAAATATTTTTTGGATATTTCGTCTTTCCTTTACCGATTAACTTTCACGTATTCTTCGAATTTCTGAAAAACTGAAAAACTCTTTTTGGTGTCAAGCATTTTCCTTCACGTTTTCCCCTAACATAGCTAAACGAATAAAAAATACATAACAATATTTTTCGTCATTTTTATTTTGTCCGATTTCTGCACGTTTTTCGAGAAAACTTTTATCGGCTTATTTAACTTTGCACGACATATTATCGTCAAATCTTTCGACAGAATGTCATTCTGACATATCAAACTCTTGGAACGGCTTAGGTTATTCAAACCCTAACCCTTAGGTTTCGTCGAGTGAATAATGCCTGTTTCGTCTTTTTCCACAGAAATATTTTATTCCCGGAAAATTTTTATTTTCGTCCTTAAAATTCTTACTCGTTCAATCTAGCTTGTAGCCAGAATCCTCCCGATTAATAATCATTCTAGGTTATAGAACGATTAATAAACACATAACACATAAAAAAATTAATAAAAATTCATTTTATTAATAACTAATTCTTTAAATCTTAATTTCTGGACAATTCGAATTTCCGGGTTGTCACATCCTTCCCCCCTTATAAAAATTTTGTCCTCGGAATTTCTTCAAACCACACCCATACCCGGGTCATCACATTCACCCCTTCATAATTTTGACGTGGAGGAGGAGATGGATGTAACATCGATTAATACGGTGGTACCTACTCAGGAGCCAACACCTCCGGATGCAATAAGATCATTGTATCTAGTAGTGTTGGATAGGAATGTGCATCTGTGCACTGTAGTGTAGACACAAAATGAGGAGATAACCGCCCTATATGAGGTGAAGGAATCTGTATAGGCGGATTATGAATCGGAGCACGATGAAAAAGTGCTAATGACGAATAAGGCGAGAGACTATAAGGAAGAGGCCGTAGAGCTTCGAAAGAAACTGGTTGAAAAAGACCAGAAGATAGCTAAGATGTCATACATCAACGAATGCGCTCATGAGGATTTCAAGCTAAAAATTGCTTATTATTCCATTGAGTCCGGGCAGACTCGACATACCATTAGTCGAGATATTGTTTCAATTTTAGCAAATCAGAAACATGAGAATGTCGTACGACAATGTTAGTAGATAATTAGATCTTTTTGGTATATATGGTAGTGACATAAAACCCTCATTTGTATAATTAAAGGGTAGTCTTTTTGTAAATCCCAAATTTTTGTAGAAGTCAATCGTGGGATAGTAATGTAATAGCTTTTTGGGCTAAGGAAGCAACGTGTAAATAGTTTTGACTATGAAAGCATATTAATATAATGAAGTTTTTATTTAATGTGCTTGTTGTGGTATGAGTTGTTATTTGTGAATGATAACTAAATAGTTAAATAAATAATAATGAAACTTTATTTATTTAATCAAAATTATGCCACCAAGAAGGAGACAATGTAACCAAGAGGTCGAGTCTCATAATGAAAATCAGGGGGTCCTAATAACCCTATGCAAGAGTTCGTTAATTTATTAACGGAAACATTTATCCAAGTTAGGGGAGGGATTTCCGTAGCACCTAGGGTAGCAAGAACAACTACTTTTAAGAAATTTAAAAGTGTGGGTCCTCTAGAGTTCCGAGGAACGACGGACCCATTAGAGGCCCAGACATGGATGAAAGAGATTGAGAAGGCGTTTGTAATTACAAATATAAGTTAGGCGCAAAAGACTTCTTTTACGACTTACATGATGAAGGGGGAAGCCAACTATTGGTGGGAGGCTCACCAGGGTGAGGCTAGAACAGTGGCAGTTACTTGGGAACAGTTCAAGAATGTATTCTTCGAGAACTACTTCCCTACTAGTATGCAAGGTAAGATGGAGATTAAGTTCTTAGAACTTAAACAAGGGGATATGACAGTTCCCAAGTATGCTGCCAAATTCAATGAATTGGTGAGATTCGCTTCACATCAGGTAGATACGGAAGAGAGAAAGGCGTATAGGTTTGAGCAGGGCTTGAAACCCTGGTTCTACAGTAGGATATCGGTGTTTCAGAGTGCTTCCTACGGGACCATTCTATAAAAAGCGATAATAGCGGAAGCTGGTGGTGAGGCATTGTCTCAGTATCACAAAGAAACAAAGAATAAGAATAAAGTAGAGGGGGGAAATAAGGCAGAAGTCGCCAGCGGTAGTGGCAATATACCTAAGAGGAAGAGTTTTAACCCTAGGAATACTGGGGTAAAACAAGGAGATCCTAAGCGTAGAATTGAGGCATGCAAGACATGCAGAAAGACTCATATGGGAGTCTGTTTATAGGGGAAATCAATTTGCTACAATCTGTAAGCGGGGAGGGACATCTCACACCCAAATTGTCCCTAACCCTAAGAAAAACCATGGGTGTTTTATATGTGGATCGTTAGACCACATGGCAAGGAATTGACCGAAGAAAGGGTTAGAGGGAAATAAGGGTTCTGGTAGTGGTAAATTAGCCATTACTGGACCAACACAATCAGTGGGTAGACCCTCAGCCCGTACGTTAATATGACCATCCAAGATGCGGTTGCATCAACGGATGTGGTAGCAGGTATCATTCTAGTCAATGAAATAAATTCTTATGTGTTATTTGACTCGGGTGCTACTTGTTCTTTTATAGCATGTGAATTTGCTAAGCGATTAGGTTTAATCCCTGAAAAGTTTCCAATACCTTTAGATGTTAAGGTAGCAAACGAAGAAATAATCCCCATTGAACATATTCATAAGTATTGTTGCGTAGATATTAGAGGTAATAAGTTATCGGTAGATTTAGTACCGATAAGGTTAAAAGAATTCAATGTAATTCTTTGTATGGATTGGTTGATTAACCATAAAGCGATAATAGATTTCCATATTAAAAGTGTGAACCTTCGTCTTTCTAAGAAAACCAAGGTAGTGTTCTTCGGTTGTAAGTCACCGAGACGCTCTTGTTGTCTATCGATGACACAAGCTAGGAAGATGTTAAGAAAAGGGTGTGTAGGTTACCTGTGCCATGTTGTGGATACCCAAAGAGTGGGAACATCCTTGGACCAGATACCCCTATAGTTCAGAGTTCCGGGATGTATTTCCGGAGGAATTATCGGGTATTCCACCGGACAGGGAGATTGAGTTTGTAATTGATCTATTACCGGGTATGGCACCAGTTTCAAGGGCACCATATCGGATGGTGCCACTAGAGATGAAGGAGTTAATGGTTTAATTATAGGAACTATTAGATAAAAAATACATTAAACCGAGTGTGTCCTTGGGGAGTACTGGTATTGTTTGTAAAGAAAAAGGATGGGTCGTTAAGACTTTTTATCGACTATCAAGATTTGAACAAGTTAACGATTAAGAATAAATACCAGCCACGAAGTACATCATTCATCCAAACATACATCATTATATACCAAATATAATAACATACATTCTAAATTCCTGTGTTCTAAAACCTTATAACCTTTCTCATTACAAATAATGATAATTACATTATTCCTTTCATCTTACAAGAGTGACTTTTATCCGCCACCAAGGATACATAACAATTCATTAAACTAGTCTATAGTTTAATTTTCATCTTTCTACATTACAAGTCTTCACTTGATCTTTTCGCCATTCACATTCTCGAATGGCACTTCATCCGATACCGCCACCTTGATCTTTACGGATCCTTAAGTTCTTCTAACATCGTCACTAAAAATGTTTTTCATTTAAAGCAAGTGTGAGCATTCAATTGCTCAAAGAAGTCATAACAAATGAACATACAACTTCAAGAGTTTAACATTCCTTTTAACTTCAATAACCGAACAAAGGTTATGAAGCAAATTTTGAATAATAGGAATAATCTCGATTCCTATCATTTTAAAAACATTAGTCACATTCACTTTGAAATACTTTCATTCTCTACTCTCTTTCATACACATTCTGTCTGCTAGAATCAATAAAGACAGACTTAATAATAATAACGGTTCATGTATAAACAGTAATATTCTTCATATCAATAGCTTCAATCATAAAATAGCTCATATCATAGAAACACCAAGTGTTCACATTATGGCACAAGGCCTCATACATTCTACCACCTTGCACAAATATCACACATTCAAGATATAGATGTAACTTCTCAAGTTCAACATCCGAGAAGTTTTAGAAACTAGCATTCATTTAAAATATGAATGAAGTTAGAAACTTGCTTTACGCATGACACCTATATACTTTACCGAATCGCTTCATTCCAATCCCTATAACACATAAGAAAAACATATACACCAATTAGTCATATACTTGACTTACACATCGGTTTACTTAACTTTACTTCTTAGGGTTCGCGTTTTGCAATATAATTTTACGCGACTAACTTTCATTACCGGCTTATTTTTCATTCATGATATACTTGAGATGTCTTACTCAAAACGCTCTTCATCTTTGATGATTTACATTCTTATCTTCTTCTTATAACTTCTCTAGACTCAAAGACACATCGCTTCTCCTCATAGTAGTCCATATGGTACTCGAGTGGTTTCCCACAAACAACCAACAAACAAGTTCCTGCCTCATCTACACCGCCATCACAAAGTGAGTTAGATCGCTCGGTTGCCGCTTTCAGATATACCTTCGCTTCTCTCAAGGAATTGTTTAGCCCAAATCCCATATGTCAACCATCAAAGGTTACGATTGTACCACAACCTAAACTTATCTTAACTTATACTTAACTATTAACTATAATGTTCGTTAAGTCAATTTCTTATTCCTTTTGGCTTTCTCGACAACTAAATGCCATACCTCAGATTCATTCTTATCCGACTCACATTCGGCTTCAATAATCTTATTACCGCTCGATACGGCTTTCTCGATAATTCATATATTTACTTACTACCTTCACAACGCCTACGCATACAACCAGGTATACTTAGAACGCTCATTCCAACGCTAATACGATTTACGAGGATCATTTACGATTCAACGCTCACGCTGCTTCATCTCTTAATCTCTCATTCAACCTTTACTCAAGGTTTTAATCGCTTTCAATCATTATCCATCCCATGAACCCCATGTTCATTATTCTTCTTAATGTCGGGCTTACATACGATCATTGTATGCTAAGACCGATCGCTCATCGCAACAACGTTGCATTCACAAAAGCCTTATACGCTTTACATTCATCTCTCATTACCACATACATAACATCGAAATGTTATTCATTACCCTCACACTCAACGCCTAAGGAATCACAATCATAGCAATCCTCACGCTCGCTTATCGCGACTACTACGCCCCCCGATCATCGGCCCAAATCCGCAATTACATTCTTTTTTTAATCTCTCTTAATCTTTTCGCTCAACCTTCATTAAAGGTTTAAAACACTTGATTAAGTGTTACATTAGTTGAACTACATGTTCATATTTCTTTTCTTGCACATCCCCAAAGAATTGAGCAATTAAAAAGCTCATTACATCGGGCTTTTTTCCCTCAGACCGGCAAGCGCACACCACTTTCTTCTTCAGACTCACACTCACATGCACATGAGTTAGCAAAGTGTTCTGCTCTCCTGGCTCTGCATACCAAAGCCACCTTTTATAAGGCATGTCCATGCATGCAAGCCAAAGCCCTTCTTCTCAAAAAAATTTTCTAAGTGTTAACTTCATTTTGAGACGCTTACTTTCCGATCTCATAACTTCTTCATTATAACTCGTAACGAGGTCGCTCCAAAGCCATTTTCTTCCTTATCTTACGTACTTTGATTACCCATGGATAAAACTTCATTCTAAATCCATTAACATGCCATTCAATTGGCTTAATCTTCACCTTTCGCTCGCTTTTTTACGCTTTTAACGCTTCTTCGCTCGCTCGTCTGTAATTCTGGCCATCCAAACTCGAATTCATTCGCTCTCTTGAGTCCACGACTCACGCTTTATATATTCTCTTTACTTTCTTATGAAACCCTACACGTTCTCGTTCATTTACTAACTTTCTAATTCTCGCCGCCTTTTTTACAAAATTTTTTGCCATAACTTCAAGTTATAGCTCGCTTTAATCCGCTCTTCATGAACGCTTTCTACCGCTCCTAACCAAGCAATAAGCATCTAACTTATACGCGATGGTTTTAAACTTGTCCATCAACAACAATTATACTACGATGGTTTTAAATTTGTCCATCAACAACGCTTCTTCGTGTTCTTCGCGTGTTCTTCGTGTTCTTCGCTCGCTCTTCATTTTTAATCGATATTTTGATTACGATTTCACTTTTTCTTGAAATTGATGTTATAGAACATCATTCCTTACTTATTTAACCTACTCATTCATAAGATTCATTCGATCGCTTCAAAATCCTTACTTAATCTTATACTTCCTTAAGAAATTTATAAAATAAACTTCTAATTTTTATTTCTTCATTTTCTTACGATTTCAACCATATGAAATCATTCTCAATATCTTTTACTCTTCTTATTCTCATTAAGTTATGTTTTTTTAACATAAAAACTTAAAGAAAATTTCTAAGAGACTAGGTTTTGATTACCTTTCTTCTTTAATCTCCTTCCGTTTGACAAAGTTTGCTCACTCGAGCCAACTTTTTCTTCTCTTCTCTCTTCTTCTTCCTCCCATCCAAACTCTCTCTCTCTCTCTCTGTAGGATTTCAAAATTCCATTCAAACAAATGAGCTTAAGCTTCCTATTTATATAGAAACCAAGGCTAGGGGCATTTAGTCATTTTTCCCTCCCTAACCTCCTTATTATTCAAGGCTTAAGGACTAAGTTAACTTAGCCCTCAAGTTTGCTTAGCCCTTAAGTTTCAGTAGTTCCGCTTTTCGGTTTCATCCCGACAGCTTTTAAAAATCACGATTCTCTAATCCAAATATTTTTGATATTTCGCCTTTCCTTTACCGATTAACTTTTACGATTCTTCTGATTTTTCAAAAAACTAAAAAACACTTTTTGGTGTCAAGCGCTTTTCCTTCACGCTTTCCCCTAACGTAGTTAAACGAATGAAAAGTACATAACAAGATTTTTTTCGCCATTTTTATTTTGTCCGATTTCTGCACGCGCTTTTCGAGAAAAACTTTTTATCTCTATTTACTTAACTTTTCACGATATATATATCGCCAAATCTTTCGACTTAAATGTCATTTCGACATACCGAACTCTCTCGAAAAGGCTTAGGTTATTCAAACCCTAACCCTTAGGTTTCATTTTAGTGAATAAAGCCTATTTCGCCTTTTTTTTCCCGAAATATTTTTGTTCTCCTAAAAATTTTATTTTCGCCTTGAAAATTTTACTGCTCAATCTAGCTCAGAGCCGTAATCCTCCCGATTAATAATCATTCTAGGTTATAGAACGATTAATAAACACATAAGATATAATAATATTAATAAAAATTCATTTTATTAATAACTAATTTTTAAATCTTAAATTCTCGACAATCCGATTTTCCTGGTTGTCACATCCTTCCCCCTATAAAAAATTCCATCCTCTAAATTTCTTCAAACCACACCCATACCCGTCATCACATTCACCCTTCTCTTCATGTAATTTCATCCTCAAAATTTTAGCTTACCTTTCTTCTCAACTTTCTCTTCAAAGAAGTTCTTATCTTTCAAACATTCTCTCACCTTCACAACTTATCAAGAATTATGAAGTAGAATGAACAACGAGGAATATAAGAATTCCTTTAAAACATTTCATACTTTTGTCCGAGGGGTCAAATCGACCATGAACTCTTACTAGGTTTACCAAAAAGATTTACGTCAGAATCTTTCTTTCCACTACAGGCCTTATAATCACAAAGAAGGTAAACTACCTCTTTCATACGTAGGTGATCAACCCATCAGATAACCCCATTTCGTGGTATGTTCACCTCGACTTAATCATTTGATTCCGCACCAAAAACAATTTGGTTTGGCACAACTTCTCAAAGAAAGCTCGATTTTCTTTTTTTTAATCATAACATACCATTCGTCTAAGCCAAATCAAGTAGCTTAGACCATACCAATAAATTGACATCAACTTGAAAACATTCGCTCTAGTCAACTCACTTGACATCGACTACTTTTTTAAATTCTTTTTACAATACATCAAAACGCTTTTTTTGACGCCATGATACCGCACTTTTCACAAGACGCTGAGGACTTCATCAATTTATGACTTCATCATTATACATCATACCATAGCGGGGTTGTTGATCCTAAGATCACATCCAACACTAGGTTCAATTGCATTAATAACTCCATCCTTTTACCATCTTCAGCATCAAATGCACCGATGATATAAAATTCATTTTGATATTTCAAATCAATTTCTGCTCTAGCCAAAACTAATTAGCATAGACATACCAAGAATAGTTCTTTAAAAATCCATTGGTTCCAAAAAATTGAACCAATTCTTTTCATTTTCAAAACGCGCATATAAAGCACAATTTCAAGAAATTTCAAATCTAGCATAGCTAGATGACTTGAATATCCTATTCTCCATCTTCCTTCATCATTCTTACTTCATGATAATACTTAATCTTCTCTAGCACCTTCAATGCTAAGTCTATCGAAAATACTTACTTTCACCTAAACATTCCTATACCTTAGTATAGTTCATCAACTTACCACACTTTTTATGTGTTTAGAACTTTCCACAACCATATGTGTTTAAGAACTTATCTTCGCAATATGTAATCCAAGAACAAATCAAGGACTATCCATATGCTTAGGGCTCGTAAACATAAAGATATAACTATGAGTCACAAACTTTTCATAAGTATGAGTTTCAAGAACCCGCACCTATCTTATCATTCTCTACCTATCAAGTATATATACATGAGAAAAGATTCACCTTCTCGCCATATACATATTGATAAGACGACATACTATTCCAATGATTATCACCGTAATAACTAAGTAATCACAAACCCCTCTCCCATTCAAGGTTCAGACTACTCAAATATATCACATGAGTCCTCAATCAAAATCTTAGAACTTCTAACTTTCTTTTTACTTAATACTTTAATTTTCTTTAATTCATATGCTATCCTTTACAACTCAATCTGAAGTTCTTCTTCCCATACTACTTACTTCAGAGTACCATTCATTCATAATATTAGCTATAAATCATCCATCGCTTAATGTATCATCTCACATTACGATTTTACTATGATCACGCAGGTGATCTTCTTATCCTTCTCTCTACGATTATAGTCTTAGGTACTCATACCTAAGATTTATAACCTATCACCTTTGATACTAACTTGTAACGCCCCAAATCCTATTCTATCTTCACACCCGATTCCAGACGCCACGAGTACATCATTCATCCAAACATACATCATTATATACCAAATATAATAACATACATTCTAAATTCCTGTGTTCTAAAACCTTATAACCTTTCTCATTACAAATAATGATAATTACATTATTCCTTTCATCTTACAAGAGTGACTTTTATCCGCCACCAAGGATACATAACAATCATTAAACTAGTCTATAGTTTAATTTTCATCTTTCTACATTACAAGTCTTCACTTGATCTTCTCGCCATTCACATTCTCGAATGGCACTTCATCCGATACCGCTCACTTTGATCTTTACGGATCCTTAAGTTCTTCTAACATCGTCAATAAAAATGTTTTTCATTTAAAGCAAGTGTGAGCATTCAATTGCTCAAAGAAGTCATAATAAATGAACATACAACTTCAAGAGTTTAACATTCCTTTTGAACTTCGATAACCGAACAAAGGTTATGAAGCAAATTTGAATAATAGGAATAATCTCGATTCCTATCATTTTAAAACATTAGTCACATTCACTTTGAAATACTTTCATTCTCTACTCTCTTTCATACACATTCTCGTCTGCTAGAATCAATAGCAAGACAGACTTAAATAATAACGGTTCATGTATAAATGTAATATTCTCATATCAATAGCTCAATCATAAAATAGTTCATATCTCATGTAAACACCAAAGTGTTCACATTATGGCACAAGGCCTCATACATTCTACCACCTTGTACAAATATCACACATTCAAGATATGTATATGTAACTTCTCAAGTTCAACATCCGAGAAGTTTAAGAAACTAGCATTCATTTAAAATATGAATGAAGTTAGAAACTTGCTTTACGCACGCACCATGCCTTACACCTTACGCCTGAATCGCTTCATTCCAATCCCTATAAACACATAAGGAAATAACACATACACCAATTAGTCATATACTGACTTACACATCGGGTTTACTTAACTTTACTTCTTAGGGTTCGCTTTTGCAATATAATTTTACGCGACTAACTTTCATTACCGGCTTTACGGCTTTCATGACATATACTGAGATGTCTTACTCAAAACGCTCATCATCTTTGATGATTTACATTCTTATCTTCTTCTTATAACTTCTCTAGACTCAAAGACACATCGCTTCTCTCCGCTAGTAGTCCATATGGTACTGAGTGGTTTCCTACAAACAACCAACAAACAAGTTCCCGCCTCATCTACACCGCCATCACAAAGGAGTTAGATCGGCTGCCAGCTTTCAGATATACCTTCGCTTCTCAAGGAATTGTTTAGCCCAAATTCCATATGTCAACCATCAAAGGTTACGATTGTACCACAACCTAAACTTATCTTAACTTATACTTAACTATTAACTATAATGTTCGTTAAGTCAATTTCTTATTCCTTTTGGCTTTCTCGACAAGTAATTGCCATACCTCAGATTCATTCTTATCCGACTCACATTCTGCTTTCATTAATCTTATTACCGCTCGATATTTATTTCTCGATAATTCATATCTTACTTACTACCTTCACAACGCTTCACGCTATACAACCAGTATATACTTAGAACGCTCATTCAACGCGAATACGATTTACGAGGATCGCTTATGTATTCAACGCTCACGCTGCTCATCTCTTAATCTCTCATTCAACCTTTACTCAAGGTTTTAATCGCTTTCAATCATTATCCATCCCATGAACCCCATGTTCATTATTCTTTCTTAATGTCGGGCCACACCGATCATTGTATGCTAAGACCGATCGCTCATCGCAAATAACGTTGCATTCACAAAATTCATACGCTTTACATTCATCTCTCATTACCACAACATAACATCAAAATGTTATTCATTACCTTCACCACTCAACGCCTAAGGAATCACAATCATAGCAATCCTCACGCTCGCTTATCGCGACTACGGTCCCCCTGATATCGGCCCAGAATCCGCAATTACATTCTTTTTTTTAATCTCGCTTAATCTTTCCGCTCAACCTTCATTAAAGGTTTAAAACACTTGATTAAGTGTTACATTAGGCTAACTACATGTTCATATTTCTTTCTTGCACATCCCCCCAAAGAGCTTGAGCACTTAAAAGCTCATTACATCGGGCCTTTTTCCCTCAGACCGGCACACCATGCACCACTTTCTCTTCACTAAGACTCTCAAGACTCATGCATGAAAAGAAGTTAGTAGCAGTGTTCTGCTCTCCTATTCTGGCACTGCATAGCCACCACCTTATAAGGCATGTCTCGCAGCCACGCGCCAAGCCCTTCTTCTCTCTCAAAAAATTTCTAAGTGTTAACTTCATTTTGAGACGCTTACTTTCCGATCTCATAACTTCTTTCATTATAACTCTAAACGAGGTCGCTCCAAAGCCATTTTCTTCCTTATCTTACGTATTTTGATTACCCATGGATAGTAACTTCATTCTCAATCCGCTAACATGCCATTCAATTGGCTTAATCTTCACCCTTTATTCGCTTTTACGCATTTTAACGCTCTTCGCTCGCTCGTCTGTAATTCTTCGCCATCCGAACTCTAATTCGCTTCGTTCTTGAGTCCACGACTCACGCTTTATATGCTCTTCTTACTTTCTTATGAAACCCTACATCGTCTCGGTTCATTTACTAACTTTCTAATTCTCGCTCATTTTTATAAAATTTTTGCCATAACTTCAAGTATAGCTCCGCTTTTAATCCGCTCTTCATGAACGCTTTCTACCGCTCCTAACCAAGCAATAAGCATCTAACTTATACGCCGATGGTTTTAAACTTGTCCATCAACAACAATTATACTACGATGGTTTTAAATTTGTCCATCAACAACGCTCTTCGTGTTCTTCGTTCGTGTTCTTCGTGTTCTTCGCTCGCTTTTCATTTTTTAATCGATATTTTGATTACGATTTCACTTTTTTTCTTGAAATTTGATGTTATAGAACATCATTCCTTACTTATTTAACTCTACTCATTCATAAGATTCATTCTTGATCGCTTCAAAAATCCTTACTTAATCTTATACTTCCTTAAGAAATTTATAAAATAAACTTCTAATTTTTATTTCTTCATTTTCTTACGATTTCAACCATATGAAATCATTCTCACATCTTTTACTCCTTATTCTCATTAAGTTATGTTTTTGAACATAAAAACTTAAAGAAAATTTCTAAGAAGAAACTAGGTTTTGATTACCTTTCTCTTCTTTAATCTCCTTCCGTTTGACAAAGTTTGCTCACGAGCAAACTTTTTTCTCCTCTTCTCTCTTCTCTTCTTCCCCCATCCTCTCTCTCTCTCTCTCTCAAAGTGTAGGATTTTCAAAATCCAAAAACAAAATGAGCTTAAGCTTTGTTTATATAGAAAACCAAGGCTAGGGGCATTTTAGTCATTTCACCCCCCTAACCTCCTTATTATTCAAGGCTTAAGGACTAAGTTAACTTAGCCCTCAAGTTTGCTTAGCCCTTAAGTTTCAGTAGTTCCGCCTTTTTGGTTTCATCCGACAGCTTTTAAAAATCATGATTCTCTAATCCAAATATTTTTGATATTTCGCCTTTCCTTTACCGATTAACTTTTACGTATTCTTCTGATTTTCAAAAACTAAAAACACTTTTTGGTGTCAAGCGCTTTCCTTCACGCTTTTCCCTAACGTAGTTAAACGAATGAAAAGTACATAACAAGATTTTCGTTATTTTTATTTTATCCGATTTCGCACGCTTTTTCGAGAAAAACTTTTATCTACTTTTAACTTTTCACGATATATTATCGCAAATCTTTCGACTTTAATGTCATTTCGACATACCGAACTCTCTAAAAGGCTTAGGTTATTCAAACCCTAACCCTTAGGTTTCACTGTGTGAATAAAGTGCTTATTTCGCCTTTTTTCCCAAAAATATTTTGTTCCTAAAATTTTTTTTTCGCCTTGAAAATTCTTACTCAATCAATCTAGCTCAGAGCTGTAATCCTCCCGATTAATAATCATTCTAGGTTATAGAATCCATTAATAAACACATAGCACATAATAATATTAATAAAATTCATTTTATTAATAACTAATTTTTAAATCTTAAATTCTCAACAATCCTTCTACGAAGCGTTGTATGGAAGAAAGTGTCGAACTCCATTGTGTTGGGATGAGATGGTACAGCAAACGGTGGACATGGTAAAGAAAATTCATACTCGATTGGTAGCGGCTTAAGATAGGCAGAAAAAGTATGCAGATCCTCATAGAGAAAAGAGAGAATTCGATGTAGGATCATTTTATCTTTCTGAAAGTATCGCCTTGGAAGGGAAAGATACGTTTTGGAAAGAAAGGGAAGTTAAGTCCAAGGTTTGTAGGACCTTTTGAGATTTTAAGAAGGGTTGGAGGTAGCTTATGAAGTAGCCTTACCTCCAAAAATGGAATGCATTCATAATGTGTTTCACGTGTCTGTGTTGCGTCCTTATAAACCGGACTATAAACATGTAATAGAGTATGAATCTATTCAGATAGAGAAAGATTTATCGTATGAAGAACTTCCAATTCAAATTTTTGATAGGAAGGAACAAGTTTTAAGAAATAAGGTAATACCGTCAGTAACGGTGTTATGGAGAAACCACAATGCTGAAGAAGAAAAGTTGGAACTCGAAAGTAAAATGAAGGAAATTTTTCCTCATTTGTTTATGTAATTATAAGCGAGATTCTGGGGAACAAAATCCTTATAAGGGGGAGAGAATGTAACGCCCGAGAAAATCGGAGTTTTATGATAATTAAATTTTTATTTGATTATGTGGATTAAGTGAATTTAATTGATTGATTTTGTGAGTAAGCTATGTGAAGGTCGTTCTATGACCTAGAATGTATTAATGTGGTTAGTAATCTGGCTACATGTTAGAATTAATTGTTTAGAATTTTCAAGACGAAAATAAATATTTTCTGCGAAATTCCCATAAAAACATTATTTATCCGTTTCTGCTCAGGAATTGATTTTGAAATTCGAGAAATGCGTAATGATAGAATATGTAGATGAGATGAAATATCTAATAATATTTCATTTATGGCAAACGAAGTTTTCGCCTACGGACTTAAAACCTAAGGGTTGAATAGAATGATTTTCGAGAAGGAAATGAGATGCGTAAAAGGGATTGCGTTAATGTTAAAGCGTGTTATACAAGTATAATAATATTTAGTATCTATGTATAATACGAAGAATTAATACAAAGTACAATAGGATTATCGTACGAGTATTATACGGGAAAAATACGTGAATTATACGTGTAGAATACGATTGGTATTATGGAACTTAAGTTAAGACTTATAATAATCCAATTAGATTTGGATTATGCCAAGTCCAAACAATTGAATAGGTAAGCCCAATGAATTAAGTGGTTAAGCCCAAACTAAAGCCCAATGCTAGAATGATTAAGCTCGATCCAAGAAAACCGAACCGTGGATCGAACCGGTGGGTCACCGAATGGGTAAAACCCATGGGACAACCCATGGGGATGACCCATGGGCATGGTGGGCCAGCCACTTGGTGTGCAAGCAAAGAAATCTACTTGATCACCAAGTATTTTACTTGGTGATAAAGAAGGAAATAGTAAGGAGGTGGGGGAATAATGACCTTTTTGCCCTCCATTTCAATTGCTTATAAATAGAAAGCAAGAGTTGGACATTTGAGGGTTTTTCAAGTTGCCTAACATATATTTTGAGAGAGAAAGAGAGCTAGACTCAATCAAACATACCACTTTGAAGTTTTTCTTTAGAGTTTCTTGCAAGAATATCAAGATTCCTTAAGGTAATATTCCTTAATAGTAGTTCCAACTCTTTTGATTTCATTAAATATGAAGAATCATAAATTGGTGGTGTATGTCTATTATGGAGGAATAAGGATGACTTGTATTTCATACAATCTTTATAAGTCATGAAGACATAGAAACCAATAGGGTTGAAGTAGGTTAAATCATGAAAATATTGATTGTTGGGATTGATTGTTGATTAACAATTAAACTCCATCAATACTTAAATACGTGCATCTTGCTTGGTTAGGATGTAGATATGAAATCCATGGAGTATTCCATGTGATTTGGCTTACAGAACACTAGTAATGAAGTTATGGCAAATTTTACGTAATTAGACATTAAACGTCGAAAACGTAGAAATTCTGGATTGATAGTCGAAAGTTGTCGTGAGACTTTAAAATGTTGTTTTTCAATGTCAACACGTGAGATAGGGTATTTAAGAGTTGTGGACTCAAGAATCGTTGGATTCCAGCTTAAAACGAAGAAAACGAGTATTGAACACTCATTAACGTTTAACGAGCGCTTAAAAATGTACTTAATAGTGAATTTTGAGTTAACGAATTCGAAAGTGTAGAATTCTTATATGAACGCGTAGAGTATGTCATTTATGACGTGTAGGCTTTTGAACAAACCAAATCGGACTTATAACGAAGAAGTTATGAATCCGGGAAACTCACCAAAAAAGTTTCATTTTTCAAACTTTTCTGGTGTTGAGGTGTGGCGCCACGGTGCCAGACAAAGCTTTAAGTGCCACGCCATAGCGCCGGTACAATGTCATTGCCTACTGCAGAGTCGCGCCGTAGTGCCACTCATAAGAAGGAGTCTCGCGCCGCAGCACCGAGACCAAGACTTGGGTACTGCAAACTGGCGCCGCAGCGCTAGTATTGTATAGGAAGGCAACACCGGCCGCCGAGGCAGGGTCTTTGTTAGATAACTTAGGTTTGAACTTCAAATGTTCAGAGACCTATATGAGTTAAGTTTACACACTTAATGAGTGTACTAAAACTATTCCTATATTGTATATACTAAGGTATATGATAATGAAACTTAGGAATTTAACGCATGTTATTAATTTATGAACGAAGAACACAAAGAATTATTAATGAACCATAATTGGTAAACAACATTGGTACTTCACCAATGATGATAGAGTCTGGTTAATAACGTAAGTTTGTTAATAAGCTAGGATGAAGGGTAATAAGTCGAATTGACTTTATTAAATAAAATAAAGTTAACAAAGACATAGAAGAGAAAGAAGTTGGTAGAAACAATGTGAGTAATTGTTTGATAGCTAATTATAGTGTGCTATGTGAATATATCATGTAGATTCTGTAAAGGCTGTGATCAGTTGATTAAGTTATTTGAAGACGCTGAAAGGCAAGTTTTCTTAACCCTTGTCTAACTTTCAAGTTAGTCAAGTTTTATGTGATTCATTGTACTGAATTGCATGCCTAGTTTTAAAGAAAGGGTCAATGACAGTTTTAACTTGGCTAGACTATTTATAAAATATAGATTGATTTGTCTACATATCTTTCTATATAGAAATGATAACGCTATCCTATGCCAAGAAATTGATACGGATTCGAAGGTAAGGTTTGTCTATGAACAAACAAAAGTATTTTTCATCGATTATTTGATGGGCGCGTGAGTTTGCCAAAACTTAAACGTAAATACGTTTAACGGATGAATGTTGATCAACATAAAGTACTATAGGCTGATCACCTAGAAGTGCTCGTAAGTAATGCAGATGTACAGCCTTAGTGTTGTGATTCCTTTTCAAGTATGAAAACAGAAAGCTACTATTCATGGTCTATCAACCGGTTCAGAATTCCTAATCTATTCTATACTTTGGGAATTGATGTTATGAATTGTTAAAGTATTACTGTTTTATAATACTTCATAACTATTTGTTCAGTTATGTATGATTTGTCATATAATTCACGAATATGGTGTTGATGTTATCATTTGTAAAAACTTGTGTGAATTATATGATTGCAGTTAAGGATGAACGTACTGAGAATGCTAAGAGAGATAAGGGCAAGGCTAAGATGGATACTTAACCATCGTGTAATAGATTAGTATGTTTGTATGTATTATACTTTACGAACAACAAACAATGTAATCAGTTTATGACCCTGGGAATGGATTTCACTTTGATTATAATAAGAAGATAGTAATTGCATTCATTATATTGTGTTTTCAATGGAATGATAGTTATGAGTACCGTATAGCACGAAATGTCGGGTTGGAAGATACCCGAATTTGGGGGCGTCACATATACATAACCAGAACATGTTCCGAAAGTTTCAGAATTTTTAGACAAAAACTCAGTTCATGAAAGTTGTTTTAAGCTTCGACTGTTTTGGCCATTTTAAGCATAATAAACGAAACTGAAAAATTCCAGAAAAAATATATGTTCATGAGGGTAATATTAACTGATGTTTCCCAAAGAAGTAGAAATATATGTTCATTTTCGATGAGATGTTATATTTATGGCATTTTAGGGTTGTTAAATAAAGTAATCAATTAGTATAGGGTAAACAATTAAAATAAATTATTAATAAGTTTAATAAATTATTAAAATATTATTAAATAATTAATAATATTAGATTAACATGTTAGATTAAAATATTAGTAAATAATTAATAATAATAGATAATGAATTAAAATATTATTAAATGATTAATAATATTAGATTAATGTTAAATTAAAATATTATTAAATTATTAATAATATTAGTAAGTGATTTAAATATTATTAAATGATTAAAATATGATTTAAAATATTATTAATTAGTAATATTAGTAAATGATTTGAATATTAAAATATTATTAAATAATTAATAATATTGGATGATTAAAATATTATTAAATAATTAATAATATTAGATACTTAAAATATTATTTGGTCAATAATATTAGTAAAGGAGTAAAGGACTATTAAATAATTTAAAATATTATTAAATGATTAATAATATGAGAAGATGATTAAAATATTATTTAGTGATTAATAATATTAGCAAATGATTAAAGTATTACTAGTCGATTATTAATACTAAGAACTGAATAAAATATTATAAAGATTAATGAGTGTTTAAGATGATGTGTATGTGATGACAATATTATCAAGGGGTGATAATATTACTTTGGCTTAATGGTAATGTCTAATATTTAACTGTGTGGCTGAATGCTAGACAATTTATTACAAAGTAATGATATTATAATTAAAGATATGTTATGCTAATTGGAAGATCGATCTTCTAATGATAGGTCTTTGATAAGAGATTAAATTAGATTGATTAGCGGTAATCAGCAGTACATGCAAGTTTCCTAACTCAAACTTGAGTTGTTATTTCAAAGCATGTTTGTGGTTAATCATTGTTGATTATACCACCTCTATGAATTATTGATTCGCACATTGTGCATGTTGTATATGTTCATAAGGTATGAAAGGCTGATCACCTGCACTACCATATGGCTCAGTTAAATTTGTTCATGTTCATTGTTGATATCCTATATTGTTGGTTCAGTTATTCAATCATTGAAATAGATTTATGCTCTTTCACAATCATTATATTGTTGAAAGTTTGACAATTTATTCTTTCTTTTCAATCATGATATATCTTCATTATACTTAAACTTAATGGGCAAGGTTGTTGCTCACCCTTACTATATCATGATAACATTTTCAGATTAAGACGAAGGTAAAGGTAAATTCCAGAATTGGACTGTTATACAGCTAAAATTATAAAATTATTTGATGCAAATTACATTGTAAATATTTTAAGATGGTGAAAGTAAGTATTAAGTTAAGGTTACAGACCTTTTGGGATTTTGTGTAAATGTTTATTGTATAAATAATTTATGTTTATATCTTCCGCAATAGTTATATAAATGATGAATGGTAATGTGACGCCCCCAAATTCGGGTATCTTCCAACCAGACAGATGGTGCTTCACGGTACTACCATTCACACATACATTCAATTGAATTAACTCAAAAGAGTGAATATGTCTTATTTATATTCTAAAACAATATTCCATTTCCCAGGTTCTTTATAACCATTACATATGCTTCTTGTCATAATATCAAATACTTATAACAATAATCCTATACTATTACATAGACAACTTATTGATATGCCTTAGCCTTTCCTTTATCTTTATTCGATCCTTCAGGTCGTTCAATCTTAGTTACATTCATATGGTTCAAGCAAGAGTGAGCATAACTAGCTCAACAAGTATGACAATTTCATTAAACAACATGCTTAAATCATACGAATCGTATATCTTCTATAACAGAAGCAATAGCTATGAAGTACTATAGATAAATCAAAATAGCACTTCTTTTTCTTTAAAATATTTCACAATGAACCACATTCATTAAACATCAATTTTGGGGTCCAAGACCTTGAGCATTTTGTTCTTTTAAGAGGACAACCCGTCACCAAGTCCGTAAGTCCGATATATCTTACGAGTACGTCTAGGTGATCAGCTTACAATACTCTATGTTGTACAACACTTCTTCTTTAAACGTATTTACATTTAAGTTTTGGCAACCTCACGTGCCTGTCGTTTGATGACAAAACGTTTGTTTATTCATACTCAGTCTTTCTTTGAAATACATACCAAGACAGTTTGGCAAAAGATAACAACTTTGATAACATTTTGATAGATTATAAGACATCTAATAAATATATTAGGTATGGCCGAAGGAACTGGCTTCGACCTCATCATACATTAATTTATGTGCAAGATACATGAATCACAAAGGGTTATAACACTTGCCTTTAGCATCTTCTACAGATTAAATACTTTTCCTTTTGAGTCTTTAACGATTCTACACTGCATAATCACATAACATACCACATTAGTTCATAACCAATCAGCTATGGTTCGTAACGTATCTTACCCTTCTTCTCAATCTAATAGTTTATTAGATATGTTTAACATTGGTTACGATTATCGCATTGTTTCTTATTTACATTCAAATTAATCTTTCATCAACCTTTAGTTGTAATTCTTAAGGTTGTTATCATCCTTAAGGATGTTACTTCAAGTTAATTAAGGTTAAAATTCACCTTAAATCAACTGGTATTCTTTTTTACATTCATAAACTGTCTTTACTGGCTACCTTCTAGTGCCAACGACGCGGCACCAACTTCCTTATATAAGTCTCGCGCTGCGGTGCGAGTCTCTAGTGTGTTTTTCTCGAACCTGGCGTTGCGGCGCCACTCTAAATACAAATGGTCGCATCAGCCCAATCTCCAAGAATTATTGGCCTTGGCTCGGTGTCATGGGCCCGACTTTAAAGCCTTGGGCAAGCGCTCACATACCAACCCTATGCCTCGAATAACTTTGATTTCTTGCTTTGTGAACTTCCCGGACTTATAAATTGTTCATTTTAAATCCGAATTGGCTCGTTCAAAATCCATTAGCTCACAAATCACATGAAATAAGTGTTCATATAAGAATTTTACATTTTCAAATCCGTTAACATAGAATTCACCTTTTAAGTCCGTTATTCCGAAAATGATAAACATTCGTGAATGTTTATGGCTCGTTCCTTTGTTCTAAGTTAGAATTTGACCATTTTCGAGTCTGCAACTCTAAAATTAAAACTTAGACTATTCTCCATCGAAAACCAACATTTCAGAGTTAAAAGGTAACTTTTAACTTCCATTCCAAGAATTTAGCGATTTCGACGATTATCGTCTAATCTCATAAATTTCGTCATAACTTCGTTACTTGAGATTTTTATAGCGCTCCAAATGGATTCATTCCATTAACACAACATATATTATCTAAACCACCAAATGATGGTTTTAAACTTGTCCATCAACAAAAACATTACAATTCTTCAATGTCTTTCATTGGTTCATGACTATTATACTTATGATTCACTTTCAACATGGTTTATTAAAGTTTACATCCATTAATAACCATCCTAGTTCCTTCTTATCATACATACTCTATCAATCATCAATTCTCTATCAAACTACAATTGAAGAGAGGAGGATTAATGGTCAAAGATTTCTTACCATTGGTGTTCTAGCTTGGTTCTTCTTCTTTTCTTCTTGATATAGCAAGTCTAGCTCTTACTTTTCTCTCTCAATATCAGCTCTAGATATGACGCCCCCAAAATAGGTCCACACAACCCATTTTGAGTCGCCAAATATACGGTACAGAAAATAATACAACTTTATTATTATAATTATCGTGCAAAATACGACAACCCATATGTTATGAGCTTAAATATAAATATTATTTTCTAGACAATATCCACACTCAAATGAGTCCTCATTTCAATTATCGATAACTATTTTACAAAATAGTGAGGACTACTACCTGCAGTTATTGGTCTCAGGTATTCCTACCTAAGGTTCATAACCAACAACTTTGATACCAACTGTGAGAGCCCCAAATCCGGGTCCCAAATCACCACGGATCTGGTATACTATTTCTATAACTATTGCGGAAGATATAAACATAAATTATTTATATAGTAAACTTTAAACACTATTCCCCAAGGTCGAGTAACCTTAACTTATACACAATTTATAACTTATTTGACTTACAATAACATTAATATACAATACTGTTACAAATTTTATTTGCATAAATAAACTTAAAGTTGGATCTGCCTTTTTAACTTTTCCTTATATCCGACGAATTCGCCTTAATCTGCAATAATTTTATCATGATATAGCAAGGTGAGAACATAAGTTTTCCGGCAAAGTATAAATTTATTTAAGGATATATAATGATTAAAAGAATTTGAATAATAAGTCGGTTATAATTCAACAATATAGTTGTGAATTAGCATAAAAAATTTTAAACTTTCAAGTCAATAGGGATTGAACATCGAAAGTACATGAACATATATATATCTGGACCAAATGGTAATGAAGGTGATCAACCTTTCATAACCGGATGAATACATGCCTTATTTGCACAAAGTGCTATTTAATAATTCTTAGAAATGGTAATCGAAAATGATTAACCATAAGTATAATTGAATAATATATCTACTCGAGGTCGAGTTTAGAGAAAACTTGCACAACAATTAGAAGTTCAAGGTTAGAACTTGCCTATATCACCAACTCATCGCTACGATGTTTATAACGCTTTTATCCAAGACCTAATATTAGTAATATAGATCTCCAATATTAGAATAATATCATCACAATATAATACTATTATATATATATATATATATATATATACATTAAAATAATCACAACACACATAACACCATCATCCACAAACTACCTAAGACTTGGTATCAAGTCAAACTATTTTAGTCTAAGTTGAACCCGACTCAATTAAAACATCCCGACTACGGCCTAGTTTTGACAATTATCGAGTTTAAGTTCAATTAAACTCTGTCTAAACACTTAACAATTATCTTAGATAATTTTATTATCAGTCAAAATAATTTTTCATAAGCTCGTAATAATTTTCAGATAATTATTATCATTTATCATGAATTTTCAATCATTAATATTATATTTATATGATTTAAATACTTTAATCTCATATATTATAAGTTTTTCTTGAACATATAAGTCAAATACCAATCCAGCAACCCAGATTTGGAATCCAGCAAGCTGGATTCAAAATCCAATATCTAGATGGCCAATCCAGCAAACTAAACTACAATCCAGCAAACTGGATTCAACATATTTTCAATTCAGTAAACTATTTTTTAATCTAGCCAGCTGGATTCATCAGATTTTTTAATCCAACAAACTGGATATCAAATCCTTTTTACAAAAACACCAAATCAGCTCATTATTTTTTTATCCTTTGTCCAAACACATATACATATATTTCATACACAAAAAGTATTTTTTTCATAATTTTCCAACTTCCTTTAGTATTTTTTAAAAATCATTTTTAGTGTGTAGCTTAAGAAATTACCCCTTTCATGCTTAACTCCAAAAATTCCCATCTCTTGACACAATCATGTACGTGTTAACATGAGCCTCCAGTTTAAATTTTGTGGCCATCGGAGTTATAGAACTCCGATTATAGCCATTTTCGTCAAAAAATCGCAAAAATTGAAATAGTCATAACTTGGTCATTTTAAGTCGGAATGAGCTCATTTTTGGACAAAAGCTACTTAATACCATATATTGTCATGTCCCAAAAGGCCGGAATTTACTTCACAAATGAGGTTTCCGAAAATGCCCTTTTAAATTTCTCAAGCGTTAGTTTTTTGTCACTTTGCGCGCTTGACTCCTATGCTAAAATCACCCATACAAAATCTACAACTCCTTTTTCAATGATTCCACTTGGATAAGTTAGAAAACTCATACATCTAACTCTAGGACTTGACCACACTTAAAAATTCAAAATATAATAGGAGATATGGTAATTTGAATTTCGTGTTTCGTTTTCACAAAAATCTGATTTTTAACTCTTGGTGTCTTCTAAGAAAACTTTAATGTTTTCACATAATAACCAACATAACTTATCATAACATTTACTAATACCTCATATACCCATGATTCTACCATGATACATGATTTATTTTATCAAACAATCATCAAACACAAGATTAAACACCATCAAGGCTAACAAAAATTAAGAGTTTTCTACATTTTAAAAAAGACCTAGTTTCACTTTTCTTGCTTTTGATCTAACTTTTGAAACTTAAAGTGGATAGATTTACACATAACACATTCTAAATCATGTAGATCTAAGATTTTTGAGTTTTGAAACCTTAGATCTTTATTCCATCTAAATAACTTAAATAAAAGGATAACTTAGGTTTGGTTTTATACCTTTGATTTCTTGACTTATCTTTTTCTTCCAAACTATGTGATGGATCTTGGATGGCATGGAAGATCAAAACTATCTTCCTTCTTCCTTCCTCCTGACCGAACTCTCTCACTCTCTCTCTTTCCTCTCTCTTTCTTTTTGTTAGGTAATTTAGAAGTAAGAAATGAAATAGAAATGTAATATATATTTTTTAAATTTTTGTTGGGGAAAATGTATAGATATAAGATATATAAGTATATTATTTGCCCAATACTTCTCCCCTTCTTTCTCTTACTCATCTACTTGAGGTTTCTTGCACTTTTGGCTAAAATAAGTGGTTTAATAAAAGAATGACACATATGGGGAGTTAGTAGGAGTTGTTGAACAACTAAAGTAAACAAATAATTACCACACATGCTCAATCTCTCCTCCCTCTCTTATGACCAATATAGTTATTTCTCACAATTTCCTACCTTGAACTCAAGTATGGTTAGTTCCTAACTAGAGCTATTCTACTAGTACATATCCCATTATTTTAGGCTACTAAATTAAATCCCTATTGGACTTCTCTAATTAAAATATTTGGGCCATGTGAATAGCCATGGGTACAACATATCAGATATATTAGATAGATTTTGAGCACATGGGATAAGCTAGCTTGATGAGTCACCAAGATTTAGTGTGATCTTTTACATAAATTTTAAGAAAAGGGTATTTTGGTCATTTTGCATTCACTAAGGGCAATTTGGTCTTTTCCCCTATAATTTGAAGGGCAATTTAGAAATTTCCCTTTTATTCCATAACTTATAAAACTTAGCCATATATACTTGGCTTTTGAATTCCCAAATTAGGGTTTTGGATTCTCAAATTAGGGTTTTAAATTATTAGGGTTTTTGGATGTATCGCTAAGTTTTATAACAATCCGTTAGAGTTTACTAACTTATTCCTTGACATTCTCACATAACTTTAGGGTTTGATAAAGTTACAACTTATCTGATAAATTATTGATCCTAAATCATAAACTAAACACATAAACAATTATTGTACACATAAAATCACATACATAGCTTCTTATACACTTAAATACTTAACTCGGATAATTATCTACCAAAAGATTTTAATTCCACCAAAATCCTTCATAGACTTTTGAAATCCTTAATATTCCTTTACAGAACTGTCAATTCCATACACTTATTTTCTATCTAGGTCCTATTATTGAACCTTAAATCAATCAATTATAATTTAAAAAAATTTCTAAATTTTCAGGTTGTCACATTCACCCCTTCTTCTAAGAATTTTGTCCCCGAAAGTCACCTTACACCTTACACCATACTTCTTACACCATTCATACACATCATCACATGCTACCCAATACACCACTCACAAGAGTAAAAATTTTCAAATTGTGCGGAGGAGTTATATAGAATATTGATTTTTATTTTCCCAAAGGTTTTATGGAAATTCATCCACAAAACCGTCATAACTCACTTATGAACATAGTGGGTGATTAGCCAATTATGCCTCAGACTTGATCAATCTTACTTTGGTTACCATTTTCTTGTTCTCTTATCCTTTGGCGCATAAAATTTTCTTACCTCGCCTTATTGGATTTCGCACCAAAACAATTTGGTTCAAGAAATTTTTTTCAATGAACACTTAGTTTTCATAAACATTAGTCTAGCTAAATCGAATAGCGTTGACTCATATCAATAATCAATTTCAATCGATTTACGAATGTGTATAGCCAAACGCCATTGGCAAATTAAATTTTTGAAAATATTTTTGAGAATGACGTCATGATGTCGTACTGTATTAATAGTCCGTTTGAGGATACCGTCATTGTATGATTTTGTTATAACATATCATACAATAGTGGGACAATGATTTTTGGATCGAATTCAACACTATGTATTCCTATATTTATAACTCTATCAACTTTTTATCATCTTTGCACTGTGTTACATGGTACATAAGTGATAAATAAAATATATATTTTGATATTTCAAATCATTATCGTCTAAGTGAAATAAGTAGCATAACCTATTCTTTAAACCGCTCAAAATCATTACAAATCAATTTTATAATCCCAACAGTAACGATGTGTTGGTGGCCCAAGTCCACGATACACAATGGTCACCAAGAGTTGAGAATATATATATATATATATATATATATATATATATATATATTATATATTCAAAATCATATATTATGATTTAGCTTGATGTCAAAATTTTCAAGTCTAGCATAGCTAGGAGTTTTAGAAAACTTATGTCTCCACTAATAATCATTTGCTTAAACAGTCTATCTATTCCTATTATCCTTAATACTCCATTCACACAAAACTATACCCAGTTCATCAAACTTACCACACTTATTAGTTCAGGAACTTTTCACAATCATATGAGTTTAAGAACTTATCCTAATCAGACCTTTGACGTCCATTCGCTGAGGGGTTCATAAATATTTCATATAATCATAAGTCACGAACATAACATAAGTATGAGTTTTAAGAACTCATACTTAACCTTATATTCTCTACTTATAACCTATTTATCTGTTATACACATGAGAAAAGAATCACCCTCTTAACATGCATATAGCAAATAGCGCTACACAAACATTTCAATGATTATCAGTGCCAGAAACTAAGTGGTTGTTACACCAAGTACAATTCAACTCCCATACGAAGAATCATATAACTTAGCTGCTGACATGAGTCCTCAATTGAAATCCCCACTTAATTTTAACTCCCTTCTCAATACGAATTTCATTTAATCCGTATTCATAATCCTTTTCTGATTTTGTACCAATTCATAGTACAACTATCACATAGCAATCTTCTTTGTAAACTTTTCAATCATTTGTTTGATTCTTATCCATACTATAACCTTATCGGATCACGGGGTGATCTCATCGTATATATTATGATTCATTTTATATCTTGATCATTTTGTTTTACGATCTCCTATCCTCGTACTTTTAGTCTTTTAGACTCTATTTATTCACCACTACTTTTTCAACTTTATTATCGAGTTAGGGAACTCAGATATTTATAACTCGGCCGAGATTCGTCTTTGAATCTTACCAACACACTAACTCTATGTGAGTTAGATCTTAACCTAATCACTGCAGTTATTGGTCTCAAGTATTCCTACCTAAGGTTCATAACCAACAACTTTGATACCAACTGTGAGAGCCCCAAATCTAGGTCCCAAATCACCACGGATCTGGTATACTATTTCTATAACTATTGCGGAAGATATAAACATAAATTATTTATATAGTAAACTTTACACATTATTCCCCAAGGTCGAGTAACCTTAACTTATACACAATTCATAACTTATTTGACTTACAATAACATTAATATAAAATATCATTACAAATATTTATACAAATTTAACTTAAATAAATAAACTTTTCCTTGGATCCAATGAATTAGTCTTTAATCTGCAATGTTTATCATGATATAGCAAGGGTGAGCATAAGTTTGCCCAGAAAGTATAAATTTATTTGAGGATATATCATGATTGATAGAATTTGAATAATAAAATTGATATAATTCAACAATATAGTTGTGAATTAGCATGAACAAATTGTTATAACAAACTTTCAATAGGAATTGAATGGTCAAGATTGAACATAATATATATATCTCGACCAATGGTAATGAAGGTGATCAACCTTTCATACTGGATGAATACATGCATTATTTGCACGAAAGTTATTCAATAATTCATAGACATGGAAATCGAAATGATTAGCCATAATTATAATTGAATAATAGATCTACTCGAGGTTGAGTTTAGAGAAAACTTGCACAATAATTAGGAGTTCAAGTTTAGGAACTTGCCTATATCATCGACTCATTACTACAAGTTTATATCGCTTTATCCTAAGACCTAATATTAGTAATATAGATCTCCAATATTAGAATAATATCATCACAATATAATATTATTATATATATATATATATATATATAAAAAATAATCCTAAATACATAACACATAATCCTATCATTCAAACACACCTAAGACTTGGTATCAAGTCAAACTATTTTAGTCTAAGTTGAGCCCGAAACAATTTTAACATCCCAATGGTCTAGTGGACAATTATCGAGTTTAAGTTCAATTAAACTCTTCCTAAACACTTAAAAATTATCTTAGATAATTTTATTATCGATTAAAATAATTTTTCATAAGCTCGTAATAATTTTCGGATAATTATTATCATTTATCATTAATTTTCAATCATTAATATTATATTTATATGATTTAAATACTTTAATCTAATATATTATAAATTTTTCTTGAACATATAAGTCAAATACCAATCCAAGAACCCAGATTTGGAATTCAAAGCAGTCGGATTCAAAATCCAATATCTAGATGGCCAATCCAAAGAAACTAAATTCAATCATATTTTCAACATATTTTCAATTGTTTTTCAATCTATTTTTCAATCCAAATTCATTCGATTTTCAATCCAAAGAAACTCATATCAAATCCTTTTTACAAAAACACCAAATCAGCTTATTATTTTTATATCCTTTGTCCAAACACATATACATATATTTCATATAAAATAAAGTATTTTTCCATAATTTTCCAGCTTCCTTTAGTATTTTTCAAAAATCATTTTTAGTGTGTAGCTTAAGAAATTGGCTTTATCATGCTTAACTCCAAAAATTCCCATCTCTTGACACAATCTTTTACCTGTTAACGTGAGCCTCTAGCTTTAAATTTCGTGACCATCGGAGTTATAGAACTCTAATTATAGCCGTTTTAAAAAAAATCGCAAAAATTGAAATAGTCAGAACTTGGTCATTTTAAGTCGGAATGAGCTCATTTTTGGAAAGGAGCTACTTAATACCATATATTTTCATGTCCTAAAAGGTCGGAATTTATTTCACAAATTAAGTGGCCAAAAATGCCCTTTTAAAAATCTGGGCAGTAGCTTTTTGTCACTTTGCAGTTTTTTACTTCTTTGCTAAAATCAGTCCATACAAAAATCTACAACTCCTTTTTCAGTGATTCCACTTGGATAAGTTAGAAAACTCATAGATCTAACTTTAAGACTTTACTACACTCAAAAATTCAAAATATAATAGGAGATATGGTCATTTGAATTTTGTGTTTCGTTTTCACAGAAATCTAATTTTTAACTCTTGGTGTCTTCTAAGAAAACTTTCATGTTTTCACATAATAACCAATATAACTCATCATAACACTGACTAATACCTCATATACCCATGATTCTACCATGATACTACCATGATACATGATTTATTTTATCAAACAATCATCAAACACAAGATTAAACACCATCAAGAAAAATCACTACAAAAAAAAAGCAAATTTTTTGGCCACTTGCTTTCTCGTCATCATGAGCAACGAAAGTTTTTTGTTGCTAAAAATGGGGCTTTTGCAACAATTTTTTAGGCAACAACTTTATAAGTCGTTGCTAAAAGTGTATGTTTAGCAACGAAACTTGTCCTTAGTTGCAGATTGTGTCAGGCTTTGACTTTTTGCAACAAAATTCATAAGTGGTTGCAAAATTTGGAAACAAAATTCATTAGAAATTCGTTGCAAAATTTCTAACCACTTGATTTCTCCTCATCGTGGGCAACAAAAGTTTTTTTGTTGCTATATTTCGTTGCCTAATATGGACCACATTTATTGGCAACAATTTTTATTTTCGTTGCATATTTTATACAACTTTTTGCAATGACTATTAAAATGTTGCCTTAAATTAAAATTATAATAATAATAATAATAACAATAATAATCACAATCAAAATAATAATAGTAATAATAATAATAATAACAATAACATTAATAATAATAATAATAATAATAATAATAATAATAATAATAATAATAATAATAATAATAATAATAATAATAATAATAGTACTAATAATAATAATAGTACTAATAATAATAATAATAATAATTGTAGACACTCAAAATTTTACTTCGCGCTTTATTCTTAACATTGCAGGAGGGCGATTAAATCCTTCTGAGATAACCACGGAAGACAAACTCACATCCATTCCGGATACTTCCGGAAGTTCAAACACAAAACCCGGGACACACCGGGAACACCATTTCCAACCCCGGAACACACACCGGAAGGATCATTTCCAACCTCGGAGATAACCCCGAGTTTCGTCTTTGGCGATAACCCCAAGGAATGCTGTTGCAGTTCCGGCAATATCTCTGAAAATGCTTGTTTCAAATACATGCTATAAGCTTCAAGCTCAGATCTCCTGCCGAGGCACTCATCCCTCAGACCCGGAGCTAACAACGGGTAGACAGACACACTCACAAGATGACCTTGTGGCATTCAAACACTTGCAGCAATCCAATCTCGGATGTAACCCTGAACAACGTCTGCTTTCAACTCAAACCGGTGATAACCCCGGTGAAGAGTCAAACGTCATCTTGCCACATCAACACCTGCGCGTCGTCTCAAAACTTCATACATACATACATACAACAATGTCCCACAAGAACCGAGGAGTTACAATCCCGAGTGACTATTACACGTGGCAGTACACCGGATAGAATTTGAAGCTTGAAAACTATGGGCATGGTCCCCTCTTCCTGACTTCGTACAACCTCTAACCCATGTCATTGCGTAACTCTCAACACAAGCGGTCCGAAGAAGGTCACATATACCTCGTTTGGATGCTCGGATTGAAGTTCTGCAAGTTCAAACGGACATTACAGTGTACGAGTGCACGTACTTCGAGACGATGGGACCCATGGCTTCGGAGACACCTCGACCAAACGCAGAGTGTAATCAAGGCACGCCGCAGTAGTACACCTACGGCCATCAGTCTATAAATATAGACCATGGGGTCAGCCATTTGAGAGAGAGAAAGAGAGAGAAAGGCGAGGAAGCCCTGTCCAATTTACTTTGTATACACTCATATTGAGTGTTTCCTCATCTGTTAGCTCACATATAGCTATATTTTTGTTCGGCGGGAGCTGAGTATTTATCCACATAGAGTCATAGAAGTCTAATTTGGCAGCCCACTGTAAGCCTTCTCACATTCTATAACGCCTTTCTTTTTATATTAGCACACACTGTTATACATATTGAGAGTCGTGTTGTGTGCGTTTGTCGGACTTTATCAAGTGGTTTTCATTTCTCGCTCATATATATATATATATATGTATATATTTCATATATGGACTAATATTATCGAGTTATGCCTCGATTGTGCTTGCAGACTTATATCCTGGAGCGCTTACTTGCTTTTATATATATATATATATATATATATATATATATATATATATATAATCGCTTGTATGGACATATATCCGATGGGCCCGGATTTTATATTAAGTAGCATTTACCGCTTTTATATATATATATACTTATATATATAATTGTTGTCAGACATATCCGATGAGTCTGGATTTTACATCTGGTGCATTTACTTGCTTATATATATATATATATATATATATATATATATATATATATATATATATATATATTATATTTAATCTCGCTTAGAGTTTACTTTGTGGCGCTTGATTGCTTTTCTGACTTTATTTACATTTCAGTCCCACACCTGAGTTTACTTACGTGGTGGTTGATCATAATCCATATGTATATATATATATATATATATATATATATATATAAAAATGATCAAGTAAGGATCCTTTACTTTCTTAAAATGTGGGACTTTTTTTTTTTTTTTTTTAAAACAACTAAAAAAGTTTAATATTTAATGGAACCAAAATTTTTCCATAATACAATGTTTTATGCGTGTTTTGAATATCTATACCAAAAAGTGGTGGTACAGTTTGCCCAGATCGTATATACATGTTTTGTTATATGTACCCAAATCACACCCAAAACATCAGATATGAAAAAATTCGAGCCCATAAAATATTAAACTTTTTTTTAGTTGCTTTAAAAAAAAGCAAAAAAAAAAGTCCCTCATTTTAAGAAAATAAAGGATCCCATACTCGATCTCGACTATATATATATATATATATATATATATATATATATATATATATATATATATATATATATATATATATATATTTACCGCTTTTATATATTTACATTTCGATTCCCCATGGAGTTGCTTCCTGTTGGTTGATCATGTCTGTATATATATATTTATAGCTTTTATATATATAACTGCTTACTGCTTTCCATACAAACTGCAGTATCATGTGAACCTAGGAATCATGTGATCATATATTCAGTATACTGAATCTAGATTAGGTTCCCATGATGAACATTTTTCAGCTGTAAGCAGCTTGTACATTATTTACAGTGTCTGAATTTCCTTGGATGGTTGTCATGCCCATTAGGAGTTTGGCGATGCTGTATATTATTTTCTCAAAGATGCTTCGCATTTTGAAAATAAAAGCAAATAAGCCGAACATTTAATAATAAAATGGAAGTATCAAAGGCCTCAATTACTATTGAGCACAAGGTTTGAAAAACCTCTTTTTACAAGATTGCTCTTCTGACTACTCAAAAGAAAATTACACATCTTCTTCCACCAGTCAACCCTAATGGGAGGGGTTTTAATGCTACTTTGAAGTGTGCTTATCATGTCGGAGCACCTGGACATGATACTCAAGATTATTGGGCTTTGAAACACAAGATCCAAGATTTAATAGACAATGGTGAGATCGTGGTTACCAAACTAGATTAACCTTATGTGCAAGATAACCCTCTTCCTCAACACAAAGAAGAAGAAGTCAACATAATCAGTTAGAGCACTGGACAGAGTTCCGATTTTAACAGTGAATCATCCCCGATCATCAAAGAAGGCGTTGATAAATGGGGTTATGCAAAGTTCCAGTTTACTATGGAACAAAAGATGAAAGCTCTTTGCAAACAAATTGAGCAATTGGCAGAACTGGTGACCCATCAGCATCAAGTCACACGCCAATTAATCAGGTAGGAGCATGCCTATCTCCTTCCATTTGTTATGAATGCTCCATCACCACCTTCAGAAAGCAAAGCTATGGAGGATAAGGTTGCAAAGAGAGCAAATGCTAAAGCCCGTCGGGATTTTTCCAATCAGAGAGAATTCACATATTTGGGCCAATCTATGGAGGAGATACTGCAAATGTTGATCAACAAAAGAAGAATTACCTTCCTTCTGCCTCCAATCAATCCCCGTTCAGGACGGTTCACACTCTCACGGTCACAGCACAGAAGAATGCTAGGCACTCCGCCATCTCATTCAAAATCTTATTGATAGATGTGTCCTGCAACTAGCAGATGATTACACTATGAAGCTCAATAGTGGGAATGCATGTCCTACCAAATGGAAGGGATCAGTAGCAGGTATATCCGAAGTGGATGATGAGACTGTTAAAGTATTTCCCATACAACCAATTCAACTCAAAGGAGCTGACAATCCTTTGAAAGTGGCTGCACCGAGCTAATTTCTTTTACCCCTTCGCACCATTAACATCCTCGTGTCGACCACACACAAAGTTCCATGGAATTATGGAGAAGTCAAGGATCCAGTCTCATACTCATCGCTACAATGTTGAAGGAAAATCCACTATATCTTCCTCAACGGGTTATGAAGCCTACTTGCAAAGAAAAGGGGAAGATTCCCATGGAGAAGATTTAAAAATTCCTCCGCACTATGGGCCACAATGAAGCCAATGTGGTTTTAAGCTTACGAGAAGATCCACACTAGATATCTATACTGGACTTGGTTTTCTCTTCCGAAAATCATCGGAAGATCTTATTAAAGGTTTTGGAAGAAGCCTATTTGCCAAAATCAGTGGATGTGGAAAAATTTCAACATCTGGTTGATCAAATTTTTAACAACAATGTGATATCCTTCATTGATGATGGCATACCACCCGAAGGGACTGATCATTGCAAGCCATTGCACATTGCAGTTTTGTCTTACGGATACATGCTAGCTGGAGTTTTGATAGATGGAGACTCATCTCTAAATATCTGTCCTTATGCCACCTTGGTGAAGATGAATGTCAATCTCAAGCAGATCCAAAGCAGCCATATGCTTATAAGAGCTTTTGATGGATCCCGATGAAATTCCATTGGAAAGATTGAGTTGCCTATTGAGATTGGTCCAAATACATTCAATGTATCCTTCCACGTCCTCAAGATAGATTCAAGATACAACCTACTATTGGGGAGACCATAGATACACATGGCTGGAGCCTTTCCCTCCACACTACATCAACAACTCAAATACATTGTCAATAACAGTCTAGTCACTATTAAGGCTGAGCCAGAATGTCCTGAACAAGGAACTCTACCAATCATCAGCTCCAATTTAGAAGTTGAGTCGGCCAGTTTTCATGCTCTAGAAGTGAGTAACACGCAATACCATTCTATTGGAACGCCACTTCCCGTACCCAAGATTTCTACCGAGGTTATGTCGGCCACTCAAGAAATGATGTCATTGGGTCATCAACCTGGACAAGGGCTTTGTAAAGATAAGCAAGGTATTAAGCACCCCATTCAAATGTCCAGTCAAATTGGAACAGCCGGACTAGGCTATTCTGCTAATTCCAGTTACAAGAATCCTCATAAGCGCAAACAGGTTCCTCAAGCTTCCGCCTCACGGTGATTTTCTATACCTTTACCTCATGAGTTGATACAATCTCCAGTAAAGGTGTCAGCCCATGTTGTGGCCATGCTGTTTCCTAAGATAGTGCCAATCAAAGCAAAAGAGGCGCTGATTCCTGATCCCGAAGTGGAAGAAAATGAACAAAAACGTAAACATGACATTGCCTTGATGATGGCTGGCATACGCGTCATTGTTCATGATGAACATACAAACAGATACACCACAAACGATGATTTCCCAGATGTCATGGTTATCATTCAGGAGAAGGAGTACAATGACGATCCTTCCATCACTGCAATCCATCAGGACTTTCCCGTTGACAATTGGAACAACACTCCATGAATTGGTCAACGAGGGTAAAATGGGCAGAAAATCCCTCTGCCTTGTAGATAACTTTAATTGCTTACTTTTCTTTACAGTACTAGTAGTTATTTTATCAATTACATGCTAACACTTTTGTATTATCAAAAAGTTGCATATATTAAGTGAAACCATACTTTGTTTCAGGACTCTAAATTTAGATGTGCATGTACTTGCTGATGAGGAGCCTTCTCTCCACAAGGACTGTAACTTTGATGCAAAGTTGGACTCAGACTTGATGGATATGCAAGAGGACATTGAGACACCTCAGGAGATTAAGGAATGGGTCGCAGACAAACCTAAACCCAACCTTAACCAAACCACTTCTTTCAATCTTGGAACCTTAGAAAACCCTAAGCTAATCCAAATTGGTTCAGACCGTACCACAAATCAAATGAAAATGACATGGTTGCACTATCGACCCCAATTCCGTGATGTGTTTGCATGGTCTCATGAAGACATGGTGGGTTTGTCCACTGACATTATTCTTCATCGCCTTCCCATTAAAGAAGGATTCAAGCTAGTTAGGCAGAAGCTCAGGTGATTGAAACCTGAGTGGAGTTTAAAAGTCAAAGAAGAAATTGTGAAACAATTTCAAGCTGGCATTATCATGGTGTCTACATATCCGGAGTGGATATCTAGCATTGTTCTCATGCCTAAACCTGGAGGAAAGGTGCGAGCATTGTTCTCGTGCCTAAACCTGGAGGAATTGTTCTTATTGACAACACTGCTCAATACGGCATGTACTCCTTTGCTGATTTCTTTGCGGGGTACCATCAAATTATGGTCGCTGAGGAGGACCGTGAGAAAACTGCTTTCATCACGCCTTGGGGAAATTTTTGCTACAGACGGTTGTCATTCGGCATCATCAATGTCGGGGCAACCTATCAGCGAGCTATGATGGCTCTTTTCCATGATTTAATGCATAAGGAGATAGAGATCTATGTGGATGTCATCATTGTCGAATCCCGAAGGCATGAGGACCACCTAGACCATCTTAAAAAGCTTTTCAACAGGTTGCGTAAGTACAATTTGAAGTTGAATCCAGCCAAGTGCGCCTTTGGTGTTAGGTCAGGTAAATTGCTAGGTTTCCTAGTCAGCCACAAAGGGATTGAACTAGATCTTACCAAAATCCAGGCCATCAAGGAAATGCCCATTCCTCAGCCAGAGAAGGAAATACGGGGATTTTTGGGAAGAATCAACTTCATTAGCAAGTTCATTTCTCAACTCATAGCAACCTGTGAGCCCATCTTCAAGCTGTTAAGGAAGAACTCCACCATGAAATGGAACGATGAATGTCACAAAGCCTTCCTTACCATTAAAGAGTAGTTGGTTAACGCTCCTATTTTATTACCACCCAGGGATGATGTTCCCCTGTTCATGTACCTGTCCATTAATGATAATGTCATGGGATATATGTTGGGGCAAAAAGATGATAGAGTCCAAGAATGAGCTATCTATTACCTTAGAAAAAGATTCAGCATCAGTAAACACAAGTACACTCTAATTGAGAAGACTTGTTGTGCTTTAGCATGGGCTTCCATGAGGTTACAACATTACCTCCATGGTAACACAACCCATCTCATATCTCGCGTGGATCCTCTCAAGTATGTGTTCAGTAAGCCCATACTGAATTGTCGACTGTCCAGATGGCAATTGATCCTACAACAATTTGACATCGCCTACGTGACACAGAAGTTTATCAAAGGTCAAGGAATTGAGGATCAACTGGCTGCCGCACCTGCAGGGGACTACAAACCCTAGGAAACATACTTCTTCGATGAAGGGGTAATGACAGTTCAGCAACAACATCAGTACGATACATGCCGTACGTGGGAAATGTATTTTGATGGAGTCATTAACGTAAAAAAGGTACCGGAGTCGAGCGATTCTAGTATCTGCACTGCAGAGCAGATCCCCGTATCCGTCAAATTACAGTTTGTCAGCACCAACAACATAGCTGAGTATGAAGGCTGTCTCATAGGGCTAAAAGTTACCCGTTCAATGGGCATCAAAGTTTAATCATCTTTGGGGATTCCGAATTGGTAATCAAACAATCCACGGGAGTCTATCAAACCAAAGAATTACATTTGCTGCCTTACCATTGACAAGTTCTACAGATGGCTTTGGAGTTCAAAGAAATCTCCTTCCTACACATTCCTCATAATAGGAATGATTTTGCGGATACATTAGCAATGTTGGCCTCCAAGGAAAACATGCCAAGCATTACAATTGCAATGCAAAAAGCCCCAGTCTATGGGAACTATGTTGGAGAAGTATCGGATGAACTACCTCCCATTCATAACCCTTGGTATCAACACATCAAGGAGTATCTACGAGATGGATCTACACCCGCTGAGGCGAGCCTAACTGAGAAGAGGCGGATTCATCGACTTGCTATGAAATTTTACTTGAGCAGAGATGCACTCTACAAAAGAGATGCAGGATTAGGTCTCCTCAGATGTATGGATAAAGACCAAGCTCAGAGACTCATGGATGAGATCCATGGTGGAGTATGTGGCCCTCACATGAGCAGACCCCTATTTGTCAAGAAGATCCTTAGAACAGGACATTATTGGCTTACACTCAAAGCTGACTGTGATGATCACATCAAGAGGTGCTATCAATTCCAGATTCATGGGAATGCTATCCACTCCCCTCCTAGGGAACTCCACAGTATAAGTTCGCCATGGCCCTTCTCAATGTGGGGAATGGACGTGATCTGGCCCATCTAGCCCAAAGCAAGTAATGGACATCGATTTATATTCACCATGATCGACTACTTCACCAAATGGGTAGAAGCAACTTTCTTCCCCAGGGTTATTAAAGAAGTCATCATTGCTTTCATCAGAAATAATGTCATCTGTCGATATGGACAACCAGAGGTCATTGTGTCAGACAATGCTAAGAACCTCAACAACAAAATAATGGAGGAGTTATGCAAAAAATTACACATCAAACACCTTAACTCCGTCATCTACCGTGCAAAGATGAATGGTGTTGTTGAAGTGGCTAATAAAAACATCAAATGTCCGCTAATCACAAAGGATGGCCAGACCTCTTGCCTCTAACTTTATTAGCCTACAGAACTTCCCTGCGTACTTCCACTGGGGCAACCCCCTACTCATTAACCTATGGGATAGAAGCAGTGCTCCCTATAGAGGTGGAAATGGAATCTCTCAGATTGTTGATGGATGCTCAGTTAGATGAAGATCAATGGGTACAAGACAGGTATCACCAATTGTCTCTAATAGACGAAAGGTGAACTGCAGCTATCTTCCATGGTCAGTTATATCAGCAAAGGATCACACGATACTACGGC
Source organism: Panax ginseng (assembly GCA_020205605.1). NCBI lineage: Eukaryota > Viridiplantae > Streptophyta > Magnoliopsida > Apiales > Araliaceae > Panax > Panax ginseng. The sequence continues at coordinate 84,607,229 of CM035139.1, read as the reverse complement.
AATTCAAATAACATGACTTGGTTTTAAAGAAGATCATTAACTACCAAGATCAATCTAAGGGAAAATTCGCTCCTAATTGGGAAGGCCCATTTGTTGTTAAGGAGGTATTTGATAGGAGGTGCTCTCAGACTACAGGAAATGGATGGCGATGAATTTCCACAGCTTATCAACTCGGACACCATGAAACGGTACTATGTCTGAAGTTACCATCCAACAAATATCCTGGTTTTGATCATCAAATCACAAGTCATTCCGATTTTGAACCCTTTCTTTCTTACATACTCTTCTGCCCCTCAAGGAAACATACACTTCAAACCAGCAGCCTGGTTTCACCTCATTTCAAATCTTGCATATAATTTCGGTTATCCTGAAGATGGGATTGAACCTTTCACACCTGCAGGTTATCCTGAAGACGGGATTAAACTTCTCTACGCTTGCAGTTTATCCTGAAGACGGGATCAAACTATTTCAACACCTACAGTTTATCCCCATTATGGGATCAAACTTCTGCCCGCAGTATAGCCTGCACATAGGATTCACACTTCTCTTTGGCTATGATTCGATCACGAGGGCGAACTACGTCGACCGATCTACACGATGACACAGGGGTATCGTGGGCAACCATATTCTATATGGCCTGGTCGCAATAAACAATAAAAACAACAAAAAACATTTCTACCCTTTCTCTACAAAAATAACATAAATACTTCTACACCCTTCTTCATCAATAAAGCTTCTGCCTTTCGCATTCAATGTTGAACCTCTTACACCAGGTTCGAACTACGCAGACTTGATCTCCTCTTCAATAGGAGTACGTAGGCAGCCATTCATGGTTCAGTCTAACCCCTACCAGAACAAAAATATTTGTCACACAGTACTGGGATCAACCTTCAATTCACCACATTTCATCGGTTTCAGATCAAAGGGATGGAATTACCCAACCTCTTCTCACAAATAGAAGATTCGGTGACCATCTAAGCTGCGATCGTGCCTCAAAGAGCAATACCAACCCATAAGAGATGGAATTAACTAGGCTTCTCACAAATAGAAGTATCGGCGACCATCTATGGTGCGGTCAATCTCAGAGTGGAAAAACCACCCTCATCTCCACTTTTTCATACAGATACCAGTCCCAAAACACCAAAGATGGTAGGAATATACAGAAATTAATGATCCATTCTAAGAGATCTTGCGACGTCTCAATGTCCACCTATCAAGGATAAGTTCAGAATGCATCAAGATCACAAAGCCCTGAAGAAACCGGCAAATATCAAGCAAGTATCAAGGCATAACTAAAAGGGAAGTGAATCAAAATATATTTCCCTGCCATACATAATACTGTTTGATATATACATATGTGTTGTACATGACAAAATGGCTAAGCTAGTCCTGCGCACGAAAATACAAGGCTATCTACAGATCAGATATATGCGTACTCTCCGGATCTAACATGGCATCCCTTTACAAGATGGAGGTAATCTCGCAAGCTCCTCGCCCAATGGTATCTACACGAGCTAGCGGATCGTAGGCTAACCGCATGGTGGCGTAATGCTCATCAATGTAAGCACTCATGTCGGCAAGACTAACAGTCATCTGGGATCTCACTAAAGTACTATCTGCAATCAATGCATCCCTGGTCGATTTAGCCTCATCCCTCTCTAACAGAGCGGCATCTCTCCCATCAAGAGTCACAACATCGCGCCCCTAGCCCGATCTCTATCATGGGTCATCGATGTAAGCTCTGCTCCAAATCTTGACCAATTACGAGTAACAGTGGCACTTTTCGTGGTGGGAGAATCCATCACAAATGTTATGCGACCATCAGAGTAAAATCATCGATGGGAATGTCGCCTCTATAGCTCCTCATCGTTTAATCGGTCCTCTGCATTGTGGATACTACCGCAGCCAATGCAGTCTCTGTCTCCCTCCATGCGAAATACTCTGCAGAACAACCCGGATGACTGACAGAAAACCCAACCAGCTCTCGCTAATCCCAACAGGCATACAACCTGGATCTGTCCTCCGCTGATAAAAGGTGTGAAGCAAAGCGCTAACTCACTGCCCCCTCATAAGGATGAAAATCCTGGAACTGGTCAAACTGACACATCAAGGCCAATGGGTGGTAAGTAATCATGCCCCTCAATCCAGCCAGAGGGAGATAATCCATGCCCGGAGCATGAGTAATGAATTTGTAGGGTGAGCTAAGCCCTGAACACGACAATATAGCCAACAGATCCCTAATCCCTGCTAGGAAAGCTAACCACGATACAGCATCTGTACACTCCGCAGGCTGAAAGGAGTATGGCATGGCTATATCATGGGTGAAACAAAACTCCTGTTGTCTAAGTGTACCAATCGGTCTCAAGTGTGACATAAACCACACATATAGCATGACCGAGCTACCTGTAAACACTCCTGCCGGATAAGTGCAGCAGTATGTAGCTGACCTTAGAGTCTCTACAATGATCATCAGTATAATGGTATGACCCTCCCTAAGAGCTCTCACTGCCATAATAACGCTGATATCTAGCTCATCCATATATCGTGGCATGAAGACGTATGACAATACGCACAATAGTAGTACATCCACTCTGGCTAAACGCCAATGGTCCTCCGGTGTGGTGAAATCCCCGGAATGCCATGCAGAACTATCCTCAGAGCCAAATCTGTCAAAAAAAAAATGCTGGGATATCACGTGGTCAGATGTAATATCATCCTTTACCACTCTACGTCTCAATCCGGTGAGGGTCATGAATTGTCTGCTCATGTCTCCGATAGCCATATGCACGCAAAGTCTATCCAATGGTAGCATCGTCAATCGTGTATACTCCTCCAAAGTAGGAGTCAACTCCTAGGTCCCATACCTCCGGCTCACTCCAGTTAGAGTTGCAAAGGAGGTCTCACAAGCTAAGAAGGCCAAATCAGGAATAAAAATGCTACGCAATTGAGCAGAATAGCCTGGAATCCTGGTTTTGTACGGGTCAGAATTGAACTCCCATCATCTCATTAGTATTCGCTTAAATGTAGGGTATACAATATCGATAAGCTCAGCTTTCACAAATCATGCTCGGCAATACCCCACAAAGGTCTGATGCCATCATTACAGGGTCACAACCCTAAAAACTCCCCAACGGGGGTTACAACGCAAAAACACGAAATGTTAAACCTCCCCGGCGGGGGTTACAACGCCGAAGTTATAAATTGATAAAGTATCCCCGATGGAGGTCACAACGCACATCTTTCAAGCATCCACGTATCCCCAGCGGGGGTTACAGTGCATTCTCAACCATTGATACATACATCAATGAAGGTCAAGCAGCCTTGACGTCATGTCAGCTGATGGTAAGTAAACCCATCAAAGCAACTTATATAAATATCCCTGATGGGGGTTACAACGCAGTGCGACCATTGACACATACATCAATGAAGGTCAAGCAACCTTGACAATGTACCCAGCAGGGATCTATCCGGTGATACACACATCAACGAAGGTCGGGCAACCCTGACGACATGATCATCATGGCGAGAATTTCCGACAGATGAGGGAATATGTTATACACATCCTCAAACAGACAAAGCTTTATCCCCACAGATCTCTTGTACACCAGAGGCACCTCTATAGAATATAAGCCAGTGTCAAAGATTCGAGACTTTGGTGATAGCCCCAATGTCAACATCCTTGAAGACTTGGATCGTATGTCCAAGCCATCACTGATTGTCATCCCAGCAGGATTACCTGACAATCATACATCATACATTTGCATCATGTTGCTGCACATAGCATCATGTTTATTTCACTTGCATTTCAAGTGTCTAGGATTCTTTATCCTATCCATGCCTTGTATTGCATGAATATGATAAAGAAAGGCATCCAGAACACTCGAAATTTTCTCGCACTTTGTTACTAATATCGAGGAGGCGATTCATCTTTTGGAGATAACCCTAGAACACAACTCACATCCATTCTGGATACTATCGGAACTTCAAGCTCAAAACCTGGGACACACACCGGGAACATCATTTCCAACCATGAAACACACACCAGAAGGATCATTTCCAACCTCGGAGATAACCTTGAGTTTCGTCCTTGGTGATAACCCCAAGGAATGTTGTTGCGATTAAGCGATAACTCCTAAATGCTTGTTTCAAATACATGCTATCACTTTCAAGCTCGAGATCTCCTCGCCGAGGCACTCATCCCTCGGACCTTGAGCTAACAACCGGTAGAGCAGAGACACACTCACAAGATGACTCACGGCATTCAAACACTTACAATGAGTCCAATCTCGGATGTAACCTCGAAAGAACGCCTCGCTTTCAACTCAAACCGTGATAACCCCAAATAAGAGTCAAACGTCATCTTGCCACATCAACACTGTCGTCGTCGTCCTCAACACTTCATGCATACATACATACAACAATGTCCCACAAGAACCGAGGAGTTACAATCCCGAGTGGACTATTACGCGCGGGCGCAAGACAATCGGATAGAATTTGAAGCTTGAAGACTATGGGCATGGTCCCTCTTCCCGACTTCATACAACCTCTAATCCATGTCATTGCGTAACTCTCGACACATAAGCGGTCCCGAAGAAGGTCACATATACCTCGTTCGGATGCTCTGATTGAAGTTTTGCAAGTTCGAGCAGACATTACAGCGCACGAGTGCATGTACTTCGAGACGATGGGATCCACAAAGCCTAGGGACACCTCGACCAGCCGCAGGTGTAACTGCGGCTGCCGTAGGTACACCTGCGACCATCAGTCTATAAATATAGACCTTGGGGTCAGCCATTTGAGAGAGAGAAGGACAAAGAAAGGTGAGGAAGCCTTGTCCAATTTACTCTGTATACACCCATATTGAGTGTTTCCTCATCTGTTAGCTCACATATAGCTATATTTTTTGTCTCAAGTGAGCCGGTATTTATCCATATGGAGTCATAGAAGTCTACTTTGGCGTGCCCCACCGTAAGCCTTCTCACATTCTATAAAGCCTTTCTTTTTCATATTAGCACACACACATATATACACATTGAGAGTCGCATTGTTGTGTGTGTTTGTCCTGACTTCTTGCTGTGGTTTTCATTTTTGTCTATATATATATACTTATATATGTATATATTTTATATATAAACTAACATTATCGAGTTATGCCTCGATTGAGCCTAGACTTATGTCTGGAGCGTTTACTTGCTTATATATATATATATATATATATATACTTATATATATAATTATTGTCAGACATATCTGATGAGCCTAGATTTTATATCTGGAGCATTTACCTACTTTTATATATATATAATTGTTGTCGGACATATCCCATGAGCCTGGATTTTATATCCGGTGCATTTACTTGCTTTTATATATATATATATATTGTTGTTTGACATATCAGGTGAGCCTGGATTTACATCCCATAAGTTACTACTATATATATATATATATATATATATATATATATATATATATATATTTACATTTCGGCCCCGCTTAGAGTTTACTTTGTGGCGCTTAATTGCTTTTACAGCTTTTATTTACATTTGCCTCTTTTGGAGTTTACTTCATGGCAATTGATTGCTTTTACGCCTTTATTTACATTTCGTCCCACACGAGTTTACTTACGTGGTGGTTGATCATATATATATATATATATATATATATATATATATATATATATATATATATATATATATATATATATATATATATATCGCTTTTATATATTTACATTTCCGATCCCCATGGAGTTTCTTCGTGGTGGTTGATCATGTCTCAGTATATATATATTTACTGACTTTTTATATATAACTACTTACTGATAAGTTGGTTTTACACCTACTTATTTGATATCAATTCATGCGAACTGTGCCCATCTCAAGTACATTTTATTGTGTTTTTAGTTGCATTTTGTTTATTTTGTGTTGCATGTACTGAGAACTCCCTTTGTTATAAAAGTGCAGGATATGGCATAAGTTGGCGATGGTAGATGGCATATGATCAATGAAGGCATAACATGAGATCGAGTGGAGCAAAGAAACTAAGCATTGGTGGACAAAAGAATGAGCGAAGAGGATAAAGCGAAGCGTGCAGCAGTAATCCGTAATCAACATTGCATAAGCCAAGCGCCACGCCGGTGATTAGTTTATACACGCGCGCCCCCGCAAACTACTAAGCGCGAGGAATACAAGGAGGAGGCGCCTTGCCGCCGCATGATGTCTAAAGTCAACGATCCGCTTTATTTTAATTTTTAATTTTAAGAGTTTGTAATTGGTTAAAACAATTCTGACTGGTGTCAGACGTATCATTGAGTATTTTTACGTGTTTTTCATATTGGAACTAGGGTTTTACACTTTGGGAGATTTTCAACGTAGAACTAAGCCAAAAACTTCATATTTTCTACTTCTTCTTTGGATTTTCAATCACTGTGGGAAAATATTGTTTCTTTGCTGGATTTTAATGTGGAATTGAACGTTACTATTGGATTGTAATCAACAATTGGGTTTGATCGATTCTATCCTCTCTCTTTCAATTATTTGTTTATTTTCCATGTATTGCTTTGATCCCATGATGGCTTTTGGTTCAGTCATGAACTAAACTCCATTATGCGATTCTAACGGATTTTAATATATAGTTTAATTGCATGCTTGACTGCTGGACTGTTTTACATATCATAAGGAATTTCTATCATGGTTGGTTTGCATGCATGAATGATTGATCACCATTCGTTTTAGTTACTTGTATGGAATTGAAAAATAACATGCAGGTATGGATTGTATTCATGATAACATGCGTATATGGGGTTGTTTTGTGCAGCTTTGTATTTTGTGAATCAGATAGACATATATTGTTTCACCGTATGAGTTATTATAAGGGCTTGTGCTTAAATTCAATATGGTTGCAATTTCACATAGACATATAGTGATTTTGGTTATATTGATGATTACATGGTGTCTATTGCATGTGGATCCTATGTGAGTAGGTCATAATACATTTAAAAATGGTTATGTCCACATTAGTGCTCTTGGCTACTTTCCTGTGATATATGAACAATCTTGCATGATGGTGGTAATTAGATGAATTATTAAATGAAGTTAGGTTCCCATTATTTCCAGATTTGATTTATTTCATTATTATTTTTATTTTAGTTATTATTTGATTCTAAAGTAATTTTCAATCATAATCATAATTATTAGTTTAAGCATATAAAAATAGTGATAGAGTTGATGTATAATAATTTGATTTAGCAACTTTCTCCGTGGATCGATACTCGACTTACTTTGTATTGCTTGTTGACACATGTATACTTGCATGAGTTAGAGCTCTTTTGTTATAACTAAAAAAGAGGCAACATGTTTTTGGCGCCGTTGTTGGAGAAAGGCGTTTAAATTTAAATAATTATCATCAATATTAAGTTATATTGTACGACTTAGACAAATCTAATCTTATCTCATTTTTATTTTTGTTTTTTTTGGTTTCAGGTACTTGCAGAATTTTTATGCACACACGATCGTCCAACTTAGAATTGACACTAGCACAGGGTAATATTAATGGAAGAGGTTGGAAAGCGAGTGTGCGGAGAAATTTGCAAGCACAATTAGAGGGTACTACATCTAGTATGGAATAAGAACAAAGACTCGAGCAAAGAGAAGAGCACCGGGCTCTAAGGGACTATTCCATGCCGAATATTAATGGACTTCACCAAAGCATAATCGACCGACGATTGCAAAGAAAATACTTTCGAGATTAAACCGCACTATTCGGATGTGCGTAATCTGTACAATTTGGGGGTGTCACTACGGATGATCCGAATGAACACACATGAAGTTTTCATTGAGATTTGTTATACATTCGGATACAAACGGGTGACGGAGGATGCTATTAAACTAGGTTGTTTCCATTCTCTTTGAGGATATAAGAAAGGAGTTGGCTACATTCTTTGCGCTTTCGGATCAATTACTACACGGGAGGACTTAAGCATGTAAGTTCTTTGGAAAATTTTTCCCAATGGCTAAGACGGCGAAGATGAGGACATTTTTTTCTCAGTTTGAGCAACAATGGGGTGAGTCCTTATATGAAGCATGGGAGAGATATAAAGAGATGCTAAGGAAGTGTCCGCACCACTAAGATGCCGATTGGATGGTGATCAACACATTTTATAATGGATTGGGATGGCGCTGAGAGCTATCAGTAGATGCAAATTGCAGGAGGGTATTATGGGAAAAGAGCTATGAAGAGGCCTATAACCTTATCGAAACTACGGCAAAGAACGACTTTCAAAATCCTACATCTCTTGGATGCCACAAACCCAAGGTTGCAGTGTTTGTTGGAGGTGGATACTATTACTCATTGTCAAAGACGATGGAAGCTATGGCGAAGAAAATAGATACATTGGCAGAGAGCAAAGTGAAAACATTTGCCTTCGTATGTGAGATTTATGCAGGGTCACACTCTACAGATCAATGTGCTATCACCAGAGTCAAGACAGAGATGTGGAAATTACAGAAAGATCAAGGACGCTTTAAAACACATACAACCCCAAAGAATCGCAATCATTCAAACTTCAAATGGTCAAATAACCAAGGGAATCAAATTCGAATCAACAATTTCAATTTCACCCATCTCAAATGACAATTTACACCAAAACCACCATTTCCACCAGGATTTTCTCAACAACATCATACTCCATATGCACCTCCGCAAGAAAAGAAATCAGAAATAGAGGAGATGATGTTGAAGTACATGGCAAATACGGAGGTGATGATCAAAAGCCAAGTAGTGGCTATTAAAAATCTAGAAACTCAGATGGGGCAAATGGCAAGCATGCTTAATAACAAGCCCTAGGGTTCATTGCCAAGTAAAATAGAAGCAAATCCACGAAGAGACGGGAAGGAACAGTGTCAAGCGATCACATTGAGGTCTGGGAAAAACATTGCAGGAACTGAGAGTCGCGCGCCCATGCTATGTTATACTGAGGAGGACGTGCGGCCGCGCGAGGCAGAGCAGTCGACTGACTAGGGAGAAAATCAAGAGGAATCTGAGTCGCAGCGAGGAGAGAAGGATAAAGTAGGTTCAGGTATGAAGCCTAAGAATACAGTACCACCAGTTCACCCTCGGGTTTCGTATCCATAGAGATTGAATAAACAGAGGGAAGATAAATAGTTCAGCAAGTTCTTGGAGGTATTTAAAAAGTTTCACATCAACATACCTTTCGCTGAGGCATTGGAACAAATGCCAAGTTATGCAAAGTTCATGAAGGGTATATTGTCAAGGAAGAGGAGATTAGACGAGTTTGAAATAGTGGCCTTGACAGAGGAATGCAGTGCAGTGCTTCAGTGCAAATTACCTCCAAAGCTGAAGGATCTGGGCAGTTTCATAATTCCATACACGATCGGGAAGATAAGTTTCAGTAATTGTTTATGTGATCTTGGGGTAAGTATCAATTTGATGCCCTTGTCAATATTCAATCAGTTGGGAATGCTGGCTCCAAGGCCGACAAATATTTTGTTGCAGCTAGCTGATATATCCATCACGTATCCATGGGGAATTGTTGAAGATGTACTGGTAAAGGTGGACAAATTTATCTTTCTGGCTAACTTCATCATCTTAGATTATGAGGAAGACAAGAGTATACCAATCATACTGGGGAGACCATTCTTAGCCATAGGGAGGACTTTGATAGACGTGTAGAAAGGGGAACTCACTATGCGTTTACATGATCAGGAGGTTACTTTTAACGTCTTCAAGGCAATGAAGTTCCCAACAGATGAAGAATAATGCTTCCAGGTTGATTTGGTGGATCGGGCTCTAAATGATGAAGTACAGAGTTTAGTGGATTATAAACCTTTGAGACGTATCATTGCTGAAAATTCAGAGTTATAGGACGAAGAACTTAACGAACTTGTGCAATATCTGGATATCACTCCACAATTCAGAAAATTCAGAACACCTGTCGAGCCTTTGATGAAAGCTGCAGGGGAGAAATGCCTACTCCAACTCAATGAGTTGGAGGAATTCAGATTACAGGCATATGAGAATTCAAAGCTTTACAATGAGAAGGTGAAGAAATGGCATAACCAAAAGATTAGATAGAGGATATTTAAACCGGGACAACGAATTTTGCTTTATAACTCCAGACTTAAACTTTTTCCCGGAAAGCTGAAATCGAGATGGTCAGGACCATTCACAGTGAAGACTATTTTTCCACATGGTGCATTTGAAGTATTTGATAAGTTCCCGGATAAACCTTTCAAGGTGAATGGATAGCGATTGAAACATTACTTTGGTGATGAGGTGGACAGACAGAAAGTCACCTCAATTCTTTCGTCAACATGAGATTCAAAGACAATCAAGCTAATTGACTATAACTTAGCGCTTGATGGGAGGCAAACCATTATTTTTATCTCTATTTTTCTTTTTACTTATTTAATTTAAGTTGTTTGTGTTAGCTCATTTTCATTCTTAGTCAGCCTAGTGTGATTATCATTACATAATTATCATAGTAGTTGCATTTGAATAGGAGTATGTTCGTGCATTGCATTGAAACGAGGGTGCCACAGTAGACACTCATGTTTATTTAGTGAATCATGTTTTGACAGTGTCTATTGGTGATATTGCAGGTGTACTAGATTGCATACAGTTCTGTCTTGCTGCACTAGAGACTAAAACTGGATGTGCAGGAAAAGCATCGCTTCTAAGAAATGACTGTAGAGTTAAGATGCTTAAGAACTTGCGTGCCATGTCAGCAAAGTCAAGAGTCTAATTTGTTTCATTCACCAAGCGCACAACCAGTGCAATATATACCTTGGGAACGCTGCTGGGCCATATGCATGCACCCCGACGACAAAGAAAAATTTTGAAGTTTAAAAACGTGTTGTGGCTTATTTAGACTCTCACTTGACATAACACAGAGGCGTATTCTCCTGATCTCCTCAACACACACGACTTCTCATATCTCATCAGTTATAACTTGAAGCCCTAACTATCCTCTCCATTAAGTGATTATCGCTGCAGTACTTCACCCCACGATTACACCCACGTTTCATAGCTGCAATATAAATCTAGGGTTTCTGCTTGGTTGTGCAGCAATGAGTTTGGGGGTACTCTCATCAGCAGCTCTTATTCATTATCAAGCAAATCATCTGCATTCTCTCTATCATATGCAAATGGGTCCAAAGAGAGCACACTCCATCTCCATCTCTTCATCATCAGCATCTTCCTCCAATAACCAAGAAGAGGATGTCGTGGACCACACGAAATTTATCAGTTTGGAGGCACAAATGGAATATTATCGAATCGTGGCTAAATCATTTGTAAAGGAACGGGGATTTAAGCCTGAAAAGCAAGACGACCAACTATGGAATATGATATGAGAAAGAGGCTGGGTTGGCTTGGCTGCAACTCCTATGCCTATTGCCATGGGGGTTGTTCGAGAGTTCTATGTGAATGCTAAGAGCATAAAGGGAGGGATAACGCTGGTTTGAGGAGTACAAGTGGATTTTCGACCTCCAGCGATCAGAGCAGTCTTAAGAATAAATGACGCACCACCGACTAGGTCTGCTAATTGGGTAGAAGGTGTGCATTTAGAAACGGATCTGGAATTAGTGATTGCTGAATTGTGCATTCTGGGAAGCAAATGGAATTATAAGGCAGGGCAAACAGAGCCAAAAAAATTTCCAGCGTCCGCCTTTAATCGATATGCCAAAGCATGGAATCTGTTTATTTGTGCCAAGTTAGTTCCGTCATCTCACCAGCATGAAATAACCACTGAGCGGGCTATCATTTTGTGGGGCATCATCAAAGGCATGTACATTGACGTAGGCCACCTAATTCATCAAAACATGCTGCGTTATTTATGGGGGAGCACTACTAGGAGTATTCCACATGCATTTGTGGCAGCCATGCTTTATACCCAATAAGGAGTCCAGTGGAATAATGAGCAGATACAGAACCCGAGCCAAGATATCACTCATGCAACTATTGCCAAGTTCAAGGATTAGACGGGTGGTGAATCGCAGCCGAGAGGATTAGGTTTTATCATTCAGCCCACATTCCCAGAGCCACCACAAAGAGCCTATCTCGGGATGGATGATGAAGGTCCATCAACCCAAGCTACCATTGTTCTCAAGGATCGACAAATCAAGGTTGGAGTGCAAAGTCGATGCTATGTACGATAACTTTGCAGCGTTTGCAACGGGGTTGACGAGGTCACTTGCAGAGGCGTTTGTGCAGCAAGGAACGATGTTAGAGTGGCCTCAGTTCAGGACATCCGTGCCATATCCACCACAGGATTCACCCCCCTAGGAGGGTGGTGCAGCTGAGCATTAGGGGTGTTTTCTTTAACCCTTTACCTTTATTCACTAGGACATTGAATATTATAAGTTTTGGGGTATTGGGGTAGTAGTATAGTTGCATTTAGTATTTGCATGTTTAGTTTACATTTTGCATGTTTATGTTGCATATAGTAGTTTGCTTGTCAAAATTTTTGTTTATTATGTGTGTCTATGTTTAGTTTTTATGTCTCATAAAGTCTAGCTTTATGGAAATTTTGTCAAGCCAATGATGATAGTGAATTTTGAAGGATTGTTGAGTATTTTGAATAATATGAACTTAGTTATAATGTTTTACACGATGAAATTCATAATGTTGTTTAAATGCTTTCGGTTTGCACGACCGTGTTCACAATTGCTTGTAGGCTTAAGAATTATATGTTGCATTGCTTAATAGAAAATCTGGTTTTAAAAGGAGAAATATGTGGAAAGTGAACTTAGACTGTATAAAACATTGAGATTCAAACTTTGGGAAAACATTGGTATGCTATGTATATATATAAAAAATGTACCAATAACGTGGCTAGTCTTATTTCGGGGCCCTGGCTACTTAAGTAAGTACGCCCGTAGGGGTATCTTAACACCTAGCGCCATAAGGTCTTTCATGGTCTGGGAGTCGTTGGTTGAAAGATCGCTAAGGGGTAGCAATGTTGCCTAATGGAATGAGGCATTACACATTCATGTGAAAAAAAAAAGAAAAAAAAAATTAAAAAATCAAAAAAAATAGCAATAAACACCGTAGGAAAGCACGAAAATCGCCTTCGTGAGTAACAATAAAGCAGTTAAGCCCATTGTTGAACCTTAGTTTGTTTTGATATGTTGGAACAGTCTTTGTTGCATAAGTATACATGAGTCTTGATTTAGACTGTCATTTTCTGTTTTGATCAGTTTAGCATGTGTATTCTTTGCTTAAATCAAGTTTTGGTGAACACAACACACACACAACATTTCTATAACATATATGAATTATCTGAGTGTATGATATTATGCCTATAGTTCGGTTTGAATTTATATTCTTGAATCTGGATAATTCGCTGAGGCATTTTTGGACTGAATTTCAGTTATGGCTGGAACAATGTGAGATTTGTTTGTATCATGATTTAGTAGCATAGCATGTAGTTTCATTTTCAGTGTTTTAGGTTGTATGCATTGCTTGAGGGCAAGCAATAGTTCAAGTTTGGGAGTATTTGATAAGTGAGTTTTACACCTACTTATTTGATATCAATTCACGCGAACTGTGGCCATCTCAAGTACATTTTAGTGTGTTTTTAGTTGCATTTTGTTTATTTTGCGTTGCATGTACTGAGAACTCCCTTTGATATAAAAGTGCAGGATATGGCATAAGTTGGCGATGGTAGATGGCATATGATCAATGAAGGCATAACATGAGATCGAGTGGAGTAAAGAAACCAAGCATTGGTGGACAAAAGAATGAGCAAAGAAGACAAAGTAGAGCAAAAGAAGCAGAACCGTAATCAACATCTGCAGGCGAAATCAGCGCCGCTAACTAATTAGGCTTACACATGCACACCATGGATCACTTTTGGCCGGACCAGACTTATACACTTTCAGCGACTGCTGCCGAGGAATACAAAGGAGGAGTCTACGCCACCCGCTGATGTCCTCAAGTCAGCCGATCTATTTTATTTTAATTTTTAATTTGAAGAGTTTGTAATTGGTTAAAACAATTCTAACTGGTGTCAAACGTATCATTCAGTAGTTTTACGTGTTTTTCATATTGGAACTAGGGTTTTACACTTTGGGAGATTTCCAACGTAGAACTAAGCCAAAAACTTCATATTTTCTACTTCTTCTTTGGATTTTCAATCATTGTGGGAAACTACTATTTATTTGCTGGATTTTAATGCGGAATTGAACGTTACTATTGGATTATAATCAGCAATTGGGTTTGATCGACCCTATCCTCTCTCTTTCAATTGTTTGTTTATTTTCCATGTATTGCTTTGATCACATGACGGCTTTTGGTTCAATCATGAACTAAACTCCATTATGGGATTCTAACGGATTTTAATATGTAGTTTAATTGCATGCTTGACTGCTGGACTGTTTTATATATCATAAGGAATTTCTATCATGGTTGGTTTGCATGCATGCATAATTGATCACCATTCGTTTTAGTTACTTGTATGGAATTGAAAAATAACATGCGGGTATGGACTGTAATCATGATAGCATGCGTATATAAGGTTGTTTTGTGTAGCTTGGTATTTTGTGAATCAGATAGACATATACTGTTTCACCGTATGAGTTATTATAAGGGCTGCAATTTCACATAGACATGTAGTTATTTTGGTTATATTGACGATTACATGGTGTTTATTGCATGTGGATGCTATGTGAGTAGGTCATAATACATTGAAAAATGGTTATGTCCACATTAGTGCTCTTGGTTACTTTCCTGTGATATGTGAACAATCTTGCATGATGGTGGTAATTAGATGAATTATTAAATGAAGTTAGGATCCCACTATTTCCAGATTTGATTTATTTCATTATTATTCTTAGTTTAGTTATTATTTGATTCTAAAATAATTTTCAATCATAATCATAATTATTAGTTTAAGCATATAAAAATAGTGATAGAGTTGATGTATAATAATTTGATTTAGCAACTTTCTCCGTGGATCGATACTCGACTTACTCTGTATTGCTTGTTAACACATGTATACTTGCATGAGTTAGAGCTCTTTTGTTAGAACTAAAAAAGATGCAACACTTACTTCTTTCCATACAAATCAAGCAAAAGATTACATGATCATAGATTCAAGATAATCAATCTAGATTCGGCTTCATGATGGACATTTTTCAAATTGTAAGCAAAATTTTGTACATTATTTACAGTGTCTGAATTTCCTTGGATGGTTGTCATGCCCGTGAAGAGTTTGGCGTTGTTGTATATTATTTTCTCGAAGATGCTTCGTATTGCCGAACATTTAATAATAAAATGGAAGTATCAAAGGCCTCAATTATTATTGAGCACAAGGTTTGAAAAACCTATTTTTACAAAACTTCATTGGTATATCTGGTTAAAACTGAATTTTTCTATAAATTCAAACCTTTTATATATAAAAAGTAACGAGGCATAAAGACTACCTCCAAATAATTGCACATTGATCCACACACACACACACACACATTCATATAATTTCTTGAAAAGTGGCAACACCACCGTGGCAACACGGATGCTCTGGGGTGCTTAACACCTTCCTCCGCATAATCAAGCCCCGAACTCAAATAAATCTTGGTTTCACAGACCCGCTTAGCAAAGCGTTAATAAATATCACCGGGTCAATGTGCAAACCTTTTCATTCATAAGCAGTGCAACCATTAAATACACCAACCGGCAACTCTTAAAGTCAAAAGGTCGACATTATACATGTTTCACCTTTTTCACTTGTTTTTTTTCAAATAAATCTCACATTAACATGAGAACACCAAAGAACAAGTAACGACAAGGACACTAAAAAAATTCCGACGTCGACAATAATAATAATAATAATAATAATAATAATAATAATAATAATAATAATAATAATAATAATAATAATAATAATAATAATAATAATAATAATAATAATAATAATAATAACAGTCATAATAATAATAATAATACTAAATACTAATCCTTGCAAAATAATAGCAACTAGGCCTAGGTGCTCGGGTGGTCATTGGATCAATATTCCAAACTGCAGGTCTTGGGTTTGAATCTGTGTATCAACATATATATATATATATATATATATACATATTCTTTTCAAAATTTCTTATCAAACTAAATAAAATACTAAACAAATCTCAACATTAAACTAAATATATATAAAGTAACTATGAATATTTATATAACGTAATTATGAATATTTTAATATATATATATATATATATATATATATAAAATTTAATAATTTTAGATGAAATATTTATAAATAAATATTTGTTTATAAATTTTAAAGATAAATTTATATGAATATTTGTTTATAAATATTTATATGAATATTTAGAGATAAATTTATAAATATATTATATTATATTATATATATATATATATATATTAAAATATTCATAGTTACGTTATATAAATATTCATAGTTACTTTATATATATTTAGTTTAATGTGAGATTTAAGATGGGTATATATATTGTAAGACCCCTAATTTTATGAAATAAAAGTATTCAATTTTTATAATTATTATTTCGTAAATGGTTAAATTGATAAAATGTTATAGTTAAGGGTGATATTTGAAAATTTTGCAAAGTAAAGAAGTTGTCATAAAATATTCATTGGTTAGTGGAATATTCGATGACGACTACAACAATCATTGGTAGACCCTAATAAACTAAGTATTATCGTAATTAGAAAACGCATGTAATTATCTTTTATAAAAATAACGCATTTAAAAGTGTTACCGCTTAAAACTGCTGAACTACCTTTAAGAAGTAAAGTAATAATAATACGCGTGGTTGCATAGTAGCACACGGTATTGATTATTGATACTTATGTAAGAAGTCACTCAGTTATATCTATGCTTCATAGTGTTTTCTATTTCTAGATAGAAGTAGAATATACTTACAAGTGTTCCCTCACTCCGAGAATGAAAGTGGTGATTGATTTTATGCGAATTTAAAAAAAATGTCAAATGATAAAATTATTCACATTTAAATTCTCATCTAATTGCATATTTTTCTATACATGACTAGTGATATTATATAAATATTTATAAATAATAAAAATATGACATTTAATACTAAGGATATTACGCACAAATTATTGTAAAAAAATAGATTATTTAATATAAGTAAATATTTAACTTGAGATTACATAAAATAATAAGAACTTTTATTCTGTATTTTGGAGGAGTAACTTAAATCATGGACATATTTTTAAGTCCAAAAATAAAACATAAAAAAAAGAATAGTAATGGTATATCCCTAGCTATTCCTAGTTCTCCTTTACCTTTTTCCAAATATATTATAAAATTAAATTATTATACTATCAGTTCTAAGAGAAAATATAAAAGATGAAGAAAATTTATTATTTTTTATGAACTAAAAAGAATAAAGTTATTTAAAATGACTTATAAGTCATTCCTAATAAATTAATTTGACCCATATTAATGTAATATCAATTTTATCCCTACTTTATTTAATTTTGTTTTTAAAGAAACGAATTTATAAAAAAGAAAAGTAAGATGCAACATCACTTAATTGGCTTTAGAATTTTTATTTTTAATTTTTTATACCTGAAGTCTTATATACTCCTTCATTTCCAACGCCGATGACAGAGAATAAACATAAAATAATATTGATATTTGTAAACAAGAACAAGAGATCAAAGAAATTTAAAAAAAAAAAAGATTCCAAAGTTAGTTAAAGTGACGTTATATCTTATTATTCTTTTACAAATTTGCTTTATAAAAAAATTTAAAAAAAGTTATAATGCCGGTTAGTTTGGCATTGGATCACATTTTTATTTTTTAAAAATTTCTTTTAAAAAATAAAATCGTTTTAAAAAAATTAAGATAATTTTTTTTAAATTCATTTTTTTAAAAAATATTTTTTTAAAGTGGCGTGGTTGCCTTTCTGATTTTTAGCCAAAAAAAAATCCAAAAAATCAAGAGTTCGGTAGTTTTTTCCAAATTAGATGTAAGAGCCTTTACTCCCAACGGTAGTCGTTGAAGTTTTTTATTTTTTTAAAAATATTCATTTAAAAATAAAATCTTTTTTTAAAAAAGTAAAGCTTTTTTTAAAAAAATAAAGTTTTTTTTATTTATAAAAATTGTTCTTAAATTACATCATTTGGTTAAAAGAAGAGTATATTCCAAGAAAATTTGAACAAAAAAGATATAATTGAGAAAGTTAAATATAATTTAGGCAATTCTACTTTCTCCTAATATACTTTTCCAAGTCTAGTCGACAAAAAATTTTGGGATCTAACTTTAGAAACCTAAAATTGAAGAGACGTCCAGCCACCACGACCCATCGCCGGAGTTCACGGCGGCGGAAGTGGAGGATTAATGTCAATAATTGCTAAGCGTTACCAATTCGTGGGTGACGCTTGAGTTATAAAGGATAACTCGTGTATTTTCACAAGATATTGTGCAAGTTGTTGGGAATCTGCAAAACTTATGCTTGAATTACTTATCAACATTTCCACTTCTACGTTGAACCCTTCAAGACTCCTTTTCTTTCTTTTTCTCTTCTCGGATCCAAAGAAAACGTAAATTTAGCTTGTGGGTTTTGGTAAGATCAATTCCTTTTGAAAATTTGAATTTGAATTTGGGGTTTTGTTTTTGTTTGTTTTTTCTATTTTTTTCTTTGTTGGTTTTGTTCTCCTTTTAATTTGTGTTCGGGTTTATTTATGGCATTTTTTCTTTGTTTCGTGTAGGTTTTGGTTTTGACTTTCTTGATGGGAAATTATGGGTGCCCTGTTCTGGAGGGGTAAGTTTTAATTAATTGATTATTTTTGATCGATTGTTTATGCCCTCAATTAGCTGAATTCCAATTATAGGTGTGTTAATTTAGCTTTTTATTATTTTTATTGGCTAAAATGCATTGAAATAATATATTTAAAAAAATGAAGTTTGGAATCTTTCATGTGTTTCTTGTGATATCAAATTTTCTACTTTTGTTATTTTTCTCATGAATTTCTTTATCATGTAGAAGCTAATTGAAAATTTGACCCATCAATTGATTTTTGATAATAAAAGCTAAGGTGAGCATATTTAGTCTTTATTTATTTGATTAATTATATAGTTTTGACTTAAATATAGAAGAGCTGTTTGTTACTTTAAAAAGAAAGAGAGGTGGTTCTATTAATGATATAGTGGACAATGCTCGTGAGTCCCCTACCACTTTGTTGGTTAATCATTTATTAGGTTCACTTTTTTATGACTTGTTCAATTCTAGCAATTTTTCAACTTTCCATGTGACTGATGTCCACATTCTTCATACATCATTTTTATTTATAGTATTATGTTACTAGATTTCATTCTCATCTCTTTTATTTGTATACTACTCATAGAATTTTAAATTAAAATAAGTATTAATAGTTTAACGCACTTAAAAGTTAAATGCATACATTTTGATTTTGTTTCTTGGGCAGGTTTACTATCTTCACAATTATTAAAGCATTAAACCTTGATCTGTTTGGTCTAGTCGGTTAGGAGGATGACAAGAAGGATATGAAGACTGATATGTATATGCATATGGACAAGGAGCTATCCTTTCCCTCCTGTTTGGTTAAGTTAGTGAGAGGGAAAAAAATCCAAAGGAAAAAAAAGCTTAAGTTCTCATTTTCCTATCAATGAGAGAAACTTGTTATTGTTTTTTTATTTTTATACTTTTACCAAATAGACAAACAGACCAACAGTATGATACTTGAAGCTATTAGACCATCATGGTTATTCTAAAGTAGTTTTTACCCCCCCCCCCCCCCTATTATTTATGTTTGTTGTATTCCTTTTCTTATGCAGGTCTTAAACGTATTAACATCATCCAAAGAGCTGATTGATCTCATTAAGAATGTAGACACTGTCTTCCATTCTAAGCCCTTTGGCTCATCTAAATCGATGCTTAATAACTTGTATAGATTTGTTCCATCGATTAGAGAACAATTGCAGGTATCTCAACATCTATACATCCTCATATGCCCCATTTAATTCATGCAGTGAAACAAATACCTCATGTGACAAGTTTACCGGTCTATTCTTATAAAATAATAACAGGAGATATTAACAACATTTTTTCTTTTCGGTGATCTTTCAAAGATGTGCTTTAAATTATTTTATTTCTCATGTGTTGGTTCAGTTCACATTCTTTGTCTAAAATAGTGGAAAGAAGAAACATTCTCTCTAATTTATGGATAATTAAATTCTCATTTTAAAAGCAGTCTTTGTTTTAATTTTCTTTGTCAGTTTTTCCTATGATCCTATAAATATACTGCCTGCTTTCTTTGCTTCTTGGAATACTTTTATAAAGTTTACTTACTAAAGAAAATATTATTATCTACTAAAATTGAGATGCAAAATTTTAGCTGTTAATTTTATATATTCACGTCTCATGAAGGTTTTCTTATGTCCATGACTTTTGTGTTTGACTTGCTGGCCTAACTACCATGTGTCCCTTGTGCCGGTTTATCTAATAGCTTCAAGTATCATATTGTTGGTCTATTTGTCTATTTGGTAAAAGTATAAAAATTAAAAAACAATATCCCTGCTTAAATTCTCATTTTCCTATCTAATCTTGGAAAAAAAAACCCCAATAAAATAGCTTCTCCGACCCTCCTTTTACCTTAGCTTTTATAGCCTGCTTAGTTAGAAACTAATACTTGTCATCACCTTTGTTCTTTTGACTTTTTGCAACTCAATTTCTCCTCCAAGAGTGTTAAATGGAAGCAACCCTCCACCAGGCTCCCCAATAGGTTTTGGTGAAATGCCTCCAACTGGTTTCGGATAAAGCTCTCCAACTGTGAACGACACAACATCCATATCAACTAATTTAAAACCATTCATTGAATGCATAATTTTGGTAACATCAATAATCACAGGGAAATTCATTCTGGATATGTAGAGGACCAAGTCATCAGTGGATCAAAAGCTCATTGCTTTAACAACATACTGGAGTTCTGGGCGCTCAACTTATGTACATAACTTTATTTGCAGGACAAAAGGGTAGAGGTGAGTTTCTAAAGGGTTGATCTAAACTTTTAGTCTCTACTTAAACACTGTGGAATAGTTAGCTTGCGCTATACTAAATGTAAAGACACTAGTTTCTAAATATGCAGTTTTGACATGAAAACTGTCGCATGTTTAGCAGTTTTTATCTAAGGTAGTATTTATATCTTTTATAACTATAAGCAATCAGAAGTTTGCCCTATGCCGGGGAATTTTGGGTTGGGTTGGGTTGGGTGGGGTAAAGCGGGGGTCTAATCCTCATATTTTGTCCATTGACCTCAAGATGTAACATTTTAATCATGACAATTTGCAAGAACCAGTGGCTCGAAATGGTTCTCCCCTATGGCGAGAAGATGACAGATGGATATTATATGTTTGCGGTTCGAGATAATTTAACATCTCGCTATAACTACCCTTTTCAACCATCAAGAAAATTTATATTCATTGCTTATCCTTGTCTTTAAAACTATAAAAGATTTTTCTAAATGCCTTGTTATTTTGTAGGATTTTTCAAAGAAGCCATCTAAAAATATGTTTTAGTAATGCTTCATTAAATATTATCTTAATCTATTAAGGCCGCTTAGCCACACTTGTTTTTAGTTTCAAGGAAATATTATTGCCAAATTTTTAGTGTATTCTTTGAAGATTCTTCCACCTTGCGTGCTCATATCTAGTTATTGGGCAATATATATATCATGCACCTTTTGTTTATGAGTTTCATGCTTTTTCTTGTTTTCTTTTCTAAAACACAAGTTTATTTGTTCTTCAATGGCTATTTCTGAGTGTTCTTATTTTCCCTGTTTGTCTTTGTAGATAAGATTTTCAGCAAGATTAAGCCTCAATTGAGCTTCGTTTCTAAGTATCTTAAATATGTTAAATTTGGTGTCAATGAAATTGGCACCTTGACAACAAATTTAACATATTTCCAAAGTATAAAAATCTCAAATTGACAATAAAGTTAACAAATTTTAATATGCATTGTATCCACTTAAGTATCCCACCATGATATATTAATTGTTGCTCCCTAATGGAGATGTCGGATAAGATGGACTAGAAAAGAGATAAAGAAGAAAGCAAGTACTTTAAATTAAAGATCTTTTACTTTTTTTTCTGAAGTAATTTTTAGGGCATGTCTCATGGGCTTCATAAGACCCTAAAAGTTCATAGATGAAGCCTTCTGTGATTGTTAATGCTCCATAGAAATCCTTTTCATTTGCTATTTATGTATGCACTAATGTGTCACTAAAACCCTATCTATTGCACTATTTGCTATGTGTGTTGAACTCGCAGATGGTTTATTCAGGTAACTAATGTGAAGAAAATTATAGACAGCACATGGTGCTAATGTTTACCCTGCCCCACAATAGATGTTCATCCATCAGGGTAAAGTTCTAAAGGACGCAACAACACTAGAGGAAAACTAAGTTGCTGAAAATAGTTTTATTGACATTATGCTCTCTAAGATAAATTTGATTATATCCTCCAACCTAATCTTTTCTCTCTATGGCTTTACTCATGAAAGAAAAGCAGCCATGCTCAAAGTATGGTGTGGTATTTGAATGAGTGGTGATAATGTAATTGTTTGAGTGGAACATCGAAACTGAAACAGTTATAATACAACTTATATTTAGTTTAGATCTGGGAAAGGGTTGAACTATTCAGTTCTATAGGTACATTTATCTTATGCCATGGTGCCGTCAATAACCAGTCACACCCTTCATTTTTTGTAATATAACTATTTTACCTACCGTAAGAAAGAATTTAAATCTATTATATATTCTTTATGTATTCTGTAACCATTGTAGACTAAAGTGTCATCAAGCGGGGAATCAACCACATCAGTTGTACCTTCAAGTACGGTGAGTTCAAAGCCGTGTTTGTCTTGTAATTTGAATTATAGTATCACAATCAGATGCTTGGCGGCAGACTTTTGTTAGATAAAATTTACATCTATTGTCAACTACTTTCAAATTTATAAAGAAAAAAGAGAAATGAAGAACAAAAGGAGTAAAATATCATTTATCATAACATTATTATAAGATTTGCAGATTAGAAAAGTTATTTGCAGTCTTATTGTGAAGAGATAAACACAATCGCATCTCGAGTTTTCCTCTTGCTAAATTTAAAGTAGATTTTTCATTTCATTATTACTGTGAAATTTATAATATTAATGAAATTAGAAACAACCAGACACTTCATTTAAACAAAGTATCAAACTATTTTAGCTTTATTAGAGATATGAGATTATGTGTTAAGGTTTTGTGTTAATGAGGTCAGAACATGATATTAATCAATGCATTTTAGTTATTGTACTGATATTATGTTTTCTTTGAATAATGGGGCCAGTTGCATTTACTGATATAAGGACCTCTTTTTATTTTTCATTTTTAAAATGTGTTGTCCCCAAATCATTGTGATTGAAATTTTCTTGAGTTGCCTAAGAAAAAGTGCAATGATTAAAAATTCTGCATGATTGACCCAGTTGGTTGGAACTATTACTTGAAGTGCATTAAATTTCCCTTTCGTCCATTTGTTGTTTCGTGCTCTCGCACACATGTTTGGGGATGGGGGAACTATATATGTTGATGTTGTGGAACCATTTTATATGTCTAGTATTTCTATAGTATGAATTTGAAGTGCTAATGGAGTTGCTTAACTATATAGGCCCAACCAACAAGTTCTTTGCCGCCTTCAGTGCAACCTGTAACAGCTTCTCAAGCACATGCATCATCAACATATATAGTTCCATAGTATTATTTAGTAGCAGTTCCTTTTGGTTTCATTTGTACAAGTAGTTTTTTTTTAATGAATGGGTTTGGTGGTTAAATTTAGGAGGATTGACAACTAGATTCGGTAAAAAAGAAGAAAAAAAAAACTAATGAAATGAATGGAGCTGAGGATAGAAATAACATTATTATTAAATTTATAACTTAATATATTTGTAATTAGAATCCTTCTATGATGAACTTTAGATTATTTTGAATGCCATGTTATTTCATATCCACTCATACAAGCTTTGCATCAATAGTTTCATGCTATGGGAAGGTATAAATATTTTCTTTTGTATGATAAAGAAGTTTTTCATAGTAATGACATACTTTTCTTTGATTAAATGGGTTTTCCATTGTCAATGTAGCTGTTGATGGACGCCATTTTTGGGAATCTGATGTTTATTTGTTTGCTACTTCTTGGGACAATCTGATATCTCATACGAATATAATAGAATATACAAAACTACAAATGGATTTTCACCCGTTATGTGGTAATCCACGTAGATAGATCATTTCCACAATTTAATAAGGAATGAATACAAAGGATCATTCACCATGCAAATGCAGTAATCCACATAGATAAAGTTATTCCAATGTAATAATAAAGAATGAAATAACGAAGAATTCACAATGCATGCGATAGACCTTATCATGAGGTTATGCCCTAACGAAATAATAAAGAATGGAACCAGTCAATGCGTAATCCGCACAGCACGAGGATATTCCAATGAATAATAAAGAATGGAATCGAGGTCATACGTAATCCACACGAGCGGGATATTCCAATGAATAATAAAGAATGGAATAACAACAGAATTCACCAGGCATGCGATAGACCGCACAGACAGGTTATTCCAACAGAATATTAAAGAATAGAATAACAGGTTTTTCATCAACTTTATAACTGAGACTCATCTTAATAAATAAATTCGAATCATCCTTGCACCACGGCCAAAGATATTCATGTAATCATCAATGGTTATGATTATACCGAATAATCCCTGGTCATAATCATACCAACAACTGTCCATCAATGAACTACAGGCTAATGAGGACTTTTACCACATCATTCGTCACATTACGGTCATGATTATACCGAATAATCCCTGGTCATAATCATACCAAGTCCATCTATGCACGTAAGCCAAAGATGACTTTAATTGCAATATAAGCATGTTGATGATGACAATGACATAATAATTCAATAAAACAAGTTCAAGGATAAATTTTAAAGATTTATAATTTAATTTATCCAAAAATCAATAACGTCCAAATTGTCAACATGATACTTCTTTGTAGAGTAAAATTCAAGAATAATATTCATGTACCAAAAATAATTTGGACATAAAAGGAATATATTTTTCGGGTGAATACTACCCCGTGAATAGTTCTTCGGGAATAGTACCCCGTGAATAGTACCTCAACACGAAAAGCGTCCCAAATACCCTAGTGAATGATACTAAAGTGAATAGTAATCGGATGAATAGTAACCCATGAATAGTACTCTGACATGAAAAGTACCCCGAATACCCTAGTGAATAATACCAGAGTGAATAGTAACCGAGTGAATAGTAACTCATGAATAGTAACTCGTAAAAAAATACCAAAGAAAATGATATTTCATGACGAGTACAAAAGAAATGATATCTCATACGAATATAATAGAATATACAAAACTACAAATGGATTTTCACCCGTTATGTGGTAATCCACGTAGATAGATCATTTCCACAATTTAATAAGGAATGAATACAAAGGATCATTCACCATGCATGCGGTAATCCACATAGACAGGTTATTCCAACAGAATAATAAAGAATGAAATAACAGAAGAATTCACAATGCATGCGATAGACCGCACATACAGGTTATGCCCAACAGAATAATAAAGAATGGAACCAGGTCATGCGTAATCCGCACAGACAGGATATTCCAACAGAATAATAAAGAATGGAACCAGGTCATGCGTAATCCACACGCATGTGATATTCCAATGGAAATAATAAAGAATGGAATAACAATGAGATTCACCGGGCATGCGATAGACCGCGCGCAGCATGAGGTTATTCCAGCGAATATTAAAGAATAGAATAACGAGTTTTCATCAACTTTATAACTGAGACTCATCTTAATAAATAAATTGAATCATCCTTGCACCACTACGGAAAGATATTCATAGTAATCATCAATGGTTATGATTATACCGAATAATCCACGGTCATAATCATACCAACAACTGTCCCATCAATGAACTACGATTTAATGAGGACTTTTACCACATCATTCGTCACATTACGGTCATGATTATACTGAATAATCCTCGTCATAATCATACCAAGTCCATCTATGCACGTAAGCCAAAGATGACTTTAATTGCAATATAAGCATGTTGATGATGACAATGACATAATAATTCAATAAAACAAGTTCAAGGATAAATTTTAAAGATTTATAATTTAATTTATCCAAAAATCAATAACGTCCAAATTGTCAACATGATACTTCTTTGTAGAGTAAAATTCAAGAATAATATTCATGTACCAAAATAATTTGGACGGAAAAGAAATATATTTTTAAGATAAATAGTACCAAGTGAATAGTACCCTGACACAAAAAGTGTCCCGAATACCCGAGTGAATGATACTAGAGTGAATAGTAATCGGGTAAATAATAAACCGTGAATAGTAACTCATGAATAGTACTCTGGCACGAAAAGTACCCCGAATACCCGAGTGAATAATACCAGAGTGAATTGTAATCGGGTGAATAGTAACCCGTAAAAAAATACCAAAGAAAGTGATATTCAATGACGAGGACAAAAGAAATGATATCTCATACGAGTATAATAGAATCTGCAAATGAATTTTCACCCGCCATGTGGTAATCCACGTAGACAGATCATTTCCACAATTTAATAAGGAATGAATACAAAGGATCATTCACCATGCATGTGGTAATCCACATAGACAGGTTATTCCAACAGAATAATAAAGAATGAAATAACAAAAGAATTCACAATGCATGCGATAGACCACACAGACAGGTTATTCCCAACAGAATAATAAAGAATGGAACCAGGTCATGCGTAATCCGCACAGACAAGATATTCCAACAGAATAATAAAGAATGGAGCCAGGTCATGAGTAATCCGCACAGACAGGATATTCCAACAGAATA
Organism: Panax ginseng; assembly: GCA_020205605.1. Classification (NCBI taxonomy): domain Eukaryota; kingdom Viridiplantae; phylum Streptophyta; class Magnoliopsida; order Apiales; family Araliaceae; genus Panax; species Panax ginseng. The sequence goes on along the minus strand of CM035139.1, from coordinate 84,580,262 downwards.
ATTAAGAATGGAATAACAACAGAATTCAACGTACATGCGATAGAGCGTGGCGTGACAAAGGTTATTCAACGAATAATAAAGAATGGAATAATGGAAGAATTTCACCATGTATGCAGTATGTGCATGATAGGCGGTCATTCCAACATAATAATAAAGAATGGAATAACAACCCTTACGAGTATTGAAAGAAAATTACTCTCTTCATGAATACGAAAGAATAATACCCCTTACCTCAGAAGAAAACTAGATATTAGAATAGTGAGGTAGCAGACTTCTCTTCTTATTTCTCTCTATAATTTCTCTCTATAATAATTGTTCTATAGCTTTAGTGAATTGGTGAGAAATGAAGGAAGAATGAACTTCTATTTATAGGAAAATATAGTTTCAATAATTGCACATTTTGGGGCTCGAAATATTACAGTACAATACCTCCCTCTTTTTCTTTATTTTTAATTTAGTCCTGCAAGTTTTATCAAACTTGCACCACATCCCCTAATAGTAAATCATGTGAATCAATAGTTCTAGACATGTGAAAATACGAATTACAGTATAGTACCTTCAATTATACCTCCATTTTTAACTTAGTCATGCAAGTATTATCAATCTTGCACCAACTCCCCTAATAGTAAATGAATGTGAATCAATAGTACACATATGTGAACAAATAGTTATAATCATGTGAATCAATAGTAATTAATTGCTCATTTATCCGGTTAATTACCCGATTGGTCAATATAACCTCCAGACATCAATTATTATCGAAATAAATGTCGATTTTCACTAACACTAATAATTCCAACACAATGGAACTATCAATTTCATCTTTAATCAACACAAACTTATTCATCATTAATATTATAATTCACAATATTTAACAACCAGGTTGTTCCCAAGAAAGAGGGGGCTTTTCGATAAGGATTTCTCCGTATTGACGCGTAATTAGGTGACCAAACCTCTCCTTGACAGAACTTCTAGACATTATCAATATTGCAAATAATAATATGAATAACTTTGCCATCTCAATTATTGATTTAATAATATAACATATTATGCAGATGATACAATGACAATAATTGAATCAATAATATGAGAGATAAGATGCAACAATTATTGTAGCAATAATTGAGTATAACTAAGTGACTTCTTACGTAAGCATCAATAATCAATACCGTGTGCTACTATGCAACCACGCATATTACTATACTTTTACTACCGGGTAGTTCAACAGTTTTAACGGTAACACTTTCGCCGTTATTTTTATGAAAACATAATTCTGTCGTTTTCTAACTACGACAATACTTCCATTGTGGGGTCCACCAATGATTGTAAGTCGTCATCTGAATATTCCTGTTAAAAACGAATATTCCCAGACCAATCGAATATTATATAACAACTTGCTTACTTTGCAAAATTTATAAATATTACCTACAACTATAACATTATATCAAATCCACACCATAATATTCAAAAAAAATATTTCGAGAAATTTAAATCTTTATTCATAAAATTTGGGGTCTCACAGACTCAACATACGATTAGTCGAGATATTGTTTTGATTTTAGCAAATCAGAAACATAAGAATGCCGTAAGGCAATGTTAGTAGATCAGTAGATCTTTTTGTATATGTGTAATGACGTAAAACCCTCTTTTGTATAATTAAAGGGTAGTCTTTTTGTAAATTCCAATTTTTGTAGAAGTCAATCGCGGGATAGTAATGTAATAGCTTTTTGTCTATGTAAGCAAAGTGTGAATAGTTTTGACTATGAAAGCATATTAATATAATGAAGTTTTGTTTAATGTGCTTAATGTGGTATGAGTTGTTATTTTGGAATGATAACCAAGTAGTTAAATAGATAATAATAAAACTTTATTTATTTAATCGGAATTATGCCGCCAAGAAGGAGACAACGTAACCAAGAGGCTGAGTCTCATAATGAAAATCAGGGGGGTCCTAATAACCCTATGCAAGAGTTCGTTAATTTATTAATGGCAGCATTTAACCAAGTTAGGGGAGGAATTCCTGTAGCACCTAGGGTAGCTAGAATAACTACTTTTAATGAATTCAAAAGTGTGGGTCCTCCGGAGTTCCGAGGAACGATGGACCCCTTAGAGGCCTAGATATGGGTAAAAGAGATAGAGAAGGCGTTTGTTATTACAAACGTGGGTGGGGCGCAAAAGACTTCTTTTGCAACTTACATGATGAAAGGGGAAGCCAACTAATGGTGGGAGGCTCACCAGGGTGGGGCTAGAACAGAGACACTTACATGGGAATAGTTCAAGAAAGTATTCTTCGAGAACTATTTCCCTATTAGCATGCAAGGTCGAATGGAGATTAAGTTCTTGGAACTTAAGCAAGGGGATATGACAGTTCCCCAGTACACCGCCAAATTCAATGAATTGGCAAGATTTTCTCCACATCAGGTGGACACAGAAAGGCTCGTAGGTTTGAGCAAGGATTGAAACCCCGACTCTACAGTAGGATTTTGGTGTTTCAAAGTGCTTCATACGGGACCATTATAGAAAAGGCAATAATAGCTGAAGGTGGTGGTGAGGCGTTGTCTTAGTGCCACAAGGAAAGAAAGAACAAGAATAAAATAGAGGGAGGAAAGAAGGCAGAAGTTGACAGCGGTAGTGGCAATATGCCAAAGAGGAAGAGCTTTAACCCTGGGAATACTGGGGTAAAACAAGGAGATCCTAAGCGTAGGATGGAGGCATACAAGACATGTAGAAAGACTCATTTGGGAGTCTGTTTAAAGGGGAAATCAGTTTGTTAGAACTGTGGGCAGGAGGGACATTTATCACCCAACTGTCCTAACCCTAAGAAAAATCATGGGTGTTTTGTTTATGGATCGTTGGACCACATGGCAAGAAATTGCTCGAAGAAAGGGTTAGAGGGAAATAAGGGTTCTGGTAGTGGTAAATTAGCCATTACTGGACTAACACCATCGGTGGGTAGACCCTCAGCCTGTACGTTTAATATAACTGTCCAAGATGTGGTTGCATCATCGGATGTAGTAGTAGGTATCATTCCAGTCAATGAAATAAATGCTTATCTGTTATTTGAATCTGGTGCTACTTGTTCTTATATAGCATGTGAATTTGCTAAGCGATTAGATTTAATCCCTGTAAAGTTAGCAATACCTTTAGACGTTAAGGTAGTAAACGAAGAGATAATCCCAATTGAACATATTCATAAGGATTGTTGCATAAATATTAGAGGGAATAGGTTATCGGTAGATTTGGTACCGATAAGGTTAAAAGAATTAGATGTAATTCTTGGTATGGATTGGTTAATTAACCATAAGGCTATAATAGATTGCCATAGGAAAAGTGTGAACCTTCGGCTTTCTAAGAAAACCAAGCTAATGTTATTCGGTAGTAAATCACTTAGACGCTCTTGTTGTCTATCGATGATACAAGCTAGAAATATGTTAAGAAAGGGGTGTGTAGGTTATCTGTGCCATGTTGTGGATACCTAAAGAGTGGGAGCATCCTTGGACCAGATACCTATAATTCAAGAGTTCGCGGATGTATTTCCAGAGGAATAATTACCAGGTATTTCACCGGATAGGGAGGTTGAATTTGTGATTGATCTGTTACCGGGTACGGTAGCACCAGTTTCAAGGGCACCATATCGGATGGCGCCAGTTAAAATGAAAGAGTTAATGGTTTAGTTACAAGAACTATTAGACAGGAAGTACATTCAACCAAGTGTGTCTCCCTGGGGAGCACAGGTATTGTTTGTAAAGAAAAAGGATTGGTCGTTAAGACTTTGTATCGACTATCGAGAGATGAACAAGTTAACGATTAAGAATAAATACCCGTTGCCCAGGATCGATGATATATTTGATCAGTTGAAAGGGTAAAAGTATTTTTCTATCATAAATTTGCGTACGGGGTATCATCAGTAAAAAGTGAGGAAGGAGGATGTACCTAAGACGGCGTTCAGAACTCGTTATGGTCATTACGAGTTTTTGGTGATGTCATTTGGGTTGACTAATGCGCCAGCCGCATTCATGGATATGATGAACAGGGTGTTCAAACAGTATTTGGATAAGTTTGTCATAGTGTTAATTGATGATATCCTAGTTTATTCTAAAACATCAGAAGATCATGTTGTACATTTAAGGATAGTGTTGGAGACACTACGGAAGGAAAAGTTGTATACGAAATTCACAAAGTGTGAATTTTGGCTTGAATGAGTGCAGTTTCTAGGACATGTTATTGATAAAGATGGCATTTTCGTGGATCCAGCAAAAGTAGAAGTAGTAAATGAGTGGGAGCAACCAAAAATGCCAACTGAGGTTCGGAGTTTTCTAGGGTTAGCGGGATACTATAGAAGGTTCATCCAGGACTTTTCTAAAATAGCAACTCCGCTGACAAATTTAACAAGGAAGTCGGTGAAGTATGTGTGGACTAAAAAATGTGAGAACAGTTTTCAGGAACTAAAGAAGAGGTTAAGTGAGGCACCAGTATTTTCCTTACCAGATGATATAGGGAACTTTGTAGGGTATAGCAATGCTTCGCATAGAGGACTGGGTTGCGTGCTCATGCAGCATGGCAAGGTCATTGTGTATGCATCACATCAATTAAAAGATTATGAGAAGGCCTATCCTACTCATGATCTGGAATTGGCAGCTGTAGTTTTTTCCTTAAAATATGGAGGCATTATCTATACGGTGCGAAGTGTGAGATATACATGGACCATAAAAGTCTAAAATATATCTTCACACAGAAGGAGTTGCATATGAGGCAGAGAAGGTGGTTGGAACTAATAAAAGATTACGATTGTGATATCTTATATCATCCGGAGAAAGCAAATGTAGTAGCTGATGCTCTAAGTAGGAAGCGTAGAGAGAAACTGACAATATTAATGGCTCAGAATGAGTTGGTATCAGCGATGGCGAGAATGGATTTAGAAGTTAAATTATCGGGTGAAGCAGAGGAGATGTTATTTTCCATAGAGACTCGACTGACCATAGTGGAACGTGTTAAGGAAGTGCAATTGAGCAACGAGGAATGCAAGCATATGAAGAAGGGAATAAAAGATGAAGAAAAGACTACGTACAACCTTGATAAGGAGGGATTACTTCGTTTTGAAGGAAGAATTTGGGTTTCAAATAATTTCGAATTAAAGGAAGAGATAATGAGTGAGACCCATAGTTCGAGGTACTCGATACATCCCGGTAGTACGAAGATGTATCAAGACCTTCGTCAGAACTTTTGGTGGCCAAACATGAAAAGGGAGATAACAGAATATGTTAGTAGGTGCTTAACTTGTCAAAAGGTTAAGGCTGAACACCAATGACCGAGCGGGTTGTTGCAATCATTAGAAATTCCTGAATAGAAATGGGAGCACATCACAATGGACTTTTTGGTGGGACTTCTAACAACAAAGAAAGGATACGATGATATTTGGGTGATAGTGGATCGATTGATGAAATCGGCTCATTTTCTACCAATAGGGGTTAGGTATAACCTAGACCAATTAGCTAAGCTTTATGTCAAGGAAATTATTTTAAGATATTGAGTACCTGTTTCGATTGTGTCAGATTGTGATCTATGATTCACATCGAACTTTTGGAGAAGTTTGCAAGAGCAAATGGGAACGCAGTTGAGATGGAGTACGTCGTATCATCCTCAGACGAATGGAAAAAGTGAACGGACAATTCAAACGCTTGAAGATATGTTAAGATCTTACGTTATGGATTTCAAAGGGATTTGGGACGACCATCTACCATTGGTGGAATTTGTGTACAACAATAGTTTTCACGCTAGTATAGGCATGCCGCCTTACGAAGCATTGAATGGAAGGAAGTGTCGAACTCCACTATGTTGGGATGAAGTGGGTTAACGTCGAATGTTGGGACCTGAGTTGGTACAACAGACGACGGACATGGTAAAGCTAATATGTACTCGATTGGTAAAGGCTCAAGATAGAAAGAATAAGTATGCAGATCCTCACAGAAAAAAGAGAGAATTTGATGTAGGGTCTTATGTCTTTCTGAGAGTATTACCTTGGAAAGGGAAGATACGTTTTGGAAAGAAAGGGAAGTTAAGTCCAAGGTTTATAGGACCTTTTGAGATTTTAAGAAGGGTTGGAGAGGTAGCTTATGAAGTAGCTTTACCTCCAGAAATGGAACGCATTCATAATATGTTTTATATGTCTGTGTTGCTTCCCTATAAGCCAGAGTATAAACACATAATAGAGTATGAATCTATTCAGATAGAGAAAGATTTATCGTATGAAGAACTTCCAGTTCAAATTGTTGATAGGAAAGAACAAGTTTTGCGAAATAAGATAATATCTTCAGTGAAGGTATTATGGAAAAACCACAATGCTGAAGAAGCAACATTGGAACTCAAAAGTAAAATGAAGGAAAATTTTCCTCATTTGTTTATGTAATTATAAGCGAGATTCTGGGGATAGAATCCTTATAGGGGGGGAGAATGTAACGCCCAAGATAATCGGATTTATATGAGAATTAAATTTTAATTTGATTATGTGAATTTAATTGATTATTTATGTGAGTAAGCTATGTGAAGGTCATTCTATGACCTAGAATGTGTGAATGTGGTTAGTATTCTGGCTATGTGCTAGAATTAATTGTTTTAAATTTTAAAGACGAAAATAAATATTTTTCGAGAAATTCCTGTAAAAACATTATTCATCTGTTTCTGCTCGAGAATTAAGTTTGAAATTCCGAGAAACGCGTAATGATAGAATATGAAGACCTGATGGAATATTTAATAATATTTCATTTATGGAAAACAAAGTTTTCACCTGCGGACTTAAAACCTATGGGTTGAGAAGAATGATTTCCGAGAAGGAAATGAGCTTCGTATAATGAATTACGATAATGATTATGTGTATGTTATACGAGTATGATATTATTTAGTATACGAATATAATACGAAGATTTAATACGACGTATAATACGAATATTATATGAGTACTATATGAAGAGAATACGTGAATTATACGTATGGAATACAATTGGTATTATTGGATTTTTACGTTAGTATAATCCAATTGGGTTTGGATTATATCAAGCCCAAGTGATTAATAATCAAGCCCAAATAATTATGAGTTAAAGCCCAATGTTAAGATTAATTAAGCCCGATCCAAGAAACCAAACCGTGGATCGAACCGGTGGGTTACCGAATGGGTAAAACCCATGGGCCAACCCATGGGGATGACCCATGGGCATATGGGCCGGCCACTTGATGGCCAAGTAAAGTGATCTACTTGATCACCAAGTATGTTACTTGGTGATGAAGTAGTGAATATTAAGGAGGTAGGGAGAAAAGACCTTTTTGCCCTTTATTTGATTTGCCTATATAAGAAAAGCTTATGTTGGTTATTTTTGGTTTTCCAAGAGTCGTCCAACATATATTGAGAGAGAGAAATAGCTAGAAACAAGAGATCATCTCACTTTGAAGCAAAAACCTTAGAGTTTTTAGCAAGAATACCAAGATCGTAAAGGTAATATTCCCTTAATAATAGTTTTCCATCCCTTTTGATTTCTTTGTTATAAAGAATCATAAATTGTTGGAGCATGCCTCTTATAGAGGAATAAGGATGGCTTGTAAATTGTAAAACCATTATAAGTCATGTGTAAATGTAAATCGTAAGGGTTTACGTAAGTTTAAACCGTAGAAATCATTGAATAATGAACTTGGTTGTTGATGGACAAATTGAACACCATCACTATTAGAATATGTGCATCTTACTTGTTTAGGATGTAGATATGAAATCAATGGAGTGTTCCATTTGATTTGGCATTTAGAACATTAGTAACGAAGTTATGGGGAATTTTACGGAATTAGACGTTAAACGTCGAAAACGTAGAAATTTCGGATTAGTAGTCGAAAGTTTCTGTGAGACTTGAAAATATTGGTTTTCAATGTCAACACATGAGATAGGGTATTTAAGAGTCGTGGGCTTAAGAATCGTCGAATTCTGACTTAAAACAAAGAAAACGAGTATTGAACGCTCGAAAGCATTTAGCGAACGCTCGAAAATGAACTTATAAGTGAATTTTGAGTTAACAGATTCGTAATTGTAAAATTCTTATATGAACGCGTAGAGTATGTAAAATGGGAGTTGTAGGCTTTTGACCGGACCAAATCGAACTTATAACGAAGAAGTTATGAAGCCGGGAAGTTCACTAAAAATTTTATCTATAAAAATTTTACGGTCTTGAGGTCTGCGGCCCATTCACGCGACAAAAGGCTTATTGTGTCTTGCCATGTACATTGCCTGATGTGATTATATCTTGAAGAATGGCAATCTATGATTACCATTCATATATAAGGAGTTTTTCGTCGCTGTTGCCAAAACAGGACTTAACTATTGTAAAGCTGCTCTGCAGCCATGGGTGTTGCATAGAAAAGAACCCATGCACAAGCAGATGAGAGAACATTTGTTAGACAAGTTAGGTTTGAAATCCAATTTTTTCAAGACCTGTATGAGATAAGTTTATATAGTTAATAAGTGTACTAAAACTATTCCTATGTTACATATACTAGTGTATATGGTGATGAACTTAATAATTAAACACGAGTTGTTAGTATTATAACGAAGAACAAGAAGTGTTAATAAATAAACCGCGAACGGTAATCGACATTGGTACTTCACCAATGACGATTGAGTTCGGTTAGTAACGTAAGAACGTTAACAAGCCTGGATGAAGGGTAGTAAATTGAATTGACATTATTAATGAAATAAAGTCAACTAAGATATATAAGAGAAAGAAGTTGGTAGAAACAATGTGATTGATTGTTTGGTAGCTAATTACAATGTGCTATGTGAATATATCATGTAGATTCTGTAAAGGCTGAGAAGAATCAGATAAATTATTTGAAGTCGCTTGAAGGTAAGTTTTCTTAAAGGCTTGTCTAACCTTTGTGTTAGTCGAGTTTTCTGTGATTCATTGTAATGAGTTACATGAATGATTTTAAAGAAAGGGTCAATGCCAGTTTTAACTCGGCTAGACTATTCGTATGAGATAGATTGATTGGTATACATATCTTTCTATATAGAAATGGTAACGCTATCCTATGCCAAGTATTTGGTACGAATTCAAAGGTAAGGTTTGTCTATGAACAAACAAAAGTATTTTTCATCATTTATACGGTGGGCTCACGAGTTTGCCAAAACTTAAACATAAATACGTTTAGCGGATGAATGTTGATCAACATAGAGTACTATAGGCTGATCACCTAGAAGTGCTCGTAAGTAATGCCGGATGTATAGCCTTAGTGCTGTTATGTCCTTTTCAAGTATGAAAACAGAAAGATATTGTTCATGGTCTTTATATCGGTTCAGAATTCCTAAGGAAGAGGCCGTAGAGCTTCGAAAGAAACTGGTTGAAAAAGACCAGAAGATTGCTAGGATGTCGTACATCCATGAATGTGCTCACGAGGATTTCAAGCTGAAAATTGCTTGTTATTCTATTGAGTCAGGGCAGACTCGACATACGATTAGTCAAAATATTATTTCGATTTTAGCAAATCAGAAACATGAGAATGTGAGAACTATTTTCAGGAACTAAAGAAGAGGTTAAGTGAGGCACCTGTATTGTCCTTACCAGATGATATAGGGAACTTTGTAGGGTATAGCGATGCTTCGCATAGAGGACTGGGTTGCGTGCTCATGCAGCATGGCAAGGTCATTGCGTATGTATCACATCAATTAAAGGATTATGAGAAGACCTGTAAAAACCCAAAACCCTAATAAGACTCGTATGTGTAAAATCCCGTTATATAAATAAAATTTCTCCGTTCTAAATGTGTTGTGTTAATATATACTTTGTTTAACAAATTCGACCAAATAAATTTTTGTTCGAAAAACATCGTGCTTGACACCTCGTGCTTAATTTTTTTTTCCCATAATCGGACTTTTCGATAAAATTATTTTGACAAGTTTCTTTGTCGTGCTTACACTGACAAAATGTTTTGTCATGCTTTTTAGGATTAGTGAGAAATTTAGGTTAACAATCCTAAATTAACAAATCCTAACCCTAATTTGTAAACCTGACCCTAATTAGCTTATCTTAACACCTAGTTATGGTTAGTAAACTTCAATTAGGTACTAATAAACATCACTTAACATTCCTAATCATTAAAAACAAAACCTTAATCAAGATTAGGTAATATTTGGACAAAACTAAGCTACTAAACAAACCTAACTAGCTTATAAGTAGGTTAGGAGTCACCCAACCAAGTTCCAAGGTTTGCATGAGTGATATAGCAAACCCTAAGCGACCTGAAGTAACTGCATCGAGATATTTGTAGAGGCAAGTTGCTCAAAAATGACCAAAAAGCCAAGTTGAAGAATTCTATAAATAGGAACCTTAGAGTTGAGCAAACTCACAAAATTTCTAAACCTAGATACCCTTATAAACTTACCAAATCAAGCCTGGGTGTTAGCAACAACAACATCAGAAGCTAGAATCGAAAATCATTCAAGAAAAGGTACAAATCCTAGTTCATAATTAGCTCTTTGATCCTATGTTAGTTTTGTTGTTTAGATGTTTAGAATTATGTATTAGTATGTTAGAAAGTATGTTAGATTGGTAGAACACGTTTTCATAACATCTAGGCGCCTTAATTAAGTGTTTTAAAAATGCGGAAATTTTGAAAACTAAGTCCAGACATAGAATGTCGGGGCTTATAGATTCATATGTGTTTATGTTTGGGTGGATTAATTGTTTGATATTTGTAGCTTTGTTAGTAGGTCTTTAATCTGAAAAAGCAGGTTCATTTGAACCATAGATTTCAAGTTATAAGTAGTGAAAGTGGGTTATTTGTTCACGGATTGCGATTTTACAGGGTTACCCGAAAACTTCGAAACGATTAAACAGAAGCTACTTTGACCAACCTTTTTAATTGTTTTCTGGTTATTTTTTTTGTAATGTTTTGTTATAGATCAATACCATGTTATATGTACTACATATCTATGATCTCAAACTGCTAAAACAACTAATAGGATTACTGGAATTAATGGTCAAAAGTCGTTGACCAAGCTTGACCATGTTTTCTGGGCTGCCCAAAAAAACTGAAGAACACGAAGAACATCGTTTGGCTGTACTTTGACCAGCATAATTAGAGACCTTAAAGTTATGCTTTGTTCATGTTAATGTTATATATATGTACACTGACATACATACTACATGTTACAACAAACACCACACACGTCTAATACACATAATCAAAGATATTCAAGCCCTGAAAGCAGTTAATCCTAGCCCATGACTCATCGCTTACGGGTTACCCAGAAACTCAAGAATAGCTCTGACAATGACTTTGAGCCTCTATAACTTCTTGTTATATGTAGATTAAAGCCTAAATTTTGATTCATGTTGTACTACTGTGTGAGTACTACAACATCAACTCTTAAACAAACCAAGAATAATTATCTGTAGCATTTTATCTAGTGGTCAAACTGGTCACTCGACCATGACTGAAATGTTACCCAGAAACATAAGAACAACTATAGCGACACTTTCTGTCATTGAAGGGCATTAGCGACAGACAAAAATTGATTTTTCTAAAAATAAATTATAAAAATAATAAATAAATATAAAAACAGTTTTAAAAATTATATTAAATTCTGATATTTTTAAATAAATTCAATAATTATTTTATTTTATTTAGATAATATTAATAATTAACTTATTAATAAAGAAATTAGAATATTTATTTGTAAATATTAAATAATTATTGAAAAATAATATTAATGATATAAAATTATAATAAATGATTATAAATTATTTAAAATAATAAACAATATTTTGTATAATTTTAACTAAATATTAATTACCTAAAATAGAAATAAATGATTTAAAATCATTTAAAGGATAAATAAATGTTTTAAAACTATTTTAAACTTCTAAAATTATTATAATGGATATATAAATTATCTAAAATTATAATAAATAAAATTTAGTCCATTTATCAACTTATTTAATATTCGGTAAGGTATTAAACACCGAAACCCTATTGAATCTATCCCGATATTATATAAATGTTATATTTGAGTATTGTTATCAATACTAACGTGTTAGATTTATATATATGAACATCGTAGGTATTTATTAACGATGGAATAGCATAACTTGACTGATCTACGCTCAGGCAAGTTTCCTATACCCAAGTTATTACTTTCGCAAGTTCTTCTTAACCATAAACTACTTATGCAAATGTCTTGAACCTATTGAACAAGATTTTTATCTTGATATGTTGTTGATATAATAAACTACACCTATAATTGAATTACCTTTTTATTGTAAGGTTATTGCTATGGCTTCAACATAACTAAGAAATGAATTGCTTATTCATATGAATTGTTAAGCTTAAATTGTTGTGTCAAACCAAATTGATTGGTAAGACATCCTAATCTGAAGTTGGGCATCCCGTATTGGATCTTCGGTTGATAATATATTGACACTAAGTTGGGTGCATTTGAGCACTGGTAGGATGAGATGCATACTCCTAGGATGTTGAATAGTCCGATCCCCTATCTCATATCTGAATAAAATATCTAAGTCTGTGCGACTGATAGAAATATAAATCCATAGTGAAATGGTGTCAACTATCAGTCAAACTTTGAATTGTTGTATTTCTTTAAATCTTATATTATTTTAAATACAAAACTTGTTGAGCATGTCATAGCTCACCCTTGCAAATTATTCCCTTTGCAGTTTTAGATGGTAACCCTGGAACATCTAGAGTAGATAAAGGGAAGCGTTCCTACATAGATTAGATTATATTCTTGTCTGTTTGAATACCTTGTAATAAGAAACTCATTATGAGAATCATGTAATCGAATCTTAATATTATATATATATATATAACATCTTTTATTTCCGCAATCGTGTTTTCTTACATATATAGATGTAAAATTAGAATTCTTAAAATCTAGTTGAGATCCTTGGGAACTATCTATCTGAGTGAGTGTATTAATAGAATGGACTGTTCATGTTGTTATTGATACTCTGGATTTTGAATAGATAGTTACTATCAATACGATAATATAAATTTGCTTAGCTTAAACTATACATCTGGGGTGAAGGTATTAGTAATATGGATTGTTCATGTTATTACTGGTACTCTGAATTTTGGATAGATAGACTCTAGTCACAAATACAGTTCATATATCCAAGTGAGGGTATCCAAACACAGTAATAGTTCTCTTGAGAATTGACATCTGTTATGAGATACTGTGAATTTTGGATCTATGGGAATTATATCTGATAGTCCCTCTATTTAATGTAATCTTATAATCAGATACCATGGGTGTATAGATTTAAATGCATTATATATCGATTCATAGTAAGCACCATATCGGATACCGTGGAAGTATAGATATGGGGGCGTTACAATTTAATGGTATCAAAGCTTCAAGGCTATAAATATAAGGAAGAGAAATCTTAGTATATAGTCTTTGAGTCCGTAAAAAAATTTAAAGTACACATAAAATATAACATTAAAACTATTATGTTGTGTAAATTCCTATACTAGTATTAAAGGAGTTTTCTTTTATAGATGGCCAACTCCAATGCTGAAGAAATGGTGATAGTAAACAATCCACCACAAATTGAGTCATTTATAGCTAGTGATGCAGAAGATGAGGAATTGCATCATGATCAAGAACTGCTAGATGCTGAGGAAGAGGAAGATCCAGTAGCAGGACAATTAATGAGAATTGATGAATATGATGAGGCAATGGCATCACTGATGAAGACAACAGAATATGAGAATAGTAAAATGAAGTTTAGGGCTGATATAGCTGAGGGAATGCTACAGCATGAGAGGGGACATAGTCAACGACTAAAAGTACAACTGCACCATGCACAGAGGGGTAGAAAAGAAATTTAGTCAAGGCTTCTTAAAAAATCTCTGGGTGTTCGAGATACTTTTAATGATTTGCAGCACCGTGTAGTTCGATATCCGGTAGAGAAGGAGAAAATGACTTATCTCATCGATCGATCTGTGGTTTGTCACATGATTCAGGATTCCTTTGATGATATCAATGAATTCTAGAGAGTAGCATAGGTGGTTGAATGCTTTATATTAGTATGAATAAAGAAGCATTCAATGTTTGTATTATGTCGATGCTTTAAAGATAGTAGTATGTTTAACTATGAAGTTGTTATGTAAGACCGTTGTGATATATAAAATAAACAATATGTTGTGTTATTCAAATTCTTATGTGAATTTTGTTATTGTTTTATATAGAATCATGCCACCAACCAGAAGACCCCAAAGAGAAATGAATAATGATGACAACTCTACCCAACAGTTAGTAGACCTTATGCTAGGAGTTATAAATAGACCTGTAAACCAAAACACAACTTTCAAAGATTTTATATTAGTTGGACCACCTGAATTCAAAGGTACATCAGAACCTGTAGAGGCACAAATTTGGATTCCTGAAATAGAGAAATTCTTCCTAGTAACCAATGTTAATAATAATCAGAAGACAAATTTTGTAACCTTTTTCTTAAAAGGTGAGGCTAATTATTGGTGGGAATCAACCAAAGGTCGGGTAGAAACTGATATTATTCCTTGGGATAGATTCAAAGAGTTGTTCTTTGAAAACTATTTTTCCCAATCCTTGAAAGATCGAATTGAAATAAAAATTTTGGACTTGAAACAAAGAGATCTTACTGTAACCCAGTATACAGCTAAGTTTAATGAATTGTCCAGGTTTGCTCCTCATCAAGTAACCACTAAACTTAGAAAGATTCGTAGGTTTCAGGAAGGTTTAAACCTCAGATTCAAAGTAGGTTGTCTGTACTTCAAATAAAGACTTTCTCTGAAATACTAGAGAAGGCCACTATAGCCAAAAGTGAGAATGAAAGTCTTGCTAAATTTCATCAGGACAAGAAAAGTCAGAATGAAAAAGGGAAACCTAGGACAGAACCCAGTTTAGATGGGTTTAATAACAAACAAAAATGGGAAAGTGATAGCTTATGCATCACGAAAACTCAAGGATTATGAGAAGAGGTATCCTACTCATGACCTAGAGTTAGCCGCAGTAGTTTTTGCTCTAAAAATTTGGAGACATTATTTGTACGGGGAGAAGTGCGAGATATATACAGATAATAAAAGTTTAAAATATATTTTTACACAAAAGGAATTAAATTTAAGACAGAGACGATGGTTAGAACTGATAAAGGATTTTGACTGTGAAATCTTATATCATCCTGGTAAAACCAATGTTGTAGCTGATGCGTTAAGTAGAAAGAATCAGGAAAAATTGAATATATTAACCACCAATGATAGGTTAATAAAAGATTTTGAAAATTTAGAAATTGAGGTGGAATGTCCAACTACCTCTACACAAAAATTATATATTTTAGAAGGAGTTTCATCTCTGCTTAACAAAGTAAAAGAGATACAGGAAAAAAGATAAAGAATGTCAGAAGTATAAGTCTAATATAAATCATGTCAGGTATAACAAATTTAGAATAGATAAGGATGGAATAATAAGATATGAAAATAGAATCTAGGTTCCGTTAAACCAAGCTTTAAAAGACGAAATTTTAAACGAAGCTCATAATTCTAAATTTTCCATACATCCTGGCACTACAAAAATGTATAAGGATTTAAGTCGACACTTTTGGTGGTCGAACATGAAAAGAGAAATAGGTGAATGGGTAAGTAAATGTCTTACGTGTCAAAGGGTTAAGGCTGAGCATCAAAAGCCGAGTGGTTTACTTCAACCCTTACCAATTCCTGAGTAGAAGTGGAACATATAACTATGGATTTTGTTGTTGGTTTTCCAGCTAAACAAAAGGGCCATAATGCCATTTGGTTAATAGTTGACCGTTTAACAAAATTAGCTCACTTTTTACCTATTAAAATTACTTATAACCTAGATTACCTTGCCAAACTGTACATCAATGAAATTATCTATAGGCATGGAGTACCTGTTTCCATAGTATCAGATCGAGATCCACGTTTTACTTCAATTTTTTGGAAAAGCCTTCAAAAACACTTAGGAACACAATTAAGATTGAGTACAACTTATCATCCTCAGACTGATGGACAGAATGAGAGAACCATACAAACATTAGAGGATATATTGAGAACTCGTATCATAGACTTCAAAGGAAGTTGGGAAGATCAGTTACCCTTAGTTGAATTTGCGTATAACAATAGTTATCATGCTAGCATAGGTATGCCACACTATGAAGCTTTATATGGGAGGAAGTGTAGAACACCTTTATGTTGGGATGAAGTCGGGGAAAGATAAATGTTAGGACCTAAAATAGTTCAACAAACAACTGAAACAATTAAAATTATTCGTCAACGATTACAAGCATCTCAAGATCGACAAAGAAAATACGCTAACCCACATCATCAACAACCAAGATTTAACGTACGAAGCCACGTATTCTTGAAGGTATCTCCTTGGAAAGGCAAGATACGTTTTAGCAAGAAAGGAAAACTAAGTTCGAGATTTATTGGACCTTTTGAAATTTTGAAGAGGGTTGGTGAAGTTGCTTATGAAGTAGCACTACCTCTTGAGTTGAATCATATTCATAATGTGTTCCATGTGTCCGTATTACGACCATATAAACCAGATTATAAACATGTTATACAATATGAGCTAATCCAAATAGATGAATATCTTTCTTATTTAGAAGAACCTGTGCAGATCGTCGACCATAAAGAGCAAGTCCTGAGAAATAAAGTGATAGCATCGGTCAAAGTAATCTGGAGAAATCAGAACGTTGAAGAAGCTACATGGGAACTTGAAGATAAAACGAGTAAAAATTATCCTCAATTATTTACTTAACTTGTACTGTAATTTTGAGGACGAAATTCTTATTAGTGGGGCTGAATGTAAAACCCAAAACCCTAATAAGACTCGTATGTGTAAAATCCCGTTATATAAATAAAATTTCTTTGTTCTGAATGTGTTATGTGTTAATATATACTTTGTTTAACAAATGTGACCAAATAAAATTTTGTCCGAAAAACGTCATGCTTGACACCTCGTGCTTAAATTTTTTTTCTCGTAATCGGACATTTCGGTAAAATTATTTTGGCAAGTTGCTTTGTCGTGCTTACACTGACAAAACGCTTTGTCGTGCTTGCTAGGATTACTGAGAAATTTAGGTTAACAATCCTAGATTAATAAACCCTAACCCTAATTAGAAAAACCCTAACCCTAATTAGCTAACCTAACCCTAATTAGCTTATCTTAACACCTAGTCATGGTTAGTAAACTTCAATTAGGTACTAATAAACGTTACTTAACATTCCTAATCATTAAAAACAAAACCTTAATCAAGATTAGTGAAGATTTGGACAAAACTAAGCTACTAAACAAACCTAACTAGCTTACAAGTAGGTTAGGAGTCACCCAACCAAGTTCCAAGGCTGCACATGAGCTGATAATAAACCCTAAGCAGCATAAGTAACTTTTGCATCAAATATTTGTAGAGGCAAGTTGCTCAAAAATGACCAAAAAGCTGAGTTAAAGAATTCTATAAATAGGAATCTGAGAGCTGAGCAAACTCATGAAATTTCTAAGCCTAGATGCACTTATAAACTTACCAAATCAAGCTTGGGTGTTAGCAACAACAACATCAAAAGCTAGAATCAAAAATCATTCAAGAAAAGGTACAAACCCTAGTTCATAATTAGCTCTTTGATCCTATGTTAGTTTTGTTGTTTAGATGTTTAGAATTATGTATTAGCGTTTTAGAAAGTATGTTAGATTGGTAGAACACGTTTTCATCACATCTAGATGCCTTAATTAAGTGTTTTAAGAAATTTTGGAAATTCTGAAAACTAAGTCTGACAGCCGAATGTCAGGGCCTATAGATTCATATGTGTTTATGTTTTGGTCTGTTAATTGTTTGATTTTGTAGCCTGTTAGTAGGTCTTTAATCTGGAAAAGAAAACATGTTCATTTGAACCATAGATTTCAAGTTATAAGTAGTCAAAGTGGGTTGATTGGTTCATGGATTACGCGTTTTACAGGTTACCCGAAAAACTCAAAACGATCAGGCGGCTACTTTGACCAACCTTTTTAATCATTTTCTGTTTGTTGTTTTTGTAATGTTTTGTTATAGATCAATACCCTATTATATGTACTACATATCTATGATCTCAAACTACTAAAACAACTAATAGGATTACTGGAATTAATGGTCAAAATTCGTTGACCAAGCTTGACCAAGTTTTCTAGGTTGCCCAGAAAACTTAAGAACATGAAGAACATCGTTTGGCTATACTTTGACCAGCATAATTAGAGATCTTAATTAGAGTTATACTTTGTTCATGATAATGTTATATATATGTACCCTGACATATATACTACATGTTACAACAAACACCACACACATCTAATACATAGAATCAAAGATATTGAAGCCACAAAAAGCGGTTGACCTACCATGACTCTTTATGCAGGTTACCCAGAAACTCAAGAACAACTCTAACAGTGACTTTGAGCCTCTATAACTTCTTGTTATATGTAGGTTAAAGCCTAAATTTTGATTCATGTTATACTACTGTATGAGTACTACAACATCAACTCTTGAACAAACCAAGAATCATTATATGTAGCATTTTATCTAGTGGTCAAACTGGTCACTCGACCATGACCGAACTGTTGCCCAGAAACATAAGAACATCTACAGCGACACTTTTTGTCATTGAAGGGCTTTAGCGACAGACATAAATTGATTTTTCTAAAAATAAGTTATAAAAATTAGAAATAATTAATAAATAAATATAAAACCGGTTTTAAAAATTATATTAAATAATTATAATTAAATTACGATATTTTACATAAATTCAATAATTATTTTATTTTATTTAGATATTATTAATAATTAACTTATTAATAAAGAAATTAGAATATTTATTTATAAATATTAAATAATTATGGAAAAATAATATTAATGATATAAAAATTATAATAAATGATTATAAATTATTTAAAATAATAAACAATGTTTTTTAAAATTTTAAGTAAATTAATTACCTAAAAATAGAAATAAATGATTTAAAAATCGAGTTAAAGTATAAATAAATGTTTTAAAAACTATTTTAAACTTCTAAAAATTATTATAATGGATATATAAATTATCTAAAACTTTGAATTGTTGTATTTCTTTAAATCATATATTGTTATAAATATAAAACTTGCTGAGCATGTCATAGCTCACCCTTGCAAATTATTCCCTTTGTAGTTTTAGATGGTAACCCTGGAACATCTGGAGTAGATAAAGGGAAGCGTCCCTACATAGATTAGATTATATTCTTGTTTGTTTGTATACCTTGTAATAAGAAACTCATTATGAGAATCATGTAATCGAATCATAATATTATATATACATATATATAACATCTTTTATTTCCGCAACCGTGTTTTCTTACATATATAGATATAAAATTAGAATTCTTTGAATCTAGTTGAGATCCTTAGGAATTATTTATCTGAGTGAGGGTATTAATAACCTGGACTGTTCATGTTGTTATTGATACTATGGATTTCAGATAGATAGTTAATATCGATACGATAGTATAAATTCGTTAGCTTAAACTATACATCTAGGTGAGGGTATTAGTAATATGAACTGTTCATATTATTACTGGTACTCTGAATTT
This sequence comes from Panax ginseng, assembly GCA_020205605.1. Taxonomy (NCBI): domain Eukaryota; kingdom Viridiplantae; phylum Streptophyta; class Magnoliopsida; order Apiales; family Araliaceae; genus Panax; species Panax ginseng. The sequence continues at coordinate 84,560,621 of CM035139.1, read as the reverse complement.
TGGATAAATAGACTCTAGTCACAGATATAGTTCATAAATCCAAGTGAGGGTATCCAAACACAGTAATAGTTCTCTTGAGAATTGACATCTGTTATGGGATACTGTGAATTTTGGATCTATGAGAATTATATTTGATAGTCCCTCTATTTAATGTAATCTTATAATCAGATACCATGGGTGTATAGATTTAAATACATTATATATCGATTCATAGTAAGCACCATATCGGATACCGTGGAAGTATAGATATGGGGGCGTTACAAGGCCTATCCTACTCATGATCTGGAATTGGCAGTTGTAGTTTTTGCCTTAAAAATATAGAGGCATTATCTATACGGTGAGAAGTGTGAGATATATACGGACCATAAAAGTCTGAAATATATCTTCAGACATAAGGAGTTGAATATGAGGTAGAGAAGGTGGTTGGAACTAATAAAAGATTATGATTGTGATATCTTATATCATCTGGGGAAAGCAAATGTAGTAGCCGATGCGCTAAGTAGGAAGGTTAGAGAGAAACTGTCAATGTTAACGGCTCAGAATGAGTTGGTATCAGCGATGGCGAGAATGGAATTAGAAGTTAAATTATTGGGTGAAGTAGAGGAGATGTTATTTTCCATAGAGACTCAACTGAACATAGTGGAACATGTTAAGGAAGTGCAATTGAGCAACGAGGAATGCAAGCATACGAAGAAGGGAATAGAAGATTAAGAAAAGACTAAGTATAACATCGATAAGGAGGGATTACTTCGTTTTGAAGGAAGAATTTGGGTTCCAAATAATTCCAAATTAAAGGAAGAGATAATGAGTGAGGCACATAGTTTGAGGTACTCAATACATCCCATTAGTACGAAGATGTATCTGAAAGTGGTATGCATACAAGCCAATCATGTTTGATGATAAAGCATATACTTTCTAACAATCTTATTCATTTATTAATAAAAAGTATTAATTTATTAAAGGCTTTTAATTATCTACATGATGCTATTTATAATATATGATAAACCCATAGTTTTAAGCAATGCTTTTAGAATAATGATGATGATCATTCTAATGAGATCTAAATTCTTAGAAAGCTTAAAACTAAAATAGTTCCCAATCGTTGGATTACTAAATTGGGGATTAGTGAATCCGGATAGATTGGTACATACGTTGCTTGCCCATTAGAGAATAAGTTCACTGAACGTGGCTCGCTAAGGAATACCTAATGGAGATTTACTTGCCTGTCAATATGAATTCCTATAGTGATAGTAGTATAAGTGATCCTTGGACTTGAGATCATCACAGTATCTTGTGTATGATGAGTTATACTTTGACTTATTCCTTAAGACCCTTAGGGTATATCAAAGGGTATGCTTGGGTATAATAAGTTGTACATAGAGATAATGTATGATCAATAAAGAATCTACCACTTCTAGTAAAAGAAGAGAAATATCTTATGTGATTCGATAAATGACAACCCGGTAGTCCTTGGCCAAGGCAGAATAAAATTAGAAAGGAGTTTTTAATTTGCATTATTTGAAGTTGTGCATTTAAGGATCGAAATACATATAATTAAATAAAATAAGACTTGACAGTAATTCCATGTCTTATATTTAATTGGGACATTGTATGGTGGAAGGATTGAATTGTACAGTAACTATTTACTCAAAGGTTCTTTTATGATTAATGTTGAAATCTATATTATCTGAAAAAAGTCGTTGATCGCTAGGGAGGCTTATCCCTATTGTAGAATAAATATTATTTATTTAAATAAATTATTAGTTTAATTTATTTATTTAAATAAGATTAAATTGTTCTAATTGATTTATTCACAACTGGGGTTTAATATGGAGAACCTAAAAGGTCACACCATAAAAGGAAGAATAATTATTTAAGAAGTTAATGACATAATCGTAATAATAAGTTAAGTATATTTAATTTAATCTATGGTGATAGAATAAATTAAATAGCTTAATATTTAGTATTTAATATTTTGGAAATATTAAATATAAATTAATAAGAGGAGTCTTATTATTATTATTACTATTATTATTATTATTTAATTCCTAAAGAAGTTTGAGAATTAATTAATAAAAGTACTCTCAAATATCCTAATAGGATTGGGAGGTAAATTAATTAAAAGAGTTTAATTAATTATTCCTAATAAGTTTAGGGAGCTTAATTAATTAAAAGAGTTTAATTAATTATCCCTAATAAGATTAGGGAGCTTAATTAATTAAAAAATTTAATTAATTAAAATAAAACACAATTTCTTAATTGTTAAGGAGGGTTGTCTACATCTATAAATAAATAGAGAGTCTTATTATGGGTGAGTGAGGGTTGTTGACGTATTGATAGAATACGTAATTCCAATAGTTGGGAGAGTACACCCCTCTTCATGAGAGATAGAAAAATTAGGGTTTTGCCAACACACCATCTTCTTGAATTCTTCTTCTTCCTTGGTGGATCACTTACAGAAGCAAACACTTGGGTGGCTTAACGTTGATCAAAGGAAGGAACCAAATCTGGTGAATTCAAGGTGAGCCTTGAAAAATTGGAAGTGAACTTGTACTGCAGGAAGCTCGGATCTTCAAAGGTATGATTCTTGTTCTTTCTTTTTCGTTTAATTAATAATTGTGCATAAAGGATGATCCGGGTATATAGTTTGTAAAATTTTAAAACTCTGATTTTTATACGTTTCCGCTTATTTTGTGCAATTTGATTGCGTTCATGAATATTACAAACCTAACAGTGGTATCAGAGCCAAACATTTATGCGAATTATTAATTATTTTAATTTGATATGTATATTGATATGTGTTTAGCACAATTTAATTGGGCATAATTTTAATTTTATTGTATAAAATTTATTAAAAAAAAAATCCAAAATCCGTGATATTGTAAGCCTGTTACTTCGGAATTTGCGAATATATATAATAGTTATAGATATCGTGCTTGGTGTTTGGTTCCTCGTGATTCTGACTTTGATTATAAGTAATAATCATTCTATATATATTAGTTAATTCTAAGATTACCCGACAATTCATGATGTCTTATTTTTCCTGCATGTTCAGGAATGTTTTTCAAAAGATTCAAAACTAAAGCATATTCTGCTATTCACGTGAATCATTAAAATTAGTTAACAGGATTCTGTCAAAAACTAAGTACGGTTATTATATATATATATATATATATATATATATATATATATATATATATATTAATCTTATTATTTTATAATTAAAATAAAAAATTTATTTTAATTTTAAAATTAAATTTCATGCTAACTAATTAGAGTTGAATTGGATTCCATGATAACTAATTGGAGTTAAAATTGGATTTCGTGTTTCCTAAAATAAAGGAGTTTATTTGTGAATAGGAAAGTGAATCCATCTTTTCTTAAATAAAGGAGTTTATTTAGATATGAAATAAAATTTCATATTATTCAAAATAAAGAGTTTATTTGTGAATAGGAAAGAAAATCCTAATTTCCTTAAATAAAGGAGTTTATTTAGATATGGAATAAGATTTCATATTATTCAAAATAAAGGAGTTTATTTTTGAATGGGAAAGAGAATCCGTGTTTACTTTAATAAAATATTTTTTTTACATGGAATTGAATTCCATAATTAATTAAAATAAATGAGTTTATTTTGATTAAAGATTTTGATTAAAATAAAATAGTTTATTTTATTCTAAATTGGATAAATTAAAAATAAAATAGTTTTATTTTGATTTAAATTTGGATTAAAATAAAAGAGTTTATTTTGATTCAAAATTAGATTTTATACTAACTAAATTTGCCCATTAAATGATATCAATATATATATTAAATGTTTATTATTCATGAGATGAATGTTATTTATTGATGCATATGGTGATGTGTATGATAATAAATGGGATTGATTATGGACTATTGACCAATGTGATTGGATTTTATTTTAGTTGGATGCATGAATGTATGAGTTTTATTAAATGGGTTCTGCGTACCTCGTCTTCTCTAATTTTTCTTAATGTAAATTTTATCTCTCTCTTATGTACTTCCCCTTGACTGTTGATCAAGGTTTCTATTTATTTTAAGTAGTTTTGTAATAGGAATAGTTAGAATTATTTTGAAGAATTGGAGATCAAGGAGCAAGGAGCGCATGAAGATCCGTTTGTAATGGAGCCCGAGTTTAAATGTAATAGTTATAATTAAATATTAATATACTAATTCTTGCACCCCTAGGGTTTGACCTTTTGGTTCGCTTGGTGGCTCTAGTGAACCAAACTAGAATAAAAGTCCATAATCAATCTGGGTAGAATATAGTATTCTATATGTGCATGCTTATACTATATATATTATATATTATGCAAACATGTTTCACATGTTAATTAATATGACGCGTATTTTATATATATATATATATATATATATATATATGTGCATGCGCGCTAAACAAGATGAGACAATTAATAACAAACCCCTCAAATTTTTTATATTAAGTTGTAACGTTCAAAGATATTTGGAATATCGAACGTCGCCTTCTAGCATGATAAATTAATAGAGTATTAAATATTTAATATGAGTTTGTTGTGTCACCACAAGGCAAGTATTGAGTATTTAAGATGTTAATTTATCACATTTGATGCTTATAAATAAATTTGAACAATATTGTTTTGTTGTGTCACCACAAGGACGATATCTTTCTTTTTTGAATATATGGAGTGCTAGGTTGGACTTAACTTGGATCATTTTAGTTCGCATGTGCACACACTTGACCATTATGATCTAAGAGGCAAAATACAAGGAGTTGCATAGTTGATATAATTGACAAGAGTTGTCTACCTATTTATTTTTATATAGTTTGTTGTGTCAGCACAAGGCTATATACATTTGAAATGATATCCTTATTCTCACTAGCAAATCTTTAATTAGATTTTGCCGAACTATATAAGTGAGGGTAATATAGTTTGAAGAAAATAGTGGGAGATACTAATTTAAAATAAGACCTAATTTATTTTGGTAATTAATAAAAGAATGTATGCTAAAACGTTGTTAATTACAAATTCATTTACAGAATTTTACAATGTCTAAATTACTATCACTGCAAAGCATATTAGATGCTATTTAACCGGACCAAATTAAATGGATTGGTTAAGGAATTTGAGAATAGTTCTCATGGCTAAAAAGTTATCTTATGTCCTTAATATGCCTATCCCTGCAATGGTTGCAGACAATACCTCTGAGGAAGAGATTGCTACTTTTAGAAAGTGGCAAGATGATGCACAGTTGGCTAAATGCATCATGCTCGCATCCATGAGTAACGAGCTTCAGCGTCAGCATGAAACTATGGATGCTCCTACTATATTCCTGCACATCAAGTAGTTGATGGTGAAGAAAGTAGGACTGATAGATATCAGATATCTAAGGAGCTCTTCCGATCTAGAATTGCCAATGGCACTATAGTACAGACAAAAGTCCTTAACATAATCAATTTGATTGATTAATTAGGACAACAAGTTTTGTCATGGATGGAGAGTTGAGCCAAGATTTTATCTTGGGCTCATTCCCGGACTCCTTTCACAATTGTTGTGAATTTTTCATATGAACAAGCTAGATATCAGCCTCGCTGATTTGCTTAACATGTTGAAAAATGTTGAGAGTCACTTTCCAACCAAGAAAGACCATGTCTTACTGTTAGGGGCCAAAGGATCTTCTGAAAAGAAGAACGATTCTAAGAAGGTAAATATAAAAGGCAAAAACAAAGGATAATAAGAATAAAACTGATGCGGATAGCAAAGGAGTTTGCTTCCACTGCAATAAGCCTGGACACTGGAAAAGAAACTGCTAGAAGCATCTTGCAGAAGCTAACCAAAGAAGCTTAGTGAAGTTTCGGTTAAAAATACAATTTTGTTCATGATTTAAAATAAAATTTTCTTTAAGTCAAGGTTCTACTTAGGTATTGGATACCGACTTTGGTTATCATAAATATAGATTTATGAAGGGACCAAACAGAAGTAGAAAGCTAAACAAATATAAGTAATCCTATGTGCGGAAAATGAAGCAAAGGTTACTACATTAGCCATAGAAACTTATAGTTTAGCATTGCCTACGGGCAAATCTATTAAGTCAATAAGTTGTTATTGTATTCCAGTTCTCGTTAAAAACATTATTTTCATTTTGTTGTTGGACAATGAAATTTGGTATTATAATCAAGAACAATTGTTGTTCTATTTATAATAATAATGTTTTGTATAGAATTGGAATATTACTTAATGGATTTTGTATACTTGACCTATGTGAAAATAATTTTGCAAATTGAACAAACTAGTATATGAAAAGGAGATGATCATTCAAAGAGTTGAATCTGTGTATTTGCTGAAATACAACTGTGAATTGTTTGAAAGGTTCAAAGAATTCAGAAATGAAATAAATTGGCAATGTATTAGGATTCTTTGATCGGATCAAGGAATAAATACTTGTGCAATAAGTTTCTAGATCATCTCAAATAGTTTTCTCATAATGGACGCCTCATGATACGCAATAATTGATTGATGTATCTAAAAGGAAAAATCATACCTTGTTGGACATGGTGCAGTCCATAATGATTTTACCGACATTCCAATATCCTTCTGGGATAATGTCCTAGAAATAGCTACATATCTACGAAAAGGAAACCTCAAAATCCGGCCCCAAGACTCTATAAAAGTTATGGACAGGGAGGATTCCTAATCTTAAGTATGTTAAGATAAAGGGTTGTCCAACTTATGTGAAAAGGTTTCAAAGGATAAGCTTGGGATAAAATTTGATAAGTACAGATTTGTGGGACATCCTAAAGTAAGTTTAGGTCATATGTTCCTTAATCCAACTTAGCAAAAGGTGTTTGTTGAGAAACATGCTGCCTTCTAACATAAAGATGTTTATCATTAAAGGGGCTAGTGGGAGGATAATAGATCTTGAAGAGTTCAAGAACCACAAAACACTATAAGTCAAATAAGAGGAACCTGTAGATAGACCTATTGTACCACAACCGAATCGTAAATCTGGAATATTACCGAAGATACCTGGGAGGTATGGATTCATCATGGATGATGCTGATGAGGTACGCATCATAGAAGATGATGATCCAGTTACATACGATGAGATAAGAGTTGTAGACACTTAGAGAAATGGATTGAAGCAAGTTTCTCAAAATGGAACATTCATTTTGATAAAAAAATCAAAAGAGTTTGATTTTATCAAAAACAAGAATGAACCTAGTGTGTACAAAAGGGTCAGTGGGAGCGTCATGAAATTTCTAGTATTATATGTTGATATATTACGGATGAGGAATAACATACCAATGCTACAATCAGTAAAGATAAAGTTGTCTAAACATTCCTCCATTAATGATTTGGGAAGAGTATCTTAATTGGGGATGCAAATCTATATAGATAGATTTAAAAGGATGCTCGACTTAACCCAAGGAACGTATATTCATTTGATGCTAAAGTCGTTTAGCATGGCAAACTCCATGGGATGTCTCATTTTGATGAGCCATGGAGTTTATCTCTCTTAATAGTCCCCATAGACTCCAAAAAGAGAGATCACATGAGTAACTATCATGTATGCAATGAAATGTACGAGACCTGATGTTGATCACCATATTCGAGAAGTTCTTCGTGAGACAGTGAAAAACATCTTAAAGTACTTAACCGGCACTAAGGATGTGATCAGATTTATGGTGGGTCTGAATTAAAACTAGAGAGTTTAACAGACTCAAGTTTTTTCAGACAGACCAAGACAACAGAAAATCCACTTTAAGGTAAAGTGTTACCTTGAGCGGTGGTGCAGTGAATTGGAAAGGTTCCAAACAACAAAGAGTTGTTGGTTTAGTGATAAAGATAAAGTATATAGCTGTAAATGAAGCTACAATTGTTTGGATGATAAGTTCATTACAAAACTAGGAATAGTTCCTAAGTCTCATCTTGGATCTAAACATGTGTTGTGGCACTTTCATTTGATTATAAGAATCATTGAAAGATGGGAAATCACTATAGAGATAGTGGACTCTCAAGAACAACATTACATATCCATTAACTAAAGCTTATCCAACAGTAGGATAATCGTCACTTAGAGAAGAAGAGTATGAGATATCATGATGATTGGCTTTAGTGCAAGTGGGAGATTGAAAGTAGTATGCATACAAGCCAATCATGTTTGATGATAAAGCATATACTTTGTAACAATCTTATTCATTTATTAATAAAAAGTATTAATTTATTAAAGGCTTTTAATTATCAACATGATGCTGTTTATAATATGTGAAAAACCCATAGTTTTAAGCAATGCTTTTAGAATAATGATGATGATCATTCTAATGAGATCTAAAATCTTAGAAAGCTTAAAACTAAAATAGTTCCCAATCGTTGGATTACTAAATTAGGGATTAGTGAATCCGAATAGATTGGTACATACGTTGCTTGCTCATTGGATGAGGATGATTGATCTCATAATCATTTGTGTGGAGACACTAAAGCAAGTATGTAGGTGCTTATTAGAGAATAAGTTCACTGAACGTGGCTCGCTAAGGAATACCTAATGGAGTTTTACTTGCCTGTCAATAGGAATTCATGTAGTGATAGTAGTACAAGTGATCCTTGGACTTGAGATCATCATAATATCTTGTGTATAATGAGTTATACTTTGACTTATTCCTTAAGACCCTTAGGGTATATCAAAGGGTATGCTTGAGTATAATAAGTTATACATGGAGATAATGTATGATCAATAAAGAATCTACCACTTCTAGTAAAAGAAGAGAAATGTCATATGCGATTCGATAAATGACAACCCGGTAGTCCTTGGCCAAGGCAGAATGAAATTAGACAGGAGTTTCTAATTTGTATTATTTGGAGTTGTGCATTTAAGGATCGAAATATATATAATTAAATAAAATAAGACTTGACAGTAATTCCGTGTCTTATATTTAATTGGGACATTGTATGGTGGAAGGATTGAATTGTACGATAACTATTTACTCAAAGGTTCTTTTATGATTAATGTTGAAATCTATATTATCTGGAAAGTCGTTGATCACTAGAGAGACTTATCCCTATTGTAGAATAAATATTATTTATTTAAATAAATTATTAGTTTAATTTATTTATTTAAATAAGATTAGAATTGTTCTAATTGATTTATTCACAACCGGTTTAATATGGAGAACCTAAAGGGTCACACCATAAAAGGAAGAATAATTATTTACGAAGTTAACGGCATAATCATAATAATAAGTTAAGTATATTTAATTTAATCTATTGTGATATAATAAATTAAATAGCTTAATATTTATTATTTAATATTTTGGAAATATTAAATATAAATTAATAAGAGGAGTCTTATTATTATTATTACTATTATTATTATTATTTAATTCCTAAAGGAGTTTGAGAATTAATTGATAAAAGTACTCTCAAATATCCTAATTGAATTAGGAGGCAAATTAATTAAAAGAGTTTAATTAATTATCCCTAATAAGTTTAGGGAGCTTAATTAATTAAAAGAGTTTAATTAATTATCCCTAATAAGATTAGGGAGCTTAATTAATTAAAAGAATTTAATTAATTAAAATAAAACACAATTTCTTAATTGTTAAGGAGGGTTGTCTACATCTATAAATAAGAGGAGTCTTATTATGGGTGAGTGAGGGTTGTTGACGTATTGATAGAATACGTAATTCCAATAGTTGGGAGAGTACACCCCTTTCTATGAGAGATAGAAAAACTAGGGTTTTGCCAAACGCCCATCTTCTTGAATTCTTCTTCTTCCTTGGTGGATCACCTCCAGAGGCCAAACACTTGGGTGGCTAACATTGATCAAAGGAAGGAACCAAACCCCGGTAGATTCAAGGTGAACGCGAAAAGGATTGGAGGTGAACTTGTACCTGAGGAAGCTCAGATCTTCAAGGGTATGATTCTTGTTCTTTCTTTTTCGTTTAATTAATAATTGTGCATAAAGGATGATCCGGGTATATGGTTTGTAAAATTTTAAAACTCGATTTTTACATCGTTTAAAAGCTTATTTTGTGCAATTTGATTGCGTTCATGAATATTACAAACCTAATGAAGATCAAGACCTTCGTCAGTAACTTTTGGTATTGAAACATGAAAAAGGAGATAGCAGAATATGTTAGTAGGTGCTTAACTTGTCAAAAGGTTAAAATTTGAACACCAACGGATTTGAGCGGGTTGTTGCAATCATTAGAAATTCCGGAATGGAAATGGGAGCACATCATAATGGACTTTGTGGTGGAACTTCCAACAACAAAGAAAGGCTACGATGCTAGTTTGGCGATAGTGGATCGATTGACGAAATCTTCTCATTTTCTACCAATAGGGGTTAGGTATAACCTAGACCAATTAGCTAAGCTTTATGTCAAGGAAATTATTTCATGACATGGAGTACCTGTTTCGATTGTGTCAGATCGTGATCCACGATTCACATCGAACTTTTGGAGAAGTTTGCAAGAGCAAATGGGAATGTAGTTGAGATTGAGTACGGTGTATCTTCCTCAAACAGATGGACAAAGTGAATGAAAAATTCAAACGCTTGAAGATATGTTAAGATATTGCATTATGGATTTTAAAGGGAGTTTGGACGACCATCTACCGTTGGTGGAATTTGCGTATAATAATAGTTTTCAGGCTAGTATAGGTATGCCACCTTACGAAGCATTGTATGGAAGGAAGTGTTGAACTCCACTATGTTGGGATGAAGTGGGTGAACGTCGAATGTTGGGACCTGAGATGGTACAACAGACGGCGGACATGGTAAAGCTAATACGTACTCGATTGGTAGCGGATCAAGATAGACAAAAGAAGTATGTAGATCCCCACAGAGAAAAGAGAGAATTCGATGTAGGGTCTTATGTCTTTCTGAGAGTATCGCTTTGGAAAGGGAAGATACGTTTTGGAAATAAAAGGAAGTTAAGTCCAAGGTTTATAGGACCTTTTGAGATTTTAAGAAGGGTTGGGGAGGTAGCTTATGAAGTATCTTTACCTCCAGAAATGGAACGCATTCACAATGTGTTTTATGTGTCTGTGTTGCTTCCCTATAAGCCAGAGTATAAACACATAATAGAGTATGAATCTATTCAGATAGAGAAAGATTTATCGTATTAAGAACTTCCAGTTCAAATTGTTGATAGGAAGGAACAAGTTTTGAGAAATAAGATAATACCTTCAGTGAAGGTAATATGGAAAAACCACAATTCTGAAGAAGCAACGTGGAAACTCGAAAGTAAAATGAAGGAAAATTTTCCTCATTTGTTTATGTAATTATAAGCGAGATTCTGGGGACAGAATCCTTATAAGGGGGGAGAATGTAACGCCCGAGAAAATCGAATTTATATGAGAATTAAATTTTTATTTGATTATATGAATTAAATGAATTTAATTGATTATTTATTTGAGTAAGCTATGTGAAGGTCGTTCTATGACCTAGAATGTGTGAATGTGGTTAGTATTCTGGCTATGTGCTCGAATTAATTGTTTTGAATTTCCAAGACGAAAATAAATGTTTTTCGAGAAATTCCTGTAAAAAACACTATTCATCCGTTTCTGCTCGGGAATTAAGTTTGAAATTCTGAAAAACACGTAATGATAGAATATGAAGACATGAGGGAATATTTAATAATATTTCATTTATGGCAAACAAAGTTTTCGCCTGCGGACTTAAAACCTAAGGGTTGAGAAGAATGATTTCTGAGAATGAAATGAGCTTCGTATAATGAATTACGATAATGATTATGTGTACGTTATACGAGTATGATACTATTTAGTATATGAGTATAATACGAAGATTTAATACATCGTATAATACGAATATTGTACGAGTACTATACGAAGAGAATACATGAATTATACGTGTGGAATACGATTGGTATTATTGGATTTATACGTTAAGGACTTAGTATAATCTAATTGGGTTTGGATTATATCAAGCCCAAGTGATTAATAATCAAGGCCGAAGAATTATGAGTTAAAGCCCAATGTTAAGATTAATTAAGCCCGATCCAAGAAACCGAACTGTGGATCGAATCGGCGGGTCACCAAATGGGTAAAACCCATAGGGATGACCCATGGGCATGTGGGCCGGCCACTTGATGGCCAAGTAAAGTGATCTACTTGATCACCAAGTATTTTACTTGGTGATGAAGTAGTGAATAGTAAGGAGGTGGGAAGAAAAGACCTTTTTACCCTCCGTTTGATTTGCTTATAAAAGAAAAGCTTATGTTGGTTATTTTTGGTTTTCCAAGAGTCATCAAACATATATTAAGAGAGAGAAATAGCTAGAAACAAGAGATCATCTTACTTTGAAGCAAAAACCTTAGAGTTTTTAGCAAGAAGACCAAGATCGTAAAGGTAATATTCCCTTAATAACAGTTTTCCATCCCTTTTGATTTCTTTGTTATAAAGAATCATAAATTGGTGGAGCATACCTCTAATGGAGGAATAAGGATGGCTTATAAATTGTAAAACCTTATTAATGAACGTTAAGAAGCCGGGATGAAGGGTAGTAAGTTGAATTGACATTATTAATGAAATAAAGTCAACTAAGATATAGAAGAGAAAGAAGTTGGTAGAAACAATGTGATTGATTGTTTGGTAGCTAATTACAGTGTGCTATGTGAATATATCATGTAGATTTTGTACAGGCTGAGAAGAATCGAATAAATTATTTGAAGACGCTTGAAGGAAAGTTTTCTTAAACGCTTGTCTAACCTTTATGTTAGTCGAGTTTTCTGTGATTCATTGTAATGAGTTGCATGAATGATTTTAAAGAAAGGGTCAATGCCAGTTTTAACTCGGCTAGACTATTCGTATGAGATAGATTGATTGGTATACATATCTTTCTATATAGAAATGGTAACACTATCATATGCGAAGTATTTGGTACAGATTCAAAGGTAAGGTTTGTCTATGAACAAACAAAAGTATTTTTCATCGTTTATACGATGGGCACACGAGTTTGCCAAAACTTAAGCATAAATACGTTTAACGGATGAATGTTGATCAACATAGAGTACTATAGGCTGATCACCTAGAAGTGCTCGTAAGTAATTTCGAATGTATAGCCTTAGTGCTATTATGTCCTTTTCATGTATGAAAATGGAAAGATATTATTCATGGTCTTTAGACCGGTTCTGAATTCCTAAACTATTATATAATTTGGGAATTGAGATTGTGAATTGTTGAGTATTGATGTTTCGTAATACTTCATGACTATTTGTTCAGTTATGGAAGATTTTCATATAATTCACGAATGTGGTATTGATATTATTCTTTGTTAGACTTGTTGAGCTTGTTATACTCATTTCCTGCGTGAATTATATGATTGCAGTTAAAGCCGAGCATACTGAGAATGCTAAGAGAAATAAGGGCAAGGCTAAGATGGATAGTTAACCATCTTGTAATAGATTAGTATGATTGTATGTATTATACTTACGAACAATGAATGATGTAATCAGTTTATGAACCTGGGAAAGGATTTCACTTTAATTGTAATAAGAAGATACTAATTACATTCATTATGTTGTGTTTTCAATGGAATGATTGTATAGTTATGAGTACCGTGTAGCACCATATGTCGGGTTGGAAGATACCCAAATTTGGGGGCATCACATCTACCCACTTGGTGAAGTAATCGATCATGGTGAATATGAACCGATGTCCATTACTGGCTTGGGGGTCAATGGGCCTGATCACGTCCATTCCCCACATTTAGAAGGGCCAGGGAGAACTCATATTTTGGAGTTCCCTTGGAGGGGCGTGGATGACATTTCCATGAATTTGGCATTGATAGCACCTTTTGGCGTGATCATCATAGTCAGCTTTGAGGGTAAGCTAATAATGCCCTGTTCTGAGGATCTTCTTAACAAGTAGAGAGGGTCGCTCATGTGTGGGTCACATACTCCACCATGGATCTCATCCATGAGCCTCTGAGCTTGGTCCTTGTCCAGACATCTGAGGAGACCTAATCCTGCATCTCTCTTGTAGAGTGCATCTCCGCTCAGGTAGAATTTTATAGCAAGTCGATGGATCCGCTTTCTTTCAGTTGGGCTCACCTCAGCGGGTGTATATCCATCTCTTAAATACTCCTTGATGTGCTAAAACCAAGGGTTGTGGATGGGAGGTAGCTCATCTGATCTTATATCCAACATAGTTCCTATAGACTTGGGCCTTTTGCAGGGAAAATATGATGTTTGGCATGTTTTCCTTGTCAGGTATATGAATCAAGGAGGCCAATGTTGCTAGCGCATCCGTAAAATTATTCCAATTATGAGGAATGTATAGAAAGGAGATTTCTTCAAACTCCAAAGCCATCTGTAAAACTTGCCGATGGTAAGGCAGCAAATGTAGTTCTTTGGTTTGATAGAATCTCGTGGATTATTTGATTACCAACTCTGAATCCACAAAGACAGTTAACAGCCATATGCCCATTGAGTGAGCAAGTTTTAGCCCCATGATATAGCCATCATACTCAGTTGTGTTGTTAGTGTTGACAAACTACAATTTGACGGTGACAGGATACTGCTCCCCCGTACCAGACACTAAAATTGCTCTAGCTCTAGAGCCTTCTGTGTTAACAGCTCCATCAAAATACATTTTCCACGTACAACATGTATCGTACTGATGGTGTTACTGAACTGCCATTACCCCTTCATCGGGGAAGTATATTTCCAAGGGTTTGAAGTCCCCTACAGGTGTTGCGGCCAGTTGATCCACAATTTCTTGACCTTTGATAGACTTTTGCGTCAAGTAGACGATGTCAAATTGTTGTAGGATCAACTACCATCAGGAGAACCGATAATTTAACATGGGTTTACTGAACACGTACTTGAGAGGATCCACACGGGATATGAGATGGGTTGTATGACCATGGAGGTAATGTTGTAACCTCATGGAAGCCCATGATAAAGCACACCAAGTTTTCTCAATTAGAGTGTACTTGTGTTCACTGATGCTGAATCTTTTACTAAGGTAATAGATAGCTCGTACTTGGCCTCTATCGTCTTTCTGCCTGAGCATGCAGCCCATGGCATTGTCGTTAATGGACATGTACATGAACATGGGAACATCATCCTTGGGAGGTACCAAAATTGGAGCATTAACCAACTGCTCTTTAATTATAAAAAAGGCTTTTTGATACTCATCGTTCCATTTCATGGAGGAGTTCTTCCTTAACAACTTGAAGATGGGTACACAGGTTGCTGTGAGTTGAGAAATGAACCTGCTAATGAAGTTAATTCTTCCCAAAAACCCCATATTTCCTTCTCTGTCCGAGGAATGGGCATTTTAGTGATGGCTTGGATTTTGGTGGGATCCAGCTCAATCCTTTTGTGGCTGACTAGAAATCCTAGTAACTTTCCTGATTTAACGCCAAAGGTACATTTGGCTGGATTTAACATCAAGTTGTACTTACGCAACCTGTTGAAGAGCTTTCTGAGATGGTTTAGGTGGTCTTCCTCCCTTTGGTACTTGACAATGATGTCATCCACGTAGATCTCTATCTTCTTATGCATTAAATTATGGAAAAGAGCCATCATAGCTCACTGATAGGTTGCTCCGGCATTAATGAGGCTGAATGACAACCGTTTATAGCAGAAGGTTCCCCAAGGTGCGATGAAAGCAGTTTTTTCACGATCCTCCTCAGCGACCGTATTTTGATTGTACCCCGCAAAGCAATCAGAAAAGGAGTACATGTCGTATTGAGCAGTATTTTTAATAAGAATATGGATAAAGGGCACGGGAAAGCTATTGTTAAGACAAGCTTTGTTCAAATCCCGGTAATCCACACAAACTCGCACCTTTCCTCCCAGTTTAGGTACGATAACTATGTTGGATATCCATTCAGGATATGTAGACACCATGATAATGTCAGCTTGAGATTGTTTCACAATTTCTTCTTTCACCTTTAAAATCCACTCAGGTTTCAATCACCTGAGCTTTTGCCTGACTGGCTTGAATCCCTCTTTAATGGGAAGGGGATGAAGGACAATGTCAGTGGACAAACCCACCATATCTTCGTGAAACCATGCAAACACATCCTGGAATTGGGTTACTAACACAACCATATCATAATGTTGGTTTGGAGTAAGGTCTGAACTAATCTGGATCAACCTAGGGCTTTCTAAGGTTCCGAGATTAAAAGAAGTGGTTTGATCAAGGTTGGGTTTAAGTTTGTCTTTGACCCATTCTTTGATCTCCTGAGGTATCTCAATGTCCTCTTGTATTTCCATCAAGTCTAAGTCCAACTTTTCATCAAAGTTACAATCCTTGTGGAGAAAAGGCATCTTATCAGCAAGTACATACACATCTAAATTTAGAGTCCTGAAACAAAATATGCTTTCACTTATTATATGAAACTGTTTAATCATACTAAATGTGAGCATATACTGGAAAAATAACTGCTAATACTGTACAGAAAAGTATGCAGTTAATATTATCTATAGGGCAGAGGGGTTTTCTGCCCGTTTTACCCTTGTCGACCAATGCATGAAATGTTGTTCCAATTGTCAAGGGTTGTCATCGTCCTCCTTCTCTCGAATGATGACCATAACATTTGGGCAATCATCGTCTGGGGTATATCTGTTTGTATGTTTATCATGGACAATGATGTGTATGCCTGACATCATTAGGGTGATGTCCTACTTGTGTTTCTGTTCCTTCTCTTCCACTTTGGGATCAAGAATCAGAACCTCTTTTGCTTTAACAGGTATTGGTTTGGGAAATAGCATAGCCATAAATGGGCTGGCACCTTTACCGGAGACTGTATAGGCTCAGGTGTTGCAGGTGGAGATAATCGTTGTGTGGCGGAAGCTTGAGGAATCTGCTTGTGCTTATGAGGATTCCTATGACTGGAACTGGCAGAATAGTCTAGTCTGGCTGTCCCGGTTTGACTGGACATTTGAATTGGGTGCTTAATACGCTGATTTTTACCAGCTTTGTTTGGCCGATGACCCAATGATATCATTTCTTGTGTAGCTGCCATCACTTCGGAAAAAATCTTGGGTACGGGAAGTGGCGCTCCAATAGGATGGTATTATGTGTTGCTCACTTCCAAAGTATGGAAACTGGCCGACTCAACTTTTCAATTGAAGCTGATGAGTGGTATGTCTCCTTGTTCAGGATATTCCAGCTCAGCATTGACAGTGACTAGGCTATTGTTGATAATGTATTTAAGTTGTTGATTAAGTGTAGAAGGGACGACTCCAGCCATGTGGATCCATGGTCTCCCTAGCATGTTGTATCATGAATATATCTTGAGGACGTGAAAAGATACACAAAATGTATGGGCACCATTCTCAATTGGCAGCTCAATATCTCTCACAGAATTTCGCTAGGATCCATCAAAAGCTTTGATAAATGTATGGCTACTTTGGATCCATTTGAGATTGACATTCATCCTCAACAAAGTGGCATAAGGACAGATATTCAGAGACGAACCTCCGTCTATCAAAACTCCAGCTAACATATACCCGGAGGACAAAACTGTAATGTGTAATGGCTTGCAATGACCGGTCCCTTCGGGCGGTATGTCATCATCAGTGAAAGATATCACATTGTTGTTAAAAATGTGATCAACTACATGTTGAAAATTTTCTACATCAACTGATTTTGGCAAGTAGGCTTCTTCCAAAACATTTAATAAGATCTTCCTGTGATCTTCGGAAGAGAAAACCAAGTCCAGTATTGAGATTTGATGTGGAGCTTCTCTTAAGGTTAAAACCACCTTGGCTTCATTATGGCCCATAGTGCGGAGGAAATTTTCAATCTTCTCTATGTGAATCTTCCCCTTTGCTTTTATGGTAGGCTTCATCACCCTCTGAGGAAGATACAGTGGATTTTCGTTCGACACTGTAGCAGTAGTATGAGACGTGGATTCTTCAGCTTCTCCATAATTCCATGGGACTTTTTGTAAGCTGATAACAGGATACTGTGGTCTGAATGGTAAGCAAATTGGCTCTGGTGCAACAACTTTCAAAGGATTGTCACTACCTTTGAGTTGAATTGCTTGTATGGGAAATGGTTTGATAGTCTCAGCAACCTCAGCGGATATAACTGCTACTAATCCTTTCCACTTAGTAGGACAGGTATTCCCACTCTCGAGTAGCACAGTGTCATCATCTGCCAACCGCAGGACACCGCTATCAATTAGATTTTGAATAAGGTGGCGGAGTGCCCAACATTCTTCTGTGTTGTGATCGCGAGAATGTGAATGATATTGACATACTCCATCAGAGTTGAACCTTCTTAAACGGGGATTAATTGGAGGTAGAAGAGAGGTGATTCTTCCTTTGTTTATTAGCATCTGAAATATTAACTGCATAGGTTGGCCCAGGTATATAAATTCCCTTCTATTGGAAAAATCCCGACGGGCTTTAGCATTTGCTCTCTTCGTAACCTTGTCATCCAGTGCTTCACTTTCTGAAGGTGATGGTGGAGCATTCATAACAAAAGGAAGGAGACAGACATGCTCCTGGCTGACTAACTGGCGTGTGACTTGATGCTTATGGATCACCAGTTCTGCAAATTGTTCAACTTACTTACAAAGAGTTTTCATCTTTCGTTCCATGGAAAATTGGAACTCTGTGTAATCCCATATATCAACACCGTCTTTGATGGTCTGGGATGATTCATCATTAAAATTGGAACTCTGTCCACTGCTTTAACTAATCATATTAACCTCTTCTTCTTTGTGTTGAGGAAGAGGGTTGTCTTGCACGTGAGGTTGATCTGGTTTGGTAACCACGATCTCACAGTTGTCAATTAAGTCTTGGATCTTATTTTTCAAGGCCCAACAATCTTGAGTATCATGTCCATGTGCCCCAGAATGATAAGCATACTTCCGAGTAGCATTAAAACCCCTCCCATTAGGGTTGGCTGGTGGAAGAAGATGTGTGATTTTCTTCTGAGTAGTCAGAAGAGTAAGAATATTCTCAAGCGAGTCCCCTAAGGGTGTGAACGTGTTAGAGTTTATGCCCTATAGGCCAATTATTTGATATAATTGCTTAACATTTTGATATTATATTTGATTGAATAAATAAATAATTTTATTATGGTTTTATTTACTGCGTAATATAATTATTAACATAATAAAATTCCTTAGAATAATGATACAAATTATATAGTTTCAAGTATGTGACTTGAACATGAGATTATATAATTACAATTAGTATCATTGTTCTTAAATGTCCCTAGTCAAGTATCATTGTTGATGGGACAACAATGATGCATTGAGACTAGTATGTGGATTGACTGATGACCAAATCTCATTGGTCATAAATATATGAGATATTAAGTCAATGCATAGGTACATGTTAGAGAACGATGTACTGGACAGACCCACCATGAAAATTCTATGTGGAGCATTATACGAAGTGTCATTAGCAATTCTCATAGTGCCAATAATGTAATGGTCCTCTGACCTGAAATCACTATATTACTACACGAGAATTTATGTACTTTGATATCATCAAATGTCACCTTTAATAGGATGGACTATAAAAGTGATTATTGGGTACATCATGAATCGTGTGAGGAATATGAATGATCTAGATGGAATTTACCCTCCTATATATTAGGGATGATATCCATAGGCCTCTTGATTGAGTAGGACTATGAAATGCATGGCCATGCTCAAGTAGTGATTTGTTTCATATAGTCTACTCATTGATCAAGAAAACTCAGATTAAATTATGAAGAGTATGGCACATTCCATGACTCGAGTTTAATCTAGGATATTAAGGTTAAAAGGATTAAATTACATTGAAACATTGGTCACAAAAAGGTTGCATCGAATCATCGATCTTATTATTACTTGGGTAGCAGTGATGCATTACTAGATGCCGCTCACTTTTTATAATATTATAATATGATTTTAAAATTATTGTCAACGTAATAATAACCTATAGGGTCACACACATAGAACGTTATTAAAAGGGAATTAATTTAAATTGTAAGGATTTAAATATATCAATATGATTGATAGTATTTAAATCACGAATTTAAATTAAAAGGGTGATTTGTATATGTATATATATTAAGTAAGTAAGACTTAATTAAGATATAATATATATATATATATATATTTGAATTTTATTTTAATTAGATTAGGGTTTTGATTAATTTCGATTTATTGCTATATATATGATATATCAGCGTCTTTGGAAAGTTAATCAAAACAAAAACCCTAGCCGCTCTTAGAGAGAGACTAGAGAAAAACAGAAAATCCATTCCTTTTGGTGGCTAGTACCACAGCTCCCTTTATTAGAGAATCGTGCGACGATTCACGGGTGTTCGTGTGGATACCGTAGAGGCGTAGTTCTTTCGGATTACGTTGGAGATTCGAAGCGATTTCAAAGTTTTCTATTATCGGTATAAATTCTAAACCACTGAATTATATTTGTTTCGCATAGATCCTGTGTTGGGTTTCGAAAACTGCTTTATAAAGTTTTATATTCCGCTGTACGTTTCTCTACCAAATCCCTACAGTGGTATCAGAGCAACTTTCCAAACGATTAATTCAGATTACGTGTTTTATTGCTTTCGATATATTTGATATATGATGTTACAATTTTACTGATCTAAAATTGATTATATTGTTTTCGATATATATATGATATATGATGATACAATTTTACCGATCTGAAATTGAGTATATGATATTCTGTATGTAAGCGTATTCTGGTATTACGAATATCAGTGATAGATATGCATGTATATGATGTTTTGTTAATTGCATCTTATATGGCGTAATAACAGTATACAACTTATGTTCTAATTGGATTAGAAGTATGCAGATTCGGTTTAATATGATTAATTGAAACTGGACATATGTGACCGGGTGTATTGTTATTATGACTGTTTTGGTGGATTAAATATATGATTCTGAAACTATTTTAGAGATTCGTATGAAAAAATTCTTCATCACCGCCTGAAAGAGGGAGACTTGGACCCCCCTTGGATCATAAAGCATTTATGGTCGTGACCCCAATATTTGATATATAGTTTTCCTTGATTATATATATTATATTATGTGCTTATTGTGATATTCATGGTGCACAGTTATGGCCTTTTGACCCATAGGTTGGTGGTTTTTGGTTTTGAAATACGGCTTGCATGTCGTGCCTTTCTATAAATTCTAATGTAATATTCTCTTCTCATCTAAATCCCCTCGAATGTAACTCGAGGTTTCTTTATGTCATGTAATAATCTGTAAGAGATGAAGATGTCAAGATGGAGAACACGATGGAAAGATGATGATGGAGAGGAGGCACATGCTTGAGGAAGATCCAAGGAAGCTATTTATTTTAAGATCTTTTACCACCTTAGATTGACCTTCAATCTTTCATTAGCTTGAAAAGATTGATAGTGGATTGGGCCATAACTGTGACACATTTATTTTTTGCACTTTATTTATGCTTATATGCAATATGATATTATAAATAATGTGCATGCTTAATAAGATTAAAAATTGGTGAGATTTAAATTTATTTATAAAATCCCTCATTAAATTATTAAGTCTAAATCAGATGCCTTCCAATGAATAACACTCATCAAGACCATGATCAATAGATGTAGGTTTGCCAAAGAAAAGTACCCTATTTATCTTGGTAAGATGCGATAGGATAATTGTGATATCCAAACTGTTAAAATCATTGGGCCCGACTTAACTAAGTTATCTCAATAGGATTGTGGACTTAGAGGCATAGAGTTTGGTAGGTACCATAAGATGGACTAGAAACAAATGTTGTTTACTAAACTATCCAAGAGTTATATATGATATAATTGACAAAAGGGTTGTCTACCTAAATAATTGTGTTTTAAGAGATTAGCCAAAGCTAACTTAGGGCATAATGAAATATGGATCTTGGCTCACTAGAAAGATTTAATTGAAAAATGCTTTCCGAATTAATGGTGAGGGCTATTAATTTGAATAAAATAGTGGGAGGTATATTTTGAATGTACTATTATCAATTACATAATATCAAATCTGCAATTTGACTTATTATTTTTTTGCACTTATAAATTGTAGATATCAATGGCAAACAACAACAATACAAGTAGTCTTTCACTACGATCAGTCCTTCAGAAGGACAAGCTGAGTGGAATTAATTTCCTTGACTGGCATAGGAACTTGAGGATTGTCCTCAAACAAGAGCGCAAGCTATATGTCATTGGAAAGCCCATTTCTGCAGCACCAGCTGATACTGCACCACGTGCGGAACATAATGCTTACAAGAAGCATCAAGATGATGCTCTTGACGTGAGTTGTCTCATGCTAGCAACCATGAACGCTGAGCTTCAGAAGCAACATGAATTGATGGATGTTTATGAGATGATCGAGCATCTCAAGAAATTTTTTGAAGGGCATACTCGACAGGAGAGGTATGATACAAGCAAGGCGTTGTATCACTACAAGATGGGTGAACGCGATCCAGTTGGTCCACATGTGCTGAAAATGATTGGGTATATTGAGTACCTTGATAGGTTGGGTTTTCCAATCACTCCGGAGGCCCAAACGATCTTCTTTTGCACTCCCTAAATAATGAGATATTCTCAATTTGTCATGAATTATCTTATGAATGAAATTGTGAAACCCTTCTTCGAGTTGTTGAGCATGTTAAGTAATCGCCGAGAATAACATGAAAAAGGCGGGACCCGCTCCCATAATGATGGTGCAAAAGAGAATGCTAAAGGAAATTGGAAAGGCAAGAAGAAGATAGGATCTAAATCAAAAGCCAAACCAAATTCCAAAACCAAACAGCTTTAAAACCTAAAGCTGGGGTGGCTAAAGAAGGTGTTTGTCACTTCTGTGGTAAACCTGGACACTGGAAAAGGAATTATCATGCTTATTTGGAAGAAGTGAAGAAAAGGAAAGGAAGTATGACTTCCAATTTAGGTATATATGTTATAGAAGTCAACTTGTCTACTTCTACATCATGGGTATTAGATACTTTGGATGTGGTTCTCACATTTACATTAATGTCACGGAACTCCGAAGGAGTAGGACTTTAGTAAAAGGAGAGTTGACCTACGTGTTGGGAATGGAGCAAAGTTCTTTGCATTGGTTTGTAGGAACTTATCATTTATCTTTGCCCTCTGGGCTAGTTTTAGAATTAGAAGATTGTTATTTTGTACCTGCTATAAGCAAAAACATTATTTCTGTTTCTTGTTTGGACAAGAAAGGTTTTTCATTTATAATAAAGAACAACCGTTGTTCGTTTTACTTAAATGATATATGCTATGGTCTTGCACAATTGTTTAATGGTCTTTATATTCTTGATTTAGAAATGCCTATCTATAACATAAATACAAAACGATTTAAATCAAATGATTCAAATCCGATATATCTCTGGCACTGTCGCTTAGGCCATATAAATGAGAAACACATATCCAAACTCCATAAAGATGGGGTTTTGTATTCATTTGATTTTGAATCATATGAGAGATGCGAGTCTTGTTTATTAGGCAAGATGATTAAAGCCCCTTTCATCTTGGACACGATTGAATCAAGCTAGCGATGTATTGGGACTTATACATAGTGATGTATGTGGACCCATGTGTTAAGTTAGCAAGAGGTAGGTTTTATTACTTCATTACATTTACTTGACTTTCAAGAGATATGGATATGTGTATCTAATGAGACACAAATCTGAATCCTTTGAAAAGTTTAAGGAATTCAAGAATGAAGTTCAAAACCAATTTGGCAAAAGCATAAAAACCCTTCGATCCGATTGAGGAGGTGAATACTTAAGCCAAGAATTTGATGACCTTCTAAAGGAGTGTGGTATTATATCACAACTCACTCCACCTGGAACACCACAATGGAATGGTGTATCTGAGAGGAGGAATCGCACCTTGTTGGACATGGTATGATCAATGATGAGTCATGCAGATCTTCCAATAAGCTTCTGGGGTCATGCCCTAGAGACAGCTGCATTCACACTTAACCGTGTTCCTATAAAAATGGTTCATAAGACTCCATATGAGATGTGGATTGGGAAACGTCTTAGTATGTCGTTCATGAAGATTTGGGGTTGTGAGGCATTTGTAAAACGTCTGGATTCTGATAAGCTCGGACCCAAATCTGACAAATGTAATTTTGTGGGATACCCAAAGGAAACAAAAGGGTATTATTTCTACAAACCTTCTAAGAATAAAGTGTTTGTTGGTCGAACTGGTATTTTTCTAGAAAGAGAATTTGTCTCTAAAGGAAATAGTGGGAGGAAAGTAGAACTCGAAGAAATTCGAGAACCACATAATATCATTAAACCTGAGTTGGAACGTGAGCAGGAACCACAAGATGTTATGGAAAGTGAACTTGGTCAAATTACACAAGGAATTCGTAGATCTGGTAGGACACGCCAAGAGCCCGAGAGATATTATGGATATCTTGTGACTCAAAATAGCAATGTGATGCTCATAGATCAGGATGAGCCTACTTCCTACCAAGAAGCTATGAATGGACCAAATTTTGAGAGATGGCTTGAAGCCATGAGATCTAAAATGGACTCCATGTATACTAACCAAGTATGGACTTTGGTTGATCCACCCGAAGGGGTAAAACCAATCGGGTTCAAGTGGGTTTTCAAGAAGAAAACCGACATGGATGGTAATGTACAAACCTAAAATGGTCGACTGGTAGCAAAAGGTTACAAACAAGTTCAAGGTGTTGACTATGATGAAACCTTTTCTCCAGTGGAAATGGTTAAATCCATCAGGATCTTACTTGCTATTGCAGCCTTTTACGATTACAAAATCTGGTAGATGGATGTGAAAACTGCTTTCCTTAACGGAAATCTTCTTGAGGATGTGTACATGACACAACCTGAGGGATTTATCAATCCAAAGGATGCTGGAAAGGTATGTAAGCTACAGTGATCCATTTATGGATTGAAGCAAGCCTCTCGGTGTTGGAATCTTCAATTTGATGAAGCAGTCAAAGAGTTTGGCCTTATTAAAAATGAAGATGAACCTTATATATATAAGAAGGTTAGTGGGAGTCATATTGTATTCCTGATATTATATGTTGACGATATATTAATTATTGGGAATGACATTCCTTCATCACAAGCTGTAAAAACATGGTTAGAAAAATGTTTCTCCATGAAAGATTTAGGCAATGCAGCCTACATTTTAGGTATTAAGATCTATCGAGATAGATCAAGGAAAATGCTCGGCCTAAGTCAGAGTACATATATTGATATAGTGCTGAAACGGTTCAATATGCAAGAGGCAAAAAGAGGACACTTACCCATGACTCATGGTGTAAAGATCTCTAAGGCCCAGTGTCCTTAATCACAAGATGATGAGGAGCGTATGAGAAAGATCCCTTATGCTTCGACAATTGGATCTATTATGTATGCAATGATATGTACTGACGAGTCCAAGGTCATCGACGATGATCGAAGAATATCCTCAAGTACCTTAAAAGGACTAAGGATTCATTCTTGGTATATGGAGGTGAAGACGAACTAGCAGTAAAGGGTTACACAGATGCTAGTTTCCAGACTGACAATGATGACTATAAGTCTTAGTCAGGTTTTGTGTTTTTCCTTAATGGTGGTGCTTTTAGCTGGAAGAGTTCGAAGCAAGAGACAGTAGTCGATTATACACAATGTAGGCGAGTATATTGCTTACTTCTAGTCTTTGCCAAGGAGGTCAGATGGATTAAAAGTTCATCACTAAACTAGGTGTTGTTCCAACCATTGTTGATTCGGTTAAGCAATACTGTGATAACAATGGAGCCATTGAACATGCTATGGAACCCAGATCTCACCAACGATCCAAGCATATACTTAGGTGGTACCATCTCATCCGTGAAATCATTGATAGAGGAGATGTACATATAGGAAGAGTGCCAACTGATGATAATGTTGCAGATCCATTGACCAAGGCTTTGTCGTAGCAGAAGCACGAAGGTCACACTAGTTCCACGGGTATTAGATATATGAGTGATTGGCTCTAGTGCAAGTGGGAGACTGTTAGAGTTTGTGCCCTAGAGGCCAATTATTTGATATAATTGCTTAATATTTTGATATTATATTTGATTGAATAAATAAATGATTTTATTATGGTTTTATTTACTACGTAATATAATTGTTAACATAATAAAATTCCTTAGAATATTGATACAAATTATATAGTTTCAAGTATATGACTTGAACATGAGATTATATAATTACAATTAGTATCATTGTTCTTAAATGTCCCTAGTCAAGTATCATTGTTGATGGGACAACAATGATGCATTGAGACTGATATGTGGATTGACTGATGACCAAATCTCATTGGTCATAAATATATGATATATTAAGTCAATGTATAGGTACATGTTAGAGAACGATGTACTGGACAGACGCACAATGAGAATTCTATGTGGAACATTATGCGAAGTGTCATTAACAATTCTTATAGTGACAATGATGTAATGGTCCTCTGACCTGAAATCACTATATTACTACACGGGAATTTATGTACTTTGATATCATCAAATGTCACCTTTAATAGGGAAGACTATAAAGGTGATTATTAGGTACATCATGAATCGTGTGAGGAATATGAGTGATCTAGATGGAATTTAACCCTCCTATATATTAGGGATGATATCCATAGGCCTCTTGATTGAGTAGGACTATGAAATGTATGGCCATGCTCAAATAGTGATTTGTTTCATATAGTCTACTCGTTGATCAAGAAAACTCAGATTAAATTATGAAGAGTATGACACATTCCATGACTCGAGTTTAATATAGGATATTAAGGTTAAAAGGATTAAATTACATTGAAACATTGGTCATGAAAAGGTTGCATCGAATCATCGATCTTATTATTACTTGGGTAGCGAAGATGCATTACTAGATGTCGCTTAACCGCTTTATAATTTTATAATATGATTCTAAAATTATTGCCAACGTAATAATAACCTATAGGTCACACACATAGAAACGTTAGTAAAAGGGAATTAATTTAAATTGTAAGGATTTAAATATATCAATATGATTGATAGTATTTAAATCACGAATTTAAATTAAAAGGATGATTTGTATATGTATATATATTAATTAAGTAAGACTTAATTAAGATATAATATATATATATATATATATAAATTCGGATTTTATTTTAATTAGATTAGGGTTTTGATTAATTCCAATTTATTTCTATATATATGATATATCAGTGTCTTTGGAAAGTTATTCAAAACAAAAACCCTAGCCGCTCTTAGAGAGAGACTATAGAAAAACAGAAAATACATTCCTTTTGGTGGCTAGTACCGCAGCTCCCTTTATTAGAGAATCGTGCGACGATTCATGGGAATTCGTGTGGATACCATAGAGGCGTAGTTCTTTTGGATTACGTTGGAGATTCGAAGCGATTTCAGAGTTTTCTATTATCGGTATAAATTCTAAACCACTGAATTAAATTTGTTTCGCATGGATCCTTTGTTGGGTTTCGGAAATTTCTTTATAAACTTTTATATTTCGCTGTGCGTTTCTCTACCGAATCACTACAGAACGTTCGAGGGCTCTTTACTTCTCCACCTTTAGGCAATGGAGGGTTTGAAGACTGTGCTTGTAAAGGGGAATAGTTTCTCTTCTGTATAGGCATTTTCCAATTGCCTTTTTGACCTTGTAGTATCAAGAAAATATCATCCTCTTTCTTTTTATGGACCCTCCAGGGGTTGTTTCCATAAGTTCCGGATTGGATGTGCTCAACGACTGCCTTAAGAGCGGCTAGGTCTTGAATTTTTCTTGACTTTAATCCCATCTCAGCCATCTCTCCATGTTTGATCATTTCAGAAAATGGTTTACCGATACTAGCTAAAACTCTCTCGTAGAAAGGAGCTTCTTGTATATCTATAAAAATCATGACCATTTTTGATTCCGTCATAGAGGGAATAACTTGAAACAAAGCGCGCTCCAACTTTGAGCATACTCATGAAAGACTCATTGATCTGCTCTTGACCTTGGTAATCTGCACCGGGCCGGAAGCTATCTGAGATTGGAAGTTGTACTGAGTAAAGAAGGCATGAGCTAGCTCTTCCCAGCTATGGATCTTTGAGTTGTCTAGTCTGGTATACCACGAACGAGCTAATTTTAACTATGCATGTGCACATATTTCTTTATATTTTCCATTACGATGGATTGACATGAAATGATATTTACAAGTAAATGCTTTTACAAGTAATTAAAAATGGAAAGCATGAAGATACTTTCCTTCGCGTTTGGTTTATCAGAGGCGATCTCTCTTAGGTTTACTCTCGTGGCTTTTTGGCATGAAGGTTCCCAGATCATCGCAATCTACTTGACGGTAAGTTAATCCGGTCTTTCAACTGGAGAAAATCTGGGTGGTGCCTTTCCTGAGCCTCGATGGAATTAGTCTCCCTACGAGTCCAGTAATTAAACACTGACAGGATAGCCTCCTGGTGGAGGAACCACACAACATACATTAACATACAACATGTCTCACCGTTTATGAAAATGATGACATGTGCGAAGCACTAATATCACAGATAGATATATTGCAGTGCAATAAGTAAAATGCATTCGTACACATTCATAAAAAATATAAATGCAACATCCACACACAAGCATATAACAGTTTTGAAAAGCTTGTATTAGCGGCTTAAGCCCTCTTACTGGTATCCCCAGCAGAGTCGCCACCTATCGAAGTCGGGATTTTTTGTTTGTCCCTTTTTCTGTTCTTGTTCTTTGGTGTTCTCATGTTATGTGAGATTTGTTTGAAAAAATAAGTGAAAAAGGTCCCATACGTATATCGTCGATTTATTTGACTATAAGAGTTGCCAACAGGTGTTTTTTAATCGGGTCGCAATAACGCAATGAGAAAAGGTTCGCACATTGACCCAATGATGTGATACTGCTAAACGGGTCTGTGAAACCGAGATTCATTTGGGTTCGGGGGCTTGATTATGCGGAGGGAAGGTGTTAGGCACCCCCGGACATCCGTGTTGCCACGGTGACCGCCACTTTTCAAGAAACTGTTATATGAATGTGTGTGTATATGTGTGTGTATGTGTGTGTCAATGTTCTGTTATTTGGAAGTAGTGTGAGGCCTCGTTCCCACCTATATACAAAGAGTTTGAATTTATATAAAAATTCAGTTTTAAACAGGATATAACAGTGAGGTTTTATAAAAGAGATTTTTCAAACCCTGTGCTCAATAGTAATTGAGACCTTTTCATACTTCCATTTTATTATTAAATGTTCGGCTTGATTGCTTTTATTTTCGAGATGCGAAGCTTCTTCGAGAAAACAATATATAATAGTGTCGAACTCCTCATGGGCATGAAAGCCATCTAAGGAAATTCTAACACTGTGAATAATTTATAAGCTGCTTACAGCTGAAAATGTCCATCACGAGAACCGCATCTAGATTTAGTGGACTGAATCTATGATCACATGATTCCTAGGCCCACATGATGCCGCAGTTTATATGAAAAGTAGTAAGCAGTTAAATATATAAAAGTTGTAAATATATATATACATATATATATATATATATATATATATACATACGTATACATGATCAACCACCACGAAGCAACTCCACTGGGGATCGAAAAAGTAAATAAAGTCAGAAGATTTATCAACCGCCACGAAGTAAACTCCAAGCGGTACTAAATGTAAAGAGCGGTAAAAGCGATCAACCACCATGAAGTAAACTCCAAAGTGACGAAATGTAAATATATATATATATATATATATATATATATATATATATATGGAAATGATCCATAGCATCTATTTGTTATGGATTAAAAAATGACATATAACATTCATACCATCCGTTTAACAAATCAATAACTGAAATTTAAAATGAGAAATTGTCGTCCGCTAGACTTATTAGCGGACGTGTTTATTCAAAATTCTTAATCCTATTGCCCCTATACTATACTACTACTCCCTAGCTTAGCTTATACAGTAGCTTATATCAAGGAAGAAGCCTCCCTCAAGACTCTCTCACTGTTACGTCTATATCTTTTATCACACGTGTAAGATCATGATTGAGTTTGACACGTGGGTTCAACGTGGCTGAATACGAATTCAACTCCTATCAGTTATTACTGGGTGGGTGGAAAACACCTCAGCCACCCTCTGCATTGTTTTTTTATCTTCCTTGAGATAGTAACCCAGACGGACGGTGCTAGCTGTAATGGCGATTAGGTCACTCTCTTCTCAAGCAGGTGCTATACAATATCTCCACTACACTATCCTTCTCTTTCATCCCCCAACACCCAGACACTATTTTTTCTCTCCTCTACTTTTTTCTCTCTCCTACCCGACCCCCACCATTCCAGACCCTTCTCAATTCATTCACTAATCTTCATTCTCAAACACGGACGCCCCTCTTTCTTCACCCGAACTAGTTAACGAGCTCTCTCGGATTCCTAGTGACTTTTGAAACCGTAAACACGGCATTGAATCTGCCCTCAGTCCATTCTCATCCAATATATCCACCAATTTGGTTGAACAGGTCTTAAAACGCTGCAAAAATCTTGGATTCTCTGCCCATAGATTCTTCCACTGGGCTATGCAATTGCCTGGTTTTGAACATACCCACGACACCTACCATATTCTTATCAACATATTAGGGAGTAGTAGTAAGCAATTCCCTTTGATATGGGACTTTCTTATAGATATGAGAGAGACCCGATGTTGTGAAATTACCTCTGAGATGTTCTGGGTTATTTTAGGGCTTACAGTAGAGCTAATTTTCCTGCTAATGCCATTACGGCTTTTAACAAAATGGTTGATTTTGGCTTTGAATGGGTTATTCATGATCTGGATCAGCTTTTGTGTTCCTTGTGTAAAAGGAAGCATGTGAAACATGCCCAACAGTTTTTTGATAGAGTCAAGCATGAATTTACACCTACTGTGAAAACTTATAGCATTTTGATGAGGGGCAAAAGGCTTAAGAATTTTGATTAAACACGTTCTAGACTTACTAGCGGACGAAAATTTTTCATTCTAAATCTCAGCCACTGATTTGTTAAATAGATGGTATGAATGTTATATCTTGACTTTTTTGATCCATAAAGAAATAGATCTTACTGATCATTCTTTATATATATATATATATATATATATATATATATATATATATATATATAAATGCACATGATGTTTCTCAATCCCGATTCGATTTATCATTTCAAATGATTTGTCATATATATATATATATATATATATATATATATATATATATATATATAAGCAAGTAAAACTTCATATATAAGTCTAGGCTCAATCGAGGCATAACTCGATAATGTTAGTCGATATATAGAAATATATACATATATAAGTATATATATACAAATAGAAATAAAGACCACGGACCGAAGTCCGGGCATACACACACAACTCGACTCTCAATGTGAAGAATAGTGTGTGCAAAGATGAAGAGAAAGGCTTAATAGTCTGTAAGAAGGCTTACAGTGAGCTGCCAAAGAAGACTTCTATGACTCAAAGTGGATGAACAATCGGCTCCCGCTTGTAAAAATATAGCTATATGTGAGATAACAGGTATTTAAATTGAGAAAGCACTCAATATGGGGTGTGTACAAAACAAATTTGTCAGGGCTTTCTCGCCTTTTTTCTTTTTTAAAATGGCCACCCCACAAGCTCTATATTTATAGAGCTGGTGGGCGCAGGTGTACCTGCGGCAGCCGCAGTCTACCTATGGTAGCCCCAGATGCACCTGCGGCTGCCCGGGGTGCCCCGAGCTCCGCGGGTCCTGCCATCTCGAAGTACGTGCACTCGTGCACTATGATGTCTGTTCGAACTTGCAGAACTTCAATCTGAGCATCCGATTGAGGTGTATAAGATGTTTTTCGGACCGCCATTGTCAATAGTTATGCAATGACATGAGATTAGAGGTTTTACGAAGTCAGGAAGAGGGGACCATGCCCATGATCTTCAAGCTTCAAATTCTATCCGGTGTGCTGCCCTGCGTAATAGTCACTCGGGATTTGAACTCCTTGGCTCTTGTGGGACATTATTGTGTAGAAATGTATGTATGAGATGTTGAGACGGCGCAATGTAGGGTTGAGGTGGCAAGATGATGATTTTGCCCCTCACCAGGGTTATCTCCGATTTAGGCCGATAGTAGACGTTGCTCAGGGTTATCTCTGAGATTGGATTGCTGCAAGTGTTTGAATTCCTCAAAGTCATCTTAAAGTGTGCATGTCTTCTCGGTGTTATCTCCAGGTCTTTGGAATGAGTGCCTCGGCGGGAGTTTCGAGGTTGAAGCTGATTGCCTGCATTTGAAATAAGCATTTCCGGGGTTATTGCTAGAACTGCAACGACATTCCTTAAGGTTATCTCCAAGGATGAAACTCGGGATTATCTCCGAGGTTGGAACTGATATTCCTGGTGTGTGTTCTGGGGTTGAGACTGAACTTCTAGTTGTATCTGAAATGGATATGAGCTGTCTTCCAGGGTTATCTCTGAAAGACGAATCTTCCCTCTTACAATGTTAGTAATAGGTGTGTAGAAAATTTTGAGTGTCTACAGAGACTAGGTTTTGGATTACCTTTCTTCTTTAATCTTCTTCCGTCATACAAAGTTTGCACTTGAGTTAGCTTTTCCTCTTCCTTCTCCTCTTCATCTGACTTCTCTCTCTCTCTCAAGTGTTGGTGAATATTTCATTAACCAACAAATGAGCTTAAGCTTCTCTTATATAGAAAACCAAGGCTAGGGGCAAAATAGTTATTTCACCCCAAAGTTACTATTCACACCTCCTAACTATTCACAAAGCTTCTCTTGGAAGCTTCGTGGTTCCGTCTTTCGGGATTCGTCTTATAATTCAAAAAACTGCGATTCTCGGAATCTAAATATTTTTTGATATTTCGTCTTTCCTCTGCAGATTAACTTTTACTCATTCTTCGGAACTCTGAAAAACTGAAAAACACTTTTTGATGTTAAGCATTTTACTTCACGTTTTCCCCTAACATAGTTAAACGAATGAAAAGTACATAACAGTACTTTTTGTCATTTTTATTTTGTCCGATTTCTGCACGTTTTTTGAGAAAAACTTTATCGACTTACTTAATTTTTCACGATATAATATCATCAAATCTTTCAACGGAATGTCATTTCGACCTACCGAACTCTCGGAAAGGCTTACGTTATTCAAACCCTAACCTTTAGGGTTTTGTCGGCTGAATAGTGCCTATTTCGTGTTTTTCCCCAAATATATTTTTTTCCCATAAAATTTTTATTTTCGTCTTGAAAATTCTTACTCATTCAGAATCCTCCCGTATTATAATAATCCTAGGTTATAGAATGATTAATACACACATAGCACAAAATATTATTAATAAAAAATCATTTTATTAATAACTAATTCTTTAAACTTAAATTTTGGACAATCCGATTTTCTGGGTTGTTACAGATATGGTAGACAAGATGTTGAATGAAGAAGTTGGAAATTTGGTTAATAATGAACCTTTGAAGAGTGCTATTTTGAGGGATTCAGAAATGGAAGATGATGAGATTACAGAATTTGTTCAGATTCTGGACACAGTGCCACAATTTTGAAGACTCAAGACTCTTATTGAGCCACTAAAGCTTTCTGGGGAGACATCAACATGACTTAAGCCATCTCTTGAGATGCCTCCAGATCTTGAACTAAAACCTCTTCTAGACCACTTAAGGTATGCATTTTTAAATGATTGTTCAAAGTTACCTGTTATTATTTCCTCTGCACTAACATCTTTCCAGGAAGAAAAACTGCTACGAGTTCTAAGAGAATTCAAATCAGCGATAGGATGGACCATAGAAGATATCAAAGGGATCAGCCCACCATTATGTATGCATAAGATCCTACTGGAAAATGATAGTAAACCTTCAGTGGAACATCAGTGTAGAGTGAATCTAATTATGAAGGAAGTGGTAAAGAAAGAGGTTTTAAAGTGGTTAGACACAAGAATTATATATCTGATCTCAGAAAGCTCTTCGGTGAGCTTGGTACAGTGTGTACCGAAGAAAGTGGGAATGAACGTAGTATCCAACAAGAACAACGAGCTGATACCGACCAGGACAGTGACGGGGTGGATAGTCTGCATTATCTACCAAAGACTGAATAAAGCTACAAGGAAAGACCACTTTCCACTTCCATTTATTGATCAGATGTTGGACATGCTAGCAGGTTATGGATATTATTACCTTCTAGATGGGTACTCAGGTTATAATCAGATTGTGATAGCTCCAGAAGACCAGGAAAAGACAACTTTCACTTGTCCATATGGAACATTCACGTTCAGAAGGATGTCTTTTGGGCTGTGCAATGCCCCGGCCAGATTTCAGAGGTGTATGATGGAAAATTTTTCGGATATGGTGGAGCACAATGTGGAAGTCATCATGGATGACTTCTCAATTTTTGGAGATTCATGTAACCTATGTTTGGAAAATTTAGTGATGGTGTTGAAGAGATGTGTCGAGATAAATTTGGTTCTGAATTGGGAGAAGTGCCATTTTATGGTACAAGAGGGTATAATACTGGGACACAAGGTTTCAAAGAAAGGATTAGAGGTGGATCGAGCTAATTTAGAGACTATTGAAAATTTGCCTCCACCTACTTCTGTTAAAGGTGTTCGTAGTTTTTTAGGGCATGTAGGCTTTTATCGGAGATTTATAAAAGACTTCTCGAAAATCACGAAGCCACTTTGCCATTTGCAAGAGAAGAATGTGTAGTTTAAATTTGATGAAGAATGTCTGTCTACATTTGAACATTTGAAGAAATAGTTGACTACAACACCAGTGATCATAGCACCAGATTGGGACCTTCCATTTGAATTGATGTTTGATGTAAGTGACTTTGCTGTGGGGGATATTTTGGGCCAGTGTATGGATAAGATCTTGCATGTGATATATTATGCGAGTAAGACCCTCACTGATGCTCAGTTAAACTACACCACTATAGAGAATTAACTTTTAGCAGTTGTGTATGCATTTGATAAGTTTCGTGCCTATTTGATTGGGACTAGGGTGATAGTGTACATAGATCATGTAACAATTCAATACTTAGTGGCAAAAAAAGATGCCAAGTCTCGTCTAATCAGGTGGATACTTCTTTTGCAAGAATTTGATCTACAAATCAAGGATATGAAATGGACAGAGAATCAAGTAGCGAACCACTTATCTAGATTGGAGAATCAGGGAAAGGATGTTAATGAAAAGGTTATGATCAATGAGTCTTTCCTAGATGATCAATTATTTGTTGTGAAAGGTGAAGTGTCATGGTTCACAGATTATACAAACTACTTAGTGAGCACGATAATCCCTTCTGACTAGACTAGGTATCAAAAGAAGAAGTTTCTACATGATGTGAAGTGGTTTATATAGGATGAGCCATACTTGTTCAAGCAATGTTCTTATCAAATGATAAGGAGGTATATTCCATATAGCGAGACAAAGGGTATATTGCAGGATTGCCACGCGTCATTGTATGGAGGTCACTATGGAGGTGAAAGAACAGCGGCCAGGGTTCTACAAGCAGGTTTCTATTGACCGATTATTTTTAAGATGCATATAACTTTGTTTAAAAGTGTGACAGGTGTTAGAGAGTAGGGAACATATCCAAGAGAAATGAAATGCCCTTGAATACAATCCTTGAGATAGAAATTTTTGATGTTTGGGGGATAGACTTCATGCGGCCTTTCATTTCATCATGTGGGAATTTGTATATCTTACTGGCAGTCGACTATGTATCCATGTGGGTGGAAGTGGCAGCTCTTCCAACTAATGATGCTAAGGTGGTTCTAAGATTTCTATAAAGGAGCATTTTTACAAGGTTTGGGACTCCGAGGAAAATCATTAGTGATGAGGGTAGAGGTATCGAATCGTGAAGTAAAGAGAATTCTAGAATCAATCGTGAATCCCACAAGGAAGGACTGATCATTAAAGCTAGATGATGTTGTATGGGCTTACGTAACTGCTTATAAGACACCGTTGGGAATGTCACCATTTCAGCTTGTATATGGAAAGGCTTATCACCTTCCCATGGAGCTCAAAAATAAGGCATATTGGGTGATAAGGAAGCTAAATTTTGATTTGAAGGTTGCAGGAGAGATATATCTACTCCGACTCGATGAGTTGGATGAATTCAGATTGCAAGCCTACGAGAACTCCAAATTATACAAAGAAAAGGTGAAAAGATGGCACGACCATAAGATTATGGAAAGGGTGTTTGAACCGGGACAAAGAGTATTATTATTTAATTATAGACTCAAACTCTTCCCAGGGAAGCTCAAGTCGAGGTGGTCAGGACCTTTTATGGTGAAGAAGGTATATCCACATGGTGCGATCGAGATTTTTGATAATTTTCGGGATAAGACCTTCAAGGTCAATGGACAGCGACTTAAGCATTATTTTAGTGGTGAGGTTGATAGGCAGAAAGTCGCCTCGATTCTTTCTACAACATGATCGGAGCAGAGATAGTTAAGCTAACTGACTATAAACTAGCGCTCAATGGGAGGCACCCCATTATTTCTCTTCTATTCTCTTGTTTAATTCTTTGTGAATCATGTCTATTTCCCATCTTCATGTTTAATTGTTAAGAGTATAAAATTTTTGACACAAGTTTTGTTAGAGCTGAATGCATATATCATTTTTGATAGGAATAGCATAAAGAGCATTTTTGGATATACATTCATTCGTACATGTTATTTAGTACATATTTTGATTTGGGGAATTGGTATATCTCATACTTGTAAATTCTTTATATACAGGTTAGTTAAAGAGTGTCATTGGCTTCTTATTTCTACTTCAAGTGTAGATAAGTTCACTTCAGGGGGCAGGGCAACGCGGGCACGCAGTTGAGTAGCGCCATCAACATGCTTAAACTCGACACGGCCGCGCCCACGCCATCAACAAGCTTAAACTCGACATGGTTGCAAAAAATTTAAACATTTTAAAAACGTGTCCAACTCCACTTCTTTTATCAGTTACAACTTCTTTTGAACGTGCGTCTCTTCATCTCTCTGTCAAAAAAAAACCGAAGCTCTATCTCTTCAACTTCTCCAAACGGTTTCCATTCAAAAAGATAACTACTTTAACCCCACCAATTCCTACGCATTCAGTTTTCCTTCCCATACTTATCTCCTCTACATATCCTCATTCAAATAACTAGGGTTTCTTCAGAGTAGTGAAACACAACAAGTTTGGGGGTTATTTTCAGAGTATATAGAGCGTAATTTCCTTAGTCCATTTCTCCTTTTCTCTTAGGGTTTTTCTTCAGTAATTTCAATGGCACCCAAAAGAGCACGATCCCACACTCCAGAATCATCATCTTCAAGCAGCCAAAGTGAGGACATAGTCGACCTCACCAAGTTCGTCAGCCTAGATGCTCAGGTCGGGTATTACAGGATTGTGGCCAAAACCTTTGTGAAGGAACGAGGGTTTAAAACTGACAAACAAGATGGACAACTTTGGGACATGATACGAGAGAGATGCTGGATTGGAGTTGTATCCACCCCATGCCTGCTCTTATGTCCATTGTTTGTGAGTTTTATGCCAACGCCAAGGAGACGATGAGTGGGCTGTCATTTGTTAGGGGACCTCAAGTAAATTATTGCCCATAGGCGATTAGAGGAGTGTTCAATTTGCCTAACCCACCGACAAGCCGTGCTAACTAGGTGGAGGCTGGAAGGTTTGAGACCAACTTAGACAAGGTAATAGCTGAATTGTGTGTGCCTGGTATGCAGTGGAATTACAAGTCGGGAACAAACTAGCCTACAAATTTTCCAAGTTCAGCCCTCAACCGCTACGCCAAGGCCTGGAATTTATTTATCTGTGTAAAGCTTATGCCTTCATCCCATCAGCATGATATCACATCCGAGTGGGCTGTCCTTTTGTGGGGAATCATTCCAGGAACATATATAGATGTGGGCCATCTCTTCCACTAAAATATGCTACACTATATAAGGGGAACCACTACAGGAAGCATCCTACACGCATAAGTGGTAGCCCACTTATGTGCACGAACGAGACTCACTTGGGGCGACGAGTAGTTGTAATTTCCAAGCCAAGACATCACTCATGTCACGATTGCCAAGTTTAAGGATTGGGTAGGAGGCACACCACATCCGAGGGGCAAAGGCTTCATTCTTCCAGCCATATCGTCGGTGCCATCTCTGCA
Organism: Panax ginseng; assembly: GCA_020205605.1. Lineage (NCBI taxonomy): Eukaryota > Viridiplantae > Streptophyta > Magnoliopsida > Apiales > Araliaceae > Panax > Panax ginseng. Next base: position 84,522,447 of record CM035139.1, on the reverse strand, counting down.
CCCACCACAACCAATCGAAGGTGAACTTGACCTGTGCCATTCTGAGAAAATGATGATCTCCACCTTAGAAGATTGGAGAGGAAAGTGGATGCCATGTATGATAATTTCTTGGCATTTGCAAATGGATTATCACGGTCATTAGCCGAGGCCTTTGCGCATAAAGGAATAATGCTAGAGTGGCCTTAGTTCGGGACAACCATGCCTTTTCCACCGCCAGACTCACCACCCGAGGAGGGTGGCCATGCTGATAGTTAGGGGAGTTCTCATAACCCTTTACCTTCATTCATTGGGGACAATGAATATTATAAGTTTGGGGGTATTGGATGATTAGTAGAGTAGTTTAGAGCATGTAGTTTAATTTGCATCATTTATGCATATTTAGTATAATTTTTGCATGTTAATGTGTTTAGTTTATTTCTGCAGAATTTTTTTGAATTTTATTGTTTATTATCTGTTTTAGTTATCTGTTTAGTTGCATATCCCAAGTATCTAGTTAGTGGAATTCTAGTTTAGCCAATGATGAATTTAGAAATTTGATGGATTCTTGAATTTGGTTGATAGTTAAGCTTAGTTATAAAGTTATACATGATTTGATCCATAATTGTTGTTTAGATGCTATCGGTTAGCACATAAGTGTTCATGTCTGCTTGTTGGTAAAAGAATAACTTGTTTGCTACTGAGTAGAAAATGTTGTTTTTAAAGATAGAATTGTGTAAGAAGTGGACATAGACTATAAAAACACTGATACTCGAACTTTGGGAACACATTGGTATGCTTGCTATATAAAAAAAGAAGAAAAGAAAAGAAAAAGAGAAAAATATAAAAAATTGTCGTGGCTAGTCTTGTTTCGGGGCCTTTGTTACTTGAGCAAGTACGCCCGAGGGGATTGTCTAAGGTCTTTTATGGTCTGGGAGTGGTTGGTTGAAAGCTCGCTAAGGGGTAACACTGTTAGCGTAATGGAATGAGGCATTGCACAGTCATGGTAAAAAGAAAAGAAATCAATAAACATCGCGGGAAAGTGCAAAAATCACCCTCGTGAGTATAAATAAAGCAGAATAAACCCATTGTTGAACCTTAGTTTGTATTGATGTGTTGGAGTAGTTGTTGTTTCATTAGTATACATAGTTCTTGATTTAAATTTCAATTTTCTTTCTTAAGCAGTATAACATTGTAGTCTTTGCCTTGTGTCAAGTTTATTTATGAACACATCACACACACACAACATCTTTATAGCGAGTTGGATTATTTGATTGTATGGTGTTATGTCTGTAGTTTAGTTTGATACTTTATTCTTGAATTTGGAAAATTCTCTGAGGCATACTTGATTGGAATTCTAGCATGGCTGGAAATCTTGGGACTCACTTGCACGATAGTGTAGTTTGCATAGCATGTAGTTGCATTGTTATTTTATTTTTCCGTTGATTGCTTGAGGACAAGCAATAGTTCAAGTTTGGGGGTATTTGATAAGTAGGTTTTATACCTACTTATTGGCTACCAACTCACTAGAATTCTGCTCAAATCAAGTATTTTTGGTATGTTTTATTTGCTTTTTGTGTTTATATTGCAGTGTGTATAGCTGGAACTCCTAAAACAACCTAAGTCATGGAAATGGCATTGAAATAACATTAAAGGCATGATATGGTGGACTTGAGCTATAATGAAGATGGAAAATGAGATCAAGTAGGTGAGGAAGAAAGCTAGAAAGAGCTTGGATGTGGCTAAAATAAGAAGAAAGAAATGAAGAAATGTAGACAAGAAGAAAGTAGCAGGAAGTAGAAGCGTGAAACACCAAAGAGACAATAGCGGCAGATGCAGGCTGCTTGCCATAAAAAGCCTAGTCATGGTGCGTCGGACATGGCGTGTGGCCATGCCTCACCAATAAAGGGACATGGCGTGCCTGCGCCATGCACTCAACAGCAGAACAGACAGCACGCCCACGCCCGATTAACAGTGTAACGACCTAGAAATTCGGATCTATTGTAAAATAATTTTATTTAATTAAATAATGAATAAAATTATATTATTTGTTATTATTATGTGTTAGTAAGATGAATGACGTTCTATAACCTAGAGACATCGAAAAGTCGTAGTATTTTGACTACGTGAAGGAATTAAAGTGTTTGAATTTCCAAGACGAAAATAAAAGTTTTCTGAGAAATTTTCTGAAAAACACTATTCACTGATTTTTGCTCGGGAATTATTTTTGAACTTCTGAGAAATATGTAATGATAGAATATCGAGGTAAGATGGATTACGTAATAATAATTCAAATATGGAAAATGTAGTTTTTTGCATGCAGACTTAATTTGAGAACGTTAGGAAAAGTAAAGTGTTAACTAGTTAAAGCATTGAGCGTATAATACATAGGTATTGTACGAGATAATGAATACGAGTATGATACGAAGTATTATACGAGTATGTATGAATGATGGTATGTCGCATATGTTGAATAAGTATACGAGTTAGAATACGAGATTAATACGTAGAGAATACGTTCTAAGGCTTTAAGCCATATGTAATTGGACTTGTAGGATTGTGTAGGAAGTGTATAGTTTAATTGGGATTATGATTAAGCCCAATGCAAACTAATGTTAAAGCCCAAGGGTTTGTTAATGTAAAGTCCAATGTGGATTAATGCAAGCCCAAAAGCATAAGTTAAGATAATCAAAATTAAAGCCCAAATTAAGAATCTGATGGGTAAGGAAGATCCATGGGGCAACCCATGTGGGCCCCATGATCACATGGGTGATCTTGGTGGCCAAGCAAAGGAAGTGTTGAGCAAGAAATGGTTATGATGGCCAAGTAAACTTAGTGCTTAAGTAATGAAGAGTAAGGAGGTTTATTTAAGGAGGTGGGATGTTTATTGACCATAATACCCTAACCTTAGCAATCCTATAATTAGAAGTAGTGTTGGATCATTTTTACACTTGTTCATTTCATCCAACATTTACAACTTATTTGTTAGAGAGAATAATTAAGAAAAAAGCTAGACTTTCATTAGTAGAAAACAAGAAGAACAAAGCTTGATCATCAAGGGTAAGACTTCTATATCATTAATTTTCCAACTCTTCAATACTAGTTTGATAGAGAAGTGTTGATTAGTGAAGTATGTATGCTAAGAAGTAAAGAGAATGGTTAATCAAAGGACTTAAGTAATAATAAGCCTTGAATAAGCAATTCGTTCATATATAAGTTATGAACTAATGAAGAACTTGTAATATGTTTACCTTAATAAAGTTTGTATGATAAGAAGAAGTAAGGATGGTGGTTAGAAGACTAAAACCATGATAAATCGTGAAATGAAATCATAAGTAGTTTATACTTTTATAAGTTATAAACTCATGAAGAATAAGTAAGAACTTATCATGTAAATAAGTTAATGAAATATGTATGTTAAGATGTTAGTGTGATGGATAGAATCCATTTGAAACGATGAATAAATCATAAGTAATGAAGTTTTGGCGGAATTCACGAGTTCGAACAATAATTGTCGAAATCGTGAAATTCTCCGAATGGAAGTTAAATTTTGACATTGAGCTCAGAAACGTTGGATTTCGATGGGGATAAGTCTTATTTCTCATTATAGAGTTGCGGGCTCAAAAATGACCGAATTCTGACTTAGAACTAAGAAACGAGCGTTGAACGTTCACGGATATTTATCGTTTTTGTTAAAATAGACTAATAGGTGAATTTTGAGTTAACAAAGTCAAAAATGAAAAATTCTTGCATGAACACGTAAAGGATGTGATTTGTGAGCTAATGGTTTTGAACGAGCCAATTTGAACTTAAAATGATCAAATTTGGAGTCTGGGAAGTTCGTTGTGTAAAATCAAACTGTCAAGAATCTGGTGCACAAACCTGGCGCTGCGGCGCCAACCCAAGGCCAAAAAGTGGCACTGCAGTGCCGAGCAATGTCCATCACCTATTGTATTTTTGCAGCACGGCTAAATGAACTAGGACTCGCCGCATGTACACGAGGCCGGATCCTAACCATCGTTAACTTTCACATGCCTTGTGACTGACATTAGGAAGAAGGTGGCTGATGCCAGTAGACTGAGACTAGATCATGCGATAAGAAAGTTTATAAGTAAAGAAAGAAAGTTAATTAATTAGTAATGAACTAAAACTTAATGTAATATTGTTTAAGATATTGTTAAACCTTAAGTATGATAACTAAAGGTTGAAGATAATCAATTGAATGTAAACGTAAGAATGATGTAAATTATAACGGCAAGCCGGAACCAATAATAACAATCTAAAACATGATTTGATTGAGAAGAAGGGTAAGATATAGTAGTAACCATACTTGATTATATATGATCTAATGTGTTATGTTATATGATTATATATTGTAGAGACCTTAAAGACTTAAAGAGAAAGTGTAATAATAGTAGCAGACGCTGAAGGCAAGTGTTCTAACCCTTGTCTATGTTCAATCTAGACAAGCTTTGTGATTTATGTATTCTTATGCATGAATTGATGTATGATAAAGTCGAAGCCAATTCTTTAGGCTAGACTTACAATATGTTGGATTTCTTATAACCTATCAAAGTATTGTTAATGTTTTGCAAAACTATGTTAGTATGGTTTTCAAATGAAGACTGAGTATGCTAAACAAATTTTTTGTCGTCAAACGACAGACACGTGAGGTTCCACAACTTAAACATACATACATTTAAAAGAATGTAGTGTTGATAAACATAGAGTACTATAGGCTGATCACCTAGACATGCTCATAAGTAATACCAGACTTACAGACTTAGTGTTGGGTTGTCCTTTTCAAAGAAAGTATGAAATTCTCAAGGTCTTGGACCGAAATTAATGTTTTACTGAATGTTATCATTGTAAAACGTTTTAAGGAAAAGAGAAGTGCTATTTTTAATTATCGATAGTACTTCATAACTATTGTTCAGTTATTGAAAATATATGATTTGTATGTTTCAAACATGTCGTTTAAATGGAATTGTTGTACTTTCTGAGCTAGTTATGCTCACTTTTGCTTGAACCATATGAATGCAGTTAAGACCGAACGGACGAATGATCCGATAAAGATAAAGGGAAGGCTAAGGCAGACCATTGAACTGTCTGTGTAATATTATAGGTTTAATATTGTAATGTATTTGATATTATGACAAAAAACTTATGTATTGGTTATAAAGAACCTGGAAAGAGAATATTGTTTGGAATATATATATATAAGACATATTCACACTTTTGAGAAAGTTCAATTGAATGTATGTGTGAACTGTAGCACCGTGTAGCACCATATGTCGGGTTGGAAGATACCTAGATTTGGGGGCGTTACAAATAGTGCAATGTCATGCGGCCGCGCCGGTTATAATTATTTTAAAATGTTGACTTTTATATTTTGAAAATGAGAGCGTGTTTGCTATCTTTAGACGATTTGGTTGGTTAGTAGAGACGTATTATTCAGTTTTTATTACTATTATTGGGTTTTGGTACTCTAGAGAGAGTTTATAGCATTTTCTTAATTACTTTGAGCTTTTCTCTCTAGATGATTGCTTGTAAATATTGGTTTTCATTCTGGTGATGATTGTGGATTTGAACAAGCTTTAAATCAGACTTCGCAACAAGGATTATCAGATTTGATTCTTCATTTCTCTTATATCTCTTGTTTGTATTCCTTATTTCAATATTTTGCTTAAATCCCATAATGGTTGTTGATTCAGAAATGAACTAACTTTCATTATGGGATTCTAATGGATTTTAATGTGTAGTCTATATTTGTATACATGTATGTGATGTTTGTATGTTTAATATAGGATTGTCCATCATGGTTGTGCTAAATGATTGAATTCTTGATCACCATTCACCCTAATTGCTTGTATGGAATTGGAAAATGAAATATAAGTATAGATTAGACCATGTTGGCATATGTTCATGAGACTTATTTGTATTAGGTTTTGTGATTCGTGACCCGAATAGGCATATATCGGTTCACCATGTGTAGTCATTAAGAGAGCTTGTACTCAAATCATTATTGTTATAAATTAACATAGACATATAGTGGGTTTGGTAATTGTGATGCTTACATGAATTCTATCAATTGTGGATTTTGTGTATATTGGACATATTTCATTAAAAGATGGTTATGTTTCACTTATGTGCTCTCAACTAGCTTTCCATATTAAATAATTATGCATAACATGAGGCATGCAATTTAGATAAAGCATTAGATGATATTAGAATCCCATCTCTCTCCAATTTGATTACCTTATCTTTAGTAATTATTATTTTTGTGTTGATAATTAAGTTAGATATAATTCACTTGTTAATGTTTGAGCATATAGAAATAGGGATTAGGTTGTTGCATGATATCAAAGATGTATTCATCTTTCTCTGTGGAATCAACACTTTCTTACTATGTACTACTTGTTGACCCTTGCATGAGTTAGAGTCTGTTTTGTTAAACTGAAATGGAGGCAACATGGCTCGGCCGTCAGGATTAGTACACTCCTGTGAATAAGGCATTTGACGTAAAAGTTTATGAAATTAAATGAGTTATGAAATCGCAAGGAAATTTTAAAGCATCCATAGTCATTATTCATGGGTAGGATTAGATTTAAAAGACTTATACCCCTTTATCAAAGATACTTTATCTTCGCTCTAAAAATTATTTTTCACATAATTGACTTCATATGACACATGCACTATGAGTGATACAACTTTTAGTAGGGATTTCATTTCCATGACTTTTACGATTCTAAATTTTATTCATTTTTTTCATCTTGCTTAACTTATCTCATTTTCTTAGGCTATTCAGAGTTACCTATATAATGAGTTGTTGACCAATGACTCCAAAACATAATGGCTTTAGGGAACTATGTATAAAGACACCCATTTGGGTTTACTTTCTTGAGTAACGAAGGCCACGCTTCGATACAAGTCAAATGGTCTACTCTATTTACTCCTCACTTTAGCTTGTGCAAGGTCCATTTTATTAGGCTTAAATTACCCATATAGCGAGCGTTGGGCCGATGGCTCCCAAACCAGACGACTTTAGGTCACCAGGTGTGAAGACACCCCTCAATCTTAATTGCTCGAGTAACCTAGACCACGATTTGGATTTGCTTATGTCTTGCTTTCTTCTTCCTTGTAATGCTCATTTTCTTAGGCACTAAGTTACCCATGTAACGAGTGTTGGGCCAGTGACTCCCAAACCATATTTTTTTAGGGCACCAGGTGTAAAGACACCCCTCAGGCTTAATAACTTGAGTAACCTAGGACACGATTCAAGATATGAGGTTGGCTACCTATCTTCTCATTAATTTTCATCATTGTCGCCATAGTTTCATACCCCATAACTAAGAGTCAGGACAATCGCAAAGTTCAGACATGCATATGAGGTCAATTCCACTCTAAGAAGCGCTTTGAACTAGGATGTCATACCTAATCAAATGGTTGAATGGTCTTAATTCTCTAATCATTCTCGTTATTCTTGATCCACGAACGCTTATCAGAATTAATCTAATTCATAACAAGTTAAACAAAAAATTCTTTTTTAAACCTTTTTCTATTATTCTAATGCAATGTATATCATCGCTAGTGCATGTAAAGGGAGATTGAAAGCACATAAAGATATGAAAGAGTCGTACCTCACATGTGGGTCGCTATAGAAAAAGTCATACTGATCTTACAAGATTGCCATGGAAATGTCATGACGGAAGCTCTTATGATGACATGACGGAAGCTCTGATGATGACAGGTCATGCTAATGGTGTTGACTGGTGCATTCTCCTTTTTAGGATGGCCGATAAATGCCCCACTATTGAGTTATTGTTATTTCCAAAATTGCCCCAGTCTTGTTGTAAGGGTCCCAAAATCAGGTGGTCGCCAATTCTGAAAATGCCCCAGTCTTGTTTGTCATATGGGGTAGTTGCTTTATTGTATGTTTGATAGATGGGCTGATAAGAGGTCGAGATCGCAAGAGTCTTTTACCTCATAACCCACATGGTGAACATGGAGTGAATCTTTAACATTTGGCATGCCCCAATCCTCGTTTTAACTTGTAGGCGTTATTGATTTTTTTTCTATTTTAATGAAGGTTTTAGATTGAGGGTGTCAGCTCTTTGAAGGTCCATGCTAATGATCATTCTTGATATATCGTTGTGTTGTTTTAACTTTGATGATTGATGTCGAGAGGCCTTCAGACTCCACTAAATTGGATCTAAGAGCTTAGCTTGGTTGGTAATGTGATGGCTTTAACCAAGTTTGATCTGTGAGGTTTCATCTGTGGCCTTTTCCTTCGGGAACATGTCATCGGGTATGAGATAGACTTTGGCACGATGGTAGCACATGTACTTCTGTAGGTCAAAGGAGATCAAGTTTTCTCGCACTTCAAGAGTGATGAGTTGCTAAAGAGTTGCATCTTATGATGATTTCCATTTCATTCCTGTGACTGGTTGTCTTGATGTATCGCTATTTCTTCCTTTTTGAGACTTACTCCATATTTGATGGAATGACCTTGAGGTACCATTGGTTATTCTTAACATGGGTCGCTGACTTTTAGGGTTTATCTTGGATGTGGACTTTGGTGTCTTGGGATTGGTATTTAGGCTGAATTTTGGGTTTAAATATTTCTTTTGAGGGTTAGACCGCACCATATATGGTTGTCTATGTACTCCCATTTATGGGGGAGATCAGGTCTTTCGTAGTTTAGGCTTGGCTTGGACAGTTTGTAAAGTGTTTATTTGGGTTTAAGTAAGTGTTTTGGGTTTTTGTTTGGGTTAAGTGGGTTTTTGATTTTTTATTTGGTTTGAGTAAGTTTTTGGGTTTTTTATTTGGTTTGACCACACCATAGATGGCTGCCTATATACTCCCATTGATGGAGGGAAATCAGGTCTTTCGTAGTTCAGGCTTAAACAGATTAGACCTAATTGGTTTAATTTTTTGATTGATTTTTTTTCAATATTTGTATTCATGGAAAATAAAATGCATAATGCTAAGAAAGTGATACCGTCCCAACATTTCCTAGAATAACTTTATCCTCTGGATCTACATCTTCCTGGCTAGCTAAGGCCTAATAGTCCAGTTATCAATGTTTATGTTGCCTTCGAGGCTTATGATAGAGGTTACCGCTTGGTCATGAATATCTTCAATCATTGCCATAACTTGATCGCCTCCTGATTTAGCACATCACTTAAGGATGCTTAAACTGGACCCATCGCAAAAAGGGATGAAGTCTTGATTCCTTGATGGCTTGGCTTCCCCGACAACCTTACCAGCTTTAACTTCATTTGTTCCTTCATCTTTTCATGGGTTTGAGAGGATTTGTCTATGAAATCTCTCCCGAACTGTTGTTGTATTTGTCGCAAGGACCTTTTCTTTTTTGTCTTTTTCTACACTAGGAAGGATTAGTATTTCTTCCTCATCATCCAGAAGGGTAGAATCAGGAATGTGGTTGCTGACTTTGGGGAACAAGATGTTTGATGGTGGCAGATGAATTTCTTTAATGGACTCTCTTGTTTCCTTTGCCACTCCACGCATTATGACCAGTTCACCTTGTTCTCAGCCCAGATTGGTGCTCATAGTCGTCAATTCCTTTCTATTATTTGTCTCAAGTGAAAATTGTAAGCTCTTTATTTCTCTTTATCATTTTCTGGTCATAGGGATTTCTATCATCATTTCTCCATTTTCAATGAGATCCTAGATTTTATGTTGGAGATGCCAACATTCCTCGGTCACATATCCCAATGCTCTGGAATGATAAGTACACCTCTTGTTGAGATCATAATGCCTTCCTTTGGAATTAGCAGGTCGAGCAAGTCTAGTGATCTTTTTCTGTGCAACCAACAGTGCTAACATATTTTCCAACGAGTCCCCCAAAGGCGTGAATATGCTTCTCTGCCTATTCTCCCCGACTCTCGATACTATAGAATTTCGAGGTTTTGCCAGTGTTTGGAATATTGTTTGATATTTCTTATTTAGCAATTCGCATTCCTCCAGGCGATTTTTCTGCCGGTCAGATCTTCTTGTAATTTTATCATTCCACTTTTCTTGTGCTTTCAACCCACTTTGACCTTCTTCATTTAGTTGGCTCATCGTGGAGGGGTATAGGCTTAAATTCTTGTAACCTCCTTTTTCTCTTGGCTTTCTGATAGTTGAGTGAAAAATTATCTTGTAACCTGATGTTGGTGCACTATAAGATTAGCCAACAGAGTTACTTGATATTGGATCAACTCTAATTTTTGTATCACTATTATACACTCCTCTGGGTCTTCCCACTCAAGTACATTTGTTCTCTTCCTTTGGGGCTATTCCTATATCCTTCGTATGTACTTGCAATTTCGAAGCATTTCAGCGCTTCCTGACCCGATCATGTTTACTCCCTCCATATCATGGTGCACTAGAAGGTTGGTGTTGACATTTGGCTGGTCAGGCTGTTGGACCACAACATTGCCACTTTCGATCAGATTTTGGATTTTATGCTTTAAGGACCAATAATCTTACATATCGTGTCCTAGATACCCTAAATGGTAAGCACATCTTTGGCTTGGATCATATATTTTGCTTTTTGGATCAAGAAGTGGAGCTAATTTAGTAATTTTCCTCTATTTGATTAATAACTCTAATATGTTTTCCAGGGAATAGCCTAGTGGAGTGATTTTCTGTTCTTTCAAATTTTCTCTTTCTATCCTAGCATTTGTTGAATGCATCCTATTGTTGAAATGGCAGATTCCCTTACTTCTTCTAAATGGGGGTACTGTTGGTTGGCCTCCTAGCTTACCCCTATAAAACAAGGGATACATCTTCATCGCCTTTCTCGGGTACCCTTTTGGGAGACCTCGCATAGTTTCCAGACTGTACGACTTCTTCCAAGGCCTTGATGTCTTTAATCTTTCTCGCTTTCAAACCCATCTCTGCCATTTCACCATGTTTAATCATCTTCGAGAATGGCTTTCATATTCCTGCTAGGATCCTCTCATAGTAAAGTGCCCCTTGGATGTCTATGAAAGTTATCGCCATTTTAGTTTCTGTCATAGGCGGGTTGACCTGTGCTACTAGATGTCTCCATCTTTGAGCGTATTCTAGGAAAGACTCAGTATTCTGCTTCTTAATTTTTGTCACTTGATATCGATCAGGTGACATTTGTGACTAAAAATTATACTGATTTAGGAAGGCGTGGGCTAACTCTTCCCATATGTGGATTCTGGCATTGTCTAGTCGGGCATATTAGGCTCTAGCCTCTCCAGTGAGACTCTTTTGGAAAAGCTGCATTCTGAGGCTTTCATTTTCAACATAAGACCTCAGCTCACCAATGTATTTTTTCAGGTGTATATATAGATCGCCTGCCCCTATTGTACTTTTCAAACTCTGGGACTTGAAATTTGTCAGGATATCGAGCCCCTGGGAATATGCGGAGATCTAAATATGTGACACTTCCATAGTTTCCAGTCCCTTTGATTGACCGAATGGTTTCCTCCATTTGTTGGACTTTCTTTCTTATGTCCCCAGTTTCTCGATCATCCTTGAGGTTAGTGATTTCTGGGGTTTTGTTGGCATCTCACTAGATTGAGGTTTAGGTATTTGTACTTCCCCCTTTTTTTAGCACTTTAATTTCCACCCTGTGAGGAGGACTCTAGTTGAGTGGGCGTTGTCTGGCCCTGAGTGCTTTTACTTTGTTCTTTTAGGAGGATAGCTAACTCTGTTATTTGATTCTTAACTCCCTCAAACTCCTTTCAAGATACTAAACCTGATTCGTGTTGGGTGCTTTAATCCATGTCAGTGGATAGGCTTTGATCTGGTGATGGGAAGTATCTTACCTACAAGAAGAGTAGGTAGTTTAGTCTTGATAAGCATTAAAATGCATTGATAAGCATTTACATGGAAAGACTTTCCTTCGCATTTGGTTTACTAGAGGCTGACCTATCTTTGGTTTACTCACGGGCTTTTCAGCATGGAGGTTCCCAGATCATCGCAATCTACTAGATGGGAATTTAATACTATCTTTCAATTGGAGCAGATCTTAGTGTTACCTTTCCTAAGCCTTATTTGGACTTAATCGCCACTAGAGTCCAGTAATCAATGACCAACAAGTTTGCCTCCTGGTGGAGGAATCACACAACATACATTCATCGCGTCTCACCGCATTCAAAATGATGACATTGTGTTTTGTGGTAAAGAGACATTCACATCCATTCAATGTAAAGACGTCATTTCACACATATGCACAAAGAAAGGAATCAATAAAGATTGAAATGCGGTTTAAGCCCTCTACTGTCCCCAACAAAGTCACCACCTGTCGATGACGGAAAAATTTCTCCCTCTTCGTAGGTGTTTCTTACCCTTTATATTTTCTATCTAAATTTGTTTGATCTAAAGGGTGAGATTTTCAGGAAAAGACCGACATATAATGTCGACGATTTGAAAAGATTTGATTTTTATTGGTCCGAATTAGACAGAGTCGCCAGTTGATATGAGTTAAATGGTTATACCAACTCAACCGAGTTTTGAAAGGTTTTGCAATATGGACCAATATTGGACTATGTTTAATTGATCTTAGAATCCATGATTCATAGAGTTCGGGGGCTTGATTAAGCGGGGAATGTGTTAGGCACCCCTCGACTTCCGTGAAACACGGTTACCGCACTTTTTATTCCCTAGTTTGTGTGTATCACTGTGTGTATTGCAGTTGGCCTAAGTGGCTTATTTAAAAGTAGTGATATGCTTCTTGTGAACTTATATACAAAGGGTTTGACTAATATAAAAGTTCAATTTTAATACAAGGTATATAAAGTTATGTTTTGAAATCAAGGTTTTCAAACCCATATGCTCGCATAGGAATTGAGGCCTTTGATACTTATATTCTATTTCGTATTCGGCTTATTCTGATTTTTATTCTCGAGATATGAAGTATCTTCGACAAAATAATATATATATATATATATATATATATATATATATATATATATATAAGTGACGGGCTCCTTATGGGCATGAAAGCCATCAAAGTATGCCCAAGCACCACACATAGGATTTTCATTATCACGAGGACCTTAAATTCGGATAACCGTTTTAAGGTCCTAGATTTACAAGTACAAAATTTGCAAGCTAGATGTACAACTAAAAAGGTTCGTTTATGAGAGCGAGATCTAGATTCGTCAGTTGGATCTTAGATCATGTGGCTCCTAGGCTTATATAATACCACATAAATAGTATGCATAGCAAGTATACTGAAATAAAACAGATATTTATACTAAAGATTGCTAGATAATGGATTCATCAGTTAAATTTTCGTCAAAGAGTAGCCTATAGCTTCCAGTTTCCTCTAGATACAGATCTAGGGTCACGTGGTTGCTATATATTTACAAAAACTAGAAAGAAAACTAGATCTATATATATCATAGCCATTCTAGCTTCCACGTTAAAGTTTCACAACTTTTGAACTGATGAAAAGCTAGATATGGCTAGATCCAGTACAGATCTAGTCAATAAAGCTTAAATATTGACTATTTACAAGAAATGAATGGTTAAAAAGCTAGATATGTGCCATACAGAGTCATATCTATATATAGTACTTATATATAGTATAAAGCAAGAAAAAGTAGCAGATCTGAAGGGATCATACAGTTAAGAACGAGAATGGCTATCAAATGGCTTTCAGCACCTATAAACTAGATTTTCACCTGTTAAAACTTGATATGTTGCTATATATTTGTATAGAAATGTTTGTATAAGAGATTTAATAAGATTGAACAGAAGAAAAGTTGTCTCTCGCTCTCAAATTACCTGATTTCTCTCTCCTAGACCCTTTCTCTCTTTCTCTACGTATAAGCTGTTGGGGGGCTGTATTTATAGACCCGATAAGGCGTGGGTCTACCTGCAGCTTGTCCTGGTGGGCCCCGTTATCTCGAAGCACGTGTACTCTGACTAATATGCAGTCTGCTTGAACCTTCATAACTTGCAATCCGACAATCCAATGGAGGTGTGCCATACCTTTTCGGAAAGCTCTTTCCGAGAGCTACATAATAACATGGGGATTGCCCTTTTATAAATCTGGGAAGATGCGTCCATGATTAAACTGGCATCTTCGGGTCTTCGCAGGAATTCTGTTGAGCTATTTTGCATAGTTTATGCTCAGAAGTGCTGAAATGGCTCTTTGTGATCTTATCTGCAGCTATACTGTGGTTATTGATGTTATTTTGTCAAAATAACCTTTTTGCCCTCCCAAGGTTGTCAATAAGATTGAAGTGGCTTTTGGCTGTCCCTCAGGGCTTTCTCCGTGGTTTAACTACTGTTGATTCTATCTTTCCTCGGGGTTGTCTCCAAGGTTGATTTGATGTCCCACAGTGCTGTCTCTGGGGTTTGATTTGGTGTTGTAGTCGTCCAGTGTTATCTTTTGGAGAATGAAGTCAGTTTTGCCCTCCTGCAGAGTTAGTAACAGGAAAATGAAATTTTGAGTGTCTACATAAGTTATGGTAGGTTCCCCTAAAGCCAAAAAGTCAAATCAGCAAAAAAGGTTCTACGCGATTGAGTGGAAAACACCTAAATTCTTGAAAAACTACTAGAATATAAGATTTTCAGTTATGTCGTTGGCGACAACCCTAGCGAATCATCAGGGAAGCCTGGTGATGATAACTATTGAAAACTATCTCCATTGGGAATAACCGATGATGGGATCTTTTATAAAAGGTATCCCCAGCGAAGATATCAGAAGATTTGGTATTGTAAATTGTTGGCATCAATCCAGCGTAGCATCGGGGAAAGATTTGGTGATGTAAGCTATTGAACACTACTTCAGCGAAGATTGTTAAATTTGTAATATTCATGAACACAATCATATTGCGTCAAAGTAGTAGAAGCATGGTAAAAACTTATTTTAAAATTTTACAAACCATATATCTGGATCATCCTTTATGCATAATTATTAATTAAATGAAAAGATGAAGAACAAGAATTATACCCTTGAAGATTCGAGCTTCCTCTGGTACAAGTTCACCTCTAAATCCTTTTCGCGTTCAACTTGAATCCACCGGATTTGATTCCTTCCTTTGATCAATATTAGTCACCCAAGTGTTTGGCCTCTAAAGGTGATCCACCGAGGAAGAACAAGTATTCAAGAAAATAGGTGTTTGGCAAAAAACCTAGATTTTATCTCTATAGAATTTTGTGTACTCTCCCTACTCTTGGAATTGTTATTAACGTGTGTTGCGAAAACATCAACCCTCACCCATAATAAGACTCATCTTATTTATAGATGTAGGCAACCTTCCTTAACAATTAAGGAATTGAGTTTTATTTTAATTAATTAAACTCCTTTAATTAATTAGGCTCTCATTCTTATTAGGAATAATTAATTAAACTCTTTTAATTAATTAGCCTCCAAATCTTATTACGAATATATGAGAGTACATTTATTAATTAATTCCCAAACTCCTTTAAGAATTAAATAATAATAATAATAATAATAATAATAATAATAAGACTCCTCTTACTAATTTATATTTAATATTTTCAAAATATTAAATAATAAATATTAAGCTATTTAATTTATTCTATCACCATAGATTAAATTAAATATACTTAACTTATTATTACGATTATGCGATTTACTTCTTAAATAAATATTCTTCATTTTCCGATGTGACCCTTTACGTTCTCCATATTAAACCGGTTGTGAATAAATCAATTAGAAAAATTCTAATCTTATTTAAATTAATTTATTAATTTATTTAAATAAATAATATTTATTCTACAATAAGGATAAGCCTCCTTAGCGATCAACGACTTTCCAAATAATATAGATTTTAACATTAATCATAAAAGAACCTTTGAGTAAATAGTTACTGTACAACTCAATCCTTCCACCATACAATATCCCAATTAAAAATTAAACATAGAATTACTGTCAAGTCTTATTTTATTTAATTATATGTATTTCGATTCTTAAATTCACAACTCCAAATAATACAAATTAGAAACTCCTTTCTAATTTCATTCTGCCTTGGCCAAGGACTACTGGGTTGTCATTTATCCAATCACATAGGACATTCATTATCTCCATATATAACTTATTATACCCAATCATACCATTTGATATACCCCAAGGGTCTTAAGGAATATTTCAAAGTATAATTCATCATACACAAGATACTATGATGATCTCAAGTCTAAAGATCACTTGTACTACTATCACTTCAAAAATTCCTATTGACAAGCAAGTAAAACTCTATTAGGTATTCCTTAGCGAGTCACGTTCAGTGAACTTATTCTCCAATAAGCACCTACATACTTGCTTTACTGTCTTTACACAAATGATCACGAGATCAATCATCCCCATCCAATGAGAAAACAACTATGTACCAATCTATCTGGATTCACTAATCCCCTTTTTAGTAATCAAGCGATTTAGAATAATTTTTGTTTGTGAGCTATCTAAGAATTTAGATCTCATTAGCATGATCATCATCATGATTCTAAAAGTATTGCTCAAAACTATGGGTTTATCACATATTATAAAATAGCATCATATAGATAAATTAAAACCTTTTAAATTAAACAATTCTTTAATTAATAAATAAATAAGATTGTTACAAAGTATATGCTTTATCATTAAACATGATTGGCTTGTGTGCATACTACTTTCAATCTCCCACTTGCACTAAAGTCAATCGTCATGGTATTCTATACCCTTATTCTCTAATTGACGATGATCCTACTATTGGATAAGATTTAGTAAATGAATATGTAATGTTGTTTTTGAGATTCCACTATCTCTATAGTGATTTCTCATCTTTTAATGATTCGTCTAATCAAATGAAAGTGCCACAACACATGTTTAGATCTAAGATGAGACTTAGGAACTATTCCTAGTTCTGTAATGAACTTTTCTTCCAAAGAATCAACTTAAAGCTTCATTTAAAATAATATACTTTGTCTTTACCCTAAATTAGCAACTATTTACTGTTTGGAACTTTTCCAATTCACTGCACCACCATTCAAGGTAATTCTTTATCCTAAAGTGTATTTGATGTCGTCTTGGTCAGTCAAAAAACTTGAGTCTTTTAAGCCCTCTAGTTTAATTCAGACCCACCACGAATCATGATAACATCCTTAGTACCAGTTAAGTACTTTTAAGATATTTTTCAATGTCTTGTAGTGATCTTCTCCAGAATATGACCGATCAACATCAGGTCTCATATATTTCATTGCATACATGATAGTTACTCATGCGATCTCTTTTCAGAAGTCTATAGGGACTATTAAGAGAGATACACTCCGCGACTCATCATCATAAGACATCTCTTGGAGTTTGCCATGCTAAACGGCTTTTGTATCAAATGAATATACGTTTCTTGGGTTAAGTTGAGCATCCGTTTAAATCTATCTATATTGATTTATATCCCCAATTATGATAATCTTCCCAAATCATTCATGGAGGAATGTTTATATAACCTTATCTTTATTTTGTAGCATTGGTATGTCATTCCTTATCCGTAGTATATCAACATATAATACTAGGAATGTCACGACGCTCCCACTCACCCTTTTGTACACACTAGGTTAATTCTTGTATTTGATAAAATCAAACTCTTTTGATTATGTCATCAAATCGAATGTTCTATTTTTGAGAAGATTCTTTCAATCCATTTCTCTGTGTGTCTACAACTCTTACCTCAACGTATGTAACTGGATCATCATCTTCTATGATGCGTACCTCATCATCATCATTATGATGAATTCATACCTCCCAGGTATCTTTAGTACTATTCCAGATTTATAATTCGGTTGTGGTACAATAGGTCTATCTACATGTTCCTCATATTTGATTTATAGCGCTTTGTGGTTCTTGAACTCTTCAAGATTCTTTTATCCTCCCATTAGCCCCTTCAAGGATAAACACATTTATCTTAGAAGGCAACATGTTTTTCAACAAAACATCTTTTGCTTAGTAGAATTATAGAACATATACCTTAAACTTACTTTAGGATGTCGCACAAATCTACATTTGTCAAATCTTGTTTGAAGCTTATATTTTAAAAACTTTTTCACATAAGCTAGACAACCCCTTATCCTAACATACTTAAGATTAGGAATCCTCCATGTCCATAAGTCTTTTGGAGTCTTGGGGTTGGATTTTGAGGTTAGCTTTTTGTAGATATGCAGCCATTTCTAAGTATTACCCCAGAAGTATACTGGAATGTGGGTAAAATCATTATGGACCGCACCATATCCAACAAGGTATAATTTTTCCTTTCAGATACACCAATAAATTATTGTGTGTCAAGAGGCATCCATTCTGAGAAAACCATTTGAGATGATCTAGAAACTTGTTGCACAAGTATTCCTTCCTTGATCTAATCAAAGAATCTTAATACTTTTCAAATTAGTTTCACTTCTGAATAATTTGAACCTTTCAGATGATTTAGACTTACAGTTCATCAAATACACATATTTAACTCTTTGAATGATCATCTCATTTTCTTATACTAGTTTATTCAATTTGCAAAATAATTTTTCACGTAAGTCAAGTACAAAAAATCCATTTAGTAATATTCCAGTTCTACAAAAATATTATTATTATAAATAGAACACTAATTGTTCTTAAATATAATACCAAAGATTTCATTTTTCAACAACAAAATAGAAATAATGTTTCTAAGGAGAACTGGAATACAATAACAACTTATTAACTTAATAGACTTGCTCGTAGGCAATGCTAAACAATAAGTTCTTATGACTAATGCAACAACCTTTGCTTCATTTTCCACACATAGGATTACTAATCCTTTGTTTAGCTTTCTTCTTCTGCTAGGTCCTTTCATAAATCTAGATTTATGATAACCAAAGTCGGTATCCAATACCCAAGTAGAACCTTGACTTAAATAAAAATTTATTTCAATCATGAACAAAACTGTAGTTATAATCAAAGCTTTACTAAGCTTCTTCTAGTTAGCCTCTGCAAGACGCTTCTTACAGTTTTTTTTTCTAATGTCCAGGGTTATTGCAGTGGAAGGAAACTCCTTTACTATCCTTATCAGTTTTGTTCTTATTATCCTTTATTTTTGCCTTTCTATTTATCTTCTTAGAATCGTTCTTCTATTCAGAAGATCCTTTGGCCCCTACCAGCAAGACTTGGTCTTTCTTGGTTGGAAAGTAACTCTCAACATTTTCAACATGTTAAGCAAATCAGCAAGGCTGATAATTAGCTTATATATATGAAAAATTCACAACAATTGTGAGGAGTCCAGGAGTGACTACAAGATCAAAACTTGGCTCATCTCTCCATCCATGACAAAACATGTTATCCTAATTGTTTAATCAAATTGATCATGTTAAGGACTTTTGTATGTACTGTAGTGTCATCGATCATTCTAGATCGGAAGAGCTCCTTAGATATCTGATATCTATCAGTCCTACTTTTCTTACCATCAAATTCTTGATGTGCAAGAGTATAGTAGGAGCATCCATAGTTTCATACTGACGCTGAAGCTCATTACTCATGGATGCGAGCATGATGAATTGAGTCAACTATGCATCATCTTTCCACTTTCTAAATGTAGCAATCTCTTCCTCTGAGGCATTGTCTGCAACCATTGCAGGGATAGGTGTATTAAGGACATAAGATAGCTTTTAAGCCATGAGAACTATTCTCAAATTCCTTAACCAATCCGTTTAATTAGGTATGATTAATTAGCATCTAATATGCTCCGTAGTGATAGTAATTTAGACATTATAAAATTATTTAAATGAATTTGTAATTTAACAATATTATAGTATACATTCTTTTATTAATTACCAAAATTAAATTAGGTCTTATTTTAAATTGGTATGTCCCACTATTTTTCATCAAACTATATTACCCTCATTTATATAGTTCGGCAAAATCTAATTAAAGATATGCTAGTGAGAATAAGGATCACATTTCAAATATATATAGCCCTATGTGTGCACAACAAACTATATATAAATAAATAGATAGACTCATGTCTATTGCATCAACTATGTAACTCTTTTTATTTTGCCTCATAAATAATAGTTGTCAAGTGTGAAATTTATCTAGGCACACTTAGGAGGGGGGGGGGGGGGGGTTGAATAAGTGTGGGAACAATCTATGACCAACTTTTAAACTTTAAGTTAAATTATTAACTTCAGGCTATTATAATGATTAAAATCAGTTTACTGAATTAATATAGCCTATTAAAGAAAATATCCTGCTGAATTTATATCTTAAGTAAAATATTTGATGTTAAAGAATTATCTTAATATAATATAAGTATTCAAATTTTAATTATTAAGATAATTAAAATAGCTTATGTGATTTTAAAGTAAAGCAAATAATAAAATCAACACCAAGATTTTTTACGTGGTTCAGCTATTACCCTCTATAATAATAGCCTAGTCCACGTCTAATACCAACTAGTATTGGAGACTCACTTTTATTTATTTCTTTATAAATAAATACAGATTACAAAAAAGATTCCAACAACAATTAATTTTCCTTGAGCTCTCTTGCTCCTTGTGCACCTATGCACTCTTCAAGCACCTTTGCTTCCTTGAACCTGTTTGTAAACCTTTTCTCTAATCCACTAGGATTAAAACCTTTAGACTACACTTAGTCTAAAATAGTAAATTCAATACAATATAGAGGTCTATGATCAATGCAAGAATAATCAATTTAACAATTAAAGGCTCAACTAAATGCAATGATCAATTAGCACACAATAGATAAACAATTAATTTATTACCGAATACCAGCTCAAATAATACCAGAAAATTAATTGCTTAGCTTCTCAAAAGGTTGCACTTGACAAAATCAGATTGCTCAATAATAACAGTAATAAGTGCAATGAATATTTCGTGAGTTCTATTTTTCCAAACATCAGAATACTCTTTTTATAGCCCACCATATAGTGTTACCGTTAAAAAGATAAGTTCTAATTTAATCTAACGCCAGGATAATAACCAAGAAAATTAATGCTGCATGAGTCTAAAAAATCTGGCTTGGTTATAACATCTCCAACGGTAAAGCTTAAACTAATCCACAATGTTAACAAATATCCAAAATAAATTCATGTTGGTTACACAATTTGGATAACTCAGAAGACCACAAAAAGATAATCACTTTAATCAATTGACTTTCTCTCTCAACAATGAACCTTCTCTGCAAAATTGGGGCGATGATTTACACGATGGACGTTCTCTGCAATGCTCAAGTCAGTAGCAAATTGGGGAGGCCAGGGAATGACAGTAGCAGAAGGCAGAGGAACATCTAAAAATTCTCCTTGATATTCAGCCAACCAATTGCAATGTACCCACTCCGGGACAGTTGAATGCTTACGCTGCATATGGAGTTTAGCGCCCACATCATTGAAACGGACAGAAATGAATTTAGCCAACTCCCCTATTTGATTACTAACAAACTTAAGCTCCTGACTCAACTGACATGAATTTCGATTGAGACGTCGTTGCATCAACTCAGCTAAGGCAGTTGTTTGCACCTCAAAACCAGCTTGCAAAGCAATAAACTCATCTTCAATGTTATGATAGAGTTTATTGATTTCAGGTGCACCCAATGGCAACTTACCTTTTTCCAAAACAGACATTCTATCATGAAGGGAAGTCATTTCAAGTTGCATCTTTTCTTGATTACATAAAATAACTTTCAACATGTCCATAATTTCAGGAGACGATTGGGTGGAAGGCTGAACAGGAGAGGATGGAATAGAAATTTGTGGAGCAGGATTTTCAGAAGTGACACGAACAAACATACCATCAAGTAAACTGATACGCGACATTTTCAGGGACCCAACACTGATGGAATCAGTAACAGAAATAGAATTTTCATTTTAAAAAGAAATTTTAAAATGTTTAAACAAAGTAGTAAAAGT
This sequence comes from Panax ginseng, assembly GCA_020205605.1. NCBI lineage: Eukaryota > Viridiplantae > Streptophyta > Magnoliopsida > Apiales > Araliaceae > Panax > Panax ginseng. The sequence continues at coordinate 84,500,596 of CM035139.1, read as the reverse complement.
AACACTATAAGGCAAACACGTCTTGGTTTTTCGCAAACTTGTGGTCATGTGATGAAGCATCAATTGAGACAAATTAAAAGAAACACCTCTTAAAATTAAAGCAACAATGATCAAGTCATAATAGGTAAAATCTGCTCCTCCACCTAAACGAGGCAACAGATTGTATCTAACAAGATGATGAAGGACGCAAGAGATAGGAGAAACGTCCACAGTTTTAGGAGTGAAAACATCAGTTAACAGATTATTATTCATGACGATTTGTAACTGTTCCAGAGGAGTGAATGGAAAATGAACAACACCTTTCTTTGTAAACGAACACATATCAGAAGATGGAATATTTAAAATACTACCAAAATTAATGGCCGAAAAATATAACGATTTTCCTTTGACAAAAGTGGTATAAGAATCACCATGGCATTCTAGATTTATGTAAAATTGTTGAACAAGTCTAGGATATGCCACAAAAAGAGGAAAAAGCATAGATGATATACCACAAGATTCAAATAACAGTTTGAGAGGAGATTGTTGAAAACAGATCTGATAAACAGATTTTTCATAGACAAATTATTTAGGAAAAATGACTGTTTTAAAGCGTACCTCATATGCATTACTGCGAAAATAGTTTTGAGGTAGATTAGAGGAAAAGTTAGGGTTTACCGAAATAGGTGGGGGTGTAACCTCCGGCTTAAAAGAAGGAGTAGTTATCTGTCGTCGCCGAGAGGGTCCAGTGGATTTATGCAGAGGGACTGAAAGTGGACTTGTTAAAAGACGAAGAATCCACATACTCTGTCTCTGAAGACACAACCTTCTTCTGTTTCTTTTTCTAGCGAGATGGTCCGGCAGTAGAGTGTGGAGGAACTGCTGTCTGTTCATCATCAGAATCGATAAACGATCACTTGTTCGTACATGTTCTCATGGTGATGAAAGAGTTCAGTTGTAGAACAAATGAGGCATAAGATGAAAGAGTAAAAATCAGAGGATAGAAAGAGAATTGAAAGATACAAAGTATATAAAAGTGACTACATGTATGTATCTTGACATCTCCCAAGTCCATACGTTTCCCAAGACCTGACGTCTCCACAACTGACTTATTTTTTCAATTTTCAAAAACCATGATGAGATACATGTACGTATACGTCTCCCAATAAACCCTTCAGTTGTCCGGTCTTTTCAGTTTTCAAAACTAATTATGATATACTCCTTGATTCTCGCGTCCATTAATTAAGTGACCAGCCAAAAACATAATTATCCTAATTAATAACAGTTAATAAGATATACATGCAATACTAGGATAACACTAATACAGATATTTTAAAAATCATTCAGTACACATCCCAAGTTCTCTTCGCAGCATGCAAAATCTATCATCACTTAGTGGTTTAGTAAAAATATCTGCAATTTGATTTTCAGTTGGAATAAAAATCAACTTAATTAAACCTTTTGAAACATTGTCTCTTACAAAATGATGCTTAACTTCTATATACTTTGTATGTGAATGTAACACAGGATTTTTAGATATATCTATAGCACTAGAATTATCGCAATAAATAGGCACACAATCACATAATATATCAAAATCACATAGAGTTTGTCGCATCCATAATATCTGAGAGCAGCAACTTCCTGCAACTAGGTATTCACCCTCGGTAGTTGAAAGAGCCACTGAGGTTTGCTTTTCACTATGCCATGATATGAGACTCTCTCCCAAGAAAGTACAAGCACCACTCGTACTTTTTTTATCGATTTGAAATCCTGCATAGTCAGCATCTGAATAACCTATTAGTTCAAAGTGATTGGAAATTGGATAAAATAATCCTAAATTTATTGTACAACATAAATATTTCAAAATCCTTTTAACAACATTTAAGTGTGATTCTTTGGGTTTTGCCTGAAATCTTGCACATAGACAAACACTATACATTATATCAGGTCTAGAGGTAGTTAAATATAATAAACATCCAATCATACCTTGATATTTTGTTATATCGACATCAATACCTTTGTCCTCAGCTGTGAGCTTTATTGATGTGCTCATAGGTGTACCTTTTTAGTTAGATCCTTCAAAGCCAAATCGATTGAGTAATTATTTTGTGTATTTGGTTTGATGCATGCACTTAGAGAACCACTAACAAAGATGATCATTAGTAGCACCAAAAATTATATCATCTACATATATTTGAACAATTATGATATCAATATTTTTATGCTTAATAAATAATGTAGAATCTATTTTACCTCTGATAAATCCATTTAACAAGAGATACTTACTTAACCTGTCGTACCACGCTCGTGGAGCTTGTTTCAAGCCATACAAAGCTTTCTTTAACTTGTAGACATGATTAGAATACTTTTCATGCTCGAATCCAGGAGGTTGCTTTACATACACCGCTTCATTAATGTATCCATTGAGGAAAGTACTCTTTACGTCCATTTGAAATAGCTTAAACTTTTTGTAGCATACAAATGCCAACAAAATTCGGATTGATTCTAACCTAGCCACTGGTGCATAGGTTTCTTCATAGTCGATTCCCTCTTGTTGGTTATACCCTTGGGCTACTAGCCTTGCTTTGTTATGAGTGATTTTTCCGTCCTTATCAAGCTTGTTTTTGAATACCCATTTCGTACCAATAATGGAAGCATCTTTTGGAGGAGGCATAAGTTCCCATACTTGTCATCTCTCAAATTGTTGAAGTTCTTCTTGCATTGCCAATAACCAATTTTCATCAAGAACTGCGTCCTTTGCATTCTTTGGCTCAACCTATGACAAAAATGCAGAGAATGCACAATGATTTTGTAAACCTCTTCGTGTGGTTACACCTTTGTTGATATCTCCAATGATATTATCTGGAGGATGATTCTTGACACATCTAGCTATTTTTGGCATTTGAATATCATGTAGAACTTCCTCTTGATCATGAGACTCATCTTCAACATCCTGCAAATTTTCAGGTTCACGTTCCTGCTGGTTGTCCATTTCAGTTTCCTGAAACTACTCATTTGGTCTCCCGTTTTGTTCTTTTCGATTTGCTAGAATTCTGACTGTCTCAAAATTTCCTGCATCATCTTCACTTTCTTTTGGCAGATCATTGTTAGTTCATTGAAAGTGATATGAACAGATTCTTCTACACATGACTTTCTAATATTAAAAATATGATAAGCCTTACTGTTTTGAGAATAACCAATGAAAATTCCTTCGTATGACTTAGCATCAAATTTTCCAAAATTATCACTTGTATTTAAGATGAAACATTTCGAACCAAAAACTTTGAAATAACTTATATTTGGAATTTTATTATTTAGAAGCTCATAAGGTGTTTTCAAAATAATAGGACGAATGAGTACCCTATTTAAAACATAACATGATGTACTTACGGCTTCGGCCCAAAATTTCTTTGGAAGCTTACTTTCTTGCAGTAGAGTTCTCGCCATCTCTTGTAGAGTCCTATTCTTTCTTTCCACCACTCCATTTTGTTGAGGAGTCCTTGGAGCTGAAAATTCATGGCTAATTCCCCTTTGATCACAAAAGGTTATAAAATCTTTTTGAAACTCAGTACCATGATCACTTCTAATTCTAATAAGTTTATAGCTATACTTTGTTTCAAGATTCCTTATTAATTTTTCAAATTCTTTAAATGCTTCATCCTTAGTTCACAAAAATAATACCCATGTGTATCTTGAAAAATCATCAACTATTACAAAAGTATAGAATTTACCATTAATGATTGAATGCCTTTCCGGTCCAAATAAATCAAGATGAAGTAGTTGCAATGGAGAAGAAGTTGATACCATATTCTTTGCTGAAAAAGAAGTTCTTATTTGTTTTCCCAGTTGACAAGGAATACATATTCCTTTCTTTTCAAACCTGATTCTTGACAATCCTTTGACAAGATTCTTTGAAGATAGTTTCTTGATTAAGTCCATGTGAACATGTCCCATCCTTTTATGCCACAGATAAGCTTCATCTTGTACAGATGTAAGACATAGCTCTTCATCCTGTTGCTCAAAATCAAGATTGTATATATTTCATTCTCTTTGTGCAACTAAAGTAGTATTGTTAGTACCATGAAATATTGTGCATTTATCTTTTTCAAAGTTAACTTGATGGCCATTATCCATTAATTGGCTAATACTAATTAAATTGAATTCAAGACCATTAACAAGATGCACATTATTTATACTTACCTTGCCATTACCAATTTTACCTTTTCCAATTATCTCGCAGGTTTTGTTGTCTCCAAACGTGACCGTTCCATTCTTCTTCTTGATATTTAGTTCTACAAATTTTGATTTATCACCTTTCATGTGCCGAGAACATCCGCTATCAAGAATCCATTTTTGAGATGGAACTCTTGCCTTTAAGCATACCTGTCAAGAAAAAATAATTTATCCTTTTGGTACCCATATCTTTTTGGGTCCACTTATGTTAGTAGCATGCAGATCATTCTTTTTAATCCATACCTTTTTAACCTTGTTTCGTTTCTTAAAACAATTTATATCTAAATGACCTTTAATACCACAATGCTTACAAGTAGTGAAAGGAGAGCAATAATTTAAACTAAATCGAGACTTTGATTTTAGCATTTTCATATTACTCTTTTTATGCATAGGATCATAACCAATTCCTTGTCTTTCAAAACTAGGTCTTTGTTTACCTAATATAACATTCAAATTTTCTTCACCTTGGACAAATTTCGCAAGAGATAATTTTAATGAATCTATTTCTTTTTGAAGCTCATTTTCAGGAAAGGTTTTATCAGGAGATTTATCGCTAAATGCATCAATACACACATCCCTCATTTTTAGCTCATCAGTCAATTTTTGGACTTCATTATTCAAGAAATTTACCTTATTGAAAAGTATTTTGTTATAATTATCTAAATAATCAATCTTAGCAATCAAAACCTTTTCTTCTTTACAAGTAGATTCCTTTTCAATTTCTTTCTTTTCATCTATTAGTGAATCCACCTCACTCATTAAAGTATTAACTAAACCTTTTAAACATGCATTCTTTTCTTTTAACTTCTTATTTTCTTGTTCTAATGAGTTCAAAACATTAAAAAATACCTGATTAGATTCACCTTCAATTCCTACGAAGCATACTTGTGATATCTCATCTTTAGCATCGATCTCCACTTCAGATTCCTCATCACTCCAAGTCATAAGAGCTTTATTCTTCTTGTTGTCTTTGTAGTTTGTCTTCCCTTTGTTCTTCAATTGAAAACAATCTTTCTTGAAATGACCACGACGTCCACATTCAAAACATGTCTCTTCAGTTTGCTTTCCTTTGGACTTATTTGAGTTGAACGTATTTCTTCTTTTGTTCTTCCTTTGTAGTAGTCCTTTGAGTCTTCTTGACATCATTGCTATTTCTTCACCTGAGTCATCATCTAGCTCCTCTTCATTATCTGCAGTAAGAGCTAAGACCTTTCTTCGAGGAGTTTCCTCCTCATCATCATATCTCTTTAACTGATGTTCATATTCCTCTAATTCACCAAATAGAGTTAAAGTATCCATGGAAGAAATAGTTGCAGAATCTTGAAGAGTAGTGATTTTAGAAGCAAACCTTTTGGGCATAGCTCGAAGCAACTTACGATTGATCTCACTTTGAGGAATAGTCTTGTCAAGTAATTTCAAGGAGTTTATGAGGACTAGGAATCTTACTTGAGCTAGCTTGATGGTTTCATCTTTTTCGAGCTTGAACATTTCATAATCATGCATGAGCATACTCAGTTTGACTTCTCGTACTTTGGAAGTACCTTCATGACTTACCACTAGAGTATCCCACATTTCCTTAGCTGTGTTGCATGAGGAAACTTTGTCTATCTCGGATTATACCATATCTCTGAGAAGTGTGTTCATTGCCTTTGAATCATATGAGACCATGTAGATTTCGGTTGAATCCATTTCAAGTAGAATCTTTGGTGTCCCATCATCTCTTCGTGGAATAACTGGTCCGTTCTCCACAACCCACCATTCCCAAGGATCTCTTTTTAGATAGATCCTCATTCAGAACTTCCAGAAGTTATAATTTTTGATTCCAAACAGCAAAGGAGGTCTATTAGTTGATTGTCCTTCTTCATTGTTGTTCCCGAACTGTGCCATGTCAGAATCTTTCCCTACAAGTCACCTTTAAGACCAAGATAAGTAGAGCCAAGCTTTGATACCAAATGAAATTTATCTAGTCACACTTAGAAGGGGGGGGTTGAATAAGTGTGGGAACAATCTATGACCAACTTTTAAACTTTAAGTTAAATTATAACTTCAGGCTATTATAATGATTGAAATCAGTTTACTGAATTAATATAGCCTAATAAAGAAAATATCCTGCTGAATTTATATCTTAAGTAAAATACTTGATGTTAAAGAATTATCTTAATATAATATAAGTATTCAAATTTTAATTATTAAGATAATTAAAATAGCTTATGTGATTTTAAAGTAAAGCAAAAAATAAAATCAACACCAAGATTTTTTACGTGGTTCAGCTATTACCCTCTATCATAATAGCCTAGTCCACGTCCAATACCAACTAGTATTAGAGACTCACTTTTATTTATTTCTTTATAAATAAATACAGATTACAAAATAGATTCCAACAACAATTAATTAACAATTAATTTTCCTTGAGCTCTCTTGCTCCTTGTGCACCTATGCACTCTTCAAGCACCTTTGCTTCCTTGAACCTGTTTGTAAACCTTTTCTCTAATCCACTAGGATTAAAACCTTTAGACTACACTTAGTCTAAAATAGTAAATTCAATACAATATAGAGGTCTATGATCAATGCAAGAATAATCAATTTAACAATTAAAGGCTCAACTAAATGCAATGATCAATTAGCACACAATAGATAAACAATTAATTTATTACCGAATACCAGCTCAAATAATACCAGAAAATTAATTGCTTAGCTTCTCAAAAGGTTGCACTTGACAAAATCAGATTACTCAATAATAACAGAAATAAGTGCAATGAATATTTCGTGAGTTCTATTTTTCCAAACATCATAATACTCTTTTTATAGCCCACCATATAATATTACCGTGAAAAGGATAAGTTCTAATTTAATCTAATGACAGGATAATAACCAAGAAAATTAACATTATGAGTCCACAAAATCAACTGCTTTGTTTATAACATCTCCAACGGTAAAGCTTTGAACTAATCCACAATATTAACAAATATCCAAAATAAATTCCTGTTGGTTACGCAATTTGGATAACTCAGAAGACCACAAAAAGATAATCACTTTAATCAATTGACTTTCTCTCTCCATGCATTAACCAAGTGGCGTGTAAAAGAACACTGCATCAATTACTTATCATTTCCAACTTCCAAGACACGATTTCTTAGAAACCATAATTACCTCTTCCTTGAAAAATGTAAATATCAAATCACCAAAAAGGTAAATCTGCTTGTATACCATATATATATTCCCACGTGTATCAAGCCCAAAGAAACCATTTACTTTAGACATGCATACATAGAGATATATATGTCCACATGTAATCCAAGAATACCATTTAATAATATGCATGTGAAAATGTGTAACATAAAGTCATGCATAAGTCTAATCTCAAGTTATTAAAAAATTACCTTTTAGAATTTTTTTAAAACATTTTACATTTAAGACATATAACAAAATATAATGCAATAATGCAATAATATGTCCTAGAGCCTTTATATGAAAAATCAATTATTATGCAATTGACCTTACATTTGTCTCCTAGAAAGAAAAACTTTCTTCCTCCATTTGAAAATCTCATCATCATTCTTTTATCAACAGATACCTGAAACTTCATAAAATAATTTAGTATTTGAACATTTCATCATCAAAACCTAAGGATGGAATATGACAAAGTCAACAAAGTGTGTGCACATCCGAACTAAAATGATCTAAGTTAAGTCATACTGAGCACTTCCATATATTCAAAAGAAAAACATTGTCCTTGTGTGTGCACAACAAAATAACATCATTCAGTCTATTTATGAGCATTAAATGTGATAAAACTGTAACGATCGAGAAATTTATAATTTAATTTAAATCTTTATTGAATTAGATAAATATTTTAAATAATTTATTTATTGAGGAAATAAATAATTGATGAATTGTGGTGAATTAATTTAGTAACTAAATTAATTAATGTTAATTGAATTAAATAATGATAATTTTATTTGAAGGATTTAATTTAAGAAAATAATTAAATTAAATCAATTGCTTAATATTTAAAAAGATATTTAAATTAAGTGAATTGTTTAATATTAAATGAATAAATTAAATAAAATAATGAAAATCAGATATATAATTATTTATTATTTATTATAAGCATAATTATAATAAGAATATAATTCTTATAATTATAAATTATAAGCTATTAAAGTGGTTACATGTGTGACAAGTAAAACTATATGATATAAATATTATTTAAATAATTTAGTTATGGGATTTATGTGTTAGCCAAACAGGGCCTTGTGGCCTTTGGCTTATTTTAACTGGCGTCTTTTGTTTTCCTTAACTGAAAGAGAACGTGGGAGTCAGTTTATAATTCCTACGCATTATTTTCTAAGGCTTGGCTAGATAAACACAGAGGATTAGAGAGAACTTGAGAATAATCTCTGCGAATTATTAAGGGTTGAGGAAGGATTCTATCATCTTGCTAGTAGGAAATTCAAGATATAACTTATTCTTAAATTTTCAAGTTGGAGTTTGAAACTTAAAGTTCTCTGCAATGGATTTTTATGGAATTATTGTTTCATATGTTGATTATGTATATGTATACTCTTGATAAATTAGTTGGTTATCATCTGTTATTGTGTAATAGGTATCAAATTCGTGTAAAATTGGTGTGTAGGGAAGAAAATGAAATATCAGTGTTTTGTTCATATAAAGTAGCTTAGAAAGTACCAAATTTCTTGTTCAATATGTGATGTAATCTGTAATTTGATGGTGGATTGTGATAATATATTAAGAAACGAAAGCGGTGTAGTTTAAATCATGTCTATTGGTTAAGAAATGAATTTGTGGTAGTCAAATTCGTTACAAGTATAAAAATGAGGAAATTTGGGAAAAATATAGTTTTGATTCTTCAAAATAATGTTTATATAATGTTTTGTGTATAGAATGGTGTTTAGCATGTATAACTATAAATATGGCAAAGTTTTAGATGTTGAGGTGTGGTGATATTCTGTAAAATTGGGAATTTTGGCCAAAGCAGATTCTGTTTTTGAGGTTATGTAAAAAGCGAGTGCAGTGCATCAGCATGCAATATTAAGCTGGCGTACTTGCATTGTTGATTGGTAAGCGCAACATTTAAGCGTGGATAGCGATAGGCCCATGTATTCTTGGCATGTAACATGAAAGTGGCTCGTCATGAAAGTGAAGTCTCAGCTTAATTGCGAGTCATGCGTGAATCGACTTTGGTTAGTTTAACATGTATGTTAAGGATATTAAAACTGAAAGTGGACTACAATAAGAAATTGTAAGGTGTTATAATACAAAGTGTAAAAGAGTTTTAGGTGATTGTTAATTGAGTTATATAATGAAACTAAAAGTGATGTTTTCAAAAGTTAGAAATGAACGAGTAAGTTATGTTGGCTCGTAATGCGATTTCAGATTCGTTAATTATGTTAACCTAAATGGTTAGGTACTAGGTTAGGGTTATGACCTAAATGATTGTTTAATATCCATAGTGTTAATATTCATACAACTAATTGTTGTTGCGATTGTAATACTATGTGTAGGGTAATTGGAGGTTATTATACACTTGTGTAGCTTACAAATAAGGCAAGTTTCTAAACCTTAACTCTTTACGTTGAGCAAGCTTTCAAACATCATTCTTTTCATATTGAATGCATGTTCCCATTCCTAAATTGTTATTGTACAAGTTCCTAAAAATTCTTGTAAGTTTGAGTAAGCCTAGTTTATCTTGAGTATGTTTGTGCAAGCTCTTGTAACCTAATTCGTTACATCGAGCGAGCTTTACTTTCTTTATTATCGTTCGAAGCATATTTTATTCTAATACATTGATTCATAGAAGATTGTTCTAACTCCTTTGAATATAGCACTTTGCATGTAAATCATGTTATTCAGTTATATATATATATTGTTGATATTCGATCTTTGACTTTAATAGCTTTATTCAGTTATACATTCTCGTACTAAACCTTTGTTGATGGAAGTTAACTAGTGTTCTAAAATTCTAGAGACACTGATAAGCTAGTTCCAAACTAAACTTTCTTTAGTGCGGAAATTCTAAATTCAAACTGAGACGAACAACCCTATCATAGGGGATTTTTGTACACGTAACGTTTAGATGTTTGTGCATAATACATGGTACAAAGGGCTGATCCCCCTAAGTACGCTAAGAAGGTCTTTACAGCCTAATGACTATTAAGGTTAAGGTAATAATACCTAAATACCAGAGACATAGTTCGTGGTCTTAAGACCCTCAAACATTGATTTTGAATTTGTTCTCTATTCTTGATCTGTAGAACAAGTTCATTATTGTTTAGCATTTGTTGTTCATTTCCATGTTGTGATTATTACTACTTCGTATATCAGTGAGAAATTGTTTGCTCACTCTTGCATTTAACACTGCAGCTAAAGATGAGAAAGTCGATGAGCCGTCTACTAGCAAAGGAAAGGGCAAGATGTCCAAATGTTGAAGACATATGAGAATTTTATTTTAATGATTTATATTAAAAACTTTTTTTAATATATGATGTATTCCGCAAACTGATGTAATAATTTTAAGGTTAGATTACCTGGGATTTATTGTGAGATGATGATGTAACCCTTTAATGGGAAAGATAATTGTTTAAGTTATTTAAATTACGTCTTTATCCTTTGATTATGGGTAGTTAGATGTAATAGTTTTGATAAGTGAGCACCAAATCCTGTGGGAATGATGCACCTAGATTTGGGGGTGCCACAGGTTGGTATTAAAGCTTTAGGTTATGAACCTTAGGTGGGGAAACCTTAGGAAGTAACCTTTAAGGAAATAGAAAACATAGAGGTTGTGAGACCCCAAAGTTTATGAATAAAGATTTAAATTTCTCGAAATATATTTTTTAAATATTATGATGTGGATTTGATATAATGTTATAGTTGTGGGTAATATTTATAAATTTTGTAAAGTACGCCAGTTGTTATATAATATTCGATTGGTCGGGGAATATTCATTTTAATAGGGAATATTCGTACGACGGCACAATCATTGGTGGACCCCACAATGGAATTATTGTCGGATTGAGAAAACGATAAAAATATTTAAAATAACAACGGAAGTTTTACCGTTAATGTAACGCCCCCAAATTCGGGTATCTTCCAACCCGGCAGATGGTGCATCACGGTACTACCATTCATACATTCATTCAATTGAAAAGCCTCAAAGAACGAACATAACTTCTATAATTTCAAAGTATTATTTACATTTCCCAGGTTCTATGCCCATTACAAAGGTTCTTTGTCATAATATCAAATACATTACAACAATAGACCTATACTATTACAAGACAACTTAATAATTTGCCTTAGCCTTTCCTTTATCTTTATTCGATCCTTCGGGACGTTCAGTCTTAGCTGCATTCATATGGTTCAAGCAAGAGTGAGCATAACTAGCTCAACAAGTATAATAATTTCAATAACAACATGCTTGATACATATGAATCGTATATCTTCGATAACTAAACAATAGTTATGAAGTACTATTGATGATTCAAAATAGCACTTCATCTTTCTTTCAAAATGTTTTACAATAATCACAATATTTAGTAAAACATTCACTCCGGTCAAAGACCTCGAGTATTCATTCTTTCTTTAAAAAGGACAACCCGGAACTCAGTCCATAAGCCCGGTATTACTTACGAGCACTTCTAGGTGATCAGCCTATTGTACTCTATGTTGATCAACACTACATCCATTAAACGTATGTACGTTTAATCATTTGGCAACCTCACGTGCTCTCGTCGCTGCTTAACCGACAAAAAAATTTGTTTAACATTTCAGTCTTCTTTTGAAAACCATATCAAGTAGTTGACAAAAGATAACAACATTTGATAACAGATGAACAGATTATTAATAATCCATTCAATATATCAAGTCTAGCCAAAGGAATTGGCTTTAACTTTAACATACTTCAATTCATGTGTAAGGATACATAAACTTCAAAAACTTGTTCAGATTGAACTGAGACAATAGTTAGAATACTTGCCTTTAGCGTCTACTACGGTATATTTACTTTATGATTGAATCTTTCAAGTCTCTACAACACATGATCATATAACGCCTTACATTAGGTCATATATAATCAAGTATGTATATGACTATATCTTACCCTTCATCTCAATCTAATTATGTATTAGATTTGATTACCATCAATTCTGGTTTATCATTCTACTTGCATTCATAGTTGAATAGGTTATTACCAACCTTTACACATTACTCTTAAGGGTTAACAATGTTACTTCAAGTTCCTTAAGGTAGGTTTACTTTAAACTAATCATATTCTCTTACTTTACATTCATGTCTATTCTTCACCATCTTTCATTAAGGATCGGCATCATATGCATACCATTACATGTGTTACATCTCATGCCGCATGTTGTGAAAGTTAACAATGAAGGTGTCCTGACTTGGCCATGCTATGATGCGAAGTCCTTACTTACTCGATTAAGCACCGCGGCACTTACACTTTCCAAAGATGTTTGGGTCTTGTACATGGCGCTATGGCGTGAACAATTTGCCTTGGCGCCGCGGCGCAAGCTCTGTGCACCAGAAAATTTTTCAAGCTTAAATTTTTTTGTGAACTTCCCGGACGCATAACTTCTTTGTTATAAGTCCGAATTGGCTCGTTCAAAAGCTTACAGTTCACAAAGTATGTAATCTACGCGTTCATGCAAGAATTTTATCTATTTGACTTCATTTTCTAAAAATTCACCTATTGGTTCATTTTTAACGAAAACAATAAACGTTCATGAACGTTCAATGCTCGTTTCTTCGTTCTAAGTCGGAATCCGGTCATTTTCAAGTCTGCAACTCTAGAATGCCAAATATGACTTGTCTCCATCGAAAAACAACGTTTTTGAGTTCAAACACAAAATTTGACTTTAAATCCAAGAATTTTACGAATTCGACGATTATCGTCCAATCGTGCAATTTCCAGCAAATATTCATTCTTATGATTTGTCCAACATTACAAATGACTTTCATTCATTGTGTGAACATCTCAACATACTTATTACAACAACTTATATTCATTGTTGGATTTTGACTTATTTCTTTGTGAGCTTATAACTTATTAAATTATAAACTACTTATGACATCATTGCCCATAACTTATGATAATTAGAGTTTCTTAATCATCATATTTATATGTTCTTAACATATCATATCATTCATGTTTACATGATATAAATTCATATAAACCCTTACCTTTTCATACTAACATTCATGGTTAACTTATAATAAGTTCGTAACTTTTATAGGTTCAAATGACTTATTTCCAACTTATATGGTTTAAGTTCATTGCTTACTCATTCATCTTACTTCTTAACATTCACGTTCCTTAATCCAAGCTTTTCTTATCAACCTATCATGATAGAGATAGAAGATAATTGGAGAAGGGATCTTACTTTTGAAGTTCTTGATAAGTAGCTTCTTCTTCTTCTTGACTTATGGAAGTTAACTTATTTGTAACTTAAACTCTCTACCAATTAAGCACTTTGAAATAGCTAACTTGTTTGAACAAGTGTTAAATGGCTAGCAAGGCTTCTCTATTTATAGAACTTGTAAGTTTAGGGTAGATTAGTCTTAACACTAAGCCACCTCCTTACTATTCATTGGTTGGCTAACACAAAACTTATCCTTTACTTGATCATTACTCATTTAACATGGTCATTACATAACTTGGTCACCACTCATATATCTTGATAACCACACATTAATCACATTAATATGGTTTGCCCCATGGGTTTGTCAACTCATGGATTCTAGCTTGGGCTTGGATTAAATAAATCCTTGGGCTTTGCTTTAACAAACACTCACATGTTTATTAATTCAATAGTTGGGCCTTAACCTTAATTGACTTGGGCTTGTACAAAATCCCAACCAATTCTTTACAAGTCCATTAATATTACATAATACATATACATATAGTTTATGCATTTATTCTCGTACTCCAATTCATATAGAATTTATATACGATAATTCATCCTTCATACAACTCGTATAATACATCGTATTATACTTGTTTTCATTCCTTTGCACAATACCAAAGTATCATACAATTATTACTTTACTCATTTCTACTTCGCTTTACTTAACGTTTATAACTTAAGTTCGCAAGCGAAATATTACGTTTTCCATAACTAGATTATTATTATATAATCCGTCTTACCTTAATATTCTATCATTACGTATTTCTCGGAAATTCAAAAATAAATCCCGAGCAAATACCGATGAATAGTGTTTTTTGGAGAATTTCTCAGAAAACTTTCATTTTCGTCTTAGAAATTCAAACACTTTAATTCCTTCACGTAGCTCAAATAGTACGACATTCCAATATCAATAGGTTATAGAATGACAACCATCTTGATAACATATAGAATATAATTTTATTATTATTTAATTTAATAAAAATCATTTTACAATAAGATCTGAATTTCTCGGTCGTTATGGTTAACTGTTGAAACACCCGGTGTTAAAAGTACAGGAATATGTGTGGTTGCATAGTATCACATGGTATTGATTATTGATGCTTACGTGAGAAGTCACTCAGTTTTGTTCAATTATTACTTCAGTAATTGTTGCATAGTATCTCACGTTAATTGATTCAATTATTGTCGATATTTTATATATTATTAAATCAATAATTGAGATGACGAAGTTATTAATATTATTATTTGCAATATTAACGATGTCTAGAAGTTCTGCCAAGGAGAGGTTTGGTCACCTAATTGCGCGCCAATAGGGAGAAATCCTTATTGGAAAGCCCCCTCTTTCCTGGGAATGACCTGGTCGATTAATAGTGTGAATTATAATAATGATGATGAAGTTTTGTTTTATTAGTATTATTAATGTAATAAAATAGAAAAGCTTTTTATATAAAACAAAATACTTTTATAAAGGTATTCGTTTTATTAAACTATAAATAGAATATATTATATTCTATTATGCATAGTATTTTGCATAGTAAAATCTTTTTATATAAAACAAAATACTTTTATAAATTTATTCATTTTATTAGACTATAAAAGAATATATTATATTTTATTATGTATAGTGTTTGCATAATGCCTGCATAGTGTTTTTTTAGTAAAAAATCTTTTAATATAAAACAAAATACTTTTATAAAGTTATTCGTTTTATTAGATTATAAATAGAATATATTATATTTTATTTAAAAGATTTTGTTATTAGAATATTTTATAGTAAACCAACTGGACCGTCTGCTTAAAAAGTAAATCAATCTGGACCGTTCAGGAATTAGTTACTATTCAGTCCATTCTCCTATAAATAGAAGCTCATTCCTTCATTATTTCTTACGAATTCACTGAAACACTAGAGAGAGAAACTATAGAGAGAAAGAAGAAAAGTATTCTGCTACTTCACTACTCATATATCCAGTTATTCTAAGGTAAGGGGTATTATTCTTTCGTATTCATGAAGAGAATTATTTTGTTTTAATACTCGTAAGAGTTGTTATTCCATTCTTCATTATTATGTTGGAATAACTTTTATTTATCACAATCTGCGCATACATGGTGAAATCCTTCATTATTCCATTCTTTATTATTACATTGGAACATCCTGTCTATGCGCTTTACATGACTGGTTCCGTTATTTATTATTCTGTTGGAACATCCTGTTGATGCAATTTACTTTGACCTAGTTTCGTTATTTATTATTCTCATTGGAATATCTTGTCGCAATGCGTTCTGCATGACTGGTTCCGTTATTTATTATTACGTTGGAATAACTTTTATCTATCGCGGTCTATCGCATGCCCGATGATTTCTTTTGTTATTCCATTCTTTATTATACTCAGTTGGTTAATGTTTTGACTTTTATACTCCATGAAAATAGTGGAATATCTTTCATATTTGCGCTTCATCCAGTATCTTTCCATAGAAATATTCTTCTGAGCATTCTTGAGTTTTACCCCACAAAGCAGTATCATGTTGACAATTTGGACGTTATTGGTTCCTGGATAAATTAATTCTTGAACTTATTTTATTGAATTCTTATATCATTGTCATCATTCTCATGTTTATATTATGTTGAAAGTCATCTGTGGCCTGTAGTGCATAGATGGACTTGGTATGATTATGACCAGGGATTATTCGGTATAATCATGACCGTAATATTACAAATGATGTGGTAAAAGTCCTCATTGGCCCATAGTGCATTGATGGATAGTTGTTGGCATGATCATGACCATTGATGAATACACGAATATCCTTGGCCCGTAGTGCATGGATAATTTGTGGTTGTGATACTAATGAATATCCTTGGTAGTAGTGTAGGGATGATGTGGATTATTTATTAAGTTGAGTCCCAGCGATAAAAGTGATGAAAAACCTTTTAAATCATAAAAGATAGTAGATTTTATTCTCTACTTGACTCTTTTAATGGATTGCTTGTTCCGCTGCAGTTAAACTTGATGTTTATTATATTGTATCAGTTTAACACTGTTGAAGGCTAACGATAATTTATTCTGTATTATCTTAGTCATAATATTTCTTATTGGGCTAGTTGAGCTCACCCTTTTACTTTCATTGTTCTCTTCAGGAAATGAGAATGTAGCAGCGACTAGTCGGGGAACTAAGTGACGGTCCAGATAATAGCATTAGTAGTCCTCACTATTTTGTTAAATAGTGTGATAATAAATGTAATGGGGACTCAATTGAGTGTGAATATTGTCTAGATGACAATATTTGTATTAAAACTCACAGCATATGTTTTGTCGTATTTTACACGACTATTGTATAATTAATTTGTATTTGAATTTTGTACCATGTATTTGGCGACTTAAGATGGGTGATGTATACCTATTTTGGGGGTGTCACAGTTGGTATCAAAGCTTAGGGATATGATCCCTGGCTGAGATGTGAGGCAAGAACTAGGAGGGAGAGAGGGGGAATTCCTTCGCTAGTATGACCTGCCTAAGTTTATTTCGTATTTAATTGGTCGGTCAGAGTATAGGGATAATATGTGATATGTTAATTAACTCTTGTTTTGTGGCAGCTGAAAATGTTAACAATGGAGTGAATGAGATCGTGGAGACACCTTTAATCACCAACTGGGATAATGTGATGTCAGGCGAAGAAGGAATTAGAGATATCCATGTGGTGAGTGAAGAATTGATAGTTGCACCCGAGATATTCACAGAGGTAGTAACTGAGAGTGAGGAAGAAGAGGAACCTGAGGATAATTTATTAGGAGAATTTTATGATCGAAATTTAGAATTGCAAAATCGTGTTCATAAGTTAGAAGAGCAGGCTGAAGAATGGTAGACGGTCATGGAACAAAAGGATGCAACAATTCAAGCTTGTGTTACCCGATATGTGATGCTTGAACAGAAGCACTCTTTAGCAGAGTATAAGATGATAAAGATGGAATCTGAGCTGAAAGAAGAAACAACTGAACGAGTGAGAATGAGTGATGCATGGGTAAAAGTCGTACGACGCGTTGATACTGTGGAAAGAGATGTCCGATCTAAGAAGGCTAAAATAGATGATATGTATTTCTCTTTTTGGACAACAATTGAGAGAACCCAACATCGAGTTTTGAATTACCCGGTACATTGCTGTCAACCCCAATTTGATATGGATCGAAGATTAATGATTCAGATCATGAAACAGGAGTATGATAAAGCAGTTGAGGGTGGAATATGCCCTATAGAAAAGTTAATTTCAATGGTAGTTATTGTAACGCCCCGAAATCCAGTCTATCTTCACACCCGAATTCCGTACGTCACGAGTACATCATTCATCCAAATATACATTATTATATATTGAAATATAACAACATACATTCTAAAATCCCAGGTTCTAAAACCTTATAACCTTTCTCATTACAAATAATGATAATTACATTATTCCATTCATCTTACAAGAGTGACTTTATCCGCCACCAAGGATACATAACAGTTCATTAAACTAGTCTATAGTTTTAATTTTTATTTTTCTACATTACAAGTCTTCACTTGATCTTCTCGCTCATTCACATTCTGAATGGTACTTCATCTGGATACCGACAGCTTGATCTATACGGGATCCTTAAGTTCTTCTAACATCGTTCACTGAAAATATTTTTCATTTAAAGCAAGTGTGAGCATTCAATTTCCCAGCAAGTCATAGTAGTTGAACATACAACTTCAAGAGTTTAACATTCCTTTGGAACTTCGATAACCGAACAAAGGTTATGAAGCAGCTTGAACAATAGGAATAATGTCGATTCCTATCACTTTAAAATATTAGTCGCATTCACTTTGAAATACTTTCATTCTCTAGTCTCTTTCATACACATTCCGTCTGGCTAGAATCAATAGCACAGACTTAACAATAACAGTTCATGTGATGAAAACAGGTATACATCACCCATCTTGAGTCGCCAAATACATGGTACAAAAATACAAAATATAACTTAATAATACAACTGTCGTGTAACATACGACAAAACATAAGATGAGAGTTTAAACAAGAATATTGCCTTATAGACAATATCCACTCTCAATGGAGTCCTCATTACATTTATTGTCACACTATTTAACGGAATTGTGAGAACTACTAATGCTATCATCTGGACCGTCACTCCGTTTCCCGACTCGTCCCAGCTATATTCTCATTTCCTGAAGAGAACAGTGAAGGAAAGGGTGAGCTCAACTAGCCCAGTAAGAAATATTATGACTAAGATAATGCAGAATAAATTATCATTAGTCTTCAATAATGTTAAACGGATAAAATACAATAGACATCAAGTTTAACTGCAACGTAACAAATAATCCATTAAAAGAGTTAAGTAGAGAATAAAATCTACTATCTTTTACGTTTTAAAAAGTTTTTCATCACTTTTATCGCTGAGACTCAGCTTAATAAATAATCCACATTATCAAATCATCCCTGCACTACAGGACAAGGATATTATTTAGTATCACGACCACGAATTATCCATGCACTACGGGCCAAAGATAATCGTGTTTTCATCAACGGTCCTGATCATGCCATAAAACAATTCATCTTTGCTCCCTTGGCTGAAGAGAATCCATAGCCATAATCATACCAAAAACTATCCATCAATGCACTACGGGCCAATGAGACTTTTTCCATATCATTTGTAACATTACGGTCATGATTATACCGAATAATCCACAGTCATAATCATACCAAGTCCATCTATGCACTCTGAGCCACATATGACTTTCAACAAAATATAAACATGAGGATGATGACAATGATATAAAAATTCAATAAAACAAGTTCAAGAATTAAATTATCCAGGAACTAATAACATCCAAATTGTCAACATGATACTTCTTTGTAGAGTAAAATTCAAGAATAATATTCATGCACCAAAAATAATTTGGACAGAAAAAAATCAATTTTTCGTCGTGAATAGTACTTCGGGAATAGTATCTCGTGAATACTAACCCGACATGAAAAGTACTCTAAAAACCCGAGTGAATAATATTCGGGTGAATAGTAATTTTGGTGAATAGTAACTCATGAATAGTATTCCGGCATGAAAAGTGCCCCAAATACCCGAGTGAATAATACTAGAGTGAATAGTAACTGGGTGAATAGTAACCCGTGAATAGTAACTCGTAACCGAAAATACCAAATAAAAGTATATTTCATGACGAGTATAGAAGTCAAAACTTTAACCAACTGAGTTTAATAAAGAATGGAATAACAAAAGAAATCACCGTGCATGCGGTACTTCGCATAGATAGGTTATTCTAACAGAATAATAAATAACGGAACCAGGTCAGGCGTAATACGTACCGACAGGATATTCCAACAGAATAATAAAGAATGGAATAACAACAGAAATCACTATGCATGCGGTACTTCGCATAGATAGGTTATTCCAACGAATAATAAATAACGAAACCAGTGCAGGCGTAAAACACACGCATGGGATATTCCAACGAGAATATTAAAGATTTAACTAGGTCCCATAAAAGCGCATGAGCGTGGATATTCCAACAACATAATAAAGAATGGAATAATGAATAAATTTCACCAAGTATAGGGTAGCAGCACAGTATACAAAGTTATTCCAATGTAATAATAAAATAATGGAATAACAGAAGAATTTCACCAAGTATAGGATAGCCCGCATATACAGGTTATTCTAACAAAATAATAAATAATGGAATAACAGAAGTTCTCTTCATGAATATGAAAAAAAATAATACCCCTTACCACAAAAAGAAGATCGGATCTTTGGAATAGTGAGGTAGCGAGCTTCTTTCTTCTTTTTCTCTATAGATTTCTCTCTATAATAATGGCTCTAAAGCTTTAGTGAATTGATGAGAAATGAAGGAAGAATGAGCTTCTATTTATAGGAAAACATAGTTCGATAATTGCACGTTTTGGGGATCAAAAAATTATAGTACAATACCTCCAACTTTTCTTTCATTTTTAATCTAGTCATGTAAGTATTATCAAACTTGCACCACCTCCCCTAATAGTAAATCATGCGAATCAATAGTAAATCATTTGAATCAATAGTTCTAGACATGTGAAAAAATTAATTACAATATAGTACCTCCATCTTTAACTTAGTCATGCAAGTATTATCAATCTTGCACCAACTCCCCTAATAGTAAGTGAATGTGACTCAATAGTACACACATGTGAATAAATAGTTATATAAGCATTTGAATAAGTAGTAATTAATTGCTGATTTATCCGATAAATTACCCGATTTGTCAATATTACCACCAGACATCAATTATCATCGGAATAAATATCAATTTCAATTAACACCAATAATCCTAACACAATGGAACTATCAAATTCATCTTTAATCAACACGAACTTATTCATCATTAATATTATAACTCACAATATTTAACAACCAAGTCGTTCCCAGGAAAGAGGGGGCTTTCCAATAAGGATTTCTCCCTATTGTCGCGCAATTAGGTGACCAAACCTCTCCTTGACAGAACTTCTAGACATTGTAAATATTATAATTTAATAATATGAATAACTTTGTCGTCTCAATTATTGATTTAATAATATATAAAATATTATGCAGATGATATTGTGACAATAATCGAATCAATAATATGAGAGATATGATGTAGCAATTACTATAGCAATAATTAAGTATAACTGAGTGACTTGTCACGTAAGCATCAATAATCAATACCGTGTGCTACTATGCAACCACGCGTATTACTGTACTTTACCTACCGAGTTGTTCAACAGTATTAACGATAAAACTTCCGCCATTATTTTCATAAAAATATTTTTGTTGTTTTCTCAATCCAACAATAATTCTGTTGTGGGGTCCACCAATGATTGCGCCGTTGTACGAATATTCTCTGCTAAAATGAATATTCCTCGACCAATTGAATATAATATAACAACTTGCATACTTTTCAGAATTTATAAATACTACCCACAACTATAACATTATATCAAATACACACCATAACATTAAAAAAAAAAATTCGAGAAATTTAAATCTTTATTCGTAAAATTTGGGATTTTACAATCTCCCCTCCTTATGAAATTTCACCCTCGAAATTTATGTACGTACCTGGTATGCCAAACAGATGAGGACACTTCGTCCGATTCTAACTCTTGAGATATAACCTTTGAGTGTTGAATACATTCCAGGATTTTAACAGGTACATCTTTATACGTTAATTATCCGCTATCTCGTCCGGTTCTAAATCAATAATGTGGTTCAGGTTGTCCACATATTTACGTAACATCGATACGTGAAAAACGTTATGAACACGCGACATACTTGACGGTAAAATGAGTCTATAAGCCATAGTTCCTACTTAATCGAGGATTTCAAATGGATCAATTAAATCGAGGGTTGAGATTTCTTCTCTTCTTCGATTCTTGCTTCTAGAATAACGCCCTTTTGAACCTTCTTCTTCACATTCATCAGTTCTGAGTATTTAACTTGAGCGGCTTTAACTTTATCGATTAAAGTCGATTCTACTCGTATATTCGTTATCTTCACGCGGGTTCATATATTCGCACTCGTAAACACATACGATCTTCTACTCAACGCATCAGCTACCACGTTCGCTTTTCCATGATGGTATCGAATGTACGATCGTAATCTTCAATAGCTCGAGCCAAAGTCCTTGACGCATAATACGTTCATTTCAGGTGAAGAAATATTTATGGGTTGAAGAAATGGGTTTTGTACTGGGGTCAATACAAAATTTGATTTCACGCTCTAGGGGTAGGCTAAGAAGTCTTCACGAATATGCCATGAAATTTATTAACGATAGAAATATCATTTAAAACTGCGACTCTCATCTAAGACTTGGATAGCACATGTAATGAAGGTTTCTCCTAACAGAGTTTCAACAGATAAGTCAAAGTCTAATCTCTCCGGAGTCAAATTTAAACGTTGAACGCAAGCAAGAGATAAAAGAATGGGTAGAACCAATATCTAATAAGGTATAGACTTCGCAAAAATTTATAATTAACTAACCTGCTAACTAACCGTTCGGGTTACTCGCTTTTGAGAAGTCACAAAAACGCTCTTCCTGAACCATCGACTTTGTTTTATGCATGTTCGCCTTTGGTGCCATCGTCCCAGCTGGACTTGACTTCACTATACGACAAAATCGAGCTAAATGACCTTTTCTTCTTGAAATTTCCACTTCTATTATCTTGGCCATGATTACCACCAAAGTGGTTACCATTCCTGGCATGATAATTTCCCCCATGATGGTTATCATTGTTCCGATGGTCGCTTTGCCCCTTAGAATACGATTATTATCATGTTGTTGGTCGTTGCCTTTTGGTTGTGCTATCTCATTATCTCGCTCTAATAACTGAGCCATATTCACAACATCTGAATATAAATAAAGTTTATGAGAAATGAGGAATTGACATATATCGGGTTTCAAACCTCTTAGAAACATTCGCGTCATTCGCTCCTCATTATCGAGCAAATGGGATGCAAACCGGGATAACTCCGTAAACTTAGCCTCGTACTACGATACGGTCATATTATTTTGCTCCATTGCTTATCTCAACATTTTCAGATGCTATTTTCAAACACTGTCACAAAACAAGGGTTAATTGACATATTACATATTATCCCTATACTCTGATCGACCAATTAAATACCAAATAAACTTAGGTAGGTCATACTAGAGGAATTCCCCGTCTCTCCCCTCCTAGTTCTTGTCTCACATCTCAGCCAGGGATCATATCCCTAAGCTTTGATACCAACTGTGACGCCCCCAAAATAGGTATACATCACCTAACTTGAGTCACCAAATACATGGTACAAAAATACAAAATACAACTTAATAATACAACTGTCGTGTAACATACGACAAAACATAAGCTGAGAGTTTAAACAAGAATATTTCCTTATAGACAATATCCACTCTCAATGGAGTCCTCATTACATTTATTGTCACACTATTTAACGGAATAGTGAGGACTACTAATGCTATCATCTGGACCGTCACTCTTGTTCCCCGACTAAGTCCCAATTATATTCTCATTTCACGAGAATAAAGTGAAGGAATGGGTGAGCTCAACTAGCCCACTAAGAAATATTATGACTAAGATAATGCAGAATAAATTATCATTAGTCTTCAACAATGTTAAACTGATAAAATACAATAGACATCAAGTTTAACTGCAGCGGAATAAACAATCCATTAAAAGTGTCAAGTAGAGAATAAAATCTACTATCTTTTAGGATTTAAAAAGTTTTTCATCACTTTTATCGCTGAGACTTAGCTTAATAAATAATCCACATCATCAAATCATCCCTGCACTACAGGCCAAGGATATTATTTAGTATCACGACCACGAATTATCCATGCACTATAGGCCAAAGATAATTGTGTTTTCATCAACGGTCTTGATCCCTTGGCCGAAGAGAATCCATAGCCATAATCAAACCAAAAACTGTCCATCAATGCACTACGGGCCAATGAGGACTTTTTTCACATCATTTGTAACATTACGGTCATGATTATACCGAATAATCCCTGGTCATAATCATACCAAGTCCATCTATGCACTACAGGCCACATATGACTTTCAACAAAATATAAACATGAGGATGATGACAATGATATAAGAATTCAATAAAAAAAGTTCAAGAATTAAATTATCCAAGAACTAATAACGTCCAAATTGTCAACGTGATACTTCTTTGTAGAGTCAAATTCAAGAATAATATTCATGCACCAAAAAAAATTTGGACAGAAAAAAATTAATTTTTTGTCGTGAATAGTACCCCGTGAATAGTACTTCAGGAATAATATCTCGTGAATAGTAACCTAACATGAAAAGTACTCCAAATAATCGAGTGAATAATATTTGGGTGAATAGTAATTTTGGTGAATAGTAACCCATGAATAGTAACTCGTGAATAGTATTCTGGCATAAAAAGTGCCCCAAATACCCGAGTGAATAATACTAGAGTGAATAATAACCGGGTGAATAGTAACTCGTAACAGAAAATACAAAATAAAATGATATTTCATGATGAGTATAAAAGTCAAAACTTTAACCAACTGAGTATAATAAAGAATGTAATAACAAAAGAAATCACCATGCATGCGGTACTTCGCATAGACAGGTTATTCCAACATAATAATAAATAACGGAACGAATTCAGTATAATACGCCGCGACATGATATTCCAACAGAATAATAAAGAATGGAATAACAACAGAAATCACCATACATGTGGTACTTCGCAAAGACAAGTTATTCCAACAGAATAATAAATAACGGAACCAGGCCTGGCGTAAAACACACAGACATGATATTCCAACAGAATAATAAAGACAGAATCAGGTCCGACATAAAACGCACAGACATGATATTCCAACAACATAATAAAGAATGGAATAACAGAAGAATTTCACCAAGTATAGGGTAGCCCGCGTATACAGGTTATTCCAACAGAATAATAAAATAATGGAATAATAGAAGAATTTGACCAAGTATAGGATAGCCCGCGTATACAGGTTATTCCAACAGAATAATAAATAATGGAATAACAGAAGTTCTCTTCATGAATATGAAAAAAATAATACCCCTTACCTCAAAAGAAGACTGGATACTGGAATAGTGAGGTAGCAGACTTCTCTTCTTCTTTTTCTCTATAGATTTCTCTCTATAATAATGGCTCTAAAGCTTTAGTGAATTGGTGAGAAATGAAGGAAGAATGAGCTTCTATTTATAGGAAAACATAGTTCGATAATTGCACGTTTTGGGGCTCAAAAAATTATAGTACAATACCTCTAACTTTTCATTCATTTTTAATTTAGTCTTGTAAGTATTATCAAACTTGCACCACCTCCCCTAATAGTAAATCATGCGAATCAATAGTAAATCATATAAATCAATAGTTCTAGACATGTGAATAAATTAATTACAATATAGTACCTCCATCTTTAACTTAGTCATGCAAGTATTATCAATCTTGCACCAACTCCCCTAATAGTAAGTGAATATGACTCAATAGTACACACATATTACTGTACTTTAACTATCGAGTAGTTCAACAGTATTAATGGTAAAACTTCCGCCGTTATTTTCATAAAAATATTTTTATCGTTTTCTCAATCCGACAATAATTTTGTTGTGGAGTCCACCAATGATTGCGCCGATGTACGAATATTCCCTGCTAAAACTAATATTCCTCGACCAATCGAATATAATATAACAACTTGCATACTTTGCAGAATTTATAAATACTACCCACAACTATAACATTATATCAAATACACACCATAACATTAAAAAAAATATTTCGAGAAATTTAAATCTTTATTTGTAAAATTTGGGATTTTACAGTTCATGTATAAATAGAACATGCTCATATTGAACAGTTCAATCACAGAACAGTTCATATCATAGAAACACCAAAGTGTTCACATTGTGGCATAAGGCCTCATACACTCTACCACCCTGCACAAATATCATACATTTGCATATAGACAGAACTTCTCAAGTTCAACATCTGAGAAGTTTTAGAAACTAGCATTCATTTAAAATATGAATGAAGTTAGGAAACTTGCCTTACGCCCAGCTACAACTTACGTTAAATTGTTCATTCCAATCCCTATAACACATAAGGAAATAACACATACACCAATTAGTCATATACATGACTTACACATTGGTTTACTTAACTTTACTTCTTAAGGTTCACGTTCTTGCAATATAATTTTACGCGACTAACTTTCATTACCGGTTTACAGCTTCATGACATACGGAGATGTCTTACTCAAAACGTTCATCATCTTTGATGATTCACATTCTTATCTTCTTCTTATAACTTCTCTAGGACTCAGCACACATCGCTTCTCTACTAGTATTCCATATGGTACTCTGAGTGGTTTCCTACAAACAACAAACAAACAAGCTCCCGTCTCATCTACACTTCCATCACAGTGAGTTAGATCGGTTGCAAGTTTCGTATATACCTTCGCTCTCTGAAGGAATTATTTAGCCCAGCTCCCATATGTCAACCATCAAAGGTTACGATTGCACCACAACCTAAACTTATCTTAACTTATACGAACTATTAAATTATAATGTTCGTTAAGTCAATTTCTTATTCCTTATGGCTTTCTGACAAATAAATGTCATACCTCAGGATTTATTCTTTATCCGACTCACATTCGGCCTTCATTAATCTTATTACTGTTCGATACGGCTTTCTCGATACCATTCATATCTTACTTATTACCTTCGTCAATGTCTATGTCATACAACCAGGGTATACTTATCACGTTCGTCTAACGCGAATATGATTCACGAGGATTGTTTACGTATTCAACGGTCATGTTGCTCATCTCTTAACCTCTCATTCAACCTTTACTCAAGGTTTTAATCGCTTTCAATCGTTATTCATCCCATGAACCCCATGTTCTTTATTCTTTCTTAACATCGAAGCCATACTGATCGTTGTATGCTAAGACCGATCGTTCATCACAACAACATTGCATTCACAACGTCTATACGCTTTACATTCATCTCTCATTACCACAACATAACATCGAAATGTTATTCATTACTTTCGTCACTCAACATCTAAGGAATCACAATCATAGCAATCCCTCACGTTCATTATTGCGACTACGATCCCTGGATCTCGGTTCCGTAATCCACAATTACATTCTTTTAATCTCGATTAATCTTTCTGTTCAAACTTCATTAAAGGTTTAAAACACTTGATTAAGTGTTACATTAGGCGAACTACATGTTCATATTTCTTTCTTGCACATCCACCAGCAGTTGAGCACTTAAAAGCTCATTACTGGCCTTTTTCCCTGTACCGACGCTGCGGTGCCACTCTCTTCACTAAGACTCGCGCTGCGGTACAAGTTAGAAGTGTTTGGCTTTCCGATGCAGCACTCTGGCAGCCACCTTACAAGGCATATGTCAAGCCATGGCTGAAGCCCTTCTTCTCAAATTTTTTTCTAAGTGTTAACTTCATTTTGAGACGCTTACTTTCTGATCTCATAACTTCTTCATTATAACTCGGAACGAGATTGTTCCTAAGCCATTTTCTTCCTTATCTTACTATTCAAGGCTTAAGGACTAAGTTAACTTAGCCCTCAAGTTTGCTTAGCCCTTAAGTTTCGTAGTTCCGTCTTTTGGGTTTCGTCCGACAGTTTTAAAAACTGCGATTCTCGGAATCCAAATATTTTTGGATATTTCATCTTTCCTTTACCGATAAACTTTTACGTATTCTTCGGATTTCTGAAAAACTGAAAAACACTTTTTGGCGTTAAGCGTTTTCCTTCACATTTTACCCTAACATAGTTAAACGAGTGAAAAGTACATAGCAGTACTTTTCGTCATTTTTATTTTATCCGATTTCTGCACGTTTTTTGAGAAAAACTTTTATCGGCTTACTTAACTTTTCACGATATATTATTGTCAAATCTTTTGACGGAATGTCATTTCGACATACTGAACTATCGGAAAGGCTTAGGTTATTCCAACCCTAACCCTTAGGTTTCGTCGGGTTAATAGTGCCTATTTCGTCTTTTCCCCAAAAAAAATTTTTGTTTTCCGAAAAATTTTATTTTTGTCTTCAAAATTCTTACTCGTTCAATCTAGCTCGTAGCCAAAATCCTTCTGATTAATAATCACTCTAAGTTATAGAATGATTAATAAACACATAACACAGAATAATATTAATAAAAATTCATTTTATTAATAATTAATTCTTTAATCTTAAATTCTGAACAATCCGGATTCTCCGGGTTGTTACAGTGATGACACCAAATGCTGCCCCAGACAAGTCAAAGCCGGTTAGTTCAAGGGAGAGCGGTTGTCATGACTTCCCAACAAGTGAGGAACCCAAATGAAGTTATTACGGGTTAGTTAATTATAAATTCTTGCGAAGTCTATACCTTATTAGATACCGGTTCTACCCATTATTTTATCTCTCTTACTTGCGTTCAATGTTTAAATTTGACCCCAGAGAAGTTAGACTTTGACTTATTGGCTGAAACTTCGTTAGTAGAAACATTCGTTACCTCCATTGTTTATAAATCTTGTTTGATTTAAATCGACACTTTCACATTACCTGTCGATCTAATCTCTTTGAAAATACTTGCCTTTGATGTGATTTTAGAAATTGATTGGTTAACTACTCATCATGCTTTTCATAAGTTTGTTAGCTTTCATATTCCTAACCAACCTATTATGCGAATTCAAGCAACCACACCACTAAATTCAATCATTGTCATACCAAGCCATAAATAAAGAGTCTCGATCCTTTCGTTGTTGACTTCCTTGTGTTGAATACACCAAAGCCAAACTTTCTGTAGGTGAAGTCGTGAATGACGATGGCAATTTGATAGGTATCAATGTGACGTACTATCCAAGTCATGGATGAGAGTCATAGTTTTGAATGATATTTCCATTGTTAATAAATTTCCTAACGTATTCTTGAAGACTTCTTAGCCTACCCTAGAGTGTGAAATCGAATTTTGTTTTGACCCCAATACAAAACCCATTTCTAAAACCCTTAAATATTCTTCAACCAAAACAAATGTATCATGCGCCAAGTACATTGGCTCGAGCTGTTGAAGATTACAATCGTACCATTCAATATCATCGTGGAAGAGCGAACGTAGTGGTAGCGCTACCGAGTAGAAAAGATCGTATCGCGTTCTGAGTCTGCGATGTTGTTAACATAAAAACCCATTTCGTATAACTTACAAATGATGAAGATAGAGTTAAAGACTCTAGGGACCCACGTGAAGATAACAAATATACGAGTAGAATCGACTTTAATCGATAAAGTTAAAGCCGCTCAAGCTACACACTCGAATCTGATTAATATGAAGAAGAAGGTTCAAGAAGGCGTTATCTTAACCATCGATTAAATTGGCCCATTTGAAATCCTCGATCGAGTAGGAACTGTGGCCTATAGACTTGTTTTACCGCCAAGTATGCCGCGTGTTCATAACATTTTTCATGTATCGTTGTTAGTAAAAACTTAGTCTTGGGGGACTTTGGAGCTAAATTTCAGAATAATTAATAAATCTAAAAAATTATAAAATCATGGGGGTTTTATAGAGCATGTTACAAGCTTTCCATAACCTCGAAAATGGACTAATTCCGATAACGGACGAAGAAGTTATGAAGATTTGAAGTACGTGTGCCAAAAGTTGCAAAATCTGGAAAAATTGGAGTTAAATGCCAAGGGTCGAGCACCTAGGCGCTAGGCTCGGCGCTAAGATTCTGCTCTTGGGTGCCTAGGCACTTGCCCAAGGCCAAATCTGGGCGCCTAGGCGCTGGTCAAGTGTTAAGCCAAAATCTGTCCGGACGTCCTTTAGTAAATTGGGCTTAACATTTTCATACGAACTCCGATTGAGGTGATTCAGGATGATTCGGAAAGATAACGAGTATACCTATAACTTTCATTCTTTATATTTTGAGATTTGAGATCGGTATCAAGGCCTAAAATGGCTATTTTAGGGACTGATGTGCTTTCAAAGGCAATCGGAAGACATCGGGCATGCACGTATGCAATGTGTAATGTTTTCGACGATAAGTGTATTCAAGGTTATACCTCAAGAGTTGGAATATGAAATGAAGTCAATGTATCCACACCTCTTCGGCATACCAGGTATGTACGTAAATTTCGAGGGCGAAATTTCATAAGGAGGGGAGATTGTGAGACCCCAAAGTTTATGAATAAAGATTTAAATTTCTCGAAATATTTTTTTTGAATATTATGGTGTTGATTTGATATAAAGTTATACTTGTGGATAATATTTATAAATTTTGTAAAGTACACAAGTTGTTATATAATATTCGATTGGTCGGGGAATATTCGTTTTAACAGGGGAATATTAAATGCGATCAATTCACAATCAATCATCGTGGACCCCACAACGGAATTATTATCGGATTGAGAAAACGACAAAAATATTTTATGAAAATAACGGTAAAAGTTTTACTGTTAATTATTGAAACACCCGGTGTTAAAAGTACAGGAATACGCGTGGTTGCATAGTAGCACACGGTATTGATTATTGATGCTTACGTGAGAAGTCACTCAATTTTGTTCAATTATTGCTTGATGGAATTGTTATACAAGATCTCACGTTAATTGATTCAATTATTGTCGATATTTTATATATTATTAAATCAATAATTGAGATGACGAAGTTATTAATATTATTATTTACAATATTAACGATGTCTCA
This sequence comes from Panax ginseng, assembly GCA_020205605.1. Classification (NCBI taxonomy): domain Eukaryota; kingdom Viridiplantae; phylum Streptophyta; class Magnoliopsida; order Apiales; family Araliaceae; genus Panax; species Panax ginseng. The sequence continues at coordinate 84,469,674 of CM035139.1, read as the reverse complement.
GAAGTTACGCGAGGAGAGGTTTGGTCACCTAATTGCGGCGCCTAATAGAGAGAAATCCTTATTGAAAGCCCCTCTCGTCACAGGAATGACTGTCTATTAATAGTGTAAATTATAATAATGATGATGAAGTTTTGTTTTATTAGTATTATTAATGTAATAAAACAGAAAAGCTTTTTATATAAAAATGAATACTTTTATAAAGTTATTCGTTTTACTAGACTATAAATAGAATATATTATATTCTATTATGCATAGTGTTTTGCATAGTAAAATCTTTTATATAAAAATGAAATACTTTTATAAAGTTATTCGCTTTTATTGACTATAAAAAGAATATATTATATTTTATTATGCATAGTGTATGCGATAGTATATTGCATAGTAAAATCATTTTATATAAAATATAATACTTTTATAAAGTTATTAGTTTTTATTAGATTATAAATAGAATAAATTATATTTTATTTAAAAGATTTTGTTTTATTAGAATATTTTATAGTAAACCAATACGACCGAAATCGCTTTAAAAGTAAATCAATGGACTGCTTAGAATTAGTTACTATTCACCCATTCTCCTATAAATAGAAGCTCATTCCTTCATTATTTCTTACGAATTCACTGAAACTTTAAAGAGAGAAACTATAGAGAGAAAGAAGAAAAGTATTCTGCTACTTCACTACTCCTATATCCAGTTATTCTAAGGTAAGGGGTATTATTCTTTCGTATTCATGAAAAGAAATATTTTCTTTCAATACTCGTAAGAGTTGTTATTCCATTCTTCATTATTCTGTTGGAATAACCTGTTTATGCGAAGTACCTCATATATGGTGAAATCCTTCTGTTATTCTATTCTTTATTATTATGTTGGAACATCCTACCTGTGCGTTTACGTATAACCTGGTTCCGTTGTTTATTAATCTGTTGGAACATCCTGTCGATGTGAATTTCGCCTGACCTAGTTCCATTATTTATTATTCTATTAGAATATTATGTCTGTGCGTTTACGCATGACCTGGTTTCGTTATTTATTATCCTATTGCAATAACATGTCTGTGCGGTCTATCGCATGCCTAGTGATTTCTTTTGTTATTCCATTCTTTGTTATACTCAGTTGGTTAAAGTTTTGACTTTTTTACTCCATGAAATTAGTGGAATATCCTTGATATTTGCGCTTCATCCAGTATCTTTTCATGGAAATATTCTTACGAGCATTCTTGAGTTTTACCCTGGCAAAGTATCATGTTGACAATTTGGACGTTATTAGTTCTTGGATAAATTAATTCTTGAACTTGTTTTATTGAATTCTTATATCATTGTCATCATTCTCATTATTATATTATGTTGAAAGTCATCTATGGCCTGTAGTGCATAGATGGACTTGGTATGATTATGACCAGGGATTATTCGGTATAATCATGATCGTAATGTTACAAATGATGTGGTAAAAGTCCTCATTGGCCCGTAGTGCATTGATGGACAGTTGTTGGCATGATCATGACCATTGATGAATACACGAATATCCTTGGCCCGTAGTGCATGAATAATTTGTGGTTGTGATACTAATGAATATCCTCGACGATGAGTCTGGGCGAGGGATGATGTGGATTATTTATTAAGTTGAGTCCCGAAGAATAAAAGTGATGAAAAACCTTTAAATCATAAAAGATAGTAGATTTTATTCTCTACTTAACTCTTTTGATGGATTGCTTGTTCATTGCGATTAAACTTGATGTTTGTTATATTGTATCAGTTTAACACCGTTGAAGGCTAACGATAATTTATTCTGTATTATCTTAGTCATAATATTTCTTACTGGGCTAGTTGATGTCACCCTTTTACTTTCATTGTTCTCTTCAGGAAATGAGAACGTAGCAAGGACTAGTCGGGGAACGGAATGACGGTCCAGATAATATCTTTAGTAGTCCTCACTATTTTGTTAAATAGTGTGATAATAAATGTAATGAGGACTCAATTGAGTGTGGATATTGTCTAGATGACAATATTTGTATTAAAACTCATAGCATATGTTTTGTCGTATTTTACACGACTGTTGTATAATTAAGTTGTATTTGAATTTTGAACCATGTATTTGGCGGGGTGATGTATACCTATTTTGGGGGTGTCACAGAGGTATTTAACTCTTACCGAGTTTTAAGGAATGGATTAAGGTATCCATTGAAGTTAAATAATAAAAGACATTATGTGCTATGTGTTAATACCTTATGTGCTCACGAGTATCGAAAATATTAAGTTAAACTTAAAATCTTTTGTTGTCAGGATGTCTAACGAAGGATGGTCCAGTCCAGCTAGAGAGGTGATACCTCAGGTACATAGAGATGATGAACCCCGGGATATTCATGTAGTGCGGGAGTAGTTGATCCAGGAGGATGAGCCTATGACCGATCCCGAGGAGAATAGTTCTGAGGAGGTAGAAGAGGATGATGAGGAAGAGGATCCTGAGGAGTTTCCACCAAACTCCATATCAGTAGAGATGTATGATGCTCTGTACGACCGTAACATAGAATTGCAGGACGAAGTTGAGGAGCTGAAGGGGATGGTTGAGATGTATCATGCCTCGATGGAGCAGAAGGATGCGGAGATTCAAGAACTCGACTCAAAAATTGGAAATACGGAGTGGGACCTAGTTCATACCAAAGGTCAACATTAAGACCTGTTGGTAGTACACGAGAAGATGAAGTCTGACATGGAGAAATTGAAAGATGATTTCAAGGAGGAATCAGTAAGCGTGGAAGAGCGGAGGATGCTTGGATGAAGGCGACTCAACGTGCAGACCGTGCTGAGGCTAAGGTCCAAGTGAAGAAAGCCAAGATGAAGGAGATGGATTATGTTTTTAGTTCGACGATTGATAGGGCCCAGGATCGAGTCTATTATTATTCACCTCAGTTTGAGAATTCACCGTGGTTCGTGATGGATCGTAGAACGGCATATCGTATAATGGAGGAAGAGTGTCGGGAAGCCTTACGACGTCTTAATATGCCTAGAGAGAATAAGATAGATAATAATGTGTGGTTAATTATGTGAATACATAAACTGTGAATCCCTTATTTTGAGATAAATAAAGGGATAGTATGAGTATGTAATCCTGGAACTTTTCTAGTTCAGGAAAGTGAATGTTGATAGCGGTTATGCTATCTTTAGTATGTTTTAAAATGATATGAATGAATATATTATCAAATTTTATTTGAAATGTTATGTGTTAAAGCTTTAATCTTGGAATGTTTAAGTTAAACTCTAAATACCCAAGAAGTTGAGTAATGAACTAATAAGCATATATTTTAACAAAAAAATGCCTCCTAGAAGAAGATAACCACGTCAACAAGCACCTCCAGAGGGGTCTACTAATATTAACAACGAGACCAACGCTAATCTGGTTCAGCAATTAGTAGCTCTGTTGACGGGTGCACTTGCGAATCAACCGCAAGCTCAAGTCATGACTTTTAAGGAATTTAAAGTGGTTGGACCGCCAGAATTTTAAGGGTCTATGAATCCAGTGGAAGCCTAAACCTGGATCATGGAAATGGAGAAGGTGTTCGACGTTGCTAGAGTTAACGAAGATCAGAAGACTGTGTTTGCAACGTTTATGCTGAAGTCTGAAGTTAGCTACTGGTGGCAAGAAAATAAGGTTCGTGGAGGACAAGGAGTGATATCATGGGATAGATTTAAGGAGATGTTCTTTGAGATGTACTTTTCAGTGAGTTCTCGGAATCAGTTGGAAGTGCAATTTCTAGAGTTGAAGCAAGGAACTATGACGGTACCAGAATATGCTGCGAAATTTAACGAGTTGGCAAGGTTTGCCACTTATCAAGTCAATACTGACGAGCGTAAAGCGAGAAGGTTCGAGCAAGGATTGAAGCCCTGGCTTTATAGCAAGGTTTCAATGTTCCAGCTGAACACATTTGTGGCTGTGCTAGAAAAGGCAATTATCGCAGAAGGTGGAAGCGATGCCTTGACCAAGTACAACCAAGAGTAAAAGAAAAGGAAGAATGAAAATGAGAATAAGGCTGATGGAAGTAACAATCAAAAGAGGAAATGGAGCGAGAATTCGACTGTGGGAGGACAACAAGGAAATCAGCAGAAGAAAAAGTTTGAGGCTTGCGCAACTTGCGGGAAGAACCATACTGGGGTATGCTTGAAGGGAAAGAGAGTGTGTTTCAACTGTGGTCAGGAGGGACACATTGCACCAAACTATTTTACTCCGAAGAAAGGAGCATGTTTTACCTGCGGTTCGAAAGATCACATGGCTCGTGATTGCCCTAAGAAGCCAGTGGGAAGTGCAAGTGGTGGAAAAGGAAACAACAACAACGGTGGTGCATTGACTATCACTGGACCAGCTCAGTCAAGCCGACCTACTATGAGGACTTTCAATATGACCGTACAGGATGCAGTACAGTCTAAGGATGTGGTGTCAGGTATCATTCCGATTAATGGTATTAATGCTTATGTACTATTTGATTCGGGTGCTACTTGTTCATTTATATCCAATGAATTTGTTCAGAACTTAGATTTGCCTCAGGAAGAATTAGAATTTCCTTTAAGTATAGAGATTGCGAATAGAGAAGTGATTCATGTTAGATTTGTATATAGGAATTGTAGAGTGGTTATAAAGGGTCATGAGATGATGGTAGATTTGATACCAATTAGACTTGGTGAATTTGATGTTATATTGGGAATGGATTGGTTATTCAATTACGGAGCAGTAATTGATTGCCAAAGGAAGTGTGTTAACCTTATGACTTCGTCAAAGGTTGTGTTCTTTGGCAGCAAGTCACCTCGATAAGCAAGTTGTCTGATGGTGATGCAAGCCAAGAAGTTGTTGAGACAAGGATGTGTAGGATACTTAGCCTACATCGTCGATACACAGAAGAAGTGTGCGAAGTTGGAAGAAATACCGATCATAAGAGATTGTGCAGACTTATTTCCAGATGATTTGTTGGGTCTTCCGCCGGATCGACGAATTGAGTTCGTGATTGATTTACTACCAGGAACGACCTCGATATCTAAGGCACCATACAGAATGGCCCTGGTAGAGATGAAGGAGTTGATGGTGCAATTGCAAGAATTGCTTGATAAGAAATATATTCAGCCGAGTGTTTCGCCATGGGGAGCACCGGTGTTGTTTGTTAAAAAGAAAGACGGATCGATGCAGCTCTTCATTGATTATAGAGAATTGAATAAGGTAACGATTAAAAATAAGTATCCATTACCTAGAATCGATGATCTGTTCGATCAGTTGAAGGGAGCGAGATATTTCTCGAAGATAGACTTGAGAAGTGGTTATCATCAGTTGAAGGTGAGGCCAGAGGATGTACCAGAAACAACGTTCAGAATTCGGTATGGTCATTACGAGTTTCTGGTTATGTCTTTTAGTTTAACTAATGCACCTGCAGCGTTCATGGATTTGATGAACAGGGTGTTTAAACCATTCTTAGACAAATTTGTGGTGGTGTTTATTGATGATATATTGGTATATTCCAAATCCAAGGAGGAGCATGTGGAACATTTGAGGTTGACGTTGGAGACATTGAGAAAAGAGAGGTTGTACGCTAAGTTCTCAAAATGTGAATTTTGGTTGGAGCGTGTACAGTTTCTCGGACACGTTATTGATAAGGACGGAATTTTGGTAGATCCATCGAAGGTTTAAGCTGTAATAAACTGGGATCATCCGAAGACACCGTCAGAAGTAAGGAGTTTCTTAGGATTGGCAGGATACTACAGGCGTTTTATTCAAGACTTTTCCAAGATCGCGACTCTGTTGACAAATTTAACTAGGAAGGCGGTTAAGTTTATTTGGACAGAGAAGTGTGAGGAAAGTTTTTGAGAATTGAAAAAGAGGTTGAGTTCAGCACTTGTGTTGTCGTTGCCTGATGATATAAGGAATTTTGTGGTGTATAGTGACGCATCGCATAAAGTACTAGGTTGTGTGCTTATGCAAAATGGCAGAGTTATTGCGTATGCATCACATCAGTTGAAAGATTACGAGAAAGGGTATCTGACTCATGACTTAGAGTTGGCAGCAGTGGTATTTGTGTAATAACCGTGAATTTTAAGTCACCATGTATGTATGTACATTTTTTTTTACTTTGTGTTATATATGGATACATACATTTATGGATTTCATTAAAAATGAAAGCCTTGTGACCTAATTATACATTAGGTAAGGATATTAAATAACCTAAGGGTTATGGTAACACGAAAAAGTTAGTATTTTATATGTATACTAACTTAAGTGGGTAAACTTAGTATTTCAAGTGACTAATAATTTTAAACCTAATTCTTGTAAATCTAATTAGGTTATGAGATAAAATCATATGTATAAATAATTAAACTTCATATGATTGGAGATGAAAGCCCTAAATTATCAAATTGGGTAACATTATTAAAATTGTTGGACTATGTTTTTATCTAGCCCAAATCAATTAAAAGAGAAGCCCAAGGAAAATAAATTGTAATCCAATACTTAGCCCACTTAATTGGGGGTATTCTAGACATTTGATTAATCAAAATTGGGCATTTAAAATAAAAGCTAAATGGTGGATATTATGAGGATCCTAAGTGGAATAATTAATCTAGCTTGTCCATTAGTAGACATGAATAAACATAAGGACAATGTTGTAAGGCTCACATTGGTTGCCACTCCATTATGCACATTTAATCATGTTTAACCTAAGGTAAGTAATAATACAAAGTTTTTACCTAATGGGCAACAAAATAATTGTGGGAGAATTATTAATTAATTGGCCATTTCATTTTGTAAACACAATTCATTCTTCCAACATCTCATTTTCTCTCCATCTTCTTCATCTTCTTCTTCTACCTTTTGCTCCCAAGCTAGCCAACTTCAAAGAGAGAAAAGAAAGAGAGAATTTCAGCCATAGGAAGAAGAATTATAGGAGTTCTAGTGGTTTATGCCCCTAAGTTTATTAGTTACTTTGGAAAATCAAGGAAGGTAGCCCACTAAGTCAAGATATAATGTACCTTCATCTTCTTCTCTTACCTTGTTTTGATAGCTTGAGTTTTGATGGGGTTATGTACAACTACTCAAGATACACTAGTTATACATACCATCATGCATGGAACTAAGTATCTTGAGTGTTAGATCAAAGACTTAGAGGAAGAAAATGAGCATATGTTCTCCAAGGGTGAAAACTCTTGTTTTTCTTCCACTAAATCTTGTGTAACTCAAGTTCTACAACTTGGAATTATGATCTGTCGAAGGGGGGTGCTAGATACATGAGATATCTAGTAAACCCAAGTGGTAGATCACAAATCTAGCATGTTTTGAAACCTTTGAGATTTTTTTTACAAAAACAGTCCACTTTATATGCTAAAGCCTTGAAATCCAAAATCAGCTACTGACTTGTTTTTCATGAGGCTGTTTCGGCTAGTTCCTTGTCTTGTAAAAATCTGGAAAAATATTACAGAGGTACCTTATGAAGTTATCTACGCGTAGGAAAAAGAATGGACACGTTTGAGGAGTTATATATTAGCGTAATGACTATTTCCGTAAAGGACTCCATAAATATTATCCTATGAATATCTCACTGTGTATACACTGGAAAATTCCAAAATTTGTACAGTAGCTTAATATACGTTAAGAGAGCATACCCTGAATATTTCAGATTTTTCTGAGTAAAACTCAATTTTTTAAAAATAGAGCAAGATCTGAGTGTTTTGAGCACTTTAAAAATAGTAAATCATTTTCTAAAATTCTAGAAACATTAGAGGATCATTGTTGGTTCATATTCTGTTAAAATCCAGAAGCTGAGAATTTTTGGAATCAGTTTGCTATTTTTCCTAAAAATGATTAGGTTGTAAATAAAAGGAAATAAATAGTTAAATGATGTCTTTAATGAGAAAAATATGATTTTTATGCTTGAATGCTCATAATATATTATATCATGACTATCTTAGGGCATTTTGGTAATTTATAATAATAAATATTACTTATGACCTTTTATGGATATTAAATAAGAGGTTATTAAAGGATGAACAATTAGAATAAATTGTTTATTAATTTAATAAATCATTGGAATATTATTATAATACTAATAATATTATAATATGATGTTGTTATGTAAATAAAATATTAGATTAGAGTATTATTATTAAATAATAATATTCGAGATTAAATAAAATATTATTAAATGATTAATAATATTAGTAAGTGAATAAAATATTATTAAATGATTAATAATATTAGTAAAAGGTATAAAATATTATTAAATGATTAATAATATTAGTAAGTGAATAAAATATTGGTAATGATTTAAAGTATTATTAGTGAACCAATAATACTAGAAGGTGAATTAATATTATCTAAGTTAATAATATTATGTGAATTAAAGGTAGTCGTTAATTAATAATAACACTATCTAGGCATGATAATGTCTATAAGAACTTATTGTAATGTATGATATCTATGTGATTACATAATCGATGTTATGCATTGACTAATTGAAAGACTAATTATAGGTCTCTCAAAGGAAGATAATTTAACTACATAGTGGATAGAAATTTATTTCGTATTTGTAACCTCTGATCGAGGCAAGTTTCCTAACTTTCAACTTGAGTTATTATTTTCAAAGCATATTAGTGAATAATTATTGATGATTATTCACGTCTTTATTGATTATTGAAATTAGCACTTTGTGCAATTGAATTCGCTCTCTTCGCCATTGAATTTGTGAATTAAAGTAAAGTTCTTCATTTATGAATCATTTATGGGATAGATCTATGCTAATTATATCAATTAGATCAAGCATGTCTAAATTTGTTAAATCAAATGGATTTTAAATAACTCGTTCTTATTAATTGATATGGTAAGAACTCTTGACCGAAAATGAACAAATTTGATTAAGGCATGATATCAATGTCTGGATTATTAAGTGTTTATGCATAAATCACGGGGTATGAAAGGTGATCCTTGAATACCAAAACTTATTAAAAGGTCCAGCTTAAATCATCGAGCACCTTGGCAAATGTTCATGGTTATTCAAAACCACTCGCCATGTTATTCAATTATCGAATATTCAATTGTTGATTTTAATACATGTTCCTTCACAATCTTATATTATTGTTGAACATTGAAGGCAATATTTCTTTCTAAGTCATGATATATCTCCTTTGTCTCAGATAAACTTGTGAAGCAAATTAGTTGCTTACTCTTGCTATATCATGACCTCTATTTTCGCTAGTTAAGCTAGAAGGATCTAATGCGAAAGGACAAGGGCAAGGGCAAGATCCGGGAGTAATTTTAGAATGAATGTTAAATTAGTTATTACCTAATGGAATTTCTTAAGTAAACCTGCTGTTTGTATTATAAATGGTGTATTTAAAGTTAAGGTTAGAGAGACCTTGGGACCATGTTTTGAGACTTTTGTATAATGAACAATGTATGTTTATTATTTCAAATAGTTATAGAATGCTTATGATGATGATAGGATCGTGAGCATTTAATCTGAGGTTAGAGAACTTTGGATTTGGGGCGCACAGGAGTTGGTATCAAAGTCATGAGGTTATAAACTTTAGGAATGCGAAACCTAGGTTATAACCTTAGTAGAAAACTCTTATGGAGTATGTTAGGAGATGGATTATGGAAATTCATCAAGTTTGTATTTGTACTTAATAAAATATTATTTCATTTCATCAATGAATATATTTTATTGTGGGTAATGCGACGCTTGACTTTATGGTGTTTGTAGGATGTCCGATGAGCGCCAAGGTAGTTACTCGGTTGAAAGCGAGAACCCATTGAGCATGAGGCCACCCAAGATGTCCCTCATGGTCCTCCGATAGGGGACTTGTTGAGGAGAATCACCAATTAGAAGGCGAGTGGAGGAATTAGAAGTAGAAACCACACCCTCCAATTTCTTGAAGAACAATACAAGGATGAGGCTCATCAAGCCCGGATGGAGAAAGTCGAATGTAAGGAAAAATTTGATGAGTCCCAAATGCAAGTGGAGATACCGAGGTACAACTAGAGAATGAAAAGGAAAAGTTTGGAGAGTCGAGCATGAAGCATCCGGAGATGCGAAGTTTGAGTTTGACGAGAAATTGCCGATAAGATGCTGGTGGAAGAGGCACTCCATGAGTCGGATGAGCTGGTGGGCCAATTAAAGATCGAATCTGCAGGTAGTAAAGGTCGAGTAGAAACTTTAGGACCGGCCCTTGATCAACAGATGAGGCCAGCCTTGGAGGCTAGGAGGGTCCACTCACGAGATAGGAGAGTCTAGTCGATCCGTTTGGCGTAGAGTCCTGCAGATGGTTGCTTCCCTAGGAGCTGTCAGCAGTGACTGTGAGGCCACCAAAGTGGTGATGATGTGATGGCCCAATTGTAGATAGATGCATTAGTACTTTTCTTGTTGTGTAATAAGGTTTTATGTTGATGTAAACCTCGGCAGTGTGAGGTAGTAAATGGTTAGGTACTTTCCCTAATTGTGTTCGTAGGGAGGTATCATTATGAGTTAATCCCATCTTTTGTGTTAAAATGGGATAGTAGCATTTATAAAATATACATGTTATTAATCGTGTAAGTCATCAAAGATTGGTGTATGAATATAAATGCGATATTATTATGATATGTGTTAGAAAATTTTAAATAGTAAATTTTCTATTTAATGTTATGTGAATTCAAATGAGATGATTTGGAAAATGTTCTTTAAAAACAAACTTAACCCACTAAGCGGGGAGAAAGACTTCCAAATCTCGGTAACTTAAAACTCTCACATAATGATCATCGATTGTTTAAATAAATAACGTATTACATACTAAGTAATCATATGATAATAAATCCGAGTAACGTGTTAGAATTTTGTTTCACTAGATAATGGCGCAGACGTGGACTCGGGAACCAAGATATTGAAGAGTCGATTAATAATGCAAAGGGATCTCAACAAAACCCAATGCAAGATTTTATTAACATGATGGTTGAAGCCATGAGGAATCAAGCTCAACCTGCAGAAATCAGCAGCACCCAAATAGTAAACTTTAAGGACTTCAAGGCAAGAGGACCTTGAGTTCGGAGGAACAATAGACCCGATAGAAGCCCAAATGTGGGTAAAGGAGATTGAGAAGGCCTTCGTTATTGCTAGAGTAGCAGGAAGACGAAGAAAGACAATTTTTCTGCTACCTACTTAATGAAGGGGAGGCTAGCTATTGGTGGGATGCCAACGAACAAAGCCGGCTGGAATCGTGACTTGGGAAGCATTCAAGAAATTGTTCTTCGAGAACTACTTCCACGAGAGTGTTCAAGCAAGAATGGAGATCAAGTTCTTGGGCCGAAACAGAGAATATGTCAAGATGTCGAGTATCTCACGAAATTCAATGAATTGGCGATTCGCTCCACATCGGGTGGACACAGAGGCGAGAAAGCGAAAGGTTTGAAAATGGACTAAAGCCGTGGATTTATAGTAAGGTAGTGGTTTTACAAATCGCATCATTCTCAACTCTGTTGGAAAAAAGCTCTTATAGCGAAGGAGGAAGCGAAGCGGTCTCAAGATACAATCGGGAGAAGAATAAGAAGAAATCGAGAAGGTGGGAATCAAAATGTCAATGATGTATGTAGCAACAATAAGAAGCGTAAATGGAGCGTTGGGGTAGTAATCTGAGATCACAGCAAGGAAGCGCAACAAAAAAGAAGTCGGGTGTGTGGGAATCTGTGGAAAGGGTCACTTTCGGGGGAGTCTTTGGAAAGGAAAATGATATGTTATACATGTGGGCAAGAAGGGCATACTTCACCCAATTGTACTAAGGTGAAGAAAGGAGGTTGCTTTAATTGTGGTGAAGTGGGACATCGGATCAAGGATTGCCCAAGAAGAAAAGCATGGATGGCGGAAATAGCGTTAGGGCAATAACACAAAGACAACCAAGTGGAGGACCAAATTTCAACCAAACAAGCCAACAAAGACACGGACATTCAATATGACAAAGGTAAGATGTTTGTGGCATCCGGGAGGTGGTGTCGTATATAATTCTGATTAATGATATAAATGCCTATGTGTTATTCGATTCGGGAGATTCATGTTCTTTTGTATCCATGAATTTGCTCAAAGATTAAGTTTACCTCATGAACTATTAGAACACCCAATGAATGTAGAAGTAGCAAACAAAGAAATTATCCCCGTAGACTACATCTATAGGGCTGTTGCAGTGCTAATGTAAGAGGTTTTAAGCTTAACGTGGATTTGATACCGATTCGCCTTTGGAGAGTTTGATGTAATCCTTGGGATGGATTGGTTATCAAGTCATGGAGCGGGTCATTGATCGAAGAAAAGTGCGCGCACACACCTAAAGACTCGGAATAAGTCAAAGGTGGTATTTTATGGCGAGAAATCGCCAAGACAATCTTGTTGTCTCGACGATGATGCAAGCAAGGAAGTTGCTTAGTAAGGGTTGTATAGGTTATTTGGCTCACGCTGTGGATACCCGCAGAATCGAGGGTGAACTGGGTCAAATACCTATTGTAAGGGAATTCGTTGACGTTTTCCCACACGAAATTCGGGATTGCCACCGAGATAGAGATAGAGTTTGTTATCGATTTGGCACTGTGGACATCACCGGGTATCAAAGCGCCAGATCGCATGGCTCTGTGAGAAATGAAGGAACCCGATGGTTCAACTACAAGAGTTGTTAGATAAGGGATACATTCGACCAAGCGTATCACCATGGGGAGCACCGGTCTTATTCGTAAAGAAGAAGGATGGGTCATTAAGACTTTAGATCGACTACCGAGAGTTAAACAAGGTCACCATTAAGAATAAATACCCATTACCGGGATCGACGATTTGTTTGATCAGTTGAAGGGGCAAAATACTTTTCAAAAATTGACTTGAGGATCCAAGTTATCACCAACCTGAAGGTGAGACATGAGGATGTTCCAAAGACGGCATTCGAAACTCGGTATGGACACTTTGAGTTTTGGTAATGTCTTTTGGGTTAACTAATGCACCAAAGACATTCATGGATTTGATGAACAGAGTGTTTAAGCGATGATTTGGATAAGTTTGTTGTCGTGTTCATCGACGACATTACGTATATTCCGAGACAGAGAGGAAGATCACGCTTTGAACATCTAAGGAAAGTGTTGGAGACGTTAAGGAGGGAGAAGTTGTATGCAAAGTTCTCCAAGTGTGAATTTTGGTTGCGAGAGTGCAATTTTTGGGTCACGTTATCGACAAAGATGGTGTTTTGGTAGATCCAAAAAAGTAGAAGCGGTTATCAATCGGGAACAACCAAAGACAAGCGAAGCGTAAATTAGGAGTTTCTTGGGATTAGCGGGATACTATCGAAGATTCATCCAAGATTTTTCAAAGGTAGCATCGCCATTGACCAACCTTACTAGAAAGGCAAGGAAGTTCGTTTGGACGGAAAAATGTGAACGAGTTTCATGGAATTGAAGAAGAGGCTCGGTCAAGCACCGTGTTGGCTTTACCGACAACACACGAGGATTTGTAGTGTATAGTGATGCGTCACACAAGGGTCTTGGATGTGTCTTGATGCGGCATGGCAAGGTCATTCACAGACGCTTCACGTCGCCTAAAGGACTATGAGAAGGGTTATCCACCTCATGACCGGAGTTAGCAGCAGAGTTTTTTGCCTTGAAAATTTGGAGGCACTATTTCAGTATGGAGAGAAGTGTGAGATATATCACGGATCATAAGAGTCTAAAGTATATCTTCACCCGTAAGAGCTAAATATGAGGCAATACAACATGGCTAGAATTGATCAAGGATTATGATTGTGAGATTCTGCACCATCCAGCAAAGCAAATGTAGTGGTGATGCCCCAGCGTAAAAGGCGAGAGAGAAGTTATTGAAGTTAACCATTCAAGAGGAATTGGTGAAGGATTTCAACGACTTGACTTAGAGGTTAAGTACCCGACCGAGGTCAATGAGAAATTATTTATCGTGGCAAATGAGCCCTACTTTATTAGATAAGGTTAAAGAGGCTCAAGAGAAGGATTTAAGATTAAGTAACATCAAGAAGCGGTTAATAAGGGGATGAATTGAAATACAAGATTGATGGCACCGAATCGCTAAGATTTGAAGGACGAATTTGGGTAATGCAAGTAATACGGAACTAAGAGAAGAGATTCTGCAAGAAGCACATAATACAAGGTACTCGATACACACTCCAGGAAGCACAAAATGTATCAAGACTTACGCCAACACTTTTGGTGGCCAAACATGAAGAGAGATGTTGCGTAATGTGTCAAGAAATGTCTAACTTGTCGTAGAGTCAAGGCGTAACATCAACGATCGAGTGGACTATTACGACCTTTAGAGATTCCAGAGTGGAAATGGGAGCACATCACGATGGATTTTGTGGTGGGACTTCCAAAGAACGCAAAAGGGACACGATACCATATGGGTGATCGTAGATCGCCTTACAAAGTCGGCTCACTTTTGCGCTTCAAAGATCGGTATAGTCCGGACCAAATAGCCAAACTATACATCAAAGAAATTATATCGAGACATAGCGTACATCAATATCTATTGTGCCGGATAGGATCTGCGTTTCACGTCAAACTTCCGGAAGAGTCTTCAAGAAAGAATGGGGATTTACATTTACGGATGAGCACCACGTATCATCCGCAGAATCAGATGGGCAAAGTGAGAGAATGATTCAAACACTTGAAGACATGCTCAGAGCTTGTGTGATGGACTTCAAGGGTAGTTGGGAGGATCATCTTCCATTGGTAGAGTTCGCATACAACAATAGCTACCACACTAGCATCGGAATGCCGCCGTACGAAGCACTGTATGGGAGGAAATGTAGAACGCCCGTATGCTGGGTTGAAGTGGGTGAACGTCAACTGTTGGGACCGAATCTGGTGCAAAGCAGAATCGTAGAGACCATTAAGGTGATTAGAGCCCGACCGTAGCGACTTTCAAGATCGCCGGGAAGAAGTATGAAGACTTACATCGCCGTGAAGCGAGATTTTGAGGTGGGAAGCCATGTATTTTTTTTGAAAGTATCTCCTTGGAAAGGAAAGATAAGGTTTGGAAAGAAAGGTAAAATTTGAGTCCTAGATTTATTGGACCTTTTGAGATCTTGAAGAAGATAAAGCGAAGTGGCGTCGAGGTAGCTCTACCTCCTGAATCGGAACATATTCATAATGTGTTTCATGTGTCGATCTACACGACCATATAAGCCCGATTACAAGCATGTGATATCGTCTTTAGCCAATTCAGTCAAAAAAAAGATTTATCGTCTGACGAGGAAATTCGAAATAAGTTTTAGATAGAAAGGAATGAAATTGCGAAATAAGGTTATACATTCCGTAAAAGTTCTTTGGAGGAACCACAATGTCAAGAAGCTACGTGGGAACTTGAAGAAAGGATAAGAGAAATTACCCACACCTTTTTTGAGTAACCTTATATGTAATTCCTCGGACGAATTCTTATAAGGGGGAGGATGTAATAACCGTGAATTTTAAGTCACCATGTATGTATGTACATTTTTTTTACTTTGTGTTATATATGGATACATACATTTATGGATTTCATTAAAAATGAAAGCCTTGTGACCTAATTATACATTAGGTAAGGATATTAAATAACCTAAGGGTTATGGTAACACGAAAAAAAGTTAGTATTTTATACGTTATACTAACTTAAGTGGGTAAACTTAGTATTTCAAGTGACTAATAATTTTAAACCTAATTCTTGTAAATCTAATTAGGTTATGAGATAAAATCATATGTATAAGTAATTAAACTTCATATGATTGGAGATGAAAGCCCTAAATTATCAAATTGGGTAACATTATTAAAATTGTTGGACTATGTTTTATCTAGCCCAAATCAATTAAAAGAGAGCTTCCCAAGGAAAATAAATTGTAATCCAATACTTAGCCCACTTGATTGGGGGGTATTCTAGACATTTGATTAATCAAAATTGGGCATTTAAAATAAAAGCTAAATGGTGGATATTATGAGGATCCTAAGTGGAATAATTAATCTAGCTTGTCCATTAGTAGACATGAATAAACATAAGGACAATGTTGTAAGGCTCCCATTGGTTGCCACTCCATTATGCACATTTAATCATGTTTAACCTAAGGTAAGTAATAATACAAAGTTTTTACCTAATGGGCAACAAAATAATTGTGGAAGAATTATTAATGAATTGGCCATTTCATTTTGTAAACACAATTCATTCTTCCAACATCTCATTTTCTCTCCATCTTCTTCATCTTCTTCTTCTACCTCTTGCTCCCAAGCTAGACAACTTCAAAGAGAGAAACGAAAGAGAGAATTTCAGCCATAGGAAGAAGAATTATAGGAGTTCTAGTGGTTTATGCCCCCTAAGTTTATTAGTTACTTTGGAAAATCAAGGAAGGTAGCCACTAAGTCAAGGTATAATGTACCTTCATCTTCTTCTTTTACCTTGTTTTGATAGCTTGAGTTTTGATGGGGTTATAGCAACAACTACTCAAGATACACTAGTTATACATACCATCATGCATGGAACTAAGTATCTTGAGTGTTAGATCAAAGACTTAGAGGAAGAAAATGAGCATGTGTTCTCCAAGGGTGAAAACTCTTGTTTTCTTCCACTAAATCTTGTGTAACTCAAGTTCTACAACTTGGAATTATGATCCGTCGAAGGGGGTGCTAGATACATGAGTTATCTAGTAAACCCAAGTGGTAGATCATAAATCTAGCATGTTTTGAAACCTTTGAGATTTTTTTTACAAAAACAGTCCACTTTATATGCTAAAGCCTTGAAATCCAAAATCAGCTACTAACTTGTTTTTCATGAGGCTGTTTCGGCTAGTTCCTTGTCTTGTAAAAATCTGGAAAAATATTACAGAGGTACCTTATGAAGTTACCTACGCCAGAGAAAAAAGAACGGACACGCTTTGAGTTATATATTGTGCGTAATGACTATTTCCGTAAAGGACTCCATAAATATTATCCTACGAATATCTCACTGTGTATACACTGGAAAATTCCAAAATTTTACAGTAGAGCTTAATATACGTTAAGAGAGCATACCCTGAAAATTTCAGATTGTTCTGAGCAAAACTCAATCTTTTAAAAATAGAGCAAGATCTCGAGTGTTTTGAGCACTTTAAAAATAGTAAATCATTTTCTAAAATTCTAGAAAATTAGAGGATCATTGTTGGTTCATATTCTATTAAAATCCAGAAGTTGAGAATTTTGGAATCAGTTTGCTATTTTTCCTAAAAATGATTAGGTTGTAAATAAAAGGAAATAAATAGTTAAATGATGTCTTTAATGAGAAAATATGATTTTTATGCTTGAATGCTCATAATATATTATATCATGACTATCTTAGGGAATTTTGGTAATTTATAATAATAAATATTACTTATGACCTTTTATGGATATTAAATAAGAGGTTATTAAAGGATGAACAATTAGAATAAATTGTTTATTAATTTAATAAATCATTGGAATATTATTATAATACTAATAATATTATAATATGATGTTGTTATGTAAATAAAAATATTAGATTAGAGTATTATTATTAAATAATAATATTCGAGATTAAATAAAATATTATTAAATGATTAATAATATTAGTAAGTGAATAAAATATTATTAAATGATTAATAATATTAGTAAAGGGATAAAATATTATTAAATGATTAATAATATTAGTAAGTGAATAAAATATTGGTAAATGATTTAAAGTATTATTAGTGAACCAATAATACTAGAAGGTGAATTAATATTATCTAAGTTAATAATATTATGTGAATTAAAGTTAGTCGTTAATTAATAATAACACTATCTAGGCATGATAATGTTTATAAGAACTTATTGTAATGTATGATATCTATGTGATTATATAATCTGATGTTATGTATTGACTAATTGAAAGACTAATTATAGGTCTCTCAAAGGAAGATAATTTAACTACATAGTGGATAGAAATTTATTTCAGAAATGTAACTCACGATCGAGGCAAGTTTCCTAACTCAACTTGAGTTATTATTTTCAAAAGCATATTAGTGAATAATTATTGATGATTATTCACGCCTTTATTGATTATTGAAATTAGCACTTTAGCAATTGAATTCGCTTCTACCGCCATTGAATCGTGAATTAAATTAAAGTTCTTCATTTATGAATCTGTTTATGGGATAGATCTATGCTAATTGTATCGACTAGATCAAGCATGTCTAAATTTGTTAAATCAAATGGATTTTAAATAACTGTTCTTATTAATTGATATGGTAAGAACTCTTGACTGAGAAATGAACAAATTTGATTAAGGCATGATATCAATGTCGGATTATTAAGTGTTTATGCATAAATCACGGGGTATGAAAGGTCGATCCTTGAATACCAAAACTTATTAAAGGTCCAGCTTTAAATCAATCGAAAGACCGTGGCAAATGTTCATGGTTATTCAAAACCACTCGATTCATGTTATTCAATTATCGAATATTCAATTGTTGATTTTTAATTCATGTTCCTTCACAATCTTATATTATTTTTTGAACATTGAAGGCAATATTTCTTTCTAAGTCATGATATATCTCCTTTGTCTTTATAAACTTGTGAAGCAAATTAGTTGCTTACTCTTGCTATATCATGACCTCTATTTTCGCTTAAGCTCAAGGATCTAATGCGAAGGACAAGGGCAAGGGCAAGATCCAGGAGTAATTTTAGAATGAATGTTAAATTAGTTATTACCTAATGGAATTTCTTGAGTAAACAGTTTGTATTATAAATGGTGTATTTAAAGTTAAGGTTAGAGAGACCTTGGGACTATGTTTTGAGACTTTTGTATAATGAACAATGTATGTTTATTATTTCGAAATAGTTATAGAATGCTTATGATGATGATAGGATCGTGAGCACTGAATCTGAGGTTAGAGAACCTGGATTTGGGGGCGTCACAATTTGCCCTAAAAATTTGGAGACATTATCTTTATGGAGAGAGGTGTGTGATATATACCGACCATAAAAGTCTGAATTATATCTTTACACAAAAAGATTTGAACATGCGACAAAGAGGATGGTTGGAGCTGATCAAAGACTATGACTGCGAGATTTTCTATCATCCCAGAAAAGCAAATGTTGTTGTTGATGCCTTAAGTAGGAAGGGACGGGAGAAGTTAAAGATGTTAACTGCTCATGAAAAGCTAGTGTCGGAAATGGCTAAGATGGAGTTAGAAATTAAATATTCAACAAAATCAAATGAAAAGTTGTTCCAGATGGGAAATAATTCAATGTTGGTGGATAAGGTGAAAAATACACAAATTAAGGATGAAGAATGCGAAAAGATAGAACAAAAAATATATGAAGGTGAGGAAAACAAATTCAAAATTGATTTGGATGGGTTACTTCGGTTCGAAGGGAGAATTTGGGTTCCGCAAGTACCAGAAATTAAAGAAGAAATTCTGAGTGAAGCTCACAATTCAAGATATTCGATTCACCCTAGGAGTACAAAGATGTACAAAGATCTTAAACATCATTTTTGGTGGCAAAATATGAAGAGCGATGTGGCTGAGTGTATGGCGAAATGCTTAACGTGTCAGAAAGTCAAAGCTGAACATCAAAGGCCAAGCAGATTGTTACAACCGTTGGAGATACCAGAATGGAAATGGGATCATATCACAATCAATTTGGGTGATTGTCGATCGACTGACGAAGTCGGCACACTTTTTGCCAATCAAGATTCGGTTTACACTAGATCGGTTAGCAAAACTGTACGTGAAGGAAATTGTTTCAAGGCACGGTGTACCTGTGTCCATTGTATCAGACAGAGATCCACGTTTCACATCTAATTTCTGGAAACGACTACAAGAGTGCTTGGGGACACAGCTGAGAATGAGCACAGCGTACTATCCTCAAACCGACGGACAAAGTGAGAGAACCATCCAAACACTAGAGGATATGCTCAGAGCGTGTATTATGGATTTCAAGGGAAATTGGGATGACCATCTACCATTAGTATAATTTTCTTATAATAATAGTTATCACGCGATTATTGGCATGCCGCCTTACAAAACGTTATACGGCAGGAAGTGCAGAACTCCGTTATGCTGGGACGAGGTAGGTGAACGTCAGCTATTGGGTCCAGAATTGGTACAATAGACTGTTGAGATCATTAAAGTGATTCGAGCAAGATTAATAGCAGCACAAGATAGACAGAAGAAATATGCTGATCAACATCGATAAAATAGAGAATTCGGTGTCGGTAGTTATGTTTTCTTGAAAGTATCTCCCTGGAAGGGGAAAATTCAGTTTGGAAAAAAGGGGAAATTGAGCCCTAGGTGTATAGGAACTTTCGAAGTGCTTCGACGAGTTGGTGAAGTGGCGTACGAGATAGCTTTACCTCCGGAGTTGGAGCATATTCATAATGTTTCCATGTATCGGTATTGAGGTCGTATAAGCCTGATTACAAACATGTTATAGAATATGTGCGCTTATAGTTTGAGAAAGATTTGTCATATGAAGAAGTTCCTGTTCAAATTGTTGACAGAAAAGAGTAAGTAATGAGGAATAAGGTGATACCTTCTGTTAAGGTAATTTGGAGGAACCACAATACTGAAGAAGCTACGTGGGAGCTTAAAAGCATTATGATGAAGAACTATCCTCAGTTGTTTGCTTGATTTTGTATAGCGATTCTGGGGACATAATCTGGTTAAGGAGGGAAGAATGAAATGAATAAATTTTTTGAGTTGTGATTCTGGGGACAGAATATTTTTCGAGTTGTGATTCTGGGGACAGAATCCTTTTAAGGAGGGAAAGATGCAACGATCGATAAATTTGTAATTTAATTTAAATATTTATTGAATTAGATAAATATTTTAAATAATTTATTTATTGAGGAAATAAATAGTTGATGAATTGTGGTGAATTAATTTAGTAACTAAATTAATTAATGTTAATTGAATTGAATAATGATAATTTTATTTGAAAGATTTAATTTAAGAAAATAATTAAATTAAATCAATTGCTTAATATTTAAGAAGATAATTAAATTAAGTGAATTTTTTAATATTAAATAAATAAATTAAATAAAATATTTAAAATTAGATATATAATTATTTATTATTTATTATAAGCATAATTATAATAAGAATATAATTCTTATAATTATAAATTATAAGCTATTAAAGTGGTTACATGTGTGACAAGTGAAACTATATGATATAAATATTATTTAAATAATTTAGTTATGGTATTTATGTGTTAGCCAAACAGGGCCTTGTGGCCTTTGGCTTATTTTAACTGGCGTCTTTTGTTTTCCTTAACTGAAAGAGAACGTGGGAGTCAGTTTATAATTCCTGCGCATTATTTTCTAAGGCTTAGCTAGATAAACACAGAGGATTGGAGAGAACTTGAGAATAATCTCTGCGGATTATTAAGGGTTGAGGAAGGATTCTATCATCTTGCTAGTAGGAAATTCAAGGTATAACTTATTCTTAAATTTTTAAGTTGGAGTTTGAAACTTAAAGTTCTCTGTAATGGATTTTTGTGGAATTATTATTTCATATGTTGATTATGTATATGTATACTCTTGATAAATTAGTTGGTTATCAGCTGCAATTGTGTAATAGTTATCAAATTCGTGTAAAATTGGTGTGTAGGGAAGAAAATGAAATATCAGTGGTTTTGTTCATATAAAGTAGCTTAGAAAGTACCAAATTTCTTGTTCAATATGTGATGTAATCTGTAATTTATTAGTGGATTGTGATAATATATTAAGAAACGAAAGCGGCGTAGTTTAAATCATGTCTATTGGTTAAGAAACGAATTTGTGGTAGTCGAATTCGTTAAAAGTATAAAAATAAGGAAATTTGGAAAAAATATAGTTTTGATTCTTCAAAATAATTATATAATGTTTTGTGTATAGAATGGTGTTTAACATGTGTAACTATAAATATGGAAAAGTTTTAGATGTTAAGGTGTGGTGAAATTTTGTAAAAATGGGATTTTTGGCCAAAGCAGAAGTCTGCATTTTCGAGGTTCTCGCAAAACCGAGTTCTGTTCATCACAAGGCCTACCGCTCTGCTAGCAATTGTCGCATGTAGAACACGCAAAGATTTAAGTAGCACGAAAGTTCCTAAAAATTCTTGTAAGTTTGAGCAAGCCTAGTTTATCTTGAGTATGTTTGTGCAAGCTATTGTAACCTAATTCGTTACATCGAGCGAGCTTTACTTTCTTTATTGTCGTTTGAAGCATATTTTATTCTAATACATTGATTCATAGAAGATTGTTCTAATTCCTTTGAATATAGCACTTTGCATGTAAATCATGTTATTCAGTTATATATATTATTGATATCCGATCTTTGACTTTAATAGCCTTGTTCAGTTATACACTCTCGTATTAAACCTTTGTTGATGGAAGTTGAATAGTGTTCTAAAATTCTAGATACACTGATAAGCTAGTTCCAAACTAAACTTTCTTTAGTGGAGAAATTCTAAATTCAAACTGAGACGAACAACACTATCATAGGGGATTTTTGTACGTGTAACATTTAGATGTTTGTGCACAATACATGGTACAAAGGGCTAATCCCCCTAAGTACGTTAAAAAGGTCTGTACAGTCTAATGACTGTTAAGGTTAAGGTAATAATACCTAAATACCAGAGACATAGTTCGTGGTCTTAAGACCCTCAGACATTGATTTCGAATTTGTTCTCTATTCTTGATCCGTAGAACAAGTTCATTATTTTTCAGCATTCGTTGTTCATTTCAATGTTGTGATTATTACTACTTCATATATCAATGAGCAATTGTTTGCTCACTCTTGCATTTAACACTGCAGCTAAAGATGAGAAAGTTGATGAACCGTCTACTAGCAAAGGAAAAGGGCAAGATGTCCAAATGTTGAAGACATATGAGAATTTTATTTTAATGATTTATGTTAAAAACTTGTTTTAATATATGATATATTCTGCAAACTGATGTATTAATTTTAAGGTTAGATTACCTGGGATTTATTGTGAGATGATGATGTAACCCTTTAATGGGAAAGATAATTGTTTAAGTTATTTAAATTACGTCTTTATCCTTTGATTACGGGTAGTTAGATGTAATAGTTTTGATAAGTGAGAATCAAATCCTATGGGAATGAAGTACCTGGATTTGGGGGTGCCACAAAAACAACATCTTAAATATTTAATACTTGTCTTGTGTGTGCACAATAAACTCATATTAAATATTTAATACTGTATTATTTTACCATGCTAGAAGGCGATGTTCGATATTCCAAATATCTTTGAATGTTACAACTTAATGTAAATTCTTTGAGGGGTTTGTTATTATTTTATCTCATCTTGTTTATCAATATGCATATATATATATATATATATATATATATATATATATATATATATATATATATATATATATATATATAAAAATATATTATATTAATTAACATGCTAAGCATGTTTATAATAATAATAATAATAATAATAATAATAATAATAATAATAATAATAATAATATATAGTATAAGCATGCACATATAGATTACTATATTCTACCCAGATTGATTATGGACTATATTCTAGTTTGGTTCACTAGAGCCACCAAGTGAACCAAAAGGTCAAACCTAAGATGAAAAAATTAAATTTAAATATAACTATTACATTTAAATCCTAGTCTCCATTAAAAATGGGTCTTCAAGCTCTCCTTGCTCCTTGGTCTCGAATTCTTCAAGATAATTCTAACTAATCCTATTACATAAACTATTTGATTTAAATAGAAACCTTGATCAGCATTCAAGAGAAAGTACATAGGAGGGAGATAGAATTTACATTAAGAAAAAAATTAGAGAAGACGAGGTATGTAAACCCCATTTAATAAAACTCATATATTCATGCATCCAACTAAAATAAAATTCAATCACATTGGTCAATAGTCCATAATCAATTCTATTTGTTATCATACACATCAACATATGATTCAATAAATAGCATTCATCTCATGAATAATAAACATTCAATATATACATTGATATCAATTTAATGGACAATTTTAATTAGCATGAAATTCAATTTTGAAACAAAATAAACTCCGTTATTTTAAATCAAAATCATAATAAATTTCTTAATTTTATTTTATCCAATTTTGAATAAAATAAACTCCTTTATTTTTAATCAAATTCCCAATCAAAATAAACTCTTTTATTTTAATTAACAAGAACTCCAATTTCAAGTACAAAATAAACTCCTTTATTTTAACTTAAAATTGCTGGAAAAATAAAATATGTTAAATTATATTCCTTATTAAAATTAAACACCTTTAATTTTAAGAAACATGAAATCTTATTCCATATGTGAATAAACTTCTTTATTCTAGGAAACATGGAATCATATTCTATATGTGACTAAACTCTTTTATTCAAATGAACGAGGAATCCAATTCCAAGTTAATATAAAACTTTTGAATAAACTCTTTTATTCTAAAGAATATGGAATCCAATTCCAAGTTAATATAAAACTTTTGAATAAACTCTTTTATTCAAACGAACGTGAAATCCAATTCCAATTAATATAAAACTTTTGGATAAACTCTTTTATTCAAACAAACATGAAATTCAATTCCAATTGAAATAAACAACTTTATTTTAATCCAATTTCAAATCAAAATAAACTACTGTATTTCTAATTTAGAATTACTGAAAAACAGTGTATCCAATTTTAATTAAAATAAATCTTTTATCTTAATTAAAAAATTTTTAAAAAAATTATTTAATTAAAATACCGCCAAGTAAAGACCGAATGTACTAGCATCAAGTTACAAGCACCACGTCAAGTAGCTTTTAAAAACTAGGGACGACGTTACTATGTACTCCCTAATTATATCTGTAATCAGCAATCGTCACTACGGCCACCTTTCCTGAACCCGAACCATATTTAGATTACACTATAATCCGGGCATTGTAGTGCTACTACTGTAAATTGTTTTTCCAATTCGCGAATTATATAGTTTTTCTCAAAAAATATGATTATATACCAATAATTATGCCCAAAAAATTTGTTATAAACACATATCAACATACAGATCGAATTTGAACAATTAATAACTCGCATAAAGGTTTGGCTCTGATGCCACTGTTAGGTTTGTAATATTCAGGAACATAATCATATTACATCAAAGTAGCAGAAGCATGGTAAAAATATATTTTAAATTTTTACAAACCATATACCCGGATCGACCTTTATGCACAATTATTAATTAAAAGAAAAGATGAAGAACAAGAATTATACCCTTGAAGATCCGAGCTTCCTTAGGTACAAGTTAACCTCCAAATCCTTTTCGCATTCAACTTAAATCCATCAAGTTTGATTCATTCCTTTGATCAACGTTAGCCACCCAAGTGTTTAGCCTCTTGAGGTGATCCATCAAGGAAGAACAAGTATTCAAGTAGATAGGTGTTTGACAAAACCCTAGATTCTATCCCTATAGAATTTTGTGTACTCTCCCAACTATTGGAATTATTATTCACGTGTGTTGCAAAAACATCAACCCTCACCCATAATAAGACTTCTCTTATTTATAGATGTAGGCAACCCTCCTTAAAAATTAAGTAATTGAGTTTTATTTTATTTAATTAAACTCCTTTAATTAATTAGGCTCCCAATCTTATTAGGAATAACTAATTAAACTCTTTAAATTAATTAGCCTCATAATCTTATTAAGAATATATGAGAGTACTTTTATTAATTAATTTCTAAACTCCTTTAGGAATTAAATAATAATAATAATAAGACTCCTATTATTAATTTATATTTTATATTTCCAAAATATTAAATGATAATATTAAGCTATTTAATTTATTCTATCACCATAGATTAAATTAAATACACTTAACTTATTATTATGATTATGCTATTTACTTCTTAATAAATATTCTTCCTTTTATAGTGTGACCCTTTAGGTTCTCTATATTAAACCGATTGTGCATAAATCAATTAGAACAATTCTAATCTTATTTAAATAAAAAAATTAATCTATTAATTTATTTAAATAAATAACATTTATTCTACAATAAGGATAAGCCTCCTTAGCGATCAACGACTGTCCAAATAATATAGATTTCAACATTAATCATAAAAGAACATTTGAGTAAATAGTTACCGTATAATTAAATCCTTCCACCATACAATATCCCAATTAAAAATTAAACATGGAATTACTGTCAAGTCTTATTTTATTTAATTATATGTATTTCGATTCTTAAATGCACAACTCCAAATAATGCAAATTAGAAACTTTTTAATTTCATTCTTCCTTGGCGAAGGACTACTGGGTTGTCATTTATCGAATCACATAGGACATTCTCTTCTTTTACTAGAAGTGGTAGATTCTTTATTGATCATTCATTATCTCCATATATAACTTATTACACCCAAGCATAACCTTTGATATACCCTAAGGGTCTTAAGGAATATGTCAAAGTATAATTCATCATACACAAGATACTATGATGATCTCAAGTCTAAGTATCACTTGTACTATTATCACTTCAGGAATTTCTATTGACAGACAAGTAAAACTCCATTAGGTATTCCTTAGCGAATTACGTTCAGTGAACTTATTCTCCAATAAGAGCCTACATACTTGCTTTAGTGTCTCCACACAAATGATCATGAGATCAACCATTCTCATCCAATGAGCAAGCAACGTATGTACCAATCTATCCGGATTTACTAATCCCTTTTTTAGTAATCCAATGATTGGGAATAATTTTAGTTTGTGAACTATCTAAGAATTTAGATCTCATTAGCATGATCATCATCATGATTCTAAAAGTTTTGCTCAAAATTACTTTCAAAGATATCTAAAGATATGGTATTGTAAACCTTTGGCATCAATTCAGTGTAGCATCAGAAAAGGGTCCAGTGATGTAAGCCGTTGAATACTACTTCAGCAAAGATATCGGGATATCTGATACTGTAAATTGTTGGCATCAATCTAGTATAGCATCGTGGAAGGATCCAGTGATTTAAAATATTGGCATCAATTTAGTGTAGCATTAGAGAAGGATCCATTGATGTAAACTATTGACATCAATCGAACTTAGCATCAGGGAAAGGTCCGGTGATGTAAGCCGTTGAATACTACTTCAGTGAAGATATTGGGATATCTGATATGGTAAACCGTTGGCATCAATCCAGCGTAGCATTGGGGAAGCGTCCGGTGATGTAAGCCATTGAATATTACTTCAGCAAAGATATCGATATATCTTATATTATAAACCGTCGGCATCAACCAGTTGGAAATCCAAATCATTGGTGATAACCCCAACGTAAGCATCGGCATCAACCCGATGGAGATTAACCTTAAAAACTACTGCTCAAATAAGCACCCACATTAACCTGATGAGGTAAAACTTTGCGAGCCACCGTTCGATTGGGCATCAAGTCAGTCTGTGATGTAAACATTGTTAACTACCAGTAGAGTAGGCACCGTTATCAAATACCAGCAAGGTAGACATCGTTGTTAACTACCAGCAGGGTAAGCACCGTTGTTAACTACCAGTAGGGTAAGCTCTTCCATGATGGTATTGTCAGAACAGGTGTTAAAATGAGTTTCCTCTTGAGTTCTTGGAAGCTCTTCTCACATTCCTCGCTCCATCCGAATTTTGTATCTTTACAAGTTAGCTGAGTTAATGGAGTGGCAATTTGAAAAAAAATCCTTCCCCAAATCTCTGATAACAACCAGCTAAGCTTAAAAAGCTACCTATTTCGATTACTGACTTAGGTTGCTCTCAACTGTGACTCATCTCCCAAACTTGGATAGCACGTCACAATGGCACCTATTAGTTTACCACCGCACAAATATGGCATTCCCTACAGAGAGTCTGGCTTCGGTGCAGTCCACAAAAGATGTCACCAGATAGAGGCTCGGGTACCAATTCATGTAGTTGAGTTTTTAACTCCTGAAGTTCAATAGGAGCAATTTGATATAAAATTTTAGAAATGGGTTTTGTACAGAGTTTAAGGTCAATACAAAATTCGATTTCACGCTCTGGGGTAGGCCAAGAATTTCTTCGTGAAATACGTCAGGAAATTCATTAACAACAGAAATATTATTCAAATCTGACATATTTTTATTTAAATCCATGACATGTGCTAAGAAAAGCTTGACATCCATTTTCAATAAATGAAAGACTTTATGGCTTTATATGAAAGTGTTTGACTTTAGTGGTTTGGTTGCTTGAATTCGCATAATAGGTTGGTTAGGAATATGAAAACTAACAACCTTACGGAAACAATCAATTTTAGCATGGTGAGTAGTTAGCCAATCAATCCCTAAAATCACTTCAAATGTAAGTATTTTCAAAGATATAAGATCAACAGGTAGGGTGAAGGTACCAATTTAAATCAAGCAAGATTTATAAACCATGGATGTAATGAAAGTTTCTCCCAACAGAGTTTCAACATATAAGTCAAAGTCTAATTTCTCAGGGGTCAAGTTCAAACGTTGAGCATAAGTAGGAGA
Source organism: Panax ginseng (assembly GCA_020205605.1). Taxonomy (NCBI): domain Eukaryota; kingdom Viridiplantae; phylum Streptophyta; class Magnoliopsida; order Apiales; family Araliaceae; genus Panax; species Panax ginseng. The sequence continues at coordinate 84,441,200 of CM035139.1, read as the reverse complement.
AATAAAAGAATGGGTAGAACTGGTATCTAATAAGGTATAGACTTCGCAAGAGTTTATAATTAGCTTACCTATGATAACTTCGTTCGGTTCCTCGTCACAAAAAAGATCACCTGTAAAATCCCAAATTTTACGAATAAAGATTTAAATTTCTCGGATTTTTTTTTTGAATATTATGGTATGAATTTAATATAATATTATAGTTGTGGGTAATATTTATAAATTTTGCAAAGTATGCAAGTTGTTATATTATATTCGATTGGTCAGGGAATATTCTTTATGTCGGGGAATATTCGTACGATGGCACAATCATTGGTGGACCCCACAACAAAATTACTGTCGGATTGAGAAAATGACAAAAATATTTTTATGAAAATAACGGTGGAAGTTTTACCGTTAATACTATTGAACTACTCGGTAGTAAAAGTACAGTAATACACGTGGTCGTGCGTAGTAGCACTACCTGTATTGATTATTGACTCTTACGTGAGAAGTCACTTTCAGGTTATACTCAATTATTATTATAGTAATTGTTGCATCATATCTCTCATATTATTGATTCAATTATTGTCACAGTATCATCTGCATTATATGATATATTATTAAATCAATAATTGAGACGACAAAGTTATTCATATTATTAAATTGCAATACTATTGAACTACTCGATAGTAAAAGTACAGTAATACGCGTGGTTGCATAGTAGCACACGGTATTGATTATTGACTCTTACGTGAGAAGTCACTCAGTTATACTCAATTATTGCTATAGTAATTGTTGCATCATATCTCTCATATTATTGATTCAATTATTGTCACAGTATCATCTGCATTATATGATATATTATTAAATCAATAATTGAGACGACAAAGTTATTCATATTATTAAATTGCAATATTTATAATGTCTAGAAGTTCTGTCAAGGAGAGGTTGTTAAATATTGTGAGTTATAATATTAATGATGAATAAGTTCGTGTTGATTAAAGATGAATTTGATAGTTCCATTGTGTTGGGATTATTAGTGTTAGTGGATATCGACATCTATTCCGATGATAATTGATGTTTGGGGGTTATATTGATATATCGGATAAATGACCAATTAATTGCTACTTATTCACATGCTTATATAACTATTTATTCACATGTGTGTACTATTGAATCACATTCACTTACTATTAGAGGAGTTGATGCAAGATTGATAATACTTGAATGATTAAATTAAAGATGGAGGTATAGATGGAGGTACTATACTGTAATTCGTATATTCACATGTCTAGAACTATTGAGTCATGTGATTTACTATTGATTCACATGATTTACTATTAGGGGAGGTGGTGCAAGTTTGATAATACTTGCAGGACAAAATTAAAAATGAAAGAAAAGTTGGAGGTATTGTACTGTAATTTTTTAAGCCCCAAAAGGTGCAATTATCGAAACTATGTTTTCCTATAAATAGAAGCTCATTCTTCCTTCATTTCTCACTGATTCACTAAAGCTTTAGAACCATTATTATAGAGAGAAATCTATAAAGAAAAAGAAGAAGAGAAGCCCGCGACCTCACCATTCCAGTATCCAGTCTTCTTTTGAGGTAAGGGGTATTATTTTTTTTTCATATTCATGAAAAGAACTTCTGTTATTCCATTCTTTATTATTTTGTTGAATAACTCAGATACATGTGAAGCTACCCTATACTTGGTGAAATTCTTCATTATTCCATTATTTATTATTCTTTGGAATAACATAATACGTCTATAATGGGCAATCGCATACATGGTGAAATTCATTGTTATTCCATTCTTTATTATTCTATTGGAATATCCTCGTGCATGGCGTTTTATGCGGACTTGGTTAAAATCTTTATTATTACATTTGGAATATCCTCGTACTGTATGCATTTTACGTAGAACTGGTTCCGCCTTTATTATTCTCGTTAGAATATCCTCGCTCTGCATGCATTTCTGTGGGACTTCGGTTCCGCTCTTTATTATTCTATTGGAATATCCTATCTCATGCGCTTTTAAGCGGGACACGGTTCTCATATTTATTTTTCTCGTTGAATAACACGCTTACATGGCAAGTACCGCATGCATGGTGATTTCTATTGTTATTCCATTCTTTATTATTCTCGCTGAATATCTTGTCGGTGTATGCTTCGCTGACACGTTCCGTTATTTATTATTCCATTGGAATAACTTCGTCTGTGCTAAGTACCGCATGCATGGTGATTTCTTTTTTTATTCCATTCTTTATTATACTCAGTTGGTTAAAGTTTTGACTTCTATACTCGTCATGAAATATCATTTTATTTAGTATTTTTTGTTACGAGTTACTATTCACGGGTTACTATTCCCCCAATTACTATTCACTCTAGTATTATTCACTCGGGTATTTGGGACACTTTTCATGCCAGAATACTATTCACGAGTTACTATTCATGGGTTACTATTCACCAAAATTACTATTCACCCGAATATTATTCACTCGAGTATTTGGAGTTCTTTTCATGTCGGGTTACTATCCACGATATACTATTTCCGGAGTACTGTTCACGGGGTACTATTCACGATGAAAAATTGATTTATTTCTATCCAAATTATTTTTGGTGCATGAATATTATTCTTGAATTTTACTCTACAAAGAAGTATCATGTTGACAATTTGGACGTTATTAGTTCCTGGATAATTTAATTCTTGAACTTGTTTTATTGAATTCTTATATCATTGTCATCATCCTCATGTTTATATTTTGTTGAAAGTCATATATGGCCTGTAGTGCATAGATAGACTTGGTATGATTATGACCAGGGATTATTCGGTATAATCATGACCGTAATGTTACAAATGATGTGGAAAAAGTCCTCATTGGCCCGTAGTGCATTGATGGATAGTTTTTGGTATGATTATGGCTATGGATTCTCTTCGGCCAAGGGAGCAAAGATGAATTATTTTATGGCATTATCAGGACCGTTGATGAAAACATGATTATCTTTGGCCCGTAGTGCATGGATAATTCGTGGTCGTGATACTAAATAATATCATTAGCTTTGTAAAAGCGTGGATGATTTGATGATGTGGATTATTTATTGTTTGAGTCTCGGTGATAAAAGTGATGAAAAACTTTTTAAATCATAAAATATAGTAGATTTTATTCTCTACTTGACTCTTTTAATGGATTGTTTGTTCCGCTACAGTTAAACTTGATGTCTATTATATTTTATCAGTTTAACATTGTTGAAGACTAATGATAATTTATTCTGCATTATCTTAGTCATAATATTTCTTACTGGGCTAGTTGAGCTCAACCTTTCCTTCACTGTTCTCTTCAGGAAATGAGAATATAGCGGGGACGAGTCGGGGAACGGAGTGACGGTTCAGATGATAGCACTAGTAGTCCTCACTATTCTATTAAATAGTGTGACAATAAATGTAATGAGAACTCCATTGAGAGTGGATGTTGTCTAGAAGGCAATATTCTTGTTTAAACTCTCAGCTTATGTTTTGTCGTATGTTACACGACAATTATATTTTTAAGTCGTATTTTGTATTTTTGTACCATGTATTTGGCGACTCAAGATGGGTGATGTATACCTGTTTTTGGGGCGTCACATCACCCTTAAACTACCGACTTTGTTTTGTCCGTAGTTGACTTTGGTGCCACTGTCCCAGCAGGACTTAATTTCTCTATAGGACAAAATCGAGCTACGTGATTGTCTTTTCCACAACTAAAACATACCTTGGAAGGCTGTGAACAGTATGGACTTATGTGTCTCTCCTCTTCGCACATGTATCATCTAATTGGCGATCGTTCTCCTCCCTTAGAATTTATTGCTGGTGCTGCTACCGACGTCTTCCCATCATCGTTAAATCTTCTCTTCTTGAAATTTCCACTTAAATAATTTATTCTATTATCTCGGCCGTGATTACCATCAATGTGGTTACCATTTCTGGCATGATAATTCCATTCACGTTTGTTGTCACCGCTTCGATGACTACTACAACTTGTATTATCGATTTGTCGACTGCTCTCTCTTGGTTAGGTTGACTCGTTATCGCGCTCCAATAACTGAGCCCTATTAACAACATCTGAATACAAGCAAAGTTTGAAAGAAATGAGGTATTGACGTATTTTGGGTTTCAAACCTCGTAGAAACATTCGCGTCATTCTCTCCTAATTATCTACCAAATGGGATGCAAACCGGGATAACTCCGTAAACTTAGCCTCATATTGTGACACAGTCATATTATTTTGGTCCAGTTTGATGAACTTTACCTCCTTCATGTGATGAATACTTTTGGGAAAGTACGTGTCGTCGAATAATTCTTGGAACCTCTCCCAAGACATTTTGAGGCAAAGAGTCGAGTATCGCTTTTGCTTGATTCCCACCAGTAATCCGCCTCTCCTCTCAACATGAAGGTGGCAAAGGGAACCTTTTGCTCCTAGGAGCATCCCAAGACATCGAATATCTTGGTGATCTGCTTTATCCACGTCACTTCCTTAAGTGGTTCTGGCTTTCCCAAAAACTCTAGCGATCCCAACTCCTTGAATTGCTTGGCAGTGATAAGCCGTGAGTTACCATTGTTTCCACCTGCATTTTGAGCAGTAATCTCTCTCGTTTGGTTTTGCATAAATTTTAAAAAACTCCTAAACATACCATCATTCGTCATTTGGTCGGTGTTTTTGTTTACATGAGAATTATTGTCTTCCTGATGCACATTATCATAGTTGTTAATTGTCGGTGTCTCAATGGTCTCATTAGCTCTAATACTCACCTCAAAATTTTCAGATGCCATTCCCAAATATTGCCACAAAATAAGGGTTAATTAAATAAATCGACATGTCATATAATATCCCTATATTCTGACCGACCAAACAATTAAGCTTAGGTAGGACACACTATCGAAGGATTTACTCGTCTCTCCCCTCCTAGTTCTAACCCCATATCTCCACCATAGATCATATCCCCAAGCTCTGATACCAATTATGATGCCCCCAAAATAGGTCTCCACAACCCATTCTAAGTCGCCAAATATATGGTACAGAAATAACTACAACTTCATTAATATAATTGTCGTGCAAAATACGACAACACATATACTGTGAGTTTTTAAACAAATATTATCTTCTAGATAATATCCAAACTCAAATAAATCCTCATTATAATTATTGATACACTATTTTACAAAATAGTGAGCACTTGCTATAACAACTATCTTGAACCATCACTCGATACCCCGACTAGTTCCCACTATATTCTCACCTCCTAAGAAGAAAAATGGAACAAAAAGGAAAAGGATGAGCTCAACTAGCCCAGTAAAGAATATTATGACTAATTATCCATAGTTCTCAACAGGGAAAAATCTTATAGAATACAATAGATAACAAGTTATAGATCAATAACTGCAGTGAAAACAACAATTCATTAGAAGAGTTAAGTATAAAATGAAGTCTACTATCTTCTATGATTTTAAATTTCATTATCAATATTTTATCCCTGTAACATCAATCAATATACATCTTGAATCAAATATTCATCTTTGCACTACGGGCAAAAGATATTCATTCGTATCACCAGTTGGTCATGTTCATCTCAACACATGTTTATCTTTGCACTACGGGCCAAAGATATTCATTAGGTAATCATTCATCTTTGCACTACAGGCCAAAGATATTCAGGTATATAACCATTTAAGATTGGGGATGATAAATATATTTTCAAGAAAACGAATCTAAAGAGATAAAAGGACAAAGATTAGGAATTCGTACTTTAGTATATCCAAGTTCAACAATACTCTATAATAATCAATTGTGGAACAAAATTCAAGAATGAAGATCAAAACATGGATACAATCAAAGATAGTAACCATAATAGACAACGTTGACCAAGAAAAGAAAATTTAATTTTTTTGTGAATAGTGTCGTATACGTGAATAGTAACCCCGACTCGAAAAGGTAAAACTTTAATAACAAAAATCATACTTCATGAATAGTACTCATGAATAGTACCGTATTCGTGAATAATGTTGTATACGTGAATAGTGACATATACGTGAATAGTAACCTCGACATGAAAAGGTAAAATTTTTGTAATAAAATTCAAACCAATATTTCGGTGAAATGATATTGAAAGAAAGAACATCATTTACTTGAAAAATAACATCCCTTACCTCAAAAGAATAGTACATCTAACTGTAATATCGGATATAATGCTGAAGAAAACTTGCACTGCTTATTAACTCTCAAAGTATCTTAATACTCACAAAATTACGGTCGATATGATAAAGAGAAAATTTTCTGATTCTGGTGTGAGTTTTATTGTTTAACTAAGAAGCCTATTTATAGGAAATGGGTAGCACACCAGGTTTGACAACCATCCCACACGTCTCAGCACGCCTAAATGGAGACAAGGCTACAATTCCAACTTGCCCACTCCACCTTTATCACATATTTTAAAAATAAAAGAATTCAAATTCAATTTGAAAACTAATTCAAATTCAATTTGATTATCTTGACTCCATTTAATTCACATGCCCAAAAATACAATAATATTACCATTTAAATTATAAATATTATACTATTATATTATCACATTGTACTATTATAATGTAATATTATAATAATATATAAATATATTATCAGAGAAGATAATTATGGTTTCATAAAAAAAAATAACAACTTTCGACAATTGTCTCATTCTAAAATTCCTCCATTTATATTAAAATTTAAAGAAATATTTACTTACCAAATTCATCAATAATTTATAATTCTTCAATAATTATTTCGATATAATATTATAGATTCACAATACTTATAACCAGATCGTTCCCAAGAAAGAGGGGGCTTTCCTATAAGAATTTCTTCTTATTGGTGCGCAATTAAATAACTTAACCCCTTTCATCGAAAGCACTTTCTAGACATTATCAATAATGCTATCTAATAATATTATTCAAATAATATGAATTATTGATCTAATAATGGGAAATATTGTGCAATGACAATTATTAAACCAATAATAATATAAAATATCAACGTAGCAATTAATAAATCAATAAAATAAAATATTGAACAGTAATTGTTGTAACAATTATATATTGAGTAGTGCGTTCTTACGTAAGAATCAACAATCCAAAAATACCGTAATATCGTGCAGCCATCTAGGCAACTACACGACATCAGTTTTTTAACCATCGGGTATTCCAACAAGATAATATAAGAATAACTACGTCGTTATTTATAAAAACTCATACTTGTCCTTTTCTTCATCCGACAATTTTTTGTTATGGGGCCCACAAATGGCTGTGTCGTCGTACGAAAATTCCTTGATGGCAAGAATATTCCACGACCAAACTAATATTCCTCGACAAAACGAATATTTTATGACCACTTGTTTACTTTGAAAAATTTGCACATTTCACCCATAACTAACCACATTAATCAAATCAATACCTTATTATTCAAAATAATAATAAAAGAAATTAAATCTTTCTTCATAAAAAGTTGGGGTCTTACAATCTTCTCTCCTTATGAAATTTTATCCTCGAAATTGACGTACGTACCTTGTGTTTCGAAAAGGTGAGGATACCTAATTTTCATTTTCGATTCTAACTTCCAGGTCATTTCCTCAATAACATGGTTTCTCCGTAAAACTTTGACTTGTGGTATAACCTTTTTACATAGGACAAGCTCCTTCTTATCCAAGATCTTGACAGGTACCTCCTCGTACGTTAAATTTTTGGTTATCTCGTCTGGTTCTAACTCAATAATGTGATTCGGCTCTTTCAGATATTTACGTAGCATGGCTATGTGGAAAATGCTATATACACGAGACATACTTGGAGGTAAAGCGTGTCTATAAGCCACAGTTCCTACTCGATCGAGGATTTTAAATGAACTAATAAATTGAAGGTTTGAGCTTTCCTCACATCATCGATTCTCACTTTTGGAATAACGACTTCTTGCACCTTCTTCTTCATATTCATCAACTCCAGGTCTATAGCTTGGGTAGCTTTAAATTTATCGATTAAGGTCAATTTTAATCGTATATTTGTTATCTTCACGTAAGTTCTTGGAGTCTTTAACTCTATCTCCATCATTTGTAAGTCATACAAAATGGGTCTTTGTGTTAGCAACGTCACACTCGTAACCGCATACGATCTTCTACTCAACGCGATAGCTACCACGTTCGGTTTTCCACGATGGTATTGTCAGAACAGGTGCTGAAATTAGTTTCCTCTTGAGTTCTTGGAAGATCTTCTCACATTCCTCGCTTCATCCGAATTTTGTATCTTTACGAGTTAGCTGAGTTAATGGAGTGGCGATTCAAAAAAAATCCTTCCACGAATCTATAATAATAACCAGCTAAGCCTAGAAAGCTACGTATTTTGATTACTAACTTAGGTTTCTCTCAACTGTGACTCATCTCCTAAACATGGATAGCAGGTCACAATGGCACCTATCAGTTTACCACAACACAAATATGGCATCCCCTATGGAGAGTCTGGTTTTGGTGCATTCCATAAAGGAAGTCACCAGATAGAGGCTCGGGTACCAAGTTCTGTAGTTGGGTTTTTAACTCGTGAAGTTTAATAGGAGCCATTCGATATGAGATTTTAGAAATGGGTTTTGTACCGAGTTTAAGGTCAATACAAAATTCAATTTCACGCTCTGTGGTAGCCCGGGAATTTCTTCAGGAAATACGTTAGGAAATTAATTAACAACAGAAATATTATTCAAATCTGACGTTTTTTTGTTTAAATCCATGATATGGGCTAAGAAAAGCTTGACATCTATTTTTTAATAAACGAATGACTTTATGGCTTGATATGAAAGTGTTTGACTTTAGTGGTTTGGTTGCTTTAATTCGCATAATAGGTTGGTTAGGAATATGAAAACTAACAACCTTACAAAAATAATCAATTTTAGCATGATGAGTAGTTAACCAATCAATCCCTAAAATCACGTCAAATGCAAGTATTTTCAAAGATATAAGATCAACAGATAGGGTGAGGGTACCAATTTGAAACAAGCAAGATTTATAAACTGTGGATGTAATGAAAGTTTCTCCCAACTGAGTTTCAACAGATAAGTCAAAGTCTAATTTCTTAAGGGTCAAGTTCAAACGTTGAGCACAATGAGGAGAAATAAAAGAATGGGTAGAACCGGTATCTAATAAGGTATAGACTTCACATGAGTTTATAATTAGCTTACCCATGATAACTTTGTTCGGTTCCTCGTCACGAAAAATGCTCTCCTTTCAACTACTAACTTTGTTTTGTCCATAGTCACCTTTGGTGCCATCGTCCCAGCTGGACTTGATTTTGCTATAGGACAAAATCGAGCTATGTGACCATCTTTTCCACAACTTAAACATACCTTGGAAGGCTATGAATAGTTTGGACTTATGTGTCCCTCCTCTTCGCATCTGTAGCATCTAACTGGCAGTCGTTCTCCTCCCATAGAATTTGTTACTGTTGCTGGTGTTGGTGTTGGTGCTGGTGCTACTCCCGACATGTTCCCATCATCGTTAAATTTTCTCTTCTTGAAATTTCCACTTAAATCATTTCTTCTATTATCTTGGTCATGATTACCACCGAAGTGGTTACCATTTCTGGCATGATAATTTCCTTCACGTTTGTTGTCACCACTTCGATGACTGCTACCACTGATATTATCGATTTGTCGACTGCTCTCTCTTGGTTGGGTTGACTCATTATCACGCTCCAATAACTGAGCCATATTCACAACATCTGAATACAAGTAAAGTTTGTGAGAAATGAGGCATTGACGTATTTTGGGTTTCAAACCTCGCAGAAACATTCACGTCATTCTCTCCTCATTATCTACCAAATGGGATCCAAACTGGGATAACTCCGCAAACTTAGCTTCATATTGCAACACGGTCATATTATTTTGCTCTAGCTTGATGAACTCTACCTTTTTCATGTGACGAATACTTTCGGGAAAGTACTTGTCATTGAACAATTCTTAGAACCTCTCCCAAGACATTTTTAGTGCGGCAGGCTGAGTATGTTTTACTGATTCCTACCAGTAATCTGCCTCTCCTCTCAACATGAAGGTGGAAAAGGGAACCTTTTTCTCCTCTGAGCATCCCAAGACATCAAATATCTTGGTGATCTACTTTATCCACGTCTCTACCTTAAGTGGTTCTAGCTTTCCCAAAAACTTTGGTGCTCCCAACTCTTTGAATTGCTTGGCAGTGACAAGTCGTGAGTTACCATTGTTTCCACCTGCATTTTGAGCAGTAGTCTCTCTCGTTGGTTTTACATAAATTCTAGAAAACTCCTAAACATACAATCGTTCGTCATTTGGTCGGTGTTGTTGTTTACATGAGGATTATTTCCTTCCTGATGCACATTATCCTGGTTGTTAATTGTCGGTGTCTCAACGGTCTTATGTGCTCCATTACTCACCTCAAAAATTTTAGATGTCATTCTCAAATACTGCCACAAAACAAGGGTTAATTAAGTAAATTGACATGCCACATAATATCCCTATATTCTGACCGACCAAACAAATAAGCTTAGGTAAGACACACTAGAGATGGATTTACTCGTTTCTCCCCTCCTAGTTCTAATCCCAGATCTCCACCAAAGATCATATCCCTAAGCTCTGATACCAACTATGACGCCCCCAAAATAGGTCCACACAACCCATTCTGAGTCACCAAATACATGGTACAGAAATAACTACAACTTCATTAATACAATTGTCGTGCAAAATACGATAACACATATACTGTAAGTTTTAATACAAATATTATCTTCTAGACAATATCCAAACTCAAATAAGTCCTCATTACAATTATTGATACACTATTTTACAAAATAGTGAGCACTTGCTATAAGAACTATCTTAAACCATCACTCAATACCCCGACTAGTTCTCACTATATTCTCACCTCCTTAGAAGAAAAATAGAACAAAAAAGAAAAGGATGAGCTCAACTAGCCCAGCATAGAATATTATGACTAAGATAATGTAGAACATATTATCCTTAGTCCTCAACAGGGAAAAATCTGATAGAATGCAATAGACAACAAGTTATAGATCAACAACTGCAACGGAAACAATAATTCATTAGAAGAGTTAAGTAGATAATGAAGTCTACTATCTTCTATGATTTTAAAGATTATCATCAATATTTTATCCCTGTAACATCAATCAATATACATCTTGAATCAAATATTCATCTTTGCACTATGGGCTAAAGATATTCATTCGTATCACCAGTTGGTCATATTCATCTCAACACCTGTCCATCTTTACACTACGGGCCAAAGATATTCATCAGGTAATCATTCATATTTGCACTACAGGCCAAAGATATTCATCAGGTAATCATTCATCTTTGCACTACAGAACAAAGATATTCAGTTATATCACCATTTAAGACTGAGGATGATAAAAATATTTTCAAGAAAACGAATCAAGAGAGATAAAAGGACAAATATTAGGGATTCGTACTTTAGTTTATCCAAGTTCAACAATATTCCATAATAATCAATTGTGGAGAAAAATTCAAGAATGAAGATCAAAACATGGATACAATCAAAGATAGTAACCATAATAGACATCTTGAACCAAGAAAAGAAAATTTAATTTTTCTGTCAATAGTGTCATATACGTGAATAGTGTCGTATACGTGAATAGTAACCCCGACACGAAAAGGTAAAACTTTCATAACAAAAATCATACTTCAGGAATAGTACTCGTGAATAGTACCGTATTCGTGAATAGTGTCATATACATGAATAGTGTCATATACGTGAATAGTAACCTCGACATGAAAAAACAAAAATTTCATAATAAAATTCATACCAATATTTCGGAGAAATGGTATTGAAAGAAATAACATCATTTACTTGAAAAATAACATCCCTTACCTCAAAAGAATAGTACTTTTGACTGAAATATCGGATATAATGATGAAAAAAATTTGCACTGCTTATCAACTCTCAAAGTATCTAAATACTCACAAAAATATGCTCAATATTATAGCGAGAATTTTTTTTTATTCTGGTTTGAGTTTCAATGTTTAGCTAAGTAGCCTATTTATAGGAAACTGGTAGCACACCAGGTTTGGCAATCATCCCACACTTCTCAACACACCTAAATGGAAACAAGCCTACAATTCCAACTTGCCCACTCTGTGACGCCCCCAAATTTGGATCGCCACTTGATCACTTGAATTCGGTTCGTCACGTGCTCATGGTAATATAATAATAACTAAAATTACACATTCACAGCGGAAGATTTAATCTAGAATAATATACAATGATTTATTATAATTATTCTCCCAAGTCTCAAGAACTCACAAAAGATTTAATAGATTACATAATAATATCGAATAAAGACTTATTACATAATCCTACTTAAGCTTAACATCAGAACAATCCGAATTTTAAATTGTAATTTTAAATATTTATTAAATTATTTAAATATTTAATGGATGTGTTTATTGTTGAATAAATATTTGTTTAATTTGATTTGGTTAATTATTTGTTAAATAAATAATTAATGAGTTGAGAAAATTAACTATCATGAGATAATTAAATTAATAATTAAGTTAGAGAGCTTATAATGATTAAATGAATTATTATAATGATACATTAGTTTGAATTTATAATTAAAATGATGTGTTAATTTATTGAATAAAATTATAATTATAAAGAAAATTATAATTTTGTTGTATTGATTTATGTGGTAAACTAATTTAATAAAATGTTATTAGAATTAATTAAATTAAATATTAAAATTTAATTAAATAAAGTGACCATAAACTATGCTATAAAGGAGTTATTAAAATAAGTTAAAAAAAAGGTTAATTCAGTTTTGCCAAACAAGGTTTAATGAATGTTAAGTTTTAATTTAAATATGTTTTACCAAATAAGGCATAAGGATTTAAGTGGTTAATTTTTTTAAAGTAGTTAGCAAAACAAGCCTTATGGCTTTTGATTTTCAAAATAAAATAATTGATGTCAGTTATAGATATATTTATATTATATAATTAATACCTATTATATTGTATACGTTATAATTTGAAGTGCGTAAGTTAGAAAGAACACAAAAGAAGAAAAAGAAGAAAGAGGAGAAGAAAGTTTGCAGAGAAAAGTTGAGAGAGAATTGGGAGAATTCTAGAGAGATTTTGAGAGAGGAATTGTGGGAAGGAATCTTGATAATCAAAGGGTAGCTATCATCTTCTAGAAGAAAAAAAAAGTTTATTCTACTCTTCTATTTTTCAAAAGTTGTAGTTTTATTCTATTCAAAAATCCTCTGTAAAACTTTGTGAGGGTTGAATTATTTATTATATATAGTTTTTATATGATAGTTGGTTGATATAAAATAGTTTTCATAAGGTATAGATGAGTTATAGTAAATTGATTCATGTAATGTATTTATTTATGAAGGAAATCATACTACAGTGAATTGGTATAAATATATATGAACATGGCTTAGTTTAAAGTAAAAATTGATGTTTAATTCATTGTATAATGTATAAATTGACTATTGATTTTGAGAGTAGATGAAGAAACAAAAACAAAGTATTTTAAATTTACTGTTTTGGTTGAAAAATAAAGTCACAGTGATGATTTTCACTAAGAATGTCAAAAAGTGAAGTTTTCGCAAGAACAGTGAAATTAGAGGTCTTAAATTCGATGTTTATATTGTTATATGGGTAAAATCATGTTAAGAGACATTAAATTATATTTGTGTGAAGTTTATATATGTATTACGTGTTAATTTAGTTGTTAGAAAAGAGTTTATAGGCCTAATTTGGCTTTCTGTAGTGTTCTAGATCATAAGTCGCGAAAATGCAGAAGGGACCCCACTTCAAATGAATCCCTATTGCAAAAACCCCGCCTTGGGTGGAAGGCGGTAGTCTTTCTAGTCGAATTTGGGAAAAAAAATTGACCAGACATGTTTTCCTAAAATGAGCATAACGTTTTCATACGAACTCTGATTGATGCGATTCAAGATGATCCGGAACGAGGACGAGTAGACCTATAACTTTTATTCTTTAAGGTTTTCAATTTGAAGTCGTTATTAAGGGTTAAAATGGATATCTTTAAAACTATTGTGCATTTGAAGGCCATCGGAGGGCGTTGGGATGCACGAATGCAAATGCAATCCTTTGTGTGTTAGTATAACCTAATCTAAAGAGAATGATAATATGTTGGACATGTAATAGGATGTTAAATCAAGTTGTTAATGTGTATATATGACATTATCACTTAAGTAGTTGTAATAAAGCTAAAATGTGATGCTCATGAAAAGATGTGATGTTGTTTAAACTTAAACTTAGTTATTGAGCTATACTAAAAGTGAGAAAGAAACTCTTGAAGCTAATATTAGTGTAACTAATATGTATTGTCAATACATATGGTATGTGTAGGACTTGTGGTAAACGTGAGTAGTGATTGTTTAACCTACGCACGAGGCAAGTTCTCTAACTCTACTTTTACGATTATGCAAGTGCTTAAACCTTATTGATGCATTGAGCAAGTTCCTAAACCTACTTATATACCTATTATAACTTGTTTATGTTCATGCAAACTCTTCAACCTAACTCTTACTTTGAGAAGGGTTCCTATCTTTAATGTTGTTCTAACTACGCAAGTTCCTAAATTCTGTTATTCTTATGTTGATCAAGTTTTAATCCTCAACTCGTTATTAATCATGCACGTTCATTAACTCACTTCTTTTTTTGAGTAAGATTATTAGCCTTAGCTTATTATTGTTCTAGTCCATTTCTAAATCATATTTTAGATGTATAATGTTGATTCACTTATAATTCATGACTATTTCATATCATATTGTTATCGAGCACTTGAAGTGATATTAAACTATATTGATTCAACTAATCCTTAGTTGATGTTCGTTGAACTCTAAATTACCTTGAGGCTTATCCAAACCAAACTTCCTTTGGTGCGGACTCGTATGTTAAAACTGAGATGAACAACCCTATTATAGGGGATTTACGCGTAAGTGTTTAGATGTTTGTGCACAATACATTGTATGAAGGGTTGATCCCCCTAAGTACGAGGAGTCCTTATAGTATTATAACTATTAAAGTTTAAGTTGAAAGATTACTTACAACTATGGACATAGTTCGTGGTCTTATGACACTCAGATATATATTTTAGATTTTGATTATCATTGATAGAGCATATTGTTCAGTTTTATTGAGCCTATTATTTGGCAGTTATTATAAAGTTTTGTTTATTGTCATTCCAAGTGAGCATTTTTTGCTCACTCTTGCTTATATAACTATTACAGCTAAAGTTGAGAAGGTCGATGTACCTAGCACCAGTAAAGGAAAAGGAAAGATGAACAAGTATTGAAGACTTGTAAACATGTTGACTTTTAATATTGTCAGACTTTGTTTTTAGTTATTGTGATGTAATTATTTAATTTTCCGCATAAGATGTTTGTATATAAAGGTTAGATAACCTGGGAGACTTTATTGAACTTATTGATGTAATCTTTTAATGGGAATGTCTATCATTACATTTTATTATGATTGGGTAGTTAGACATGAATGTTTTTATCAAGTGAACACCAAATCTGGTGGAAATAAAGTACCCGGATTTGGGGGTGTCACAAGTTGGTATCAAAGCTTTAGGTTATGTACCTTAGGTGGGGAAAAGCCTTAGGAACTAACCTTTGAAAAGATAGTGGTGATAATATCTTATCGAGTTTTAAGAAAGAAATAATAAAACAGTTATGTGCTTATGTGGTTGCAACCTATGTGCTCGTGAGTGTTAAGTAGTAATGATTAGTAATTAAAACTTAAAATTTTGGTTGTCAAGATTGCTAATGTAGGAGAATCCAGTTAGGCTAAGGAGGAAGAATCCCAGATACCTAGAGAGGAGGAGCCTCGAGATATTCAGGTGGTTTGGGAACAAATACTGCCATGGGAAACATCTCTGTTGGTCACACTAGTTGAGTAGGAGGATTTACCTGATGAGGATGATGAGATAGAGATGGACGAGGAGGACCCCATTGAGCTGCCACAGTCGAATGAGGACGAGGAGGAAAAGATTCCATTAAACTCGATCGCTGCCCGTATGTACGATGAAGTATACGACCGCAATGTGGAACTTCAGGATATCGTCGAGGAGTTGAGAGAGATAGTAGCTGAACAACAGACCTCAATGGCGCAGAAAGACAACGAGATCCAGGATCAAGATGAACGTCTGAATAATGTTGAAGAGAAGTTGATCCACACTTAAGGAGAGAACGAGCAAATGACAGAGGAGATCGCAGAGCTGAAGAACAAATTGAAAGAGGAATCTACTAAGAGGGCAAGAGCCGAAGACGCATATGAGGAAGCTTCACAATGAGCTGGGGTGGCAGAGAGAGGGGTTCAAGTAAAGAAGATCAAGACGGAAGAGATGAATAATGTTTTCAACATCATGATCAATTGAGCTCAAGATCGGGTCATGTGACACCCAAATTCAGGTACTCTATTTCCACAGAATTTGGTGTTCGCTATCCAAAACCATTACATCTAACTACCCATTATAAAGGATAAAGACATAATTTAAATAACTTAAACAATCCAAATTCAGGTACACTATTTCCACAGAATTTGGTGTTCACTATCCAAAACCATTACATCTAACTACCCATCATAAAGGATAAAGACATAATTTAAATAACTTAAACAATAATCTCTCCCATTTAAGGGTTACATCATCATCTCAAAATAATCCCAGGTAATCTAACCTTCAAATTATAACATAAGTTTGTGGAATACATACCATATTAAAACAAGTCTCTTAAAGTAAAACATTTAACTATATTCAATAAATCCTTAGCACTTGGACATCTTGCCCTTTCCTTTGCTAGTAGACGGCTCATCGACTTTCTCCACTTTAGCTGTAGTGTTAATTGAAAGAGTGAACAAACAAATGCCCATTGATATAGAAAATAGTAACGATAACAATGTGAGAATGAACAACGAATGCTGAACAATAATGAACTTGTTCTTCGAATCAAAATAGAAAACAAGTTCGAAACCAATATCTGAGGGTCTTAAGACCACGAACTATGTCTCCGGTATTTAAGTATTATTACCTCAACCTTAACAGTCATTTAGACTATACAGACCCTTCTTAACGTACTTAGGGGGATCAACCCTTTGTACCATGTATTGTGCACAAACATGTAAACGTTACACATACAAAATCCCCTATGCTAGAGTTGTTCGTCTCAGCTTGCATTTAGAATTTCCGCACTAAAGAAAGTTTAGCTCGGAACTAACTTATTAGTGTTTCTAGAATTTTAGAACACTATTCGATTGTAGATTAATTTAATCAATAAAGGTTTGCTTACTACTTGAAGGTTTAATGCAACAATAAAGCTTTGTACAAGGTTATCAAAGTCAAAGATTGAATAACAACAATATAATTAAATAAACATGATATATATGCAAAGTGTTATATTCAGAAGAGTTAGAACAATCTTCTTTGAATCAATGTATTAAAATAATATATGCTTCGAATGATAATAAGGAAAATAAAACTCGCTCGATGTAACGAATTAAGTTACAGGAGCTTGTACAATCATATTCAAGATAGATTAGGCTTGCTCAATTTTAAGAACTTGTACAATAATAATATAGGAATGGAAACTTGCATTCAATATGAAAAGAATGAAGTTAGAAAGCTTGCTCAACTGTAAGGAGGTAAGGATTAGAAACTTGCTCAATAATAACAAGGTAGAGTTAGAAAACTTGCCTTGATTGTAAGCTACACAAATGTAAAATAATCTCCAATTACCCTACATACATCGTTGAAATCGCAAAAACAATTAGTTGTATTACTATTAGCTTTATGGGTTTAACCTACCATTAAAATCATAACTTTATCCTAATGTCTAATCATGTTGATTAACATCCTTAACGAATCTCAAATCACACTACAAATTAACATAAACCTTATCATTTATTTTTAACTTTTGAAAATATCACATTTGGTTCATCACATAACTTACCAATTCATAATCTATAGTTTCAACGTTGTGATTACAACACATTACTATGCCTTGTAACATGTTTTAGGTCCTTTATAAACCATTAAATTATGATAAGTTAATAATTTCCAAAGTATATTGTTAATACCAAAGATTGGTTCTGACTCACCACCATGCGTGGCCGTGCCAGCTTTTACATCGAGATAACGCGCTCACATGCAACTAAAGACGCCGCATGAACAGAGTGCCTGAAATGACATCAACATGCGACCACAGAAATCCTGCGACATCACGCAGAGCTACCGCAGCAGGCCACGCCATTAGCGACGCACCATTTTCAATTTTGTAGAACGCGAACTCAGACTCTGCTATAGACCAAAAAAAAAATCCCAATTCCACAAAAAATCACCCAAATTCAACATCTAAAACTTTGGAATATCCTAGTTAAGCATGCTATACACCACTCTATATACAAAACATCACATATACATCATTTTGAGGAATCAAAACCATAGTTTTTTCCAAATTTCTTCAATTTTGACACTTTTAGCGAATTCAATCGCCACGAATTCGTTTCTCAACCAATTGACGCAATTCCAATTACACCGCTTTCATTTCTTAATATACAAACATATTCTAACATCAAATTGCAGATTCTAACACATAATAAGCATGAAATTTTGTACTTTCTAAGCCATGTTATATAAATATAAACACTGTGATTTTTCTTTTTTCTTCTTACACCCAATTTACACAAATTTGATAACCGATATACAATCACAGACGATAACCAACCAATTTATCAAGAGTATACATATATATAATCAACAACATCTTGTACAACAATTCCACAAAACCAATTTCAGAGAATAGAAAATCATAGGACTGAAAATTAGAATTAGTTATACCTTAATCTTTGATTATTGGCTAGCAAAAGATGACAACAAGGTTTAGCAATCCTCTCCTTCCTCTTGAAATCTCAGAAAATTCTCACAAGCTCTCACTTTCAATCTCTTCTATGTTTTTCTCTCTTGTTTCCTTCAACCCTCTGTTCTTAGTTTAGCCTTAGAAAATAAAATGCGTAAAAATATACTGACTCCCATTAACCCACGTACTTCAGTTATAAAAAAAATAAAAGACGCCAGTTCAAATAAGCCAAAGGCCACAAGGCCTTGTTTGGCTACCACTTTATCCCCTAAACTAAATTATTTGTATATTATTTATATTATATAGTTTCATGTCACACCATTAATTTAATTAATTCAAATAACTTATAATAACAATAATTAATAATAATTATAATCTCATTATAATTATACTTATAATTAATAAATAATTATATATCTAATTTAATTAATAAATTAGAAACATCACTTTATTTAATTTATTTATTTCCTTTAATATTAAAACTGCTCATTTAGTTTAATTATTTCCTTAAATATTAAGCACTTGATTTAATTTAATTATTTCCTTAAATTAAATCCTTCAAATAAAATTATCATTATTCAATTCAATTAACATTAATCAATTTAGTTACTAAATTAATTCACCGTAATTCATTAATTATTTATTTTCCTCAATAAATAAATTATTTAAAATATTTATTTAATTTAATAAATATTTAAATTAAATTACAAATTTCTCGATCGTTACATCCTTCCCTCCTTAAAAGGATTCTGTCCCTATAATCACAACTCGAAAAATTTATTCGTTACAGGTCATATGTTATCCTATCCAGTTCGAGACGCTGCCATCGTACATGCTAAATCGCCGAACAATGTTTCGTATTATGGAAGAGGAGCGTCGTAAGGCTATGCAGCATTTTAATAGGTCATCATAAATGTAATTAATATGTGATTGATGAGTAAATAAGATGTTAATCTCGGGTATGATATAACCAATGGGATGTGATGATGATGAAGTTATTCTGAAACTTTTGTAGTTCCGGAAAGTAATGTAGATAGTAGGGATGCTATTATGGTTGTGTTCTTTTTAAAGATGATGAATAAACAAAAGTTAGTGTTTATTCAAGATATTGTGTGTTATGTGGTAATTTTGTGATGTGTAAGTTGAATATATAATACTTAAAAGATTGAATATAATCTAATGAGTATGTTTTAACAGAAAATGCCTCCAAGACGTCAACCACGACATAGATCTACAAATAACAACAATGCTAAGGCTAACCCAATTCAGTAATTAGTAACGTTACTGACAGGTGCATTACAGAATCAAACACAGAATCAAGCTATAACTTTTAAGGATTTCAAGGTGGTTGGACCACCTGAATTCCGTGGGTCCATGGATCCAGTTGAGGCACAGACATGGATCATGGAGATAGAGAAAGTTTTTGATGTTGCTAGGGTAGGGGATAATTAGAAAATTGCTTTTGCAACATTCGTGTTGAAAGCAGAGGCTAGTTATTGGTGGCAAGCCAATAAAACCCGAGGATGTCAAGGGGTGATGATTTAGGATAGGTTTAAGGAGATATTCTTCGAGACTTATTTCCCAGAGAGTTCGAAGAATCAGATGGAGGTGTAGTTTCTAGAACTGAAGCAGGGATCAATGACGGTGTCAGAATATGCCACGAAATTTAACGAGTTAGCGAGGTTTGGGCCATATCAAGTCAACACGAATGAACGCAAGGCTAGGAGGTTTGAGTAGGGACTAAAACCCTGGTTGTACAGTAGGGTCTACATGATTCAACTGAAGACATTTACAGCAGTGCTAGAGAAGGCAATTCTCGCTTAGAGTGGAGGCGAGGCTATAACAAAGCACAATCAAGAGCAGAGAAAGAAGAAGAGTGACGGCGAAGTTAAGAATGGTGGTAGTAACGGTGGAAATGGTAACAATAATTTGAAGAGAAAGTGGAATGCAAATGGGGGAGATGGAAATCAGCAAGGTAGCCAGCAGAAGAAGAAAATTGATGCATATGCTACATGCAGGAGGTTTCACACAGGTATGTGCTTAAGGGGGAAGCGTGTGTGCTTTAACTGTGGCCAGGAGGGTCACATTGCCCCAAACTGCAATTAACCCAAGCAGAATGCTTGCTACACCTGTGGGTCGAAGGATCATTTTTCTCGCGAGTGTCCAAAGAAGAAATCTGGTGAGACAACTGGAAGCAAGGGAAATGCCGGTGGAGGTACACTAACTATTGCTGGACCAACATCATCAAACAAACCCACACCCAGAACCTTCAACATGACGATGCAGGATGCGGTGCAATCAAAAGATGTCGTGCCAGGTATTATCCTAATCAATGATATAAATGCATATGTATTATTTGATTCGGGTGCTACTTACTCGTTTATATCTGATGAATTTTCTAAGAGGTTAGAAATACCTAGTGAAGAATTGAATTTTCCTTTACACATAGAAATTGCGAATAGGGAGGTGATTCCTGTTAAATTCATATTCAAGAATTGTAGGGTTAATATTAAGGGGAATATTATGACAGTAGATTTAATCCCGATAAAATTGGGAGAGTTTGATGTTATATTGGGAATGGATTGGTTGTTCAATTATGGAGCGATAATTGATTACCAAAAGAAGTGTGTAAACCTTATGACTTCGTCAAAGGTGGTTTTCTATGGTAGCAAATCGCCTAGACAAATGAGATGTCTGACGATTATGCAGGCCAATAAGTTATTGAGTCAGAGCTGTGTAGGGTACCTAGCCTATATAGTCGATACTCAAAAGAAGAAGGAAATGAAACTGGAGGATATACCAGTGGGTAAGGATTTTGTGGACGTATTTTTGAAGGATTTTCCAGGACTTCCGCCTGAGAGAGAAATCGAGTTCGTAATCGACTTAGCGCTAAGAACTGCTCCAATATCGAAGGCCCCGTATAGAATGGCTCCGGTAGAGATGAAGGAACTGATGGTACAACTACAAGAACTGTTAAATAAGAAGTATATTAAACCGAGCATATCACCGCGGGGAGCGCCGGTGTTATTCGTGAAGAAGAAGGACGAGTCAATGTGTCTTTGCATTGATTATAGGGAGTTAAACAAAGTCACTATTAAAAACAAGTATCTATTGCCAAGAATAGATGACTTGTTTGATCAATTGAAGGGTGCTAGATATTTTTTGAAAATAGATTTGAGAAGTGGTTATCACCAACTGAAAGTAAGGAAGGAGGATGTACCGAAGACAGCATTTCGAACTCGGTATGGACATTATAAATTTTTGGTGATGTCTTTCGATTTGACCAAAGCCCCTGCAACATTCATGGATTTGATGAACAGGGTGTTTAAACCATTTTTAGACAAGTTTGTGGTGGTATTTATCGATGATATTTTGGTGTATTCTAAATCTCAAGAAGAGCACGTGGAACATTTACGTTTGACGCTGAAGACGTTAAAAAAAGAAAAGTTGTACGCGAAATTCTCTAAATGTGAATTTTAGCTAGAACGTGTACAATTTCTTGGGCATGTAATTGACAAGGATGGAATTTTGGTGGATCCATCAAAAGTCAAAGCTGTGATAAATTGGGAAAAACCAAGAATTCCATCAGAGGTAAGAAGTTTCTTGGGATTGGCAGGATATTACAGATGGTTTATTTAAGATTTTTCCAAGATTGCCACTCTGTTGACAAATTAGATGAGAAAATTTGTAAAATTTGTTTGGACGGAAAAATGTGAAGAAAGTTTTACGGAATTGAAGAAGAGTCTCAGTGTGGCACCTGTCTTGTCATTACCAGATAATACATGAAATTTTATGGTATATAGTGATGCTTCACACAAAGGATTGGGTTGTGTCCTTATACAGAATGACAAAGTCATTGCGTATGCATCAAGGCAATTGAAAGACTACGAGAAAGGATATCTGACTCATGACTTAGAGTTGGCTGCGGTGGTGTTTGCTCTGAAGATATGGAGACACTATCTCTATGGAGAGAAGTGTGAGATATACACAGACCATAAGAGTCTGAAGTATATTTTCACACAGAAGGACCTAAACATGTGTCAAAGAAGATGGATAGAATTAATAAAAGATTATAATTGCGAGATCTTTTAGCATCTAGGCAAAGCAAATGTGGCTGCAGATGCCTTGACTAGGAAGAGTCGTGAGAAGTTGATGTTGTTAACCAACCAGGAGGAGCTCATTTCAGTAATGACAAGACTAGAGTTGGAAATCATATTTCCAAAAGAAACCGATGAAAGATTGTTCCAAATGGAAGCTAGTTCAACTTTGGTTGAAAAGGTGAAGAATTCTCGACTACAAGATGCAGAATGTGGAAAGATAAAAGAGAAAGTGGTTGAAAGTGGTGAAGTGAAATACAAGATCGATACCGAAGGGTTACTAAGATTAGAGGGAAGAATTTGAGTTTCAGCAGTACCAGATATTAAAGAAAAAATCTTGACAGAAGCTCATAACTCAAGATATTCGATACACCCGGGAAGTACGAAGATGTATCAAGATTTACAACGACACTTTTGGTGGCCAAACATGAAAAGAGATGTCGCAGAATGTGTTGTGAAATGCTTGACATGTCAAAGAGTCAAGGTCTAGCATCAAAGACCAAGAGGATTACTTCAATCGTTAGAAATACCGGAATGGAAGTGGTAACACATCACAATGGATTTTGTGGTAGGTCTTCCAACTACTCAGAGAGGATGCGATGCAATTTGGGTGATAGTGGACAGACTGACAAAATCAGCACACTTTTTTCCAATAAAGATTAGATTCAATTTTGATCAATTGGCAAAGTTATATGTTAAAGAAATCGCTTTGAGACATGGAGTTCCAGTGTCAATTGTATCAGATGGCCAAAATGAATGAACAATCCAGACATTGGAAGATATGCTTAGAGCATGCATCATGGATTGTAAAGGGAGCTAGGATGAACATTTACCATTGGTGGAATTTGCCTACAACAAAAGTTACCACGCAAGCATCGGCATACCACCTTACGAAGCATTATACGGTAGGAAGTGTAGAACTCCAATTGTCTTTGGGATGAAGTCTGGTGAACGCCAATCGTTAGGACCTAATCGGTACAACAAACTACCGAGGTTGTTAAACTCATCAGATAAGATTGGTAGTCGCCAAGATGCATGTAAGAAGTATCTTTGATAAACACGCATAAGATCGTGAATTCGACGTAGGAAATTTGTGTTCTTAAAAGTTTCTCCTTCGAAGGGAAAAATTCGTTTCGATAAAAAGGGAAAACTAAGCCCGAGGTTTATTGGACCCTTCGAAGTGCTGCGAAGAGTATGAGAAGTGGCTTACGAGGTAGCTCTACCTCTAGAGTTGGAAAACATTCGCAATATTTTTCATGTTTCGGTGTTACGACCGTATAAACCCGATTACAAGCACGTGATCAAGTATGAACCATTGCAGTTTGATAAAGACTTGTCTTATGAAGAAGTTCCTATCCAGATAGTTGACAGGAAAGAACAAGTGCTCAAGAATAAAGTAATACCTTCTGTGAAGGTGATATGGAGGAACCACAATGCTGAAGAAGCTACGTGGGAACTCGAAGATAAAATGATGAAAGATTACCCTAAGGTATTTGTTTAATCTATGTCTTCAATTCTGGGGACAAAATCTTTGTAAGAAGGGAAGAATGTGACGAATAATTTGTTTGAGTTGTGATTTTGGGGACAGAATCCTTGTAAGAAGGGAAGGAATTAACAATCCAGAATTTTAAATTGTAATTTTAAATATTTATTGAATTATATAAATATTTAATGGATGTGTTTATTATTGAATAAATATTTTTTTAATTTGATTTGATTTGATTTGGTTAATTATTTGTTAAATAAATAATTAATGAGTTAAGAAAATTAATTATCATAAGATAATTAAATTAATAATTAAGTTAGAGAGCTATAATGATTAAATGAATTATTATAATGATACTTTAGTTTGAATTTATAATTAAAATGATGTGTTAATTTATTAAATAAAATTATAATTATAAAGAAAATTATAATTTTGTTGTATTGATTTATGTGGTAAATTAATTTAATAAATTATTATTAGAATTAATTAAATTGAATATTAAAATTTAATTAAATAAAGTGTGATCATAAATTATGCTATAAAGGAGTTATTAAAATAAGTTAAAAAAAAGGTTAATTCAGTTTTGCCAAACAAGGCTTAATGAATGTTAAGTTTTAATTTAAATATGTTTTACCAAACAAGGCATGAGAATTTAAGTGGTTAATTTTTTTAAAGTAGTTAGCCAAACAAGCCTTATGGCTTTTGATTTTCAAAAATAAAATAATTGATGTCAGTTATAGATATATATATATATATATATATATATATATATTATAATTAATACCTATTATATTATATTATATACGTTATAATTTTAAGTGCGTAAGTTAGAAAGAACACAGAAGAAGAAAAAAAAGAAAGATAAGAAGAAAGTTTGCAGGGAAAAGTTGAGAGAGAATTGGGAGAATTCTAGAGAGATTTTGAGAGAGGAATTATGGGAAGGAATCTTGATAATCAAAGGGTAGCTATCATCTTCTAGAAAACAAAGGTATCATCTTACTCTTCTATTTTTCAAAAGTTATAGTTTTATTCTATTCAAAAATCCTCTGTAAAACTTTGTGAGGGTTAAATTATTTGTTATATATAGTTTTTATATGATAGTTGGTTGATATAAAATAGTTTTCATAAGTTTATAGATGAGTTATAGTAAATTGATTCATGTAATGTATTTATTTATGAAGGAAATCATATTACAGTGAATTGGTATGAATATATATGAATATGGCTTAGTTTAAAGTAAAAATTGATGTTTAATTCATTGTATAAAGTATAAATTGATGATTAATTTTGAGAGTAGATGAAGAAACAAAAACAAAGAATTTTAAATTAATTGTTTTGGTTGAAAAATAAAGTCACAGGGATGATTTTCACTAAGAATGTCAAAAAGTGAAGTTTTCACAAGAACAGTGAAATTAGAGGTCTTAAATTCGATGTTTATATTGTTATATGGGTAAAATCATGTTAAGAGACATTAAATTATGTTTGTGTGAAGTCTATATATGTATTACGTGTTAATTTAGTTGTTAGAAATGAGTTTGTAGGCCTAATTTGGCTTTCTGTAGTGTTCTAGATCATAAGTCGTGAAAATGCAGAAGGACCCCACCAAATGCAAGCCCCTAGTGAAAACCCCCATCAATGGGAAGTAGTCTGTCTCATCAAATTTTGAAAAAAACCCCATCGACATGCTTTACTAAAATGAGTATAACATTTTCATACGAACTCTGATTGATGCGATTCAAAATGATCCGGAACGAGGACGAGTAGACCTATAACTTTTATTCTTTAATTTTTTTCAATTTGAAGTCATTAGGAAGGGTCACAATGACTATCTTTAGGACTTGGGCATTTGCAGGCCATCAGAGGGCGTTGGGATGCACGAATGCAAATGCAATCCTTTGTGTGTTAGTATAATTTAATCTAAAGAGAATGATAACATGTTGGACATGTAATAGGATGTTAAATCAAGTTGTTAATGTTTATATATGACATGATCACTTAAGTAGTTGTAATAAAGCTAAAATATGATGCTCATGAAAAGATGTAATGTTGTTTAAACTTAAACTTAGTTAGTGAGCTATACTAAAAGTGAGAAAGAAACTCTTGAAGCTAATATTAGTGTAACTAATGTGTATTGTCAATACACATGGTATGTGTAGGACTTGTGGACGTGAGTAGTGATTGTTTAACCTACGCACGAGGCAAGTTCTCTAACTCTACTTTTACGATTGTGCAAGTGCTTAAACCTTATTGATGCATTGAGAAAGTTCTTAAACCTACTTATATATCTATTCTAACTTGGTTATGTTCATGAAAACTCTTCAACCTAACTCTTACTTTTAGAAGGGTTCCTATCTTTAATGTTGTTCTAACTACGTAAGTTCCTAAATTATGTTATTCTTATGTTGAGCCAGTTTTAATCCTCAACTCATTATTAATCATGCACGTCCATTAACTCACTTCTTTTATTGAGTAAGATTATTAGCCTTAGCTTATTATTGTTCTAGTCCATTTCTAAATTATATTTTAGATGTATAATGGTTATTCACTTATAATTCATGACTATTTCATATCATATTGTTATCGAGCACTTGAAGTGAAATTAAACTATATTGATTCAACTAATCCTTAGTTGATGTTCGTTGAACTCTAAATTACCTTGAGGATTATCCAAACCAAACTTCCTTTGGTGCGGACTCGTATGTTAAAACTGAGATGAACAACCCTATTATAGGGGATTATTTTCTCGTAAGCGTTTAGATGTTTGTGCACAATACATTGTATGAAGGGTTGATCCCCCTAAGTACGAGGAGTCCTTATAATCTTATGACTATTAAAGTTTAAGTTGAAAGATTAGTTATAACTATGAACATAGTTGGTGATCTTATGACCCTCAGATATATATTTCAAATTTTGATTATCATTGATAGAGCATATTGTTCAGTTCTATTAAGCCA
Source organism: Panax ginseng (assembly GCA_020205605.1). Classification (NCBI taxonomy): domain Eukaryota; kingdom Viridiplantae; phylum Streptophyta; class Magnoliopsida; order Apiales; family Araliaceae; genus Panax; species Panax ginseng. The sequence goes on along the minus strand of CM035139.1, from coordinate 84,413,746 downwards.
ATTATTTGGCAGTTGTTATAAAGTTTTGTTCATTGTCATCCCAAGTGAGCATTGTGACGCCCCCAATTCTTGGTTCTCTAACCTCAGATTCAGTGATCACGGTACATCATCTTCATAAGCATTCTATATACTCTTGTGGAATAATAAACATATATTGTTCATTATAATAAAGTCTTATACAATATCCCAAGCTCTATTACCTTAACATAAACATACCTTACTTAAGTTACATAAAATGACACAAAAGGTTTACATAAACATCAAATATAGTATCTAATGATACTTAAACATTTATATTAACTATTCTTGGACCTTTCCATTACCCTTGTCCTTCTTACTTGAACTCTCTGGCTTAGCTGAAATATTGTCATGATATTGCAAGAGTAAGCAACTAATTTTCTTAACAAGTTTAAGTACGAAGAAGATATATATCATGATTAGCAAGAAATTTATTGTTCAATGTTCAACAATAGAAATTAATTGTGAAAGAACATGAATTAAGTCTGGATAACTAAATATTCGAATAGTTGAATAACAGATGTTGAGTGGTCATAGTGACCATGAACATATGCTAAGGTTGTCAGTATTTCAACTGGTCATTTTAATAAGGTTTGGTAATCAAGGGGATCAGCCTTTTCATACCCAGTGTATTATGCATAAACACTTCATGTACGAGAAATAATTATTTTTCAATAATGCTTTAATCAAATTGTTCTTTTTCTCAGTCTTGAGTCCTTACCAAGTCAATTGGTGAAGAACAACTTTTAACAACATATTTGATTTAACAAATTTAAACATACTTGATCTAGCTGATACAATGAGCATAGATCCATATCTTAAACAGTTCATGAATAAAAGAACTTTAACTAATTAACAGTTCAATAATAATAGAACATGAATTTAATTGCACTGAGTGCGAGTATCAATAATCAATATAGATGTGAATAATAAACAATAATATTCACTAACATGCTTTGAAAAGAATAACTCAAGTTTGAGTTAGAGAACTTGCCTCGACTGCGATCTACTGGTAAGTAATTTAATTTAATCTCTTTATTGTAAAGACCTATCATTGTTAAGATTGATCTTACAATCAACATATCATACTTTATATCAAAATACGATTACTCTATCACCAATTTAGTTAACACTTAACCACATAATCAATTACCTGAAAACATCTTTATTAATATCATTCTTTGATAGTATTTTAATTACTTTATCACATACCTTATGATTTAACACTTAATCTTTCATTTTATTAGCTCTTTCTTATAATCTAGTAAGCCGAATACTAACATCATAATCTCGATTATTCAAACATGCAATCCAGCCACTGGATTGGCTAATCCAGCAAACTGAATTCAACAAACTTCAAATCTAGCAAGCCTGGATTCTAAATCCTTCAATCCAGCAAACTAGATTCAACTATTTTTCAATCCAGCAAGCTGGATTCCATATCTCCTTTAACGAAAATACGAAATCAACTTATTATTTTTCTATCTTTTGGCCATGCTTATTTATAGGTATTTCATACACAAAAAGTATTTTTCCGTAATTTTTCAATTTCTTTTAGTATTTTTAAAAAATCATTTTTAGTGCGTGGCTTAAGAAATTTGCCCCATCTTGCTCAACTCCAAAAATTCCCATCTCTTGTCATAATCTTATACATGTTAATGTGAGCCTCCAGTTTAAATTCCGTGGCCATCGGAGTTATAGAACTTCAGTTATAGCGATTTTCGTCCGAAAAACCCAAATATTGAAATGGTCATAACTTGGTCATTTTAAGTCAGAATGAGCTAATTTTTGGACAGGAGCTACTTTATGTCATATATTTTCATGTCCCAAAAGGCCGAAAGTTTTTTCCAAATTTAATTGGCCGAAACGGCCCTTGCAAAATCTTGGGCAATTTGTTTTCGGGATTTTCCTCTCTTACCTACTTTGCTAAAATCAGTCCATACGGAAATCTACAACTCTTTTTTTGGTGATTCCACTTGGGTTTGAAAGATAACTCATCATATTATCATCCCAAATTTTTCTAAAATTTTTAAATGTCAAAAAAATGACGAAACTGCACCTAGCATTGACTGTCCAAAAATAGTATGTTTTTCTTTCTAAAGACAAAACTATTTTTGCTAAAACAATCGCTACAACTTGTGTACTCAATATTTTTGAGTGCTACCACTTGGGTTTAGTAGTTAACTTACATATCTAGCACTTATCTTTTATGGATCACAAAAAGAAAGTGTAGATTAAACATAGTAGTCGATCAAAGGAAGTAAAAAAAACTAGAGTTTCTTAACAAATCAAAACTAGTTTCTTTTATATCCTTTTGATTCACTTTTTAAAACTCAAATTATCTCCAAAATAATTTGATGTGACTCCTCCAAAATTTTGATGTGCAGTACTCAACCTTAATTGTGTCACGATTGATACTGGTACTCTATGTCTCGAAATTATCTCCTTGATATACAACTTGGCTAACTGATCCAAAGTATACCTGATCTTGATTGACAAAAAGTGTGCTGACTTTGTAAGACGGTCGACAATCACCTATATAGCGTCATAACCTTTCTGTGTTGTGGGAAGTCCTACCACAAAATCCATCGTGACATGCTCCCATTTCCATTCCTGAATTTCCAACGGCTATAATAGTCCACTTGGTCGTTGATGTTCTGCCTTGACTCTTTGACAAATAAAATAAAGAACACGACGATTCAAAGAACCTCTCTCTTCATGTTTGGCCACCAATAATGTTGATGCAAATCTTGATACATCTTCGTGCTTCTTGGGTGTATTGAGTATCTCGTATTGTTCGCTTCTTGAAAAATATCTTCTCTTAACTTTGGTACTGCAGGTACCCAAATTCTTCCTTCAAATCTCAGCAATCTAGTGTCGTCGATCTTATACTTCAACTCTTCACCTTCAACCAACCGCTTCTTTATGTTACCGCATTCTTCATCATTCCCTTGTGATTCTTTCACCTTGTCTAATAAAGTCAGACTTACCTCCAATTCTATTATTTTATCCGAATCCTTCGGATTTCTCACCTCCAATTCCATTTTCTCCATTTCTCTTATTAATTCTTCCTGGTCTGTCAATACAAACAACTTTTCTCTTATTTTCCTGCTTAAAGCATCTTCTACTACATTGGCCTTCCCGTGATGATATAAAATATCACAATCATAGTCCTTGATCAATTCTAACCATCTCTTTTGCCTCATGTTTAACTCCTTTTGTGTAAAGATAAACTTCAGACTTTTGTGGTCTGTGTTTATCTCACACTTTTCTCCATAGAGATAATGTCTCCAAATCTTAAGGGCAAATACTATCGCAGCCAATTCAAGGTCATGGATAGGGTATCCCTTCTCATAGTCCTTTAACTGTCGTGACGTATACACAATGACTTTACCATTCTGCATTAACATGCAACCCAGTCCTTTGTGTGACACTGTAGACACTCAAAATTTTCTGCACGCCTGTTACTAACATTGTAGGAGGGCAGATTCGTCTTTCAGAGATAACCCTGGAAGACAGCTCACATCCATTCCCGATACTACCGAAAGTCAATCTCAAAACCCGGGACACACACCGGGAACATCATTTCCAACCCCGGAACACACACCAGAAGGATCATTTCCAACCTCAAAGATAACCCCGAGTTTCTTCCTTGGCAATAACCTCGAGGAATGCTATTGCAGTTCCGGCGATAACTCCGGAAATGCTTGTCTCAAATACATGATATCAGCTTCAAGCTCAGATCTCCTGCCGAGGCACTCATCCCTCAGACCCGGAGCTAACAATGGGTAGACATGCACACTCACAAGATGACCTTGCGGCATTCAAACACTTGCAGCAGACCAATCTCAGATGTAACCCTGAGCAACGTCTACTTTTAACTCAAACCAGCAATAACCCCGTCGAAGAGTCAAACGTCATCTTGCCACATCAACACCTGCGCGTCATATCAACACTTCATATATACATACATACAATAATGTCCCACAAGAACCGAGGAGTTAGAATCCTGAGTGACTATTACGCGTGGCAGTACACCGGATAGAATTTGAAGCTTGAAGACTATGGGAATTGTCCCCTCTTCCTGACTTTGTACAACCTCTAATCGATGTCATTGTGTAACTCTCGACACAAGTGGTCCAAATAAGGTCACATATACCTCGTTCGGATGCTCGAATTAAAGTTCGGCAAGTTCAAGCGGACATTACAGTGCACGAGAGCATGTACTTTGAGATGACAGGACCCACGAAGCCCGGGGACACCTCGACCAGCCGCAGGTAAACCTGCGGCCATCAGTATATAAATATAGACCTTGGGGTCAGCCATTTGAGGGAGAAAAGGAGAGAGAAGGGCGAGGAAGCCCTATCCAATTAACTATGTACACACCCATATTGAGTGTTTCCTCATCTGTTAGCTCACATATAGCTATATTTATGTCCGATGGGAGCTGAGTATTTATCCACATAGAGTCATAGAAGTCTACTTTGGCAGCCCACTGTAAGCCTTCTCACATTCTATAAAGCCTTTTTTTTCTTATTAGCACACACTTTTATACACATTGAGAGTCGCGTTGTGTGCGTTTGTCTAGACTTTGTTCCATGGTTTTCATTTCTGTCTATATATATATATACTTATATGTGTATATATTTCATATATGGACTAACATTATCGATTTATGCCTCGATTGAGCCTAGACTTATGTCTAGAGCGTTTGCTTATATATATATATATATATATATATATATATATAACTGTGTAGTTAGCTCTTTTTAATCAAAACTTCTCTTTACTTTTTCAAAATTTATCATCTTCATCAAAGTTCTGAAGTCACCTTACTTACCTGTAGTCCACCTAGTTCGTGTCTAACCTTTGTAAGTCTCTGTGGTGTGAGCAAAGGTCGGGTTATAGAAACATAGGTATGAGTCTACTTTGGGTAAACGGGTATGTATTTGAATGAACCTTGAGTAAGATTTTAATCTTTGAAATACCAAGATGAGTAGATTATTTAGATCCAAATTTCGCTTAGTAACAGTCACCTTTGCCTCCCGTCCCCTGCATATAGTCAATCAAGAAGAACATAGTTATGAAAATATTAATCAAGTTTTACACAACTGAACATACCTAGAGTATCTCGAAAGAAATTTATCACCAACTTTTTTCAGATAAATTTAAAATCTGACTATAATGTCAAAACAAATTGAAAGAGTTTATGCAATTAATAAAGAATACGAAAATTGTAGTCTTTTATCACCTGAAGTTATTAAAAAACATAGAAAGAAAGGTTACAATTTTATCCATATTGGTCTAATTCAAGTTGCAGTTAAACCACTCAACAGAAAAGGAATTAATTCATCTATCTACCTTTGCCTTAGAGATGCTAGATTTTTAAATTATTATCCAATTATTATTGGAGCCATGGAAGCAAGTCTGCATAATGGACCTATTCATTTCAATTGCTTTCATGATTTCACCTTGAGTCTTAGTGATCAAAACTTGTTTAAAGGTTTATCATTAAACATTAAAACTGATGGAGAGATTACTCAAATGATTAAAGGATCTCAACCCATTGCTTTGATTTACAAGATTTATTATAAGACAATGAAGTCAAATTTAAACGTTCATGCTCTTAATAAAAGTCCAAAAGATCAAACAGTTTTAATTCAAAGTTCAACTAGTGATGCTAATATCCAGATCCCCAGAACTATTCTTTGGAAGGATATTACCTTACCTAATCAATGGACTTTACCTAATGAATTACCACAACAGCCCATAGTTAACAATTTGTTAAATATTGAAAACATCCAACAATTTTCTGATGGAACTGTTAAAATTAGTTTTGAACGCATTTAGAACACCAGCTTATTATTGAAGACATTTCCAGCTCTTCATACCTTCATTATCCACACTAGAAGAGATAATCAAGTCCTTAGTAATCCTTCTACAGAGATATCAAACTTAAGGGTATCCTTAATCAAGGACAAGTTAGTCATCCCTCGTTATACTCGTAATGATACCGCTTGAAAAAAAATTCTTCTCCTCAAGCATCCTCAATAATACCCCACAATGCGATTTTAATGCTCCAATTCATAATCAATTAAGAGTCTTTAAAAAAGATTTCATTTTAGAATGGGATAACTTAGTAAAAGATTTTAATTCAAAGTTTAATAAAGAAAAAAGACATCTATTCAGATCTAATCACCCAATTGAAAAAGATAGACATAAGATAGTAAATAGATGGAAAAGATTTATTAAAAATAAAGAAATTAATATTACTTTTTACGACTGGTATGAACAATACCAAAGTAAATGTAATGGTATTAGTAAAACTCAATGGATTAAAGAAGACAGATCTAAAATATCATCTAGTCATCCTCCTTTAGAGACAGTTCTAATTCCAGTTAAAAACACTTCAGTTATTGCTAGTCACTTCAAGATTCCTGATGGAACTAATGATAATAAAAAATTAATTGAGCAATTAAATTTTAGTAATCAATATCTAGCAACAGTAGGAAAACAGCTAGATAGAATTGAAGAAAAATTTGAAGAAGGTATTATTATAAAACCTGAATCAAAAATTGAACAGCCTTTAATTAAATTACCAGAAAACAGATATAATTTAAGTTTACCTAATAAAGAAAGTGAATTAGTCCAATCTATTGAAAAATTATTTAAAAAACTTAAAACAGAACCCGGTCCAAGTGGAACTATTGCGGTTATCGATCAAGTAGAATCTGATGACAATAATGAAAGTTCTTCTAACCACTCATCCATTTCAAACCTTAATGAACAGCTAAATAAATTAACTGTTAATAACACAAGTATTACCAGAAATTGGTACTCTAGACCAACTCCTCCGGATTTACAATTCGAAGAAAGAAATCTAGATAAACAGTTTTATGTGTCCTCTAATAAAATTTATGAATGGAATATAGATGGTTTTAGTGAACAAGAAATTCTCAATAAACGTAATCACATGTCAATGGTAGCCAATAGCTATATTACTAAATTCAACACTTTATCTCAACTTGATATAGTTGAATTATTAGCTAGTGGTTTTACAGGTATTTTTAGATCTTGGTGGGAAAAACATCTCACAGAAGATATTAGAATATCCATTGTTCATGCTATCCAGAGAGATAATGAAGGCAATCCCATCTTTGATGAAGATGCGGGTATTGGCCTTCCCGATGGAGTTAATACTATAATATTTACTATAATTAAATATTTCGTTGGAACTCCTAGTAATATTACAGAAAGAATTCATGATCAATTAAGCAATCTTACTTGTCCCACTCTAAGTGATTTTAGATGGTACAAAGATGTATTTACCTCTAGAGTTATGATGAGAAATGACAGTAATAAACCATTTTTAAAGAAAAATTCGTTAATGGTTTACCTTCGCTATTTGCTCACAAAGTTAGAGAAGAATTAAGTAAAAATTTAGGATATATTGATTATGATAATTTAACCTATGGTGATATTATTAGTCATATTCAAAAATTGGATTAAAATGTGTATTGATTTTAAATTAGCTAAACAAGCTAGAAAAGACAAAAAAAAAAGCTAAATACGAAGTTAGGAACATTTTGTGAATAAGATGGTTTATCGCCAGCTTGCTCCCTCTAGAAGAAAGCACAGGCATAAAGATAAACATATTGAGTCACAGAAAGGTCATAAATGTCGTAAAAAAATGTATAATCGCAATAAAAGTAATAATAAGAATCAAGATACCTATTATAATAAACCTAAGTCATCTAAGAAAAGATCTTACAAAAAATCAAAAACATTTGATAAAAGTAAAATTGTTTGTCACAATTGTGGGCAGAAAGGTCATTACAAAAGTGAATGTAGGGTTAAACAAAAATTAGCTCAGTTAAATATTTCAACGGAAGATACAGAATAGTTATTAGAATTAATGAGAATTAATAATAACAATAGTAGCAGTAATGAAGAAGCTTCTGATATTCCAGAATCTTCTAGTAATAACTCATCTAACAATATTTCTGATAGTGAAAATGAAGTCACTATATGTACAGATAATTGCAATAAAATTTGTTGTAAAAGAGTGAATGTAATTACAAAAGATGAAGAAGAAAGTTCTTTATTAGTTGATTTAATCAGTAAAATTACAGACCCCGAGTTAAAAACTCAGTATCTGAAACAATTAAAAGATTTATTAACTAAAGATAAAAAAAGTCACCGATAAGGTTCTTAGAGCCAAAGAAAAACCATTTTCGCTTAAATAAAACGCTCTAAAGATTTAAGTCTCCAAGAAAAGAAATTACCTTCCTGGGTTAAATCAAGAAGTTAATAAACTTAAGAAAGAAATTTCTAATTTAAAATTAGACATTTCTAATTTAAGAAAAGAGATTGACAATAAAAAATCAGATCTTCAAGTTCATGATTCCTCTTCTAGTGATGAAAATCACGATGAACCAGAATCATCGAATGCTAGAGATTCTGATCTCTTTATTCAAGGTCTCTCCCTTAAAAGAATTAAAGATATTACTATTCAAAAATGGTATATCTCTATTAATTTAGTTATTGATAAAACTTTCTCGGTACAACTCCCTGCTCTAGTTGATACTGGTGCAGATTTGAATTGTATTCAAGAAGGTATTATCCCCACTAGATATTATAAGAAAACTAGTGAAAAACTAAATTCAGCCAACGGTAGTCAAATGGAAATAAAATACAAATTACCTAATGTACATATTTGTCAAGACAGTATGTGTTTCAAGACCTCATTTGTCTTAGTTCGCAATCTTACTGACAAAATTATTTTAGGTTTACCATTTATATATTTACTTTACCCATTTACCACTAGTAATAAAGGTCTAAGTTGTGAACATTTAGGAAAGAAAATTACATTTAAATTTTTAATGAAACCAAAAGAAAGAGATTTAAAATTTATTCAAGAAGAATCAATTTCCAAATCACTGAATCTGTTAAATTGTAAAATTACCCACTTAAATTTTCTTAAAGAAGAAGTTAGGTACCAACAAGTTGAAGAACAGCTTAAATATAACAGAGTTCAAGAAAAGATAAAAGAGTTAAAAGATTATCTAATAAAAAACTTATGTTCTGATTCTCCTAATGCTTTTTGGCATAGGAAGAAGCACATAGTTAGATTACCCTATGCTAAGGAATTTAAAGAACATTTAATTCCCACTAAAGCTAGGCCTATTCAAATGAGTCACGAACAGATGGAGATATGTAAAAATGAAATTAATGATCTTCTCAATAAGGGTTTAATTAGACATAGTAAGTCACCATGGTCTTGCCCAGCTTTCTATGTTAATAATGAAGCTGAGAAAGAACGAGGTGTCCCTCGGTTAGTCATTAATTACAAGCCATTAAATAAAGTTTTAGAATGGATTAGGTACCCTTTGCCCAACAAGGATGATCTCCTTGGTAGGTTAAGTGTCTCCACCATCTTTAGTAAATTTGACCTTAAGTCTGGATTCTGGCAAGTTGTTATCCATCCCGATGATAAGTACAAAACTTCATTCACCACTCCGTTCGGACACTACGAATGGAATGTTCAGTCATTTGGACTCAAAAATGCACCCAGTGAATTTCAGAATATTCTTAATAATATCTTGAATCCCTTCAGTCATTTTATTATTGTATACATCGATGATATCCTTGTATTCTCCAAGACTATTGAAGAACATATCAAACATTTGAATTCATTCTTCAAAACAGTTAAAACCAATGGTCTTGTCCTTTCCCCTTCCAAGTGTAGTCTGTTTCTGACCAAAGTTAGATTTCTCAGGTTAATCCTCTATCATGGACTCACGCGGCCAATTGACAGAGCTATTCAATTTGTCGACCGGTTCCCAGATAAGATTATCGATAAAACTCAGCTATAGAGGTTTCTTGGCTTGCTCAATTATATTGGCAAGTTTTACAAGAACCTTAGGAAGATTTGTAAGCCTCTCTTCCAGCGCTTACAAAATAATCCACCTCCATGGACAGACATTCATACTTCTGTCGTCCAACAAGTTAAAAAATATGTTAAGGTTTTGCCCTGCCTTGGCATTTCTAATGATTCGGCTTTCAAAATAGTTGAAACTGATGCCTCTGACATCGGATTCGGTGGCATACTCAAACAAAAGTTAACTCTTACTTCTGATGAACAAATTGTTCGTTTTCATTCTGGCGCATGGAACCCAACACAATTAAAATACAGTACTATTAAAAAAGAGATTTTATCACTAGTTTTATGTATTAAAAAATTTCAAAGAGATTTATTGAACCAAAAATTCCTAGTTAGAATAGATTGCAAGTCAGCAAAATTTATTCTTGAAAAAGATGTTGAGAATGTCGCCTCTAAGCATTCATTCGCTTATATGGCAAGCAATTTTAAGTATTTTTGATTTTGATATTGAATATATTAAAGGAAGTAACAACTCGCCTGCATTTTCTCACTCGTGAGTTTATTAACACAGTACTATTGCAGAAGATCATGAGTGTACGAGGAGGTTCATCTTCTCGTGGCCATCTGGCCCATTCCAGCTTAATCAATCAAAAGGAACTCATTGTTCCTCATCCAGCTACCTGCATCCATTAATAAATTCCAAGTGCTTGGTATAAATTCCCAAGCCCTACTCTTCGCTTCTTGCCACCAACCCAAGCCATTCGATATTTTCGCTTAGTCAAACCATTACTACCTCATCAAAACCTAGTCACCCAAAGTATCCGATTATCGCGATTTTTGATCAGCACTTATTTCATATTGAGTTACAAATGAAACCTAAGAATGATCTAATTCAGTTAGCTGCCCAGTTTTTTCCTTCTGGTTGGCATTTCCTCCTTCTCGCTCCTTATAAGCCACTTGTATATTATAGGGACATTCTTATTGAAACAGAGTCAGTTTTCATTAAACCTATTTATGCCAACGATGATAAATCAAAACTCCTTTATCATTCGTTGTATATTAAATAAGTTCTCAATCATCCGATTGGGGTAGTCATCCATCGATCTCGTCGCTCTCTAATCAAAATAGCTCCTTTTGCTATTATGATTATATTGAGGCTTGGCACAAAATCATGCTTCATCAAAATGATGATCATAGTCATTCGTGGTTTTTTCAGTTTGACCACAAGTTCAAGAGTCAGTTCCCCAAATGGTTCATCCTTTGGTGGATAAGGTACGGTTTGTGCCATGATATTTTCCCCAAGCCGCTCCTTGCCCAGTTAGAACACTTTTGTCATCATAGTAATTATCATTCCAAATATGAGGAAATTCCAGTCTTCCTTATATTTTGTAGTAAATATAAAATCCCTTGGATTCTCAAATGGCAATATGTCATTTCAGCCACCCAAGAAGTCACAGTATTTCAGTCTCCGTCGTCCATAGGAATTAGGACTGCTCAAACTTATCTTTCCCCTATTTCCTGCGTCTCTCGCTGTTTTTCCATTAAATGGTGGGATAAATTCGGTGTTGATAGAATAGTTGGCCAAGTACAGAAAGAATTTCTGCCTTCTCCTCTATTGATTCCTCCAGTAAACACTCCTCCAGTCGCCATGGTTTCTGCCGTTGCATATTCTAGTAAATCGACCACTAAAACAGTTGATAAGTCAAAAGAAAAATCAATTGTTTCACCTTCTTCCCGATAGTTACTAATGTATCCGACTACTCTAGTTCTGAATTAAGGCGTCTTCTTGATGCTATTCATTTAAGGCTTGATCGATTCCACGGGAAGAGTCAGACAAAGCTTCTTCTCAGTCCAGAGGAGAAAATTCTAGTCAAGAGCTCGAAGCACGATCAGCCTTCAGGATGCTCAAGATCCATTTTCTTGAGCCCCTCTGTAATCAATCAAAGTGAAGACGAGACTCTCCATTTCAGTTAGTCTCCACCTCGATCCAAAGACCTGTTCTGACAAATCCAACAATCTCGATCACCTGCTTGGCAAGATAGTCAAGAAAGATCTTCCGTGTAGCTTTCTTCCAAGCATCTGGCTCCACGACCACTTTAATCAAAAGAAGACGTCTGCTTTTCCACCGAAAACAGATTCTTTTCCTTTTACTTTAGTAATATGTTTTTACTTGTACTTTTACTTTAGTAAAATGTTTCTTACTTTTACTTTACCCCAGTTATTGTAATAGTAATCTTGTAACAGTTCATTTCCTTGTTATATAAAAGGAAATCGAATTCATTTAGTTTAGGCAGACTTTAAAAGACTCAGAGTTCTTCTCTGACTAATCTTTACCCTCAACCGCTGAATTAGCCTACTTAACCCCCCTTCATCTAATGTTCTTAGTTCAGTAAACTTGTAAGTTAATTTAATTATTCAATTATTCAACATGTATTTATCAAATTAATCATCCTTCGGTTAGAGATATCAAACTTAAGGGTATCCTTAATCAAGGACAAGTTAGTCATCCCTGTTATACTCAGAATGATACCGTTGAAGATGAAAATTCTTCTTCTCCGGCATCCTCAGTATACCCCCACACAGTCTGATTTTAATGCTCCAATTCCAATTTGTTCATCAGAAGTAAGAATTAACTGAAAATGGGTTTTTCTTTGGCTCTAAGAACCTTATCAGTGACTTTTTTATCTTTAGTTAATAAATCTTTTATATCCTAAATTTTTACTTAATTCTTCTCTAACTTTGTGAGCAAATAGCGAAGGTAAACCATTAACGAATTTTTCTTTCCAAAATGGTTTATTACTGTCATTTCTTTGAATTAAAATCTTTTACTAAGTTATCCCATTCTAAAACGAAATCTTTTTTAATGACTCTTAATTGATTATGAATTGGAGCATTAAAATCGTATCGTATGGGTATATCGAGGATGCTGAGAAGAAGAATTTTCATCTTCAACGGCATTTCATTCTCGAGTATAACAGGATGACTAACTTGTCTCATTGAGGATACCCTTAAGTTTGATATCTCTAACCGAAGGATTACTAAGACTTTGAAGATCTCTTCTAGTGTGGATAACTGAAGGGACTGAAGAACTGGAAATGTCTTCAATAATAACTGGTGTTCTAATACGTTCAAAACTAATTTTAACAGTTCCATCAGAAAATTGTTGGATGTTTTCAATATTTAACAAATTGTTAACTATGGGCTGTTGTGGTAATTCATTAGGTAAAGTCCATTGATTAGGTAAGGTAATATCCTTCCAAAGAATAGTTCTGGGGATCTGGATATTAGCATCACTAGTTGAACTTTGAATTAAAACTGTTTGATCTTTTGGACTTTTATTAAGAGCATGAACGTTTAAATTTGACTTTATTATCTTATAATAAATCCTGTAAATCAAAGCAATGGGTTGAGATCCTTCAATCATTTGAGTAATCTCTCCATCAGTTTTAATGTTTAATGATAAAGCTTTAAACAAGTTTTGATCACTAAGACTCAAGGTGAAATCAAGAAAGCAATTGAAATGAATAGGTCCATTATGCAGACTTGCTTCCATGGCTCCAATAATACTTGGATAATAATTTAAAAATCGAGCATCTCTAAGGCAAAGGTAGATAGATCAATTAATTCCTTTTTTGTTGAGTGGTTTAACTGCAACTTGAACTAGACCAATATGGATAAAATTGTAACCTTTCTTTCTATGTTTTTTAATAACTTCAGGTGATAAAAGACTACAATTTTCATATTCTTTATTAATTACATAAACTCTTTCAACTGTTTTGACATTATAGTCAGTTTTAAATTTATCTGAAAAAGTTGATCGATAAATTTCTTTCTTGAGATACTCTAGGTATGTTCCAGCTTGTGTAAAACTTGATTAATATTTTCATAACTATGTTCTTCTTGATTGACTATGTCTGGGACAGGAGGCAAGGCTGACCTGTTACTAACTGAAGAGCTGGATCTAAATAATCTACTCATCTTGAATGTTTCAAAGATTAAAATCTTACTCAAGGTTCATTCATGCATACCCCATTTACCCAAAGTAGACTCATACCTATGTTCTATAACCCGACACTGCTCACACCCTGGAGACTTACAAAGGTTAGACACGAACTAGGTGGACTACAGGTAAGTAAGGTGACTTCAGAACTTTGATGAAGATGATAAATTTTGAAAAAGTAAAGAGAAGTTTTGATTAAAAAGAGCTAACTACACAGTCAACAACAAACAACTTGGCTCTGATACCATTTGAGGGCGAAAGGAGATGATAAAAGAGAAGAACAAGAGAGCGCAAACAAACACAATTAAAGTAATAACTAAAAACAATTTTATTGATTAATTTGATAAATACAAGTTGAATAATTAAATTGACTTACAAGTTTACTGAACTAAGAACATTAGATGAAGGGGGGTTAAGTAGGCTAATTCAGCGGTTGAGGGTAAAGATTAGTCATAGAAGAACTCTAAGTCTTTTAAAGTCTGCCTAAACTAAATGAATTCGATTTCCTTTTATATAACAAGGAAACGAACTGTTACAAGATTACTATTACAATAATCTGGGGTAAAGTAAAAAAGAAACATTTTACTAAAGTAAAAGTACAAGTAAAACATATTACTAAAGTAAAGGAAAAGAATCTTTTCGGTGGAAAGCAGGACGTCTTCTTTTGACTAAAGCGGTGGGAGCCAGATCTTGATCGAAGCGCCTCGAAGATGCTATCACTATCTTTCGCCAAGCAGTGACTGAGATTGCTTGGAGGTCACGAGCAGGTCTTTGGTGATCGAGGTGGAGATCGATCAAATGGAGAATCACGTCTTCACTTTGATTGATTACAGAGGGGCTCAAGAAAATGGATCTTGAGCATCCTGAAGGCTAATCGTGCCATAAGGATCACAATCACCTTCGTCTTCGAGCTCTTGACTAGAATTTTCTCCTCTGGACTGAGAAGAAGCTTTGTCTGACTCTTCCCGTAACTGATCAAGCCTTAAATGATATATATATATATATATATATATATATATATATTGTTGTCGGGCATATCCGATGAGCCTAGATTTTACATCTGGTGCATTTACTTGCTTTTATATATATATACTTACATATATAATTGTTTTTGGACATATCCGAAGAGCCCAGATTTACATCTGGTGCGTTTACTGCTTATATATATAAATATATATTTACATTTCATCCTACCTGGAGTTTACTTCATGGCGATTGATTGCTTTTACGACTTTTATTTACATTTCGTCATGCCTCGGAGTTTACTTCGTGCATTTGATTACTTTTATGACTTTATTTACATTTCATCCCACCTGAGTTTACTTCGTGGTGGTTGATCATGTCCATATATATATATATATATATATATATATATATATATATATATATATATATATATATATATATATATATATTTACCTTTATATATTTACATTTCCGATCCCCGTGGAGTTGTTTTGTGGTGGTTGATCGTCACGATATATATATTTACAGACTTTTATATATATAATCTACATCGCTTTCCATACAAACTATAGTATCATGTGAGCATAGGAATCATGTGATCACACATTCAGTATACTGAATCTAGATTAGGTTCCC
Source organism: Panax ginseng (assembly GCA_020205605.1). Taxonomy (NCBI): domain Eukaryota; kingdom Viridiplantae; phylum Streptophyta; class Magnoliopsida; order Apiales; family Araliaceae; genus Panax; species Panax ginseng. Next base: position 84,398,243 of record CM035139.1, on the reverse strand, counting down.
ATGATGGACATTTTTCAGCTGTAAGTAGCTTGTACATTATTTGCAGTGTCTGAATTTCCTTGGATGACTGTTATGCCCATGGGGAGTTTGGCGTTGCTGTATATTATTTTCTCGAAGATGCTTCACATTTCGAAAATCAAAGCAAACAAGCCGAACATTTAATAATAAAATGGAAGTATCAAAGGCCTCAATTACTATTGAGCACAGGGTTTAAAAAACCTCTTTTTACAAAAATTTCATTGCTATATCTGGTTAAAACTGAATTTTTCTATGAATTCAAACCCTTTGTATATAGGTACGAACGAGGCATAGCACTACTTCCAAATAATTGTACATTGATCCACACACACACACACACACACATTCATATAACAGTTTCTTGAAAAGTGGCGGTCATGGTGTAACACACGGATGTCAAGAAGTGCCTAACACCTTCCCTCTGCATAATTAAGCCCCTGAACTCAAATAAATCTCGGTTTCACAGACCCGTTTAGCAGTGTCATATCACTGGGTCAATGTGCAAACCTTTTCAGTTGCGTTGGTGCAACCAGTTAAATACACCAACTGTCAACTCTTAAAGTTAAAAATTCGACATTATACATGTCGGACCTTTTTCACTTATTTTTTCAAACAAATCTCACATTAACATGAGAACACCAAAGAACAAGTAATGAAAAGGGACACTAAAAAATCCCGACGTCAACAGGTGGCGACTCTGCTGGGGACTCCAGTAAGAGGGCTTAAGCTGCTATTACAAGCTTTTCAAAACTGTTATATGCTTGTGTGTGAATGTTTCATTTAAATTTATGATGAATGTGTACGAATGCATTTTACTTACTGCACTATAATATATCTATCTGTGATATTAGTGCTTCGCATATGTCATCAATTTCATAAACGGTGAGACATGTTGTATGTGAATGTATGTTGTGTGGTTTCTCTACCAGGAGGTTATCCTATCGGTGTTTGATTACTAGACTCGTAGGAAGATTAATTCCAACGGGGCTCAGGAAAGGCACCACCCAGATTCGCTCCAGTTGAAAGATCGGATTAACTTTTCGTCAAGTAGATTGCGATGATCTGGGAACCTTCATGCCAAAAAGCCGCGAGAGTAACCCTAAGATAGGTCAACCTCTGATAAACCAAACGCGGAGGAAAGTCTCTTCATGCTTTCCATTTTCAATTACTTGTAAAAACATTTACTTGTAATTTTATTTCATGTTCATCTTTATGTAATGGAAAATATGAAGATTATCTGTGCATGCATGTTATCAATTAATACCCGGTTTTGAAGGACAATATTCTTAAAAAGGACATGTTGTGATAACATTTACATTACCCTAAGACTAAACTACATAAGTCTTTTATAGGGAAATCATTGGGCTGGCATTATTCGCTCAAAATCCAAAAGGCCACGAAGCCTACAAAACCAAACATGTCTTCGTCTCGACTACCTAACTCATTTCTGCGTGAAGAATTTGACGGATTAAGTTAGTAAATAATAAATTTGGTTGTCTTTCTTAAAGAATTGCATCAGTCCACTCAGGGCACAAAGATGCCTCCACATATAGAATCCTCTACACAAGGAGGAGCTCAAGGTTTGGAAAAAAAAATTCCAGAACCTCAGTTGGATACGACCAACAAAGAGCCTGAAAACACCCATCTCAGAGGAGATCCAGACACCGGTGATATCAGGAAGAAAGTACTCCAAATGGAGGAAACTATCTGTGTTCTCAAAAGGATTGGAACACATGGAAGTGTTTCATATGCTGAGCTTTGCATCTTCCCTGGTGTTCATTATCCAGAGAAATTCAAAACCCCTGATTTTGAAAAGTATGACGGATTAGGGGATCCTTATACCCATTTAAAGGTATTCATTGGAGAACTTGGATCTTACGCGGAAAATGAAAAGCTCGAATGCAAATTGTTTTTAAAAGTCCTGACCGAGAAGCCCATTCATGGCATACCAGATTAGACAACTCAAAGATCCATAACTAGGAAGAGCTGGCTCACGCCTTCCTCTATCAATACAGTTTTCAATCTTAGATGGCTCCTGACCAGTACCAAATTACCAAGGTTAAGAAACAGTCTAATGAATCTTTCAAAGAGTATGCTCAAAGGTGGAGGCACCTTGCTGCTCAAGTTATTCCTTCCATGATGTAATCGAAATGGTCATGACATTCATAGATGTCTGAGAAGCTCCTTTCTATGAGAGAGTCTTAGCTATTATTGGCAAACCATTCTCCGAAATGATCAAGCTACCTGAAGAGATGGTACGAGATGGGATTGAAGTCCAGTAAAATTAAAGACCTAGACGCTCTTAAAGTCATTCTTTGAGCACATCCAAATCCAGGATCTTATGGAAACAACCCCCGGAGGTTCCATAAAAAGAAAGAGGATGATGTTTCCTTGATACTACAAGGTCAAAAAGGCAATCAAAGCATGTTTATACAGAGGAGAAACTACTCCCCTTTTCAAGCACAATCTTCAAACCCTCCATTGCCTAAAGGTGGAGATGCAAAGTGACCTCGAACGTTCACACCCTTAGGGGACTCGCTCAAGAATATTCTTGCTCTTCTGACTACTCAGAAGAAAATTACACATCTTCTTCCACCAGCCAACCCTAATGGGAGGGGTTTTAATGCTACTCGGAAGTGTGCTTATCATGCCGGAGCACCTGGACATGACACTCATGATTGTTGGGCCTTGAAACACAAGATCCAAGATTTAATAGACAACGGTGAGATAGTGGTCACCAAACCAGATCAACCTCATGTGCAAGACAACCCTCTTCCTCAACACAAAGAAGAAGAGGTCAACATAATCAGTTGGAGCACTGGACAGAGTTCTGGTTTTAACGATAAATCATCCCCGATCATCAAAGATAGTGTTGACAAATGGGATTATAGAAAGTTCCATTTTACTATGGAACGAAAGATGAAAGCTCTTTGCAAACAAATTGAGAAATTGGCAGAACTGGTGACCCATCAACATCAAGTCACACGCCAATTAATCAGGTAGGAGCATGCCTATCTCCTTCTATTTGTTATGAATGCTCCATCACCACCTTCAGAAAGCAAAGCTATGGAGGATAAGGCTGCAAAGAGAGCAAATGCTAAAGCCCGTCTGGATTTTTCCAATTAGAGATAATTCACATATCTGGGCCAATCTATGGAGGAGATACTACAAATGTTGATCAACGAAGGATGAATTATCTTCCTTCTGCCTCTAATCAATCCCCGTTTAGGACAGTTCAATTTTGATGAAGTGTGTCAATATCATTCACACTCTCGTAGTCACAGCACAGAAGAATGCTTGGCAACCACCATCTCATTCAGAATCTTATTGATAGCGGTGTCCTGCAACTAGTAGATGATTACACTATGCAACTCAAGAGTGGGAATGCATGTCCTACCAAATGGAAGGGATCAGTAGCAGTTATATCCTAAGTGGATGATGAGACTGTCAAAGTATTTACCATACAAGCAATTCAACTCAAAGGAGCTGACAATCCTTTGAAAGTGGCCGCACCAGAGCCAATTTCTTTACCCTTCAGACCACAACATCCTATTGTCAGCTTACACAAAGTTCCATGGAATTATGGAGAAGCTGAAGGATCCACGTCTCATACTACTGCTATAGTGTCGAAGGAAAATCCACTGTATCTTCCTCAACGGGTTATGAAGCCTACTTGAAAAGAAAAGGGGAAGATTCCCATGGAGAAAATTGAAAAATTCCTCTGCACTATGGGCCACAATGAAGCCAATGTGGTTTTAAGCTTACAAGAAGCTCCATACCAAATATCTATACTAGACTTGGTTTTCTCTTTTGAAGATCATCGAAAGATCTTATTGAAGGTTTTGGAAGAAGCCTATTTGCCAAAATCAGTGGATGTGGAAAAATTTCAACATCTAGTTGATCACATTTTCAACAACAATGTGATATCCTTCACTGATGATGACATACCGCCCGAAGGGACCGGTCATTGCAAGCCATTGCACATTGCAGTTTTGTCTTCCAGGTACATGCTAGCTAGAGTTTGGATAGATGGAGGCTCGTCTCTAAATATCTGTCCTTATGCCACCTTGCTGAAGATGAATGTCAATCTCAAGGGGATCCAAAGTAGTCATACAGTTATCAGAGCTTTTGATGGATCCCGACGAAATTTCGTTGGAAAGATTGAGTTGCCAATTGAGATTGGTCCAAATACATTCAATGCATCCTTCCACATCCTCAAGATAGATTCAGGATACAACCTGCTATTGGGGAGACCATGGATACACATGGCTGGAGCCATTCCCTCTGCACTACATCGACAACTCAAATACATTGTCAATAACAGTCTAGTCACTGTCAACGCTGAGCTGGAATGTCCTGAACAAGGAACTCTACCAAACATCAGCTTCAATTCAGAAGTTGAACCAGCCAGTTTTCATGCTCTGAAAGTGAGTAACACGCAATACCATTCTATTGGAACTCCACTTCCCATACCAAAGATTTCTGCCGAGGTTATGTCGGCCACTCAAGAAATGATGTCATTGGGTCATCAGCCTGGACAAGGGCTTGGTAATGATAAGCAGGGTATTAAGAACCCTATTCAAATGTCCAGTCAAATTGTAACAGCCGAACTAGGCTAGTCTGCCAGTTCTAGTCACAGGAATCCTCATAAGCACAAACAGGTTCCTCTAGCTTCCGCCTCACGGCAATTTTCTATACCTTTACCTCATGAGTTGATACAATCTCCAGTAAAGGTGTCAGCCCATGTTGTGGCCATGATGTTTCCTAAGTCAGTGCCAATCAATGCAAAAGAGGCGTTGATTCCTGATCCTGAAGTGGAAGAAAAGGAATGGAAACGTAAACATGACATTGCCTTGATGATGGCAGGCATACGCATCATTGTTCATTATGAACATACAAACAGATACACCCCAGACGATGATTGCCTAGATGTCATAGTTATCATTTGGGAGAAGGAGGACAATGATGATCCGTCCATCACTGCAGTCCATCAGGACTTTTCCCTCGACAATTGGAACAGCACTCCATGCATTGGTTGATGAGGGTAAAATGGGCAGAAAATCCCTCTACCCTGTAGATAACTTTAATTGCTTACTTTTCTTTACAGTACTAGTAGCTATTTTATCAAGTACATGCTAACACTTTTGTATGATCAAACAGTTGCATATATTTAAGTGAAAGCATACTTTGTTTTAGGAATCTGAATTTAGATGTGCCTGTACTTGCTGATGAGGTGCCTTCTCTCCACAAGGGCTGTAACTTTGATGCAAAGTTGGACTCAGACTTGATGGATATGCAAGAGGACATTGAGACACCTCGGGAGATTATGGAATGGGTCACAGACAAACCTAAACCCAACCTTGACCAATCCTCTTCTTTCAATCTTGGAACCTTAGAAAACCCTAAGCTAATCCAAATTGGTTCAGACCTTACCACAAATCAGCAGAATAACATGGTTGCACTATTGACCCAATTCTAGGATGTGTTTGCATAGTCTCATGAAGACATGGTGGGTTTTTCCACTAACACTGTTCTTCATCGCCTTCCCATTAAAGAAGGATTCAAGCCAGTTAGGCAAAAACTCAGGCGATTAAAACCTGAGTGGAGTTTAAAAGTTAAAAAAGAAATTGTGAAACAATTTCAAACTGGCATTATCACGGTGTCTACATATCCGGAGTGGATATCTAACATTGTTCCCTTGCCTAAACCTGGAGGAAAGGTGCGAGTCTGCGTGGATTACCGGGATTTGAACAAATCTTGCCTTAAAGATAGCTTTCCCATGCCCTTTATCCATATTCTTATTGACAACACTGCTCAATACGGCATGTACTCCTTTGCTGATTGCTTTACGAGGTACCATCAAAATATGGTCACTGAGGAGGACCATGAGAAAACTGCTTTCATCACGCCTTGGGGAACTTTTTGCTACAGTCAGTTGTCATTCAGCCTCATCAATGCCGGGGAAACCTATCAGTGAGCTATGATGGCTCTTTTTCACAATTTAATGCATAAGGAGATAGAGATCTACGTGGATGACATCATTGTCAAATCCCGAAGGGAGGAGGACCACCTAGACCATCTCAAAAAGCTTTTCAATAAGTTGCGTAAGTACAACTTGAAGTTGAATCCAGCCAAGTGCGCCTTTGGTGTTAAGTCAGGAAAATTGCTAGGTTTCCTAGTCAGCAACAAAACGGATTGAACTGGATCCTACCAAAATCCAGGCCATCAAGGAAATGCCCATTCCTCGGACACAGAAGGAAATACGGGGATTTTCGGGAAGAATCAACTTCATTAGTAGGTTCATTTCTCAACTCACAGCAACCTGTGAGCCCATCTTCAAGTTGTTAAGGAAGAACTCCTCCATGAAATGGAACGATAAGTGTAAGAAAGCCTTCCTTACCATTAAAGAGCAGTTGGTTAACGCTCCTGTTTTGGTACCACCCAGGGATGATGTTCCCCTGTTCATGTACCTATCCATTAATGACAATGCCATGGGTTTTATGTTGGGGAAAAAAGAAGATAAAGGCCAAGAATGAGCTATCTATTACCTCAGCAAAAGATTCAGCATCAGCGAACACAAGTACACTCTGATTGAGAAGACTTGTTGTGCTTTAGCATGGGCTTCCATGAGGTTACAACATTACCTCCATGGTCACACAACTCATCTCATATCCCGCATAGATCCTCTCAAGTATGTGTTTAGTAAGCCCATACTGAATTATCGACTGTCCAGATGGCAATTGATCCTACATCAATTTGACATCGTCTATGTGACGTAGAAGTCTGTCAATGGTCAAGGAATTGCGGATCAACTGGCCACCACACCTGCAGGGGCCTACAAACCCTTGGAAACATACTTCCCCGATAAAGGGGTAATGACAGTTCAGCAACAACATCAGTACGATATATGCCGTACGTGGAAAATATATTTTGATATAGCTGTTAACACAGAAGGTTCTGGAGTTGGAGCAGTTCTAGTATCCGATATGGGGGAGCAGTATTTCATCGCCATCAAATTATAGTTTATCAGCACCAACAACACAGCTGAGTATGAAGGCTGTCTCATGGGGCTAAAACTTGCCCGTTCAATGGGCATCAGGCGGTTAACTATCTTTGGAGATTCTGAATTGGTAATCAGAAAATCCACGGGAATCTATCAAACCAAAGAATTACATTTGCTACCTTACCATCGACAAGTTCTACAAATGGCTTTGAAGTTTGAAGAAATCTCCTTCCTACACATTCCTCGTAATAGAAATGATTTTGTGAATGCATTAGCAACGTTGGCCTCCTTGGTTCATATACTTGACAAGGAAAACATGCCAAGCATTACAATTGCAATGCAAAAAGCCCCAGTCTATGGGAACTATGTTGGAGAAGTATCGGATGAACTACCTCCCATCCACAACCCTTGGTATCAACACATCAAGGAGTATCTACGAGATGGATCTACACCCATTGAGGTGAGCCTAACTTAGAAGAGGCAGATTCATCGACTTACTATGAAATTTTACCTGAGTGGAGATGTACTTTACAAAAGAGATGTAGGATTAGGTCTCCTCAGATGTCTGGATAAAGACCAAGCTCAGAGACTAATGGATGAGATCCATGGTGGAGTATGTGGCCCTCATATGAGTGGACCCCTACTTGTCAAGAAGATCCTTAGACAGGGCATTATTGGCTTACAGTCAAAGCTGACTGTGATGATCACGTCAAGAGGTGCTATCAATCCCAGATTCATGGGAATGCTATCCACGCCCCTCCAAGGGAACTCCACAATATGAGTTCTCCATGGCCCTTCTCAATGTGGGGAATGGACGTGATCGGGCCCATCGAGCCCAAAGCTAGTAATGAACATCGATTTATATTCACCATGATCGACTACTTCACCAAATGGGTAGAAGCAGCTTCTTTCCCCAGGGTTACTAAAGAAGTCATCATTGCTTTCATCAGAAACAATGTCATCTATCAATATAGACAACCAGAGGTCATTCTATCAGACAATGCTAAAAACCTCAATAACAAAATGATGGAGGAGTTATGCAAAAAATTCCACATCAAACACCTTAATTCCGTCATCTACCGTCCAAAGATGAATGGTGTTGTTGAAGCGGCTAATAAAAACATCAAAAAGATCATGCAGAAAATGTCCGTCAATCACAAAGGATGGCCAGACCTCTTGCCTTTGACTTTATTAGCCTACAGAACTTCCCTGCGTACTTCTACTGGAGCAACCCCCTACTCATTAGCCTATGGGATGGAAGCAGTGCTCCCCATAGAGGTGGAAATGGAATCCCTTAGAGTGTTAATGGATGCTCAGTTAGATTCAGATCAATGGGTACAAGAAAGGTATCACCAATTGTCTCTAATAGACGAAAGGCGAACCGCAGCTATCTTCCATGGTTAGTTATATCAACAAAGGATCGCACGATCCTACAACAGAAAAGTCTGACTAAGGCAGTTCAAACAACATAACTTGGTTTTAAAGAAGATCATTGACAACCAAGATCAATCTAAGGGAAAATTCGCTCCTAACTGGGAAGGCCCATTTGTTGTAAAGGAAGTATTAACATGAGGTGCTCTCAGACTACAGGAAATGGATGGCGATGAATTTCCACAGCTTATCAACTCGAACACCGTAAAACGGTACTATATTTGAAGTTACCATCAAACAAACATCCTGGTTTTGATCATCAAATCACCAGTCATTCCAGTTTTGAACCCTTTCTTTCTTACATATTCTTCTGCCTCTCAGGGAAACATACACTTCAAACCAGCAGCCTGGTTTCACCTCATTTCAAATCTTGCATACAATTTTGGTTATCCTGAAGACGGGATTGAACCTTTCACACCTGTAATTTATCCTGAAGACGGGATTAAACTTTTCTACGCTTGCAGTTTGTCCTGAAGACGGGATCAAACTTTTTCCATACCTACAATTTATCCCCATTATGGGATCAAACTTCCCCCCGCAGTATAGCTTGCACATGGGATTCACACTTCTCTTTGGCTGCGATTTGTCCTGAGGGGCGAACTACGTCGACCTGATCTCCCTGATACCTGGGGGTACGTAGGCAACCATATTCTATATGGCCCGGTCGCAATAAACAACAAAAACAACAAAAAACATTTCTACCCTTTCTCTACAAAAACCACAAAAATACTTCTACACCCTTCTTCATCAATAAAGCTTCAGCCTTTTGCATTCTGCATTGAACCTCTTACACCAAGTTTGAACTACGCAGACTTGATCTCCTTTTCAATAGGAGTACGTAGGCAGCCATTTATGGTTCAGTCTAACCCCTACCAGAACAAAAAGAATACTTGTCACACGGTACTAGGATCAACCTTCAATTCACCACATTTCATCGGTTTCAGATCAAAGGGATGGAATTACCCAACCTCTTCTCACAAATATAAGATTCGGTGACCATCTAATCTTCGATCATGCCTCAAAGAGCAATACCAAACCATAAGAGATGGAATTAACTAGGCTTCTCACAAATAGAAGTATTGGCGACCATCTGTGGTGCGGTCAATCTCAGAGAGGAAAAACCACCCTCCTCTCCACTTTTCCATACAGATACCAGTCCTAAGACACCAAAGATGGTAGGGATACATACAGATTAATGATCCGTTCTGAGAGATCTTGCGATGTCTCAATTTCCACCTATCAAGGATAAGTTTAGAATGCATCAAGATCACAAGGCCCTGAAGAAACGGGAAAATATCAAGCAAGTATCAAGGCATAACTAAAAGGGAAGTGAATCAAAATATATTTCCCTGCCATACATAATATTGTTTGATATATACATATGTGTTGTACATGACAAAACGGTTAAGCTAGTCTGTGCAGGAAAATATTAAGCTATCTACAGATCTGTGTGTATGCGGACTATCAGATCTAACATGGCATCCCTCTCTGAAGACGGAGGTAACACTGCAAGCTCACCTTGAATGGTATCTACACGAGCTAGCGGATCGAGGCTAACTTGCATGGTGGCATAATGCTCATCAATGTAAGCACTCATGTCCAAGCAAGGCCGACGGTCATCTAGGATCTCACTGAAGTCTTTTCACATGTTGGCCACATCCCTAGTAAATAAAGCAAACATCCTCTCCATAATCAATGCATCCTGGTGATCTAGCCTCATCCCTCTCTAACAGAAAGCGTAATCTCTCCCATCAAGAGTCAAACATCGCATTAGCTTTGATCTCTATCATAGGTCATCAAATGTAAGCTCGCTCCAAATATTGTGCGAATCTTGAGTAACAAATGGTACTTTCGGGGTAGGAGAATCCATCACAAATCTTTGGCGGCCAACGATCAAATCATCGATGGGAATGTCAGCCTCCTCTATAGGCTCCTCATTGTCGGAATCAGTCTCCTGTACTATGGATACTACCGCAACTAATGCAATCTCTGTCTCTATCCATGCGGAATACTCTACGAAACAACCCGATGACTAACGAAAACTCAAATTTAGCTCTCGATCCCAATAGGAATACAACTGGATCCGTCTGTTGACCGATAAACGATGTGAAGCGAAGCTACCGACTCATCGCCCCCTCATAAGGATGAAATTCACAACCGGGTCAAACCGACACATCACGACCAATGGGTGGTAAGTAATCATGCCCTCAATCAAACCAGGAGGAGATAATCCATGCCCCAGAGCATGAGTAATGAAAAGTCAGTAGGGTGAGCTAAGCCACGAACATGGCAATATAGCAAGCAGATCCCTAATCCCTGCCAGGAAAGCTAACCACAATGCAGCATCTGTACACTCCACAGGCTGAAAGGAGTATGACATGGCTATATCATGGGTGAAACAAAACCCCTGCCATCTAAGTATACCAATCAGTCTCAAGTGTGACATAAACCACACATACAGCATGACCGAGCTACACAGAAACACTCCAAATGGATAAGTGCAAAGATATGTAGTACGACTTCAGAGTCTCTGCAATGATCATCGGTATAATGGTATGACCCTCCCTGAGAGCTCTCACTGTCGTAATGACACCGATATCCAGCTCATCCATATACCGTGGCATGAAGACATATGACAATACGCACAACAATAGTACATCCACTCTGGCTGAACGCCAATGGTCCTCTGGTGTTGTGAAATCCCTAAAATGTTGTGTATAACTATCCTCAGAGCCAAATCTGTCAAATAGAAAATGCTAGGATATCACGTGGCCGGATGTAATCTTGTCCTGTACCACTCTACGTCTCAATCCGGTGAGGGTCATGAACTGTCTGCTCATGTCTCCGATAGCCATATGCACGCAAGGTCTGTCCAGCGGCAACATCGTCAATCGTGCATACTCCTCCAAAGTAAGAATCAACTCTTGGGTCCCATACCTCTGACTCGCTCCAGTTAGAGTTAGAAAGGAGGTATCACAAGTTGAAAAGGCCAAATCAGGATTAAAAATGTTACGCGATTGAGCAGAATAGCCTGGAATCCTTGTTTTGTACGGGTCAGAATTGAACTCCCGTCATCTCATTGGTATTCGCCTGAATGCAGGGTATACTATATCGATGAGCTCAGCTTTCACAAATCATGCTCGGCAATACCCCACAAAGGTTCGGTGCCGTCATTGCAGGGTCACAACCCTAAAACTCCCTAGCGGGGGTTACAACGTAAAACCACGAAATGCTAAACCTCCATGACGGGGGTTACAATGCCGAAGTTATGAACTGATAAAGTATCCCTGGCGGGGGTCACAATGCACATCTTTCAAGCATCCACGTATCCCCAACGAGGGTTATAGCGCATTCTCAACCACTGATACATACATCAATGAAGGTCAAGAAGCTTTGACGTCATGTCAGCCGATGTCAAGTAAACCCATCGAAGCAACTTATACAAGTATCCCCGCGGGGATTACAATGGAGTGCGACCATTGACACATACATCAATGAAGGTCAAACAACCTTGACAATGCACCCAGTAGGGATCTATCCGGTGATACACACATCAATGAAGGTCGGGCAACCCTGACGACAACAGACTGTTGGCAGTAACTTCGACAAGATGAGGGAATATGTTATACACATCCTCAAATAGACAAAGCTTTATCCCCACAGATCTCTTATACACAAGAGGCACCTCTATGGAATATAAGCCAGTGTCTAGGATTCGAGACTTTGGTGATAGCCCCAATGTCAACATCCTTAAAGACTTGGATCGCATATCCAAGCCATCACTGATTGCCATCCCAGTAGGATTACCTGACAAACATGCATCATACATTTGCATCATGTTACTGCATATAGCATCATGTTTATTTCACTTTCATTTCAAGTGTCTAGGATTCTTTATCCTATCCATACCTTGCATTGCATGAATATGATAAAGAGGGGCATCTGTAGACACTCAAAATTTTCTGCACGCTTGTTACTAACATTGCAGGAGAGCAGATTCTTCTTTCGGAGATAACCCTGAAAGACAGCTCACATCAATTCCGGATACTACCGGAAGTCAATCTCAAAACCCGGAACACACACCGAGAACATCATTTCCAACCCCGGAACACACACCAGAAGTATCGTTTCCAACCTCGGAGATAACCCTGAGTTTCGTCCTTGGCGATAACCCCAAGGAATGTTGTTGCAGTTCCGGCGATAACTCCGGAAATGCTTGTCTCAAATACATGCTATCAGCATCAAGCTTAGATCTCCTGCCGAGGCACTCATCCCTCAGACCCGGAGCTAACAACGGGTAGACAGACACACTCAAAAGATGACCTTGCGGCATTCAAACACTTGCAGCAGTCCAATCTCAGATGTAACCTTGAGCAACGTCTGTTTTCAACTCAAACCGACGATAACCCCAGCGAAGATTCAAACGTCATCTTGCCACATCAACACCTACGCGTCGTCTCAGCACTTCATACATACATACATACAACAATGTCCCATAAGAACCGAGGAGTTATAATTCTGAGTGACTATTACGCGTGGTAGTACACCGGATAGAATTTGAAGCTTGAAGACTATGGGCATGGTCCCCTCTTCCTGACTTCGTACAACCTCTAATCCATGTCATTCCGTAACTCTCAACACAAGCGGTCCGAAGAAGGTCACATATACCTCGTTCGGATGCTCGGATTGAAGTTCGGCAAGTTCGAGCGGACATTACAGTGCACGAGAGCATGTACTTTGAGATGACCCGGGGACACCTCGACCAGCCATAGGTAAACCTGCGACCATCAGTATATAAATATAGACCTTGGGGTCAGCTATTTGAGGGAGAAAAGGAGAGAGAAAGGCGAGGAAGCCCTGTCCAATTTACTCTGTACACACCCATATTGAGTGTTTCCTCATCTGTTAGCTCACATATAGCTATATTTTTGTCCAGCGAGAGATGAGTACTTATCCGCATAGAGTCATAGAAGTCTACTTTGGCAGCCCACTGTAAGCCTTCTCACATTCCATAAAGCCTTTCTTTTCATATTAGCACACATTGTTGTACACATTGAGAGTCGCGTTGTATGCGTTTGCCCGGACTTCGGTCCGTGGTTTTTATTTTTGTCTGTATATATATACTTATATATGTATATATTTCATATATGGACTTACATTATCAAGTTATGCCTAGATTGAGCCTAGACTTATGTCTGGAGCGTTTAGTTGCTTTTATATATATATATATATATATATATATATATATATATATATATATATATATATAATTGTTGTCGGACATATCCGATGAGCCTGGATTTTACATCCGGTGCATTTACTTGCTTTTATATATATATACTTATATATATAATTGTTATCGGGCATATCTGATGAGCCCGGATTTACATCCGGTGCGTTTACTGCTTTTATATATATATATTTACATTTTGTCCTGCCTGGAGTTTACTTCGTGGAAGTTGATTGCTTTTACAACCTTATTTACAATTCGTCCTGCCTGGAGTTTACTTCGTGGAAGTTGATTGCTTTTACAACCTTATTTACATTTAAATCACACTGAGTTTACTTCGTGCCAGTTGATTGCTTTTACAGCTTTATTTACATTTCGTCCCACCTTGAGTTTACTTCGTGGTAGTTGATCATGTCCGTATATATATTTACCGCTTTTATATATTTACATTTCCGATCTCCCATGGAGTTACTTCATGGTGGTTGATCATGTCTCAGATATATATATTCTGACTTTTATATATATAACTTCATCGCTTTCCATACAAACTGTAGTATCATGTGAGCCTAGGAATCATGTGATCACAGATTCGATTATCTTGAATCTAGATTCGGTTCCATGATGGATATTTTTCAATATGCGACTTGTACATTATTCTGATGTCTGAATTTCCTTGGATGGTCATCATGCCCATGAGGAGTTTAATATTTCTTTGTATATTATTTTTCTCGAAGATGCTTCGCATTTTAAAAATAAAAGCAAACAAAATGAACATTTAATAATAAAATGGAAGTATCAAAGGCCTCAATTACTATTGAGCACAGGGTTTGAAAAACCTCTTTTTACAAAAACTTCATTGCTATATCTGGTTAAAACTTAATTTTTCTATAAATTCAAACCATTTGTATATAGGTGCAAACGAGGCATAACACTACTTCCAAATAATTGCACATTGATTCACACACACACACACACATTCATATAACCGTTTCTTAAAAAGTGGCGGTCACCGTGGCAACACGGATATCGGGGGGTGCCTAACACCTTCCCTCCGCATAATCAAGCCCCCGAACTCAAATGAATCTCGGTTTCACAGACCCGTTTAGCAGTGTCATATCACTGGGTTAATGTGCAAACCTTTTCGGTTGCGCTGGTGCAACCAGTTAAATACACCAACTGGCGACTCTTAAAGTCAAAAAGTCGACATTATACATGTTAGACCTTTTTCACTTGTTTTTTCAAACAAATCTCACATTAACATGAGAACACCAAAGAACAAGTAATGAAAAAGGACACTAAAAAATCCCGACGTCGACAGACGCATCACTATACACTGTAAAACCCCCTGTACTATCTGGTAAAGATAACACAGGTGCTTCACTTAATCTTTTCTTCAATTCCTAAAAACTCTATTCACACTTTTTTGTCCATACATACTTAATAGTCTTCCTCGTCAGATTAGTTAATGGTGTCGTTATCATCGAGAAATCTTGAATAAACCTTCGGTAATATCCTGCCAATCCCAAGAAACTTCTTATCTCTGTCGGTGTCTTTGGTTGTCCCTAATTTTTCACCGCTTCTACTTTCGCTGCATCAACAGAAATTCCCTCATTGTCGATGACATGTCCCAAAAATGGAACTCTCTTCAACCAGAACTCACACTTTGAAAATTTAGCATATAACTTCTCTTCTCTTAAGGTTTCCAATAAAATTCTTAGATGTTCGGCATGCTCCTCTTCAGTCTTCGAATACACCAAAATGTCATCAATGAACACAACCACAAATCTATCCAAATATGGTTTAAATACTCTATTCATTAACTCTATAAAAGCGGCTGGTGCATTTGTCAGTCCAAACGACATCACTAGGAACTCATAATGGTCGTAACGAGTTCTAAATGTTGTCTTTGGTATATCCTCCATCCTCACTTTCAACTGATGATAACCAGTCCTTACGTCAATCTTTGAAAAACAACTCGCTCCTTTAAGTTGATCAAACAGATCGTCTATTCTTGTTAACGGATATTTGTTCTTGATTGTCACCCTATTCAACTCTCTATAATCCATACACAACCTCATCGAACCATCCTTCCTCTTTACAAACAACACCGGTGCTCCCCACGGAGATACACTAGGTTGGATGTACTTCTTATCCAACAACTCTTGTAGCTAGATCATCAACTCTTTCATTTCTACCGGAGCTATTCAATACGGCTCTTTCGATATTAGCGCTGTCCCCGGTACTAAATCAATCACAAACTCTATTTCTCTGTCTGGAGGAAGTCCCGGAAGTTCTTCTAGAAAGACATCCCCAAACTCATTAACTATAGGTATCTGTCCCATGACATAATTCACAATCTGTGTATCCACTACATGAGCCAAATAACCCTCACATCCTTTTCGTAACATTATCCTGGCCTGCATCATTGTCAGACAGCTTGTTTTCCTTGGCGACTTGCTACCATAAAATACAATTTTAGACTTCTTTGGTGTCTTAAGCCGTATGCTCTTTTTCTGGCAATCTATAACTGCCTCATGGTTAAACAACCAATCCATTCCTAAGATAACATCAAATTCTCCTAAGCGTATCAGAATCAAATTCATGCTTAACTTATGTCCCCTTATTTCTACACCACAGTTGTTATGGATAAACTCTACAGGGATCACTTCTTTGTTTGCAACTTCGATATTCATTGGGTTTATTAACTTTTCACATGGTAAGTTTAATCTTCTAGCAAATTCATCAGACACAAATGAACACGTATGTAACGCCCCCAAAATAGGTATACATCACCCATCTTGAGTCGCCAAATACATGGTACAAATTCAAATACAACTTAATTATACAACAGTCATGTAAAATACGACAAAACATAATCTAAGAGTTTTAATAAGAATATTGTCATCTAGATAATATCCACACTCAATGGAGTCCTCATTACATTTATTGTCACACTATTTAACAGAATAGTGAGGACTACTAATGCTATCATCTGGACCGTCACTCTGTTCCCCGACTAGTCCCGGCTACGTTCTCATTTCCTGAAGAGAATAGTGAAAGAAAGGGTGAGCTCAACTAGACCAGTAAGAAATATTATGACTAAGATAATGCAGAATAAATTATCATTAGTCTTCAACAATGTTAAACTGATAAAATACAATAGACATCAAGTTTAACTGCAGCGAAATTAACAATTCATTAGAAGAGTCAAGTAGAGAATGATATCTACTATCTTCTATGATTTAAAATGTTTTCATCAATTTTTATCGCTGAGACTCAGCTTAATAAATAAACCACATCATCGGGTCATCCCTACACTATGAGCCAAGGATATTTATTAAATCATCAATGGTCATGACTATACCGAATAATCCCTGGTTATAATCATACCAAAAAGCATCCATCATCAACACTACTGTGCCCTTTGAGGACTTTTACCACATCATTTATAACATTACAAGTCATTATTATACCGAATAATCCCTGGTCATAATCATACCAAGTCCATATATGTACGTAAGCCAAAGATGACTTTCATCACAATATAAGCATGAGGATGATGACAATGACATATTAATTCAATAAAACAAGTTCAAGAATAAATTTTAAAGATTTATAAGTTAATTTATCCTGAAATCAATTACGTCCAAATTGTCAACATGATACTGCTTTGTAGAGTAAAATTCAAGAATGCTTAGAAGAATATTTCCATGAAAAGATACTGGATGAAGCGCAAATATCCAGGATATTCTACTAATTTCATGGAGTATAGAAGCCAAAACTTTAACCAACTGAGTATAATAGAATATATGAAACAACAAATGGATTTTTGCCAGCCATGCGGTAATCCGCGTAGACAGATCATTTCCATAATTTAATAAGGAATGAATACAAAGGATCATTCATCATGCATGTTGTAATCCACATAGACAGGTTATTCCAACAGAATAATAAAGAATGGAATAACAGAAGGATTCACCATGCATGCGATAGACCGCACAGACAGGTCACTCCCAACAGAATAATAAAGAATGGAACCAGGTCATGCGTAATCCGCACAAACAGGATATTTCAACAGAATAATAAAGAATGGAACCAGGTCTTGCATAATCCGCACAGACAGGATATTCCAACAGAATAATAAGGAATGGAACCAGGTCATGCGTAATTCGCACAGACAGGATATTCTAACAAAATAATAAAGAATGGAATAACAACAGAATTCACCAGGCATGAGATAAACCGCATAGACAGGTTATTCCAATAGAATAATAAATATCGGAACCAGGTCATGCGTAATACGCATAGACAGGATATTCCAACAGAATAATAAAGAATGGAATAGCAGAAGAATTTCACCATGTATGCGGTACTTCGCATAGATAGGTTATTCCAACATAATAACAAGGAATGGAATAACAGAAGAATTTCACCATGTATATAGTACTTTGTATATATAGGTTATTTCTATAGAATAATATATAATGGAATAACAAAAGAATTTCACCATGTATGCGGTACTTCGCATAGACAGGTTATTCCAACAGAATAATAAGGAATGGAATAACAATAGCTCTCTTCATGAATACGAAAGAAATAATACCCCTTACCTTAGAAAGAAACTGGATACTGGAGTAGAGAGGTAGCAGACTTCTCTTCTTTTTTCTCTCTATAATAATTGCTCTATATCTTTTGTGAATTGGTGAGAAATGAAGGAAAAATGAGCTTCTATTTATAGGAAAATATAGTTTCAATAATTGTACATTTTGGGGCTCAAAATATTACAATACAATACCTTCAACTTTTCTTTCATTTTTAATGTAGTCCTGCAAGTATTATCAAACTTGCACCACCTCCCCTAATAGAAAATAATGTTAATCAATAGTTCAATCATGTGAATCAAAAGTTATAATCATGTGAAAATATAAATTACAGTATAGTACCTCCATTTATACCTCCATTTTTAACTTAGTCATACAAGTATTATCAATCTTGCACCAACTCCCCTAATAGTACAAGAATGTGAATCAATAGTACACACATGTGAGCAAATAGTTCTAATCATGTGAATTAATAGCAATTAATTGCTCATTTATCCGGTTAATTACCTGACTGGTCAGTATAACTTCCAGACATCAATTAATATCAAAATAAATGTCGATTTCCATTAACACTAATAATTTCAACACAATAGAACTATCAATTTCATCTTTAATCAACACGAACTTATTCATCATTAAAATTATAACTCATAATATTTAACAACCAGGTCGTTCCCAGGAAAGAGGGGGCTTTCCGATAAGGATTTCTCCTTATTGGCGCGCAATTAGATGACCAAACCTCTCCTTGCCAGAACTTCTATACATTGTAAATATTGAAATTTAATAATATGAATAACTTTGTCGTCTTCATTATTTATTTAATAATATATCATATTATGCGGATGATACTGTGACAATAATCGAATCAATAATATGAGAGATATGATGCAGCGATTACTTCATCGTAGTAATAATTGAGTATAATGAGTGACTTCTCACATAAGCATCAATAATCAATACAGGTATGCTACTACTATGCAATCACGCGTATTCTTTTCTTTTACTACTAGGGTAGTTCAACAGGTTTAATGGTAAAACTTCCGCGTTATTTTTAGAAAAAGATAATTATATCATTTTCTAACTACGATAATACTTTTTCGTTGTGGGGTCCACTAATGATTGTGTCGTCGTATTTAATATTCCCTATTAAAACGAATATTCCCCATTAATCGAATATTATATAACCACTTGCTTACTTTTGCAAAATTTGTAAATATTACCCACAACTATAACATTATATCAAATCCACACCATAATATTCAAAAATATATTTCGAGAAAATTATTCTTTATTCATAAAAGTTAGGGTCTTACACGTAGCTCCCGAATCAAATAATACGTAGGCATTTATATTATTAATCGGAATAATACCTGACACCACCTCCTTTGATGCAACCGCATCTTGCACAGTCATGTTAAACGTTTGGGTTGTCGGCTTGTTCTGCTGCGTTGGCCCTCCAATAGTTAACTTTGTGGTGCTACTCTTGTTTCCACTTCCTCCGTCAGTATTCTTCTTGAATGGACAATCCTTAAACCGATGTCCCATTCCCCCACAAGAAAAATAACCTCCCTTCTTTGGTTTAGGGCCATTTGGTGAGATATGTCCTTCCGGACTGCAATTATAACATACATTCTTCCCCTTCATACACTCCCCAGAGTGATTCTTTCCACACTTTACATATGATGGCTTCTTCTGTGGTGTACTCCCTTGTTGAGTTTCCGATTCATTGCCACTGTTCCACTTACGTTTCTTACTATTACTGCCACCACTGGTGGCACTCTGATGTCCACCTTCAATCTTCTTCTTATTCTTCTCTCGGTTAAATCTAGAAATTGTCACACTTCTACCTTCTGTAATGATGGCTTTTTCTAACAGTGCTGAGAACGTAGCAATTTGTAACACTGCAAATTTGCTGTGAATCCACGGCTTCAGCCCATTTTCAAACCTATGCGCCTTTCATAGTTCTGTATCCACCTGATGAGGTACGAATATGGCTAGCTCATTGAATTTTGTTGCATATTCGGCAACTGACATGTTTTCTTGCTTTAATTCCAGAAATTGCACTTCCATTCTAGCTTGCATGGCCTCCGAGAAATAACTTTCTAAGAACAACTCCTTAAACCTGGTCTAGGTCACTATCTTCATTCCGGCTCTAGCTTTGTTCATCTCCCACTAATAATTAGCCTCACCTTTCATCAAGTAGGTCGAAAAAATCGTCTTTTTCTCTTTGGCTACCCTAGAAATGATAAAGGTCTTTTCTATCTCTTTCACCCATGTCTGAGCTGCTATGGGGTCCGTAGTTCCGCTGAATTCTGGTGGTCCTACAGCTTTAAAATTTGCCAATCTATTATTTGCTTGCCCCCTTGCTACGGGTGTACGAGTTCGCATAGCTTGAGCTATCATATTAGTGAAGTTCTGCATTGGGTCATCTTGATCCCTTTCATTGTTCTCAGAGCGTTCCTCCCTCTGGTTACGATTTTGACGTCTTGGCGGCATTATCTATTTAAACAAAAGCTTCTATTATAACTTCGAGTATCATTATATGCTATAAGTATTTACAATATAACATGTAATTTAAACTCTACTAATCACATTATCATAATGTGGTATTAACGAATTCAACCTGCTGAATTGACTAATTCAGCTTGCTGAATTAACACATTCATCTTGCTAGATTAACATATTCAGCTTGCTGAATTAACATATTCAGCTTGCTGAATAACACATGCAGCTTGCTGAATTAACATATTCAATTTACTGACTTTTCAAATCATCCAACAAATAGCTTCTCATTTTAATTCTTAATACTTATCTACTAAATCAAACATGTAATTATAATACTGCATTTATATTCATATATTATAAACGCTAACTATCCCATTTTTAAACATCACAAGATGGGATCTACCAAAAATATATTCCCCTACACACCTAATATGGGGATACAACATATTTACATACTACCTCACACAGTCTGAGGTTTACATCAAGCATAAAACCCTAACAAATAAAAGGGGTTCTACTGCATCTATATACATTAGAAAGCTATTAAACTATCATTGCGTGTCTAAAGAGGGTGCGCCTGCATGCTCCTGCTCTGGCGGAAAGAGTCCATCCATAAGTCGACGTCTACCAGATCGACTCGACCCACCTATCTCAAAGGATCTCCTCGCTCCTACTCGCTGACCCATGTAAGCGGCATCAAGAGATCGTCCTAAAGTATCCACTCGGACTTCACTAGCCTCCAACTTCTCCTCAAGATGGTCCACCATATTGGATGCTCTAATCCATGCTTGTTCGATCCTAATCTTATCGGCAATTTCAAAATTGAACTCAAATCGCATGGCTTCATGCTCAACCATTAACACTCCCAGCTTGAGCTCCTCTTGTTCTAGTCTTTCCCTCAACTCAGCATTTATGGCAACCATTTGTGTAGCCAAGGTCCTCTGCCCCTGCAACTGTATCTTCATCTCAGCAAGCTCGTTCTGAGCTTGATATGCCAACTCCTTGTATTGAGTTTCAGTAAACTGATGAGTAGCATTCTCTTGCTCTAACTTTGTCACTCTATATTCCAACGCCATGTTCTTTTCGAATAAATCCTCCATCACATTTTTGTCACGCTCGTCACTATCAGAATGATCCTCTACCGGATCTATCGGCTCTTGCTCAACTGTATGGCTACTTTGTCCTTCCTCAGGCATCCTATAACCAAACAAACACAACATAAGTATCATAATAAAATATATTCATTGATGAAATAAAATAATATTTTATTATGTACAATCTATACTAGAAGAATCTCCATCATCCACCTCTTAGCATACTTTATACGAGTTTTCTCCTATGGTTATAACCTAGTTTCCACATCCTAATGTTTATAACCTACAGCTTTGATACCAACCTGTGACGCCCCCAAATCTGGGTTCTCTAACCTCAGATTCAGTGCTCACGATACATCATCTTCATAAGCATTCTATATACTATTACGGAATAATAAACATATATTGTTTATTATAATAAAGTCTTATACAATATCCCAAGATCTATTACCTTAACATAAATATACCTTACTTAAGTTACATAAAATGACACAAAAGGCTTACATAAACATCAAACATAGTATCTCATGATACTTAAACATTTATATTAACTATTCTTGGACCTTTCCCTTGCCTTTGTCCTTCTTACTTGAACTCTCTGGCTTAGATGAAATAATTGTCATGATATAGCAAGAGTAAGTAACTAATTTGCTTAGCAAGTTTAAGTACGAAGAAGATATATATCATGATTAGCAAGAAATTTATTCTTCAATGTTCAACAATAGAAATTAATTGTGAAAGAACATGAATTAAGTCTGGATAACTGAATATTCGAATAGTTGAATAACAGATGTTGAGTGGTCATAGTGACCATGAACATATGCTAAGGTTGTCAGTATTTAAACTGGTCCTTTAATAAGTTTTGGTAATCAAGGGGATCAG
The DNA here is from genome assembly GCA_020205605.1 of Panax ginseng. Taxonomy (NCBI): domain Eukaryota; kingdom Viridiplantae; phylum Streptophyta; class Magnoliopsida; order Apiales; family Araliaceae; genus Panax; species Panax ginseng. The sequence continues at coordinate 84,375,479 of CM035139.1, read as the reverse complement.
CCTTTCATACCCGGTGTATTATGCATAAAAACTTAATGTACGAGCAATAAATTTTTTTTCAATAATGCTTTAATCAAATTGTTCTTTTTCTTAGTCTTGAGTCCTTACCAAGTCAATTGGTGAATAACAACTTTTAAAAACATATTTGATTTAACAAATTTAAACATACTTGATCTAGCTGATACAATGAGCATAGATCCATATCTTAAACAGTTCATGAATAAAAGAACTTTAACTAATTCATAGTTCAATAATAATAGAACATGAATTTAATTGCACTGAGTGCGAGTATAAATAATCAATATAGATGTGAATAATAAACAATAATTATTCACTAACATGCTTTGAAAAGAATAACTCAAGTTTGAGTTAGAGAACTTGCCTCGACTGCGATTTACTGCTAAGTAATTTAATTTAATCTCTTTATTGTAAAGACCTATCAGTGTTAAGATTGATCTTACAATCAGCATATCATACTTTATATCATAATACAATTACTCTATCAGCAATTTAGTTAACACTTAACCACATAATCAAGTACCTGAAAACATCTTTATTAATATCATTCTTTGATAGTATTTTAATTTCTTTATCACATACCTTATGATTTAACACTTAATCTTTCCTTTTATTAGCTCTTTCTTATAATCTAGTAAGTCGAATACTAACATCATAGTCTCGATTATTCAAACATGAAATCCAGACACCTAGATTGGCTAATCCAGCAAACTGAATTCAACAAACTTCCAATCCAGCAAGCCTGGATTCCAAATCCTTCAATCCAGCAAGCCTGGATTCTAAATCCTTCAATCCAGCAAACTGGATTCAACTATTTTTCAATCCATCAAGCTGGATTCCATATCTCCTTTAACAAAAATACTAAATCAACTTATTATTTTTCTATCTTTTGGCCATGCTTATTTACAGGTATTTCATACACAAAAAGTATTTTTCCGTAATTTTTCAATTTCTTTTAGTATTTTTAAAAAATCATTTTTAGTGTGTGGCTTAAGAAATTATCCCCATCTTGCTAAACTCCAGAAATTTCCATCTCTTGGAATAATCTTATACATGTTAACGTGACCCTCCAGTTTAAATTTCATGGCCATCGGAGTTATAGAACTCCGGTTATAGCGATTTTCGTCAGAAAACCCCAAATATTGAGATGGTCATAACTTGGTCATTTTAAGTCGGAATGAGCTTATTTTTGGACAGGAGCTACTTTATGTCATATATTTTCATGTCCCAAAAGGCCGGAATTTTTGTCAAAAGTTAAGTGGCCGAAACTGCCCTTGCAAAATCTTGGGCAGTTTGTTTTCGGGATTTTCCTCTTTTACCTACTTTGCTAAAATCAGTATATACGGAAATCTACAACTCCTTTTTTGGTGATTCCACTTGAGTTTGAAAGATAACTCATCATTTTATCATCCAAAATTTTTTCTAGAATTTTAAAATGTCAGAAAAATGACGAAACTACCCCTAGCATTGACTGTGCAAAAATAGTATGTTTTTCTTTCTAAAGACAAAACTGTTTTTGCTAAAACAGTCGCTACAACTTGTGTGCTCAACATTTTTGAGTGCTACCACTTGGGTTTAGTAGTTAACTTACATATCTAGCACCTATCTTAGGTGTAGATTAAAAATAGTAGTCGATCAAAGGAAGTAAAAAAAACTAGATTTTCTTAACAAATCAAAACTAGTTTCTTTTATATCCTTTTGATTCACTTTTTAACACTCAAATATGTTATAACCATACATGAAACCATATAAAACATGTAGATAGAGGGTTTAGACCTCAAGATCATAAACTTTAAATAACCAAAATCAAACAAAATAAAAAGGAAATCCACAAGTTTAAAATCTATACCTTGGTCTTTGAGCACTTCTTCTTAATCTTCCAAAGTAATTAATAAATTTAGGATGCATGTAAGACCACACCCTCCTCTCTTGCTCCTAGGATTTCCTACACCTCTACTCTCTCCTTCTCTCTCTTTTTCTCCCACCGAACTCTCTCTCTCTCTCTCTCTTTCTTTTTATTTCCTTTTTGTTTGGTTTGCTAATTTATGATGAGATAAAAGAGAATTTTGTTTTATGTGTTGGAAGAAAATCTATAGATATATTTGATATATCTATACATTAACTACTAACATATCTCTTCCTTTCTCTCTCCATATAATTTGCAATCTTGGCAAAATAAAGTGGCTAAATCATGGAGTGACACCTAAGTGAGTTGGTGACCAAATGAAAAAAAACAAACATAAGTCACATGCCAATTCTCTACACAATGGCCGGATTCTTCCCCCCATATATTCCTCATTTTTACTTTATTTTTAAATGCAAAAATTAAATTAAATGACCATAATGCCCCTCTTTAATTGGGCTAGGATTGGGCCAATCCTTTAATTCTTTTGGGCTTGAAATTAATTGGTTTTGCTACTAATTAAAATGAACTTGGGCCTCCATAATTAGATAATTGTGCTACTAGCATACTTGCCCATTAAATTTAATATTGGGCTAGTTTAACAATTTAGTTGCTCTTAAATCAAATTATCTACAATTCCAATGCTTAAATAAACTACTGGGCTTGTTTAAATTACTTGTCATCCTTAGCAATATTAAATCTATTATCACATGAACAATTACTCATTATTATTAATATTTACACATTCTCATCAATCAATAATATTAATTAATTTACATAACCCAATTAGACTTACCATATTCAAGTAAATTAAATATTGAATTAGGGTTCAATACCTTAATCAATTTTCTGAATTATTAAAATATTTAGGTTAGTCCACTAATTTAATTATCTCATTAGTGTAACATCTTCTAAATTACAATATAGCATACTAGTCACATAATCACTTATTCATTCATATTCATCCCAAAGTTTTCAATATCATTAATATTTAATTAATATATCTATTTACAAAGTGACTTAGAATTCTTGGCTATTACAAGCATTGTTTGCTCACTCTTGCTTATATAACTATTACAGCTAAAGTTGATAAGGTCGATGTACCTAGGACCAGTAAAGGAAAAGGAAAGATGAACAAGTATTGAAGACTTGTAAACATGTTGACTTTTAATATTGTCAGACTTTATTTTTAGTTATTGTGATGTAATTATTTAATTTTCCGCATATGATGTTTGTATTTAAAGGTTAGATAACCTGGGAGACTTTGTTGAACTTATTGATGTAATCCTTTAATGGGAAGGTTTATTATTACATTTTATTATGATTGGGTAGTTAGACATGAATGTTTTTATCAAATGAACACCAAATCTGGTGGAAATGAAATACCCGGATTTGAGGGTGTCACAAACATAATCTGAAGACAATCTTAATACAACATAACAATTTTACACATAAAGGAACAAGTTAGTCGGTAGCCTTGCCCTTGCCCTTGTCTTTCCAATAGACACTTCACTGTTCCGCCTCAACTGAAAGGTTTTAAATAAGCAAGAATGAGCACAAATTGCCCAACAAGTAATATACAACAAGGGTGATGAGTAATATATCACGAGTTTGAAATAAAAAAGTATAGTCTCCAAAATAGTTTAGGGTCTTAGAATTGTAAAAACCCAAAACCCTAATAAGACTCGTATGTATAAAATCTCGTTATATAAATAAAATTTCTCCGTTCTGAATGTGTTATGTGTTAATATATACTTGGTTTTACAAATTTGACCAAATAAATTTTTGTCCGAAAAATGTCGTGCTTGACACCTCGTGCTTAAATGTTTTTTGAATATTCGGACTTTTCGATAAAATTATTTTGACAAGTTACTTTGTCATGCTTACACTAACAAAATACTTTGTTGTGCTTGTTAGGATTAGTGAGAAATTTAGGTTAACAATCCTACATTAGCAAACCCTACCCCTAATTAGCAAAACCCTAACCCTAATTTGTAAATTAAACCCTTATTAGCTAATTAAACCCTAATTAGATTATCTTAACACCTAATCATGGTTAGTACACTTTAATTAGGTACTAATTAACATTACTTAACATTCCTAATCATTAGAAATAAAACCCTAATCAAGATTAGTGAAGATTAAATCCTAATTAAGCTACTAAACAAACCTAACTAGCTCACAAGGAGGTTAGGAGTCACCATTGCAAGTTCCAAGGTAGCACATGACATGCTTGTAACTCCCAAGCATCACCATAGTCATCGGATCAGATCTTTATAGAGGCAAGTTGCTCAAAAATGACCAAAAAACCAAGTTGAAGAATTCTATAAATAGGAACCTTAGGGCTAAGAAAACTCACAAAATTCCTAAGCCTAGATACACTTATAAACCTACCAAATCAAGCCTGGGTGATAGCAGAAACAACATCAGAAGTTAGAATCAAAAATTGCTCAAGAAAAGGTACAAACCCTAGTTCATAATTAGCTCTTTGATCCTATGTTAGATTTGTTGGTTAGATGTTTAGAATTATGTATTAGTATGTCAGAAAGTATGTTAGATTGGTATAGCACGTTTTCATAACATCTAGATGCCTTAATTAAGTGTTTTAAGAAATCTGGAAATTTTGAAAAACTAAGTCTGACAGCCAAATGTCAAAGCCTATAGATCCATATGTGTTTATGTTTTGGTCTGTTAATTATTTGGTATTTGTAGCCTGTTAGTAGGTCTTCAATCTGGAAAAGAAACTAGGTTCATTTGAACCATAGATTTCAAGTTATAAGCAGTCAAAGTGGGTTGACCGTTCACGGATTGCAGTTTTCTGGGTTACCTAGAAAGCTCAAGAACAGTTGAACCGGCTAGTTTGACCAATCTGTTTAATCGTCTTCTGTTTGTTATTTTTGTAAGTTTTTGTTATAGATAAATACTCTGATATATGTACTACATATCTATAATCTTTAATGGAACAAACAACGTATAGGTTTACTGGAATTAATGGTCAAAAGTCGTTGACCGAGCTTGACCAAGTTTTCTGGGTTTTCCAGAAAACTAAAGAACACGAAGAACAGCTTTTGGATGTACTTTGACTAGCATAAATAGAGACCTTAGATTTATGCTTTGTTCATGTTAATGTTATATATATGTACCCTGACATATATACTACATGTTACAACAAACATTACACACATCAAATACACAGAATAGAAGATATTTAAGCCACAAAACGCTGGTTAATGAGCCATGACTTCTATTCAGGTTACCCGAAAACTCAAGAAACGACTCACGACAAAGGACTTTGAGCCTCTAAAACTTCTTTTATATGTAGGTTAAAGCTTAAAATTTATTTCATGTTATACAACTGTATGAGTACTACAACATCAACTCTTGATCAAACCAAAACTCATTAACAGTAGCCTTATAATTAATGGTAAAACCAAATCACTTTCTACCATGACCAAACTGCGCCTTGAAACTCAAGAACACCTCTACGACACTTTTACATCAACAAGGGCTTTAGCGACACACAGAAATTATTTTTTTTAAAATAAATTATAAAAATTAGAAATAATTAATAAATAACTATAAATAAATATAAAAATAGTTTTAAAAATTATATTAAATTATTATAAATAAATTCTAATTTTTTTACATAAATTCAATAATTATTTTATATTATTTTGGTATTATTAATAATTAACTTATTAATAAAGAAATTAGAATTATTGTTTATAAATACTAAATAATTATGGAAAAATATTATTAATGATATAAAATTATAATAAATGAATATAAATTATTTAAAAATTATAATCAATGTTTTTGTAAATTTTAAGTAAATATTAATTACTTATAAATAGAAATAAATTATTTAAAAATAAAATAAATACTTTAAATACTTTAAAATTTCTAAAAAGGTATTTTAAATTATAATTAAATTTTATAAATAAAATTTAGTCCATTTATCAAAGGTATTAAACACCAAACCTAATTAATCTAACTCGATATTATATTAATGTTATAATTGAGTATTGTTATCAATACTAACGTGTTAGATTTATATATATGAACTTCGTAGGTATTTATTAATGATTGAATACCATAACTTGACTGATCTATGCTCAGGCAAGTTCTCTATCCTTAAATTTCTTATAAAGCAAATTTCTTAAACCCTGTTTATTCATTGAACAAGATTTTTATCTTGATATGTTGTTGATATAATATATTACACCTACAATTGAATTACCTTCTTATTGTAAAGTTATTGCTATAGTTCCAGCATAACTAAGAAATAAATTGTTTATTCATATGATAATGTGTATTGAGCACGAACTGTTGAGTCAAACCAAATTGTTTTGGTAAGACATCTTATACTAAAGTTGGGTATCCCGTAAGGGATTGAAAGTTAGTCAATTCATATATTAACATTTAGTGTATTTTGAGCACTGGTAGGATGATATGCATACTCCTAAGATGTTGAATAGGTTGATCCCCTATCTCATATCTGAACAAAATTTCTAAGTCTGTGTGACTGACAGAAATAAAGAAAATTCCAGAAATGGTTGAAATTAGAAATCCATAAATGGTACAACTATCAGTCGAAATTTGAACTGTTATATTTCTTCAAATCCTATATTGTTATAAATATAAAACTTTCTGAGCATGTCATAGCTCACCCTTGCAAATTATTCCATTTGCAGTTTTAGATGGTAATCCTGGAACTTCTTGAGTAGATAAAGGGAAGCATCCCTACATAGATTAGATTATATTCTTGTCTGTTTGAATACCTTGTAATAAGAACTCGTTATGAGAATCATGTAATCGAATCTTAATATTATGATATATATATATATATAACATCTTTATTTCCGCAACCGTGTTTTTCTTACATACATAGATGTAAAATTAGACTTCTTCAAATCTAGTTGAGATCCTTGGGAACTATTTATCTGAATGAAGGTATTAATAGCATGGACTGTTCATGTTGTTATTGATACTCTGGATTTTGGATAGATAGTTACTATCGATACGATAGTATAAATTCGTTTGGCTTAGACTATACATCTGGGTGAGGGTATTAGTAATATGGACTGTTCATGTTATTTTTGATACTCTGAATTTTGGATAGATAGACTCTAGTCACAGATATAGTTCATATATCCAAGTGAGGGTATCCAAACACAGTAAAAGTTCTCTTGAGAATTGACAAGCTGTTGGGGATCTTGTGAATTTTGGATCTATGAGAATTATATCTGTTAGTCCCTCTATTTAATGTAATTTTATAATTAGATACCATTGGTGTATAGATTTAAAAACATTATGTTGATTTTCTGTAAACACCATATCAGATACCGTGGAAGTATAGATATGGGGGCATTATAAGAATAATATCATGAACAATGAGTATTAACAATTCTTGAATCAAATCTTTGGAATATGAAATGATAGTTCAATATAGATCAGTAGATATATATAAATTCAAAGGTTATCAACGTATCCAATTGGATAAAACAATTTATACTGAGCAGTCACTAAGGACTATTGAACCTCTACTAGAATTACTAATATTGAAATGATAACCCAAAAGAATTAAGTATGATAGATGATTAGTCTACAATACTCTATATTACACATAACACCACAGTAATATTCATGCGTGTGTTGTGGCTTCCAACAATATACACTCCCCTTACCATAAGGGTTGTTCAACTTAGTTTTTAATATTTTCGCACCAGCCAATTAGTTTGGACAGTTTTATAAACATGCATATTGTCTAGCCGAATCAAATGTCATAGACACTTTCACAATATTCAAGAACAATACCAAGCTTAACATAAATAATAGTTTTCACAAGAGTTTTAACATACTAGCTCAATTGAACGAGTAAGTAGGATAACTTGCATTCAAAGAGATAAGATTTAGATACTTGCTTACGATATTCGTTGAATAAAGTAATGCAAGGGTTTAGGATCCTTGCCTTAAGCGTACTTTATCCATGTTAAGAAATCAACACTTTTAAATCCTTTTTATAGTATATTATAAGTATAGGATGCCATTAATTAAACATATTCGATAAAAAATCTTGATATATAAAATCCCAAATTTTACGAATAAAGATTTAATTTTCTCGAAATATTTTTTTTTAATATTATGGTGTGAATTTGAGATAATGTTATAGTTGTGGGTAGTATTTATAAATTTTTCAAAGTATGCAAGTTGTTGTATTATATTAGATTGGTGGGGGAATATTCATTTTAGTAGGGAATATTAAATGCAACGGCCAATCATTAGTGGACCCCACAGCGGAATTATTATCGGATTGAGAAAATGACAAAATATTTTATATGAAAATAACGGCGGAAGTTTACCTTTAATCTTGTTGAACTACTCGGTAGTAAAAAAATGCGATGTCGTGTGGTTGCGTATAGTACGGTATTGATTATTGATCTTTAAGAAATCACTCGATTTTTGTTCGATTATTATTACTCACGATAGTTGTTGCGTAGTATCTCACGTTATTTGATTATTTGATTATTATTATATTATTGTTTTATTTTATATATATATATATATATATATATATATATATAATAAGTTTTTATTTTATTAGTATTATTAATGTAATAATAGTAAAAACTTTTTTATATAAAATAGAATACTTTTATAAAGTTATACATTTTATTAGACAATAATTAGAATATATTATATTTTATTATGCATAGTATTTGCATAGTGCACTGCATAGTGTTTGTATAGTAAAATCTTTTTATATAAAAGCAAATACTTTTATAAAGTTATTCGTTTTATTAGATTATAAATAGAATATATTATATTTTATTTAAAAGATTTTGTTTTAAATAGAATATTTTATATTAAAAATAAATCAATTTAAAAGTAAATCAATTGGACCGTTAAATTAATTAATTCTTATTAGATCCATTCTTCTATAAATAGAAGCTCATTCCTTCATTATTTCTTACGAATTCACTTTGAAACTCTAGAGAGAAAAACTATAGAGAGAAAAAAAAAGTATTACGTTTACTTCTTCTACTTCTATCCGGTTTCTTCTATATAAGGTAAGGTATTATTATTTTTTAAGGTAAGGTAAGATTTTTATTTCTTTATTTCTATTCATGAAGAGAACTTACATTATTCCATTCTTTATTATTACATTGGAATAACTTTGTATCTGTGATCTACCTATACTTGGTGAAATTCTTACATTATTCCATTCATTATTTATTATTTTGGAATAACTTTGTATGCGGTCTACCTATATACTTGTGAAATTCTTTGGCTTCCCCTTTATTTGGTTGAAATATCTTACATGCATATTATTCATTTTTATTATTACTTGTTAATATATTATTATTATTGGAATAACATTATTATTACATTGGAATAACTTGCATGCGTGGTGATTTTTGTTGATTTATTCCATTCATTCTTTATTATTACATTGGAACATCACATCGGTGCAAATTTTTGCTGACACTGGTTCCATTATTTATTATTACATTTGGAATAACTTTGTCTACATCTGACGTCTGCATGTGCATGGTGATTTACATTGTTATTCCATTCTTTATTATTACATTGGAATATCACAGCCGGTGCGTATTATTCACTGACACAGTTCCGTTATTTATTATTACATTGGAATAACTTTTGTCATGTCTGCAATCTGCGTGCATGGTGATTTCTTTTGTTATTCCATTCTTTATTATACTCGGTTGGTTAAAGTTTTGACTTACATACTCCATGAAATTAGTGGAATATCCTTGATATTTGCGCTTCATCGATATCTTTTCATGGAAATATTCTTACGAGCATTCTTGAATTTTACTCTACTGAAAGAAGTATCATGTTGACAATTTGGGCGTTATTAGTTCTGGATAATTTAATTCTTGAACTTGTTTTATTGAATTCTTATATCATTGTCATCATCCTCATGTTTATATTTTGTTGAAAGTCATCATGGCTGTGGTGCATAGATGGACTTGGTATGATTATGACCGAGGATTATTCGGTATAATCATGGCCAGTAATAATATTACAAATGATGTGGAAAAAGTCCTCATTGGCCGTGGTGCATTGATGGGCATGATTTTTGGTATGATTATGGCTATGGATTCTCTTGACCAGGGGCAAAAAGATGAATTATTTTATGGCATGATCGGGACCAGTTGATGAAAACACGATTATCTTTGGCGTGTGCATGGATAATTAATGGTCGTGATCTTAAATAATATCCTTGGCACATAGTGCGGGGATGATTTGATGATGTGGATTATTTATTAAAATTGAGTCTCGGCGATAAAAGTGATGAAAAACTTTTTAAATCATAAAAGATAGTAGATTTTATTCTCTACTTGACTCTTTTAATGGATTGCTTGTTCATTTGTGATTAAACTTGATGTCTATTATATTTTATCGGTTTAACATTGTTGAAGACTAATGATAATTTATTACGCATTATCTTAGTCATAATATTTCTTCTTGGGCTAGTTGAGCTCACCCTTTCTTTCCATTTTTCTCTTGAGGAAATGAGAATATAGTTGGGACTGAGTCGGGGAGCGGAGTGATGGTCCGGATGATAGCATTAGTAGTCCTCACTATTACATTAAATAGTGTGATAATAAATGTAATGAGGACTCCTTTGAGTGTGGATATTGTCTAGATGACAATATTCTTATTAAAACTCTCGACTTATGTTTTGTTATTGTTTACACATTTTGTATAATTAAGTTGTATTTGAATTTTGTACCATGTATTTGGCGACTCAAGATGGGTGATGTATACCTATTTTGGGGGCGTCACGGTTGGTATCAAAGCTTAGGGATATGATCCTGGTGAGAGATGTGAGACAAGAACTAGGAGGGAGGCAGCAGGGAATTCCTTCGCTAGTATGACCTACCTAAGTTTATTTGGTATTTAATTGGTCGATCGAGAATATAGGGATAATATGTGATATGTTAATTAACCCTTGTTTTGTGGCGGTGTTTGAAAATGGCATCAAGAAATGTTGAGAATAGCAATGGAGCACACGGAGACCGTTGAGTCTCCACATATCGATAATCGGGATAATGTGCATCGAGGCGACAATCCTCGAGCAAACAACAACAACGACCAAATGATGAGCGATGGAATGTTCGGAGGCTTTATGCAATTCATGCAACAACGGTAAGAGAGACTCACTGTGTTCAAAATATAGGTGGAAATAATGGCAACCCGCGGTTGATCACCCATTAAGCGATTCAAGGCTGGGACCACCGGAGTTTTTGGAAAGCGAGAACCACTTAAAGCGGAGGCGTGGTTAAAGCGAGATCACCAAGATATTTGATGTCTTGGGATGCTCGGAGGAAGCAAAAAGTTCCATTTTCCACCTTTATGTTGCGTGAAGAAGCGATTCTTTGGTGGGAATCTGTAAAAAGCGTACCCAGTGGCCTTTTCGAAGATGTCTTGGGAGAAGTTCAAAATTGTTCAACGACAAGTACTTTCACGAAAGTATTAAATCACATGAAGGAGGTGGAGTTCATCAAGGCTGGAGCAAAACAATATGGCCAGTGTGTGCGTGATCTGAGGCTAAGTTTGTCGAGTTGTCTCGGTTTGCATCCCATTTGGTTGATAATGAGGAGGCGAATGGCGAATGTTTCTAAGAGGTTTGAAACCCGATATCGTCGATACCTCATTTCTCACAAACTTTGTTTATATTAGAGATGTTGTGAATAGGGCTCGATTATTGGAGTAGCGATAATGAGTCGGCCTGACAAAAGGCAACGACCAACAACACGATAATAATAAATGCGGTGGCAGCGATCATCGAACAATGATAACCATCGTGGGGAAATTATCATGCCAAGAATGGTAACCACTTGGTGGTAATCATGGCGAAGATAATAGAAGTGGAAATTTCAAGAAGAAGGTTCAATAATGATGGAAAGGCAATGACACCGACACCCCCGTTCAAAGGAAGAAGAAGCGACCACCGGTCGTATGTTTCAAATCTTGGACGGGAGGGACACATCCGTCCAAGCTGTCTGCTGACAATCAAAGCGTGTTTTAATTGCGGAAGAGAAGGTCACCTAGCTCGATTTTGTCGTATGGTGAAGTCAAGTCCAATTTGGGATGGTGATGCCAAAGGATGTCCCAGACAAAGCAAAGCCGGTAGTTTAAGAGAGCAGCATTTTTTTTTATGACGAGGAACACGAATAAAATTATCACGGGTAAGTTAATCATAAACTCTTGCGAAGTCTATCTGAAGTGTTGAATCTGGGTTCTACTCACTCTTTCATTTCACTTAGTTGTGTTCAATGTTTGAATTTAACTCAGGAGAAGTTAGACTTTGATTTATCTGTTGAAACTTCGGTTGGGAGAAACCTTCGTTACCTCCACTATTTATAAATCTTGTTTGATTCAAATCAACACTTTCACGTTACACATCGATCTTATCTCTTTGAAAATACTTGCCTTTGATGTGATTTTAGGAATCGATTGGTTAACTACTCATCATGCTTTTAGTAAGGTTGTTAGCTTTCATATTCTAACCAACTTTGTTATGCAAATTCAAAGAAACCAAACCACTAAAAAATCGATCATTGTCATATCAAGCCATAAGTAAAGAGCCCGATCCTTTTCGTTGTTGACTTCCTTGTGTGGAATGCTGCAAAGCGGAACTTTACATAGGGGCGTTGTGAATAACGATGGCAAGTTGATAGGTATCAATGTGACGTGTTATCAAGTCTTGGATGAGAGTCACGATTTTGAATGATATTTCTATTGTTAATAAATTTCTGACGTATTCTTGAAGACTTCTTAGCCTACCCTAGGCGTGAAATCGAATTTTGTATTGACCCGATACAAAACCCATTTCTTAAACCCTCAAATATTTCTTCACCCAAAATGAGCGTAACATGCGCCCGAAGGCGTTGGCTCGAAATTGTTGAAGATTACGATCGTACCATTCAATACCATCGTGGAAAAAGCGAGCGTGGTAGTAGGCGGCGTTTGAGTAGAAGATCGTATGCGTTTACGAGTGTGAATATCTGAACCCGTGTGAAGATAACGAATATCTGAGTAGAATCGACTTTAATCGATAAAGTTAAAAAGCGCTCAAAAGCTACATACTCGGTGATGAATGAATGAAGAAGAAGGTTCGAGAGGCGTTATTCTAGAAGCGAAGAATCGATGAAGAGAGAAAAATCTCAACCCTCGATTTAATTGGCCCATTTGAAATCCTCGATCGAGTAGGAATTGTGGCTTATAGACTCGTTTTACCGCCAAATATGTCGGCGTGTTCATAACGTTTTTCACGTATCAATGTTACGTAAATATGTGGACGACCCGAACCACATTATTGATTTAGAATCGGACGAGATAGCGGATAATTTAACGTATGAAGATGTACTGTTAAAATCACGGAATATATTCTACGCTTAAAGGTTATACCTCGAGAGTTAGAATCGGACGAAGTGTCCTCATCATTAGGCGTACCGTGCGTCGTACGTAAATTTCGAGGCAAAATTTCATAAGGAGGAGATTGTAAAATCCCAAATTTTCTGAATAAAGATTTAATTTTCTCAAAATATTTTTTTTAATATTATGGTGTGAATTTGAGATAATGTTATAGTTGTGGGTAGTATTTATAAATTTTGCAAAGTATGCAAGTTGTTATATTATATTATTCGATTGGTGGGGAATATTCGTTTTAGCGGGGAATATTAAATATGGCAGCACAATCATTGGTGGACCCCTAGCGGAATTATTATCGGATTGAGAAAATGACAAAAATATTTTATGAAAATAACGGCGGAAGTTTTACCTTTAATCTTTGTTGAACTACTCGGTAGTAAAAAAATGCGATGTCGTGTGGTTGCATAGTAGCACTGCGGTATTGATTATTGATCTTTACGTGAAAGTCACTCGGTTTTGTTCAATTATTACTCTGATGATTCTTTGCTGTAGTATATCTCATTATTTATTTGATTCAATTATTGTTGATTGTTATATATATATATATATATATATATATATATATATATATATATATAAGTTTTGTTTTATTAGTATTATTATATAATAAAATTAATGTAATAAAAAAGCGAAAAACTTTTATATAAAGCAGAATACTTTTATAAAGTTATTATATTTTTTATTAGGCTAATAAAAAATCTTTTTATATAAAAGCAGAATACTTTTATAAAGTTATTCATTTTTATTAGACAATAATTAGAATATATTATATTTTATTATACATAGTATTTGCATAATTGCACTGCATAGTATTTGCATAGTAAAATCTTTTTATATAAAAACAGAATACTTTTATAAAGTTATTAGTTTTATTAGATTATAAATAGAATATATTATATTTTATTTAAAAGATTTTGAATTTTATTAGAATATTTATAGTAAATTAATTCTTATTCGGACCGTCCAGTTAAAAGTAAATCAATCACGGACCGTTCATGAATTAGTTACTATTAGATCCATTCTTCTATAAATAGAAGCTCATTCCTTCATTATTTCTTACGATTTCACTTTGAAACTCTAGAGAAAACTATAGAGAGAAAGAAGAAAAGTATACGCTTTTACTTACTTCACTACTTCTATATCAGATTTCTTCTTTATAAGGTAAAAAGGGGTATTATTTTTTTCATATTCATGAAGAAACTTACATTATTCCATTCTTTATTATTATTGGAATAACTTTTGTATCTGTGATCTACCCTATACTTGGTGAAATTCTTACATTATTCCATTATTTATTATTACATTTGGAATAACTTTTGTGCGCTACCCCTATACTTGGTGAAATTCTTACATTATTCCATTCTTTATTATTACATTGGAATATCATATACATGCATGCGTTTTCTCTGGGACTGGTTTTCATTCTTTATTATTCTTTATTATTATTGTTGGAATAACCAATAACTTTATCATGTCTGTACGCATGCATGGTGATTTGTTGTTATTCCATTCTTTATTATTACTCTTGGAACATCTTGTCGGTGCGAATTTCGCTTTGACTGGTTTAGTTATTTATTATTACATTGGAATAACTTTACTGTCTGACGTCTGCATGCATGGTGATTTTTGTTGTTATTCCATTCTTTATTATTACATTGGAATATCACATCGGTCGGTCGTATTACGCTTTGACTGGTTAGATTATTTATTATTACATTGGAATAACTTTGTCATCTGATCTGTATCTGCATGCATGGTGATTTCTTTTGTTATTCCATTCTTTATTATACTCGGTTGGTTAAAGTTTTGACTTTTATACTCCATGAAATTAGTGGAATATCCTTGATATTTGCGCTTCATCCGATATCTTTTCATGGAAATATTCTTACGAGCATTCTTGAATTTTACTCTACAAAAAGTATCATGTTGACAATTTGGGCGTTATTAGTTCTGGATAATTTAATTCTTGAACTTGTTTTATTGAATTCTTATATCATTGTCATCATCCTCATGTTTATATTTTGTTGAAAGTCATACGTGGCTGTGGTGCATAGATGGACTTGGTATGATTATGACCGAGGATTATTCGGTATAATCATGGCCAGTAATGTTACAAATGATGTGGAAAAAGTCCTCATTGGCGTAGTGCATTGATGGATAGTTTTTGGTATGATTATGGCTATGGATTCTCTTGACCAGGGAGCAAAGATGAATTGTTTTATGGCATGATCGGGATGATTGATGAAAACACGATTATCTTTGGCCGTAGTGCATGGATAATTAATTGGTCGTGATACTAAATAATATCCTTGGCACATGTAGTGCGAGGATGATTTGATGATGTGGATTATTTATTAAGTTTGAGTCTCGGTGATAAAAGTGATGAAAAACTTTTTAAATCATAAAAGATAGTAGATTTTATTCTCTACTTGACTCTTTTAATGGATTATTTGTTCATTGCGATTAAACTTGATGTCTATTGTATTTTATCGGTTTAACATTGTTGAAGACTAATGATAATTTATTACGCATTATCTTAGTCATAATATTTCTTCTTTGGGCTAGTTGAGCTCACCCTTTCTTTCATTTATTCTCTTGAAATGAGAATATAGGCGGGACGAGTCGGGGAGCGGGTTGAGCGGTCCAAATGATAGCATTAGTAGTCCTCACTATTACATTAAATAGTGTGACAATAAATGTAATGAGGACTCCTTTGAGTGTGGATATTGTCTAGATGACAATATTCTTATTAAAACTCTTAGATTATGTTTTTGTCGTATTGTTTACACGATTTGTATAATTAAGTTGTATTTGAATTTTGTACCATGTATTTGGCGACTTAAGATGGGTGATGTATACCTATTAGATTACATGATGGTTAAGAGAGTTGGTAAATGGTTGTTGGAGATCATCATGACCACCACTCCCCCCAAAAAAAAAAAAAAAAATCATGAGCTAGAAGGAGCTTGGGAGAAGAATGTGGAATAGCTCCTAGCGTTTATGTGTTACACGCGAATGAGAAGTGAGGAGCAATTGGACACTAAATTTGGGACAAGCCTTAATCTCAGTATTTGCAGTTCAACTAATACCACATACTATAGTTACATGTATAAGCCCAATTAGGTTATATACATCTTATACATACACATGGCTCAAATACACTTAGGTTTCAATTCCAATTGAAATGTCACTATATAATTGTCATAATGTAGTAAGTGTAAATTGGTGCACATATAATCCATGTACATTTTATCACACCGATATACTTTATTCGAATGTTATCACATTACATTGCCTTCTTTATTAAAATAATAGTTTACAGTATGTTCATGGTATATTATTTTAATGTATACCCACACACATATTGTCACATGAGCATTTCATTATATATTCATAAAATATGGTCTCAATAAATATACATCTTCTTATATGGTTTCTATATATAATATAGCCACCTTACACTTTACACTTTATATTATACATATAGGTAGCTACTATAAATACATACATACATATATATATATATATATATATATATATATATATTTTAATTATCACATACTTGCACATAGCACTTAATAAATTATTTATCTTACCAATTAATTAATAATAATATTAATTAATCCCTTCCCTACTAATCAATGACATTATTAATCTTTATAACAATTGATTAAATAAATATGAATCTTGTTATATTTATAAACATGTTGCTCATTGTTATTATATCTCTTACACTAATAATAATCACATATTATTTCTCATCACGGTGCCATACAAGGCATTTCAATGAGTTTATTACAACTCCACATTTCCTCACTTATTACAATTATTCACTTTAATATAATTGAGTTAACTCGTCTCATAACACGAAATCATTTCTATTCAAATAAATATTTATTTCCATTAATATATTCATTTAATAAGATGTGGAAATTCTCGGGTATTACATCTTCCCCCCTTATAAAAATTCCGTCCCGGAATTTCTACAAGGTTACATAAAAAGATGGGGATAATCCCTCATCATCCTATCTTCTAACTCCCACGTAGCCTCCTTGACATCGTGGTTACGCCAAAGTACTTTTACAGAAGAAATGACTTTGTTCCTTAAAGTTTGCTCCTTCCTATCTAGAATTTGGACAGGAATTTCTTCATACGCTAAGTTCTTCTCAACTTGAATTGGTTCATAAGAAATCACGTGCTTGTAGTCAGCCTTGTATGGTCATAACACGGAAATGTGGAACACGTTGTGGATGTGCTCCAACTCGGGTAGTAATGCAATTTTGTACTCCACTTTGCCCACTCGCTTCAGTATCTCGAATGGTCTATGAATCTCGGACTCAATTTTCCTTTCTTGCCAAAATGGATCTTTCCCTTCCATGGAGATACCTTCAAGAATACGAAACCACCGACTTTAAAATCTCGGTCTTGCATGCGTACTTCTTCTGGCAATCTTGAGCTGCTACTAGTCTGGCTCTTATCACTGTCACCACTTCTACGGTTTGTTGTACTAACTCTGGCCCAAGTATTTGTCGCTCTCCGACTTCGTCCCAACATAATGGCATTCTGCACTTTCTTCCGTAAAGAGCCTCGTACGGTGGCATGCCGATACTCGCATACGGTAGCTATTATTATACACAAATTCGACTAAGGGTAGGTGATCATCCCAATTTCCCTTGAAGTCCATCACGCAAGTCCTAAGCATGTCTTCCAGCGTTTGTATTGTTCGCTCACTCTATCCGTTTGTCTGAGGATGATAAGCAGTACTCAACCTTAACTATGTTACCATTCTTCCTTGCAAGCTTTTCCAAAAATTTGACGTGAAGCGTGGGTCTCGATCAAAGACAATTGACACCGGCACTTCATGTCGTGAAACAATCTCCTTTACGTACAGTGTAACGCCCGAGAAAATTGAATTATATGAGAATTAAATTATTATTTGATTATGTGGATTAAATGAATTTAATTGATTATTTATGTGAGTAAGCTATTTGAAGGTCGTTCTCTGACCTAGAATCTGCTGATGTGGTTAGGATTCTGGCTAGGTGCTAGAATTAATTGTTTTAAATTTCTAAGAAGAAAATAAAAGTTTTTCGAGAAATTTTCGTAAAAACACTATTCATCCATTTCTGCTCGGGAATTAAGTTTGAAATTCCGAGAAACGCGTAATGATAGAATTCTAAGACGAGATAGAATATCCAATAATATTTCAGTTATGGCAAACGAAGTTTTCGCCTGCGGACTTAAAACCTAAGGGTTAGGGAAAGTGATTTTCAAGAAGGAAATGTAATGCGTATAATGATTAGGGTTATTATACATGTGTTATACGAGTATGATATTAATTAGTATACGAGTATAGTATGAAGAATATTATGACGTATAATATGAATATCGTACGAACTATATATGAAGAGAATACGAGAAGGGAACGCATAGAATACGATTAGGCTTAATGGACTTTGAGTTCATGGACTTTGTAGAATCCAATTGGACTTAGATTATGCCAAGCTCAATGTTAAGTAAAATCAAGCCCAAATTAGGCCCGATACGAATAAATCCTAAGGCCTAAACTAAGAAAACAAACCGTGGATCGAACCGACGGGTCACCGAATAGGTAAAACCCATGGGTCAACCCATGGGGGAGACCCATGGAGCATGTGGGCCAGCCACTTGGCCACCAAGTAAAGTGGTTACTTGGTGGCTAAGTTGTTGTGGAGGTGGGAATATTAAGTAGGTCACCAATTGACCATTTTGCCCTCTATTAGATTTTCCTATATAAAAAAGCTTGGCTACTTCATTTGTTATTTTACAAACTTTGTCCAACATAATTTGAGAGAGAGAAAGAGCTAGAAACAAGTAATCAAGAGCAATCCAAAGCAAATCATAAGAGTTTTTAGCAAGAACGCGAAGAACGTAAAGGTAATATTTCGTAAACATAAGTCTTTGATCTTTTTCATAGAGAAGTATGAATTGGTGGAGCATGTCTATTTCGAAGTGATCAGCATGGCTAATAGTGGATTAAAACATTATAAGTCATGTATTGTTAGTAATCGTAAGTGTTTACGTATGTTAAACCGAAGAAAATCGTTAATCGTTTATTTGGTTGTTGATGGACAAATTGAAAACGATCATAGGGTATGTGCATCTTGTTTGGTTAGGATGTACACTACAGAAAAAAGCTCTATCTGCGACCAATGATATCAGCGGTCGCCATATCCGGTCGCGGATAATTGTGTTAGTGACCGCTATCGGCGACCGTTGAGGATTCTAGTCGTTAGTTTGGATCAGCGACCGCATGCGGTCGCTGATCGGTCGCTATCATGTATTTCCTTCCCAAAAATTGGTGCGAAACTTTGGCGCGGCGACCACTCCCTATCACCGACCGATAGCGGTCACTGATATGTCCACATCATTAAAAATTAGCGACCGCATACGGTCGCTGATGGCGGTCGCTGATTCTCATAAACATTATCAGAATCAGTCGTTCGCTCATTCAGTACAGAAGGGAAAAAAAGAGGGAGAGACAGTCCGGGAGAAGAGGGATTAGGGGAGAAGAGAAGAGGGGGTACGCCTTCACTCATTCGCTTGTTCGCTCGTTCGTTGCTACTACTTCATTACAAGTCCGGTACAACCTCAAACAAAAGGTAAAAAGTTCTAAATCTTAAGTTTTAATTTGTCATGTCCCCTCTATATATCTTATTCGATTTAGGGTTTCTTCTTTAGGGTTTTGTTTAATTATTGATTTTATAATTGTTTATTGATTCTAATTTGGTTTTGTGAATGGAGATTTGGGTTTTTGCTAATTTATTGAATAATATGATGTTTGGGTTAATATATAGCTGATTCTGCACTTGTATTTTGTTCTAGAAAACTTAACATAGCTGATGCAATAATTATGTAGGCCTAACATACTACTTCAGTTAAAATTAATTGATACTACACACTATTTTGTTAGGATCTATTTGTAAATATTCAGGATTGTTTAATTATTTAGTGCAATTTTTTTCACTCATTGTGTGTTCTATAGCCATATAATGTTATTCTGGACTTTCTTATCAAAGGCATCCATCTAATCTTGAAATGAATGTTTTAGTGATGAATGTTGCGAAATGTAAGCATCAACTGAAATTTCCTCCTGGCTAGAGAAAGAGATGATTGAAAAGCCAATAAATCATCATCTTTTTTATAGATGTTGTTATTTCTTTGTATGCTCTGTATAAAGCTCCTTCCACCTCTTAGCATTGAGATTGAATTTGTACCGCTGAGATTGAATTAGGTGTTGACTTGCTTATTATGGAATTTGTTTTAGTTGAAGTTAGGTGCGACTTTCTTAGATTTCGTGTTTAGTTATATTTTATTTCAGAGACTTTTCCTTTTATTGAGGACATATTTAGGAATTAATTGATGAAAATAGCACTCGCGTTGAGTAATAGCTAGATTGCAACAGACATGGCTTGAATTAAATATTAGTACTGCATTAGGCACTCGCCTGAATTGAATCGAGACTGCCCTTTTCTTAAGCAATATAGCCAATCATCATTTGGTGAGGCTTAATTTTGTTCATCTGTAGTATTGGATCCAAGTGAGGACAACTTCGCCTTCAAGTGAACAGATTTATGAGAACTCTAGGATGCCTTAAAACAGTCCTGAGTGTTGTTAAAAGACACAACTTCATCAATACACGCACAATTAAACTGATGCCAACGACAAGTATCAGGAACAAAACTAGAGAAAGTTAGTCTTAAAAAACCATAAAGAGATATTCAACAAGCCAGAATTAAGGGCACATTCAAGTTCTATATGTTTGAATTAGAAAATCAAATTGCAAGGTCATATTTAAATTAAATGCTCCCTCCCAATGCTAAATTGTTATTTACGTTGCCCCTTTCTTGTAGTATTCAAGCTCCATTTTATATATGTCACAATGAAGGTATAAGAATACTTGCTTATACATTCTTGTTGCTCTTATATGCCTACAAATGGTCAAGTATGTAATGTTTTGGATTGTTTTGGGTATCAAATGACTTTATAGGACTAATAGTCCCACATTAAGGGACTAATAGTATGTCTTTTTCTTCAATCTTGATATACGCAACGTTATAGTTTTTAGAACACATTGCAAAGTCCATTTGATATTCTTCAAACTTGACCATCAAGATATTTTCATCACCTAATGTCCTATCCAATGTAGAAGAGTTTTTGTTATGTTTAGATATGGACCCTGGAATATATAAAGGCAATGAGTATATGTGATGTTATGTTAATTGCTTATACATTCTTTTTGCTCTTATATGACTACAAATGGTCAAGTATGCATGCCCTCGTGCATGTGGATAGTCCATATTATAGGGGAGACTCTGCCAAAAAAAATTCATTGATCGGGTAATTTAGACTTGTACCAATCCATATGCAGACCATGTATGATGCAATGATTCATATTCTACCCCTAGGAATCTATTTTCTTTAGGATGGTGTCAGTTAAAATATGTAGAATGACATAAGACCATACCTCATTCTAATTTAAGATCCACAACAATTAACCATGCCTTTGGTTAGTCGATCTCAAGCTGTGTAAATGTGTTTTGGCATCCTTGTTTAATTCCCGAATAATCATATATGATGCACATTCATGTTATATATGTACATATACACCTATATATATTTATAAGCAAATTATAAATCTCTAACAAGGGAATACAATAATTCATGTCAGCATAGGTACCGTGGTATCATAGACCTCTATTAAGACCGTAGTTGGATGAGACGACAAAATTCAAGTGCCTAGATAGGTGCTACAGCAAAATTTAGAGCTAGTTGTCAAGTATTTCTAGATTATGCGTATAGTCAACCGGAATGTGTTAATGGTCAGAACAAGATAAGATGTCCTTTTTTGAAGTGTAAGAATGTAAATTATATGGATAGAGACATAGTAAACTATCATTTACTTGTTTCTGGGTTCATAATCAATTACGAAGAATGTTGGTGGGTACATGGGAAGAGAAGAGATAGTGGCAACACACAAGTACACAATCCAGGCAGCAGTATCCATCGTATGAATGACATTGTTCATTATATTGCAGGGCCGGATTTTTATTGGAAACAAGGCAGAGAGAAACCTATGAATTCTGATGCCAAAGCATTCTTTAAGTTGTTAGACGAGGGTAGCAAACCGTTGAGGCATGGTTGCACAAAGCAAACTACATTGTCTGCAGTGGCGACATTACTTAACATCAAGGCTGATCACAACATGAGCCATGAGTGTTTTGAGTCACTCTTAAGGGCCATTAAGAGTATGTTTCATGTCGGTGAAAAATTGCCCAATAACTACTACTATTATAAAAAAATGGTGAAGAAGTTGGGTCTTGGATATCAATAGATTGATGCATGTCCGAATGACTGCATGTTGTTTTATAAGGAAAATGAATAGATGACAAAGTGCACGTGTTGCAGTGATGATTGATTTAGGCCTAATAAAGAGGGTGTGACTAAAAAAAGACAAATATACCTTTTAAGATTTTAAGGTATTTTCTAATTATACAAAGGCTCAAAAGATTGTACATGTCCTCAAGAACAGCTGAACATATAACTTGGCATGCGAAATCTCCAACCAAAGATGGAGAACTGAACCATCCAGCAGATGGACAGGCTTGGAAAGATTTCAACTTAGCACATCCGGGGTTTTCATTGGAACCTTGAAATGTGAGGCTTGGACCACTGATGGTTTCAACCCGTTCGACCGATCAAATTTATTCCGTACTCCTGGCGGCACATGATTGTTACTCCGTATAACTTGCCTCCTTGGATGTGTATGAAACAGCCGTACTTGTTTCTTTCACTCATGATTCCTGGTCCCAAGAGTCCTGGAAAGAACCTAGATGTTTACTTGAGACCTCTTATGGATGAGTTGAAGGTATTGTGGGAGGATGGAGTACAGACTTGGGATGTTTCCATGAAAACAAATTTCAACCTTAGGGCAGCGGTTATGTGGACCATAAGTGACTTTCCTACTTATGGTATGTTATCTGGATGGAGTACACACGGGAAGTTGGCTTGTCCATATTGTATGGGTCATAAAAAGTCTTTTAATCTATCAAATGGTCGAAAGCCATGCTGGTTTGATTGTCATCGTCGTTTCTTGCTGGTAGATCACCCGTTTCGAAGAAATAGAGAACACTTCAGGAAAGGGAAAGTAGATCATGATATGCCCGACCTTTACTGTTTGTCGGGGACGAGAGATGCGTGACCGTGTGATGAGATTGTCGGTCATCCCATTCGGTAAGATTGTTGCCTCTGACATCATTAATGGGTTTGGCGTGTCTCGTAATTGGGTTCGAAGAAGCATCTTTAAGGAACTTCCTTATTGGTCTACAAATTTGATTCGTCATAATCTAGACGTGATGCATATTAAGAAGAATGTGTTCGACAATGTGTTTAACACTGTGATGGGTGTTGCGGGCAAGACGAAAGATAATGATAAGGCACGGTTGGACATGAAAGATATTTGTAAGCGTCTGGATTAGAACTTTATGGATCTACTAATGGTAAGATGGTCAAACCGCATGCAAAGGTACACATTGTCCGAAAGCGGAGTTGAAGATGTGTGCACATGGATAAAGTCTCTGAAACTACAAGATGGATATCGTCCAAACATTGCAAGGTGTATTATTCTGGTGGGGAAATTACAAGGGATGAAGAGTCATGGTATCGTGTGTTCATGGAGAGACTCATACCTATAGCATTTCGGGACTTGCTTGATAAACCAATATGGGATGCTTTGGTGATCTTAGTCGTTTCTTGAGACATATGTTCAAAAATGTTAAATGAAAAGGACATGTCTATAATTGAGAAGAACATCATTGAGATCACGTGTAAGCTTGAAAAATATTCCCTCCTGGTTTTTTCGACTCTATGGAGCATTTGCAAATCCATCTACCCTATGAAGCTCGTGTTGGTGGCCCGTTCAATATAGATGGATGTACCCTTTTGAGAGGTCATGGGAAACCTTAAGAGGAAAGTGAAGAATAGAGCTTATGTCGAGGGTCGATATGTGAGGCATCTGATTCGATGAGATATCTACGTTTCTCTCAGACTATTTTCCCGACGAAGTCTTGACAAAGGCCAATCGAGTCCCAAGACATGATGATGGGGGCAATGTTGAACTAAATGGTCGGCTTTCTGTATTTGGTTTATCGGGTCCCGCTTATGGAAAAGGAAAGTGCATATTCCTTTCTGAGCAAGAATTGCATGCTGCACATACTTATATTCTTCTCAATTGCGAAGAGATTGATGAATTTGTGAGCTATACATGTAAAATTCATATGTATTAGACCTATATCTTAACCTGCAATCTCATATTAATATATGTTAATGTTTATAAAATTATATAGAACATATGATGACGAGTTAAAAGAAAATCAGCCCGACATCACTGATAAAGATATTCAAGTTAGTCGTGATTAAAAATTTGCTATTTGGCTAAAGGACAAAGTAAGTTAAGTTAATTAAGAATGACATATATCATATTAATTTATGAATGTATATAATTCAATTGAATTTTTGTAGGCTCTTAATGAGGGAACGATTCCTCCAAATATACAAGTCCTAGCTATGGGTCCAGACAGGACCAAGTCATTCGCAATGGTTACAAAATAAATGGATGTGAATTTCATACAAAGACATATGCTCGTGGTAAAAGAACAACTAATATTGGAGTGTGTGTTCAAGAAGATTGTTACAATGAGCTTGGTCGTGCCTTTTATGGGGAGTTAGAGGAAATCGTAGAGTTTTCGTACAAGGGCACGTACGGGGGTCATATTAACTTGTTCAAGTGTCGTTGGTTTGATTCAGAAAAAGGGATATGTGTTGACAGACATGGAATCGTCGATATTGACCTCCATAGGTCGGCTTACTCCAATGAACCGTTTGTGTTACCAACTTAAACAATACAAGTATACTACACTCCTAGTCCTGTTAGGAAAAGGGATAGACCGCCTACAGATTGGCAAGTTATAATTCATACTCCCAGCCTTGATCGTGTCCAAGTAATAGACGGGGATTTCTACCAAGAGGAGATGCTTCATAGACCTCCTATAATAAATATAGAAGACAACAATGATGTAATCCAGAGAGGGTGGAGATGAACCTGATGAATTGGATCCCGGGGACGATTATTATGCGGATAGCGGTGAATCTTGAGGAAGAGTTATTGGTGACAACGACACATAATCGAAAGAAGAAGATGGTTATGAATCTACGATACTTGTACAAAATGATTACGACTCGAACAACGATTTTCATTAAAATGTATGTTTAGTTTTAATTGTATTACAATGAATTACATATAGGAATGTTCTCTATATCCTTAACATGTTCATGTACCTTTCATTAATTGTCATTATTAACTCCTTTTCTATAAAATGTATGTTTAGTTTTAATTGTATTACATACAATTACATTATGTATCATTATTGTCTATATCCTTGACATCTTTATATATTGTATTACATACTTTACATTTATAACTCATACTAACATCCTAAATTTTTTTTTATAGATGTCTTTATAACTCATACCTAACATCTAAATTTTTTATTTATAGATGTCTTGAATCATGTCTTGAGGTTGGGTCGAGCCAAATCATGTCCGGGCCATGATCGCATGATCTTATTCTTACTGATCCGTCCTCCTCCGGAAAAGCACGTAAGTTAAACGTCGTGTATATATAATAGTTAAATATTTCCATTGTTATAAATATATTTTAATGTAAATTATTGTATATTGTAGTGATTTTCAAGATAGTAAAATTGTGAAGTGCATTTCACAATTATCTTCTGAAGCGGCCTCTGTTAGGTGATTACATGGGCGAGCACACCTCTACGCCCATAAGGATGCGATTTAAATTTGAATTTTCAATATATTTTTTATCACTCGATAGATAATACATAGTTAATCAAATAATATTGTTTAGTAATGTTGGA
The DNA here is from genome assembly GCA_020205605.1 of Panax ginseng. Lineage (NCBI taxonomy): Eukaryota > Viridiplantae > Streptophyta > Magnoliopsida > Apiales > Araliaceae > Panax > Panax ginseng. The sequence continues at coordinate 84,349,118 of CM035139.1, read as the reverse complement.
TTATGGTAATATAATAGTTTTAATATTATTATTGTCGTTTTATTTACAGAAGCGGTATAGATGGGATGACACACGGGCATCAGTTATTCAGACACTATTGTAGCAGAAGTGCGTCGTTCGAACTAAAGATAATCTGAACAAGGAACGACAAAAAGCCCTGAACAATGCTCAGATTGACCATCTAGGATAAGGTGAGCAGTATATGCATGAGTATAGCCCCTGGTGGTGCGCACAACCCATATGGGTGCAGATGTGTGACCAGATGAGAGGCGAGAGGCTGGGTCAAGCGCAGGCTGCCGCCTCGAACAGATCCTCGGGTGTATCAGATGGTGAGAAGGTAAAAGGCACATATTGGGGCGGCAGTATATCACAGCTACAGCACATTACTGCCAGGGTACGTATGTTATGTTTACAGTCATCTTTTGTAGATAAAATATCATATATTTACATAATAATATGAGAAAATGAACTGTAGGAGTCTCAGTCTCATGGTCAACCTATCAATTGGTTGGATGTGTATGTGGCCACCCGCGATGGTGCACTGAAAATTTGATTCGGATAAGCGTAATAAGTTCACTTTATCCTAATATGTTGTTTATAAATTGTGACAACCTTTTTTAGTATTTTTTTTATTTATTTTTAACTATTTAACTGTTCACCTTCTGACAGGACACTTATAAGGGCTTAATGAACGAGCGTTATCACTGAAGGCACCCGCGTCCGTCGATTGATCAAAAATTATGGGAGAGGGTATCCATCGTGAAGAAAAAATTATATGTCAAGGCCAAGGACAAAAATGGCGCCCAGACCATCGATTAGCACAGTGACTCTACCACCCACCTACATAGTCATCGAGGTTATCCAACTTTATCATACTCCTCCTGTTTGTGTGAGAGCGCGATCTGTCGGATCGTGATCTTCTTAAATATCTTGGCGGGCATCTGCGGTCTTTGAGTCTGATGAGTTGGCGGAGGCGATGGCGGCGTGCGACAAGAAGCGGCGATCTGACGACAGAGAATGATGACCGGTATATATATATATATCGTTTATTGTTTAGCTACATTGTTTTATATGTTTATAGTCTCTGAGTCACTGTCTTACTTATATGTTTCACTACATTGTCTATTGTTTAGCTTTCCCTAAGTCGTATCAGTATCAACACATGTAATATATATGTTTTATTATTTTGTTAATTACAGGATCCTAATTTAGATGATCCATGAAGAGCGCCTAGACTTGTTTTTTTAGATTTTTAAAGCCTTGTACTCTTTTAGATTCATTATTTGGATAATTATATTGGTTTATATGGATGTTTACGATTGTATTGTGTTGGATGAATGTTTACAATTGTATTGTGTTGGATGAAGAGCTAGACTTGTTGTGTTGGATGAATGTTTATTCATGGATGATCAATGTTTATCATATAGTAGTTATATCATGGATGGATGTTAATATGGATGCTTGTATATACTACTGTGTTAGGATTGAAAGCAGGTACAAAGCAGGTTATTTTTGGGAAATCAATAAAACAGGCAAAATTAAAATATAATAATAATAATCATCAACGACCGCATGCGGTCGCTAACACTGTATCAGCGACCGCATTACCTTCTTGGAAACTAGCAACCGCATCGGTCGCTATTACCAGTAGCTGCCATGTTTGCCATGTCACACCTGACAAATGACTCGGCATGAGTCAAATTAGCAACGGCTACGGTCGCTGATTGCGGTAGCTAATAAGTTGGTCGCTATTAGTGGTCGCTAATGTCCATCCAGCGACCAGATTACCTGCGACTAATATCAGCGACCGTATATGGTCTCTGATACACATCTGTGATCGTATGCGGTCGCTGATAGGCGATCACTGATAAGCCTTTTTGTTGTAGTGGTAAATGATGAATCAATGGAGTTTTTCCATTTGATTTGACGTCTAGAACACGAGTAACGAAGTTATGGCGAAATTTCTGAGATTCGACGTTAAACGTTGAAAACGTAAAAATCTCGGATTAGTAGTCGAAAGTTGCCGTGTAACTTGGAAATTTTTGTTTTTAGTGGCATCATGTGAGATAAGGTGTAATAACCCGATATTTTCTATATAATTAAATCAGAAATTTTGCGTATAATTTTTTTTTTATTTTAAGGTAAGAATATGAGCTAGGTGATGTGTACGTATATTTGTGATAAATAAAAATTTATTTATTTTAGAATTATTGATCATTATAAATTATATCCTTACAATAAATAATTTTACAATAATTATTAATTATATTCGATGAAAATATGTTTATATATTATTTAAATAATATATGAAATGAATATGGAATTATTATAATAATTATTTTATTTTATTATGTGAATTTATTCAGAATAGTTAAGTTAATTATTTTAACTTAATTAATAATGTTATATATGGCAGATAAATCAGATATGGAATCCAAACCCTAATTTTGGATTTCGAACAAGGAATAAGAATGATAATATAATATTAATTATATTTTGATTTTTCAGTGCTATAAATATGTATTGTATGTACGCATTGTTAATGATTGGTCAATGATGTTGCAGTATTTGAAAACCCTCGTATTACTGATAAACCCAAGTTTCACAGTCAAATGAGACTTTAAAATCTGTTAAGTCACTATGTTATGTGGTATATGATTTGTATTGTCGGTTTTAACGATAATTATGGAAAACCCTATTTAGTAATTAAAAACCATAATACTAGAAACCCCAATTATTAAGAACCCTAATTAATATTGGTGGACCCTAATTGATTAGAAACCCTAATTTAAAACTCAATTATGAGTTCGGGACTATTATATAACTGTGTTATATGATTTATGTGTGTATTATATAATTTTATGATTAATTAGGTAAACCCTAATTAATATTTAAAAATATTAAATTTTAGAAACCCTAAGTTTGTAATTTAGAAAACCTAATTTTCTATTTTAGCCCTAATTGTCAAACTAAAAACCATAAATTGCTAATTATAGGTCCTAATGACAATTAGTGAATCTATAATCTAAAGTTCATGTTCTTTGTGATTAAGAAATTAAACATGATTAAGAAACTCTAAATTATATTTTTAGGAAACTAAAATGTTATATTTTCAAACCCTAAATTAGACATTCTACAAATTTAATGTGTTAAACCTTAGGGTTAAACCTTAATTAAGGGTTAAACCCTAAGGGTTTGCCAAGATTACCAAAATGCCTTTAAAATCATAAGGCCAATGACCATTTTACCTTTTTGTGCATTATTTGAGCTAACTTGTAAATCTAGCAAAGTTGGAGTTGTTTAACCACTCTCACTAACCTCATGTGACTAAAATTTCTAGCTACCAGCCATATATCTCAGCTATAAGCATTGCATTACAACATATATAGATTAAAAGAGAGAGAAAAGTTCTTTAAATTGCTCATTTGTACACCAAGCTCTCAACCAACTCTCTCTCTCCAAAAACCCACGAAATTGTATAGCATATAAGTCCCACAAACAAGCCCCATGATTACCATTAACAGATCAGAAGGTCAGAATCAAGATCAAAGCTTAAAAAAAAGGTATAAACCCTAAATTTTGAAAATCTTGTGATCCATGTTGTTTGATGTTGTTTGTTGTATAAAGTAATGTTAAAGGGTGTCATTTAGTGATCTGGGTTGTAAAATCCCAGATCCATAACATCTAGATACTCAAAATAAGAGTTTTTAAAAATCTAGGAAAAACTTTAAAATGTGTCTGACAGTCAAATGGCAGTCCTCGTAGATCTGTGCTTGTTTATTGTTTTGATGATTAAATGTTTGAAGTTGTAGTTTGTCATATGTTCTTTAGTGTGGAAGTTGAATCATAGTAATGTCTGTTATAGAATTAAAGTTATTAAGAGTCAAACTGGGTTGACCGGCATTGACCGGCTGTTCTGGAAACCCAGATTCTACCCAGAAAACTCTGACAGTGTTTTTGCAGAGCTTCGATCTTGCTATTGTTTGCTATTTTGTCCATTTTGTTGTTTGAATGTTGTATACTGACATGAGTACTAACGATCCATCTCTCTAGAATCGTTAAATCCTTCACAGAATCAAAGAAATTAGTGGTCAAAGTTGTGTTGACGGAACTGCTCAAGAATATTTCTAGAAAACCCAGAAATGTTCAAGAACAGTTCTTGATCACTACTTTGACTGGCCCATATCTCTTGTTTGTGTTGATGTTATGATGATCTGATGATAAGTTATTGTTCCTTGTCATGTACTCTATACGTGCGAACCATTAGAATGAACATAGCAAGCCCAGAACGGTTAAATCAAGGCTTGGAAAGTAGGTACCTCGACTGTTCTTCATTTCTGGAAAACCTAGAAATTGAAGAACAGTTCTGACATGATTTTTGGACGGCTAGATCTTGCTGATATTTGATGTTATTGCCATGATAATTGATTGGGATAGTAGTATTACATAAACACTACAATTTTAACCCTTAAGCCAGCCAAGAAACCTTTAGATCATGAATTTATGCATGGTCAAACTAGTAACCCTGCAAACCGGCTATAAAAATCTGGGTTTGCTAAAGAACACAATCAGCGACAGTTTTGTCACTAAAGCTACTTTTAGCGACAGATTAATTACTAAATTATTATTTTTATTAAATAATTAGTATTAAATAGTTTTAAATTATTAAAAATACAAAATAAATTATTAAAAATTATTTTAAAGTCCAAAAATTAGTTTTTAATTATTTTGAATATATTTCATAAAAAATTAATATTTTTAGAATATTAAAGGTATTTGATTTATTTAATTATAATATTTAATAAATTATTTAAAAATGATTTTAATACATGAAAAATCATTTAAAATTATATTATGATATAAGAAAATATTTTAAGTTATTTTTAATGACTTTTAATATTTTGTGATGAATTTTATTAATAAATTTATATAAATGATAATTAAGTTATTTAATAAATTTATTAAATAAATTATAAAAAATAGAATTAATGATTTAAAATCATATAAAAAATGATTTAAAGGTTATAAAAATATTTTAAATTATAAATATAACTTTTGTTATTTTGTCATGAAAATATTAATTATTTAACATTAATGATATTAGATTTATTTAATAATTATATTAAATAAATTAGTTTAAAAATGATTTTAATATTTTAAATAAAAATAAAGTGTTTAAAGATATTTTAAGTTATAAAATATAACTTTTAATATTTAAAGGATAATTTCATATTTAATTATATTAATTTATTATTAAATGACATTGGATTTATTTATATTAAATAAATAGTTTTAAAATGGTTTTATTAATTTAAAAATCATTTAAAAAGGATATAAATGAATTAAAAATATTTTTAAGTTATACTTAATGACTTTTATTATTTTGAGAATAGTACATTAATATTTAAATATTAATGGTAATTATTTAAAATTATTTTAAATATTTTAAAAACCATTTAAAGGCAATATAAATGTTTTAAAAATATTTTGTAATGGTTTCATTAATAGTTTAATAGTAATTAAATATTAATGATAATAGAATTGTTTAATATTTAAATCATTTAATAATGATTCTGGTGTTTAAAAATTCATGATAAATTATAATAAATGTTTAAAAATTATTATAAGTCATTTAAAAATAATATGACTAATACTTACAGATATTGAACTTCAGGTTAGAGTTTTAGACTCAATAATTACCCAATAAAGCCTTCGGTACACCGACATGTTTCAGAAATTGATCTAGACTTAGATATTTTGACTGTATTAATATTTGTTTGTGATTCAATGACTGTTGAATATGTGTGATAAGGTGATTAGGTTATGTGCTGACTGCAATAAGCAGTATTATGTGTTACGATATGTTGTTCTAATCAGTAAAATGATCTTATTAATGATAGGTTTTGGTATAAAAGATAGAACTAAGATGCGTATTGTAAGCAGCAAACCAGGCGAACCTTTGCATTTTCTTTATGCAATGGACATGAGTAAGAACGTTTCAGATTTATATTATTATTGTACCAGATTATTAACCCTATTGTTATATATATATATTATATCTTATCATTGTTTATCAACATGATATTATATTATATAACTCAAATATATATTTTGTTCGTTAATTTCGAAATATTGTTATAAAAGTGTCCTCACTTGGATAATCATTGTATTTAAACACATGTTGATATATATATATATATATATATATATATATACTATTGATCCCCCGTGTGTATACATTAAGTAAAAGTCGTCTAAGCTATTTGACCAGCTAGACCCAGATTTAGAAATATCGTTGAATATGATAAAACCTTTTGTGTCCAATCAAATTGTTTTGGTTCGGATTCCAGACTAAGTATGAACATCACGATCAAGGGAAAACTTTTATACGCTCAAGGCGGACAGAGTGAACGATAATATCATTCTTGTATGTAGTATTGATCAATACAGGGCACATTGGGATGATCACCCTCGCTCCCGTAAGTTATGACGGTTTGTGGATGAAGTTCTGCTTAACCTATTCGAAAATTGAAAACAATGTTCATAGTATGTCAACTTCACCCTATTTATAGCCAATACGTAGTTTCAAAATTTTGGTATAGAATTGTTAGGTTATTATTATCGTTTCAATTTACTTCACAACTATTAATTCATTGTAGAAGTGATGTACAAAGAAAACATTTAATTCTTTCAGCTAATTATATTTATAATTGTTATTACTTGCTGGGCACCCAAATGCTCATTCTTGCTTTAAATTTAAATGTTTTCAGCTAAGCATGATCAACCTGAAGGTTCAGACGAGAACAAGTGAAAAGGAAAGCAAACAAAATATGTTTTATGGTATCTTTTGTAATAGTTAGACTGTATTAAAACTATGATATGTATTATCTATCATGTAAAGAATTATAGTAAAGGTTGCGTACTTGGGATTAGACTCTGATATATGTAAGTTAAGTTTTATATTTATATTATTGTTATTATTATTAGTATTATTCTGCTCATAGAAATGGTATCGTGAAGCACCGAGTTCTAGTTTCAAGTACCTAAATTTGGGGGCTTTACATCATGGTATCAGAGCTTTAAGGTTAGAAACCTTAGGTGGGATAGACCTTAGGCTATAACCTTGGGACAGAGGGAAACGTTAAAAATACAAATAACTTATATAGAGTTTAAAATGAGATGAATTGGATAAATTCATCGTCAAACAAAATAAAAGATAACTTATATAAAACTATTATTTGTTGTGTGTATATACTATATGCTAGTCTAGATAAACTATGTGTGTAGATGTCAGATAGAAAGGATTAGGATACCCTCAAATCGTAAAGAATGAGCCAACCTCCATAACCGAGCCAATATCAAAGCCAATAGCTAAATTAGAGGCTCACATTGAAAGATACCTCAATGAGGTGGTTTGGAAAGTGTAGTATCGGACCCAAAAATGATAGTATAACTGATAGGTAGAGTATAGTTACAGAATATAAGGTCCAGCTCGAGTTCTTAAACTCATATGTTTGTGATGAGTTCTTAAACTCATGATATATGGTAGGTTTGACGAACTTGGTATAGTTATGTGTTAATGGATTATTGAGGATAATGAAAATATATAGAATACTAAGCAATTGATCCTTAGCGAATGTGTAGAAGACAAGTAGTATTAGTATTACTTGAATATGTATGATTCTATGTTGTGTATATGATAGGTATGTCTGTATAATGTAATACTCTTAACTTTTGTATAAGTTGCGGCAATGATTCCTGACTTTTGAGTCACAAAGTGATAATGGATGTTTAAAGCAGTATATGCTATAATATGTCAAGAGCTATGAATATGAATCTATGATTGGATTAATGAAATAAGTGGGTATAAAGATAGTAATTATTTATCTGATCATTGGTTAATTCAGTAAACCAAAGTTTTCAAAATCTAATATTTTGAGTACATGATTATTTAAGTAGAAAATTTTTGCGTTATATGTTAAACGTATACAATAAGGCTTAGATGTAAGAATAATTTATGATAATGTCGCCAAGACGAAAACGAAACCAAAGGGCAGAAGAACCTGTCAACAAAGCTGGAAGACAACCAGACCCGACACAGAATTTTGTGAATTTGCTCGCTCAAGCTATGCAGAATTGAATATCAGCCGCGCAAAATCAGCCAGATAATAAATCAGCGAACATCAAAGACTTCAAGACAATTGGATCGCCAGGAGTTAGAGGATCAACTGACCCCGTAGAAGCGTTTGTGATAGCTAAGATAACGGAGGGGTAAAAGACAGCTTTTGCCACCTATACGATGAAAGGAGATAATTTTGAGAATACCGAAAATAGGCCAAGAGGTGGAAAGAAACATGTTGTGCAGGATGGGAATTGCGGATAAAATCACTTGAGAAAGTGTGTTTAAAAGAAAAGTTTGTGTGTTATAAGTGTGGGCATGAGGGAAATATCTCTCCAAACTGTCCCAATCCAAGAGTGTATAATAGGTGTTTTATTTGTGAATCAATAGAGCATAAGGTGAAAGACTATCCAAGAAGGAGAAGGGAGGAAAGGAATGAGAATACGAGGAAAGGCAGAAGGACATTGGCGACAACGGGACCAACTTCAACGAACGAACCAACAGAACCAACCACATGAGTCTTCAATATGACTGTTCAAGATTTGATAGTAGCCGGGGATGCAACTCCAGGTATTAATCGAACCAATTTTATTTTCTTATATATGATTTTCTTATATATATATATATAGTAACTTATTTTTATAAAAAAAAATTGAAGAAGGAATTTGAGTTCTCTTAGAAATCAAATTTCCGTGTAATCAGATAGATAAGCTTTATGTTGAATAGTTAAAGATCAGTTCGATCAATTATGATCGAGATCTAATTGCAATGATTGTGTATGCTATGTACCCTGGTATGTATAGGTTTTAAAATGGTGATTCCGGGGACAGAATCCTTATAAGGGAGGGTGAATGTAATAACTCGATATTTTCTATATAATTAAATCAGAAATTTTGCGTATAATTTTTTTTTTAATTTATTTTAAGGTGAGAATATGGTCCAGGTAATGTGTATGTATATTTATGATAAATAAAAATTTATTTATTTTAGAATTATTCATCATTATAAATTATATTCTTACAATAATTAATTTTACAGTAAAAATATTTTTATTAATTATATTCCATGAAAATATGTTTATATATTATCTAAATAATATATGAAATGAATATAGAATTATTATAATAATTATTTTATTTTATTATGTGAATTTATTAAGAATAGTTAAGTTAATTATTTTAACTTATTTATTAATATTATATATGGCGAGATAAATCAGATATGGAATCCAAACCCTAATTTTGAATTTCGAACAAGGAATGAGAATGATAATATAATATTAATTATATTTTAATTTTTCATTGCAATAAATATGTATTGTATGTGCGCATTGTTAATGATTGGTCAATGATGTTGCAGTATTTGAAAATCCTCGTATTACTGATAAACCCTAGTTTCGCAGTCAAATGAGACTTTAAAATCTATTAAGTCACTGTGTTATGTGGTATATGATTTGTATTGTCGGTTTTAACGATAATTATGGAAAACCCTATTTAGTAATTAAAAACCATAATACTAGAAACCCCAATTATTACGAACCCTAATTAATATTTGTGGACCCTAATTGATTAGAAACCCTAATTTAAAACTCAATTATGAGTTTGGACTATTATATAACTGTGTTATATGATTTATGTGTGTATTATATAATTTTATGATTAATTAGGTAAACCCTAATTAATATTTAAAAATATTAAATTTAGAAACCCGGCCCTAAGTTTGTAATTTAGAAAACCTAATTTTCTATTTTAGCCCTAATTGTCAAACTGAAAACCATAAATTGCTAATTATAGGACCTAATGATAATTAGTGAATCTATATCTAAAGTTCATGTTCTATGTGATTAAGAAATTAAGCATGATTAAGAAACTCTAAATTACATTTTTAGAAAACTAAAATGTTATATTTTCAAACCCTAAATTAGACATCCTACAAATTTAATGTGTTAAACCTTAGGGTTAAACCTTAATTAAGGGTTAAACCCTAAGGGTTTGCCAAGATTACCAAAATGCCTTTAAAATCATAAGGCCAATGACCATTTTACCTTTTTGTGCATTATTTGAGCTAACTTGTAAATCTAGCAAAGTTGGAGTTGTTTAACCACTCTCACTAACCCCATGTGACTGAAATTTCTAGCTACCAGCTATATATTTCAACTATAAGCATTGCATTATAACATATATAGATTAAAAGAGAGAGATAAGTTCTTTAAATTGCTCATTTGTACACCAAGCTCTCAACCAACTCTCTCTCTCCAAAAACCCACGAAATTGTATAGCATATCAGTCCCATAAACAAGCCCCATGATTACCATTAACAGATCAGAAGGTCAGAATCAAGATCAAAGCTTAAAAAAAAGGTATAAACCCTAAATTTTAAAAATCTTGTGATCCTTGTTGTGTGATGTTGTTTGTTGTTTAAAGTTATGTTAAAGGGTGTCATTTAGTGATCTGGGTTGTTAAATCCCATATCCATAACATCTAGATACTCGAAATAAGAGTTTTTAAAAATCTGGGAAAAACTTTAAAATGTGTCTGACAGTCAAATGTCAGTCCTCGTAGATCTGTGCTTGTTTATTGTTTTGATGATTTAAAGGTTTGAAGTTGTAGTTTGTCATGTGTTCTTTGGTGTGAAAGTTGAATCATAGTCATGTCTATATAGAATTAAAGTTATTAAGATTCAAAGTGGGTTGACCGGCATTGACCGGCTGTTTTGGAAACCCAGATTTTACCCAGAAAACTCTGATAGTATTTTTTGCAGAGCTTCGATCTTGTTGTTGTTTGCTATTTTTTCCATTTTGTTGTTTGAATGTTGTAGTCTGACATGAGTACTAACGATCCATCTCTCTAGAATCATTAAATCTATCACAAAATCAAAGAAATTAGTGGTCAAAGTTGTGTTGACGAAACTGCTCAAGAACATTTCTGGAAAACCCAGAAATGTTCAAGAACAGTTCTTGATCACTACTTTGACCGGCCCATATCTCTTGTTTGTGTTGATGTTATGATGATCTGATGATATGTTATTGTTCCTTATCATGTACTTTATACGTATGAACCATTAGAATGAACATAGCAAGCCCAGAACGGTTAAATCAAGACTTGAAAAGTAGGTACCTCAACTGTTCTTCATTTCTGGAAAACCCAGAAATTGAAGAACAGTTCTGACATGATTTTTGGAGGGCTAGATCTTGCTGATATTTAATGTTATTGCCATGAAAATTGATTGGGATAGTAGTATTACATAAACACTACAATTTTAACCCTTAAGCCAGCCCAGAAACCTTTAGATCATGAATTTATTCATGGTCAAACTAGTAACCCTGCAAACCGGCTATAAAAATCTGGGTTTGCTAAAGAACACAATCAGCGACAGTTTTGTCACTAAAGCTACTTTTAGCAACAGATTAATTACTAAATTATTATTTTTATTAAATAATTAGTATCAAATAGTTTTAAATTATTAAAAATACAAAATAAATTATTAAAAATTATTTTAAAACCTAAAAATTAGTTTTTAATTTTGAATATATTTCATAAATATTTAATATTTTTGGAATATTAAAGTTATTTAATTTATTTAATTATAATATTAAATAAATTATTTAAAAATGATTTTAATACATAAAAAATCATTTAAAATTATATTACTATATCGAAAAATATTTTAAGTTATTTTTAATGACTTTTAATATTTTGTGATGAATTTCATTAGTAAATTTATATAAATGATAATTAAGTTATTTAATAAATTTATTAAATAAATTATGAAAATAGAATTAATGATTTAAAAATCATATAAAAAATTATTTAAAGGTTATAAAAATATTTTAAGTTATAAAATATAACTTTTGATATTTTGTCATGAAAATATTAATTATTTAACATTAATGATATAGATTTATTTAATAATTATATTAAATAAATTAGTTTAAAATGATTTTAATATTATAAAAATTATTTTAAATAAAAATAAAGTGTTTAAAGATATTCTAAGTTATAAAATATAACTTTTAATATTTAAAGGATAATTTTATATTAATGATATTAATTTAATATTAAATGACATTAGATTTATTTAATAATTATATTAAATAAATAGTTTTAAAATAGTTTTATTAATTTAAAAATTATTTAAAAAGGATATAAATGAATTAAAAATATTTTTAAGTTGTACTTAATGACTTTTAATATTTTGAGGAATAGTACATTAATATTTAAATATTAATGCTAATTATTTAAAATTTATTTTAAATGTTTTAAAAATCATTTAAAGGTAATATAAATGTTTTAAAAATATTTTGGCAATGGTTTTATTAATAGTTTAATTGTAATTAAATATTAATGATAATAGAATTATTTAATATTTAAATCATTTAATAATGATTACGGTGTTTAAAAATTCATGATAAATTATAATAAATGTTTAAAAATTATTATAAGTCATTTAAAAATAATATAGTTGATACTTACAGGATATTAAACTTCGGTTAGAGTCTTAGACTTGATAATTGCTCCAATAAAAGCCGTCGATTACCAAGCATGTTTGAAAATTGATCTGGACTTAGATATTTTGATTTATATTAATATTTTTTGTGATTGATATTTGTTGAATATGTGTGACAAGGTGATTAGGTTATGTGCTGACTGCAATAAGCAGTATTATGTGTTACGACATGTTGTTCTAATCAGTAAAATGATCTTATTAATGATAGATTTGGGTATAAAAGATAAAACTAAGTTGCGTATTATAAGCAGCAGACCAGGCAAGTATCCTACCTTTACATTTCCTTTATGCAATGGACATGAGTAAGAAAGTTTTAGATTTATATTATTATTGTACCAGATTATTAACCCTATTGTTATTTATATTATATACGATCATTGCTTATCAACATGATATTATATTATATAACTCATATATATATTTTGTTCGTTAATTTCAAAATATGGTTATACAAGTGTCCTCACTTGGATAATCATTGTATACACATGTTGATATATATATATATACCTATTGATCCCCCGTGTGTATACATTAAGTAAAAGCCGTCTAAGCTATTTGACCAGCTCGACACAGATTTAGAAATATCGTTGAATATGATAGAACCTTTTTGTATCCAATCAAATTGTTTTGGTTCGGATTCGAGACTAAGTATGAACATCACGATCAAGGAAAACTTTTATGCTTGGTGAGGAATGAGTGAAACGATAATATCATTCTTGTATGTAGTATTGATCAATATATGGCACATTGGGATGATCACCCTCGCGCCCGTAAGTTATGACGGTTTGCGGATGAAGTTCTGCTTAACCTATTCAAAAATTGAAAACAATGTTCATAGTATGTCAACTTAACCCTATTTATAGCCAATACGTAGTTTCAAAATTTTGGTATAGAATTGTTAGGTTATTATTATCGGTTCAGTTTACTTCACAACTATTAATTCGTTGTAGAAGTGGTGTACAAAGAAAACATTTAATTCTTTCAACTAATTATATTTATAATTGTTATTACTTGCTGGGCACCCAAATGCTCATTCTTGCTTTAAATTTAAATATTTTCAGCTAAGCATGATCAACCTAAAGGTTCAGACGAGAACAAGTGAAAAGGAATGCAAACAGAATATGTTTTAGGGTATCTTTTGTAATAGTTAGACTGTATTAAAACTATGATATGTATTATCTATCATGTAAAAAATTATAGTAAAGATTGCGTACTTGGGATTAGACTCTGATATATGTAAGTTAAGTTTTATATTTATATTATTGTTATTAGTAGTAGTATTATTCCGCTCATATAAATGGTATCGTGAAGCACCGAGTTTGGGTTTCAAGTACCTGAATTTGGGGGCTTTAAATCATGGTATCAGAGCTTTAGGGTTAGAAACCTTAGGTGGGATAGACCTTAGGCTATAACCTTTGGACAGAGGAAAACGTTGAAAATACAAATAACTCATATAGAGTTTAAAATGAGATGAATTGGATAAATTCATTGTCAAACAAAATAAAAGATAACTTATATAAAACTATTATTTGTTGTGTGTATATACTATATGCTAGTCTAGATAAACTATGTGTGTAGATGTTAGATAGAAAGTATTAGGATACCCTCAAATCGTAAAGAATGAGCCAACCTCCATAACCGAGCCAATATCAAAGTCAATAGCTGAAATAGAGGCTCACATTGAAAGCTACCTCAATGAGGTGGTTATTTTGGAAAGTGTAGTATCGGACCCAGAAATGATAGTATAACTGATAGGTAGAGTATAGTTACAGAATATAAGGTCAATCTCGAGTTCTTAAACTCATATGTTTGTGATGAGTTCTTAAACTCATGATATATGGTAGGTTTGACGAACTTGGTATAGTTATGTGTTAATGGATTATTGAGGATAATGGAAATATATAGAATACTAAGCAATTGATCCTTAGCGAATGTGTAGAAGATAAGTAGTATTAGTATTACTTGAATATGTACAATTCTATGTTGTGTATATGATATGTATGTCTGTATAATGTATTACTCTTAACTTGTGTATAAGTTGTGGCAGCGATTCCCGACTTTTGAGTCACAAAGGGATAACGGATGTTTAAAGCAATATGTGCTATGATATGTCAAGAGCTATGAATATGAATCTATGATTGGATTAATGAAATAAGTGGGTATAAAGATGGTAATTATTTACCTGATCACTGGTTAATTCAATAACCAAAGTTTTCAAAATCTAATATTTTGAGTACATGATTATTTGAGTAGAAAATTTTCGCGTTATATGTTAAACGTATACGATAAGGCTTAGAATGTAAGAATAATTTATGATAATGCCGCCAAGACGAAAACAAAACCAAAGGGCAGAAGAACCTGTCAACAAAGCTGGAGGACAACCAGACCCGACACACAATTTTGCAAATTTTCTCGCTCAAGCTATGCAGAACGAAATATCAGCCGCGGAAAATCAGCCAGATAATAAATCAGCGAACATCAAAGAATTCAAGACAATTAGATTGCCATGAGTTAGAGGATCAACTGACCCCGTAGAAGCGTTTGTGATAGCTAAGATAACGGAGGGGTAAAAGACAGCTTTTGCCACCTATACGATGAAAGGAGATAATTTTGGGAATACCGGAAATAGGCCAGGAGGTGGAAAGAAACATGTTGTGCAAGATGGGAATTGTGGATAGAATCACTCGAGAAAGTGTGTTTAAAAGGAAAGTTTGTGTGCCATAAGTGTGTGCAGGAGGGACATATCTCTCCTAACTGCCCCAATCCAAGAGTGTATAGTAGGTGTTTTATTTGTGAATCAATAGAGCATTATGTGAAAGACTGTCCAAGAAGGAGAAGGGAGAAAAGGAATGCGAATACGAGGAAAGGTAGCAGGACATTGGCGACAACGGGACCAACTTCAATGAATGAACCAACAGAACCAACCGCAGGAGTCTTCAACATGACTGTTCAGGATTCGGTAGCAGCCGGGGATGCAACTCCAGGTATTACTCGAACCAATTTTATTTTCTTACATATATATATATATATTGTAAATTATTTTTATAAAGAAATGTTGAAGAAGGAATTTGAGTTCTCTTAGAAATCAAATTTTTGTGTAATCAGATAGATAAGTTTTATGCTGAATAGTTAAAAATCAGTTCAATCAATTATGATCGAGATCTAATTGCAATGATTGTGTATGCTATGTACCCTGGTATGTATAGGTTTTAAAATGGTGATTCCGAGGATGGAATCCTTATAAGGGAGGGTGAATATAATAACCCGATATTTTTTATATAATTAAATCAGAAATTTTGCGTATAAATTTTTTTTTATTATTTTAAGATGAGAATATGTGCTAGGTAATGTGTATGTATATTTGTGATAAATAAAGAATTATTTATTTTAGAATTATTGATCATTATAAATTATATTCTTACAATAATTAATTTTACTGAGAAAAATATTTTTATTAATTATATTCTATGAAAATATGTTTATATATTATTTAAATAATATATGAAATGAATATAGAATTTATTCAGAATAGTTAAGCTAATTATTTTAACTTAATTAATAATGTTATATATAGGAGATAAATCAGATATGGAATCCAAACACTAATTTTGAATTTCGAACAAGGAATGAGAATGATAATATAATATTAATTATATTTTGATTTTTCAGTGCTATAAATATGTACTGTATGTACGCATTGTTAATGATTGGTCAATGATGTTGCAGTTTTTGAAAACCCTCGTATTACTTATAAACCTTAGTTTCGCAGTTAAATGAGACTTTAAAATCTATTAAGTCGCTGTGTTATGTGGTATATGATTTGTATTGTCGGTTTTAACGATAATTATGGAAAACCCTATTTAGTAATTAAAACCGTAATACTAGAAACCCCAATTATTATGAACCCTATTTAATATTTGTGGACCCTAATTGATTAGAAACCCTAATTTAAAACTCAATTATGAGTTCGGGACAATTATATAACTGTGTTATATGATTTATGTGTGTATTGTATAATTTTATGATTAATTAGGTAAACCCTAATTAATATTTAAAAATATTAAATTTAGAAACCCGGCCCTAAGTTTGTAATTTAGAAAACCTAATTTTCTATTTTAGCCCTAATTGTCAAACTGAAAACCATAAATTGCTAATTATAGGACCTAATGATAATTAGTGAATCTATATCTAAAGTTCATGTTCTATGTGATTAAGAAATTAAGCATGATTAAGAAACTCTAAATTACATTTTTAGGAAACTAAAATGTTATATTTTTAAACCCTAAATTAGACATCCTACAAATTCAATGTGTTAAACCTTAGGGTTAAACCCTAAGTGTCAAACCCTAAGGGTTTGCTAAGATTACCAAAATGCCTTTAAAATCATAAGGCCAATGACCATTTTACCCTTTTGTGCATTATTTGAGCTAACTTGTAAATCTAGCAAAGTTGAAGTTGTTCAACCACTCTCACTAACCTCATGTGGCTGAAATTTCTAGCTACCAGCTATATATTTCAACTATAAGCATTGCATTATAACATATATAGATTAAAAGAGAGAGATAAGTTCTTTAAATTGCTCATTTGTACACCAAGCTCTCAACCAACTCTCTCTCTCCAAAAACCCATGAAATTGTATAGCATATCAGTCCCATAAACAAGCCCCATGATTACCATTAACAGATCAGAAGGTCAGAATCAAGATCAAAGCTTAAAAAAAAGGTATAAACCCTAAATTTTAAAAATCTTGTGATCCTTGTTGTGTGATGTTGTTTGTTGTTTAAAGTTATGTTAAAGGGTGTCATTTAGTGATCTGGGTTGTTAAATCCCAGATCCATAACATCAAGATACTCGAAATAAGAGTTTTTAAAAATCTGGGAATAACTTTAAAATGTGTCTAACAGTCAAATGTCAGTCCTCGTAGATTTGTGCTTGTTAATTTATTGTTTTGATGATTTAAAGGTTTGAAGTTGTAGTTTGTCATGTGTTCTTTAGTGTGGAAGTTGAATCATAGTCATATCTGTTATAGAATTAAAGTTATTAAGAGTCAAAGTGGGTTGACCGGCATTGACCGGCTGTTCTGGAAACCCAGATTCTACCTAGAAAACTCTGACATTGTTTTTGCAGAGCTTCAATCTTGTTGTTGATTGCTATTTTGTCCATTTTGTTGTTTGAATGTTGTAGTCTGACATGAGTACTAACGATCCATCTCTCTAGAATTGTTAAATCCTTCACAGAATCAAAGAAATCAATAGTCAAAATTGTGTTGACGAAACTGCTCAAGAACATTTCTGGAAAACCCAGAAATATTTAAGAATAGTTCTTGATCACTACTTTGACCGGCCCATATCTCTTGTTTGTGTTGATGTTATGATGATTTGATGATATGTTATTGTTCCTTGTCATGTACTCTATACGTATGAACCATTAGAATGAACATAGCAAGCCTAGAACGGTTAAATCAAGGCTTGGAAAGTAGGTACCTCGGCTGTTCTTCATTTCTGGAAAACCCAGAAATTGAAGAACAGTTCTGACATGATTTTTGGAGGGCTAGATCTTACTGATATTCGATGTTATTGCCATGAGAATTGATTGGGATAGTAGTATTACATAAACACTACAATTTTAACCTTTCAGCCAGCCTAGAAACCTTTAAATCATGAATCTATGCATGGTCAAACTAGTAACCCTGCAAACCGGTTATGAAGTTCTGGGTTTGCTGAAGAACACAATCAACGACAGCTTTGTCACTAAAGCTACTTTTAGCGACAGATTAATTACTAAATTATTATTTTTATTAAATAATTAGTATTAAATAATTTTAAATTATTAAAAATATAAAATAAATTATTAAAAATTATTTTAAAGTCCGAAAATTAGTTTTTAATTATTTTGAATATATTTCATAAATATTTAATATTTTTGGAATATTAAAGGTATTTAATTTATTTAATTATAATATTAAATAAATTATTTAAAAATGATTTTAATACATGAAAAATTATTTAAAATTATATTATGATATAAGAAAATATTTTAAGTTATTTTAATGACTTTTAATATTTTGTGATGAATTTCATTAACAAATTTATATTAATGATAATTAATTTATTTAATAAATATATTTAAATAATTATGAAAAATAGAATTAATGATTTAAAAATCATATAGAAAAATGATTTAAAGGTTATAAAAATATTTTAAGTTATAAAATATAATTTTGATATTTTTTCATGAAAAATATTAATTATTTAACATTAATGATATTAGATTTATTTAATAATTATATTAAATAAATTAGTTTAAAATTATTTTAATATTATAAAAACCATTTAAAATGAAAATAAAGTGTTTAAAGATATTTGAAGTTATAAAATATAACTTTTAATATTTAAAGGATAATTTCATATTAATGATATTAATTTAATATTAAATGACATTGGATTTATTTAATAATTATATTAAATAAATAGTTTTAAAATAGTTTTATTAATTTAAAAATTATTTAAAAGGATATAAATGAATTAAAATATATTTTAAGTTATACTTAATGACTTTAAATATTTTGAGGAATAGTACATTAATATTTAAATATTAATGGTAATTATTTAAAATCATTTAAAATGATTTAAAAAATCATTTAAAGGCAATATAAATGTTTTAAAAATATTTTGGCAATGATTTCATTAATAATTTAATTTAATTTAATAGTAATTAAATATTAATGATAATAGAATTGTTTAATATTTAAATCATTTAATAATGATTCCGGTGTTTAAAAATTCATGATAAATTATAATAAATGTTTAAAAATTATTATAAGTTATTTAAAAATAATATGACTGATACTTACAGATATTGAACTTCAGGTTAGTCTTAGAGTCGATACTTGCCCAATAAAGCCGTCGGTACACCAACATGTTTCAGAAATTGATCTGGATTTAGATATTTTGACTGTATTAATGTTTGTTTGTGATTCAATGACTGTTGAATATGTGTGACAAGGTGATTAGGTTATGTGCTGACTGTATTAAGCAGTATTATGTGTTACGATATGTTGTTCTAATCAGTAAAATGATCTTATTAATGATATGGTTCGGTATAAATGATAAAACTAAGATGCGTATTGTTAGAAGCAAACCAGGCAAGTATCCCACTTTTGTATTTCCTTTATGCAATGGACATGAGTAAGAAAGTTTTAAATTTATATTATTATTGTACCAGATTATTAATCCTATTGTTATATATATTATATCCGATCATTGTTTATCAACATGATATTATATTATATAACTCATATATATATATTTTGTTCGTTAATTTCGAAATATGGTTATACAAGTGTCCTCACTTGGATAATCATGTATTTAAACACATGTTGATATATATATATATATATATATATATATATATATATATATATATATATATATATATACCTATTGATCCCCCGTATGTATACATTAAGTAAAAGCCGTCTAAGCTATTTAACCAGTTAGACACAAATTTAGAAATATCGTTGAATACGATAAAACCTTTTTGTATCCAATCAAATTATTTTGGTTCGAATTCCAGACTAAGTATGAACATCCCGATCAAGGAAAAACTTTTATGCGCCCAAGGCGGACAAGAGTGAACGATAATATCATTCTTGTATGTAGTATTGATCAATACATGGCACATTGGGAAGTTATGACGATTTGTGAATGAAGTTATGTTAAACCTATTCCAAAACAGTAAATAGATAACGCGGGAAAAACGTTGTGGTTTCAATCAGAAAAACGTCGTAGTTAAGGGTGTCATCTATTTGACACCCTTACACAACATTTTTAAAACGTTGTAGTTAATTACAATATACAACATTTTTTAAGAAAAAAACGTTGTAGATTTATTTTTCAAAAATTAGCAAATGCTTAAAAATGTTGTAGAATGTATGATTCCACAACGTTTTCTGGCTAAAAATGTTATAGTTTAATATATCAGACAACATTTAAGCACATTTAGTAATTCACCTACATTACCAATGCACCTGCAATATGCTAATGCCATGATATATAGCTAAAAGGTCTAAATTCTTATTTAAATTTAAAGCCAAAATGTATCAACCATTTAAAATACATCCCAATAATAACATTCATTTACAGTTTCAAATTACTACATCCATAAAATATATACCAAACCATATATGCATCTCAAATTCACTTTTCAATATAAATATAAATGAACATGTTACATAGCACTGTAGAAACTAGAAACATTTATGTCCATGTAAAAACAAAAAAAATAATCAAATTTTGAGAAGACAAAACAGCTCTGCATTAAGAAGTCAGATTTCTCCAGGAAACACCTGTCCATCTTGTTCACAGTCAAGACAGGTCGAATCCTTTCTCCAAGGGCTTGTCTGAGAACTGTTTATGTTTGGACACATACACCTTCAATGCAATCAACCACAACAAGTGCTCCATCAGTAATACGCAAAGCTACTGTAACCTCTGAATCACAGCATATACCAAAAATAATTGATTCACTACAAATAGAAAATACAAATAGTGAAATGTATTTACCAGCAGCAAGGAGGATTTAAAGATTACCTCAATTTCTTTGTAAAGTTGTTGCCTTAGAGCGCCATTTCTCGACATATAGTTGACAATATATGCACGCTGCCCTTCTTGTATGATCCACATAACTCTGACATTTTTAACCGGATATTGACAGTTGAGAAGACAGGTTCTGATAACCGGTGCTGATGACAAATTGTAAAGAGGATATCCCTAGGATAGGGGCCCTTCCAGTTGCTTCACGTGGTGAATAATACAGGCAATTCAGCTGCAAGTATTGCCTCCCTAGACAGCTTATAAACATCAGTGGGTTATCTTATTGATAAGTAACATGTACTTGATTACAATTATAAAAAAAATATAAAAAAAAATAAAATGTGAGGTATTATATTATCATAAACTTTCAATCAAATGAATACATAACATTAGGCATTGTAACCGTACTCAAAAAGAAAAGAAAATGAACCTAGATTTTGTGGCCGTGAAATAGATGAGCTAAGCACAACAAACAAAGAGACAATTCACAAAAAATTGTCACACCAGACTTCTAAAACCAGCAACTACTTCCTTAAAGCACTTCACCTGGTTCGGGTCTAACCATAAGAAAGACAGCAATCTGTAGTCCAATTGCAACTGGCAAAAATCCCACTGATTGCATCACTAGGAGTCATAGAGATATGACAGAAAAAAACAGAAAAGAAAAGCACATGATAGTTAATGCTTCAAGAGAATGAGGAGCATGGAGGAATGGCGCGGAGAAGGAAATGCCTTTAGTCACTGAACCAACAGTTGCAGGATTAGCAGCCCACTGCCAGAAAAATCATATAGATGTACTGGCACTCAAATGAAAATAATGATCAACCATTCGTCCAAAACATATTTAGTACAAACAGCCTGCATTACATTACATAGACCATGTCCAATATGCAAATTAGAGAAATACTATAAACCTTCTAGCTTATTTGGTCGCATGTGAAATCATATAGCTTACAGAATTGGCCTGTTCTTTAGCAGCCTTAACTAAGGAATCCTGCATATCAATCACAAGGTCATCCAAATTTAAGATCTTGTAATATGCTGCCTAACAGAGTATAATAACGCACAAGAAGCCCTACCTGTGCAGCGATTAATCGTGCAACTGTTTTCTTGCTGGATTCTTGAAGCTCACAAGCTATTAAAATCTCATCCAATATATAGTATGCCTGCCAAGTGTTTTGTCAGAAATTTTCAAAGCAGAAGCAAATATTAATAGAAATTAATGCCAACACCACATATTGTGAGGTCAAACATCTCAAGACTATGTACCAAGTGAATATTACTAGTTGACTCTGATGAAAAATTAGTTCAACAAATTCAACTGCTACAATTCTTTGATCCTGACACAGAATTTGGACAAATTCTCAATCTAAAACGACAGATTTTCTTCTATGATTTAGCTAGTAGATATAAAGACCCAAGATTCTATCAGAGGAGTCCTTATAAAAATACTCACATCTGGACCAAGATTGCCAACATATACAGTAGTATACTAAAGATTATTTTCTGGAGCATCATCATTAATTTTTTCTTGACCATCTTCTGCACAAGAAAGAAAAATGCAACAAATGTAAGGTTAAGATCAAATATTAAAACTAGAAAAGTTAAATTAAAAGACAAAGTAAAATTATGAGGCAGGTTGAAAATACTTGACCAACTATAGTAGGAGTCAATACTCGACCAACTATCTAACCCAAGTTGAGTTGGAACAACTCTCTCCTTGTCTTCCTCATACTACAATCTCTCTAGCCTATCTTTCCCTCACTATTTCATTTTTAATCTTACCCAAAGTTCACCGCCACCCCAACCACTTCTTCCCTCCTCCATCGCCATTGGCACAAACCAACTCAACACTCTGTGCCGCACCTCCACCATCAGCCTACATTTGTTTCTACCTCTAGATTTTCTTTCCTTATTCTCCAATCAGATAAATTTCATAGTTATTTCAAACTTCTGTAACATCCAGTGGCTAGACCCATTTACACCCTATAATGCACCAATTTATCATCATATTTTTTTTTTACCAAAAACTCAAGTAATTAGAACCAGCCTGGTGCTAATATTGAAAGGGAAATCCCTCCTGGTAGAATAAAACAATCATCTAAACAGATTATTTAGAGCCCTTATCAATTTTTATTTTTATTTTGTTTGACACAAGATATTCAATCTAAATTTATTCTATGCAAATGTTTCCACATTCACTCAAAATTTCCAATAGAGTAAATCACTTGTCAAAGCAGATTCATCATAATCAAAAGGGAACAGAAGTAAGAGAGTAGTAGATAGTTACACTAAATTCCTCATGCTAGACATAAGTGTTAAGAATGCAACAAAACAATGATACACTGAAAAATTCAAGTGCACCAAGACTTGGTAAAAGATTCAAACAAGAACTAGTACAACATATTTACAGCCTTACCTGGAAATTAGAACTTTAGATCTTGTAACAGCTATCTGCCAAACGACATGCTTACAATTGAAGGAAACCCTCCATCTCTCAACTTCTTCGATTAAGTTTACCGTGAATTAGAAGACAACATTAAGAAATAAGAAAAAAATCAGTAACTTATTGTTTGACTAAACTGAGCGGTAAAGTATATTCAAAGGAACAATCTGCCCTCAACATACAACCTAAATTAGACATTTGAAAATTTTATCAACATTAGTTTATTCAGAATCATACCTCATGTTGTTCCACCAAATCTGAAATATCATCCCGCTCACTAGAAGACACCCTTTCCTTTTCAGCAGATAAGGTGATTACTCTCTTTTAGATTTTAAGGATCATGGCATTGAAGATGAGAACATTTGAGATAACATATAATGCTTAATATCATAGAAAGGAAACACTTAAAAAATCTTTGTTAAAAGTGGCCTTTGCATACAAAAACAAAAAGGAAAAGCAAATGAAGCAATATTTGTTCCTCTTTAGGCAGTACATTATAAGCATAGAGTAGCTCCTATATATTTACAGGTCTGTTATTTTACCAAAGAGATTGATTAATGACAATTTTACTGGAACAGACTCATGTGCTTCAAAACAAGTTTAAATTCTCTTTTTCACATAAAAGAGAACATATGTACATAAATTGATTTAAAAGTTCAGTTAAGAACCAAGAAATATCACCAAAAGAAAAGTTCAAATTGAAATTACCTCAACTCAGTTTTTGAATGAGCAACATCAGTTTGAACTGAGACATGCAAAATCGGAGCCATGGGACCCACACAGACCTACGTCATGCTGGGAGACAGCCACCATGGATGCCGGTAATAATCGGAGCAGTAACCCAGCTAATCCCCAGACGGAACTTTCCCAAAGCCGGTAAACACCACCAACAACATCATCAAACCCAGATTTGGAGAACCAGAACAACACCAATTCATGGGTAAAAACCACCCATCAGCCTAATTTAAATAAGCAATAACCCCAGAAAACTGAAAGGGAAGACAAAAAACACAAATCTGATAATGAAGAGGAAAATCATGAGCACACATTAATCAGATCTGAAGCAAAACCAGCTTCCAAAGACCAGATTTCAACTGTCAAAACCCCTAAAGCCAGTAGAATCATCAAGATTCGAGACCTCCAAATCCGAAGCCCCAAGGATTTCAACTGTCAAAACCCCTAAAATCAGCAGAATGATGAGCCTCTCACTCTAACTTTCCCTACTTGGAACCCTCGAGGATGCACTCCCAGTCACCAAGTCGTGTTTTATTTAATTTTAAGTTTTAGCTTGAGCGTGTTTTTTGTTGCGTGTTTTTTAACTAGATAACATTTTTAAAAAAAAACTTTATCTAGTTAAAACTAAATAAATGCCTTTTTAAATAGATAATATTTTTTATATATATATCTATAATGTTTTGTTAAAAAACGTTGTGAAAAAAATATCACAACGCTTTTTTATTAAAACGTTATAGTTTAAGTGTTGTCTATTTACTACTTTGTACTGGTTAATTGTTATTACTTGATGGACACCCAAATGCTCATTCTTGCTTTAAATTTAAATATTTTCAGCTAAGCATGATCAACCTGAAGGTTCAGACAAGAACAAGTGAAAAGGAAAGCAAACAGAATATGTTTTATGGTATCTTTTGTAATAGTTAGGCTGTATTAAAACTATGATATATATTATCTATCATGTAAAGAATTATAGTAAAGGTTGCGTACTTGGGATTAGACTCTGATATATGTAAGTTAAGTTTGATATTTATACTATTGTTATTATTATTAGTATTATTCCGCTCATAAAAATGGTATCGTGAAGCACTGAATTCGGGTTTCAAGTACCTGAATTTGGGGGCTTTACATAAGGTATTCAAGAGTCGTGGACTCAAGAATCATCGAATTCTAACTTAGAACAAAGAAAACGAGCTATGAACGCTCACGGGCGATAAACGAAAGATTAATAATGAACTAATCGGTGAATTCTGTATTAAAAGATTCAAAAATGAAATATTTCCTAATGAAATCATAGTGCATATGATTTAGGAGCTAATGGCTTTTGAATGAGCCAATTCGGATGTAAAACGAATAAGTTATGAGCCCGGGAATTTCGTAGAAAAACCAAATTGTCAAAACCATCTGAGGCTCATGGAGGCCCAAAACAAGAACCCCAAGATTAAACGCATGCCACCACTGCTTGTGGAAAGAATTTTTGTTATTGAAGAGTGAAATACAGTCACCACTAATATAAAGATCTCGTAGAAGCGCAGGAGACCGCATGGGACATCAAGTAATTGAAATGCTGCAGCTAATAGTGAACCTAAAATTTGGAAATGGCAAGTCACTTCTAGTGTAGCAAGGTTGGGCGTGTTAGGTTTTGTAATCACAATTGATTGGAAACGAATAGTAAAACATGTATGTACTTAATATACATTGTAAGACCAATCTTAAATCACTTAGTTAGTGATGGTCTTATGAATGTAAGTATGGTTTAATAGTGATTAAACGAAGAACGAAAAGTGGAAGTAAGTAAATCGTGAACGGTATTCGACAAGTACACTTAACCGCTGATGAGCGAGTCTCGGTTAGTAACGAATAGTAAGTCGATTTGACAATTATTAATGACATAAATTCATTTAAGACATAGAAAAGAAAGAAGTTGGTAATATCAATGTGATTAGATTGTTTGGTTGCTAATTATAGTGTGCTATGTGAATATATCATGTAGATACTGTAAAGACTGAGAACTATGGAATATTATATTCGAAGATGCTTGAAGACAAGTTTTCTTAACGTTTGTCTAACCTTCGAGTTAGCCAAGTTTTCTGTGATTCTTGTTCTAAGATGCATGAATTATTTTACGGAAGGGTCGATGCGAGTTTTAACTCTGCTAGAATATTCTTAAGAGTTAGATTGATTTGTTTACAAGTCTTTTGATATAAAACTATTAACGCTATCCTATACTAAGTATTTGGTACGGATTTAAGGTAAGTTTGTATATGAACAAACAAATGTATTTTTCATCGATTATTCGATGGGCACGTGAGGTTGCCAAAACATAAACGTAAATACATTTAACGGATGAGTGTTGATCAAAATAGAGTACTATAGACTGATCACCTAGAAGTGCTCGTAAGAAATATCGGATATATGGACTTAGTATCGGGATGTCCATTTCATGTATGAAAACGAAAAGAGTATATTCATGGTCTTTCGACCGGTTTAGAATTCCTAAGGTGTTATATATACTTTGGAATTGTTGTTATGAAATGAGAAGTGCTAGTTAATGTTTCATAGTACTTCATAGATATTTGTTCAGTTATGGAAGATAATCATATAATTCTCGACGTGGTATTTATATTATCCTTTGTTAGACTTGCTGAGCTAGTTATGCTCACTTCTTGCTTGAATTATATGATTGCAACTAAGGCTGAACGAATTGAGGGTTCTAAGAAAGATAAAGGCAAGGCTAAGATGGATAATTAGTTATCCTGTAATAGACTAGTATGTTTGTATGTATTATACTTTTGAACAATGAATAATGTATTCATTTTTTTAACATGGGAAAGGATTTATTATGAATGTAATAAGAATGTAGTTAATACACTCATTGTGTTGTGGTTTCAATGGAATGAATGTATGATTATGAGTACCATGTAGCACCATCTGTCGGGTTGGATGAGACCCGAATTTGGGAGCGTCACATGTTGGTATCAGGACATCAGGTTATAAAACTTAAGGGGGGGAGAACCTTAGGCTAATAACCTCGTTGGGAAACGAGAAGTCCGAAGGAAGTAAACTTGAGTCGAATGAGTTAATAAGGTATTGAGGAAACTCAATACCGAAAGATTTAAAAGATGAAAATTAACCCTAAATAAATTAAATATGATTAGTGCTTATATTATTGTGTATTATGTACTAATCAACATGTTATGTGTTATTGTAGATTTTCATCGATAGCTTGATGTATAGAGATATACACGTGGTGAGCAAAGAGTCTGTGAACAGAGTAGAGCCTGTACTTATGCTAGTGGAGGAAGTACCATTAGTGATTCTAGAAGAGTCTGAGCCAGAGGAGTACTTTTCTGAGGAGGACTACTCCGAGGGAGATATGGGATTGGCATCATACCTGTGACACCCCCAAATCTAGGTACTTCATTCCCACAAGATTTGGTGCTCACTATCCTTACATTTATATTATCTACCCAAATAAAATAACATTTAACCATAAATCCTCCCTTTAAATATGGTTAATCATTAAATAAAAATCTTCCCAGGTTGTCTAACCTTTAACATCATAAAAGTGCGGAAATAAATTAATACATCACATCATTATTTAAAATTCTATCATCATAACAATAAATGAAAATTACAAGTCTTCATCACTTGTACATTTTTCCCTTTCCTTTGCTAGTTGTAGGTTCGTCTACCTTCTCAACTTTAGCTGCAATGAGTGTATAAATATGCAAGAGTGAGAAAAATAATTGCTCACTTGATATAGCAATGAATCAACTAAAATATAATAATTGCCAATGAATAGGCTCATCAAAACTGAATAGTACTCTATCAATGATAACCAAAAACTTGAATCCAACATATGGAATATACGTAACTGAGGGTCATAAGACCATGAACTATGTCCATAGTTGCGAGTAATCTTTCAACTCCAACTTTAACAATCATAAGACTATAAGGACTCCTCGTACTTAGGGGGATCAGCCCTTCGTACAATGTATTGTGCACAAATATTTCTACGCTAAGCATAAAATTATCCCCTAATAATAGGGTTGTTCATCTCAGTATTTAGATTACAAGTCCGCACCAAAGAAAGTTTGGTTTGGATAAGCTTTCAATGGTAATTTGAATTTTAACGATCATCAACTAGAGGACTAGTTGAATCAATAGTGTTTGATAACATAATAGTTGATCAATAGTAACATGATATAGAATAATGAATAAGTGTAAGCGAACTAACTATATCTTGAACTCATGCTTAGAAACAACTACAGAGCATAAGTATTGAATGACAATAATCCTTGCTTGAATAATATTAAGCTAGGACTATGAATTATTGAATATATACTAAGTAATAACAAGCTAAAAAAATAAAACTTTCTCATTATGAGAATAACTTTTGTCAAGTAAATGAACTAAGATAATTCAACATTAGAAATTAGAATTAAAAAAAATTGCATTCATAGTACATGAAGGGCAATAAAGAAACTTGCCTAACAATAAACAAGTGAGAATACATCAATAAATATTGGAATTCAAAACTTTCTCGAATAAAGTTAAAGTCATAGCTAGCTTGTTCAAATAATGATTAGGAATACAAGAGTTCTCTTAATGAGAATTTAAAGTAAAAAACTTGCTCAACGTAAATGTAGAGTTAGAAAACTTGCTCAATGTAAAAAGAGAAGTTTAGAAACTTGCCTCGAGCGTAAACTATAATATTAAACTCACGTTCACCTACACATAGGTTTAGAACCACAATACCTATTAGATATGCTAACATACCATAACATGTACATTTCTAGCTAAACCATTTTAGCACAAGTCTTGCATTACAATCCAAATATCAGAAATTCATAAGTGTTAACCCTCACAACACCTGTTTACTATTCATCATGCTTAAAAAATCATAACACGTCACTTTCATAGTTTACTAATTTTTTTATAACCTTCGAATTACTAACCACATTTCACTATGTTGTTTTAACCTTGTTGTTACGTGTTTGACATGCTAACACATCATTAATCCAATATATGCCGTTATCTTAGAACTGCAGTAACAACAGAAGTCACTATCCCAAATCGTAGTATTGCAATTTGCGCATATTACACAAGTTTGGGACCTACAAGAAAAGCGCTGTTTTTTTTATAACATAGCACCGCAATTCTTGGCCGTTGCACAAACAGAGGTAGAAACGACATGAACAGTAGCCGACTTTAGCCCAACTAACACGAATTTCACCCACCAAACAATGAATTTAACATAAACAATTGATATAAACTAATCATAAACATGTTTGCTAACATTTTCAACCAATTAGAACAATTTAACATCAACTAAAACTAGTTTAATTTCTCAAATTTCATGTTTTCATATAAAAACTCAATTTTTGATATTCTTCACAAAAATTAACACTGTAATCTCTATACTTGGCCAAATTGCTTCGTTCAAATTATGTTATGCTCGTTTCTTAATGAACTAACATATAGAAGACTCAATTTACAGTTTAACATACGAATTAACCATCAAAATTGATACTTACATAAGCCATATGAAAAAAAGACAAACTCTGTCATTATTTTTCTACTGTTATCCGAAATTAGCATAAATTTTCTTGTTTTAAACATAAACTCTAGCATCATAAACACGTATCATCATAATTACGAAGTATATATCCACAGTTCATCAATTTAATTTCACAGAACATAAACAAAACTATGCTGTGATACACACACACACACACACACACACACACACACACACATATATATATATATATATATATATATACAATACTAAGGTTATGTAAAAAAATACCTTTAATTTGCTTGAAATCCTTGCTATCACCATTGATAATAACTATGAAATCCTCAGGTTTCCTCTCAACTCCCTCTTTATTCCCTTTGAATGTTCTTCTCTCTATTCTCACCAACTAGAATGCGTAAAAAGAAAACAACTGAGAGCTATAATGCGTAAAAATAAAACTGCTAATCATTAATACGCCAAACTTAATAAAATATCAGTTACTAAAAGAAACGTATATATTATAAATATATTATATTTATTATTTTATTTATTTTATTTATATTACTTATTTTATTTAAATTCAAAAACTAGAAATCCAAAAGCCATAAGGCTTTGTTTGACAAAACCCTTTAAATTTTAAAGAATTAATATATTTAAGCCTTTGTTTGGCAAAAAACTAAATTAAACTTCTTTAATTTATTTTAAATAAACAATTTTAGTTTATAATTTATAATTACATCTTATTTATTTGGATTTCCATATCCAACATTAATCAATAAATTAATTAAACACTATATTTTTAATTAAATATACCATTTTAAATAAATAACATAAAATTATAATTTCATTATAATTTTATTTAATAATTTAATATACCATTTAAATTATTAAATCAACACAACAATATAACCTCTCATGTTATATTACACTCTCTAAATTATAAATTAATTTAATTTAGAACATTATCTAATAAATTTAGATTCATAAATATTTACTAACAACCATTACATCAATAAAATATTTATTTCATCAATTTCAACAATGGACACATCAAATAAATATTTATATTATTCAATAAATATTTAATATTACAATTTAAAATTTCGGATCGTTACATCCTTCCCTCCTTACAAGGATTCTGTCCCCAGAATCACGATTTAAACAATCAAATAGTTACATTATTCTCTACTTATAAAGATTATGTCCCCAGAATCGAAGACATAAACTAAACAAATAACTCAGGGTAATTCTTCATCATATCAGCTTCGAGTTCCCACGTAGCCTCTTCGACATTGTGGTTCCTCCATATCACCTTTACAGAAGGTATCACTTTATTCCTGAGCAGTTGTTCTTTCCTGTCGACTATCTGGATAGGAATCTCTCATACTCGATCACATGCTTGTAATCGGGTTTATACGGTCGCAACACCGACACATGAAAAATATTGTGTACATGCTCTAATTCTGGAGGTAAAGCTACCTCATAAGCCACTTCTCCCACTCTTCGCAATATCTCAAAAGGTCCAATAAACCTTGGGCTGAGCTTTCCTTTCTTGCCAAAACAAATTTTCCCCTTCCAAGGAGAAACTTTCAGGAACACAAAATTTCCTGCTTCAAATTCACGATTCTTTCAGTGTTGATCAAAGATACTTTTTCTCATCGATCTTGAGCGGCTACCAATCTTGCTTCGATGAGTTTGATAACTTCAAATTTGCATTGTATCAGCTTCGGTCCTAGCAATTGACGCTCACCAACTTCATCCCAATATAGTGGAGTTCTCAGCACTTCGTCGAATAATGCCTCGTATGGCGGCATACCAATGCTTGCATGGTAACTGTTGTTGTATGCAAATTCCACCAACGGTAGATGATCATCCCGCCTTTCCTTTAAAATCCATGATGCACGCTCTAAGCATATCTTCTAGCGCTCGGATCGCTCGTTGCTTTTGCCCATCAGTTTGCGGATGATATGTCATACTCATCTTCAATTGTGTTCCCATGCATTCTTGAAGTTTCTTCCAGAAATTTGATGTGAACCTTGGATCTCTGTTTGATACAATTGACACTGGAACTCCATGTCTTGAGACGATCTCTTTAACGTATAGCTTCGCCAGCTGATCAAGATTAAATCTAATCTTTATTGGCAAAAAGTGTGCAGATTTCGTTAATCTATCCACTATCACCCATATTACATCGTATCCTTTCTGAGTCGTTGGAAGACCTACCACAAAATCCATTATGGTGTGCTCTCACTTCCATTCCAGTATTTCCAATGGTTAAAGTAATCCGCTTGGTCTTTGATGCTCGGTCTTCACTTTCTGACATGTCAAGCACTTCGCAATGCATTCTGCAACGTCTCTTTTCATATTTGGCCACCAAAAATGTCGCTGCAAATCTTGATACATCTTTGTACTTCCCGAATGAATCGAATATCTTGAGCTATGAGCTTTTATCAAAATTTCTTCTTTAACATCGTGTACTGTTGGAACCCAAATTCGTCCCTCAAATCTTAGCATTCCCTCAGTATCAAGCTTATACTTCACCTCTCTACCTTCGACCACACTTTTCTTTATTTTTCTGCATTCTTTATCTTGTAGTTGAGCATTCTTCACTTAGTCCACCAAAGTTGGACTAGCTTCAATATGGTATAATTTTTCATCAGATTCTTTTGGAAATTTGATTTCCAAGTCCAGCCTTGCCATCGCTGAAATTAGCTCCTCCTTATCGGTTAACAACATCAACTTCTCTTGGCCTTTCCTACTTAAGGCATCCACAACCACATTAGCTTTGCCCAGGTGATAAAAGATCTCACAATCGTAATCTTTTATCAATTCCATCCATCTCCTTTAACGCATGTTCAAGTCCTTCATTGTGAAAATATACTTCAAACTCTTATGGTCTTTGTAAATCTCACATTTTTCTCCATGGAGATAGTGTCTCCATATCTTCAATGCAAACACAACCGCCGCCAACTCTAAATCATGAGTCGAATACCCTTTCTCGTAGTCTTTCAGTTGCCTTGATGCATACGCAATAACCTTGCCGTTCTGTATAAGGACACAACCCAATCCTTTGTGTAAAGCATCCCTATACACCACAAAATTTCCTGTATTATCTGGCAATGAGAACACAGGTACCACACTTAACTTCTTTTTCAGTTCTTGAAAACTTTCTTCACACTTCTCCATCCAAACAAATTGTACAAATTTTCTCATCAAATTTGTCAACGGAGTAGCAATCTTGGAAAAATCTTGAATAAATTATATGTAATATCCTGCTAATCCCAAGAAACTTCTTAATTCTGATGGAGTTCTTGGTTGTTCCCAATTTATCACAAATTTCAACTTTTTGATGGATCTACGAAATCCCATCCTTATCAATTACATGCCCAAGAAATTGTACACGCTCCAACCCAAAATTCATATTTAGAGAATTTTATGTACAACTTTTATTTTCTTAGCGCCTCCAAATAGCTAGACGTAAGTGTTCTGCGTGTTCTTCTTGAGTTTTAGAGTACACCAGAATATCATCGATAAATACCACCACAAACTTGTCTAAAATGGTTTAAACACCTGCTCATCAATTCCATGAACGCCAGCTGGGAGTTTTGTCAAACCAAAAGACATCACTAAAAATTCAGAATGTCCATACCGAAGTTCTAATGCCGCCTTCTGTGACATCCTCCTTCCTCACTTTCAATTGGTGATACCCACTTCTCAAATCTATTTTCAAGAAATATCTAGCACCCTTCAATTGATCAAACAAGTCATCTATTCTTGACAATGGATATTTGTTTTTAATAGTGACTTTGTTTAATTCTCTATAATTAATACAAAGACGCATTGACCCATCCTTCTTTTTCACGAATAACACCGGTGCTCCCCATGGTGACACACTCGGCTGAATGTACTTCTTATCCAATAGCTCTTGTAGTTGCACCATTAGTTCTTTCATCTCTACCAGAACCATTCTGTACGGGGTCTTTGATATCGGAGCGGTTCCTAGCGCTAAGTCGATCACGAACTCGATTTCTCTGTCAAGCGGAAGTCCTGGCAAATCCTCCGGAAACACATCTACGAATTCCCTAACCACTGGTATTTCCTCCAGTTTCACACCCTTCTCCTTTTGAGTATCGACTATGTAGGCTAAGTATTCTACACAACCCTGACTCAACAACTTCTTGACCTACATCATCGTCAGACATCTCATTTGTCTAGGTGATTTACTACCATAAAAAACTACCTTTGATGGAGTCATAAGGTTTACACACTTCTTTTGGCAATCAATTATCGCTCCATAATTGAATAACCAATCCATTCCCAAAATAACATCGAACTCTCTAGGTTTTATCGGAATTAAATCTACTTTCATAACATTCCCCTTAATGTTCACCCTACAGTTCTTGTATACGAACCTAACATGAATTACTTCTCTATTCGCAACTTCTATGTTTAAAGGGAAATTCAACTCTTCACTAGGTATTTCTAACTTCTTAGCAATATCATCAGATATAAATGAGCAAGTAGCACCCGAATCAAATAATACATATGCATTTATATCATTAATTGGGATAATACCTAACACGACATCTTTTGAATGCACTGCATCCTGCACCGTCATGTTAAAGGTTCTTACTGTGGGCTTATTTGTTAACGTTGGTCCCGCAATAGTCAATGTACCTCCACTAGCATTTCCCTTTCTTCCATTTGCCTCACCAGATCTCTTCTTAGGGCATTCACGAGCAAAGTGATCCTTGGACCCTCACGTGAAGCAAACATTCTTCTTAGATTGAGTGCAATTTGGGGCGATGTGACCCTACTGGCCACAGTTGAAGCATACTCGTTTCCCCATCAAGCACACACCCTTGTGAAATTTCCCGCATGTAACACATGCTTCAAACTTCTTCTTTTGTTGGTTTCCTTACTGATTTCCAGCTCCCACATTTACATTCCACTTCATCTTCAAATTGGTGTTGCCATTTCCACCATTACCACCACCACTCTTAACTTCACCTTCACTCTTCTTCTTCCTCTGCTCTTGGTTGTGTTTTGTTACAGCTTCGCCTCCACTCCAGCGAGAATTGCCTTCTCCATTACCGCTACAAACATCTTCAGCTGGAACAGGAAAACACTACTGTATAACCAGGGCTTCAATCGCTATTCAAACCTCTTCACTTTGCGTTCATCTGTGCTGACTTGATATGGCGCAAACCTTGCCAACTCGTTGAACCTTGCGGCATACTCAAACACTGACATCGTTCCCTGCTTCAGTTCCAAAAACTGCACTTCTAGCTGACTCTTCGAACTTTGTGAAAAATAGGTCTCAAAGAATATTTCCTTGAACCTTTCCCAAGACATTACCCCTTGACCTTCTCGGGTTTTATTGGCTTGCCACCAATAACTCACCTCTGCTTTCAACATGAATGTTGCAAAAGTAGTCTTCTGGTTATCCTCTACCCTAGCAACATCAAAAATTTTCTCTATCTCCATGATCCAGGTCTGTGCTTCAACCGGATTCATGGACCCACGGAATTGTGATGGTCCAACAGCCTTGAAATCCTTAAACGTTGTACCTTGGTTCTAAGGTTGATTCTACAAAGCACCCGTCAAGAACGCTCACCATTCTTTGGTAAGGGTACCTTCACATTGTTATTGTTGGTTTCATCAGTGGTTCTCTGTCGTGGTTGACGTCTTGGAGGCATTTTCTGTTAAAATACACCCATTAGTCTATTACTCAACTTCTTTAAGTATTTTCTACTTAATTTACACACCATATAAGATTATCACATAACACATATCACTTTGAATAAAATAATAACTTTTATTCATTCATAATCTTTTAAAAACATCAAAACAATAGCATCACTGCTATTTACATTACTTTCCTGAACTATAACAGTTGCAGGATAACATCATCAACATCTATCCCATTGGTTATATCATACCCGGGATTTATAATTTATTAACTCCCTAATCACATATCAGGTACATTCCCTACAATTTCCTACTAAGATACTGCGTAGCCTTACGACGCTCTTCCTCCATAATTTGAGTCATTGTTCGGCGATCTAAAATGTATGATGGCAGTGTCTCGAACTGAATAGGATAACACATGACCCAATCTTGAGCTCGATTGATCACTGTGTTGAATACATTATTCATCTCCTCCATCTTCATCCTCTTTGCTTGTGCGTCTCTCTCTCCCATCCCGCTCGTTGAAAAGTTTCCTCATACGCGCTCTTGACTACCGCCCTCTTCGTAGATTCTTCTTTCAACTTGTTCTTTAACTCTGCAACCTCTGCTATCAGTTGCTTGTTTTCCCCTTCAGTGCGGTTCAGCTTCTCTTTAACATTGTTTAGTCGTTCTTCTCGATCCTGGATCTCGTTGTCCTTCTGTGCCATCGAGGTCTTTTGTTCAGCTACTATCTCCTGTAACTCCTCGACGGTATCTTGAAGTTCCACATTGCGGTCATACACCTCATCGTTTATACAGGCGGCAATTGAATTAAGTGGAAGCTCATCCTCCTCATCTGACTATGGCAGCTCAACTGGGTCCTCCTCGTCCGTCTCTATCTCATCATCCCATCAGGTATTCTCTCCTGCTCAACCACTGTGACCAACGGAGATTCTTCCCTTGGCAGTAGCTATTCCCAAATCACCTGAATATCTCGAGGCTCCTCCTCTCTAGGCATCTGGGATCCTTCCTCCCTCGCCTGACTGGATCCTCCTACATTAGTCATCCTGACAGAAAAATTTTAAGTTTAATTACTAATCATCACTACTCGGCACTCACGAGCACATAAGTTGTAATCACATAAGCACATAATTATTTTATTACTTTCTCTTTCCTAAAACTCGATAAGAGTTTATCATCACTATCTTTTCAAAGGTTACTTCCTATAGTTTTTCCCCCACCTAAGGTTCATAACCTAAAGCTTTGATACCAACTTGTGACACCCCCAAATCTAGGTACTTCATTCCCACAATATTTGGTGCTCACTATCCTTACATTCATATTATCTACCCAAATAAAATAACATTTAACCATAAATCCTCCCTTTAAATAGGGTTGCATCATTAAATAAAAATCTTCCCAAGTTGTCTAACCTTTAACATCATACAAGTGCAGAAATAAATTAAAAGTCTATCATCATAACAATAAATGAAAATTACAAGTCTTCATCACTTGTACATTTTTCCCTTTCCTTTGCTAGTTGTAGGTTCGTCTACCTTCTCAACTTTAGCTGCAATGAGTGTATAAATATGCAAGAGTGAGCAAAATAATTGCTCACTAGATATAACAATGAATCAACCATAATATAATAACTGCAAATGAATAGGCTCATCAAAACTAAATAGTACTTTATCAATGATAACCAAAAACTGGAATCCAACATATGAAATATACGTAACTGAGGGTCATAAGACCGTGAACTATGTCCACAGTTGTGAGTAATCTTTCAACTCTAACTTTAACAGTCATAAGACTATAAGGACTCCTCGTACTTAGGGGGATCAGCCCATTGTACAATGCATTGTGCACAAACATTTCAACGCTAAGCGTAAAATTATCCCCTAATAATAGGGTTGTTCATCTCAGTATTTAGAGTACAAGTCCTCACCAAAGAAAGTTTGGTTTGGATAAGCTTTAAAGGGTAATTTGAAGTTTAACGATCATCAACTAAAGGACTAGTTGAATCAATAGTGTTTGATAACATAACAGTTGATCAATAGTAACATGATATGGAACAATGAATAAGTGTAAGCGAACTAACTATATCTTGAACTCATGCTTAGAAACAACTACAGAGCATAAGTATTGAATGACAATAATCCTTGTTTGAATAATATTAAGCTAGGACTATGAATTATTGAATATACACTAAGTAATAACAAGCTAAAAAAAAAAGCTTGCTCATTATGAGAATAACTTGTGTCAAGTACATGAACTAAGATAATTCAACATTAGAAATTAGAATTCAAGAAAATTGCATTCATAGTACATGAAGGATAATAAAGAAACTTGTCTAACAATAAACAAGTGAGAATACATCAATAAATATTGGAATTCAAAACTTGCTCAAATAAAGTTAAAGTCATAGCTAGCTTGTTCAAATAACGATTAGGAATACAAGAGTTCCCTTAATGAGAATTTAAAGTAAGAAACTTGCTCAACGTAAATGTAGAGTTAGAAAACTTGCTCAATGTAAAAAGAGAAGTTTAAAAACTTGCCTCGAGCGTAAGCTATAATATTAAACTCACGTTCACCTACACATAGGTTTATAACCACAATACCTATTAGATATGCTAACATACCATAACATGTACATTTCTAGCTAAACTTATCATTTTAGCATAAGTCTTGCATTACCATCCAAATATCAGAAATTCATAAGTGTTAACCCTCACAACACCTGTTTACTATTCATCATGCTTAATAAATCATAAAACGTCACTTTCATAGTTTACCAATTTTTTTATAACCTTCGAATTACTAACCACATTTCACTATGTTGTTTTAACCTTGTTGTTACGTGTTTGACATGCTAACACATCATTAGTCCAATGTATGCCGCTATCCCGTAACCGTAGTAATGCCAAGAAAGTCACCGTCCCAATCGTAGTATATGCAATTGCGCCATTAATGTGACTTGGGATCAGAATGCAGAAATTACCGGCAAGAATTCGCTTATTTTTTTCACCTTGCATGCCAAGCAATTGCAGCATTCCTGGCAAGACGACAAGAGCGTAACTATGATGAACAACAAGAGTCACTTTAGTCTAACTAATACGAATTTTACCCACCAAACAGTGAATTTAACACAAATAATTGATATAAACTAATTGTAAGACCCCAACTTTTATGAATAAAAATGAATTTTCTATAAATATCATTTTTGAATATTATGGAATAAATTTGATATAATGTTATAGTTGTGGATAATATTTATAAATTTTGTAAAGTACGCAAAGTTGTTATATAATATTCGATTGTCGTGAATATTCGTGACGATTTACACAATCATTGGTGGACCCCACAATGTAATTATCATTTCGATTGAGAAAATAATAAAATAAAGGCGGAAGTTTTACCATTGATACCGTTGAACTACTTTGGTAGTAAAAGTACAATGAATACGCTGTGGTTGCATAAGTAGCATACTGATTGATTATTAATGCTTATGTGAGAAGTCACTCACTTTGATTCAATTATTATCGATATTTTATATGTTATTAAATCAATAATTGAGATGACGAATTTGTTAATATTATTATTTTCATTATTAACGATGTCTAGAAGTTCGCCAAGGAGAGGTTTGGTCACCTAATCATACGCCAATAGGAGAAATCCTTATTGAAAGCCCTCTTTCCTTGGAACGACACGGTCGATTAATAGTGTGAATAATAATAATGATGATGACATTTTTTTATTCGTATTATTAACGTAATAAAATGTAAAATTTTTTATATAAAATGTAATACTTTTATAAAGTTATTCGCTTTTATTAGGCTAATAGTAAATCTTTTATATAAAATGTAATACTTTTATAAAGTTATCTATTTTATTAGACAATAATTAGAATATATTATATTTTATTATGCATAGTGTTTTGCATATAAAGGTTTGCATAGTAAAATCTTTTTAAAAGTTATTCGTTTTATTAGATTATAAATAGAATATATTATATTTTATTTTAAAGATTTTGCTTTTAAATATGGACCGTCCGATTAAAGTAAATCAATCTGGACCGCTTCATGGATTGGTTACTATTCATTCCATTCTTCTATAAATAAAGCTCATTCCTTCATTATTTCACGAATTCAATTGAAACTCTGAGAGAGAAAACTATAGAGAGAAAGAAGAAAAGTATTCTCGCTACTTCACTACTCCGATATCAAGTTTCTTTTACTAGTAGTGGTATTATTTTTTTGTATTCATGAAGAGAACTTCTATTATTCCATCTTTATTATTCTCGTTGAATAACTCAGATATCGCTGCTACCCTATACTTGGTGAAATTCTTCTTCAGATTCTATTCTTTATTATTCATTGGAATATCTTGTTCGGTGCTTTTACGCTTCTGGGACCGGTTCCGCCTCTTTATTATTCTCATTGGAATATCTTGTCTCGCTTCTTTTATGCCGGACCTAGTTCCGTCTTTTTATTATTCTCATTGGAACATCCTATTGGTGTGAATTTCACCCGACCGTTCCGCTATTTAGTATTCTATTGAATAATCTGCCTACGCAAGTACCTCATGCATGGTGATTTACATTTGTATTCCATTCTTTATTATTCTCGTTGGAATATCCCGTCAATAATCACAGACACGGGACCTAGTTCCGTTATTTATTATTCTCGATGGAATAACCTATCTATGCTGGCAACCGCATGCATGGTGATTTCTTTTGTTATTCCATTTTTATTATACTCAGGTTGGTTAAAGTTTTGACTTTTACACTCCATGAAATTAGTGGAATATTCTTGATATTTGTGCTTCATCCAGTATCTTTTCATGGAAATATTCTTCTGAGCATTCTTGAATTTTACTTTACAAAGAAGTATCATGTTGACAATTTGGACGTTATTAGTTCCTGAATAAATTAATTCTTGAACTTGTTTTATTGAATTCTTATATCATTGTCATCATCCTCATGTTTATATTATTTTTGAAAGTCATCTGTGGCCTGTAGTGCATAGATGGACTTGGTATGATTATGACCAGGATTATTCTTGATAATCATGGCCGTAATGTTACAAATGATGTGGTAAAAGTCCTCATTGGCCCGAAGTGCATTGATGGACAGTTGTTGGCATGATCATGACCATTGATGAATACACAAATATCCTTGGCCCGTAGTTCATGGATAATTTGTGGTCGTGACCCTAATGAATATCCTCGGCCGTAGTGTAGGGATGATGTGGATTATTTATTGTCGAGTCTCAAATGATAAAAGTGATGAAAAACCTTTTAAATCATAAAAGATAGTAGATTTTATTCTCTACTCAACTCTTTTAATGGATTGCGTGTTCACCGCAGCTAAACTTGATGTCTATTGTATTTTATCGGTTTAACACTATTGAGGACTAATGATAATTTATTCTCGCATTATCTTAGTCATAATATTTCTTCTTGGGCTAGTTGAGCTCACCTTTCTTTCACTTCTCTTCAGAAATGAGAACGTGGCCTGCATCTTAGTCGGGGAACGGAGTGATGGTCCGAGATGTTGTCTTGTAGTCCTCACTATTCTATTAAATAGTGTGATAATAAATGTAATGAGGACTAAATTGAGTGTGGATATTGTCTAGATGACAATATTTGTATTAAAACTCACAGCATGTATTTTGTCGTATTTTACACGACTGTTGTATAATCAAGTTGTATTTGAATTTAGTACCATGTATTTGGCAACTCAAGATGGTTGATGTATACCTATTTTGGGGGCGTCACACTAAT
Organism: Panax ginseng; assembly: GCA_020205605.1. NCBI lineage: Eukaryota > Viridiplantae > Streptophyta > Magnoliopsida > Apiales > Araliaceae > Panax > Panax ginseng. The sequence goes on along the minus strand of CM035139.1, from coordinate 84,307,743 downwards.
CATAAACATGTTTGCTAACATTTTCAACCAATTAGAACAATTTAACATCAACTAAAACTAGTTTAATTTCTCAAATTTTATGTTTTCATATAAAAACTCAATTTTTGATATTCTTCACGAAAATCAACACTGTAATCTTTATACTTGGCCAAATTGCTTCGTTCAAATTATGTTATGCTCGTTTCTTAATGAACTAACATATACAAGACTTAATTTACAGTTTAACATACGAATTGACCATCAAAATTGATACTTACATAAGCTATATGAAAAAACACAAACACTGTCATTATTTTTCTACTGTTATCCAAAATTAGCATTAAATTCCTCGTTTTAAATATAAACTCTAGCATCATAAACATGTATCATCACAATTACCAAGTATATATCCACAGTTCATCAATTTGATTTCACAGAACATAAACAAAACTATGCCGTTATACACAAATATATATATATATATATATACATACACTAAGGTTATGTAAAAAAATACCTTTAATTTGCTTGAAATCCTTGCTATCACCACTGATAATCACCATGAAATTCTCAGGTTTCCTCTCAACTCTCTCTCAATTCTCTCTGAATGTTCTTCTCTCTTTTCTCAGCAACTAGAATGCGTAAAAAGAAAACAACTGATAGCTATAATGCGTAAAAATAAAACTGCTAATCCTTAATACGCCAAACTTAATAAAATATCGGTTACTAAAAGAAACATATATATTATAAATATATTATATTTATTATTTTATTTATGTTATTTATTTTATTTAAATTCAAAAACTAGAAATCCAAAAGCCATAAGGCTTTGTTTGGCAAAACCCTTTAAATTTTAAAGAATTAATATATTTAAGCCTTGTTTGGCAAAAACTAAATTAAACTCCTTTAATTTATTTTAAATAAACAATTTTAGTTTATAATTTATAATTACATCTTATTTATTTGGATTTCCATATCCAACATTAATCAATAAATTAATTAAACACTATATTTTTAATTAAATATACCATTTTAAACAAATAACATAAAATTATGATTTCATTATAATTTTATTTAATAATTTAATATATAAATTATTAAATCAACACAACAATATAACATCTCATGTTATATTACACTCTAAATTATAAATTAATTTAATTTAGAACATTATCTAATAAATTTAGATTCATAAATATTTACTAGCAACCATTACATTAATAAAATATTTATTTCATCAATTTCAACAATGGACACATCAAATAAATATTTATATTATTCAATAAATATTTAATATTACAATTTAAAATTCCATATCGTTACAATATCTTGATATAATGATCGATTTGGAGGAAGATATGGAGGTAACATCGGTTAATACGGTGGTACCTGTACTAGAGCCAACACCTCCAGATGTAATGAGAGCATTGTATCTGGCAATGCTTGAGTAGAATGTGCAACTGCGCACTATTGTGCAGAACCAGAATGAAGAGATTAGTGCTCTTTATGAGGCGAAGGAGTCTGCAGAAGCAGATTTTGAGTCAGAGCACGATGAGAAGGTGCTTATGACGGATAAGGCGAGGGATTATAAGAATGAGGTTGTAGAGCTTCGTATGAAATTGGTTGAGAAAGACCAGAAGATAGCACGGATGTCCTACATCCATAATAGTGCTCATGAGGATTTTAAGCTGAAAAATTGCTTGTTATTCTATTAAGTCGGGGCAGACTCGACATACTATTAGTCGGGATATTGTTTTGATTCTAACGAATTAAAAGCATGAGAATGCTGTGAGACAGTGTTAATAGATCGGTAGATCATTTTGTATATGTGTAGTGACGTAAAACCCTCTTTTGTATAATTAAAGGGTAGTTTTGTTGTAAATCCCATTTTTTGTAGAATTCAATCGCGGGATAGAAATATAATTGCTTTTGGCTATGGAAGCAAGTTGTAAATAGTTTCGAACTATGAAGAAGCATATTAATATAATGAAGTTTTTATTTAATGTGCTTTATTGTGGTATGAGTTATTATTGTGGAATGATAACTAAGTAAGTAAATAGATATTAATGAAACTTTATTTATTTAATCAGAATAATGCCGTTAAGAAGAAGACAACGTAATCAGGAAACAAAATCACATAACGATAATCAAGGGGGTCAGAATAACCCTATGCAAGAGTTCGTTAAGTTATTAACGGCTACATTTAACCAAATAGGGGGTAGAGCACCCGCGGGACCTATGAAAGTAGTATACACACAAGCCAATCATGTTTGATGATAAAACATATACTTTGTAACAATCTTATTCATTTATTAATAAAAAGTATTAATTTATTAAAGGCTTTTAATTATCTACATGATGCTGTTTTATAATATGTGATAAACCCATAATTTTAAGCAATGCTTTTAGAATAATGATGATGTTCATTCTAATGAGATCTAAATTCTTAGAAAGCTTAAAACTAAAATACTTCTCAATCGTTGGATTACTAAATTGGGGATTAGTGAACCCGGATAGATTGGTACATACGTTGCTTGCTCATTGGATGAGGATGATTGATCTCATGATCATTTGTGTGGAGACACTAAAGCAAGTATGCAGGTGCTTATTAGAGAATAAGTTCATCGAACGTGGCTCGCGCTAAGAATACCTAATGAAGTTTTACTTGCTTGTGAATAGAATTCTCAGAGTGATAGTAAGACAAGTGTGATCCTTGGACTTGAGATCATCATAGTATCTTGTGTATGATGAGTTATACTTTGACTTATTCCTTAAGACCCTTAGGGTATATCAAAGGGTATGCTTGGGTATAATAAATTGTACATGGAGATAATGTATGATCAATAAAGAATCTACCACTTCTAGTAAAAGAAGAGAAATGTCCTATGTGATTCGACAAATGACAACCCAGTAGTCCTTGGTCAAGGCAGAATGAAATTAGAAAGGAGTTTCTAATTTGCATTATTTGGAGTTGTGCATTTAAAAGTCAAAATACATATAATTAAATAAAATAAGACTTGACAGTAATTTCATGTCTTATATTTAATTGGGACATTGTATGGTGGAAGGATTGAATTGTATTTCAGAATTATTTACTCAAAGGTTCTTTTATGATTAATGTTAAAATCTATATTATCTAGAAAGTCGTTGATCGTTAGGGAGGCTTATCCCTATTGTAGAATAAATATTATTTATTTAAATAAATTAATAGTTTAATTTATTTATTTAAATAAGATTAGAATTATTCTAATTATTTTATTCACAACCTGCTTAATATGAAGAACCTAAAGGGTCACATCATAAAAGGAAGAATAATTATTTAAGAAGTTAATGACATAATCATAATAATAAGTTAAGTATATTTAATTTAATCTATGGTGATAGAATAAATTAAATAGCTTAATATTTATTATTTAATATTTTAGAAATATTAAATATAAATTAATAAGAGGAGTCTTATTATTATTATTATTATTATTATTATTATTATTATTATTATTATAATTCCTAAAGGAGTTTGGGAATTAATTAATAAAAGTACTTTCATATATTCCTAATAAGATTAGGAGGTTAAATTAATTAAAAGAGTTTTAATTAATTATCCCTAATAAGATTAGGGAAGCTTAATTAATTAAAAGAATTTAATTAAATAAATAATATCCTATTTTCTAATTAGATTAGAAGAGTTAACTGATATCTTTATAAGAGGATTCTAATATCAGATATCGATATATACGTGATTCCAATTGTTGGAGAGTACGCTCTTTTTTCTATAGAGATAGAAAAACTAGGGTTTAGCTAAGCATCCATCTTCTTGAATCTTTCTTCTTCCCTGGTGGATCATCTCTAGAGGCTAAACACTTGGGTGGCTAACGTTGATCAAAGGAAGGAACCAAATCCGGTGGATTCAAGTTGAACGCAAAAAGATTGGAGGTGAACTTGTACCTGAGGAAGCTCGAAACTTCAAGGATATGATTCTTGTTATTCATATTTTCATTTAATTAATAATTGTGCATAAAGGATGATCTGGGTATATGGTTTGTAAAATTTTAAAACTCCGATTTTCCATGCTTTCGCTCAATTTGTGCAATTTGACTGCGTTCATGAATATTACAAACCTAACAACCTAGGGTATCTAGAACGACTACCTTTAAAGAGTTTAAAAGTGTTGGTCCGCCGGAGTTCAAAGGAACTACGGACCCAATAGAGGCCCAGACATGGGTGAAAGAGATAGAGAAGGTGTTTGTTATTACAAACATAGCTGAGGTGCACAAGACTTCTTTTGCGACTTACATGATGAAAGGGGAAGCCAACTTTTGGGGGGAGGCTCACCAGGGTGGGGCTAGAATTGATGCGGTTACGTGGGAACAATTCAAGAAGGTATTCTTCGAGAACTACTTTCCTACTAGCATACAGGGGAGGATGGAGATTAAGTTCCTAAAACTTAAGCAAGGGGACATGACGGTTCCCCAGTACGAGACCAAATTCAATGAATTGGCAAGGTTTGCTCCATACCAAGTGGACACTGAAGAGAGGAAGGCTCGTAGGTTTGAATATGACTTGAAACCCTAGCTCTATAGTAGGATTTTTGTGTTATAGAGTGCTTCCTATGGGACCATTCTGGAAACGGCGATTATCGCAAAGGGTGGTAGTGAGGCGTTGACCCAATACCACAAAGAGAGAAAGAATAAGAGCAAGGGAGAGGGAGGAACCAAGGCAGAGGGTGTTAGTGGTAGTGGCAGTATGCCAAAAAGGAAGAGTTTTAACTCTAGAAATACTGGGGTGAAACAAGGGGATCCTAAACGTAGGATAGAGGCATTCAAGACATGCAGAAAGACTCATCTAGGAGTCTGTCTGAAGGGGAAATCAGTTTGTTACAACTGTGGGCAGGAGGGACATATATCACCCAACTGTCCTAATCCTAAGAAAAACTATGGATGTTTTGTTTGTGGGTTGATGGACCACATGGCAAAAAATTGCCCGAAGAAGGGGTTAGAGGGTAGTAATAGTTCGCATCGTAAGTTAATCATTATCGGACTAACACCACCTACGGTAAACCTCAAATTGCATTTCTTTAATATGACTGTCCAAGATGTGGTTGCATCAGCGGATGTAGTAGCATCTATCATTCTAGTCAATGAAATAAATGCTTATGTGTTATTTGACTCGGGTGCTACTTGTTCTTTTATAGCATGTGGATTTGCTAAGCAATTAGGTTTACTCCCTGAAAAGCTAGAAATAACTTTAGACGTTAAGGTAGCAAATGAAGAGATAATTCCCATTGAACATATTCATAGGGATTGTTGCGTAGATATTAGAGGTAATAAATTATCGACAGATTTGGTACTGATAAGGTTGAAAGAATTCGATGTAATTCTTAGTATGGATTGGTTGAATAACCATAAGGTTATCATAGATTATCATAGGAAAAGTGTGAACCTTCGACTTTCTAAGAAAACCAAGGTAGTGTTCCTCGGTAGTAAATCACTGAGACGCTCTTGTTGTCTAACGATGACACAAGCTATGAAAATGTTGAGGAAGGGTGTATAGGATATCTATGCCATATTGTGGATACCCAAAGAGTGGGAGCATCATTAGAACAGATACCTATAGTTCAAGAGTTTGCGGATGTATTTCTGGATGAATTACCGGGTCTTCTACCGGATAAGGAGATCGAATTGTGATAGATTTATTGCCATGGATGACACCGGTTTCAAAGGCACCATATAGGATGGCGCCAGTAGAGATGAAGGAGTTAATAGTTCAATTACAAGAACTATTAGATATGAAGTACATTCAACCAAGTGTGTCTCCGTGGGGAGCACCGGTATTGTTTGTAAAGAAGAAGGATGAGTCGTTACGACTTTGTATCGACTATCGAGAGTTGATCAAGTTAACGATTAAGAATAAATACCCACTGCCCAGGATCGATGATATATTTGATCAGTTCAAAGGGGCAAAGTATTTTTCTAAAATAGATTTACGTACGGGGTATCATCAGTTGATAGTAAGGAAGGAGGATGTACCTAAGATGGCGTTCAGGACTCGTTATGGTCATTAAGAGTTTCTGGTTGTGTCATTTGGATTAACTAATACGCCAACCGCATTTATGGATCATGCTGAACATTTAAGGATAGTGTTGGAAACATTAAGGAAGGAGAAGTTGTATGCAAAATTCACGAAGTGTGAATTTTGGCTTGAACGAGTTCAGTTTTTAGGACATATTATTGATAAAGATGGCATTTCCGTGGATCCAGCAAAGGTGGAAGCAATTAATGAGTGGGAGCAACCAAAAATGCCAACCGAGGTTCAGAGTTTTTTAGGGTTAGCGGAATACTATAAAAGGTTCATCCAGGACTTTTCTAAAATAGCTACTCCGTTGACAAATTTAACGAGGAAGTCAGTAAAGTATGTGTGGACGGAGAAGTGTGAGAATAGTTTTCAGGAACTAAAAAGGAGGTTAAGTGAGGTTTGCCAGATGATACGGGAAATTTCATAGTTATAGCGATGCTTTGCATAGAGGATCTGGTTTAAGTGCTCATGCAAGATAAGCAAGGTCATCACAGATGCGTCCACGCCATTGAAGGATTATGAGAAGGCTTATCCTACTCATGACCTAGAATTGGCAGCTGTAGTTTTTGCCTTAATTGTGACGCCCCCAAAACTAGGTCCAATTCATCCAACCCATTCTGAGTCGCCAAATACATGGTACAGAAAACAACTACAACTTTATTACTACAATTGTCGTGCAAAATACAACAACACATATACTGTGAGTTTTAATACCAACTGTGACTCATGTCCCAACTATGGACAGCACCTCACATTGATACCTTACATAAAGGTACAGTTAATAACTATTTTAGAAATTTATATAAACAATAATTATAACCATGTTGATCAATTCACCTTTACTCTTAAGCTAAAAATATTCAATTATAAATTCAATGGTCATGATCATACCAGTCAACAATTCATCTTTGCACTACTGGCCAAAGAGAACCCATAGTCACGATCATACCAATAATCTACCCATCTTTACACTTAAAGTCAAAGAGAAATTTCATCACCGGGATTATAAAAATGTTATATATGATAATAAAAATAATACGATCAACAACTGCATTTAATTTCAAGAGTAATATTCAAGAATTAATGATTTCATAACACCTTAATCCAAATGTTATAAATCACTTAATAATCTCATAATCTAATATTATTAATATTAGAACAATATTTTAATCATTTCTTATACATATAAACAATTTATTTTAATTGTTTACACTTTACCAATTAATGCATTTAATCATCCTAAAATGCCAAAATCATAAACTTTCATCACCAATAACCAAAATCATCATCAAAAATCTGCATATACCTTATATAGGATTCCCAAGCCATAAAATCCTATTTTCTAATTTTGTTACTTCAAATAACATATTTAATTCATTTACTCATAACTAGTCCATTTTCATAAAAAATATCAAATCAGTTCCAAAAATATTTATTTTCTGGGATTTAGCAAAATATAGTCCCATATTGAATATATATTTTCTCGGAATTTTTAAAATTCATTTACTATTTTTCACATGGCCAAAACTGCCGAATATTTAGACATTTATCAAAAATTATACTTTTGTCTAAAAATTCTGAAATTTATAGAATATACTGATGTTATATAGATATACTTCCAATAAAAAATTTCACCAATTTTGGAGTTAACCACAATGAGTTATAAGGGCTTACTTTTAAAATAGTCTTTTCTCATAAAATTCATAACTCCTAATATATCCATCCAAAAATCGCCATTTTTGGACACAATCAAGAAAACTCATCAAAATATCATTTCAAATTTTTTCAAAATTTTTGAAGGTCAAAAAAATTACCAAACTGAAGAAACATAATAACCCTTAAAATCCCGTACCTCAAAAGAGTAGTATTTCTGACTGGAATATTGGATACGACGCTGAAGGAAAGTTGCACTCATTAGCAACTCTCAAAGTATCAAAATACTCACAAAATACGCTCGATAATATATAGAGAGAAAGCTTATGTTTCGTGTGATTTTCAATTCTAACTTAGCCCTCTATTTATAGGAAAATGTTAAGACACCAAGCATACTTGACCACAATTGCGATGGCTTTACCGCTACTATTACCACTCACCACATTTGAATAAGAATTTCAAAGACATTTCTTCACCAACCATAGGTGGGGCTCACGATTTCTAGAATTTTCCACCAAAATGATAAATTCAAACTTCAACAATTTCTCAACCAACACCTCTTAAAATTCATAAAAATTTATACGCTCATTTTAACGGTTCAAAATTTGTGGACATATACTCAACTTATATATGTATAACATATCCAAAATCACAACGATCCAACTATTTGATTAAAAATTATAACTCACGCAATATATCAAAAGAACACTGGTTTGATTTTTAATAGCTCCTTTCCGACAAAAATACTGATAAAACACCTCAACATTAATTCCTTCATTTATAACTACATAAATAGATAAATCTATCATTTATATCCGCATCAAATAAATATTTCCTTATCAATAATTAATTATTCACAAATAATATTATAGAATCACAATAATGACAATCAAAGCAGCCTCACAGGAGAGAGGGGCTTTCAATAAGGATTTCTCCTCATCGCACGCAATTAGGTGACCAAACCTCTCCTTAAACAGAACTTTCTAGACATTTCCAATAATTCTATCTAATAATATTATTCAAATAATATGAATTATTGATATGATAATGAGAAATCTTGTGCAAGTTGACAATTATTGAAACAACAATAATATAAAATATCAACGCAACAATTATTGAATCAATAAAATAAAATATTGAACAAAGAATTACCGTAATAATTATTGAGTAGTTAGCCTTCACGTAAGAAGCAATAATTCCAAAATAATGTGCAATACCACGTGATCTTCGCAACCACGCCAGACATCAGATTTTTAACCACCGGTAATCCAACAAAGTTAATTCAGAATTTATTACGCATTATTTATAAAAAACTCAAACTTGTCGCTTTCTTCATCCAATAGTTATTCTATTATGGGGACCATTAAATGGATGCGCCCAATATACGAATATTCTCCGACAAAGAAGAATATTCCACGACCAAACGAATATTCCCGGCACAACAATGAGTATTTTATAGCCACTTGCTTATTTTGAAAAAATTTCATATCTCACCCTTAACTTTAACTTTTTATCAATTTAACCATTTACCTAATAGTAATTATAAGAAAAATTGAATACTTTTATTTCATAAAATTCGGGGTCTTACAATCTCCCCTTCTTATGAAATTTTGTCCCCGAAATTTACGTACCTGGTATTTCAAAGAGTTGAGAATACCTTGCTTTCATTTCAGATTCCATCTTCCCTGTCCTCATGATTTCTCCATTTCTCATCTCCTGTATTTCAGATATCATTCTAGAATACAGCTTCAAAACAAATGTTAATTGACATATCACAATTTGTCAACTTAAGTAAGAAAATTCAGCTTAGGTAGGACACATACTAGTGAAGGATATTACTCGTCTCTCCCTTCCTAGTTCTAATCCCGGATTTCCGCTAGAGATTATATCCCTAAGCTCTGATACCAACTGAGACGCCCCCAAAATAGGTCCAATTCATCTAACCCATTCTGAGTCGCCAAATACATGGTACAGAAAACAACTACAACTTTATTACTACAATTGTTGTGTAAAATACAACAACACATATACTGTGAGTTTTAATACCAACTGTGACTTATGTCCCAACTATGGACAACACCTCACATTGATACCTTACATAAAGGTACAGTCAATAACTGTTTTAGAAATTTATATAAACAATAATTATAACCATGTTGATCAATTCACCTTTGCTCTTAAGCTAAAAATATTCAATTGTAAATTCAATGGTCATGATCATACCAGTCAACAATTCATCTTTGCACTACTGGCCAAAGAGAACCCATAGTCACGATCATACCAATAATCTACCTATCTTTACACTTAAGTCAAAGAGAAATCTCATCACCGTGATTATAAAAATGTTATATATGATAATAAAAATAATACGATCAACAACTGCATTTAATTTCAAGAGTAATATTCATGAATTAATGATTTCATAACACCTTAATCCAAATGTTATAAATCATTTAATAATTTTCATAATCTAATATTATTAATATTACCACAATATTTTAATCATTTCTTAAACTTATAAACAATTTATTTTAATTGTTTACACTTTACCAATTAATGCATTTAATCATCCTAAAATGCCAAAATCATAAACTTTCATCACCAATAACCAAAACCCTCATCAAAAATCTGCATATACCTTATATAGGATTTCCAAGCCATAAAATTCTATTTTTCAATTTTGTTACTTCACATAACATATTTAATTCATTTACTCATAACTAGTCCATTTTCATGAAAAATACCAAATCAATTCCAAAAATAATTCTTTTCTAGGATTTAGCAGAATATAGTCCCATATTGAACATATATTTTTCTTAGAATTTTTAAAATTCATTTACTATTTTTCACATGGCCAAAACTGCCGAATATTTAGACAATTATCAAAAATTGTACTTTTGTCCAAAAATTCCAAAATTTTCAGAATATACTAATGTTATATAGATGTACTCCCAATAAAAATTTCACCAATTTTGGAGTTAACCACAAGGAGTTATAAGGGTTTACTTTTAAAATAGTCTTTTCTCATAAAATTCATAACTCCTAATATATCCATCCAAAAATTGCCATTTTTGGACACAATCGAGAAAACTCATTAAAATATCATTTCAAATTTTTCCAGAATTTTTGAAGGTCAGAAAAATTACGAAACTGAAGAAACATAATAACCCTTAAAATCCTGTACCTCAAAAGGCGTGATTTCCGATCGGAATATCTGATATAATGACAAGAAGGAAAGTTGCACTCATTAGCAACTCTCAAAGTATCAAAATACTCACAAAATACGCTCGATAATATAGAGCGAGAAAGAGAGAAAGCTTATGTTTCTGGTGTGATTTTCAATTCTAATTTAGTTCTCTATTTATAGGAAATTGTTAGACGCAAAGCATTTTGACCTCGCTACCGATGGCTTTACTCGCTACTATTACCACCCACCACATTTGAATTATAATTTCAAAGACATCTCTTCACCAACCATAGGTGGGGCCCACGCGATTCTAGAATTTTCCACCAAAATGATAAATTCAAACTTCAACAATTTCTCAACCAAACCACTCTTAAAATTCATAACAATTTATACGCTCATTTTAATGGTTCAAAATTTGTGCACATATACTCAACTTATATATGTATAACATATCCAAAATCACAACGATCCAACTATTTGATTAAAAATTATAACTCACGCAATATATCACACGAACACTGGTTTGATTTTTAATACCTCATTTCCGACAAAAATACTTATAAAATACCTCAACATTAATTCCTTCATTTATAACCACATAAATAAATAAATCCATCATTTATATCTGCATCAAATAAATATTTCCTTATCAATAATTAATTATTCACAAATAATATTACAGAATCACAATAATGACAACCAAAAGCGCTCCTCAGAAAGAGGGGGCTTTTCAATAACGATTTCTCCTTACTGGCGCGCAATTAGGTGACCAAAACTCTCCTTAGACAGACCTTTCTAGACATTGCCAATAATGCTATCGAATAATATTATTCAAATAATATGAATTATTGATATGATAATGAGAAATATTGTGCAGTGAAAATTATTGAAACAACAATAATATAAAATATCAACGCAGCAATTATTGAATCAATAAAATAAAATATTGAATAAAGAATTACCGTAAAAATTATTGAGTAGTGCCTTCTTAACGTAAGAATCAATAATTCCAAAAATATCGCGGTAATACCATGTGATACCGTGCAACCACGCCAGACATCAGATTTTAACCATCGGTAATCCAACAAAGGTTAATCAGTGAACGATTACGCCGTTATTTATAAAAACTCGAACTTTTCGTTTTCTTCATCCAATAGTTATTCTGTTATGGGGACCACAAATATCGCTACTGTCAGCATTTAATATTCTCCAACAAAGAAGAAATATTCCACGACCAAACGAATATTCCCCGACAACAATGAGTATTTTATAGCCACTTGCTTATTTTGAAAAAATTTTCATATCTCACCCTTAACTTTAACTTTATATCAATTTAACCATTTACTGAATAGTAATTATAAAAAAAAATTGAATACTTTTATTTCATAAAATTTGGGGTCTTACATTAAAAATATGGAGACATTATTTATACAGGGAAAAATGTGAGATATATACGGACCATAAAAGTCTAAAATATATCTTCACACATAAGGAGTTGAATATGAGATAGAGAAGATGGTTGGAGTTGATAAAAGATTACGATTGTGATATCTTATATCATCTGGGGAAAGCAAATGTAGTAGTCGATGTGCTAAGTAGGAAGGGTAGAGAAAAGCTGTCAATGTTAACGACTCAAAATGAGTTAGTAACAGAGATGGCGAGGATGGAGTTAGAAGTAAAATTACCGGGAGAAGCAGTAGATATGTTATTCTCAATGGAGACTCAACCGACAATAGTGGAACTGGTTAAGGAAGTGCAATTAGGCAACGAGGAATGCGAACGAATGAAGAAGAGGATGTAAGATGAAGAGAAGACTAAGTACAACATCGATAAGGAGAGATTGCTTCATTTTGAAGGAAGAATTTGGGTTCCAAATAATTCTGAGTTAAAAGAAGAGATAATGAGTGAGGCCCATAGTTCGAGGTACTCGATACATCCGGGTAGTACTAAGATGTATCAAGACCTTCGACAGAACTTTTGGTGGCCAAACATGAAGAGAGAGATAGCAAAATATGTTAGTAAGTGCTTAACTTGTCAAAACGTTAAGGCTGAACACCAACGACCTAGTGGGTTGTTGCAATCATTATAAATTCCTGAGTGGAAATGGGAGCATATCACAATGGACTTTGTGGTGGGACTTATTACACCCCCAAATCCGGGTATCTTCCAACCCGATAGATGGTGCAACACGGTACTCATAATCATACATTCATTCCATTGAAACAAAACACAATGAGTGTATTAACTATATTTTTATTACATTCATAATAAATCCTTTCACAGGTTCAGAAACCGAATGCATTATTCATTGTTCATAAGTATAATATATACGAGCATACTAGTCTATTACAATATAACTAACTATCCATTTTAGACTTGCCTTTATCTTTCTTAGAACTCTCAATTCGTTCGGCCTTAGCTGCAATCATATAATTTAAGCAAGAAGTGAGCATAACTAGCTCAACAAGTCTAACAAAGGATAATAAAAATACCACGTCGAGAATTATATGAATATCTTCCATAACAAAATAAATAGCTATGAAGTACTATGAAACATTGACTAGCACTTCTCATTTCATAATAACAATTCCAAAGTATATATAATAGCTTATGAATTCTGAACTGGTTGAAAGACCATGAACATACTCTTTTTTGTTTTCATACATGAAAAGGACAACCCAGCACTAAGACCGTAAGTCCAATATTTCTTATGAGCACTTCTAGGTGATCAGCCTATAGTACTCAATGTTGATCAACACTCATCCGTTAAACGTATTATGTTTAAGTTTTGGCAACCTCACGTGCCCATCAAATAATCGATGAAAAATATATTTGTTTATTCATATACTAACATACCTTTGAATGCGTACCACATACTTGGCATAGGATAGAGTTAATAGTTCTATATCGAAAGACTTGTAAATAAATCAATCTAACTCTTAAGAATAGTCTAGCTGAGTTAAAACTGGCATCGACCCTTTTGTAAAACAATTCATGCATCTTAGAAAATGAATCATAGAAAACTTGGCTAACACGAAGGTTAGACAAGCGTTAAGAAAATATGCCTTCAAGCGTATTCGAATATAATATTCAATAGTTCTCAGTCTTCACATAATCTACATGATATATTCACATAGCACACTATAATTAGCTACCAAACAATCTAATCACATTGTTATTACCAACTTCTTTCTCTTCTATGTCTTAAAGAAATTTATTTGATTAATAAATGTCAATTCGACTTACTATCCTTCATTACAGCTTGTTAACGTTCTTATGTTATTAACTGAGACTCAATCATCATTGGTAAAGTACCAATGTTGAATACAATTTACTTTCTTAATCTTTACATTCTTTGTTTAATTACTAGTTAAACAACTATAAATTTCTAAGGTCATCACTATATATGTGATATAGGACTGGTCTTAATATGTATATGAAGTACATACATGTTCTACTATTCATTTTCAAACAGTTGGGATTACAAAACCTAACTTGCCCAACATTTCTACACAACCGACGCTGTGGCGCCAATTAGCAGTGTGTCCTACCCGGTCTCGGTGCTGCGGTGCAAGATCTTAGTGTACTAGTGGCACTGCGACGCCACTCTTCAGTAGCAAATTTTCCTTTATCTGGTGTTACGGTGTGGCGTTTAATACTTGGGTTGGCGCTGCGGCGCCTCTCCTGAGCCTCACTTGGTTTTGACAGTTTGATTTTTCTATGAACTTCCTAGGCTCATAACTTATTCGTTTTACATCCGAATTGGCTCATTCAAAAGACATTAGCTTCTAAATCATGGGCACTATGATTTCATCAGAAAATATTTTATTTTTGAATCTTTTAACATGAAATTCACCTATTAGTTCATTATTAACCATTTGTTTATCGTTCGTGAGCATTCAAAGCTCATTTTCTTCGTTCTAAGTAAGAATTCGACGATTCTTGAGTCCATGACTCTTGAATACCTTATCTCACGTGATGCCACTAAAAACCAAAGTTTCTAAGTTACACGACAACTTTTGACTACTAATCCGAGATTTCTACATTTTCAACGTTTAACGCCGAATCTCGAAAATTTTGCCATAACTTCGTTACTCGTGTTCTATTTGCCAAATCAAATGGAACAATTCCATTGATTCATCATCTACATCCTAACCAAGCAATATGCACATACCCTATCAATGATGGTTTTTAATTTGTCCATCAACAACCAAGTTAACGTTCAAAGGTTTCTTCGGTTTAAACTTACGTAAACACTTACGATTTCTACTTAAACATGACTTATAAATGTTTTAATCATTAATAACCATCCTTATTCCTCCGAAAGAGACATGCTCCATCAATCTATGATTCTCTATGAAAAATAAATCAAAAAGATCGAAGACTAATGTTTACGAAATATTACCTTTTCGTTCTTCGTGTTCTTGCTAAAACTCTTATGATTTGCTTTGGATTGCTCTTGATTACTTGTTTCTAGCTCTTTCTCTCTCTCAAATTATGTTGGCTAATGTTTGTAATTTAACAAATGAACTAGCCAAGCTTCTTTATATAGAAAAATCTAATGGAGGGCAAAATGGTCAATTGGTCACTTCCATACTATTCATCACCTCCGTAACAATTTAGCCACCAAGTAAGCACTTTACATGGTGGCCAAGTGGCTGGCCGACATGCCCCATGGTTCTTCCCCATGGGTTTTACCCATCCGATGACCCATCGATTTGATCCGCGATTCGATTTCTTGGATCAAACTTGATTTAACCTAACATTGGGCCTTAACTTGGTTTTGCTTACACAATTCTTTGGGATTGATATAATCCAAGTCCAATTGGATTTTACAAAGTCCTTAAACTCACAGTCCATTAAGAACTAATCGTATTCTATGCGTATAACTCACGTATTCTCTTAGTTTAGTATTCATACGATATTCGTATTATACGTCGTAACGTATATCGCACGTATAATAACCCTAATCATTATACACATTACATTTCCTTCTCAGAAATCACTTTCCCTAACCCTTAGGTTTTAAGTCCACAGGTGAAAACTTCGTTTTCCATAACTGAAATATTATTGGATATTCCATCTCGTCTTAGAATTCTATCATTATGCGTTTCTCAGAATTTTAAACTTAATTCCCGAGCAGAAACAAATGAATAGTGCTTTTACAGAAATTTCTCGGAAAACTTTTATTTTTGTCATAAAAATTCAAAATAATTAATTCTAGCACATAGCCAGAATCCTAACCACATCCACACATTCTAGATCATAGAACGACCTTCAAATAGCTTACTCACATAAATAATCAATTAAATTCATTTAATCCACATAATCAAATAAAAATTTAATTCATTTAAAAATTTGATTTTCTCGAGCGTTACATTCTCCCCTCTTATAAGAATTCTGCCCCCAGAATCTCGCTATAATTACATAAACAAATGAGAAAAATTTTCCTTCATTTTACTTTTGAGTATATGTTCCATTTTTGGAGGTAAAGCTACTTCATAAGCTACCTCTCCTACCCTTCTTAAAATTTCAAAAGGTCCTATAAACCTTGGACTTAACTTCCCTTTTCTTCCCAAAACGTATCTTCTCTTTCCAAGGCGATACTTTCAGAAAGATATATGAACCTATTTCAAATTCCCTCTTCTCTAGGTGAGGATTTGCATACTTCTTCTGCCTATCTTGAGCCGCTACCAATCGAGTACGTATTAACTTTACCATGTCCGCCGTCTGTTGTACCATCTCAGGTCCCAACATCCGACGTTCACCTACTTCATCCCAACACAGTGGAGTTCTACACTTCCTCCCATACAACGCTTCGTAAGGCGACATGCCTATACTAGCGTGAAAACTATTTTTGTACGCGAATTCCACCAAAGGTAGATGTTCATCCCAACTCCCCTTAAAATCCATAACACAAGATCTTAACATATCTTCAAGCATTTGAATTGTCCGTTCACTTTGTCCATCCGTTTGAGGATGATACGCCGTACTCAATTTCAACTGCGTTCCCATTTGCTCTTCCTCCAAAAGTTAGATGTGAATCGTGGATCACGATCTGACACAATCAACACAGGTACTCCATGTCTTGAAATAATTTCTTTGACATACAGTTTAGCTAATTATTCTAGGTTATACCTAACTCCTATTGGTAAAAAGTGATCCAATTTCGTTAACCGATCCACTATTACCCAAATTGCATCTTTTCCTTTCCTTGTTGTTAGAAGTCCCACCACAAAATCCATTGTGATATGCTCCCATTTCCACTCTGGAATTTCTAATGATTGAAACAACCCACTAGGTCGTTGGTGTTCAGCCTTAACTTTTTGACAAGTTAAGCACTTACTAACATATTCTGCTATCTCTCTCTTCATGTTTGGCCACCAAAAGTTCTGTCGAAGGTCTTGATACATCTTAGTACTACCCAGATGTATCGAGTACCTCGAACTATGGGCCTCACTCATTATCTCTTCTTTTAACTCAGAATTATTTGGAACCCAAATTCTTCCTTCAAAACGAAGCAATCCCTCCTTGTCGAGGTTGTACTTAGTCTTCTCTTCATCTTCCATCCTTTTCTTCATTCATTCGCATTCCTCGTTGCTTAATTGCACTTCCTTAACCCGTTCCACTATGGTTGGTTGAGTCTCCATTGACAATAACATCTCTACTGCTTCCTCTGGTAATTTAACTTCTAACTCCATTCTCGCCATCTCATTCATTAACTCATTCCAGAGTCGTTAACATCGATGCCTTTTCTCTACCCTTCCTACTTAGCGCATAGGCTACTACATTTACTTTCCCCAGATGATATAAGATATCACAATCGTAATCTTTTATCAACTCCATCCATCTTCTCTGCCTCATATTCAACTTCTTCTGTGTGAAGATATATTTCAGACTTTTATGGTCCGTGTATATCTCACACTTCTCCTCGTATAAACAATGTCTCCATATTTTTAAGGCAAAAACTACAGCTGCCAATTCTAGGTCATGAGGAGGATAAGCCTTCTCAAAATCCTTCCACTGACGTGACGCATACGCAATGACCTTGCCATGCTGCATAAGCACGCAACCAAGTCCTCTATGCGAAGCATCACTATACACTATGAAATTTCCCGTATCATCTGGCAAAGATAATATAGGTGCCACTTAACCTCCTTTTTAGTTCCTGAAAACTATTCTCACACTTCTCCGTCCATACATACTTTACTGATTTCCTTGTCAAATTCGTCAATGGAGTAGCTATTTTAGAAAAGTCCTGGATGAACCATCTACAGTATTCTGCTAACCCTAAAAAACTCTGAACCTCAGTTAGCATTTTTGGTTGCTCCCACTCATTAACTTCTTTTACCTTCACTGGATCCACGGAAATGCAATCTTTATCAATAACATGTCTTAAAAACTTCACTCGTTCAAGCCAAAATTCACACTTCATGAATTTTGCATACAACTTCTCCTTCCTTAATGTTTCCAACACTATCCTAAAATGTTTAGCATGATCTTCTAGCGTCTTAGAATAGACTAGAATATCATCAATGAACACTACAACAAACTTGTCCAAATATTATTTGAACACTCTGTTCATCATGTCCATGAATGCGGCTGGTGAATTAGTCAACCCAAACGACATAACCAGAAACTCATAATGACTATAGCGAGTTCTGAACGCCGTCTTAGGTACATCCTCTTTCCTTACTTTCAACTGATGATACCCCATACACAAATCTATTTTAGAAAAATACTTTGCCCCTTTCAACTGATTAAATAGATCATTGATCCTGGGTAGTGGGTATTTATTCTTAATTGTTAACTTGTTCAACTCTCGATAGTCGATACAAAGTCGTAACGACCCATCCTTCTTCTTTACAAACAATATCGGTGCTCCCCACGGAGACACACTCAGTTGAATGTACTTCCTATCTAATAGTTCCTGTAGTTGAACCATTAACTCTTTCATCTCTACTGGCGCCACCTATATGTTTCCCTTGAAACTGGTGACGTACCCGGTAACAGATCGATCACAAACTTGACCTCCATATCCGGCGGAAGACCCAGTAATTCCTCTGGAAATACTTCCGCGAACTCTTAAACTATAGATATCTGTTCTAATGATGCTCCCACTCTTTGGGTATCCACAATATGGCATAGATATCCTATACACCCCTTCCTCAACATTTTCCTAGCTTGTGTCATCGTTAGACAATAAGAGCGTCTCGGTGATTTACTACCGAAGAACACTACCTTGGTTTTCTTAGAAAGCCGAAGGTTCACACTTTTTCTATGGCAATCTATTATAGCCTTATGGTTAATCAACCAATCCTTACCAAGAATTACATCAAATTCTTTCAACCTTACCAGTACCAAATCTACCGATAATTTATTACCTCTAATATCTACGCAACAGTCCCTATGAATATGTTCAATGGGAATTATCTCTTCGTTTGCTACCTTAACGTCTAAAGGTATTTCTAGCTTTTCAGGGAATAAACCTAATTGCTTAGAAAATCCACATGCTATAAAAGAACAAGTAGCACCCGAGTTAAATAACACATAAGCATTTATTTCATTGACTGGAATGATACCTTCTACTACATCCGTTGATGCAATCGCATCTTGGATAGTCATATTAAAAGTACGGGCTGAGGGTCTACCCGTCGATGGTGTTGGTCCAGTAATGGCTAACTTACCACTACCAGAACCCTTAATACCCTCTACCCCTTCTTCGGGCAATTTCGTGCCATGTGATCCATCGACCCACAAACAAAATAGCCATGGTTTTTCTTAGGATTAGGATAGTTGGGTGATATATGTCTCTCCTGCCCATAGTTGTAAAAAACTAATTTTCCCTTTAGACAGACTCCCAAATGAGTCTTTTCTCTTGTCTTTCATGCCTCTATCATACGTTTAGGATTCCTTTATTTTACCCCATTATTCCCAGAGTTAAAACTCTTCTTTTTTGGCATGCTGACTACCACTGGCACCCTCTGCCTTGATTCCTCCCTCTCCTTTGCTCTTATAATTCTTTCTCTCTTTGTGGTATTGGGTGAATGCCCCACTACCACCTTCTGCTATAATTGCCTTTTCCAGAATGGTCCCATAGGAAGAACTCTGGAACACAAAAATCCTACTATACAGCCAGGGTTTCAGGCCCTGCTCAAACCTACGAGCCTTCCTCTCTTCAGTGTCCACTTCTCGAAGAATACCTTCTTGAACAGTTCCCACGTAACCGTATCAGTTCTAGTCCCACCCTGGTGAGCCTCCAACCAAAAGTTAGCTTCCCCTTTCATTATGTAAGTTGCAAAAGAAGTCTTTGTGCCTCAGCTACGTTTGTAATAACAAACGCATTTTCTATTTCTTTCACCCATGTCTGGGCCTTTATTGGGTCCGTCGTTCCCTTGAACTCCGGCGGTCCAACACTTTTAAACTCTTTAAAGGTAGTCGTTCTGGCTACCCTAGGTCCCGCGGGTGCTCTACCCCCTGTTTAGTTAAATGCAACCATTAATAAATTAACGAACTCTTGCATAGGGTTATTCTGAGCCCCTTTGTAAGACCCCGAATTTTATGAAATGAAAGTATTCAATTTTATTACAATTATTATTTTATTTCGTAAATGGTTAAATTGATAAAAGGTTAAAGTTAAGGGTGATATGTGAATCTTTTTACAAAGTAAGCAAGTTGTTATAAAATATTCATTTGGTCGAGGAATATTCTTTTTGTCGGGGAATATTCGTACGACGACACAATTATTGGTGGACCCTACAACGGAAGTATTGTCGTAGTTAGAAAACGATAGAATTATCATTTTATAAAAATAATGGCAAAAGTGTTACCGTTAAAACTGTTGAACTACCCGATAGTAAAGTAAAAATACGATGTCGCTGTGGTTGCATAGTAAATACACCGGTATTGATTATTGATGCTTACGTAAGAAGTCACTCAGTTATACTCAATTATTGCTATAATAATTATTGCATCATATCTCTCATATTATTGATTCAATTATTATCACAGTATCATCTGTATAATATGTTATATTATTAAATCAATAATTGAGACGGAAAAGTTGTTCATATTATTATTTGCAATATTGACAATGTCTAGAAGTTTTGTCAAGGAGAGGTTTGGTCACCTAATTACGCGCCAATAAGGAGAAATCCTTATCGAAAAGCCCCCTCTTTCCTGGGAACGACCTGGTTGTTAAATATTGTGAATTATAATATTAATGATGAATAAGTTCGTGTTGATTAAAGATGAAATTAATAGTTCCATTGTGTTGGAATTATTAGTGTTGGTGGAAATCGACATTTATTTCGATAATATTTGATGTCTGGAGGTTATATTGACTAATCGAGTAACTAACCGGATAAATGAGCAATTAATTGCTATTGATTCACATGATTATAACTATTTGTTCACATGTGTGTACTATTGATTCACATTCATTTACTATTAGGGGAGTTGGTGCAAGATTGATAATACTTGCATGACTAAGTTAAAATGGAGGTATAGATGGAGGTACTATACTGTAATTCGTATTTTCACATGTCTAGAACTATTGATTCACATGATTTACTATTAGGGGAGATGGTGCAAGTTTGATAATACTTGCAGGACTAAATTAAAAATGAATAAAAAGAGGAAGGTATTATACTGTAATATTTCGTGTCCCAAAATGTGCAATTATTGAAATTATATTTTCCTATAAATAGAAGCTCATTCTTCCTTCATTTTCACCAATTCACTAAAGCTATAGAGCAATTATTATAGAGAAAAATTATAGAGAGAAAGAAGAAGAGAAGTCTGCTACCTCACTATTCCAGTATCCAGTCTTCTTTTGAGGTAAGGGGTATTATTCTTTCGTATTCATGAAGAGAGTTATTTTCTTTCAATACTCATAAGGGTTGTTATTCCATTCTTTATTATTATGTTGGAATAACCAGTCTATGCGAAGTACAGCATACATGGTGAAATTCTTCTGTTATTTTATTCTTTATTATTACATTGGAATAACTTGTCCGTATGCGATCTATCGCATGCCCGGTTAATTATCGTTGTTATTCCATTCTTTATTATTACATTTGGAATATCCTGCTTGTGCGGATTACGCGCTTGACTGGTTCCATTCTTTATTATTACATTTGGAATATCCTGTGCATGCGGATTACGCATGACCGGTTCCATTCTTTATTATTACGCTGGGGAATAACTCGTCATGTATGCGCCTATCGCATGCATGGTGAATTCTTCATTATTCCATTCTTTATTATTACGTTGGAATAACTTTTGTCTATGTGGATTACTCAAGATGCATGGTGAATGATCCTTCAGATTCATTCTTTATTAAATTGTGGAAATGATCTGTCTATGTGGATTACCGCATGGCAGGTGAAAATCCATTTACAGTTTCGTATATTCTTTTATACTCATCTCGGATATCATTTCTTTTGTACTCGTCATGAAATATCATTTTCTTTGGTATTTTTCTATTACGAGTTACTATTCATAAGTTACTATTCACCCAGTTACTATTCTGGTATTATTCACTCGGGTATTCGGGGTACTTTTCGTGCCGGAGTATTATTCACGGCTACTATTCATGGGTTACTATTCACCTGATTACTATTCACTCTAGTATCATTCATTCGGTATTCAGGACACTTTTTAGGTGTTTGGGGATACTATTCACGGGTACTATTCTGAAAGTACTATTCACGAGTACTATTCAATTAAATATATATTTCTTTTCTGTCCAAATTATTTTTGGTACATGAATATTATTTTTGAATTTTACTCTACAAAGCACTATCATGTTGACAATTTAGACGTTATTGATTCTTGGATAAATTAAATTATAAATCTTTAAAATTTATCCTTGAACTTGTTATATTGAATTATTATGTCATTGTCATCATCCTCATGCTTATATTGTGATTAAAGTCATCTTTGGCTTACGTGCATAGATGGACTTGGTATGATTATGACCAGGGATTATTCGGTATAATCATGATCATAATGTGACGAATGATGTGGTAAAAGTCCTCATTGGCTTTGTAGTTCATTGATGGACGATTGTTGGTATGATTATGACCGAGGATTATTCGGTATAATCATGACCATTGATGATTACATGAATATCCTTGGCGTTAGTGCGGGATGATTCGATTTTATTTATTAAGTTTAGTCTCAAATGATAAAGTTGATGAAAAACTTTTTAAATCATAAAAGATAGTAGATTTTATGCTCTACTTGACTCTTCTAATGGATTGCTTATTTCCGCTGCAGTTGTTGATCTAAAACTTGTTGTCTATTGTATTCTATCAGTTGTTATACTGTTGAAGGCTAAGGATATTTATTCTGCATTATCTTAGTCATAATATTTCTTATTGGGCTAGTTGAGCTCACCCTTTCTTTCATTGTTTTCTTCAGGAAATGAGAATATAGCTAGGAAGAGTTGGGGAATGGAGAGATGGTCCAGGATAAATGGCTTTAATAGTCCTCACTATTCTATGGAACAATGTGATAATAATTGTAATGAGGATACCATTGAGTGTGGATATTGTCTAGATGACAATATTCTTGTTTAAACTCTCAGCTATGTTTTGTCGTATTTTACACGACTGTTGTATAATTAAGTTGTATTTGAATTTATGTACCATGTATCTGGCGACTCAAGATGGGTGATGTATGCCTATTTTGGGGGCGTCACAGTTGGTATCAAAGCTTAGGAATATGATCCCTGGCTGAGATGTGAGACAAGAACTAGGAGGGGAGAGACGGGGAATTCCTTCGCTAGTATGACCTACCTAAGTTTATTTGATATTTAATTGGTCGGTCAGAATATAGGGATAATATGTGATATGTTAATTAACCCTTGTTTTGTGACAGTGTTTGTAAATGGCATCTGAAAATGTTGAGATCAGCAATGAAGCACATGAGACCGTTGAGTCACCAACAATCAATACCCAAGATAATGTGCAACAGGAAGACAATAATCCTCAGGTAAAGAACAACACCGATCAGATGATGAACGATGGGATGTTCATAGGCTTTATGCAATTCATACAAAATCAGGCGAGATAGACTCCTATTCATAATGCAGGTGGGAACAATGGCAACCCACGGCTGGTCACTGCTAAGCAGTTCAAGAAGCTGGGACCGCCGAAGTTTTTGAGAAAGCTAGAACCACTTAAGGCAGAGACGTGGTTAAAGCAGATCACCAAGATATTTGATGTCTTGGGATGCTCCGAGGAGCAAAAGGTTCCCTTTGCCACCTTTATGTTGCGTGAAGAGGCTGATCATTGGTGTAAATCTGTAAAACGTACCCAACCTGACACATTCAAGATGTCTTGGGAGAAGTTCCAAGAGCTATTCAATGACAAGTACTTTCCCAAAAGTATTTGTCACATGAAGGAGGTGGAGTTTATCAAGTTGGAACAAAACAATATGACTGTGTCGCAATACGAGGCTAAATTTACGGAGTTGTCCCGATTTGCATCCCATTTGGTTGATAATGAGGCGCGAATGACGCGAATGTTTCTAAGAGGCCTGAAACCTGAAATACATCAATACCTCATTCCTCACAAACTTTATTTATATTCTGATGTTGTGAATAGGGCTCAGTTATTGGAGCGCGATAATGAGTCAACATAACCAAAAGGTAACGACCAACAACACGATAATAATCGTATAGGTGGCAACGGCCATCGGAACAATGATAACCATCGTGGGGGAAATTATCATGCCAAGAATGGTAACCACTTCGGTGGTAATTATGGCCAAGATAATAGGAGTGGAAATTTCAAGAAGAGAAGGTTCAACAACGATGGAAATATAGCAGCACCAACACGCGTTTTCAAGGAAGGAGAACAACCACCAATTGTATGCTTCAAATGCGGAGGGGAGCGACATATCAATCCAAACTGCGTGATGCAGTCTAAAACATGTTACAATTGTGGAAAAGAAGGTCACCTAGCCCCGATTTTGTCGTGCACCAAAGTCAAGTCCAGCTGGGATGGAGGCACCAAAGGTGGATACGGACAAAACAAAGTCGGTGGTTTCAGGAAGAGCGTTTTTCGTGACTTCTCAAAAAGTGAATAACCCGAACGAATTTAGCACGGGTTAGTTAATTATAAATTCTTACGAAGTCTATACCTTATTAGATATCGGTTCTACCCATTCTTTTATCTCTCTTGCTTGCGCTTAACGTTTAAATTTGACCCTAGAGAAGTTAGACTTTGACTTATTAGTTGAAACTTCGTTAGTAGAAACCTTCGTTACCTCAGCTATTTATAAATCTTATTTGATTCAAATCGACACTTTCACATTACTTGTCGATCTTATCTCTTTGAAAATACTTGCCTTTGATGTAATTTTAGGAATCAATTGGTTAACTACTCATCATACCTTTCGTAAGGTTGTTAGCTTTCATATTCCTAACCAACCTGTTATGCGAATTCAAGCAACCAAACCACTAAAGTCAATCATCGTCATATCAAGACATAAGTAAAGAGCCTCGATCCTTTCGTTGTTGACTTCCTTATGTGGAATGCACCGAAGCCAGACTTTTTGTAGGCGACATTGTGAATGACGATGGCAAGTTGATAGGTATCAATGTGACGTACTATCCAAGTCTTGGATGAGAGTCACAGTTTTGAATGATATTTCTATTGTTAATAAATTTCCTGACGTATTCTCTGAAGACTTTTTAGCCTACCCCTAGAGCGTGAAATCGAATTTTTCATTGACCCCAGTACAAAACCTATTTCTAAAACCCTCAAATATTTCTTCAACTAAAATGAACGTAATATGCGCCAAAGATTTTGGCTCGAGATGTTGAAGATTACGATCGTACCATTCAATATCATCGTGGAAGAGCGAACATGGTAGCTGACGCATTGAGTAGAAGATCATATGTGTTTACGAGTGCGATGTTGTTAACACAACAACCCATTTCGTATAACTTACAAATGATGAAGATAGAGTTAAAGACTCTAGGGACCCACGTAAAGATAACGAATATACGAGTAGAATCGACTTTAATCGATAAAGTTAAAGCCGCTCAAGCTGCATACCCGAATTTGATGAATGTGAAGAAGAAGGTTCAAGAAGGCGTTATCTCAACCCTCAATTTAATTGGCGTATTTGAAATCCTCGATCGAGTAGGAACTATGGCCTATAGACTCATTTTACCGCCAAGTATGTTGCGTGTTCATAACGTTTTTTTTACGTATCGATGTTACGTAAATATGTGGACGAGCCGAACCACATTATTGAATTGGAACTAGATGAGATAGCAGAAGATTTAATGTATGAGGAGATACGTGTTAAAATCTCGGATAAGAAGGATCATATTCGACACTCAAAGGTTATACCTCAAGAGTTAGAATCTGAAATGAGGTCAAGGTATCCTCACCTCTTCGGCATACCAGGTACGTACGTAAATTTTGAGGGCAAAATTTCATAAGGAGGGGAGATTGTAAGACCTCGAATTTTATGAAATGAAAGTATTCAATTTTATTACAATTATTATTTTATTTCGTAAATGGTTAAATTGATAAAAGGTTAAAGTTAAGGGTGATATGTGAAATTTTTTTGTAAAGTAAGCAAATTGTTATAAAATATTCGTTTGGGTCATTGAATATTCTTTTTGTCGAGGGAATATTAAATGCGATGGCACAATCATTGGTGGACCCCTATAATGGAAGTATTGTCGTAGTTAAAAAAATAGAATTATCATTTTATAAAAATAACGACGAAAGTGTTATCGTTAAAGCTGTTGAACTACCCGGTAGTAAAGAAATACGATGTCTACGCTGTGGTTGCATAGTAGCACACTACGGTATTGATTATTGATGCTTACGTAAGAAGTCACTTAGTTATACTCAATTATTGCTCTGATAATTGTTGCATCATATCTCTCATATTATTGATTCAATTATTGTCACAAGATCATCTCAGTATAATATGTTATATTATTAAATCAATAATTGAGACGGCAGAAAGTTGTTCATATTATTATTTGCAAATATTGACAATGTCTAGAAGTTCTGTCAAGAAGAGGTTTGGTCACCTAATTGCGCGCCAATAAGGAGAAATCCTTATCGGAAAGCCCCCTCTTTCTTGGGAACAACCTGGTTGTTAAATATTGTGAATTATAATATTAATGATGAATAAGTTCGTGTTGATTAAAGATGAAATTGATAGTTCCATTGTGTGGAAATTTTAATGTTGGTGGAAATCGACATTTATTTCGATAATAATTGATGTCCGGAGGTTATATTGACCAATCGGGTAATTAACTTGGATAAATGAGCAATTAATTGCTATTGATTCACATGATTATAAATATTTGTTCACATGTGTGTACTATTGATTCACATTCATTTACTATTAGGGGAGTTGGTGCAAGATTGATAATACTTTCATGACTAAGTTAAAATGGACGTATAGATGGAGGTACTATACTGTAATTCGTATTTTCACATGTCTAGAACTATTGATTCACATGATTTACTATTGATTCACATGATTTACTATTAGGGGAGATGGTGCAAGTTTGATAATACTTGCAGGACTAAATTAAAAATGAATAAAAAGAGGAAGGTATTATACTGTAATATTTCGTGCCCCAAAATGTGCAATTATTGAAATTATATTTTCCTATAAATAGAAGCTCATTCTTCCTTCATTTCTCACCAATTCACCAAAAGCTATAGAGCATTTATTATAGAGAAAAATTATAGAGAGAAAGAAGAAGAGAAGTCTGCTACCTCACTATTCCAGTATCCAGTCTTCTTTTGAGGTAAGGGGTATTATTCTTTCGTATTCATGAAGAGAGTAATTTTCTTTCAATACTCATAAGGGTTGTTATTCCATTCTTTATTACTATGTTGGAATAACCTGTCTATGCGAAGTACCACATACATGGTGAAATTCTTACATTATTCCATTCTTTATTATTACTCGTTGGAATAACTCATGCATGGATCTATCGCATGCCCGTGAATTTTGTTGTTATTCCATTCTTTATTATTCATTGGAATATCCCGTCTGCATGCGAATTATGCATGATCCGGTTCCATTCTTTATTATTCGTTGGAATATCCATGCTGTAAGTGGATTACGTATGACCCGTTCCATTCATTATTATTCTGCTGGGAATAACTTTTAATCATGTGGTCTATTGCATGCATGGTGAATTCTTCCATTATTCTATTCTTTATTTTTTGTTGGAATAACTTTGTCTTTGTGGATTACTGCATGCATGGTGAATGATGCTTCAGATTTATTCATTATTAAATTATGGAAATGATCTCGTCTACGTGGATTATTGCGTATGGCGGTGAAAATCTATTTGCGCTTTCAGATATTCTATTATACTCATCCGGGATATCATTTCTTTTGTACTTTCATCGTGAAATATCGTTTTCTTTGGTATTTTTCTGTTACGAGTTACTATTCACGAGTTACTATTCACCTGGTTACTATTCACTCTGGTATTATTCACTCGGGTATTCGGGGTACTTTTTGCGCTGGAGTACTATTCAATAGTTACTATTCATGAGTTAATGTTCACCCGATTATTATTCATTCTAGTATCATTCACTCGGGTATTCAGGACACTTTTCGTGTCGGGTTACTATTCACGGGGTATTATTCCCGAAGTACTATTCACAGGGTACTATTCACCTGAAAAATATATTTCTTTTCTGTCTAAATTATTTTTGGTACATGAATATTATTCTTGAATATTACTCTACAAAGCACTATCATGTTGACAATTTGGACGTTATTGATTATTGGATAAATTAAATTATAAATCTTTAAAATTTATCCTTGAACTTTTTTTATTGAATTATTATGTCATTGTCATCATCCTCATGCTTATATTGTGATTAAAATCATCTTTGGCTTACGTGCATAGATGGACTTGGTATGATTATGACCAGGGATTATTCGGTATAATCATGACCGTAATGTGACGAATGATGTGGTAGAAGTTCTCATTGGCCTGTAGTTTAATGATGAACAGTTGTTGGTATGATTATGACCAGGGATTATTCGGTATAATCATGACCATTGATGATTACATGAATATCCTTGGCCGTGGTACAGGGATGATTCGATTTTATTTATTGTCGAGTTTCAAATGATAAAGTTAATGAAAAACTTTTTAAATCATAAAAGATAGTAGATTTTATGCTCTACTTGACTCTTCTAATGGATTGCTTATTTTCACTGCAGTTGTTAATCTAAAACTTGTTGTCTATTGTATTCTATCAGTTGTTATACTATTGAAGGCTAAGGATAATTTATTCTGCATTATCTTAGTCATAATATTTCTTACTGGGCTAGTTGAGCTCACCCTTTCTTTCATTGTTTTCTTCAGGAAATGAGAATATAGCCGGGGACTTAGCCTGGGGAACAGAGATGGTCCAGGATAAATGGCTTTAGTAGTCCTCACTATTCTATGGAATAATATGATAATAATTGTAATGAGGACACCAATGAGTGTGGATATTGTCTAGATGACAATATTCTTGTTTAAACTCTCAGCTATGTTTTGTCGTATTTTACACGACTGTTGTATAATTAAGTTGTATTTGAATTTATGTACCATGTATCTGGCTACTCAAGATGGGTGATGTATGCCTATTTTGGGGGCGTCACACCCTTGATTATCGTTATGTGATTCCGTTTCCTGATTCCGTTTTCTTCTTCTTGGCGGCATTATTATGATTAAATAAATAAAGTTTCATTATTATCTATTTACTTACTTAGTTATCATTCCAAAATAATAACTCATACCACAACAAAGCACATTAAATAAAAACTTCATATATTAATATGCTTCTTCACAGTTGAAACTATTTACAATTTGCTTCTATAGCCAAAAGCTATTACATTACTATCCCGCGATTGACTTCTACAAAAATTGGGATTTATAAAAAGACTACACTTTAATTATACAAAAGAGGGTTTTACGTCATTACACATATACAAAAAAGATCTACTGATCTACTAACACTGCCTCACAGCATTCTCATGCTTCTGATTCGCTAGAATTGAAACAATATCCCAACTAATAGTATGTCAAGTCTACCCCGACTCAATGGAATAACAAGCAATCACTAGTACAAAACCATGAAAAGACAACACTTAAAAGATGACGTTTTTATAAAAAAATGTTGTGGTGTTTTTTTTACAACGTTTTTTAACAAAACATTGTAGATACATATGAAAAAATGCTATGTATTTATAAGAGAAATTTTTAGTTTTAAATAGTTAACATTTTTAAAAAAAACTTAAAAAACACGAAGCAAAAAAAATGCGGAAGTGAAAATAAAACGCCAGACTCTCTTGTAACACAAAACCCTAGCCTCTCTTCTCTCTCACTCCCTACCTCCACAACCATCAGAAATGGTCATCGCTGTTGCTCGCCCCCTAGTTTCGATTCAAACCCTTGAATCCGATATGGCCACCGACGGCCCCGCCGCCACCAACTCCCTCCCTTTATCGGACGTCATGAAGGCCCCAATCTGTCCCGATCTCGTCAATTCTGTCCACACTCTAATGAGAAATAACTCTCGCCAGCCCTACGCCGTCTCCAGAAATGCAGGCCACCGAACATGCCTTGAGCTCATTATATAATCTAGGGTTTTTATGAGCGTCTCTGTTGGATCTCAAACTGTTGCTAATGATGCCTTTTTCTCAAAAAAATCTAGGGCTTTTACGGTGTTTCCTGGCAATACCCATCTCCTCCTATGTCTTCATCTTCATTAATTTCTTCATTTTCAATTGTGAATTTGGTATTCAGGGTAAAAGAATATTTCAGCTCTACAGTGGTAGACTTGTTCGTAAACGGATTGGTCCAGCTATGCTAAGTGCAGTGCAGAGTTTGGTAATTTTGTCATTTGTTACATAATTTCTTAGTGTTTAAACCTCTCATAGCAGTGTCAATAGTTAGTTTTATTTCCTTACATCTTTACTTGCTAATTGATCAGATGGGTGCTGTTGAAACAAGCTTCGAGGAGGTCCAAAACATTTTCGATGTTGGCGGGGCTAAAGGTTTGGCTGGAGATTCGATTGAGAAAATCCCCAAGATCAGATAGTGTTTGGGCAATTTACCATTTTGGCATCGACCTCGCAAGTTGCCCAACCATGTAATAGTGTCCATAATGCTTATGACTTAGGTTGTTGTGGTTCTGTTTATTCTTTACTACTTTTTCAAGATTTGATCAAAATGTAACTAAAAATTAGCTTAATCCTTTGTGCTTTTATAGCTCATGGAATCACCGAAAAGTCATGAGGAAGAAATGGGTTCTAGCAGTCGTGCCCCTTGCAGTGTTGTACTTTGTATCAGTAATTTCCACGTGGAAACTTAGTTCCCATTTGTTTAGTTTTTTTTGAGTACTTGTCATGACATTAATATAGTAGGAAACAATTTTGCATCCTACTTTCTTATAATTGCATATATTTCAAGGTTAGGAATCAACCAGTGGATCAGGTGGGAACTAACATCTTTTGAAATCCTTGAATTTGTAACCCCGTTCTACTTTTTCATAGACTGCATGTACCCAACCCTGTAAGTTGCTGCTATGAGTGTTTCTGCTAGAGTCTCTCAAGAAATGGGTGTCAAACTTGGACATGAGGTATGCCTTATTTATACAAGTTATTAGTTCTCTAGAAGACCACTCTATGTTGGCTTTTTAGTCAATTTACCTGTAATATGGTTCATATTTGAATACTACTTTAACGTGTTTTAAATGAACTATTTTGGTGTTGTATGCCTTAACATTAGAATATCTATAATTTTGTGCTAATAATGGAGTGGCCCTATGAGATAGTTGTCTGTAATACTGATGTTGCATCCATGGAGTTTTTATTACCTAAATGATCAACCTACATGTCACAGCAATTCCAAAGCGATTTCAACTGTGGCTTTCCCATGAATTTTTAAGAGGTATTAGAAAACTTTTCCTATTAGGTTTGTCTGTGGTGTCATATATTGTTTCACTTGTTTATCAAATCTGATATTGCACTTGTTTATCAATTCTGATATTTCACAGCCAGACAGGCGATTCACTAACAATTATCGTATCCAATTTCAGGTTGGTTACTCCATACGATTTGAAGATTGCACTTCTGAGAAGACAGTTATCAAATATATGACGGATGAAATGTTATTGCTGGAGTTTCTAGGGTAACCTTGACCTATCAAGTTACAGGTGTGCATTTTTAGATGCAATTTAATCGTTGTGCTAGATGATTTTAAATTAAAACTTATTGATTCTGCATTTCAGTGTGGTGATGGTGGATGAGGCCCATGAAGGAACACTTTCAACTAACATTTAGTTTGGTTTGCTTAAGGCGAGAAGAAACTCTGACATGTAAATTTCAATATTTTCTCTAAAAAATGTAATGAAGTGGGAGGTAGAGAAGATACAATTTCTTGCCTGACTAAACTATTGTTTTTGTTGACAGGATATTTCTCGATTTTTTCCTAATCTCAAATTGCTCATCTCTAGTGCAAATCTTGATGCAGATAAGTCTAGTGATTATTTTGATGGTGCTCCAACTTTTAAAGTACCAGGAAGGAGGTTCCCTGTTGAAATAAACTACACAAAATGTCGTTATCATGATTGTTGCATACTAAAATGACAAACACTTTGTATTTCCAACATTTTGAATACCTGCTTCTCCCCCTAACTGAAAGGATAATATATACACTCGTAACACTTGTATACAAGTTAAATATGAAAAAGATAAAGAGTCGTCCATCCCACAAAGTCCTTGACAGCAGAATGCACAAGAATATAGGTTTCTTCAGGCCTCTAACCAAATATTTGCTTCCAATAATTCGTTCTCATCTCTTTTGGACCATCTGCCTTTATGCTCAGCGACTTTTGGTTCTGTTGTTAGGCAACTCATAATCGCTTTGCAACCTAGTTACACTCAATAATTCATCGACTATCTAATAAATCAGTTATGAATTGTCTATGATAGTTCTTTGAGTACCTCAGTGGTAAAACCATTGTGTTTGGTTCCAAGTGTGGGCTCGAGCCATGTTATTTTCATTTACATTCAGTTGCTAATTTGCTAAAAGTGCTAACATGCCTCCAGTATAGACTATAGAGGTAATGTTGTTTTGTAGTTTACTGTCTCTGTGTCTTTAATGTAGAAATTACTCATTTTCTTTTGATTGCTTTAGAAAGTGCTTAAATTTGCTAATGGTAAAATTATTTACTTCTTACTTTGACTTACAAATGCTTTTATGTAGGTTATACTTTAGTTGCTATTATGGTAAATGGGCTAATGCATTGGATGCCCCAATACTTTGCTATGATGTTTTAGAATTAGTCGATCTCCATATCTCTATGATGGATAAATTTGCCATTTTTTTAATGCATTAGAAGGTAGATAATGACATAATGTCATCGGCTGAAGTTTAGAAGCATGAATACGCTGATCACAAGTTAAATAATTGTGAAACACAAATGTCTTATCTCTAGATTATGTTTATGGTGGTCAAGTTGTTGGCTCTTTCTTTATGTTCAATTTCTTTTTAAATGATATGTTTATGTATAATTTAGCTGATCATTCCACCATTTGCAAGCGGCAAACGTCTTGTTCCAGTTGGTATGGGAGATGATGATCAATACATTGAAGATGACTTTACTACATGGTATGACATCTGCTATGCAAATGTGCTAATGCATTGAAGATGACTTTTCTGCATGCATTGAAGCACTTGAAGGTTTGGATTAGTTTTGTAAAGTTTGAGGCACCAGCTATGTTAGAGGATGAGCAAGGGTCAGACTTGCCTGGATGAAGTTCAGGAATCTCTTCATCAACAACAACTGCAATGCCTTCAAAATACTAGAAGTAAATTATCTGATATTATTTACCATTGGTTTATTTTGTGGATGTAATCAAATTCACAATTCAATATAGTAGTAATTTATATTGAAAAATGAATTTGAGATGTATATATGGATAGTTTGGTATCTATTTTGTGGATGTAGTAATTTGAAACTGTAAACGAATGGTATTATTGGGATATATTTTGAATGGTTGATGCATTTTGGCTTTAAATTTAAATGAGAATTTAGACCTTTTTTTAGCTATATATCATGGCATTAGCAGATTGCAGCTGCACTGGTAATATAGGTGAACCACAACTTTTTTTTTCTTTTTAAAAATGTTTTCAAGTCAATCTACAACATTTTCTAAACGTTGTGTAAATGTGTCTAAACGTTGTCGAATATATTAAACTACAACATTTTTAGCCGGAAACGTAGTGGAATCATACCATCTACAACGTTTTCAAGCATCTAATAATTTTTGGAAAACAAATCTACAACATTTTTTTAGAAAAAAACGTTATATAATGTGTCAAATTTCAACGTTTTAAAAACGTTGTATAAAGGGTGTCAAATAGTTGACAACCTTAAATACGACGTTTATGGGATAGAAACCACAACGTTTTTTACACGTTATCTATTTACTATTTTGTAGTAGTGAATTTTCATCTTGAAATCCTCATGAGCATTGTTATGGATGTAGGACATCCGTGCTGTCTTCTGGTCTTTCTCAACCAGTTTCTTACGAAGCTCTACAGCCTCAATCTTATAGTCTCTAGCCTTATCTGTCATAAGCACCTTTTCATCGTGATTTGACTCAAAATCTGCATCTGCAGACTCCTTCGCTTCATAAAAAGCACTAATCTCTTCACTCTGGTTTTGCACAACTGTACACAGTTGCACATTCCAGTCAAGCACTGCCAGATACAATGCTCTCATAGCATCTGGAGGTGTTGACTCTTGTATAGGTACCACCATATTAACCGATGTTACCTCCATATCTTCCTCCACGTCAATCATCATATCAAGGTATGATGCTAAATCCATATCTCCCTCGGAGTAGTCCCCCTCAGAAAAGTACTCCTCTGGCTCCGACTCTTCTAGAATCACTAATGGTACCTTAGCCACTGGCATAGGTACATGCTCTACTCTGTTCACAAACTCTTCGCTCACCACGTGTATATCTCTATACATCAAGCTATTGATGGACATCTACAATAACACATAACATGTTGATTAGTACATAATACACAATAATATAAGCACAAATCACATTTAATTTATTTAGGGTTAATTTCCATCTTTTAAATCTTTCGGTACTGGGTTTCCTCAATACCTTATTAACTCATTCGACTCGAGTTTACTTCGTTCGGACTTTTCCTTCCTTAAAGAGGTTATTAGCTTAAGGTTCTTCCCCCCTTAAGTTTTATAACCTAATGCTCTGATATCAACCTATGATGCTCCCAAATCTGGGTAGCTTCCAACCCGACAGATGGTGTTACACGGTACTCATAATCATACATTCATTCCATTGAAACAACAACACAATGAGTGCATTAACGACATTTTTATTACATTCATAACAAATCCTTTCCCATGTTCAGAAACTGAATACATTATTCGTTGTTCATAAGCATATAAACATACTAGTCTATTACAATATAACTAACTATCCATCTTAGCCTTGCCTTTATCTTTCTTAGAACTATCAGTTCGTTTGGCCTTAGCAGCAATCATATAATTCAAGCAAGAAGTGAGCATAACTAGCTCAACAAGTCTAACAAAGGATAATATAAATACCACGTTGAGAATTATATGAATATCTTCCATAACTGAACAAATATCTATGAAGTACTATGAACCATTGACTAGCACTTCTCATTTCATAACAATAATTCCAAAGTATATATAATAGCATAGGAATTCTGAATCGGTCGAAAGACCATGAACATACTCTTTTCATTTTCATACATGAAAAGGACAACTCGGCACTAAGACCGTAAGTCTGATATTTCTTACGAGCACTTCTACGTGATCAGCCTATAGTACTCTATGTTGATAAACACTCATCCGTTAAACGTATTTACGTTTAAGTTTTGGCAACCTCACGTGCCCATCGACTAATCGAAGAAAAGTACATTTGTTTGTTCATATACAAGCTTACTGATAAGTAGGTTTTATACCCACTTATCCGGTATCTGTTACTTGAATTAGTTGCTTATATTCATGTTCTTAGTTACTTTTCATACATTTTATGTTATTTTGTAGGCTATGACATGACATTGGCATGAAGAAGCAAGGGAAAGCAATTCGAACATCTTTTGGACTAAAATACACAAGCAAGTGCAAGAAGGGAATATTGAAGGACTTTTAACACCAAGTTGGATGCATGTTCTTGGCTTGGAACTTGGATTTTATGGTAACTCTACTTCTTAGCTTCCCGGAACATCTTGAATCATCTCAATCAGAGCTCGGATGTGAGAGTTATGGCCTTTTTATCAACGAAGATCAAAGCTAAGAGTTGTCATGTTTGCCATTTACATAACATCTACTTGAAGCCCGATTTCTACCTTGATCCAATCCGAATCTGTCCATCCTCAAAGAATGAAAGTTGTAGATCTCGTCGTTATCTTCTATTTGATAGGTGGAAGGCCCCGTAACTCCAAGCGGATCAAAAGTTATGACTGTTTTACCAAAGGACGTCGCAATGAGAAAAGCAGACTAGCGCGATCATGCGCCGCTGCCACGACAGTAGCTTACTACATCGATATTCTAAGCTAACAAACTGTATAAACGGCGTTGACTACGCTGTGGCGAAATAATGACTATCGCTAGAAGGCGGGATTTGAGTGAAATTGGGTTATTTGATGTCCAAATTGAGCTAGAATAGGATTCTTAGTTGCCTAACTTGCTAGGATATCTATTAGAACTATAATTACTTGAGTTTAACTTGGAT
This sequence comes from Panax ginseng, assembly GCA_020205605.1. Classification (NCBI taxonomy): domain Eukaryota; kingdom Viridiplantae; phylum Streptophyta; class Magnoliopsida; order Apiales; family Araliaceae; genus Panax; species Panax ginseng. The sequence continues at coordinate 84,271,034 of CM035139.1, read as the reverse complement.
TGAGAGGCTAATTCTAAGACTTTATAACATCCCTCTTGGGATAGATTTCTAGAAGGAAATTCTTTACTTTCTTTCTTAGATTAGGAACCCTAGATTAGATTAGGATTGAAGATTGAAGCTATTGATTATCATTGGAGAATCAGATTGGAAGCAAGAGAATGCAGATTTGTTTATCTCAATTCTAATATCTTTTCTTATTTATTTGTATCTTTTTAATGCTTAATCAATTGTGGATGATGGATTCTAGTTTATTTATGAATTAAACTCTATTTTGAGATTACTATGGATCTTATTTGTGTAGTTTACTTTGATATGCTTCTTTGTTAGTCTTATTAGCTATATTTGGATTGTCTATTATGATTTGAACTTAATTGCTTAATTGCCCAGCAAACAATTACCGTGATAATCTATATGAACTCGAGAGATGAAGTATAGATTTAGATATGATCATGATAGCATGTGTTTGTGATTTCTGCATGGATGGAATTCATGATTCGTGTTTAGGATAGAGATATACCTTTACGCCATATGTAGTCTAATAAGAACTTGAACTTAAACCCTTTTTAATTGTAATTCACATAGAGATATAGTGGGTTAGTTAATTAGGGTGTTCAAATTGATTCTATCATCTGTGGATTTGATTTGATATGAGTATGGTGCATTGAGAGATGGCCATATTTTACTTTCGTGTTCTTGATTAACAATCCAGTATAAATAATTTGGCTTAACAGGAAGTGTGTTGATTTAAATGTAACAATAAGTGAAATTGTAATCTCAAGTCTTCAATATCTTGTTTCATTCTAGGGATAGTTAGTAATAGTTTATTTAATTATTTTAATTTAAATTATTAAATCATTTGTTTAAATAAGATTGAGTTGGTCATGGGTTAGTACTTGGTGATTTTTATTAAATAATTCTCTGTGAAAACGATACTCAACTTATCATTTTATTACTTGTTGACCACGTATACTTTCATGTTGTGTGTAATTAGATTTTACCCAACACTTACCTTTGAATCCGTACCAAATACATGGCATAGGATAACATTAATAACTTTATATCGAAAGACTTGTAAACAAATCAATCTAACTCTTAAGAATAGTCTAGCCGAGTTAAAACTGGCATCGACCCTTTCGTAAAACAATTCATGCATCTCAGAACATGAATCACATAAAACTTGGCTAACACGAAGGTTAGACAGACGTTAAGAAAACTTGCCTTCAAGCGTCTTCACATATAATATTCAATAGTTCTCAGTCTTTACAAAATATACATGATATATTCACATAGCACACTGTAATTAGCTACCAAACAATCTAATCACATTGTTATTACCAACTTATTTCTCTTCTATGTCTTAAAGGAATTTATTTCATTAATAAATGTCAATTCGACTTACTGTCCTTCATTATGGCTTGTTAACGTTCTTACGTTATTAACTGAGACTCGATCATCATTGGTGAAGTACCAATGTTGAATACAATTTACTTTCTTACTCTTTACATTCTTTGTTTAATTACTAGTTAAACAACAATAAATTTCTAAGGTCATCACTATATATGTGATATAGAAATGGTCTTAACATGTATATGAAGTACATAGATATTCTATTATTCGTTTCCAAACAGCTGGGATTATAAAACCTAACTTGCCCAACATTGCTACCTGGCAAAAGCCTGTCATGCCCGATTAGCAAAGTGTCCTACCTTGGCCTCGGCTGTTGCTGGCATGAGATCTTAGTATACTAGTGGCATTGAGGTGCCACTCTTCAGTAGCAAATTTCCCTTTATCCGGCGCTGCGACACGACATTTAATACTGGGGTTGGGGCTGCGATGCTTCCCCTGAGCCTCAGTTGGTTTTGACAGTTTGGCTTTTCTATGAACTTCCCAGGCTCATAACTTATTTGTTTTACATCCGAATTGGCTCATTCAAAAGCAATTAGCTCCTTAATCATGTGCACTATGATTTCATCAGAAAATATTTCATTTTTGAATGTTTTAACACAGAATTCACCGATTAGTTCATTATTAAGCGTTCGTTTATTGTTCGTGAGCGTTCAAAGCTCGTTTTCTTCATTCTAAGTCAGAATTCGGCGATTCTTGAGTCCACGACTCTTGAATACCTTATCTCACGTGATGACACTGAAAATCAAAGTTTCAAGTTACACGACAACTTTCGACTACTAATCTGAGATTTCTACGTTTTTAACGTTTAACGCAGAATCTCAAAAATTTCGCCATAACTTCGTTACTCATGTTCTATACGCCAAATCAAATGGAACAACTCCATTGATTCATCATCTACATCCTAACTAAGCAATATGTACATATCCTATCAGTGATGGTTTTCAATTTGTCCATCAACAACCAAGTTAACGTTCAAAGGTTTCTTCGGTTTAAACTTACGTAACCACTTACGATTTTTACTTAAACATGACTTATCAATGTTTTAATCATTAATAGCCATCCTTATTCCTTCGGAAGAGACATGTTCCACCAATCTACGATTCTCTATGAAAAATAAATCAAAAAGATCGAAGACTAATGTTTACGAAATATTACCTTTTCGTTCTTCGCGTTCTTGCTAAAACTCTTATGATTTGCTTTGGATTACTCTTGATTACTGTTGATCGATTTCACAATCAATGAATACGTGCAAGTATACACGGTCAACAAGTAATAAAGTGAAAGTAGAGTATCGTTCCCACGAGGAATTATTTAATAAAAATCACCAAGTACTAATTCTTAACAAAACTAATTTTATTTAAACAATCTCAAATCGTTATTTTTCTAATTAAGAAAACTAAATTAAACAATTAAAAGAGATTAGTCTAAAAGAAATCAAATAAACAAAACTAAGATTTGATTGAATTCAGGTAAATAAGGATTAAGACTCCAATATCCCCAATTATGAACTATAAATCAATTATCCAATTAACCCAATTATTATGTCTACTGAATTGTTAACAGGAATTCTCAATTGCCAAGAGCCCTTTTCCAAGTGATCAATTGCCTTCTATTTAATCCAGATTAATTTTGCTATATTCCTATGCAAAACAATTGAATTAAACTCATATAATCCCAATTCCTTATATGTGTTACATGCGGTGAAAGATATTTCCATTTTATTCACAAACCTAATTATTCATCTGCAAATAACTAAGTCACATGATATCATGCCCGCTTCTAACCCTAGAATTCCTCTTCCAATTCCTTCTAGAGTAACAAAGTAATTCTTGATCAAATAATTAAGTAATAAGCACAAGACAAGATAAACAACTCACTTTAACATAAATAATTAGAATATAATGAATAACTAATTCATAGCCATAAAAAGTTCAATTGAAATCTCAAAAATAGTTAGTTCATAATTAATGAATTAAAACCAAGAATCCACAAATCGAATAGACATCAAAAGATAAAAGTAAGATGAGAGAGAGAGAATAGAATCATTGTCGCAAACTCGATGCTCCCTCTCTTGCTCTTCGCTCTTGATCTTCAATGGTCTCTAAGTTGCTTCAATCTCCAAAACTAATAAGAACTAGGGTTATTTTCTAATCTAAAGGAGTGTTTAATCTAGGCTAAGCTATGTAATCTCCCTTTATTTTATGCCTTACATCATGTATTTATAGGTTACAAGTCCAATTTTTAGCTTAGAACAAACCCAATCCTATTTGGAGTCAAAAGGTGTCAAAATTACCCCAAAACGCGTCCCATGCCATCACCAAGCCCTTCCCTCAGTTACTTCAATCGGCTGCACGGCAACTCAAACTTCCTGCTCCCAAAGACCCCGGCACTGGGCATAGGCCTAAAATGGGCGCCCCGGCGCTGGCCCAAAATCTGACATTTTCTACTCCGATGTCCTTTGGGAAAATGGCCATAACTTCTTCGTCCGAACTCCGATTTTGATGATTCAAGATGTTCCGGAAAGAGGAGAAGTAGATCTACAACTTTAATTCTTTGAGGTTTTCAAAATAATGTCAGGAGCTATAGTCAAATTGGCTCTGAAGTCACTGTTGTGTAAATGGCAAGCCGAAAACGCGAATCTAGCCACCCCAAACATCGATCTATGTAACTTTTTCCCCAATTCCTATAAAATAACATAAAACATGCATGAATAGACATAAACACATAAAAACATCCTAAAAGACTTAAGAACAACAATAAATTAAGCCCGAATGTATCCAATTCATGGGTATAAAACTCACTCATCAAATACCCCCAAACTTAAATATTTGCTTGTCCTCAAGCAAAACACAAAAAATGTTATGCAATGCAATGTAATGTAATGAAACTAATCTATATGCCTACTGAATCCAACAAGAATGACAAAACAAGTCTATTCAACCTACCTTAGAGAAATCAAGTAAACATGATAATACATCATATTAAAACAAATCGATAATTTCCCAATCAATCATCAAATCTTAGATCTCATATCATCGATATAGTGCGTGTGTGCTCCACAACAATGTTAATCGATATAAAATCAAATTTAAGACATAATAGATATCTTTGAAGGCATCATACAAAGGTGCAAATTCACAAAATTGACGAACAAGCTATATCCAACTAAAGTCAAACATCCACCAAGTTCAAGAGTCCAACTGGGATACTTATGCTTTACTTTTCATTACGGGGCTTTTTGCTCTTTTCCGCTTTTATTGTTTTTTTTAACCATAATCTGTGCAATGTCTCATTCCATTAGGCTAACGTTGTCACCCTTAGCGAGCTTTCGACCAACGACTCCTGCACCATATAAGACCTTAGACGCTTAGGTTTTAAGATACCCTTCGAGCGTGCCTACTCAAGTAACAAAGGCCCCAAACAAAACTAGCCACGGTAAATTTATTTTATTTTTTTCTTTTTTTTATAGATGGTTGGTGAGTCGTTTTACGCTCCATCTCACGCTTGTGTTTATGGGGAGTGTTTCTCCTCAACCCACCACAAGACTCAACATGTTTTTTTTTTTTTAAAGCTTATATACCCCAAAATTTCCCCCCCCAAACTTAAGTTTTATCAAAATTTAGCCATCTCCTACTATTCATGTCTTTCATTCCTTCACACTAGTATTATACTTAAGAAATCCATTATGTATCAATTTAAACTTAATCGATTAACATAGTTTTTATTAACGTCTTAACCTTGATTATACCAGATTTCAAACAGAAAAGATTCAATTCATAACAAGAAATCACATCAAAGCCCTGAATATTCAATACTATACTTATCTACTTAACTCCAGTCTCATCATTGGCCAAAATAGACTTTTACTATCTAACAATTTGAAATCATGCAAATATAAACTAATCGCAACAAACATAGTAAACTAACTACTATTTTTGCGATTTTTAAATTTTTTTTTAAAACAAAAAATTGAATGCAAAAACTAAATGTAAATAACCCAAAAATATAACGAACTACAATGTAAATAACTAACTATATGCAATACGACACTAAATGCCCCCCAAACTTAAACTAGACATTGTCCTCAATGGCTACAATAGAAAAAATAAAAGCGGAGGACTTCCCGAAAATATAGCCATCTTCCTCCTTGTCCGCTAAGTTTGGAGAATAAAGGCTAAGCACATGGAACAAATTGGGCACCACACTTGAATTTGACTTGAATAACCTGTAAAAACCATGATAGAAGCAATTTTATTAAATCCTAAATAAATGCAAATTCCAAACTACTAATATAAAACTTAATAAAATTAAAATAAAAATTAAACTTGGGTTGCCTCCCAATAAGCGCTTGTTTTATAGTCTCACCGACTTCTTCAATTCTCATCCAATTCCCCTACGAAAGTTGAGGAACCCTCCATCCATCTAAATAATATAGCTTTTGGTAGGTTCCCATTTACGATAGCCATCAGATTAAAGTCACCTAGCATGCTTTCTTGAGATAAGATCACATTCAAGAACGCCCAAAGATCTAGGTGGTTTCTCCATTAATGTCTGCGAATATATTACGTATTGAAGCTTGTCGACACAACAGCTTTCTTCTTCTATCTTCTCCAACTTTCATCGCACCATGGTTTCAAGGTGTACTTGCTTTTACATCACGTAGAGTATTGCTTGACCACATGACTACCAATCGGACAAGGTTTTGCAAATCTAACCGACTCTTGAACTGTGGAGGAGAAGGCACTTGAGGCATAAATAACATTGGCTCATCATCATTGGTTCTCATAATTAGTTCTTCACCGACCTTTGTTGTCATTATCCCCACTTGTCTCCTCTTTTTCATCTCGTGGCTCATCCAAATGTAGATTTGGCTCGGCTCTCCATCGGGTCTCGGAATCCATGTCATAGGTCCGTGTATTGAGGATGGTTGTTCAACGATGTGCTATCTCTGCTCCACTTGATTTTCCAATTTCTTGATCAACGCCCCTTGGCTTTGCAAATTCAGCTCTACTTGATTCATTTTCTTGTCTTGTTCCTCATTCCTTTTTTCAGAAGCTTTAATAAATTTTTCCAAGGCTTCCTCCCAATTTGAATGTTCTTCCTGTTGTAGTGGAGGTGGACACAAGAAATCCTGTGGGTATGTTGGACTTGGAGCATAAAATTGATCTTGATTGTTACTCCATGAAAATCCGGTGATACCCCAATCTCATGATAGTTGTTGGGATAGACATAATTATTGGGGTAATCACCACTATACTGTACCGGCTCGAAACTGATGGTGCATTGATGACTCATATGATTTCCAGCACAATAATCACAAGTAACCACCATACTTTGACGACGCTGAGCTTCAAAAGCTTCAAACATCCTCGAAAGTGTCTCAATCTGTCGATGATGCGAAAAAGTTTCTCGAGTCTTTCAATCTCCGCCCCCTGGTTGAGTCATGTTCGTGTATGGCCATTGATACACAAAGCCATCCATGGTACCAAAAGAGAGAAATATAGAAAAGAGAATTAAAAATAAAAATAAAATGTTTAAATTAAGACTAATTTGATTGAAATTAATATTGGTAAATAATTATTAAATTAATTCCCCAAGACAATCTACCTAAAAACTTGTTGATCGATTTACGCATCAATGAATACGCAAGTATACACGGTCAACAAGTAATAAAGTGAAAGTAGAGTATCGTTCCCACGAGGAATTATTTAATAAAAATCACCAAGTACTAATTCTTAACCAAACTAATTTTATTTAAACAATCTCAAATCATTATTTTTCTAATTAAGAAAACTAAATTAAACAATTAAAAGAGATTAGTCTAAAAGAAAGCAAATAAACAAAACTAAGATTTGATTGAATTCGTAAATAAGGATTAAGACTCCAATATCCCCAATTATGAACTATAAATCAATTATCCAATTAACCCAATTATTATGTCTCTTCGAATTGTTAACAGAATTCTCAATTGCCAAGAGCCCTTTTCCAAGTGATCAATTGCCTTCTATTTAATCCAGATTAATTTTGCTATATTCCTATGCAAAACAATTGAATTAAACTCATTATAATCCCAATTCCTTATGTGTTACATGCGGCGAAAAAGATATTTCCATTCTATTCACAAACCTAATTATTCACCTGTCAAATAACTAAGTCATATGATATCATGCCCAGGTTAAACCCTAGAATTCCTCTTCCAATTTCTTCTAGAGTAACAAAGTAATTCTTGATCAAATAATTAAGCAATAAGCACAAGACAAGATAAACAACTCACTTTAACATAAATAATTAGAATATAATGAATAACTAATTCATAGCCATAAAAAGTTCAATTGAAATCTCAAAAATAGTTAGTTCATAATTAATGAATTAAAACCAAGAATCCACAACCGAATAGACATCAAAAGATAAAAGTAAGATGAGAGAAGAGAATAAAATCATTGTCAAGAAATCGATGCTCCCCTCTTTTCTCGCTCTTGATCTTCAATGGTCTCCAAGTTGCTTCAATCTCCAAAACTAATAAGAATTAGGGTTATTTTCTAATCTAAAGGAGTGTTTAATCTAGGCTAAGCTATGTAATCTCCCTTTATTTTATGCCTTACATCATGTATTTATAGGTTACAAGTCCAATTTTTAGCTTAGAACAAACCCAATCCTATTTGGAGTCAAAAGGTGTCAAAATTCACCCAAAAGCGTCCGAGCCATCACTAAGCCCTTCCCAAAGACCCCAAAGGTCGGGCACTGGCGCCAGTCTCGCTTCTCCCAAAGACACCGGTCTTTGGCATAGGTTTAAAATGGGCGCCTTTGCACCGCCCAAAATCGACATTTTCTACTCCAACGCCATTTGGGAAAATGGCCATAACGTCTTCGTCCGAACTCCGATTTTGATGATTCAAGATGTTCCGGAAAGAGGAGAAGTAGATCTACAACTTTCATTCTTTGAGGTGTTCGAAATAATGTCAGGAGATATAGTCAAATTGGCTCTGAAGTGACTATTGTGTAAATGGCAAGCCGAAAACGCGAATCTAGCCAATTATTTAAACACTTCTTAATTGAAAAGAACTAAAAGTTTATAACACGTTTCTGAAATAAGATCATTTATATTCATATGCCAAATGGTTACAATACATACTGCTATATATGATAACACATATCCCCTATTATCACAAAAGACGGGGACAACACCAGCTTACTACCCCTCTAACATTTTTCAATGGTTGGGGTTTACTACTATCTCACATCTTACACAAAAGACTGAGATTTAATAACAACAATTTAAATAACACATAAATAAAATACTACAACTACTGAGCTTTTCCCTCTAGACTCAATCTAAAATCCCATGCTCCGCAGCGCTCTGGTATTCCTTCTGAGTAATGTGCACCACCATATCTCTAAACTTATAGTATGTCCGAAGTGCATCCTTGCTTGCTCAGCCGGGTAATGATTTACCCCATCGATCAATCTCTCCATGGTCGTGCGTAGAGCACAGTCCATCTTGTTCATCTTCCGTCTCTTGCACCACACCTCGTCCTCTAGATCATTTGCCCTATCATTGGCTTCCTCCCACTTCTCCTTGAAGTGAATCCTATCCATCACCTCCATCTCTAACTGAGTACAGAGAGCCTCCTTCTCCGTCCTCTCACTCAAAACCCTCTGCTCCATTTCCTCTAGCGTCCCTGCTAACTCTACATTCCTAGCCATCGATCGGTGAAACAAAGTCCCCATTTGGATCCCTGCCTCCCTACGGTGAGCAATCTCCACCTCCATCTCCTGCATCACTAATTTCCGCTGATGGTCCTCATCCCTCAACTTCTGGAACTCAGACTCCTTCTCCCTAGCCTCAGCCTCTAGCTCCTCCAATCTACATCCTAACTCCAAGATCTACTCCTCATACTCCCTCAACATCTGATCCTCAAAAGTAGCCTCGTCGAAGTCCTCCATAGGCTCCTCCTTCAAATCAAACTCCTCGGGTAATGGCTCCATCTCCTACTCCTCGTCATCATCATCGATAGAGGCCACTACTAATATAGGCTCCGCTATTAATGGTGCCTCAAATACCATGTGGATGACACGCGGCTCCTCCTCTACTACTCGGCTAGGTCCTCCCATGTCAATCATCCTACAATCACCAACATAAGACAAACAAAAACAACGACTCCATTAAAATGTTAAATAAACATAAGTTCATTGTATAGAATGAAGTTACATTTTATAACACATTAAGTCTCTCAAGGAAAACTCTACACGAGTTTTATCTTCTTCCTAACTTCTAAGTTTTCCTAAGTTCTAATCTAAGGACACTCGCTCCTAAGGTTTATAATTACAGCTTTGATACCAACCTGTGACGCCCCCAAATTCGGATCGTCACTTGATCACTCGAATTCAGTCCGTCACGTGCTCAAGGTAATATAATAATAACTAAAATTACACATTCACAGCGAAAGATCTAATCTAGAATAATATACAATGATTTATTATAATTATACTCCTAAGTCTCGCAACCTACAGTACTTAATAGATTACATAATAATATCAAATAAAGACTTATTACATAATCCTACTTAAGTTTAACATAATCTGAAGACAGTTTTAATACAACATAACAATTTTAAACATAAAGGAACAAGCTAGTCGGTAGCCTTGCACTTGCCTTTGTATTTCCCAAAGACACTTCCCTGTTCCACCTTAACTAAAAGGTTTTAAATAAGCAAAAATGAGCACAAATTTCCCATCAAGTAATATACAACAAGGGTGATGAGTAATATATTACGAGTTTGAAATATCAAAGTATAGTCTCCAAAATAGTTCAGGGTCTTAGAATAATATCATGAACAATGAGTATTAACAATTCTCAAATCAAATCTTTGGAATATGAAATGATAGTTCAATATAGATCAACATATATATATGAATTCAAAGGCTATTAACGTATCCAACTGGATAAAACAATTAATACTGAGCAGTCACTAAGGACTATTGAACCTCTACTAGAATTACCAATATTGAATTGATAACCCAAAAGAATTAAGTTCGATAGATGAAAAGTCTACAATACTCTATGTTATGCATAACACCACAGTAATATTCATGCGTGTGTTGGGGCTTCCAACAATATACACTCCCCTTACCATAAGGGTTGTTCAACTTAGTTTTCAAGATTTCTGCACCAGTCAATTGGTTTGGACAGTTTTATAAACATTCATATAGTCTAGCCAAATCAAATGTCATAGAAACTTTCACTATATTCAAGAACAATACCAAGTTTAACATGAATAATAGTTTTCACAAGAGTTTTAACATACTAGCTCAATTGAACGAGTAAGTGTGACAACCCGAGAAATTAAACAATTTATTAAAATCTTAAATGATGGATTTAAGGTCAAATAACAGACCTAGAAAGAAAATAAGTGTATGCGTTTTATATTTTGGGAAGGAATTTTGAGGATATCAAAATTATGTGAAGGAATTTTATGAATTAAAAATTTTTGTGGTGAATTATTCAGGATTAAGTGTATATGTGCTATGTATATGGTATTATATGTGTTCAGAATATGTGGTTAAGAGTTAAGGGTTGACCAGAAAAATTTTATTAGTGTCAAACCCTAATATTATTATGAACATCAACGTTTTGTTAGAAAACCCTAACGATTAAGAAGAAACCCTAAAACACTACAAGAAAATGGTCTATCGGTGATCACTTTCGTGATCATTTGTCGTATCATGAGATAACTATCAATGACGATCGATCGATCGATGATAGTCGTCATTATAAAATCTGTCATTGATGTATACCAACACCACTATTAGCGAATCGATATATCTCTGCGTCGCTAGTAGCAAATCGAATTCTTCATTTCGGCATCATTGATCGGAGTCGCATGGCTCAGGCCAAAGGTCGATGTGGTCCACGTGTGTCGTTGATTTAATCAAATGACCGTGTCGGTCATTGATACCTTTAGATGTTTCACGGTCGCTAATGAATATCAACGACCGCATGCGGTCGCTGATTTGAAAAACTAAAAAACTAGATTTTTGTTGTTTAGTAGAATTCCCAAAAAACCTGTACCTGTTTTGTACCTGCTTTATCCCAACACACATACACAACAATATAAACCTCTTGTACAACAATGTAAACATCAATCGTCCACCAACACATACACCAAACTAGTATAAAACTATATAAACCTTTAAACCAATATGAATTGAATAAATATAAACAAATCTAATGTTTAAGTAACATGAATGAATATAAAAGTACAAAATTCTCAAAGAACTACAAAACACAGTTGTATCGATCGTCAAGCATCAGCGTCTTGATTAGCTTCTCCTTGATCACCCTGTAATTAACAAAATAATAAAACAAGTTACAATTATATACTAACTATGTTAATATTGGTATATTACGATAATATATACAACAAATTGATTTTATACCTTGTCACCATCCCCATGTTGTGATGCTGCTGCTGCCGCTACTGCTTCAGCTAACTCCTCAGGACTCAGAGCCCCCTGATGCCCGCCCAGTATCTTCAGAAGATCTCGATCTCGACATATAGCTCTCACACAGTCAGCCGGAGTATGAATAGCTAGATGGCTCGATGACTATGTAGACTGGGTAGAAGAGCAGCCTGAGCCACTGAAGGATGGGCGTCGTCGTTGTCCTTGACCTTTAATGTAGTTCTTCTTCACAACAGACGCCCTCTCCCACAACTCTTGATCAATAGGCGACGTGGGGTGCCTTCAGGATAGCGCTCATTCAATAAACGCTTATAAGTATCCTCGTCATCATGTTAACAATTAAATAGTTAAAATAAATTAATTACATGCATTAATAAATAAGATCAAGTTGTTAAAATTTATTACCGCTATCTTGATAGCATCGAGCGGAACCATCACGGGTGGCCACGTACACATCCAAATGATGGATAGGTTGACCTTGAGATCGAGACTCTATACAAAAAATAGCACAATATTACTAAGTAAAATGTGATATATTTTCTACAATTCATGATTGTAAACATATTAAAACTTGTAAATACGCACCTCGGCGAGAGATATCTTTTAACTATGAAATACTACCGCCTTTGTATGTCCTTTTAGCCTTTTTTTCGCCATCGAATTTTTTAGAGGATCTGTTGCTGGTGGCGCAGTCTTTTGTCTTTTCACCCACTCTCTCGGCTTTCCATTAGGGCACACATCTCAAATTTTATGGATTAGGTGCACCACCGGGACTATTCTCATGCATGTAATCCTCTCCTCGGCACCGATAGTCGATCTCGGCATTGTGAAGGGCTTTTTGTCTTTCTTTGTTCAAATTATCTTTGGTGCAGACCGCGCACTTCAACTAGAATAATGTCTGTATCACTGAAGCCTGCGTGTCCTCCCATCTATACCGTTTCTGCAAATAAAACAACAATAATAACATTACTAAACAATTATCCTTTGAATATTATATTATCTGTCATAATTAAAAAAACATACCTGAAATTCAGCCCAAACAACATCCTTGTGGGCGATAGGTGTGCTCGCCCACGTAATCACAGGTGTAGGCCAATTCTGTAAACACAGCTTTGATATGCACTTGACGATCTTATTATTTGAAAAATCACTATAATATACAACAATTTACATCAACGATAATAGATATATTAAAGCAATTTACATCTAAGTTATAATACTTATGAACATTTTTCAAACTTATACTTATAATACTTAAAAAAAAATTCGCTAGAGTCTCCCCTATAATATAGACTAGCCACATGCACGACGACATGCATATATGGACATTTCTAGGCACCCAAGACACAAACAATAACGATTGAATGCAAATTAAAGCAGTAAAAATTCAGACCCATATACATTACCAATATAATATCAATCAAAACATTACCAATATACAATTATAAATGAATTTTAGTTTTAACAAAAATACATTATAAATGAATTTTATAATTAACATCAATTAACATATTAACATCAATTTACATCAACAATAAGTAGATATATTAAAGCAATTTATATCTAAGTTCTATATATCTTGTATAAATAGAATCTTAAATGCTTATATATAAATGATATATGCGGGACGTACATCCTATTCGGAGGAGGGCGAATCTGAATAAGAATCCGATCATTCGGATTAGTAGGGGCCTTGGGCACATGATTAGGCCCCCTACCCAAGCCTTGTTTTTTCTGCACTGCTTCAGAAGCCATCTGTATATTACAAATTTCAAGATGTTATTATGAGTCATATTTGATTACATGTATATATAACAATAAACATGACAGTGATATAAACATGTATATATATGAATATAAAATGACAATAAACAAAAGTTACATTTAAATAGTTTAGTACATAAACATGACAGTGATATAAACATGTATATATATGAATAAAAAATGACAATAAACAAACATTGCATTTAAATAGTTTAGTACATAAACATGACAATGATATAAAAAACATGTAATGCTAAACATACATTTCATTTGTTCAAGTGTCAATGTCTGATTCAGAATCATCTTGTATACGTGTTGCAGATTCATAACCATCATCTGCTTCAGATTCAGTGTCAGATTCAGTCAATAACTCTTCCTCCTCAATATCAATGTCATCTAACACAAGTAATGACTCGGGATCTAATTCATGTGGTTCATCTCCACCATCTAAGTGGATTAATTCATTGTCGTCCTCCAAATTTATTATAGTTTGACTATGAAGCATCTGCTCTCGGTAAATCTCCCCATCAACTAATTCTACACGACTACGCGCGGGAGTATGAATTACAACTTACCAATCTGTAGGCGATCTATCCCTTTTCCTAACAAGACTAGGAGTGTAGTATACTTGTACTGTTTGAGTTGGTAAAACAAACGATTCGTTGGAGTACGCAGACCTATGGAGGTTAATATCGACGCTTCCATGTTTGTCAACACGTATCCCTTTTTCGGAATCAAACCAACGACACTTGAACAAGTGAATATGACCCTCGTACGTGCCCTTGTATGACAACTCTATGATTTCCTCCAACTCCCCATAAAAGGCACGACCAAGCTCATTGTAACAATCTCCTTGGACACACACTCCAGAGTTTATTGTTCTTTTACCGCACCCGTATGCCTTTGTATGAAATTCACAACCATTTATTTTGTAACCATTGCGGCTGACTTGGTCCCTGTCTGGTCCCATAGCTAGGACTTGTACATTAGCCTAATCGTTGATCCCTCAATCAAAGCCTAAAAAACTCCATCTTATTAAATGAAGTCATAAACTCCATATATATATAATATATACGTATACGTGCTTAAAAATTGAACTTACTTTGTCCTTTAGCCAAAGTGCAAATTTTTATCCCGATTGATTTGAATATCTTTATCGGTTATCTTTGGATGCTTCACTTTTAACTCATCATCGTGACAATCTATACCATGTTATAAACATTAACATATTGGAATAAATTTTCAACTTAAAAGATAAATTATCAAGTTTACATGTGTACCTCACAAATTCATCAATCTCCTCGCAATTGAGAAGAATGTAAGTATGTGCGACATGTAATTCTTGCTCGAGAGAGAATATGCGCTTCCCTTTTCCATAAGCGTGGCCGATAGACCAAATATGAGAGAGCCAACCATTTAGTTCAACATTTCCCCATCATCATGTCTCGATACTCGATTGGCCTTTGTCAAGACTTCGTCCGGAAAATAGTTTTAGACAAACGTAGATATCTCATCAAAACTGTATGCCTCACATATCGACCCCTCGACATAAGCTCTATTCTTCACCTTCCTCTTAAGGTTTCCCATCACCCTCTCAAAAGGGTACATCAATCTATATTGAACTGGACCCCCAACACGAGCTTCATAGGGAAGATGGATTTGCAAATGCTCCATGGAGTCAAAAAAACCAGGTGGGAATATTTTTTCCAGTTTACACGTGATCTTTATGATGTTCTTCTCAAGTATAGATATGTCCTTCTCATTTAATGATTTTGAACATAATTCTTTGAAGAAACGACTAAGATCCGTCAAAGCATCCCATATTGGTTTATCAAGCAGATCCCAAAATGTTATAGGCATGAGTCTCTCCATGAACACATGACAGTCATGACTCTTCATCCCTTGAAATTTCCCACCCGTAACACACCTTGCAATGTTTGACGCATATCCATCTGGTAGTTTCAGAGACTTAACCCATGTGCACACATCTTCAACTTACTTTTTGGACAATGTGTACCTTGCATGCGGTTTGACAATCTTACCATTAGGAGATTCATAAAGTTCTAATCCAGGACTCTTACAAATATCTTTCATGTCCAAACGTGCCTTATCGTTATCTTTTGTCTTCCCCGTAACATTCATCATAGTGTTAAACACATTGTCAAACACATTCTTCTCAATATGCATCACATCTAGATTATGACGAATCAAATTTGTAGACCAATAAGGCAGTTCCCAAAAGATGCTTCTCCGAACCCAGTTATGAGATTCGCCAAACCCATTGATTATGTTTGTGGCATCAATCTTACCAAATGGGATAACCGGCAATCTCATCACACGATCTCGCATCTCCGTTCCCGAAAATCGTGGTGCAGGCATATCATTTTCTACTTTCTCTTTCCTGAAGTGTTCTCTATTTCTTCGAAACGGGTGATCTACCAAGTGAACCGAAGCGATGACAGTCAAACCAACCAGCAAGGCTTTCGACCTTTTGATAGATTAAACGACTTTGTATGCTCTATACAATACGGACAAGCCAACTTCCCATGTGTACTCCATCCAGCTAACATACCATAAGCTGTGAAGTCACTTATAGTCCACATAACCGCTGCCCTAAGGTTGAATTTGTTTTCGTTGCAACATCCCAAGTCTGTACTCCATCCTCCCACAATACCTTCAACTCGTCTATAAGAGGTCTCAAGTAAACATCTAAGTTCTTTCCAGGACTCTTAGGACCAGGAACCACGAGTGAAAGAAACAAGTATGGTTGTTTCATACACATCCAAGGAGGCAAGTTGTACGGAGTAACAATCACAGGCCAACATGAGTACTTGAATAATTTGAGTGGCCAAATGATTGAAAACCATCGATGGACAATCCAAGCCTCACATTTCTAGGTTCCAATGCAAATCCAGGATGTGCTAAGTTGAAATCTTTCCAAGCCTGCCCTTCTGCGAGATGATTTAGTTCTCCATCTTTAGCTGGAGATTTCGCATTCCAACTCATATGTTCAGCTGTTCTTGAAGACATGTACAATCTTTTTAGCCGATGTGTTATTGGAAAATACCTTAGAATCTTAAATGGTATACTTGATTTTTTTGTAGTCACACCCTCTTTATTAGGCCTAAACCGATCATGACTGCAAAATGTGCACCTTGTCATTTGTTCATTTTCCTTATAAAATAACATGCAATCATTGGGACATGCATTTATCTTTTGGTATCCAAGACCTAACTTCTTCACCATTTTTTTACAAAAGTAATAGTTACCAGGTAATTTCTCACCATCAAGCAACATACTCTTAACGGCCTTCAAGAGCGACTCAAAACACTCATGGCTCATGTATGTGATCAACCTTGATGTTAAGTAATGTCGCCACTACAAATAATGTATTGTGTTTGGTGCAACCATGCCACAATTGGCTCGCTACCCTCGTCTAACAACTTAAAGAAGTCTTTGGCATCAAAATTCATAGGTTGCTCTCTGCCTTGTTCCCAATCAAAATCTGGCCCTGCAATATCATGAACCATTTCATTCATACGATGAGTACTACTGCCCGAATTGTGTACTTCTGTGATGCCACCATCTCTTCTCTGCCCATGTGCCCACCAGCATTCTTCGTAATTTTTCATGAACCCAAAAATAAGTAAATGATAGTTTACCATGTCTCTGTCCATATAATTTACATTTTTACACTTCAAACATGGACACCGTATCTGTGACTTACCATTCATACATTCCGGGTGACTATACGCATACTCCTAAAATACTTGGCAACCAGCTCTAAATTCAGTTGTAGCACCTATCTGGGCACTAGGCTTTCATCGCACCATCCAACTACGGTCTGAATAGAGGTCCATGATTCCACGGTACCTATTACAGACAACATTATAAATGTTAACATATGACTTGAGCATACTTATAACCATATGACTTCAGCATACTTGTAAGCATGCATATGATTAACATTTAAGCATACTTATAAGCATATGAGTTGAGCATACTTGTAACCATATGACTTGAGCATACTTGTAAGCATCCGTTGAGGGTGCAAATGAAACCATGTGAGAATTAAAGCCCAGGTCTAGATTTAAAGCCCAGGTCTAGATTTCAACTCAAATAGACCTTCCCTCTCATCTCTCGTCTCAGGGTAAGGCAAGGAATTCAACCCCTAACCAAAACGTATTACTAAAAAAAATGTAGGGAACAACTCGTTCCTTTCCCCATGTTCTTGAAAGCTAAAAGCAATGTACTCTTTTATAAGTAGTAAATCAACTGAGTCATTAATCGTAGGCATGCCAAATCTTGACCTGATTTGATTTGTTCTAGTCTAATTTATTGAATTAGAGTTCTAGCTCCTTTTATCCAATCATCCCGGATGTGTTTCATTGGATCAATATCATAAAATAAATGGGTCAAATCATAGATCTGATTTTATTTGATCCAAAAAAAAAAGTTTGTTTTATTTCCCATCGTATTTACTTTCTCTCTCCTCCTCTATGTCTAAATATGAAGAACACTCCCTTGTCAAAAGAAATTTCAGAGTCTAAAATAACTTACTATACTACTATTAGTAACTCTACTACTGCCTCTTTTTTTAGCAACATAAATGAAAATTAATATTTGTTGTTAAAAATTTGTTTCCAGCCCATAAAATAAAAAATATTAAATATTAAATATATCTACAAAGGCTACTGAGTCCTGACAATAATAGAAAACAAAACTAAAACCTTTTGAACCAATAATATATAATGTAAACTTACTGTAATGCTCGATAGTAATTTGTTCTACTAAAATAAGAAAGTTTGTGAATAATAAAAAAGGTTTTAGAGAGACGATGTGAAATTCTTTCATGACTTGATATCAGTTTATGAATATATTATATAAATTAATATAATTTGATAAATATAAAAAGAAAAAAAATAAGTTTTAAATGGATCGATTTGGATTAAGTGGATCATGGGGGGTCTACTACATAATGAATCAAATTATTGATCTATTATCACATTTGGTGATCCATATCAAATCAGAGTATAATTTTCTCATTCGAGTTATTTGACCCATTGACAAGCCTAAACTTTACTGTGTTCAAATGTTATCTGAAACAGTTTACTTGAACAAGTGAAAGAAAATAATAAAAAAAATAGTTACTAATTTGGACCTTGTAACTTTCACTATGACACCCTGCCTTGATTAGTAGAGAAAACCAAGGAAGTACAACATAATAACACATGTTTTATTATCATAACTAGAATTTACAACAAAGTTAAATTATATTTCTAGGAAGGAAGGAGTACAACATAGTAACACATTTTACTATTATAATTAGAAACTACAGCAATCCTCAATGGATACTAGAATGAACTTATTGGATACAATAACAATATAATTGCATGCCCTATATCTTTAATACATAAAACTTACACAGAGAGTATAAAAATTATTGCAATGTTAGGGTGCAAATGAAACCAAAAACCATCTCCAGTTTTATTTCAATACATAAAACTTACACAGAGTGCAAATGAAACCAAAAACCATCTCCAGTTTCTTTTCCACAACACAAAGGCTTGACCAACTAAAAATTACACAGAGACATCAAAACTAGAAAACTATAAAAATTATTGCAATGTTAGGGTTATTATGCTGAAAACTATATAATACCCAATTCAGATATCTACATAACACCCAATTCAGAAATCTATATATCACATTCAACATTAATCTTCAAATTTAGAAAACTATAAAATTATTGCAGTTAGGGTTACCTGTAGGCAAGAATGTGACAATGGCGGCGGTGAAATAATTCTTCTCTTCTTCTTCTTCCCCCCTTTCTCCCTCTTCTCTCTCTCTCTGCTCCCTCTTTTTTTTTCTTTTGTCTGTGTCTTCGCGAATGACTGATACTGGTTAGATTAAGTTTGATTAGCGATCGGCTTTAGCGTCATTTGCATCGCATGCTACGCTACATTTTAATGACATGGACTTATCAATGATAATGCGTCACACCGATTGATATCAAGTAGTCGCACAAAATCATCGCGCCAACATTTTCTGCCAAATTTTTGGAGGCAAAATTGTGCTAGCGATCGTGATATGATCATATTATTAATATCGGCCGTGACCAGAATATGCGATCATTGATATTATTGGTCGTAGATAGACCTTTTTCTGTCTTTGAAATCGATTCTGAAACCCTAATTTCAGTTACGGGAATCCAAAACCCTAATTTAGTAATTAGAAACCCTAATATGGGAATTTAAAGGATAATTATAATGCTTATATGATATTAATTATAATATTAATTAGGGTAAAGCTTAATTAATTAGCAAACCCTAATTTTAGATTTTTAAACCCTAATAGTTCCGTCAAAAACCCTAATGTACAATTGTGGATTTAAATTATTATTTTAGCGATTCTAATTAGGATAAATTAATTCTGATTAGTAAGCTTAATTTATGATTAGAAAATTTTAGTATAATTAAGAGAATTCAAATTATAATGTGCAAATGTTAATTTTTATTTTGAAAACCCTAAGTTGAAAATCCTAGAAATGGGTATTTTTGAAAACCTTAGGTTTTAACCCTAAGGTTCCAAACCCTAAGGGTTGGATAATAGACAAGTTTGCCATTAAATTTATAAATCAAATGACCAAAATGCCCTTTTTTATTCTTTAATAAGCTAGCTTGCAAATCTAGCAAATATTGGGGTTGGTAACCAACTATGTTGACATTATGGCTTGTAATATCCGGCCAATCAGTCCATACATCAGATCTATACATTGCATCTTTGTTTTATAAGAGATTTAGAGCGAGAAAGTTCACCAAACTTGGCTCATTGTAACTCTTAACAACTCTCTCTCTCACTAAACCTTCGAAAATCCTTAGTATTTCAGTCACAAAATAAACACTAGAAACATCAAGGTCAGCTAAGGAGATCATCAATCAAGATTGGAACAAGAGAGGTATAAACCCTAGTTCACCTTTTGATCCAAGTTGCTAAGAAAAATTGTGTTTATGTGTTTAGATCTTTGCTAGATGATGTTTTATGATGATCTATGTTGATATAACATAGATCCATAGCATCAAAAGGCTTTAAAATTGAAGTTTTACAAAACTGCCCAAGAACACTTATGTGGTCTGACAATCAAATGTCAGGAGCCACATATTCTTGTGCGTTTTTGATTTTTGATGTTATATTGTTTGGATCTATAGCTTGATATGTTGTATTTCATCTGAATGTGGTAGTATAGCCATTAGATGTCTGGATTTGATGTTATGATCGGTCAAAACTCGTTGACCGGGCATGACCAGTCAAATTATGGGCAACCTAGAAATTTGAAAATAGAGTTTGACAAGATTTTCAAACTCTTTGATCTGTTGTATGTTAATCTGTTTGTTGATTTTATGATAACTAATATGTAGCTTGATGTATGGACTTGAGATCTATACTTTTAGATCTATTAAATAACAAACATATGGGACATAGTGGACGGTCAAACGGGCCCTGTCGATCATGGATATCATTTCTGGAAAACCCAGAAACTGGTTGAACCATGATTCTGACAGGGTTTGACCGGGATTAAGCTGGCAGATCTGTTGTTATTAAACTGATTTGTTGTTATGTTAATGTTCCTTGTCATGTATACTATAGGTTTGAACCATTAAACGTCATAAACCATGATTAGAACATTAAAGAAATCGAGCTTAAAAGTGTCAACTCGACACTGTCTGGGTTTCTGGGTTACCCAGAAAACCCAGATTAAGTCTGACAGTGACTTTGCATGGCCTGATCTTCATGAAATGTTGATATATGAACTGGATTGTTGGCGTTAATTGTAGTGCTACACAAACACTACAAGATCTAAGTTTTAGATTGGACAAACCATGCTTGAACAAAGAATTGCATTCGGTCAAATCTACCCACTTGTCCATTGTCATGCATTTCTAGGTTTGTTGAAGA
The DNA here is from genome assembly GCA_020205605.1 of Panax ginseng. Classification (NCBI taxonomy): domain Eukaryota; kingdom Viridiplantae; phylum Streptophyta; class Magnoliopsida; order Apiales; family Araliaceae; genus Panax; species Panax ginseng. The sequence goes on along the minus strand of CM035139.1, from coordinate 84,249,446 downwards.
ACAACCCAAGAACACCATTAGCGATGGTTTTGTCGCCTATGGTACCTTTAGAGACACTTAATTATGAAAATTAATTATATTTATTAAATAAATATAAAAAAATGGTTTTTAATTATGAAAAATACAAAATAAATTCCTAAAAATTATTTTAAAGCCTGAAAAATAGTTTTTAATTATTTTGAGTATATTTCAAAAATATTTAATATTTTTGAAATATAAAAATATTTATTTATTTAATTATAATATTAAATAAATAAATTAAAAATGATTTTAATACTTGAAAAATCATGAAAAATTATATTATGGTGTTAGAAAATATTTTAAGTTATTTTTAATAACTTTTGATATTTTGTGATGAAATTCATTAATAAATTTATTATTAATGGTAATTAATTTATTTAATAAATATATTAAATAAATTATGGAAAAATAAATTAATGTTTTAAAAATCATATAAAAATTATTGAAGTGTTATAAAAACATTTGAAGTTATAAAATATAACTTTTGATATTTTGTCATGAAAATATTAATATTTTGATATTAATATCAATTATCGGATAATGGATTTAACGGTTTAAAAATCATATAAATATGATTTAAAAGTATTAAAAATACTTTGTAATATTATAAATATATTATAATATTATGTAATGATTTTCATTAATATTTAATAATAAATAAATATTAATGATAAAGGAATATTGTGTTATTTATATAATAATACGATATAAATGATTCAAAAATCATGATAAATGGTAATAATTATCTAAAATTATTACAAGCTCCTATGAAAAATAATTTGATGATAATAAATTATCTAAGATAATTGTTAAGTGTTCAGACAAAGTTTAATTGAACTTAAACTCGATATTTATCCATTGTAATCATTCGGGATGTTAGAATTATATAATGGGTTCAACTCGGGACTTAAATAATCGACTTGATGTTAAGTTTTATGTGTTGTATAGGCTGATAGGGTTATGTGTTATGTGTGTAGGTTATTCTATGTATATATATAATAGTATTACACTATGATGATATTATTCTAATATTGGAGATCTATATTACTAATATTAGGTATTCGGATAAAGCGATATAGAATACGTAACGGTAATCAACGGTTCAGGCAAGTTTTTCTTAACTCTACTAAGAGTTGTTTCATTCGGATGTGCTTATGGTTAATCATTGTTGATTGCCATGTAGAATTGTACTTTGTACATATTGCATGTATAAGTCAGGTATGAAAGGCTGATCACCTTCATTACCATTTGGTCCAGATATATTTATTCATGTTCAATACTTGTTCAGTCAAAAGTTTGTTCGCGCTAGTTCTCAATTATATTGATGAATTATAGCCAGCTTATTATTCAGACTCTTTCAATCATGATATATCCTTAAATAAAATTAAACTTGCTGGGCAACTTTCATGCTAACCCTTGCTATATCAAGATAAGCATTGCAGATAAGGTGAATGCGTTCGGATACAGAAAAAGGATAATGCCAAGTTCAGATTGGGATTAAATGTGCAGCTAATTTGTAATAGTATAGTTTGATAATAATGTTATATATTAGATAGTTTATGAATTGTGTATAAGTTAAGGTTATTCGATTTTGGGGAATAGTGTGTAAAGTTTAATGTATAAACAATTTATGTTTATATCTTCTGCAATAGTTATAGAATGATTATACCAGATCCGTGGTGATTTGGGACCCGGATTTGGGGCTCTCACAATTGGTATCAAAGCTGTTGGTTATGAACCTTAGGTAGGAATACCTGAGACTAATAACTGTAGTGATTAGACTAAAAGTGCAGGGATAAGAGATCATAAAACAAAACGATCAAGATATAGAAATGAATCATAATATATACGATGAGATCGCCCAAGAAAGAGGGGGTTTTCCTATAAGAATTTCTTCTTATTGACGTACAATTAAATAACCTAACCCCTTTCAACGACAGAACTTTCTAGACATTATCAATAATGCTATCTAATAATATTATTCAAGTAATATAAATTATTATGCAATGAAAATTATTGAATCAATAATAATATAAAATATCAATGTAGTAATTATTGAATCAATAAAATAAAATATTGAACAATAATTATTGTAACAATTATTGAGTAGTGCATTCTTACGTAAGAATCAATAATCCAAAAATATTGTGCAATAACGTGTGCTACTGTGCAACCACGTGTATTACTATACTTTAACCACCGGGTATTCCAACAGTTTTAACGGTAAAAAATACGTCGTTATTTATAAAAACTAATACTTGTCGTTTTCTTCATCTCACAGTTTTCCGTTATGGGGCCCACAAATGGCTACACCATCGTACGAATATTTTTCGACAGTAAGAATATTCCACGACCAAACGAATATTCCTCGACAAAACGAATATTTTATGACCACTTGTTTACTTTGCAAAAATTTCACATTTCACCCATAACTAACCACATTAATCAAATCAACACCTTATTATTCAAAATAATAATACAAGAAATTAAATATTTATTCATAAAAAGTTGGGGTCTTACAACCGTTGTCAACTACCAGCAAAGTAGGAACCGTTGTTAACTACCAGCAGGGTAGGCACTGTTGTTAACTACTAGAAGGATAGGCACTGTTGTTAACTAAGAGCAGGGTAGGCAGCGTTGTCTACTACCAGCAAGGTAGGCACCACTGTCAACTACCAGCATGGTCGACATCGTTGTTAACTACTAGCAGTATAAACATCGGGAAGGACCGGTGATTTCAGAACATCATCCCCAGTAGAGATGTCGAAAATATCTTAGTTTATCTTCATCAAACAAACATCAGCAACACCGATGAAAGTCAAAACCATTGGAGTCAACACCAACGTAAGCACCAACATCCTTGATGTAAAGTCATCCGTTGGAAACAGCCCCAATGTAGGCATCACATTATTCCATTTACCTTACATCATATCATTTGCATTGAATTCTATTTACATTACATCATATCAATTACATTGTATCTAGTCATATTTTAAGTGTCTAGTAAATCTTTACCGTGTTCATTCCATTGCATTGCATAAACATAATAAAGAGGGGCATATGTACACACTTGAAATTTTGTTTTCCTAGAACTAACCCTGCAGGAGGGCAAAAGTGCCTTTTACATCTCGGAGACAACCCCAAGAAGAGACCACAACAACCATCTGAAAGTAGTATGCATACAAGCCAATCATGTATGATGATAAAGCATATACTTTGTAATCAATTTTATTCATTTATTAATAAAAGTATTAATTTACTAAAGGCATTTAATTTATCTACATGGTGCTGTTTTAATAATATGTGATAAACCCATAATTTTAAGCAATGTTTTTTAGAATCATGATGAGATCATGCTAATGAGATCTAAATTCTTAGATAGCTTAAAAACTAAAATGTTCCCAATCAATGGATTACTGAAAAGGGGGTTACTGAATCCGGATAGATTGGTACATATGTTGCTTGCTCATTAGATGAGGATGATTAATCTCATGGTCATTTCTATGGAGACGCTAAAGCAAGTACGTAGATGCTTATTGGAGAATAAGTTCACTGAACGTGACTCGCTAAGGAATACCTAATGGAGTTTTACTTGCATATTAATAGGAATTCCTATAGTGATAGTAGTACAAGTAATCCTTAGACTTGAGATCATAATAATATTTTATATATAATGATTTACACTTTGACTTATTCCTTAAGACCCTTAGGTATATCAAAGGGTATGATTGGGTGTAATAAGTTATATATGGAGATAATGAATGATCAATAAAGAATCTACCACTTTTAGTGAAAGAAGAGATATGTCCTATGTGATTCGATAAATGACAACCTATGAATCCTTGGACAAGGTGGAATGAAATTAGAAAGTAGTTTCTAATTTGCATTCATTAGGAGTTGTGCATTTAGGAATCAAAATATATATAATTAAATAAAATAAGACTTGACACTAATTCCATGTCTTATGTTTAATTGGGACATTGTATGGTGGAATGATTAAATTATACGGTAACTATTAACTCAAAGGTTCTTTTATGATTAATGTTGAAATCTATATTATCTGGAAAGTCGTTGATCGTTAGGGAGGCTTATCCCTATTGTAGAATAAATATTATTTATTTAAATAAGATTAGAATTGTTCTAATTAATTTATTCACAACTGGTTTAATATGGAGAACCTAAAGGGTCACACCATAAAAGGACGAATAATTAATTAAGAAGTTAATGGTATAATCATAATAATATATTAAGTATATTTAATTTATGTCATGGTGATAGAATAAATTAAATAGCTTAATATTTATTATTTAATATTTTAGAAATATTAAATATAAATTAATAAGAGAGTCTTATTAATATTATTACAATTATTATTATTTTAATTTCTAAAGGAGTTTGGGAATTAATTTAATATTAGTACTCTCAATTCTTCCTAATAAAATTATGAGATAAATTAATTAAAAGAGTTTAATTATTTATCCCTAATTAGATTAGGGAGCCTAATTAATTAAAAGAGTTTAATTAATTAAATAATAATACATTTTAATTATATTAAAATAGATTAACCGATATCTTTATAAGTGAGGTCTTATATTAGATATCAGGGACTGGGAAATACGTGATTCCAATAATTAGATAGTACACCCCCTTTTTTCTATTCAGATATAAAACTAGGGTTTGAGCCAATACCCCTTCTTCTTGACTCTTCTTCTTCCTTGGTGGGTCACCTCTAGAGGCCAAATGCTTGGGTGGCTAACGTTGATCAAAGGAAGAAACCAAACCCGTGTATTCAAGGAGAGCACAAGGATTAGGAGTTGAACTCGTACCTTAGGAAGCTCAGATCTTCAAGGGTATAACTCTGATTCTCCTAATCTTTTATTGACTGATAATCTAAGCATAAGAACGATCTTGGTTTATGGTTTGTAAGAAAATTTTAAAATCTATTTTTACATCGCTTTCGCTATATTTATGGTATTTGATTGGATGTTTTCATTTCTAGCAAACCTAACAGTGGTATCAAAGCCAATCTTGTGCTAACTATCAGTCTTTGTGATTCCATATATGTATTATATGCGATTGGATTGAATTACTGGGTAACAAAAAAGTTTTTATTTCTCGAGGACGCGACGCAATTGCTACTTTGCAATACCAGAGATCCGGCTTCTAGATGAAAGCGGTAAGAACTACTACTTGTAAGACCCCAAATTTTATGAAATGAAAGTATTCAATTTTCTTATAATTATTATTCTATTTGGTAAATTGTTAAATTGATAAAAGATTAAAGTTGAGGGTGATATGTGAATATTTTACAAAGTAAGCAAGTTGTCATAAAATATTCGTTTTGTCGGGGAATATTCGTACGACGGCACAATCATTGGTGGACCAAATAACGGAATAACTTTTGGGTATAGAAAGTAACATAAATAAGTGCAAAACTTTCACCGTTAAACTATTGAAATACCCATGATAAAAGAATAGTAATACGCGTTGTTGCACAGTAGCACACGGTATTTCACAGTATCTCTGATTATTGATGCTTACGTAAGAAGTCACTCAGTTTCATTCAATAATTGCCATAGTAGTTGTTGCATAGTATCTCATATTATTGATTCCATTATTGTCACAGTATCATCTGCATAATATTTTATATTATTAAATCAATAATTATGATGACATAGTTATTCATATTATTATTTACATTATTGACAATGTCCATAAAGTTCTGTCGAGGAAAGGGGTTAGGTTATTTAACTACGCGCCAATAAGGAGAAATTCTTATCGAAAAGCCCCCTATTTCCTGAGAAGGATCTGGTTGTCAACATTATGAGGAATAATTGTTAATAAAAATATTTTTATTGTGTTTGGAATATTAGTGTCAGTGACAATTGACATTTATTTCGATAATAGTTGATTTCTGGATGTTAAATTAACCAAACGGGTAATTAATCGGATAAATAAACAATTAATTGCTATTTATTCACATGCAAAGAACTATTGGTTCAGATGCAAGGAACTATTGATTCACATGCAAGTACTATTAGGGGAGGTTATGCAAGATTGATAATACTTGAGGGACTAAATTAAAAATGGAGGCAGTGATGAAGGTACTAAAGTATAATTAACCTTATAATTTACCACCTCTTCCTAGCCAATAAATACTCCTCCATCCATTCATTATTTCCTACCAATTTGAAGAGAAAATTTATACTCACAAGTTATAGTGAGAGAAACTATAGAGAGAAAGAAGAAGAGTATTCTGTTGCTACACTATTACAGTATCCAATCTCTAACTAAGGTAAGGGATATTATTTTTCGTAGTTGTTCCTTATTAATTTGCAGGAGTAACATGTCTACGCGGATTATCGCGTGCATGGTGAATAACCCATCGTATTCATTCTTTATTAATCTACGAGAGTAACGTGTCTACGCGAATTACCCCTTGCATGGTGAGTGACCCTTCATATTCATTCTTTATTAATCTGCAGGAGTAACCTGTCTACACAGATTATCGCATGCATGGTGAATAACCCTTCGTATTCATTCTTTATTAATCTACGGAAGTAACCTGTCTATGTGGATTACCGCATGCATGGTGAATAACCCTTCGTATCCGTTCTCTATTAATTTGTGTGAATAACCTGTCTATGCGGACTACCGCATGCTTGGTGAATAACCTTTTGTAATCATTCCTTATTAATCTGTGGGAATAAACTATCACGCGGATTACAGCATTACGGGTGAAAATCCATTTGCAATTTCTTGTATTATTTCATTTCATATTCGCAAATCTAAACATACTATTTCTTCTATAATTCCTGAAATGATTAGAAATTCCTTGAGATTTGTGCTTCATCTAATATTATTTCATTGAAAAAGAATTGGTCTGAACTCTTATATTGAAACTTTAATCTTTTCATGTCGGGGTACTATTCATCTGGGGTACTGTTCATACGGCACTATTCATGGGTACTATTTATATGGTACTATTCATGGGTACTATTAATACAGTACTATTCACGTGTACTATTCATAACAGAATTTAATTTCTTTTTTGTCCAAATTATTTTTGATACATGAATATCATTCTTAAATTTTACTCCACAATTGTTGATCATGTTGACAATTTGGAAATTCTTGATCTCTAGATAAATTAAATTATAAATCTCTAATATTTATCCTTGATCTCACTTGATTGATTCTTTATACCATTTTCATAATACTCATGCTTATGATGTGGTGAAAGTCATCTTTGACCCGTAGTGCGTAGATGGACTGTGGATTGGTATGATTATGACCAGAAATTTTGTAATGGCATAATCATGACATGTAATGTTACAGACAAATGATGTGGTGAAATGACTCGTAATGTTACATACAAATGATGTGGTGAAAGTTCTCTTTGACCCGTAGTGCATAGATGGACAGTTTTTTGGCATGATCATGACCACTGGTGATACTAACGAATATCCTTGGCCCGTAGTGCATGGATAATTCGATGATGTGAAATATTTATTGATTTGTGTTACATAGATAAAATATTGATGATGAACTTTTAAATCATAGAAGATAGTAGACATCATGCTCTACTTGACTCTTTTAATGGATTACTTGTTCTGCTGCAGTTGTTAATCTAAACTTGTTGTCTATTGTATTCTATCAGTTTTTACACTGTTGAGGACTAAGGATAATTTATTCTACATTATCTTAGTCATAATATTCTTTACTGGGCTAGTTGAGCTCACCCTTTTCTTTGATTGTTCTTTTTAGGAAATGAAAATATAGATGGGACTAGTCGAAGAATGGAGTGATGGTCCAAGATAGTTGCTATAGTAGTCCTCACTATTCTATAAAATAGTGTTATAATAATTAAAATGAGGACTTATTTTGAGTTTGGATATATTCTACAAGACAATATTTGTATTAAAACTCACAGTTTATGTTTTGTCATATTTTGCACTACAATTAATAGTTGTATAAAGAAGTTTGTATTTAAATTATGTACCATGTATATCTGGCGACCCGGAATGGGTTGTGTGGACCTATTCTAGGGGCATCACTGTTGGTATCAAAGCTTAGGGATATGATCCCTAGCGAAAATCTGAGGCTAGAACTAGGAGGGGAAAGACGAGTAAATTCTTCGCTAGTATGTCCTACTTAAGCTTATTTGTTATTTAATTGGTCGGTCAGGATATAGGGATATTATGTGGCATGTCAATTTTGTTAATTTACTCTTGTTTTGTGGCAGTATTTAAAAAAATGACATCTAAAAATCAAGAGATGAACTCATATAGAGGTTAAGTGATAAATTCAGGAGATTCATTTAAAGAATAAACATTGGAGTATAATATGTTGTAAAAAAAATATTTTTATTGGGAAGTACTAATTAAGTTATTAAACTTGATTGTAGGATGTTAGGCGGAGAAGAAATTAGAGATATCCATGTGATGGGTGAAGAATTAATAGTTACACATTTAGCTAGTTGAGGTAAAGCAATGGTGAGAGTGAGGAAGAAGAGGAACCTGAGGAGGATTTATTATGAGAATTTTATGATCAAAATATATTACTACAAGATCGTATCATGAGTTAGAAGAGCAGGGTGAAGAACGGCAGGTGGTCGTTGAACAAAGGGTTGCAATAATTCAAGATTTTGCTACTCGATATGCGCTGCTTGAACAGAATTTATCTTTAGCAAAGTATAGGATAATAGAGCTGAAATATGAGAATGCAAATGTCAAAGATCATCTGAATGAAGAAACAACTGAACGAGTGAGAATGGAGGATGCATGGGTAAAAGTCGCATAACGCGTTGATATTGTAGAAAGAGAAGTTTGATCCAAGAAGGCTAAAATAGCTGATATGTATTTCACTTTTTGGACAGCAATTGGGAGAACCCAACATTGAGTTTTGAATTACCCTGTACAGAGCGGTCAACCCCAATTCGATACGGATCAAAGATTAATGATTTAGATCATGGATCAGGAGTACGATGAAGCAGTTGAGGGTGGAATATGCCCTATAGCGAGGTCAAGTCCAGCTGGGACGGTAGCACCAAAGGTTGTCCCAGACAAGTCAAAGTCGGTAGTTCAAGGGAGAGCATTTGTCGTGACCTCCCAAAAAGCGAGGAACCCGAACGAAGTTATCATGGGTAAGTTAATCATAAACTCTTGCGAAGTTTATACCTTATTCAATACCAGCTCTACCCATTCCTTTATTTCACCTACTTGTGCTCAACGTTTGAACTTGACTTCTGAGAAATTAGACTTTGACTTATCTATTGAAACTCCGTTGGGAGAAACCTTTGTTACATCCACCATTTATAAATCTTGTTTAATTCAAATCAACACTTTCACATTACCCCTTGATCTCATCTCTTTGAAAATACTTACATTTGATGTGATTTTAGGGATTGATTGGTTAACTACTCATCATGCTAAAATTGATTATTTTAGTAAGGTTGTTAGTTTTCATATTCTTAACCAACTTGTTATGTGAATTCAAGCAACCAAACCACTAAAGTCAATCACTGTCATATCAAGTCGTTTATTGAAAACGGAAGTCAAGCTTTCTTAGCCCATGTTAACGATTTAAACAAAAAAAATATGTTAAATTTGAAAGATATCTCTATTGTTAATAAATTTCATGACGTATTTCTCGAAGAAATTTCTGGCCTACCCCAGAGCGTGAAATTAAATTTTGTATTGACGTTGAACCCAGTACAAAACACATTTCTAAAGCCCCATATCGAATGGCTCTTATTAAACTTCAAGAGTTAAAAACTTAACTACAGGAATAGTTAGACATTGGTTTCATTCGTCCTAGTACATCACCTTGGGGTGCTCCTATTTTATTCGTAAAGAAGAAAGATGGGAGTATGCGACTTTGCATTGACTATCGAGAGTTGAATCATGTCACCATCAAAAATAGGTACCCATTACCTCGAATTAATGACCTGTTTGACTAGTTGCAAGGTGTTAAATTCTTCTCAAAGATCGATCTTCGTTCCGGATATCATCAGTTAAAGATTAAAAGTGGTGACATTCCAAAGACTGCTTTTAGAACTCGGTACGGGCATTACGAATTTCTAGTTATGTCTTTAGGATTGACCAATACCCATGTTGCCTTCATGGACATGATGAACCGAATATTCAATGAATATTTGGATCATTTTACGGTTGTCTTTATTGATGACATCCTAATATACACCAAAACCCTCAAATATTCTTCTCCCAAAAGGAACTTAACATGTGCCAAAGACGTTGGCTCGAGCTGTTAAAAGATTACGACAATACCATTAAATATCATCCTGGAAAAATGAACGTGGTAGCTAACGCATTGAGTAGAAAATCATATGTGTGTACGAGTGCGATATTGTCAAAACAAAGGCCCATTTTGTATGACTTACAAAGGATGGAGATAGAGTTAAAAACTTCAGGGAACTATTGGTTCACATGCAAGGAACTATTGATTCACATGCAAGTACTATTTGGGGAGGTTATGTAAGATTGATAATATTTGAGGGACTAAATTAAAAATAGAGGCAAAGATTAAGGTACTAAAGTATAATTAACCTTGTAATTTACCACCTCTTCCTAGCCTATAATTACTCCTCCATCTATTCATTATTTCCTACCAATTTGAAGAGCAAAGTTATAATCACAAGTTATAGTGAGAGAAACTATAGAGAGAAAGAAGAAGAGTATTCTTCTGCTACACTATTGTAGAATCCAATCTCCGACTAAGGTAAGAGATATTATTTTTCGTATTCATTCCTTATTAATCATGGGAGTAACTCCGTCTCACGCTGATTACTGGCGTGCATAAGTGAATAACCCTTCATATTCATTCTCAGATTAATCTACGGAGTAACTTTGTCACACTGCGGATTCTCGTGATGCATGGTGAATGACCCTTCGTATTCATTCTTAATTTATTAATTTACCGGAGTAACCTGTCTACGCAAATTACCGCATGCATGGTGAATAACCCTTCGTATTCATTCTTTATTCATATGCGGGAGTAACATGTCTACACGGATTACCGCATGCATGGTGAATAACCCTTCGTATTCCTTCTTTATTAATCTGTGGGAATAACCTGTCTACACAGACTACCGCATGCCTGGTGAATAACCTTTCGTATTCATTCCTTATTAATCTGTGGGAATAAAGTGTTTACACGAATTACCGCATGACTGGTGAAAATCCATTTATAGTTTTTTGTATTATTTCATTTCATATTCCCAAATCTAAACGTACTATTGCTTCTATAATTCCTGAAATGATTAGAAATTCCTTGAGATTTGCGTTTCATCTAATATCATTTCATTGAAAAAGAATTGGTCTGAACTCTCTTATTGAAAATTTTATCTTTTCATGTCGGGTTACTATTCATATGGGGTACTGTTCATATAGTACTATTTATAGGTACTATTCATACGGTACTATTCATAACAAAATTTAATTTCTTTTTTGTCCAAATTATTTTTGATACATGAATATCATTCTTGAATTTTACTCCACAGTTGGTGATCATGTTGACAATTTGGATATTTTTGAACTCTAGATAAATTAAATTATAAATCTCTAATATTTATCCTTAATCTCACTTGATTGATTCTTTATATCATTGTCATCATCCTCATGCTTATGATGTGGTAAAAGTCATCTTTAGCCCGTAGTGCATAAATGGACTGTGGATTGGTATAATTATGATCGAGAATTTTTTATTGGTATAATCATGACCCGTAATGTTACAGACAAATGATGTGGTGAAAGTCCTCTTTGGACCGTTGTGCATAGATGGACAGTTGTTTGGCATGATCATGACAACTAGTGATACTAACGAATATCCTTGGCCTGTAGTGCATGGATAATTCGATGATGTGAAATATTTATTGAGTTGTGTTACAGAGATAAAATATTGATTATGAACTTTAAGTCATAGAAGATAGTAGACATCATGCTCTACTTGACTCTTCTAATGGATTGTTTGTTCCTCTGCAGTTGTTGATATAAACTTGTTGTCTATTGTATTCTATCAGCTTTTACACTGTTGAGGACTAAGAATAATTTATTCTACATTATCTTAGTCTTAATATTCTTTACTGGGCTAGTTGAGCTCACCCTTTTCTTTCATTGTTCTCTTCAGAAAATGAGAATATAGCTAGGACTAGTTAGAGAATAGAGTGATGGTCCAAGATGGTGGCTATAGTAGTCCTCACTATAAAATAGTGTGATAATAATTATAATGAGGACTTATTTTGAGTTTGGATATTGTCTACGAGACAATATTTATATTAAAACTCATATTTTATATTTTATCATATTTTGCACGACAGTTAATAGTTGTATAAATGAAGTTTGTGTTTAAATTATGTACCACGTATATCTGGGGACCCATAATGGGTTGTGTGGACCTATTTTGGGGGCGTCACATTCGCCGTGTCCCAATTCATTCTAGGCGCAGCTGCGCCGTTACCTGGAAATCAGTCTTCTGGCCTTAAATCGCAGCAACATTGTGTCCCAGTTCATTCTAGGCGCAGATGCGCCATTGGACAAAATCTGAAAAACTTTGTTTTCTTTAATTAAATAAATGGTTTATTTAATTGATAAAAGTTTAAAATAAAGATGTTTATTTTATATGAAATATGCTTTCAGAATTGCTAAAATTAAAAGAGTTTAATTTGGATTTGGTTTTTGATTAAAATAAAAGAGTTTATTTTATTTCAAAACTAAATTTAGCAAACTTTTATCCATTAATTGATATTAATGCATATATGGAATAGATTTATTTTCATGAGATGAATGTTATTTATTGATACATATGTTGATATGTGTGATAATAAATTGGATTGATTATGGACTATGACCAATGTAATTGGATTTTATTTTGGATGGATGCTTGAATGTATGTGTTTTATTAAATGTGGACTACGTACCTCGTCTTTTCTAGTTTTCTTCTTGTTGTAAATTATATCTCTCTCCTATGTACTTCCCCTTGACTGTTGATCAAGGTTTCTATTTAAATTAAATAGTTTATGTAATAGGATTAGTTAGAATTTCTAGAAGAACCGGAGATCAAGGAGAAAGGAGCGCTCAAAGACCCATTTGTAATGGAGCCCGGGTTTAAATGTAATAGTTATATTTAAATGTTTATTCTTGCACCCTAGGGTTTGACCTTTTGGTTCACTTGGTGGCTCTAGTGAACCAAACTAGAATAAAAGTCCATAATCAATCCGGGTAGAATATAGTATTCTATATGTGCATGCTAGTATTATATATATTATATATTATGCAAACATACTTCGCATATTTAATAATATGACGCGTATTTTATATATATGTTTGCATGCGCGTTAAACAAGATGAGACAAATAATAACAAATCCCTCAAAGTTTTTATATATTAAGTCTTAAGCGTTCAAAGATATTTAGAATATCGAACGTCGCCTTCTAGCATGATAAAATTAATAGAGTATTAAATATTTAATATGAGTTTGTTGTGTCACCACAAGGCAAGTATTAAGTATTTAAGATGGTAATTTATCACATTTGATGCTTATAAAGAAAATTGAACAATATTATTTTGTTGTGTCACCACAAGGACAATATTTTTCTTTTTTGAATATATGTAAGTGCTAGGTTGGACTTAACTTAGATAATTTTGATTCGGATGTGCCACCACTTGATCAAAATAATCTAAGAGGCAAAACATAAGGAGTTACATGATGATGTAATTGACAAGGAGTTGTTTACCTATTTATTTATATATAGTTTATTGTGTCACCACAAGGTTATATATATTTGAAATGGGATCCTTATTCTCACTAGCAAAAACTTTAATTAGATTTTGCCGAACTATATAGATGAGGGTAATATAGTTTGAAGAAAATAGTGATAGATACCAATATAAAATAAGACCTAATTTATTTTGGTAATTAATTAAATGAATGTTTGCTAAAATATTGTCCTTTTACATGCTTAATTTTGAAAATGTCACATTCACTAATTTCACTGCGTAGCATACTTGATGCTAATAAACTGACCGGACCGAATTACACAGACTAGTTAAGGAATCTGAGAATTGTTCTCACTGCTGAAAAGATTTCTTATGTCCTAAATTCGCCCGTACCTACAAAAGTTGCAGAGACAGCCTCTGAGGAAGAGATTGCTACTTTTAAATAGTGGCAAAATGATGCATCTGTGGCTCAATGCATCATGCTCGCATCCATGAGTAACGAGCTTCAACATCAGCATGAAAACATGGATTCTCCTACTATGCTACTGCACCTTCAAGAGTTGTATGGTGAGCAAAGCAGGACTGCTAGATATGAGATATCTAAGGAGCTCTTCCGATCTCGGATGACCGAGGGCACTACCGTTGAGACTCATGTCTTAAAGATGATCAATCTGATTGAACGTCTTGGATGTACTTGGGTTCTGGCTCATGGATGGGGAGTTGAGTCAAGATTTAGTCTTACAGTCACTCCTAGACACCTCCTCACAATTTGTTGTGAATTTTCACATGAATAAGTTAGATGTCAGCTTTCCTGAATTACTTAACATGTTGAAAACTGCTGAAGGTCACTTCCCATCCAAGAAGAACCATGTCTTACTGGTGGATGATTCTTCCAAGAAAAGGAAGAGGCCCAAGGTATCTTTTGAAAAGAAGAAATCCAAGAAGGCTAAGGGAAAGGCGAAAGTGAAGGATCAAAAGAAACCTGATCCAGCTAGCAAAGGAATTTGCTTCCATTGCAACAAAGTAAGTCCTTTGGAAGAGGAACCTGCAAGGATTATCTTCATGAACAAAAGCGTAAGAAGCTTGGAGAAGCTTCAAATACTAATCAAGGTTTGTTTATGATTGAAATTAATTTTTCTAAAAGTCAATCTTCTACTTGGGTATTGGATACCGGCTGTGGTTCTCACATATGTAATAATATGCAGGGACTGGTCAGAAGTAGAAAGCTGAGCAATGATGAGGTTGTCCTACGAGTGGGAAATGGAGCAAAGGTTCTTTGATTAATCAGTAGGGACTTATTGTTTAGCACTGCCTACGAGCAAGTTCATTAATTTAAATAATTGTTATTTTGTTCCAAATATCATTAGAAACATTATTTATTTATGGACTTTTATTTAAATAATTGTTATTTTGTTCCAAATATCATTAGAAACCTTGGGCCTTCACTTTCGCCTTTCCCTTAGCCTTCTTGGATTTCTTCTTTTCAGAAGATACCTTGTGCCTCTTCCTTTTCTTGGAAGAATCATCCACCAATAAGACATGGTTCTTCTTGGATGGGAAGTGACCTTCAGCAGTTTTCAACATGTTAAGTAATTCAGGCAAGCTGACATCTAACTTATTCATGTGAAAATTCACAATAAATTGTGAGAAGGTGTCTAGGAGTGACTGCAAGACTAAATCTTGACTCAACTCCCCATCCATGACGATTTAACCCAAGTCATCCAAGATGTTCAATCAGATTTATCATCTTTAAGACATGAGTCTCAACAGAGAGTGCCCTCATTATCCGAGATCTAAGAGCTCCTTAGATATCTCATATCTAGCAAATCCCGCTTTGCTCACCATACAACTCTTGAAGGTGCAAGAGAGAGTAGAGCATCCATGTTTTCGTCCGACGCTGAAGCTCAAGCATTTCTCATGGATGCGAGCATGATGCATTGAGCCACAGATGCATCATTTTTCCATTGTTTAAAAGTAGCAATCTCTTCCTCAGAGGTTGTCTCTACAACTTTTGCAGGGACGGGCGAATTTAGGACATAAGAAATCTTTTTAGCAGTGAGAACAATTCTCAGATTCCTTAACCAAATTCGTGTAATTTGGGTCCTAATCATTTGTTAAGATCAAGTATGCTACGCAGTGAAATTAGTGAATGTGACATTTTTAAAATTCTACATGTAAAAAGACAATATTTTAGCAAACATTCATTTAATTAATTACCAAAATAAATTAGGTCTTATTTTATATTGGTATCTACCACTATTTTCTTCAAACAATATTACCCTCATCAATATAGTTCGGCAAAATCTAATTAAAGTTTTTGCTAGTGAGAATAATGATCCCATTTCAAATATATATAACCTTGTGGTGACACAACAAACTATATATAAATAAATAGGTAGACAACTCCTTGTCAAGTATAACATTATGTAACTCCTTATGTTTTGCCTCTTAGATTATTTTGATCAAGTGGTGGCACATCCGAATCAAAATTATCTAAGTTAAGTCCAACCTAGCACTTCCATATATTCAAAAAAGAAAAATATTGTCCTTGTGGTGACACAACAAAATAATATTATTCAATTTTCTTTATAAGCATCAAATGTGATAAATTAACATCTTAAATACTTAATACTTGCCTTGTGGTGATACAACAAACTCATATTAAATATTTAATACTCTATTAATTTTATCATGCTGAAGGCTATCGTTAGATATTCTAAATATCTTTGAACGCTTAAGACTTAATATATAAAAAAACTTTGAGGGATTTGTTATTATTTGTCTCATCTTTGTTAGCCCGCATGCAAATATATATATAAATACGCTATTATATTATTAAACATGCGAAGCATGTTTGCATAATATATAATACATATAATACTAGCATGCACATATAGAATACTATATTCTACCCGGATTGATTATGGACTTTTATTCTAGTTTGGTTCACTAGAGCCACCAAGTGAACAAAAAGGTCAAACCCTAGGGTACAAGAATAAATATTTAAATATAACTATTACATTTAAACCCGGGCTCCATTACAAACGGGTCTTCGAGCGCTCCTTTGTCCTTGATCTCTAGTTCTTCGAAAAAAAATTCTAACTAATCCTATTACATAAACTATTTAATTTAAATAGAAATCTTGATCAGCAGTCAAGGGGAAGTACATAGGAGAGAGATAGAATTTACATCATAAGAAAACCAGAAAAGACGAGGTACGCAGATCCCATTTAATAAAACCCATTCATTCAAACATCCAACCAAAATAAATCCAATCACATTGGTCAATTGTCTATAATCAATCCCATTTATTATCATACACATCATCATATGTATCAATAAATAAAATCATTCCATATATTTATGAATATCATTTAATGGGCAATATTATGTTACATGAAATCCAATTTCAAGATTAAAATAAACTCTTTATTTTAATTATAAAATTATTAAGAATATATATATATATATATATATATATATATATATATATATATATATATATATATATATATTATATATTACCGGATCATGAATCACAAGAATCATGGTGTAATACCAACCGAATATAATATATATAAATATATTATGATTATATGATTCATACTAAATTACTAAGAATCCAGTAACCTGGTATATATATATATATATATATATATATATATATATATATATATATATTAAATTAATCAAGCACGTGGGTGGAAGAAAACATTAACTATCAAATAGTTATATATTAATAATAATCCTACAGGAGAAACAAGTAACCATATATCTAATATATGAAATAAAATAACCTCCATGTTGGATCATGCCACCACGCATCAGGGAATCAGTGAATCGCAAATCAATGACATCAAAATACTGCGATTTAAAAAAAACAGTTTTCCTTTTGGAAAAAATTAAAATTAGCCACGGACTTTTCAAAAAAGGATTTCGCGATTGATTTTTTTTCATAAAATAATAATTTTATACAACAACACATGCCCAATAAATTATTCTAAATACATACCCATACATATATGGAATCAAAATAATTAATAATTTGCATAAAGTTTGGCTTTGATACCACTGTTAGGTTTTTGTGAAAATCAAAGTAGCAATCAAATTGCAAAAATTAGCGGAAGCGTAAAAAAATTAGATTTTAAAAAAATTTCACAAACCAATTACCCGGATCATCCTTTATGCATATTATTAATTAAACGAAGAATAAGAAGTTATGAAATCATACCCTTGTAGAAACGAAACTTCCTGTGCATTAGTTCACCTCCTACTTCTCCACGCGATCTCCTTGAATCTCCTGGTTGATTCCTTCATTTGATCAATGTAAGTCACCCAAGTGTATGGCCTCTAGAGGATCCACCAAGGAAGAAGAATTTTCAAGAAGAAGGGTGTATTAGCTCAAACCCTAGTTTTTCCTATCTCTATAGAAAAGGGGCGTGATTTCCAACTCTTGAATTACGTATATCTTGATATCCGATATAAGACTCTCTCTTATAAAGATATCGTGTAACCCTATTTAATTAAAAATAAGGTATCATTTATTTAATTAAACTCTTTTAATTAAATGGGCTCCTAATCTTATTAGGATAATTAATTAAATTCCTTTAACTAATTTTCCTCCTAATCCAATTAGGAATAAATGAGAGTACTTATATTAAATTAATTCCTAAACTTTTTTAGAAATTAAAATAATAATAATTGTAATAATATTAATAAGACTCATCTTATTAATTTATATTTAATATTTCTAAAATATTAAATAATAAATATTAAGCTATTTAATTTATTCTATCACCATAGATTAAATTAAATATACTCAATATATTATTACAATTATGCCATTAACTTCTTAAATAATTATTCTTCCTTTTATGGTGTGACCCTTTAGGTTCTCCATATTAAACCTACTGTGAATAAATCAATTAGAACAATTCTAATCTTTATTTAAAAAATAAATTAAACAATTAATTTATTTAAATAAATAATATTTATTCTACAATAGGATAAGCCTCCTGGCGATTAACGACTTTCCGTGATAATATAGATTTCAACATTAATCATAAAAGAACCTTTGAGTAAATAGTTACCGTATAATTCAATCCTTCCACCATACAATGTCCCAATTAAATATAAGACATGGAATTAATGTCAAGTCTTATTTTATTTAATTATATGTATTTCGATTCCTAAATGCACAACTCCTAATGAATGCAAATTAAAAACTACTTTCTAATTTCATTCCACCTCGCCAAGGATTCTGGGTTGTCATTTATCTAATCACATAGACATTTCTCTTCTTTTACTAGAAGTGGTAGATTCTTTATCGATCATTCACTATCTTCATATATAACTTATTACACCCAAGCATACCCTTTGATATACTCTAAGAGTCTTAAGGAATAAGTCAAAGTGTAATTCATTATATATAAGATAATATGATGATCTCAAGTCTAAGGATCATTTGTACTACTATCACTACAGAATTCCTATCGACAGCAAGTAAAACTCCATTAGGTATTCCTTAGCGAGTCACGCTCAAAGGAACTTATTCTCTAATAAGCACCTACATACTTGCTTTTAGTGTCTCCACACAAATGATCATGAGATCAATCATCCTCATCCAATGAGCAAGTTAACGTACGTACTAAATATATCCTGATTCACTAATCTCATTTTTAGTAATCCATTGATTGGGAACATTTTAGTTTTAAGCTATCTAAGAATTTAGATCTCATTAGCATGATCTCATCATGATTCTAAAAGCATTGCTTAAAACTATGGGTTTATCACATATTTTAAAATAGCACCATGTAGATAATAAATGCCTTTAATAAATAATTCTTTTATTAATAAATAAATAAGATTGATTACAAAGTATATGCTTTATCATCATACATGATTGGCTTGTATGCATACTACTTTCAGTCCTTATCGAAAAGCCCCCTCTTTCTTGGGAATGATCTGGTTGTTAATATTATGAGTTATAATATTAATGATGAATAAGTTCGTGTTGATTAAAGATAAGAATAATAATTGATGAATGGAAGATGTTTGTTCAGTTATCCTTTTAAATTGGTGTTTGTTCATTTAGTTTCTTTTAGGGTACAAAATTCTTCTGCATGTTATGATAATTAGCCAACTTTCTAATTAATTCAACTACTATTCACTAACTTGTAATTAAGGGCGCTCCATCATTGGTCCATTTCTCCCAAACTCAATTACCTTCAAAAGAGGGCGCCCCCTCATTGGTCCTTATCTCCCACTTTGTTAGTTACCTCCTCAAGAGGGCACTCTCTAATTGGTTGATCAAAAAATATGCTGATATATTGCGCCCGTGAATTCTTGTTCCTGTGCAGTCTGTGATTTTATTTTCTAAATAGTATCCCGTCATTCTCCTATAAATAGGATGCTTAGTTTAGAAATAAAAATCACACCAGAATCAGAGAATTATTCTTCTATAATATTGATCGTATTTCTTTTGAGTTTAGGAAGCTTTTAGTGTAGAAAATAGTACAAATTTTCTTCAAGAATATCTCCGATATACCAGTCGGAATTACTCTCCTACTAAGGTAAGGGATATTATTTTTGTTTAATATTAGTAAGAAATAATATTTTCTTCCATACTCTGTAGTATGTAAGTAATGTTATTTCGTTCCATATTCTGAATTCTACACTCATTTTCTTAAGTATTGCTTCAATACTCCTTGAAACAATAGGATATCCTTAAAATTTGCGTTTTATCTAGTATCTTTTCACGGAAATATTATTCTGAACATTCTTGATAATTTTTAATCTTTTCATGTCGGGGTACTATTCACGGGATACTATTCCTAAAGTACTATTCATGAGGTACTATTCATACAGGTACTATTCACCCGAGGTACTATTCATAACAAAAAATTGATTTCTTTTCTATCTAGATCATTTTTGATACAATATTATTCTTGAATTTTACTCCATAAAGCAGCATCATGTTGATAATTTGGACATTATTAAATTCTGGATAAATTAAATTATAAATCTTTAAAATTTATCCTTGCTCTCATTTAATTGAATTCTTATATCATTGTCATCATCTTCATGCTTATATTGTGATAAAAGTCATCCTTGGCCCGTACTGCATAGATGGACTGTTGATTGGTATGATTATGACTATGTATCCGTATAATTATGACCATTGGTGATAATAACAAATATCCTTAGCCCGTAGTGCATGGATGATTCGTGGATGTGATAATAAGGAATATCCTTAGCCCGTAGCGCATGGATAATTCAGTGATGTGGATTATTTATTGAGCTGAGTCTCAGCGATAAAATTGATGATAAACTTTTAAATCATAGAAGATAGTAGATATTATGCTATACTTGACTCTTCTAATGGATTTCTTGTTCCGCTACAGTTAAACTTGTTGTCTATTGTATTCTATCAGTTTAACACTGTTGAAGGCTAACATTAATTTATTCTGCATTATCTTAGTCATAATATTCTTTACTGGGCTAGTTGAGCTCACCCTTTGCTTTCATTGTTCTCTTCAGGAAATGAGAATATAGTTGGGACTAGTCAGGGAACGGAGTAATTGTCCAAGATGGTGGCTATAGTAGTCCTCACTATTCTATGAAATAGTGTGATAATAATTGTAATGAGGACTCTATTTGAGTTTGGATTTTGTCTACGAGATAATATTCGTGTTAAAACTCTCAGCTATGTTTTGTCGTATTTTACACGACAATTATATAATTAAGTTTGTATTTAAATTTTGTACCATGTATTTGGCGACTCAAAATGGGTGATGTATACCTATTTTGGGGGCATCACAGTTGGTAGCAAAGCTTTAGATATGATCCCTGGCTGAGATGTGAGACTAGAACTAGGAGGGGAGAGACGGGTAAATCCTTCGCTAGTATGACCTACCTAAACTTATTTGTTATTTAATTGGTCGGTCAAAATATAGGGATAATCTGTGGCATGTCAATTAACCCTTGTTTTGTGGAAAAGTTTGAAAATGACATCCGAGAATGTTGAGATAAGCAATGGAACACATAAGACCGTTGAGTCACTGATGATCAATAACTAGGATAATGTGCATCAAGAAGGCAATACTCCTCATATACACAACAACACCGACCAAATGATGAACGACAGAATGTTTAGGAGCTTTCTGTAATTCGTGAAACATCAGGCAAGAGAGACTCTTGTTCAAAATACAGGTGGAAACACTGACAACTCTTGAACAGTCACCGCTAAGCAATTCAAGGAGCTGGGACCACCAGAGTTTTTGGAAAAGCCAGAACCACTTAAGGCAGAGACGTGGATAAAGCAGATTACCAAGATATTTGATGTCTTGGGATGCTCCTCCGAGGAGCAAAAGGTTCCTTTTCCCACCTTCATGTTGCGAGGAGAGGCAGATTATTGGTGGGAATCTATAAAACGTACTCAGCCTGCCGCACTAAAGATGTCTTGGAAGAGTTCCAAGAATTGTTCAACGATAAGTACTTTCCCGAAAGTATTCATCACATGAAGGAAGTGGAATTCATCAAGCTGGAATAAAATAATATGACCGTGTCGCAATATGAGGCTAAGTTTGCGAGGTTATCCCGGTTTGCATCCCATTTAGTTGATAATGAGGAGAGAATGGCGCGAATGTTTCTGCGAGGTTTAAAACCCGAAATAAGTGAATACCTCATTTCTCACAAACTTTTCTTGTATTCAAATGTTGTGAATAGGGCTCAGTTATTGGAGCGTGATAATAAGTCAACCCAACAAAGAGATAACAGCGGGAAAAACGATAATACCAGTGGTAGCAGTCATCGAAGCGGTGACAAAAAACGGGGAGGAAGTCACATGCCAGAAATGTTAACTGTGATAGCCCCAAATTTGGGTCCAAATCACTACGGATCTGGTACAATCATTCTATAATTATTTGGGGAAGATATAAACATAAATTGTTTATACATTAAACATTACACACTATTCCCAAGGTCGAGTAACCTTAACTTATACACAATCCATAACTTATTTAACCTATAACATTATTATCATAGAATACTATTACAAATCTAGCTGCACACATTATCTTAAAGTTAGAACTGTCTTTGACCTTTGCTTGTATCCAACGTATTTGCCTTAATCTGCAATGTTTATCATGATATAGCAAGGGTGAGCATAAGTTTGCCCAACAAGTATAAGTTTATATGAGGATATATTATGATTGAAAGAATTTGAATAATAAGATGGCTATAATTCAATAATATAGTTATGAATTAGCATGAACAAATTTTATGACTGAACGAACATTAAACATAGACATATCAAATATATCTGGACCGAATGGTAATGAAGGTGATCAGCCTTTCATACCTGATACATGCAGTAGGCGCAGAGTGAAATTTAATAATTCTTAGACATGACAATCAGAAATGATTAACCACAAGCATATTTGAATGAAACAACTCGAGATCGAAAGCAAGGAAAACTTCATGTTGTTCTATTTATCATCATACACAATTTATTAAGCTTTGACTGAAGACCTAATATATAAATAATATCGATATACAAATTAGAATAATAGCATCACAATATAATACTATTATATATATATACATATATACATACAATAACCTAAACACATAACACATAACCCTATCAGTCTACAACACACATAAAACTTAGTATCAAGTCAAACTATTTCAGTCTGACTTGAGCCCGACAAAATTCTAACATCCCGAAGCTGGCCTAGTCGAACAAATCTTGAGTCTAAAATCACTAAGACTTTGGTCTAAACTAGTTCATGAGATATCTTAGATAATTTATTATCAGTCAAAATATTTTTCATAAGCTTGTAATAATTTTCAGATAATTATTATCATTTATCATGATTTTTCAACCATTAATATCGTATTTATGTAATTTAAATAGGATATAATTCTTTTATCATTAATATTTATTTAATACTAAATAACATCTCTTTTTAATAGAATTGAGGGTTACAATGATAAAGAACTTTATTATTGTATTCCTGTTTTCGTGGGTTCTTCAATGGTCATTGAAAAAACAAGGATATCGTCAATATAGACTACAATAAAATGACTGAAAGGGTTTAATATATCATTGAGAATATTTTGAAATTCACTTGGGGCATTTTTCAGGCCAAATGCCTGGACATTCCATTCGTAATGTCCGAATGGAGTGGTGAATGCAGTTTTATAACTATCGTCAAGATGAATGGCAATTTGCCAGAAACCGGATTTAAGGTCGAATTTACTGAAAATAGTGGCATTACTTAATCTATTGACTAGGTCGTCTTTATTGGGAAGGGGGTATCTAATCCATTCCAACACAATTAATAAGTAAAAACAGTTTTATTGATTACTGAAACTATATACAAACTGAAATTAAATTAACTTACAACTTAGAACATTTAACTGGAGAAGAAGAGAAGAGGGGTTAAGTAGGCATAATCAGAGGTAGAAACTAAAGATTTGTCTGAGAGAGAGAGCTCAGAGTCTTTCTAAGTTTCGAAGTCTGAAGAACCAATGATCTCGCCTTCTTTTATAATGCAAGAAAGAGAATCATTATAATAATCGGGTAAAGTAAAACATTTTACATAAGTGAAAACATGTTACTTAAGTAAAAGTAAAATAAACAGAATTACTACTTTTGACTAAAGGCAAACACTTTACTACGCTTTTGAAAATCGTCACAGCTTTGAATGATTGGGACGCATAAGTGATCGCAATGCTTTGCTGAAAAGAAGATTCCTTTGATCGAGTAAGCTTCCGGTGAGAATCGGCCGACCGAAAGGAACTAATGAACTCAGGCGAATGGATCCTGAGCATCCGGAAGGTTGACTGTGCCATAAGGATCATATTCGCCATCATCATCGGCGAACTGGCTGACAGAATCACCCTGGGAAGAATGATTAGAAGCCTCTTCATGAAAAGCTTCATCAATTCTTTTATTGAGTACCAGGCAATTTTAGTAACTCTTTCTTGGTGCAATCTTTAAAATCAAATACTTTCATGATGAACCCAAGAAGGACTAACTTCTGGATATTGACTTTGTGAGATTTCGACTCCTTTTCTTTAATGGCACGCTCGAGAACTTGTTGGGAGAAGAGCTGGGATCGAGCAGGAAATTCTCAACAACGAACTATTCTATCATGTTGAATTTATCCCACCACTTTATGTAAAAAGAAGTAGATACTCGGGAAGTGGGATCATTAGGAATGATGTTGACTGAGAACAGAGGTGAGAGGAGGATTCTAAAGAATCCAAGAATTTTGTATTTACAATAAAAGAGTGGGAGGAACCCTTATTCAAAGGGATAGGTTTATAATGGTTATTGAAATGATTTAATTGGACCTTGAAAATTAGGCACTTTTTAGAACAATATGGTTTACCCCTCGTAGCTCCCTCCGTATGGAAGCCAAGGCATAAACCATTATAAACCTATCCCTTTGAATGAAGGGGTTCCTCCCACTCTTTTATTCGTCAAGAATACAAAATTCTTGGATTCTTAAATGGGAGTACTGTCTCTCACCTCCAAGTTCTCCACCAACATCATTCCTAATGATCCACTTCCCTAGTATCTCGCCTTTTTACATAAAGTGGTGGGATAAATTCAACATTGATAGAATAGTCACTCAGTTCAAAGAGAATTTCGTCTGTTCGATCCCAGCCTCTCCCAACAAGGCCTGCTCGTGCCATTAAAGAAAAGGAGTCGAATCACCACAAAGTCAATATCCAAAGTTAGTCCTTCTAGTTCATCATGTTCTCAAGTATTTCGATTTTAAAGATTGCACCAAAGAAGAGTTACTAAAATTGCCCAGTACTCAATAAAAAAGAATTGATGAAGCTTTTCATGAAGAGGCTTCTAATCATTCTTCCTGTGGTGATTCTGTCACCACCCGCCTACCGATGATGATGGCGAATATGATCCTTATGGCACAGTCAACCTTCCGGATGCTCAGGATCCATTCGCCTGAGTTCATTAGTTCCTTTTCCAAATACCAGCCTCGCTCCGGCCAGTAGCTTCTCGCCGGAAGCTACTTCAATAAAGGAATCGCTTTCAACCGAAAGCAAAGCAAGTAGCCACTTATGTAAGGCCCCAATCATTCAAAGTCATTACCAGCTTTTCCAAAAGCAAATTAAAGTGTTTGCTTTCAGTCAAAAGTAGTTATCGCTTATCTAGGTTTCTCTCTTCAACCGTAAGTCCTGAGGAGTAGGTCTAGAGTACCAATTCCTAGTTATAATCGGTGTTTTTAATCATTAATTTGTTGTCGATCATTTAAATCGGTATTGAATCAAGATTTAATTATCTCGATTGATAACCGCTTTCAACATCGCTTTTAACTTGATCAATCGCTAAATAGTACCACTTGTACCAGTTCATTTTTAAGTTTTTTGAATAACTTATCAATGGATTTAACTAAATTATCATCATCGATGGTAATCCTAACTTGTGTCTATTTTCCGTAACTTTATTAAAGGATGTTCAATTTTTAAATCGGGTTTTTATAATAGTTTCTTCAAATTTTTCCTCAATCCTATCTAGTCGCTTTTCCAACTGCTGCTAGATATTGATTGCTAAAGTTTAACTATTCAATAATTTTTTATCGTTGTTATTAAAGATCGTAAATTTTAAATAATGGCAACAATGCATTTATTTTTAATCGAGATTAGAACTGCTTTAAAAGGAGGATGACTAGAATAAACTTTTGACTTATCTTCTTTAACCCACTGTGTTTTGGTAATCACGTTACATTTACTTTGAAATTGTTCATACCAATCATAAAATGAAATATTCATTCTTTCATTTTTAATAAATCTATTTATTATTTTATCACGCTCCTTTTCTGTGGGGTGATTGGATCTAAATAGATGTCTTTTTTCTTTATTAGATTTAGCATTAAAATCTTTTACTAGATTATCCCAGTTTAAAACGAACTCCTTTTTTATAACTCTTAATTGATTGTTAATGGGGATATCAAAATCTGACTGAGTGGGCATCACAGAAGAAGTGGGAGAAGAAGAACTTTCTTCTTCAACAAAATCTCTATGAGTATAACAAGGATGACTAGTTTGACCTTGATTGAGAACGCCCTTTAACTTAATATTTTTGATTGAAGGATTACCGAGTACTTCAAAGGTCTCTTCTAGTATGGATAATCAAGGGGTCAAGAACCGAAATGTCTTCAATAATTATTGGTGTCTTAGTACGCTCAAAACTAATTTTAATAGCCCATCGTAAAATTGTTGAATATTTTCAATATTTAATAAATTATTGACTATGGGTCATTGGGGTAATTCATTAGGTAGAGTCCATTGAATCGGGAAGCGTAATATCCTTCCGGAGAATTGTTCTTGAACTTGAGTATTAGCATCGAGAGTAGAGCTTTGAATTAAAACCGTTAAATCTTTAGGGCTTTTATTTAAGGCATGAACATTTAAGTTTGTTTTCATTGTTTTATAATAAATTCTATAAATTAAAGCAATAGTCGAGAACCTCAATCATATGAGTGATTTCACCAAGTTTTAATATTTAATGTTAAAGCCTTTAATAAATGTTTGATCACTAAGACTTAGGGTGAAATCAGAAAGCAATTAAAATGGACAGTCCATCAGGCAAACTTGATTCCATAGCACCTATTATAATCGGGGTGATAATTAAAATCGAGCATCTCTTAGACAGAGATAGATGCATGAGTTAATTCCTTTAATGTTCAATGGTTTTACTGCAACTTGAATTAATCCAATATGAATAAAATTGTAACCCTTTTTCCTATGTTTCTTAATAACATCAAGGTCAAGAAGACTACAATTTTCATATTCTTTATTAATAGCGTAAACTTTCTCAACTGTTTTGACATTATAATCAGTTTTAAAATTATCTAAAAATGTTGACTGATAAATTTCTTTTGAGAAACTCTTGGTATATTCCAATTGTGTAAGGCTTGACTAATATTTTCATAGTCGTGAGATTCTTGGTTAACTATGTCCGGGGATGTAAAGGTAAAGTTGACCTTTGACTAGTTGAAGAGTTAGATCTAAATAACCTATTCATTGTACTGGTTTCAAAACAAAATTTCACTCTTTATCTTCCATACAGACCCTCTTACCTTGAGTAGACTCATACCCAAACCTAATACCCGAAACTGCTCACACAAGAGACTTACCTGGGTAGACACGGAGAAGGGTGGACTACAGTAAGTTAGGTGACTTCTGATAAAGAAGAAGAAGATGCTTTGAAAATAGTATGAATGAAATAGATTACTTATACCTTATCAACTACTAGAACAAAGAAACAACTTGGCTCTGATACCATTTGGGGGCGGAAGCAGATAAACAAGAGATGAACAAGATGCATATAGAATACAATAATAAACACAATTAATAAGTAAAAACAGTTTTATTGATTACTGAAACTATATACAAACTGAAATTAAATTAACTTACAACTTAGAACATTTAACTGGAGAAGAAGAGAAGAGGGGTTAAGTAGGCATAATCAGAGGTAGAAACTAAAGATTTGTCTGAGAGAGAGAGCCTGTAGTCTTCTAAGTTTCAAGTTCAAGAACCAATGTATCTCGCGCTTTTTATAATGCAAGGAAAGAGAACTGTTACAATAACTGGGGTAAAGTAAAAACATTTTACATAAGTGAAAACATGTTACTTAAGTAAAAGTAAAAGTAAACAGTAACTACTTTTGACTAAAGGCAAACACTTTCTTTCGCTTGGAAAACCGGCCGATGTTTTTGAATGATTCGACGACATATGTGTCGCAATGCTAAAAAGCGATTCTTTGATCGAGTAGCTTCCCCGAAAGGTGAAATCGTCATCGGAACAGAACTCGGCCGATCGAAAAGGAACTAATGAACTTGGATCCCGAGCATCCTAAGGAAGGTCGATTGTGCTAAGGATCATATTCGCCATCATCATCGCCTTAATCGGGTCGATTAATCACCGGAAGAATGATTAGAAGCCTCTTCATGAAAAGCTTCATCAATTCTTTTTATCGAGTACCGGGCAATTTTAGTAACTTCTTTACCGGTGCAATCTTTAAATCAAATACTTCGAACATGATGAACCCGGCGACTAACTAACTTGATATGACTTTGTGGCGATTCACTCTTTTCTTTAATGGCCCGAGAACGGCATCGATCGAGAGTCAATCGAAAGAAATTGGAGGAACCTATCATGTCAAACTTTATGGAGATAGGTTTATAATGGTTATTGAAATGATTTAATCGGACCTTGAGAAATTCTAGGAACCAAGGAATTTTGTATTCATTAGAATAAAAGAGTGGGAGGAACCCTTCATTCAAAGGGATAGGTTTATAATGGTTATTCAAATGATTTAATCGGACCTAGCTCCACTCCGAATGGTTTACCTCTCGTAGCTCCCTCCAAGGCATAAACCATTATAAACCTATCCCTTTGAATGAAGGGGTTCCTCCCACTTTTTATTCGCCAAGAATACAAAATTCCTTGATTCTTAAATGGGAGTACTGCCTCTCACCTCCAAGTTCTCCAAATAACATCATTCCTAATGATCCACTTCCCGAGTATCTCGCCTTTTTACATAAAGTGGTGGATAAATTCAACATCGATAGAATAGACACTCAGTTCAAAGAGAATTTCCCTTCGTTGTCTCGATCCCACTTTCTCTCCCAAGGCTCCGCTCGTGCCATTAAAGAAAAGGAGTTTAATCGCCACAAAGTCAATATCCAGTTAGTCCTTCTAAGTTCATCATGTTCCCAAGTATTTCAGATTTTAAAGATTGCACCAAGAAAGAGTTACTAAAATTGCCTGTGCACTCAATAAAAGAATTGATGAAGTTTTCATGAAGAGGCTTCTAATCATTCTTCCTGTGGTGATTCTCACACCAAATACCATGATGATGATGGCGAATATGATCCTTATGGCACACTAACCTTCCTGATGCTCAGATCCATTCACCTCGAAGTTCATTAGTTCCTTTTCCAAATACCAGCCTCGCTCCGGCCAGTAGCTCTCGCTTTGTTACTACTCAATAAAGGAATCTTCGCCAACCGAAAGCAATTGCAAATACTTATGTAAAAGGCCCCAATCATTCAAAGTCATTTACCAGCTTTTCCAAAAGCAACCAAAGTGTTTGCTTTTAGTCAAAAGTAGTTATCATTTATCTAGGTTTCTCTCTCGAACCGTAAGTCCTAGGAGAGTAGGTCTAGAGTACCAATTCCTAGTTATACCGGTGTTTTTAATCGTTAATTTGTTGTCGATCATTTAAATCGGTATTGAATCAAGATTTAATTATCTCGATTGATAACCGCTTTCAACATCGCTTTTAACTCGATCAATCGCTAATAATAGTACCACTTGTACCAAAGTTCATTTTTAAGTTTTTGAATAACTTATCAATGGATTTAACTAAATTATCATCATCGATGGTAATCCTAACTTGTGTCTATTTTCCGCAACTTTATTAAAGGATGTTCAATTTTAAATCGGGTTTTTATAATAGTTTCTTCAAATTTTTCCTCAATCCTATCTAGCTGTTTTCCAACTGTTGCTAGATATTGATTGCTAAAGTTTAACTATTCAATAATTTTTTTATCGTTGTTATTAGCATCAGAAATTTTAAATGGGTCGGCAACAATGCATTTATTTTTAACCGAGATTAGAACTGCTTTAAAGGAGGATGACTAGAATAAACTTTTGACTTATCTTCTTTAACCCAATCGTGTTTTGGTAATCACGCTATATTTACTTTGAAATTGTTCATACCAATCATAAAATGAAATATTCATTCTTTCATTTTTAATAAATCTATTTATTATTTTATCACGCTCCTTTTCTGTGGGGTGATTGGATCTAAATAGATGTCTTTTTTCTTTATTAGATTTAGCATTAAAATCTTTTTACTAGATTATCCCGCTTAAAACGAACTCCTTTTTTATAACTCTTAATTGATTGTTAATGGGATATCAAAATCAATTCGAGTGGGCATCACAGAAGAAGTGGGAGAAGAAGAACTTTCTTCTTCAACAAAATCTCTATGAGTATAACAAGGATGACTAGTTCGACCTTTGATCGAGAACGCCTTTTTAACTTAATATTTTGATCAAGGATTAATCGAGTACTTCAAAGGTCTCTTCTAGTATGGATAATCAAGGGGTCAAGAACCGAAATGTCTTCAATAATTATTGGTGTCTTAGTACGCTCAAAACTAATTTTAATAGCCCATCGTAAAATTGTTGAATATTTTCAATATTTAATAAATTATCGACTATGGGTCATTGGGGTAATTCATTAGGTAGAGTCCACCGATCGGGAAGCGAATATCCTTCCGTAGAATTGTTCTCGAACTTGAGTATTAGCATCGTAGAGTAGAGCTTTGAATTAAAACCTAAATCTTTTAGGGCTTTTATTTAAGGTACGAACATTTAAGTTTGTTTTCATTGTTTTATAATAAATTCTATAAATTAAAGCAATAGTCGAGAACCCTCAATCATACGAGTGATTTCACCCAAGTTTTAATATTTAATGTTAAAGCCTTTAATAAATGCCGATCACTAAGACTTAGGGTGAAATCAGAAAGTAATTAAAATGGACAGTCCATCAGGCAAACTTGATTCCATAGCACCTATTATACCGGGGTGATAATTAAAAATCGAGCATCTCTTACAGTAGATAGATGCATGAGTTAATTCCTTTAATGTTCAATGGTTTTATCAAGAACTTGAATTAATCCAATATGAATAAAATTGTAACCCTTTTTCCTATGTTTCTTAATAACATCAAGGTCAAGAAGATCACAATTTTCATATTCTTTATTAATAGCGTAACTTTCTCAACCTGCTTTGACATTATAATCAGCTTTTAAAATTATCTAAAATGTCGATCGATAAATTTCTTTTGGAGAAACTCTCGGTATATTCCAATTGTGTAAGGCTTGACTAATATTTTCATAGTCAGTGAGATTCTTGGTTAACTATGTCTCGATGTATGGTAAAGTCGACCTTCGACTAGTTGAAGAGTTAGATCTAAATAACCTATTCATTGTAGATCGGGTTTCAAAACAAAATTTCACTCTTTATCTTCCATATGCACCTCTTACCTTTGAGTAGACTCATACCCAAACCTAATACCCAAATCGCTTCACACAAGAGACTTCACTGGGTAGACACTTTAGAAGGGTGGACTACAGTAAGTTAGGTGACTTCTGATAAAGAAGAAGAAGATGCTTTGAAAATAGTATGAATGAAATAGATTACTTATACCTTATCAACTACTAGAACAAAGAAACAACTTGCTCCTATACCATTTGGGGGCTAAAGCATAAACAAGAGATGAACAAGATGCATATAGAATACAATAATAAACACAATTAATAAGTAAAAAGCAGCTTTTATTGACATCAAACTATATACAAACTGAAATTAAATTAACTTACAACTTAGAACATTTAACTGGAGAAGAAGAGAAGAGGGGTTAAGTAGGCATAATCAGAGGTAGAAACTAAAGATTTGTCTGAGAGAGAGAGCTCAGAGTCTTTCTAAGTTTCAAGTTCAAGAACCAATGTATCTCGCTTCCTTTTATAATGCAAGGAAAGAGAATCAATAATAATCGGGTAAAGTAAAAACATTTTACATAAGTGAAAACATGTTACTTAAAGTAGAAAAGTAAACAAGAATTACTTTCGGGGTAAAGTAAAAACACTTTACCGCTTTTGAAAACCTCGTATAAGTTTTGAATGATTGGGACGATGTTACTTACTCGCAATGCGCTTTCTGAAAAGCAGATTCCTTCGATCGTAGCTTCCCGAAAGCAGAACCGGTAAGAACTAAAAGGAACTAATGAACTCAAAGTAATGGATCTCGAGCATCCTGAAGGTTGATCGCTATAAGGATCATATTCGCCATCATCATCGCGAATCTCGCGAGACTTCGAAGAATGATTAGCCTCTTCATGAAAAGCTTCATCAATTCTTTTATCAGTGACCGGGCAATTTTAGTAACTTTTCCGTGCAATCTTTAAAATCGAAATACTTTGAACATGATGAACCCAAGGACTAACTTTGGATATCGACTTTGTGGCGTATTCTCACTTTTCTTTAATGGCCCGAGAACGGGCAATCGATCGGGAGAGCTCGGATCGGAGCAACATTCCTCAACTCGAGTGACTATTCTATCATGTTGAATTTATCCCACCACTTTATGTAAAAGAGGCGATACATCGAAGTGGATCATTAGGAATGATGTCGACAGAACCCGGAGGTTTGTTGTACTTAAGAATCCAAGGAATTTTGTATTTACCGACCTAATAAAAGAGTGGGAGGAACCCTTCATTCAAAGGGATAGGTTTATAATGGTTATTGAAATGATTTAATTGACCTTGAAAATTAGGCACTTTTTAGAACAATATGGTTTACCCCTCAGTAGCTCCCTCTCCGTATGGAAGCCAAGGCATAAACCATTATAAACCTATCCTTTGAATGAAGGGGTTCCTCCCACTTTTTATTCACCAAGAATACAAAATTCCTTGATTCTTAAATGGGAGTACTGCCTCTCACCTCCAAGTTCTCCAAATAACATCATTCCTAATGATCCACTTCCCCGAGTATCTCGCTTCTTTACATAAAGTGGTGGATAAATTCAACATCGATAGAATAGTCACTCAAAGTCAAGAGAATTTCCGCTGTTCGATCCCACCTCCCCAACCAAGGCCTGCTCGTGCCATTAAAGAAAAGGAGCTTAATCGCCACAAAGTCAATATCCAGTTAGTCCTTCTAAGTTCATCATGTTCCCAAGTATTTCAGATTTTAAAGATCGCACCAAGAAGAGTTACTAAAATTGCCTGTGCACTCAATAAAAGAATTGATGAAGCTTTTCATGAAGAGGCTTCTAATCATTCTTCCTGTGGTGATTCTCCACCACCATCACATGATGATGGCGAATATGATCCTTATGGCACACTAACCTTCCTGGATGCTCGTGATCCATTCACCGAGTTCATTAGTTCCTTTTCCAAATACCAGCCTCGCTTTGCCAGTAGCCTCGCCGAAGCTACTTCAATAAAGGAATCTGCTCAACCAAAAGCAAATTAGCAGCCACTTATGTAAAGTCCCCAATCATTCAAAGTCATTTACCGCTTTTCCAAAAGCAAATTAAAGTGTTTGGCTTTTAGTCAAAAGTAGTTATCGCTTATCTAGGTTTCTCTCTCGAACCGTAAAGTCCGAGGAGTAGGTCTAGAGTACCAATTCCTAGTTATAATCGGTGTTTTTAATCGTTAATTTGTTGTCGATCATTTAAATCGTATCAATCAAGATTTAATTATCTCGATTGATAATCGCTTTCAACATCGCTTTTAACTTGATCAATCGCTAAGAATAGTACCACTTGTACCACCGTGTCATTTTAAGTTTTTTGAATAACTTATCAATGGATTTAACTAAATTATCATCATCGATGGTAATCCTAACTGTGTCTATTTTCCGTAACTTTATTAAAGGATGTTCAATTTTAAATCGGGTTTTTTATAATAGATTCTTCAAATTTTTCCTCAATCCTATCTAGTCGCTTTTCCAACCGCTGCTAGATATTGATTGCAAAGTTTAACTATTCAATAATTTTTTATCGCTGTTATTAGATCGTAAATTTTAAATGGGCCGGCAACAATGTATTTATTTTTAATCGAGATTAGAACTGCTTTCTAAAGGAGGATGACTAGAATAAACTTTTGACTTATCTTCTTTAACCCAATCGTGTTTTGGTAATCACGCTACATTTACTTTTGAAATTGTTCATACCAATCATAAAATGAAATATTCATTCTTTCATTTTAATAAATCTATTTATTATTTTATCACGCCCTTTCTCGTAAGTGATCGGATCTAAATAGATGTCTTTTTTTTCTTATTAGATTTAGCATTAAAATCTTTTACTAGATTATCCCAGCTTAAAACGAACTCCTTTTTATAACTCTTAATTGATTGTTAATGGGGATATCAAAATCAATCGAGTGGGCATCACGTATAGAAGTGGAGAAGAAGAACTTTCTTCTTCAACAAAATCTCTATGAGTATAACAAGGATGACTAGTTTGACCTTTGATTGAGAACGCCTTTTAACTTAATATTTTGATCAAGGATTACCGAGTACTTCAAAGGTCTCTTCTAGTATGGATAACCGAAGGGGTCAAGAACCGAAATGTCTTCAATAATTATTGGTGTCTTAGTACGCTCAAAACTAATTTTAATAGCCCATCGTAAAATTGTTGAATATTTTCAATATTTAATAAATTATCGACTACGGGTCGTCAGGTAATTCATTAGGTAGAGTCCACCGACCGGGAAGCGTAATATCCTTCCGTAGAATTGTTCTCGAACTTGAGTATTAGCATCGTAGAGAGAGCTTTGAATTAAAACCTCGTTAAATCTTTAGGGCTTTTATTTAAGGCATGAACATTTAAGTTTGTTTTCATTGTTTTATAATAAATTCTATAAATTAAAGCAATAGGCTGAGAACCCTCAATCATATGAGTGATTTCACCTGAAGTTTTAATATTTAATGTTAAAGCCTTTAATAAATGCTGATCACTAAGACTTAGGGTGAAATCAGGAAAGCAATTAAAATGGACAGTCCATCAGGCAAACTTGATTCCATAGCACCTATTATAATCGGGGTGATAATTCAAAATCGAGCATCTCTTAGACAGAGATAGATGCATGAGTTAATTCCTTTAATGTTCAATGGTTTTACTGCAACTTGAATTAATCCAATATGAATAAAATTGTAACCCTTTTTCCTATGTTTCTTAATAACATCAAGGTCAAGAAGACTACAATTTTCATATTCTTTATTAATAAAGAATAAAAGAAAATTAATAAATAAAAATAGAGCTTTTATTGATTATCAAACTATATACAAACCGAAATGAAATTAACTTACAACTTAGAACATTTAACCGAGAAGTACAAGAGAAGAGGGGTTAAGAGGGTTAATCGAGGTAAAACTAAAGATTTGTCTCGAGAGAGAGCTCGTAGTCTTTCTAAGTTTCAAGTTCAAGAACTAATCGATCTCGCTTCTTTTATAATGCAAGGAAAGAGAATCATATAATGATCGGGTAAAGTAAAAACATTTTACATAAGTGAAAACATGTTACTTAAGTAAAAGAAAAGTAAAAGTAAAAAGTAAACAACTTTTGACTAAAGGCAAACACTTTCTACCGCTTTTGAAAATCGGCCGACAAATTTTGAATGATTGGGACGCGATATAGGATCGCAAATGCTTTGCTGGAAAAGCGATTCTTTCGATCGAGTAGTCGCCTCGAAAGCAGAACCGGTCAATTTAACAGAACTGGCCGATCGAAAAGAACTAATGAACTCAAAGCGAATGGATCCCGAGCATCCTCAAGGTCGACTGTGTTATAAGGATCATATTCGCCATCATCATCGCGAATCGGGCCGATCAATCACCCCGAAGAATGATTAGAAGCCTCTTCATGCAAAGCTTCATCAATTCTTTATCGAGTACCGGGCAATTTTTAGTAACTTTTACCGTGCAATCTTTAAAATCAAATACTTTGAAACATGATGAACCCGGCGGACTAACTTTGATATCGACTTTCAGGCGATTCTCACTTTTTCTTTAATGGCCGGAGAACCGCAATCGATCGGGAGAGTCGATCGAGCAACAGAAATTCCTCACGAACCTCGAAGTGACTATTCTATCAATGTTGAATTTATCCCACCACTTAATGTAAAAGAGGCGAGATACTCTGGGAAGTGGATCATTAGAATGCCAGTGATCGAGAACCCGGAGGTGAGAGACAAGATTCTATTTAAGAATCCAAGGAATTTTGTATTTACCGATTTAATAAAAGAGTGGGAGGAACCCTTCATTCAAAGGGATAGGTTTATAATGGTTATTGAAATGATTTAATTGACCTTTAAAGGGTCGTGAAGAAGATCATAACAAGATCCTAACCTATACCACCAAAGGACGAACCAATAGGAAATGGACTTTTGAATTTATGGTCAAATCAGATGAACCATGAATGACCGAGGGACTCATTCTCGTGAAGGAGGACCTTATACCAAAGCTTCAATGTAATCATAATAGCAAAATTGATGATCTCGACTAGAAAGGTTCATGAGATCGAGGGATTCTTCCCCAATCGTAGATTTGAATAAATCTGCTTAATATACATAGAATGATAAAGAACTTTTGATTTATCATTCTCGCGTATAAATGGGTTTGATGTTTATCGACTTTGCTTTCTAGCGTAATATCCTTATAGTACACAAGGGACTTATAAGGGCTAGAGGTCGGAAATGCCATCCGTGGGGAAAGAATCAAGCAAAGCAAGTTTATCGATCATTCTTCGGTTTCATACCGGGTTCAATATGGAATAAGTAACTTTCCCATCTCGAGCATATACTCAGCAGAGAATGACTAGAAGTCGAGGACGGCTTTTAGCAGGATTACCGAATGGGTCAATCTAACAGTCGACCGCCAAAGCCGAATCAGTAAGGCTTAGGCATGGTGCCAAGAATAGTGAATTTATTATCGGGTTTGAATCGTAGGTTAATCGGGTGAGGAACCATAGCTCCTCCGGGCCGATTAATCGGGCCGTATAGGCTACCCGCCACGTGAGGACGATGCTCCTCTAGTGCTCATTTATGAATGGTACCAGATTAATAAATTCTCCGTAAGAAAATCAGAACTCAATTGTTACTTCCTTTGATGTATTCAATTTCAAAATCAAAATGCTTAATAGAGCTTGCCATCTAGCTTAAAGAATGCTTAGAGGCTAGATTTTCAACATCCTTTTCTAATATATATTTTGGTCGACTTACAATCTATACTTAACTAAGAATTTTTGGTTTAATAAATCATTCTCAAATTTAGAAATACATAATACAAATGAAAGTATTTCTTTTTAATAGTACTATAATTTAATTGTGTAGTATTCCATGCACCTAATGAAAACGAACAATTTGTTCAAAGAATTAGGTGTTAACTTTTGTTTCGTAATGCCTCCGCCAATATCCGAGGCGCCGCTTTCAACAATTTTAAATGTCAATCATTGAAATGCCAAGACAGGTAATGCCTCGACGATTTTTTTTTAACTTGTTGGACGACTCAAGTATGAATGTCACCCAAGGTGGAGGATTGTCTTGCAAACGCCAAAAAGAGGTTTGCAGATCTTCCCGAGATTCTTGTAAACTTGCCTATGTAATTCAAATGAGCCAAGAAATCTCTCATAGCAGCTGGGTTTTATCAAGTTATCTTATCGGAAACTTGTCAAATAATCAAATAGCTCGCTCAATGGGTCGACTTGTCCTCTAAAGATATTAAGACCAAGAAACCTTATTCTAATTCAAACAGTCGATTTGGAAGGTGAAAGAACTAGACCATTATCTTTAACCGCCTCAAGAAAGATTTCAAGTGTTTAATGTGTTCTTCAATGGTCATTGAAAAACAAGGATATCGCCAATATAGATCTACAATAAAATGACCGAAAGGGTTTAATATATCATCGAGAATATTTTGAAATTCACTGGGGCATTTTTCGTGCCAAATGTTCGACATTCCATTCGTAATGTCCGAACGGAGTGGTGAATGCGCTTTATAACTATCGCCAGATGAATGGCAATTTGCCGTAAACCGGATTTAAGGTCTAATTTATCAAAATAGTGGCATTACTTAATCTATCGACTAGGTCGCCTTTTATTGGGAAGGGGGTATCTAATCCATTCCAAAACTTTGTTCAATGGTTTATAATCGATGACTAGACGAGAACCTCTTTCTTTCTCTCGCTTCATTGTTTACGTAAAATGCAGGGCAAGACCAGGGAGATTTACTGGGTTTAATAAGACCTTTACTAAGGAGATCATTGATTTCTTTTTGCATAATTCCATTTGTTCGTGATTCATCCGAATAGGCCTAGCCTTTTTAGTAGGAATTAAATGTTCTTTAAATTCCTTAAAGATAAGGGAGCCTAACCATATGCTTCTTCCTATACCAAAAGGCATCGGGAGAATCGTAACAAAGGTTATCTTTTAAATATGTTTTTAATTCTTCAATTTTTTCTTGAACTTTTCTATTAAGAAGTTGCTTTCAATCCTTTTATATTTAACTTCTTCTTTAAGAAATTTAAATGTGTTATTTTACAATCGAGTAGATTTATTGATTTTGAGATGGATTCTTCTCGAATGAATTTTAAATCTCTTTCTTTTGGTTTAATAAGAAATTTAAATGTTATTTTCTTACCTAAGTGTTCACAAACTTTAGGCCTTCATTATTAGTAGTAGAAATGGGTAAAGTAAATATATAAATGGTAATCCTAAAATGACTTTATCTAAGAGGTTGCTGATCAAAACAAATGATGTTTTGAAACACATATTATCTCGACAGATATGTACTTTTGGTAATTTATATTTAATTTCCATTCGACCGCCATTAATCGAAGTTTAATCTTTCACCGGTTTTCCTAAAATATTTGGTCGATTGCCTTCCTCAGATGCGCTTTTAAATCAAGACTGTGTCAACCAGCAGCGTAAAGTCGATAGAGAAGCTTTTATCAACAACCAAAGTTAATCGAGATGTACCATTTTTGAATGGTAATGTCTTTAATTTTTTTAAGCGTGAGACCTCGAACAAAAAGATCAGATCATTTTTAACGCCGTAAGACTCAAAGTTCATCATCATGATTTTCATCACTAGATGAGGAGTCGTTAATTTGAAGACCGCATCTTTTTATCTTCAAAATCCTTTTTAAATTAGAAACTTCTAATTTGAGATTAGTAATTTCTTTTTAAGTTTATTAACTTCTAGATTCAATTCGGAGGGTGATTTCTTTAATAGAGTTTTAAATCTTTCTAATGTTTTATTAAGGCTAAAATTGGTTTTTCTTTCGCTTTAATGAATTTTTCATTATTATCCTTAGTTAATAAATCCTTTAACTGCTTAGTGTAATCGAGCCTTTAGTTTGGGATCGCAAATTTACTAATTAGATCAATTAATAAAGAACTTTCTTCATCATCTTTGTTAATTACATTAATTCTTTTTGTGCAACATCGCTTTCATTGCAATTGTCTCCGCTAAAAATAGTGACTTCTCCTCGTATCACCGCTAGACGTGTTATTACTTTTATTACTAGAGGACTAGAAGATTCTTCATTACTACCGACATCATTTTCTATTCGCATAAGTTCTAGGATTTGCTCAAAGGTTCTTCACTAGAAATATTTAACCCATTTAATTTTTGTTTTATTTTACATTCATTTTTAATAATGACCTTTTGTCCACAATTGTGGCAAATAACTTTACTTTTATCATATTTTTTAGATTTAGATTTTTTAATATTCCTTTTATTAGTAGTTTTGGGCTTATTATAATAATTGTCTTGATTCCTATTTTCGTGGTAACGACGCTTTTTTTTATGATGTTTAGTAATTTTGTGAGATTCAATATGTTTATGCCTCGCTTCCTTCCTCGAGGGAGCTACAGGGGGTAAACCATATTGTTCACAAAAAGTGCCTAATTCATATTTAGCTTTCTTCTTATCTTTACTAGCTTGTTTAGCTAATTTGAAATCAATACACATTTTTAATCCAATTTTTGAATGTGACTTATTATATCACCGTAGGTTGTTATCATAATCAATGTAGCCAAGATTTTTACCCAATTCTTCACGAACCTTATGGGCAAATAAAGAGGGTAAACCGTCTGATGAATTTTTTCTTCCGTAAAAGGTTTATTATCGCTATCACAAGAACATAACTCTAGATGTAAAAAACATCTTTGTACCACCTAAAGTCACTTAGAGTGGGACAAGTGAGATTACTTAACCGATCGTGAATTCTTTCTCGTTATATTACCGAGTGCCAATGAAGTGTTTTATTATTGTAAATATAAGTGTATTAACTCCATCAAAGCGACCGATGCCAATATCCTCATCAAGATAGGGTCGCCATCATCATCCAAATTTGACTTAAGATGGATTATTGATATTCTAGTATCTTCAAAGAGATGTTTTTCCCACCAAGATCCGAGAATACCAAAGAATCCACTAACAATTAATTCAACAATATCCGTCCGAGATAGATTGTTGAATTTGGTGATGTAACTGCTTGCCACCATGTATATATGGTTTAATTTATTTAAAATTTCGCTCACTAAATCCATCAATGTTCCATTCAGAATTTTATTAGATGAAACCGAGAACTGCTTATCTAGGTTTCTCTTCGAACCGTAAGTCCGAGGAGTAGGTCTAGAATACCAATTCCTAGTTATACCGTGTGTTTTTAATCGTTAATTTGTTAAGTCGATCATTTAAATCGTATCAATCAAGATTTAATTATCTCGATTGATAACTCGCTTTCAACATCGCTTTTACTCTCGATCAATCGCGCAATAGTACCACTTGTACCAAAGTTCATTTTTAAGTTTTTTGAATAACTTATCAATGGATTTAACTAAATTATCATCATCGATGGTAATCCTAACTTGTGTCTATTTTCCGCAACTTTATTAAAGGATGTTCAATTTTTAAATCGGGTTTTTTATAATAGATTCTTCAAACTTTTCAATCAATCCTATCTAGTCGCTTTTCCAACTATTGCTAGATATTGATTACTAAAGTTTAATTGTTCAATAATTTTTTATCATTGTTATTAGATCGTAAATTTTAAATGGGCCGCAACAAATGCATTTATTTTTAACCGAGATTAGAACTGCTTTCTAAAGGAGGATGACTAGATGAAACTTTTGACTTATCTTCTTTAACCCAATCGTGTTTTGGTAATCACGCTACATTTACTTTGAAATTGTTCATACCAATCATAAAATGAAATATTCATTCTTTCATTTTTAATAAATCTTTTCCATCTGCTTATTATTTTATCACGCCCTTTTCTCGTGGGGGTGATCGATCTAAATAGATGTCTTTTTTCTTTATTAGATTTAGCATTAAAATCTTTTACTAGATTATCCCAATCTAAAACGAACTCCTTTTTTTGATAACTCTTAATTGATTGTTAATGGGGATATCAAAATCAATCGAGTGGGCATCACAGTAGAAGTGGGAGAAGAAGAACTTTCTTCTTCAACAAAATCTCTATGAGTATAACAAGGATGACTAGTTCGACCTTGATTAAGAACGCCTTTTAACTTAATATTTTTGATCAAGGATTACCGAGTACTTCAAAGGTTCTTCTAGTATGGATAATCAAGGGGTCAAGAACCGAAATGTCTTCAATAATTATTGGTGTCTTAGTACGCTCAAAACTAATTTTAATAGCCCCATCGTAAAATTGTTGAATATTTTCAATATTTAATAAATTATTAACTACGGGTCGTTGGGGTAATTCATTAGTAAAGTCCATCGACCGGGAAGCGAAATATCCTTCCGCAGAATTGTTCTCGAACTTGAATATTAGCATCAAGAGTAGAACTTTGAATTAAAACCGTTAAATCTTTTAGGACTTTTATTTAAAGCATGAACATTTAAATTTGTTTTCATTGCTTTATAATAAATCCTATAAATTAAAGCAATAGTCGAGAACCCTCAATCATACGAGTGATTTCACCAAGTTTTAATATTTAATGTTAAAGCCTTTAATAAATGCCGATCACTAAGACTTAGGGTGAAATCAGAAAGCAATTAAAATGGACAGTCCATCAGGCAAACTTGATTCCATAGCACCTATTATACCGGGGTGATAATTCAAAACCGAGCATCTCTTAGATGTAGATAGATGCACGAGTTAATTCCTTTAATGTTTAATGGTTTTATCGCAACTTGAATTAATCCAATATGAATAAAATTGTAACCCTTTTTCCTATGTTTTTTAATAACATCGTGGTCAAGAAGACTACAATTTTCATATTCTTTATTAATAAATGTAAACTTTCTCAACTGCTTTTGACATTATAATCAGCTTTTAAAATTATCTAAAAATGTCGATCGATAAATTTTTTTGGAGAAACTCTCGTATATTCCAATTGTGTAAGGCTTGACTAATATTTTCATAATCGTGAGATTCTCGTTAACTATGTCTCCGGATGTATGTAAAGTCGACCTTTCGACTAGTCAAGAGTTAGATCTAAATAACCTATTCATTATAATCGGTTTCAAAACAAAATTTCACTCTTTATCTTCCATACGCACTCTCTTACCTCGAGTAGACTCATACCCCCCTAACCTAATAATTCAAACGCTTTCACACAAGAGACTTACCCGGCAGACACTATAAGGGTGGACTACAAAGAAGTTAGGTGACTTCCTGATAAAGAAAAAGAAGATGTTTTGAAAATAGTATGAATGAAAAAGATTACAAATTCTTATCAACTAACTAGAACAAAGAAACAACTCGGCTCGATACCATTGCATTCTTCGATCAGTAGCTTCTTAAGGTGAACTTCAACCGAATGTGAACCGGTCGATCGAAAAGGAACTAATGAACTCAAAGCGAATGGATCCCGAGAATCCCAAGGTCGATCGTGCTATAAGGATCATATTCGCCATCATCATCGAATCGGGTCGATGTAATCATCACCGAAGAATGAATAAAGCCTTCATGAAAAGCTTCATCAATTTTTTATTGAAAGCCGGGCAATTTTAGTAACTCTTTATCGTGCAATCTTTTAAAATCTGGAATACTTCTGAACATGATGAACCCAAGGACTAACTTTGATATCGACTTTCAGGCGCATTCTCGACCTTTCTTTAA
The DNA here is from genome assembly GCA_020205605.1 of Panax ginseng. Lineage (NCBI taxonomy): Eukaryota > Viridiplantae > Streptophyta > Magnoliopsida > Apiales > Araliaceae > Panax > Panax ginseng. The sequence goes on along the minus strand of CM035139.1, from coordinate 84,205,969 downwards.
TGGCCCCGAGAACCGCAATCGATCGGGAGAGCTGGATCGGAGCAACAGAAATTCCTCACGAACTCCTGAGTGACTATTCTATCAATGTTGAATTTATCCCACCACTTTATGTAAAAAGAAGAGCGAGATACTCTGGGGAAGTGGATCATTAGGAATGATGTCGACCGGAGAACCCGGAGTGAGAGACAAGATTCTATTTAAGAATCCAAGAATTTTGTATTTATCGACCTAATAAAAGAGTGGAGGAACCCTTCATTCAAAGGGATAGGTTTATAATGGTTATTGAAATGATTTAATTGACCTTGAAAATTAGGCACTTTTTAGAACAATATGGTTTACCCCCGTAGCTCCCTCCGTAAGGAAGCCAAGGCATAAACCATTATAAACCTATCCTTTGAATGAAGGGGTTCTTCCCACTTTTATTCACAAGAAATACAAAATTCCTGATTCTTAAATGGGAGTACTGCCTCTCACCTCCAAGTTCTCCAAATAACATCATTCCTAATGATCCACTTCCCCGAGTATCTCGCTTTTACATAAAGTGGTGGATAAATTCAACATCGATAGAATAGTCACTCAGTTCAAGAGAATTTCCGCTGTTCGATCCCAGCCTCCCAACAAAGGCCTGCTCGTGCCATTAAAGAAAAGGAGTCGAATCCGCCACAAAGTCAATATCCAGTTAGTCCTTCTGTTCATCATGTTCCCAAGTATTTCAGATTTTAAAGATCGCACCAAAGAAGAGTTACTAAAATTGCCTGTACTCAATAAAAGAATTGATGAAGCTTTTCATGAAGAGGCTTCTAATCATTCTTCCTGTGGTGATTCTGTCACCATCACCAACATGATGATGGCGAATATGATCCTTATGGCACAAATAACCTTCCTGGATGCTCGTGATCCATTCGCCGAAGTTCATTAGTTCCTTTTCCAATACCACCTCGTTCGGCCAGCAGCTTCCTCGCCGAAGCTACTCACCAAAGGAATCGCTTTTCAACCGAAAGCAACCGCAATACTTATGTAAGGCCCCAATCATTCAAAGTCATTACCGCTTTTCCAAAAGCAATTAAAGTGTTTGCTTTTAGTCAAAAGTAGTTACCGCTTATCTAGGTTTCTCTTCAAACCGTAAGTCCTGAGGAGTAGGTCTAGAGTACCAATTCCTAGTTATACCGGTGTTTTTAATCATTAATTTGTTGTCGATCATTTAAATCGTATCAATCAAGATTTAATTATCTCGATTGATAAATCGCTTTCAACATCGCTTTTAATTCTGATCAATCGCTAAATAGTACCACTTGTACCAAAGTTCATTTTTAAGTTTTTTGAATAACTTATCAATGGATTTAACTAAATTATCATCATCGATGGTAATCCTAACTCTTGTGTCTATTTTCCGTAACTTTATTAAAGGATGTTCAATTTTAAACTGGTTTTTTATAATAGATTCTTCAAATTTTTCTCAATCCTATCTAGTCGCTTTTCCAACTCGCTGCTAGATATTGATTGCTAAAGTTTAACTATTCAATAATTTTTTTATCGCTGTTATTAGCATCGTAAATTTTAAATGGGCCAAGCAACAATGCATTTATTTTTAACCGAGATTAGAACTGCTTTCTAAAGGAGGATGACTAGAATAAACTTTCGACTTATCTTCTTTAACCCAATCGTGTTTTGGTAATCACGCTACATTTACTTTGAAATTGTTCATACCAATCATAAAATGAAATATTCATTCTTTCATTTTTAATAAATCTATTTATTATTTTATCACGCCCTTTTCTGTGGGGTGATTGATCTAAATAGATGTCTTTTTTTCTTTATTAGATTTAGCATTAAAATCTTTTACTAGATTATCCCAGCTTTAAAACGAACTCCTTTTTATAACTCTTAATTGATTGTTAATGGGGATATCAAAATCAATCGAGTGGCATCATGTAAGAAGTGGGAGAAGAAGAACTTTCTTCTTCAACAAAATCTCTATGAGTATAACAAGGATGACTAGTTTCGACTTTGATTGAGAACGCCTTTAACTTAATATTTTGATCAAGGATTACCGAGTACTTCAAAGGTTCTCTTCTAGTATGGATAACTCAAGGGGTCAAGAACCGGAAATGTCTTCAATAATTATTGGTGTCTTAGTACGCTCAAAACTAATTTTAATAGCCCATCGTAAAATTGTCAATATTTTCAATATTTAATAAATTATCGACTACGGGTCGTTGGGTAATTCATTAGGTAGAGTCCACCGATCGAAGCGTAATATCCTTCCGCAGAGAATTGTTCTCGAACTTGAGTATTAGCATCGTAGTAGAGCTTTGAATTAAAACTGCTAAATCTTTAGGGCTTTTATTTAAGGCATGAACATTTAAGTTTGTTTTCATTGTTTTATAATAAATTTATAAATTAAAGCAATAGTCGAGAACCCTCAATCATATACGAGTGATTTCACCAAGTTTTAATATTTAATGTTAAAGCCTTTAATAAATGCCGATCACTAAGACTTAGGTGAAATCAGAAAGCAATTAAAATGGATGTGTCCATCAGGCAAACTTGATTCCATAAAGACCTATTATACCGGGGTGATAATTAAAATCGAGCATCTCTGTATGTAGAGATAGATGCAGAGTTAATTCCTTTAATGTTCAATGGTTTTACTGCAACTTGAATTAATCCAATATGAATAAAATTGTAACCCTTTTTCCTATGTTTCTTAATAACATCAAGGTCAAGAAGACTACAATTTTCATATTCTTTATTAATAGCGTAAACTTTCTCAACCTGCTTTTGACATTATAATCAGTTTTAAAATTATCTAAAAATGTTGACTGATAAATTTCTTTTGGAGAAACTCTTGGTATATTCCAATTGTGTAAGGCTTGACTAATATTTTCATAGTCGTGAGATTCTTGGTTAACTATGTCTCGGGATGTATGGTAAGTCGACCTTTCGACTAGTCAAGAGTTAGATCTAAATAACCTATTCATCAGATCGGGTTTCAAAACAAAATTTCACTCTTTATCTTCCATATAGACCTCTTACCTTGAGTAGACTCATACCCAAACCTAATACCCGAAACTGCTCACACAAGAGACTTACCTGGGTAGACACGGAGAAGGGTGGACTACAATAAGTTAGGTGACTTCTGATAAAGAAGAAGAAGATGCTTTGAAAATAGTATGAATGAAATAGATTACTTATACCTTATCAACTACTAGAACAAAGAAACAACTTGGCTCGATACCATTTGGGGGCTAAACAGTATAAAACAAGAGATGAACAAGATGCATATAGAATACAATAATAAACACAATTAATAAGTAAAAACAGCTTTTATTGATTATCAAACTATATACAAACCGAAATTAAATTAACTTACAACTTAGAACATTTAACCCGAGAAGAAGAGAAGAGGGGTTAAGGGCATAATCGTAGGTAGAAACTAAAGATTTGTCCTAGAGAGAGAGAATCTGTAGTCTTTCTAAGTTTCAAGTTCAAGAACTAACCAATGGAAAATCATCTCAGCTTCCTTTATAATGCAAGGAAAGAGAATCACGACCGAAAAGGAACTAATGAACTCAAAGTATAATAATCATATATTCGTAAATCGTAAAAACATTTTACATAAGTGAAAAAGTTTCATCAATTATGTTACTTAAGTAAAATAAATAGTTTCATGATTAACCCGAAGGACTAACTTTGATATCATTTTTTCTAACCTTTTCTTTATTAGAACTGCACCGTCGAGAGTCGACTCGTTCCTCATCGAACCCGAGGACTATTCTATCAATGTTGAATTTATCCCACCACTTTATGTCAGGCTAGATACTTTGTGGGAAGTGGACTCAGGAATGATGTCGATAAGAACCCGAGAGGCAAGAAAGATTCCACTTAAGAATTTGTATTTAATTTTGACGCATCATTTAATAAAAGAGGGAGGAACCCCTCATTCAAAGGGATAGGTTTATAATGGTTATTGAAATGATTTAATTGACCCTTGAAAATTAGGCACTTTTTTAGAATAATATGGTTTACCCCCTGTAGCTCCCTCCAGAAGGAAGCCAAGGCATAAACCATTATAAACCTATCCCTTTGAATGAAGGGGTTCCTCCCACTCTTTTATTCGTCAGTAAATACAAAATTCCTTGGATTCTTAAATGGGAGTACTGTCTCTCACCTCCAAGTTCTCCAGTCAACATCATTCCTAATGATCCACTTCCCCGAGTATCTCGCCTCTTTTACATAAAGTGGTGGGATAAATTCAACATTGATAGAATAGTCACTCAAAGTTCAAAGAGAATTTCCCGCTGTTCGATCCCAAATTTCCCAAAATACGCGTCTGCTCGTGCCATTAAAGAAAAGGAGTCGAATCGCCACAAAGTCAATATCCAGTTAGTCCTTCTGTTCATCATGTTCCCAAGTATTTCAGATTTTAAAGATCGCACCAAAGAAAGAGTTACTAAAATTGCCTGTGTACTCAATAAAAGAATTGATGAAGCTTTTCATGAAGAGGCTTCTAATCATTCTTCCTGTGGTGATTCTCACACCATCACCATGATGATGGCGTAATATGATCCTTATGGCATACCAACCTTCCTGATGCTCAGATCCATTCACCGAAGTTCATTAGTTCCTTTTTCCAACAACCATTCCTCGTTCGGCCAGTAGCCTCGCCGAAGCTACTACCAAAGGAATCGCTTTCAACCGAAAGCACCGCAATACTTATAAAAGGCCCCAATTATTCAAAGTCATTACCGCTTTTCCAAAAGCAAACCAAAGTGTTTGCTTTTAGTCAAAAGTAGTTATCGCTTATCTAGGTTTCTCTTCAACCGTAAGTCCTGAGGAGTAGGTCTAGAGTACCAATTCCTAGTATATACCGGTGTTTTTAATCACATTTGTTGTCGATCATTTAAATCGGTATTGAATCAAGACGTAATTATCCGATTGATAACTGCTTTCAACATCAGTTTTAACTTGATCAATCGCGGCAATAGTACCACTTGTACCAGGTTCATTTTTAAGTTTTTTGAATAACTTATCAATGGATTTAACTAAATTATCATCATCGATGGTAATCCTAACTTGTGTCTATTTTCCGCAACTTTATTAAAGGATGTTCAATTTTTAACCGGGTTTTTATAATAGATTCTTCAAATTTTTCTCAATCCTATCTAGTCGCTTTTCCAACTGCTGCTAGATATTGATCATAAGTTTAACTATTCAATAATTTTTTTATCGTTGTTATTAGCATCGTAAATTTTAAATGGGTCGGCAAACAATGTATTTATTTTTAACTCGAGATTAGAACCGCTTTCTAAAGGAGGATGACTAGAATAAACTTTTCGATTTATCTTCTTTAACCTAATCGTGTTTTGGTAATCACGCTACATTTACTTTGAAATTGTTCATACCAATCATAAAATGAAATATTCATTCTTTCATTTTTAATAAATCTATTTATTATTTTATCACGCCCTTTTCTCGTGGGGTGATTGATCTAAATAGATGTCTTTTTTTCTTTATTAGATTTAGCATTAAAATCTTTTACTAGATTATCCCAGCTTTAAAACGAACTCCTTTTTATAACTCTTAATTGATTGTTAATGGGGATATCAAAATCAATCGAGTGGGCATCACAGAAGAAGCGGAGAAGAAGAACTTTCTTCTTCAACAAAATCTCTATGAGTATAACAAGGATGACTAGTTTGACCTTGATTGAGAACGCCTTTTAACTTAATATTTTGATCAAGGATTATCGAGTACTTCAAAGGTTCTTCTAGTATGGATAACTCAAGGGGTCAAGAACCGGAAATGTCTTCAATAATTATTGGTGTCTTAGTACGCTCAAAACTAATTTTAATAGCCCATCGTAAAATTGTTGAATATTTTCAATATTTAATAAATTATCGACTACGGGTCGTTGGGGTAATTCATTAGTAGAGTCCAATCGACCGGGAAGCGTAATATCCTTCCAGAATTGTTCTCGAACTTGAGTATTAGCATCGTAGTAGAGCTTTGAATTAAAACCGTTAAATCTTTAGGCTTTTATTTAAGGCACGAACATTTAAGTTTGTTTTCATTGTTTTATAATAAATTCTATAAATTAAAGCAAATAGTCGAGAACCCTCAATCATATGAGTGATTTCACCAAGTTTTAATATTTAATGTTAAAGCCTTTAATAAATGCTTCTATCACTAAGACTTAGGTGAAATCAGAAAGCAATTAAAATGGACAGTCCATCAGGCAAACTTGATTCCATAAAGACCTATTATACCGGGGTGATAATTCAAAAATCGAGCATCTCTTAGATGTAGATAGATGCATGAGTTAATTCCTTTAATGTTCAATGGTTTTACTCGCAACTTGAATTAATCCAATATGAATAAAATTGTAACCCTTTTCCTATGTTTCTTAATAACATCAAGGTCAAGAAGACTACAATTTTCATATTCTTTATTAATAACGTAAACTTTCTCAACTGCTTTTGACATTATAACTCGCTTTTAAAATTATCTAAAATGTCGATCGATAAATTTCTTTTGGAGAAACTCTTGTATATTCCAATTGTGTAAGGCTTGACTAATATTTTCATAATGTGAGATTCTTGGTTAACTATGTCCTGGGATGTAAGGTAAAGTCGACCTTTGACTAGTTGAAGAGTTAGATCTAAATAACCTATTCATTGTACCGGTTTCAAAACAAAATTTCACTCTTTATCTTCCATACGTACTCTCTTACCTCGAGTAGACTCATACCCAAACCTAATAATTCAAACCGCCACACAAGAGACTTACCTCTGGTAGACACTTTTAGAAGGGTGGACTACAAAGTAGTTAGGTGACTTCCTCGATAAAGAAGAAGAAGATGCTTTGAAAATAGTATGAATGAAATAGATTACTTATACCTTATCAACTACTAGAACAAAGAAACAACTTCGCTCTCGATACCATTCGGGGCTAAGCAGATAAACAAGAGATGAACAAGATGCATATAGAATACAATAATAAACACAATTAATAAGTAAAAACAGTTTTATTGATTACTGAAACTATATACAAACTGAAATTAAATTAACTTACAACTTAGAACATTTAACTGGAGAAGAAGAGAAGAGGGGTTAAGTAGGCATAATCAGAGAGAAACCAAAGGTAGAAATCTTCTAAGATTTGTCCGAGAGAGAGAATCTCAATAGTCTTTTTACTAAGTTTCAAGTTCTAAGAACCAATGAATATCTCAGCAAACACTTTCTACTTTTATAATGCAAGGAAAGAGAATCGCAATGCATAATAATTCTTTGATCGAGTAGTAAAGTAAAAACATTTTACATAAGGAAAAATGATGTTAATGGATCCGATATTAAGTATCGTAGTAATCATCATCGCGAATTCATCAGATGTTTTGATTGTTGAGATTCATCAATTCTTTTATCGAGTACCGGGCAATTTTTAGTAACTTTACTGGTGATTTTAAAATCAAATACTTTAGAACAATGATCCAAGACTAACTTGGACCATCGGCGATCGTCGATTTTCTTTAATTGGCTTCCAAGAATTCGATCTTGAGCAATCGGAAATTCTTTGAGTGACTATCAATGTTGAATTTATCCCACCACTTTACTACTCTAAAGATCATTAGAATGATGTCGATCGGAGACAAGATTCTCACCGTATTTACTTCCCCTTCATTCAAAGGGATAGGTTTATAATGGTTATTGAAATGATTTAATTGGACCTTGAAAATTAGGCACTTTTTGTGAACAATATGGTTTACCCCCTGTAGCTCCCTCCAGAAGGAAGCCAAGGCATAAACCATTATAAACCTATCCCTTTGAATGAAGGGGTTCCTCCCACTCTTTTATTCGTCAGTAAATACAAAATTCCTTGGATTCTTAAATGGGAGTACTGTCTCTCACCTCCAAGTTCTCCAGTCAACATCATTCCTAATGATCCACTTCCCCGAGTATCTCGCCTCTTTTACATAAAGTGGTGGGATAAATTCAACATTGATAGAATAGTCACCAGTTCAAGAGAATTTCCGTCATTCCGATCCCACTTCTCTCCCGCCAAGGCCTGCTCGTGCCATTAAAGAAAAGGAGTTTAATCGCCACAAAGTCAATATCCAGAAGTTAGTCCTTCTGTTCATCATGTTCTCAAGTATTTCGATTTTAAAGATCGCACCAAAGAAGAGTTACTAAAATTGCCTGTGTACTCAATAAAAGAATTGATGAAGCTTTTCATGAAGAGGCTTCTAATCATTCTTCCTGTGGTGATTCTCACACCCACTCACGATGATGATGGCGAATATGATCCTTATGGCACACTAACCTTCCTGATGCTCAGATCCATTCACCGAAGTTCATTAGTTCCTTTTCCAAATACCAGCCTCGTCTTTGGCCAGTAGCCTCGCCGAAGCTACTTCAACCAAAGGAATCGCTTTCAACCGAAAAGTACCGCAATACTTATGTATGGCCCCAATCATTCAAAGTCATTTCGCCCAGCTTTTCCAAAAGCAAATTTAAAGTGTTTGCTTTTAGTCAAAAGTAGTTATCGCTTATCTAGGTTTCTCTTCGAATCTGTAAGTCCGAGGAGTAGGTCTAGAGTACCAATTCCTAGTTATAATTGGTGTTTTTAATCACAATTTGTTGTCGATCATTTAAATCGTATTGAATCAAGATTTAATTATCCATTGATAAATCGCTTTCAACATCGCTTTTAACTTGATCAATCGCTAATAATAAGTACCACTTGTACCAAAGTCATTTTTAAGTTTTTCAATAACTTATCAATGGATTTAACTAAATTATCATCATCGATGGTAATCCTAACTTGTGTCTATTTTCCGCAACTTTATTAAAGGATGTTCAATTTTTAAATCTGGGTTTTTTATAATAGATTCTTCAAATTTTTCCTCAATCCTATCTAGCTGTTTTCCAACTGTTGCTAGATATTGATTGCTAAAGTTTAACTATTCAATAATTTTTTTATCGTTGTTATTAGCATCAGAAATTTTAAATGGGCTGGCAACAACAGACGTATTTTTAACTGAGATTAGAACTGTTTCTAAAGGAGGATGACTAGAATAAACTTTTGACTTATCTTCTTTAACCCACTGTGTTTTGGTAATCACGTTACATTTACTTTGAAATTGTTCATACCAATCATAAAATGAAATATTCATTCTTTCATTTTTAATAAATCTATTTATTATTTTATCACGCTCCTTTTCTGTGGGGTGATTGGATCTAAATAGATGTCTTTTTTCTTTATTAGATTTAGCATTAAAATCTTTTACTAGATTATCCCAGTTTAAAACGAACTCCTTTTTTTATAACTCTTAATTGATTGTTAATGGGGATATCAAAATCAATCGAGTGGGCATCACGTATAAGTGGGAGAAGAAGAACTTTCTTCTTCAACAAAAATCTCTATGAGTATAACAAGGACGACTAGTTTGACCTTTTGATCGAGAACGCCTTTAACTTAATATTTTGATCAAGGATTACCGAGTACTTCAAAGGTCTCTTCTAGTATGGATAATCAAGGGTCAAGAACCGAAATGTCTTCAATAATTATTGGTGTCTTAGTATGCTCAAAACTAATTTTAATAGCCCATCGTAAAATTGTTGAATATTTTCAATATTTAATAAATTATCGACTACGGGTCATTGGGGTAATTCATTAGGTAGAGTCCAATCGATCGGGAAGCGTAATATCCTTCCGCAGAATTTGTTCTCGGAACTCGAGTATTAGCATCAAGTAGTAGAGCTTTGAATTAAAACCATAAATCTTTAGGGCTTTTATTTAAGGCATGAACATTTAAGTTTGTTTTCATTGTTTTATAATAAATTTATAAATTAAAGCAATAAATCGAGAACCCTCAATCATATGAGTGATTTCACCAAGTTTTAATATTTAATGTTAAAGCCTTTAATAAATGTCATCACTAAGACTTAGGGTGAAATCAGAAAGCAATTAAAATGGACAGTCCATCAGGCAAACTTGATTCCATAAAGACCTATTATACCGGGGTGATAATTCAAAATCGAGCATCTCTTGCATGTAGATAGATGCATGAGTTAATTCCTTTAATGTTCAATGGTTTTACTGCAACTTGAATTAATCCAATATGAATAAAATTGTAACCCTTTTTCCTATGTTTCTTAATAACATCAAGGTCAAGAAGACTACAATTTTCATATTCTTTATTAATAACAGAAACTTTCTCAACTGCTTTGACATTATAATCAGCTTTTAAAATTATCTAAAAATGTCGATCGATAAATTTCTTTTGGAGAAACTCTCGTATATTCCAATTGTGTAAGGCTTGACTAATATTTTCATAGTCGTGAGATTCTTGGTTAACTATGTCCGGATGTATAGGTAAAGTTGACCTTTGACTAGTTGAAGAGTTAGATCTAAATAACTCATTCATTGACCGGTTTCAAAACAAAATTTCACTCTTTATCTTCCATACGCACCTCTTACCTCGAAGTAGACTCATACCCAAACCTAATACCCTCAAACCGCTCACACAAGAGACTTACACCGGTATACACGGAGAAGGGTGGACTACAAAGAAGTTAGGTGACTTCCGATAAAGAAGAAGAAGATGCTTTGGAAAATAGTATGAATGAAATAGATTACTTATACCTTATCAACTACTAGAACAAAGAAACAACTTGGCTCTCGATACCATTTGGGGGCGAAGCAGATAAACAAGAGATGAACAAGATGCATATAGTATACAATAATAAACACAATTAATAAGTAAAAAGCAGCTTTATTGATTATCAAACTATATACAAACCGAAATTAAATTAACTTACAACTTAGAACATTTAATCGGAGAAGAAGAGAAGAGGGGGTTAAGTATAATCGAGGGTAGAAAACTAAAGATTTGTCTCGAGAGAGAGAAACTGTAGTCTTTCTAAGTTTCAAGTCGAAGAACCAACAGATCTCATTTTCTTTTATAATGCAAGAAAGAGAATCACATATAATAATCGGGGTAAAGTAAAAACATTTTACATAAGTGAAAACATGTTACTTAAGTAAAAGTAAAAGTAAAATAAAGAATTACTTTGACTAAAAGCAAACACTTTACCGCTTTTGGAAAACTCGTTTACGACTTTGAATGATTAGGACGCATATAAGTATCGCAAAATGCTTTGGTTGAAAAGCGATTCCTTTGACCGAGTAGCTTCAAAGCGAACCTAATCGACCGGAACCAGAATCAACTAATCGAAAAGGAACTAATGAACTCAAAGAATGGATCCCGAGCATCCTAAGGTTGATCGTGCCATAAGTGATCATATTCGCCATCATCATTGCCGTGACCGTCGATGAATCACCACAGGAAGAATGATTGAAGCCTCTTCATGAAAAGCTTCATCAATTCTTTTATCCAGTACCGCAATTTTTAGTAACTCTTTACCGGTGCAATCTTTGTATCAAAAATACTTTAGAACATGATGAACCCAAGGACTAACTTTTGGATATTGACTTTTGTAAGCATTCTAACTCCTTTTCTTTAATGGCTCGAGAACGGTACTCGATGGGAGAGTCGGACTCGAGCAACAGAAATTTATGCTTTGAACCTGAGTGACTATTCTATCATCGTTGAATTTATCCCACCACTTTATGTAAGAGGCGAGATACTCGGGAAGTGGATCATTAGAATGATGTCGGTGGAGAACACGGAGGTGAGAGACAAGATTCCCATTTAAGAATCCAAGAATTTTGTATTTACTCGGCATTTAATAAAAGAGTGGGGAGGAACCCTTCATTCAAAGGGATAGGTTTATAATGGTTATTGAAATGATTTAATTGGACCTTGAAAATTAGGCACTTTTTGTGAACAATATGGTTTACCCCCTGTAGCTCCCTCCAGAAGGAAGCCAAGGCATAAACCATTATAAACCTATCCCTTTGAATGAAGGGGTTCCTCCCACTCTTTTATTAACAAGAAATACAAAAATTCCTTGGATTCTTAAATGGAGTATCTTGTCTCTCACCTCCAAGTTCTCCAGTCAACATCATTCCTAATGATCCACTTCCCTGAGTATCTCGCCTCTTTTACATAAAGTGGTGGGATAAATTCAACATTGATAGAATAGTCACTCGAGGTTCAAAGAGAATTTCACTGCTGCTTCGATCCTGTGCCTCTCCCAGGTCGTGCTGATTCTGGTTCCATTAAAGAAAAGGAGCCGAATCGCCACAAAGTCAATATCCAAAGTTAGTCCTTCGGTTCATCATGTTCAAGTATTTCAGATTTTAAAGATTGCACCAAATAAAGAGTTACTAAAAATTGCCTGGTACTCAATAAAAGAATTGATGAAGCTTTTCATGAAGAGGCTTCAATCATTCTTCCTGGTGATTCATCGACCCGATTCATTGGATGATGATGGCGAATATGATCCTTATGGCACGGTCAACCTTCCGGATGCTCGGGATCCATTACACCGAGTTCATTAGTTCCTTTTCCATCGGCCAGGTTCTCGTTTTGGCCAGATGATTCACGCCAGGAAGCTACTTCAATCAAAGGAATCGCTTTTCAACCGAAAAGCAACAGCATCGCTTATGTAAAGTCCCCAATCATTCAAAGTCATCGGCGATTTTCCAAAAGGTATTAGAAAGTGTTTGCCTTTAGTCAAAAAGTAGTTATCATTATCTAGGTTTCTCTCTTGGTCCGTAAGTCCTGAGGAGTAGGTCTAGAGTACCAATTCCTAGTTATCTTGGTGTTTTTAATCACAATTTGTTAAGTTTGATCATTTAAATACGTATTGAATCGATGTATCGTAATTATCGATTGATAAACGCTTTCAACATCGGTTTTAACTTGATCAATCGTAATAATAGTACCACTTGTGCCAGAGTTCATTTTAAGTTTTTTGAATAACTTATCAATGGATTTAACTAAATTATCATCATCGGATGGTAATCCCTAACTTATGTCTATTTTACGGTAACTTTATTAAAGGATGTTCAATTTTTAAATACGGGTTTTTATAATAGATTCTTCAAATTTTTCCTCAATCCTATCTAGTTTGTTTTCCAAATCATTGCTAGATATTGATTGCTAAAGTTTAACTATTCAATAATTTTTTATCGTTGTTATTAGCATCGATAATTTTAAATGGGTTTGCAACAAATGACGAATATTTTTAATCGAGATTAGAACTGTTTCTAAAGGAGGATGACTAGAATAAACTTTTGACTTATCTTCTTTAACCCACTGTGTTTTGGTAATCACGTTACATTTACTTTGAAATTGTTCATACCAATCATAAAATGAAATATTCATTCTTTCATTTTTAATAAATCTATTTATTATTTTATCACGCTCCTTTTCTGTGGGGTGATTGGATCTAAATAGATGTCTTTTTTCTTTATTAGATTTAGCATTAAAATCTTTTACTAGATTATCCCAGTTTAAAACGAACTCCTTTTTATAACTCTTAATTGATTGTTAATGGGGATATCAAATGTCAATCGAGTGGGCATCACGAGGAAGAAGTGGGAGAAGAAGAACTTTCTTCTTCAACAAAATCTCTATGAGTATAACAAGGATGACTAGTTTGACCTTGATTGAGAAACGCCTTTAACTTAATATTTTGATTGAAGGATTCTTGAGTACTTGGTGTCTCTTCTAGTATGGATAAGCTGAAGAAATTTGAAGAACCGGAAATGTCTTCAATAATTATTAGTGTCTTAGTGCGTTCAAAACTAATTTTAACGGTTCCATCGAGAAAATTGTTGAATATTTTCAATATTTAATAAATTATTGACTATGGAATTTTGTTGGGTAATTCATTAGGTAGAGTCCTTTGGTAGGGAAGCGTAATATCCTTCGGAGAATTGTTCTTGGAACTTGAGTATTAGCATCGATAGTAGAGCTTTGAATTAAAAGCATTAAATCTTTAGGGCTTTTATTTAAGGCATGAACATTTAAGTTTGTTTTCATTGTTTTATAATAAATTCTATAAATTAAAGCAATAAATTTGAGAACCCTCGATCATATGAGTGATTTCACTGAAGTTTTAATATTTAATGTTAAAGCCTTTAATAAATCTTTGATCACTTTAAGACTTAGGGTGAAATCGGAAAGCAATTAAAATGGACCAGTCCATTGTGCAAACTTGATTCCATAGCACCTATTATCTTTGGGGTGATAATTCAAAAATCGAGCATCTCTTGAGCGAGATAGATGCATGAGTTAATTCCTTTAATGTTCAATGGTTTCTTTGCAACTTGAATTAATCGAATATGAATAAAATTGTAACCCTTTTCCTATGTTTCTTAATAACATCAAGGTCAAGAAGACTACAATTTTCATATTCTTTATTAATAAGCGTAAACTTTCTCAAGCTGTTTTGACATTATAATCGGTTTTAAAATTATCTAAAAATGTTGGTGATAAATTTCTTTTGGAGAAACTCTTGGTATATTCCAATTGTGTAAGGCTTGACTAATATTTTCATAGTTGTGAGATTCTTGGTTAACTATGTGCAGGGACGAGAAGGTAAAGTTGACCTTTGACTAGTTGAAGAGTTAGATCTAAATAACCTATTCATTGTCTTTGGTTTCAAAACAAAATTTCACTCTTTATCTTCCATCTGAGACCCTCTTACCTTGAGTAGACTCATACCCAAACCTAATACCCAAATCTCACACAAGAGAGACTTACAGGTAGACACGAGAAGGGTGGACTACGATAAGTTAGGTGACTTCGATAAAGAAAGAAGAAGATGCTTTGAAAATAGTATGAATGAAATAGATTACTTATACCTTATCAACTACTAGAACAAAGAAACAACTTGGCTCACGATACCATTTGGGGCGGAAGCGAGATAAACAAGAGATGAACAAGATGCATATAGAATACAATAATAAACCTGATTAATAAGTAAAAAAGCAGTTTTATTGATTCTTGAAACTATATACAAACCTGAAATTAAATTAACTTTACAACTTAGAACATTTAAGCGGAGAAGAAGAAGAGAGGGGTTAAGTAGGCATAATCGGTAGAAACTAAAGATTTATGCGAGAGAGAGGCTTCGAGTCTTTCTAAGTTTCAAATCTGAAGAACCAACAGATCTCGATTTCCTTTTATAATGCAAGAGAAAGAAGCTGTTACAATAAGCTGAGGGTAAAGTAAAACATTTTACATAAGTGAAAACATGTTACTTAAGTAAAAGTAAAAATAAATGATAACTACTTTTGACTAAAAGGCAAACACTTTCATTTGCTTTTGGAAAAGCAATAATGACTTTGAATGATTGGGACGTAAGTATTATCGCATTGCTTTCGGTTGAAAAGCAGATTCCTTTGGTGAAGTAGCTTCCGGCGAAATGGTGATCGGAACGAACTGGTATCGGAAAAGGAACTAATGAACTTCGAGTGAATGGATCTGAGCATCCGGGAAGGTTAGTATGCCATAAGGATCATATTACGCCATCATCATTGGCGAAATGGTATGAGAATCACCACAGGAAGAATGATTAGAAGCCTCTTCATGAAAAAGCTTCATCAATTCTTTTATTGAGTACACAGGCAATTTTAGTAACTCTTTCTTTGGTGCAATCTTTAAAATCAAAATACTTGAGGAACATGATGAACCCAAGGACTAACTTTGGATATTGACTTTGTGGCGATTCGACTCCTTTTCTTTAATGGCACGAGCGAGCCTTGGCCCGGAGAGCTGGGATCGAACAGCAGGAAATTCTCTTTGAACTGAGTGACTATTCTATCGATGTTGAATTTATCCCACCACTTTATGTAAAGAGGCGAGATACTCGGGAAGTGGATCATTAGGAATGATGTTGGTATGGAGAACACGGAGGTGAGAGCAGTACTCCCATTTAAGAATCCAAGGAATTTTGTATTCTTGTGAATAATAAAGAGTGGGAGGAACCCCTTCATTCAAAGGATAGGTTTATAATGGTTATTGAAATGATTTAATTGGACCTTGAAAATTAGGCACTTTTGTGAACAATATGGTTTACCCCACAGCTCCCTCGAGAAGGAAGCGAGAGCATAAACCATTATAAACCTATCCCTTTGAATGAAGGGTTCCTCCCACTCTTTTATTAAATCCGGTAAATACAAAATTCCTTGGATTCTTAAATGGGAATCTGTCTCACCTCCAAGTTCTCCGATCGACATCATTCCTAATGATCCACTTCCAGAGTATCTACGCCTCTTTTTACGTAAAGTGGTGGGATAAATTCAACATTGATAGAATAGTCACTCGGGTTGGTGAGGAATTTCACCTGTTGCTCGATCCAGCTCTCCCAGATCGATGCCGTTCTCGGGCCATTAAAGAAAAGGTCGAGAATCCACAAAATCGATATCAAAGTTAGTCCTTGGGTTCATCATGTTCCGAAAGTATTTGATTTAAAAGATTGCACCCGTAAAGTTACTAAAATTGCCCGGTACTCAATAAAAGAATTGATGAAGCTTTTCATGAAGAGGCTTCAATCATTCTTCGAGGTGATCATCGGCCCGATTCGCCCGAAATGATGATGGCGAATATGATCCTATATACGCACGATCGACCTTAGGATGCTCGAGATCCATTACGCTTTGAGTTCATTAGTTCCTTTTCGGTCGGCCAGTTCTGTTTAGGTCGAGGCGGTTCACCTTTCGAAGCTACTTTCGATCGAAAGAATCGCTTTTCAACCAAAAGCATTGCGATCACTTATAATGCGTCCCAATCATTCAAAATTTGTCGGCGATTTTCAAAAAGCGGTAAAAGTGTTTGCCTTTAGTCAAAAAGTAATTCTTGTTTATCTAGGTTTCTCTCTGAGTTGTAAGTCAGGAGGAGTAGGTCTAGAATACCAATTCCTAGTTATCTTGGTGTTTTTAAGCATTAATTTGTTAAGTGATCATTTAAATGCAGTATTGAATCGATGTCGAATTATCGATTGATAAGCACTTTCGACATCGGTTTAACTTGATCAATGTGACAATAGTACCACTTGTACCGGGTTCATTTTTAAGTTTTTGAATAACTTATCAATGGATTTAACTAAATTATCATCATCGGATGGTAATCCCCACTTGTGTCTATTTTACGGTAACTTTATTAAAGGATGTTCAATTTTAAATCTGGGTTTTTATAATAGATTCTTCAAATTTTCCTCAATCCTATCTAATTGTTTTCCAAGCATTTGCTAGATATTGATTGCTAAAGTTTAACTATTCAATAATTTTTTATCGTTGTTATTAGCATCGAAATTTTTAAATGGGTTTGGCAACAATGAGGCGTATTTTAGCGAGATTAGAAGCTGTTTCTAAGGAGGATGACTAGAATAAACTTTTGACTTATCTTCTTTAACCCTTGTGTTTTGGTAATCACGTTACATTTACTTTGAAATTGTTCATACCAATCATAAAATGAAATATTCATTCTTTCATTTTAATAAATCTATTTATTATTTTATCACGCTCCTTTTTACGTGGGGTGATTGGATCTAAATAGATGTCTTTTTCTTTATTAGATTTAGCATTAAAATCTTTTACTAGATTATCCAGGTTTAAAAGCGAACTCCTTTTTATAACTCTTAATTGATTGTTAATGGGGATATCAAAATCATTGAGTGGGCATCCGCGGAAGAAGTGGGAGAAGAAGAACTTTCTTCTTGACAAAATCTCTATGAGTATAACAAGGATGACTAGTTTGACCTTGATTGAGAGCATACCTTTAACTTAATATTTTTGATTGAAGGATTCTTGAGTACTTGATTGTCTCTTCTAGTATGGATAAGCGAAGAAATTTGAAGAGCTGAAATGTCTTCAATAATTATTGAATGTCTTAAATGCGTTCAAAACTAATTTTAGCAGTTCCATCGGAAAATTGTTGAATATTTTCAATATTTAATAAATTATTGACTATGAAATTTTGTTGGGGTAATTCATTAGGTAGAGTCCTTGGTAGGAGCGTAATATCCTTCAGGAGAATTGTTCTTGGAACTTGAGTATTAGCATCGATAGTAGAGCTTTGAATTAAAAAGCTGTAAATCTTTAGGGCTTTTATTTAAGGCATGAACATTTAAGTTTGTTTTCATTGTTTTATAATAAATTCCTATAAATTAAAGCAATAAGTGAGAACCCTCGATCATATGGTGATTTTTTCACGAAGTTTTAATATTTAATGTTAAAGCCTTTAATAAATCTTGATCACTAAGACTTAGGGTGAAATCGGAAAGCGATTAAAATGGGCCAGTCCATTGTGCAAACTTGATTCCATAGCACCTATTATCTTTGGGGTGATAATTCAAAAATCGAGCATCTCTTAGGCGGAGATAGATGCATGAGTTAATTCCTTTAATGTTTAATGGTTTCTGCAACTTGAATTAATCGATATGAATAAAATTGTAACCCTTTTTCCTATGTTTTTAATAACATCGAGTCGAAAGACTACAATTTTCATATTCTTTATTAATAAATAAACTTTCTCAATTGTTTTGACATTATAATCGGTTTTAAAATTATCTAAAAATGTTGGTGATAAATTTCTTTTGGAGAAACTCTTGGTATATTCAATTGTGAAAGCTTGACTAATATTTTCATAGCATTGTGAGATTCTTGGTTAACTATATGCGGGACGAGAAGGTAAAGTTGACCTTTGACTAGTTGAAGAGTTAGATCTAAATAACCTATTCATTATCTTTGGTTTCAAAACAAAATTTCACTCTTTATCTTCCATCTGAGACCCTCTTTACCTTGAGTAGACTCATACCCAAACCTAATACAAAAGCTGCTCACACAAGAGACTTACAGGTGAACACGGAGAAGGGTGGACTACGATAAGTTAGGTGACTTACGATAAAGAAAGAAGAAGATGCTTTGAAAATAGTATGAATGAAATAGATTACTTATTTCTTATCAACTACTAGAACAAAAAAACAACTTGGCTCGATACCATTTGAAGTGAGCGAGATAAACAAAGAGATGAAGCAAGATGCATATAGAATACAATAATAAACACAATTAATAAATAAAAAGCAGTTTTTATTGATTCTTTGAAACTATATACTATTTGAAATTAAATTAACTTACAACTTAGAACATTTAAGCTGGAGAAGAAGAAGAGGGTTAAGTAGGCTTAATCGGTAGAAACTAAAGATTTATGCGAGAGAGAGGCTCGAGTCTTTCTAAGTTTGAAATCGAAGAACAATGATCTCTCGATTTCCTTTTATAATGCTGAGGAAGAAAGCTATTACAATAAGCTGGGGTAAAAGTAAAAACATTTTACATAAGTGAAAACATGTTACTTAAGTAAAAGAGAAAGTAAAAGTAAAAATAACTGATAACTACTTTTGACTAAAAGCGAAACACTTTAATTTGCTTTTGGAAAAGCTGGTAAATGACTTTGAATGATTGGGGCCTTTATAAGTATTGCGGTTTGCTTTGGTTGAAAAGCAGATTCCTTTATTGAGTAGCTTCCGGCGAGGCTGGTGGCCGAAGACGAGGCTGGTGGTGGAAAAGGAACTAATGAACTTCGGTGAATGGATCTGAGCATCCACAGAAGGGTTAGTTGTGCCATAAGGATCATATTACGCCATCATCATTGGTGAGTGGTAATGAGAATCACCACAGGAAGAATGATTAGAAGCCTCTTCATGCAAAAGCTTCATCAATTCTTTTATTGAGTACACAGGCAATTTTAGTAACTCTTTCTTTGGTGCAATCTTTAAAATCTGAAATACTTGAGAACATGATGAACTGAAGGACTAACTGGATATTGACTTTGTGGCGATTAAACTCCTTTTCTTTAATGGCAGGAGGCAGGCCTTGGCGGGAAATTTGGGATCGAACAGCGAAATTCTGCTTGAACTGGTGACTATTCTATCAATGTTGAATTTATCCACCACTTAATGTAAAAGAAGCGAGATACTCGGGGAAGTGGATCATTAGGAATGATGTTGGTTGGAGAACACGGAGGTGAGAGCAGTTACTCCCATTTAAGAATCGAGAATTTTTGTATTCTTGTGAATAAAGTGGGAGGAACCCCTTCATTCAAAGGATAGGTTTATAATGGTTATTGAAATGATTTAATTGGACCTTTAAAGGGTTAGGAAGAAGATCATAACAAGATCTAACCTATACCACCAAAGGACGAACCAATAGGAAATGGACTTTTGAATTTATGGTCAAATTATATGAACCATGAATGGTGAGGACTCATTACGGTGAAGGAGGACCTTATACCGAGCTTGATGTAATCATAATAGCAAAATTGATGATCTTGACTAGAAAGGTTCATGAGATCGGAGGATTCTTCCCCGATCGGAGATTTGAATAAAGCATTTAATATACATAGAATGATAAAGAACTTTTGATTTATCATTACGTGCATAAATAGGTTTGATGTTTCTTGACTTCGGTTTCTAGCGAGAATATCCTTATAGTACCTGAGGACTTATAAGGGGCTAGAAATTTGGAAATGCCATCGAGGGAAAAAGCTGGTGGCAAGTTCTTTGGGATCGATCTTTGGTTTCATCTTTGGGTTCAATATGGAATAAGTAACTTTCCCATCGAGCATATACTCGGCGGAGAATGACTAGAAAGCGAGGATGAAGCCTTAGCGGGATTCTTGAATGGGTCGATCGAGACGGGTTGGTAGCCAAAAGCCGAGCTATGAAACTTAGGCATGGTGCGAAGAATAGTGAATTTATTCTTGGTTTGAGCTGTAGGGTTAAGCGGGTGAGGAACCATAGCTCCTCTGAAATTTGATTAATTGGGCACGAAGGCGACCAAGACCCGTGAGGGCGATGCTCCTCTAGTGCTCATTTATGAATAGTACTGTATTAATAAATTCTCTGGTAAGAAAATCGAGGCCTGAATTGTTACTTCCTTTGATGTATTCAATTTCAAAATCAAAAATGCTTAATAGAGCTTGCCATCTAGCGAAAAGAATGCTTAGAGGCTAGATTTTCAACATCCTTTTCTAATATATATTTTCTTTGACTTACAATCTATCTGAACTAAAATTTTTGGTTTAATAAATCATTACGAAAATTAGAAATACATAATACTGAGTGAAAGTATTTCTTTTTTAATAGTACTATAATTTAATTGTGTAGTATTCCATGCAGGGAATGAAAGCGAACAATTTGTTGGAGAAAAATTAGGTGTTAACTTTTGTTTGAGAATGCCTCGAAACCCAATATCGAGGCGTCGGTTTCAACAATTTTAAATCTTTGAATCATTGGAAATGCGAAAGGCGAGGTAATGCCTTGGCGTATTTTTTAACTTGTTGGGCGACGGAAGTATGAATGTCGATCAAGGTGGAGGATTGTCTTCTGACTTATTTGAAAAAGAGGTTTGCGAGATCTTCACGAGATTCTTGTAAAACTTGCCTATGTAATTGACGAGCGAAACCTCTGCGATTGGGTTTTATTGGTTATCTTATCGGAAACTTGTCGGTGAATTGAATAGCTAGTTCAATAAATTTGGACTTGTCCTCTAAAGATATTAAGACCAAGAAACCTTATTGGGACTGAAAGCAATTTGCATTTGGAAGGTGAAAGAACTAGACCATTATCTTTAAGCTGTCTTGAAGAAAGATTTCAAGTGTTTAATGTGTTCTTGATGGTCATTGAAAAAACAAGGATATCGTCAATATAGACTACAATAAAATGGTGAAAGGGTTTAATATATCATTGAGAATATTTTGAAATTCACTTGGGGCATTTTAGGGCCAAATGCTGGACATTCCATTAAATAATGTCCGAATGGAGTGGTGAATCTTGGTTTATAACTATAAATCGGGGATGAATGGCAATTTGCGAGAAGCTAGGATTTAAGGTCAATTCTTGAAAATAGTGGCATTACTTAATCTATTGACTAGAGTCGTCTTTATTGGGAAGGGGTATCTAATCCATTCCAAAACTTTGTTCAATGGTTTATAATTGATGACTAGAGCGAGGAACTCCTCTTTCTTTCTACTGCTTCATTGTTTACGTAAAATGCGAGGGCAAGACCGGGGAGATTCTTGGGTTTAATAAGACCTTTACTAAGGAGATCATTGATTTCCTTTTGCATAATTCCATTTGTTACGTGATTCATCTGAATAGGCCTAGCCTTAGTAGGAATTAAATGTTCTTTAAATTCCTTAGCATAAGGAGCTAACCATATGCTTCTTCCTATACCAAAAGGCATTGGGAGAATCGAACAAAGGTTATTTTTTAAATATGTTTTTAATTCTTCAATTTTTCTTGAACTTTTCTATTAAGAGTTGCTCTTCAATTCTTTTATATTTAACTTCTTCTTTTAAGAAATTTAAATGTGTGATTTTACTGATTGAGTAGATTTATTGATTTTGAGATGGATTCTTCTTGAATGAATTTTAAATCTCTTTCTTTTGGTTTAATAAGAAATTTAAATGTTATTTTCTTACCTAAGTGTCTCTGACTTAGGCCTTCGTTATTAGTAGTAAATGGGTAAAGTAAATATATAAATGGTAATCCTAAAATGACTTTATCGGTGAGGTTGCGGATCAAAACAAATGATGTTTTGAAACACATATTATCTTGACAGATATGTACTTTTGGTAATTTATATTTAATTTCCATTTATTTGCCATTAAATGAGTTTAATCTTTCCTTTGGTTTTCCTAAAATATTTGGTTGGGATCAAGCCTTCACATGTCTGATTTAAATGCACTTTTAATGTCGACCAGAAGCGAAAGCCGTATAGAAGCTTTTATCAACAACCGAGTTAAGCTGAGATGTACCATTTTGAATGGTAATGTCTTTAATTCTTTTAAGCGTGAGACCTTGAACAAAAGATCGGGATCATTTTTAGCGCCCGAAAGACTCGGGCTCATTATCATGATTTTCATCACTAGATGAGGAGTCGTTAATTTGAAGACCGGATCTTTTATCTTCAAAATCCTTTTTAAATTAGAAACTTCTAATTTGAGATTAGTAATTTCTTTTTTAAGTTTATTAACTTCTAGATTCAATTACGGGAGGTGATTTCTTTAATAGGAGTTTTAAATCTTTACAATGTTTTATTAAGGCTAAAAATTGGTTTTCTTTGGCTTTAATGAATTTTTCATTACTATCCTTAGTTAATAAATCCTTTAAGCTGTTTTAGTGTCTTGAGCCTTTAGTTTGGGATCGATAATTTTACTAATTAGATCGATTAATAAAGAACTTTCTTACGTCGTCTTTGTTAATTACATTAATTCTTTTTGTGCAACATTGCTCATTTGCAATTATGCTGCATGAATAGTGACTTCTCTGTATCCTTTGCTAGGCGTGTTATTGCTTTTATTACTAGAGGGACTAGAAGATTCTTCATTAC
Source organism: Panax ginseng (assembly GCA_020205605.1). Taxonomy (NCBI): domain Eukaryota; kingdom Viridiplantae; phylum Streptophyta; class Magnoliopsida; order Apiales; family Araliaceae; genus Panax; species Panax ginseng. The sequence continues at coordinate 84,182,662 of CM035139.1, read as the reverse complement.
TCTTGACATCATTTTCTATTAGCATAAGTTCTAGGATTTGCTCGGTGTCTTCACTAGAAATATTTAAGCGATTTAATTTTTGTTTTATTTTACATTCATTTTTGTAATGACCCTTTTGTCCTGAATTGTGGCAAATAACTTTACTTTATCATATTTTTTAGATTTGGATTTTTAATATTCCTTTTATTAGTAGTTTTGGGCTTATTATAATAATTGTCTTGATTCTGTTTTTAAGTAGTAGCGCGCTTTCTTTATGATGTTTAGTAATTTTGTGAGATTGATATGTTTATGCCTTGGCTTCATACGGAGAGGGAGCTACGGAGGGTAAACCATATTGTTCACAAAAAGTGCCTAATTCATATTTAGCTTTCTTATTATCTTTACTAGCTTGTTTGGCTAATTTGAAATCAATACACATTTTAATCCAATTTTTGAATGTGACTTATTATATCACAGTAGGTTAAGTTATCATAATCAATGTAGCGAAGATTTTTACCCATTCTTCCACGAACCTTATGGGCAAATAAAGAGGTAAAGCAGTTGATGAATTTTCTTTCGAGAAAGGTTTATTCTTTTCATTCTTCTTGTGACATAACTCTAGGCGTAAAAACATCTTTGTACCACCTAAAGTCACTTAGAGTGGGACAAGTGAGATTATAGCGATGGTGAATTCTTTACATTATATTCTTTGGGAGTGCCAATGAAGTGTTTTATTATTGTAAATATAAGTGTATTAACTCCATCGGTGAATGATGCGATATCCTCATTGAAGATAGGGTTGCCATCATCATCCAATTTGAATGGCATGGATTATTGATATTCTAGTATCTTGGTGAGATGTTTTCCCACACAAGATCTGAGAATACCGGTGAATCCACTAACAATTAATTCAACAATATCTGGTTGAGATAGATTGTTGAATTTGGTGATGTAGTTGTTTGCCACCATAGACATATGGTTTAATTTATTTAAAATTTCACATTCACTAAACCCATCAATGTTCCATTAAGTAAATTTTATTAGATGAAGCGAGAAGCTTGTTTATCTAGGTTTCTCTCTTGAGCTGTAAGTCAGGAGGAGTAGGTCTAAATACCAATTCCTAGTTATCTTGGTGTTTTTAGCTTTATTAATTTGTTAAAATTGGTGATCATTTAAATCTGGTATTGAATCGATGTCAGAATTATCGATTGATAACTTGCTTTCAACATCGGTTTTAACTTGATCGATCATGCAACAATAGTACCACTTGTACGGGTTCATTTTAAGTTTTTGAATAACTTATCAATGGATTTAACTAAATTATCATCATCGGATGGTAATCTAACTTGTGTCTATTTTACGGTAACTTTATTAAAGGATGTTCAATTTTTAAATCTGGGTTTTTATAATAGATTCTTCAAATTTTTCCTCGATCCTATCTAGTTTGTTTTCCAACTTGTTGCTAGATATTGATTACTAAAGTTTAATTGTTCAATAATTTTTTATCGTTGTTATTAGCATCGAGAAATTTTAAATGAAATTTGTGGCAACAACAGACGTATTTTAGCGAGATTAGAAGCTGTTTCTAAGGAGGATGACTAGAAGAAACTTTTGACTTATCTTCTTTAACCCCTTGTGTTTTGGTAATCACGTTACATTTACTTTGAAATTGTTCATACCAATCATAAAATGAAATATTCATTCTTTCATTTTTAATAAATCTTTTCCATCTATTTATTATTTTATCACGCTCCTTTTACGTGGGGTGATTGGATCTAAATAGATGTCTTTTTCTTTATTAGATTTAGCATTAAAATCTTTTACTAGATTATCGATTTAAAAGCGAACTCCTTTTTTATAACTCTTAATTGATTGTTAATGGGGATATCAAAATCATTGAGTGGGCATCCACGAGAAGAAGTGGGAGAAGAAGAACTTTCTTCTTGACAAAATCTCTATAAGTATAACAAGGATGACTAGTTTGACCTTGATTGAGAAGCATGCCTTTTAACTTAACATTTTGATTGAAGGATTCTTGAGTACTTGATGTCTCTTCTAGTATGGATAAGCTGAAGAAATTGAAGAGCTGAAATGTCTTCAATAATTATTGAATGTCTTAAATGCGTTCAAAACTAATTTTAACAGTTCCATCGAAAAAATTGTTGAATATTTTCAATATTTAATAAATTATTGACTATGGGTTGTTGGGGTAATTCATTAGGTAGAGTCCTTTTTGGAGCGTAATATCCTTCGGAGAATTGTTCTTGGAACTTGAATATTAGCATCGATGGTAGAGCTTTGAATTAAAAGCTGTTAAATCTTTAGGGCTTTTATTTAAGGCATGAACATTTAAGTTTGTTTTCATTGTTTTATAATAAATCCTATAAATTAAAGCAATAAGTGAGAACCCTCGATCATATGGTGATTTCACACGAGTTTTAATATTTAATGTTAAAGCCTTTAATAAATCTTTGATCACTAAGACTTAGGGTGAAATCGGAAAGCAATTAAAATGGGCCGGGTCCATTGTGCAAACTTGATTCCATAGCACCTATTATCTTTGGGGTGATAATTCAAAAATCGAGCATCTCTTAGGCGAGAGATAGATGCATGAGTTAATTCCTTTAATGTTTAATGGTTTCTTTGCAACTTGAATTAATCAATATGAATAAAATTGTAACCCTTTTTCCTATGTTTTTTAATAACATCGAGGTCGAAGACTACAATTTTCATATTCTTTATTAATAAGCGTAAACTTTCTCATTGTTTTTGACATTATAATCGGTTTAAAATTATCTAAAAATGTTGGTGATAAATTTCTTTTGGAGAAACTCTTGGTATATTCAATTGTGTAAGCTTGACTAATATTTTCATAGGCTTGTGAGATTCTTGGTTAACTATATGCAGGACGGAAGGTAAAGTTGACCTTTGACTAGTTGAAGAGTTAGATCTAAATAACCTATTCATTGTCTTTGGTTTCAAAACAAAATTTCACTCTTTATCTTCCATCTGAGACCCTCTTACCTTGAGTAGACTCATACCCAAACCTAATACAAAAGCTGCTCACACAAGAGACTTACAGGTGAACACGGAGAAGGGTGGACTACGATAAGTTAGGTGACTTACGATAAAGAAAAGAAGATGCTTTGAAAATAGTATGAATGAAATAGATTACTTATTTCTTATCAACTACTAGAACAAAAAAACAACTTGGCTCACGATACCATTTGGGAAGCGAGCGCGAATAAACAAGAGATGAACAAGATGCATATAGAATACAATAATAAACACGATTAATAAGTAAAAAAGCAGTTTTATTGATTTTTATGCGAGAGAGAGAGCTTCGAGTCTTTCTAAGTTTGAAGTCTGAAGAACCAAAGCGAGATCTCGGTTTCCTTTTATAATGCGAGGAAAGAAGCTATTACAATAAGCTGAGGTAAAAGTAAAACATTTTACATAAGTGAAAACATATTACTTAAGTAAAAGTAAAAATGTGATAACTACTTTTGACTAAAAGCAAACACTTTGGTTTGCTTTTGGAAAAGCTGGTAAACTGACTTTGAATGATTAGGGCCTTTACATAAGTATTTATGGTGCTTTTCGGTTGAAGCAGATTCCTTTAGTGAGTAGCTTCGGCGAGGCTGGTGGCCGAGCAGGAGGCTGGTATTTGGAAAAGGAACTAATGAACTTCAGTGAATGGATCACGAGCATCCGGAAGGTTAGTACATGCCATAAGGATCATATTACGCCATCATCATTGTAATGCCGGGTGTGTAGAATCACCACAGGAAGAATGATTAGAAGCCTCTTCATGAAAAGCTTCATCAATTCTTTTATTGAGTACACAGGGCAATTTTAGTAACTCTTTCTTGGTGCAATCTTTAAAATCTGAAATACTTGAGAACATGATGAACTAGAAGGACTAACTTTGGATATTGACTTTGTGGCGATTAAACTCCTTTTCTTTAATGGCTTTGAGCAGGGCCTTGTTGGGAGGCTGGGATCGAACAGCGGGAAATTCTCTTGAACTGAGTGACTATTCTATCAATGTTGAATTTATCCACCACTTTATGTAAAAAGAAGCGAGATACTGGGGAAGTGGATCATTAGGAATGATGTTGGTGGAGAACACGGAGGTGAGAGGCAGTACTCCCATTTAAGAATCCAAGAAATTTTGTATTCTTGTGAATAAAAGAGTGGGAGGAACCCCTTCATTCAAAGGATAGGTTTATAATGGTTATTGAAATGATTTAATTGGACCTTGAAAATTAGGCACTTTTTGTGAACAATATGGTTTTACCCACAGCTCCCTCGGAAGGAAGCGAGCGCAAAACCATTATAAACCTATCCCTTTGAATGAAGGGGTTCCTCCGACATCATTCCCCAATGATCCATTCCAAGTATGCTCTACGCCTCTTTATAAAGTGGTGGATAAATTCAACATTGAAAGATAGTCATTTTCACCATGCTCGATCATAGATCGATCAAGAACTTGAGGAAAAGGAGTGATCGCCTCAAATTCAAGTTAGTCCTTGGGTTCATCAAAGAGTGATTCTTGCACGATGAAAATTTACTAAAATTGCCGGATTCTCGATAAAAAGTTTCTTTCTCTTGAGTGGCGAATAGTCCGGGAGGTAGATGGTCTAAGTACCAATTCCTAGTTATCTTTGGTGTTTTTAAGCATTAATTTGTTAAGTGATCATTTAAATGCAGTATTGAATCGATATCAAATTATCGATTGATAAGCACTTTCAACATCGGTTTTAACTTGATCAATCGCGACAATAGTACCACTTATGCGGAGTTCATTTTTAAGTTTTTGAATAACTTATCAATGGATTTAACTAAATTATCATCATCGGATGGTAATCCTAACAACGTGTGTCTATTTTACGGTAACTTTATTAAAGGATGTTCAATTTTTAAATACGGGTTTTTATAATAGATTCTTCAAATTTTTCCTCAATCCTATCTAGCTGTTTTCCAACTGTTGCTAGATATTGATTGCTAAAGTTTAACTATTCAATAATTTTTTTATCGTTGTTATTAGCATCAGAAATTTTAAATGGGCTGGCAACAACAGGGCGTATTTTACTTGCGATTAGGCTGTTTCTAAGGAGGATGACTAGAATAAACTTTTGACTTATCTTCTTTAACTTTGTGTTTTGGTAATCACGTTACATTTACTTTGAAATTGTTAAATACCAATCATAAAATGAAATATTCATTCTTTCATTTTTAATAAATCTATTTATTATTTTATCACGCTCCTTTTCTGTGGGGTGATTGGATCTAAATAGATGTCTTTTTTCTTTATTAGATTTAGCATTAAAATCTTTTACTAGATTATCCAGTTTAAAAGCGAACTCCTTTTTATAACTCTTAATTGATTGTTAATGGGGATATCAAAATCGGGTTGAGTGGGCATCACGGAAGAAGTGGGAGAAGAAGAACTTTCTTCTTCAACAAAATCTCTATAATTATAACAAGGATGACTAGTTTGACCTTGATTGAGCATACCTTTAACTTAATATTTTTGATTGAAGGATTCTTTGAGTACTTGATTATCTCTTCTAGTATGGATAAGCTGAAGAAATTTGAAGAATGGAAATGTCTTCAATAATTATTGTGTGTCTTAAATGCGTTCAAAACTAATTTTAACAGTTCCATCGAGAAAATTGTTGAATATTTTCAATATTTAATAAATTATTGACTATGAAATTTACATTGGGGTAATTCATTAGGTAGAGTCCTTGTTGGAAGCGTAATATCCTTCGAGGAGAATTGTTCTTGGAACTTGAGTATTAGCATCGGTAGTAGAGCTTTGAATTAAAAGCTGTTAAATCTTTAGGGCTTTTATTTAAGGCATGAACATTTAAGTTTGTTTTCATTGTTTTATAATAAATTCTATAAATTAAAAGCGATAGAAATGAGAACCCTCAATCATATGAGTGATTTCACTGAAGTTTTAATATTTAATGTTAAAGCCTTTAATAAATCTTGATCACTAAGACTTAGGGTGAAATCGGAAAAGCAATTAAAATGGACGGGTCCATTGTGCAAACTTGATTCCATAGCACCTATTATCTTTGGGGTGATAATTCAAAAATCGAGCATCTCTTGAGCGAGGAGATAGATGCATGAGTTAATTCCTTTAATGTTCAATGGTTTCTTTGCAACTTGAATTAATCCAATATGAATAAAATTGTAACCCTTTTTCTATGTTTCTTAATAACATCAAGGTCGAAGAAGACTACAATTTTCATATTCTTTATTAATAATAAATAAACTTTCTCATTGTTTTGACATTATAATCGGTTTTAAAATTATCTAAAAATGTTGGTGATAAATTTCTTTTGGAGAAACTCTTGGTATATTCAATTGTGTGAGCTTGACTAATATTTTCATAGGCTGTGAGATTCTTGGTTAACTATATGCAGGGACGGAAGGTAAAGTTGACCTTTGACTAGTTGAAGAGTTAGATCTAAATAACCTATTCATTGTCTTGGTTTCAAAACAAAATTTCACTCTTTATCTTCCATCTGAGACCCTCTTACCTTGAGTAGACTCATACCCAACCTAATACAAAGCTGCTCACACGAGAGACTTACAGGTGAACACGGAGAAGGGTGGACTACGATGAAGTTAGGTGACTTGATAAAGAAGAAGAAGATGCTTTGAAAATAGTATGAATGAAATAGATTACTTATACCTTATCAACTACTAGAACAAAAGAAAGCAACTTGGCTCACGATACCATTTGAGAAGTGAGAGCGGATAAACAAGAGATGAACAAGATGCATATAGAATACAATAATAAACCACATTAATAAGTAAAAAGCAGTTTTATTGATTCTTGAAACTATATCTAAGCTGAAATTAAATTAACTTACAACTTAGAACATTTAGCTGGAGAAGAAGAAGAGGGTTAAGTAGGCATAATCGGAGGTAGAACTAAAGATTTATGCGAGAGAGAGAGCTCGAGTCTTTCTAAGTTTGAAAGTCGAAGAACCAACAGATCTCGGTTTCCTTTTATAATGCGAGGAAGAAAGCTGTTCAATAAGCTGAGGTAAAGTAAAAACATTTTACATAAGTGAAAACATGTTACTTAAGTAAAAGTAAAAATGCTGATAACTACTTTTGACTAAAGGCAAACACTTTAATTTGCTTTTGGAAAAGCTGGTAAAATGACTTTGAATGATTGGGGCCTTTATAAGTATTTGCATTACTTTCGGTTGAAGCAGATTCCTTTGTTGAGTAGCTTCGGCGAGAATGCTGGTGGCGAAGAGCGGCTGGTATTGGAAAAGGAACTAATGAACTTCGGTGAATGGATCTGAGCATCCGGGAAGGTTATTTGTGCCATAAGGATCATATTAAGCCATCATCATTGGCGGGCGGGTGGTACGAATCACCACAGGAAGAATGATTAGAAGCCTCTTCATGAAAACTTCATCAATTCTTTTATTGAGTACAGGCAATTTTAGTAACTCTTTCTTGGTGCGATCTTTAAAATCTTAAATACTTGAGGAACATGATGAACTGAAGGACTAACTGGATATATTGACTTTGTGGCGATTCGACTCCTTTTCTTTAATGGCACGAGAGCAGGCCTTGTTGGGAGAGGTTTGGGATCGAACAGCGGGAAATTCTGCTTGAACACAGTGACTATTCTATCGATGTTGAATTTATCCCACCACTTTATGTAAAAAAGCGAGATACTCGGGAAGTGGATCATTAGGAATGATGTTGGTTGGAGAACACAGAGGTGAGAGCAAGTACTCCCATTTAAGAATCAAGGAATTTTGTATTCTTGTGAATAAAAAGTGGGAGAACCCCTTCATTCAAAGGATAGGTTTATAATGGTTATTGAAATGATTTAATTGGACCTTGAAAATTAGGCACTTTTGTGAACAATATGGTTTACCCATAGCTCCCTCGGAAGGAAGCCAGGCATAAACCATTATAAACCTATCCCTTTGAATGAAGGGTCCTCCATAACATCTTGAATCGATCGATAATGATACAAAAAGTTCATGATCAAATTCAATTGAGAAAATTGCAATGAAGCTAAATATCTAGGATTTCTCTCTTGAGGCTCATGTAAGTCGGGTCTAGTAAGATTACAAAATTGCCATTCCTAGTTATCTTTGGTGTTTTAAGCTGTTAATTTGTTAAACCTTCCGGCTGATCATTTTAAATCACGGTATTGAATCGATGTCGAATTATTATCGATTGATAAGCACTTTCAACATCGGTTTAACTTGATCAATGCGGCAATAGTACCACTTGTACCGGGTTCATTTTAAGTTTTTGAATAACTTATCAATGGATTTAACTAAATTATCATCATCGGATGGTAATCTAACGTATACATTTTACGGTAACTTTATTAAAGGATGTTCAATTTTTAAATCGGGTTTTTATAATAGATTCTTCAAATTTTTCCTCAATCCTATCTAGCTGTTTTCCAACTGTTGCTAGATATTGATTGCTAAAGTTTAACTATTCAATAATTTTTTTATCGTTGTTATTAGCATCAGAAATTTTAAATGGGCTGGCAACAACGGGCGTGATTTTAAGCGAGATTAGACATTTGTTTCTAAGGAGGATGACTAGAATAAACTTTTGACTTATCTTCTTTAACCCGGCTTGTTTTTGGTAATCACGTTACATTTACTTTGAAATTATTCATACCAATCATAAAATGAAATATTCATTCTTTCATTTTAATAAATCTATTTATTATTTTATCACGCTCCTTTTACGTGGGGTGATTGGATCTAAATAGATGTCTTTTTCTTTATTAGATTTAGCATTAAAATCTTTTACTAGATTATCCCGATTTAAACGAACTCCTTTTATAACTCTTAATTGATTGTTAATGGGGATATCAAAATCGGTGAGTGGGCATCACGGGAAGAAGTGGGAGAAGAAGAACTTTCTTCTTGACAAAATCTCTATAGTATAACAAGGATGACTAGTTTGACCTTGATTGAGAAGCATCCTTTAACTTAATATTTTTGATTGAAGGATTCTTGAGTACTTGATGTCTCTTCTAGTATGGATAAGCCCGAAGAAGATTTGAAGAGCTGAAATGTCTTCAATAATTATTGAATGTCTTAAATGCGTTCAAAACTAATTTTAACAGTTCCATGAGAAAATTGTTGAATATTTTCAATATTTAATAAATTATTGACTATAGAATTTTGGGGTAATTCATTAGGTAGAGTCCTTTGTTGGAGCGTAATATCCTTCCGGAGAATTGTTCTTGGAACTTGAGTATTAGCATCGATAGTAGAGCTTTGAATTAAAAGCTGTTAAATCTTTAGGGCTTTTATTTAAGGCATGAACATTTAAGTTTGTTTTCATTGTTTATAATAAATTCTATAAATTAAAGCAATAGAGTGAGAACCCTCGATCATATGGTGATTTCACGAAGTTTTAATATTTAATGTTAAAAGCCTTTAATAAATCTTTGATCACTAAGACTTAGGGTGAAATCGGAAAGCAATTAAAATGGAGCCAGGTCCATTGTGCAAACTTGATTCCATAGCACCTATTATCTTTGGGGTGATAATTCAAAAATCGAGCATCTCTTAGGCGAGATAGATGCATGAGTTAATTCCTTTAATGTTCAATGGTTTCTTGCCTGACTTGAATTAATCGATATGAATAAAATTGTAACCCTTTTCCTATGTTTCTTAATAACATCAAGGTCGAAGACTACAATTTTCATATTCTTTATTAATAAATAAACTTTCTCATTGTTTTGACATTATAATCAGTTTAAAATTATCTAAAATGTTGGTGATAAATTTCTTTTGGAGAAACTCTTGGTATATTCAATTGTGTAAAACGGCTTGACTAATATTTTCATAGTTTGTGAGATTCTTGGTTAACTATATGCAGAATGAAGGAAGGTAAAGTTGACCTTTGACTAGTTGAAGAGTTAGATCTAAATAACCTATTCATTGTCTTTGGTTTCAAAACAAAATTTCCTCTTTATCTTCCATCTGAGACCCTCTTTACCTTGAGTAGACTCATACCCAAACCTAATACAAAAGCTGCTCACAAGAGACTTACACAGGTGAACCACGGAGAAGGGGTGGACTACGATAAGTTAGGTGACTTACGATAAGAAGAAGAAGATGCTTTGAAAATAGTATGAATGAAATAGATTACTTATACCTTATCAACTACTAGAACAAAGAAACAACTTGGCTCTGATACCATTTGAAGTGAGCGAGATAAGCAAAGAGATGAACAAGATGCATATAGAATACAATAATAAACCTGATTAATAAGTAAAAAGCAGTTTTATTGATTCTTTGAAACTATATACTATTTGAAATTAAATTAACTTACAACTTAGAACATTTAAGCTGGAGAAGAAGAAGAGGGTTAAGTAGGCATAATCGGTAGAAACTAAAGATTTATGCGAGAGAGAGCTCGAGTCTTTCTAAGTTTGATACGAAGAACCAACAGATCTCGGTTTCCTTTTATAATGCAAGAGGAAGAAGCTATTACAATAAGCAGAGGTAAAAGTAAAACATTTTACATAAGTGAAAACATGTTACTTAAGTAAAAGTAAAAATGTGATAACTACTTTTGACTAAAGGCAAACACTTTAATTTGCTTTTTGGAAAATAGTAAATGACTTTGAATGATTAGGGGCCTTACATAAGTATTTACAGTACTTTTAGGTTGAAAAGCAGATTCCTTTATTGAGTAACTTCCGAAGCGAAGCTGGTGGCCGAACGAAATGGTATTGGAAAGGAACTAATGAACTTCGGTGAATGGATCTGAGCATCAGGAAGGTTAGTGTGCCATAAGGATCATATTAGCCATCATCATTGGTGAAAGTAATTGTGAAATCACCACAGGAAGAATGATTAGAAGCCTCTTCATGAAAAGCTTCATCAATTCTTTTATTGAGTACACAGGCAATTTTAGTAACTCTTTCTTTGGTGCGATCTTTAAAATCTGAAATACTTGGGAACATGATGAACTTGAAGGACTAACTTTTGGATATTGACTTTGTGGCGATTCGACTCCTTTTCTTTAATGGCACGAGCAGGCACGCTGGTTGGGAGAAGGCTGGGATCGAACAGGAAATTCTGCTGAACACAGTGACTATTCTATCAATGTTGAATTTATCCCACCACTTTATGTAAAAGAGGCGAGATACTCGGGGAAGTGGATCATTAGGAATGATGTTGTTGGAGAACACGGAGGTGAGAGGCATTACTCCCATTTAAGAATCGAGGAATTTTGTATTCTTGTGAATAAAAGAGTGGGAGGAACCCCTTCATTCAAAGGGATAGGTTTATAATGGTTATTGAAATGATTTAATTGGACCTTGAAAATTAGGCACTTTTTGTGAACAATATGGTTTACCCACAGGCTCCTCCGGAAGGAAGCGAGGCATAAACCATTATAAACCTATCCCTTTGAATGAAGGGGTTCCTCCCTCTTTTATTAAATCGGTAAATACAAAATTCCTTGGATTCTTAAATAGAATCTTGTCTCACCTCGAGTTCTCAGTCGACATCATTCCTAATGATCCACTTCCCACAGATATCTCGCCTCTTTACATAAAAGTGGTGGGATAAATTCAACATTGATAGAATAGTCACTTTCGAGTTGACGAGAATTTCTGTTGCTTCGATCCCGGCTCTCGGTCGATGCCCGATTCTCGAACCATTAAAGAAAAGGATTCGAATCGCCAGTCGATATCCAAAGTTAGTCCTTCCGGGTTCATCATGTTCCGAAAATTTGATTTTAAAGATTGCACCCGGTAAGAGTTACTAAAATTGCCCGGTACTCGATAAAAGAATTGATGAAGCTTTTCATGAAGAACTTCAATCATTCTTCCGGAGGTGATTACATAATCGGCCGATTCGCCAGATGATGATGGCGAATATGATCATATAACACGATCGACCTTAGGATGCTTTCGGGATCCATTACTTTGAGTTCATTAGTTCCTTTTCGGTCGGCCCGATTCTGTTTAGATCGAGGCGGTTCTCCTTTCGGGAAAGTACTCGTCGAAGGAATGCGCTTTTTCATTAGCCAGCGGTACGATCACTTATATGTCGTCCCAATCATTCAGTATCGGCCCGATTTTCCAAAAGCGGTAGAAAGTGTTTGCCTTTAGTCAAAAAGTAATTCTTTGTTTATCTGGGTTTCTCTCTTGACTGTAAGTCCAGGAGGTAGATCTAAATGCCCAATTCCTAGTTATCTTGGTGTTTTAAAGCATTAATTTGTTAAGTGATCATTTAAATCACGGTATTGAATCGATGTCGAAATTATCGATTGATAAGCGCTTTCAACATCGGTTTAACTTGATCGATCATGACAATAGTACCACTTGTGCCGGGTTCATTTTAAGTTTTTGAATAACTTATCAATGGATTTAACTAAATTATCATCATCGGATGGTAATCCTAACTTGTGTCTATTTTACGGTAACTTTATTAAAGGATGTTCAATTTTTAAATCTGGTTTTTATAATAGATTCTTCAAATTTTTCCTCAATCCTATCTAGGCATTTTCCAAACATGCTAGATATTGATTACTAAAGTTTAACTATTCAATAATTTTTTATCGTTGTTATTAGCATGAGAAATTTTAAATGAAATTTGGCAACAACGAGACGTATTTTTTAGCGAGATTAGAAGCTGTTTCTAAAGGAGGATGACTAGAATAAACTTTTGACTTATCTTCTTTAACCTTGTGTGTTTTGGTAATCACGTTACATTTACTTTGAAATTGTTCATACCAATCGTAAAATGAAATATTCATTCTTTCATTTTAAATAAATCTATTTATTATTTTATCAAGCTCCTTTTACGTGGGGTGATTGGATCTAAATAGATGTCTTTTTCTTTATTAGATTTAGCATTAAAATCTTTTACTAGATTATCCAGGTTTAAAACGAACTCCTTTTTATAACTCTTAATTGATTGTTAATGGGGATATCAAAATCGTTGAGTGGGCATCACGGAAGAAGTGGGAGAAGAAGAACTTTCTTCTTCAACAAAATCTCTATAAGTATAACAAGGATGACTAGTTTGACCTTGATTGAGAGCATCCCTTTAACTTAATATTTTTGATTGAAGGATTCTTGAGTACTTGATGTCTCTTCTAGTATGGATAAGCGAAGAAATTTGAAGAATGGAAATGTCTTCAATAATTATTGAGTCTTAAATGCGTTCAAAACTAATTTTAACAGTTCCATCGGAAAATTGTTGAATATTTTCAATATTTAATAAATTATTGACTATGAAATTTGTTGGGGTAATTCATTAGGTAGAGTCCCTTTGGGGAGCGTAATATCCTTCCGGAGAATTGTTCTTGGAACTTGAGTATTAGCATCGATAGTAGAGCTTTGAATTAAAAGCTGTTAAATCTTTAGGGCTTTTATTTAAGGCATGAACATTTAAGTTTGTTTTCATTGTTTTATAATAAATTCTATAAATTAAAGCAATAAGTAGAGAACCCTCGATCATATGAGTGATTTCACTGAAGTTTTAATATTTAATGTTAAAGCCTTTAATAAATCTTTGATCACTAAGACTTAGGGTGAAATCGGGAAAGCAATTAAAATGGGCCAGTCCATTGTGCAAACTTGATTCCATAGCACCTATTATCTTTGGGGTGATAATTCAAAAATCGAGCATCTCTTGACAGAGATAGATGCATGAGTTAATTCCTTTAATGTTCAATGGTTTCTGCAACTTGAATTAATCGATATGAATAAAATTGTAACCCTTTTCCTATGTTTCTTAATAACATCAAGGTCGAAGACTACAATTTTCATATTCTTTATTAATAATAATAAACTTTCTCATTGTTTTGACATTATAATCGGTTTTAAAATTATCTAAAAATGTTGGTGATAAATTTCTTTTGGAGAAACTCTTGGTATATTCCAATTGTGTGAGCTTGACTAATATTTTCATAGGCTGTGAGATTCTTGGTTAACTATATGCAGGACGGAAGGTAAAGTTGACCTTTGACTAGTTGAAGAGTTAGATCTAAATAACCTATTCATTGTCTTTGGTTTCAAAACAAAATTTCACTCTTTATCTTCCATCTGAGACCCTCTTTACCTTGGTAGACTCATACCCAAACCTAATACCGAAACTAGCTCTCACACAGAGACTTACAGGTGAACACGGAGAAGGGTGGACTACGATAAGTTAGGTGACTTACGATAAAGAAGAAGATGCTTTGAAAATAGTATGAATGAAATAGATTACTTATACCTTATCAACTACTAGAACAAAGAAACAACTTGGCTCGATACCATTTGAAGGCGAGCGCGAATAAACAAAGAGATGAACAAGATGCATATATAGAATACAATAATAAACCACAATTAATAAGTAAAAAGCAGTTTTATTGATTCTTTGAAACTATATACAAAGCGAAATTAAATTAACTTACAACTTAGAACATTTAATGGAGAAGAAGAAGAAGAGGTTAAGTAGGCATAATCGGTAGAAACTAAAGATTTATGCGAGAGAGAAACTCGGAGTCTTTCTAAGTTTGAAGTCTGAAGAACCAACGGATCTCAGTTTCCTTTTATAATGCAAGGAAAGAAGCTGTTACATGATAAGCTGGGTAAAAGTAAAAACATTTTACATAAGTGAAAACATGTTACTTAAGTAAAAGTAAAAAGTAAAATGATAACTACTTTTGACTAAAAGGCAAACACTTTAATTTGCTTTTGGAAAGCGGTAAATGACTTTTGAATGATTGGGATATACATAAGTATTGCAATTGCTTTTCGGTTGAAAAGCGATTCCTTTATTGATAGCTTCAGGCGAGGCTGGTGGCCGAGACGAGGCTGGTATTGGAAAAGGAACTAATGAACTTCAGTGAATGGATCTGAGCATCCAGGAAGGTTATTTGTGCCATAAGGATCATATTAAGCCATCATCATTGGCGAAATGTATGAGAATCACCACAGGAAGAATGATTAGAAGCCTCTTCATGAAAAGCTTCATCAATTCTTTTATTGAGTACTGGGCAATTTTAGTAACTCTTTCTTTGGTGCAATCTTTAAAATCTGAAATACTTGGGAACATGATGAACAGAAGGACTAACTTTGGATATTGACTTTGTGGCGATTCTAACTCCTTTTCTTTAATGGCACTTTGAGCAGGCCTTGTTGGGAGAGGCTGGGATCGAAGACAGGGAAATTCTCTTTGAACTGGTGACTATTCTATCAATGTTGAATTTATCCCACCACTTTATGTAAAAGAAGAGATACTACTCGGGAAGTGGATCATTAGGAATGATGTTGGTTGGAGAACACGGAGGTGAGAGGCAGTTACTCCCATTTAAGAATCCAAGGAATTTTGTATTTACTGACGAATAAAAGAGTGGGAGGAACCCCTTCATTCAAAGGGATAGGTTTATAATGGTTATTGAAATGATTTAATTGGACCTTGAAAATTAGGCACTTTTTGTGAACAATATGGTTTACCCCCTGTAGCTCCCTCCAGAAGGAAGCCAAGGCATAAACCATTATAAACCTATCCCTTTGAATGAAGGGTTCCTCCCTCTCTTTTAAATCGATGAATACAAAAATTCCTTGGATTCTTAAATGAATCTTGTCTCTCCTCCTCAGTTCTCCGATCAACATCATTCCTAATGATCCACTTCCAGAGTATCTCGCCTCTTTACATAAAGTGGTGGGATAAATTCAACATTGATAGAATAGTCACTCAGTTCGGCGAATTTCCCATTGCTCGATCCCAGCCTCTCGATCGATTGCAAGTTCTCGAGTCAAAGCCATTAAAGAAAAGGAGTGAATCGCCACAAAGTCAATATCCAGTTAGTCCTTCGGGTTCATCATGTTCTCAAGTATTTGATTTTAAAGATTGCACCAAAGAAAAGAGTTACTAAAATTGCCCGGTACTCAATAAAAGAATTGATGAAGCTTTTCATGAAGAGGCTTCTAATCATTCTTCCCAGGTGATTCTGTCAGGCCGATTCACACACGATGATGATGGCGAATATGATCCTTATAACACGTCGACCTTCCGGATGCTCGGGATCCATTCGCTTTGGTTCATTAGTTCCTTTTCGATCGGCCGGCCTGTTTTGATTGAGGCGATTCTGCTCGCGGAAGCTACTCAGTCGAAGGAATCGCTTTTTAACCGCAAGCATTGCGATCCTTATGTAAGTCCGAATCATTCAAAGTCATCAACGATTTTCCAAAAGCAAGAAAGTGTTTGCCTTTAGTCAAAAGTAATTCTTGTTTATCTAGGTTTCTCTCTTGAGCTCTTAAGTCCGGAGGAGTAGGTCTGAAGTACCAATTCCTAGTTATCTTGGTGTTTTAAGCTGTTAATTTGTTAAGTCGATCATTTAAATCGGTATTGAATCGATTATCGAGAATTATCGATTGATAAGCGCTTTCAACATCGGTTTAACTTGATCAATCGTGACAATAGTACCACTTGTGCCGGAGTTCATTTTAAGTTTTTTTGAATAACTTATCAATGGATTTAACTAAATTATCATCATCGGATGGTAATCCTAACTTGTGTCTATTTTACGGTAACTTTATTAAAGGATGTTCAATTTTTAAATCGGGTTTTTATAATAGATTCTTCAAATTTTCCTCAATCCTATCTAAATTGTTTTCAATTTGTTCTTAGATATTGATTGCTAAAGTTTAACTATTCAATAATTTTTTTATCGTTGTTATTAGCATCAGAAATTTTAAATGGGCTGGCAACAACAGACGTATTTTTAACTGAGATTAGAACTGTTTCTAAAGGAGGATGACTAGAATAAACTTTTGACTTATCTTCTTTAACCTTGTGTTTTGGTAATCACGTTACATTTACTTTGAAATTGTTCATACCAATCATAAAATGAAATATTCATTCTTTCATTTTAATAAATCTATTTATTATTTTATCACGCTCCTTTTCTGTGGGGTGATTGGATCTAAATAGATGTCTTTTTCTTTATTAGATTTAGCATTAAAATCTTTTACTAGATTATCCCAGTTTAAAACGAACTCCTTTTTATAACTCTTAATTGATTGTTAATGGGGATATCAAAATCAATTGAGTGGGCATCACGGAAGAAGTGGGAGAAGAAGAACTTTCTTCTTCAACAAAATCTCTATGAGTATAACAAGGATGACTAGTTTGACCTTGATTGAGAATCTCTTTAACTTAATATTTTTGATTGAAGGATTCTTGAGTACTTGGTGTCTCTTCTAGTATGGATAATCAAGAAATTTGAAGAATTGGAAATGTCTTCAATAATTATTGAAATCTTAAATGCGTTCAAAACTAATTTTAACAGTTCCATCGAGAAAAAATTGTTGAATATTTTCAATATTTAATAAATTATTGACTATGGAATTTGTTGGGGTAATCATTAGGTAGAGTCCATTTGATAGAAGCGTAATATCCTTCCGAGAGAATTGTTCTTGGAACTTGAGTATTAGCATCGATAGTAGAGCTTTGAATTAAAAGCTGACAAAATCTTTAGGGCTTTTATTTAAGGCATGAACATTTAAGTTTGTTTTCATTGTTTTATAATAAATTCTATAAATTAAAGCAATAGGCTGAGAACCCTCAATCATATGAGTGATTTCACCTGAAGTTTTAATATTTAATGTTAAAGCCTTTAATAAATGCTGATCACTAAGACTTAGGGTGAAATCGGAAAGCAATTAAAATGGATGGTCCATTGTACAAACTTGATTCCATAGCACCTATTATCTTTGGGGTGATAATTCAAAATCGAGCATCTCTTAGGCGAGATAGATGCATGAGTTAATTCCTTTAATGTTCAATGGTTTCTTGCCAACTTGAATTAATCCAATATGAATAAAATTGTAACCCTTTTCCTATGTTTCTTAATAACATCAAGGTCAAGAAGACTACAATTTTCATATTTCTTTATTAATAGCGTAAACTTTCTCAACTGTTTTGACATTATAATCAGTTTTAAAATTATCTAAAAATGTTGGTGATAAATTTCTTTTGGAGAAACTCTTGGTATATTCCAATTGTGTAAGGCTTGACTAATATTTTCATAGGCATGTGAGATTCTTGGTTAACTATATATGGGATGTAAGGTAAAGTTGACCTTTGACTAGTTGAAGAGTTAGATCTAAATAACCTATTCATTGTCTTTGGTTTCAAAACAAAATTTCACTCTTTATCTTCCATACGAGACCTCTT
Source organism: Panax ginseng (assembly GCA_020205605.1). Classification (NCBI taxonomy): domain Eukaryota; kingdom Viridiplantae; phylum Streptophyta; class Magnoliopsida; order Apiales; family Araliaceae; genus Panax; species Panax ginseng. Next base: position 84,164,462 of record CM035139.1, on the reverse strand, counting down.
ACCTTGAGTAGACTCATACCCAAACCTAATACATAAAGCTGCTCACACAGAGACTTACAGGTGAGACACGGAGAAGGGTGGACTCAATAAGTTAGGTGACTTCGATAAAGAAGAAGAAGATGCTTTGAAAATAGTATGAATGAAATAGATTACTTATACCTTATCAACTACTAGAACAAAGAAACAACTTGGCTCACGATACCATTTGGGGGCGGAAGCAGATAAACAAGAGATGAACAAGATGCATATAGAATACAATAATAAACACAATTAATAAGTAAAAAGCAGTTTTATTGATTCTCAAAACTATATACAAACCGAAATTAAATTAACTTACAACTTAGAACATTTAATCGGAGAAGAAGAAGAGAGGGGTTAAGTAGGCATAATCGGTAGAAACTAAAGATTTATCTCGAGAGAGAGAGCTCGAGTCTTTCTAAGTTTGAAGTGCGAAGAACCAATGAATCTCGATTTCCTTTTATAATGCAAGGAAAGAGAACTGTTACAATAACTGGGGTAAAGTAAAAACATTTTACATAAGTGAAAACATGTTACTTAAGTAAAAGTAAAAGTAAACAGTAACTACTTTTGACTAAAGGCAAACACTTTCGGCTGCTTTTGGAAAACTGGCCGACAGCTTTGAATGATTGGGACGCACATAAGTATTCGCAATTTGCTTTTCGGTTTAAGCGATTCCTTTGGTTGAGTAGCTTCCGAGCGGTGAATGTGGTGACAGGAACAGAATGGTATTTGAAAAGGAACTAATGAACTCAGGCGAATGGATCCTGAGCATCCGGAAGGTTGACTGTGCCATAAGGATCATATTCGCCATCATCATTGGCGAACTGGCTGACAGAATCACCCTGGGAAGAATGATTAGAAGCCTCTTCATGAAAAGCTTCATCAATTCTTTTATTGAGTACCTGGGCAATTTTTAGTAACTCTTTACTGGTGCAATCTTTAAAATCTGAAATACTTCGGGAACATGATGAACCCGAAGGACTAACTTTGGATATTGACTTTGTGGCAGATTCTGACTCCTTTTCTTTAATGGCTTTGAGAACTGCAATCGATCGGGAGAGCGGGATCGAGCAACAGAAATTCTCACGAACTTGAGTGACTATTCTATCAATGTTGAATTTATCCCACCACTTTATGTAAAAGAGGCGAGATACTCGGGGAAGTGGATCATTAGGAATGATGTTGACTGGAGAACCTGGAGGTGAGAGACAGTACTCCCATTTAAGAATCCAAGGAATTTTGTATTTACTGACGAATAAAAGAGTGGGAGGAACCCCTTCATTCAAAGGGATAGGTTTATAATGGTTATTGAAATGATTTAATTGGACCTTTAAAGGGTCAGGAAGAAGATCATAACAAGATCCTAACCTATACCACCAAAGGACGAACCAATAGGGAAATGGACTTTTGAATTTATGGTCAAATTGTATGAACCATGAATGACTGAGGGACTCATTCTGGTGAAGGAGGACCTTATACCAGGCTTCAATGTAATCATAATAGCAAAATTGATGATCTTGACTAGAAAGGTTCATGAGATCGGAGGGATTTTTCCCCCAATCAGAGATTTGAATAAACTGTTTAATATACATAGAATGATAAAGAACTTTTGATTTATCATTCTGTGCATAAATGGGTTTGATGTTTACTGACTCGGTTTCTAGCAGAATATCCTTATAGTACACAAGGGACTTATACGGGGCTAGAGGCTGGAAATGCCATCCAGAGGAAAGAAGCTGGGGCAAGTTTATCGATCGATCTTTGGTTTCATCTTTGGGTTCAATATGGAATAAGTAACTTTCCATCTAAGCATATACTCGGCAGGAGAATGATTAGAAGTCGAGGCCGAAGCCTTAGCGAGGATTCTTGAATGGGTCAATCGAACAGGTTGACCGCCAAAGCCGAATCGTAAGGCTTAGGCATGGTGCCAAGAATAGTGAATTTATTCTTGGTTTGAACTCAGTAGGGTTAATCGGGTGAGGAACCATAGCTCCTCCGGGCCGATTAATTGGGCACAAGGGCGACCCCCACGTGAGGACGATGCTCCTCTAGTGCTCATTTATGAATGGTACTGTATTAATAAATTCTCTCGTAAGAAAATCGAACCCGAATTGTTACTTCCTTTGATGTATTCAATTTCAAAATCAAAATGCTTAATAGAGCTTGCCATCTAGCGAAAAGAATGCTTAGAGGCTAGATTTTCAACATCCTTTTCTAATATATATTTTATTTGACTTACAATCTATAATGAACTAAGAATTTTTGGTTTAATAAATCATTAAAAAATTAGAAATACATAATACAAGTGAAAGTATTTCTTTTTAATAGTACTATAATTTAATTGTGTAGTATTCCATGCACCTGAATGAAAGCGAACAATTTGTTCGGAAGAATTAGGTGTTAACTTTTGTTTGTAATGCCTCCAAGCCAATATCTCGAGGCGTCGGTTCAACAATTTTAAATGCTGAATCATTGGAAATGCCAAGACAGGGTAATGCCTTGACGTATTTTTTAACTTGTTGGACGACGGAAGTATGAATGTCAGTCCAAGGTGGAGGATTGTCTTACAAACGAAAAAGAGGTTTGCGATCTTTCCCGAGATTCTTGTAAAACTTGCCTATGTAATTCAAATGAGCCAAGAAACCTCTCGCAGTTGGGTTTTATTGGTTATCTTATCGGAAACTTGTCGGTGAATTGAATAGCTCGTTCAATGGGTTTGGACTTGTCCTCTAAAGATATTAGGACCAAGAAACCTTATTCGGACCTGAAACAGGCTGCATTTGGAAGGTGAAAGAAATAGACCATTATCTTTAACTGTCTTGAAGAAAGATTTCAAGTGTTTAATGTGTTCTTCAATGGTCATTGAAAAAACAAGGATATCGTCAATATAGACTACAATAAAATGACTGAAAGGGTTTAATATATCATTGAGAATATTTTGAAATTCACTTGGGGCATTTTTCGAATGAAATGTTCTGGACATTCCATTAAATAATAATGTCCGAACGAGTGGTGAATGCGCTTTATAACTATCGTCGGGATGAATGGCAATTTGCGAAACCCGGTTTTAAGGTCAAATTCTTCAAAATAGTGGCATTACTTAATCTATTGACTAGGTCGTCTTTATTGGGAAGGGGGTATCTAATCCATTCCAAAACTTTGTTCAATGGTTTATAATTGATGACTAGACGAGGAACTCCTCTTTCTTTCTCTGCTTCATTGTTTACGTAAAATGCAGGGCAAGACCAGGGAGATTTACTCGGGTTTAATAAGACCTTTACTAAGGAGATCATTGATTTCCTTTTTTGCATAATTCCATTTGTTAGTGATTCATCCGAATAGGCCTAGCCTTAGTAGGAATTAAATGTTCTTTAAATTCCTTAGCGTAAGGGAGCTCTAACCATATGCTTCTTCCTATACCAAAAGGCATTGGGAGAATCGTAACAAAGGTTATTTTTAAATATGTTTTAATTCTTCAATTTTTTCTTGAACTTTTCTATTAAGAAGTTGCTCTTCAATTCTTTTATATTTAACTTCTTCTTTTAAGAAATTTAAATGTGTGATTTTACAATTGAGTAGATTTATTGATTTTGAGATGGATTCTTCTTGAATGAATTTTAAATCTCTTTCTTTTGGTTTAATAAGAAATTTAAATGTTATTTTCTTACCTAAGTGTCTACAGCTTAGGCCTTCGTTATTAGTAGTAAATGGGTAAAGTAAATATATAAATGGTAATCCTAAAATGACTTTATCGGTGAGGTTGCGGATCAAAACAAATGATGTTTTGAAACACATATTATCTTGACAGATATGTACTTTTGGTAATTTATATTTAATTTCCATTTGACTGTCATTAGCTGAGTTTAATCTTTCACTGGTTTTCCTAAAATATTTGGTTGGGATCAAGCCTTCCTGTATGATGCGCTTTAAATCACACTTTGTCAACCAGAATGAAAGTAGTATAGAAGAAGCTTTTATCAACAACCAGGTTAACTGAGATGTACCATTTTTGAATGGTAATGTCTTTAATTCTTTTAAGCGTGAGACCTTGAACAAAAAGATCAGGATCATTTTTAACGCCAGAAGACTCAGGCTCATTATCATAATTTTCATCACTAGATGAGGAGTCGTTAATTTGAAGACCGGATCTTTTATCTTCAAAATCCTTTTTAAATTAGAAACTTCTAATTTGAGATTAGTAATTTCTTTTTTTAAGTTTATTAACTTCTAGATTCAATTCTGGGAGGGTGATTTCTTTAATAGGAGTTTTAAATCTTTCTAATGTTTTATTAAGGCTAAAAATTGGTTTTTCTTTGGCTTTAATGAATTTTTCATTACTATCCTTAGTAAATAAATCCTTTAACTGTTTAGTGTACTGAGCCTTTAGTTTGGGATCAGTAATTTTACTAATTAGATCAATTAATAAAGAACTTTCTTCGTCATCTTTGTTAATTACATTAATTCTTTTTGTGCAACATTGCTCATTGCAATTGTATGCTGCATAAATAGTGACTTCTCTGTATCACCATAGACGTGTTATTGCTTTTTTTTATTACTAGAGGGACTAGAAGATTCTTCATTACTAACTGACATCATTTTCTATTCGCATAAGTTCTAGGATTTGCTCGATTGTCTTCACTAGAAATATTTAATCGATTTAATTTTGTTTTATTTTACATTCATTTTTGTAATGACCCTTTTGTCCACAATTGTGGCAAATAACTTTACTTTTATCATATTTTTTAGATTTGGATTTTTTAATATTTTTATTAGTAGTTTTGGGCTTATTATAATAATTGTCTTGATTCCTGTTTTCGTGGTAACGACGCTTTCTTTTATGATGTTTAGTAATTTTGTGAGATTCAATATGTTTATGCCTTGGCATCCTTCTGGAGGGAGCTACAGGGGGTAAACCATATTTTTCACAAAAAGTGCCTAATTCATATTTAGCTTTCTTATTATCTTTACTAGCTTGTTTGGCTAATTTGAAATCAATACACATTTTTAATCCAATTTTTTGAATGTGACTTATTATATCACCGTAGGTTAAGTTATCATAATCAATGTAGCCAAGATTTTTACCCAATTCTTCACGAACCTTATGGGCAAATAAAGAGGGTAAACCGTTGATGAATTTTTCTTTCGGAAAGGTTTATTCTTTGTCGTGTAAACATAACTCTGAGCGTAAAAACATCTTTGTACCACCTAAAGTCACTTAGAGTGGGGCAAGTGAGATTATTAGCGATCGTGAATTCTTTACGTTTATTCTTTGGAGTGCCAATGAAGTGTTTTATTATTGTAAATATAAGTGTATTAACTCCATCGTGCATCGATGCCAATATCCTCATTGAAGATAGGGTTGCCATCATCATCCAAATTGGATTTGCATGGATTATTGATATTCTAGTATCTTCAAAGGAGATGTTTTTCCACCAAGATCTCGAGAATACCAAAGGAATCCACTAACAATTAATTCAACAATATCTGGTTGAGATAGATTGTTCAATTTGGTGATGTAGTTGTTTGCCACCATAGACATATGGTTTAATTTATTTAAAATTTCACATTCACTAAACCCATCAATGTTCCATTCAGAAAATTTTATTAGATGAAACCGAGAACTGCTTATCTAGGTTTCTCTCTTCAACTGGGCGTAAGTCCTGAGGAGTAGGTCTAGAGTACCAATTCCTAGTTATCTTCGGTGTTTTTAATCATTAATTTGTTAAGTCGATCATTTAAATCGGTATTGAATCGATGTCGAAATTATCCGATTGATAACTCTTTCAACATCGATTTTAACTTGATCAATCAGCAAGAATAGTACCACTTGTACCAGGTTCATTTTTAAGTTTTTTGAATAACTTATCAATGGATTTAACTAAATTATCATCATCAGATGGTAATCCTAACTTGTGTCTATTTTCTGGTAACTTTATTAAAGGATGTTCAATTTTTAAATCTGGGTTTTTTATAATAGATTCTTCAAATTTTTCCTCAATCCTATCTAGCTGTTTTCCAACTATTGCTAGATATTGATTGCTAAAGTTTAACTGTTCAATAATTTTTTTATCGTTGTTATTAGCATCAGAAATTTTAAATGGGCTGGCAACAACAGACGTATTTTTAACTGAGATTAGAACTGTTTCTAAAGGAGGATGACTAGAAGAAACTTTTGACTTATCTTCTTTAACCCACTGTGTTTTGGTAATCACGTTACATTTACTTTGAAATTGTTCATACCAATCATAAAATGAAATATTCATTCTTTCATTTTTAATAAATCTTTTCCATCTATTTATTATTTTATCACGCTCCTTTTCTGTGGGGTGATTGGATCTAAATAGATGTCTTTTTTCTTTATTAGATTTAGCATTAAAATCTTTTACTAGATTATCCCAGTTTAAAACGAACTCCTTTTTTATAACTCTTAATTGATTGTTAATGGGGATATCAAAATCTGACTGAGTGGGCATCACAGAAGAAGTGGGAGAAGAAGAACTTTCTTCTTCAACAAAATCTCTATGAGTATAACAAGGATGACTAGTTTGACCTTGATTGAGAACGCCCTTTAACTTAATATTTTTGATTGAAGGATTACTGAGTACTTCAGTGTCTCTTCTAGTATGGATAACTGAAGGGGCTGAAGAACTGGAAATGTCTTCAATAATTATTGGTGTCTTAGTACGTTCAAAACTAATTTTAACAGTTCCATCAGAAAATTGTTGAATATTTTCAATATTTAATAAATTATTGACTATGGGTTGTTGGGGTAATTCATTAGGTAGAGTCCACTGACTGGGAAGCGTAATATCCTTCCAGAGAATTGTTCTTGGAACTTGAATATTAGCATCAGTAGTAGAGCTTTGAATTAAAACTGTTAAATCTTTAGGGCTTTTATTTAAGGCATGAACATTTAAGTTTGTTTTCATTTTTTTATAATAAATTCTATAAATTAAAGCAATAGGCTGAGAACCCTCAATCATATGAGTGATTTCACCTGAAGTTTTAATATTTAATGTTAAAGCCTTTAATAAATGCTGATCACTAAGACTTAGGGTGAAATCAGGAAAGCAATTAAAATGGACAGGTCCATTGTGCAAACTTGATTCCATAGCACCTATTATACTGGGGTGATAATTCAAAAATCGAGCATCTCTTAGACAGAGATAGATGCATGAGTTAATTCCTTTAATGTTCAATAGTTTTACTGCAACTTGAATTAATCCAATATGAATAAAATTGTAACCCTTTTTCCTATGTTTCTTAATAACATCAAGGTCAAGAAGACTACAATTTTCATATTCTTTATTAATAGCGTAAACTTTCTCAACTGTTTTGACATTATAATCAGTTTTAAAATTATCTAAAAATGTTGACTGATAAATTTCTTTTGGAGAAACTCTTGGTATATTCCAATTGTGTAAGGCTTGACTAATATTTTCATAGCTGTGAGATTCTTGGTTAACTATGTCTGGGACAGAAGGTAAAGTTGACCTTTGACTAGTTGAAGAGTTAGATCTAAATAACCTATTCATTGTACTGGTTTCAAAACAAAATTTCACTCTTTATCTTCCATATAGACCCTCTTACCTTGAGTAGACTCATACCCAAACCTAATACCCGAAACTGCTCACACAAGAGACTTACCTGGGTAGACACGGAGAAGGGTGGACTACAGTAAGTTAGGTGACTTCTGATAAAGAAGAAGAAGATGCTTTGAAAATAGTATGAATGAAATAGATTACTTATACCTTATCAGCTACTAGAACAAAGAAACAACTTGGCTCTGATACCATTGATTTCCTAAGTCTATTCGAAAGGCTTTAAAAAAGGAGTTCGTTTTAAACTGGGATAATCTAGTAAAAGATTTTAATGCTAAATCTAATAAAGAAAAAAGACATCTATTTAGATCCAATCACCCCACGAGAAAGGGCGTGATAAAATAATAAATAGATGGAAAGATTTATTAAAAATGAAAGAATGAATATTTCATTTTATGATTGGTATGAACAATTTCAAAGTAAATGTAACGTGATTACCAAAACACAGTGGGTTAAAGAAGATAAGTCAAAAGTTTCTTCTAGTCATCCTCCTTTAGAAACAGTTCTAATCTCAGTTAAAATTGATGCTCGATTTTGGCTCTTACCTTGAACCAACTTTCTTCCAAAAACAACTTGGCTCTATCCATTTTAATTGCTTTCCTGATTTCACCCTAAGTCTTAGTGATCAGCATTTATTAAAGGCTTTAACATTAAATATTAAAACTTCAGGTGAAATCACTCATATGATTGAGGGTTCTCAGCCTATTAAAAAGATTACGGTGATATAATAAGTCACATTCAAAAAATTGGATTAAAAATGTGTATTGATTTCAAATTAGCCAAACAAGCTAGTAAAGATAAGAAGAAAGCTAAATATGAATTAGGCACTTTTTGTGAACAATATGGTTTACCCACATAGCTCCCTCCGGAAGGAAGCCAAGGCATAAACATATTGAATCTCACAAAATTACTAAACATCATAAAGAAAGCGTCGTTACCACGAAAAACAGGAATCAAGACAATTATTATAATAAGCCCAAAACTACTAATAAAATATTAAAAATCCAAATCTAAAAAATATGATAAAAGTAAAGTTATTTGCCACAATTGTGGACAAAAGGGTCATTACAAAAATGAATGTAAAATAAAACAAAATTAAATCGCTTAAATATTTCTAGTGAAGACAACGAGCAAATCCTAGAACTTATGCGAATAGAAAATGATGTCAAGAGTAATGAAGAATCTTCTAGTCCCTCTAGTAATAAAAGCAATAACACGCCTAGCGGTGATACAGAGAAGTCACTATTTGCCTGCAGACAATTGCAATGAGCAATGTTGCACAAAAAAGAATTAATGTATATAATAATGTGATAAGTTTTTAAAATAAAAACTTAAGCAAAAAAAGAAAAAGATTAAGAAGATGGTATGAATTGAATCCAGAAAGCAATCTCTTTCTTTTATTTATAAACATTTAGGGAAGGATTACAGATATCCTAGATCTAAATGTTTGAGAGGAAAGATCAAGTATTAAGGACTTCGTCTTCATCTTCTAACTAAGAAGATCGAAAGTCGAAAGCTTCGCCTCCCGCTAACTAAGAGAGAATGGAGAGGGACCTCGGAAGAGCTTTCAGAGAGAAGCTACGAGGCTACATTGAATTAAGCCTAAAGAAACTCTAACACTTGAGTTTCTTTATATAGAAAACTAAAAAGTAAATTACTATTTGATTCACGCAGGAATCACTATTACATTAACTGAAGTAAAAGTAATTTACTAAAGTAAAAGTAAAACGTAAGAAATATTTTACATTTACTTTTACATGGGTAAATGTAAGAAACATTTAACTTAAGTAAAAGCAAAAGTTATTCTTTTACTTTTACTTTTACATTTACTAAAGTAAATGACTTTTGCTTTACGGAAAGCAAAAGCTGAGATGATGGTGTGGGCCATCACCTGTCGGTGACTGAAGACTCCTCTGGCGTCTTCTTGGTTGACTGGTCCATCTCCTGTGGATGCCGGAAGGTGTTGTTGATCATCTTCTCCGATGAATCACCATCCCCTACTATTCCGCCTTAAAATTTTTATCCAGGAAATAACCCTTTCTCCCCCAAAAATTTGGTTTATAAAGAAGGAGGAAAAAAATTTTCACTAGAAAATTGGTCAAAATCTTCAAAATTTCTAAGATTTTGTAAAAATTTTTGTTTAAAACAAATCGATGAAATCGAAACAAAGGATCACTCGATTAGTCCCGATCTATCGATCAATCGATCTAAACAGAGACCTATTTGTTAACTGCTTAAACAAAATTCTTTCTTTGATCATTCTGTTAAACTCAAACCGTTCTTGCCATGCGTAAACACATACATGTTGATCTAATGATACCCTTAGCTAAACTTCTCCCACATCGAGTCTTACAACGGCATAATAGACGGCCTTACGACGATCATAGGTGGTTTACGCAAGTCGTCGCGAATGATCTAGAGCCAAAGAAGAAAAAAAGTTTGAATAAACGTTTAAAACAAATCAAACTATTTTTAATCGAAACCACCGATAGCATCAAGAATCAACCGTGTGTGGCTCGATACCATATATCTTATTGACGATAAGTTTTAAAATAAAAACTTAAGCGAAAAAGAAAAGATTAAGAAGATGGCCGGTGAATCGGTAAAGCAATCTCTTTCTTTTATTTATAAACATTTAGGGAAGGGATTACAGTATATCCTATATCTAAATGTTTGAGAGGAAGATCAAGTATTAAGGACTTCGCCTTTCATCTTCTAACTAAAAAGATCGAAGCTGAAAGCTTCGTCTCCGGCTAACTAAGAGAGAAGGAGAGAGGACCTCGGAAGAGCTTTCTAGAGAGAGAAGCTCTGAGGCTACATTGAATTAAGCCTAAAGAAACTCTAACACTTGAGTTTCTTTATATAGAAAACTGAAAAGTAAATTACTATTTGATTCACGCAGGAATCACTATTACATTAACTGAAGTAAAAGTAATTTACTAAAGTAAAAGTAAAACGTAAGAAATATTTTACATTTACTTTTACATGGGTAAATGTAAGAAACATTTAACTTAAGTAAAAGCAAAAGTTATTCTTTTACTTTTACTTTTACATTTACTAAAGTAAATGACTTTTGCTTTCTGGAAAGCAAAAGTTTGAGATGATGGTGGGCCATCACTGTTTAGGTGTCAAGACTCCTCTGGCGTCTTCTTGGTTGGTAGTCCATCTCCCTGTGGATGCTTGGGAAGGTCTTTGTTGATCATCTTCTCCGATGAATCACCATCCCCTACTATTCCGCCTTAAAATTTTTATCCAGGAAATAACCCTTTCGCCCCCAAAAATTTGGTTTATAGAGAAGGAGGAAAAAAAATTTCTACCGAAAATTGGTCAAAATCTTCAAAATTTCTAAGATTTTGTAAAATTTTTTTGTTTAAAAACAAATCAGATGAAATCTAAAACAAAGGATCACTCGATTAGTCCTGATCTATCAGTACAATCGATCTAAACAGAGACCTATTTGTTAACTGTTTAAACAAAAATTCTTTCTTTGATCATTCCTGTTAAACTCAAACCGTTCTTGCCATGCGTAAACACATACATGTTGATCTAATGATACCTTAGCTCATTTACCATCTCTTAGACTTTTGAAATTTAACATCTCTTTTTAAATCTGGGTTTTTTATAATAAATTCTTCAAATTTTTCCTCAATCCTATCTAGCTGTTTTCCAACTGTTGCTAGATATTGATTGCTAAAGTTTAACTGATACCATTTGGGGGCGGAAGCAGATAAACAAGAGATGAACAAGATGCATATAGAATACAATAATAAACACAATTAATAAGTAAAAACAGTTTTATTGATTACTGAAACTATATACAAACTGAAATTAAATTAACTTACAACTTAGAACATTTAACTGGAGAAGAAGAGAAGAGGAGTTAAGTAGGCATAATCAGAGGTAGAAACTAAAGATTTGTCTGAGAGAGAGAGCTCAGAGTCTTTCTAAGTTTCGAAGTCTGAAGAACCAACTGATCTCAGTTTCCTTTTATAATGCAAGGAAAGAGAACTGTTACAATAACTGGGGTAAAGTAAAAACATTTTACATAAGTGAAAACATGTTACTTAAGTAAAAGTAAAAGTAAATAGTAACTACTTTTGATTAAAGGAATTAACTCATGCATCTATCTCTATCTAAGAGATGCTCGATTTTTGAATTATCACCCCAGTATAATAGGTGCTATAGAATCAAGTTTGCAACCTATACCACCAAGGACGAACCAATAGGGAAATGGACTTTTGAATTTATGGTCAAATTGTATGAACCATGAAAGACTGAGGGACTCATTCTGGTGAAGGAGGACTTTATCAGAGCCAAGTTGTTTCTTTGTTCTAGTAGCTGATAAGGTATAAGTAATCTATTTCATTCATACTATTTTCAAAGCATCTTCTTCTTCTCTTGTTTATCTGCTTCCGCCCCCAAATGGTATCAGAGCCAAGTTGTTTCTTTGTTCTAGTAGCTGATAAGGTATAAGTAATCTATTTCATTCATACTATTTTCAAAGCATCTTCTTCTTCTTTATCAGAAGTCACCTAACTTATTGTAGTCCACCCTTCCCCCATTATACTACCGGAGTAAGTCTCTTGTGTGAAGCGCTTTGAATATTAGGTTTGGGTATGAGTCTACTCAAGGTAAGAGGGTCTGTATGGAAGATAAAGAGTGAAATTTTGTTTTGAAACCAGTACAATGAATAGGTTATTTAGATCTAACTCTTCAACTAGTCAAAGGTCAACTTTACCTTCTATCCCAGACATAGTTAACCAAGAATCTCACAGCTATGAAAATATTAGTCAAGCCTTACACAATTGGAATATACCAAGAGTTTCTCCAAAAGAAATTTATCAGTCAACATTTTTAGATAATTTTAAAACTGATTATAATGTCAAAACAGTTGAGAAAGTTTACGCTATTAATAAAGAATATGAAAATTGTAGTCTTCTTGACCTTGATGTTATTAAGAAACATAGGAAAAAGGGTTACAATTTTATTCATATTGGATTAATTCAAGTTGCAGTAAAACCATTGAACATTAAAGGAATTAACTCATGCATCTATCTCTGTCTAAGAGATGCTCGATTTTTGAATTATCACCCCAGTATAATAGGTGCTATGGAATCAAGTTTGCACAATGGACCTGTCCATTTTAATTGCTTTCCGATTTCACCCTAAGTCTTAGTGATCAAAGATTTATTAAAGGCTTTAACATTAAATATTAAAACTTCAGGTGAAATCACTCATATGATTGAGGGTTCTCAGCCTATTGCTTTAATTTATAGAATTTATTATAAAACAATGAAAACAAACTTAAATGTTCATGCCTTAAATAAAAGCCCTAAAGATTTAACAGTTTTAATTCAAAGCTCTACTACTGATGCTAATACTCAAGTTCCAAGAACAATTCTCTGGAAGGATATTACGCTTCCCAGTCAGTGGACTCTACCTAATGAATTACCCCAACAAATTTATAGTCAATAATTTATTAAATATTGAAAATATTCAATAATTTTCTGATGGAACTGTTAAAATTAGTTTTGAACGTACTAAGACACCAATAATTATTGAAGACATTTCCAGTTCTTCAGCCCCTTCAGTTATCCATACTAGAAGAGACACTGAAGTACTCAGTAATCCTTCAATCAAAAATATTAAGTTAAAGGGCGTTCTCAATCAAGGTCAAACTAGTCATCCTTGTTATACTCATAGAGATTTTGTTGAAGAAGAAAGTTCTTCTTCTCCCACTTCTTCCGTGATGCCCACTCGATTGATTTTGATATCCCCATTAACAATCAATTAAGAGTTATAAAAAAGGAGTTCGCTTTTAAAATCGGGATAATCTAGTAAAAGATTTTAATGCTAAATCTAATAAAGAAAAAAGACATCTATTTAGATCCAATCACCCCACGGGAAAAGGAGCGTGATAAAATAATAAATAGATGGAAAAGATTTATTAAAAATGAAAGAATGAATATTTCATTTTATGATTGGTATGAACAATTTCAAAGTAAATGTAACGTGATTACCAAAACACGATTGGGTTAAAGAAGATAAGTCAAAAGTTTCTTCTAGTCATCCTCCTTTAGAAACAGATTCTAATCTCGATTAAAAATAAATGCATTGTTGCCCGGCCATTTAAAATTTCGATGCTAATAACAACAATAAAAAATTATTGAATGGTTAAACTTTGCAATCAATATCTAGCAATGGTTGGAAAACAACTAGATAGGATTGAGGAAAAATTTGAAGAATCTATTATAAAAACCCGATTTAAAATTGAACATCCTTTAATAAAGTTACGGAAAATAGACACAAGTTAGGATTACCATCCGATGATGATAATTTAGTTAAATCCATTGATAAGTTATTCAAAAACTTAAAAATGAACTTTGGTACAAGTGGTACTATTGTTGCGCGATTGATCAAGTTAAAAGCGATGTTGAAAGCGATTATCAATCGATAATTCTAATATTGATTCAATACCGATTTAAATGATCGACTTAACAAATTAATGATTAAAAACACCAAAGATAACTAGGAATTGGTACTTAGACCTACTCCTCCTGGACTTACAGTTCAAGAGAGAAACCTAGATAAACAGGTTCTCGGTTTCATCTAATAAAATTTACTGAATGGAACATTGATGGGTTTAGTGAATGTGGAAATTTTAAATAAATTAAACCATATGTCTATGGTGGCAAATAACTACATCACCAAATTCAACAATCTATCTCAACCGAGATATTGTTGAATTAATTGTTAGTGGATTCACCGGTATTCTCGGATCTTGGTGGGAAAAAACATCTCACTTGAAGATACTAGAATATCAATAATCCATGTCGTTCAATTGGATGATGATGGCAACCCTATCTTCAATGAGGATATTGGCATCTATCTCTTTGATGGAGTTAATACACTTATATTTACAATAATAAAACACTTCATTGGCACTCCCAAATATAACGAGAAAAGAATTCACGATTAGTTAAGTAATCTCACTCACCCCCACTCTAAGTGACTTTAGGTGGTACAAAGATGTTTTTACGCTCTAGAGTTATGTTCTTATGATAGCGAGAATAAACCTTTCGGAAAGAAAAATTCATCAACGGTTTACCCTCTTTATTTGCCCATAAGGTTAAATGAAGAATTGGGTAAAAATCTTGGCTACATTGATTATGATAACTTAACCTACGGTGATATAATAAGTCACATTCAACAAATTGGATTAAAAATGTGTATTGATTTCAAATTAGCCAAACAAGCTAGTAAAGATAAGAAGAAAGCTAAATATGAATTAGACACTTTTGTGAACAATATGGTTTACCCCATAGCTCCCTCCGTAGAAGGAAGCCAAGGCATAAACATATTGAATCTCACAAAAATTACTAAATATCATAAAAGAAATCGTCGTTACCACAAAGCAGGAATCAAGACAATTATTATAATAAGCCCAAAACTACTAATAAAAATATTAAAAAATCCAAATTTAAAAAATATGATAAAAGTAAAGTTATTTGCCACAATTGTGGACAAAAGGGTCATTACAAAATGAATGTAAAATAAAACAAAATTAAATCGAGTTAAATATTTCTAGTAAAGACAACCGAGCAAATCCTAGAACTTATGCGAATAGAAAATGATGTCAAGTAGTAATGAAGAATCTTCTAGTCCCTCTAGTAATAAAAGCAATAACACGTCTAGCAGTGATACAGGAGAAGTCACTATTTGCGCAGACAATTGCAATGAGCAATGTTGCACAAAAAGAATTAATGTAATTAACAAAGATGACGAAGAAAGTTCTTTATTAATTGATCTAATTAGTAAAATTATCGATCCCAAACTAAAGGCTCAATTACACTAAATGATTAAAGGATTTATTTACTAAGGATAGTAATGAAAATTCATTAAAGCCAAAGAAAAACCAATTTTTAGCCTTAATAAAACATTAGAAAGATTTAAAACTCCTATTAAAGAAATCAACCTCCTGAAATTGAATCTAGAAGTTAATAAACTTAAAAAGAAATTACTAATCTCAAATTAGAAGTTTCTAATTTAAAAAGGATTTTGAAGATAAAAGATCCGGTCTTCAAATTAACGACTCCTCATCTAGTGATAAAAATCATGATAATGAGCTTTGAGTCTTCCGGCGTTAAAATGATCCCGATCTTTTTTGTTCAAGGTCTCACGCTTAAAAAGAATTAAAGACATTACCATTCAAAATGGTACATCTCGATTAACTTTGATTTGTTGATAAAAGCTTCTATACTGACTTTACATTCTCGGTTGACACAGTGCGATTTAAATCTGCTTACAGGAAGGCTTGATCCCAACCAAATATTTTAGGAAAACCAAATGAAAGATTAAACTTCATTAATGACGGTCAAATGGAAATTAAATATAAATTACCAAAAGTACATATCTCATCAAGATAATATGTGTTTCAAAATATCATTTGTTTTGATCCGCAACCTCACCGATAAAGTCATTTTAGGATTACCATTTATATATTTACTTTACCCATTTACTACTAATAATAACGAAGGCCTAAAGTCATGACACTTAGGTAAGAAAATAACATTTAAATTTCTTATTAAACCAAAAGAAAGAGATTTAAAATTCATTCAAGAAGAATCCATCTCAAAATCAATAAATCTACTCAATTGTAAAATCACACATTTAAATTTCTTAAAAGAAGAAGTTAAATATAAAAGAATTGAAGAGAAACTTCTTAATAGAAAAGTTCAAGAAAAATTGAAGAATTAAAACATATTTAAAAAATAACCTTTGTTCGATTCTCCCAATGCCTTTTGGTATAGGAAGAAGCATATGGTTAGGGTCCCTTATGCTAAGGAATTTAAAGAACATTTAATTCCTACTAAGGCTAGCCTATTCGGATGAATCACGAACAAATGGAATTATGCAAAAGGAAATCAATGATCTCCTTAGTAAAGGTCTTATTAAACCCAAAGAATCTCCCCTGGTCTTGCCCTGCATTTTACGTAAACAATGAAGCAGAGAAAGAAAGAGGAGTTCCTCGTCTAGTCATCAATTATAAACCATTGAACAAAGTTTTTGGAATGGATTAGATACCCCCTTCCCAATAAACACGACCTAGTCAATAGATTAAGTAATGCCACTATTTTCAGTAAATTCAACCTTAAATCCGGTTTCTGGCAAATTGCCATTCATCCTGACGATAGTTATAAAACTGCATTCACCACTCCGCTCCGGACATTATGAATGGAATGTCCAGCATTTAACTTTGAAAAATGCCCCAAGTGAATTTCAAAATATTCTCAATGATATATTAAACCCTTTCAGTCATTTTATTGTAGTCTATATTGACGATATCCTTGTTTTTTCAATGACCATTGAAGAACACATTAAACACTTGAAATCTTTCTTCAAGACAGTTAAAGATAATGGTCTATTTCTTTCACCTTCCAAATGCAGCCTGTTTCAGGTCCGAATAAGGTTTCTTGGTCCTAATATCTTTAGAGGACAAGTCCAGCCCATTGAACGAGCTATTCAATTCGCTGACAAGTTTCCCGATAAGATAACCAATAAAACCCAACTGCAGAGGTTTCTTGGCTCGCTGAATTACATAGGCAAGTTTTACAAGAATCTCAGGAAGATCTGCAAACCTCTTTTTCAGCGTTTGTAAGACAATCCTCCACCTTGGACTGACATTCATACTTCCGTCGTCCAACAAGTTAAAAAATACGTCAAGGCATTACCCTGTCTTGGCATTTCCAATGATTCAGCAATTAAAATTGTTGAAACTGACGCCTCAGATATTGGCTTCGGAGGCATTCTGAAACAAAAGTTAACACCTAATTCTTCTGAACAAATTGTTCGTTTTCATTCCAATTGCATGGAATACTACACAATTAAATTATAGTACTATTAAAAAAGAAATACTTTCACTTGTATTATGTATTTCTAATTTTCGAATGATTTATTAAACCAAAATTCTTAGTTCAGATAGATTGTAAGTCAAAGAAAATATATATTAGAAAAGGATGTTGAAAATCTAGCCTCTAAGCATTCTTTTCGCTAGATGGCAAGCTCTATTAAGCATTTTGATTTTGAAATTGAATACATCAAAGAAGTAACAATTCAGGTTCTGATTTTCTTACCGAGAATTTATTAATCTGAGTACCATTCATAAATGAGCACTAGAGGAGCATCGTCCTCACGTGACCTCGTATCGCCTTCAGCCCAATTAATCGACCCTGGAGGAGCTATGGTTCCTCACCCGCTTAACCCTACGATTCAAACCAAGAATAAATTCACTATTCTTGGCACCATGCCTAAGCCTTACGATTCGGCTTTGGCGATCAACTGCTACGATTGACCCATTCAAGAATCACTGCTAAGGCTTCGTCCTCGACTTCTAGTCATTCTCCTGCTTTGAGTATATGCTCGGATGGGAAAGTTACTTATTCCATATTGAACCCAAAGATGAAACCAAAGACTGATCCCGATAAACTTGCCGCCAGCTTCTTTCCTCCCGGATGGCATTTCCACCTCAAGCCCTTATAAGTCCCTTGTGTACTATAAGGATATTCTCGCTAGAAACCGAAATCAAGAAACATCAAACCCATTTATGCATGAATGATAATTCAAAAGTTCTTTATCATTCTCTCGTATATTAAACAGTTTATTCAAATCTATTGGGGAAAAATCCTCCGATCTCATGAACCTTTCTAGTCAAGATCATCAATTTTGCTATTATGATTACATTGAAGCTTTGTATAAGGTCCTCCTTCACCGAAATGAGTCCCTCGATCATTCATGGTTCATACACTTTGACCATAAATTCAAAAGTCCATTTCCTATTGGTTCGTCCTTTGGTGGTATAGGTTAGGATCTTGTTATGATCTTCTTCCCGACCCTTTAAAGGTCCAATTAAATCATTTCAATAACCATTATAAACCTATCCCTTTGAATGAAGGGGTTCCTCCCTCTTTTATTCGTCAAGAAATACAAAATTCCTTGGATTCTTAAATGAGTCTTGTCTCTCACCTCCGTGTTCTCCAACAACAACATTCCTAATGATCCACTTCCCGAGTATCTCGCCTCTTTTACATAAAGTGGTGGGATAAATTCAACATTGATAGAATAGTCACTCAGTTCAAGCGAGAATTTCCTGTTGCTCGATCCCACTCTCCCAACGATTGCCGTTCTCGGGCCATTAAAGAAAAGAGGTCGAGAATCGCCACAAAGTCAATATCCAAAGTTAGTCCTTCGGGTTCATCATGTTCCTCAAGTATTTGATTTTAAAGATTGCACCAAGAAAGAGTTACTAAAATTGCCCGGTACTCAATAAAAAGAATTGATGAAGCTTTGCATGAAGAGGCTTCTAATCATTCTTCCTGTGGTGATTCTGTCGGCCCGATTCATTACGATGATGATGGCGAATATGATCCTTATGCACGATCGAACCTTCCTGGATGCTCGAGGATCCATTCGCTTTGAGTTCATTAGTTCCTTTTCGATCACCGGTTCTGTTCCGGTCGACCAGTTCACCTTTCGAAAGCTACTCGATCAAAGGAATCCTTTTCCACCAAAAAGTTAAATCACTTATGTGCGTCCCAATCATTCAAAGCTGTCGGCCAGTTTTCCAAAAGCAGCCGAAAGTGTTTGCCTTTAGTCAAAAGTAGTTACTGTTTACTTTTACTTTTACTTAAGTAACATGTTTTCACTTATGTAAAATGTTTTTACTTTACCCCAGTTATTGTAACAGTTCTCTTTCCTTGCATTATAAAAGGAAACTGAGATCTGTTGGTTCTTCAGACTTCGAAACTTAGAAAGACTCTGAGCTCTCTCTCTCAGACAAATCTTTAGTTTCTACCTCTGATTATGCCTACTTAACCCCTCTTCTCTTCTTCTCCAGTTAAATGTTCTAAGTTGTAAGTTAATTTAATTTCAGTTTGTATATAGTTTCAGTAATCAATAAAACTGTTTTTACTTATTAATTGTGTTTATTATTGTATTCTATAGGCATCTTGTTCATCTCTTGTTTATCTGCTTCCGCCCCCAAATGGTATCAGAGCCAAGTTGTTTCTTTGTTCTAGTAGCTGATAAGGTATAAGTAATCTATTTCATTCATACTATTTTCAAAGCATCTTCTTCTTCTTTATCAGAAGTCACCTAACTTACTGTAGTCCACCCTTCTCCGTGTCTACCCAGGTAAGTCTCTTGTGTGAGCAGTTTCGGGTATTAGGTTTGGGTATGAGTCTACTCAAGGTAAGAGGGTCTGTATGGAAGATAAAGAGTGAAATTTTGTTTTGAAACCAGTACAATGAATAGGTTATTTAGATCTAACTCTTCAACTAGTCAAAGGTCAACTTTACCTTCTGTCCCAGACATAGTTAACCAAGAATCTCCAAATATGAAAATATTAGTCAAGCCTTACACAATTGGAATATACCAAGAGTTTCTCCAAAAGAAATTTATCGACCAACATTTTTAGATAATTTTAAAAGCGATTATAATGTCAAAAGCAGGTTGAGAAAGTTTACGCTATTAATAAAGAATATGAAAATTGTAGTCTTCTTGACCTACGATGTTATTAAGAAACATAGGAAAAAGGGTTACAATTTTATTCATATTGGATTAATTCAAGTTGCGATAAAACCATTGAACATTAAAGGAATTAACTCATTGATCTATCTCTCGCCTAAGAGATGCTCGATTTTTGAATTATCACCCCAAAGATAATAGGTGCTATGGAATCAAGTTTGCCTGAATGGACCTGTCCATTTTAATTGCTTTCCGATTTCACCCTAAGTCTTAGTGATCGACATTTATTAAAGGCTTTAACATTAAATATTAAAACTTCAATGAAATCACTCATATGATTGAGGGTTCTCAGCCTATTGCTTTAATTTATAGAATTTATTATAAAACAATGAAAACAAACTTAAATGTTCATGCCTTAAATAAAAGCACTTCATTGGCACTCCCAGTAATATAACAGAAAGAATTCACGATCAGTTAAGTAATCTCACTTGCCCCACTCTAAGTGACTTTAGGTGGTACAAAGATGTTTTTACGTCTAGAGTTATGTTGCGCAATGACAGTAATAAACCTTTCTGGAAAGAAAAATTCATCAACGGTTTACGTAATGGTATCAAAGCCATTACGTAATCCTAACTTGTGTCTATTTTCTGGTAACTTTATTAAAGGATGTTCAATTTTTAAATCTAGGTTTTTTATAATAGATTCTTCAAATTTTTCCTCAATCCTATCTAGCTGTTTTCCAACTGTTGCTAGATATTGATTGATATTAGCATCAGTAGTGGAGCTTTGAATTAAAAATTATTAATGAAAGGAAACTGAGATCAAGAATTATATGATGTAACCCTCAATCATATGTAGTGAGAACAAAGAGATGTAATCTTTCATTATTAACCGTAATTTATATGATGTAACCCTCAATCAATAATATCACCGTAATTTAATTCTTCTAGTCATCATTAATATTTATTTAATACTAAATATTAATAAAAATCATAACATAATTTATTATAATATATTTATAATGTATCAAAGTATTTTTAATACCTTAAAATCATATTTATATAATTTTAAACAATTAAATTCATTATCGATAATTGCTATTAATATTAAAATATTAATATTTTCATGACAAAATATCAAAAGTTATATTTTCTAACTCAAAATATTTTTCTAACTCTTAAATCATTTTATATGATTTTTAAAGCATTATTTCTAATTTTCCATTTATTTAATATATTCATTAAATAAATCCATTACCATTAATATTAATTTATTAATGAATTTCATCACAAAATATCAAAAGTTACTAAAAATAACTTAAAATATTTTCTAACACTATAATATAATTTTTCATGATTTTTCAAGTATAAAAATTATTGTTAAATAATTTATTTAATATTATAATTAAATAAATTAAATACCATTTATATTCCAAAAATATTAAATATTTATGAAATATACTCAAAATAATTAAAAACTAATTTTTAGACTTTAAAATAATTTTAGAATTTATTAAATATTTTTCATAATAAAAAACTATTTTTCTCTAATTATTTAATAAAAATAATTAATTTTTGTAATTAAGTGTCGCTAAAGGTGTTTTAGGCGACACATCCGTCGCTGTTGGTGTTCTTCGCGTTCTTAAGCCCAAACCCAGAAACTCATAACAATTTGCAGGGTAGGTGGTTTGACCACCCATAAATTCATGCTCGATAAGTTTCTGGTTTGTCTAAAGTGTTATTATTGTAGTATTTATGTAATATTACAATTCAAATCAAGTTTCATGGCCAAAATATAACAAATCAAAGAGATCTTGACCTTCAAAAACCTTGTCAAAGGTTGTTCTTCATTTCTGGGTTTTTCAGAAATGAAGAACAGACCAAGTGACTACTTTTCAATCCTTGTAACATGCATCCTAAGCTTGATTTATGTGATGTAAGAACCCAAATTTTTAGAAAATATTAAAATGAGAATTTAGTAGATAAAATTCTTAAGGCATGTGAAGGGTTCAAATAAAAACATTTATGTTATACGAGGTATGTAGGAATGTGTTACATAGGGTAATATGAACTATGTAATATGTGATTTTTGTGATTAATAAATATATTATTTTTATATATTGTTATGGATCGCAGAGATAATTCAGTTGAGATAAAAGAAGTGGATAAAAATTTCCTATCGATATTAAATAGTTTATAGGATTATTTTATCTTAGCAAGTAGATGACATTAATTTATAATTGTCATTTTCTTGTGTATGTGTACTAATAACTTGTATGATTATAATATAGGTTATTGATAGTACGTAAGATATCCGCGAATGGGTTTGGATAGTGAAATATGAGTTAGTTGAGAGAATTAACTAATAAGAATAAATATTGGTTAATTGATAGTTGAAAGTTATGTTATGGAATAATATAATGTGTATGTTAAACCTTAAATAATTATGGTAATATAGTACAAGGTTTAATTTACTTAAGTAAATGAGTGAATTAATATGTGTGTTGAATATGTGATACTTTATATATGTTACTCAAGATGGTAATATGTGAGAAAGTCTAATGTACGAATAACGTTAAATATATATATACGTTATTAAAGGGAGACATAAATCATTATATCTTTAAATGGATATTTAATATGTGAAAAAATTGTTTTGGGAACAATTTATAGAGGGAGAGAGAAATAATAATTATATATTTCTAATAGAGGATATTAAAATAATTTCTAATATTGTATTATTTTAATAAAAGGAGAAATTGTTATTTTTGAATAATAATATTACCTTATATATTTTTGTATGAGGTATGATTAATAATATAGTAAATATATTAAAAGCGTATTTGCTATATGTAAATAAATTGATGGAAACAATTTATTATAATAGAAAATAAACTTATTATCTATTTTCTCTATATAATATATGTACATGTGTCGTACATATAGTTAATTGATATTATATTAAAATAATATCTTGAGACAATAAGCAAATTAATTTCTAATTGTAAATATCTTTATTCTGAGAAAAAACATAATACTTATGTTATGACAAAATACATAATTTCTAATGTATTTTCATGAGAGTTAATTAATGAAAGGAAACTAAGTTATTTTAATATACTAAATAACTTAAGTTATTATTTTATTGTGGATGATATCATTTAAATAACTAATGGAGTATATATTAATTATTATAAGCGTAAAGGTTATACTTATAATTAATTAAGGTAGTTTAGCATTTAAATGCTTGAGTCACACAAATATTATATTGAAAGAATAATAAGTGTGGATAATGAGAGAAGCTTAAGATCGAGCTTGTGAAATATGCCTAGTGTGGCAAAGTGAAGGAATAAGGATTCATTAAATAATTTAATGAATGAATAATTGAAGGAATTAATTTGTATGTGCAATGATTATATATTATATAGTAGCTACATCTATATGATATGGAATGAAGTGTGACACTTCAATGGTAACTATATAATATAGGAAGTATTTAAATACATATGTATAAATACTAGTATGTTAGCATTATGTACAAGTGAGATAATAAATGTAACATGGTGCAATTGACCACTTCCATGACCATGTTATAAGATGTAATGTTGAGAATAATGTTATTTTGTGAGATTATATTATTACAAGCTTGTGAGCTATTAATTACTAAGTTCACATAATTATGTCTTGTGTAGCATAACTAGTAAAGTTAAATAAAATGGGGATTTAATGGGAAAATAAATGGTGAGTTCATAAATAATTTATATTAATTATCATTATGATAATTGGGTATATTTGAGATGATAAATTTTATGGAAAACAATATTGGTGCCCAACTAAGTTATATTCTAGTTTAATGTAAATATTATTTGGAGTAATTAAATGTACATGAATTATATAAGTCTATGTGAGTGGGTGTATATGTATGCACATTTGGGGAAAAATATCAAATAAACCATATATGGTAATATGAAGTGCTTAGTATTAGAAGAGAGTGTCCCAAATTGTGTCTCATTTTCATTCACACGAAATACAAAAAGGCTAGTAGCTATCTTGTTGCTTCTTCTCAAAAATCCATAGCTCCAAATGATGAAGAGGGGAGTGAGTTGATTTGATTTTTCACCAAACTCCTTCAATCCAATGGCTTCTCCTTCTTTCTCTTGGTTTAAATTGTTGGGCAAAATCATTATATGGAAAATAATTTCTCTATAAATGGGGACTCCTCTCTTCTCAAAATCAATTCCTGAGATTTCTAAATGGAGCTTATATAAGTATACTATGATAATGAGAGGTAGAAGTCAGAAGGTTAGAAATAAGCTTGGCAACTTAGCTTCAAGAGGTATAATTCTTAAACTATGTTCTTAAGTTCAAGTTTTACAAAGTTCTTAGAAAAAGTAGCTTTTAAGTCATAAAATTGATAGCTAAATCTTGTTTTAATCAATAAATTTCTGTTAGATGTTGTTAATATAGTTCAATACGAAAACAACGAGAGTTAAACGGACCAATTTGGTTTAGAAACGAATTCGTAGTGAATGAATTCACTAAACTTTTCAAAACTTGAAAATTGAGTATGAACATAAGTTTTAAATTGATATTTGGGTTATTTAATGTTTATGTTAATGGTTGATTAGTTGGTATATTGTAGTTTTATAAGTTACAAACTCATAGAATCGAAAATGAACTAAATTGGAAGAGTATAACTCATATTATGATAATTGGAAGGAGTAGAGGTCAGTAAAATCGTGAAGTACGTAACACGAAGTGTCTACGCCTCTTCGGGGTACGTCTACGCCACACGCATAATTAATTAGGCCATTTATGGGACTTTAATGTCGGGTAGACTGTTGTAACCTGTTGTAGTAAAGTAGGCATAACCTTTTCTTACGAACTCTGATTGAGGTGATTCAAGATGATCTGGAACGAGGACGAATAGACCTACAACTTTTGTTATTTAAGGTTTTCATTTTGAGGTCGTTAGGAAGGGTCAAAATAGTCATCTTTGTGACTGTTACGTATTCAGAGGCAATCGGAGGGCGTCGAGCGAGCACATACGCAAGTATAGTGCTCCTGGCGATAGAATATGTTATTCTAAGTGATAAAACATAAAAATGAAAGAAATTAGACATGACATATAAGATTACCTTACTCATAAGGGAATAATTTAGCATGAATTAGTATGTGTTTTGAAAAGAAACTTAAAGTTTTGGAAAAATGAATATTTACGAACCTTGAGTCTTTGAAGTTATGATATTCTAACACATACCTATTGTTGAGATATGAGTATACCTAAGCATGAGAAGTGATTTAAAGTGGCTTTACGTATTATCAACTTATGATAGCTTAGTTGAAAATGTTTTCTAAACAAAACCTGAAACTTTGAGAATGAACTTAAAGTAACTTGTGGACTTAAAGTTCTAAACCTAATAACATACATACATGGCTTAGTTAGCTATGAAATTAGATTTAAAGTTGCTCCTAGTTGTTTTAGCTTGGCCTAGAATGAATTTTAAAAGTGAATTTGAACGCCTTGCGAAACTAAGCTTTTATAAATAAGGCTTACGTGTGTGCTCATCTAGTTAGACACCATATGAGTCGTGCGGGTATGAATTGTAATGATTTCTCAAATGATGAACTAATGAGTTGAATATATACAAGCATATGTGTTATAGGCATTTAAGTCTTTACGTGATGAAATGGTTAAGATAGTTCATTCCTTGTACATGAACCTACTTAGTGAAAACAACTTAAAGTAAAAACACGAGACACCCAACTTGGGCTAAGACCTCTTAACATATGTATAAGTTATGTGTTAACAAATCATGTATGCTAAGAACCCGGATGATACCAGTAAATAAATACTCAACTTTGGATCTGCCGGGGGATCACAAGTAATGCTACCATCCTGTGCCTAATTATAAATAAGCTTTGCGCCCACAAGGCATTGATGCCTGACTATTTTAACTTTGATCTGAACTTTAAAGCATATGTGTAATGAATTTTTAAAGCTATAATACTTAACATAGATGATGTTTTAAGTATAAGAACAAGTAATGGTTATATAAAACCCAAATTTGTTAAATTTGTTAAAGTTTGCAAAAGGTAAAGACGATGTAGATCGTGTATCTATAGACTTTAAATATGTGTCGAACACATAGCAAGTCAAGTGTGTGATAAAGATTTATGAATGTTGATATGAATCATGTGTAGCTAAGGTATACCTATACATACCTAGGGTATGATGAGAAAGTGAAGTGTAGGTTTTACAAACCTAGTTAAAGAACAATGTAACATTATTATTACATTGAGACTGTATGAAATATATGACTAATGGATATGAATCCATGTTTATATAACTATGTAGGAATACACAAAGTGCGAATAACTATAAGCAGTTAAGTCGTAGTTGATAACTTACGAATGAGGCAAGTCTTTCAGTTCTTATTTGCTATATGAATTCGATAACTGTTAGTTGAGCTATATTATGCTATGCAAATGTTGTTATATATATGAAATGCGTATGAGATATGTATGAAATGTGAAAGTTGATCTTTTATTATATATTTGTGATATAAACCTCTATGCCTGTTATGTGAGAAGTAACATGCGTAGTACATATTAATCGATTGTGAATGCATGAACTGAATATGCTATTATATGCTATGTGCTGCATGTAAACTATTAGAATTGTTGGGCTGTCGAGCTCACCCTTGCAAATAACCACTTTTGCAAGTTAAGGATACACGGTAAAAGGTACGTGTTATTTGATTAATAAAATTCAATGGTATCGATGGAGATCAATTTATTATTTAACTAGATGCTCTTGAACCATGTTTATGTTTTAGTAGATGTATATGATAGTAGTTTACTATGTGTAATACATGCTAGGTTATAAAGTTGTACTAGGCGGTACATAGTGAAATTCAAATCGAGATGTAAATATTTATACAATAAATCGAATAGAAGGAATCATAATATCAGGGATTTGTAATTTATTCAAGTTAAGATATCAATAAAAGATTTATTTATAAAATGAGATTTAAAAAGTTTAAATTATTCCGCATATTTGTATAACATCGAATGTGATGTAAAACAGGAATAGTAAATGACCAAGATTAGAAACTTATAAAAGTTTGGGGTCATTACACAGATCCTGGAAATAGAAAGAATTTATATTCTAAGTTGAAATAAGTAAAGTTATATTCATTAAGTTATGAATACAAAATATAAATAGTTTGACGATAGTAGTATCGTGGCGGACTGGATCCGAGGTTCGAAGGGACCCGGATTTGGGGGCGTCACATGTGATATGAATGTTCAAATTTGTAGTAGAGATGTCAGTAAACAACTCTATAGCATCTAATCAGTTGAACAACAACATCAAAGGAAGATTTAGGCCTATCAAAGTGCAGGCCAGGAATTGTTCTTAAACATTTCTGGGTTTTCCAAAAATGTTCTTGAGCAGTTTGGTCAACGGTTGTTTGACCACAAATTTCTATGATTCTGTTACGGATCTAGGTGATCTAGAAGCATAAATATGTAGTATCTAAACCAGTCTACAAGGTCAACACAATAACATGACCTAACAATCAAAGAGAAACAAGATCAAGGACCTGCAAATACATTGTCAGACTTTTCTGGGCTACCCAGAAACTGATTTCGTGAACGGTCAACGAGGTTTAACTGCTCATATCTTTCAATCTACTAATGATCTGGGCTTGATCAAAGCTTCAGATCAAAGAACTTACAACAAAGAACAGATATATATAACATGAAACACAACTAAAACCTATCATAGAAAGATCTAGAGGCTCTGACATTCGGTTGTCAGGCTACACTTTTCAATTTTTCCAGATTTCTATAAACTTTAATTTCAAGCATTTAAATGATATAGATCTAAGTTTTAGCAACCCAGCTCATCAAATGACACCCTCTAACATAACTTTAACCAATAAACAACAACATTCAACATCAGATCAAAAGATTTCTAGGTTTAGGGTTTTTATACCTTTCTAGTTAGGATCTTGAATCTGATCCTTGATTTCTGTTCTTGGAAGGCTAAATGGTGATGTAAAATTAAATTATGAACTTGGTTCCTTACAAATTTCAAATTTTAAAGAGAGAGAAGTAGTTGGCTATTATGAGAAATAAATTTAACTTTTCTCTCTCTCAATATATATATATATATATATATATATATATATATATAATTTGATTCATTGTATTTGTGATGCAAGATAGCTGAAATATCTGATATAATACACATGGAGTTGATAGAGTTGGTCACCAACTCAAGATCATGGCAAGATCCACAAGCAATAAATTAAAGAATGCAATAAGGGCACACTGGTCATTTGATTCATTGTATTTGTGATGCAAGATAGCTGAAATATCTGATATAATACACATGGAGTTGTTAGAGTTGGTCACCAACTCAAGATCATGGCAAGATCCACAAGCAATAAATTAAAGAATGCAATAAGGGCACACTGGTCATTTTGGTAGCCCATTTTAATGCCAAAGATGTCATTTAATCTAACCCTTAGGGTTAAAACCTAAGGTTTCTATAAATCAATTTTTTTAGGATTTCAAGATTAGGTTTTCAAAATCGAAAATTAATATTTCCAAATTATAATTAGGATTTCCTAATTATACTAAGATTTCCTAATCATACTTCAAACTTGCTAATTAGGATTAATATTTCCTAATTAAAATTGATAAATTAGCAATTAGTCCTTAATCGTGCATTAGGGTTTCCAGTTGAACAATTAGGGTTTTCTAATAATCAATTAGGGTTTTAAATGAATCTTTAGGGTTTTCCTTAATTAGTTATAATTAATGACGTTTAAACCTTATACATAGCATTTAAATACCCAATTAGGGTTTTAGATATCTGAATTACGGTTTTGAACTCCCGAACTAAAATTAGGGTTTCTGGACGTATTGTTAGGGTTCCTAACAGTTCTTTAGTGTTTTTTAACTTAATAAACATATGTTTAACATAACTTTAGGGTTTGCTAAAGTTATAACTTATTCGATCAATCCTTGATCCTTATATCACAACTATACACATAAAGATTTACTGTTCACATATATGATCACATGTACCGACTCGTATACACTTAGATATTTAACCCTGATAGTTCTTCATAAGAATTTTAAGTCCACCAAAATCTTATACCTCATTACCAGAGTATCACTTACCATCCAACAAATTATTCAAGTCTTGTCCAAAAATTTTGAAATTCTTAAAATTTCTTTACAGAACTGCCAATTCCATACACTTATTTTCAGACTTGATTCTAATATTGAACCTTAAATTAATTAATCATGATTTCAAAAAATTTCTAAATTCTCGGGTTGTCACATTCACCCCTTCTTCTAAGAATTTCGTCCCCGAAATTCACCTTACATAATACACCATACAGCTTACACCATACTGCTTACACCATTCTTACACATCATTACATGCTACCACTACAAGAAAAAGGTCTATCAGCGACCGCATATCCAGTCGCTGATATTCTTAATAGTGACCGACATCAGCGATCGCCTGCGGTCGCTGATTGGTCGCTAGAACAAATTTCCCACCCAAAATTTGGCAGGAAATGTTGGCGCGTAGTTTTTTTGCAACCACTTATAATCAGCGATCACATACGATCATACCGATAAGTCCATCATCATTAAAAGTCAAGATCAGATGCGAAATCGATAATGCGATCAATCGATCAAACTAAATGAAATCAGTATCAGGCACCTACCACCTACCACCTGCCTCGACAAAGGAGATCAAATATTTCAAACGAGTTTGATTGAATCTTCTAAACAGGTATTTATCTTCATTCATTGTAATTTCTTGAATCGTGTTTGAAATTGTATGTGAATTTGTTGGATTTGGCGATTGTGTGCATAAATACACTGTGTATTGGGTAATTCGTTTAGTCACCTATCGAATTGGGTAATTTTTTTTTGTTTTAAAATAAGTTTTTGTCATCAAATCTGGTAACCCTAATCCAGTTATTGGGTAATTCGTTTAGGTTTTTGTTGTAATTTGTTTTTAGTATCACCAGTTTTCTTGGCTGAGAATCGAAGTTAGAGAACTTTTATTATCCATTAGTAGATGTTTCCTCTTTACCTTTTAGCTTTCACAAGGATCTCACACACCAATATGGTCTTAGCTTGATAGATAGTTAAGACTTTAAAAATTGAGGTTGAGTTAAGAATAAGGTTTGTCCTAGTTCAATTCTTATCAATTATGCTAATTGATGTTAATTATAAAATTCATTTACAATCGTTATTGTTTTGATCTTATTGTATTGGGAATTTGTATATTTCTCTTGGTTTGTGTCTTGGGTGCCTAGAAATGTCCATATATGCATGTCGTCGTGCATATGGCTAGTCCATATTGTAGGGGAGATTCTGGCGAAATTTTCTTAAGTATTATAAGTATAAGTTTGAAAAATGTTCATAAGTATTATAAGTATAAGTTCTTAGTTGAATTTTTTATACCTCTTTTATTGTGAACAGTTTTAGGTTTAAAATATATAATAGCTTTTAGTTATAGGAAAGCTATGCCCATTATTGAAATAAAATGAGAAATTGAATTGTTTGAATATGTGAGTAGCTTAATTTTAGTAATTCTCAGTAAATTGGGTTCTGTTTATATAGAGAGCCTGGGTGCTGCTTATCAATTGGATATAAATATATTGGTGATCCACTTAGAGCCTATTAAGGAAATTTATTGAGTCGATGGGTTTGGCTTGGGGCATGAGGTCAGTATGAGAATACCTGCCAAGCTTAGCTAAGCCTCATGGGGCCAAGCCAAGCTTGGTTGTCGACATGGTAAGCTATTGGGGTCATTAAGCCAAAATAGGCGATCTTTGAGGGAACCGTTAGTGCAAATGAGAAGGTAACTAGACACACTTGATCAATAAAGAGATTGTTTTGGCTATAACAGAAAAACAAGGGTATTTAACACTTATGTATACAAGAATAAAGCTACAAAAATGTTATAGAAGCTATAAATTGCTCAACCAAGTTGTGACTATCCCAAAACATAAAAGATTATAGAAAGGGACCGTGAGGGGTATAATCTTAAAACATGTTAGCCGAGGCCTTAGATGGACTCTTCAATTCTTGGCGTGAAGCCTTAGATGGTGGTAGTTTTCTTAAGAAGAAACATTTTAATGCATCTGAATACCAACCAAATATGTATTTCTAATTTATACATATAGTTGTGAAACGTAAGAATAGCATTCCTGAAAAGAGCAGGAAAAAACATTCTTCCATCTATTTATCTTATGTCTGGTAAATGTATGGAACAGAGCAGGAAAAAATTTAAGAGATGTTAAAATTTAAGAAATATAAAAACTTGTACAAATGAGATACTTTAACTCTGATATATATAAAGCTATCATGAATGAAATACATTACGTATTCACTTACGATAAACAATAAAAATAAATTTAAAACAAATTAAAATAAAATAACATGAAATAATATAACTAATAAACTAAGTAGTATTTACTTAGTTTCTCATACTAAATTTAATAACATTTAAAGTTTTTCATACTGCTTTAATTTGCATTCATTCGTTAACATTGAGTATGCTTAAATGGTAATCATATGCTTACAAGTATGCTCAAGTCATATGGTTACAAGTATACTCAAGTCATATGCTTACAAGTATGGTCAAGTCATATGATTAATAAGCTCATGTTGTCTGTAGTAGGTAGTACCATAGAATCATGGACCTCTATTCAGACCGTAGTTGGATGGCAAGACGAAAGTCAAGTGCCCAGATAGGTGCTACAAATTTGAATTTAGAGTTTGGTTGCCAAGTGTTTTTGAGTATCACGTATAGTCACCGAAATATATGAATGGTAAGTCACGTATATCGATGTCCATGTTTGAAGTGTAAGAATGTAAATTATATAGATGTAGAGACGTGGTAAACTATCATTTACTTGTTTCGGGTTCATGAAAAATTACGAAGAATGCCGGTGGGCACATGGGCGAGAGAAGAGATGGTGGCATCACGTAGTACACAATTCAGGCGGAGTACTCATCGAATGAATGAAATGGTTCATGATATTGCAGGGCCAGATTTTGATTGGGAATAAGGCATAGAGCAACCTATGAATTCTGATGCCAAAGACTTCTTTAAGTTGTTAGATGAGGGTAGCGAGTCATTGTGGCATGGTTACACCAAACACAGTACATTGTCTGCAGTGGCGACATTACTTAACATCAAGGCTTATCACAACATGAGCCATGAGTGTTTTGAGTCGCTCTTGAAGGCCATTAAGAGTATGTTGCCTGATGGTGAGAAATTACCTGGTAACTATTACTTTTGTAAGAAAATGGTGAAAAAGTTGGGTCTTTGTTACGAAAAGATCAATGCATATCCCAACGATTGCATGTTGTTTTATAAGGAAAATGAACAGATGACAAGGTGCACGTTTTGCAGTCATGATCGGTTTAGGCCTAATAAAGAGGGTGTGACTACAAAAAAATCAAGTATACCGTTTAAGATTCTAAGGTATTTTCTAATAACACATCGGCTAAAAAGATTGTACATGTCTTCAAGAATAGCTGAACATATGAGTTGGCATGCGAAATCTCCAGCTAAAGATGGAGAACTAAATCATCCCGCAGATGGGCAGGCTTGGAAAGATTTCAACTTAGCACATCCTGGGTTTGCATTGGAACCTA
The DNA here is from genome assembly GCA_020205605.1 of Panax ginseng. Lineage (NCBI taxonomy): Eukaryota > Viridiplantae > Streptophyta > Magnoliopsida > Apiales > Araliaceae > Panax > Panax ginseng. The sequence continues at coordinate 84,131,611 of CM035139.1, read as the reverse complement.
GAAATGTGAGGCTTAGATTATCCACCGATGGTTTCAATCCGTTTGGCCACTCAGTTGTTCCGTACTCATGTTGGCCTGTGATTGTTACTCCGTACAACTTGCCTCCTTGGATGTGTATAAAATAGCCATACTTATTTCTTTCACTCTTGGTTCCTGGTCCTAAGAGTCCTGGAAAGAACTTAGATGTTTACTTGAGACCTTTTATAGACGAGTTGAAGGTATTGTGGAAGGATGGAGTACAGACTTGGGATGTTGCAACGAAAACAAATTTCAACCTTAGGGCAGCGGTTATGTGGACTATAAGTGACTTCTCAGCTTATGGTATATTAGCTGGATGGAGTACACACGGGAAATTGGCTTGTCCGTATTGTATGCAGCATACAAAGTTGTTTAATCTATCAAAAGGTCGAAAGCCTTGCTGGTTTGACTGTCATCATCGGTTCTTGTCGGTAGATCACCTGTTTCGAAGAAATAGAGAACACTTCAGGAAAGGGAAAGTAGACAATGATATGCCTGCACCGCGATTGTCGGGAACGGAGATGCGAGATCGTGTGATGAGATTGACGGTTATCCCATTTGGTAAGATTGATGCCACAAACATAATCAATGGGTTTGGCGAATCTCATAACTGGGTTCGGAGAAGCATCTTTTGGGAACTGCCTTATTGGTCTACAAATTTGATTCGTTATAATCTAGATGTGATGCATATTGAGAAGAATGTGTTTGAAAATGTGTTTAACACCGTGATGAATGTTACGGGGAAGACAAAAGATAACGATAAGGCACGTTTGGACATGAAAGATATTTGTAAGCGTCCTGGATTAGAACTTTATGAATCTCCTAATGGTAATATTGTCAAACCGCATGCAAGGTACACATTGTCCAAAAAGTAAGTTGAAGATGTATGCACATGGGTTAAGTCTCTGAAACTACCAGATGGATATCGTCCAAACATTTCAAGGTGTGTTATTCTGGGTGAAATTGCAAGGGATGAAGAGTCATGACCGCCATGTGTGTTCATGGAGAGACTCATGCCTATAGCATTTCTAGGATCTCGCTTGATAAACCAATATGGGATTCTTTAACGGATCTTAGTCATTTCTTCAAAGACTTATGTTCAAAATCATTAAATGAGAAGGACGAGTCTATACTTGAGAAGTACATCATAGAGATCACGTATAAACTGGAAAAAATATTCCCACCTGGTTTTTTTGACTCAATGGAGCATTTGCAAATCCATCTTCCCTATGAAGCTCGTGTTGGGGGGTCCAGTTCAATATAGATGGATGTACCCTTTCGAGAGGGTGATGGGAAACCATAAGAGAAAGGTGAAGAATAGAGCTTATGTCGAGGGGTCAATATGTGAGGCATACAATTTCGATGAGTTATCTACGTTTGTCTCAGACTATTTTTCGGATGAAGTCTTGACAAAGGCCAATTGAGTATCGAGACATGATGATGGGGGAAATGTTAAGCTAAATGGTTGGCTCTGAGCAAGAATTACATGCTGCATATACTTACATTCTTCTCAATTGCGAGGAGATTGACGAATTTGTGAGGTACACATGTAAACTTGATAATTTATCTTTTAATTTGAAAATTAATTATTCCAATATGTTAATGTTTATAACATGGTATAGATTGTACGATGACGAGTTAAAATTGAAGCATCCCAAGATAACCGATAAAGATATTCAAATCAATCATGATAAAAAATTTCACTTTGGCTAAAGGACAAAGTAAGTTCAATTTCTTAAGCGATATATATATATATATATATATATATATATATATATATATATATATATATATATATATATATATACTCCATGTTAACTATGACTTCATTTAATAAGATGGAGTTTTTGAGGCTTTATTTGAGGGATCAATGATTCCGCTAATGTACAAGTCCTAGCTATGGGACCAGACAGGGACCAAGTCAGCCGCAATGTTTACAAAATAAATGGTTGTGAATTTTATACAAAGGCATATGGGCTCGGTAAAAGAACAACAAACTCTGGAGTGTGTGTCCAAGGAGACTGTTATAATGAGCTTGGTCGTGCCTTTTATGGGGAGTTGGAGGAAATCGTAGAGTTGTCGTACAAGGGCACGTACGGGGGTCATAGTCACTTGTTCAAGTGTCGTTGGTTTGATTCAGAAAAAGGGATACGTGTTGACAGACATGGAATCGTCGATACTAATCCGGATGATCGGATTCTTATTCAGATTCGCCTCCTCCGAATAGCACGTACGTCCCGCATCATTTATATATATATATATATAAGCATTTTAGATTTCATTTTAGATGTAAATTGCTTTAATATATCTACTTATCGTTGATGTAAATTATTGTATACTATAGTGATTTTTTCAGATAATAAGATCGTCAATTGTATATCACAGTTGTGTTTACAGAATTGGCCTACACCTGTGATTACGTGGGCGGCACACCTATCGCCCACAAGGATGATGTTTGAATTTGAATTCGGTATGTTTTTTTTATTATGATGGATAATATAATATTCTAATTAAGGATAATTGTTTAGTAATGTTATTATTGTTGTTTTATTTGCAGAAAGGTATAGATGGGAGGATCGCAGTTTCAAAGTGATTCGAGACATTATTATTCGCGTAAGTGTCGTCCGCACTAAGGATAATTTGAACAAAGAAAAAAAAAAGCCCTTCACAATGCCGAGAACGACCATCCAGGCCAGGGAGAGGATTACATGCACGAGCATAGCCCCTGGTGGTGCACCCAGTCCATTGGGCTGAGATGTGTGCCCAATGGAGAGCTGAGAGCTAGGTGAAAAGACGAAAGACTGCCGCCACCAACAGATCCTCGGGTGCACCCGATGGCGAAAAGGCTAAAGGAACATACAAGTGCAGCAGTATTTCACAGTTGCAGCATATCACTGCCAGGGTACGTAATTACAAGTTTTAATATGTTTACAATTATGAATTATAGAAAATATATCACATTTTTACTTAGTAATATTGTGCTATTTTTTGTATAGGAGTCTCAGTCTCAAGGTCAGCCTATCCATTGGTTAGATGTGTACGTGGCCACCCGTGATGGTCTGCCTGATGCTATCCAGATATCGTTAATAAGTTTTAAAAACTTGATCTTGTTTATCAATGCTTACAGAATTTATTTTTAACTATTTAATTGTTAACATGATGACAGGATACTTATAAGCGTTTATTGAATGAGCGTTATCCTGAAGGCACTCCACGTTCGCCTATTGATCAAGAGTTGTGGGAGAGGGCGTCTGTTGTGAAGAAGAACTACATTAGAGGTCAAGGAAAACGACGACGCCCATCCTTCAGTGGCTCAGGCTGTTCTTCTACCTAGTCTTCACAGTCATCGAGCCATCCAACTGTTCATACTCCAGCTGACTGTGTGAGAGCTATATGTCGAGATCGAAATATTCTGAAGATACTGGGCGGGCATCTTGGGGCTCTGAGTCCTGAGGAGTTAGTCAAGCAAGAAGCGATGGCAATGTTAAAGACAAAACGACATGGCGCGATGGCGACGAGGTATAAAATCAATTTTTTGTATATATTATCGTAATATATACTAGTATCAACATAGTTTCTATATTTATAACTTGTTTTATTATTTTGTTAATTACAGGGTGATCAAGGAGGCGATGATGCTTGACGTACCTGCTTTAGATCAGTTTTATAATTATTTGATAAGCTTGTACTTGTATATTCATTCAATTCATATTGGTTTTCTTTATGTTACTTAAACAATATTAGATTTGTTTATATTTATTCAATTCATATTGGTTTTTAAAGGTTTATATAGTTTTTATACTAGTTTGGTGTATGTGTCGGTGGACGATGGATGTTTATATTATTGTGCATGTTGTTTATCTTGTTGTGTATGTGTGTTGGGATAAAACAGGTACAGGTTTTTGGGAATTCTGCAAAACAGCAAAAATCTGGTTTTCATTTTTTCCAGATCAGCGATAGCATGCGGTTGCTGATAGTTATTAGCGATGGCTAAACATATGAGGGTATCAGCGACCGCATGCGGACCACGCCGCCTTTGATTTCGCTAAACGATGTTGGGACCACGCCGCGCTTTGGCCCTCGACCATGCTTGATTAAACTTAATGACCAAAAATTGTCATTTTATCGCAGCAGATATTTTGTCATTAATAGTGGTCACGATGTGCATCCCAAAGAACCAGATTTTATGTGACGCCTATCAGCGACCACAGTCGGTCACTGATAGTTATCTGCGACCATATGCGGTTGCTGATATGCGGTCGCTAATAAACCTTTTTCTTGTAGTGTACCCAATACACTACTCACAAGAGTAAAAATTTTCAAATTTTGCAGAGGAGTTATATAGACTATTGTCTGTCATTTTCGCAAAGGTTTTTTTTGAAATTCATCCGCAAACTGTCATAACTTATGGACGTAGTGGGTGATTAGCCCATTATGCCTCAGTCTCGATCAAAATCTTCTTGGTGGAACCATTTTCTTGTTCCTCTTATCCGCCTTGGGCGCATAAAATATTCTTACCTCAGTCTTATTGGATTCCGCACCAAAACAATTTGGTTCGGGAAATTTTTTTCAATGAACACTTAGAGTTTTTGTAAACATTAGTCTAGCTGAATTGAATAGCGTAGACTCATATGAATAATCAATTTTAATTGATTTACGAATGTGTATAGCCAAACGCCATTGGCAAATTAAATTCTTTTAAAATATTTTTGAAGAATGACGTCATAATGTCGTACTATATTAACAGTCCATTTGAGGATGTCGCCATTGTATGACTTTGTCATAACAAATCATACAATAGTGGAACAATAATTTTGGATCAAATTCACACTAAGTATTCCCCAGATTTATAACTCATCAACTTTTATCATCTCTCGCACTGAAGTTACATGGTACATAAGTGATAAATAAAAATATATTTTGATATTTCAAATCATTATCGTCTAGCCAAAATAAGTAGCGTAGACTATACTTTAAACCGCTCAAAAATCATTACGAATATATATATATATATATATATATATATATATATATATATATATATATTGTAAGACCCCAACTTATTATAAATAAAATTGAAATTTTCTCTATTTATTATCTTGAAATAAAAAGGAGTTAATTTGATATAATACTTTGGTTATGGGTGAAATGTGCAAATTTTGCAAAATAAGCAAGTGATTATAAAATATTCATTTCTGTCAGGGAATATTCGTTTAGTCGTGGAATATTCTTTTTGTCAGGAATATCCGTATGACGGCGCAGTCAATTGAGGGCCCCATAACGGAATAACTGTCAAATGAAGAAAATGACAAAGTTGAGTTTTTATAAATAACGACGTAATTGTTACCGTTAATACTGTTGGATTACCTGGTGGTTAAAATACAGTAATACGCGTGGTTGCACAGTAGCACACGGTATTGCACAGTATTGTTGAATTATTGATCCTTGCGTAAGAAGGCAATACTCAATAATTGTTACAGTAGTTATTGTTCAATATTTTATTGATTCAATAATTGCTGCGTTGATAGTTTATATTATTGTTGTTTCAATAATTGTCACTGCACAGTATTTCCCATTATCAGATCAATAATTCATATTATTTGAATAATATTATTAGATAGCATTATTGGCAATGTCTAGAAAGTTCTGTCAAGGAGAGGTTTGGTCACCTAATTGCGCGCCAGTAAGGAGAAATCCTTATTGGAAAGCCCCCTCTTTCCTGGGAACGACCTAGTTGTCATAATTGTGATTCTGTAATATTATTTGTGAATAATTAATTATTGATTTATATGATAAGAAAATATTTATTTGATGTGGATATAAATGATGGATTTATTTATTTGAACCGTTAAAAACGAACGTATGATTTGTTATGAATTTTAAGAGGTGACTGGTTCAGAAATTGTTGAAGTATCCGAATTTATCATTTTAGTGGAAAATTCTAGAATTGGTGGGCCCCACTTTTGGTTGGTGAAAAAATGTGCTGAATTTTATTTCAAATATGGTGGGTGGAAATAGTAGCAGGTCAAGTCTGCTACGGCGTGCTAGCATTTTCCTATAAATAGGGTGCTTAGGTTAGAATTGAAAATCACACCAGAAACATAAGCTTTCTCTCTTTCTCTCTCTATATTATCGAGCATATTTTGTGAGTATTTAGATACTTTGAGAGTTGCTATTCAGTACAAGTTTCATTCAGCATCACATCCGACCTTTCATTCCGAAGTACTGTTTCTTTGACGTAAGGGATATTATTTTCTTCTTAAATGATATTATTTTCTTCAATATCATTATGTTGAGATATTGTTATGAAGTTTATTGTAGAATTTCTACCTTTTTGTGTCGGGGTTACTATTCACGTATATGGCACTATTCACGTATACGACACTATTCACGAATACGGCACTATTCACTGAAAAATGAAATTTTCTCTTTTTCGTCCCAGATGTCTTTTATGGTTACTATCTTTGATTGTATCCATGTTTTGATCTTTATTTTTGAATCCTGCTTCAAAATTGGTTATTATGGAGTATTATTGATCTTGGATAAACTGTTATACGAATCCCTAATATTTTTCCTTCTGTCTCACTGGATTCGTTTTCTTTAAAATATTTTTCATCATTCTTAGTCATAAATGATGATATTACTGAATATCTTTGGCCTGTAGTGCAAAGATGAATGATTAACTGATGAATATCTTTGGCCCATAGTGCAAAGATGAACAGGTGTTGAGATGAACATGACCAACTGGTGATACAAATGAATATCTTTGGTCTGTAGTGCAAAGATGAATATTTGATTAAAGATGTATATTGATTTTTGTTACAGGAATAAAATATTGATGATGGACTTTTAAATCTTAGAAGATAGTAGAATTCATTCTCTACGTGACTCTTCTAATGGATTGTTGTTTTCGCTGCATTTGTTGATCTAAAACTTGTTGTCTATTATATTTTATCAGATTTTTCCCTGTTGAAGACTAATGATAATTTTTTGTATATTATCTTAGTCATAATATTCTTTACTGGGCTAGTTGAGCTCACCCTTTTCCTTTTTGTTCCATTTTTCTTCTCAAGAGGTTAGAACATAGCAGGATCGACTCTGGGTATAGAGTGATGGTTCTAGAAAGATGTTTTAGTAGTCCTCACTATTTCTATAAAATAGTGTATGAATAATAGTAATGAGGACTTTTTTGAGTGTTGATATTATCTAGAAGACAATATTTGTATTTAAATTCACAGTATGTGTTATCATATTTTGCACGACAATTGTATTATTGAAGTTGTAGTTTGCACCATGTATTTGGCGACTCAGAATGGGTGTTGTATACCTATTTTGGGGGCGCACACACACACACACACACACACACACACACACACACACACACACACACACACACATATATATATATATATATATATATATATATATATATATATAGTTTCGAAAACACATAATGCGTATTTAGCTTGATGTCAAAATTTTGAAGTCTAGTATAGCTAGGAGTTTTGGAAAACCTTTGTCTCCACTAATAATCATTTGCTTAAACAATCTATCTATTCCTATTATCCTCAATACTCCATTCACACATGACTATTCCCAGTTCGTCAAACCACACTCATGAGTTCAGAAACTTTCCACAATCATATGAGTTTAAGAACTTATCCTAGTCAGACCTTTGACGTCCATTAACTGAGGGGTTCATAAACATTTCAAATAACCATGAGTCACGAACGTAACATAAGTATGAGTTTTAAGAACTCGTACTTAACCTTATATCCTTTACCTATAACCTATCTATCTGTTATACACATGAGAAAGGAATCACCCTCTTAACATGCATATAGCAAATAGCGCGACATAAATATTTCAATGATTATCAGTACCAGAAACTAAGTGGTTTTTACACTAAGTACAATTCAACTCCCATATAAAGAATCATACAACTCAGCTGCTGACATGAGTCCTCAATTGAAATCCCTACCTAATGTTAACTCCTTTCTCAATACGAATTTCATTCAACTCGTATTAATAATCCTTTCCTGATTGTGTACCAATTCATAGTACAACTGACACACATCAATCTTGTTATAAACTTTTTAATCATTAGATTGATTCTTTTCCCTACTATAACCTTATCAGATCACAGGGTGATCTCATCGTATATATTATGATTCATTTCTATATCTTGATCATTTTATTTTACGATCTCTTATTCCTGCACTTTTAGTCTTTTAGACTCTATCTATTCACCACTACTATTCAGCTTTATTATCAAAGTTAGGGAACTCTGTATCTTTACAACTCGCCAAGATCCGTCTTTGAATCTTACCAACCAACTAACTCTATGTAAGTTAGATCTTATCCTAATCACTGTGGTTATTGGTCTCAGTTATTCTTACCTAAGGTTCATAACCAACAGCTCTGATACCAACTGTGATAGCCCCAAATCTGGGTCCTAAATCACCACGGATCAGGTACAATCATTCTATAACTATTTGCGAAAGATATAAACATAAATTGTTTATACATTAAACATTACACGTTATTCCCCAAGGTTGAGTAACCTTAACTTATACACAATTTATAACTTGTCTAACATATAACATTATTATCATACAATACTATTACAAATCTAGTTGCACACATTATCTTAAAGCTGGAACTGTCTTTGACCTTTCCTTGTATCCGACGTATTCTCCTTAATCTGCAATGTTTATCATGATACAGCAAGGGTGAGTATAAGTTTGCCCAACAAGTATAAGTTTATTTGAGGATATGTCATGATTGAAAGATTTTGAATAATAAGCTGGCTATAATTCAACAATATAGTTGTGAATTAGCATGAACAATTTTTATGACTGAACGAACATTAAATATGGACATATCAAATATATCTGGACCGAATGGTATTGAAGGTGATCAGCCTTTCATACCTGATACATGCAGTAGGCACAGAGTGCAATTTAATAATTCTTAGACATGGCAATCAGAAATGATTAACCACAAGCATTTTGGATTGAAACAACTCGAGATCGAGTTAAGGAAAACTTGCATGTTCGGTAGATTACTGTTACACAATTTATTAAGCTTTGACTGAAGACCTAATATATAAATAATATCAATATACAAATTAGAATAATATCATCGCAATATAATACTATTATATATATAGAGAGAGAGAGAGAGAATAACCTAAACACATAACACATAACCCTATCAGTCTACAACACACATTAAACTTAGTATCAAGTCAAACTATTTCAGTCTGACATGAGCCCGACAAAATTCTAACATCCCGACGATCTAGTCGAACAAATCGCGAGTCTAAAATCACAAAGACTCGGTCTAAACTGGTTCACAGATATCTTAGATAATTTATTATCAGTCAAAATATTTTTCATAAGCTCGTAATGATTTTCAGATAATTATTACCATTTATCATGATTTTTCAATCATTAATATCGTATTTATGTAATTTAAATACCATATAATTTCTTTATCATTAATATTTATTTAATACTAAATATTAATGAAAATCATAACATAATTTATTATAATATATTTATAATGTATCAAAGTATTTTTAATACCTTAAAATCATATTTATATGATTTTTAAACAATTAAATTCATTATCCGATAATTGCTATTAATATTAAAATATTAATATTTTCATGACAAAATATCAAAAGTTATATTTTCTAACTCAAAATATTTTCTAACTCCTAAATTATTTTTATATGATTTTTAAAGCATTATTTCTAATTTTCCATAATTTATTTAATATATTAATTAAATAAATCCATTACCATTAATATTAATTTATTAATGAATTTCATCACAAAATATTAAAAGCTACTAAAAAATAACATAAAATATTTTCTAACACCATAATATAATTTTTCATGATTTTTTAAGTATAAAAATCATTTTTAAATAATTTATTTAATATTATAATTAAATAAATTAAATACCATTTATATTCCAAAAATATTAAATATTTATGAAATATAATCAAAATAATGAAAAACTAATTTTTGGACTTTAAAATAATTTTTAGGAATTTATTATGTATTTTGAATAATTAAAAACTATTTTTCTCTAATTATTTAATAAAAATAATTAATTTTCGTAATTAAGTGTCGCTAAATGTGTTTTAGGCGACACATCCGTCGCTGTTTGTGTTCTTCGCGTTCTTGAGCCCAAACCCAGAAACTCATAACCGTTTGCAGGGTAGGTGGTTTCACCACCCATAAATTCATGCTCGATAAGTTTCTGGTTTGTCTAAAGTGTTATTATCGTAGTATTTATGTAATACTACAATTCAAATTAAGTTTCATGGCCAAAATATAACAAATCAAAGAGATTGATAAGTAGGTTTTATACCTACTTATTGGATATCAATTCACGAGAACTATGCCCAGCTTTAGCACATTTTAGTATGTTTTTAGTTGCATTTTGTTTTGTTTTGCATTGCATGTACTGAGAACTCCTTTGGTGAAAAAGTACAGGAAAATGGCATAGCTTGGCGTTGGTAGGTGGCCTGAGATCAGTGAAGGCATGACATGAGGGTCGAGTGGACGAAAGAAATTGAGCATCGATGGACAAAGAAGCAAAAGCAGCATGTAAAAGGAACAAGAGCGGCATGACAAGGAAGCAGCGGCAGAGAAGAGAATTGAGCATTCAAAATGTGTAAGTCGGCATGGCCTACACAAGCTAAAAGAGATGTACCGCAGCGCCATCAACCGGAAAGAACTAATTTTGCACATACGCGCGGCCGCTCACGTCATCGACTGCAGTTGTTAACTTCTTTGTAATTTTTGAAATTTGAAGTGTTTGAGTTGGTATAAACTATTCTGGTTGGTACCAGACGCGATTATCTTTAGTTTGTACGAGTTTTTCATATTAGAGAACTAGGGTTCTACGCTTTGAGCGAATTCTAACGAGGATCCAAGCATAGACTTAATATTTTGTATCTCTTCTTTAGAATTCAATCAGTGTCTACGAACTACTTTTATGTTGCTGGAGATTATTGAGGATTTGAACATCACTTTTGGATTATAATCGACAATTTGGTTTGATCAATTCTATCTTTTCTCTCGATTGTTTTCAGGTTTTTTCCATGTATTACTCTAATCCCATAATGGCTTTTGGTTCAGACATGAACTAAACTCCATTATGGGATTCTAATGGAGTTTGATATGTAGTCTAATTGATGGCTTGATTGCTGGATTGTTTATGTATCATCAGGAATTCCTATTATGGTTGATTTGAATGCATGAATGATTGATCATCATTCATTTTATGTGCTTGTATGGAGTTGAAAAATAACATGCGAGTATGGTTGTAATCATGATAGCATGCGTGTATGTGGTTGGATTGCTTGGCTTTATATTTTGTGAATCAGATAGACATATACTGTTTCACCGTGTGTAGTTACATATGGGTTTGTGCTTAAATTCAATATGGCTGCAATTTCACATAGAAATATAGTGATCTTGGTTTTATTGAAGATTACATGATGTCTATTGTATGTGGATGTTATGTAAGAAGGTCATAATACATTGAAAAATGGTTATGTCTACATTCGTGCTCTTGGCTAATTTTCTGTGATACGTGAATAATCTTGCATGATGGTGGTGATTAGATGAACTATTAAATGAAGTTAGGATCCCATTATTTCCAAATTTGATTTATTCCATTAATATTCTTCTTTTATTTATTATTTGAGTTTTGAGTAATTCACAATCATAAGCGTTCGTTTGAGCATATAAAAATAGTGATATAGTTGATGCATAATAGTTTAATTTAGAATCCTTTCTCCGTGGATCGATACTTTACGTACTCTGTATTACTTGTTGGCCCATGTATGCTTGCATGAGTTAGAGTCCTTTTAGTAGAAGTAAAAAGGAGGCAACAGAGATCTTGACCCTCAAAAACCTTGTCAGAGGTTGTTCTTCATTTCTGGGTTTTCCAGAAATTAAGAACAGACCAAGTGACTACTTTTCAATCCTTGTAACATGCATCCTGAGCTTGATTTGTGTGATATGAATGTTCAAATTTGTAGTAGAGATGTCAATAAACAACTTTATAGCATCAAATCAGTTTAACAACAACATCAAAGGAAGATTTAGGCCGGTCAAAGTGCAGGCCAGGAACTGTTCTTGAACATTTCTGGGTTTTCCAGAAATGTTCTTGAGCAGTTTGGTCAACGGTTGTTTGACCACGAATTTTTATGATTCTGTTACGGATCTGGGTGATCTAGAAGCATGAATATGTAGTATCTATACCAGTCTACAAGGTCAACACAATAACATGACCTAACAATTAAAGAGAAGCAAGATCAAGGACCTGCAAATACACTGTCAGACGTTTCTGGGCAAATCTGAGCTACCCAGAAACTGATTTCGTGAACGGTCAACGAGGTTTGACTGCTCATATCTTTCAATCTACTAATGATCTGGGCTTGATTAAAGTTTCAGATCAAAGAACTTACAACAAAGAACTGAATATAACATGAAACACAACTAAAACCTATCACAGAAAGATCTAGAGGCTTTGACATTCGATTATCAAGCTACAATTTTCAATTTTTCCAGATTTCTATAAACTTTAATTTTGAGCATCTAAATGATATAGATCTAAGTTTTAGCAACCCAGGTCATCAAATGACACCCTCTAACATAACTTTAACCAATAAACAACAACATTCAACATCAGATCAAAAGATTTCTAGGTGTAGGGTTTTTATACCTTTCTAGCTAGGATCTCGAATCTGATCCTTGATTTCTGTTCTTGGAAAGCTTAATGGTGATGTAGACTTAAATTCTGAACTTGGTTCCTTACAAATTTTGAATTTTAGAGAGAGAGAAGTAGTTGGCTATTATGAGAAATAAATTTAACTTTTCTCTCTCTCAGTATATATATATAATTTGATTCATTGTATTTGTGATGCAAGATAGCTGAAATATCTGATATAACACACATGGAGTGGTTAGAGTTGGTCACCAACTCAAGATCATGGCAAGATCCACAAGCAACCAATTAAAGAATGCAATAAGGGCACATTGGTCATTTTGTATCCCATTTTAAAGCCAAAGATGTCATTTAATCCAACCCTAGGGTTTAACCCTTGGGGTTTGACCCCTAGGGTTTAATCCTTAGGGTTAAAATGTGACGCCCCCAAAATAGGTCCAATCCACCCAACCCATTCTGAGTCGCCAAATACATGGTACAGAAATAATTACAACTTTATTAATATAATTGTCGTGTAAAATACGACAACACATTCTGTGAGTTTAAATACAAATATTGTCTTCTAGACAATATCCACACTCAAATAAAGTCCTCATTACAATTATTGATGCACTATTTTTTACAAAATAGTGAGGACTACTAAAAGCAACTATCTTGAATCATCACTCCATACCCCATTAGTCCTCGATAAATTCTCACCTCCTGAGAAGAAAAATGGAACAAAAAGAAAAAGGGTGAGCTCAACTAGCCCAGTAAAGAATATTATGACTAAGATAATATACAACAAATTATCCTTAGTCTTCAACAGGGAAAAATCTGATAGAATATAATTGACAACAAGTTTTAGATCAACAATCTGCGTTGAAAAACAACAATTCATTAGAAGAGTTAAGTAGAGAATGAAATCTACTATCATCTATGAATTTAAAAGTCCATCATCAATATTTTATTCCTGTAACATCAATCAATATACATCTTGAATTAAATATTCATCTTTGCACTACGGGCCAAAGATATTTATTTATATCACCAGTTGGTCATGTTCATCTCAACACCTGTTCATCTTTGCACTATGGGCCAAAGATATTCATCGTGTAATCATTCATCTTTGCACTATGTGCCAAAGATATTCATCAAGTATCACCATTAAGGACCGAGGATGATGAAAACATTTTAGAAAAGCGAATCCAATGAGACGTAAGGATAAATATTAGGGATTCAGATTTTGGTTTATCCAAATTCAATAATACTCCATAATAACCAAGTGTAATGCGTTAGAATTCAAAAATAAAGATCAAAACATGGATACAATCAAAGATAGTAACCATAAAAGACATCTTGGACAAAGAGAAAAATTTTCATCTTTCTATGAATAGTGCTATATTAAGTGAATAGTGTCGTATATGTGAATAGTGCCGTATACATGAATAGTAACCCCGGCACAAAAAGGTAGAAATTCCATAATAAAATTCATAACAATATCTCAAAGATAATGATATTGAAGAAAATAATATCATTTAAGAAGAAAATAACATCCCTTACCTCAAAGAAACAAGATTTGGAATGAAAGGTCGGATGTGATGCTGAATGAAACTTGTACTGAATAGAAACTCTCAAAGTATCTAAATACTCACAAAATACGCTCGATAATATAGAGAGAAAGAGAGAAAGCTTATGTTTCTTGTGTGATTTTCAATTCTAACCTAAGCACCTATTTATAGGAAAATGTTAGCCCGCCAAAGCAGACTTGACCAGCTACCTGATGGCTTTACCTGCTACTATTGCCACCCACCACATTTGAAATTCAATTTGAGCACATTTTTCACCAACCAAAAGTAGGGTCCACCAATTCTAGAATTTTCCACCAAAATGATAAATTCATAAACTTCAACAATTTCTGAACCAGTCACCTCTTAAAATTCATAATAAATCATACGTTCATTTTTAACAGTTCAAAATTTGTGGACATATACTCAACTTATATATTTATAACATATCCAAAAATCACAACGATTCAACAGTCGGATTAAAAATTATAACTCACGCAATATATCTCAAGAACACTGGTTTGATTTTTAATACCTCCAATCCGACAAAATACTAATAAAACACCTCAACATTAATTTCTTCAATTATATCCACATAAATAAATCCATCATTTATATCCACATCAAATAAATATTTCCTTATCATATAAATCAATAATTAATTATTCACAAATAATATTATAGAATCACAATCATGACAACCAGGCAGTTCCCAGGAAAGAGGGGGCTTTCCAATAAGGATTTCTCCTTACTGATGCGTAATTAGGTGACCAAACCTCTCCTTGACAGAACTTTCTAGACATTGCCAGTAATGCTATCTAATAATATTATTCAAATAATATGAATTATTGATCTGATAATGGGAAATACTGTGCAATGACAATTATTGAAACAGCAATAATATAAAATATCAACACAACAATTATTGTTTCAATAAAATAAAATATTGAACAGTAATTACTATAACAATTATTGAGTAGTGCCTTCTTACGTAAGAATTAATAATTCAAAAATACTATGCAATACCGTGGCCATCTTGTGCAACCACGCCAGACATCAGATTTTAACCAATCGGTATTCCAACGGTGTTAATTGGTGAATAACTACGCCTATTATTTATAAAAACTCAAACTTGTCGCTTTCTTCATCCAACAGCTTATTACATTATGAGGCCCCAATGAATGGGCATGCTACCGTCGTATGAATATTCCCCGACAACAAGAATATTCCACGACCAAACGAATATTCCCCGACAAAAATGAATATTTTATAACCACTTGCTTATTTTGTAAAATTTGCACATTTCATCCATAACCAAAGTATTATATCAAATTATCTCATTATTATTTCAAGACAAAAAATAGAGAAAATTTAATTTTATTCATAATAAGTTGGGGTCTTACATAAAACCTAAGGTTTCCATAAATCATTTTTTCTTGGATTTCAATATTAGGTTTTCAAAATCGAAAATTAATATTTCCAAATTATAATTATGATTTCCTAATTATACTAAGATTTCCTAATCATACTTCAAACTTACTAATTAGGATTAATATTTCCTAATTAAAATTGCTAAATTAGCAATTAGTCCATAATCGTGCATTAGGGTTTCCAGCTAAAAAATTAGGGTTTTCTAATAATGAATTAGGGTTTCAAATGAATCATTAGGGTTTTTGTGACACCCCCAAATTCAGGTATCTTTCAAACCGACATATGGTGTTACACGATACTCATAACTATACAATCATTCCATTGAAAACACAACACAATGAATGTATTAACTATCTTCTTATTACAATCATAATAAAATCCTTTCCTAGGTTCATAAACAGATTACAATATTCGATGTTCGTAATGTATAATACATACAATCATACTACTCTATTACAAGACGTTTAACCATCCATCTTAGCTTTGCCTTTATCTCTCTTAGAATTCTCATTACGCTCGGCTTTAACTGCAATCATATAATTCACGCAAGAAGTGAGCATAACAAGCTCAGCAAGTTTAACAAAGAATAATATCAATACCACATTCGTGAATTATATGACAATCTTCCATAACTGAACGAATAGCCATGAAGTATTGTGAAACATTAATACTTAACAATTCATAACATCAATTCCCAAACTATATAATAGTTTAGGAATTCTGAATCGGTCGAAAGACCATGAACATTATCTTTCTGTTTTCATACTTAAAAAGGACATCACAGCACTAAGGCTTTACATCCGGCATTTCTTACGAGCACTTCTAGGTGATCAGCCTATAGTACTCTATGTTGATCAACATTCATCCGTTAAACGTATTTATGTTTAAGTTTTGGAAAACTCGCGTGCCCATCGAATAATCGATGAAAAATACTTTTTTTTGTTCATAGACAAACTTACCTTTGAATCCGTACCAAATACTTGGCATAGGATAGTGTTACCATTTCTATATAGAAAGATATGTATATAAATCAATCTATCTCTTACGAATAGTCTAGCCGAGTTAAAACTGGCATTGACCCTTTCTTTAAAATCATACATGCAACTCATTACAATGAATCACAGAAAACTCGACTAACACAAAGGTTAGACAAGCGTTAAGAAAACTTGCCTTCAAGCGTCTTCGAATAATTTATTTGACAGTTCTCATTCTTTACCGAATCTACATGATATATTCACATAGCACGCTGTAATTAGCTACTTAACAATCAATCACATTATTTCTACCAACTTCTTTCTCTTCTATGTTTTAATTGACTTTATTTCATTAATAAGGTCAATTCATCTTACTACCCTTCATCACGGCTTGTTAAAGATCTTACATTACTAACCAAACTCAATCATCATTGGTGAAGTACCAATGTCAATTACCATTCACCGTTTATTTATTAACACTTCTTCTTCTTCGTTACGATACTAACAACTTGCGTTCAATTCCTAAGTTCATCACCATATACACTAGTATATGTAATATAGGAATGGTTTTAGTATGTTTATTAAGTATATAAACTTATCTCATATTGGTCTTGAAATAATTGAATTCAAAACCTAACTTTTCTAACAACTCCCCTACTTTGGCCAAGGCTATGGCCTCTATACATAACAAGTAGCACACATTTCCAATTTCTTCTACTAAGCCAGGTCCATTGGCTGCTTGCTAGAAACCTATACATGTGAATATGCATGCTTTCCACTCTCTCAATGAGGTCATTACACTATGCACAAAGACCAAGCTTGGCATGGCACTGATAAGCTTTATGCATGGCATGCTGCACCTCAAACCTGTAAATTTTTTATAGATAAACATTTTAGTGAACTTCCCGGCTTCATAACTTCTTCGTTATAAGTCTGATTTGGTATGTTCAAAAGCCTACAACTCCCATTTTACATACTCTACGTGTTCATATAAGAATTTTACATTTTCGAATCCGATAACTCAAAATTCACTTCTAAGTTCATTATTAAGCGTTCGTTAAACGTTATTGAGCATTCAATACTCGTTTTCTTCGTTTTAAGTTGGAATCCGACGATTCTTGAGCCCACGACTCTTAAATACCCTATCTCACGTGTTGACATTGAAAACAAATGTTTTCAAGTCTCACGAAAACTTTCAACTACTAATCCAAAATTCCTACGTTTTCGACGTTTAACGTTTATTTCCGTAAAATTCGCCATAACTTCGTTACTAGTGTTCTATATGCCAAATCAAATGTAACAACTCCATTGACCTCATATCTACATCCTAACCAAGCAAGATGAACATATCCTAATAGTGATGGTTTTCAATTTGTCCATCAACAACCAAATTCATTATTCAATATTCACTACTGTTTATACTTACGTAAACCCTTACGATTTACATTTATACATGACTTATAATTGTTTTACTCATTACAAGCCATCATTATTCCTCCATAAGAGGCATGCTCCACCAATTTATGATTCTCCATAACAAAGAAATCAAAAGGATGGGAAAACTAATATTAATGGAATATTACCGTTTCGATCTTTGTGTTCTTGCTAAAATCTCTAATGAAAAGCTTCAAAGTGAGATGATTGCTTATGTCTAGCTCTTTCTCTCTCTCAATATAAGTTGGATGATCTCTTGGAAAAACACCAAATGACCAACCTATGCCTTCTATTTATAGGAAAATCAAATGGAGGGCTTTTTGGTCATTCTCCCCCACCTCCTTACTATTCACTACTTCATCCCCAAGTAAATTACTTGGTGATCAAGTAGGTTACTTTACTTGGCCATCAAGTGGCCGGCCCACATGCCCATGGGTCATCCCCATGGGTTGCTCCATGGGTTTTACCCATTCGATGACCCATCGGTTCGATCCACGGTTCGGTTTATTTGATCGGGTTTAATTAAACTTAACGTTGGGCGTTAACTTGGGATTAGACACATAATTCCTTGGGCTTAATTACTCAATTACTTGGGCTTGATATAATCCAAATCCAATTGGATTATACTAAGTCCTAACTCTAAGTCCATTACACTAATCGTATTCTACACGTATAATTCGCGTATTCTATTTGTATAATACTTTTACGATAATCATTATCATAATTCATTATACGAATCTCACTTTCTTCTCGGAAATCATTCTTCTCAACCCTTAGGTTTTAAGTCTGCAGGCAAAAACTTCGTTTGCCATAAATGAAATATTATTAAATATTTCATCTCGTCTTCATATTCTATCATTACGCATTTCTCGGAATTTCAAACTTAATTCCCAAGCAGAAACGGATGAATAGTGTTTTTACGGGAATTTCTCGGAAAACTTTTATTTTCGTCTTGGAAATTCAAAACAATTAATTCTAGCACATAACCAGAATACTAACCACATCCGTACATTCTAGGTCATAGAACGACCTTCACATAGCTTACTCACATAAATAATCAATTAAATTCATTTAATTCACACAATCAAATACAAATTTAATTCTCATATAAATCTAATTTTCTCTAGCGTTACAGTTTTCCCTAATTAGTTATAATTAATGACGTTTAAACCTTATACATAGCATTTAAATTCCCAATTAGGTTTTAGATATCTGAATTAAGGTTTTGAATTCACGAACTAAAATTAGGGTTTCTAGACGTATTGTTAGGGTTCCTAACAGTTCGTTAGTGTTTTTTAACTTAATAAACATATGTTTAACATAAATTTAGGGTTTGCTAAAGTTACAACTTATTCGATCAATCCTTTATCCTCATATCACAACTGTACACATAAAGATTTACTGTTCACATATATGATCACATGTACCGACTCGTATACACTTAGATACTTAACCTTGATAGTTCTTCACAAGAATTTTAAGTCCACCAAAATCTTATACCTCATTACCAGACTATCACTTACCATCCAACAAATTATTCAAGTCTTGTCCAAAAATTTTGAAATTCTTAAAATTTCTTTACAGAACTACCAATTCCATACACTTATTTTCAGACTAGGTTCTAATATTGAACCTTAAATTAATCAATCATGATTTTAAAAATTTTCTAAATTCTAGGGTTGTCACATTAACCATTTCAGTGGTAATTCTGGCCAAGATAATAGAAGTGGAAATTTCAAGAAGAGGAGATTCAATAATGATGGGAAAACATCAGCACCAGCACCCGTTTTTAAGGAAGGAGAACGACCACCGGTCGTATGCTACAAATGCGGAGAGGAGGGACACATCAGTCCAAACTGCACGCAGCAATCCAAAGCGTGTTATAATTGCGGAAGAGAAGGCCACCTAGCGCAATTTTGTTGTGTAGTGAAGAGAAGTCCAGCTGGGGTGGTGACGCCAAATTCCGTCCCAGACAAGTTAAAATTGGTAGTTCAAGGGAGAGCGTTTGTCGTGACCTCCCAAAAAGTGAGGAACCTGAACGAGGTTATCACGGGTAAGCTAATCATAAACTCTTGCGAAGTTTATACCTTATTTGATACCAGTTCTACCCATTCTTTTATTTCACTTACTTGCGCTCAGCGTTTAAATTTAACTCCGGAGAAATTAGACATTGACTTATCTGTTGAAACTCTGTTGGGAGAAACCTTCATTAAATCCACTGTTTATAAATCTTGTTTGATTTAAATTGGCACCCTCACATTACCTGTCGATCTTATCTCTTTGAAAATACTTGTATTTGATGTGATTTTAGGGATTGATTGGTTAACTAATCATCATGCTAAAATTGATTATTTTTGTAAGGTTATTAGCTTTCATATTCCTAACAAACCTATAATGAGAATTCAAACAACCAAACCACTAAAGTCAATCACTGTCATATCAAGCCATAAAGCTATTCGTTTATTGAAAAATGGATATCAAGCTTTCTTAGCCCATGTCACAGATTTAAACAAAAATACGTCAGATTTAAATGATATTTCTATTGTTAATAAATTTTCCTGAAGTATTCCTTGAAGAACTTCCTGGTCTACCCCCGGAGCGTGAAATCGAGTTTTGTATTGACCTTGAACCTAGTACAAAACCCATTTCCAAAGCCCCATATCGAATGGCTCATATTAAACTTCAGGAGTTAAAAACCCAACTGCAGGAGTTGTTAGACAACGGTTTCATTCGTCCTAGTATGTCTCCTTAGGGTGTTCCTATTCTATTTGTAAAGAAGAAAGATGGGAGTATGCGACTTTGTATTTATTATCGGGAGTTGAATCATCTCACCGTCAAAAATAGGTACCCGTTGCCCTGCATTGATGATCTGTTTGACCAATTACAAGGCGTTAAATTCTTTTCAAAGATCGATCTTGATTCCGGATATCACCAGTTAAAGATTAAAACTGATGACATTCTAAAGACTGTTTTCAGAACTCGGTAAGGGCATTACGAATTCTTAGTCATGTCTTTTGGATTGACTAATGCTCCTACTGCCTTCATGGATATGATGAACCGAGTATTCAAGAAATATTTGGATCATTTTCTGGTTGTCTTTATTGATGACATCCTGATATACTCTAAAAGTAGTGAAGATCATGAACAATACTTGAGGCTGATACTCTAAAAGCTTCGAGAAAACAAGCTATATGGCAAGTTTAAGAAATGCGAGTTCTGGCTTGAGGAAGTAGCATTCCTTAGGCACGTGATATTAAATCAAGGAATATCTATCGACCTAGCAAAGATTGAAGCAATTTAAAGCTGGGAGCAACCTAAGTCAGTGACCGAAGTACGTAGCTTTCTGGGCTTAGCTAGTTATTATCGGAGATTCGTGGAAGGATTTTCTTGAATCGCTACTCCATTAACTTAGTTGACTCGAAAAGATACAAAATTCGGTTGGAGCGAGGAATGTGAGAAGAATTTTCAAGAACTCAAGAGGAGACTCATTTCAGCACCTATTCTAACAATACCATCTGGTTCAGAGGGATTTGTTATCTACAGTGATGCTTCAGGCAAAGGTTTAGGATGTGTTCTCATGCAACATGGGAATGTTATAGCCTACGCCTCATGACAACTCAAATAATATGAGAGGAATTATCCTACTCATGATCTAGAGTTGGCAGCAGTCGTTTTTATGCTAAAGATCTGGAGACATTACCTGTATGGGGAGAAAGTGGAGATCTATACGGATCATAAAAGCCTCAAATATTTCTTCACCCAAAAGGAACTCAACATGCGACAACCACGTTGGCTCGAGCTATTGAAATATTACGATCATACCATTCAATACCATCCTGGAAAAGAGAACATAGTAGCTGATGCGTTGAGTAGAAGATCATATGCGGGTACGAGTGCGATATTATCAACGCAAAGGCCCATTTTGTATGACTTACAAAGGATAGAGATAGAGTTAAAGACTTCAGGGACTCATGTGATGATGTTAAATATATGAGTAGAACCGACTTTAATTGATAAAGTTAAAGCTGCTCAAGCTACGGACCTGGAGCTAATGCATATGAGGAAGAAAGTATAAGAAGGTGCTATTCCAGAAGCAAGAATCAATGAAGAAGGAATACTTCAAGTCAATTCTAGACTTTGTATTCCTAACGACTCTGATTTGATGTATAAAATCATGATGGAGGCACACAACACACCGTTTGCAGTCTATCCTGGGAGTACTAAAATGTATCGTGATCTTTGACATACATTTTGGTGGAGCAATATGAAGAGAGAGATAGCGGAGTTTATCTCAAGGTGTCTAACTTGTCAACATGTCAAGGTGGAGCATCAAGTGCCAAAAGGTCCATTGCAACCACTTGAAATTCCAGAATGGAAGTGGGAGCACATTACCATGGATTTTTTTATTGGTCTTCCCAAGGTTTCTCAAGGCATAGATGCAATTTGGGTCATTGTTGATAGATTAACCAAGTCTACTCATTTCTTACCTATACGAGAAACTTATTCACTTGAACGTCTTGCTCGTATATACATAAATGAGATTTTAAGAATACATGGTATGCCAATATCCATAATTTTTGATCGAGACCCAAGATTCACTTCACGATTTTGGGTCAGTTTACAAAAATCTATGGGCACTGATTTACGATTCAGTTCGGCATATCGTCCTTAGACGGATGGGTAGTCAGAGAAGACTATTCAAACTCTTGAAGATCTATTAAGACTCTGTGTCCTTGACTTTAAAGGAAGTTGGGACAAGTTCTTGCCATTGGTGGAATTCTCCTACAACAACAGTTATCAAGCAAGTATAGGAATGGCTCCATTCGAGGCATTGTTGGGACCGGAATTGGTACGCATGACAACAGAAAAGATTTAAATGATCCGACAACGTATAAAAACCTCACAAGATCGACAAAAGAGTTATGTTGATCTTCATCGAAGGGACGTGGAATTCAATGTTGGAGAGCATGTGTTGTTACGTGTTGCTCCTCGCTGGTTATCATCGCCTCCGACGATCACATCACCCCAGATGACCTCGGGTTGTGGTCCCTCGATTGAACATACTTCATTATCTCGCTCTAATAATTGAGCCTCATTAACAACATCTCTAATACGAGAAAATTTATTAGAGATAAGGTATTGAAGAATCTCGGGTTTTAGACCTCTCGGAAACATCCACGCCATAATGCTCCTCATTCTCTACCAAATAAGGTGCAAACTCGATAACTCCGCTAACTTTGCCTCGTCATCGACACACGTCATGTTGTTCTGCTCCCAGCCTAATAAACTCTACCTCCTTCATATGACAAATACTTTCGTGAAAGTACTTATCATTGAATGCTTTTGAAATCTCTTTCCCAAGACATGTTGAGTCGATCGGGTCAAGTACGCTTCACAGATTTCCACCAGTAATTTGCCTCACCAGGGAACATAAAGGTGGTGAATGGAACCTTCTGTTCTTTCGTGCATCCTAAGACATCGAATATCTTGGTAATTTTCTTGACCCACGTTTCCGCCTTAATCGGATCTGACTTTCCCCAGAAATTTGGTGGTCCCAACTCCTTGAACTGCTTCGTTGTGACAAACCGCGCGTTGCAATCATTTCCACCCATATTTTGTACACGAGTCTCCTTCGTCTGATTTTGCATGAATTGCAAAAAGTTTCTAAACATTCCATCATTCATCGTTTGCTCGTTAGTGTTGTTTACAGGAGGAATATTGCCTTCTTGTTGCACGTTCTCTTGGTTGGTGAGTGAAGGTTGTTCCACAGTCTTATACACTCCATTGTTAACGTTCTCAGCTGCCACTCTTAAAAACTGACATAAAACAGGGATTAATTAAACAAATAAACATATCACATAATATCCCTATATTATGACCGACCAACAAATAAGCTTAGGTAGGACACACTAGCGAAGGATTTACTCGTCTCTCCCCTCCTAGTTCTATTCCCCGATCTCTACCAGAGACTATATCCCTAAGCTCTAATACCAACTGTGACACTCCCAAAATAGGTATACATCACCCATTCTGAGTCGCCAAATACATGGTATAGAAAACAACTACAACTTTATTGTTACAATTGTCGTGCAAAATACGACAACACATACTGTGAGTTTAAATACAAAAATTATCTTCTAGACAATATCCACACCCAAATAAAGTCCTCATTACAATTATTGATGCACTATTTTAAAAAAAAATAGTGAGGACTGCTAAAACAACTATCTAGGACCATCACTCTATACCCCGACTGGTTCCTGCTATATTCTCGCTTCCTGAGAAGAAAAATGGAAGAAAAAGGAAAAGGGTGAGCTCAACTAGCCCAGTAAAGAATATTATGACTAAGATAATATAAAACAAATTATCCTTAGTCTTCAACAGGGAAAAATCTGATAAAATATAATAGACAACAAATTTTAGATCAACAACTATAGCGGAAACAACAATTCATTAGAAGAGTTAAGTAAAGAATGAAATCTACTATCATCTATGAATTTAAAAGTCCATCATCAATATTTTATCCCTGTAACATCAATCAATATACATCTTGAATCAAATATTCATCTTTGCACTACGGACCAAAGATATTCATTTGTATCACTAGTTGGTCATGTTCATCTCAACACCTGTTTATCTTTGCACTGCGGGCCAAAGATATTCATCAGGTAATCATTTATCTTTGCACTATAGGCCAAAGATATTCATCAAGTATCACTATTAAGGACTGAGGATGATGAAAAATATTTTAGAGAACGAATCCAGTGAGATAAAAGGACAAAGATTAGAGATTCATACTTTAGATAATTCAAGTTTAAAAATACTCCATAATAAACCATAATGAAGTAAAATTCAAGAATAAAGATCAAAACATGGATACAATCAAAGATAGTAACCACAATAGACATTTGGGACAAATAAGAAAAATTTTCATTTTTTGGTGAATAGTGTCGTATTTGTGAATAGTGTCGTATACGTGAATAGTAACCCCGACACAAAAAAGGTAGAAATTCCACAATAAAATTCATATCAATATTTCAGCATAATGATATTGAAGAAAATAATATCATTCACGAAGAAAATAACATCCCTTACCTTAAAATAACAGTATTTCTGATCGGAATATCGGATGTAAAGCCGAAGGAAACTTGCACTGAATAGCAACTCTCAAAGTATCTAAATACTCACAAAATACGTTTGATAATATAGAGAGAGAAAACTTGTTTCTGGTGTGATTTTCAATTCTAACCTAAGCACCTATTTATAGGAAAAAGTTAGAACGCCAAAGGAGACTAAATTAATAGAATATTATTTTTTTCTTTCTTTCCTCTACACACACTTCATTTGAATTATTGAGCAGCCATCTTGGAAGAATTTTTGCAGCCCACATGTTTTCAAACAAAAGTGGGTCCCACCCAATTTTAATAAAAAAATATTTAATTTCCAAAACTTCAATAATTCATAATAAATAGCCCTTTTATTAGAAAAATACGAACTTTATGTCCATTCCATACGAAATTGAATTCTCTACAACTTTGTAGCTTTAAGTTTTTCCAAATTCCAAACGGAAAATATCTGAAATCCACATACGGACGATTTTTAATACCTCCATTATTCTGACAAAATACTGATAAAATACCTCGGCATTAAATCCTTTATTTATATCCACACAAAATAAATATTTTCCTATCCATCCACATAAAATAAATATTTTCTTATCATATAAATCAATAATTAATTATTCAAAAATAATATTACAGAATCACAATTATGACAACCAGGTCGTTCCCAGGAAAGAGGGGGCTTTCCGATAAGGATTTCTCCTTACTGGCGCGCAATTAGGTGAGCAAACTGTTAGGTTTGTAATATTCATGAACGTAATCAAATTTCATAAAATAAGCGGAAACGTAGAAAATCAGAGTTTTAAAAATTTTACAAACCATATACCCGGATCATCTTTTATGCACACTTATTAATTAAACGAAAAGATAAAGAATAAGAATCATACCCTTGAAGATTCGAGCTTCCTCAGGTACGAGTTCACCTCCAAATTCTTTCGCGTTCAACTTGAATCCACCGGGTTTGGTTCCTTCTTTTGATCAACGTTAGCCATCCAAGTGTTTGGCCTCTAGAGGTGATCCACCAAGGAAGAAGAAATATTCAAGAAGAAGGGTGGTTGGCTAAACCCTAGTTTTCTATCTCTATAGAAAAGAACGCATTCTCCAACTATTGGAATTATGATGTTGTGAAAAGTTATACTTTGACTTATTCCTTAAGACCCTTAGGGTATATCAAAGGGTATGCTTGGGTATAATAAGTTGTACATGGAGATAATGTATGATCAATAAAGAATCTACCACTTCTAGTAAAAGAAGAGAAATGTCCTATGTGATTCGATAAATGACAACCCAAGAGTCCTCGGCTAAGGCAGTAATGAAATTAGAAAGGAGTTTCTAATTTGCATTATTTGAGTCAGTGCATTTAAGAGTCGAAATACATATAATTAAATAAAATAAGACTCGACAAGAATTCCATGTCTTATATTTAATCGGGACATCAGATGGTGGAAGGATTGAATCAGACTTGTAATTATTTACTCAAAGGTTCTTTTATGATTAATGTTGAAATCTATATTATCCGGAAAGTCGCTGATCGCTAGGAGGCTTATCCCTATCAGAGAATAAATATTATTTATTTAAATAAATTAATAGTTTAATTTATTTATTTAAATAAGATTAGAATTGTTCTAATTGATTTATTCACAAACCCGGCTTAATATGGAGAACCTAAAGGGTCACACCATAAAAGGAAGAATAATTATTTAAGAAGTTAATGGCATAATCGTAATAATATGTTAAGTATATTTAATTTAATCTATGGTGATAGAATAAATTAAATAGCTTAATATTTATTATTTAATATTTTAGAAATATTAAATATAAATTAATAAGAGGAGTCTTATTATTATTATTACTATTATTATTATTTTAATTTCTAAAGGAGTTTAGGAAATTAATTAATAAAAGTACTTTCATTTATTCCTAATAAGATTAGAGGAGGCAAATTAATTAAAAGAGTTTAATTAATTATCCCTAATAAGATTAGGAGCCCAATTAATTAAAAGAATTTAATTAATTAAAATAAAACCCAATTCCTTAATTGTTAAGGAGGGTTGCCTACATCTATAAATAAGAGGAGTCTTATTATGGGTGAGTCTTTGTTGTCGACTTTCACAACACATAATACGAATTCCAATAGTCGAGAGAGTACGCCTTTTCTACGAGAGATAGAAAAACTAGGTTTTTTGCCAAATACCCATCTTCTTGAATCTTTCTTCTTCCTCGTGGATCACCTCTGAGGCCAAACACTTGGGTGGCTAACGCCGATCAAAGGAAGGAACCAAACCCGGATTCAAGTTGAACGCGAAAAGGATTGAGGAGGTGAACTTGTACCGAGGAAGCTCGAATCTTCAAGGGTATGATTCTTGTTCTTTCTTTTTTTTCGCTTAATTAATAATTGTGCATAAAGGATGATCCGTATATGGTTTGTAAAATTTTAAAACTCTCGATTTTTTTCACGCTTCCGCTTATTTTTATGCAATTTGATCAAGTTCATGAATATTACAAACCTAATAAAGGGTATCGTAGCCAAACCTTTATGCTAATTATTAATTATTTTAATTTGATATGTATATTGATATGTGTTTAGAATATTTAATTTAATTGGGCATAATTTTATTGTATAAAATTTAAAAAAAAAAAAATAAAAAAATGTTGCAAATTTGAATTTTTTTTTTTGATTTTTTTATTGCTCGTGATTTCCATATATTATCATTATATTATATATATATATATTATTATATATATATATATATATATAGGAATATATATATATATATATATATATATATATATATATATATATATATATTATTCTTATAATCATCATATATATTATATATTCATATATATATATTATATATATATATATATAAATATATATATATATATATATATATATATATATATATATATATATATATATATATATATATATATATATATATATATATATATATATATATATATATATATATATATATATATATATAAAATATAATATTTATTTTAATTTTAAAATAAAAAAATTATTTTAATTTTAAAATAAAAAATTTTTATTTTAATTTTAAAATAAAATTTTAATTTTAAAATTAATTTTCATGCTAACTAATTAGAGTTGGAATTGATTCCATGATAACTAATTGAGTTGAAATTGATTCCATGTTTCTAAATAAAGGAGTTTATTTAGATATGAAATAAGATTTCATATTATTCAAAATAAAAGAGAGTTTATTTGTGAATAAAAAGAATCAAATCATATTTCCTTATAAAAGAGTTTATTTAGATATGAAATAAGATTTCATATTATTCAAAATAAAAGAGTTTATTTGTGAATAGAAAAGAGAATCTGTTTTTTTTAAAATAAAAGAGAGTTTTTTTTTTGAATTGATTCCATAATTAATTAAAATAAAGGAGTTTATTTTGATTAAAGATTTTGATTAAAATAAAATAGTTTATTTTATTCAAAATTGATAAATTAAAATAAAAGAGGTTTTTATTTTGATTTAAATTTGATTAAAATAAAGGAGTTTATTTTGATTCAAAATTAGATTTTATACTAACTAAATTTGCCCATTAAATGATATCAATATATATATATAATGTTTTTTATTATTCATGAGATGAATGTTATTTATCGATGCATATGGTGATGTATATGATAATAAAATGGGATTGATTATGGACTATCGACCAATGTGATTGATTTTATTTTAGTTGGATGCATGAATGTATGAGTTTTATTAAATGGGGTCTCATGACTTCGCCTTCTCTAATTTTTTCTTAATGTAAATTCTATCTCCTCCTATGTACTTCCCCTCGATCACGATCAAGGTTTCTATTTATTTTAAATAGTTTTGTAATAGGAATAGTTAGAATTAATTTTGAAGAATTGAGATCAAGGAGCAAGGAGCGCTTTCAAGACCCGCTTTCAGAATGGAGCCCGTGTTTAAATGTAATAGTTATATTTAAATATTAATTTCGCACCCTTGGGGTTTGACCTTTTGGTTCACTTGGTGGCTCTAGTGAACCAAACTAGAATAAAAGTCCATAATCAATCCGTAGAATATAGTATTCTATATGTGCATGCTTATACTATATATATATATATATATATATATATATATATATATGTTAATTAATATATATATATATATATATATATATATATATATATATATATATATATATATATATATATATATATATATATATATATGTGCACAAACAAGCTAAACAAGATGAGACAAATTAATAACAAACCCTCAAATTTTTATATTAAGTCCTAAGCGCTCAAAGATATTTGAATATCGAACGTCGCTTTCTAGCATGATAAAAAATAATAGAGTATTAAATATTTAATATGAGTTTGTTGTGTCACCACAAGGCAAGTATTAAATATTTAAGATGTTAATTTTATCACATTTGATGCTTATAAAGAAAATTGAACAATATTGTTTTTTGTCAGGTCACCACAAGGACAATATTTTTCTTTTTGAATATATGGAGTGCTAGGTTGACTTAACTTAAATCATTTTAGTTCTGATGTGCACACACTCTGACCATTATGATCTAAGAGGCAAAATACAAGGAGTTACATAGTTGATGTAATTGACAAGAGTTGTTCACCTATTTATTTATATATAGTTTGTTGTGTCACACACAAGGCTATATACATTTGAAATGGGATCCTTATTCTCACTAGCATATCTTTAATTAGATATTGCCAACTATATATATGAGGGTAATATAGTTTGAAGAAAATAAAGGAGATACCAATTTAAAACAAGACCTAATTTATTTTGGTAATTAATAAAAGAATGTATGCTAAAATGTTGTTAATTACAAATTCATTTACGTATTTTACAATGTCTAAATTACTATCATCACAGAAGCATATTAGATGCTAAATTAACCTGATCAATTAAATGGATTGGTTAAGGAATTTGAGAATAGTTCTCATGGTCAAAAAGCTATCTTATGTCCTTAATACGCCTATCCCCGCAATGGTTGCGCATAATGCCTCCGAGGAAGAGATTGCTACTTTTAGAAAGTGGCAAGATGATGCACAGCTGGGCTCAATGCATCATGCTCGCATCCATGAGTAACGAGCTTCAAATACAAGATGAAACTATGGATGCTCCTACTATATATTCCGCACATCAAGTAGTTGATGGTGAGGAAAGTAGGACTAATAGATATCGATATCTAAGGAGCTCTTCCGATCTAGAATGACCGATGACACTACAAAGATGTATAAAAGTCCTTAACATAATCAATTTGATTGATCAATTAGACAACGGGTTTTGTCATGGATGGAGAGTTGAGCCAAGATTTGATCTTGCACTCACTCCCTGACTCTTTTTCACAATTGTTGTGAATTTTTCATATGAACAAGCTAGATATCACCTCACCGATTTGCTTAACATGTTGAAAAATGTCGAGAGTCACTTTCCAACCAAGAAAGACCAAGTCTTACCGGTAGGGGCCAAAGGATCTTCCTAAAAGAAGAACGATTCAAAGAAGGTAAATAGAAAGGCAAAAACAAAGGATAATAAGAACAAAACTCGATACGATAAAGAAAAGGAGTTTGCTTCCACCGCAATAAGCCCCGACACCGAAAAGAAACTCACGAGAAGCATCTTGCAGCAGAGGCTAACCAAAGAAGCTTAGTGAAGTTTCTACTACATAAATACAATTTTGTTCATGATTTAAAATAAATTTTTCTTTAAGTCAAGGTTCTACTTGGGTATTGATACCGACTTTTGGTTATCATAAATATAGATTTATGAAGGACCAAGGTAAAGTAGAAAGCTAAACAAAGATAAGTAATCCTATGTGGGAAATGAAGCAAAGGTTGCTACATTAGCCATAGAAACTTATAGTTTAGCAATGCCTACGCAAATCTATTAAGTCAATAAGTTGTTATTGTATTCCAGCTTCATTAAAACATTATTTCCATTTTATTGTTGGACAATGAAATCTTTGGTATTATATTTAAGAACAATTGTTGTTCTATTTATAATAATAATGTTTTGTATAGAACCGAAATATTACTTAATGGATTTTGTATACTGACTTACGTGAAAAATAATTTTGCAAATTGAACAAACTAGTATAAGAAAAGGAGATGATCATTCAAAGAGTCAATGTGTGTATTTGTTGAATACAAGTGTGAATTATTTGAAAGGTTCAAAGAA
This sequence comes from Panax ginseng, assembly GCA_020205605.1. Taxonomy (NCBI): domain Eukaryota; kingdom Viridiplantae; phylum Streptophyta; class Magnoliopsida; order Apiales; family Araliaceae; genus Panax; species Panax ginseng. Next base: position 84,100,134 of record CM035139.1, on the reverse strand, counting down.
TTCAAATGAAAACAAATTGGCAAAGTATTAAGATTCTTTGATTAGATCAAGGAATAAATACTTGTGCAATAAGTTTCTAGATCATCTCAAATGGTTTTCTCATAATGGACGCCTCCTCGATACGCAATAATTGATCGATGTATCCGAAAGGAAAAATCGCACTTTGTTGGACATGGTACGCTATCCCATAATGATTTTACCGACATTCCAAAGATCCTTCCTGGGGTCATGTCCTAGAAATGGTCGATATCACGAAAAAGGTAACCTCAAAATCCACCCCAAGACTCCATAAAAGTTATGGATGTGGAGGATTCCTAATCTTAAGTATGTTAAGATAAGGGGTTGTCCAACTTATGTGAAAAGGTTTCAAAGGATAAGTTTGGGACAAGATTTGACAAGTATAGATTTGTGGGACATCCTAAAGTAAGTTTAGGTATATGTTCTATAATCCTACTTAGCAAAAGGTGTTTGTTATGAAACACGCTACCTTCTAAGATAAAAGATGTTTATCATCAAGGGGCTAGTGGAGGATAATAGATCTTGAAGAGTTCAAGAACCACAAAACACTATAAGTCAAATAAGAGGAACCTCAGAGATAGACCTATTGTACCACAAACCAATCAGAAATCTGAATAGTACCAAGATACCTGGAGGTATGGATTCATCATAGATGATGATGATGATGATGAGGTACATCATAGAAGATGATGATCCAGCTATATACGATGAGGTAAGAGTTGTAGACACACTCAGAGAAATGGATTGAAGCAAGCTTCTCAAATATGGAACATTCTGCTTTTGATGAGACAATCAAAAGAGTTTGATTTTATCAAAAATAAGAATGAACCTAGTGTGTACAAAAGGGTCAAGGGGGAGCGCCGTGATATTCCTAGTATTATATGTTGATATACTACTGGATAAGGAATGACATACCAATGCTACAATCAAGAAAGATAAAGTTGTTCAAATTCCTCCATGAATGATTTGGGAAGAGTATCTTAATTGGGGATACAAATCTATATAGATAGATTTAAGAGGATGCTCGACTTAACCCAAGGAACGATATTCATTTGATGCTAAAGTCGCTTAGCATGGCAAACTCCAAGAGATGTCTCATGTTGATGAGCCATGGAGTGTATCTCTTAATAGTCCCCATAGACTCAAAAAAGAGATCGCATGATGAATTATCATGTATGCAATGAAATATACGAGACCCGATGTCGATCACCATATTCTCGAGAAGATCACTATGAGATGCTGAAAACATCTCTTAAAGTACTTAACCGACACTAAGGATGTGATCATATTTATGGTGGGTCTAAATTAAAACTAGAGGGCTTAATGCACTCAAGTTTTTCATGCATACACAAGACGATGTAAAATCCACTTTTAAGGTAAAGTGTTACCTCGAATCTGCAGCAAAGCAAAGTTGAATTGAAAAGGTTCCAAACAAAGAAAGAGTTGTTGGTTTAGTGATAAAGACAAAGTATATAGCTATAAATGAAGTCAAGTTTGATTGTTTGATGAAAAGTTCATTACGTAACTAGAAATAGTTCCTAAGTCTCATCTTGGATCTAAACATGTGTCAGGCACTTTCATTTGATTATAAGAATCATTGAAAGATGGGAAATCACTATAGAGATAGTGGACTCTCAAGAACAACATTATTATATCCATTAACTAAAGCTTATCCAACAAAGCAGGATAATCGCCACTTGTAGAGAAGAAGGGTATGAGATACCACGACGATCGGGCTTTTAGTGCAAGTGGGAGATTGAAAGTAGTATGCACACAAGCCAATCATGTTTGATGATAAAGCATATACTTTGTAATAATCTTATTCATTTATTAATAAAAAGTATTAATTTATTAAAGGCTTTTAATTATCTACATGATGTTGTTTTTATAATATGTGATAAACCCATAGTTTTAAGCAATGCTTTTAGAATAATGATGATGATCATTCTAATGAGATCTAAATTTTTAGAAAGCTTAAAACTAAAATAGTTCCCAATCGTTGATTACTAAATCGGGGATTAGTGAATCCTGATAGATCGGTACATACGCTGCTTTGCTCATCGATGAGGATGATTGATCTCATGATCATTTGTGTGGAGACACTAAAGCAAGTATGTAGGTGCTTATTAGAGAATAAGTTCACCGAACGTGGCTCGCTAAGGAATACCTAATGGAGTTTTACTTGTCATCAATAGGAATTCTCAGAGTGATAGTAGTAGACAAGTGATCCTTGACTTGAGATCATCATAAGATTCTTGTGTATGATGAGTTATACTTTGACTTATTCCTTAAGACCCTTAGGTATATCAAAGGGTATGCTTGGGGTATAATAAGTTGTATATGGAGATAATGTATGATCAATAAAGAATCTACCACTTCTAGTAAAAAGAAGAGAAATGTCCTATGTGATTCGATAAATGACAACCCAAAGAGTCCTCGGTTAAGGCGTAATGAAATTAGAAAGGAGTTTCTAATTTGCATTATTTGAGTCAGTCAGGCATTTAAGAGTCGAAATACATATAATTAAATAAAATAAGACTTGACAAAATTCCATGTCTTATATTTAATCGGGACATCAGATGGTGGAAGGATTGAATTGTACTTTAAAATTATTTACTCAAAGGTTCTTTTATGATTAATGTTGAAATCTATATTATCCGAAAAGTCGCTGATCGCTAGGAGGCTTATCCCTATTGTAGAATAAATATTATTTATTTAAATAAATTAATAGTTTAATTTATTTATTTAAATAAGATTAGAATTGTTCTAATTGATTTATTCACAACCTATTTAATATGGAGAACCTAAAGGGTCACACCATAAAAGGAAGAATAATTATTTAAGAAGTTAATGGCATAATCGTAATAATATAGTTAAGTATATTTAATTTAATCTATGGTGATAGAATAAATTAAATAGCTTAATATTTATTATTTAATATTTTAGAAATATTAAATATAAAATTAATAAGAGGAGTCTTATTATTATTATTATTATTATTATTATTATTTAATTTCTAAAAGAGTTTGGGAATTAATTAAATAAAAGTACTTCTCATTTATTCCTAATAAGATTAGAGGCTAATTAATTAAAAGAGTTTAATTAATTATCCCTAATAAGATTAGGAGCCCAATTAATTAAAAGAATTTAATTAATTAAAATAAAACCCAATTTTTAATTGTTAAGAGGGTTGCCTACATCTATAAATAAGAGAGAGTTATTATGGGTGTAGGTTGTTATTGATTTCATTCAAACACGAATACGTAATTCCAATAGTTGGAGAGAGACGCCTTTTTCTATGAGAGAGAAAAAAACTAGGGTTTTGCCAAATACCCATCTTCTTGAATCTTTCTTCTTCCTCGTGGATCACCTCTAGAGGCCAAACACTTGGGTGGCTAACGCCGATCAAAGGAAGGAACCAAACCCGGTGGATTCAAGTTGAACGCGAAAAGGATTTGAGAGGTGAACTTGTACCGAGGAAGCTCTTTAATCTTCAAGGGTATGATTCTTGTTCTTTATTTTTTCGCTTAATTAATAATTGTGCATAAAGGATGATCCGTATATGGTTTGTAAAATTTTAAAACTCGATTTTTCACGCTTCCGCTTATTTTGTGCAATTTGATCATGGCTCATGAATATTACAAACCTAATAAAGGGTATCGTAGCCAAACCTTTATGCTAATTATTAATTATTTTAATTTGATATGTATATTGATATGTGTTTAGAATAATTTAATTGGGCATAATTTTTATTGTATAAAATTTATTTAAAAAAAAAATATTAAAAAAAAAAAAAAAAAAATTTTTTTTTTTTTTTTTATATATTTTTTTTTTTTATATTATTTATATATATATTTATATATATATATATATATATATATATATATATATATATATATATATATATATATATATATTCATATATATATATATATATTATTAATATATATATAATTATATATATATATATATATATATATATATATATATATATATATATATATATATATATATATATATATATATATATATATATATATATATATATATATATATATATATATATATATATATATATATATATATATATATATATATATATATATATATATATATATAAATATATATTATAAATAAAAGTATATATATTTATTAATATAATAATATTTATTTTAATTTTAAAATAAAAAGTTTAATTTTTTAAATTTAAAATTTATTTAATTTTAAAATTAATTTTCATGTTAACTAATTAGAGTTGAAATTAGATTCCATGATAACTAATTGAGTTGAAATTGATTTCATGTTTCCTTAAATAAAGGAGTTTATTTAGATATGAAATAAGATTTCATATTATTCAAAATAAAAGAGTTTATTTGTGAATAGAAAAGAGAATCCATATTTCCTTAAATAAAGGAGTTTATTTAGATATGAAATAAGATTTCATATTATTCAAAATAAAGAGTTTATTTGTGAATAGAAAAGAGAATCCGTTTTTTTTTAATAAAGGAGTTTTTTTTTTACTTGGAATTGATTCCATAATTATTAAAATAAAGGAGTTTATTTTGATTAAAGATTTTGATTAAAATAAAATAGTTTATTTTATTCAAAATTGATAAATTAAAATAAAAGAGGTTTTATTTTGATTTAAATTTGATTAAAATAAAGGAGTTTATTTTGATTCAAAATTAGATTTTATACTAACTAAATTTGCCCATTAAATGATATCAATATATATATTATAATGTTTATTATTCATGAGATTTAATGTTATTTATTTATCGATGCATATGGTGATGTGTGTATAATAATAAATGGATTGATTATGGACTATCGACCAATGTGATTGATTTTATTTTAGTTGGATGCATGAATGTATGAGTTTTATTAAATGGGGTCTCATGCACTTCGCCTTCTCTAATTTTTTTTAATGTAAATTCTATCTCCCTCCTATGTACTTCCCTCGATCACGATCAAGGTTTCTATTTATTTTAAATAGTTTTGTAATAGGAATAGTTAGAATTAATTTTGAAGAATTGAGATCAAGGAGCAAGGAGCGCTTTGAAGACCCGCTTGTAATGGAGCCCGTGTTTAAATGTAATAGTTATATTTAAATATTAATTTCACCCCTAGGGTTTCAACTTTTTGTTCACTTGGTGGCTCTAGTGAACCAAACTAGAATAAAAAAAGTCCATAATCAATCCGTGTATAATATAGTATTCTATATGTGCATGCTTATACTATATATATATATATATATATATATATATATATATATATATATATATATATATACATGCTATATTAATAATATGCGATTTATATATATATATATATATATATATATGCATATATATGCGCTAAAACAAGATGAGACAAATTAATAACAAACCCCTCAAATATTTTATATTAATTAAGTCCTAAGCGCTCAAAGATATTTGGAATATCGAACGCCGCTTTCTAAGCATGATAAAAATAATAGAGTATTAAATATTTAATATGAGTTTGTTGTGTCACACACAAGGCAATATTAAATATTTAAGATGTTAATTTATCACATTTGATGCTTATAAAGAAAATTGAACAATATTGTTTTGTCAGGTCACACAAGGACAATATTTTTTCTTTTTTGAATATATGGAGTGCTAGGTTGACTTAACTTAAATCATTTTAGTTCTGATGTGCACACACACTCACCATAATGATCTAAGAGGCAAAATACAAGGAGTTACATAGTTGATGTAATTGACAAGAGTTGTTCACCTATTTATTTATATATAGTTTGTTGTGTCACCACAAGGCTATATACATTTGAAATGGGATCCTTATTCTCACTAGCATATCTTTTAATTAGATATTGCCAAACTATATATATTGAGGGTAATATAGTTTGAAGAAAATAGTGGGAGATACCAATTTAAAACAAGACCTAATTTATTTTGGTAATTAATAAAAGAATGTATGCTAAAATGTTGTTAATTACAAATTCATTTACGTAATTTTACAATGTCTAAATTACTATCATCACAGAAAGCATATTAGATGCTAAATTAACCTAACCAATTAAAATGGATTGGTTAAGGAATTTGAGAATAGTTCTCATACGGTCAAAAGCTATCTTATGTCCTTAATACGCCTATCCCCGCAATGGTTGCGCATAATGCCTCCGAGGAAGAGATTGCTACTTTTAGAAAGTGGCAAGATGATGCACAAATGGCTCAATGCATCATGCTCAGATCCATGAGTAACGAAGCTTCAAATACACAATGAAAACTATGGATGCTCCTACTATATTCCCGCACATCAAGTAGTTGATGGTGAGGAAAGTAGACTAATAGATATCGAGATATCTAAGGAGCTCTTCCGATCTAGAATGACCAATGACACTACAAGATGATATAAAAAGTCCTTAACATAATCAATTTGATTGATCAATTAGACAACAAGTTTTTGTCATGGATGGAGAGTTGAGCCAAGATTTGATCTTGCACTCACTCCCCCTGACTTTTTCACAATTGTTGTGAATTTTTCATATGAACAAGCTAGATATCACCTCACCGATTTGCTTAACATGTTGAAAAATGTTGAGAGTCACTTTCCAACCAAGAAAGACCAAGTCTTACCGGTAGGGGCCAAAGGATCTTCCTAAAAGAAGAACGATTCAAAGAAGGTAAATAGAAAGGCAAAAAACAAAGGATAATAAGAACAAAACTCGATACGGATAAAGAAAGGAGTTTGCTTCCACCGCAATAAGCCCGACACTCGAAAGAAACTCAGAAGAAGCATCTTGCAGAGGCTAACCAAAAGAAGCTTAGTGAAGTTTCTACCATAAATACAATTTTGTTCATGATTTAAAATAAATTTTTCTTTAAGTCAAGGTTCTACTGGGTATTGATACCGACTTTGGTTATCATAAATATAGATTTATGAAGGACCAAGCGTAAGTAGAAAAGCTAAACAAAGATAAGTAATCCTATGTGTGGAAATGAAGCAAAGGTTGCTACATTAGCCATAGAAACTTATAGTTTAGCAATGCCTACTAGCAAATCTATTATTAAGTCAATAAGTTGTTATTGTATTCCAGCTTTTGTTAGAAACATTATTTCCATTTTGTTGTTGGACAATGAAATCTTTGGTATTATATTTAAGAACAATTGTTGTTCTATTTATAATAATAATGTTTTGTATAGAACTCGAATATTACTTAATGGATTTTGTATACTGACTTACGTGAAAAATAATTTTGCAAATTGAACAAACTAGTATAAGAAAAGGAGATGATCATTCAAAGAGTTGAATGTGTGTATTTGTCGAATACAAGTGTGAATTATTTGAAAGGTTCAAAGAATTCAAAAGTGAAACAAATTGGCAAAAGTATTAAGATTCTTTGATTAGATCAAGGAATAAATACTTGTGCAATAAGTTTCTAGATCATCTCAAATGGTTTTCTCATAATGGACGCCTCCGATACGCAAATAATTGATTGATGTATCTAAAAGAAAAATCGCACTTGTTGGACATGGTACTATCCATAATGATTTTACCGACATTCCAAAGATCCTTCTGGGGTCATGTCCTAGAAATGGTCAGACATATCACGAAAAAAGGTAACCTCAAAATCCAACCCCAAGACTCCATAAAAGTTATGGATGTGGAGGATTCCTAATCTTAAGTATGTTAAGATAAGGGGTTGTCCAACTTATGTGAAAAGGTTTCAAAGGATAAGCTTGGGACAAGATTTGACAAGTACAGATTTGTGGGACATCCTAAAGTAAGTTTAGGTATATGTTCTATAATCCTACTTAGCAAAAGGTGTTTGTTATGAAACACGCTACCTTCTAAGATAAAGATGTTTATCATCAAGGGGCTAGTGGAGGATAATAGATCTTGAAGAGTTCAAGAACCACAAAACACTATAAGTCAAATAAGAGGAACTCAGAGATAGATGTATTGTATTGTACCACAACCAATCAGAAATCGAATAAGTACCAAGATACCTAGAGGAGGTATGGATTCATCATGGATGATGATGATGATGAGGTACACATCATCATAAAGATGATGATCCAGCTATATACGATGAGGTAAGAGTTGTAGACACTCAGAGAAATGGATTGAAGCAAGCTTCTCAAATATGGAACATTCTGCTTTGATGAGACAAAATCAAAAGAGTTTGATTTTATCAAAAATAAGAATGAACCTAGTGTGTACAAAAAGGTCAAGTGGGAGCGCCGTGACATTCCTAGTATTATATGTTGATATACTACTGATAAGGAATGACATACCAATGCTACAATCAAGAAAGATAAAGTTGTCTAAACATTCCTCCATGAATGATTTGGGAAGAGTATCTTAATTGGGGATACAAATCTATATAGATAGATTTAAGAGGATGCTCGACTTAACCCAAGGAACGATATTCATTTGATGCTAAAGTCGCTTAGCATGGCAAACTCCAAGAGATGTCTCATGTTGATGAGCCATGGAGTGTATCTCTTAATAGTCCCCATAGACTCCAAAAGAGAGATCGCATGAGTAACTATCATGTATGCAATGAAATGTACGAGACCTCGATGTCGATCACCATATTCGAGAGAAGTTCACTATGAGATGTTGAAAAAACATCTTAAAGTACTTAACCGAACTAAGGATGTGATCATATTCATGGTGGGTCTAAATTAAAACTAGAGGGCTTAATGCACTCAAGTTTTTTCAAATGCACTAAGACGACAAAAAAATCCACTTTAAGGTAAAGCTGCTACCTCGAACTGGGTGGTGCAAGTTGAATTGAAAGGTTTCCAAACAAAGAAAGAGTTGTTGGTTTAGTGATAAAGACAAAGTATATAGCTATAAAATGAAGCTACAAGTTGATTGTTTGATGAAAAGTTCATTACGTAACTAGAATAGTTCCTAAGTCTCATCTTGATCTAAACATGTGTCAGGCACTTTCATTTGATTATAGAAATCATTGAAAGATGGGAAATCACTATAGAGATAGTGGACTCTCAAGAACAACATTACATATCCATTAACTAAAGCTTATCCAACAAAGCAGGATAATCGCCACTTAGAGAAGAAGGGTATGAGATACCACGACGATCGGGCTTTAGTGCAAGTGGGAGATTGAAAGTAGTATGCACACAAGCCAATCATGTTTGATGATAAAGCATATACTTTGTAACAATCTTATTCATTTATTAATAAAAAGTATTAATTTATTAAAGGCTTTTAATTATCTACATGATGTTGTTTTATAATATGTGATAAACCCATAGTTTTAAGCAATGCTTTTAGAATAATGATGATGATCATTCTAATGAGATCTAAATTCTTAGAAAGCTTAAAACTAAAATAGTTCCCAATCGTTGATTACTAAATTGGGGATTAGTGAATCCTGATAGATTGGTACATACGCTGCTTGCTCATCGATGAGGATGATTGATCTCATGATCATTTGTGTGGAGACACTAAAGCAAGTATGTAGGTGCTTATTAGAGAATAAGTTCACCGAACGTGGCTCGCTAAGGAATACCTAATGGAGTTTTACTGCCCTCGTCAATAGGAATTCTCAGAGTGATAGTAGTAGACAAGTGATCCTCGACTTGAGATCATCATAGTATCTCGTGTATGATGAGTTATACTTTGACTTATTCCTTAAGACCCTTAGGGTATATCAAAGGGTATGCTTGGGTATAATAAGTTGTACATGGAGATAATGTATGATCAATAAAGAATCTACCACTTCTAGTAAAAAAGAGAAATGTCCTATGTGATTCGATAAATGACAACCCAAAGAGTCCTCGGTTAAGGCGTAATGAAATTAGAAAGGAGTTTCTAATTTGCATTATTTGAGTCAGGCATTTAAGAGTCGAAATATATATAATTAAATAAAATAAGACTTGACAAGAATTCCATGTCTTATATTTAATCGGGACATCAGATGGTGGAAGGATTGAATTGTACTTAAGAACTATTTACTCAAAGGTTCTTTTATGATTAATGTTGAAATCTATATTATCCGGAAAGTCGTTGATCGCTAGGGAGGCTTATCCCTATTGAGAATAATATTATTTATTTAAATAAATTAATAGTTTAATTTATTTATTTAAATAAGATTAGAATTGTTCTAATTGATTTATTCACAACCTATTTAATATGGAGAACCTAAAGGGTCACACCATAAAAGGAAGAATAATTATTTAAGAAGTTAATGGCATAATCGTAATAATATAGTTAAGTATATTTAATTTAATCTATGGTGATAGAATAAATTAAATAGCTTAATATTTATTATTTAATATTTTAGAAATATTAAATATAAATTAATAAGAGGAGTCTTATTATTATTATTACTATTATTATTATTTTAATTTCTAAAGGAGTTTAGGAATTAATTAATAAAAGTACTCTCATTTATTCCTAATAAGATTAGAGGCTAAAATTAATTAAAAGAGTTTAATTAATTATCCCTAATAAGATTAGGGAGCCCAATTAATTAAAAGAGTTTAATTAATTAAAATAAAACCTATTTTAATTGTTAAGAGGGTTACCTACATCTATAAAGAAGAGTCTTCTTATTATGGTGATGGTGGTTCGATTTTCACAACACACGAATTCCAATAGTTGGAGAGTACGCCTTTTCTATGAGAGATAGAAAACTAGGGTTTAGCCAAACACCCATCTTCTTGAATCTTTCTTCTTCCTCGTGGATCACCTCAGAGGCCAAACACTTGGGTGGCTAACGCCGATCAAAGGAAGGAACCAAACCCGTGGATTCAAGTTGAACGCGAAAAGGATTTGAGGTGAACTTGTACCGAGGAAGCTCTCTTGAATCTTCAAGGGTATGATTCTTGTTCTTTATCTTTTTCGCTTAATTAATAATTGTGCATAAAGGATGATCCGGTATATGGTTTGTAAAATTTTAAAACCTTAAGATTAGAATCCTCCCCGCCCATAACTTTTATGGAGTCTTGGGGCCGATTTTGAGGTTACCTTTTCCGTAGATATGCAATCATTTCTAGGACATGATCCTAGAAGGATACCGGAATGTCGGTAAAATCATTATGGATCGCACCATGTCCAACAAGGTACGATTTTTCCTTTTAGATACATCAATCAATTATTGTGTATCAGGAGGTGTCCATTATGAGAAAACCATTTGAGATGATCTAGAAACTTATTACACAAGTATTTATTCCTTGATCTAATCAAAGAATCTTAATACTTTGCCAATTTGTTTCACTTCTGAATTCTTTGAACCTTTCAAATAATTCACACTTGTATTTCAACAAATACACACATTCAACTCTTTGAATGATCATCTCCTTTTTTTATACTAGTTTGTTCAATTTACAAAATAATTTTTCATGTAAGTCAAGTATACAAAATCCATTAAGTAATATTCTAGTTCTATACAAAACATTATTATTATAAATAGAACAACAATTGTTCTGAAATATAAAACCAAAGATTTCATTGTCCAACAATAAAATGGAAATAATGTTTCTAACAAGAACTGGAATATAATAACAACTTATTAACTTAATAGATTTGCCCGTAGGCAATGCTAAACAATAAGTTTCTATAGCTAATGCAGCAACCTTTGCTTCATTTTCCACACATAGGATTACTTATCTTTGTTTAGCTTTTTACTTTTGCTTGGTCCCTTCATAAATCTATATTTATGATAACCAAAGTCGGTATCCAATACCCAAGTAGAACCTTGACTTAAAGAAAAATTTATTTTAAATCATGAACAAAATTATATTTGTAACCGAAACTTCACTAAGCTTCTTCTGGTTATCCTTTGCAAGATGCTTCTTGCAGTTTTTTTCCAGTGTCCAAGCTTATTATAGTGGAAACAAATTCCTTTGCTATCCGTATCAGTTTTGTTCTTATTATCCTTTATTTTTGCCTTTCTATTTACCTTCTTTGAATCGTTCTTCTTTTCAGAAGATCCTTTGGCCCCTACCAGTAAGACATGGTCTTTCTTGGTTGGAACGTGACTCTCAACATTTTCAACATGATAAGAAAATCAACGAGGCTGATATCTAGCTTGTTCATATGAAAAAATTCACAACAATTGTGAAAGGAGTCCGGGAGTGAGTACAAGATCAAATATTGGCTCAACTCTCCATCCATGACAAAACCCGTTGTCCTAATTGATCAATCAAATTGATTATGTTAAGGACTTTTATCTCATCTTCATAGTATCATCACCATTCTAGATCTAAGAGCTCCTTAGATATCTCGATATCTATCACCCCTACTTTCCTCACCATTAACTACTTGATGTGCGGGAATATAGTAGAGAGATCCATAGTTTCATACTATCATCAAGCTCAGTTACTTCATGGATGCGAGCATGATGCATTGAGTCAATTATGCATCATCTTGCCACTTTCTAAAAGTTGCAATCTCTTCCTCAGAGGCATTATCGCAACCATTGCGAGGATAGGCGACATTAAGGACATAAGATAGCTTTTCAAATGCGAGAACTATTCTCAATTTCCTTAACCAATCCGCTTAATTCTTGGCCCCGATTAATTTAACATATAATATGATACACAGTGATAGTAAATTAGACATTATAAAATTCTATAAATGAATTTATTCTTAACAACATTTTAGCATACATTCTTTTATTAATTACTAAAATAATTTAGGTCTTATTTTAAATTGGTATCTCCCACTATTTTCTTCAAACTATATTACCCTCAATATATATAGTTCGGCAATATCTAATTAAATATATGGTAGTAAGAATAAGGATCTCATTTCAAATGTATATAGCCTTGTGGTGACACAACAAACTATATATAAATAAATAGGTAGACAACTCTTGTCAATTACATCAACTATGTAACTCCTTGTATTTTGCCTCTTAAATCATAATGGTCAAGTGTGTGCACATCCGAACTAAAATGATTTAAGTTAAGTCGCACCCAAAGATTTCCATATAAGTGAAGAGAAAAATACATACTCCTTGTGTGTGCACAACAAAGCAATAATGTTCAATTCCTTATAAACATCATATGTAATAAAATTAAAATCTTAAATATTTAATATAAGCGCCTTGTGTGTGCACAACAAACTCATATTAAATATTCAATACTCTATTGTTTCTATCATGCTTAGAAGGCGACGCTCGATATTCCAAATATCTTTGAACGCTACAACTTAATATAAAATTTGAGGGTTTGTTATTAATTTGTCCCATCTTGTTTAGCTTCGCATGCACACACACACACACACACACACACACACACACACACACATATATATATATATATAAATATACGCTATATATATTAATTAACATGAAAAGCATGTTTGCATAATATATAATATATATATATATAAGCATGCACATATAGAATACTATATTCTACCCGGATTGATTATGGACTTTTATTCTAGTTTGGTTCACTAGAGCCACCAAGTAAACCAAAAGGTCAAATCCTAGGGGTGCAAGAATTAATATTTAAATATAACTATTACATTTAAACCCGGGCTCCATTACAAGCGTGTCTTCAAGCACTCCTTGCTCCTTGATCTCCAATTTTTTAAAATTAATTATAACTATTCCTATTACAAAACTTATTTAAAATAAATAGAAACCTTGATCAACAGTCAAGGGTAAGTACATAGGAGGGAGATAGAATTTACATTAAGAAAAAAATTAGAGAAGACGAGGTACGTAGACCCCATTTAATAACACTTATACATTCATGCATCCAACTAAAATAAAATCCAATCACATTGGTCAATAGTCCATAATCAATCCCATTTATTATCATACACATCACCATATGCATCAATAAATAACATTCATCTCATGAATAATAAACATTCAATATATATATTGATATCATTTAATGGGCAAAATTAGTTAGTATAAAATCTAATTTTGAATCAAAATAAACTCCTTTATTTTAATTCAAATTTAAATCAAAATAAACCTCTTTTATTTTAATTTATCCTATTTTGAATAAAATAAACTATTTTATTTTAATCAAAATCTTTAATCAAAATAAACTCCTTTATTTTAATTAATTATGGAATCCAATTCCAAGTAAAAAAAAATCATTTATTAAAGGAAACACGGATTCTCTTTTTTATTCACATATTTTGAATAATATGAAATCTTATTCCATATCTAAATAAACTTCTTTATTTAAGGAAACATGGATTCACTTTCCTATTCACAAATAAACTCTTTTATTTTGAATAATATGAAATCTTATTCCATATCTAAATAAACTTCTTTATTTAAGGAAACATGGATTCACTTTCCTATTCATAAATAAACTCCTTTACTTTAGGAAACATGGAATCCAATTTCAACTCCAATTAGTTATCATGAAATCTAATTTTAAGATTAAAATAAACTTTTTATTTTAATTATAAAATTATTAAGATTAATATATATATATATATATATATATATATATATATTAACCAAGCACGTGACTTAAGTGAAGATATCTAAATTTCTTTTGTTAAGTAATATATATATATATATATATATATATATATATATATATATATATATTATTCTTCACGTGAATTCAAAAGTCATTCATGGATCATCCTGTAACCTTCTTATGGAATCATGTGAATCAGATTCATGTGATAATATAAATGATTACGTGGCCTAGGACAATGGAAATCCAATAAATATACACCACCAGATTATATATATATTATATAATATTAACCTGCATGTAATCCGTGAATCACTTTTGAAAACAAGATCATATATATATATATATATATATGTGTGTGTGTGTGTGTACTAACCAAACGGATTCGCGAATCTACATATAAACTGTGACGCCCCCAAAATAGGTATACATCATCCATTCTGAGTCACCAGATACACGATACATAATTCAACTACAAACTTAATTATGCAACTGTCGTGTAAAAATACGACAAAACATAGCTGAGTTTAAACATGAATATTGTCCCATAGACAGTATACAAACTCAAATTCAATCCTCATTGCACTTATTATCACACTAAGTAATGAGGACTGCTAAAACAACCATCTCGAACTGTCACTCCATTCCCCAACTAGTCCCAGCTATATTCTCATTTCCTGAAGAAAAAAAACAAAAGGGTGAGCTCAACTAGCCCAGTAAGAAATATTATGACTAAGATAATGCAGAATAAATTATACTTAGCCTTCAACATTGTTAAACTGATAAAATACAATAAATATCAAGTTTAACTACAGTGGAATAAGCAATCCATTAGAAGAGTTAAGTAGAACATAATGTCTACTATCTCCTCTAGATTAAAAGTCCATCATTAATATTTCATTCCTGTAATACTCATCCACAGTTCTTTGTTATACCCAAGACAAAAAGAACTCTCATCACATGTCTTCACCTGTACCACCAAAGATTATAATTAAATCCATAATTCATATTTATAATCATGTAAATCAACAGTTTCTCCTTGTCACAAAGGCTTAATAGAACGTTTACTCAATATTCTTACCCCAAAGGCTAAAGATATTCAAATGTAATAACAATGATCATACCAATCAGTTGTCTACCTTTGCACTACGGGCCAAAGATATTCAACTACAAAACCAATGGTCATGATCATACCACTCAATTGTCTGTCAGTACACTACGACCAAAGATATTCAACTGTTAACTAATGGTCATAATCCTGCGAATCACATCATCGAATTATCCATGCACTACGGGCCAAGGATATTCGTTATTATCACTAGTGGTTATGATCATGTCATACACATGTCCATCTTTGCACGTAAGCCCAAGATATACAACTATAAAATCAATAATCAATAATTCGTCTTTACACGTAAGCCAAAGATATACAACTATAAAACCAATAATCAATAGTCCATCTATGCACGTAAGCCAAAGATATACAACTGTAAAACCAATAATCAATAGTCCATCTATGCACGTAAGCCAAAGATGACTTTCATCACAATATAAGCATGAGGATGATGACAATGATATAAGCATTAATCAAACAAAATCAAGGATAAATATTAAAGACTTTAAATTTATCCAGAGTTTAAAAATATCCAAATTGTTAACATGATACTGCTTTGTGGAGTAAAATTCAAGAATAATATTCATGTACCAAAAATAATTTGGACAGAAAAGAAATATATTTTTCGGGTGAATAGTACCCCGTGAATAGTACTTCGGGAATAGTACCTCGTAAATAGTAATTCATGAATAGTATACTGTGAATAGTACTTCATGAATAGTACCCCGTGAATAGTACTTCATGAATAGTATTTCGTGAATAGTACTTCGTAAATAGTACTTCATGAATAGTACCCCTGAGTAAATAATACCCGAGTGAATAGTAACCCGTAAATAATACTCTGAGTGAATAGTACCCAAGTGAATAGTACCCAAGTGAATAATACCTCAAGTGAATAGTAAGAAATAATAAACTTTACGAATAAGAATTAAATAACATCCCTTACGAATATTGAACGAAAATAATATTCCTTACGAATATTAAACGAAGACAATGAATATTGAACGAAAATGATATTCCTTACGAATATTGAACGAAAATAATATTCATACGAATACAAAAAATAATATCTCTTCAGAATATGAAATAAATAATACCCCTTACGACTGTTGAACGAAAATAATATTCCTACGAATATTGAATGAAGATGATATTCCTTACAAATATTGAACGAAAATAATATTCATACGAATACGAAAAATAATATCTCTTCAGAATATGAAATAAATAATACCCCTTACAACTGTTGAACGAAAATAATATTCCTACGAATATTGAACGAAGATTATATTCCTTATGAATATTGAACGAAAATAATATTCATACGAATACGAAAAAATAATATCTCTTCAGAATATGAAATAAATAATACCCCTTACGACTGTTAAACGAAAATAATATTCCTACGAATATTGAATTAAGATGATATTCCTTACGAATATTGAATCTAATATAATATTCATACGAATACGAAAAAAATAACATCTCTTCGAATATGAAATAAATAATACCCTTACCTCGTAGAAGACCGGATATCGGAGTAAAGAAGTAGCAAACTACTCTTCTTCTATCTCTCTATAAACTTCTATATATAAACTTCTCTATAATTGCTCTTGTGAGTTTTAGTGAATTGGTGAGAATAAAGGAAGAATGAGCTTCTATTTATAGGAAAATATAGTTTCGATAATTGCACGCTTTGGGGCTCAAAATATTACAGTACAATACCTTCATCTTTTCTTTCATTTTTAATTTAGTCCTGCAAGTATTATCAAACTTACACCACCTCCCCTAATAGTATATCATGCGAATCAATAGTACAATCGTGTGACTCAATAGTTCTATACATGTGAAAAAAATAATTACAGTATAGTACCTTTATCTATACCTCCATTTTTATTTTAGTCATGCAAGTATTATCAATCTTGCACCACCTCCCCTAATAGTAGATGCGTGTGAATAAATAGTTATAAGCATGTGAATTAATAGCAATTAATTCCTCATTTATCCGATTAATTATCCGATTGGTCAATATAACTTCCAGACATCCATTATTATCGAAATAGATGTCGATTTCCTGTAACACTAATAATCCTAACACAATGAAACTATCAATTTTATCTTCAATCAACATAAAATTATTCATCATTAATATTATAACTCATAATTTTTAACAACCAGGTCGTTTCTAGGAAAGAGAGGGCTTTTCGATAAGGATTTCTCCTTATTGCCAAGCAATTAGGTGACCAAACCTCTCGTCGATGTAACTTCTGCACATTGTCAATATTGAAAATAATAATATGAATAATTTTGTCATCTCAATTATTTATTTAATAATATAACATATTATACTGGTGATATTGTGACAAACAATTGAATCAATAATATGAGAGATATGATGCAAAGAATTACTATAGCAATAATTGAGTATAACCGGTGACTTCTTCACGTAAGCATCAATAATCAATACTGGTATGTCTTCTACGCAACCACGTGTATTCTTTGTATTTTTACTACCGGTAGTTCAATGGTTTAACGGTAAAAAACTTTTGCCAATTATTTTTATAAAGAGATAATTACGCTATTTTCTAACTACGACAATACTTTCGTTGTAGGGTCCACTTAATGATTGTCTTGGTCGTCACAAAATATTTCCCGATAAAAAGAATATTTCCCGACACAACGAATATTTTATAACAACTTGCTTACTTTGCAAAATTTTCAAATATCACCCTTAACTTTAAACTTTTATCAATTTAACTATTTACTAAAATAGAAAAATTGAATACTTTTATTTCATAAAATTCGGGATCTCATATAAACATACTTCAGCGAATGATTTTTTTTTAAATTTTATATAACAAAATTATGCCCAATTAAATTGTTCTAGACACATATCAATATACATATCAAATTATAATAATTAATAATTCGCAAAAAGGTTTGACTTTGATACCACTGTTAGGTTTGTAATATTCATGAACGCAATCAAATTGCATAAAATAAGCAAAAACGTGGAAAATCAGAGTTTTAAAAATTTTACAAACCATATACCCGGGTCATCCTTTATGCACAATTATTAATTAAATGAAAAGATAAAGAATATGAATCATACCCTTGAAGATTCGAGCTTCCTCAGATACGAGTTCACCTCCAAATCCTTTCGTGTTCAACTTGAATCCACCGGGTTTGGTTCCTTCCTTTGATCAACGTTAGCCACCCAAGTGTTTGGCCTCTAGAGGTGATCCACCAAGGAAGAAGAAATATTCAAGAAGAAGGGTGGTTGGCTAAACCGAAGAAGGGTGGTTGGCTAAACCCTAGTTTTCTATCCCTATAAAAAAAGAACGTACTCTCCAACTATTGGAATTGTGTATGTTGTGAAAAAGTCAACAACCACTCTCACCTATAATAAGACTCCTCTTATTTATAGATGTGGGCAACTCTCCTTAACAATTAAGGAATTGGATTTTTTTATTTAAATTAATTAAATTCCTTTAATTAATTATGCTCTCAATCTTATTAGGAATAATTAATTAAAATCTTTTAATTAGTTAGCCTCCTAATCTTATTAGGAATAAATGAGAGTACTAATATTAAATTAATTTCTAACTCTTTAGAAATTAAAATAATAATAATTGTAATAATATTAATAAGACTCCTCTTATTAATTTATATATTTAATATTTCTAAAATATTAAATAATAAATATTAAGCTATTTAATTTATTCTATCACCATAGATTAAATTAAATACACTTAACATATTATTATGATTATGCCATTAACTTCTTAAATAATTATTCTTCCTTTTATGGTGTGACCCTTTAGGTTCTCCATATTAAACCGGTTGTGAATAAATCAATTAGAACAATTCTAATCTTATTTAAATAAATAAATTAAACTATTAATTTATTTAAATAAATAATATTTATTCTAAAATAGGGATAAGCCTCCCTAACGATCAACGATTTTCCAGATAATATAGATTTCAACATTAATCATAAAAGAACCTTTGAGTAAATAGTTACCGTACAATTCAATCCTTCCACCATACAATATCCCAATTAAATATAAACATGGAATTACTGTCAAGTCTTATTTTATTTAATTATATGTATTTCAATTCTTAAATGCACAACTCCAAATAATGCAAATTAGAAACTCCTTTCTAATTTAATTCTGCCTTGGCCAAGGACTACTGGGTTTTTATTTATCGAATCACATAGGACATTTCTCTTCTTTTACTAGAAGTGGTAGATTCTTTATTGATTATACATTATCTCCATGTACAACTTATTATACCCAAGCATACCCTTTGATATACCCTAAGGGTCTTAAGGAATAAGTCAAAGTATAACTCATCATACACAAAATACTATGATGATCTCAAGTCCAAGGATCACTTGTACTACTATCACTAGAGGAATTTCTATTGATAGACAAGTAAAACTCCATTAGGTATTCCTTAGTGAGCCAATGCTCAATTGAACTTATTCTCTAATAAGCACCTACATACTTGCTTTAGTATCTCCACACAAATGATCATGAGATCAATCATCCTCATCCAATGAGCAAGCAACGTATGTACCAATCTATCCGGATTCACTAATCCCCAATTTAGTAATCCAACGATTGGGAACTATTTTAGTTTTAAGCTTTTTAAGAATTTAGATCTCATTAGAATGATCATCATCATTATTCTAAAAGCATTGCTTAAAACTATGGGTTTATCACATATTATAAAACAACATCATGTAGATAATTAAAAGTCTTTAATTAATTAATACTTTTTATTAATAAATAAATAATATTGTTACAAAGTATATGCTTTATCATCAAACATGATTGGCTTGTGTGCATACTACTTTCACAAACCCCTTTCCTAGACAGAACTTCTTTAGACATTGCCAATAATGCTATCTAATAATATTATTCAAATAATATAAATTATTGATTTGATAATGGGAAATACTGTGCAATGACAATTATTGAAACAATAATAATATAAAATATCAACGCAACAATTATTGAATCAATAAAGAAAAATATTGAACAGTAATTACTATAACAATTATTGAGTAGTGCCTTCTTACGTAAGAATTAATAATTCAAAATACTGTAATACCTGTGTCATCTTTGTGCAACCACGCCATTCATCGTATTTTAACCACCGTATTCTATTAAAGATTATTAATTCAGTAATAACTACGCCGTTATTTATAAAAACTCAAACTTGTCATTTTCTTCATCCGACAATTATTTTGTTATAGGGCCCACAAATGGTTGCGCCGTCGTACGAATATTTCCCGATAACAAGAATATTCCACGACCAAACGAATATTCCCCGACAAAAGATAAATATTTTATAACCACTTGCTTATTTTGCAAAATTTGCACATTTCACGCATAACCAAAGTATTATATCAAATTAACTACTTATTATTTCAAGATAATGAATAGAGAAAATTCAATTTTATTTATAATAAATTGGGGTCTTACATATATAGTATGTTAATAATTTTTATGGGTTTGTTGTTGTGTGTGATCTATTTAGTTTATGAGACTATTCTTCATTATTTGTTGTTGGTTGTGATATTTGGTTTATAGTTTAAAAACATATAGGGGAAACAACCTAAATTCATACTGTATGGTTTTAAAAAAAATTTGGCAACTGCAGTTTAATACTGCAAAGCCCGTAAGAACCATCTAGGGACTTGTGAAAAATATTTACATTTAACATTTGCAGTTTAATACTGTGGAGCCTATAGAATTTAAACGACAACATTTTGGCTAGACCTAGCATCCGCAGTATTAAAACTGCAGACTGGAGCAGTATTAAATAGCGGACTGGAGATTTTAACTCTAAGCCTGAAACGACGTCGTCCCGTATCATAAAGGAGTTAGAGTCCGCAATTTAATACTGTGGACGATATAATTTTTTAAAGAGGGATATTTTGGTCATTTGTCCCATCTGAAGTATTAAACTGCGGAATACTAAAAATTAAACTACGGACGGAAACAATATAAATCGTTAGATATCCTGATGGATAATCGGGATTTGTGGTAAGGATACACTTTTTTTTTACAACGTTAGCTATGGATCGACTCTATATATATATATATATATATATATATATATATATATATATATATATATATATATACGGTTTGTCTTAAGCTTACCCTTATATAACATACCTCATATACCCCTTTTAATGATTTTTCGAGGCGACGATTAGATTCTATCGGTCCGCTAAAAATTAAAACGACGGATCTATATATAGCGACGGACCGAATCGTTGTCCGGTCCGTTGCTAAAAAAGGTATGCAAGGTATGTTAGATAAGGGGTAAGTTTAACATCCGAACCGTATGTATATATAGAGCAAGGATCAAGAGCATTCCCCTTATTTAGCATTCTTCCTTAAATAACATTCCTTTATTAAAACAACGTCGTTTTGGAGGTTCTTTTAAAAAATAAGTGGGGTCGCGGGTGATATTTTTGTAAATAAAAGGAAAGCAAGTGGGATCACTCTTTTTTAAGAACTTCCAAAACAACGTCGTTTTAATAAAGAAGTGTTATTTAAGGAAGAATGCTAGATAAGGGAAATGCTCTTGATCCTTGCTCTCTCTCTATATATATATAGTCCGAATCTTACAAGCTCACTTTATTCAACTCATTCGAGCTCACCCTCTTTAATGACGGACTGATTAATCTGATTCGATTTAATACAACCGTCGTTTATACTTTTAAGCGACGCTTATATGTTGTTCGTCGCTAAAATTATAGACGCAGTTTACTATAGTAATTCGAACCGCTAAAAAGGGGTGAGTTTGGAAGCTAGATAAATAAATGGTTAAAGATCCGGACCAGATATATATATATATATATATATATATATATATATATATATTTTGTTATATTGTTATATTGTTATATTACTTGCCATGTCACCTATCTAGGCACCGCGGCTGACGTGGCAATACTACATCCTCGTAGACGCATTACACCTTATCCAAGAAAATAAAAAAAAAAGAAAAAAACAAGAAGAACTAAAACTGAATCCAAACGGACGGTCAGAATGGGTTGAAAAGAGAAATGACCGCTTCTGCTGTTGCTTCCTCTTCTTCTTTCACCTCTCCCGCTGCCTTTCTCCGCCGTAGAAGACGGAGCTCTGGCTGGTACGACCACCATTCAGCCACCGTCTTGCCACATCGCCAACGCCTACTTTCAGTACGAGGTTATGATATTTATATATTAATGTGTCCTAGTTAATGCATTATATATTGTACTATTGTGCTGAAATAGTTGTACTTTGCTCTGGCTATGTTGAAAATTGCTTTGGGCAAATTGCATATCTCTGTACGTTGTACCTAGTTAATTATACAATCTGCATAAATTTGTTGTCATATTTACCTATACTTTTTAAATAAAATCAAGCAAATGTGTTTTCAGCTAGTAGTACTAGTACTAATAAATGTGCCCCATTACCTCAAAGAAGATGGAGAAATAAAATGGGATTCTTTTTGACCTCAGAATTTTATTTCACGCAATCCACAAGATTTAATAAGAAATCAATATTTCACGATCAAGGGATAAAGTAATTGTTTAGATTTTTTTGAAGTGTGATGTCAACGGTTGTCATTTCAATTGCAAACCTTTACATTATTTTGTAAATTGAAACACTGTTTGGTTCAAATATGGTCGAAATATCATGTATCGAAATATCAAAACCTCTGACCTTCGAATCATAAAATTACAAAGTATTCATGTAAAGTTTAATTTTTTAAACCACCATGGCGTTTAGGCGCAATGAATCGTTGAGGCGTAATGTGAAACCCGGACGTCTTGATTTTGATCCCGCTAGCAACATTTGTTAAACTTCATGGGCGTGGTAGGGTACGGTTTTTGGTAAAGCCATGTCTTAGGCGAGCCTGCGTAAGCTTCGGTCCGGTGGGAGAGATTAGTCCGATCATGTTGGGAAACTCCACATTATCAACAAAAAAAAAAAGAAAAAAAAAGGGTAATTTTCGTAAAATTTCGATAACTGGGTATAACGATTTCAAAACAAATAAAAGAGAAATCTCATCATAACGTAGCGGTTTCGGACCAAATAAAGGAGAAATCTGAAATCATGGTGTAAAGGAGAGAAAACCCACAAAAAAAAAATTAATTTGCTAAAAGCTATAAAGGGAGACCACAAAAGAGAAATAACTTTTCTCTATAAATTATACATATGTAGTACCTAGTTAAGTATACCAAAAAAAATATAAAAAATGTACTTAACATATAATTAATTAAGCTAAATTATTATTAAATTATACTTGTATAGTTCATAGTTAATTACAACTTAAAAAAAGTGCACTTAAAATGTACTTAGTTCAATTAAATTATGCAGAACATGTGTGCTCAACCATTTGAGTCAAGACAACATAAATATTAATTTTATTCAAACATAAAATTGATTAAACATATATTTGGAACGTCTGTTTTATAATTTAGACAATATTGTGTGCACTAGATAATACTTTTTTTTAAACTTTATTGATTCCTCTTGTTTTTTTTATTATTTAGAATTTTTTCATAACTTTTTTACTGTTTTTGAAGCTCCTAACTAGCTAACGATCCATATCACCCGATACCTATACCAAAAAAGTGATATCAAGTCAAAAAATGGTCTTTTCGAAACTAGGTCGCTACTGCGACTTTGAACCATGCTTGGTACAAAACCATTAGATGACCTTTCACTTCATCAAAACTGCTAAAAGTTAGGTCAATCATTTTAGTCCCAAAAGTAATGATTCTTCATTATCTCCGTGAATCACCGTATCCCCTGCTACTGAATACTCTGATTCTTGGGGATTCTCTCCTCCTTTGTAACTAATGTGTTTTGAATTATCTATGATTAATTTTGTTATTGTTTATGACTTTATTTTTATAGAATATGAAACTTATATGGTTTGCTGGATGTTTGTTGTTTTTCTCGTAAAATATCTATTTTGTTGAATGTTTTATCATATATATATATATATATTTATATATATACATATATAAGTTTTCACATAAATATATACAAATTCAGTAATAAAATAGGTGTCGAATCCCCCAACACCTGAATCCTCATCTTTTAAAATTTGGCGAATCGTAATGATACACCAGTATCCACGCACCTGCATCCGTACTTCTAAGCATTTTACTAATGTCTTGTTTAGAAATTAAATCAGATATTTAGGATCAATAAATTACCTAGTGTATGTGCAAACTGTTAACTATGGTCAGTGTGCTTGTTGCAGTGCATCACTAGCATTTCTTAGAGAGAATTTAATGACATAACAATTACAATGGTGATTCGTTAGAAATGTAAACCATCTTACAAATATAGTGTAATTGGCATAAGCTATACATAGTGTTATGATAAGTTGCTGAACTCTAACAGTGTGGTGCAAGATATTGCATAAATAACTTCTAATTTTTAGCGTCTTAACAATGGATTAGTATCATTTTTACCATCTTTAAAAGATCTCGTAATATAATGTGCTGCTTCAAGTTATAGAAACTGGAACAAATGTGTAAGACATGAAATAACAATTCGGCTTACCGAATGTATCATTGTTACAGATTTGCAAAGCTAGTTGTCCCTCTTGTTTGGACATTGTGCATCATAATACTGTATTTTATAGTTTACATATGGTGTTTATTGACTTTGAGAAAGCGTATAATAGACTTCCAAGAAATGCTCTTTAGTGGGGCTTCTGAAAAGAAAAAAGTGTCGAGGAAGTATGTTGATGTGATTAGGAACATGTATGATGGCGCAACTACTTGTGTAAAGACTTGTGATGGCATGTCAAGTGACTTACCAATCACAATATGAGTACATCAAGGGTCAGTGTTAGCCCATATTACTTTTTGGCTTAGTTATGGACGAGATACTGAAAGATATTCAGGATGAGGTGCCTTGGTTTATGTTGTTTACAGATGATATTCTGTTAATTGATGAGACTAAGGAAGGCGTTAATGATACGTTGGAGATTTGGAGAAGTACATCGGAAGCAAAAGGGTTCCGATTAAGTCGGAGTAAGACAGTATTTGAAGTGCAAGTTCAGTGTTGTTAGAAGAAGAGATGTGAGCAGTGTAAATATGTATTCGAGGCTGGAGGTGCCTAAAAAGTATGTATTTAGATACCTAGGATCAATATCGCTGAAGGGGAGATATTGATGGGGATATGAGTCACATGATTAGAGAAACCCTTGAAGGAAAATTTTATAGGGTGACAATGAGGCTAACAATGTTATAAGAAGCTGAGTAGTGTTAGGCAACCAAGAAGAAACATGTGCCTAAGATGGGAAT
Organism: Panax ginseng; assembly: GCA_020205605.1. Classification (NCBI taxonomy): domain Eukaryota; kingdom Viridiplantae; phylum Streptophyta; class Magnoliopsida; order Apiales; family Araliaceae; genus Panax; species Panax ginseng. The sequence goes on along the minus strand of CM035139.1, from coordinate 84,074,237 downwards.
ATTGAGAAGAGAATATTAAGGTAGATGTGTGGGTATACAAGGTTGGATTAGAAATGAGGACATTCAAAAGAAGGTTGGAGCGGCACCGATTGAGGTGAAGATAAGTGAACATCGGTTTGGTTTGGTCATCCCCAGCGTCGTCTTGTAGATGCATCTGTGAGGAAAGGGATTAGGAGGAAGATGTAAGAGGAGGGAGGGGGAGACCAAGACTTAATTGGGAGAAATTTGTACAAAGAGACATATAGGAGAGAGATATTATAGAGACCTTGGCCTTGGATATGAAGGAGCGGGGGAGGTTAATTCGCATGCCAGAGGACGAGTAGCTTGTAACACTCTTTGATGGTTGGTTTGTTTGTTATTATTATAATTATTATGTATGTATATATATATATATATATATATATATATATATATGTATATATATATATATATATTACGTTTTTTATTCTCTCTTTCTTTTTTTTCCCTTTTTCTTTTTACTTTACCCTTTTATTGATTTGCTTTTTAGTGTCCTTGATATATGTTTGCATATATTTGCAATTCATTTCAGCCTACTCCAACTAGCTTAGAACAAAAAGGCTTTTGTTGAGTTGTATGATGCAGTCACTTATAATTCATAAAAATGAGTTTTCTCCTAATCATACCTTTTCAGCACTCTATTTAATCAAATTTTATATTTTAATGCAGTTACAAATGATTCTAGCAGAATTGAGTTGTCTCCTGATGCTACCTCTGAAAAATCAGAGGCTGACAAAATTGTTGATGGTATGAACTTTGGTGAGCTCTGCAATGAGTTTGAATGCATCAGCAGCCCCTCTGTTGAAGCTACAGCTAGACAACTCGCTCGTGATATCCTTGAGCTGCGGCAAGGAAATCGTGCCCTTGGTACCTTTGCAGTTTCTGTCAAATACAGCGTAACCTTCTTGCTTAGGCTCTATTTTATTATGTTAGATAACAATTGGTAACACCTCTTTTAAGTATTTCTGTTGGTTGTTCTCTTGCCAACAAAATTGATTATAAGAAAGCTAAAAGAAAAGAAAAGCACTTAAGATTTTTATTTTTAATGAGTACCTGATATTTTCATGATATGAGTTTTAAAATATTAGGTATTAAAGGTGAGCACTTATTTTTTTCACGAAGTACTTTAAACTAACCTTGGAATTTTAATTTTAGTTTTAGTTTTTTTAATTTTAATTTTTTTTACTTTTTCCCCCTGTTTCTCTTGAAATCCAAGTTGTGGTGTAGAAATAACTTCCAATGAGATTTTATTTCTTGGCAAACTTTATCATATATTTTGGTTTTCTTTTCTTACTTTTGATAGATATCGTGATATGCTGGAGTAAATTTGAACCTAAATCTTGCTTTCAATAATCACTAGTAAAAGACACATGCGATGAGCGTGACCTACAAAGTAAATAATTATCTTCTTAACTATGGGAGGTAGTTATATCTTTCAAGGGGGTGGTTATTATTTTTTATGTGATTTTAAGATTATTTCTGTGTTGCCAACTGTCAAATTAATAGGGATGTTATATCAAACATACCAGCCATACCAAACTTAGCAATTGACTCAATAAGTAGTATAGATGTTTAATAAAAATCACTGTCTTCCCTTCACTATCCTTATCAAGAATTGGAGTGATATAAAAGATTTGATTTGTAAATTTTCATTATTATTTTTATTTTTTTGGTTCATGTTGGTGTGGCTAAAAGAATTAAACTTTATTCAAAACATTCAATAGTCATTCTTATTATGAAACTATATGCAGGATCCAGTTAGAAGTTTTACTGGTCGGGAGAAATACAAGAGACCACTATGGGCAACTGATGCTCTCGATAAACCCACAGTGGTGAGATTTATTTTGTACTTTGGTAACATTTTCTGTTGTTGTAGAGCCTTTTGTTTTGTCAAAACCAAATATAAGTCAAAAATATATGGTGCTTTCATATCTTATATCCTTCTTTCTCTCTACCAGTGTTCTAAAAATTTCCGTCTAGGTCCGATTAATCCACGCCTACGCGCTAAGTGGTCGTCTACCGCCTTGATTTGGCTAGGCGCCTAGGCCTGCCTAGGTAGAATCAGACCTCTACTTTGAAGCTTTACAATACTTAATGAATTTGTTAAGGCTTAAAAGTTTTTTTTGGTAATGTTTCATGTAAATATATATTTTGTATAATATAACAAGTATATACAATAGAAAAATAAATAAATGAGATCGCCTAAGCCGCCTAGTTCCGCCTAACGATTTTTAGAACATTGCTCTCTACTCCTGAAAAACGTGTGATATCTATTTGACTACCTATAAGGTTCCCCTCTTTTCTCTTCTTTTTCTTGCTGCTCTTTCTTTGTGTGTGCATGCGCGTCAGTCTTGTCTTCCACAAATTAGGTTGGTGTTTGTCTAATGCAGGATGTATGCACAAGGAATAGGGAATATATATAGGTGTGGTTTCCATATATTGTTAATTAGGTTTCTTTTATGTAGGTTTCTAACATTGGTAATTAGAAACTATGTCATTTACTTACCTATTGTATCTAGTTGTGTAGTTTGAGTTGGTTTTAGGTTAAGGTTATTCTCTAATTTGGAATACTAGTAACAAGGGTACAAGGCTTTCCTATTAGCTTACAAAAAATGATGTAATTCACTATGACTTTAACAGATTTTCCTATCATAGAAAGCTAGTAATGAAGAAGCAAAATTGCCTTCCAAACTATTGATTTATTTTTTAGGGTTCCACAAAACTCTGTTTTATTCTCTATCCACCTTTTATTTTGTTCTGTATCAATTTCCTCTTGAGCTAAAACCAATCTCGAGTCTATCTCAATTAACTTTAACATAATTAAATTCTTCATAAATATGCCACACCCCTTATTCTTCATTGCCATTCCTTAAATTTGTCACTAAATTTCATAGCCCAACAACACAGAGTTCTAAAACCATTAAATTCTCAACGTGGCTAATGCTTTTCACAAACACAGTCCATCACTTCTTCAGATCCCTTGATGCATCACATCACCATTGTAGCCGGGAAGCCTTCAGTCATTGGGGATCTAACCTAAAGTTCCATCAACTTGCTTACACTACTTAAAGGATGAGAACTGTATCAAGAAGTTGTGACAAAGCAGAAATAAAAGCCAACCTCAAGACCCAAATAATTGAAAAATGAAATTGAAGAAGGGAAAGCTGAACAGGAGAATGATGTAACAAGATATTCGGTGTTCTGAGTAGTTTCACTCAAGATCCAAGTAATTGAACTTCCTTTTTTGACACCGTGTACAGTACACTAGAAACTGCTGATATTAGTTGTCATCCTTTTCTGTTTTGGAAGGTCATTCCACCATGAAGTTCCAAAAGGACATCAACTTCCCATGGGTATTTTTTTTTTTTGGGGATATATCTCCTCCAATATTGAATGTTGGGGAAAATGATTCAGGATGTATACCTAAGGAATTAGAAAATTACACAAATTTTACTTATGATATTAGTTGGGATAATATTAGGTTTCTTTGGTGTAATTTTTGGACATTGGGGAGTATTAGGTAATGATTCTATTTATTTGCCTAGTTTAAGTTCGTTTTTGTTCTAGTTATTCCGTAATTTGAAATACGAGTTCTAGGAGTACAAGGTTTGTTAATAGCCTGCAATACGATGTAATCCCCTCCTACTGTGATTGAGTTGAATATTAACTGAGCAAGCTATAAGCGTTCAATATTTTTCACAAGGAAAAAGAAATTTGATCTGCAGGGTAATTACCTTGCAAAGGTTCCAGAATCTTTTTATTCTGATATCTCCTGCCTTTTTTCTGGTTACTCCTCTCTTTTCTTTCTTTTTTCCCCCCCTTTTTCGTTAGTTCAAGTCACTGCTTACTCTTTAACTTGCCCGACATCAACTTTGTTCTACTTGACTTGAGCAGTTGTACATTTTACGTTTTACAAATTTCAGATGGCTTAGATCAAATGCTCCACATATTATTTATTTTTTGTTTATCTATGTTATGTTTCCTTGCCAACTTTAGTGACAATTTCTTTACTTCAAGCCTTCCTTCTTAAGCGTTAAAAAAGAGAAACATGGTTTTTCTTAAACCCCCCCCCCGGTCTCTGGTATTTGCAGAGTGTGCAGGAAATGTCAATGTTATCAACTAGTGTGCTGAATATCAAGTGGACACTAAAAGGGAAGTCTAAATCTTTGCTTGCTGGAATAGGAGGTGATGTAATTGTAAAAATAAATTCTAAATTCACTCTGAACCAGATTAGTGGCCAAGTGATTGAGCATGAAGAGTTTTGGGATTTATCAGCTTCATCAGCAATTGCTCAGGCATACTTTTGGTCATCTCGGCGTCTTTTCTCAACAGTTGAGTTTGTAAAAGATTTCACCAACTCTGTTAAGGACTTGTCAAGCGGTTTCCAACTGAAAAGAAAATATGGAGGTGTATCCCGATCCTACTGGCGATCCCACAAAGGTCATTCTTCTTTAAAATGCATCTTTTCTTTCCATTTCAGAGTCATTCCAGCTTTTATCTTCATGGATATATATATATATATATATATATATATATATATATATATATATATATACACACACACGTATTTGAAAATTCCTTCTCGTTATATTAAAAATATAACAACCTGATTCAAGAAGAAAGCTATTTAGATACAGGAAACAATTAAATCTGAACAAGTATACCCTGTTCACTTAAAATTATTCTAAAAAGGTAGCTTCTTGATAAACTGTGGATCAAATTTTCTCCTCATATCGAATTATTTTTTGTTATTTGCAACATATTCTCCCCCCAACACCACCTTTTTAGTGGAATTGTATGATAATATGATTCAGCGAACATCACTTGAAGTGGGTCAACAAACATGTTGGATTATCTCTTTACCCCAAAAGCTTGATATTAGGTCACTCCATCGCATTTCTAAATTTATCAACATTCTTAAATTATTTCGTTGTGGGATTTATGTGTAAATGTCAACAATCTACATCTTTTATTTGAATATCCATCACAAGACAATGTCGATGATCCACCCAACTCAATTTTCTTTGCTTCATTGCACGGAGGACGTGACGTGGAATCAACTTAATACTTGGGTGCATCAAACCATGAGCTCTGATATCACTTGTAGGGGAATTATATAATTTAGACAACATCACTTGGAGCGTACACCTCTGTTGTCTAAACCAACAAGCATGTTGGATCACCTCCTTACCCAAAATCTTAAGTTATTAGGTTGATGCTCTATCATACAACCCATCAACATTCTTAAATTCTACCAATGTGGAATTCATGTGAAAATCCCAACGGCCCCCCACTCTTTTTATCCCATGTCTACAGCCTACCGTCCATATTTCATTCTTTGCAGAGATACCTACAGATCATTTGCAATTAACTGCTAATTTTTAAATTCCTTCCTGAGTTTTCATTCCGAGTGTTTCAATTAATTTATCCCATATGAGAATCTTTACTGGGCTTGGATTATTAGTTGCTACTTCTTCCACCACTCTCATTTTAGATGTATTTTATGTAATTCTTTTGTTGAAGAACAAACAATCTAAAAAATTAATTTCTTACCAAACTATTTTGAAACAAATTTTGGAATGTATGTTTTTCTTCTATTACAACATTATGGGACTTTTCTTGAGTTCTCTTTTGAGGATTTCGTATTTAACTTTCTATTATCTATTTTCATCATTATATTACAACATAGTACGGTTAAATATGTTTAGATATTCCGTATGTAGAATTTAGAGGCTTATACTACCATATAACAGCATATTTTTCTCTATACTGAGAATCTATATATGATTTTGTAGAAGAGGAAATATTAACATGACTGGCAAACCAGAATGTTATTTTAGGGCACTGATATGTTCACATGAAAATATGATAGGTTCATTGTGTGAATAGTGAGTAGGTCCCACTGTATTGAATATTGGCTAGCTAGTACTTTCATCTTTTATCTACTGGATTATGAAACTATAAATTTTTGCACAAGAAAGTACTTTCTAATTATTATTATTATTTTTTTTTGCTTCAGTTCTTCCAAAGAGATGACAGCTTCCAAAGAGACGCATACCAAATTGCTCTAGTTCTGGCACTTCTGTATTTTGTGGTACAGTTCCTGAAGACTACCTTGTAAAACTTGCATATTTTACATTCATATTGGTATAATTGTAATTATTATTACATACAACATTGATCAAGTATATATTGCATATGGAATTTTTATTGAGTACCTATGAGTTTATAAGAAGAAAATGAAAGTTGTAAGGAAAAAGGAAAAGGAAGTCGTGCTTTTCAAGTTATTGTAACATGCCATGATATGTCCAAAAAATAAAAATGAAAAACACTTATCCAAAGTGACTTGTTTGTTTTCGTTCTTCATATTTTCATATTTTTAGGTCATATGACTTGTGTGTCTTGATACAAGAAATAATAACCAGGGAAAGAAAATAGATAAAAAGGTGACAGATTATTATGATGCCCTTGCCTTTTTGTCATTATTCAAATCCTTTAATCTAACCCATCGTTTTGAATTAATAAAATGGCGAAATGATAAGTCATATTGATGAAATGACAAAGTTGACATTAATGAAAGGCCTCTGCCTCATCTCATTTATGCGTACACATGAATTAAGATCAACTCACCTTAGAATTAAGATTAACTCACCTTAGCCCCTATTTGATCCTATGTATTGTTGTCTGGTAATCCTTATTTATTCACAAGGTTTACGGTAAAAAGAAAGAAACGGGAGATGAGACACCATATTAGGACTCTCTCTCTCTCTCGTACATATACACACACACATTCATAGCCAAATATATGGGTGGGAGTTCCCCATCCATCCAAAACAAATCTCACTTTTCATTTCTGTTAGATTCAAAACCGCATAAGTGTTATGCGAATGATGGACCCTATCTACTCTATCTTCGATCGACGCCGTAATTTTTACCGTCCTCTTCGTTCTTGTCTTTTGGTGTTCTCATGTTAGGTGAGATTTGTTTGACAAAATAAGTTGTGAAAAGGTCCGACATTTATATGTTGACGATTTGACTGTAAGAGTCATCAGTTGGTTTTTTAATGGTTGTACCAACACAACTGAAAAAAGATTTGCTTATTGACCCAGTGATGTGACACTGCTAAACGAGTCTGTGAAATCGAGATTCATTAGGGTCCGAGGACTTGCTTATGCGGAGGGAAGGTGTTAGGCTCCCCCTGACATCCGTGTTACCATGGTGACTGTGACGCCCCCAAAATAGGTATACATCACCCATTCTGAGTCGCCAAATACGTGGTACAGAAATAACTACAACTCTTATTATTACAATTGTCGTGCAAAATACGACAACACACATACTGTGAGTTTAAATACAAATATTGTCTTCTAGACAATATCCACACTCAAATAAGTCCTTATTACATTTATTGATACACTATTTTACAAAAATAGTGAAGACTGCTAAAACTGTGACGCCCCCAAATTCGGGTATCTTCCAACCCGACATATGGTGCTCCACTATACTAATATCCATACAATCATTCCATTGAAATACAACCAAATGAATATAATTACTATCTTCTTATTACAATCAAAGTATAATCCTTCCCAGGTTCATAACTGATTACATCGTTAGTTGTTCATAATGTAATAATACATACAAACATACTAATCTATTACACAATGGCTAAGCATCCATCTTAGCTTTGGCCTTATCTCTCTTAGCATTCTCAGGACGTTCATCCTTAACTGCAGTTATATAATTCACGCAAGAAGTGAGCATGACAGCTCAACAAGTTTAATAAAGGATAACAATAATACCACATTCGTGAATTATATAACAATTCCTACATAACTGAACAATAGTTATGAAGTATCATGAAACAATAATACTTTAACAGTTCATAACATCAATTCCCAAAGTATAGAATAGATTAGGAATTACGAACCGGTCCGATAGACCATGAATGCGATAACTTTCAGTTTTCATACTTGAAAAGGATTTCACAAAGACTAAGGTCATTACGTCGCGTTACTTACGAAAGCACTTCTAGGTGATCACTTATTGTACTCTATGTTGATCAACACTCATTCATTAAACGTATTTACGTTTAATATTTTAACAAACTCGCGTGCCCCATCGAATAATCGATGAAAAATACTTTTGTTTGTTCATGACAAACCTTACCTTCACGTCCGTACCAATTACTTGGCATAGGATAGCGTTAACATTTCTATATAGAAAGATATGAATCATAATCAATCTATATCTTACGAATAGTCTAGCCGAGTTAAAATCTAGCATCGACCCTTTCTTTAAAACCAATCGTGCAATTCAGTTCAACGAATCACATAAAACTTGGCTAACTAGAAAGTTAGACAAACGTTAAGAAAACTTGCCTTTCAGCGTCTTCAAATAACTTAATCGACTGACCACAACCTTTACAGAATCTACATGATATATTCTCATAACACACTGTAATTAGCTAACAAACAAATGTTCACATTGTTTTACCAACTTCTTTCTCTTCTATGTCTTAATTAACTTAATATCAATAATAAAGTCAACTTGACTTATTACACTTCGTCCCGGCTTATTAACCAACTTACGTTATTAACCGGACTCGAACATTGTTGATAAAGTACCAACCTCGTTCATCATTTATAACTCATTAACATGCATTCAATTCCTAAGTTCAATACCATATACCTTAGTATAGGTAGTATAGGAATAGCTTTAATACACTTATGAAGTGTACAAACATTACCCCTATAGGTCCCTGAACAATTGAAGTTCAAAACCTAAGTCAATATCCAAAGCCTAACACTCATCATGGCTGCCAAGGCCATCCTAATACTAGGATAAGGCGGCGACGCCAGCGATGTAACAAGGCTCCGGTCTCGTGGCCATGCATGAACGATGGCAATCGAACGCCATTTAGCAGTGGTCAAATACATTGTGCGGTGACTGCATTGTAAAATTTACACTATGTCCGGTGTTCAAGCTACCAGACCTCGATCTCGAACTTCAACAATTTTGAAAAATTTTGTGAAATTCTCGGGGCCGTAACTTCTTCGTTATAAACCCGATTTGGTCCGTTCAAAAGCCTACACGTCATAAATGACATACTCTACGCGTTCATATAAGAATTCGACACTTTTGAATCTAATAACTCAAAATTAACTATTGAGTTCAATTTCTAAACGTTCGTAAACGTTACTAAGCGTTCAATGCTCGTTTTCTTCATTTTAAGTCGAAATCCGACGATTCTTGAACCCACAACTCTTAATTACCCTATCTCACGTGTTGACATTGAAAAACAACGTTTTCAAGTCTCACGTCAACTTTCGACCTCCAATCCGGAATTTCAACATTTTCGACGTTTAACGTCTATTTACGCAAAATTCGCCATAACTTCGTTACTAGGATTTTCTAAGCCAAATCACATGGAATACTCCATGGATTTCATATCTACATCCTAACCAAGCAAGATGCATATATTGACGTATTGATGGAGTTCAATCGTTTATAAACAATCGATCTCAACAAACAATATTTTCATGGTTTGAAACTATAACGAACCCTATGATTCTTATGATCTCATGACTTATAGAGATTGAATCTATGGTAAGTCATCTTTAATCAACTATACAAGACATATACCACCCATTTATGATCCTCCAAGATAAAAGAAAAATCAAAAGAGATGGAAATGAAAGATAAGAGATATTACCTCAAGAACTCTTATGAATCTCTTGAAAACTCTAAGTCCAATCTTCCAAAATATATGTTGTGTGTAGTTTAGCTCTCTTTCTCTCTCAAAAAATCTAGGTTAGGCAATTGAAAAACTCTCAAATGGCCAACCTTGCCTTCTTATTTATAGGAAAATAGAATGGAGGGCAATATGAACATTACATTCCCCACCTCCTTACTATTCACACTTGGTCACCAAGTAAAATGCTTGGTGACCAAGCCTTATTCTTGGCTTGCACACCAAGGTGGCCGGCCCACCCATTGCCATGGGTCATCCCATGGGTTGCCCCATGGGTTTTACCCATTCGGTGACCCACTGGTTAGATCCACGGTTCGGTTTTTATGCATTGGGCTTAACCAACCTAATATTGGGCCTTGAATTGGACTTAACCAACTAATCCCTTGGGCTTGCTCATTTAATTAATTGGATTAATTAATAATCCAACTCAAATGAATTAACATTAAGTCTTAACTTAATTCTATACCACGAATCGTATTCCATACGTATAATTCACGTATTCTCTCCGTATACTACTCGTACAATAATCGTATTGTACTTCGTATTTACTCGTCGTATTATATATAGATACTAAATATTACCATAATTGTATAACACTCGCTTTAACTATAACACAATTCTTCTACAAATTTCATTTCCTTCTCGGAAATCAATATACTCAACCCTTAGGTTTTAAGTCCGCAGGCAAAAACTTCATTTGCCATAAATGAAATATTATCAGATATTTCATCTTATCTCGATATTCTATCATTATGCGTTTCTCAGAATTTCAAAATAATTCCCCAAACAAAAACGGATGAATAGTGTTTTTACAGAAATTTCTCAAAAAATATTTATTTTCGTCTTGGAAATTCTAAACAATTAATTCTAGCACGTAGCCAGATTACGAACCATATAAACACATTCTAGGTCATAGAACGACCTTCACATAGCTTACTCACATAATAAATCAATTAAATTCATTTAATTCACATAATCAAATAAAAATTTAATTGTCATAGAAATCCGATTTTCTCGGGCGTTACAAAAACAACTGTCTAGGACCATCATTCTTTACCCCGACTGGTTCCTGGTACATTCTCACCTCCTGAGAAGAAAAATGGAACAAAAAGGAAAAGGATGAGCTCAGCTAGCCCAATAAAGAATATTATGACTAAGATAAAGAACAACAATTTATCGTTAGCCTTCAACAAATCACATAAAATATAATGGACAACCAGTTTTAGATCAATATTCGCAGCGGAAATAACAATTCATTAGAAGAGTTAAGTAGAGAATAAAATCTACTATCATCTATGAATTTAAAAGTCCATCATCAATATTTTATCCCTGTAACATCAATCAATATACATCTTGAATCAAATATTCATCTTTGCACTCTTCAGGGCCAAAGATATTCATTTATATCACCAGGATTGGTCATGTTCATCTCAACACCTGTACATCTTTGCACTACGGGCCAAAGATGTTCATTTGTATCACCAGTTGGTCATCTTCATCTCAACACCTGTACATCTTTGCACTACACCGATTTTTTTAAAAATAAAAGAAAGCAAGCCAAGCTTCTCACCTCCTAACATCTTCACGTGTTTATATATATATATATATATCATAATAATATTATTATTTAACAATTATAATATATTATAATAATATATATCAATGAATATTTTATCAGAGAAAAAAAATTGCCAAACTTTCAACAAATAATTCATACTAAAATTCCTTCATTTATATCCACAAAATAAATCAACAAATAATATCACAGAATCACAATAATGACAACTGTGCCATTTCCGGAAAGAGGGGCTTTAGATAAGGATTTTTCCTTATTGGCGCCATGAATTAGGTGACCAAACCTCTCTCGATGTAACTTTCTAGACATTGCCAATAATACTATCTAATACTATTATTCAAATAATATGAATTATTGATCCGATAATGGAAAATGTCATGCGATAAAATTATTGAAATGATAATAATATAAAATATCAACGCAAAGAATTATTGAATCAATTAAATAAAATATTGAAGCGGTAATTATCTGTAACAATTATTGAGTAAAGGCCTTCTTATGTAAGTATCAATAATTCAATAATCTTGCAATAAATCTGGTAGCTACCTTTTGTGAAACCACGCCAGACATCAGTATTTTAACGACTGTGTAATCCAACAAAGGTTAACTTGAGAATAATTACGTTTATTATTTATAAAAACTCAAACTTGTCGCTTTCTTCATCCGAAGCGGTTATTTGTTATAGGGCCCACAATGATCAAGGCTGTCGCATTTAATATTCCCCGACAACAAGAATATTCCACGACCAAATGAATATTCCCCAACAACAATGAAAATTTTATAACCACTTGTTTATTTTGAAAAATTTACACATTTCACCATAACCAAAGTATTATATCAAATTAACTCCTTATTATTTCAAGATAATGAATAGAGAAATTTAATTTTATTTATAATAAGTTGGGGTCTTACAACCTCCCCTCATGAAATTTCATCCTCGAAATTGACGTATGTACCTGGTGTTTCGAAAAGGTGAGGGTACCTCGCTTTTATTTCCGATTCCAACTCCCAGGTTATTTCTTCAATAGCATGGTTCCTCCACAAAACTTTAACTTATGGTATAACCTTTGTTCGTAGGACATGCTCTTTCCTATCCAATATCTTGACAAGTACCTCCTCGTACGTTAAATCTTCGGCTATCTCGTCTGGTTCTAACATAATAATGTGGTTTGGGTCTTTCACATATTTACGAAGCATAGATATATGAAAAATATTATGAACACGAGACATGCTTGGAGGTAATGCGAGTCTATAGGCCACATTTCCTATTCGGTCAAGAATCTCAAATGGACCAATAAATCGTGGATTGAGCTTTCATCTCTTCCCAAATCTTATAACTCCCTTCCATGGAGCAATACATAACAGTACATGATCTCCAATATTAAATTCCACATCCTTTCGATGAAGATCCGCATAACTCTTTTGTCGATCCTGTGCCGTTTGTATACGTTGTCTAATTATTTAGATCTTTTCTGTAGTCATATGTACCAACTCTGGTCCCAATAATGTTGCTTCACCCACCTCATCCCAACATACTGGAGAGCGACACTTTCGTCCATACAATGCCTCGAATGGAGCCATGCCTATACTTGCTTGATAACTGTTGTTGTAGGAGAATTCCACCAATGGCAAGTACTTATCCCAACTTTCTTTGAAATCTAGGACACAGAGTCTTAATATATCCTCAAGGGTTTGAATTGTCCTTTCTAATTGCCCGTCTGTTTGAGAATGGTATGCCGAACTGAATCATAAATCCGTGCCCATAGCTTTCTGCAAGCTAACCCAAAATCGTGAAGTGAATCTTGGGTCATGATCCAAAACTATGGATACTGGCATGCCATGCAATGCAATTTCACAATCTCATTCATGTACATACGAGTAAGACGTTCAAGGGAATAAGTCTCACGTATAGGCAAGAAATGAGCAGACTTGGTTAATCTATCAACAATAACCCAAATCGCATCTATGCTTTGAGAAACCTTGGGAAGACCTGTAACGAAATCCATAGTAATGTGTTCCCACTTCCATTTCAGAATCTCAAGTGGTTGCAATGGACCCTTTGGCACTTGATGCTCCGCCTTTATACGTTGACAGATTAAACATCTTGAGATAAACTCCACGATCTCTCTCTTCATATTGCTCCACCAAAATGTATGTCGAAGATTATGATACATTTTGGTACTCCCAGGATGGATTGTAAATGGTGTGTTGTGTGCCTCCATCATGATTCTATGCTTCAAGTTAAAGTTGTTAGGAACGCAAAGTCTGGAGTTGACTCAAAGTATTCCCTCTTCATCGATTCTTGCTTCCGGAATAACACCTTCTTGCACTTTCTTCTTCATACGTATCATCTCTGGGTCTATGGTTTGAGCAGCTTTAACTTTATCAATTAAAGTCGGTTCTACTCGTATATTTGCCATCATCACGTGGGTCCTTGGAGTCTTTACCTCTATCTCCATCCTTTGCAAGTCATACAAAATGGGTCTTTGTGTTAACAACATTGCACTCGTACCCGCATATGATCTTCTACTCAATGCCTCAGCTACACCGTTTGCTTTTCCAGGATGATATTGAATGCTATGGTCGTAATTTTTCAACAACTCGAGCCAACGTCGTTACCGCATGTTGAGTTCCTTTTGGGTGAAGAAATATTTGAGGCTTTTATGATCCATATAAATCTCCACTTTCTCCCCATACAGGTAGTGTCTCCAGATTTTCAACACAAAAACAACTGCTGCCAACTCCGGATCATGAGTAGGATAATTCCTCTCATATTCTTTAAGTTGTCGCGAGGCATATGCTATGAATTTCTCATGTTGCATGAGAACACATCCTAACCCTTTGCTTGAAGCATCGCTGTAGATAACAAATCCATCCGAACCAGATGGTATTGTCAGAACAGGTGCCGAAATAAGTCTCCTCTTAAGCTCTTGGAAACTCTTCTCGTATTCCTCGCTCTATACAAATTTTGTATCTTTCCGAGTCAGGTGAGTTAACGGAGTAGCAATTCGAGAAAATCCTTCCACGAATCTCCGATAATAACCAGCTAAGCCCAGAAAGCTACGTTCGATCATCAAACTTGGTTTCTCCCAGCTTTGTATTGCTTCAATCTTCGCCGGGTCAACAGATACTCCATGTTTTGACACCACGTGCCCAAGGAATGCTACTTCCTTAAGCCAAAACTCGCATTTCTTCAGCTTGGCATATAGCTTGTTGTCACGAAGTCTTTGAAGTACTAGCTTCAAATGGTGCTCATGATCTTCACGACTTTTGGAGTAGATGAGGATGTCATCAATAAAGACAACAACGAACTAATCTAAATATTCCTTGAATACACGGTTCATCATATCCATGAAAGTAGCAGGAGCATTAGTCAATCCAAAAGACATGACTAAGAATTCATAATGCCGTCTGCGAGGATTACGAAGGCGATCTTGAATATCCTCGATTTTAATCTTCAAATTTGATGATATCCAGAATGAAGATTGATCTTTGAAAAGAACTGTGCTCCTTGCAACTGGTTAAATAGGTCATCAATGTGAGGTAGCGGATACCTATTCTTGATGGTGACATGGTTCAATTCTCGGTAGTCAATCTGATCGCATACTCCGTCTTTCTTCTTTACAAATAAAATAGGAGCACCCCAAGGAGATGTACTAGGACGAATGAAATCGATGTCTAACAATTCCTGTAGTTGGACTTTTAACTCCTGAAGTTCAATAAGAGCCATTCGATATGGGGTTTTAGAAATGGACTTTGTACCCAGTTCAAGATCAATAAAGAATTCAACTTCACGTTAAAGGGGTAGACCAGAAGTTCTTGAAATCGTCGAAATTTATTAACAATGAGAATATTATTCAAATCGGCGTGTTTTTGTTTAAGTCCATAACATGGGCTAAGAAAGCTTGACATCCATTTTTCAATAAACGATAGCTTTATGGCTTGATATGATAGTGACCTGATTTTAGTGGTTTAGTTGTTTGAATTAAGTATGACAAAGTTGGTTAGGAATATGAAAACTATGAACTTCATGAAAAACAATCAATTTTAGCATGATGAGTGGTTAACCAATCAATCCTAAAATCACATCAAATGCAAGTATCTTTAAAGAAATAAGATCAACAGGTAATGTGATTGTGCCAACTTGGATTAAGCAAGGTTTATAAACTGTAGATGTAACGAAGGCTTCACCCAACGGAGTTTCAACAGATAAGTTAAAGTCCAATTTCTCCGGAGTTAACTTTAAACGTTGAGCACAAGCAGGAGAGATAAAAGAATGGGTAGAACCGGTATCTAGTAAGGTATAAACTTCACAAGAGTTCAAGATTAACTTACCCGTGATCACCTCGTTCGGGTTTCTCGTATTTTGGCCAGTCATGACAAACGCCCTCCCTTGAACCACCGACTTTATTTTGTCCGTAGTCACCTTTGGTGCCGCTGTCCCAGTTGGGTTTGACTTCACTACAGGACAAAATCGGGCTATATGACCATCTTTTCCACAATTAAAACACACCTTGGAAGGCTGTGAACAGTTTGGACTTATGTGTCCCTCCTCTCCGCATCTGTAGCATCTAACTGGCGGTCATTCTCCTCCCCTAGAATTTGTTGCTGCTGCTGATGTCTTCCCATCATTGTTGAATATCCTCTTTTTGAAATTTCCACTTGACCCACCTCTCCTATTATCATAGCCATGATTACCACCCGAGTGGTTACCGCTTTTGTCCGTTTTTTTCCCTCCTCGCTGGTTATCATCGCTCCGATGACTGCTGTCACCGGTATGACCCTGGTCGTGGTCCCTTGGTTGAACATACTCATTATCTCGCTCTAATAATTGAGCCCTATTGACAACATCTGAATACAGAGAAATTTTTTGAGAGATAAGGTATTAATGAATCTCGGATTTTAGGCCTCTTAGAAACATCCGTGTCATACGTTCCTCATTCTCTACCAAATGAGGTGCAAACCTGGATAACTCCGCGAACTTCGCCTCGTACTGGGACACCGTCATGTTGCTCTGTTCTAGTCTAATAAACTTTACCTCCTTCATATGACGAATACTTTCAGAAAAGTACTTATCATTGAACAGTTTTTGAAATCTTTCCCAAGACATGTTGAGTGCGTCTGGCTTGGTACGCTTCACAGATTTCCACCAGTAATCTGCCTCACCACGGAACATAAAGGTGGCGAATGGAACCTTCTGTTCTTCCGTGCATCCCAAGACATCGAATATCTTGGTAATTTGCTTGACCCACGTCTCCGCCTTAATCGGATCCGACTTTCCCCAGAAATCTGGTGGTCACAACTCCTTGAACTGCTTGGTTGTGACAGACCGCGCGTTGCTATCATTTCCCCTCGTATTTTATACACGAGTCTCCCTCGTCTGATTTTGCATAAACTGCAAAAAGCTTCTAAACATCCCGTCATTCATCGTTTGCTCGGTAGTGTTGTTTACAGGAGGAATATTGCCTTCCTGTCGCATGTTCTCTTGGTTGGTGATTGAAGGTTGTTCCATTGTCTCATACACTCTATTGTTAACGTTCTCAGCTGCCATTCTTAAAAACTTCCATAAAATAAGGGTTAATTAAACAATTTAACATATCACATAATATCCCTATATTATGACCGACCAACAAATAAGCTTAGGTAGGACACACTAGCGAAGGATTTACTCGATACTCCCCTCCTAGTTCTATTCCCCGATCTCTGCCAGAGACCATATCCCTAAGCTCTGATACCAACTGTGACGCCCCCAAAATAGGTATACATCACCCATTCTGAGTCGCCAAATACATGGTACAGAAATAACTACAACTCTTATTATTACAATTATCGTGCAAAATACGATAACACACATGTTGTGAGTTTAAATATAAATATTGTCTTCTAGACAATATCCACACTCAAATAAGTCCTTATTACATTTATTGATACACTATTTTACAAAAATAGTGAGGACTGCTAAAACAACTATCTAGGACCATCACTCTTTACCCCGACTGGTTCCTGCTACATTCTCACCTCCTGAGAAGAAAAATGGAACAAAAAGGAAAATGATGAGCTCAACTAGCCCAGTAAAGAATATTATGACTAAGATAAAGAACAACAATTTATCGTTAGCCTTCAACAAATCAGATAAAATATAATGGACAACCAGTTTTAGATCAATATTTGCAGCGAAAATAACAATTCATTAGAAGAGTTAAGTAGAGAATGAAATCTACTATCATCTATGAATTTAAAAGTCCATCATCAATATTTTATCCCTGTAACATCAATCAATATACATCTTGAATCAAATATTCATCTTTGCACTACGGGCCAAAGATATTCATTTGTATCACCAGTTGGTCATGTTCATCTCAACACCTGTACATCTTTGCACTACGGGCCAAAGATATTCATTTGTATCACCAGTTGGTCATGTTCATCTCAACACCTGTACATCTTTGCACTACACCATTTTTTTAAAAAATAAAAGAAAGCAAGCTAAGCTTCTCACCTCCTAACATCTTCACGTGTTTATATATATATATATATCATAATAATATTATTATTTAACAATTATAATATATTATAATAATATATATCAATGAATATTTTATCAGAGAAAAAAAATTGCCAAACTTTCAACAAATAATTCATACTAAAATTCCTTCATTTATATCCCAAAATAAATTAATAAATAATATTACAGAATCACAATAATGACAACCAGGCCATTCTCAAGAAAGAGGGGGCTTTCCGATAAGGATTTCTCCTTACTGGCGCGCAATTAGGTGACCAAGCCTCTCCTTGACAGAACTTTCTAGACATTGCCAATAATGCTATCTAATACTATTATTCAAATAATATGAATTATTGATCTGATAATGGAAAATACTGTGCAATAACATCAATCAATATACATCTTGAATCAAATATTCATCTTTGCACTACGGGCCAAAGATATTCATTCGTATCACCAGTTGGTCATGTTCATCTCAACACCTGTACATCTTTGCACTACGGGCCAAAGAATTTGAATAATAAGTTGGCTATAATTCTTCAATATAGTTGAGAACTAGCATGAACAAACTTTCATAGCTGAACGAACATTAAACATGAAAATATATATATATATATATATATATATATATATATATATATCTGGATCGAATGGTAATGAAGGTGATCAGCCTTTCATACCTGATGAACACATGCATTATTTGTACAAAAAACTATTCAACAATTCATAGACATGGTAATCAGAAATGATTAGCCATAATTATAATTTTGAAAGAAAACAACTCGGGGTCGAGTTTAAGGAACTTGCACAATAATTAGAAGTTCAGGGTTAGGAACTTGCCTGTATCACCGACTACTGCTGCACAGTTTATATTGCTTTATCCGAAGACCTAATATTAGTAATATAGATCTCCAATATTAGAATAATATCATCACAGTATAATACTGTTATATTTATATATATATTAATAAAATAATCCTAAACACATAACACATAACACATAATCCTATCAGTCTATGACACACCTAAGACTCGGTATCAAATCAAACTATTGTAGTCTGAGTTGAACCCGACTCAATTCTAACATCCCGACGGTTTATAGTCGGACAATTATCGAGTTTAAGTTCAATTAAACTTTGCCTAAACACTTAACCATTATCTTAGATAATTATATTATCAATCAAAATAATTTTCCAAGTCTCATAATAATTTTTTTAAATAATAATTATCATTTATCATGATTTTTCAATCATTACTATCGTATTTATAAGATTTAAATACCACATAATTCCCTTATCATTAATATTTATTCAATATTAAATATTAATGAGAATCATAACATAATATTATAATATATTTATAATATATCAAAGTATTTTTAATACCTTAAAATCATATTTATATGATTTTTAAACCTTAAAATCCATTATTCGATAATTGCTATTAATATTAAAATATTAATATTTTCATGACAAAACATCAAAAGTTATATTTTATAACTTAAAATATTTTTTAACTCTTAAATCATTTTTATATGATTTTTAAAACATTAATTCTAATTTTCCAAAATTTATTTAATATATATTTAATTAATGAAATTCATAAAAAATATTAAAAGTTATTAAAATAACTTAAAATGTTTTCTTATACCATAATATAATTTTTCATGATTTTTCAAGTATTAAAATCATTTTTAAATAATTTATTTCATATTATAATTAAATAAATTAAATACCATTTATATTCCAAAATATTAAATATTTATGAAATATACTCTAAATAATTAAAAACTAAATTTTGGACTTTAAAATATTTTTTAGTAATTTATTATGTATTTTTAATAATTAAAAACTATTTTTTCAATTTATTTATTAAAATAATTCATTTTCTGAAATTAACTGTCACTAAAGGGCTCTATAGCGACAAAACCGTCGCTATAGGTGTTCTTGAGCCTAAACCCAGAATTCTTGTCAGAGGCTAAGGTACCTAGTTTGACCAGTTCTAATTCTATGTTCCAGTTGATTTCTGGACTTGTAATGGTGTTAGAGTTGTATAACTAATGTAATACTACAAGCATAAACCAAATTCATGGCCATCCTGTATCAAATCAAGAAGATATAATGCATCAAAGTCTTGTCAGAGACTGTTCTTCATTTTCTAGGTTACCCAGAAATGAAGAACAACTCAAGGTGTCACTTTTGAAGCTTTGTAACTTTGATTCTATTCATTATTTCTGTGATCTAAAAGTTCACACATGAAGTATACATGAGAAGGTACAATTCTATTACATTACATCAACCTAAAAACATCACAGCTGAGAGATCAAGGCCGGTCAAAAGCTTGTTAGAAACGTGTTCTTGAGAAATCTGTGTTTTCTAGATTTCTTCCCAGGCAGTTGGTCAACGCTGGTTTGACCTTAGTTATCTGTGATTTTATGTAAGATCTATTGATCTAATGGTTTGGATGTGCAGTTCTTATACCAGACTACAACATAACAACAACAACTTGGCCAAACTAACAAACAAAAGCAAGATTCATGGCCTTAAAAAACTTGTCAGACGAAATTTGGAAATTCTGGGCTGCCCAGATTTCAGTTTTCGTTGTCAGTCAACTGACTTTGACCACTCATAACTTGTAATCTACACATGCTCTGAACCTGTTTCTAGTTCCAGATCATAGTCCACATGACATACTACAGATCTATAACTTAAAACACACTAAACCACTAACAGGTAAAGATCTAGAGGCCCTGACATTAGGCTGCCAGGCCTTAAAATTAGGGTTCTTGGTCAGTTTTTAAAAACTCATTTTCTGGCTTCTAGATGTTATGGATCTATGATGTAATCATAGATCACTAAAAAACATCCCTATACATTACTCTAAACAACAAACAACAACATTAACATGAAATCACATAGATTTTTATAAAGCTAGGGTTTTATACCTTTATGCTTTGATTCTTGAACTTTTGATCCTTGATCTGTTATTGGCTTGCTACAAATTGATCATGGCTTAACTTCTCACTCCCTCTCACACTAGATTTCAAAAATTATAGAGAGAGAAGGTCTAGGATAGGTTTGAAAAGTAAAGTGAAGTTACTTTACTTAAGTTTTAAGTTATAAAACTTTGATTCAATGTATTTGTGTTGCAAGGTGGCATGTTTGGCTGATCTTGGAAGATATCAAACACATGGGATATCTAATATAGTGAGTCACCATGATTTGTAGAAATCTTTTGCTTAAATTTTAAGAAAAGGGTATTTTGGTCATTTCTCACCAATTAAGGGTATTTTGGTCTTTTCCCCTATAATTTGAAGGGCATTCTAGACATTTCCCCTTTAATCCCATAACATTTAACACTTAACCATTTATACTTAGCTTTTGAATTTCTAAATTAGGGTTTTCAATATCCGAATTAGGGTTTCGAATTCTCGAAACTTAAAATTAGGGTTTCCGAACGTATCGCTAGGGTTTCTAACAGTTTGTTAGATTTTTCTAACTTAATCACCATATTCATATCATGAATTTAGGGTTTGTCACCTATGTAACTTATCTGATCAAAATTTGATCCTTATTTACAAATTATACACATAAAAATAATTATTGTTCACATATAGGATTACAAATACTGACTCGTATACACTTAGATACTTAGCCCTGATAATTCTCCACAAGAATTTTAAATCCACCAAAATCTTATACCTCATTACCAGACTATCACTTATAGTCTATCAAGTTATTCAAGTCCTGTCTAATAATTTTGAAATCCTTAAAATTCCTTTACAGAACTGCCAATTCCATACACTTATTTTCTGTCTAGGTTCTAATATTGAACCTTAAATCAATCAATTATGATTTTAAAATTTTTCTAAATTCTCGGGTTGTCACATTCACCCCTTCTTCTAAGAATTTCATCCCCGAAATTCACCTTACACCTTACACCTTACACCATACACCATACTACTTACACTATTCATACACATCATCACATGCTACCCAATACACCACTCATAAGAGTAAAAATTTTCAAATTGTGCTGAGGAGTTATATAGACTATTGTTTGTCATTTTCGCAAAGGTTTTATGAAAATTCATCCACAACGGTCATAACTTACTTTTAATATGGGTAATTAGCCCGGTATGCCCTGTACTTATTAAGTCTTTGGTTTGGTGAATCTGTTTCTAAATCAACTTATATAGGCACAAAAATTTTACCTCAGTCTTATTGGATTCCGCACCAAAATAATTTGGTTTGAGAAAATTTTCTCAATGAACACTTAGAGTTTTCATAAACATTAGTCTAACTGAATCGAATAACATAGACTCATATTAATAATCAATTTCAATCGATTTACGAATTTGTATAGCCAAATGCCGTTGGCAAATTAAAATTTTGAAAATATTTTTGAGAATGATGTCATGATGCCGTACTGTATTAACAGTCCGTTTGAGGATGTCGTCATTGTATGACTTTGTCAAAACACATCATACAATAGTGGAACAATAATTTTTAGATCGAATTCACACTAAGTATTCCTGTATTTATAACTCTATCAACTTTTTATCATCTCTGCACCAGGTTACATGGTACATAAGTGATAAATAAAAATATATTTTGATATTTCAAATCATTATCGTCTAAGCCGAAATAAGTAGCATAGACTATACTTTAAACCATTCAAAAATCATTACAAATATATATATATATATATATATATATATATATATATATATATATATATTTTTCTCCAAAAGCACATAGTGCGTATTTAGCTTGATATCACAATTTTGAAGTCTAGTATAGCTAGGAGTTTTGGAAAACTTAATGTTTCCACTAATGATCACTTGCTTATTAATCTATCTATTCCTATTATCCTCAATTCTCCATTCACACATAACTATTCCCAGTTCGTCAAACCACACTCATGAGTTCAGGAACTTTCAATAATCATATGAGTTTAAGAACTTGTCCTAGTCAGACCTTTGACGTCCATTTGCTGAGGGGTTCATAAACATCTCATATATATAATCATGAGTCACGAACGTAACATAAGTATGAGTTTTAAGAACTCGTACTTAACCTTATATTCTCTACCTATAACCTATCTATCTGTTATACACATGAGAAAGGAATCACACTCTCAACAGGTATATAGCAAATAGCGCGACACAGACATTTCAATGATTATCAGTGTTAGAAACTAAGTGGTTTTTACACCAAGTACAATTCCCCGCCCATAACAAGGAATCATACAACTCAGCTGCCGACATGAGTCCTCAATTGAAATCCCCACCTAAACCTATTCCCTTCTTAATACGAATTTCATTTAATCTGTATTCATATTCCTTTCCTGAATCTGTACCAATGCATAGTACAACAGATACACAACAATCTTTGCTGTAAACTTTTCAATCATTAGATTGATCCATATCAGATCACGTGGTGATCTCATCGTATATATTATGATTTATTTCTATGTTTCGATCGTTTTGTTTTATGATCTCCTATCCCTATACTTTTAGTCTTTTAGACTCGATCTACTCATCACTACTATTCACCTTTATTATCAGAGTTAGGGAACTCTGTATCTTTATAACTCGCTGAGATTTGTCTTTGAATCTTACCGACTCACTAACTCTATTTGAGTTAGTACTTATCCTAATCACTGCGGTTATTGGTCTCAGGTATTCCTACCTAAGGTTCATAACCAACAACTTTGATACCAACTGTGAGGGCCCCAAATCCGGGTCCTAAATCACCACGGATCTGGTACAATCATTCTATAACTATTGCGGAAAATATAAACATAAATTGTTTATACAATAAACTTTACAAACTATTTCCCAAGGTCGAGTAACCTTAACTTATACACAATTTATAACTTGTCTAACATATAACATTATTATCATACAATACTATTACAAATATAACTGCACACATTAACTTAAAGCTGGAAATGTCTTTAACCTTTCCTTGTATCCGACACATTCGTCTTAATCTGCAATGTTTATTATGATATATCAAGGGTGAGCATAAGTTTTCCCAGCAAGTATAAGTTTATTTAAGGATATATCATGATTGAACGAATTTGAATAATAAGCTGGCTATAATTCTTCAATATAGTTGAGAACTAGCATGAACAAACTTTCATAGTTTGAATCAGACATTAAACATGAACATATATATATATATATATATATATATATATATATATATATATATATATATATATATATATATATATATATATATAGAGATCGAATGATAATGAAGGTGATCGACCTTTCATACACGATGAACACATGCATTATTTGCATGTAGAAGCTATTCAACAATTCATAGACATGGTAATCAGAAATGATTAGCCATAATTATAATTTTGAAAGAAAACAACTCGGGGTCGAGTTTAAGGAACTTGCCCAATAATTAGAAGTTCAAGGTTAGGAACTTGCCTGTATCACCGACTACTGCTACATAGTTTATATCGCTTTATCCGAAGACCTAATATTAGTAATATAGATCTCCAATATTAGAATAATATCATCACAGTATAATACTGTTATATATATATATATATATTTATAAAATACTCCTAAACACATAACACATACCACATAATCCTATCAGTCTATGACACACCTAAGACTCGGTATCAAATCAAACTATTGTAGTCTGAGTTGAACCCGACTTAATTTTAACATCCCGATGGTCTAGTCAGACAATTATCGAGTTTAAGTTCAATTAAACTCTGCCTAAACACTTAACCATTATATTAGATAATTATATTATCAATCAAAATAATTTTTCAAGTCTCATAATAATTTTTTTTTACATAATAATTATCATTTATCATGATTTTTCAATCATTACTATCGTATTTATAAGATTTAAATACCACATAATTCCCTTATCATTAATATTTATTTAATATTAAATATTAATGAAAATCATAACATAATATTATAATATATTTTAATATATCAAAGTATTTTAATACTTTAAAATCATATTTATATGATTTTAAACCTTAAAATCCATTATCCGATAATTGCTATTAATATTAAAATATTAATATTTTCATGACAAAACATCAAAAGTTATATTTTATAACTTAAAATATTTTTTTACCCTTAAATCATTTTTATATGATTTTTAAAACATTAATTCTAATTTTCCACATTTTATTTAATATATTTATTAAATAAATTCATTATCATTAATATTAATGAAATTCATCACAAAATATTAAAAGTTATTAAAAATAACATAAAATATTTTTTTATACCATAATATAATTTTTCATGATTTTTCAAGTATTAAAATCATTTTTAAATAATTTATTTAATATTATAATTAAATAAATTAAATACCATTTATATTCTAAAAATATTAAATATTTATGAAATATACTCTAAATAATTAAAAACTATTTTTGGACTTTAAAATAATTTTTAGTAATTTATTATATATTTTTAATAATTAAAAACTATTTTTTCTATTTATTTATTAAAATAATTCATTTTACAAAATTAAATGTCACTAAAGGGCCCTATAGCGACAGAACCGTCGCTATAGGTGTTCTTGAGCCTAAACCCAGAATTCTTGTCAGAGGCTAAGGTACCTAGTTTGACCAGTTCTAATCCTATGTTCTAGTTGATTTCTGGACTTGTAATGGTGTTAGAGTTGTAGTACTAATGTAATACTACAACCATAAACCAAATTCATGGCCATCCTGCATCAAATCAAGAAGATATAGTGCATCAAAGTCTTGTCGGAGATTGTTTCATTTTTCTGGTTACCCGAAAATGAAGAACAACTTCAAGTGTCACTTTTGAAGCTTTGTAACTTTGATTACATTTTCATTATTTACGTGATCTAAAAGTTCACACATGAGAGTATACATGACAAGGTACAATTCTATTACATTACATCAACCTAAAAACATCACAATTTGAGAAGATCAGTAGTAGGTCAAAAGCTTGTTAGAAAGCGTGTTCTTGAGAAATCTGGGTTTTCTAGATTTCTTCCTAAGCAGTTGGTCAACACTGGTTTGACCTTAGTTATCTATGATTTTATGTAAGATCTAAGTGATCTAATGGTTTGGATGTGTAGTTCTTATACCAGACTGCAACATAACAACAACAACTTGGCCAAACTAACAAACAAAAGCAAGATTCATGGCCTTAAAAAACTTGTCAGACGAAATTTGGAAATTCTGGGCTGCCCAGATTTAATTTTCGTGGTCGGTCAATTGACTTTGACCACTCATAACTTGTAATCTACACATGCTCTGAACCTGTTTCCAGTTCCAGATCATAGTCCACATGACATATTACAGATCTATAACTTAAAACACACTAAACCACTAACAGGTAAAGACCTAGAGGCCTTGACATTAGGCTGTCAGACCTTAAAATTAGGGTTCTTGATCAGTTTTTAAAAACTCATTTTCTGGCTTCTAGATGTTATGGTAATCATAGATCACTAAACAACATCCCTATACACTACTCTAAACAACAAACAACAACATTAACATGAAATCACATAGATTTTTATAAAGGTAGGGTTTTATACCTTTATGCTTTGATTCTTGAACTTTTGATCCTTGATCTGTTATTGGCTTGCTACAAACTGATCATGGCTTAACTTCTCACTCCCTCTCACACTAGATTTCGAAAATTATAGAGAGAGAAGGTGTAGGATAGGTTTGAAAAGTAAAGTGAAGTTACTTTACTTAAGTTATAAAACTTTGATTCAATGTATTTGTGTTGCAAGGTGGCAAGTTTGGCTGATCTTGGAAGATATCAAACACATGGGATATCTAATATAGTGAGTCACCATGATTTGTAGAAATCTTTTACTTAAATTTTAAGAAAAGGGTATTTTGGTCATTTTGCATTAATTAAGGGTATTTTGGTCTTTTCCCCTATAATTTGAAGGGCATTCTAGACATTTCCCCTTTAATCCCATAACATTTAAAACTTAACCATTTATACTTAGCTTTTTAATTTCTAAATTAGGGGTTTCAATATCCGAATTAGGGTTTTAAATTCCCGAAACTAAAATTAGGGTTTCTGAACGTATTGCTAGGGTTTCTAACAGTTCGTTAGATTTTTCTAACTTAATCACCATATTCATATCATAAATTTAGGGTTTGTCACCTATGTAACTTATCTGATCAAAATTTGATCCTTATTTACAAATTATATACATAAAAATAATTATTGTTCACATATAGGATCACATATACCGACTCGTATACACTTAGATACTTAACCCTGATAATTCTTCACAAGAATTTTAAATCTAGCAAAATCTTATACCTCATTACCAGACTATCACTTACAATCTACCAAATTATTCAAGTCTTGTCCAAAAATTTTGAAATCCTTAAAATTTCTTTACAGAACTACCAATTCCATACATTTATTTTCTGTCTAGGTTCTAATATTGAACCTTAAATCAATCAATTATGATTTTAAAAATTTTCTAAATTCTCGGGTTGTCACATTTGTGATGTAGGTTTCCCAGCTTCACACAGCCTAGAGGGAACTGGTTCAATATTCATTCCACATACCAGGCTCTGCATCCTGATTATAGAGTGATTGTGCATGGCTGGGGTTTCAGAGCTTTCTTTTCCATCCTTCCCTGTCGTTGTCCCTGGGGTTATCTCAGGGTATTGTTTGAGCGCTGGATTCACCAGACTCAGTCTCTCCATTTGTTGAGCTGTGAGGTGATGATAACGCTGATGGATTGGCGATTTATCACAGGTATGGAGTTTGGAGGGGAGCCAGTGCCATGTACGGCGGATATTACCCATTGTGAATTCGATCCTTGCTAGGAGTTACTATTTGAGGCACTTTCGAAGGGCGGGGCCGTTCATACAGGGTCCATTGAGCGTGATGCTATAAGCGGTACATTGAGTGAGCCTATACCCGATGATGTGAGGGTCAGGGATTGCATTCTTCGGCGATTGTTCCTGATGATCATTAGGGGCTACTTCATAGTTGATAACTCTTCTACGTAGTCATTCGCTTTGGTGAGTGCCACACGACATATGGACCGTATCAAAGAGTATGACTAGGGCTCCTACACCTTCGCCTATTTCCTCAGGGGTATGCGCATGCGTTCGCATGGCTTGATGGAGGCTTGGCTAGGATTTTACCCATTTCTACTGGTTAGTATTTCTCTTTTGATTTCCCATGTATAGGTTAAGAGTGTTGACTGACAGCAGATGTGTGCCTTTGTGTTGGCAGTTCTGGGCTTATGAGAGGCTCCCATGTTTGCGTCCTGTGAGTGTGCTAGGCTTGGAGACCTATCCACGAGGACGACGATGGCATCATTCCATACTGGCGGAGGTCCCTGTAGCTGAGGGTTTCACTCATTGTCGCCTATAGCTGGAGTTATTGACAGCTGATACCATTACTTGGATCCCATATTCTGGGGAGCACTTGGCCATTGGTTTTGAGGATATATACCCGACTGGTGTTGAGTACATGATTTCCACCCGTAGGTTTCCTATCTTCACCGATGGAGGGTCGGAGCTCTATTTAGGAGAGTGTGCTATTAGGATCACCACAGAAGAGATTCGTATACCGATCTTGCCTCCTGCTAAGCGTTATTGGCCTGTTTCATAGTCACCCGTCATTGATGTCCCCTTGATGGGTGTTGACGGTTTTACACTGTTAGAGGGTCCACATACCCATGCTACGTTCCAGCATTGGTGGTCCCCTCGTACCATCGGAGCCCAGACCCGCGCCATATAATTTATGGGGGATATGGTTCCTAGATCCGTGATGATGATTGATTGGATGGCCTGTGTTAGAGATCCGACTCATTTGACACAGATTGACAGTTTGATCCGGCAGTTGGACCGGGCACATTTCTTTATCCGGCACTTGGGCAGAGATCTGGCAGAGGCAGATACATTTGATCCTTCCAGCTCAGGAGCTGGCCCCTCAGATGACCCATATGGCTTTGCCAGTACAGATCCTCCATTGTATAGGCCTGACATCTCCGTTGATGGAGATCCAATGACTCAGGAGGAGTTACATCAGGTGGACAAGATTGATGATGTAGATATTGAGACCATTGTATTCTTCTGATGTGTATTCTCGTTATATCTTTGATAGGCCTCTATTAGATACCGGGTGGCTGTGCCCCATTCTCGCTATATCTTTTGATAGGCCTTTGTTAGTTGTTGGGTGTCTGTGCCCCATTTCCCTATATTTTTAGCTGTACAGAGATGTATTAGATGATGATGTACTTAGGAATACATTTACTGTTATTCCCTACACCATATTGCCATTTATTATTTATCATGCATGTATTATGTTATGCATATGTATGTATGTCCAGAGATATTCAGCATTGACCCCTGGATGGTCTTATGACACGACCCATACAAATGTCTTCTTCTAAATTTAGCCGAATTGATCATACCCCACCAGTATTGGTGGCATCCCATCTGAGATTGTGGTATGATAGTATATCACCTTCGCAGACGGTGGTGTTCAGATCGATTATTACGCGACATCTACTATGACTCTCCTGATGTTTCAAATTCCAGCAGGCTTTGTAGAGAGTATGTTGGAGCATTCGATACCAGAGAGACTGATAAGTAGGTTTTATACCTACTTATTGGATATCAATTCATGAGAACTATGCCCAGCTTAAGCACATTTTAGTATGTTTTTAGTTGCATTTTGTTTTGTTTTGCATTACATGTACTGAGACCTCCTTTGGTGTAAAAGTGCAGGAAATGGCATAGCTTGGCGTTGGTAGGTGGCCTGAGATCAGTGAAGGCATGACATGAGGGTCGAGTGGACGAAAGAAATTGAGCATCGATGGACAAAGAAGCAAAAGCAGCATGTAAAAGAAAATGAGCAGCATGACAAGGAAGCAGCAGCAGCAAAACTTGAGGATTAAAAATGCAGAAGCCGCGCGGCTACACAAGCTAAAAGACGCGCGCCCGTGCCATCAACCGGAAAGAACTAATTTTGCACACACGCACGCCCGCGTCATGTTTACAAAGGGATCGCGCGCAGCCGCGCGCGTCATCGACTACAGTTGTTGACCCTTTTGTAATTTTTGAAATTTGAAGTGCTTGAGTTGGTATAAACTACTCTGGTTGGTACCAGAATCGATCATCTTTAGTTTTTACGAGTTTTTTATATTAGAGAACTAGGGTTCTACGCTTTGAGCGAATTCTAACGAGGATCCAAGCATAGACTTAATATTTTGTATCTCTTCTTTAGAATTCAATCAGTGTCTACGAACTACTTTTATGTTGCTGGAGATTATTGAGGATTTGAACATCACTTTTGGATTATAATCGGCAATTGGGTTTGATTAATTCTATCTTTTCTCTCAATTGTTTTCAGTTATTTTCCATGTATTACTGTAATCCCATAATGGCTTTTGGTTCAGACATGAACTAAACTCCATTATGGGATTCTAGCGGAGTTTGATATGTAGTCTAATTGATGGCTTGATTGCTGGATTGTTTATGTATCATCAGGAATTTCTATTATGGTTGATTTTAATGCATGAATGATTGATCATCATTCATTTTATGTGCTTGTATGGAGTTGAAAAATAACATGCGAGTATGGTTGTAATCATGATAGCATGCGTGTATGAGGCTGAATTGCTTGGCTTTATATTTTGTGAATCAGATAGACATATATTGTTTCACCGTGTGTAGTTACATAAGGGTTTGTGCTTAAATTCAATATGGCTGTAATTTCACATAGAAATATAGTGATCTTGGTTTTATTGAAGATTACATGATGTCTATTGTATGTGGATGTTATGTAAGAAGGTCATAATACATTGAAAAATGGTTATGTCTACATTCGTGCTCTTGGATAATTTTCTGTGATACATAAATAATCTTGCATGATGGCGGTGATTAGATGAACTATTAAATGAAGTTAGGAACCTATTATTTCCAGATTTGATTTATTCCATTAATATTCTTCTTTTATTTATTATTTGAGTTTTGAGTAATTCACAATCATAAGCGTTCGTTTGAGCATATAAAAATAGTGATATAGTTGATGCATAATAGTTTAATTTAGAATCCTTTCTCCGTGGATCGATACTTTACTTACTCTGTATTACTTGTTGGCCCATGTATGCTTGCATGAGTTAGAGTCCTTTTAGTAGAAGTAAAAAGGAGGCAACAAGTTTTTGCCGCCGTTGCCTGGGAAAGGCGTTCAAATTTTTCATTATTATTATCAGTTTTAAACTATATTGTATGACTTAGACAAATCTAATCTTTTCTCATTTCTATTTTTGTTTTGTTTTTGTTTCAGGTACTTGTAGATATTTTATGCACACGCAATCATCCAATTCCGAATTGATACCAGCACAGGACAACATAAACGGGAGTGGTTGGAAAGCAATAGTGCGTCAAAATTTACAAGCGAAATTAGAAGGGACTACATCTAATATGGTAGCCGAGGGACAAAGAGAAGAGCAAAGAGAGGAGCATAGATATTTGAGGGACTATTCGATGCCGAACATTAATGGACAACAGTCAAGCATAGTCAGGCCGACGATAGCAGCCAACACCTTTGAGATAAAACTAGGCACTAGTCAAATGGTGTTGAATTCGGTATAGTTTGGGGGTGCTGCTACAGATGATCCTAATGAGCACCTGTTGAGTTTCATCGAAATATGTGATACATTCAGATATAACGGGGTGACGGAGGATGTTATCAGACTTAGACTTTTTCAGTTCTTATTGAGGGATAAAGCAAGAAGTTAGCTTCACTCTTTGCCTTCAGGTTCTATAACTACATGGGAGGACCTAGCGCATAAATTCTTAGCCA
Organism: Panax ginseng; assembly: GCA_020205605.1. NCBI lineage: Eukaryota > Viridiplantae > Streptophyta > Magnoliopsida > Apiales > Araliaceae > Panax > Panax ginseng. The sequence continues at coordinate 84,042,547 of CM035139.1, read as the reverse complement.
AGTTTTTCCCAATGGCTAAGACTGCGAAAATGAGGACAATAATCTCTCAGTTCGAGCAACAACAGGGTGAATCTTTATATGAAGCCTGGGAGAGGTACAAAGAGATGCTAAGGAAGTGTCCGCACCATGGTATGCCAGATTGGATGGTGATCAACACATTTTATAATGGATTGGGGTGGCAGTCAAGGCCGATTATAGATGCAGCTGTAGGAGGAGCATTATGGGCAAAGAGTTATGAAGTGGCCTATAACCTTATCGTAACAATGGCAGCGAATGATTTTCAAAACCCTACAGCCAGGATGCCACAGCCTAGAGTTGCAGGTTTGTTAGAAGTGGATGCTATCACTCAGTTGTCAGCACAGATGGCAGCCATGGCAAAGAAAATAGATTCATTGACAGAGAGAAAGGCGAAGACAGTTGCCTTTGTGTGTGAAATTTGTGCAGGGTCACACTCGATAGATCAATGTGCTATTAGCTCGGAGTCGGTACAGTATGTGAGCAACTACAGGAAGGACCAAGGACAATTTCAGAACACATACAACTCCAACAACCGCAACCATCCTAACTTTAGTTGGTCAAATAATCAAAGAAATCAACAAAATCAGTTTCAGTCGAATCACCAGTTTCAGTCACAGCCATCTCAGCCATAGTTTACACCAAGAACACCTTTTCCACCGGGATTTTCTCAACAACAACATCACACTCCAGCTGCACCTCAGCAAGAAAAGAAATCAGAAATGGAGGAGATGATGATGAAGTACATGGCAAACACAGAGGTGATAATTAAAAGCCAAGCAGTGGCTATTAAAAATCTAGAAACTCAAATGGGGCAAATGGCAAGCATGCTTAATAATAGGCCCCAAGGTTCATTGCCAAGTAATACGGAGGCAAATCCATGAAGAGAAGGGAAGGAACAGTGTCAGGATATAACACTCAGTGCAGGAAGCGAAATGTGCATGGAAATCCACCCATAGTTAAAAAAGGCCTGAGCGAGAAGAAAACTTGTCTGATGAGAAAAGAAAACAAGGAAGGTTACGAATTACGGCGGGAAAGAGGATAATAAAGCGAGGTTCAAGAGAAGCCCGTGAGTAAAACACCACTAGTTCACCCTCGGTTCCATATCCACGAGAGATTGAATAAGCGAGAGGGAAGACAAGTAGTTCATGAAAGTTTTGGAGGTCTTTAAAAAGGCTGCAGATTAATATACCTTTCAATTGAGGCAATGGAGAACAGATCTTGAGTTATGCAAAGTTCATGAAGGGTATATTGTCAAGGAAGAGGAGATTAGAAGAGTTTGAGACGAAGTGGCCTTGACAGGAGGAATGCAATCACGATTAACTTGGTAAAAATTATCTCAAAATTTGAAGGATCCGGGCAGTTTCACAATTCCATGTTCGATCGGAAAGATGAGCTTCAATAAATGTCTGTGTGATCTTGGGGTAAGCATAAATTTGATGCCCTTGTCAATATTCAACCCGGTTGGGATTGCTTGGTTCCAAAAGTAAACAAATATTTCTCTGACTGGTTGACAGATCCATTACTTATCCACGGGGAATAGTTGAAGATGTATTGGTAAAAGTGGATAACTTCATCTTTCCGGCTGACTTCATCATTTTGGATTACGAAGAGGATAAAAGCATACCAATCATACTGGGGAGACCCTTCCTAGCCACAGGAAGGACCTTAATTGACGTTCAAAAAGGGGAACTCACTATGCGTGTTAATGATCAAGAGGTTACCTTCAACGTATTCAAGGTGATGAAGTTTCCGACAGATGAAGAAGAATGCTTCCAGGTTGATTTGGTGGATCAGGTCTTAAATGATGAAGTAGAGAGTTTGATGGATCATGAACCGTTGAGAAGTGTTATTACTGAAAATTCAGAACTAGAGGATGAGGAATTTGAAGAACTTGTGAAATTTCTTGATACTGCTCCACAATTTAGAAAATTCAAAACTCCAGTTGGGCCATTAAAGAAAGCTGGAGAAACATCAGTAAAATTGAAGCCATCTCTTGAGACACCTCCAGAACTTGAATTAAAACCACTTCCATATCATTTGAGGTATGCATTTTTAAATAAATATTCAAAGCTACCTGTGATTATTTCTTCTGCACTAACATCTTTTTAGGAAGAAAATTTGCTAAGAGTCCTTAGAGAGTTCAAGTCAGCTATTGGATGTACTATAGCAGATATAAAAGGGATCAACCCTTCCTTTTGCATGCATAAGATCCTTTTGGAAGATGATAGTAAGTCGTCGGTGGAGCAACAAAGAAGACTTAATCCGATAATGAAAGAAGTGGTTAAGAAAGAAGTATTGAAATGGCTGGATGCAGGCATAATCTATCCGATTTCAGACAGTTCATGGGTGAGCCCAGTGCAATGTGTACCGAAGAAGGGTGGTATGACTGTGGTTTCAAATGAAAATAATGAGTTGATTCCAACACGAACAGTGACGGGGTGGAGAGTCTGCATGGATTACCGCAGGCTTAACAAAGCTACAAGGAAAGATCACTTCCCACTGCCATATATCGATCAAATGTTGGATAGACTGGCAGGTCATGAGTATTATTGCCTTCTGGACGGTTATTTAGGCTACAACCAAATTGTTTTAGCTCAAAAGGATCAAGAAAAGACAACCTTCACATGTCCATACGGTACTTTTGCTTTTAGATGAATGTCTTTCGGGTTGTGCAATGCTCCAGCCGCCTTTCAAAGATGCATGCTGGCTATTTTTTTGGATATAGTGGAACAGAATGTGGAGGTATTCATGGACGATTTCTTGGTATTTGGGGATTCTTTTGATTTATGCCTTGAGAATTTAGTAATGGTCTTGAGGAGATGTGTTGAAACAAATTTAGTACTAAACTGGGAAAAGTGCCATTTTATGGTACAAGAAGGAATTATTCTGGGACACAAGGTTTCGAAGAGGGGACTCGAGGTGGACAGGGCTAAGCTAGAAACTATTGAGAACTTACCACCACCTACTTCAGTAAAAAGTGTTCGAAGTTTTCTTGGACATGCAGGCTTCTACCGCAGATTCATCAAGGACTTCTCCAAGATAACTAAACCACTATACAGTTTATTGGAGAAGGATGCACAGTTTAATTTTGATGAGGCTTGCGTGTCGGCGTTTGAGCATTTGAAGGGGAAATTAACTTCAGCACCAGTTATTATTGCTCCAGATTGGGATTTGCCATTTGAGTTGATGTGTGATGCCAGTGATTATGCTGTGGGGGCTATTTTGGGTCAGATAAAGGAAAAGATGTTTCATGTGATCTATTATGCTAGCAAGACCCTTACAGATGCACAGTTGAACTACACAACCACAGAGAAAGAGTTATTGGCAGTAGTGTATGCCTTTCATAAATTCTGATCTTATCTGATTGGTACAAAGGTGATAGTGTACACGGATCACGTGGCAATTCAACATTTAGTGGCAAAGAAGGATGCCAAACCCCGTTTGATCAGATGGATATTATTATTGTAGGAATTCGATTCGGAGATCAAGGACAGAAAGGGCACTGAAAATCAAGTGGTGGACCACTTATCTCGACTAGAGAATCCAGAAAGGGAAGTAGACGACAATGTTGTAATGAATGAATCCTTTCCAGATGAGCAGTTGTTTGTGGTGAAAGGGGAAGTGCCATGGTTTGCAGACTACGCGAACTACTTGGTGAGTAAAATGGTACCTTCTGACTTGGTGGGTCATCAAAAGAAGAAATTTCTGCATGATGTCAAATGGTTTATATGGGATGAACCATATTTGTTTAAACAGTGTGCTGATCAAATGATAAGAAGGTGTATCTCGTATAGCGAGATCGAGGGGATTTTGCAGGATTGTCACGCTTCTTTGTATAGGGGTCACTACGGAGGAGAGTGAACAACGGCTAGAGTGCTACAAGCAGAATTCTACTGGCCGACAATTTTCAAGGATGAGTATAGTTTCATCCAAAGATGTGATAGATGTCAGAGAGTCGGGAACATTTCAAAAAGAAATGAAATGCCATTGAATACGATCCTCGAAGTGGAAATTTTTATGTGTGGGGGATTGATTTTATGGTCCCTTTTGTTTCTTCTTGTGGAAATCTTTACATCTTGCTCGCAGTGGATTATGTGTCGAAGTGGGTAGAAGTGGCAGCTCTTCCAACAAATGATGCTAAAGTAGTCCTCAGATTTTTGTAGAAGAGTATTTTCACGAGGTTTAGGACTCCTAGGGCCATCATTAGTGATGAAGGCAGTCATTTCTGCAACAGGCAGTTTACAACTTTGTTGGCTAAGTATTGGGTGAACAATCGCATCGCTACAGCTTATCACCCACAAATGAATGGCCAAGCAGAAGTATCAAATCAAGAAGTTAAAAGAATTCTGGAAAAATTTATGAATCCCACTAGGAAGGATTGGTCTTTAAAGCTTGATGATGCTGTGTGGGCATATAGGACTGCATACAAGACTCTGTTGGGTATGTCACCTTTTCAGCTCGTTTATGGAAAAGCCTGTCATCTTTCTATGGAGCTAGAGCATAAGGCATATTGGGCGATTCAGAAGCTCAATTTTGATTTAAAAGGCGGCGGAAAGCGCCTACTCCAACTCAATGAGTTGGATGAATTCCGATTCTGAAGCGTATGAAAATTCTAAAATTGTATGACAAGGAGAAGGTGAAGAAATGGCATGATCGTAAGATCATAGAGAGAATATTCGAGCCGGAACAAAGAGTTTTGCTTTTCAACTCCAGACTTAAACTTTTTCCCGGGAAACTAAAATCAAGATGGTTAGGGCCTTTTACAGTAAAGAATGTCTTCCCGCATGGTGCGGTAGAAGTATTTGATAAGTTTTCGGACAAGCCGTTTAAAGTGAATGGACAGCGGATGAAGTATTACTTTGGTAGCGAGGTAGACAGACAAAAAGTCACCTCAATTCTTTCCTCGACATGAGATTTAGAGACAGTCAAGCTAATTAACTATAACTTAGCGCTAGATGGGAGGCAACCCATTATTTCTATCTCTACTTTTTATTTATTCAGTTTAGGTTATTTTTGTAGTTCATCTTCATTATTTTTTTAATTGTGATAGATTATTATGTTTTGCATACGTGAGTGTGTAGCTGAATTTGCATTGGAGTGTGTAGATTAATATGATAATGATATGGTCATTGTTGCATATTCATTAGTTCAAGCATTGACATGGTTAATTGGTGTTTTTACAGGTGCATTGAAATGAAGTAATCACTGTGTGCTATATTGGAAGATGCAAATTGGAATTGTAGGATTCGGTCGCCTTGGCGTATTATGTTAGTAATACAAAATCATGGCGCCACACCTGCATATCTCTCATAAGAGTGAAAATTCCACTTTCATGCGTCATGCCATATCTCCATTGAAAAGCCGCTATGGTATGCGCGACGACGAGAAGTTTAAGTTTTTTTAAGTTTTAAAGATGTGTTCTCCCACTTGTCTTCTATCATTTGAAGTCTTATTCCCTTGCTCTCCATTACATGCACGTCTCCTCATCTCTACTTAGTTACAAATTGAAGCCATAACGTCTTTTATCCACTGCTGATTGTCGCTCAGATCTCATACCCATGATCGATTGCTACACTGATAAAACCTAGGGTTTCAAAGTGGTTGTGCGAAATCAGTTTAGGGGTTATTCACTTCATCACATATCACTCACGATTTTACATGGTAAGTCATCTTCTTTTCATTTAATCTCAGATGGGTCCTAAGCGTGCTCGATGTCGCACCCCTGAATCATCATCTGCTAGCAGTCAAAGCGGGGACAATGTTGATTTTACAAAGTTTATCAACTTGGATGCTCAGATTGAATATTATCGCATTGTGGGGAAGTCATTTATTCGTGAGCGAGGGTTCAAGCTAGACGCGCAGGATGGACAATTAGTGCAGATGATTCGAGAGAGGTGTTGGCATGGTGTTTGCTCTACGCCAACGGCTTCACCTATGGCTGTTGTGCGAGAGTTCTATGCTAATGCGAGGGAAACAATGAATGGGTTCTCTTTTGTTCGTGGGATTTAGGTGGATTACCGATCGAGAGCCATTCGCCAGGTGTTCAATTTACCTGACCCACCGGCTGGACGTACAAGTTGGGTGGAGGCTGACCGTTTGGACATAGATTTATACGTTGTGATCACTGATCTGTGTATCCCAGGGACTCAGTGGATATGCACGTCGGGCACCAATCATCTTAAGACATTCCCGGCGTCCACTCTCAATCGTTATGTAAAGGCCTAGAATTTGTTTGTGTGTGCCAAACTCATGCCATCCTTTCATTAGCATGAAGTTACAGTTGAGCGAGCCATTATACTATGGGGGATTATCGTGGGCAAGGATATTGATGTAGGTCACTTGATGAATCAGAACATGATGAGATATATACAGGGTAGTACCACGGGCAGTATTCCACATGCCTCCATAGTGACCCATTTATGTGCCAAGGCAGGAATTCGGTGGACAGATGAACAGTTGCACTTCCCGAGTCAGGACATTACGCATGCTATGATAGCACGAGTTGTAGATTGGCTAGGGGGTACTCCGCATCCACGAGGAAAGGCGTTTATTCTTCGTCTTGCCTCATCGGCGCCCTCATCGCAGCCCTCCAGGACACATGAAGCGGGCCCGTCAACTCAAGCTACTGCTGTTATAGGGGAACGACAGCTCCGAAGGTTGGAGCGAAAAGTTGACGCTATGTATGACAACTTTGCAGCGTTTGCAATGGGTTTGACGAGGTCCCTAGCAGAGGCATTTGCATAGCAGGGAACGATGCTTGAGTGGCCACAGTTTGGGACGGCTATGCCATTTCCACCACCGGATTCACCACCCGATGAGGGTGGTGCAGCTGATGAATAGGGGAGTTTCTTGAACCCTTTACCTTCATTCATTGAGACAATAAATATTTTAAGTTTGGGGGTATTGGGTAGTAGGGTAGTTGCACATAGTATTTGCATGTTTAGTTTAAATTTTGCATGTTTATGTGTTAGATAAAAATTGCAAAATTTTTTTGGTTTTTTAGTCATTATTAATTGTGTTAGTATATGTTTAGTTGCATTTGATGTTTAGTTGCATGTCTCACAAATTCTGGCGTTATGGAAGTTATGTCTAGCCTATGATGAAAGGGAATTTTGAAGGATTGTTGAGTATTTTGGATAACATGAGCTTAGATATAATGTTTTACATGATGTAATTCATGATCTTTGTTTAAATTTCTTTTCGGTTTGCCTTCTTGTGTTCACAATTGCTTGTAGGCATAAGAATTATGTGTTGCATTGCTTGATAGAAAATGTGGTTTTAAAAAGAGAATTATGGGGAAACTGGACTTAGACTGTACAAAACATTGATAATCAAACTTTGGGAACACATGGGTATACTATATAAAAAAAAATAGAAGAAGAAAAAGCTATCTTGAAACCTTCTTGAGCTAAATGATTGACTCTTTGGAATGGGCGAGATGGAGCGTAAAACGCACTCGTTGCATTTTTAGTGTTTTATGTTGTATGCATTGCTTGAGGGCAAGCAATAGTTCACATTTGGGGGTATTTGATAAGTAGATTTTATACCTACTTATTGGATATCAATTCACGAGAACTATGCCCAGCTTAAGCACATTTTAGTATGTTTTTAGTTGCATTTTGTTTTATTTTGCATTGTATGTACTGAGAACTCCTTTGGTGTAAAAGTGCAGGAAATAACATAGCTTGGCGTTGGTAGGTGGCCTGAGATCAATGAAGCCATGACATGAGGGTCGAGTGGACGAAAGAAATTGAGCATCGATGGACAAAGAAGCAAAAGCAGCATGTAAAAGGAACAAGAGCAACATTACAAGGAAGCAGCAACAACAGAACTTGAGGATTCAAAATGCAGAAGCCGCGCGATCGCGCGGCTACACAAGCTAAAAGATGCGCACCCGCGCCATCAACCAGAAAGAACTAATTTTGCACACACGTGCGCCTGCGCCATGTTTACAAAGGGATCGCGCGTGGGCGCGCGTCATCGACTGCAGTTGTTGACTTTTTGTAATTTTTGAAATTTGAAGTGCTTGAGTTGGTATAAACTACTCTGGTTGGTACCAGACGCGATCATCTTTAGTTTTTATGAGTTTTTCATATTAGAGAACTAGGGTTCTACGCTTTGAGCGAATTCTAATGAGGATCCAAGCATAGACTTAATATTTTATATCTCTTTTTTAGAATTCAATCAGTGTCTACGAACTAATTTTATGTTGCTGGAGATTATTAAGGATTTGAACATCACTTTTGGATTATAATCGACAATTGGGTTTGATCAATTCTATCTTTTCTCTCGATTATTTTCAGTTATTTTCCATGTATTACTCTAATCCCATAATGGCTTTTGGTTCAGACATGAACTAAACTCCATTATGGGATTCTAACGGAGTTTGATATGTAGTCTAATTGATGGCTTGATTGCTGGATTGTTTATGTATCATAAGGAATTTCTATTATGGTTGATTTAAATGTATGAATGATTGATCATCATTCATTTTATGTGCTTGTATGGAGTTGAAAAATAACATGCGAGTATGGTTGTAATCATGATAACATGCGTGTATGAGGCTGAATTGCTTGGCTTTATATTTTGTGAATCAGATAGACATATACTGTTTCACCGTGTGTAGTTACATATGGGTTTGTGCTTAAATTCAATATGGCTGCAATTTCACATAGAAATATAGTGATCTTGGTTTTATTGAAGATTACATGATGTCTATTGTATGTGGATGTTATGTAAGAAGGTCATAATACATTGAAAAATGGTTATGTCTACATTCGTGCTCTTGGCTAATTTTCTGTGATACGTGAATAATCTTGCATGATGGTGGTGATTAGATGAACTATTAAATGAAGTTAGGATACCATTATTTCCAGATTTGATTTATTCCATTAATATTCTTCTTTTATTTATTATTTGAGTTTTGAGTAATTCACAATCATAAGCGTTCGTTTGAGCATATAAAAATAGTGATATAGTTGATGCATAATAGTTTAATTTAGAATCCTTTCTTCGTGGATCGATACTTTACTTACTCTGTATTACTTGTTGGCCCATGTATGCTTGCATGAGTTAGAGTCCTTTTAGTAGAAGTAAAAAGGAGGCAACAAAGACAGGTTTCCGGTTTGGTATCCATGAGTTGACTCCTACCTTAGAGGAGTATGCACCTTGCGCCCAGATGGCTATTGGCGACATGAGACGACAGTTTATGACCCTCACCGAGCTGAGGCATAGAGTTGTACAAGATGAGATCACATCCGACTACGTTGTATCCTAGCATTTTCTGATGGACAGATTTGGCTCAGAGGATAGCTATACACAGCATTCCGGGGATTTTACCATGCTGAAGGATCATTGGCATTTGGCCAGAGTAGATGTACTGCTACTATGTGTATTGTCATATGTATACATGCTACGGTACATAGATGAGTTGGACATTGCCGTCATTATGGCAGTGAGAGCTCTTAGGGTGGGTCATACCATTGTGTTGATGATTGTAGTAGAGACATTGAGATCGGCTACATATTGCAGTTCTTACCCTATAGGGGTATTCATAGGTAGTTCGGTCATGTTGTACGTGTGGTTCATGTCACACCTGAGACCGATTGGCACTTTTAGACAGCATGGGTATTGTTTTACCCATGAGATAGCCATGTCGTACTCCTTTCAGCCTGCACATCCTGTATCTTGGTCCATTTTCCTGGAAGGGATTGGAGATCCATTTGATATATTGTCGTGTACATGGCTTAGTTCACCCTATAGCTTCATCACTCATGCTCCGGACATGGATTATCTTCCTCTAGCTGGTTTGAGGGGCATGGCTACTTACCACCCATTGGCTGTGATGTGTCAGTTTGGCAAGTTCCAGGACTTCCATCCTTTTAAGGGGGCATTGAGTCAGTGCTTGGCTTCTTGCCACTTGTCAGCAGAGGACAGATCCAAGGTGTATGTCTGTTGGGATCAACGTGAGCTAGCTACATTTTCTGTTAGCCATCCGGGCTGTTCTGCAGAGTATTCCGCATGGATGGAGATAGAGACTACATCAGTTGCGGTAGTATCCACATCAACGGGGATTCATTCTGATGATGGGGATCCCATAGAGGATATTGAAATTCCCACAGCGGAGGAGCCATTCACTGGGTTGCCAGTAGCTCTTGCAGATTCTCCCAGTATGAGTACTACTGTGATTCAACATTCATCACAGTATTTGGAGCAGAGTCTTCATCTGATGACCTTTGAGAGAGATCAGGCTAGGGCCTTGATGTAGACAGCTCTTGAGGGGAGAGACACCGCTCTATTGGAGAGAGATGATGCTAGATCAGCTAGAGATGCATTGATTATTGAGCGGGACACTGCTCTATCTGCCCGAGATGTAGCTGTTATAGATAGTACTTCAGTGAGATCCCTTACTACTAGCATGCTTGCCGATATGAGTGCATATATATCGATGAGCATCATGCCACCATGCAGTTGGCCAAGGATCTGTTAGCTCGTGTAGATACCCTTGGGCAGGAGCTTACAGCGTTGCCTCCTTCTTCGGAGAGAGATGCCATGTTGGACTTGATAGTTCGTATATCCACGGGATTGTAGATAGACTTGTATTTTCACCACGCAGACTAAACAGCCATTTTGTCATGTACAACACATATTTTTTATATCAAACAGCATTATATATGGCAGGGAAATATATTTTGATTCACTTCCCTTTAAGTTATGCCTTGATACTTGCTTGATATTTGCCTGCTTCTTCAGGACTTGTGATCTTGATGTATTCTGAACTCATCCTTGATGGATGGATAATAAGATGTCTCAGGATCTTTTAGAATATATCATTGATCTGTGTGTATCCCTACCCTCTTTGGTGTCTTGGGACTAGTTTCTATATGGAGATGTGAAGAGGATTGTGACTTTTCCTCTTTGAGATTCACCACACCACAAATGGTTGCCAGTACTCCTATTCAAGAGAAGCCTAGTTAGTTCCATCTCTTATGGATTGGTGTTTCTCTTCGAGGAATCAACCACAGCTTAGATGGTCGCCAACTCTCCCATTTATGGGGAGGTCAGGTAGTTCCATCCCTTTGGTCTGAAGATGATGATATGTGGTGGATTGAAGTTTGATCCCAGTACCATTGACAAGTATTTGTTTTGGTAGGGGTAAGACCAAACCATAAATGGCTTCCTACGTACTCCTATTGAAGAGGAGATCAGGTCTGCGTAGTTCGAACCTGGTGTAAGAGGTTCAACACTGAATGGTGTAAGGGTGTAGAAAAGTGTAGGAGTGTTTTTGTTTTTGTAGAGAAGGGTGTAGAAATGTTTTTGTGGTTTTTTTTTATTGAGACCAGGCCATATAAAATGATTGCCTGCGTACTCCCAGGTATCGGGGAGATCAGGTCGATGTAGTTCACCCCATGTTCAAGACGATTTGCAGCCGAAAAAGTTTGATCCCATGTTCAGGACAAACTGCAGGGGAAAAGTTTGATCCCATGTTCAGGACAAATTGCGGCTGTGAAAAAGTTTGATCCCATGTTCAGGACAAACTGCAGGGGAAAGGTTCTATCCCTGGTGGGATAACCGAAATTGTATGAGGTGTGAAATAAGGGATCTGATGATCCAAAACCAGGCTGCTGGCTTGAAGAGTGTGTTTCCCTGATGGGGCAAATGGGTACAAAGAAAGGGATATGTGTAGTAAGGGTTAGAAAACCTGAAATGACTGGTGATCTGGTGATCCAAAACCAGGATATTTACTTGATGGTAACTTCAGACATAGTACCGTTTCACGGTGTCTGAGTTGATGAGCTGTGGAAATTCATCGCCGTCTATTTCCTGTAATATGAGAGCACCTGCTATCAATACCTCCTTGACAATAAACGGGCCTTCCCAGTTTGGAGTGAATTTTCCCTTTGCTTGATCTTGGTTGTTAATGATCTTCTTCAAAACCAAGTCATGTTGTTTAAACTGCCGTAGCCGGACTTTACTGTTGTAGGATCTGGCGATCCTTTGTTGGTATAACTGACCATGGAAGATTGCATCACTTTGCCTTTCGTCTATTAGAGACAATTGGTGATATCTGTCTTGTAACCATTGGTCTTCATCCAGCTGAGCATCAATCAACACTCTGAGGGATTCCATTTCCACCTCTATAGGGAGCACTACTTCCATCCCATAGGTCAATGAGTAGGGGGTTGCCCTAGTGGAAGTACGCATTGAAGTTTTGTAGGCTAATAGGGTCAGAGGCAAAAGGTCATGCCATTCTTTATGATTGGCAGACATCTTTTGCATGATCTTCTTGATTTTCTTATTAGCCACTTCAACAACACCATTCATCTTTGGACGGTAGATGACGGAGTTAAGGTGTTTGATGTGGAATTTACTGTACAACTCCTCCATCATTTTGTTGTTGAGGTTCTTGTCGACGTCGGGATTTTTGAGTGTCCCTTTTCGTTACTTGTTCTTTGGTGTTCTCATGTTAATGTGAGATTTGTTTGAAAAAACTAGTGAAAAAGGTCCGACATGTATAATGTCGACGATTTGACTTTAAGAGTCGCCATTTGGTGTATTTAACTGGTTGCACCAATGCAACCGAAAAGGTTTACACATTGACCCAGTGTATTGACACTGCTAGACGGGTCTATGAAACCGAGATTCATTTTGGGTCCGGGGGCTTGATTATGCAGAGGGAAGGTGTTAGGCACCCCCCGACATCCGTGTTACCACGGTGACCGCCAATTTTTAAAGAAATTGTTATATGAATGTGTGTGTTTGTGTGTGTGTGCGTGGATCAATGTACAATTATTTGAAAGTAGTGCGAGGCCTCATTCACACCTATATACACAAGGTTTGAATTATATAGAAAAATTCAGTTTTAACCAAGATATAGAAATGACATTTTGTAAAAGAGGTTTTTCAAACCCTGTGCTCAATAGGAATTGAGACCTTTTCATACTTCCATTTTATTATTAAATGTTAAACTTGTTTGCTTTTATTTTTTTGAGATCTAAGCATTCTAGAAAAATAATATACAACAATCTAGAACTCCTCATCAAACATGTGACCATCCAAGAAATTGAGACATCAGTAAAATAATGTACAATGCTATACGGTGAAAAATGTCCATCATGGGAATCGAATCTAGATTGATGGAAAGCCCGAACACAGTGATCACATGATTCCTAGGCTCACACATGATCTTTGCAATTTGTATGGAAAGCGCATATATATATATATATATATATATATATATATAGATATATATTATATATATATATAGGTTCTTTGTGAGTCTTGTCTGATACACCCTTTTTCTTAAGTAGATTGATAAAATGAATTGATGGTTAAACTCGAGATGAAACATAAATATCTATATATAAAAGCAAACTTGTCTGAATCCGAAGTGCTCATCTTGTCTCGAAACTTTTATTTTAATATAAGGACCCCACCATAGTCGACATGTTGTCGGTTTATTGAAATAAAATGAATTTTAATATTAAATAATGCTTGTTCTTGCGCAGCACGACTTTTTTGTCTTGGTGAATTGTGCCTTTTTCCTAAAATACTCCCTATTTTAATACTGGACTCTTACAGTAGTAAAAAACAAAACAAAAAAAAAAAATAATTCCAATAGGGACAAGCTCTTACTATAAAATACTCGGTACAAGTAAAAAAACAAAAAAAAAAAAAATAAAAAAAAAAAAATAAATCAAATAAAAAAACAACTTCTTTTTACGACTTGCACAGCTCTCAAGTTCTTTATTTGCTATTCCAAATAAAATATTTGTTATTTTTATAACTCTTTCATTTAATAACAAATAAAAAATTATAATTCAAATAAAAAATAATATCTATTTTATAAAAATATATTTTTATAATTTTTTATTTCTTATTTTTATAAAAATATTTTATATTCTTTATTTGTTATAAAATATTTTAATAACAAATAGCAAATAAAAATAGCAAATATTTTATATTCTTTATTTGTTATAAAATATTTTATATTCTTTATTTTTATATAAAATAGCAAATAAAAATTATAAAAATACAAAATTCTTAATTTGTAAAAAAAAAAAAAATACCAGCAAGGACAAGCTCTACAATTTGTAAAAAAAAAAAAAAAAAAATTATACCAATAGGACATGACTCTTACAATTTGTTAAAAAAAAAAAAAATGTACCGGTAGGAACAAGCTCTTACAATTTGTAAAAAAAAAAAAAAAAAGTGTACTAGCCAATTTTGTTAAAAAAATTATTTTACTAGCAGGACAAGCTCTTACAATTTGTTAAAAAAAAAAAAATGTACCGGTAGGGACAAGCTCTTACAATTTGTAAAAAAAAAAAAAAAAAGTGTACTAATAGCCAAAATTTGTTAAAAAAAAAATATTTTATTCAAGCAACTTTAACTGCTTCAGCAGACTCGAACTTCATGACCTCAAACTCGAAACACACGTCGTATGACCACCCAAGAGCACCACAGGCCTAGTACATTAATTTGACCCGAGGATATGTCTTTATATTAAAACTTCACCATCCCCAAAATCTATATTCTTGCATTATTATTATATTCTGAAACAAATATTATTAATAAGTCTATATAATACATATGGGGTTTGATATTTAGAAATAAGTTAATATCTATATTTATTAAGCAATGATTATTAGTAATGATTTTATATATTAAGCGATGATTTTATTATTAAGAAATGATTTTATTATTAATAAAACTAGTTCAATTAGTCTAATAAGTAATGATGATAATTTTTCAAGTCATTTAGGAAATTAATTTACTTATCAATTTATAAAAGTAATGAAATATTATTATAATAATAATAATGTGATTATCAATATTAGAATGCTGAGAATATACCAATACTAATCTTTGCATAACATTAAGAGGAATAGTACATATTACATGTTCATTTTCATAAAATAAAAAAAAACATAGAATGATTAATACAATGGCGCTTTATATCTCGGAGAAGTAGGAAGTAATCTTCTTGATTTCTTGTCTGAAACAAATATTATTAATAAGTCATATAATACATATGGGGGTTTGATATTTAGAAATAAGTTAATATCTATATTTATTAAGCAATGATTATTAGTAATGATTTTATATATTAAGCAATGATTTTATTATTAAGAAATGATTTTATACATTTTGATACATTTTTGATACATTTGATACATTTGATACATTTTGATATATTTGATACATTTTGATATATTTGATACATTTTGATACATTTGATATATATTTGATATATTTTTGATATATTTGATACATTTGATATATTTTTGATATATTTGATACATTTTGATACATTTGATACATTTTGATATATTTGATACATTTGATACATTTTGATATATTTGATATATTTGATACATTTTGATACATTTTGATACATTTGATATATTTTGATATATTTGATACATTTTGATACATTTGATACAATTTTGATATATTTGATACATTTTGATATATTTTTGATACATTTGATACATTTTGATACATTTGATACATTTTGATATATCGATACATTTGATACATTTTGATATATTTAATACATTTTGATATATTTTTATATTTGATACATTTGATATATTTTTGATATATTTGATACATTTTGATACATTTGATATATTTGATACATTTGATACATTTTGATATATTTGATACATTTTGATACATTTGATATATTTTGATATATTTGATACATTTTGATACATTTGATACATTTTGATATATTTGATACATTTGATACATTTTGATATATTTTGATATATTTTTGATACATTTTGATACATTTTGATATCATGTTCAATATATCAAAAAATATCAAAATATATCAAATATATCAAATATATCATATATCAAAAATATATCAAATATATATATCAAATATATCAAAATCATTATCAAAAATATATCAAAAATATATAAATGTATAAAATCATTTCTTAATAATAAAATCATTGCTTAATATATAAAATTATTACTAATAATCATTGATTAATAAATATAGATATTAACTTATTTCTAAATATCAAACCCCATATGTATTATATAGACTTATTAATAATATTTGTTTAAGTAATATAATAATAATGCAAGAATATAGATTTTGGGGATGGTGAAGTTTTAATATAAAGACATATCCTTGGTTTGAAATTAACAATTAGGCAAGTGGTGCTCGGGTGGTCATATAGGCGTGTGTTTGGAGTTTGAGGTTGCGAGTTAAGTGCATTTAGCGACAAGTTGCTTGAATAAAATAATTTTTTTTAACGGTAGGCTAGTACACATTTAATTTGTTTTTTAACGGTAGTAAGCAGAGCTTACTCTGGTAGTAGATGCTGAACTCATCTGCATCTGGTGGTATTAAAAATTGAAAAAAAAAAAAAAGTAGAATGCGACATCACGGCTCATCACGGTGGGTATTTTATTCAAGCAACTTCTTTCTAAAGCAGACTCGAACTTCATGACCTCAAACTCAAACACCGTCGTATGACCACCCAGAGCACCACAGGGCTAGTATTAATTTTAGCTAAGGATATATCTTTATATTAAAACTTCACCATCCCCAAAATCTATATTCTTGCATTATTATTATATTCGTAACAAATATTATTAATAAGTCTATATAATACATATGGGGGTTTGATATTTAGAAATAAGTTAATATCTATATTTATTAAGCAATGATTATTAGTAATGATTTTATATATTAAGCAATGATTTTATTATTAATAAAACTAGTGAAGTATAATAATAATGTGATTATCAATTTATAAAAGCGGTGAAGTATTATTATAATTATAATAATGCGATTATCAATATTAAATCAGATTATATCATCTTACTAGTCTTTGCGTATAACATTAAGAGGAATAGTACATATTACATATTCATTTTCATAAAATAAAAAAAAAACATAGAATGATTAATACAATAAGCGCCTATTTTTTTTGGCTCGGGAATCCCTAGCACTTTCGATAGTGATTTAACTTTATAAGTGGTCGGTTTCAAAGCCACAAATTGCACATTTTCGATGAGTCTTAGAAGGAATGATTTTCTCGAGTGCACTCTTGAATCTAGATTGTTTTTTTGTGCCCTTTGTTTGAGAAATATTAGGCGGCAAAAACTCTTCTTCTTCTTCCACCTCTGCATCTTCATCGTCATTATCGTATCCCATATCATGATTTGGATCTCAATTGCAATCAATCAATGTAAATCATCTGCCGATTCGATAATATTCTCATCCGGATCATCTTTGGTCAACCAACTCTTTTCCTCGTGCATTCGGTTTAAAAACGGTTTTGTAACCTCGAATTTGAGCAATGGCTTTGCTTTCGCTAACTCTGGTAATCACCCATCAAATGATTATAAGCGCATTGCTTGATTTTGTTCAAAATCGGCGAGATGTGGAGTTAAAAGTAAGTCTTCACCATTGCTTTTGTTCGCGTCTCTTGTCCACCGATGAAGGATCATATATCGGTCGGTATTTGTGAAATACTCTTTCTTCTTGAAATATCTCAAGATGTGCTGCATAATTCACGGTGAAAAACATTTGGCGATTACATATTCTGGAGTCGGTTTATCGATTGTTGACAACTTCTTTATATCTTCCACCACTTTTCGATTGCATCGCATTATACTGCTTTGCATAAACCTTAGTATCGGTGACACACATCTCACTAAGTTTATGAACATTGTATTTCATGGAATCGGCAATTGGCGTTGGAAGCGTCTAACATCTCTTTGTGTACACTTGTGCGGCATGAACTTCTAAAGATGAGCAAAGTACCATAATCCTTTTACGATGTTTTGTTATGTAGTCGGCCTTCCTCTCCACGATAAAGCTGTCTTTCTCTGACCTTTTGACTCTGCGGTACAAAACATAGCATACTGTTGATGCATTAACATACTCATCAAAAAAGGCATTCATGCTCTCGCTTCTTCGATGGTAGTCATTCCATGACAAAATATCTCTTTGTATATCTTTGGAATCCATTTACGTAAATACATCATACAAACTTCCAAGCCATTCATTAGTATACAATTCATAGGAACTTATCGAGAATATGCAGCGCTTTTCAAATTCCTCGATGGACAATGAGTTATACACACAGGTTGTTAAAATCATTTTTGAGCGATGGGTGCTCATAATAAACATGATCTGATTTTTTCGGAAATTTATTGCTAATATGCGAGAACACATAAATGATGACTAGTTGGAATCTGTAGCAATAGCATTACTCATGGCTCTGTCTTGATCGGTGATGATGGTTGTAGGTGCCTTGCGATCCATGGCTTCAAGCCGTATACGTAAAACCAAATGAAAGTGTCCTCTGTCTCGTCTAAATAACGATTGCAAATCCAAACAATATAGGCGATAATGGTGGTTGACCCGTGAAATGGAACAAAGCGGCATGCCATACTTATTTGTCCGGTATGTCTTATCAAATGTCACAGCGTCTCCGAAAAGTTGATACATAAACCTTGATCGGGCGTCGACCCACAAAATACAAGCTATCGGTTGTTTTCACCCGGGTTTCACTCGAAAAAAAAATTCTTTGGCACTACGGATGCAAGTTTGTTCAAATGATTGGCAATGACTTGTGCATCATTTTCATCTGCGAGAATCACGCCTTAAATCTACACCACATTTTCAACATTGGCGGTAGAAAGGAACATTTTGCAAACCACCTCCCATTGTGCTCAAAACATTCATCATCTTCTTCTAGGACCAATCTGGGACTTATTTAAAGTGTCGATTAAATTTCTTGCAGCCGGGACTAATATTTACGTGAGTCTCGATCAAATCTACTTTGGTGGGGGTCACTAAGTGATGATTGTGCTCTAATTCATTGATGAAAATCATGATTGTCTTCTTTCTTATTGTGGACAACATATATTCTAGCTTTGCACATTGTTAGATCTATCGAGTCTCTCTGTCTAGTTATTTTATTACTACTATCTTCATCATCGGGTAAACTCTTGCCAACAATTGGTGTCTTAGGCTTTCATACATCTTTGCTAGATCGATATCATTATTATTAGCATGTTTATGACTAGTTGCAATTCTAATCTCAAATCCATTTTTGCGAGCATATGATCTATAAAATATTTCACCTCTTCCAACGTACAAAATAATTGACCAGCGTCGCGAACAATATCAGTTTATTACTTTCAACTTCAACGACAAATTCGGATGTATTATATGACATTTTGAAAAACTTACTTGTGAATAATAGTGATGAATTTTGCTCGATCGAACTTGACTTGATTTTACGAAGTGAAAGTGGGCAACAAGATGAAACAAATTATGAGTAGAGGTGAAAAGAAAATAATATCGAGAACAAATTCTATGAAAGGATAAGAAGATAACTTGAGAAAATAGCGACTTCTCAAACAATATTTAAAGGTAAAAAGACCGGTAGATACAACTTTATAATAATAATAATAATAATAATGGTAATAAAATAATAAAAAAAATACATAAAAGCCAAATTTGATATGGAGCGGCTTTATACTCAATTAAATAATAATATAATAATAATAATAATAAAATATTGAGAAATTTAATTTGGGGAAATGGTATTTTTAGATATATATAAAATTCAAGGTAAAATAAAAAGCAATTAGGCAAGTGGTGCTCGGGTGGTCATTTAACGAGGATTGGTGCTTGAGGTCACGGGTTCGAGTCATTTTTAGCGACAAAAAAAATTTCATTTACAATGAATTATAGCTTTGTCTGCAAGTAGAAAGGTTTTATTAATAATATAATTTTTTTTTTTTCATATAATAGCCGTATAGCCTCTCTTAAAGTAAATGAGTTTATTAATAATATAATAAAAGAAAAAAACAACAAAGATAAAGCCAAATTGAAGCTATCTTAAGTAAAACAAAACAACAAAACTTTTTACTACCATGTTTGACTTCTTTTTTTGCCACATTGCCTCGGGAAAGAACACCTCGGGAAAGAACACACCAAGCTTCGGTAATATAAAAAGGCATGACCCATACTTGATATTAATGTTTGAATTTGGTCTAAAATAATTCATGTCTGGGACTTACTCACCTTATTTAAGCGTCTATTGAGAACATATGTTGTTCAAACTAAAGTTCACTTGCCAAGCTAGATAAAATAAAAATAACAGTAGAGAGAGAAGTATTTGGGAAGAGAGGCAAAAACTTCAACAAGTAAGTTTTTATTTATTGTTATTTGTTCGGTTTTTAATAGTTTACATTGGTGTTATTTTTATCCTTTGCATTTATTCTTGAATTAAAGGGATATAATACCATGCATGTATTTGTTTTTTTGTTGTCATTAATGCATGTTATCACTTGCATATTATGCATACGTGTTATTCTTGTTGTTGTTATTATTTTAGTATAATAACAACAAAATAATCTGAATTTATAATGATCACTTTATATTTTATTAAAGAATGATATTTATTTTTAATATATTAATTAGACTAATTGGACATATTTTTACAAAAATAAAAAAAAAAATATTAGAGGATAATAATAAATATAGATATTAACTCTTTCATTTAATAACAAATAAAAATTATTTTATATTCTTTATTTGTTATAAAATATTTAATAACAAATAGCAATTGCAAATATTTTATATTCTTTATTTGTTATAAAATATTTTAATAACAAATAACAAATAAAAATAGCAAATATTTTATATTCTTTATTTGTTATAAAATATTTTATATTCTTTATTTTTTTTTTTTTTATATTCTTAAAAATATAGCAAATAAAAATTATAAAAATACAAAACTCTTAAATTTGTAAAAAAAAAAAAAATATCAATAGGACAAGCTCTTACAATTTGTAAAAAAAAAAAAAAAAACCAACCGGGAATGACTCTTACAATTTGTTAAAAAAAAAATGTACCATTTGGGACCCGGTAGTATGAACTTTGTCTTAAGTAGTAGTATATAAAAACTTTGTTCTGGTTTTAAAAAAAAAAATAAATGTGTACTAATGCAATTTTTAAAAAAAATTATTTTATTCAAGCAACTTCTTTGCTAAAGCAGACTTCGAACTTCATGACCTCAAACTCGAACACACGTCGTATGACCACCCAGAGCACCACAGGCCTAGTTATTAATTTATTGAGGATATGTCTTTATATTAAAACTTCACCATCCCCAAAATCTATATTCTTGCATTATTATTATATTCTGAAACAAATATTATTAATAAGTCTATATAATACATATGGGGTTTGATATTTAGAAATAAGTTAATATCTATATTTATTAAGCAATGATTATTAGTAATGATTTTATATATTAAGCATGATTTTATTATTAAGAAATGATTTTATACATTTGATACATTTTTTATATATTTGATACATTTGATACATTTTAATATATTTTTGATACATTTGTGATAATTGATAAATTTTGATATATTTGATACATATTTTATACATTTGATACATTTTGATACATTTGATATATTTTTGATATATTTGATACATTTGATACATTTTGATATATTTTTGATACATTTGATACTAATATGTATCTTAATACTAATATTTTTGCGACATGTTACTTTTAACTTGATTTTGTCATGCATCTTAATACTAATATGGAATTGATGTATTTTTTAGGTAAAAGATGGATAGTTGGGAATATGGGCGATTGATCCAGTGTTACGCATGATCAACAAGATCATGTATCGGATGACATATATCATGGGAGAGATAGGGAAAAACTAAGCTCCGGTCGATATCTTGATCGGAAATATAATCGGTGGGCTTTGACAAAAAACAAAAAAATCCTTTTAGATAAATGTGGATTTGGGTATTTAGTTATCAAGGTGTTGTACACCAAAGCGATCTTGATGCGATATCTGCTTTAGTCGAGAGATGGCGTCAGGAGACCCGATACTTTTCATTTAAAGCGTGGAGAAATAACAATCACGTTAGAGGATGTTCACTTTATTTTTGGAGTTCTGGGTGGTGGGAAAGCCATACTTGGGTCCCCTTCTTTGTCACCAATTTGAATTATTTTAGGGATTGTTTTGGAGATAAATTAGGCGATGAATATTTTAGTTCAAAAAAAGCGCGGTCTGCAATTTCATTAGTGTGGTTGCACGAACATTTTAATAATTGTCCAGAGAATGCAAGTAAAAGATGTTGTAGGCGCGACACACAAAGGCATACATATTGTGGTTGTGTGGGGCAATATTATTCCTAATAGGAATAGAAATAGTGTGCACCCACGATATATGTCTTTTATTGCCAATGGCGAAGATTGTGTAACTTACTCTTGGGGTGCGGCAATGTTAGCATATTTATCTGAGATCTTTATATCTTTTTCTACTAGGAAAGGAGTTAAATACATTAATGGTTGTGTTACATTGTTACAAATTTGGGCTTATGGCGTGTAAGTATTGGAAAGCCAAACCCTTGGCCACAATCATCCTTATGGTTACCTAGGGCTTTAGCATGGTCTATTTTGGAGCCACATTACCACAGTAGGCGTGAGAATCCCCATCACCATTTGTCATTTCTGGGGGGAGTTAGATATTAAGTCATGTGGGATGTGGTTTGGCGGCCTTACATAATGTGGGATGATGATATCGGTGGATTTAATTTTGAAAGCGATTATTTGGGATCTGGTGGGGTCCCCTTGATCCACTTTGATATTGTGGAATTTGAGATCTTGGGATCGTGTGATGAGACGATTCGGGTTCATGCAAGGCATACCATCACCGACCAAAAACCACGGTGACCTTAGGAAGGAGAAAAAGTTTAAATTTATTGATGTCGAGGATTGCATGGCCTTGAGAGGGAATATATTTGATGTGGGAGGCATCATGGATCATCTCGAAGAACAACAAAAAGCGAAATTCTTGATTATGTCCCAATAGATGATTACATGAGTGCGGTATAGGAAAATTACCGTTGGAAAATTCACAGAGCCTCGGCCGTGACGACCACGATAGTTGTTATGAGCCTCGGGCCATTTACAACCAACAACACCTTATTCAAATGGTATAAAATTATATTCTTCTTTAATAAATCATGTATTGGAGTAAATACTTAATATTACATTTATTCATATTTATTGTTAATAATATTTATTTGTGTTTATCTTCGCGGCCAGTTGAGAGTGCAAAATCGTTACTTGATAAATTTTGATGCCTACTTCATTTGCCTCCAGAGTTGGTTACGCAAAAAAAAATAATTGGGATTTTCAATCGCCTATCGACTTGAAGCAAGAGGTAAACAAATACCTCGACGAGGGGTCCCACAAATTTTAGAACCACAGGTCCCAATACACACAACTTCAATGAAGGGCTTGGGAAACAAAGCCCGATTATGTTGTCTGAGAGCTACATACCCACCCCACAAGTAATCGAGGAGGCTCCATTCCCACCACCCAAGCTACGAGGTGTTACATTCCAACCTTCAAACCTATGAGGTGTTACATTCCAACCAAGTCTTCATTTGCGGGACTTTACGGCGCTTGAGGATCTAGTTCACAAAAGGTATATATAGTTATGTTAATAGTGATGGTTTTAATTATTATTGCTATATAATAATAATGTACATTTGGGTCTCAATCGGTACAAGATCACGGAGACCACATCTCTTATGGATCAAAAGGGTCCTTATCCAAAAGACTTAAAGATTGGAAGGAGACATTTGTAAATAAACATATGTTTGGAAGCGTGGTGGCACGAGAGGGGATTTATATCCTTTATCACATCCGCGCCCGATTATATGAATTAGAACACAATGCGGTCTGATCCTTAGGGCACAGGAGTTGGATATTCGAGCATGTCATCGGCGCTTATATGTTGTTGCTTCTGAGGCGAGAGAGAGAATACTACGGTCGCGGGAATACAAAGTGGTCCCAATTTGGTTTCATGAATTCATTCTTCATGCATCTTAGGCGGGGCTATGTGCCATACACTAACGTGAATCTTGCATGGAGTTTTTGCGATCCGTATGTTAACAGATGTTGGTCCACCTTTACGAATGCAAATACATATTCATCTTGGGTGTGTAGTACCAATCAGCGCCATTTTGTCTTGTTCTGATAGCGATTTGAAGATTGGATGGTTACCATAATTGACCCACTTTTCTGATGACACTAAGTATATTAAGTTACATGAAATGTACTCGAAATTAGTTAAAGTTGCGGTATGTTTAGTTTTAAAATATTTTAATTTTATAATGTCCTTTAATATTAAAAATTATTAACCAACTACTTTGTACATGCGGTACATTTGATACCATTTGTTTGCGAAATGGTAATCAAATCTTGATGAGTGGCCCAGTGGTAATCTCTTGTCTGAGACCTTAAAGATTCGGCCAAAACAACACAACCACCTTGATGTGGCATTTTTATGCGCAAGTATGTTGATTTTATTTAGTTAGGGCCCAATGGTAATATTTACGAAGAAAGTGGTCCTTGGAAGATGTCACGATCTTTAAATTCTGCGCGTCGCGTAGGAGCTCTACAAGAAATCCATAAGATTACTTAGGCCTCTGAGAGATATAGGCGTCGGTTGTATTAATCATTCTATGTTTTTTTTTTTTTATGAAAATGAACATGTAATATGTACTATTCCTCTTAATGTTATGCGATACTAGTATTGGTATATTACATACTTCTAATATTGATAATCACATTATTATTATTATAATAATACTTCATTACTTTTATAAATTCGATAAGTAAATTAATTTCACGAAATGACTTGAAAAATTATCATCATTACTTATTAGACTAATTGAACTAGTTTTATTAATAATAAAATCATTTCTTAATAATAAAATCATTGCTTAATATATAAAATCATTACTAATAATCATTGCTTAATAAATATAGATATTAACTTATTTCTAAATATCAAACCCCATATATATTATATAGACTTATTAATAATATTTGTTTAAGTAATATAATAATAATGCAAGAATATAGATTTTGGGGATGGTGAAGTTTTAATATAAAGACATATCCTTGGTTTGAAATTAACACTAGGCAAGTGGTGCTGCTTTCGGGTGGTCATATGATGTGTGTTTGGAGTTTGAGGTTGCGAGTTCGAGTGCATTTAGCGACAAGTTGCTTGAATAAAATAATTTTTTTTTTTTAACGGTAAGGCTAGTACACTTTTTTTTTTTTCTGTTAGTAAGAGCTTGTCATTTGGTACATTTTTTTTTAACTTGTAGTAAGAGCTTGTCGGTTAGTAAAATAATTTTTTTTTAACGGTAGGCTAGTACACTTTTTTTTTTTAGTAGTAAGAAACTTGTCATTTGGTACATTTTTTTACGGTAGTAGAGCTTGTCGGTTGGTATAATTTTTTTTTTTTTTGTCATTTGGTACAATAGTAGGAGCTTGTCGGGTTGGTATTTTTTTTTACGGTAGGAAGAGCTTGTATTTTTATAATTTTTTATTTGCTATTTTTATAAAAAATAAAGAATATAAAATATTTTATAACAAATAAAGAATATAAAATATTTGCTATTTTTTTTTTTATTTGTTATTAAAATATTTTATAACAAATAAAGAATATAAAATATTTTTATAAAAATAGCAAATAAAAATTATAAAATATATTTTTATAAAATAGGATATTATTTTTATTTGAATTATAATTCTTTATTTGTTATTAAATGAAAGAGTTATAAAAATAACAAATATTTTATTTGGAATAGCAAATAAAGAACTTGAGAGCTTGTGCTGTAGTAAGAAGTTGTCTTAGGTTTGGATTTATTTTTTTATTTTTTTTTTATTTTTACTGGTAGTAAGAGCTTGTCCGGTTGGAATTTTTTTTTTTTTTGTTTTTTTACTGGTAGTAAGAGCTTGTAGCGGTTTGGGAGTATTTTATAAAAAAACACGGCCAATCTGTTTGTCTTAGAATCGAACGATATTAATATTAAAAATTCATTTTATTTGCTCACGGATAAAAGATAGCTATATGTGAGCGAACTAGTGTTTTTAGTGAGGAAACACTCAAAAGATGTGTATCACGAGTAAAATGGATAGGGCTTCCTCGCTTTTTCCCCCTCCTCCTCTTCTCAAATGGTCAAACCCAAGGCTTGTATATATAGACGGATGGCAGCAGTACACTGCTGGCGACCCATGCTTGTATCTCTGGTGGTGGTCGTGATGCATCCGAGCCTCGCGGGTCCCGTTGTCTCGTAGTACGTGCACTCATGCACTATAATGTCCACTCGAACTTGCAGAACTTCAATTCGAGCATCCGAACGAGGTATATCTGACCTTCTTCGGACCGCTTGTGTCGAGAGTTACGCAAATAACATGGATTAGAGGTTGTCTGAAGTCGAAGAGGGTCTACATGCCCATGGTCTTCAAGCTTCAAATTCTATCCAAAGTATCGCCACCGCAGCGTAATAGTCACTCGGGATTGTCAATCCTCGGCTCTTGTGGGACATTATTGGATGTATGTATGTATGAAGTGTTGAGACGATGTGCCATTATCGGAGGAATAAGATGATGTTTGACTCCTTGTTGGGGTTATCGCCGGTTTAAGCCGAAAGTAGATGTTGCTCAGGGTTATACCTGAGATTGGACTACTTGTTGGTATGCCATGATATCATCTTGTTGAGATGGTAAGATGACGTTGTGACTCCTCACCGGGGTTATCGCCGGTTTAAGCGGAAAGCGCACGACGTTGGTCGAGGTTACATCCGAGATTGGACCGCTTTGCTTGTTTGTATGTATCACCGTCATCTGGGATGTTCTGTCGCCCCGCCTGTCAACTCCAGGTCTGAGGTGTGTGTGCCTCGACAGGATGTCTGAGGTTGAAGCTGATTGCATATGTTTGAAACAAGCATTTCCGGGGTTATCGTCGAAACTGCAATGGCATCTCTTGGGGCTATCACCAAGGATGGGGTTGCTACTCCCAGTGTTTCTCTGGGACTAGAACTGAGCGTCGCGGTGTTATTGCCAAGACAGAACTGTCCTCTCTGGTGTTGTTGCCAGTCTTTTGATATGCATATCTCGAGGTTATCTCCGAGATTGGAAATGACATTCTCGGTATGTGTTCCGGGTTTGAGATGATGTTCTCGGTTTGTGTTCTAGGTTGGAACTGAACTTCCGATAGTATCCAAAATGGATTTAAGCTGTCTTTCAGGGTTATCTCCAAAAGACGAATCTACCCTCCTACAATGTTAGTAATAGGAGTGCAGAAAATTTTGAGTGTCTACAAATGCCCCTCTTTATCATATTCATGCAATGCAAGGCATGGATAGGATAAAGAAGCCTAGACACTTGAAATGCAAGCAAGATAAACATGATGCTATATGTAGCAACATGATGCAAATGCATGTAGAATTCCTGAATGATTGTCAGGTAATCCTGTTGGGATGACAATCAGTGATGGCTTAGACATGCGATCCAAGTTTCCAAGGATGTCGACGTTTGGGCTATCACCAAAGTCTTGAATCCTAGACACTGGCTTATATTCCATAGAGGTACCTCTTATGTGTAAGAGATAT
This sequence comes from Panax ginseng, assembly GCA_020205605.1. Taxonomy (NCBI): domain Eukaryota; kingdom Viridiplantae; phylum Streptophyta; class Magnoliopsida; order Apiales; family Araliaceae; genus Panax; species Panax ginseng. Next base: position 84,015,021 of record CM035139.1, on the reverse strand, counting down.
ATAGGGATAAAGCTTTGTCCGTTTGAGAATGTGTATAACATATTCCCTCATTCTGTCGGAGTTATTGCCAACAGTTTGTTGTTATCAGGGTTGCCTGATCTTCGCTGATGTGTGTATCACCGGATAAATCCCTGGTGGATGCATTTTCAAGGCTGCTTGACCTTTATTGATGTATGTGTCAATGGTAGCATTGCGTTGTAGCCCCCGCCGTGGAAGGTTGCTTTGATGGGTTTACTTGCCATCGGCTAACATGACGTCAAGGCTGCTTGACCTTCATTGATGTGTGTATCAATGGTTGCATTGCGTTGTAACCCCCGCCGGGGATACGAAGATGCTTAAAAGATGTACATTGTGACCCCCACCTAGGATACGTAGATGTTTGATAACTTCAGCGTTGTAACCCCCGCCGGGGAGGTTTGATATTTCGTGATTTTGCGTTGTAACCCCCGCCGGGGATACGTCAGGGTTGCCTGACACTCATTGATGGCATCAGACCTTTGTGGGGTTTTTTTGAGCATGATCTGTGAAAGCTGAGCTCATTGGTATAGTATACCCTGCATTCAGGTGAATACCTTTGAGACGACGGGGAGTTTAACTCTGACCGACGAGAAACCAAGATTTCAGGCTATTCCGCCAATCGCGTAGTAGCACTTTTATTCTGATTTGGCCTTTTTCACCAGTGAGACCTCCTTTGCAACTCTAACTGGAGTGAGCCGAGGTGTGGGACCCATGTAGGAGTGCCGCAGTGTACTGTAGGAGTCGCAGGTTAGCTGCATGACCAACCGTCTTATGTATAGGCAACTGGTTGCTTTCATAAGTCATTTTAAAGTTGCGCAACGAAGGAAATCCGAGAGCTTTTCTTCAGATCTATTGAGTTCGGGCAACTTTCTGCATATTCTGCCACCATACAAGTGTTCTTCACTGTCCTGGTAACACATGCATGTATTTTTTTCCAATTTCTGTCCGTTGGAAAATGACTTATCGCATGGAATGCATTTAGACACATAGTAGTGAATATGCATGCTGATATGACTTGATAAAAAATATTCAACATAGCAAATGTTAGTATTAAACCATGCTGAACATAATGATGTGAAAAATTTGACTTTTGAAACAGTCAAATTGGCACCTTTTACTGTCATTTATTATCCTATATGAGGACAAATGAGTAAAGGTATACAAGCAAAATATTCCTGGTAATTAGACTACACTTATGCATTTTTTTTCTGCAATGTATTGATGCATACAGGATGTATATGACTGTGTATAGGTGTGCTACTGAATGGCCAACTAGTCATACCTATATGCATGTGGATAGTCCCATTTACAAAGGGGCTATGGAAAAATTTTCCAAAAAAGTAGGTATTGGGTAGTCATGCATTTTTAACTCTACTGTAGATGTATGTTAAAGCAATGCATGCATGCATTTTGAAAAGACTCCAGGTAAGAAATTACCACACCCTTTCTGAGGTGATTTGGAGACTTGCTGTCCAGATATTATGGATCCGGATCAGCCGAGTAGTTCCCATAGGACCACTTCTGGTGTACGGAGGAGGGCTTTTGAATAGCCTCGGTAGCAGATTCACATTAGACAACCTTCGTAAGCTTGGCGGAGGCGGTGATACGTCCTATTCGAGTTGAAGTACCGAATGTCGAGGGGCGAGGAGGAGGATGCACCGATCGAGGTTCCCGCTTCCTACTCAGATGCGTGTTCCCCGTAGGGAATTGCGAAGTAATCAGTGGTGAACCCGGATCTTCGGGTGGCTTGAGTAGGCATCCTTGATGATACACAGATACAAATGAGGTATGAAGTTAGATCTTTAATCTTCCTTATTTCCTATTGATGAGGAGTCAAGGAGTCGATGTTGATCTGCATTTGATGTAGGTTCCGACTTCACATGACCTTGAGGAACCGGGTTTAGCATCCACTTTATATATCGGGCCTTGCATGATGACTACAGAGCGATCATCCATGGCCGGGAATTGGGAGGTTCTTCTCCATTCTACCCGTCATTGCCCTCAGGGTTACCTCGGGGCATTGTTTGAGCGGTGGTTTCACGCATTCGATCACTCCATTTCTTTGATCATGAGGTGATGATAACGCCCGATGGATTGGCGGTTTATCACGGTATATGGAGTTTGGAGGAGCCAGATTGCACTTCATGGATATCACCACTACCGCCGGATCCTTGTTGGGAGTTCCGACAGAGGCGCTCAAGGGCAGGACTGTTCGTACAAGTCCTTTGAGCGTAGATGCTATGATCGGGCAGTTGAGTGAGCCCATACCCGATGATGTGAGAGTCATGGATCGCATTCTCCGTGATTGTTCTGATGATCATTAGAAATTCGCTTCATAGCAGATAACTCTTCTACGGTGTCCTTCGCTTTGATTAGTGCCACTCGACACGTGGACCGTATAGGAGAGTATGATTGGGGTTTCTATACCTTTGCCTACTTCCTCAGGGGAATGCGTATGCGATCATAGGGCTTGACCGAGGCGTGGTTAGGATTCTACCCATTTCTGCTGGTGAGTGTTTCTCTTGTCTTTTCCCATGTATGGGTTAAGAGTGTTGACTGACAGCATATGTTTGCCTTTGTGTTGGCAGTTTTGGACCTATGAAAGGCTTCCTTGTTTGCGTCCTGTGAGCGTGTTAGGTTTAGATACCTATCCATGAGGACGAATATGGCATCATTCCATACCGGTGAAGGTCCCTGTTACTGAGGGTTTCACTCATTGTCGCCTACAGTTGGAGTTGTTGACAGCCGATGTCATCACATGGATTCCTTACTCTGGAGAGCATTTGGGAGTTGGTTTTGAGGATGGGTACCCGACTGAAGTTGAGTACGTTATTTCCACCCGCAGGATTCCTCTCTTCACAGATGGAGGATGGGAGCTCTATTTAGGAGAGCGTGCTATTAGGAGCACTACAGGAGAGATTCGTATATCGATCTTGCCTCCTGCCAGGCGTTATTGGCCTGTTTCGCAGTCACCCATCATTGACATCCCATAGATGGGGATTGACGGTTTTACATTGTTAGAGGGCCCCTGTTCTCAGGAGATGTTCCAGCATTGGTGGATCCCTCGTACGATTGGAGCTCAGACCCGCGCCACGTAATATATGGGGGATATGGTTCCAGGATCCGTGATGATGACGGATTGGCTAGCCTGTGTTAGAGATCCGACTCATGTGACACAGATTGACAGATTGACTCGGCAGCTGGACCGGTCACATCTTTTCATTCGGCATTTGGGCAGAGATTGTGCAGAGGTAGATACTTTTGATCCTTCCAGCCTGGCTGTACCGGTTCCTCAAGTGACCCATATAGTTTTGTCGTACAAGCAGATCCTCCTTTGTATTGGCCTCGACATTCCTGTAGATAGAGATCCGATGACTTCGGGAGGAGTTACATCGTGGATGATCAATGATGTGAACATCGACACTCTTGACTTTTTCTCGATGTATTTCTCGCCATCTCTTTTGATAGGCCTCTATTGTATGTTGGGTAGCCGCCCCCATTTCTCCGTCAGATTTTAGCCATCTGAGTTGTATTAGATGATGATATACTTAGGAAGTCAGACAGAGATGGTAAGCCGCCCCATTTCTCGCTATCTCTATTGATGTTTCTGGTTCCCACAGGATTTGTAGAGGGCATGCTAGAGCACTGGGTATCGGACAGACAAGTATTTTGATTTGGGACCCAGGAGTTGACTCCTACTTTGGAAGAGTATGCACGGTTGACGATGCTGCCGCTGGACAGACCTTGCGTGCATATGGATATTGGAGACATGAACAGACAGTTCATGACCCTTACCGAATTGAGACGTAGAGTGGTCCAGGACGAGATTACATCCGGCCACATGATATCCTAGCATTTCCTGTTTGACAGGTTTGGCTCTGAGGATAGCTATGCACGGCATTCCGGGGATTTCACCACACCGGAGGACCATTAACGTTCAGCCAGAGTAGATGTACTGCTTCTATGCGTATTATCATACGTCTTCATGCCACGGTACATGGATGAGATGGATATCGACGTCATTATGGTAGTGAGAGCTCTCAGGGAGGGTCGTACCATTGTACCGATGATCATTGCAAAGACTCTGAGGTCAACTACATACTGTTGTACTTATCCGGCAGGAGTGTTCACAGGTAGTTTGACCATGCTGTATGTGTGGTTTATGTCACACTTGAGACCGATTGGCACATTTAGACGGCAAGGGTTTTGTTTCACCCAGGAGATAGCCATGTCATACTCCTTTCAGCCTACAGAGTGCACAGATGCTACATCGTGGTCAGTTTTTCTGGCAGGGATTAAGGATCCATTTGCCATATTGCCGTGTTTAGGGCTTAGTTCACCCTACAACTTCATTACTCATGCTCTGGGCATGGATTACCTCCCTCTGGCTAGATTGAGGGGCATGATCACTTACCACCCTTTGGCCATTATGTGTCGGGCTTGACCCGGCTTCGAGATTTTCATCCGTATGAGTGGGCGATGAGTCGGTAACCAGCGTCACCATTTATCGGTGGAGGATGATCCGGGTTGTATGCTGTTGGGATCGATGAGAGTCGGGTGAGTTTTCTATCACCATCCAGTGTTGTTCTCGCAGAGTATTCCGCATGGATGGAGACAGAGATCGCATCGGTACGTGGCGGTATCCACAGCTTCGAGGGATTGATTCGGCGATGAGGAGCCTATAGAGAGGTCGTTATTCCCATCGATGATTTGATCGCCGGGTACGCCAACATTTATGATAGATTCTCCCACCCCGAAAAGCCATCATTACTCAAGATTCGGCACAACATTTGGAGCAGAGCATACATCCGATGACCTATCGGAGAGATCGTGCTAGGGTCGTGATGTTGACAACTCTTGATGAGAGAGATCTTTCTCAGTTAGAGAGGATGAGGCTAGATCACCAGGAGGATGTATTGATAGTGGAGTGGGATCTTGCCTTATCTGCTAGGGATATGGCCATTGCAGCATAACACTTCAAAGAGATCCCAGATGATCGTCGGCCTTTGCATAGACATGAGTGCTTACATTGATGAGCACTATGCCACCATGCGCTTAGCCTCGATCTCGCTAGCTTGTGTAGATACCCTTGGGTAGGAGCTTGCGATGCTTCCTCCGCCTTTGAGAGAGGATGCTATATTAGATCCGATAGTCCGCATACACACAGATCTCAGAGATAGCTTTGTATTTTCTTACATGACTAGCTTAGCCATTTTGTTATGTACAGATGTATGTATATATCAAACAAGATTATATATGGCGAGGAAATATATTTTGATTCACTTCCCTTTTAGTTATGCCTTGATACTTGCTTGATATTTGCCTGTTTCTCCAGGGCCTTGTGATCTTTATGCATTCTGAACTTATCCTTGATAGATGGACATTGAGACGTCGCAAGATCTCTCAGAACGGATAACTGATTTCTGTAAATCCCTACCATCTTTGGTGTCTTGGGATTGGTATCTGTATGGAAAAGTGGAGAGGAGGGTGGTTTCTTCCTCTCTGAGATTGACCGCACCACAGATTGTTGCCAATACTTCTATTTGTGAGAAGCCTAGTTAATTCCATCTCTTATTAGTTGGTATTGCTCTTTGAGGCACGATCGCAGCTTAGATGGTCACCGAATCTTCTATTTGTGAGAAGAGGTTGGGTAATTCCATCCCTTTGATCTGAAACCGATGAAATGGGGCGAATTGAAGATTGATCCCAGTACCGTGTGACAAGTATATTGTTCTGGTAGGGGTTAGACTGCACCATGAATGGCTGCCTATGTACTCCTATTGAAGAGAAGATCAAGTCTACGTAGTTCAAACCTAGTGTAGGAGGTTCAACGCTGAATGCGGAAGGCAGATGGGTGTAGAAGTATTTTTGTTGTTTTTGTTGTTTTGTAGAGAAAGGGTAGAAATGTTTTTGTTGTTTTTCTTTATTGCAACTGGGACATAGAGAATATGGTTGCCTCACGCACCTCGGGTATCGGGGAGATCAAAGTCGACGTGGTTCGCCCCTCGACGCCGGTGAAGGCGAAGAGAAGTGTAAATCCCATGTGCAGGCTATACTGCGGGGAGAAGAAAGTTTGATCCCATAATGGGGACAAACTGAAAGTGTGTAAAAAGTTTGATTCCATCCTCAAGACAAACTGCAGGCATAGAAAAGTTTAATCCCGTCTTCAGGATAAACTGCAGGTGTGAAAGGTTCAATCCCGTCTTCAGGATAACCGAAATTATGAAAGGTTAAATCTCGTCTTCGGGATAACCGAGGTTGTGAAAGGTTTGAATTAAGGTAAAACTAGGCTGCTGGCTTAAAGTGTATGTTTCCCTGAGGGGCAGAAGAGTATTTAAAAAGAAAGGGTTCAAAACCAGAATGATTGGTGATTTGATGATCAAAACCAGGATGTTTGTTTGATGGTAACTTTAGACATAGTACCATTTCACGGTGTCCGAGTTGATAAGCTGTGGAAATTCATCGCCATCCATTTATCAGAATCGAGAGCACCTCCTCGCCAATATTTCCTTGAAAACAAATGGGCCTTCCCGCTTAGGAGCGAATTTTCCTTAGATTGATCTTGGTTGTCAATGATCTTCTTCAAAACCAAGTCATATTGTTTGAATTGCCGTAGTCGATTTTTTTACATTTGTAGGACCGCAATGCGATCCTTCTCGATATAATCGACTATGGAAGATTGTCGCGGTTCTCCTTTCGTCTATTAGAGACAATTGGTGATACCTGTCTTGTACCCATTGGTCTTCGTCCAACTGAGCATCTATCAATACTCTGAGGGATTCCATTTCCACCTCTTTGGGGAGCACTACTTCCATCCCATAGACTAATGAGTAGGGGGTTGCCCCAGTGGAAGTTCGCATGGAAGTTCTGTAGGCTAATAAAGTCAGAGGAAAGAGGTCAGACCATCCTTTATGATTGGCGGACATTTTTTAAATGATCTTCTTGATGTTTTTATTAGCCGCTTCTACAGCACCATTCATCTTTGGACGGTAGATGACGGAGTTGAGATGTTTGACGTGGAATTTTCTCCATAACTCCTCCATCATTTTGTTGTTGAGGTTCTTAGCATTGTCTGACACAATGACCTCTGGTTGTCCATATCGACAGATGACATTGTTTCTGATGAAAGCAATGATAACTTCTTTCGTGACCTTGGGGAAGGATGCTGCTTCTTCCCATTTGGTGAAGTAGTTGATCATGGTGAATATGAATCGATGTCCATTACTGGCTTTGGGCTCGATGGGCCCGATCACGCCCATTCCCCATATTGAGAGAAGGGCCATGGCGAACTCATATTGTGGAGTTCCTTGAGGGGCGTGGATAGCATTCCCATGAATCTGCATTGATGGCACCTCTTGACGTGATCATCACGATCGACTTTGAGTGTAAGCCAATAATGTCCCGTTTTGAGAATTTTCTTGACAAGTAAGGGGCCGCTCATGTGTGGGCTACATACTCCACCATGGATCTCATACATGAGTCTCTGAGCTTGGTCTTTGTCTAGACATCTGAGGAGACCTAATCTTGCATCTCTTTTGTAGAGTGCATCTCCGCTCAGGTAGAATTTCATAGCAAGTCGATGAATCCGCCTCTTTTCAGTTAGGCTCGCCTCAGCGGGTGTAGATCCATCTCGTAAATACTCCTTAATGCATTGATACCAAGGGTTGTGGATAGGAGGTAGCTCATCCGATACTTCTCCAATGTAATTCCCATAAACTAGGGCTTTTTGCTGATGCTTGGCATGTTTTCCTTGTCAGGTATGTAAACCAAGGAGGCCAACATTGCTAATGCATCTGCCAAATCATTCCTATTGCGAGAAATATGTAGAAAGGAGATTTCTTCGAACTCCAAAGCCATCTGTAGAACTTGCCGATGGTAAGGCAGCAAATATAATTCTTTGGTTTGATAGATTCCTGTGGATTGCTTGATTACCAATTCGGAATCCCCAAAGACAGTTAATCGCCTGATGCCCATTGAACGGGCAAGTTTTAGCCCCATGATACAACCTTCATACTCAGCTATGTTGTTGGTGCCGATAAATCGCAATTTGACTACGACGGATACTACTCCCCGCATCGGATATTAAAACCGCTCGACTCAGAGCCTTACAGATTAATCAGACTTCATCAAAATACATTCTCCACGCATTTACATGTATCAGATCATTGCAGTAGCTGAATTGTCATTACTCCTTCATCGTGAAAGTATGTTTCAAGGGTTTGTAGTCCCCTCGCAGTGCGGCCACGATTGATCCGCAATTCCTTGACCTTTGACAGACTTTTGCGTCACGTAAACGATGTCAAATTGCTGTCGGATCAACCGCCATCTGGATAATCGACAATTCAAGATGGGCTTCATCGAACACATACTTAAGAGGATCCATTCGGGATATAAGATGGGTTGTGTGACCATGGAGGTAATCTCAGTAACCTCATGGAAGCCCATGCTAAATCACAACAAGTTTTCTCAATCGAGTGTACTTGTGTTCACCGATCTTTGAATCTTTTCTTTGAGGTAATAGATAGCTCGTTCTTGGCCTCTATTGTCTTTTCGCTTCAAAGATGCAGCCCATGGCATTGTCATTTATGGACAGGTGCATGAACAGGGGAACATCATCCTTGGGAGGTACCAAAATAGGAGCATTAATCAGTTGCTCTTTAATGGTAAGAAAGGCTTTCTGACACTCATCGTTTCATTTCATGGAGGAGTTCTTCCTTAACAACTTGAAGATAGGCTCACAGGTTGCTGTGAGTTGAAAAATGAATCTGCTAATGAAATTGATTCTTTCCAAAAATCCCCGTATTTCCTTTTCTATTTGAGGAATGGGCATTTCCTTGATGGCCTGGATTTTGGTAGGATCCAGTTCAATCCCTTTGTGGCTGACTAGGAAACCTATCAACTTGCCTGACTTAACACCAAAGGCGCACTTGGCGGGATTCAACTTCAAGTTGTACTTACGCAACTTGTTGAAAAGTTTTGTGAGATGGTCTAAGTGGTCATCCACCTTCTGGGATTTGACAATGATGTCATCCACGTAGATCTCTATCTCTTTGTGCATTAAATCATGGAAAAGAGCCATCATAGCTCGCTGATATGTTGCCCCGGCGTTGATGAGGCCGAATGATAACCGTCTGTAGCAAAAGGTTCCCCAAGGCGTGATGAAAGCAGTTTTCCCATGATCTTCCTCAGCGACCATAATTTGATGGTACCCCACAAAGTAATCAACAAAGGAATACATGCCGTATTGAGCAGTATTGTCAATAAGAATGTGGATAAAGGGCACATGAAAGCTATCTTTAAGGCAAGCTTTGTTCAAATCCCGGTAATCCACACAAACTCGCACCTTTCCCCTGGTTTAGGCACGGGAACAATGTTGGATATCCACTCCGGATATGTAGACACCATGATGATGCCAGCTTGAAATTATTTCACAATTTCCTCTTTGACTTTTAAACTCCATTCAGGTTTCAATCGCCTGAGCTTTTGCCTAACTGTCTTGAATCCTTCTTTAATGGGAAGGCGATGAAGAACAATGTCAGTGGACAAACCCACCATGTCTTCATGAGACCATGCAAACACATCCTCGAATTGGGTTAATAGTGTAACCATGTCATTCCGTTGATTTGTGGTAAGGTCTGAACCAATCTGGATTAGCTTAGGGTTGTCTAAGGTTCCGAGATTGAAAGGAGTGGTTTGATCAAGATTGGGTTTGGGTTTGTCTGTGACCCATTCCTTAATCTCCTGAGGTTTCTCAATGTCCTCTTGGATGTCCATCAAGTCTAAGTCCAACTTTGTATCAAAATTACAGCCCTTGTAGAGAGAAGGCACCTCATCAGCAAGTACAGGCACATCTAAATTCAGAGTCCTGAAACAAAAGATGCTTTCACTTAATATATGCAACTGTTCGATCATACAAAAGTGTTAGCATGTACTTGATAAAATAACTGCTAGTGCTATAAAGGAAAGCAAGCAATTAAAGTTATCTACAGGGCAGAGGGATTTTCTGCCCATTTTACCCTCGTCGACCAATGAATGGAGTGCTGCTCCAATTGTCGAGGGCAAAGTCCTGATGGACTGCAGTGATGGAAGGATCATCATAGTCCTCCTTCTCTCGAATGATAACCATGACATCTGGGCAATCATCATCTGGGGTGTATCTATTTCTATGTTCATCATAAACAAGGACGCGAATGCCTGCAATCATCAAGGCAAGGTCATATTTACGTTTCTATTCCTTTTCTTCCACTTCGGGATCAGGAATCAGCACTTCTTTTATTTTGATTGGCATTGGTTTTGGAAACAGCATAGCTACAACATGTGCTGGAACCTTTACTGGAGATTGCATTAACTCATGAGGTAAAGGTATAGAGAATCACCGTGCGGCGGAAGCTTGAGGAACCTGCTTGTGCTTATGAGGATTCCTCAGAATCGAATCGCGTAATAGCCTAGTCCGCTATTCTAATTTGATCGACATTTGAATAGGGTGCTTAATACCGCTTATCTTTACCAAGCCCTTGTCCAGTTGATGACCCAATGACATCATTTCTTGAGTGGTAGACATAACCTCTGCAGAAATCTTGGGTATGGGAAGTAGGCGCCCAATAGAATGGTATTGCATGTTACTCACTTCCAGAGTATGGAAACTGGCCCGTTCAACTTTTGAATTAAAGCTGATAATTGGTAGAGTTCCTTGTTTAGGACAATCCGGCTCAGCGTTGATAGTGACTAGACTGTTGTTGATAATGTATTTGAGTTGTTGATGTAAGGTGGATGGAACAGCTCCAGCCATGTGTATCTATGGTCTCCCTAATAGCAGGTTGTATCCTGAATCTATCTTGAGGACATGGAAGGATACATTGAATGTATTTGGACCAATCTCAATTGGCAACTCAATCTTTCCAATGAGAATTTTGCTTGGGATCCATCAAAAGCTCACGATGATCGTATGGGCTGCTTTGGATAAGTGGTATTTTACCTACTTATTGAATACCAATTCATCTTGGTTTGTGCCCATCTCAAGTACATTTTATTGTGTTTTAGTTGCATTTCACGTTATTTTGCATTGCATTTTTCACTTCTGACTCCTTTTGGTGAATAAGTGCGAGAGATCGGCTTTTCCTTTTGGTGGTATTAGAGGGCACCATGAGGCTAATGGATGCGTGAAAAGCAAAGGCACAAGGGGATGTGCATGGCATGGAGGTTTTAGTTGCGAAGCATGAGATCAAGCCTTTTGGTGAATAAGAGGAATCAAATGGAGGCACGAGACTAATGAATGGCGTGAAGGCAAGGCACAAGCGGGATGAAGGCATGGAGGTACAATGAAGCATGGAGACCAAGCAAATAAGAGGATCAAGCATGGAAGAGTAGATAGCAATGAGCAGAAACAACATGGGGAGCAGCATAACTTGCTTGCAGGGCTGAACAACGATGATCTCTACAAGTTCTTGTGGCCATGGGGAGAGCCCCCTCAGCGTGAGAGGTTGGTTGGTACAGGGAGGCGGACGATACATGAAGTCTCGCGCCCGTGAGAGACATAAGTTGGAGGCGTGCGTATGTGCGATCTTGATCTTGATCTTTGTAATTTTGTTTTAATTTTAATTTTTAATTAAATGAATTGTAATTGGTTTTTAAACGATTCTGACTGGTGTCAGACGAACAACTTGATAACTTTAAGTATTTTTTCATCATAGAAACTAGGGTTTACACCTTGGGAGAGATTCCAACGTAGAACGAAGCCAAAACGTCTACTTCTCCAATTCTTCTTGGATTATCTACCATTGTGGATTTTTATTATTGTTTATTGGATTTCTATGAGGATTTAAACGTTGATCATTGATTTCTATTCAGCGATTGGGTTTGATCGTTCTATCTTTCTTATTTCAATTGTTTGTTTATTGATCATGTTTAGCGTTGATCCCATAATGGCTTTTGGTTCAGTCATGAACTAATTTCCATTATGGGATTCTAACAGATTTTAATATGTAGTTTGGTTGCACATTTAAATGCTAGGATTGTTTTGCATATCATATGGAATATCTGTCATGGTTGTTTTACATGTATGAATGCTTGATCACCATTCGTCTCAGTACTTGTATGGAATTGACAATGAACATATAGGTATGGATTGTAATCATGATAGCATGCGAATATGGGGCTTTGTATATATAAACTGCGTATTTTGTGAACCAGGATAGACATATCTTTGTTTCACCGTATGAGCTAGAATAAGGGCTTGAGCTTAAAATCAATATAATTGCAATTTCACATAGACATATAGTGATTTTGGTTGTATTGGTGATTACACAGAGTCTAACATCTGTAGATGTTGTGTAAGTAGGTTATAGTGCATTAAAAATTGGTTATAACTCTATTCATGCTCTTGGCTATTTTCCTGTGATATGTGAACATTTCTTGCATGATAGTGGCGATTAGATGAAATATTAAATGAAGTTAGGGTCCCATTATTTCCAGTTATATTTATTCCATTTGTATTCTTATTTTCAGTTGTTATTCACAATTAGTTTAATTCAACACTTTTAGTCATTAGTCTAGGCATATAAATTTGGTGAGTTAATTGATGCATGATAGTTAAATTTAACAACTTTCTCTGTGGGATCGATACTCTACTTACTCTGTATTACTTGTTGACCCATGTATGCTTGCATGAGTTAGAGCTCTTTTATTAGAACTATAAAAGAGGCAACAAGTTTTTAGCGCGCAGATTCTTAGCCGGGGAAAGGCGTTAATTTAGATAATTATCATCGATTTTAAAAGCTAAATTGTATGACTTAGACAATTACGATCGTTTCTCATTTCTATTTTTGTTTTATTTGTAATTTGAGGAACTTGTAGATTTATATGCTACGAGATCTTCCAATTAGAATTAACACCAACCGCGAGAAAACATCAGCGGAGAGGTTGGAAAGCTAGCGTGCGAAGAAATCTACAAGCTCGATTAGAAGGAACTATCTAGGATATGGAAGAAAACGAAGAGAATCGAGCAAAGAGAAGAGCATCGGGCTCTAAGGGAATATTCCATGCCGAACATAAACGGACTACAGTCTAGCATAGTCAGACCGGCGATAGCAACCAACACCTTTGAGATCAAACCGGGCACTATTCAAATGGTGCGAACTTCGATTCGATTTGGAGTCTTTTTCTGGATGATCCGAATGAGCACTTATTGAGTTTCATAGAGATCTGCGACACATTTAGATACAATGGTGTGACGGAGGATGCCATCGGACTACAACTATTTCCATTTTCATTGAGAGATAAGGCTAGAAGTTGGTTACACTCTTTGCTTGGTCGAGGTTCGATAACCACATGGGAGGACTTAAGCGAGAAATTCTTAGCCAAGTTTTTCCCAATGGCTAAGGCTGCAAAAGATGAGGATGGCTATCTCTCGATTCGAAACAACAACAAGTGAGTCCTTATATGAGGCATGGGAGCGTTACAAAGAGATGCTCGAAAAATGTCCGCATCACGGTATGCGGTGGATGGTGATAAATTCCTTTTACAATGGGTTAGGATGGCGATCGAGGCCAGATTGTGGATGCGGCGGCGGGAGGGGGCATTGTGGGCAAGAGCTATGATGAGGGCCTATCGCTTATCGAGACTATGGTTGCGAATGATTATCGAGAATCCTACTGACTCGGATGTCCCACGGCCCAAGGTTGCGGTGTGTTGGAGGTTGATGCCATTACTCGATTATCGGCACGAGATGGCGTAGCTATGGCTAAGAAGATAGATACTTTGGCAGAGAGCAAAGTGAAAATTGTTGCCTTCGTTTGTGAGATTTGTGCGGGGTCACACTCCACGGATCGATGTGCCATCATTTCGAGTCGATGCAGATATGTGAGCAATTCTGAGAAAAGACCAAGGTCGATTCCGAACACATACCACCCCAACAACGCAATCATCCAAACTTTAGTTGGTCAAATAACCAAGGACAACAACAACATCGATTTCGGCCAAACCAGCGGTTTCAACCACGGTCATCTCACCCACGGTTTGCACAAAACCCACCGTTTCCACGGGATTTTCTCAACAACAACAACACACCACGCTCCACCTACCACGGCCGAAGAAGAAATCGGAGATGGAGGAGATGATGTTGAAATACATGGCAAACACTTGAAGTCATGATCAAAAGCCAAGCGGTGGCTATCAAGAATCTGGAGGCAGCAGATGGGGGCGGATGGCAAGCATGCTTAATAATAGGCCCAGGGTGCATTGCCAAGTAACACGAGAGACAAATCCTAGAAGAGGCGGGAAGGAAGCGATGTCAAGCAATCACATTGAGATCAGGGAAAGACTTGACGACCAACTATGCAAAATGCGCGCGCCGTAGCGTGAGTTACAAGGGACATCGCCTTGGCGGCGCATGCGAAGCGAAACAGATTGGATGGTGATGAAGAAAAGTTAAAAAAATATGAGGTTCGGCGGGAAGAGAAAGACAAAAGCGGGAGTTCGAAGAGAAGGTCAAGAGTCGATACAACCAATGCACCCTCAAGTACCATATCCATGAGAGAGGTTAGTTAAGCGGAAAGGAAGACAAAGCGAGTTCGATAAGTTTACGGAGGTGTTCAAAAAGCTGCGATGATCAACATACCATTCGTAGAGGCATTGGAACAAATGCCAAGCTACATAAAAGTTCATGAAAGGTATATTGTCAAGGAAGAGGAGATTAGAGCGAGTTTGAAATGGTAGCCTTGACGAGAGAATGCGGTCGATGCTCCAATGAAATTACCTCAAAATTTGAAAGATCAAAGGCGACTTCACAATTTAAATGCACCATTGGGAAGAAGATGAACTTTAGTAAGTGTTTATGTGATGCAGGGGCAAGTATAAACTTGATGCCCTTGTCGGTGTTCAATCGGTTGGGATTACCGGCTCCAAGGCCAAGCGAATATCACTCTGACTAGTGACGGATCCATCACATATCCATGGGGAATTGTTGAAGATGTGTTGGTAAAGGTGGACAAGTTCATTTTTCTGGCTGACTTCATCATTCTAGACTATGAAGAGGACAAAAGTATACCAATCATACTAGGGAGACCATTCTTAGCCACGGGCAAGACTTTGATAGATGTGCAGAAAGGGGAGCTCACTATGCGCGTTCAGGATCAAGAGGTCACCTTCAACGTCTTCAAAGCCATGAAGTTCCCAACGGATGAAGAAGAATGTTCTCTGGTTGATTTGGTGGATCGGATCATAAAGAATGAGGTCACGAGTTTTGCGGACTATGAACCTTTGAAGAATATCTCTAATGAGAGTTCAAATGTGGAGGATGAGGAATTCGATGAATCATGCAATATCTGGATCTGACCTCACAATTCGGGAGAATTAGATTACTGCGAGCCATTGACAACAATTTGGGAAGCCTCGGAAAAGTTAAAGCCATCTCTTGAGTCACCTCGAGTTGGAGTTAAAACCACTCCCGAACATCTCGGTATGCATTTTTAAGTTGATTCAAAATTACACTGATTTATCGCATCTGCACTAACATCTTGTCGGGAGGAAAAATTGCTACTGAGTGCTTGACGATTCAAATCGACTATTGGATGGACTATAGCGAGATATCAAAGGATCAACCCTTCTATTGCATGCACAAGATCACGATGGAAGATGGTAGCAAGCCAGCAGTTGAGCAACAAAGGAGGCTTAATCAGATAATGAAAGAAGTGGTTAAGAAGGAGGTCTTTGAAATGGCTAGATCTGAGAATAATTTATCCGATCTCGAACAGTTCATGGGTGAGCCCGATGCAGTGTGTTCGAAAAAGGGTGGTATAGCGATGCGTGACCAATGAGAATAATGAGTTAATTCCAACACGAGCGATAATGAGGGTGGAGAGTTTGCATGGATTACATGAAGCTCAACAAAGCTACGAGGAAAGATCATTTCCCACTCCCATTCATTGATCGGATGTTGGGCCAGGTTAGCGGTCATGAGTATTATTGCCTTACGGGCGGATATTGAGGCTACTGATCAAATTATGATAGCTCGAAAGACCGGAAAAAAGACTACCTTCACATGTCCAATGCGACACTTTTGCTTTCGAAGGATGTCTTTGGGACTATGCAATCATCGACCACGTTTGAGAGATGCATGATGGCTATATTTTCAGACATGGTGGAGCAGAATGTGGAGGTATTTATGGATGATTTCTCGGTCTTGAGGACTCATTTGACTATGCCTTGAAAATCTGGTTATGGTTTTGAAAAGATGTGTTGAAACGAACTTAGTGCTAAAGCGGGAAAAATGTCACTTCATGGTACAAGAAGGAATCATATTGGGACACAAAGTTTCAAAAGCGGGACTTGAGGTGGATAAAGGCGAAGGCGGCAACTATTGAGCACTTGCCACCACCCACTTGATAAAAGGAGTTCGCAGTTTTACGGGACATGCCGGTTTCTCTGCAGATTCATTAAGGATTTCTCCAAAATAACTAAACCACTATGCGATCTATTGGAGAAGGATGCACAGATTCAACTTCGATGAAGCTTTGTATGTCGACATTTGAACACTTGAAGAGAAACTTATTTGACACCGGTGATTCTTGCACAGTTGGACTTTGCCATTTGAATTGATGTGTGATGCGGTGATTTACGTGTAGTAGGAGCTTTGTTTTGGGGCGTGAAAAGAAAAGATATTTCATGTGATTTATTATGCCGGCAAAGACCTAATGGATGCATGATTGAACTATACCACCACGGAGAAAAAACTATTGGCGATGGTATATGCCTTTGATAAGTTCAAGAGCATACGATTGGCACAAAGGTGATAGTGTATCTGGATCACGCGGCGATTCGACATTTAATGGCAAAGAAGGATGCAAAACCTCGGTTGATTAGATGGATTTTATTATTGCGAAATTTGATTTGGAAATCAAGGACGAAAAAGGGATTTGAAAACCAAGTGGCGGACCACTTGTCGCGACTCGAGAATCCGGACGAGGGGAAGTAAACAACAAAGTTACGATCAATGATTCCTTTCGGATGAAGCGATTGTTTGTGGTGAAAGGTGAAGTGCCATGGTTTCATGAGACTACTGTGAATTATCTGGTAAGTAAGATGGTACCTTGACTTGGTGGGTTATCAAAAGAAGAAATTTTTATGCGATGTCAAATGGTATATATGGGATGAGCCATACTTGTTTAAATAGTGCTCTCGATCAAGTGATCGGAAGGTGTATTCCATATAGTGAGGCCAGGAGATTTTGCAAGAGTGTCATTCTACGGTGTATGGAGGTCACTACGGTGGAGAAACGAGCAGTGACTAGAGTCTTCTGGCCCGATTCTCTTGGCCAGAGCAATTTTCAAGGATGCATCTGATTTTGTCCGGTGATGTGATAGATGTCGTGAGTGGGCAACATCTCTAAAAAGAAATGAAATGTCGTTGAATACAATCCTCGAAGTAGAAATTTTTTGATGTATGGGGATTGATTTCATGGGACCCTTAAATCTCTTCTGTGGAAATCTCACATCTCTTGCTTTCATGATGGACTATGTCTCAAAATGGGTTGAAGTTGCGACTCTTGAGCTAATGATGCCAAGGTCATACTCGATTTCTACACAAAAGCATTTTCACGAGGTTTGGGACCCCAAGGGCTATCATTAGTGATGAAAGCGGTCATTTACTACAGCAGAGCGATTTCTGACCTTCTTTGGCTAAGTATGGGGTGAATCATCGCATTGCTCTCTGACATATCACCCATGAAAAATGGTGGTCAAGTGAAGAAGTGTCAAATCATGAGTAAAAGAATCTGGAAAAAGTTGTGAATCCCACACGGAAGGGTAGGTCGTTGAAGTTAGATGATGCCGTATGGGCTTATCAAACACATACAAAACTCAGTTAGGCATGTCGCCTTTTCAACTCGTGTATGGCAAAGCTGTCACCTCCTATGGAGCTAGAGCATAAGGCGTATTGGGCAATATGAAGCTCAATTTTGATTTGACATCTGCGGGGGGAGAAAGCGTCTACTCCAGCTCAATGAGTTAGATGAATTTAGATTACAGGCATATGAGAATTCAAAGTTGTACAAGGAGAAAGTAAAGAAATGGCATGACCGAAAGATCATCGAAATGACATTTGAATCGGGACAAAGGGTTTTGCTCTATAATTCAGGACTTAAACTTTTTCCCGGAAAATTTGAAATCGAGATGGTCGAGGTCCATTTCGATGAAGAATGTCTTTTCGCATGGTGCAATTGAAGTATATGATCGGTTTCGACAAGCCTTTTTAAAGTAAATGGCGGCCGATTGAAGCATTACTTTGGTGGCGAGGTGGACATGACGAGCGTCACCTCAATTCTCTCGTCGACATGAGATTCAGAGACAGTCAAGCTAATTGACTATAACTTAGCGCTGGATGGGAGGCAACCCATTATTTTCACTCTTACTTTCTTTTCATTCCTTTAGTAGAGTAGTAGTTAAATCAATTCTATTCCATGCTTGATGAATAATTTGTGGTGCATTCTTGTTCATGTAGGTGTTTTCAATTGTACTCATCACTAATATATAAATTGGGCGTACATTGTGCATTCATGCAGTTACATCGCATGTGCGTGCATATGAGCGAGCGCTTTGGAAGTCGATAGCTCATAATTCCGGAAAAGTTACTTACATGCCTTGCAGCCATAAGAAAATTCGCCTGCATAGCCTTGCTTGACACGAGGGTTGAAAAAATTTTTAAGTTTAAGAATCCGAGTGGTGGTCTACTTGGTCTCTCACGTGCCATAATATAAGCGTATTCTTCTATTCTCCCATAATCATACAACTCTCTTCATCGCTCATATACACAGCTCTCTCTCCATTAGCATAAATCTAGGGTTTTTGCGGGGATTGTTACACGCAAGTTTGGGGGTACTCTCATCTGTAGCAGAGCATCTATATTCTCTACCTATCATCTGCTCATGGGACCAAAAAGGATACGTTCCATCTCCATCTCTTCATCCTCCAACTCATCATCCAGTGATCACGACGAGGATATCATGGAACATAGAAAATTTATCAGCCGGGAAGCTCAGCAAGATTATTACCACCTCTTGACGAAATCGTTTGTGAAGGAGCGAGGATTTAAACTTTGATAAGAAAGATGGACACCTATGGAATATCTTTGCGAAAAGAGCTTGGGTTAGCCTAGGCTATAGCGCCTATGCCTATTCCATGGGAGTTGTTAAGGAGTTCTCTGACATAAAGGAGATGGAGGTGAAAGGAGGGATAACTTATTTGGTTCGCCAAGTGCAAGTGGATTTTAGTCCCTCGACCATCGAGCGATGTTTGGAATAAGCGATACACCACCATTTGGAGTCTGCGAATTGGAGTTCTGGTGCACATTTGATGATGGACTTGGGCGTAGTAATTTTGGATTTGTGCATCCGGGGAACAAATGGAATTATAAACCGGGGAACGACAGAGCCTCAATCTTTTCCAGCGTCCTCCTTGAATCGTTATGCCCAAGCATGGAATACATTCATATGCACCAAATTAATTTCGTCCCTCACAAGCATGAAGTACCTACAGAGAAGCGATCATTTTATGGGGCATTATCACCGCAGCAAGTATATCGGCGTCGACCCATAATTCATCAAAACATCTTTGCGTTATTGGCGGGAGAACATGGTAGGGAGTATCCGCGTGCATCGATGGCGACCATACTTTGTATCAATAAGGAGTCCGTGGAATGACAAACAAGCTGCGAAAACGAGCCACGACATCACTACGACCACAATCGCCAAGTTCAAGGTGGATGGGTGGTGAACCACACCCACGAGGATTGGGTTTTATCATCCACCCCACCTTCCTAGTACCATCTCGGCCCCCCCTCGGCCCGATGAGGTCGCCCATCCACCCGAAACACACGGTTCCTAGCGATCGGCAACCTTGACGGTCGGGCCTTAAAATCGACGCCATGTATGCCAATCTTGGAGCGTTTGCCGGGAACTCACAAGGGCCTTGGCGAAAGCATTATGTGACAAAAACAATGCTAGAGTGGCCCACGGTTTGGCAACTTGTAGATGCCATATCCACCACCAGATTCACCACCACAGGGAGGGTGGTCAAAGCCGATCATTAGGGGTTTTTTACTGTACCCTTTACCTTCATTCAATAGGGACATTGAATATTTTAAGTTTGGGGTATTGGGGAGCATAGCATAGTAGTTTAGTTTTTAATTATTGCATTGTATGTTTATGTGTTTAGTGTTTATGTTCTTGTAATTTTTTTTTTTTTAATTTTTATTCATTATGGATTGTGATAGTATGTTTTTTAGTTGCATGTCTCACATATATTTTTGCTTAATAGAAATTTTTGCCTAACCAATGATGATAGTGAATTGTGAAGGATTCTAGAGTATGTTGGATAACACAACTTAGATATAATGTTTTACGATGAGATTTATGTTCTTTGTTTAAATGCTTTTCGGTATGCACAAGCGATATGTTCACAATCACTTGTAGGTTTAAGAAGTGTGTGTTGCCTTTGCTTGATAGAACATGTAGTTGTAAAAGAAAATATGTGGAACATGCATATAGATTTGAAACATTGACATTCAAACTTTGGGAACACATGGGCATGCTACATTATTGGGACGAGATGGGCGTAAAACACACTTTTCGTTTAAATGCAAATGGGAAGTGAGATGGAGCGTAAAAGCACTCACTAATGGATATATATAAAAAAAAAAAAAAAAAAGAAAAATAGCAATAAACATTGCGGGAAAGTGTGAAATAAGCCCTCGTGAGTAGAAATAAAAGCAATAAGCCCATTGTTGAACCTTAGTTTGCGTTGATATGTTGAAACAATCATGTTGCATGAGTATACATGAGTCTTGATTTAGACTATAATTTTACATTTTGGAGCGATTGTAGCATATGTATTCTTTGCTTAGATCAAGTTTTGGTGAACACCACACACACACACAGCATCTCTATAGCATTCATGAATTATCTGAGTGTATGATATTATGTCTATAGTTTGGTTTGAAATCATATTCTTGGATCTCGATGATTCACTGAGGTAATTTGGGCTAAAATTCTGTTATGGCAGGGATTATGTGAGACTAATTTGCATCATAGAGTAGTTGCATATTTTTGTAGTTGCATTTTCATTATTCATTAGTATGCATTGCTTGAGGGCAAGCAACAGTTCAAGTTTGGGGGTATTTGATAAGTGGTATTTTTACCTACTTATTGAATACCAATTCATGCGAATTGTGCCCATCTCAAGTACATTTTATTGTGTTTTAGTTGCATTTCACGTTATTTTGCATTGCATTTACTTACAACTCCTTTTGGTGAATAAGTGCAGGAATCGGCTTGATTTTGGTGGTATTAGAGGGCACGAGGCTAATGGATGCGTGAAGGCAAGGCACAAGCGGGGATGTGCATGGTATGGAGGTACAATGAAGCATGGAGACCAAGCAAACAAGAGGATCAAGCATGGAAGAGTAGATATGACAAAAGCCAAACGAAACCAAAACCGGAACTTGCGAGTGAGCAAGCGTGCGTGACATGTGACATATGACTTAGGGGCAGCAGCGCATGAAAGTACCGAGCTGAACAACGATGATCTCTTGCAAGTTCTTGTGACCCATGTAGAGGTGGGCCTTGCGCCCATGCATGAGAGGTTAGTTGAACAGGCGGACGATACATAAGTCTCGCGCCGCGAGACATAAAAATTGAGAGGCGGCCTGTGAGCGCTGTGATGATCTTGATCTTTAATTTTGTTTTTTATTTTAATTTTTAATTAAATGAATTGTAATTGGTTTTAAGCGATTACATTTGGTGTCAGACAAAAACAACTTGATAACTTTAAGTATTATTTTCATCATAGAAACTAGGGTTTACACCTTGGGAGAGATTCAACGTGAGAGCGAAGCCAAAAGCGTCTACTTCTCCAATTCTTCTTGGGATTCTCTCATCGTGGATTTTTATTATTGTTTATTGGATTTCTATGAGGATTTAAGCGTTGATCATTGATTTCTATTCGGTGATTGGGTTTGATCGTTCTATCTTTCTTATTTCAATTGTTTGTTTATTGATCATGTTTAGCGTTGATCCCATAATGGCTTTTGGTTCGATCGTGAACTAATTTCCATTATGGGATTCTAATGATTTTAATATGTAGTTTGGTTGCACATTTAAATGCTAGGATTGTTTTGCATATCATATGGAATATTTGTCATGGTTGTTTTACATGTATGAATGCTTGATCACCATTAAGTCTCGATTACTTGTATGGAATTGACAATGAACATATAGGTATGGATTGTAATCATGATAGCATGCGAATATGGGGCTGTTGTATATGGCTTGCGTATTTTGTGAACCGGATAGACATATCTTTGTTTTCACCATATGAGCTAGAATAAGGGCTTGAGCTTAAAATCAATATAATTGCAATTTCACATAGACATATAGTGATTTTGGTTGTATTGGTGATTACATAGAGTCTAACATCTGTAGATGTTGTGTAAGTAGGTTATAGTGCATTGAAAAATGGTTATAACTCTATTCGTGCTCTTGGCTATTTTCCTGTGATATGTGAACATTTCTTGCATGATAGTGGCGATTAGATGAAATATTAAATGAAGTTAGGGTCCCATTATTTCCAGATTATATTTATTCCATTTGTATTCTTATTTTCAGTTGTTATTCACAATTAGTTTAATTCAACACTTTTAGTCATTAGTCTGCAGGCATATAAATTTGGTGAGTTAATTGATGCATGATAGTTTAAATTTAAAACTTTAACTCTCTTTTCTACTCACAAATTGCAACATTCGATGGATATTCTTGCTTACTTATTACTTGTTGACAAGGTTGGACAAGTGTGATGCTTGCATGAGTTAGAGCTCTTTTATTAGAACTATAAATGAAGAACATGAGTGACTTGTATAATACCCCAAGTGCCTTCTCTGTTAGAGTTAAAAAAATTCAGTGAATTTTGTACACCCATGTCCCCTTGGTAGTCACATCCAAAGCAAGAATTTCTGTGATTATGAGGCCTCTTACAAACCATGGTGGGCTGAGGAAGAGATAATAGAAGAAGAAAAGCATGTTGTATCTTTCATGCCTCAATGCAAAAATCTATTCACAGATACAACGGGAGGAGCACCTGGCATTGCAATGGAACTAGGGACATCATGTACAGGAAATATGCTAGGTGGCTTCGATTCACAGACTCTCTTGATGGGGAACCTACCGACACACATTGCAGTTCTAATGGATGGAGGGTTCCTAGCTTATCGTAGATGAATTGGATAGCGGTGTCAAGAAAAGAGTCTAGCTAACGGACTATAAACCGAGCGCTCGATGGGAGGCACCCCATCCAATCTTTCTCCCTCCTTGTTTAATTCTTATTTACATTTCCATATTTAGTAGATGTTAGATAGTGGTAAGTCTTAATAATAGTTTTATTGTTTCTCCTCTCGTGTTCAATCCAATTGCTATAAGCATTCAAGATCAAATGAAGTTATAAATTTGAAGTCGCCAGAGATAGTGGTCGCATGTGCCATGCCTAACTATAAGCTAAACACCATGATCACACTTATAGCTCTGTCACAGAAAAAAAAATTGCTAAATTTTTAGAATTTCTGACTCAAGCATTCAGACAGTTAGAAGCCCACACTCAGTCTCCAACTATAGAATATCTCAAACTTAGCCATCGCCTGATATACCATCGGATTATGAGGAGGCGAACAAAGATGGCATTGCCACTTAGGGGAGTATTCTTTCACTTTTAATTACAATGATGGCATTATTTATTTTAAGTTTGGGGGTATTGGGTTGTAGTGAGTAGTTGTTGCATATAGTTAGTTGCATATAGTTTGATTGCATGTTTAAGTTGCATAGTAGGGGTATTTTAGTATGAATTTTTTTTTTTTTTTTTTTTTTAGTTTTCTTGTCTTGTTTACTTAATAT
Organism: Panax ginseng; assembly: GCA_020205605.1. NCBI lineage: Eukaryota > Viridiplantae > Streptophyta > Magnoliopsida > Apiales > Araliaceae > Panax > Panax ginseng. The sequence goes on along the minus strand of CM035139.1, from coordinate 83,991,077 downwards.
GTGTTTAGTTGCATAACATTGCATAATCCCAGGTTTTTAGTTAGTTGAATTCTAATTTGGCCAATGATGACATAGAAATTTGATAGATTTTTTAATTTGGTTGATATCTTGAGCTTAGTTATAATTTTATACATGATATAATTCATGCCTGCTGTTTAGATGTTACCGGGTAGCACGACAATGTTCCTATTTGCTTGTTGGTTAAGATTAACATGCTTGTTTGCTGAGAGAAAAATGTTGTTTTTAATGATAGAATTGTGTAAAAAGTGAGTAATGACTATGAAGACACTGAAACTCAAGTTTTGGGAACGCACGGGTATGCTTGCTATATATAAAAAAAAATAGAAAAAGAAAAAGATAAAAAAAATAGAAAAAATTGAATAAACACCACGACTAGTCTTGTTTCGGGGCCTTTGTTACTTTAGTAAGTACGCCCGAGGGGATTGTCTCTACACCTAACGCCCTAAGGTCTTAATGGTCTGGGAGTTGTTGGTTGAAAGCTCGCTAAGGGGTAGCACTGTTAGCCTAATGGAATGAGACATTGCACAGTCATGGGAAATATATTAAAAAATAAAATAAAATAAAAATCAATAAACACCTCGGGAAAGTGCGAAAATCGCCCTCGTGAGTAAAAACAAAGCAGAATAAACCCATTGTTGAACCTTAATTTGTATTGATGTGTTGGAGTAGTTGATGTCTCATTAGTATATACAGTTCTTGATTTAAACTTCAATTTTCTGTCTTAAGCAATAAAACATGTGGTATCTTCACCTTTGTCAAGCTTATCTGTGAACACATCACACACACAACATCTTTATAGCAGGTTAGGATTATCTGATTGTATGTCATTATGCCTTTAGCTTAGTTTGATGCTTTGTTCTTGGATCTTGATATTTCTCTGAGGGCATATCTTATTGGAATTTTAACATGGCTGGAAATCTTGGGATTCATTGTCATAGTAGCGTAGCTTGCATAGCATGTAGATTGCATTATATTGTGTTGCTTGAGGACAAGCAACGGTTTAAGTTTGGGGGTATTTGATAAGTGGATTTTATGTCCACTTATTCGGTATTTTTTACTTGAATTAGTTGCTTATATTCATGTGTCTTAGTTACTTTTCATGTATTTTGTGTTTATTTTGTAGATCTTATGCTTGGGAACGATGTGAGCGATTATTGGTATGAAAACGCAAGGAAAAGCAAGGAAAATGCAAAGAAAAGCAATCCGGACATCATTTGGGCTTTCATGTTTACTTCATGTTCTTGGTTTAGAACTTAGCTTACATTGTAGAGCGTCTTCGTAGCTTTTCAAAATATCTTAAATCGTTCTAATCGGAGTTCAGATGCAAGAGTTATGATCTTTGTACCAACGGATGTCAAACTTCGCTGTTTTTGTTAGCCATTCTCATAGCAGTCCCTTCCAGCCCAATTTCAGCCTTTATTCGTCCAGAATTTCTCAATCCTAAAAGAATGAAAGTTGTAGATTTCATCGATATCTTTGATTTGATAGGTAGCAGGCCTCGTAACTCTTCCCGGATCAAGAGTTATGGCCATTTTACTGAAACACACGCGACAAATGGAATGGACGTGGGGCGCATAAATTTGTCTTGGCCACTTGCCTTCGATCTTGGAGCAAAAAATGCAAGTTTACGTAAGTCACAGTCGGCAGCTCATGGCGACCCTTCAAACAAATTCTTGCTTGTGCATGCGACTTCTAGGCGATGACTAAAGCTGACTTTTCATTAAACAGTGCAATTGAAGCGTAATTGAGTGGGGGATTCAATTAGGGCTTATATATTAGACGTATTTTCATTATGTAAGATATATTCCACCCTTTGGGGGATGAGATAGCTATTGTCATCTTCTCTCTTTAATTTTAATAATAGAATAGAGTAGATTAGTGTAGGTATTTTCTAGAGTTGATTGGATTGGAGACTTGAAGCAATTGGAAATCATTAGAGATTCAACCTTGGCTCAAGAGAACAGATTTGCACTACAATTCTATACCCTTATTCTCTCTTTGATTGCTTATTGTATCTCATGATGCGTTTTCAATATGTGGATAATAGCATTATTTCAATTATGATTTAAATTCTATTCTGAGATTGCAATGGATTCTATAGCTTAGTTTAATCTGATATATTTCATTGTTAGCCTTATTGATTGCTATGGGATTATCTATTAAGATTTATGCTTATTTGCTTAGTTGATTGGTCATCAATTACTGTGATAACCCATATGAACTTGAAAGATGAAGTATGGGTTTAGATCTGATCTTTATAGCTTGTGAGTGTATGTTCTACATTGTGTTGGAATGTATTATTTGTGCTTAGGATAGACATATACCGAAGCACCATTCGTAGTCAATTGAGAACTTGGGCTTAAACCCTAATTATTTGTAAATCACATAGACATATAGTGATTTAGGTAATGTGGGTGTTCATGTGTATTCTATCAATTGTGGATTATATGTGATATGGGTATGGTACATTGAAAGATGACTATACTTTACTTTAGTGTTCTCGACTAACAAACCAGTATAATTAGTTTTTGTTAACATGAAGTGTATGGATTTGAATGAGTAAATAGATGAAATTGTAATCTCAGGTCTTCATAATCTAGTCTCATTTTAGGAATATTTAGATTTATTTAATTTTATAGTTTAAATATAAAATATACTATCATTTGTTTAAATAAGACTGAAATGGTTATGGGTTAATGCTTGGTGAATTTTATTAGTTAATTCCCTGTGGATCGATACTCGACTTACTCTGTATTACTTGTTGACGCATGTATACTTACATGAGTTAGAGCTTTTTTATTAAAACTAAAAAAGAGGCAACAAGTTTCTAAAAAAGAGGCAACACTTTCAAAGGATTGTCAGCTCCTTTGAATTGAATTGGTTGTATGGGAAATACTTTGACAGTCTCATCATCCACTTCGGATATAACTGCTACTGATCCCTTCCATTTAGTAGGACATGCATTCCCACCCTTGAGTTGTACAGTGTAATCATCTGCTATTTGTAGGACACCACTATTAATAAGATTCTGAATAAGATGGCGGAGTGCCCAGCATTCTTCTGTGCTGTGATCGCGAAAATGTGAATGATATTGACACATTTCATCAGGATTGAACCACCCTGAGCGGGGATTGATGGGAGGGAGAAGGAAGATAATTCTTCCTTCGTTGATCAACATCTGTAGTATCTCCTCCATAGATTGGCCCAAATAGGTGAATTCCCTCTGATTGGAAAAATCCCGACGGGCTTTAGCATTTGCTCGCTTCACAACCTTATCCTCTATAGCTTCACTTTCTAAAGGTGGTGAGGAGGCATTCATAACAAAAGGAAGGAGATAGGCATGCTCCTGCCTGATTAATTGGCGTCTGACTTGATGCTGGTGGGTCACCAGTTCTTCCAATTGGTCAATTTGTTTGGAAAGATCTTTCATCTTTCATTCCATGGTAAACTGGAACTTTGCATAATCCCATTTGTCAACACCATCTTTGATGGGTTGGGATGAGTCGCCGTTAGAATTGGAACCTTATACAGTGCTCCAACTGATCATGTTGACCTCTTCTTCTTTGTGTTGAGGAAGAGGGTTATCTTTCACATGAGGTTGATCTGGTTTAGTGACCACGATCTCACCGTTGTCTATTAGATCTTGAATCTTATGTTTCAAGGCCCAACAATTTTGAGTATCATGTCCAGGTGCCCCGGCATGATAAGCACACTTCTGAGTAGCATTAAAACCCCTCCAATTAGGGTTGGCTGGTGGAAGAAGATGTGTAATTTCCTTCTGAGCAGTTAGAAGAGCAAGAATATTCTCGAGCGAGTCCCCTAAGGGTGTGAACGTTAGAGGTCGCTTTACTTCTCCACTTTTAGGCAATGGAGGGTTTGAAGATTATGCTGGAAAAGGGGAGTAGTTTCTCCTCTGCATAGGCATGCTTGGATTGCCTTTTTGTCCTTGTAGTATCAAGGAAACATCCTCCTCTTTCTTTTGATGGACCCTCCGGGGGTTGTTTCCATAAGATCCGGACTGGATGTGCTCGATAATGACTTTAAGAGCGGCTAGGTCTTGAATTTTACTGGACTTCAATCCCATCTCAACCATCTCACCGTGTGTTTGATCATTTCGTAAAATGGTTTGCCAATACCGGCTAGAACTCTTTCATAGAAAGGAGCTTCCTGTACATTTATGAAGGTCATGACAATTTCTGATTCTGTCATGGAAGGAATAACTTGAGCAGCAAGGCGCCTCCACCTTTAAGCATACTCTCTAAATGACTCATTAGACTATTTCTTGACCTTGGTAATTTGGTACCAGTCAGGAGCCATCTGAGATTGAAAACTGTATTGAGTAAGGAAGGCGTGAGCTAAATCTTCCCAGCTATGAATCTTAGAGTTGTCTAATCTGGTATACCATGAACGGGCTTCTCCCGTCATATGAACACCTTTAAATGTGTATAAGGATCCCCTAATCCGTCATATTTCTCAAAATCAGGAGTCTTAAATTTCTCTGGATATTGAACACCAGGAAATATGCAAAGGTCTGTATATGAAACACTGCCATATGTTCCAATCCCTTTGAGAATGCGGATAGTTTTCTCCATTTGGAGGACCTTCTTCCTGATATCACCGCTGTCTGGATCTCCTTAGAGATGGGTGTTTTCAGGGTCTTTGTTGGTTATATCCAACTGATGTTCTGGAACTATTTTTTCCGGACCTTGAACTCTTCCTTGTGTAGAGGATTCTGTATGTGTAGGTATCTTCGTACCCTGAGTAGACTGGTGTAATTCTTTTAGTAGGACAACCAAGTCTATGATTTGTTTACTCAATCCGTCAAATTCTTTTCGGGAACAGCATTAGACTGATCAGAAGAAGACATGATTGGCTGCAGGCCTGTGGCCTTTTTGGACTTTGAATGGGTAACATGCCCAATTGTTTCCCTACAAAAGACTTACGTAGTTTAGTCTTAGGGTAATATAAATGTTATCATAACATGTCCGTTTAGGAATTTTTTCCTGCAAAACCGGTTGTTAATTGATAACATGTCATGCATGCACATATATTCTTTATATTTTCCATTACATATAAATGAACATGGAATAGAATTACAAGTAAATGTTTTTCTGAAGTAATTTAAAATGGAAAGTATGAAGAGACTTCCTCCGTGTTTGGTTTATCGTAGAGGTGGCCTATCTTAGGGTTACTCTCGGCTTTTTAGGCATGAAGGTTCCCGGATCATCGCAATCTACTTGGACGGAAGTTAATCCGATTCGCTCAACCGGAGCGAATCTGAGTGGTGCCTTTCACGAGCCCCGGGAATCATTCTTCCCACAAGTCCATGAATCAAACACCGACAAGATAGCCTCCTGGTGGAGGGACCACACAACATACATTCACATATAACGTGTCTCACCGTTTATGCAAAATGATGACATGTGCGAAGCACTAATATCACAGATAGATATTTAGCAGTGCAATATTTAAGATGCATTCGTACACATTCATCATAAATGTAAATGCAACATTCACACACAAGCATATAAAAATTTTGAAAAGCTGGTAATGGTGGCTTAAGCCCTCTTACTGGATTCCCTAGTAGAGTCGCCACCTGTTGACGTCGGGATTTTTGAGTGTCCCTTTTCTTTACTTATTCTTTGGTATTCTCATGTTAATGTGAGATTTATTTGAAAAAACAAGTGAAAAAGGTCCGACATGTATAATGTCGACGATTTGACTTTAAGAGTCGCCAGTTGGTGTATTTAACTGGTTTCACCAACGCAACCGAAAAGGTTTGCATATTGACCCAGTGTTTTGACACTACTAGACGGGTCTATGAAACCGAGATTCATTTTGGGTCCAGGGGCTTGATTATGCGGAGGGAAGGTGTTAGGCACCCCCCGACATCCGTGTTACCACGGTGACCGCCACTTTTCAAAGAAATTATTATATGAATGTGTGTGTTTGTGTGTGTGTGGATCAATGTGCAGTTATTTGAAAGTAGTGTGAGGCCTCATTCGCACCTAAATACACAAGGTTTGAATTTTATAGAAAAATTCAGTTTTAACCAAGATATAGAAATGATGTTTTGTAAAAGAGGTTTTTCAAACCCTGTGCTCAATAGGAATTGAGACCTTTTCATACTTCCATTTTATTATTAAATGTTCAGCTTGTTTGCTTTTATTTTTGAGATGCGAAGCATTCTCGAGAAAATAATATCTGATGAGTTAGAACTCCTTATGGGCATGATGACCATCCAAGGAAATTCGAACCTTTGTAAAATAATGTACAAATTGCCACTTAAATCAAAAATGTCCATCATAGGAACCAATCTAGATTCAATGAATCGAACACATGATCACATGATTCCTAGGCTCACATGATGTCACGCAATTTGTATGGAAAGCGATAGCGATTATATATATAAAAGTCAGTAATATATATATCTGAGCATATATGATCAACCACCACGAAGCAACTCCATGGGGATCGAAATGTAAATATATAAAAGCGGTATATATATATATATATATATATATATATATATATATATATATATATATATATATGATGATCAACCACCACCAAGTGAACTCCAGGTGGGGCCGAAATGTAAATAAAGTCATAAAAGCGATCAACCGCCACGAAGTAAACTCCAGCGGGACGAAATGTAAATAAAGTTGTAAAGGTCACGTAAAGTAAACTCCAGTAGGACGACAGAATTTAAATATATATATATAAAAGCGATGAAATCTAATTTGATGTGAATCTAGGCTCATCGGATATGTTCGACAACAATTATATATATGAGTATATATATATATATATATATATATATATATATATATATATATATATATATATATAAGCAATTAAACGCATATAGGATATAAAATCTGCACTCATCGAGGGTAGTTCCACCACGCTTATATATATATATATATATATAAGCAATTAAACGCTCGGATCAAAGTTTAGGCTCAATCGAGGCATAACTCGATAATGTTAGTCCATATATGAAATATATACATATATATAAGTATATATATATCTTGTGAAATGAAAACCACTGGATGAAGTCGAGCAAACACACTCACACGACTCTCAACGTGTACAACAGTGTGTGCTAATATGAGAAGAAGGCTTTATAGAATATAAGAAGGCTTACAGTGGGCTGCCAAAGTAGACTTCTATGACTTTAAATGGAGAAACACTCAGCTCCCACCGGATAAAAGATAGCTATATGTGAGCTAACTAGTGTTTAGAACTGAGGAAACACTCAAAAGATGTGTATTCAGAGTAAAATGGACAGGGCTTCCTCGCCTTTGTCCCTCCTTCCTCTTCTCAAATGGCTGACCCCAAGGCTTGTATATATAGACGAATGGCCGCAGGTAAACATGCGGCTGGTCATGATGTATCCGAGCCTCGCGGGTCCCATCATCTCGTAGTACGTGCACTCATGCACTGTAATGTCCGCTCGAACTTGCAGAACTTCAATCCGAGCATCCGAACGAGGTATATATGACCTTCTTCGGACCACTTGTGTCGAGAGTTACGCAATGACACGGATTAGAGGTTGTACGAAGTCAGGAAGAGGGGTCTATGCCCATGGTCTTCAAGCTTCAAATTCTATCCAAAGTACTGCCACACGTAATAGTCACTTGGGATTGTCAATCCTCGGCTCTTGTGGGACATTGTTGGATGTATGTATGTATGAAGTGTTGAGATGACGTGCCATTGTCGAAGGAACAAGATGATGTTTGACTCCTCGTCGGGGTTATCTCCAGTTTAAGCGGAAAGTAGACGTTGCTCAGGGTTACAACTGAGATTGGACTACTTGTTGGTATGCCGTGATATCATCTTGTTGTGATGGTAAGATGACGCCAGTGACTCCAACGCGCGGTTATCCCCGGCTTTAAGTGGAAAGCGACGTTGCTCGAGGTTACATCCGAGATTGACCGCTTTTTTTATGTATCACCGCTATCCGTGGATGTTCTTGTCTTTCCGTTGTCAACTCCGGGTCTAAGGTGTGTGTACCTCGACAGGATGTCTGAGGTTGAAGCTGATTGCATATGTTTGAAACAAGCATTTCTGGGGTTATCACCGAATCGCAATGGCATCTCTTGGGGCTATCACCAAGGATGGGGTTCTTACTCAGTGTTTCTTTGGGAATTTGGGCGAAAGGTCGCAGATGTTATTGCTTAGAGATTGAACTGTCCTCTCCGGTGTTGTTGCCGGTCTTTTGATCTGTATATCTCGGGGTTATCTCCGAGATTGGAAATTACATTCCCGGTATCTGTTCCGGGTTTTAGATGATGTTCCCAGTTTGTGTTCCGGGTTGGAACTGAACTTCCGGTAGTATCCGGAATGGATATAAGCTGTCTTTCAGGGTTATATCCAAAAGACGAATCTACCCTCCTGCAATGTTAGTAATAGGAGTACAGAAAATTTTGAGTGTCTACAGTTCTTAGCATTGTCTGACACAATTACCTCTTGTTGTCCATACCAACAAATGACATTGTTTTTGATGAAAGCAATGATGACTTCTTTGGTAACCCTGGGGAAGGAGGCTGCTTCTACCCATTTGGTGAAGTAGTTGATCATGGTGAAGATAAATCAATGCCCATTACTGGCTTTGGTCTCGATGGGTCCGATCACGTCCATTCCCCACATTAAGAAGGGCCAAGGTGAACTCATATTGTGGAGCTCCCTTAAAGGGGCGTGGATAGCATTCCTATGAATTTGGCATTGGTAACATCTCTTAACGTGATCATCACAGTCAGCTTTAAGCGAGAGCCAGCAGTGCCCTGTTCTGAGGATCATTTTAACAAGTGGAGGGCAGCTCATGTGTGGGCCATATACTCCACCATGGATTTCAACCATGAGCCTCTGAGCTTGGTCCTTATCCAGACATCTGAGGCGACCTATTCCTGCATCTCTTTTGTAGAGTGCATCTCTGCTCATGTAAAATTTCATAGACATTCGATGGATCCGCCTTCTTTCAGTCGGGCTCGCCTCAGTGGGTGTAGATCCATATCATAAGTACTCCTTGATGTGCTGATACCAAGGGTGTTGGATGGGAGGTAGCTCATCCGATACTTTTCCAACATAATTCCCATAGGCTGGAGCCTTTTGTAGGGCAAATGGGATGCTTGACATGTTTTCCTTGTCATGTATGTTGATCAAGGAGGCCAAAGTTTCTAACGCATTCGCAAAATCATTCCTATTCTGAGGAATGTGGAGGAAGTTTATTTCTTCGAACTCCGAAGCCATCTGTAAAACTTGCCGATGATAAGGCAGCAAATGTAGCTATTTGGTATGATAGATTCCTGTGGTATGTCTGATTACCAATTCTGAATACCCAAAGACCGTTAACCGCCTGATACCCATTGATTGGGCAAGTTTGAGTCCCATGATACAACCTTCATACTCAGCTGTGTTGTTGGTGCTGACAAACTGTAATTTAACGGCGATGGGATACTGCTCCCCCGTATCGGATACAAGAACTGCTCCAACTCCAGAACCTTCCATATTTATAGCTCCATCAAAATACATTCTCCATGATTGGTGTGTATTGTACTGATGGTGTTGATGTACTGTCATTACCCCTTCATTGGGGAAGTATGTTTCCAAGGGTTTAAAATCCCCTGCAGGTGCGGCGGCCAGTTGATCCATAATTCCTTGACCTTTAATGGACTTTTGCGTCACATAGACGATGTTAAATTGCTGTAGGATCAACTGCCATCTGGATAGCTGATAATTCAATATGGGTTTACTGAACACGTACTTGAGAGGATCCACGCGGGATATGAGATGGGTTGTGTGACCATAGAGGTAATGTTGTAACATCATGGAAGCCCATGCTAAAGCACAACAAGTTTTCTCAATCAGAGTGTACTTGTGTTCACTGCTGCTAAATCTTTTGCTGAGGTAGTAGATAGCTCGCTCTTGGCCTCTATCGTCTTTTTGTCCCAACATGCAGCCCATGACATTGTCATTAATGGATAGGTACATGAACAAGGGAACATCATCCCTGGGTGGTACCAAAATAGGAGCGTTAACCAGTTGTTCTTTGATTGTAAGGAAGGCTTTTTGACACTCATCGTTCCATTTCATGGAGGAGTTCTTCCTTAATAGCTTGAAGATAGGCTCACAAGTTGCTGTGAGTTGAGAAATAAACCTGCTAATGAAGTTGATTCTTCCCAAAAATCCCCGTATTTCCTTCTCTATCTGAGGAATGGGCATTTCCCTGATGGCCTGGATTTTGGTGGGATCCAGCTCGATCACTTTGTGGCTAACTAGGAAACCTAGCAACTTGCCTGATTTAATGCCAAAGGCGCACTTGGCTGGATTCAACTTCAAGTTGTACTTATGCAACCTATTGAAGAGCTCTTTTTGAGATGGTCTATGTGGTCTTCTTCCCTTCGGGATTTAACAATGATTTCATCCACGTAGATCTCTATCTATTTCTGCATTAAGTCATGGAAAAGAGCCATCATAGCTCGCTGATAGGTTGATCCAGCATTAATGAGGCCGAATGACAACTGTCTATAGCAAAAGATTCCCCAAGGCATGATGAATACAGTTTTCTCACGATCCTCCTCAGCAACCATAATTTGATGGTACCCCACAAAGCAATCGGAAAAGGAGTACATGTTATATTGAGTAGTATTGTCAATGAGAATGTAGATAAATGGCACGAGAAAGCTATCCTTAAGGTAAGCTTTATTTAGATCCTGGTAATCCACACAAACTCCCACCTTTCCTCCCAGTTTAGGCACGAGAACTATGTTGGATAGCCATTCAGGAAATGTGGACACCATGATGATGCCAGCTTGAAATTGTTTCATAATTTCTTCTTTAACCTTTAAACTCCACTCAGGTTTTAATCGCCTGAGCTTCTACCTGCCTGTCTTGAATCCCTCTTTAATGGGAATGTGATGGATGCCAATGTCCGTGGACAAACCCACCATGTCTTCGTGAGACCATGCAAACACATCCTAGAATTGGGTTAATAGCGCAACCATGTCATTCCTTTGGTTTGGAGTGAGGTCTGTACCAATCTGGATCAACCTAGGGCTTTCTAAGGTTTCGAGATTGAATGAGGTGGTTTGATCAAGATTTGGTTTGGGTTTGTCTTCGACCCATTCCTTGATCTCTTGAGTTATCTCAATGTCCTCTTGTATTTCCATCAAGTCTGAGTCCAACTTTTCATCAAAGTTACAGTCCTTGTGGAGAAAAGGCACCTCATCAGCAAGTACATGCACATCTAAATTCAGAGTCCTAAAACAAAATATGCTTTCACTTAATATATGAAACTGTTCAATCATACAAAGTGTTAGCATGTACGTGTAAAAACAACTGCTAATACTGTACATAAAAGTAAGCATTTAAAGCTATCTACAAGGCAGAGGGGTTTCTTGTGACACCCCCAAAATAGGTATACATCACCTATTCTGAGTCGCCAAATACATGGTACAGAATACAAATACAATCTTTAATATACAATAAGAAAGCTGTGAGTTTTAATACAAATATTGTCTTCTAGACAATATCCACTCTCAGAATAAGTCCTTAGTACATTTATTGTCACACTATTTAACAGAATAGTGAGGACTACTAATACTATCATCTGGACCGTCACTCCGTTCCCCGACTAGTCCCGACTACGTTCTCATTTCCTAAAGAGAACAGTGAAAGAAAGGGTGAGCTCAACTAGTCCAGTAAGAAAAATTATGACTATGATAATGTAGAATAAATTATCATTAGTCTTCAACAATGTTAAATTGATAAAATACAATAGACATCAAGTTTAACTGTAGCGGAACATGCAATCTATTAAAAGAGTCAAGTAGAGAATAAAATCTACTATCTTTTATGATTTAAAAAGTTTTTCATCACCTTTATCGCTGGAACTCAGCTTAATAAATAATCCACATCATCCTTGCACTACGACCAAGGATATTCATTAGTATCACAACCACAAATTATCCATGCACTACGGGCCAAGGATATTCGTGTATTCATCAATGGTCATGATCATGCCAACAACTGTCCATCAATGCACTACGGGCCAATGAGGACTTTTACCACATCATTTGTAACATTACGGTCATGATTATATGGAATAATCCCGTGTCATAATCATACCAAGTCCATCTATGCACTACAGGCCACAAATGACTTTCAATAAAATACAAACATGAGGATGATGAAAATGATATAAGAATTCAATAAAACAAGTTCAAGAATTAATTTATATAGGAACTAATAACGTCCAAATTGTCAACATGATACTTCTTTGTAGAGTAAAATTTAAGAATGCTCAGAAGAGTATTTCCATGAAAAGATACTGGATGAAGCGCAAATATCAAGGATATTCCACTAATTTCATGGAGTATAGAAGTCAAAACTTTAACCAACTGAGTATAATAAAGAATGGAATAACAAAATAAATCACCATGCATGCGGTACTTCACATAGACAGGTTATTCCAACAGAATAATAAATAACGGAACCGGGTCAGGCATAATACGCACCGATAGGATATTCCAATGTAATAATAAAGAATGGAATAACAACGAAATCACCATGCATGCGGTATTATTGAGTAGGCGAGGTTATTCCAACGTAATAATAAATAACGGAATCGGTCCGGCGTTAAACGCGCAGACGAGGATATTCCAATAGAATAATAAAGAAGAATCGAACCTTCTGTAGTAAGCAACGATAGACAAGATATTCCAACAGAATCATAAAGAATGGAATAACAGAAGAATTTCACCAAGTATAGGGTAGCCCGCGTATATAGGTTATTCCAACGGATTAATAAAGAATGGAATAACAGAAGTTCTCTTCATGAATACAAAAGAAATAATACCCCTTACCTTATAAAGAAGAGTACTCCGATGATAGGGCGGGGATATACTTGAAGAAATTTGCACTACGCTCAAGATAGAAGAATAATTCTTTCTACAGTTTCTCTCTCTAGAGTTTCGGTGAATTCGTAAGAAATAATGAAGGAATGAGCTTCTATTTATAGAAGAATGGACTGAATAGTAACCAATCCATGAACGATCCAGATTAATTTACTTTAAGCAGACGGTCCAGTTAGTTTATAATAAAATATAATATATTCTATTTATAATCTAGTAAAATGAATAACTTTTAAAAAGATTTTACTATCTGAAACACTATATCTTGCACTATGCAAATACTATGCATAATAAAATATAATATATTGTAATTATTATCTAATAAAACGAATAACTTTATAAAAGTATTACATTTTTATATAAAAAGATTTTACTATTAGCCTAATCAAACGAATAACTTTATAAAAGTATTACATTTTATATAAAAAAGCTTTTCTGTTTTATTACATTAATAATACTAATAAAACAAAACTTCATCATCATTATTATTATTCACACTATTAATCGACTTGTGTCGTTCCTAGGAAAGAGGGGCTTCCAATAAGGATTTATCCTATTGCGCCGCAATTAGGTGACCAAACCTCTCCTTGGTAGAACTTACAGACATCGTTAATATTGCAAATAATAATATTAATAACTCTGTTATCTCAATTATTTATTTAATAATATAAAAATATTAACAATAATTGAATCAAATAACGTGAGATACTATGCAACAATTCTTCAAGCAATAATTGAACAAAAGCGGAGTGACTTCTCACGTAAGCATCAATAATCAATATCGTGTGCTACTATGCAACCACGCGTATTCCTGTACTTTTAACACTGGGCGTTTCAACAGTTAACGGTAAAATTTTCGCTGTTATTTTCATAAAATAATTTTTTTATCGTTTTCTCAATTCGACAATAATTTCGTTGTGGGGTCCACCAATGATTGTGCCATCGTACGAATATTCCCCGACCAATTGAATATTATAAACAACTTGCGTACTTTGTAAAATTTCTAAATATTACCCACAACTATAACATTATATCAAATTCATTTCATAATATTTAAAAATGATATTTATAGAAAATTCATTTTTATTCATAAAAGTTGGGGTCTTACATTTCTGCCCTTTTTACCCTTGGCGACGAATGCAAGGAGTGCTGCTCTAATTGTCAAGGGTAAAGTCCTGGTGGACGGCAATAATGAAGGGACTATCATCGTCCTCCTTCTCCCGAATGATGACCATAATGTCAAGACAATCATCGTCTGGAGTGTATCTATTTGTGTGCTCATCATGTAAAAGGATGTGTAGATGAGACAAACTCCTGGCGATGTCTTGTTTACATCTCTGTTCCCTTTCTTCCACTTCGGGATCAGGAATCAGGACCTCTTTTGCTCTAACCGGTATCGGTTTGGGAAATAGCATAGCCATAACATGGGATAGAACCTTTACTGGAGACTTTATAGGCTCAGGATCGGTAGGTGGAGATAATCTTCGTATGGATGAAGATGAAGGAATCTGTTTATGCTTGTGAGGATTCCTGTGACTGGAGCTATCAGGATAGCCTAATCTAGCTGTTCCTGTTTGACTTGGAACTTGAATCGGGTGCTAAATGCCCTGATGATCTTTGCCCAACCCTTGTCCAGGTTGATGACCCAATGACATCATCTCTTGAGTGGCCGACATTACCTTGGCAGAAATCTTAGGTATGAGAGGTGGTGCCCCAATGGGATGGTAATGAGTGTTGCTCACCTCTAGGGCATGGAAGCTGACCGACTCAACTTCTAAATTGAAGCTGATGAGTGGTATGTCACCTTTTTCAGGACATTCCGGCTCAGCATTAACAGTGACTAGGCTATTGTTGATAATGTACTTGAGTTGCTGGTGAAGGGTGGAAGGGACGACTCCAGCCATATGAATCCATGGTCTTCCCAACAGCAGGTTATATCCTGTGGAGATTTTGAGCACATGAAAGGATACACTGAATGTATGTGGACCAATCTCCACTGGAAATTCAATCTTTCCAACGGTGTTTCGTTGGGACCCATCAAAATCTTTGATAATCGTATGACTGCATTTGATCCTTTTGGGGTTGATATTCATCTTCTCCAAGGTAGCATAAGGACATATATTCAGAGATGAACCTCCATCTATCAAGACTCCCACCATGTATCCGGAGGACATCACCGCTATATGCAACGGCTTGCAATGACAAGTCCCTTCAGCGGGTATGTCATCATCAGTGAAAGATATCACATTGTTGTTAAAAATGTGATCAACCAGATGTTGGTATTTTTCCACATCCACTGATTTCGGTAAATGGGCTTCTTCCAAGACCCATAACAAGATCTTCCCCGTGATCTTGGGAGAAAAAACTAGTCCAAAGATGGAAATTTTTGTGGAGCTTCTCTCAAGCTTAAAACCACATTGGCTTCATTTTGGCCCATGGTACGGAGAAACACTTCAATTTTCTCCATGGGAACTTTCCCATTTGATTTGATGGTAGGATTCATCACCCGATGGGGAAGATACAGTTGATTCTCCTTCGATACTGCAACAGTTGTATGTGATGTAGATCCTTCAACCTGTCCATAATTCCAGGGGACTTTTTTCAAGCTGACAACAGGATACTATTGCCTAGATGTCAAGAGAATTGGCTCTAGTGCAGCCACTTTCAAATGATTGTCAGCACCTTTGAGTTGAATTTCTTATATTGTGAGTGGAGTGGTAGCCAAATCATCCTCATCGGATATAACTGCTACGCTGTTCTTCCATTTTGTAGGACAGGTATTTCCACTCTCGAGTAACAAAGTGTCATCGTCTGCCATCTTCAGGACACCGTTATCAATTAAATTCTGAATGAGGTGGTGGAGTGCCCGGTATTCTTCTGTGCTATGACCGCGAGAATGGGAGTGATACTGGCACACTCCATTAGAATTGAACCATCTAGAACGAGGATTGATTGGAGGTAGAAGGGATGTAATTCTTCCTTCATTGATAATCATCTGAAATATCTCCTCCATAGGTTGGCCATGGTATATAAATTCCCTTTTGTTGGCAAAATCCCGAAGGGCTTTGGCACTTGCTCTTTTTGCAACTTTATCCTTTAGTATTTCACTTTCTGAAAGCCATGATGGAGTATTCATAACAAAAGAAAGGAGACTAGCATGCTCTTGACTGACTAATTGGTGTGTGACTTGGTGTTGATGGATTACCAGTTCTGCCAATTGATCTACTTGCTTACAAAGAGCCTTAATCTTTCGTTCCATCATAAACTGGAACTGTGCATAATCCCATTTGTTAGCATCATCCTTGCTGGTTTGAGAAGATTCAACAATGTAATTGGAACTTTGTCCACTACTCCAATTAATCATATTGACCTCTTCTTCTTTGTGTTGAGGAAGAGGGTTGTCTTGCACATGAGGTTGGTCGGGTTTAGTCACCACAATCTCCCCATTGTCTATCAAATCCTGGATCTTGTGTTTCAAGGCCCAGTAATCCTGAGTATCATGTCCCGGTTCCCCGACATGATAAGCACACTTTCGTGTAGCATTATAACCCTTCCCATTCGGGTTGGCTGGTGGAAGAAGATGTGTAATTTTATTTTGAGTAGTCAGAAGATTGAGAACATTCTTGAACGAATCCCGTAGGGCTGTGAACACTCGATTGCGTCGAACTTCATCACCCTTTGGCAATGTGGGGTTGGAAGACTGTTCTGGAAAAGAGGAGTAGTTTCTCCTTTGGATAGGCATGTTCTGACTAACTTTTTGACCTTGTAGTATCAAGGAAACATCCTCCTCTTTCTTTTTATGGATTCCTCAGGGTTGTTTCCATAAGTTTCGATCGGATGTGCTCAAAGAATGACTTTCAGGCTGGCTAGGTCTTGAATTTTTCCTGACTTCAATCCCATCTCAACCATCTCTCCATGTTTGATCATTTCAGAAAATGGCTTACCAATGCCAGCTAAAACTCTCTCATAGAAGGGTACTTCTTGTATGTCTATGAAGGTCATCACCATTTCTAACTCAGTCATAGAAGGAATAACTTGAGCAACAAGGCGCCTCCAGCTTTGAGCATACTCTCAGAAAGACTCATTAGATTGTTTCTTTACCTTGGTAATTTGGTACCGGTCAGGAGCCATAAGAGATTGGAAGTTGTACTGACTTAGGAAGGCATGAGCTAACTCTTCCCAGCTATGTATTTTAGAATTGTCTAATCTAGTATACCATGATCGGGCTTCTCCAGTTATACTCTTTTGGAACAGCTGCATTCTGAGCTTCTCATCCTCGGCATAAGATCCGAGTTCTCCAATGAACACCTTTAAATGTGTGTAAGGATCTCCCAACCCATCATACTTTTCAAATTCAGGAGTCTTGAACTTCTCTGGATAATGAACATCAGGGAATATACAAAGATCAGTATAAAAAACACTCTTGTGTGCTCCAATCCCTTTTATAGACCGAATGGTGTCTTCCATTTGAAGGACCATTTTCCTGATATCACCGGTGTCTGGATCTTCTTTGAGATGGGTGTTTTCAGAAATTTTGTTGGTTGTATCCAACTGAAGTTTTGAAATTGTTTTATCCGAACCTTGTGCTCCTCCCTGTGCAGAGGATTCTGTATGTACGAGTATTTGTGAACCCTGAGTAAACTGGTGTAGTTATTTAAGCAGAACAACCAAATCTGTAATTTGTTTGCTTAACCCGTCAAATTCTTCTCGAGAGACAGGAGCAGGATTAGATTTGTCAGATGAAGACATAATTGGTTATAGGCTCGTGGCCTTTTTGGACTTTAAAAAGGTAACAGGCCCAATTGTTTCCCTACAAAAACTTATGTAGTTTAGTCTTAGGGAATGTATAAATGTTTACATGCTACCATAATGTGTCCATTTTAGGAATATTATCCTGTAAAACCGGTGTCATTAGATAGCATGTCAAACCTTAATATACATGTACACATATTCTTCATATTTTCCATTACATAGAGATTGACATGGAATGAAATTACAAGTAATTGTCTTTACAAGTAATTTAAAAATGGAAAGCATGAAAAGACTTTTCTCCGCATTTGGTTTATCAGAGGCTGACCTATCTTAGGTTACTCTCGCGGCTCTTTGGCATGAAGGTTCCCAGATCATCACAATTTACTTGACGAAAAGTTAATCCGGTCTTTCAACTGGAGCGAATCTAGGTGGTGCCTTTCCTGAGCCTCGTTGGAATTAGTCTCCCTACGAGTCTAGTAATCAAACACCGACAGGATAGCCTTCTAGTGGAGGAACCACACAATATACATTCACATGCAACGTGTCTCACCGTTATGGGAATGATGACATGTGCGAATCACTAATATCACAGATAGATATATTGCAGTGCAGTAAGTAAAATGCATTCATACACATTCATAAAAAATATGTAAATGCAACATCCACACACAAGCATGTAACAGTTTTAAAAAGCTTGTAATAGCGGCTTAAGTCCTCTTACTGGTGTCCCCAGCAGATTCGCCACCTGTCGACGTCGGGATTTTTACTGTCCCTCTTCTGTTCTTGTCTTTTGGTGTTCTCATGTTAGGTGACATTTGTTTGAAAAAACAAGTTGTGAAAAGGTCTGACATTTATATGTCGACAATTTGACTGTAAGAGTCGCCAGTTGGTTTTTTAAATGTTTGTACTAACACAATAGAGAAAAGGTTTGCACATTAACCCAGTGATGTGACACTGCTAAACGAGTTTGTGAAACCGAGATTCATTAGGGTCCGGTGACTTGCTTATGCGGAGGAAAGGTGTTAGACACCCCCCGATATCCATGTTACCACGGTGACCACAACTTTTTAATTAAACTGTTATATGAATGTGTGTGTGTGTGTGTGGATCAATTTGGAATTTATTTGGAAGTGGTGCTATGCGTCGTTCGCACCTATATACAAAGGGTTTGAATTTGTGTAAAAATTCAGTTTTAAACAAGATATAACAATGATGTTTTGTAAAAGAGGTTTTTCAAACCCTGTGCTCAATAGTAATTGAGGCCTTTGATACTTCCATTTTATTAAATGTTTGGCTTGATTGCTTTCTTTGAGAAAATAATGTACAAAGCAGTGCCGAACTCCTCATGGGCATGAAAGCCATCTAAGAAAATTCGAACACCGTGAATAATTTACAAGCTTCTTACAGCTGAGAATGTCCATCACGGGAACCGAATCTAGATTCAGTAGATTGAATCTGTGATCACATGATTCCTAGGCTCACATGATGCCGCAATTTATATGAAAGTAATAAGCAGTTATATATATAAAAGCTGTAAATAAATAAATAAATATATATATATATATATATATAGACATGATCAACCACCACGAAGCACCTCTATGGGGTATTAGAAATGTAAATATATAAAGCGATAAATATATATAGAGACATAATCAACCACCACGAAGCACCTCCATGGGGGATCAGAAATGTAAATAAAGCAGTAAAGACGATCAACCGCCACAAACTAAACTCCAGGGCGGGACTAAATGTAAATAAAGCAGTAAAAACGATCAACCGCCACGAAGTAAACTCTAGGCAGGACTAAATGTAAATAAAGCAGTAAAAGGCCACGAAGTAAACTCCGAGGCTTGATGAAATGTATATATATATATATACATACAGTAAACGACAGGATATATATCGATCCCATTTCTTTATCATTTCAAATGATTTGTCACTATATATATATAAAAGCGATAACGCATTGGGATGTAAAATCCGAGGCTCATCGAATGAGTTCGATAACAGTTCATATATATATATATATATATATATATATATATATATATATATAGACATGATCAACCACCATGAAGCACCTCTATGGGGTATCAGAAATGTAAATATATAAAAGCGGTAAATATATATAGAGACATAATCAACCACCACGAAGCACCTCCATGGGGGATCAAAAATGTAAATAAAGCAGTAAAGACGATCAACCACCACGAACTAAACTCCAGGGCAGGACTAAATATAAATAAAGCAGTAAAAACGATCAACCGCCACGAAGTAAACTCTAGGCAGGACTAAATGTAAATAAAGCAGTAAAAAGTCACGAAGTAAACTCCAGACTTGACAGAAATGTATATATATATATATATACGGTAAACGCACAGGATATATATCGATCCTGGCTCGGTTTATCATTTCAGCGATTTGTCACTATATATATATATATATATATAAGCAGTAAACGCATCGGATGTAAAATCCAGGCACATCGAACAGAGTTCGACAATAGTTCATATATATATATAAAAGCAATAAACGCTTCAGATGTAAAATCCATGCTCATCGAATAGAGTTCAACAACAGTCCATATATATAAGTATATATATACAAAAACAAATAAACACTCCGGACGTGAGTCCAGGCTCAATCGAGGCATAACTCGATAATGTTAGTCCATATATATAATATATATATATATATATATATATATATATATATATATATATATATATATACACAAAAGGAAATAAAAGCCACGGGCCAAAGTCTGGGCATACACATGCAACACGACTCTCAATGTGAAGAACGGTGTGTGCAAAGTAGAAGAGAAAGGCTTTAAAAGGTGTAAGAAGGCTTACAGTGGACTGCCAAAGAAGACTTATATAGCTTTAAATGGATGAACACTTGGCTCTTGTGGGACATTGCTGTGTAGAATGTATGTTGAAATGTTTTTGAGACGGCGCAATGTGGGATCGAGGTGGCAAAATGACAATTTTACCCCTCACCGGGGTTATCTCCAATTTGGGCTGATAAGCGCTTCGTTGCTGTCAGGGGTTATCTCTCATTGCTAATGCAGTAAGCAATCGAATGTCCTTAGGGTTGTCTCTGAGGTATGCCTGACCTCCCGGGGTTATCTCTGGGATTGGAGCTGAGTGCCTCGGTTTGGTTTCTGAGGTTTAAGCTCGCATAGGTTGAAACGAGCATCTCCGGGGTTATCTCCGAAACTGCAACTGCATTCCTCAGGGTTATCTCTGAGGTTGATGCTGTCTTTCCCGGTGTTATTTTTGTGACTGAGACTGATTATGTCGGGGTTATCTTTGAGATGAAATGGCCTTCTCTGGTGTGATTTTCGGCATTGGAACTGCATTCCTCGGGGCTATCTCCGAGGTTGAAACTGAAACTCCCGGTGTTATTTTTGGGATTAAGCTGAGCTGTCCTCCAGGGTTATCTCTGAAAGATGATTTTGCCCTCCTATAATGTTAGTAATAGGTATACAAAAAATTTTGAGTGTCTACATCTTCTTATTCATGCTTATCTCTTCTCTTCTCCTTTCTTGCAAATGAACCCAAAATTATCCATCATCATTGCAAAAAATGAATCGTTAAAATCCACAATTATCGCCGATATCTAACCATGCTTTCCTAAAATTCATCATCGTCGATACCCAAAAAAAGGAGCAAAAGAATTTTGAAAAACCTTAAATATCAAATCTCAAATCCAAAAAGAAAAAAAAGAGGAAACCCTAAAATCTCAAATTTAAAACCTCTTCTAACCCTTAATTCCCCTATCGTTATAGATAAGCCCCTGCCCTGCATACATTAACAACAACTTCCTCCTATTTAGATCTCATACTCACCCCAATCAAACACACAACATTCAAGCAAAATTTGAATGATTTTCATCTTCTCTGTCTCTCTGAAGGATAGGGGAATTAAGGCCTGAGCTCCGGTATCTTCATTTTCTCTGTCTCTCTGTTTGTCCCATAAATCTTTAAAGTTGAATTCCGACCCACTAAACTTCGACAAGTTGGTCAGATCCGGACGAAGAAAGCGAAGTTGGGGAGAGATCATGGCCGACAACAATGAGAAGAGATAATGGTGGTGAGGAGATTGATTTTGACCATTGGATTATGTTAAAGAACTAGGGATTTCATTTGATTTATCATCTTGATTTGAGTATTTGGTAATATTAACGCCTGATTTTGTACGCCTGACGAAATCACCAAAATAATAGGCCAAAATCGCGCTAACGATTGATTGTATTGTTATGAAATCAAACTCACGAAATAAACTCACATAAATATAAATAAAGAGATATAAAATATGAACACAAGAATTTATGTGGAAACCTAATTAGGAAAAAACTATGAAGAGATAGAGTAATCCACTATAATAATATTGGGAGTACAAGTTGTGTATTTGTATTGTATCTCTTGTGTTCTATTGTTATATTTATAGATGTCATGTCCATTGAATCCAATTAGGAGTAGGAGTCTTTTGTAGAACCACCTTATAACAACAATTAATGGCTGATAGATTCCTTCCCAAATTAAACCTCCTTATCCTACCAAATAAGGAAACAAAATCTTATTTTAATAAGGACTATCTTACTGTCAAAATAAATATATTATGGGTCAACACCAAATCTAGCCCATTAAATAAATTAGGTTACACCTTGGCTAGACCCAAATAATCACACTCCAACATTTCCCCCAGTCTCTTATTTATATGGAACTTAGAATATGAGAGTATTCAGAAAGACTCCATGGGATTTTTATCCGTGGGATTTTTATCCTCGGGATTTTTATCCTCAGAATTTTATCCTCGGGATTTTTATCCGTAGAGTGTTATCCTTTCGGGAGATCAAAGCCTTCCCGAAGGACGTTTGGGGCTATTGCTGCTTGGTCCGCCGCCGAACCACGCTTGCACTGTTTTTAATCCCAGCTAACTTGAAGATTGGAAACCGTGCATCATGCATAGTTGTCAGCTGCCACTTTTATTGAAAAATAATTTCATGGGCATGTCCCTATTTAATATGCCGAATAGTTTCAGAATCAGACGGAACCACATGGTAAAATCCCTAATAGATGAGCACGTTGACACATGTATAAGAATTGAATCCTTTAATGTCCTTCAGTCTGTGGTTGATGATGAAACTGAAGCCTCCTTTAAAGTACTTTAATGATATAAAAGATTAAATTTTTATCTCTGCGCTGGCTGAATTCGTTACTAGTGCTATAACGACCCCAAAATTCATACAATTTAATTATCGACCTCGGTCGTTAATAATACATTCAACCTCTACTTTTACATCATTAAACGATAACACAACCATTAAAATTTGCGGAATAATTAAAATTTTCTATTACAAACTATCCTCGTTCCCAAAACCTTCAACCTTTACATCTAAATATCTCAGAATCATTTTAATACTACAATAGTTTACATCGCAAAACATTATTACAATTCAACATTTATACATTGTTTGGTACCTTAAACACGGTTCAAATAATGATAACTCAGCCAAAGTATATAATTCTTCAAGTATCACATCTGATTCACATTTTCAAGTAGCACATACTTTACCTTAAATCTTTAACTTGCAAAAGTGGTTATTTGCAAGGTTGAGCACGATAAACCAACAAAATCTAACAGCTTTCATGCATCACATAACACATAATAACATGCTCAACATATAACATACATGCTACAGTTCATATAACAGATATAAAGACCGAGTCCTTACTCAATCAGCATGCTTTAATCAATCAACATAGTCATAAATTGACTTTAACATTTCATACATTCAACATATATATAACACATCATGCTCTTTGCAATAAAGATTTTAAACAGTTAATTATCAAGTTCACATAGAAAATAGGAACTGAAAGTCTTGCGTTGATCGTTGTTTACCAATAACAGTTTAACGGCTTACAGACATCTGCACTTTACGTGCCCTACACAATTATATAATCATTCACATTAACTATTAGTCACATAGCAATGCATAGTAGTTGTAATGTAAACATTACTCTACGCCTCATAATCCTTCCTATCATAGATACACACTGTTCAATTTGATTGTGTTAACTTTCATCTTATATCTCACTGTATTTCATATTCGAAGCTCATTCAAGTGTTTAAGTTTTGCTAGGAATCATTATTGGTCTTATATTAACACTATTCAATATCTTATTATATTCATTTCATTTTATTTAAAACAATTTTTACATTCATTATCACTTATCACGGCGTTTCGATGTTTATTTGTCACACACCCAATTTGTATCTTTTGTGTGTGCTTAGTATGCGTATACAACTTAGCTAATACATTATTTATTAATGTTAAACATCATTATACTTCATAATATTCATGTTCTATAACTTAGAATAACATCTTTTATCGTCAAGAGCACTACACTTGCATACATGCATGCCCGACGCCCTCCGATTGCCTCTGAAAACACAACAGTCCTAAAAATGACCATTTTGACCCCTGTTCTAGACCTCAAATTGAAACACTTAAAGAAAAAAAGTTGTAGGTCTATTCGTTCTCATTCCGGATCATTTTGAATCACCTCAATCAGAGTTCGTATGAAAACGTTATGGCCGTTTTACCAAACTAGGTCAAAACAGTCACACCTTCCACACTAGGGGCACGGCCGCGCCCAATTCCTTCATAGTTCCAGCACGCCCGCCCGACTAGGCAGTGACCAGCTGCACGCCCGCACTCTTGGGACACGCGGCCGCGCTTGGCTACGCCCAGATTATAGTATTTTGCGATTTTTGACCCTTTTCTCCTACTAATCTTCCTAACTTGAGTTATACACATCCAAATTAGTCCGTTTTCGATTCTATGGATTCATAATTCATAGAACTACAACATACTAGAATTCTAATAATTTATAAAAACATTAACCAACCTAAAATTTGATCCAAAACACATGTTCATACTCTATTTTCATGTTTTAAACATATTTAGCGAATTCATTCACTTCGAATTTGTTTAACATCTGTTTTTGTTCATTCCAATTGGGTTGTTTTCGTTTCTTCACGTACTAACATAATCCAACACCAATTTACAGATTATAATACCTATTGATCATAAAATTTTGTACTTTCAAAAGCCAATTTTTATGGAAAAACAATGTTATAAGAATTCTTTCTACTACAATCCAATTTCATGTTTTTAATCACCAAATAACACCTAGATAGGATATATAATAGATTATAAACCCTTTACAACACAATTACCAATTATTCCAAGAAATCATTCCCCCAATTTCTTCCCTTTTCCCAAAAATTCAAGAATATCAATCATAATTTTCATGGATTCTCTTACTACAATCATGTATAAATATTAACCATATATGATGATTATCAATTTATAATCCATATATACAAGTATATATATCAATTCAATCATAACTATACGTTTTTAGGGAATAACCACAAAGAAATCAAAACATATAGGTTAGAAGAAATTTATACCTTAAACCCTTGATTGTATGCTAGCAAAATTGAGAGCAATCCTTTTCCCTAAAACCTTTCTTCTCTAACCAAGCTTTCTCTCATCTCTGTGTTTCTCTCTTGAAGTTCTATTATCTAGCCTTAGGGAAAAATAAGAAGCGTAGAAAAAAATAACTGACCTCCCTCACCCCACGTATTTATCAGTTTAAAATAAAAGACGTTAGTTGAAAAAACCAAAGGCCACAAGGCCTTGTTTGGCTAACCAAAAATTTCCCCAAACTAAATTATTTAAATAATCTTATATTATATAGTTTCATGTCACACCTTTAGTTAATTAAATAACTTTATCTTAATTAGTTTTAATAACGTGTAATGGTAATTAAAATAATTTCTATTATAATTATATTTATGAATAATAAATAATTATATATCTAATTTAATAAATAAATTAGACACATCACTTTATTTAATTAATTTATTTCCTTTAATATTAAACAATTCATTTAATTTAATTATTTTCTTAAATATTAAGCAATTGATTTAATTTAATTATTTCCTAAATTAAATCCTTTAAATAAAATTATCATTACTCAATTTAATTAACATTAATCAATTTAGTTACTAAATTAATTCTCCACAATCCATCAATTATTTATTTCCTCAATAAATATTTAAAATTAATTAATAATTGCATTTAATTCCTTCAATAGTTAACTTAACTATTAAACCTCACTTTCTCAATATATGAATATATATTTCTCTTCACACCTGATCATATATTTCAATATATGTAGCACGTATATATACATACCCAAACTCAAAACATCTCATAATAAGAATTTTAATTATTAAATTCTTATTTTAATAATTTATAAAAATTCGAGTTGTCACAAGTGCGGTGACTCAACACCAATTTATCATCACCTGGACCAAAATGTTAATGTTTAGATTTTACATGCATCATGTGAATGCTACCACTACATGCATAATATAAGAGAGAGAATATATAAATTTGTATCAATAATCAACTACAATCATGCTTCAATTGCTATTGGCATAATACATATATACACGCGTACAAGTATATATTTAATTTAATAAAAAAGAATCACTTATCTCCTTCGGTGAATCAGTGATTTTAAATCGACACTAGAACAAGTGTCTTGTTTCCCACAGACGGCGCCAATGTTAACGTCAAATTTTGTACGCTTTGATTTAAATCACCAAAACAAAGAAATAAAAATCAAGGCTTAACGGTTGATTGTATTGTTGTGAAATCAAACTCACGAAATACACTCATATAAGCATAAATAAAGGAATATAAAATATGAACACAAGATTTACGTGGAAACCCAATTGGGAAAAAATCACGGAGAGAGAGAGTAATCCACTATAATAATATTGGGAGTACAAGTTGTGTATTTGTGTTATATCTCTTGTGCCCCATCCTCCCACAATCCCTTGCTTACTGTTGTATTTATAGATTTCATGTCCACCAGAATCCAATTAGGAATAGGAGTCCTTTGTAGAATCACCTTATAACAACAATATTATTGGCTGATAGATTCCTTCCCAAATTAAACCTTCTTATCCCACTAAATAAGGAAACACAATTTTACTTTAATAAGGACTATCTCACTGTCAAAATAAATATATTATGGGTCAACACCAAATCTAGCCCATTAAATAAATTGGGTTACACCTTGGCTAGACCCCAATAATCACACTCCAACACCGGGTATCTCTCATAATTATTTTTACTACTCCAATAACCACATTATTTAATATTAACTGTTAGACACGTAATTTCTTTCCCAATTTTTGGAATACACAGATATTTAATTATTTTTGTATTAAAGATTACATATGAATTCATTGTACTACTTGGTACTTCATTAAAAATGTATTCTTATCATATGATTTTATTAATGTCACACATTGCAATAATGTTCCATTTCATTTCTACAAGAAACTAACTTTCCTCAGATCGACCACCGGCATACCAAGGCGTCATTTTATATCATTGGGGGCGCAATTGCTGCCATCATCTAGCAAAGGCCAAAATAGTTTAGCTTTAAGCCAGTTCCAACTTCTATCACCACACTAGTTATTACATAATATGAATTAACTTTCGTATTGGTGATATTTCTAGTTTAAGAGTGTATTCATTCCTTATATGGAATCACATAATCATACACAATTAATCTTCCTCTTAGTTTAACCACTTAAATTTCCCTTCTCATGCCACACAAGGCATTTCTCAATTCTCATCACAACTTCCCACTTATAAATTTAATTTGAATTAATTGAACTACTCGTCTTACTACACATCAATATTTATATTCAAATAAATACTCATTTTCTTATTATATTGAAGGAATTATTTATTCCTAAAATTCTCGGTTCTTACATCCTCTACCCTTATAAAACTTTCGTCCTCGGAATTGGCACAAGGTTACACGAATAAATGGGGATAATCCCTTTGCATTTTATCTTCTAATTCCCACGTGGCCTCCTCGACATCGTGGTTTCGCCAAAGTACTTTTACAGAAGATATACTTTTATTCCTTAATGTCTGTTCTTTCCTATCTAATATCTGGATAGAAATTTCTTCATATGTCAGATTCTTCTCCACTTGAATGGGCTCATATGAAATCATGTGTTTGTAGTCAGGCTTGCATAGACGCAACACGGAGATGTAAAACACGTTATGGATGTGCTCTAACTGAAGTGGTAATGCAATTTTGTACGACACTTCGTCCACTCGCTTCAGTATCTCTAATGGTTCTATGAACCTCAGACTCAATTTTCCTTTCTTGTCGAATCATATTTTTCCTTTCCAGGGAGATACTTTTAAGAAAACGCGACTTCTGACTTCAAAGTCGCGGTCCTAATAATGCAAGTCTGCATACTTCTTCTGGCGATCTTGTGCAGCTACTAGTCGAGTTCTTATCAATGTCACCACATCTACGGTTTGTTGAACTAATTTCGGCCCTAGCAACTTTCACTCTCCAACTTCATCCCAACGCAACGTTGTTCTACATTTCTTCCCGCAAAGAGCTTCGTACGGTGGCATGCCTATACTCGCATGGTAACTATTTTTATAAGCGAATTCTACTAAGGGTAGGTGATCATCCCAACTTCCTTTAAAGTCCATCACACAAGTTCTAAGCATGTCCTCTATTGTTTGTATCGTTCACTCACTCTGCCCATCAGTCTGCGGATGATAAGCGGTATTTAACCTCAATTGTGTTCCCATCCTTTCTTGCAAGCTTTTCTAGAATTTTGAAGTGAAGCGTGGATCTCGGTTTGAGACGATCGATACCGACACTCCATGACGTGAAACACTTTCCCTTATGTACAAATTCGCTAACTGATTTAAACTATATCAGATCTTGATCGGTAGAAAATGGGCCGTCTTCGTTAGTCGATCTACGATAACCCAAATGACATCAAAACCTTTCTGCGTGACTGGAAGTCCTACCACGAAATCCATCGTTATATGTTCCCATTTCCACTACGGTATCTCCAATGGTTGGAGTAGACCACTCGACCACTGGTGCTCTACTTTGACTCGTTGACACATAAGACATCTACTAACGCACTCCACAATTTCTCGTTTCAGATTTGGCCACCAAAAATGTTGCCTCAAATCCTGGTACATCTTCGTGCCTCCTGGATGAACGGAATACATCGTGTTGTGTGCCTCATGCAAAATTTCTTCCCTCAACTCGATTACCGCTGGTACCCATACTCTCCCTTCGAATCTTAAAATACCATCTCTATCCATCTTGAATTTTTCTTCCTTATTTTCCATTATCTTCTTTTTGATTTTATCGTATTCTTCATCATTTTCCTGGGATTCCTTTATTCTGTCAAACAAGGTCGGACGAGCTTGTACTATAAACAATCTCTCTTTAGACCTTTTCGGTCCTTTCACTTCTATCTCCAATTTTTCTATATCCCTTATTAACTCCTCTTGAGTTGTCAATTGAAATAACTTCTCTCTTCCTTTCCTACTTAGCGCGTCGGCCACTACGTTTGCCTTCCCCGAGTGATAAAGAATATCATAGTCATAATCCTTGATTATTTCTAACTACCTTCTTTGACGCATGTTCAACTTTTTTTGGGTGAAGATATATTTCAAACTCTTATGGTCCGTGTATATCTCACATTTTTCTTCGTACAAATAATTCCTCCAAATCTTTAATGCAAAACTTACTACCGCTAACTCTAAGTCATGAGTAAGGTATCATTTTTTGTAATCCTTTAACTATCGTGACGCATATGCAATGACTTTTCCATGTTTCATTAGCACACAACCCAGACCTCTATGTGACGCATCACTATACACCACAAATCCTCCCGTATCATCTGGTAATGATAATACAGGCGCCTCGCCCAATCTCTTTTTCAGCTCTTGGAAACTCTCCTCGCACTTGTCCATCCACCTGAATTTCACCGTCTTCCTCATTAAATTGGTCAATGGGGTGGCTATCTTAGAAAAATCTTGTATAAATTTTTGATAGTACCCAGCTAACCCTAAGAAACTTCTCACTTGATTACGCCTTGGTTGCTCCCAATTACTTACATCGCTTCTACTTTGCAGTAGGTTCATCAAATTCCATCCTTATCCACCACGTGTCCTAAGGATTGAACTTTCTCCATCCAAAATTCTCCCTTAGAAAATTTCACATAAAACTTCTCTTTTCTTAGTGCTTCCAAAACCATCTTCAGATGTTCGACGTGTTCATCTTCCGTCTTTGAGTAGATTGGTATATCATCGATGAAAACTACTACGAATTTATCTAAGAATGGCTTGAAGACTTGGTTCATCAAGTCCATAAATGCTGCCAGAGCATTCGTCAACCCGAATGACATTACCAAAAATTCAAAATGTCTGTAACGAGTTCAAAACACCGTCTTTAATATATCCTCTTCCCGCACCTTTAACTGGTGATAACCCATTCGCAAGTCAATCTTTGAGAAACAGTTGGCTCCCTTCAGTTGGTCAAAAAGGTCGTCTATCCTTGGTAACGGATATCTATTCTTAATCGTCACTCTGTTTAATTCTCGATAATCGATACAGAGCCTCTTCGATCCATCCTTCTTCTTTACAAACAACACAGGTGCTCCCAAAAGAGACACACTCGGTCGTATGTAACCCTTATCTAGCAACTCTTGTAATTTTATAATCAATTCCTTCATTTCTACTGGCGCTATACGGTATGGAGCTTTCAAAATCGGTGCAGTTCCTGGTGCTAAGTCTATTATGAATTCAATTTCTCTGTCTGGCGGAAGACCAAGCAGATCGTCTGGAAATACATCTTGAAATTCTCTTCCTATGGGTATATCCTTAATTTCTACTCCCTTTTTCTGAGTGTCAACAATGTATGTTAAGTAACCTACACATCCTTTTCTTATCAATCTCTTGGCCTGCATCATCGTAAGGTAACAAGATTGCTTAAACGATGAGCTACCATAAAATACCACCTTAGACTTATTCGGAGTCTGAAGGTTCACACTTTTTGTAAGACACCGAATTTTATGAAATAAAAGTATTCAATTTTCTTATAATTCTATTTAGTAAATGGTTAATTGATAAAAGGTTAAAGTAAAGGGTGATATGTAATTTTTTTTGCAAAGTAAGCAAGTTGTTATAAAATATTCGTTGTGTCGGGGAATATTAGTTTGGTCAGAGAATATTCGTTTTAACAAAGAATATTCGTACGACGGTACAATTATTGGTGGACCCCACAACGAAATTACTGTCAGAGTTAGAAAATGATATAAATATCTTTTTATAAAAATAATGGCGAAAGTTTTATCGTTAGACTGTTGAAATACCCGGTGGTAAAAGTACAGTAATACGCGTGGTTGCATAGTAACACACAGTATTGATTATTGATGCTTACGTCAGAAGTCACTCAGTTATACTCCATTATTACTACAGTAATTGCTGCATAATATCTCTCATATTGTTGATTTAATTGTTGTCATAGTATCATCTGCATAATATTTTATATTATTAAATTAATAATTGAGACGATAAAGTTATTTATATTATTATTTGCATTATTGACGATGTCTAGGAAAGGGGTTTGGTCACCTAATTACGCGCCAATAGGGAGAAATTCTTATCAAAAAGCCCCCTCTTTCCTAGGAATGATATGGTTGTTAAATATTTTGAGTTATAATATTAATGATGAATAAATTCGTGTTGATTAAAGATGAAATTGTTGATAAAAAATATTTCCATTGTGTTGGGATTATTAGTGTTAGTGGAAATCGATATTTATTTCGATAATAATTGATTTCTGGATGTTAAATTGACCAAACGGGAAATTAATCGGATAAATGAGCAATTAATTGCTATTAGTTCACATGCAAATTACCGTTGGTTCACATGTATGGAACTATTGATTCACATGCATGTACTATTAGGGGAGGTGGTGCAATATTGATAATATTTTAAGGCTAAATTAAAAATGGAGGTATAGATGAAGGTACTATACTGTAATAATTAGAGCTCCTAAACGTGCAATTATCGAAACTATGTTTTCTTATAAATAGAAGCTCATTCTTCTTTCATTTTCACCAATTCACTAAGACTCACAAGAGCAATTATAGAGAGAGAAGCTATAGAGAGAAAGAAGAAGAGTATTCTGCTACTTCACTATTGCAGTATCCAGCCTTCTACTAAGGTAAGCGGTATTATTTATTTCATATTCGCTTACAATATTATTTTTCATATTTGTAAGGAATTTTATCTTCATTTAATATTCGTAAGAAATAATATTTTCTTCCATACTCTGTAGTATGTAAGTAATATTATTTTGTTTCGTATTCCTAATTTTACACTCATTTTGTTAAAGTATTTCTTCTATACTCCGTAAAATTAGTGGAATATCCTTAAAATTTGTGTTTCATTTAGTATCATTTCACAAGGATATTTTTCTGAACATTCTTGCTAAATTGTAAGCTTTTCATGCCGGAGTACTATTAACGGGTAGTATTCATTTATACGACACTATTCATATATACGGTACTATTCATAGAGTACTATTCATGGGTACTATTCATAAATACAGTACTATTCATAAATATGGTACTATTCATAAAGTACTATTCACGGGGTACTATTCAAAAAGTACTATTCACAAAGTACTATTCAAAAGTACTATTCATGAAGTACTATTCCAAAAGTACTATTTATGGGGTACTATTCACTCGGGTACTATTCATGAAAAAATTTATTTCTTTACGTTCCAAATCATTTTTGATACAATATTATTCTTGAATTTTACTCCACAAAGCAGTATCATGCTGACAATTTGGATATTATTGAATTTTGGATAAATTAAATTATAAATCTTTAAAACTTGTTGTCTATTCCGCTGCAGTTGTTGATCTAAAACTTGTTGTCTATTGTATTCTATCAGTTGTTATACTGTTGAAGGCTAACGATAATTTATTCTGCATTATCTCTTAATCATAATATTTCTTACTGCGCTAGTTGAGCTCACCCTTTTCTTTTATTGTTCTCTTCATGAACTGAGAATATACCTGGGACGAGTTGGGGAATGGAGTGATGGTCCTGGATAAGTGGCTATAGTAGTCCTCACTATTCTATGAAATAGTGTGATAATAATTGTAATGAGGACTCCATTGAGTGTGGATATTTTCTAGAAGACAATATTTGGTTAAAACTCTCAACTACGCTTTTGTCGTATTGTATAAAAGAAGTTTATATTTAAATTTTGTACCATGTATTTGGCGACTCAGAATGGGTGATGTATACCTATTTTGGGGGTGTCACAGTTGGTATCAAAGATTAGGGATATGATCCTTGACTGAGATGTGAGACTAGAACTAGGAGGGGAGAGACGGGTTAATCCTTCGCTAGTATGACCTACCTAAGTTTATTTGTTATTTAATTGGTCGGTCAGAATATAGGGATAATATGTGGCATGTGACATCCCCAATATAAGTATACATCACCTATTCTGAGTCACCAAATACATGGTACAGAATACAAATACAATCTTTAATATACAACAACAAAGCTGTGAGTTTTAATACAAATATTGTCTTCTAGATAATATCCACTCTCAGAATAAGTCCTCATTACATTTATTGTCACACTATTTAACAGAATAGTGAGGACTACTAATACTATCATCTGGACAGTCACTCCATTCCTTGACTAGTCCCGGCTACGTTCTCATTTCCTGAAGAGAACAGTGAAAGAAAGGGTGAGCTCAACTAGCCCAGTAAGAAATATTATGACTAAGATAATGCAGAATAAATTATCATTAGTCTTCAACAATGTTAAACTGATAAAATACAATAGACATCAAGTTTAATTGTAGCGGAACATGCATTCTATTAAAAGAGTCAAGTAGAGAATAAAATCTACTATCTTTTATGATTTAAAAAGTTTTTCATCACTTTTATCGCTGGGACTCAGCTTAATAAATAATCCACATCATCCCTACACTACGGCCACGGATATTCATTAGTATCACAACCATAAATTATCCATGCACTACGGGCCAAGGATATTCGTGTATTCATCAATGGTCATGATCATGACAACAACTGTCCATCAATGCACTACGGGCCAATGAGGACTTTTACCACATCATTTGTAACATTACGGTCATGATTATAGCGAATAATCCCTGGTCATAATCATACCAAGTCCATCT
The DNA here is from genome assembly GCA_020205605.1 of Panax ginseng. Taxonomy (NCBI): domain Eukaryota; kingdom Viridiplantae; phylum Streptophyta; class Magnoliopsida; order Apiales; family Araliaceae; genus Panax; species Panax ginseng. The sequence goes on along the minus strand of CM035139.1, from coordinate 83,957,201 downwards.
ATGCACTACAGGCCACAGATGACTTTCAATAAAATACAAACATGAGGATGATGACAATGATATAAGAATTCAATAAAACAAGTTCAAGAATTAATTTATCCAGGAACTAATAACGTCCAAATTGTCAACATGATACTTCTTTGTAGAGTAAAATTCAGGAATGCTCAGAAGAATATTTTCATGAAAAGATACTGGATGAAGCTCAAATATCAAGGATATTCCACTAATTTCATGGAGTATAGAAGTCAAAACTTTAACCAACTGAGTATAATAAAGAATGGAAAAACAAAATAAATCACTATGCATGCGGTACTTCGCATAGATAGGTTATTCTAATAGAATAATAAATAACGAAACCTGTGTCGGTATGTCACATGACCGAATGGATATTCCAACGAATAATAAAGAATGGAATAACAACAAAATCACCATGCATGCGGTACTTGATAGACATGTTATTCCAACGAGAATAATAAATAACGGAACCAGTCCCAATGTAAAATGCACGTACATGATATTCCAATGAGAATAATAAAGATTTAAACCAGTCAAAGTAAACGCATACCTTGAATAAGATATTCCAATGTAATCATAAAGAATGGAATAATGAAGAATTTCACCAAGTATAGGGTAGCTCACAGATCTGAGTTATTCCAATGGAATAATAAAGAATGGAATAATGTAAGTTCTCTTCATGAATACAAAAAAAATAATACCCCTTACCTTATAAAGAGAGTATCTCAAAGCGGTGAGGCGAGGGATATACTTGAAGAAACTTACACTACGCTCAAAGCTTTCTTAAACGCTAAAGAAATACGCTCAAGATAGAAGAATAATTCTCTCTACGCTTTCTCTCTTTAGAGTTTCAAAGAATTAAAAGAAATAGTGAAGGAATGAGCTTCATTTATAGAAGAATGGATAGAATAAGAACCAATCCATGAACGGTCCGTATTGATTTACTTTAAACGGACGGTCCAGATTGGTTTACAATAAAATATAATATATTCTATTTATAATCTAATAAAACGAATAACTTTTAAAAAGATTTTACTATGCAAACATTATGCAGGCACTATGCAAACACTATGCATAATAAAATATAATATATTCTAATTATTGTCTAATAAAACGAATAACTTTATAAAAGTATTCTGTTTTATATAAAAAGCTTTTCTGTTTTATTACATTAATAATACTAATAAAACAAAACTTCATCATCATTATTATTATTCACACTATTAATCGATCAGGTCGTTCCCAGGAAAGAGGGGCTTTCCAATAAGGATTTCTCCCTATTGGCGCGCAATTAGGTGACCAAACCTCTCCTTGGAAGAACTTCTAGACATCGTTAATATTGCAAATAATAATATTAATAACTCTGTTATTTCAATTATTGATTTAATAATATAAAAAAATATCGATAATAATTGAATCAAATAACGTGAGATACTATGCAACAATTACTGAAGCAATAATTGAATAAAACTGAGTGACTTCTCACGTAAGCATCAATAATCAATACCGTGTGTTACTATAAAACCACGCGTATTCTTGTACTTTTAACACTGGATGTTTCAACAGTTAATGGTAAAACTTCCGCCGTTATTTTTATAAAATAATTTTTTTGTCGTTTTCTCAATCAGACAATAATTCCGTTGTGGGGTCCACCAATGATTGTGCCGTCGTACGAATATTCCCCGACTAATCGAATATTATAAACAACTTGCGTACTTTGCAAAATTTCTAAATATTACCCACAACTATAACATTATATCAAATTTATTCCATAATATTCAAAAATGATATTTATAGAAAATTTATTTTTATTCATAAAAGTTGGGATCTTAAAATCTCCCCTTCTTATGAAATTTCGCCCTCAAAATTAGGGTACGTACCTAGTATGTCAAAGAGGTAAGGATAACTTGATTTCATTTCAGATTCTAACTTCCAGGTCATTTCCTCAACATCGTGGTTCCTCCATAAAACTTTGACTTGAGGTATAACCTTGGAGCGTAGAATATGTTCCTTCTTATCCAAGATTTGAACAGGAACCTCTTCACACATTAAATCTTCCGCTATTTCGTCCGGTTCTAACTCAATAATGTGGTTCGGGTCTTTCACATATTTACGTGACATGGATATATAAAAAAATGTTATGAACACGAGACATACTTGGCGGTAAAGCAAGTCTATAGGCTACAGTCCCTACTCGATTGAGGATTAAAAATGGGCCAATGAATCGAGGATTGAGCTTTCCTCTCTTTCCAAATCTCGTAACTCCTTTCCATGGAGAAACACATAATAACACAAGATCTCCAATATCGAATTCCACGTCCTTTCGATGAAGATCAGCATAACTCTTTTGTCGGTCTTGTGAGGTTTTTAAACGTTGTTGGATCGTTTGAATCTTTTTTGTAGTCATACGTACCAACTCTGGTCCCAACAACATTACTTCACCCACCTCATTCCAGCATACTAGAGAACGACACTTTCTTCCATACAACGCTTCGAATGGAGCCATGCCAATACTTGCTTGATAACTGTTGTTGTAGGAAAACTCCACCAATGGTAGGAACTTGTCCCAATTTCCCTTGAAGTTAAGGACACAGACTCTTAATAAATCTTCAAGAGTTTGAATAGTCCTCTCTTATTGTCCGTCCGTTTGAGGATGATATGCCGAACTAAATCGTAAATCCGTGCCCATAGCTTTTTACAAACTAACCCAAAATCGTAAAGTGAATCTTGGGTCTCGATCGAAACTATGGATATTGGCATACCATGTAATCTTACAACCTCGCTTATGTACATACTGAAAGCAAGACGTTCAAGTGTATAAGTTTTTCAGATAGGTAAGAAATGAGCGTACTTGGTCAATCTATTAACAATGACCCAAATTGCATTTATACCACCTCGAGAAACCGTGGGAAGACCAAAGAATTTAAATCCATGGTAATGTGCTCCCACTTCCATTTTGGAATTTCAAGTGATTGCAATGGACCTTTTGGTACTTGACGTTCCGCCTTGACTCGTTGACATGTTAAATGTAACAACCCGGAGAATCCGGATTGTTCAGAATTTAAGATTAAAGAATAAATTATTAATAAAATGAATTTTTATTAATATTATTCTGTGCTATGTGTTTATTAATCGTTCTATAACCTAGAATGATTATTAATCGGGAGGATTCTGGCTACGAGCTAGATTGACCGAGTATGAATTTTCAAGACGAAAATAAAAAAATTCCGGGAACAAAAATATTTTTGGGAAAAAAGACGAAATAGGCACTATTCACCCAACAAAACCCTAAGGGTTAGGGTTTGAATAACCTAAGCCTTTCTGAGAGTTTGGTATGTTGAAATGACATTCCGTCGAAAGATTTGACGATAATATATCGTGAAAAGTTAAGTAAGCCGATAAAAGTTTTTCTCGAAAAACGTGCAGAAATCGGATAAAATAAAAATGATGAAAAGTACTGTTATGTACTTTTCACTCGTTTAGCTACGTTAAGGGAAAACGTGAAGGAAAACGCTTGACACCAAAAAGTGTTTTTCAGTTTTTCCGAAATCCGAAGAATACGTAAAAGTTAATCGGTAATGGAAAGACGAAATATCCAAAAATATTTAGATTCCGAGAATCGCAGTTTTTAAAACTATCGGACGAAACCCGAAAGATGGAACTACGAAACTTAAGGGCTAACAAAATTTGAGGGCTAAGTTAACTTAGTCCTTAAGCCTTGAATAGTAAGGAGGTTAGGGAGGGTGAAATGATTATTTTACCCCTAGCCTTGAAAATCTATAAATAGGAAGCTTAAGCTCATTTGTTTGGATTCTTGAAAATCCTACACTTTGAGAAAGAGAGAGAGTTCGGATGGGAGGAAGAAGAGAAAAGGAAGAGGAAAAGTTGGCTCGTGAGCAAACTTTGTCCGACGGAAGGAGATCAAAGGAGAAAGGTAATCCGAAACCTAGTCTCGTATAAATTTTCTTTAAGTTTTTATGTTCAAAAACATAACTTAATTAGAATAAGGAGTAAAGGATGTTAGAAATAATTTCATATGGTTGAAATCATAAGAAAAGAAGAAATAAGAAATTAGAAGTTTAGTAAATAAATTTCTTAAGGAAGTGTAAGATTCGTAAGGATTTTGAGCGATCCGAATGAGTATTATGAATGAGTAGGTTAAATAAGTAAGAAATGATGTTGTATAACATCAAATTCCAAGAAAAAGTAAAATCATAATCCAAAATATTGATTAAAATGAAGAACGAACGAAGAACACGAAGAACACACGAAGAACACGAAGAACATTGTTGATGGACAAATTTAAAACCATCGTAGTATAATTGTTGTTGATGGACAAGTTTAAAACCATCACGTATAAGTTAGATGCTTATTGCTTGGTTAGGAACAGTAGAAAAGTTCATGAAGAACGGATTAAAATGGAGCTATAACGAAGTTATGGTGAAAATTTCGTAAAAGATGAACGAGAATTAGAAAGTTAGTAAATGAACCTGAACATGTAGGGTTTCATAAGAATGTAAGAGAATGTATAAAACATGAGTCGTGGACTCAAGAACGAACAAATTCCGAGTTCGGATGACCAAATTACGGACGAACGAATGAAGAACGTTAAAAACGTAAAACGAACGAAGAACAAAGATTAAGCTAATTGATTGGCATGTTAGCAGATTTAGAACGATGTTCTGTCCATGGGTAATCAAATTACATAAGATAAGGAAGAAAATGGCTTTGGAACGACCTCGTTCCGAGTTATAATGAAGAAGTTATGAGATCAGAAAGTAAGCGTCTCAAAATGAAGTTAACACTTAGAAAAATTTTCGAGATGAAGGGCTTGGCGCCGCGGCCCCAGCCATGCCTTGTAAGGTGGCATTGCGGTTGCTGCATCGAGAGCTAAGCCAATTACTTAACTCACTTTCAGTACGAGTCTTAGTGAAGAGAGTGGCGCCGCAACGCCGGTGCAAGGCAATGCCCAGAAATAAGATTTTTACTGCTCAAGTACTGGGGGATGTGCAAGAAAGAAATATGAACATATAGTTCAACTAATGTAAAACATAATCAAGTGTTTTAAACCTTTAATAAAGGTTGAACGGAAAGATAAAACGAGATTAAAAGACAAAGAATGTAGACGCGGGTTACGGAACCGATATCCGGGGACCATAGTCGCGATAAATGAATGTGAGGGATTGCTATGATTGTGATTCCTTAGATGTTAAGTGACGAGGGTAATGAATAACATTTCGATGTTATGTTATAGTAATGTGAGATGAATGTAAAGTGTATAGACGCTATGAACGCAACGTTGTTGCGATGAACGATTGGTCTTAGCATACAATGATCTGTATGGCGTCGACATTAAGAAAGAATAAAGAACATGGGGTTCATGGGATGGATAACGATTGATAGCGATTAAAACCTTGAGTAAAGGTTGAATGAGAGGTTAAGAGATGAGAAACGTGAACGTTGAATATGTAAACGATCCTCGTGAATCGTATTCGCGTCGAACGAATGTTCTAAGTATACCCTGGTTGTATGACCTAGACGTTGACAAAGGTAGTAAGTAAGACGTGAATTATCAAGAAAGCCGTAATGAATGGTAATAAGAGTAATGAAAGGCGAAGGTGAGTTGGATAAGAATGAGTCCTGAGGTATGGCAATTACTTGCCAGAAAGCCATAAGGAATAAGAAATTGACTTAACGAATATTATAGTTTAATAGTTCGAATAAGTTAAGATGAGTTTAGGTTGTGGTACAATCGTAACCTTTGATGGTTGACATATGGGAGCTGGGCTAAACAATTCCTTCAGAGAGCGAAGGTATATACAAAATTGGCAACTGATCTAACTCACTGTTGTGGGCAGTGTAGATGAGACAGGAACTTGTTTGTTGGTTGTTTATGGGAAACCACTCAGAGTACCATATGGACTACTAGCAGAGAAACGATGTGTGCTGTGTCCTAGAGAAGTTATAAGAAGCAGATAAGAATGTAAATCATTAAATATGACGAACATTTTGAGTAAGACATTTCCGTATGTCATGAAGCCATAAACCGGTAATGAACGTTAGTCGCGTAAAATAATATTGCAAGAACGCGAACCCTAAGAAGTAAAGTTAAGTAAACCAACGTGTAAGTCAAGTATATGACTAATTGGTGTATGTGTTATTTCCTTATGTGTTATAGGGTTTGGAAGGAGCAGTTCAGCGTAAGCTATAGCTGTGCGTAAGGCAAGTTTCCTAACTTCATTCATATTTTAAATGAATGCTAGTTTCTTAAACTTCTCAGATGTTGAACTTGAGAAGTTCTATCTATGTGCGAATGTTCGATATTTATGCAACATGGTAGAACGTATGAGGCCTTGTTCCACAATGTGAACACTTCGGTGTTTCTATGATATGACCTATTATGTATCCTTGGTGGCAGATAAAAGTCACTCATGTAAGATGAAAGGAATAATGTAATTATCATTATTTGTAATGAGAAAGGTTATAAGGTTTTAGAACTTGGGAATTTAGAACGTATATTATTATATTTTAGTATATAATGATGTATGTTTGGATGAATGATGTACTCGTGATGCACCTAAATCAAAAGTGAAGATAGACCGGATTTCGGGTGTTATAAACACCTTGAGATAAATAAATATTATCTCCTCTTCATATTGCCCCACCAAAATATATGTCGAAGATCATGATGCATTTTGGTACTCCCAGGATGTATTGCAAACTGTGTATTGTGCACCTCCATCATGATTTTATACTTTAACTCAGGGTCATTAGGAACACAAAGTCTGGAGTTAACTTGAAGCATTCCTTCTTCATCGATTCTTGCTTTCGGCATAGCACCTTCTTGTATTTTCTTCCTCATATGCATCAGCTCCAGGTCTGTAGCTTGAGCAACTTTAACTTTATCGATTAAAGTCGGTTCCACTCATATATTCGCCATCATCACTTGGGTCCCTGGAGTCTTTATCTCTATCTCCATCCTATGCAAGTCATACAAAATGGGCCTTTGCGTTAACAATATCGCAGTCGTACCCGCATATGATCTTTTACTCAATGTGTCAGCTACCATGTTCGCTTTTCCAGGATGGTATGATCATAATCTTTCAACAGTTCAAGCCAATGTCGCTGTTGCATGTTTAGTTCCTTTTGAGTGAAGAAATATTTGAGGCTTTTATGATCCATAAAGATCTCCACTTTCTCCCCATACAAGTAATGCCTCCAAATTTTAAGTGCGAAAACAACAACTGCCAACTCTAGATCATGAGTAAGATAATTCCTCTCATATTCTTTGAGTTGTCGAGAGGCATAGGCTATGACTTTCCCATGTTGCATGAGAACACATCCTAACCCTTTGCCCGAAGCATCACTATAGATGACAAATCCCTCCGAGCCAGATGGTATTGTCAGAATAGGTGCTGAAATGAGCCTCCTCTTGAGTTCTTGAAAACTCTTCTCGCATTCCTCACTCCAACCGAATTTTATATCTTTCTGAGTCAGCTAAGTTAAGGGAGTAGCGATTCGAGAAAACCCTTCCACGAATCTCCGATAATAACCAGTTAAGCCGAGAAAGCTACGTACTTCTGTCACTGATTTAGGTTTCTCCCAGCTTTGAATAGCTTCAATCTTTGCTGGGTCAACAGATATTCCATAACTTCATACCACGTGCCCAAGAAATGCTACTTCCTCAAGCCAGAACTCGTATTTCTTCAACTTAGCATAAACCTTATATTCACGAAGCTTTTGGAGTATCAGCCTCAAGTGTTGCTCATGATCTTCACGGATTTTGGAATAAATAAGGATGTCATCAATAAAGACGACCACAAAGTGATCCAAATATTCTTTGAATACTCGGTTTATCATATCCATAGAGGCAACAAGAGCATTAGTCAATCCAAAAGACATGACTAGGAATTCATAATGCCCGCACCGAGTTCTGAAAGCCGTCTTTGGAATGTCATCGGTTCTAATCTTCAATTGGTGATATCTGGAACGAAGATCAATCTTTGAAAAGAATTTGGCGCCTTGCAACTGGTCAAATAGGTCATCAATACGTGGCAATGGGTACCTATTTTTGATGGTGACATGATTCAACTCCCGATAATCAATACAAAGTCGCATACTCCCATCTTTCTTCTTCACGAATAGAAATAGAGCACCCAAGGAGAAGTACTAGGACGAATGAAACCGATGTCTAACAATTCCTCGCAGCTTGGGTCTTTAACTCCTCAAGTTTAATAGAGCCATTCGATATGGGGCTTTGGAAATAGGTTTTGTATCAGGTTCAAGGTCAATACAAAATTTAATTTCACGCTCTGGGGTAGGCCAGGAAGTTATTCAAGGAATACGTCAGGAAATTTATTAATAATAGAAATATCATTCAAAACTGACGTATTTTTGTTTAGATCCGTGACATGAGCTAAGAAAGCTTGACATCCATTTTTCAATAAACGAATAGCTTTATGGCTTGAGATGACAGTGATTGATTTTAATGGTTTGGTTGTTTGAATTCGCATAATAGGTTGGTTAGGAATATGAAAGTTAACAACCTTACGAAAACAATCAATTTTTGCATGATGAGTGGTTAACCAATCAATCCCTAGAATTACGTCAAATGCAAGTATTTTCAATGAAATAAGATCGGCAGTAATGTGAGGGTACCGATTTGAACCAAACAAGACTTATAAACGAAAGGGATGTAATGAAGGTTTCTCCCAACTGAGTTTCAATGTATAAGTCAAAGTCTAATTTCTCCGGAGTTAAATTTAAACGTTTAGCGCAAGTAGGAGAAATAAAAGAATAGGTAGAACCGGTATCAAATAAGGTATATACTTCACTAGAGTTTATGATAAGCTTACCCGTGATGACCTCATTCGGGTTCCTTGCTTTCTGGGAGGTCACGACAAACTCTCTCCCTTGCACTACTGGCTTTGACTTTTCTGGGACGTCCTTTGGTGCCTCCATCCTAGCTAAACTCGTCTTCGGTGAACGACAAAATTGGGCTAGGTGACCTTCTCTTCCACAATTATAACATACTTTGGACGGCATCACACAGTTTGGACTGATGTGTCCTTCCCCTCCGTATTTGAAGCATATGATAGGTGGTCGTTCTCCTTCCTTAACCACTTGGTGTTTGGTCGACGCTCTTTCCATCATTGTTGAATCTCCTCTTCTTGAAATGTCCATTCTTATTATTTTGGCCATGATTAAGTGGTTACCATTTCTGGCATGTTGATTCCCTCCACGCTTATTGTAACCGCTTCGGTGACTATTATCACTGGTATTGTCATTTTGCCGGTTGCTATCTTTTGGTTGGGTTGACTCATTATCGCTCTCCAATAACTGAGCCCTATTAACAACATTTGAATACAAACACAGTTTATGAGAGATAAGATATTGACGTATCTCGGGTTTCAAACCACTTAGAAACATTCGCGTCATTCTCTCCTCATTATCAACCAAATGGGACGCAAACCGGGACAACTCAGCAAACTTGGCTTCGTACTGCGATACGGTTATGTTGTTTTGCTCCAGTTTAATGAACTCTACCTCTTTCATGTAACGAATACTTTCGGGAAAGTACTTGTCATTGAACAGTTCTTGAAACTTTTCCTAAGACATCTTCAAGGGCAAGCGGGTTGAGTACGCTTTATGATTCCCACCAAGAATCGCCTCCGCCTGACATATGAAGGTGGCAAAGGGAACCTTTTGCTCCTGAGCAACCCAAGACATCAAACCTCCAACATTCCATCATTCATCATTTGGTCAAGTTTGTTGTTTGCATGAGGATTGTCGCCTTCCTGATGCACATTTTCCTGGTTATTGATCTGCGGAGACTCAACTGCCTCCTGTGGCTCCATTGATGTTCTCAACATTCTTGGATGCCATTTTCAAATACTTCCACAAAACAAGGGTTAATTAACATATCACATATTATCCCTATACTCTGATCGACCAATTAAATACCAAATAAACTTAGGTAGGTCATACTAGCGAAGGAATTCCCCGCCTCCTCCTAGTTCTTGTCTCACATCTTAGCCAGTGGATCATATCCCTAAGCTTTGATACCAACTGTGATGCCCCCAAAATAGGTATACATCACCTATTCTGAGTCGCCAAATATATGGCATGTAATACAAATACAATCTTTAATATACAACAACAAAGTCATGAGTTTTAATATAAATATTGTCTTCTGCACAATATCCACTCTCGAATAAGTCCTCAAGACATTTATTGTCACACTATTTAATGTAATAGTGAGGACTACTAATACTATCATCCGGATCACACTCGCTTCCCCGACTAGTCCCTGCCACGCTCTCATTTCCTCAAGAGAATAAAGTTGAAAGAAAGGGTGAGCACAACTAGCCCAAAGAAGAAATATTATGACTAAGATAATGTAGAATAAATTATCATTAGTCTTCAACAATGTTAAACTAATAAAATACAATAGACATCAAGTTTAACTGCAGCGGAACATGCAATCTATTAAAAGAGTCAAGTAGAGAATAAAATTTACTATCTTTTATGATTTAAAAAGTTTTTCATCACTTTTATTGTTGGGACTCAGCTTAATAAATAATTCACATCATCCCTGCACTACGGCCAAGGATATTCATTAGTATCACAACCATAAATTATCCATGCACTACGGGCCAAGGATATTCGTGTATTCATCAATGGTCATGATCATGCCAACAACTATCCATCAATACACTACGGGCCAATGAGGACTTTTATCACATCATTTGTAACATTACGGTCATGATTATACCGAATAATCCCTGGTCATAATCATAACAAGTCCATCTATGCACTACAGGCCACATATGACTTTCAATAAAATACAAACATGAGGATGATGACAATGATATAAGAATTCAATAAAACAAGTTCAAGAATTAATTTATCCAGGAACTAATAATGTCCAAATTGTCAACATGATACTTCTTTGTAGAGTAAAATTCAAGAATGCTCAGAAGAATATTTCCATGAAAAGATACTGGATGAAGCACAAATATCAAAGATATTCCACTAATTTCATGGAGTATAAAAGTCAAAACTTTAACCAACTGAGTATAATAAAGAATGGAATAACAAAAGAAATCACCATGCATGCGGTACTTCGCATAGAAAGGTTATTCCAACAGAATAATAAATAATGGAACCAAAGTCAAAGCGTAATACTTACCGACGGAGATTTCAAATAATAATAAAGAACGCAATAACAATGTAAATCACCATGAATGCGGTACTTCACACGATGAAGTTATTCCAATAGAATAATAAATAATGTAACCAGGTCCTACGTAGAAATGCATGACATGGATATTCCAATAGAATAATAAAGACGGAACCAGTCCTACGGTAAAACACACAGGCATGATATTCTAATGTAATCATAAAGAATGGAATAATGTAAGAATTTCACCAAGTATAGGGTAGCTCACAGATATCAAAGTTATTCCAACGAATAATAAAGAATGGAATAACAGAAGTTCTCTTCATGAATACAAAAGAAATAATACCCCTTACCTTATAAAGAATAGTACTCCAACGGTAGAGCGGGGATATACTTGAAGAAACTTGCACTACGCTCAAAACTTTCTTAAACGCTAAAGAAATACGCTCAAGATAGAAGAATAATTCTCTCTATAGTTTCTCTCTCTAGAGTTTCAGTGAATTCGTAAGAAATAATGAAGGAATGAGCTTCTATTTATAGAAGAATGGACTGAATAGTAACCAATCCATGAACGGTCCATTTTGATTTATTTTAAACGGACGGTCCAGATTGGTTTACAATAAAATATAATATATTCTATTTATAATCTAATAAAATGATTAACTTTTAAAAAGATTTTACTATGCAAACACTATGCATAATAAAATATAATATATTCTAATTATTGTCTAATAAAACGAATAACTTTATAAAAGTATTCTGTTTTATATAAAAAGATTTTACTATTAGCCTAATAAAACGAATAACTTTATAAAAGTATTCTGTTTTATATAAAAAGCTTTTCTGTTTTATTACATTAATAATACTAATAAAACAAAACTTCATCATCATTATTATTATTCACACTATTAATCGACTTGTGTCGCTCCTCGTGAAAGAGGGGGCTTTTCAATAAAGATTTCTCCCTATTGGCGCACAATTAGGTGACCAAACCTCTCCTCGCGTAACTTCTAGACATCGTTAATATTGCAAATAATAATATTAATAACTCGTTGTCTCAATTATTGATTTAATAATATAAAAAAAATTGACAATAATTGAATCAAATAACGTGAGATACTATTCAACAATTATCAAGCAATAATTGAACAAAACGGAGTGACTTCTCACGTAAGCATCAATAATCAATACCGTGTGCTACTACTTATGCAACCAATGCATATTCCTCAGACTTTTAACACCGGATGTTTCAACAGCTTAACGGTAAAACTTCCGCCGTTATTTTTATAAAATATTTTTTTGTCGCTTTCTCAATCCGGCTAATAATTCCGCTAGGGGTCCACTAATGATTGTGCCGTCGCATTTAATATTCCCCGACTAATCGAATATTATAAACAACTTGCGTACTTTGCAAAATTTCTAAATATTACCCACAACTATAACATTATATCAAATTTATTCCATAATATTCAAAAATGATAGTTATAGAAAATTTATTTTTATTCATAAAAGTTGAGGTCTTACATGGCATGTCAATTAACCCTTGTTTTTTGATAATGTTTGAAAATTGCATCTGAAAATGTTGAGATAAGCAATGGAGCACCTGAGTGCATTGAGTCACCACTGATCAATAACAAGGATAATGCGCAGTAATCCTCATATAAACAACAACACCGACCAAATGATGAATGACGGTATGTTTAGGAACTTTTTAGAATTCATGCAACACCAAATGAGAGAGACTCCTGTTCTTAATGCAGGTGGAAAACACTGGCAACTCACGGCTGGTCACCGCTAAGCAGTTCAAGGAGCTGGGACCATCGGAGTTTTTGGGAAATCCAGAACCACTTAAGGCAGAGACGTGGATAAAGCAGATCACCAAGATATTTGATGTCTTGGGATGCTCTGAGGAGCAAAAGGTTCCCTTTGCCACCTTCATGTTGAGAGGAGAGGCGGATTACTGGTGGGAATCAGTAAAACATACTCAGCCTGCCGCACTCAAAATATCTTGTGAGAGGTTCCAAGAATTGTTCAACGACAAGTACTTTCCCTAAAGTATTCGTCACATGAAGGAGGTAGAGTTCATCAAGTTGGAACAAAACAATATGATCGTATCGCAATACGAGGCAAAGTTTACAGAGTTATCCTGGTTTGCATCCCATTTGGTTAATAATGATGAGCGAATGACGCGAATGTTTCTGCGAGGTTTGAAACCCAAAATACGTCAATACCTCATTTCTCATAAACTTTGTTTATATTCAGATGTTGTGAATAGGGCTCAGTTATTAGAACATGATTATGAGTTAGCTCAACCAAAAGGAAATGACCAACAACACGATAATAAGCGTACCGGTGGCAACGACCATCGGAACAACGATAACCATCGTGGAGAAAATTATCATGCCAAAAATTGTAACCACTTTGGTGGTAATCATGGCCAAGATAATAGGAAAGGTGAACTAAGTGAGAACAACTTTAAGAAGAGAAGATTTAACAATGACAGAAAGACATCGACAGCAGCACCGGCACCCATTTCGAAGGAAGGAGAACGACCACCGGTCGTATGTTTCAAATGCGGACAGTAGGGACATATACGTCCAAACTTTAAGCAGCAACCCAAAGCGTGTTTCAATTGCGGAAGAAAAGGTCACCTAGCTCGATTTTGTTATGTAGTGAAGTCAAGTCCAACTGGGATGGTGACACTAAAGGATGTCCAAGACAAGTCAAAATTGGTAGTTTAAGTGAGAGCGTTTGTCGAGGAACCCGAACGAAGTTATCACGTGTAAGTTAATCATAAACTCTTTTAAAGTTTATACCTTATTCGATACTGGTTCTACCCATTATTTTATTTCTCCTACTTGCGCTCAATGTTTAAATTTGACTCCTGAGAAATTAGACTTTGACTTATCGATTGAAACTCCATTAGGAGACACCTTCGTTACATCCACTATTTATAAATTTTGTTTGGTTTAAATCGGCACCCTCACGTTACCTGTCAATTTTATCTCTTTAAAAATACTTGCCTTTGATGTGATTCTAGGAATCGACTAGTTAACTACTCACCATGCTAAAATTGATTATTTTCGTAAGATTGTTAGTTTTCATATTCCTAACCAACCTTTTATGCAAATTCACGTAACCAAACCACTAAAGTCAATCACTATCATATCAAGCCATAAGTAAAGACCGAGCCTTTCGCTGGTGACTTCCTTGTGTGGGAATGCACCGAAGCCAGAATTTTCGTAGAGGACGCCGTGAAAATGGTGGCAAGTCGATAGGTATCAATGTGAGGTGCTATCCAAGTCTTGGATGAGAGTCACAGTTTTGAATGATATTTTTATCGTTAATAAATTTCTTGATGTATTCCCTGAAGACTTCCTGGCCTACCCCTAGAGCGTGAAATCAAATTTTGTGTTGATCCAAGTATAAAACCCATTTCTAAAACCCTCAAATATTTCTTCACCCAAAATGAACGTATTATGCGCCAAAGATGTTAGCTCGAGCGTGGTAACTAACGCGTTTAGTAGAAGATCATATGCGGTTACGAGTACGACGTCGTTAACACAAAGACCAATTTTGTATAATTTACAAAGGATGAAGATAGAGTTAAAGACTCCAAGAACCTACGTAAAGATAGCGAATATATGAGTAGAATCGACTTTAATCGATAAAGTTAAAGCTGCTCAAGCTACAGACTCAAAGCTGATGAATGTGAAGAAGAAGGTGCAAGAAGGAGTTATTCTAGAAGCAAGAATCGACGAAGAGATAAAATCTCAACCCTCGATTTTATTGGTCTATTTGAAATCCTCGATCGAGTAGAAACTGTGGCCTATAGACTCGCTTTACCACCAAGTATGTCGCGTGTTCATAACATTTTTTACGTTATGTAAATATGTGGAGGACCTGAACAACATTATTGAATTAGAACTAGACGAGATAACAGAAGATTTAACGTATGAGGATATACCTGTTAAAATCTTGGATAAGAAGGAACATATTCTACGCTCAAAGGTTATACCTCAAGAGTTAGAATCTGACGAGGTATCCTCACCTCTTCGACATAACAGGTACGTACGTAAATTTTGAGAGCAAAATTTCATAAGGAGGGGAGATTGTAAGACCCCGAATTTTATGAAATGAAAGTATTCAATTTTCTTATAATTCTATTTAGTGAATGATTAATTGATAAAATGTTAAAGTTAAGGGTGATATGTAAAATTTTTTGCAAAGTAAGCAAGTTGTCATAAAATATTCGTTGTGTCGGGGAATATTCGTTTTAACAGAAAATATTCCTACAACGGTGTAATCATTGGTGGACCCCACAATAGAATTACTGTCGAAGTTAGAAAATGACAGAAATATCTTTTTATAAAAATAATGACGAAAGTTTTACCGTTAGACTATTGAAATACAAGGTGGTAAAAGTACAGTAATATGCTTGATTGCATAGTAGCACACGGTATTGATTATTGATGCTTACGTGAGAAGTCACCCAGTTATACTCAATTATTGCTACAGTAATTACTATATAATATCTCTCATATTATTGATTCAATTATTGTCATAGTATCATATGCATAATATTTTATATTATTAAATTAATAATTGTGAGGACAAAGTTATTCATATTATTATTTTTATTATTGATGATATCTAGAAAGTTCTGTCGAGAAAAGGGGTTTGGTCACCTAATTGCGCGCCTCTTTCCTGGGAATGATCTGTCTGTTAAATATTTTGAGTTATAATATTAATGATGAATAAGTTTGTGTTGATTAAAGGTGAAATTATTGATAAAAAAATATTTCCATTGTGTTGGGATTATTAGTGTTAGTGGAAATCGAAATTTATTTTGATAATAATTGATTTCTGGATGTTAAATTGACCAAACGGGAAATTAATCAGATAAATGAGCAATTAATTGCTATTAGTTCAAATGAAAATTACTGTTAGTTCACATGCATGTACTATTATGGGAGGTAGTGCAAGATTGATAATACTTGAAGGACTAAATTAAAAATAGAGGTATAGATGAAGGTACTATATTGTAATAATTCGAGTCCCTAAATGTGCAATTATCAAAACTATGTTTTCCTATAAATAGAAGCACATTCTTTTTTCATTCTCACTAATTCACTAAGACTCATAAGAGCAATTATAAAGAGAGAAGCTATAGAGAGAAAGAAGAAGAATATTCTGTTACTTCACTATTGCAGTATCCAGCCTTCTACTAAGGTAAGGGGTATTATTTATTTTATATTCACTTACGATATTATTTTTCGTATTTGTAAGGAATTTTATATTTGTTCAATATTTGTAAGAAATAATATTTTCTTCCATACTCTATAGTATGTAAGTAATATTATTTCATTTTGTATTCCTAATTCTACACTCATTTTGTTAAAGTATTGTTTCTATACTCCGTAAAATTAGTGGAATATCCTTGAAATTTACGCTTCATCTAGTATTGTTTAACAAAGATATTTTTCTGAACATTCTTGTTAAATTGTAAGGTTTTCATGCCAGAGTACTATTCACGGGTACTATTTATTTATATGACACTATTCATATATACAGTACTATTCACAGAGTACTATTCATGGGTACTATTCATAAATATTGTGACGCCCCCAAATATAGGTACTTAAAACCCAATCTCGGTGCTTCACGATACCATTTCTTTGAGCAGAATAATAATAATAATATAAACATTAAACTTAATTTACATACATCAGAGTTTTCTAATCCCCCAGGTTCACAAACTTTAATACATTACATTACATGATAGAAATAAATATCATTGTCTTAGTAGAGTCTAAATATTACATAGGATAACATAGAACTTATTCTGTAACCTTCCCTTTTCCTTTGTTCTTGGGTGGGCCTTCAAGTTGATCACACTTAACTGAAAATATTTAAATTAAGAAAGAATGAACATTTGAGTACCCAACGAGTAGTAGTAAACAATAAACGTTAGCTGAAAGAAGTAAATGTTTTCTCTGAATGACACTTCTACAACAAATCAACAGTTGTGAAGTAAGCTGAAGCAACCATAAACAACCTATCAATTCTAGTTCAAATTTTTGAAACTACGTACTGCTATAAATGGAGATCAGTCGACAGACTATTAACATTATTTTTAATTTTTGAAAAGGTTAACTAGAACTTCATCTGTAAACTGTCATAACTTACAGGCATGGGGGTGATAAGCCCGTTATGCCCTGTATTGATTAATACTACATGTTCGAACGATATTTTCGTCCAGTATATCCGCCTTAGGTGCACAAAAGTTTTCCATAATTGGGATGTTCATACTTAGTCTAGAATCCAAAACAAAATAATTTGGTTGGATATCAATAATGTTCTATCATGATCAACAATATTTTTAAATTTGTGTCTAGCCGAGTCAAATAGCTTAGACGGCTTTTAAGTTAATGTATACATACTAGAAACCAATAAGTATGTATCAACATGTGATTAAATACAATAATTATCCAAGTGAGGACACTTGTATAACCATGTTTAGAAATTAACAAACAGAATAAATATCTGGATTGTACAATAATACTGTATTGATAAACAATGATCGGATAACTTAAGAACTTGTATGAATGTAATTGTTTGGATACATAATAAATAACAATAGAGTTTATAATATAGCACAACGATAATATAATTCTGAACCTTTCTTACTCATGTCCATTGCATAAAGTAAAAGAAAAGGTAGGATACTTGCATGGTCTGCTGCTTACAGTTACGCAACTTAGTTTTATCTTTTATACAATGACCTATCATTCATAAGATTGTTCTTTTGATTAGAATAACATACTATACACATAGTACTACTATTTGCAGTCAACAACATAACCTAATCACATTGTCACACATGTTTAACAATCATTAGAACACAAACATACACTTATCAAGTCAACCTATCTAAGTCCATATCAAATTTTGAAATATTTCGGTGTACCGATGACTTTATCAGGTAATTATCGAGTCTAAAACTTTATTCTATATTCTTAATATTATTCTAGATAATTTAAATATCAATCATATTATTTTTCCATGACTTATAATAATTTTTAATTAATTATTATAATTTATCATGATTTTTCAAACAACGGAATATTATCATTAATATTTAAACAATATTAAAATATTAATAAAACTATTACCAAAATATTAAAGTTATTTATAATAACTCAAAATATTTTTAAAGTATTAATATTACCCTTAAATAATTTTTAAAATCATTTTTAAATAATTACCATTAATATTTAAATAATATTGTCTTATTTATCAAAATATTAAAAGTCATTTATTATAACTTAAAATATTTATATCCTTTTTAAATGATTTTTAATTCAATAAAACCATTTTTAAATTATTTATTTAATATATTTATTAAATAAGTCTAATATTATTAATATTAATTATTAATGAAATTTACCTATAAATATTAAAAGTTATATTTTATAACCTAAAATATCTTTAAACACTTTATTTGTATTTAGAATGATTTTTATAATATTAAAACAATTTTTAAACTAATTTATTTAATAATATTAAATAAATCTAATATCATTAATATTAAATAATTAATGAAATTTGCTTTAAAATATTAAAAGTTATATTTTATAACTTAAAATATTTGTAAATACCTTATTATCATTTAAAATGATTTTAATATAATAAAATTATTTTTAATTAAGTTATTTAATGCATTTATTAAATAAATTAAATATCAATAATATTCAAATAAATACTAATATTTATGAAAAATATGTCAAATTATTAAAAGTTAATTTTATAACTTAAAATAATTTTTAAAATAATTTTGTAATTTTCAAAATTATTTTCTATTTTTAATGAATTTTAGAAATTTAGAAAACTAAAATAATTAAATCCGCCGCTAAAGGCTTTAGCGACATTTTCTGTCCCTGATGGTGTTCTTGAGATCAAGAACACTTACAATCAGTGTTCAAGAGGCTACCTTTGACCAATCATAAATCTTTGTACAAGTTGTTTCTGAGCATGCTAAGACATTGATTGTGTAATGTTTATGTAACACTATACATAACAACAACAATCTAGGTCATTAAACATCATATGATCAAAGATATGATGCTCTAAAGTTGCTGTCAGAGCTTCCCGGGTAACCCAGAAACCCAGTCAGCTTCGAGGGTCCATTTTGAGGCTTAAAAATCTTAGAGTTCTAGTTGATGTTATAGTGGTGTAATGGGTCAAACTTGTAGTCTACTTGACAAAGTACATATATCAATCATCAGGTCAGTCAAAGTACATCAGATTCATAAGATATCATATGGTCAAACCTTGTCAGAAAGGATGTTCTTTCGGTTTCTGGAAATTCCAGAAACTTAAAATCAGGGTCGAGTAGGCTACTTTGACCATCGATTACTTTCATTCTGTTGTTTATCTAAGTGATCTAGGAGCATGAATCTGTAGTACACATAACAAACTATAACCCTGATACACTAACAACATAAAAATAATAAACAAATGCAATATCTGAGCCCATGAACTTGTTGTCAGACACTGATGAACAAGTTCTGGGTTACCCAGAAAATGCAAAGTCATGGTCGGTCAACGCAGTTTGACCTTCCATAACCTGAAATCTACACATGATCTAAGCATGATTTTAATTCCAGATCAAAGTCCTCCTAGTATACCACATGTTCAAACATTTAAACAACCAAAACTATAAACAGATAAAGATCTATGTGGTCTGACATTCGGTTGTCAGACAACTTTTAAAAATTTTCTAGATTTTGAATTACTTTAAATTCGAGCCTATAGATGTTATGGATCTATCAAATACCAACCCAAATCATTGATTAACACCACATACAACAAGTTTAAACACAAAAATCTAACATCTAACATAGAATTAAAAATCAGATTTCTTGGCTAGGGTTTTATACCTTACTTGAACTAACTTGAATCTGGCTTCTGGATTCTGTTATGGTAGTGATATGGAGTTGATTTGGGACTGGTATACTATTATATTTCGTGGGTCTAGGGTTGAGAGAGTTTGGATGAGTGAATGAGCAAAAATGTGCACTCTTCTCTCTCTTAATCTATTTATAATATGTTGTAATGAACTTGGCTGATCTAGAATGGCTGATTGCTGGAGTTATTGAGCATGTGGGAAAGTCAAGAGTTGGTTTACCAACTAAAGTTTTGGTTATACATGCAAGGAACTTATTAAAGAATGCTAAAAGGGTAGTTTGGTTATTATGCTTCCAAATTTAATGACAATCTAGTCAATTATCTAACCCTTAGGGTTTGACCTTTAGGGTTTAACCCTAAGGTTCTACAATTTGATTTTTCTAGGATTTTGTGATTAGGGCAAAAATGGAAATTAAAGTTTCTAAAAATAAAAATTAGGGTTTCTTGATTAATTTAGATTTTCTAATTACTTATATTTACAAATTAGGTTTTATAATTTAATAATTATCATTAGGGCTTATAATTAGCAATTAGGGTTCCTAATTTAGTAATTAGAGTTTCTAATTTATAAATTAGGTCTAATAATTAGGGTTTTCCATAATTAAGTATAATACCTATCATTATTTACATTATCACGACTACATAACGACTTAAGAAATTCATAAAGTCGTATTTGACTTTTTGAATTAGGGTTTATCAGTAATGCTAGGGTTTTGTCATGTTACACCATAATTGACCAATTATTATCAGTATACACATATACAGTACATATTTATAGCACTAAAATAAAAATAATATTATATTATTATTCTCATTCCTTGTTCAAAATCTAAAATTAGGGTTTTGAATTCATATCCGACTTAATTTTCATGTATACCATTATTAAGTTAAAATAATTAACTTAATTAATCTGAAAATAAATTCATATAATAAAATAGTTATTATAATAATTCTAATAATCATAAATATATTATTTAAATAATATATAATCATATTTTCGTGGAAAATAAATAATAAAAATATTTTACTACCAAATTAATTTATTATAAGAATATAATGTATAATGATCAATAATTCTAAAAAAAAATTATTTAAAATTATTCATGTCATAAATAAATTTTATTTATCACGTATATACATACACTTTACCTTGTACATATTCCCACCTTTAAAATAAAAATAAAAATTTATACGCAAAATTTCTTATTTATTTATATTGAAAATATTGGGTTATTACAAATATGATACTATTCACAAAGTACTATTTACGGGGTAATATTCAAAAAGTACTATTCAAAAAGTACTATTTATAAAGTACTATTCAAAAAGTACTATTCCCAAAGTACTATTCACGGGATACTATTCATGACAAAAATTAATTTCTTTTTAGTCCAAATCATTTTTGATATAATATTATTCTTGAATTTTACTCCACAAAGAAGTATCATGTTGACAATTTAGATATTATTGAATTCTGGATAAATTAAATTATAAATATTTAAAATTTATCCTTGCTTTCATTTAATTGAATTCTTATATCATTGTCATCATCCTCATGCTTATATTGCGATGAAAGTCATCATTGGCCGTAGTGCATAGATGGACTGTTGATTGGTATGATTATGACCATGGTTTATTTGGTATAATCATGACTTGTAATGTTATAAATAATGTGGTAAAAGTCCTCATTGGCCCGTAGTGCATTGATGGACAGATGTTGGTATGATCATAACCATGCGTTCTCTTCGGCCAAAGGTCCAAAGATGAATTGTTGTTTGGCATGATCATGACCATTGGTGAAAATACGAATATCCTTGGCCCGTAGTGCATGGATAATTCTTGGTTATGATACTAATGAATATCCTTGGCCCGTAGTGCATGGATAATTCAGTGATGTAGATTATTTATTAAGCTGAGTCTCAACGATAATACTGATGATAAACTTTAAATCATAGAAGATAGTAGATATCATGCTCTACTTGACTATTCTAATGGATTGCTTATTCCACTGCAATTGTTAATCTAATACTTGTTGTCTATTGTATTTTATCAGTTGTTATACTGTTGAAGGCTAACGATAATTTATTCTGTATTATCTTGGTCATAATATTTCTTACTGGGCTAGTTGAGCTCACCCTTTTCTTTCATTGTTCTCTTCAGAAAATGAGAATATAGTTGGGACGAGTCGAGGAATGGAGTGATGGTCCAAGATAAGTGGCTATAGTAGTCCTCACTATTCTATAAAATAGTGTGATAATAATTGTAATGAGGACTCCATTGAGTGTGGATATTGTCTAGAAGACAATATTTATGGTAAAACTCTCAGCTACGCTTTTGTCGTATTGTATAAAAGAAGTTTGTATTTAAATTTTGTACCATGTATTTGGTGACTCAGAATGGGTGATGTGTACCTATTTTAGGGGCGTCACACTTTTATTTTGACAGTCAATTACCGTGGCGTGGTTATACAACCAATCCATTCCCAATATTACGTTAAACTCTCCCAATCTTATCGGGATCAGGTCTACACTTAGTTCATGATCTCTAATATTTACTCGACAATTTTGGTAAATATACTCTACAGGGATTACTTCTTTATTCACAACTTCAATGTTCAAGGGATTTCCTAATCGTTCTTGGGGTATTTTAAGTTGACTAGCAAATTCCTCAGATACAAAAGAACAGGTGGCACCCGAATCAAATAATACATAAGCATTTATATCATTGATCGGGATGATACCTGACGCAACGTCCTTCATAGCTACGATGTCCTGGACGGTCATATTAAATGTTCTGGCAGTTGGACGGTTAGATGGCATCGGTCCGTCATTCATCAGTTTGCTACTTCCTCCGTGTTGGCCACTTCCTCCGCTACTTCCTTTCCTCGGGATATCTTTGATCAGATTATCCGTCGAACCACAAGCGAAACATCCTTTGATCTTCTTCGGCTTTGGGCAGTTTGGAGCATAATGTTCCTCTTGGCCACAGTTGTAACATACACTGCGCCCTTTCCAACACTCGCCCTGGTGATACCTCCCACACTTTGGGCATCCTTCCACCTTCTTCTTAAACTCTCCTTGAAACTTCCCCACTTGATTGTTGAGATTCTTGTTGTTGTTGTTGTTCTCCCACTTTCTCTTTCCTAAATTGCTACCTTCGCTGCTGCTTCTTCCTCAGTTTTCTCCTTCGGTACTCTTTCTCTTATTCTCTTTGTTATACAGACTTAAAGCTTCACTTCATCCCTCTTTAATAATAGCCTTCTCCAGCAATGTTGTAAAAGAATCAATCTGAAGAACCGACACCTTGTTAAACAACCAAGGCTTCAGTCCTTGATCAAAATGCCTAGCTTTCCTCTCTTCATCTACCACCTGGTGTTCAGTAAATCGGGCTAGTTCATTGAACTTAGCCGCGTATTGCGCCGCCATCATCTCTCCTTACTTAAGTTCTAAGAACTTTACCTCCATCTTATTTTTCATGCTCTTTAGGAAATAATTCTTAAAGAACAAAGTCTTAAACCTCTCCCAAGTGACTATCCCTTCTCCCACTCTCTACTGATTTGCCTCCCACCAGTAGTTCGCTGCGCCTTTCATCATGTAGGTTGCAAATGCCGTCTTCTAGTCTTCACCCACACGAGCGATGGTGAAAGCCTTCTCCATCTCTTTGACCTACGTCTGAGCCACGATCAGATCGGTAGTGCCTATGAACTCCGGTGGTCCTACACTCCTAAAATCCTTAAAATTTGTAACTTGAACCACTTGGGGAACGGGTGGTACAGGTTCATTTCTTCACCTAAGAGCTTCTCCTAACAAATCTATAAGCCTATGTATCGAATCTACTGGTCCTCTCTCATCATTAACCGACTCTTTCGATGCAGTTATTCTACGTCTGGGCGGCATATTTCTGCATTATAAAATTTTCTTTTTACTATCTAATTATATTACTTAGACATTTCTCAAATGAAAAGAATTAAAATTTTAAAACACGTTTCTGAAATAAGATCATTTATATTCATATGCCAAATGGTTATAATTTTATGGTCTTTCCTAGCATACTTCTATAAATTACAACAACATATCCCCTCTTAATACAACAGACGGGGTCAACACTCACATATTACCCCTCTGACATTTTTCAAAATTTGGGGGTTTACAACTATCTCACATCTTACACGAAGACTGAGATTTAATAACAACAATTTAAACAACACATAAATAAAACACTACAACTACTAAGCTTCTACCTCTAGACTTAATCTAACATCCCACGCTCCACGGCTCTCTGGTATTCCTTCGAAGTAATACACACCACCATATCTCGGCTTATGGTATGCCAGGTCTGTCCTTGCTTAGTCGGGTAGTGATTTACCCCATCAATCAATCTCTTCATGGCCGTGCGTAGAGCATAGCCCATCTTGTTTGTCTTCCTTCTCTTGCATCGCACCTCATCTTCTAGATCATTAGCCCGATCATTAGCTTCTTCCCACTTCTCCTCTAAGTGAATCCTATCCATCACCTCCATTTCTAACTGAGTATGGAGAGCCTCCTTCTCCGTCTTTTCTCTTAACTCTCTTTGTTCCATTTCCTCCAACTTTCCCACCGACTCTACATTTCTAGCCACCGATCGGTGAAACAAAGTCCCCATCTGGATCCCTGCCTCCTTACGATGAGAAATCTCCACCTCCATCTCCTGCATTACTAATTTCCTCTAATGGTCCTCGTCCCTTAGTTTTTGGAACTCATACTTCCTCTCCCTAGCCTCAGCCTCTAACTCCTCCACTCTACATCCTAACTCCAAGATCTGCTCCTCATACTCCCCAAACACCCGATCCTCAAAAGTAGCCTCGTCGGAGTCCTCCATGGGCTCAGGTTCCTCCTCCATAGGCTCCTCCTCCGGATCAGACTCCTCGGGTAATGGCTCCATCTCCTCCTCCTCCTCATCATCATCATCATTGATAAGGGCCACTACTGATATAGGCTTCGCTATCAATGGTGCCTCAAATACCACATGGATATCACGCGGCTCCTCCTCTACCACTCGGCTAGGTCCTCCCATATCAGTCATCCTACAATCACCAACATAAGACAAACAAACAACAACCCTATCAGAATGTTAAATAAACATAAGTTCATTGTATATAATGAAATTATATTTTATAACACACTAAGTCTCTTTCTAGGAAAACTCTACATGAGTTTCATCCCTCTCTATCTTCTAAGTTCTCCTAAGTTATAATCTAAGGACTCTCGCTCCTAAAGTTTATAACTACAACTTTGATACCAACCTGTGACGCTCCCAAATTCAGACCACACTTGTCCCAAATTTGGTTGTCACATACTAACTCTAATAATAAATCAACATCTCACACAACAGAATAATAGAATAAAACATTATTATAATATGATTATTCTTGTCCCAAGGGTTCGTAACTTAAACATCTCTTACATAACTTAATCATAATTAAACACCGTTTGGACATGACTAATACATAATACAATATAACTTAAATTAAACATAGCTTAATAAGTTCTTTTACAACCAAATAATGGTACATTCCTAGCAACATAGAAATAACCACTCCAAAGCTTTCTCTTTACCCTTGCCCTTGCCAGAGGGTTCACCACGTTCTACCTTCACTGAAAGCTTTATGGGAAGCAAGGATGAGCAACAATTTTGCCCATCAAGTAATATAGCAAAAAGGGTAATCAATATGTTTTAAATTTCTCAAGGGTATATCAATAATGATAGTTCAAGATAGCAAGAAGTATCGATGATTATCAATAATAATCACTATGGACAATAATATTTAATGATTAAATCAATTCAAGATTTTAAAGCAATAAATACAAAGTAGTCACTAAGAACTATGAACTTCTCCTAGAATTAACAGTAATAGACTGGTAATTCAATAAAACGAGTACAACAGGTGATCAGCCTAAAGTACCCTATGTCATGCATAACATTTAGTCTTTCTCATGTACGCACGTCGGTTCCCCGACAATATATAATTCTCCTACCAAGAGGATTGTTCTTCTCAGTTATAAGAGTCCGCACCTGTAATACCCGAGAAATTCCACATCTTATTAAATGAATATATTAATGGAAATAAATATTTATTTGAATATAAATGATTTTTGTATTAGGAGATGAGTTAACTCAATTATATTAAATAAATAAATAATTAAGGATATATGCAGTTTGTAATGAACTTGTTGAAAGCCTTGTGTGGCACGGTGATGGAAAATATTAATAGTAATATTAACGAAGGTGATATTAAGTGAGCAATTAATTAATAATAATTGATAATTGTTATTGTATAGTATTAATTAATTTTTAATGGTGATAAATTAATGATATGTGATTATTATTATTGTTAGCAACATGTCTATAAATATAATAAGATAATTACTTGTTATAGAGATCCATAATTACATTAATCAATGAGGAATGGATTAATATTAGTGTTAATTAATCAAGAAGGTGTATACATCAAGTTTAACTACAGCGGAACAAGCAATCCATTAAAAGAGTCAAGTAGAGAATAAAATCTACTATCTTCTATGATTTAAAAAGTTTTTCATCAACTTAATCGCTGAGACTCAACTTAATAAATAATACATATCATCAAATCATCCCTGCACTACAGGCCAAGGATATTATTTAGTATCACGACCACGAATTATCCATGCACTACGGGCCAACGATAATCGTGTTTTCATCAACGGTCTTGATCATGCCATAAAATAATTCATCTTTGCACCCTTGGCCAAGAGAATCCATAGCCATAATCATACCAAAATTGTCCATCAATGCACTACTACCAATGAGGACTTTTTTCACATCATTTGTAACATTACGCCATGATTATACCGAATAATCCTCGTCATAATCATACCAAGTCCATCTATGCACTACAGGCCACAGATGACTTTCAACAAAATATAAACATGAGGATGATGACAATGATATAAGAATTCAATAAAAACAAGTTCAAGAATTAAATTATCCATGAACTAATAACATCCAAATTGTCAACATGATACTTCTTTGTAGAGTAAAATTTAAGAATAATATTCATGCACAAAAAAATAATTCAGACAGAAAAGAATCAATTTTTCGTCGTGAATAGTACCCCGTGAATAGTACTTCGGGAATAGTACCTCGTGAATAGTACCCCGACATGAAAAGTACTCCAAATACCCGAGTGAATAATATTCGGGTGAATAGTAATTTCGGTGAATAGTAACCCGTGAATAATAACTCGTGAATAGTATTCTGGCATGAAAAGTACCCCGAATACCCGAGTGAATAATATTAGAGTGAATAGTAACCGGGTGAATAGTAACCCATAACAGAAAATACCAAATAAAAAGATATCTCATGACGAGTATAGAAGTCAAAACTTTAACCAACTGAGTATATAATAAAGAATGGAATAACAAAAGAAATCACCGGGCATGCGGTATTTCAGCATGACATGCATTATCCCAACAGAATAATAAATAACGGAATCAGTCAAAGCGTAATACGACCGACAAGATATTCCAAATGTAATAATAAAGAATGGAAAACAATGTAAATCACCATGCATGCGGTACTTAGCATAGATAGGTTATTCCAACGAATAATAAATAATCGGAACCAGTCCCATGAAAAATGCATGCATGTGAGGATATTCCAATGTAATAATAAAGATCGAATTCCGTGTCCCACAGAAAAACGCATGCGATATATGATATTCCAACAGAATAATAAAGAATGGAATATGTTGATCGATTTCGCAATCAATGAATGCGTGCAAGTATACACGGTCAACAAGTAATAAAGTGATAAGAAAAGTATCGTTCCCACGAGCAATTATTTAATAAAAATTACCAAGTACTAACTCTTAACCAAATCAATTTTATTTAAACAATTTCAAATCGTGATTTTTCTAATTAAGAAAACTAAATTAACTAATTAAACTGAATTTCTTTATGACTGGATTCAAATAAATAAAGATTAAAACTTTAATATCCCCAATTATGAACTATAAATCAATTATCCAATTATCCCAATTATTATGTCTACTGAATTGTTAACAGGAATTCTCAAATGTCAAAAGTCCTTTTCCAAGTGATCAATTGCCTTCTATTTAATCTAGATTAATCTTGATATATTCCTATGCAAAACAATTGAATTAAACTCCTTCTAATCCCAATTCCTTATGTGTTACATGCGATGAACAGATATTTCCATTCAATTCACAAACCTAATTATTCACTTTGCAAATAACTAAGTCACATGATATCATGCCCAGTTCTAACCCTAGAATTCCTCTTTCAATTCCTTCTAGAGTAACAAGGTAATTACTGATCAAATAATTGAGTAATAAGCACAAGACAAGATAAACAATTCACCTTGACATAAATAATTGGAATAAATCAAATAATTAATTCATAGATATAAAAGGTTCAATTGAAATCTTAATAAAAGAGTTAGTTCATAATTAATGAATTAAAACCAAGAATCCACAACTGAATAGACATTAAAAGATAAAAGTATGATAAGAGATGAGAATAGAATCTGTTGTCAGCAAATCTGATGCTCCCCTCTTGCTCCTGCTTTTGATCTTCAATGATCTCCAAGTTCCTTCAATCTCAAAAACTAATAAGAACTAGGGTTAATGTCTAATTTAATGGAATGTATCTCTAATATAATCTATGTAATCTCCCTTTATTTTATGCCTTACATCAAGTATTTATAGATTACAAGTCCAATTTTGAGCTTAGGAACAAACCCAATCCAATTTGGAGTTAAAAAGGTGTCAAAATTCGCCCAAAACGCGTCCAAGCCAACCACTAACTCTTCTTCTAACGCCCTGTTGGGCTTGGACGCCAGACATCTTTGCTCCCCGGTGCTTGGCCACTGGGCATAGGCCTATTTTGGGCGCCCTGGCGCTGGCCCCAAGTTCTGACATTTTCTGCTCCGACGTCCTTTGGGAAAACGGCCATAACTTTTGATCCGGGAGGAGTTACGGGGCCTGCAATCTATCAAATCGAAGATATCGATGAGGTCTACAACTTTCATTCTTTTAGAATTCTTGGAATCTTTAACTCTATCTCCATCTTCTGTAAGTCATACGAAATGGGTCTTTGACAATATCGCATTTGTACTCGTATACGATCTTTTGCTCAACACGTCAGCTACCACGTTTGCTTTTCCAGGATGGTATTGAATGGTATAGTCGTAATCTTTCAACAGCTCGAGCCAACGTCGTTGCCGCATGTTAAGTTCTTGGAAGCTCTTTTCACATTCCTCGCTCCATTCGAATTTTGTAACTTTTCGAGTCAGCTGAGTTAATAGAGTATCGATTCGATAAAATCCTTCCACGAATCTCCGATAGTAACCAGCTAGTTTAAAGTAAGATCGTAATGACTTAGTTTCAATATTGTAAAA
The DNA here is from genome assembly GCA_020205605.1 of Panax ginseng. Taxonomy (NCBI): domain Eukaryota; kingdom Viridiplantae; phylum Streptophyta; class Magnoliopsida; order Apiales; family Araliaceae; genus Panax; species Panax ginseng. Next base: position 83,927,599 of record CM035139.1, on the reverse strand, counting down.
CAATTAATTCTAAGTCCCTGGCAACGTCGCCAAAAACTTGTTAGCCGATTTAGCAATCGATAAACATGCGCAAGTATACGCGTTCCACAAGTAATATATGAAAGTAGAGTGTCGAACCCACGAGGACAGAGACTTAACAGAAACAAATACTAAGGTAAAGTCGCTACTAAACTTATCTAAACGGTTGAAAGAAATGGTTGGTTAAGCTATTTCAATAAGAAAACTAACTAAGAGAAGTTGGTTGTGCTAGGAAGGTAAGATAGGACTACAACTCCCCTTATGCCTCACCTAATCTTCTAACTCTCCGTAATACAAACGAATCACTGAATGGTCAACCTAGAACAATAATAGGCATAAACTTACATCCGAAGGTCAAATGCACATCCCTAACAAGCTAGAACACCATATATCTATTGGTGATACTAACTAGTCGAGGTCATTAAGCTTGTTTCCAAGGTCGCTAAGGCAAATAAGGATATGTCTATCCTATTGGCACATTAAGCCCACATTCAAATGTCAAGGTCATAACAAAAAGTTGTTGAATTTAAAGATGGACATTAATATCCATTTATCAATTTCCATCACTATCGCATCAATTTCTTTATCAAGAAATCGCATAATACAAACAAAATACAACAACCCATTCCAAAATGCTTCATTATATATAAAACGAGAGAAAGTTGATTAAGCTATTCAAAAGGTTACATTGCAATCCTAAAATGTAGTTAGTTCATAACTATGGTACTAACACAAATTTCTAATACACTATCCATTATCAGACAAATACAATGAATATGAGATTTTGAATAAGAAAAACCCCTATATGAAGAAGTGTTCTTCCGCCAAATCTTCTCTTCACGCACAGAGTCTAAAATGTGGAGAGCAATATCTGATGTTCCCTTTTCAAGCTTCTTCCTCTTCTCTCCGCTTGGATTCAATGTTCTATATCTTTATCCCCTGTGTTCTGCCGCCTCCCTGCTTCTTATAACCTTTTTTTCCCCTCTTTTGCTAGGTCAAACAAAGGCCTTGACTGCCTGGGAACCGGAGGTGGTGCCGCGGCGTGGGCCACCAAGCATTGAATGGCGCTGTGACGCCACATTAGTATCAAAGACACAGAGCTCGTGCTGCAGCGCGAGATAAAGAAGGAATAGTGGCGCTGCGGCGCGGAGCTCACGTTAGCAAGGAATATGGGGGTGGCGTCGTGGCGTGAGCTTTAAGCTAGACTTTGGCTCCGCAGCGCGGCTATGCGTGAATTGTCTGTTTTGCCCCTTTAGGGCTGGAAAATCACTGTAAAGCTTTGCAATGCAACGATTAAGCACAATAACACTATATTTATATGAAACTACATAAAAACTACGAATTCAGGCAAGTAGTTAAGTCATAAAGTATCCAATTTGCGGGTATAAATCCCACTCATCACATGTTACTTCACACATAACAGGCATAGAGATTTACTTCACTAACATATCATCAAAGATCAACTTTCAAATTTCATACATATCTCATATGCAGTTCATATATATGCATCAACATTCTCATAGCATAATATAGCTCAACTAACAGTTATAGAATTCATATATCACATAGGAATTGAAAGACTGCCTGATTCATAATTTATCAACTATGACTTAACTGCTTATAGTTATCCGCACTTTGTGTATTCCTACACAGTTATGTAATCATAGATTTATATCCATTAGTCATATATTCATACATTCTCAATGTAATAATAATGTTACATTATTTCCTAACTAGGTTCGTAAAACCTACATTTCACTTTCTCATCAGATTCTTCGAATAGCTAGGAACGTATAGGTATACCTTAACCGCTCTTACTTGACATCAACATTCATATATATTTATCACATACTTGACTCGCTATGTGTTTAACAAATTTAAAACTCATATAGGTAAGTTCAAATGTACGCATAAACGTCTAACTTTGTCTTAACTTCATACAACATCGCCTATCATATATTTTCATAGCACAAATCAGATTTATAAATTCAAACAACGTATCATTGCTTTATATCTTAATAACATTCCTCTGGACTTAACATTTGAAAGTCCTAATTAACATTCATCTTTATCACATAACATGCTTCTTACACATTACATAGCATATTGGTCACATATTACAAGTTAAAGAAATCATATAAGCATGCCTCGAACTTTAGATCAAAAATAGAAACTATTTATGATCAAGCAGGATGGATGGCAAGAATGCACCTGTCTGAGGCTTAGGGATTAGTAGCGAGCTATACTGGCTGTCCCCAGCCGCACCAAGGTTGAGCTTTTATCTTCTGGGTTTCATCCCTCTTTTTAGTATACCATAATATTAACACATAGCAAGCATAGATCTTAAGAGATCTTGGACTTTCTTAGAGTCATATCAAGTCCACTTTTACAATATGTCTCTAGTTGGAAGTTTCTATGAAGTTAAGGCCAACAAAGTACATGAAATCATGAGGTTAACTATATTATCCATCTATTCATATGAGAAGGTTATATAATGCATGCTCGCAAGTATTCACATCATTTATACTGTAATGACCCCAAAATAGGTCCATTCCATCCAACCCATTCTGAGTCGCCAAATACATAGTACAGAAAATAACTACAACTTTATTACAACAATTGTCGTGCAAAATACAACAACACATATACTGTGAGTTTGGATACAAATATATACCAAATGTGACACATGTCCCAACCGTGGACAACACCTCACAGTGACACCTTACATAAAGGTATAGTCAAAAACTATTTTAGAAATTAGAATCTTTGGGAAGTGCTCAAGGAAACCTTCGTACATGGGAGACCATGCTTCTAGGTTATGATAGATATCATATGGCCACAAAATTATCTTTGGTTGACCCAATAGACCCCAAAGAAAAATGAGAAGATTGCTATCATATTCTTCCCAATGGTGAGTTTTCTCTTGACATATAATTATCTCTACATCTCTAATTGAGAGTTAAATTTCAAATAGACTCCAAGATCATATAGGTAGTCTTTGGTAGATATACTCGAAGAGTTGATGAGCACAACCACATCTTATGATGACACGAGGTTGTATGTCATTAGACATCTTGTATGATAGTGGCAAAACACCCTTCCAAGTTAAATTCACCTCACCCTCAACATCTATAGACCACCGTTCTATTCCTTGTTATTCCCGCTTTCGACCCAATTCTACCTTTTTTATTACACAAAGGAATTGTGAAGCAAAAAAGGGTGAGCACAACTAACTCGATAAAAAAAAATATCATGACTAATGATAATTAAATTATCAATAGCCTTCATCAATAATAAATCGGAGATTTAGAACATATGGTAGATGATAAAAAATTTCAACCATAGTTGCGTGAACGAGCACTCCATTAGAAGAGTCAAATAGACCATAAAAGTCTATTATCTTCTCCATGTTAAAAGTCCACCAACAATGTTTTATCCTGTAACATCAATCAACAATTCCACATCCCACAATTACATGTATAACTCATAATCGTAATTGTTGTTCTAAATTCCTTTTCTCATTCGGACGAAGATAATTTTCATCACTTGTCTTTACGAAATATCAAAGATCATGGTTATACCAAATCACGTTCTGTTCATAATCATACTAATAAATTTATCTTTGCACTACGGGCCAAAGATATTCATCAACAGTTCATCTTTGCACTACATGCCAAAGATATTCAACAACAAGTCATCTTTGCACTACAGGCTAAAGATATTCATCCACAATTCATCTTTGCACTACAAGCCAAAGATATTCCTCAACAGTTCATATTTGCATTACAGGCCAAATATATTAATATCTCAAAGAAATATATAATCATTTCAGAATTTATATAAACAATAATTATAACAATGTTGATCAATTCACCTTTGCACTTAAGCTAAAGATATTCAATTATAAATTCAATGGTCATGATCATACCACCACAATTCAACTTTTCACTTCTTGGCGAAAGAGAACCCTAGTCATGATCATACCAATAATCTACCCATCTTTACACTCCAAAAGAAAGAAATTTCAACATCGAGGTTATAAAAATGTTATATATGATAATAAAATCAATATAATCAATATATAGTTTTAATCTCGAGTAATATTCATAAATCAACTATAATTTGGTTAGAAAAAAAAAAAATTTTGTCATGAATAGTAACTCATGAATAGAATAGTAGTAACTTTCGTGAATAGTATCTCATGAATAGTAAACCCGACTCAAAAAAGTAGAAATTCCACAATAAAATCCATACCAATATTTCGGTATAATGATATTGAAAGAATAATATTTTTTTAAGCTTATAAACAATTTATTTTAATTGTTTACACTTTACTAAATAATGCATTTAATCATTCTAAAATGCCAAACTCATAAGATTTCATCACCAATAACCAAAATCCTCATCAAAAATCTGCATATACCTCATGTAGGATTCTCAAGCCATAAAATCCTATTTTCTAATTTTCTTACTTCACATAACATATTTAATTCATTTACTCATAACTAGTCCATTTTCATGAAAAATAACAAATTAGTTCCAAAAATATTTCTTTTCTGGAATTTAGCAGAATATAGTCCTATATTGAACATATATTTTTCTCGAAATTTTTTAAAAGTCATTTACTATTTTTCACATGGCCAAAACCACCGAATATTTAAACATTTATCATAAATTGTACTTTTATCCAAAAATTCCGAAATTCACAGGGTATACTGATATTATATAGATGTACTCCCAATAAAAATTTTATCAATTTTGGAGTTAACCACAAGGAGTTATAAGCGATTACTTTTAAAATAGTCTTTCCTCATAAAATTCATAACTCTTAATCTATACATCCAAAAATTTCCATTTTTGGACACAATCAACAAAACTCATCAAATTATCATTTCAAATTTTTCCAGAATTTTGAAGGTTCAGAAGAATTTCGAAATAATAACCCTTAAAATCCTTATTATCCCTTACCTCAAAAGCGGTATCTATTATTTGAATAACGTAACGAAACGAACTTGCACCGTATAGCAATACTCAAAGTATACTCAAAATACTCACAAGAATATTTCGATAATATAGAGAGAAAACTTGGGTTTACGGTGTGTATTTCAATTATAACCTAAGCACTTTCTATTTATAGGAAAATGCTTAGAACACCAAAGCGAAAAATTTAATTTAATAATAATATATATAAATCAAGATTCCTCGCCTCTAGAAATCTGATTTTAGCTTAATAAGCACATGCTAGGGCTGCCCCCACAAAAAAAAAATGTTTTTCACACTTTAAATATTTTAAACTTCCAAAAATCAATTATTTCGGAGCTTCGGAACTTCAATAATTCATAATAAATAGTCCTTTTATCCGAAAATTAGAATCTCGCGTGTTTTTATAGGAAATTCAATTCTCTACAACTTTGCAGAAGAAAGTTTTTCCAAATACCAAACAGAAATTGGAAAGAAATCCACAAAAAGCAGACGATTTTACAATTTATAATCAAATTTGATCGAGAAATGGGGTCCAATTGACATGTTTAACATGTTTTAAACATTTTTGGTAACAAAAATACTCCTCCTCATATACTCATATATCCCACATTCATTTGTAAAAATATCACCATTATTATATTATTAAATAATATAATAATATATTTAAATAATTATTTTATCGGAAAAAGATAAAATATTAATTTTCAACAATTGTCACATTAAAAATTTTCTCCATCTATATCCACATAAAATGAATATTTTCCTCATCATAAAAATCAATAATTAATTATTCACAAATAATATTACATAATCACAATATTGACAACCGGGGCCGAGAAAAGAGGGCTTTCGATAAGAATTTCTCCTTTCTTGTGCCTTGATTAGGTGACCAAACCTCTCCTTGTGAGAACTTTCTAGACATTGCCAATAATGCTATCTAATAATATTATTCAAATAATATGAATTATTGCTCAGATAATGGAAAATCTTGTAGTAGTGACAATTATTGAAACAACGGTAATATAAAATATCAATGCGAAGAATTATTGAATCAATAAAATAAAATCTTTGAGCGATAATTCTTTGTAACAATTATTGAGTAGTGTCTTCTTACGTAAGAATCAATAATTGGTGTAATCTGAGTGTCTTCTTGTGTTTTAACCACTTTAGTATTTTAACAAAGATTACTTGGTAACAACTACTGGGCAGTCATTTATAAACAACTTATATTTGTCGTTTTCTTCATCCAATCGCTTTTTTTAGTTATGGGGCCCACACAAGGTTGCTTGGCCGTCGTGCGAATATTCCGTCAAAAAGAATATTCTACGACCAAACGAATATTCTCCGACAACAATGAATATTTTATAGCCACTTGCGTATTTTTGAAAAAAATTCATATATCTCCCTTAACTTTAACTTTTTATCAATTTAACAATTTACTGAATTGTAATTATAAGAAAAATTGCATACTTTTATTTCATAAAATTCGGGGACTTACATATACATAACTAGTTTCATCCATCCTTTTAAAACATGTTTAAACTCATGATTGGTTAGTTATCAATATACCCAACACATACGAATCATATTTAGAGACGTAATAAACACAAACATGGCATCTTAAATCTATAAAATCTAGCTACCCATACTTAATGCAACTTGATTTGAAAACATTTTCAAGTTCTCCTTTAATCATTTTAAACTTGAATGATGCAATTCAACACATACAAGACAACTTTAAAGCTCTTTTCATAAGTAGTTAAGGCATGTTAACATCTTCACAAGATTAGAATGTACATCATGTAGTATTCATGCATAATTTCTTTGATATATCATGCTTTTTGTTTAAAATATTTTCTAACATAAAGCCTAACAAGTTGGTCATGAATGCAATAACTATAATTCTTAAGTCATGCTCATTTACGTCTAAAATCAGTTATGTGTATAGACTACTAAGATCAGAACTCATAGAGCATAAATCCCATCAAAGTTCGTTTTCAAAACATTAAGTTTTTGTTATAAATCTTTCACTAATCATGTTGATCACTTCACAACACATAATAAAGCTTTATAAAACATGTTATACCTCCTTTATATATATATAAAAGTCATAGAACCAAGTTTGCAATAACTTAGCCTAGCAAATCAATGAATTCAATCTGAAAGTGCACCTTAGTATAACTGGTAGCAATTGCCATGCCTAAACTTCGAAAGCGATATCGGACTACATTTTGCGAGATTAACATCCAACTTGATTACTAACGATTTAAACTTGTTCCAAACCATCATTAAAGAGTTTATATGTGTAAACCTACTTCTTAAACACATTATAACATGTTAATTCATATCAATTGATATAGAAATTAAAGAAATTTCAAGAATTAAACAAGACACAATTCAAGAACACAATTAGAATTTATACCTCTTTAATCTTGAATTGGACTCCTCACATACTGAGTATGCTTCTACAATTTCTCAGCCACTTAGAACTCTCAAACTCGGACAATTACAAGCATCAAAAACTGAAAATGGAGCTTCTATTTATAATGGAAACTTAGACTGGACATTTACATTGGACTAAGGTTGAATTCATGGTGTAATGGAAGAAAACATTGGTTACTAAAGAGTTGCTCAACCACCCTTACCAGCCATCTTCCTAGCAAATGATCACCTATGTTTAGCAGCTTGTAAGTTATATAAAATAGAGTATAGACCACTGTTCATGTACCTTTTGGGTCACTTATTTTGGGACAATAGCAAAAATCTCAGCATTTGATCATCTAAGGCTTGGTTTTTGTTCTTTAATTCCCATAATGTAATATTAAGGTATAATTGTAACCATATTATGAAAATTAGAGATTATTTATGTACTCACATCATATAATCCATGTATATTAGATACATGCAATAAAATAACACAGTTAGGTATTATTGTCTCGGTAGTTCCATAATTATCTCTACTACTCACATAACCATATTATAACCTTATTTAATATTAATGTTTATTTAAACATTTAATTCCTTCCTCAGTTTCTAGAATACACAGATATTTAATCATTTGTGTATTAAAATTACATATGACTTCACTGCACTACTTGGTACCTTATATCATTAGTCCCAATTAAATGTCACACTTCATGTATTCTTAGGCCATAAGTATTATATATTACTACTGCTCACATTTTCCATATAGTAATATTATTACTATTTTAATTGGGCTAAATATCAATCAGTTGGGTACTTTCAAGCCATTATCACCTTTTAATATCACAACGATTAATTAATATTAATCATTTATTTTCTTTTCAACAATTATTATGCACTCCACTAATTAATAGAATATAATATTCCATAATATCACTTAATTAACCAATATTTATTACGGGTTAATTAATTAAATCTTTATTCAAGTCATGTTTTGCTAACTAAATTCCTTCATGAACACTTAGTCACCATTTATGACCTTTATATTATTCTCTAGCCTTCAGTCCTTGAAATTTAAATTCCACAGACTTACTCAGAATTTTCTACAGACCGGCGTAGTTGCGCCATACCAAATTCAGAGGCAGACAAGTTCTACATTAGCATAAATGAAACCTATGCTTATAAATACTTTACACATCCTCCTTAAGTATTATTTCGTCTAACATCAGTCCCCTCTTTGATTTCACATCATCGGTTACTATCTTCCTTAACAATATAAGGATCACACTTCAAGTTTTAAAACTCTATTTTCCCTTATTAGTTTAACCAACTATAACATCTCCTTTACGGTTTCATACCACCAATAACACAAAACTTGAATATAACACATACATACATTCCTTTAATCTTCACTTCTCGCCGTGTATCAAATTACTTAATAATTCACTAAACAATTTAAAGGTATATTGATTTTCTTCTCTCATCATCAACGTACATATATACAAGTCTAAACCTAGCACGCATCGAGTCTTTAATAGTATTCAATATAGTACACTTGTAACACCCAGAAAATCGAGCAAATTGTAAAATAATTTTATTTGATTTAATAATGAATAAAATTAGATTATATGTGATAATAAGATGAAGGTCATTCTATAACCTAGATACGTCAGAATGTCGTAGTATTTTGGCTACGTGAATGAATTAAAGTGTTTGAATTTCCAAGATGAAAATAAAATCATTCCGAGAAATTTTCCAAAAAACACTATTCATGCATTTCTGCTCGGGAATTATTTTTGAATTTTTGAGAAATACGTAACGATAGAATATCGAGGTAAGGTGGATTATCCAATAATATTCCAGTTATGGCAAATGCAATTTTTTGCCTGCGGACTTAAAACCTAACGGTTAGGGAAAGTGATTTCCGAGAAGGAATTTAAATGTGTATAATGAATTAAAGCGATGATCTTATAATACATAGGTATTGTACAAGGTAATGAATGCGAGTATGATATGAGGTATTATGCGAGTATGTATGAATGATGATATGTCATATATGAATAAGTATACGAGTTAGAATACGAGATGAATATATAAATTATACGTTATAAGGCTTTAAGCCAAATAAATTTGACTTGTAGGATTGTGTAGGACATTGTAAAGTCCAATGATAATTGATAAGGCCCAAATGTAGGAATGGATAAGTCCAATTGGAATTAAGGTTTAAGGTCCAAATATGAATTAATGTACAAGCCCAATGTTTGTTTAATGTAAGCCCAAAGTAAGAATTCAAAGGGTAAGTATGAACCATGGGGCAAACCATGGATGATCCAAAGTAGGGAGCAAGTATACTTAATGGCTAAGTAAGTGTGGTAATCAAGTAAGCTTAATGGCTAAGTAAATAATGTGATGAGCAAGTAAAGTGCTTATGTATGATGAGCAAGCAAAGTGCTTATATGTGATGACCAAGCAAAGGATAAGTTGAGTAATGACCAAGTATATGTGGTGATCAAGTAAACTTGATGGTTAAGCTAGGAATAGTAAGGAGATGATTAAGGAGGTGGAATGACTTATTAACCATTAAGCCCTTAATTAGGATTTCCTATAAATAAGAGATGCCTTAGTTCATTTCTTAGTTGTTAGATTTTCCACCAATAACTTATAGCCTATTGGTTAGAGAGAAAAAGCTACAAAGCTAGAATAAGTTAGCCTTTGTTAATTCAAGAAGCAAGAAGAAGATTAAAGCTTAATCAAGTGATTATCAAGGGTAAGAACCAAAACCATGAATTTCTTTCATTTAAATTGTTAGAGAAGTGAGTAATGGTACAACATGTATGCTAAGAAGAAGTATGAATGAATAATCTAAGGACTTAAGTATTAATAAGCCGTGAATAAGTACTTTATTCATAAATAAGTTATGAACCAAGGAAGAAACTTGTAAGAACTTGTAATATGTCTACATAAATGAAATTTGTATGATTAGAAGATGAGAGGATGATGGTTAGAAGACTTAAAGTATGATAAGTCATGTGAAGTAAAATCATAAGTAATTTATACTTTTAATAAGTTATAAACTCATGAAGAAAAAGTAATAACTTATTATGTAAATAAGTTAATGAAATATGCATGTTAAGATGTTAGTATGATGGAATGAATCCATTTGAAACGATGAACAAATCATAAGTAACGACGTTATGCCAGAATTTACACGATTAAACGATAATCGTCGAATTCGTGAAATTCTCAGAATGGAAGTCAAATTTTGATATTGAGTTCGGAAATGATGGTTTTTGATGGAGTATAGTCTTATTTGGCATTATAGAGTTGCAGACTAAAAAATGATCAAATTTCGACTTAGAACGAAGAAACGAGCGTTGAACATTCACGAACATTTATCATTTTCGTCAAAATGAACTAATAAGTGAATTTTTAGTTAACGAATTTTAAAATGGAAAATTCTTCCATGAACACGTACAGTATGGTTGGCTCCGCAGCGCCAACCATAGCTATATAGGTCATGCTGGTATACACTCAAAGGTATAACACTTACTTGGCGCCATGGTGATTCAGTAGGTAAGATGCTTCGGAAAGTAATGTTTGTGAAGGGATGTCGCATGCAAGTCTTGAATAATGGACTTTTGTTGACTAAGTTGTTTGTAAACCCAATGGGTTGCAAGGAAAGTATGAGATTTGTAATTACTGAATGAACATGATAAAAACCTTTCCTAAATCACTTTATAGTGATGACTTAGGAATTTAATGTTGTTTAATGAGTAGTTAAATAATGAACGTAAAGTGTAAGAACGTGAATTGTATTCAATAATGATGATGTAACGATCGACAAATTTGTAATTTAATTTAAATATTTATGGAATTAAATAAATAATTTATTTCTTGAGGAAAATAAATATTTGATGAATTGTGATGAATTAATATAGTAACTAAATTAATTAATGCTAATTGAATCGAGTAATGATAATTTTATTTGTTGGATTTAATTTAAGGAGATAATTAAATTAAATCAATTGCTTAATATTTAAGAAATTAGTTAAATTAAAGGAATTGTTTAATTTAAAGGAAATAAATAAATTAAAAATATTGATGTGTCTAATTTATTAATTAAATTAGATATATAATTATTTATTAATGATAATAAGATTTTTATTATTAGTATTATAAGTTATTTAAATTAACTAAACTAAGCTATTTAAATTAATCAACTAAAAGTGTGACATGAAACTATATAATATAAATGTTATTAAAATAATTTAGTTGGACGAGTTGGTTAGCCAAACAAGGCCTTATGGCCTTTGGCATTATTCAACTGACGCTGCCTTTTTGTTTTTCAACCTGACGTTTGTGGGAGGCCAGTTATATTATTCATACGCGTCTATTTTTCTAAGGCAAAATATCAGGGTGTTGAGAGAGAGAGCTTGGAAGAAGAAAACACAGTGATATCGGAGGGTTAGAGAAGAAGGGTTTTGGGGAAAGGATTTCTCTTAGTTTGGCTATCATATCATCAAAGATTAAGGTATAAACTATTCCAATTGTTATTCTTTAGTTTTGGTTGTATATGTATATATCTTCTTGGTATGATTGGAAATCATGAGATTGTGATGTATACATGTTCTTGTAGAATTTCAAAACTCTGTTAATTATTATGTAAACATGTTATCTGTTATCAAATTCATGAGAAATATGGTTGAGGAAGAAAAGGAAAATCACAGTGTTTGTGTTCTTATTATATGGCCTTGGAAGGTACCAAATTTCTTGTTCAATATATGATGTAATCTGTAATTTGTTGATGGATTATGATAATATGTTAAGTAACAAAAACAACACAGTTTAAATTATGTCAATTGATTGAAAAACAAATTCGTGGTGATCAAATTCGTTTAAAGGTGTCAAAAATGAAGTTTTCATGAGAAAACATGAAATTTAAGGAATTAAAATAGTTTAATTTGATGTTTAATTGTTCTAAGTTAATGAATATGTGAGGAAACATGTATGTGTTAGTTTTATATCAGTTGGATATGCTAATTTCACCATTTGATGGGTGAAATTTATGTTTGTTGGGCTAAAAACGGCTATTGTTCACTGCCATCTCTGCGTCTATCTGAACACCCGGTAGCGATTCTTGCACGGCACTTAAAAGTGTAAGTGTATGCGCACTCATACACACCCCTAACCCAAACAGTGAGGTCTACTTATTGGCAGATCATGCGTAGTGGACTTATATTAGTTTAACATGCATGTTAATGATGTTGAGGCATAATATAAACCACAATAGCAGATTGTCATGCGTTGTTATATAAAGTGTAAAAGAATTTAAGTGATTACTTGAATAAGTTATGTGATGAACCAAATGTGATGTTTTCAAAAGTTAAATATAAATGATAAGGTTTATAGTGTGATTTCAGAATCGTTAAGGTGTTAACTAATGTGGTTAGGTGCTAGGTTAGGGTTATGACTTAAATGATGGTTTAAACCCTAAAGTTAATATTCATGCAATTAATTGTTGTGTCGGTTTCCATGATATATGTAGGATAATTGGAGATTATTTTCATTTGTGTAGCTTACAATCAAGGCAAGTTTCTAACTCTACCTTGTTATTATTGAGCAAGTTCCTAAAACTTAACTCTTTACATTGAGCAAAGCTTTCTAACTTCATTCTTTTCATATTGCACGCAAGTTTTCATTCCTATATTATTATTCTGCAAGTTCCTAACATACTTTATGAAGTTGAGCAAGCTTAACCTATCTTGCGTATGTTTGTACAAGCTTATGTAACCTAATTCGTTACATTGAGCGAGATTTAGTTTCCTAATTATTATTCAAAGCATATACTGTTCTAATACATTGATTCAAGGGAGATTGTTTTAACTCTTCTATAGCGCTTTGCATGTATATCATGTATACTCAAATATATATTATTGTTATTCAATCTTTGACTTTGATAACCTTGTTCAAAACTTATTCGTTGTATTAAAACCTTCAAGTAGTAAGCAAACCTTTATTGATTGAATTAATCTATATTCGAATAGTGTTTGAAAATTCTATAAACACTGATAAGCTAGTTCCAAACTAAACTTTCTTTAGTGCGGAAATTCTAAATCCAAACTGAGACGAACAACCCTAACATAGGGGATTTTGTATGTGTAACGTTTAGATGTTTGTGCACAATACATGGTACAAAGGGCTGATCCCCCTAAGTACGTTGAGAAGGGTCCATATAGTCTAAATGACTATTAAGGTTGGGTAATAATACCTAAGTCATCTGAGGACATAGTTAAGTGGTCTTAAGACCCTCGAGATAATTAAAGTTCAAACTTGTTTTCTATTTTGATTTGTAAAACAAGTTCCTTATTGTTCGACTTTTCGTTGTTCACTTTCATGTTATTATCATTGCTACGTTTCTATACTAGTGAGCATTTGTTTGCTCACTCTTGCAATTAACACCGCAGCATAAAAGTGGAGAAAGTTGATGAGTAAATCGACTAGCAAAGGCAAGGGCAAGATGTCCAAATGATGAAGACTTTTGAGAATTTTATTTTAATGAATTATGTTAAAGACTTGTTTTATTATGTAATGTATTCCGCAAACTTATGTAATTATTTTAAGGTTAGATTACCTGGAATTTAATTCGAGATGATGATGTAACCCTTTAATGGGAGAGATTATTGTTAAGTTATTTTAATCATGTTTTTATCTTTTATTATGGGTAGTTAGATGTAATAGTTTTTTGATAAGTGAGCACCAAATCTTGTGGGAATGGAGTACACGGATTTGGGGTGTCACGAGGTTGGTATCGAGCTTTGGGTTATGAACCTTGGGTGGGGAAACCTTGGGAAGTAACCTTTAAGGAAACGAAAATATAGAGGTGTTTAAATCTTACCGAGTTTTAAGGAATGGATTAAGGTATCCATTGAAGCTAAACAATAAAAGACATTATGTGCTATATGTTAATAACTTATGTGCTTGCGAGTATCGAAAAATGTTAAGTCAAACTTAAAATATTTTCTTGTCAGGACGTCTAACTAAGGAGGATCCAGTCCAGCTAGAGAGGTGATACCTCAGATACCTATAGATGATGAACCTCAGGATATTAACGTATTGCGGGAGAAGTTGATCTAGGAGGATGAGCCTGTGACCGATCCCATGGAGGATAGTTTTGAGGAGGATGAGCCTGTGACCGATCCTGTGGAGGATAGTTTTGAGGAGGATGAGGAGGAGGATCCTGAGGAGTTTCCACCAAACTCCATATCAGCCGAGATGTATGATGCTTTGTATGATCGTAACATAGAGTTATAGGACGAGGTTGAGGTGCTGAAGGAGTTGGTTGTGATGCATCACGCTTCGATGGAGTAGAAAGATGCAGAGATTCAGGAACTTGATTCGAAACTTGGAAACACGGAGTGGGATCTGGTTCATACAAAGGGTCAGCATGAAGACCTGTTGGAAGTACACGAGAAGATGAAGATGGACATGGAGAAATTGAAAGATGATTTCAAGGAGGAGTCAGCTAAGCGTGCAAGGGCAGAGGATGCGTGGATGAAGGCGACTCAACGTGCAGATCGTGATGAGGCTATGGTTCAAGTGAAGAAAGCTAAAATGAAAGAGATGGATTATGCTTTTAATTCGGCAATTGATAGGGCCCAGGATCGAGTCTACTATTACCCACCTCAGTTTGAGAATTCACCGTGGTTCGTGATGGATCGTAGAACGGCGTATCGTTTCATGGAAGAGGAACGTCGGGAAGCCTTACGACGTCTTAATATGCCTAGATAGAATAAGATAGATAATAATGTGTAGGATACTTAGCCTACATAGTCGATACGCAGAAGAAGAGTGCGAAGTTAGAAGAAATATCGATCATAAGAGATTTTGCAGACGTATTTCCAGACGATTTACCGGGTCTTCCACCGAATCAACAAATCGAGTTCATGATTGACTTACTACCAGGAATGGCCCCGATATATAAGGCACCATACAGAATGGCCCCGATAGAGATGAAGGAGTTGATGGTGCAATTGCAAGAATTGCTAGACAAGAAGTATATTCAGTAGAAGTGTATCATGGGGAACACGTTGTTGTTTGTCAAGAAGAAAGATGGATTGATGAGGCTTTGCATTAACTACAGAGAATTGAATAAGCTCACGATTAAAAATAATTATCCATTACCTAGAATCGATGACCTATTCGATCAGTTGAAAGGAGCGAGGTATTTCTCGTAGATAGACTTGAGAAGTGTTATCATCAGTTGAAGGTGAGTAGGAGGATGTGTCAAGAAGGCAATTTCAACTTCGATGCAGTCATTATGAGTTTCTGGTTATGTCTTTTGGTTTAACCAACGCACCTGCAGCGTTCATGGACTTGATGAACAGGGTATTTAAACCATTCTTAGACAAATTTATAGTGGTTTTTATTGATGATATATTGGTGTATTCAAAAACCAAGGAGGAACATGTGGAACACTTGAGATTGACGTTGGAGACGTTGAGAAAAGAGAAGTTGTACGCTAAGTTCTCAAAGTGTGAATTTTGGTTGGAGCATTATGGATTTCTCAGACACGTTATTGATAAGGGCCGGAATTTGGTAGATCCATCAAAGGTTGAAGTCAGTAATAAAGCGGGATCACCAAGAAAGGCGTAAGACTGACTTTTTATAAATAAAATTGAATTTTCTCTATTCATTATCTTGAAATAATAAGGAGTTAATTTGATATAATATTTTGGTTATGGGGGAAATGTGCAAATTTTACAAAATAAGCAAGTGGTTGTAAAATATTCATTTAAATGGAATATTCAAGTAGGGTAAATGGAATATTCTTTTTTGTTTGGAATATCCGTGACGACATGCAAGTAGTTGATCATTTTTGGGCCCCATAATTGAGAATAATCGTGGGATGAAGAAAACAACAAAAGTATGAGTTTTTATAAATAACGGCGTAGTTGTTCACTGATTAACAATCATTGAAATACACGGTGGTTAAAATACGATGTCTGCATGGTTGCACAAGTAGAACACGGTATTGCAATATTATTGAATTATTGATTAAATGCGTAGAAGGCACTACCATGGTTGTTATAGTAATTCTTGTTCAATATTTTATTTTATTGATTCAATAATTATTGCGTTGATGTTTAATATTATTGTTGTTTCAATAATTGTCACTACACGATGTTTCCCATTATCGGATCAATAATTCATATTATTTGAGTAATATTATTAGATAAGCATTATTGGCATTGTTTAGAAAGTTACGTCAAGGAGAGGTTTTGGTCACCTAATTGCGGCGATGAGGAGAAATCCTTATTGAAAGCCCCTCTTTCTGAAGCTTTGCTTTGGTTGTCATAATTGTGATTCTGTAATATTATTTGTGAATAATTAATTATTGATTTATATGATAAGAAAATATTTATTTGATGTGGATATAAATGATGGATTTATTTATGTGGTTATAAATGAAGGAATCATACTGGGGTGTTTTATCAGTATTTTGTCAGAATGGAGGAATTAAAAATCATCCGTTTGTGGATTTCGGATATTTTCGGTTTGGAATTTGGAAAAACTCAAAGCTACAAAGTTGTAGAGAATTCGATTTCGTGTGGAATGGACATAAAATTCGTATTTTTTTGATAAACGGGCTATTCTCTATGAATTACTGAAGTTTCAGAAAATAAAATGATTTTTATTAAATTATGGGTGGGACCCACTTTTGTTTTAATGTGGGCTGCTGGGATTTTTCAAGAATGGCAGCCTAGATTTGTCAACAAGGTGTGCATGGATGATGAGTAATGAAATAATAATTTTTTATTATTTTAGTCTCCTTTGGCGTTCTAGCATTTTCCTATAAATAGACGGTTAGGTTAGAATTGAAAATCACACCAGAAACAAGTTTTCTTTCTCTCTAGATTATCGAGCGTATTTTTGTGAATATTTTGATACTTTGAGAGTTGTTGTTCGATACAAGTTTTCTTTGGCTATATATCCGATATTCCGATCAGAAGTACCATTATTTTGAGGTAAGGGATGTTATTTTCTTGAATATCATTATGCCGAAATATTGGTGAACTTTTAATCAAATTTGGAACTTTTTGTATCGGAGTTACTATTCACGTATACGGCACTATTCACATATACGGCACTATTCACCGAATACGGCACTATTCACCGAAAAATGAAAATTTTCCTTTTGTCCAAGATGTCTATTTTGGCTACTATCTTTGATTGTATCCATGTTTTGATCGTTATTTTTGAATTCTGCTTCACAATCGGTTATTATGAAGTATTATTGATCTTGGATAAACTGTTATACGAATCCCTAATATTTGTCCTTATGTCTCACTGGATTCATTTTCTTTAAAATATTTTTCATCATCCTCAGTCTTAAATGATGATATTCTTTGAATATCTTTGGCTTTGTAGTGAAAAGATAAATGATTAATCGATGAATATCTTTGGCCCAGTGGTCAAAAGATGAGCAGTGTTGAGATGAACATGACCGACTGGTGATATAAATGAATATCTTTGGCCTGTAGTGAAAAGATGAATATTTGATTAAAGATGTATACTGATTGATGTTACAGGGATAAAATATCAATGATGGACCTTTAAATCTTAGAAGATAGTAGAATTCATTCTCTACGTGACTCTTCTAATGGATTATTGTTTCCGCTGCATTTGTTGATCTAAAACTTGTTGTCTAATATATTCTATCAGATTTTTCCCTGTTGAAGACTAACAATAATTCGTTGTATATTATCTTAGTCATAATATTCTTTACTGGGCTAGTTGAGCTCACCCTTTTCCTTTTTGTTCCATTTTTCTTCTCAGGAGGTGAGAACATAGCAGGATTGAGTCAGGGTATGGAGTGATGGTTCTAGAAAGATGTTTTAGCAGTCCTCACTATTTTTGTAAAATAGTGTATGAATAATTATAATGAGGACTTATTTGAGTGTGGATATTGTCTAGAAGACAATATTTGTATTTAAACTCACAGTTTGTGTTGTCGTATTTTGCATGACAATTGTATTATTAAAGTTGTAGTTTTCTTTCTGTACCATGTATTTGGCCACTCAGAATGGGTGTTGTATACCTATTTTGGGGGTGTCACAAAGACACCGTCAGAAGTAAGGAGTTTCTTAGGATTGGCGGGTTACCACAGGCGTTTTATTCAAGACTTTTCCAAGATCGCGACTCCGTTGACAAATTTAACTAGAAAAGCGGTTAAGTTTGTTTGGACAGAGAAGTGTGAGGAAAGTTTTCGAGTTGAAAAAGAGGTTGAGTTCAGCACCTGTGTTGTCATTGCACGATGATCTGAGAAATTTTGTGGTATATAGTGATGCATCGTATAAAGGACTAGGTTGTGTGCTTATGCGAGCAGTAGAGTTATTATGTATGCATCACGTCGGTTGAAAGATTACGAAAAGGGTATCCGACTCATAACTTAGAGTTAGCGCGGCGGTGGTGTTTGCCTAAAAATTTGGAGACATTATCTTTATGGAGAGAGTGTGAGATATATCCCACCATAAAAGTCTAAATATATCTTTACACAAAAAGATTTAAACATCGCGACAAAGAAGATGCTTGGAGTCGATCAAAGATTATGATTAGAGATTTTCTATCATCCCCTAAAGCGAATGTTGTTCTTGATGCCTTAAGTAGGAAGGGATGGGAGAAGTTAATGATGTTAACTGATCAAGAAAAGTCAGTGTCAAAAATGGCTAAGATGGAGTTGGAAATTAAATATCCGATAGAATCCGATGAAAAGTTGTTCCATATAGGAAATAGTTCAACACTGGTAGATAAAGTGAGAAATGCACAACTTCAGGATGAAGACTGCGAAAAGATAAATCAGAAGATCTTTGAAGGTGAGGGAAACAAATTCAAAATCGATTCGGAAGGGTTACTTCGGTTCGAAGGGAGAATTTGGGTTCCGCCAGTACCAGAAGTTAAAGAAGAAATTCTGAGTGAAGCTCACAACTCTCGATATTCAATTCACCCTAGAAGTACAAAGATGTACCAGGATCTTAAGCATCACTTTTGGTGGCCGAATATGAAGAGGGATGTAGCTGAGTTTGTGGAAAAATGCTTAACGTGTCAAAAAGTCAAAGCTGAACATCAAAGGCGAAGCGGATTGTTACAACCATTGGAGATACCAGAATGGAAGTGGGAGCATATCACAATGGATTTTGTGGTAGGTCTTCCAACGACTCAGCAAGGTTATGATGCCATTTGGGTAATTGTCGATCGACTGACGAAGTCGGCACACTTTTTGCCAATCAAGATTCGGTTTACTCTAGATCGGTTAGCAAAGCTGTACGTGAAGGAAATTATTTCAAGGCACGATGTACCTATGTCCATTGTATCAGACAGAGATCCACGTTTCACATCTAATTTTTGGAAATGATTACAAGAATGTTTGGGGACACAGCTGAGAATGAGCACAGCGTACCATCCTCAGACCGACGGACAAAGTGAGAGAACCATCCAAACACTAGAGGATATGCTCAGAGTGTGTATTACGGATTTCAAGGGAAATTGGGATGACCATCTGCCATTGGTGAAATTTGCTTATAATAATAGTTATCACGCGAGTATTGGCATGCCGCCTTACGAAGCATTATATGACAGGAAGTGCATAACTCCATTATGTTGGGACGAGGTGGGTGAACGTCAGCTATTGGGTCCAAAATTGGTGCAACAGACTGTCGAAATAATCAAGGTTATTCGAGCAAGATTAATAGATGCACAGGATAGACAGAAGAAATATGCCGATTAACATCGACAGAATCGGGAATTCGATGTCGGTAGTTATGTTTTCTTGAAAGTGTCTCCCTGGAAGGGGAAAATCCGATTTGGCAAGAAAGGGAAATTGAGCCCTATATTTATAGGACCTTTCGAAGTGCTTCGACGAGTTGGTGAAGTGGCGTACAAGGTAGCCTTACCTCCGGAGTTAGAGCATATTCATAATGTTTTCCATGTTTTGGTATTGAGACCATATAAGCCTGACTATAAACATGTTATAGAATATGAGCCCTTACAGTTTGAGAAAGATTTGTCCTATGAAGAAGTCCATGTTCAAATTGTTGTGAGAAAAAGAGCAAATCGAGGAATAAGGTGATACCTTATGTTAAGGTAATCTGGAGGAACCACAATGCTGAAGAAGCTACGTGGGAACTTGAAAGCGTTATGATGAAGAATTATCCTCAGTTGTTTGCTTGATTTTATATGGTGATTCTGGGGACAGAATCTTGTTAAGGAGCGAAAAAATGTTACGGATAAATTTTTTGAGTTGTGATTCTGGGGACAAAATCCTTTTAAGGAGGGAAGGATGTAACGATCGACAAATTTGTAATTTAATTTAAATATTTATGGAATTAAATAAATAATTTATTTATTGAGAAAAATAAATATTTGATGAATTGTGATGAATTAATATAGTAACTAAATTAATTAATGTTAATTGAATCGAGTAATGATAATTTTATTTGTTGGATTTAATTTAAGGAGATAATTAAATTAAATCAATTGCTTAATATTTAAGAAATTAGTTAAATTAAATGAATTATTTAATTTAAAGGAAATATATAAATTAAAAATAGTGATGTGTACAATTTATTAATTAAATTAGATATATAATTATTTATTAATGATAATAAAATTTTTATTATTAGTATTATAAGTTATTTAAATTAACTAAACTAAGCTATTTAAATTAATCAACTAAAAGTGTGACATAAAACTATATAATATAAATGTTATTAAAATAATTTAGTTGGGAGAGTTGGTTAGCCAAACAAGGCCTTATGGCCTTTGGCATTATTCAACCTGTGCTACCTTTTGTTTTTCAACTTTGACGTTTGTGGGAGGCCAATTATATTATTCCTACGCGTCTATTTTTCTAAGGCAAAATATTAGAGTGTTGAGAGAGAGAGCTTGGAAGAAGAAAACACAGTAATATTGGAGGGTTAGAGAAGAAGGGTTTTGGGGAAAGGATTTCTCTTAGTTTGGCTATCACATCATCAAAGATTAAGGTATAAACTATTCCTATTGTTATTCTTTAGTTTTTGTTGTATATGTATATATCTTCTTGCTATGATTTGGAAATCACGAGATTGTGATGTATACATGTTCTCGTAGGATTTCAAAACTCATTAATTATTATGTAAACATGTTATCTCATTATCAAATTCATGAGAAATTGGGTTGAAATGAAAAAGGAAAATCACAGTGTTTGTGTTCTTGTTATATGGCCTTAGAAAGTACCAAATTTCTTGTTCAATATATGATGTAATCTGTAATCTGTTGATGGATTATGATAATATGTTAAGAAACGAAAACAACGCAGTTTAAATTATGACAATTGATTGGAAAACGAATTTGTGGTGATCAAATTCGTTTAAAGGTGTCAAAAATGGAGTTTTCATGAGAAAACATGAAATTTAAGGAATTAAAATAGTTTAATTTGATGTTTAATTGTTCTAAGTTAATGAATATGTGAGGAAACATGTATGTGTTAGTTTTATATCAGTTGGATGTCCTAATTTCACCATTTGATGGGTGAAATTTGTGTTTGTTGGGCTAAAAATGGCTACTGTTCATTGCCGTCTCTACGTCTGTTTGAACAAGTATGTGATTGCTTGTGGTGCCAAGGCAAAAAATGGCGTAGGCTATGCACTTGGCCCAAAACTTTAAGTGTGGGCCTAAGCTACCACACCCTAACTTCGAGACGAGTGAGGTCTTCTTATTGGCAGATCATGCGTAGTGGACTTATATTAGTTTAGCATGCATGTTAATGATGTTGAGGCATAATATAAACCACAATAGCAGATTGACATGCGTTGTTATATAAAGTGTAAAAGAATTTAAGTGATTACTTGAATAAGTTATGTAATGAACCAAATGTGATGTTTTCAAAAGTTAAATATAAATGATAAGGTTTATAGTGTGATTTAAGAATCGTTAAGGTGTTAACTACTGTGGTTAGGTGCTAGGTTAGGGTTATAATTAAATGATGGTTTAAACCCTAAAGTTAATATTCATGCAATTAATTGTTGTTGCGGTTTCCATGATATATGTAGGATAATTGGAGATTATTTTCATTTATGTAGCTTACAATCAAGGCAAGTTTCTTACTCTACCTTTGTAACGCCCCGAAATCCGGTCTATCTTCACACCCAGATTTCGTACGTCACGAGTACATCATTCATCCAAACATACATCATTATATACTGAAATATAATAACATGCATTCTAAATTCCCAGATTCTAAAACCTTATAACCTTTCTCATTACAAATAATGATAATTACATTATTCCTTTCATCTTACAAGAGTGACTTTTATCCGCCACCAAGGATACATAACAGTTCATTAAACTAGTCTATAGTTTAATTTTCATCTTTCTACATTATAAGTCTTCACTTGATCTTCTCGCTCATTCACATTCTGAATGGCACTTCATCTGGATACCGTCAGCTTAATCTTTACGGGATCCTTAAATTCGTCTAAACATCGTTCACTAAAAATGTTTTTCATTTAAAGCAAGTGTGAGCATTCAATTGCTCAGCAAGTCTTAGCAGTTGAACATACAACTTCAAGAGTTTAACATTCCTTTGAAACTTCGATAACCGAACAAAGGTTATGAAGCAGCTTGAACAATAGGAATACTCTCGATTCCTATCACTTTAAAACATTAGTCACATTCACTTTCAAAATACTTTCATTCTCTACTCTCTTTCATACACATTCCGTCTGGCTAGAATCAATAGCCAAGACTTAACAATAACGATTCATGTATAAACAGAACATGCTCATATTGAACAGTTCAATCACAGAACAGTTCATATCATAGAAACACCTAAGTGTTCACATTGTGGCACAAGGCCTCATACGTTCTACCATCTTTCACAAATATCGTACATTCGCACATAGACAGAACTTATCAAGTTCAACATATGAGAAGTTTAAGAAACTAGCATGCATTTAAAATATGAATGAAGTTAGGAAACTTGCCTTACGCACAGCTACAGCTTACGCTAAACTGCTCATTCCATTCCCTATAACACATAAGGAAATAACACATACACCAATTAGTCATATACTTGACTTACGCATTGGTTTACTTAACTTTACTTCTTAGGGTTCGCGTTCTTGCAATATAATTTTACACAACTAACTTTCATTACCGGTTTACGGCTTCATGACATACGGAGATGTCTTACTCAAAACTTTCTTCATCTTTGATGATTTACATTCTTATCTTCTTCTTATAATTTCTCTAGGACTCAGCACACATCGCTTCTCTGCTGGTCGTCCATATGGTACTCTGAGTAGTTTCCCACAAACAACCAACAAATAAGTTCCTGTCTCATCTACACTGCCATCACAATGAGTTAGATCGGTTGCCAGTTTTGTATATACATTCGCTCTCTGAAGGAATTGTTTAGCCCAGCTCCCATATGTCAACCATCAAAGGTTACGATTGTAGTAGAACCTAAATTCATCTTAACTTACCCGAACTATTAAACTATAATGTTCGTTAAGTCAATTTCTTATTCCTTATGGCTTTCTGACAAATAAATGTCATACCTCAGGATTTATTCTTTATCGTCTAAGTCATACAGTCTTTTGTATACTCAGAACGATCATTCAATTTTCATTCTACGCATTTATAGCGTTAAGTATCTTACGTTACCTTATTTGTATCATACAACGTCCGATTCATTTGACTCGGAACGTTATCCAAGTTTTAAACATTAACTCAGCTTCTTGTACGTTATACGAACTTGTCCTTAATTTAGCTTCTTTACCATTCAAAGGTTTAATCATTGGTCTTGATTATCCTACGGTCAAACCATACACGGAGTGTAGGTTTTACACGTTTAGTATTCGTGTACACTCAACCTTCACGTCGATTAAAGTGTTCAATGCTTACATTTCATTCTAACATACTTATCAGACTCACATTCGGCTTTCATTCATTACTCGTTACCTGAACTCCATGTTCATTATTCTTTCCTAATGTCAAAGCCATACGGTTCGTTATATGCTAAGACTGATTGTTCATCGTAACAACGTTGCATTCACAGCGTCTATACGCTTTACACTTATCTCTCATTACCACAACATAACATCGAAATGGTATTCATTACTTTCGACACTCAACGTCTAAGGAATCACAATCATAGCAATCCCTCACGTTCGTTTATTGCGACTACGATCCCCGGATCTCGGTTCCGTAATCCGCAATTACATTCTTTTAATCTCGGTTAATCTTTCCGTTCAACCTTCATTAAAGGTTTAAAACACTTGATTAAATGTTACATTAGTTAAACATTATGTTCTTATTTCTTTCTTGCACATCCCCAATTACTTGAAAGCAAGAAAATCTCATTTCTCAGGCATTGCCTGCTGGCAAGTGACTACAATTCATTCTCTTCACTAAGACTTCGCCTTTGGGTGTGAGTTAATTGAGGTTTGGCTCTCCTGGCAGCTGCTGCAGCCACCACCTTTCTAGGCATGGGCGGCAATGCTATTACAAGCCCTTCTTCTCAAAAATTTTTCTAAGTGTTAACTTCATTTGAGACGTTTACTTTCCGATCTCATAACTTCTTCGTTATAACTCGGAACGAGGTCATTCCAAAGCTATTTTCTTCCTTATCTTACATACTTCGATTACCCTCAGACATAACTTCATTCTAAATCTGTTAACTGCCTTTTGATTGGCTTAATCTTCACCATTCGTTCATTTTAACGTTTTTAACGTTCTTTATTCGTTCGTCCGTAATTCGGTCATCCGAACTCGGAACTCGTTCATTCTTGAGTCTATGACTCATGTTTTATATGTTCTCTTACTTTCTTATGAAACCCTACACGTTCGAGTTCTTTTACTAACTTTCTAATTCTCGCTCGTCTTTTACGAAATTTTTGCCATAACTTCGTTATAGCTCCGTTTTAATCCGTTCTTTATGAACTTTTCTATCGTTCCTAATCAAGCAATAAGCATCTAACTTATACACGATGGTTTTAAACTTGTCCATCAACAACAATTATACTACGATGGTTTTAAATTTGTCCATCAACAACGTTCTTTGTGTTCTTCGCCTGTTCTTCGTTTGTTCTTCATTTTTAATCGATATTTTGGATTACAATTTCACTTTTTCTTAGAATTTGATGTTATAGAACATCATTCCTTACTTATTTAACCTACTCATTCATAAGATTCATTCGGATCGCTAAAAATCCTTACGAATCTTATACTTCCTTAAGAAATTTATTAAATAAACTTCTAATTCTTATTTCTTCATTTTCTTACGATTTCAACCATATGAAATCATTCTCAATATCTTTTACTCCTTATTCTCATTAATTTATGTTTTTGAACATAAAACTTAAAGAAAATTTCTAAGAGACTAGGTTTCGGATTACCTTTCTCCTTTGATCTCCTTCCGTCGGACAAAGTTTGCTCACGAGCCAACTTTTCCTCTTCCTTTTCTTTTCTTCCTCCCATCCGAACTCTCTCTCTCTCTCAAAGAGTTGGATTTTGAAAATCCCATTCAAATGAGATTAAGCTTCTTATTTATAGATTTTCAAGACTAGGGGCATTTTAGTCATTTCGCCCTCCATAACCTCCTTACTATTCAAGGCTTAAGGACTAACTTAACTTAGCCCTCAAGTTTGCTTAGCCCTTAAGTTTCATAGTTCTGTCTTTTGGGTTTCGTCCGACAGTTTTAAAAACTGCGATTCTCGGAATCCAAATATTTTTGGATATTTCGTCTTTTCCTTTACTGATTAACTTTTATGTATTCTTTTGATTTTCGAAAAACTAAAAAATACTTTTTGGTGTCAAGCGTTTTCCTTCACGTTTTTCCCTAACGTAGCTAAACGAATGAAAAGTACATTACAGTACTTTTCGTCATTTTTATTTCGTCCGATTTCTGCACATTTTTCAAGAAAAACTTTTATCAGCTTACTTAACTTTTCACGATATATTATCGTCAAATCTTTTGACGGAATGTCGTTTCGACATACCGAACTCTTAGAAAGGCTTAGGTTATTCAAACCCTAACCCTTAGGTTTTGTCGAGTGAATAGTGCCTATTTTGTCTTTTTCCCCGAAAATATTTTCGTTCCCGAAAAATTTTTATTTTCGTCTTGAAAATTCTTACTTGTTCAATCTAGCTCGTACCCAGAATCCTCCCGATTTATAATCATCCTAGGTTCTAGAACAATTAAGAAACACATAGCACAGAATATTATTAATAAAAATTCATTTTATTGATAACTAATTCTTTAACTCTTAAATTCTGGACAATCCGGATTTTTCGGGTTGTCACAACCTTGTTATTATTGAGCAAGTTCCTAAAACTTAACTCTTTACATTGAGCAAAGCTTTCTAACTTCATTCTTTTCATATTGCACGCAAGTTTTCATTCCTATATTATTATTCTGCAAGTTCCTAACATACTTTATGAAGTTGAGCAAGCTTAACCTATCTTCGCATTATGTTTATGCAAACTTATGTAACCTAATTCGTTATATTGAGCGAGATTTAGTTTCCTAATTATTATTCAAAGCATATATTGTTCTAATACATTGATTCAAGGGAGATTGTTTTAACTCTTCTATATCGCTTTGCATATATATCATGTTTACTCAATTATATATTATTATTATTCAATCTTTGACTTTGATAACCTTGTTCAAAGCTTATTCGTTGTATTAAAACCTTCAAGTAGTAAGCAAACCTTTATTGATTGAATTAATCTATATTCGAATAGTGTTTTAAAATTCTAGAAACACTGATAAGCTACTTCCAAACTAAACTTTCTTTAGTACGGAAATTCTAAATCCAATCTGAGACGAACAACCCTAACATAGGGGATTTTGTACGTGTAATGTTTAGATGTTTGTGCACAATACATGGTACAAAAGGTTTATTCCCCTAAGTACGTTGAGAAGGGTCCGTATAGTCTAAATGACTAATAAGCTAGTTCCAAACTAAACTTTCTTTAGTACGGAAATTCTAAATCCAATCTGAGACGAACAACCCTAACATAGGGGATTTTGTACGTGTAATGTTTAGATGTTTGTGCACAATACATGGTACAAAGGGTTGATCCCCCTAAGTACGTTGAGAAGGGTTCGTATAGTCTAAATGACTGTTAAGGTTGGGTAATAATACCTAAGTACCAGGGACATAGTTCGTGGTCTTAAGACCCTCAGATAATTAAAGTTCAAACTTGTTTTCTATTTTGATTTGTAAAACAAGTTCCTTATTGTTCAGCTTTTGTTGTTCACTCTCATGTTATTATCATTGCTACGTTCTATACAAGTGAGCATTTGTTTGATCACTCTTGCAATTAACACTACAGCTAAAGTGGAGAAAGTTGATGAGCCGTCGACTAGCGAAGGCAAGGGCAAGATGTCCAAATGATGAAGACTTTTGAGAATTTTATTTTAATGAATTATGTTAAAGACTTGTTTTATTATATGATGTATTCCGCAAACTTATGTAATAATTTTAAGGTTAGATTACCTGGGATTTAATTCGAGATAATGATATAACCCTTTAATGGGAGAGATTATTGTTAAGTTATTTTAATCATGTTTTTATCCTTTATTATGGATAGTTAGATGTAATAGTTTTTGATAAGTGAGCACCAAATCCTGTGGGAATGGAGTACCTGGATTTGGGGGTGTCACAGATGATGACTATAACGTTGAGAGTTACAACTAAAATTTGTTGAGTAATACGTGAACATGAACGATATGCAATAAGTGTACTTAACCAATGACGATCGAGTCTTAGATAGTAATGTAGGAAAGGTAGTAAGTCGTAAGGGAGGATGATTAAACTCGAAACGAGTTGTATTAATGAAATAATTTTAGTTAAGTCATAAAAGAGAAAGAAGTTGGTAAGAACGATGTAAATTATAACGGCAAGCCGGAACCAATAATAATAAATCTAATACATGATTAGATTGAGAAGAAGGGTAAGATTCATTAGGAATCATGTATGTTCATTCATGACCTAATGTGGTATGTTATATGGTTATGTGTTGTAGAGACTATAAAGATTCAAAGGAAAAGTAATTTTACTGTAGCAGACGCTGAAGGCAAGTTTTCTTAACGCTTGTCTAACCTTCGTGTTAGCCAGGTTTTCAATGATTCATGTTATGAGATGCATCAATTGTTTTAAAGAAAGGGTCGATGCCAGTTTTACCTCGGCCAGACTAATCTGAAAAGTTTGATTGATTTATTTACAAATCTTTCAATATAGAATTGATAACGCTATCCTACGCCAATTATTTGGTACGGATTCAAGGTAAGCCTGAGTATGAATAAACAAATGTATTTTTCATCGATTATTTGATGGGCACGCAAGGTTGCCAAAACTTAAATGTAAATACGTTTAACAGAAGTAGTATTGATCAACATAGAGTACTATAGGTTGATCACCTAGAAGTGCTCGTAAGAAATTTCAAACTTACGGTCTAAGTACTGGGTTGTCCTTTTCATGAATAAAAGCTAAAAAGAATGTTCATGGTCTATGGACCTACTCAGAATTTCCAAGCTACTATATGTACTTCGGAATTGTTTTATGAGATGAGAAGTGCTATTCAATGTTTCATAGTACTTCATAACTATTGTTCAGTTATTGAAGAATAATCATATGATTCTTGAAGTGGTATTTATATAATATATTGTTAGACTTGCTGAGCTAGTTCTGCTCACTTCTTGCTTGAATCATATGATTGCAGCTAAGGTCGATAGAACTGAGGGTTCTAGTAGAGATAAAGGCAAGGCGAAGATGAACCACTAGTTTATTCTGTAATAGACTAGTATGTTTGTATGAATTATATTACAACGAACATAGAATGTAATGGTTTCAGAACCTGAGAATGGGATGTATTATTAGTAATGTAATAAGAATGTCGTTGATACATATATTTTAATGTTGTTTCAATAAAATGAACGTACAATTATGAGTACCGTGTAGCACCATCTGTCGGGTTAGAAGATACCCGAATTTGGGGGCATCACAACACTGAGTGGTTTCTCACAAACAACCATCAAATTAGTTTCCGTCTCGTCTACACTATTTTCACAGTGAGTTAGATCGGTTACTAATTTGTATATATCTCCGCTCTCTGAAGGAATTGTTTAGCTCAGTTCCTATACATCCACTATTAAAGGTACGGTTGCACTGCCTTATACTTGATACTCACTCGTACACATACTCAAGAAATTGGTGATTATCAAGGATATTTTAATGTCACCAACTTACTATTATAAAATAATTTCACATAAATTATTTAATATCAATAGATAAATTTTATCCATCTTCTTTACTAATTCATTTCTACAATTTATAACAAATATATAATAACAATATATATTTGTTAAACACAACATCACTTATTACATAGCTCATATTACCCTATGTAGCAGAATATCACATACCTCATAACACATATATATTCTTATTTGAACCCTTAACATGCCTTACGAATTTTATTTACTAAATTCTTATTTTTAATATTTTCTAAAAATTCAGTTTCTTACATCCTCTCCCCCTTATAAGGATTCGGTCCTCAGAATCACTGAAACCTCCTCTACACGGTGCTATTCTGAATATTACATATTCTTTTGAATAATTTTATCCATTCTCTTTTCTGAAGTTTTATTATAACTTGCTCACTTGCATTCTACCACATTCTCCTTTCTAAGGAACATTCTACTTACTACTTTCATCACACAGAAGAATAAGAATCTTTCACAATTTTTCAATAATCGGGAAGTAGTATGAATAATTCAGATTCCAATTTATGCTGAGGGGTCACACAAGACCGTGAACTAATGCTTCAACACAATCCTTCACACTGCAAACCAGAGTGTTTATCAATCACAAAGACCGAAAACACTTTCCACACGTACACTAAGTGGCCAACCTATTGTACCACTACGTTGGGCCACAATGTAGTGTTTTGTAATGACTACATGCGTTACGCTCGGAACCATTGTCCCCAAAAATATGTCCCCTTATAGGGTTGTTCACCTCAGCTTTTTAACATCTGAATCCGCACCAGAGCAATCTGGTTTGGCACAAATAGTCAAGAATGCTTGAATTCCATAAATATTTCCAACAGCCGTCTAGCCGAATCAAATAGCTTAGACTTTTATCAACAACTCAAACATCAATCGAAATAATTTAGCCAACTTAATTAACTTTCTTCATAATTTACAAGAAAACCAAAAATTATTTTTATGACGTCATGATACCGTACAAGATTAGTAGTACGTTGAGGATTCCGCCATTATGTGACTTTGTCATATTACATCATACCATAGTGGGATGATGATCTTTCGATCACAACCAACACTAGGTTCGACTGCATTGATGACTCCATCGTTTACCATTTTTACATCATATCAAATGATGCACATGGTTAGAAATACGTTTTGAAAATTTTCAAATCATTTTTGTCTTAGCCAAAATGATTAGCATAGACATATGGATAACGGTATTGTTTTTAAAACATCATTAGTTCAATCACATGATCCAATGTTTTTCAAGAAAATAGAAGTGCAAACATCAGCACAAAGTCAATAAATTTTGAAAATCTAGCAGAGCTAGAAGATTTAGAAAATCTATGTTTCTCCATCAACTTCAATCTTTACTCCATTGTTCATTCTACCAATCTTCAACACCATCAATGCTCACTATACCAAAATTTCTAACTTCATAACATATATATACCCAATATAGTTCATCAAACTTACCACACTTTGGAAATCCATGAACTTGTCATAATTATATGTGTTTAGGAACTTACCCTAGTTAGACCATAGGCAACCATTCGCTGAGGGGTTCAAAACATACCGTATGATCATGAGTCATGAACTTACCATAAATATGAGTTTTAAGAACTAGTACTTAATCCTATATTCTCTTCCTATACCCTACCTATCTGTTATACAACTGAGAAAAGAATCACCTTCTTAATAGGTATATAGCAAATAGCGCGACACAGATATTTCAATGATTATCAGTGCTAGAAACTAAGTGGTTTTTACACCAAGTACAACTCCCCGCCCATAACAAGGAATCATACAACTCAGCTGCTGACATGGGTCCTCAATTAAAATTTCACCTAACTCTATCTCATTCTTAACTTGCTCTTTGCTCGATACGAATTCTTCGTATCTTATCATATACAACTCCTCATGAATTCATATTGTACCATTTCATAGTACATTTTCTTATAGCATCAAGCTATACACACTTAGTCGTTATAGACTATTTATCACTTCATAGCTCATTCTGATCACGTCGTGATCATCAATTAACTTAGGGTTCATTCCCATTATCAACTAAACTCCATTCGAGTTCATTCTTATTATCTTTGTCATCTTCATCTTATAGACATCATCTTAACATTTTCATTACCAGAGTTAGGAAACTCCTGAATCCTCATTCTCTAGATACTTTAAGATTCTTCTTTGAATCTTCGCTTATATATTTTAATCTTTATCTTTCTCTCTCTCTCAGGTTATAGCCTAAGGTACACTTACCTAAAGTTTATAACCTACAGCTTTGATACCAACTTGTGACGCCCCTAAATCCAGGTTCCTTCAAACCTCAAATCCGGTCCTCCATGATACTAATATCGTCAAACTATTTATATGTTTTATTCATAACTTAATGAATATAACTTTATGTAATTTTTTGTGAAAATTAAAGTAGCAATCAAATTACAAAAATTAGCGGAAGCAAAGTAAAATTAGATTTTAAATTTTTCACAAACCAATTACCCGGATCATCCTTTATGTATATTATTAATTAAAACGAAGAACGAGAAGTTATGGAATTATACCCTTGTAGATACGAGCTTCCACAGGTACGAGTTCACCTCCTACTTCTCCGTGATCTCCTTGAATCTCTGGGTAGATTCCTTCCTTTGATCAATGTTATCCACCCAAGTGTATGGCCTCAAGAGGTGATCCACCAAGGAAGAACAATTTTCAAGAAGAAGGGTGTATTGGCTCAAACCCTAGTTTTTCCTATCTCTATAGAAAAAGGAGGTGTACTCTCCAATAATTGGAATTGCGTATGTCTGATATCTGATATAAGACTCCTCTTATAAAGATATCAGGTAACACTATTTAATTAAAATAAGATATTATTTATTTAATTAAACTCTTTTAATTAAATGGGCTCCCTAATCTTATTAGGGATAATTAATTAAATTCCTTTAACTAATTTTCCCTCCTAATCCTATTAGGAATAAATGAGAGTACTTATATTAAATTAATTTCTAAACTCTTTTAGAAATTAAAATAATAATAATAATTGTAATAATATTAATAACACTACACCAAAAATGGCCTCTAGTGAGGGACAAATCCTTCACTAGAGGCCCTATATCACTCACAAATGATTTATTGCGAAGAAATATTTCTTTCACACGAGTGCTCGCATTAGACCTCCTCGCAATTGGATATCCTTCGCTAAGTAATAACTAAATGTTTTTTGTGAAGGATATATTATGAATAACTTTTTTATTCACAAATTGTATTTAGTAATGGAATATTGTTATTTAGTGAAAGATTAGTTTCCTTCACAAATAATATTTTAAGAAGGACTATTTGAAATTAGTGAATAACTTTATTCCCTTACAAATAATATATTGTGATGAACAAATTTATTTAATGAGAGAAAATTTTCCTTCACTAATTATAAATTGAGAATGTATCTTTTAAAATTAGTGAGGGAAATAATCCTTCATTGATGACTAACTAATTAACTAGAAAAGATTTAGTGAAAAAATAATCCTTCATTAAAATCTATTTCTCAAGTAAAATCCTTCACTAATAATAAATTTGTAAAAAAATTAATTGATAAATAATCAAAATTCATTACAAATTATAATTAATTTTCAAATCATTGATTTCATATTTATTATTATTATTATTATTATTATTATTATTATTAAATACTATAATAAATATTAAATTTAATATTTCAAGTTAATACGAGATCATGTCATATATACTTGTTTCAAACTTAATTGATAAACTGCATAAAGAAACAAAAAATAAAACTAATACTCCATATATAAATAGATAATGCTCAAGTCACAATAAGTATAAAATTTGTTATTGTATCTTGATCTCCCAAGGATCATAGTACTTACAATATTTAATAACTAACATAAGAAAACTGAAAAAATAACGAGCTTGAAGGAATGAAGTGTACATCATGTTAAGTCCACTTCATCATCATTTTCTTCAAGAAAATCAAGGTTGAGCCTGTAAAGTTCCTCCTACAAAAAAAACACCAAAATTCAATTTTAACAAGATGAAGAATAAGAAAAAATAAACCTGGTGAACTTAAATTAATAGATAGAGAGAGATTAATGAAAGACAAAGACAAAAATATAATTATTAGTAAATACCTCAAGTGAATCATAGTTGGTAAATATTTGAAAGAAGTTGGTAAACTTCTTCTCTATCAATTTAGTTACATGTTCAGTAATATCTATACCAATGGACGGTTGTGGTGTACTATCATTGGTAGAAGCATCATCCATAGACTTTATACCCAATTAATTGAGTGATAATACTGAAAGCTTCAAGCTTAGACAATAAACAGTCTCTTAAGGGCAACATCAATCATGTTAGAAAATTCACGTTCTCACATTGACATCTAGAAATACAGGTTGATATATTAAACGGGAAAAGTTGGCAACAATTAAATACAAAAGATTAAACTGCACACACTTACTGTCAGCTTTCTTGCATTTTTACAGAAGCTTTTTATTTTGGTTTTTGAGATGTTGTTTGGATTCCTACCAATTTTCTTCAATATAGTTCTCACTCCTTGCTCAATCACAAGCATATCATCCACAGACTTCTCCTGGTAGATTTTCTGCAGGTTTACATATGACCTAGAACACAGTTGGCAAAATTCAATTTTTTTCACCAAGTTAAAAAATTTAGACATAAAAAGACAAAATACAGCAAAATGTCCTCAGAATGCTATAGCCACTAACTCAGTAGAAGAATTCATGTCCGGTATTGATCCCTCAAGAGGTGCCTCATCGCCACCTTCATGAGCAATGAACTCCTGAAATGTGAGAAAAGAGTCGCACTTAAAGTTACACTAACAATGGTTGAAATTGTAGAGGCCTTGAAAAATAATCTTAAAATCACTCGTTCGATTCCCACACGTCACATGGGCCACGAGCCAAATTAGGGGAAAACTAATGAATCCTAGTACATAATACTTAATTTAACTGTAATATGCATCCCATGAACAGGAACAAGGAGTAGAGGATTTTAGCCTACATAGAAAATTTCGTAAAACTTGTTCCCAAAATTGTTGCAACGGTATCTGAGAGTAAAGATGCCAAACCTTCATAAAGATTAACAAGTTGTATTTTATCTATCTACTTTACTTAAACGAACTTCATTTCATAACATGAAAAGCAAGAAGTTAACTCATCCCCTCAACAAACTCGCATGGGCATCAGTCAAAAATAGAATATTAAGTGGTTTTTTGTTTGTTGAAGTTGATTATGAAGTGGTTTTACCCTTTTCGATTTTGTAGAGGTAATGAAGGGGTTGTGTGCAAAACAGTATGCAAAGATGCAGAAGAAGCAATCAGAATCATATAGAAGAAAAGAAGATCAGAAAGCAAGCTAAGATTTTGAATTGGAGAAGAAAACCAAACAGGTTTAACTTCTTTATTCAACCCACCCATTATTATTATATATCCAACAACTTGCATATTAAAATACACTACATTTTTATGCTTGCATTTTCATGTAATAAACTAAAAAAGCAGTCCATCTTTTTCCTGCTTGAAAAAATTTATATCCTTAATGTTTTGCTATTATAGTATGATGAATTTAAACTTCCTATAACTTGAAATATCTACACAGCTTAAGCAAATCACCCCCCTAACTTATTCACAAACAAAAACTTATAGTTGTTATTTCTATTTTCTGAAACATTTAATAGTATTTTTTGCAAGGTGACCTTAATCACACATAATAAAATGGTGAAGGGTTGAATTAAATAGCGCCATTGTCAATAAAATATATATTCATTCGATAAATACTGATTATAAAATAATTATTACCTGCAGGTGATAAAACATGATAGACATCGGGAAAGAACAGGGGCATCCACAAACTCTGTATCGGCTAAATCAAGAGGATGGCACCCCTCACTGAATAACATCTCTTAGACTGGCAGCTGATCATGGCTGTTCGCAAATCCTGTTCATCCTAAGCTTCATAAACCCTGTGAAAATAAATATAACACATCAAGAGGATATGCGAATTATTCGCCTTACAAAAGGGTTTCTACTAGCAGGTTCAGATGTGTATAATAACATGACCTTGTCAATGGCTAAAATCTAGTGTAGAGCATTTTATAGCTAGAAAAAGACAGGGCTATTCAAATTTTACATCAGTGTTATCTGCCTGCTAGTTTTTTAAGGAATTTGAATTTTTCCAAAACTGCGCAAGTGAATTGTTACATTGTTTTGTGCACATAATTTTCAGACCTATACAAGAAGAAAACAGCTCAGGTAATCAAAATCAACACAGACTATATCAAATGCACAAATATATATAAATATATATATATAAAGCGTCATAATAAAAAACTCGTGAAATATGTAGATATTTCAAGTATTCAAGGCGTCATACATAACATAAGCTCACACACAAAAAAGTTTGGAATATAATTAAACTCATTTAGTGAAAATAGGGGGAAAACATAAATATGACGGAAGGCAACCAGAACATCTCTAGTTGTATACAACAACAGTAGCATGAGAGACATATATGAACAACTGAAATACTATAGACACTACCAAAAAATTAACTATGATAATAATCATATCTTGCTAGTCACAATTTCTATAACTCAGTTCCAAACTTGAGCCTTATTGGATACTAGGGATAAAATTGAGCAAGATTGAACTTGCTGACATCCCTGTAGAACAAGCATCACTAATTTAGTACGACATAAGCATCCACTAAAACAGGGATAGTTAGTGTACCTTGAATCAGTAAAAGCAATTACATATGATATGATAGATAATTAAATTTAAACAAACCAAACTAAGAACAAGTTTTAAATTATATTAGTAGGTCTAAACTGCCATTAAAATTTACATAACACAAAGAAAAGGCCTTAGAGGCAAAATAGTAATCGTTGATATCTAATGTTGTATAGCACAATAAGTCAGTTTCTACCTTGTACCAAAATTGATTCTACCAAAAGTGCAAACAGCTAAAATATGAGCGAAATCTCACAAAAATGCGTTATCAAAGAGGATTTATTAAGTTTATCTATGAGAGAATAGTGTTGTGTCATGTGTCATAAGTTTCTGCTCCTACATAACGCTTAAAAGAATCACTACCAATCACATTCAACCCCAGAGAAGATAAATATGATATTTTTGAGTTTGATTGATCATTAACAGTGTCAAGTGAAAAGTTATTATTATTTTCCATAAACTGACCATATGACTCAAGCCATCTTATAATTCTAATTCATATATACATACCACTTGGTTCCAATCATAGGATAATTTTCAGGTTTTTAAACATCTTAACCTCTTTGAGGTATTTTATTAAACACCATTTATGTATAGTCCAAAACTCATAATTTACATGGATTTGAACATGGTTTAGCCATAAATTTTCATCCTTATTACTCCACATATCATCTAATTTCTTCACCAAACGATTTTCACAAACCAAGCATAGCAAATATTACGATAATCATATGTATATTATTTACTGAACTCCTATAAATATAACAAAAACAAATAACTTACCTCTTGGTTAATAAATTCTAGTTATGTTTCTACTTCAATTCTTGTTTTTAACTTAAGCATTCAGTCCAAAGTATCAATCAATAATTTCAGTTCCTCAGAAAAATTAGCGAGAATCGATTAAGACTGGTGAAAAAATAGAAGCAGCAAAAGCAATAAATCCTTACTTACAATCAAAACCAGTGCGAGAGCTTAGATCAGAAGTAGTTTCTCCTAATCTTTTCCCGTGCGGCCATTAGCTCCTACGACAATGATGAGTGAAAATTCAGGTTGTCACAAGAGAGAATTTGGTGATCGACCAAGAGATCTTTGAAGACAAAGTGGGTAATTGTAGCTGCTGAGGATCCGAAGGCCAATGTGAACCATAGTAATCTTGTTCTCATCATTCTCTCCTCTTTCTTTTGAATTTATGTTCTAAGAGGATTCTTATTACGAAGAATTTGTTATGTTTATGTGGCTCTGCTAGTGGAAACCCTTCTAATTTGGGGGAAAATTAGGAAGAGTTACTTTATAATTTATTAAAAAAAATAGTGAATATTGTAAGTTATTTAAAAAATATTATTAAAAATAAATTTAATAATATAAAAAATTTAATATATTTATACTATAATTTATATTTAATATAATTAACTCTAAAAAAAATTATTTAGTATAAAACAGTGACTAATTTTATCTCTCGCAAAAAATCGATGAACAATAATATCTATAGTGAGTAATAATTTTTTCATTAATAGTTTTTTTCCTTGCAAATTATCATTATAAATAGGAGCCAAATATTCTTCTACCAAATGAATTTTGCGAAAGAAAAAATATAAATTATGAAGGATATTTATTTCGCTAATAACTATATTGTTACTATATATTTTTTCTTCTATGTTCCTTCACTAATAAACTCTTCATGTGAAAGAATAAATTCCGTCACAAAATTTCCTTCGCTACATCCCTAATTTCTTGTAGTGTCAATTTTGTGAGGAAAAAAATAAAAATTGTGAAGGATTTTTTTTTCGCTAATCACTATGTTGTCACTAAATATTTTTCCTTCACCGTTCCTTCGCTAAATAACTCCTCATATGAAGGAATAAATTCCTTCACAAAATTTCCTTCACTACATCCCTATTTTGGTGTAGTGTAAGACTCCTCTTATTAATTTATATTTAATATTTCTAAAATATTAAATAATAAATATTAAGCTATTTAATTTATTTTATCACCATAGATTAAATTAAATATACTTAACATATTATTATGATTATGCCATTAACTTCTTAAAAATCATTCTTCCTTTTATGGTGTGACCTTTTAGGTTCTCCATATTAAACCGGTTGCGAATAAATCAATTAGAACAATTCTAATCTTATTTAAATAAATAAATAAAACGATTAATTTATTTAAATAAATAATATTTATTCTACAATAGGGATAAGCCTCCCTAGCGATCAACGACTTCCCAAATATAGGTTTCAACATTAATCATAAAAGAACCTTTGAGTTAATAGTTACCATACAATTCAATCCTTCCACCATACAATGTCCCAATTAAATATAAGACATGGAATTACTGTCAAGTATTATTTTATTTAATTATATGTATTTCGATTCCTAAATGCACAACTCCTAATGAATGTAAATTAAAAA
Organism: Panax ginseng; assembly: GCA_020205605.1. NCBI lineage: Eukaryota > Viridiplantae > Streptophyta > Magnoliopsida > Apiales > Araliaceae > Panax > Panax ginseng. The sequence goes on along the minus strand of CM035139.1, from coordinate 83,888,675 downwards.
CTACTTTCTAATTTCATTCTACCTTGGCCAAGGATTCCTAGGTTGTCATTTATTGAATTGCATAGGACATTTCTCTTTTTTTATTAGAAGTGGTAGATTCTTTATTGATCATTCATTATCTTCATATATAACTTATTACACCCAAGCATACCCTTTGATATACTCTAAGAGTCTTAAGGAATAAGTCAAAGTATAATTTATTATATATAAGATACTATGATGATCTCAGGTCTAAGGATCATTTGTACTACTATCACTACAGGAATTCCTATTGTAGGCAAGTAAAACTCCATTAGATATTCCTTAAAAAAGTCACGTTCAGTGAACTTATTCTCTAATAAGCACCTACATACTTGCTTTAGTGTCTCCACACAAATGATCATGAGATCAATCATCCTCATCCAATGAGCAAGCAACGTACGTACCAATCTATCCGGATTCACTAATCTCCTTTTTAGTAATCCATTGATTGGGAACATTTTAGTTTTAAGATATTTAAGCATTTAGATCTCATTAGCACGATCTCATCATGATTCTAAAAGCATTGCTTAAAACTATGGGTTTATCACATATTATTAAAACAGCACCATGTAGATAATAAATGCCTTTAATAAATAATTCTTTTATTAATAAATAAATAAGATTGATTACAAAGTATATGCTTTATCATCATACATGATTGGCTTGTATGCATACTACTTTCACTTTGCTTGTTACAATTTAGAATATAAATTCTTTCCATTTCCAGGATTTGTGTAATGACCCCAAACTTTCATAAGTTTCAAATCTTGGTCATTTACCATTCCTGCTTTACATCATATTCGATGTTATAAAAATATGCGGAATAATTTAAACTTTTTCAATCTCCTTTGAAAAATAAATCTTTTATTGATTTCTTAACTTGAATAAAATACATATCCTTGAATCAATTTATGTTATGATTCAGTCTATTCGAATTACTATATAAATGTTTGCATCTCGATTTGAATTTCCCTATGTATCACATAGTACAACTTAACATGTATTACACATTGTAAACTACTATCATGAACATCTCCTAGAACCTAAACATGGTTCAAGAGCATCTACTTAAATAATAATTCAATCTCCTCTGATACTATTGAACTTTATCAATCAAGTAGCACGTAACTTTTATCGTGAATCCTTAACCTGTAAAAGTGGTTATTTGCAAGGGTGAGCTCGACAGCCCAACAATTCTAATAGTTTTCATGTAACACATAACATATAATAGCATATTCAGTTCATGCATTCATAATCAATTAATATTTACTACACATGTTACTTCACACATAACAGGCATAGAGATTTACTTCTGTGACAACCCGAAAATTTGAATTGTCCAGAAATTAAGATTTAAAGAATTAGTTATTAATAAAAGGAATTTTTATTAATAATATTATGTGTTATGTGTTTATTAATCGTTCTAGAACCTAGGATGATTATAAACCGGGAGGATTCTGGGTACGAGCTAGATTGAACGAGTAATAATTTTCAAGATGAAAATAAAAAAATTTCGGGAACAAAAATATTTTCGGGGAAAAAGACGAAATAGACATTATTCACCCGACGAAACCTAAGGGTTGGAGTTTGAATAACCTAGGTCTTTCCGAGAGTTCGGTATGTCAAAATGACATTCCGTCGAAAGATTTGACGATAATATATCGTGAAAAGTTAAGTAAGCCGATAAAAGTTTTTCTTGAAAAATGTGCAGAAATCAGACAAAATAAAAATGACGAAAAGTACAGTTATGTACTTTTCACTCGTTTAATTACATTAGGGGAAAACGCGAAGGAAAACGCTTAATGGTGAAAAGTGTTTTTCAGTTTTTTGGAGATCCGAAGAATACGTAAAGGTTAATCGGTAAAGGAAAGACGAAATATCCAAAAATATTTGGATTCTGAGAATCGCAATTTTTAAAACTATCGGATGAAACCCGAAAAACGGAACCACAAAACTTACAGGCTAAGTTTCGTGAATAGTAAGGAGGTTAACCAAGGAAGTGGTAATAGTAAACTAAAGGGCTAAGTAAAGGATAAGTTACTTAATGAGTAAGTAAACTTAGTGCTTAAGCCATGAATAGTAAGGAGGTTTGGGGGGTGAAATGACTAAAATACCCCTAGCCTTGGTTTTCTATATATAGGAAGCTTAAATCATTTATTTAGGATTTTGAAAATCCTACAACATTTGAAAGAGAGAGAGAGATTTCAGATGGGAGAAAGAAGAGGAAATGGAATAGGAAAAGCTTGCCCGAGTGCATGCTTTGTCCAACGGAGGAAGATTAAAGAAGAGAGGTAATCCAAAAACCTAGCTTCTAATAAATTTTCTTTAAGTTTTATATGTTTAAAACATAACTTAATGAGAATGAGAAATAAAGAAAATAAGAATTTGAAGTTTAGTAAATAAATTTCTTAAGGAAGTGTAAGATTCATAATGAATTAGAACGATCCGAGTGGATTATATAAATGAGTAGGTGAAATAAGTAAGGAATTGTGTTCTATAACATCAAATTCTAAGAAAAAGTGAAATCGTAATCCAAAATATTGATTAAAAATGAAGAACGAACGAAAAACACGAAGAACATGAGACGATCACGAAGAACGTTGTTGATGGACAAATTTAAAACTATCATAGTATAAATGTTGTTTATGGACAAGTTTAAAACCATCGCGTATAATTTAGTTACTTATTGCTTGGTTAGAAATGATAGAAACGTTCATGAAGAACGGATTAAAACTAAGCTATAACGAAATTGTGGCAAAAATTTCGTAAAAGACGAACGAGAATTAGAAAGTTAGTAAATAAACCCAAATGTGTAGGGTTTTATAAGAAAGTAAGATAACATAGAAAATGTGAGTTGTGGACTCAAGAACAAACGAGTTCCGAGTTCGGATGACCAAATTACGGACGAATGAACGAAGAGCGTTAAAAAACGTAAAACGAACGAAGGGTGAAGATTAAGCCAATTTAATGGCATGTTAATAGATTCAGAATGAAGTTCTGTCTAATTGGGATTGAATTACGTAAAATAAGGAAGTGAATGGCTTTGGAATGACCTCGTTCCGAGTTATAACGAATATGATATGAAAGCGGGAAGTAAGCATCTCAAATATGATTTAACACTTAGAGAAATTTTCTAGGGTTAAGGTTTGGCATCGCAGCGCCAGCCATGCCTTATAAGGTGAAACAAGCAATGCAGCACTGTGAAGCCGGTAAGTATAAACTCGCGCGCCACTGACGAGAGATAAAGAAAGAAGAGAGACTGCTGGCCCAATGAGAAAAAAGCCAGAGAAGAGCTTTTAACTGCTCAACTCTTGGGGGAAACGTAAGGAAAGATAAAGAACATAATGTTCAATAAATGTAACTCTTAATCAAGTGTTTTAAACCTTTAATGAAGGTTGAACGGAAAGATTAAACGAGATTAAAAGAAGGTGAATGCGGGTTATAGAACCGATATCCAGGGACCGTAGTCGCGATAAACGAACGTGAGGGATTGCTATGATGGTGATTCCTTAGATGTTGATTGACGAGGGTAATGAATAACATTTTGATGTTATGTTGTGGTGATGAGAGATAAGTGTAAAGCGTATGTGAACGCAACGCAGTTGCGTTGAATGACCGGTCTTACCATACCGCGAACCGTATGGCTTCGACATTAAGGAAGAATAACGAAGGGTATTAAGAAAGACGTAGCGAACGGTAAGAAGATTAATGAAAGTAGAATGTGAGTCGGATAAGAATGTTAGAATGAAATGTAAGCTTTGAACACTTTAACCGACGTGAAGGTTGAGTGTACGCAAATACTAAGCGGATAGAACCTACACCTCGTGTATGGTTTGACCGTTAGATAACGAAGATCAATGATTAAACCATGAATGGTAAAGAACTGAATTAAAGATAATGACGTTAACGTAACGAAGCCGAGTTAATGAGTAACTTGAATGATCGCTGTAAGACCCAACTTATTATAAATAAAATTGAATTTCTCTATTTATTATCTTGAAATAATAAGGTGATAATTTGATATAATACTTTAGTTATGGGTGAAATGTGCAAATTTTGTAAAATAAGCAGGTGGTTATAAAATATTCATTTTTGTTGAGGAATATTCGTTTGGTCGTGGAATATTCTTGTTGTAGGGGAATATTCGTACGACGGCGTAGCCAATTCTGGGCCCCATAATAGAATAACTGTCGGATGAAGAAAATGTCAAGTTTGAGTTTTTATAAATAACGGCGTAGTTGTTACCGTTAACACTATTGGAATACCTCGTGGTTAAAATACGATGTCTACGCATGGTTGCTCGATGATACACTGCAGTATTACAAATATTTTTGAATTATTGATTCTTACGTGAGAAGGCACTTTACTCAATAATTGTTACAAATAATTACTGCTTCAATATTTTATTTTATTGATTCAATAATTGCTGCGTTGATATTTTATATTATTGTTGTTTCAATAATTATCACTGCACAGTATTTCCCATTATCAGATCAATAAATCATATTATTTGAATAATATTATTAGATAGCATTATTAAAAATGTCTAGAAAGTTCTGTCAAGGGAGGTTTGGTCACCTAATTGCGCGCCAGTAAGGAAAAATCCTTATCGGAAAGCCCCCTCTTTCCTAGGAATTGCCTGGTTGTCATTATTGTGATTCTGTAATATTATTTGTGAATAATTAATTATTGATTTATAAGATAAGAAAATATTTATTTTTATGTGGATATAATTGAAGTAATATTATTTGTGAATAATTAATTATCAAATCAGTGTTCTTAAAGCTCTATTGCGTGAGTTATAATTTTAATTCGACCATTGGATCGTTGTGATATTTGGATATGCTATACATATATAAGTTGAGTATATGTCCACAAATTTTGAACCGTTAAAAATTAACGTATGATTTGTTATAAATTTTATGAGGTATTGAAAATCATCCGTTTGTGGATTTCAGATATTTTCGATTTAGAATTTGGAAAAACTTAAAGCTACAAAGTTGTAGAGAATTCAATTTTGTATAGAATGTACATAAATTTCGTATTTTTATAATAAAAGGGCTATTTATTATGAATTATTGAAGTTTCGAAAATTAAAATGTTTTTATTAAAAATTGGGTGGGACCCACTTTTGTTTTTTAAAAACAAGTGGGCTGCTATTTTTTTTTCAGAAATGGCATGCTAGATTTTTCAACAAAGTGTGCGTGGAAGATGAGAAAAGAAAAATTAATATTTTATAAATTTATTCTCCTTTGGCGTTCTAGCATTTTCCTATAAATAGGCGCTTAAGTTAGAATTGAAAATCACTCCAGAAACATAAGTTTTCTCTCTCTATATTGTCGAGCATATTTTTGTGAATATTTAGATACTTTGAGAGTTGCTATTTAGTGCAAGTTTCCTTCGGCTTTACATCCGATATTCTGATCAGAAATATTATTATTTTGAGGTAAGGGATGTTATTTTCTTCTTAAATGATATTATTTTCTTCAATATCATTATGCCGAATTATTGACATGAGTTTTATTCTGGAATTTCTACTTTTTTGTGTCAGGGTTACTATTCACGTATACGACACTATTCACGTATATGGCACTATTCACAAATACGACACTATTCACCGAAAAATGAAATTTTCTCTTCTTTGTTCCAGATGTCTGTTATGGTTACTATCTTTGATTATATCCATGTTTTGATCTTCATTTTTGAATTTTACTCCATTATGGTTTATTATGGAGTATTTTTAAACTTGAATTATCTAAAGTACGAATCTCTAAACTTTATCCTTTTATCTTACTGGATTCGTTCTCTAAAATGTTTTTCATCATCCTCAGTCCTTAATGATGATACTTGATGAATATCTTTGGCCTGTAGTGCAAAGATGAATGATTACCTGATGAATATCTTTGACCCATAGTGCAAAGATGAACAGGTGTTGAGATGAACATGACCAACTGATGATAGAAATTAATATCTTTGGCCCGTAGTGCAAAGATGAATATTTGATTCAAGATGTATATTGATTGATGTTACAGGGATAAAATAATGATGATGGACTTTTAAATTCATAGATGATAGTAGATTTCATTCTCTACTTAACTCTTCTAATGAATTGTTGTTTCCGCTGCAGTTGTTGATCTAAAATATGTTGTCTATTATATTCTATCAGATTTTTTCCTATTGAAGACTAAGGATAATTTGTTGTATATTATCTTAGTCATAATATTCTTTACTGGGCTAGTTGAGCTCACCCTTTTCCTTTTTGTTCTATTTTTTTTCTCAAGAAGCGAGAACATAGCAGGAACCAGTCGGGGTATAGAGTGATGGTCCTAGAAAGTTGTTTTAGAAGTCCTCACTATTTTTGTAAAATAGTGCATCAATAATTATAATGATGACTTTATTTGGGTGTGGATATTGTCTAGAAGACAATATTGTATTTACACTCACAGTATGTGTTGTCGTATTTTGCACGACAATTATAATAATAAAGTTGTAGTTGTTTTCTGTACCATGTATTTGGCGACTCAGAATGGGTGATGTATACCTATTTTGGTGGCGTCATAGTTGGTATCAGAGCTTAGAGATATGGTCTTTGGTGGAGATCGGGGAATAGAACTAGGAGGGGAGAGACGAGTAAATCCTTCGCTAGTGTGTCCTACCTAAGCTTATTTGTTAGTCGGTCATAATATAGGGATATTATGTGATATGTTAATTTATTTAATTAACCCTTATTTTATGGCAGTTTTTAAGAATGACAGCTGAGAATGTTAACAGTGGAGTGTATGAGACTGTGGAACAACCATATTTTGGGGGCGTTACAAAAGACTGTATGACTTGGACGATAGAATGAATCCTGAGGTATGTCATTTATTTGCCAAAAAGCCATAAGGATTAACAAATTGACTTAATGAACGTTATAGTTTAATGGTTTGGATAAGTTAAGATAAGTTAGGTTGTGGTACAATCATAAACTTTGATGGTTGACATATGGGAGCTGGGCTAAACAATTCCTTCAAAGAGCGAAGGTATATACTGAAAGTAGTATGCACACAAGCCAATCATGTTTGATGATAAAGCATATACTTTGTAACAATCTTATTCATTTATTAATAAAAAATATTAATTTATTAAAGGCTTTTAATTATCTACATGATGTTGTTTTATAATATATGATAAACCCATAGTTTTAAGCAATGCTTTTAGAATAATGATGATGATCATTCTAATGAGATCTAAATTCTTAGAAAGCTTAAAACTAAAATAGTTCCCAATCGTTGGATTACTAAATTGGGGATTAGTGAATCCGGATAGATTGGTACATTCGTTGCTTGCTCATTAGATGAGGATGATTGATCTCATGATCATTTGTGTGGAGACACTAAAGTAAGTATGTAGGTGCTTATTAGAGAATAAGTTCACTGAACGTGGCTCGCTAAGGAATACCTAATGGAGTTTTACTTGCTCGTCGATAGAATTCTCAGTAGTGATAGTAGACAAGTGATCTTTGGACTTGAGATCATCATATTATCTTGTGTATGATGAGTTATACTTTGACTTATTCCTTAAAACCCTTAGGGTATATCAAAGGATATGATTGAGTATAATAAGTTGTACAGGGAGATAATGTATGATCAATAAAGAATCTACCACTTCTAGTAAAAGAAGAGAAATGTCCTATGTGATTCGATAAATGACAACCCAGTAGTCATTGGCCAAGGCAGAATAAAATTAGAAAGGAGTTTTTAATTTGTATTATTTGGAGTTGTGCATTTAAGGATCGAAATACATATAATTAAATAAAATAAGACTTGACAGTAATTACATGTCTTATATTTAATTTGGACATTGTAAGGTGGAAGGATTGAATTGTACGATAACTATTTACTCAAAGGTTCTTTTATGATTAATATTGAAATCTATATTATCTGGAAAGTCGTTGATCGCTAGGGAGGCTTATCCCTATTGTAGAATAACTATTATTTATTTAAATAAATTAATAGTTTAATTTATTTATTTAAATAAGATTAGAATTGTTCTAATTGATTTATTCACAGTCGGTTTAATATGGAGAACCTAAAGGGTCACACCTAAAGGGTAACACCATAAAAGGAAGAATAATTATTTAAGAAGTTCATGTCATAATCATAATAATAAGTTAAGTATATTTAATTTAATCTATGGTGATAGAATAAATTAAATAGCTTAATATTTATTATTTAATATTTTGAAAATATTAAATATAAATTAATAAGAGGAGTCTTATTATTATTATTACTATTATTATTATTTAATTCCTAAAGTAGTTTGGGAATTAATTAATAAAAGTACTCTCATTTATTCCTAATAAGATTATGAGGCTAATTAATTATTCCTAATAAAATTAGGAGCCTAATTAATTAAAGGAGTTTAATTAATTAAAATAAAGCCCAATTCCTTAATTGTTAAGGAGAGTTGCCTACATCTATAAGTAAGAGGAGTCTTATGAAGGGTGTAGAGTGGTTGTTGAATTTTTCACAACAGACATAATTCTAATAGTTAGGAGAGTACACCTTTTTCTATAGAGATAGAAAACTAGGGTTTTGCCAAATACCCATCTTCTTGAATCTTTCTTCTTCCTTGGTGGATCACCTCTAGAGGCCAAACACTTGGGTGTCTAACGTTGATCAAAGAAAGGAACCAAACCCAGTGGATTCAAGTTGAACACGAAAAGGATTGGAGGTGAACTTGTACTTGAGGAAGCTAGGATCTTCAAGGGTATGATTCTTGCTCTTTATCTTTTCGTTTAATTAATAATTGCACATAAAGGATGATCCGAGTATATGGTTTTTACAATTTTAAAACTATTATTTTTCCACGTTTCCGCTTATTTTGTGCAATTTGATTGCGTTCATGAATATTACAAACCTAACATATACAAAATTGGCAACCGATCTAACACACTGTGATGGCAGTGTAGATGAGATGGAAACTTGTTTGTTGGTTGTTTGTGGGGAACCACTCAGAGTACCATATGGACTACTAGTAGAGGAGTGATGTGTGCTGAGTCCTAGAGAAGTTATAAGAAGAAGATAAGAATGCAAAACATCAAAGATGATGAACGTATAAGTAAGACATCTCCGTATGTCATGAAGTCGTAGAACGGTAATGAAAGTGGTCGCGTAAACTTAGGTTGCAAGAACGTGAACCCTAAGTAGTAAAGTTCAGTAAACCAATGCATGAGTCAAATATACATGATTAATTGGTGTATGTGTTTCTTTATGTGTTATAGGGATTGGAATGAGCAGTTCAGCGTAAGCTGTAGCTGTGCATAAGGCAAGTTTCCTAACTTCATTCATATTTTAAATGAATGCTAGTCTCTTAAACTTCTTAGATGTTGAACTTGAGAAGTTTTGTCTATGTGCGAATGTGCCATATTTGTACAAGGTGGTAGAACGTATGAGGCCTTGTGCCACAATGTGAGCACTTCGGTGTTTCTATGAGAAGAACTGTTTTGTGATGTAACTGTTCAGTAAGAGAATGCTCTGTTTATACATGATCCGTTATTGTTAAGTCTGTGCTAATGATTCTAGCTTTATGTAATGTGTATGAAAAAAGGTAGAAGAATGAAAGTATTTTAAAATGAAAGTGAATATTGTTTTTAAAATGATAGGAATCGAGATTATTCCTATTATTCAACCTGTTTTATAACCTTTGTTCGATTATTGAAGTTCTAAAGGAATGTTTAAACTCTTGAAGTTGTTTGTTCAACTACTATGACTTGCTGAGCAATTAAATGCTTACACTTGCTTTAAATGAAAAACATTTTTAGCGAACGATTTTAGAAGAACTTAAAGATCCCGTAAAGATCAAGCTGACCGGTATCCAGATGCAGTGCCATTCAGTATGTGAATGAGCGTAAAGATCAAGCGAAGACTTGTAATGTAGAATAGCTGAGTTAAACTATAGACTAGTTTAATAAACTATTATATATCCTTGGTGGCGGATAAAAGTCACTCGTGTAAGATGAAAAGAATAATGTAATTATCATTATTTATAAAGAACAAGGTTATAAGATATTAGAAACTGGGAATTGAGAATGTTTGTTGTTATATTTCAGTATATAATGATGTATGTTTGGATGAATGGTGTACTCATGACGTACAGAATCCGGGTGTGAAGATAGACCAAATTTCGGGGCGTTACAAATTCACTAACATATTATCAATGATCAACTTTCAAATTTCATACATATCTCATATGCAATTCATATATATGTATCAACATTCTCATAGCATAATATAGCTCAACTAACAGTTATAGAATTCATATATCATATAGGAACTGAAAGACTTGCCTGATTCGTAGTTTATCAACTACGACTTAACTGCTTATAGTTATCCGCACTTCGTGTATTCTTACACAGTTATATAATCATGGATTTATATCCATTAGTCATATATTCATACATTCTCAATGTAATAATAATGTTACATTGTTTCCTAACTAGGTTCATAAAACCTACATTTCACTTTCTCATCATATTCTTCGAATAGCTAGGTACGTATAGGTATACCTTAACCACTCGTACTTGACATCAACATTCATATATATTTATCACATACTTGACTCGCTATGTGTTTGACACATTTAAAACTCATATAGGTAAGTTCAAATGTACGCATAAACGTCTAACTTAGTTGTAACTTCATACAACATCGCATATCCTATATTTTCATAAGCCAAATCAGATTTATAATTTCAAACAATGTATCATTGCTTTATATCTTGAAAACATTCCTCTGGACTTAACATTTGAAAGTCCTATTTAAAATTCATCTTTATCACATAACATGCTTCTTACATATTACATAGCATATTGGTCACATATTACAAGTTAAAGAAATCATATAAGCATGCCTCGAACTTCAGATCAAAAACAGAAACTATTCATGATGATCGGCAGATTCGCCAGCAGCATTGCATACTGCCTAGGCTAGGGGCTTAGGGACAACCGCTTCTGTCCCCTCAGCCAAACCAAGGTTGAGCTTTTATGTTTTGGGTTTCATCCCTCTTTTTAGTATACTAGAATATTAACACATAGCAAGCATACATTTTAAGAGATCTTGGACTTTCTTAGAGTCATATCTATAATAACCCGATATTTCTATATAATTAAATCAAAAATTTTGCGTATAAATTTTTTTTAAAAGGTGAGAATGCGTGCAAGGTAATGTGTATGTATTTTTGTGATGAATATAAAATATATTTATTACATGAATGATTACGAATAATTTTATTTTAGATTTATTACTTATTATAAAGTATATTTTTATAATAATTAATTTTATAGTAGAAGTGTTTTTATTAAATTATTTTCCATAAAATATGATTTTATATTATTTAAATAATATATAAAATGATTATAGAATTATTGTAATAACTATTTTATTGTATGAATTTATTTGATTTGGTTAAGTTATTTATTTTAACTTAATTAATGATGTTGTATATGAAAGATAAATCAGATATGGAATCTAAACCCTAATTTTTGGATTTGGAATAAAGAAAGAGAATTATAATATAATATTAATTATATTTCAGTGCTATAAATATGTGCTGTATATGTGTGAACTAATAATGGTTGGTCAATTATGGGGTATAATGACCAAACCATAGCATTAATTTGTTTAACCCTATTTTGAAATTCAAATGGGAGATTCAAGACTGTGTAGTGATTATGTTATCTAAATAATGACATGTATTATAGAATTTAGTCTTAATTAGGGAAAACCCTAATTATTATAAACCCTAATTAATATTTAGAGACTCTAAATGATTAGAAACCCTAATTCGAAAGTCATTTACGACTTTAAGAAATTGTTATGTCATTTTGTAATCATGATACTATGATAATATGTCTAATGACAGGTATTATGCTTAATTAGGGAAAACCAAAATTATTAAGAAACCATAAATCTTAAAATTAGAAACCCTAATTAGAAATTTGTAACCCTAATTTCTATTGTAGGCCCTAATTACTAAATTAGTAATATTAATAATAATTTATGAAACTTAAACCTAAATTTTTATGTTTTATGTAATTAGGAAACCTAAATTAATTTAGAAACCCTAATTGATAATTTTAGAGACTAAAAATTTTATTTTTAAACCTAATTAGAAATCCTAAAATTTTTATGCTAAACCTTAGGGTTAAAACCTAAGGGTCAAACCCTAAGGGTTTACCATGTTATATGTTTGCCATTAAAATCATAAGGCTAATGACTATTATACCCCCTTTTGTATAATTGAAGCTTGCTTGTAAATCTAGCTAAAATATGAAGTTGTTGGCCAACTCTTGACCAACCCATGTGCTCTAAATAATTAGCAAATCAGCCTATAGATCAGCCACTTCATTACATGTTATATATATATATATATATATATAATTGGAGAGAGAAAATTCATTTTCAAGCCCTTTTGTGCAACCATTACTCCACCAACTCTCTCTCCCCCAAAACCCACGAATTTTTATTACATATCACTCTCATAAACAAGCCCTATCACTTCCATAAACAGATCAGTAGCTAAGATTCAAGATTTGTTCATGTAAGGTATAAAACCCTAACTTATAATCTGACCCTTGATCTTGTGTTAGATGTTAATTTTTTGTGTTAAATATGTTTTATGGAGTCTAATTAAGTGATCTGGGTTGATAGATGTTAGATCCATAAAATTTATAAGCTCAGATCTAGTGTTTTACAAAATCTGAAAAAATTTAAAATGAGTCTAACAACCAAATGTCAGACCCTGTAAATCTTTGTCAGATAATGATTTTGTGTGTTTTATGTTTTATATTTGTAGTATGTCATATGGTCTGTGATCTAGAAGTGGAATCATGGTTATTTCATGATCAGATTTCATTGTATTGTTGTTCAAACCTAGTTTACCGAGCATGACCAAGCAATTTCTAGGTAACCCAGAAATCTTTAGGCAGCGTCTGACAAGATTTTCTAAGCTTTTGATCTGTCAGGTTTTTATGTGGTTTGATGTTATGTTTGTATCTAGGTTGTAACCTGCTATATGTACTATAGAATCATGGCCTTATATTCCTTAAACAACATACGGATCTATTATGGTGTATGGTCAAACTAGGCCATCCGGTCATAGTTTCTGTTTTCTAGAAATTCCAGAAAATGTAAGAACAAAGTTTCTGACAGCCTTTGACCAAATCATAACTTGTGATTTTGATATCGTTGAACTTGTATATTGATTCCTATATGTTCCTTGTCATGTTTAGTACATAATTAGACCATGAAAACAACAAAGGAATGACCAGAACCTAGATTAAATCGAGCTTCAAAATGGCACTATGAGGCTGACTGGGTTTCGGGGTTACCGAGAAAACGCAGGCACCATCTAACAATGGTTTTAAAGGCTCAGATCTTACATCTAAGTTGTTGTGTGACCAAGGTGATAGATGGTAATTGTAGTACTACATGTATATTACAATAGTGAAGTCTTAGATTGGCCAGATCAAGCATGAACAGAAAATTTAAGTCGGTCAAAGGGAGCCCCTTGATCACTGGCATGTCATTGTTCTTCATGCTCAAGAACACCTATAGCGATGGTTCTGTCGCTATAGGCAACCTTTAGCGACATTTAATTTCTGAAAATTATATTTTTATTAAATAATTAAAGAAAATTAGTTTTTAATTATTAAAAATAAAAAATAAATTACTAAAAATTATTTTAAAGCCTAAAAATTAGTTTTTAATAATTTTAATATATTTCATAAATATTTAATATTTTGGAATATTAAAGGTATTTAATTTATTTAATTATTATATTAAATAAATTATTTAAAAATGATTTTATTACTTGAAAAATCATTTAAAAGGGATATAAATGAATTAAAACTATTTTTAAGTTATAATTAATAACTTTTAATATTTTGATAAGTAATGCATTAATAATTAAATATTAATGGTAATTATTTAAAAATGATTTTAAATATTTTAAAAATCATTTAAGGGTGATATTAATACTTTAAAAGTATTTTAAGTTATTATTAATAACTTTAAAATTTTAGCAATGGTTTCATTAATAGTTTAATATTAATTAAATATTAATGATAATAGAATTATTTAATATTTAAATCATTTAATAATGATTCCGGTGTTTGAAAAATCATGAGAAATTATAATAATTGTTTAAAAATTAGTATAAGTTGTTTAAAAATAATTTGACCGATGTTTAAGTTATTTAGAACTTTAGTATAGAGTCTTAGACTCGATAATTACCCGATAAAGCTGTCAGTAAACCGACATATTTTTTGAAATTGATCTAGACTTAGATAAATTGTTTGTATATGTGTCTGTTTGTAATCCAATGACTGTTAAACATGTGTGACAATGTGATTAGGTTATGTGTTGACTACAATAAGCATTATTATGTGTTACGATATGTTATTCTAATTGGTAAAATGATCTTATCAATGATAGGTTTCGGTATAAAAGATAAAACTAAGTTGCGTATTGTAAGCAGCAGACCAGGAAAGTATCCTACCTTTGCATTTCCTTTATGCAATGGACATAAGTAAGAAAGTTTCAAAATTATATTATTATTGTGGCAGATTATTAACCCTATTGATATATATATATATATATATATATATATATATATTATATCCGATCATTATTTATTAGTACAGTATTATTGTATAATTTAGATATTTATTTACGTTCATTAATTTCTAAATATGGTTATACAAGTGTCCCCAATTGGATAATCATTGTATTTAATCACATGTTGATATATATACTTATTAAATTCCATTATGTATACCTTAATTAAAAGTCGTCTAGCTATTTGACCTATCTAGACACATATTTAGAAATATCGTTGAATATGATAAAACTTTATTGTATCCAATCGAATTTTTTTGGTTCGGATTCCCGACTAAGTATGAATATCCCGAACATGGGAATAATTTTTGTGCGCCTAAGGCGGATAGAGTGAACGATAATATCGTTCTTGCATGTAGTATTGATCAATAGAGGGCACATTGGGATGATCACCCTCGCGCCCGTAAGTTATGATGGTTTGCGGATGAAGTTCTGCTAAACCTTATCGAAAATTGAAAACAAAGTTCATAGTCTGTCGATTACCCTATATATATATATATAGTCAATACGTAGTTTCAAAAATTTGATATAGAATTGTTATGTTATTATTATTGGTTCAGTTTACTTCACAACTGTTGATTCGTTGTAGAAGTATCGTTCAAAGAAAACATTTAACCCTTTCAGCTAATATTTATAATTGCTATCACTTGTTGGGCACTCAAATGCTCATCCTTGCTTAATTTAAATGTTTTCAGCTAAGTGTGAGCAACTGGAAGGTTTGGCCAAGAACAAGGGGAAAAGGAAAGCAAACAGAATAAGTGTTATGGTATTCTATGTAATAGTTAGGCATTATTAATACAATGATATGTATTCTTTATCATGTAATGAAATATAGTAAAGGTTGCATACTTGGGATTAGACTCTGATATATGTAAATTATGTTCGATATTTATATTATATTGTTATTATTATTAGTATTATTTCTGCTCATAGAAATGGTATCGTAAAGCACCGAGTTCGGGTTTCAAGTACCTGAATTTGGGGGCGTTACAATATGGTATCAGAGCTTTAGGGTTAAAAACCTTAGATGGGATAGACCTTAGGCTATAACCTTGGGATAGGGGGGAAACGTTGAACATTCAAATAACTCATATAGAGTATAAAAGGAGATGAAATGAATAAATTCATCGTAAAAGAAAATAAAAGATAACTTATATAAAAAAACTATTATTTGTTGTGTGTATATATTATGTGCTAATCAAGATTTTTTGTGTGTAGATGTCAAGTGGTAAAGGATTAAGATACCCTCAGATCGTAAAGAAGGAGTCAGCCTTCATAACCGAGCCAATGTCAAAGCTAATAGCTGAAATAGAGGCTCATTTTAAAAGTAACCTTGTTAAAGTAGATATTGTGGAAAAGTATAGTATCGGACCCAGAAACGATAGTATAACTGATAGGTAGAGTATAGTTAAAGAATATATGGTCAAGCTCGAGTTCTTAAACTCATATGTGTGTGGTGAGTTCTTAAAATGTGTGGTAAGTTTGATGAACTTGGTATTGTTAGGTGTGAATGGATTATTGAGGATAATGGGAATATATAGATTACTAAGCAAATGGTCCTTAGTGAAGGCATAAGAAATAGATAGTATTAGTATTACTTGAATATGTATGATTCTATGATGCATATACGATAAGTATGTATGTGTAATGTAACATTTTGTATAAGTTGTGGCAGCGATTCCCGACTTTTGAGTCACAAAGGGATAGCGGATGTTTAAAGCAGTATGTGCTATAGTATGTCAAGTGCTATGAATATTAATTTATGTTGAAGTAATAAAATAAGTTGGTATAAAGATTTTGGTTATTTATCTGAACAATGGTTAATACAGTAAACCAAATTTTCAAAATCTAATATTTTGAATACATGATTATATGAATAGATAATTTCACGTTATATGTTAAACGTATACGATAAGGCTTAGAATGTAAGTTAATAAGGTATAATTTATGATAATGTCACCAAGACAAAAATGAAACCAACGGACAGAAGAACCTGTCAACAATGCTGAAAGACAAACAGGCCCGATATAGAATTTTACGATTATGGTCGCTCAAGATATGCAGAAAGGAATACTAGCCGCGAAAAATCAGTCAGATAATCGATTAGCGAACTTCAAAGACTTCAAGGCGGTCGTACTGCCAGGAATTAGAGGATCAACTGACCCTGTAGAAGCATTTGTGATAGCTAGGGTAACGGAGGGGGAAAAGACATCTTTTTTCACCTATACAATGAAAGTAGAGGCGAATTTTTGGTGGGAGACAAATCAAGCTAGAGCCGGAGAAAGGAGTAATGGTAATAGGACTGGAAAAAGGAAAGGAGATAATTTTAGGAATACCAAAAATAGGTTAGGAGGTGGAAAGAAACAGGTTATGCAGTGTGGAAATTGTGGATAAAATCACTCGGAAGAGTGTCTTCAAGGTAAGTTTGTGTGTTACAAGTGCGGGCAGAAGGGACATATCTCTCCCAACTGCCTCAATCGTAGAGTGAACAGTGGGTGTTTCAAGTGTGGATCAATGGAGCATAAGGTGGAAGACTGTCCAAGAAGGAGAAGGGAGGCAAGGAATGTGAATGCAGGACCAACTTCAACAAACGAACCAACAGAACAAACCGCAAGAGTCTTCAACATGATCGTTCAAGATACCGTGGCAGATGGGGATGCAACTCCAGGTATTATTCGTATAACTTTTATTTTCTGATATATGATTTTCTTATATATATAATAAATTATTTTATAAAGATATTTTGAAGGAGGAAATTGAGTTCTATTAGAAATCAATTTTCCGTTTAATTAGATAGATAAGCTTTATGCTGAGTAGTTAAAGATCGATTCGATTAATTATGATCAAGATCTACTTGCAATGACTGTGTATGCTATGTACCCTTGTATGTATAGGTTTTGAAATGGTGATTCCGGGGACGGAATCTTTATAAGGGAGGGTGAATGTAATAACCCGATATTTTTTATATAATTAAATCAGAAATTTTGCGTATAATTTTTTTTTTTAAAGGTGAGAATGTGTGCAAGGTAATGTGTATGTATTTTTGTGATGAATATAAAATATATTTATTACATGAATGATTACGAATAATTTTATTTTAGAATTATTTCTTATTATAAAGTGTATTTTTATAATAATTAATTATATAGTAGAAATGTTTTTATTAAATTATTTTCCATGAAAATATATTTTATATTGTTTAAATAATATATGAAATTATTATTGAATTATTATAATAACTATTTTATTGTATGAATTTATTTCAGATTGGTTAATTTATTTATTTTTAACTTAATTAATAATGTTGTATATGAAAGATAAATCAGATATGGAATCCAAACCCTAATTTTGGATTTGGAATAAGGAGAGAGAATTATAATATAATATTAATTATATTTCAGTGCTATAAATATGTGTTGTATATGTGTGGACTGATAATGGTTGGTCAATTATGGTGTATCATGACTAAACCTTAGCATTAATTTGTTTAACCCTATTTTAAAATTCAAATGGGAGATTCAAGACTGTGTAGTGATTGTGTTATCTGAATAATGACATGTATTATAAAATTTAGTCTTAATTAGGGAAAACCCTAATTATTATAAATCCTAATTAATATTTGGAGACTCTAAAAGATTAGAAACCCTAATTCGAAAGTCATTTATGACTTTAAGAAATTGTTATGTCGTTTTGTAATAATGATACTGTGATAATATGTCTAATGACAGGTATTATGCTTAATTAGGGAAAACCCTAATTATTAAGAAACCCTAAATCTTAAAATTAGAAACCCTAACTAGAAATTTATAACCCTAATTTCTATTGTAGGCCCTAATTACTAAATTAGTAATATTAATAATAATTTGTGAAACTTAAACCTAAATTTTTTTGTTTTATGTAATTAGGAAACCTAAATTAATTTAGAAACCCTAATTGATAATTTTAGAGACTAAAAATTTTATTTTTAAACCTAATTAGAAATCCTAAAATTTTTAAGCTAAACCTTAGGGTTAAAACCTAAGGGTCAAACCCTAAGGGTTTACCATGTTACATGTTTGCCATTAAAATCATAAGGCTAATGAATATTATACCCCCTTTTGTATAATTGAAGCTTACTTGTAAATCTAGCTAAAATATGAAGTTGTTGGCCAACTCTTGACCAACCCATGTGCTCTAAATAATTAGCAAATTAGCCTATAGATCAGCCACTTCATTACATGTTATATATATATATATAACTGGAGAGAGAAAACTCATTTTCAAGCCCTTTTGTGCAACCATTACTCCACCAACTCTCTCTCCCCGAAAACCCACGAATTTTTATTACATATCAGTCTCATAAACAAGCCCTATCACTTCCATAAACAGATCAGTAGCTAAGATTCAAGATTTGTTCATGTAAGGTATAAAACCCTAACTTATAATCTGACCCTTGATCTTGTGTTAGATGTTAAGTTTTTTGTGTTAAATATGTTGTATGGAGTCTAATTAAGTGATCTGGGTTGATAGAAGTTAGATCCATAACATCTATAGGCTCAGATCTAGTGTTTTACAAAATCTAGAAATATTTTAAAATGAGTCTGACAACCAAATGTCAGACCCTGTAAATCTTTGTCAGATAATGATTTTGTGTGTTTTATGTTTTATATTTGTAGTATGTCATGTGGTCTGTGATCTAGAAGTGGAATCATGGCTATTCCATGCTCAGATTTCATTGTATTGTTAGTCAAACCTAGTTGACTGAGCATGACCAAGCGATTTCTGGGTAACCCAGAAATCCTTAGGCAGCGTCTGATAAGAATTTCTAAGCTTTTGATCTGTCAGGTTTTATGTGGTTTGATGTTATGTTTGTATCTAGGTTGTAACCTGCTATATGTATTATAGAATCATGACATTATATTCTTTAAACAACATACGAATCTAGTGTGGTGTATGGTCAAACTAGGCCATTTGGTCATAGTTTCTGTTTTCTAGAAATTCCAGAAAACGTAAGAACAAAGTTTCTGACACCCTTTGACCAAATCATAACTTGTGATTTTGGATATTGTTGAACTTGTATATTGATTCCTATATGATCCTTGTCATATTTACTACATAATTAGACCATGAGAACAACAAAGGAATGACCATAACCTAGATTAAATCGAGCTTCAAAATGGCACTATGAGGCTGACTGGGTTTTTGTGTTACCTAGAAAATCCAAGCACCGTCTGACAATGGTTTTAAAGGCTCAGATCTTGCATCTGAGTTGTTGTGTGACCAAGGTGATAGATGGTAATTGTAGTACTATATGTATATTACAATAGTGAAGTCTTAGATTGGCCAGATCAAGCATGAACAGAAAATTTAAGTCGATCAAAGGGAGCCCCTTGATCACTGGCATGTCAGTGTTCTTGAGGCTCAAGAACACCTATAGCGACGGTTCTGTCGCTATAAGCAACATTTAGCGACATTTAATTTCTGAAAATTATATTTTTATGAAATAATTAGAGTAAAAAAGTTTTTAATTATTAAAAATACAAAATAAATTACTAAAAATTTATTTTAAAGCCTGAAAATTAGTTTTTAATAATTTTTAATATATTTCATAAATATTTAATATTTTTAGAATATTAAAGGTATTTAATTTATTTAATTATTATATTAAATAAATTATTTAGAAATAATTTTATTACTTGAAAAATTATTTAAAATTATATTATGGTATAGTAAAATATTTTAAGTTATTTTTAATGACTTTTAATATTTTGTGATAAATTTCATTAATAAATTAATTTTAATGATAATTAAGTTATTTAATAAATGTATTAAATAAATTATGAAAAATATAATTAATGATTTAAAAATTATATAAAAATGATTTAAAGATTATAAAATATTTGAAGTTATAAAATATAACTTTTGATATTTTGTCATGAAAAATATTAATATTTTAATATTAATGATATTAGATTTATTTACTATTTATATTAAATAAATTAGTTTAAAAATGATTTTAATATTAGAAAAAACATTTTAAATGAAAATAAAGAGTTTAAGAATATTTTAAGTTATAAAATATAACTTTCAATATTTAAAGGTAAATTTCATATTAAATGATATTTGATTTATTTAATAATTATATTAAATAAATAGTTTAAAAATAGTTTTATTAATTTAAAAATCATTTAAAAGGGATATAAATGAATTAAAAATATTTTAAGTTATAATTAATAACTTTTAATATTTTGATAAGTAATGCATTAATAATTAAATATTAATGGTAATTATTTAAAATGATTTTAAATATTTTAAAAATCTTTTAAGGGTGATATTAATAATTTAAAATTATTTTAAGTTATTATAAATAACTTTAAGATTTTAGCAATGGTTTCATTAATAGTTTAATATTAATTAAACATTAATGATAATAGAATTATTTAATATTTAAATCATTTAATAATGATTCCGGTGTTCGAAAAATCATGAGAAATTATAATAATTGTTTAAAAATTAGTATAAGTTGTTTAAAAATAATTTGACCGATGTTTAAGTTATTTAGAACTTCAGTATAGAGTCTTAGACTCGATAATTACCCGATAATGCTGTCGGTACACCGACATGTTTCAGAAATTAATCTAGACTTTGATAAATTGTCTGTATATGTGTCTGTTTATAATCCAATGACTATTAAACATTTGTGACAATGTGATTAGGTTATGTGTTGACTGCAATAAGTAGTATTATGTGTTATGATATATTATTCTAATCGATAAAATGATCTTATCAGTGATAGGGTTCGGTATAAAAGTTAAAACTAAGTTGCGTATTGTAAGTAGCAGACCATGCAAGTATCCTATCTTTGCATTTCCTTTATGCAATGGACATAAGTAAGAAAGTTTCAGAATTATATTATTATTGTGCCAGATTATTAACCCTATTGATATATATATTATATCCGATCATTATTTATTAGTACAGTATTATTGCATAATTCAGATATTTATTTTTGTTCGTTAATTTCTAAATATGGTTATACAAGTGTCCCCACTTGGATAATCATTGTATTTAATCACATGTTGATATATATACTTATTAAATTCCATTATGTATACCTTAATTAAAAGTCGTCTTAGCTATTTGACCTAGCTAAACACATATTTAGAAATATCGTTGAATATGATAAAACTTTATTGTATCCAACCGAATTGTTTTGGTTCGGATTCCCGATTAAGTATGAACATCCTGAACATGGGAATAATTTTTGTGTGCCTAAGGCGGATAGAGTGAACGATAATATCATTCTTGCATGTAGTATTGATCAATACAGGGCACATTGGGATGATCACCCTCGCACCCGTAAGTTATGACGGTTTGCGGATGAAGTTCTGTTAAACCTTATCAAAAATTGAAAACAAAGTTCATAGTCTGTCTACTACCCTATATATATAGTCAATACGTAGTTTCAAAATTTTGATATAGAATTGTTATGTTATTATTATTGGTTCAGTTTACTTCACAACTGTTGATTCGTTGTAAGAGTGTTTTACAAAGAAAACATTTAACCCTTTCAGCTAATATTTATAATTGCTATTACTTGTTGGGCACTCAAATGCTCATCCTTGCTTAATTTAAATGTTTTTAGCTAAGTGTGAAAAAAGGAAAGCAAACAGAATAAGTGTTATGGTATTCTATGTAATAGTTAGGCATTATTAATACAATGATATGTATTCTCTATCATGTAATGAAATATAGTAAAGGTTGCGTACTTGGGATTAGACTCTGATATATGTAAATTAAGTTCAATATTTATATTATTGTTATTATTATTAGTATTATTTCGGCTCATAGAAATGGTATCGTAAAGCACCGAGTTCAGGTTTCATGTACCTAAATTTGGGGGCGTTATAATATCAAGTCCACTTTTATAATATGTCTCTAGTTGGAAATTTCTATGAAGTTAAGGCCAATTAAGTTAACGAAATCATGAGGTTAACTATATTATACATCTATTCATATGAGAAGGTTATATCATGCAACCTCGAAAGTATTCACATCATTTATACATAACTAGTTTCGTCCATCACTTTAAAACATGCTTAAACTCATGCTTGGTTAGTTATTAATATACCCAACACATACGAATCATATTTAGAGACTTAATAAACACAAACATGACATCTTAGATCTTTAAAATCTATCTACTCATACTTAATGTAACATGATTTAAAAACATTTTCAAGTTTGCCTTTGAAGTCATTTTAAACTTGAACGATGCAATTTAACACATACAAGACAACTTTAAAGCTCTTATCATATGTAATTAAGGCATGTTAACATCTTCACAAGATCAAAATGTACATCATGTAGTATTCATGCATACTTTCTTTGATATATCAAGCTTTTTATTTAAAATATTTTCTAACACAAAGCCTAACAAGTTGGTCATGAATTCAATAACTATAATTCTTAACTCATGCTCATTTACGTCTAAGTAGTATGTTAATATTCACGTTCAAAGTTCGTATTTTCATTTAGTAAAACTTACTAATAAGTCTAACATGATCATGTTTCATTATGAAATCCATATACGTAAGTTAGTATGTCCAACATGCATTTCAAAACCATACTACCATGCTTGTAAGATCAGAATATCAAAATGAATATAATAAGTCAATGTCCATTTTGAACTCTAAGTTTCCATTAGCATGTTATTAATGTCATTTAGTATGCTAAATTACTTCACTTACTATACATTCTGCTTGCATGCTTACGTACAATGAAATCAGACCACACTAATATGTCTTTAAGTTAGAATTTTAAGTAACACATGGTCTATTGAGTTTGCATATTGAAAACTCAAGTTTTCTTTTGAAATTAAGCTAGGTGAGTGATTATATGAAAGCCAACATAACTAGTATATCAAGAATTGAAATAAGCTTAACTAAGTTGTATTAGCATGCTCCATAAACTAGATATCACAACAAAACAACCACCAAAATATGCAGAGGGGCGCGAGTGCGCGCCATTTGTCCTAGGGATACACGCGGCTGTGCGGCTCCCGTTCCAGTCCAGATACTTCCCAGCCTCGGCAGATAACAAGCCAACTACCAATTCTTCACTAATTCCACTGTAACCAAGCCGCATTGCATACTAAACATGTTAATAAGCCTATATAACAACTACATAAGTGTTCTACAACCCAATCACAATTCAACTTGATAAAATCAAGAAATTGTTAATTCAAGAATGGAAATTTTGACAGAAACCAAAAATGAAGAACAAGAAGAAATCTTATACCTCTGTAATTAGCTTGCTAATTCACACTTCTTCCACTGATGGGTATGTAATTACTTGCTCTATATATGCTCTCAACTTCACACTTAAGCAATTCTCAGCAATGAAAAATGGAGAAGGAGAGTCCATATTTATAGAAAAAGAATTACACAGACATTGCAATTCCCCACTAAATCAAACCAATGGATTGAAGGATTGCATGAAGGTTAAGAGAGAGTTGGTATATAGTTGCTGAAGATTATCATGACAACCACTCCCCCCATGATCATGAGCTAGAAGGAGCTTGGAAGAAGAAAAAGAAAATAGGCCTTAGCCTTTTTACTGAACACGTGAATGAGAAATGGGTCTCTAAATTTGGGACAACCCAAATACTCAGCATTCGTGCACACTTAAGCTACACACTCTTATGTTATATTTATATACATATCATCCATACATGGGTTATATCTTAATGTCACAATATAATTTACATAATTAATTTTTCAAGGTAGTAGATGTGATATGACAATGTAACATACATAATATATGTACATTTTATTTTAATGTATACCCACATACATATTGTCACATACACATTTCATGATGTATTTATAACATATAGTTCCAATATGTTCAATCACATTGATTCATACAATATAGTTTAATAAAACTTAATATAGGGTTCCTATATATAGTATAGTCACATAAGTGTCACACTACACTATATAATATAGTTGTATTCCATATATTTTATATTTTTAATTATTGTACACTTGCACATAACAGTCAATATAATCTTATTATATTAATAACTTACTTATTTGTTTTAGCGGAAGAGGGTAAAGCTGAAACGAGATTGAAAACTGTTATGAACGTCCACTTTTGACGCACTGATTGAGCTACCTAATGAACCCGAATTGGGTAATTCGTATTTTTAAAAATAGTCTTACATACCATGTATAACATATCCAAAATCGAGATTAATCGGAGTTATGAGCAATGCGTTAGAAAATCGCAAAGTGAGCTATTGAAAATTAGTATAAACCAAGTCCCACATCGACTAAGTTGAGAACTTCACCATTTTCTAAACCTATAAATAGAAGGGCTTGGCCTTTGTTTCATTCACCAACAATAAGGCCTCCAATTTTTTGAGAAAGGCTTTGTTGTGGGAGAACTTTTTATAAAGATCTCCTTAGTTAAATTTTGGGCGTGGAAGTGCGTATTCAATCATGGAATTAGTATTTAGGGTATGTTTCTTATTTAATTTTTGTAATGTTATTATTTTTAATTGTTAGTTAAAGTTTGAATTTTTGAAGTTTAGTTAGTGTTGTTAATAAACTAGTTAGTTTACTATGTTTATTTTGGCTTAGAATTGGTTATGTAAATGAGTTATTTGTGATGACTTTTAATATTTTGTGATGAATTTCATTAATTAATTATTATTAATGATATTAAAGTTATTTAATGATTATATTAAATAATTTAGTTTAAAAAATGATTTTAATATTATAAAAATCATTTTAAATGAAAATAAGGTATTTAAAAATATTTTAAGTTATAAAATATAACTTTTAATATTTAAATGATAATTTCATTAATAATTAAATATTAATGATATTAAGATAATATTAATGATATTTAGTTTATTTAATAATTATTATTAAATAAATAGTTTAAAAATGGTTTTACTTATTTAAAAACCATTTAAAGAGGATATTAAGGATTTAAAAATATTTTAAGTTATAATTAATGACTTTTAATATTTGGATAAATAGTACATTAATGGTAATTATTTAAAAATGATTTTTATTGTTTTAAAAATCATTTAAGGGTAATATAAATGTTTTAAAAATAGTTTGAGTTATTATAAATAACTTTTATATTTTTAGCGATGGTTTCATTAATAGTTTAGTATTAATTAAACTATTAATGATAATGGAATTGTTTAATGTTTAAATCATTTAATTATGATTAGATAATTGAAAGTTATAATAAGCCAAACTAGTCGATTTGAGAACCGATTATGAAGTTCTAAATTTGAAGAAGAACACCTATAGTAATGAGTTATATCACTATAGGCCCTTTAGTAATGATTTGAATTATTTTAAATTTTTCAATTTAAAAATTTCAAAATGATTAAAAATTAAGATGTCGATATTTACAGATGTTGAGGTATAAAATAAGAGTCTTAGACTCAGATTTACCCGATAAAGTTGTGATGCAGCAAACAAATGTCGAATCTCTATAATAGAAAGAAAAGGCTACTATAAGAGCATGGATGAGATATTTGAAAAATGTATAAAAATATTTCAAGTATAGAATAGGAACTAAAAGTATGATCATTGTGATTATGTGATTAGACTATGTGTTGTTGTAATAGCATAGATCTTATGTGTTAAGATATATTGTTCTAATCGAACGAATGATCTGATTATTGGTAGGTTGTGATAAAGAGATAAAACCTAAGTTGAGATTTGTAATCAGCGAATCAGGCAAGTATCTTACCTTTGCATTTCCTTTATGCAATGGACATGAGTAAGAAGTTTCAGAATTATTCTATTTCTGTGCAGTTATATGTACGCTTTGATTATCAACATGTTAGCTCGTATATATATTACATTAAGTTGATTTCTAAATGGTTATACAAGTGTCCCCACTTGGATAATCATGGCATTTATTCACATGTTGATACACCTTTGTCAATTACCCGTATATATATATGTTGAATTACATATTATTGTTGAGCAAGATTAAAAACCTTTGGGTTTGGAACCAGGCATGTATGAACATCCCTATATGGGAGGATTTTTGCGCCCAAGGCGGATAGAGTGAGCGATAAATTTCGTTCAAGTTATGTAGTATTGATCAATACAGGGTACAACGGAGCTGATCACCCTCCGTGCCCGTAAGCTAGAGCGGTTTGCGGATGGATTTCTGCCAAACCTTTTCGAAAATGAAAAGAATGTTCATAGTATGATTCTTAAACCCTATTCATGGGTAGAGCCAGAGCCAAATTTAAATAATTTGGAAGAGATTTGTTATGTGAATTTTTTATCAGTACAGATTACTTCACAACTTTCGATTCGTTGTAGAAGTGTTATGTAAAGAGAATACTTATATTCTTTCAGCTTATATATATAATTGCTATTACTTGCTGGGCACTCAAATGCTCATCCTTGCTTAAATTAAATGTTTTCGATTATGTATGAGCAACTTTGAAGGCTCGAGAGCGCGAACAAAGGAAAAGGAAAGGCGATCGAATAAGTGTGTATCATGAGTTAATGGTTATAGTTGTATTGGTATCTATTCAAGTATTATAAGGAATGTATTTGAAGGTCACGTACCTGGGGAAGTAAACTTTGATGTATGTAAATTAAGTTCGAATGTATTATTATTTTAGTATTATTCAGCTTAAAGAAATGGTATCGTGGAGAACCGAGTTCGGGTTTCAAGTACCTGGATTTGGGGTCGTCACAAGAAGTGTGACATCTACATAGACCATAAGAGTCTGAAGTATATTTTCACTCAAAAAGACCTAAATATGCAGCAAAGAAGATGGATGGAATTGATAAAGGATTACGATTGCAAGATCTTTTATCATCCAGGCAAAACAAATGTTATTGCAGATGCCTTGAGTAGGAAAGGCCGAGAGAAATTGTTGTTGTTAACCGATAAGGAGGAGCTCATTTCAGCAATGGCAAGGCTAGAGTTGGAAATCAATTTTCCAAAAGATTTTGATGAAAAATTATACCAGATGGAAGCCAGTCAAACTTTAGTAGACAAAGTGAAGAACACTCAACTACAAGATGAAGAATGCAGAAAAATAAAAGAAAGTGTGGTCGAAGGAAAAGAAGTGAAGTTCAAGGTTGATACTGAGGGAATGCTGAGATTCGAGGGACGAATTTGGGTTCCAGCAGTACAGGATATTAAAGAAGACATCTTAACGGAAGCTCATAGCTCAAGATATTCGATTCATCCGGGAAGTAAGAAGATATATAAAGATTTGCGGTGACATTTTTGGTGGCCAAATATGAAAAGAGACGTTGCAGAATGCGTTGCAAAGTGCTTGACATGTCAGAAAGTGAAGGCCGAGCATCAAAGACCAAGTAGATTACTTCAACCGTCGGAAATACCGGAATAAAAATGGGAGCATATCACAATGGATTTTGTGGTAGGCCTTCTAACGACTCAGAAAGGATGTGATGCGATATGGGTGATAGTGGACAGACTGACAAAATTTGCACACTTTTTGCCAATAAAGATTAGATTTAATCTTGATCAGCTGGCGAAATTATATGTTAACGAGATCGTGTCTAGGCATGGAGTTCCAATATCTATAGTGTCAGATCGAGACCCGAGGTTCACATCAAATTTCTGAAAGAGACTACAAGAATGCATGTGAATGCAATTGAAGATGAGTACAACATATCATCCGCAAACCGATGGGCAAAGCGAACGAACAATTCAGACGCTAG
Organism: Panax ginseng; assembly: GCA_020205605.1. Lineage (NCBI taxonomy): Eukaryota > Viridiplantae > Streptophyta > Magnoliopsida > Apiales > Araliaceae > Panax > Panax ginseng. The sequence continues at coordinate 83,860,264 of CM035139.1, read as the reverse complement.
AAGATATGCTTAGAGCGTGCATCATGGATTTCAAAGGAAACTGGGATGATCATCTACCGTTGGTGGAATTTGCATACAATAACAGTTACCATGCAAGCATTGGTATGCCGCCATACGAGGCATTATACGGCAGAAAATACAGAACTCCACTATGCTGGGATGAAGTTGGTGAACGTCAACTGTTAGGACCAGAACTGGTACAGCATACCGCTGAAGTTGTCAAACTCATCAGAACAAGACTAGTAGCTGCTCAAGATCGACAGAAAAAGTATGCTGATCAACACAGGCAGAGTTGTGAATTGGAAGCAGAAAAATTCGTGTTCCTGAAAGTTTCTCCTTGGAAGGGGAAAATTCGATTCGGCAAGAAGGGAAAGCTAAGCTCAAGGTTTATTGGACCTTTCGAAATTCTACGCAGAGTGGGAGAAGTGGCTTACGAGGTAGCTTTACCTCCATAATTAGAACATGTGCATAACATTTTTCATGTGTCGGTGTTGCGACCGTATAAACCCGATTACAAGCATGTGATCGAGTATGAACCGTTGTAGTTCAGTAAAGATTTATCTTATAAAGAGATTCCTATCCAAATAGTCGACATGAAAGAATAAGTGCTCAGGAATAAAGTGATACCTTCTGTGAAGGTGATATGGAGGAACCACAATGTCGAGGAGGCTACGTGGGAACTCGAAGCTGATATGACGAAGAATTACCCTGAGTTATTTGTTTAGTATGTGTCTTCGATTCTGGGGACAGAATCTTTATAAGAAGGAGAGAATGTGACGATTTGATTGTTTGAATTGTGATTCTAGGGACAAAATCCTTGTAAGGAGGGAATGATGTAACAATCTGGAATTTCAAATTATAATTTAAATATATATTGAATTATATAAATATTTATTTGAGGTGTTTATAGTTGAATAAATATTTTGTTGATGTGATGGCTGTTAATAAAAATTTATGAATCTAAATTTATTAGATAATATTCTAAATTAAATTTATATATAATTTAGAGAGTTGTAATATGACATGAAATGTTATATTGTTAATTAATAATTTAAATGGTATATTAAATTGTTAAATGAAATTATATTATAATTTTGTATTATTTGTTTAAATGATATATTCAATTAAAATATGGCATGTGATTGATTTATTTAATTAATCACATATAGAAATCTAAATAAATAAGATGTAATTATATAGTATTAACTAAATGGTTGTTAAAATAAATTAATGGAGTTTAATTTAGTTTTGCCAAACAAGGCTTAATATATTAATTCTTTAAAATTTAAAGGGTTTTGCCAAACAAAGCCTTATGGTTTTTGAATTTCTAATTTTTGAATTTAAATAAAATAAATAATATAAATAAAATAATAAATATAATATATTTATAATATATCGTTATATGTTATGGCCGATGAGGGCTTTATTATGGCCATATCGGTTTTGTATCTTTGTTATTACACATACTTTTGCTATTAGTTGATTTATGCATTCTAGTTTCGCTAAGTTTGAGAGTTCGAGAGAGAATTGAGAGAGAAAAGCTGTGAGGGAATTGGGAGAATCTTAAGAATTTTTGCGAAGAAACTCAAAGTGGTGATAGCAAGAATTTCAAGCAAATTAAAGGTATTTTTACATAACCTTAGTATTGTATATATATATATATATATATATATATATATATATATATATATATATTTGTGTTCACGGAAAAAACTATATGCTCTGTGAATTCCATATTCTTGAATTGTAGCTATACAATGAATTGTGGGGATTATTCATGTTGGTGAGGTTTTAGTTGGGTTATAAACAAGAAATTGTATGCTAATTACAGTTAAAAGTAGAAAAATTACGACTGTATATATTTTGGTATGTGGCTTATGAAATACCAGTTTTTAGTGATCAAGTTGTATGTTAATATGCAAATTGGGTCTTGTATATGTTTGTTCATTAAGAATCGAACATAACGTAATTTGAATGAAGTGATTCGGCCAAGTATAGAGATTACAATGATGATTTTTGCAAGAGATATAACAAATTTGAGTTTTTATATGAAAACATGATATTTGAAAAATTCAACTCGTATAGTTAATGTTAAATTGTTCTATGTTGCGGAATATGTTAACAAACATGTTCGTAATAGTTCTATATCAATTGTTGTGTTAATATTACTGTTTCAGTGGGTGAAATTTGTGTTTGTTGGGCTAAAAGTTCTTTCATCGTTCATCGCCAGCCTCGCCTTCACAGTATATTACAAGTATTTCTACCGGCATAAGGCAAAAAAAAGCTATGCAGTGACTGGCGGTCCCAGTAAAGCAAGTTTCTTAAGTTCTATTCTTGTATAATGAACGCAGTTTTTGAACTCTCGTCTCTATTATTGAGCTGTTTTATTTCTTTGCATGAGTTAATACCATGTTGGGCAAGTTTTTAGTTTTCAGCTTACTATCAGTTAATGTACGTTCAGTAATTTCAATTCTAATGTTATAAGACCCTAACCTTAGCTTATTTATTGTTCAAGCAAAGGTTTACCATTTTATTCATTTTGTTGAATACTTATGCTCTATAGTTATTTCAAGCATGAGTTTATTATGTATAGTCAGTTCACCTATGATTCTCAATTGCTCTATGTTATGTTGTTATTAAACAACTGTTGTGTTATGAAACACTATTGATTCAACTAGTCCTCTAGTTGATGTTCGTTAAACTTCAAATTACCCTTGAAAACTTATCCAAACCAAACTTTCTTTGGTGCGGACTTGTACTCTAAATACTTAGATGAACAACCCTATTATTAATAGGGGATAATTTACACTTAGCGTTGAAATGTTTGTGCATAATACATTGTACGAAGGGCTGATCCCCCTAAGTACGAGGAGTCCTTATAGTCATATGATTGTTAAAGTTGGAGTTGAAAGATTACTCGCAACTTTGAACATAGTTCATGGTCTTATGACCCTCAGTTATATATATTCCATATCTTGGATTCCAGTTTCTGATTATCATTGTTAGAGTACTATTCAGTTTTGATGAGCCTATTCGTTGGCAGTTATTATTATTATTATTCTGTTGATTCATTGTTATATCCAATGAGCAATTGTTTTTCTCACTCTTGCATATTTATACACTCATTGCAGCTAAAGTTGAGAAGGTAGATGAGCCTTCAACTAGCAAAGGGAAGGAAAAAATGTACAAGTGATGAAGACTTGTAATTTTGATTATTGTTATGATGTTAAACTTTTAATTTGATGATAGACATACAAATAATGATGTGATGTAATAAATTTATTTCCGCACTTTTATGATGTTAAGGTTAGATAACCTGGGATGTTTTTGGATTAAATGATGTAACCCTATTTAAAGGGAGGATTTGTGGTTTAAATATTATTTTATTTGGGTAGATAATATGAATGTATGGATAGTGAGCACCAAATCTTGTGGGAATGAAGTACCTTGATTTGGGGGTATCACGGGTTGGTATCAAAGCTTTATGTTATGAACCTTAGGTGGGGAAAAGCCTTAGGAAGTAACATTTGAAAAGATAGTGATGATAAACTCTTATCGAGTTTTAAGGAAGAAGTAATAAAATACTTATGTGCTTATGTGATTATAACTTATGTGCTCGTGAGCGTCGAGTATTAATGATTAGTAATTAAAACTTAAAATTTGATTGACAGGATGGCTAGCGTAGGAGGATCCAGTCAGGCTAGGGAAGAAGGATCCCAGATGCCTAGAGAGGAGGAGCCTCAAGATATTCAGGTGGTTTGGGAATAACTACTACCATGGGAAACAGTTCTGTCGGTCACAGTAGTTGAGCAGGAGAGAGAACCTGATGAGGATGATGAGATAGAGATGGATGAGGAGGACCCCGTGGAGCTGTCACAGTCAGATGAGGAGAACAAGGAGGAAGAAATTCCACTTAACTCGATAGTTGGCCATATGTACGACGAGGTGTATGACCATAATGTGGAACTTCAGGATACCGTCGAGGAGTTGCAAGAGATAGTAGCTGAACAGCAGACCTCGATGGCACAGAAGGACGATGAGAACCAGGAGAGAACGAAGGAGAAAACGAGCGTATGATAGCAGAGATTTCAGAATTGAAGAATAAGCTGAAAGAGGAATCTACTAAGAGGGCAAGAGCTGAAGATGCGTACAATGAAGCTTACCAACGAAAATAAAATTATTACATCACATCATTTTTTAAAAGTCTATGACCATCATAACAAATAAAAATTACAAGTCTGCATCTCTTGTACATTTTTCCCTTTCCTTTGTTAGTTGAAGGCTCATCCCTATGAGTGTATAAATATGCAAGAGTGAGCAAAACAAATGCTCACTAGATATATCAATGAGTCAACAGGAATATAATAGCTACCAATAAATAGGCTCATCAAAACTGAATAGTACTCTATTAATGATAACCAAAGACTGGAATCAAAATATGGAATATTAATTTCTGAGGGTCATATGACCACGAACTATGTTCACAGTTGTGAGTAATCTTTCAACTCCAACTTTAACAGTCATAAGACTATAAGTACTCCTCGTACTTAGGGGGATCAACCCTTCGTACAATGTATTGTGCACAAACATTTTAACGCTAAGCGTAAATTATACCCTAATAATAGGGTTGTTCATCTCAGTATTTAGAGTACAAGTCCGCACCAAAGAAAGTTTGGTTTGGATAAGCTTTCAGGGGTAATTTGAAGTTTAACGATCATCAACTAGAGGACTAGTTGAATCAATAGTGTTTGATAACACAACAGTTGATCAATACCAATATAATATGGAACAATGAATAAGTGTAAGCGAACTAACTATATTTCGAACTCATGCTTAGAAACAACTACAATGCATAAGTATTGAATGACAATAAACCTTGCTTGAACAATATTAAGCTAGGACTATGAATCATTCAATATACATTAAGTAATAGCAAGCTGAAAAATAAAGCTTGCTCAATATGAGAATAGCTTGTGTCAAGTAAATGAAATAAGATAATTCAACATTAGAATTAGAAATCAAGAAATTGCATTCATAATACACGAATGATAATAACGAAACTTGTCTAACAATAAACAAGTTAGAATACATCAATAAATATTGGAATTCAAATCTTGTTCGAATGAAGTCAAAGTGTTGCTAGCTTGCTAAAATACTGATTAAGAATACAAGAGTTCGCTTAAATAAAAGTTTAAAGTAAGAAACTTGCTTAATGTAAAAAGATAAGGTTTAGAAACTTGCCTCGAGCGTAAGCTATAATATTAAACTCACGTTCACCTACACATAGGTTTAGAGCCACAATATCTCTTAGACATACTAAAATACCACACATATGCATTTATAGTTAGACTTGTTATGTTAACGCAAGTCTTAAGCTACTATTCAAATATCAGAAAATTCAAGTGTTAACCTTCACAACACCTATGTACTATTCATTATGCTTAATAAATCACAATACATCCCTTCCATCGTTTACCAACTTTTTATAATGTTCGAATTACTAACCACATTTCACTATGTTGTTGTAACCTTGTCAATACTCATTTGACATGCTAACACAACCCTAACCCATGTTATGTTGCTATTCCAAGTCTGCACCATCAGCAGAAGTCAGTGTCTCAAACTAGGGTATGGGCGGCGCCTTGCCATACACGAAGCTTTGGGACCGAATCATATGCTTGATTTTTTCCTTGGCACCGGTAAATTACTGATTACAGTACGCGCAGAGGCGAGGACGGCTATGAGCGATGGCAGCCTTTAGCCTAACAAACACAAATTTCACCCACTAGACAGTAGTATTAACATGTACAAATGATATAAAACCATCACACACGTGTTTGTTAACATATTCAACCAATTAGAACCATTTAACATCAACTAAAACTAGTTTAATTTATCAAAATTCATGTTTTCATATAAAAACTCAATTTTTGATATCTTTCATGAAAATCAACACTGTAACTTCAATTCTTGTCCAAATTGCTTCGTTCAAATTATATTATGCTCGTTTCTTAATTAACTAACATATACAAGACTCAATTTATAGTTTCACATACAATTTGACCACTAAAATTGGTACTTTTCATGAACCATATGAAAATTACATATACTGTCAAAATTTCTACTGTCAAACGAAATTAGCATACAAATTCCTACTTAAACATAAACTCTAATCATTATAACTACATCTAATTACCATAAACAGATTACATAACAACAATTTACAGAAAGCTAGAATTCACAGAACATCTAGTTCTTGTCGTGAAACACATACACATGTATATACATATACATAATACCAAGGTTGTGAACATACCTTCAAATTATCGAACAATCCTTGCTACACTCACTTGAATTGCTGGAAATTACTTAAGCTTCCTCTCAATCTCTCTCAATTCTCTCTGTCAAGCTCTATCAAACTCTCTCTAAACTCTCAAACTTAGCCAAGTATGCGTAAAGAAAAAAAATAACTGATAGCTATAATAATACGTATACTTATTATAACATTTACAAATAAAATATAGCCTATATATTATAAATTTATTTTATATTTTATTTATTTTATTTAAGTTCAAAAATTAAAAATCTAAAAGCCATAAGGCTTTGTTTGGCAAAACTTTTTAAATTTGAAGGAATTAATATTTTAAGCCTTGTTTGGCAAAAACTAAATTAAACCCTTTTTAATTTATTTTAATAAACACTTTAGTTTATAATTTATAATTACATCTTATTTATTTGAATTTCCATACCCAACATTATTTCATACATTAGTTAAACACTATATTTTAAATAAATATTTTCCACTTTATCAAATACCACAAAATTATAATTTCATGTTATAATTTTATTTGATAATTTAATATACCATTTTAAATTATTAATCGCAATATAACACCTCATGTTATAATACAAATCTCTAAATTATAAATTAATTTAATTTAGAAATTTATCCAATAAATTTAGATTCACAAATATTTATTAACAACCATCACATCAATAAATATTTATTCAACAATAAACACCTCAAATAAATATTTATATAATTCAATAAATATTTAAAATTATAATTTGAAATTTCGGATCGTTACATAAGCAATCAAGCATCAACTTGACAACAACAAAGGTCCATGGTGCGTCCGCCACGTGCATTCGACATATAGATTCCTGAAAATCGGATTTATATGATTAATTAAATTTTTTCATTTGATTATGTGAATTAAATGAATTTAATTGATTATTTTGTGAGTAAGCTATGTGAAGGTGGATTCTATGACCTAGAATGTGCTAACGTGGTTAAGTAAAATGGATGTCTAAAGGATAATGCCATTGTTGGGCGTTGATGTGCTAGGAATATTTGTTTGGAATTTCCAAGGCGAAAATAAATATTTTAGAAAAATTTATATAAAAACACTATTCATCCAGAATTTACATTTAGGGAATTATTTTGAAATTAGAAAGCGGCGTAATGATAGAATATCGAGATAAGATGGAATATCGATAATATTTCATTTATGGCAAATGCGAGATAAGATTTATAATTTTCATTTATAGCTGGACTTAAAACCTAAGGGTTGAGTATATTGATTTTCGAGAGGAAATAATATGCGTAGAAGGAATGGCGTTAGGGTTAATGCGAGTGTTATACATTTATGGTACTATTTAGTATCTATGTGTGTCTGATGAGTAAATCTGAAACGATCTGATTATTATGCGTGTAGTATCTGATGAGAATCACATGAATTATGCGTTTAGAATCGATTAAGTATTATAGTATTAAGATTAAGTCTTAATGACTAAGTCATTTGAGTTGGATTTTATTAGTCCAATTATTAAATGACCAAGCCTAAGGAGATTAGTGGGTTAAGCCCAAGTCGAGGCCCAATGTTTATTTAGTTAAGCCCAATTCATTAAAAAAATGAGGCCAGTGGATCGATCCAGGTGGAGTCATAGAATGGGTAAAACCCATGGGGCAACCCATGGGATGACCCATGGCTTGTGGTGGTAAAACCACCTTGGTGTGGACTCCAAGCATAAGGCTTGGTCACCAAGTATTTTACTTGGTGACCACACATGAGTGAATAATAAGGAGGTTAGTGTGTGTAATGTCCATTACCCTCCATTCTAATTTCCTATAAATAAGAAAGCTAGGTTGATTCATTTGAGAGTTTTAAAATTCCAACCTAGATTATTTGAGAGAAAAAAGAGGTATACTTATAAATCCTACACTTTGGAAGCTTGATCTTATAGATTTTCAAGAAAGTTTCACAAAGAGTTCTTAAGGTATAATCCTTACCTTTTATCTCCATCTCTTTTTGATTTTTCTTTTATCTTGGAGAATCATAGATGGGTGGTATATGTCTTGTATGAGGGATTAAAGATGGCTTACCATAGATTCAATCTCTATAAGTCGTGAGATTATAAGAATCATAAGGTTTAAAATAGTTTTGAACCATGAAAATATTGTTTGTTGAGATTGATCGTTTATAAATGATTGAACTCCATCAATACGTTAGTATTTGCATCTTGTTTGGTTAGGATGTAGATATGAAATCCATGGAGTATTCCATGTGATTTGGCTTAGAAAACCTAATAATAACGAAGTTATGGCGAATTTTACGTAATTAGGCGTTAAGCGTCGAAAAGCGTTGAATTCGGATTGGGGGTCAAAAGTTGTTGCGTGAGACTTGAAAATGTTGGTTTTCAATGTCAACACGTGAGATAGGGTGATTAAGAGTTGTGGGTTTGAGAATCGTCGGTTCCTACTTAAAAGCGAAGAAAAGCGAGCATTGAGCGGCTCTTTAACGTTTCTGAGCGTCTAAAAATGAACTCAATGGTGAATTTTGAGTTATCGGATTCAAAAGTGTCAATTCTTATATGAATCGTAGATTATGTTATTTATGACGTGTAGGCTTTTGAGCGGACCAAATCGGACTTATAACGAAGAAGTTATGGCCAGGGAATTTCATAAAATTTTTGAAAATTATTGAAGTTACGCAGCGAAGTGCAGGTGCGTGGCGCTAGAACATAGTGTTATAAATCAATGCATGCCATGGCCCACAAGCACGATGTTATGAGCTACTGCTAAATGGCCCATTATAGCATGCCTTTATTCATCATAAATGGCCAGAGTCGAGAACTTTACCACTTGCTAAGCGGGCCTGGCATGCCTTCGGTCTAATCTTATGATGGTCGTGGCCATGACACGAGTGGTGAACTTTAGACAATGACTTGGGTTTTGAACTTCATTTGTTCGGGGACCTAAAGGGATAATGTTTGTACACTTCATAAGTGTATTAAAGCTATTCTATACTACCTATACTAAGGTATATGGTATGAAACTTTAGGAATGGAATTCATGTTTAATGAGTTAAGAACGATGAACAAAGTTGGTACTTTATCAATGATGTTAGTCCAGTTAATAACGTTAGTTGATTAACAAGCGGGATGAAGGGTAATAAGTCTTGTTGACTTTAATAAAGTTATTAAGTTAACTAAGACTTAGAAGAAAAAAAGTTGGTAAACAATGTGAACATTTGTTTGATAGCTAATTACGATGTCTTATGTGAATATATCATGTAGATTACTGTAAAGGCGTGTGTCGATCGATTAAATTGTTTGAAAGGCGTTGAAAGGCAAGTTTTCTTAGCAACATCTAACTTTCATATTAGCCAAGTTGTATGTGATTCGTTGAATTGAATTGCATAGACTTGTTTTAAAGAAAGGGTCGATGCAGTTTATTTTGGCTAGACTACTAAGTATGATATATAGATTGATTATGATTCATATCTTTCTATATAGAAATGTTAACGCTATCTATGCCAAGTAATTGAATACGCAGACGTGAAGGTAAGGTTTGTCTATGAACAAACAAAAGTATTTTCATCATCGATTATTCGATGGGCACGAGTTTGCCAAAAATATTAAATGTAAATCGTTTAATGAATGAGTGTTGATCAACATAGAGTACAATAAATTGATCACCTAGAAGTGCTCGTAAGTTATCGGATGAACGACCTTAGTCTTTGTGGACTCCTTTTCAAGTATGAAAAATAAAAGTTCTTGTTCATGGTCTAACGGCCAGGTTCAAAATTCTAATCTATTCTATACTTTGGGAATTGATGTTATGAACTGATAAAGTATTATTGATTCATAATACTTCATAACTATTGTTCGATTATGTCGAAAATTGTTATATGATTCACGAATGTGGTATTACTATTATCCTTGATTAAACTTGTTGAAATTTATCATGCTCACTTCTTGCGTGAATTATATAAGCTGCGATTAAGGATGAGCGTCTTGTGAATGCCAAGCGAGATAAGGGCAAAGCTAAGATGGATGCTTAGCCATTTTTGTAATAGTTTAGAAAGTTTGTATGTATTATACATTATGAACAATGAACGATGTAATCGGTTTATGAACACAGGAAGGATTATACTTTGATTGTAATAAAAAGATAGTAATTACATTCATTTTGTTGTATTTCAATGGAATGATTGTATGGATGTTAATCTGATTGGAGCACCATATGTCGGGTTGGAAGATACCCGAATTTGGGGGCGTCACGAGTTGGTATCAAAGCCTTAGGTTATAAAACTTAAGGGGGGAAACCTTAGGCTAATAACCTCGTAAGGAAGGTAAAGTCAGAGAATGAAATTCAAGTCCATTGAATTAATAAGGTATTGAGATAACTTCGATGTCGAAAAGGATTAAAAGATGAAATTAATCTTAAAGATATTAAATGTGATTTGTGCTTATACTATTGTGTATTATGTACTAATCAACGTGTTATGTGTTTGTAGATGTCAATGCGATAACTTGATGTTTAGAAGCGTGGAAATGATAAGTGAGGATTCGATGAATCAAGTTGAGATAGTACCAATGCCGATTGGCGGAGGTACCAATAGTTATACTAGATGACTCGGACATTGAGGAGTACATCTCGAGGAGGAATACTCTTGAGGAGACTATGGGTTTAGCATCATACCTTAACGAGATGCTAGGCGTGGAGGAGGAGATGGAGGTGACATCGGTTAATCACGGTGGTGCCTACTTTGGAACCAACACCTCCGGATCTGATGAGAGCATTGTATGAGGTAGTGTTGGATAGGAATGTGCATTTGCATATGCAGTGGTAGAGACTTAGATTGAAGAGATAAGCGCCTTATATGAAGTGAAAAAAGAATCTGCGAGAGGCGGACTTTGAGTCGAGCATGAAAAAGGTGCTTATGGTGATAAAGCTCGTGATTATAAGGATGAGGTCCTTGAGCTACAAAAGAAAGCTGGTTGAGAAAGACCAAAAAAATAGCTAGGATGTCATACATCCATGAATGTGCTCATGAGGATTTCAAGTTGAAAATTGCTTGTTATTCTATTGAGTCAAGGCGGACTCGACATACCATAAGTCGAGATATAGTGTCGATTCGCCAAATCGAAAAATATGAGAATGCCGGATTCGGCGGTGTTAATAGATCGTTAGATCTTTTTGTATATAATAGTAGTGACGTAAAAACCCTCTTTTGTATAATTAAAGGGTAGTCTTTTTGTAAATCCCAATTTTGTAGAAAGGCAATCGGCGGGATAGTATGTAATAGCTTTTGGCTAAGGAACATGATGTAAATAGTTTTGACTATGAAAGCATATTTATATAAAGAAGTTTTTATTAAATGTGCTTGTTGTGGTATGAATGGTTGTTGTTGATTGAGAATGATAGCAGAGTAGTTAAATAGATAATAACGAAGCTTTATTTATTTAATCGAAATTATCTTGCTTAGAGAAGGAGACAACGTAACCAAGAGGTAGGAGTCTCATAATGAGAATCGGGGGGTCTAATAACCTATCAAGAGTTAGTTAATTTATTAGCTGTTGCATTTAACCAAGTGGGGGTGGGATTCACATGTAGCTCTGGGGTAGCAAGAACAACTACCTTTAAGGACTTTAAAAGTGTGGGTCCTCCAGGAGTTCAGAGGAGCGATGGACCCGTTAGAAGCCAGAACATGGGTTAGGAGAGATTGAGAAGGCGTTTGTGATAACAAGCGTAGGTGAAGCGCAAAGACTTCTTTTGCGACTTACATGATGAAGGAGAAGCCAACTCTTGGTGGGAGGCTCACCGGTGGGAGCTAGAACGAGAGGCATTTACGTGGGAGCAGTTTAAGAAGGTCTTCTTGAAAACTATTTCCCTACTAGCATGCAAGGTAGAATGGAGATTAAGTTCTTAGAACTTAAGCAGGGGGATATGATAGTTCCCCAGTATGCCGCCAAGTTTAACAAATTGGCGAGATTTGCTCCACATCGGTGGATCTGAGAGGAGAGAAAGTAGCGTAGATTTGGCGGGGCTTAAAACCACAGCTCTCTGATGAGAATATCGGTTTTCAGTGCTTCCTACGGGACCATTACGGAGAAAGGCGATAATATAGGCTGAAGGTGGTGGTGAGGCTTTGTCTCGATTACCACAAAAGCGTAAGATCAAGAGTAAGTTAGAGGGAGGTTCTAAAAAATTTGAAGTTGCCGGTGAAGCGGCAACTTGCCAAGAAAAGAGTTTTAACCACAGGAATCTTTGGGTAAGCGGGGAGATCCCAAGCGGAGGGCGGAAGCATGTAAGACATGCGGAAAGCCTCACTCGGGAGTTTGTTTAAAGGGAAGCGTTATGTTACTACAAGCTGTGGGCGGGAGGGGCATTTGTCACTTAATTGTCCTAACCTAAGAAGAACCGGGGTGTTTTGTGCGTGGGTCGATGGACCACATGGCAAAAATTGCCCAAGAAGGGATTAGAGGGAATAAGGGTTACGGTAGTGGTAAATTAGCCATTCTTGGACCAACACCATCGATGGGTAGACCCTCGGCTTTCGTCGTTTAATATGACTATCCAAGATGCGGTTGCATCAGCGGATGTGGTAGCGGTATCATTAGGTCGATAAGATAAATGCTTATGTGCTTTTTGACTTGGGGTGCTTTACTTGTTCTTTTATAGCATGTGAATTTGCTAAGCGATTAGGTTTAATCCACGAGAAGTTACCTATACCTTTAGACGTTAAGGTAGCAAGCGAAGAGATAATCCCCATTGAACATATTCATAAGGATTGTTGCGTAGAAATTAGAGGAATGAGTTATCGGTAGATTTGGTGCAAATAAGGTTAAAAAAAATTGATGTAATTCTTGGTATGGATTGGTTGGTTAACCATAAAGGCGATTATAGATTGCCATAGGAAAAGTGTAAACCTTGACTTTCTAAGAAAACCAAGGTAGTGTTCTTGATGATAAATCAAGAGGCAGCTCTTGTTGTGCTGTCTATGACACAAGCTAGGAAGATGTTGAGAAAAGGGTGTGTGGGTTATCATGCCATGTGTTGTGGATACCCAAAGAGTGGGATCATCCTTGGACGGATACCTATAATCTGAGAGTTTGCGGATGTATTTTAGGAGGAGTTCTGGGTATTCCACTTGGGATAGGGAGGTTGAGTTTGTAATTGATACATTCTGCAGGGAGCGACACGGTTTCAAGGGCACCATATCGTATGGCGCCGATTGAGATGAAGGAGTTAATGGTTCAATTACAGGAACTATTAGATAGGAAGTACATTCAACCAAGCGTGTCTCCTTGGGGAGCACCGGTGTTGTTTAAAGAAGAAGAAGGGGCGGGTCGTTAAGACTTTGTATCGACTATCGAGAGTTGAACAAGTTAACGATTAAGAATAAATACCCATTGCCGGGATCGATGATCTATTTGATCGGTTGAAAGGGGCAAAGTATTTTTTCTAAAATAGATTTATTGCATGGGGTATCATCGATTAAAAGTGAGGAAGGAGGATGTACCTAAGGCGGCGTTGAGAACTTCGTTATGGTCATTCTGAGTTTACGGTAATGTCGTTTGGGTTGACTAATGCACCGGTAGCATTTATGGATATGATGAGCAGTGTTCAAACAATATTTGGACAAGTTTGTAGTAGTGTTCATTGATGATATTCTAGTCTATTCAAAGATGCCGGAAGATCATGCGAGAACATTTAAGAATAGTGTTGGAAACACTAAGGAAGGAGAAGTTGTATGCAAAATTCACGAAGTGTGAATTTTGGCTTGAGCAGAAGTCTTGATTTCTAGGGCATGTTATCGATAAGGATGGCATTTCCATAGATCCGGCAAAAGTAGAAGCGAGTTAATGAGTGGGAGCAACAAAAATGCCAAGCGAGGTTGGAGTTTTCTAGGGTTAGCGAGATACTATAGAAGGTTCATTCGAGACTTTTCTAAAATAGCTACTCCATTGACAAATCTGACAAGAAAGTCGGTGAAGTATGTGTGGACTGAAAAATGTGAGAACAATTTTTGGGAATTGAAGAAGAGAGTTAAGTGAGGCACACTGTGTATTGTCCTTGCAAAGCGATATGAGGAACTTTGTAGTGTATAGCGATGCTTCGCATAAAGGACTGGGTTGCGTGCTCATGCAGCATGGCAAAGTCATTGCGTATGCGTCACATCAATTGAAGGATTATGAGAAGGTCTATCCTACTCACGATCTGGAATTGGCAGCTGTAGTTTTTGCCTTAAAGATATGGAGGCATTATCTTTATGGTGAGAAGTGTGAGATATACACGGACCACAAAAGTCTAAAATATATCTTCACACGAAGGGAGTTGAATATGAAGGCGAGAGAAGGTGGTTAGAATTAATCAAAGATTATGGTGTGATATTTTATATCATCATCCGAAAAGCGAATGTAGTTCTTGATCTTGTAAGTAGTAAAAGGGTGAGAAGCTGTCGATGTTAACAACTTCGAAATGAGTTGATAACAGTGATGATGCAAGTATGGAGTTAGAAGTTAAGTTACGGGAGAAGCGGTGGAAATGTTATTTTCCATGGAAACCCAATGACCATAGCGGAGCGGGTTAGGGGAGTACAATTGAGTAACGAGGAATGCCATGATCTGAGAAGAGGATAGAAGATGAAGAGAGACTAAGTATAACCTCGATAAGGAGGATTACTTCATTTTGAAGGAAGAATTTGGGTTCGAATGATCCCAAATTAAAGGAGGAAATAATGATGGAGGCCCATAGTTTGAGGTACTCGATACATCCGATAGTCTGAAGATGTATCAAGACCTTCGTCGAGAACTTTTGGTGGCCGAACATGAAGAGGAGATAGCGAGAATCGTTAGTAGGTGCTTAACTTGTCAAAAGTTAAAATTTGAACACCAATGACCTAGCGGGTTGTTGCAATAGTTAGAAATTCAGAGTGGAAGTGGGAGCATATCACAATGGACTTTGTGGTGGGACTTGAGACAACCCGAAAAAGGATCTGATGCTATTTGGGTGATAGTGGATCGATTGATGAAATCGGCTCATTTTCTACCAATAGGGATCAAGTATAACTTGGATCAATTAGCTAAAATTGTATGTCGAGGAATTATTTCCGGACATGGGGTACTTTTTTCGATTGTGTCGGATCGTGATCCACGATTCACATCGAACTTTTGGAGGAGTTTGCAAGAGCAAATGGGAGCGCGATTAAGATTGAGTCTGGCGTATCATCCTCGAGATGGATGGTCAAAGTGAGAGGACAATTCAAGCGCTAGAAGATATGTTAAGATCTTGCGTTATGGATTTCAAGGGAGTTGGGACGAATATCTACCATTGGTGGAATTTTTGTATACAACAATAGTTTTCACGCTAGTATAGGCATGCCGCCTTACGAAGCGTTGTATGGAAGGAAGTGCGAACTCCATTGTGTTGGGATGAGGTGGGTGAGCGTCGGATGTTGGGACTGAGATGATACAATGAATGGCGGCGGACATGGTGAAGTTAATCGTACTCGATTAGTTCTTTGCTCAAGATAAGCGGAGAAAGTATCACGAGATCCTCACGAGAAAAAAGAGAGAATTCGATGTAGGATCTTTTGTTTTCTAAAAGTATCGCCTTGGAAGGGAAGATACATTTTGGGAAGAAAGGAAATTAAGTCCAAGGTTTGTAGGACCTTTTGAAATTTTAAGAAGGGTAGGAGAAGTAGCTTATGAAGTAGCTTTACCTCCACGAGATGGAGCAGCATTCATAATGTGTTTCATGTGTGATGTTAACGTCCTTATAAACGGGACTATAAACACGTGATAGAATATGAATCTATCAAATAGAAAAGACTTGTCATATGAGGAACTTCGATTCAAATTATTGATAGGAAAGAACAAGTTTTAAGAAATAAGGTAATACCTTGATTGAAGGTGTTATGGAGAAACCACAATCTTTGAAGAAACAGCGTGGGAGCTCGAAAGTAAAATGATGGAAGATTTTCCTCATTTGTTTTTGTAATTATAAGCTAAGATTACGGGGATGAGAATCCTTATAAGGGGAAGAGAATGTAGCATGTAGAAAATCGGTTTATATGACAATTAAATTTTTATTTGATTATGTGAATTAAATGAATTTAATTGATTATTTTGTGAGTAAGCTATGTGAAGGTGGTTCTATGACCTAGAATGTGCTAACTAACGGTTAGTATTACAGTTACGTGCTAGGAATATTTGTTTGGAAATTCCAAGGCGAAAAATAAATATTTTAGAAAATTTAAAAAAAAACACTATTCATCCGTTTTACATTAGGGAATTATTTTGAAATTCGAAAAAGCGTAATGATAGAATATCGAGATAAGATGGAATATCGATAATATTTCATTTATGGCAAACGCGATTTTACTTTCTGGGACTTAAAACCTAAGGGTTGAGTATATTGATTTAGAGGAGGAAATAATATGCGTAGAAGGAATAATATTAGGGTTAATCTTGAGTGTTATACATTTATGGTACTATTTAGTATCTATGTATGTCTGATGAGTAAATATGATGCGATCGATTATTATGCGTGTAGTATCTGATGAGAATATGCGAATTATGCGTTTAGAATACGATTAATATTATAGTATTAAGATTAAGTCTTAATGACTAAGTCATTTGAGTTGGATTTTAATTAGTCCAATTATTAAATGACCAAGCCTCGAGGAGATTAGTGGGTTAAGCCCAAGTCGAGGCCCAATGTTTATTTAGTTAAGCCCAATTCATTTAAAAATCAGAATCAGTGGATCGATCCGGTGGGTCACCGAATGGGTAAAACCCATGGGGCAACCATGGGATGACCCATGGCAGCTTGTGGTGGGCCGCCACCTTGGTGTGGACTCAAGCATAAGGCTTGGTCACCAAGTATTTTACTTGGTGACCAAGAGTGAATAATAAGGAGGTTAGTTGTGTGTAATGTCCAAGTTACCCTCCATTCTCATTTCCTATAAATAAAAAAGGCAAGGTTGGCCATTTGAGAGTTTTACAAATTCCAACCTAGATTATTTGAGAGAGAAAAGAGAGTATACTTATAAATCCTACACTTTGGAAGCTTGATCTTATAGATTTTTTCAAGAGAGTTTCACAAGGATTCTTAAGGTATAATCCTTACCTTTTTATCTCCATCTCTTTTTGATTTTTTCTTTTATCTTGGAGAATCATAGATGGGTGGTATATGTCTTGTATGAGGGATTAAGGATGGCTTACCATAGATTCAATCTCTATAAGTTATGAGATTATAAGAATCATAAGGTTTAATATAGTTTTGAACCATGAAAATATTGTTTGTTGAGATCGATCGTTTATAAACGATTGAACTCCATCAATACGTTAGTATTTGCATCTTGATTGGTTAGGGTGTAGATATGAAATCCATGGAGTATTCCATGTGATTTGGCTTAGAGAACGATAGTAACGAAGTTATGGCGAATTTCACAGAATTAGACGTTATACGTCGAAAACGTTGAATTCTGGATTGGGGGTCAAAAGTTGCCGTGAGACTTGAAAATGTTGGTTTTCAACGTCAACATGTGAGATAGGGTGATTAAGAGTTGTGGGTTTGAGAATCGTCGGATTCTGACTTAAAACAAAGAAAACGAGCATTGAACGCTCTTTAACGTTTACGAACGTCTAAAAATGAACTCAATGGTGAATTTTTAGTTATCGATTCGAAAGTGTCAAATTCTTATACAAACGCGTAGATTATGTTATTTATGACGTGTAGGCTTTTGAGCGGACCAAATCGGGCTTATAACGAAGAAGTTATGGCCCAGAAATTTCATAAAATTTTGAAAATTATTGAAGTTACTCTCTGAGGAGTGCAGCGCAGCGGCTGAGACATAGTGTTAATCATCGCATGCATGATAGTCGATATAATGTTATGAGCTACTTGATGGCACCTGGCATTTCTTTTATTATGCATAGGCCATGAGAGTCGAGAACTTTGCCACTTGCGCTAACTAATGGCGCTATGGCTTCGATCTAATC
This sequence comes from Panax ginseng, assembly GCA_020205605.1. Taxonomy (NCBI): domain Eukaryota; kingdom Viridiplantae; phylum Streptophyta; class Magnoliopsida; order Apiales; family Araliaceae; genus Panax; species Panax ginseng. The sequence continues at coordinate 83,841,967 of CM035139.1, read as the reverse complement.
TTTGTGATGGTCATGTGTGTGCATGTGCAGTGGTGAACTTTATACAATGACTTGGGTTTTGAACTTCATTTGTTTGGGGACCTAAAGGGATAATGTTTGTACACTTCATAAGTGTATTAAAGCTATTCTATACTACCTATACTAAGGTATATGGTATGAAACTTAGGAATGGAATGCATGTTAATAAGTTAAGAACGATGAACAAAGTTGGTACTTTATCAATGATGTTAAAATCCAGGTTAATAACGTTAGTTGATTAACAAGCCCGGGACGAAGGGTAATAAGTCATGTTGACTTTAATAAATTTATTAAGTTAACTAAGACTTAGAAGAAAAGAAGCTTGTAGAAACAATGTGAACATTTGTTTGATAGCTAATTACGATTGTCTTTATGTGAATATATCATGTAGATTCTGTAAAAGGTTGTGGTCGGTCGATTAAATTGTTTGAAGGCGCTTTGAAAGGCAAGTTTTCTTAGCGCTTGTCTAACTTCCATATTAGCCAAGTTGTATGTGATTCGTTGAATTGAATTGCATGACTTGTTTTAAAGAAAGGGTCGATGCTTTAGATTTATTTCGGCTAGACTACTACTAAGTATGATATAGATTGATTATGATTCATATCTTTCTATATAGAAATGTTAACGCTATCCTATGCCAAGTAATTGAATACGGACGTGAAGGTAAGGTTTGTCTATGAACAAACAAAAGTATTTTCATCGATTATTCGATGGGCACGCGAGAGTTGCCAAAAATATTAAACGTAAATCGTTTAATGAATGAGTGTTGATCAACATAGAGTACAATAAGTGATCACCTAGAAGTGCTCGTAAGTTATCGGATGAAACGACCTTAGTCTTTGTGGACTCCTTTTCAAGTATGAAAAATGAAAGTTCTTGTTCATGGTCTAACGACCGGGTTCGAAATTTTCTAATCTATTCTATACTTTGGGAATTGATGTTATGAATCTGATTAAAGTATTATTGATTCATAATACTTCATAACTATTGTTCGATTATGTCGAATTGTTATATGATTCACGAATGTGGTATTCTTTATTATCCTTGATTAAACTTGTTGTTGTCATGCTCACTTCTTGCGTGAATTATATAAGCTGCGATTAAGGATGAGCGTCTTTTGAATGCCAAACGAGATAAAGGCAAAAGCTAAGATGGATGCTTAGCCATTTTGTAATAGTTTAGAAAGTTTGTATGTATTATACATTATGAACAATGAACGATGTAATTGGTTTATGAACACAGGAAGGATTATACTTTGATTGTAATAAAAGATAGTAATTACATTCATTTTGTTGTATTTATGAATGTTAATCTTATGGAGCACAATGGAATGATTGTATGGATGTTACACCTAAGCGCCCTAAGGTGGAATAGTGCAGGAGTCGTTGGTGAAAGCTTCGCTAAGGGTATCTAACTCATTAGCCTAATGGAATGAGACATTGCACAATCATGGGAAATAGAAAAAAAATTATGAATAAAATGGGAAAAAGTGCAAAAAGCCCCCGTTAGAAAAAAAAATAAAATAAAAATAAAGCATAAGTATTCCATCTTGACCCCTGGAATTTGATATATGTGTGATTTTAGCCGGATCTAGTTTGTTTTTAGAGTTCTCGAGTTTGTACTGTATGATGCCTTCCAAGAAATCCATTATGTTTCTTAGTTGTTGAGCACACACACACGATATCAGTAATAACAGGTTTAGATTTGATGATTGGTTGGGAAATTATTAATCTATCTTGGTATGATGTATTAACATGTTATTGTGATTTCACCGAGGTCCGATGAGTATACTGTGTTTTGTTAGACAGCTGGAATTATAAACATGTAGATAGTTATATTTGCATTTTCATGGTATATTTAGTTTTTCTTTTTGCATTGTGTTTTGTTACTTGAGGACAAACAATGGTTCAAGTTTGGGGGTATTTGATGAATGGGTAATATACCCATGAATTAGATATGTTTAGGCTTGATTTATTGTTATTTTTGAGTATTTTAGGATAGTTTTTTATATATTTACTTGTTATTTTGCAGATTGAGGTTAAGCAGAGGCATAAAGGGAATTTTGGCATAGTCGAGTGATAAGTAGGTTTAATACCTACTTATTGGTTGCCAACTCACTGGAATTATATTCATCTCAAGTAATTTTATTATGTTTTATTTGCTTTTTGTGTTTATTTTGTAGTATGCATTGATGGAACTCCTATAGCAACATAAGGCATGGAATGGCATGGAAATAACATTAACAAGGCATGGTGGACTTGAGCAAGAGTGAAGATAACAACTGGATGTAAGTAGATGAGAAGGAGAATCAAAGAAGTAGTAGAGTGAAGAAGGAAAGAGATGAAAAATAAGGAAGTAGTAAACAACGATGAATAAAGAAGAAGCCGTGAAATGCAAAGTCACGCAGCAGAAAGCGATAATGCGACCTTTTGCGACCTTCTGAAAAAAAATATGCGGCGCCAGCCATCTGAAAAAAAGACAAAGGCGGATCGAGCGAATGCTGGCAGCGCTACCCTCCAAGAACAAAGGATCATGGCGTGCCCACGCCATGCATACGCCAGAGAATCCCACAGCGCACCCGTGCTCGATCCAGAGTATATTGCTGCGCAGCTGCGCCGGTTATAATCAGTTTAAAAATGCTGACTTTTTGTAATTTGAATTTGAGCGTGTTTTGCTCATCTGAGACGATATGGTTGGTTACCAAGACGTGGTTTTTGGAGTTTTTCATTATTGTTCTTAGGTTTAAACTACTCTAGAGAGGGTTTGAGCATTTGATTACAACATTTAGCTCCTCTCTTTATCTAGATTGCTGAATAATTATAGTTTTCAATTCTGGAGATTTTTGTGGATTGGAACAAGCCTGGAAACAGAACTTGCACCAGGAATTTACAGATTTGATCTCTCATTTCTTTCATAACTCTTGTTTGCATTTTTTATTTTAATGGTTTGCTTCAATCCCATAATGGCTTTTGGTTTATAAATGAACTAAATTCCATTATGGGATTCTAATGGATTTTAATGCGTAGTTTAAACATGTATGACTAATTGTGATGTTGCATATTTAATATTGGATTGCCCATTATGGTTGTGCTAAATGTATGAATGCTTGATCACCATTCACACTAATTGCTTTTATGGATTTGGAAAATGAAATATAAGTATAGATTAGACCATAATGGCATATGTTCATAAGGCTTATTTGTGTTAGGCTTTGTGATTCCAGACCCGGATAGGCATATATTGTTTCACTATTTGTAGTCATTAAGAGAGTTTGAGCTTAAATCATATTTGCTGTAAATTCACATGGACATATAGTGAGTTTAGTATTTGTGATGCTTGCATGAATTCTCTCAATTGTGGATTTTGTGTAAATTCGGCATAGTTCATTGAAAAATGGTTGTGTTTCACTTATGTGCTCTCGACTAGCTTTCCGTATTTAATACGTAAACATAACATGAGGCATACATTTTAGATGAAGCATTAGATGATATTAGAATCCCATATCTTTCCAATTTGATACCTCCTTTTAATAATATTTATTTATTGTGTTGATAATTAATTTAAATATAAATTCATTTATTGATTGATAGTTTGAGCATATAGAAATAGTGATTAAGTTGTTGCATGATAATTTAGATTTATCACCTTTCTCTGTGGGATCAATACTTTCATACTTTTTACTACTTGTTGACCCATGTATAGTTGCATGAGTTAGAGTCCATTTTGTTAAATCAAAAAGGAGGCAACAAGTTTTTGGCGTCGCTGCCGAAGAAAGGCGTTTATTTTTAATATTGTCGTCATCAACTAAAGCTAGATTTGTGTGACTTAGACAATTCTAATCTTATCTTATTTCTATTTTATTTTTCTGTTTTTTTTGTATTTTAGGTACTTGTGTATATTTTATGCACACATGATCGATAAACTCTGAATTGGTACCTTCACAGGATAATATCAACGACAGAGGTTGGAAATCGAGAGTACGTCGGAATAAACAAGTAGATTTTGATACTTCAACATCCAGTATGGCTGCAGAAGAGCAAAGAGAGAAACACAGGGCCTTAAGAGATTATTCAATGCCTAACATAAATGAGTTGCAGTCGAGCATCGTGAGGCTAGTTATAGCAGCCAATACTTTTGAGATAAAACCGAGCACTATTCAAATGGTGCAGAATTCAGTACAATTCGGGGGCGCTGCTACAGATGATCTGAACGAGCACTTAATGAGCTTTATATAAATTTGTGACACCTTCGAGTACAATGGGGTGTCTGAAGATGCAATCAGGCTTAGACTGTTCCTGTTTTCTTTACGGGACAAGACTAGAAGTTGGCTTCACTCTTTGTCATCAGGATCTATTACTACATGGGAAGACTTAACACAGAAGTTTTTAGCCAAATTTTTTCCAATGGCTAAGACTTCTAAAATGAGGATGGCGATTTCCTAGTTTAAACAACAGTAGGGTGAAACATTGTATGAAGCATGGGAATGCTACAAAGAGATGCTAAGGAAATGTCCCCTTCATGGAATGCCGAATTGGATGGTGATAAATACTTTTTATAATGGATTGGGATGGCAGTCAAGGCCGGTTGTAGATGCTACAGCAGGAGGAGATTTATGGGCTAAAAGCTATGAAGAAGCTTATAATCTTATAGAGATAATGGCAGTAAATGATTTTCAAAATCCTACGGCCAGAAGGCCACATCCCAAAGTTGCGAGATTGTTAGAGGTGGATGCTATCACACAGTTGTCAGCTCAGATGGCATCTATGGCAAAGAAGATTGATTCGCTGGCAGAAAGTAAAGTGAAAATAGTTGCTTTTGTATGTGAGATATATGCGGGGTCATATTCAACCGATTAGTGTGCTATCAGTTCAGAGTCTGTACAGTATGTGAGCAACTATTAGAAAAATCAAAATCAGTTCCAAAATTCCTATAACCCCAACAACCGCAACCATCCTAATTTTAGCTGGAGCAAGAATCAAAACAATCAACAACATAAACAAAAACAACAATTTCAATCTCAATTTTAGTCACAACCATCTCACCAACAGTATGCACCAAAACTACCCTACCCTCCAGGATTTCAACAACAACATCATCCACCACCTACTCCTCAGTAAGAGAAGAAGTCAGAAATAGAGAAAATGATGATGAAGTATATGGCGAATACCGAGGTAATGATCAAAAGCCAAGTAGTGGCTATCAAAAATTTGGAGACGCAGATGGATCAAATGGCTAGTATGCTCAAAAACAGACCACAAAGGACCTTGCCAAGTACAACAGAAGCAAATCCAAGAAGGGAGGGTAAAGAACAGTGTCAGGCCAAAACTCTCAGATCAGGGAAGCAGATTGCAAATTTACAGCATGGCGCGCCCGCGCCACTTTTACAAAGGGAAGACGCGCGACTGAGCGATGAAGATAATGGTTCTAATGAAGGTTTGTGTAAAGAAGGTTCTGAATAAGGGGAGGTGGAGAAGAAAAGTAAAGAGTCACCTGAGAAACCAGTGACTAGACCACTAGTTGTTCATCTCGCTATTCCATATCCACAGAGATTACAAAAGCAAAGGGAAGATAAGCAGTTTAGAAAGATTTTGGAGGTGTTCAAGAAGCTACAAATAAATATACCCTTCGCTGAGGCATTGGAACAGATGCCAAGTTATGCAAAGTTTATGAAGGGAATCTTGTCAAGGAAGAAAAGGCTAGAAGGCTTTGAATCAGTAGCCTTGACTGAAGAGTGTAGTGCAGTGCTGTGCTTCAGTGCAAGTTACCTACGAAGCTAAAGGACCCGGGCAGCTTCACAATGCCTTGTTCAATCGGAAAGATGTGTTTTGATAAATGCTTGTGTGATTTAGGGGCAAGAATCAACTTGATGCCACCGGCTCTAAGGCCGACAAATATTACTTTACAGCTTGCTAACAGGTCCATTACTTATCCACGAGGTATTATAGAAGATGTGCTGGTTAAAGTGGATAAATTTATTTTCCCAGCGGATTTCATCATCTTGGATTATGAAGAAGACAAAAGTATACCTATCATTCTTCGGAGACCATTCCTAGCCACATGAAGAACTTTGATAGATGTTTAGAAAGGTGAATTAACAATGAGGGTTCATGATCAAGAAGTCACCTTCAACGTGTTCAAGGCTATGAAGTTTCCTACAGACGAAGAGGAATGTTTTAGGATTGATATAGTGGACAAGATATTGAATGATGGAGTAGAGAATTTGGTGGAAAATAAGCCTTTGAAGAGTGCTATTTTGGGAAATTCTAAGATAGAAGATAATGAGATTGCTAAGTTTATTCAAATTCTTGAGACAGCACCACACTTTAGAAGATTTAAGACTCCAATCGAGCCACTTAAGATTGCTGGGGAGATATCAGTGAAACTTAAGCCATATCTTGAGATGCCTCCAGAACTTGAGTTGAAACATCTTCCAGACCACTTGAGGTATACATTTTAAAATTATAATTCAAAATTACCTGTTATTATTTCTTCAGCACTAACATCTGTCTAGGAAAAAAAGTTGCTAAGAGTTTTAAGAGAGTTCAAATCGGCGATTGGATGGACCATAGCAGACATCAAAGGGATCAACCCATCATTTTATATGCACAAGATCCTAGTGGAAGATGATAGTAAACCTTCAGTGGAGCAACAACGAAGATTAAATTTGATTATGAAGGAAGTGGTCAAGAAGGAAGTTCTGAAGTGGCTAGATGCAGGAATAATATATCCGATTTCAGAAAGCTCTTGGGTGAGCCCGGTACAGTGTGTGCCAAAGAAAGGGGGAATGATTTTAGTCTCCAATGAAAATAACAAACTGATACCAACTAGGACAGTGACAGGGTAGAGAATCTGCATGGATTATCGCAGACTTAATAAAGCTACAAGGAAAGACCATTTCCCGTTTTAGTTTATTGATCAGATATTGGACAGACTAGCAGATCACGAGTAGTATTGTCTTCTAGATGGATATTCAGGCTATAATTAGATTGTGATAGCTCCAGAAGACCAGGAAAAGACAACTTTCACATGTCCATATGGAACATTTGCTTTTAGAAGGATGTCTTTTGGGTTGTGCAATGCCCCGACCACATTTCAAAGGTGTACGATGGCAATTTTTTTAGATATGGTGGAGCACAATGTGGAAGTGTTTATGGACGACTTCTTAGTGTTTGGAGATTCATTTGATTTGTGTTTAGAAAATTTGGTGGTGGTGTTAAGGAGATGTGTTAAAACAAATTTGGTTTTGAATTGGGAAAAATGTCATTTTATGGTACAAAAGGGTATCATATTAGAACACAAAGTTTCGAAGAAAGGATTAGAGGTGGATCGAGCTAAGTTAAAGAGTATTGAAAATTTTCCTCCACCAACTTCTGTTAAAGGTGTTCGCAGTTTTTTAGGGCATTCAGACTTTTACCACAGGTTTATTAGAGATTTCTCCAAGATCACGAAGCCACTTTGCAGTTCATTGGAGAAGGATGCACAATTCAAGTTTGATGAAGAATGCCTGGCTGCATTTGAGCATTTAAGGAGAAAGTTAACTACATCACTAGTGATCACAGCACCAGATTGGGACCTAACATTTGAATTGATGTGTGATGCAAGTGACTTTGTTGTGGGGACTGTTTTGGGCCAGTGAAGGGACAAGATCTTTCATGTGACATACTATGCGAGCAAGACCCTTACTGATGGTCAGTTAAGCTACACCACCACAGAGAAGGAACTTTTGGCAGTTGTGTATGCTTTTGACAAGTTTCGTGCGTATTTGATTGGGACTAGGTGATAGTGTACATAGATTATGCAGCAATTTGGTACTTAATGACAAAGAAAGATGCAAAGCCTTGTCTAATCAAGTGGATACTTCTTTTGCAAGAATTTGGTTTGGAGATCAAGGACAGGAAAGGTACTGAGAATCAAGTGGTGGACCACTTATCTAGATTAGAAAATTTGGGAAGGGATATAAATGACAAGGTTGTGATTAATGAGTCTTTCCTAGATGAGCAGTTATTTGTGTGAAAAGTGAAGTGCCATGATTCGCAGACTATGCTAACTACTTAGTGAGCAAGATAATCCCTTCTGACTTGATTGGTTATCAAAAGAAGAAGTTCCTACATGATGTGAAGTGGTTTATATGGGATGAACCGTACTTGTTCAAGAAATGTGCCAATTAGATGATAAGAAGATGTATCCCATATAGCGAGACAGAGGGTATTTTGCTGGATTTCCACGCGTCATTGTATGGTGGTCATTACGGTGGTGAAAGGACAGTGGCTAGAGTTTTGCAAGCAGGATTCTACTTGTTGACAATTTTTAAAGATGCTTACAGTTTTGTGCAAAAGTGTGATAGATGTCAGAGAGTCGGGAATATATCAAAGAGAAATGAGATGCCTTTAACTACAATTCTTAAGGTAGAAATTTTTGATGTGTGGGGGATATACTTTATGTGTCTTTTCATTTCTTCATGTGGGAACTTGTATATCTTATTAGTAGTCGACTATGTTTCTAAGTGGGTGGAAGTGGCAGCTCTTCCAACAAATGATGCTAAGGTGGTTCTAAGATTTTTACAAAGGAGTATTTTTACAAGGTTTGGGACACCGAGGGCCATTATTAGTGATGAGGGCAGCCATTTTTGTAATCGTCAGTTCACAGCTCTATTGGCTAAGTATGGGGTGAGTCATCGTATTGCTATATCTTACCATCCCCAGACAAATGGTCAAGCAGAGGTGTCGAATCGTGAAGTGAAGAGAATTATTAAAAAGATAGTGAATCCTACAAGGAAGGATTGGTCATTGAAGCTTGACGACGCAGTATGGGCTTATAGGACCACTTATAAGACACCATTGGGAATGTCACCGTTTTAGCTTGTATATGGAAAGGCTTGTCACCTTCCCATGGAGCTCGAACACAAGGCATATTGGGCGATAAAGAAGCAGAATTTTGAGTTGAAGGCTACAGGAGAAAATGCCTACTCCAACTCAATGAGTTGGACGAATTCAGATTGCAAGCCTACGAGAACTCCAAATTATACAAGGAAAAGGTGAAGAGATGGCATGACCGCAAGATTATGGAAAGAGTTTTTGAACCGGGGCAAGGGTTCTATTATTTAATTCAAGACTTAAACTTTTTCTCGGGAAGCTCAAGTCAAGGTGATCAGGGCCATTTACTGTGAAGACAATCTATCCACATGGTGCGATTGAGATATTTGACAAGTTCCCAGACAAGCCCTTCAAGGTCAATGGACAACGGCTTAAGCACTATTATGGTGGTGAGGTGGATAGGCATAAGGTCACCTCAATTCTTTCCTCTACATGATTGAATTAGAGATAGTCAAGCTAACTGACTATAAACTAGCGCTCAATGGGAGGCACCCCATTATTTCTCTTCCTTACCTCTTGTTTAATTCTTTTTGAATCATGTATATTTCTCATCTGCATGTTTAATTCTTAATAGCATATAATTTCTAATATAAGTTTTGTTAGAGCTGAATGTACATATCATTTTGGTTAGGAGAAGCATATAGAGCATTCTTTTGGATATATTCATTCTCACATGTAATTAGTACATATTTTGATTTGAGAAGTTGTTATATCTCATATTTGTAAATGCTTTATTTGCAGGTTTAGTGCAGAATGTCATTAGCTACTAGTTCCTACTTCAAGTATAGTTCGTTTTTTGTTCGTGGTACTAAGCAATGGCGCCATGGCCATGTCAGAAAGTAGTTCAAATATGGTGCATGCCCACGCTTCTTTTGTAATTTAATCACACAGCTTGCCGCCTCTCCATACTTAATCACGATGCATAGCAATCGTCAGCCTACCATCGCCATTATGAGGTAAAAAAATGGCAGCACCGCTACCTGAGGCTTGATTTGAAAAAATTAATTAAGTCTTAAAACGTGCACCACTGCACTTCTTATATCAGATACCACTCGCCAACGTGCGCCTCCCTATTTCATTTTCAAAACTGACGTCTTTATCTCTTCATATCTTCCCAACCGTTTCCATTCAAAATTCTAATTTCTCATCTTATAACTTCTACACGTTTAGTTTTCCTTATAACGTTCAAACTCTTCTTCTTATCCTCCATTCAGTTTCAGAGATAGACTTAGGGTTTGTGAGAGTTTATCAAAATAGCAAGTTTAGGGGTGGCAGTATATTGAGCACATTTTTTTATTAAATTTCTTCTCATTAGTTAGGGTTTTCTTCATTATTTGCTATGGGGCCAAAATGAGCACGTTCTCGTACTCCATAATCATCTTCCTCAAGCAGCCAAAGTAAGGACATTGTTGACCTTACAAAGTTTATCAGCCTTGAGGCCCAAATGGAATACTACAGGATAGTGGCCAAGACTTTTGTGAGGGAATGAGGTTTCAAGCCCAAGAAATAGGATGACCAGCTTTGGGATATGATCCGAGAAAGAGGTTGGGTTGGGGTGACTGTTACTCCTATGCATGCACCCATGGGGATTGTTCGGGAGTTTTATTCTAATGCCAAAGAAACCATGAGTGGACTGTCTTTTGTCAGAGGAGTTCAAGTGGACTATTGCCCGCAAGCAATTAGAGAAGTTTTCAGGATACTCGATGTACCAACTAGACGTACTAACTAGGTCGAGGCTGCATGGTTTGAGACCGATCTGGATAAAGTTATCACTGACTTGTGCATACCGGGTACACAATGGACTTACAAGCCTGGTACAAATCAGCCTAAAACTTTTCAGGCCTCAACCCTCAATCGCTACGCCAAGGCTTGAAATTTATTTATCTGTGCAAAGTTTATGCCATCATCACATCAGTATGAGATCACAACTGAGCGAGAAATTATTTTATGGGGAATAGTCACAGGAAAATACATCGATGTGGGCCATCTCATTCATCAGAATATGTTACGCTATATGAGGGGGAGCACCACAGGAAGAATCCCACATGCGTCCATTGTAGTTAGTCTGTGTGCACAAGCAGGGGTCACCTGGGCCAATGAACAATTATAGTATCCTAGCCAAGATATCACCCACACTACTATTGCCCACTTTGAGGATTGAATAGGAGGTACACCACACCCGTGGGGGCAAAGACTTCATTCTTCCAACTGTATCAGCAGTGCCATCTCCATAGCCCTCACGAAAAACTAAAGCAGGCACTTCGACCCATGCCACGAATGCAAATGATGATCATCGTCTCTGAAGGTTGGAGAGAAAAGTAGATTATGATAATTTTTTTAGCATTTGCCAATGAATTAACGCGGTCCCTAGCAAAGGCTTTCGTACAGCAAGGAACAATGGTTGAGTGACCACAGTTTGGGACAACCATACCATTTCCACCACCAGACTCACCACCTGAGGAGGGTGGTACAACTGATAATTAGGGGAGTTCCTTATAACCCTTTACCTTCATTCATTGGGGACAATGAATATTTTATGTTTGGGGGTATTGGGTGTTTAGTAGCATAGATCATGTAGTTTATTGCATGTAGTTTAATTTGGATCATATTATGCATGTTTAGTTTAATTTTTGCATGTTATTTGTTTAGTTTAATTATGCAATTTTTTTTTGCATTTTAGTGATTAATATATGTTTTAGTTGTGTGTTTAGTTGCATATCCCAAGTATATAGTTTTGTTGAGTTCTAGTTTAGCCAATGATGAATGTGAAATTTGTTGGATTTTTGAATTTAGTGGATAACATGAGCTTAGTATAATGTTATACATGATTTGAGCCATGCTTGTTGTTTAGATGCTATCGGTTAGCACATAGGTGTTTGCATCTGCTTGTTGGTTTAAGAATAACTTGTTTGCGTGCTGAGTAGAAAATGTTGTTTTTAGAGATGGAATTATGTAGAAAGTAGACATTGACTATGAAAACACAGATACTCAAACTTTGGGAACATATGGGTATGCTTGCTATTGGGATGAGATAGAGCGTAAAACGCACTCGTTTAAATGGAAATGGAAAGTGAGATGGAGCGTAAAACGCACTCACTATATATATATAAAATAAAAATAAAAAATCAATAAACACCACGGGAAAGTGCAAAAATTTCCCTCGTGAGTAAAAATAAAGCAGAATAAACCCATTGTTGAACCTTAGTTTGTATTGATGTATTGGAGTAGTTGATGTCTCATTAGTATATGTAGCTCTTGATTTAAACTTCAATTTTCTATCTTTAGCAGTATAACATGTGTAATCTTTGCCTTGATCAAGCTTATTTATGAACACATAACACACACACAACATCTTGATAAGTGAGTATGGATTATTTAATTGTATGATGTTATGTCTATAGTTTGGGTTGATACTTTATTCTTGAATCTGGATAATTCTCTGAGGCATACTTGATTGGAATTCCAATTTAGCTGGAAATCTTGGGACTCACTTGCATCATAGTATAGTTTACATAACATGTAGTTGCATGCGTTATTTTATTTTTGTGTGCATCGCTTGAGGGCAAGCAATAGTTCAAGTTTGGGGGTATTTGATAAGTAGGTTTAATACCTACTTATTGGTTGCCAACTCACTGGAATTATGCTCATCTCAAGTAGTTTTATTATGTTTTATTTTCTTTTTGTGTTTATTTTGTAGTATGCATTGATGGAACTCCTATAGCAACATAAGGCATGGAATGGCATGGATGGGATGGAAATAACATTAACAAGGCATGGTGGACTTGAGCAAGAGTGAAAATAGCAACTGGACGTGAGCAGATGAGGAGGAGGATCAAGGAAGTAGTAGAGTGAAGAAGGAAAGAGATGAAGAAGAAGGAAGTAGCAGACAAAGATAGCATGAAAGCCGAGAAGCCATCGAATCGCAAAGTCTTGAGAAGAAGGCGGACACACGCTGCCTTTATAGCTAAACATGGCTCGGCCAAGCGCTAAAAGAAAAGACAGAGGCAGATCGAGCAACAAGGCACGACCACGCTTCAAAGAACAAAGGATCATGGCACGCCCGCGCCATGCATACGCTAGAGAATCCCACAGTCGCCGCGCTCGATCCGAGATATATTGTTGCTGCATCGCCACGGTTCATATCATCGCTTTAAAATGCTGACTTTTTGTAATTTGAATTTGAGCGTGTTTTGCTCATCTGAGACGATATGGTTGGTTACTTAGACGTTGTTTTTGGAGTTTTTCATTATTGTTCTTAGTTTTAGACTACTCTAGAGAGGGTTTGAGCATTTGATTACTACATTTAGCTCCTCTCTTTATCTAGATTGCTTAATAATTATAGTTTTCAATTACGAGATTTTTGTGGATTGGAACAAACCTCGAAATGTAAACTTATGGCGAGGATTTTTTATGATTTGATCCCTCATTTCTTTTATAACTCTTGTTTGCATTTCTTATTTTAATGGTTTGCTTCAATCCCATAATGGCTTTTGGTTCAGAAATGAACTAAATTCCATTATGGGATTCTAATGGATTTTAATGCGTAGTTTAAACATGTATGACTGATTGTGATGTTGCATATTTAATAGTGGATTGCCCATTATGGTTGTGCTAAATGTATGAATGCTTGATCACCATTCACACTAATTGCTTTTATGGATTTGGAAAATGAAATATAAGTATAGATTAGACCATAATGGCATATGTTCATAAGGCTTATTTGTGTTAGGCTTTGTGATTCGTGACCCGGATAGGCATATACCATTTCACCATTTGTAGTCATTAAGAGAGTTTGAGCTTAAATCATATTTGTTGTAAATTCACATAAACATATAGTGAGTTTAGTATTTGTGATGCTTGCATGAATTCTATTAATTGTGGATTTTGTGTAAATTGGGCATAGTTCATTGAAAAATGGTTGTGTTTTACTTATGTGCTCTCGACTAGCTTTCCGTATTTAATAAGTAAACATAACATGAGGCATACATTTTAGATTAAGAATTAGATGATATTAGAATCCCATATCTTTCCAATTTGATTACCTCCTTTTAATAATATTTATTTATTGTGTTGATAATAAATTTAAATATAAATTCATTTATTGATTGATAGTTTGAGCATATAGAAATAGTGATTAAGTTGTTGCATGATAATTTAGATTTATCACCATTCTCCGTGGGATCGATACTTTCTTACTTTGTACTACTTGTTGACCCATGTATACTTGCATGAGTTAGAGTCCATTTTGTTAAATCAAAAAGGAGGCAACATCGAGGGCAAAAGAGTAAAGCAGCAGTCATGAGCCAGCGCTGGGGGTGCTATGATTAACACTATCCTCAGCACCGGGGCGCTAAGGCCCAATCCGGCTTGACCAAGGCGCGTCTACTGCAGAAGTTGACAAGCAATAAGAATTTATTAAGTGATGAGGAGTATTTAAGGAAGAATCATAGCTGGAAATTAGGGATTTAACAATCATAGCCGGAGATTAATCAAGAATTCATTAGAGAATTGTGGAAGAGAATTCCAATTGAAGATTGAAGCTTGGAGGGTTTCTTTTAGTGTTTCTTCTTCTTCTTTATTTTAAATTGTGTAATTTTATTGAGATGATTTTTATGGGATCTTTGGTTTTAATTTTCAGTATGAACTAACTTTTTAATTAAGACTACAAATTGAACCTTTTTATGTCTATGAATTGATTATTCAATTTAGTCCAGTTATTTATGTCAGGGTGAATTGTTTATCATGTTTTGTGCTTATTGATTAATTATTTGGCCAATAATTACTGTGTTACACTAGAAAGATTCGGATGATGAAATCTAGGGTTAGAACTAAACATGATAACATGTATGCTTAATTATTTGCATGAGATGAATAATTAGGATTGTGAACTAAATAGTAATATCTTTTCACTGCATGTAACAATTAGAATTGGAACATAACGGGTTTGATTTAATTATTTTGTATAGAAATATCACAAAATTAATTGAATTGAATAGAATAGAAGTTATTTGTTACTTGGGAAAGGTCTTTAAATAACTAGAATTCCTGTTAACAATTCGGGTGACGTAATAACTGGAATAATTGGATAATTGGTTTGTAGTACATAATTGGGAATATTGTAGTCTTAACCTTTATTTAATTGAATTAATTTCAAGAGTACTCCAGTTTTAATCAGTTAATTTAGTTTTCTTAATTAAAAAAACCACAAATTGCAGTTGTTTAAATAAAATTGAATTGGTATAGTACTGGTAGTTGGAGTCTATTGATTGGAATTCCCTCTGGGTTCAACACTTCATTTCACCACTTTATTACTTGCTGACTGTGTATGCTTGCACAAATAATTGATTGTGAAATCAACCAGCACTTCTTGTCCTTCAAATCTGCAATCTTCGTGAAATCACCTCCTTCGTTACTCCAAAATCTCGCTTTCAATTCTCCACTAAGTGTATGCTCTATTATTAGATATCTCCAGCACTCTACTCCTTAGCATAAGTTAATTCACTTCCACTAAATCACCACCAATTCTAATCCATCTCAAAGTAACCCCATAGGAATTCTAACAAAAATCAAACTCCTAATTAAACCCAACAAGTTTTTACACATAGAATCCCAATTAACATGAAATAACCTGTGACGCCCCCAAAATAGGTATACACGACCCATTCTAAGTCGCCAGATATCAAACTATAAAAATCAAATACAAACTTCATTTATACAACTGTTGAATTGTCGTATAGAATACGACCACAGTTAACTGTGAGTTTTAATACAATATTGTCTCGTAGACAGTATCCAAACTCAAATTGTTACAATGCCATATAAAATACAGCAGCAAATATTTTAAGACCCCAAAGAAGAATGAGAAGATTACTATCATATTCATTCTAATGAGGTGCACTTTTGACGCTTTCAAAGTTGGGTTCTCATCACCCTATTGTTGTTCGCCAAAATCAATTATTAAGTGACGTATAAAATACGACACACACATCTTAGGTCCTCAATACAATTATCTGTTGCATGTCATACCGTTTTATAATGTATTGAGAAACTTCGACAGTCTCGGACCATCCCACTATTTCCCTGTTATCCCCGCTCGACCCAGCTACACTCTTATTACCTGAAAGGAATTGTGAAGCAAAAGGGTGAGCACAATTAGCCCAGTAAAGAATATCATGGCTAAGATAATTAATTTATCAACAGCCTTTATCAGAATAAATCAGAGATTTATAACATATGGTAGATAATAAAAGTTTTCAACCATAATTGCAGCGGAATCAACAATCCATTAGAAGAGTCAAGTAGAACATAATGTCTACTATCTCCTCTAAATTAAAAGTCCATTGTTGATATTTTATTCCTGTAATACTTATTAACAGTTCTTTGTTATACTTAAGACAAATAGAACTTTCAACACTTGTCTTCACCGAACCACCAAAATATGTTAGTTAAATTCACAATTCATATTTATAATAATGTGAATTAACAGTTCCTTCTTGCCACAAAGGCTTAATAGAACGTTTACTCAATATCCTTACCCCAAAGGCTGAAGATATTCAAATGTAATAACAATGATCATACCAATCAGTTGTCTATCTTGCACTACGGGCCAAAAATATTCAACTATAAAAAAATAATGGTCATGATCATACCAATCAATTGCCAGTCAGTGCACTACGACCAAAGACATTCAACTGTTAACTAATGGTCATGATCCTGCCAATCACATCATTGAATTATCTATGCACTACGGCCAAGGATATTCGTTAGTATCACTAGTGGTCATGATCATGTCATACACCTGTCCATCTTCGCACTACGGGTCAAAGCTATCAAACAACATATCATCTTTGCACTACAGGCCAAAGATATTCAACAACATATCATCTTTGCACTACAGGTCAAAGACATACAACTGTAAAACCAATAACCAATAATATAATAAAGAATTTCACCATGTATGCAGTACTTCGCATAGACAGGTTATTCCAACATAATAATAAAGAATGGAATAATAAAAGAATTTCACCATGTATGCGTTAGATTGCATAGATGCAAAAGTTATTCCAACATAATAATAAAGAATGGAATAACGTAAAAAATTTCACCATGCGTCACGTAATCCGCATTGACAGACGAGTTATTCCAACAGTATAATAAATAATGGAACCAGTCATGCGTAATCGCACGCATGTGATATTCCGGCTGTAATAATAAAGAATGGAACCAGTCATGGGTAACGCATGCATGTGATATTCCGGCATGAATAATAAAGAATGGAATAATAAAAGAATTTCACCATGTATGCAAAGATTTCATGTAGACGAGTTATTCCAATATAATAATAAAGAATGGAATAACGTAAGAATTTCACCATGCTTGTGTAATCCATACGAGATAGGTTATTCCAATGAATAATAATAAATAATGGAACTGTGTCAAAGTAATACGCATTGCCCGAGCGATGATATTCCAACGTAATAATAAATAATGAAATAATAGAAGAATTTCACCAAGTATAGGGTAGACCGCGTATACAGGTTATTCCAACAAAATAATAAAAAAATAGAATAATAGAAATTCTCTTCATGAATACAAAAGAAATAATACCCCTTACAGGTACAAAAAATAATATCCCTTACCTTTGAAAGAAGAGTATTTCAATTCTAGGTAGAGGCGGAATATACTTGAAGAAAACTTGCACTATCTTCTACGCTCAAAGCTTTCTTAAACTCTAAAGAAATACGTTCGAGATTACAGAAGAAGAACTCTCTATAGTTTCTCTCTCTAGAGTTTCAGTGAATTCATAAGAAATAATGAAGGAATGAGCTTCTATTTATAGAAGAATGGACTGCATAGTAACTAATTCATGAACGGTCCAGATTGATTTACTTTTAATCGGACGGTCCAGATTTAAAGAAATTTTTTTTAAATAAAATATAATATACTCTATTTATAATCTAATAAAACGAATAACTTTATAAAAATATTCTGTTTTATATAAAAAGATTTTACTATGCAAAACACTATACAGGCACTATGCAACACTATGCATAATAAAATATAATATATTCTATTTATAGAACAACTTTATAGAAGTATTCTATTTTATATAAAAAAATTTACTATGCAAAACACTATGCACAATAGAATATAATATATTCTATTTATAGAATAACTTTATAAAAGTATTACATTTTATATAAAAAAAATTTACTATGCAAAACACTATGCATAATAGAATATAATATATTCTATTTATAGAATAACTTTATAAAAGTATTCTGTTTTATATAAAAAGCTTTTCTGTTATAATTTCAACCAACGGTCAAAAAAATTAGTACATCTCTTCATGGAATAATATTGTACCCAAAAATGATTTGGACCAAAAAGAAATATATTTTTTCGGGTGATTAGTACCCCGTGAATAGTAACTCATGAATAGTAACTCATAAATAGTAACTCGTGAATAGTAACTCGTGAATAGTACTCCAACACAAAAAGTACCCCAAATACCTGAGTGAATAATACTAGAGTGAATAGTAACCAGGTATTTTATGACAACTTGTCTACTTTGAAAATTTTTCACATATCACCCTTAACTTTAACCTTTTATCAATTTAACCATTTACTAAAATAGAAAAATTGAATACTTTTATTTCATAAAATTCGGGGTCTCACATAACCTTTTTGATACACGCCTAATATATCCTAATTACATAAAGAAGTTATATCTCCCAACACAACTCAACTTCCAACCAAACAAAACAAAACAGCTCTTGACTGTCTGACCCAAGGTACCCGCGCCAAAGTTATGTGTACTAAAAATGCTTAGCGACCATTCGATGAGTTGATCAATAACTTCACGTATCTGCGGCATACGCCTCGCCAGTCCTTTGTCATCATCATGCGCGCCCACGCCAAATCATATAGAATGTCTAGATTTTGCTTGAGCTTTCTTCCAATGCTAACATTTTGATGTGCTCACTTAATATCCTGCAACAAGAACAAAAACCCATCAAAAGTAACATGAAATACTCAAAAACTAACAATATATCAAGCTAAATAAAGATAAATCGTAGGTTAATAACCTACTTATCAAATTCCCCCAAACTTGAAACATTGTTTGTCCTCAAGCAAAATGATATGCAATGCAACTAACTACTCTAAAACTACGAATCCATTATTACGACAGAACATAGTCTAATCATACAGCCTTAGAGAAATCAAGCAAACATAATAGTAAATCATATCTAAACCAATCAATAACTTCCCAATCACTCATAAAATCTTAAACTGTCCTTACTGATATAGTGCGTGTGTGCTCAACAACCATATTAACTGATATAATACTAAATACAACACATAATAGATCTCTTTAAAGGCATCATACAGTGCAGACTCACAAAATTCACAAACAAGCTAGTTCCAACCAAAGTCAAACTTCTACCAAGTTCAAGAGTCCAATCCGGGGTACTTATGCTTTATTTATTTATTTATTTATTTATTACGGGGGCTTTTCACTCTTTTCCCATTTTATTGTTCTTGTTTTTTATACACATAGCTATGCAATGTCTTATTCCCTTAAGCTTTTTAATGCTACCTTAACGAGTTTTTGACCAACTACTCCCAGACCATTAAGACCTTAGGGCGCTAGGTGTAAAGACAATCCACTCGGGCGTACTTACTCAAGTAACAAAGGCCACAAAACTAGACAAGCTTTCCACAGTGTTTATTCATATATATATATATATATTAATAGCTTATATACCCCAAATTTTTGCCCAAACTTAAGTTTTTGTCTAAATTTAGTCATTTCCGCCTATTCATGTCTTTCATTCATTCAAACTAGTATTATCCTTAAGAATTCAATTATGTGCCAATTTAAACTTAATCAGTCAACATAATTGTTTCTAACGTGCTAACCTAGATTATACTAGTTTCAAACAGAAAAAGATCCAATTCATAATATGAAATCACATCAAAGCCTAAATAATCAATACTAACCCGTCTACACAATTCCAATCTGATCATCATTGACCAAAAATCAACTTTTACTATCTAATAAGGATTTATGCAACATGAACTACATGTAAAATGTTTTTTTTATATCCATATGCATCAATGAATGTATTAAACTAAAAGACATGAAAAATAAACAATTATAAAAACTTAACAAACTAACTAACATGATTTTTTAAATCTTCACAAATTAACCAGGTAGAAGCAGCAAAACACCCCAAACTTAAATCAAGTAATGTCCTCATTATGACAAAATAAAGTAAATAAAAACATTAGGACTTCCCTGAAAGATGAGTCACTACTCGTCGTCATCCGAAGGAGGGTATGCTGGAAGGACATGAAGAACAGGCATGGCCACCGGATTGGCATTAGGATTGCAGCGAGAAAACACATCAGCAAGTGTGTTGAAAGGGTTTGCATTGTACTGATGTATCAAATCTTGACGTTGAGCCAGCCATAAGAATGGTTTTTTTGCACCTCAAGATGGTTGCTCTTCCATGGGTTCAGCTGCAACTGGGGGTGAGGGTTGACGAATCATAATATAACCTTCTCCTCTAGGATGTGATCTTGCCCCCTCCCATGTCTTGTACTTCTCAATGGTAGCATGGTCGATTATTGCCATCAGTTATGATGAATCCATGCAAAAGGCCCCCCGTAGTACTTCCCCGTAGCAGCCTGTCAATTGATTCTTGAATACAATCACCCACATCCACATTATAGAACACTACTGAATTATTCACCCTATAGTGGTGGTGAATAATCCCATATAGCAGCCGTGCCCTTTCCTTAGTTACGTCATTTTGGTGGCGTGTGGGCATCAAACGGGCACAAAGGAATGCATACCATGCTTTGTCATACCTACTTTGTGCTGAGTGTGGAAAACTTATCTTTTCATCCGTTCTAGCTCGGGTAACCCATTGTGTTTCCGGTTTGCATAATATTACAATCAATTCATCCAGGTTAGGCAAGCCATCTTCATAACGTCCGTCAGTTGGTGTTTTTAGCCCAAAATATTCATTGATGGCATTGGCATGGAAAGACACCGGTTTACCCCGTACCATGACTACGTGATCGACATGTTCCATGGTGTTGGCATAAAATTCTTTTACAATGTTGATCACCGCTGGTAGTGGCTATTCCACTAACTGAAACCAATTGCGTTCCACAATCATCAACACCATATCACCATCAAGGTTAGCATCCGTCTTCATTCCCCATTCTAGTACCAAAGTCTTCTTGTCTATGGACGATTTGAACCTTGCCTCGGCCCCCTCACTAACAAATTTCGTGTGATCATACTGAGCCTGAGCAGTGGTGGTGGATGGACGTGGTCTCTTATGTGAAGACATGGTGTTTTTGGTGAATTATTGGGAAAAACTTGGTTTAAGACTTTTGTCGATCAGTTGGTGGGCGTGAAGGCTAATTCCCCCAAACTTGTTCTCTTTGAATAATCTCTAACCCAAAATATGAAATAAACCAAACTAATCCTTGGGAAACAAATTCCCAAGGTTTTCCAACCAATTCTCACGAAAAAGAAAAAAGAGAAACTAAAATGTAGCAATTTAGGATTACCTTCAATAAAAACTTGTGTTTCCCCTTTTTAGTGATGCCCCAATTTGAAGAGAAGTTGTGAAGACAGGGAATTTGACTTGGAATTGGAGTGTATTGCTTATATTTAGAAGGATTGTGGCTAATTGAAATAGTTGAGTTCATATAGAAGAGGAAAAAGGAACGTGTGTGGGGGAGTTGTAGAGATTGTGGGTTAATGTGACAACCTGAGTAAAATCGGATTGTCCAGAATTTAAGATTTAAATAATTAGTTATTAATAAAATGAATTTTTATTAATATTATTTTGTGTTATATTTTTATTAATCGTTCTATAACCTAGAATGATTATAAATCGGGAGGATTCTGGCTACGAGCTAGACTAAACGAGTAAGAATTTTCAAGACAAAAATAAAATTTTTCCGAACAAAATATTTACGGGAAAAAAGGCGAAATAGGCCTTATTCAATTCGAAAAACTCTAAGGGTTGGGGTTTGAATAACCTAAGCCTTTCAGAGAGTTCGGTATGTCGAAATGACATTCCGTCGAAAGATTTGATGATAATATATCGTGAAAAGATAAGTAAGCCGATAAAAGTTGTTCTCGAAAAACGTGCAGAAATCGGATAAAATAAAAATGACGAAAAGTACTGTTTTGTACTTTTCACTCGTTTAACCACGTTAGGGGAAAACATGAAGGAAAACGCTTAATGGTGAAAAGTGTTTTTCAGTTTTTCAGAAATCCGAAGAATACGTAAAAGTTAATCGGTAAAGGAAAGATGAAATATTCAAAAATATTTGGATTCCGAGATTCGCAGTTTTTAAAACTGTCGGATGAAAACCAAAAGATGGAACCACGAAACTTAAGTGCTAAGAGAACTTGGGGGCTAAGTTAACTTGGTCCTAAGCTTTGAATAGTAAGGAGGTTAGGGGGTGAAATGACTAAAATGCCCTTAGCCTTGGTTTTCTATATAAACAAGCCTTAAGCTCATTTGTTTGGTTTGAAAATTTCAACCAACACTTGAGAGAGAGAGAGAGTTCGGATGAAGAGGGAGAGAATGAGGAAAAGCTAGCCCGAGAGCACGCTTTGTCCAACGGAGGAAGATTAAAGAAGAAAGGTAATCCAAAACCTAGTCTTCTATAAATTTTCTTTAAGCTTTATATGTTAAAAAACATAGCTTAACGAGAATAGGAGGTAAAAGATGTTAGAAATGATTTCATATGGTTGAAATCTTAAGAAAATGAAGAAATAAGAATTAGAAATTTAGTTTATAAATTTCTTAAGGAAGTGTAAGATTCATAAGGATTTTGAGCGATCCGAATGAATCTTATGAATGAGTAGGTCAAATAAGTAAGGAATGATGTTCTATAACATCAAATTCTAAGAAAAAGTAAAATCGTAATCAAAATATCGATTAAAAATGAAGAACGAATGAAGAACGCAAAGAACACGCGATAAACGCAAAGAATGTTGTTGATGGACAAATTTAAAACCATTGTAGGATAATTGTTGTTGATGGACAAGTTTAAAATCATTGCGTATAAGCTAGTTACTTATTTCTTGGTTAGGAACGTTAGAAACGTTCATGAAGAACGAATTAAAACTAAGCTATAACGAAGTTAAAGCAAAAATTTGTAAAAGATGAACGAGAAATAGAAAATATGTAAATGAACCCGAACGTGTAGGATTTCATAAGAATTTAAGAGAACGTATAAAACGTGAGTCGTAGACTCAAGAACGAATGAGTTCTGAGTTCAGATGACCGAATTACGGACGAACGAACGAACGAAGAACGTTAATAACATTAAACGAACGAAGAGCGAAGATTAAGCCAATTGAATGGAATGTTAACTAATTCAAAACAAAGTTCTGTCTAAGGGTAATTGAAGTACGTAAGATAAGGAAGAAAATAGCTTTGGAACGATCTCGTTCCGAGTTATAACGAATAAGATATGAGATTTCGAAGTTAGCGTCTCAAGCTTGTAAAAG
The DNA here is from genome assembly GCA_020205605.1 of Panax ginseng. Lineage (NCBI taxonomy): Eukaryota > Viridiplantae > Streptophyta > Magnoliopsida > Apiales > Araliaceae > Panax > Panax ginseng. Next base: position 83,818,522 of record CM035139.1, on the reverse strand, counting down.
ACAGAAAATTTTTCTAGGTTTCATGCTTGGCGCCGCAGCGTGAGTCGTGCCTTGAGGGCCAACACTGCAGCACGAGCTTGAGCCATCAGCTACTGCTGAGTGGCACCGCAGCGCGAAGGAAAGGGAAGGACACGGCGCCGCAACGCTGGTGCAGGGCAATGCCCAGAAATGAGATTTTTACTGCTCAATTACTGGGGGATGTGCGAGAAAGAAATATGAACATGTAGTTCAATTAATGTAACACTTAATCAAGTGTATTAAACCTTTGATGAAGGCTAAATGAAAAGATTAAATGAGATTAAAAGACAAAGAATGTAGACGCGGGTTACAGAACCAATATTCGGGGACCGTAGTCGCGATAAACGAACGTGAGGGATTGCTATAATGGTGATTCCTTAGACGTTGATTGACGAGGGTAATGAATAACATTTCGATGTTATGTCATGGTAATGAGAGATGAATGTAAAGTGTTTAGACGTTGTGAATGCAACGCTGTTGCGATGAGTGATCGGTCTTAGCATACAACGAACCATATGGCTTTGACATTAAGAATGAATAATGAACATGGGGTTCAGGTAATGAGCAATGAATGAAAGTGATTAAAACCTTAGATAAAGGTTGAATGAGAGATTAAGGGATGAACAACGTAAACGTTGAATACGTAAACGATCCTCGTGAATCGTATTCACGTCGAGCGAATGTTCTAAGTGTACATTGGTTGTATAACTTAGACATTGACGAAGGTAGTAAGTAAGATATAAATTATCAAGAAAGCCGTAGCGAACGGTAATAAGATTAATGAAATCCGAATGTGAGTCGAATGAGAATGTTAGAAGGGAATGTAAGCGTTGAACACTTTAACCAACGTAAAGGTTAAGTGTACACGAATATTAAATGGGTAAAGCCTACACCCTGTGTATGGTTTGACCATAATGTAATGAAGATCAATGATTAAACCTGTGAATGGTGAAGAATCTGCATTCAAGACAAGTACGTATAACGTAAAAGAAGCCAAGTTAATGTTTATAACTTGGAAGACATTCTGAGTCGAATGAACCGGATGTTGTAAGATAAGAATAAGGTAACGTAAAATGGTTAACGCTATAAATGCATAGAATGAATATTGAATGATCGTTCTGAGCATACAAAAGACTGTATGACTTAGACAATGATGAATAAATTCGAAGGTATGGCATTTAGTTGCCAGAAAGCCATAAGGAATAAGAAATTGACTTAACGAACATTATAGTTTAATAGTTCGAATAAGTTAAGATAAGTTAGATTATGGTGCAATCGTAACCTTTGATGGTTGACATATGGAAGCTGGGCTAAAAAATTCCTTTAGAGAGCGAAGGTATATACAAAACTGGCAACCAATCTAACTCACTGTTATGGGCAGTGTAGATGAGACGAGAACTTGTTTGTTGGTTGTTTGTGGGATACCACCCAGAGTACCTTATGGACTGCTAACAGAGACACGATGTGTGCTGAGTCCTAGGAAAGTTATAAGAAGATAAGAATGTAAATCATCAAAGATGATGAACGTATTGAGTAAGACATCTCCGTATGTCATGAAGCCGTTAACCGATAAAGGAAGTTGGTCACGTAAACTTAGTTTGTAAGAACGTGAACCCTAAGAAGAAAAGTTAAGTAAACCAATACGTAAAGTCAAGTATATGACTAATTGGTGTATATGTTATTTCCTTATGTGCTACATAGGAATTGGAATGAGCAGTTCAGCGTAAACTATAAGTTATAGCTGTGCGTAAGGCAAGTTTCCCTAACTTCATTCATATTTTAAATGAATGCTAGTTTCTAAAACTTCTCAGATGTTGAACTTGAGAAGTTCTGTCTATATGCGAATGTGTGATATTTGTACAAGGTGTTAGAATATATGAGGCCTTGTGCCACAATTTGAACACTTCGGTGTTTCTATGAGATGAACTATTATGTGATTTAACTCTTCAATAAGAGAATGTTCTGTTTATACATGAACTGTTATTGTTAAGTCTGTGCTATTGATTCTAGCCAGACATAATGTGTATGAAAGAGAGTAGAGAATGAAAGTATTTCAAAGTGAAGTGACTAATGTCTTAAAATGATAGGAATCAAAATTATTCCTATTATTCAAGCTGCTTCATAACCTTTGTTCGGTTATTGAAGTCTTAAAAGAATGTTTGAATTCTTAAAGTTGTTTGTTCAACTATTATGACTTGCTGGGCAATTGAATGCTCACACTTGCTTTAAATAAAAACATTTTTCAGCGAACGATGTTAGAAAGAACTTAAGGATCCCGTAAAAATCAAGCTGATCGGTATCCAGAAGAAGTATCATTCATTATATAAATGAGCGTGAAGATCAAGCGAAGACTTGTAATATAGAATGATAGAATTAAACTATAAAATAGTTTAATTAACGATTATGTATCCTTGGTGGCGGATAAAAGTCACTTGTACAAGATTTAAAGAATAATGTCATTAGCATTATTTGTAATGAAAGAGGTTTTAAGGTTTTAGAACCTGGGATTTGAGGATGTATGTTGTTATATTTAGCTATATAATGATGTATGTTTGGAAGAGTATGGGATCGTGACATACGGAATCCGAATGTGAAAATAGACCGGATTTTGGGGCGTTACAGTTAATGGGAGAAGGAGAAGTGGTGTTATGGGGTTTTGGGAGTTATAAGAGTTATGGGTGTTATGGGAGAGTGGAAGAGTTTATGTGGGAGAAGAAATGGAGGAGACTAAGTGTAATAAGGAGTTATGGGAGTTATGTTTGAGAATGATAGGTTAAGAACGCGTTTAGTATCTGGAATCTCTGAGCGGCGCATCCCGCGCCATATATAGGCCTTTAGTGGCGCTCCCTGCGCTAGTAAGACAGTAGCTTCACACTAGAATGGCGCGCCCCACGCCTAATTGTAGCTTGGTATGCCGCGCTCCACGCTAATAAGGCAGTGACTTTATCCATTGTAGTGTGCCCCGCGCCATGGTGTAGCATATTGTAGCGCGCCCCATGCCAGGCAAGTAGAAAGTGGCTGTCGAGGTAGCGCACTCCGTGTCGTGTGCATGCTTTAGGTGACTCGGCCCGCGCCGTTAAAGCAGTGACTTGGTGATGCCTTTTTTCCTTGATTCCCTATAAGCATACCACAATGAAGTCATTACTCTTTGAAAAAGAAATATCTAAACTATACTATGAGCTAAAATGTACTTAATAAATGAAATTAAAAAGTTTAGAGCTTGGGTTGCCTCCCAAGTAGCACTAGTTTTAATGTCGTCAGCCAAACGGTGCCTCTTATTTCATGGTACATCGGCAAGTGTAATTGCAATGGTTTTATCGTCGATGTCGCCACCCCAGTAGTGCTTTAATCTTTGCCCATTGAGTTTTAAGGTTTCGAACGGATTTTTGCTGTATAGCTCAATAGCACCATGTGGGAAGACCCTCTTAATAGTAAATGGACCCGACCATCTGGATTTAAGCATTCCGAGAAATAATCTCACTCTTGAATTTAATAATAGTACTGATTTCCCCTGTTCCAACTTTCTCTGCAAGATTTTCTGGTCGTGCCACTACTTGACCTTTTCTTTATACAACTTCGAGTTCTCATATGCTTGTAGTTTGAATTCATCAAGTTTGTTCAATTGAAGTAGCCTCTTTTATCCTACAGCTGCTTGATCGAAGTTGAGTTTTTGAATTGCCCAGTATGCTTTGTGTTGTAATTTCACAGGGAGGTAACATGCTTTTTCGTAGACCAACTGGTACAGAGACATCCCAATTGGCATCTTGTATGCTGTCCTGTAAGCCCATAATGCATCATCCAATTTTAGAGACCAGTCTTTTTTGTTCGGATTTACTACCTTCTCTATAATTTTCTTCACCTTTCTGTTAGAACCCTCGGCTTGACCACTTGTCTTTAATTCTATCTTCATTCTTTGTAAGTCATACAAAATGGGCCTTTGTGTTGACAATATCGCACGCGTTCCCGCATATGATATTCTACTCAACACGTCAGCTACCACATTCGCTTCTCCAGGATGATATTGGATGGTATGGTAGGAATCTTTCAACAGCTCAAGCCAATGTCGTGTTGAGTTCCCTTTGGATGAAGAAATATTTGAGGCTTTTATGATCTGTATAGATCTCCACTTTCTCCCCATAAAGGTAGTGTCTCCAGATCTTTAATGCGAAAATGACTGCTGCCAACTCTAGATTATGACTAGGATAATTTCTCTCATATTCTTTGATTTGTCGAGAGACATAAGCTATGACTTTCCCATGTTGCATGAGAACGCAACCTAGACTTCTGCCTGACGCATCGCTGTAGATGACAAATCCCTCTGTACCTGATTCTCAGCTACAATTATCTCATAGTTTATCTCTTGATTTTAAGATGTCATTTTGAAATACGGCCACAAAAAAAAGGTTAGTTAAAGAAATTGACGTGCCATATCTTATCCCTATATATCGACCGACTAATTAAAAAATTAATAAGCTTAAGTAGGATACACTAGCAAAGGATTGTACTCGTCTCTCCTCTCCTAGTTCTAATCCCAGATCTCCACCAGATATCATATTACTAAGCTCTGATATCAACTGTGACTCCCCCAAAATAGGTCTACATAACCCCTTTTGAGTCATCAAATACATACCACAAAATCTAAATAAAAACTTTACTATTTATAACTATTAAACTGTCGTGCAAAATACGACCAGAAATACTGTGAGTTTTAATATAAATATTATACCGTACATAATACGACAATATCCAAACTTAAATTAAGTCCTCATTATAGTTATTATCACACTATTTCACAACATAGTGAATACTTCTATAGAAACTATCTCAGACCATTACTCCACTCCCTGACTAGTCCCATCTACACTTTCATTTCATGAGAAGAACAATGGAACAAAAAGGAAAAAGGTTGAGCTCAAATAGCAATGTAAAGAATATTATGACTAAGATAATGAAGAATAAATTATCTTTAGCCTTCAACAATGATAAATTAGATAAAATATAATGGATAACAAGTTTTAGATCAATAACTGCAGCGGAATAAATAATCCATTAGAAGCGTCAAGTAGACAATGATGTCTACCATCTTCTACGATTTAAGAGTCCATCATCAGTATTTTATCCCTGTAACACCAATCAATAATTATGCAAATCAACATTTTATCTTTGCACTACGGGATAAAGATATTCATTTGTATTACCAATGGTCATGATTATGCCAAACAACAGTCCATCTTTGCACTACGGGCCAAAGAGAACTTTCACCACAAGCCTTTGCATGTAACATTAAAGGTCATGATTATACCAATACACAATTCTTTGTCATAATCATACCAATCAATAGTTCATCTTTGTACTACGGGCCAAAGATAACTTTCCACGATAAATTTAAACATAAGGATGATGACAATGATATATAGGATGGATACAACTTAGATCAAGGATAAATATTAGAGATTTGTAATTTAATTTATTTAGAGTTCAAGAATATCCAAATTGTCAACATGATAACTAATTGTGGAGTAAAATCCAAGAATGATATTTAAGATTCATATTTCAAAGATAATGTGGACAAGGAAAAGAAACTAAATTGCATTGTGAATAGTACTCTGACATGAATAGTACCCAGGATGAATAGTACTCTGGTATGAATAGTACCTCGAATGAATAGTACTCTGACATGAAAAGATTAAAATATAATAAGAAAATTCAGATAAATATTCCAGTGAAATGATATTAAATGAAGCGCAAACCTCTAGAAATTGCTAATCATTTTAGGAATTAGAGAAGCAATACTTACCATAGTAAGGTTTAGATGAAAGAAATTGATATCCCTTACAAGTATTAAAAGAAAATAACAACATTTACCTTAGTAGAAAACTAGATCTGACTGGTATAACGGATATTGTCTTGAGAAAATCTTGCACTATAAGCTACACTTAAAGTATCCTTATACTCAAAAGAAATACTCACAATATTGTATTAGAAACACTTGAGTTTTTGGTGTCTTTAAGACAAAGGGTAACCTCCCTTTTATAGTTCAACTCAGAGGAAAAACTAAACAAAGCCGCCTAACTCCCTGCCTAAATTTCCTCCGCTTAACTTTCTTTCTTTCTTTTTATTGGTTGAGGTCCCACAAATTTGGAAAAACATGACTTTGCAGGAGAAACTTCAAGCCACCAATTTGGAAAAAAGAAAGAGAATGTGCAGAAGAGAAGTGCATGGAAGGTTTTTAAAAAAGTTAACCTTACAAAGTTAACATTATAATATTATATCATTATAATATTATATAACAAATTATTATAAAACTATACTATTATACTATTATACTATTATAATATAATATTAAAATAATTCATTTGAATGAATATTAATGTCGAAGAAGATAATTATGGTTACATAGAAAAATATTTCAAACTTTTAACAAATGTCTCATGCTAAAATTCCTCAATTTATATCAAAATTTGAACAAATATTTACTTATCATATTTATCAACATTTTTATTCATCAATTATTTACAACTCTTCAATCTTTCAATAATTATTAATATTATAGATTCATAATACTGACAACCAGATCGTTCCCAGGAAAGAGGGGGCTTTCGATAGGATATCTCCTTACTGGCGCGTAATTAAATAACCTAAACCCTTTTATCGACAGAACTTTCTAAACATTGTCAATAATGCTATCTAATAATATCATTTCAATAATATGAGTTACTGTGTCATGACAGTTATTGAATCAATAATATAAAATACTATTCAATTATCACTATAGCAATTATTGAACCACTAATATAAAATATTATGTAGTAACTACTGTGGCAATTATTAAATGAAATGTTGAGTGACTTCTTACGTAAGAATCAATAATCAAAGATAATGTGCAATACATTGTGTTACTGTGTAATACCGCTTACTATTGTGGAATAACGCATATTACTGTACTTTTATCACCGGGTATTTTAAAAGTTAACGATAAAAGTTATTCCGCCAATTTGTAAAAACTAATTTTTGTCGCTTTCTATATCCAACAGTTATTTCGTTGTGGAATCCACCAATGATTGGTTATTTCAGTGCCGTCGTACTTTACCGAATATAATATTCCTGACAGAAAGAATATTACCCGACAGAATGATATTCCCTGACAAAACGAATATTTTCCAACAACTGTTTACTTTGTATAATTTGCAAATATCACCCACAACTATAACATTTATTAAATCAAACACCTTACTATTTAGAATAATATATAAAGAAAATTAAATCTTATTCATAAAAAGTTGGGGTCTTATAAACACTACCTGTATGGGGAGAAAGTGGAGATCTATACAGATCATAAAAGCCTTAAATATTTTTTCACCCAAAAGGAACTCAATATGCGGTAACAACGTTGGTTTGAGCTATTAAAAGATTACGACCATACCATCATGGAAAAGTAAATGTGGTAGCTGACACTTTGAGTAGAAAATCATATACAGGTATGAGTGAGTTATTGTCAACACAAAAGCCCATTTGCTATGACTTACAAAAGATGGAGATAGAGTTAAAGACTTCAGGGACCCAAATGAAGATCGCATATGTACTAGTAGTACATACTTTAATCGACAAAGTTAAAGTTGTTCAAGCTACAGACCCACAGTTGATGAATATGAAGAAGAAAGTACAAGAAGGTGTTATTCCAGAAGCAAGAATCAATGAGAAAGGGATGCTTCAAGTCAACTCTAGACTTTGTGTCCCTAACAACCCTGATTTAAAATATAAAATCATGACAGAGGAGCACACTACACCGTTTGTAATCCACACTGGAAATACCAAAATGTATCATGATCTTCGACATATATATTGGTGGAGAAATATGAAGAGAGAGATCGTAGAGTTTATCTCAGGGTGTCTAACTTGTCAACGTGTTAAGGTAGAACATCAAGTGCCAAAGGGTCCATTGCAACCACTTAAGATTCTAAGATTTTATGACGGGTCTTCCTAAGGTTTCTCAAGGCTTAGACGCAATTTGGGTTATTGTCGATAGATTAACTAAGTTTGCTCATTTCTTACCCATACGAGAGAACTATTCACTTGAGCGTCTTGCTTGTATGTACATAAATGAGATTGTAAGACTGCATGGTATGCCAATATCCATAATTTTTGATCGAGACCCTAGATTTGCTTCATAATTTTGGGTCAGCTTGCAAAAAGATATAGGCACTGAGTTACGATTCAGTTCTTCATATCATCCCCAGACAGATGGACAATCAGAAAGGACTATTCAAACTCTTGAAGATCTATTAAGACTCCGCGTACTAGACTTCAAAGGAAGTTGGGACAAGTACTTACAATTGGTGGAATTCTCCTAAAATAACAGTTATAAAACAAGCATAGGCATGGCTCCATTTGAGACGTTGTATGGACGAAAGTGTTGTTCTCCAGTATATTGAGACGAGGTGGGTGAAGTAACAATGTTGGGACCAGAGTTGGTACACATGACTACGGAAAAGATTCAAATGATTTGGAAATGTATACAAGTAACACAAGATTGACAAAAGAGTTATGTTGATCTTCATCGAAGAGACATGGAATTCAATGTCGGAGACCATGTATTATTACGCGTTGCTCCGTGGAAAGGAGTTACGAGATTTGGAAAGAGAGGAAAGCTCAACCCTTGATTCATTACTCCATTCAAAATCCTCAACCGAGTAGGAACCGTGGCCTATAGACTGGCCTTATTGCTAAGCATGCCTCATGTTCATAACATTTTTTTACATATCCATGCTACGTAAATACGTAAAAGACCTAAACTGCATCATTGAATTGGAACCAGGTGAGATAATAGAAAAAACTTATGAGGAGGTACTTGTCAAGATCTTGGATAAGAAGGAATAAATTCGACGCTCAAAGGTTAAACCTCATGTCAAAGTTTTATGGAGAAACCGTGATATTAAGGAAATGACCTGGGAGTTAGAATCTGAAAAGAGAGCAAGGTATCCTCAGGTACATACATCAATTTCGACGCAAAATTTCATAAGGAGGGGATGTTGTAAAACCCCAACTTTTTATGAATAAGATTTAAATTTCTCTAAATATTATTCTAAATAGTAAGGTGTTGATTTGATATAATGTTATAATTATGGGTGATATGTGAAAATTATGCAAAGTAAACAGTTATCAGAAAATATTTGTTTTGTTGGGGAATATTCTTTTTGTCGGGGAATATTCGTACGACGATACTGAAATAACCAATCATTGGTGGGCCCCCATAATGAAATAATTGTCGAATAGGGAAAGCGACAGAAATAACCTTTTTAAAAAAATTGATCGCAAAACTTTTAATGTTAACTGTTGAAATACCCAGTAATAAAAGAACAATAACACACGCTATTTCACAGTAGCACGCGCTATTCCACAATAGCACACGATATTTCACAGTAACACACGGTATTGTAAAGTATTTCTGATTATTAATTCAATAATGGATACAGTAGTATGCACTTTGTGTTTCATTCGATAATTGCTACAGTAATTCATATTATTGATTCAATAATTGTTAAAGTCATAATTTCATAGTATTTCATATTATTGACTCAATAATTGACACAGTAACAACTGCACAATATTTCACATTATTAAATCAATAATTGTTATGTCACAATAACTCAAATTATTTGAAATGATATTATTAGTTAGCATTATTAGAAATGTCTATAAAGTTCTGTTGAGAAAAGGGGTTAGGTTATCTAATTGCACGCCAGTAAGAAAAAATTCTTATCGGAAAGCCCCCTCTTTCCTAGGAACGATCTGGTTGCTAGTATTGCGAGTCTATGATATCTATAATATTATTACATTAATACAATAATACAAAAAATGAATTTATAATAATAATGAGTACTAAATAATAATCTTGGAAGTGTAAAATATGTTTAGAATAGTTATAAAATGTGTTTAGAATAGTTCTAAAATGTGTTTTGAATAGTGTTAAGTTTTTTTACTATAAATAGGAGGGTTAAGTAAAAGGATTTTCATAACTCTCTAGCTCATTCTTTCTTTCACTCTCTAAATCATTAGTGTAAGTGTCTCTGAAGTGTTAAGGTTATCTTAAGTTTTGGTGCATGAATTGTTTAACTTCATAGAGAACAGTATCTAGTCACTTGCTAATTGAGGTAAAGTATATCACTTTTTCATATTCGTAAACGATATTATTTTCTTTCAATATTCATAAGGGTTATCATTTTCTTTCATACTCCATTTTATGTAAATTCATATTCCTAAATCTAAACTTACTATGGTAAGTATTGCTTTTATAATTCTTAAAATGATTAGAAATTCCTTGATATTTGCGCTTCATCTAATATCATTTTACTTGAATATTTTTCTGAGCTTTCTTATGAAATTTTAATTTATATATGTCAGAGTACTATTCACGATAGATTAATATTCACAACGAAGTCTTGCCTTTTCTGTCTAAATTATCTTTAAAATAAGAATCTTATTCTTGAATTTGAATCCATGTTTTGGTCATCATGTTGAAAATTTGGTCTTTCTTGAACTCTGGATAAATTAAATCATAAATATCTAATGTTTATTCTTGATCTTATTATTTCTACTTATCCTTTATATCATTGTCATCATCCTCAAAATTAAATTATGGTGAAAAATTATCTTTGGCCTGTAATGCAAAGATGGACTGTTGATCGGTATGATTATGACAAGGAATTGTGTTGGTATAATCATGACCTTTGGTGTTACAGATAAAGGTTTATGGTGAGAGTTCTCTTTTGCCCGTAGTGCAAAGATGGATTGTTGTTTGGCATGATCATGACCACTGGTGATACAAATAAATATCTTTGGCCCGTAGTGCAAAGATAAATTATTGATTTGCATAATTATAAATAGGAACTATTGATTGGTGTTACAGGGATAAAATATTGATGATGGATTTTTAAATCATAGAATATAGTAGGCATCATGCTTACTTGACTCTTCTAATGGATTGTTTATTCTACTGCAGTTTTTAATCTAAAACTTGTTGTCTATTATATTTTATCTAATTTATCATTGTTGAAGGCTAAAGATAATTTATTCTTCATTATCGTAGTCATGATATTCTTTACTGGGCTAGTTGAGCTCACCCTTTTTGTTCCATTGTTCTTCTCAAGAAATGAGAGTGTAGCTAGGACTAGTCGGGGAATGGAGTAGTGGTCCGAGATAGTTACTGTAGAGGTTTTTACTATGTTGTAAAATAGTGTGACAATAATTGTAATAAGAACTTAATTTGAGTGTGTAAATTGTAATATTATATATGGTATAATATTTGTATTGCAACTCACAGTATATGTGTGTTGTTTTATTTTGCACAACAGTTTAATAGTTTTAAATAGGAAAAATTGTATTTGAATTCTTTAGTATGTATTTGTATACTCAGAATGGGTTGTGTGGTCCTTTTTTGGGGGCGTCACATATGATACCTCTAATACCAATTATAAGAATTAATCGGTAATAATTAATTCTATATATAGACATAAGTAAGAGAATAATACCTGTAAAGAGCTTTAAAGTCAGAGAAGAATTAAAAAATTATGGCATACATTCTCAATGATATCTATAGCGTATATATAGGTTACAAGAGTAAAAGAATCGAAAACAAATTAAGTTGAGTAACTATCTAATAATCAAAAGACATAATAATAGATAATTACGTATATACTATACAAATGAAGGTGAAAATCCCTTGATTTTCTCAAGATGGACGGTCGAGGAAAAAGTCCAATCTTGGCCTTGAGAGAGATGAACTGAGGATGAGGAAGAGGTTTGGTAAGAGCATCAACAAGTTAATCAGTAGTGGAGATGTGAGAAACTCTAAGCAAGCCATTTTGAACTTGTTCTCAAATAAAGTGATAATATAAAGCATCATATCTCAAGCGCGAGTGGAAGATTGGATTGGAACAGAGATTTGTGGCGCCAACATTTGCACAATAAATTACTGGTTGATGAGGAAGGACGATACCAAATTTTGTAAGTAACGAGCAAACCTAACGAAGTTCCATCATGGTGGCAGCTACGGAGCGTTACTCAGCCTCACTAGAAGAGCGAGCCACAGTACGTTATTTCTTAGAGCTCCAAGAGATAGGATTATGAGCCACAGTGAAATTGTCTTTGTTTCCTGCCTAATCAGCATCCAAAAAGGCATGAAGAGCTAGAGGGGAGTGTCGACAGAGAGTAATCCCATGATCTAGAGTGCCACAGAGATATCGCAGCAGATGTTTGACAGTAATCCAATGTTCATAAGTTAGTTGGTGCATAAACTGAAAGAGCCTATTTACCGTATAAGCAATATCTGGGCGAGTGAGTGATAAATACTGGAGATTGCCAACAATTGTACAAAACTTAGAAGGATCAGATAATGGGTTTCCAGAGTGTAAGGTGAGAGTTAGACTGGGAGCAAGGGGTGTGGGAGCAGTCTTAGCTTCTTCAATCATGTTAGCTCTAGTGAGCAGATTAACGATGTATTTACATTGACTAAGTAAAAGACCATTTTTGTGTGAAGTAACTTCAACTCCTGGAAAGTATAACAAGGATCCAAGGTCCTTGAGAGAGAAACATTTGGCAAGAAGTTGAATGAAATTCTGAATGGCTCCAGCATTGTCCCTAATTATAATGATATCAACAACATAGACAAGGAGATAGAGTTTGGATCCTTGTTTGTTGAAGATAAAAAAAAGAGGTGTCGGTAATGGAGTTGGTGAAACTAGAGGTGACAAGGAACTAGGGTAATTTATGATACCATGCACGATGAGTTTGTTTGAGGCCATAGATGACCTTACGTAGCTTGCAGACATGATGAGGATGTTCTTGATCATAGAAGCTCTAGGGCTAAGATATGAACATATCCTCATTGAGAGTGCCCTAAAGGAAGGCGTTGTTAACATCAAGTTGTCTGAGAGACCAACCCCGACTAACTACAAGACTAAGGATAAGACAAACAGTAATAAGCTTGATAACAGGACTAAAAGTCTCAATGTAGTCAATTTTAGGGCTTTGGTGGAATCTGTTAGAGTCTACATGTTTAATTTGATGATGAATGAGCTTAATGTATATTTGTACCAGTATGATTTATACAGTCCTTATAAAGAATTGATTAATTGTACAAGGAATTAGAATAAAAAGATCAAATAATGTTAGGTTGATCTTTAAAGATGTTGAGTTGATGTATAGATAATAGGATCGTAAGGTTACCCTGCTACTTGAAGAACAAAATCGCAGAGAAAGCACAAGATCACGCATACATCAAGAGAATCGATGAACTAATTGGAGTAACCAAGACTCTCTGCTTCGTAAAGTCTCTTTAGATCGTCATGTAAACAATTGATCCTCTCAGCCGGCTAAATAATCATTTATAAAGACTCAATCGTAGAGCGGTCATGTTTGACAAACTGACTAACATTGGAGCTTTGCAAGTTAAAGGTCCCAATGCATTCTCAAAATATCCTTGACGAAAATTGAAGTTCAGATTATGTGTCTACCAGCTAGTTGGTGACAGTGACACGTCAAGGGTGTTAGGTGAGAAAGCAGACTGAAGTGACACGCAGTTGGTAAAAAGAGCTGTCTCCAAGGTCTAAAATGTCAACATCAAGCATCATAATACATCTGAGCATTAATTGAACAAATAGACATTTTGCAATAGGAAAATTTCTCTGTAGAGTATAAAGGGCTACAAGGATTCAACTTAAAAAAAGAGAGGCCGGACATTTTGATTAAAAAGCCAACTCTACAGAAGAAAAAGAACGAATTTAATGATCCAATATTCAAAGTTCGAGCTGCTAAAGACCTGAGAAGAAAAACTTAAAGCAAATTTAGCAGCACCTCACAACAAACATCAATCATTAGAGCATCTAAGGGCTAAACGTCCTTGTCTTTGTGACTAAATATCCAAGTCTGTGGGCTTGAAGAGGGTAAAATGTCATTATCTATGTGACTAAATTCTAGTGTATTTCCTACTCAAGGAGTCGAAGAGTGGAGTAGGAGTTATTCAGTCTCCGAACCACTTAAAATTGCATGTGTCTTTACTTACTGCTCTTATTATTTAATTGCTTGGTTATTATTCTTTATAGCTTATATCTAAAACTAATATTTGTTTTAGATCTTAAAGGGGTTTTACAAAAGAACATATTCCACTGTGCTTATAACAATAGGTTTATTAATCATTTGATAAAAAGAAATTTTAAAGATCTATTCAACCACCCCTTCTAGTCTATTAGTGCCTTTAGGAAATAACAAGTTGTATCATAGCAGGTTCTCACAAACACTAAGCTTACACTTTAAGTAGATCCATGAAACAAAACAAAAATGGCTCTGAGCTTGGTCTTGGAAGTAAGTCACCTCTTCTAAGCAAAGAAAAATTTACTAACTGGAAAGTGCGTATGCATGCATATATGGATGCTATCAATGATGATTTTTTTGAAGTTGTTCTCTCTAGTCTATACATTCCTACAAAGCTCACTCCCACAATGGATGATCCCAACAAGGAGGTTGTGAAAATGCATGAAAAATGGATAGAAAATGAAAAGAAGCATGTGCAGCTGGACAAAAGGGCCAAGAATATTCTATTCATTGCCTTGGAGGATGAACTTTTCAAAAAAGTTGTAAACTGCACCGCTATAAATGAAGTATGGGAGGCATTTTTGGTAATACATGAGGGAATAGAATAAGTTAGAGAAAACAAGCAATCTCTCTTAACTCAACAATACGAGATGTTCACTCATTTTCCTGGTGAAAATATTACAGCAACATATGATAGATTTGAAAGTTGTATTCATACAAGCTAATCATGTATAATGATAAAGCATATACTTTATAAATAATCTTATTTATTTATTAATAAAAATATTTATTTACTAAAGGCATTTAATTATCTACATGGTGCTGTTTTAATAATATGTGATAAACCAAAAATTTTAAGCAATACTTTTAGAATCATGATGAGATCATGCTAATGAGATCTAAATTATTAGATAGCTTAAAAACTAAAATGTTCTCAATCAATGGATTACTAAAAGGGGGATTATTGAATCCAGATATATTGGTACATACTTTGTTTTCCCATTGGATGAGGATGATTGATCTCATGATCATGTGTGGAGACACTAAAGTAAGTATGTAGGTGCTTATTGGAGAATAAGTTCACTGAACGTGGCTCACTAAGGAATACTTAATGGACTTTTACTTGCCTGTCAATAGGAACTCCTGCAGTGATAGTAGTACAAGTGATCCTTAGACTTGAGATCATCATAGTATCTTCTGTATAATGAATTATACTTTGACTTATTCCTTAAGACCCTTAAGGTATATCGAAGGGTACGCTTGGGTGTAAAAAGTTATATATGGAGATAATGAATGATCAATAAAGAATCTAACACTTCTAGTAAAAGAAGAGATATGTCCTATGTGATTCGATAAATGACAACCCAGGAATCCTTGGCCAAGGTGGAATGAAATTAGAAAGGAGTTTCTAATTTGCATTCATTGAGAGTTGTGCATTTGGGAATTAAAATACATATAATTGAATAAAATAAGACTTGACAGAAATTTCATGTCTTATATTTAATTGGGACATTGAATATTGGAAGGATTAAATTGTACGAAAATTATTTACTTAAAGGTTCTTTTATGATTAATGTTGAAATTTATATTATCTGAAGAGTCAGTGATCGCTAAAGAGGCTTATCCTTATTATAGAATAAATATTATTTATTTAAATAGATTACTAGTTTAATTTATTTATTTAAATAAGATCAGAATTGTTCTAATTGATTTATTCACAACTGGTTTAATATGAAAAACCTAAAGGGTCACACCATAAAAGGAAGAATAATTATTTAAAAAGTTAATGGCATAATCATAATAATATGTTAAGTGTATTTAATTTAATCTATGGTGATAGAATAAATTAAATTACTTAATATTTATTACTTAATATTTTAGAAATATTAAATATAAATTAATAAGAGGAGTCTTATTAATATTATTACAATTATTATTATTTTAATTTCTAAAGGTGTTTGGGAATTAATTTAACATAAATACTATCATTTATTCCTAATAAGATTAGAATGCAAATTAATTAAAAGAGTTTAATTAATTATTCCTAATAATATTAAAGAGCTTAATTAATTAAAGGAGTTTAATTAATTAAATAAAATCCTATTTCTAATTAGATTAGAAGGGTTGACTAATATCTATATAAGATGAGTCTTATGATAAATATCAGTAGACACAATTCTAATTGTTGGAGAGTAATCCTTTTTCTACAGAGATAGAAAAACTAGGGTTTAGCCAACCACCCTCCTTCTTGAATAATCCTTCATTCTTGGTGGATCACCTCTAGAGGCCAAACTGTAAGACCCCAACTTATTATTAATGAAATTTAATTTTCTCTATTTATTATTTTGAAATAGTAAGGGTTGATTTGATTAATGTGGATATTTCAAAATAAGCAAGTGGTTATAAAATATTCATTGTTGTCGGGGAATATTCGTTTGGTCGTGGAATATTCTTGCTGTCGGGGAATATTCGTACAACGACACAGTCTTTTGTGGGCCCCATAACGGAAAACGATTGGATGAAAAAAACGATAAATATAAGTTGTTTAAAAATAACGGCGTAGTTATTCTGAATTAATCTTTGTTAAAATACTAAATTGGTTAACACAAGAAGCTTTGCAGTATTGCACCAATTATTGATTACGTATGTAAGAAGGCACTACTCAATAATGGTTACAAAGATAATTATTGTTCAATATTTTATTTTATTAATTTAATAATTCTTTGCGTTGATATTTTATATTCTTGCTTTGTTTGATAATTGTCATTACACAAGATTTTTTATTATCGAAGCAATAATTCATATTATCTGAATAATATTATTAGATAACATTATTGGCAATGTCTAGAAAGTTACATCTAAGGAGAGATTAGGTCACCTAATTGCTTGCTTGAAGGAGAAATTCTTATTGAAAGCCCCTCTTTCTTGGGAACCTTCACAGTTTGTCAATATTGTGATTACGTAATATTATTTGTGAATAATTAATTATTGATTCATATGATGAGGAAAATATTGATTTTATATGGATATAGATGGAGAAAATTTTAATGTGACAATTGTTAAAAATTGAAATTTTATCTTTTCTCGATAAAATAATTCATTTAAATATATTATTATATTTTAATAATATAATAATGATAATATTTTTACGATGAATGTGGGATATATGAGTATAAGTGGAGGAGGAGTATTTTTGTTACCAAAAATATTTAAAGCGTGTTTTATGTGTCGGTGGACCCCATTTCTTGACTGAAATTTGATTATAGCCTGTAAAATCGCCCGTTTATGGATTTCGGTCAATTTCTGTTTGGAATTTGGAAAAGCTTTCTTCTGTAAAGTTGTAGAGAATTGAATTTCCTATAAAAACACGCAAGATTCGAATTATCTGACAAAAGAGCTATTTATTGTGAATTATTGAAGTTCCGAAGTTCCGAAATAATTGATTTTTGAAAGTTTTAATTATTTTTATTTACAAAAATGTGTTTTTCATTTTGCTTCCCTCATTTAACATGTGATAGGGGCTGAGTTCAGATGGTAAAAGCATGCGTATGAAGTTTTAAAAAAAATATAATAATATTTAATAAATTTTCTACTTTGGTGTTCTAAGCATTTTCCTATGAATATTAGGTTAGAATTGAAAATCACATCAAAAACTGAAGTTTTCTCTCTCTATATTATCGAACGTATTCTTGTGAGTATTTTGAGTATATTTTGAGTATTGCTATACTGTGCAAGTTCAAGTCATAGCCTATATCCTGTTTCAAATTTAGAAATCTTGATCTTTCGAGGTAAGGGATATTTTTTTTTTCCGTAATGATATTATTTCTTCAATATCATTATGCTGAAATATTGATCTGAAATTTTTATCAAATTTGGAACTTTTGGTGTCGGAGTTATTATTCACGTATATGGCACTATTCACGTATACGACACTATTCATGAATACGGCACTATTCATCGAAAAATGAAATAGTCCATTTTCATCTAAAATATCTATTGTGGATACTAGCTTTGGTTGTATCCATATTTTGATCATTCTTGAATTTTACACCACTATGATTATTTTTGAGGTATGGATAAAATAAAGTACGAATCCTTAATCCTTAATCCTTGTCATTTTGTTTCACTGGATTCGTTTCTTTAAAAATATTTTTCATCATCCTCAGTCTTAAATGATGATATTATTGAATATCTTTGGCCTGTAGTGCAAAGATGAATGATTTCTGATGAATATCTTTGGCCCGTAGTGCAAAGATGAACAAGTGTTTAGATGAACATGACCAACTGATGAATATCTTTGGCATGCAGTGCAAAGATGAATATTTGATTTCAGATATATATTGATTGATGTTACAGGGATAAAAGATAGACGATGAACTTTTAAATTCATACATAGAAGATAGTAGTTTGCATTCTCTACTTAACTCTTCTAATGAATTATTATTTTCGCTGCGAATATTGATTTAAAACTTGTTGTCTATTGTATTCTATCGCTCGAGATTGTACGGTAGAGAAACCTAGTTCAGCGGGGACGGTGACTCAAAAGACTGTCCCAGAAAAGTCAAAGTTAACGGTTCCTGGAAGAGCGTTTGTTGTGACTGGTCAAAATGCTAGGAACCCAAACGAGGTGATCACGGGTAAGCTATTTATAAATTCTTGCAAAGTTTATACCTTACTTGATACCGGTGCTAGCCATTCATTTATCTCTCCTGCTTGTGCTCAACGTTTAAACTTGACTCGGAGAAATTAGACTTTGACCTATCTGTGGAAACTCCGTTAGAGAAACTTTCATCACATCCACATCGCTTATAAATCTTGTTTGATTCAAGTTGGTACCATCACCTTACCATTGACCTTATCTCTTTAAAGATACTTGCTTTTGATGTGATTTTAGGGATTGATTGGTTAACTACTCATCATGCCAAAATTGATTATTTTCGTAAGGTTGTTAGCTTTCATATTCCTAAACAACCTGTTGTACGAATTTAAGCAACTAAACCATTAAAATCAATCACTGTCATATCTAATCATAAAGCTATTCGTTTATTGAAAAACGGATGTTAAGCTTTCTTAGCCCATTTCTAAAACCCCATATCAAATGGCTCCTATTGAACTTCAGGAGTTAAAGGTCCAACTACAGGAGTTGTTGGACATTGGTTTCATTCGTCCTAGTACATCTCCTTGGGGTGCTCCTGTTTTATTCATAAAGAAGAAAGATGGTAGTATGCGACTTTGTATTGACTATCGGGAATTGAACCATGTCACCATCAAGAATAGGTATCCTCTACCCCGTATTGATGACTTGTTTGACCGGGCTTGCAAGGAGCACAATTCTTTTCAAAATTGATCTTCATTCGGATATCATCGGTTGAAGATTAGAATCGAGGATATTCCAAAGACGCCTTCTTAACTCTGCATGCGGGCATTATGAATTCTTAGTCATGTCTTTCGGATTGACTAATGCACCTGTGGCTTTCATGGATATGATGAACCGAGTATTCAAGGAATATTTGGATCAGTTCGTTGTTGTCTTTATTGATGACATCCTCATATATTCCAAAAGTCGTGAGGATCATGAGCACCATTTGAAGCTGGTACTCCAAAGGCTTCGTGAAAATAAACTATATGCCAAATTGAAGAAATACGAGTTCTAGTTTGAGGAAGTAACATTCCTTGGGCACGTGGTGTCGAAACATGGAGTATCTGTGGACCCGGCGAAGATTGAAGCAATACAAAGTTGGGAGCAACCGAAGTCGGTGACCGAAGTACGTAGCTTTTTGGGCTTAGCTGGTTATTATCGGAGATTCGTGGAAGGATTTTCTCGAATTGCTACTCCATTAACTTAGCTGAATCGGAAAGATATAAAATTCGTATGGAGCGAGGAATGCGAGAAGAGTTTCCAAGAGCTCAAGAGGAGACTCATTTTGGCACTTATTCTAACAATACCATCTGGTACGGATGGATTTGTTATCTACAGCGATGCTTCAGGCAAAGGGTTAGGATGTGTTCTCATGCAACATGGGAAAGTTATAGCCTATGCCTCGCAATAACTTAAAGTGTATGAGAGGAATTATCCTACTCATGATCTAGAGTTGGCAGCAGTCGTTTTCGTGCTAAAGATCTGGAGGCACTATCTATATGGGGAGAAAGTGGAGATATATTCAGATCATAAAAGCCTCAAATATTTCTTCACGCAAAAGGAACTCAACATGCGGCAACGACGTTGGCTTGAATTGTTGAAAGATTACGACCACACTATTCAATACCATCCTCGAAAAGCCAACGTGATAGGTAGACGCGTTGAGTAGAAGATCATATCTGTGGAATGAGTGCGATGATGTCAAGTATACGATAGAGCCAACTTTAATAGAAAAGTTAAGGTTGCTCGAGCCACCGGGCGGAATGATCGATGCGTATGAAGAAGAAAGTACAAGAAGGTGTTATTCCTAAGCGAGAATTGATGAAGAAGGAATACTTGAGTCCACTCCGCACTTTGTGTTCCTAACGACTCCGATTTGAAGTACAAGATTATGATGGAGGCACACACACACCATTTTCAATCCATTCTCGGAAGTACTAAAATGTATCGTGATCTTCGACATACATTTTGGTGGAACAATATGAAGAGAGAGATTGCAAAGTTTATCTCGATGTGTTTAACTTGTCAACGTGTAAAGGCGGAGCATCTAGTACCTAAGGGTCCGTTGCAACCACTTGAGATTCCGAAATGGAAGTGGGAACACATTACCATGGATTTCGTTACGGGTCTTCCTACGGTTTCTCAAGGCATCAATGCCATTTGGGTTATTGTTGATAGATTAACCAAGTCTGCTCATTTCTTGCCGATACGGGAGACTTATTCCCTTGAACGTCTTGCTAGTATATATGTAAATGAGATTGTGAGGTTGCATGGCATGCCAGTATCCATAGTTTTGGATCGTGACCCAAGATTTACTTCAAGATTTTGGGTTAGCTTGCAAAAAGCTATGGGCACGGATTTAAGATTCGGTTCGGAATACCATCCTCAAACGGACGGACAATCAGAGGGGACTATTCAAACTCTTGAAGATCTATTAAGACTCTGTGTCCTAGACTTCAATGGCAGTTGGGATAAGTATTTACCATTGGTGGAATTCTCCTACAACAACAGTTATCAGGCAAGTATAGGTGTGGCTCCATTTGAAGCATTATATGGACGAAAGTGTCGCTCTCCAATATGTTGGGATGAGGTGGGTGAAACAACATTGTTGGGACCCGAGTTAGTATGTATGACTACCGAAAAGATCCAAATGATTCGACAACGTATACAAACGGCACAAGATCGACAAAAGAGTTATGCAGATCTTCATCGAAAGGACATGAAATTTAGTATAGGGGATCATGTATTATTGCGAGTTGCTCCATGGAAGGGAGTTACAAGATTTGGGAAGAGAGGAAAGCTCAATCCATGATTTATTGGTCCATTTCAAATTCTTGACCGAGTAGAAAATGTAGCCTATAGACTCACGTTACCTCCGAGTATGTCTCGTGTTCATAATGTGTTTCACATATCTGTACTTCGTAAATATATGAAAGACCCGAACCACGTTATAGAGTTAGAACCAGACGAGATAGCCAAAGACTTAATGTACGAAGAGGTACCTGTCAAGATCTTGGATAGGAAGGAGCATGTCCTACGCACAAAGGTCATACCACAAGTTAAAGTTTTGTGGAGGAATCATGCTATAGAGGAAATGACCTGGGAGTTGGAAACGAAAATGAAAGCGAGGTATCCTCACCTTTTCGAAACACCAGGTACGTACGTCAATTTCGAGGACGAAATTTCATAAGGAGGGGAGGTTGTAAGACCCCAACTTATTATTAATGAAATTTAATTTTCTCTATTTATTATTTTGAAATAGTAAGGGTTGATTTGATTAATGTGGATAGTTATGGGTAAAATACACAAATATTTCAAAATAAGCAAGTGGTTATAAAATATTCATTGTTGTCGGGGAATATTCGTTTAGTCGTGGAATATTCTTGTTGTTGGGGAATATTCGTACGACGGTGCAGCCTTTTGTGGGCCCCATAACAAAAACGATTGGATGAAGAAAACGACAAATATAAGTTGTTTAAAAATAACGGCGTAGTTGTTACCATTAATACTGTTAAAATACTCGGTGGTTAACACACGAGAAGCATATGGTATTGCACCAATTATTGATTCTTACGTAAAGAAGGCACTACTCAATAATGGTTACGATAATTACTATTCAATATTTTATTTTATTGATTTAATAATTCTTTGCGTTGATATTTTATATTGTTGTTGTTTCAATAATTGTCATTACACAAGATTTTTTATTATCGAAGCAATAATTCATATTATCTCAATAATATTATTAGATAACATTATTGGCAATGTCTAGAAAGTTACGCTCAAGGAGAGGTTTGGTCACCTAATTACGCCAAAGAAGGAGAAATTCTTATTGAAAGCCCCTCTTCCTCGAACCGCACGGTTGTCAATATTGTGATTTTGTAATATTATTTGTGAATAATTAATTATTGATTCATATGATGAGGAAAATATTGATTTTATGTGGATATAAATGGAGAAAATTTTAATGTGACAATTGTTGAAAATTGAAATTTTATCTTTTTCTCGATAAAATAATTCATTTAAATATATTATTATATTTTAATAATATAATAATGATGATATTTTTATGATGAATGTGGGATATATGAGTATATGTGGAGGAGGAGTATTTTGTTACCAAAAATATTTAAAGCATGTTTTATGTGTAAATTGGACCCCATTTCTTGATCGAAATTTGATTATAGCACAGTAAAATCGCTTTCTTTGTGGATTTCGTTCAATTTCTGTTTGGAATTTGGAAAAACTTTCTTCTGCAAAGTTGTAGAGAATTGAATTTCCTATCAAAACTCGTGAGATTCGAATTTTCTAACAAAAGGGCTATTTATTATGAATTATTGAAGTTCCGAAGTTTCGAAATAATTGATTTTTGAAAGTTTTAATTATTTTTATTTACAAAAACGTGTTTTTCATTTTGTTTCCCTCATTTAACATGTGATAGGGGCTGAGTTCAGATGGTAAAAGAATGCGTATGAAGTTTTGGAAAAAATATAATAATATTTAATAAATTTTCTACTTTGGTGTTCTAAGCATTTTTCTATAAATATTAGGTTAGAATTGAAAATCACATCAGAAACTGAAGTTTTCTCTCTCTATATTATCGAGCGTATTCTTGTGAGTATTTTGAGTATATTTTGAGTATTCCTATACGGTGCAAGTTCAAGTCATAGCCTATATCCGGTGTTTCAGCTAGAAGTACTGATCTTTCGAGGTAAGGGATATATTTTTTTTCCGTAATGATATTATTTCTTCAATATCATTATGCTAAAATATTGATCTGAAGTTTTTATCAAATTTGGAACTTTTGGTGTCGGAGTTACTATTCACGTATACGGCACTATTCACGTATACGACACTATTCATGAATACGGCACTATTCATCTAAAAATAAAAATGTTCCCTTTTCATCTAAAATATCTATTGTGGATACTAGCTTTGATTGTATCCATGTTTTGATCATTCTTGAATTTTACACCACTATGATTATTTTTGAGGTATGGATAAAATAAAGTACGAATCCTTAATCCTTAATCCTTGTCATTTTGTTTCAATTGGATTCGTTTCTTTAAAATATTTTCATCATCCTCGGTCTTAAATGATGATATTATTGAATATCTTTGGCCCAGTAGTGCAAAGATGAATGATTTCGATGAATATCTTTGGCCCAGTAGTGCAAAGATGAACAGTGTTTAGATGAACATGACCAATCGATGAATATCTTTGGCACATGAGTGCAAAGATGAATATTTGATTTCGAGATATATATTGATTGATGTTACGAGGGATAAAAGATAGATTTATGAACTTTTAAATTCATACATAGAAGATAGTAGTTTGCATTCTCTACTTAACTCTTCTAATGAATTATTATTTTCGCTGCGAATATTGATTTAAAACTTATTGTCTATTGTATTCTATTAAATTTTTCCCTGTTGAAGACTAACGATAATTTGTTGTATATTATCTTAGTCATAATATTCTTTACTGGGCTAGTTGAGCTCACCCTTTTCCTTTTTGTTCCATTTTTCTTCTCATGAGGCGAGAATATAGCGAGTACGAGTCGGGGTATGGAATTGAGGTTCTAGAGAGAGTTGTTTAGTAGTCCTCACCATTTTTTGTAAAATAATGTATCAATAAATGTGATGAGGATTTATTTGAGTATAGATATTGTCTAGAAGATAATATTTGTATTCAAACTCACAGTTTTACTGTTGTAATAATAAAGTTATAGTTGTTTCTATACTACCATGTATTGACAACTCGTAATGGGTGATGTATACCTATTTTGGGGGCGTCACAGTTGGTATCAGAGCTTAGGGATATGATCTCTAGAAGAGATCGGGGAATAGAACTAGGAGGGGAGAGACGAGTAAATCTTTCGCTAGTGTGTCCTACCTAAGCTTATTTGTTAGTTGGTCAGTATATAGGGATATTATGTTATATATAGATTTCCTTAATTAACCCTTGTTTTATGACGGTGATTTGAGAATGTCGATTCGCGAATATTAACAAAGGGAAATGAGACCGCGTGGAGGCGCTTTGTACTCACCAACGAGGAGAACGTGCAATAGGTCGGCAATGTTCCTCCCGTGAACAACACCACTAAGCGAGATGATGAACGAGGGGATGTTTAGAAGCTTTTTGCGAGTTCATGCAAAATCGAGACGAGGAGACTCGTGTTCAAAATACAGAGGAAATGATAGCAATTCACGAGGTTGTCACAAATGAGCGATTCAAAGAGTTGGGACCACCGAAATTTAAGGGAAAGCCGGATCCGATCATGGCGGAAACATGGGTCAAGCAAATTACCAAGATATTCGATGTCTTGGGATGCACGGAGAAAACGAAGGTTCCATTCGCCACCTTTATGCTCCGTGGCGAAGCGGACTACTTGGTGGAGTGCTGTAGAAGCGTACCATCCAAATTGCACTCGGCATGTCTTGGGAGACGTTTGAGAACTATTTAATGACAAATACTTTCTGAAAGTGTTACGTCGTATGAAGGAAGTGGAGTTCATCGAGTTAGAACAAAACAACATGACAAAGTTGTCTCAATGACGAGGCAAAGTTTGCAGAGTTATCCAGGTTTGCACCTCATTTGGTGGAGAATGAGGAACGTATGACGCGGATGTGTTTGAGAGGTTTGAAACCCGACATATGATAATATCTCATTTCTCATAAATTTTCTCTCTATTTAGATGTTATAAACAGGGCTCAATTATTAGAGTGAGATAACGAGTACGGTCAACCGAGGGACCACAATCAGGATCATACCGGAGATAGCAGTCAACAAAACAACGATAACCAAATGGGAGAAAGAAAAGATTTTGACAAAATGGTAACCACTCTGGTGGTAATCATGGCCATAAAAATAGAAGAAGCGAGTTAGGAGGAGATTTAACAATGACCATGTGAAGACGACAGTGCCGACAGCAACTGGTTCTAAGGGAGGAGAACGACCACCGGTCATATGCTATAAATGCGGGAAAGAGGGACATATCAGTCCAAACTGCCCACAATAGTTCAAGGTATGCTATAATTATGGAAAGGAAGGACATATATCGCTTTCGATTGTATGGTAGCGAAACCTAGTTCAGCGAGGACGGTGACTCAAAAGACTGTCCCGGAAAAGTCAAAGTCAACGGTTCCTGGAAGAGCGTTTGTTGTGACTGGTCAAAATGCGAGGAACCCAAACGAGGTGATCACGGTAAGCTATTTATAAATTCTTGCGAAGTTTATACCTTACTTGATACTGGGTGCTACCCATTCATTTATCTCTCCTTCTTGTGCTCAACGCTTAAACTTGACTCAGGAGAAATTAGACTTTGACCTATCTGTCGAAACTCCGCTAAGAGAAAACTTTCATCACATCCATCGCTTATAAATCTTGTTTGATTCAAGTTGGCACCATCACCTTACCTATTGACCTTATCTCTTTAAAGATACTTGCTTTTGATGTGATTTTGGGGATTGATTGATTAACTACTCATCATGCCAAAATTGATTGTTTTAAATAAGGTTGTTAGCTTTCATATTCCTAAACAACTTTGTTGTATGCAATTTAAGCAACTAAACCATTAAAATCAATCACCGCTCATATCTAATCATAAAGCTATTCGCTTATTGAAAAATGGATGTCAAGCTTTCTTAGCCCATGTTATGGATTTGAATAAAGACACGCCAAATTTGAATAATATTCTTGTTGTTATTGACTTTCCGACGTATTTCCTGAAGAACTTCCCGGTCTACCCCCGGAACGTGAAGTTGAATTCTTTATTGATCTTGAACTGGGTACAAAGCCCATTTCTAAAACCCCATATCGAATGGCTCCTATTGAACTTCAGGAGTTAAAGGTCCAACTACAGGAGTTATTGGACATTGGTTTCATTCGTCCTAGTACATCTCCTTGGGGTGCTCCTGTTTTATTCGTAAAGAAGAAAGACGGTAGTATGCGACTTTGTATTGACTATCGGGAATTGAACCATGTCACCATCAAGAATAGGTATCCTCTACCTCGTATTGATGACTTGTTTGACCAATTGCAAGGAGCACAATTCTTTTCAAAAATCGATCTTCGCTTACGGATATCATCACCAAGATTAGAATCGAGGATATTCCAAAGACCCTTCGAACTCCTAAGCGGGCATTATGAATTCTTAGTCATGTCTTTCGGATTGACTAATGCTCCTGCAGCTTTCATGGATATGATGAACCGAGTATTCAAGGAATATTTGGATCAGTTCGTTGTTGTCTTTATTGATGACATCCTCATATATTCCAAAAGCCGTGAGGATCATGAGCACCATTTGAAGCTGGTACTCCAAAAGCTTCGTGAAAACAAACTATATGCCAAATTGAAGAAATGCGAGTTCTGACTTGAGGAAGTAACATTCCTTGGGCACGTGGTGTCGAAACATGGAGTATCTGTGGACCCGGCGAAGATTAAAGCAATACAAAGTTGGGAGCAACCGAAGTCGGTGACCGAAGTACGTAGCTTTTTGGGCTTAACTGGTTATTATCGGAGATTCGTGGAAGGATTTTCTCGAATCGCTACTCCATTAACTCAGCTGACTCGGAAAGATATAAAATTCGTATGGAGCGAGGAATGCGAGAAGAGTTTCCAAGAGCTCAAGAGGAGACTCATTTTGGCACCTGTTCTAACAATACCATCTGGTACGGATGGATTTGTTATCTATAGCGATGCTTCAGGCAAAGGGTTAGGATGTGTTCTCATGCAACATGGGAAAGTCATAGCCTATGCCTCGCGACAACTTAAAGAGTATGAGAGGAATTATCCTACCATGATCTAGAGTTAAGGCCGATCGTTTTTCTTAAAGATCCGGAGGCACTATCTATATGGGGAGAAAGTGGAGATATATTCAGATCATAAAAGCCTCAAATATTTCTTCACGCAAAAGGAACTCAACATGCGGCAACGACGTTGGCTTGAGTTGTTGAAAGATTACGACCACACTATTCAATACCATCCTGGAAAAGCCAACGTGATAGCTGACGCGTTGAGTAGAAGATCATATGCAGGAATGAGTGCGATGATGTCAAGTATACGCATAGAGCCAACTTTAATAGAAAAAGTTAAGGTTGCTCAAGCCACCGACCCGGAGCTGATGCGTAAGAAGAAGAAAGTACAAGAAGGTGTTATTCCGGAAGCGAGAATTAATGAAGAAGGAATACTTCGAGTCCACTCCAGACTTTGTGTTCCTAACGACTCTGATTTGAAGTACAAGATTATGATGGAGGCACACAATACACCATTTGCAATCCATCATGGAAGTACTAAAATGTATCGTGATCTTCGACATACATTTTAGTGGAACAATATGAAGAGAGAGATTGCAAAGTTTATCTCGATGTGTTTAACTTGTAAACGTGTAAAGGCGGAGCATCTAGTACCTAAGGATCCATTACAACCACTTGAGATTCCGAAATGGAAGTGGGAACAAATTATCATGGATTTCGTTACGGGTCTTCCTACGGTTTCTCAAGGCATCAATGTCATTTGGGTTATTGTTGATAGATTAACCAAGTCTGCTCATTTCTTGCCGATACGGGAGACTTATTCCTTTGATCATCTTGCTAGTATATATGTAAATGAGATTGTGAGGTTGCATGGCATGCCAGTATCCATAGTTTCGGATCGTGACCCAAGATTCACTTCAAGATTTTGGGTTAGCTTGCAAAAAGCTATGGGCACGGATTTACGATTCAATTCGGCATACCATCCTCAAACGGACGGACAATCAGAGAGGACTATTCAAACTCTTGAAGATCTATTAAGACTCTGTGTCCTAGACTTCAAGGGCAGTTGGGATAAGTATTTACCATTGGTGGAATTCTCCTACAACAACAGTTATCAGGCAAGTATAGGTGTGGCTCCATTTGAAGCATTGTATGGACGAAAGTGTCGCTCTCCAATATGTTGGGATGAGGTGGGGGAAACAACATTGTTGGGACCCGAGTTAGTATATATGACTACCGAAAAGATCCAAATGATTCGACAACGTATACAAACGGCACAGGATCGACAAAAGAGTTATACGGATCTTCATCGAAAGGACATGAAATTTAGTATAGGGGATCATGTATTATTGCGAGTTGCTCCATGGAAGGGAGTTACAAGATTTAGGAAGAGAGGAAAGCTCAATCCATGATTTATTGGTCCATTTCAAATTCTCGACCGAGTAGAAAATGTAGCCTATAGACTCGCGTTACCTCCGAGTATGTCTCGTGTTCATAATGTGTTTCACATATCTGTACTTCGTAAATATGTGAAAGACCCGAACCACGTTATAGAGTTAGAACTTGGACGAGATAGTCAAGACTTAACGTCGAAGAAGAGTACATGTCAAGATCTTGGATAGGAAGGAGCATGTCCTACGCACAAAGGTCATACCACAAGTTAAAGTTTTGTGGAGGAATCATGCTTTAGAGGAAATGACCTGGGAATTGGAAACCGAAATGAAAGCGAGGTATCCTCACCTTTTAGAAACACCAGGTACGTACGTCAATTTCGAGGACGAAATTTCATAAGGAGAAGAGGTTGTAAGACCCCAACTTAT
The DNA here is from genome assembly GCA_020205605.1 of Panax ginseng. NCBI lineage: Eukaryota > Viridiplantae > Streptophyta > Magnoliopsida > Apiales > Araliaceae > Panax > Panax ginseng. The sequence continues at coordinate 83,789,201 of CM035139.1, read as the reverse complement.
TATTAATGAAATTTAATTTTCTCTATTTATTATTTTGAAATAGTAAGGGTTGATTTGATTAATGTGGATAGTTATGGGTAAAATACGCAAATATTTCAAAATAAGCAAGTGGTTATAAAATATTCATTGTTGTCGGGGAATATTCGTTTGGTCGTGGAATATTCTTGTTGTCGGGGAATATTCGTACGACGGCGCAGTCTTTTGTGGGTTCCATAACGAAAAATGATTGGATGAAGAAAACGACAAATATAAGTTGTTTAAATATAACGGCGTAGTTGTTACCGTTAATACTGTTAAAATACTCGGAGGTTAACACACAGTAGCACATGGTATTGCACCAATTATTGATTCTTACGTAAGAAGGCACTACTCAATAATGGTTACAGTAATTACTGTTCAGTATTTTATTTTATTGATTTAATAATTGCTGCGTTGATATTTTATATTGTTGTTGTTTCAATAATTGTCATTACACAAGATTTTTTCATTATCGAAGCAATAATTCATATTATCCAATAATATTATTAGATAACATTATTGGCAATGTCTAGAAAGTTCTCGCCTCAGGAGAGGTTTGGTCACCTACTATGCCGTGATGAAGGAGAAATTCTTATTGGAAAGCCCCTCTTTCCGGAACCGCACAGTTTATCGATATTGTGATTCTCGTAATATTATTTGTGAATAATTAATTATTGATTCATATGATGAGGAAAATATTGATTTTATGTGGATATAGATGGAGAAAATTTTTAATGTGACAATTGTTGAAAATTGAAATTTTATATTTTTCGATAAAGTAATTTATTTAAATATATTATTATATTTTAATAATATAATAATGATGATATTTTTACGATGAATGTGGGATATATGAGTATATGTGGAGGAGGATTATTTTTGTTACCAAAAATATTTAAAGCATGTTTTATGTGTTTGGGACCCAATTTCTTGAATTGAAATTTGATTATACCGTGTAAAATCGCCTGGTTTGTGGATTTCGGTTAATTTCTGTTTGGAATTTGGAAAAACTTTCTTCTGCAAAGTTATAGAGAATTGAATTTCCTATAAAAACTCATGAGATTCGAATTTTCTAACAAAAGGGCTATTTATTGTTAATTATTGAAGTTCCAAAGTTCTGAAATAATTGATTTTTGAAAGTTTTAATTATTTTTATTTACAAAAACATGTTTTTCATTTTGTTTCCCTCATTTAACATGTGATAGGGGCTGAGTTCAGATGGTAAAAGCATGCGTATGAAGTTTTGGAAAAAATATAATAATATTTAATAAATTTTCTACTTTGGTGTTCTAAGCATTTTCCTATAAATAGGGTGCTTAGGTTAGAATTGAAAATCACACCAGAAACTGAAGTTTTCTCTCTCTATATTATCGAGCGTATTCTTGTGAGTATTTTGAGTATATTTTGAGTATTGTTATACTAAAGTTCAAGTCATAGCCTATATCCTGTTTCAAATTTAGAAGTCTCTGATCTTTTCGAGGTAAGGGATATTTTTTTTTCCGTAATGATATTATTTCTTCAATATCATTATGCTAAAATATTGATCTGAAGTTTTTATCAAATTTGGAACTTTTGGTGTCGGAGTTACTATTCACGTATACGGCACTATTCACGTATACGACACTATTCATGAATACGACACTAATCATCGAAAAATGAAAATTTTCCCTTTTCATCTAAAATATCTATTGTGGATACTAGCTTTGATTGTATCCATGTTTTGATCATTCTTGAATTTTACACCACTATGATTATTTTTGAGGTATGGATAAAATAAAGTACGAATCCTTAATCCTTAATCATTGTCATTTTGTTTCACTGGATTCGTTTCTTTAAAAAAAATTTCATCATCCTCAGTCTTAAATGATGATATTATTGAATATCTTTGGCCTGTAGTGCAAAGATGAATGATTTCTGATGAATATCTTTGGCCCGTAGTGCAAAGATGAACATGTGTTTAGATGAACATGACCAACTGATGAATATCTTTGGCCTGTAGTGCAAAGATGAATATTTGATTTCAGATATATATTGATTGATGTTACAGGGATAAAAGATAGACGATGAACTTTTAATTCATACATAGAAGATAGTAGTTTGCATTCTCTACTTAACTCTTCTAATGAATTATTATTTCCGCTGCGAAGATTGATTTAAAACTTGTTGTCAATTGTATTCTATTAGATTTTTCCCTGTTGAAGACTAACAATAATTTGTTGTATATTATCTTAGTCATAATATTCTTTACTGGGCTAGTTGAGTTCACCCTTTTCCTTTTTGTTCCATTTTTCTTCTCAGGAGGCGAGAATATAGCGAGTATGAGTCGGGGTATAGAATGAAGGTTCTAGAGAGAGTTGTTTAGTAGTCCTCACCATTTTTATAAAATAATGTATCAATAAATGTGATGATTATTTATTTGAGTATAGATATTGTCTAGAAGATAATATTTGTATTCAAACTCACAGTTTTACTGTTGTAATAATAAAGTTGTAGTTGTTTCTGTACCATGTATTGACAACTCAGAATGGGTGATGTATACCTATTTTGGGGGCGTCACACAAACACTTAGGTGGCTAACGTTGATCAAATGAAGTAATCAATCCTGGAGATTCAAGGAGATCGCGAAGAACTAGGAGTTGAACTTGTTCATGTGGAATCTTGAATATACAAGGGTGATGAGTGGGTTTCATACCCATGAATCGGATGTCTATTCGGACTTAAATAGTTCCTAATCCGTTTATTTTAGTATCGTTTTATGTGTTTGTGCTTGTTTTGTGTGCATGTTTTAGTATGTGTTAGCTAAGGCATGATGGTGGCAATATGGCAAGAAAATGCAGCAAAGTAGCAGAAATCAGTATAGTGCAAAATAGTACCCTGCCGGGGCGGGCCTTTTATATAGTAAATACCCCGCCAAGGCGGGGGTTCCCAAGCCTAAATAGGCCATCGGGGCAGGAGTACGAGGCAAGAAAAGAAGAGTTCTGATACTATTCTAATACTGTTGTGGTGTACACTGATTGATTTTGGATTCGATTGGACAGAGAACGTATCTAGCTGCAATTACAAAGACTTAGGAAAGAGGATTCATACATTCAACACACAATCAATCAATTACAATTTTGAAGCCCTAATTTTGTGAAGATCTTGGAGGAGCGGAGCAAAGGAGAAAGGAACACAAAGATTGCAGAATTGAGTGAAGAGAAGGGTGGATTTATACTATTCTTGTTCTTTAATTTTAGTTTCTGTAATTAGGATGTTGTTTTCTTTAATCTATTCAGTGTTTAATTCATTGGTTATGAACTAATTCAACTTATTAAGCTTGCAATGAATCTTTAAGTGTAACGATGATTATCATACTTTGATTTTAATTCTATAATGCTATTTTTCAGTTCATCTATTATGATTTGTGATTAATTTATGAATTGCTTGATTGTCAATTCTATGTGGACTTGTATGGATTCAAGAGATGAGATATGAGTTTAGACTTAGTCATAATAGCATGTGTTTGTGATTTCTGTGTTTTGATGGAATTCATGAATTGTGTTTAGGATAGAGATATACATATGCATCACATGTAATTATGTAAGAACTTGGGATTTAAAACTTCTTTAATTTTAATTCACATAGAGATATAGTTAATCAGTTAATTAGGGTGTGGCTTAATTCTATCATCTGTGGATTTAAGTTGATATGGGTTTAGTGCATCGAGAGATGGCTAATTCTATTTTTATGTTCTTGATTAATGAATTGGAATAGTTAATTGGATTGAAAAGAAGTGTGATAATCTGAGTGAAGCATAAAGTGAAATTGTAGGCTTAATTCTCCATTATCTGATTAAAATTTGTGGTAGTTAGTTGAGTTGATTTTCTTTGATTTTTGTTTATTAGTTTTTCATTATTTTCAATCATTAATTCTATTAGTTTAATAAAATTGAGGTAATATAAAGATGGTAATTGTTAGATTAAAATTGATTTCTGTCTTTGTGGGAACGATACTCAACTTACCATTATATTATTTGTTGATCACGTATACTTGTGTGCCATGTTTAATTAGATTACACCCAACAAGTTTTTGGCGCCGTTTCCGGGGACTAAGTTATTGACTTTATTACTTTCAATATCAGTTTTAGTTAAACATTTTTTTTTATTTCTTGTTTCAGGTTCTCCTACTTAGTGCACGCAAACTCGGTCAAAGAAACCAGATTTGCTCTTTACGAGGACGACATCCAAAGAAGGTTTTAGAGGTTGAGTAAGTGGATTAAGGAAACGAGGGAGAATTTTGATAAGCAAAAAAGTATGGCTGCAGAGGATCAGAAAGCACTTAGGGACTATGCTACTCCCAGGGTTACTGAAATTTAGTCAAGCATTACCAGGCCTACGATAGCTGCTAACCATTTTGAGATCAAGTCTAGGATGATTCAGTTGATACAAAATCCAGTACAGTTTGGGGGATTGGCTAATGATGATCCAAACGAGCATCTCGTTAGCTTTCTGGATATTTGTTATACCTTCAAGTACAATGGGGTATCTGATGACGTAGTTAGACTTCATTTGTTTTTGTTCACACTACGAGATAAAGTGAAAAGCAAGTTATATTCACTACCGGCAGGGTCAATTACTACTTGGGATAACCTAGCTCAGAAGTTTTTAGCTAAATTTTTTCCACCGGCTATGACTGCATAGATGAGGAATGAGATTACAACTTTTGAACAGCTGCATGGGGAGTCTCTGTATGAAGATTGGGAAAGGTATAAGTAATTTCTAAGGAAGTGTCTGCATCATGGATTACCCAAGTGGCTGCAGATGAACACCTTCTACAATGGGCTAAATGGTAATCTCCGTACTAATATAGATGCAGCGTCAGGGGGAGCGTTTATGGTTAAAAGATTTGAGGAAGCGTATGAATTGATTGAGACAATGGCAGCTAACAACTATCAGTGGCCCACAGCAATAATGACACAATCTAAGACAGCTGGAGTGTTAGAGGTAGATGGAGTGATGACTTTAGCAACTTAAATTTTAGCGCTGTCAAAGAAAATGGATGCCCTCACTGATGCACGGGTTCAGAAAGTGTCATATGTGTGTGAATTATGTGTGGGGGAACATCCGACTAAGCAGTGTGCCATCAATCAAGCAACAGTTTAGTTTGTAGGTAGTTATAACAGAATACCTCTGAATTCATATCAGAATGCCTACAACCCGGGGGCAAGGGACCATCTGAACTTTTCATGGAGTAACAATCAAAATCAGCAAGCTCCACGACCATCCTATCCCCCCGGTTTCCAAAATCAGCATCAACAGTCAGCTCCACATCAAGAGAAAAGGTCAAATTTGGAAGAGCTTTTGTTGAAATATATACCGCTAATGAGGCAGCTATTAAAACACAAGTAGCAGCGATTAAGAACTTGGAAAATCAGATGGGATAGCTTGCGTTGGCATTGAATAACATACCTCAAGGGACTTTACTAAGTGACACTGAGAAGAACCCAAGGGGAAATCATGAACAATGTCAAGCCATCACATTACGAAGTGGAAAATAACTCGAGGGACAAAGTGAAGAAAATTTGCCAAAGAAAGATGTGAAAGAAAGTGAAGAAAAGTTTATTAAAGAGAAACAGGGTGTAGACAGATAAGTGGATAAGAATCAGGCAGATGTTGAACCAATTTTCTATCATCCACCAACGTTTCAGCAGAGAGTTCAAAAGCAGAAGTTAGATAAACAGTTCTCAAAGTTTTTGTAAATCTTCAAGAAGTTACAAATTAATATTCCGTTCCCAGAAGCCCTAGAACAGATGTCGAGCTATGCAAAGTTTATGAAGGGTATTTTGTCGAGGAAGAAGAAGTTGGAAGATTATGAGAATGTTGAATTGATGGAGGAATGTAGTGAAGGATTCAGGGAGTTTTACCATTCCTTGCACAATTGGGAACATAGCCTTCAACAAATGTTTGTGTGATTTGGGTGCGAGTGTGAATCGCATGCCATTATCTACTTACACTCAGTTGGGTTTGTCGGCACCTAAACCTACAAATATCTTATTACAGTTGGCAGATAGATCGATTACTTATCCGAGGAGAATTATTGAAGATATTCTAGTAAAGGTGGATAAGTTTATATTTCCAGCAGATTTCATCATTCTTGATTATGAAGAGGATAAGAATATTCCTATTATCTTAGGGAGGCCATTCTTGGCTACTGGGAGGACTATCATTAATGTTCAGAAAGGAGATTTAACGATGAGAGTGCAAGACCAACAAGTGAAGTTCAATGTATTCAAAGACATAAGATTCCCTATAGATGAGAAAGAGTGTTTCAGAATGGATGCAATCGAAAAGATGGTTAATGAAGACTTGATTCGAGGTTTGGATAGGGATCCATTGGAAAACACTTTTCTGGGAGATGCCGACTTAGATGATCCAGAATTTGTGGACTATTTGCATATGTTGGATGCATTGCCTGGAGTGAGTAGATTTAAGGTGCCATTCGTGCCATTACATACAGAAGAAAAAGCATCGACACAAATGAAACCCTCACTTGAGGAACCACCCACTCTTGAGCTAAAACCTCTTCCTAAACACCTCAGGTATGCATTTTTGGGCAATTCTAATACTTTACATGTTATTATTGTATCTTCACTTAACAATTTGCAGGAAAATAAGTTGTTAAGGGTTCTTCGAGAGTACAAGTATGCAATAGGATGGACAATTGCTGACATTAAGGGAATAAGCCCTTCTTTCAGTATACACAAGATACTCTTGGAAGAGGATACAAAACTGATAGTGGAACAGCAAAGAATGCTCAACCCAATTATGAAAGAAGTTGTGAAGAAGGAAATTTTGAAATGGTTGGATGCTGGAATAATCTACACTATCTCAAACAGTTCATGGGTGAGCTCGGTTCAGTGTGTCCCAAAGAAAGGTGGAATGACGGTTGTGACTAATAAAGACAACGAATTGATACCGACGAGGACAGTGACTGGCTGGAGGGTATGCATGGATTATAGGAAGCTCAACAAGGTAACCCGGAAGGATCACTATCTTTTACCTTTCATCGATCAGATGTTGGACCGGTTGGCAAGGCATGATTACTATTGCATATTGGACGGATATTCGGGGTATAATCAGATCGTCATTGCTACTGAAGATCAAGAGAAGACTATATTCACGTGCCCATATGGCACCTTTGCTTTTAGGAAGATGTCATTCAGGCTATGTAATGCACTGGAGACCTTTCAGAGATGTATGATGGCTATATTTTTAGACATGGTGGAGCGCAATGTTGAAGTTTTTATGGACGACATTTCAGTATATGGGAATACCTTTGATAGTTATCTTGAGAATCTGGTTATGGTATTGAAACACTATGTGGAAACCAATCTTATGCTTAACTGGGAAAAATGCCATTTCATGGTCGAAGAGGGAATCATCCTTGGGTACAAAGTCTCTGCGAAAGGGTTGGAAGTTGACCAGGCGAAGTTGGAAACTATTGAGAATCTTCCACCTCCGACCTCAGTTAAAGGAATTCACAGTTTTCTCGGGCATGCTGGATTTTACCGTTAGTTTATCAAAGATTGCAAAACCACTATGCAGTCTATTAGAGAAAGAGAAAATTTTTCAGATTTGATGAAGCATGTTTGACAACTTTTGAACTGTTGAAGAAGAAGTTGACAACAGCTCCTATAATCATAGCACTGGATTGGACAATGTCGTTTGAGTTGATGTGTGATGCTAGCGATTATGCGGTAGGCGTTGTTTTGGGACAACGTTGAGATAAAATCTTTTATGCTATATACTATACAAGTAAAACCCTCACGGATGCACAATTGAACTACATAACCACCGAGAAGGAGTTACTTGCGGTCGTGTATGCCTTTGACAAATTTCGCTCATACCTGATAGGAATAAAGGTTGTGGTATACACGGACCACTCGGCGATTCGGTATCTAATTTCCAAGAAAGATGCAAAGCCTAGGCTTATTTTATGGATTCTACTCCTTCAAGAGTTTGATTTGGAAATCAAGGATAGGAAGGGGACAGAAAATCAGGTAGCTGATCATCTTTCAAGGTTGGAAAATCCGAACAAGGACAAGGCAGATAAATGTTTGATCAATGAGTCATTTATAAATGAACAATTATTTGGGGTAAATTTAGAATTTCCATGGTATGCAAATTTTGCTAATTACTTGGTGAGCAAGATCCTTTCTCCAGACTTCACACGTCAATAGAAAAAGAAATTCCTACATATTGTTAAGTGGTACATTTGGGATGAGCCCTATCTTTTCAGACAGTGTGCGGACAAGATGATTCATAGATGTGTGCCCCACAGTGAAGTTAAAAACATCTTGCACACATGACACGCATCTGTACATTGGGTAGACTATGAAAGTGAGCGAACAGCGGCAAAGGTTCTTCAGGCAGGATTCTAATGGCCAACTATATTCAATGATGCCCACCAGTTTGTAAAAAGTTGTGATAGATGTTAAAGGGTGGGCAATATTTCGAAAAGGAATGAGATGTCGCTCAACATAATCTTAGAAGTTGAAAGTTTTGATGTATGGGGGATTGACTTTATGGGACCTTTTTCGCCTTCATACAATAATCTATACATCTGGCTAGCTGTGGACTATGTGTTGAAGTGGGTTGAAGTTGTGGCACTCCCTACGAATGATACCAAAGTTGTTTTGAAATTCATACAGAAAAACATCTTCACGAGATTTAACACACTGAGAGCAATTATAAGTGACGAGGGAAGTCACTTCTGCAATAAGTTCTTTACAGCTATCTTGGCAAAATATGGGGTCAATCATGGGGTTGCGACGGCTTATCATCCCCAAAGGAGTGGCCAAGCTGAAGTGTTAAATAGAGAGGTGAAACGAATTTTAGAGAAAGTGGTGAATCCAAATAGAAAAGAATAGTCTCTGAAATTGGATGACGCTTTTGGGCTAACCGAACAACATATTAGACACCAATTGGTATGTCTCCATATTAACTTGTCTACGGGAAAGCATGTCACCTTCTAATTGAACTTCAACACAAAACATACTGGGCCATTCAGAAGTTTAATTTAGGCGAGAAAAGACTGCTACAACTTAATGAGCTGGATGAGTTTCGTCTGCAAGCTTACGAAAACTCTAAGCTGTATAAGGAAAAGGTCAAGAAGTGGCACGATCAGAAGATTTTGCAGAGAAAGTTTGAACCAGACCAAGTTGTGTTATTGTAAAACTCATGAATGAGATTATTTCCCAGGAAACTCAAATCACGATGGTCAGGGTCATTCAATAGTCTACCCACATGGCGTCGTTGAACTCTATAGCAGGAATCTACTGGAAACGTTCAAAGTCAACGGGCAACGTCTAAAGCACTATTGGGGTGGTGACATCGAAAATCAAGCCACCTCGATTACTCTTGTCGATATGCCATGACAAAGGGAGTAGTCAGGCTGAAAGACTCAAAAATAAGCGTTCATTGGGAGGTAACCCAATTTTCTTGTTATTTACGGTATTTAGTTTTGTATTACATAATTTGTAGTTTAGTTAGTAGTTTTAGTATTTCGTAGTTCACATATGTGCAAATCTTAGGTATGTAGTTAGTCTTTGTAAGTAATTCACAACATTCTTGCTCAAACTCCATATGCTTAACATAAAATTTAGGTTTTATTAAATTTCAGGAACTAAGGATGAAGTTTTACATGCATGCACGACAAAATAGCTAAAAATTAGAAGTCATGCAGGAAGCACATACCCTTCCCAGTGGTCCCAATAGCAGCCTGACATGCCCACCCCAAATTGGGGGTCTCATATTTTCCTCCCCGACCAGACTTTCAAAATAAAAATACCTACCTTGGGTGAGGGTTCAGAATCTGCTTTAAAAACCCTCTACAGATTGTGGCTTTCTCACTCCCATCTAACATAACTGAAACCAAGCACCATAAAACCCAGGAAATTGCCCCCATAACCCCCACTTCACACCAAATCTGACCACTACTTCAATATTATATAAACCTAACCCCAATTTCATCCATTCCACACCTAATATACATTAATTTCTCAGATTTTCATGCACCACACCTAGGGTTTCTCTTCAGTTTCGGATTTCAAGCAAAGAAGGAGGGGAAAGCTCTGAAAATGGTAGTTCATCACCCCAATCTCATCACAGAGGAAAGCAATTAGTGTGGGTAAGCATCTAATTTAGTTTTTCATCATATTTGGCCATTTGTTTTCAATTTAGAACATTGTAGGTCTTTGTGCATGCCAAGTATTTGAGAAATTTCTCAAGAGAAAGTTTGGGGGATTTGTGAATTGAATTGCTATACAATGGCACCAAAAACGCCGGTAAAATGTCAATGGGGCGAAGGGTCCTCACCACCAACCCGTGGCTTTGATAAACAGAAATTTTCCAGTGCTTATGCGGCTGACAAATATGATTACTTTACACTGGAGAGAGGGTTGAGGCTGGATTCATTTGATGGGAAAATATAGCGATAAATAAATGAAAAGGGTTGGGACACATTCACTGATCAACCGGATTCTGCAGTATTGACAGTGGTGAAGGAGTTTTACATAAATATAAAGGATAAAGCACCTTTTGTTGTATTTGTTCGTAGTAAACAGGTTCCATTTAGTCCGGAGGCTATCAATGAGTTTTACAATGTGTGAGCCATAACTGTCTGTCAATATGCTCAGCTTCAAGACAGTAACCCCAATTATGATCAGATACTCACTGAAATATCAAAGTTGGGAACAACGTGGGCAAAAGGGAAGAAAGGAGGAACCCTTTTCATAAGTAAGGACCTAAGTTTGTATGGAAAGATCTGGTATGCTTTCCTTTGTGCAAAATTGTTTCCATCCACACACCAGTGAGGTAACTAAATAAAAGGTTTTACTCATGTATGCAATTATGAAGGATTTTTATTTTGACATTGGGGCCATCATCAGTTTCTCGATCAGACGTTGCTTGCGCGGGCCATTCTCAGGGGGATTACCACACCCCTCACTTATATGTGGACTGTGTAGACAGTCAAGAGTTTGATGGTTAGCAGATGAACCCGTACAGCAGCCACTCTAGTTACTTGACTCATGTATGATTGCTTGATACTCAGTCTGGGCTGGAGGAGAGTCACATCCTAGAGGATTAGGATTTATATTTCTTGATGCTCCTGAGGAGGAGGACGCTGAAGATACCTTTGAGGATGATGAATTTAAAGTTGACGAGATGTCTGAGGGTATTGAGGAGGCTGCAAGGGGTAGTCGATCTACAAAGTATATGTTCAGCACCTAGTTTAGAAAAATACAGCGGCATATTGATGAGAGGGACGGACAGGAGGATAGGAAGTTGAAATGAATAGTAACATGACAATATCATGCTTTTGCCACACATAATGCTTTCAATGCTTCGTTGGCAGAGGCATTTGCCAGAATGAATCCAGCTGCTGCTGATCAGGTCTAGTTCCCAGTCCCACAGCCACTATTAGGATACCACCATCAAATTCTGACGCTGAGGAGATGCCACCACCTCCTGCCTAGATGTTATAGGGAAGTCTTCATGTACTTTATTGTTGTATTTTAACAATAAGGGCATTATTTTTGTTAAGTTTGGGGGAAGTAGTCTTTGTACTTGTTTGATGTTTAGTTCAGTTTATGTTGAATTGGTCATATGTTAGTTTTCATAGTTAGTTAGTTTTGCATTTATTAGTTCATGTCAGTTCATGTGTGCATTCATGTAGTTTCAATATAAGTATAGTTATGTTTTTTTAGTTTTGTAAATAGTTTTCTGTTTCTGTTTTGAGTTGTATAAAAAATTGAAAAATCGAAAAAATCTCAAAAATATTAGTTAGTTTACTATTTTTATGTTGCATTTAGTTCATATTTGCATGATTCCAACTTTTAGATGGTTAAAGTTTGTTTGGGCCAATGATGAGATTGGAATTGTGTAGACAACAATAGTATTGACTGTCAAGGCTTTGATGTAATTTCTTATCATGATCTAAATATTTGTTTGTTTGAAACTGGTATAATCAGGTTAGCACTATAAAATGATTATGTTGACTGATTGGGTTTAAATTTACACATAATTGGTTTCTTAAGGATAATGTTAGTTTGAATGAAAGAAAGTCATGAATAAGTGGTGATGGTTAAGATTAAATAGAAACCTAAGTTTGGGGGAAGATTTGGGATATATCTGAAAAAGAATATATAAAAAAAGGAAAAAAGTATGAATAAACATCGTGGCTAGTCTAAATTTTGTGGCCTTTGTTACTTGAGTAAGTACGCCCGAGGAGATGTATATACACCCAGCGCCTTAAAGCCATTTGGTTTGGGAGTTATTGGTTGAAAGCTCGCTAATGGGTAGCACTGAAAAGCCTAAAAGGACTAGACATTGCACATTCATGAGTAAAATAAAAAGTGAAAAATGGGAAAGAGAGCAAAAAGCCCCCGTAAGTGTATAAAAAAAGTATCCCATTTTGACTTCTAAATTTGGTAATTATTTGTTTTTAGCCGGATTTTTCTTGTTTTTGGATTTCTTCACTTTAAGTTGTTTGATTCCTTTAAAGAGGCGTATTATGTGTTTTATTTAAGTTTCTATCAGTTATCATGGTTGTTGAGCACACACGCACAATATCAGTCATAATAGGGAAAGATTGGTGACTGATTTGAGGTTATTGATTTGTCTTGGTAAGATGCATTGTCATGTCTGTTGGAAGAATGCATATTTTGATTTGATGTTTAAAGTAATACTCATGATTATATGTAAAGTCCTTCCAGGAATATATGTACAAGGACTTAGTGATAGATCAAATTTGTTAGGTTGATCTTAGCTTTTAATGTTCATCATTCTATAAACGAATGAATAGATAAAGAGATCAAAGATGTTAGGTTGATCTATGACTTGAAAAGGATAGATAGGCTTCAACAAAAATCGCAGTCTATTGAGCAGATCAACAGTTTGCAGAATCCAAGGCAGGATCGTAGAACTTAGAAGATCGTAGTGTGCTTTCGGAAACGTAGAGTCTGCAAGATGAGCAAGCAAAGATCATAGTGTGCAAATCCTTGAGAGAGATCGTAGTGTTCTCTTCAGGCCAAGCACCAATATGACAAGACACCATGATATGGATCATAGAGTATAATCTTTCTTGTGTCAGAAACATCGAGCCCTACTTTTATTTAAAGACAAATTCCAACAAAAGTGGAATGGGTTTGAAACGTTGAAGTCCTCTCCAGTCCCAACGGTACAAAAGATATTCTTAGTATTCAACAAAAGGAACGTATTCAAGAAGCTAAGGAAAGGACCATAGGACAAAGGAAAAACACCTTTTCAGGTGTTAGGTGAGAAGCGATCTGTTTAGTGTCAAGTGGGCGAAATGCAATTTAGAAGGTGTGCAGAAAAGTCTCCATCAAAGTTCAGAAATGTCAAATGCATTTAATGCTTCAACAAAAGGCTTCAAAGGATAGATTTCAAGAATCACATATATGTAGAACATATGCAGATGAGAAATCCAAGAAGGCATTAAACAAAAACGCACAAGAACACTCAACGCTCAACTCTACGATCTGAGAAAGAGTAAGCTTGTTCAGCTACTCAGTTCTTTTGAACAAGTGCTTAACTGCAACTGAGTAGCATCAATCACGAACTCAATAACTACCAACCAACTGAAGTAAGAGTTCCAAGTCAGAAGGACTTGAAGAGTTCTAACTGAACTGTGAAAAACCAAGTCTGCTGGACTTGAAGAGTTCAAGAGTGAACTAAGAAGTGCCTAGACTGGTGGTCTAGAAGGAATCTGTGAGATTCAGAAAGTGTAACAGACATCCTTAGTGAATTTCCTACTCGAGGAGTAGAAGAGTGGATTAGGAGCTTTAAGTGCTCTGAACCACTTAAAACTATTGTGTCTATTATATTTGTGTTATAACTACTATAACTGCCATAACTGCCTCACTCTCATTAATTCAAGATATTTAAAAGGAGATTAAACAAATACTCATTCTGTTGTGTCTTAATCACTATCAAAACTAATTAATTAAAACGAAAGTTTTTTAAGTATTTATTCAACCCCCCCCCCCCTTCTAGATAACTATTGTGCCTCCGGGAACTAACAATTGGTATCAAACCAGGTTCTATAATATAGCCTACAAAGCTTGAGTAGATCCAATGGCACACTTACCAAGCAAATCAAAGACTGGAGGAGGCAGCAAGCCACCTATGTGCAACAAAGATAAATTTGCTAACTGGAAGGTTAGGATGCAAGCCTGCATGGATTCAATAGATGAAGATCGATTTGAAACTATTCAGTATGGGCCCTATGTTCCTTCAAAGCTTGCACCAACTACAGATGACCCAAATAGAATACAGATCAAGGTCAAAGGAGAATAGACAACAAACAAGAAGAGAGTTGTCCAGCTCGACAAAAAGGCCAAGAACATCTTATTTCAATCCTTAGAAAATGATCTATTTGAAAATGTGGTCAACAGCAAAACAGCAAAGGAGGTTTGGGAAGCATTACTCATCATGCATGAAGGAACAGAAAAAGTCAGAGAAAACAAACAATCTCTCTTGACTCAGCAATATGAGATGTTTGCTCACGTTCAAGGAAGGAACGTCATTGCCACCTACGAGAGATTTAATGTTCTGCTCAACTCTCTACGAGCCTATGGAAAGATCTATCCAAACAAAGATCTGATAATAAAGTTCATGAGAGCCTTACCAAGCAAGTGGGATGCCAAAACCACTGCCATTAGAGAATCAAAGAATTTACATGAAATGACTATTCAACAGTTGTATGGCAATCTTCTCACATACGAACTGGAGCTGACTCAACGATCAGAAACCTTGTCTGAAGGAAGAAAGAAGGATAAAGGTGTTGCTCTCAAAGAAACTGAAAACACCTCCAAAGTCAACACTGAAGTTGATTCTGACTATGATGAAGATGATGATGAGGACTTTGCAATGCTGGTGAAAAGACTAAGAAGGTTCATGCGCCAAGGCAAAACTAGCAAGCCAAAGAAAGTCAGCAACTACAGCAGCCAGGAGCAAATGAATAACCTATGCTACAATTGCAAGTAACCTGGCCACTTCATTGCTAACTGCAACAAACCTCTCAGAGAAGAACTCAAGAAGAAATCATATTCAAAGAAGGAATACAAAGGCACCAAGAGGCCTTAGAATAAAGACAAAGGCCTTGTAGCTGGAGGATCATGGAGTGACTCAGACAATGACTCAACTCCAAAATCTGGAGATGATGAAGATCCTCAAATGGCAAATCTTTGCCTGATGGCCAAAAATGCAAGGGCCAAACAGAACTCCAACATACATGAAGTAAGTATCTATGAGGTATTTGACTTCAACTCTTTTGATGTAGATATTGATGACCTAAGAACTGCACTGCATGGTATAACATCTGATCTGCATCAATACATGAAGTGGTTTAGAGTTTTGTCTAAGGACTATTCACTTCTTCAAAAGGAGAAAGAAAAGGTTCAAGAAGAACTGCAAATGCCTTTCTTCTCAAGTCTTGATTCTCTCTCCAAGTTTGAAGCTGAGAATAAGCTCTTGAGACAAACAAATGAGCTCAATGCAAAAAGAGAGTCAAGTCTAACCTCTAAAATTGAGGATCTAGAAAAGACAATCTCTACATGGAATAAATCCTCTTCATCCATGGACTCCTAATCTCTAACCAGGAGAAGTGTCTCTCGAAAGAAACGAGTTAGGCTTTGGGAATCTACCTCGAGCCATGTGTGGAAAAAGCAAAGGAAATTAGCACTAGTAATGCCTCAAGTTTTAGTAGAGGCATTATATTTGTGAAATCCTCACAGAAGGATGAGCCTGCCAAAACCTGTTCTACTGACTCAATCCATATTCCTAGGAAAAAGGGATCTCATGCCATGCAGGTTTGAGAAAAGAAAAGAGTAACCCGACCACTACTCACCAACCTCGAAGGATCGTAGAGTCCAGTAAGATCAGCTCTACGAACCAATTGGGAAGGTACAGTAGAGGTAAGATGTACTCCTCACAAATCATGAAACACAAGGACACATGGAAGAAGGAATACTAGCCTAACAGTAGGATGACCAATAACCCACAAAAGTCCAAATGGAGGAAGAATTTTCACACACACATATACATCGATTAGATGTTTTGTGTGCTTCTGAGTTAATACAAAGAATTTGCAAAATGTCATTATAATTCCATGCATATGAGACCCAAAATCAAGCAGATTTGGGTCCCCAAGGGCACTAACAAAATAGGACCCATCCAAGTATGGGTACCAAAATGAAGGTTTAATGTAACTAAAGGAAAAGAGCTCTACGATCACAACCTGGTATCTGGACAGTGGATGCTCAAGGCACATGACTGGGAACAAAGCCCTTCTGTCTAACTACATAGAGAAGGAGGGTCCCTCAGTCATCTTTGGAGACAACGGCTCTAGCAAGACAAGAGGATATGGCTCAGCTAGAAATGGTGCAGTATCCTTCAGCAAAGTGGCCTATGTGGAAGGACTACAACACAATCTTCTAAGCATTAACCAACTCTACGACAAGGGTAATCAAGTAACATTCTTCAACAATCAATGTCAAGTCCGAGACCTGAAGACATCTGCTATAAAGTTAACCGGTATAAGAGAAAGAAATGTCTACACAGTGAATCTTGGACAACTAAGCTCAGACGAGACAATTTGCTTTCTAGCTAAAGCATCTGAAGAAATGAGCTAGCTATGGCATCGAAGATTATCTCATCTCAACTTCAAAAGCATGTCAAAATTAGCTTCAAAAGATCTAGTTGCAGGCTTACCCAAGTTCAACTTTTTTAAAGAAAGGCGCGGTCTGATGCTCATCGACTTGGAAAGCAGACCAGAAGCTCATTCAAGAGCAAAACTGTCAACTCAAATGACAAGCCTCTACAGTTCCTACACATGGATCTGTTTAGGCCAATTCCAACGACGAGCCTTGGGGGAAAGAGATACTCTCTGGTCGTAGTTGACGACTACACCAGATTTACATGGGTGTTCTTCCTAACCTTAAAGGATGAAAAAATCTCTCAACTGATCAAGATGTTCAAGCTAGTGATGAATGAGAAAGGAGAGAAAATCAAGGCCATAAGGAGTGATCATGGCAGAGAATTCGACTTCTTAGAAATGGACTAGTTCTGCACAGACAATGGCATTAGTCACAACTTTTCAGCTCCACGAACTCCCCAACAAAATGGAGTAGCTGTGAGAAAGAATAGGACATTGATAGAGGCTGGAAGGACTCTACTAGCAATGACCCATCTGCTCAATACTTCAAGGCGGAAGCAACACCGCATGCTACACTCGAATGTGTCACTCATACACTCTATGACTAAAAAGACTCCTTATGAACTGTGGAAAGGAAGAAAGCCAAGTGTCAGTTACTTTCATGTTTTCGGCTGTGCATGCTATATTCTCAACAATGGAAAGCAGTACTTGACAAAATTTTAACCAAAGTCAGACGAAGGAATCTTTCTTGGATATGCCACAGACAATAAGGCCTACAGAGTGTTTAACAAGAAGACACTGAGTGTTGAAGTCTTGATTCACATCATCTTTGATAAAGATGACTCCTAGACAAAATCGTAGCTTCCAAGACACTACGACCAGCAGTTCGAGACACTATGAACGAGGTCGTCGAGCTCAACACTTCGATCGTAGTACCGGATAGTGAAATCGAAAGCAAGGAAATGAGATCGTAGAGAGGCTATGCGAACAACGAACCTCCTTTTGAAGAAGAAATAAATCTTGAAGATCTCAGACAAGAAGGGATAAGAACAGATGTCCCAACAGGAAGCAGATGGGCAACAGATCACACTCAAGATCTAATTATTGGAGATCCGAGTACAAGAGTCAAAACAAGAGCTTCCACCCAAAATGAATGCTTTTATCTAAGCTTCACTTCTCAAATGGAACCGAAGAAGATAGAGGATGCTATGGAAGACTCCAGCTGAATAGAGGCCATGCAGGAAGAACTTAATCAGTTTGAAAAAAGCAAAGTATGGAGATTGGTACCAAGACCAAAGAATCATCCTGTTATTGGAACCAAGTGGGTCTTCAGAAACAAGATGGATGGAGATGGAGTAATAACCAGGAATAAGGCAAGACTAGTGGCCAAGGGCTACTCTTAGGAAGAAGGCATTGACTATAATGAGACATTTGCACCTGTTGCCAGACTAGAAGCCATCAGAATATTTCTTGCCTTTGCTGTTCACATGAAATTCAAGGTCTTTCAGATGGATTTCAAAAGTGCATTCTTGAATGGTGAACTTCAAGAAGAAGTCTATGTAGAGCAACCTCCAGGTTTCATCAATTCATCTCTTTCTAATTATGTCTTTAGATTAGATAAAGCCTTATATGGTCTTAAACAAGCACCTAGAGCATGGTATGAAACTCTAACTAACTTCCTTATTGGAACTGGGTTCACTAGAGGTAGAGTAGATACCACACTATTTCTTAGAAAGCATAAAGATAAAGTCTTACTAGTTTAAATATACGTTGATGACATTATTTTGGATCTACTGATGAAAAGTTATGCAAGAGATTCTCCAAGCTTATGCAGAGAAAGTTTGAAATGAGCATGATGGAGAGCTGAACTTCTTCCTTCGACTGCAAGTAAAGCAGACTGATGAAGGAATCTTCATAAACCAAGCCAAGTACATTAAAGACTTACTTAAGAAGTATGGCATGGAATCAGCCTCTCCCATGAAAACCCCAATTGCTCCTGCAACCAAGCTTGACAAAGATGAAAAAGGTAAAAGTATTGATGTAACTCAATACAGAGGTATGATAGGCTCTCTTTTATATCTAACTGCCAGTAGACCAGATATAATGTTTGCAACATGTATTTGTGCTAGATTTCAGGCTAATCCTAAATAATCTCATTTAACTGCTGTAAAGAGGATTTTCAGGTATCTCAAGGGTACACCTCACTTGGGGCTTTGGTATCCCAAGGAGTCCTCATTTGAACTAACAGGATATCTGATCTTTTGATTTTACAGTCAGCAAAATAGATAGAAAAGAGTACCGATGCACTTTTGTCAATTGCTAGGAAGCAGACTTGTGTCCTAGTTTAGCAAGAAGCAAAATTCAATTATCTACTTCAACCAGAAAGTTGAATACATTCTTTCTTTGGCAAACTTGTGTTTCGAGATCTATGGATGAAAAATCAGCTAGCAGATTATGGGTTTGAATTCAAATCCATACCTATTCACTTTGATAACACAAGTGTAATTGCAATAACTCATAATCCTGTCATGCATTCTAGGACTAAGCATATAGAAATAAGGTATCACTTCATTAGGGATCATGTGCAAAATAGAACTATATCTTTACAATATATCCCTACTGAAAACCAACTTCCTGATGTCTTTACAAAACCCCTAGATGAATCCAGATTTAACAAGTTAATAAGTGAGCTAGGCATGCTTAACTTACAACCATGAAAGATATGCTCTAGTTTGTGCTAACTATACAGATGTAAAGGCTATGTTCAAAATCATAGACATGATCAAAGGAAGTTCACGATTGTAGAGCTGAAGTGTCATGAAAGACAATGATCGCAGTGCAAACGCAACGATCGCGGTGCAGACTCAATGATAGCAGAGCTCCATCAACAAAACCAAAGGAGCATCCTATAATGATGAAGTAAAAAACAAAGCAATGTCTATGATAAATGCCTCAGGGATAAACCTAACCCTTGATTCATTCAATGAGGTTGGCCCTTCCTAAAGTACTTGATGATTGGGTAATATACCCATGAATTGGATATACTTGAGCGTAAATTGTTATATTCTCAAGTTGTTTAAAAGCATTTTTATTGTGTTTAGTTGTGTTTTGCAGATGTGGGAGCGGTAGGAACACTTGGGAGATTTTGAGTTGAAAAAGGGCATATTGGCAAATTTCTGCACCTCAGCGTTGGGGCGCTCAACATAGCTCATTTCGGTATTTGATTTGGGCTAAAATATTAGTTGACGAGGGGCGGCGTGGACCAAAGCGGTGACTTGCATTAAAGGCATTAAAGGGGTGGTTATGTGACAAATTGAGTTGGAAATGGATTGAGGTTGGACAAGTGAAGTATATAAGGATTATTTCTATTTAAGTAGGGGACCAAACTACACAATTGGTGGCTGAGCAAGAAATCAATGGGAGATTGGAAGATTTTTACTTGGAGTTTTTCTTCTTCATTCTTTCAATTTGTGTAATTCTTTAAGGATGATTTTTCAAAGATTGTTGGTTTTAATTTCTGTTATAAACTAATTTCTTAAATTAAGATTTCAATTGAACCTTTTATAGCTTTAAATTAGTTATTCAATTTCTTCCAATTATTTATGTTGAAGTGAATTGTTCATCTTGCCTTACATTTATTAATTAATTATCTGGCCAATAATTACCTTGTTACTCTAGAAGGAATTGAAAGAGGAATTCTAGGGTTAGAACTGGGCATGATGACATGTGACTTAGTTATTTGCAAAGTGAATAATTAGGTTTGTGAATTGAATGGAAATATATGTTCATCGTATGTAACAAATAAGGAATTGGAATTGAAAAATATTTAATTCAACTGTTTTGCATAGGAATATAGCAAGATTAATCTGGATTAAATAGAATGCAATTGATCACTTGGAAAAGGACTTTTGGCATATGAGAATTCTCATTAACAATTCGATAGAGCATAATAATTGGGATAATTGGATAATTGATTTATAGTTCATAATTGGGGATATTGGAGTCTTAATCCTTATTTATCTGAATTCAATCAAATCTTGGTTCTGTTTATTTGCTTTCTTTTAGACTAATATCTTCCAATTGTTTAATTTAATTCTTCTTAATCTGAAAAATCACAATTATTAGTTGTTTAAAGAAAATTGAATTGATATAGTGCTAGTAGTTGGAATTTATTAATTAGATTCTCTGTGGGATCGACACTCTATCTTATCACTCTATTACTTGTTGACCGTGTATACTTGCACGTTTGCTTTGATTGTGAAATCAACCAACAATTTTTTGGCGCCGCTGCCAGGGAACTTCTTTATTAGTATTAATTCCATATTAGTTATAATCAATTCGGTCTTAATTTAAACGTTACTTATTTTTCTTATTGTATGTGCAGGAATTCTTTGCGAGTGTATGCACACTAGATCAAGGGCAAAAAAGCAACTTTTTCCTTATATGGACGATATTGAAAGGAAGTTCGAAATTGCGATGATTGGTGCGATGTCACATGTGGAAGAAAATCTGGCGAAACAAGAAATTCCAGTGAACATGGCGAGGAGCGAGCGAAAATCGCTTAGGGACTATGCCATGCTTTGAATGTCACGGATATCTGATCAGTATTAGGAGGCCGAGAATCAATGCAAGCAGTTTGAGATAAAACCGAGAACAATTCGGATCTTTCTGAGAATACATATGTCGGTTTGGGGGTAGTTCGATAGATGATCCGAATGAGCATATCTTAAGTTTCTTGGAAGTTTGCGACACCTTCAAATTCAACAATGTATCGGAAGATGCTTTCTGAGGTTGAGGATGTTCCGTTTACCTTGAAAGATAAAAGCGCGAAGTTGGATACATTCTTTGCCTCTGGCTCAATCACCACTTGGGACGACTTAGCTCAAAAATTTCTAGCTAAGTTTTTCCCACCGGCAAAACTACTGAACGATATTCACACCTTTGCGTTTTGATTCGAGAATCGTTATATGAGGCGTGGGAAAGATTTAAGGATATGCTCGTAAGTGCCCACATCACGAAATTCGCGATGGATGCGATTAGGGATATTTTGTGATGGTTTGCGCGTCCACGAGGGCGATATTGATGTAGCGACGAGGGAGCGATCATGTCTAAGAGTTTTGATGAGGCATATCAGTTGTTAGAGACAATGGCCACCAACAACTATCAGTGGCCCATGACTAGGTCTAACCCTCCGAAAACACCAAGAAAGTTTGAAGTAGATGCGATGACAGCATTAGCATCACAAATGGCCGCCATAGCTAAGCAAATGGAAACATGGCGTCCACCATCCACACAGCAAGTAGCAATGGTTTGTGAATTATGTGATGGGGGTCATGCTACGGATCAATGTGCCATAAATTCTAAATCAACACAGTTTGTAAGGAGTTATAATCGATCTACTCAACCTTATCCGAATCAAAATGCATATAATCTGGGTTGGAGAAATCATCAGGGATTTTAGTGGAGTAACAATCAAGCTCAAGCTCAAGCGCTGAAGCAACAAAACACATCCGGATTTCAAAATCGGACTCAACAACAACGGAGAGAAAATCAAGTTGGGAAGAAGCCTTGGATAAATTTATTAGAGCTTACGAAAAAAAAAGCGAGGAACAAGACAAAGTATTGAATCAACTAGAAATTTGAATATGAAAAGCGAGTGCGTCGATAAAGAATCTGGAAAATCAAGTGGGACGGATAGCACATACATTGAATAACCGACCACTTGGAACACTTCTAAGTGACATAGAGAAAAATCCGGGCAGAGATGAGCATTGTAAGGCCGTAACTCTACGAAGTGGAAAGGATTCGCAAGAGACAGTCAAGGATAGGGAAAAGAGGGACAATGCAACAAGTGAAATAGAGGAAGTGGTGGACAGGAAAAAGCGTCAAGATGAGACTTTAGAAGCGAAAAGAACCGGAACCAACCATCACAATGCCTCCCATCTGGTATCCATGAGAGGTTTCAAAAATCCAGTTGGATAAGCGGTTTTCACGATTCTTGGATATTTTCAAAAAACTACATATCAACATCCCTTTCTTGAAAACCTTGGAACAAATCTTTGAGTTACGCTAAGTTTATGAAGGAGGTTTTGTCGAAAAGAGGAAATTGGGTGAGTTCGAGCGGTAGCATTGATAGAAGAATGCGGTGCGATCATTGAAATAAGTTACCACCGAAGCTTAAGGATCCGGTAGCTTTAATATACCATGTGAAATTGGAAATCGGTTTTGGAATGAGCATTGTGTGATTTGGGGCGAGTATAAATTTGATGCCATTATCCAAATACAACCAGTTTGGACTTGAGCTCCTGACGGCCAAACAAATATCGGTTTGCGGTTAGCGGGATCGATCGGTTATATATCCACGAGGTATTGTTGAGGATGTTTTAGTTAAAGTGGATAAATTCATCTTCCCATGCGGACTTCTTTATTTTGGATTGTGAAGTGGATAAGCGAAATCCCAATTATTCTTGGAAGACCATTCTTAGCAGCGGGTAGAACGTTGATTGATGTGCAAAAGGAGAATTGAAGATGAGAGTTGAAGATCAACGAGTCACCTTTAATGTTTTTAAATCAATGTCTTATCCAAGAAAAAAAAAAGGTGAATGTTTGCGGGTTGATATCATGGAGGAATTGATTAATCACAAGTTGATGGAAATTATTAGGAGGACGTTAGAATCCATTTTGCTCAGGATGGACGAAGATGGTATTGAAGAAGACAGGGAGTATGTCAAATGGCTAGATACATCATCAGTCTTCCGGAAAAGCAATCAATCAATCGACACCCTTGATAGGCCCCAAATGGAAGGTAAAAAGTTCAAACCCTCGATAGAAGAGCCATCGGTGTTGGAACTAAAACTGCTACCATCCCATCTACAGTATGCCTACTTGGGAAAAGATGCCACCCTTCCAGTTATTGTTTCAACTGAGTTAACTGACACGCAAAAGGAGAAACTATTACGGGTCTTGCGAGAGTTCAAAAGCAATGATTGGGTGGTCTATAGCGAATATTAGGGGGAATTAGTCCATCATATTGTATGCATAAGATTTTAATGGAAGAGGGGCAAAACCAACCATTGAGATGCAAAGAAGGCTAAATCCATTATGAAGGATGTGGTGAAAAGGAGATCATAAAATGGTTGGATCTTGGCATTATTTACCCAATCTCGGACGGTTCATGGGTGAGTCACATGCAGTCGCGTACCAAAGAAAGAGGTATGACAATGTGGTGAAGAATGAAGCTAATGAGCTCATCCCTACTAGAATAATTCTGAGGATGGAAGTATGTATGGACTACTGCAAAGTGAATAAAGCCACACATGAGATCACTTCCCTTTGCCGTTCATTGATCGGATGTTGGATAGGCTAGCGGGACATCGATTCTACTATCTTTTGGATGGATATTACAGGTATAATCAAATTGCCATATGCCAGGAGGATCAAGAAAACTACATTCACATGCCCTACGAGTGCGTTTGCATTAAGTATGTCTTTTGGGTTATGTAATGCATCGATGACCTTTCAGCGGTGCGTGATGGCGATCTTCTCCGATATGGTGAACAGAATTTGGAGGTATTTATGGATGACTTTTCTGTGTTCGGTGATAGCTTTGATTTATTTTTGAAAATTTTGATTTTAGTGTTGAAGCGATGCGTGGAGACTAATCTGGTTCTTAACTGGGAAAAATGTCACTTTATGGTGAAAGAAGGGATTATTTTAGGGCATAAGGTTTTTGCAACAAGGTTAGAGGTGGACAAAGCGAAGATTGAGACAATTGAGAAATTACCTCCTCCATCATCTGTGAAGGAATCAAGACTTCTTGGGATATCTTGGGTTTCTATAGGCGCTTCATTAAAGATTTCTCAAAATTTCAAAACCCTTATGTTCCTGTTGTTGGAGAAAGATGTGCCTTTCAAGATGGATCGTCATGTATCGAGGCATTTGAGGTATTAAAGAAGAAGTTGGTCTCTGCTCCAATTATTGTGGCGCTTGGATTGGTCTTTCTGAGTTCGAATTGATGTGCGACGCCCGGTGACTACGCATTTGGAGCGATATTGGGGACAACGTCACGACAAGATTTTTCACACATCTACTATTCCAAAGAAGACGTTGTGGATGCTCGGTTGAACTACACAACCACCAAAAAGAATTACTTGCGGTTGTGTTTTCCTTGACAAATTTAGAGCATATCTCATTGGGACCAAGGTAATCGTTTATCTTGATCATTACGCCATTAAGTATCGATTGAGAAGAAGGAAGCTAAACCAGGGGTTAATCTGATGGGTATTGTTCTTTGCAAGAGTTTGATTTGGAGATCCGGGATAGAAAAGGCACTAGAAAATCGGTGGCGGATCATCTTTCTCGGTTGGAAAATGCGAGAGTGCTTGAAGAAAGACAATGTAATGATTAATGAGAAATTTACGGATGAACAACTTCTCGAGTAACCACAATATTGCCTTGGTATCTTGATTATGTGAATTACGTGGTTGCTAAAGTGTTACCACGAATTTGAACTCACGATGACGTAAGAAGTTCCTCCGCGACGTGAAGCAATACTATTGGGATGAACCATTTCTATTTAAGGCTGCGCGTGGATCAAATGATTAGGCGTTGTGTGCCACGTGAAGAGATGGACAACATCTTTGGGCCATTGTCACTCATCGGATTATGGAGGCCATTATTAGGTGATCGAACAATGACGAGGTGTTCTGATCGAGGATTTTTACGGCCTTCTCTATTCAAGGATGCGTATCTCTATGTCTTTGAAGTGTGATCGGTGCCAGCGCGTGGTAATATCTCTCAGCACGATGAAATGCCACTCAACACAATTTTGGAGGTTGAAGCTGTTACGACGTGTGGGAATCGACTTTATGGGACCTTTCCCATCTTCCTTTAATAATCGGTACATTACATTGGCGGTAGATTACGTTTCAAAATGGGTAGAAGCGCGACTTTACCCATAAATGATGCCAACGTTGTCCTCCGATTCTTAAAGAAAAACATCTTCACCTACGATTTGGGGCCTTGAAGCGATAATAAGTGATGAGGAACTCATTTCTGTAATAAGCAATTCACTAAATTGCTTATAAAGTATGGGGTTCATCATAAAATTGCAGCCGCGTATCATCCCCAAACCAATGGTCAAGCGGAAGTCTCGAATAGGGAGGTCAAGCGAATTCTGGAAAAGGTGGTCAATCCGTCACGAAAAGATTGGTCATTGCGTTGTGACGATGCCCTATGGGCATATCGAATAACGTACAAGAATCCGATCGGCATGTCACCATACAAAATGGTCTACGGAAAGGCATGTCATCTCCGGTTGAACTAGAACCACGATTACACATTGGGCCATTCGAAAACTTAATTTTGATTTACAAGAAGTGGGTGAGAAAAGGTTACTACAATTGAATGAGATGGACGAATTCCAGTTCGATGCCTATGAGAACGCAAAACTCTACAAGGAAAAAGTCAAAGCCTGGCATGATAAAAAAATTCTTGATCGGACATTTGAACCGGGCCAACAAGTATTACTCTTCAACTCATGATTGCAATTATTTCCTGGGTAATTGAAATCCCGGTGGTCCGGGCCATTCGTGATTATATCTGTCGCTCCACATGGAAAAATTGAGGTTGAGGAACCCAACTCAAAACGCAAATTTAAGGTGTACGGGCAACGACTTAAACATTACTGGAGTGGACCAATTGAACGTAAATCCACAGTCATGTACCTCGACGAACCAGTGGACAATTGAGCCTTGCATTGCCGCGGTCCGGTTGATTGACTATAAACCAAAGCGCTCTTTGGGAGGCAACCCAAAAAGTTTTAGTTTATTTCGTGTCCGTCATTTAAAATATTTATTAGTTGAATTTACTTCATTATTTTTGATTGTCAATAGTAGTAATTAGCATAACACTCTACATTGATCTCTTGTTTCCAGGAAAGTTGTTCAGTGCACAAGTGATTACAAGTATGGGACTCGGCCTTGGCGGCCAAATGCACTACACACGGTGCCTCATTCGGCGCTTTCTTAGTCGGGGTTGATGAAGAAATTGACGCTTCGACGGCTGAAATATATAAATATTTTCCAAAGACCCGTCTTGCGTGTCGAACGCTTGAGACCTTGGACCAGCACCCCAGCGCTCTCTTCACGTACAAACTCAGCACCCCAGTGCTAGGAGTAACTACACGATTCTGTAGCTCAGCAGCCCGGCGCTCTAAGCCAAGCCTTTTTCAGCGCCCCGGCGCTACCACTCGATACCGAATCTCTTGAATAGAAGCGCCTTCGTGATTGTTTCTCCTGATTAAACCAGCGCCCCATGGCTGGGGAAGGTTTTAAACTCCTACTCTGATTCAAACTCTACACCTTCCCCATTTTCTTTCAACTGCTCCTACGTGCATACACGGAATAACTATCAGTTTTTTTTAAGTGGAACCGCCATTCACCCTTCAAGTTAAATACACTGCACATCTTGCTTAATAACAACATCGTGTTTCACTTGGAGTTTAGAGTGATTGATTTTGTTTTCTCCTATACTCTTTAAGGTATGCATCCCAATTTCTTTGATTAACTGCCATATTTTCTCTCTTACATGCGAAGGATTTCAATGCGTAGGAGATGGCCAGATGTGTAAAAGGAAGTTACATCTTAATTCAAAACATCTACATCTAAAGTGCAGACTTTCAACCTCTTTGATTTTGATTCTCTTGTATTGCATGCGTGTGAATTATGATTGTTTGTGCACAACTTTTGGATGGAATATCATACATATGTGTGATTTCATACAAGGGGCTTGAATTGATAGGAAACTAGTATGATTCACAGCAATATATGAACTGCATGCATGGTGTTTGATAGTTTGACTGACTCACTGATCAAGGCTAAACACACACAAAGCACTATCCTGATTGTATTTGCATGTTATTTGCATTCATCAAATGTTTAGTCTACATAGTTGTGCAACCCCCATGTATGTATAAGGTCGGTTGTCATAGACTTGTTCACGTCAAATCTTATGGGCATGTCAAGCACCTCTTTGCCCATATGTACTCTGCACGCATAGAATGAAGCTATTTGATACAAATCCACTGCGATTATATGTATCCTATCACCCCCAACCATGTACTCACCATGCACTTATTTGGAAGTTTGGGGGTAGAAATATGGTTACATATGTCCATTCTTGAATTTCGCACATTTCTAATACTGTTGAATGCAATTTTCGTGCAGGTTTTCTACATGGCTTCAAAATGTCAGCGCGACGAAGGTTTAGGAACCGCTTCGACTCCACCCCCAAAATTTGACAGCCGGCGTTTTGTCAGTGTCGCAGCTCAAGAACGCTATAACCGTATGGCTACCCGCTCGTTGATCCCCAAACACGATTTGAGACCCGATCAATCAAAGGATAGAGAAATGGCAGTTATGATAGCTGAGCGGAACCCTTACCGAACAGCCCGATCCCGCGATGATTGCAGTCGTCAAAGAATTCTACACCAACGTGCCCGTGCATTTCCACTATGGGATGTTTGTGAAGGTCAAAATAGTTAAAATTGGCGAAGAAGAAATAAATGGGTGTTATCAACTGCCATTAGAGGGACTGAATGACGAGTATGCAAGTCTTGTGAGTGATGGGCCGGACTATGAGAAGATAATCTGCGAGCTTTGTCAACCGGGCACCACATGGACATTGGATGAACGTGGCAGCATGACATTTCCACTCTCCAACCTCAATCTATATGGAAAGGCGTGGTATGCCTTCATTTGCGCTAAACTCATGCCATGCACACATGTGAGCCATGTCACCAAAGAGAGGGTTGTTTTGCTATATTCAATTATTCAAGGCCTAAAAGTTGATGTTGGCCACCTTATCCAGCAGTCTATTCTCAGAGCGTCACGAGGAGGGACCACAGGAGGTTTACCCCATCCATCGTTAATTTGTGTTCTATGTGCCAAGTTTGGGGTGAAATGGAAATCAGACAAAATGATTCAAACGCCTATGCCCATTTTGGACCATAAGTTGATAAGCAGGTATAAAGTGTGGACAGGTGGGGAGAACCACCCTAGGGGATTGGAATTCATAATTCCCCAAGTTGAAGCTACACAAGCTCCACCACCTCAAGCTCCACCTACTTATGATCCTTCCTTCGCAGCTCACCGTGGTGTGGTTCCTGAAGCGGTCCAGTGCAAAATAGATGGATGGTTTTACAATATTGAATCTCAGAATGTCCATCTTTCAGAACGTCAAGATGTCATCTACAAATATATAGTCGACCAATTTACTGCTCAGAATGCCATGCACGCCCAACTTTACCCGGGCGTTACTCTTAGCCGATTCCCTGCTTGCTCCCTGATTACTGTGTTTCCCCTTCATCAAGAGATGGCGAGGATGAGGATGCTCCACCCAAGGAATAAGCTCATCGAAGTCCTCTTTTTATATTGCTTTATCTTTCGCGTGAGGACATTGCTCTTATTAAGTTTGGGGGTAGTTAATTTTTATTTTGAATTATTAGATTGTTAATGGTTTTAATTTGGATCTTTATTATTGTGATTAAGTGTTGCATTTTAGGATTGCATGTTAATTCTAGCTGTTGATAGTACGTATGTTTGGGGCCAATGATGAAAGTAAAATTGTATGAACAAGTCTAGTAAGGATTGTTGAGTCGATGATATGATTTTCTTGTGAGTTTAAATCTTTATCATTTTGACACTATATTATACTGGATATACGTTTTGAAAAATGACCATGTTGGCTATGATAGTTTAAATGGATAGATAATAGAGTTCTAAAGGATGAATGCTATTGAAATGAAGGAACAATTTGAATAGCTAGTGAAGACTGAATTTGGACATAAACTCAAGTTTGGGGGAAAAATATTTGGAGTATTTAAGCTTTAAAAAACACAAATTGGCATGCTTGTCTAGTTTTGTGGCCTTTGTTACTTGAGTAAGTAAGCAGGGGATTGTCTCTACACCTAACGCCCTAAGGTCTTAATGGCTTGGGAGTCGTTGGTCGAAAGCTCGTTAAGCTAACACTGAAAAGCCTAAAGGGATAAGACAATGCATAGTCATGAGGAAATTTTTTTTTTGAAAAAAGTAATAATAAAGCGGGAAAAGTGCAAAAAGCCCCCGTTAATAATGAAAAAAAAAAAGCATAAGTATTCCATTTTGACCCGTGAACTTTGGTAGTTGTTGGATTTCAGTCGAATCAAGTTTATTTGATGAGTTTTCGATTTTACACTGTATGATGCCTTCGAAGATATTTATTATCTTTCATATTTTACTTTTCATTGTTTAGCATGGTTGTTGAACACACACTCACAATATCAGTAATAACAGATTTAGATTCATTGATTGTTGGGATATTATTGAACTGCAGTAATATGATGTATTAGCATGTTCTTGTGATT
This sequence comes from Panax ginseng, assembly GCA_020205605.1. Taxonomy (NCBI): domain Eukaryota; kingdom Viridiplantae; phylum Streptophyta; class Magnoliopsida; order Apiales; family Araliaceae; genus Panax; species Panax ginseng. The sequence goes on along the minus strand of CM035139.1, from coordinate 83,759,065 downwards.
TTTTTGAGGCCTATGAATATATGTGTGCTATTGGATTGCTAGAATTAAGAACATATAGATAGTTTGCATTTGCATGGTAGTTAATTTTTCGTGTTGTTTGTGTTTTGTTGCTTGAGGACATGCAACGATTTAAGTTTGGGGGTATTTGATGATTGGGTAATATACCCATGAATTGGATATACTTGAGCGTAAATTGTTGTATTCTCGAGTTGTTTGTAAGCATTTTTATTGTGTTTAGTTGTGTTTTGCAGATGTGGGGGCAGTAGGAACACTTGGGAGATTTTGAGTTGAAAAAGGGCATATTGGCAACTTTCTGCACCTCAGTGTCGGGGCACTCAACATAGCTTTCATTTCAGTAGAAAATGGCTGGCCGAAATGTCGGTAGTTGACCCGACGCGCATGCGACGTGGACGAGCGGTGACTTGCATTAAAGGCATTAAAGAGGTGGTTATGTGACAAATTGAGTTAGAAATGGATTGTGGTTGGACAAGTGAAGTATATAAGGATTATTTCTATTGAAGTAGGGGACCAATCTACACAATTGGTGGCTGAGCAAGAAATCAAGGGGAGATTGGAAGATTTTTACTTGGAGTTTTTCTTCTTCATTCTTTCAATTTGTATAATTCCTTAAGGATGATTTTTCAAAGATTGTTGGTTTTAATTTTTGTTATAAACTAATTTCTTAAATTAAGATTTCAATTGAACTTTTTATGGCTTTAAATTAGTTATTCAATTTCTTCCAATTATTTATGTTGAAGTGAATTGTTCATCTTGCCTTGCATTTATTGATTAATTATCTGGCCAATAATTACCTTGTTACTCTAGAAGGAATTGAAAGAGGAATTCTAGGGTTAGAACTGGGCATGATGACATGTGACTTAGTTATTTGCAAAGTGAATAATTAAGTTTATGAATTGAATGGAAATATCTGTTCACCGCATGTAACACATAAGGAATTGGGATTGAAAAGCGTTTAATTCAATTGTTTTGCATAGGAATATAGCAAGATTAATCTGGATTAAATAGAATGCAATTGATCACTTGGAAAAGGACTTTTGGCATATGAGAATTCCTGTTAACAATTCAGTAGGCATAATAATTGGGATAGTTGGATAATTGATTTATAGTTCATAATTGGGGATATTGGAGTCTTAATCCTTATTTATCTGAATTCAATCAAATCTTAGTTCTGTTTATTTGCTTTCTTTTAGACTAATCTCTTCCAATTGTTTAATTTAATTCTTCTTAATCCAAAAAATCACAATTATTGGTTGTTTAAATAAAATTGAATTGATATAGTGCTAGTAGTTGAAATTTATTAATTAGAATTCTCTGTGGGATCGACACTCTATCTTATCACTCTATTACTTGTTGACCGTGTATACTTGCACATTTGCTTTGATTGTGAAATCAACCAACAGTACCTTAAACCAAGAAGAATGCTAAGTCAAAAGGACTCAGTCAGACTCAACGATTATAGTTCAGACTCGACGATTGCTGAACAGACTCGATGAATGCTAAATAGACTCGAAGATTACAAGGACCATCTCAATGATCGTAGTCCTTGCTGAGGACACATTAGCTCAGAAAAAGTTAAGGGCAATTCAGTACAATCCTCCTCAATCAGATTCGTAGAGCCAAGCAAATTTTGACACCTGTTCCACTAAGAAAAAAGAAGAGAGGGAAGTTACAAGTACAAATTAAAATTGCCTTTTTGAAATTGGAAGTTCAAAAAGCTTATCTCTCTCATTCTCTCTCAAGCCATAAACCCTAAATCTCAAGAAAGCTCAGACAGTCATATTCCCTGCAAAGAAATCAATGGTGGCTTCTAACGTCATCTCTGGCTACAGACTCTACTTTGATAAGTTCAAAACAGTTGAACCCAAGTTTCACAAAACTGTCACTATTAAAGTCAGAGACGTGGAAATCAGGCTAAAGGCTGAAGACATCAACCTAGCCCTAGGTTTCAAATCTGAAGGGTATTCATCCATAGATGGTATAGACTTCCATGAGGGACTTAAAAGGATGCATCACAAGAAATTCCCCTCTGTCAAAGGATACAAGAAGAAAGAATTTCCTCAAAGGTACGAATTTATGGCTGACATTGTTGGAAAATGAATATGTTGCAAGAGTTCTGGTCATGACTCTGTAAATGAAGTTTAACTCAAGCTCATGACTGCCATATGTTATGGAATACAACTTAACTATGGAGCTCTATTGCATGAATTGATTGGAAAATGGATCACCAGCTCAAAGAAGACAAAGAGCTCTCAAAAGATGCTCTACGGACGATTTATAAGCATCATCCTACAGTCTGCTCTGGGTGACAAAATTGGGGACGATGAAAGAGAGTCCATCAATCCAAATAGACGAATGATCCAGCAACTATTCGAGAATTAGAAAAGGAATCTAGCAGAAAATATGTGTATGATGTCTGAATCCAGTGGTAGAACTACTGATGTAAAGGAGTCAGGGATTCCAGGAAATATGTCTGTTGTTAGGGAGACTAAAGAAGAAGAAGAAGAAACAAATAAAGAAGAACCCACTGCCCTGATCAGAAAAAGCAAGGGCAAGAGAAAGTTAAAGGCCAGAATAGCAGAAGAACCCCAGGGATCAACAACTGATAAACCTGTAGAGTCCTCTGATATTGAGACTCTAAGTATCCTGAGAAGGAAGCAACAGCAGACTGAGGCAAAAGAAGACAGAGCTACCATATCACAATTGTTGAAGAAAAGTAAAATCAGCCACAAATCCAAGAGGCCATATGTCTCTTCGATCGTAGAGTCTCTACCAATCGTAGAGACCAGACTAAACACCAAAACTGCTGCATCAGATGTTCTGGCTGATCAACAAGACAAAATTGAAGCTCAAGAAAGTCCTGAGGTTGTGGCTCAGCCTAGAAAACCAAGACAAAAATTAGTTAAGAAGTACATCCTTATCAATGAAGGAGTACTTAAGAGGGAAGACAAAGAGTTGGCTGCTGAAAAGGAACTGTCCAAAGAAAGCCAAAAGGACAGAGCTCAAGCTGAGGGGGAGACACCTGAAGTTCTAATCATAGAGAATACGCCACCGAGGGGAGATGCTGAAGCTCTCATCCTAGAAAATGCTCCAGCTTAGGGGGAGCTACTAATCGTGCAAGAGGATGATCATGCTGAGGGGGAGGCTCATGATATCCCTATGACAGAAGAAGAGGTTCCTGCAAAAAATGAGGGAGAACTAATGCAAGAACATCATGAGGCCATTGATATAATGGAATCCTCAAATGAAAATAGAGAAGAAGATGAAGGTGACGTGGTCGAGATCATAGCTGTGGGAATTGATGGGTACAGAAAAGTTAACTATGATCAACTATTTTCCTATCTACCCATGATGCTTTTTCATCAAGCTCAAATTCTAAACTCCTGGAATCACATGTTTTGGAGCTTCAAAGAATATCCAGCCATCTCTGTGCTAGCTCATGGATTCCCAGGAAGTTTCAACTTTGCCAAGAAGTTACTCACAAATAACTCCTCTTCAAAGAATGAACATGAGGTACTGTCTATCCCAACTCTCTTCAGAGTTAATCACTTTTCATCATCCTCATTCAGCCAATTTTATGAATTCCCACGATGGTTGGAAGTGATTCTACATCCACTAAATCAATTCCCAACTATAGAATCCCAAAATTCTGTAACTGATGAACCAAATATGACCAACTTTACATTGCTCTCACCTCCCATCATCTTTACGATTATAGACTCTAACCCCAGTATAGAGTCCCAAGTCCAAATCGTAGAGCCACCTACTACACACACCCAAACATAGGCCCCTCCATCCAGATATTCCTCCTCATCCAAAGAACGAATACTTGACCTTGATCTTGCCCTCTACTCATTGCAAGATCAATTCAAGAGCACACCACCTCTGTAACACCCCCTTTTAGAAATAGAAAGAGAGGTTACTCAAAACATAACAAAACTAATGAATTTAATAGCAAGGCTCAAAGCCACAAAAGAATAGTCTTAATAACTGATAAATACCACAAGTCAACCATAATAAATCTCAAACTGTCTCAAACCACAATCTAAAATAATTATTACAATTCCAAGTAAACTGGCACATCAAGTCTAAACAGAATATTTCTAAATCATTGGAATGAATGGAGCTCTCATCACACTTGCCCTTGATTCCCCTGATTACCTGCTGGAAGAAAAACACAGCATGAGCCAAATGCCCAGTACAGATATAGAATACAAATAATGAACTGAAATAACTAACTCAATTAAATGAAATAAAACGAAACGAACAAAACTAACACATTGAAATAATAGGCTGAATCAAATGGTTGGGTGTTATTTCATACCGAGCTCAGAACAAAACAGAAATATACCTTGCCACACAGGCAAGTCAAATAATGCCACACAGGCAAATCAAATAATGCCACACACGAAAGTCACACACATTGGACCGCGAATCCAATGCATGTAAAATCGGAAGGCGTGTTTGGCACAAACATCACCAATCTGCAGAACAGAACAGAACAGAAAACTAGGGTCGACCCATACGCCTCCCACAACAAAATACCAAATGGCCAACTCCCAACGGAGTACAAAATGGAGACGCCGTGGACTGATCACACCGCCACGGAAGGTGTCATGCCTCGGTGCCAAGAGGACATGCCTGTGGTACCCCCACAGGTGGTTATAGCTCAGGTATACCCTACGGTATTCTAACAAGGATACCATGTCACAACACATGCAACATAATATCAACAAAAAGGGTTTCTAATATGTACATGTTAAACTGAAATGAATCATCAACTCAAAGTCTCCAAAAATTTTAACATGTACTTTCTACGAGAATCAAAATAAATACAAAAGATGATACACTAGATCAAGAGTACAAACACGAGTTCTAAGTATCAATACCAAGACGGAACTGTCAAAATAAATTTAGACATGTTGTACTAGTCTAAAGAGTGCAATTATGAGTTCCAACTATGAACACCAAACAAACTATCAAATAAATTGACAAGGAATAATTATGAGATGCAATACTGAATTTCGAAACGAATAACAAAACGAACAAATCAAAAACAAAAGAGTCTCGCTGAAAGAGTACGAAATCCGTACCTGGAATCGATAATGCAGTACCCAAATTTATATTCCAAATATACTCTTTAATTTCCCTCCGTCCGATCTAATAAAAATAGTAATAATACAATTATAAGTTACTTACTAATTATAATTTATATTAGTATGAAATTAATTCCTCCAATTACATTAATTTTATAAGACAACCCAAATTAAATTATACTATAACTTCTAATCGTATTTTTTTTATTATATATTAACAAATCGGAAACTTAATAATATGCTAATAACAAATCGGAAACTTAATAATATGCTAAGAGAGCGCATACAAACACAATAAAATTACTAAAATAAAAATAGTTCGCATACAAACACAATAAAATTACTAAAATAAAAATAGTTTTATTGATGGTTTAAACTAATTACAAATACAGACAATTATGACTTACAAGTTTACTAGAATAAGAACATTAGATGAATAGAGGCTAAGTAGGTTTAATCAGTGGTTGAGGCTAAAGATTTAAAAGAGAAGGAACTCTGAGTCTTTCTAAGTCTGCCTAAACCAAATGAATTCGATTTCCTTTTATGAACAAGGAAACGAACTGTTACAAGATTACTATTACAATAACTGGGGTAAAGTAAAAGTAAGAAACATTTTACTAAAGTAAAAATACAAGTAAAAAGTACAAGTAAAAAACATTTTACTAAAGTAAAAGTAAAGAATCTGCTTTCGGTGGAAAAGTAGACGTCTTCTTTTGACTAATGCGTTGAGTGGGCCGGATGTCCGATCGATTGTTGCTTTTCGGTGAAAAGCGTAAGATCTTCTTGACTATCTTCTAAGGCGGTGTGACTAAAATTTCTTTGAGCAGGCGGTCTTTGGTGGTTGAGGCGGAGAAGATGCCACATCACACTTTGATTGATTACTACTGGACTCAAGAAAATGGATCTTGAGCATCCTGAAGACCGATTGTGCCGTAGGGGTCACAATTACCTTCGTCTTTAAGGTCTTGACTAGAATTTTCTCCTCTGGACTGAGAAGAAGCTTTGTCTGACTCTTCATGTAACTGATCAAGTCTTAAATGAATAGCATCAGCAAGACGCCTTAATTCAGAACTAGAGTAGCTAGAAACATTAGTAACTGAAACAGGTGAAGCAACAGATTTTTCTATTGACTTGTCAGTCGTTTTAGTGACTGATTTACTAGACGATGAAACGGCAGAGGCCGTAGCGACAGAAGGAGTGTTAACTGGAGGAGTCAATAGAGGAGAAGGCAGAAATTCTTTCTGAACTTGGCCAACTATTCTATCAACACCGAATTTATCCCACCATTTAATGAAAAAATGGCGAGAGACGCAAAAAATAGGGGAAAGGTAAGTCTGGGCAGTCCTAATTCTTATGGACGACGGAGACTGAAATACTGTGACTTCTTGGGTAGCTGAAACGATATATTGCCATTTCAGAATCCAAGGGATTTTGTATTTACTACAAAATATAAGGAAAACTGGAATTTCCTCATATTTGGAATGATAGTTATTATGATGACAAAAATGTTCTAACTGGGCAAGGAGAGGTTTGGGGAAAATATCATGGCACAAACCGTACCTTGTCCACCAAAGGATGAACCATTTGGGGAATTGACTCTTGAACTTGTGGTCAAACTGAAAAAACCACGAATGACTATGATCTTCATTTTGATGAAGCATGATTTTGTGTCATGCCTCAATATAATCATAATAGCAAAAAGAGCTATTTTAATTAGAGAGTGACTTGAGATCTGATGGATGACTACCCCAATCGGACAGATTGAGAACTTGTTTAATATACAATGAATGATAAAGGAGCTTTGATTTATCATCATTGGCATAAATTGGTTTAATGAAAACTGACTCTGTTTCAATAAGAATGTCCCTATAATACACAAGTGACTTATAAGGAGCAAGAGGGAGGAAATGCCAACCAGAAGGAAAAAACTGGACAATATAATTGAGCGAGCAAAGAAACCTCTGTAGTTGATTCTTGTCGGTAATCTTATCACAGGAACCGGTCGTGAATTGAATAGCTCGTCGATTGGCGTGAGTCCATGATAGAGGATTAACTTGAGAATCGACTTTAGTCAGAAACAGACTACACTTGGAAGGGGAAAGGACAAGACCATTGGTTCTAACTGTTTTGAAAAATGAATTTAGATGTTTAATATGCTCTTCAATAGTCTTGGAAAATACCAGGATATCATCGATGTAAACAATAATAAAATGGTGAAAGGATTCAAAATATTATTAAGAATATTACGAAATTCCTTTGGGTGCATTTTAAGTCAAATATTTGAATATTCCATTAAGTAGTGTCCGAGCGAATTGGTGAATGCGATTTTATACCTATCATCGGGATGAATAGCAACTTGCGAATCCGGACTTAAGGTCAAATTTACTAAAGATGGTGGAGACACTTAACCTACCAAGGAGATCATCCTTGTTGGGCAAAGGTACCTAATCCACTCTAGAACTTTGTTTAATGGCTTGTAATTAATGACTAATCGAGGGACTCCTCGCTCTTTCTCGACTTCATTATTAACATAGAAGGTTTGGGCAAGACCATGGTGACTTACTATGTCTAATTAAACCCTTATTAAGAAGATCATTAATTTCACTTTTACATAACTCCATACATTCATGACTCATTTGAATAGGCCTAGCTTTGAGTGGGAATTAAATGTTCTTTAAATTCCTTAGCATAGGGGTAATCTAACTATATGATGCTTCTTTCTATGCCAAAAAGCATTGGGAGAATCGAACACATAAGTTTTTGTCAAATAATCTTTTAACTCTTTTATTTTGTCTTGTACTTTCTGTTATTCTTAAGTTGTTCTTCAACTTGTTGATACTAACTTCTTCTTTAAGAAAACTTAGGTGGGTAACTTTGCAATTTAACAAATTCAATGATTTAGAGATTGATTCTTCTTGAATAAATTTTAAATCTCTTTCTTTTGGTTTGATTAGGAATTTAAATGTAATCCTTTTTCCTAAATGTTCACAACTTAGACCTTTATTACTAGTGGTAAATGGGTATAGTAAATATATAAATGGTAAACCTAAAATGATTTTGTAAGTAAGATTGCGAACTAAGACAAATGAGGTCTTAAAACACATGTTGTCTTGACAAATATGTACATTAGGTAATTTGTATTTTATTTCCATTTGACTACCGTTAGCTGAATTTAGTTTTTCACTAGTTTTCTTATAATATCTAGTGGGGATAATACCTTCTTGAATACTGATTCAAGTCTCACACTTGATATCAACCCGAGTAGGAAGTCGCATCTTGAGAAAGTTTTATCAATAACTAAATTAATAGAGATATACCATTTTTGAATAGTAATATCTTTAATTCTTTTAAAAGAGAGTCCTTGAATAAAGAGATCAGAATCTTTAGCACCTAATGATTCTGGTTCATCGTGACTTTCATAAACGTCGTAAGAAAAGATATAATCAAGATAAAAATAATAATAAGAATACTAATGAAGATACTTATTATAATAAACCTAAGTCATCTAAGAAAAGATCATATAAAAAATTAAAGAAATATGACAAAAGTAAAATTATCTGTCACAATTGTGGGCAGAAAAAAGATTGACGATAAAAAATCAGATCTTCAAGTTCATGATTCCGGCTCTTAAAGGTCTCTCTCTTAAAAGAATTAAAGATATTACTATTCAAAAATGGTATATCTCTATTAATTTAGTTATTGATAAAACTTTCTCGGTACAGCTCCCTACTCTGGTTGATACTGGTGCAGACTTGAATTGTATTCAAGAAGGTATTATCCCCACTAGATATTATAAGAAAACTAGTGAAAAACTAAATTCAGCTAACGGTAGTCAAATGGAAATAAAATACAAATTACCTAATGTACATATTTGTCAAGACAGCATGTGTTTTAAGACCTCATTTGTCTTAGTTCGCAATCTTACTGACAAAATTAGTTTAGGTTTACCATTTATATATTTACTATACCCATTTACCACTAGTAATAAAGGTCTAAGTTGTGAACATTTAGGAAAAAAGATTACATTTAAATTCCTAATCAAACCAAAAGAAAGAGATTTAAAATTTATTCAAGAAGAATCAATCTCTAAATCATTGATTTTGTTAAATTGTAAAGTTACCCACCTAAGTTTTCTTAAAGAAGAAGTTAGGTATCAACAAGTTGAAGAACAACTTAAGAATAATAGAGTACAAGAAAAAATAAAAGAGTTAAAAGATTATTTGACAAAAAACTTATGTTCTGATTCTCCCAATGCTTTTTGGCATAGGAAGAAGCACACAATTAGATTACCCTATGCTAAGGAATTTAAAGAACATTTAATTCTCACTAAAGCTAGGCCTATTCAAATGAGTCATGAACAGATGGAGTTATGTAAAAGTGAAATTAATGATCTTCTTAATAAGGGTTTAATTAGACATAGTAAGTCACCATGGTCTTGCCCAGCCTTCTATGTTAATAATGAAGCTGAGAAAGAGCGAGGAGTCCCTCGATTAGTCATTAATTACAAGCCATTAAACAAAGTTCTAGAGTGGATTAGGTACCCTTTGCCCAACAAGGATGATCTCCTTGGTAGGTTAAGTGTCTCCACCATCTTTAGTAAATTTGACCTTAAGTCTGGATTCTGGCAAGTTGCTATTCATCCCGATGATAGGTACAAAACTGCATTCACCACTCCGTTCGGACACTACTTAATGGAATATTCTATCATTTGGACTTAAAAATGCACCCAAAGGAATTTCGTAATATTCTTAATAATATTTTGAATCCTTTTCACCATTTTATTATTGTTTACATCGATGATATCCTGGTATTTTCCAAGACTATTGAAGAGCATATTAAACATCTAAATTCATTTTTCAAAACAGTTAGAACCAATGGTCTTGTCCTTTCCCCTTCCAAGTGTAGTCTGTTTCTGACTAAAGTCAGATTCCTCGGGTTAATCCTCTATCATGGACTCACGCGGCCAATTGACAAAGCTATTCAATTCGACGACCGGTTCCCAGATAAGATTACCGACAAGAATCAGCTACAGAGGTTTCTTGGCTCGCTCAATTATATTGGCCAGTTTTACAAGAACCTCAGGAAGATTTGTACTATTGCAGCAAAATGAGTGTTCGAGGAGGTTCATCTTCTCGTGGTCATGGCCGCTCTGCCGGTTTAGTCAATCAGTCAAAGGGAACTACTGTTCCTCACCCAGTTACACAAACACACAATAAATTCCAGGTGCTTGGTATAGTCCCCAAGCCCTACTCTTCAGTTCTTGCTAGTCAACCCAAACCATTTGACATTTTTGCTAGTTAAACCCCAGCTAGCCCATCAAAACCTAGTCACCCAGTGTCTGACTATCGTCAGATTTTTGATCAACACTTATTTCATATTAAGTTACAAATGAAACCCAAGAATGATCCAATTCAGTTAGCTGCCCAGTTTTTTCCTTCTGGTTGGCATTTCCTCCCTCTTGCTCCTTATAAGTCACTTATGTATTATAGGGACATTCTTATTGAAACAGAGTCAGTTTTCATTAAACCAATTTATGCCAATGATGATAAATCAAAGCTCCTTTATCATTCATTGTATATTAAACAAGTTCTCAATGTCATGCGATTGGGGTAGTCATCCATCGATCTCGTCACTCTCTAATCAAAATAGCTCTTTCTCGCTATTATGATTATATTGAGGCATAAAGACGAAATCATGCTTCATCAAAATGAAGATCATAGTCATTCGTGATTTTTTCGGTTTGACCACAAGTTCAAGAGTCAATTCCCCAAATGGTTCATCTTTGGTGGACAAGGTATGCAGTTTGTGCCATGATATTTTCCCCAAACCTCTCCTTGCTTGCTTAGAACATTTTTGTCATCATAGTAACTATCATTCCAAATATGAGGAAATTCCAGTTTTCCTTATATTTTGTAGTAAATACAAAATCCCTTAGATTCTGAAATGGAAATATATCGTTTCAGCTACCCAAGAAGTCACAGTATTTTAGTCTCTGTCGTCCATAGGAATTAGGACTGCCCAGACTTACCTTTCCCCTATTTCTTGCGTCTCTCGCCATTTTTTCATTAAATGGTGGGATAAATTCGGTGTTGATAGAATAGTTGGCCAAGTTCAGAAAGAATTTCCGCCTTCTCCTCTATTGACTCCTCCAGTTAACACTCCTTCTGTCGCTACGACCTCTGCCGTTTCATCGTCCAGTAAATCAGTCACTAAAACGGCTGACAAGTCAATAGAAAAATTAGTTGCTTCACCTGTTTCAGTTACTAATGTTTCTAGCTACTCTAGTTCTGAATTAAGGCGTCTTGCTGATGCTATTCATTTAAGACTTGATCAGTTACATGAAGAGTCAGACAAAGCTTCTTCTCAGTCCAGAGGAGAAAATTCTAGTCAAGACCTTGAAGACGAAGGTAATTGTGACCCCTACGGCACAATCGGTCTTCAGGATGCTCAAGATCCATTTTCTTGAGTCCAGTAGTAATCAATCAAAGTGTGATGTGGCATCTTCTCCGCCTCGGTCGTGAAAGACTCGCTTCTAGCAAATTTTAGTCACCGCTCAAACTGACCTCGATCCACCGCCCTTGTAGCGATAGTTAAGCGACATCTTACCTTTTCACCCAAAGCGACAATCGGTCGTATACATCCTGCCCCACTACCGCATTAGTCAAAAGAAGACGTCTGCTTTTCCACCAAAAGCAGATTCTTTACTTTTACTTTAGTAAAATGTTTTTTACTTATACTTTTTTACTTGTACTTTTACTTTAGTAAAATGTTTCTTACTTTTACTTTACCCCAATTATTGTAATAGTAATCTTGTAACAGTTCGTTTTCTTGTTCTATAAAAGGAAGTCGAATTCATTTGGTTTAGGCAGACTTACAAAGACTGAGAGTTCCTTCTCTGATAAATCTTTAGCCTCAACCACTGATTAAACCTACTTAGCCTCTATTCATCTAATGTTCTTATTCTAGTAAACTTGTAAGTCATAATTGTCTGTATTTGTAATTAGTTTAAACCATCAATAAAACTATTTTTATTTTAGTAATTTTATTGTGTTTGTATGCGCTCTCTTGTTCTTTTCTCTTTAATTGATCCTTCCGCCCCAAATGGATCCCAGAATCTTCTAGTAATAACACATCTAACAATGATTCTGATAGTGAAAATGAAGTCACCATATGTATAGAAAATTGCAATAAAAACTATTGTAAAAGAGTTAATGTAATTAACAAAGAAGAAGAAGAAAGTTCTTTATTAGTTGATTTAATCAGTAAAATCACTGACCCTGAATTAAAAACTCAGTATTTGAAACAATTAAAAGATTTATTAACTAAAGATAAAAAAAAGTCAATGATAAGTTTCTTAGCGCCAAAGAAAAACCCATTTTCAGTTTAAACAAAACGCTAGAAAGATTTAAGTCTCCAGTTAAAGAAATTACCCTCCCTGAGTTAAATCAAGAAGTTAATAAACTTAAGAAAGAAATTTCTAATTTAAAATTAGATATTTCCAATTTAAGAAAAAAGATTGACGATAAAAAATCAGATCTTCAAGTTCATGATTCCTCTTCTAGTGATGAAAGTCACGATGAACCGTAATCATCAAAAGCTAAAGATTCGATCTCTTTATTCAAGGTCTCTCTTAAAAGAATTAAAGATATTACTATTCAAAATGGTATATCTCTCAGAAATGATTCTTGCTTTAATCTTATCTCGGGAACCGGGTCGATTTAATTGAATAGCTCATCAATTGTCCGCGTGAGTCCATGATAGAGGATTAACCCGAGGAATCTGACTTTAGTCAGAAACAGACTACACTTGGAAGGGGAAAGGACAAGACCATTGGTTCTAACTGTTTTGAAAAACGAATTTAGATGTTTAATATGCTCTTCAATAGTCTTGGAAAATACCAGGATATCATCGATGTAAACAATAATAAAATGACTGAAAGGATTCAAAATATTATTAAGAATATTTTAAAATTCACTGGGTGCATTTTTAAGTCCAAATGACTGAACATTCCATTCGTAGTGTCCGAATTGAAGTGATGATCAACAAAGACCTTCCCAAGCATCCACAGAGACGGACCAATCAACCAAGAAGACACCGAGAGAGTCTTCAACATCGAAACAGTGATGGCCCACGCCATCATCTCTTTTACTTTAGTAAATGTAAAAGTAAAAGTAAAAGAATAACTTTTGCTTTTACTTAAGTTAAATGTTTTTAATTCAGGGTCAGTGATTTTACTGATTAAATCAACTAATAAAGAACTTTCTTCTTCTTCTTTGTTAATGTATGGGGATGGTGACTCATCTGAGAAGATGATCAATGCGGACCTCCCGCATCCACAGGAGAGACGGACTCGAACCAAGAAGACGCCAAAGGAGTCTTCAACAATACAGAGATGATGGCGTATATATATATATATATATATATATATATATATATATATATATATATATATATATATATATATATATAACCTTATTACCTTACAAAAGTACAATGAACTTTCAATTAGATGATAACGATTTATTTTATTTTTTTTTAAAAAGACAAACTTCAATTCATAACAACATTAGTACAGAAAAAAAGAAGAAGAAGGCATCAGTACTTGATATATACACGTGATATCGATATATTGTAAAAGGGAATATGTATTAATCAAAAGTCTTACTTTACTTTATTCCATATAAAGACTAACAATCCTTGCAAATCATACAAGTTTCGCTATGCTTTAATTATTTTATTGGTAAAATGTCATACATGCTTCCAATTGTCAATGATGGGTAATTGATTTCCCAAAACTCTATACTCCTTCGCCCAGCGACGCAGTTTTTTTTTCTTCTTGTTCTGCTTCCCAATTCGTATCAGTTATAATATAATAGTTAGGGTTTACTTATTTATTAATTACATATTCTATTAATCCACTTAATTAATTAGATTTAAAAATTACACAAATATAAACTAACCCAATTAATATAAAGGCCCAACTTAATGTAATTCATTTACTTATTATAGTCCACATAATTTAAATGCAATTTGACCCAAATAAAAACAAAGTCCAATTAATATGTTTCAAAAAAAGTAAATTTTATTATTTAATATTTTTTTTTCGGGTATTACATCACCTACCCCTTAAAAGGATTCTGTCCTCAGAATCAAAAGAATGGAACGCACCTAATTATCAAAAAGATACGGATACTCTGCTCGAATAGACTCCTCCATCTCCCATGTAGCTTCCCGCTCCGAATGATTTCTCCACAAAACCTTAACAAATGGAATAGTCTTCCTCCTCATAATCCTTTCTTGACGATCCAAAATCGCCTCAGCTTACTCCTCACAAGTGATATCCTCCCGAATCTTATCGAACGGATATTGCACCACGTGCAACGGATGATAATGATAACTTCTCAACACCGACACATGGAACACATTGTGCACATGAGCTAACTGTGGAGGCAAAGCTAACCTGTATGCAACCTCACCAACCCTCTCTAAAATCTCAAATGGGCCAATATATCGTAGACTAAGCTTCCCTTTCAACCCAAATCGCCGAATGCCCTTCCAAGGAGAAACTTTTAGAAATACATGCTCATCAGGTTTAAATCCCAAGTCCGAATCAAATCAAATCCATCAAAATAAGGCCTCAAACTATGGCCCAATAGTATCTTCTTGGGTCAACTTAGCCCACTACAGGCTCACCCAAAAGGTCATGACTTGAAAGTACTATTGGCAGTAACTTATTTTCTTATATGGAAACAAATTTTTTTCCTATCTTTCGATGTGGGACTGGGGTGTTAGAAACTCCCCCACTTAAATTTTTGACATCCTCGTCAGAACCGATCACACACACAGCCCAAAGATCTTTGCCTCTCTAGCCATTGTGGGATAATATCGACTGGCTTCGTGTTCCCACCTCCGGACCTCCATCTCTCCATCGTGGGGTAATACCATCAACCTTCGTGTCCCCACCTCCGGCAACCCGATCAGAAGACCCGACCCGACCTTTCGAGAGTCGGCTCTAATACCATATGTAACAACCCGGGTCAAATCCTGAGTTCGGAACAAATCTTGGGTCAAATCCCAAGTCCGAATCGAATCAAATCCATCAAAATAAGGCCTCAAACTACTGGCCCAATAGTATCTTCTTGGGTCAACTTAGCCCACTATAGGCTCACCCAAAAGGTCATGACTTGAAGGTACTATTGGTAGTAACTTATTTCCTTATATGGAAACAAATTTTTTCCCTATCTTTCGATGTGGGACTGGGGTGTTACAACCTCCTTCACAAATTCCCCATCTCAATGAACTTCTGTCAGAGCTACCCACCAAAGCTTATTTGTCAGCCATGTCCCAGAAAGTGATCAAGGAACTCGATGAGAGTCTTGAAGAACACACTGAACTCATTCAGATGAGATTAACGAAAATGATCAATGCTATAAATAATCTCCTAAGCTCCCTAAGCTCTACGCTCACTAAGAAACTTAAAGAGCTCATCAAGGAA
Source organism: Panax ginseng (assembly GCA_020205605.1). Lineage (NCBI taxonomy): Eukaryota > Viridiplantae > Streptophyta > Magnoliopsida > Apiales > Araliaceae > Panax > Panax ginseng. The sequence continues at coordinate 83,743,456 of CM035139.1, read as the reverse complement.
ATGATTTAGAGCATAAAGGACAGGGATGACATTCATTTTCTAGCAGCCAAAAGACACAGAGATGATGTTCTTGTTTTGCAGTCCACTTAGAAAGCTCAGAATAAACTGATGATGGAGAACTTCCTCAATCTGCAAACTGCCATAAAAGAGTTCCAATAATTTTACGTCAGCCAAGGATAGCAGACTGACAACATATTGGCCATTCTTCAACAACGGGAAGCTCGATCTAAAGCGCTGATTCAAGAAAATCGAGAGGATATTGCTCAAACTCATAGTCAACTTAACGAGCTTGTCCAAGGAGTGACTCGCCTTTCAGAAGACATTCAAACCCTTGATGCTGACATAAAGGGGGAGAATAAAGGAAAATGAATTCAAGGCAGAGTTCAAGGCAGAGGCAGAGGTCAATTTCAAACTCAATCTTCAAGGAATCCTCCTGCAAGGAAATTCCACCAACAGACTCCACGAACTAGCCATCAGACTCAACGGCTCAACCATTAAGGAGTCAAAGGCCTTCTCCCAGCTCTCCTGAGGTGACAATAACAGGTCTAAGAATGCCAATAGGAGATCCCGCATTCATAAACAGACATGATCACAGTGAAAGACTCAGTCAAAACGAACTGGAGGAAATAGCTCGAAGAGATAAAGCTAGCAGGAGAAGAAGAGCTGAGGAATATGCAAACCCTCCAAGAAGCAAAAGGCTGAAAAAATAGAGATAAGGTGAAACTTAAACTCTTATTGATGTAAAGCTTAATCGTAATATCTATTCTTCAAACTTCAATAAATTCATGCTTATTCTCTAGAAATTTCAGCTGCTCACTGAAATATTAAGTCATGTTTGCTTTCCTAAAAATGCATCTAGAACTTGATGATCATGACAACAAATCTCCTTGGTTATGTCAACATCAAATAGGGGGAGATTGTTGGAAGAATGCATATTTTGATTTGATGTTTAAAGTAAATACTCATGCTTATATGTAAAGTCCTTCCAAGAATATATGTACAAGGACTTAGTGATAGATCAAATTTGTTAGGTTGATCTTAGCTTTTAATGTTCATCATTCTATAAACGAATGAATAGATAAAGAGATCAGATATGTTAGGTTGATCTATGACTTGAAAAGGATAGATAGGCTTTAACAAAAATCATAGTCTATTGAGCAGACCAACAGTTTACAGAATCCAAGGCAGGATCGTAGAACTTAGAATATCGTAGTGTGCTTTTGAAAACGTAGAGTCTGCAAGACGAGCAAGCAAAGATCGTAGTGTGCAAATCCTTGAGAGAGATCATAGTGTTCTCTTCAGGCCAAGCACCAATGTGACAAGACACCACGATATGGATCATAGAGTATAATCTGTCTTGTGTCAGAAGCATCGAGCCCTACTTTTATTTAAAGACAAATTCCAACAAAAGTGGAATGGGTTTGAAACGTTGAAGTCCTCTCTAGTCCCAATAGTACAAAAGATATTCTTAATATTCAACAAAAGGAACGTATTCAAGAAGCTAAGGAAAGGACCATAGGACAGAGGAAAAACACATTTTCAGGTGTTATGTGAGAAAGCAGTCTGTTTTGTGTCAAGCAATGAGAATGCAATTCAGAAGGTGTGCAGAAAAGTCTCCATCAAAGTTTAGAAATGTCAAACGCATTTAATGCTTCAACAAAAGGCTTCAACGGATAGATTTCAAGAATCACATATATGCAGAACATATGCAGATGAGAAATCCAAGCAAGCATTAAACAAAAATGCACAAGAACACTCAACGCTTCAACTCTACAATCGAGAAAGAGGAAGCTTGCTCACTACTCGGCTTCTTTTCAACAAGTGCTTAATCGCAGAATCGAGTAGCATCAATCACGAACTCAACAACTACTAACCAACTGAAGTAAGAGTTCCAAGTCAGAAGGACTTGAAGAGTTCTAAGTGAACTGTGAAGAACCAAGTCTGCTGGACTTGAAGAGTTCAAGAGTGAACTAAGAAGTGCCTAAACTGGTGGTCTAGAAGGAATCTGTGAGATTCAGAAAGTGTAACAGACATCCTTAGTGGATTTCATACTCGAGGAGTAGAAGAGTGGATTAGGAGCTTTAAGTGCTCTGAACCACATAAAACTGTTGTGTCTATTATATTTGTGTTATAACTGTTATAACTATTATAACTGTCTCACTCTCATTAATTCAAGATATTTAAAAGGAGATTAAACAAATACTCATTCCACTGTGTCTTAATCACTATCAAAACTAATTAATTAAAATGAAAAGTTTTTAAATATTTATTCAACCCCCCCTCTTCTAGATAACTATTGTGCCTCCGGGAACTAACAATGTCTATTGTAGTTTCTCTAAGGCCATATGAATAGACTTTGCTCTATATGATAGCTGGATTCATAGGCATATAGTTAATTGTATTGCATTTTATTGTGCTTGAGGACAAGCACGGTTTAAGTTTGGGGGAAGTTGATGAGTGGGTTTCATACCCATGAATCGGATGTCTATTCGAACTTAAACAGTGCCTAATCTATGTACTTTAGTATCATTTTATGTGTTTGTGCTTATTTTGTGTGCAGGTTTTAGTATGTTTTACCTAAGGCATGATGGTGGAAATATGGCAAGAAAGTGCAGCAAAATTAGCAGAAATCAGTAAAGTACAGAATAGTACCCCGTCGGGGCAGGCCTTTATATAGTAAATACCCCGCCGGGGTGAGGGTGTACACGTGTCAGAGATTTAATTCCCCACCGGGGTGGGGGTTCCCAAGCCTAAATAGCCCGCCAAGACGAGGGTACGCGGCCAGAAAAGAAGAGTTTTGATGCTATTTTATTACTGTTGTGGCATGGACTGATTGATTTTGGATTCGATTTGGACTGGACAGAGGATGTATCTAGCTGTAATTATAGAGACTTAAGCAAGAGGACTCATACATTCAATACACAATCAATCAATTATAATTTTGAAGCCCTAATTTTGTGAAGATCATGGAGGACCAGAGCAAAAGAGCAAGGAACACTAAGATTGCAGAATTGAGTGAAAAGAAGTGTGGTTCTATACTATTCTTGTTCTTTAATTTTAGTTTATGTAATTGGGATGTTGTTTTCTTTAATCTATTTAGTGTTTAATTCATTAGTTATGAACTAATTCAACTTATTAAGTTTACAATAGATCTTTAAGTGTAACAATGATTATCATGCTTTTATTTCAATTCTATAATGCTATTTTTTAGTTCATCTATTATGATTTATGATTAATTTATGAATTACTTGATCACCAAATCTATGTGGACTTGTATGGATTCGAGAGATGAGATATGAGTTTAGACTTAGTCATAATAACATGTGTTTGTGATTTATGTGTTTTGATGGAATTCATGATTTATGTTTAGCATAGAGATATACATATGCATCACATGTAATTGTGTAAGAACTTAGGATTTAAACCTTCTTTAATTTTAATTCACGTAGAGATATAGTGAATTAGTTAATTAGGGTGTTTAGCTTAATTCTATCATCTATGGATTTAAGTTGATATGGGTTTAGTGCATCGAGAGATGGCTAATTCTACATTTGTGTTCTTAATTAATGAACTGGAATAGTTAATTGGATTGAAAAGAAGTGTGATAATCTGAGTGAAGCATAAAGTAAAATTATAGGCTTAATTCTCCATTATCTGATTAAAATTTACGGTAGTTAGTTGAGTTGATTTGCTTTGATTTTTGTTTATTAGTTTTTCATTATTTTCAATCATTAATTCGGTTAGTTTAATAAAATTGAGATAATATAAAGATGGTAATTGTTAGATTAAAATTGATTTTTGTCTCTGTGGGAACAATACTCAACTTATCATTATATTACTTGTTGATCACGTATACTTCCATATCGTGTTTAATAAGATTGCACCCAATAAAGGGTATGATTCCATAACTTCTTATCTTTCACTTTAATTAATAATATGCATAAAGGATGATCTAGGTAATTGGTTTGTGAAAATTTTTAAATCTGATTTTGCCATGCTTCTTCTACTTTGTACAAATTTAATTATATGATTCTCATAAAACCTAACAGTGGTATCGGAGCCAGGTTTTATGCAGTTATTAATTGTTTGGATTTGATATATATAATTGATATGTGTTTTTTACAAATTTTTTGGACATAATTATTAGCATAAATTGAGTTTTTGGAGAAAAATTGCTGAATTCATGAACTAAAAATAGTTTACGTGAACTAAGATCGCAATGCGCTTTGTTTACAATATAAGCACAAGTCTTTGAAAGACCACTTCGGATCTTAATTACGTGTCCCCAGACGCTTCTGACGCCTCTTGAAGATAAAAACGTGAGCTGCGGCGCCCAGTCCTGGTTTTCAAAAATCGGGTTATCCAAAGACCTTTAATACCAAACCCAAGACATTTGAGGTATTGCTGCATGACCACTCCGAAAAGGAATAAAAATTATTTTTATTTATAAAATCTGATTTCTAATTAAAATAAAAGGTTTATTTAAATTAAAAATTGGATTTCATGTTTTTCAAAAATTCTAAATTAAAATAAAGTTGTTTATTTTGTATTTAGAATATAATTTCATGTTGATTAAATAAAAGAGTTTATTTTAAATCATAATCGAAATTGATGCTAATTAAATTTGCTCATTAAATTGATATATATATATATATATTTTGGATGGATGCTTGAATGTATGGGTTTTATTAAATGGGGTCTGCGTACCTCGTCTTCTCTGATTTATTCTCGATGTAAATTATATCTCTCTTCTCTGTACTTCTCCTTGACTGCTGATCAAGGTTTATGTAATAGGATTAGTTAGAATTATTGTGACACCCCCAAAATAGGTATACAACACCCATTCTGAGTCGCCAAATAGATGGTATAGAAAGCAAACTACAACTTCAATAATACAATTATCGTGCAAAATACGACAACACATACTGTGAGTTTAAATACAAATATTGCCTTCTAGACAATATCAACACTCAAATAAGTCCTCATTACAATTATTCATACACTATTTTACGTAAATAGTGATGATCTCTAAAACATCTTTCTAGAACCATCACTCCATACCCCGACTGATCCTGCTTATGTTCTCCCTCCTCGAGAACAAAAAAACGAAGAAAAAGGAAAAGGGTGAGCTCAACTAGCCCAAAAAGAATATTATGACTAAGATAATATACAACAAATTATCATTAGTCTTCAACAGGGAAAAATCTGATAGAATATAGTAGACAACAAGTTTTAGATCAACAAATGCAGCGGACACAAAAAGTACCAAATTTGATTGAAAAGTTCACCAATATTTCGGCATAATCATATTGAAGAAAATAATATCATTTAAGAAGAATATAACATCCCTTACCTCAAAGAAACTGTACTTCGGAATGAAAGGTCAGAAGTGATGCTCAATGAAACTTGTACTAAACAGCAACTCTCAAAGTATCTAAATACTCACAAAATACGCTCGATAATATAGAGAGAGAAAGAGAGAAAGCTTATGTTTCTGGTGTGATTTTCAATTCTAACTTAGCCCTCTATTTATAGGAAAATGTTAGCACGTCAAGTAGACTTGACTGCCACTACGATGGCTTTACCTCGATACTATTGCCACCCACCACATTTGAAATAAAATTTAGCACATTTCTTCACCAACCACAAGTGGGGCCCACTCAATTCTAGAATTTTCCACCAAAATTATTTATAAACCTAATTTCAATCACCACCTCTTAAAATTCATAACAAATCATTCGCTCATTTTAACAGCTTCAAAATTTGTGGACATATACTCAACTTATATATGTATAACATATTCAAAAAATCACAACGATCCAACTATTTGGATTAAAAATTATAACTCACGCAATATATCGTAAAAATATTGATTTGATTTTTAATACCTCCATTCCAAAAAAATAATCGATAAAACACCTCAACATTAATTCCTTCAATTATAACCACAAAAATTAATAAATCCATCATTTATATCCGCATCAAATAAGTATTTTCTTATCATATAAATCAATAATTAATTATTCACAAATAATATTATGTAATCACAATTATGACAACTGTGCCATTCCCGTGAAAGAGGGGCTTTTCGATAAGGATTTCTCTCATCTTGCGCAAGAATTAGGTGACCAAACCTCTCCTCGATGTAACTTTCTAGATGGTGACATGGTTCAATTCTCTGGTAGTCAATACAAAGTCTCATACTCCCGCTTTTCTTCTTTACTGAATAAAACAGAGCACCCCAAGGAGATGTACTGGGATTTAATGAAACCGATGTCTAATAACTCCTCATGTAGTTGGACTTTTAACTCCTGAAGTTCAATAGAGCCATTCGATATGGGGTTTTAGAAATGGGCTTTGTACGGTTCAAGTCAATAAAGAATTCAACATCACGCTCGGGGTGGACCGGAAGTTTTTCAGAAATACATCGGAAATTCTCTAACAATGTAAATATTATCCAAATCGACTTGTCTCTGTTCAAATCCATAACATGGGCTAAGAAAGCTTGACATCCATTTTTTAATAAACGAATATCTTTGTGGCTTGATATGAGAGTGACTGATTTTAGTGGTTTAGTTGCTTGAATTCGCATAACAGGTTGGTTAGGAATATGAAAACTAACAACCTTACGAAAACAATCAATTTTGGCATAATGAGTGGTTAACCAATCAATTCCTAAAATCACATCAAAAGCAAGTATCTTTAAAGAGATAAGATCAATAGGTAATGTGATAGTGACAACTTGGATCAAGCAAGATTTATAAACTGTATATGTAACAAAGGTTTCACCCAACGAAGTTTCAACAGATAAGTTAAAGTCCAATTTCTCCGAAGTCAAGTTTAAACGTTGAGCACAAGTAGGAGAGATAAAAGAATGGGTAGAACCGGTATCTAGTAAGGTATAAACTTCGCAAGAATTCAAGATTAGCTTACCCATGATCACCTCATTCGGGTTCCTCACGTTTTGGCCAGTCACAACAAACTCTCTTCCAGGAACCGCTGATTTTGACTTATCCGGGATAGCCCTTGGAGTCACCATCCCCGCTGAACTTGGTTTTGCTATATAACAATCCCGAGCTATTTGACCTTCCTTTCTATAGTTATAACATACCTTGGATTGTTGTGGGCAGTTTGGGCTGATATGTCCCTATTTCTCGCATTTGTAACATCTAACTGGCGGTCGTTCTTCTCCCCTAGAATTTGTTGTTGGTGATGGTGCTGCTGCTGATGTCTTCCCGTCATTGTTGAATCTCTTCTTTTTGAAATTTCCACTTGACTCACCTCTCTTATTATCATGGCCACGATTACCACCCGAGTGGTTACTGCTTTGTCCGTATTTTTCCTCCTCATTGGTTATCATCGCCTCGATGATTGTTGTCACCCCAGATGACCACGGTTGTGGTCCTCAATTGAGTATACTCATTATCTCACTATAATAATTGAGCCATGTTGACAACATCCGAATACAGAAAATTTATGAGAGATAAGGTATTGACGAATCTCTAAGTTTTAGACCTCTCGTAAACATCCACGTCATACGCTCCTCATTCTCTACCAAATGAGGTACAAACTCGATAACTCCGCGAACTTCGCCTCGTCATCGAGACACCATCATGTTGTTCGCTCCGATCTAATAAACTTTACCTCCTTCATATGACGAATACTTTCAAGAAAGTACTTTTCATTGAACAGTTTCTAAAATCTTTCCCAAGACATATTGAGTGCGGCTGGCTGGGTACGCTTCACGGATTCCCACCAGTAATCTGCCTCTCCATGGAACATAAAGGTGGTGAATGGAACCTTCTATTTCTTCGTACATCCCAAGACATCGAATATCTTGGTAATTTGCTTGACCCATATTTCTGCCTTAATCGGATCGGGCTTTCCCCAGAAATCTGGTGGTCCCAACTCCTTGAACTGCTTGGTTGTGACAGACCGCGCGTTGCCATCACTTCCACCCGTATTTTTTACACGAGTCTCCCTCGTCTGATTTTACATGAACTGCAAAAAGCTCCTAAACATTCCATCATTCATCATTTGCTCGGTAGCATTATTTACAGGAAGAATATTTCCTTCCTGTTGCACATTCTCCTGGTTTGTGACTAAAGGTTGTTCCACAGTCTCATATACTCCATTATTAACGCTTCTCAAAGTGACCCATTCTTAAATCTCGCCATAAAATAAGGGTTAATTAAACAAATTAACATATCACATAATATCCCTATATTATGACCGACCAATAAATAAGCTTAGATAGGACACACTAGCGAAGGATTTACTCATCTATCCCCTCTTAGTTCTATTCCCCGATCTCCGCCAGAGACCATATCTCTAAGCTTTGATACCAACTGTGACGCCCCCAAAATAGGAATACAACACCCATTCTGAGTCGCCAAATACATGGTATAGAAAGCAAACTATAACTTCAATAATACAATTGTCGTGCAAAATACGACAACACATACTGTGAGTTTAAATACAAATATTGTCTTCTAGACAATATCAACACTCAAATAAGTCCTCATTACAATTATTTATATACTATTTTACAGAAATAGTGACGACTGCTAAAACATCTTTCTAGAACCATCACTCCATACCCTGACTCGATCCTACTATGTTCTCACCTCCTAAGAAGAAAAATGAAACAAAAAGGAAAAGGGTGAGCTCAACTAGCCCAGTAAAGAATATTATGACTAAGATAATATACAACAAATTATCATTAGTTTTCAACAGGGAAAAATCTGATAGAATATAATAGACAACAAGTTTTAGATCAACAAATGCAGCGGAAATAACAATCCAATAAAAGAGTCACGTAGAGAATGAATTCTACTATCTTCTAAGATTTAAAAGTCCATCATCAATATTTTATTCCTGTAACATCAATCAATATACATCTTTAATCAAATATTTATCTTTGCACTATAGGCCAAAGATATTCATCAGTTAATCATTCATCTTTGCACTACAGGCCAAAGATATTCATTTATATCGCCAGTCGGTCATGTTCATCTCAACACCTGTTCATCTTTGCACTACGGGCCAAAGATTTTCAATAATATCATCATTTAAGACTGAGGATGATGAAAAATATTTTAAAGAAAACGAATCCAGTGAGACAGAAGGACAAATATTAGAGATTCGTATAACAGTTTATCCAAGATCAATAATACTTCATAATAACCAATTGTAAAGCAGAATTTAAAAATAAAGATCAAAACATGGATACAATCAAAGATAGTAACCATAATAGACATCTTGGACAAAAAGAAGAAAATTTAATTTTTCAGTGAATAGTGCCGTATTCATGAATAGTGTCGTATATGTGAATAGTATCGTATACGTGAATAGTAACCCCGACACAAAAAGTTTTAAATTTGATTAAAAAGTTCACCAATATTTCGGCATAATGATATTGAAGAAAATAATATCATTTAAGAAGAAAATAACATCCCTTAGCTCAAAGAAACAGTACTTCAAAATGAAAGGTCGGAAGTGATGCTAAATGAAACTTTTACTGAACAGCAACTCTCAAAGTATCTAAATACTCACAAAATACGCTCGATAATATAGAGAGAGAAGAGAGAAAGCTTATGTTTCGGTGTGATTTTCAATTCTAACTTAGCCCTCTATTTATGAAATGTTAAGACGCCAAGTAGACTTGACCATTACTGATGGATTTACTCGCTACTATTTCCACCCACCACATTTGAAATAAAATTCAAAGATATTTCTTCACCAACCACAAGTGGAGCCCACTCAATTCTAGAATTTTCCACCAAAATCATTTATAAACCTAATTTCCGAATCACCACCTCTTAAAATTCATAAAAATCATTCGCTCATTTTAACGATTCAAAATTTGTGGACATATACTCAACTTATATATGTATAACATATCCAAAAATCACAACGATCCAACGGACGGATTAAAAATTATAACTCACGCAATATATCGTAAAAATACTGATTTGATTTTTAATATCTCCATTCCGACAAAATACTGATAAAACACCTCAACATTAATTCCTTCAATTATAACCACATAAAATAAATAAATCCATCATTTATATCCGCATCAAATAAATATTTTCTTATCATATAAATCAATAATTAATTATTCATAAATAATATTATAGAATCACAATTATGACAACCAGGCCATTTCCAAGAAAGAGGGGGCTTTCCGATAAGGATTTCTCCTTACTGGCGCGCAATTAGGTGACCAAACCTCTCTTTGACAGAACTTTCTAGACATTGCCAATAATGTTATCTAATAATATTATTCAAATAATATGAATTATTGATCCGATAATGGGAAATAATGTGCAAAGGACAATTATTGAAACAACAATAATATAAAATATCAACGCAAAGAATTATTGAATCAATAAAATAAAATATTGAATAAGAATTCACCGTAACAATTATTGAGTAGTGCCTTCTTACGTACGAATCAATAATTCAACAATATTGTGCAATATCGTGTGCTACTGTGCAACCACGCGTATTACTGTATTTTAACCACCAGGTATTCCAACAGTGTTAATGGTAACAATTACGTCGTTATTTATAATACTCAAACTTTGTCATTTTCTTCATCCGACAGTTATTCCGTTATGGGGCCCACAATTGACTGCGCCATCGTACGGATATTCTCGACAAAAAGAATATTCCACGACCAAACGAATATTCCCCGACAAAAGGAATATTTTATAACCACTTGCTTATTTTGCAAAATTTGCACATTTCACACATAACCAAAGCATTATATCAAATTAACACCTTATTAATTTAGAATAATGAATAGAGAAAAATTCAATTTTATTTATAATAAGTTGGGGTCTTACAATTATCTTGAAGAATTGGAGACCAAGGAGCAAGAAGCGCTTGAAGACTCGTTTATAATGGAGCCCGGGTTTAAATGTAAATGTTATATTTAAATTTTAATTCTTGCACCCCCTATGTTTGACTTTTAGTTCATTTGGTGGCTCTAATAAACCAAATTAGAATAAAAGTTCATAATCAATCTTGATAGAATATAGTATTCTATATGCATGCTTGTATTGTATATATATATATATATATATATATATATATATATATATATATATATATATGTGTGTGTGTGTGTGTGTGTGTGTGTGTGTTTGTGTGTGTGTGTGACACCCCCAAATTTAGACCACTCTTGTCTCAAATTTGGTTATCACATACTAACTCTAATAATAAACCAACACCTCACACAGCGGAATAATAGAATAAATTACATTGTTATAACATAATTATTCTTGTCCCAAGGGTTCAGTAATTTAAATATCTCTTACATAACTTAATCATAATTAAACAATCTGCTTGGACATAACTAATATGTAATATACAACTTAAATTAAACATAGCTTAATAAGTTCTTCTACAACCAAATAATAGTGCATTCCTAGCAACGTAGAAATAACTACTCCAAAGCCTTCTCTTTACCCTTGTCCTTGCCAGAGGGTTCACCACGTTCTACCTTAACTGAAAGTTTTAAGGAAAGCAAGGATGAGCAACAATTTTCCCAGCAAGTATTACAGCAAAAAGGAAATCAATGTAGTTTTTATTTCTCAAGGGTAGATCAATAATGATAGTTCAAGATAGCAAGAAGTATCGATGATTATAAACAATAGTCACTATGGACAGAAAATATCAATAATATTCAACGCTTAATCAATTCAAGATTTCAAAGAAATGAATTCTGAGCGGTCACTAAGGACTATGAATTTCTCCTAGAATTAACAGTAATAAACTGATAACTCTACAAAAACGAGTACAACAGGTGATCAGCCTAAAGTACCCTACGTCATGCATAACATTTAATCATTCTCGTGTGCGCACGTCGATTTCCCGATAAATATATAATTCCCCTACCAAGAGGGTTGTTTAACTCAGTTATAAGAGTTTGCACCAAGTTAATTTGGTTTGGATAGCTTTCGATCAAATATCAATAGTCTAGCCGAAGCAATGGCTTAGACAGTTTTCTTTCACAACATATATATGAAGAATTTTTGTTTGAATTAAGGTTTGTAAACCAGTACATTTCTAGATTACGAAGTATTATTCTTTCAAAGTTCTACTTGTACGATCAAGAATAGCACAAGTTCATGTAATACTCAATAAAGAGTAGGGTTCGAGTACTTGCCTCAAGCGTTATTTACCAAAGTAAAGCTTAATACCACTCCAATGAACTATAATATCATATTCATGTATAATCATATTAGTTATACAAATTCAACATGTACACCCACTATCTTAATTTACTATGATACACAGGTGAAATTTATAGATACTAAACATATATTCCTAGTCTTCTCTTAATCTTATAATCATATATGCATGTTACTACATAGCATGAAAATCAGTTTCTAGTATACTATGACATTTAAAGAGCATAGTTTGCCATCACATTTTGACTTAAGGTTGTAAACACTTATCCAACATAGGGTTCTTCTATTAATATGCTTATTGACACATGAATACTGCACTGGACATATATTACAGATTAATGTAACAATATAGGCATGCATCAGCTCTCAAATTATTAGCAGAAAACAGATCTCACTGCAGGGTGGTGCGGCCGCTCTTAGTTTGTACTAAGGAGTGGCGCGGCCGCACTGCTCCTGGTGCAAACTAAGATATGGCTAATCCTGCAGAAAGCCAGTGTACACCCGACTTGAATATATACGAATAATCATTCAAAACACACATATCAGTGTGTGGATAACTATGTTTGACCCTACATTCTATCTTTGACATAGGTCATTATCCATTCTCATTAAATAAAGACTTTAAGTGTTCAATTCATAAATTCTCTTACGTTTAGCCATTAAACATATGCTACGTGGTTAATAGGCCTCAACTATACATGCTTATGTTAGTTACATCATGTATTTTGAGGATGAAGTCATCACTTAGACTTATTGTATTCCATACTCAACTATTTTACAATGCATATGACTAGCTAGCATGTTTGTCAATCATGTTTACATGCATGACACACCTAATCATGATATCAGATTCTAGAATACTTGTAATGTAGTTATTGACAAAACTAGTCTTCAAGGTTTCCTTTAAGAGTCTCATATTAAGCTACCAAGCATGCAAAGCCACTTTAATTACCATACATCATACTCTCATATATACATGTTAGACCTCATAAGCATGTCACAAGTTCCTAACTCAAAGTTTATATGGTTTATCAAGTTTGTTTTCAAAACTATAAGTCTTCATTAGTAAAACTCATTTAGGTATGCAAGATAAGTCCACATTGTCTAAATCATGCTTTCATACTCATTTGTGCACATACTTAAGTTATTTTCATAGGATAGAAAGATCAGAATTTGAAAACATAATGCTCGTAATGATTTGTTTTGCAAAACTTCAAGTTTCCCTTTAGAAAATCCTTTAAAATCAAGCTAGCAAAACTTATTATACCCGAAGAAAACTTATGCCTTATGTTAAAATTGTTTACGTATATGTCTAGGTTATCTACATATGTTCACAAGATCAGAAAGTATATTACTCCATGTTCACAAATTCTAGTTTTTCAAATCTTTAAAGTTTTCTTTGAATGTCCATACTAAAACAAGCTAACATGGCTTACTATATACAAAGCAACCTCATTCCATATTTTAAGGTTATTTATAAGCATATAATAACCAAAGCAGTATGATCATCCTCATACTGGATCATTAAAGCAGTATCTGAGAAAGACACCCACTTGCGGTAGCAAGATAAAGTTATATAAGTATACGGCCGCACCACCGCTAGGAAGAGGAAAAATAAATGGCTCTGCTTCTGGAGAACCTTAGCACAGGTATTTTTAATTCTTAAACCAGACTCACTGCAGCACTTCAAAGCATACATACCAACTCAGACAACACAGTGACATGCTAATTTATACAATTTGATAGAAAATTCATGTAATTGCTAAGAATCTGACAAAACTTAAACTAAGAACAAAAATAGAATGTATACCTCCTTCAATCTTGAATTGAACTCCCCCACTCATCTGATTATACTTCCTCAATTCTCAGAAACTCACACTCTAAAAGTATACTTAACAGAAAAAAAATTCAAATACTGAGAAATGAAAAGAAGAGGGTGATTTATATAGAGAATTTGTTGCCCAGTCATTATTCTTACACTATGGATTGATTCAATGGAATTTGGGAGGAAACAATGGGTATAAGGGAGTTGGCCAACTGCCAAACTCGTAGCCATCATCACAGCACAATATTAGGAAGCTGGAGTTTACGCAATGAAGAAGTAAGATACTGTTTAGTCACTGTTTAAGCACTGAGGAGTTTTAAAACTCGACAACGTGATTAAAATGTTTAATTTGTTCTCTTGGGTTTCCAAAATGTAATTTTAATGTGTTAATGCTACTACACAATGGAAAGTTAGTAATTATTTATGTATCCGCATCATATAATCCATGTACATTAGTTCAGTCTAATTAATATTTATAGCATGTATGGACTCCATTTAATTAACCACTAATAATTTAATATCTCCTTCAAATCTTATTGTTCCAATTAGACTCACTTATTGAAATAATTTGTAATTCTTTGATAGAGTTCATCTTTTAATGTTTCCACACATACTTACTGTCACATAAGCAATTATTTATGTCACTTATAATTCTTTTCACTTTACTATATACTTTCTATACACAATATAGTTACACTAAAGTGTCACACTACACTTTCATATGCTAACACATATCTTACACACATCAACTAAATGATATAATTCTAATTATATAATTTACTTTGCTCACAATAAAAATTAATTAATAATATAATATTAATTAATCCTTCACTTCTTAATTAAATTAATTCCTTAAATCTCCATTCTCATGCCACGCAAGGCAATTTCACAATCCACATTCTTATAAATTAATTGAATTATTCATTTCACAACACATCAATATTTATGTTCACATAAATATTCCTTTTTTCATTAAATCAAAAAAATATTTATTCATGAAATTCACGGTTCCTACAATATATATATATATATATATATATATATATATATGTGTGTGTGTGTGTGTGTGTGTGTGTATGTGTGCGCGCACGCGCATGTGCGCTAAACAAGATGAGACAAATAATAACAAACCCCTCAAAGAAATTATATTAAGTTGTAACGTTCAAAGATATTTGGAATATTGAATGTCGCCTTCTAGCATGATAAAAACAATAGAGTATTGAATTTTTAATATGAGTTTGTTGTGCACACACAAGGCAAGTATTAAATATTTGAGATGTTATTTTTATTGCATATGATGTTTATAAGGAATTGAACATTACTGCTTTGTTGTGCACACACAAGGGCTATAGTTTTCTCTTCACTTATATGGAAATGTTGGGTCTGACTTAACTTAAATCATTTTAGTTCGGATGTGCACACACTTGACCATTATGATTTAAGAGGCAAAATACAAAGAATTACATGATGATGTAATTAACAAGAGTTTTTCACCTATTTATTTATATAAAGTTTGTTGTGAACACACAAGGCTATATATATTTGAAATAGGATCTTTATTCTCACTAGCACATCTTTAATTAGATATAGTCGAACTATATAATAAGGGTAATATAGTTTGAAGAAAATAGTGAAAGGTACCAATTTAAAACAAGACCTAATTTATTTTGGTAAAATTAATTAATAAAATGAATGTTTGCTAAAATGTTATTTTTTCACATGCAGAATTTTGAAAATGTCACACTTACTAATTTCACTGCGTATCATATTGGATTCTAACAAACTGACTGAATCGGATTATACGAAGTGGTTAAAGAATCTGAGAATTGTTGTCATCTCGAAGTACGTGCACTCGGGCTACGCGTTGTCCGCTCGAACTTTCATAATTTTCAATTCGGGCATTCGATGGAGGCATGTTGTACCATTTCGAAAAGCCGTTGTCGAGAGCTATACAATGACATGGGATTAGACATTGTCCGAATCCAGAACGATGGGTCCATGACCAGATCTCCAAGTCTTTGATGTCTATCCATTGAGCTGTCTTGTGCAGTTGTCACTCGGGATTTGATCTTTGATTCTTGTAGGACATCTTTGAACGCAGTTTGAGTTAAATTGTGTTGAGTTGAGATTGAGGTGATGTTGAGGTGGCAAAATGACCATTTTGCCCCTCTCAGGGCTGTCTCCAGCTTTGGCGTAGTTGTAGCAGTCTTTTCTCAGGGTTATCTCCAAGATTAGCCTCCTATTGACTCTAAATATCCTCAGGGTTATCTCTGAGGTTGGTTTGACCTCCCGGGGTTGACTCCGGGCTTTGAACTTGATCTCCCGGGGTTATCTCTGGGGTTGGGACTGACTTTCCCGGGGTTATCTCCGAAACTTTGACTGAATCTCCCGGGGTTATCTCCGGGGTTGGAAATTGAATCTCCTGGGGTTATCTCTGGGACTGGAGATGGATCTCCCTAGGTTATCTCTGGGGTTGGAACTGGATCTCCCAGGCTTACCTCCGGGACTGGAACTGGATCTCCCGGGGTTATCTCTGGGACTAGAACTGGATCTCGCGGGGTTATATCCGGAGTTGGAAACTTAATTTAACTTCTAGGGTTATCTCAGGAAGGCGATTCTGCCGTCCTGCAGGTTTAGTAATAGGAATACAAAATTTTGAGTGTCTACACACATTAGTAACAACAAAAGGGCCTTCCTAACGAGATCGCAACTTACCCAGAAACAATTTCAATCTTGAATTATAAAGATTTCACTTTTTCTGCAAAAATTGTTTATCGCAGAAAGTCTTTGTCTTACTCTTGTATAGTTTAGAGCTCTCATATGCTTCATTTTGTAACTCCTCCAATTCTTGTTACTGTAATTTCCTGTGCACTCCTGCCTCATCCATACCCATGTTGCATTACTGAATAACCCAAAAAGCTTTATGTTCCAACTCTACAGGGAGATGACATGGCTTTCCAAACACCAACTGATACAGAGACATTGGGAGTTTTGTATGCAGATCGATATACCCATAGTGCATCTTCTAGTCTCAAAATCCAATCTTTCCTGTTCGGATTGACTAAGTTTTCCAAGATGGACTTGACTTCACGAGTTGACCCCTCGGCTTGACCATTACTTTATGGATGATAGGATGTAGAGACCTTGTGTAGAACATTTTATTTCTTGAACAAAGTTGCAAGCACCCTATTGCAAAATTGTGTCCCTCTATCACTGATAATATCTCTCGGAGTTCCAAACCTGGCAAATATATTAGATTTGACAAAATCTACAACAACTTTAGAATCATCAGTCTGAGTGGCTTTAGCTTCCACCCATTTGCAAACATAATCAAAAGCCAAAACAATGTAGAAATAACCAAAAGAAGCAGGAAAAGGTCCCATAAAATCAATACCCCAAACATTAAATATTTTAACAATTAAAATAGGGGTTTTGTGGCATTTGATTTTTTATGTGAGATATTACCTGTCTTTCGACAATTTGCACAAGATTTACAAAACAAGTAGGAGTCTTTAAAAAGTGTAGGCCATAAAAATCCATTTTCTAAAACCTTATGAGCAGTCCTTTTTGGTCCAAAGTGCCCTCCACAAGCATAAAAGTGAAAAAAGGTTAAGATGGATAAAAATTCATTATTCGACACACACCTTTTAACTACCTAATCAGCACAAAATTTCTATAGATATGGATCCTCCCATACATAATACTTGGCATCACTCTTAAGTTTATCTTTTTGAGATTTGGAGAATTCACTTGGGAAATACGCACTTGCTAAATAATTAACAATGTTAGTATACCAGGGTAATTCCTCATGAAGATAAAGTAGATGCTCATCGGGAAAGGAATCTTACAATGCGAATGCTTCCTCATCTCTCATCAATCTAATTAAGTGATTCGCCACCAAGTTGTCTGCCCCTTTTTTATCCTTTATTTCCAAGTTAAATTCTTATAGAAGCAAAATCCATCGGATAATCCTTGGTTTGGAGTCCTTTTTGGTTAGCAAATACCTGAGAGCAGTATGGTCAGAATAAACTACAACTTTAGTACTAAGAAAATATGATCAAAATTTATCTAAAGCAAAAACAACACATAAGAGTTCTTTTTCCGTTGTTGAGTAGTTAATATGAGCAAAGTTGAGAGTTCTTGAGGCATAGTATATGGCATAGACAACTTTGTCAATTCTTTGGCCCAAAATAGCTCTTACTACATAATTGTTGGCATCACACATGATTTCAAAGGGTAAAGTCCAATTTGGGGGTTGAATCACAGGTGTAGAGGTTAATAGGCTCTTCAATTTGTCAAACGCCTCTTTGCACTCATCAAAAAATTGGAATTCTTCATCCTTTTACAATAATTTGCACAATGGCAGAGCTATCTTCGAGAAGTCTTTGATAAACTTGCGATAGAATCCTACATGTCCAAGAAAAGAACGAATCTCTCGTGCGGTAACGGGGTAAGGCAAAGCAAAAATAACATCAATTTTAGTTTTATCAACTTCTAGACCTTTAGCTGACACAATATGACCAAGTACTATACCTTGTTCTACCATAAAATGGCATTTTTCCCAATTAAGAACAAAATTAGTTTCCAAGCATCTATCCAACTCTCAAGTCAAATTATCCAAACAGATATCCAATGAATCACCATGAATTGTGAAATCATACATAAAGACCTCAATGCAATTCTCTAAAAGATAAAAAAAATGCTTATCATGCATCTTTGGAATATTCCTAGTGCATTGCACAATCCAAAGGACATTCGACGATATGAAAATGTACCTAAAGGGCATGTGAATGTGGTCTTTTCATGGTCTTCGGGTGCAATCACAATTTGGTTATAACCTGATAAACCATCTAGAAAATAATATTAAGCATGCCTAGTTAAACGTTCTAACATTTGATCAATGAAAGGAAGAGGAAGGTGATATTTTCTTGTTACAACATTCAATTTTCTATAATCAATACACATTCTCCATCCTGTTTGTGTACGTGTGGGAACTAACTCATTGTTATCATTCTTGATGACTGTGATCCGAGATTTCTTTGGTACTATCTATACTGGACTTACCCACTGACTATTTGAAATGGGGTAGATTATGTCGGCATCAAGCAAATTTAGCACCTCTTTCTTCACTACCTCCATCATGGGTGGGTTCAATCTCCATTGTACGTCTCTAGTAGGCATTGCTCTATCCTCCAACAAAATTTGATGCATACACATTGTAGGGCTTATACCTTTAATGTCTGCTACTGTTCAACCAAAGACTGTGACATAGTCCTTTAGGACTCTCAGTAATTTATCTTCCTGCACTTTGGTTAAATTGCTAGCAATAATCACAGGTAATGTCTCATTAGCCCCTAAATATGCATATTTCAATGAATGCAATGCAACTACAATCTCCTTCACTTCCTAATTCGGCTCAATCTCTTCATCTTTATCCATTTCCAAGCTTTTAGTGATGGCAATTTCCAAAACTTCCTTATGCATATGTTCAAGAGATCCCTGCACTAATGAATCAATAATGTCAATGGCAAAAACAGGATTAATGTCACTTGGATACCTCATGGACGCCCCCAAAATAGGTATACATCACCCATTCTGAGTCGCCAATTACATAGTACAGAATATAAATACAAACTTAAATATACAACATGAGCTGTGAGTTTTAAACAAATATTGTCTTCTAGACAGTATTCAAACTCAAAATAAGTCCTCAATACATTTATTATCACACTATTTCATAGAATAGTGAGGACTACTAATGCAAACATCTGGACCGAGTCTACTCCCCCGATTAGTCCCATCTATATTCTCATTTCAAAGAGAACAATGAAAGCAAAGGTGAGCTCAACTAGCCCAAGAAGAAATATTATGACTAAGATAATGCGAATAAATTAAAGTTAGCCTTCAACAAAGGTTAAACCGATAAAATACATGAGACATCAAGTTTAATCAGAGTAGCGGAACAAAGCAATCCATTAGAAGAGTCAAGTAGAGCATGATATCTACTATCTTCTATGATTTAAAAAGTTTATCAACAGTTTTATCGCTGAGACTCATCTTAATAAATAATCCACATCATCGAATCATCCCTGCACTACGACCAAGGATATTCATTAGTATCACGACCACTACGGGCCAATGAGGACTTTTACCACATCATTTGTAACATTACGGTCATGATTATACCGAATAATCCCTGGTCATAATCATACCGAGTCCATCTATACATTACGGCCAAAGATGACTTTCATAACAATTAATATAAGCATGAGGATGATGACAATGATATAAGAATTCAATTAAAAGAAAGCAAAGGATAAATTTTTAAAGATTTATAATTTAATTTATCCAGAATTCAATAATGTCCAAATTGTCAACATGATACTGCTTTGTGGAGTAAAATTCAAGAATAATATTGTATCAAAAAATAAGAGTATTCCAACTGGTATAGCAGGGATATTCTTGAAGAAAACTTTCACTGTTTTTTACACTCAAAGCTTCTTAAAACTCTAAAGAAATACGCTCAAAATTATAGAAGAAGAATTCTCTGATTCTGGTGTGATTTTCAATTCTTATTAAGTATCATATTTATAGGAGAATAGAAAGGATACTATTTGGAAATGTATCATGGACCAACAGTAGGATTTTCGGACGAACGCATCACGAGGAAAAGAAAAAATTTCCAGACGTCCCTTATTACAACTTATTAATATAATATTCAATAAAATATAATATATTCTATTTTTTATAAAAAAAACAAAACTTATTATAATATATATATATATATATATATATATATTAACACGTGTTTGTTTTGAAAACAAACACCTCCCGTGTCCATTTTCTTCAATTTCCCCCCAAAATATTCAACAACACATGGGCCCCACAGTGGCCCCCACCTATTATTATATACATATATATATATATATATATATACCGAATAATTTTCTACCGATTATTTTGAAAATGGGTAAGCGGGGTCCATATAATAAGCAAAATTTACATTAAATATATCATTAAAATTCCCTCAATATTTTTAATAACATTTATCATCATTATTATAACTCGCAATATTTAATAACCAGATCGTTCCCAGGAAAGAGGGGGCTTTCCAATAAGGATTTTTCCCTATTGGCGCGCAATTAGGTGACCAAACCTCTCCTCTACAGAACTTTCTTGACATCGTCAATATTGCAAATAATAATATGAATAATTGTATCGTCTCAATTATTGATTTAATAATATATAAAATATCGACAATAATTAAATCAAATAACGTGAGATACTGTGCAGCAATTACTGTAGCAATAATTGAACAAAACTGAGTGACTTCTCACGTAAGTATCAATAATCAATACCATGTGTTACTATGCAACCACGCGTATTGCTGTACTTTTAACACCAGGTATTTCAACAGTTAATGGTAAAACTTCCGCCGTTATTTTCATAAAATGATATTTTTGTCATTTTCTCAATCCGACAATAATTTCGTTGTGGGGTCCACCAATGATTGTGTCATCGTACTAATATTCCCTGTTAAAACGAATATTCCCCGACCAATCGAATATAATATAACAACTTGCATACTTTTCAAAATTTAAAAATATTACCCACAACTATAACATTATATCAAATTCACTCCTTAATATTCACAAATGATATTTATAGAAAATTCATCTTTATTCATAAAAGTTGGGGTCTTACAACCTCCCCTTCTTATGAAATTTTGTCCTAGAAATTAGGGTACATACCTAGTATGACGAATAGGTGAGGATACCTTGATTTCATTTCAAATTCTAACTCCCAGGTCATTTCCTCAACATCGTGGTTTCTCCACAAAACTTTGACTTGAGGTATAACCTTGGAGCGTAAAATATGTTCCTTCTTATCCAAGATTTTAATAGGTAACTCTTCATACGTTAAATCTTCCGCTATCTCGTCTGGTTTTAATTCAATAATGTGGTTCGGGTCTTTCACATATTTACGTAACATATATATGTGAAAAACGTTATGAACACGAGACATACTTGGCAGTAAGGCGAGTCTATAGGCCACAGTTCCTATTCGATCGAGGATTAAAAATGGGCCAATGAATCGAGGATTGAACTTTCCTCTCTTTTCAAATCTCGTAACTCCTTTCCATGGAGCAACACATAACAACACATGATCTCCAATATTGAATTCCACGTCCTTTCGATGAAGATCAGCATAACTCTTTTGTCGATCTTGTGAGGTTTTTATACGTTATTTTGATCGTTTGAATCTTTTTCGTAGTCATGCGTACCAACTCTGGTCCCAACAACGTTGCTTCACCTACCTCATCCCAGCATACTGGAGAACGACACTTTCTTCCATACAACGCCTCAAATGGAGTCATACCGATACTTTCTTGCTAACTGTTGTTGTAGGAAAATTCCACCAATGGTAAGAACTTGTCCCAACTTTCTTTGAAGTCAAGGACATAGAGTCTTAATAGATCCTCAAGAGTTTGAATAGTCCTCTCCGACTGTCCGTCCGTTTGAGGATGATACGCCGAACTAAATCGTAAATCCGTGCCCATAGCTTTTTACAAACTAACCCAAAATCGTGAAGTGAATCTTGGGTCTCGATCAGAAACAATGGATACGGGCATACCATGCAGTCTTACAATCTCATTTATGTATATACGAGCAAGACATTCAAGTGTATAAATTTCTCGTATAGGTATGAAATGAGCCAACTTGGTCAATCTATCAACAATGACCCAAATTGCATCAATTCTTTGAGAAACCTTGGGAAGACCAGAAACGAAATCCATGATAATGTGCTCCCACTTCCATTCTGGAATATCAAGTGGTTGAAATGGACCTTTTGGCACTTGATGCTCCGCCTTGACTCGTTGACAAGTTAAACATCTTGAGATAAACTCTGTTATCTCTCTCTTCATATTGCTCCACCAAAATGTATGTCGAAGATTACGATACATTTTGGTACTCCCGGGATGGATTGCAAATGGTGTGTTGTGCGCCTCCATCATGATTTTATACTTTAAATCAGGGTCGTTAGGAACACAAAGTCTAGAGTTGACTCGTAGTATTCCTTCTTCATCGATTCTTGCTTCCGAAATAGCACCTTCTTGTACTTTCTTCCTCATACGTATCAGCTCCAGGTCTTTAACTTGAGCAGCTTTAACTTTATCGATTAAAGTTGGTTCTATTCGTATGTTTGCCATCATCACGTGGGTCCCTGGAGTCTTTAACTCTATCTCCATCCTTTGCAAGTCATACAAAATGTGCCTTTACATTGACAATAACCCACTCGTACCTGCATATGGTCTTCTACTCAATGCGTCAGCTACCACGTTCGCTTTTCTAGGGTGGTATTAAATAGTATGATCATAATCTTTCAATAGTTTGACCCAACGTCGTTGCCGCATGTTGAGTTCCTTTTGAGTGAAGAAATATTTGAGGCTTTTATGATCCGTATAGATCTCCACTTTCTCCCCATACAGGTAATGCCTCCAAATTTTAAGTGCAAAGACAACAGCTGCCAACTCTAGATCATGAGTAAGATAATTCCTCTCATATTCTTTGAGTTGTCGAGAGGCATAGGCTATGGCTTTCCCATGTTGCATGAGAACACATCCTAACCCTTTGCCCGAAGAATCGTTGTAGATGACAAATCCCTCCAATGAGGACTTTTACCACATCATTTGTAACATTACGGTCATGATTATATCGAATAATCCCTGGTCATAATCATACCAAGTCCATCTATGCACTACGGCCAAAGATAACTTTCATAACAATTAATATAAGCATGAGGATGATGACAATGATATAAGAATTCAATTAAAAGAAAGCAAAGGATAAATTTTTAAAGATTTATAATTTAATTAATCCAGAATTCAATAATGTCCAAATTGTCAACATGATACTGCTTTGTGGAGTAATATTCAAGAATAATATTGTATCAAAAATGATTTGGATCGAAAAGGAATTAATTTTTATCATGAATAGTACCACGGATGAATGGTACCCCATGAATAGTACTTTAGGAATAGTAACCCCGTGAATAGTACTCCAGTATGAAAAAGTTAAAACTTATCAAGAATTCTCATAATAATATTTCCATAAAAAGATACTGGATGAAGCGCAAATAACAAGGATATTCTACTAATTTCATTGAGTATAGAAGCCAAAATTTTAACAAAATGAGTACAGAATTCGAAATCTGAAACGAAATAATATTACTTACATACTACAGAGTATGGAAGAAAATATTATTTCATATGAATATTGAACAAAAATAACATCCCTTACCTTGAAAAGAAGAGTATTCCAACTGGTATAGCAAGGATATTCTTGAAGAAAACTTTCACTGTTTTCTACGCTCAAAGCTTCTTAAAACTCTAAAGAAATATGCTCAAGATTATAGAAGAAGAATTCTTTGATTCTGCTGTGATTTTCAATTCTAACTAAGTATCATATTTATAGGAGAATAGAAAGGATACTATTTAGAAAATTATCACGGACCAACAGTAGGATTTTCGGACGAACGCATCACAGGGAAAAGAGAAAAATTTCAGATGTCCCTTATTTCAACTTATTAATATAATATTCAATAAAATATAATATATTCTATTTTTAATAAAAAAACAAAACTTATTATAATATATATATATATATATATATATATATATATATAACACATGTTTGTTTTGAAAACAAACACCTCCCGTGTCCATTTTCATTAGATTCCCCCCCCCCCCCAAAAAAAAATATTCAACAACACATCTATTTACATAAAGGCTACCTATTATATATATATATATATATATATATATACCGAATAACTTTCTACCGATTATTTTGAAAAATGGGTAAGTGGGGGTCCATATAATAAGCAAAATTTACATTAAATATATCATAAAAATCCCCTCAATATTTTTAAAAACATTTATCATCATTATTATAACTCGCAATATTTAACAACCAGATCGTTCCTCGTGAAAGAAGGGGCTTTCCAATAAGGATTTCTTCCTATCAAGCGCAATTAGGTGACCAAACCTCTCCTCAATGTAACTTTTTAGACATCGTCGATATTACAAATAATAATATGAATAACTGTATCGTCTCAATTATTGATTTAATAATATATAAAATATCGATAATAATTGAATCAAATAACGTGAGATACTATGCAGCAATTACTATAACAATAATTGAACAAAACTGAGTGACTTCTCACGTAAGCATCAATAATCAATACTGTGTGCTACTATGCAACCACGCGTATTACTGTACTTTTAACACCGAGTATTTCAATAGTTAACGGTAAAACTTTCGTCGTTATTTTAATAAAAAGATATTTTTGTCGTTTTCTCAATCCGACAATAATTTCGTTGTGTGGTCCACCAATGATTGTGTCGCCGTACGAATATTCCCTGTTAAAACGAATATTCTCCGACCAATCGAATATAATATAACAACTTGCGTACTTTGCAAAATTTATAAATATTACTCACAACTATAACATTATATCAAATTCACTCCTTAATATTTAAAAATGATATTTATAGAAAATTCATCTTTATTTATAAAAGTTGGGGTCTTACACCTCATGGCCTCATACATGTTGAATTGAATCTTTTCTCCATCAAATTCCATGGCTAAGGTTCCATTGTGTACATCAATCATTAGTCTTGTTATTTTAAAAAATGGCCTCCCAAGAAAGATATGCGAAGGATTTGGAGATCTATCATTGTAACGACCGAGAAATTTTAATTAGTTTAAAATTTAAGTTTTGTGGAATATTAATGAATAAAATAATATTTAATGAATATTATTTGTATTATGTGTTTAATTACCATTTTATGACCTAGGATGATGCTAATATGGGAGTATTTTTTTATGTGCATAATTTAATGAGTACGAATTTTGAAGACGAAAATAAATAAAAAAAATCGAGAAAGTTAGCATAAAAATACTATTTACCCGAAGAACGATACGAGTTAAGGTTTAACCCCAAGTCTTTTAGAGAGATTGGTATGTCCTAACGACATTTTGTTTTAAGATTTATCGATAATATGTCCTGAAAAGTCATATTATCCGATAAAAGTTTTTCTCAAAAAACGTGTTGTAACAAGACAAAATAGGAAAAAGACAAAAAATATTCTTTATCGGCTTTTCGATCGTTTAACCATTTTCTAAAAAAATATCGCCGAAAACACTATTCACCAAAAACACTTTTCGTATTTTTCAATTTTTTACGAATGCATAAAAGTTAATCTATAGTAGAGGAAAGACGGAATATCCAAAAATATTTAGAAACAGAGAATCGTAGTTTTTCAACTGTCAGACGAATTCTGAATTAAATCGAAACTGTCGAGAAAACTTATAAGCTAAGTCTTAAGAAGATATTTATAAGAAAATATCCCAGGGCAAAATGGTAAAAAGCCACCAAATGACCAAAATACCCTTGGTCTTGATAATTTATATATACTAGCTCATTTCTCTTCATTTTCGAAAATCCAAGAGAGAAAACTCTAGACAATTAATGAGAGAATGTGAGAGACTCGGATTAGCAAGCCTCGGAGGAAGAAAACGTAAGATCAATCAAGTCGTTCGCTAACGAAGAAAAGCAAAAAATCATAAGGTAGGAAACTTAAAACTCAAACTCTTCATCTCTTAATCGCTTTCTAACCTTGTTATGAAGTGTTGTGTTGGTGGTTGGATGATTCGTTGGAATCGTATGAGTGTTACGAAGAAATAAGTAAGCATTAGCAGTTTAAAAACACTAATTTGTATGTGCAAAGTGAATCGTAATCAAAATAATGATTAAAAATGAAGAACGTAATAAAAGTTATTGATGGACAAATTGAAAATCATCTATAGGATGTTGTTGATGGACAAATTGAAAAATCATCGATAGAATGTTGTTGATGGACAAGTTTAAAATCATCATTAGTAAATGGATTAAAAATTATACTAATAACGAAGTTGTGGCGAAAATTTAGTAAAAGGCGTTAATCGTTGAAATTTTGGTAGTAAATAATAAAATAAACATTTTTACAGTCAAAAACATAGGACTGGCGTTGTGGCGTCGTGGTCCTTTGTTTTTGAGGCGTGGCGGCGCGTATTTTTGAGCTCATGGTAACTAGGTGGGAATTTATTACGACAGAAGATCAGGAACACAGATAGTCTTACCTATCGAGATCACTGTTCAAATAGTTGAAAGAGAATTAAATATCCTTGAAAAAAAATAAGGGGGTAACGGTTCAACCTGTCGAGTCCATGGTAACTAGGTGGGAATTTATTACGACATAAGATCATGAAGAGATAATCTTATCTACTGAGATCACTATTAAATCCCTTAGAGTGTTAGAACCAAGGGCGGAACTCGGGGGCGGGCGGTGGCGGTTGACCCCTAAGAGGGAGGCCGTGATCTAAGCGAACAGGGGAGGTCAAGGTGCTCGGTCATCGATCATCGACCCCCCGGGGGGAGATTCGAGTGAACGAGGCGGGGTAAAGGGGCAAATGGCGATGTTCCGATAGCTTGGTTTAAAAATTTTGACCTCCCTACAAAATCGTTCTGGTTCTGCCACTGGTTAGAACAAAACAATGTTCTAACAGGTGATTATCTTGATTCATTAAAAGCCAACTTAGTAGACTTGGATGACAAGACATGTGATGCGCTAAACAATCTACAGGTGGAGATAAAGGCAAAGTGGCAAAATGGTATAATAAAAAAAAGTAAATTTTAAGTCCTTTCAACCTGTCGAATTAGTCTGGAAAGTAAAGCTCAACTGCTTTCAATCTGTCGAATTGGTGTAAAATTTAAGTCCTTCCAACCTGGAGAATTAGTCTGGAAGGTCATTTTGTCTTTGGGAACTAAATCCCTTGAATTAGGAAAATGATCTCCTACTTGGGAAGAATCATTTAAAGTTCATCGGGTCCTTAAAGGTGGAGCCTACATAATTGGTTCTATGGAAGAGGATATCCATAAAAAAAAAATTTACTATTCAAATATGTGGGATACATATGAAATCCAGATACACATGTCGAATAATTAATTACCAAACAAAAGTAGATGTTTACCACACAAATGGACATAACCTAAAAAATTTTACGTAAAAAGAAGAGTATTTATATGAAGTCCTAACTACAACTGTTAGATACTTGCCTAAATAAATTAAGTAAACCAAAATGTTAGTACCTGCATTTATGTGTTCCTCTAGTTGATTTGATGATGAAAATATTATTACTGTATATTTATATAAACAATTATGTTTTATAAATTCCTTAAAAGAATTGTGTAAAACAACTTAGTTAGGGATCAAATTTTTTAGGTTGATCATAAATCGTAGAGTATATAGCCTTGTAAATAAATACTTCTAATAGCTGGAGTAGAAAATTCATTGAGTAAAGACTGGGCTTACTTTAAGATCGCAAAGTAAAGAAGTGAAGTATTGATAGGCCACGAAGATCTAAGAGAGGCCATAAGCCAAATCCCAAGTATTTAGGATGAGCTGGGACGTGTTGTTGCACGTTTACACGTTGCATGCAATGTAGGTGGAGATGAAACCATGCAGGAATGATTATGGACTGGGTCGTGGCCTATGATCATCAGTGGTTGCAAGTTTTACGCAAAGCATTCGTAGTTGCGAATTTTACGTCATTTTATTTTAGTTTGTTATCATGCTCTGTTTGTATGTTGAATTACATTTGCTAAGTTGTTATCTTTCCTTTTATTTCGGTTGGAGTGTAAACGGCTTTGCTTATATAAGCAGCCCATGCTTTTGTAATAGAGCAAAATATATCTTTGCATTCAAATTGTGGTGCGTTTCTCACCCGAAGAGAACAAAATTTATCTTAGCAGTATTTAACACTTGGGGACCTACCATTGGTATCAGAGCAAGGTTTTTAATGGGGACTAACAAGGAGCGTATTGAACAATTGGAGGCTGGACTCGGTGTAGTTCAGGAAGGATTATTGCGAATGGAGGAAACTCTCAATCAACTCTCGAATATGATGATCGCAAATCAGGAGCAGCCCAACCACGACAATCATCACCGAGAAGGCAACGATGGAGGGCGGCAGATCGTATCTGCCAAAACAGCGAAGTTGGAATTCCCACGATTTTCGGGGGATGACCCAACCGAATGGTTCAACCGAGTGCACCAGTTCTTTAAGAACCAGGGTACGACAGAAACCTAGAAAGTTTCTATAGCAGCATACCATCTGGAAAGAGAGGCTAACCAATGGTGGCAATGGATTAGCAGAACATTTCGGGACGAAGGACAAGTGCTTGCATGGGAAAAATTTGAGGAAGAACTATGGGCTCGCTTCGGACCATCGGAATGTGAAGACTTCGACGAAGCTCTTTCTCGTGTTAAATAACTTGGAACCTTAAGGGACTATCAACGTGAGTTTGAAAAGCTAGGCAACAGGGTCCAAGGGTGGACTCAAAAGACATTAGTTGGGACATTCATGGGCGGCTTGAAGACAGAAATAGCGGATGGAATTCGGATGTTTAAACCAGTCACTCAAAGAGGCCATTAACTTAGCGCGAATGAGGGACGATCAACTTGCACGGCAAAGGAGGTTCATGCGGTTACCACCTGCAAGAGCTTCGTTGGCTCTTCCACAAGCTACTCGTGTAGCTCCTACTGCACCTACAGGACCCATTAAGTGTTTGTCTTGGGAGGAAATGCAGAGAAAGAGGGAGCAAGGACTCTGTTTCAACTGCAATGAACGTTTTACAATAGGCCATAGGTGTCAAAGGCCTCAGTTGTTACTCTTGGAGGGGCATACAGGTAATATGATTTGTGAAGACATTACTCAGCAACAAATGATGGACAATGACCACGGGGGAAATGCTACTGAGGTGCAAGAACCTGAACTTGAACCAGAAATCACATTACATGCCTTAACGGGATGGACAGCACCAAAAACCATACGTGTAACAGCAAAAATGGGTCCCTACAAAGTAATGGTTTTAATTGACAGCGGATCGACACACAACTTCATCAGCAACCGTTTAGCAAGCATGCTCAGGTTGCCAGTCATACCTACGGAGGCCTTCCCTGTCCGGGTGGCCAACGGAGAAAAATTAACGTGCCAAGGGCGTTACGATAAAGTACGGGTCGAATTCCAAGGCATCGAATTTTACCTTACTTTTTTCTCTCTGCCCTTATCTGGTCTTGATCTTGTCCTTGGTGTTCAATGGCTTGAAATGCTCGGATCTGTGGTTTATAACTGGTAGGGGTGAGCATGGTGCGGTTTGGTGCAGTTTGAAGTCCAAACCGCACCCGAAACCACTTAGGTGTGGTTTGAAAAATTCAAAACCGCACATGAAACCGCTTGTGATTGGTGCGGTGCATTTTTAAAGTGTCTGGTGCGGTTTTTAATTGAAAGCGGTTTGCCCAAAACCAATTGAAACAACAAAAAAGTCTAAGCCTTCATAAAATTTAACATAGAATTTACATCGAGCAATTAACTTAGTAATGAGTAGCTCAAGAATGAGAATTATATCAAGCATAGAACCAAAGTTCCTTCTGCTAAACATGTCAAATTCACCATCAAATAATAGAACAGTGAGACACGTAAAATAATTTTAGTTTATAATAAAGGAATAATCCTTTAAAACTAAAACATACGCTATATATATAAAACAACGGAGACCATATATTCAATAACAAGCAAGAAGGTTTATATAGTTCCCCAAAAATTAACAGTATATACTGGAGATAAAATGAAATTCCATCTTAAACCTATACAAAAGAGAGGACTTAAAGAATATAATCTTAACTATACCTAATTTGAAAAATAATCTATTAGACTATTACTATTATAGTATTGACCTTAATCAATGTATCAAGTGCTCGAACCAACGAATTTGGCCACTCAGCTATAAGCCCCTCCATTAATGCATTAAACAAATTCAAAATTTCAAAACTCAATTGCTTAATTTTTGACTCTATAACCTCTAACAATCTTCTTTCAATTGGTGAAAAAATGACAATGCAAGACTGAAGTTTTTTCTGAGCGTTTTCAAGTGAAAAGTAACTTTAGAATTTACTAGAGATAATACATACATACGCATATGGTGCGGTTTCGGTTTTATGCATGCGGTTTTGGCTAGTAACCAAATCAGAACCGTAGATTTGGTTATTCAACCCACTTAAAACCGCCACATGCGCCGGAACCGTTGATACGGTTTTAATTGGTGCGGTTAAATGCGGTTTTAAAGTGCGGTTTGGTTCAATTTAGTTCTTCAAATTTCAAGAATCTGGAAACAGTTGACCATGGATTTTATTTGGGAAAATCAAGACAGAAGGCTGCAAGGAGTGGATGTGCAAACCATTCAAGTAGCTTCACCAGAAGAAATAACAAAGGAGTTCCGTCAAGGACATGCGTTATTTGCTGTGTGTTTTCAATCGACCATGGAACCCGCACCAACTGATACACCAACTGAAAATATACATCAGACTATGCAAGGGTTGTTGAAAGAATATGAGGATGTGTTTTAGGAACCCTCAAGTTTACCACCTGCACGTGAAGTGGACCATTGTATTATGTTAAGAGAGGGGACCGAGCCAATTAATGTACTACCCTACAGGTATGCCCACTTCCAGAAAGCTGAAATCGAGAAGCAGGTCCAGGAAATGTTGGGTTCCGGGCTCATTCGTCCTAGCACAAGTCCTTTCTCGTCACCGGTACTACTAGTAAGGAAAAAAGATGGTAGTTGGCGATTTTGTACCGATTACCGTTCACTTAATGTCGCCACCATCAAGGATCGTTTTCCCATTCCAATAGTGGACGATATGCTGGAAGAATTGTATGGCGCCACTTACTTCACCAAATTTGATCTGAGAGCTGGCTATCATCAAGTAAGAATGAATCCTTCCGATGTTATTAAAACTGTTTTCCGCACTCATAATGGCCATTACGAATATCTCGTCATGCCTTTTGGCCTTTGTAACGCACCCTCGACATTTCAGGCCATTATGAACTCAATATTTCATCCTTTCCTTTGAAAGTTCATCTTGGTTTTTTTTTTATGATATTCTGGTATATAGTCCCACTTGGGCTGAACATATGGTGCATGTTAGACAAACATTGGGGATCTTGCAACAACACTGATTTTTTGCCAAGGCAAGCAAATGCGCGTTTGGCCAGCAGGAACTGGAATACTTGGGGCATATTATCACACACCAAGGAGTGAAGGTTGATAACAATAAAATTGCAGCTATGGTCGCATGGCCACCCCCTACTAATATTTCAGAATTACGTGGTTTTTTAGGCTAGACGGGGTATTATCGAAAGTTTGTTCAAACTTATGGCATTATAGCACGGCCATTGACCAACTTGCTCAAGAAGGGAAAATTTTGCTGGAATGATGAAGCCAACTCAGCTTTTCTGGCACTTAAAGAAGCTATGACAACCACTCCGACGTTAGCAATGCCCAATTTTAATGACTCATTCACCATTGAAACTGATGCATCTGGAGAGGGAATTGGCGCAATATTGTCACAGCAAGGCAGGCCTATTGCATTTATGAGTCGAGCGTTGGGGGTCACAAAAAAATCTTGGTCAACTTACGCCAAGGAAATGCTTGCAATTGTGGAGGCCATACGCTTATGGCGTCCTTATCTACTGGGAAAAAAATTATTAATTCTTACCGACCAACGTAGCTTGAAATATTTCTTAGACCAGCGTGTGGCTACGCCAGAACAACAGAAATGGGTAATCAAGCTAATGGGCTACGACTACGAGATTGTTTACCGCCCAGGCCGTGAAAATTCAGCAGCGGACGCCCTCTCACGCAGGGCTGGTAGCCCAGTTCTCCACCATCTACATGTGCTAGCGGTGACCATATGGGATGAGATTAAACAAGCTTATGAAGGGGACTCTTACATCCAAACTCTAACGCATCTGACAAATGATCGACCGGAAGGGCCATATGCATGGCGTAACGGATTGCTCTTCTTTAAAGGGAGAGTTATCATTCCTGCTCATGTCGCATTACGAACGAAGTTGCTCCACAAAATGCATGATACAAATATAGGGGGCCATTCTGGAGTCTTGCGGACATTCAAAAAATTAGCCCAACAGTTCTATTGGCCAAAAATGTACCAGGCAGTGCAAGAGTATATCAAAAAATGTGAAACTTGTCAGAGGGTGAAGTCTGAAACAATGTCTCCAGCTGGGCTCCTACAGCCGTTACCCATTCCATGTCAAGTATGGGACGACATCACCTTAGACTTCATTGAAGGACTGCCGACATCCCATGGTAAGGATACGATCTTCGTAGTTGTTGATCATTTGAGTAAGTCGGCACATTTCATCTCATTAACTCATCCATTTACTACTAAAATCACGGTTGAAAGGTTCGTCGAAGAAGTTATTAAATTGCATGGCCTACCCAAATCTATCATCAGCGATCGGACCCCATTTTTATCAGCAAATTTTGGCAGGAATTCTTTCAAATGTCCGGAACCAAGCTACATCTCAGTACCGCCTATCACCCACAAACGGACGGACAAACAGAAGTTGTCAATCGCTGTGTTGAGCAATATCTTCGAAGCATGGTTCATCAGTGGCCGCGTAAGTGGAGCAACTACCTTCTGTGGGCTGAACTTTGGTACAATACCACATACCATGCGTCCACAGGAATGACCCCTTTTCAGGCACTATATGAACGTTTACCTCCTACAATACCCATTTACCAGAATGGGTTTTCTTTGGTGCATGAAGTAGACCAAAGTTTAGAGGCTCGAGACGAACTGCTACGTCAACTCAAACACAATCTGGAGGCTTCTATTAATCGCATGAAGCAAATTGCGGATAAAAAACGTAGGGACGTTTCATTCCAATGTGGAGATATGGTATTTCTTAAGTTACACCCTTACAGACAACAGACCGTCTTCAAACGTGCCCACCAAAAGCTAGCTAGTCGTTTCTACGGACCATATCCAGTGATACAAAAAATTGGGGCAGTCGCATACAAACTTCAACTGCCGGAAGGAGCCCGCATTCATCCTGTTTTCCATGTATCGCTTTTAAAAAATTGTGTCGATGAGCTTATTACACCTTCCAAGCTCGAACCAAAAAAAATATTGGATTCTCGTTGGGTCAAACGGGGGAATAAATTTGAAGAAGAAAGTCTGGTCCAGTGGAAGCATCTACCAGTCGAGGACGCCACGGGGGAAACCTCCCAGTCTTTGCTTGAACGATTCCCTTCTATGGACCTTGGGGACAAGCGTCCACGTCATGGGGAGGGTATTGATAGGCCACGAAGATCTGAGAGAGGCCATAAGCCAAATCCCAAGTATTTAGGATGAGCTGGGACGTGCAGTTGCACGTTTGCACGTTGCATGCAACGTAGGTGGAGATGAAACCATGCAGGAATGATTATGGACTGGGTCGTGGCCTATGATCATTCGCAAAGCATTCGTAGTTGCGAATTTTACGTCATTTTATTTCAGTTTGTTATCATGCTCTATTTGTGTGTTGAATTACATTTGCTAAGTTGTTATCTTTCCTTTTATTTCGGTTGGAGTGTAAACGGCTTTGCTTATATAAGCAGCCCATGCTTTTGTAATAGAGCAGAATATATCTTTGCATTCAAATTGTGGTGCGTTTCTCACCCGAAGAGAACAAAATTTATCTTAGCAGTATTTAACACTTGGGGACCTACCAAGTATTCAATAGATCGTTGAGTGAAAAGCCATATCGTAGCGACACATTACAGAGTCACTGCAATTCTTAAGGCATAAAATCATTTAGTAAAGCTACTCAACGATCACAGGACCAACTCTACGTTTTCTCACTGAAGGTAAATTCAACCAAAAATGTAGAGTACAGATTTCTAACATGACAGTGGCAGGTTTATGACAAATGTTATAAACCTTAACACACATTCCTCAAAGATGATCTACAAGTGTGTTAACGATAAGGATAAAAAAGACAACACAACTTTTTGCAACAGCTATATGAGCAAAAGACAGACACATGTCTGCTGCTGTACCAAACATAATACTCTCAAAAAGAGACGGCTTGTGGTTCAATAGATAACTATTGAAGGTCAAATGAATCACAATTTGACAAGTGTCCTAGGCAAATTGAACCAACGATAACAATCTAACGGGCAAATCCCAATGAGACACTATAAAAGGATTGATGCCACAACATTGAAACCAATAATTCGATAAGCATCAAGCGTTCAAAGTTCAAGTGTTCGTAAAGCTCCACTCTACGATTTACAAGAAAGACAATCATAAAACAACTTAGCAGCAACTCAAACTACAATTATTTCTTTGTATTTTTAGATCTTTTGTGATCTCTTATATACCAAGTATGTGTGACTTGAAGGAATATTTGTCAATCATTGTTGTAATAGTTCTTAGTGAACTAAGGTTTTTGTAACCTCACCCATACTTAATGAATCATCCTTATTTACGGAGTAGAAGAGAGAACTAAGAGATTTTGTGCTTTGAACATCTTAAAATCATCATTTTATTACTTTTCTACATATAACTTTCCTACCCTTTACGATTCTACCACTACACCGTCTCTATGACTAGTTTATACACTTGCACAAAATTTAAAAATGTGGATTTTCTCTTTATCTTTGAAGGGGTTTCCAAATACATTCTATTGTGCTAAACTAAATAAATTAACTTGTTTAAATTATTTAATAATCAAACATTTCAAAATAAAAAGAAATTTTAAATAATTTATCCAACTTCCTTCTAGATCTCTTTCTGACTTTGGGAATAACACAAAATACTACTAGAAATAAGAAAGAGGGAACTTAAACCAGCTGTCAACTTCCTCGACAGGTTTAGGTTTCTTCCTCAGCATTCTTCCTCAGCAGGTTTAGATGTTAAATTTTAGTTCCTTTCTCGCGCCAAAATAAAGGCAGAATTATTATAAATTACATTTATCATATTAAATAAAAGGGACATGTGTTGAGTACCCATGTTTTATCAATTTATTGATAAAATATAAATAAAAGGGAAAAAGACTTGAATGACCTTTAAATTATAAAATCCCACAAATATTTATTAAGAGCGTGGACCTTACTGCAAGAGGTGTCAGATAAAATTGAAGCGGCTGAGGGTTTGAAGCGATTAATCTCCCGACTCCAACTAACCGGCAGTTTCAGAAAGTTCAGAAGATCATGGGCATAGAAGTTACACAACTTATCAGGAGGTTGAAAGTTAAAAATAATAACATCAAGATCAGAAAACAACACACATCTCAATCAACAAGAACATAACTCTATCAGAGTTTTTATCTTAGGAGTTAGATGATGTAATGACTTTGTAAAGTAGGAGTAGCATAATTGTAGTTTTCTATAAACAATTTACAGCCCCGTGTTACTGGAATTGTTGTGGTTGGAACATATTTCGGTCCGTGTCACTGAAAATTGTAATTTGTATAACTGTTCTAATTGTACCAGTTATTTTGTGTTCTTGAGTATAAGACATCTAACACACAACTGTCTGATCCTTAATAAACAATTTTTATTATCAAATTGTTTATTGGTTAAAATAATTTTTCAACGATAACATACAACTAATATTTGATTTTTTGTCTTAGTGTTTCGGGGAGGAAAAAAAAAAGTAATTAACCTCTTAACTAATTGGAAACAGCTTCCTCGCATCTTTCTACTTCAAAGTCGTTCCCTGAAGCATCAGAAAAATCTGGAGCTTTTGGAAGAAGCCCAAGCAGTTTGAACATTTGTTGATCAGCATCAAAGTCGTTGTTTGGTGTTGTCAACAGCTTATCGCCAGTGAAAATGGAATTTGCACCAGCAAGAAAGCACAATGCCTGCTCGGGGATGGAGAATCGAACTCTGCCAGCAGATAGCCTGACCATTGCTTTTGGCATTGCAATACGGGCACTGGCAACCATCCGAATCATCTCCCATATTTCAACCGGCTAAAAAAACAGTATTAACAATGAATATAATCAAAATACGCCAATTCTTGAGACAGGTTAAATAAAATAAAATTCACTACTCCTTGAGGCAATATAAGATTTATCTTGTCAGGCCAATAATGTAATGGTAAGCTAGAGAGGATTTTGATTGAAATGATGTGTTGGACATTTAAGCATGCAGGAGTTGTAATAGAAGAATTGTCGAAATCTACATAGATCATACTGCATGCTGTCTACAGGTGATCTGATATTAACTAATAAACTATAATAACTATTTAAGAGGACTTGGGGAACTTCTAGAAAATTATGGGCCTCAAAAGTCAACCAATATTTTAGTTTCAATCAACTGATATGGGGAAGGCGGACTGTCAATTATATGGTGGGAGCAGCATATTACTGCAAACAGAATACAACTTTTTGTCAGGCAGTTGACCCTCCACCGATCTAAATCTAGATTCTTAAACTTATTGGCTATAATAAAATATATACTGGTAAATAGTTATCAAAAACAAAAAGTAAATAAATAAATAAATAATATATATATATATATATATATATATATATATACTGGGAAATTTCAATAATGTTTGTATGTAAATACAGTTTTTGTGAAATTGTGAACTTCAATAGTTTGAAATTTGTTATAAACACAATTCAATGAGAAGGCACACAAAAAGAAGGGGAAACATAGGCTAAACAACAAAAGTAGGAAAAATGTTTATAACTAGGAATTAAATGTATGCAAAATAATTGCCAGAACAATGATATATTTTTTAGGATTAATGCGGGTGCAATTACCTTTTGATCTTGCAAAGGTGTGCCTTTCATCGCAAGCAATGCGTTGATGGGAACACTCTCCGGGTGTGTAGGGAGCGTAGCCAAAGTATGCAACAAACCAACTCGGTCCTCGTCAGCTTCTCCAAGGCCAATTATTCCTCCTATTAACAAAAAATAAAAAGTTGTTCATCTATCATGATCTCAAGCATCTAGTCGAGATATTCATATGGTCCTATTGGAAATGGTACAATTTGTTCAACTTAAGAGAGAGAGCATATTCTCACCTTCCCGGTAAAGTTAAAAGGAAAAATATACCCAAGTCAAAACAATGTATTAGGTAAACCCAGAAAGGAAAGAAAAAGGGGAGTTAGGGAGTGAAGAGCTTCATCAAGAAATTTATATTGAGTCAATGATTTTTTAATATCAAGGGCCATTAAATGCTGCTACTAAAATCTAAAATTACATGCTGCTAGTTGTAAAAATAATTCATTGACCATAAGAGGAAAACAAGCTGAACGAAAATAATGGTACATCATTCTATAATGAATAGTCAGATAGAAATAATATTCCCTCCCTCCCTTGTTCCCTCTCTGTCTCATAAAGTTCTTAGTAAATGAATCCTAGAAACTGATACACACTGAAATAGCTAATCAAGTACTGTTATTATCGTGAATGTATGTAACTCAGGCAAAATAAATAGGTAATCTTTAAGATACTTAAAATAAACAACGAACAACAATTCCATGATTTTGAGAAATTGTTAGTCTTAAATCTAACTTTCAGTCAAACTCTAGGTGTTGACACGGCCAAATTTGTTTCAACGGGCTTAAGCTGAGGAATTCAATATGGAAATTAACACTCCATCCGTCCAAAAAATGAGTCTTATTTAACTTATTTACTTTTTATCATGCATATTAAGATTTGCCAATGTAGCGTAGACATTTTTCAGCAAATTTATTTCAGTTAAAATTTTAAGACTCAAATTTGTTAATGAAAATAACTAGAAAAAACGTATTATGCGAGTGTATCTTGGGCTAACCTTAATGTTTTTAAGAAATAGTCAAACGGAACTCTTATTTTTGAACTGATGGAGTTGAATTAACTGCCCAAATTTTAACATAAAAGTTGCGAAAAAGTAACAATCTCATGAATGCCATTATTTAGGTAAAGAATGATGATGAGAACAGCTAGTAAAGTATATCACTAGGATAGTATGCAGTAAACCAATTATACCATGCCTTTGGAGCAATGTTACCTGGAAAGCGGACATAAATTGTGTTTCATGGAACAGATGCAAAATGAAGTACGTTACATGGTCTAAAACATGGTAAGATCCATAAAGATGCAGTAAGGAATCCTCTTCGAATCTTTTTTTTTTTTTTAGGAATTGTCATGATCTAAATGCAATAAAGCTAAATTTCAAAGAATATTTTAGTTACATAAACATATTGGTTGTTCTAGAAATAGTTTAGTAGAAATGTAATGTAGGTTAGATGTTAGAACATTGACATTAGTGCAATAAGAGGTAGAAAACAAATACATATTTGGGTCACTATTTTTAGAGTTCAGGAACTGAAGAGTACCATGTTTGGGAAAGTAATATACTAGGGGTATAAGACTCTGAGAACTCTGCTTTGGAGCAAGAGGGAGTTATTTACAAAAGTACGCAACTGAAGGATCTTTAGTATAATGGAAGAGCATGCTGTAGCAATTTCTCTCTTTCTTTCACCATTCGCATTTCTTTTTCATTCCTTTATAATTATAGTTTGGTACTAAGCAATCAAATAAAAATTGTCATTAACAACTAAGCTAACAACTGCAAGTAGAACATGAATGCAGACACAAATTTTTCAAGTGCGATATCAGTTTCTTAATTTCCTCTAAAAAGGGAGTACTACTTGTATTGCCTAGACAATTATTAACATTTCCTCCTTTTTCGATATATAATTTAAATATCCAAGAGAGGGAAAATAAAAATTGAGGTACAAGAGTTTTACCAACTCTAGCAAATTAGGCACTAAAGTGGAAACACACTAATTCTGGCTGTGCCCACCCCAAAAGCATCAAGTTTGTACATTTGGTTAAATTTAGCAAGATACCTGAACAGACATTGATCCCAGCTTCACGAACATGCTTAAGGGTCTCCAGGCGCTCATCATACGTTCTTGTTGTTATAATATTAGGGTAATACTCTCTTGAGGTATCAAGATTATGGTTATAAGCTGTAAGCCCTGCCTTCTTGAGTTCTAGGGCTTGGTGCTTTTCTATCATTCCCAAGGTGCAGCAAACCTCCATCCCCATACCTCTGCACATAAGAAAATGCACAAATTAAGCATTTGATGAAGTGTTTACAGGCTAATATTGAATTTTAACATGTCGTATAACACAAAGTAGAAGAGTAAGTAAAGATAGCTCATTATTAATAGTTCTTTAGTATCCCTGTCTTATATTCAAACTATTCATGCATATGCTTTGTTAATGAGCCCCAAACTGCAAGATCTTTGAATACGAGGTCAAGTGATAGGAAGTAGCAGTTGGAGAGAAAAACCTCTAATTCTGAATACCTTGCCATATGTTTGTTAATGAATATTAATAAACCTATATACACATCCAACCAACATCAGCCCATTTTGATTATACTTGATTATTCTTTTTCTATCATTCCAAATAATGCCAACAAAAGTCCTCATCTCAAACACGAGCAATCTAAACTTTTGAGTTCTGTGTAGTTAATTCAGGAAGAAGCCATGAAAATGCTTCAAAGATCCTTTAAGATCATTCCAATATGCATAAATTGTCCAAATACATATTTTAGAGGCATCTAGTAACCTGAATAGAAAAACAACTTATTAACTCCTGATCAAGGAGTTCATCAAACTATATATCTTCATTTAAGCATTATAATTCTATAATCATATAATACTAATATTCATATGTCCATTTCAAAGACTGTGGTTATGAAAACCACTTTGTAAGCATCAGCCAAAAAGATTTAGGGGTTTCAGTTAGAAGCGTGATAAGCAAATCACTTTCTTAAACATAATATATGAGTCTGTTATCTCATTGAAGCCTTCAACCGGTTACCACATAGGCAAATACTATATCAAATAATAATAAAAAGCTACTAAGGACCTTATGCCATTTCTGCCATTTGTGAAAAACCAATTGATTCTCACCTGACCTTGACAAATTAAAATAAACTGTCCAATAAACCTGATGCAACCTAGGTACTTTTGATATAGGGGGTGATGATTCTAATCAACATCCAGCTTTTTCAATACTGAAAACATAAAAGAAGAAAGTATCCAATTATTTGATTACTGGATTGGCTAGTGTAGGCAGCAATAACTCATACAATTGTAATAAGTTAACTTGCAATTTTATATTTGTAATATTGAAATTTGCAATGGTAGAATGGCCAGTATAGGTCTCATTAAAACTGATAGAAAATTGATTTCTTCTTTCACCGCCGCACATCCTGATTACAAGTTATCAATTATTTGACAAGTGTAGTTACTTACCTTATTTCTTTTACATAGTCAAGAATTTGGTTGAAGTTGGTTTTCCTTCCTACAGTGTCTCTCCATGCAGCACCCATGCAAAAACGAGTACTACCACCCTCCTTTGCCTGCAAATGGACGTGAAGATGTTCATATGTTACAAGAAAGCATACCACATGCATTAGCGAAATAAGAAAATAGAAAAATCAAATTCAAACATTTTTGTTGCACCAGTTTTCCGAGAGTGAAGGCCAATCACTTCCATATAATATTAGAGAAGAGCAATATATAAGGTGTCCTAATTAATAAGCTAAAGCATAAATAATTAGATAAGGTATACAAACAGACTATATAGACCTGTTTTGTTATATGTTTCCAAATCACACCCAAAACACTGTATTATGTAAAAATTCAAGTTCCATAAAATATTAAACTTTTTTTTAGTTTTAAAAAAAACAAAAAAAAAAAGGTCCGCATTTTAAGATAATGTGGGAGTCCGGATAAGAACCGGACCCTACAAATGATAACAGTTACTCGATTATTGATACACAATTGTCTCACATCCCTATTGGCAGCCTCAATCTCAATGTGAAAGAGAAGAATTGTAACAAACAATCAACTTCTCAATATTCTAAACTTAAGGAAAGAAATCAGTAATCATCATCGGAAGAAGATAACTTGTACTTATCGCACAATAAAAAGCTCATAAAATGAAGAAGTCTGCACTCCTGGAAGGCAAGCCTTTCCAATATAAGGTCTAAGGTTGTGTTTGATAAAATTAAATGTTAAGATCTGAATAGTTTAGACATCTGAATAATATAGAGCATCTGTCTAAAATTGTATCTGAATGAAAAAATAGTGTTTGATAATAATTTTTATAAAATGTCTGAATAACACTATTTTACTATTTTAACCCTCCACCCATTATATTCAATTTCAGCAAAAAAAAATTCTCTATCTTCTTCCCTTCAGTGTTTCTTTTTGCTCTGAGCTTCTTCAATCCCAGAATTCTCAAACAATTCGATCAATCCCAGAATTCACAATCAATTAATATTAATTAATTATAACTCCCACCATTCCTTAAACACCATAATCAAGTTGCACCAAGCTAACCTTCCCCAAAATTCGATAGTCTCCATCTCGCTCTAATAGAAGGAACAGAGGAACTAGGGAGTTGAAAAATTCAAATCAAAAAAGAGAAAATTCGATCGTCCTGATGCTTGGGTCACAGCAGTTTGTAAGAAACTCTTTGAGTGGTGGCCTGGGTAATATATCATTTTTGCAGAGAGGAGATATCCAAATACAAAGAACTTGATCCGACAAATCGTCTAATGATTCTTAAAGCACTTTGCGAAATCCGAGCTAGTGTACTACAATTGCCTTGCCCAGTTTCATTTGTTTGATGTTATAGTTGTTATGCAAAATAGATTTCTGGAATATCATTTTTTCCTTTATTCACAAAATTGTTGTATACTACTTCCACTTCAGTGTTTTTCTACTGTCTTGTTACTAAGAATATCTTGTTACCAGTCTGGGTCTGGGTGATGGAGGAATTGAAGATGATGATGGTAATGGTGATATGTTGATCGATGGTGTCGTGGTGGCAGCTATGGAAATCGAAGAGAAGGGTGAGGAGGAAAAGGGTTATCATCGATTTGGGATCTGAAAATTGAAAAGGCAGAGGGATATAATAGGAATTTTGTAATATTGAAGAGGTTATTTTTGTCCAAAAATAACCAATTTCGTTCAGATCCACCTCTGA
The DNA here is from genome assembly GCA_020205605.1 of Panax ginseng. Lineage (NCBI taxonomy): Eukaryota > Viridiplantae > Streptophyta > Magnoliopsida > Apiales > Araliaceae > Panax > Panax ginseng. The sequence goes on along the minus strand of CM035139.1, from coordinate 83,700,458 downwards.
ATAGTATAGATTAATATTTGTCCCTTACCGATTAAGAGGCATTAAGAGGTAAAAAAAATTTTACCAAACATGTTTAGCCTCTGACAGAATCAGAGGTAGTTCTATTAAGAGGCAATAAGAGGTAATCAAACACAGCCTAAGACTCTAAGCTATCTTGTATGTTACTATCATGCTCATTTTCCACTTTATCCTCTAACCCCTCCCAAATAAAAATGAGGCATAAATAAAAGGTAGAAACATGAAAAGGAAAATAAATAAGAAAGAAAAAGAATTTTCTGGATCAATTATGTCACGTCATGTGTCTCAGTAGGGTAAACTTTAGCACCACAATAGTGAATATGCCTCGTATCATTTGGTTACTTTTTGGGGCCCAACTATCCCGAATTTGCCAATTTCTTATCACACTTATAGCAACCATAAAAAAGTTCAATTGCAACATATAAAAAGAAAATAATTATGATAATTAAGCGTATTTAAACGTCACAAAATATTACAAGAAGCTTCACCTTTTGAGCTGCCTGAAGAACAGCATCCTTGTTCATAAGCTTTTGCGCTTTCACTCCAGTATCATACCTAGAGGACTGAGGACAATATGAACAATCCTCACTACATCCCCCAGTCTTAATAGATAGAAGAGTACATTGCTGCACTTCCCTAAAGTTATGAGCATGTCTATGAACTTGAGCCTATAATTAGAATGAAACCGACTTTAAATCAACAAGTATTAAAGTAAAGTAAAAGTATCAATAAATGAGAATATAGATAAAGACACAAAAAGTATAATATGACTAAGAACAACACAATGTTACTAATAGCAGTAATGTAATCTGCTTTTGCATACAACAGAATTCATACGCTCGACCTCGACCTATAAAGATTTTTAAAAAGCCTGCAAACAAGCTTAAAGTTAAATATAAAGCTTGGTGAATTTAACCATTATAAACTGATGAACACTACACAATTATAGTGTACAACATGGTAGCGGGCTTCATGAACACGCTCTTCTATAGCCAATGATGGTGCCGGTACGTAACCTCACACAACCCATCTGAAGGCTGGAAGCACCAGCTCATTGAGAGAACGATCATGGTAAAATAATCATGTTAGACATTCTGAGTAAATTTTTAATCTTTTTAAGCTTAAAAATATTCCAAGCATCGCCAAAAGCACTATTGATTAACAGATTTTTTGAAATACTCACTCCATCCATTCATCAGAGTACCCTCTTAAACTTTTTTTATGATTGTTAACATTTTACTAGGAAACACTTGCACGTAATTTTCAATCATCTTTGGACTAAAAAAAACAATGTCCTCATTTGATATAGAAATTAAAGGCTTTAAATTTTCTATTCAAAATAAATCATAAAGGAAAATTATGTTCAAGTGCAATCTTTCTCCAAATATGATAATAAAAAAAAAAGTCAAATAGGAATTCGTTATGCAGAGCGAAGAATAATAATAGTCTAATTAGAAGGCATATAAAGAAAGATAACTAAGCAAAGCTCCAATCCCACAATGTACAGTTAGATACAGGAGGTGATACTAACAAGGCAAAAGTATGGAGAGAAGGTAATTATTTTGTTTTAGAACCTTATCAAATGATTTTTCATCCTATTTTAATGATAGAGGTACATTTGGCAAAAAAAACAAAAAAATTACCATGTCTCCATACTTTTTGCCCTGTTAATAGCGGAGGGTGATATACACATTGAACACATTGTGCAAATAGATTATACAGTTCTCTTTAATGGGTTTCTCTTTTTGTGCTCAATTATCGTAAAAACAGAGGAAAGTACTATTATGCTACAGAAATCTGGACATTTTCAGTTCAAGAAATATGTGACTAGACAGCATCAATAGAACTGGATCAATCAATAGAAAAATTATTAATAATAACAATAATAATAAAAAAAAAATATTATTATAATATATATATATATATATATATATATGTGTGTGTGTAAATAAAAATAAATAAATAAACACTCCTCTACAATTTTCCTTAATGGGTTTCTCTTTTTTATGCCCAATTTTCTTCAAAAAGAAAATGCTAATAACAACAGTAAACCCAAAAACAAATACCAAGTAGACAGCATTCATAGTACTAGTTCAACCAATAAAAAACCCATCTCTCCTCCACAATTTTCCTTGCTGGGTTTCTCTTTTTATGCCCAATTTTCATCAAAATCAAAAGAAAAAGGATAAAAATAACATCAAACCCAGAAAAAGAGAGAGATGGAGAGTGTACGGACCCCGTGAAAGAGAAGATCGAGAAGTGGAGAATCATAAACGGACTTGATTTCGTCTCGGGTCCAATCGTTTCTGGGTCCTTCCCTAATGGTTCTCTCTGCTTCAACTGCCGCTGCCGAAACTGAAGATGAAGTGGAGTAATTGTAGACTGAGTACGGGTGAAGGAAGATTGATGAACATGGCCGTCCATTCCCACGGATTGATCTGATCAAAATCATCTTTTTCAGCTTATATGTATGCGAATGTATATGAATGTATGTATTGAGAGTTGGAATTCAGTCAGATAACTGAGAAATGAAGCAACTGAATGCAAGGTTTAAGCAGAACACTATTTCTCTACCCAAAGAAGTTTAGACAGCGGACAAACCAAGAAGAAAATATAAAAGAGGACATGCGGAACCCAATTTTTGTGAGTGTTTTTGTAGGTTTTTTATTATTATTATTATTTAATTGGAAAGTAATATTTTCTTGTAAATATGATGTTTTTTTACATTATATGCAAGACCCATTCATTATTCTTGTAAAAGAAATTATATGAAAATATTGGAAGTATTTTTCATTTTTTAACGTAAAAGAACAAATTTGTGAGCTTTGAAAGAAAAAATTTCAAAAAAAATCGTGAAAAACAAATGTTAATTACTTTTTTGTATTTTAGAAATTTTATTGATACTAACATAAAATGACCAAATATTCTTAAAATTGTCTTTATATAATCACAAATGTTAACATTATCATATATACTAATAAACTAACATTTTCTTATATTTAAAAGTGGATATAAACAAAAAAATATATATTTTATATTTACAAATTTTATAAATGAAACTCAATTTGTAGAAGGGAGGGGATATTATGTGGACCTTTTGATTTTTGCCTAGACAATCACATGTAAATATAAATGCATTCAATGGTTAGGTTTTACAGTCTTACTACAAGAATAAAGTTAGAAATCTCAAATTTAATTTTGGTCTGAATATTTTAATAATATTTTGTGACAAAAGTGCCCACCAATATAATAATGACACTTTTTGAGACTCAAAATTTAAAAGTCCTACCTGACATTACCCTTTGGTACATATAGTCATGTAGAGCTTGGAAGAATGGAAGACTGGAAGAAGATGAGTAGTGCCATTATAGGAAACTAGGGAATTAAACTTGATTCACCTTTACCTAAATGAGGTCCCAAATCTTATGAAGAACACTCCTATATTAAAGCAATATTGTTAAGTATCATTAAAGGAATCAAAATTAGATACTCAAATTGTTGTGTTCCATTTTGGGAGACTAAAAAAGTGGTTACCAACTTTCCAGATATAAAAGAGATGTTTATTATATGGGGAAGAAGAAAAACTAAATGAACATCAAAGATTCTCCTACAACTAGTAAATACAAAAAGTCCAATCTTAAAAAAAAGTAGGAGAAATTAGAACATAATATTCAGAACTTTAGCAGACAAAATAGCAATTCAGGGAGATCTTCTAAAGAATTTTATCCTTATCTTGTTCTTGTCCCTGTAAAAATCACTAATGAATTCCGGCAACTAGCACAAGTTTCACGGATACTATCCTTAGATCTTTTGAACGTCAGCTGCTTCAAAAACGGACTCCTCTTCTAGTCTCCCCGTGCCCAAGAGTGAGAACCCACACAATGAGCTCTGGCTATTCTTCGAGCATCATCCTCTTTCTGTGTTTTCGAGGTAGCATATTTCGTTCTAGATCAAAAGCATACGATCTAGTATGATAATTAGATCGATTGCAGGCACATGTTCCCAGAACAGATACAGCATTTGCTCTCGTTAGTCCCTGGTCACCGACAGCCACCTCAAAAGATGTTAAGTAGCGACTAGCAAGATTATTACAATATGGAAAAAAAATCCAGAAAACCAACACCACCAAATGCCAACTCGAAACATAAAATTTAGACTCCAAACATGTTTCTCTAGTTCCAGCAGCATTTCTTATGGATGCTTTTATAGCCATGTATATGCCTGGGCTCAAGTCTCGGTTCAATAATTTTGTTTTAACTTCAAAAACAGGGTCAATGCAAAAAAAAGGTTGCAATCTTGAGAGCTGAGATATAAATTCAGGATATAAATTCATATGCCTGAATATACATTTATATGCCTTTTCCCATTTTGTATATACAAAAGATGAGTCAATAGGATTTTCTATATACAAATGATGAATGAACAAGGTTTTGCAAAGTCCCACTTAACAGCCACGTGTCATCCTGCGAGGTTACAAAAATATTCAAGAAGATGATATTGAAGCTCAGGTTGTTGCAGAATAAAGGAGTAAACAAACCTGAGTAGGAGATAACTAAAGAGCAATTGCAGATGCCTCCAAATGTAATTTAACTTTGTTAATGTTTTCTCAAAGACCTCAGATTAATTCCAAGCTCTTCTCATTGTGCCGATGCCACATTCCCACCTGATAAAGCAATGCTTAAATTATATCTTTAAAACATGGTTTAAATATATTTTACCACCCTAAAATATTACTCTTTTCCACTTCGATGATTCACGTTTTAATTTTGTCAATTAGATGAGTAAACTACTAATTTTTATCAATTTTGTCCAAAGTCACTTGACACGTCAAAAATTGACGACGTGTCCTCCTGAGTGGAGCCATGTTCAGCTAATGTGTATTTAAAAAAAAATATTTCTACCATTATATTAATTTAAATTGTTTAATCAAGGGTAAATTTGGAAAACCTCCAAAGCTTTGAAAATCCGGTGGAATTACTCTGTTTAGAGAGCCAGATTATGACTAGATTTTCATTGAAGAGATTAAAGACAATCGGGAGGGAGGGATCTAATGCATATTCATCGATGGTAGATTTGATGAGTAGGTTTTATACCTATGAATCCGATATTATTAAACTTAATTATTGTTATCTTTAAGTGTTTTTATTATCTTTTTATGTGTTTATTTCTTGTAGGTTGGAGCTGGAGAGACAAATTGGTCTTAGAGAGAAAAAGATCAAAAATCATTAAAATTAGAGTTGGGTGTCATTTTTGTAAATACGTGGTCCTGACCAAGTGCCTGTGCACTTGAATTTGTACTAGGTTGGGCGCTCATGCACAATCAAAGTTGGATTTTTCTACTGTTGAGTTGTTTTTGAAGCCAATTAGGAATCTTGATGAGGGTTGGGACCAATACAAATAGGAAAAGACTTCAGAAAGGAGATTATCAAGAGATTTGCAGAGAGAACGAGGAGGCTAAAGATCAAGTGGAGGATAAGGAGCAATCTGACAAGTTCTTCTAATCTTTTCTCGAATTCTTATATTTGTAATTACCTGAGATGTCTGGATTATTAATTTGGATAATGTTTTCCTTTATTATCATGAACTAAATTTTAATTAAGATTGCAACGGAACTTGGTATGTATTTTAAATTAAATCTTTCCATTGAATGAAAGTTGGTTTTTATTGAATTATTTATTATATCTTGCATTTATTGATTAATTGTTTGGTCAACAATTACTGTGATAATCTATATAAAATTGGAAGATGAAATATAGATTTAGATCTGGATATAATAACATTTGTTCATATAATCTGAATAGGGTTAATATGATTAGCATGTAGGATAAGAATATACCTATGTGTCTTTTGTATCCATTAAAAGAATGAATTTGTGCGAAAAACCCTAATTAACTTGATTCACATAGGAATATAGTGAGTTGATTGACTAGGATGTTCCTTGTAATTTTGTGTCTTAAAAATCGAATTTCGGAGGATTTGTTCACTAGTCTTTGGAAGAAGCGCGCGAGTACTATAAAACATTCTTAAATAATAATTCATATTAATTAATTAATTTAAATGAGAAGTAAATTGATTCAAATGAAATATCAAGAGAAGTTATAATCTTAACCTGTTAAATCTGCAGTTACTCGTGAGACTCTGATCTTAATTATTAGTTTTGTTAAGTTTAATTTCAGTCCATAAACAATATTTCGTAGTTTAAAATAAGATTACTTGCATTGAAATTAGTAATTGATAAATATTAGTCTATTCCCTCGTAAGAACGATATCCTTGCTTGTTGAATATTACGAACGAACACGTATAATTACGTGTTAAATGCTATTAAGAAATTAGACAACAAGTTTTTGGCGCCGTTGCAGGCACTAGACGTATAGTTTACACACAAGTATACGCATTCGTATGCAATATTCAGCAAACAAAGATATCGTTCCCACGAGGAAATAGATTAAACTTTATCAATTATCAATTCCAATGCAATTAATCCTATTTTAAACTACGAAATATTGTTTGTGATTTGAAAAATTAAAATTAACAAAACTAATGACTAAGATCAAAGTTCACAAGATTAATGCAGATTTAACATGTTAAGATTACAAATTCCCTTGGTATTCCATTTAAATTAATTTACTTCCCATTTAAATCAATTAGTTAATATGAATCATTATCCAAGAATGTTTTATAGTACGCACTTCTTCTTCTAAAGACACGTGAACAAATCCTCCTAAATTCGATCTTTAGGACACAGAATTACAAGAAACACCCTAGGCAATCAACTCACTATATTCCTATGTGAATCAAGTTAATTAGGGTTTTACGCACAAATTCTTTCAATGGATACAAAAGACACAGGTATATTCCTATTCTATATGCTAATCATATTAACCCTAATCAGATTATAAGAACGGGTATTATCATAACCAGATCTTAATCTATACTCCATCTTTCAATTTTATATAGATTATCATAATAATTGTTGGTCAAACAATTAATCAAGAAATGCAAGATATAATAAATAATTCAATAAAAACCAACTTTCATTCAATGGGAAGGTTTAATTTAAACTACATACCAAGTTCCATTGCAATCTTAATTAAAATTTAGTTCATGATAATAAGGGAAACATCATCCAGATTAATAATCCAAACATCCCGGATAATTACAAAGGATAAAACTAGAAAAGAGAAGAAGAAACTCTGAATTTGCTTCCAAACTCTCTCATTGAACTTCAGCCCTTGCACTCCTCCTTTGTGTTTTCCTTCGTTGTTCTCTCTGCAATTGACTTGATAAATTCCTCGATACGTCTTTTCTGAAGTCTTCTCCTATTTGTATTAGTCCAAAACCCTCCTTCAGATTCTTGTTTGGCTTCGAAATCAAATTAGCAGCAAAGTTTAGCAACATTGAGCGTGCATGAGCGCCTAGGCGCTCAACCTAGTACAAATCCAAGCGCCTAGGCGCTTGACTAGGACACCAGAATTACAAAAATGCCATCCAACTTAATTTTAATAATTTTTAATCCAAATAAAAAGATACTAGAAACACTCGGAGATAACAATAATTAAGTTTAATAATACCGAATTTGCAGGTATAAAACTCACCCATCAAATACCCCCAAACTTAATTAATTACTTGTCCCCAAGCAATGCAACAATGCAAATGCAACATATCTATATGCCTACGAATCCAGCCATCAATCAATATGAAATCAAACAAATATACCTTAGAGGTATCAACAATATATTCAAACAATACAACCAAACAAGACAATTCAATAACTCATACCAATCCGTAAATCAAAGCATGTTATTACTGATGCAGTGTGTGTGCTTAACAACCATTAAAATCAACTACAGTTCAAATACATTGCATAATATGCTTCTTAGAGGGGAAAAATACAATTCTAACTCAAGAAATTTTGTAAGCAAGTTAAGCTCCAGCTAAAACTACACAATCACCAAATTCAGAGTCAATACGGGATTTATTTCTTCTTTTATTTGCTCACGAGGGAATTTTTACTCTTTCTCGTGTTTACACTCGACTTTGACATGTCTAGTTCTCTTGGGCTTTTCAATGTTACCCATGTAACGAGCTTTCGACCAACGACTCCCAAACCAGATGATTTTAAGGCGCTGGGTGTAGAGACATCTCTAAGGGCTTACTTACTCCAGTAACAAAGGCCACAGAACGAAACTAGTCAACGTGTTTATTCATATGATTTTTTCCCTGGATTTTCTATTTTTTTTTCTTATTTAAATATCTCATATTTTCCCTCAAACTTGAGTTTTTGTGTCATTCTAGCTTTTACTACAAGTTTACCGATTTCCCTTCATTAAAACCAAGATTTCCCCCTAGAAGACAATTATGCGATCACTTAAACTAAGTTGATCAAAATGGTCAACCTAACGTGCTATCTTGTTACATCAGTTTCAAACAGGATAAGATTTATATCATGACACGACACTACATTCATATCTCAGTTGTAATATTGTTCAAATGTATACGCGATCCCAATCTCATCATTGGCCAAGTCAAACTCACACTAACTAACATGCTCGGATTCATGCATTTTTTTTTTTTAGAAATTAGAATGACAACTACATGCAAAACTACAAGATGAATGAATTATGCTAAATGAATCCAAATACTAAATGAATGCAACTAAATGATTGCAATACAACTAGAAGAATGCACCCCAAACTTAACATATGCAATGTCCTCATTGTATATAGAAAAAACCATAAGAAATTAGGTACTGAGGACTTCCCTGAAAGATCGAAGCCTTGCTCCTCGTCAGCATCCTCTGCTTATTCTTCATCAACCTCATCCTCATGGGGTAAGTCAGTCGGGGGTACACGGACAAGGGTTGAGGTGGTCGGAATTAGTAAGGAGCGCCTGCTGGATTCATGCGGTTGAACATTTCTATGAATGATGCATTACAGTTCTGATATATCTCCGCTTGTCGCTGAGCCAGTCTATTCTGCTTCCTATCCACCCGGTCAAAACCCTACTGAATTTGGGTAGCCACCATGTCAATCCGTCTAGTTTGATGTCTCAATTCTCGACGAATATCCTCAAAAAAATTTGGTGCTGGCACGTAACTCTCGGCTGCAGTAGGATTGTCATTTGACTGTTCATTAGGCTCGTCAACAGGATCTGGAGGCACAATAATGAAACCTAATCCTCTCAGGTGTGGTTTACCCCCAACCCATACCTTGTACTTTTTTAAAATTGAATGGTTAATTGGAGCTAAAGGAGGTTTTCTTGCTTCCTTGGCTTCCCACTTTACTCCAACTTGTTGACATAGTCCAGTAATCAAAGATGGATGAGACAGTACACCTGAAGTCCCTCCTTGAATTGCTCTGTCGATTGAATCATGTATAACATGACCCACATCTATAGTTTTTCCTTTTGCAATGTAGAAAAGCAGCGCTGCCCGTTATTTATGACATCACTCATAGCCTACACGGCATTAACTTGGCACAAATAAAGGCATGTCATGCTTTCCCGTAACTACTTAGTGCGGATGCAGGAAAAGGAACTGCTTCTTGCTGATCTGTTAGTTTTCATTTTGTTCCAGGTACACACAATGCTTGAATGACCTCACTATAATCCAGCTCATGCTCTAGATATTGCATGTAGCCATTACCAGGTATTCTGTCCAAGCCGTAGTAAACATTTATTGTCGTGAAACTGACCTCCACTAATTTTTCGCAAATCCAAACCATGTTACCGACAACCTCTTTTGCATTGGCGTAGAATTCCTTAACAATTTTTATGACCGAAAGATTCGATTGAGCTGTAAAATTCACCCATCTTCTGCTTCTAATCATTTGTAGTAACTTACATCTTCTGCTTCATAGTATATCTTAGTTTAGGGTTTTAGTATAAGTCGTAATATCCTTGCAAACAAAAACTGAGAATTGAAGTTTGATATGTAGGTTGAAAGCATGGAAGACGCACAAAATCCACCAAGTCAGGCACAAGAGCCTAGGCGCCCAAACCATGCACAAAACAAGCGCCTAGGCGCTCAAATGCAGAACACTCAACAATCCACAAGCGTCTAAGCGCTCACTCCATGCCCATTCCAAGCGCCTAGGAGCTACACCTGACCAACACGTTCTGTCTTCAAGCGCCTAGGCGGTCAATCCCATACAAAATCAAGCGCCTAGGCGCTCCTGCCCAGACTTTGAAAAAAATAATTTAAGCCCTAATCGGGCATCACTCCTTTCAACCCAAATCAAACTATTTTTTCTTCCTACACCACGTAAAACTCATACTTCCCTTTCCTCAGTGCTAGTACGTCCGAAAGGTATCACAATTGGCTTTCTGGTAAAACGCTAATTTTTGAGCCTGGATTATTGTCGCAGAAGATGGGGAGTTATTACAAATGATTGGAAGCGTAAGATGGGTGAATTTTACATCTCAATCGATCCGTCTTATAAAAATTGTTAAGGAATTCTCATGATGTAAAAGATGTTGTTTCAGAATACGATTTGGGTTCATGGAAAATTAGTGGAGGTCGGTTTCACGACAATAAATGCTTACTACGCCTTGATGAATACCCGTAATGGCTACATGCAATATCTAGAGCACGAAATTTGGATTATAGTGAGGTCATTCAAGCATCATGTGTACTTGAACAAAATGGAAATTAATGAATCGAAAGCGCGCTTTTTTTCCGCATCCGCACTAAGTAGTTACGGAAAGCATAATACGACTTTATTTGTGTCAAGTCGATGCCGTGTAGTATATGAAAGTGATGTCATAAATCAACGGGTAGCGTTTTTTTCGCATTGCAAAAGGAAAAAACTATAGATGTGGGTCGTTATACATGATTCAATCGACAAAGGCAATTCAAGAAGGATTTTTAGGTGGACCGCCATCCATCTTTGATTCTTGGACTATGCCAACAAGTCGGAGTAACGGGATAATGAGGAAGCTAGACAACCTCCTTTAGCCCCAATCGACCACTTTCGGCTATAAAAAGTACAAGTTATGGGTTGGGGTAAATCACACCCGAGAGGATTAGGTTTCATTATTGTTCCTCCGGATCCTCGACGACGAACCTAATGAACAAATGACAATCCTACGAGCAATGGGAGTTACGGCCACCACCGAATTTTTTCGAGGATATTCACGAGAATCGAGACATCAAACTAGGACGGATTTGACATGGTGGTACCAAATTCAAATAGGGTTTCGACCGGAGTGGATAGGAAGCGCATTGATCGCTTTCAACGGCAATGCTTTAGATATATCGAACTGTAATGCATCATTCATAGAGATGTTCAACCGCATGAATCCAAAGAAAAGCCCTCCTTACCAATTCCACCACCTCCACCTCCACCCTTGTCCTGTGCATGTACTTCATCGACTAACCCCCGAGGATGAGGTCAAGAAGAAGAAGCGAGAGGATCTTGTGAGAGAAGGCTTCGATCTTCAGTGGAAGTCCTCAATACCTAATTTCTTATGTTTTTTTTTATATACAATGAGGACATTGCATATGTAAGTTTGAGGGTGCATTCTTCTAGTTATATTGCAATCATTTAGTTGCATTCATTTAGTATTTGCATTCGTTTAGCATAACTCATTCATCTTGTAGTTTTGCATGTAGTTGTCATTCTAATTACTAAAAAAAAATGCATGAATCCGAGCATGTCAGTTAGTGTGAGTTTGACTTGGCCAATGATGAGATTGGGATCGCGTATACATTTGAACAATATTACAACTGAGACATGAATGTAAAGTGTCGTATCATGATGTAAATCTTATCATGTTTGAAACCGATAACCAGATTGATATAGCATGTTAGGTTGATCATTTTGATCAAATTAGTTTTAAATGATCGCATAATTGTCTTCTTAGGAAATCTTGGTTTTAATCGAGGGAAATCGGAAACTTATAGTAAAAGCTAGGATGAATGAAACTCACGTTTTGGGGGAAAATATAGAGATTTTTAAATAAGAAATAAAAAAAAATAGGAAATCAAAAAATCTCATGTTTGGGGGGAAAATATGAGATTTTTAAATAAGAAAAAAAAAATAGAAAATCCAGAAAAATCCATATAAATAAACATGTCGACTAGTTTAGTTCTAGCGCTTAACTTGTGACATTTGTTACCGTGAGAAGCATAATGTAAGCCTAATGGTTGCTAAAGACACGACACCACCATCGCATCCGGACACCCACAAAATAATAAAGCTTATGCGTATTTAATATTACCAAGAATCTGCTCATATTATTTTGTCGAACTCACACATGGAGAGAGATCGCTGTTGGAATTTGGAGATTTCGTGAATCCAATGAGTAAAAAAATCTATTCGCCAGTTCCATTGTTTGATTTGGGAAACTCCTGAAAGTAAACAAAGAACAACACGAGCTTGAAGTTGATATCCTAACAAGAAGAAATACACGAATATTGAATGCCAAAGCTGTATATCTAAAGAACCATCCACGAGAAAACATCATCGGAGATATAAACAAGGAATAACAAGAGGAGGTTCGCAAAATCAATGTGCATTTTTGCATTCTATCACAGCCGAGCCAAAGAATGCTAAGAAGCTATCTTAAGATCAAAGTTGGCTATAGCAATGCTGTATCTAGATCAACAATTTGAGCGATGCTGATCCGGGAACATGCCCCCTCTGAGTTTCCATCATTGGAACAAAGTGGATATTCGAATAAGCAGTGAGCATGGACAATCACCGTAATAAAGCAAGGCAGATCTCAAGGATCTGAATCAACAAGAAGGATTGATCACGAAGTTTTCAATTGAACTAGAAGTCCATCGCATCTTGTTAGCATTTGCTAGTCTACATGTAGTTCACATCTATCAAATGGATGTGAAGCGCCTTTCCTCAACGGATACATCAAGTCTGCTTTTTACTATGTCACGTAATTTTTACTACAAGACTATGACCTAAAAATGTGCAAGCACCATCGGTACTTTTTCTATCAATTTGACATCCTCGCATAGTCAAGATCCTCGAATAGCCCATTAGTTCAAAATGATTGCAAATTGATAAAATAATCCCAAATTGATTGTATCACTTCCAAAATCAACAACCGTGGAAAAATGTAGACTTTCCTTTACAAAGGACGGTAACAATCCTATGTCTCATTTATGCCTAAATTAGTGTAAACTGTTGTACTAATTCCAGATACGCTCTAGTGGGGGAAAGAGCATAGCAGTAAATACCACAAGAAATGAAATTTTTTTCCAAAGAAGAATTTTTGAAATAAAACAAATCCATAATTTTTTCATAAACAAACTGTTTAGTAGCAATAGAGGTTTTGAAGCGGGCTTCAAAACTCCTCGAATTCTCAAAGAAATTGTTCGCAACCTAAGTAGCAGAGAAAGGGTTTACCAGATTAGATGGCGACTCTAGTTGAGGAAAAGAAGTCTCCGAACCAGGAGATTGTGGGGATTTCTTTAGGAAAGAAAAGTGGAATCAGACCCGTCGGAATCGTCGGAAGAAACATGAACAGATGACTGGCGAGGTTGTCTCTTGGACTTCTTTGGTGATCTCATAGTATAAGGAGATCGTGGATGATTTTCTTTTTTGATTGTGATGTCACATGATCGTTTGTTGGCCCGAGTCTTCATTATAGTTGTGGAAATTAGAGCGTTGAAGAACAGTAGAGAAATTTCCGAGTGTATGTGAAAATAGAAGGCGCTGTGTTTAATAGGGAAGAGTTAGACGCCGAACAGACTTCTTTGAAAAGATAAACAACCCTCAGCTCTTGCCTTTTCAAATTTCAAAACCCATAATGATATCTACAGTGAATTGTGCCAAATAGATACGTCTCCCTTAGTCTCCTAAGCATGAATGATAATGTTTATCAATGTAACACATTTAAAATAATAACATGCAGATATACTGTAAATATGTAAATATGAGATATTTTATGCATGAACTATTTTAGTACGTGATCATTTTATACCATGCACATTCCAAGTTCTCTTCTTAACAGGCTTTCTTCAGTTAAGGGTTTGGTAAAAATGTCAGCCAATTGTTTCTGTTGGAATAAAAATTAATTTAATTAATCCTTTTAAAACAATATCCCTTAGAAAATGATACCTAACCTCTGTGTTTTGTGCGTGAATGCAAAACAGGATTTTTTGATATGTCAATAGTACTAGAATTATCACAGTAAATAGGCACACTATCACATAAAACATCAAAATCACATAGGGTTTGTTTTAACCATAAAATTTGACAGCAACAACTCCCTGCAGCTAGATATTCTCCTCAGTGGTTGATAAAGCAACTTAAATCTGCTTTTTACTATGCCACGTAACAAGACTATGACCTAAAAATGTGCAAGCACCACTGGTACTTTTTATATCAATTTGACATCCTGCATAGTCAGCATAGCCCATTAGTTCAAAATGATTGCAAATTGGATAAAATAATCCCAAATTAATTGTACCACTTAAATATTTAAAAATTCTTTTAACAGCTTGTAAATGGGATTCTTTAGGTTTTACTTGAAAACGCGTGTACATGTACAAACACTATACATAATATCTGGTCTAGATGCAGTTAAATATAATAAACATCCAATCATACCTCGATATTTAGTTACTTCCACATCTATACCTTTTTCGTCAGACGTAAGCTTTATTGAAGTGTTCATCGGTGTAGCCTTTGAGTTTGACCCTTCAAAACCAAACCTTTTGAGTAGCTCTTTTGTATATTTGGTTTGATGGATGAATATACCTTCCTTTGTTTGTTTGATTTGAAGTCCCAAAAGTAGTTGAGTTCTCCCATTGACTCATATCGAACTCCTCAGTATGCACTTAAAAACCACTCACAAAAAAGAAATCATTACTAGCACCAAAAAATTATATCATCTACATATATTTGTACAATAATAATATCTTAATTTTCATGCCTTATAAATAATGTAAATCAATTTTCCTCTAATAAAACCATTTGAAAGTAAATACTTACTCAACCTTTCGTACCAAGCCCTCGAGCCCGCTTTAGTTCATGAGAGCTTTCTTGAGCTTGGTAGACATGGTTCGATACCTCTCATGTTCAAATCTAGGAGGTCGCTTTTACATATACCTCTTCATTGATGTATCCGTTGAGGAAGGCGCTCTTTACATCCATTTGATAGAGTGTGAACTTCTTGTAACAAGCAAATGCTAACAAGATGCGGATGGACTCTAGTCTAGCGACTGGGGCGTAAGTTTCTTCGTAATCAATCCCTTCTTGTTGATTGTATCCTTGAGATACTAGCCTTGCTTTGTTACGTGTGATTGTCCCATGCTCATCAAGCTTATTCTTGAATATCCACTTTGTTCCAATGATGGAAACATCTTTAGGAGGGGGCATAAGTTCCCAGACTTGGCATCGTTCAAATTGTTGAAGTTCGTCTAGCATTGCTATTAGCCAACTTTGATCTAGGATAGCTTCCTTAGCATTCTTTGGCTCAACTTGTGATAGGAATGCAAAAAATGCACATTGATTTTGCAATCCTCTCCTTGTAGTGATTCCTTTGTTTATATCTCCAATGATGTTTTCTGGTGGATGGTTCTTGAGATATCTCGCAGTCTTTGGCATTTGCACATCATGTATTTCTTCTTGTTGGGGGATATCAACTTCAAGCTCGTGTTGTTCTTTGTTTCACTTCTTGTGAGTTTCCCAAATCAGCTTGCTGGATTTGTCCATTCGGCTTGCTGAATAGATTTTTCTAGTTTGCTGGATTCACAGAAATCTCCAAATTTCCAACATCCTCATCTCTTTCTTTTGGAAGATCATTGTGAGTTCCATTAAATGTAATATGAACAGATTCTTCAACACATAGCTTGTCAATATTAAATACACGATAAGCTTTACTATTTTGTGAATAACCCATACCAATCCATAAATCAAAGTCTGTTATTACTGATGCAGGGTGTCTGTGCTTAGCAACCATTAAAATAAACTACAGTTCAAATACATCGCATAATATGCTTCTTAGAGAAAAAAACACAATTTTAACTTTAAAAACTCAGTTCACAAGTTAAGCGCTAGATAAAACTACGTGATCACCAAATTCAGAGTAAATACGGGATTTATTTCTTCTTTTCTTTGCTCACGAGGGCATTTATGCTCTTTCTCGTGTTTACACTTGACCGTGCAACGTCTAGTTCTCTTAGGCTTTTCAATATTACTCATGTAACGAGCTTTCGACCAACGACTCTCAAACCAGATGGTTTCAGGGCGCTGGGTGTAGAGACATCCTTAAGGGCTTACTTACTCCAGTAACAAATGTCACAGAACTAAACTAGTCAACATGTTTATTTATATGGATTTTTTTCCTGGATTTCCTATTTTTTTTATTTCTTATTTAAAAATCTCATATTTTCCCCCAAACATGAGTTTTTGCGTCATCCTAGCTTTTACTATAAGTTTACCGATTTCCCTCGATTAAAACCAAGATTTCCCCCAAGAAGACAATTATGCGATCATTTAAAACTAATTTGATCAAAATGATCAACCTAACATGCTATCTGGTTACATCAGTTTCAAACATGATAAGATTTACATCATGATACGACACTACATTCATGTCTCAGTTGTAATATTGTTCAAATGTATACGCGATCCCAATCTCATCATTGGCCAAGTCAAACTCACACTAACTGACATGCTCGGATTCATGCATTTTTTTTTAGTAATTAGAATGACAACTACATGCAAAACTACAAGATGAATGAGTTATGCTAAACGAATGCAAATACTAAATGAATGCAACTAAATGATTGCAATATAACTAGAAGAATGCACCCTCAAACTTACATATGCAATGTCCTCATTGTATATAAAAAAAAACATAAGAAATTAGGTATTGAGGACTTCCCTGAAAGATCGAAGCCTTACTCCTCGTCAGCATCCTCTGCTTCTTCTTCTTCAACCTCATCCTCAGGGGGTTAGTCAGTCGGGGGTACACAGACAAGGGTGGAGGTGGAGGTGGTGGGAATTGGTAAGGAGGGACTGCTGGATTCATGCGGTTGAACATCTCTATGAATGATGCATTACAGTTCTGATATATCTCCGCTTGTCGTTGAGCCAGTCTATTCTGCTTCCTATCCACCCGGTCAAAACCCTGCTGAATTTGGGTAGCCACCATGTCAATCCGTCTAGTTTGATGTCTCAATTCTCGACGAATATCCTCGAAAAAATTCAGTGGTGGCCCGTAACTCCCAACTGCAGTAGGATTGTCATTTGTTCATTAGGTTCGTCAGCAGGATCTGGAGGAACAATAATGAAACCTAATCCTCTCGGGTGTGATTTACCCCCAACCCATAACTTGTACTTTTTTATAACCGAGTGGTCAATTGGGGCTAAAGGAGGTTGTCTAGCTTCCTCATTATCCCACGTTACTCCAGCTTGTTGGCATAGTCCAGTAATCAAAGATGGATGAAGCAGTCCACCTAAAATCCCTTCTTGAATTGCACTGTCGATTGAATCATGTATAACCTGACCCACATCTATAGTTTTTCCTTTTGCAATGCAGAAAAGCAACGCTACCCGTTGATTTATGACATCACTCATATGCCTACACGGCATCAACTTGACACAAATAAAGTCATGTTATGCTTTCCCGTAACTACTTAGTGCGGATGCAGGAAAAAGAACTGCTTCTTGCTGATCTGTTAATTTCCATTTTGTTCCAAGTACACACAATGCTTGAATGACCTCACTATAATCCAGCTCGTGCTCTAGATATTGCATGTAGCCATTACCAGGTATTCTGTCCAAGACGTAGTAAGCATTTATTGTCGTGAAACTGACCTCCACTAATTTTCCGCGAACCCAAATCATGTTACCGACAACATCTTTTACATTGGCGTAGAATTCCTTAACAATTTTTATGACCGACGGATCGATTGAGATGTAAAATTCACCCATCTTCTGCTTCCAATCATTTGTAATAACTCCCCATCTTCTGCGACAATAATCCAGGCTCAAAAATTAGCGTTTTACCAGAAAGCCAATTGTGATACCTTTCGGACGTACTAGCACTGAGGAAAGGGAAGTATGAGTTTTACGTGGTGTAGGAAGAAAAAATAGTTTGATTTGGGTTGAAAGGAGTGATGCCCGATTAGGGCTTAAATTATTTTTTTCAAAGTTCAGGTGAGCGCTGGTAACGCTTGATTTTGTATGGATTGACCGCTTTAGGCGCTTGAAGATAGACGTGTTGGTGTGTAGCTCTGGCGCGCTGGAATGGGCATGGAGTGAGCGCCAGACGCCAGGATTGTTGAGTGTTACGCATTTGGCGCTTAAAGCGCTTGTTTTGTCATGGTTTGGGCGCTTAGCTCTTGTGCACGACTTGGTGGATTTTGTCGTCTTCCATGCTTTCAACCTACATATCAAACTTCAATTCTCAGTTTTTGTTTGCAAGGATATTACGACTTATACTAAAACCCTAAACTAAGATAAAATATACCGTTAACTAAACTAACATGCTAAAATAAAAGAAATTAATCATAGTATATCTTAGTTTAGGGTTTTAGTATAAGTCGTAATCTCCTTGCAAATAAAAACTGAGAATTGAAGCTTTGATATCGAGTTGTTAAGCATGGAAGACGACAAAATCCACCAAGTCAGCCCCAGCGCTAAGCGCCTAAACTCAGATAAAACAAGCGCTAGCGCCAAATGCGAACACTCAACACTCCCAAAGCGCCTAAGCACTCACTCCATGCCCATTCCAAGCGCCTAGGCGCTACACCTGACCAACACGTTCTGTCTTCAAGTGCCTAGGCGGTCCTAATCGGGCATCACTCCTTTCAACCCAAATCAAACTCTATTTTCTCTCCTAGTTCATCTAAAACTCCTCTCTTTTCTCTTCCTACACCACGTGAAACTCATACTTCCCTTTCCTCACTTCAACAAAGTTTGACAAAAAGAGATTCACAAGTGCTAGTGCGTCTGAAAGGTATCACAATTGGTTTTCCTGTAAAACGCTAATACCTGAGCGTGGATTAAAATGAGAGTTACTACAAATGATTGGAAGTAGAAGATGGGTGAATTTTACAACTCAACCGGATCCGTCGGTCATAAAAATTGTTAAGGAATTCTACGCCAATGCAAAAGATGATGTCGGTAACATTGTTTGGGTTCGCGAAAAATTAGTAAAGGTCAGTTTCACGACAATAAATGCTTACTACGGCTTGGACAAAATACCTGGTAATGGCTACCTGCAATATCTAGAGCACGAGCTGGACTATAGTGAGGTCATTCAAGCATTGTGTGTACTTGGAACAAAATAGAAATTACCGGATCAGCAAGAAGCAATTCTTTTTCCTGCATCCGCACCGAGTAGTTACGGGAAAGCATGGCATGTCTTTATTTGTGCCAAGTTGATGTCGCGTAGGCGTATGAGTGATGTCATAAATCAACGGGCAGCGTTGCTTTTCTGCATTGCAAAAGAAAAAACTATAGATGTGAATCAGGTTATACATGATTCAATCAACAGAGCAACTCAAGGAGGGACTTCAGGTGGACTGCCTCATCCATCTTTGATTACTGGACTATGTCAACAAGTTGGAGTAAAGTGGGAAGCCAAGGAAGCTAGACAACCTCCTTTAGCCCCAATTGACCACTCGTTATAAAAAAATACAAGGTATGGGTTGGGGGTAAACCACACCCGAGAGGATTAGGTTTCATTATTGTGACTCCAGATCCTATTGACGAGCCTAATGAACAGTCAACTGATAATCTTACTGCAACTGAGAGTTACGTGCCAGCACCGAATTTTTTTGAGGATATTCGTCGAGAATTGAGACATCAAACTAGACGAATTGACATGGTGGCTACCCAAATTCAAAGCAGGTTTTCAATTTGATGGATGGAAGCGAGATCAGATCGCTCAACGACAAGCTTTAGATATATCAGAATTGTAATGCATCATTCATAGAGATGTTCAACCGCATAAATCCAACAGGCGCATGAATTCACCTCTACCCTTGTCAGTGTACCTCTGACTGACTAACCCACTGAAGATGAGGTTGATGAAGAAGAAGCAGAGGATGTTGACGAGGAGTAAGGTTTCGATCTTTCAGGGAAGTCCTCGGTACCTAATTTCTTATGGTTTTTTTATATACAATGAGGACATTGCATATATTAAGTTTGGGGGTGCATTCTTCTAGTTGTATTGCAACCATTTAGTTGCATTCATTTAGTATTTGCATTCCGTTTAGCATAGCTCATTCATCTTGTAGTTTTGCATGTAGTTGTAATTCTAATTTATAAAAAAAATGCATGAATCCGAGCATGTCAGTCAGTGTGAATTTGACTTGGTCGATGATGAGATTGGGATCGCGTATACATTTGAACAGTATTACAACTGAGACATGGATGTAGTGTCGTATCATGATGTAAATCTTATCCTTTTTGAAACTGATGTAACAAGATAGCACGTTCGGTTTACCATTTTGATCAACTTAGTTTAAATGATCGCAAAATTGTCTTCTTGGGGGAAATCTTGGTTTTAATCGAGGGAAATCGGTAAACTTGTAGTAAAAGCTAGGATGACGCAAAAAATCAAGTTTGGGGAAAAATATGGGATTTTTAAATAAGAAAAAATAAATTAGAAAATCCAGAAAAAAAATCATATGAATAAACACGTTGACTAGTTTAGATTTGTTGCCTTTGTTACTGGAGTAAGTAAGCCCTTAGGGGTGTCTCTACACCCAGCGCCCTAAAATCATCTGGTTTGGGAGTCGTTGGTCGAAAGCTCGTTATATGGGTAACATTGAAAAGCCTAAGAGAACTAGACATTGCACGGTCAAGTGTAAACACGAGAAAGAGCATAAATGCCCTCGTGAGCAAATAAAAGAAGAAATAAATCCCGTATTGACTCTGGATTTGGTGATTGTGTAGTTTTAGTTGGAGCTTAATTTGTGAACGGAGTTTCCTAAGTTAAAACTGGGGTAAAATGCAAGGTTGACCACCGAACTTTAGGGGTTTTTGAGTATTGAGCCATTTTCTTTTGGTTAACGCATTTTGAGCCCTTTTCTATTAAAAAATTTGGACTTCGAGCCCCTGTTGCCAGATATGCGTTGACTTGCTCACATAGCGCCTACGTGGCACACGTGGAATATATGACGTGGGTATTTTTATTTTAATTTTACATGTGGCATATATGACGTGGCGCATATTAGACTTTAACCCAAAAAATTTGTTGCTGCTCAGATTCGATCTCCAAACCTCCTGCTCAAATTTCAATCCAATTGACCACCCGAGCACCACAGGTTAGCTGTTATATTTTCGCAAGGATTATACTTTATAACCGAACAAAGAATTTCCTCCAAATTAAAATATATATATGATATATGTATAGAAATGTATACGATCATGACTTATGTAAGAAACAAACAGAAACAAATGAAAAAAGAAGAATCAAAAGACTAGCCAAAAACAAAAAATAACAGAGAGAGCCCTCTCTGTATTCTCTCTCTAAACCTTTACTTTCTTTCTCTAAAATTGATGAACTCTCTCCGTATTTATGGAAGTAATGGCAGTAGTACAGATGATTAGGGCACGATTTTTCTCTTTGATGAGGATAAGGAGCTCTCTCTTCTCTAAGATGATTATGTACTTGTTATAGATCGGGGGTTACGGATCTTGTTGGTATTTGCTGGTGATGGTTTTTGAAGATGTATCTCGGATCTAAATGGTGGGATCTGGTGTCGACCGACAGACGAGGCTCTCGGATCTAAATTGTTGATTTTGCTGCTCTATTTTGTTCTTGATTGTATCCATGGCGGGACGTCATTTCATTGGCGATTCTTCCGTAATCTGAGTAGTCGATTTGAGGCCTGAGATCTTATTTTGTCTGCTGATGTTTTTGATTTAGTCTACTATGGGATTAGTCTGATATAGATCTAGATCTATAAAATTGTTACTGTCCTTGGATCATATAGATGTGGGATTTTTTGGCCGGATTTTGGATCTGTTCTGGACTGATTACTAACAAACCTTGTAGGAGTTTTTCAAAATAATAATAATAATAATAAAAATTTGAATAAACATCCCCACTATTCCTGACGTCTTTGATGTCTTTGATGGACTACATCCCCACTGCTGCTGTTTAATTTAATTAATCCTCTTGAATATTTTAATTTCTTGGATAATTATATAAGAGATATGGAATTAAATTAAAATTTAATGGCTTGACGAATCACGTGTTTTGGGGCAATATTAATTAATTAAATCATAATTGGGTGACAAATGCATGCACTTAAGATCTTTTCATCATTCTCACTTCATAGTTTATATATATAGTACCATCTCTCTCTCTTATAAAATTAGAATTATAAATATATATAGTAATTAAAGGGAAAAAAAATTCTTATTCTTGTCACCTTAATTGTGATTCATATTTCATGATAATTATACTATTCTAGTGAAGTATCAAATGCTACATAAAACAATATAAAATGTAAGCGAATGGGGACAGTACAATATAAATTGTTATTATTATTATTTTTATTATTGTTGTTGTTGTTGTTGTTGTTGTTGTTGTTATTATTGTTATTATTATTGTTGTTGTTATTATTGTTATTATTATTATTATTGTTATTATTATTATTTTATTATTATATTTTTTTTTATTTTTTTTTATTTTTATTATTATTGTGATTATTGTTATTATTATTATTAGTAGTAGTAGTAGTAGTATTAGTATTAATTAATTTGGGGGAAATTCTTTGTTCGGTTATAAAGCATAATCCTTGCGAAAATATAAGAGCCAACCCGTGGTGCTCGGGTGGTCAATTGAATTGAAATTTGAGCGGGAGGTCTGGAGATCGAATCTGAGCAGCAACAAATTTTTTGGGTTAAAGTCCAATATGCGCCACGTCATATATGCCACATGTAAAATTAAAATAAAAATACCCACGTCATATATGCCACGTGTGCCACGTAGGCGCCACGTGAGCAAGTATTAAAATTTTTTAATAGAAAAGGGCTCAAATGCGTTGACCTAAAGAAAAGGACTCAATACCCAAAAACTCCTAAAGTTCGGTGGTCAACCTTGCATTTTACCGGTTAAAACTGTGTCTTTTCCTCTAAGAAGCATATTATGCAATGTATTTAAACTGTAATTGGTTTTAATGGTTGCTAAGCACACACCCTGCATCAGTAATAACAAGCTTTGATTTATGGATTGGTATGGGTTATTGAATTGTCTTGTTTGGATGTATTGTTTGAATCTATTGTTGATACCTCTAAGGTATATTTGTTTGATTTCGTACGGACTGATGGTTGGATTTGTAGGTATATAGTTAGGATGCATTTTTATTTGCATTGCTTGGGGATAAGCAATTGGTTAAGTTTGGGGTATTTGATGAGTAGGCTATGAATCCGATATTATTAAACTTTATTATTGCTATCTTTAAGTGTTTTTAGTATTTTTTTTTGTGTTTTTGTGTTTATTTCTTGTAGGTTGGAGCTGGAGGGACAAATTGGTCATTTGGGAGAAGAAAAAGATCAAAAATCATTAAAATTAGAGCTGAGTGACATTTTTGTAAATACGTAGTCCTGAGGCGCTTGGATTTGTACTAGGTTGAGCGCCTAGGCGCTCATGTACGATCAAAGTTGGATTTTTCTAGTGCTGAGTTGTTTTTGAAGCCAATTAGGAATCTTGATGAGGGTTGGGACCAATACAAATAGGAAAAGACTTCAGGAAGGAGATTATTAAGAGATTTGTAGAGAGAACAACGAGAAGAACACGAAGAATATTGCAGAGGCTAAAGATCAAGTGGAGGATTAGGAGCAATCTGACAAGTTCTTTTAATCTTTTCTCTAATCTTATCTTTGTAATTACATGAGATGTCGGGATTATTAATTTGGATAATATTTTTCTTTATTATCATGAACTAAATTTTAATTAAGATTGCAACGGAACTTGGTATGTAGTTTAAATTAAACCTTCTCATTGAATGAAAGTTGATTTTTATTGAATTATTTATTATATCTTGCATTTATTGATTAATTGTTTGACTAACAATTACTGTGATAATCTATATAAAATTGGAAGAATATATATTTAGATCTGAATATAATAACATATGTTCATATAATCTGAATAGGGTTAATATGATTAGCATGTATGATAGGAATATACCTATGTGTCTTTTGTATATATTGAAAGAATTTGTGCGAAAAACCCTAATTAACTTGATTCACATAGGAATTTAGTGAGTTGATTGACTAGGGTGTTCCTTGTAATTTTGTGTCTTAAAAATCGGATTTAGGAGGATTTGTTCATGTGTCTTTGGAAGAAGTGTGTGAGTACTATAAAACATTCTTGGATAATGATTCATATTAATTAATTGATTTAAATGGGAAGTAAATTGATTTAAATGGGAAGTATATTGATTTAAATGAAATACCAAGGGAAGTTGTAATCTTAACCTGTTAAATCTGTAGTTACTCTTGTGAGATTCTGATCTTAAATTATTAGTTTTGTTAAGTTTAATTTTCAGTCCACAAACAATATTTCGTAGTTTAAAATAGGATTAATTGCATTGGAATTAGTAATTGATAAATATTAGTCTATTTCATCGTGGGAACGATATCCTTGCTTGTTGAATATTACGAACGACCACGTATACTTGCGTGTTAAATGTTATTAAGAAATTAGGCAACACTTGCTCCTTTAACTGTATAACATGAAGTTCCTTTTAAAATTCATCACATGTTGTACTCCATGTCGCTCCTTAAAAACTTAATCATTGTCGTTGGGCGCCGACAATACGAGATCCCTCGTGTTTACTGTCCCACCTTCCATTCCGCCGAAAAACTTCCATTACCGGAACAGTAAACAGTGGAGAACGGCTCTGCCCTAGATTGGCGGCCTTCTCACAACGCAATTTCCGAGGACAACGTTGTCGTGGTGGTCGAGAAGAGAGGTAATTGAGCAACCGCGGCCGGATCCAAAAGAATTCTGAAACAAAAAGTTTCACCGACGCCAAGATCTCACATCCGAAACCGCCAGTCTGACGACTATGCGTAATTTTCTCTCTCGCTCTCTCTCTCTCTCTCTCTCTCTCTATATATATATATATATATATATATCTCTTTCCTATCTATATCAAACACTTATTAGCCTTTCGGTGTTCTTTAGCTATTAATTTGTGTTGCGGTTATTTGATTGTGTTGCGTTCAATTTTTTCAGGCCAGCTCCAATTCAAGCAATCATGCTGGCATTCTCTCCGACACCATTTATGTTCTAATAGCTTGACTTTTGGATTTTTAAATATAATATTCCAATCCCCAGCTTATGTCACAGTTTTACCCTTGATTAAACAATTTAAATTAATAAAATAGTAGAAATATTATTTTTTAAATACACATCAGCTGGACATGCCCCACTCGGGGGGACGTCATCAAATTCTGACGTGTCAAGTAAATTTGGACAACAGTGGAAAAATTAATAATTTATTCATTTAATTGACAAAATTGAAAGGTGAACCAACGAAGTGGAAAAAAGGTAATAGTTTAGAGTAGTAAAATATATTTTAGCCTTAAAACATAGAATAGTAGCAGCGAACAACAAAAGTGAGACATGGATATTTTCCATGGGACCCTATAGACTATGAAATAAAATTTTAAAATAATAATAAATTTCTATCTACAATGTTGTCGACAAAACTACGGACATAAAATTAACAGTGTTTGTGTACAAATTTTGAGGATATTTCCTGACAGCAAAATTAATGGTGAAAAACTCATGACATGGCTTACAAAACTGCAAGTGGAAAACTTGAGAAAACAATACTAAATCATAGTGATGCTCTAATGATATCAAACCATTGTACATAGTCAAAAATAAGACGTTTCAGTATCATACAGTAGGGAACCATCAACTTAAGCACGAGGTATGAAAATTTGCGCACTTAACACAGAAATACTCTCTGTTCTAAAAATTGGCCTAGGCGCTAGGCGAAGGCTTGGCGCCGCGCCTAAGGCCAAATCGGTGGAAAAAACGGGCTAGGCGGGGCCTAGGCAGAGTTTTTTTTTTTTTTAAATTACTACCAAAACCAAATCTTGATATATTTATTTTTCTAATGATTTACCATATTCTTAATGCAAGTTATAGCATATCAAATCATAACAAGAAGCGAACAAGATCAAGTCAAAATGGATAATTTTATTATAGTTGTAATTTTTTGAACTTGTACCAACTTGAAATTCTATAAGTGATGATACATTTGTAATATTTAGTTTAATTCAATATAATTCTTAAATTTATGTTTAGTTTCTTAAGTTTTAATATTGAATTGAATTCTTAAAATTTTAAATTTTATTATTTAATACCAATTTTGTTTATGAATAAAACAAATACGTCAAAGATATGTTAGTCATACTTAGTATATGGTATTTGTCATTTTCTTTAAGTCCTCCATTTTGAAAATTACACAAATTAAAATAATTTCATAATTAATAATATCAAATGTCTCATTCAATAAACTTCACACTAATTATTAAAAATAACATTTATTTAAATTTTTGAGAGAGAAGTACGTATATAATTATATATATGAAGATATCAAGATACTTCTTACTAGTTACTACTTACTAGTAACATTAATTCTATAATTTAATTATTTCAAGCAATGGATATATATCTTACTACTTAAGTGCAATTACTACTAATTCTATAATTTAATTATTATCTTTATTATAGATTATTTTGCTTTATATTATTATTTTGTTAGATTAATGTAAGATAAAATATTAAAATTGTCTTAAAATAAAAAATCCCGCCTAGGCCCCCCCGACCGCCCGCCTCCCGCCTAGCGCATTTTAGAACATTGGAAATACTGACATTTACAGATACCAATAACATATATTTTTATGATAAGTAAAAAATTCATTCAAAAACATCAAAAGGAGGTGAACTATATATGTACAATATACAAAGCATTGGGTAAATAAATACCTTCATTAGTCTCCTAACGCAAAGAGAATTTACATTCTCATCAATTTGATAGAAAAAGAAACATTATTGATGGAAGAATGAAAAACATACAAAGAGAAGGGGGCAAGAGTGCATTCCCAACATATATTGGACAAAGAGGTACCCTATAGGCTCCCATGGCAAACGTAATAAGCTATCATATGCTTAGTAAATGATAATACAAGGTAGATGGAGCTTTATATCAAAAAAAGACGATTGTCAAATAAATATATGTGAAAGTAAGGCTGCACAAGAAAACCCGCAAAACCGAAACACCGGCTGAACCGATTTCGGCCGGTCTAATTTATATGTGGTTAATAGCTGGTCTGATTGAGTGAAAAACCGAGTACATCGTGGTCTGTTTAGGCTTGCAATATAAAGTCAGTTGCAAAACTGAATCAGCTGATTGTTTAAGCTAATTATATATTAGGTTTAGTCAGACATCCACTCTTCTTATGGCGTTGGCTATTCCTCTCTCTCCGTTCCCCTCTCCTTCCTCTCACTTCTCAGAGCTCACAGTACCAGGGATTCAATTCCTCATTTTCAAATTAACAATCTTCAAGTATCCGACAATCCTAGCAGCTAGCCATGGAAATCAACAGCGGCGGAGTAGAAGGGTTTGCCAGTAATTAATAATTATGATGAGTTTACAAGATTGGCTTCTTTTATTATTATGATTTGTGTTCCTCAGGTACGTAAGAATCAAGTTGATGTGTGATTAAAGTACAATTGTATCAATTAGGGATTTGATTGATAGTGTTTGCCCAATCAGGAATTGTTTGTATGTGATATAAAATTAGAGATTTTTATAAACAGAAAACCGTCCGAAACCAGCCAACAAACCGAGCTTACCATAAACCAATTGCGTTTGTCAGCTTTGGTGCTATGAATCTTAAAACCGACTAATTCAGTTTTGGTCAATAATTCTGTCAACAACCGGTCAAAACCGACCGTGTACACCCCTATGTGAAAGCTTATTTCATCAACTTGAGCTTTATATCAAGTGTAAATATTCAGTTGCATAATAATCAATGTCCTATTCCATATCGAGAAAATTCATGCCTTGCCATATGACCATCTACTTCAACACAAAGTTAGAACCACA
Source organism: Panax ginseng (assembly GCA_020205605.1). Lineage (NCBI taxonomy): Eukaryota > Viridiplantae > Streptophyta > Magnoliopsida > Apiales > Araliaceae > Panax > Panax ginseng. Next base: position 83,672,373 of record CM035139.1, on the reverse strand, counting down.
CGGAGAAATATGAATTGCTTAAACTCTAGACAGATATAGGATGGATGTTCCAGATAAACTTAGACATACAACAGGCAATGGCAAATTTGTAATGACAACGTAATGTACAAGTACCTTTCATCCAAGAAGGATATAAAATCAGTGATTCAATAAATGACCTGTTGTAGAAAGAAAAAAATGAGCAATGCATTAATGTTATGTATTCACTAATAAAAATTACCGAATATAGTATCTACACAAAATAATACTTATAGAGAGAAAAAAAAAAAAACTGTTTCCACCAGATGCGTCTTGAAATTTAGCTAATAATTTAATAAAATTTGGGAAACCGTGTGCAGATACCAACCAAAATGTTAGTACATGTAGGAAAGTGAAAGTAACAAAATGGAAATCCTCAACAAACAATAAGTTCTCGGGGGAAGGAAACCTTACAAGTGTCAATAGTTATATGTAGGTCAATAAAGTTTTTCAGACGATCAACCCTGAAAAAATGGGTGATGAGTTTTCAATCAAAATCAGTTGTTATCCAGGTCCTAACTTCTACTTAATCCATGGGAAACTCTAAATTGGAGAAGCTTTAAATCATTGTTTTTTATTTTTCTTGTGATCAAAAGGACCCACAGCCACTATCCTTAGGGTGTGCACATACTTCACAGCCAATTCGATGAAAGTTAGTTTCTTCTCACTTATATTTTGTATTGGGGCATAAATTCAAATATGACCTGTGCGTAACTAGGAGGCTACACACTCTTAATTTCATTCTATATTTACTTGAAATCTTATAAATAGAAAAATATAGATGACAGACATAAATGTAAATTAGTGACTCTTGACTGTAAATGGCTATATACGCGGTAAGAGGCATAAATTAGTTGATATACATATCGGCAGCCTAAATCAATTGATATGAAGATGCTATTTAGTTGATGTCTGGCATAAATGGAAGATACACAAGATGCAAGTATTGACTTTTATTGTTATTTCGCATTCTCAGAGATAATCTTTTCTTCTTCTCTTATTATAATTCCCATCTTGTGGTACCTTAAAAAGTAAGTTTCTAACTTGTATTCACTTATACAGCTCAAGGTGAAGACTTCATAGTATGGATAGCCAAAAGGAGAAAGATATTCATCTAAAAGGCAAACGATGGATCTCAAAATTTAATCTTACATTTCAGCAAAGCTTCACTCCATAAGTGATGCATTAAATATAGAATATATCATGCCACCTCTTAAAATAACCATGAGCTCACAAAGCCTCACCTATTAAGTTTTCTCTATTTAATATACTTAAAACAAGTCCAACATAGAGAACTATGAATGAATAACTAGTTTTTCCATATTTACTTGCCAAAAGAACAAGGACCCTTAACCCTACATTTTGTTTACGAGAAAATTATACAGAAATAATGGTAAAATATTTTCTTTTTTCACGTGTTTAATATTATTACCTCATAATGCGAATATGTTTAATTAGAAAAGGAGTGGATGAAACACTATTAATACTTGCACACTGTTTTAAAGTCGCTAGGTGAACCTAGGCGGTGGGGGGGTGCCTAGCGCTTAGGCCAAAGTGTTTTCCTAGGCTGCACTAGGCGTTTTCTTAGGTAGTCTCATTTTTTTTTATTTTTCTATTATACATTCTTGTTATATACTACATACTTACACTTAAAATAACAAAAAAAAAATTAAGGCTTAAAAAAATCATTTCAAGTATTGTAGAGTTTCAAAGTAGAGGTTTGATTCTACTTAAGCGGAAGCCTAAGTGCCCTGCCAAATCGAGGTGGTAGAAGACCGCCTAGCACCTAGGCGGGGGAGTAATCGGACCTAGTGAGGATTTTTAGGACATTGTACTTACAATCAAGAAGATCTAGTAACTAATGCTGATATATTATTTTGAAGAAGCCATCATCATTGAAGGAAATAAGTTTTTTTTAAGAAAAAAAGTAAGGGTATGTTCGGAAATAACAAAACACAAGGTAAAATTATTATCAAGTATGTACATTAAGCAACATCTTAACAATACACTTGATATTAGATTTTCTAAATGAAGATACAATTAGTCATGTTTAATAGGAAGGCTTTATCTTTACTATCTTCCGTAAAACTTTTATTTCTTTTATTCTTCCTTTTTTCTTTGCCCTCAAATGTTCCATGTTCCAAACATAGCCTAAACAATTTCGTTAATTGTTCATCACAAACATTTTTAAAAATAAGTTGACGTCAGAAAATATTGACACCTTCACAGTTCTGCAGCACAAGGTAATGGTGCAAAGTTTAACATGTCAAGAATTATTTTCAAATATCAACCAGCATTGAAGCCAAGATGCAGTTTTTGGTTATAGTCCACCGGATATATGTATATCATGTCTTTTTAAAGTTTTAGATTCCTAAATGATTACCTATCAAAGAAAAACAGGAAAGAGTTTAATTTTACCAATTTATAAATGTATTACTCTAATGGAAAAGTTTTTTCACATCTTTGGATCAAAATTCTTTTCAACTTCCATCATTTTTTAATACAATGTCAAGTCTTTCTAAATTTACCTAAACAACCTCTTAGCATCTTAATTATTGACTGAAAAAACTAGCAGCTAATGTGCACACCTTTTAGCAATGTTAGCATGGCAATACGACAATGGTAGTCTAGGTGGTGAAGGCTGGCCACATAGAGTGATAAGAATTACAGTAATTATGTGAGCCATGGTGCTGCCTGCAGCAACATAGTAGGAAGGCAAGCAGCATAGTTGTCAAAATCTTACGATATGATTCGATGCGATACATAGACAATTCGATATGTAGAAACATATCGCAGGGTGAATCGAAAATGACATTGTATTTTACGATTTAGTTACAATTCGATACAATTCTTATGAAACGATACAATGCACAATACTTTTTAAAGTTAGCAACCGGCTTGAAAAAGTTTTTTACGTAGAACCAAAAGATAAAAAACAAAGTTTTGAAGCCTTCTACCATTTCAAATGATGAGGTTTTTTAGTATAAGCGTATGCTATATCGTTTGATGGGCCTTTAATCACTTTCTAGAGTTTAATAACTTATCTAGAATTTTGCTTGTTAATTTGAATTATTCTCTTTTGTTTTAGAGATAAAAGGTGAATCTGAATTTTCATTTTCTCTTGTTACTCTATAAAGATTACTATAATAATATCTAATAAATCAAGTTAAGAGTATTTTGGATACAACCTAACTGTAAAATTTATTTTTAGTCTATAATAATATTTATTTAACTACTTTTATATATAGTCAAGTTAATATACTTGAATGTCCAATAAATTGTGTGTTATATATGTTTAAATATATATTCTCATATTTGTCATTTCATTTCCATATCATACACTTGAATGTATATGTTTAAATATATATTATCACATTTGTCATTTCATTTTCGTATCGTACGATACGATTCACAATATGATGATGAGAGTCTTCGATACGATTCACGATTTGACAACTATGGCAAGCAGTGACTTTGTCATAATAGGCTGCAAATAAAAGGGCTTGTAGCTTATTTCCACAAGTGATGATATTATTTTGTATCATATAATAGAAGTTCCGATATATGTATTCAAACAATTTTTTCCTTACCTGATTGCAGTGCAAGGACAGATTACATTAAATTTTATGTTTGTTCCCTAAATACAACCACTTTATTTTGGACATCATTGACACGCTAGACAAGCTAACTTATTCCTTCCCAAGATGACAGTGTAACTTTAAGCACCTATAGTCGATCTTTTGCCATTACTGCTTGTATATTATCCGAAACAGGTCCATGTACGATTCCCCACTCGTTCTGTATTCTAACTAATTCTAAACATAGCATAGATCAGCTGAACAAAGGCATTTGACTATTTAACCCAATATCTACTACTTGACTCACTTTCCATATCTGCAAGCCCAGTTATGCAGCTTATGCTATTAGGATGGTCAATATCACCCAGTAGAACATTAAAGAGAAGTACTTGCTCAGGATTTAAAATGATTGTGAAAGTTATATAATTACTGAACTAAACGTTATTTCCATGGGGAGCCTTCCTTTCTTTGTCTAAAACATTATTAAATTATATTTTAACTAGTCTTCAACTTTGTATTTTTTTAAAATCGAATATAATAAGAATTTTACTAGAAAGAAGAGAGAAGAGATTTAGGTGGGAAGGGCATAGAAGTTGGAGATTCTCTATGGGCAGTGTTCTAAAAAACGCTAGGTGGCGGAGGTGTGGCCTAGGCATTTTCCTAGGTAAACTAGGCGTTTTCTCATACACTCATTTATTTATTCTTCTATTGTATATAGTCATTATATTATACAAAATATATAGTTGATGTAATTTTTTAAAATTCTGCATTAAAGAATACCAAGAAAACATTCTTTAATGTTTCACAATCACACATTCATTTCAAGCATTGCAGAGTTTCAAACTCTTTAATAAACCAAGAAATTTCTTTGTCTAGGCGCCTAGCGAAATCTAGGTGGTAGAGGTCTTTTTTACTTTTTTCTATTTTAAATTTTCTTTAAGTCACATTTGACTGCCATCTTAATCTTTTAATAGAGTTCCTCGCTATTGCTAATGCTTTAATCAGGAAACCACCAAAACTTACCTTCTACACTTATCTAAATAAAGAAATGAAAACAATTTTATGGACTCCGCTTCAAATTTCATTTCAAACAAGCACACCGTAGCTTTTTGCGGCTAAAGGATCTAACTGTTAGGAGTCAAAGACATGTGCCATTTATCAGGTAAAGAAAAATTTGGTCGATTGATAGTACACATTTTCAGTTTAAAATCATTCCAAAAATAACGCAGAGAAGTTGTTTTCTTAACTGTTTCTGATAGTTTTGTCAAATGTCAGAAGAAGCAACTTTCTTCAAAAAGAAGAAAGAACAAGCCTGATGTGGCTTCAAATCTAGACCTGATACCTACTAATGGGATAGGGAAATTTTTAAAAAGGGAACTTCATCCTACTACCATGCCTGAATATATTATTTTTGCTTTTTAAGACGGGAAAAAGTTCATTCCGCTGCCTATATAGAAAAATTTACAGCTACAAACTTTGAACAGGAGCATAGTTTGAGAACTAAATTCAGGAGAAGAAAATTTCATAAGACCCTAGAAAACTATTCTCTCAACACTGATCCATCTATCTATATGTAATGATACATAATAAACATAATCACACAGATACGGGGTGTAAATGAGCCAAGCTGAGCTGAGCCGAATCGAGTTCAAACTTGAACTTGTTAATTTTTCATAATCTCGAGATTTAGTCGATCTTGAGTCGAGCTTTAAAAATTTGTTACAGCTCAAATTGGTCACAAACTGTTTCCGATCCTTTACAAGTTTCGTTCACCAGCTCAGTTTGAGTGTGCAAACAAGCTTTGTTCATGAACAGTGCTCGCAATCACATAGTTTAAACATTATACATTCTACTTATATTATTCTTATACTTTGAGCATATCAAACAGGCCTGTACGAGTCTTTATGAGCCTATACGACCCCATACAAGCCGCACACGAGTTTTGTTCACGAGCAAACGAGCCGATCCCGAGCTAATCATCGATCCTAATCATCATATAATGTTGTTCGAGCTCGACTCACTAAGAAAGCAAGCTCGAGCCGAGCCCAAAATAAACGAACCGAGCCCAAGCTGCTCGGTTAGAACTACAGCCCTAGTAGCTAATTAACACACCAACCAATTCCTTATAACGCTAAGCTAAGGAAAGGTGAAATGAAACTTCAACGAGTCATCACCTCAACTTATGCTATATTGCTATGAGTTTTATAATTTGTAACCAGAGTTTAACCTAAAAAAATATGAGGCACTTATTTTGATGGTACAATTGTTTAAGGCAGTCCTAGTTCATTCTCATATCACATGGCTAGATCAAGGATATAATACATCATCTATATTTAAAGCTGCCTTTTTTTTAGTAATACATGTATATTTATACACATATATCTAGGTTTTCCACAGAATTGTTAGTATTATAATAGTGTCTTCTGTAAGTAAAGCTTTTGTACTTTGTTGTAATCTGCAGCTTCCATGTTGTAGCTATTCAACTAAATAAGCTCCAATTCCATATGTCAGAGTAAATATTTAAATTTAAAATACTATGCAACACGCCTTTGAACCTCAAGGGGTGGGAGCTATGGCAAAGGCCTTTTCCAATCCCCATACATGAAGACAAAATAGCTACCACTATATATATGCAACAAAATGGGAAAACAGATATAGATCCTCAAACCAAGGCCACAAAACAGAAGAAAATTTGTCAAAATAGTTAACAAGAACATAACTCTTGAAAAGGCCAGCATAACACATAAACTTGTACATTTTACATTAGTAACACATACTAGTTAGCCAAATAAGAAAAGTCACATACACTTTGGTACCTTAAGTAAGCCCATGTTATACTTCCAGTACTAGTCCCTAACTCAAACTCATCATTGGTCATTCATCAGGAATTTTTTTTGAGATCTGGTCTTCATAACTTGTCTACTATACTTCATTATTCCAGATCAAAGCTTCAATTATCAGTAAGCTTTCAGCTACAACTTTCACTCTTAACCACCCCCTTCTTTCTATTTTCCCTCACTGCGGCCTTTCTTTTGCCTTGAATTTCACGTACATATTCAGCCACAACAACATGAAGTTTTGGAGCAAGCTTACTTGATGGAGAGACGTTCAGACCTGCCTTCTTCAAGGCTCGGTTAACATGCTTTTGGGCCTTCTGCAAGTGAATATTGCAGAGAGAAGGAACAGTTGATCGCAGTATCGGCTTCCCACAGGTTATAGCTCCTGCCAAAGCACTGGATATAGAGAAATTCAATTAATAATCCTCCAAATGAATCTCCTCAACACAAAGGATCAAGTATTTATCAGAGCATATATTTATGAAAGAGGGGGGGGGGGGGGGGGGGATATGGCAAAATGATAAGAAGGAATTCGATACATTTCATAGCATTATAAAAACTGTTTGTTTTTCTTATTGTATAAGTATAGAATGACAAATTTGTGAGGCAAAATCCAAAGAATACCATTACAAAACAAACCAAATAAGCTCAATTAACCGATTAAAAAATTAACCCATTAGATCAGATAACAGATTTAATAAGCTCAATTCACCAATTAAAAAAGCAAGCCCATTAGATCAAATAACAGATTATATAAGCCAATAACAAAATTGAACCTTTTAATCACATAATTGCAGGGCTTATAAAGCTGCTGCTTTTTGTCAGTAAGGATGTGTAGATGACAGAAGCTAGTTAAAGCCATGGCTTTGTACTTGCAACCATAAAATGCACAGAGCAGATTCCCACCATTATTATTAGCATTAGTTTCGCCAGTGCCCTCATAAATTCCCGTAACCCCACCACCGTCTCCGGCGATTTCTCTGCTCTCATTTTTCTCATTATTATCTCCACTGAAGGGGCTGAGGCCGAATTTCCAGACATAATCCCTGTGCTGAATCTTAAGCTCCTCCATTAAGGCCCAGTAATGCTCCCTGTAGCACTTGGCCAGCTGCCTGAAATAGTGGGACCGGCGTTGCAGGACTTCCTGGTGCGTGAGATGGGTAGAATTGGAGAGATTCTCGTCTTCCTGGGAGGGCGAAATGACGGACTTGCCCTTGTCGGCGGCGGCGGCTGCGGCGGCGGAGGTGGGGTTAGGGTTTTCGTTGTGGGGTTCAATTTTGGGGCGTTTGGAAGGGAGGGCTTGCTGGTGGTGGGATGAGGAAGCCATGACAAAGATTTCTAGAGTGTTTTTCTAGAGAGGGAGGAGAGATGTGTGGTGGGGTTTTTAGAGAGGGAAAGTGATGGACTGTACGGTCGTATGGTTAGGGAGACTATTTTATTATTTTTGTATATATGTATATATAAGGTCAGGATAAGGTCAAGCTGATGATCAGGTAAGGGATCTCTTATTTTCTTAAGATTTTTTTTTTTTTTTGTTTTTTTTTTAAAAAACAATTAAAAAAAAAGTTTAATATTTTATGGAATTGAAATTTTTTCATAATACAGTGTTTTGGGTACGTATAACAAAACATATATGTATAATGCAAGGCGGATCTGTATAACCATTTTTGGTATAGGTATTCAAAACACGCCCAAAACATTGTATTATGGAAAATTTCAGTTTTATAAAATATTAAACTTTTTTTTAGTTGTTTTAAAAAACAAAAAACAAAAAAAAGTCCTCATTTTAAGAAAGTAAGGGATCCCTTACTCGTTATTTATATATATATATATATATATATATATATATATATATTATTTTGATATTTTCACATGAATTTTTCTATTTTTAAAAAGTAATTGATATTTCCACATGATCGCTCCTACATAAATAGCGAGCGGGAGGGACTAACTTCCATGTAAGAGACTCGTGAATAAATATTATTTTAACATATAAAAATATCAATTTCATTTTGAAATGAGTTTTCACTTTCACGTAAGAGAAGTACATTTAAAAATATATATAAAAATATTTCTTTCATTCTAAATTATATGATTAATATTGACTTTTAAAAGATTAATTTTAAACATTTTTAAACTTAAAATTGACATGAATTTAATTAATTTATCTTAATATAATTATGAATATCATAAAATATCTAACAAGTAATACTAATTATAAGATTTATTGTTTTCAAAAATTAAAATGAATCATGTTAATTTTAAATTTTAAAATATTTCAAATTAATTTCTAAAAAATCAATATTATTTTTTTATTAAATTTTAGAAAGTAAATATTAATTTTATAATTTGAAGCACATGTAGTAGTACATCATTTCCATATGGGGACATAAGGGTATCCAAAGTAAGGGTGGGCATAATTTTCGTTTTTTCGGACCAGATCGAACTGGCCAGTTCGATACAAAAATAACCAGTTCGTTTTGGTACAAAAAAAACGGTATATATCTTTGACGCCCCCAAAATAGGCACACACAACTCATTCTGAGTCGTCAAATATATGGTACAGAAAATAACTACAACTTCATTATTACAATTGTCGTGCAAAATACGACAACACATACTGAGTTTAAATACAAATATTGTCTTCTAGATAATATTCACACTCAAATAAAGTCCTCATTACAATTATTGATACACTATTTTATAAAATAGTGAGGATTGCTAAAACAACTATCTTGAAACATCACTCTATACCCCGACTAGTTCCCGCTATATTCTCGCCTCCTGAGAAGAAAAATAGAACAAAAAGGAAAAGGGTGAGCTCAACTAGCCCAGTAAAGAATATTATCACTAAGATAATGTAGAATAAATTATCGTTAGCCTTCAATAAATCAGATAAAATATAATGGATAACAAGTTTTAGATCAATATTCGCAGCGAAAATAACAATTCATTAGAAGAGTTAAGTAGAGAATGAAATCTACTATCTTCTATGATTTAAAAGTTCATCATCAATATTTTATCCCTGTAACAACAATCAATATACATCTTGAACCAAATATTCATCTTAGCTTTATGGCCAAAGATATTCATTTGTATCACCAGTTGGTCATATTCATTTCAACACCTGTCCATCTTTGCACCACGGGTCAAAGATATTTATCAGGTAATCATTTATCTTTGCACTACAGGCCAAAGATATTCAGTTATATCATCATTTAGGACGTCGAATGATGAAAAATATTTTAAAGAAACGAATTCAGTTAGATAAAAGGACAGAGATTAGGGATTCGTACTTTAGATAATCCAAGTTCAAAAATACTCCATCATAAACCACAGTGGAGTAAAATTCAAGAATGAAGATCAAAACATGGATACAATCAAAGATAGTAACCATAATAGACATATTGGACAAAGAAGAGAAAATTTTATTTTTTCGTGAAATAGTGTCGTATACGTGAATAGTAATTCCGACACGAAAAGGTAAAAATTTTACAATAAAATTCATACCAATATTTCGGTATAATGATATTAAAAGAAATAACATCATTTACGAAACAAATAACATCTCTTACCTTAAAAGAATAGTACTTTTGGCTGAAATATCAGATATAATACTGAAAGAAACTTGCACTGAATAGCAACACTCAACATATCTAAATACTCACAAAAATATGCTCGATATTATAGAGAGAGAAAACTTCTAATTCTTTTATGATTTTTAATTTTAACTAAGCACCCTATTTATAGAAAAATGTCAAAACGCCAAAATAGACTAAATTTACACACAGAGGATTTTACAGCCCTCCATCTTTGAAAATGAGAACAATAATTCTCAGCACACCAACAAAGAACAAGAGTGGGGCCCACCCATTCTAGAAAATCTCCACCAAAATATTTTAAATTTAAACAATATTTAGAAACTTCAATAATTCATAATAAATAGCCATTTTATCATAAAAATACGAATTTTATGTCAATTCCATAGGAAATTTAATTCTCTACAACTTTGTAGAAGAAAGTTTTTCCAAATTCCAAACAAAAAATGACCGAAATCCACAAACAGATAATTTTTAATACCTCAATTCCGACAAAATACTGATAAAATACCTCAGCATTAATTCATTCATTTATATTCACATAAAATAAATATTTTCTTATCATATACATCAATAATTAATTATTCACAAATAATATTACAGAATCACAATAATGACAACTAGGTCGTTCCCAGGAAAGAGGGGCATTCTGATAAGGATTTCTCCTCACTAGCGCGCAATTAGGTGACCAAACCCCTTTCTTAAACAGAACTTTCTTAGACATTGCCAATAATGTTATCTAATAATATTATTCAAATAATATGAATTATTGATCTGATAATAAAAATTATTGTGCAGTGACAATTATTGAATTAAAAATACTATAAAATATCAACGTAGCAATTATTGAATCAATAAAATAAAATATTGAATAGTAATTACTGTAACTATTATTGAGTAGTGCATTCTTACGTAAGAATCAATCATCCAAAAATTATTGTGCAATACCGTGTACTACTGTGCAACCACGCGTATTACTGTACTTTGACCACCACGTATTCTAACAGTGTTAACGGTAATAACTACGTCATTATTTATAAAAAAAAACTCAAACTTGTCATTTTCTTCATCCGACCATTTTCCATTATGGGGGCCCACAAATGGCTACGCCGTCGTACGAATATTCTCCGACAACAAGAATATTCCACGACCAAATGAATATTCCCCGACAAAAATGAATATTTTATAACCACTTGCTTATTTCACAAAATTTGCACATTTTACACATAACTAACCACATTAATCAAATCCACCCCTTACTATTTCAAAAATAATTAATAGAGGAAATTCAATTTTATTTATAAAAAGTTGGGATCTTACAACCTCCCCTCCTTATGAAATTTCGTCCTCGAAATTGACGTACGTACCTGGTGTATCGAAAAGGTGAGGGTACACCTCGCTTTCATTTTCGATTCTAACTCACAGGTCATTTCCTCAATAGCATGGTTCCTTCACAAAACCTTAACTTATGGTATAACCTTTGTGCGTAGGACATGCTCCTTCCTATCCAAGATCTTGACAAGTACCTCCTCGTACATTAAATCTTCGACTATCTCGTCTAGTTCTAACTCAATAATGTGGTTTGGGTCTTTCACATATTTACGAAGCATAGATATGAGAAAAATATTATGAACACGAAACATGCTTGAAGGTAATGCGAGTCTATAGGCCACATTTCCTACTCGATCAAAAATCTCAAATGGACCAACAAATTATGAATTGAGCTTTCCTCTCTTCCTGAATCTTGTAACTCTCTTCCATGGAGCAATACGTAACAATACATGATTCCCAATATTAAATTTCACGTCCTTTCAATGAAAGTTAGCATAACTCTTTTGTTGATCTTGTGAGGTTTGTATACGTTGTCGGATCATTTGAATCTTTTTCGTAGTCAAGCGTACCAATTTTGGTCTCAACAACGTTGTTTCACCCACCTCGTCCCAGCATACTGGAGAACGACACTTTCGTCCATACAACGCCTCGAATGGATCCATGCTTATACTTTCTTGATAACTGTTGTTGTAGGAGAATTCCACCGATGGCAAGTACGTATCCCAACTTTCTTTGAAATCTAGGACACAGAGTTTTAATAGATCTTCAAGAGTTTGAATAGTCCTTTTTGATTGCCCGACTGTTTGAGGATTGTAAGACCCCAACTTTTATGAATAAAGATGAATTTTTTTCTATAAATATCATTTTTGAATATTAAGGTTTGAATTTGTTATAATGTTATAGTTGTGGGTAATATTTATAAATTTTGCAAAGTAAGCAAGTTGTTATATAATATTCGATTGGTCGGAGAATATTCGTACGACGGCACAATCATTGGTGGACCCCACAACAAAATTATTGTCGGATTGAGAAAATGACAAAAATATCTTTTTATAAAAATAACGGCGAAAGTTTTACCGTTAACTGTTGAAATACCCGGTGTTACAAGTATAATAATACGCGTGGTTGCATAGTAGCACACGGTATTGATTATTGATGCTTACGTGAGAAGTCACTCAGTTTTGTTCAATTATTGCTACAGTAATTGCTGCATCATATCTCTAATATTATTGATTCAATTATTGTCACAGTATCATCTGCATAATATTTTATATTATTAAATCAATAATTGAGACGATAAAGTTATTTATATTATTATTTGCAATATTGACAATGTCTAGAAGTTCTGTCAAGGAGATGTTTGGTCACCTAATTGCGCGCCAATAAGAAAAAATCCTTATCGGAAAGCCCCCTCTTTCTTGGAAACGATCTGGTTGTTAAATATTGCGAATTATAATAATGATGATAAATGTTGTTAAAAATATTGAGGTAATTTTTATGAAGTTTGGCTTATTATTTGGACTTCCCATTTACCCATTTTTTAAAATAATCGGTAGAAAGTTATTCAGTATAAATATATATATATATAAGTATTATATATTTATTATATTATAATGGGTGTGGTGGGTGATGAATTTGGTGGGTGGATGATGAATTTGGTGGGTGAATGTAAATTACGTATGGGGAGGGAGTATATATATTATTTATGTATAATGGAAGTTGACAAAATGGGGGGAATCTACAAAAATTTATCACGGAGGGAGTTGTTTTTCAAAGCACCATGTGCTTATATATATATATATATATATATATATATATATATATATATATATATATATATATATATATCGATTATTGCGTATAACATCCGTGACTATTAAAGTTTCATCCGTGAAATTATCATTTGGTGCACCCGTGATCAAACAGTACCCCTTCTATTCTCCTATAAATAGGATGCTTAGTTAGAATTGAAAATCACACCATAATCAGAGAATTCTTCTTCTATAATATTGAGCGTATTTCTTTCGAGTCTTAGAAAGTTTTGAGCGTAGAAAATAGTGAAAGTTTTCTTCAAGAATATCCCCACTCTGCCAGTTGGAATACTCTTCTTTTCAAGGTAAGGGATGTTATTTTTGTTCAATATTCGCTTGAAATAATATTTTCTTCCATACTTTGTAGTATGTAAGTAATATTATTTCGTTTCAGATTTTGAATTCTATACTCATTTGGTTAAAGTTTTGGCTTCTATACTCCATGAAATTAGTAGAATATCCTTGATATTTGCTCTTCATTCAGTATCTTTTCATGAAAATATTATTCTGAGCATTCTTGATAAGTTTTAACTTTTTCATGCCGGAGTACTATTCACGGGTTACTATTCACAAAATACTATTCACGGGATACTATTCACTCGAGTACTATTCACCCGGGGTACTATTCATGATAAAAATTGATTCGCTTTCGGTCCAAATATTTTTTGGTACAATATTATTCTTAAATTTTACTCCACAAAACAGTATCATGTTGACAATTTGGACGTTATTGATTTCTGGATAAATTAAATTATAAATCTTTAAAAATTTATCATTTGCTTTCATTTAATTGAATTCTTATATCATTGTCATCATTCTCATGTTATATTATGACGAAAGTCATCTGTGGTCGTAGTGCTTAAATGGACTTGGTATGATTATGACCAGGGATTATTCGGTATAATCATGACCGTAATGTTACAAAAGATGTGGTAAAAGTCCTCAATGCCCGTAGTGCATAGATGGACTTGGTATGATTATGACCAGGGATTATTCGGTATAATCATGACCGTAATGTTACAAAAGATGTGGTAAAAGTCCTTAATGCCCGTAGTGCATTGATGGACAGTTGTTGGCATAATCATGACCATTGATGAATACACGAATATCCTTGGTGTGACGCCCCCAAAATAGGTATACATCAACCATCTTGGGTCGCCAGATACAAGGTACTGAATACAAATACAAACTAATTATACAAACGTCGTGTAAAAATACGACAAAACATAGCTGAGAGTTTTAATAAGAATATTTTCATCTAAACAATATCCACACTGAAAGGAGTCCTCATTACATTTATTGTCACACTATTTAACAGAATAGTGAGGACTACTAATGCTATCATCTCGACCGGCCACTGCTCCTAGACTGCGTCCCAACTATATTCTCATTTCCTGAAGAGAACAGTGAAAGAAAGGGCGAGCTCAACTAGCCCAGTAAGAAATATTATGACTAAGATAATGCAGAATAAATTATCATTAGCCTTCAACAATGTTAAACTGATAAAATACAAAAGACATCAAGTTTAACTGCAGCGGAACAAGCAATCCATTAAAAGAGTCAAGTAGAGAATTAAATCTATTATCTTCTATGATTTAAAAAGTTTTTCATCAACTTAATCGCTGAGACTCAGGTTAATAAATAAATCACATCATCGAATCATCCCTGCACTACGGGCCAATGATATTCATTAAATCATCAATGGTCATGACTATACCGAATAATCCTTGGTCATAATCATACCAAAAACTGTCCATCAATGCACTACAGGCCACTGAGGATTTTTACTACATCATCCGTCATATTACGGTCATGACTATATCGAATAATCCCTGGTCATAATCACACCAAGTCCATCTATGCACGTCAGCCAAAGATGACTTTTATCACAATATAAACATGAGAATGATGACAATGATATAAGCATTAATCAAACGAAAATAAGGATAAATATTAAAGACTTTAAATTTATCTAAATATTATCAATCACTTAATAAACCCATAATCTAATATTATTAATATATAACAATATTTTAATTACTTCTTAAACTTATAAACAATTTATTTCAATTGTTTATACTTTACCAAATAATGCATTTAATCATTCAAAAATGTCATACTCTTAAGATTTCATCACCAATGATCAAATCCCTTACCAAAAATCTGTATATATACCTTATATAAGATTTTCAAGCCATAAAATTATATTTACCAATTTTTCAACTTCACATAACATATTTAACTCATATGTTCGTAACTAAACTATTTTCATAAAAAATTACCAAATCAACTTATTATTTTTCTATCCTTTGTCCAAACATATATACATATATTTCATACACAACAAGTATTTTTTTATAATTTTTCAACTCCCTTAAGTATTTTTCAAAAATTAATTTCTAATTAATTCCTTAAGAAATTAGCTACCTCAAGTTTAACTCCAGAAATTCCCAAATCTTGGTAGGATCTTACATATATTAACGTGAGCTTCCAGTTTAAATTTCATAGTCATCGGAGTTATAGAACTCCGGTTATAGCGTTTTTCATCGGAAAAACCTAAATATTGAAATAGTCATAACTTGCTCATTTTAAGTCGGAATGAGCTCATTTTTGGACAGGAGGTACTTTATACCATATATTTTCATGTCCCAAAAGGCCATAATTTTTCTCACAAATTAAGTGGCTGAAAATGCCCTTTTAAATTTTTGGACAAGAGCCTTTTTGGTACTTTGCGCTTTTGACTCACATAAAAATCAAATCACACGAAAATTTACAACACCTTTTCCAGTGATTCCACTTGGATAAGTTAGAAAACTCATAGATATAATTCTAGAACTTGACCACACTCAAAAATTCGAAATATAATAGGAGATATGGTCAATTGAATTTCATATTCTATTTTCACCAAAATCTGATTTTCAACCCTTTGTGATTTCTAAGAAACTTTCATATTTTCACATAATAACCAATATAACTCATCATGACAATGACATAATAATTCAATAAAACAAGTTCAAGAATAAATTTTAAAGATTTATAAGTTAATTTATCCAGAACTCAATAATGTCAAAATTGTCAACATGATACTGCTTTGTGGAGAAAAATTCAAGAATGCTCGTAAGAATATTTTCACGAAAAGATCTTTGATGAAGCGCAAATATCCGTGATATTCCACTAATTTTAAGGAATATAGAAGCCAAAGCTTTAACCAACTCGTGTATAATAGAATATATGAAATCGCAAATTGATTTTTCGCCGCCATGCAGAATCCACGAGCCTTATCATTTCCATAATTTAATAAGAAATGAATACAAAGGATCATTCACCATACATGTGGTAATCCACACAGATAGGTTATTCCAACAAAATAATAAATAATGGAATAACAGAAGAATTCACCATGTATGTATAGATCGCTCGCATTAAAAGTTATTCCCAACAAAATAATAAATAATGGAACTGTGTCATGCAGAACGCATCTTTACGTGATATTCCGCACATAGTAATAAAGAATCTAAACCAGTCAAAGCAAATTACGCGCAGACCGGCTGTGATATTCCGATAGAATAATAAAGAATGGAATAACAACGTAAATCACAATGCATGTGATAGATCATGCATGCATGAAAGTTATTCCAATGAATAATAAATAATGGAATCAGTCATGCGTAAATGCACGTATATGATATTCCAACAGAATGATAAAGAATGGAATAATGTAAGAATTTCACCATGTATGCGATTGTGACATATAAGTTATTCCAATGTAATAATAAGGAATGGAATAATGTAAGTTCTCTTCATGAATACGAAAGAAATAATACCCTTACCTTAGAAGAAACTGGATATAAGAGTAGTGAAGTAGTAGAATACTTTTCTTCTTTCTCTCTATAGTTTTTCTCTCTAGAGTTTCAGTTAATTCGTAAGAAATAATAATGGAATGAGCTTCTATTTATAGGAGAATGGACTGAATAGTAACTAATTCATGAACGGTCTAGATTGATTTACTTTTAAACGGACGATCCATATTAATTTACTATGTAGTATTAATAAAATATTCTAACAAAACAAAATCTTTTAAATAAAATATAATATATTCTATTTATAATATAATAAAACAATTAACTTTATAAAAGTATTCTGTTTTATATAAAAATATTTTACTATGCAAATATTATGCAGGTACTATGCAAACACTATGCATAATAGATTATTATATATTCTATTTATAGTCTAATAAAACGAATAACTTTATAAAAGTATTCTATTTTATATAAAAGATTTTACTATGCAATACTATGCAGGCAATATACAAACACTATGCATAATAAAATATATTATATTATAATTATTGTCTAATAAAACAAATAACTATAAAAGTATTCTGCTTTTATATAAAAAGTTTTTTGTTTTATTACATTAATAATACTAATAAAACAAAATTTATATATATATATAATATATATATATATATATATATATATATATATATATAAGACCCCAACTTTTTAAATAAAGATGATTTTTCTATAAATATTATTTTTAAATATTATGGAATGAATTTGATATAATGTTATAGTTAGGGTAATATTTTTATAAATTTTGCAAAGTACGCAAGTTGTTATAAAATATTCGCTTGGTTTTGGAATATTCTTTTTGTTTTGGAATATTCGACGATTTACACATAATCATGGTGGACCCCACAACGGAATTATTGTTTGAAAGTTAGAAAACGACAAAAATATTTTTTATGAAAATAACTACGAAGAGTTACCGCTAACACGTTGAATACCGTGGTTAAAATACAAGAATACGCGTTGTTGTCAAAAAGACACACCAGATTGCATAATATTTTTTTTTGAATTATCGATTCTTACGTAAAGAAGGCACTACTCAATAATTGTTACAAGAATTATTATCGCTTAATATTTTATTGATTCAATAATTGCTACGCTGATATTTTTGATTCAATAATTGTCATTACACAAGATTTCAAATTATCAAATCAATAATTCATTTAAATATATTATTATAATATTATATTATAGTAGTATGATGTGATTATATGATAAGATGTTTTTTTATAATTTGAATGGTAACATTATTATAGTAAATTCATGGTATAAAAGTAAAATGAGGTGGAAGAGAACAATTTGAATTTGAATTCGATGATGTAAAGTTGATGATGTCATCTAACGATGAGGTAAGAATGATGTCACTCTAAGGATGATGTAAGCAATGATGTCATTCGATCGATGATGTAAGCAATGATGTCATATGATCGATGATGTAAGTTGATGATGTCATAAATTATGGCAAAAAGACTATTTTACCCTTTACTCTACCAAGCTTATAAATAAAGCTCATTCCTTCATTATTTTCACTTAATTCACTAAAGCTTTAGAGCGAGAAAGAATAGAGAGAGAATAAGAGAAAAGAAGAAGAATCTTCATTATTACAATATCATGTAGATCCAATTTCCTACTAAGGTAAGGGGTATTATTTCTTTCTTATTCATGAAGAGAACTTCATTATTCCATTATTTATTATTCTCGTTGAATAACTCAGATACGCTGCCTACCCTATACTTGGTGAAATTCTTCTTCGTTATTCCATTCTTTATCATTATGTTGAATAACTCGCCCATGCGCAAGTACCGCATACATGGTGAAATTCTTCTCGTTATTCCATTTTTATTATTCTGTTGAACATCCTGCCTGCATGCATGCATTACGCATGACCCGTTCCGTTATTTATTATTCTCTGAACATCCTCGTCTGCTTATGCATTACGCATGACCGGTTCCATTATTTATTATTCGCTTAAATATCCGCTGTCTCCTCGTCGCGCGCTTTATGCACGACCGGTTCCGTTATTTATTATTCTCGTTGAATAACCTCGTCTCTGCGCGGCCTATCGCATGCCCGGTGATTTCTTTTGTTATTCCATTCTTTATTATACTCAAATAAGTTAAAGTTTTGACTTTCTATACTCCATGAAATTAGTGGAATATCCTCGATATTTGCGCTTCATCCAAAGATCTTTTCATGGAAATATTCTTCCGAGCATTCTTGAATTTTACTCTACAAAGAAGTATCATGTCGACAATTTGACGTTATTAGTTCCTCGGATAAATTAATTTTTGAACTTGTTTTATTGAATTCTTATATCATTGTCATCATCCTCATGTTTATATTATGTTGAAAGTCATCTGTGGCCTCAGAGTATGTAGATGGACTTGGTATGATTATGACCAGTGATTATTCTAAGGTAATCATGACCGTAATGTTACAAATGATGTGGAAAAAGTCCTCATCGGCCCAGAGTGTATCGATGGACAAATGTTGGCATGATCACGACCATCGATGAATACACGAATATCCTCGCCGTAGTGTATGGATAATTTGTGGTCGTGATACTAATGAATATCCTCGGTCAGAAAAGGTGGATGATGTGGATTATTTATTGTCGAGTCTCAAATGATAAAAGTGATGAAAAAAACTTTTAAATCATAAAAGATAGTAGATTTTATTCTCTACTCACTTTTTAATGGATCGCTTGTTCACGCCGCAGCTTAAACTTGATGTTTGTTATATTTTATCGCTTAACATTGTCAAGGCTAATGATAATTTATTCTCGATTATCTTAGTCATAATATTTCATCGGGCTAGTTGAGCTCACCCTTTTCTTTTTCACCGTTTTCTTCAGAAATGAGAACGTAGCCGGACTAGCTTGGGGGAACCTGAGTGACTATCCGTATGATAGTATTAGTAGTCCTCACTATTCTCATTAAATAGTGTGAAAATAAATGTAAAGAGGACTTTTTTGAGTGTGGATATCATTGTCTAGATGACAATATTCTTATTAAACTCTCACTTACGCTTTTGTCGATTTTACACGACACCAGATTATTAAGTTGTATTTTGATTTTTTGTACCATGTATTTGGCACTCAAGATGGGTGATGTATACCTATTTTGGGGGCGCCACAACAGTATCAAAGCTTAGGATATGATCCCCGCTAAGATGTGAGACAAGAACTAGAGGGAGAGACGACGGAATTCTTCGCTAGATGACCTACCTAAGTTTATTTGGTATTTAATTGGCTCACGTAGTATAGGATAATATGTGATATGTTAATTAACCCTTGTTTTGTGGCAAGATTTGAAAATGACATCCGAGAATGTTGAGAACATCAATGGAGCACAGAGACCGCTGAGTCTCCACAGATCAATAATCGTGATAATGTGCATCGTGAAGGCGACAATCCTCGTGCAAACAACAACACGACACTGATGATGATGAACGATGGAATGTTCAGAGGCTTTATGCAATTCATGCAACATCAAAAGAAGAGCGGCCTCCCCGCCCAAAATGCAGTGGAAACACCGCAACTCTCTGACGGTCACCGCTAAGCAAGCTTCAAGGAACTGGGGACCACCGAGTTTTTTTGAGAGAGCCAAACCACTTAAGGCGAGACGGATAAAGCAGATCAACAAGATATTTGATGTCTTGGATGCTCCGAGGAGCAAAAGGTTCCTTTGCCACCTTCATGTTATGCAGAGCAGAGGCAGATTATCGGTGGGAATCAGAAGCGACTCAACCCGCCGATCAAGATGTCTTGGGAGAAGTTCCAAGAACTGCTCAACGACAAGTACTTTCCCCGAAGTATTCGCTACACGAAAGAGGTAGAGTTCATCAAGTCGAGCAAAACAACACGACCGTGTCGCAAAGACGGGCCAAGTTTGCCGAAGTTGTCCCGGGCCATATCCCCATTTGGTTGATAATGAGGAGAGAATGACGCTAATGTTTCTAAGAGGTTTGAAACCCGAGATACGCCAATATCTTATCTCTCATAAACCGTGGTTTGTATTCAGATGTTGTTAATAGGGCTCAGCTATCGAGCGCGATAATGAGTCAACCCAACCAAAAGAGAGCAAAAATTTAAAAAATGATAATACCAAAGATAATAACCATCGGGCTATGACAATAAGCGCGAGGGAATCAACATGCCGTAAATGGTAACCACTTCATGGTAATCATGGCCAAAACAATAAGAATGGACATTTCAAGAAGAGGAGATTCAACAATGATGGAAAGACGCCAAAGATCAAAGACTGTCATTAAGGAAGGAGAACGACCACCTATCATATGCTTCAAATGTGGAGGAGAGGGACACATCACCCAAATCACATGCGATGCCATCCAAAGCATGTTATAATTGTGGAAGAGAAGGTCACCGCCCAATTTTGTCGCAAACCAAGACAAGTCCAAATTGGATGGAGGCATCAAAGGTCATCCCCGCATAAGACAAAACCCAGAGTTCAAGGAGAGAGCGCTTTGTCGTGACCTCCCGTAAAGCAAAGGAACCCAAACGAGGTCATCACGGTAAGCTTATCATAAACTCTAGCTAAGTATATACCTTTATTTGATACCGGTTCTACCCATTCTTTTATTTCTCCTACCACGCCAACGCTTAAATTTGACTCCGAGAAATTGACTTCGACTTATCTCGTCAAACTCCATCGGGAGAAACCTTCATTACATCCACTGCTTATAAGTCTTGTTTGTTCAAATCGGCACCTACACATTACCCGTCGATCTTATTTCATTGAAAATACTTGATTTGACGTAATTCTAGGGATTGATCGTTAACTACTCATCATGCAAAAATTGATTATTTTCGTAAGTGTCATAGCTTTCATATATCCTAACCAACCTATTATGCTAATTCAAGCAACCAAACCATTAAAATCAATCACCGCTATCTCAAAGCCATAAAGCTATTCGCTTATTAAAAAATGGATGTCAAGCTTTCTTAGCTCATGTCACGGATCTAAACAAAATACGCCATTTTTGAATGATATTTCTATTGTTAATAAATTTCCGACGATTCCCTCAAGAACTTCCCCGCCTACCCCTCAGCGTGAAAATTGAATTTTGTATCGACCTTGAACCCCAGACAAAACCCATTTCCAAAGCCCCATATCGAATGGCTCCTATCAACTTCGTGAGTTAAAGACCCAACCGCAGGAATTGTTAGACATCGCTTTATTCGTCCCTAGTACTTCTCCTCGGGGTGCTCCTGCTCTATTCGTGAAAAAGAAAGATGGGAGTATGCGATTTCAGTATTGATTATCGAGTCAATCATGTCACCATCAAAAAATAGGTACCCATTGCCACGTATTGATGACCTGCTTCACCCAGCCATAAGGAGCCAAATTCTTTTCAAAGATCGATCTTCGCTCGATATCACCAATTGAAGATTAAACCGATGACATTCCAAAGACGGCTTTTAACTCCTAGACGGCATTATGAATTCCTAGTCATGTCTTTTGATCGACTAATGCTCCTCGCCGCTTTCATGGATATATGATGAACCGAGTATTCAAGGAATATTTGATCACTTTGTGGTCGCCTTTTATCGATGACATCCTTATTTATTCCAAAAGCCGTGAAGATCATGAGCAACACTTGAGGTCGATACTCCAAAAGCTTCGTGAATATAAGCTTTATGCCAAGTCAAGAAATGCGAGTTCGCTTCGAGGAAGTAGCATTCCTCGGGCACGTAGTATCAAGTCATGGAATATCCGCTGAACCCAAAGAAAGATCAAGCTATTCAAAGTCGAGCAACCTAAATCAAAGGATCAAGTACGAGCTTTCTTGGCTTAGTTGGTTATTATCGAGATTCGTAGAAGGGTTTTTCTAATCGCTACTCCATTAACTCAAATTGACTCAAAAGATACAAAATTTGGCTTGAACGAGGAATGTGAGAAGAGTTTTCAAGAACTCAAGAGAGACTCATTTCAAAGACTGCTCGACAATACCATCCGCCTTGAGGATTTGTCATCTACAAAGATGCTTCGGCAAAGGGTTAGATGTGTTCTCATGCAACATGGGAAAGTCATAGCCTTATGCCTCTCTACAACTCAAAGAATATGAGAGGAATTATCCTACTCATGATCTAGAGTCATAAAAAATTGTTTTTTCGCACTTAAAATTTGGAGGCATTACTTGATGGGGAGAAAGTGGAGATCTTTACTTGATCATAAAAGCCTCAAATATTTCTTCACTCAAAAGGAACTCAACATGCGACAACGACGCTGGCTTGAACTGCTGAAAGATTATGATCATACCATCCAATACCATCCTCGAAAAGTTTAACGTGGTAGCCGACGATCGAGTAAAGATCATACGCGAGTACGAAAAGCGATATTGACAACGCAAAGGCCCATTTTGTGTGACTTGCAAAGGATGGAGATAGAGTTAAAAAACCCAGTGGACCCATGTGATGATGGCGAATATACGAGTAGAACCGACTTTAATTGATAAAGTTAAAGTCGCCAAGTTACGATCCGAGCCGATGCGATGAGGAAGAAAGTGCAAGAAGGTGCTATGCCGGAAGCAAGAATCGATGAAGAAGGAATACTTCGAGTCAACTCCAGCACTTTGTGTTCCTAACGACCCCGATTTTTAAAGTATAAAATCATGATGGAGGCGCACAACACACCGCTTGCAATCCATCTCGGAGTACCAAAATGTATCGTGATCTTCGCCATACATTTTGGTGGAGCAATACGAAGAGAGAGATAGTACTTGCTTATCTCAAGGTGTCTAACTTGTCAACGAGTCAAGCGCGAGCATCAAGTACCAAAAGGTCCATCAGAACCACTTGAAATTCCGTAATGGAAGTGGAGCACATTACCATGGATTTCACATCGGTCTTCCCAAGGTTTCTCAAGGCATGATGCAATTTGGGTCATTGTTGATAGATCGACCAAGTCTCGCTTTCATTTCTTACCAATACGAGAAACTTATACACTTGAACGCCTTGCTCAGATGTATATAAACGAGATTGTAAGATCGCATGGTATGCCAAGATCCATAGTTTCCGATCGAGACCCAAGATTCACTTCACGATTTTGGGTTAGTTTGCAAAAAAGCTTGGGGCACGGACTTACGATTTAGTTCGCATATCATCCTCGATTTTACGAACAAATCGAGAGGACTATTCAAACTCTTGAAGATTTATTAAGACTCGTGGTCCTCGACTTCAAGGAAGTTGACAAGTTCTTACCATCAGGGAGTTTTCATACAACAACAACAGCTATCAAGCAAGTATCGCATGGCTCCATTCAAGCGCCAGATGGAAGAAAGTGTCGCTTCTCCAGATGCCGGGATGAGGTGGGTGAAGCAACGTTGTTGGGACCAGAGTTGGTACGTATGATGACTACGAAAAAAGATTCAAACGATCCGAAGAACGATAAAAAAACCTCACAAGATCGACAAAAGAGTTATGCCGATCTTCATCGAAAGGACGGAATTTGATATCGAGATCATGTGTTGTTACGTGTCGCTCCATGGAAAGGAGTTACGAGATTTGGAAAGAGAGGAAAGCTCAATCCTCGATTCATCGCCCATTTTTAATCCTCGATCGAGTAGGAACTGTGGCGATAGACTCGCTTTTACCGCCAAGTATGTCTCGTGTTCATAACGCTTTTCACATATCCATGTTACGTGAAAATATGTGGAAGACCCAACCACATTATCGAAGTTAACCGATTTAAATAAATGGAAGATTTGACGATGAAGAGAGGTTCCTGCTCAAATCTTGATAAGAAGGAACATATTCTACGCCCCAAGGTTATACCTCAAGTCAAAGTTTTGTGGAGAAAACAATGGCGTCGAGAGAAATGACCGAGTTAGAATCAAATGAAATCAAGATATCCTTACCTTTTCGACATACCAGTATCGCACTCTAATTTCGAGGGCAAAAATTTCATAAGAAGGGAGGTCAGAAGACCCCAACTTTTTAAATAAAGATGATTTTTCTATAAATATTATTTTTAAATATTATGGAATGAATTTGATATAATGTTATAGTCAGGGTAATATTTATAAATTTTGCAAAGTACGCAAGTTGTTATAAAATATTCGTTTGGTTTGGGAATATTCTTTTTTTTTGGAATATTCAGACGACGACATACAAATCATCAAAGGACCCCACATAACGGAAATTATTGCATTGAGTTAGAAAAACGACAAAAATATTTTTATGAAAATAATCTACGAAAAGTGTTACCGCTAACAATCGTTGAATACCCGTGGGTTAAAATACAAGAATACGCCATTGTTGCATAAAAGAAAGACACCAGATTCGCATAAATTTTTTTTGATTATCGATTCTTACGTAAGGCACACTACTCAATAATTGTTACAAAATTACTGCTTAATATTTTATTGATTCAATAATTGCTACGCTGATATTTTTTGATTCAATAATTGTCATTACACAAAGATTTCAAATTATCAAATCAATAATTCATTTAAATATATTATTATAATATTATATTATAGTAGTAGTATGATGTGATTATATGATAGTATGTTTTTTTATATAATTTGAATGGTAACATTATTATAGTAAATTCATGGTATAAAAGTAAAATGAGGTGGAAGAGAACAATTTGAATTTGAATTCGATGATGTAAATGTATGATGTCATCGAAACGATGAGGTAAAGAATGATGTCATCGAAGGATGATGTAAAATGATGTCATTTGATCGATGATGTAAGCAATGATGTCATATGATCGATGATGTAATTATGATGTCATAAATTATGGCAAAAAGACTATTTTACCCTTTACTCTACCAAGCTTATAAATAAAGCTCATTCCTTCATTATTTTCACTTAATTCACTAAAGCTTATAGAGAGCGAGAAAGAATAGAGAGAATAAGAGAGAAAGAAGAAGAATCTTCTCACATACTACAATATTATGATCCAATTTCCTACTAAGGTAAGGGTATTATTTCTTTCTTATTCATGAAGAGAACTTCATTATTCCATTATTTATTATTCTCATGAAATAACTCAGATACGCCAAGCTACCCTATACTTGGTGAAATTCTTCCGTTATTCCATTCTTTATCATTATGTTGAATAACTCGCCTATGCGCGTACACCGCATACATGGTGAAATTCTTCTCATTATTCCATTTTTATTATTCTCGTTGAACATCCTCGCTTGCATGCTATTACGCATGACCGTTCCGTTATTTATTATTCTGCTGAAACATCCCGTCTGTGGCGCTTACGCATTTACGACCGGTTCCATTATTTATTATTCTCGCTTGAATATCCTGTCTCGCATGCGCTGCATGCACGACCGTTCCGTTATTTATTATTCTCGCTGAATAACTCGTCTGCAAGCTGGCCTATCGCATGCCCGGTGATTTCTTTTGTTATCCCATTCTTTATTATACTCAAATGTTAAAGTTTTGACTTTCTATACTCCATGAAATTAGTGGAATATCCTCGATATTTGCGCTTCATCCAAAGATCTTTCATGGAAATATTCTTCCGAGCATTCTTGAAGTTTTACTCTACAAAGAAGTATCATGTCGATAATTTGACGTTATTAGTTCCTCGGATAAATTAATTTTGAACTTGTTTTATTGAATTCTTATATCATTGTCATCATCCTCATGTTTATATTATGTTGAAAGTCATCTCGTGGGCTCAGAGTGCATGTATGGACTTGGTATGATTATGACCAGGATTATTCTTGCAATAATCATGACCGTAATGTTACAAATGATGTGGAAAAAGTCCTCATCGGCCGTGAATGCATCGATGGACAAATTGTTGGCATGATCACGACCATCGATGAATACACGAATATCCTCGGTCGTAGCAGTGTATGGATAATTTGTGGTCGTGATACTAATGAATATCCTCGGTCAGAAGTGCAGGATGATGTGATTATTTATTGTCGAGTCTCAAATGATAAAAGTGATGAAAACCTTTTAAATCATAAAAGATAGTAGATTTTATTCTCTACTTGACTTTTTTAATGGATCGCTTGTTCACCGCAGCTTAAACTTGATGTTTGTTATATTTTATCGCTTTAACATTGTTGAAGGCTAATGATAATTTATTCTCGCATTATCTTAGTCATAATATTTCATCGGGCTAGTTGAGCTCACCTTTCTTTCACCGTTTCTCTTCAGAAATGAGAACGAATGGACTAGTCTGGGAACCAGAGTGACTATCCAGTATGATAGTTTTAGTAGTCCTCACTATTCTCGTTAAATAGTGTGAAAATAAATGTAAAGAGGACTTTTTTTTGTGGATATTGTCTAGATGACAATATTCTTATTAAACTCTCATTTACGCGCTTTTGTCGATTTTACACGACAAATGGGTGATGTATTATTTATTAAGTTGTATTTGAATTTTGTTTAAAATTTATAAATATTACCCACAACTATAACATTATCTCAAATCCACACCATAATTTTGAAAAAATATTTTGAGAAAATTAAATCTTTATTCGTAAAATTTGGGATTTTACAATCTCCCCTCCTTATGAAATTTTGCCCTCGAAATTTACGTACGTACCTGGTATGCCGAACAAATGAGGACACTTCGCCAAATTTTAACTCTTGAGGTATAACCTTTGAGCGCAAAATATATTTCAAGATTTTAACAGGTACATCTTCATACGTTAAATTATCCGCTATCTCGTCCGGTTCTAAATTAATAATGTGGTTCGGGTCGTCCATATATTTATGTAACATCGATACGTTAAAAACGTTATGAACACGCGACATACTTGGCTGTAAAACGAGTCTATAGGCCACAGTTCCTACTCGATCGAGGATTTCAAATTGGCCAATTAAATTGAGGGTTGATATTTCCTCTCTTCAGCAACTCTTGCTTTTAAAATAACGCCTTCTTCAACCTTCTTCTTCGTATTCATCAGCTCTGGGTCTGTAGCTTTAGCAGCTTTAACATTATCGACTAAAGTCGGTTTTAATTATATATTCGTTATCTTCACGTAGGTTAGTATATTCGCACTCATATACGATCTTCTACTTAATGCGTCAGCTACCACGTTCGTTTTTCTACGATGGTATTGAATGGTACGATCATAATCTTCAACAGCTCGAGCCAACGTCTTTGGCGCATGTTACGTTCATTTTAGTTGAAGAAATATTTAAGGTTTTAGAAATGGGGTTTTGTACTGGGGTCAATACAAAATTCGATTTCACGCTCTGGGGTAGGCCAAGAAGTCTTCAGGAATACGTTAAGAAATTTATTAACGATAGAATTATCATTCAAAATTGTGACTCTCATCCAAGACTTGGGATAACACAAGTAATGAAGGTTTCTCCTAACAGAGTTTCAACTAATAAGTCAAAGTCTAACTTCTCTGGGGTCAAATTTAAACGTTGAGTGCCAGCAAGAGATATAAAAGAATGGGTAAAACTGGTATCTAATAAGGTATAGACTTCACAAAAATTATAATTAACTAACCCGTGCTAACTTCGTTCGGGTTACTCGCTTTTTGAGAAGTCGCGAATAACGCTCTCCTTGAAACCACCGACTTTGTTTTGTCCGTATCCGCCTTTGGAGCCACCATCCCAGCTGGACTTGATTTTGGTGCACGACAAAATCGGGCTAAGTGACCTTCTCTTCCACAATTGAAACACGCTTTGGACTGTTGCGTACAGTTTGGACTGATGTGTCCCTCCCCTCCGCATTTGTAATATACGACTGACGGTCGTTCTCCTTCCTTTGAAACGGGTGCTGGTGCTACTGTCTTTCCATCATTATTAAACCTTCTCTTCTTGAAATTTCCACTTCTATTGTCATGGCCATGATTACCACCGAAATGGTCACCATTTTTGGCATGATAATTTCCCCCACGATGGTTATCATTGTTCTGATGGCCGTTATACAATTATTATCATGTTGTTGGTCGTTGCTTTTTGGTTGTGCTGACTCATTATCGCGCTCCAATAACTGAGCCCTATTCACAACATCTGAATATAAACAAAGTTTGTGAGAAATGAGGTATTGCCGTATATCGGGTTTCAAACCTCTTAGAAACATTCGCGTCATTCGCTCCTCATTATTTACCAAATGGGATGCAAACCGGGATAACTCCGCAAATTTAGCCTCGTATTACGACACAGTCATATTGTTTTGCTCCAACTTGATGAACTCCACCTCCTTCATGTGACGAATACTTTCGGAAAAGTACTTGTCGTTGAACAGTTCTTGGAACTTCTCCCAAGATATCTTGAAAAGGCCAGTCGGTACGCTTTTACGATTCTCACCAGTAATCTGCTTCTTCACGCAACATAAAGGTGGCAAAGCGAACCTTTTGCTCCTCGGAGCATCCCAAGACATCAAATATCTTGGTGATCTACTTTAACCACGTCTCCGCCTTAATTGATTTTGGCTTTCCTAAAAACTCCGGTGGTCCCAGCTCCTTGAACTGCTTAGCGGTGACCGACCGTGGGTTGCCATTATTTCTACCTATATTTTGAACAGGAGTCTCTCTTACCTGATGTTGCATGAATTGCATAAAGCCTCTGAACATCCCATCGTTCATCATTTGATCGTTGTTGTTATTTACCTGAGGATTATTGTCTTCCTGTTGCACATTATCCTAGGTATTGATCATTGGTGACTCAACGGTCTCATGTGCTTCATTGCTTATCTCAACATTTTCGGATGTCATTTTCAAATGCTACCACAAAACAAGGGTTAATTAACATATCACATATTATCTCTATACTCTAACTGACCAATTAAATACCAAATAAACTTAGATAGGTCATACTAGCGAAGGAATTCACCGTCTTTCCCCTCCTAGTTCTTGTCTCACATCTCAGCCAGGGATCATATCCCTAAGGTTTGATACCAACTGTGACGCCCCCAAAATAGGTATACATCACCCATCTTGGGTCGCCAGATACAAGGTACTGAATACAAATACAAACTAATTATACAAACGTCGTGTAAAAATACGACAAAACATAGCTGAGAGTTTTAATAAGAATATTGTCATCTAGACAATATCCACACTCAAAGGAGTCATCATTACATTTATTGTCACACTATTTAATGTAATAGTGAGGACTACTAATGCTATCATCTCGACCGGCCACTCCGCTTCCTCG
Organism: Panax ginseng; assembly: GCA_020205605.1. Classification (NCBI taxonomy): domain Eukaryota; kingdom Viridiplantae; phylum Streptophyta; class Magnoliopsida; order Apiales; family Araliaceae; genus Panax; species Panax ginseng. Next base: position 83,642,221 of record CM035139.1, on the reverse strand, counting down.
ACTCGTCCCATTTATATTCTCATTTCAAGAGAATAAAGTGAAAGAAAGGGTGAGCTCAAATAGCCCAGTAAGAAATATTATGACTAAGATAATGCAGAATAAATTATCATTAGCCTTCAACAATGTTAAACTGATAAAATACAAAAGACATCAAGTTTAACTGCAGCGGAACAAGCAATCCATTAAAAGAGTCAAGTAGAGAATAAAATCTAATATCTTCTATGATTTAAAAAGTTTTTCATCAACTTAATCGCTGAGACTCAGGTTAATAAATAAACCACATCATCGAATCATCCCTGCACTACAGGTCAAGGATATTCATTAAATCATCAATGGTCATGACTATACCGAATAATCCCTGGTCATAATCATACCAAAAACTGTCCATCAATGCACTACATGCCACTGAGGATTTTTACCACATCATTTGTCACATTACGGTCATGACTATACCGAATAATCCCTGGTCATAATCACACCAAGTCCATCTATGCACGTAAGCCAAAGATGACTTTTATCACAATATAAACATGAGAATGATGACAATGATATAAGCATTAATCAAACGAAAACAAGGATAATTATTAAAGACTTTAAATTTATCCAAATATTATCAATCACTTAATAAACTCATAATCTAATATTATTAATATATAACAATATTTTAATCACTTCTTAAACTTATAAACAACTTATTTCAATTGTTTATATTTTACCAAATAATGCATTTAATCATTCAAAAATGCCATACTCATAAGATTTCATCACCAATGATCAAATCCCTTATCAAAAATCTGTATATATACCTTATATAGGATTTTCAAGCCATAAAATCATATTTACCAATTTTTTAACTTCACATAACATATTTAACTTATATGTTCGTAACTAAACTATTTTCATGAAAAATTACCAAATCAATTTATTATTTTTCTATCCTTTGTCCAAACATATATACATATATTTCATACACAACAAGTATTTTTTTATAATTTTTCAATTTCCTTAAGTATTTTTCAAAAATCAATTTCTAATTAACTCCTTAAGAAATTAGCTACCTCAAGTTTAACTCCATAAATTCCCAAATCTTGGCAGGATCTTACACATATTAATGTGAGCTTCCAGTTTAAATTTCATGGTCATCGGAGTTATAGAACTCCGATTATAGCGTTTTTCGTCGGAAAAACCTAAATATTAAAATAGTCATAACTTGCTCATTTTAAGTCGGAATGAGCTCATTTTTGGACAGGAGGTACTTTATACCATATATTTCCATGTCTCAAAAGGCCAGAATTTTTCTCATAAATTAAGTGGCTGAAAATGCCCTTTTAAATTTCTGAACAGTAGCCTTTTTTGATACTTTGCTGTTTTTGAGTCCTTTGCTAAAATCAGTCCACACGAAAATCTACAACACCTTTTCTAGTGATTCTACTTGGATAAGTTAGAAAACTCATAGATCTAACTCTAGAACTTGACCACACTCAAAAATTTGAAAAATAATTGGAGTTATGGTCAATTGAATTTCATATTCTATTTTCACCAAAATCTGATTTTCAACCCTTTGTGATTTCTAAGAAACTTTCATGTTTTCACATAATAACCAACATAACTCATCTTGACAATGACATAATAATTCAATAAAACAAGTTCAAGAATAAATTTTAAAGATTTATAAGTTAATTTATCCAGAACTCAATAATGTCAAAATTGTCAACATGATACTGCTTTGTGGAGAAAAATTCAAGAATGCTCAGAAGAATATTTTCACGAAAAGATACTGGATGAAGCGCAAATATCCAGGATATTCCACTAATTTTAAGGAATATAGAAGCCAAAGCTTTAACCAACTGTGTATAATAGAATATATGAAACTGCAAATTGATTTTCGCCCGCCATGCGGTAATCCACGTAGCCAGATCATTTCCATAATTTAATAAGAAATGAATACAAAGGATCATTCACCATGCATGTGGTAATCCACACAGATAGGTTATTCCAACAAAATAATAAAGAATGGAATAACAGAAGAATTCACCATGCATGCGATAGATCACTCAGACAGGTTATTCCCAACAAAATAATAAATAATAGAACCAGGTCATGCGTAAACGCACGGACAGGATATTCCGACATAGTAATAAAGAACGAAACCAAAGTCAAAGTAAAATTACATCAAGCGTAGATATTCCGATGTAATAATAAAGAATGGAATAACAATGTAAATCACAATGCATGTGATGATCGCATGCATGAAGTTATTCCAATGAATAATAAATAATGGAATCGAATCATGCGTAAATCACGGATATATGATATTCCAATGAATGATAAAGAATGGAATAACGGAAGAATTTCACCATGTATGCGGTGCTTGTGATATACAAAGTTATTCCAACAGTAATAATAAGGAATGGAATAATGTAAGTTCTCTTCATGAATACGAAAAGAAATAATACCCTTTACCTTAGAAGAAACTGGATATAGGAGTAGGGAAGTAGCGAGAATACTTTTCTTTTTCTCTATAGTTTCTCTCTAGAGAGTTCAAGTGAATTCGTATGAAATAATGAAGGAATGAGCTTCTATTTATAGGAGAATGGATTGAATAGTAACTAATTCATGAAACGGTCCAGTATTGATTTACTTTTAAACTGGATATCATTCATATTAATTTACTATGCAAGATTAATAAAATATTCTAATAAAACAAAATCTTTTAAATAAAATATAATATATTCTATTTATAATCTAATAAAACTAATAACTTTATAAAAGTATTCTTTTTTATATAAAAGATTTTTACTATGCAAACACTATGCAGGTACTATGCAAACATTATGCATAGTAGAATATTATATATTCTATTTATAGTCTAATAAAACGAATAACTTTATAAAAGTATTCTATTTTATATAAAAAAATTTTACTATGCAAACACTATGCAGGCACTATGCAAATACTATGCATAATAAAATATATTATATTCTAATTATTGTCTAATAAAACAAATAACTATAAAAGTATTCTGCTTTATATAAAAAAGCTTTTCTGTTTTATTACATTAATAATACTAATAAAACAAAATTTATATATATAATATATATATATAAACTTCCGTGACTTTATAAAAAGACACCTCAATATATTTAACAACATTTATCATCATTATTATAATTCACAATATTAATCGACCAGGTCGTTCCTAGGAAAGAGGGGCCTTTTCAATAAGGATTTCTCCCTATCATGCCGCAATTAGGTGACCAAACCTCTCCTCGCGTAACTTCTAGACATCGTTAATATTGCAAATAATAATATTAATAACTTTGATATCTCAATTATTGATTTAATAATATATAAAATATTGACAATAATTGAATCAAATAATGTGAGATACTATGCAATAATTATCGTAGCAATAATTGAACAAAAAGCGAAGTGACTTCTCACGTAAGCATCAATAATCAATACTGTATTGCTACTATGCAACCACGCCAGATTCGCATTTTTACTACCGAATAGTTCAACAGTTTTAAAGGTAAAACTTCCGCCGTTATTTTCATAAAAATATTTTTGTTGTTTTCTCAATCCGACAATAATTCCGTTGTGGGGTCCACCAATGATTGTGCCATCGTACGGATATTCCTCGACAAAAAGAATATTCCCCGACCAAACGAATATTATACAACAACTTGCATACTTTTCAAAATTTATAAATATTACCCACAACTATAACATTATCTCAAATCTACACCATAATTTTGAAAAAAAATATTTCGAGAAAATTAAATCTTTATTCGTAAAATTTAGGATTTTACACTTGGCCCGTAGTGCATGGATAATTTGTGGTCGTGATACTAAAGAATATTCTTGGCCGTAGTGCAGGGATGATTCGATGATGTGGATTATTTATTAAGCTGAGTCTCAGCGATAAAATTGATGATAAATTCTTTTAAATCATAGAAGATAGTAGATTTCATGCTCTACTTGACTCTTCTAATAGATTGCTTGTTTCGCTGCAGTTAAACTTGATGTCTATTGTATTTTATCAGTTTAACACTATTGAAGGCTAACGATAAATTATTCTGCATTATCTTAGTCATAATATTTCTTACTGGGCTAGTTGAGCTCACCCTTTTGCTTTCATTGTTCTCTTTAGGAAATGAGAACGTAGCTGGGACTAGTCGAGGAACGGAGTGACGGTCCAGATATTTGCATTAGTTGTAAGACCCCAACTTTTATGAATAAAGAATAATTTTCTTGAAATATATTTTTGAATATTATGGTGTGGATTTGATAAAATGTTATAGTTGTGGGAAATATTTACAATTTTGCAAAGTAAGCAAATGGTTATATAATATTCGATTGGTTTAGGGAGTATTCGCTTTTAACAGAATATATTATTTACGACGACACAATCATTGGTGGACCCCACAACGAAAGTATTGTCGTAGTTAGAAAATGATGTAATTATCTTTTATAAAAATAACTAAAAGTGTTACCGTTAAAATTGTTGAACTACCCTAAGAGTAAAAGTACTGATGTCTGGCTGTGGTTGCATAAGTAGCACCAGGTATTGATTATTGATGTTTACGTGAGAAGTCACTCGCTTATACTCAATTATTGCTACAATGATTGTCTGCATCATATCTCTCATATTATTGATTCAATTATTGTCACAAAGATCATCATCGCATAATATGTTATATTATTAAATCAATAATTGAGACGACAAAGTTATTTATATTATTAAATTGCAATATTTAAAATGTCTAGAAGTTCCGCATCGAGGAGGTTTGGTCATCTAATCATGCTACCAATAAGGAGAAATCCTTATCAGAAAGCCCCCTCTTTCCTGGGAACGACCTAGTTGTTAAATATTGTGAGTTATAATATTAATGATGAATAAGTACGTGTTGATTAAAGATGAAATTGATAGTTCCATTGTGTTGGAATTATTAATGGTAGTGGAAATCGACATTTATTTCGATATTAATTGATGTCTGGAAGTTATACTTACCTATCGGGTAATTAATCGGATAAATGAGCAATTAATTGCTATTAATTCACATGATTATAACTATTTATTCACATGTGTGTACTATTGATTCACATTCTTGTACTATTAGGGAAGTTGGTGCAAGATTGGTAATACTTGCATGACTAAGTTAAAGATGGAGGTACTATACTGTTATTCGTATTTTCACATGATTATAACTATTGATTCACATGATTGAACTATTGATTCACATTATTTACTATTAGGGGAGGTGGTGCAAGTTTGATAATATTTGCAGGACTAAATTAAAAATGAAGAAAAAGAGGAAGGTATTATACTGTAATATTTCGAGCCCCAAAACGTGCAATTATCAAAATTATATTTTCCTATAAATATAAGCTCATTCTTCCTTCATTTCTCACCAATTCACTAAAGCTTTAGAGCAATTATTATAGAGAGAAATTATAGAGAGAAAGAAGAAGAGAAGTCTGCTACCTCACTATTTCAATATACAATTTCTTCTAAGGTAAGGGTTATTATTTCTTTCGTATTCATGAAGAGAGCTTATTCTGTTGGAATATCCTGTCTGTGCGGATTACGCTAGACCTGGTTCCATTCTTTATTATTATGTTGGAATAACCTGTCTGTGCGGTCTATCGCATGCATGGTGAATTCTTTGTTATTCCATTCTTTATTATTCATTTGGAATATCACATGCATGCGGATTACGCTAGACTGGTTCCATTCTTTATTATTACATTGGAATAACACACGTCATGCGGTCTATCACATGCATGGTGAATTCTTCTATTATTCCATTCTTTATTATTCGTTGGAATATCCCGCGTGCATAAGGGATTACGCATGACACAGTTCCATTATTTATTATTCATTGGAATAACTGCCTATGTGGATTATCACATGCATGGTGAATGATCCTTCGTATTCATTCCTTATTAAATTGTGAAAATGATCTGTCTACGTGGATTACCACATGGCGGGTGAAAATTCATTTGCAGTTTCATATATTATATGATACTCATTTGGTTAAAGTTTTGGCTTCTATACTCCATGAAATTAGTAGAATATCTTGGATATTTGCGCTTCATCCGGTATCTTTTCATGGAAATATTCTTCTGAGCATTCTTGAATTTTACTCCACAAAGGAGTATCATGTTGACAATTTGGACTTAATTGATTTCAAGATAAATTAACTTATAAATCTTTAAAATTTATTCTTGAACTTATTTTATTGAATTATTATGTCATTGTCATCATCATCATGCTTATATTGTGATGAAAGTCATCTTTGGCTTACGTGCATAGATGGACTTGGCATGATTATGACTAGGGATTATTCGGTATAATCATGACCTGTAATGTTATAAATGATGTGGTAAAAGTCCTCAGTAGCCTGTAGTGCATTGATGGACAGTTTTTGGTATGATTATGACCAGGGATTATTCGGTATAGTCATGACCATTGATGATTTAATGAATATCCTTGGCCCGTAGCGCGGGATGACTTCGATGATGTGGTTTATTTGTTAAGTTGAGTCTCGTGATAAAATTGATGAAAACATTTTAAATCATAGAAGATAGTAGATATCATGCTCTACTTGACTCTTTTAATGGATTGCTTATTTAGCTAGCTTAAACTTGATGTCTATTGTATTTTATCGGTTTAACATTGTTGAAGACTAATGATAATTTATTCTCATTATCTTGAGTCATAATATTTCTTCTTGGGCTAGTTGAGCTCACCTTTCTTTCATTTGTTCTCTTGAGAAAATGAGAGCGTGGCAGGGGACTAGTCGGGGAGAGCGGGTGGCGGTCGGATGATAGCATTAGTAGTCCTCACTATTACATTAAATAGTGTGACAATAAATGTAATGAGGACTCCATTGAGTGTGGATATTGTCTAGATGACAATATTTTTATTAAAACTCTTAGATTATGTGTGACGCCCCCAAAACAGGTATACATCACCTATCTTGAGTCGCCAAATACATGGTACATAAATCAAATACAAACTTAATTATACAATTGTCGTGCAAAATATACGACAAAACATAGCTGAGAGTTTAAACAAGAATATTGCCTTCTAGACAACATCCACTCTTAATAGAGTCCTCATTACATTTATTGTTACACTATTTTACAGAATAGTGAGGACTACTAAAACAACCATCGGGACCGTCAATCCGTTCCCCGACTCGTCCCAACTATATTCCCATTTCCTGAAGAGAACAGTGAAAGAAAGGGTCAGCTCAACTAGCTCAGTAAGAAATATTATGGCTAAGATAACGAAGAATAAATTATCGTTAGCCTTCAATAGTGTTAAACTGATACAATATAACAAACATCAAGTTTAACTGCAGCGGAACAAGCAATCCATTAGAAGAGTCAAGTAGAGAATACAATCTACTATCTTCTATGATTTAAAAGGTTTTCATCACTTTTATCATCGAGACTCAAATTATTAAATAAACCACGCCATCCTCAGACTGACCAAGGATATTCATTAAGATCACGACCACAAATTATCCATGCACTACGGCCAAGGATATTCGTGTTTTCATCAATGGTCATGATCATGCCAACAATCGTCCATCAATGCACTACGGGCAATGAGGACTTTTACTACATCATTTGTAACATTACTACCATGACTATACCGGAATAATCCCTCGTCATAATCATACCAAGTCCATCTATGCACTACAAAATGCCACGTATGACTTTCAACATAATATAAACATGAGGATGATGACAATAACATAATAATTAAATAAAACAAGTTCAAGAATTAAATTTTAAAGATTTATAAGTTAATTTATCCTCGAACTCAAAAAACGTCCAAATTGTCAACACGATACCGCTTTGGAGTAAAATTCAAGAATGCTCGGAAGAATATTTCCATGAAAAGATACTGGATGAAGCGCAAATATCCGTGATATTCTACTAATTTCATGCATGTGGTAATCCACATAGACAAAGTTATTCTAACGTAATAATAAAGAATGGAATAATGTAAGAATTCACCATGTATGCGATGTAATCGCATGCATGTGTTATTCCCAACAAAATAATAAAGAACGGAACGAGTCATGCGAAATCCGCACAAAATGGATATTCCAACGTAATAATAAAGAATGGAATAACAACAAAATTCACCGGGCATGCGATGAGATCAAGATGCATGCATTATTCCAATGTAATAATAAAGAATGGAACCGAGTTAAATGCGTATACGCATGCATATGATATTCCAAATGAATAATAAAGAATGGAATAATAGAAGAATTTCATCATGTATGCGGTTTTTAGATAGACAAAGTTATTCCAACATAATAATAAGGAATGGAATAACAATAACTCTCTTCATGAAAATGAAAGAAATAATACCCCTTACTATAATAACAATATCCCTTACCTTAGAATAAAGCTGGATACTGGAATAGAGAGGTAGCAGACTTCTTTTTTTCTTTCTCTCTATAATTTCTCTCTATAATAATTGCTCTATAGCTTTAGTGAATTGGTGAAAAATGAAGGAAGAATGAGCTTCTATTTATAGAAAAATATAGTTTTGATAATTGCACGTTTTGGGGCTCGAAAAATTACAGTACAATACCTCCAACTTTTCTTTCATTTTTAATTTAGTCCCACAAGTATTATCAAACTTGCACCACCTCCCCTAATAGTAAATAATGTGAATCAATAGTTCAATCATGTGATTCAATAGTTATAATCATGTGAAAATATGAAAAACAGTATAGTACCTCAATCTATACCTCCATCTTTAACTTAGTCATGCAAGTATTATCAATCTTGTACCAACTCCCCTAATAGTACATGAATGTGAATTAATAATACACACATGTGAACAAATAGTTATAATCATATGAATTAATAGCAATTAATTCCTCGTTTATCCGATTAATTACCCGATAACTTTCAGACATCAATTATTATCGAAATAAATGTCTATTTTCACTAACACTAATAATTCCAATACAATGGAACTATCAATTTCATCTTTAATCAACACGAACTTATTCATCATTAATATTATAACTCACAATATTTAACAACTAGGTCGTTCCCAGGAAAGAGGGGGGCTTTCCGATAAGGATTTCTTCTTATTGGCGCGCAATTAGGTGACCAAACCTCTACTTGACAGAACTTCTAGACTTTGTCAATATTGCAAATAATAATATTAATAACTTTGTCGTCTCAATTATTGATTCAATAATATAACATATTATACAGATAATACTGTGATAAAATTTTTATCAATAATATGAGAGATATGATGCAACAATTACTGTAGCAATAATTGAGTATAACTGAGTGACTTCTTACGTAAGCATCAATAATCAATACCGTGTGTTACTATGCAACCACGCGTACATCATGCATTTTTACTACTCCGTAGTTTAACAGCTTTTAACGGTAACATTTTCACCGTTATTTTTATAAAAGATAATTACATGCGCTTTCTAACTACGACAATACTTCGCCAGGGGTCCACCAATGATTGTCTTGGCCATATGAATATTTTCCGAAAAAAAGAATATTCCCCGACCAGTTGAATATTATATAACAACTTGCATACTTTGCAAAATTTATAAATATTACCCACAACTATAAAATTATATCAAATCCAGACCATAATATTCAAAAAAATATTTCGAGAAATTTAAATCTTTATTCATAAAATTTGGGGTCTCACATTATGTTTTGTCGTATTTTACACGACTGTTGTATAATTAAGTTGTATTTGAATTTTGTACCATATATTTGGCGACTCAAGATGGGTGATGTATACCTATTTTGGGGGCGTCACAGTTGGTATCAAAGCTTAGGGATATGATCCCTAGCTGAGATGTGAGACAAGAACTAGGAGGGGAGAGACGGGGAATTTCTTCGCTAGTATGACCTACCTAAGTTTATTTGGTATTTAATTGGTCGGTCAGAGTATATGGATAATATGTGATATGATAATTAACCCTTGTTTTATGGAAGTATTTGAAGATGGCTTCCGAAAATGTTGAGATAAGCATTGAAGCACTTGAGACTGTTGAGTCACCACAGATTAATACCCTGGATAATGTGCAACAGGAAGACAATAATCCTCAGGTAAACAACAACGATCAAATGATGAATGATGAGATGTTCAGAGGTCTTATTCAATTCATGCAACATCAGGCGAAGGCGGCTCCTGTCCAAAGTGCAGGTGGAATCACTGATAACTCTAGGACGGCCACCGCTAAGCGATTCAAGGAGCTGGGACCACCGGAGTTTTTGGAGAGCCAAAACCACTTAAAAGGAGACGTGGATAAAGCGGATCAACAAGATATTTGATGTCTTGGGATGCTTGAGGAGGAAAAGGTTCCTTTTCCACCTTCATGTTATGACGATGCGATTACGGTGTAGAATCAGAAAGCATACTCAACCTGCCGCACTCAAAATGTCTTGGGAGAAGTTCCAAGAGCTGTTCAATAACAAGTACTTTCCTGAAAGTATTCGTCACGTGAAGGAGGTAGAGTTCATCAAGCTTGAGCAAACCAATATGACCGTGGCGCAGTACGAAGCTAAGTTTGCCGAGTTATCTCGATTTGCATCGCACTTGGTTGATAATGAAAAGAGAATAACGCAGATGTTTCTAAGAGATTTTAAACCCGAGATACGTCAATACCTAATTTCTCACAAACTGTGTTTGTATTCAGATGTTGTGAATAGGGCTCAGTTATTGGAGCGCGATAATGAGTCAACCTAACTAAGAAAGAGCAACCGAGAAGTTGATAATACCAGTGGTAGCAGTCATCGAAGCGGTGACAAAAAACGTGGAGGGAATCAACATGCCAGAAATGATAATCACTTCGGTGGTAATCATGGCCATGACAATAAGAGTGTACATTTCAAGAAGAGGAGATTCAACAAGGATGGAAAGACGTCAGCACCAACACCTATTATTAAGGAAGGAGAACGACCACCGGTCGTATGTTACAAATGTGGAGGGGAAGGACACATAAGTCCAAACTGTACGATGCAGTCCAAAGCGTGTTATAATTGTGGAAAAGAAGGTCACCTAGCCCGATTTTTTCGTGCAACAAAGTCAAGTCCAGCTGGGATAGAGGCATCAAAGGGTGTCCCAGACAAGACAAAACCGGTAGTTCAAAGGAGAGCGTTTGTCGTAATATCCCAAAAAGCGAGGAATAGGAATGAGGTGATCACGGGTAAGCTAATCATAAACTCTAGCGAAGTTTATACTTTATTTGATACCGGTTCTACCCATTCCTTTATTTCTCCTACTTGCGCTCAATGTTTAAATTTGACTCCGGAGAAATTAGACTTTGACTGATCTGTTGAAACTCCGTTGGGAGAAACCTTCATTACATCCACGGTTTATAAGTCTTGTTTGATTTAAATCGGTAACTGCACATTACCTGTCGATCTTATTTATTTGAAAATACTTGCATTTGATGTGATTTTAGGGGTTGATTGGTTAACTACTCATTATGCTAAAATTGATTTTTTTCGTAAGGTTGTTAGCTTTCATATTCCTAATCAACCTATTATACGAATTCAAGCAACCAAACCACTAAAATCAATCACTGTCATATCAAGTCATAAAGCTATTCGTTTATTGAAAAATGAAGGTTAAGCTTTCTTTGCCCATGTCACGGATTTAAATAAAGATACGTCAGATTTGAATGATACTTCTATTGTTAATAAATTTCCTGACGTATTCCACTCAAGAACTTCTGCCTACCCCGGGCGTGAAATTGAATTTTATATCGACCTTGAATCCCAAGACAAAACCCATTTCCAAAGCCCCATATCGAATGGCTCCCATTGAACTTCACGAGTTAAAAACCCAACTACTGAGAATTATTAGACATCGGTTTCATTCGTCCCAAAGACGCCTCCTTGGGGTGCTCGTGTTCTATTCAGAAAGAAGAAAAAGATAGAAGTATCGACTTTGTATTGATTATCGGAGTTGAATCATGTCACCATCAAAATAGGTACAGTTACCTCGCATTGATGACCGTTTGATCGATTGCAAGGAGCCAAATTCTTTCCAAAGATTGATCTTTGTTCCGGATATCATCAATTGAAGATTAAAACCGATGACATTCCAAAGATCGCTTTCGAACTCAAGATCGGGCATTATGAATTCCTAGTAATGTCTTTTGGATTGACTAATGCTTCTGCTGCCTTCATGGATATGATGAACCGAGTATTCAAGGAATATTTGGATCACTTTGTGGTCATCTTTATTGATGACATCCTCATATACTCCAAAACCCGCGAAGACCATGAGCAACACTTGAGGCTGATACTCCAAAAGCTTCGTGAAAACAAGCTTTATGCCAAGTTGAAGAAATGCGAGTTCTGGCTTGAAGAAGTTACATTCCTTGGGCATGTGATATCAAATCATGGAATATCTGTTGACCCGGCAAAGATTAAAGCAATTCAAAGCTGGGAGCAACCTAAGTTAGTGACCGAAGTACGTAGCTTTCTCGGTTTAGCTGGTTATTATCGGAGATTCCTAGAAGGGTTTTCTCGAATCGCTAGTCCATTAACTTAGCTCACTCGAAAAGATACAAAATTCGGTTGGAGCGAGGAATGTGAAAAGAGTTTTTAAGAACTCAAGAGGAGACTCATTTCAGTACATGTTCTGACAATACCATCTGCCTCGGAGGGATTTGTAACATTCTAGAATTTTTTTAAAATTGTTATATTAAATATTTATTGAATTATATAAGTATTTAATGGATGTGTTTATTGTTGAATAAATAATTGTTCAAATTGATTCGATTTGGTTAATTATTTGTTAAATAAATAATTAAGGAAATTAATTATTATATTCTAATTTAATTTATTTATTAGGTTAGAGAGTTTTGATTGAATGAATTATTATATTTTAATTTGAATTTATAATTAAAAGGATGTGTTAGTTGATTAAATAAAGTTATAATTATATAAAAATTATAATTTTGTGGTATTAATTTATGTGTTAAGGTAATTTAATAAATTGTTATTAGAATTAATTTAATTGATTATTGAAAAATTTAATTAAATAAAAGTGTGACAAATAACCTTTTATAAAGGAGTTATTAAAATAAATTAAAGGAGTTTAATTTAGTTTTGCCAAACAAGGCCTAATGCCTATTAAGTCTTTAATCTAATTGTGTTTTACCAAACAAGGCATAAGGATTAAATGATTATATTTTTAGTAGGTAACCAAACAAGCCTTATGGCTTTTGATTTTCAAAAATATGATAACTGATATCAGTTATACTTATATTTATATTATATAATTAATATATATTATATCTTATACATTATAACTCTAATACGTAAGATTAGAATAGAGAGGTAAGACTCAGTAGAAGAGAAGAAGAAAGTTTACAGAGAGAAAAGAAGAGAGAATTAGGAGAAGGCTAGAGAATTAGAGAAAGGAATTGGGGAAAAGAAGATTTATATCAAATGATAGCCACTATCTTCTAACTCTAAGGTATCATTTAAACTCTGTTATTTGTTTTTCTTTTCAAAAGTTATAGTTGTATTCTCTCCCAATTTTCTCTATAAAATCTTTGTAGAAATTGAATTAATTGTTATAGATAGTTTTATATGATAAATTGGTTGTTGTGAAACTATTTTTATAAGTTATATATGAGTATAGTCAATGAATTGATGTTATGTATGTAATTTGTAAAGAAAACTTTATTATAGTGAGTTTATATGAATATATATATGAATATGGTTTAGTTTAAGGTTTGATTAGTTGTTTAGTTGATAAATTGACTATTGAATTTGAAAGAGGTTGTATAAACATAAATAAGGTGCTTTGAATTAACTGTTTTGGTTGAAAAACAAAATCACAGTGTTGATTTTCATTGAAAACATCAAAAAGTGAGTTTTTATCAAAAACATTGAAATTGGATGTTTTAAATTCAATGTTTGTGTTGTTTTATGAGTATAATCATGTTAAGAGTCTTTGAAATATGTTTATATAAAGTCTCTGTATGATGTACATGCTAATTAGGCTGTTAGAAAGTAGCTTGTAGGCTAAAATTGGCTTTGTTCATGTGATTTCCGTAGAGTTGGTTCTTAGAAATTCGCAATTATTGCAAATGCAGGCTTAGTAGTATAGTTCTCGTCTTGTATGTTGCTACGCTGGCATAGTGACCTCTTGAAAAATATAATTCTCGCGTCGTAGCGCCATCTCTCGCGTCTTAGTAAGCGCCATCTCCGCGTCATGTGTGTGACCCACAAGATATAAAGCGTAAAATTCATTGTGTGAAAGTTAAAGAGAATGGTCGACAAAGTGTAATTTTTGTACTCAAAGTCTGAAGGAATTGTTATGTGTTAATAATAGGACTGTTAAATTATGACTTCAGTATTTCTATATCATGAATGAGCATGTTATTAGTAATTAACTTGTTTTGTAATTTGATTATGTGATTAAAAAAAAAAATCTTCAAATCTTACATGATGAAATGTACTTAGTTATGTTTGTAAAGTGGTAGTGACTAACTATGTCATATATATATATATATATATATATATATATTGTGATTCAATTGTTCGGTTTAACCTACGAAGCAAGGCAAGTTCTCTAAATCTATTATCTTGTTGAGCCAATTATTGTTTCCAATTCGATTACCATATTATGATGCAAGATTTCTAAACTTTATTGAATATTGAGCAAGTTATTCTTGTATTTAACTTGTTGTTTAGCATGCAAATTTATATATATTAATGTTGAACAATTTTATCGTTCAAATGGCTATTTGTTATGCTTAGTATTCAATTCTAAATAACCTTGGCTTAATATTGTTCAAGCAAGGTGTAGTTATAGTTATTCAACATGTATGCTATTAGATTATTCCTAAAGCATGATTTAATTCACCATGTCGATTCAGTTATGATTATTCCATAGTATGACGTTATTAATTTTATTCAACTAATCTTTAGTTGATGTTCGTTGAATTCCAAATTACCTTGAAATGTATCCAAACCAAACTCAATTTGGTGTAGACTTGTACTTTAAATACTGAGATGAACAACCCTATTATTAGGGGTAATTTACGCTTAGCGTTGAAATGTTTGTGCACAATACATTGTATGCGAAGAAATTTGATCCCCCTAAGTACGAGGAGTCCCTATACTCTTATGACTGTTAAAGTTTAAGTTGAAAAATTACTTATAACTATGGACATAGTTCGTGGTCTTAGGACCCTCAGTTATATACTTCAGAGTGTTGAAAAATCATATTGCTTAATTCTATCGAGCATCTTATTTGACAGTTGTTGTAAAGATTTTTATTCATTGTTGTTTCAAGTGAGCTTTGTTTGCTCACTCTTGCTTATATAACTATTACATTTAAAGATGAAAAGGTTGATGTAACTATCATCAGTAAGGGAAAAGGAAAGATGAACAAGTATTGAAGACTTGTATTATGTTAATATTTTATTATCAGATTTTAATTGAATGATTGTAATGAAGTTTATTTATTTTCCGCATTTGAATGGTTGTATTTAAAGGTTAGACAACCTGGGAGATTTTTATTATGTAACCCTTTAATGGGGAAGGTTTTATTTATTCAATTTTATTATGATTGGTAATTAGATATGAATGTTTGATTAAATGAACATCAAATCCTGTGGGAATGAAATACCTGGGTTTGGGGGTGTTTCAAGTTGGTATCAAAGCCTTAGGTTATGAACCTTAGGTGGGGAAAAGCCTTAGGAAGTAACCTTCGAAAAGATAGTGATGATAAACTCTTATCGAGTTTTAAGGAAGAAGTAATAAAACACTTATGTGCTTACGTGATTATAACTTATGTGCTCGTGAGTGTCGAGTAATGATGATTAATAACTAAAACTTAAAAATCTTGTTGTCAGGATGGCTAATGTCGGAGAATTCAGTCAGGCTAGGGAGGAAGGACTTCAGATGCCTAGAGAGGAGGAATCTCGTGACATTCAAGTGGTGTGGGAGCAACTACTTCCACGGGAGTCAGCCCTGTTGTTTACAGTGGTTGAAGATGAGTATGATGAGGTAGAAACAGATGAGGAAGACCTCGTTGAGTTTCCGCAGGCAAATGAGGATGACGAGGACGAGGAGGAAGAGATTCCACTGACCTCGATGGCTGCTCGTATGTACGATGAAGTCTACGACCGCAACGTGGAACTTCAAGATACTATCGAGGAATTGCAAGAGATAGTAGGCTGAGCAAATGCACCTCGATGGCATAGAAGGACGACGAAAATCTAGGACCTAGAGGAACGCTTTGAAAGCAATGTTGAAGAAGAGCCGATTCACACAGAGAATGTTGAAGAGAGAAGATTGCGAGTTGAAGAACAAGTTGAAAGAGGAATCTACTAAGAGGGCAAGAGCCAAGATGAGTGTACGAGAAAGTCGATCAACTAGCCAAAATAAGCAGGGAGAGAGAAGAAAGAGAGAATGAAGATGGAGGAAATGAATAACGTGTTTAACACCGTGATTAATCGAGCTCGAGGATCGGGTCGCCGGGTTATCTAATTCGGGCTTGAGAGACGCCGCCATCGTATAGTCGAACTATGTTCGAATTATGGATGAAGAGCGTCATAAGGCTATACAGTATCTTAGTAGGACATCGTAGAGAGTGTATTTAATTTATGATCTATGTTATGATAAATAATATGTAAATCCCAAGTGTTATGTAACCTATGGGATATGATTGTAAGACCCCAACTTATTATAAATGAAATTAAATTTCATATATTTATTATTTTGAAATAGTAAGGGTTGATTTGATTATTGTGGTTAGTTATGGGAAAAATGCGCAAATATTTCAAATAAGCAAGTGGTTATAAAATATTCATTATTGTCGGGAAATATTCGGTTGGTCGTGGAATATTCTTACTGTCGGAGAATATTCGCATTTACTTTTACGACCTTTTTTAATGTGGGCCCCATAACAGAAAGCGATTGGATGAAGAAAATGACAAGTATAAGTTATTTATAAATAACGACTAAGTTGTTACCAAGATTAATCTTTGTTGGAATACCCGGTGGTTAAAACACAAGAGAGCACCAGCATTGTTGCACCGATTATTGATTCTTACGTAGAAGGCACTACTCAATAATTGTTACAATGAGTTATTGCTCAATATTTTATTTTATTGATTCAATAATTGCTACGTTGATATTTTATATTATTATTGTTTTAATAATTGTCACTACACAATTTTCATTATCGGATCAATAATTCATATTATTTGAATAATATTATTAGATAACATTATTGGCAATGTCTAGAAAGTTCTGCTTCCAGGAGAGGTTTGGTCACCTAATTGTGCCACCAATAAGAGAAATTCTTATTGAAAGCCCCTCTTTCCGGGAACGGCACAGGTTGTGCGATATTGTGATTCTGTAATATTATTTGTGAATAATTAATTATTGATTTATATGATAAAGAAAATATTTATTTTATGTGGATATAGATGGAGAAAATTTTAAAGTGACAATTGTTGAAAAATTGATATTTTATCTTTTTTGATAAAATAATTCATTTAAATATATTATTATATTTTAATAATATAATAATGGTGATATTTTTACAATGAATGTGGGATGTGTGAGTATATGAGGAGGAGAAGTATTTTTGTTACTAAAAATATTTAAAACATGTTAAACACGTCGGTGGACCCCATTTCTTGACTGAAATTTGATTAAAGCCTGTAAAATTGCTCGTTTGTGGATTTCGGTCAATTTTTGTTTGGAATTTGGAAAAACTTAAACTTACAAAGTTGTAGAGAATGGAATTTCCTATGTAAAAGACATAAGGTTCAAATTTTTCTGACAAAAGGGCTATTTATTATGAATTATTGAAGTTCTGAAATAATTAATTTTTGAAGTTTAAAATATTTTAATTAAGAAAAACGTTAATGTTTTGTGGGATACACATGTGTGAAATGTTGTGATGTTTGTAAGTGTAAGGCGTGAAAATTTGAAAAATTATATATAATATTATATTAAATTTTCCGCTTTGGTGTTCTAAGCATTTTCCTATAAATAGGGTACTTAGGTTAGAATTGAAAATCACACCAGAAACTGAAGTTTTCTCTCTTTATATTATCGAGCGTATTCTTGTGAGTATTTTGATACTTTGAGTGTTGCTATACGGTGCAAGTTCCTTCAGCGTTATATCTGATATTCCAGCTAGAAGTACTATTCTTTTCGAGGTAAGTGATATTTTTTTTAAATGATATTATTTCTTCTAATATCATTATGTCGGAATATTGATAAGATTTTTCTTGTGAAATTCTTGTCTTTTAGTGTCGAGGTTACTATTCACGTATACGGCACTATTCACGAATACGACACTATTCACAAAAAAATTAAATTTTCATTTTTGTCCAAAATATCTATTATAGATACTAGCTTTGATTGTATCCATGTTTTGATCATTCTTGAATTTCACTTCACTATGATTATTAATGAAGTATTTTTGAACTTGGATTGTTTAAAGTACTGAATCCTTAATATTTGTTCTTTTGTTTCACTTTGATTCGCTTTTCTTTAAAATATTTTTCATCATCCTCGATCCCAAATAATGGTATTTACATGAATATCTTTGGCCCAGTAGTGCAAAGATGGTTGATTTTCTTATGAATATCTTTGGCCCAGTGAGTAAAAAGATGTACAAAAGTTGAGATGAACATGACCATTAATCGATGAATATCTTTGGCTCAGTAGTAAAAAGATGAATATTTGATTCAAGATGTATATTGATTGATGTTACAGGGATAAAATATTGATGATGGACTTTTAAATTCGTAGATAATAGTAGATTTCATTCTCTACGTAACTCATCTATGAATTACTATTTCCGCTGCAAATATTGATCTGAAACTTGTTGTCTATTGTATTTTATCAGATTTTTCCTTGTTGAAGACTAACGATAATTTGTTCTATATTATCTTAGTCATAATATTCTTTACTGGGATAGTTGAGCTCACCCTTTTCCTTTTTGTTCCATTTTTCTTCTCAGGAGGCGAGAACGTAGCGAGTACTAGTCGGGGTATGGAATGAAGGTCTTAGAAAGTCATTTTAGTAGTCCTCACCATTTTTGTAAAATAATGTACCAATAATTGTAATGAGGACTTATTTGGGTATGAATATTGTCTAGATGGCAATATTTGTATTTAAACTCACAGTTTTTATGTTGTATTAATAAAGTTGTAGCTGTTTTTTACCATGTTATTGACGACTCAAAATGAGTGATGTATACCTATTTTGGGGGCGTCACAATGATGATGATGTCCTGAAACTTTAGTAGTTCAGGAAAATAATGTAAATAGCAGTGATACTATTGTTATGACGTTTTTTCAAAGAAATTATGAATGAATAAAAGTTATTATCTTCTTTTATCCAAAGTGTTATGTGTTATGTGGTTATTACTTTTATGGGGGCAAGTTAAGTAGAAATTACTTAAAAGAGTTGAGTAATAATCTAATGAATGTATTTTTAATAGAAAATGCCTCCAAGACGTCAACAACCCCGTTAGAGAACCACTTAAAAGGTTGAAATAACTAACAACAATAATGTCAAGTTAACCCCTGCTCAAAACCACCAAGTGACGCAACAATAATAATGCAAGTGCACTACAGAATCAACCGCATAATCAACCACAAAATAAAGCTACAACTTTTAAGGACTTCAAGGCGGTTGGACCACCAGAATTTTGTGGGTCCTTGAACCCGATTGAGGCACAGACTTGGGTCATGGAGATAGAGAAGGTGTTCGATGTGGCGGGGGTAGGGGAAGATCAGAAGACTATTTTTGCAATATTCATGTTAAAAGCAGAGGCTAGTTATTGGTGCAGGCCAATAAAACTCGAGTTGGACTAGGGGTTATGGCTTGGGATAGGTTTAAGGAGATGTTCTTTGAGACCTATTTCCCAGAGAGTTCGAAGAGTCAGTTAGAAGTGCAGTTTTTAGAATTGAAGCAGGGAACGATGATGATGGTGTGAGTATGCCGCGAAATTCAATGAGTTAAGCGAGGTTTTGCGCCCATACCAAGTCAGATGTATGAACGCAAGGCGAAGAGGTTTGAACAAGGATTGAAGCCCTAGTTATATAGTAGGGTTTCCTTGTTCCAGTTGAAGACATTTGTAGCCGTAATGAAAAAGGCAATTCTCGCTGAAGGTGGAGGCGAGGCTGTAACCAAGTTCAATCAAGAACAGAAAAATAAGAAGAATGAAGTGGAGGTTAAGAATGGAGTTGGTGGTAGTGAAAATGGTAACAATAATCTGAAAAGAAAGTGGAATGGAAATGTGGTTGCTGGAAATCAACAAGGTAACCAGCAGAATAAGAAGTTTGAAGCATGTGCTACATGCGGGAAGTTTCACAAGGGTGTATGCTTAATGGGGAAACGAGTATGCTTTAACTGTGGCCAGAAGAGTCACATCGCCTCAAACTGCAATCAACCCAAGAAGAACGTTTGCTTCACTTGCGGGTCTAAGGATCACTTTGCTCGTGAGTGCCCTAAAAGAAAAAGCTGGAGAGACAACGGGAAGCAAGGGAGGAAGCAAAGGGAGGTACTTGGGCCACTTCTTCGACCAACGACATCAAATAAACCCACATCCGTAACCTTCAACATGATCATGCAAGATGCGGCAATCAAAGGATGTGGTGTCGTATTATCCCAATCAATGATATTGATGCTTATGTATTATTTGATTCGGGTGCTACTTGCTCATTTATATCTGATGAATTTGCTATGAGATTAGGATTGCCTAGTGAAGAATTGAATTTCCCTTTAAACATAGAAATTGAGAATAAGGAAGTAATTCTTGTTAGGTTCGTATACAAGAACTGTAGAGTGAATATTAAGGGAAATATTATGATGGTAGATTTAATTCTGATTAGGCTTGGAGAGTTTGATCTTATTTTGGGAATGGATTGGTTGTTCAATTGTGGAGTGATAATTGATTGCCAAAAGAAATGTGTAAACCTTATGACTCCGTCAAAGGAAGTTTTCAATGGTAGCAAATCGCCTAGACAAAATGAGATGTCCTGGACGATTATTACGCAGCCAAGAAGTTGTTGAGTCAAGGCTGTGTGGGTTATCTAGCTTACATAGTCAATACTCAGAAAAAGGGTGTGAAACTGGAAGAAATACTAGTGGTTAGGGAATTCGTGGACATGTTTCTAGAGGATTTGCCAGGACTTCAGCCTGACAGAGAGATCGAGTTCGTGATAGACTTAGCACCAGGAACCGCTCTGATATTGAAGGCCCAATACAGAATGGCTCCGGTAGAGATGAAGGAACTGATGGTACAACTGCTGGAGCTGTTGGATAAGAAATACATTCAGCCGAGTGTGTCACCGTGGGGAGCACCAGTGTTATTCGTAAAGAAGAAGGATGGGTCAATGCGTCTTTGCATTGATTATAGGGAGTTAAATAAAGTCACTATTAAGAACAAATATCCATTGCCGAGAATAGACGATTTGTTTAACCAGTTGAAGGGTGCTAGATATTTCTCAAAAATAGATTTGAGAAGTGGGTATCATCAACTGAAAGTAAGGAAGGAGGATGTACTGAAGACGGCATTCCGAACTCGGTATGGACATTACGAATTTTTTGTGATGTCTTTTGGTTTGATAAATGCCCCTGCAACGTTCATGGATTTGATGAACAGGGTGTTTAAACCATTTTTAGACAAGTTTATGGTGGTGTTTATCGATGATATTCTGGTGTACTCTAGAACTCAAGAAGAACACGTGGAACACTTACGTCTAACGCTGGAGATGTTAAGAAAGGAAAAATTGTATGCGAAATTCTCTAAATGTGAATTCTGGTTAGAACGTGTACAATTTCTTGGGCACGTAATTGACAAGCATGGAATTTTAGTGGATCCATCAAAGGTCGAAGCTGTGATAAATTGGGAGCAACCAAGAGCTCCATCAGAAGTGAGAAGTTTCTTGGGATTGGCAGGGTATTACAGACGGTTTATCTAGGATTTTTCCAAGATTGCCACTCCGTTGACAAATTTGACTAGGAAATCTGTAAAATTTGTTTGGATGGAGAAGTGTGAAAGAAGTTTCCAAGAATTTAAAAAAGAGGTTAAGTATGGCACCTGTGTTGTCATTACATGATAATACAGGAAATTTTGTGGTGTATAGTGATGCTTCACACAAAGGATTAGGATGTGTCCTTATGCAGAACGGTAAAGTCATGACGTATGCATCAAGACAATTGAAAGACTACGAAAAAGGGTATCCGACTCATGATTTAGAGTTGGCGGCGGTTGTGTTTGCTTTAAAAATATGGAGACACTATCTCTATGGAGAAAAATGTGAGATCTACACAAACCATAAGATTCTGAAGTACATTTTCACTCAGAAAGACCTGAACATGCGTCAAAGGAGATGGATGGAATAAATAAAAGATTACGATTGTGAGATCTTTTATCATCCAGGCAAAGCAAACGTGGTTGCAGATGCCTTGAGTAGGAAAGGCAGAGAAAAATTGATGTTATTAACTAATAAGGAGGAACTTATTTCAGCAATGTCAAGGATAGAGTTGGAAATCAAATTTCCGAAAGAATCCGATGAAAAATTATACCTGATGGAAGCCAGTCCAACTTTAATGGACAAAGTGAAGAACGATCAACTGCAGGATGAGGAATGCAGGAAAATAAAAGAAAGTGTGGGCGAGGGAAAAGAAATGAAATACAAGGTTGATACCGAGGGAATGCTGAGATTTGAGGGACGAATCTGGGTTCCAGCAGTACCAGATATTAAAGAAGACATCTTGACAGAAGCTCATAGCTTGAGATATTCGATTCATCTGGGAAGTACGAAGATGTATCAAGATTTGCGACGACATTTTTGGTGGCCAAATATGAAAAGAGACGTTGCAGAATGCATTGTAAAGTGCTTAACATGTCAGAGACTCAAGGCCGAGCATCAAAGGCCAAGCAGATTACTTCAATCGTTAGAGATACCGGAATGGAAATGGGAACATATCATAATGGATTTTGTGGTAGGTCTCCCACTGACTCAGAAAGGATACGATGGAATATGGGTGATAGTAGACAGATTGACAAATTTGCACACTTTTTGCCAATAAAGATTAGATTCAATCTTGATCAGCTGGCAAAGCTATATGTTAAAGAGATCGTTACGAGACATGGAATTCTAGTGTCAATTGTGTCAGATAGAGATCTGAGGTTCACATCAAACTTCTGGAAGAGACTACAAGAATGTATGGGAACACAGTTGCGAATGAGTACGACATATCATCCGCAAACAGATGGCCAAAGCGAACGAACAATCCAGACATTGAAAGATATGCTGAGAGCATGCGTCATGGATTTCAAAGGGAGCTGGGATGAACAATTACCATTGGTGGAATTTGCCTATAATAATAAAGCTTACCACACAAGCATCAAAGATGCCGCCTTACGAAGCATTATACTGGCGGAAGGTGAAAAATTCCTCCAATCGTGGCCGGGATGAAGTCTGAGAACGCCAATCGTTAGGACCGTAATCGGTACAACAAACTACCGAGGTTGTCAAACTCATCGAATAAGATTGATAATTGCCAAGACAAACAAAAGAAATATGCTGATCAACACAGACAAGATCGTGCATTCGATGTAGGAAATTACATTTTCCTAAAAGTTTCTCCTTGGAAAGGAAAAATTCGGTTTGGTAAAAAGGGGAAACTAAGCCCGAGGTTTATTGGACCCTTCGAAGTGCTGCAAAAGGTTGGAGAGGTGGCTTATGAGGTAGCTCTACCTCTAGAGTTGCAAAACATTCATAATGTTTTTCACGTTTCGGTGTTACGACCATATAAATCCGATTACAAGCACGTGATCGAGTACGAAACATTGCAGTTTGATAAAGACTTGTCTTATAAAGAGGTTCCTATCCAGATAGTCGACAGGAAAGAACAAGTGCTCAGGAATAAGGTGATACCTTCTGTTAAGGTAATATGATGAAACCATAATGTAGAAGAGGCTACGTGGGAACTCAAAACTGAAATGATGAAGAATTACCCTGAGTTATTTGTTTAATCTGTGTCTTCGATTATGGGGACAGAATCTTTGTAAGTAGGGGAGAATGTGACGAATAAGTTGTTTGAATTGTGATTCTGAGGATAGAATCCTTATAAGGAGGGAATGATGTAACATTCTAGAATTTTTTTTAAATTGTTATATTAAATATTTATTGAATTATATAAGTATTTAATGGATGTGTTTATTGTTGACTAAATAATTGTTCAAATTGATTCGATTTGTTTAATTATTTGTTAAATAAATAATTAAGGAAATTAATTATTATATTCTAATTTAATTTAATTATTAGGTTAGAGAGTTTTGATTGAATGAATTATTATATTTTAATTTGAATTTGTAATTAAAAGGATGTGTTAGTTGATTAAATAAAGTTATAATTATATAGAAAATTATAATTTTGTGGTATTGATTTATGTGTTAAGGTAATTTAATAAATTGTTATTAGAATTAATTCAATTGATTATTGAAAAATTTAATTAAATAAAAGTGTTACAAATAACCTTTTATAAATGAGTTATTAAAATAAATTAAAGGAGTTTAATTCAGTTTTGCCAAACAAGGCCTAATGCCTATTAAGTCTTTAATCTAATTGTGTTGGTAGCCTTATGGCTTTTGATTTTCAAAAATATGATAACTGATATCAGTTATACTTATATATTTAAATTATATAATTAATATATATTATATCTTATACGTTATAACTCTAATACGTAAGATTAGAATAGAGAGGTAAGACTCAGTAGAAGAGAAGAAGAAAGTTTACAGAGAGAAAAGAAGAGAGAATTGTGAGAAGGCTAGAGAATTGGAGAAAGGAATTGGGAAAAGAAGATTGATATCAAAGGATAGCCACTATCTTCTAACTCTAAGGTATCATCTAAACTCATATTATTTGTTTTCTTTTCAAAAGTTATAGTTGTATTCTCTCCCAATTTTCTCTATAAAATCTTTGTAGAAATTGAATTAATTGTTATAGATAGTTTTATATGATAAATTGGTTGTTGTGAAACTATTTTCATAAGTTATATATGAGTATAGTCAATGAATTGATGTTATGTATATAATTTGTAAAGAAAACTTTATTACAGTGAGTTTATATGATTATATATATATGAATATGGTTTAGTTTAAGGTTTAATTAGTTGTTTAGTTGATAAATTGACTATTGAATTTGAAAGAGGTTGTATAAACATAAATAAGGTATTTTATGAATTAACTGTTTTTGGTTGAAAAACAAAATCACAAAGTGTTGATTTTCATTGAAAACATCAAAAGTGAGTTTTTATCAAAAACATTGAAATTGGATGTTTTAAATTCGATGTTTTTGTTGTTTTATGAGTATAATCATGTTAAGAGTCTTTGAAATATGTTTATATAAAGTCTCAGTATGATGTACATGCTAATTAGGTCATTAGAAAGTATCTTGTAGGCCAAAATTGGCTTTGTTTATGTGATTTTCAGAAATGGTAGTTTCAAGTTCAAGAATTCAATGTGATTTATGCTGGCTAGTATAGTAGTCGCAATTAGCAATACGCGCACATCCTTATAATGTTCTGCCTTACTTAGTATATAATTCTCACAACAGAAGCGCTTATCTCTCATGTATGCATTGTAATTCACATTATAAATTGTGGCTCTACATATGACGAGTTAGCAGAATAATGGTCGACGATTGTAATTTTTGTACTCAAAGTCTGAAGGAATTGTTATGTGTTAATAATAGGAATGTTAAATTATGACTTCAGTATTTCTATATCATGAATGAGCATGATATTAGTAATTAACTTGTTTTGTAATTTGATTATGTGATTAAAAAAAAATAATCAAATCTTACATGATGAATGTACTTAGTTATGTTTGTAAAGTTGTAGTGACTAACTATGTCATGATGACATATATATTGGGTATTATGATTCGAATTGTTCGGTTTAACCTACGAGCAAGGCAAGTTCTCTAAATCTATTATCTTGTTGAGCCAATTATTGTTTCCAATTTGATTACCATATTATGATGCAAGATTTCTAAACTTTATTGAGCAAGTTATTCTTATATTTAACTTGTTGTTTAGCATACAAATTTATATATACTAATGTTGAACAATTTTATCGTTTAAATGGCTATGCATGCTTAGTATTCAATTCTAAATAACCTTGGCTTAATATTGTTCAAGCAAGGTGTGTTATAGTTATTCAACATGTATGCTATTAGATTATTCCTAAAACATGATTTAATTCACCATGTCGATTCAGTTATGATTATTCCATAGTATGACGTTATTAATTTTATTCAACTAATCTTTAGTTGATGTTCGTTGAATTCCAAATTACCTTGAAATGTATCCAAACCAAACTCAATTTGGTGCGGACTTGTACTTTAAATACTGAGATGAACAACCCTATTATTAGGGGTAATTTACGCTTAGCGTTGAAATGTTTGTGCACAATACATTGTACGAAGGGCTGATCCCCCTAAGTACGAGGAGTCCCTATACTCCTATGACTGTTAAAGTTTAAGTTGAAAAATTACTTATAACTATGGACATAGTTTGTGGTCTTAGGACCCTCAGTTTTATACTTCAGAGTGTTGATAAATCATATTGCTTAATTCTATCGAGCATCTTATTTGACAGTTGTTGTAAAGATTTTTATTCATTGTTGTTTCAAGTGAGCTTTGTTTGCTCACTCTTGCTTATATAACTATTACAGTTAAAGATGAAAAGGTTGATGTACCTAACATCAGTAAGGGAAAAGGAAAGATGAACAAGTATTGAAGACTTGTATTATGTTAATATTTTGTTATCAGATTTTAATTGAATGGTTGTAATGAAGTTTATTTATTTTCCGCATTTGAATTATTGTATTTAAAGGTTAGACAACCTGGAGATTTTTATTATGTAACCCTTTAATGGGGAAGATTTTATTTATTCAATTTTATTATGATTGGTAGTTAGATATGAATGTTTGATTAAGTGAACACCAAATCCTGTGGGAATGAAGTACCTGGGTTTGTGGGTGTCACAGGATTTGTCATCTACAGTGATGCTTCAGGCAAAGGGTTAGGATGTGTTCTCATGCAACATGGGAAATTCATAGCCTATGCCTCTCAACAACTTAAAGAATATGGGAGGAATTATCCTACTCATGATCTAGAGTTATGTTGAAATGTTTTTATGCGCTTAAGATTTGGAGGCATTACCATATGGAGAGAAGGTGGAGATCTATACGGATCATAAAAGCCTCAAATATTTCTTCACTCAAAAGGAACTCAACACGCAAGAAATCGACGATGGCTTGAGTTGTTGAAAGATTATGATCATACCATCCAATACCATCTTGGAAAAGCGAATGTAGTAGCTAATGCATTGAGTAGAAGATCATATGCGGGTACGAGTGCAATATTATCAACGCAAAGTGTGACGCCCCCAAAATAGGTATACATCACCTATTCTCGAGTCGCCAAATACATGGTACGTAATACAAATAAAATCTTAAATATACAACATGAGTG
Organism: Panax ginseng; assembly: GCA_020205605.1. Lineage (NCBI taxonomy): Eukaryota > Viridiplantae > Streptophyta > Magnoliopsida > Apiales > Araliaceae > Panax > Panax ginseng. Next base: position 83,614,638 of record CM035139.1, on the reverse strand, counting down.
TGAGTTTTAATACAAATATTGTCTTCTGTGATAAAGATTCAAACTCAAAATAAGTCCTCAATACATTTATTATCACACTATTTCATAGAATAGTGAGGACTACTAATGCTATCATTCTGACCGTCACTCCGCTCTCCCACTAGTCCCTCGCTACGCTCTCATTTCCTAAAGAGAACAATGAAAGCAAAAGGGTGTGCTCAACTAGCCCAAGAAGAAATATTATGGCTAAGATAATGCGTAATAAATTATCGTTAGCCTTCAACAAAGTTGTTAAATTGATACAATATAACAAACATCAAGTTTAATCTGCAATGAACAAGCAATCCATTGTAAGAGTCAAGTAGAGAATAAAATCTACTATCTTCTATGATTTAAAAGGTTTTTCATCACTTTTATCGCCGAGACTCAAATTTTATTAAATAAACCACGCCATCCCCGCACTACTACCAAGATATTCATTAGTATCACGACCACAAATTATCCATGCACTACGGGCCAAGGATATTCGTGTTTTCATCAATGGTCATGATCATGCCAACAATCGCCCATCAATGCACTACAAAGTGCCAATGAGGACTTTTACCATATCATTTGTAACATTACTGGCCATGACTATACCGAATAATCCCTAATCATAATCATACCAAGTCCATCTATGCACTACAGGCCACAGATGACTTTCAACATAATATAAATATGAGGATGATGACAATGACATAATAATTCAATAAAACAAGTTCAAGAATTAAATTTTGAAGATTTATAAATTAATTTCTCCTAAACTCAAAAACGTCCAAATTGTCAACATGATACTGCTTTGCGGAGTAAAATTCAAGAATGCTTAGAAGAATATTCCATGAAAGGATACTGGATGAAGCGCAAATATCCGTGATATTCTACTAATTTCATGGAGTATAGAATCCAAAACTTTAACCAACCGAGTATAATAGAATATATGAACTCAAGAAATGGATTTTCGCTTACCATGCAGTAATCCACGTAGATGTATCATTTCCACAATTTAATAAGGAATGAATACAAAGGATTATTCATCATACATGTGGTAATCCATATATGAAAGTTATTCCAATGTAATAATGAAGAATGGAATAATGTAAGAATTCACCATGCATACGATAGACCACACGCATGAAAGTTATTCCCAAATGTAATAATAAAGAATGGAACCAGTCATGCGAAATCAAGACATACATGATATTCCAATGTAATAATAAAGAGTGAATAACAACAAATTCATGAGGCATGCGATAGATCGCACATACATGTTATTCCAATGTAATAATAAAGAATGGAACTGTGTCATGTAATACGCATGCATATGATATTCCAACAGAATAATAAAGAATGGAATAATAGAAGAATTTCATCATGTATGCGGTGTTTCGCATAGACAGGTTATTCCAACATAATAATAAGGAATGGAATAACAATAACTCTCTTCATGAAAATGAAAGAAATAATACCCCTTACTATAATAACAATATCCCTTACCTTAGAATAAAGCTGGATACTGGAATAGAGAGGTAGCAGACTTCTTTTCTTCTTTCTCTCTATAATTTCTCTCTATAATAATTGCTCTATAGCTTTAGTGAATTGGTAAGAAATGAAGGAAGAATGAGCTTCTATTTATAGAAAAATATAGTTTCGATAATCGCACGTTTTTGGGGCTCAAAATATTACAAAGACAATACCTCCAACTTTTCTTTCATTTTAATTTAGTCCTACAAGTATTATCAAACTTTTCCACCTCCCCAATAGTAAATAATGTGAATCAATAGTTCAATCATGTGATTCAATAGTTATAATTAGGTGAAAATACTAATAACAAGATAAGACCTCCATCTTTAACTTAGTCATGCAAGTATTACCAATCTTGCACCAACTTCCCTAATAGTACATGAATGTGAATCAATAGTACACACATGTGAACAAATAGTTATAATCATGTGAATTAATAGCAATTAATTCCTCATTTATTCGATTAATTACCCGATAACTTCCAGACATCAATTATTATCAAAATAAATGTCAATTTTCACTAACACTAATAATTCCAGCACAATGGAACTATCAATTTCATCTTTAATCAACTCGAGCTTATTCATCATTAATATTATAACTCACAATATTTAACAATCGTGTCGCTCTGTGGAAAGAAGGGGCTTTCCAATAAGGATTTATCCTTATCAAGCCGCAATTAGGTGACCAAACCTCTCTCGATGTAACTTCTAGACATTGTAAATATTGCAATTTAATAATATGAATAACTTTGTCATCTCAATTATTGATTTAATAATATATCATATTATGCAGATGATACTGTGACAATAATTGAATCAATAACATGAGAAATATGATGCAAAGAATTATCGTGAGTAATAATTGAGTATAATCGAGTGACTTCTCGTAAAGCTTCAATAACCAATACTGTAAGTGCTACTCGTGTAACCACGCATACATCGTATTTTACTACTGGGTAGTTCAACAATTTTAACGGTAATACTTCTACCGTTATTTTTATAAAAGATAATTTCATGCGCTTTCTTACTACGACAATAATTACATTAGGGGGTCCAATGATTGATCTTGTCATTGCATTTAATATTCCCCGTTAAAACGAATATTCCTCGACCAATCGAATATTATATAACCACTTGCTTACTTTTGCAAAATTTGTAAATATTACCCACAACTATAACATTATATTATATCCACACCATAATATTCAAAAATATATTTCGAGAGAAATTAATCTTTATTCATAAAAGTTGGGGTCTTACACAAAGACCCATTTTATATGACTTGGAAAGGATGGAAATAGAGTTAATGACTCCAGGGACCCATGTGATGATGACGAATATACGAGTGGAACCGACTTTAATCGATAAAGTTAAAGTTGGTCAAGCTAAAGACCTGGAGCTAATGCGTATGAGGAAGAAAGTGCAAGAAGGTGCTATTTCAGAAGCAAGAATCGATGAAGAAGGAATACTTCGAGTCAACTCCAGAATCTGTGTTCCTAACGATTCTGACTTGAAGTATAAAATCATGATGGAGGCGCACAACACACCGTTTGCAATCCATCCTGGGAGTACCAAAATGTATCGTTATTTTCGACATACATTTTGGTGGAGCAATATGAAGAGAGAGATAGCGGGGTTTATCTCAAGGTGTCTAACTTGTCAACGAGTCAAGGCAGAGCATCAAGTGCCAAAAGGTCCATTGCAACCACTTGAAATTCCAGAATGGAAGTGGGAGCACATTACCATGGATTTCAATTCATCGGTCTTCCCAAGGTTTCTCAAGGCATAGATGCGATTTGGATCATTGTTGATAGATTGACCAAGTCTGCTCATTTCTTACCAATACGAGAAACTTATACACTTGAATGTCTTGCATGGTATGCCAGTATCCATAGTTTCTGATCGAGACCCAAGATTCACTTCAAGATTTTGGGTTAGTTTGTAAAAAGCTATGGGCACGGATTTACGATTTAGTTCGGCATATCATCCTCAAACAGATGGGTAGTCAGAAAGGACTATTCAAACTCTTGAAGATTTATTAAGACTTTGTGTCCTTGACTTCAAGGGAAGTTGGGACAAGTTCTTACCATTGGTGGAGTTTTCCTACAATAATAGTTATCAAGCAAGTATTAGCATGGCTCCATTTGAGGCATTGTATGGAAGAAAGTATCATTCTCCAGTATGCTGGGATGAGGTGGGTGAAGCAACGTTGTTGGGACCGGATTTGGTACGTATGACTACAAAAAAGATTTAAACGATCCGACAACGTATAAAAACCTCACAAGATCGACAAAAGAGTTATGCTGATCTTCATCGAAAGGACGTGGAATTCAATATTGGAGATCATGTGTTGTTACGTGTTGCTCCATGGAAAGGAGTTATGAGATTTGGAAAGAGAGGAAAGCTCAATCCTCGATTCATTGGCCCATTTATAATCCTCGAACGAGTAGGAACTGTGGCCTATAGACTCGCCTTACCGCCAAGTATGTCTCGTGTTCATAACGTTTTTCACATATCTATGTTACGTAAATATGTGAAAGACCCGAATTATATTATTGAATTAAAACCAAACGAGATAGAGGAAGATTTAACGTATGAAGAGGTACCTATTAAAATCTTGGATAAGAAGGATCATATTCTACGTTATAAAGTTATACCTCAAGTCAAAGTTTTGTGGAGAAACCACGATGTTGAGGAAATGACCTGGGAGTTAGAATCTGAAATAAAATCAAGGTATCCTCACCTCTTCGACATACCAGGTACGCACCCTAATTTCGAGGACGAAATTTTATAAGAAGGGGAGGTTGTAAGACCCCAACTTTTATGAAGAAAGAATAATTTTCTCAAAATATATTTTTGAATATTATGGCGTGGATTTGATATAATGTTATAGTTGTGGGTAATATTTACAAATTTTGCAAAGTAAGCAAGTGGTTATATAATATTCGATTGGTCGGGGAATATTCATTTTAACAGGGAATATTCGTACGACGGCACAATCATTGATGGACCCCACAACGGAAGTATTATCGTTGTTAGAAAATGATAGAATTATCATTTTATAAAAATAACGGCGAAAGTGTTACCATTAAAACTATTGAGCTACTCGGTAGTAAAAGTACAGTAATACGCGTGGTTGCATAGTAGCACACGGTATTGATTATTGATGCTTACGTGAGAAGTCACTCAGTTATACTCAATTATTACACAAAGAATTGTCGCATCATATCTCTCATATTATTGATTCGATTATTGTCACAAGATCATCTACATAATATGTTATATTATTAAATCAATAATTGAGACGACAAAGTTATTTATATTATTAAATTGTAATATTTACAATGTTTAGAAGTTCACAAGGAGAGAGGTTTGGTCATCTAATCATGCGCCTAATAAGGAGAAATCCTTATCTAAAGCCCCTCTTTCTTGGGAACGACCGTTGTTAAATATTATGAGTTATAATATTAATGATGAATAAGTTCGTGTTGATTAAAGACTAAATTGATAGTTCCATTTTGTTGAAATTATTAGTGTTAGTGGAAATTGACATTTATTTCGATATTAATTGATGTCCGGAAGTTATAATTAATTCTACCGTAATTAATCGGATAAATGAGCAATTAATTGCTATTAATTCACATGATTATAACTATTTGTTCACATGTGTGTACTATTGATTCACATTCTTGTACTATTAGGGGAGTTGGTGCAAGATTGATAATACTTGCATGACTAAGTTAAAAATGGAGGTATGTATGGAGGTACTATAATCGTAATTCGTATTTTCACATGATTATAACTATTGATTCACATGATCAAACTATTGATTCACATTATTTACTATTAGGGGAGGTGGTGCAAGTTTGATAATACTTGCAGGACTAAATTAAAAATGAAAAAAAAGAGGAATGTATTATACTGTAATATTTCGAGCCCCAAAATGTGCAATTATCGAAACTATATTTTCCTATAAATAGAAACTCATTCTTCTTTCATTTCTCACCAATTCACTAAAGCTTTAGAGTAATTATTATAGAGAGAAAGAAGAAGAGAAGTCTGCTACCTCACTATTTCAATATCTAGTTTCTTCTAAGGTAAGGGGTATTATTTCTTTCTTATTCATGAAGAGAGCTTTTGTTATTCCATTCTTTATTATTATGTTGAATAACTCTGCCTATGCAAGCACCGCATACATGGTGAAATTCTTCTGTTATTCCATTCTTTATTATTATGTTGGAATAACCTGTCTATGCGAAGTACCGCATACATGGTGAAATTCTTCTGTTATTCCATTCTTTATGATTCTGTTGGAATATTCTGTCTGTGCGGTCTATCGCATGCATGGTGAATTCTTTGTTATTCCATTCTTTATTATTCTGTTGGAATACCCTGTCTGTGAGGATTACGCTAGACCTGGTTCCATTCTTTATTATTCTTTTGGAATAACCTGTCTGTGCGATCTATCGCATGCATAGTGAATTCTTCTGTTATTCCATTCTTTATTATTCTGTTGGAATATCCTTGCTGGTTGCGGTATTATGCATGACCGGTTCCATTCTTTATTATTTTGTGGAATAACCTATCTATGTAGATTATCACATGCATGGTGAATGATCCTTCGTATTCATTCCTTATTAAATTGTGAAAATGATCATTCTACGTGGATTACCCCATGGCGGGTGAAAATCCATTTGCAGTTTCATATATTCTATGATACTCATTTGGTTAAAGTTTTGGCTTCTATACTCCATGAAATTAGTAGAATATCTCCGATATTTGCGCTTCATCCATATCTTTCATGGAAATATTCTTCTGAGCATTCTTGAATTTTACTCCGCAAAGCAGTATTATGTTGACAATTTGGACGTTCTTGAGTGTAGGATAAATTAACTTATAAATCTTTAAAATTTATTCTTGAACTTGTTTTATTGAATTATTATGTCATTGTCATCATCCTCATGCTTATATTGTGATGAAAGTCATCTTTGGCTTACGTGCATAGATGGACTTGGTATGATTATGATCGTCGTGGATTATTCGTATAATCATGACTGTAATGTTATAAATGATGTGGTAAAAGTCCTCGAGAGGCTTTGTAGTATTGATGGACAATTTTTGGTATGATTATGACCAGTGGATTATTCGAACATAGTCATGACCATTGATGATTTAATGAATATCCTTGGCAGTAGTGCGGAGATGACTTCGATGATGTGGTTTATTTATTAAGTGAGTCTCGTGATAAAATTGATGAAAAATTTTAAATCATAGAAGATAGTAGATATCATGCTCTACTTGACTCTTTTAATGGATTGCTTATTCCACTGCAGTTAAACCTTGATGTCTATTGTTTTTATTAGTTTAACATTGTTGAAGACTAATGATAATTTATTCTGCATTATCTTAGTCATAATATTTCTTACTAGGCTAGTTGAGCTCACCCTTTCTTTCATTGTTCTCTTCTTCAAGAAATGAGAACGTAATGGACTAGTCCGGAACGGAGTGACCGCTCAGATGATAAAGATTAAGAGTCCTCACTATTCTGTTAAATAGTGTGACAATAAATGTAATGAGGAGTCCATTGAGTGTGGATATTTTCTAGATGACAATATTTTTATTAAAACTCTTAGATTATGTGTGACGCCCCCAAAACAGGTATACATCACTCATCTTGGGTCGCCAAATACATGGTACATAAATCAAATACAAACTTAATTATACAACTGTCGTGCAAAATATATGACAAAACATAGCTGAGAGTTTAAACAAGAATATTGCCTTCTAGACAACATCCACTCTCAATGGAGTCCTCATTACATTTATTGTTACACTATTTTACAGAATATTGAGGACTACTAAAACAACCATCGGGACCGTCAATCCGTTTCCCGACTCGTCCCAGCTATATTTCCATTTCCTGAAGAGAACAGTGAAAGAAAGGGTCAGCTCAACTAGCCCAATAAGAAATTTTATGGCTAAGATAATGCAGAATAAATTATCGTTAGCCTTCAACAGTGTTAAACTAATACAATATAACAAACATCAAGTTTAACTGCAGCGGAACAAGCAATCCATTAGAAGAGTCAAGTAGAGAATAAAATCTACTATCTTCTATGATTTAAAAGGTTTTTCATCACTTTTATCGTCGAGACTCGACTTTATTAAATAAACCACGTCATCCTCGTTTCTACGACCAAGGATATTCATTAGTATCACGACCAAAAAATTATCCATGAACTACGGTGCCAAGGATATTCGTGAGCTTTCATCAATGGTCATGATCATGCCAACAACTCATCCATCAATGCACTACGGGCCAATGAGGACTTTTACCACATCATTTGTAACATTACTACCAAGTGACTATACAGAATAATCCTCGGTCATAATCATACCAAGTCCATCTATGCACTATGGGCCACAGATGACTTTCAAGATAATATAAACATGAGGATGATGACAATGACATAATAATTCAATAAAACAAGTTCAAGAATTTAAATTTTAAAGATTTATAAGTTAATTTATCCTACACTCAAGAACGTCCAAATTGTCAACATAATACTGCTTTGCGGAGTAAAATTCAAGAATGCTCAGAAGAATATTTCCATGAAAAGATACTGGATGAAGCGCAAATATCCAGGATATTCTACTAATTTCATGGAGTATAGAAGCCAAAACTTTAACCAACTAATTATAATAGAATATATGAACCTGCAAATGGATTTTTGCCCGCCATACTGTAATCCACGTAGACAGATCATTTCCACAATTTAATAAGGAATGAATACAAAGGATCATTCACCATGCATGTGGTAATCCACATAGACGAAGTTATTCAACGAGAATAATAAAGAATGGAATAATAGAAGAATTCACCATGCATGCGATAGGCGCATGCAGACGGTGTTATTCCCAACAAAATAATAAAGAATGGAACCAGGTCATGCGAAATCCGCACAGATATGATATTCCAACAGAATAATAAAGAATGGAGTAACAATGAAATTCACCGGGCATGAGATAGACCGCCGCAGACGGAGTTATTCCAACGAGAATAATAAAGAATGGAACCAGTGTCATGAGTAATAATACGCATACGGTGGATATTCCAACAGAATAATAAAGAATGGAATAATATAAGAATTTCACCATGTATGCGGTACTTCGCATAGATAGGTTATTTCAACATAATAATAAGGAAACTTATAGGGCTCAGTTATTAGAGAGCGGTAATGAGTCAACCCAACCAAGAGAGCAACCAACAAGTCGATAATACCAGTGGTAACAGTCATCGAAGCGGTGACAACAAACGTGGAGGGAATCAACATGCCAGAAATGATAATCACTTCAGTGGTAATCATGACGACGACAATAAGAGTGGACATTTCAAAAAGAGGAGATTCAACAAGGATGGAAAGACGTCAAAGACCAAAGACCATTGTTAAGAAAGGAGAACGACCACCGGTCAGATAAGTTATTCAAATATGGAGGAAGGACACATAAGTCCAAACCGCACGATCGCGATCAAAGCGTGTTATAATTGTGAAAAAGAAGGTCACCTAGCCCAATTTTATCATGCACCAAAGTCAAGTCCAGCTGGGATGGAGGCATCAAAGGGTGTCCCAGACAAGACAAAACTGGTAGTTCAAGGGAGAGCGTTTGTCGTAACCTCCCAAAAAGTGAGGAATCCGAACAAGGTGATCACGGGTAAGCTAATCATAAACTCTAGCGAAGTTTATACTTTATTTGATACCGGTTCTACCCATTCCTTTATTTTTCCTACTTGCGCTCAACGTTTAAATTTGACTCCAGAGAAATTAGACTTTGATTTATTTGTTGAAACTCTGTTGGGAGAAACCTTCATTACATCCACGGTTTATAAGTCTTGTTTGATTCAAATCGGTAACTTACGTTACTGGCCGTCGATCTTATTTCTTTGAAAATACTTGCATTTGATGTGATTTTAGGGGTTGATTGGTTAACTACTCATAATGCTAAAATCGATTATTTTCGTAAGGTTGTTAGCTTTCATATTCCTAATCAACCTATTATGCGAATTCAAGCAACCAAACCACTAAAATCAATCACTATCATATCAAGTCATAAAGATATTCGTTTATTAAAAAATGGATGTCAAGCTATCTTAGCCCATGTCACGGATTTAAACCAAGATACGTCAGATTTGAATGATATTTCTATTGTTAATAAATTTCCTAACGTATTCCCTGAAGAACTTCCTGGCCTACCCCCAAAGCGTGAAATTAAATTTTGTATCGACCTTGAATCCGGTACAAATCCCATTTCCAAAGCCCATATCGAATGGCTCCCATTGAACTTCAGGAGTTAAAAATCCAACTACAGGAATTGTTAGACATCGGTTTCATTCGTCCTAGTACGTCTCCTTGGGGTGCTCCTGTTCTATTCGTAAAGAAGAAAGATGGAAGTATACGACTTTGTATTGATTATCGGGAGTTGAATCATGTCACCATCAAAAATAGGTACCCGTCGCCTTGCATTGATGACTTGTTTGATCAGTTGCAAGGAGCCAAATTCTTTTCAAAGATTGATCTTCGTTCTGGATATCATCAGTTGAAGATTAAAATTGATGACATTCCAAAGATCGCTTTCGAACTCGAAGTGACGGCATTATGAATTCCTAGTCATATCTTTTGGATTGACTAATGCTTCGGCCCTTTCATGGATATGATGAACCGAGTATTCAAGGAATATTTGGATCACTTTGTGGTCGTCTTTATTGATGACATCCTCATATACTCCAAAACCCGCGAAGACCATGAGCAACACTTGAGGTTGATACTCCAAAAGCTTCGTGAAAACAAGCTTTATGCTAAGTTAAAGAAATGCAAGTTCTGGCTTGAAGAAGTTACATTCCTTGGGCACATGATATCAAATCATGGAATATCTGTTGACCCGGCAAAGATTGAAGCAATTCAAAGATGGGAGCAACCTAAGACAGTGACCGAAGTACGTAGCTTTCTCGGCTTAGCTGGTTATAATCGGAGTTCGTAGACGGGTTTTCTCGAATCGCTACTCCATTAACTCAGCTCACTAGAAAAAATACAAATTTTAGTTGGAGTGAGGAATATGAAAAGAGTTTTCAAGAACTCAAGAGAAGACACATTTCAAAGACCTGCTACGACAATACCATCCTGCTCGGGAGGATTTGTCATCAACAAAGATGCTTGAACAAAGGGGTTAGGATGTGTTCTCATGCAACATGGGAAAGTTATAGCATATGCCTCTCGACAACTCAAAGAATATGAGAGGAATTATCCTACTCAAGATCTAGAGTTGGCAGCAGTCATTTTTGCACTTAAGATTTGGAGGCATTACTTGTATAGAGAGAAGGTGGAGATCTATACGGATCATAAAAGCCTCAAATATTTTTTCACTCAAAAGGAACTCAACATGCGACAATGATGATGGCTTGAGTTGTTGAAAGATTATGATCATACCATCCAATACCATCCTGAAAAAGCGAACGTAGTAGCTGACGCATTGAGTAGAAGATCATATGCGGGTACGAGTGCAATATTGTCAACGCAAAGTGTGACACCCCCAAAATAGGTATACATCACCTATCCTGAGTCGCCAAATACATGGTACAGAATACAAATACAATCTTAAATATACAACATGAGCTGTGAGTTTTAATAAAAATATTGTCTTCTAGACAATATTCAAACTCAAAATAAGTCCTCAATACATTTATTATCACACTATTTCATGAATAGTGAGGACTACTAATGCTTATCATCTCGGATAGTCACTCTGCTTCCTCGACTAGTCCTCTCGCCACGTTCTCATTTCCTAAAGAGAACAATGAAAGCAAAAGGTGAGCTCAACTAGTCCAAGAAGAAATATTATGGCTAAGATAATGCGAGAATAAATTATCGTTAGCCTTCAACAATCATTAAACGATCTACAATATAACAAACATCAAGTTTAATCTAGCAATGAACAAGCAATCCATTAGAAGAGTCAAGTAGAGAATAAAATCTACTATCTTCTATGATTTAAAAGGTTTTTCATCACTTTTATCGGCCGAGACTCGACATTAAATAAACCACATCATCCCTGCACTACGGCCAAGGATATTCATTAGTATCACGACCACAAATTATCCATGCACTACGGGCCAAGGATATTCGTGTTTTCATCAATGGTCTTGATCATGCCAACAACTGTCCATCAATGCACTCACGGGCCAATGAGGACTTTTACCACATCATTTGTAACATTACGGTCACGACTATACTGTGAATAATCCTCAGTCATAATCATACTAAGTCCATCTATGCACTACATGCCACAGATGACTTTCAACATAATATAAACATGAGGATGATGACAATGAAATAATAATTCAATAAAACAAGTTCAAGAATTAAATTTTAAAGATTTATAAGTTAATTTATCCTAAACTCAAAAACGTCCAAATTGTCAACATGATACTACTTTGTGGAGTAAAATTCAAGAATGCTCAGAAGAATATTTCCATGAAAAGATACTGGATGAAGCGCAAATATCCAGGATATTCTATTGATTTTCGGTCCCAACAATGTTGCTTCACCCACCTCATCCCAACATACTAGAGAACGACACTTTCTTCCATACAACGCCTCAAATGGAGCCATGCCAATACTTGCTCGATAACTATTATTGTAGAAAAACTCCACCAATGGTAAGAACTTGTCCCAACTTCCCTTGAAGTCAAGGACACAAAGTCTTAATAAATCCTCAAGAGCTTGAATAGTCCTCTCTAATTGTCCATCCATTTGAGGATGATACGCCGAACTAAATCGTAAATCCGTGCCCATAGCTTTTTGCAAACTAACCCAAAATCTTGAAGTGAATCTTGGGTCTCGATTAGAAACTATGGATACTGGCATACCATGCAATCTTATAATCTCGTTTATGTACATACTAGCAAGATGTTCAAGTGTATAAGTTTCTCGTCTTGGTAAGAAATGAGCAGACTTGGTTAATCTATCAACAATGACCCAAATCGCATCTATGCCTTGAGAAACCTTGGAAAGACCAGTAACAAAATCCATGGTAATGTGCTCCCACTTCCATTCTGGAATTTCAAGTGGTTGCAATGGACCTTTTGGCACTTGATTCTCCGCCTTGACTCGTTGAGAAGTTAGACACCTTGAGATAAACCCCGCTATCTCTCTCTTCATATTGCTCCACCAAAATGTATGTCAAAGATCACGATACATTTTGGTACTCCTAGGAAGGATTACAAATGGTGTGTTGTGCGCCTCCATCATGATTTTATACTTCAAGTCAGAATCGTTAGGAACACAAAGTCTGGAGTTGACTCGAAGTATTCCTTCTTCATCGATTCTTTCTTCTGGAGCAGCACCTTCTTGTACTTTCTTCCTCATACGTATCAGCTCCAGGTTTGTAGCTTGAGCAGCTTTTACTTTATCGATTAAAGTCGGTTCCACTCATATATTCACCATCAGCACATGGGTCCCTGGAGTCTTTAACTTTATTTCCATCCTTTCCAAGTCATACACAATGGGCCTTTGCATTGACAATAATGCACTCGTGCCCATATATGATCTTCTACTCAATGCGTCAGCTACTATATTCGCTTTTCCAAGATGATATTGAATGGTATGATCATAATCTTTCAACAGCTCAAGCCAACGTTGTTGCCGCATGTTGAGTTCTTTTTGAGTGAAGAAATATTTGAGGCTTTTATGATCCGTATAGATCTCTACCTTCTCTCCATACAGGTAATGCCTCCAAATCTTAAGCGCAAAAACGACAGCGGCCAACTCTAAATTATGAGTAGGATAATTCCTCTCATATTCTTTGAGTTCTTAGAGGCATAAAGGCTATGACTTTCCCATGTTGCAGCATGAGAACACATCCTAACCCTTTGCCCGAAGCATCACTGTAGATGACAAATCCCTCCGAGCCAGATGGTATTGTTAGAACAGGTGCTGAATTAAGTCTCCTCTTGAGTTCTTGAAAACTCTTCTCACATTATTCGCTCCAATCAACTCTTTGTATCTTTCCGAGTCAATTTGAGTTAATGGAGTAGCGATTCGAGAAAACCCTTCTACGAATCTCCGATAATAACCAGCTAAGCCGAGAAAGCTACGTACTTTGGTCACTAATTTAGGTTTCTCCCAGCTTTGAATAGCTTCAATCTTTGTTGGCTCAACAGATATTTCATGACTTGATACTACGTGCCTAAGGAATGCTACTTCCTCAAGCCAGAACTCGTATTTCTTCAACTTGGCATAAAGCTTGTTTTCATAAATCTTTTGGAGTATCAGCCTCAAGTGTTGCTCATGATCTTCACGACTTTTGGAATATATGAGGATGTCATCAATAAAGACGACCACAAAGTGATCCATATATTCCTTGAATACTCGGTTCATCATGTCCATGAAGGCAGCAAGAGCATTAGTCAATCCAAAAGACATGACTAGGAATTCATAATGCTCGTACCGAGTTCTGAAAGCCGTCTTTGGAATGTCATCGGTTCTAATCTTCAATTGGTGATATCCGGAACGAAGATCAATCTTTGAAAAGAATTTGGCGCCTTACAACCGGGTCAAACAGGTCATCAATGCGAGGCAATGGATATCTATTTTGATAGTGACATGGTTCAACTCCCGATAATCAATACAAAGTCGCATACTCCCATCTTTCTTCTTCACGAATAGAACAGGAGCACCCCAAGGAGACGTACAATGACAAATGAAACCGATGTCTAACAATTCCTGCAGTTGGGTCTTTAACTCCTAAAGTTCAATAGGAGCCATTCGATATGGGGCTTTAGAAATGAGTTTTGTACCGGGTTCAAGGTCGATACAAAATTCAATTTCACGCTCTGGGGGTAGGCCAGGAAGTTCTTCAGGGAATACGTCAGAAAATTTATTAACAATAGAAATATCATTCAAAACTAACATATTTTTGTTTAGATCTGTGACATTTGCTAGGAAAGCTTGACATCCATTTTTCAATAAATGAATAGCTTTATGGCTTGAGATGACAGTGATTGATTTTAATGGTTTGGTTGCTTGAATTCGCATAATAGGTTTGTTAGGAATATGAAAGCTAACAACCTTACGAAAATAATTAATTTTTGCATGATGAGTAGCTAACCAATCAATCCCTAGAATTACGTCAAATGCAAGTATTTTCAAAGAAATAAGATCAATGAAATAACGTCACGGTTGCCGATTTGAACTAAACAAGAATTATAAGCGATGGATGTAATGAAGGTTTCTCCCAACGGAGTTTCAACAGATAAGTCAAAGTCCAATTTCTCTGGAGTCAAATTTAAACGTTGAGCGCAAGTAAGAGAAATAAAAGAATGGGAAGAATCGGTATCAAATAAGGTATAGACTTCGCTAGAGTTTATAATAAGCTTACCCGTGATGACCTCGTTCGGGTTCCTTGCTTTCTGGGATGTCACAATAAAGGCTCTCCCTTGAACTACCGGCTTTGACTTTTCTGGGACGGCCTTTGGTGCCTCCATCCCAGCTGAACTTGCCTTCTCTGAATGACAAAATTGAGCTAGGTGACCTTCTCTTCCACAATTATAACAGGTTTTGGACTTCTGCGTATAGTTTGGACTGATATGTCCCTCCCCTCCGCATTTGAAGCATATGATAGGTGGTCGTTCTCCTTCCTTAACAACGGGTGCTGATGCTAACGTCTTTCCATCATTTTTAAATCTCATCTTCTTGAAATATCCATTCTTATTGTCTTGGCCATGATTACCACCGAAGTGGTTACCATTTCTGGCATGTTGATTCCCTCCACGCTTATTTTCACCGCTTCGATGACTGCTATCACTGGTATTATCATTTTGTCGGCTGCTCTCTTTTGGTTGGGTTGACTCATTATTACGCTCCAATAACTAAGCCCTATTAATAACATCTGAATACAAACTCAGTTTATGAGAGATAAGATATTGACGTAGCTCGGGTTTCAAACCTCTTAGAAACATTCGCATCATTCTCTCCTCATTATCAACCAAATGTGACGCAAACCGGGACAACTCGGCAAACTTAGCTTCGTATTGCGATACGGTCATGTTGTTTTGCTCCAGTTTAATGAACTCTACCTCTTTCATGTGATGAATACTTTCGGGAAAGTACTTGTCGTTGAAACGATTCTTAGAACTTCTCCCAAGACATCTTCGATCAGGCGGAGTTGAGTCGCTTTACAAATTTCCACCATGTCTCACCTCCCTCGCAACATGAAGGTGGCAAAGGAACCTTTTTCTCCTTGGAGCATCCCAAGACATCAAATATCTTGTTGATCTGCTTTATCCACGTCTCATATTCTTAAGTGGTTTTGGCTCTCCAAAAGACTCGATGGTCCCAGCTCCTTGAATTGCTTAGCGAACCGATTTGTCAGAAATCGCCAGTGATGTTTTCTGCATTTTGGGCGAGAGCCGCTCTCTTTGATGTCGCATGAATTGTATAAAGCCTCTAAACATTCCTTCGTTCATCATTTGGTCAGTATTGTCATTTGCATGAGGATTGTCGCCTTCCTGATGCACATTATCCTGATTATTGATCTATGGAGAGTCAACGGTCTCCTGTGCTCCATTGCTATTTTCAACATTCTCGGATGTCATTTTCAAATACTGCCACAAAATAAAGGTTAATTAACATATCCCATGTTATCCCTATACTCTGATCGACCAATTAAATACCAAATAAACTTAGGTAGGTTATACTAGCGAATGAATTTCCCGTCTCTCCTATAAAACCCCAAATTTTTTGAATAAAGATTTAATTTTCTCGAAATATTTTTTTGTGAATTTGAGATAATGTTATAGTTATGGGTAGTATTTATAAATTTTTCAAAGTATGCAAATTGTTATATAATATTTGATTGGTCGGGGAATATTCATTTTATCAGGGAATATTCGCATGCAACCAAGACAATCATTGGTGGACCCCATAACGGAATTATTGCCGGATTGAAAAAACGATAAAAAATATTTTATGAAAATAACGGCGGAAGTTTTACTGATTAATCTTGTTGAACTACTTTCGGTAGTAAAAGTACACGATGTCTACGCGGGTTGCATAAGAGCAACGGTATTAATTATTGATGCTTCGTGATAAGTCACTCGGTTTTGTTCAATTATTGCTATAGTAATTGTTGCATAGTATCTCACGTTATTTGATTCAATTATTGTAGATTCTTATATTATATATATAAGTTTTGTTTTATTAGTATTATTAGTGTAATAAAAAAGCAGAAAAGCTTTTATATAAAACATAATACTTTTTATAAAGTTATTCATTTTATTAGGCAATAATTAGAATATATTATATTCTATTATGCATAGTATTTTGTATAGTAAAATCTTTTTATAAAGCAGAATACTTTTATAAAGTTATTTGTTTTATTAGACAATAATTAGAATATATTATATTTTATTATGCGTAGTGTTTGTATAAGTGCACTGCATAGTGTTTTGCATAGTAAAATCTTTTTTATATAAAATAGAATACTTTTATAAAGTTATTTGTTTTATTAGACAATAAATAGAATATATTATATTTTATTAAAAAATTTTGTTTTATTAGAATATTTTATTGTAAACCAATACTGACCGCTTAGTTTAAAAGTAAATCAATCTGGACCGTTCATAGATTGGTTACTATTTAATCCATTCTTCTATAAATAGAAGCTCATTCCTTAATTATTTCTTACGAATTCTTTGAAACTCTAGAGAGAGCGTGTAGAGAATTCTTCTTCTATAATCTTGAGCGTCTTTTTCTTTAGCGTTTAAGAAAGCTTTGAAGCGTAGTGCAAGTTTCTTCAAGTATATCCTCACTTCTTTACCGTTGGAGTACTCTTCTTTATAAGGTAAGGTATTATTTCTTTTGTATTCATGAAGAGAATTTACATTATTCCATTCTTTATTATTACATTGGAATAACTTTGTATATCACGGACTACCTATACTTGGTGAAATTCTTCTATTATTCCATTCTTTATTATTATGTTGGAATAACTTTTATATGCTATCAAATCGCATACATGGTAAAATTCTTCCATTATTCCATTCTTTATTATTACATTTGGAATATCTCATGGTGCGACATTCCTTTGACACAGTTCCATTAATTATTATTCATTGGAATAACACATACATCTGCGGTCTATCGCATGTATGGTGATTTCACATTGTTATTCCATTCTTTATTATTACATTTGGAATATCACAGCCGGAGCGAATTTACTTTGACTGGTTCCGTTCTTTATTATTACGTTGAATATCCTATCTCATGCGTTCGCATGACCGGTTCCAATCTTTATTATTTTGTTGAGAATAACCATGTATGTCAGGCGATTCTATTGCACGCATGGTGAATCATTCTATTATTCCATTCTTTATTATTACATTGGAATAACTTTTACTATATGGATTACCACATACATGGTGAATGATCCTTTGTATTCATTCCTTATTAAATTGTGGAAATGATCTGTGTCGTGGATTACTGCATGACGGTGAAAATTCATTTGCAGTTTTATATATTTTATTATACTCAGTTGGTTAAAGCTTTGGCTTCTATATTCCTTGAAATTAGTGGAATATCCTGGATATTTGCGTTTCATCCAGTATCTTTTCGTGGAAATATTCTTCTGAGCATTCTTGAATTTTACTCTACAAAGCAGTATCATGTTGACAATTTGGACATTATTAGTTCTTAGATAAATTAATTCTTGAACATGTTTTATTGAATTATTATGTCATTGTCATCATCCTCATATTTATATTATGTTGAAAGTCATCATGGCTCAGATTGCATAGATGGACTTGGTATGATTATGACCAAGGATTATTCGGTATAATCATGACCGTATATTACAAATGATGTGGAAAAAAGTCTTCATTGGCCCGTAGTACATTGATGGACGCTTTTGGTATGATTATGGCTATGGATTCTCTTGACCAGGGAGCAAAGATAAATTGTTTTATGGCATGATCGGGGCCAGTTGATGAAAACACGATTATCTTTGGCTGTGGTGCATGGATAATTAGGTGGTCGTGATACTAAATAATATCCTTGGCCTGTAGTGCAGGGATGATTTGATGATGTGGATTATTTATTAAGCTGAGTCTCAACGATAAAAGTGATGAAAAACTTTTTAAATCATAAAAGATTGTAGATTTTATTCTCTACTTGACTCTTTTAATGGATTGTTTGTTCCGCTGTATTTAAACTTGATGTCTATTGTATTTTATCAGTTTAACATTATTGAAGACTAATGATAATTTATTCTGCATTATCTTAGTCATAATATTTTTTACTGGGCTAGTTGAGCTCACCCTTTCTTTCACTATTCTCTTCAGAAAATGAGAATATAGCTAGGACGAGTCGGGGAACGGAGTGACGGTCCGAGATGGTGTCTTAGTAGTCCTCACTATTCTATAAAATAGTGTGATAATAAATGTAATGAGGACTTCATTGAGTTTGTATACTGTCTAGATGACAATATACGTATTAAAACTCTTAGATTATGTTTTGTCGTATTGTTTACACTACGTTTGTATAATTAAGTTGTATTTGTATTTTGTACCATGTATTTGGCGACTCAAGATGGGTGATGTATACCTATTTTTGGGGGCGCGTCACGGTTAGTATCAAAGCTTAGGATATGATCCTGGGTGAGATGTGAGACAAGAACTAGGAGGGAGAGAGGGAATTCCTTCGCTAAGTATGACCTACCTAAGTTTATTTGGTATTTAATTGGTGGAATTGAGTATAGGGATAATATGTGATATGTCAATTAACCCTTGTTTTGTGTGGTGTTTGAAATGACATCCTGAAAATGTTGAGATAAGCAATGGAGCAAAATAATATGACCGTATATGTCATGATCACGAGGCTAAGTTTATGAGTTATCGGTTTGCATCCCATTTGATCGATAATGAGGAGCAAATGACGTGAATATTTCTAAGAGGTTTGAAACCCGGATATACGCCAATACCTTATTTCTCATAAACTTTGTTTATATTCGGATGTTGTGAATAGGGCTCGATTATTGGGCGCGATAATGAGTCAAAGACAACCAAAAGGTAACGAAGCAACAACACGATGATAATCGTGCCGTAACGTATGACAACCGTCCAACAATGATAACCATCGTGGTGTAAATTATCATGCCAAGAATGGTAACCACTTGGTGGTAATCATAGCCAAGATAATAGAGTGGAAATTTCAAGAAGAGGAGGTTCAATAATGATGAAAGGCGTCGACGATCGATTACCCGCTGTTAAGGAGGAGAATGACCACCTATCATATGCTTCAAATGCGGAGGGAAGGACATATCAGTCAAACGTATGCTGTGATCCAAAACGATGTTACAATTGTGGAAGAAGGTCACCTAGCCCAATTTTATCATACACCAAAGTCAAGTTCAATTTGGGATGGTGGCACCAAAGGCGGATCTGGACAAAACAAAGTCGATGGTTTCGGGAAGAAGCGTTTTTTCTTGACTTCTCAAAAGCGAGTAACCCAAACGAAGTTAGCACTGGGTTAGTTAATTATAAATTTTGTGAAGTCTATACCTTGTTGAATCTAGGTTCTACCCATTCTTTTATCTCTCTTGCTTGCGGTCAACGTTTAAATTTGACCCCAGAGAAGTTAGACTTTGACTTATTGGTTGAAACTTCGTTAATAGAAACCTTTGTTACCTCCACTGTTTATAAATCTTGTTTGATTAAAATCAACATTTTCACGTTACCTGTCGATCTTATCTCTTTGAAAATACTTGCCTTTGATGTGATTTTAGGGATTGATTGGTTAACTACTCATCATGCTAAAATCGATTGTTTTCGTAAGGTTGTTAGCTTTTATATTCCTAACCAACCTATTATACTGAATTCAAACAACCAAACCACTAAAGTTAATCAACATTATATCAAGCCATAAGTAAAAAGCCCCGAGCCTTTCGCTGGTGACTTCCAAGTCTTGGAATACACCGAAGCCAGAATATCCGTAGGGGACGTCGTGAATGATGATGACAAGTTGATAGGTATCAATGTGACGTACTATCCAAGTCTTGGATGAGAGTCACAGTTTTGAATGATATTTCTATTGTTAATAAATTTCCTGACGTATTTTCTGAAGACTTCTTAGCCTACCCTAGAGCGTGAAATCAAATTTTGTATTGACCCCAGTACAAAACCCATTGCTAAAAATCCTTAAATATTTCTTCAACCAAAACGAACGTATAATGCGCCAAAGACGTTGGCTCGAGTTGTTGAAGATTACAATCGTACCATTCAATATCATTATGGAAGAGCAAACATGGTAGCTGACGCGTTGAGTAGAAGATCTTATGTGTTTACGAGTGCGATGTTGTTAACACAAAAACCCATTTCGTATAACTTACAAATAATGAAGATAGAGTTAAAGACTCTAGAGCCCCACGTGAAGATAACGAATATACGAGTAGAATTAACTTTAATCGATAATGTTAAAGTTGCTCAAGCTACATACTTCGAATATGATGAAATGTGAAGAAGAAGGTTCAAGAGGGCGTTATTCTAGAAGTAAGAATCGACGAAGAGAGGAAATCTCAACCTTCGATTTAATTGGCCCATTTGAAATCCTCGATTAAGTAGGAACTGTGGCTTATGGAATAACAGAAGCTCTCTTCATAAAAATGAAAGAAATAATACCCCTTACCTTAGAATAAAGCTGGATACTAGAATAGAGAGGTAGCAGACTTCTTCTTCTTCTTCTCTATAATTTCTCTATAATAATTTCTGTATAGCTTTAGTGAATTGGTGAGAAATAAAGGAAGAATGAGCTTCTATTTATAGAAAAATATAGTTTCGATAATTGCACGTTTTAGGGCTCGAAATATTACAGTACAATACCTCCAACTTTTCTTTCATTTTTAATTTAGTCCTGCAAGTATTATCAAACTTTTTACTCCCCTAATAGTAAATAATTTGAATCAATAGTTCAATCATGTGATTCAATAGTTATAATCATGTGAAAATCTGAATAACGTGTATAATACCTCCATCTATACCTCCATCTTTAACTTAGTCATGCAAGTATTATCAATCTTGCACTGAACTCCCTAATAGTACAAGAATGTGAATCAATAGTACACACATGTGAACAAATAGTTATAATCACATGAATTAATAGCAATTAATTCCTCATTTATCCGATTAATTACCCGATAACTTCCAGACATCAATTATTATCAAAATAAATGTTAATTTTCACTAACACTAATAATTACAACACAATGGAACTATCAATTTCATCTTTAATCAACACGAGCTTATTCATCATTAATATTATAACTCACAATATTTAACAACCAGGTCGTTCCCGGAAGAGGGGATTTCCAATAAGGTTTTCTCCCTATTGCCAGGCAATTAGGTGACCAAACCTCTCCTTGGCGAACTTCTGACATTGTAAATATTGCAATTTAATAATATGAATAACTTTGTCGTCTCAATTATTGATTTAATAATATATCATATTATCACGGATGATCTTTAATGAATAATCGAATCAATAACATGAGAAATATGATGCAACAATTCTTGTAGCAATAATTGAGTATAAGCGGTGACTTCTCATATAAGCATCAATAACCAATACTGAGTAAGCTACTTATGGAACCACGCGTATTCTTTGTACTTTTTACTACTAGGGTAGTTTAACAATTTTAACAGTAACACTTAGCAGTTATTTTTATAAAAGATAATTACGTCGTTTTCTTACTACGACAATAATTACATTGTGGGGTCCACTAATGATTGTCTTAGTCGTCTGAATATTCCTTGTTAAAACGAATATTCCCCGACCAATCGAATATTATATAACCACTTGCTTACTTTGCAAAATTTGTAAATATTACCCACAACTATAACATTATATTATATCCACACCATAATATTCAAATATATATTTCGAGAGAAATTAATCTTTATTCATAAAAGTTGGGGTCTTACACAAAGACCCATTTTGTATGACTTGGAAAGGATGGAACTAGAGTTAAAGACTCCAGGGACCCATGTGATGATGGCGAATATACGAGTTGAACTGACTTTAATCGATAAAGTTAAAGTTGGTCAAGCTACAGACCTGGAGCTGATGCGTATGAGGAAGAAAGTGCAAGAAGGTGTTATTTCAGAAGCAAGAATCGATAAAAAAGGAATACTTCGAGTCAACTCCAGAATTTGTGTTCGTAACGATTCTGACTTGAAGTATAAAATCATGATGGAGGCGCATAACACACCGTTTGCAATCCATCCCGAGAGTACCAAAATGTATCGTGATCTTTGACATACATTTTGGTGGAGCAATATGAAGAGAGAGATAGCGTGGTTTATCTCAAGGTGTCTAACTTGTCAACGAGTCAAGGCAAAGCATCAAGTGCCAAAAGGTCCATTGCAACCACTTGAAATTCCAGAATGGAAGTGGGAGCACATTACCATGGATTTAGATTCTTTGGTCTTCCCAAGGTTTCTCAAGGCATAGATGCGATTTGGGTCATTGTTGATAGATTGACCAAGTCTGCTCATTTCTTACCAATACGAGAAACTTATACACTTGAACGTCTTGTTAGTATGTATATAAGCGAGATTATAAGATTGCATGGTATACCAAAGATCCATAGTTTACGATCGAGACCCAAGATTCACTTCAAGATTTTGGGTTAGTTGCAAAAAGCTATAGACGCAATTTACGATTTAGTTAAACATATCATCCTCAAATGGATGGGTGATGCAAAGGACTATTCAAACTCTTGAAGATTTATTAAGACTCTGTGTGCTTGACTTCAAGGGAAGTTGGGACAAGTTCTTACCATTGGTGGAGTTTTCCTACAATAATAATTTGTTAGAGTTTATGCCCTAGAGGCCAATTATTTGATATAATTGCTTAACGTTTTGATATTATATTTGATTGAATAAATATATGATTTTATTATGGTTTTATTTACTGCGTAATATAATTGTTAACATAATAAAATTCCTTAGAATAGTGATACAAATTATATAGTTTCAAGTATGTGACTTGAACATGAGATTATATATTACCATTAGTATCGGTGTTCTTAAATGTCCCACTAGTCGAGTATCATTGTTGATGGGACAACAATGATGCATGGAGACTAAAATATATGTGGATTATTGATGACCAAATCTCATTGGTCATAAATATATGAGATATTAAGTCGATGCATAGGCACATGTTGAAAGAACGATGTTTGGGACGGACCCACCATGAGAATTCTATATGGAGCATTATGCAAGTGTCATTAGCAATTCTCATATGGACAATGATGTAATGGTCCTCCCGGAGCACAGAAATCGCTATATTACTACAGAATTTATGTACTTTGATATCATCAAATGTCACCTTTAATAGGGTGGACTATAAAGGTGATTATTGGGTTCATCATTAATCGTGTGAGAAATATGAGTGATCTAGATGGAATTTAACCATCCTATATATTATGGGTGATATCCATAGGCCTCTTGATTGAGTAGGACTATGAAATGCGTGCATGGCCATGCTCAAATAGTGATTTGTTTCATATAGTCTACTCATTGATCAAGAAAACTTCAGTTAAATTATGAAGAGTATGACACATTCCATGACTCGAGTTTAATCTAGGATATTAAGGTTAAAAGGATTAAATTACATTGAAACATTGGTCACGAAAAGGTTGCATCGAATCATCGATCTTATTATTACTTGGGTAGCGATGATGCATTACTAGATGCATCTCAACATTTATAATTTTATAATATGATTTTAAAATTATTGCCAGCGTAATAATAACCTATAAGGTCACACACATGAGAGCGTTATTTAAAAGGGAATTAATTTAAATTTTAAGGATTTAAATATATTAATATGATTAATAGTATTTAAATCACAATTTAAATTAAAAGGATAATTGTATATATGTATATTAATTAAGTAAGACTTAATTAAGAGATATATATATATATATATATATATATAAATTGGATTTTATAAAATTAGGTTTTGATTTGATTAATTCCTTTTAACTACTATATATATGATATATAGCATTTACTTAGGGTAAGATATCATAATTGAAAAACCTACTGCATTCTTAGAGAGACTAGAGAAAAAAGATTTGAAAAATCCATTCCTTTTGGTGGCTAGTCTGTGAAGTCCTTCTTATTGCGAATCGTGGATTAAACGGTTAGTGCGGCGTTAAATGTGGATCTGGTAGAAGGCGCAATCGATTTGTATTAGCGTTGGAGATTGAAGCGCATCGGTTTGATTCTCGTTTTGTTTATATCCGGTATAATCTTTAAACCTCTCGAATTAATTAATTTTAGCATGGATCTGTTTTGGGGTTTCGAAAATTGCTTTAAAATTTTAATTTCCGCTGTGCGTTTCTGTGACGAAGCCCAACATAATTATCAATCAAGTATTAGCATGGCTCCATTTGAGGCATTGTATGGAAGAAAGTGTCGTTCTCGATTATCTTTGGGATGAGATGGGTGAAGCAGCGTTGTTGGGACCCGATTTGAGTACGTATGACTCGAGAAAAGATTCAAACGATCCGATGACGTATAAAAACCTCACAAGATCGACAAAAGAGTTATCTTGATCTTTATCGAAAGGACGTGGAATTCAATATTGGAGATCATGTGTTTGTTAGCGTGTTGCTCCATGGAAAGGAGTTACGAGATTTGGAAAGAGAGGAAAGCTCAATCCTCGATTCATTGGCCCATTAATAATCCTCGAGCAGTAAGCTGTGGCCTATAGACTGCCTTACTGCATGAAGTATGTCTACGTGTTCATAACGTTTTTCACATATCTATGTTACGTAAATATGTGAAAGACCTGAACTATATTATTGAATTAAAACCAGACGAGATAGAGGAAGATTTAACGTATGAAGAGGTACTTGTTAAAATCTTGGATAAGAAGGATCATATTCTACGCTATAAAGTTATACCTCAAGTCAAAGTTTTGTGGAGAAACCACGATGTTGAAGAAATGACCTGGGAGTTAGAATCTAAAATGAAATCAAGGTATCCTCACCTCTTCGACATACCAGGTACGCACCCTAATTTCGAGGATGAAATTTCATAAGAAGGGGAGGTTGTAAGATGCCAACTTTTATGAATAAAGAATAGTATTCTCGAAATATATTTTTGAATATTATGGTGTGGATTTGATATAATATTATAGTTGTAGATAATATTTACAAATTTTACAAAGTAAGCAAGTGTTTATATAATATTTGATTGGTCGGGGAATATTAGTTTTAACGGGGAATATTAAATGCGGCAAGACAATCATTAGTGGACCCCTGACGAAAGTATTGTAAGTAGTTAAAAAGCAGCAGAATTATCATTTTATAAAAAATAGCAATGAAAGTATTCTTTATTAAAGCTGTTGAACTACTCGGTAGTAAAAAAGTACAATAATCTGGCGTTAGTTGCATAAGTAGCATTAGCGGTATTGATTATTGATGCTTACGTGACGATCACTTTCAGATTATACTCAATTATTACTCTGATAATTGTTGCATCATATCTCTCGTATTATTGATTCGATTTTGTCACGATTATCATCACGCATAATATGTTATATTATTAAATCAATAATTGAGGCGACAAAAGTTATTTATATTATTAAATTAAAATATTTACAATGTCTAGAAGTTACATCGAGGAGAGGTTTGATCATCTAATTTATGCGCTAATAAGGAGAAATCATTATCAAAAAGCCCCCTCTTTCACAGGAGCGACACGTTTTGTTAAATATTATGAGTTATAATATTAATGATGAATAAGTTAGTGTTGATTAAAGATGAAATTGATAGTTCCATTGCATTGGAATTATTAGTGTTAGTGGAAATTGACATTTATTTCGATATTAATTGATGTGGAAGTTATCTTGACAATCGGGTAATTAATCGGATAAATGAGCAATTAATTGCTATTAATTCACATGATTATAACTATTTGTTCACATGTGTGTACTATTAATTCACATTCTTGTACTATTAGGGGAGTTGGTGCAAGATTGATAATACTTGAATGACTTAGTTAAAAATGGAGGTATAGATGGAGGTACTATACTGTAATTCGTATTTTCACATGATTATAACTATTGATTCACATGATTGAACTATTGATTCAAATTATTTACTATTAGGGGAGGTGGTGCAAGTTTGATAATACTTGCAGGACTAAATTAAAAATGAAGAAAAAGCGGAAGGTATTATACTGTAATATTTTGAGCCCCAAAACATACAATTATCGAAACTATGTTTTCCTATAAATAGAAACTCATTCTTTCTTCATTTCTCACCAATTCCCTAAAGCTTTAGAGCAATTATTATAGAGAGAAATTATAGAGAAAAAGAAGAAGAGAAGTCTGCTACCTCACTATTTCAATATCCATTTACTTCTAAGGTAAGGGGTATTATTTCTTTCGTATTCATGAAGAGAGCTTCTGTTATTCCATTCTTTATTATTATGTTAGAATAACTTTGTCTATCTGCATCTTTGCATACATGGTGAAATTCTTACATTATTCCATTCTTTATTATTATGTTGGAATAACTTTTATCTGTCACAATACCGCATACATGGTGAAATTCTTCATTATTCCATTCTTTATTATTACATTGAATATCCTTTCATGCAATTAATCGCTAGACACAGGTTCCATTCTTTATTATTACATTTGGAATAACTTTTATGCATGCGATATCTATCGCATGCGTGGTGAATTCTTTGTTATTCCATTCTTTATTATTTTGTTGGAATATCACATGCATGTGGATTCTGTTGACACTGATTCTATTCTTTTTTTACTGCTGGAATAACTTTGTATGCATGCGATCTATCGCATGCATGGTGAATTCTTACATTATTCTATTCTTTATTATTACATTGGAATATCCACATGCATGCGGATTACGCATGACACAGTTCCATTCTTTATTATTACATTGGAATAACACATACATGTGGATTATCACATGCATGGTGAATGATCCTTACGTATTCATTCGTTATTAAATTATGGAAATGATGCATCTACGTGGATTACTTGGCGGTGAAAATTGATTTGCGATTTCATATATTCTATGATACTCATTTGGTTAAAGTTTTGGCTTCTATACTCCAAGAAATTAGTAGAATATCCTGGATATTTGTCCTTCATCCGATATCTTTTCCTGGAAATATTCTTCTGAGCATTCTTGAATTTTACTCCACAAAGCAGTATAATGTTGACAATTTGGACGTAATTGATTTCAAGATAAATTAACTTATAAATCTTTAAAATTTATTCTTAAACTTGTTTTATTGAATTATTATGTCATTGTCATCATCCTCATGCTTATATTGTGATGAAAGTCATCTTTGGCTTACGTGCATAAATGGACTTGGTATAATTATGACCAGGAATTATTCGGTATAATCATGACCTGTAATGTTGTAAATGATGTGGTAAAAGTGTAAGACCCCAACTTTTATGAATAAAGATTATTTTTCTATAATTATCATTTTTGAATATTATGGAATGAATTTATTATAATGTTATAGTTGTGGGTAGTATTTATAAATTCTGCAAAGTATGCAAGTTGTTATATTATATTCGATTGGTCGGAGAATATTCGTTTTAGCAGGGAATATTCGTACAACGACACAATCATTGGTGGACCCCACAACAAAATTATTGTTGGATTGAGAAAATGACAAAAATATTTTTATGAAAATAATTTGGAAGTTTTACTGATTAATCTTTGTTGAACTACTTCGGTAGTAAAGAAATGCGATGTCTGGCGTGGTTGCATAAGTAGCATTTGCGGTATTGATTATTGATGCTTCGTGAAAGTCACTCGGTTATATCTTGAATTATTGCTACGATAATTAACATCATATCTCTCATATTATTGATTCAATTATTGTCACGGATATCATACATAAAATGTTATTTTATTAAATCAATAATTGAGACGACAAAGTTATTCATATTATAAATTGCAATATTTACAATGTCTAGAAGTTTTGTCGAGGAGGTTAGATAATCTCTAATTCTTGGCATGATAGGAGAAATCCTTATCGGAAAACCCCATCTTTCCTGGAAACGACCTGGTTGATAAATATTGTGAGTTATAATATTAATGATGAATGTTAATAAAAAATTAAAGTTGTGTTCGGAGTTGAATTTGGAGACGCGGACGTGATATTTGAGTCCGGAACGATGAAATTAGTAAAAATAGTCTATAAACACAAAATTTTTCGAGATTAACTTTTTGGTCAAAAAGTCAACAGTTGACTTTTTCGGGAAAAGTCAAACTTCAAAATTTCAAAATTTATATTATTGATAAAAATAGTTTCATTATGTTGGAATTATTTGTGTTAGTGAAAATCGACATTTATTTCGATAATAATTGATGTTTGGAGGTTATATTGACAAATCGGGTATTTAACCGGATAAATGAGCAATTGATTGATATTACTATATTTTTCTATAAATAGAAGCTCATTCTTCTTTCATTTCTCACCAATTCACTAAAGCTATAGAGCAATTATTATAGAGAGAAATTGTAGAGAGAAAATCAATAGAAGAAGAAGCTTCTTTCTACCTCTACTCTCCTATATCTAGTTTCTTTCAAAGGTAAGGGATATTATTTGTTGTACTTTCGTGAAATTATTATTTCTTTCTTTTCGTCTTTATGAAGAGAACTTACATTATTCCATTATTTATTATTACATTGGAATAACACCTGTATCTGTGATCTACCTATACTTGGTGAAATTCTTACATTATTCCATTATTTATTATTACATTTGGAATATCCATGCATGCGTTTTATATGCCTGGACTGGTTTAAAATCTTTATTATTACATTGGAATATCACATGCATGCGTTTAACGCCAAACACAGTTCCGTTATTTATTATTCTATTGGAATAACTTTTACATCAAGTATCTGCATGCATGGTGATTTTTGTTGTTATTCCATTCTTTATTATTACATTGGAATATCCTGTCGGTGCACGTATTACGCGACACAGTTCCGATTATTTATTATTATGTTGGGATAACTTTGCCTATACGCTAAGTACCGCATACGGTGATTTTTTTTGTTATTCCATTCTTTATTATACTCGGTTGGTTAAAGTTTTGACTTCTATACTAAATCATGAAATATCATTTTATTTGGTATTTTACATTACGAGTTACTATTCATGGGTTACTATTCACGTTTACTATTCACTCTAGTATTATTCACTTTCGGGTATTCGGGGCACTTTTTATGCCGAAAAACTATTCACGAGTTACTATTTACAGATTCTTATTCAAAAATTATTATTCACCCGAATATTATTCACTCGGGTATTTGAAGTACTTTTCATGTCGGGGTACTATTCACGAGGTACTATTCACGAGGTACTATTCCCGAAGTACTATTCACAGGATACTATTCACGACGAAAAATTAATTCTTTTCTGTCTAAGTTATTTTTGGTGCATGAATATTATTCTTGAATTTTACTCTACAAAGAAGTATCATGTTGACAATTTGGACGTTATTAATTCCTGGATAATTTAATTCTTGAACTTGTTTTATTGAATTCTTATATCATTGTCATCTTCCTCATGTTTATATTTTTTGAAAGTCATACGTGGCACATGTGGTGCATAGATGGACTTGGTATGATTATGACTGAGAGATTATTAGGGTGTAATCCCGAATAGTAATGTTACAAATGATGTGGTAAAAGTCCTCATTGGCCCGTAGTGCATTGATGGATGATTGTTGGCATGATAATGACCATTGATGAATACACGAATGTCCTTGGCCCGTAGTCATGGATAATTTGTGGTCGTGATACTAAAGAATATCCTTGGCCGTAGTGCGAGGGTGATTCGATGATGTGGATTATTTATTAATTTGAGTCTCGAATGATAAAAGTGATGAAAACCTTTTTAAATCATAAAACATAGTAGATTTTATTCTCTACTTGACTCTTTTAATGGATTGCTTGTTCATTGCTAGCTTAAACTTGATGTCTATTGTATTTTATTAGTTTAACATTGTTGTAGACTAATGATAATTTATTCGCATTATCTTAGTCATAATATTTCTTCTTGGGCTAGTTGAGCTCACCCTTTCTTTCACCTGCTTTTCTTGAGAAAATGAGAATATAAATTGGGACAGTCGGGGAGCGGAGTGATGGACGGATATGATAGTATTAGTAGTCCTCACTATTACATTAAATAGTGTGACAATAAATGTAATGAAGACTTATTACGGCGTGAATATTGTCTTGAAGAAGATGATATTTGTATTAAAACTCACGCACTCTCTTATTGTATATTAAAGATTGTATATGTATCCTGTACCATGTATTTGGCGACTCAGAATAGGTGATGTATACCTATTTTGGGGCATCATTATTAGTATCAAAGCTTAGGGATATGATCCTAAGCTAAGATGTGAGACAAGAACTAGGAGGGGAGAGATTGAAATTCCTTCGCTAGTATGACCTACCTAAGTTTATTTGGTATTTAATTGGTGGGTTTAGAGTATATGGATAATATGTGATATGTTAATTAACCCTTGTTTTGTAATAGTATTTGAAAATGGCATCCGAGAATGTTGAGAACATCAATGGAGCACAGGAGACCGTTGAGTCTCTACAGATCAATAACCAGGACAATGTACATCAGGAAGGCTACAATCCTCATGCAAACAACAACACTGACCAAATGATGAACGATGGAATGTTTGAGGGCTTCATGAAATTCATGCAACATCGGTGAGGCGGCTCATGTCCAAAATACGATGTGGAAACACTGGCAACTCTCGGACGATTCTGTGAAAATGCAGTTCAAGGAGTTGGGACCACCAAGTTTTTGAGAGCCAAAACCTCTTAAAGGCGGAGACGTGGATAAAACGGATCAACAAGATATTTGATGTCTTGGGTTGCTCCAGAGGAGCAAAAGGTTCCTTCGCCACCTTCGTGTTGTGGGGCGGGGCGGCAGACATTGGTGGGAATCAGTAAAGCGTACTAACCCGCCGCCTTGAAGATGTCTTGGGAGAAGTTTCAAGAATGTTCAACGACAAGTACTTTCCCAAAAGTATTAATCATATGAAAGAGGTAGAGTTCATTAAAGCCGAGCAAAACAACATGATCGTGTCGCGATGCTGGGAAGCCAAGTTTGCCGAAATGTCCGGTTTTGGTCCCATTTGGTTGATAATGAGGAGAGAATGACGCGAATGTTTCTAAGAGGTTTGAAACCCGAGATACGTCAATATCTTATCTCTCATAAACTGTTTCTATTCGGATGTTGTTAATAGGGATCATTTATTGGAGCGATAACGAGTCAACCTAACCAAAAGAGAGCGACCGACAAAATGATAATACCGGTGAGGCGATCATCGAGCGGTGACACAAGCGTGGAGGAATTAACATGTCGAAATGGTAACCACTTGGTGGTAATCGGGGCCAAAACAATAAGAATGGACATTTCAAGAGAGAGATTCAAAATGATGGAAAGATGTCATTTTAAGACCTGAATTGTGAAGGAAGGAGAACGACCACCTATTATATGCTTCAAATGTGGAGAGAGGGACACATCGGTCCAGATCTGTGATGCCATCCAAAGCATGTTATAATTACGGAAGAGAAGGTCACCTCGCCCAATTTTGTGCAATCAAGACAAGTCCACCGGGATAGAGGCACCAAAGGTCGTCTGAACAAATTAAAGCCGGTAGTCTGAGGAGGCGTTTTTCGTGACTTCTCAAAAAGCGAGTAACTTGACGCAAGTTAGCGCAAGTTAGTTAATCATAAATTCTTATGAAGTCTATACCTTATTAAATACCGGTTCTACCCATTCTTTTATCTTTCTTGCTTGCGTTCAACGTTTAAATTTGACCCTAGAGAAGTTAGACTTTGACTTATTGGTTGAAACTTCGTTAGTAAAAACCTTTATTACATCAACTGTTTATAAGTCTTGTTTAGTTCAAATCAACAATTTCACATTACCTGTCGATCTTATCTCTTTGAAAATACTTGCCTTTGATGTGATTTTAGGGATCGATTGGTTAACTACTTATCATGCTTTTCGTAAGGTTGTTAGCTTTCATATTTTTAACCAACCTATCATGCGAATTCAAGCAACTAAACCACTAAAGTTAATCACTGTTATATCAAGCCATAAGTAAAGAACCCTGATCCTTTCGTTGTTGACTTCCTTGTGTGGAATGCACCGAAGCCAGACTTTTTGTAGGGGAAGCCATTTATAACGATGACAAGTTGATAGGTATCAATGTGATGTGTTATCCAAGTCTTGGATGAGAGTCACCGTTTTGAATGATATTTCTATTATTAATAAATTTCCTGACGTATTCTTGAAGACTTCTTGGCCTACCCTAGAGCGTGAAATCGAATTTTGTATTGACCCCAGTACAAAACCCATTTCTAAAACCCTCACATATTTCTTCAACTAAAACGAACGTATAATATGCCAAAGACGTTGGCTCGAGCTGTTGAAGATTACGATCATACCATTCAATATCATCGTGGAAGAGCGAACGTGGTAGTTGACGCATTGAGTAGAAGATCGTATGCGTTTTCGAGTGCGATGTTGTTAACCCAAAACCCATTTCGTATAACTTACAAATGATGAAGATAGAGTTAAAGACTCTAAGGACCCACGTGGTGATATCAAATATACGAGTAGAATCGACTTTAATCGATAAAGTTAAAGCCGCTCAAACTACACACCTGGAGCTGATGAATGTGAAGAAGAAGGTTCAAGAAGGCGTTATTTCAACCCTCGATTTTATTGGCTCATTTGAAATCCTCGATTGAGTAGGAACGGTGGCCTATAGACTCGTTCTACTGCCAAGTATGTCGCATGTTCATAACGTTTTTCACGTATCGTTGTTAGTAAAAACTTAGTCTTGGGGGACTTTGGAGCCAAATTTCAGAATAATTAATGAATCTAAAAAATTATAAAATCATGGGGGTTTTATAGAGCATGTTACAAGCTTTCCATAGCCTCAAAAACGGACTAATTCTGATAACGGATGAATAAGTTATGAAGATTTGAAGTATGTGCGTCAAAAGTTGCAAAATCTGGAAAATTGAAGCTAAGTGTCAAAGGTCGAGCGCCTAGGCCCTAGATTCTGCTCTTGGGCGCCTAGGTGCTTGCCCAAGGCCAAATCTGGGCGCCTAGGCGCTGGTCAATTGTTAAGCCAAAATCTGTTCGGACGTCCATTAGTAAATTGGGCATAACTTTTTCATAAGAACTCCGATTGAGGTGATTCAGGATGATTCGGAAAGATAACGAGTAGACCTATAACTTTCATTCTTTATATTTTGAGATTTGAGGTCGGTATCAAGGCCTAAAATGGTTATTTTAGAGACTAATGTGCATTCAGATGCAATCGGAGGACATCGGGCATGCACGTATGCAACGTGTAATGTTTTCGATGATAAAGGTATTCAAGGTTATACCTCAAGAGTTAGAATATGAAATGAAGTCAAGGTATCCTTGTGAGGCCCCCAAAATAGGTATACATCACCCATTCTGAGTTGTCAATACATGGTACAGAAACAACTACAACTTTATTATTACAACAGTAAAACTGTGAGTTTGAATACAAATATTATCTTCTAGACAATATCTATACTCAAATAAATCCTCATCACATTTATTGATACATTATTTTACAAAAATGGTGAGGACTACTAAACAACTCTCTCTAGAACCTTCATTCATTCCATACCCCACTTGTACTCGCATTATATTCTACGCCTCACGAGGAAGAAAAATGGAACAAAAAGGAAAAGGGTGAGCTCAACTAGCCCCATAAAAAGAATATTATGACTAAGATAATATACAACAACTTATCATTAGTCTTCAACGGGGAAAAAATCTAATAGAATACAATAGACAACAAGTTTTAAATCAATATTCGCAATGAAATAATAATTCATTAGAAGAGTTAAGTAGAGAATGCAAATCTTCTATGTATGAATTTAAAAGTTCATCGTCTATCTTTTATCCCCAGTAACATCAATCAATATATATCTGGAATCAAATATTCATCTTTGCACTTTCATGTCAAAGATATTCATCGATTAATCATGTTCATCTAAACACTGCTTCATCTTTTGCACTACGGGCCAAAAGATATTCATCGAAATCATTCATCTTTTACTACTGTGCCAAAGATATTCAATAATATCATCATTTAAGACTGAGGATGATGAAAAATATTTTTAAAAAGCGAATCAAGTGAAACAAAATGACAAGGATTAAGGATTAAGGATTAACGTACTTTGTTTTATCCATACCTCAAAAATAATCATAGTGGTGTAAAATTCAAGAATGATCAAAACATGGATACAATCAAAGCTAGTATCCACAATAGATATTTCAGACGAAAAGGAAAATTTTCATTTTTCGATGAATAATAGTCTTCAGATTCGTGAATAATTGTCGTATACGTGAATAGTCTTGATATCGTGAATAGTAATTCACAACACCAAAAGTTTCAAATTTGATAAAACTTGGATCAATATTTCAACATAATGATATTGAAAAAATAATATCATTACGAAAAAAAAAATATCCCTTACCTCGAAAGATCAGTACTTCTAGCTGAAACACCGGATATAGGCTATGACTTGAACTTGCACCATATAGCAATACTCGAAATATACTAAAAATACTCACAAGAATACATTTCGATAATATAGAGAGAAAACTTGATTTACGGTGTGATTTTCAATTCTAACCTAAGCACCTATTTATAGAAAAATGCTTAAAACACCAAAGTAGAAAATTTAATAAATTAATATTATTTATTTTCCCACGACTTCCTACGCATCCAAGCATCCTGAATTAGGTCTCTAGCACATGTTAAAGATGCCCACCAAACACAAAAATCGTTTTTCTTATTTAAATTATTTTAAACTTACAAAAATCAATTATTTGAGACTTGAAACTTCAATAATTCATAATAAATAGCCTTTTATCGGAAAAAATTCAAATCTCTTGAGTTTTATAGGAAATTCAATTATCTACAACTTTACGAGAAGAAAGGTTTTCCAAATTCCAAACGAGAAATTGACCAAAATCCACAAGCGGACGATTTTACGGTATAATCAAATTTCGATCAAGAAATGGGATCCAATCGACACATAAAACATGCTTTAAATATTTTGGTAACAAAAATACTCCTTCTCCACATATACTCATATATCCCACATTCATCGTAAAAATATCATCATTATTATATTATTAAAATATAATAATATATTTAAATAAATTATTTTATCGAAAAAAGATAAAATTTCAATTTTCAACAATTGTCGATTAAAATTTTCTCCATCTATATCCACATAAAATCAATATTTTCCTCATCATATGAATCAATAATTAATTATTCACAAATAATATTACGAATCACAATATTGACAACCGTGCAGTTCCAGGAAGAGGGGCTTTCGATAAGAATTTCTCCTTCTTGGCAAGTAATTAGGTGACCAAACCTCTCCTTGACGAACTTTCTAGACATTGCCAATAATGTTATCTAATAATATTATTCGGGATAATATGAATTATTGCCGATAATGTAAAATCTTGTGTAATGACAATTATTGAAACAACAAAATAATATAAAATATCAACGCAAAATTATTAAATCAATAAAATAAAATCTTTGAATAGTAATTACTGTAACCATTATTGAGTAGTGCCTTTCTTCTTACGTAAGAATCAATAATTGGTGCAATACTGAGTGTCTTCTTGTGTTTTAACCACCCAGGTATTTTAACAAGATTAATTTGAGTAACAACTACTGGCAGTTATTTTTAAACAACTTATATTTGTCATTTTCTTCATCCAATCGCTTTTTCGTTATGGGGCCCACATTATTTCGCTACGTCAGTCGTCTAATATTCCCCGAGCGATCTGAATATTCCACGACCAAATGAATATTCCCCGACAACAAAGGTGAATATTTTATAACCACTTGCTTATTTTGAAATATTTTGCGTATTTTACCCATAACTATCCATATTAATCAAATCAACCCTTACTATTTCAAAATAATAAATAGAAAAATTAAATTTCATTAATAATAAGTTGGGGTCTTACTGACCTCCCTCCTTATGAAATTTCGTCCTCTAAATTGACGTGACGTATCACACAGTGTTTGAAAAGGTGAGGATACCTCGCTTTCATTTCCGTTTCAATTCCCGGGTCATTTCCTCTATAGCATGATTCCTGTGGATATTATTTATTGTACTC
This sequence comes from Panax ginseng, assembly GCA_020205605.1. Lineage (NCBI taxonomy): Eukaryota > Viridiplantae > Streptophyta > Magnoliopsida > Apiales > Araliaceae > Panax > Panax ginseng. Next base: position 83,577,735 of record CM035139.1, on the reverse strand, counting down.
GTAAGGGGGTTATTTCTTTCTTTCGTCTTTATGAAGAGAACTTCATTATTCCATTCTTTATTATTCATTGGAATAACTCAGATATGCAGCCCACCCTATACTGGTGAAATTCTTCTTCATTATTCCATTATTTATTATTTTGTTGAATATCCTGCTCACATGCGTTTCTGTGGGACACGGTTCCGCCTTTTATTATTACTGTTGGAATATCACATGCAATGCGTTTACGCCGGACACGGTTCCGATTATTTATTATTCTATTGGAATAACCTATCTATGCAATCTTTCGCATGCATGGTGATTTTTGTTGTTATTCCATTCTTTATTATTCTATTGGAATATCTTATCGATTAAATATACGCTTTGACTTGAATTAGTTATTTATTATTCATTGGGATAACCTATCATCTAATCTAAGTACGCATGCTGGTGATTTTTTTGTTATTCCATTCTTTATTATACTCGGTTGGTTAAAGTTTTGACTTCTATACTCGCCATGAAATATCATTTTATTTGGTATTTTCTATTATGAGTTACTATTCATGGGTTACTATTCACCGGGTTACTATTCACTCTAGTATTATTCACTCGGGTATTCGGGGCACTTTTCATTCCGGAATACTATTCACGAGTTACTATTCACTGAAATTACTATTCACCCGAATATTATTCACTCGGGTATTTGGAGTACTTTTCATATCGGGGTACAATTCACGAGGTACTATTCCCGAAGTACTATTCACGAAATACTATTCACGGTGAAAAATTTATTCTTTTTTGTCTAAATTATTTTTGGTGCAGGAATATTATTCTTGAATTTTACTCTACAAAGAAGTATCATATTGACAATTTGGACGTTATTAATTCCTGGATAATTTAATTCTTGAAATTGTTTTATTGAATTTTTATATCATTGTCATCATCCTCATGTTTATATTTTTTTGAAAGTCATCTGTGGCTGTGTAGGTGCATAGATGGACTTGGTATGATTATGACCGGGGATTATTCGGTGTAATCATGACCGTAATGTTACAAATGATGTGGTAAAAGTCCTCATTGGCTGTAGTGCATTGATGGGCAGATTGTTGGCATGATCATGACCATTGATGAATACACGAATGTCCTTGGCTTTAGTGTATGGATAATTTGTGGTCGTTGATACTAAAGAATATCCTTGGTAGTAGTGCGGGGTGATTCGATGATGTGGATTATTTATTAATTTGAGTCTCAAATGATAAAAGAGATGAAAAACCTTTTAAATCATAAAAATAGTAGATTTTATTCTCTACTTGACTCTTTTAATGGATTGCTTGTTCCGCTGCAGTTAAACTTGATGTCTATTGTATTTTATCAGTTTAACATTGTTGTAGACTAATGATAATTTATTCTGCATTATCTTAGTCATAATATTTCTTACTATGCTAGTTGAGCTCACCCTTTCTTTCACTGTTCTCTTCAGGAAATGAGAATATAGCTTGGACGAGTCGGGGAACGGAGTGATGGACCAGATGATAGTATTAGTAGTCCTCACTATTCTGTTAAATAGTGTGATAATAAATGTAATGAGCACTTATTCTGAGAGTGGATATTGTCTTGAAGACAGTATTTGTATTAAAACTCACAGCTCTCTTGTTGTATATTAAAGATTGTATTTGTATTCTTTACCATGTATTTGGCGACTCAGAATAGGTGATGTATACCTATTTTGGGGGCGTCACAAAAAGTCCTCAGTAGCCTGTAGTGCATTGATGGACAGTTTTTGGTATGATTATGACCAGGGATTATTCGGTATAGTCATGACCATTGATGATTTAATGAATATCCTTGGCCCGTAGTGCAGGGATGACTCGATGATGTGGTTTATTTATTAAGCTGAGTCTCAGCGTTAAAAATTGATAAAAACATTTTAAATCATAGAAGATAGTAGATATCATGCTCTACTTGACTCTTCTAATGGATTGCTTATTTCGTTGCAGTTAAATTGATGTCTATTGTATTTTATCAGTTTAACATTGTTGAAGACTAATGATAATTTATTCTGCATTATCTTAGTCATAATATTTCTTACTGGGCTAGTTGAGCTCACCATTTCTTTCATTATTCTCTTCAGGAAATGAGAACGTAGCCGGGACTAGTCGGGGAATGGAGTGACGGTCCAGATGATAGCATTAGTAGTCCTCACTATTCTGTTAAATAGTGTGGCAATAAATGTAATGAGGACTCCATTGAGTGTGGATATTGTCTAGATGACAATATTCTTATTAAAACTCTTAGATTATGTTTTGTCGTATTTTACATGACTGTTGTATAATTAAGTTGTATTTGAATTTTGTACCATGTATTTGGCGACTCAAGATGGGTGATGTATACCTATTTTGGGGGCGTCACATTAGTAGTCCTCACTATTCTATGAAATAGTGCGATAATAAATGTATTGAGGACTCCATTTGAGTTTGAATACTGTCTAGAAGACAATATTCGTATTAAAACACTCATATTATGTTTTGTCGTATTTTACACGAAAGTTGTATAATTAAGTTGTATTTAAGATTTGTACCATGTATTTGGCGACTCAAGATGAGTGATGTAGTATCAAAGCTTAGGGATATGATCCCTGTCTGAGATGTGAGACAAGAACTAGGAGGGGAGAGACGGGGAATTCCTTCGCTAGTATGACCTACCTAAGTTTATTTGGTATTTAATTGGTCGGTCAGAGTATAGGGATAATATGTGATATGTCAATGAACCATTGTTTTATGGCAGTGTTTGAAAATGGCAGCTGAGAGTGAGGAAGAAGAGGAACCTGAGGAGAATTTTTTAGAAGAGTTTTATGATAAAAATTTAGAATTACAAAATCGTATTCATGAGTTAGAAGAACAGGCTGAAGAACGCAGTCGTGGAGCACAGAGATGCAATAATTCAAAATTGTGTTACCCGATGTGTGATGCTTGAACAAAAGCACTCTTTGGCAAAGTATAAGATATTAGAGCTGAAATTTGAGAATGCTATGATCAAAGTTCTGATGAAAGAAGAAGCGAATGAATGAATGAGAATAGATGATGCATGGGTAAAAGCCGCACGACGCGTTGATATTGTAGAAAAAGACGTCCGATCCAATAAGGCCAAAATAGATGAAATGGATTTCGCTTTTTGGACAGTAATTGGGAGAATCCAACATCGAGTTCAGAATTACCCTGTGCAGAGCGGTCAACCCCAATTCGATATGGATCGGAGAGTAATGATTTGAATCATGGATCAAGAATGTGATGAAGCAATTAAGGGTGGAATGTACTCTATAGCAAAGTTAAGTCCAACTGGGATGGTGATGCCAAAGGATGTCCTAGACAAGTTAAATTTGGTAGTTTAAGTGAGAGCGTTTATCGAGGAACCCGAACAAAGTTATCACGGGCAAGTTAATAATAAACTCTTGCGAAGTCTATACCTTATTCGATACCGGTTCTACCCACTCTTTTATTTCACCTAGTTGTGTTCAACGTTTGAACTTAGCTCTTGAGAAATTAGACTTTAACTTATCTGTTAAAACTCTGTTAGGAGAAACCTTCGTTACATCCACTGTTTATAAATCTTTTTTAATTCAAATCGACACTTTCACGTTACCTGTCGATCTTATCTCTTTGAAAATACTTGCATTTGATGTGATTTTAGGGATTGATTGGTTAACTACTCACCATGCTAAAATTGATTCTTTTTGTAAGGTTATTAACTTTCATATTCATAACCAACCTATTATTCGAATTTAAGCAACCAAACCACTAAAGCCAATCACTGTCATATCAAGCCATAAAAGCTATTCGTTTATTAAAAAACGGATGTCAAGCTTTCTTAGCCTATGTCATGAATTTAAATAAAAATACTATAGATTTGAATGATATTTCTATTGTTAATAAATTTCCTGACGTATTCCCTGAATAACTTCCTGGCCTACCCCTAGAGCGTGAAATCGAATTTTTTATTGACCCCAGTACAAAACCCATTTCTAAAACCCTTAAATATTTCTTCAAACAAAATGAACTTATAATGCACCAAAGACGCTGGCTCGAGCTGTTGAAGATTACGACCATACCATTCAATATTATCGTGGAAAAATCGAATGTGGTAGTTGATGCATTGAGTAGAAGATCGTATGCGTTTACGATTGTAACGTTGTTAACACAAAGACTCATTTCATATGACTTACAAATGATAAAGATAGAGTTAAAGACTCTAAGGACCCACGTGATGATGTCAAATAATACAAGTAGAATGGAATTTAACCGATGAAGTTAAAACCGCTCAAGCTACACACCCGGAGCTGATGAATGTGAAGAAGAAGGTTCAAGAGGGCGTTATTCTAGAAGCAAGAATCGACGAAGAGAGTAAATCTCAACCCTCGATTTAATTGGGCCATTCAAAATCCTCGATCGAGTAGGAACTGTGGCCTATAGACTCACTTTACCGCCAAGTATGTCGCGTGTTCATAACGTTTTTCACGTATCGATGTTACGTAAATATGTGGACGACCCGAACCACATTATTGAATTAGAACTGGACGAGATAGCAGAAGATTTAACGTATGAGGAGATACCTGTTAAAATGTTTGATAAAAAGGAACATATTTTATGCTCCAAGGTTATACCTCAAGTCAAAGTTTTGTAGAGAAACCACAATATTGAGGAAATGACCTGGGAGTTAGAATCTGTAATGAAATCAAGGTATCCTTACCTCTTCTTCATACCAGGTATGTACCCTAATTTCGAGGGTGAAATTTCATAAGAAGGGGAGGTTGTAAGACCCCAACTTTTATAAATAAAGATGAATTTTTTTCTATAAATATTATTTTTGAATATTAAGGTTTGAATTTGTTATAATGTTTTAGTTGTGGGTAATATTTATAAATTTTGCAAAGTAAGTAAGTTGTTATATAATATTCGATTGGTCGAAAAATATTTGTTTTAACAGGGAATATTAAATGCGACGACACAATCATCAGTGGACTTCATTAACGAAATTATTGTTTGGATTGAGAAAACGACAAAAATATCTTTTATAAAAATAACGGCAAAAGTTTTACCGTTAACTCGTTGAAATACCCTAAGTTAAAAATACGATGTCTACGCGTGGTTGCAAGACGCTTGAGATTGATTATTGATGCTTACGTAAGAAGTCACTCAGTTTTGTTCAATTATTGCTGCATCATATCTATCATATTATTGATTCAATTATTATCACAGTATCATCTGCATAATATTTTATATTATTAAATCAATAATTGAGACGATAAAGTTATTTATATTATTATTTGCAATATTGACAATGTCTAAAAGTTCTGTCAAGGAGAGGTTTGGTCACCTAATTGCGCGCAAAAAAGGAGAAATCCTTATCGGAAAGCCCCCTCTTTCCTGGGAACGACCTGGTTGTTAAATATTGCGAATTATAATAATGATGATAAATATTGTTAAAAATATTGAGGTAATTTTTATAAAGTTTGGCATATTATTTGGACCTCCCATTTACCCATTTTTCAAAATAATCGGTGAAAAGTTATTCAGTATAAATATATATATATAAGTATTATATATATACATATATATATATATTATATCATAATGGTTGTGGTGGGTGATGAATTTGGTGGGTGGATGATGAATTTTGTGGGTGAATGTAAATTACGTATGGGGGAGGGAGTGTATATATTATTTATGTATAATGGAAGTTGACAAAATGGGAAATGGGGGATGGGATGGGGATGGGGGGGGGAAATCCTACAAAATTTATCACGTAGGGAGTTGTTTTTCAAAGCACCATATGCTTATATATATATATATATATATATATATATATATATATATATATTATATATTTTTGTTTTACTTGATATTTATAATTCGATTATTACAGATAACATCCGTGTATTCGCTAAAGTTTCATTCGTGAAATTATCATTCGGTGCACCCGTGATCAAACAGTACCCCTTCCATTCTCCTATAAATAGGATACTTAGTTTGAATTGAAAATCACACCAGAATCAGAGAATTCTTCTTCTATAATATTGAGCGTATTTCTTTCGAGTTTTAGAAAGCTTTGAGCGTAGAAAACAGTGAAAGTTTTCTTCAAGAATATCCTCACTCTACTAGTTGGAATACTCTTCTTTTCAAGGTAAGGGATGTTATTTTTGTTCAATATTTGCTTGAAATAATATTTTCTTCCATACTCTGTAGTATGTAAATAATATTATTTCGTTTCAGATTTCGAATTCTATACTCATTTGGTTAAAGTTTTAGCTTCTATACTCCATGAAATTAGTAGAATATCCTTGATATTTGCGCTTCATCTAGTATCTTTTCATGGAAATATTATTCTGAGCATTCTTGATAAGTTTTAACTTTTTTATGCCGGAGTACTATTCACGAATAACTATTCACGGGGTACTATTCACTCGAGTACTATTCACCCGGGGTACTATTTATGATAAAAATTGATTTGTTTTCGGTCCAAATTATTTTTGGTACAATATTATTCTTGAATTTTACTCCACAAAGCAGTATCATGTTGATAATTTAGATGTTATTGATTTCTGGATAAATTAAATTATAAATCTTTAAAAATTTATCATTTGTTTTCATTTAATTGAATTCTTATATCATTGTCATCATCCTCATGCTATATTATGATGAAAGTCATCTGTGGTCGTAGTGCATAGATGGACTTGGTATGATTATGACTAGGGATTATTCGGTATAATCATGACTGTAATATTACAAAAGATGTGGTAAAAGTCCTCATTGGCCCGTAGTGCATGGATAATTTATGGTCGTGATACTAAGGAATATCATTGACCGTAGTGCAGGGGTGATTCGATGATGTGGATTATTTATTAAGCTGAGTCTCAGCAATAAAATTGATGATAAATTCTTTTAAATCATAAAAGATAGTAGATTTCATGCTCTACTTGACTCTTCTAATTGATTGCTTGTTCCACTGCAGTTAAACTTGATGTCTATTGTATTTTATTAGTTTAACACTGTTGAAGGCTAACGATAAATTATTCTGCATTATCTTAGTCATAATATTTCTTACTGGGCTAGTTGAGCTCACCCTTTTGCTTTCATTGTTCTCTTCGGAAAATGAGAACGTAGCTGGGACTAGTCGGGGAACGGAGTGACGGTCCAGATGTTTGAATTAGTAGTCCTCACTATTCTATGAAATAGTGTGATAATAAATGTATTGAGGACTCCATTTGAGTTTGAATACTGTCTAGAAGACAATATTCGTATTAAAACTCTCAGATTATTTTTTATCGTATTTTACATGACAGCTATATAATTAAGTTGGATTTAAATTTTGTACCATGTATTTGGCGACTCAAGATGGGTGATGTATACCTATTTTGGGGGCGTCACAAGGATGGTATGTCAAACTGAATCGTAAATCCGTGCCCATAGCTTTCTACAAACTAACCCAAAATTGTGAAGTGAATCTTGGGTCACGATCCGAAACTATGGATACTGGCATGCCATGCAATCTCACAATCTCATTCACGTACATACGAGCAAGACGTTCAAGGGAATAAGTCTCCGATATCGGCAAGAAATAGGCATACTTGGTTAATCTATCAACAATAACCCAAATCGCATCTATGCCTTGAGAAACCTTGGGAAGACCCGTAACGAAATCCATGGTAATGTGTTCCCACTTCCATTTCAGAATCTCAAGTGGTTGCAATGGACCCTTTGGCACTTGATGCTCCACCTTTACACGTTGACAAGTTAAAAACCTCGAGATAAATTCTGGGATCTCTCTCTTTATATTGTTCCACCAAAATGTATGTCGAAGATCATAATACATTTTGGTACTCCCAGGATGGATTGCAAATGGTGTGTTGTGTGCCTCCATCATGATTCTATGTTTTAAGTCAGAATCGTTAGGAATGCAAAGTCTGGAGTTGACTCGAAGTATTCCTTCTTCATCGATTTTTGCTTCTGGAATAACACATTCTTATACTTTCTTCTTCATACGCATCAGCTCTGGGCCTGTGGCTTGAGCATCTTTAACTTTATCGATTAAAGTCGGTTCTACTCATAAGTTTGATATCATCACCTGGGTACTTGGAGCCTTTAACTCTATCTGCATCCTTTATAAGTCGTACAAAATGGGTCTTTGTGTTAACAACATCGCACTCGTACCCGCATACGATCTTCTACTTAATGCGTCAGCTACCACGTTTGCTTTTCCAGGATGATATTGAATGCTATGGTCGTAATCTTTCAACAGCTCGAGCCAACGTTGTTGTCGCATGTTGAATTCCTTTTGGGTGAAGAAATATTTGAGGCTTTTATGGTCTGAATATATCACTGTAGATCTTTAACGCGAAAACGACTGCTGCCAACTCCAAATCATGAGTAAGATAATTCCTCTCATATTCTTTGAGTTGTCCCGAGGCATAGGCTATGACTTTCTTATGTTGCATGAGAACACATCCTAACTCTTTGTCTGAAGCATCACTGTAGATAACAAATCCATCTAAACCAGATGGTAGTGTCGAGAAACGTGTCTTAAAATGAGTTTCTCTCGAAGTTCTTGGAAACTCTTCTCGCATTCCTCGCCCATACTAAATTTTGTATCTTTTCGAGTAAGTTTGAGTTAACTGAGAGTAGCGATTCGAGAAAATCCTTCCACAAATCTCCTATAATAACCAACTAAGCCCGTAAAGCTACGTGATTTCTTGGTCCATCGACTTTGGTTGCTCCCAACTCTGTATTGCTTCAATCATCGTCGGGTCAACAGATACTCCATGTTTTGACACCACGTGCCCAAGGAATGCTACTTTTTCAAGCCAGAACTCGCATTTCTTCAGCTTGGCATATAGATTGTTATCATGAAGCCTTTGAAGTACCAGCTTCAAATGGTGCTCATGATCTTCACGACTTTTGGAATAGATGAGGATGTCATCAATAAAGACAAAAATGAACTTATTCAAATATTCCTTAAACACACGGTTCATCATATCCATGAAAGCAGCAGGAGCATTAGTCAATCCAAAAGATATGACTAAGAATTCATAATGCCCGTACAGAGTTCTGAAGGCAGTCTTAGGAATATCCTCAGTTTTAATCTTTAGCTGATTATATCCAGAACGAAGATCGATCTTTGAAAAGAATTGTGCTCCTCTCAGAATCGGGTCGAACAGGTCATCAATGCGAGGTAGCGGATACCTATTCTTGATGGTGACATGGTTCAATTCCTGGTAGTCAATACAAAGTCGCATATTCCCGTCTTTCTTCTTTACGGATAAAACAGGAGCACCCCAAGGAGATGTACTAGGACAATAGAAACCGATGTCTAACAACTCCTGTAGTTGGACCTTTAACTCCTGAAGTTCAATAGGAGCCATTCGATATGGGGTTTTAGAAATGGGTTTTGTACCAGGTTCAAGGTTAATAAAGAATTCAACTTCACGTTCTGGGGGTAGGTGTAAGACCCCAACTTATTATAAATAAAATTAAATTTTCTCTATTCATTATCTTGAAATAATGAGTTAATTTGATATAATGCTTTGGTTATGGGTGAAATGTGCAAATTTTGCAAAATAAGTAAGTGGTTATAAAATATTCATTGTTGTTGGGGAATATTCGTTTGGTCGTGGAATATTCTTGCTGTCGGGGAATATTTGTACGATGGCGCAGCCATTTGTGGGCCCCATAACGAAAAATGGTCTGATGAAGAAAACGACAAGTTTGAGTTTTTATAAATAACGACGTAATTATTCACAATTAACCTTTTTGGATTACACGGTGGTTAAAATACGATGTCTACGTGGTTCGTGACATAGTAGACACCAGTATTGCAAGTATTTTGAATTATTGATTCTTACGTGAAGGCACTACTCAATAAATGTTACAATAATTATTATTCAATATTTTATTTTATTGATTCAATAATTGTTGCGTTGATATTTTATATTATTGTTGTTTCAATAATTGTCATTGCACAGTATTTCCCATTATCAGATCAATAATTCATATTATTTGAATAATATTATTATATAGCATTATTGGCAATGTCTAAGGAAGTTCGCGTGCAGGAAAGGGATTTGGTCACCTAATTGCGCCGATGAGGAGAAATTCTTATCGGAAAGCCCCTCTCACCTGAGCGACACGTTGTCATAATGGTGATTCTGTAATATTATTTTTGAATAATTAATTATTAATTTATATGATAAGAAAATATTTATTTTATGTGGATATAAATAAAGGATAGGAAAATATTTATTTTATGTGATTATAAATAAAGGAATTAATGCTGAGGTATTTTATCAGTATTTTGTCGGAATGGAGGTATTAAAAATCGTTCGTATGTGGGTTTCAGACATTTTTCGTTTGGAATTTGGAAAAACTTAAAACTACAAAGTTGTAGAGAATTCGATTTCCTATGGAATGGACATAAAATTTGTATTTTTCTGATAAAAGGGCTATTTATTATGAATTATTGAAGTTTCAAAAATTAAATGGTTTTATTAAAATTATGGGTGGGACCCACTTTTGTTTTTTGTGAAAACATGTGCTGAATTAATTCTTCAAATGTAGTGGGCTGAATATTTTCCAAAGTGGCATGCGTAGAAGAAGAAGAAGAAAAAATATATTATTTTATTAATTTAGTCTCCTTTGGCGTTCTAGCATTTTCCTATAAATAGGGTGCTTAGTTAGAATTGAAAATCACACCAGAAACAAGTTTTCTCTATATATATTATCGGCGTATTTTGTGAGTTTTTAGATACTTTGAGAGTTCTTTATTCGAGCAAGTTTCCTTCATATTACATCCAATATTCCATCGAAAATCTTTGTTTCTTTTGAGGTAAGGGATGTTATTTTCTTCGTAAATGATATTATTTTCTTCAATGTCATTATGCTGAAATATTGGTATAAATTTTATTGTGGAATTTCTATCTTTTTGTGTCGGGGTTACTATTCACATATACGACACTATTTACGTATATGACACTATTCACAAATACGATATTATTCACCGAAAAATGAAATTTTCACCGACAAATAGGACACTATCTTTGATTGTATCCATGTTTTGATCTTCATTCTTGAATTTTACTCCACTATGATTTATTATGGATTATTTTTAAACTTAGATTATCTAAAGTACGAATCTCTAATCTTTGTCCTTTTATCTCATTGGATTCGTTCTTTAAAATATTTTTCATCATCCTCAGTCCTTAATGGTGATACTTGATGAATATCTTTGGCTTGTAGTGCAAAGTTGAATGATTACCTAATGAATATCTTTGGCCCGTAGTGCAAAGATGGACAGGTGTTGAGATGAACATGACCAACTGGTGATACAAATGAATATCTTTGGCTCGTAGTGCAAAGATGAATATTTGATGCAAGATGTATATTGATTGATGTTACAGGAATAAAATATTGATGATGGACTTTTAAATTCATAGATGATAGTAAATTTCATTCTCTACTTAACTCTTCTATTGAATTGTTATTTCCGCTGCGAATATTGATCTACAACTTATTATCCATTATATTTTATGTGACGCCCCCAAAATAGGTATACATCACCCATTCTGAGTCGCCAAAAACATGGTACAGAAAACAACTACAAATTTATTATTACAATTGTCGTGCAAAATACGACAACACATACTGTGAGTTTAAATACAAATATTGTCTTCTAGACAATATCCACACCCAAATAAAGTCCTCATTACAATTATTGATGTACTATTTTACAAAAATAGCGAAGACTGCTAAAACAACTGTCTAGGACCATCACTCTATACCCCTACTGGTTCCTGCTATGTTCTCGGTTCCTGAGAAGAAAAATGGAACAAAAAGAAAAAGGGTAAGCTCAACTAGCCCAGTAAAGAATATTATGACTAAAATAATATACAACAAATTATCCTTTGTCTTCAACAGAGAAAAATCTGATAGAATATAATAGACAACAAGTTTTAGATCAACAACTGCAGCAGAAATAACAATTCATTAGAAGAGTTAAGTAGAGAATGAAATCTACTATCATCTATGAATTTAAAAGTCCATCATTAATATTGTATCCCTGTAACATCAAACAATAAACATCTTGCATCAAATATTCATCTTTGCACTACGGGCCAACGATATTTATTTGTATGACCAGTTGGTCATGTTCATCTCAACACCTGTTCATCTTTGCACTACGGGCCAAAGATATTCATCAGGTAATCATACATCTTTGCACTACAGGCCAAAGATATTCACAAGTATCACCATTAAGGACTGAGGATGATGAAAAACATTTTAGAGAAAACGAATCCAGTGAGACAGAAGGACAAATATTAGGGATTCGTATTTCGGTTTATCCAAATTTAATAATACTCCATAATAACCAATTGTGAAGTATAATTCAAAAATAAAGATCAAAACATAGATACAATCAAAGATAGTAACCATAATAGACATCTGGAACGAAAAAGAGAAAATTTCATTTTTTAGTGAATAGTGCCGTATTCGTGAATAGTGCGGTATACGTGAATAGTAACTCCAACACAAAAAGGTAGAAATTCCACAATCAAACTCATATCAATATTTCGGCGTAATGATATTGAAGAAAATAATATCATTTAAGAAGAAAATAACATCCCTTACCTCAAAAGAACAGTATGTCTGAATGGAATATCAGATATGATGCTGAAGGAAACTTGCACTGAATAGTAACTCTCAAAGTATCTAGATACTCACAGAAATATGCTCGATAATATAGAGAGAAAGAAAACTTGTTTCTGGTGTGATTTTCAATTCTAACCTAAGCACCTATTTATAGGAAAATTCTAGCATGCCGAAGCAGACTTGACCTGCAACCTGATGGCTTTACCTGCTACTATTCCCACCCACCACATTTGAAATAAAATTCCAACACATTTCATCACCAACCATAGGTAGGGTCCACTCATTCTAGAATTTTTCACCAAAATGATAAATTTAAAAACTTCAACAATTTCTGAACTAGTCACCTCTTAAAACTCATAACAAATCATACGTTCATTTTTAACGATTCAAAATTTGTGGACATATACTCAACTTATATATGTATAACATATCCAAAAATCACAACGATCCAACGGTCGGATTAAAAATTATAACTCACGCAATATATCTTAAGAACACTGATTTTTCGGATTATGAGTCCTTTTGACAAGTTTCCTTCATTTATAACCACATAAAATAAATAAATCCATCATTTATATCCACATCAAATAAATATTTCCTTATCATATAAATCAAAAAATAATTATTCACAATTAATATTACAGAATCACAATAATGACAACCAGGCCGTTCCCAGGAAAGAGGGGGCTTTCCGATAAGGATTTCTCCTTACTGGAGCACAATTAAGTGACCAAACCTCTCATTGACAGAACTTTCTAGACATTGCCAATAATGCTATCTAATAATATTATTCAAATAATATGAATTATTGATCTGATAATGGGAAATACTGTGCAGTGACAATTATTGAAACAACAATAATATAAAATATAAACGCAACAATTATTGAATAAATAAAATAATATAATAAACAGTAATTACTGTAACAATTATTGAGTAGTGTCTTCTTACGTAAGAATCAATAATTTATAAATACTGTGTAATACCATGTCTTACTGTGCAACCACGCGTATTACTGTATTTTAACCACCGGGTATTCCAGAAGTGTTAACGGTAACGATTACGCCGTTATTTATAACTGTCGGAATAACTGTCGTTATTTCGACAGTTATTCCGTTATGGGGCCCACAAATGGTTGCGCCGTCTTACGAATATTCCCCGACAACAAGAATATTCCACGACCAAATGAATATTCCTCGACAACAATGAATATTTTATAACCACTTGCTTATTTTGCAAAATTTGCACATTTCACCCATAACCAAAGTATTATATCAAATTATAACCTTATTATTTCAAGATAATAAATAGAGGAAATTTAATTTTATTTATAATAAGTTAGGGTCTTACAACCTCCCCTCCTTATGAAATTCTGTCCTCGAAATTGACGTACGTACCTGATGTTTTGAAAAGGCGAGGGTACCTCGCTTTCATTTCCGATTCCAACTCCCAGGTCATTTCTTCAATAGCATGGTTCCTCCATAAAATCTTAACTTGTGGTACAACCTTTGTTCGTAGGACATGCTCTTTCATATCCAAGATCTTGACAAGTACCTCCTCGTACGTTAAATCCTCGGTTATCTCGCCTAGTTCTAACGCAATAATATGGTTTGGGTCATCCACATATTTACGTAACATCGATACGTGAAAAACGTTATGAACACGTGACATACTTAGCGTTAAGGCGAGTCTATAGCCATACGCCCTACTCGATCGAGGATTTCAAATAAATCGAAGGTTTGAGATTTCTTCTCTTCATCGACTCTTACTTCTAGAATAACACCTTCTTGCACCTTCTTCTTTATATTCATCAGCTCCGGTGTGTAGCATGAGTGGTTTTAACTTTATCAATTAAAGTCGATTCTATTCGTATATTTAACATCATAACGTGGGTCCCTAGAGTCTTTAACTCTATCTTTATCGTTTGTAAATTATACAAAATAGGTCTTTGTGTTCAACAATATCGCACTCGTACTCGCGTACGATCTTCTACTCAACGCGTCAGCTACCACGTTCGCTTTTCCAGGATGGTATGGTGTAATAAAATAAATGAGTCACCTCTTGAGCTCTTGGAAAATCTTCTCGCATTCCTCGCTCCATACGAATTTGTATCTTTCCGAGTCAACTAAGTTAACGGAGTAACGATTCGAGAAAATCCTTCCACGAATCTCCGATAATAACCAGCTAAGCCCAGAAAGCTACGTACTTTGGTCACCGACTTCGGTTGCTCTCAACTGTGACTCATAACCCAATCTTGGATAACACGTCACAATGACACCTATCATTTTTCCACCACACAAATATAGAGTCCCCTAAGGAGAGTCTGACTTTGGTGCATTCCATAAAGGAAGTCACCAGATAGAGGCTCGGGTACCAACTCTTGTGCTTGAGTTTTAACTCCTCGAAGTTCAATAGAGCCATTCGATATGAGATTTTAGAAATGGGTTTTGTCTTTAGGGTTCAAAGTCGATACAAAATTCAATATCACACTCGGGGGTATGTGATTTCCCCAAAATAGGTATACATCACCCATCTTGAAGTCGCTAAATACATGGTACAAAATTCAAATACAACTTAATTATACAACAATGTGTAAAAATACTTACAAAACATAATCTAAGAGTTTTAATAAGAATATTGTCATCTAGACAATATCCACACTCAATGGAGTCCTCATTACATTTATTTTCACACTATTTAATAGAATAGTGAGGACTACTAATGTTATCATCTGACCGATCACTCCGCTCCCCGACTAGTCCCATTGCCACGCTCTCATTTCTCAAGAAAAAAAGGAAAGAAAGGGTGAGCTCAACTAGCCCAAGAAGAAATATTATGACTAAGATAATGCGTAATAAATTATCATTAGTCTTCAAAATGTTAAACCGATAAAATACAATAGACATCAAGTTTAATCTGCAAAAAATAAGCAATCCATTAGAAGAGTCAAGTAGAGCATGATATCTACTATCTTCTATGATTTAAAATGTTTTCATCAATGTTTATCGCTGAGACTCAACTTAATAAATAAACCACATCATCGAGTCATCCCTGCACTACGGGCCAAGGATATTCATTAAATCATCAATGGTCATGACTATACCGAATAATCCCTGGTCATAATCATACCAAAAACTGTCCATCAATGCACTACAGGCTACTGAGAACTTTTACCATATCATTTATAACATTACAGGTCATGATTATACCGAATAATCCCTGATCATAATCATACCAAGTCCATCTATGCACGTAAGCCAAAGATGACTTTCATCACAATATAAGCATGAGGATGATGACAATGACATAATAATTCAATAAAACAAGTTCAAGAATAAATTTTAAAGATTTATAAGTTAATTTATCTTGAAATCAATTACGTCCAAATTGTCAACATGATACTGCTTTATGGAGTAAAATTCAAGAATGCTCAGAAGAATATTTTCATGAAAAGATACCTTCAGGATATTCTACTAATTTCATGGAGTATAGAAGCCAAAACTTTACCAAATGAGTATCATAGAATATATAAAACTGTAATTACCGACTCGCTTCTTCTACAATCATGGCCCCAATTACCACCAGAGTAGTTACCGCTTTTGTCCGGATATTTTCCTCCCTCATTGTTATCATTGCTCAGATGATCTTTGCCATCGGTATGACCTCGGTTGTGGTCCCCACGAATGTACTCATTATCTCGCTCTAATAATTAAGCCATGTTCACAACATCTGAATATAGAGGAAATTTGTGACGCCCCCAAAATAGGTATACATCACCCATCTTGGGTCGCCAGATACATGGTATAGAATACAAATACAACTTAATTATACAACTGTCGTGTAAAATACGACAAAATATAAACTGAGAGTTTAATCAAGAATATTGCCTTCTAGACAATATCCATTCTCAATGGAGTCCTCATAGAAAGTATACAAACTCAAATTCACCCTCATTACATTTATTATCACACTATTTAACGTAATAGTGAGGACTACTAATGCTATCATCTGAATCATCACTCCGCTTTCTCGACTCGTCTCAACCTATATTCTCATTTCATGAGAATGTTGAAAGAAAGGGTGAGCTCAACTAGCCCTAAGAAGAAATATTATGACTAAGATAATGCAGGATAAATTATCATTAGGCTTCAACAATGTTAAACCGATAAAATACAATAGCATAACAAGTTTAATCTGCAGCTGGAATAAGCAATCCATTAAAAGAGTCAAGTAGAGAATAAAATCTACTATCTTTTATGATTTAAAAGTTTTTCATCACTTTTATCACCGAGACTCGACTTTAATAAATAATCCACATCATCCCCGCACTACTGCCAAGGATATTCATTAGTGGTCACGACCACAAATTATCCATGCACTACGTGCCAAGGATATTCGTGTATTCATCAATGGTCATGATCATGCCAACAACCTGTCCATCAATGCACTATCGCCAACGAGGACTTTTACCACATCATTTGTAACATTACTATTAAATGATTATACCGAATAATCCTCGGTCATAATCACACCAAGTCCATCTATGCACTACAGGCCATAGATGACTTTCAACAAAATATAAACATGAGGATGATGACAATGATATAAGAATTCAATAAAACAAGTTCAAGAATTAATTTAACCAAGAACTAATAATATCCAAATTGTCAACATGATACTTCTTTGTAAAGTAAAATTCAAGAATGCTCAGAAGAATATTTCCATGAAAAGATACTGGATGAAGCGCAAATATCAAGGATATTCCACTAATTTCATGGAGTATAGAAATCAAAACTTTAACCAACCGAGTATAATAAAGAATGGAATAACAATGTAAATCACCATGCATGCGGATTGCGATAGATGCAGTTATTCCAATGTAATAATAAATAACTAATAATAAATAATGGAACCAAAATCAAAGAAATTACACCGATGCGAGATATTCGTGATAATATTAAATGCGGAATAATAAATAATGGAATAACAACATAATTTCACCAAGTATAGGTAAATCACAGATACAAAGTTATTCCAATGTAATAATAAATAATGGAATAACGTAAGAATTTCACCAAGTACAGGGTAAACCACATATACAAAGTTATTCCACCAAGTATAGGTAAACCACAGCATCTGAGTTATTCCAATGTAATAATAAGTAATGGAATAATGTAAGAAGATCACCAAGTACAGGTAAACCAGCATATATAGGTTATTCCACCAAGTATAGGTAAACCATGCACACAAAGTTATTCCAATGAATAATAAATAATGGAATAATGTAAGAATTTCACCAAGTAATGTGGTAAACCGCATATACAAAAGTTATTCCACCAAGTATAGGGTAAACTGCAAGATACAAAGTTATTCCAATGTAATAATAAATAATGGAATAATGTAAGAAGATCACCAAGTGATGGTAAACCGCATATATAAAGTTATTCCACCCAAGTATAGGGTAAACCATGATACAAGTGTTATTCCACCAAGTATAGATAAATCATGCGTATAGGTTATTCCAATGTAAATAATAAATAATGGAATAATGTAAGAAGATCACCAAGTATAGGGGATTCCACAGATACAAAGTTATTCCAACGAATAATAAAAAATGGAATAATGTGTTTCTTCATGAATACAAAAGAATAACACCCTTACCGTAAAAAGACACTGGATATCAAGTAAAGTGAAGTAGCAGAATACTCTTCTTCTTTCTCTCTATAATTTCTTTATCTAGAGTTTCAGTGAATTCATAAGAAATAATGAAGGAATGAGCTTCTATTTATAGAAGAATGGAATGAATAGTAACTAATTCATGAACGACCCAGATTGATTTACTTTTAAACGGACGGTCCAGATTAAAACTTAAAGCAATCATTCATACCGATTCACTATTAAAACTTTAAACCAAATGATCCATACTTGATTCACTATTAAAACTTTAAACCAACGATCCATATTGATTCACTAATATAACTTCAACCAACTATTCAAAAATTAGCACATCTCCTTATGGAATAATATTGTACCCAAATACCCGAATGCACAATACTAGAGTGAATAGTAACCGGGTGAATAGTAACTCGTGAATAGTAACTCATGAATAGTAACTCGTGAATAGAAACTCGTGAATAGTAACTCATAAATAGTAACTCGTGAATAGTAACTCGTGAATAGTAACTCATGAATAGTAACTCGTGAATAGTAACTCATGAATAGTAACTCCGACACAAAAAGTGTCCCGAATACCCGATTGAACAATATAACCACCAGACATCAATTATCATCAGAATAGATGTCGATTTCTACTAACACAAATAATCCCAACACAATGAAACTATCAAATTTCATCTTTAATCAACACGAGCTTATTCATCATTAATATTATAACTCACAATATTTAATAACCAAGTTGTTCCCAGGAAAGAGGGGGATTTCCAATAAGAATTTCTCCCTATTAGTGTGCAATTAGGTGACCAAACCTCTCCTTGACAGAACTTCTAGACATTGTAAATATTGCAATTTAATAATATGAATAACTTTGTCGTCTCAATTATTGATTTAATAATATAACATATAATGCAGATGATACTGTGACAATAATCGAATCAATAATATAAGAGATATGATGCAACAATTCTTGTAGCAATAATTGAGTATAACCGAAGTGACTTATCACATAAACATCAATAATCAATACCGTAGCTACTATGCAACCACGCCAGACATCGCATTTTTTACTACCGGTAGTTCAACAGCTTTTAATTCAGTAACACCTCCGCCGTTATTTATAAAATATTTTTGTCGCTTTTCTCAATCCGACAATAATTTTATCATGGGTCCACTAATGATTGTGCGCGTCATATTAATATTCCCCATAAAAAAGAATATTCCCCGACCAATCGAATATTTTATAACAACTTGCATACTTTACAAAATTTATAAATATTACCCACAACTATAACATTATATCAAATCCACACCATAATTTTGAAAAAAAATATTTCGAGAAAAATAAATCTTTATTCATAAAATCTGGGGTCTCACAAAATTTGTGAGAAATAAGATATTGACAAATTTTGGGTTTTAGACCTCTCAGAAACATCCGCGTCATACTTTCCTCATTCTCTACCAAATGAGGTGCAAACCTGGATAACTCCGCGAACTTAACCTCGTACTGGGACACAGTCATGTTGTTTTGTTCCAGTCTAATAAACTTTACCTCCTTCATATGACGAATACTTTTAGGAAAGTACTTGTTATTGACATATTGAGTGCGGCTGGTTGGGTACGCTTCACAGATTCCCACCAGTAGTCCACCTCACCACGGAACATAAAGGTGGCGAATGGAACCTTTTGTTCCTCCGTGCATCCCAAGACGTCAAATATCTTAGTAATTTACTTAACCCGCGTTTCTGCCTTAATCAGATCCGGCTTTTCCAAAAACTCTGGTGGTCCTAACTGTTAGAGTTTATGCCCTAGAGGCCAATTATTTGATATAATTGCTTAACATTTTGATATTATATTTGATTGAATAAATGAATGATTTTATTATGGTTTTATTTACTGCGTTATATAAATGTTAACATAATAAAATTCCTTAGTGATACAAATTATATAGTTTCAAGTATGTGACTTGAACATGAGATTATATAATTACAATCAGTATCATTGCTATTAAATGTCCCTAGTCGAGTATCATTGTTGATGGGACAACAATAATGCATTGAGACTAGTATGTGGATTGACTGATGACCAAATCTCATTGGTCATAAATATATGAGATATTAAGTCACTGCATAGGTACATGTTAGAGAACGATGTACTGGACAGACCCACCATGAGAATTCTACGTGAAACAGTATGCAAAGTGTCATTAGCGATTCTCATAATGACAATGATGTAATGGTCCTCCGACCTGAAATCACTATATTACTACACGGGAATTTATGTACTTTGATATCATCAAATGTCACCTTTAATAGGGTGGACTATAAAGATGATTATTGGGTGCATCATGAATCGTATGAGGAATATGAGTGATCTAGATGGAATTTAACCCTCCTATATATTAGGGGTGATATCCATAGGCCTCTTGATTAAGTAGGACTACCAAATGCATGGCCATGCTCAAATAGTGATTTGTTTCATATAGTCTACTCATTGATCAAGAAAACACAGATTAAATTATGAAAAGTATGACACATTCCATGACTCGAGTTTAATCTAAGATTTCAAGGTTAAAAGGATTAAATTACATTGAAACATTGGTCACGAAAAGGTTGCATCGAATCATCGATCTTTTTATTACTTGGGTAGCAGTGATGCATTACTAGATGCCGCTCACTGTTTATAATTTTATAATATAATTTTAAAATTATTGGCAACGTAATAATAACCTTTAGGGTCACACACATAGAACGTAATTAAAAGGAAATTAATTTAAATTGTAAAGATTTAAATATGTCAATATGATTGCTATTATTTAATTTACGAATTTAAATTAATAGGATAATTTATATATATGGGTATATTAATTAAGTAAGACTTAATTAATAAATATATATATATATATATATAAATTCGGATTTTATTTTAATTAAATTAGGTTTTTGATTAATTCCTTTTTAACTGCTATATATATGATATGTAGCAGCCATATTAGGGATTGCCATTAACCTAAAAACCCTGGCCTCTCTTATAGAGAGACTAGAGAAAAAGTTTTCAAAAATCCTGTTCATTTGGTGGCTAGTACCGCAGATCCCTTTATTGCAAAATCGTGCAACGGTTCGCGTGCGTTCGTGTGGATACCATAGAGACACAGTTTTGTGAGGGATTGCGTTGGAGATTCGAAGCGTTTCAGAGGCTTTTTCATAATCGGTATAATCTCTTAAACACTGAATTAATGTCTGTTTCGCATGGATCCTATTTTAGGTTTCAGAAATTGTTCTGTTTTATTAAATTTTTATTCCGATGTGCGTTATTTTGATGTGTCGAAAACCTAACACCAACTCTTTGAATTGCTTGGCTGTGACAAATAGCGCGTTACTATTTTTCACCCGTATTTTGTACACGAGTCTTCCTCGTCTAATTTTGCATGAACTGTAAAAAGCTTCTAAACATCCCATCATTCATCGTTTGATCAATGGTGTTGTTTACAGGATGAACATTGTCGTCCTGTTGCACGTTCTTCTGGTTGGTGATTAAAGGTGTCTCCACGGTCTCATTCACTCCATTGTTCATCTCAACATTTTCAGATACCATTCTCGAATACTGCCACAAAACAAGGGTTAATTAAAGAAATTGACATACCATATAATACCCCTATATTCTGACTGACCAACAAATAAGCTTAGGTAGGACACACTACGAAGGATTTACTCGTCTCTCCCCTCCTAGTTCTATTCTCCGATCTCCGCAAGAGATCATATCCCTAAGCTCTGATACCAACTGTGATGCCCCAAAATAAGTCCACACAACCCATTCTGAGTCACCAAATACATGGTACAGAAAACAACTACAACTTTATTATTACAATTGTCGTGCAAAATACGACAACACATATACTGTGAGTTTAAATACAAATATTGTCTTCTAGATAATATCCACACTCAAATAAAGTTCTCATTACAATTATTGATACACTATTTTATAAAATAGTGAGGACTACTAAAATAATTATCTTGAAACATCACTCTATACCCCGACTAGTTCCCGCTATATTCTCGCCTCTTGAGAAAAAAAATGTAACAAAAAGGAAAAGGTTGAGCTCAACTAGCCAGTAAAGAATGTTATGACTAAGATAATGTTGAACAAATTATCGTTAACCTTCAATAAATCAGATAAAATATAACGGACAACAAGTTTTAGATTAATATTCGCAACGAAAATAACATTTCATTAGAAGAGTTAAGTAGATAATGAAATCTACAATCTTCTATTATTTAAAAGTTCATCATTAATATTTTATCCCTGTAACAACAATCAATATACATCTTGAACCAAATATTCATCTTTATTTTACGGCCAAAGATATTCATTTGTATCACTAGTTGGTCACGTTCATCTCAACACCTGTCCATCTTTGCACCACGGGTCAAAGATATTCATCAGGTAATCATTTATCTTTGCACTACAGGCCAAAGATATTCAGTTATATCATCATTTAGGACTAAGGATGATGAAAAATATTTTAAAGAAATGAATCTAGTGAGATAAAAGGACAAAAATTAGGGATTCATACTTTAGATAATCCAAGTTCAAAAATACTCCATAATAAACCATAGTGGAGTAAAATTCAAGAATGAAGATCAAAACATGGATACAATCAAATACAGTAACCATAATAGACATCTTGGGCAAAGAAGAGAAAATTTTATTTTTTCTGTGAATAGTACCGTATTCGTAAATAGTGTCGTATACGTGAATAGTGTCGTATACGTGAATATTAATTCCGACACGAAAAAATAAAAATTTCACAATAAAATTCATACCAATATTTTGGTATAATGACATTGAAAGAAATAGCATCATTTACGAAGAAAATAACATCCTTTACCTCAAAAGAATAGTACTTCTGGCTGAAATATCGGATATAATATTGAAGAAAACTTGCACTGAATAGCAACACTCAAGATATCTAAATACTCATAAAAATACGCTCGATATTATAAAGAGAGAAAACTTCTAATTCTGGTGTGATTTTCAATTCTAACTAAGCACCCTATTTATAGAAAAATGCCAAAACGTCAAAGTAGACTAAATATACACACAGAGGCTTTTGCAACCCTCCATCTTTGAAAATGAGCACAATAATTCTCAGCACACCAACAAAGAACAAGAGTGGGTCCCACCCATTCTAGAAAATCTTCACCAAAATATTTTAAATTTAAACAATATTCAAAAACTTCAATAATTCATAATAAATAACACTTTTATCAGAAAAATACGAATTTTATATCCATTTCATAAGAAATTTAATTCTCTACAACTTTATAGAAGAAAGTTTTTCCAAATTCCAAACAAAAGATGACCGAAATCCACATACAGAACATTTTTAATACCTCAATTCTAACAAAATACTGATAAAATACCTCAACATTAATTTCTTTATTTATATCCACATAAAATAAATATTTTCTTATCATATAGATTAATAATTAATTATTTATAAATAATATTACAGAATCACAATAATGGCAATCAGATCATTCCCAAGAAAGAGGAGGCTTTCCGATAAGGATTTCTCCTTACTGACGTACAATTAGGTGACCAAACCCTTTTCTAGACAGAACTTCCTTAGACATTGCCAATAATGCTATCTAATAATATTATTCAAATAATATGAATTATTGATCTGATAATGAAAAATACTATGCAGTGATAATTATTGAATTAACAATAATATAAAATATCAACGTAGCAATTATTGACTCAATAAAATAAAATATTGAACAGTAATTACTGTAACAATTATTGAGTAGTGCCTTCTTACGTAAGAATCAATAATCCAAAAATAATGTGCAATACCGTGTACTACTGTACAACAACGCGTATTTCTTTACTTTACCAACTAGGTATTCCAACAGTTTTAACGGTAATAACTATGTCGTTATTTATAAAAAAACTCATGTCGTTTTCTTCATCCGATAGTTATTCTGTTATGGGAACCACAAATGGTTGCGCCATCGTACGAATATTCCCCGACACCAATAATATTCCACGACCAAACGGAATTTCCCCGACAACAATGAGCATTTTATAACCACTTGCGTATTTTGTAAACTTTACATATATCACCCTTAATTTTAACTTTTTATCAATTTAACCATTTACTGAATAATAATTATAAAATAATTGAATACTTTTATTTCATAAAATTCGGGGTCTTACAATCTCTCCTCCTTATGAAATTTCGTCCCCGAAATTTACGTACCTGGTATTTCAAAGAGTTGAGAATTCCTTGCTTTCATTTCAGATTCCATTTCTCTGTCCTCATGATTTCTCCATTTCTCATCTCCTGTATTTCAGATATTATTCTAGAATATAGCTTCAAAACAAAGGTTAACTAACATATCATAATTTGTCAACTAATTAAGTAATAAATTTCAGCTTATGTAGGACACACTAGCGAAGGATTTACTCGTCTCTCCCCTCCTAGTTCTATTTCTGATCTCCGTCAGAGACCATATCCCTAAACTCTGATACTAACTGTGACGCCCCCAAAATAGGTCCAATCCACCTATTTTGAGTCTCCAAATACATGATACAAAAAATAACTACAACTTTATTACTACAATTGTCGTGCAAAATACAACAACACATATGTTGTGAGTTTTGATACAAATATATACCAACTGTGACTCTGGACACCAACTTG
The DNA here is from genome assembly GCA_020205605.1 of Panax ginseng. Classification (NCBI taxonomy): domain Eukaryota; kingdom Viridiplantae; phylum Streptophyta; class Magnoliopsida; order Apiales; family Araliaceae; genus Panax; species Panax ginseng. The sequence continues at coordinate 83,552,682 of CM035139.1, read as the reverse complement.
GATAGCACGTCACAATGGCACCTTACATAAAGGTACAAATCGATAAGCTGCTTTAGAAATTAAAATCTTTGGGAAATGCTCAAGAAAACCTTCGTACATGGGAGGCCATGCATCTAGGTTATGATAGATATCATATGCCCACAGAATTATCCTTGGTTGACCCAATAAACCCTAAAGAAAAATGAGAAGATTACTATCATGTTCTTTCCAATGGTGAGTCTTCTCTTGACATATAACTATCTCCACTATCTTTAATTAAAAATTATATTTCAACCAAACACCAAAATCATATAGGTAGTGCTCGTAGATATACTCAACAAGTGGATCTGCACAACCCTGTCTTATGATAACACGAGGTTGTATGTCATTAGACAACTTGTATGATAGTGGCAAAACACCTTTCCAAAGTTGGGTTCGCCTCACCCTATTCGGTTCACCAAAATTAAATATCAAATGACGTATACAATACGACACACTTATCTAAAGTTCTCAATAGAATTATTTTCATACTATTTAGGGAGAACCTCAACAGCTATAGACCACCGTTTTATTCTCCTGTTATCCCCGCTCGACCCAGCAACACTATTATTACCTGAAAGGAATTGTGAAGTAAAAGGGTGAGCACAACTAGCTCAGTAAAGAATATCACGACTAAAGATAATTAAATTATTAATAGCCTTTATCAGTAATAAATCAAAGATTTAGAACATATGGTAGATGATAAAACTTTTCAACCATAGTTGCAGCGGAACGAGCAATCCATTAGAAGAGTCAAATAGACCATAAAGTCTATTATCTTCTCCATGTTAAAAGTCCACCAACAATGTTTTATTCCTATAACATCAATCAATAGTTCCTGTCCACAATCATGTGAATAACTCATAACCATAATTGTGGTTCTAAATTCCTCTTTTCATCCAAGACAAAGATAATTTACATCACCTATCTTTACTTGAAACATCAAAGATCATGGTTATACCAAATCATAGTTCATGTTCATAATCATACTAATAAGTTCATCTTTGCACTACGGGCCAAAGATATTCATTAACAGTTCATCTTTGCACTACATGCCAAAGATATTTAGCAACAGGTCATCTTTGCACTACGGGATAAAGATATTCAACAACAGGTCATCTTTGCACTACGGGCTAAAGATATTCATCAACAATTCATCTTTGCACTACGGGCCAAAGATATCATCAACAATTCATCTTTGCACTACGGGCCAAAGATATTCAACAACATGTCATCTTTGCACTACGGGTCAAAGATATTAATATCTCAAAGAAATATATAATCATTTCAGAATTTATATAAACAATAATTATAACCATCTTGATCAATTCACCTTTGCACTTAAGCTAAAGATATTCAATTATAAATTCAATGGTCATGATCATACCAGTCAATAATTCATCTTTGCACTACTGGCCAAAGAGAACCCATAGTCACGATCATACCAATAATCTACCCATCTTTACACTCAAGTCAAAGAGAAATATAATCATTAGGGTTATAAAAATGTTATATATGATAATAAAAACAATATGATCAACAACTGCATTTAATTTCAAGAGTAAAATTCATAAATCAATGATAATTTGGTCAGAAAAAGAAACCAATTTTGTCGTGAATAGTATCCGTGAATAGTAACTTGTGAATAGTAACTCATAAATAGTAACTCGTGAATAGTAAATCATGAATAGTAACCCGTATTCGTACATAGTATCGTATACGTAAATAATATCATATACGTAAATAGTGCCATATACATGAATATAGTGTTGTATACGTGAATAGTGTCGTATACGTGAATAGTAACCCCGACATAAAAAAGGTAGTTCCACAATAAAACTCATATCAATAATTCGGCATAATGATATTGAAGAAAATAATATCATTTAAGAAGAAAATAATCTCCCTGACAATCCCTTAAAATCCCTTACAATCCCTTACCTCAAAAGAGCGATTACATTGAATATATGGATATATTATGAAGGAAACTTGCACTGATTAGCAACTCTCAAAGTATCACAATACTCACAAAAATACGCTCGATAATATAGTGAGAGAAAACTTATGTTTTTGGTGTGATTTTCAATTCTAACTCAGCACTCTATTTATAGAAAAATGTTAGAACGCCAAAGTAGACTTGACCTGCAACCTGATGGCTTTACCTGCTACTAATTCCACCCACTACTTTTGAAATAAAATTTTAGCACATTTTTCACCAACCAAAGGTGGGGCTCACTCATTCTAGAATTTTCCACCAAAAATCATTTATAAACATAATTTCTGAATCAGTCACCTCTTAAAATTCTTAACAAATCATATGTTAATTTTAATCGCTCAAAATTTGTGGACATGTACTCAACTTATATATGTATAACATATCCAAAAATAACAACGATCCAACGGTTTGATTAAAAATTATAACTCACTTAATATATCTCAAGAACACCGATTTTTTCGAATTATGAGTCCTTCTGACCCGATTTCATTCAAATACCACCACGAAAAATCCACAATGAATTTTTGGGTGATTCCAATTTCTCTGATTAGCTTACTTTCGGCTTTCTTTTGATATATGGTTTATCTCCTAACTCATTATACACAAAGAGTTATAGATTTTACAAAATCAAGTAATAAACTAATTTTCCGAAATTTTCAAATTTCGTTCTTCATTTCGACAAAATACCAATAAAACACCTCAGCATTAATTCCTTCATTTATATCCATATAAAAATATATATTTTCTTATCATATAAATTAATAATTAATTATTTATAAATAATATTACAGAATCACAATTATGACAATCAGGCCGTTCCCAGGAAAGAGGAGGCTTTCCGATAAGGATTTCTCCTTACTGACGCGTAATTAGGTGACCAAACCTCTCCTTGACAGAACTTTCTAGACATTGCCAATAATGCTATCTAATAATATTATTCAAATAATATGAATTATTGATATGATAATGGGAAATACTGTGCAGTGACAACTATTGAAACAACAATAATATAAAATATCAACGCATCAATTATTGAACCAATAAAATAAAATATTGAACAGTAATTACTGTAACAATTATTGAGTAGTGCCTTCTCACGTAAGAATCAATAATTCAAAAATACTGTGCAATAACGCGTATTACTTTACTTTACCCACGAGGTATTATTCTAACAGCTTTTACTTGGTAATAACTACGCCAATTATTTATAAAAAACTCATACTTGTCGTTCGACAATTATTACATTATGGGGCCCACAAATGGTACGCTTCCGTGCATTTAATATTCTCCAATAAATGAAGAATATTCCACGGCCAAACGAATATTTCCTGACAACAATAAGTATTTTATAGCCACTTGCTTATTTTGAAAAAAAAATAAATTCATATATCACCCTTAACTTTAACTTTTTATCAATTTAACCATTTACTGAATAATAATTATAAGAAAAATTGAATATTTTTATTTCATAAAATTCGGGGTCTTACACAGGACATCTTTGCACTACGGGTCAAAGATATTCAACAACAGGCAGTACTACAAAACAGTAAATAGACAACACTTAAACTATAACGTTTTTATAAAAAATATTGTGATATTTTTTTTACAACGTTTTTAACAAAACGTTGTAGATACATATGAAAAAACGTTATCTATTTAAATAGGTATTTTTTTAATTTTAAATAGATAATTTTTTTTTAAAAAAATGTTGTGTACGTGAAAAATACGGAGCATGGTTAAATGAAAACTTCAAATTAAATCTGCTCTTCTACGCAAAGAAAGAGGGTTCAAGTACTCTATTTCCTTTGTCACCGACTGTCTTCGTCTCTCATCTTTAGCCGCTTTTCGTTCCATCTGGAAAACAAAAACCCTAAATTCCCTGTAACTCAAAAATCTCTAGATCAAACATTCCTAATAGATGACACCCTTATCCTTATTATAATGAACCGAAATTGCATATTCCTAATAGAGGGCTCGTTGTACGCGAATTCAGCCTCTCAATCCGACTTCAAAGGTATATAAAACTCGTATAATCAATTCATTTTATATATGTTTAAGTAATTAATGTGTATATCGTTTTGTGTTTGATTTGAGATGAATATTTCAGGTGAAAGGACTTCCGTTTAATCGGTATTCATGGTTGACCACGCACAATGCGTATGCTCAGTTGAAGGCAAAATCGGCGACCGGAGCGGTGCTTTTAGCTCCGGAGAACCAGCAGGATACCGTTTTTAGTCAGCTAAATGTATGTTCCTCTTTCTTTCTCTCTCTTATGGCCGGAATGTTTCTATTTTGGTTGCGGTTTGGCGGCGTAATTTGTTGTTCTTCTTGTTTTCTGTTATTGTAAGAGTAGAACAAGGTAAAGCATGGGCCTAATTGTCCGTTTTGCTAACATATGGAGTCAGCTTAGCATATGGTTGAAGGTGGCATGGGTTAGTGGAAAGGGCTTTAAAATGGTTTAATGTTTACTGATTGTGTTGCTCACTTGACCTCCTACAAGATTTCTTATATTTCAAGGATCAGGAATTTTTTAAAAGGCTCTTTTTCTGTTGTAATATTTTTTAGCACTTGATGAAACTGGAAGGATACATTCTGTAAATCAAGCAGTTGAGTCTCTTTTATATCCCAACATTGGATTTTCAGACTTAATCAGTGGATCACTAGATGCTAAGGTATACTAGGGATAGATATACTAGCTATCAGTGTTATACATCTAAATTTCATAAAATGATAGACTCCAAATGGTTTTTGACTGTTAAAGAGCATGATTTCTTTTGAGGCTCTACACATAATATTATCCCTTCATTCCAGGATCAGAGAACAGATTCAAATTCTGCAGTCAGTTCCTCTAGACAAGGTGCTGATATGGGAGCACTAGTACAAAGTTAAGGACACGTGATTGTAAAATTGTGATGAGATGTTTTACATGTCATACAATATAAATGCTCAGGTTTTTGGTAGTGCTCTGCTTGAATTGCTTATTGAAATGGTTTTTGTGTTTGTGACTTTGTTCTGATTCTTGCATTGAGTTATTTAATCTTTGCACCTTGATCTCTCAAAAAGGTGCAGAACTGATTTCTTGCATGTGATCATACAGTGGGTGCATAACTTCTGCAGAGCAGTTATGCTTGAGAAGCAAAGCTTGAATGAGTTTCTTTCTAATATTGACAAAGGGAAGACTGTTATTGTCTCCCTTTCTCCCCAATCCAGGGCTTCCCTTTCAGAGTATTATGGTCTTTCTCCGCTACAGGTGTGTTATATTATAATTTAGTCTGTTCCCTAGCTCAACTTTCTTTAGCACAGTACCCTGTTGATATGATCAGATAGCCATAAAACATGAACTTAAATGTGGAGCCATCTTATAGCATGAGCATACATCTCTTTACATTGGATAGTTTGTACTTCTGCAGTTGTACTGTACATGTTCTATGATCTTGTCAGGACCTTAAGGTCTTGAACAATTAAAATGGATAGGTTGGCCTAAGCCAGACTAAATCAGAGTAGGAGAAGGAAGAAAGGGACAGGAAAAAGAGAGAAATGGGGAAGGGAGATGGGCTCACAGCTCTCTCAATTGCATATATTCATCAGCATAATGGAAACATATCATTCCTTACATATTTATACCAGACTTACTAGCTGGAAAATTAAGCTTAAACTATAACTACTCACTTATCCTACACCACATAGTAACCAACTCACATGGAGTATGTTGATTCTAGAGACTACTATTAGTAACTACTTTCCCAAAATAACCTTAACTAACAATTCAAATTGCTGGGTCTCGACAATATGTTGTTTATGTTTTTTATTCTCAATATAATATCATAAAGAATAAGTATTTGATTTTAGTTAGTCAACACGATGTTCTAATGTTGTGAGTTCTTTTATAATTTTCAGGTGTTCAGTAAACTTACCACATTTTTCAAGTCTCTAGGAGTGAAGGCCTTGTTTGATACCAGCTGCAGTAGAGACTTAGCTCTTATAGAATCTTGTAATGAATTTATAGCACGTTATAAGAAAAGGCAATCAAGTTATGATGAGAATCATAAATCGATGGTACCCATGATATCCTCTGCGTGTCCAGGTACAGATCCATCCTAATACAAATAATTTTCCAACTATGTCCTACAAAATATCCTGTAAACATGACAAACTGAAACAAAAGGTTTATAAACCAAAGTACTTTTAAAACATGACAATAACAAGTAGCTCCTATGCCAAACTGTACCAGCTTAGTCCAAGTTCAACAGTGGCCCTCAAGTCAGACTTGACTTTATGTCTATGTGATTATGTCATCCATTTCAGTAATTTCTGAAGTGAGGAGCTAAACTATAGGGACAGAAAAATCTAACCTTAGAAGTTGACCATGTTACGTAGTAAACTTTATAGCAAATTGGTCAGATTGGTGGTGAAAATATATTAACTGGCAATAGTTTTGCACACAATACACAATTGAGATCCACACCACACAATTACTTTTACTTGTAAAAATTAGATTTGCTAACCTGCAGTAGCTAAACAAATGTTTTCCACAATTTCAATTCAAATATTTAATGTTTCTTCAACATTAAAACCTATATATGCACACTAAACTTTCTTTCATGTTGATTATGCAGTTTCCCATTATGGATTTTTGCACTCATCTTCTTGCTTCTAAATGTCTACAGTTAGTAACTCTCTCTCTCTATCACCGTCTCAAACACAAATACACAATATTATGTATGAGTTCAATCATTGTAAATATTTGTGTCCCATGTTTTAACAATGTTGCAGAGTGGCATACACTAGCTTGGCTTTCAGTAGTGCCACTTTTGGTAAGATATTTGGTCCCTGACTTGATTAGCACAAATTGATCTCCGCTAAAATATGTATATAAATCGGTCTTAATATGTACTAGCGATCATTATCAATGCTTCTAATTAAATTGTTAGATTGAATAAAGGCATACCTCATTTAAATTGGTGTTCAGATACTTGTGCTGGTGGGTACAAAACTAGAACTAGTGATCATGGAGATGGCTCAGCAGATCCAAGATCGAACCACCGTTGTAAGAGGAACTGGTGTTCAGATAATAATTGTGTTTTTTTTGCGTGTGTTTTTTTTTAAAAAAAACTTAATATCATGTGTTGACAATTGTAATTAATGCAATATCATTTCTCTTTGTTTTGGTTGTGCAATTAAAGAAATAGAGGGTTAACTTGTCTGTTGATTTGAAGGACTAAGGAAACAGTCAGTTCGTCTTCTGGCCTTTATTCTCGAAAAAGGTATTTAACTGCAAAATCTTATTTTGATTTCCATTCCAGTTGTATAAACTGGATGACACATCATTCTTTATTGTAGCAAGATTACGTATTTGATGAATTACTAGAAATATTGTTTGCCACATATTGTTGCTCATACTATTTCTCGGCCAGTTATCTGCAAACAGTTAAATGATTTCTAAATGTTCTTACGAGGATGAGAATGGCATATAAAAAGAATAATAATAGAAGAATGGAAATTACTGTGAGACAGAATTCAAACCAAGCACCTCAAAGAGTTTTAATGCAAGAGTCAAGATGTCGATACTTAGTGAGGAGAAAATTAGTCATTCTAATATTCAGATTGCTTCTTTTTATTTCCTCACATACTGACTGGGTTCCCTTGCTCAGACTGTCCGGTATATGCCCTCTCAGTTCACTTGTCCATCGGTCCATATCTGGTTTAATATCAAAATCATTAAGAGTTTAGTTTCTGCCAGTTTGATTTCTGTTGGCAGTGGCAACAAGTGACACATTGAGGGCTTTCAGTTGGACCACAAGGCTTGTGGTGTTTATAAAATTAGATGACATCCTAGAAATCAATTCAAGCTCACTATTAGAGATTTAAAAGTTCTCACAGTTGTGTAAATTTGGGAAATCTCTGTGTGCGCACGCGTGAGTGAGCCCTTCGTCTAGGGCTTTTTCTTAGGCTAGATTTTCTCATACCAGGTAAGAGTCTTTCCTAGGTATTAACATCACAAAACATATAATACTAATCTCTTATTATTATTGTTGGATTTGTCAAATCTCAGCTGATTTGTTTCTTATTTTGATTGGTTTACATTTACACAAGCTTTTGTTACAGTTGAGGTAATGCATAGTATTTAGGGATCACTTCTTCAGTTTTATAAGAAGCTACGGAAAGCAGGTTTATTCACTCGTTTGCTTTGCCTCTTTTCAGGATTAAATCAAGGTGTCACGGGTCTTCCATTGAAGGGTTGGCCTCTAACAGTGAGTTATTCATGATATTTTTTATGTTTGTTCCTTTAATATCTGTAACATGGAGGTGTATGAGTGCTTGCCGATTGGATATCATGCAGGGAATTAACAGATTGGAAATGGATATGCCTCAGTTCTTGATTGCCACACCTCTCACATTGCTGTCAAGTTTGCTGAGCTCTTGACCAAGATCGACAGCTTAGGTAGTGCACCACAGCTTAGGTAGTGCTCCACAACTTAATTTTATGGATAGTTTGGTATATTTTGTGGATGTAGTAATTTGAAACTGTAAACGAATAATATTATTGGGATGTATTTTGAATGGTTGATACATTTTGGCTTTAAATTTAAATGAGAATTTAGACCTTTTAGCTATATATCATGGCATTAGCATATTGCAGGTGTATTGGTAATATAGGTGAACCACAATTTTTTTTTTCCTTTATCTACAACATTTTAAAAATGTTGTATAAATTGGTTAAAAACGTTGTCTAATATATTAAACTACAATGTTTTTATCCAGAAAACGTTGTGGAATCATACATTTTACAACGTTTTTAAGCATCTACTAGTTTATGGAAAATAAATCTACAACGTTTTTTTTTTAAAACGTTGTGTAATGTGCTTAATTACAACGTTTTAAAAACGTTGTGTAAGGATGTTAAATAGATGACATCCTTAACCACGACGTTTTTCTGACTGAAATCACAACGTTTTTTTCGTATTATCTATTTACTGTTTTGTAGTAGTGAGGACATCTTTGCACTACGAGCCAAAGATATTTATCAACAGTTTATCTTTGTACTACGTGCCAAAGATATTCAATAATAGGTCATCTTTGCATTACGGACTAAAGATATTCAACAACAGATCATCTTTGCACTACGGGCCAAAGATATTCATTTGTATCACCAGTTGGTTATGTTCATCTCAACATCTGTTCATCTTTGCACTACTGGCCAAAGAGAACTCATAGTCACGATCATACTAATAATCTACCCATCTTTACACTCAAGTGAAAAAGAAATTCCATCACCAGGGTTATAAAAATATTATATATGATAATAAAAATAATATGATCAAAACATGGATTTAATTTCAAGAGCAATATTCATAAATCAACGATAATTTGGTAAGAAAAAGAAACCTATTTTCTCGTGAATAGTACCACGTGAATAGTAACTTGTGAATAGTAACTCGTGAATAATAACTCATGAATAGTAACTCGTGAATAGTACTCCGTATTCGTACATAGTATCATATACGTAAATAGTGTCGTATACATAAATAATATCATAAACATGAATAGTGCCGTATACGTGAATAGTAACCCCGGTACGAAAAGGTAAAACTTTCACAATAAAAATTATACCAATATTTTGGTATAATGATATTAAAGAAATAACATTATTTACGAAGAAAATAACATCCCTTACCTCAAAAGAACAATACTTCTGACTGGAATATCGGATATAATGCTGAAGGAAACTTGCACTTAATAAAAACTCTCAAAGTATCTAAATATTCACAAGAATACGCTCGATAATATAGAGAGAGAAAACTTATGTTTCTGGTGTGATTTTCAATTCTAACTAAGCACCCTATTTATAGGAAAATCTTTAACGCTAAAAAGCGCACTAAATTAATAAAATATTAATTTTTATTACCAATTCTCATGCACGCCATACTTGAAATCAAACTTTGAAATTCAGCAAATTCAAGAGATAAAAGGACAAGTGGGTCCCACCTTCTAGAAATCTCCACCAAAATCATTTAAAAAAATAATTTCTAAATCAGTCACATCTTAAAATTCATAACAAATCATACGTTAATTTTTAACGGTTCAAATTTTTTGTGAACATATACTCAACTTATATATGTATAACATATCCAAAAATCGCAACGATCCAACGATCGGATTAAAAATTATAACTCACGCAATATAACTTAAGAACACTGATTTTTCGGACTATGAGTCCTTTGGACCAGTTTCATTCAAACAGTCACCACGAAAAATCTATAAAGAATTTTTGGGTGATTCAAATTTTTGCATTTAGCTTACTTTCAGGGCTTTCTTTTGATATATGGCTCATCTCCTAACTCATTATACACAAAGAGTTATAGATTTTACAAAATCAAGTAATAAACTAATTTTTCTGAAAAATCTTCATATTTTGTTCTTCTTTTGATTTCTAGATTTCTCTCATTTGATTCATGCACCGTGAATTTAGTATAAAGATATCACCATTATTATATTATTATATAACCACATTATACATTTATAATGTAATATAATAATATATTTGAATAAATTATTTTATCGAAAAAGATAAAATATCAATTTTTAATAATTATCATTTTTCTAAAAATTCCTCCATTTATATCCACATTAAAATAAATATTTTCTTATCATATAAATCAATAATTAATTATTCATAAATAATATTACAGAATCACAATTATGACAACCATGTCGTTTCCAGGAAAGGGGGCTTTTCGATAAGAATTTTTTATTACTGGCACACAATTAGATGACCAAACCCCTTTCTTAGACAGAACATCCTTAGACATTGCCAATAATGTTATCTAACAATATTATTCAAATAATATGAATTATTGATCTGATAATGAAAATACTGTGCAGTGACAATTATTGAAACAAAAATAATATAAAATATCAACGTAGCAATTATTAACTCAATAAAATAAAATATTGAACAGTAATTACTGTAACTATGGATACTGGCATGCCATGCAATCTCACAATCTCATTTACGTACATACGAGTAAGATGTTCAAGGGAATAAGTCTCCCGTATCGGCAAGAAATGAGCAGACTTAGTTAATCTATCAACAATAACCCAAATAGCATCTATGCCTTGAGAAACCGTGGGAAGACCCGTAACGAAATCCATGGTAATGTGTTCCCACTTCCATTTCAGAATCCCAAGTGGTTGCAATGGACCCTTAGGCACTTGATGCTCCGCCTTTACCCGTTGACAAGTTAAACACCTCAAGATAAACTTCGCGATCTCTCTCTTCATATTGTTCCACCAAAATGTATGTCGAAGATTACGATACATTTTGGTACTTCCAGAATGGATTGCAAACGGTGTATTGTGTGCCTCCATCATGATCTTGTACTTCAAATCAAAGTCGTTAGGAACACAAAGTTTGGAGTTGACTCGAAGTACTTCTTCTTCATCGATTCTTGCTTCTGGGATAACACCTTCTTGTACTCTCTTCTTCATACGTATCAGCTCCGGGTTTGTGGCTTGAGCAACTTTAACTTTATCGATTAAAGTTGGTTCTATGCGTATACTTGACATCATCGCATGGGTCCCCGGAGTCTTGAATTCTATCTTCATCTTTTGTAAATCACACAAAATAGGCCTTTGTGTTAAAAACATCGCACTCGTTCCTGCATATGATCTTCTACTTAATGCGTCAGCTACCATGTTCGCTTTTTCAGGATGGTATTGAATGGTATGGTTATAATCTTTCAACAGCTCGAGCCAACGTTGTTGCCGCATGTTGAGTTCTTTTTGGGTGAAGAAATATTTGAGGCTTTTATGGTCTGAATATATCTCCACTTTCTCCCCATAAAGATAGTGCCTCCGGATCTTTAAGCGCGAAATCATTGCTTGACTCTAGATCATGAGTAGGATAATTCCTCTCATATTCTTTAAGTTGTCGCGAGGCACATGCTATGACTTTTTCATGTTGCATGAGAACACATCCTAACCCTTTATCTGAAGCATCGTTGTAGATAACAAATCCATCCGAACCAGACGGTATTGTCAGAACAGGTGCCGAAATGAGTCTCCTCTTGAGCTCTTGAAAACTCTTCTCGCATTCCTCGCTCCATACGAATTTTGTATCCTTCCAGTCACCGAGTTAGCTGAGTAGCGATTCGAGAAAATCCTTCCACGAATCTCCGATAATAACCAATTAAGCCTGAAAGCTTCGTGCTTGATCGCCGACTTCGGTTGCTCCCAACTTTGTATTTCTTTAATCTTCGTCGGGTCAACAGATACTCCATATTTTGACACCACGTGCCCAAGGAATGCTACTTCCTCAAGCCAGAACTCACATTTCTTCAACTTGGCATATAGCTTATTTTCACAAAGCCTTTGGAGTACCAACTTCAAATGGTGCTCATGATGTTCACGACTTTTGGAATATATGAGAATGTCATCAATAAAGACAACAACGAACTGATCCAAATATTCCTTGAATACTCGGTTCATCATATCTATGAAAGCAGCAGGAGCATTAGTCAATCCAAAAGACATGACTAGGAATTCATAATGTCCGTACCGAGTTCTAAAGGCAGTCTTCGAAATATCCTCAGTTCTAATCTTCAATTGATGATATCCAAAACGAAGATCAATCTTTGAGAAGAATTGTGCTCCTTGCAACTGGTCAAATAGGTCATCAGTGCGAGGTAGCGGATACCTATTCTTGATGGTGACATGGTTCAATTCCCGGTAGTCAATTCAAAGTCGCATACTCCCGTCTTTCTTCTTTACGAATAAAACAGGAGCTCCCCAAGGAGATGTACTAGGTCGAATGAAACCGATGTCCAACAACTCCTGTAGTTGGACCTTTAACTCCTGAAGTTCAATAGGAGCCATTCGATATGGGGTTTTAGAAATGGGCTTTGTACCAGGTTCAAAATCAATAAAGAATTCAACTTCACGTTACGGGGTAGGCCAGGAAGTTCTTGAAATCGTCGAAACTTACTAACAACAGAAATATTATTCAAATCTGACGTATCTTTATTCAAATCCATAACATGGGCTAAGAAAACTTGACATCCGTTTTTCAATAAACGAATAGCTTTATGGCTTGATATGACAGTGATTGATTTTATTGGTTTAGTTGCTTGAATCCACATAACATGTTGGTTAGGAATATGAAAACTAATAACCTTACGAAAATAATCAATTTTAGCATGATGAGTAGTTAACTAATCAATCCCTAAAATCACATCAAATGCAAGTATCTTTAAAGAGATAAGATCAACAGGTAATGTGATGGTGCCAACTTGGATCAAACAAGATTTATAAACAGTGGATGTAATAAAAGTTTCTCCTAACGGAGTTTCCATAGATAAGTCAAAGTCTAATTTCTCGGTCAAGTTTAAGCGTTGAGCACAAGCGGAGAGATAAATGAATGGGTAGAACCGGTATCTAGTAAGGTATAAACTTCGCAAGAATTTATGATTAGCTTACCCGTGATCACCTCGTTTGGGTTCCTCGCATTTTGGCCAGTCACGACAAACGCGCTTCCAAGAACCACAGACTTTTGACTTTTCTGGGACAGCCTTTTGAGTCACCATCCCCGCTGGACTTGGTTTCGCTACAGTACAATCTTGAGCGATATGTCCTTCTTTTCGACAATTATAACATACCTTGAACTGTTGTGGGCAGTTTGGGCTGATATGTCCCTCTTTCCCGCATTTATAACATATGACCAGTGGTCGTTCTCCTCCCTTAGAAATAGTTGATAGTGGTGCTGATGTCTTTACATTGTCATTGTTGTACCTTCTCTTTTTAAAATCTCCCCCCAACTCGCTTCTTTTATTATCATGGCCACGATTACCACCAGAGTGGTTACCGTTTTTGTCCGTATTTTTCTTTCCCCACTGGTTATAGTTGCTCAGATAATTTGCTTTATCATAACCAGATGACTGATTGTGGTCCCTCGATTGACGTCTTTGGTTATCTCGCTCTAATAATTGAGCCCTATTGACAACATCTAAATATAGAAAAAATTTATGAGAAATGAGATATTGACGTATGTCGGGTTTCAAACCTCTCAGAAACATCCGCGTCATACGTTCCTCATTCTCCACCAAATGAGGTGTAAACCTGGATAACTCCGTGAACTTTGCCTCGTACTGGGATATCGTCATGTTGTTCTGCTCCAGTCTAATAAACTCTACCTCCTTCATTAGATGAATACTTTCAAGAAAGTACTTGTCATTGAAACGATTTACGAAATGTGAGTCTTGTTTGGCGGTATGCTTCATGATTTTCACCGATGTCTGCCTCATTACGGAACATAAAAGTGGCGAATGGAACCTTTTGCTCCTCCGTGCATCCCAAGACATCGAATATCTTGGTAATTTGCTTGACCCACGTCTCCGCCTTAATCGGATCTAGCTTTCCCAGTTACGGTGGTCCCAACTCTTTGAAGCGCTTGCATTTGTGACAAACCATGTGTTCTTATCATTTCCATCTCATATTTTGTACACGAGTCTCCTAAATGCGATTTTGCATGAATCGCAAAAAAGCTTCTAAACATCCCATCGTTCATCGTCTGATTAATGGTGTTGTTTACAGGAGGAACATTGTCGTCTTGTTTCACGTTCTCCTGATTGGTGAGTAAATGTGTCTCCACGGTTTCATTTACTCCACTGTTAACATTCTCAGTTGTCATTCTTAAATACTGCCATAAAACAAGGGTTAATTAAAGAAATTGACATGCAACATAATAACCCTATACTCTGATCAACCAACAAATAAGCTTAGGTAGGACATACTAGCGAAGGATTTACTCGTCTCTCCCCTCCTAGTTCTATTCCCGATCTCATTGAGAGACCATATCCTAAGCTACGATACCAAATGGCGCCCCCCAAATAGGTATACATCACCCATTACGAAGTCGCTAAACATATGGTACAGAAAATGTGGCGCCCCAAAATAGGTATACATCACCCATCTTGAGTGCGCCAAATACATGGTATAAAATTCAAATACAACTTAATTATACAACGATGGGTGTAAAATACGACAAAACATAATCTAAGAGTTTAAACAAGAATATTGCCTTCTAGACAATATCCACTCTCAAATAGAGTCCTCATTACATTTATTGTCACATTATTTTATAGAATACTGAGGACTTCTATAACACCATCTCGGACCATCACTCCATTTCCGAGGCAAGTCCTGCTATATTCTCAATTCACGAAGAGAAAAATGAAAGAAAAAGGTGAGCTCAACTAGCCCGATGAAATATTATGACTAAGATAATGCGAATAAATTATCCTTAGCCTTCAACAATATAAAAAGCGATAGAATACAATAGACAACAAGTTTTAGATCAACAATTGCGGTGAAATAAGCAATCCATTAGAAGAGTCAAGTAGAGCATAAAATCTACTATCTTCTACATGATTTAAAAAGTTTTCATCAACTTTATCATTGAGACTCGACAATAAATAAAATCGAATCATCCTGCACCTTACGACCAAAGATATTCATGTAATCATCAATGGTCATGATTATACCGAATAATCCACGGTCATAATCATACCAACAAACGTCCATCGATGAACTACGGGCCGGTGAGGACTTTTACCACATCATTCATCACATTACGGTCATGATTATCTTAGAATAATCACAGTCATAATCATACCAAGTCCATCTATGCACGTAAGCGAAAGATGACTTTCATCACAATATAAGCATGAGGATGATGACAATGACATAATAATTCAATAAAACAAGTTCAAGGATAAATTTTAAAGATTTATAATTTAATTTATCCGAAATAAATAACGTCAAATTGTCGACATGATCTTTGCTTTGTAGAGTAAAATTCAAGAATAATATTCATGTACCAAAAATAATTTGAATGAGAAAAAAATATATTTTTTCGGGTGAATAGAATAGTACCCCAATAGTACTTGAATAGTACCTGAAATGAATAGTACCCAAGTGAAAAATTACCCCGAATACTCAGTCCCAATACCCGAGTGAATAATACTAGAGTGAATAGTAATTGGGTGAATAGTAACTTTCGTGAATAGTACTCACTGCAGCAAAAAAGTGCCGAATACTAGAGTGAATAATAATAGAGTGAATAGTAACTTGGTGAATAGTAACCCGTGAATAGTAACTTCGTAAAAAAAAATACCAAAGAAAATGATATTCCATGGCGAGTACAAAAAAGAAATGATATCTCAAACGAGTATAATAGAATATCTGAAGCTGCAAATGGATTTTCACCGCCGTGCGGTAATCCACGTGACGCAGATCATTTCCACAATTTAATAAAGAATGAATACGAAGGATCATTCACCATGTATCGATAATCCACATAGACAGGTTATTCCAATGAATAATAAAGAATGGAATAACAAAGAATTCACCAAGCATGCGATAGACCGCATGCAGACGGTTATTCCAATGAATAATAAAAAGAATGGAACCGGAACCATCAATGCGTAATCCGCATACATTACGAGATATTCAACGCGAATAAAAAGAATGGAACCGAGTCATGCGTAATCCATGCAGATACGAGATATTCCAACAAAAATAATAAAGAATGGAATAACAACAGAATTCACCGGGCATGCGATAGGCCAAGCGCAGACGAGTTATTCAACGAATAATAAAGAATGGAATAACGGAAGAATTTCACCATGTATGCGGTACTTAGCATGACGAGTTATTCCCACATAATAATAAAGAATGGAATAATAACCCTTACAGTATTGAAAGAAAATAATTCTCTTCATGAATCTGAAAAGAAATAATACCCCTTACCTTAGAAGAAAATTGGATACTAGAATAGTGAGGTAGCAGACTTCTCTTCTTCTTTCTCTCTATAATTTCTCTCTATAATAAATGCTCTATAGGTTTAGTGAATTGGTGAAAAATGAAGGAAGAATGAACTTCTATTTATAGGAAAATATAGTTTTGATAATTGCACATTTTGGGGCTCAAAATATTACAGTATAATACCTCCCTCTTTTTTTTCATTTTAATTTAGTCCTGCGTAAGTATTATCAAACTTGCCACCTCCCTAATAATAAAATCATGTGAATCAATAGTAAATCAAGTGACTCAATAGTTCTAAATATGTGAAAAAATTAATTATAGTATAGTACCTTCATCTATACCTCCATTTTTAATTTAGTCATTACAAGTATTATCAATCTTGCACCAACTCCCTAATAGTACAAGAATGTGAATCTATAGTACACATGTGAATAAATAGTTATAATCATGTGAATTAATAGAAATTAATTCCTCATTTATCCAGGTTAATTACGGATTGGTCATATAACCTCTGGACATCAATTATTATCGAAATAAATGTCGATTTTCACTAACACTAATAATTCCAACACAATGGAACTATCAATTTCATCTTTAATCAACACGAACTTATTCATCATTAATTAATATTATAATTCACAATATTTAACAACTAGGTCGTTCCCAAAAAAGAGGGGGCTTTCGATAAGGATTTCTCCTTATTAGTAGCCGCAATTAGATTATTTAACCTCTCCTTGACAGAAACTTACAGACATTGTCAATATTGCAAATAATAATATATGAATAACTTTGTCGTCTTAATTATTGATTTAATAATATAACATATTATCTGAGATAATCTTATGACAATAATTGAATCAATATTATGAGAGATATGATGCGAGAATTCTTTGTAGCAATAATTGAGTATAAGCGAGTGACTTCTTACGTAAGCATCAATAATCAATACGGTGTGCTACTATGCAACCCACGCGTATTCTTGTACTTTTACTACTAGGGTAGTTCAATGGTTTTAACGGTAACACTTTTAGTAGTTATTTTTAATAAAAGATAATTACATCGTTTTCTAACTCTACGACAATACTTCCGTTGTGGGGTCCACTAATGATTGTGTGGTAGTCGTCACGAATATTCCCAAACAAAAAGAATATTCCCGACCAATCGAATATTTTATAACAACTTGCTTACTTTGCAAAATTTTCAAATATCACCCTTAACTTTAACCTTTTATCAATTTAACCATTTATAATAAAATAATAATTGTAATAAAATTGAATACTTTCATTTCATAAAATTTGGGGTCTTACAATCTCCCCTCCTTATGAAATTTTGCCCTCCACAAAATTTACGTCACGTGCACAGTATCTTAGAAGAGGTTAGGATACCTTGACTTCATTTGATTCTAACTCTTGAGGTATAACCTTTGAGTGTCGAATAGGATCCTTCTTATCTAAGATTTTAACATGTATCTCCTCATAGATTAAATCTTACGCTATCTCGTCTAGTTCGAATTCAATAATGTGGTTGAATTAAGTCCCATATTTACGTAACATTGATACATAAAAAAAGCGTTATGAACACGCGACATACTTGGCGATAAAAGCGAGTCTATAGGCCACGGTTCTACTCGATCGAGGATTTCAAATGGGCGCCAAGTAAATCGATTCTTGAGATAACGCCTTTGAACCTTCTTCTTCACATTCATTCGATTCGGGTGTGTAGCTTGAACGACTTTTAACTTTATCGATTAAAGTCGATTCTACTCGTATATTCGTTATCTTCATGTGGGTCCTAGAGTCTTTAACTCTATCTTCATCATTTGTAAGTTATACGAAATGGGTTTTTGTGTTAACAACATCACACTCGTAACCGCATACGATCTTCTACTCAACACGTCAGCTATCACGTTCGCTTTCCCGTGATGGTATTGAATGGTATGGTCGTAATCTTCAATAGCTCGAGCCAACGTCTTTAGCGCATAATACGTTCGTTCAAGGTGAAGAAATATTTGAGGGTTTTAGAAATGGGTTTTGTACTGAGGTCAATACAAAATTCGATTTCATGCTCTAGGGGTAGGCTAAGAAGTCTTCAAAGAATACATCAGGAAATTTAGTAACGATAGAAAAAAAAACTGTGAATCTCATCCAAGACTTGGATAGCACGTCACATTGATACCTATCAACTTGCCTCCGTTATTCACGGCGTCCCCTACGGATAGTCTGGCTTCGGTGTATTCCAAGACTTGGAAGTCACCAGCGAAAGGCTCGGGGCTCTTTACTTATGGCTTGATATGACAATGATTGAATTTTGTGGTTTGGTTGCTTGAATTCGCATAATAGGTTGGTTAGGAATATGTAAGCTAACAACCTTACGAAAAGCATGATGAGTAGTTAACCAATTGATTCCTAAAATCACATCAAAGGCAAGTATTTTCAAAGAGATAAGATCGACAGGTAACGTGAGGATATCGATTTGAATCAAACAAGACTTATAAATAGATGGAGCGATAACGAAGGTTTCTCTTAACAAAGTTTCAACCAATAAGTCAAAGTCTAACTTCTCTTGGGTCAAATTTAAATGTTGGCGCAAAGCAAGAGATAAAATAATGGGTAGAACCGGTATCTAATAAGGTATAGACTTACATAAAAATTTATAATTAACTAACCCGTGCTAACCGTTCGGGTTACTTCGCTTTTTGAGAAGTTATGAAAATGCTCTTCCTGAAACTACCGACTTTGTTTTTGTCCGTATATCGCCTTTTGGTGCCACCGTCCCATTTGGACTTAACTTTGGTGCATGACAAAATCGGGCTAGGTGACCTTCTTTTCCATAATTGTAACATGCTTTTGGTTTTGCATCACGCAGGTTTGGTGATATGTCCCTCCCTCGCATTTGAAGCATACTGATTGGTGGTCATTCTCCTTCCTTGAAAGCGGATGTTGGTCTTCTATCTTCCATCGTTGTTGAACCTTCTCTTCTTGAAATTTCCACTCCTATTATCTTGGCCATGATTACCACCGAAGTGGTTACCATTCTTGGCATGATAATTTCCCCGATGGTTATCATTATTAGATGGTCGTTGCCATAGATACGATTATTATCGTGTTGTTGGTCGTTTGCCTTTTGGTTGTCTTTGACTCATTATCGCTCTCCAATAAGCGAGCCCTATTCACAACATCTGAATATAAACAAAGTTTGTGAGAAATGAGGTATTGGCGTATATCGGGTTTCAAACCTCTTAGAAACATTAGCGTCATTCGCTCCTCATTATCGACCAAATGAGATCTGGCCAGGATAACTCATAAATTTTGCCTCGTATTGCGACACGGTCATATTGTTTTGCTCCAACTTAATAAACTCCACCTCCTTCATGTATGAAGAATACTTTCAAGAAAGTAATTGTCGTTGAACAACTCTTGGAACTTCTCCCAAGACATCTTGAGTGCGTCGTCGGGTTGAGTACGTTTTACAAATTCCCAACGATGTCTGCCTCTTCACGCATGACATAAAAAGGTGGCAAAGGAACCTTTTGCTCCTCGAGCATCCCAATACATCAAATATCTTGGTGATCTTCTTTTAACCACGTCTTAGCGCCTTAAGTGGTTACGGCTTTCCCAAAAACTCCGTGGTCCCGGCTCCTTTAAGCTGCTTAGCGGTGACCATCAGGAGTTGCCATTGTTTCCTCTGCATTTTGAGCGAGTCTCTCTTTTGAGCAGGAGTCTCTCTCTGATGTTGCATGAATTGCATAAAGCCTCTGATCATCCCATCGTTCATCATCTGATCGGTGGTGTTGTTTACCTGAGGATTATTGTCTTCCTGTTGCACATTATCCCGTGTATTGATCGTTGGTGACTCAACGGACTCATGTGCTTCATTGCTTATCTCAACATTTTCGGATGCCATTTTCAAATACTGCCACAAAATAAGGGTTCATTAACATATCACATATTATCCCTATACTACGTGAGACAATTAAATACCAAATAAACTTAGGTAGGTCATATACTAGCGAAAAAATTTCCGTCTCTCCCCTCTAGTTCTTGTCTCACATCTCGGCCGGGGATCATATCCATAAGCTTTGATACCAACTGTGACGCCCCCAAAATAGGTATACATCACCCATCTTGAGTTGCCAAATACATGGTACAAAATTCAAATACAACTTAATTATACAACAGTCGTGTAAAATACGACAAAACATAATCTAAGAGTTTAAACAAGAACATTGCCTTCTAGACAATATCCACTCTCAAATAGAGTCCTCATTATATTTATTGTCATATTATTTTATAGAATAGTGAGGACTTCTATAACACCATCTCTGATCATCACTCCGTTTCCCAACTAATCCCTGCTACGTTCTCAATTCCTGAAGAGAACAATGAAAGCAAAAGGGTGAGCTCAACTAGCCCAGTAAAAAATATTATGACTGAGATAATGCAGAATAAATTATCCTTAGCCTTGACAATATATAAAAGCGATAGAATACAATAGACAACAAGTTTTAGATCAACAATGCGGTGAAATAAGCAATCCATTAGAAGAGTCGAGTAGAGCATAAAATCTACTATCTTCTATGATTTAAAAGTTTTCATCAACTTTATCGTTGAGACTCGACAATAAATAAAATCGAATCATCCTGCACCACGACCAGGATATTCATGTAATCATCAATGGTCATGATTATCTAAATAATTCACAGTCATAATCATACCAACAACTATCCATCAATGAACTACGAGGCCAATGAGGACTTTTACCACATCATTAAATCACATTACGGTCATGATTATACTTAGAATAATTCACGGTCATAATCATACCAAGTCCATCTATGCACGTAAGCCAAAGATGACTTTCATCACAATATAAGCATGAGGATGATGACAATGACATAATAATTCAATAAAACAAGTTCAAGGATAAATTTTAAAGATTTATAATTAAATTTATCCGAAAATCAATAACGTCCAAATTGTCAACATGATCTTTGCTTTGTAGAGTAAAATTCAAGAATAATATTCATGTACCAAAAATAATTTGAACGAAAAAAGAAATATATTTTTTGGGTGAATAGTACCCGTGATTAGTACTTGAGAATAGTACCACAATGAATAGTACCCAAACACGAAAAGTGTCCCGAATACCCGAGTGAATGATACTAGAGTGAATAGTAATTGGATGAATAGTAACAGAAGTAAATAGTAACTCGTGAATAGTACTTGACACGAAAAGTCCCTCGAATACCCGAGTGAATAATACTAGAGTGAATAATAATTTGGGGTGAATAGTAACTTGTGAATAGTAACTTCGTAAAAAAAATACCAAAGAAAATGATATTCCATAACGAGTACAAAAGAAATGATATCTCGAGGCAGAGTATAATAGAATATCTGAAAGCGCAAAATGGATTTTCACCGCCATGCGGTAATCCACGTAAACGAGATCATTTCCACAATTAAATAAAGAATGAATACTGAAGGATCATTCACCATGCATCTGATAATCCATATAGGCGAGTTATTCCAACGAATAATAAAGAATGGAATACTAGAAGAATTCACCATGGCATCGATAGAGGCCTTGCATCTGAGTTATTCAATGAATAATAAAGAATGGAACCGGTAATGCGTAATTAAGACGCAGACGGATATTCCAAATGAATAATAAATAACGGAACCATGTCATAATGCGTAATCGCAGACAAACAGGATATTCCAACGAATAATAAAAAATGGAATAACAACGAAATTCACGAGGCATGCGATAGAAATTACGACGAGTTATTCAAACAAAATAATAAAGAATGGAATAACGAATAATTTCACCATATATACGATTACTTACGCATGACGGGTTATTTGAGATTCCAAATTTTATGAAATGAAAGTATTCAATTTTTTTATAATTATTCTATTTAGTAAATGGTTAAATTGATAAAAGGTTAAAGTTAAGAGTGATATGTAAAAATTTTTCAAAGTATGGAAGTTATTAAATATTCTTTTGTGTGGGAATATCGGTGGATTTACACAATCATTGGTGGACTCCACAATGGAAGTATTATTGTCATAAGTAAAAAACGACATAATTATTTTTTTATAAAAATACGGTGTTACTGAATTAAAAGCTGTTGAACTACTCGGTAGTAAAAGTGCGATGTCTGCATGGTTGCATAATAACACACGATATTAATTATTGATGCTTACGTGAGAAGTCACTCAGTTATACTCAATTATTGCTACAGTAATTGTTGCATCATATCTCTCATATTATTGATTCAATTATTGTCACAGTATCATCTGCACAATATTTTATATTATTAAATCAATAATTGAGACGGAAAAGTTATTCATATTATTATTTGCAATATTGACAATGTCTAGAAGTTCTGTCAAGGAGAGGTTTGGTCACCTAATTGCGTGCCAATAAGGAGAAATCCTTATCGGAAATCCCCCTCTTTTCTGGGAACGTCCTGGTTGTAAAATATTGTGAGTTATAATATTAATGATGAATATTATTAAAAATCGAATTTGAGTTTGGAGTTGAATTTGGAGACGCGGACGTGATATTTGAGTCCGAAATGATGAAATTAGTAGAAATAGACTATAATCACAAAATTTGCCTGGGTTGACTTTTTGGTCAAAAAAGTCAATAGTTGACTTTTTCAGAAAAAATCAAACTTTGAAATTTCAAAAATGAAATTGTTGAAAAAAATATTTCCATTGTGTTGGGATTATTAGTGTTAGTGGAAATCGACATTTATTTCGATAGTAATTGATGTCTGAAAGTTATATTGACCAACCGGGTAATTAATCAGGTAAATAAGCAATTAATTGCTATTAATTCACATGATTATAACTATTTGTTCACATGTGTATACTATTGATTCACATTCTTGTACTATTAGGAGAGTTGGTGCAAGATTGATAATACTTGCATGACTAAGTTAGAAATGGAGGTATAGATGGAGGTATTATAATGTAATTCATATTTTCACATGATTATAACTATTGATTCACATGATTGAACTACTGATTCACATTATTTACTATTAGGGGAGGTGGTGCAGGTTTGATAATACTCGCAGGACTAAATTAAAAATGAAAAAAAAGAGGAAGGTATTATACTGTAATATTTTGAGCCCCAAAACGTGCGATTATCGAAACTATATTTTTCTATAAATAAAGCTCATTCTTCCTTCATTTCTCACCAATTCACTAAAGCTATAGAGCAATTATTATAGAGAAATTATAAAGAAAGGAGAAGAAATCGCTACTACCTCAACTGCTCCAATTCCAGTTTTCTTCTAAGGTAAGGGATATTGTTATTATAGTAAGAAATTATTATTTCTTTCAGTATTCATGAAGAGAGCTATTGTTATTCCATTCCTTATTATTATGTTGGAATAACTTTATGCATCTTGTAATCTTTGCGCATACATGGTGAAATTCTTCTATTATTCCATTCTTTATTATTACATTGGAATATCTTTATGCATGCGATATTATATGGCGTGACTGGTTCCATTCTTTATTATTACATTTGAATATCACATGCATGCGGATTCACGCATGACTTAGTTCCATTCTTTATTATTACATTGGAATAACATATACATGCGGTCTATCGTATGCACAGTGAATTCTATTGTTATTCCATTCTTTATTATTACATTGGAATATCACATGCATGCGGATTCTGATTACGATGACTGGTTTCATTCTTTATTATTACATTGGGAATAACTTTTATGCATGCGGTCTATCGCATGCATGGTGAATTCTTACATTATTTTATTTATTATTATTACATTTGGAATAACTTTTATATGTGGATTACTGCATGCATGGTGAATGATCCTTTGTATTTATTCCTTATTAAATTGTGAAATGATGCATCTACGTGGATTCTTGCATGGCGGGTGAAAATCCATTTGCGTTTAAATAATTTTTCGACCCTCAAAAATTTTGGAAAAATTTGAAATGATAATTTGTTGAGTTTTCTAGATTGTGTCCAAAATGGCGATTTTGGATGTATAGATTAGGAGTTATGAATTTTATGGGAAAAGACTATTTTAAAAGTAAACCCTTATAACTCCTTGTGGTTAACTCCAAAATTGGTGAAATTTGTATTGGGAGTACATATAATAACAGAGAGTATACCTATAAATTTGAATTTTTGGACAAAAAAGTACAATTTATGATAAATGTCTAAATATTAGGTAGTTTTTGGCCATATGAAAAATAGTAAATGAATTTTAAAAATTAGAGAAAATATATATTCAATATGGGACTATATTACGCTAAATCCCAGAAAAAAAATATTTTTGGGACTGATTTAGTATTTTTCATGAAAATAAACTAGTTATGAGTAAATGAATTAAATATGTTATGTGAAGTAACAAAATTAGAAAATAGGATTTTATGGCTTGGGAATCCTATATAAGGTATATGCAAATTTTTTATGAGGGATTTGATCATTGGTGATGAAATCTTATGAGTATAGCATTTTTGAATGATTAAATGCATTATTTGGTAAAGTGTAAATAATTAAAAAAAATTGTTTATAAGTTTAAGAAGTGATTAAAATATTGTTATAATATTAATAATATTAGATTATGAGTTTATTAAGTGATTGATAATATTTGGATAAATTTAAAGTCTTAAATATTTATCCTTGTTTTCGTTTGATTAATGCTTATATTATTGTCATCATCCTCATGCTCATATTGTGATGAAAGTCATCTTTGGCTTACGAGCAAAGATGGACTGTTGATTATTGATTTTACAATTATATATCATTGGCTTACATGCATTGATGGACAGTTGTTGGTATGATTATAATCGAGGATTATTATTGGTATAATTATGACCATTGTTATTGAAAACACGAATATCATTGGCCGTGTAGTGCATAGATAATTAATTGTGGTTGTAATACTAGTGAATATCCTTGGTACGTAGTGCGAGGATGATTCAATGATGTGGATTATTTATTAAGTGAGTCTCAAATGATAACATATTGATAATACACTTTTAATTAAGTAGAAGATAGTAGATATCATGCTCTACTTGACTCTTCTATAATATAGTTGTATGTCTTTTGGCTTTGTAGTGCAAAGATGAATTGTTAATGAATATCTTTGGTAGTAGTACAAAGATGAATTTATTAAAATATGATTATGAAGAATTGTGATTTCATATAACCATGATTTTTAATGTTTGGTGAAGATAGGTGATGAAAATTATCTTAGATCACAGGTGCGAAGAGAATTTAGAATCACAATTATGATTATGAGTTATTAATATGATTGTGGATGAGGAATTATTTATTGATGTTACGAGGATAAAACATTATTGGTGGACTTTTAACATGGAGAAAATAATAGATCTGATGGTATATTTGACTCTTCTAATGGATTGCTCGTTCCGCTGCAACTATGGTTGAAAAGTTTTATCATCTACCATATGTTCTAAATCTACGATTTATTCTTGATGAAGGCTATTGATGATGTAAATTATCTTTAGTCATGATATTCTTTCTTTATGGCTAGTTGTGCTCACCCTTTTTTCTTTATAATTCCTTTCGGATAATAAGAGTGTAGCTTGGTTGTCGGCGGGGGTAACGAGGAGAATAGAGCGGTGAATCTATAAATTTGTTGAGGTTCTCCTTAAATAGTATGGAAATAATTTTGTTGAGAACTTTAGATAAGTGTAATGTCAGTATTGTATATCGTCATTTGATATTTAATTTTGGTGAGCCGAATAGGATGAGGTGAACCCAACTTTGGAAGGTGTTTTGCCACTATTATACAAGATGTCTAATGACATACAACCTCGTGTTATCATAAAACGGTGGTTGTGCACATCCATTTCTTTGAGTATATGTAAGACCCCTACTTTTATGAATAAAGATGATTTTTCTATAATTATCATTTTTGAATATTATGGAATGAATTTGTTATAATGTTATAGTTGTGGGTAGTATTTATAAATTCTGCAAAGTATACAAGTTGTTATATTATATTCGATTGGTCGGGGAATATTCGTTTTAGCAGGGAATATTCGTACAACGGTGCAATCATTGGTGGACCCCATAACAAATGTATTGTCGGATTGAGAAAACGACAAAAATATATTTATGAAAATAATGGCGAAAGTTTTACCGTTAATACTGTTGAACTACTCGGTAGTAAAAGTACAGTAATACGCGTGGTTGCATAGTAATACACGGTATTGATTATTGATGCTTACGTGAGAACTCACTCAGTTATACTCAATTTTTGCTACAGTAATTGCTGCATCGTATCTCTCATATTATTGATTCGATTATTGTCACAGTATCATCTGCATAATATGTTATTTTATTAAATCAATAATTGAGACGACAAAGTTATTCATATTATTAAATTGCAATATTTCTAGAAGAGGTTTGGTCGATTAATTTGGTCACCTACTTTGTGATAGAGAGAAATCCTTATTGAAAGCCCCTCTTTCACAGGAACGACTGGTTGATAAATATTGTGAGTTATAATATTAATGATGAATGTTATTAAAATTGAAGTTGTGCTCGGAGTTGAATTTGGAGACACGGACGTGATATTTGAGTCTGGAACGATGAAATTAGTACAAATAGACTATAAACACAAAATTTTCCGGATTTTACTATTTGGTCAAAAAGTCAATAGTTGACTTTTTCGAAAAAAGTCAAACTGCGAAATTTCAAAATTTATATTTTTGATAAAAATAGTTTTATTGTGTTGGAATTATTTGTGTTAGTGAAAATCGACATTTATGTCGATAATAATTGATGTCTGGAGGTTATATTGACGATCGAATTATTTAACCGGATAAATGAGCAATTGATTGCTATTATTTCATATGATTATAACTATTTGTTCACATGTATATACTATTGTTTCACATTCTTGTTACTATTAGGGGAGTTGGTGCAAGATTGATAATACATATAATACTTGCATGACTAAGTTAAAAATGGAGGTATAGATGGTGGTACTATACTGTAATTCGTATTTTCACATGTCTAGAACTATTGATTCACATGATTTACTATTGAATCACATTATTTAGTATTAGGGGAGATGGTGCAAGTTTGATAATATTTGCATGACTAAATTAAAAATAAAGAAAAAGTTGGAGGTATTATGTCTTTGTAATTTTTGAGCCCCAAAACGTGCGATTATTGAAACTATATTTTTCTATAAATAAAAGCTCATTCTTCCTTCATTTCTCACCAATTCACTAAAGCTATAGAGCAATTATTATATAGAAATTGTAGAGAGAAAATCATAGAAGAAGAAGCACTGCTACCTCCTACTCCTATATCCGGTTTCTTTCAAAGGTAAGGGGAATTATTTCTTTCTTTACGTCTTTATGAAAAGAACTTACATTATTCCATTCTTTATTATTATGTTGGAATAACTTTGGTTGTCTGATTCCGCATACATTGTGAAATTCTTCATTATTCCATTCTTTATTATTACATTTGGAACATCACTCGCATGCTTTTCGCTCGGGACTGATTAAAATCTTTATTATTACATTGGAACATCCTGTGCATACTTTACACGGGACTGGTTAAAAGTCTTTATTATTACATTGGAACATCACATGCATGCAGCTTTTTTGCCGGGACTGGTTCCGTCTTTATTATTCTGTTGGAATATCACATGCATGCATTTCTGCTGACACTGGTTCCGTCTTTATTATTACATTGGAATAACTTTTGCTGTGCGATCTACTACCGCATGCTTAGTGATTTCTTTTGTTATTCCATTCCTTTTTATACTCAGTTGGTTAAAGTTTTGACTTCATACTCCATGAAATTAGTAGAATATCCTTGATATTTGCGCTTCATCCATATCTTTCATGAAAATATTCTTACGAGCATTCTTTGAATTTTACTCTGAAAGAAGTATCATGTTGACAATTTGGGCGTTATTAGTTCTGGATAAATTAATTCGTGAACTTGTTTTATTGAATTCTTATATCATTGTCATCATCCTCATGTTTATATTTTTTGAAAGTCATCTGCGACTTTGTAGTGTATAGATGGACTTGGTATGATTATGACGAGGGATTATTCGGTATAATCATGGTAGTAATGTTATAAATGATGTGATAAAAGTCCTCATTGGCGTAGTACATTGATGGAAAGTTGTTGGCATGATCATGACCATTGATGAATACACGAATGTCCTTGGCCTGTAGTGCATGGATAATTGTGGTCGTGATACTAAAGAATATCCTTTGCCATAGTGCAGGGGTGATTTGATGATGTGGATTATTTATTAAGCTGAGTCCTAGGGATAAAAGTGATGAAAAACCTTTTAAATCATAAAGATAGTAGATTTTATTCTCTACTTGACTCTTTTAATGGATTGCTTGTTCATTATGTTAAACTTGATGTCTATTGTATTTTATCGGTTTAGCATTGTTGAAGACTAATGATAATTTATTACGCATTATCTTAGTCATAATATTTCTTCTTTGAGGCTAGTTGAGCTCACCCTTTTTTTTTCATTGTTCTCTTGAGGAAATGAGAGCGTGGCGGGGACTAGTGGGGGAGCGGAGTGACGATCCGGAGGATAGCATTAGTAGTCCTCACTATTACATTAAATAGTGTGACAATAAATGTAATGAGGACTTATTACGAGAGTGGATATTATCTAGAAGATAATATTTGTATTAAAACTCACGACTCTTTTGTTGTATATTAAAAGATTGTATTTGTATTACGTACCATGTATTTGGCGACTTCGGATAGGTGATGTATACCTATTTTTTGAAGGCGTCAATTTGGTATCAAAGCTTAGGGATATGATCCTGGCTAAGATGTGAGAGAAGAACTAGGAGGGAGAGATTGAATTCCTTCAGCTAGTATGACCTACCTAAGTTTATTTCGTATTTAATTGGTCGGTCAGAGTATAGGTATAATATGTGATATATTACTTAACCCTTGTTTTGTGGCAGTATTTGAAAATGGCATCCGATAATGTTGAGAACATCAATGGAGCACAGGAGACCGTTGAGCCTCCACAGATCAATAACCAGGACAATGTGCATCAGGAAGGCGACAATCCTCATACAAACAACAACACTGACCAAATGATGAACGATGGAATGTTCCGAGGCTTCATGCAATTCATGCAACATCAGACGAGGGCGGCTCCTGTCCAAAATACAGGTGGAAACACTTTGGCAGACTCTCGGTGGTCACCGCCAAACAGATTCAAGGAGCTGGGACCACCGGAGTTTTTGGAGAGCCAAAACCTCTTAAAGCGAGGCGTGGATAAAAGCAGATCAACAAGATATTTGATGTCTTGGGTTGCTCCAGGAGCAAAGGTTCCTTCGCCACCTTCATGTTGGGCGAGGGCAAATTATTGGTGGGAATCAGTAAGCGTACCCAACTGCGCCGTCTTGAAGATGTCTTGGGAGAAGTTTCAAGAATCGTTCAACGACAAGTACTTTCCGAAAGTATTTGTCATATAAAAGAGGTAGAGTTCATTAAACCGGAGCAAAACAACATGGCCAGTGTCGTATGCTGACGGCCAAGTTTGTCGAGCTATCCGGTTTTATGTCCCATTTGGTTGATAATGAGAAGAGAATGACGCGAATGTTTCTAAGAGGTTTGAAACTCGAGATACGTAAAATACTCTTCATCATTTATTCATATATCACACATTCATTGTAAAATATCACCATTATTATATTATTATAATATAATAATATATTTAAATGAATTATTTTATCAGAAAAGATAAAATATCAATTTTCAATAATTGTCACATTAAAAAATTTTCTCCATCTATATCCACATAAAATGAATATTTTTCTTATCATATAAATCAATAATTAATTATTCACAAATAATATTACAGAATCACAATACTGACAACCAGGCCGTTCCCAGGAAAGAGGGGCTTTCTGTAAGACCCCAATTTATTATGAGTAAAATTAAATTTTCTGTATTTATTATCTTGAAATAATAAGGAGTTAATTTGATATAATACTTTGGTTATGGGTGAAATGTGTAAATTTTACAAAATAAGCAAGTGGTTATAAAATATTTATTTTTATCGGAGAATATTCGTTGGTCATGGAATATTCTTGTTGTTTGGGAATATTAAATGCGACGGTAGCGACCATTCGTGGGCCTCATAACGAGAATATCTATCGGATGAAAAGAAAGCGACAAGTTTGAGTTTTTATAAATAACGGCGTAGTTATTCACAGATTAACAACTGTTGGAATACCCGGTGGTTAAAATACGATGTCTGGCGTTGGTTGCGTAGTAGCACGATATTGCACGAAGATTTTTTGAAATATTGATTCTTACGTGAAGGCACTACTCAATAATTGTTACAATAATTATTTATTCTCAATATTTTATTTTATTGATTCAATAATTGTTGCGTTAATATTTTATATTATTGTTGTTTCAATAATTGTCATCTGCCACGATTTTCCATTATCGGATCAAAAATTGCATTATTTGAATAATATTATTAGATAGCATTATTGGCAATGTCTAGAAAGTTACATCTAACGAGAGGTTTGGTCACCTAATTGCTAATGATGAAGGAAAAATCCTTATTGAAAGCCCCCTCTTTCTTGAGAACAGTGCAGTTGTCATTATTGTGATTACTCAGAATATTATTTGTGAATAATTATTTATTGATTTATA
Organism: Panax ginseng; assembly: GCA_020205605.1. Taxonomy (NCBI): domain Eukaryota; kingdom Viridiplantae; phylum Streptophyta; class Magnoliopsida; order Apiales; family Araliaceae; genus Panax; species Panax ginseng. The sequence continues at coordinate 83,521,142 of CM035139.1, read as the reverse complement.
TGATAAGGAAATATTTATTTTATGTGGCTATTAATGTTGAGGTGTTTTATCAGTATTTTTGTCGGAATAGAGGTATTAAAAATCAAATCAGTGTTTTTGAGATATATTGCGTGAGTTATAATTTTTTATCTGACCGTTGGATCGTTGTGATTTTTAGATATGTTATACATATATAAGTCGAGTATATGTGCACAAATTTTGAACCGTTAAAAATGAAGGTATGATTTGTTATGAATTTTAAGAGGTGACTGATTCAGAAATTATGTTATAAATGATTTTTGGTGAAAAATTCTAGAATTGAGTGGGCCCCACTTTTGGTTGGTGAGAAATGTGCTCAAATTTTATTTCAAATATGGTGGGTGGCAATAGTATCAAGTAAAGCCATCAGGTAGCAGGTCAAGTCTGCTTCGGCGTGCTAGCATTTTTCTATAAATAGGTGCTTAGGTTAGAATTGAAAATCACACCAGAAACATAAGCTTTCTCTCTTTCTCTCTCTATATTATCGAGCGTATTTTGTGAGTATTTAGATCCTTTGAGAGTTGCTATTCAGTACAAATTTCATTCAGCATCACATCCGATCTTTCATTCTGAAGTACTACTCTGAGTTGATATTGTTATGAATTTTATTGTGGAATTTCTATCTTTTTGTGTCGGGGTTACTATTCACGTATACGATACTATTCACGTATACGACACTATTCACAAATACGACACTATTTACAGAAAAATGAAATTTTCTCTTTTTCGTCCCAGATGTCTTTTATGGTTACTATCTTTGATTGTATCCATGTTTTGATCTTTAATTTTGAATTCTACTTCACACTTGGTTATTATAGAGTATTATTGAATTTGGATAAACTGAAATATGAATCCCTAATATTTGTCCTTCTATCTTACTGGATTCGTTCTCTAAAATGTTTTTCATCATCCTCAGTCCTTAATGGTGATACTTGATGAATATCTTTGGCCTGTAGTGCAAAGATGAATGATTACCTGATGAATATCTTTGGCCCGTAATGCAAAGATGAACAGGTGTTGAGATGAACATGACCAACTGGTGATACAAATGAATATCTTTGGCCCGTAGTGCAAAGATGTATATTGATTGATGTTACAGGGATAAAATATTGATGATAGACTTTTAAATTCATAAATGATAGTAGATTTCATTCTCTACTTAACTCTTCTAATGAATTGTTGTTTCTGCTACAATTGTTGATCTAAAACTTGTTGTCTATTATATTCCATCAGATTTTTCCCTGTTGAAGACTAAGGATAATTTGTTGTATATTATCTTATTCATAATATTCTTTACTGGGCTAGTTGAGCCCACCCTTTTCCTTTTTGTTCTATTTTTCTTCTCAGGAAGCGAGAACATAGCGAGAAGTAGTCGGGGTGTGGAATGATGGTTCTAGACAGTTGTTTAGCAGTCTTCACTATTTTGTAAAATAGTGTGTCAATAATTGTAATAAGGACTTTATGTGGGTATGGATATTGTCTAGAAGACAATAATTATATTTAAACTCACAGTACGTGTTGTCGTATTTTGCACGACAATTGTAATAATAAAGTTGTAGTTATTTTTTGTACCATGTATTTGGCGACTCAGAATGGGTGATGTATACCTATTTTGGGGGCATCACAGTTGGTATCAGAGCTTAGGGATATGGTCTCTGGCGGAGATCGGAGAATAAAACTAAGAGGGGAGAGACGAGTAAATCCTTCGCTAGTGTGTCCTACCTAAGCTTATTTGTTGGTCGGTCATAATATAGGGATATTATGTGATATGTTAATTTGTTTAATTAACTCTGTTTTTATGGTAGTATTTAAGAAGGCAATTTGAGAACATTAACAATGGAGTCTATGACCGTGGAACAATCTTTGATTACCAACCAGAGAGGCGTGCAACAGAAGGCAATATTCCTCCTGTAAACAACACTACCGAGCAAACGATGAATGATACGATGTTTAGAAGCTTTTTGCAGATCATACAAAATCAGACAAGGGAGACTCGTGTACAAAATATGGGTGGAAATGATAGCAACGCGCGATTTGTCACAACCAAGCAGTTCAAGGAGTTGGGACCACCAGATTTCTGGGGAAAGCCCGATCCGATTAAGGCGAAAATGTGGGTTAAGCAAATTACCGAGATATTAGATGTCTTGGGCTGCACGGAGGAACAGAAGGTTCCATTCGCCACCTTTATGTTCCGTGGTGAGGCAGATTACTGGTGAGAATCTGTGAAGTGTACCAGACCCGGTACTTTTCAACATGTCTTGGGAAAAAATTCAGAAACTGTTCAATGACAAGTACTTTCCTGAAAGTATTCATCATATGAAGGAGGTAAAGTTTATTAGACTTGAACAGAAAAACATGACGGTGTCCCAGTACGAGGCAAAGTTCGCAGATGTTTCTGAGAGGTCTAAAACCTGAGATTCCACAATATCTTATCTCTCATAAATTTTCTTTATATTTAGATGTTGTAAACATGGCTCAATTATTAGAGCGTGATAATGAGTATGTTCAACCGAGGGACCACAACCGGTGGTCATCTAAGTGATAGCGATTATCGGAAATGATAACCAAAGGAGGAGGAAGAATATGAACAAAAGCGGTAACCACTCGAGTGGTAATTGTGGCCATGATAATAGGAGAGGTGAGTCAAGTGGAAATTTCAAAAAGAGGAGATTCAACAATGACGGGAAGACATCAGCACCAGCACCAGCACCAGCACCAACAACAAATTCTAGGGAAGGAGAACGACCACCAGTTAGATGCTACAGATGCGGAGAGGAGGGACACATAAATCCAAACTGTTCATAGCCTTCCAAGGTGTGTTTCAATTATGGAAAAGACGGTCACATAGCCCAATTTTGTTCGGTAGCGAAGTTAAGTCCAACTGGGACGGCGGTACCAAAGGCGACTACGGACAAAACAAAGTTGGTGGTTCAAGGAAGGGCGTTTGTCGTGACTGGCCAAAACGCGAGAAACCCGAACGAGGTGATCACGGGTAAGCTAATCTTGAACTCTTACGAAGTTTATACCTTACTAGATACTAGTTCTACCCATTCTTTTATCTCTCCTGCTTGTGCTCAACGTTTAAACTTGACTCCGGAGAAATTGGACTTTAACTTATCTGTTGAAACTTCGTTGGGTGAAACCTTTGTTACATCTACAGTTTATAAATCTTTCTTGATCCAAGTTGGCAAAATCACATTACCTGTTGATCTTATCTCTTTAAAGATACTTGCATTTGATGTGATTTTAGGGATTGATTGGTTAACCACTCATCATGCCAAAATTGATTGTTTTCGTAAGGTTGTTAGTTTTCATATTCCTAACCAACCTGTTATATGAATTCAAGCAACTAAACCACTAAAATCAGTCACTGTCATATCAAGCTATAAAGCTATTCGTTTATTAAAAAACGGATGTCAAGCTTTCTTAGCCCATATTATGGACTTGAACAAAAACACGTCAGATTTGAATAATATTCCTGTTGTTAATGAATTTCCTGACGTATTTCCTGAAGAACTTACTAGTCTACCCCTAGAAGAAGAAGTTGAATTCTTTATTGATCTTGAATCGGGTACAAAGCCCATTTTTAAAACCCCATATCGAATGGCTCCTATTGAAGAGAGATAAAAGAATGGGTAGAACCGGTATCTAATAAGGTATAGACTTTGCAAGAATTTATAATTAACTAACTCGTGCTAACTTCGTTCGGGTCACTCGCTTTTTGAGAAGTCACGAAAAACGCTCTTCCTGAAACCACCGACTTTGTTTTGTCCGTATCCACCTTTGGTGCCACCGTCCCAGCTGGACTTGACTTCGGTGAACGACAACATCGGGCTAGGTGACCTTCTCTTCCACAATTATAACATACTTTGGATGGCATCGCGTAATTTGGACTGATGTGTCCCTCCCTTCCGCATTTGAAACATATGATAGGTGGTCGTTTTCCTTCCTTAACAACAGGTGCTGGTCCTGACGTCTTTCCATCATCGTTAAATCTTCTCTTCTTAAAATTTCCACTCCTATTATCTTGGCCATGATTGCCACCGAAGTGGTTACCATTCTTGGCATGATAATTTCCCCCACGATGGTTATCATTGTTTCGATAGCCGTTGCCACTGGTACGATTATTATCGCGTTGTTGGTCGTTGCCTTTTGGTTATGCTGACTCATTATCGTGCTCCAATAACTGACCCCTATTAAGAATATCTGAATACAAACACACTTTATGAGAGATAAGATATTGACATATCTCGAGTTTCAAACCTCGTAGAAATATTCGCGTCATTCTCTCCTCATTATCAACTAAATGGGACGCAAACCGGGACAACTCGCAGCAAACTTGGCTTCGTCTTCTTACTACGGTCATGTTATTTTGCTCGACTTGATGAACTCTACCTCTTTCATGTGACCGAATACTTTCGGAAAGTACTTGTCGTTGAACAATTCTTGAAACTTCTCCCAAGTCATCTTCATGCGGCGAGGTTGAGTACGTTTATAAATTTCCACCAAGAATCGCCTCTTGCACGATATGAAGGTGGAAAAGGAACCTTTGCTCCTCGGAGCATCCCAGACATCAAATATCTTGCGATCTGCTTTATCCACGCCTCTCGCCTTAAGTGGTTTTGGCTTTCAAAAAACTCGTGGTCCCAGTTCCTAATCGCTTATGGTGACCGTCCAAGAGTTGCCAGTGTTTGCACCTGCGTTTTGGACAGGAGCCGCTCTTGCCTGATGTTTCATGAATTGCATAAAGCCTCTGAACATTTCATCATTCATCATTTGGTCAGTGTTGCTGTTTGCATGAGGATTGTCACCTTCCTGATGCACATTATCCTGGGTATTGATCGTTGGTGACTCAACGATCTCATGTGCTTCATTGTTGATCTCAATATTTTCAGATGTCATTTTCAAATAATGTCACAAAACAAGGGTTAATTGACATATCACATATTATCCCTATACTCTGACCGACCAATTAAATACCAAATAAACTTAGGTAGGTCATACTAATGAAGGAATTTCCGTCTCTCCCCCCTAGTTCTTGTCTCACATCTCGTACCAGGATCATATCCCTAAGCTTTGATACCAATCGTGATGCCCCCAAAATAGGTATACATCACCTATTCTCGTCGCCAAATACATGGTATGTAATACAAATACAATCTTAAATATACAACATAAGTCGTGAGTTTTAATACAAATATTGTCTTCTGGCGATGATTCAAACTCAAAATAAGTCCTCAATACATTTATTATCACACTATTTCATAGAATAGTGAGGACTACTAATGCTATCATCTGGACCGTCACTCTATTCCCCGACTAGTCCCTGCTACGTTCTCATTTCCTGAAGAGAACAATGAAAGAAAAAGGGTGAGCTCAACTAGCCCAGTAAGAAATATTATGACTAAGATAATGCAAAATAAATTATCATTAGCCTTTAACAGTGTTAAACTGATACAATATAACAAACATCAAGTTTAACTGCAGCGGAATAAGCAATCCATTAAAAGAGTCAAGTAGAGAATAAAATCTACTATCTTTTATGATTTAAAAGGTTTTTCATCACTTTTATCACCGAGACTCGACAATAAATAATCCACATCATCCTCCGCACTACTGACCAAGGATAATCATTAGTATCACGACCACAAATTATCCATGCACTACGGGCCAAGGATATTCGTGTATTCATCAATGGTCATGATCATGCCAACAACTGTCCATCAATGCACTACGGGCCAATGAGGACTTTTACCACATCATTTATAACATTACGATCATGATTATACGCAATAATCCCTCGGTCATAATCATACCAAGTCCATCTATACTTTCTACAGCCACGAGATGACTTTCAACAAAATATAAACATGAGGATGATGACAATGATATAAGAATTCAATAAAACAAGTTCAAGAATTAATTTATCCAGGAACCAATAACGCCCAAATTGTCAACATGATAGTGCTTTGTGGAGTAAAATTCAAGAATGCTCAGAAGAATATTTCCACGAAAAGATACTGGATAAAGCGCAAATATCCAGGATATTCTACTAATTTTATGGAGTATAGAATCCAAAACTTTAACTAACTTAGTATAATAGAATATATGAAACTGCAAATAGATTTTCACCCGCCATGCGGTAATCCACGTATACAAATCATTTCCACAATTTAACAAGGAATGAATACAAAGAATCATTCACCATGCATGTGGTAATCCACATAGACAGGTTATTCCAATAGAATAATAAAGAATGGAATAACAGAAGAATTCACCATGCATGCGATAGATCGCACGAATAAGTTATTCCCAATGAATAATAAATAATGGAATCAGTCATGCGTAAACGCACGCATGTGATATTAAAACGAGAATAATAAAGAATGGAACCAGGTCATGCGTAAATGCACAGACATGATATTCCGATAGAATAATATAGAATGGAATAACAAAAGACTTCACCAGGCATGCGATAGACCACACGCATGTTATTCCAATGAGAATCATAAAGAATGGAATAACGTAAGAATTTCACCATGTATGCGGTATCTTGATAGGCGAGTTATTCCAACATAATAATAAAGAATGGAATAACGAAGAATTTCACCATGTATGCGGTATTGACATAGACAAGTTATTCCAACATAATAATAAAGAATGGAATAATGTAGAAGAATTTCACCATATATGCAAGATTGCCATGATGTAGACAAGTTATTCCAACATAATGATAAAGAATGGAATAACGTAAGAATTTCACCAAGTATAGGGTAGCCCACGTATCTGAGTTATTCCAACGAATAATAAAGAATAGAATAACAGAAGTTCTCTTCATGAATACGAAAGAAATAATACCCCTTACCTTAGAAGAAACTGGATATAGGAGTAGTGAAGTAGCATAATACTTTTCTTCTTTCTCTCTATAGTTTCTCTCTCTAGAGTTTTTAGTGAATTCGTAAGAAATAATGAAGGAATGAGCTTCTATTTATAGAGAATGGACCTAATAGTAACTAATTCATGAACGGTCCAGTTGATTTACTTTTAAGCTAGACGGTCCATATTGATTTACTATGCAAAGATTAATAAATATTCTAATAAAATAAAATCTTTTAAATAAAATATAATATATTCTATTTATAATCTAACAAAACGAATAGCTTTATAAAAGTATTACATTTTTTATATAAAAAGATTTTACTATGCAAAATACTATGCAACACTATGCATAATAAAATATAATATATTCTATTTATAGTCTAATAAAACAAATAACTTTATAAAAGTATTCATTTTATATAAAAAAGATTTTACTATGCAAAATACTATGCGAGGCACTATATAACACTATGCATAATAAAATATAATATATTCTATTTATAGTCTAATAAAACAAATAACTTTATAAAAGTATTTTGTTTTATATAAAAAGATTTTACTATGCAAAATAATATGCATAATAGAATATAATATATTCTATTTATAGTCTAATAAAATAAATAACTTTATAAAAGTATTCTGCTTTTATATATAAAGCTTTTACATTTTATTACATTAATAATACTAATAAAACAAATTATATATATATAATATATATATATATATAAAACTTCCGTGACTTCATAAAAAGACACCTCAATATATTTAACAACATTTATCATCAGTATTATAATTCACAATATTAATCGACCAGGTCGTTCCCAAGAAAAAGGGGCTTTCCAATAAGGATTGATGACCTCGCATTGATGACCTGTTTGACCAGTTGCAAGAAACACAATTCTTTTCAAAGATCGATCTTCATTCTAGATATCATCAAATTGAAGATTAAAACGAGGATATTCAAAGATCGCCTTGGGACTCCTAAGATTTAGCATTATGAATTCTTAGTCATGTCTTTTGGATTGACTAATGCTCTCTTTTTTCATGGATATAATGAACCGTGTATTTCAAGGAATATTTGGATCAGTTCATTGTTGTCTTTATTGATGACATCCTCATCTATTCCAACAGCCGTGAAGATTATGAACACCATTTGAAGCTGGTACTTCAAAGACTCGTGACAATAAGCTATATGCCAAGCTAAAGAAATGCGAGTTCTGGCTTAAGGAAGTAACATTCCTTGGGCACGTGGTGTCAAAACATGGAGTATCTGTTGACCGCGAAGATTGAAGCAATACAAAGTTAGGAACAACCAAAGTCGTTGATCAAAGTGCGTAGCTTTTGGGCTTAATTGGTTATTATCGGAGATTCGTGGAAGGATTTTCTTGAATCGCTACTCGTTAACTCACCGACTCGAAGATACAAAATTAAATATGGAGGGAGGAATGCGAGAAGAGTTTCCAGAGCTCAAGAGGAGACTCATTTCGCACATGTTCTAACAATACCATCCGATTCGGATGGATTTGTTATCTCTGATGATGCTTGAGCAAAGGGTTAGGATGTGTTCTCATGCAACATGGGAAAGTCATAGCCTATGCCTCGCGACAACTCAAAGAATATGAGAGGAATTATCCTACTCATGATCTGGAGTTGGCAGCAGTCGTTTTTGAGTTGAAAATCTGGAGACACTACCTATATGGGGAGAAAGTGGAGATTTATACGGATCATATAAGCCTCAAATATTTCTTCACCCAAAAGGAACTCAACATGCGGCAACGACGTTGGCTCGAGCTGTTGAAGGATTACAACCATAGCATTCAATATCATCCTGGAAAAGCAAACGTTGTAGCTGACGCATTGAGTAGAAGATCATATGCAGGTACGAGTGCAATGTTGTTAACACAAAGACCCATTTTGTACGACTTATAAAGGATGGAGATAGAGTTAAAGGCTCCAAGTACCCACGTGATGATACCAAAAATACGAGTAGAACCGACTTTAATCGATAAAGTGAAAGCTGCTCAAGCTACGGACCTGGGGCTGATGCGTATTACGAAGAAAGTGCAAGAAGGTGCTATTCCAGAAGCAGGAATCGATGAAGAAGGAATACTTCGAGTCAACTCCAGACTTTGCGTTCCTAACAATTCTGACTTGAAGCATAGAATCATGATAGAGGCACACAACACACCATTTGCAATCCATCCTGGGAGTACCAAAATGTATCATGATCTTCGACATACATTTTGGTGGAACAATTTAAAGAAAGAGATCACGGAGTTTATCTCGAGGTGTTTAACCTGTCAACGTGTAAAGGAAGAGCATCAAATGTCAAAGGGTCCATTGCAACCACTTGAGATTCCAAAATGGAAATGGGAACACATTACTATGGATTTCGTTACGGGTCTTCCCAAGGTTTCTCAAGGTATAGATGCAATTTGGGTTATTGTTGATAGATTAACCAAGTCTGCTAATTTCTTGCCTATACGTGAGACTTATTCCCTTGAACGTCTTGCTCATATGTATGTGAATGAGATTGTGAGATTGCATGGCATGCTAGTATCCATAGTTTCAGATCGTGACCCAAGATTCACTTCACGATTTTGGATTAGCTTGTAGAAAGCTATGGGCACGGATTTACGATTCAGTTCGGCATACCATCCTTAAACGGACGGACAATCAGAGAGGACTATTCAAACTCTTGAAGATCTATTAAGACTCTGTGTCCTAGACTTCAAAGGGAGTTGGGATAAGTATTTACCATTGGTGGAATTCTCCTACAACAACAGTTATCAGGCAAGTATAGGTATGGCTCCATTTGAAGCCTTGTATGGATGAAAGTGTCGCTCTCTAGTATGTTGGGATAAGGTGGGTGAAGCAACATTATTGGGACCAGAGTTGGTACGTATGACTACGGAAAAGATCCAAACGATTTGACAACGTATACAAACGGCACAGGATCGACAAAAGAGTTGTGTGGATCTTCATCGAAAGGACGTGAAATTTGGTATTGGGGATCATGTACTGTTACGTATTGCTCCATGGAAGGGAGTTACAAGATTCGGGAAGAGAAAAAAGCTCAATTCACGATTTATTGGTCCATTTCAGATTCTTGATCGAGTAGGAAATGTGGCCTATAGACTCGCGTTACCTCCAAGCATGTCTCATGTTCATAATATTTTTCACATATCTATGCTTCGTAAATATGTGAAAGACCCAAACCACATTATTGAGTTAGAACTAGACGAGATAGACGAAAATTTAACTTACGAGGAGGTACCTGTTAAGATATTGGATAGGAAAGAGCATGTCCTGCGTACCAAGGTTATACCACAAGTTAAGGTTTTGTGGAGGAACCATGCTATTGAAGAAATGACCTGGGAGTTGGAATCGGAAATGAAAGCGAGGTACCCTCACCTTTTCGAAACATCAGGTACGTACGTCAATTTTGAGGACAAAATTTCATAAGGAGGGGAGGTTGTATGACCCCAACTTATTATGAATAAAATTAATTTTTCTCTATTTATTATCTTGAAATAATAAGGAGTTAATTTGATATAATACTTTAGTTTTGGGTGAAATGTGTAAATTTTACAAAATAAGCAAGTGGTTATAAAATATTCATTTTTATCGGGAAATATTCGTTGGTCATGGAATATTCTTGTTGTCGGAGAATATTAAATGCGGCCGGCGCGACCCATTCGTGGGCCTCATAACAAAATAACTGCTTGGATGAAGAAAACGACAAGTTTGAGTTTTTATAAATAACAGTAGTTATTACCAATTAACAACATTGTTTGAATACTTGGATGGTTAAAATACGATGTCTGGCGTGGTTGCATAGTAGTAGCACATGGTATTGCATGATATTTTTAAATTATTGATTCTTACGTAGAAGGCACTACTCAATAATTATTACGATAATTATTGTTCAATATTTTATTTTATTGATTCAATAATTGTTGCGTTGATATTTTATATTATTGTTGTTTCAATAATTGTCAACATGACAATATTTCCCATTATCGGATCAAAATTAAATATTATTTGAATAATATTATTAGATAGCATTATTGGCAATGTCTAGAAAGTTACATCTAAAGAGAGGTTTGGTCACCTAATTGCACCAATGAAGGAAAAATCCTTATTGAAAGCCCCTCTTTCTTGAGAACCATTCGTTGTCATTATTGTGATTACAATAATATTATTTGTGAATAATTATTTATTGATTTATATGATAAGGAAATATTTATTTTATGTGGCTATTAATGTTGAGGTGTTTTATCAATATTTTTGTCTCGAATGGAGGTATTAAAAATCAAATCGAGTTTTCTTGAGATATATTGCGTGAATTATAATTTGTAATCTGACCGTTGGATCATTGTAATTTTTAGATATGTTATACATATATAAGTTGAGTATATGTCCACAAAATTTGAACCGTTAAAAATGAAGGTATGATTTGTTATGAATTTTAAGAGGTGACTGATTCAAAAATTATGTTATAAATAATTTTTGGTGGAAAATTCTAGAATTGAGTGGCCCCCACTTTTGATTGGTGAGAAATGTGCTCAAATTTTATTTCAAATGTGGTGGGTGGCAATAGTAGCGTAAAAAGCCATCAAGTAAAGCGGTCAAGTCTGCCTTGATATCTTAGCATTTTCCTATAAATAGGTGCTTAGGTTAAAATTGAAAATCATACCAGAAACATAAGCTTTCTCTCTTTCTCTCTCTATATTATCGAGCGTATTTTGTGAGTATTTAGATCCTTTGAGAGTTGCTATTCAATTACAAGTTTCATTCAAAGATCATATCCGAGGCCTTTCATTAAGAAATCTTGTTTCTTTGAAGTAAGGGATGTTATTTTCTTCTTAAATGATATTATTTTCTTCAATATCATTATGTTGAGATATTGTTATGAATTTTATTGTGGAATTTCTACCTTTTTATGTCGGAGTTACTATTCACGTATACGACACTATTCACGTATACGACACTATTCACAAATACGGCACTATTCACCGAAAAATAAAATTTTCTCTTTTTCGTCCCAGATATCTTTTATGGTTACTATTTTTGATTGTATCCATGTTTTGATCTTTATTTTTGAATTCTACTTCACACTTGGTTATTATAGAGTATTATTGAATTTGGATAAACTGAAATATGAATCCCTAATAATTGTCCTTCTGTCTTACAGGATTCGTTTTCTAAAATGTTTTTCATCATCCTCAGTCCTTAATGGTGATACTTGATGAATATCTTTGGCCTGTAGTGCAAAGATGAATGATTACCTGATGAATATCTTTGGCGTAGTGCAAAAGATGAGCAGTGTTGAGATGAACATAATGCAATTGGTGATACAAATGAATATCTTTGGCACCATAGTGCAAAGATGTATATTGATTGATGTTACAGAGATAAAATATTGATGATGGACTTTTAAATTCATATATGATAGTAGATTTCATTCTCTACTTAACTCTTCTAATGAATTGTTGTTTCCGCTGCAGTTATTGATCTAAAACTTGTTGTCTATTATATTCTATCAAATTTTTCCCTGTTGAAGACTAAGGATAATTTGTTGTATATTATCTTAGTCATAATATTCTTTACTAGGCTAGTTGAGCTCACCCTTTTCCTTTTTTTCCATTTTTCTTCTCAGGAAGCGAGAACATAGCGGGAAGTAGTCGGGGTGTGGAATGATGGTTCTAGACAGTTGTTTAGCAGTTCTCACTATTTTGTAAAATAGTGTGTCAATAAATGTAATGAAAACTTTATCTGGGTGTGGATATTGTCTAGAAGACAATAATTATATTTAAACTCACAGTATGTATTGTCGTATTTTGCACGATAATTGTAATAATAATGTTGTAGTTATTTTCTGTACCATGTATTTGGCGACTCAGAATGGGTGATGTATATCTATTTTGGGAGCGTCACACTTTCTAATAAAGATTTCTCCTTACTGGCGCGCAATTAGGTGACCAAACATCTCCTTAGACAGAATTTTCTAGACATTGCCAATAATGCTATCTAATAATATTATTCAAATAATATGAATTATTGATCTGATAATGGAAAATACTGTGTAGTGATAATTATTGAAACAACAATAATATAAAATATCAATGTAGCAATTATTGAATTAATAGAATAAAATATTGAACAGTAATTACTGTAACAATTATTGAGTAGTGCCTTCTTACGTAAGAATCAATAATTGGTACAATACCGCGTAATACTGTGTTTTAACCACCGGGTATTCCAACAGTGTTAACGGTAACAACTACGCCGTTATTTATAAAAACTTATACTTGTCGTTTTCTTCATTAAATTGCTTTCCGTTATGGGGCCCACACAAGGCTGCGCCGTCGTACGAATATTCCCCAACAGTAAGAATATTCCACGACCAAACGAATATTCTCCGTCAACAATGAATATTTTATAACCACTTACTTATTTGAGATATTTGCGCATTTTACCCATAACTAACCATATTAATCAAATCAACCCTTACTATTTTAAAATAATAAATAGAGAAAATTCAATTTCATTTATAATAAGTTGGGGTCTTACAATAATAATAATAATATTAATATTAATTTTTGGTATTTATTTGGTAAAAATCCAGATCTTGAATCGATGCACTGCATCGATAAATCGATTCGGATAGATACTAAAATTTGGCTAAATTAAATCTGGAATTCGGTTCGGTAGAGATTCTGGATTGCATATCCCTAATCCAAAGGAAGGGACATTGTGTGAAATGTCCCCGTAATAACATTATGAGTCCTGTTATATCTTGTTTTTAAGTCAAATTACAATTACGACGCATATCAATACATGAGATTGGATACAGTTATAAAATTGATTCACTGTATCAAATATATTATAAAAATATTACCGATTAAATTTATCAACGTAATTCATAATAAAAAAATCGAAATATAAAATTACAATATATATCACTTTCCTAACATTATTTTTAAAAAAACATTCTTTTATGTTCAATATGGGAATGAGTGTATTTTATATATTTCTTCCGTCTTTAATAGAATAAGTAAAATATATTTTTCACATATACTATGAAAAATATTTAAAAAAAAAGAAGCAAGAAAATAAATAAAAAATTATTTTGTCCTTATAAGTTTCACATTATTACATAAAGTGAAGAATAAATATATTTACTGTTCAATCGCAATCAAAAATTTTATTTGTTTAATAACAATTTAAGCACAATTTATTTAATTCCCAAAAGCGGTGTTTGGGTCCTACCACAATGCACCAAAAATAACGAGGCGTGTTTACATACCCAAACGTTATGAATGCTACCGTTTTAAACGCTACAAGTGTTAGTAGTTGAGCAAGTGCATTTGGAACGATAAACACATTTGAAATTTTATTTATTTAAAAATAATTTATTTAAATATAACTTACTTAATTTATAAATATGATATTTAATGTTCAAAAATAACGTGCCAAAATTAATATAATCTATTTTATTCATGTAAAAATAAACGAACATACCTAAAATTTTAAATTGTTGTGATTTATGTCATTTGAAAGTAACACATCTATCCTATCCTTACACAAAAAGGTCTCACTTGTAACATTTTTATAAATATTAAAAATAATTTTCATTACATATACTTTAAAAAGAATAAGCTATTATAACTTAATATCGATGGAATTATATTAAAATTATGATACTATCGCATTACACTGCTCTTTATGAGATAAACACTAAGATCTTATTAAGGCCCTATTCGGGAATAATTTATAATTTATTATTAAGGTGTTTAGTAATCATTTATTTTTTAACTTATAAGTTAAGTTTTAAGTCAAAAAAATAAATAATTAATTATGACTTATTTAAAAATGACTTATAAATCATTTTAAAATAAGTTAGTTTGACCAAAGGTAATGTATATTTTGCCCCTCTTTTTATTAATATCCTTTTTAGTAATCTTTATATTTATTTTAACTTATAAGTTATTATGAATCGAAAACCTTTATAACTTATTTTTTGACTTATAAATTAAATTGTTGCCGAACATTTTTATTTATAATCACAACTTAGAAGTGAACTTATAATTTAACCTATAAATCATTTCCGAACAGTTCCTTATATTTAAAAATTTTTGAAATTTGCAAGACGAGTCTTTTGTGATCTTCTATTATATTTACATCATATTTAATTTTTCTAAGTGGGTCCCAATTATTAAAGTTTCCTTGAAAATGGAATAATAAATTTTTTTGATTCGAATATAAAATTTTGTTATGTTTTGTTTTTTTTTTAATCGACGGGCTTTCTGGCATTTATAAACAGGCTACTGACTCTAATTAATGTTCTCTCTCTGTTTCTCATTTTAGTGTTTTTCCCTACTTTCTTTTTCTTTCTCTTTCTCATTTTAGTGGAAACTATTTTTACCTCTTACATAAATAATAATGTGCATCTCTACCATTTATACAATTTATTTTGCTTAATTATTTAATATTAATTCATCAAATTTATTTTTTTACTAATTTAATAAAATTAAAAAAGTTTAAAAAATTACCACGTAGACAACTTATAATCAACTTACCCTTTTGAAACGTTACTTGCCTTAATAATGGTAACATGATAGTCACTCCGTCCGAATTTATTTGTTTTACTTTCCTTTTTGGATTGTCCAAATTTATTCATCCTTTTTTGTTTAATATTATTTTTAACATTACTTTTCAAAATTATCCTTATTTAACTTTTTAAAAATCATATTTTTTTCAATAATTTTTAAAAATTAAATAAGGATAATTTTGAAAAATAATGTTAAAAATAGCATTAAACAAAAAAAAAGGATGAATAAATTTGGACAATCCAAACAGAAAATTAAGACAAATTAATTTGGATGGAGGGAGTATTATGTTACCATTATTAAGACAAGTAACTTTTGTAAAGGGTAAATTGTTTATAAGCTGTCTAAGTGGCAATTTTTAAAACTATTTTGATTTTTTTAAATATGTAAAATAATAAATTTGATGAATTAATATTAAATATTTAAACAAAATAAATGGTAGAGATGCACATTATCATTTATGTAAGAGGAAAAATAATTTCCCATTAAAATAAAAAAGAGAGGGAAAATACTAAAATGAGACGGAGAAAAAGAAAGGAGTATGTAGAGTTGGACTTGGGGTACGTATAGATTTACTCATGTTCTAACTTTATCTATGGGAGTTGTTATATTGAAGTGAACTTCATGGTAGAATTATTTAAATGCTTAATGCACGGTCTGGATAAAATGAATTTAAAGGGTAATCTTTTTCGCTTGCATGCCATTAACACTGTGATTAATCGTAAAAATAAACTTACCATAAAATTTATTAAAAACTCACTTTATAGTATTTCAATTCAACTATTCAGTTCGATAAATGGTTAGTGGGGGATACATACCTAACCTATATATTACATAGTTTCAACAGAAATAAAAAAATATTGTAACGTCTCACCAAATTTATTATAGTTCTCTCTTTGCAACTAATTAACTATTTTATTGTATTTAATATTTGTCTCATCCACACATATTACACTCTCTTTGCCTTAAAATTAAGTAATATTACCGTGTTTATAATTTAGATACCTGTTGGATATCTTCCGATATCTCAAAAATAAATCTTCTACTATATATGATCATAAATTTATGTCGATATTAAATACTGACATATATACATACAAAGGATAAAAGAAAATAAAAAAAAGACTTGCATATTATTTTTCTGTCTTATTACTTATTGTTCTACGTTAATCGCAATCTAAATTTGACATAAATTTAATCAAAGTAAATTATTTTCTCAAAAACAATGTTCAAAGTAATATTAATTCTTATGGTGTTCTTATTATTTAAGGTAAGTAAGATATGCTTTGTTACAATTTTCATTTAATACATAATATATAATAAATATTTTACTATAATCTCCCTTTTGTAAAGTCTATAAGAAGCATATTAGAAAGTGAAGCAAGAATCCTCAAAAGCAAATAAACAAGAAAAAAAGATGAGTTTAGGGAAGTTTATCATTGTAAGTCTAATTGTTGTGGCCACATTTGCATCTTTTGCTAGTAGCACAGGTAAATTACCCCCTCCCCCCCTTAACTCTATTTATCTTTTATGTATATTATTATATGGCTACTCATATTCTCAGAGTAAAAATGATATTGTTGACATATATATTTGTTGGGTTTGGAGCGATTTGGAGCTTCGAATGTCCAAACTCTTTGCACCGCGTTAATTTTGGCGCTTTGCGTTTGGACTCCAAATTATGCGTCGATGAGTTAAATAAGTTGCGTTTGAAATACATTGTTCTTAGATGAATAAGATTCTCAAATGCGGTTACTACATTTAAAACGCTTCAAACGCGAATAAATGAACAAACACGTATGAAATGTCTTTATTTATTTTTATTTTTAGCTATATAACACCATTATTTTCATGTGCAACAACAGGAGAAGAAAGGAAATTATGCAGTGGGCCATGTAGGCCAGCCATTGATCCAGTGCTTTGCAACTATGATTGCACATTTCACGGTTGGGACAAAGGGTATTGTTTTGGTCCACCAGGATATCAACGTTGTTGTTGTCTTTCCGGTTGAGCCGGAAGTTCACTAGTCTTTGGCTAAGACTAACCCATCTTCTTGAAAATGTTTGAAGAGATCATGCCTAAATTCTTTCATCACATATAATTTATTCATGATTTTTAATATATTTACAGTTCAGTATATTTCAATCATTTTAAATTATTTAAAAAAATAAAATAACTGAACCGAGTTTCGACAAGTACAATTGTTCTATTGCTTTTTATTATGTGAATGGGTTGTTTCATCCCTAATATTGAAGTTCAATATAAGTACAATATTTTCTCTAATATTTTCAGTAGTCAATAAATTACATATCTTTGCTGAGCCTATAGACCTAAAAGGATGCTCCGAGAATAATCTCCTCAAGTCTTCATGCTTAACAATCAAGTGTCCATTTTTTATATGAACTCATAAAACTTAAGTTGCTTAGTTATGTTTTTTATGCTTTAGATTATTGAAAGGCAGGCGCGCGCACACACATACACACACATATATATATATATCGTGCACACACACACACACGTATATTCTAGAACTATATAGACTCAAACCGTAGACCTTTTCGGTAAAATAGATCAAACTTATTATTATTAAAATACTGTTTTAAAGAACAAGATTTTAGACTTTTATTAAATGAGAGAGAAATTTACCATGATAAAAATACTAGAAATGCAAAATATATATATATATATATATATAGGGTATCCATCCACAGCAACCGGTTGTTGGGAGCAACCCCTTTTGGCCAAGCCGATAAAAAAATAAATAAATTTGTCTAAGGCCTAAGACAGGGTTGTAGCGGTGAGCCAAAAGTTGCTTCTCAACAACCTGTTCTTTGTGGATGGAATCCTATATATATATATATATATATATATATATATATATATATCTGGATCTTAAGTTTACCCTTTATCTAACATACTTTGCATACCCTCTTTTAGCGATGTGGACGGATGACGGTTTGGTCGTCATATATATATAGAACCGTTGTCTTAGCTTTTAATGACGGACAACATATAGCGACAGACAACATAAAGCGACAGACCAAACTTATAGCGACGGACCAAACTGTCGCCCGGTTCGTCACTAAAAAAAATAGTATACAAGGTATGTTGGATAAAGGGTATGATGTTAATCATATTCCACAATATTTTTATTGGTCAACTTATCTTGCTATTTGGGTCTATGCAAAGATGTTTTTTACATGCTCAATAAGATGAAATTTGACCAAAGAAAGAATATTTACATATTTTTTTTGATATTAAAATGTGCATATATGATATATTAATTAGATTATTAATTTCTTGATATTATAGTCATTAAGTAGTAGTGCTACAAAAAATTATGTATAAAGAGTAAGACACGTCTACCCTATAATAATAAAAATATGTAAAACATCACACGTTATAGATCTCACTTTCTATTTTTTATACTTTTTGTGAACAATTTTCTGTTTATAATTTGTATTTATAGCACTACTCAAATAAGAAGTGGGTTATGGTGTTCACCAGCTTTTTGACTACAATTGACCCATTTCTTCATTTAATCTACCGATTGAAGGGATTACGTTTGCGTTAGTTGACCACTTGTAATCTTTTTTATGAATTGTAACTGATCTACACATTTAATATATTTCAATATATGTGGACTGTTGTTTATTTTTTTTCTTTCAAAAATTTTAAAAAATAAATAGTTGACAGGATTGACAACTTTTTTATTTTTTGAAACATCTTTTTCGACTGAAATATATTGAATCTGTAAATATGTAATAAAAAAGAATACAAGTGATGAAAGAACACGAATATAATCCCTTCGAAAAAATTAACATATAAAATAAGAAATATTGTAGCCAAAAGCTAGTGAACCCCATAATTACTTCTGAAATACAAATATAAAAATATCAATAAAAATTACAGATATGACCAATTCTTCACCAACAAAAGTATACTTTTGCAGACTTCATTCCTTCACGATTTGATGAAATGCGCTGAACCCTTTTCTTCTCTGAGTTAATAAAGCCAGAAACTTTTCCAAAAAGAACAATGGGTAGCACTATAAACTTGTGAGAGCAATTGACTTTTCAGATTCGAAAACTCAGTTCTCAGACCACTATAAACTTTCAACTGTCTCTGTAATTTAGGAAATGAAAAGAAAAGGAAGAAACAGAAAAACTCTGTACAATGGACTAACTGGATCTCTCATTTCACAACCAATTACTTGAAATTTTTTGTTTCATTACATTTTGTCATTATATATATATAGAAAGTAATCAGGGTACCCCTCAACCCACAAAATGTGAAAGCTATATTTTTGGTCTAAGATAAAGAATACAAATGAATCTAGTAGCTCGGAATTTGAATACCTCTAGAGCTTTTGGAATTGTAGCAAACTCAAAATGCATGTATTGCGATTGTCCATCTGAACCTCTTTCATAAGCAGAAACTCGTGTCGTCACTGGTCTATACTTCAATATCATTTACAGAAGGCTTTATGAAACAAATATAGGAAATCCCACATAGCATAAATGGAATTCCAGAAGTAAGGATTCCCTTTTATTCTATTTGACCGAGTTATTCTCTGAACCGGCTATACAGCATGTACACCCGAAAGAACTACTTCAAAGAAGAAACCTGAAATATTGGAATTGAACAGGTTGAATGAATATACACGGGGCCATAGAAGAAAGCAAGGATCATCTATTTCATGACATGTATCAACACAAAAAAAAAGTGTATAATTAACAAACTCGAAAGTTCTTGCTGCTGCATAATAGATCATTGGCATATATTTACAAACTGCATTATATCACAACCTTATAACATCACTAATTTACTATCTACC
Source organism: Panax ginseng (assembly GCA_020205605.1). NCBI lineage: Eukaryota > Viridiplantae > Streptophyta > Magnoliopsida > Apiales > Araliaceae > Panax > Panax ginseng. Next base: position 83,500,793 of record CM035139.1, on the reverse strand, counting down.
ACTCTTTCCCCTTTTGAAATTTTGAAGACACTAAAATAATTGAAAAAGCTGTTGTCATCCATTATATATGTTTTAAAACTTTAGTAATTTAAAAGAGAATGCAATAAATTTATTAACTTTCTCAAAACAAATTATAAGACTTCATAATCTCTTTCTTTCTGTCGGGATGCTTTGGTGAAAATTTTCTTCTCAAGTCCTTTTATAGTGTTCGTTGGTATGGCTTGGACCCTTCTTTGAGTATACCACCTAACAAGCATTCAAATATGGCTTTTAGCCATGAGGTCAATAGCCTATGTTTGATAGGCATTGACTAACGTAATCACTTACATTACAACACTCTTCCTTGATTTCCTAATTAAGAAGATTATATCTCAAAACACCTTACTAATAAAAACTCGGTGGGAAAAAACTAGAGTTACTAGATACTCTCATCGACCTAGCGAACCGCGCATTGGTACTTGCATACCCAAACATGGTACTCTTACCTACCAATACTCTAAATTTAGCATACCGAATTTTTTTTATGTTATTTTACCTATAATTACACAAATATCAATGTTATGTTATAACATAGTATTGGATGCTCAACAATTAAAATGTTATAACATAGTATTGGATGCTCAAAAATTATATTTGTACTAAATAATTTATAAAACAAGATAAAACTTAGTTTTATTACATTTAGATTCTAAAGAATTCCTAACTATAAAAACTTATATATAAATACGCTAACGTATCACATTTTAACTATGTAACGTACCGCGTACTGAAACGAACCACGTTTCAAGTAACACTGGAATAAACTTAGTGAAGACAAAAAGAGTACATATCTTTTGCATAAATATATTATACCTTAAATGACTGTCTCATTAAAACTTTGTTAGGAAAAACTCATTGGGATAAAAACTATGATGAAGGAGAAAGAGTACAGTCTTCCCATGAAAAGAAATGCATTTTTCTTTAATGTAATATTGTGACAAGTCTTTGAGTTGACACATTCCAATCTTATTCCAAAGTTATGCAAATGTTTCAATCCATACCATGAACGTTGCAATTTGATTGAATATATGTGATGGAGTTTTTGATTCAACCATTTTCACTCCTTCAAGAATTCTCATGTAAATCTCACTCTCAAGTGAGCTATATAGATATGTTGTTACAAAATCCATCAGACATGTTTCCAAACCTTCCATGGTTGTCATACCTATTAGAAAACGAAAAATGACTCCATCCATCTCCATCCATCACTGGGAGTATGTACCTTGATAGTCGACACCAGGTCTATGAAAAACCTTGAGCTCCAAGTCAGATTTTGTATCTCACAACTTCATTTTTCTCATTTCGTTTTCATACAAATGATATTTGCTCCCAACCGGAGTAAACACAATGGTGTTTGAATTACTAGTCCAAATATTTCTCTTCAGTAGTGATCGTAGCTCAATTTGAATAGCACTTTTCCATTTTAGCCATTTTTTTTCCGGAACATTCTTCCACATTTAGTTATTCGGGATCCATGGAAGGAATCATAAAAAAAATTGATGTTATAGAGAAAACAAATATATTATCAATTTTGCTTCAATCCCGTATTTTTTCATCATGTACATAGTTTATTGATATCTCTTGATTTTCATCTCATCATTTTGTCTGGGAATACAAGTGGAGCTCTTACCATCTGAAATTTGTCCATCAATCCACATATACCGAAAAGTTTCTTAGTCTTCATATGAATAAGCTTAATCTTTGACTACTATGATGGTTGTTCAATATCTAGAAGTTGATGATCCATTTCGGCCCCAAGAAAGTGGAAAAGTCCTTGGACTTGAAATTTCATACCCAAGTGTAATAGGTGTTATCATCTATCTAACAAATTGCACACGACCAAATATTATTTATGTTGTTAACTTGCTAACAAGATAAGATTTTTCTCCAACTAAAAGACATTGGAATGGGATCAAGCACGTGACAAAATCTTCGTGGAAACAAAAATCTTGGGCATCACAATTGTAATATAAGTGATTACCTAAGTCGATGCCTATCAAATATAGGACATTGGCATCATGTTTAACAAGCCATATTTGAAGGTTTGTTAGGTGGCATGTCTCCTTTCTTTTGCTATAAATAGGCTTGCTCGGTGAAGGAAGATTGCACCGAAACATCCTTGCAGAAAGAAAGAGATAACAGTCCTATAATTTGTTTTAAGAAAGTTTAGTAAAATTATTACGTTCTCTTTTGAATCACTTCAATTCTATAACAATAGATTCATTAGTAGTTCAACATAATTCTTCACAAAAATCAACCTATCAAAGAATTTTATCTTTTCATTTGTTTGTGTTAAGTTCAAAGTGGGTATGAACGTTCGTCTTAACTCATAATAGGTCACAAAAAAGGACAATTGAGATTAATTTGGGTTAAATTCAAATAAGCCTGGGCCTCAGCGCGCCTCGGTTGCAACTTATTGAAGGCGCTTCACCATAGGCTAGGCGAAGCCTAACACTCCATCGCGCTGCACCTCAAGCTCGCCTTTAACAACTATGGCAATGATGTATCACTGAATAGGTTACAGTGGTACACATCTAAAACATTTGAAAATAATACAAAACATCCTCTAGTTTTTAGTTTCTTCGAGGGGATAAACAGAACCTATAATGATCTCTATTGTTGAATGTGATTCAAAAACATATCTAGACAGAACTGAACAACAAAAAGATAATTCAGCCGGCCCAACAACCAGGAATAAGGGTATGTTGATTTTTGTTATGATCTCGATGAGAAAAAATAAAACAAAACAATTCGAAATACCTCGAATTTTTTAGAACATGTCCGAGTCAAATAGCAATGATTCGAAGCACTTCTTTTTACACTATTTCGGAAACCCAAGGAATCAAAGACAGTATTTAATTGTTAGCACCGCATAAGAACATTCCTCCTAAAGTAGTTGTTAATACGGATAAGAAAAACTCTGTTATATCCATTTCTATACATTCAATGTACTACGGATAGAGGAATACAGTTCAACATAGTCAAATGCTCCCTTTATGGAGGATCTCCCAGATCACCTCAAAGCCCAAATTCTAGCCCATTGGGGTTTTCATAGAGCATCCAGAAAATGGTTGTAGAAGGGGGTTGTGGCAATGTGATCAACTCCTAAACATAAGAGCTCTTTGAATCCTATCATGTCATTGTAGCGTGGCCTTGTACTCCAATAACATAGTTCCGTACCTAAGGATTTTTTCTCCTAGATGGCACGGCGCCTATATGACACCCCTATGCTCATACTTTTGGAATTCCATGCATAGCTTTTATACTGTCTCTTTCCTTGTCACTCAATTTTGCTACTCTTCCTCTTGATTCATTAGTGGGTCAATACAATAACTAATTGTTCTCTCTCTCTCTCTCAATATGTTTGCAAGTATATGCATCTATTACCTGCAAAAAAGTTCAACGCATATGTTAATTACACTTCTAAGATTCAAAAAAGTTAGGATACTCTTTCTCGTCCTCAATTGGTACGTCATCCCAATTACTGAACATGGATGCACATCTAGTGTGTAAATAAACACAAACATATATGTACACACATTATCCAAAGTCTATACCACCTATCATTTCACGAGGATAGGACCCGGGGCTGTCCTTTCTTAAGGATATGAATTCTTCCACCTTTGATTGATTGGTAGACTTCGTGTACCCCTAAACTGCACCACTCTTTTATCTAACAAACTACTTCTTTTATCTCAAAAAATTAAAAATAATCCAAGTTATTCAATACCAACTCCGTTTGTGCCAGAACCCAACTAATCAACAACTACAGAAGCATTCTGTTCAATCTACTTTTCATATATTTCTTTTCTTACCTGCTATCCTTGGATCTAGGAAGCACGTTCACTTCTACAACGTTCACATGTCTGTGTTAGACCAACACATGTTAAACAGACACTTTCCGACACGTGTCTGGCACTTCTTTTTACTTGTACATAATTTTAAGTAGAATTATATGAGAAGAAAATGTCTGAAACTCAGTTTGGAGTCGGCATACATTTGCATAGACATGGTCAAGAAACCTGAGATATCTGAGGTGCTAGTGAAATATGGTGGACATCAAGCCCTAAATTTGGTTCAGTCCTCAAAAGCTAAAACTTCTCCTCGATCAGTCATCAATCATTTTTTTGTGGGGAGGGGTGGGGTGGGGTGGGGGGGGGGGGGGGAAGTAAAGCATGTCAGTTTACTTGAAGACTTGTAATCTGGTCAATGTCTTATTATGTTATCTATTCTTGACGATGTTATAGCCTTGGTGTTATTCCACAGTGAAGCAAAATTTATTTGTTAAGAGAAAAGTAGAACAGAGGGATGATAATGATGACCACGATCTTATTAACTATATGTTTGGATAACTATAACTATGAATGCACTAAGAGAATACTAACAATATTTTGAGTTTCAGTAACATACTCCTGTCTAACTTCATCTAGGAAGAAGCGGTTGCCTTTCATCAGGTCCTACATGATGACTAGCCTGAGAAATAAAGTGAATGAAAGCAAACATGATAATGCGTCGCAATCATAATTCGGCTGAAAACTTCGCAATATATAACATGATTCAAATATAAATATATGTACCTCCTCGTTTGCCCCTGCTGCCATATTTATGAAGGATGAATCCTTCGACCTGTCAAGGCAAAAAAAAAATATTGTACTCGATATGAAGGATGTGAATAGTCTTAAAATTTTAGACAAGGGAAATAGAAACATGTTGATTCTGTAAAAGAATTGAGTAAAAAGCTTTTATGCAGTGGCAAAAGGTTGCCAAAACAAGGATCAAAAAGTTACAAAATGAACCAAAAGTTATCTTGCAAGTTCATACTCATCAAATAAGGCTATCTTTAACATAATTAACAATTTTAATCAAAAAACAGCCTTTGGCTCAGTTGGTGTACTAGGCCCTTGCTATGCAAGTGGTTTTAGGTTCAACTCCCCCTCCCCCATGTTGTAACCTTGAAAAACAAGGACTTCAAAGTATCAAAATTTTATTTTAATAAAACACAGGTAATAGCAGATCAAATGTAAATACCAAAATAAAACACTTCAAAAGTTAAATTACTTACTAAACTCGTTATAGAAAGGAAAGAATTCTCCAAAAATCCCCATGAATTTATCACTAGTCAATACAGCATGGGGGAATGTCTAAATTAAAGTAACGGATAGATCAAACAAATACCTATGATTACTCTTTAGTTCTATTTGCTCCAACACACCATTTTTTTGTTCATCTTTGACTTTCGCAAGAGGTGAAAAGAACTGAGGAAAGAATGAAGCAAATGGTAAGTTTCAAAAACAAAATGGAAGTGGATAAAAGAGATAATAAAGATAATTCTCTTTGTTGTAGTATACCTGATGCATTGAAATAAAAACAACTGAAATTCCTAAGATAAAGTTAATAGTCAGAGTATGACCAAACAGCGCAGCAGATGCAATGCCTGTAAATATTGTGGCAACAGTGGACGAATACTTCTTCAAAATTGTATCTGCTTGCATCAAACGAAGCCCCCACATAAATAACAATATAACAAAAATGTAATATCACAAACAGTGATGCAATGACTAGAAATTAAACGTCAATCAAATAATGAAAATTACTGATTCTTATGATATTTTTAATCTGTAGAACATTGCATGATATTTGTTGGAAGGAGAAAAAAATCTTGAATTGCTAAGAAAATTAACTTCACCAGCATATTTGAAGAAAAAAGAGGATAGAATTCCTTGTGCTGCATTGTTTAATATCAGAAGCATAGTAGCTTTTGAATGTCCTTCCAAAATATTAAAGCTATCGGGACCTGAAATATTTAAAACATCAATATCAGGTCCAATTCAAAGTTTTATTTGGTGAATTTTCGATCTACGAGTAATAAATCATTGTTAAGCTTCTCCAGCATCTCATGTAAAGACGTTGGTTTCTAAACTACAAACCAATCAAATAAGATAAATCACATGAGCATTCAACACCTCTAAGGGTGTTGAAACGATTCTTGAATCTCACGACTTGCATCCCATTGATTTTCCACAATCACATTTGATAATAATTACCTCATCATTGTTAAAAAGCGCCACTTTAATATGAAAATTTAAGCATTGACTTAATTATAGTATATATATATATATATAATACTTGTGGTGCAGTCCAAATCAAAGCTATGGAATACACCGTCTCTGTTACAGAAACTTGAAAATCATATAATCACCATTGAGAAGATCAATTAGGTGATTATATTTATTTTGTTACAAAAAAGGGGATAAAATATAAAAGAAAAATGTGACTTTGAACTTCTAATCTATACGAGCGTACTACACTTACAACAGGCAACTGGAAGAAAATTGATTTTGGAGTACAAGATCTCTATAAACAGTAAATACTCACAGCCTTGGAAACTGCTGGAAAGCACTAGGGCCAGCACATGGAGTACCACAACCACAAACAAAAAAATGTGGATATCTCTTGCTAAATTTATTAGAATTCTAAATTTGAAAAGAAAAACACTGTTCTGGCCTACTTAGGCAAGTAGTTAGCTAAAAGAACTAGGCTCCTCCAAAGTCCAAACATGCACTCCTGTAAGATACAAACTATGTTAAAGCAATAGTTTTTGGCAACTATATCACAAAACAGGTTAAAATTAGATACAGGTCCCATCCATCAAATATTTGATATTACAATAAATCAAGTTACTTTTTGTGCAAAATCATTGCATTGGCAGGATTTGAACAGAGCTTTAGGTCAGTACCTTTATAAATGACAGTTCCAAGAATGCCTAGAAAGTTGAATATGGCACCATATCCATATAAAAACAAATTCTGGAAACAGAAAAAATAAATTAGAGTGTATCAGATACGAGAGAATGAGATATAAACATTGCTTGATACTCCTTTCGTCCCCAAAGGGCAAAAGGTGTCAAAAGCACACATATCACACAAATTAAGAAAAGTAAAAAGGAGAAAAGGTAAAATAAGTTCCAATTATACGTGGACCCTTTGTAAGTACACAAATGATACTGACATACTGTCTTTTTAAAGCTAATGGACCTCACTTACATATACTTTTGAAGGTAAATTAGTCTTTGTAAATATTTTATATATAACTTGTGTACTTTTAGACAGCCTTTAGTGGACAATCTTTCGAAATTATTGATATCCTTTGGAGGACGGAGGGAGTATATCACATTGAAGAGAAAAGTGATAGAAGAACTTTTAGAACGACACACTTCAAGGACTACACTCAAACTCAATGAATGGTTCAGAAACTCTAGAGCAGGTTGTGTTTGGTTCATAATTTACTAATTAAGAATATTAGATTTGATGATGAATAAATGAGCATTAGTTTAAATTTTGTTTAACGAGCATTGCCCTTTTGATGATCAATTGTAATATTTGTAAAAAGGACTTGCTATGTTTTGTCTAAATGAGTACTTGGATCCTAGAAATAAATGTATAGCATTTGATCCTTAGGAAAATCCTTAGTGAAGTTAGGATATCAACTGTATAGTGTAATTGTTGAGTCAATTGTTTCTGGAAAGCTCCTCAAGTAAAACTTCACTAAGAGCTTAATTGAAGAATGCTCAAGAGCATAGTACAAGAAGCAAAGAAAAGGAACAAGGAGTAGAGTCGAGCTTCGATAAAAGCTCCAAGCTTCGAGCACAATGCTCTACGGAGTCTACACTAAGAGTCGAGCTTACTCTACATCAAGCAGAAGGCTGAAACTTAGAACGGAACACTATATGCAAAGCATAATACTGATACTATGTTTTTGAGTTTTTAAAAGAAAAGAAAAGAATAGAAAACTTAAATTTGATGAGAAAAGAAAAGAATAGAACTCTATGTTTCTGAGTTTCTTTCATGTTGTTATTGAGTTTATAAAGGAAATGGAAAGAAAACTTAAATTCTACATTCAAAATACTATTTTATCATTATATTAGTTTTGGTATGTTTATAATGTGAAGGTTACAATAGGAATTACAAAAAAAGTTACTTAAGTTATATACTTTTTCTGTCCAAAAGTTTGGCAAGAAAAATGTCTAAGTTTTTCGTTCATTTCTTATCTTTTCCGTTCATTAAAAAACTCAGTAACAAAAGAATTGGATAGAAAACGCAAGTTTTTCGTTTATTTCTTTTCCGTCCTTTTTAAAACACAATAACACACTGTGCTGAGTAGAGTAAGTTGCTAAAAGCTTGAGTAGCAACTCAACTGCTGGAAACCAAACGGGAAGAAAATGACTAAAGGCTAAAGCAACAATGCTTTTCAGACTGACACATGCAGTTCATGGGGACGTATACCAACCTCAATCTCAATGGTCAAAATTTTATCCAAGGCGAAGAAGATTGAGCTAGTGGTATATAATCAAGTCCTCAACACAGAGATCAACATTTGACTGAACTAAATTAACTGAGCTACACTAATCATTCAATCATTCAAGAGCATTCAAAGCAAGATCTCTGAAGTAACATTCCTTAAGCATTAGAGTTCAATAATTTAAACTTGAGGAACATTCTCCTTTAACATTTACTAAGACCGAGAAACCAAACTCTAAACACAACCCTATGATAATAGCTTGATCCAACTGAGTGTAGATCTAGGCTATTTGTAGTGAGATTTTCTGTGTGAAAAATATTGTATCTGAGTGATATTTGTGTAAGATTTACAGTAAACCAAAAACTGTTGTGATTCTGTGTGAATTTTGGCCAGTGTTGTACCTTCATCGAGTGTGAAAAAGAGGGGAGTAGAAATCATTTGTTGATTTCGAACCTCTATTTTTATATCTCTTGCTTGCTTTATTGGTTATTTCTCTTTTATCAGCTGGGGTATTTTATTAACATTCTGTTGCAATATAAACGAAGTTTTTAATTCTAACTCATAACTATTTGAAAAAGCCTATTCAAACCCCCCCCCAGTCTTCGCCTTTGGGACCTAGCAGGTTGATCACAAAAGGATTAGGGTCATGTATCAGTAGAAAGATGACGAGTCATACTTCATAAACTTAAAATTTCCTGGTTCCCTAAACTGAACCTCTGAAAGTCTAACTCTGATAAGTAACACCATAGGGAAAAAGTAAGGAAGAGAAGGAAATCCCCTGTTATACTGCCATGCATTCCCATAATAAAACTGTTAAATATTTGCTTTCCGTCAAATGAATGAGATCTCAAACTTTATGTAGCATAAGCGTGGATAGGAAATAAAATTCATCTTCTTTGCATTTTTTCCAGTTTCCAGCCAAAACAATTTTAGAATGTTATGAATATCCTAATATTCCAGCCACAAGTTTGAAAATAATCACCCATGTACAGCTTGAAATACCAGTTGGTACTTGGTACCAGTGAATACAAGCCATTACCACCAGCGTTTAACAGCTTTCCTTTTATGTACAAGGACGTCCAACTTAAATGCCCTATCTCAGTATTGTTATTATTTTTTGTTGAGAAAGCTCATGGCAACAGTGAGATTAGAATAATTGAGATTTTAGGTAAAATTTTACATTTTGATGGTTACGAAAAGGTAAATAATATAGCTGTGTTATCAAATAACATTTCATTATTAAATTTTCAAACATAGACAAATTTTTAATCGGCAAAACTAAGTTTTTCAGCACTATACTTGGCAAGTTTTACTTAATACACCATTGAACTTTTAATTTTTTAATTACCCCAGTAAACTAATTAAAATAATAAAATTGGGTCATTCTGTTAAATTGATTGAACGGCTGTTAAATATTTTCTTACGTGGATTTGTAAAAGAAAAGGAAAAGGACGTGGCTTAGAGGGATCTATCATACGTGGAACCAAATCTCCGAACTACTCTCTCACCTCCACCCCTTTTCTCTCGCAATCAAATCCTTCACTAGCCGCTCGATCAAAGCTCGACTCCCTCAAATCCTCAATTTTTGAAATCTCCAATTCCCTTCATTGGTCTGAAAACCCCTTCTTACAAACACCGCCCCTCCCCAACCTCCACGCCACCCTCCACCGCATTCAAATCCTTTCCGACCAATGCACCGCCCCTCTTTTCCTGTCAGCAAACTCCTCATGCATAGTGACCTCGATCCGGCTCTCCAAACAGATTCACGACATCGATTTGCTACTCAGATCCGGCGTCCTCCGTCAATCCAACGCCATCGTATTGTCCCAACCGAGCCCGGGCTCTGAAGAAGGGGACTTGGGCTTCTTCATTTGCGACCTCTTCACCAGATTACAGATCGGAGGCATTGAATTCAAGAAAAAAACCATGGAGTCCCTCCTTCAACTCCTCGAAAACGCTGAAACAACCCCAAATTTGGTTGCCAAAGAAGGAAACATCTACTATCTAATTCACCTCCTTGATCTCAATGCTCATCTTTCCCTCCGGGAACAGGCGGTTTCAGTTGTGGCCATTCTCGCTTTTGCTACTGATCAGTCGAGAAAATGAATATTCGAAAAAGGCGCATTAGGTCCTTTATTACGAATTATCGAATCAAACTCAAAAGCTTCAAAGGAAAAGGCACTAATGGTGGTGGAATCAATTACAGTCGATCCCAATAACGCTTGGGCAATCTCTACATACGGAGGCGTCTCCACGTATGATAGACCCCTCTAAGCGACGTATTTTTCCTTTTCTTTTACAAATTTACGTAGGAAAAAATTTAACAGCTGCTCAATTAATTTAACAGAATGACCAAATTTTACTATTTTAATTAGTTTATTGGGGTAATTAAAAAAATTTAAAGTTCAATGGTGTATTAAGTAAAACTTGCCAAGTATAGTGGTGAAAAACTTAGTTTTGCCATTTTTAATCCTATAATATGCAAGTATACAAACGCTTGAGCTCAAATATATCCATCACCATCACACAGCAAAAATGTAGTCAGAGTCAAGAATGAAATCACCTGAAGGTAAATGCTTGTATCGTATTGGCTCTTTAGTGCATATTCATTGTAGACTGAAGCCAAAGATGGAACAGTCACCTGCACATTGAACTCCCAAGTAAGACTCCACCTCACAGAAACAAGTTTAATGAAGACCAGAAGATAAAAGAGACTAACTTCATAAAAGCTGCATGCATATTAAACAGTTTGCTCTTGTCACACATGAACACATCAACATTACTGAAAGAAAAAGTAAATCACTTACAAAGATACATGTATAAATATATGCACCCGTTGCAACTGGAAGACCCAAAGCAGATGTACCCTCAGGCAGGGAACGCATTTGGTTTATGCTAATGCCAATTAGCAAAAGAGCAAGAGCCTCCCACTGTAACATAACAATGAATCAGAATGTACTCGAAGTAAACTAAATATTTTAAATGTTAAGACCTTAAAATATTTATGACATTATGTGTGATTTGTTCGTACGGAATCTGTTAAAGAATTTGAATCATTATCTTAATCACACTTCACAGCTTAATAGCTCGAATAAGACCTTTTAGAATTTAGAACTGACCTGAATAACGGAAAACCGGCGTTTCATTATTATCTTTAACAAAATAGCAATTACCAAGACCTGCACTTTCGAAGTCCACAGTTAAATTAAGAGAATAAAACAAGAAGTTCAAGTCATGGAAATATTTGCAGAACAGAAAAAGGATAAATACCACAATTAGTAATATATACAATTTGAACAATCATAATAGAGAGTTTATATATAATATGGTGCTGAATCTCAGAACAATAAGATCCCTCAGGATCTATTCTCAAAACCCAAGTCTCAAATATACCAAAATTTTAGCTAGGCTGGAGCTATAGATCAATTTATTATGTAAACTCCAAAAAATTTCAAAATCTACTGTAGAAGTTGAACTTGTAACCAGCCAAAGCTTAAATAAAAGGGAATCAATTACATAAACACACAACAAGAAAGCTATTTCTCTAAGACCCCAAGAACAGTACTCTAGAAGGAAAAGGGAAAAAAACATAAACCTAAAGAAGGTAGTTGAACTTTGTGCCCTAATCCAACACTTCAACAATCACTTGAACATGAATCCTGTGATTTGCCAGCTGTGATAAATGGAATCTTCTAAAATCTAGAGTACCCATGTCGACATGACACAATACAACAAAGTTTGGTGGAAAATGAACCAAAAAGTTCTAAAAATAGGCATGTCTGTGTCGTGTCCTTTTTAAGGATCCTTCTTGGGGTTGTCGAGTCCATGTACCATAGTAAGCCATATCCGACAACAGACAGGAACTGAGAAAATCAGTGCGCAAGTACTAATCCTCGCACATAATGCATTAGTAGAAGATAGTAAGGACTATATGGATCGACTCTAAAAACCAAAGCCTCGAATGTGTATGAAACCTCTAGCTGGGGTAGAGCTATAGATCAATCTGCTATGTCCTCTAGATGGGGTTGAGTTATAGATCAATCTATTATGTCTTCTCCCAAAAGTTTAAAATCTACTTTAGATGACGCACTTCTATCACTCAAGCCTCGTCGGAAAAGACAATCAAAATCATTCTACATAAACCCACAACAAACAGCCATTTCTTAAAGACCCCAAGAACATCACTCTGAAAGGACTAAAAGAAATTAAGCCTAAGATTTTAGTGATGGAAAGAAAAGAAATTACTAACATAAAAGAAAAGAAATTACTAACATATGTGTAGGACAAGAAGTCCTCCTAAGGGAAAAATGAAAGAAATGAAAAATAACAATTGGAAAACAATCTAAGCATTAGTAAATCACTAACCGCCAATATATAGGAAGGTCTAACATCAAATGTCTCGAAAAACTCCCAAAGGAACGACTCAAAGAGAAAAGCAAAGACTCACTCTGTTATATTCCTAATCCATTTCCATTAGCTTCACATATTTGGAAAGTCAAGATCTATTCCAAATCAAGACTTTTTGCGTTCTCTGGTTTTTGGTTCTGCATTCCTATTGCTTGGGGCTTGTGGAGCTCTCTCTTTAGAGAATTAGAGTGTTAGGAGAGGAGTAGGTGTGCCCTATTTCGGTGGAAAGTATGCACTTCTGGATTTGTTTTCTTTAGTCTGGTAATGATGGATTTCTTAATCTCCCCTTTCTTGTATTCTTTCTTTTCTATTTTAATAGATTTTTCTTGTATCGAAAAAAAAAACACTTTATCTGCAAAGCAAATTTATATTCATTGTATCCTATCGCCCCATAGAATGGCAACAAACACAACTTTCAAAGAACTATCCTATCATTAATACTGCCAAAACCCCTGCTGCTCTAGGAAGGAGAAGATCTTCCTCAGAACACGCTCCGGCATTCACCTAGAACTCTAAAGTAATAACACCACAACCACCAAGCTATCAGACTGTGAACAAACAAACAAATGCAAATGAGACTTACTATCCTACAAACACAAAACATATTTAGAGGGATAAAGATTTGTAAGGCCTACGCTTTTGATGTGTGTCGTTAGTGTTAAGCCGACAAAGCTTCAAGGACAACAAGAAAGCCTTAATTTTCAAGGAAACCTCAGTTTTCCAAATGTACAAGGCTAGAGACAAATGATGAACTCAACGATAACCTAGTAAGTGGACAAAGAACAACAATAGAATATTTCCAATGGATCAAAACACCACACACCCCTATACAAGGAGTGAGGAAAGAGGTTGCATTAAGAAGTTTAATAAGTAAAGGGAATTCATCTGCATTCAAATTGTAGAAAAAAATGAAAATTACATGAAACTATTTCATCCATCCAAACATAGAGATGGGCAAATTGTGCTCGGATGAGAGGTAATATAGACAAGGAAAAGCTAAAGAGATAGAGGAATCCCCAATACAAATATCCTCCCAAAACCAAATATGGATGTCATTACCAACTCGAAACCATACAAGAAACTGAAAGGCAGTGTACCCTTGATAAATTTCCAAGGACTGGAATGAAAACACAAGGACATGGATTCTAATAAGATATTGCTAAAACAATCAATAAAGTAAACAAATTATAGCTACTTCTAGAATTTTATTTTACTTCCATGGGATTAGAAAGCCTTCTATATTGCTCCAACCAAGTCTCTCTGGCAAATATAATACTCTCCCAACGCACCAAATAATCAAGCAGCATAACGGATATCAAAGGTTGTAATTGGGTTCTATATAGGTTTTAGGTTCAGCAATATGATGCATTGTTAATTCTGATACACTTGAGAATGCAACGTGTCAAAAAAAATAAACAAAAAGCCATCACCAAAACAATCAGTACATATGAGCAAGCTATGAAATTTAAAAGCCCAAAAAGCCATAAAATCAAAACATACCTTTAGATTGCTCAGCATCTTCACAGTTGCAGGATTGAAGTAGAGCTGCACAGAAAGTTCTGAGTTAAATAACTGTGTGGTTGACATTAGAACTCCAATATCAAATTAAAATTCAACTGATTCAATTGATGATTTCAAAGGATGAATAATCAGACATAGATGACGAAAAGCCCAACCACCTAGGCGATGACTTAACAATTCCCAGGATAGAAGCCTAGGAGTCTTGGCAGTTGCCTGATATATCTGTCCTACAAAATGATTTGACACATGTAATGTGTTTATTGTTTCAGAACAAAGTAACCTGACATACATTTACCAATGAGTTTATTACATAGATGTGGTGAGATGAAGCACTTTCACTAGTAGCGCTGTTGGAAAATTTGCTTTCATGAAAGTCATAGAAAGTGTGGTAAATAAATTTTGAAAAAGCACTTCATAAAACTATTTTGTTAATTTTATAACTTGTCCAGAAAAAGCGTAGGTTAACAAGTTGGAAAATAAACACTTCGAAAAGCACAAAATTTTCCTCCCCAAATTGCTTTTGAACCTAAATCCTTTATTGGTAAAAGCACTTTTTTATGTTACAAACACTCCCAAACCCAAAATTTTATGATAGTGTACTTTTTTTTCAGTTTTGTAGGAATTTGGAGCAAGTGTCATGCTGAACTGTTTAGAGGGAAATTCTTATCTTTTAAGTTGTTAAGGGATGGGGATTATTTTTCTTACTTCCCTTTGGAGTTCTACTATGTGGGCTTTTAGGGGTATTTTTGTGACTTGGTAGAGATTGGAGTGCTGCACTTTTTCTAAGTGCTCTTCTGGTTTTTAGTATAGTGAGGGTGGACTTCATTTTTTTTAGATAAAAGAAGAAATTTAATTAAATGAAAAAGAAAGTACAGGAGAAGAGGACAAGGAGTCCTCCAATGAAAATAAACAAGGAAAATAAACAAAAACTAATTAAGGACTTGCCACTAAACCCTATGAACAACTGAAATAGCAACTCCTTTAAAAGCTCCCATAGCCAAAGAATGACGCTAGAAATGGAACTCTTTATCATAGATAAGCATTATTGAAAATTCTAGCATTTCTCTCTTTTTTATAATAATATTTCTACTTTTATCAAAACAAAAATGCTTTTAATAAGATATACTTACATCCACGTAGTTGCTGACAAATTTTGAGACAGGTTTTTTTATATTCGAGTCATAATATGATGATTCTTGCCTTGAGTAAGTCAACTGAAATCTCCGTATTCAATTCAAGTTTAGTATTTTTCTTCATGGAGACTAAAACAGGGTGTTTATAACTCTTAATACATTTTGTTGGTTCTCAAAATTCTTAATTTTTATTCTTCTATTTAATGCTATAAGTTATAAATCTAACTAGAAAGTGTATGCAAGTGCACACGGCCAAACCCAGAAGTTACAATAAACTTTTGGACTTCTGATAAATCGTGTAGGCACAAGGCATCTGGAAGTGGATGTTTACAACAAATTCTTTTATCTTAAACTTTATAGTCCATACAGTCACAAATATTCTCTGGAAACATATGCACATAGCAGGAAAAAAATGAAAACAAACTGCACCTGCATGGTGAACTTTAGATAGTTATTGATAGCATAGAGAAACGCTGGAACGGCAAGAAGAACATTGTTGCGAGCTGCCTGCACATAATTCAAAAGATTTTTAGGACAAGAGGCCATCAACCAGTCCCATTGTGATTAAGGAAAATACAAAGAATAGTCTATATTGATTTCAAAGGGGTAAAGGTAAAGTCATCACTCTCAATAGAATTCATAGAGTCAAATATGATACCTAACTGTTGAGAAAATTGTTTTCAAAAAAGTAAAGGAAAATGAAGCACCTCAAGAAGCTGCCTTAGACTTCTAGAGTGGTAAAGCATAACAATTTCAAATCAATATCGAGGATACCCATCAATTACCAACTGCCCTAACTGAAGCATTTAGATTCCAAAATAGTTATTCGATAACCTTCATGGAAACAATCACCTATATCCATGAAAAAGCTATGCAAAGACGGGCTATGACCACAACAAGATCTCGAACGGGTAAGACATAAATTTTGTGACACACATATAGCCAAGTTCAAACTCTCAATAATAAAATGACTTGTAGGCCTAATTAAATTTGGAGATCACTTTTAATATTGACAAACATATGGTATGGCCAGAGGCACAAAGAAGAAGGATTTTTGATATCATAAACTCAATTACATTATATGCATGTTAGACACCAACACCTGAGTCTCATTCCTTAGTAATAACTAACGTGAGACTTATATCCAATTTGGAAAGAAAAAAAAAAAAAAAAAGCAAAATAATATCAGCATCTTGGCAAGGAACTTATCTCAAGTCACAGCATATACCTCCATCTAATCTGTATGATGCCAAGGTATCTTTACAAATGGCAAATAATTACAGATAATTACTAGATATTTTCTTGCACGTAGAACTTAAGTTCTCCTTTTTGACTATCAGAATTGGATTGGTATTCAGCTTAACCAATTGAAAATCACGGAATATAATAAATTTTTTGGTGCATAAAGAGTGTAAAAGTTTGGTATTTCAAGTCAAAGAGAATGGATGAAAGGTCGATCATCTTCTTGAGCATTAGAAAGAGAGACAAATTATGGTCGCTCTTGTTGACTCTATTTTGGATCATAGTCACTGCCATGCTCAGTACTGAGGTGTTTGAAACTTGAAATGAGTAGTCTACAATGAGCTACCTCAGCAGCACCATTCTATGGCTTCAGAATAGCATGCATAAGGAGTGCAGAGTGCAGTAAGCAAATGCTTGATGGAGAGAGCTGCCATCCACAACTTGAAGCATGCATTTTCAGCTTCCTTTTTCTTTCCTGTTCTTGACTTTTATTTTTTCTGTTTCTTCCTGTTCTTATCTTTTCTTTTGTTTATGCCTTTGGTTTTCAGCTCACAGGGCGTGTGGATGTGTTTTAACATTTCACTGACTTCCTAAGTAAGCTACATTTTGTCTTTATCTGGGATTGCACTTCTATATTCGATACATCTACTTGCCTGCTTCTTGGAGGGCTTAGTTATAGTTGGAAGAAAAAAAAACTAAGGAATCTTGTCTATACATGTACATAGTAGATTGAAAAAGTAATACAGCTATCCAAAAAGTGTATAACAGGGTGAAACTATAGATTACATACACCCAGAAGAAAATATATACCTCCTTCACTCTTCCTAGCATACTAACTACCAGACCAAGTACTAACATAACCAACACTGCAGTACCATAAATAAAAGTTGGTAAAATTACAAATTCCTATTTAGAAAGGACTTTATTGTTGTGCATGCACTTGCAAACTTGAACCGCTTGAGGATTTCAATAGAAACATGTACCCTAGTATAGCCATGTTGTCCTACATATTAAAATTTAACAAATATCGACATTCATGAGTCATGACAAGCATGTATGTAAGTAAGAACAAACCTGAACAAACGTAGAGATTGAGAGAAGTGGCTTCTCACCAACTTTCTGATGCCTAGCCTGCAAATCATAACCAAATGTCAACACTTCCATCCAAGTTTGTACCAAGCAATCATGTAAATAAAAAAATAACACAAAAACTCGTATACACATTCTCGGAAGTCACCATGATAGCTGGTATGTTACTCTTATTTCTTCCATTGAATATCAGTTGCAACGCATCTTCTAATATATTATATTATTTACTCTGCAATATCCACATGACTACATAAACAAGCTTCCCCCCCAAAAAAACCCCAAAAAAAAAAAAAAAAAAAAAATGAAATGACAAAAAAAGATGCATTTTTCGTCAAAAGAGGGGAGGCAAAAAGTTAAATGTACCTGAATCAAAAGCATAACAATTGCAAAGAGAACCTTCGCAACCTCTGTTAAAAAGTTAACGCTGACGGGACTAAACTTGAAACTTCCATCCACCTTGGACATAAAAACCAATATAGGCTGCACGAGTAACAAGAAAAATTGCAAGTTATTGTAATTTTGATGTTTTAGAGATAAAATAGATGTATTGAACATTGTTGTTATATTATTACAAAGAGTACTAAAGCCTTATATATATATAAGATACTAGTTGAGTAGTTGTCAAGTATGTGTGGGCGCCAAACATACTTGGTGACCAAGTAATAATAATAATATACTCTAATATTCTACCTCAAATTGGAAGTATCATGACTTACAACTTGTTACATAATAAAAAAAGACTCATAAATAATTACGAGGACTTCTTGCCTAATAATAATATATACTAATACTCCCCCTCAAGTTGGAAGACTTACAACTTGTTACATAACATAATTTTAAAAATAAAAGACTCAAAAAAACTACGAAGATTGAGGCCCTCTTCAATTGCATAGAAAAAAAAGATTGAATTTTTTTACGTCCAAAATTAAATTTATCACCCTCGATGTATAAAGTTCACACATCCACTTTTCAAGGATATCATGTGCCGGCAATAACGGAGAATACTCGTCTCCCATAACAAATGTGAAGGACTATCATTCAAAAACAACTACGAAGGACTCTTTGCCTTACTAAAATAACGGAGGACTCTCTAGCCTCCCACAAAATCGAAAAACACATTCCTTCCTGAAATCTCTTCCCCATGTAATCGTTACTTTATAATCAACTATCCACTTACATGCATATTCAACCAGAGAAATAACTACCGAGGACAAATTATTTTTGTTTCACCACAAAAACAAACCTCTATGAATTTTTATTTTGTTTTCTCTAAATACAAAAAAAAAACTGCAAGAAGAAAAGATACCTGCCGCCAGCTATGTGCTCGGCGGAGGAAGCAAGACTTCTAGTGGGCCTCCCAAGATCAAACTAGCTCTGATACTATGTTAGAGATAAAATAGATGTATTCAACAATAATATTGTTGTTATCTTATTACAAAGAGTAATAAAGCCTTATATATATAAGCTACTGCCAAGTATGTGTGGGCTCCACGTACTTGGTGATCAAGTAATAATAATAATATACTTTAATAATACCAAATACATGTCACTAAAACATGTTCCACTTTGCAATGTGCAACCAAACAACAATTAGAAGTTTCAAACAAACAAATGTTAAATACGTAATACTCCCTAGGTGGCATCACTTCTTTTAGTGAGTGACACAATTTTAAGGTGTATCAAAAGCATATTTATACATTATATTTTTAGTATATTCAAATGATATATGTACTCCATGTCAAGCACTACATAATGAGTTACGCAAGTTTACTATTATGTACCAGCTTATAACAAAAAAAAATTGTTTATTTTACTAGTGCAACTCCTAATCTTGGAAATGCTCGTTAAAAGTACCAATACAAATTTAATACTCTTTTGAGGTCTACAAATGCCTCCGTTAGAACTATCACGTTAAAGCTAAAGTCTAAACTACATATCAACTAAACGAAACAAACTAAATTAAGTCAGAAAAAACTTGATGAGAAGGCTGAAAACTAAGACCCACGCTGATGTCATCAAAGCCTATGGTTTTAAGAATCCCTCCATTAATGGCGGGGTTTTAGGAAAAGGGTAATTCTCACACAACGCAATTCTTCTCAAATCTAAAATAATTCTTATAATTCAATGTATCAAAAGTAATATATTACATCCATATTTATAATACTTCTTAACCAAAATTGAATTCTAATTAGAAAGTCACCAAAATTATAAATTAAAGAAATTAATAAAAATTAAAAAATTTAGTAAAAGGGTAATTCTTGCATAACGCAATTCTTCTCAAATCTCAAATAATTCTTATAATTCAATGTATCAAAAGTAATATATTACATCCATATTTATAATACTTCTAAACAAACCCAGATAGGATTCTAATTAGAAAGTCACCAAAATTTTAAATTAAGGAAATTAATAAAAATACAACTTCTAAAATTCTTTTATATCCATGGGCTTCCAAAGCCTTTTATATTACTCTACCCAATTCTTGCGTGCTTGTTCTACATCAGTTGTCCTCCGCCAAAAAGAACTCGACTCCATCGAGTTAAGAACATCAACACGAGGAATCATGTTGGATCAACAAATTCTTTGTAAGCTTCAAATTTGGCATGTCTAGAGTACAAGTAAGAGCGAACTTGGTGATTCCCTTAATAATCGAATAGGTATTAGCATGTGCACCATGTTTTGCATGAAGATCCCATAACCATGTATGCCCTAAGATAATGTGATAAATCTTAAGGGATAATACATCACATAGAACGATATCGCAAAGTTTGCCAATGAAAAATGTGACCAAACATATATTAGACTATTAGTAACCCACAGCTTTGTAATGGTAATCCATGAAACATCATACAGCAATGGATGAATCTCAACCTTTAATCCAAGTTTCTTTACTACTTCCTCATAGATAATATTAATACAACTCCCAGTATCAATCACAAGAGAGCATACAGCATACTCCTACCCCTTTGACTATCTGCTAAGAACATTAAAGAGTATTATGCTACAAATTTACTTCCTTGCACAAACTCAATGAACTATAAATATGTTTGTTGCTTATAATCTGAAGACACAAATCGTTGTGTTAATGCAGCTTTCATATATTCTCATGATCCCATCTTCCCACAACTATATATAAATTTCGCTAATGTTAATCCCACCAAATTCGAGTTGCTTCTTTCAATTTCACTTAGCAAATAAAAGTTTTCTCTCATCGGCTAGCTCATACCAACAAAAGAAGTTTTCCACACTGTGAGTCCGGTCGAAGAATTCTTCGAGTCAATGATCATCATTGAACTCTCCAACATTTAATTTCGCTCGTCTATCCATTGTCTTCAACCTAAGGTTTGGCACATGAAGATTAGCATGTGGATTGGGTCCATGCTACTGTAAGAGTCTCATATACTTAAGATCAGGAGGTGGACCTTCAATATTCTCGTGAGCATCTTCTTGTCCTTTATCTATGTGTTGCGTGGGTACATCAACTTTTGCTGCAAGTGCTTGTAACAGACGCCTGAACATTTGCAACAAGTGTTGTGATTGGACCTTCAATTTTTTTAAGACCTCGTCTTGCTGTAACATATAAGTTTGGCATTTGATTTCACCAGCATTACCAAGTTTCTTGAAAATAAAGATGAGATTTTTTTACACTCTTTTTCTATACCTTTTTGTTTTATTTTGTGGCTCTAAGGATCGAACGGAAAGGAAACAATAGTTCATGGACTAACTGAAACAAATAAAAGTCAGGGCTGCTAATGGACCATGTAAGGGTAGCTATATTAAGTTACTAAATGATAGAGGACTAAATGGTAATATGGCAGAACTATAAATATTTGTCTAACAAAAGTTAAGGTAAGACCTTTGTTTTATAAAAAAAACTTCTAACAGCAAAAAGAAAGAGGTCAGAGGCAGCGGGAGTGGGACAGAAATCAATGACGACTATGGAACACGAGGCAGCGGCTATGGAACTCGCAACAGTGGCAACACAAATTCTTCTTCTACACTTTTATTTGCATTTTTTCTTTTTGTTTTCCTGTATTTTGTTATAGTTGATGTCGCAACTGTGTTGTTTTTGGTCTTGTGCTGGTATGGGCTGTTGCAGCAGTGTAGCAGCTAAGGCTTGCGTGAGGGTTAAAGATACAATGTTTAGAGTTTGTTTGGGTTGATAATTGGGCATTTGTTGTCGGGTTTGTGAATGGCAAGTTGGGTGCTTGGAGGTGGCAGCAGTCGTGGGATTATTATGGGTTTTTGGTTGACTGGAGATGGGTATCTTGGAACTAATATTTTGGGACGGGATGAGCGTTGTAGGGGCTGAAGGTGTTTAGAACAACCAGACTCTGATACCAAATAATGGAGGACGAGATTTTGAGAAGAGTAATTCTCACACAAGGCAATTCTTCTCAAATCTCAAATAATTTAATGTCTAGAAAGCAGCATAATACATCCATATTTGTAATGCTCCTAAACAACTTTTGGAACCTAAATTAAATTCTAGTTAGATTACTACCAAAATTATAAATTAAGGAAATTAATTAAAACACAACTTCTAAAATTATTTTATATCCATGGGCTTCCAAAGCCTTTTATATTATATTGCTCTACCCAAGTCTTGCAGGCTTCATCTACATCATTCATCAACCATCAAGTGCACAACCAATATTTGATTTTTCATTTTATGGCTCAAAAGCTATGTTCTTCAAAAGTTCCTTCTAGACAAAGTGGTCTTCAAAACAGGTGTTAAGCAAAGTTGGCATCCCTAGTACACTACCCTCTGAGCAAACTCCAACGCATCTCATCAATTAATCTTTTTTAAGGGCCATCTCTCTCAAAATCAGAATCCGTAACCATGTCAGCATGTCCCTATTATTAGTGGTTGATTAGTAAGTCTTAGCTTCTTGTTATGACTTCTGATAGTTTTATTTGATTTAAGGAAAAATATCTCGCTAAAGCAACAAGGGTAGATGAGTTCCTACTCAATATTTCAACATAAAAATTCTCAAAGAAGCATGTTCAACCTATTACCATTAAGGCTAAGACAGAGAAAAAAGTGGGTTTGGACATAGAGAAGAGTCATGAAGGAAATTGGGACTTTGCTCTAGTTGTTAGATAAGGAAAAATTAACTAATATATAAGAGAGGTGTTACAAAGGGGGAGAAAAATAATTCCACCAAACAAGATCAACCACCAAGAGCACATTGTGATTGCATATAATCAGTTAGAATGACCAACCGGTTATGCTGAACAAGGAAAAAGAAAACAATTACCTGTAAGCCAACTAACATACAATCACCAACCACCAAGAGCACATTGAGAGCCCGCTGCTTAGACGAAACTTTGCTCCTGTGTCGATCATACGCTCTTGACACAGTTTTAGTAGCTGGGGAAACCAACTTGGAATGACAGACACTGCACTCTATCATCCCGTTATTCATCCGCTCTTACCCAGAAACCTTCTCGTTCTAACACTATCGAATCTGTCATTACAACCCCCTCAAACATATCAGCATTAATAACAGAATACAATCCCACTCTACATCCAATAAATTACAGTTACAATCTAAAAATTAATCGTCAACCCCACGTAATTAACATACTAACCGACAAACTAATGCCATAACTCAACATATCAGATAAAACATATAAATGCAAATTTACAAAAATTCCCATAGTTTTATTAGGAGGATTTGCATACCCTTGGATCGGATCTTTAACATAAAAATAAAAAATTTATATGTTTTTCACATAAAATTCAATAAATTCAGCGTAAATGCACTACATATCTCTGATCAAACAACACATTTCCAATCCCATGTCTACATAGATTTGCAGCTTTAGAAACATAATTCCACTTTACACAACAAAATTAGAGCTTTCATAAATTTAATACAGAGAAACTCAAACACCGACCTTGACTATATGAATCAAGTAATTAGTTAGCATTTGGCAGCTAAGAAAGGATAAGACTCCCCGGCGGTGAATTGTTCGGCCAGATCTGTACGGTCCCAGCCACCGGAATTCAATTAAAATTCAAACTCCTACGAAAATTGGAGATTGAACACGAATTGGGCTGATGCAAAGAATCTTCAGAGAGAGGGGAGAGAAAGTTGTAGTAGTCGGTCTGATGTCTATTTGCTTTAAAATTACAACTCTTTTGTTGTTCAAGAAGAAAGTGAATTAACTTTACGGTCTGTTTCGGAGTTTAACAAAAAAGAAAAAAAATAGACGGAAAATTTAAGTTTTTTTTAAAATTGTTATGTTTCTGAGTTTTTTAATAAACGGAAAAGAAAAGAAAGGGATAGAAAATTTGGCCACTTTTCCTGCTAAAGTTTTCGGTCCAAAATTGGCATGATTTGGACGAAAAAGAAATTAGAATAAGTAATATTTTTATAATTTTCATATTATCCTCGACTTTTAATATAATAAATTTTAAATTACAACTCATGTCCTTAATTTTAAATTTTCTATCCTTTTCCATTAAAAACTCAGAAACAACACAATGGAAAACTTTAAGTTTTCTATTCTTTTATTTTCTGTTCTAATTTAAGTTTTCTATTCTTTTATTTTCTGTTCAAAACTCAGAAACAGAGTGTTATAGTAGTCCATATTTAAATTTAAATTAGCCAATTAATATTTGGGGCTAATGTGAAATTTGTCATAAAATAAATTAGTATGTGACATTTTTTAATTTCGTATTTTTATAAATTTACAATTAGTGCGTATATTTATTTCATAATATGAGATTTTTATATTATTTTTTTCCTTGGCTATTGGTATTCATTTCAATTTAATTGAAATTTATTATTGTTTTAATTATCTAGTACTAACTTTATGATTAATTAAATTAATTCAATTGTAGGATTTTTTTTTTAAAATTATATATAGATAGAGAGGTTTTGATTGATATAATAATATACTATATGAATAAGTGCTAAAGTAATTTTTTTTTGTGAATAAAATAAGTATCGACAACTAACCAAATTAATTCAATTTATAATTTTCTATGAGTATTATATATAGTTATTATTGATTCATATTTAACAAAATTATTATTATTTTGGAAATCAACTAATTAATTATAATATTAAGCTCTACCTTCCTTTTTATGTCTTTTTTAAAGAGAAAAATGTATTTTTATAATATGTCGTTTGTAAATTTCAAAAAAGCACTAATGATTATTTTTTATATTATTCCTAAACATTAAATAATAGTTTGTTTGTTTTTTATCTTTCTAATGAATTTTAGAAGGATAATATTGAGCTTTATACATAATTTATTGAATAATATATTAATTATATTTTATAACTTTTTTTCCTAAAACGTCAATTCAAAACGAACCAAGGGAGTACCATTATTTTTATTACTATCACTTCTTCGTGAAAGAATGACCAGTGTTGACATTTAGAGAGTTTGATAAAATCATATTTCTGTTTATTTTGTCCGAACTTAACGTGGTTGTAATTTATTTTTGTTGTTGGTGTTTTAGTGTTTTATAGATACATTTCTTTTTTGCTTTTTCTTTTATTTTCTATTCCCTTAATAAAATAGATATATTTGGAATAAATTTTTGTTATGTTATAAATTAACTTCACTTTTCTTCCCAAATTGTTGGATCTTTTATAATGTAGGGAATATCCTTTGTCATTGGCCTAATCATGGCAAACTTAACCTTATTTTATTTTTTGAATATTGCAATCTATGCACTTGGGAAAAGGAACTAAAAGGGGAATTAGGGAAATCGAAAATGGTTAATATTAAATTAATTTTGGTCAATTAATTAATACAGTATTGACACGCAGGTGGAAGGTGATCTCTCTCTCTTTCTGCGTGTTAACACCGGTCAATTGATTAACTTACCATGAAGTTAACTTCATGATAATCGGATCTAAGAAAACCTAATACTTTTTGTGAGTTTTGATTTGGGAGGAAAGAAAGGAAAATAGAGGAAAAATTCTTCCCTTCCCTCCGAATCAAATCTCACAAACACGTGTTCGAACAGATATTTCTATCACTAAATTATTGTATTTGGTCTAAAAAACACGAATATTAAAATATATAATTAATATTGTCTTATTGTTCAAAATAGAAAAAAAATCTCAATGTTATACTTCTAAAATTTATTGAAATATATATAAATAAAAACAACCCTCCCACCCACTTTGCAACTTTTTTGCATGAAATATAAAAACTGTAAAAACATTATTCCTCACACAAACACAAAACTCACTCACACCCTAACTCAACTCTTAGGATGCCACATGATTTTTGATTGTGTTACCCTTCAACAATCAACATAATACTCTATTTACAGAGTACCCACAATTCTCCTCTTCCTATTTAAAATAAGACACTTACAAAATAAAGCTCCTACCAAAAATAAGATTCATTCTGATAATTGGACTCTAACATATAATAAATATCCTATTAAAAATAGGACACCTTTCTTTCCATAATAGCAATTCTTTTCTAAATAGGATTCGAGGAGTAACCCAATAATTCCTCCCTCAACTCGAATACCCGAATACTTCAATTTTATATCTAAATAGAATTCGAAAAGTATCATAACAATTACTCACTCAAATCGAATCTCCAAACACTTCAACTTCATAAATGTCACAGTTGTTGTAGTCGTCACCATCATATCTGCATCACTCATGTCACCCGCACTATTTATATCATTCGTATAATATGCATCATCCTCATTGTAAACACTCAAAATTTTGTGTTCTTGTTACTAACCATGAAAGAGGGTATCTTCCAGAGATAACCCTGGAAGTCAAAATCATCAAGTCAAAATCCCGGTGACAACCCCGAGAGATCAACTCAAATCACGATGACAACCATGGGAGATCAAACTCAGGTGACAACCCCGGGAGATCTAGTCAAACCTCGGTGACAACCCCGGGAGATCAAGTCAATCCCCGGAGACAACCCCGGGAGATCAAATAAAAACCCCGGATATAACCCCAGGAAATCAAATTAACTTCAGAAACAACCCTGAAGACAAGCAGTAGGCCAACCTCATAGATAACCCCGAGGAAGACAGATGCCGCCACGTCAAGCCTAGAACCGACCCAGGAGAGAAAAATAATAATTTTTCCAATTCAACATCAATTCATCCCAAATCACTAAAAAAGAGGTCATACAGAACCATAACATCAATCTCGAGTGAAAACAGCCTAAGACAGCTCAACGAATGGACTGCGAAGACTCGAAGATCTAATAATGGACCTATCTTCCCGAATTTGAAAAATGTTAAATCCCATGTCATTGTGTGTCCCTCGGGAAGGACTTTCCGGAAAGGTATAGCACGCCTCCTTCGGATTCCCGGATTAAAAGTTATAAAACTTCTAGCAGACAGAGCGTTGGCCGGAGTGCATGTACTTCGAGACAACGGGTGTAAGACCCCAACTTTTATGAATAAAGATGAATTTTCAATAATTATCATTTTTTTGAATATTATGGAATGAATTTGATATAATGTTATAGTTGTGGGTAATAGTTATAAATTTTGCAAAGTACGCAAGTTGTTATATAATATTCGATTGGTCGGAAAATATTCGTTTTAACAGGGAATATTCATATGACTCAAGACAATCATTAGTGGACCCCACAACTTAATTATTGTCGATTGAGAAAACAACAAAATATTTTATGAAAATAACTTGCATTAAGTTTTATCGTTAATCTGTTGAAACACACCTTGTTAAAAGTACGAAATATACGTGGTTGCATAGTAGCACACTTTGTATTGATTATTGATGCTTACGTGAGAAGTCACTCGCTTTTGTTCAATTATTACTTCAATGAATTGTTGCATAAGATCTCACGTTAATTGATTCAATTATTGTTGATATTTTATATATTATTAAATCAATAATTGAGACGATGAAGTTATTAATATTATTATTTGCAATATTAACGATGTCTGAAGTTACGCCAGGAGATGTTTGGTCACCTAATCATGGCGCCAATAGGGAGAAATCCTTATTGAAAGCCCCTCTTCTCCCTGAACGACACAATTGCCGATTAATAGTGTGAATTATAATAATGATGATGAAGTTTTGTTTTATTAGTATTATTAATGTAATAAAACAGAAAAGCTTTTATATAAAATGTAATACTTTTATAAAGTTATTCATTTTATTAGACTATAAATAAAATATATTATATTTTATTATGCATAGTATTTGCAATGCCTGCATAGTATTTTTTTATAGTAAAATCTTTTTATATAAAAAATGTAATACTTTTATAAAGTTATTCGCTTTTATTAGATTATAAATAGAATATATTGTATTTTATTTAAAAGATTTTGTTTTATTAGAATATTTTATAGTAAACCAATCCTATTCATCTGCTTAAAAGTAAATCAATCTGACTGCTCAGAATTAGTTACTATTCACCATTCTCCTATAAATAAAGCTCATTCCTTCATTATTTCTCACGAATTCAATCAAACACTAGAGAGAGAAAACTATAGAGAGAGAAGAAAAAAGTATTCTTCTTACTTCACTACTCCTATATCCAAATTGTTCTAAGGTAAGGGGTATTATTTCTTTCGTATTCATGAAGAGAACTTTTGTTATTCCATTATTTATTATTCGTTAGAATAACTCAGATACGCTGCTACCCTATACTTGGTGAAATTCTTCCATTATTCCATTCTTTATTATTATGTTGAATAGCACACGCCAAGTGATCGCATACATGGTGAAATTCTTCATTATTCCATTCTTTATTATTATGTTGGAAAAACTCAGATATGCCAAGGATTTTATAAATAAAGATTTAAATTTCTCAAATATTTTTTTTGAATATTAAGGTGTGGATTTGAGATAATGTTATAGTTGTGGGTAATATTTATAAATTTTACAAAGTATGCAAGTTGTTATATTATATTCGATTGGTCGTGAATATTCTTTTTAGCGGGGAATATTCGTACATACGGACTCAAGACAATCATCGGTGGACCCTACAATGTAATTATTGCTTGATTGAGAAAACGACAAAAATATTTTATTAAAAATAACTACGAAGTTTTACCGCTAATACTATTGAATTACTTTCAGTAGTAAAAGTACAAGAATACGCTGTGGATGCATAGTAGTAGCACTCAGATTGATTATTAATGCTTACGTGAGAAGTCACCAGCTTTTGTTCAATTATTGCTATAAGTAATTGTTGCATAAGATCTCACGTTATTTGATTCAATTATTGTCGATATTTTATATATTATTAAATCAATAATTGAAATGACAGAGTTATTAATATTATAAATTACAATATTAACGATGTTCGTAAGTTCTCGCAAGGAGAGGTTTGGTCACCTAATCATGCGCCAATAATAGGAGAAATCCTTATCGAAAGCCCCTTCTTTCCTAGAAACGACTTCGGTCGATTAATATTGTGAATTATAATAAAGATGATAAATGTTGTTAAAATTATTAAGGTGATTTTTTTATGAAGTCTTGCTTATTTTATGGATTCCTATTTACCCATTTTCAAAATAATCTAGAGAAAATTTTTAAAGGTGGGGCCCACATGGGGGCCCATATGTGTTGGAAAATGATTTTGAAATGAAAGAGTATACGATGGAAGTATATGTGTGTATTGAGTATATGGTGGGAGAAAATGATATGAAAGTGATGATGTGTGATGTGAGTGAGAAAGAAATGGTGGAAAAGTGGTAGTGTGATAAAGATGTGTAAGAGTGTAGAATTTTTGATTATCAGGTGGGTGGGGATAGATGTTGGTTATGGGGAGAAAAATTAAGTGGTGTATATATAATATTGATATATATAAGTTGAAAACATGTGTTTATATATATATATTATATTTTAATTTTGTCAGATTTTATTGTTAGTTGATCGACTTTTATCAGATTTGGTTGAAGAAATAAATCTGCAGAATTATTTTTCCTCATGACAAAGACACTTCCATTCTCCTATAAATAGAAGCTCATTCCTTCATTATTTCTTACTTAATTCACCGAAACTCTATAGAGAGAAAATTATAGAGAAAAGAAGAAAAGATTCTCTACTACTTAACTACTCTTATATTCGCTTTTTTACTAGTAAGGGATATTATTCTTTTCTATATTCATGAAGAGAACTCATTGTTATTCCATTTCTTATTATTCTCGTTGAATAACTCAGATACGCTGGGCTACCCTATACTTGGTGACATTCTTCTATTATTCTCGCTTTTATTATTTTGTTGGAACATCCTCTCTGTGTGTTTTTACACCTAACCGGGTTCCATTATTTATTTTCGCTTATTATTATTCGTTGGAACATCCTTCATCGTGTTTACACACCGACCGGGTTCCGCTTTTATTATTATTATTCTATTGGAATATCTTGTCTCGTGTGTTTTTACACCTGACCGGGTTCCATTATTTATTATTCCGCATTTATTATTCTCGTTGAACATCCCCGCTTGCGTGAATTTCACCGACTCGTTCCGTTATTATTATTCTGTTTGAATAACCTGCCTATGCGAAGTACCGCATGCATGGTGATTTCTTTTGTTATTCCATTCGTTATTATACTCAGTTGGTTAAAATTTTGACTTCTATACTCCATGAAATTAGTGGAATATCCTTGATATTTGCACTTCATCCAATATTTTTTATGGAAATATTCTTCCGAGCATTCTTGAATTTTACTCTACAAAGCAAAGATCATGTCGACAATTTGACGTTATTAGTTCTCGAATAAATTAATTCGTGAACTTGTTTTATTGAATTCTTATATCATTGTCATCATCCTCATGTTTATATTTTTTTTTAAAGTCATCTATGGCCTCAGAGAGCATGGATGGACTTGGTATGATTATGACCTGTGGATTATTCTAAGGTAATCATGACCGTAATGTTACAAATGATGTGGTAAAAGTCCTCATTGTCTCCGTAGTGCATCGATGGACAAATGTTGGCATGATCACGACCATTGATGAATACACAAATATCCTCGGCCAGTAGTGCATGGAATTTGTGGTCGCGACCCTAATGAATATCCTCGTCAGAAAAGTGGATGATGATGTGATTATTTATTGTCGAGTCTCAAATAAAAGTGATGATGAAAACTTTTTAAATCATAAAAGATAGTAGATTTTATTCTCTACTCGACTTTTTAATGGATCGCTTGTTCCTCACCGCAGCTTAAACTTGAAGTCTATTGTATTTTATCGCTTTAATATTGTTGAAGACTAATGATAATTTATTCTCGCATTATCTTAGTCATAATATTTCTTATCGGGCTAGTTGAGCTCACCCTTTCTTTCACCGTTTCTCTTCAGAAATGAGAATGTAATGGACTAGTCTGGAAACGGAGTGATGGTCCCGATGATAGTATTAGTAGTAGTCCTCACTATTCTGTTAAAAAGTGTGACAATAAATGTAATGAGGACTTATTTGAGAATGGATATTGTCTAGAAGACAATATTTGTATTTAAACTCACAAAGATGTGTTTTGTCGTATTTTACACGACCGTTGATTATTAGTTTGTATTTGAATTTTGTACCATGTATTTGGCGACTCAAGATGGGTGATGTATACCTATTTTGGGGGCGCCACAACAGTATCAAAGCTTAGGATATGATCCTCGGCTAAGATGTGAGACAAGAACTAGAGGGAGAGAGACGGGAATTCTTTCGCTAGTATGACCTACCTAAGTTTATTTGTTATTTAATTGGTCAATCGTAGTATAGGGATAATATGTGATATGTTATTAACCCTTGTTTTGTGGCAAGATTTGAAAAATGGCATCCGAGAATGTTGAGAACATCAATGGAGCACAGAGACCGCTGAGTCTCCACAGATCAATAATCGTGATAATGTGCATCGTGAAGGCGATAATCCTCGTGCAAACAACAACACCGACCAAATGATGAACGATGGAATGTTCCGAGGCTTCATGCAATTCATGCAACATCAAAAGAGCGGCTTCTCGCCCAAAATGCAGTGGAAACACCGGCAACTCTTTGATGGTCACCGCCAAAGCAGCTTTAAGGAACTGGGACCACCGTGAGTTTTTTGAGAGCCAAAACCACTTAAGGCGAGATGGATAAAGCAGATCAACAAGATATTTGATGTCTTGGGATGCTCCGAGGAACAAAAAGGTTCCTTTGCCACCTTCATGTTGCGTGCAGAGGCAGCATTATCGGTGGGAATCAGAAACGACTCAACCTCGCCGCATCAAGATGTCTTGGGAGAAGTTCCAAGAATTGCTCAACGACAAGTACTTTCCCAAAAGTATTCGCACATGAAAGAGGTAGAGTTCATAAAGTTGGAACAAAACAACATGACCGTGTCGCAAAGACGGGCCAAGTTCGCCGAGTTATCCCGGCCATTATGGCCCCATTTGGTCGATAATGAGGAGAGAATGACGCTAATGTTTCTAAGAGGTTTGAAACCTGAGATACGTCAATATATTATCTCTCATAAACTGTGTTTGTATTCAGATGTTGTTAATAGGGCTCAGTTATTGGAGCGCGATAATGACTCAACCCAACCAAAAGAGAGCAAAATACAAAAATGATAATACCAAAGGATAGCGTATCATCGGCTAAGATAATAAGCGTGAGGAATCAACATGCCGTAAATGGTAACCACTTCTGGGTAATCATGGCCAAAATAATAAGAATGGTTATTTCAAGAAGAGGAGATTCAACAATGATGGAAAGATGTCAGCACCAGCACCCGTTGTTAAGGAAGGAGAACGACCACCTATCATATGCTTCAAATGCGGAGGGGAGGGACACATCATTCCAAACTGCGCGATGCCATCCAAAGCATGTTACAATTTTGGAAGAGAAGGTCACCTTGCCCGATTTTGTCGCGCATCAAGATAAGTCCAAATTGGGATGGAGGCATCAAAGGTCATCCCTGCATAAAACAAAGTTTGGGTTTCAGAAGAGCGCTTTTCGTGACTTCTCAAAAAGCGAGTGACCAAACAATGCTAGCACGAAGTTAGTTAATTATAAATTATCACAAGTCTATACCTTATTAGATACCTGGCTCTACCCATTCTTTTATCTCTCTTGCTTGCTCAACGCTTAAATTTGACCCCGAGAAGTTAGACTTTGACTTATCGATTGAAACTTCATTAGAGAAACCTTTGTTACCTCATCGCTTATAAATCTTGTTTTATTCAAATCAACACTTTCACGCTACTTATCGATCTTATCTCTTTGAAAATACTTGCCTTTGATGTGATTTTAGAAATCGATTGGTTAACTACTCATCATGTTTTTCAGAAGGTTGTTAGCTTTCATATTCCTAACCAACCTCATTATGCTAATTCAAGCAATCAAACTACTAAAGTCAATCATCATCATATCAAGCCATAAGTAAAGAGCCCCGATCCTTTCGTTGTCGACTTCCTCGTGTGGAATGCACCAAGCTTTACTTTCTCAGAAGCGACGCCGTGAATGACGATGGCAAGTTGATAGGTATCAATGTGACGTATTATCCAAGTCATGGATGAGAGTCACAATTTTGAATGATATTTCTATTGTTAATAAAATTCTAACGATTCTTGAAGACTTCTTAGCCTACCCTAGAGCGTGAAAATCGAATTTTGTATCGACCCCAAAGACAAAACCCATTTCTAAAACCCTTAAATATTTCTTCAACCAAAACGAACGATTACGCGCCAAGGACATTGGCTCGAGTCATTGAAGAAGATTACGACCATACCATTTAATATCATCGTGGAAGAGCGAATGTGGTAAATTGACGCTATTGAGTAAAGATCGTATGCATTTACGAAAAGTGCGATGTTGTTAACACAAAGACTCATTTTCGATAACTTACAAATGATGAAGATAGAGTTAAAGACTCTAGGGACCCACATGAAGATAACGAATATACGAGTAGAATCGACTTTAATCGATAAAGTTAAAGCCGCTCAAGCTACACACCCGGAGCTGATGAATGTGAAGAAGAAGAAGGTTCAAGAGGGCGTTATTTTAAAAGCAAGAGTTGTTGAAGAGAGGAAATCTCAACCCTCGATTTAATCGGCCCATTTAAAATCCTCGATCGAGTAGAACCGCGGCTTATGTACTCGCTTTTACCGCCAAGTATATCGCATGTTCATAACGCTTTTCACGTATCGACGTTATGTAGATATGTGAAAGACTCAACCACATTATTGAATTAGAACCCATTTAGATAATGGATAATTTAACGTATGAAGATGTACTGTTAAAATCTTGGATAAGAAGGATTACATTCGACACTCAAAGGTTATACCCCAAGAGTTAGAATTTGAAATGAAGTCAAGGTATCCTCACACCTATTCAAAGATACAAGTACGCACGTAAATTTCGAGGGCGAAATTCCATAAGGAGGGGAGATCAGGAGACCCCAGATTTTATAAATAAAGATTTAAATTTCTCAAATATTTTTTTTAATATTATGGTGTGGATTTGAGATAATGTTATAGTTGTGGGTAGTTTTTGAAAATTTTGCAAAGTATGCAAGTTGTTATATTATATTCGATTGGTCGGGAATATTCTTTGTGGTTTCGGGGAATATTCGTACGACGACTCAATCATCAGTGGACCCCATTAACGTAATTATTGCTTGATCGAGAAAACGACAAAAAATATTTTATTGAAAATAATCTACATGAAGTTTTACCGCTTAATACTTGCTGAACTACTCTCAGAGTAAAAGTACAAAGACGCTGCGGGTCGCATAAGAAGACACAAGATTGATTATTAATGCTTACGTGAGAAGTCACTCGCTTTTGTTCAATTATTGCTATAGTAATTGTTGATAAGATCTCACGTTATTTGATTCAATTATTGTCGATATTTTATATATTATTAAATCAATAATTGAAATGACAGTAGTTATTAATATTATAAATTGCAATATTAACGATGTCTGTAAGTTCGCCAAGAGAGGGTTTGGTCACCTAATCAGGCCGCCAATAGGAGAAAATCCTTATCGAAAGCCCCTCTTTCTCGAAACGACCTTCATCGATTAATATTGTGAATTATAATAAAGATGATAAATGTTGTTAAAATTATTAAGGTGATTTTTTTATGAAGTTTTGCTTATTTTATGGATTCCTATTTACCCATTTTCAAAATAATCGGTAGAAAATTTTTAAAGGTGGGGCCTACATGGGGGCCCATATGTAGTATGTTGGGAAATGATTTTGGAAATGAAAGAGTATACGTATGGAAGTATATGTGTGTATTCGAGTATATGGTGGGAGAAAATGAGATGTGAAAGTGATAGGTGTATGATGGGTGTGTGAGTGGAAAATGGTGGAAAAGTGGTAGTGTGATAGTGATGTGTAAGAGTGTAGTGAATTTGATTATTGGGTGGGTGGGGATAGATGTTGGTTATGGGGAGAAAAATTAAGTGTGTATATATAATATTGATATATATAAGTTGAAAACATGTGTTTATATATATGTATTATATTTTAATTTTGTTGTGATTTTATCAAGTTAGTTGATTGACTTTATTGTATTTGGTCAAGAAATAAATTTGCAGTAATTATTTTTCCTCAAAACAAAGACACTTCCATTCTCCTATAAATAAGCTCATTCTTCATTATTTCTTACGAATTCACCAAAACTCTATAGAGAGAAAATTATAGAGAGAAAGAAAGAAAAGATTTCTGCTACTTAACTACTCTTATATTCAGTTCTTTTTACTAGAAGGGATATTATTCTTTTATATTCATGAAGAGAACTTCATTTATTCCATTTCTTATTATTCTCGTTGGAATAACTCAGATACGCTGCTACTACCCTATACTTGGTGACATTCTTCTATTATTCTGCTCTTTATTATTCTGTTGAAATATCTTATCTCGTGTGTTTTACACCGACCGGTTCCATTATTTTTATTATTATTATTCTCTGAACATCCTCGTCAGTGTTTTACACCTGACTGGTTCCGCTTTTTATTATTATTATTCTATTGGAATATCCTCGTCTGTGTGTTTTACACCGACTCGGTTCCATTATTTATTATTCCGCATTATTATTATTCGTTGAACATCCTGCTTGCTTTCACCCCACCGTTCCGTTATTATTATTCGCTGAATAACCTCGCCTATGCCAAGTACCGCATGCATGGTGATTTCTTTTGTTATTCCATTCGTTATTATACTCAAATGTTAAAATTTTGACTTCTATACTCCATGAAATTAGTGGAATATCCTTGATATTTGCACTTCATCCAAAGATTTTTCATGGAAATATTCTTCCGAGCATTCTTGAATTTTACTCTACAAAGCAAAGATCATGTTGACAATTTGGACGTTATTAGTTCTCGAATAAATTAATTCGTGAACTTGTTTTATTGAATTCTTATATCATTGTCATCATCCTCATGTTTATATTTTTTTTAAAGTCATCTATGGCCTGTAGAGCATGGATGGACTTGTTATGATTATGACCAGGGATTATTCGGTGTAATCATGACCGTAATGTTACAAATGATGTCGTAAAAGTCCTCATTGGCCCGTAGTGTGTATTGATGGATGCTTGTTGGCATGATCATGACCATTGATGAATACACAAATATCCTCGGCCCGTAGTGCATGGAAATTTGTGGTCGTGACCCTAATGAATATCCTCGTCAGTAGTGCGTGGATGATGTGGATTATTTATTGTCGAGTCTCAAATGATAAAAGTGATGAAAAACTTTTAAATCATAAAAGATAGTAGATTTTATTCTCTACTCTCGACTCTTTTAATGGATCGGTTGTTCTCTACAGCAGCTAAACTTGAAGTCTATTGTATTTTATCGCTTAACATTGTTGAAGACTAATGATAATTTATTCTGCATTATCTTAGTCATAATATTTCTTCAATAGTTTAGCTCACCCTTTCTTTCACTCTCTCTCTTCAGAAAATGAGAACGTAGCCGGACTAGCTTGGGAATGGAGTGATGGTCCGGATGATGATAGTATTAGTAGTCCTCACTATTCTCGTTAAAAAGTGTGACAATAAATGTAATGAGGACTCTATTTGAGAATGGATATTGTCTGTAAGACAATATTTGTATTTAAACTCACATCATGTGTTTTGTCGTATTTTACACGCATCGTTGTATTATTAGTTTGTATTTGAATTTTGTACCATGTATTTTTTGCGACTCAAGATGGGTGATGCATACCTATTTTGGGGCGCCACATCACCCTTTTACTTTCATTGTTCTCTTCAGAAAATGAGAAAGTAGCGAGGACTAGTCGAGAACCAGAGTGACTGGTCCCAAATAATAACATTAGTAGTCCTCACTATTACATTAAATAGGGTGATAATAAATGTAATGAGGACTCAATTGAGTGTGGATATTGTCTAGATGACAATATTTGTATTAAAACTCACAAAGATATGTTTTGTCGTATTTTACACGCATTGTTGTATAATTAAGTTGTATTTGAATTTTGTACCATGTATTTGACGACTCAAGATAGGTGATGTATACCTATTTTGGGGGCGTCACAGTTGGTATCAAAGCTTAGGGATATAATCCCTGGCTAAGATGTGAGATAAGAACTAGGAGGGGAGAGACGGGTAATTCCTTCACTAATATGACCTACCTAAGTTTATTTGGTATTTAATTGGTCGGTAAGAGTATAGGGATAATATGTGATATGTTAATTAACCCTTGTTTTGTGGCATTATTTGAAAATGACATCCGAGAATGTTGAGAACATCAATGGAGCACAGGAGACCGTTGAGTCTCCACGGATCAATAATCGTCGGATAATGTGCATCGTGAAGGCGACAATCCTCGTGCAAACAACAACACCGACGGATGATGAACGATGGAATGTTCAGAGGCTTTATGCAATTCATACAACATCGGCAAGAGTGGCTCTCAGACAAAATGCGGTGGAAACACCGGCAACTCTCTTGACGGTCACCACTAAGCGCCAAGGCTGGGACCACCAGATTTTTTTGGAAAGCCAAACCACTTAAAAGCGAGACGTGGATAAAGCAGATCTATAAGATATTTGATGTCCCGGGATGTTCCGAGGAGCAAAGGTTCCTTTGCCACCTTCATGTCGCATGCAAAGGCGGATTCTTGGTGGGAATCAGAAAAGCGACTCAACCTCGCCGTCTTGAAGATGACTTGGGAGAAGTTCTAAGAATTGTTCAATGACAAGTACTTTCCCGAAAGTATTCATCACATGAAAGAGGTAGAGATCATCAAGCTGGAGCAAAACAACATGGCCGTAGCAAAGACGGAAGCCAAGTTTGCCGAAGTTGTCCTTGGTTTGCGTCCCATTTGGTTGATAATGAGGAGAGAATGACGCGAATATTTCTAAGAGGTTTGAAACCCGAGATACGTCAATATCTTATCTCTCATAAACTGTGTTTGTATTCAGATGTTGTTAATAGGGCTCAGTTATTGGAGCGCGATAATGAGTCAACCCAACCAAAAGAGAAAGCGGTGACAAAATGATAATACCAAATGATAATAATCATCGAAGCGGTGACAATAAGCGTGGAGGAATCAACATGCGAAAATGGTAACCACTTGGGTGGTAATCATGGCCAAAATAATAAGAATGTACATTTCAAGAAGAGGAGATTCAATAATGATGGAAAGACGTCAAGACCAAAGACCGATTAAGGAAGGAGAAACGACCACCTATCATATGCTTCAAATGTGGAGGGAGGGACACATCACCCAAACTGCGCGATGCTTAGTCCAAAGCATGTTATAATTGTGGAAGAAGGTCACCTAGCAGATTTTGTTGTTCACCGAAGACAAGTTCAGCTAGGATGGAGGCACCAAAGGACGTCCCAGAAAAGTCAAAGCCAGTAGTACAAGGGAGAGCGTTTGTCGTGACCTCCCAGAAAGCAAGGAACCCGAACGAGGTCATCACGGGTAAGCTTATCATAAACTCTAGCGAAGTATATACCTTATTTGATACCGGTTCTACCCATTCTTTTATTTCTCCTACTTGCGCTCAACGTTTAAATTTGACTTCGGAGAAATTGGACTTTGACTTATCTGTTGAAACTCCGTTGGGAGAAACCTTCATTACATCCACTGTTTATAAGTCTTATTTAGTTCAAATCGGTACCCTCACATTACCTGTCGATCTTATTTCATTGAAAATACTTGCATTTGACGTAATTCGAGGGATTGATTGGTTAACTACTCATCATGCAAAAATTGATTGTTTTTGTAAGGTTGTTAGCTTTCATATTCCTAACCAACCTATTATGCGAATTCAAGCAACCAAACCATTAAAATCAATCACTGTCATCTCAAGCCATAAAACTATTCATTTATTGAAAAACGGATGACAAGCTTTCTTAGCTCATGTCACGGATCTAAACAAAAATACGTCAGTTTTGAATGATATTTCTATTGTTAATGAATTTCCTGACGTATTCCCTGAAGAACTTCCTGGCCTACCCCCAGAGCGTGAAATTGAATTTTGTATCGACCTTGAACTCGGTACAAAACCTATTTCTAAAGCCCCATATCGAATGACTCCTATTGAACTTCAGGAGTTAAAGACCCAACTGTAGGAATTATTAGACATCGATTTCATTCGTCCTAGTACGTCTCCTTGAGGTGCTCCTGTTCTATTCATGAAAAAGAAAGACGGGAGTATGCGACTTTATATTGATTATCGGGAGTTGAATCATGTCACCATAAAAAATAGGTACCCATTGCCACGTATTGATGACCTGTTTGACCAGTTGCAAGGCGCCAAATTCTTTTCAAAAATTGATCTTCGTTCCAGATATCACCAATTGAAGATTAGAACCGATGACATTCCAAAGACGGCTTTCAGAACTCGGTACGGGCATTATGAATTCCTAGTCATGTCTTTTGGATTGACTAATGCTCCTGCTACCTTCATAGATATGATGAACTGAGTATTCAAGGAATATTTGGATCACTTTGTGGTCGTCTTTATTGATGAAATCCTTATTTATTCCAAAAGCCGTGAAGATCATGAGCAACACTTGAGGCTGATACTTCAAAAGCTTCGTGAATATAAGCTTTATGCCAAGTTGAAGAAATGTGAGTTCTGGCTTGATGAAGTAGCATTCCTAGGGCACGTGGTATCAAGTCATGGAATATCTCATGACCCAAAGAAAGATGGAAGCTATTCAAAGTTTGGGAGCAACCTAAATCGATGGACAAAATCGTAGCTTTCTCGCTTAATTTGGTTATTATCGGAGATTCGTAGAAGGGTTTTCTCGAATCGCTACTCCCTTAACTCAGCTGACTCGAAAAGATACAAATTCGGTTGGAATGAGGAATGTGAGAAGAGTTTTCAAGAACTCAAGAGGAGACTCATTTCAGCACCTGTTCTGACAATACCATCTGGCTCAGAGGGATTTGTCATCTACAGTGATGCTCAGAGGGATTTGGAGGCATTACTTGTATGTGGAGAAAGTGGAGATCTTTACGGATCATAAAATCCTCAAATATTTCTTCACTCAAAAGGAACTCAACATGCAACAGAGACGTTGGCTTGAATTGTTGAAAGATTATGATCATACCATCCAATACCATCCTCGAAAAGCAAGCGTAGTAGTAGCGCGATTGAGTGAAGATCATACGCGGGGTGCGAGTGCGATATTGTCAACGCAGGCCAATTTTGTATGACTTGCAAAGGATGGAGATAGAGATAAAGACTCTGGGACCCACGATGATGATGGCGAATATCTGAGTAGAATCGACTTTAATCGATAAAGTTAAAGCTGCTTAAGCTACAGACCTGGAGCTGATGCATATTAGGAAGAAAGTACAAGAAGGTGCTATGCCGGAAGCAAGAATCAATGAAGAATGAATACTTTGAGTCAACTCCAGACTTTGTGTTCCTAATGATCCTGAGTTAAAGTATAAAATCATGATGGAGGCACACAACACAACGTTTGCAATCCATCTTGGGAGTACCAAAATGTATCATGATCTTCGACATACATTTTGGTGGGGCAATATGAAGAGAGAGATAACGCTGTTTATCTCAAAGTGTTTAACTTGTCAACGAGTCAAGGCAGAGCATCAAGTACCAAAAGGTCCATTACAACCACTTGAAATTCTAGAATGGAAGTGGGAGCACATTACCATTGATTTCATTACTGGTATTCCCAAGGTTTCTCAAGGCATAGATGCAATTTGGGTCATTGTTGATAGATTGACCAACTCTTCTCATTTCTTACCAATACGGGAAACTTATACACTTGAACGTCTTGCTCGTATGTACATAAACGAGATTGTAAGACTGCATGGTATGCCAGTATCCATAGTTTCTGATCGAGACCTAAGATTCACTTCACGATTTTGGGTTAGTTTACAAAAAGCTATGGGCACGGATTTACGATTTAGTCCAGCATATCATCCTCAGACGGACGGACAATCAGAGAGGACTATTCAAACTCTTGAAGATTTATTAAGACTTTGTGTCCTTGACTTCAAGGGAAGTTGGGACAAGTTTTTACCATTGGTGGAGTTTTCTTACAACAACAGTTATCAAACAAGTATTGGCATGGCTCCATTCGAGGCGTTGTATGGACGAAAGTATCGTTCTCCAGTATACTGGGATGAGGTGGGTGAAGCAACGTTGTTGGGACCGGAGTTGGTACGTATGACTACGGAAAAGATTCAAATGATCCGACAACGTATAAAATCTCACAAGACCGACAAAAGAGTTATGCTGATTGTAACACCCCCTTTCCGAAATAGAAAGAGAGGTTACTCAAAACATAACAAAATTGATGAATTTAATAGCAATACTAAATTTCAAAACGAATGACGAAATGAACAAATTAAAAACAAAAGAGTCTCGCTGAAAGAGTACGGAATCCGTACCTGGAATCGATAATACAATACCCAAATTTATATTCCAAATATACTCTTTAATTTCCCTCCGTCCGATCTAATAAAATAATAATAATACAATTATAAGTTACTTAATAATTATAATTTATATTCTAATCATTTTTTTTTATTAAATTTAAACAAATCAATAACCTTAAAACATTATATATATAATAAATATCATTCACTCAATAAAATCATATTTTGCATATATATATACTTTAGATACATGCCATCCAAAACATAAAGAATATATATATATATATATATATATATATATATATATATATATATATATATATATATATATATATCAAGAATCGAGTGTTGGACTGTTGTTTTTTTTTTAAAAACATGATTCAAACCCCCCTTTTTTTAGCGGTTTTGTATATATATATATATATATATATATATATATATATATATATATATATATATATATCTATTACCTACACGGAACATATAAATCTTCACTGAAACATACATATATATACAAATCTAATTAGTCTTACTCGAATCGGAGAGCTTTTGTAACTTTTAATAATTAAATAAATAAACTTTAAACTATTAATTGCATAAAGTTTTCATTTGAATGATATACACTCCTTTGAATTCATAAAATATTTAGGTTTATTTGCTCATCTATGCAATAAATAAAAACAATTATACATATATTGTTAATCATTATACACATATACTTGCCTGATAAAGAATCAAATGGTTGCTTCTCTTCCTCAGGCGCAGCCGCTAACTTCTTTTCCCTCAACTTGTATCAGACGTGATGTTGAGTAAATTAGGTTTTAGATATTTATTCACTTAAAAACAAATTTTATTAATTAATATATTTATTAACTCTCCAAATTTTAATAGGATTTTAAAATTACAAAATTATAAATTAGATCCACTTAGTTTTAAAGCCCAATTTTACCAATTTATTTATCCACACTTATTAATATTTATTAGCCCAATAAATTAAATAACTAGTTGACCCAATTAAATGACAAAGTCCAATTAATATGTTTTTAAAACAAAATAATAATTTTTTCCAATATTTAATATTTTTTTTGGGTATTACATCACCTACCCCTTAAAAAGAATTCCGTCCCCGGAATTAAAAGAATATAACGTACCTAATTATCAAAAAGATGCGAATATTCCGCTCGAATAGACTCCTCCATCTCCCAAGTGGCTTCTCGCTCCGAATGGTTCCTCCACAGAACCTTAACAAACGGAATAGTCTTCCTCCTCATAATCCTTTCTTGACGATCCAAAATCGCCTCTACTCGCTCCTCACAAGTAAGATCCTCCCGAATCTTATCGAATGGATATTGCACCACGTACAACGGATGATAATGATAACTCCTCAACACCGACACATGGAACACATTGTGCACATGAGCTAGCTGTGGAGGCAAAGCTAATCGATATGCAACCTCACCAACCCTCTCCAGAATCTCAAATGGGCCAATATAACGCGGACTAAGTTTTCCTTTCAACCCAAATCGTTGAATGCCCTTCCAAGGAGAAACTTTTAGAAACACATGTTCACCATGTTCAAACTCTAAAGTCCTCCTATGCTTATCAGCATAACACTTCTGCCGTGATCGAGCCGACTTCAATTTCTCTTTAGCCACCGCTATCTTCTCCGTAGTGATTTGAACTAACTCAGGCCCTTCTATGGCCCTTCGCCAACCTCATCCCAACAAGTTGGTGCCCGACACTTTCTACCATACAATCTCTCAAAAGGAGCCATCCCAATACTTGCATGCTAGCTGTTGTTGTAAGCAAACTCAACTAGGCTCAAGTAATCATCCCAATTACCCGACCACTCAAGTGCTCAAGACCTCAGCATGTCCTCTAATGTCTGGATAGTCCGTTCGGATTGCCCATCGGTTCACGGATGAATGAAAAGTAATCGAAGTTGAGTAAGTACCCCAAGCTCGTTGAAACCCTTTCCAAAACTATGAAGTAAACTGTGGGTCCCGATCTGAAACAATAGACACCGGAGTACCATGAAGTCTAACAATCTCCTGCTGAAAGATATGTGCCAACCTATCCACTGATTAACCCTCATGGATAGCCAAAAAGTGTGCCGATTTAGTCAACCGATCCACCACTACCCAAATGGCATCATTCTTCCTGAAAGTCTTCGGCAAACCAGTCACAAAATCCATCGTGATATCCTCCCACTTCCACACTGGAATGTCTAACTGTTGCAACAAACCACTAGCTCGTTGATGTTCTATCTTCACTTGTTGACAAGTGAGGCACTTTCCAACATATTCAGCCACGTCTCGTTTCATCCCATTCCATCAAAAATTCTTCTTCAAATCCCTATACATCTTCGTAGAACCTGGATGAATAGAAAATGGCGAACTATGAGCCTCGGCCAAGACTGATTTACAGAATGATTGGATCCGATTTAATTACACACAACCGCTCACCCAACCAAATCACACCATGGTCATCAATACGAAACTCAGGCTGTTTGCCCTCCTCTAGATTTTCTTCATACTCCACAACTCCCCATCTTCTTTTTGAGCTTCTTTGACCAGCGAGATAAGAGACGATCCACTCTCATACCTGCCAAATGCCCATCTGAACCTCGTACATACAACTCCAACTCGATCCGCTCCATATCCAAAATAAGCTGAGGTTGTGTAATAAATTTCTTTACACTCCACTCAACTCTTTCTTTAAGAGCATCTGCAACCACATTTGCCTTCCCCAAGTGATACTGAATTCTCACATCATAATCTTTTAGAAGCTCCAACCAACGCTTCTGCCTCATGTTGAGCTCCTTCTGAGTGAAAATGTATTTAAGACTTTTGTGATCGGTGAAGATATCACAAGTCTCTCCATACAAATAGTGCCTCCAAATCTTTAAGGCAAAGATCACCGCTACCAACTCCAAATCATGTGTGGGGTAGTTCACCTTATAAGATTTAAGCTGCCTAGAAGCATAAGCAATCACCTTACC
This sequence comes from Panax ginseng, assembly GCA_020205605.1. Classification (NCBI taxonomy): domain Eukaryota; kingdom Viridiplantae; phylum Streptophyta; class Magnoliopsida; order Apiales; family Araliaceae; genus Panax; species Panax ginseng. The sequence continues at coordinate 83,456,250 of CM035139.1, read as the reverse complement.
GTATTGCATTAAGACACACCCCAAACCTTTCTTAGAAGCATCACTATAAATTTGGTAGCCTCCTGTCCCCGAAGGTAATGCAAGTTTAGGAGCTGTCATAAGTCGCTTCTTCAATTCCTTGAAACTCTTCTTATGCTCCTCATTCCACACAAACTTCATGCCCTTTATCATCAACTGGGTCAATGGTAAGGCAAACAAAGAAAATCCTTCCACAAATCGCCTATAGTACCCTGCCAAACCTAAGAAACTTCTAATCTCTGTCACTGTAGTAGGTCTTGGCCATTTAGTGATGGCCTCAACCTTCACATGATCCACCTTAATGCCTTCAGCAGAAATAATGTGGCCCAAAAATGCGACCTGCTCCAACCAAAACTCGCATTTAGAGAATTTAACATACAACTTCTCTTTCTGCAAAATCCCCAACACTGTATGAAGGTGCTCCTCATGCTCTTACTTAGACTTGGAGTAAACCAAAATGTCATCAATAAAGACAATAACAAATTGGTCCAAGTACTCCTTGAACACATGATTCATTAAATCCATAAACACCGCTGGAGCATTAGCCAACCATAATGGCATCACCAGAAACTTGTAATGCCCATATCGAGTGTGAAAAGCTGTCTTAGGGATATCCTCATCCCTCACCCTCAACTGATGATAGGTCGTCCTCAAGTCTATCTTTGAAAAATATTTTGCCCCCTGAAGTTGGTCAAACAAGTCATCAATCCTCGACAATGGATACCGATTCCTGATGGTGATCTTGTTCAACTCCCTACAGTCTATGCACAATCTCATAGACCCATCCTTCTTCTTCACAAACAAAACTGGAGCACCCCACGGCGAAACACTCGGCTGAATCACACCACGATCTAAAAGCTCTTACAACTGCTCCTTTAACTCCTGCAGAACTCAACGGTGCCATCCGAATCTGGCGCCTTAGAGATGGCTCACTTCAGAACAACAAGCTCAATAGCAAACTCCACTTCTCGCTGCGGTGGCAAACCTGACAACTCCTCAGGAAACACATCAAAAAAATCACGAACAATTGGAACATCCTCAATACGGGACTCACCCTTAGAGGTATCCTTCACAAACACCAAATACCCCTCACAACCCTTTGCTACCAACTTCCTAGCCTTCAAAGCTGAAATCAACTTCAACACCCTACTCGGCTGTGAACCCTAAAACACTAACTCCAAAGACTTCATATCTCCAAATATAACCTTCTTCGCCTGACAATCGATAGTGGCTTGGTGTTTATCCAACCAGTCCATCCTAAGAATGACATCGAAATCGTGAATACTCATCGGAAGAAGATTAGCCCTACGAATCTTATCCCCAAAACTGATTGGACATCCTCAATACAAATTAGAAATAACAACAAAAGTCCCCATCAGGGTAGCAATAGACATAACAGAATCTAAAGGCTGAGATGGCACACCCAGGTGCCAAACAAAAGACTGAGCAATAACGGAATGAGTAGAACCCGTATCAAACAAAATAGAAGCCTCGCGATTGCCAACTAAAAGAGTGTCGAAAGCAATTACAGTGCACTGTCGCTCAAGTTATCGTCAAAGCAAACACTCGACCACCTTGACTCTGGCCCCCATTGCCACCATTATCACCACCTCCACCATTACCACGTGGCCCAGTACAATCTCTAGCCATATACCCATCTCATCCACACACGCTGAAACATGCACCGGTGAGTGCGTGGCATTGCCTCCCCGGATGATTAGCCCCACAAGTAGCACAAGAAGCTATCGGAATGAGATTTGGGTTACCCCATCACCGTGGTCCTTGATAACGACCTGATTTTGCCCTATTGACGATTATGCCTCGCGACGATTCTCATCCATACCAGGTAGTGAAAAGTACGATTATGCCCTATTTGAGGCATCTGCCGATAACCCTGCTCGATTACGGCCATGCCACCGCTTCGCTGCCACCACGATTCCTGCTTCAACTGACCACCCTGACTTCTCCCATGCTGGACTGAAGCTTGACCTGCCGGTCATCTCGCCCCTCTTCGACTCCCCTCTGGTTTAAAAGACCGAAAGTCCTATCACTCCATCTCAATATTCTTGGTTGCATTGGCCACTGCTGACACGTCTGCAAACTTGTTGTTAATGAGATGCTGTCGATACCTATAATGAATCCGCCACTTGAACTTCTCCGCCTGTTCCGCTGCAGTCCCTGCAGAAGTTCCCGCAAATCCTGCCAACCTAGTGAATCTTGTCATAAAATCTGTGATGGATTCATCATCTTTTTGCTGAATAGACAGATAGTCTCTAGCATAGGCCTCTTTATCAATAGCTGGGAAGCACTGGCGATAAAGACCTCCTGAAAACTCGCCCTTGACTAAGTGTCTCAACATAGCCATCACCCTTTGTTGTTTTCATCGCTTTCCACCACCTCTGTGCATCCCCTTCTAGCTTGTACACTGCAAGTAACACTTTCTGATTATCTGAGCATCCCAACACATCAAAAACCTTCTCTAGGAGAGCAATCCAATTCTCTGCATCAATGGGAGTCGGGGCGGAACTGAATGACTGTGGTTTCTACTTCTGAAACCTTTCCAACCACACATACATTGGAACCACCTGCTGATCAATACCATCTGCATTCCCTTCCTCTTCGTTTGCCTGTGGACCATTATTTTTCGGGTTCTCTTGTTTAGGAATTTCTGGTGGCAGCTGCTGCATTGCCTATACAACCTATGCCACCAACTAAGGTAACGCCTGATTCACAGCCTGATTCACCAAGGTAGCCAATTGAGCATTTATCTGATCATTAGGTCGTTCATTGGGCTAACCCTCACCTCTTCCCCTATTATTACCTCGCCTCCCAGCAACTCTAGCTGATCTACGAGCCATCTAAGAAAGAGATCACGAATAGATAACAAAGCAGATTAGAGACATATTTGAATATAGTTGATATGATAGCTAAACAGAAAATCAAACAGAACAAAACCTAACCCAGAAGTCTACCCATAACTCACAGGTCAAACCTAAATAAGTTTTCTACAAGAAAGAACCTAAGCTCTGATACCAACTCTGTAACACCCCCTTTCCGAAATAGAAAGAGAGGTTACTCAAAACATAACAAAACTGATGAATTTAATAGCAATACTAAATTTTGAAACGAATGACGAAACGAACAAATTAAAAACAAAAGAGTCTCGCTGAAAGAGTACGGAATCCGTACCTGGAATCGATAATGCAATACCCAAATTTATATTCCAAATATACTCTTTAATTTCCCTCCGTCCAATCTAATAAAATAATAATAATACAATTATAAGTTACTTAATAATTATAATTTATATTCTAATCATTTTTTTTTATTAAATTTAAACAAATCAATAACCTTAAAACATTATATATATAATAAATTCAATAAAATCATACTTACCATATATATACTTTAGATACATGCCATCCAAAACATAAAGAATATATATATATATATATATATATATATATATATATATATATATATATGTATCAAGAATCGATGTTGGACACATGTTTTTTTTTAAAAACATGATTCAACCCCCCTTTTTAGCGGTTTAGTATATATATATATATATATATATATATATATATATATATATATATATATATATATATATATATATATATATATATATATAATCTATTACCTACAAAACATATAAATCTTCCTGAAACATACATATATATACAGCAAAATTAGTCTTACTCGAACAAAGAGCTTTTGTAACTTTTAATAATTAAATAAATAAACTTTAAACTATTAATTGCATAAAGTTTTCCCTGAATGATATACACTCCCTTTGAATTCATAAAATATTTAGGTTTACTGCTCATCTATGCAATAAATAAAAACAATTATACATATACTGTTAATCATTATACACATATACTTGTCTGATAAAGAATCAAATGGTTGCTTCTCTTCCTCATGCGCAGCCGCTAACTTCTTTTCCCTCAACTTGTATCAGATGTGATGTTGAGTAAATTAGGTTTTAGATATTTATTCACTTAAAAACAAATTTTATTAATTAATATATTTATTAACTCTCCAAATTTTAATAGGATTTTAAAATTACAAAATTATAAATTAGATCCACTTAGTTTTAAAGCCCAATTTTACCAATTTATTTATCCACACTTATTAATATTTATTAGCCCAATAAATTAAATAACTAGTTGACCCAATTAAATGACAAAGTCCAACTAATATGTTTTTAAAACAAAATAATAATTTTTTTCCAATATTTAATATTTTTTTTTGAGTATTACACTGATCTTCATCGAAAGGACGTGGAATTCGATATTGGAGATCATGTGTTATTACGTGTTGCTCCATGGAAAGGAGTTACGAGATTTGGAAAGAGAGGAAAGCTCAATCCTCGATTCATTGACCCATTTTTAATCCTCGATCGAGTAGGGACTGTAGCCTATAGACTCGCTTTATCGTCAAGTATGTCTCGTGTTTATAACGTTTTTCATATATCCATGTTACGTAAATATATAAAAGATCCGAACCACATTATTGAGTTAGAACCAGACGAAATAGTGGAAGATTTAACGTATAAAGAGGTTCCTGTTCAAATCTTGGATAAGAAGGAACATATTCTACGCTCCAAGGTTATACCTCAAGTCAAAGTTTTATGGAGGAACCACGATGTTGAGGAAATGACCTGGGAGTTAGAATCTGAAATGAAATCAAGGTATCTTTACCTCTTCGACATACCAGGTACGTACCCTAATTTCGAGGGCGAAATTTCATAAGAAGGGGAGATTGTAAGACCCCAACTTTTATGAATAAAGATGAATTTTCTATAATTATCATTTTTTTGAATATTATGGAATGGATTTGATATAATGTTACAGTTGTGGGTAATAGTTATAAATTTTGCAAAGTATCTCACGTTAATTGTTTCAATTATTGTCTATATTTTATATATTAGTAAATCAATAATTGAGATGACGAAGTTATTAATATTATTATTTACAATATTAACGATGTCTAGAAGTTCTGCCAAAGAGAGGTTTGGTCACCTAATTGCGCGCCAATAGAGAGAAATCCTTATCGGAAAGCTCCCTCTTTTCTGGGAACGACTTGGTCGATTAATAATGTGAATTATAATAATGATGATGAAGTTTTATTTTATTAGTATTATTAATGTAATAAAACAGAAAAGCTTTTTATATAAAACAGAATACTTTTATAAAGTTATTCATTTTATTAGAATATAAATAGAATATATTATATTTTATTATGTATAGTGTTTACATAGTGCCTGCATAGTATTTTGCATAGTAAAATCTTTTTATATAAAATAAAATACTTTTATAAAGTTATTGGTTTTATTAGATTATAAATAGAATATATTATATTTTATTTAAAAGATTTTGTTTTATTAGAATATTTTATAGTAAACCAATCTGGAACGTCCGTTTAAAAGTAAATCAATCTGGACCGTTCAAGAATTAGTTACTATTCAGTCCATTCTCCTATAAATAGAAGCTCATTCCTTTATTATTTCTTATGAATTCACTGAAACTCTAGAGAGAGAAACTATAGAGAGAAAGAAGAAAAGTATTCTGCTACTTCACTACTCCTATATCCAATTGTTCTAAGGTAAGGGGTATTATTTCTTTCGTATTCACGAAGAGAACTTCTGTTATTCCATTATTTATTATTCTATTAAAATAACCTGTCTACGTGGGCTACCTTATACTTGGTGAAATTCTTCTATTATTCCATTCTTTATTATTATGTTGGAATAACCTGTCTATGCGAAGTACCGCATACATGGTGAAATTCTTCTTTTATTCCATTCTTTATTATTATGTTGGAAAACTCACGTATGTCAGTACAAAGATATACATGGTAAAATTCTTCCATTATTCCATTCTTTATTATTATGTTGGAATAACTTTTGATATCTGAGTACCACATACATGGTAAAATTCTTCAGTTATTCCATTCTTTATTATTCTGTTGGAATATCCTATCTGTGCGTATTACGCATGACCTGGTTCCATTATTTATTATTCTATTGGAATAACCTGTCTATGCGGTCTATCGCATGTCTGGTGATTTCTTTTGTTATTCCATTCTTTATTATACTCAGTTGGTTAAAGTTTTGACTTCTATACTTCATAAAATTAGTGGAATATCCTTGATATTTGCGCTTCATCCAGTATCTTTTCATGGAAATATTCTTCTGAGCATTCTTGAATTTTACTCTACAAAGAAGTATCATGTTGACAATTTGGACGTTATTAGTTCTTGGATAAATTAATTCTTGAACTTGTTTTATTGAATTCTTACATCATTGTCATCATCCTCATGTTTATATTATGTTGAAAGTCATCTGTGACCTGTAGTGCATAGATGAACTTGGTATGATTTTGACCAGGGATTAATCGGTATAATCATGATCGTAATATTACAAATGATGTGGTAAAAGTTCTCATTGGCCCGTAGTGCATTGATGGACAGTTGTTGGTATGATCATGACCATTGATGAATACACGAATATCCTTGGCCCGTAGTGCATGGATAATTTGTGGTTGTGATACTAATGAATATCCTTGGCCGTAGTGCAGGGATGATGTGGATTATTTATTAACCTGAGTCCCAGCGATAAAAGTTATGAAAAACCTTTTAAATTATAAAAGATAGTAGATTTTATTCTCTACTTGACTCTTTTAATGGATTACTTGTTCCGCTGCAGTTAAACTTGATGTTTGTTATATTGTATCAGTTTAACACTGTTGAAGGCTAATGATAATTTATTCTGTATTATGTTAGTCATAATATTTCTTACTAGGCTAGTTGAGCTCACCCTTTTACTTTCATTGTTCTCTTTAGGAAATGAGAATGTAACAGGGACTAGTCAGGGAACGGAGTGACGGTCCAGATAATAGCATTAGTAGTCCTCACTATTCTGTTAAATAGTGTGATAATAAATGTAATGAGGACTCAATTGAGTGTGCATATTGTCTAGATGACAATATTTGTATTAAAACTCATAGCATATGTTTTGTCGTATTTTACACGACTGTTGTATAATTAAGTTGTATTTGAATTTTATACCATGTATTTGGCGACTTAAGATAGGTGATGTATACCTATTTTGGGGGCGTCACAACGGGACCCACAGGGCTTGGGCCCACCCAGACAGCCGCAGGTAGACCCGCAGCTACTTTGGTCTATAAATAGACCCCCCATCAGCCAAAATAGAAAAAAAAAGAAAACAGAGGGAATTTTGTCAATTTCAACTCTTAACCCCTCATATAGTGTTCCAAACTTTGATATTCTTCTATTTAAACACTTTTATTCATATATACTATAATATATCAAATTTTAACCGGTTGAAACGGAGTTTTCAAGCTTCAAAAGGGTTTAAACTTAAGTTTTAAACTTGAACCATTAAGCTAAAATGGCTAAGATTTATTTAAATCTAATTTTCTTTCTAGATTTTTTTGTAAATATTAAGCAACCACGCGTCCCTAGATCTGTATCTAGAGGAAACGAGAAGTTTGGCTACGCGCATGCAAGGATTTAACTGATGAATCTTTTGTTTTACGACGTTTAAATTAAGTATCTATTTTATTTTATTAGATTTGCTATATAGGCTATTCATGAGACATTATGTGAGCCTAGGAACCACGAGATTTAAGATATAGCTGACGGATCTAGATCTGGTCCCCATGATGGACCCTTTTTCGTTGTACAGTTAGCTTGTAAATCATATTTGTGGTGCTTGGGTCACTTCGATGGCTTTCATGCCCATAAGGAGGTCGACACTTGTATGTATATTATTTTATCGAAGATACTTCCCATCTCGAGAATAAAATCAAAATAAGCCGAATATGGAATAAAATGGAAGTATCAAAGGGCTCAATTATTATGTGAGCATAAGGGTTTGAAATCCTATTTTCAAAATATCAGTTTACATGCCTTATATTAAAATTGAACTTTTATACAAATTAAACTATTTGTATATAGGTGCAAACGAGGCATATCACTACTTCCAAATAATGTATTTAGGCCCAATTAACTGCACACACTTCAAATAATTAGGGAATTGAAAAGATGCGGTAATCGTATTTTCACGGAAGTCGGGGGGTGCCTAACACCTTCCCCTCGCTTAATCAAGCCCCCAAACTCTAAGAATCTTGGTTTCCAAGACCTGTTCAATAGAGTCCAATAATTGGCTATTTTGCAAAAATTTTTAAAATTGGTGTATACACTCGAAATTTTCTGCACACCTGTTATTAACATTGCAGGAGGGCATATTCTTCTTTCGGAGATAACCCTATAAGACAGCTCACATCCATTCTAGATACCACCGAAAGTTCAGTCTAAACCCCGGAACACACACCGGGAGTATCAATTCCAACCTCGGAGATACCTCGAGTTTTGTTCTTGGAGATAACCCCAAGGAATGCTGTTGCAGTTTCGGCGATAACTCCGGAAATTCTTGTTTTAAATGCATGAAATCAGCTTCAATCTCAGACCTCCTGCCGAGGCACTCATGCCAAAGACCCGGAGATAACACCGGGAAGACAGGCACATTTATAGATGACCTTGCAGAATTTAAACACTTGCAGCAGTCCAATCTCAAATATAATCCTGAGCAACGTCTGTTATCAGCCCAAACCGGAGATAACCCCGGTGAGGGGCAAAATCGTCATCTTTCCACCTCAACCTCAGCGCGCCATCTCAAAATTTCATACATACATTTCTACACAGCAATGTCCCATAAGAGCTAAGGAGTTCCAATCCCGAGTGACTATTACGGCGTGGTAGACACCTCGGATAGAATTTGAAGCTTGAAGACCATGGGCATGGTCCCCTCTTCCTGACTTCGTACAACCTCTAATCCTATGTCATTGCGTAACTATCGACAAAAGTGGTCCGAAGGTCTTGTACACCTCATTCGGATGCTCGGATTGAAGTTCTGTAAGTTCGAGCGGACATCACAGTGCACGAGTGCACGTACTTTAAAATGGCGGACCATGAGTCTGGGGCACCCAGGCGCAAACAAGTAGTGCACCTAACATGGCCACCATGAGAATAATAGAAATCACCAGGTATACGGTAATCCACGTATACATGTTATTCCAACAGAATAATAAAGAATGGAATAACAACAGACATCACCAGGTATACGGTAATCCACGTATACATGTTATTCCAACAGAATAATAAATGGAACTGTGTCAAAGTAAATTATGACCGAGCGGGATATTCAACGTAATAATAAAGAACGGAATAATAGAAGAATTTCACCATGTATGCGGTGCCAAGATAAACAGTTATTCCAACATAATAATATAGAATGGAATAACAGAGGATTTCACCAAGTATAGGGTATCGCCATGCATGTCAAAGGTTATGTATAGGGTATCTTGGCGTGATCTGAGTTATTCAACGTAATAATAAAGAATGGAATAACAGAAGTTCTCTTTATGAATAAGAAAGAATAACACCCCTTACGAGTACAATAAATAATATCCCTTACCTTATAAAGAAATTGGATATAGAAGTAGTGAAGTAGCAAAATACTCTTCTTCTTTCTCTCTATAGATTTTCTCTCTATATACTTCTCTCTATAATTTCTCTCTATAATTTCTCTCTCTAGAGTTTCAAATGAATTAAGTAAGAAATAATGAAGGAATGAGCTTCTATTTATAGAAAAAGCGAGAGTGGCTCTTGGTCTTAACGAAGGTCAAAATGACCTTGGTAATATTGAAGAGACAACTACTATTTTTGTGAAGGGCAATTAACCCTTGGAACAATCAAGAGGCAAGTAACTCTTGGTAATATTGAAGAGACAACTACTATTTATTTGCGAAGGCAATTAACCCTTGGAACAATCGAAAGGGCAAGTTACTTATTAAAACTTTAAATCAACGATCCATATTGATTTACTATTATAATTTCAACCAACTGATTCTGAAAATTAGCACATCTCCTCATGGAATAATATTGTACCCAAAAATGATTTGGACTGAAAATAAATATATTGTTCGGGTGAATAGTACCCTGTGAATAGTACTCGTGAATAGTAACTCGTGAATAGTAACTCATGAATAGTAACTCGTGAATAGTAACTCATGATTAGTAACTCATGAATAATAACTCGTAAATAGTAACTCATGAATAGTAACTCATGAATAGTAACTCGTGAATAGTACTTCGACACAAAAAGTGCCCCGAATACCCGATTAAACAATATAACCTTTAGACATCAATTATTATCGAAATAAATGTCGATTTTCACTAACACAAATAATTTCAATACAATGGAACTATCAAATTCATCTTTAATTAACACGAACTTATCCATCATTAATATCATAATTCATAATATTTAATAACCGTGTCGCTCCTGTGAAGAGGGGCTTTCCAATAAGGATTTCTCCTATTAGGCGCCGCAATTAGGTGACCAAACCTCTCCTTGGCGTAACTTCTAGACATTGTAAATATTGCAATTTAATAATATGAATAACTTTGTCGTCTCAATTATTAATTTAATAATATATAAAATATTGACAATAATTGAATAAAAGCGAGTGACTTCTCCCGTAAGCATCAATAATCAAAGATATTGCAATCATACCGTAGCCACCGCAAACCACGTGTATTACTATACTTTTATCAATTTAACCGCTTTACTAAATAGAATAATAATTATAAAATTGAATACTTTCATTTCATAAAATTCGGGTCTCACAACAATCTTTAAACCCTCCATTTGCTAAAGGTGGAGAAAGCCAGCGCCTCGAACGTTCACACCCTTAGGGGATTCGCCGAGAATATTCTTGCTCTTCGACTACTCGGAAGAAAATCACATCTTCTTCCACCATGAACCCTAATGGTAGGGGTTTCAATGCTACTCGAAGTGTGTGCTTATCATGCGGGCACCTGGACATGATACTCAAGATCATTGGGCCTTGAAACACAAGATCCAAGATTTAATAGATAACGGTGAGATCGTGGTTACCAAACCCGGATCAATCTCATATCTGAGACAACCTCTTCCTCAACATAAAGAAGAAGAGGTCAACATGATTAGTTGGAGCGCTGAACAGAGTTCCAATTTTAGGGGTGAATCATCCCAGACCATCAAAGACGATGTTGACAGATGGGATTATGCAAAGTTTCAATTTGCTATGGAATGAAAGATGAAAGCTCTTTGTAAGCAAATTGAATAATTGGTAGAACTGGTGACCTATCAGCATCAAGTCACACGCCAATTAGTCAGCCAGGAGAATGCCTATCTCCTTCCTTTTGTTATAAATGTGTAGGGATTTCGGCACAAAAAACGCAGTGGAAATAAAATACTCAAAGCAATTTCCGAAACCCAACACAGGATCTATGCAAAAAATCAATTAATTTAGAGGTTTAGATATTATACCGAAAATGAAAGTGTTTCTGAAACGGCTTCGAATCCTTAACGCAATTCCTCACGAAACTATGTCTCTATGGTATCCACACGAACGCCGCACGAACCGTCAAACGATTCTGCAATAAGAGGGACTTACAGTACTAGCCACCAAAGGAACCTTTATGAAACTGTACGTTTTCTCTCTAGTCTCTCTCTAAGAGCGGCTAGGGTTTTCAAGTTATGATCTAACCCTAAGTAGCTGCTATATATCCTATATATAGTAGTTAAATGGAATTAATCAAAACCTAATTTCCTAAAATCCGAATTTATATATATATAACTTAATTAAGTCTTACTTAATTAATATACATATATACAAACTTTCCTTTTAATTTAAATTCATGATTTAAATACTATTAATCATATTAATATATTTAAATCCTTAAAATTTAAATTTATTCCCTTTTAAATTACGTTCTATGTGTGTGACCCTATAGGTTATTATCACGTTGGCAATAATTTTAAAATCATATTATAAAATTATAAACAGTGAGCGGTATCTAGTAATGCATCACTGCTACCCAAGTAATAATAAGATCTATGGTTCGATGCAACCTTTTAGTGACCAATGTTTCAATGTAATTTAATCCTTTTAACCTTAATATCCTAGATTAAACTCGAGTCATCGAATGTGTCATACTCTTGATAATTTAATCTGAGTTTTCTTGATCAATGAGTAGACTATATGAAACAAATCACTATTTGAGCATGGCCATGCATTTCATAGTCCTACTCAATCAAAAGGCCTATGGATATCACCCCTAATATATAGGAGGGTTAAATTCCATCTAGATCACTCATATTCCTCACACGATTCATGATGTACCCAATAATCACCTTTATAGTCCACCCTATTAAAGGTGACATTTGATGATATCAAAGTACATAAATTCCCGTGTAGTAATATAGTGATTTCAGGTCGGAGGACTATTACATCATTATCACTATGAGAATTTCTAATGACACTTCGCATAATGCTCCACATAGAATTCTCATAGTGGGTCTGTCCAGTACATCGTTCTCTAACATGTACCTATGCATTGACTTAATATCTCATATATTTATGACCAATGAGATTTAGTCATCAGTCAATCCACATACTAGTCTCAATGCATCAATGTTGTCCCATCAACAATGATACTCGACTAGGGACATTTAAGAATAATGATAGTAATTGTAATTATATAATCTCATGTTCAAGTCACATACTTGAAACCATATAATTTGTATCATTATTCTAAGGAATTTTATTATGTTAACAATTATATAACGCAGTAAATAAAACCATAATAAAATCATTCATTTATTCAATCAAATATAATATCAAAACGTTAAGCAATTATATCAAATAATTGGCCTCTAGGGCATAAACTCTAACAGTTAAATGCTCCACCATCACCTTCAGAAAGCGAAGCTATGGAGGATAAGGTTGCGAAGAGAGCAAATGCTAAAGCCCGTCGGGATTTTGCCAATCAAAGGGAATTTACATACCTGGGCCAACTTATGGAGGAGATATTTCAGATGCTAATCAACGAAGGAAGAATTACCTCCCTTTTACCTCCAATCAATCCCCGTTCAAGACGGTTCAACTCTGATGGAGTTTGTCAATATCATTCACATTCTCGCGGTCACAGCACAGAAGAATGTTGGGCACTACGCCACCTTATTCAGAATCTAATTGATAGCGGTGTCTTACAACTGGAAGACGATGACACTGTACTACTCGAGAGTGGGAATACCTGTCCTACCAAATAGAAGGGATCAGTAGCAGTTATACTCGTTAAGGTTGATGAGACTGTCAAACCATTTCCCATACAAGCAATTCAACTCAAAGGAGCTGACAATCCTTTGAAAGTGGCTGCACCAGAGCCAATTTCTTTACCCTTCAGACCACAATATCCTGTTGTCAGCTTACACAAAGTCCCATGGAATTATGGAGAAGCTGAAGGAACCACATCTCATACTACTGCTACAGTGTCGAAGAAAAATCCACTGTATCTTCCTCAGAGGGTTATGAAGCCCACCATTAAAGCAAAGGGGAAGATTCCCATGGAGAAAATTGAAAAATTCCTCCGCACTATGGGCCATAATGAAGCCAAGGTGGTTCTAAGCTTAAGAGAAGCTCCACATCAGATCTCAATACTGGACTTGGTTTTCTCTTCTGAGGATCACAAGAAGATTTTATTGAAGGTTTTGGAAGAACCCTACTTGCCAAAATCAGTGGATGCGAAAAAATTTTAACATTTGGTTGATCACATTTTTAACAACAATGTGATATCCTTCACTGATGACGACATACCGCCCGAAGGGACCGGTCATTGCAAGCCATTACACATTACAGTTTTGTCCTTCGGGTATATGTTAGCTGAAGTTTTGATAAATGGAGGTTTGTCTCTGAATATTTGTCCTTATGCCACCTTAGTGAAGATGAACATCAATCTCAGACGGATCCGAAGCAGCCATACGATTATCAAAACTTTTGATGGGTCCCGATAAAATTCTGTCGGAGAGATTGAGCTGCCAATTGAGATTGGTCCAAACACATTTAATGTATCCTTCCACGTCCTCAAGATAGATTCAGGATACAACATGCTATTGGGGAGACCATGGATCCACATGGCTGGAGCCATCCCTTCTACACTACATCAATAACTCAAATACATTGTTAACAATAGCCTAGTCACTGTCAACACTGAGCCAGAATGTCCTGAACAAGAAGATCTACCAATCATCAGCTTCAATTCAGAAGTTGAGCTGGCCAGTTTTCATACTTTGGAAGTGAGTAACACGCAATACCATCCTATTGGAGCACCACTTCCCGTACCCAAGATTTCTGCTGACGTTATGTCGGCCACTCAAGAAATGATGTCATTGGGTCATCAGCCTGGACAAGGGCTTGGTAAATATAAGTAGGGTATTAAGCACCCTATTCAAGTAACCAGTCAAACTAGGACAGCTGGACTAGGCTATTCTGCCAGTTCCAGTCACAGGAATCCTCGTAAGCACAAATAGATTCCTCAAGCTTCCGCCATACTGGCGATTTTTCTCACACCTCACCTCATGAAATGTCGATACAAGCCGTAAAAGGTGCCAACCTATGTTATGGCTATGTTGTTTCCTAAACCAGTACCATTCAAAGCGAAAGAGGTCCTGATTCCTGATCCCGAAGTGGAAGAGAGGGAACGGAAACGCAAACATGACATCGCCTTGATGATGTCAGGCATACACATCATTGTCCATGATGAACATACAAATAGATACACCCTAGACGATGATTGCCCAGATGTTATGGTCATCATTTGGGAAAAGGAGGACGATGATAGCCCCTCCATCATTGCAGTCCATCAGGACTTTACCCTCGACAATTAGAGCAGCACTCCATGTATTGGTCGATGAGGGTAAAACGGGTAGAAATCCCTCTGCCCTATAGATAACTTTAATTGCTTACTTTTTTATACAGTATTAGCAGTTATTTTATCAGTACATGCTAACACTTTTGTATGATTAAACATTTTCATATATTAAGTGAAAGCATATTTTGTTTCAGGACTTTGAATTTAGATGTGCCTGTACTTGCTGATGAGGTGCCTTTTCTCCACAAGGACTGTAACTTTGATGAAAAGTTGGACTCAGACTTGATGGAAATCCAAGAAGACATTGAGACACCTCATGAGATTAAGGAATGGGTCACAGACAAGCCTAAACCTAATCTTGATCAAACCATTCCTTTCAATCTTGGAACCTTAGAAAGCCCTAAGCTAATCCAGATTGGTTCAGACCTAACCCCAAACCAACGGAATAACATGGTTGCGCTATTAATCCAATTTCAGGATATGTTTGCATGGTCTCACGAAGACATGGTGGGTTTGTCCACTGACATTATCCTTCATCGCCTTCCCATTAAGGAAGGATTTAAGCCAGTCAGGAAAAAGCTCAGGTGATTGAAACCTGAGTGGAGTTTAAAGGTAAAAGAAGAAATTGTGAAACAATTTCAAGCTGGCATTATCATGGTGTCCACATATCTGGAATAGATATCCAACATTGTTCCCGTGCCTAAACCAGGAGGAAAGGTGCGAGTTTGCGTGGATTACTGGGATCTGAACAAAGCTTGCCTTAAAGATAGCTTTCCCGTGCCCTTTATCCACATTCTTATTAACAATACTGTTCAATACGACATGTACTCCTTTGCTGATTGCTTTGTGGGATATCATCTGATTATGGTTGCTGAGGAGGATCGTGAGAAAACTGCTTTCATCACGCCTTGGGGAACCTTCTGCTACAGACGGTTGTCATTCAGCCTCATTCCGGGGCAACCTATTAGCAAGCTATGATGGCTCTTTTCCATGATTTAATGCATAAAGAGATAGAGATCTATGTGGATTATATCATTGTCAAGTTACGAAGGGAAGAAGACCACTTAGAACATCTCAAAAAGCTCTTCAACAGGTTGCGTAAGTATAACTTGAAGTTGAATCTAGCCAAGTGCGCTTTTGGCGTTAAATCTGGCAAGTTGCTAGGTTTCCTAGTCAGCCACAAAGGGATTGAGCTGGATCCCACTAAAATCTAGGCCATTAAGGAAATGCCCATTCCTCAGACAGAGAAGGAAATACGGGGATTTTTGGGAAGAATCAACTTCATTAGCAGGTTTATCTCTCAACTCATAGCAACCTGTGAGCCCATTCAAATTGTTAAGAAAGAACTCCTCCATGAAATGGAACGATGAGTGTCAGAAAGCCTTCCTTTCAATCAAAGAGCAGCTGGTTAACGCTTCTATTTTGGTACCTCCCAGGGATGATGTTCCCCTGTTCATGTACCTATCCATTAATGACAATGCTATGGGCTATATGTTGGGGCAAAAAAATGATAGAGGCCAAGAACGAGTTATCTATTACCTCAGCAAAAGATTCAGCAGCAGTGAACACAAGTACACTTTGATTGAGAAGACTTATTTTGCTTTAGCGTGGGCATCCATGAGGTTACATCATTACCTCCATGGTCACACAACCCATCTCATATCCCGCATGGATCCTCTCAAGTATGTGTTTAGTAAGCCCATACTGAATTTTCGGCTATCCAGTTAGCAGTTGATCCTACAATAATTTGACATCGTCTACGTGACGTAAAAGTCTATCAGAGGTCAAGGAATTGCAGATCAACTGCCGCCACCACTTGCAGGGATTACAAACCCTTGAAACATATTTCCCGATGAAGGGTCATGATATTCAAAGAACACCATCGAAGACGATGTATGCCAGACACGTGGAAAATGTATTTTGATGGAGATGTTAACACAAAAGGCTTTGAGCTGGAGCGCTTCTAGTATCCTAGATGGGGAGCAGATCCCGTCGCCATCAAATTGCGCTTTATCAAGACCAACAACACAAACGAGTATGAAGGTCAGATCATGGGGCTAAAACTTGCCGCTTAATGGGCATCGGCAAGAACTCGCCTTTGGGGATTCTCGAATTGGTAATCAAACAATCCACGGGAATCTATTAAACCAAGGAACTACATTTGCTGCCTTACCATCGGCAAGTTTTACAGATGGCTTTGGAGTTCAAAGAAATCTCCTTTTCACACATTCCTCGTAATAAGAATGATTTTGCGGATGCACTAGCAACATTGGCCTCCTTGATTCACATACCTGACAAGGAAAACATGCCAAACATCACATTTGCCCTGCAAAAGGCCCCATCTTATGGGAACTATATTGGAGAAGTATCGGATGAGCTACCTCCCATCCACAACACTTGGTATCAACATATCAAATAGTATCTGCGAGATGGATCTACACTCGTTGAGGCGAGCCTCGATCAAAAGAGGCGCATCCATCGACTTGCTATGAAATTCTACCCGAGCGGAGATGCACTTACAAAGAGAGATGCATCGGGTCTCCTCGATGTCCGGACAAAGACCAAGCTCGAGAGGCTCATGGATGAGATCCATGGTGGAGTATGTGGCCCACACATGAGCGGACCCCTACTTGTTAAGAAGATCCTCGAATCAGGCATTATCGGCTTACGCCAAAGTCGACCGTGATGATCACGCCAAGAGGTTCTATCAATGCCAAATTCATGGAAATGCTATCCACGCCTCCAAGGAACTCCACAATATGAGTTTTCACCATGGCCCTTCTCAATGTGGGGAATGGACGTGATCGGGCCCATCGAGGCCAAAGCCAAGAATGGACATCGATTCATATTCACCATGATCGACTACTTCACAAAATGGGTAGAAGCGCCCTCCTTCCCTGTGGTTACCAAAGAAGTCATCATTTCTTTCATCGTAAACAATATCGCCTCATCGATATGGACAACCAGAGGTCATTATGTCGATAATGCTAAGAACCTCAACAACAAAATGATGGAGGAGTTATGTAGTAAATTCCACATCAAACACCTTAACTCTGCCATCTCACCATCCAAAGATGAATGGTGCTATTGAAGCGCTAATAAAAAACATCAAGAAGATCATGCGAAATGTCCGCCAATCACAAAGGATGGCCCGACCTCTTGCCTTTCGAATTTATTAGCCTACGTAACTTCAATGCGCATTTCCACCGGGGCAACCCCTACCATTAGCCTATGGGATGGAAGCAAAGGTTCCTATAGAGGTGGAAATAAATCCCTTAGAGTGTTGATGGATGCTCAACCGATGAAGACCAATGGGTACAAGATAGTATCACCAATTGTCTCTAATAGACGAAAAGGCGAAACCGCGGCTATCTTCCATGGTCAAGATATCAAAGAAAGGATCGCAAGATCCTACAACAGAAAGTCCAACTACATTTCAAAACAACATAACTTGGTTTTGAAGAAGATCATTGACAACCAAGATCAATCTAAGGGAAAATTCGCTCCTAACTGGAAGGCCCGCTTTGTTGTCAAGGAGGTATCGACAGAGGCGCCTCTCAGACTCATCGTGAAATGGATGGCGATGAATTTCCACAAATTATCAACTCGGACACCGTGAAACGGTATTATGTCCGAGGTTATCATCAAGCAAACATCCCGGTTTTGGATCATCAAATCACCACCATTTCCGGTTTTCTAACCCTTTTACATACTCTTCTTCCCTCGTGGAAACATACACTTCAAACCAAAGTCCGGTTTCACCAAATTTTAAACTTTTCACACAATTTCTAAGTATCCCCTGTGGATTGAACCTTTCACACCGCAGCTTTATCCTCAAGACGGATTAAACTTTTCTACGCTTGCGTTTTTCCCAAAGACGGGATCAAACTTTTTCCACACATGCAGCTTGTCCCAATCATGGATCAAACTTTCTTCTCCCCGCAGATAGCCTCGCATATGGGATTCATACTTCTCTTCACCGCATTCATCCCGAGGGGCTAAACTACGTTGACCGATCTCCCCGATACACGGAGTACGAGGCAACCATATTCTATATGGCCCATCGCAAAAAAAAAAAAAAAAAAAAACATTTCTACCCTTTCTACAAAAACAAAAACTACAAAAACACTTCTACACCCTTCTTCATCAATAAAGCTTCTACACCCATCTCGCCTTTCACATTCAAATTGAACCTCTTACACCAGTGTTCAACTACGCAGACCTGATCTCCTTTTCAATAGAGTACGTAGGGCGTACCATTTATGGTTCTTGGCCTAACCCCTACCGTAACAAAAAATACTTGTCACACTAAGATCGGGATCAAACTTCAATCCACCACATTTCACCTGGCTTTGCATCAAAGGGATGGAACTACCTAACCTCTCCTCACAAATAGAGATTCTACGACCATCTAAGTCAAGGTTGTGCCTCAAAGAGCAACACCAATCCATAAGAGATGGAATTAACTAGGCTTCTCACAAATAGAGTATCGGGCACACCATCTCGTGGTGCGGTCAATCTCGTAGAGGAAAAGCCACACTCCTCTCCACATTTCCATACGTAAACCAAATTCCCAAGACACCAAAGATGGTAGGGATACATACAGATCAATGATCCATTCGAAAGATCCCGCGACGGCTCAATGTCCACACATCAAGGATGAGTTCGTAATGCATCAAGATCACAAGCCCTCAAGAAACAGTAAAATATCAAGCAAGTATCAAGGCACAACCGAAAGGGAAGTAAATCAAAATATATTTCTCCCGCCATATATAATATCGTTTGATATATACATATGTGTTGTACATGACAAAATGGCTAAGCTTAGTCTCAGTAGGAAAAAACAAGTCTATCTACTTGGATCTATGTGTATACGACTATCGATCTAACATAGCATCCTCTCTCTCTAGAAGGAGGTAACGCCGCAAGCTCCTCGCCCAATGGTATCTACACGAGCTAGCAGATCCGAGGCTAACTCGCATGGTGGCATGATGCTCATCAATGTATGCACTCATATCGACAAGGATGCCACCGTGAGGATCTCATCAAGTACTATCTGTGATGGCCACATCCCGGCAGATAGGGCAAGATCCCGCCTACAATCAATGCATCTCTAGTCGATCTAGCCTCGCCTCTCTCTAATAGAGTCAAGGTTCTCCCATCAAGAGTCACAACATCAAGGCCCTAGCCCGATCTCTCTCAAAGGTCATCGATGTAGACTCGCCCCAAATATCGTGTCAATGTCAATGTCAATCACAAGAGACTCAGAGTGGGGAGAATCCATCACAAATGCCGGCAACCCAAAGAACAAAATCCTCCTCGATGGGAATATCAACCTCCATCCATAGGCTCCTCATCATCTAATCAATCCTCGCACCGTGGATACTACCGCAACCGATGCAATCTCTCGTCTCCATCCATGCGAATACTCTCAGAATAACAACCCGGATGGTCGATGGAAAACTCAACTAGCTCTCACGATCCCAACAGCATACAACCCGGATCTATCCTCTCATTGATAAGTGGCGAGAAGCGGTTACCGACTCATGCCCCTCAAAAGGATGAAAATCCTTAAACGGTCAAACCGACACATCACGACCAAGGGTGGTAAGTAATCATGCCTCTCAAACCAACAGAGGAAGATAATCCATGCCCGAAACATGAGTAATGAAGTCAGTAGGGTGAGCTAAGCCCTGTACACGGTAATATAGCAAATGAATCTCCGATCCCCGCGCCAGAAAGTCGACCAAGATGCAAAGATCTATACACTCAGCAGTCGAAAAGAGTAGTATGACATGGCTATATCATGGGTGAAACAATACCCATGCCATCTAAAAGTGCCAATCGGCCTCAAGTGTGACATAAACCACACGTACAAAGATGACCGAAATACAGCTCAAACACTCCCCGCCGATAAGTGCAAAGAAGATGTAGCCGACCTCGTAGTCTCTACTATGATCATCGGATGATGATGGTGACCTCCCCGAGAGCTCTCACCGCCATGATGACTCCTATGTCCAACTCATCCATGTATCGTGGCATGTAGACATACGACAAGACGCATAATAGCAAGAAGACATCCACTCGCCAAACGCCAATGATCCTCCGGGTGGTGAAATCCCCGAAATGTCGTGTATAACTATCCTCGTGAGCCAAATCACAAAATGAAAAATGCTGGATATAACGTGGCCAGATGTGAGCTCATCCTGCACCACCCTACGCCTCAAGCCAGTGAGGGTCATGAACTGCCTACTCATGTCTCCAATCGCCATATGCACGCAAGGTCTGTCCAATGGCAGCATCGTCAAACGTGCATACTCCTCCAAAGTAGAGTCAACTCCCGGGTCCCAAATCGAAAACCCCGCCTCCGATACCCAAAGGCTCCAAAGATGCCCTCCACGAATCTCGTGGGAACTTCAAACATCAATGTGGTCATAAGATGTCGCAAATAAATGATCTACAACACCCCGTTCGATGGTGACATGCTATCATACCACGATCAAGATACCGTATGCCACCAAAAATGGTGGGGTATGATCAATACGGCTAACTGTCAAGAAGACATCCAGACGGCCGTGGTCATAAGACCATCCAGGCGTCAATGCTGAATATCTCTAGACATACATACATATGCATAACATAATAACATGCATGATACAATAGATGGCAATATGATATAGGAAATGGAAAATTGTACATACATTCCTAAGTATATCATCATCTAATACATCTCTCAGATAACTAAAATACAGGAAATGGGGCAAAACTTCCTACATCTAATGTAGGCCTATCAAAAGATATAACGAGAATGGGGCGGCTACCCAATGTCTAATGAGGCCTATCAAAAGAGATAACGAGAATATACATCGTAAGAAGTCAATGGTGTCAATGTTCACATCATCAATCCTGCCCACCGATGTAACTCCTCCCGAAGTCACCGGATCTCTATCCACAGGATGTCAGCCTATACAAGGGAGGATCTGCACCGAAAAAACCATATGGGTCACCCGAGGGCCAAAGCCAGAGTCGAAGGATCAAAAGTATCTCGCTCTAAGGATCTCTACCCAAGTGCCGATAAAGAAATGTGCCCGGCCCAACCGCCGTCAAACTCATCAATCTGCGTCAAATGAGTCGGATCTCGACATAAAAGCTAGCCAATCCATCATCATCACGGATCCCGAACCATATCCCCATGAACCGAGTGGCGCGGTCTAGGCTCCAATGGTACGAGGGAACCACCAATGCCGAACATCTCCTGAGAGTGTAGGGACCTCTCGATAATGTGAAACCGCTAATCCCCAACAATGGGATATCAATGACGGTGATCGCAAAATAGCCAATAACGCCTCGGCAAGAGGCAAGATCGGCATATACTAATCTCTCCTCAGTAGTGCTCCCGATAAAGACGCTTCTCCTAAATAGAGCTCCCATCCTCCATCTCAGAAGAGAGGAATCCTACGGTGGAAATCACGTGCTCAACACCAACGGTACCCATCCTCAAATCCAATGCTCAAATGCTCAAATGCTCCCCACGTGATGACATCCAATGTCAACAACTCCAAATTGTAGGCGCATAATGAGTAAAACCTCAAAGAATAGGGACCTCCGCCAAGATGGAATGATGCCATCTCCGCCCTCGTGGATAGGTGTCTAAACCTAACACACTCACAGATGCAAACATGGAAGCCTCTCATAGCCCAAAACTCGCCAACACAAAGGCAAACATCTGCCGTCAACAACACTCTTAACCTATACATGGAAAAGACAAGAGAAATACTCACCAAAGAAAATGGGTAGAATCCTAACCAAGCCTCTCATTAAGCCCTCAAGATCGCATGCGCATTCCCCGAGGAAGTAGGCAAAGGTGTAGAAACCCAATCATAATCTCCTATACTATCCACGTGTCGAGTGGCGCCGATCAAAGCGAAGGACACCGTAGAAGAGTTATCTCCGCTATGAAGCAGCCCCCAATGATCATCAGAACAATCGCCAAGAATGCGATCCCCGACTCACATCATCTGTATGGGCTCACTCAATAGCCCGCTCATAGCATCTACGCTCAAAGGACCAGTATGACGAATAGCCCTACCTTTTGAGCGCCTTCACCGAAACTCCTAACAAGGATCCGACGGCAAGAGGGGTGATATCCGCCATACAAGGCAATCGGATCCCCCAAACTCCATACCGTGATAAACCGCCAATCCATCGGCATCATCATCACCTCACAGCCCAAAGAATGGAGGACCGAAGTCCGTGAAACCAACGCCAGACAATGCCCCGAGGTAACCCTGTGGACAACGACGGGAAGAATGGAAAAGAACGTCCCGAATCCCCACCATGTACAATCGCTTCTATAGTCATCATGCAAAGCCCGATACATAGAGTGGATGTCAACCAATTCCCTCGAGGTCGTGTAAAGCCGGAACCTACATCAAATGCAGATCAACATCGTAACCCTTTACTCCTCATCAATAGGAAATAAGGAAGATTAAGATCTAACTTTATACCTCGCTTACGCAGTAAAAACCAAGGGTGTCGACTCAAGTCACCCCGTAAGCTCGGGTTCACCACTTGAATGCTTCGCAAATCCCTACGGGGAACACGCAAGCAGAGAGCAGGAACCTCAACCGAGACATCCTCCTCCTCGCCCTCGACGTCCGACACTTCAACCTCGATAGACGATCACCGCCTCCACCAAACGACGAGGTCAGTTTCTAATGTAATCTGGGTCGAGGCACTTCGTAAGCCCTCCTCCGCACACCGTAAGTGGTCCCACGGAACTACTCTACCGATCCGGATCCATAATATCCGGACAACAAGTCTCCAAATCACCTCGTAAAGGGTGTGGTAATGTTTAACTGGAGCTTTTCAAAATGCATTTTATGACTACATGCATGCATGCATTATTTTAACATACGCCTACATAGAGAAGTTAAAATGCATGACTACCCAATGCCTACGCTTTTGAAAAATTTTGCCATAGTCCCCTTTGTAAATAGGGACTATCCACATGCACATAGGCATGACTAGGTGGCCATTCAAGAGCACACCTACCCACAACATATATATACATCCTACATGCATTAATACATCATAGTAAAAAAATCCATAAGTGTAGTCTAATTACTGTGATTATTTTGCTTTTCTACCTTTACTCATTTGTCCTCAAATAGATAAGAAATGATGAAGAGAAAGGTGCCAATTTGACTGCTTTCAAAAGTCAAATTTTTTCACATCATTATGTTCAAAGATGGTTTAATACTAACATTTACTATGTTGAATATTTTTATCAAGTCATATCAAGATGCATATTCACTACTATGTGTCTAAATGCATTTCATGTGATAAGTCATTTTCCAACGGATAGAAACTGAAAAGAATACATGCATATGTTACCGTGATAAAGAAGAACACTTGTACGGTGGGCGTAAATTGCGAAAGTCACCCAAACTCAAAGCAGATCCAAGAAGAGCTCTCTCGATTTCCTTCATGGCTGACGCAACTTGAAAGTGACTTATGAAAGCAACATCAGCAGCCTTTTATATAGTCACATTACCGCTCACAGTCCATTTCCATGGTCGTCGCAGGTACCACGCACCCCTACATGGGTCCCACACCTCCCGCTTTCCAATCCAGCTTTGAGTTGCAAAGGAGGTCTCATGTCGAAAAGGCCAAATCAGAATAAAATGCTACGCGATTGAGCATAAATAGCCTAAAATCTCGGTTTTCACTGGCCAAACTCGCTCCACATATCACTCATTGGTATTCGCTCAATACAAGGTATACTATACCAGGGACCTCAACTTTTACTAATCATGCTCGACAATACCTCACATAGGTCCGATGCCGCCAAACACAGGGTCGTAACCCTAAAAGACCTTCCCTGGAGGGGGTCACAACGCCGATTTCAAAAATCAAACATTGATAAAGTATCCCAAGGGGTCACAACGCAGCATTTCAATCATCCACGATCCCCCGACCTCAAATACAAACGCATTATTCGTCTATGAACGAATCCCCGGCGGGGGTCACAATGTAATTTAACCATTGATGTATGTGTTAATGAAGGTCAAGCAACCTTGATGTCATTTCAACCGATGGCAAGTAAACCCATCGAAGCATCAGAGGCCATTTGATGATCTCATCCATCAATGCACTTATCCACAACCTTCCCGGGGGGTTACAACGCAATTCAACCATTGATATACGATCAATGAAGGTCAAGCAACCTTGACATACTCCCCAAAGAAGGGTCACAATGCAATGCAACCATTGATACACATCAATGAACGCCAACGCCAAACTTCGACAGCTTTGCCCAACATGGATCTATCCGGTGATACACATCATCAAGGTCAAGCGTCAAAATTTCGACAATACATACATACATGGTCAAGAATCTAACAAAGATCATGGTATATACCGGTGACACAAACCGTAGAAGACCATCCTCATCGAGAGAGAGGACCGATGATGGAATATGTTATACACATCCTCAAATGTAGACAAAGCTTTATCCCCACGCATCTCTCTGCACACGAGAGGCACATCTTATGGAGTAAAGTCTCAGATCAAGGATCCAGACTTTGGTGATAACCCCAACGTCAACATCCTGGAAGACTTGGATCGCACGTCCAAGACATCACTGATTGTCATCCCCGACAGGATTAACAGGAACCGACAATCATTCCATCATGTTGGAAAATCATCCAACAACATGCATCATCATGTTTTGCATCATGTTGCGCATCATGTTTATCTTGTTGCATTTCAAGTGTCTAGGATTCTTTATCCTATCCATGCCTTGCATTGCATGAATATGATAAAGAGGGCATCTCAGAGACACTCAAAATTTTCTACACACACTGCACTAACATTGCAGAGGGCGATTCGCTTTCTGAGATAACCCCGAAGACAACTCACATCCATTCCGATACTACCGAAAGTTCAGTCTCAACCCCTAACACACACCGAGTATCAATTCCAACCTCGAGATAACCCCGAAGTTTCATCCTTGAGATAACCCCAAGGAATGTTGTTGCAGCCCGACGATAACTCTAAAAATGCTTGTTTCAAATGCATGCAATCGCCTTCAATCTCGCACCTCCCGCCGAGGCACTTATTCCAAAGACCCGAGCTAACACCGGAAGACAAGTACACTTACAGATGACCTTGCGAATTCAAACACTTGCAAAGCAATTCAATCTCGATGTAACCCCGAGCAACGCTCTGCTATCATCCCAAACCGAGATAACCCCTGTGAGGGGAAAAAATCATCATCTTGCCACCTCAACCCCAAAAGGCCGCCTCAACATTTCATACATACATTTCTACACAACAATGTCCCACAAGAGCCAAGGAGTTCCAATCCCGAGTGACTATTACGCTGTGGCAAAGACACCGGATAGAATTTGAAGCTTGAAGACCATGGGCATGGTCCCCTTTCCCGACTTCAGACAACCTCTAATCCCATGTCATTGCATAACTCTCGACAAAAAGCGATCCAAAGAAGGTCTTGTACACCTTGCTCGGATGCTCGGATTGAAGTTCTGCAAGTTCGAAAGCGACATCATCAAAGGCACGAGTGCACGTATTTCGAGACGACGGGACCATGGAGCCCTGGGCACCCTGGGCAAACCGCAAGTGTAGTATCAACATCAGCACAGCAGTACCACTCATGGCCCCACTCTATAAATATAGAGCTTGGGGTGGCCATTTGTAAGAGAAAAAGAGGCGAGGAAAGCCCTGTCCAATTTGCTCTCGTACACACCCCATATTGAGTGCTTTCTCATTTTAAACACATGTTAGCTCACATATAGCTATATTTTTACCAAGCGGGAGCTCGAGTGTTTATCCATCTAGAGTCATAGAAGCTTTCTCTTTGCAAACCCACAACGTAAGCCTTCTCTCACACTCTATAAAGCTTTCTCTTCATCTTTGCACACACTATTCTTCACATCGAGAGTCGTGTTGTGTGTGTATGCCCCACTTCTATCTCTCGGGTTTTCATTTCTGTCTCAGATATATATATACTTATATATGTATATATTTTATATATGGACTAACATTATCGAAGTTATGCCTCGATTGAGCCTAGATTTATGTCCTAGAGCGCTTTACTTGCTATATATATATATATATATATATATATATATATATATATATATATATATATATATATATATATATATATATATATATATATATATATATATATATATATATATATATATATATATATATAATTGAAATTATATTGAGAAAGAAATCATCATATATATATCATATATATATATATATATATATATATATATATATATATATATATATATATTTATGTCATATTGAGTTTACTTCGTAGGCCTTTTTACCGCTTTATTTATTTATATTTTTACTTATAGAGTTTACTTTTATATCGATCGCTTTTATTTTTATTTACATTTAGTCCGCCTCGAGTTTACTTCGTGGCGGTTGATCGCTTTTTACTGCTTTTTATTTACTTTTTTGATCCCCCATGGAGGTGCTTCGTGGTGGTTGATCATGTCCATATATATATATATATATATATTATATTTATATATATTTACATTTTCGATCCCCCATGGAGGTGCTTCGTGGTGGTTGATCATGTCTATATATATATATATATATATATATATATATATATATATATATATATATATATATATATATCGCTTTTTATATATATAAACTCATATAAATCATGTGCATCATGTGAGCCTAGGAATCATGTGATCACAGATTCACCATCAATCTAGATTCGGCTCCCCGTGATGGACATTTTCAAATCTGTAAGCGTAAATTTTGTACATTATTTACGGTGTTTGAATTTCCTTAGATGGTCATGTCATGCCCATGAGGAGTTCGAAGATCACAGATATTATTTTCTCAAGATGTTTCGCATCTCAAAAATAAAAGCAAACAAGTCAACATTTAATAATAAAATGGAAGTATGAAAAGGTCTCAATTACTATTGAGCATGTGGTTTGAAAAACCTCTTTACAAAACTTCACTTATATATCATGTTTAAAATCTAATTTTTCATACAAATTCAAACCCTTTGTATATAGGTGCTAACGAGGCCTCGTGACTACTTCCAAATAAATTGCACATCGATCCACACACACACACACACACACACACACATTCATATAACAGCTTTCTTGAAAAGTGGCGGTCACCATGGTAACACGGATGTTCTGGGTGCCTAACACCTCCCTCCGCATAATCAAACCCCCAACCCAAATGAATCTCTCGCTTCACGTACCTGCTTAGCAAAGATCACATCACCGGGTCAATGTGCAAACCTTTTTCTTGGTCATATTGGTGCAACCAATAAAAACACCAACCGGCGACTTTTATAAATAAATCATCGACATGATACATGTCGAACCTTTTTCACTTGTTTTTTTCAAACAAATCTCACATAACATGAGAACACCAAAAACAAGAAACAAAAAAGGGACAAATAAAAAGGAAATTTTTCTCGGCGCTTATACATGTGTCATACATGACACCATTACTATTTGCATCATCTACGCCATTTACATTACTTGCATTATAGTTACCATCATCATCTTTGTTTTTAACATTATCATCTTTTTCAATAGCATCATCATCATTATCATTTTTTTCATTAGCATATCCATTATCTTCATCATCGAGCGACTATAACGGCGATTCTCCATAACTGGAATGTAAGACCCCAACTTTTTATGAATGTGACTTTAAATTATTATTTTTGTTATTTTAAATAGTAAAGTGTTGATTTAATAAATGTTATTGTTATGGGTATTATGTGCAAATCATATGAAGTGAACAGTCTGTAAGGGAATATTCGTTATATCGGGGAATATTTATACGACGATGCTAAAATAACCAATCGTTGGTGGGCCCCATAATAGAATAACTGTCGAATATGGAAAGCGACAGAAATAACCTTTTTAAAAATTAACAGCAAAACTTTTACTGTTAATTGTTGAAATACTAATAATAAAAGAACAGTAACACACTTATCCACAATAGCACACGGTATTACACAATATTTCTCATTATTGATTCAATAATGGCTACAGTAGTGGCCAGTCAATGTTTCATTCAATAATTTTCACAGTAGTAACTGTATAGTTTTTCATATTATTGATTCAATAATTACTGCAGTAGTAATTACATCTGAATATGTGTAACGTGTGGATTGGTGATGGATGGTGTAGATTAAAAGTTATTTAAAATGTGTAACGTGTGGTGATGTTGATGTGGTTTAAGTTTTTGCTATAAATAGAGGGATTAAGCAGAAGGACTTTCATAACTCTCTTGCTTATCGTTCCTTTCACGCTCTGAATCATTAGTATAAGTGTTTTTGAAGTGCTAAGATTGTCTTAAGTTTTGGTGCACCAATTGTTCTAGTGAGTTTTTGTAATAGTTACATAAGCACCCACACACATCACACAGTTCTTACAACTCTTCCTTTAGAAGACTCTTTCTTTGGAAGATTTATTTTGAAAAGCTTCATCTGGAAGATTATTTGAAATATTATTTATTCTTTCAAAAGTTATTTTGAAATACTCTATTTTTTACACTACACAAAGTTATACTATCAAGTCTGTTTTAACAATTTCATCATATACGAGTTAGTGTACACTATGAAACTTATTTGTGGTAATTACTAATTATATTATAAATATATATCTGGATTGATAAATTACTTCATAGAAAGTAGTATCCAGTCACTTTATAATTGAGGTAAGGGATATTATTTTCTTTCATACTCCATATTATGGTAAGAAATTGTTATTCGTTTCTATAACTTTTTCATTAAACGGTGGAAAGTCTTAAACTATTTAGAATTTCCTTAATAGTTTTTGCTTCATTTAATATATTTCCACTTAAATCTTCTTATTGCACTTTACACGTGCTTCATCTGATATCTTTTCACCTGAATCTTCTTATTGCGTTTTTGTTTTCCTAAATCTATACCAGCAAAAATACGCAAGTATACATAGTCCACAAGTAATATATGATAAGAAAAGTATCATCCCATAAAAAAATAACTGTAATTTATCCTAACAACTATCAATTTTATATTATCTTAGTTTTATTAAACAAATGATGAAGTTTATGAAACTTATGAAAATCACTAATTAAATAAATTAACACTAACTACCACAAGATTTAAATCAGATGTTGGAGACTTAAGACTACAATTTCACTTATTGCTTCACTTAGATCAACATACTTTCTGTTAAGTCACGCTAACTATTTCGGATCGTTAATGAAGAACACATCAATATCTATAACCGTCTTTCGATGCATCATAAAAAAATTAACTTAAATCCACATATGATAGAATTAAGATGAACACCCTAATTAACTAATCCACTATATCTCTATGTGAATTATAATTAAAGAGAATTTAAAGCCCAAGTTCTTCATCAGATTACATGCGGTGTGTAGGTATATCCCTATCCTAAACACAAATCATGAATTTCACCACCATGTAAAAAACACAATCACATGCTATTATGATCAGATCTAAATCTATAATCCATTTCTCAATTTCACATAGATTATCACGATAATTACTAGCCTGATAATTAATCAATTAAGTCCAAATCACAATAGACAATCCGATATTAATCAATAGTAGTTAACAAGGAAACATCTCAATCACAATTACACAATAATATCTATTGCAGTCTTAAATAGAAAATTAGTTCATCATCATTGAATTAAA
Organism: Panax ginseng; assembly: GCA_020205605.1. NCBI lineage: Eukaryota > Viridiplantae > Streptophyta > Magnoliopsida > Apiales > Araliaceae > Panax > Panax ginseng. The sequence continues at coordinate 83,425,685 of CM035139.1, read as the reverse complement.
ATCCAAAATCCATAATTAATTAAGCATTCAGAATACAAGGGTTGAAGATAGGGAAAGAAAATAAAAACTGGTTCACAATACTTCTTCTTTTTTTCTGCTCCCGCCTTGAATCCTTCTTGCTTGCTCAATTGCTTCAATTCTCCAAAAGCTTGATTTAAAACTGGGTTTTATTATCCTCTTTCTATTTCTCTCCATATCTCTCTCTCGTTCCTTCCCAAAATCAGCCACCAGAATCTTTGCCAGACTCAACTTCTTAAACATGACAACTTATTTTCCCCGACTAATTCTCCCCAGCAGATTCAATTCTCCAAGAAATTTTCCCAGGAGAATTCATCATGCCAATTTGCCCCAGTGCATTCAAATGAACTATAGATTCGCCATGGAGAATTCATCAGAGCCTAGAAGTTGCATAAATGCCATTATGTTCAAATTTTTCTGTTATCACCAACCAAAGCCGGTTCCTACAAAACAAACATGAAAAAAGTAAACTAATACTAAAAATATTCGAATTTAACAAAGAATCAAGCCTAAAAGGTATTCGATTCATTGGTATAAAGCCCGCTCATCAAATACCCCAAAACTCAAGACTTTGTTTGTCCTCAAGAAAAACACAATAATGCAAATGCAAACTAACTACATGCCTACGAATCAAGTAATCAAACTACATAACATCCAATTTTAAGCCTCAAAGATAACTTATATGTCTCAAACAAAACATCTAACTAATGCATAATTTCCAACTCTAACCAAACAATGCAATATATATGTCATCACCCATGTTGTGTGTGTGTGTGTGTGTGAAATCAAGTATTTTAATCAATCACAACTGAAATCTTCTACATAATTAACTTCATAGAAAGAAAGTTCAGTTTTTTCTTAACTCCATTAGTGAACACATCCAATTCGACTACCGTAAGCAAATTCTAAGCAAAGGGTATCAATAAGAGTTATTCCATCATACTTTTAAACTCCACTTGTGCAATTTCTAGATTTATTATACTTTTTAGTGCTACCCATGTATCAAGATTTCGACCAATAACTCCCAAACCAGTCGGCTTTAAGGCATAAGGTGTTATGACACCCCTACGGATCTAATAACTCAAATAGGAAAGACCACAAAACTAAACGAGTCAAGAGATTATTAATATATATTTTTTATTTGACTTGTGCAATACTCAACTCTCTTAGGCTTTTCAAAGTTACCATTGTAGTGAAATTTCGACCAACGACTCCCAAACCAGTTGGTTTAAGGGCGTTGGGTGTAGAGACACCCATAGGGCTTACTTGTACAAGTAACAAAGGCCAAAGAGTTGAATTAAGCCAGATTTTAATTTTTTTTTTGCATCCCGTTGTACCACCAAACTTAGCTTCTTGCTTGTTTTTGTCTTCATAGATATTTTACTGATTTATCAAATTTTATCCCTAAATTTCTCACCAGAAGCATATTATGTAAATATTTAAGTTTAGATTAATCAAACAGTCAATTACGTGTTTTCCTTGTCAACATGAGTTTCACACAAGCAAAATTAATTTCATAGTTAAAGTTATCACTTAGCATTGGTTTTCCATTCTACTCAAGTCACCATTATCAATCATGTCTTATCATTGGCTAACATCAGATAAGCAGGCCATTTATACTTGATTCATGCAACTAGATGTAAAATATACCATAAAATGCAATTACAAACACAAACTATCATGCAACATGCAAACTATAACCATACAAGCATAAATAAACTAAAATAAACATGCAAAGTATCTAACATGCACTAACACGCACCCTTAAACTCAGAATTAACAATGTCCTCATTGTATAAATATAAAGAAGTTAAAAGCGAAGGACTTCCCTAAATAGTCAAACGTCAGGCTCAACCTCCTTAAAATCTGAATCTGATGGGGGGATATACTGGCAATGGCTGCGGTATAGGAAAGTAAATTGACTTAGCATTTGGATTCATTCTTGCAAACATCTCTGCCAACGCCGAATTAAAAATGGTCTGGTAAGCAAACATATGGTCTTGTCTTTCTACCAACCGTCTATCCTGTCTATCCAGCTATTTATTTCTTTGATCTATATGCACTTGCAGGTTTCAAAATTGACTACTAAACTTTGCCCTTGTTGGTGATGAAGAAGTAGCAGCAGCATCAGCCAACTCTTGCCCCTCGTCATCCTCAGAAGAAGAATGATTGATGAAGCCCAATCCACGTGGATCTGACTCACCTCCTTCCCATACCTTATATCGCTTGATCAATTTGTGATCCAAAAGGAGCAAGGGCTGTTGCACCGGCTCATCAGCTCCCCATCGAACACCCGCTCGATAGCACAAACCACATATTAGGGATGGATGTGGCAATCCTCCCTGTATATTAACCTTCAAACACCGTCGAATGGAATGAATATTCACAAGCCCAATGTTTATCTTAAAGTCCTTGACAATGACATACAGTAATGGAGCTTTTTCCTTTGTTACATCACTCACGTGCTGAGATGGCAACAGGTTGGCACAGAGAAAGGCGTACCAAATTTTTCCATACCTACTCAGATCCTTGCTATGGAAAAAAATAGCACCTCGTGCACCTTTTGACGCCCAAGACGATCTAGGCTCGCATAAATCCAACACAATCTTCTCATAGTTTGGACCGTCATCCATGTATTGGGTGTACTCATAAACTTCTGGAGCCCTTAGATTATAATAATCATTGATTATGTTGGCACTGAAGGATACCAATTTTCCCCAAATAATTACTGAATATAATGTCTTTTCCTCAACATTGACATATAATTCTTAACAATGGCTACCACTGTCGGTTCTGGTTGATTCATGAATGTATCCCAACCTCGTTCAATGATTTGTTATTCCATTTCGCCATCAAATTCATTTGGGAGAAGGCAGCGCTCTTGAGTTAGAGCTTTACCTACTAGATATGCATCAAATTTATCCTCCACTTCAGCACTAAAAAACCTTCTTCGGTTGAAAGGCCTTGTTGGTGTTGAAAGACCTTCGCCTCTTTGTCTTTTAGGTGCCATGTGATCAAACTAAAGCAATTACACAAACTGACGAAACTAGGCTGATCAACTGTTGCATACTTCTCAATCATAATGACTATTCTTTGAAACAAATTTTTGAACACTAAGTTTGCAATATTCACAAAAATCATCTTCAATAATTCCCCCAAAATAGATTGACAAACAGTTATCAGGGTGTATAGCCGCTTACAACAATAACCAACCAAGACTAATCCAATTCAGCCAACACAAACTCTATTAGCCCAATAATTTACTTTATATCCAAATTCAACAGTAAATGAGTACTCTCAATGCAATCCAAGTAGAATTATTTCCCTATTTAAGAGCAAATAACAAATTTATGTTGAATACCTTGTTTGATGTTGGACTATTGTGCAATGGTTGCTTCAATTTAGGAGTGAAACCTTTCGAAATGCTCAATTTGGCAAAGACTTGGTTGAATTTGTCTTAGAGAATAATCCTTACGAAATCCCCCAATTTGGACTGATAGACCTTTAATTTGAAGATGAAATTTGTTAACGGTATTGTTGAATGCAATTGGAAAGAAGTTTGGAGCTAGAATTCGTGTGTAATTTCGTTTGGGAATAGGAGAATTGCTTGGTTTTAGTGTGTAGGGAAAGGAGAGTGTATGCTAAAAGGTCAATGAATTAATGCAATCGGTGTTCATAGTGTATTTTAAAAACTGAGATTCGACGAATCTGCCGGGGCGGATTGATATGCTTATTTAGGGGTGTAAACGGTATTAAACGGATACGGATACAGGTATATCCGTATCCGGTATTCGGAAAAATATTCAAATATGAATAATATTCGTTACCGTTTATTTTATCCGAATAGACAAATTATTTGAATATCCGAATATCCGAATTCGTTTATCAGTAACCTAATATAAAATTCATTCAAAATATTTACGAAAAAAATAATTAAAGTTTAAATAATACATATTAATTAAACACAATTTAATATTTAAACCATACATATTAATTAAACATCTTAATCATAAGGGGAGGAAAATGTCAAACACATCATCATAAAAATTACAAGATTAATTTGCATCCTAACTTAACTTGATGCATACACCATTGATCATCCTTCATTGAACATTATCATACAAGAAGATTAACTTAATTCACATAATAAACTGAGACACACATCACATTTTAACAATAAAATTATATTGTCCATTGCTCCCGCCTCTCGACCGTTGATCTGAGAATTCTAAATTATAGTTTTAATTTAGAGCTTTGTCAAATTTAATTAAAGTATAGTTCATTAATGAATGAATGCTCTACTTATTGATGTTTAGATATCCATTAATACGTAGATGTCCCTTTTATGTTTGTTAAGTAATACTAGATTATGGATGAATATTTATAATTTATATATGTAAGTTATTAAATAATGAATATAAGTTATTAATTTATATATATATGTGTGTGTGTGTGTATATATATATATATATATATATATATATATATATACACACACATGTATATATTAATAACTTATATAAATGAATGTAAGTGATTAATCAATGAATGTAAGTTATTAATAAATACATGTATATATTAAATTATTAATTAATAATTTACATTAATTAATAACTTAATTAATGTAAATATTAAGTGTGTGTATATATATATATATATATATATATATATATATATATATATATATATAAGTTATTCAGATACTTGATTCCGGATATCCGTATCCACTTAATATATATATCTGATTTGATGTTAATCGAATACGAATACGCTTATATCCGTATTCGTATCCGCTTATTTACGGATACCTTTAAACCGAATACTGGATATATCCGCTTTTTAATGCTAATAATATCCGCTTTTTTCAATACTTGATCTTGATTTAATCACTTAATTTTTTGGTTACCATTTACAACTCTATGCTTATTGGAATTCATCGCGAATTGGGGCAAATGGGTATCGTCTGTATGCCTCTCTGAATTATTTGGGCGATATATGGGTAAAGGCCAATCTGCTGGGGGGATTCATTTTGTCTATTCTAATTCGTCGGGGTGAAGTCATTCTTTTTCTAAAAAAAATTATGGCAAATTTTTTTATGCAGTCTATGTTATATTGGCTTCCCAAGCTTCCAAAATCTTACTCAATGTTCTTTCTCATGCATCCAAACTGTAATTTATAACCCTAATACCTGTAATGATAACAATCAACAAGGATTAGAGCAAGTACTTTGGAGAATGAGCATGAAAACCTTTATTAAGGAAATACTCCTAAAAATTAAAAACTAACTACACTAAGGAATGGAAAAATTGAAATATAAAAAATGAAAAATAGAATAATGATTGGGTTGCCTCCCATCAAACGCTTGATTTAAAGTCTTTCAGCCTCACTAATCCTTGTTTTAAACTGGATCGGCGAGAAAAATTAAGGATTTATGGCGACCAAAATCACCACTCCAATAATGCTTTAAGCGCTATCCATTGACCTTGAAAGGTTCATCTTGATTTTGACCAACTAATTCAATGGCACCGTGAGGAAATGCTTGTTTGACTATAAACTGACCTGAAAACCGAGACTTGAGCTTCCTAGGAAATAGTCTTAGTTTGGAATTGAACAAGAGAACAGTTTGGTCCGGCTCGAACTTCATCTCGATGATTTTTTGATCGTGCCATTGTTTTACTTTCTATTTGTACAACTTTGCATTCTCATAGGCCTGCAGGAAAAATTCATCTAGCTCATTAAGTTGGAGAAGCGTCTTCTCCCATGCAGATGTGAGATCAAAATTCATCTTTTGAATGGCCCAATACGCTTTATACTTGAGTTTGACCAAGAGATGACATGTTTTTCCATAAACGTGTTGGTACAGTGACATTCTAATTAGTGTCTTATAGGTAGTTCGATACACCTAAAGAGCATAGTCCAACTTCACTGACCAGTCTTTCCGAGTTGGGTTCATGATTTTTTCTAGGATCTTCTTCACTTCTCTATTAGAGACCTCTGCTTGACCACTAGTCTGGGGGTGATATGTTGTGGCAATTCTATGGGTGAACCCATAATTATCTAGGAGAGCTGTAAAATACTTATTGTAAAAATGGCTCCCCTCATCACTAATGATTACCCTTGGCGTGCCAAACCTTTTGAAGATGTTTTTCTACAGGAATTTTAAAACTACCTTGGCATCATTTTTTGGCAAAGCAACTGTCTTAACCCATTTGGAAACATAGTCCATTGCTAATAGAATGTACGTGTTACTAAAGGATGATGGAAAAGGTCCCATGAAATCGATTCCCCAAACATCAAAGACTTCAACTTCCAAGATCATGTTTAAAGGAATTTCATAGCGCTTTGAAATATTACCCACCCTTTGACATCTATTACACTTTTGAACAAACTGGTGGGCATCTTTAAAAAATGTGGGCTAGTAAAATCTTGCATGTAATACCTTAGCAGTTATCCTATCACTCCCATAATGTCCTCCGTATAATGAATCATGAAAATGATGTAAAATTTTCTCGATTTTGCTATGCGGAACACACCTTCATATCATCTGATCTTCACAATACTTGAATAGAAATGGCTTATCCCACATGTATCTTCTCACATTGTGTAGAAACTTTTTCTTTTGTTGGCTTGTCAAGTCTGGAGGGAACACATTGCTCAATAAAATGTTGACATAGTCAACATACCGTGAAACTTCTTTGTGCACAACGAACAACTGCTCATCTGGAAAGAACTCCTTGATCATCAATTTATCTTCCTTGTCTTGCTCCAGATTCTCTAACCTTGAAAGATGGTCAACCACCTAATTTTCCATACCCTTCCTATCCCGAATTTCCATGTTAAATTCTTGAAAAAGATGTTCCCATCTAATCAGTCTTGGTTTTGCATCTTTCTTTGAAATTAGGTATTATATAGCAGAATGATCCATAAAAACCACAACTTTGGTCTTAATTAGGTATGAACAAAACTTGTCAAATGTATAAACGACTACAAGTAGTTCCTTCTCGGTAGTCGTGTAATTAAGTTGAGCATCAATCAGTGTTTTTGTAGCATAATAGATTGCATGAAAAATTTTATCCTTGCGTTAGCCCAAAACTGCACTAACTGCATAGTCACTACCATCACACATCAATTCAAAAGGTATAGCCAAATCCGGTGCCACCATGAAATGACATTTTTCCCAGTTAAGCACTAGATTGGTATCCACACATCTTTTCAACACCAAGATCAAATTCCCCAAACATCTTTCAAAAGAATCCTCGAACATCGAAAAGTCATCCATGAATACCTCCACGTTATGTTCCACCATATTTGAGAATATGGACATCACACACCTTTAAAAAGTTGTCAATGCGTTACATAGCCTAAAAGACATTCTCTTAAACGTAAATGTGCCATACGGACAGGTGAACATTGTCTTTTCTTGATCCTCCGGAGCAATAGCAATCTGATTATACCCCGAATATCCGTCTAGAAGACAATAGTACTCATGCCTTGCTAATCTGTCCAACATTTGATCAATGAAGGGTAAAGTAAAGTGATCCTTCCGGGTTGCTTTGTTGAGATTTCTATAATCAATACAAATCGTCCAGCCGGTCACTGTCCTTCTTGGTATTAATTCATTATTTTCATTTGCCATTGTCATACCACCCTTCTTCGGGACACACTATACTGGGCTCTCCAATGATTTTTCGGAGATTGGATAAATGATTCCAGCATCAAGTCATTTTAGAATTTCCTTCTTTACCATTTCTTTCAAAATCGGGTTAAATCTTCGTTGATGTTCAATTGTCGATTTCACATCTTCTTCCAAAAGGATCTTATGCATACAAAATGACATACTTATTCTCTTGATGTCTGCAATGGTCCATCTGATTGTAGTTTTGTTTTCGTGGAGAACTCGTAAAAGCTTACTTTCCTGCCATTCGTTAAGTGAAGATGAAATAATAACAAGCAAAGTAAATGAATTACTCAAATACACATACATGAGGTGGTTAGGTAGAGTTTTCAGCTCTAGTGTGGGAGGCTCCTCTAGAGATGATTTTATATACACTGAAGATTTTTCTACATACTCCAACTGTTCGAAAGGAATTATGAATTTACTTTTCCTTGGCAATGCATCTAATATCTGAAAATACTATATGAATTCTGCATCATTTATTTTGGTATCCCCCAACAATGTGGTTTCCAATAGATCGACATTCATCATCCTCAAGAACTCATCATCCACTGCGTTCTTGATCACATCCACACGGTAGCATTTCTCTTCATCTATAGGGAATTTCATGGCTTTAAACACATTAAATGTCACCTCTTAATCTTGAACCCTCATTGTCAGTTCCCCTTTCTGCACGTCGATGAGTGTCCTTCCAGAAGCCAAAAATTTTCTCCCCAATATGATTGGAATGTCTTTATCATCTTCATAATCTAATATGATGAATTCGGCTAGAAATATGAATTTATCAACTTTCACTAGAATATCCTCAACAATTTCCCTCGGATATGTCACTGACGTGTCTGCAAGCTGTAGAGAGATATTTGTTGGTCTTAGTGTTGGTAGTCCAAAATGAGTGTAAATAGACAATGACATCAAATTAATACTCACACCTAGATCACACAAACATCTTTTGAACGACTGACTTCCTATAGTGCATGAAATAGTAAAGCTGCTCGGATCTTTCAATTTCGGAGGTAGCTTCTTTTTCAATATGGCGCTGCACTCTTCGGTTAGAGTCACTATTTCAAAATCCTCTAATTTGTTTTTCCTTCATGAACTTTGCATAACTAGGCATCTGCTCTAACTCTTCTGCAAATGGGATGTTGATATGTAATTTCTTAAACACCTCAAGGAATTTAGAGAACTGCTTATCTAGTTTCTATTTCTGGAACCGCTGTAGATACGGTACTGGTGGAAATATTGCTAGTTTCTCTGCCTTATCCTCTACCATTGGTTCTTCCTTTACCTTTTTCTCATCAACATTGCTTTCATCTGTTTTTTCATCACTTTCTAGCACGTTCGTCTGATTATCTACATTTTTCCCATTCAACTGTTTTCCACTATGAAGCGTCACCACTTTATAATGCTCTTTGCCATCGTTTCTTGGATTGACTTCCGTGTTACTTGGTATGGATCCTTGAGGTCTGTTGGTTAAAATATTAGCTATTTGTCCCATTTAATTCTCAAGATATCAGATTGATACTGCATGACATTTCATTGCCACATCATTATTAGCTATGTATTTCATTAACAGTTATTCCAAATCTGATTTCTTTTCGGGTTGTGGAATTGAATGATGTTGCCGATTCTGAAACACAAGAGGATATGTTGGTCGTGCAACCTGTTGTTTATTCTGAATAACTGTCAGATATGGAAAACGAATGAAATAACCTTTTTAAAAATTGATGGCAAAACTTTACCGTTAACTTTTGAAAAACCCGGTAATAAAAAAATAGTAACACACGTTTTTCCACAGTAGCATGCGATACTACATAGTAGCACACGATATTACACAGTATTTCTCATTATTGATTCAATAATGGCTACAGTAGTGGCCACTCAATGTTTCATTCAATAATTGCCATAGTAGTAAATGCATAGTCGTTCATATTATTGATTCAATAATTGCTACAGTAGTAATTACATAGTCTTTTATATTATTGATCCAATAATTGCTACAGTAGTAATTGCATAATCTTTCATATTATTGATTCAATAATTGCTACAATAGTAATTGCATAGTCTTTCATTTTATTGATTCAAATAATTGTTACAGTAGTAATTGCATAGTCTTTTATATTATTGATCCAATAATTGCTACAGTAGTAATTGCAGTCTTTCATATTATTGATTCAATAATTGCTACAGTAGTAATTGCATAGTCTTTCATATTATTGATTCAATAATTTCTACAATAATAATTGCATAGTCTTTCATTTTATTGATTCAATAATTGTCATATTAGTAATTTCATAGTATTTCATATTATTTACTTAATAATTGTTACAGTGATAATTGCATAGTATTTCATATTATTGATTTAATAATTGTCACAGTAATAACTACACAGTATTTCACATTATTAAACTAATAATTGTCACGACACAGTAACTCATATTATTTGAAATGATATTATTAGTTGGCACTATTAGCAATGTCTAGAAGTTCTTTCGAGGAAAGGAGTAACTTAAATTCACGTCGTTTATACAGAAAACCCCTCTTTCCTAAGATCAATCTGGTTGCCAGCATTTTGAGTCTATGATATCTATGATTTAATACATTAATTCAGTAATACATAAAATTGATTTATAATAAGAATGGTGAGTAATCTCAAAAATGTGTAACGTGTGTCCTGAAGCGTGAAACGTGCGTAATAATAATCCTAAAATGTGTAATGTGTGACGCCCCCAAAACAGGTATACATCACCCATCTTGGGTCGCCAAAAACATGGTATAGAAATCAAATACAACTTAATTATACAACAGTCGTGTAAAATACGACAAAACATAGCTGAGAGTTTAATCACAAATATTGTCTTCTAGACAATATCCACACTCAATGGAGTCCTCATTATAATTATTATCACACTATTTTATAAAAATAGTGAGGACTACTATAGCCACCATCTCGGACCATCACTCCATTCTCCGACTCGTCCCAGCTATATTCTCATTTCCTGAAGAGAATAGTGAAAGAAAAGGGTGAGATCAACTAGCCCAGTAAGAAATATTATGACTAAGATAATGCAAATAAATTATCCTTAGCCTTCAACAGTATAACAACTGATAGAATAAAATAGACAATAAGTTTTAGATCAACAACTGCAGCGGAATAAGCAATCCATTAGAAGAGTCAAGTAGAACATAATGTCTACTATCTCCTTTAGATTAAAATTCCATCGTTAATATTTCATTCCTGTAATACTCATCAACAGTTCTTTGTTATACCCAAGATAAAAAGAACTCTCATCACCTGTTTTCACCTGAACCACCAAAGATTATAGTTAAATCCACAATTCATATTTATAATCATGTAAATCAACAGTTTCTCCTTGCCACAAAGGCTTAATAGAAACGTTTACTCAATATCCTTACCCTTAAGGCTAAAAGATATTCAAATGTAATAACAATGATCATACCAATCGATTTGTATATGTTTTTTGCATTTATGGGCCAAAGATATTCAACTATAAAACCAATGGTCATGATCATACCAATCAATTATCTGTCGATTGCACTACTGACCCAAAGACATTCAACTGTTAACTAATGGTCATGATCCTGGCAAATCACATCATCGAATTATCCATGCACTACGGGCCAAGGATATTCGTTATTATCACCAATGGTTATGATCATGTCATACACCTGTCCATCTTTGCACGTAAGCCAAAGATATACAACTAAAAAACCAATAATCAACAGTCCATCTTTGCACGTAAGCCAAAGATATACAATTGTAAAACCAATAATCAACAGTCCATCTATGCACGTAAGCCAAAAATATACAACTGTAAAACTAATAATCAACAGTCCATCTATGCACGTAAGCCAAATATGATTTTTCTCACAATATAAGTATGAGGATGATGACAATGATATAAACATTAATCAAACGAAAACAAGGATAAATATTAAAGACTTTAAATTTATCCATAGTTTAAAAATATCCAAATTGTCAACATGATACTGCTTTGTGGAGTAAAATTCAAGAATAATATTCACGTACCAAAAATAATTTGGACAGAAAAGAAAGATATTTTTCGGATAAATAGTACCCCGCAATAGTACCCTATGAATAGTACTTCGGGAATAGTACCTCGTGAATAATACCCCGACATGAAAAATATCCCAAATACCCGAGTGATTAATATTTGGGTGAATAGTAACCCGTGAATAGTAACTCATGAATAGTACTCCGACATAAAAAGTTCCCTGAATACCCGAGTGAATAATACTAGTGAATAGTAACTGGGTGAATAGTAACCCATGAATAGTAACTCGTTAAAAAAAATACCAAATAAAATGATATTCCATGACGAGTACAAAAGAAATGATATCTCAAACGAGTATAATAGAATATACTTAAATCGCAAATGGATTTTCACCGCCATGCGGTAATCCACGTAGATGATCATTTCCACAATTTAATAATGAATGAATATAAAGGATCATTCACCATGCATGCACAGAATCCACATGTATGCGAGTTATTCAAAATGAAATAATAAAGAATGGAATAACGAAAGAATTCACCATGCATGCGATAGACCGCATGCATGAGTTATTCCCAATGTAATAATAAAGAATGGAACCAGGTTCATGCGTAATCCGCACGCATGGATATTCGAAATGAATAATAAAGAATGGAACCAGTCATGCGTAATTACATGATGCATGATATTCAATGTAATAATAAAGAATGGAATAACAACAGAATTCACCGTGCATGCGATAGGCGCATGCAGACGAGTTATTCCAACGAGAATAATAAAGAATGAAATAACGTAAGAATTTTACCATGTATGTGGTACTTGGCATGATAAAGTTATTCCAACATAATAATAAAAAATGGAATAACAGAAGAATTTCACCATGTATACGGTAGTCCGCGTATACATGTTATTCCAACAGAATAATAAGGAATGGAATAGCAATAGCTCTCTTCATGAATATGAAAGAAATAATTCCCCTTACTATAATAATAATATCCCTTACTTTAGAAGAAAACTGGATACTGGAATAGTGAGGTAGCAAACTTCTCTTCTTCTTTCTCTCTATAATTTTTCTCTATAATAATTGCTCTATAGCTTTAGTGAATTGGTGAGAAATGAAGAAAGAATGACCTTCTATTTATAAAAAAATATAGTTTTAATAATTACACATTTTGGGGCTCGAAATATTACAGTATAATACCTTCATCTTTTTTTCATTTTTAATTTAGTCATGCAAGTATTATCAAACTTGCACCACCTCCCCTAATAGTAAATCATGTGAATCAATAGTAAATTATGTGACTCAATAGTTCTAAACATGTGAAAAAATTAATTATAATATAGTACCTTCATCTATACCTCCATTTTTAACTTAGTCATGCAAGTATTATACATCTTGCACCAATTCCCCTAATAGTAAATCATGTGAATCAATAGTACACACATGTGAACACATAGTTATAAGCATGTGAATTAATAGCAATTAATTGCTCATTTATCTGGTGAATTACCCGATTGGTCAATATAATCCTCCAGACATCAATTATTATCGAAATAAATGTCTATTTCCACTAACACTAATAATTCTCACACAATGGAATTATCAATTTCATCTTTAATCAACACGAACTTATTCATCATTAATTTTATAACTCATAATATTTAACAACCAGGTCGTTCCTAGAAAAGAGGGGGCTTCAGATAAGGATTTCTCCTTATTGGCGCGCAATTAGTTGACCAAACCTCTCCTTGACAGAACTTCTAGACATTGTCAATATTGCAAATAATAATGTGAATAACTTTGCCGTCTCAATTATTGATTTAATAATATAACATATTTTGCAGATGATACTGTGACTGTAAAATCCCAAATTTTACGAATAAAGATTTAATTTTCTCGAAATATTTTTTTGAATATTATGGTGTGGATTTGAGATAATGTTATAGTTGTGGGTAGTATTTATAAATTTTGCAAAGAATGCAAGTTGTTATATAATATTCGATTGGTCGGAGAATATTCGTTTTAACAGGGAATATTCGTACGATGACATAATCATTGGTGGACCCCACAACGGAATTATTATCGGATTGAGAAAATGACAAAAATATTTTTATGAAAATAACGATGGAAGTTTTACCATTAACTGTTGAAACACCCGGTGTTAAAAGTGCGATGTCTGGCGTGTAGTTGCATAGTAGCACACGGTATTGATTATTGATGCTTATGTGAGAAGTCACTCAGTTTTGTTCAATTATTGCTATAGTAATTGTTGCATAGTATCTCACGTTATTTGATTCAATTATTGTCGATATTTTATATATTATTAAATCAATAATTGAGATAAAAAAGTTATTAATATTATTATTTGCAATATTAACGATGTCTAGAAGTTTTTCCATGGAGAGGTTTGGTCACCTAATTGCACGCCAATAGGGAGAAATCTTTATTGGAAAGCCCCCTCTTTCCTGGGAACGATCTGGTCGATTAATATTGTGAATTATAATAATGATGATAAATGTTGTTAAATATATTGAGGTGTCTTTTTATGAATCACGGAAGTTTATATATATATATATATATATATATATATATAAATTTTTGTTTTATTAGTATTATTAACGTAATAAAACAGAAAAGCTTTTATATAAAACATAATACTTTTATAAAGTTATTTATTTTATTAGACAATAATTAGAATATAATATATTTTATTATGCATAGTGCTTGCATAAGATTCACTGCATAGTATTTGCATAGTAGTAAATCTTTTTTTATAAAATGAATACTTTTATAAAGTTAATTGTTTTATTAGATTTTAAATTATATATATATATAATATTATATTTTATTGCATAGTATCCTTTCTATTTTTCTATAAATAGGATGCTTAGTTAGAATTGAAATCACACCAGAAATTCAGAGAATTCTCTTCTATAATCTTGAGCGTATTTCTTTAGAGTTTAAGAAAACTTTGAGCGTAGTGTAAGACCCCAACTTATTATAAATAAATTAAATTTTCTCTATTTATTATTTTGAAATAGTAAGGGTTGATTTTATTAATGTGGTTAGTTATGGAAAAAATGCGTAAATATTTCAAATAAGCAAGTGGTTATAAAATATTCATTGTTGTCGGGGATTATTCATTTGGTCGTGGAATATTCTTGCTTTCGGGGAATATTCGTACGACGGCACAGCCTTGTGTGGGCCCCATAATGGAAAGTGATTGGATGAAGAAAATGATAATTATAAGTTGTTTATAAATAATGATGTAGTTGTCACCATTAATACTGTTGGAATACCCGGTGGTTAAAACACAGTAGCACACGATATTTGATTCTTACGTAAGAAGGCACTACTCAATAATGGTTACAGTAATTACTGTTTAATATTTTATTTTATTGATTCAATAATTGTTACATTGATATTTTATATTATTGTTGTTTCAATAATTGTCATTACACAGTATTTTCCTTTATCGGAGCAATAATTTATATTATTTGAATAATATTATTAGATGACATTATTGGCAATGTCTAGAAAGTTCTGTCTAAGGAGGGGTTTGGTCACCTAATTGCGCGCCAGTAAGGAGAAATCCTTATTGAAAAGCCCCCTCTTTTCTGGGAACTGCCTAGTTGTCAGTATTGTGATTCTGTAATATTATTTGTGAATAATTAATTATTGATTTATATGATGAGAAAAATTAAATTTTTGTTTTTTGTCCAAAATATCTATTATGGATACTAGCTTTGATTGTATTCATGTTTTGATCATTCTTGAATTTTACTTCACTATGGTTATTTATGAAGTATTTTTGAACTTGGACTGTTTAAAGTACGAATCCTTATTATTTGTTCTTTTGTTTCACTAGATTCATTTTTTTAAAATATTTTTCATCATCCTCAGTCCTAAATGATGATATTACTGAATATCTTTGGCCTGTAGTGCAAAGATGAATGAATTTTTGATGAATATCTTTGGCCCGTAGTGCAAAGATGAACAGGTGTTGAGATGAACATGACCAACTGATGAATATATTTGGCCTGTAGTGCAAAGATAAATATTTAATTTAAGATGTATATTGATTGATGTTACAGGGATAAAATATTGATAATGGACTTTTAAATTCATAGATAATAGTAGATTTCATTCTCTACGTAACTCTTCTATGAATTATTATTTTCACTGCGAATATTGATCTGAAACTTGTTGTCTATTATATTATATCAGATTTTTCCATGTTGAAGACTAACGATAATTTGTTTTATATTATCTTAGTCATAATATTCTTTACTGGGCTAGTTGCTCACCCATTTCCTTTTTGTTCCATTTTTCTTCTCAGGAGGCGAGAATGTAGCGAGTACTAGTCGGGGTATGGAATGAAGGTTCTAGAAAGTCGTTTTAGTAGTCCTCACTATTTTGTAAAATAGTGTATCAATAATTGTAATGAGGACTTATTTGAGTGTTGATATTGTCTAGAAGACAATATTTGTTTTTAAACTCACAGTTTATGTGTTGTCGTATTTTGCACGACAATTGTATTAATAATGTAAGACCCCAACTTATTATAAATAAAATTGAATTTTCCTTTATTCATTATTCTAAATTAATAAGGGTTAATTTGATATAATTCTTTGGTTATGGGTGAAATGTGCAAAGTTTACAAAATAAGCAAGTGGTTATAAAATATTCATTATTGTTTGAATATTCGTTTGGTCGTGGAATATTCTTTTTTGTGGGAATCTCCGTATGCTGACAGTAGCGATCGTTAATGGGCCCATAACGGAAAAAAGCAACCGGATGAAAGAAAACGACAAAGATTGAGTTTTATAAATAATCGGCGTAAATTGTTCACCGTTTAACAATTTGTTGGGTTACACAGTGGTTAAAATATGATATATGCGTGGTTGCACAAAGAGTACACCAGATATTACCGCAGTTTGTTGAATTATTGATCCTTAATAATTATTACGATGAGTTCTTGCTTCAATAATTGTATTGATTCAATAATTCTTTGCGTTGATATTTTGTATCATTGTTGTTTCAATAATTGTCATTACACGTATTTTCCAATAATTGGCACTACTCAATAATTATTACGATGAATTCTTGTTCAATATTATATTGATTCAATAATTCTTTGCGTTGATATTTTGTATCACCGTTGTTTCAATAATTGTCATTACACAATATTTTCCATTATCAAATCAATAATTCATATTATTTGAATAATATTATCGAGATAACATTATTGGCAATGTCTAGAAAGTTACATCTAAGGAGAGGTTTGGTCACCTAATTGCTTGCGCCAAGAAGGAGAAATCCTTATTGAAAAGCCCCTCTTTCTGAGGAGCGGCACGGTTGTCAAGATCTTGTGATTACGCAATATTATTTTAAATAATTAATTATTGATTATTATGATAAAGAAAATATTTATTTTATGTGGATATAGATGGAGAAAATTTTTAATGCGACAATTGTTGAAAATTAATATTTTATCTTTTTCGATAAAATAATTCATTTAAATATATTATTTTAATAATATATTAACGGTGATATTTTACAATGAATGTGGGATATATGAGTATATGAGGAGGAAGAGTATTTTTTGGCATTAAATGTTTAACATATGTTTTGTGTGTCGGTGGACACAATTCTTGACCGAAATTGATTATAAATCGTAAAATCGCTCATTTATGGATTTGGATGATTTACATTTGAAATTTGAAAAATCTTCCTACCGCAAAGTTGTAGAAATTGAATTTCCTATAAAAAATTAAGTGAGATTCAATTTTCTCGACAAAAGGACTATTTATCATGAATTATTGAAGTTTGGAGTTAAAATAATTGAGTTTTGGAAGTTTTAATTATTTTATATAAGAAAAACGTTTTTGTGGTTGTTGGCACATGGGTGGTGATGTTTTTGACCAAAAAGGCATGCTAGAGTTTTCAAAACATGTGGGTAGAATTTTGAATAAATAATAATATATTTTATTAATTTAGTCTCCTTTGGCGTTCTAACATTTTCCTATAAATAGAGGGCTAAGTTAGAATTGAAAATCACACGAAACTAAGTTTTCTCTCTCTCTCTCTCTATATTATCGGCGTATTCTTGTGAGTATACTTTGAGTGTTGCTTTATCTGGTGCGATTTTTACATCGACTATACCTGAAATTCGATCGAAAGTACGGTTATTTTGAGGTAAGGATGTTATTTCTTTACATAAAATGATATTATTTTCTTCAATATCATTATGCCAAAATATTGGTTGAACTTTTTATCAAATTTGGAACTTTTTCATGTATGGGGGTTACTATTCATGATTCTTACTATTCACGAGTTACTATTCATGAGTCAATATTCACGAAAGTTACTATTCACGAGTACTATTCACGAAGCGTGAAGATGTTTTTTGAAAACTTCTATCTTTTTGTGTGTAAGGGTTACTATTCACGTATACGGCACTATTCACGATATCTGACACTATTCATTTAATACGACACTATTCACCTAAAAAATGAAAATTTTCTTTTTGTCCAAGATGTCTATTTTGGCTACTATCTTTGATTGTATCCATGTTTTTGATCGTTATTTTTGAATTACGCTTCAAAATCGTTTATTATGAAGTATTATCGATCTTGGATAAACCTGTTATACGAATCCCTAATATTTGTCCTTCTATCTCACCGGATTCGTTCTTAAAAATATTTTCATCATCCTCGGTCCTTAATGGTGATACTTGATGAATATCTTTGGCTGTAGTACAAAGATGATTGAAGATGAATGATTAATCGATGAATATCTTTGGCTGTAGTGGTGCAAAGATGAATGTGTGTTGAGATGAACATGACCAATTGGTGATTTAAATGAATATCTTTGGCCTATAGTGCAAAGATGAATATTGATTGTTATTCTGAGGGATAAAATATTGATGATGGACTTTTAAACCTTAGAAGGCGGTAGAATTCTTTCTCTACGTGACTCTTCTAATGGATTCTTTGTTTTCCATTGCATTTGTTGATCTAAAACTTGTTGTCTATTGTATTCTATTAGATTTTTCCTGTTGAAGACTAACGATAATTTGTTGTATATTATCTTAGTCATAATATTCTTTCTTGGGCTAGTTGAGCTCACCCTTTTCCTTGTTGTTCCATTTTCTTCTCAGGAGGTGAGAACATAGCGCGAGGATCGAGTCGGGGTATGGAATGAAGGTTCTAGAGAGAGTTGTTTAGTAGTCCTCACCATTTTTGTAAAATAATGTATCAATAATTATGAGGGGATTTATTTGCGTGTGGATATTGTCTGAGGCGGCAATATCGTATTTAAACTCACAATATGTATTGTCGTATTTCACACGACATTTGTATTATTGAAGTTGTAGTTATTTCTGTAACATGTATTTGGCGACTCAGAATGGGTTGGGTGGAATGGACCTATTTTGGGGGCGTCACAAATAAAGTTGTAGTTGTTTCTGTACCATGTATTTGGCAACTCAGAATGGGTGTTGTATACCTATTTTGGGGGCGTCACAGTTGGTATCAGAGCTTAGGGATATGATCTCTGGCGGAGATCGGGAAATAGAACTAGGAAGGGAGAGACGAGTAAATCCTTCGCTAGTATGTCCTACCTAAGCTTATTTGTTTGTTGGTTAGAATATAGGGATATTATGTGATATATTAATTTTTTCAATTAATCCTTGTTTTATGGCAGTATTTGAGAATGGCAACCGAGAATGTTAAAAGTGGAGTAAATGAGACCGTGGAGACACCTTTACCCACCAATGAGGAAAACGTGCAACAGGCCGACAATGTTCCTCCTGTAAACAACACCACTGATCAGACGATGAACGATGGAATGTTTAGAAGCTTTTTGCAGTTCATGCAAAATCAGACGAAGGAGACTCGTGTACAAAATACAGGTGCAAATGATAGCAACGCACAGTTTTTCACAGCCAAACAGTTCAAAGAGTTGGGACCACAAGAATTCTGGGGAAAACCGGATCTGATTAAGGCGGAGACGTGGGTCAAGAAAATTACCAAGATATTCGACGTCTTGGGATGCACGAAGGAACAAAAGGTTCTATTTGCCACCTTTATGTTCCGTAACGAGGCAGATTACTTGTGGGAATCTGTGAAGCGTACCCATCCAGCCGCACTCAGCATGTCTTGGGAAATGTTTCAGAAACTGTTCAATAACAAGTACTTTCCTGAAAGTATTCATCATATGAAAGAGGTAGAGTTTATTAAACTGGAGCAGAACAACATGACGGTGTCCCAGTACGAGGCGAAGTTCGCGGAGTTATCCAGGTTTGCACCTCATTTGGTGGAGAATGAGGAACGTGTGACGCGGATGTTTCTGAAAGGTTTGAAACCCGACATACGTCAGTATCTCATTTCTCATAAATTTTCTCTATATTCAGATGTTGTCAACATGGCTCAATTATTAGAGCGAGATAACGAGTACGTTCAACCGAGGGACCACAACGAGGTCATACCGGTGTGCGATTCATCGAATGTAACGATAACCAAGCGGGAAAGAAAAATGCGACAAGAAGCGGCAACCACTCTCTGGTGGTAATCATGGCCATAAAAATAGAAGAAGCGAGTCGGGGAGATTTTAAAAAAGGAGATTCAACAATGACAATGTGAAGACGTCGTCGAGACCGGCAAGAATCGGTTCTAAGGGAGGAGAACGACCATCGATTATCAGATCTTATAAATGCTGAAAAGAGGGACATATCATTGAAACCATCTAGCAGTTCAAGATATGCTATAATTGTGGAAAGGAAGGACATATCGCTCGAGATTGTATGGTAGCGAAACCAAGTCCAGCGGGAATGGTAACTCAAAAGGCTGTCCCAGAAAAGTCAAAGTCAATGGTTCCTGGAAGAGCGTTTGTTGTGACTGGTCAAAATGCGAAGAACCCAAACGAGGTGATCACGGGTAAGCTAATCATAAATTCTTGAGAAGTTTATACCTTACTTGATACTGGTGCTACCCATTCATTTATCTCTCCTGCTTGTGCTCAACGTTTAAACTTAACTCCGGAGAAATTAGACTTTGACTTATCTGTGGAGACCCATTAGGAGAAACTTTCATTACATCCACTGTCTATAAATCTTGTTTGATCCAAGTTGGCACCATCACATTACTTGTTGACCTTATCTCTTTAAAGATACTTGCTTTTGATGTGATTTTGGGGATTGATTGGTTAACTACTCATCATGCCAAAATTGATTTTTTTCGTAAGGTTGTTAGTTTTCATATTCCTAACCAACCTGTTGTACGAATTCAAACAACTAAACCACTAAAATCAAAAAGCTATTCGTTTATTAAAAAATGGATGTCCAGCTTTCTTAGCCCATGTTATGGATTTGAATAAAGACACGTCAAATTTGAATAATATTCCTGTTGTTAGTAAATTTCCTGACGTATTTCCTGAAGAACTTCCCGGTCTACCCCCAGAACGTGAAGTTGAATTCTTTATTGATCTTGAACCTGGTACAAAGCCCATTTCTAAAACCCCATATCGAATGGCTCATATTGAACTTTAGGAGTTAAAGGTCCAAATACAAGAGTTGTTGGACATCGGTTTCATTCGTCCTAGTACATCTCCTTGGGGTGCTCCTATTTTATTCGTAAAGAAGAAAGATGGGAGTATGCGACTTTGTATCGACTACTGGGAATTAAACCATGTCACTATCAAGAATAGGTATCCGTTACCTCGTATTGATGACATGTTTGACCAGTTACAAGGAGCACAATTCTTTTCAAAGATCGATCTTCGTTCTGGATATCATCAGCTGAAGATTAGAAATGAGGATATCCCAAAGACTGCCTTCAAAACTCGGTACGGGCATTATGAATTCTTGATTATGTCTTTTGGATTGACTAATTCTCCTACGGCTTTCATGGATATGATGAACCGAGTATTCAAGGAATATTTGGATCAACTCGTTGTGGTCTTTATTGATGACATCCTTATATATTCTAAAAGTCGTGAAGATCATGAGCACCATTTGAAGCTGGTACTCCAAAGGCTTCGTGAAAACAAGCTATATGCCAAGTTGAAGAAATTCGAGTTCTGGCTTGAGGAAGTAACATTCCTTGGGCACGTGGTGTCAAAACATGGAGTATCTGTTGACTCGGCGAAGATTGAAGCAATACAAAGTTGGGAGTAACCGAAGTACGTAGCTTTCTGGGCTTAGCTAGTTATTATCGAAGATTCGTGGAAGGATTTTCTCGAATAGCTACTCTGTTAACTCAGTTGACTTGGAAAGATACAAAATTCATATGGAGCGAGGATTGCGAGAAGAGTTTTCAAGAGCTTAAGAGGAGACTCATTTCGGCACCTGTTCTGACAATACCATCTGGTTCGGATGGATTCGTTATCTACAACGATGCTTCGGGCAAAGGGTTAGGATGTGTTATCATGCAACATGGGAAAGTCATATCCTATGCCTCACGACAACTTAAAGAATATGAGAGGAATGATCCTACTCATGATCTAAAGTTGGCATCAGTCGTTTTCGGGCTAAAGATCTGGAGGCGCTATCTATATGGGGATAAAGTGGAGATATATTCAGACCATAAAAGCCTCAAATATTTCTTCACCCAAAAAGGAACTCAACATGCGGCAATGACGTTGGCTCGAGCTGTTGAAAGATTACGACCACACCATTCAATACCATCCTGGAAAAGCAAACGTGGTAGCTGACGCGTTGAGTAGAAGATCAAATGACGGAACGAGTGCTATGTTGTCAACACAAAGGCCCATTTTGTGTGATTTACAAAAGTTGAAGATAGAATTCAAGACTCCGAGGACCCATGCGATGATGTCAGGTATACGCATAGAACCAACTTTAATCGATGAAGTTAAAGTTGCTCAAGCCACAGACCCGGAGCTGATGCTTCTGAAGATAAAAGTACAAGAAGGTGTTATCCCAGAAGCAAGAATCGATGGAGAAGGAATACTTCGAGTCCACTCCAGACTTTGTGTTCCTAACGACTCTGATTTGAAGTACAAGATCATGATGGAGGCACACATTACACCGTTTGTAATCCATCCTGGAAGTACCAAAATGTATCGTGATCTTCGACAAACATTTTGGTGGAACAATATGAAGAGAGAGATCGCGAAGTTTATCTCGAGGTGTTTAACTTGTCAACGTGTAAAGGCAGAGCATCAAGTGCCAAAGGGTCTATTGCAACCACTTGAGATTCTAAAATGGAAGTGGGAACACATTACCATGGATTTCGTTACGGGTCTTCCCACGATTTCTCAATGCATAAATGTTATTTGGGTTATTGTTGATAAATTAACCAAGTCTGCTCATTTCTTGTCGATACGGGAGACTTATTCCCTTGAACGTCTTGCTCGTATGTACGTAAATGAGATTGTGAGATTGCATGGCGTACCAGTATCCATAGTTTCGAATCGTGACCCAAGATTCACTTCACGATTTTGGGTTAGCTTGCAAAAAGCTATGGGCGCAGTTCTGATTGATTCGACATACCATCCTCAAACCGGACGGACAATCGGAGAGGACTATTCAAACTCTTGAAGATCTATTAAGACTATGTGTCCTAGACTTCAAAGGGAGTTGGGATAAGTATTTACCATTGGTGGAATTCTCCTACAACAACAGTTATCAGGGAAGGTATAGGTGTGGCTCCATTGAAGCATTATATGGACGAAAGTGTCGCTCTCCAGTATGTTGGGATGAGGTGGGTGAAGCAACATTGTTGGGACCAGAGTTGGTACGTATGACTACAGGAAAGATCCAAATGATTCGACAACATATACAAACGGCACATGATCGACAAAAGAGTTATGCGGATCTTCATCCAAAAGACGTGGAATTTAGTATTGGGGATCATGTATTGTTGCGTGTGGCTCCATGGAAGGGATTTACAAGATTTGGGAGAAGAGGAAAGCTCAATCCACGATTTATTGGTCCATTTCAGATTCTTGACCGAGTAGGAAATGTGGCCTATAGACTCGCGTTACCTCCAAGTATGTCTCGAGTTCATAATGTTTTTCACATATCTCTGCTTCGTAAATATGTGAAAGACCCGAACCACATTATTGAGTTAGAACCAGACGAGATAGCCGAAGACTTAACGTACGAAGAGGTACCTGTCAAGATCTTGGATAGGAAGGAGCATGTCCTACGCACAAAGGTCATACCACAAGTCAAAGTTTTGTGGAGGAACCATGCTATTGAGGAAATGGCCTGGGAGTTGGAAACGGAAATGAAAGCGAGGTATCCTCACCTTTTTGAAACACTAGGTACGTACGTCAATTTCGAGGATGAAATTTCATAAGGAGGGGAGGTTGTAAGACCCCAACTTATTATAAATTAAATTAAATTTTCTCTATTTATTATTTTGAAATAGTAAGGGTTGATTTTATTAATGTGGTTAGTTATGGAAAAAATGCGCAAACATTTCAAATAAGCAAGTAGTTATAAAATATTCATTGTTGTCGGGAAATATTCGTTTGGTCGTGGAATATTCTTCTTTGTTGGGAGAATATTAAATGCGACGGCCCAAACCATTAATGGGCCCCATAATGAAAAAAAATGATTGGATGAAGAAAATGATAAGTATAAGTTGTTTATAAATAACGACGTAGTTGTCACCATTAATCTTGTTGGAATACCCGGGTTAAAACACGGTAGCACAGATTGCACGATTATTGATTCTTACGTGAAGGCACTACTCAATAATGGTTCTGATAATTATTGTTCAATATTTTATTTATTGATTCAATAATTGCTTGCGTTGATATTTTATATTATTGTTGTTTCAATAATTGTCATTACTACGATATTTTCCTTTATCGGATCAATAATTCATATTATTTGAATAATATTATTAGATAACATTATTGGCAATGTCTAGAAAGTTACATTTTAAGGAGATGTTTGGTCACCTAATTGCGTGCCCAATGAGGAGAAATCCTTATTGAAAGCCCCTCTTTCTGGAGGCTATGCGTTTATCGATATTGTGATTACTGTAATATTATTTGTGAATAATTAATTATTGATTTATATGATGAGAAAAATATTCATTTTATGTGGATATAGTTGGAGAAAATTTTAATGTAACAATTGTTGAAAATAAATATTTTATCTTTTTCTAATAAAATAATTTATTTAAATATATTATTATATTATAATAATATAATAATGGTGATATCTTTACAATGAATGTAGGATATATGAATATATGAGGAGGAAGAGTATTTTTGTTACTAAAAATAATTAAAACATGTTTTTCATGTTTGTGGACCCCATTTCTTGACTAAAATTTGATTATAGCCTGTAAAATCGTCCGTATGTGGATTTCGGTCAATTTCTGTTTGGAATTTAGAAAAACTTTCTTCTGCAAAGTTGTACAGAATTAAATTTCCTATTGAATGGACATCAGATTTGAATTTTTCTGATAAAAGGGCTATTTATTATGAATTATTGAAGTTCCGAAATAATTAATTTTTGAAGTTTTAAATATTATTTTTAATAAAAACATTTTTTCCATTTGGTGGGCCCCACTTGCACATGTTAATGGCTGAAATTTGATGTCTTTGGTGTGCGTAAGAATTTATAAAATATATATTAATATTTTATTAAATTTTTTATTTTGGTGTTCTAAGCATTTTCCTATAAATAGGGTGCTTAGGTTAGAATTGAAAATCACACAAGAAACAAGTTTTTCTCTCTTTCTCTCTCTATATTGTCGAGCGTATTCTTGTGAGTATTTTAATACTTTGAGTGTTGCTATACGGTGCAAGATCCTTGACACTATATCCGATATTCCAAATATAAAATCTGCCTTTTTTCGAGGTAAGGGATGTTATTTTTTTTTAAAATGATATTATTTCTTCTAATATCATTATGCCAGAATATTAGTAAGATTTTTCTTGTAAAATTCTTGTCTTTTAGTGTCGGGATTACTATTCACGTATACGACACTATTCACGAATATGACACTATTCACAGAAAAATTAAATTTTCATTTTTTGTCCAAAATATCTATTATGGATACTAGCTTTGATTGTATTCATATTTTGATCATTCTTGAATTTTACTTCACTATGGTTATTTATGAAGTATTTTTGAACTTGGACTGTTTAAAGTACGAATCCTTATTATTTATTCTTTTGTTTCACTAGATTCATTTTTTTTAAAATATTTTTCATCATCCTCAGTCCTAAATGATGATATTACTGAATATCTTTGGCCTGTAGTGCAAAGATGAATGAATTTTTTATGAATATCTTTGGCCCGTAGTGCAAAGATGAACAGGTGTTGAGATGAACATGACCAACTGATGAATATCTTTGGCCTGTAGTGCAAAGATGAATATTTGATTCAAGATGTATATTAATTGATGTTATAGGGATAAAATGTTGATGATGGACTTTTAAATTCATGGATAATAGTAGATTTCATTCTCTACGTAACTCTTCTATGAATTATTATTTTCGCTGCGAATATTGATCTGAAACTTGTTGTCTATTATATTCTATCAGATTTTTCCATGTTGAAGACTAACGATAATTTGTTCTATATTATCTTAGTCATAATATTCTTTACTGGGCTAGTTGAGCTCACCATTTTCCTTTTTGTTCCATTTTTCTTCTCAGGACGAGTACTAGTCGGGGTATGGAATGAAGGTTCTAGAAAGTCATTTTAGTAGTCCTCACTATTTTGTAAAATAGTGTATCAATAATTGTAATGAGGACTTATTTAAGTGTTGATATTGTCTAGAAGACAATATTTGTTTTTAAACTCACAGTTTATGTGTTGTCGTATTTTGCACGACAATTGTATTAA
This sequence comes from Panax ginseng, assembly GCA_020205605.1. NCBI lineage: Eukaryota > Viridiplantae > Streptophyta > Magnoliopsida > Apiales > Araliaceae > Panax > Panax ginseng. Next base: position 83,399,121 of record CM035139.1, on the reverse strand, counting down.
TAAAGTTGTAGTTGTTTCTGTAGCATGTATTTGGCGATTCAGAAGGGTGTTGTATACCTATTTTGGGGGCGTCACACGTAGTGCAAGTTTTTTTCAAGTATATCCCCACCCTACCCGTCGGAGTACTCTTCTTTATAAGGTAAGGGATATTATTTGTTGTACTCGTAAGGGGTATTATTATTTCTTTCGTATTCATGAAGAGAACTTCTGTTATTCCATTCTTTATTTTTATGTTGGAATAACCTGTCTATGCGAAGTACCGCATACATGGTGAAATTCTTTTATTATTCCATTCTTTATTATTACATTGGAATATCACATGCGTAAGGCGTATGTCGTGACTGGTTCCATTATTTATTATTACAGCCGAATATCCCGCTGCGTGGCGTTCGCATGCACGACTGGTTCCATTATTTTTTATTATGTTGAGAATAACTTTTGTTTATGCGATCTATCACATGCATGGTGAATTCTTGATTATTCCATTCTTTATTATTCATTGGAACAACTTTGTCATGTGGATTACCACATGCATGGTGAATGATCCTTTGTATTCATTCCTTATTAAATTGTGGAAATGATCATGGATTACGTGGATTATGATGAAAATCATAATAAAAGCATTGGATGATGAAAATCATGGGTATATGTAGTATTAGTAAGTGTTATGATGAGTTATGTTGGTTATTATGTGAAAACATGAAAGTTTCTTAGCAATCAAAAAGGGTTGAAAATCAGATTTTGGTGAAAATGGAACATGAAATTCAATTGACCATATCTCCTATTATATTTTGAATTTTTGAGTGTGGTCAAGTTCTAGTGTTAGATCTATGAGTTTTCTAACTTATCCAAGTGGAATCACTGGAAAAGGTGTTGTAGATTTTCGTATGGACTGATTTTAGCAAAGAAGTCAAAAACTGCAAAGTACCAAAAAACTACTGCCCAGAAATTTAAAAGAGCATTTTCGGCTACTTAATTTGTGAGAATAATTCTGGCCTTTTGGGAAATGGAAATATATGGTATAAAGTAGCTCCTGTCCAAAAATGAGCTCATTCCGACTTAAAATGAGCAAGTTATGACTATTTCAATATTTAGGTTTTTCCGACGAAAAACGCTATAATCGGAGTTCTATAACTCCAATGACCATGACATTTAAACTGGAAGCTCACGTTAACATGTGTAAGATCCTGCCAAGATTTGGAAATTTCTGGAGTTAAACTTGAGGTAGCTAATTTCTTAAGGAATTAATTAGAAATTGATTTTTGAAAAATACTTAAGGGAGTTGAAAAATTATAAAAAAATACTTGTTGTGTATGAAATATATGTATATATATTTGGACAAAGGATAGAAAAATAATAAGTTGATTTGGTAATTTTTTCGTGAAAATGGTTCAGTTATAAACATATGAGTTAAATATGTTATGTGAAGTAACGAAATTGGAAAATAGGATTTTATGGCTTGGGAATCCTATATAAGGTACATGCAGATTTTTGATGAGGGATTTGATCACTGGTGATGAAATTTTATGAGTATGACATTTTTGAATGATTAAATGCATTATTTGGTAAAGTGTAAACAATTGAAATAAATTGTTTATAAGTTTAAGAAGTGATTAAAATATTGTTATAATATTAATAATATTAGATGATGAGTTTATTTAGTGATTGATAATATTTGGATAAATTTAAAGTCTTTAATATTTATCCTTGTTTTTGTTTGATTAATGCTTATATCATTGTCATCATCCCCATGCTTATATTGTGATGAAAGTCATCTTTGGCTTACGTGCATAGATGGACTTGGTATGATTATGACCAGAGATCATTCGGTATAATCATGACCTGTAATGTTGTAAATGATGTGGTAAAGTCCTCAGTGGCCTGTAGTGCATTGATGGATAGTTTTTGGTATGATTATGACCATGGATTATTCGGTATAGTCATGAGCATTGATGATTTAATGAATATCCTTGGCCCGTAGTGCAGGGATGACTCGATGATGTGGTTTATTTATTAAGCTGAGTCTCATCAATAAAAAATGATAAAAATATTTTAAATCATAGAAGATAATAGATATCATGCTCTACTTGACTCTTCTAATGGATTGCTTATTCCGCTGCAATTAAACTTGATGTCTATTGTATTTTATCAGTTTAACATTGTTGAAGGCTAAGTATAATTTATTCTGCATTATCTTAGTCATAATATTTCTTACTGGGCTAGTTGAGCTCACCATTTCTTTTATTGTTCTCTTCAGGAAATGAGAACGTAGCCGGGACTAGTCGGGGAATGGAGTGACGGTCTAGATGATAGTATTAGTAGTCCTCACTATTCTGTTAAATAGTGTGATAATAAATATATTGAGTACTCCTTTGAGTGTTGATATTTTCTAGATGACAATATTCTTATTAAAACTCTCAATTTATGTTTTGTCGTATTTTACACGACTGTCGTATAATTAGTTTGTATTTGTATTCAGTACCTTGTATCTAACGACCCAAGATGGGTGATGTGTACCTATTTTGGGGGCGTCACAGTGACAATAATTGAATTAATAATATGAGAGATATGATGCAGCAATTACTGTGGCAATAATTGAGTATTACTGAGTGACTTCTTACGTAAGCATCAATAATCAATACCGTGTGCTACTATGCAACCACGCGTATTACTGTACTTTTACTACCGGGTAATTCAACAGTTTTAACGATAACACTTTCGTCGTTATTTTTATAAAATGATAATTCTGTCGTTTTCTAAATACAACAATACTTCCGTTGTGGGGCCACCAATGATTGTGCCGTCGTACGAATATTCCCAGACAAAAAAAATATTCCCCGACCAAACGAATATTTTATAACAACTTGCTTACTTTGTAAAATTTTTCTCATATCACCCTTAACTTTAACCTTTTATCAATTTAACCATTTACGAAATAAAATAATAATTATAAGAAAATTGAATACTTTCATTTCATAAAATTCGGGGTCTTACAATCTCCCCTCCTTATAAAATTTTGCCCTTGAAATTTACGTACGTACCTGGTATTCGAAGAGATGAGAATACCTTGCTTTCTTTTCGGATTATACCTTCCCGGTTATTTCCTCTCTATCAGGATTTTCCCATTTCTCATCTCCTGTATTTCAGATATCATTCTAGAATATAGTTTCAAAATAAGGGTTAATTGACATATCACATATTATCCCTATACTCTGACCGACTAATTAAATACCAAATAAACTTAGGCAGATTATACTAGCGAAGGAATTCCCCGTCTCTCCCCTCCTAGTTCTAGCCTCACATCTTAGCCAGGGATCATATCCCTAAGCTTTGATACCAACTGTGACGCCCCCAAAACAGGTGTACATCACCCATCTTGGATCGCCAAAAATATGGTACAAAAATCAAATACAACTTAATTATACAACAGTCATGTAAAATACGACAAAACATAGGTGAGAGTTTAAACACGAATATTGCCTTCTAGACAATATCCACACTCAATGGAGTCCTCATTATAATTATTATCACACTATTTTTATAAAAATAGTGAGGACTACTATAGCCACCATCTCGGACTATCACTCCACTCCCCGACTCGTCTCAACTATATTCTCATTTCCTAAAGAGAACAGTGAAAGAAAAGGGTGAGCTCAATTAGCCCAGTAAGAAATATTATGACTAAGATAATGCAGAATAAAATATCCTTAGCCTTCAATAATATAACAACTGATAGAATAAAATAGATTATAAGTTTTAGATCAACACTTGCAGCGGAATAAGCAATCCATTAGAAGAGTCAAGTAGAACATAATGTCTACTATCTCCTCTAGATTAAAATTCCATCGTTAATATTTAATTCCTGTAATACTCATCAACAATTCTTTGTTATACCCAAGATATAAAGAACTCTCATCACCTGTCTTCACCTGAACCACCAAAGATTATAGTTAAATCCACAATTCATATTTATAATCATGTAAATCAACAGTTTCTCCTTGCCACAAAGGCTTAATAGAACATTTACTCAATATCCTTACCCTTAAGGCTAAAGATATTCAAATGTAATAACAATGATCATACCAATCAGTTGTATATCTTTGCACTACGGGCCAAAGATATTCAACTATAAAACCAATGGTCATGATCATACCAATCAATTGTCTCATCGATTGCACTACTACCAAAGACATTCAACCGTTAACTAATGGTCATGATCACGCTGAATTACATCATCGAATTATCCATGCACTACGGGCCAAGGATATTCGTTATTATCACCAGTGGTTATGATCATGTCATACACCTGTCCATCTTTGCACGTAAGCCAAAGATATACAACTATAAAATCAATAATCAACAGTCCATCTTTGCACGTAAGCCAAAGATATATGTAAGACCCCAACTTATTATAAATAAAATTGAATTTTCTCTATTCATTATTCTAAATTAATAAGGTGTTAATTTGATATAATGCTTTGGTTATGGGTGAAATGTGCAAATTTTACAAAATAAACAAGTGGTTATAAAATATTCATTTTTGTCGGGGAATATTCTTTTGGTCGTGGAATATTCTTTTTGTCGGAGAATATTCGTACGACGGCGCAGCCATTCGTGGGTCTCATAACAGAATAATTGTCGGATGAAAAAAATGACAATGTATGAGTTTTTATAAATATCGGCGTAATTATTACCGTGAACACTATTGGAATACCTGGTGGTTAAAATACAGTAATACGTGTGGTGGCACAGTAGCACATGGTATTGCACAGTATTGTTGAATTATTGATTCATACGTAAGAAGGCACTACTCAATAATTGTTACGATGAATTCTTGCTTAATATTTTATTTTATTGATTCAATAATTCTTTGCGTTGATATTTCATATTATTGTTGTTTCAATAATTATCAACGCACAATATTTTCCATTATCGGATCAATAATTTATATTATTTGAATAATATTATTAGATAACATTATTGGCAATGTCTAGAAAGTTACATGCTCTAAGGAGAGGTTTGGTCACCTAATTGCGCGCCAGTAAGGAGAAATCCTTATTGGAAAGCCCCCTCTTTCTTGGAAACTGCCTAGTTGTCATAATTGTAATTCTGTAATATTATTTGTGAATAATTTATTATTGATTTATATAATAAGGAAATATTTATTTGATGTGGATATAAATGATGAATTTATTTATTTTATGTGGTTATAAATGAAGGAATTAATACTGAGGTGTTTTATCAGTATTTTATCGGATTGGAGGTATTAAAAATCATCCGTTTGTGGATTTCGGATATTTTAGGTTTTGAATTTGGAAAAACTTTCTTCTGCAAAGTTGTAGAGAATTCAATTTTGTGTGGAATGGACATAAAATTCATATTTTTCTGATAAACGGACTATTTTCTATGAATTACTGAAGTTTCGGAAAATAAAATAATTTTTATTAAATTATGGGTAGGACCCACTTTTTGGTTGGTGTTGAATGCATACGGGTCAAATAAAATTTTCGAAATTGGTGGCTAGCTTGCTTGCGTAGAAGAAAGAATAAGAAATAATAATATTCTATTATTTTAGTCTCTTTTGGCGTTCTAACATTTTCCTATAAATAGGCGCTTAGGTTAGAATTGAAAATCACACCAGAAACAAGTTTTCTTTCTCTCTAGATTATCGAGCGTATTTTTGTGAGTATTTTAATACTTTGAGAGTTGCTATTCCGTGCAAGTTTCTGTCGGCTTTATATCCGAAATTCAGTCAAAAGTACGGTTATTTTGAGGTAAGGGATGTTATTTTCTTCTTAAATGATATTATTTTCTTCAATATCATTATGCCGAAATATTGGTGAACTTTTTAATCAAATTTGGAACTTTTTGTGTCTGGTTACTATTCACGTGTAACGACACTTATTCACGATATCTGACTATTTACCGAAAAATAAAAATTTTCCTTTTTGTCCAAGATGTCTATTTTGGCTACTATCTTTGATTGTATCCATGTTTTGATCGTTATTTTTGAATTCTGCTTCATAATTGGTTATTATGAAGTATTATTGATCTTTGATAAACTGATATACGAATCCCTAATATTTGCCCTTCTGTCTCACTGGATTCGTTTTCTTTAAAATATTTTTCATCATCCTCAGTCTTAAATGATGATATTACTGAATATATTTGGCCTGTAGTGCAAAGATGAATGATTAACTGATAAATATCTTTGGCCCGTAGTGCAAAGATGAACAGGTGTTGAGATGAACATGCCCAACTGGTGATACAAATGAATATCTTTGGCCTGTAGTGCAAAGATGAATACTTGATTAAAGATGTATACTGATTGTTGTTACAGGGATAAAATATTGATGATGAACTTTTAAATCTTAGAAGATAGTAGAATTCATTCTCTACGTGACTCTTCTAATGGATTGTTGTTTCCACTGCAGTTGTTGATCTAAAACTTGTCGTCTATTATATTCTATCCGATTTTTCCTTGTTGAAGACTAATGATAATTTGTTGTATATTATCTTAGTCATAATATTCTTTACTGGGCTAGTTGAGCTCACCCTTTTTCTTTTTGTTCCATTTTTCTTCTCAGGAGGTGAGAACATAACAGGATCGAGTCGGGGTATGGATTGATGGTTCTAGACAGATATTTTAGCAGTTCTTACTATTTCTATAAAATAGTGTATGAATAATTGTAATGAGGATTTATTTGAGTGTTGATATTGTCTAGAATATAATATTTGTATTTAAACTCACAGTATGTGTTGTCGGATTTTGCACGACAATTGTATTATTGAAGTTGTAGTTTGCTTTTTGTACCATGTATTTGGCAACTCAGAATGGGTGTTGTATACCTATTTTGGGGGCGTCACAATATACAATTGTAAAACCAATAATCAACAGTTCATCTATGCACGTAAGCCAAAAATATACAACTATAAAACCAATAATCAACAGTCCATCTATGCACGTAAGCCAAATACGACTTTTATCACAATATAAGCATGAGGATGATGACAATGATATAAGCATTAATCAAACGAAAACAAGGATAAATATTAAAGACTTTAAATTTATCCAGAGTTTAAAAATATCTAAATTGTCAACATGATACTGCTTTGTGGAGTAAAATTCAAGAATAATATTCACGTACCAAAAATAATTTGGACAGAAAAGAAATATATTTTTCGGGTAAATAGTATCCCGTAATAGTACCCTATGAATAGTACTTCGGGAATAGTACATTGTGAATAGTACCCCGACATAAAAAATATCCCAAATACTCGAGTGAATAATATTCGGGTGAATAGTAATTTGGGTGAATAGTAACTCGTGAATAATACTCCGACACAAAAAGTGCCCCGAATACCCGAGTGAATAATACTAGAGTGAATAGTAATTGGGTGAATAGTAACCCGTTAATAGTAACTCGTAAAAAAAATACCAAATAAAATAATATTCCATGATGAGTACAAAAGAAATGATATCTCATACGAGTATAATAGAATATACGAAACTGCAAATGAATTTTCACCCACCATGCAGTAATCCACGTAGACAGATCATTTCGATAAATTAATAAGGAATGAATACAAAGGATCATTCACCATGCATGCGGTAATCCACATAAATAAGTTATTCCAACAGAATAATAAAGAATGGAATAACAGAAGAATTCACCATGCATGTGATAGACCGCAGCATGCATGAGTTATTCCCAATGAATAATAAAGAATGGAACCAGTCATGCGTAATCCGCATGGACATGATATTCCAACGTAATAATAAAGAATGGAAGCGAGTCATGTGTAATCCGCTTTTACGGATATTCCAAATGAATAATAAAGAATGGAATAACAACAGAATTCACGGTGCATGCGATGAAGCGCACAGATAGGTTATTCCAACGAGAATAATAAAGAATGGAATAACAGAAGAATTTCACCATGTATGTGGTACTTCGCATAGACAGGTTATTCCAACATAATAATAAAGAATGGAATAACAGAAGAATTTCACCATGTATATGGTAGTCCACGTATACATGTTATTCCAACAGAATAATAAGGAATGGAATAACAATAGCTCTCTTCATGAATACGAAAGAAATAATACCCTTTAATATAATAATAATATCCCTTACTTTAGAAGAAAACTGGATACTGGAATAGTGAGGTAGCAGACTTCTCTTCTTCTTTCTCTCTATAATTTCTCTCTATAATAATTGCTCTATAGCTTTAGTGAATTGGTGAGAAATGAAGGAAGAATGAGCTTATTTATAGGAAAATATAGTTTTGATAATTGCACATTTTGGGGCTCAAAATATTACAAAGATAATACCTTCCTCTTTTCTTCATTTTTAATTTAGTCAACAAGTATTATCAAACTTGCACCACCTCCCCTAATAGTAAATCATGTGAATCAATAGTAAATCATGTGACTCAATAGTTCTAAACATGTGAAAAAATTAATTATAGTATAGTACCTTCATCTATACCTCCATTTTTAACTTAGTCATGCAAATATTATCAATCTAGCACCAATTCCCCTAATAGTAAATCATATGAATCAATAGTACACACATGTGAACACATAGTTATAAGCATGTGAATTTATAGCAATTAATTACTCATTTATCCAGTGAATTACCCGATTGGTCAATATAATCCTCCAGACATCATTTATTATCGAAATAAATGTCTATTTCCACTAACACTAATAATTCCCACACAATGGAATTATCAATTTCATCTTTAATCAACACGAACTTATTCATCATTAATATTACAACTCACAATATTTAACAACCAGGTCGTTCCCATGAAAGAGGGGGCTTTTCGATAAGGATTTCTCCTTATTGGCACGCAATTAGGTGACCAAACCTCTCCTTGTGTAACTTCTAGACATTGTCAATATTGCAAATAATAATATAAATAACTTTTGCCGTCTCAATTATTGATTTAATAATATAACATATTATGAGATGATAATCTTTGTGACAATAATTGAATCAAGAATATGAGAGATATGATCAAAGAATTACTATAGTAATAATTGAGTATAACTCGAGTGACTTCTTACGTAAGCATCAATAATCAATACCGTAATGCTACTATGCAACCACGCTGCGTATTCTTTATTACTTTTACTACCGGGTAGTTCAATGGTTTTATTGGTAACACTTTTCGCCGTTATTTTTATAAAATGATAATTACATCATTTTCTAACTACGACAATATTTTTTCGTTGTAGGGTCCACCAATGATTGTGCCGTGTTGCATTTAATATTCCCCGACAAAAAGAATATTCCCCGACCAAACGAATATTTTATAACAACTTGCTTACTTTGCAAAAATTTTCACATATCACCCTTAACTTTAACCTTTTATCAATTTAACCATTTACGAAATAAAATAATAATTATAAGAAAATTGAATACTTTCATTTCATAAAATTCGGGGTCTTACATAATGTGTGTAAGAATAATCCTAAAGTGTGTAACGTGTGATCTGAATATGTGTAACGTGTGGATTGGTGATGGATGGTGTAGATTAAAAGTTATTTAAAATGTGTAACGTGTGGATTGTTGATAAAAAATATAGATTAAAAGTGGCTAAAATGTGTAACGTGTGGTGATGTTGATGTGGTTTAAGTTTTTGCTATAAATAGAGGGATTAAGAAGGACTTTCATAACTCTCTTGCTTATCTTTCGTTTCACTCTCTGAATCATTAGTATAAGTGTTTTTGAAGTGCTAAGATTGTCTTAAGTTTTGGTGTACCAATTGTTCTAGTGAGTTTTTATAATAGTTACATAAGCACCCACACACATCACACAGTTCTTACAACTTTTCCTTTAGAAGACTCTTTCTTTGGAAGATTTATTTTGAAAAGCTTCATCTGGAAGATTATTTGAAATATTATTTATTTATTCAAAAGTTATTTTGAAATACTCTATTTTTTACACTACACAAAGTTATACTATCAAGTATGTTTTAACAATTTCATCATATACGAGTTAGTGTACACTATGAAACTTATTTGTGGTAATTACTAATTATATTATAAATATATAGCTGGATTGATAAATTACTTCATAGAAAGCAGTATCCAGTCACTTGCTAATTGAGGTAAGGGATATCATTTTCTTTCATACTCCATATTATAGTAAGAAATTATTATTCGTTTCTATTGTGACGCCCCCAAAATAGGTATACATCACCCATTCTGAGTCACCAAATACATGGTACAGAAACAACTACAACTTCATTAATACAATTGTCGTGCAAAATACGACAACACATAAACTGTGAGTTTAAATACAAATATTGTCTTCTAGACAATATCCACACTCAAATAAGTCCTCATTACAATTATTGATACACTATTTTACAAAATAGTGAGGACTACTAAAACAACTATCTTGAACCATCACTCCACACCCCGACTAGTTCCTGCTATATTCTCTCCTCCTGAGAAGAAAAATGGAACAAAAAGGAAAATGGTGAGCTCAACTAGCTTAGTAAAGAATATTATGACTAAGATAATGTACAACAAATTATCCTTAGTCTTCAACAGGGAAAAATCTGATAGAATATAATAGACAACAAGTTTTAGATCAACAACTGCAGCCGAAATAATAATTCATTAGAAGAGTTAAGTAGAAAATGAAATCTACTATCATCTATGAATTTAAAAGTCCATCATCAATATTTATCCCTGTAACATCAATCAATATACATCTTGAATCAAATAGTCATCTTTGCACTACAGGCCAAAGAAATTCATCAGTTGGTCATGTTCATCTCAACACCTGTTCATCTTTACACTACAGGCCAAAGATATTCATCACGTAATCATTCATCTTTGCACTACAGGCCAAAGATATTCATCAAGTATCACCATTAAGGACTGAGGATGATGAAAAATATTTTAAAAAACGAATCCAGTGAGATAAAAGGACAAGGATTAGGGATTCGTACTTTAGTTCATCCAATTTCAAAAATACTCCATAATAAACCATAGTGGAGTAAAATTCAAGAATGAAGATCAAAATATGGATACAATCAAAGATAATACCCATAATAGACATCTTGGACAAAGAATGAAAATTTAATTTTTCTATGAATAGTGTCGTATTCGTGAATAGTACCATATATGTGAATAGTGCCGTATATGTGAATAGTAACCCTAACACAAAAAGGCAAAAATTTCACAAGAAAAATCATACTTCATGAATAGTACTGTATTCGTGAATAGTGCCGTATACGTGAATTGCCATATACATGAATAGTAACCCCAACACGAAAAAGTAAAATTTTCATAATAAAATTCTTACCAACATTTCGGCATAATGATATTGAAAGAAATAACATCATTTACGAAGAAAATAACATCCCTTACCTCAAAAGGACAGTACTTCTGACTGGAATATTGGATATAACGCTGAAGAAAACTTGCACCGTATAGCAACACTCAAAGTATTGAAATACTCACAAAAATATGCTTGATAATATAGAGAGAGAAAACTTCAGTTTCTGGTATGATTTTTAATTCTAACCTAAGCACCCTATTTATAAGAAAATACTTAGAACACCAAAGCAGAAAATTTAATAAATTGATATTATTAATAAAAAAAATTCATACGCCTACTTTGAATTCAGATTCCAGTATTTCTCACATGCAAAAGTACAATTGTGGGGCCCACCTTCTAGAAATCTCCACCAAAAATATTTTAAACCATTTATAAATTCAAAAACTTCAGTAATTCATAATAAATAGCCCTTTTATCAGAAAAATTCGAATCTTATGTTTATTCCATAGGAAATTTAATTCTCTACAATTTTGTAGCTTTAAGTTTTTCTAAATTCTAAATAAAAATTGACCGAAATCCACATACGGACGATTTTTCAGGCTATAATCAAATTTTAGTCAAAAATAGGGTCCACCAACATGTTTAACATGTTTTTAACATTTATTGTAACAAAAATACTCTTCCTCCTCAATTACTCATATATCACACATTCATTGTAAAAATATCACCATTATTATACTATTATATTATCACATTATACATTTATAATGTAATATAATAATATAGGTAAAATTTTAATTTTCAACAATTGTCAATTTTCTAAAAATTCCTCCATTTATATCCACAAATAAATATTTTTCTTATCATATAAATCAATAATTTATTATTCACAAATAATATTACAGAATCACAATAATGACAACCAGGTCGTTCCCAGGAAAGAGGGGGCTTTCCAATAAGGATTTCTCCTTCTTGCCGCAATTAGGTGACCAAATCTTTCCTTGAGATGAACTTCCTTAGACATTGCCAATAATGCTATCTAATAATATTATTCAAATAATATGAATTATTGATCGATAATGGAAAATATCATGCGATGACAATTATTGAAACAACAATAATATAAAATATCAACGTAGCAATTATTGAATCAATAAAATATTGAGCGGCCAATTCTTTGTAACAATTATTGAGTAGTGCCTTCTACGTAAGAATCAATAATTGGTACAATCTGGTATGCTCTTCTTTATGCAACACCGCATATTCTGCGTGTTTTAACCAATGAAGTATTCCAACGATTATTAATTCAGTAACAACAACGTCGTTATTTATAAAAAACTTATACTTGTCATTTTCTTCATCCAATCGCTTTCCGTTATGGGGCCCACAAAAGGCTGCGTCGTTGTACGAATATTCCACGACCAAACGAATATTCCCCGACAACAATGAATATTATTTTATTACCACTTGCTTATTTAAAATATTTGCGTATTTTACCCATAACTAGCTACATTAATCGAATCAACCCCCTTACTATTTCAAAATAATAAATAGAGGAAATTAAATCTTTATTTATAAAAAGTTGGGGTCTTACATCTATAACTTTTTCATTAAACGGTGAAAAGTCTTAAACTATAGAATTTCCTTAATGGTTTATGATTCATATAATATCTTTTCACCTGAATCTTCTTATTGCACTTTACACGTGCCTCATCTGATATCTTTTGACCTGAATTTTCCTATTGCATTTTTGTTTTTCTAAATCTATACCAGCAAAAATACGCAAGTATACACAATCCACAAGTAATATATAATAGGAAAAATATCGCCCCATAGAGAAAATAAATGTAATTTATCCTAACAACTACCAATTTTATATTATCTCAGTTTTATTAAACAAATGATGAAGTTTGTGAAACTTATGAAAATTACTAATTAAATAAATTAACACTAGCTACCACAAGATTTAAATCAGATGTTGGAGACTTAAGACTATAATTTCACTTATTTCTTCACTTAGATCAACACACTTCCTGTTAATGCTAACTATTATGGATCGTTAATCAAGAATACATCAATATTTATGACCATCTCTCGATACACCAAACAAATCAACTTAAATCCACAGATGATAGAATTAAGACGAACACCCTAATTAACTAATTCACTATATCTCTATGTGAATTATAATTAAAGAGGATTTAAAGACCAAGTTCTTTATTAGATTATATGCAGTGAGTAGGTATATCTCTATCCTAAATACAAATGATGAATTCCATCGCCATACAAAAATACAATCACATGCTATTGTGATCAAATCTAAATTTATAATCCATTTCTCAATTTCATATAGATTATCATGATAATTACTGGCCTAAAAATTAATCAATTAAATCCAAATCATAATAGACAATTTGATAATAATCAACAATAGTTAACAAGGAAGCATGTCAATCATAGTTACACAATAAGATTTATTACAGTCTTAAATAGAAAATTAGTTCATCATCATTGAATTAAAATCCAAAATCCACAAGTGATTAAGCATTCAGAATACAAGATTAGAAGATAGGGAAAGAGAATAAAAACTGGTTCGCAATCCTTTTTCTTTTTTTTCGCTCTCGCCTTAAATACTTCTTGTTTGCTCAATTGCTTCAATTATCAAAAAGCTTAATTCAAAACTAGGATTTTTTATCCTCTTTTCTCTGTCTATCCTTATATCTTTAATATCTCTTTCATTCCTTCCCAAAATCAGCCACCAGAATCCTTTCCAGACTCAACTTCTCAAACATGGCAACTTCTTTTCCACCAATTCTCCCCAGCGATTTCAATGCTCTAAGAAATTTGCCCCGATGAATTCGTCATGCCAATTCGCCCCAGCGCATTCAAATGAATTATGGATTCACCCTGGTGAATTCATCAAAGTCTAGAAGTTGCAAAAATGCCATTATGTTCAAATTTTCCTGTTTTCACCACCTAAAGTTGGTTCCTATAGCAGAAACATGAAAACAAGTAAAATGATACTAAAAATTTTTGAAGTTAACAAAGAATCAATCCCAAAAGGTGTCTGATTCATAGGTATAAAACTCACTCATCAGTTTTACACGTTATAGTTGAATTGTAAACCTTATTTATTCTATTCTTGAACTCTAATCAAATTTCTGGATATCATGTTGACAATTTGGACTTTCTTGGACTCTGAAAAAATTAATTATAAATCTCTAATTTTTATTCTTGATATTATTGTTCTTAATTATTTCCATTCATCCTTTATATCATTATCATAGTTCTCTAATTTAAATTGTGGTGAAAAGTTCTCTTTGGTCGGAGTGCAAAGAGTAACCGTTGATTAACATGATTATGATCAGGAACAGTGAATTGATATAATCATGACCTTTGGTATTACAAGCAAAGGCTTGTGGTAAAAGTTTTCTTTGGCCTGTAGTGCAAAGATAGACTGTTGATTGACATGGTCATGACCATTGGTGTTATAAATGAATATCTTTGTCCCATAGTGCAAAGATGAACTTTTGATTTCTGTGATTATGAATAGAAATTTTGATTGGTGTTACAGAGATAAAATATTGATGATTAACTTTTAAATATAGTAAACGGTATGTTCTACTTGACTCTTCTAATGGATTGTTTGTTCTGCTGCAGTTATCATTGAAAACTTATATTATCTTTAAATCTTTTATTTATCACTGTTGAAGGCTAATGATAATTTATTCTATATTATTATAGTCATGATATTCTTTACTGACAATCTGAGCTCACCCTTTTTTTTTGTTCCATTGTTCTTCTCAGGAAATGAGAGTATAGTTGGGACTAGCCGGAGAATGGAATGATGGTTCGAGTTAGAAGTTGTCCTCATCAAGTTATAAAATAGTATAACAATAATTGTACTGAGGACTTAAAACGTGTGTTGTCGTATTTTATATGGTATTGTAATATTTGGGTTTAAGTATTGTCGTACTATATGAGGTATGTATTGAAACTCACAGTATGTGTGTTGTCATATTTTGTACGACAATATAATAGTTGTAAATAAAAAAAAATTGTATTTGGTATTATGTAGTTTTGGCGACTCAAATTGGGTTATGTGGACCCTATTTTGGGGGCGTCACATGGAAAATATCTTATTAATCTGCATCATGATGAAACTCAAATTCAAGTCCTTCATTCACTATTTTTACTTGTCACACCAATGCGACTATTTTTCCTCTACCTTAGATCCAATCAACCATGTTCTGATACCACTTATTGGGAATTAAGTCACGCAAACCACACAATAAAATAAAGAGAGATAAAACAACACAAGAATTAATGTGGAAAAACCTTTAAATGGAAAAACTACATACCAAACTCCCGAATCTCCACTATATCAAAATAATGGGCTTACAATAATCCTCATAATTTTTACGCCCTAAAATTTAAGATTCCGCAATACCGCAACATAACTTTTTGCACGAACTAAAAGGTACAAAACCCTCCCAGCCATAATACAACCTTTTTACACGGAATATAAAAACTGCAAAAACCATCTCCTTCACACAAACACAAAACTCACTCACACCCTCTCTTAACTCTTAGGATGCTACATAACTTTTGATTGTGTTACCCTTTAACAAATCAACATAATAATATATTTATAGAGTACCCACAATTCTTCTCTTCCTATTTAAAATAGGACACTTACAAAATAAAAATCCTACCAAATATAAGATTCCTTCTCATAATTGGACTCCAACATATAATGTGATGCCCCCAAAATAGGTCCATTCCACCCAACCCATTCTGAGTCGCCAAATACATGGTACAGAAATAACTACAACTTCAATAATACACATGTCGTGTGAAATACGATAATACATACTTTGTGAGTTTAAATACGAGATATTGTCGCTGCAGACAATATCCACACACAAATAAATCCCCATCATAATTATTGATACATTATTTTACAAAAATGGTGAGGACTACTAAACAACTCTCTAGAAACCTTCATTCCATACCCCAGACTCGATCCTCTTTATGTTCTCACCTCTTGAGAAAAAAATGGAACAACAAGGAAAAGGGTGAGCTCAACTAGCCCAAGAAAGAATATTATGACTAAGATAATATACAACAAATTATCGTTAGTCTTCAACAGGAAAAATCTAATAGAATACAATAGACAACAAGTTTTAGATCAACAAATGCAATGGAATGGACAATCCATTAGAAGAGTCACGTAGAGAAAGAATTCTACTGTCTTCTAAGGTTTAAAAGTCCATCATCAATATTTTATCCTGTAATAACAATCAATATTCATCTTTGCACTCTGAGCCAAAGATATTCATTTAAATCACCAGATTGGTCATGTTCATCTCAACACTTGTTCATCTTTGCACTCTGAGGCCAAAAGATATTCATCGATTAATCGCTCATCTTTGCACTTCTGAGGCAAAGATATTCATTTAAATCACCAAATTGGTCATGTTCATCTCAACACTGCTTCATCTTTGCTGACTACAGGCCAAAGATATTCATCAAGTATCACCATTAAGGATGAAAGATGATGAAAAATATTTTTAAAGAACGAATCCATTGAGATAAAAGGACAAATATTAGGGATTACGTACAACAGTTTATCCAAGATCGATAATACTTCATAATAAACGCGATTTTGAAGCGAACTCAAAAATAACGATCAAAACATGGATACAATAAAGATAGTAGCCAAAATAGACATCTTGGACAAAAAGAAAAATTTTCATTTTTCTATGAATAGTCTTAGATTAAGTGAATAGTCTTCAGTATCGTGAATAATAACCCAGACACAAAAGATAGAAATTTCACAAAAACATCTTCACGCTTCAGAATAGTACTAAATGAATAGTAACTCGTGAATAGTGATTCATGAATAGTAACTCGTGAATAGTAACCCCGACATGAAAAAGTTCCAAATTTGATAAAAGTTCAACCAATATTTTGACATAATGATATTGAAGAAAATAATATCATTTGCGAAAAAGAAATAACATCCTTACCTCAAAATAACCGTATTTCCGATCCGAATTTCGGTATAGTCTTGTGAAACTCATGACCAGTATAGCAACACTCAAAGTATACTCACAAGAATACGCTCGATAATATAGAGAGAAAAGAGAGAAACTTAGTTTACGGTGTGATTTTCAATTCTAACTTAGCCCTCTATTTATAGGAAAATGTTAGAAGCATGAAGGAGACTAAATTAATAAAATATATTATTATTTATTCAAAATTCCTACCCACATGTTTTGAAAACTCTAGCATGCCTTCTTTGGTCAAAAACATCACCACCCATGTGCCAACAACCACAAAAAACGTTTTTCTTATATAAAATAATTAAAACTTCCAAAACTTCAATTATTTGAACTCAGAACTTCAATAATTCATGATAAATAGCCCTTTTGTCGTAAAAATTCGAATCTCACGACTTTTTATAGGAAATTCAATTCTCTACAACTTTGCGTATGGAAGATTTTTCAAATTCCAAATGCGAAATTATCCGAAATCCATAAATGAGCGATTTTACGATTATAATCAATTTTGGTCAAGAATTGTGTCCACCGACACACAAAACATATGTTAAACATTTAATGCCAAAAAAATACTCTTCCTCCTCATATACTCATATATCCCACATTCATTGTAAAAATATCACCGTTAATATATTATTAAAATAATATATTTAAATGAATTATTTTATCAGAAAAAGATAAAATATTAATTTTCAACAATTGTCGCATTAAAAATTTTCTCCATCTATATCCACATAAAATAAATATTTTCTTTATCATAATAATCAATAATTAATTATTTAAAAATAATATTGCGGAATCACCAATCTTCGACAACCAAAGTTTCCTAGGAAAGAGGGGCTTTCCAATAGGATTTCTCTCATTGGCGCCAATTAATTAGGTGACCAAACCTCTCCTTAGATGAACTTTCTAGACATTGCCAATAATGTTATCTCGATAATATTATTCAAATAATATGAATTATTGATTTGATAATAGAAAATCTTGTGTAATGACAATTATTGAAACAACAATGATCTAAAAATATCAACGCAAAGTGATTATTGAATCTCCGGTTTTAGACCTCTTAGAAACATACGCGTCATTCGTTCCCCCATTCTCCACCAAATGAGGTGCAAACCGGATAACTCTGCGAACTTTGCCTCGTCTTCGAGACACCGCTATATGTTGTTACGTTCGAGTCTAATAAACTCTACCTCCTTCATATGACCTAATACTTTCGGAAAGTACTTGTCATTGAAACGATTCTGAAATCTTTCCCAAGACATGTTAAGTGCATCTGGTGGAGTACGCTTTTACGTGATTCCCACCAATGTCACCTTCACCACGAAACATAAAGGTGGCGAATGGAACCTTCTATTCCTCCGTGCACCCCAAGACATCGAATATCTTGGTAATTTTCTTGACCCACGTTTCTGCCTTGATCGGATCCGGCTTTCCATGGAAATTTGGTGGTCCCAACTCTTTGAATTGTTTGGTAGTGACAAACCACAAGCGTTACTATCATTTCCACCAGTATTTTGTACACGAGTCTCCTCGTCTGATTTTTGCATGAACTGCAAAAAAGCTTCTAAACATCCTGTCGTTCATCATCTCGCTTCGGTGGCATTGTTCACGGGAGGAACATTGCCACTGTTGTTACATTATCCTCGTTGGTGAGTACCGGCGTCTCCACGGTCTCATTTACTCCACTGTTAATATTCTCGATGACATTCTCAAATACTATCATAAAACAAGGGTTAATTAAACAAATTAACATGTCACATAATATCCCTATATTATGACTGACCAACAAATAAGCTTAGGTAGGACACACTAAGCGAAGGATTTACTCGTCTCTCCCTCCTAGTTCTATTCCCCGATCTCCATCGGAGATCATATCCTAAGCTCGATACCAACCGTGGCCCCCAAAATAGGTCCATTCCACCCAACCCATTCGAATTGCGCCAAATACATGGTACGTAAATAACTACAACTTCAATAATACAAATGTCGGTGTGAAATACGACAATACATACTGTGAGTTTAAATCTGAGATATTGCCGTCTAGACAATATCCACACGCAAAATAAATCCCCATCATAATTATTGATACATTATTTTACAAAATGGTGAGGACTACTAAACAACTCTCTCTAGAACCTTCATTCCATACCCAGACTCGATCCTGCTATGTGTTCACCTCCTCACGAGAAGAAAATGGAACAACAAGGAAAGGGTGAGCTCAACTAGCCCAAGAAAGAATATTATGACTAAGATAATATACAACAAATTATCGTTAGTCTTCAACGAGGAAAAATCTAATAGAATACAATAGACAACAAGTTTTAGATCAACAAATGCAATGAAATGAAGAATCCATTAGAAGAGTCACGTAGAAAAGAATTCTCATCTTTCTTACAGGGTTTAAAGTCCATCATCAATATTTTATCCTCAGAACAACAATCAATATTCATCTTTTGCACTGAGCCAAAGATATTCATTTAAATCACCAGGTTGGTCATGTTCATCTCACACACCTTCTCATCTTTGCACTATAGGCCAAAGATATTCATCGATTAATCGTTCATCTTTGCACTACAAAGCCAAAGATATTCATCAAGTATCACCATTAAGGATGAGGATGATGAAAAATATTTTTAAGAACGAATCCAAAGAGATAGAAGGACAAATATTAGGGATTAAATACAGCGGTTTATCCAAGATCGATAATACTTCATAATAAACGATTTTGAAGCGGAACTCAAAAATAACGATCAAAACATGGATACAATCAAAGATAGTAGCCAAAATAGACATCTTGGACAAAAGAAAAATTTTCATTTTTAGGTGAATAGTGTCGTATTCGTGAATAGTGTCGATATCGTGAATAGTCTCAGATATCGTGAATAGTAACCCCCCACACAAAAAAGATAGAAATTTCACAAAAAACATCTTCACGCTTCGTGAATAGTACTCGTGAATAAGAACTTCGTGAATAGTGATTCATGAATAGTAACTCGTGAATAGTAACTCATGAATAGTAACCCGGACATGAAAAAAAAGTTCCAAATTTGATAAAAAGTTCAACCAATATTTTGGCATAATGATATTGAAGAAAATAATATCATTTATGAAAGAAATAACATCCACTTACCTCAAAATAACCGTACTTACATTGAATTTCGGTATAGTCTTGTGTAAACTCGCACCGTATAGCAACACTCAAAGTATACTCACAAGAATACGCTCGATAATATAGAGAGAGAAAGAGAAAACTTAGTTTCTGGTGTGATTTTCAATTCTAACTTAGCCTCTATTTATAGGAAAATGTTAGAACGTCAAAGGAGACTAAATTAATAAAATATATTATTATTTATTCAAAATTCCTACCCACATGTTTTGAAAACTCTAACATGCCTTCTTTGGTCAAAAACATCACCACCCATGTGCCAACAACCACAAAACGTTTTTCTTATATAAAATAATTAAAACTTCCAAAACTTCAATTATTTGAACTCCTAACTTCAATAATTCATGATAAATAGCCCTTTTATCGGAAAATTCGAATCTCACAACTTTTTATAGGAAATTCAATTCTCTACAACTTTGCGAAGGAAGATTTTTCAAATTCAAAATGTAAATTATCCAAATCCATAAATGAAAGCGATTTTACGATTATAATCAATTTTCGGTCAAGAATTGTGTCCAAAACACACAAAACATATGTTAAATATTTAATGCCACAAAAATACTCTTCCTCCTCATATACTCATGTATCCCACATTCATTGTAAAAATATCACCGTTAATATATTATTAAAATAATATATTTAAATGAATTATTTTATCAAAAAAGATAAAATATTAATTTTCAACAATTGTCACATTAAAATTTTCTCCATCTATATCCATATAAAATTAATATTTTCCTCATCATATAAATCAATAATTAATTATTCACAAATAATATTACGATGATCACAATATTGACAACCGTGGTTCCTGGAAAGGGGGCTTTCAATAAGAATTTCTCCTTCTTGGCGCCGCAATTAGGTGACCAAACCTCTCCTTAAATGTAACTTTCTAGACATTGCCAATAATGTTATCTAATAATATTATTCGAGATAATATGAATTATTGCTTCGATAATGAAAATATCATGCGGTGACAATTATTGAAACAAAGAATAATATAAACTAGCAACGCAACAATTATTGAATCAATAAAATATTGAATAAAGAACTCACTGTAATAATTATTGAGTAGTGCCTTCTTATGTAAGAATCAATAATTCAACAATCTTTGCAGTAATCACGTGTCTTCTTTGTACAACCACGCGTATTCATCGTATTTTAACCACCGTAATCCAACGATTGTTAACAGAACAACTACTGTAGTTATTTATAAAACTCAATCTTTGTCGTTTTTCATCCAATCGTTTTTCCGTTATGGGGCCCACCAATGATCACTTGGCCGTCGTCATTTGAGATTCCCGACACAAAAAGAATATTCCACGACCAAACGAATATTCCCCAGACAATAATGAATATTTTATAACCACTTGCTTATTTTGTAAACTTTGCATATTTCACCCATAACCAAAGAATTATATCAAATTAACCCTTATTAATTTAGAATAATGAATAAAGGAAAATTCAATTTTATTTATAATAAGTTGGGGTCTTACATATAATAAATACCCTATTAAAAATAGGACACATTTCTTTCCATAATAAAAATTCTTTTCTAAATATAATTGGATAAGTAACCCAACATAAATCTATTCTCATATTATATATATAATTAATTACTCAAAATTTCTACACTTTTCATGAACTGTTTCATACGTTCATGCATTTGATAAGTGATATTGTGCTTAAATTTATAAAATTGTAGTAAAATATGTTTGTTGCCTTTGATCAACTAGTGCATGTCTTGTTATTTGATAAATTCTTCAGGATTGGTCTTGAGTTCTTAAGTGCTAAACGTCAGTTCCCAATTAGAAAAGGCTAGGAAATTTTCTATACCACATGAGACTTAAAAATTAACTGAGTGTATACCTATTGGATTGTCATACTTCTTGTTTACTTGATTTAAAAATTAACTGTTATCTTGTGAACAACTGCATGAGATATGGCTTGCTTTTTAATTTCTTCCATTTTCAGCATCTAGGGTTAGCTCTTTTATACCCTAAGTTTCAAACTGTGAGATAAAAATAATAATAATATATCTCTATAGATCTTTCAATCATAATGGAATCCCTTTAGTTTTCAAATGCAAGATTAGTTTAGATGAGTGTGGTTGATATATATATATATATATATATATATATATATATATATATATATATATATATATATATATATATATATATGAGAATGATCCATAATATATATTTGTTATGGATCAAAATAGAAATACACAATCTTTATCTTTCAATATAGGAACCAACGACCTAGATTAATTCACGTTAGTAGCATAGATGAATTTTTCAGTTATAATCTCAGCTGTAGGTTCCTATATTGAACAATAGAGATGGTGTATGTCCATTTTTGATCCATAATACATAAATTATGACAACCGAGATTTTGTAATTTAATTTTAATATTTATTGGATTGAATAAATATTTTTTGATGAATTAATTATTAGATTAAATAATTAATTGATGAAATTGTGGTAGATTAATTTAATTATATGTGTTATATTTATTAAATTAATGTGGAGAATTTTTATTATTCAAGTATGTGATTATGTGAGCTTATTGAATTAAAAGAAATATTTAATAAGCTTTATGTTATTTTAATTAATTTAATTATTAATTAGAGATTTAATAATTTAATATTATTATTAAATGAGAAATTTAATTATGTGATTTGTGAATTATTGAGAAATTATTATATTTTATTTAAATAAATTAAATAAGACATTGATTTATTTTATAATGGATGTGACATTACTTAAACTATATAATAAAGCTTTATTAAATTAAATGATTTTTAAAACCTATTTTAACTAGCCAAACATGGCCTTAGAGGAGATGAGGCGATTACCCATGGTACATCGGGTATAATGACCACAACTTCGTCGACGCCTCTTCTTTATTATCGCTTTCTCCTTCCTTTTCTTTATTAATTTTCCTAAGTCTAGAAAGTAGAGAGAGAGTTTGAGTAATTGGTGTGTGATTGGTAAAGAATTGAGAGGGAATTCATCTTCTGCAAGTTATATTCTACGCTTTGGGTAATTCTCTCCAACCCAAATTCCTATTTTACGTCTTTTTAAGTTTTCATGAATATGGCCTAAGTTTTCTGTAAAGTTTCTGTAGTTGGAAAGGGTAACAATTATGTGATTATGTGTTAATATATAACATCATAGCATGTTCTATATCTATTATATGGATTTCCATATCTTCAGTTTCATGAAATTATACAGTAAAAGATTCTAGAGTATGTTATATGGCCATATGGCCTTATACGTGTTCTTAGTATGTCAAACATAAATGGTTTTGCAAAATTTCCACTTGTATATGATTATGCATGATAAAATGAACAAAACGAAATTTGAATGGTTGGATTTGGTCTTATAACAAATCTATGGTGATGAATTTTAGAATTTATGTTCAAAACTTCAATAACATCAAGAACAGTCCAATTTTCATGTTTTAATCCTGTGATTATGTGTTTTAATGGATTAAAATCACTCCATAGATGTTAAGTAATGATTATGTACGAATTTTAACATGTGGGTATATGTAATTTGGTGAAATTAGTGTTTAGGATGTGTTGTTTTCATTTGAATTACGTGTTCGTCATGAATCGAAATTGATGTCTGGGTTTCAGCCGCCATAGCTGAACTCCCATTCATTTCTCATGTTTTCATGATACCGATCAGAACGACCATGATACCCGTATACCAAGCCATGAGAAGTATAGTATAAAAGTGGCAAATACCACTTAGCGAAATAATCGAAATGAGTTTTTAAAAGTGTACAAGTATGGAAATGTGATAGCAACTTAGTCTAATGATTATAAAGACTTGTTAGACATATAATTAAATATTAAAATGAGTTTTTACCAAGTCAAGAAGACAATTACATGTTATTTGAATCGTTGATTATGTAATTAACTTGTTGTTCGTGTAGTATTATATTATTTGAAAACAAGTATGGTAATTTGACTAAGTATAGTAATGAATTCGAGATTAGACAAAGAATAACTTATGATGTTTAGTACGTTATTATTGACTGGTATTGTGAACGTAATTGATATGTAGGATTTAATTCAAAGAACGAGTTTGTTTAAGTGTAATCTACACAAGAGGCAAGTTTTTAAACCTTATCTTGTTACATTGAGCAAGTTTTCCAACTCTACATTTACGTTGAGCAAGTTTTCTAATCCTACTAGTTATTGTTATATAAGTTGATTAATTCATCTTTCGATATTGAGCAAGTTCTCATTATTATTGATCAAGCCTGTCTTATATATTAAAGCTTATTAATCTTCAAGCATGATGTTGTTATACAATAATTATTCTATTGTATACCTTTTTAGATGTTATTCAAGTTAAATATTCATTCACTGCTAAACCTTGTTAGACTAGCAAACCCTTATTGATTCGACTAGTCCATAGTTGATGAGCGTTCTAAATTTTAGAACCCCTTGATGAATTATCCAAACCAAACTTCCTTTGGTGCGGACTCGAATGTCAAAACTGAGATGAACAACCCTGTATAGGGGATTATTTACGCTTTAGCGTTAAGATATTAATGCATGATATGGTACTAAGGGTTTGATCCCCCTAAGTCACGAGAAGAAGAGTCCATAGTCTTATGACTATTAAAGGTTTCAAGTAAAAACACTTGACAACCTAGGACATAGTTCAAGGTCTTATGACCCTCAGAATTTCTTTTGATTCTTGTTATCCATTCTTGATTCAAAAGTTGAGCTTTATATCAGAAGTTATTATTTCTCTCGCATGTTATTATTCATTGTTATATTGTTATACTTGTGGGCAATCGTGCTCACTCTTGCGTAATAATAACATTGCAATTAAGAACGAAAGAAGCGAGCGAACCTTCCACTAGTAAGGGCAAGGGCAAGCTTAGCAAGTAATGAAGACTATTTTATTATTGTGGTTATGTGATGTAATTAGAATTGATGTTACTAAGACTTATTTGTTTATGTTTTCTGCACAGATGTTTTAAGGTTAGAGTAACCTGGGATTTATTTATTATTCAGTTGATGTAACCCTATAAGGGGAGAGATTTTATTATTATTTATTTCTATTGCATGGTTTGCATTTATTTACGGGTAGATAGATAGATGATGCTTGTACAGTGAACACCAAATCCTGTGGAAATGGAAGTACCGAATTTGGGGGTGTCACATAAATGTTATGGATCATTTCTCATACACGATCAACCCCTCTGCTCCATTGAATTACCTTCTCTCCCCTTAACCTATTTACTTTTGCTTGATCTTTGTGGATGATTGCATAATTGTAATTGTAAGAATGACTGTAGCACATAATAATACTATAATAAATAGTTATATAATGCTAACCATTTTCTGCCGATACTAAAAGATTATTTCTTTCATCCTCATTATTTTTTATGATGACAAAAAAGAAGAAGAAACATATTAATCTTATAATATAAACTATTTATAATTGCCATATGATCATTTATTATATTATAACTGGCATGTGATTGGACATTGTTAACGCCGAGATCCGTCCGCTCGTCCAATCATCAAATAACGAGATTAATCCTGCACAGAAACGAACAAACACACTGAGGAGCCTGACGGTTGGGGCTGTCGAGGGATAGCTCCAGTGTAAAAATAAGTACATGCTAGAAAATGTCAACAATAGAGATATGTAATTGCTCTAGTGAATAAGAGTAAGTTGTGTAACTTTTAAGGTACCTGAAACCTGAATTATGGACATGTATTTATAGTTGATCACACCTTTTCAATTTTTGTCGCCCTTCCCTGAGTAGGAATAGGACACCTTATAACAGCAGTTACCGTTCTCCTTAAAAATGGGAAGATAAATTTAATCTGGACTACACCACTTCCATAATAGAATTAGATTGGATTTCCTTAAAAATAGGAAGTCAAATTGGAAAAGGGAATCATAAGTCAACTAGGACTTTAGATCCCTCAAAAGTTAAGCCTCCTAACTAGAATATATCGCCACGTGGGAAGATTTCGCAATGTAGGATAGACCCCACTGAATCCCTCGGGTCCATAAAACCATGTCCCAACATTACCCCCCACTCTCTTACTTTAAGGATCTTAAAATAAGAGAGTACACAATTTAATAAACAAACTATTGTTGAACCCAAACAGTCCAATCTGAAAGCCATGTCCTCCGTGGGACCCACCACCCATCATTATTAGCCGTAATTTGGGAAACGTGAGCATACAGAAAGTCAATTAGCCCAAAAACTCCCTTCTCCCCAAAAAAGAATTGCAATTTTTAACTTCAAATCCAAAACCTCCCAAAAGGTACTCATCTCCCTCTCTCCCTACTGCAACAACTCTCTCAGACCAAAACCCTCCAAATCTTAACAACTCAGAACAGTAATGGCAGACACCAACCCCATCTAATCTAGAGTTTAGGTTTATTAAGTTGTGTTTAGGGTTTATTAACTAGAATTAAGGAGTTATTAATCAGAGTTTAGGGTTTATTAACTCATTTTTAACTAGTTTTGGGTTTATTAATCAAAAATTAATAAGGTTAATAAACCTTAAAACCAGTTAAGAAAAGAGTTAATCAACCTTAAACCTTGTTTAGTAAACCCTAAATTATAATTTATAAACCCTAAACCCTAATTAATTAAGTCAAACTCTTATTCTGATTATCGTTCACGGCTATTAGTAGCAGACGACGGGTTACGTCTGCTATTAATAGTAGCAGGTGACGGGTGTTGTCCGATATTAATAATAACGGATGCTGCTGAAAATAATATGTTCTTCCCCGACTATTAGTGGCGGACGTAACCTGTCGTCCGCTACTAATAGTAGCGGATATGAATTTTTAAATTCTAATCTCCGCCGTTGATTTATATATTGAACAATAAAGATGGTTTATGCTTATTTTTTATCCATAATAAATACATACTATAGATTATTAATTATATATATATAGGGTTCCATCCACAGCAACCGGTTGTTGTGGAGCAACCCCTTTTCAGCTTGTTGAATTTTTTTTTTATCCAACCGCCACAACAACAAGTTAAAAAGGGGTTGCTCCACAACAACAAATTCTTGTGGATGGAACCCTATATATATATATATATATATATATATATATATATATATATATATATATATATATATATATATATATATATATGATCACCCCCTCCGTGCATTTAATTACCTTCTTTCCCCTCAACTTATCTCGCTTTTGTTTGATCTTTGTGGATGATTGTATAATTATAAGAATGACTATAACACATAATAATACTACAATAACTAGTTATATAGTGTTTACCGTTTCTGCTGGTACTAAAATATTATTTCTTTTATCCTCATTATTTTTTTTGATGATAAAAAAGGAGAAGAAACTTATTAATATTAATTATATTATAAAGTGTTTATAATTGTCATATGATTGCTTATATTATAGTAACTACTATGTGATTGCACATAAACTGTCTGTCATGTGATTTTTTAAAACTATTATAAACATATTTTTAAAATTTAGAAATAAAAAAGATCTTCCAAAATTTAAAATTCTCTAAATTGTAAGTATCAACTTGGGGGAAGTTTAAAAGAAATATTTATAGATATTTATCATCATCAAAGAGAAAGAGATTGTTGGCCATGGGTCTTACATTTTTAGTGTTTAATATTGATTATAACAAATAAAAAGATTTTAGGAAAAGAAAATATTAAATTAGAATTTATATTGTGACGCCCCCAAAATAGGTATACATCACCCATCTTGGGTCGCCAGATATCACACTATAAAAATCAAATATAAACTTCATTAATACAACTGTTGAACTGTCGTACAGAATACGACCACAGCTAAGCTGTGAGTTTTAATACAATACTGTCTCGTAGAAAGTATCCAAACTCAAATTGTTACAATGCCATATAAAAATACAGCAACAAATATTTTAAGACCCCAAAGAAGAACGAGAAGATTACTATCATATTCATTCTAATGAGGTGCACTTTTGACACTGTCAAAGTCGGGTTCTCATCACCCTATTGTTGTTCGCCAAAATCAATTATTAAGTTTTGTATAAAATACGACACACACATCTTAGGTCCTCAATACAATTATCTGTTGCATGTCATGCCGTTTTATAATGTATTGAGAAACTTTGACAGTCTTGGACCATCCCATTATTTCCCTGTTATCCCCGCTCGACCCAGCTACACTCTTATTACCTAAAAGGAATTGTGAAGAAAAAGGGTGAGCACAATTAGCCCAGTAAAGAATATCATGGCTAAGATAATTAATTTATCAACAGCCTTTATCAGAATAAATCAGAGATTTATAACATATGGTAGATAATAAAAGTTTTCAACCATAATTGCAGCGGAATCAACAATCTATTAGAAGAGTCAAGTAGAACATAATGTCTACAATCTCCTCTAAATTAAAAGTCCATCGTTGATATTTTATTCCTGTAATACTCATTAACAGTTCTTTGTTATACTTAAGATAAATAGAACTTTCAACACTTGTCTTCACCTGAACCACTAAAGATGTTAGTTAAATTCACAATTCATATTTATTAATCATGTGAATTAACAGTTTCTTCTTGCCACAAAGGCTTAATAGAACGTTTACTCAATATCCTTACCCCAAAGGCTGAAGATATTCAAATGTAATAACAATGATAATACCAATCATTGTTTGTCATCTTTTGCACTACTGACCAAAGACATTCAATCTGTTAACTAATGGTCATGATCCCGCTTAATCACATCATTGAATTATCCATGCACTACTGCCAAGGATATTCGTTAGTATCACTAGTGGTCATGATCATGTCATACACACCGTCCATCTTCGCACTACTGAATCAAAGCTATCAAACAATGTATCATCTTTTGCACTACAGGCAAAGATATTCAACAACATATCATCTTTGCACTACAGGTCAAAGACATACAATTGTAAAACCAATAACCAACAATATAATAAAGAATGGAATAATAAAAGAATTTCACCATGTATCCAGTACTTCGCATAGACAGGTTATTCCAACATAATAATAAAGAATGGAATAATAAAAGAATTTCATCATGTATGCAGTACTTCGCATAGACAGGTTATTCCAACATAATAATAAAGAATGGAATAACAGAAGAATTTCACTATCGTGCGTAATCCGCACGCAGACGAGTTATTCAACGAATAATAAATAATGGAAGCGAGTCATGCGTAATCGCATGTATGTGGATATTCTAAACGTAATAATAAAGAATGGAACCAGGTCATGTGTAATGCACAAAAAGGATATTTCAACAGAATAATAAAGAATGGAATAATAAAAGAATTTCACCATGTATGCAATACTTCGCATAGACAGGTTATTCCAATATAATAATAAAGAATGGAATAACATAAGAATTTCACCATGCGTGCGTAATCCGCACAACAGGTAATTCCAACAGAATAATAAATAATGGAACCAGTCAAAGCGTAATACGCATGCCGACGTGCTATTCCAAATGAATAATAAAGAATGGAATAACAACGAAATCACCATGCATGCGATAGATCACATGACGAAAGTTATTCCAATGTAATAATAAATAATGAAATAATAGAAGAATTTAACCATGTATGCGATTATTTGGCATGAGCGTGTTATTCTAACATAATAATAAAGAATGGAATAATAGAAGAATTTCACCATGTATGCGATACTTCGCATAAACAGGTTATTCCAACATAATAATAAAGAATTGAATAATAGAAGAATTTCACCATGTATGCGATACTTCGCATAAACAGGTTATTCCAACATAATAATAAAGAATGGAATAACAATAGCTCTATTCATGAATACGAAATAAATAATACTCCTTACTATAATAATAATATCCCTTACTACAATAATGATATCCCTTACCTTAAAAAGAAGAGTATTCCGGTAGAGGGCGAGGATATTCTTGAAGAAAACTTACACCACGCTTCAAAGCTTTCTTAAACTCTAAAGAAATACGCTCAAGATTATAGAAGAAAAATTCTCTCTCGCTTTCTCTCTCTAGAGTTTCAAAGGAATTAAGTAAGAAATAATGAAGGATTGAGCTTATTTATAGAAGAATGGATTGCGTAGTAACTAATTCATGAACGGTCCGTATTGATTTACTTTTAATCGGACGGTCCATATTTAAAGCAAAATTTTTTAAATAAAATATAATATATTCTATTTATAATCTAATAAAACGAATAACTTTATAAAAGTATTCTGCTTTTTTTATACAAAAAGATTTTACTATGCAAACACTATGCAGAGCCTTATGCAACACTTATGCATAATAAAATATAATATATTTTATTTATAGAATAACTTTATAAAAGTATTCTATTTTATATAAAAAGATTTTACTATGCAAAACACTATGCATAATAGAATATAATATATTCTATTTATAGAATAACTTTATAAAAGTATTATATTTTATATAAAAAGTATTTCTGTTTTATTACATTAATAATACTAATAAAACAAAACTTCATCATCACTTACTTTGAAAAATTTTCAAATGTCACCCTTAACTTTAAACTTTTATCAATTTAACTATTCACCAAAATAGAAAAATTTGAATACTTTTCTTTCATAAAATTCAGGGTCTCACAATCTCTCGTCCTTATGAAATTTCACCCTCAAAATTTACGTGCGTACCTGATATTTCGAAGATATGAGAATACCTTGCTTTCTTTTAGAATTGTACCTTCCTGGTTATATCTTCTGTATTATGATTTTCCCATTGATCATCTCCTGTATTTCAGATATCATTCTAGAATATACTTCAAAACAAGGTTAATTGACATATCATAATTTGGCAACTTATCAAGTAAACAATTTCAGCTTAGGTAAGTCACACACTAGAGAAGTATATTACTCATCTCTCCCCTCCTAGTTCTAGACTCATATCTCTGCCAGCGACCATATCCCTAAGCTCTGATACCAAATGTGACGCCCCCAAAACAGGTATACATCACCCATCTTGAGTCGTCAGAAAATACACTATAAAAATCATTTACAACTTCATTTATACAACTGTCGTGCAAAATACGACGACATGTATACTGTGAGTTTAAATACAAATACATATCCCAACTCTGAATCATGTCACAATTGCACCTTACATAAAGGTACATTCAAAAACTGTTTTAGAAATTAAAATATTTGGGAAGTGCTCAAGGAAACCTTCGTACATGGGAGGCCATGCGTCTAGGTTATGATAGATATCATATGTCCACAGAATAATCCTTGTTTGACCCAATAGACCCCAAAGAATAACGAGAAGATTACTATCATATTCATTCTAATGAGGTGCACTTTTGACACTGTCAAAGTCGGGTTCTCATCACCCTATTGTTGTTCGCCAAAATCAATTATTAAGTGACGTATAAAATACGACACACACATCATAGGTCCTCAATACAATTATTTGTTGTATGTCATGCCATTTTATAATGTATTGAGAAACTTTGACAGTCTTGGACCATCCCATTATTTCCCTGTTATCCCTGCTCAACCCAGCTACACTCTTATTACCTGAAAGGAATTGTGAAGAAAAAGGGTGAGCACAATTAGCCCATTAAAGAATATCATGGCTAAGATAATTAATTTATCAACAGCCTTTATGCAATACTTCTCATAAACAGGTTATTCCAACATAATAATAAATAATGGAATAATAGAAGAATTTCACCATGTATGCGATATTTTGCATAAACAGGTTATTCCAATATAATAATAAAGAATTGAATAATAGAAGAATTTCACCATGTATGTGATACTTCGCATAAACAGGTTATTCCAACATAATAATAAAGAATGGAATAATAGAAGAATTTCACCATGTATGCAATACTTCGCATAAACAGGTTATTCCAATATAATAATAAAGAATGGAATAACAACAGAAATCACCATGCATGCGATAGACCGCACAGACAGGTTATTCCAACAGAATAATAAATAATGAAATAATAGAAGAATTTCACCATGTATGCAGTACTTCGCATAGACAGGTCAACCAACATAATAATAAAGAATGGAATAATAGAAGAATTTCACCATGTATGCGATACTTCTCATAAACAGGTTATTCTAACATAATAATAAAGAATGAAATAATAGAAAATTTTACTATGTATGCGATACTTCGCATAAACAGGTTATTCCAACATAATAATAAAGAATGGAATAATAGAAGAATTTCACCATGTATGCGATACTTCACATAAACAGGTTATTCCAACATAATAATAAAGAATGGAATAATAGAAGAATTTCACCATGTATGCGATACTTCGCATAAACAGGTTATTCCAACATAATAATAATGAATGGAATAACAATAGTTCTCTTCATGAATACGAACTAAATAATACTCCTTACTATAATAATAATATCCCTTACTACAATAATGATATCCCTTACCTTAAAAAGAAGAGTATTTCGATGGTAGGGCGAGGATATTCTTGAAGAAAACTTGCACTACGCTCAAAGCTTTCTTAAACTCTAAAGAAATACGCTCAAGATTATAGAAGAAGAATTCTCTCTACAGTTTCTCTCTCTAGAGTTTCAGTGAATTCGTAAGAAATAATGAAGGAATGAGCTTCTATTTATAGAAGAATGGATTTGCATATAGTAACTAATTCATGAACGATCCAGTTGATTTACTTTTTAATCTGACGGTCCATATTTAAAGCAAAATTTTTTAAATAAAATATAATATATTCTATTTATAATCTAATAAAACGAAATAACTTTATAAAAGTATTACATTTTTTATACAAAAAGATTTTACTATGTAAAATACTATGCAATGCACTATGCAACACTATGCATAATAAAATATAATATATTCTATTTATAGAATAACTTTATAAAAGTAATTCATTTTATATAAAAAGATTTTACTATGCAAAATACTATGCACAATAGAATATAATATATTCTATTTATAGAATAACTTTATAAAAGTATTATGTTTTATATAAAAAGCATTTCTATTTTATTACATTAATAATACTAATAAAACAAAACTTCATCATCACTTACTTTGAAAAATTTTCAAATATCACCCTTAACTTTAAACTTTTATCAATTTAACTATTCACCAAAATAGAAAAATTGAATACTTTTATTTCATAAAATTCGGGGTCTCACATATATAATTATTGCTTATTTATTTTACTTATCTTGATCACTTTGACCAAAAACATTTTTATCATTGAATTAAGTTTTCAAGTAACCTTGATAATTAAATATCAAAAGTTTTAAAAAATTAATTTATAAAGTGACATTTTTTAAGAATAATTTGATTAGTCGTTATGTTGCTCAAAGCTTTGTAGGGGAGAGAAAATTATGGTCTTATGTGGAAAATGGATAAGCAATATAGACAAAAAAATCGAAGCCAGAGATTATAACTATCGGTTGAATCTCCAACTCGTCCGAGTCAAACTCAAGGCCACCTGCTCCATTCCCCATAATTACAAAACTTGAACTCTGCGTTAAACTAGACTAGCCTACAAAAATGAAATGGTATCTCTCTAACCGCTAATCCATAATAGCAAATAAATCCCATTCATATTCTGTAAATTTATCAAAGGCTTTAGTCATAGTAATCTTCTCATTCAACTACTTTGATCATTCTCAAACACCTCATAGCAGCGCCTATATTGATTTTTAATTTTTATAGGTGTTGGGGTTTTATTACGCATGTTATTCATATTTACACATAATCAGGAGGATCACAGGTTTACCTCTTGAAGCGTGAATAACCTTTGATACGAAAAATCTCCTGCAAATATACGTTCCTCTTCAACCTAACAGCGTCTCCGAACTACGATTGAGAATGAAGCACTAACTCACGGTATGTAACAATTAGAGTTTGGTCTGTGTATGAGAGCACACTGTATATGGCCAAACTGATACTGAATGAATCGTATATTAATTGATCGACTGAGGGGATATGGGTATTTAATACAGAAGTGGTTGAACCACTTCCACACTTTCTCTCCACGATCAGTCAACCCACATTCAAAAATATGAACATCTCTATTGACCTTGTCAATTAGAGAAAGGTTAATTAACCCAAATGGGTCGGAGCCTCCATGGGCGCCCCAATTGGATACCCAAGATCCAACATCTCCCACTCGCCCATGACGAAGACGATGTAATCCTCATATTTGCCTTAATCAGCTCAAACCAAAACATGTAAACCTCTAATTATCGAAGCGTGCAACTGCTGAGTTCAACTGCAATGCGGGAGCTCTACATCAAACCCGTTAGGGCCAACATAGAGACATATACCCTTTCAAAGAAAAAAATATGAGAACTCTCACACCAAACTCAATTAGTTAGCATAGAAGCTACTACCCACAAACTTAGAGTACCCAAGACAGATTGAAATTTTCACTAGGTTAAGTATCTCTAATCCCTCAGAGAGCCTTACTTAACCACCTTTGGGCCCAAGTCCATTTTGTATCTCACTTATTACTATGTCGCTATCAAAGCGCTATAGTTGTCGACAATAGTGCAGAATGAGGTGAAATCAAATTGTCTTCCCTTTGCCCTAATACTACTCAGAAATGAATCAGCTGCTTTCCCAGAATTGGTCCTTATAGTCTCATCAATCTTGACCTTAGGAATTAAAACCAAAGTAGCAACATTAATCCATGTCTTTGTAGTATAATCAAAGATCACAAAAAGCACTTGATGTAGGAACAAAACTTATCCTCCAGAACTCACACGGTGAGTAAACAAGGATTCATTCTCTCACCACCTTTATATGGTGGTTGAGCACATGTAACTCCCTCACAACATGTTATTCTATAACCTTGTTGTGCAGACCTTATAACATTTCAAAACTTAAAATTTTGCGTCTGGCTATCATGTCACGGCAGAAAATCTCATCTACATGAGCATATATCCTATGGTCATGTCGTACGGATCTTAGTTCAGTCACTTGATAAACGCCTAACTCAAATTTTTAGATTTCTCGCTTTCCAAATGCCAAACCTAAAATTTTGTATCCAGCTATCAGTACAAATTAATATAGATGGTGGGGCATACTATATTTGGTTAATCCAAGCTAACCTCATCTTGGCTCATGCCAAGGCGACATCTAGTACATTTTGCTTGCTACTAAGAGCCAATTAATTGCTATTTAATGCATCAACATCTCGCTACTCAAAGCGCCGATAAATGATCTGTCTCAACCTTGCTCGCTTTTCAGAGCGCCAAGGGTGATTGATCGTGTGAGTGAGCCAATCAACTTGTTGGCATATATTTTTTGTGTGCATATCCAAAATGCATAATAAACTATGTGAACATCTAAAATTTATCATATGCGCTAAAATAACCGAACACAAGTGGAAATAAATGAATCTCGCATAAATGATAAATATCTCAAAATAACAATGAATATCTCTAATACAAGCCAAATAATGAGTGATATACAAGGAAATATGAAAGTACATTAAACCCTACGAAGCCCTAAAGAACTAACATGCCTACAAAAGGCATCTTTAGGAATTGGCTTCGTCAAAGGATCAACTACCATAAGTCCAGTGGGCATGTACTCTAATATCACCTCATTATTTGTTATGATATCTCTGATGAAGTTCATCCTTAAGTCAATGCATGTGCTTCGTCCTGCCTTGATACTTGGGGTCCTTAGTGTAATCTAGGGACGCCATGCTATCACAGTAAACAGTCACAGGATCCGAAGCATGAGAGATGACACCAAGATCCTTAAAGAATCTCCTTAGCTATATGGCTTTTTGAACAGCTGACGTTCAAGCCACAAACTTCGACTCCATCATAGAAAGAGCAACGCAAATCTATTTCTTGTTACACCAAGTGATGCACCACCATGTAGCAAGAATACATATCCTGAGGTTGACATGTGAATCCCCTGGTTACCTCCCTAATTGGCATCGGAGTAACCAATCAATTATAGGTTCGGTCATCCATAGCATAAAATGTAGTCCAAATTACCTTTCAAATATCGTAAGATCCTCTTTATTGCCTTCCAATGAGCAATCCTAGGGTTTGACTGATACCGACCAAGATAATCGACTGCATATGCTATATCAGGCCAAGTACACACAACTGCATACATTAACTTTCTTATAAAATTGGCATACGGATAATGGGACATCTTCATAATTTCCTCGAGAGAAGTAGGGCATTTTTCGGGTCCAATAGCGTTGCCTTTAGCGATAGGAGTGTCTATGGGTTTGCAGTTGTTCATTTGGAATTTCTCAAGAACTTTCTTAATGTAGGTCTCTTGAGATAAACCAAGAAACTTCCTTGAGCAATCTCTAAAGATCTTAACTGTGAGAACATAAGTTACTTCCCCCATGTTCTTCATCTCAGATTTATAGGACATCCACCCTTTGGTGGCGACAATTATCTCCTTATCGTTCCTAATTAGAAGGATGTCATCGACATACATAGATAAGATAAGGAATTTATCTTTGGATCGTTTGATATATACACAATGGTCATCCTCGATCATCGTAAAACCATTACTAATGATGGCTCAATGGAACCTCAGATACCATTGTCTGGACGCCTGTTTCAAACCATAGATAGTACGTTTGAGCTTGCATACTTTGCGTTCTTGTCCTTCCATGACGAAACTATCTGCCTGATCCATGTATATCTCCTCAGCTAAATCTCCATTGAGAAAAGTTGTCTTAATGTCCATTTGATATAACTCTAAATACAAATAAGCGACAATCGCTAGGATGAGGTGAATTGAGGCAAACCTCACAAATGGTGAGAAGTTTTCCTCGTAATCAATTCCCTCTTGCTAGGTGTAGCCCTTGGCTATAAGACGAGCTTTGTACCTTTCAATAGAACCATCCGCCTTGCGTTTAACTTTAAGAATCCATTTGTTCCTAATAGCCTTTCGCTTTGGTGGAAGGTTAACCAAGTCCCAAACTTGATTAGTCCTCATGGACTCCATCTCTTCTTCCATTTCAATCATCCACTTATCGTTTATAACAGATGATAGAGCATCTTGATAAGATCGAGGTTCCTCGTCATCCTGCGCATCAGCCACAAAGGCATTCCCCTTAATCTCAAAGAGACGACGTGGAATGTTACCCATTTGACCTTTACACATTTAAGGAACAAGAGACTCCTCATTCAATGGAAGAGAACTGCTTGAATGCATGTTACTCCCACTTTCTACAGGAGCCTGAGGACTAACCTTTTCGGCTTCTATTGTACGAGTTAGGGCACCTATATCTTCCTCTATCTCATAAAAGTTCATCTCCTTGCTCACATCACCTCTGTTAAGGAAATCCATTTCAAGAAAATCCACATCTTGTGACTCTATGTGACGAATAAATTATTTAAGTTGTGATCTGGGGACAGAATTCTTGTGAGGAGGGAATGATGTAATAATCCAGAATTTTAATTATAGATTTCAAATATTTATTGGATTAAATAAATATTTTAATTGATGTATTTATTATTGAATAAATATTTGTTTAATTTAATTATTTATTACTTAAATAAATAATTTATGAGTTGAGGAATTAGCTTAATTTGTTAATTAAGTGATAATTGGTAATTTAATATTTTGAATTTAAGTAAATAAAAGAGTGATGAATTAATTATTATGAGATAATATTCTAATTTAATTGAATAAATAAATTAGAGAGTTGATAAGTATTAAATGAATTATTATAATGTTGTTTTAATTTGAATTAGTAATTAAAGTGATGTGTTAATTTATTAAATAAAATTATAATGAAAAATATAGTTTTGTTGTATTGGATTGTGTGGCAAATTGGTTTAATAAGTTGTTTTTTTTATTAAATGTGAATATGGGAATTTAAATAAAGTGGGACAATAAACTGTATTATAAATAAGTTATGAAAATAAATTAAAAGAGTTTAATTTAGTTTTGCCAAACAAGGTTTAATTAATGTTGTGTCTTTAATTTAAATGGGTTTTGCCAAACAAGACATAAGGATTTTAAGTCATTATTTTAATTAGTTTTGCCAAACAAGGCCTTATGGCTTTTAAATTTTAAAAAAAAACTGACATCAGTTATGAATAGATATTAATACGTATTTAATTATACGTTTATATTTTATCAGTTATATTTTATTAAGTTATGTATAACTAATATAGGAAGAGAACAAAGAAGAGAAGAGAGAAAAATAAAGATAAAAGAGAGAAGAAAGAAGAAAAACTATTTGTGAATTTGAGAAACAAGAAGGTTGCTCTCATCTTTATTCGCTAAACAAAAACTTGAAGGTAGCAATTCAATTTTTAAAGTATTAGTTTTGTTTTCTTATTGTTCTTCATTGAAAAACTTGTTTTTATTTCTCTGTAGTTAGAATTCTATGATCATTTTTAAAGTTATGGCTCAAATATGTTAATTAATAAACATATATTGTTTTTATATAATTCGTATGTGGTTTAGAGTAGTTTAATCCATGTAAATATGATATATATGGAGAAAATTATATTACAGTGAAGTATATGTGAATATGGCTTGTTTTAGAGTCAAAATTAATATTCAATTCATAGTATAAAGTATAAATTGATTTTTGATTGTGTAAATATATGAAGAAACGAAAACAATGGGTTTTAAACTAACTGTTTTGGTTGAAAAACGGATTCACAATATTTAATTTCACTAAAAATGTCTAAAAGTGAAGTATTAGCAAGAACAATGAAATTTGAGGTTTTAAATTTGTTGTTTATACTGTTTTTATGGTTAGAAATATGTTAGAAATATTAATTTATGTTACTGTAAAGTTTATGTAATTTATGTGTGTGAAAAATTGGTTGTTAGAAAGTAGCTTGTAGGCCAAATTGGCTTTTCACTATGTGTATATATAAACCGCAAAACCCGTGATTTCTACCTCAGTAGCAGCAGCGCCGCCAACCCTTACAGAACTATTTTTTTTTTAAGTTCAGTCCGTGGCATGCAACCGTAACTTGGTCTTATGAACATAAAAAGGAAGTAATAATGTGATATGATGTAATAAGCTTGTAGATATATTTTAATACCAAGTATGAAGATTTTTAAGTTATTAGTTAATGAGTTATAACGATTAAAACTTAATGTTTGTAAAAGTTAGAGATGAGAATTGAATGCAATAACTTACGTTATATGTTAGGGAGTTTTCAGATTCGTGTATGTGATTGTGTTATGTGATTGGTCAATATGGTTAGACCTTAAATTAAATGGTATAATTTAACTAAGATGGTGGCTGGAACTTATAAAGTTGATGTTAGTATAACTAATAGAAGTTGTACTACATATAATATGTGTAGGTGATCGTGAGTTGTAATTTAATAGATTATGCATGAGGCAAGTTTCTGGACTCTAATATCTGTTTGAGTTACCCTAAATTATTTATAATTGAGCAAGCTTTCTAACTTCATTCTTTTTAAAATAAATGCAAGTTTTATATCTCTATTTACCTTTTGTTATCGAACAAGTATTTATTGTATCATGACTATTATTAAATGAGTTCCCTAAACTTTAATTCATCATGTAGAACAAGATCCTTATCCTATCTTGTTTATTATTATTAAGCAAGTTCATTACCTTAAATCAATTAACAATTTGCAAGTTGCAATTTTATTTAACAAGTTTTTATTCCTAAACCTACTCTTACAATGAACAAAGTTTCTAACTCTGTTATTATCAAAAGAGACTGTAACCTTAGCTTATTTTTATTGTTCAAGAAAGGTATAGTATAGCTTTAAATGCTTTTAAATTCATTCATAAAGCATGACTTTGATGCTGTGACGCCCCCAAATAGGTATACATCACCCATCTTGGGTCGCCAAATACATGGTATTGAATACAAATACAAACTTAATTATACAACATGAGCTGAGAGTTTTTACACGAATATTGTCTTCTAGACAATATCCAAACTCAAATGGAGTCCTCATTAAATTTATTGTCACACTATTTTATAGAATAGTGAGGACTACTATAACACCATCTCGGACCATCACTGCGTTCTCCACTAGTTAAAATTACGTTCTAATTTCACGAAGAGAATAATGGAAGTAAAAGGGTGAGCTCAACTAGCCCGATGAAATATTATGACTAAGATAATGCAGAATAAGTTATCATTAGTCTTCAAAAATGTTAAACTGATAGAATATAATAGACAACAAGTTTAACTGCAGCGGAACAAGCAATTCATTAGAAGAGTTAAGTAGAGCATGATATCTACTATCTTCTATGATTTTTCCAGTGATTCCATCAGTCCACACGAAAATCTACAACACTTTTTCCAGTGATTCCACTTGGATAAGTTAGGAAACTCATAGATCTAACTCTAGAACTTGACCACACTCAAAAATTCAAAATATAATAGGAGATATGGTCAATTGAATTTCATGTTCCAATTTCACCAAAATCTGATTTTCAACTCTTTGTGATTTCTAAGAAACTTTCATGTTTTCACATAATAACCAACATAACTCCTCATAACACTTACTAATACTTCATATACCCATGATTTTCATCTGTCCAATGCTTTTATTATGACTCTCATCAAAATCAATGTAAACAGATCATTTCTACAATTTAATAAGGAATGAATACAAAGGATCATTCACCATGCATGTGGTAATCCACATAGGCAGGTTATTCCAATAGAATAATAAAGAATGGAATAACAGAAGGATTCACCATGCGTGCGATAGACTTCACAGACAAGTTATTCCCAACAGAATAATAAATAATGGAACCAGTCCCACAGAACGCACAAACAGGATATTTCGACGAATAATAAAGAATGGAATAACATCGAAATCACCATGCATGCAATAGATCGCATGCATGACGAGTTATTCCAATGAATAATAAATAATGGAACCAGTCCCGGCGTAATACACGAGATGTGATATTCCGGCGAATAATAAAGAATAGAATAACAATAGAAATCACCATGCATGCAATAGACCGCATGCATGGTTATTCCAACATAATAATAAATAATGGAACCCGGTCCCAGCGTAACGCCTTATGAATAGGATATTCCGGCCGAATAATAATAAAGAATGGAATAATAGAAGAATTTCAAAGATGTATGCGGTGATTAAGATAAACAGGTTATTCCAACGGAATAACAAAGAATGGAATAACAACTCTTACGAGTATTGAAAGAAATAATTCTCTTCATGAATACGAAAGAATAATACCCCTTACGAGTACAACAAATAATATCCCTTACCTTAGAATAAAGTTGGATACTGGATTAGAAATGTAGCAGACTTCTCTTTTTCTTTCTCTCTATAATTTTTCTCTATAATAATTGCTCTATAGCTTTTGTGAATTGATGAGAAATGAAGGAAGAATGAGCTTCTATTGGTAGAAAAATATAGTTTCGATAATTGCACGTTTTGGGGCTCGAAATATTACAGTACAATACCTCTAACTTTTCTTTTATTTTTACTTCAGTCATCCAAGTATTATCAAACTGCACCACCTCCCCTAATAGTAAATCATGTGAATCAATAGTAAATCATGTGACTCAATAGTTCTAAACTTGTGAAAAAATTAATTACAGTATAATACCTCCATCTATACCTCCATTTTTAACTTAGTCATGCAAGTATCATCAATCTTGCACCAACTCCCCTAATAGTAAGTGAATGTGAATCAATAGTAACTCATGAATAGTAACTCATGAATAGTAACTCGTGAATAGTACTCCGACACGAAAAGTACCCTGAATACCCGATTGAACAATATAATCTCCAGACATCAATTATTATCGAAATAAATATCGATTTCTACTAACACAAATAATCCCAACACAATGGAACTATCAAATTCATCTTTAATCAACACGAATTTATTCATCATTAATATTATAACTCATAATATTTAACAACTAGGTCGTTCCCAGGAAAAAAGGGGCTTTCCAATAAGGATTTCTCCCTATTGGCGCGCAATTAGGTGACCAAACCTCTCCTTGGCAGAATTTCTGGACATTATAAATATTGCAATTTAATAATATGAATAACTTTGTCGTCTCAATTATTGATTTAATAATATATCATATAATGCAGATGATACTGTGATAATAACTGAATCAATAATATGAGAGATATGATGCAGCAATTACTATAGTAATAATTGAGTATAACTGAGTGACTTATCACGTAAGCATCAATAACCAATACCGCTGGTGCTACTATGCAACTACGCGTAGACATCATCACTTTTACTAATGAGTAGTTCAACGGTTTTAACGGTAAACTTACGTCGTTATTTTCATAAAAATAATTTCGCTGTTTTTATTACTACGACGATACTTCCGTTGTGGGTTCACCAATGATTGTGCCGTCGTACGGATATTCCCAACAAAAAGAATATTCTCCGACCAAACGAATATTTTATAATAACTTGCATACTTTGCAAAATTTATAAATACTACCCATAACTATAACATTATATCAAATCCACAACATAATAAAAAAAAATATTTTAAGAAATTTAAATCTTTATTCATAAAATCTGGGGTCTCACGATCTCCCCTCCTTATGAAATTTTTCCCTCGAAATTTACGTACGTACCTGGTATGCTGAACAGATGAGGATACCTTGACTTCATTTCAGATTCTAACTCTTGAGGTATAACCTTTGAGTGTTGAATACGATCCTTCTTATTCAAGATTTTAACATGTATTTCCTTATACGTTAAATCTTTCGCTATCTCATTCGATTCTAAATCAATAATGTGGTTTGGGTTGTCCGCATATTTACATAACATCGGCACGTGATAAACGTTATAAACACGTAACATATTTGGCGGTAAAACGAGTCTATAAGCCACAGTTCCTACTCGATCGAGGATTTCAAATGGGCCAATTAAATCGAGGGTTGAGATTTCCTCTCTTCGTCGATTTTTGCTTCTAGAATAACGCCCTCTTGAACCTTTTTCTTCACATTCATCAGCTCTGAGTATTTAGCTTGAGCGGCTTTAAATTTATCGATTAAAGTCGATTCTACTCGTATATTTGATATCACCACGTGGGTCCTTAGAGTCTTTAACTCTATCTTCATCATTTATAAGTTATACGAAATGGATCTTTATGTTAACAACATCGCACTCGTAAACGCATACGATCTTCTACTCAACGCGTCAACTACCACGTTC
Organism: Panax ginseng; assembly: GCA_020205605.1. NCBI lineage: Eukaryota > Viridiplantae > Streptophyta > Magnoliopsida > Apiales > Araliaceae > Panax > Panax ginseng. Next base: position 83,355,387 of record CM035139.1, on the reverse strand, counting down.
GCTCTTCCACAATGATATTGAATGGTACGATTGTAATCTTCAACAGCTCGAGCCAACGTCTTTGGCGCATGCTACGTTCGTTTTCGGTGAAGAAAAATATTTGATGATTTTAGAAATGGGTTTTATACTTGGGTCAATATAAAATTCGATTTCACGCTCTAGGGTAGGCCAGGAAGTCTTCAAGAATATGTCAGGAAATTTATTAATAATAGAAATATCATTCAAAACTGTGACCCTCATCCAACACTTGGATAACACGTCACATTTATATCTATCAACTTGCCACCGTTATTCACGACGTCCCCTACGGATAGTTTGGCTTCAATTCATTCCACACAAGGAAGTCAACAACGAAAGGATCAGGGCTCTTTACTTATGGCTTGATATAACAGTGATTAACTTTAGTGGTTTGGTTGCTTGAATTCGCATAATAGGTTGGTTAGGAATATAAAAGCTAATAACCTTACAAAAAGCATGATGAGTATTTAACCAATCGATTCCTAAAATCACATCAAAGGCAAATATTTTCAAAGATATAAGATCGACAGGTAACGTGAAAGTGTCGATTTGAATCAACAAGATTTATAAACAGTGGAGGTAACGAAGGTTTCTCCTAACGAAGTTTCAACCAATAAGTCAAAGTCTAACTTCTCAGGAGTCAAATTTAAACGTTGAACGTAAGCAAGAGAGATAAAAGAATGGGTAGAACTGGTATCTAATAGGGTATACACTTCGTAAAAATTTATAATAAACTAACCCGTGCTAACTTCGTTCGGGTTACTCTCTTTTTGAGAAGTCACGAAAAATGCTCTTCCTGAAACCACCGACTTTGTTTTGTCCGTATTCTCCTTTGGTGCCATCGTCCTAGCTGGACTTGACTTCACTATACGACAAAATCGAGCTAAATGACCTTCTCGTCTTGAAATTTCCACTTCTATTATCTTGGCCATGATTACCACCGAAGTGGTTAGCATTCTTGGCATGATAATTTCCCCCACGATGGTCATCATTGTTCTGATGGCCGTTGCCACCGGTACGATTATTATCGTGTTGTTGGTCGTTACCTTTTTGTTGGGCTTGTTCATAATCGCGTTCCAATAACAGAGCCCTATTCACTACATCTGAATATAAACAAAGTTTGTGAGAAATGAGGTATTGACGTATCGGGTTTCAAACCTCGTAGAAACATTCGCGTCATTCGCTCCTCATTATCGACCAAATGGGATGAAAACCGGGATAACTCTGCAAATTTAGCCTCTTATTGCGACACGATTATATTGTTTTGCTCCATTGCTTATCTCAACATTTTCAGATGCCATTTTCAAACATTGTCACAAAACAAGGATTAATTAACATATCACATATTATCCCTATACTCTGACCGACCAATTAAATACCAAATAAACTCAGGTAGGTCATACTAGCGAAAGAATTCCCCGTCTCTCCCCTCCTAGTTCTAGTCTCAAATCTCAGCCAGGGATCATATCCCTAAGCTTTGATACCAACTGTGACGCCCCTAAAACAGGAATACATCACCCATCTTGAGTCGCCAAATACATGGTACAAAATACAAATAAAAACTTAATTATACAACAGTCGTGTAAAATACGACAAAACATATGCTACGAGATTTAATACGTATATTGTCATCTAGACAGTATACAAACTCAATGAAGTCCTCATTATATTTATTATCACACTATTTAATAGAATAGTGAGGACTACTAATGCTATCATCTGGACCGTCACTCCTTTCCCCGACTCATCCCAGGTATATTCTCATTTCCTGAAGAGAGAAGTGAAAGAAAGGGTGAGCTCAACTAGCCCAGTAAGAAATATTATGACTATGATAATGCAGAATAAATTATCATTAGTCTTCAACAATGTTAAACTAATAAAATACAATAGACATCAAGTTTAACTGCAGCGGAACAAGCAATTCATTAGAAAAATCAAGTAAAGAATAAAATCTACTATCTTCTATAATTTAAAAAAAAATGTTTTCACCAATTTTTATCGCTGAGACTTAGCTTAATAAATAAACCACATCATCGAATCATCCCTGCACTACATCCAAGGATATTCATTAAATCATCAATGGTCATGACTATACCGAATAATCCCTGGTCATAATCATACCAAGTCCATCTCTGCACGTAAGCCAAAGATATACAACAATAAAACCAATAATCAACAATCTATCTTTACACGTAAGCCAAAGATATACAATTCAATAATCAACAGTCCATCTTTATATGTAAGCCAAAGATTACTTTCATCACCATATAAGCATGAGGATGATGACAATGATATAAGCATTAATCAAACGAAAACAAGGATAAATATTAAAGACTTTAAATTTATCCAAATATTATCCATCACTTAAATAACTCATAATCTAATATTGTTAATATTATAACAATATTTTAATCACTTTTTAAACTTATAAACAATTTATTTCAAATGTTTACACTTTACCACATAATGCATTTAAATCATTCAAAAATGCCATACTCATAAGATTTCATCACCAATGAACAAATCCCTCATCAAAAATCTGCATATACCTTATATAGGATTTCCAAGCCATAAAATCCTATTTTCCAACTTTGTTACTTCACATAACATATTTAACTCATATGTTCGTAACTAAACCATTTTCATGAAAAATACCAAATCAGTCCCAAAAATATTTCTTTTCTGGGATTTAGCAGAATATAGTCTCATAATGAACATATATTTTTCTCGGAATTTTTAAAATTAATTTACTATTTTTCAAAAATTAATTTCTAATTAATTCTTTAAGAAATTAGCTACCTCAAGTTTAACTCCAAAAATTTCCAAATCTTGGCAGGATCTTACACATGTTAACGTGAGCTTCAAGTTTAAATTTTATGGTCATCGGAGTTATAAAACTTCAGTTATAGCATTTTTTGTCGAAAAAACATAAATATTGAAATGGTCATAACTTGCTCATTTTAAGTCGGAATGAGCTCATTTTTGGATAGGAGGTTCTTTATACCATATACTTTCATGTCCCAAAAGGCCAAAAATTTTCTCACAAATTAAGTGGCCAAAAATGCCCTTTTAAAAATCTGGGCAGTAGCTTTTTCCCATTTTTCACTTTTTCGTGCTTTGCTAAAATCAGTCCACACGAAAATCTACAACACTTTTTCTAGTGATTCCACTTGGATAAGTTAGGAAACTCATAGATCTAACTCTAGAACTTGACCACACTCAAAAATTCAAAATATAATAGGAGATATGGTCAATTGAATTTCATGTTCTATTTTCACCAAAATCTGATTTTCAACTCTTTGTGATTTCTAAGAAACTTTCATGTTTTCACATAATAACCAACATAACTCCTCATAACACTTACTAATACTTCATATACCCATGATTTTCATCTTTCCAATGCTTTTATTATGACTTTCATCATAATCAATGTAAACAGATCATTTCCACAATTTAATAAGGAATTAATACAAAGGATCATTCACCATGCATGTGGTAATCCACACAGGCAGGTTATTCCAACAGAATAATAAAGAATGGAATAACAGAAGGATTCACCATGCGTCATTTATAGATCGCATAAAAAAAAGTTATTCCCAATAGAATAATAAATAATGGAACCAGTCCCGTCCAAACGTAAGCGCACGAGGCGGGATATTCCGACGAATAATAAAGAATGGAATAACGGTAAAATCACTATGCATGCGATGGGCAATCGTACGAGATGAAGTTATTCCAACATAATAATAAATAATGGAACCAGGTCCGGCGTAAACGCACAGATAGGATATTCCGACAGAATAATAAAGAATAGAATAACAACAAAAATCACCATGCATGCGATAGATCACTACTGCAGACGGTTATTCCAAATGAATAATAAATAATGGAACCAGTCCCGTAAACATACGCGGGATATTCCGAAGCGAATAATAAAGAACGGAATAATAGAAGAATTTCAGCATGTATGCGGTAATTCGCATAAACATGTTATTCCAACAGAATAACAAAGAATGGAATAACAACTCTTACGAGTATTGAAAGAAATAATTCTCTTCATGAATACGAAAGAATAATACCCCTTACGAGTACAACAAATAATATCCCTTACCTTTGAATAAAGCTGGATACTGGAATAGAAATGTAGCAGACTTCTCTTCTTCTTTCTCTCTATAATTTCCCTATAATAATTGCTCTATAGCTTTTGTGAATTGATGAGAAATGAAGGAAAAATGAGCTTCAATTTGTAGAAAAATATAGTTTCGATAATTGCACGTTTTGGGGCTCAAAATATTACAGTACAATACCTTCAACTTTTCTTTTATTTTTACTTCAGTCATCCAAGTATTATCAAACTTGCACCACCTCCCCTAATAGTAAATCATGTGAATCAATAGTAAATCATGTGACTCAATAGTTCTAAACTTGTGAAAAATTAATTACAATTATAGTACCTCCATCTATACCTCCATTTTTAACTTAGTCATGCAAGTATCATCAATCTTGCACCAACTCCCCTAATAGTAAGTGAATGTGACTCAATAGTAACTCATGAATAGTAACTCGTAAATAGTAACTCGTGAATAGTACTCCGACACGAAAAGTGCCCTGAATACCAGATTGAACAATATAATCTCCAGATATCAATTATTATCGAAATAAATGTCGATTTCTACTAACACAAATAATTCCAACACAATGGAACTATCAAATTCATCTTTAATCAACACGAATTTATTCATCATTAATATTATAACTCACAATATTTAACAACCGTGTCGCTTCCCAAGAAAGAGGGGCTTTCGATAAGGATTTCTCCTATTGGCGGCATGATTAGGTGACCAAACCTCTCCTTGGCGAACTTCTAGACATTGTAAATATTGCAATTTAATAATATGAATAACTTTGTCATCTCAATTATTGATTTAATAATATATCATATAATGCAAATGATCACATGTGTGATAATAATCGAATCAATAATATGAGAGATATGATCACGACAATTATTGTAGTAATAATTGAGTATAAGCGAAGTGACTTATCACGTAAGCATCAATAACCAATACCGTGTGCTACTATGCAACCACGCCAGATTCTTTGTACTTTTACTACCGAGTAGTTCAACAGTTTTAACGGTAAACTTCCGTCGTTATTTTCATAAAAATAATTTTGTAGTTTTATTACTACGACAATACTTCCGTTGTGGGTTCACCAATGATTGTGCCGTCGTACGGATATTCCCGACAAAAAGAATATTCTCCGACCAAACGAATATTTTATAACAACTTGCATAATTTACAAAATTTATAAATACTACCCACAACTATAACATTATATCAAATCCACAACATAATAAAAAAAATATTTCGAGAAATTTAAATCTTTATTCATAAAATCTGGGTTCTCACAATAGGTGCTATTGTAACGTGATATCCAAGATTAGGATATGAGTCACAGTTGAGAACAACCAAAGTCGGTGACCAAAGTACGTAGCTTTCTGGGCTTAGCTGGTTATTATCGGAGATTCGTGGAAGGATTTTCTTGAATCGCTACTCCGTTAACTTAGCTGACTCGAAAAGATACAAAATTCGTATGGAGCGAGGAATGTGAGAAGATTTTCCAAGAGCTCAAGAGGCGACTCGTTTTGGCACCTGTTCTAACCATACCATCCTGGAAAAGCGAACGTGGTAGCTGACGCGTTGAGTAGAAGATCATACGCGAGTATGAGTGCGATATTGTTGAACACAAAGACCTATTTTTTATAATTTATAAACGATAAAGATAGAGTTAAAGACTCTAGGGACCTACGTTATGATGTTAAATATACGAGTAGAATCGACTTTAATTGATAAAGTTAAAATCGCTCAAGCTACACACCGGAGCTGATGAATATAAAGAAGAAGGTGCAAGAAGGCGTTATTCTAGAAGTAAGAGTTGATGATGAGAAGAAAGCTCAAACCTTCGATTTATTTGAAATCCTCGATCGAGTAGGAACTGTGGCCTATAGACTCGCCTTTACACTAAGTATGTCGCGTGTTCATAACGTTTTTCACGTATCGATGTTACATAAATATGTGGATGACCCAAACCACATTATTGAGTTAGAACCAGACGAAATAGCCGAAGATTTAACGTACGAGGAGGTACTTGTCAAGATATTGGATAGGAAAGAGCATGTCCTACGCACAAAGGTTATACCACAAGTTAAGGTTTTATGGAGGAACCATGTTATTGAGGAAATGACCTGGGAGTTGGAATCGAAAATGAAAACGAGGTACCCTCACCTTTTCGAAACACCAGGTACGTACGTCAATTTCGAGGACGAAATTTCATAAGGAGAGGAAGTTGTAAGACTCCAAATTTTTTTTTAAATAAAATCTAATTTCCTCTAAATATTATTGTGAATAATAAGGTGTTAATTTGATATAATGTTTTGCTTATGGGTGAAATGTACAAATTTTGCAAAATAAGCAAGGGGTTATAAAATATTCATTTTTGTCGGGGAATATTCATTTAGTCATGGAATATTCTTGTTGTCGAGGAATATTCGTACGACGGCACAGCTATTTGTGGGCCCCATAACGGAATAACTGTGGGATGAAGAAAATGACAAGTTTGAGTTTTTATAAATAACGGCGTAATCGTTACCGTTAACACTGTTGGAATAATCGGTGGTTAAAATCTGATGTCTGGCGTGGTTGCTGAATACTGCATATTACATCTGATATTTTGAATTATTGATTCTTACGTAAGAAGGCACTTTACTCAATAATTGTTACGATAATTCTTTATTCAATATTTTATTTTATTGATTCAATAATTCTTTGCGCGATGATTTTTCTATTATTGTTGTTTCAATAATTGTCACTGCACAGTATTTTCCATTATCAGATCAATAATTCATATTATTTGAATAATATTATTAGATAGCATTATTGGTAATGTCTAGAAAGTTCTATCAAGGAGAGGTTTGGTCACCTAATTGTGCGCCAGTAAGAAAAAATCCTTATCGGAAAGCCCCCTCTTTCCTGGGAACTGCCTGGTTATCATTATTGTGATTCTGTAATATTATTTGTGAATAATTAATTATTGATAAGAAAATATTTATTCGATGAGGATATAAATGATGGATTTATTTATTTTATGTGGTTATAAATGAAGGAATTAACGTTGAGGTGTTTTATCAGTATTTTGTCGGAATAGAGGCATTAAAAAATCAAATCAGTGTTCTTAAAGCTCTATTGCGTGAGTTATAATTTTAATTCGACCGTTGGATCGTTGTAATTTTTGGATATGTTATACATATATAAGGTGAGTATATGTCCACAAATTTTGAACCGTTAAAAATGAACGTATGATTTGTTATGAATTTTAAGAGGTGACTGGTTCAGAAATTGTTGGAGTTTCTGAATTTATCATTTTGGTGGAAAATTCTAGAATGAGTGGGCCCCACTTTTGGTTGGTGAGAAATGTGCTAAAATTTTATTTCAAAAATGGTGGGTGGGAGTAGTAGCAGGTAAAGCCATCAGGTAGCAGGTCAAGTCTGCTTTGGCGTTCTAGCATTTTTCTATAAATAGGTTGCTTAGTTAGAATTGAAAATCACACCAGAAACAAGTTTTCTTTCTCTCTATATTATCGAGCGTATTTTGTAAGTATTTAGATACTTTGAGAGTTTCTATTCAGTGCAAGTTTCCTTCAACACTTCATCCGATATTCCGGTCAGAAATACTGTTCTTTTGAGGTAAGGAATGTTATTTTCTTTGTAAATGATATTATTTTCTTCAATATCATTATGCCAAAATATTGATATGAATTTTATTGTAGAATTTTTACCTTTTTGTGTCGGGGTTACTATTCATGTATACGGCAAAATTCACGAATACGGCACTATTCACCGAAAAATGAAATTTTCTCTTTTTTGTCCCAGATGTCTATTATGGTTACTATCTTTGATTGTATCCATGTTTTGATCTTTATTCTTGAATTTTACTCCATTATTGTTTATTATGGAATATTTTTGAACTTAGATTATCTAACGTATGAATCCTTAATCTTTATCCTTTTATCTTACTAGATTTGTTCTCTAAAATGTTTTTCATCATCCTCAGTCCTTAATGGTGATACTTGATGAATATCTTTGGCCTGTAGTGCAAAGCTATATGATTACCTGATGAATATCTTTGGCCCGTAGTGCAAAGATGAACAGGTGTTGAGATGAATATGACCAACTGGTGATACAAATGAATATCTTTAGCCCGTAGTGCAAAGATGAATATTTGATTCAAGATTTGATTGATGTTACATGGATAAAATATTGATGATGGACTTTTAAATTCATAGATGATAGTAGATTTCATTCTCTACTTAACTCTTCTAATGAATTGTTGTTTCCGCTGCAGTTGTTGATCTAAAACTTATTGTCTATTATGTTCTATCAGATTTTTCCCTATTGAAGACTAAGGATAATTTGTTGTATATTATCTTAGTCATAATATTCTTTACTGGGCTAGTTGAGCTCACCATTTTCCTTTTTGTTCCATTTTTCTTCTCAAGAGGCGAGAATATAGCAGGAACTAGTCGGGGTGTGGAGTGATGTTTCAAGATAGTTGTTCTAGTAGTCCTCACTATTTTGTAAAATAGTGTATCAATAATTTTAATGAGGACTTATTTGAGTGTGGATATTGTCTAGAAGATAATATTTGTATTTAAACTCATAGTATATGTGTTGTCGTATTTTGCACGACAATTGTAATGATAAGTTGTAGTTGTTTCTGTACCATGTGTTTGGCGACTCAGAATAGATTGAGTGGAATGGACCTATTTTGGGGGCGTCGCAGTACCCCGGCATGAAAAGTGCCCCGAATACCCGAGTGAATAATATTTGAGTGAATAGTAATCGGGTGAATAGTAACCCGTGAATAGTAACTCGTGAATAATACCCCGGCATGAAAAGTTCCCCGAATACCCGAGTGAATAATATTCTAGTGAATAGTAACTGGGTGAATAGTAATCTATAAATAGTACCCCCGGTGAAAATATTGATATTTAATAAAAAAAAAAGTTTAGATCAATATTCCAATAAAACGATACTGGATGAAACGCAAAACTCAAGGATATTCCACTAATTTCAAGGATTATAGAAGCAATACTTACCATAGTAAGTTTAGATTTAAGAGTATGAAAAAAATTAACATACGAAAACTGCAAATGGATTTTCACCTGTCATACGGTACATAATCTGCGTAGACAGGTTATTCTAATATATTAAAGGATGAATACGAAAAATAGTATTCCTTATGAATACGAAAGAAATAATACCCCTTACCTTAGTAGAAGGCTAGATACTGCAATAGTGAAGTAACAGAATACTCTTCTTCTTGCTCTCTATAGTTTCTCTCTCTATAGTGTCTCTTGTGAATCTCAGTGAATTAGTGAAAAATGAAAGAAGAATTAAGCTTCTATTTATAGGAGAATGGACTAAATAGTAACTAATTCATGAATGGTCCAGATTAATTTACTATTAGAACGGACGGTTCATATTGATTACTATTAAAACTACAACCGATGGTCCAGATTGATTTACTATTACAACCACCATCAATGGTCCAGATTGATTAACTATTAAAACCACCATCAATGGTCCAGATGGTTATCTATTAAAACCACCATCGACGGTCCATAAAATTAGTAAATCTTCTCATAGAATACTAAGTCAAACTTACAACAAACGCCTCATAACAATCCCTATATTTATATCAAAAATTGAATAAATATTTACTACAAATTATTTATCTTTAATAAACACATTTTTAATCTATTAACAATTATTCATCATTAATATTATAACTCACAATATTTAACAACCAGATCATTCCCAAGAAAGAGGGGGGCTTTCCGATAAGGAGTTTTCCTTATTGGCGCGATATTAGGTGACCAAACCTCTCCTCGACAGAACTTTCTAGACATCATCAATATTGCAAATAATAATATGAATAACTTTGTCGTCTCAATTATTGATTTAATAATATAAAATATTAATATTGTGACAATAATTGAATCAAATAACGTGAGATACTATGCAGCAATTACTGTAGCAATAATTGAGTATAACTGAGTGACTTCTCACGTAAGCATCAATAATCAATACCGTGTGCTACTATGCAACCACTCGTATCACTGTACTTTTACCACCAGGTAGTTCAACAGTTTAACGGTAAAACTTTCGCCGTTATTTTTATAAAAAGATATTTCTGTCGTTTTTTAACTACGACAATACTTCCGTTTTGGGGTCCACTAATGATTGTGTCATCGTACGAATATTCCCTGTTAAAACGAATATTCCCCAACCAATCGAATATTCCCCGACACAACGAATATTTTTCAACTTGCTTACTTTGCAAAAAAATTCAAATATCACCCTTAACTTTAACCTTTATCAATTTAACCATTTACTAAATAACATAATAATTATAAGAAAATTGAATACTTTTATTTCATAAAATTTGGGATCTCACAGATGCATTATATTTATTCAATTGTAGTTCATAACTATTCCATAACGTGTTGTTGTCAAACCCTTGAAGCATTATTAAATTTTAATTCAACTAATCCTTAGTTGATGTTCGTTGAACTCTAAATTACCCTTGAAGCTTATCCAAACCAAACTTACTTTGGTGCGGACTTGTATTCTAAAACTGAGAAGAACAACCCTATTATAGGGGATTTATTGCGCGTAAGTGTTTAGATGTTTGTGCACAATACATGGAATGAAGGGTTGATCCCCCTAAGTACGGGAAGTCCCTATAGTCTTAGGACTGTTTAGGTTTAAGTTGAAAGAATACTTATAACCGTGGACATAGTTCGTGGTCTTGTGACCCTCAGATACATTTCAAAATCTTTTTTTAGTTCTTAATTATTATTGAAAGAGAATATTATTCAGTTCTATTGAGCCTATTCATTGGCAGATGATGCGATGCTATTATTCATTGTCATTTCAAGTGAGCATTTATTTTTCTCACTCTTGCATATATAATTCTTGCAGCTAAAGTTGAGAAGGTCGATGAACCTACCACTAGCAAAGGGAAAGGAAAATTGAACAAGTGTTGAAGACTTGTAAAATTTATTGACTTTTTTGATGTCAGACTTTATTTTAAATATTGTGATGTATCATTTAATTTTTGCACTTGATGTTTGTTTTAAAGGTTAGATAACCTGGGAGATTTTATTGGATTTATTGATGTAACCCTTTAATGGGAATATTTATTGTTTAAATTTTATTATGATTGGGTAGTTAGAAATGAATGCTTAGACAGTGAACACCAAATCTTGTGGGAATGAAGTACCCAGATTTGGGGGTATCACACTCTATTTCAGATACAGTCCCATCAGGCTGCTCTCCTACAAACATATAGCCATGGAGTGTTCAAAATATCTTACAAAGATACATTTCTTACCCCTCAAGCCCAACTTCCCATGTTGATGAGAAGTGTTGTGCACGTAAGATGTCGATCCCCAAGGATACATTTCGCCCAATTCGGGCTTTCTATTGGTCCACATTTCATTGGGGTGGACTGGACTGATTTTGAAAGCACACGATTAAGTATATATGTTGCAGTTAATAATGCATCACCCCAATAGGAGATAGAAAAATTTACTTGCGCCATCATAGACCTAACCATGTCTAATAATGTCTGGTTCCTCCTCTCCGCTACACCGTTTTGTTGCGGAGTTTTAGGGATTGTCAATTGCCTGATTATCCCTTTTTTCCTCACAAATTTCTTTAAACTGATCGGACAGATAATCGCGGCCTTGGTCAGTTTGAAGTGCCTTAACACTTTTATCTAACCGATTCTCGACATCAATCAAATAACGTCTAAAGCAATCTAATGCCTCAGACTTATGAAAGACTAAGAAAGTGTACCCGAAGCACGTATAGTCATCTATCATTGTGAAAAAATAGGAACATTCATGCCTTTCTTTCACATTTATAGGGCCACAGATGTCTGAGTGAATGAGTTGCAATGGTGTTTCTGCCCTAGTAGCTTTACCGAATGGTTTTCTAGTTGATTTTCTTGCCAAATAATGTTCACATGTGGGTAGATTGACCTTAGAGAATGGGCCTAAAAGACCTGCTCGAGATAACCAGGCCATTCTATCTTGTCCAATATGGCCTAATCTAGCATGCCATTGAATTGAACCACCGTGATCATTTTTAACAAGTAAAGAATAATAATCACTACTATTACTCCTAGAATCAATAGTATCCAAAATCATAAAACCATTCATCATAAAACAATGTCCAAAAAAATTCATCCCATGCAAAATTATTACAGAATTATTCTCAAAACTAACAGAATAGCCTAAAAGAAGTACTGATAAAAAAGAAAATAAATTCTTCTGGACATCCGGCACATAAAGTACATCATAAAGGATCAATGCTGAGCAACCTCACATTTTCAGTTTGTAAGTGCCAATGCCTAACACGTCTACACTGGAATCAATCCCCATGTATACTTTTCTGTCAGCCGAAATGTGGCGGTATTTCACGAATCCACTCATATCTCTAACTATGTGATCCGTTGTTCCGGAGTCTACAATCCACATATGGAGAGAATGAGCAACAAAAATAGTACTTGATATTAAGCATATAGATAAATTAGGACTAGGAATTACCTTCTTTGGCTCAATGCATTCACGAGCGAAGTGTCCCGCCTTGCCACAATTGTAGCAAGTCATCTTGGTTTTGTCCTTCTTACCAGAACCTCGTTTGTCTCTTTTTTGTTTGACATCACTGCCACTCGCAGCCCCTTTAGGCGCAACATGATGAGCATGATTTTTCCCCTTCTTTGGCTTGAACCCTCTACGAGAATTTGATTCAGCCACATATGCCCTAGAGGTCATAAAAACATCAAGGCGTTCAACCTCGAGCTCCAAGTGATAACGAATATCATCAAAGGTCTTATTCTCGTTATGAGTCATGTTGACCAGCATATGTTCCCAATTATCGGGAAGGGAGCAAACCACCGCTGAAATCTGTTGTTCGTCTGACAATTGAGTACCTCCGGATTTCAACTCCTGGATCATATTAGCTATGATTTGAAGGTGTTGTTTCATAGTGTGGTTATCTTTCTTTTTGTAACCATTGAACCTTATGGCTAATTCCCTCATCCTTGTCAACGAGGTGTCATCCAACTTAGTTTTGAGAGCCTCCCACATATTGTGTGCAGTAGAGTATTGTTCATACTCAAACAGAAAGTCATTGTTCATGAAGCTCAGCAACGTTATGCGAGAGATACGATCCTTTTTACACCAACTTTCGAAAGCAGCAACATTGATCGGATCCTTTGCATTTCCACCCTCTAGTTTAGCTACTTTGGACAGCAGGGTTTCTTCAACCACTTGCTCTTCCAAAACCATCCTGACTTTCCGGTGTCAGACGTTATAGTTATCTTCGTCTAGTTTGTTTCCTTGGTTAAGGTCTGTGATAATATGTTTTTAAGCCATTTTCTGTTTTTATATGAGAAGTATTAGAGATATTCAATGTTCACCACATTATATAAGATATCTTTGCCATATGAACCAAATTAACATAAAAAATAATGGCACATAAATATGGAAGGAAGACTTGGCTAAGCTTAGGAATCACAATCCATATAAATGTCTAATTATTTAAATTTAATTTTCCAATGCACAAGACATTGTAATTTAGGGAATAATTTAATTAAATTATTACAACCTAAATGACTCCCATTATGAACATGGGTATTTATGTAAATACAACATAGTAATTTAATTCCAAGCACCAACAAGTAGTATCCCATAAATATTAACAAAAGAATTAAATAATAGGCTATATTACTCAATTAATATATTAGGTATGCTATAAAAACATTAAAAAGCATCCAAAAAATTTTCAACAGTATATTAACATCACAAAACATTACTGTAATTTTCTGGAATTTATTTTGATAATTTTACTAATTATCATAATTAATTAATCAATGCATAAATAGTTGGAAATTAATCAAAGATATCCAAATCTATTAAATTTCTTCCAAATTTTTTTGGTAACAGTAGCTTATCATCATTAAAATGTTACTGTAGTTTTCTGAAATTTTTTGATAGTCAAGCTAATTATCATAATTAATAAACTATCGCATAATTAATTGGAAATTAATCAAAATTATCCAAAATTGTTACTTTTCCTCTGAAAAATTCACAACAATAACTTAATATCATAAAATAGTCACTGTAATTTTCCTGGAATTTTTGTGATATGTTTACTAATTTTCATAATTAATAAACCATTATACAATTAATTAGAAATTAACCAAAAATATCATAAACATATATTTTCTTTTACAAAAATTATAACAGTAACTTAGCATCATAATATAGTCACTGGAAATTTTCTGGAATTTTTGTGATATGTTTGCTAATTTTCATAATTAATAGATAGAAAATTAACTAAAAATATCAAAAATTATTAATATTTCAAAATTCCGGTATAAATATTAATTATACACCAATAATTAATTTTGTAAAATTTTGGAATTTAATAATTAATATAACTATTTTTAAATTAATTTCCACGAATTTATTAATTATTAAATTAATTTTTAAAAATTAAATAGAAAATTACGCCAAAGCGAATCGGAATCACGAATTAAATAGCGTGGGTCACCTTGACCTTGATCACAAAATTTATAGAAATGTCATTCTGCAATCCAAACTTTGAGAAGCCATATCTTAGTCCATATAACTCTAATTTAGTTCTATAATATATTGTTGGAAAGCTTATAAGATATACTACGCATACATATCAAAATCATTCAAAATGGACAATGATAGAAAGAGTTATGGTTGTTCAAAATAAGTTATTTGCAAATTAGGGTTTTAAATTAATCTTAAAATACATAACCAATTAAACCTAAATTATGGAGATCATATACACTGTATTTCGGCTAAAACATACTTAAATATTAGCCCCTAATATTTAGTGCACCTAGAGATGCCATTAATGATGTTTTCCAATCTTTTAAACATACAATCATGACATAATGTGTAAATATAACATACATAGCATACAATAGATCGTTAAATCATGCTCTGATACCAATGTAGAGATTTTATTACGCATGCTATTCATATTTACATATAATCAGGAGGATCAAAGGTTTACCTCTTGAAGTTTGATGTGAAAAACCTCCTGTAAAGCTACGTTTCTCTTCAACCCAACAACGACTCCGAACTACGATTGAGAACGGAGCACTAACTCACGGTACTTAATAATTAGGGTTTGGTCTTTGTATAGGAATATATCAGATATGTATAAACCGATCTCTTGAAATGAATCATATGTTAATTGATCGACTGAGGGGATATGGATATTTAATACGGAAGTGGTTGAACCACTTCTCTACTTTCTCTCCACGATCAGTCAACTCACGTTCAAAAACATGAACGTCTCTATTGACCTTGTCAATTAAAGAACGGTTAATTAACCCAAATGGGTCGGACCCTCCATGGACGCCCCAATTGGATACACAAGATCCAACAATAGGTATAGGGACATGGACAAAAATAAAACTTAATAAACTTAAGGGGTCAGATTTATGAAAAAATTAAACTTAAAGGGGCGAAAAAAAAAACTTAAACTACTATCGCTCTATAAAAAAAACTAAACACAATGTGTATAATTTATTCAAAGTCTCGCTCTCTAACTCGCTAAACTTCAGCCCAAAAAATCCACCCCTACTAAGAACAGATCCTGAATCCGTTCCTGATCGATTCGATCATTTCTATATGATTTGATTTCTCGTGTATTCCCTCCCTCTTTCAATTTTCAATGGGCTTTCGAAGATAAAAATTATTTATTGGCCCATAAACTTACCTGAATAAATTTGCAAACTCAATTTGCTTATTACTTCTTTATTTTAAACTTACTAAGCATCTAAATTATGAATTATTTTATTATAACTCATCAATGTGAATTTTTTTTGGAAAAGAATTGTCCAAAGAAAAACACAATCTCCTATCTCGCTACCAGTTGATCCTCAAAGTTGTGGAATTAATCAAATGAAATTGGGAACTTTATGACAAGGAATCAAATCAAGGAAGGTAACTACATAGTTTTATCAAATGGTAGCAATTTGGGTATAAGAACTGACATTGTGTTTGTGAGTTTTAAAAATAAAATAAAAAATGAGAAGGAAACTACCGTTTTTATCAAAAAATAATGCTTTGATGAGAAAAGAATGTATATAAAAAATGATACAAAATGATGTGAATGCTAGTGATTAATTATAACTATTGAACCTACCCGTATAAATTAAAATATCAACTATTTATAATTCAACACATCATTTTGTATATACTATTTTGTAGTCATCTTTTGTCATCATAGTATTACTATTTATTAAATCGGAGCAACATGGGCATAAGCCCCCTTTGTTATAAGTTTTTTGAGAAGAGAAAAAGAGAAAAAAAAAGAAAAAGGATTTTGTTTTATATAAAAAAGTAAGATTTGAAAAGAAATTTATTAAAGACTTAAACGACACATTAGAAAAATCAAAATTAACCTCATAATAATTTTCAAATATAATCTCACAAGTATAAAATAATAATATATTATTTTAAATTAAATTTCCTTTCACAATTTACAAACACAGAGAAAAGAAAGAAATTATTTTTTTCCCGGTCTATAATATAAGAAGTAATTATATGAAAATATTAAAAGAGTCCTTTTACATGGACATGAATATGGAACATTTTCTTTTTTTTTTCTTTTTTTTTTTTTGGCTTGTGACTGAATGTACAACTTTGTTCTTGTATATGTATCTAAATTACACCTAAAACACTATATTTTGTAAAAATTCTTGTTAAAATAAATATTATACATTTTTTGAAAATCACAAATAAAAAAATAAAAAAATAAAAATGTCTCATATTCCGGTCCAATATTTTGGTCTGCCAAGACTTGTTGATACTAAAAACAAACATGAAAATAGTGATCTTTGAGGGATTAGGCTACCAATAGGAAATTGATATTTTTATATTATTTTTTAATATTTTTATATATAGGGACTACATATTAATTGATGTGTTGAATTTTTATTAACTAATATATTGAAATACGAAGAAGTGACGGTGAAATATTAGTTTTCTACAAATATTCTCACCACGAAAAGAGGTGAATTACCAAACCCCCCCCTTTCAACAACAGCAAAGTGCTGTTTTATCATTTTAAATTAAGGATCCGACCGTTACCAATCGAGATTTGGAGGTCACAACGGCTAGCTTTTGGGGTTTTCCTTCTTCTAATTCCTTTTCAATTCTATTATCTTTTTCTCCAATCCCAATTTCCAGTTTTCAATTCATTGCAGTAGATCCCAATCCAGTTCACATACTCTTGATTCATTCTATCAATTAGGGGTTGGGGAATATGAATGATACTCCGAGGCCTGCTGCTGATGGGTTGGTGGTTCCGCCGCCTAATCGGCGGCCGAGAGTGAGGGAGGTGAGCTCTAGATTTTTGTCTTCTTCTTCGTTGAGTACTCCGGGAGGAGAAGATGTTCAAATCCGGCCACCTGTTAAGTCATCTAAGCAGTTTGGTGCCGGAGTATCGACGCCGATTATTCGAAGAAGCTACTCAGATTTCTCTCCCTTGGGATCACATAATTACTGTTATACTAATATTAGAGAGAGCAAGCAGCAGCGTGGTGCTGCCGTGAAACTATTCAAGGAGAACAAGAATGCAGCCGCGGCCGGAGGAGGAAAAGAAGAGCAGCAGCTATCAGATGATGATGATGTTGGTTTGCAGCAGTCTAAAGAAACTGCTACTGGTACTGGCAAGTCCTCAAGGCCTGATACCCCAATAACTACTACTACTGGCGCAGGCATGGGCACTGGTAAGTCCTCCTCAAGGCCTGATACCCAAATAACTACTACTGGCACGGGCACTGGCAAGTCCTCCTCGTTCTCAAGACCTGATACGCCAATAACTACTGGTGCTAATAGGATTGTACCATCAAGATTCAGGCAGCTCTCCACCTCCTCCTCCCAAAATTTTCATCCAAGTCAAACCAACAAATTAATAATCCCAGCGTCTGCGGCTGCCAAGCTACTACAATCAAGCGGCTTGTCAACGTCTGCCATTTCTGGTCCAGAAAGCCCTTGTTTAGTGGGTGATGATGCTAAAGTTCTCACATCAAGTTCCACTATTCAGGAGCACGGATTGGGGTGTAGTAGTAAAACATTCCCAAATTCCCCTATTTCCCAAAACATCAGCAGAACCCGGTCCCTTAATTCAGATACACGCTCCTCCATGCCAGACACCAGATTGCTTCTTGCAGAGACAAGTTCCAGCAGCAGCACTGTCAATAATGTCGGTGACTCCCACTTGAATTTAAAGTTTTCTGCTTGTTCCCGATCTCTCAATTTGCCACTCTCAAGCTCTGTTAAGATGATGGGGGAAAGCCTTTCTCTGCCTCCTCCACACCCGGCCTGCACAAAACCGGGACCTGCTGCAGATGTTGCTAGGAAGGGAAGGAAGATTTTCAATCATCAAGAGCAAGTGCATTCCTTAAGATTGCTTCATAACAATTACTTGCAGTGGAGATTTGCAAATGCAAAAGCTGAGGCCTCCTTACGTGCTCAAACAAGCGATACCGAGGTTTGTCTCACATTGTGATTCTTGTATTCATGGATAATATTAATTCTGGAATACTTTTGGCATTTATATCCACATTGAGGTAGCTATCACCTGATTTCCCCCCTATTTATTTCAAATTTATATCATCACTCCACACTATGTGGTTGATATTCTTATTATACATCTTTCACCATCAATATGAAAGTAAAAGCTTATGGTTCTTAAATTTTTAAGGATTTGACTTTGCATCAACAAAAAGAAATTCAACTATTGTTAATACCAATTAGGCATTGAATACAAAGATTGGATAGAGGGTTTTTTTTGGCACACTCTTACCATGATGAGCTTGAATTAATCCTTTCAACTCCTGTGGATTATGCCATGATGATCTACCATCATAACTACTTCAATACGGGATACTGCATCACCTACGTACTTCCTTTGCACTCCATTGCGATCATGATTTTAGTTGATATCAAGAAAATCTTGTTTCTATCAAATGACAGTCGAACTATAATTCAGTTGCGTATCTCTATTTCTTGTTTTTCAGTATGCCATATTTCTGTGTTCGTTTGATCATCGAAACACTTGAGCCAAACTTCTCACTGAAACTAGTCCTACTCATTTCAGAGAAAGCTTCACTCTCTTGGAGTCAAAATATCAGATTTATGTGATGCTGTGGAAAGGAAACGCATTGAACTTGGCTTATTGCAAAGAACAAAGACTCTATCCACCATTGTTGAAACTCATGTAAGTCCAAAATCTTGATAAAAGTTAAAAACTAAAGTTACTGGTACATATAAAAAACATATTTACAATTAAATAACACCATAGAGTTGAGTAAATAAATGCAGATGGAATTAAATTTAGACTTGTTAGTGGCACCTTTTTATACTAGAAGTCCAGGGCAAGCAATGTTTGTGCACCTAAGTGACTTCTGAATCTCTGATATAATAAGTAGCATCTTTTGGTAATTTACTTTAAGAGAAAATATGTTGTTTCTAGAAGTTCAGGCCAAACAAAGAGTTGTGCATAACATAAGTTATAATGCATGCAATTATGTAAAAGGGAGAAACTAAACCAATCCATGTTGACCCTGTCATCTGCCAATTTTCATTCTGAGAAATGAGGAGTTTGCTTCGTTGCACTTCAAGAAAAAATTGTTCATTAATAACTAGCATGATCTGTGATTGTATCAAATACCAATCCACATTCTAGGACAAGATCATTCTCAAAGGTAATTAAAAGCCCAATTTTAGGAAATATATAATACTTAAAAAAATAGCATATATACACATTAATATTCAACAATATAACGAAGAAGAGCAATGGAGACTCTGTCGTCTGCCAGTTTTCATTTGTTGAGAAGTGTGAATTTCCCTTAATTGCAATAACAATTTAAGAAAAAAAGAAGTTTAGTAATAGTAGTTTCCATGCAATTAGATAGCAAATATGTAGATGTGTTAACTAGTGGCTTCTTTACACCCTTGTGTTAGCAATGAGATACTATTTCCTTTTATTTTTTTGGAAATAATTATTGTAAAACAGAAGATAATATTATTTAGGGATAAAATAGTACAATCAGACCTCATTTTCTAAGGATCCCCCAAGAGATGATGTTAGGATTACTCGATATGCAGCACTTGATGTCGTTATTCTGTTATCTGTTTAGGCTATATCTTAATTTTTTGACCCTGATAAAGAAGTTTTAGTAGTTGTTTCCATGCAATTAGATAGCTAATACAGATGCAGTAACCAGTGGCTTCTTTACGCCTTTCTGTTAGCAGATAGCAAAACCTTTCATTTTTTTTGGAAATAATTACCGTAAAATAGAAGATGCTTTTACTAACATAAAATAGTACAACCAGACCTCATTTCTAAGGGTCCCCAAAAGATTATGTTAGCCAATTAATGATATATACCAGCTGATGTCATTATCCTGTTATCTGGTTAGGCTGTGTCTTAACTATTTGACCATGATATATATATATATATATATATATATATATATGTCAGGCTATCTTTCAAGGTAAATGATACTTTTTGGCTTCTACATACGTTACACCAATTCCTCTTTCTAATTCCCCCCCCCCCCCCCACCCCCACCCCCACCCCCACCCCAAACAAAAAGAAAAGAAGACATTTTGTTCAACTTAATACACTTATTATTATTCATGATATATTTCTCTATTATAAGGCTTCGAAAAGATAGTTTTCAGCTCCATGAGGTATAAAGATTTTCCTACTTTCATAAATTTAAGATTGTGGCTACCCATTACGGGTTTATTTTATGTAATTTGTAGGTTAATTTGGTCTTTCAACTATTATGGAGTATTTTTGTGTTTGTAGTATTCTAATCCAATTTATAGTGGATAAGTTGTGTTGCTCCTTGTAAGGACGTTGCCTTAAGACAAAGAAGCAGTCTTTGATGGAACTTTAGCTTGTAAATTTTCAATACGGTACCCACATTTTAAAAACTTTAGCTTGAGCTCGTTCTCTTCAGGATAGTGATCCCTTGCGAGGGTACCACATACCACTATTTCTCGACTTTGAGCTATCATGTCCCAAACTAGTCTACAACATAATAGGCCTGGCAGACATACGTATTCGGGTGGGGATACTCAATTTTTTTTTAAAACCCACTTTCCCTTGTAAATTTTCAATATGGTACCCACATTTTAAAAATAAGGTACCCTCAGTTTATAAAATGAGTTTGTTGTTGTGCCTATAGCAGCTTGTACGGAATCCCTTTTGTACTTGGTGGAAATTCAAGTACAAATGTCTATTAGATATTTAGGAAATTTATACTTGGTGGAAATGCAAGAAATAAAAACCAACTTTCTAATGTAAAGTTTATACACTTGGCGAGTGACAGGATGAGTGTGTGTGCTTTAAAGGGTTGCTGTTCATTGATGTGGAGCAAACCATTTGTCAAGCCAATATGGCATGATCATTACAAAACTTGTCATGATTGGCTTATTACATAAATTTCTGGGATAAAGACGTGGGAGTGTTGGAGTTCATCAATGTAAAATAGAAAAATACTTGACTTTTAATTGTTACTAATTTCATAACGAAAACAATTGAGCAGCTATCCTACTTCCTATAAGTAACAAGTTTCTTTAACAGCTACGAAAGTGATGAGCATTTTTATTTTTTCTACCAAACCTTATCCTTTAAAAATTGAACAAAAAGAATGGGTTCTTGATCGGACCAGTTTATTGGGAAATAATGGGTTCAGTAGCCGTACATTGTCAGATAGCCTGGAAAATTACACATTAAAAAACTATGTTTTTTAAGTGCCCCTGTTGGGGTAATCCTGTTTACATTCTGTCATATTGCATATGCTGTTGTTGTAGCTTCCTTAAAATGTGGAAATTTCTAACTCATTATGTAATGTTATCTACCAAACTATCTTTTGGAGTACATGTTACTTACCAGTGAACATGTTCGGAAGGTATAGTAACATGTGTACACCAATCAGCTAACAACTTGATTAGTTGTGGCTTCCCTTATGTAGATCGACAGATGATTAATAGTTCTTTTTTAGGATGTTCGGAAGGTATAGTGATGTAGTAAAAGTAGATACTTGTCAGTTTGTAGAACCCCTTGATTGCAGGAGAGCATGAAATAAAATATCAGCGTGCTTGAATATATTAACAGCTTGGTTTCACTATTTCTTAGCCAGCGACAAATATAACTTCTGTCAAAAAGTTATAGGCTTAAAGACTGCTTTTGTACATTTACTCCTGGTATTTTCCTGCTATCGCAATGCCCTAGCCATACTGTTTGAGTTTCCTAGTTATGTGACCTATATATTTTGCAGAACTTCCATGCTGGATACTTGTAAACCTTTTTCCAAGAGCCAAAATCTAGACATTAATTCCTAAACACTGTATCATACCAAATACATTCCATGTTGGAAGCATGTTCATTCTGCAAAATGATGCATACATCCCTATAATAAAAATTTAATAGATCTAAGACCACCACCAAATTCATTAAGGGCTGTTTCCTGTTCACCTGCTGTTACTCTTGGCAAATGATGACAAAGCTCTTGTGCTATGATCAGGAAAGGGAAAAATATACTTGGGTACTTGTATTTAATTATTAGGTTCATGATACATAATAAATGTGCATGTATTTTGGTCTAGCGGTTATTAACGGACTGACCTCTAGAAATGTCCTAGGAATACTATAAGTAGTCCTTGAAGCGAGTCATTTTGTATAAATGGGATTTAGTCGATTCTCAAGTGTTCTCTAAATATACCCACTTCCTCTATAATTTCGTAGCCTCTTAATTTTCAACACCTTCTTTCCATTCCTCGTTTTTCTCTTTCAGTATATATAATATAACTATTACATTATGTGAATGGTATTAATCTGTTTTTAATTGCCTGTTATTTCACACAAACATTTGCAGTCTTTTCCTTTGTTTATGAATGAATTGGCCCAATAGTGT
The DNA here is from genome assembly GCA_020205605.1 of Panax ginseng. Taxonomy (NCBI): domain Eukaryota; kingdom Viridiplantae; phylum Streptophyta; class Magnoliopsida; order Apiales; family Araliaceae; genus Panax; species Panax ginseng. Next base: position 83,332,252 of record CM035139.1, on the reverse strand, counting down.
GAAAATACATGCACTTAATTATTTTACAAATGTTTTTTCTACTCACCTCAATGATGGCCAGATGCCATATCTAGATGAATGGTCTGCTTTGGAGGAGGAGTACTCTACTTCTTTGTCTGCAACAACTCATGCTCTGTCCAACTCCTTGGTCCGGCTTCCAGTAGGTGGGAATGTTCAGGTAACATGGGTTTTCATAGGATCCATAACTTAATGAATTTATCATATATTTTTTGCGTGTGAATTCTTCATTGATTATACACTGCTGATCCATGAGATTATTTTGTTTGCAGGCTGATATAAGGGAGGTAGGGGAATCTTTGAACTCCGCAATAAAGGTGATGGAAATGATATGTATCCATGTTCAAAGCTTTATGCCAAAGGTACATAATTAGTGATGGAACTTTTTAGAAGTGTTATAAAATGGAAGTGTATATATTTTATTTTACTTATTATTTATGGGTGCACACAGCACAGAAGCATACAAGTACAAGTACAACACTGATTCTAGAAGTAGTTGCCTAGTGAGCCATTCCTTTCCTAAAAGTAAAATGGTGTATAGAAAGCGGTAGAAAGGGGGGGGGGATAACTTATTTACAGATGGATTATATAGGAACTAAGCACAACTAAATAATGCAGAGAGTGTCTAAACTAGAGAAGAGGAGAAAAAGGCAAAAGTATTACCCCAAGGGAAAACAAACCTCGCTTACTCATGAGTGATTCGGCAATTTGGATCAGTAAGATTTTCTCACAAACAATGTTCCCAAAGAATAAAAAAATCCACAAATGGGATAAAAGTTCTAATACCTCTTTAACCCAGGTATAGTGAGTTATATACACCTCTTCAACACTGGATAGGGAGTTCTGATACAATTCCTTGAGCCTGGGATAGGGAGGCAGGAGAGATAGAAAGACAAGGTTTACCATAAAAAGGGGGAAAAACATTAAGCGAAACCCTTAATCTCTTGGAGTAGAAATATGAGGAACTCAAGAAAAAACTTGCAGGCTCTAGTTTTAAACCCAAGAGTACTTTCGGAATTTAAGATTCCCAACTGCATGAACCCCTAATTAACTGAGCATAACCCATTACAGAGCTCTCTATCAACTTCAAGACTACAAAATACATATAAAAATGAAACTTATCTTGCGGCCAGTTCCAACACAGACCATAATACTGACAACATCGAAGGCCCTTGCCCACCTCAAAAGCAACAAATTGGTAAAATTACACTCTTGTCATAAACCCCAGAGACCCAGACGGGGACCCACCATATGTTTTACACCCGCTGCCTTCCCTTGGGGTTCACATGTTGTTCCCCTACAATAATGAAAAATACTTTCTTTCCCTTCAATAGCATTCTAGCAATCATGTATTACAATTTTTTTTTCAAATATTACTTTATAGTGCCAAAGAGATTTGTGTGAGCAACAAATTTTTGGAACAAATAAACCTAACTCAGCTATTTAGAGTGTCTGATTTGTAGATAGTTTGTGCTGACACATTTCAGATGAAAAAGATGTACGTGTAAATTTGTACTTTTGAGGTTTCTAGTAAAAAAGATTTTTCCATTGCAGGCCAACGAAATGGATACCGTGATCACCGAACTAGTCAGGTTGGTTGGTGGGGAAAGAGTTCTTATTGAGGAATGTGGAGATCTGTTGTTCAAGACATTTACATCACAGGTTTGATACCGACCATAAATATCTTATATATTGACTGTGGCATTGTTATATATCTGTCTGCCTTGATTTACGATAGTAATATTATAGAACCATTGTTATTATAGTCTCATTTGCAGGTGATAATAGTAGGTTTACTTGTATTGGATGATACTTAAATTTTGCCAAGTGTGGTGCTGTATGACTTTAGTTTATGTGTTCTACTTAGTGATTTACGATAGTAATATTATAGAACCATTGTTATTATAGTCTCATTTGCAGGTGATAATAGTAGGTTTTACTTGTATTGGATGATACTTAAATTTTGCTAAGTGTGGTGCTATGACTTTAGTTTATGTGTTCTACTTAGTGATTATAGAGCATCATAACTATTATGCCAACTTTATTTTATCTTTTCACATTTCTATTTTAGTTCTACAACTGTTTTATGATGACATGAACTTCTTATCAGTTATCGCTTATAAGAGAAGATTGCTAATGTAAAGATGTAAAAAACTCGAAATAATTCACATCCATTTAATTTTCTTAATATGCTCTCAAAATTTCATTCCAAAGGTTTTAATTTCAGAATTCTGGTTCAATATCAAATTTTTAGTGAAGATTTGGATTAATTTGTTGACCTTTTTTCTCTAGGCAACTGATATTTCCACATGGAACAATGATATTACACGTGTCTTTCTTACATAAATGTGGAACCCGTGGAAATATCAATTTTTCATGTGGAATTATCAGTTCCCTATTTCCACAAGGTCCTTTTCACATGAAATATTAAATGGTCCCACATTTATGTGAGAGAAGACCTTATTGAAAAATCATGTTTACTTGTCGTAATAACAATGCACTCGCTTTTATTATGTCGCGCCGAAAGTCATTCTTATGTAAAATCATTTGTGTTATTCATGGCCACCGCTGTGAGATAACATCCGCTCGCTACTTTATACTCCCTCTGTCCCATGATAAAAGTTCTTATTAATATTTTAGGTAGTCCCATGTTAAATGTTCATTTTCCTTTAATAACCAAACTTTTACACATATTTTCCTATTATACCCGTAACATTAAATATCTCATATTTTTCTTATTCTAATTCTCTCTCCATATTTAATGATATTATTATGGGCAATTTTATCATTTCATTCATTTTCTTAATTTGCGTGAAAAGTCCACCAGGACTTTTATCCTGAAACGGAGGGAGTAGTTTTTAGGCTGATATATTGACTTTCAGGTGGGAGACTGCAGTTTAAGGGGACATTTAATGCAATTACAAAATAACAACCAAGTTCCAACTGCAGTGGTAATGGAAGAATTATCATCTAGCACGCCGTGTGCTTCTTCTCTGGGATAGAGTTTTGTCATGCAAATATGCTGAGCCATTGCTTAGTAAATACGAGTAAATTTTTTGGATTCATCAAGGTGTGTAATAGCATGTTCTTTTTTATTAGTAGCATCATAAAGGCTACAATCTCCATGTCTTGCTGTATACAATCCAATATTTGTAATGCGAAGTATAGTTCTTTTTTGAGCCAATGTTACTTGTAACGTGATTCATTTTAGTTCTGAAACTAATATAACTACGTGTTATTACATAGCTAAAAAAGCACGGTATGCTAGGCTCGCTTATAATTTGGTCTTTTTTAAAATAATACGTAATAAACCTAAATTTTACAAACGATTTTTAGTTAAATCATGTTTGGGTACGCAAGTACAAATATGCAGTTTGTTAGGTCAATAAAAGTATATGGTAATTCTGGTTTGAGCCGTTGAGCCACAATGGGGTTGGAAATCATCTCTTTTGTCTCCTGTATGAAGCAATCACATTTACTTTGTAACAAGATTATCATCCTCCAGCCTCAATAGGATGCTTGTAAGCTGCATTTTCTCCTTGGCAGCATTATGTTATGTGCATGTTTGGTTAGCAGTGCTTGCTGCATTTGAAGCGTTTGGAGGCTAAATGCACTTGATAACCTTGTTCGTTCACGTATGCACTTTTTAAACGCAACTTATTTAATCACAAATGTAACAAACTCATCGCACTGAAAATGGCGCGTTTGAAGTTTCAAATGCACTTCAATCACAAATTAAACTAAACAAGTTGTATACAACGTCAATAGACAGAAATTCAAGGTTTGTGAGGTTATTTCTCTAGCTTCACAAATTAAAATTTCTAATTAGAAGATCATCTAACCAGTAAATGTTGTTTATGAACTCTCTCAGTTCCCAAAAATATCTCATTTGGCTTTTTGAACTCAATTGGCAACAATTGCAAATTCAAAATGAATTCATTTAAGTATTATCAATTCATATTGCTCACCGACAAAAATATAACTTTAAAGAAATTATTTTGATTCAACTATCTTTTTCTCGACTTGATTATTGAAATATTGTATTTATATTTACAATAGCAACCAATCACATAATATTCTCAATTATTTGTAGCTCTTTTTTGAGATTCAGAAATAGTAATGGATTCCATAAATCTATGAAATTTTCAAAGTAAGTTAATTTATTTATTTTATTATTAATCACGAATTTCTTATGTTATTAGACCGCTCCTCAAAAATTGTAGATTGTGTATATTGTAAACTATGTAATGGTACTGCTAATTTTAAAACTACTTGTTTTCAAAACAAAGAATAGTTCAAATCATTTTTAAATTTTAAGAATAGAGGGAGTAATATTATGTGCATAAATAAATAAAAAATATTTTGAATATGTTTCTTGACAACTTAGAGAATGTTTCAAGGCAAGACAATATATATTAATCTTTAGGCCTTTTCTGACTTTGCAGTCTTGCTGAATTCTCAAACTGTAAATTAACTAATTATGGTAAAGCACATTCCACTCCCTTATAAAAGTGGTTCTTAAAGTGGTTCTTAGATTGACTCAACAAAGGGAATACACAATCTTACCATATGTAAGAATCCCGGTTAAATTTCCGAATTCAAAACAAATCATAATATAATAAAAATTTAATATATTTATCTTAATAATATTTTTTAAAATAATTTTAATTTATTACAGACTCGTTTAAAAAGTTATAACTTAAGATATTAATAATAATAACTTGAATTATTATATACACATTCAAGTATCTTATTACGATGCGGGGCTGAGAAAATTAAAAAAAAATTCAATCCCTATTAACTCATTCAATAAACATTAGTACTATAAATAAATCTCAACAACACTCACAAGTTCAAGTACGAATAATTAATCATGAGATTAAATATAATCATTGTTCTCCTCTCTCATTTCACCGACTTAAGCATAGATTGCTTAAAGAGTCCCAAAAGTCAAAACTTATGCGAACTTTTAGGTGTTTTGTTTATTTATACTTTTTGATTCCCACGTCAAATCAAGAAAATTTGTTAAATTTAGGCTGCAAACATCTCTAGCGCTGGATAGATATTTATACCTATTAACGCCAAAATCTTTCTACGCGTCTCAATCACATAAGAACGCGCTCAATTCTACACAGTTTAACAGGTCAATATCAAAAGTTTGACGGCTTAGGCCGTCGAAAAATAGCTCCAACGTGAGAGTCGGTATAAGCAAATACAAAGTTTATCACAGAGGATAAGAATTCTAGTGTTTTGATAGGATGAAAAATATCGGTTACCTCTCATTGTGTTGTATCCGGTCTTCATATACTCCAATTCCAGTTTTGTGTGCAACCGACCTGCCTAACACCATCCCACTGCAGGTAGCTTACCTGCTGATCCCATCACCTTTTTTCACCGCCGATCGATTATGTCTAATCCTCATTAATGCGATGCAGGATATCGGTCAACAGTTATCTTTATCATCATCACCGGTTAAAGCCCAATTTACACCATTACATTCCTAATGGTCAGGCCCAATGATCCGGCCCAATAATTTTTAGGATATAACAAAAATAACCCAACGGACTTGGCCCAAAGATTCGACCCAATATGTACAAAATATCATGACCCAACATTGCCCCCAGTCTTCTATTAAACGGACTGTTTAATAGAAGACTACGAATGGTCCATGATATAAGAGAATATAATAAAATTAAAAGAGGCTCAATGTGAAACTAACCAAAGCCCATCTGGTAAATCTCACATGACAAGATATATTAAAACCGGAAGTCCAAATGAGAGGCCCACTCCGTTTAATATCTTTTCAAATTCATCATGATTGCTGGCATTAAATGTGCCGCCCTCGAGCTTTGTGAACAGATGAAAAGGCCGCCCCTATAAAAGCCTTTTCCCCCCAATTTGAAAGCTTTACCAGCCAATTCGATATTTCAGACTCTTGAGCTCTCGTCTTCTCTTTCGAACTCTTTCTCTATTTGCAGATTTCCAGCAATGGCGTCCCAAGAACCCAGTCAAGACATCCCTCTTGTGGTGAGCCCCCTTACCTCTGTTCCTCCTAGCCCAAGCCCTACCAAGAGGGCTTCGGGCTCTAACCCCAAATCGACTGCGACCACAAGCAAAAATCCACCATCAAAACCCTCACCAAACCCTTCAGAGTTCTTCAAGAGTGAAGAACACTTTCCCCATGCTAATACCCCATCCATTATTACTGAGACTGAGCTGCGCAACATCCGGACCCGTTACCAGATTCCAGATACTCACTTGGTAAGGGCTCCAACTCCTGTGGAACGAATGTACTAGCGACCTGAAGGCTAGATCGCCATGCCGGTGACCCTTCTAGAAAAGGGAGTTCGCCTACCCCTCCATGCCTTCGTCGTTACCTTAATAGGGTTCATAGGCGTGGGATTTTCCCAATTAGTCCCCAACTCCTATATTCACATCCTGACATTTATAGCCTTCTGCCATGAGCTAAGGATTCCCCCTGCTGTGGACCTCTTCTTTACTCTCTTCTCAACCGGTAAATCTCAAGAACGAGGTTTCAAGATGTTGAGAAAACAATCTCCCAAACCTAAACCAAGTTCGAGAAGCGACCTTTGATGGACACTCCCTCGAGCAACAAGGGATGACACAAAGAATGGTTCTTTGTCAAAGGACCTGAAATCTCCTCCCTTTCTGATTGGACCATTTCTGATCGTATCTTTGCTGACTTTGGAGATATTTCAGAGGAACGTGTAAGAGAGATGACAAGTTTTCTGGAGAAGATTCCCATGAAGGAATGGAGCTTCGGACTTCTGAGTAAGCAAACATGGTTGTATGACCATAAATGTAAGTCCTGAACCCAACTTGGCATATAATTTTACCAATTTCTATTAATAATTATTCTAAACAATTGTTCCTCATCCTTCGCAGTGTCTCTGATTAAGCCAACCTCTTCAGACGTAAGAGATCTTGAAGAATTTCTGTCTGGAAAAGCTTTGGAATCTACGGCCGAACCCTTAGCTGATGAAGCTCAACCAACTGATCCCCAAATTGTCGAACCCCCTCTTACAACAGAATCTGTTCCGCCTTATTTGAAGAAAAGAGCTGTTAGAAAAGCCAAATCGGTTCTTCCCCCAGCATTTAATGAGATTTTGCTCGACATGCCTTTGAATGAACGGACTCAAGTCATTCATACCAAGAAGAGGAGAACTAAGGTAACACCTCTATCTGTCGATGACCTCCGAGTTCCTTCTAATGAAACTTCCCAACCACCCACAATCCCCGTAGAAATCCAGGTTTCTGAAGATGAGCATGAGGAACAAGTTGATATTATTCCAACACTTGTTTGAAAAAGAAAACACTCTTCAAGTAATCAACCAGAACCAATACTTGAAGCTATACCTACCCAACCATCACTACCCAGAACTGTATATACTCAGCCACCACCGCCTCCCGAACAACCCATAATTTCTCCACCAAGGCCATCTTCCTCTGAAACCAGACACGAGGCCATGGCAACCCCTACGATCTGGCCTGAATTAAATGAAAAATTCCCCTTTCAACATTATGATTCATTTTTTCGTGATACCGATGACCATCGGTTTGACAATAGCTCAATCATGAATTTGATAGATGAGGGTATGAAGTACCAAGCAAAAGTAAGTTACTTTTTAACTTCCTTACTTATCTTCTTGCTCATTTATCTGAAACTGATAGACTAAGGCTGAACACATTCAGACAAACGCTTTCTTCGGGCGTCTCTGTCCCAAATATAAAGAAGCTGAAGCTGAAGAGGATACTTCCCGAAGAGAAAATGCCATACTAAAGTCTGCACTGGCGAAGGAAAGAGATGATCACAACATCACCCAATTTAATAATGAGTGCCTTAGGAAAGATCTTGCTCAAACCAAGGAACAACTAGAGAAGGTTAAGGCGGACCAACGGGTGATCATTGATATGAACATGGATCTAGTTCAAAGGAACGAAACCCTCATTCAGAAAAGTGAGACCCTCGCCAAAACCAACCAAAGTCTGGCGCTGCAAGTAAATGAGTTTGAAACCAAGGAATTACGACATCTGAAAGAGCGCCAAAAGCTTGACGATGAAGTTCAAGAGCTTCGAGCCCTTAGAGACTTGGGTCCACCACTGACCGAAGATCTCCGCAAAGACATCCAGATGAACTACCTAAGATTAGCTGAGCTGAATGAGGAGATCGTTCGGATGTTTTCAGAAGGGTACGAAGAATGCCGAAGCAAAGGCAAGGCAAAACTTGTCGAAGCCAAGGTAGATCCATCTCTTCTCGACTCATCGGATGGCGAGGACGATGCTTTAAGATGGCTTTCCTTATTTTAAGAATTAGGAATTTTTTAAAAATTTCTATCATTTTTGTAATAGTTTAATATTAATGAAACGTTAACTTCGTTCTTTAGTACTCCTTTATTGATTGTTTCTTGTCAATAATTCAATATTAACTATCTTGAAAAATGTACAAGCCCTTTTTTTTTAAACTTAACTTTAAATTGTTAGCTAATAATTAGGTGAATTATATAACAGTTAAGATTAAGCAATAACACAATCCGAACTCAACACTTAAAAGAAATAAGGTAATGAAGTAATGTAATACTTATTTGTTACCGAAGTGTGAGACAGATTTGCAAAAGATCAATTCGCCATCTTTAAGACGAATAGCTCCAGCCGAACCTCCAAACGTGCTTGTTCATCATAAGAACTTTGTTTACCAACGAAGGGCCTAACAAATTCCTCCGAACAATATGTGTTTCACCATCGAATGGTCAAATGAGTCCACCCGATCCTCCAAACACCATGAGAACTCCAGAACAATTAATTCGCCATTGAATGGTTGAATTTACCATTGAATGGTAGGCAAGTCCACCCGAACCTCCTTACACCATGAAAAGTTCATAATGATTAATTACCATCGAAATGGTAGGCAAGTCCACCCGAACCTCCTTACACCATGAATTCTCCTTAACAATTGGTTTACCATTGAATGGTAAACAAGTCCACCCGAACCTCCTTACACCATGAAAACTCCTTAACAAAGGGTTTACCATCGAATGGCAAACAAGTTCACTCGAACCTCCTTACACCTTTGGACTGAATACCACTATTCAGAACAAAATTTGGAGAAAAGGAATCTTTTATTGATGAAGATTAACATAATTACAAACTTCTGTATATTGACACTATCTATACTAAAAATACTTCCGAAGCCTTCCAGCGTGCCAAGTATTCTTTATTTCCGATACATCTAATGCCCTTAACCGATAAGTCCCTGACTTCGGTACTTCAATAACTTCGTAAGGACCTTCCTAGTTTAGCATTAACTTTCCCAAATTCTGAGGCATAGAAGCTTTGACTTCTCTGAGAACGAAATCTCCCACTTCAAATCTTCGAAGTTTTACCTCCTTGTTATAATGCTTAGCTACACGATGCTGATAGGCTGCCAATTTGATCAAAGCTTTCTCTCTGACTTCTTCTAGTAGATCCATATTGACCTTCAGTCCTTCAGTGTTGTAAATCTCCTTAAACTGACTAACCCAAAGACTTGTAGATCCAATCTCCATAGGGACTAAGGCATCAGTACAATAAGCCAACCTGAAAGGTGAATCTCCCGTTGTAGTCCTCGCCGTAGTCCGATAAGCCCATAACACATTGAGCAGTTCTTCTGGCCATCTTCCTTTAGCTTCATCGAATCTACGTTTGATACCATTCAGAAGTGTCCTGTTGGTTACTTCGACCTGTCCATTAGACTGTGGATGAGCTACTGAAGTCTTTCTGTGCTGAACCCCCAGTTCTTTCAAGAATGCTTCAAACTTTGATCCCATAAACTGGCGTCCGTTGTCTGATATTACCACCTTTGGAATGCCAAAACGAAACACTACAGATTCCTTTAAAAAGTTTAAACACACTTGCTCTGTTATGAATCTAAGTGGCTTCGCTTCAACCCATTTGGTCATATAATCAATGGCCACTATAATGAAACTGACCTGACCTTTAGCTTTCAGCAATGGACCCAGTAGATCTACCCCCCAGACAGCAAAAGGTATAGGAGATAAAATCGACTATAGCTCTTTTGGTGGCTGATGTGGGATGGGACTATTTAACTGACACTTCGAACATTTCTTCACATACTCAGTAGCCTCTTTGAAGATTGTGGGCCAATAATACCCTTGACGAAGTACTTTGTATGCTAAAGATTTTGCTGCCATGTGATCGCCACATATTCCTTCGTGAACTTCTCGAAGAACATAGTCAGCTTTAGAAGGAACCAAACACTTCAACAACGGAGAGGAAAAGGCCCTTCGAAAAAGATCCCCATTAATAAGTACAAAATTAGCACTTTTATACTTAACCTTCTTAGCAAGCATCTGACACGAAGGAAGTACGCCATCTGCCAGATAAGATAAATAAGGAGTCATCCAACAGTTAGAACGCTCTATGCACATTACCACTTCATGCTGGATACTTGGTTATTTCAAAACTTCCAAATATACCAAACCATCGAAAGTGCTCGCTTCAGTGGTAGCTAATTTTGATAATGCATCGGCAATGGATTTGTCATTACTGTAAAACCCCAATTTTTTTTTATATAAATAAAATTGAATTTTCTCTATTCATTATCTTGAAATAATAAGGAGTTAATTTGATATAGTATTTTGGTTCTGGGTGAAATGTACAAATTTTGCAAAATAAGCAAGTGGTTATAAAATATTCATTTTTATCGGGGAATAATCGTTTGGTCGTGGAATATTCTTATTGTCGGGGAATATTCGTACGACGGCATAATCATTTGTGGGACCCATAACATAATAACTGCCAGATGAAAAAAACGACAAGTTTGAGTTTTTATAAATAACGACGTAATTGTTACTGCTAATTAACCTTTGTTGGATTACACGGTGGTTAAAATACAAGATGTCTGGCGTGGTTCTTGTGATAGCACCACGGTATTACATACGATTTTTGAATTATTGATTCTTACGTAAGAAGGCACTAATCAATAATTGTTACAGTAATTACTGTTCAATATTTTATTTTATTGATTCAATAATTGATGCGTTGATATTTTATATTATTGTTGTTTTAATAATTGTCACTGCACGGTATTTCCCATTAATAATTCATATTATTTGAATAATATTATTAGATAGCATTATTGGAAATGTCTAGAAAGTTCTGTCAAGGAGAGATTTGGTCACCTAATTGTGCGCCAGTAAGGAGAAATCCTTATTGGAAAGCCCTCTCTTTCCTGGAAACGACCTGGTTGTCATAATTGTGATTCTTTAATATTATTTGTGAATAATTAATTATTAATTTATATGATAAGGAAATATATATTTTTATATGGTTATAAATGAAGGAATTAAAGCTGAGGTGTTTTATCAGTATTTTGTCAGAATGGAGGTATTAAATAATCAAATCGGTGTTCTTAAAGCTCTATTGCGCGAGTTATAATTTTGATCCGACCGTTGGATCATTGTAATTTTTGGATATGTTATACATATATAAGTTAAGTATATGTCCACAAATTTTGAACCGTTAAATATTAACGTATGATTTGTTATGTATTTTATGAGGTATTGAAAATCATCCGTTTGTGGAATTCAGATATTTTCTGTTTGGAATTTGAAAAAACTTTAAGCTACAAAGTTGTAGAGAATTCGATTTTGTATGGAATGGACATAAAATTCGTATTTTTTTGATAAAAGGGCTATTTATTATGAATTATTGAAGTTTCTGATTATTGTTAAAATATTTTGGAAATTTCTAGAATTGGTGGGCCCCACTTTTGGTTGGTGAGAAATGTGCTCAAATTTTATTTCAAATGTGGTGGGTGGCAATAGTAGCGAGTAAAAGCCATCAGGTGTGGCAGTCAAGTCTACTTGAAGTCTTTAGCATTTTCCTATAAATAGGTGCTTAGGTTAGAATTGAAAATCACACCAGAAACATAAGCTTTCTCTCTCTATATTATCAAGCATATTTTGTGAGTATTTAGATACTTTAAGAGTTGCTATTCAGTACAAGTTTTATTCAAAGATCATATCCGATATTCCATTCAAATCTTGTTTTTTGAGGTAAGGATGTTATTTTCTTCTTAAATGATATTATTTTCTTCAATATCATTATGCTGAGATATTGTTATGAATTTTATTGTGGAATTTCTACCTTTTTGTGTCAGGGTTACTATTTACGTATACGACACTATTCACGAATACAACACTATTCACTGAAAAATGAAATTTTCTCTTCTTTGTCCCAGATGTCTATTATGGTTACTATTTTTGATTGTATCCATGTTTTGATCTTTATTTTTGAATTCTACTTCACAATTTGTTATTATGGAGTATTATTGAATTTGAATACACCGAAATACGAATCCCTAATATGTGTCCTTCTGTCTCACTGGATTCGTTTTCTCTAAAATATTTTTCATCATCCTCAGTCCTTAATGGTGATACTTGATGAATATATTTGGCCTGTAGTGAAAAAATGAATGATACCTGATGAATATCTTTGGCCCGTTGTGCAAAGATGAACAGGTGTTGAGATGAACATGACCAACTGGTGATACAAATGAATATCTTTGGCCAGTAGTGCAAAGATGAATATTTGATTCAAGATGTATATTGATTGATGTTACAAGGATAAAATATTGATGATGGACTTTTAAATTCATAAATGATAGTAGATTTCATTCTCTACTTAACTCTTCTAATGAATTGTTGTTTCATTGCGCTTGTTGATCTAAAACTTGTTGTCTCATTATATTCTATCGATTTTCCCCCTGTTGAAGACTAAGGATAATTTGTTGTATATTATCTTAGTCATAATATTCTTTACTTGGGCTAGTTGAGCTCACCTTTTTCCTTTTTGTTCCATTTTTCTTCTCGAGCGAGAACATAAAGCGAGAACCAATCGGGGTATTAGAGTGATGGTCCTGAGCCGGTTGTTTTAGCAGTCCTCACTATTTTTGTAAAATAGTGCATCAATAATTATAATGAGGACTTTATCTGGGTGTGGATATTGTCTAGAAGACAATATTTGTATTTAAACTCACAGTATATGTGTTGTCGTATTTTGCACGACTATTGTAATAATAAGTTGTAGTTGTTTCTGTACCATGTATTTGGCGACTCAGAATTGGTTGGGTGGAATGGGCCTATTTTGGGGGTTTCACAATTACGATCTACTCCTTGAAACTCATAGGAAAGGAAATACTGAAGTCGATCCTTCAATTTTGCTAGGTACTTGATCATGCGTTATCCTCGAGCTTCATATTCTCCTGAAATCTGTTTAACGACTAACTATGAGTTACTGTATATGATTATCTTCTACACCTCAAGACTCTTCGTCAGTCGTAATCCTGCCAACATCACTTTGTACTCTGTATTGTTGTTCATTGCTCTGAACCTGAATCTGATGGCCTATTGCACTTTTAATCCCTCCAGACTCGTCAAAATGATCCCTGCTCCACTGATGTCCGAAGTAGAAGACCCATCTGCATACAGCGTCCACAAACTCAGATTATGCTGAAGTACTGCAACCGCTTGATTAGACATTTCAGCTTCTCCTAAACTGTCGTCAGCTTCCGAAAATGAACATTCTACCATGAAATCAGCTAAAGCTTGCCCTTTGATAGCAGTTCGAGGATGGTACTCTATGAAGAATTGGGAAAACTCTATAGTCCATGCAACAAGTCTTCCTGAGACTTCAGGTTTCCCCAGCACCTTCTTCAATGGTTGATCCATATATATTATTATTAAGCGCCCTTGGAAATACTGCCAAAGCTTTCGACTAGTTATAATCAAAGTAAAGGCAAACTTTTCAAAGTTTGAATACCTCGTTTCAGCATATCTCAGAACATGGCTTACATAATACACCAGATGCTATTTACCCCCTACTTCTCGTACCAGAACTGCCCTAACTGCCAACGAACTAGCTGCCAAATATAAGTACTGTGATTCAGCAGGAAATGGTTTTACCAATAAAGGAGTCGAAGACAAATACTTCTTTATTCCCTGAAAAACATCTTCACATTCCGAAGTCTATTAGAACGTCTTAGCATTCTTCGGCCCTTTCAATGTATCGAAGAACGGTAAACATCTTTCTGCTGATTTGGACATGAATCTTCTCAAAGCTGTAATTCGACCGGTCAATCTTTGAATTTCTTTGTAAGATTAAGGAGACTTCATGTTCAAAATAGCCTGGATTTTTTCTAGGTTAGCCTTAATACCTCGCTTGCTGACTAGATAACCCAGAAATTTCCCAGCTCCAAGTCCGAAGGTACATTTGGTAGGATTCAGCTTCAGGTTTTAATGGCGTACTGTCTGAAAACATTCTTCCAATTTATCCAAATGTCTTTGTATAGTCATGCTTTTGACAATCATGTCATCAACATAGACCTCCATATTCTAACCCAGCTACCTCATGAAGACGAAGTTCATCATCCGTTGATAGGTAGCTCCCGCATTTATCAAACCAAACGTCATCTTTTTATAAGCATATACCGAACGATGCGTAATGAACGCCGTCTTCGGTATATCCTCTTTACACATAGAAATTTGATGATAACTAGAAAAAGAATCCATAAAGTTAAGTAAAGCATACCCCGAAGTTTCATCGATAAGTTGATCAATGTGAGGCAAGGGATAAAAATCCTTCGGGCAAGCTTTATTCAGGTCCGTGTAATCTATGTAAACTCGCCACTTCCCGTTCTGCTTTTGCACTAGTACCACATTCTCCATCCACTCCGGACAATTAATTTCAAAAATAAAATCAGCGTCCAACAGCTTGACGATCTCCTCATCAATAATCTTCTGGCGTTCTGGTGCAAATATCCGTCTCTTTTGCCGAACATGCTTCTTTGCTAGATCCACTTCTAACCGATGCTATGCAATCTTTCTACTTATCCCCGGCATATCATTTGGTATCCAGGCGAAGATGTCAGCATAACATTGGAGTAAATCTATTAGGTTCGTACGGAAAGGTTCCAGCAGACCTGAACCTATCTTCGCTGTTTTACCCTTTTCTCCCAAAATCATCTAGAACTCTTCTGTCTCCCCAACTGGCATGGCTAACGGTTCTGAACTACTTTCAGTGAAAGGCTCAATCTCAATAGCCATGGCCTGCTTTTGCTTACTAATGCCTACCCTCGAAGCAATCACTGTATTTCGATAACATCGTCGCCAAATTGAGGTCCCTAGCCACTTCACCAATTCCATGTGATGTTGGGAACTTAATTTTGAAGTGAGGAATTGATGTTATCGCCTGAAGAACAGTTAAAGTGGGTCTTCCCAATATGGCGTTTTAAGTCGAGTCCACATGCACAACATAAAATCTACATGTAATTTCTACCTGTTATGGAGCTGTTCCGAAGATAACTGGTAGCTCAATAGTCCCCGCCACTTAACTGGATCATTGCTGAAGCCATATAACGGTGCCTCCTGTTTAATCTCCATCTTTCATCCATCCAGATGCATCCTCTGATATGCATGGGCATATAGAATGTCCACAGAAGACCCATTATCAATCATCATCTTCTTCATATCCACTGAACCCACTTGTGCTATAATTACCAAAGCTCCTTTATGGGGTTCAATGGGCTCCAAAGGGTAATCTTCATCTGTGAAGAAAATTACCATTCCTGGATATGGTCTGTCAGTCTTTGGGAGCATACCCGCCACCGACATAATCAAATCCAAATATCTTCATCTCTTCTTCCCAATCACCTTCCCTATTGTCCCCCGATAATAACATCAACGACGTGCCTCGGTGGGCATGATTAAGTAGCGTGTTGTGGATATTGAATCGGTTGAAAGCGGCTGAAACGGACTGTCGTTCTTCCTGCTGTTCTTGCTTGTGCTCTCTTCCTGCCATATATTGGACCAATACACTACTTTGAACCTTCTTTTCCACGAATTCCTTTAAACTGCAACAATCATTCGTGTCGTGACCAGATGCCTGATGATAATCACAATACTTGTGAGTGTTACCTGATCCCGGTTTAAGATTATCACGAGGTGGTTCAAAGTAAGGTTGGTCCCTGATCTGATCCAAAATAACAGCCCTATCCGTATTCAGTTGAGTGTATACCTTGTTCACTTTTTAGGTGGGAACATGTGGACGATTTCCTCATTGACGCCAATTGTTGTTGTACTTCTTCGAATTCCCTTCTGGACGATCATTATTCCCTCCATTCTTATTCTGATCGCCTTCAGTTTTGTCTTTGTCTTTTAACTTATTCGAAGAAGGACGCCTCAAGCTATTCATAGCTTCCTCTACCACAATATAGCCTTCTGTTTTATCAAAGGCTTCAGATAAACTCTTCGGGTGGTGAAACATCAGCTTCTTCACCAGCTTCTCGGACTTCACCTAATCTAAACCATTCTAAAATAGCCCGACAGCTTGAAGATCATTGAGATCAGTTATTTGGCCGACTGCTTCCCTAAATCGCTTCATGTACTGACCCAAAGACTCATTTAAATATTGTAAAACTTGAGCCAATGAACCAGTAGGCTTTCCCCTTCTTCTGTTGCTCCCAAAACGAGCATGAAATTTACTGCATAAATCTGTCCAGGATGAGACTGAGTCTAAAGGCAGAGTTCCCATCCACTGTCTTGCATCCTTTCTAAGTGTCGTCAATAACGTCTGACATTTAGCTACATCTGAAAAATCATAATAATCCATCAGCCTATCAAACGCCTGGCTATGATCATAAGGATCTCCAGAACCATCATAACTTTCCATATATGGAAGTTTTTTAGTGGAGTCATCTTTCTCCTTCAAGATATCCGAAGAAAAAGGAGAAGTCTTTTTCCCTAAAGTATCTTTCATTTGTTGGACTTCGGCTAGCTGTTTCTAAAGCTCTTTCAATTCTTTGACTAAAAAATCTACTCCTTCCGGCTGCAAGGAGACTTCTTTTTCTGGAGAAATCTTCTTCTTATGAATATACTGACCCTTACCATCCGAACCAACTGTTCTAGACAAACTTCTCCGGTAGTGAGTATCCACAAGGCGGTGTACCTTCATTGGATTCTTGGAAGTATGGCTTCTGGATCTGCTTCGGCGTAGGGCTCTGTCGCTGTGTCGAGAATACTCAAGGCGAAGTGCCTTCTTTGTATTCTCCGGTGTGTACTCCCTAGATCTGCCCCTTCGTTGGTTTCTGCCATGATCCTGAGAACTAATAGGGTGGGGTTCCCTCTTTGGTCCCTCAGGAGTATGGCTTCTTGATCTTCGTCGATCCCGAGGTCGGCCTCGAGATACTTAACCAGAGTGTACATGCTCCTTTCCTCCTCTAGGTTGTCGTTGTGTAGATTTGCTATGCCCTTCGGATTGAGCATAACTTGACGCTTCATCCTTTAGTTCTGCCATACGAAGCATATGTTCAGCAATCTCCTGTCTCTACTTTAGGAGAACTTCTAAGGCTTTATCAGCTTCTTCTGCCATCTGAGCCAACTTGGAAGCTCTATCATCACGACCACTTCGGTGTAGGGTTCTAGATAGGGTGCCTTCTACCCTTCTCTGACCATGATCAGGTCCTTTCTCAGTTGTAAAAACCAATCTTCTTTTAGCATCATGTTTGACTCGTGCATAAGAACCTTCGAAAACATCTTTAGAAGTAGTACTATCATGAGCACTTTTTGAAGGACCCAACCGATCCTTAACAAAAATACATTGCAAAGACGAACTCACAGCCATCGGTTGCCCTTCGGCTGTAGCTGTCGTACTCTTCACCATAACTTTCGACGTAGAATAATTGCTTTCTGTGATTGAAATTCAAGAACACTAGACAATCAGCCCTCCTTCTAGCGCCAATGTCACGCCTCAATCACGTAAGAGCGCATCCAATCACCGCATAGCTCAAACGAGTTAATACGGAAGCTTGACGGCTTGGGCCGCTTGGGGATAACCGGCGTGAGAGTCGTCTGACAGCGAATACAAGGTTTATCATAGAGGATAAAAATTCTAGTGTTTTGATAGGATGAAAAATATCAGTTACCTCTCATTGTGTTGTATCTGGTCTTCATATACTCCAACTCCAGTTTTGTGTGCAACCGACCTGCCTTACACCATCCCACTACAGGTAGCTTACCTGCTGATCCCATCACCTTTTTCCACCGCCGACCGATTCTGTCTAATCCTCATTAATGCAATGTAGGATATCGGTCAACAGTTATCTTTATCATCATCACCGGTCAAAGCCCAATTTACACCATTACATTCCTAATGGTTAGGCCCAATAATTTTTAGGATATAACAGAAATAACCCAACGATTTTTGCCCAAAGATTCGGCCCAACATGTATAAAATATCATGGCCCAACAATACCCTTAAATGTAGTAAGTATGTTGTTGTCTCTTATCGCATGATTGTAACGATTGTGGAGACTAAAGGAATATTTAAGTAACTTCAACCACAACACCAATGAAATGGGGGTAGAGATTATTTATTTAAATTTAAAATTGGTATTAGAATTATAAGAAGATGAAAATAGTGATGAAAACTAGACTGAAAATTAACTATAATACTAAAATTAGGAACAAAGAATTAAGACAACTGAGGAAAAATATTTTTGAAATTGGCATGTCTTTCCGCTCAACCTAAACTCCTTTTAATTCTTCAAATCTCCACTTTGCTGCCATAATCCAAGCTGTGATGATCTCCGGATTCCCTTGATGGTGCTAGGAACTGAGAATGATTCCCTATCTTAATTAAGGCTCCTATGATCTTGTAAGATCCCACTAATTGCGCAAGAGAATTGTGGAATTACGAAAGTGACCTCGGGTTATAGAATAGTCGTTATAATGCTTCCCCCTTTCGAAATCCTTGTCCTCAAGGATTGATATTTGGAAATTGAGTATGTATTGAAGTTGAATCCTTCTACGTTGCATCTTCAGAAATGGTGTTGGACCATTGTACCAACATTTGAGGAACCAAACAATTTTCTTTCTTCACCATTCTCCTACTCAAAAAAGCAACTAGATGGACTAAAAATTGCCCTTCTGGGCCTACAGTAGAAGAACATTGCTTGGGAATTTCTTAGCGCCAATTTTCTTCTTCAAGAGAGAGACATGGAAAATAGGTGTCGACGTCGGGATTTTTACTGTCCCTTTTCTGTTCTTGTCTTTTGGTGTTATCATGTTAGGTGAGATTTGTTTGAAAAAACAAGTTGTGAAAAGGTCCGACATTTATATGTCGATGATTGGACTGTAAGAGTCGCCAGTTGGTATTTTTAAATGGTTGCACCAACTCAACCGAGAAAAGGTTTGCACATTGACCGCGTGATATGACACTGCTAAACTGGTCTGTGAAATCGAGATTTATTAGGGTCCAGGGACTTGCTTATGCGGAGGGAAGGTGTTAGGCACCCCTTGACATTTGTGTTACCACGGTGACCGCCACTTTTCAATTAAACTGTTATATGAATGTGTGTGTGGGGGTCAATGTGCAATTATTTGGAAGTAGTGCTATGCCTCGTTCGCACCTATATACAAAGGGTTTGAATTTTTGTAAAAATTCAGTTTTAACAAGATATAACAGTGATGTTTTGTAAAAGAGGTTTTTTAAACCCTTATGGTCAATAGTAATTGAGGCCTTTGATACTTCCATTTTATTAAGTGTTCGGCTTAGTTACTTTTATTTTTGAGATGCGAAGCATCTTTGAGAAAATAAGATATATAGCAATGTCGAACTCCTTGTGGACATGACAGCCGTCTAAGGAAATTCAGACATCGTGAATAATGTACAAGCTGTTTACAACCGAAAATGTCTATCACGGGAACCAAATCTAGATTCAGAAGACTGAATCTGTGATGACATGATTGCTAGGCTCACATGATGTAACAATTTATATGAAAGCTATAAACAGTTATATATATTAAAGCTGTAAATATATATATACAGACTGTCAACCACCACGAAGCGAACTTCATGGGGGACTGTAAATGTAAATATATAAAGCGATAAATATATATATAGAGACAAGATCAACCACCACTAAGCACCTCCATGGGGATCGAAAATATAAATAAAGTAGTAAATACAATCAACCGCCACGAAGTAAACTCCAGGCGGGACAAAATGTAAATAAAGCAGTAAAACGATCAACCGCCACAAAGTAAACTCCAGGCGGGATGAAATGTAAAGAAAATAGTAAAAGGCCACAAAGTAAACTCCAGGCCGGACGGAAATATAAATATATATATATATATATATATATATATCAATTTTATTGATAACTAAAAAATATTTACAAAACTAAAAATTAAAATTGACTTACAAATTTACTTAGAACATTGAGAAGAGTAGGAGAGGGGTTAAGAGGGTTAACAGTGGTGAGAGGCTAAAGATTAAATGCGAGAAGGAACTCGAGTCTTTTAAAATGCGCCTTAATAACTAAGTTCGATTTCCTTTTATAGAATAAGGAAAGAACTATTACAAATTCACTATTACAAAAAGTAAATGATTATAGAAAAGATTTACTATTGATGAGCAGATAAAAATAGTCTTTGACTTTTTTACTATTCATGGACGCCAGCGTATGGCAACTTTTGATGAAGTGGCCAAAACTTTTGACTTGAAGAATGCTTTTCGGTGGAAAAGCGAGAACATACTCAAGTGGTAGAGGGCGCTTTTTTGAAGAGAGCATCTTTAAAATTTGGCCGGGCTGCGGGAGGCGGTGCAAGTGGTGGTTGAAATGTGGTAGGGATGTCGAGGCAAATGGGTCTGAGCATCTTACAAGTTGATGGTGCCATATGGATCATCATCATCATAATGATAGTAGAAGCATTACGGGAAGAAGATGAAGAACTGCGAGAGGCTTCTTCATGCAATTCATCAATTCTTTTATTTAATGCTTGAGCAATTAATTTTAATTCTTTACTGGAACAGTTCTTGAAATCAGAAATGTCACGAGAACAAGATGAACCAGTAGGACTGACTCTAGACTCTTTGGGTTTTGACTCTTTTGTTTGACTGGAAGGTTCTTTGGATGAAACTGAAAGAACCTGAAATTCTAACTGAACTTGACCAATAATTCTATTAACATCAAACTTATCCCACCATTTGATGAAGAATTGACGGGAGAGAAGGGGAAATGGATCAACTGTGGTACAAGCTACCACCAAATTGAAATCTTGACCATGAGGATCGGTTACTTTAGTTGGGGTTTTAATGTCATATTGCCATTTAAGAATCCAAGGAATCTTATATTTACTAACAAATTGAAGAATGACAGGGACGCCATCATACTTTGGATTGTGTTTACTGTGGTTACAAAAATGACTAAGTTGAACTTTCAAAGGTTTAGGAAGGAGGTCATAAGTGGAACCAAACCTTGTCCACCAGTGATAGAACCAATAAGGGAACTGGCTTTTGAACTTATGATCGAATGAAAAAAAATGAATATTTGTTTGACTCATTTTGAAAAGGAAAACTCTATACCGAGCTTCTATATAATCATAATAACAATAAGAGTTATTTTGATTAGAAAGCTGCATAAGATCAGAAGGATGTTTTCCCCAATCAGACATTAGAATGAATTGTTTAATATATAATGAATGATAAAGTACTTTGGTTTTATCATTATTAGCATAAATGGGTTTAATAAAGATTGACTTCGGTTTCAATAAGGATATCCTTATAATACACGAGGGATTTATAAGGAGCAAGGGGCTTTGGAAATGCCATCGGAAGGAAAAATTAGGGCGACTAATTTGGTAGGGTCATCTTTAGGTTTCATATGGGGTTCAATATGAAATAGGTGATTGGTCCATCTAAGCATGTACTCGGAAGGAGGATGATTGGGGTTTGAAATAGAGGCCTTTGGTGATTGGAAAAAGGTCATTGGGATTGGGTCACTAGCTAAGAGCTGAATTGTATGTATGCTTGGGTATTGTACCAAGGCCCAGTAAATTTGTTAGTGGTTTGATAAATTGGGTTAACTGGGTGAGGAACCTAAGTTCCTTTTGGTTGATTACTTGGGCGATGGGGCGACCCAGGACCACGAGAGGATGATGCTCCTCGAACACTCATAATGGATGGGCAATTACTGTATTAATAAATTCCGAGTGAGAAAATCGAGAATTGAATTATTCTTTTGCCTTTAATGTATTCAATCTCAAAATCAAAAATACTCAATAGGGCTTTCCATCTAGCAAAAGAATGTTTAGAGGCTATGTTTTCAACATCTTTTTCTAAAACATATTTTTGATTTACGATCAATCATGAACTAAAAACTTTTGATTTAATAAGTCACTTTGAAATTTGTTAATACATAATACTAAAGAAAGTATTTCTTTTTTAATAGTCTTTATAATTTAAGCGTGTCTTTATTATTCCATGCCGGAATGAAAATGAATAATTTGTTCAAGAGAATTGAGTGTTAACTTTTGCTTTGAGAATTCCTCGAATCCAATATCGAGGCATCGGTTTCAACGATTTTGAAAGCTGAATCATTGGAGATGCCAAGGCAAGGCAAGGCCTTAACATATCTTTTAACTTGTTGGATGACGGAAGTATGAATGTCGATCGAGGGAAGATTATCCTACTGCAACGTTGAAAAAGGGGTTTGCAGATCTTCTTGAGATTTTTGTAGAACTTGCCAATATAATTGAGCGAAGCTTAAAAATCTCTGCAGTTGGGTTTTATTGGTAATTTTATCTAGGAATCTGTAAGCAAATTGAATAACTCTGTCAATAGGTTGTATGAGTCCGCGATAAATATTTAAACCAAGAAACTAAACTTTAGCTTGAAACAAGCTGCATTTGGAAGGTGAGGGGACAAGTCCATTATCTTTAACTGTTTTGAAGAACGATTTCAAATGTTTAATGTATTCTTCAATGGAATTGGAAAAAAAAATGAGAATATCATCAATGTAAACAACAACAAAATGACTGAAAGGATTCAAAATGTCATTGAGGATATTCTGAAATTCAGTAGGAGCATTTTTTAGGCCAAATGCCTGAACATTCCATTCATAATGGCCAAATGGGGTAGTGAAGGTTGTTTTGTATCTGTCATTGGGGTGAATGGCAACTTGCCAGAAACCAGATTTGAGATCAAATTTAATGAAGATAGTGGCATTGCTTAAACGGTTAATGAGGTCATCCTTATTAGGTAAAGGGTACCTAATCCATTCTAAGACCTTGTTTAATGGTTTGTAATTAATTACTAGATGAGGAACACCTCTTTCCTTTTTTGCTTCATTGTTAACATAAAAGGCGGGACATGACCAAGGGGATTTACTAGGTCTAATTAATCCTTTATTAAGGAGGTCATTAATTTCACTTTTGCATAACTCTATTTACTCGTGATTCATTTGTATAGGTCTGGCCTTAGTAGGAATAAAATGTTCTTTGAATTCCTTAGTATAAAGAAGCCTTACAATGTGCTTTTTCTGATGCCAAAAAACATTAGGAGAATCAGAACAAAGGTTGTCCTTTAAATAGGTATTTAATTCTTCTATTTTTTCTTGAACTTCTTTATTCTGCAGTTGTTTTTCAATTCGTTTGTACTTAATTTCTTCCTTTAAGAAATTCAAATGGGTGTATTTACAATTTAATAAATTTAATGATTTGGAAATAGATTCTTCTTGAATAAATTTTAAATCTCTTTCTTTAGGTTTAATAAGGAATTTAAATGTTATTCTTTTTCTAAATGTTTACAACTTAATCCTTCATTCTTTGGTAGTAAAAGGGTATAATAAATATATAAATGGTAACCTAAGATGATCTTATCGGTAAGATTATGGATTAAAACAAATGATGTTTTAAAACACATATATTATCTTGACAGATATGAACCTTAGGCAGTTTATATTTTATTTCCATTTGACTTCTGATTTAATTTAATTTAATTTTTCATTAGTTTTCTTATAGAATTTAGTTGGGATTAGACCTTCTTGGATACAATTAAGATCTGCGCCAGTGTCCACTAGGGCAGGAAGTTGTATCGAAAAGGTTTTATCAACAACTAAATTAATAGAGATATACCATTTTTGAATGGTGATATCTTTAATTCGTTTAAGAGAAAGACCTTGGACAAAGAGATCTGGCTCTTCTTTTGTTCCTGATGATTCAGGCTCATCGTGATCTTCATCACTAGAGGAGGAATCATGGACTTGAAGATCATATTTTTTGTCATCAAACTCTTTTCTTAAATTAGAAACTTCCAATTTTAAGTTAGAAATTTCTCTTTTCAATTTATTAACTTCTTGATTTAACTCTGGAAGGGTAACTTCTTTAATTGGAGTTTTAAATCTTTCAAGAGTTTTATTAAGACTAAATATTGGTTTTTCTTTGGCTTTAATAATTTTGTCTTTAACTCTATTATCTTTGGTTAATAAATCTTTTAATTGTTTAGTGTATTGAGATTTTAACTTCGGGGATCGAAAATCTTACTAATTAAATCAATTAGCAAAGAACTTTCTTTCATCTTTTAGTGATTACATTAACTTGTTTATTGCAACACTTCTCGTTGCAATTGTTAGTACAAATAGTGACTTCGTCATTATCACTACCTATTTAAGTGGTTACTAAATCTTTATTATTAGAGGAATAAGGAATGTCAGAACCTTCATCATTACTGACGTTGTTCTCTATTCTCATTAATTCTAATAGTTGTTCAGTATCTTCACTTGAAATATTTAATTGAGATAATTTCTTTTTAATTTTGCACTCATTTTGTAGTGCCCTTTCTGCCCACAATTATGGCAAATATTTTACTTTTATCAAATTTTTTAGACCCTTTATTGTATTTTTTATTCGTTGGTTTGGGTTTATTATAATATTCATCTTGATTTTTATCTTTTTTATATTTGCGTTTTTTGTTTATAGCGTTTGTGACTTCTATGATGATCAATATGTTTATGTACATTGCTTTCTTACTAGAGGAGCAACCGGTGGTAAACCATATTGTTCACAGAAGGTTCCTAACTCATACTTAGCTTTTTTCTTGTCTTTACTAGCTTGCTTGGCTAATTTAAAATCAATACACATTTTTAATCCAATTTTTTGAATATAATTGATTATGTCACCGTAAGTTAGGTTATCATAATCAATATATCCTAAATTTTTGCTTAGCTCTTCTCAAACTTTATGAGCGAATAATGAAGGTAAACCATTGACGAATTTTTCTTTCCAGAATGGTTTATTGCTATCATTTCGCATCATAACTCGAGAGGTAAATACATCTTTGTACCATCTTAAATCGCTTAGAGTGGGACAAGTGAGATTACTTAGCTGATCGTGGATTCTCTCAGTAATATTACTGGGAGTGCCAACAAAATGTTTAATTATGGTAAATATTAAAGTATTGACTCCATCAGGCGGACCAACGCCAACATCTTCATCAAAGATGGGGTTGCCGTCATCATCTAACTGGATAGCGTGAATTATTGATAATCTAGTATCTTCAGTGAGATATTTTTCCCACCAAGATCTGAGAATACCAGTGAATCCACTAGCTATTAACTCAACAATATCTTGCTGAGTCAAATTGTTGAATTTAGTTATATAGCTATTTGCTACCATAGACATGTGATTTAACTTGTTTAAAATCTCTTGTTCACTGAAACCATCTATGTTCCATTCATAAATTTTATTAGACGAAACAGAGAATTGTTTATCTAGATTTCTCTCTTCGAATTGTAGATTTGGAGGAGTAGGTCTAGAATACCAATTCCTGGTTATACTAGCATTTTTAACTATTAATTTATTTAACTGATCATTAAAATCTGGGACTCAAGAAGTATCAGAATGATCTGACTTGCTATTGCTTTCATTATCGGTTTCAACTTGATCAATGATTGCTATAGTCCACTTGATTCAGGCTCAGTTTTTAATTTTTTAAATAACTTATCAATAGCTCGAGTGAGTTCACCATCTTTATTAGGTAAACCTAATTTACTTCTATTTTCTGGTAATTTTAATAAAGGGTGTTCAATTTTTGAATCGGGTTTTTTAACAGTGGTTTCTTCGAATTTTTCTTTAATCCTATCTAGCTGTCTTCATACCGTTGCTAGATATTGGTTACTGAAATTTAATTGTTAATATTTTTTTTATCATCTTTATTACCATCCGAAATTTTAAAAGGACTGGCAACAACAGATGTATTTTTAACTAGAAGTAGGACCGTTTCTAGCTGGGGATGACTAGAAGAGACCTTTGATTTATCTTCTTTAATCCATTGGGTTTTAGTTATAACATTATATTTACCTTGATATTGATCATACCAGTCGTAAAAGGTAATGTTTATTTTTTCATTATTAATGAATCGTTTCCATCTATTAACAATTTTATCGCGCTCTTTTTCTGTTGAATGATCAGACCTAAATAAATGTCTTTTTTCTTTATTAAATTTGGAATTAATATCTTTTACAAGATTGTCCCAATCTAACTTGAAATCTTTTTTAATAACTCTTAATTGAATATATATATATATATATATATATATATATATATATATATAAGCGATATAAATATAGGATATTATATCGAGGCTCAATCAAACAAAGTTTGATGGGTATAATATATATATATATATATAAGTATTTATATATATGAAAGTAGTAAACGCTCCGGATATAAATCCAGGCTCATCGAGCGAGTCCTAAAAGCAGTTTATATATAAGTATATATATATATATATATATATATATATATATATATATATATATATATATAAGAAATAAATGCTCAGGATGTAAATCCGAGGCTCATAGAAACGAGTTCGACCACATTTTATATATAAGTATATATATAAAAGCAATAAACGCTTCAGACGTGAGTCCAGGCTCAATCGAGGCATAACTCGATAATATTAGTCCATATATATATATATATATATATATATATATAAAATGAAATAAAAGTCACGGACCGAAGTTCGGGCATACACACGCAACACGACTCTCAATGTGAAGAACGGTGTGTGCCAAAATGTGGAGAAAAGGCTTTGAAAGGTGTAAGAAGGCTTACAATGGACTGCCAATTAAAGAAGACTTCTATAGCTTTAAATGGATGAAAACTCAGTTTCTACCGTTAAAAATATAATAATATATAAGCTCACAAGTGTTTAAAATGAGAAATCACTCAATTTATAGTGTGTACAGAGCAAATTGGACAGGGCTTCCTTGCTGTTTTCACTTTCAAAATGGCCACCCCAAGCCCTCTATTTATAGAGGGGGCCTTGAGTTCACTGCTTGGTTGCTGAAATGCCCCGGCTCTGTGGGTCCCACCGTCTCAAAATAAGTGCATGCATGCAACATGTTGTCCGCTCAAAATTTTAGAACTTCAATCTGGGCCTCCGATTGAGGTGTATAAGACCTTTTACGGAGTTCCGTTGTCGAGAGCTACACAAATTACATGGGATTAGAGGTTGTAAGAAGTCAGGAAGATGGGACCATGCCCTTGGTCTTCAAGCTTTAAATTCCACCCGGTGTGCTGTCTTGGGTAGTAGTCACTCGGGATTATAGCTATTTGGTTCTTGTAGGACACTGGTGTGTAGAATATATGTTGAAATGTGTTCAGATAGCGCGCATGTGGGATCGAGGTGGCAAAATGATTATTTTTCCCCTCACCGGGGTTATCTCCGATTTGGGCTGATAAAGTAGTCGTTGCTCAGTGTTATCTCTGAGATTGAGCTGCTGCAAGTACTGAATGTCCTCAAGGTTGCCATTGAGGTGTGCTTGACCTCCCGGGGTTATCTCCAGGTTTGGGACTGAGTGCCTCGGGGTTATCTCCGTGGTTGAAGCTGATCGCTGGGGGTTGAAACGAGCTTTTTCGGGGTTATCTCTGGAACTGCAACTGGATCCCTCAGGGTTATCTCTGAGGTTGAAACTAAAACTCCCGGTGTTGTTTCTGGGATTGAATATCTCAGGGTTATCTCCGAGATTGAAAAGAATTATCTGGTGGGATTTCTGGAACTAGAGTTGTTTTGTCCTCCAGGGTTATCTCTGAAAGACGATTCTGCCCTCCTGCAATGTTAGTAACAGGAATGAAAAATTTTATGTGTCTACAACAGGATGAACCATAGAGCCTTGTGGAAGAGACAATTTTTAAGCTACCTTACCCACCTTTTTTATCACCTAGTATGGGCCAAAATATTTAGAAACAGAAGATTTTTATAGGGTTGCAAACGCAGGTACACCAATCACCAATTTCAAATTCTCTCTCAGTCCTGTGTGAAGGTCAACATAGTGTTTGTACCTTTATTGGACCTGTTGAAGAGATTCTTTTTGTAGCTTGTTCAGTAGGTTCGTTCCTTGGAAGAAGGATGCCACAACTTTTACATTGGTAACTTCAGTGTTTGGGATATTCATTGCTTTGGATTTGGTGCCATATAGAGCCTCATAAGGAGTCATCTTGATAGAGCTATGTAGGGAATTGTTGTACCACCATTCTACAACAAGCAACCATTTAGTCTAATTATGTGGTCTATGATTGGTCATGGCCCTAAGATAAGACTCCAAATATCTGTTAACCCGTTCAGCTTTCCCATCACTCTCAGAATGATAGGTCGCACTATAATGTAACTAAGCAACCGTGAGACTAAAAATTTCATGCCAAAATCCACTAACAAAGAGTTTTTCCCTGTCGCTCACAATGCTCCTAGGCAGTCCATGAAGTTTGTAGATGGTTTCAAAAAATATTCCAGCCAACTCCTTAGTTGTAATAGGGTGAGAAAGTGAAATAAAGTGACTGTATTTGGAGAACCTGTCTACCACCACCCAGATGATATCTTTTCTAGTTTACTTGGGTAACCCCTCTATAAAATCCATAGAGATATTCTCCCAAATTTTATTAGGAATGGGCAAGGGTTGTAGTAACCTTGGGTAAGGAACATTTTCAGCCTTGCTTCTTTGACAAATATACATAGTGGCTCACATTTTTTTGTAAGTTAGGCCAAACAAAAAACAAAAAATTATTTAATCTTGTGGTGAGTTAAATCCCTGCCCGAATGTCCTCTAAAACCTGTATCATGTTGTTTTGCCATTAATTTATCCCTGAAACCTCCTACAGTGCCAATATAAATTTGATTCCCTTTTCTAATCACCCATTTGTGGTAAGATTATTTCTCAGGACCTATACCACCATTTGTGAGCCCTTCAATAATCTTCTGAGCTTCCAAATCTTCATTGTAGCTATTAGTGACATTTGTTAACCATCCAGGCAGCTGAACTGATATCGTTCGGAGTTGTATCTTATTAGCATGTACTTTAGAGAGAGAGAATTTTCCGCCTTATTTTCCACCCCTTGTTTATACTGTATCTCATAGTCTAGCCCCATCTGTAAGACCCCAACTTTTATGAATAAAAATGAATTTTCTATAAATATCATTTTTGAATATTATGGAATAAATTTGATATAATGTTATAGTTGTGGGTAATATTTATAAATTTTGCAAAATACATGAAGTTGTTTATAATATTCGATTGGTGGGGGAATATTAAATGCGATGACACAATCATTGGTGGACCCCACAATGTAATTATTATCGGATTGAGAAAGCGACAAAAATATTTTTATGAAAATAACGACGGAAGTTTTACCGTTGATCTTGTTGAACTACTTTCGGTAGTAAAAAAGTACATTAATACGGCGTGGTTGCATTGTAGCGCACGCGGTATTGATTATTAATGCTTATGTGAGAAGTCACTCGGTTTGATTCAATTATTGTCGATATTTTATATGTTATTAAATCAATAATTGAGATAACGAAGTTGTTAATATTATTATTTGCATTATTAACGATGTCAGAAGTTACGCCAAGGAGAGGTTTGGTCACCTAATTGCGCCGCCAATAGGGAGAAATCCTTATTGAAAGCCCCTCTTTCACAGGAATGACACAGTGGAATTAATGGTGTGAATAATAATAATGATGATGAAGTTTTGTTTTATTAGTATTATTAACGTAATAAAATGCAGAAAAACTTTTATATAAAACAGAATACTTTTATAAAGTTATTAGTTTTATTAGGCTAATAGTAAAATCTTTTATATAAAATAGAATACTTTTATAAAGTTATCTTGCATTTTATTAGACAATAATTAGAATATATTATATTTTATTATGCATAGTATTTGCATAGTACTGCGTAGTGTTTGCATAGTAAAATCTTTTTAAAAGTTATTCATTTTATTAGATTATAAATAGAATATATTATATTTTATTTAAAAGATTTTGCTTTAAATATGGATCGTCCGATTAAAAGTAAATCAATACGACCGTTCATGGATTGAATTCTTATTCATTCCATTCTTACATAAATAGAAGCTCATTCATTCATTATTTCTTACGAATTCAATTGAAACTCTAGAGAAACGTAAAGAGAACTCTTACGCTATAATCTTGGCGTTTAAGAAAGCTTTGAGAATAATACAAGTTTCTTCAAGTATATCCCCCCTACCGTCAAGTACTTTTCTTTATAAGGTAAGGGTATTATTTCTTTTGTATTCATGAAGAGAACTTCATTATTCCATCTTTATTATTACATTGGAATAACTCATGTCACTGTGAGCTACCTATACTTGGTGAAATTCTTACGTATTCCATTCTTTATTATTACATTGGAATATCCCACATGCATGCGTTTGTGGGGACACGGATTCTATCTTTATTATTCATTTGGAATATCCCATATGCATTTTATCTTTGGACCTAATTCCGTCTTTATTATTACTTGGAACATCCTGCATGCGATTGTGAATTTCACTAACTTTAGTTCCGTTATTTAGTATTCTGTTGGAATAACTTTTATGCATGCACAGCATCTAGCATGCATGGTGATTTACGTTGTTATTCTATTCTTTATTATTACATTGGAACATCCAGCCGGTCTTGAATTTACTTTGACTGACTTTTCCGTTATTTATTATTATGTTGGACTAACTTTTATACTGTGCAATCTTTGCATGCATGGTGATTTCTTTTATTATTCCATTCTTTATTATACTCAGTTGGATAAAGTTTTGACTTCTATACTCCATTAAATTAGTGGAATATCCTTGATATTTGCGCTTCATCCAATATCTTTTCATGGAAATATTCTTCTGACCATTCTTGAATTTTACTCTACAAAGAAGTATCATGTTGACAATTTGGACTTATTAGTTCCTGAATAAATTAATTCTTGAACTTGTTTTATTGAATTCTTATATCATTGTCATCATCCTCATGTTTATATTTTTTTTGAAAGTCATATGTGGCTTGTAGTGCATGGATGGACTTGGTATGATTATGACCAGGGATTATTCAGTGTAATCATGACCGTAATGTTACAAATGATGTGGTAAAAGTCCTCATTGGTCCGTAGTGCATTGATGGACAGTTGTTGGCATGATTATGACCATTGATGAATACACAAATATCCTTGGCCCGTAGTGCATGGATAATTTGTGGTCGTGACCCTAATGAATATCCTTGGTAGTAGTGCGAGGGGATGATATGGATTATTTATTAAAATTTGAGTCTCGTGATAAAAGTGATGAAAAACCTTTTTAAATCATAAAAGATAGTAGATTTTATTCTCTACTTGACTCTTTTAATGGATTGCATGTTCCGCTGCAGTTAAACTTGATGTCTATTGTATTTTATCAGTTTAACACTATTGAGGACTAATGATAATTTATTCTACATTATCTTAGTCATAATATTTCTTATTGGGCTAGTTGAGCTCACCCTTTCTTTCCTTTATTCTCTTGAGAAAATGAGAGCGTGGTGGGACTAGTCGGGGAGCGGGTGATGGTCAGAGATGGTGTCTTAGTAGTCCTCACTATTCATTAAATAGAGTGATAATAAATGTAATGAGGACTAAATTGAGTGTGGATATTGTCTAGATGACAATATTTGTATTAAAACTCACAACATGTATTTTGTAAGTATTTTACACACATCGTTGTATAATCAAGTTGTATTTGAATTTAGTACCATGTATTTGCCGACTCAAGATGGGTGATGTATACCTATTTTGGGGGTGTCACACCATCAACTTGGAAAGCCATTTTTGCTGCAAATGAGTTATAATTCTCTGATCAAAAAGAAATTTAAGACTCTTTTGATCAGTTTTGATGATGAAATGTTTCCCATGTAGGTAAAAGTGACACCTATCCAAAGCCATCACTAATGCCAACAAATCTTTTTCATAAGCTGAAAATCCCAAATGAATCTGGTTGAGTCCCTTGCTAAGATAGGCAATAGGTTAGCCCTGTTGCATCAAAACTGCTCCTATCCCTGTGTTGTTAGTGTCCGTCTCAATAATAAAATGTTTGGATAAGTCGGGCATTGCAAGAACTGGGGTTGTACTCATAACTCTTCTAAGTTCTTCAAATGCTGCATGTGCCCAATCATCCTATTAGAATGAGTTTTTCAAGGGTCTGTTAATGTCTCCATAACCTCTAACAAATCCCTTGTAATAACTAATGAGTCCCAAAAACCCCCGAAGTTGCTTAATGGAAGTCGAGATTGACCATTTTACCATAAGTTCAATTTTCTTAGGGTCAGCCTTATCCCCTTCTCCCGTAATTATATGCCCAATGTACTTTAACTAGTTTTGCCTAAATGAACACTTGCTCTTCTTTGCGAACAGTTGGTTATTTCTCAACACCTTTAGCACATTTCTGAGATGTACTACATGAGCCTCCAATATAGGGCTATAAACCAGGATATAGTCAAAAAATACCAACACTGTTTTCCTTTAAAAATCTGTAAAAACCTCGTTCATCAATGCTTGAAATAAAGTTGGTACATTCGTTAACTCGAAAGACATGACCTTGAACTCAAAGTGCCCATGATGAGTCCTAAAAGCATTTTTTGGAACATACTTTGACGCTACTCTAATTTGGTGGTAACTAGCCCTCAAGACAATCTTAGTATACCACTTTTCCCCATGTAATTCATCCTAGAGTTCCTCAATAACAGGAATGGGAATTTTATCCTTGATAGTGAGCTCATTCAGTCTCCGGTAATCCACATACAACCTCTATGAACCATCTTTCTTACGAACCATCAAAATTACAGTAACAAATGGTGAATTGATATCTTGTATGATGCTATCTTTTAACATTTCCTTTACCTGCCTTTCAATCTCAATTTTCTGATCATAGGGCACCCTATAAGGTCTCAAACTCATTGTAGAATCTTTATCTTTCAAAGGAATCTTTTGATCAAGTCTCCTTTTTAGTGGAAGCTCTTTTGGTTCATGAAATACATTGGTGAATTCCTCTAGAATCTCATTAATAATTGGGGGGGCGGGGTGTCTTCTTGTGCTGCATTCCCATCCATAAGTAGCAAGTATCCCATCATAACTTTGGTCATTTTTTTAAACATTTTTCCCAAGCCTTTAGCAGTAATCATTCTCAGCTCTCCATCCTCCCTTATGCCTTTAAGAGTAACCTTCCTCTTACCTTTTGCGATGATCAACTGTAGCTTGTGGAAGTCAAAGGTCATAGGGTTATATTGTTTTAGCCATTCAACACCTAAAACAACATTACAACCTCCTAAAGAAAATATCCTCATTCATTAGTTGAATTGTTTTCCCTACATAACCCATTTGAAATTACCAAATTTACTATCACTCATCAACTTGTTCCCATCTGCTATAGCCACGGATAATGGGATTGTAGGTTCCACTTGACAATCCAACATCCCAGTAGTGTCTTGATCTAAGAAATTGTGGGTAGATCCACTATCAATAAGTATGATAATAACTTGTCTGCCTACCATTCCTTTGAGATTGAGAGTGTTGTGAATTACACTACTAAATAGTGAATGGACTGAAATTTCTATCCCATCTTCCATCAAAGTTTCTTCTATAATGTCCTCCATTTTAATTTCATCCCGTACATCGTCTTCATCCTCCCCATGAACTATATATATTTTAGTTGTGCACTTGTGACCTGGAGTGAATTTTTCATCGTAATAAAAGCATAATCCCTTCCTTCTCTTCTCATTGACCTCATTAATGGATAATTTTGGTTTTTTCATTGATGGGGTATTGACGTTGTTCTGGGAATTAGTAGTGGTTGATTTATAGTAATTGGAATGATTTTTTGACTGTGTAGGTGTGACCTTAGAATTATGATTGTATCTAGAATTGGTGAGGGTAAGATGATTGGGTTGAGAGATGAGTCATGGCTTGCCTAGGAGAAGGTTTGTAGAGCTGATATTTATTGATGACATTTGCTTCTTCATGTTTAGCCAAAAGTATAACATTAGACAACAACCTTAGTTTGAAAGGCCGAACAGGATCCCTTAAGCTTTCTTGGAGACTGTGACGCCCCCAAAATAGGTATACATCACCCATCTTGGGTCGCCAGATACATGGCACA
The DNA here is from genome assembly GCA_020205605.1 of Panax ginseng. Lineage (NCBI taxonomy): Eukaryota > Viridiplantae > Streptophyta > Magnoliopsida > Apiales > Araliaceae > Panax > Panax ginseng. The sequence continues at coordinate 83,297,909 of CM035139.1, read as the reverse complement.
TAATACAACTATAACTTAATTATACAATTGTCATGTAGAATACGACAAAATATAAGCTGTGAGTTTTAATACAAATATTGTCTCCTAGACAATATCCAAACTAAAATTCAATCTTATTACAATTATTATCACATTATTTCACAGAATAGTGAGGACTACTAAAACAACCATCTAGACCGTCAATCCATTCCCCGACTAGTCCCAGCTATATTCTCATTTCCTGAAGAGAATAATAAAAAGAAAAGCAGTGAGCTCAACTAGCCCGATGAAATATTATGACTAAGATAATGCAGAATAAATTATCGTTAGCCTTCAACAGTATAACACCTGATAAAATACAATAGACAACAAGTTTTAGATCAACAACTGCAGCGGAATAAGCAATCCATTAGAAGAGTCAAGTAGAGCATGATATCTACTATCTTCTATGATTTAAAAGTTTACCATCAATTTTATTGATTAGACTCAACTTAATAAATAATCCACATCACTGAATTATCCATGCATTACGGGCCAAAGATATTCATTAGTATCACGACCACGAATTATTCATGCACTACGGGCCAAGGATATTCGTGTTTTCACCAATGGTCATGAACATGCCAAACAATAATTCATCTTTGCACCCTTGGTAGAGAGAACGCATGGTCATGATCATACTCAATAACCGTCATTTGAGACTTCATTTCGATAAATAATCCACATCATTTGTAACATTACGGTCATGATTATATTGAATAATCCTTGGTCATAATCATACCAATCAACAGTCCATCTATGCACTACGGCCAAAGATGACTTTCATCACAATATAAGCATAAGGATGATGACAATGATATAAGAATTCAATTAAATGAAAGCAAGGATAAATTTTAAAGATTTATAATTTAATTTATCCAGAATTCAATAATATCTAAATTGTCAACATGATACTGCTTTGTGGAGTAAAATTCAAGAATAATATTGTATCAAAAAATGATTTGGACCGGAAAAGAAATCAATTTTTGTCATGAATAGTACTCCGGATGAATAGTAGCTGAGTGAATAGTACCCTATGAATAGTACTTCATGAATAGTACTTTGTGAATAATACTTTGTGAATAGTACTTTTTGAATAGTACTTTATAAATAGTACCATATTTATGAATAGTACTCTGTGAATAGTACCGTACATATGAATAGTGTCGTATAAATGAATAGTACTCATAAATAGTACTCCGGCATGAAAAGCTTAAAATTTAACAAGAATGTTCTGAAAAATAACCTTGTGAAACGATACTAGATGAAGCGTAAATTTCAAGGATATTCTACTAATTTCACGGAGTATAGAAGCAATACTTCAACAAAATGAGTGTAAAATTAGGGATACGAAATGAAATAATATTACTTACATACTACAGAGTATGAAAAAAAAATATTATTTCATACGAATATTGAACAAAAATAATATCCCTTACGAATACGAAAGAAATAATACCCCTTACCTTAGTAGAAGACTGGATACTGTAATAGTGAAGTAGCAGAATACTCTTCTTCTTTCTCTCTATAGCTTCTCTTTCTATAATTGCTTTTGTGAGTCTTAGTGAATTGGTGAGAATGAAAGAAGAATGAGCTTCTATTTATAGGAAAATATATTTTCAATAATTGCACGTTTTGGGACTCGAATTATTACAGTATAGTACCTTCATCTTTTCCTCTATTTTTAATTTAGTCCTACAAGTATTATCAAACTTGCACTACCTCCCCTAATAGTACATGCATGTGAATCAATAGTACATGCATGTGAATCAATAGTTCCATTCATGTGAACAAATAGTTATATGCATGCGAACTAATAGCAATTAATTGCTCATTTATCTGATTAAATGCCCGTTTGGTCAATAAAACCAGCCAATCACAAAAATACCTCCTTTGAGGGTAATTGGGTCACGTAAGAATTAAAGAAAACTGAATGAACAAACATCTTTAATCAACACAAACTTATTCATCATTAATATTATAACTCACAATATTTAACAACGGATCATTCCGGGGAAAGAGGGGCTTTCAGATAAGGATTTCTCCTATTGGTAGCGGCCTTGATTAGGTGACCAAACCCCTTTCCTCGTGAACTTTCTAGACATAATCAATAATGCAAATAATAATATGAATAAATTTGTCATCTCAATTATTGATTTAATAATATAAAATATTATGCGGATGATCTTATGACAATAATTGAATCAATAATATGAGAGATATTATCACGTGAATCTCAATAGCAATAATTGAGTATAAGCGAGTGACTTCTCACGTAAACATCAATAATCAAAGATACTATACAATACCGTGTGCTACTATGCAACCACACATATTATTGTACTTTTACCATCGGGTATTTCAACAGTTAACGGTAAAACTTTCGACGTTATTTTCATAAAAAGTTATTTTTGTCGTTTTCTCATTCCGATAGTAATTCCATTGTGGGGTCCACCAATGATTATGCCGTCGTACGAATATTCCCTGATAAAATGAATATTCCCCGACCAATCGAATATTTTATGACAACTTGCATACTTTGCAAAATTTATAAATACTACCCACAACTATAACATTATATAAAATCCACACCTTAATATTAAAAAAATATTTCGAGAAATTAAATTTTTATTCATAAAATTTGGAGTTTTACAGAGACGACTAATGAAACTTGAAATAAAGTATTGTGATAACCCAAAAATTTATAAGACTTGTAAATAAGATCTCGAATAATTAAATAAAGGTTTAAATAATAAAACCAAGATTTGAAAATAAGGAATGATTAAATTTTTTAAAAAAAGAATCTATATGATTGTGTAAATTTTTAGTAGTAACTAAACTAGAATGTTATGGTAGTAGTGATTCAAGGATGGAGTCCGTGTAAGTAGGAAAGAATGTAATAACTGTAAGCATAAAAAAAGAGATGATGTTCAAAGTAAGTGGGACCAAAATGAGTTAGGTAGTTAACCTAATTTACGAGCCTAAATGTGTGGTCAAAAGAGAAGGATTATTAAAGCCATAACTCAAGACTATGACAAGCCCTAACTAACTTGGTAGGAGATCCAAGACCATGGCTCAAAATGAGAATGATGATATAAGTTAGTGAATAGTAGAATGAGGTTATAGATGAAGAATTTTGTGACCAATTTATAAATAGGATGTGTATGAGAATTTAAATAACCTAAGTTTTATGTATATTTGAGAATCCTAGTATTTAAATTACATACTAGTGGACTAGCCTAAAAGATTTAATTTAATATCTTAATTTATTTAATAACTTAACATATTTTATAGCAAGTCTAATTGGGTTATGTAAGACCCCAACTTTTATGAATAAAGAATAATTTTCTCTAAATATCATTTTGAATATTATGGTGTGGATTTGATATAATGTTATAGTTATGGATAATATTTATAAATTTTATAAAGTAAGCAAGTTGTCATAAAATATTCGATTGGTTGGGGAATATTCGTTTTATCAGGGAATATTCGTACGACGACACAATCATTGGTGGAACCCACAACAGAATTATTTTCGGAGTTAGAAAATGACAGAAATAAATTTTATAAAAATAACGGCGAATGTTTTACCGTTAACTGTTGAAATACCCGGTAATAAAAGTATAGTAATACTCGTGGTTGCATAGTAGCACACGTTATTATACAATATCTATTGATGCTTACGTGAGAAGTCACTCAGTTTTGTTCAATTATTGCCACAGTAATTGCTGCATAGTATCTCACGTTATTCATTCAATTATTGTCACAATATTTTATATTATTAAATCAATAATTGAGATGACAAAGTTATTCATATTATTATTTGCATTATTGATGAAGTCTAGAAAGTTCTTTCGAGGAAAGGGGTTTGGTCACTTGATTACGCGCCAATAAGGAGAAATCCTTATCGGAAAGCCCCCTCTTTCTTGGGAATGATTTGGTTGTTAATGTTGTGATGTATAATATTAATGATGAATGTTATTAAAAATGTGTTTTGTGAAGCCAAGTGAATTGAGATAAATAGAGGAGATTTTTATGAAGTATTTGTTGTAAATTTTAATTATTATATGGACCACCACTTACTCATTTTTCAAAATAATTGTTAGAAAGTTATCGGTATATATATATATATATATATATATATATAGGTTTTATTTTTTTATGAAAAATAGAATATATTATATTTTATTATGCATAATATTTGCATAAGTAATCTACGTAGTAAAATCGGAAAATTTAAATCAAATCCATGATTGTCCTTTGTCGTCAAAGTGATTTTTCCTTTACTATGCATCTAAATAGTATCCTTCCATGCTCCTATAAATAGGATGCTTAGTTTAGAATTGAAAATCACACCAGAATCAGAGAATTCTTCTTCTATAATATTGAGCGTATTTCTTTCGAGTTTTAGGAAGATTTGAGTGTAGAAAATAGTATAAGTTTTTTTCAGGAATATCTTCGCCTTACCAGTCGGAATACTCTTCTTTTTAAGTTAAGAGATATTGTTTTTGTTCAATATTCATATGAAAAAATATTTTCTTCCATACTCTGTAGTATATAAGTAATATTATTTTGTTTCAGATTCTGAATTCTACACTCATTTTGTTAAGTATTGCTTTTATACTCCTTAAACTTAGTAGAATATCCTTGAAATTTGCGCTTCATCTAATATCTTTTCATAGAAATATTATCCTGAGCATTCTTGATAATTTTTAATATTTTTATGCCGGGGTACTATTCTCGAAATACTATTCACTCAGGTACTATTCACCTGGGGTACTATTTATGACAAAAATTAATTTCTTTTCGGTCCAAATCATTTTTGATAGAATATTATTCTTGAATTTTACTCCACAAAACAGTATCATATTGACAATTTGAACATTATTGAATTCTGGATAAATTAAATTATAAATCTTTAAAATTTATCCTTGCTCTCATTTAATTGAATTCTTATATCACTGTAATCATCCTCATGCTTATATTGTGATGAAAGTCATCTTTGATCCGTAATGCATAGATGGACTGTTGATTGGTATGATTATGACCAGGGATTATTCTGTATAATCATGACCATTGGTGATAACACGAATATCCTTAGCCCGTAGTGCATGGATAATTCGTGGATGTGATACTAATGAATATCCTTGGCCTATAGTGCATGGATAATTCAGTGATGTGGATTATTTATTAAGCTGAGTCTCAGTGATAAAATTGATGATAAACTCTTTAAATCATAGAAGATAGTAGATATCATGCTCTACTTGATTCTTCTAATAGATTGCTTGTTCCGCTGCAGTTAAACTTGTTGTTTATTGTATTCTATCAGTTTAATACTGTTGAAGGCTAACGATAATTTATTCTGCATTATCTTAGTCATAATATTTTTTACTGAGCTAGTTGAGCTCACCCTTTTGCTTTCATTGTTCTCTTCAGGAAATGAGAACGTAGCCAGGACTAGTCGGGGAATGGAGTGACGGTCCGAGATGGTGGCTGTAATAGTCCTCACTATTTTATAAAATAGTGTGATAATAATTGTAATAAGGACTCCATTTGAGTTTGGATATTGTCTAGAAGACAATATTCGTGTTGAAACTCTCAGCTTATGTTACACGACAATTGTATAATTAAGTTGTATTTATATTCTGTACCATGTATTTGGCGACTCAGAATGGGTGATGTATACCTATTTTGGGGGCGTCACATTATATATAACTTGAAGTTTCCATAGAAACGTAATGTTACTATTGTCAACTGCATAACTTGAAGTTTCCAAAGAAACGTAATGTTACTATTGTCAGCTATTGAACTTACCACTATTTTATGTTGATACTCAGAGAGCAAGTAGGGGAAGACCTATTAAGTGGAAACATAGACATCTGCTTATATTTAAATTTTTTTCCTAATAGGTATAGAAGTAGGGCCAAATATGTAAGTTAATAAGCTTAAGGGGGCATATTAATGGAAGGGTTAAACTTAGAAAAGTCAAAATAAAATCCATAAATCAATTCTTAATTACTAAAGTCTAAATACAAGCACTAATGATTGAAATACAGAGTTATTACTTCTTCGCTTTTTCCCACTTTTCATTCTACACCTCTGAAGGTTACATCTTCTCTTTTTTCTTTCATACTCCTCCTGCTTCAGTGCTTCTAGTTGTTTCTCCTCCGCCTTAGCCCACTCCTTCTTGTTTAAGTTATTTTCTACTACATCTCCACTACGCGCCACACCTCTTATGCATATTAGAGTAATCAAACTTAAAAAGTAGCTAAATTAGGGATTTTTTGTTTGATAATTTAAAATTAGTAGTTTTTTTGAATTTGTTGTTGGTTTGGGACTTTTTATTAAACCTAATTCAATTTATTTGATATATTTATTATATTTTGGACTTAATAGGTTACTAATTAGGGCTTTTGTTGTTTGATAGTTTAAAATTTTACTATTACTAGATTATATATGTTTTCCCCTTCCTGGCTTCCTGTTTCAGTTTATAAATTACAAAGCGTATTCACCTAAAATCGCGTTGCTTGAACAATAATAACATTAAACATGTATATAACTATATAAGTTGAAACTTTATATTCTATTCAAATTTTATTATGGAAATTTTTATATTTGTATTATGAATCTATTTTCCTCCACTAGATTTTTGTTTCATTAATTTGTTCATATAATATTTATTGTAAACATTATTTGATAGATTTTACCTTTTCTAAAAGGAATAATATATATGTTGGTCGTTTTCACAATCAATATATGCGTGCAAGTATACACGATCAATAAGTAATAAAGTGAAAGTAGAGTATCGTTCCTACAAGGAATTATTAATAAAAATTACCAAATACTAAGTATTAATCAAATTAATTTTATTTAAACAATCAATTTAAGGTTTTGAATTAAATTATTTAATTAAACTAATTCTAATTACCACTAGTTAAAAATTAGATTATGGAGATTTAAGATCACAACTTTACTTATTGCTTTACTTAAATTACTACACTTCTTATCAATTATGATCACTATTTTGAATTATTAATCAAGAAAAAATAAATAAATATGATCATCTCTCAATGCATCATACTCAAATCAACTTAAATCCACAGATGATAGAATTAAGAAGAACACCCTAATTAACTAATTCACTAAATTTCTATGTGAATTACAAATAAAGAGAGTTTTAAGCACAATTTCTCTATCAAATTGCATGCGATGTATAGTTATATCTCTATCCTAGACATAAATAATGAATTCTAACGCCATGCAGAAAATACAATTACATGTTATTATGATCATATCTAAATCTATAATCCATCTCTCGAGTTCATATAGATTATCACGATACGTTTTAGCTAGACAATTAAACAATTAAGTCCAAATCACAATAGACAATCCCCAAAATAAATCACAATAATTAATAAAGAAGCATATTAAAATAAACTATGCAATAAGATCCATTGAAATATTAAACAAGAATTTAGTTCATATTTATTGAATTAATATCAAGAATCCACAACTAATAAACATTAAAAGATAAAAATAAGAGTAGAGAAAAGAATAAAATTTGTTGTCAGCGAATCTTATGCTCCCTCTTGTTTTAGCTCTTAATCTTCAATGGTCTCCAAGTTGCTTCATTCTCCAAATCTAATTTAAACTAGGTTTTTCCTAATATAATCTAATCTAATCTCCTTTTATCCTTGAGATTCTCCTCCCTTTATATTCATCTTCACGTGTCTTTTCGCCCTCCTTTAAGTCCTTGAAACCATCAGCCCAAGCAATCATTCTCTGTCTCAACTTCTGAAAATAGGTCTTTTTCTTCTCGACAAGCCCGTCCTGGCGGGGGTAACTTTTTAACTTGGCCCTGACGGGCTTTTTTTATACTAGGAATTTCCACCCCAACAGGCTTTCCAGACCAGAAATTATAGAAATGCTACTAAGCTCCATTTTTCATGTTTTGACCTTCCGAAACCGTTTCCTATAACACAAACACAAAAACAAGTAAAATGACATAAAAAATACTTAAAGTCAACAAAGAATTAAGCCTCAAAGATGTCCAAATCATAGGTATAAAACCCACTCATCAATATATAGAGGCATCACCGCATCAGGCATATGTTACAATTGTTAATTCAAATTTTGTTCTGCCTACTATGGTAATGTACTAATGTTAGTAGTAGAACTTTCTAATTACTAATTCTCAATTTTTTAAAAATGGTGTAACTATGTAAGGTACTAAGGTTCTTTCTTCTAATACAGATTTTACTGCACTGTAGGTCTATAGTTGACTATTCTCTAGTTATTAGTGTAACTGGTTACTAGTTTCTTATATTTTGAAATTAATTATATAAAGCATGCGAAGAAGAGCTATTCAAGTGGGCTAAAAGGATCAAACTTGCAATTCTTGACATTTATCCACGTGGGCATCATATTCACAAATTCATGGATTCTAATGGAGGAAGGTCAAGTATATGTGGGCCATGGTTTATAAGTATTACTTAGCATATTCAATTTTCTCACAATCTAATTCATGGAAGGAGCAATGCACGGATTCCAAAGTAACATTATGGCAAATTCATATTCAGCATATATATATGTTCAAGTGGGCCAAGGATTTATTTAATTAGCAGCCACGGTTTTTAGCAGCTTGCAAAGGAGTGATAAAATAAATATTAGCAAACGAGATCCATGCAAATTACTTGGTCATGCGAAAATCCGAACGCGAAAAGGAGTTTAACCACACGGCATATGGTGGTTTTTAATTCCAATTTCAAATCTGAATTTTTGATTCTAGAAGATTAGTTTTTATAATTCTATTGTAATTAGGATTTCTTTTGGACTAAGATTTATTTCCAAATTGAATTCTATTTCTTTATGGAAATTAGTGTAGTTTGTAATTCCTTTTAGGATTTGGATTTCTACTTCCCATAGGATTTAGGACTTTGTCTAGCACTATAAATAGAGGATGAGAGTCAGGGTTTTATTCATTCAACTATCAACTATCATCTATTAGAGTGCAGACTCAAGAGCATGTCAGGCTAGTTCTTTTCATTCAGTTCTAAAGGGAGGTAAAACCTTGTTACAAGTAATTGATTAATTGAGTATTATTATTTATTCCTTCTAGAGTGAAATTTCTTCTGATAATCCGTTTTCATTGATTGCATGCTAATTGATCTAATTAATTTGATATAGCCAATTGAGTTAGTTTGATCATTATCATAATAATTGTGGACAAGCTTTTGTTTATTGCTAAGATTATCAGAAAACAAGTTAAACAAATCGAGCTTATTTGTTTGTTGCTTGGATTAACCTAACTCTCTATTTCTTAATGCTTCTATCATATTTAATCTAGAGAGCTTATTCTAAGTTGTATGCTAGTTAGAATTTGGTGGAGAGCTTGTTTCATACAATGATAATCTAAGGAGAATTTCGGATAGCAGAGCTTATTGTTATCTAGGGCTAATAATTTCATTGAAGGAAAAATAATAATAACTTGATTAATTGATTATTGTACTTGGTGAAATTGAACTACAGAACTGAAGTTTTTACATATTTGGTTACTTTCATCATTAATTATTGTTCTCTTAGTTTAAAAATAATTTTCAAAAACCCCCATCTTTATTTTCTGTTGAAATAGTAGAATAATTCTAAAACAACTTTACTCTCCGTGGGATCGATCCTTACTTGCTACTGTGCTAATTATTATAATTTGTGAAGTGAAAGTGGGGTTAATTTAGGAGTGTCAACAACAGCTCCCATCAACCTTGGAAAATTTTTATAATTGTTGAATCACGTTTGAGACGCTTACTTCACAATCTCATAACTTATTCGTTATAACTCGGAACGAGGTCGTTCCAAAGTCATTCTCTTCCTTATCCTACGAACTTCAATTCCCCTCGGACAGAAATTCATTCTAAATCCTTTAACATACCATTCAATTGGCTTAATCTTCATCATTCGTTTATTTTTATTTTATTAACGTTCTTCGCTCATTCGTAATTCGGTCATCCGAACTCGGAACTTGTTTGTTCTTGAATCCACGACTCACGTTTTCTATGTTCTCTTACATTCTTATGAAACCCTACACATTCGGGTTCATTTACATACTTTCTACTTCTCGTTCATCTTTTATAAAATTTTCACCATAACTTCGTTATAGCTAAGTTTAATCTGTTCTTCATGAACATTTCTACCGTTCCTAACCAAGCAATAAGCAACTAACTTATACGCGATGGTTTTAAACTTGTCCATCAACAACAAATTATACTACAATAATTTTAAATTTGTCCATCAACAACGTTCTTCATATTCTTCGCGTTCTTCATTCGTTCTTCATTTTTAATCGATATTTTTATTATGATTTTACTTTCTCTTGGAATGGTGTTATAAACACCATTCCTTACTTATTTCACCGAATCGTTCATATAATTCATTCGGATCGTTCAAATTCATTACAAAACTCATACTTCCTTAAGAAATTTATAAACTAAACTTCTAATTCTTATTTCTTCATTTTTTCTCATGATTTCAACAATATGAAAATCATTCTTAACATCTTTTACTTCTATTCTCATTAAGTTATGTTTTGAACATATAAAACTTAAAGAAAATTTTACTTAAATTAGGTTTTGGATTACCTTTCTTCTTTATTTTTCTTTCTTTAGACAAAGCCAGCGATTTTCTAGCTTTTCTATTTCACGATCACCTTCAATCCGAGCATCCATGCTCTTTCTCTTCCTTCTTCTTCTCCAAGCTCTCAAGCTTTCTCTCTCTCTCAAAGTGTTGGTTGATTTTCAAAAAAAATCAACTAACACTTCTCTTATATAGATTTTTAAAGCTAGGGGCAAAATAGTCATTTTGCCCCTAAGGTTACTATTCACACCTCCTTACTAAACCTCCTTACTATTCACGAAGCTTCTCCTGAAAGCTTCGTGGTTTCATCTTTTGGGATTTGTCTGATAGTTTGAAAACTGCGATTCTCGGAATCCAAATATTTTTGGATATTTCGTCATTCTTTTACAGATTAACCTTTTACGCATTCTTCGGATCTCCGAAAAACTGAAAAACATGTTTTGACGTTAAGCGTTTTCCTTCACGTTTTCCCCTAACGTAGTTAAACGAATGAAAAGTACATAACAATACTTTTCGTCATTTTTATTTCGTCCGATTTCTGCTCGTTTTTCGAGAAAAACTTTTATCGGCTTACTTAACTTTTCACGATATATTATCATCAAATCTTTCGACAGAATGTCATTTCGACATATCGAACTCTTGGAAAGGATTAGGTTATTCAAACCCTAACCCTTAGGGTTTCGTCGGGTGAATAGTGCCTTTTTCGTCTTTTTCCTCAAAAATATTTTTGTTCCCAAATTTTTTTTATTTTCGTCTTGAAAATTCTTACTCGTTCAGTCTAGCTCGTAGCCAGAATTCTCTCGTATTCTAATCATCCTAGGTTCTAGAATGATTAATAATCACATAGCACAAAATATTATTAATAAAAAAATTCCTTTTTATTAATAAATAATTCTTTAAAATTAAATTCTGGAAAATCCGATTTTTCGAGTTGTCACAGAAGTGGTGACAACAAATGTAGAGGGAATCAACATGTCAGAAATGGTAACCACTTAGGTGGTAATCATGGTCAAGACAATAGAAGTGGAAATTTTAAGAAGAGAAGATTCAATAATGATGGAAAGATGTCAGCACCAGCAACCGTTGTTAAGAAAGGAGAACGACCACCAATCGTATGTTTCAAATGCGGAGGGGAAGGACACATCAGTCCAAACTGCACGATGCAGTCCAAAGCATGTTATAATTGCGGAAGAGAAGGTCACCTTGCTTGATTTTGTCATGTAGCGAAGCCAAGTCCAGTTGGGAAGGTGACACCAAATGCCGTCCCAGACAAGTCAAAGCCGGTACTTCAAGGGAGAGTGTTTGTCGTGACCTCCCAAAAAGTGAGAAACTCGAACGAAGTCATCACGGGTAAGCTAATCATAAACTCTAGCGAAGTCTATACCTTATTTGATACCGGTTCTACCCATTCTTTTATTTCTCCTACTTGCGCTCGACGTTTAAATTTAACTCCAGAGAAATTAAACTTTGACTTATCTAAGGAAACTCTGTTGGGAGAAACCTTCATTACATCCACTATTTATAAGTCTTGTTTGATTCAAATTGGCAACCGCTCGTTACCTGTCGATCTTATCTCTTTGAAAATACATGCATTTGATGTGATTTTAGGGATTGATTGGTTAACTACTCATCATGCTAAAATTGATTATTTTTGTAAGGTTGTTAGCTTTCATATTCTTAACCAACCTATTATGTGAATTCAAACAACCAAACCACTAAAGTCAATCACTGTCATATCAAGCCATAAAGCTATTCAGTTATTCAAAAATGGATGTCAAGCTTTCTTAGCCCATGTTACAGATTTAAACAAAAATACGTCAGATTTGAATGATATTCCTATTGTTAATAAATTTCCTGACGTATTCCCTGAAGAACTTCATGGCCTACCCCCGGAGCATGAAATCGAGTTTGGTATTGACCTTTAACCCGGTATAAAACACATTTCCAAAGCCCCATATCGAATGGCTCCTATTGAACTTCAGGAGTTAAAAACCCAATTAGAGGAATTTTTAGACATTGGTTTCATTCGTCCTAGTACGTCTCCTTGGGGTGCTCCTGTTCTATTCGTGAAGAAAAAAGATGGAAGTATGCAACTTTGTATTGACTATCAGGAGTTGAATCATGTCACCATCAAAAATAGGTACCCGTTGCCTCGCATTGATGACCTTTTTGACCAGTTTCAAGGCGTTAAATTCTTTTCAAATATCGATCTTCATTCCGGATATCATCAATTAAAGATTAAAACTGATGACATTCCAAAGATTGCTTTCAAAACTCGGTACAGGCATTTTGAATTCCTAGTCATGTCTTTTGGATTGACTAATGCTCCTGCTGCCTTTATGGATATCATGAACCTAGTATTCAAGGAATATTTGGATCATTTTGTGGTTGTCTTCATTGATGACATCCTCATATATTCCAAAAGTCGTGAAGATCATGAGCAACACAAGAGGCTGATACTCCAAAAGCTTCGTGAAAACAATTTATATACCAAGTTGAAGAAATGTGAGTTCTGGCTTCAGGAAGTAGTATTCATTGGGCACGTGATATCAAATCATGGAATATCTGTTGACCCAACAAAGATTGAAGCAATTCAAAGCTGGGAGCAACCTAAGTCAGTGACTGAAGTACGTAGCTTTCTGAGCTTAGCTGGTTATTATCGGAGATTCTTGGAAGGATTTTCTCGAATCGCTACTCCATTAACTCAGATGACTCGAAAAGATATAGAATTCGGTTGGAGTGAGGAATGTGAGAGGAGTTTTCAAGAACTCAAGACAAGACTCATTTCAGCACCTGTTCTGACAATACCATCTGGTTCGAAGGGATTTGTCATCTATAGCGATGCTTCAGGCAGAGGGTTAGGATGTATTCTCATGCAACATGGGAAAGTCATAGCTTATGCCTCATGATAACTCAAAGAATATAAGAGGAATTATCCTACTCATGATCTAGAGTTGGCAGCAGTCGTTTACACACTAAAGATCTGGAGGCATTACCTGTATGGGGAGAAAGTGGAGATCTATACGGATCGTAAAAGCCTCAAATATTTCTTCACCCAAAAGGAACTCAACATGCGACAATGGCATTGGCTCGAGCTATTGAAAGATTACGATCATACCATTCAATACCATCCTGAAAAAGCAAACGTGGTAGCTAACGCGTTGAGTAGAAGATCATATGCGGGTACGAGTGCGATATTGTCAACGCAAAGGCCCATTTGGTATGACTTGCAAAGGATGGAGATAGAGTTAAAGACTCCAGAAACCCACATGATGATGTCAAATATACGATTAAAACCAACTTTAATCCATAAAGTTAAAGCTTCTCAAGCTACAAACCTAGAGCTGATATGTATGAAGAAGAAAGTACAAGAAGGTGATATTCCGGAAGTAAGAATCGATGAAGAAGGAATACTTCGAGTTAACTCCAGACTTTGTGTTCCTAACGACTCTGACTTGAAGTATAAAATCATGATGGGAGAACCAAAATGTATTGTGATCTTTGACATATATTTTGGTGGAGCAATATGAAGAGAGAGATAGTGGAGTTTATCTCAAGGTGTATACCTTGTCAACGAGTCAAAGTGGAGCATCAAGTGCCAAAAGGTCCATTGAAACCACTTAAAATTCTAGAATGGAAGTGAGAGCACATTACCATGGATTTCGTTACTGTTCTTCCCAAGGTTTCTCAAGGTATAGATGCGATTTGGGTCATTATCGATAGACTAACCAAGTCTGCTCATTTCTTACCTATACGAGAAACTTATACACTTGAACGTCTTGCTCGTATATATATAAATGAGATTATAAGACTGCATGGTATGCCAGTATTCATAGTTTCTTATCGAGACCCAAGATTCACTTCACGATTTTGGATTAATTTGCAAAAAGCTATAGGCACGGATTTACGATTTAGTTCGGCATATCATCCTCAAACGGCCGGGCAGTCAGAGATGACTATTCAAACTCTTGAAGATCTATTAAGACTTTGTGTCCTTGACTTCAAAGGAAGTTGGGACAAGTTCTTGCCATTAGTGGAATTTTCCTATAACAACAGTTATTAAGGAAGTATATGACTCCATTCGAGGCATTGTATCAACGCACGTGTTGTTCTCCAGTATGTTGGGATAAGGTGGGTAAAGCAACGTTGTTGGGACCGAAATTGGTACGCATGACAATGGAAAAAATTCAAATAATCCAGCAACGTATAAAGACCTCACAAGATCGACAAAAGAGTTATACTGATTGACACGCCCCCAAAATAGGTATACATCACCCATCTTGGGTCGCCAAAAACATGGTACAGAAAACAACTACAACTTTATTATTACAATTGTCGTGCAAAATACGACAACACATATACTGTGAGTTTAAATACAAATATTGTCTTCTAGACAATATTCACACTCAAATAAGTCCTCATTACAATTATTGATATACTATTTTACAAAAATAGTGAGGACTGCTAAAACAACGGTCTAGAATAATCATTCCATACCCCGACTAGTTTCCGTTATATTCTCGCCCCCTGAGAAGAAAAATAGAACAAAAAGGAAAAGGGTGAGCTCAACTAGCCCAATAAAGAATATTATGACTAAGATAATGAACAATAAATTATCGTTAGCCTTCAACAAATCAGATAAAATATAATGGACAACAAGTTTTAGATCAATATTCGCAGCGAAAATAACAATTCATTAGAAGAGTTTAGTAGAGAATAAAATCTACTATCTTCAATGATTTAAAAGTTTATCATTAATATTTTATCTCTGTAACATCAATCAATATACATCTTGAACCAAATATTCATCTTTGCTTTACGGGCCAAAGATATTCATCAAGTAATCATTCATCTTTGCACTACAGGCCAAAGATATTCATCAAGTATCACCATTAAAGACTGAGGTTGATGAAAAATATTTTAAAGAACGAATCCATCGAGATAAAAGAACAAAGATTAGGGATTCGTACTTTCGATAATCCAAGTTCAAAAATACTCCATAATAAACCATAGTGGAGTAAAATTTAAGAATGAAGATCAAAACATGGAAACAATCAAAGTTAGTAACCATAATAGACATCTGGGACAAAGAAGAGAAAATTTTATTTTTCGGTGAATAGTGACGTATACGTGAATAGTGTCGTATACGTGAATAGTAACCCGACACGAAAAGGTAGATATTCCACAAGAAAAATCATACTTCGTGAACAATACTCGTGAATAGTACCGTATACGTAAATAGTGTTGTATATATGAATAGTAACCTCGACATGAAACGGTAAAAAATTCATAATAAAATTCATACTAATATTTTGGTATAATGATATTGAAAGAAATAACATCATTTACGAAGAAAATAACACCCCTTACCTCAAAAGAATAGTACTTCTGACTAGAATATCGAATATAATGTTGAAGGAAACTTGCACTGAATAGAAACTCTCAAAGTATCTAAATACTCACAAAAATATGCTCGATATTATAAAGAGAAAATTTTCGATTCTGGTGTGATTTTCAATTCTAACCTACCCTATTTATAGAAAAATGTCAGAACGTCAAAGGAGACTTAACCTACTACCGGTAGCTAATTCATCTTTGCCATTCAAGCACACCACTTTTGAAATTCAATTTCAGCACATTTCACCAACAAAGGACAAGAGTGGGGCCCGCCCATGTTTTTAATAAAAACATTTATTTCCGAAACTTTAATAATTCATAATAAATAGCTCTTTCATCAGAAAAATATGAATTTTTTGTTCATTCCATATAAAATTTAATTCTCTACAACTTTGTAGAAGAAAGTTTTTCCAAATTCCAAATAAAAAATGTCTGAAATCTATATATGGATGATTTTTAATACCTCCATTCTGACAAAATACTGATAAAATACCTCAACATTAATTCCTTCATTTATATCCATATAAAATAAATATTTTCTTATCATATAAATCAATAATTAATTATTCACAAATAATATTACATAATCACAATAATGACAACTAGGTCGTTCCCAGGAAAGGAGATCGATTTTCGATAAGGATTTCTCCTAGTGGTAGCTGTGATTAGGTGACCAAACCCCTTTCCTGATGTAACTTCCTTAGACATTGCCAATAATGCTATCTAATAATATTATTCAAATAATATGAATTATTGATCTGATAATGGGAAATATTGTGCAGTGACAATTATTAAAACAACAATAATATAAAATATCAACGTAGTAATTATTGAATCAATAAAATAAAATATTGAATAGTAATTACTGTAACAATTATTGAGTAGTGCCTTCTTACGTAAGAATCATTAATCCAACAATACTGTGCAATACCGTGTGCTAGTGTGCAACTACGCGTATTATAATACTTTACCCACCGAATATTCCAACAGTTTTAACGGTAACAACTACGTCGTTATTTATAAAAAAAAACTCATACTTGTTGTTTTCTTCATCCGAACATTTTTTGTTATGGGGCCCACAAATGGTTGCGCCATCGTATGAATATTTTCCGACAACAAGAATATTGCACGACCAAACGAACAATCCCCGACAACAATGAATATTTTATAACCACTTGCTTATTTTGCAAAATTTGCACATTTCACCCATAACTAACCACATTAATCAAATCCTCCCCTTACTATTTCAGAATAATTAATAGAGGAAATTCAATTTTATTTATCAAAAGTTGGGGTCTTACATTGATCTTCATCGAAAGGACGTGAAATTCAATGTTGGAGATCATCTGTTACTACGTGTTGGTCCATGGAAAGGAGTTACGAGATTTAGAAAGAGAGAAAAGCTCAATTCTCGATTCATTGGCCCATTTGAAATCCTCGATCGAAAGTAGGGCGTGGCCTATGTACTTCGTCTTTACCGCCAAGTATGTCTCGTGTTCATAACATTTTTCACATATCTATGTTACGTAAATATGTGGAAGACCCGAACAATATTATTGATTTAGAACCGAAAGAAATAGCGGAAGATTTAACGTATAAAGAGGTACATGTTAAAATCTTAGATAAGAAGGAACATATTCTACGCTCCAAGGTTATACCTCAAGTAAACGTTTTGTGGAGAAACCACAATGTTGAGGAAATGACCTGGGAGTTAGAATCTAAAATAAAATCAAGGTATCCTTACTTCTTCGTCATACCAGGTACGTACACCAATTTCAAGGATGAAATTTCATAAGAAGGAGAGGTTGTAAGACCCCAACTTTTATGAATAAAAATGAATTTTTCTCTAAATATCATTTTGAATAATTATGGTGTGGATTTGTTATAATATTATAGTTGTGGTTAATATTTACAAATTTTATAAAGTAAGCAAGTTGTCATAAAATATTCGATTGGTCGGGGAATATTTGTACGACGACACAATCATTGGTGGACCACACAACGGAATTATTGTCGGAGTTATAAAACGATAAAAATATTTTTTTATAAAAATAATGGCGAAAGTTTTACCGTTAAATGTTGAAATACCTGATAAAGTACAGTAATACGCGTGGTTGCACAGTAACACACGATATTGATTATTGATGCTTACGTGAAAAGTCTCTCAGTTATACTAAATTATTGCTACAGTAATTGCTGCATAGTATCTCACATCATTGATTCTATTATTGTCACAATATCATCTACACAAAATTTATATTATTAAATCAATAATTGAGATGACAAGTTATTCATATTATTACTTAAATAATTAACAATGTCTAGAAAGTTCTATCAAAAAAATGGGTTTGGTCACCTAATTGCGCGCCAATATGGAGAAATCCTTATCAAAAAAACCCCTCTTTCCTGGGAACGATCTGGTTGTTAATATTGCGAGTTATAATAATGATGAATAAATGTTGTTAAAAATATTAAGGGGATTTTTATGAAATATTTGTTGTAAATTTTGCTTATTAATTGGACCTCCACTTACCCATTTTTAAAAATAATCGGTAGAAAGTTATTTAGTATATATATATATATATATACATGTATATATATATGTATATATATATATAATGTGGTAGGGCCCACATGTTTGTGACTTTTGGGGAGGGTGTGGGATTTTTGGTCACGGGTAATGAAAAAAAGATGGCATGGCTGGGAGGGAAATATATATATAAATATATATTTTATAAGTTTTGTTTTTTTATGAAAAATAGAATATATTATATTTTATTTTGCATATTATTTGCATAGTGTCTGTATAGTGATTGCATAGTAAAAATTAGAAAATTCTGTAGAAATTTTCTGCGCGTGCATGATGTTGCACTGTTGGTCCATGAGAAAAAAATTCTAAATAGTATCCTTCCATTCTCCTATAAATACGATACTTAGTTTAGAATTAAAAATCACACTAGAATCAGAAAATTCTTCTTCTATAATATTGAGCGTATTTTTTTAGAGTTTAAGGAAGCTTTGAGTGTAGAAAACAGTACAAGTTTTCTTCAAGAATATCCCCGCTATACTAGTTAGAATACTCTCCTTTTTAAGGTAATGGATATTATTTTTGTTTAATATTCGTAAGAAATAATATTTTCTTCCATACTCTGTAGTATGTAAGTAATATTATTTCGTTTCAGATTCTGAATTATACACTGATTTTGTTAAGTTTTGGCTTCTATACTCCATGAAATTAGTAGAATATTCTTAAAATTTGCGCTTCATCTAGTATCTTTTCATGGAAATATTATTTTGAGCATTCTTGATAAATTTTAATCTTTTATGAATAAAGATTTAAATTTCTCAAAATATTTTTTTTGAATATTATGGTGTGGATTTGATATAATGTTATAGTTGTGGGTAATATTTATAAATTTTGCAAAGTATGCAAGTTGTTATATAATATTCGATTGGTCAGGGAATATTCTTTTTGTCGAGAATATTCGCATGCGATGCACAATCATTGGTGACCCCACAACGGAAGTATTGTCGTAGTTAGAAAACGATGTAATTATCTTTTATAAAAATAACGACGAAAGTGTTACCGTTAAAACCGCTTGAACTACCCTAAGTAGTAAAAGTACAAAGAATACGCGTGGTTGCATAGTAGCACACACCAGTATTGATTATTGATGCTTACGTAAGAAGTCACCAGTTATACTCAATTATTGCTACAAAGAATTGTTTGCATCATATCTCTCATATTATTGATTCGATTATTGTCACAAGATCATCTCGCATAATATTTTATATATTATTAAATCAATAATTGAGACGACAAAGTTATTCATATTATTAAATTGCAATATTTACAATGTCTAGAAGTTCGGCGCTCGAGAGGTTTTGGTCATCTAATTGCCGGCAATAAGGAGAAATCCTTATCTAAAAGCCCCTCTTTCCTAGAAAACGACACTCGTTGTTAAATATTGTGAGTTATAATATTAATGATGAATAAGTTCGTGTTTGATTAAAGATGAATTTGATAGTTCCATTGTGTTGAGATTATTAGTGTTAGTGGAAATCGACATCTATTCCGGCGATAATTGATGTCCGGGGTTATATTGATAAATCGGATAATTAATCGGATAAATGAGCAATTAATTGCTACTAATTCACATGCTTATATAACTATTTGTTCACATGTGTGTACTATTGAATCACATTCTTGTACTATTAGGGGAGTTGGTGCAAGATTGATAATACTTGCATGACTAAGTTAAAATGGAGGTATAGATGGAGGTACTATAATCGTAATTCATATTTTCACATGATTATAACTATTGATTCACATGATTGAACTATTGATTCACATTATTTACTATTAGGGGAGGTGGTGCAAGTTTGATAATACTTGCAGGACTAAATTAAAAAATGAAAGAAAAGTCAAGGTATTATACTGTAATATTTTGAGCCCCAAAACGTGCAATTATCGAAACTATATTTTCCTATAAATAGAAGCTCATTCTTCCTTCATTTCTCACCAATTCACTAAAGCTATAGAGCAATTATTATAGAGAGAAATTATAGAGAGAAAGAAGAAGAGAAGTCTGCTACCTCTCTATTCCAAAGATCCAGCTTTTTTTAAGGTAAGGGGTTTATTCTAAGGTAAGGGAGTTATTTCTTTCAGATTCATGAAGAGAGCTTTTGTTATTCCATTCTTTATTATTATGTTGGAATAACTGGTTCATGCGAAGTACCGCATACATGGTGAAATTCTTCTATTATTCCATTCTTTATTATTCTGTTGGAATATCCTGTCTGTGCGATTACGCTAGACCTGGTTCCATTCTTTATTATTCTGTTGGAATAACCTATCCGTGCGGTCTATCGCATGAATGGTGAATTCTTTGTTATTCCATTCTTTATTATTCTCATTGGAATATCCTATTTGTATGCGGTTACGCATTCCATTCTTTATTATTCTATTGAATAACTCGTCTGCGGTTGGCCTATCGCATGATGGTGAATTCTTTGTTATTCCATTCTTTATTATTCTCGTTGAATATCCTCGTTCAAGGCAAGGTTTACGCATGACCGGTTCCATTCTTTATTATTCTCATTGTAATATCCTATATCATGCGATTTACGCATGACTTCGGTTCCATTCTTTATTATTCTGCTGAGAATAACTTTTGTTCTGTAAAGGGCCTATCGCATGCATGGTGAATTCTTCATTATTCCATTCTTTATTATTCTCATTGAATAACCTCTGTCTATATGGATTACCGCATGCATGGTGAATGATCCTTTATTATTCATATGAATAGTATTTTCATTCAAAAGGGTTTTCATGCCAGGAAAATCCATTTTGCAATTAATTTTTTTTCCGACCTCAAAAAATCTCGGAAAAATTTGAAATGATAATTTGATGAGTTTTCTATATTGTGTCCAAAGATGGCAATTTTTGGATGTATAGATTAAGAGTTATGGATTTTATGGGAAAAGACTATTTTAAAAGTAAACCCTTATAACTCTTTGTGGTTAACTCCAAAATTGGTGAAATTTTTATTGGGAGTACATGTATATAACAGAGTATACCCTATAAATTTTGAAATTTTTTGGACAAAAGTATAATTTATGATAAATGTCTAAATATTCGGCAGTTTTGGCCATATGAAAAATAGTAAATGAATTTTAAAAATTTCGAGAAAAATATATGTTCAATATGGGACTATATTCTGCTAAATCCCATAAAAGAAATATTTTTGGGACTGATTTGGTATTTTTCATGAAAATGAACTAGTTATGAGTAAATGAATTAAATATGTTATGTGAAGTAACAAAATTGGAAAATAGGATTTTATGGCTTGGGAATCCTATATAGGTATATGCATTTTTTGATGAGGGATTTGATCATTGGTGATGAAATCTTATGAGTGTGGCATTTTTTGAATGATTAAATGCATTATTTGGTAAAGTGTAAACAATTAAAATAAATTGTTTATAAGTTTAAGAAGTGATTAAAATATTGTTATAATATTAATAATATTAGATTATGAGTTTATTAAGTGGTTGATAATATTTGGATAAATTTAAAGTCTTTAATATTTATCCTTGTTTTCGTTTGATTAATGCTTATATCATTGTCATCATCCTCATGCTTATATGGTGATGAAAGTTATCTTTGGCTTACGTGCAAAGATGGACTGTTGATTATTGAATTGTATATCTTTGGCTTACGTGGGTAAATTGATGGACGTGCATTATTGATTATTGATTTTATAGTTGTATATCTTTGGCTTACATGAAGAGATGGACTTGGTATGATTATGACCAGGGATCATTCGGTGTAATCATGACCTATAATGTTATAAACGATGTGGTAAAAGTCCTCAATGGCCGGTAGTGCATTGATGGACAGTTTTTGGTATAATTATGACCGGATTATTCTTATAGTAGTCATGACCATTGATGATTTAATGAATATCCTCGCCCAGAAAGTGTGGATGATTCGATGATGTGGTTTATTTATTTAATGAGTCTCAAATGATAAAAATTGATGAAAACATTTTAAATTATAGAAGATAGTAGATATCATGCTCTACTTGACTCTTCTAATGGATTGCTTATTCCGCTGCAGTTAAACTTGATGTCTATTGTATTTTATCAGTTTAACATTGTTGAAGGCTAATGATAATTTATCCTGCATTATCTTAGTCATAATATTTCTTACTGGGCTAGTTGAGCTCACCCTTTTGCTTTCATTGTTCTCTTCAGGAAATGAGAACGTAGTCGGGACTAGTCGGGGAACGGAGTGATGGTCCGAGATGGTGTCATAGTAGTCCTCACTATTCTATAAAATAGTGTGATAATAAATGTAATGAGGACTCCATTGAGTGTGGATATTGTCTAGATGACAATATTTGTATTAAAACTCACAGCATATGTTTTGTCGTATTTTACACGACAGCTTGTATAATTAAGTTTTATTTGTATTTTGTACCATGTATTTGGCGACTCCAAGATGGGTGATGTATACCGCTTTTGGGGCATCACAGTTGGTATCAAAGCTTAGGGATATGATCCTCGGCTAAGATGTGAGATAAGAACTAGGAGGGAGAGACGGAGAATTCCTTCGCTAGTATGACCTACCTAAGTTTATTTGGTATTTAATTGGTCGGTCAGAGTATAGGGATAATATGTGATATGTTAATTAACCCTTGTTTTGTGATAATGTTTGAGAATGGTATCTGAAAATGTTGAGATAAGCTATGAAGCACATGAGACCATTGAGTCACTTCAAAAAAAAGGTAATTGGTAATGAAAACAATGATAACCATCGGGGGGAAATTATCATGCCAAGAATGAATAATTCTATGGTAATTTGCAAGATAATAGTATCGAAGACAATGATAACCATCGTGGGAGAAATTATAATCAACGAAGAATGATAACCACTTGGTGGTAATCAGTGGCCAAGATAATAAAGTGGAAATTTCAAGAAGAGAAGGTCATTTAGCTCGATTTTGTCGTGCACCAAAATCAAGTCCAGTTGGGACGGTGGCACCAAAGCGAAAGGCGGATACGGACAAAACAAAGTCGGTGGTTTCAGGGAGAGCATTTTTCGCGACTTCTCAAAAAGCGAGTAACCCGAATTTAACTACGAGAAGTTAGTTAATTATAAATTCTTGCGAAGTCTATACCTTATTAGATATCGGTTCTACCCATTCTTTTATCTCTCTTGCTTGCGCTCAATGTTTAAATTTAACTTAGAAGAAATTAGACTTTGACTTATCGAATGAAACTCGGTTAGTAGAAACCTTCATTACATGTGTTATCCAAGTCTTAGATGAGAGTCACAGTTTTGAATGATATTTCTATTGTTAATAAATTTCCTGACGTATTCTTGAAGACTTCTTGGCCTACCCCCAGAGCGTGAAATCGAATTTTGTATTGACCCCAAAGACAAAACCCATTTCTAAAACCCTCAAATATTTCTTCAACTAAAACGAACGATAATGCGCCAAAGACGTTGGCTCGAGTCATTGAAGATTACGACTATACCATTCAATATCATCGTGGAAGAGCGAACGTGGTAGCCGACGCGCTGAGTAGAAGATCGTATGCGTTTACGAAAAGCGATGTTGTTAACACAAAAAACCCATTTCAGATAACTTACAAATGATGAAGATAGAGTTAAAGACTCTAGAGACCCCACGTGAAGATAACGAATATACGAGTAGAATCGACTTTAATCGATAAAGTTAAAACCGCTCAAGCTACCTACTCAGAGCTGATGAATGTGAAGAAGAAGGTTCAAGAGGGCGTTATTTTAGAAGCAAAAATCGATGAATAGAGGAAATCTCAACCCTCGATTTAATTGGCCCATTTGAAATCCTCGATCGAGTAGGAACTGTGGCTTATAGACTCGTTTTACCGCCAAGTATGTCGCGTGTTCATAACGCTTTTCACGTATCGATGTTACGTAAATATGTGGATGACCCAACCACGTTATTAAATTAGAACTAGACGAGATAGCGAAAGATTTAACGTATGAGGAGATACGTGTTAAAATCTTGGATAAGAATGATCGTATTCAACACTCAAAGGTTATACCTCAAGAGTTAGAATCAGAAATGAAGTCAAGGTATCCTCACCTCTTCTACGCATACCAGGTACGTACGTAAATTTTGAGGGCAAAATTTCATAAGGAGGGAGATTGTGAGACCCCAAATTTTATGAATAAAGATTTAAATTTCTCAAAATATTTTTTTTGATATTATGGTGTGGATTTGATATAATGTTATAGTTGTGGGTAATATTTATAAATTTTGCAAAGTATGCAAGTTGTTATATAATATTCGATTGGTCGGGGAATATTCTTTTTGTCGGGGAATATCCGTATTTACGATGGCACAATCATTAGTGGACCCCACAACGTAAGTATTGTCAGTAGTTAGAAATGATGTAATTATCTTTTTATAAAAATAACTACGAAAGTGTTACCGTTAAAACTGTTGAACTACCCTAGAGTAAAAAATACAATGAATACGCGTGGGTTGCATAGTAGCACACCAGTATTGATTATTGATGCTTACGTAAGAAGTCACCAGCTTATACTCAATTATTGCTACAATAATTGTCGATCATATCTCTCATATTATTGATTCAATTATTGTCACAAGATCATCTCGCATAATATTTTATATATTATTAAATCAATAATTGAGACGACAAAGTTATTCATATTATTAAATTGCAATATTTACAATGTCTAGAAGTTCATCAAGGAGAGGTTTGGTCATCTAATTGCGCTACCAATAAGGAGAAATCCTTATCTGAAAGCCCCTCTTTCCTCGGGAACGACCGTTTGTTAAATATTGTGAGTTATAATATTAATGATGAATAAGTTCGTGTTGATTAAAGATGAATTTGATTGTTCCATTGTGTTAGGATTATTAGTGTTAGTGGAAATCGACATCTATTCCGATGATAATTGATGTCTGGGGTTATATTGATAAATCGGGTAATTAATCGGATAAATGAGAAATTAATTGCTACTAATTCACATGCTTATATAACTATTTGTTCACATTGGTATACTATTGAATCACATTCTTGTACTATTAGGGGAGTTGGTACAAGATTGATAATACTTGCATGACTAAGTTAAAGATGGAGGTATAGATGGAGGTACTATACTATTATTTGTATTTTCACATGATTATAACTATTGAATCACATGATTGAATTATTGATTCACATTATTTACTATTAGGGGAGGTGGTGCAAGTTTGATAATACTTGCAGGACTAAATTAAAAATGAAAGAAAAGTTGGAGGTATTATACTATAATTTTTCGAGCCCCAAAACGTGCAATTATCGAAATTATATTTTTTTATAAGTAGAAGCTCATTCTTCCTTCATTTTTCACCAATTCACTAAAACTATAGAGCAATTATTATAGAGAGAAATTATAAAGAGAAAGAAGAAGAGAAGTCCGCTACCTCTCTATTCCAAAGATCCCAACTTTATTCTAAGGTAAGGGGTATTATTTCTTTCAGATTCATGAAGAGAGCTAATACTGTAATTGTTATTCCATTCCTTATTATTATGTTGAATAACTTGTATATGCAAAGTACCGCATACATGGTGAAATTCTTCATTTATTCCATTCTTTATTATTTTATTGAATATCTTCCATGCATGGATTATTCCATTCTTTATTATTCTGTTAGAATAACCTGTCTGTGCGGTCTATCGCATGCATGGTGAATTCTTTGTTATTACATTCTTTATTATTATGTTGAAATATCCTGTCTGTGCAGTTTACGCATGACCTGGTTCCATTCTTTATTATTCGCTGGAATATCCATGCATGCGCGATTATGCATGACTGGTTCCATTCTTTATTATTCTATTGGAATATCCTGTCTGTGCGGTTTACGCATGACCTGGTTCCATTCTTTATTATTCTGTTGGAATATCCTGTCTGTGCGATTACGCATGACCTGGTTCCATTCTTTATTATTCTGTTGAGAATAACCTGTCTGTGCGGTCTATCGCATGCATGGTGAATTCTTCTGTTATTCCATTCTTTATTATTCTGTTGGAATAACCTGTCTATGTGGATTACCGCATGCATGGTGAATGATCCTTTGTATTCATATGAATAGTATTTTCATTCAAAAGGGGTTTCGCTAGAAAATCCATTTTCGTAATTTTTCTGACCTTAAAAATTCTGAAAAAATTTAAATGATAATTTGATGAGTTTTCTATATTGTGTCCAAAGATGGCGATTTTTGGATGTATAGATTAAGAGTTATGGATTTTATGGGAAAAGACTATTTTAAAAGTAAACCCTTATAACTCCTTGTGGTTAACTCCAAAATTGGTGAAATTTTTATTGGGAGTACATGTATATAACAGAGTATACCTCAGAAATTTCAGAATTTTTGGACAAAAGTACAATTTATGATAAATGTCTAAATATTCGGCGGCTTTTGGCCATATGAAAAATAGTAAATGAATTTTAAAATTCCGAGAAAAATATATGTTCAATATGGGACTATATTCTGCTAAATCCCAAAAAGAAATATTTTTGGGACCCATTTGGTATTTTTCATGAAAATGAACTAGTTATGAGTAAATGAATTAAATATGTTATGTGAAGTAACAAAATTGGAAAATAGATTTTATGGCTTGGGAATCCTATATAGGTATATGCAGATTTTTGATGAGGATTTGATCATTGGTGATGAAATCTTATGAGTATGGCATTTTGAATGATTAAATGCATTATTTGGTAAAGTGTAAACAATTGAAATAAATTGTTTATAAGTTTAAGAAGTGATTAAAATATTGTTATAATATTAATAATATTAGATTATGAGTTTATTAAGTGGTTGATAATATTTGGATAAATTTAAAGTCTTTAATATTTATCCTTGTTTTCGTTTGATTAATGCTTATATCATTGTCATCATCCTCATGCTTATATGGTGATGAAAGTTATCTTTGGCTTACGTGCAAAGATGGACTATTGATTATTGAATTGTATATCTTTGGCTTACGTGCAAAGATGGACTGTTGATTATTGGTTTTATAGTTGTATATCTTTGGCTTACGTGCAGAGATGGACTTGGTATGATTATGACCAGGGATCATTCGGTGTAATCATGACCTGTAATGTTATAAACGATGTGGTAAAAGTCCTCAATGGCCTGTAGTGCATTGATGGACAGTTTTTGGTATGATTATGACCAGGGATTATTCGGTATAGTCATGACCATTGATGATTTAATGAATATCCTTGGCCGTAGAAAAGGTGGATGATTCAATGATATGGTTTATTTATTTAATGAGTCTCAAATGATAAAAATTGATGAAAATATTTTAAATTATAGAAGATAGTAGATATCATGCTCTACTTGACTCTTCTAATGGATTGCTTATTCCGCTGCAGTTAAACTTGATGTCTATTGTATTTTATCAGTTTAACATTGTTGAAGGCTAATGATAATTTATCCTGCATTATCTTAGTCATAATATTTCTTACTAGCTAGTTGAGCTCACCCTTTTGCTTTTATTGTTCTCTTTAGGAAATGAGAACGTAGCCAGGACTAGTCGGGGAACGGAGTGATGGTCCGAGATGGTGTCATAGTAGTCCTCACTATTCTATAAAATAGTGTGATAATAAATGTAATGAGGACTCCATTGAGTGTGGTTATTGTCTAGATGACAATATTTGTATTAAACCTCGCAGCATATATTTTGTTGTATTTTACACGACAGTTGTATAATTAATATTTTATTTGTATTTTGTACCATGTAAGTGGCGACCCAAGATGAGTGATGTATACCATTTTTTGGGGCGTATACATCACCCATTTTTGTGTCATCAATAACATGGTACAGAAACAACTACAACTTTATTAATACAACATAAAAGCTGTGAGTTTAAATATAAATATTGTCATCTAGAAAATATTCACACCCAAATAAGTCCTCATTACAATTATTGGTAGATTATTTTACAAAAATGGTGAGGACTACTAAAACAACTTTCTAGAACCATCATTCCACACCCCGACTAGAACTCACTACATTCTCGCCTCCAGAGAAGAAAAATAGAACAAAAAAGGAAAAGGGCGAGCTCAACTAGCCCAGTAACGAATATTATGACTAAGATAATATAGAACAAATTATCGTTAGTCTTCAACAGGGAAAAATCTGATAAAATACAATAGACAACAAATTTTAGATCAATATTCGCAGCGGAAATAATAATTCATAGATGAGTTACGTAGAGAATGAAATCTACTATAATCTATGAATTTAAAAGTTCATCATCAATATTTTATCCCTGAAACATCAATCAATATTCATCTTGAATCAAATATTTATCTTTGCACTATAGGCCAAAGATATTCATCAGTTGGTCATGTTCATCTCAACACCTGTACATCTTTGCACTACGGGCCAAAGATATTCATAGAAAATCATTAATCTTTGCACTACAGGCCAAAGATATTCAATAATATCATCATTTAGGACTGAGGATGATGAAAAATATTTTCAAGAAAACAAATCCAATGAAACAAAAGAACAAATATTAAGGATTCGTACTTTAAACAATCCGAGTTCAAAAATACTTCATAAATAATCATAGTGAAGTAAAATTCAAGAATGATCAAAACATGGATACAATCAAAGCTAGTATCCATAATAGATTTTTTGGACAAAAAATAAAAATTTAATTTTTCTGTGAATAGTGCCGTATTCAGAATAGTGTTGAGTATACGTGAATAATCACCGTATACATCGTGAATAGTAAACTCCGACACTTAAAAGATAAGAATTTCACAAGAAAATACTATCAATATTCCTAAAGATAATGATATTGAAAGAAATAATATCATTTAAAAAAATAATATCCCTTACCTCGAAAAGAATAGTACTTACATTTGGAATATCAAATATAAAAGTCAAGGAACTTGCACCAGATAAAGAACACTCAAAGTATCAAAATACTCACAAGAATACGCTCGATAATATAGAGAGAGAAAACTTCAGTTTCTGGTGTGATTTTCAATTCTAACCTAAGCACCATATTTATTGGAAAATGCTTAGAACACCGAAACAGAAAATTTAATAAAATATTAATATATTTTTTTAAAATTTCCTACGCACCCTTATTTTGCCAAAACATCAGCCACCAAGTAGCCCACCTCACAAAACTTACAAAAAAACATTTTTCTTATTAAAAATAATTAAAACTTTCAAAAATTAATTATTTCGAAACTTCGGAGCTTCAATAATTCATAAAAAAATAGCCCTTTTATCAGAAAAATTCGAACCTTATGTCCTTTCCATAGGAAATTCCATTCTCTACAACTTTGCAGAAGAAAGTTTTTCCAAATTCCAAATAGAAATTGACCGAAATCCACAAACAGGCGATTTTACAAGCTATAGTCAAATTTCAGTCAAGAAAATGGGCCCACAAACATGTTTAACATGTTTTAAACAATTTTTAGTGACAAAAATACTCTTCCTCCTTATTTATTCATATATCCCACATTCATTATAAAAATATCACCATTATTATATTATTAAAATATAATAATATATTTAAATGAATTATTTATCAGAAAATATAAAATATTAATTTTTCAACAATTGTCACTTTAAAATTTTCTCCATCTATATCCACATAAAATGAATATTTTCCTTATCATATAAATCAATAATTAATTATTCACAAATAATATTACAGAATCACAATACTGGCAACTAGGCCGTTCCCAAGAAAGAGGGGGCTTTCCAATAAGGATTTCTCCTTACTAGCACGCAATTAGGTGACCAAACCTCTTCTTAGACAGAACTTTCTAGACATTGCCAATAATGCTATCTAATAATATTATTCAAATAATATGAATTATTGATTCGATAAAAGAAAATACTGTGTAATGACAATTATTGAAATAACAATAATATGAAATATCAACGCAGAAATTATTGAATCAATAAAATAAAATATTAAACAGTAATTACTGTAACAATTATTGAGTAGTGCCTTCTTACGTAAGAATCAATAATTGGTGCAATACTCATACTTCGTGTTTTAACCAATTAGTATTTCAACAAAGATAATTGTAATAACTACGCCATTATTTATAAACAACTTATACTTGTCGTTTTCTTAATCCAATTGCTTTTTGTTATAGGGCCCACACAAGGTTGCGCCGTCGTACGAATATTCCCCGACAATAAGAATATTCCACGACCAAACGAATATTCTCTGACAACAAAGAATATTTTATAACCACTTGCTTATTTGAAATATTTGCGCATTTTACCTATAACTAACCACATTAATCAAATTAACCCTTACTATTTCAAAATAATAAATAGAGAAAATTTAATTTCATTTAATAATAAGTTGGGGTCTTACAACCTCTCCTCCTTATGAAATTTCGTCCTCAAATTGACGTATTACCAGTGTTTCAAAAGGTGAGGATACCTCGCTTTCATTTCCGTTTCCAACTCCCAGGTCATTTCCTCTATAGCATGGTTCCTCCACAAAACTTTGACTTGTGGTATGACCTTTGTACGTAGGACATGCTCTTTCCTATCCAAGATCTTGACAAAACCTCCTCTCGACGTTAAGTCTTTGGCTATCTCGCTTTGGTTCTAACTCAATAACGTGGTTCGGTCTTTCACATATTTATGTAAAGACGAGATATATGAAAAATATTATGAACACGAGACATACTTGGAGGTAATCCGAGTCTATAGGCCACATTTCCTACTCGGTCAAGAATTTGAAATGGACCAATAAATCGTGGATTGAGCTTTCCTCTTTTCCCAAATCTTGTAACTCCCTTCCATGGGGCAACACGCAACAATACATGATCCCCAATACTAAATTTCACGTCCTTTCGATGAAGTTCCGCATAACTCTTTTGTCGATCTTGTGCCGTTTGTATACGTTGTCGAATCATTTGAATCTTTTCTATAGTAATACGTACCAACTCTGGTCCCAACAGTATTGCTTCACCTAACTCATCCCAACATACTAGAGAGCGACACTTTCCTCCATACAATGCTTCGAATGGAGCTACCCCTATACTTGCCTGATAACTGTTGTTGTAGGAGAATTCCACCAATGGTAAATACTTATCCCAACTCCCATTGAAATCTAGGACACGGAGTCTTAATAGATCTTCAAGAGTTTGAATAGTCCTCTCTGTGAGGATGGTATGCCAAACTGAATCGTAAATCCGTGCCCATAGCTTTTTGCAAACTAACCCAAAATCGTGAAGTGAATCTTGGGTCACGATCCAAAACTATGGATACTGGCATGCCATGCAATCTCACAATCTCATTTACATACATATGAGCAAGACGTTCAAGGGAATAAGTCTACCGTATCGGCAAGAAATGAGCAGACTTAGTTAATCTATCAACAATAACCCAAATAACATTTATACCTTAAGAAACCGTGGGAAGACCCGTAACGAAATCCATGGTAATGTGTTCCACTTCCATTTCGGGATCTCAAGTGGTTGCAATGGACCCTTTGGCACTTGATGCTCCGCCTTTACACGTTGACAAGTTAAACACCTCGAGATAAACTTTGCAATCTCTCTCTTCATATTGTTCCACCAAAATGTATGTCGAAGATCACGATACATTTTGGTACTTCCAGGATGGATTGCAAACGGTGTATTATGTGCCTCCGTCATGATCTTGTACTTCAAATCAGAGTCGTTAGGAACACAAAGTCTGGAGTGGACTCGAAGTATTCCTTCTTCATCAATTCTCGCTTCTGGAATAGCACCTTCTTGTATTTTCTTCTTCATACACATCAGCTCCAGGTCGGTGGCTTGAGAAACTTTAACTTTTTCTATTAAAGTTAGTTCTATGCGTATACTTGACATCATCGCACTCGTTCCTACATATGATCTTCTACTCAACGCGTCAGCTACCACGTTTGCTTTTCCAGGATGGTATTGAATGGTGTGGTCATAATCCTTTAACAACTCGAGCCAACGTTATTTCCGCATGTTGAGTTCCTTTTGGGTGAAAAAATATTTGAGGCTTTTATGGTCTGAATATATCTCTACTTTTTTCCCATATAAATAGTGCCTCCAGATCTTTAGCGCGAAAATGACTACTGCCAACTCTAGATCATGAGTAGGATAATTCCTCTCATACTCTTTAAGTTATCGCGAGGCATAGGCTATGACTTTCCCACGTTGCATGAGAACACATCCTAACCCTTTGCCTGAAGCATCGCTGTAGATAACAAATCCATCCGAACCGGATGGTATTGTCGTAACAAGTCTTAAAATGAGTCTCCTCTTAAGCTCTTGGAAACTCTTTTCGCATTCCTCGCTCCATACGAATTTTTTATCTTTCTGAGTCAGCTGAGTTAACGAAGTAGCGATTCGAGAAAATCCTTCCACGAATCTCCGATAATAACCAGCTAAGCGCAGAAAGCTACGTACTTCGGTTCCCGACTTCGGTTGTTCCCAACTTTGTATTGCTTCAATCTTCGCCAGGTCAACAAATACTCCATATTTTGACACCCCGTGCCCATGGAATGCTACTTCCTCAAGCCAGAACTCGCATTTCTTCAACTTGGCATATAGCTTATTTTCACGAAGCCTTTGGAGTGACAGCTTCAAATGGTGCTCATGATCTTCACGACTTTTGGAATATATAAGGATATCATCAATAAAGACAACAACGAACTGATCCAAATATTCCTTGAATATCCGATTCATCATATCCATGAAAGCCACAGGAGCATTAGTCAATCCAAAAGACATGACTAAAAATTCATATTGCCGTCTGCATCGGAGTTCTCGAAGGCGTCTTTTGAATATCCTCGCCTAATCTTCAGCAGATGATATCCAGAATGAAGATCGATCTTTGAAAAGAATTGTGCTCCTTGCAACTGGTCAAACAGGTCATCAATACGAAGTAGCGGATACCTATTCTTGATGGTGACATGGTTCAATTCCCGATAGTCAATACAAAGTCGCATACTCCCGTCTTTCTTCTTTATAAATAAAACAGGAGCACCCCAAGGAGATGTACTAGGACGAATGAAACCGATGTCCAACAACTCCTGAAGTTCAATAGGAGCCATTCGATATGGGGTTTTAGAAATGGGCTTTGTACTAGGTTCAAGATCAATAAAGAATTCAACTTCACGTTCTGGAGGCGTATCGAGAAGTTCTTCGAAATCGTCGTGAAATTTACTAACAACAGGAATATTATTCAAATCCGACGTGTCTTTATTCAAATCCATAACATGGGCTAAGAAAGCTTGACATTCGTTTTTCAATAAACAAATAGCTTTATGACTTGATATTACAGTGATTGATTTTAGTGGTTTAGTTGCTTGAATTCGTACAACAGGTTGGTTAGGAATATGAAAACTAACAACCTTACGAAAACAATCAATTTTGGCATGATGAGTAGTTAACCAATCAATCCCTAAAATCACATCAAAAGCAAGTATCTTTAAAGAGATAAGGTCAACAGGTAATGTGATGGTGCCAACTTGGATCAAACAAGATTTATAAACAGTGGATGTGATGAAAGTTTCTCCTAACGGAGTCTCCACAAATAAATCAAAGTCTAATTTCTTCGGAGTCAAGTTTAAACGTTGAGCACAAGCAGGAGAGATAAATGAATGGGTAGCACCGATATCTAGTAAGGTACAATCTTTGCAAGAATTTATGATTAGCTTACCCGTGATCACCTCGTTTGGGTTCCTTGTATTTTGACCAGTTATGTAAGACCCCAACTTTTATGAATAAAAATGAATTTTCTATAAATATCATTTTTGAATATTATAGAATAAATTTGATATAATGTTATAGTTGTGGGTAATATTTATAAATTTTGCAAAATACGCAAGTTGTTATATAATATTCGATTGGTCATGGAATATTCATACTACAGCACAATCATTGGTGGACCCCACAATAGAATTATTATCGGATTGAGAAAACGACAAAAATATTTTATGAAAATAACGGCGGATGTTTTACCGTTGATCTTTGTTGAACTACTCAAGAGTAAAGTACAAAGATGTCTGTGGTTGTTGCATAAGTAGCACACGGTATTAATTATTAATGCTTATGTGAGAAGTCACTCGGTTTGATTCAATTATTGTCGATATTTTATATGTTAGTAAATCAATAATTGAGATGACAAAGTTTTAATATTATTATTTGCATTATTAACGATGTCTAGAAGTTCTGCCAAGGAGATGTTTGGTCACCTAATCAATTGCGCCATTGGGGAGAAATCCTTATTGAAAGCCCCTCTTCCGGGAATGACTGGTCGATTA
The DNA here is from genome assembly GCA_020205605.1 of Panax ginseng. Taxonomy (NCBI): domain Eukaryota; kingdom Viridiplantae; phylum Streptophyta; class Magnoliopsida; order Apiales; family Araliaceae; genus Panax; species Panax ginseng. Next base: position 83,263,015 of record CM035139.1, on the reverse strand, counting down.
ATAGTGTGAATAATAATAATAATGATGACGCTTTTGTTTTATTCAGTATTATTAATTTAATAAAAATGCAAAAAACTTTTTATATAAAATGAATACTTTTATAAAGTTATTCGTTTTATTAGGCTAATAGTAAAATCTTTTTATATAAAACAGAATACTTTTATAAAGTTATCTATTTTATTAGACAATAATTAGAATATATTATATTTTATTATGCATAGTGCTTGCATAGTATTTGCATAGTAAAATCTTTTTAAAAGTTATTCGTTTTATTAGATTATAAATAGAATATATTATATTTTATTTAAAAGATTTTGCTTTGAATATGGACCGTCCGATTAAAGTAAATCAATCTGGACCGTTCATGGATTGGTTACTATTCATTCCATTATTCTATAAATAGAAGCTCATTCCTTCATTATTTCTTACGAATTCACTAAAACTCCAAAGAGAGAAACTATAGAGAGAAAGAAGAAAAGTGTTCTGCTACTTCACTACTCCTATATCCAGTACTCTTCTTTCTAAGGTAAGGGGTATTATTTCTTTTGTATTCATGAAGAGAACTTCTATTATTCCATCTTTATTATTACATTGGAATAACTTTGTATCTGCTGAGCTACCCTATACTTGGTGAAATTCTTCAGTATTCCATTCTTTATTATTCATTGGAATATCATGTTCAAGGCGTTCTGACCGGGTTCCGCTCTTTATTATTCTCATTGAATATCCTATTCATGCATTTTACGTGGGACCTAGTTCCGCTCTTTATTATTCTGTTGGAACATCCCAGCCGCTTGCAATTAATTTTGCCTCGACACGGTTCTCGTTATTTAGTATTCTATTGAATAACTCGTCTATGTGAAGTCTTATGCATGGTGATTTCATTTGTTATTCCATTCTTTATTATTACATTTGGAATATCCTCGCTTGGTGTAATTTCTTTTGACCGATTCATTATTTATTATTCTGTTGGAATAACTTTGCCTATGTCAATACCGCATGCATGGTGATTTCTTTTGTTATTCTATTCTTTATTATACTCAGGTTGGATAAAGTTTTGACTTCTATACTCCATGAAATTAGTGGAATATCCTTGATATTTGCGCTTCATCCAATATCTTTTCATGGAAATATTCTTACGAGCATTCTTGAATTTTACTCTACAAAGAAGTATCATGTTGACAAGTTGGACTTATTAGTTCCTGAATAAATTAATTCTTAAACTTGTTTTATTGAATTCTTATATCATTGTCATCATCCTCATGTTTATATTTTTTTTGAAAGTCATCTCGTGGCACATGAGTGCATAGATGGACTTGGTATGATTATGACGAGGATTATTCGGTGTAATCATGACCGTAATGTTACAAATGATGTGGTAAAAGTCCTCATTGGCCCGTAGTGCATTGATGGACAGTTATTGGCATGATCATGACCATTGATGAATACACGAATATCCTTGGCCCGTAGTGCATGGATAATTTGTGGTCGTGACCCTAATGAATATCATTGGTAGTAGTCTGCGGAGATGATGTGGATTATTTATTGTCGAGTGAGTCTCGATGATAAAAGTGATGAAAACTTTTTTAAATCATAAAAGATAGTTGATTTTATTCTCTACTTGACTCTTTTAATGGATTGCATGTTCCGCTGCAGTTAAACTTGATGTCTATTGTATTTTATCAGTTTAACACTATTGAAGACTAATGATAATTTATTCTGCATTATCTTAGTCATAATATTTCTTACTGGGCTAGTTGAGCTCACCCTTTCTTTCACTGTTCTCTTCAGGAAATGAGAACGTAGCCGGGACTAATTGGGGAACGAAGTGATGGTCCGAGATGGTGTCTTAGTAGTCCTCACTATTCTGTTAAATAGTGTGATAATAAATGTAATGAGGACTAAATTGAGTGTGGATATTGTCTAGATGACAATATTTGTATTAAAATTCACAGCATGTATTTTGTCATATTTTACACGACTGTTGTATAATCAGATTGTATTTATTCTGTACCATGTATTTGGCGACTCAAAATAGGTGATGTATACCTAATTTTGGGGGCGTCACAGTTGGTATTAAAGCTTAGGGATATGATCCCTGGCTGAGATGTGAGATAAGAACTAGGAGGGGAGAGACGGGGAATTCCTTCGCTAGTATGACCTACCTAAGTTTATTTGGTATTTAATTGGTCGGTCAGAGTATAGGGATAATATGTGATATGTTAATTAACCCTTGTTTTGTGGTAGTATTTGAAAATGGCATCCGAGAATGTTGAGAACATCAATGGAGCACAGGAGACCGTTGAGTCTCCACAGATCAATAATCAGGAAAATGTGCATCAGGAAGGCGACAATCCTAATGCAAACAACAACACTGACCAAATAATGAACGATGGAATGTTCTGAGGCTTCATGCAATTCATGCAACATCAAAGTAGAACGGCTCTGTCCAAAATGCAGTGGAAACACCGGCAACTCTTGGACCAGTCACCGCCCAAACAGTTCAAGGAGCTGGGACCACCGAAGTTTTTGGAGAGCCAAAACCACTTAAGGCGGAGACGTGGATAAAGCGAGATCAACAAGATATTTGATGTCTTGGGTTGCTCCGAGGAGCAAAAGGTTCCCTTTGCCACTTTCATGTTGCTGCAGGCGCAGGCGATTCTACCGTGGGAATCAGAAAGCGTACTCAACTGCCGCCGCATGAAGATGTCTTAGGAGAAGTTCCAAGAACTGTTCAACGACAAGTACTTTCCCAAAAGTATTCGTCACATAAAAGAGGTAGAGTTCATTAAACTAGAATAAAACAACATGACCGTGTCATAGTACAATGCCAAGTTTGCCGAGCTGTCCCGGTTTGCTTCCCATTTGGTTGATAATGAGGAGAGAATAACGCGAATGTTTCTAAGAGGTTTGAAACCAGAGATACGTCAATATCTTATCTCTCATAAACTGTGTTTGTATTCAGATGTTAATAGGGCTCAGTTACTGGAGCGCGATAATGAGTCAACCCAACCAAAAGAAAGCAGCCGGTAAAATGATAATACCAGTGATAGCAATCATTGAAGCGGTGACAATAAGCGTGGAGAGAATCAACATGCCAGAAATGGTAACCACTTCGGTGGTAATCATGGCCAAAACAATAAGAATGGACATTTTAAGAAAAGAAGATTCAACAATGATGGAAAGACGTCAGCATCAGCACCTGTCGTTAAGGAAAGAGAACGACCACCTATCATATGCTTCAAATGTGGAGGGGAGGGACACATCAGTCCAAACTGTGCGATGCCCTCCAAAGCATGTTACAATTGTGGAAGAGAAGGACACCTAGCCTGATTTTGTCGTGCACCGAAGACAAGTCCAGCTGGGATGGAGGCAGCAAAGGTCGTCCCAGACAAGACAAAACCGGTTGTTCAAGGGAGAGCATTTGTCGTGACCTCCCAGAAAGCAAGGAACCCGAACGAGGTCATCACGAGTAAGCTTATCATAAATTCTAATGAAGTATATACCTTATTTGATACCGGTTCTACCCATTCTTTTATTTCTCCTACTTGCGCTCAACGTTTAAATTTGACTCCGGAGAAATTGGACTTTGACTTATCTGTTAAAACTCCGTTGGGAGAAACCTTCATTACATCCATTGTTTATAAGTCTTGTTTGGTTCAAATCGGTACCCTCACATTACCTGTCGACCTTATTTCATTGAAAATACTTGCATTTGACGTAATTCTAGGGATTGATTGGTTAACTACTCATCATGCAAAAATTGATTATTTTCGTAAGGTTGTTAGCTTTCATATTCCTAATCAATCTATTATGCGAATTCAAGCAACCAAACCATTCAAATCAATCACTTTCATCTCAAGCCATAAAGCTATTCGTTTATTGAAAAACGGATGTCAAGCTTTCTTAGCTCATGTCAAGGATCTAAACAAAAATACGCCGGGCTGAATGATATTTCTATTGTTAATGAATTTCCGACGTATTCCTCAAGAACTTCCCCGGCCTACCCCGGCGTGTGAAATTGAATTTTGTATCGACCTTGAACACGGTATAAAACCTATTTCCAAAGCCCCATATCGAATGGCTCTATTGAACTTCGTGAGTTAAAGACCCAACCGCAGGAATTGTTAGACATTGGCTTTATTCATCCTAGTACTTCTCCTTGGGGTGCTCCTGTTCTATTCGTGAAGAAGAAAGATGGGAGTATGCGACTTTGTATTGATTATCTGGAGTTGAATCATGTCACCATCAAAATAGGTACTCATTGCCACGTATTGATGACTGTTTGACCACGGTTTGAAGGCGCCAAATTTTTCAAAATTGATCTTCGCTCGGATATCACCAATTATAGATTAGAACCGATGACATTCCAAAGACGGCTTTCAGAACTCGGTACGGGCATTATGAATTCCTAGTCATGTCTTTTGGATTGACTAATGCTCCTGCTGCCTTCATGGATATGATGAACCGAGTATTCAAGGAATATTTGGATCACTTTGTGGTCGTGTTCATTGATGACATCCTTATTTATTCCAAAAGTCGTGAAGATCATGAGCAACACTTGAGGCTGATACTCCAAAAGCTTCGTGAATATAAGCTTTATGCCAAGTTGAAGAAATGCGAGTTCTGACTTGAGGAAGTAGCATTCCTTGGGCACGTTGTATCAAGTCATGGAATATCTGTTGACCCGAAAAATATTGAAGCCATTCAAAGCTGGGAGTAACCTAAATCGTTGGATCAAGTATCGTAGCTTTCTACTTAGTTGGTTATTATCGAGATTAAGAGAAGGGTTTTCTTGAATCGCTACTCCCTTAACTCAGCTGACTCGGAAAGATAAAAAATTCGGTTGGAACGAGGAATGTGAGAAGAGTTTTCAAGAACTCAAAAGAAGACTCATTTCAGCACCTATTCTGATAATACCATTTGGCTCGGAGGGATTTGTCATCTACAGTGATGCTTCAGGCAAGGGGTTAGGATGTGTTCTCATGCAACATGGGAAAGTCATAGCACTCAAAGAATATGAGAGGAATTATCCTACTCATGATCTAGAGTTGGCAGCTGTTGTCTTCGCACTTAAAATTTGGAGGCATTACTTGTATGGGCAGAAAGTGGAGATCTTTACGGATCATAAAAGCCTCAAATATTTCTTCACTCAAAAGGAACTCAACATGCGACAACAACGTTGGTTTGAACTGTTGAAAGATTATGATCATACCATCCAATACCATCCTGGAAAAGCAAACGTGGTAGCTGACGCATTGAGTAGAAGATCATAGGCGGGTACAAGTGCGATATTGTCAACGTAAAGACCCATCTTGTATGACTTGAAAAGGATGGAGATAGAATTAAAGACTCCAGGGACCCATGTGATGATGGCGAATATACGAGTAGAACCGACTTTAATCGATAAAGTTAAAGCTGCTCAAGCTACAGACCTGGAGCTGATGCATATGAGGAAGAAAGTACAAGAAGGTCTTTATCTTAGGGAAGCAAGAATCGATGAAGAAGGAATACTTGAGTCAACTCCGCATTTTGTGTTCTAACGACCACGATTTAAAGTATAAAATCATGATGGAGGCGCACAACACACCGTTTGCAATCCATCCTGGGAGTACCAAAATGTATCGTGATCTTCATCAAACATTTTGGTGGAGCAATATGAAGAGAGAGAGAGCGTTATTTATCTCAAGGTGTCTAACTTGTTAACGAGTCAAAGCGGAGCATCAAGTACCAAAAGGTCCATTGCAACCCTTGAAATTCCAAAATGGAAGTGGGATCACATTACTATGGATTTTGTTACTGGTCTTCCCAAGGTTTCTCAAGGCATAGATGCAATTTGGGTCATTGTTGATAGATTGACCAAGTCTGCTCATTTCTTACCAATCCGAGAAACTTATACACTTGAACGTCTTGCTCGTATGTACATAAACGAGATTGTAAGACTGCATGGTATGCCAGTATCCATAGTTTCTAATCGAGACCCAAGATTCACTTCACGATTTTGGGTTAGTTTGCAAAAAGTTATGGGTACAGATTTATGATTTAGTTCGGCATATCATCCTCAGATGGACGAACAATCAGAGAGGGCTATTCAAACTCTTGAAGATTTATTAAGACTCTGTGTCCTTGACTTCAAGGGAAGTTGGGACAAGTTCTTACCATTGGTGGAGTTTTTCTACAACAACAGTTATCAAGCAAGTATTGGCATGGCCCCATTCGAGGTGTTGTATGGAAGAAAGTGTCGTTCTCCAGTATGCTGGGATGAGGTGGGTGAAGCAACGTTGTTGGGATCAGAGTTGGTACGTATGACTACGAAAAATATTCAAACAATCCGACAACGTATAAAAACCTCACAAGACCAACAAAAGAGTTATGCTGATCTTCATCGAAAGGACGTGGAATTCGATATTGGAGATCATATGTTGTTACGTGTTGCTCCATGGAAAGGTGTTACGAGATTTGGAAAGAGAGAAAAGCTCAATCCTAGATTCATTGGCCCATTTTTACTCCTCGATCGAGTAGGGACTGTAGCCTATAGACTTGCTTTACCCCCAAGTATGTCTCGTGTTCATAACATTTTTTATATATCCATGTTACGTAAATATGTGAAAGACCCGAACCATATTATTGAGTTAGAACCGGACGAAATAGCGGAAGATTTAATGTATGAAGAGGTTCCTGTTCAAATCTTGGATAAGAAGGAACATATTCTACGCTCCAAGGTTATACCTCAAGTCAAAGTGTTTGTTGAGGAAATGACCTGGGAGTTAGAATCTGAAATAAAATCAAGATTCATTGAGATGACAAAGTTTTAATATTATTATTTGCATTATTAACGATGTCAAGAAGTTCTGCCAAGGAGAGGTTTGGTCACCTAATTGCGCGCCAATAGGGAGAAATCCTTATTGGAAAGCCCTCTCTTTCCTGGGAACGACCTGGTCGATTAATAGTTTGAATAATAATAATGATGATGACGTTTTGTTTTATTCGTATTATTAACGTAATAAAATGGAAAAACTTTATATAAAATGAATACTTTTATAAAGTTATTCGTTTTATTAGGCTAATAGTAAAATCTTTTTATATAAAATGCAATACTTTTATATAAGTTATCTGCTTTTATTAGACAATAATTAGAATATATTATATTTTATTATGCATAGTATTTGCATAGTGCTTGAATAGTGTTTGCATAGTAAAATCTTTTTAAAAGTTATTCGTTTTATTAGATTATAAATAGAATATATTATATTTTATTTAAAAGATTTTGCTTTAAATATGGACCGTCCAATTAAAGTAAATAAATATGGACCATTCATGGATTGGTTACTATTCATTCCATTATTCTATAAATAGAAGCTCATTCCTTCATTATTTCTTACGAATTCACTGAAACTCTAGAGAGAGAAACTATAGAGAGAAAGAAGAAAAGTGTTCTACTACTTCACTACTCCTATATCCAGTACTCTTCTTTCTAAGGTAAGGGGTATTATTTCTTTTGTATTCATGAAGAGAACTTCTATTATTCCATCTTTATTATTCATTGGAATAACTTTTGTGATCTGCCGGCTACCCTATACTTGGTGAAATTCTTCTATATTCCATTCTTTATTATTACATTTGGAATATCCTGTGCACATGCGCTCTGCCGGACTTCGGTTCCGCCTCTTTATTATTCTTGTTGAAACATCTTGTTTGTCTGTAATTTTGCTTGACTTCGGTTTAGTTATTTAGTATTCTATTGAATAACTTTGTCTATGTGAAGTACCGCATGCATAGTGATTTCTTGTTATTCTATTCTTTATTATTACATTTGGAATATCCTCATCGATGTGAATTTCACTTTGACTGATTCCGTTATTAATTATTCTGTTGAATAACTTTGCTACATCGCAATCACCGCATGCATGGTGATTTCTTTTGTTATTTTATTCTTTATTATACTCAGTTGGATAAAGTTTTGACTTCTATACTCCATGAAATTAGTGGAATATCCTTGATATTTGCGCTTCATCCAGTATCTTTTCATGAAAATATTCTTCTGAGCATTCTTGAATTTTACTCTACAAAGAAGTATCATGTTGACAAGTTGGACTTATTAGTTCCTGAATAAATTAATTCTTGAACTTGTTTTATTGAATTTTTATATCATTGTCATTATCCTCATGTTTATATTTTTTTTGAAAGTCATCTGTGGCTGTAGTAGTGCGTAGATGGACTTGGTATGATTATGACCGGGATTATTCTTGTAATCATGGCCGTAATGTTACAAATGATGTGGTAAAAGTCCTCATTGGCCCGTGAGTGCATTGATGGACGCTTGTTGGCATGATCATGACCATTGATGAATACACGAATATCCTTGGCCCGTGGTGCATGGATAATTTGTGGTCGTGGACCGTAATGAATATCCTCGGTAGTAGTAGTGGGATGATGTGGATTATTTATTAAGTCGAGTCTCAAATGATAAAAGTGATGAAAACCTTTTTAAATCATAAAAATAGTTGATTTTATTCTCTACTTGACTCTTTTAATGGATTGCATGTTCAAACTGCAGCTTAAACTTGATGTCTATTGTATTTTATCGGTTTTTAACAACATTGAAGACTAATGATAATTTATTCTCGAAGATCTTAGTCATAATATTTTTTTTCTTTGGGCTAGTTGAGCTCACCCTTTCTTTCAATCGTTCTCTTCGGAAATGAGAACGTAGCCGGACTAATTGGGGAGCGAAGTGATGGTCCGAGATGGTGTCTTAGTAGTCCTCACTATTCTGTTAAATAGTGTGATAATAAATGTAATGAGGACTAAATTGAGTGTGGATATTGTCTAGATGACAATATTTGTATTAAAACTCACAGCATGTATTTTGTCATATTTTACATGACTGTTGTATAATCAGATTGTATTTATTCTGTACCATGTATTTGGCGACTCAGAATAGGTGATGTATACCTAATTTTGGGGGCGTCACAAGTTACGACAAATGCTCTTCTAGGAACCGTTAACTTTGACTTTTTTGGGACAGCCTTTTGAGTTACCATCGCTGATGGACTTGGTTTCGCTACTGTACAATCTTGAGTGATATGTCCTTCCTTTCCACAATTATAACATACCTTGAACAAAGGCAGTTTGGGCTGATATGTCCCTCTTTCCTGCATTTATAGCATATGACCGGTGGTCGTTCTCCTCCCTTAGAACTAGTTGTTGTTGGTGCTGACGTCTTCCCGTTATCATTGTTGAATCTTCTCTTTTTAAAATCCCCCCCCCCCGACTCGCTTCTTCTATTTTCATGGACATGATTACCACCAGAGTGGTTACCGCCTTTGACCGTATTTTTCTTTTTCCGCTGGTTATCATTATTACGATGGACTAGCATCACCAGATGATCCACAGTTGTGGTCCCTCGGTTAAACGTGACTTTCGTTATCTAAATCTAATAAATGAGCCCTGTTGACAACATCTGAATAGAGAGAAAATTTATAAGAAATGAGATATTGACGTATGCCTGGTTTCAAACCTCTCAGAAACATCCGCGTAATACGTTCATCATTCTCCACCAAATGAGGTGCAAACTTGGATAACTCTGCAAACTTCGTACTGGGACACCGTCATGTTGTTTTGTTCCAATCTAATAAACTCCACTTCCTTCATATGACGAATACTTTCAGGAAAGTACTTGTCATTGAACAATTTCTGAAACGTCTCCCAAGACATGCTTTGAAAAGTCTTGATGGTGGATGGACGCTTACGTGATTCCCCACTAGTAATCTGCCTAATTACGAAACATAAAGGTGGCGAATGGAGCCTTCTGTTCCTCCGTGCATCCCAAGACAACGAATATCTTGATAATTTGCTTGACCCACGTTTCCGCCTTAATCGGATCTGGCTTTCCCCAGAATTCTGGTGGTCCCAACTCTTTGAACTGCTTGGTTGTGACAAACCATGCATTGTTATCATTTCCGCCTGTATTTTGAACACGAGTCTCCCTTGTGTAATTTTGCATGAACTGCAAAAAGCTTCTAAACATCCCATCGTTCATCGTATGATCAGTGGTGTTGTTTACAGGAGGAACATTGCCAGCCTGTTGCACGTTCTCCTCGTTGGTAAGTAAAGGTGTCTCCACGGTCTCATTTGTTCCACTGTTAACATTCTCAGTTGCCATTCTCAAATACTGCCATAAAACAAGGGTTAATTAAAGAAATTAACATATCACATAATATCCCTATATCCTGACCAACCAACAAATAAGCTTAGGTAGGACACACTAGCGAAGGATTTACTCGTCTCTCCCCTCCTAGTTCTATTCCCCGATCTCCGCCAAAGAATCATATCCCAAAGCTCGATACCAATCATGGGCGCCCCCAAAATAGGTATACATCACCCATTTTGAGTCGCAATAACATGGCATGTAAAACAACTACAACTTTATTAATACAACATAAAAACTGTGAGTTTAAATACAAATATTGCCATCTAGATAATATTCACACTCAAATAAGTCCTCATTAAAATTATTGGTAGATTATTTTACAAAAATGGTGAGGACTACTAAAACAACTTTCTAGAACCATCATTCCACACCCATTAGAACTCACTACATTCTCGCCTCCGGAGAAGAAAAATAGAACAAAAAAGGAAAAGGCGAGCTCAACTAGCCCAAGAATGAATATTATGACTAAGATAATATAGAACAAATTATCGTTAGTCTTCAACAGGAAAAAAATCGATAAAATACAATAGACAACAAATTTTAGATCAATATTCATGAATGAAATAATAATTCATAGATGAGTTACGTAGAGAATGAAATCTACTATAATCTATGAATTTAAAAGTTCATCATCAATATTTTATCCCTGAAACATCAATCAATATTCATCTTGAATCAAATATTTATCTTTGCACTATAGGCCAAAGATATTCATCAGTTGGTCATGTTCATCTCAACACCTGTACATCTTTGCACTACGGGCCAAAGATATTCATAGAAAATCATTAATCTTTGCACTACAGGCCAAAGATATTCAATAATATCATCATTTAGACCGAGGATGATGAAAAATATTTTCAAGAAAACAAATCCAATGAAACAAAAGAACAAATATTAAGGATTCGTACTTTAAACAATCCGAGTTCAAAAATACTTCATAAATAATCATAGTGAAGTAAAATTCAAGAATGATCAAAACATGGATACAATCAAAGCTAGTATCCATAATAGATTTTTGGACAAAAAATAAAAATTTAATTTTACGTGAATAGTCTTGTGATTAAGTGAATAGTCTTAGTATACGTGAATAATGACCGTGAGTATCGTGAATAGTAACCCCGACACTAAAAGATAAGAATTTCACAAGAAAAATACTATCAATATTCCGGCATAATGATATTGAAAGAAATAATATCATTTTAAAAAAAAATAATATCTCTTACCTCGAAAAGAATAAGATTTCATTTGGAATATCGATATATATTTGAAGGAACTTGCAGTGTATAGCAACACTCAAAGTATCAAAATACTCACAAGAATACACTTTCAATAATATAGAGAGAAAACTTGGGTTTACGGTGTGATTTTCAATTCTAACCTAAGCACCCTATTTATAAGAAAATACTTAGAACACCAAAGCAGAAAATTTAATAAAATATTAATATATTTTTTTTAAAATTTCCTACGCACCCTTATTTTGCCAAAACATCAGCCACCAAGTCGCCCACCTCACAAAACTTACAAAAAATGTTTTTCTTATTAAAAATATTTAAAACTTTCAAAAAGCAATTATTTCGGAATTTCGGAGTTTCAATAATTCATAAAAAATACCCCTTTTATCAGAAAAATTCAAACCTTATGTCCTTTCCATAGGAAATTCCATTCTCTACAACTTTGCAGAAGAAAAGTTTTTCAAATTCCAAACAGAAATTGACCGAAATCCACAAACGGACAATTTTACAGGCTATAATCAAATTTCAGTCAAAAAATGGGCCCACAAACATGTTTAACATGTTTTAAACAATTTTTAGTGACAAAAATACTCTTCCTCCTTATTTATTCATATATCTCACATTCATTGTAAAAATATCACCATTATTATATTATTAAAATATAATAATATATTTAAATGAATTATTTATCAGAAAAGATAAAATATCAATTTTTCAACAATTGTCACTTTAAAATTTTCTCCATCTATATCCACATAAAATGAATATTTTCCTTATCATATAAATCAATAATTAATTATTCACAAATAATATTACAGAATCACAATCTTGTGACTAAGTAGTTCCCAAGAAAGAGGGGGCTTTCAATAAGGATTTCTCTCTTACTAGCGCTTGAATTAGGTGACCAAACCTCTTCTTAGATGAACTTTCTAGACATTGCCAATAATGCTATCTAATAATATTATTCAAATAATATGAATTATTGATTCGATAAAAGAAAATACTGTGTAATGACAATTATTGAAATAACAATAATATGAAATATCAACGCAGAAATTATTGAATCAATAAAATAAAATATTAAACAAGAATTCTCGTAACAATTATTGAGTAGTGCCTTCTTACGTAAGAATCAATAATTGTGCAATACTGCAAATGTCTTCTTGTGTTTTAACCACCAGGTATTTCAACAAGATAGCGGTAATAACTACGTCGTTATTTATAAACAATTTATACTTGTCGCTTTCTTCATCTAATCGCTTTTCAGTTATGGAGCCCAAACAAGGTCACAGTAAATACGAATATTTCCCGACAGTAAGAATATTCCACGACCAAACGAATATTCCCCGTCAACAAAGAATATTTTATAACCACTTGCTTATTTGAAATATTTGCGCATTTTACCCATAACTAACCACATTAATCAAATCAACCCTTACTATTTTAAAATAATAAATAGAGGAAATTCAATTTCATTTAATAATAAGTTGGGGTCTTACAGACGTGATACTAATGAATATCCTTGGCCCGTAGTGCATGGATAATTCAGTGATGTGGAACATTTATTGCTTATTGAGTCTCAAATGATAAAATTGATAAAAACTTTTAAATCATAGAAGATAGTAGATTTCATGCTCTACTGACTCTTCTAATGGATTGCTTGTTCATTACTGCAGCTTAAACTTGATGTTTATTATATTTTATCAGTTTAACACTGTTGAAGGCTAACGATAATTTATTCTATATTATCTTAGTCATAATATTTTTTACTGGGCTAGTTGAGCTCACCCTTTGCTTTCTTTGTTCTCTTCAGGAAATGAGAACGTAGCCGGGAGTAGTTGGAGAACGGAGTGATGGTCTGAGTTGGTGACTGTAGTAGTCCTCACTATTCTATGAAATAATGTGAGAATAATTGTAATGATGATTCTATTTGAGTTTGGATATTGTCTAGAAGACAATATTCGTGTTAGAACTCTCAGCTATGTTTTGTCGTATTTTTTACGACAATTGTATAATTAAGTTTGTATTTATATTCAGTACCATGTATTTGACGACCCAAGATGGGTGATGTATATCTATTTTGGGGGCATCACATTTGACAAGGAACGATTGATTCAATTTACAAAGTTTTACCTGTTGGAATTTCAAGATATAGATCTTTGGGGGATTTATGATGAACTTGAAACTTACATTACAGATATGAAAAATGATCTTGAATTTTCTAATGTGAAAGGGATTGGGAACTTGCTCAAAAGTTAGCTAAGAAAAATAAGATTGATTTGTATACTCACGTTTATTTGTTGTTGAAATTGGCTTTAATTTTGCATGTTGCTATTGCCACGATGGAGAGAATATTTTCAGCAATGAATATTATTGAAACCACTATTCGAAACCAAATGATCAATAAATAGTTGAGTGATTGTTTGGTTCCTTACTTTGAGTTTATTTAAAATTATTGATAATGAAGCTATCTTAGAATATTTTCAAATTATGGAGTCTAGGAAGATAACATTGTAATTTATAAAAATTATTATAACTAGTGAATATTATGATTAGTTCAGGTTTTCTTTATTTAACTTCAACAAAAGAATTAGTTAAAATCCTTCTCTACTGGTGATAATTCATGGATCCACCCCTGAGAGCAAGAATTAGACACAGGTTTTCTAAACACATTCCCATATTATAAATTGCACGTTCCATTGTAAAGCTAGCTCAACTGTCTCCTAGCGCCACTCACCCAAGTTCTTAATTTTGAATTAGATTAGTTGAGGATTACACTTCTTTGATTGTCGAAAAGGAAGTAGAAGAAACTAGAAAAACGAACGTAGCATAACAAACAGCATGAAACAGTTATAAACTGTACTAAGGAACCAAATAATGAGAGAGAACCCGAACACTTGCTCCAAAATCCGATTTAGGTGGTGTTTGTTTACCTCTTAAATACCTCTTAACAGCTCCACATTTGATTTGGTAAGAGGATAAATTTGTTTGATAAAATTTTGTTTGCCTTTTATTGTCTCGTAATCGGTAAGAAGAAGATATAAATTCAAATCATTAAGAGTTGCCTATTAATGAAAATTTTAAATATATGGAGCCTATATAAATATTGTACTCCCTCAATTCTAAATTTTAAGATCATTATTGATTTTTGAAAAGTCAATTTGAGATATTTTTAAATTTAAAAGTTATTCAGATGTTTATATTTTTTAGTTACCAAAATTTTTTTATATTTAAATATTATTTTATTTAAATAATCTAATTTATTAAAATATACTAACCATTAACATTTTAATTACTTAATTTTATCAAACACTACTTTGACTCAAATTGTATGAGTTCACATTTCTCAAAAACAAGCTTCAAGAATTGTAAGCTGTCTTTGCATAGAAAAGAAGGCTAGATCGTCCGCTAAGAAAAAGCTAATTATTATGTGGTTCAAAAAGTTAGTAATAGTAACAAGATAATAAAATTATGCTTATAAAATTAAAGAAAATTTGTGATTTCATAATAGATTTTGTTATATATGTCAAAAAATTTATGTCAAAATATTAAATTACGATTTACTTACATACATGACATAGTTAAAAATTAAAATGGTATCATTTTAATTTATTGACATAAATTTATTTTTTAATTTTACACAAATAAAAAAAAAAAGTAAGATAGAAAAAAAGAAAAAAAAATTCATATTCAATGACCTTACAAATAATATTACACAAAATGATATATCCTTTTTTTTTTTATATATACAAATGAACATACTAAATGGCATATGCACCTCTTACTTTTTATACCTTAAACTATTAAAATAAATAAATTATAATTTAAGTTTATTCTTTTGAGAACGAAAAAATTATATCTTTCTCTCTTAAAACTTCTATTAGTAGTCACATTTAGGCTTGTCAAAGATTTGATGACACATAATTCATTTCCCTTTTATGATACTATCAGTGAAAATATACATTTTTTATTTTTTGTTAAAAAATATTTTGACAAATAAGAACTTTTTTTACAAAAATAGAGTATTTTGAATTATTGACATTTGAAATAACTTTGTTTATTCTAAATTTGAAGTCAAACGATTACATATTAAAATTTTATTTTATATAAATTTATTTAATTATTATTATAATTGTATAATATATAATAAAAATTATTAATTATAAAATTTATTTGATTTTAAATTTGTATAAATAATATCAATTTTAATTTTAAACTTAATATCGTGGTTTGTTGACGTTAAAAGTCAAATTTTATCTGACGGAGGGAGTACATTTTAAGGCTTTCGTTGTGCTTTTTACTCTTTATACTTGCCCCCACCTTCAATGCAACCAAAAAACCTCAGTAATGAACTGCCCTGTAAATTACGCCCTATCATTCATTTCTTCTGCACATCCTCGTTTCCACCGCCGGAATGGCGTCGCCACCACCTGCGCCCTCCGTCGCCACCACCGTTGCCGCCGTAATTTCAAAAACCCCACCCAATTCCCATCGTCTTCCTCCCCTTCCGATTCCAATCTCCAAATGGTAATCGACATCGAATACCTATCAACCGTAGCCCCTCTCTCTTTCCAAAGCCACCTCAACAAATTCATTGACTCAGCTAATGAAGCTTTAGAAGATTTGCAAACCCTAATTGTTGTTGACCCGAATCAAAAGGTTAGGATTTCATGCCGCAAGTCCACAGTCCAATTTGTTGGGAATTTGGTGATATGTGGGTTGGTGATTGTTTTGGGTTTTAGGGTTTTGGTGAAGGTAGGCGAAGGGTTTAGGAACCGGTTCGGGTTTGGGAATGGCGGCCGCGTTGTGATTACGAGGAGGGATAGGAGTTTAGGAGGGAGGGAAGTGGTTGTGGGGAAGAGGAAGAGTGATGTGAGTGAAAATAGGGTTTTAGAGAACCCTTTATCGCCGGCTTCGGGGGATTTTGGTGCAGTTTTTAAGTCAATGCCTAAGAATTGGGGGCTGAGGAGGGAAAAGAAGTTGCCCAATTGGTGGCCGGATTCGAATATGGCCCCTGTTGAAGCAATTAACAGGGATGGGTATCAGAAACAGGCTAACAAATTAATTCGAGGTTGGTTTATTAAGCTTTTTGTTTTTAGCTATGGTCTGTAATTTGTTAGATAATATTCCCCTGTTCCACTAAAATGTCCCATTTGCTAATAAGAAAAATTGTTCCCCAAAAGAGTCATCTTTTATGGATGATGGTATGAATAAGAAAAATTGTTACAAATCATCTTTTATGGATGATGATATAAAGTGACATAATGCCTGAAGTATAATAACACAATTTCACTAGCATGTCACCACTACTAAACTAAACACGGGGATAAACATGGAAGAAATTTATATTCATATAATTTTCAAATTTTGAAAATGGGATTCTTTTTTGTGGAACTGATGGAGTGATAAAATTGTTATGTATATGCTTAACTGTATATGGGTCCGAATATATGTCTTGCTGATGAACTGAGTAACTAAGTTTTTAAATTTGATAATTATTCACCTAGATTTAGTTGCAACTATAATTTAGTCTGTGACTAATGGACTGATAAATGGAATGTAATTTCTTTTTTGAACTAATCCTCCTATGAAATAACTAAACACACTGTTGAATTATGGAGACCAATTAAGAAGTGAATGAGCTCCCCCCTTTGGACAAGGTTGTTACTTTTCTTTGATAAATTGCCCAGTAAGGTAATTACTTTTGGAAGAAGTTTTTGTAGAAAGCTACAGAGCAAAAGTTTGACTCAGTTAATCATGTCTGAATGTTTCATTTAGATAAGTCACCAAAATATAAGAAAAAGGCTTTATCCAATTTACATCTCCTATAACTTGACAAGATAACGATCATGGGTAGGTAAGTATCTGGTTAGTAATGATATTTTATGGGCTGTGATAGGGTCAGTCCAGGCTCAACCCATAAAAAAGTGTCCTTTGGCATTCTTTATTAATACCACAGATACGCATGGTTCGTCTTTGGTGATGTTTATTGTATAACTGTGTTTGATGTAGGTAACAAAAATATCTCTCAAACTACAATGAATGTTGTCCTTTCCTTCATCAAATTTCCGCTTACCTACTTAAATTTCCAGCAATCATGGACTATAGAATGAGCGGAAAGGACATGCGGATGGATGATATAGTTCAAGTTAGTGATTCTGTACCTATTCTTTTTGTTTTTATGCTGTGCTTTATTACCTATATGGCTATATAATATTTACCTTGTACATAGCTGAAAGTGAAACTCCATGTCTAAATGTACGGTGTCTGCTCCATTGTTGTTGTTTTCTAATTTATCGAGAATAATCAATAATGAACTAGGATCCTGCTGATTTACTCTGTCATTACATAAGGTACATATCGATGCAAATAAATTTCTACTCCATTATAAGACATTGTGTTTATAGTGGCAAATAGTTATGGGCATAATTAATAACATGAAGGCCATCATGTCAAGGAAACACCTGTTCTCTGCACATCATCTACCCATATTTATAGATAGATATTGTCTCCGTTGTGGATGAGGTCTTGCTGACGCACAATGATTGTGGAGACCGGAGCCATGATTTTTATTTTTATTTTCTAGGTTGGCCTCATCTTAAATTGAATTGGATTATTTGTATATAGTATAATACTCCCTTCGTCCTCCAAGGAATGACTTAAATATAATTTTTTTGTCCTCAATGGGTTAAGTACAAATATTAAAGCTGTAATGTGATTAAAAACTATATTACCCTGTACGTTTGTCATAACTATAAAGGATCAACTGGTTTAGTATTAAGCCAAATATTCATAATTACATCACAACAGATATTGAATTTTTTTTGCTTGTTATCAAATTAAAATAATAATATAAACATGTTAAAGAAATATACTTTTGTTGGGAGAGCTTGCACCAACTAATAGAAAAAAGATGAAGGGTTTCCTAAAATATCCACAATGCCGATTTTGGTATTACAGACCAAAACCCTGACTCACTAATCGGTTGAAGCCATGTGTTGCTGCCAATTTTTACTCAACTTGAATAATATTAAGTTTGTTGGTTACTTAACAATAAATCAATATTTTCTTCAAATATCCACAATGCCTATTTTGGTGTGACATACCAAAACCTGACTCACTAATCAGTTCAATCCGCGTGTTGCTGTCATTTTTTTTCTCAACTCAAATAATATTAATTTTTTTGGTTAGTTAAATTATATCAATTCTAGATTTACTTGGTATCATTTTTATCTGCTTGAGAAGATTTGCAGACTCTTTGATGATACAATGAATGATTTTTTGCATGTCTGATGAACAGTTGCGTCAAATATGCCGGATATCTGGAGTGAGGGTGTCCATCGACACGGCCAATTCACAGGATTCATTGTATCGTGCATCAGTTGACTTTGTTCTCAACATATGTGGCAGGTAATTTATAACTCCTTTATAGTTCCCTTTGCTGCTCTTATTTTGTCATTACTTTTATCTGCTATTCCTACTTCCTTGTCACATTGCCACGTTTATTTTTAGCAGTGTACCAAGTCCATCTGTGTTTGTTCAGATTATTGGTGAGGATGCCAGGGAATTCATTGCTGGGCTTGCGGAAAACATTGGGCTTGAAAAATACCGTGCTGCGAGAATGGTGACTGCAGCCGTTGCTGCACGCACACGGTCATGGCTTTTACAGGCTTGGGTAGGTTTTTCATGTATTAAAAGTTTTACCTTTATGTATAATTTATTTATTTAGATGCTCTGGAGCCAATCTCAAAGGGTTGTATTTTTAACTGAAGCGCTTTGCCGCTTTCACACTCTTACCTTTGCTCTTGCTTTTGCATCCACTCTGCGAATTGGTTACTTATGGTCCAACCCCTAAGAAGTCATCCTAAGCTTTCGACCTGCAAGTACCTAATGAGAATAAAACCTATTGGGAAAGTCGTAGTGTAGGGACCATTAGATAATAAAAATAAGCACTTTCAATTTTGCCGAAAAAGAAGTCAAATTTCATCAACTTTTGGTTCTTTTGCATTATTATACTTTTTTCTTCAACGACCATTAATTCTCTCTCTCTCTATGTCACTATTTACAAATTGGCCCATTTGAAGTGACTACACATAGATAAAGTGGTTTTAGGGGCTGGAATTCATGGGGTCTTGAGTGAGTTAGCCTGGAACAAATGTGCAACATGGGTTTCTACACTCAAATGTGATTTTCTTCTAATATCCTATTATAGTGATAGAAGAATCCCTTGACATTACCAAAAAGGGAGACATGACATACTTCATTAACTTCAAGTTATATGTTGTCATTGAAAGTTCATTTAGTTTTCGAGTCCTTTGATTTCTTGTTGTATAACTTGAGCAATTACGAGATAATGAATTTTACTAGTTGATACATATGATTTGTTTTACCATTTTTCTCTCCTAGAAAGTCTGCACACTAGTTATTTTCATTCATTTGAAGTTCTTAATTTATTTTTATAGTATTTTAATTTCAGGCTTTAGAAATGCAAGGTAAACATTCTGAAGCAGTGGTGGAATTGTCAAAGTTGTCTCTTACTCACCGCATATTTCCTCCTGAAGAAAGCTCCGTATGTGCTTTTATCATTGATTACTTTGTGAGATTCGGTCTATTTTGTTTCCTCTGTTAGTCTTTAGTTGCCTATGTCATAGTCACAGAGTTTTGGTGACTGCTGTTCTGCAAGATTTGATGCCATAGTGCAATATGGAATCACACCAGTTTCTTTTCTTCTTTATCTGCTGTCCATGATTTCTTTATACAATTGTTATAATAGGGTTTACATATGTATAAAACAAAGACAATCTGGAGCTGATTGTGGCTTTAAAAAGGATTAGTATCTATGAATTTTGAAGAAACAATTATACTTTTTGCAAGTCAAAAACATACATTAAATATTTCATTAATGTTTATTGATTATTGAAATGCCTATACTTTGTTTGTGGTTTGTTATCTGATTTAGGCTCCCTCTGTTCCAATGCATTCAATAACTTTCTATATATCTCATTCCTAACACGAACAATGATCCCATATTTTAATGTGCTTCCTTTAATCTATTTTTGTAGCCTGAGATGGAAATGGTGGCTCGAGGCCTTGAGAAACATTTAAAACTAGAACAAAGGGAGTATCTAATGAATATGCTCATAGAGATGTACGGTGAAGGGAGTTGTAAAAGTATGGCTGAAGCTCTGGGTCTGGTACATCCTCCTTTTTCAGTTGCTTTTTGAAATCTAGATTCAAGAAACCCTTATCAATGTTTAATTGGCATTATTTCACAATATACTCTAATTTTTTAAATTTCCCTTTATTTAGAAAAATGAATGATTTGTTGACACAAGTATATTACTAAAAATAGACCCTCCGTAAACAAATCTCCCTATAATAGGCAAAATGGTGAAAGCATCCATATGAACATTTGTATGTGGCGCTGGCTGTTTTAACAGAACCTGCAGTGCTATTTTCCTCCAGTCAATTTCATATGTTGAACTTCCTGTACTGGCTGTACCATTGTTTTATAGGCCTCAAATTTTGACACCCTTAATTTTGTATTGATTTACCTGTTTGCACATCTTCATGCCAACAGAAATGTGCCCTTTTCAAAAGTTGGTGACAAGATGTCAGAATGCCCAGTATATCTGTTTGAATCTTATAAATTTTACGCCCCCTCCAAAAAAAGAAAAAGCAGGCTGAAATAATTTAATTTTCATGCATAGGATGCTAGTTGCTCAGTTTGTTAACAATATTGGCAATAACCTATTCATTCCGTATGTTGAATCTGAGCATGCTTTGCTCTTTGATTATATCGAAATTCTTTTCATCTATAGTATCTTTTGTTTGCAGATGATCTCACCAGAAGGTGTCGATCAGCAGCAGAACAGGTATACAGAACTGAAACCATTACAGTGAATTTTATCGGTTAATCTAGGCTTTACACAATTATATATATATATATATATATATATATATATATATATATACATATATAAGATTTGTGTATATTGATTATTCGTTGACATGGCCTCATTTCTTGTCCCCAATGCCCCCTTTTAGCAATCAAAAATGCTATGTACTATTTCACTATTGTAATAGAGTAATTTAGAGATTCTATGCTTTCAAACCTTAACTCTGAAAATAGTAAGGTAATGTAAAGGCTCTGTTAAGAATTCAAAAATAGTGAAGTGGTAAGAAAGTGAAGTGAATGTGAAAATTCCACCCTTTTAATAAATATTAAAGATGTACTTTGTTCCATGTTTACCTTTAAAAATACTATTGTTAGCTTAGCAGTGAGACAATGTTACTAAATTAGCATGATAAACTTTAATATGCTGTCATTTTAAACTACTTGTTCTTAAAAAAGAAAATCTTTTCGTGGATAAAAATTGGCAAATGTAAGTTTTTTTATTTTTGGGTATGCATTATAATGTTAACTTGAATTGTAGTGGTGTTTTTTCCATCCCATTTCTCCCCCTAGATTCAAGGTGATTGTGAGATTGATCTTTTTTGAATTGCAAGATCTTTAGTATGTAAATATTATAATATATTTGATTTTAATTTAAATAATTAGGGTTATGAATACTATTAAATATATCTTAGTGGAAAAGGCATCTTCTTCTACTATGAAAGACACGTTTTGAGTTTAAAAAAATACAGCAGGCATTAAAGAATAAAGATCTGTTTTCTTTAGGTTTTTCTTAGTTTCCTTTTGATTCTTTTCTGAAGTTTTCTATATATATATATATAATAGGATCTTAAACTCACCCTTTATCTAGCTCACCTTGCTAACTACGTTTAGCGACGGATCGGACGACGATTTGGTCCGTCATTATATGTAGAACCGTAAATCCTTAGCTTTTTATTTTACGGACAACATATAACGACGGATAACATATAGTGACAGGACTAAATAAATCAATCCGATTAAAATTAAGCTAAAAGGAGGTGAGCTAGATATGAAGTGATTTTAATATCAGGATATCTATATATATATATATATATATATATATATATATATATATATATATATATATATATATATATATATATATATATATATATATATATATATGGGGATTAATCCAAAGTTAACGTTGTAAAAAGAGTAGTCTTACAACAAATCTTGATCGTTCATCCAAATATCTAACGATTAATATGATTTTTGTTCGCAATTTAATTTTTAGTATTCTGCAGTTTAAAAGTGCAGACGGGACAAATGTCTAAAATATTCTCCTTGTTTTTGTCTCTCGTCCGCAATATTTACCGCAATATTAAATATTGTGGATGCTGGCCAATCGAGAAGCGACGTTGTTTTTAAACCAAATTTAAATTTTCTTTAATTTTTAGTTTTCTCGTCTGCAGTATTAAACTGCGAACACTGGTCAATTGAGAAAAGATGCTATTTTTTTAGCCAAATTAAAATTTTATTTAGTTTTCTAGATTTCGCAGTATTAAACTGCATATGCCAATTAATAGACTTTAAGCTATAATTCCAAATCAGAAACATAATTCAAATTTAAAAAACAAATAATTTATGAGATCTATTTAAGAAGGCTTAGGTGTGATATTGGAGAGAGAATCAGAAACAGAATCAGGTTTGATATAATTTTAATTGTAATTCTTCTATTACCGGTTCTTTTTATTGTGTCCATTAAAGTATTTAATGAGATTATTGTGACGAGAGAGTCTGAATGAGTGATGGATGTAGAACTCTAGTTGTATGAACCACTTCTGCACAAATCTCATGTCACTAGATATGGTTCGACTTCTGTTTTATCGAAAGTTTTCTGGTTCTGGATGAATTCTCTATTAAAAAATATATCATATTCAAGTGCTTTTGGTTTTCATGAGATGGTGGGTGGGTGGGTGGGTGGGAGGGAGGGAGAATGTTAAAAAAAAAAATCAATTTAGCGTCCGCAGTTTAATAGAGGTCTCGTCCGTAATTTAATTTTTATTATTTCACAGTTTAATACTGCGGACGATACTTATTAAAAAGCGACGTCATTTCTTAATTGGCCAAAAATATTTGGCGTTCGTAGTATTACCATAATTTAATATTGCAAACGAGAGACTTTTACAAGAAGAGTA
Source organism: Panax ginseng (assembly GCA_020205605.1). Classification (NCBI taxonomy): domain Eukaryota; kingdom Viridiplantae; phylum Streptophyta; class Magnoliopsida; order Apiales; family Araliaceae; genus Panax; species Panax ginseng. Next base: position 83,239,492 of record CM035139.1, on the reverse strand, counting down.
TTTTGGACATTTGTCTCGTCCGTATTATTAAACTGCGGAATACTGAAAATTAAATTACGGACTATAACTCTATTAAGCCGTTAGATAATTCGGATGGGCGCTCAAAATGTGTTATGAGATTATTCTTAAGTGATCCCATATATATATATATATATATATATATATATATATATATATATATATATATATATATACAGTCCGCTTCTCTAATGACTGGAAGGAGTGAATCACGATTATAATATTATTTGTTTGATTAATTATAGCATAGCAAAAGCGTTTTTATGCTATAGCGACGAAAAATCGTCGTCGTATAATCGATTTGCTCTTAGTTAGCTCCTTCATTTCATTTGGAGAAATAGAAAGTTATATATATATATATATATATATATATATATATATATATATATATATATATATATATGGGGAATGATCCATATGATGTATTTGCTATGGAATAAAAAGTGACATACATCGTCTACACCTTTCGTTTAACAAATGAATGACTGCGATTAAAATTGGGAACACGCCGTCCGCTAGTAGTAGCGGACGTGGTTAATGAATGGGTTAGATGATTTTGCTCCCATTTAGCCCAAAAGACTAATTCGAAATAACAACATCCATAACATCCGCTAGACTTGCTAGCGGACGACAAGTTCTTAATACAACACGAATTCCTCTGCCAGTAATACAATTCACTGCAACAACACCCAGTACAACCAGTAATACAATTCATTACAACACATCTAGCATATTGTATAGCAATTCAATTACTACATGATTTGAATTTATTACAACACCCAATACAACAATTCAATTCAGGTCAAATACAACATGTCATATTTGCTAAGCAAAAAGATATGGACTAGTTCTTGTACATCAACAGTTAAGCAACATCACAGCCTCAATACATCAAAATTTACAAATCATATTCGAAATCCAAATCAAAACAAAATATCAAATTTTAAATTCTAGCAAATCAAATATATCAAATTCCAAAGGAGATCAAATAATACATTAAATTCCAAATTCTTACAAATCAAATAAATAAAATTTTAAATTATTCCAAATAAAATAAATTCAATTTCAAATAAAATAAATCCAATTTCAAAACAAATGCAACACATCCTATTCCAAATCAACAACAAAAATATATCCTACACATTATTCCAAATCAACAACAAAAATATATCCTACACATAATTCCAAATCAAATACTTCTTAATACCAAATCAAAAATTTCAAATTAAATTCACTCCTCTACATAATTATAGTTCCTATTCTAATTCAAATTACTACTATTACAAATAAACATAATAAAATTTATTCAAGTACATAACAAAATTATATTATACAATCCTACTATATTAGGAGATAGATGGGGTATCATAGTTAATAAATTTTTTGCCCTACCAAGGTAACCAAAATAAGTCACCTTCAATTGACATCAAGGAAGAAAATCACAAAATTAATCAAGCAAGTCTTCGCACCTCAAATCGTCATGGTAAGTTTAGAATTATGGCGGAAGATATGTTTAATTCTAGTTCTTCAAATTCTTCTCGTGATAATATTGACACGGATAATATTGGTGTTCATAACATGTGTAAGACCTCAACTTATTAAAAATAAAATTGAATTTTCTCTATTCATTATTCTAAATTAATAAGGTGTTAATTTGATATAATACTTTGGTTATGAGTGAAATGTGCAAATTTTACAAAATAAGCAAGTGGTTATAAAATATTCCTTTTATCGGGGAATATTCATTTGGTCGTGGAATATTCTTTTTGTCAGGAATATCAGTACGACGGCGCAGTCAATTGTGGGTCCCATAACGGAATAACTGTCGAATGAAGAAAACGACAAAGTTTGAGTTTTATAAATAACGACGTAATTGTTACCGTTAACATTGTTGGAATACACGGTGGTTAAAATCTGATGTCTGGCGTGGTTGCACGGTAGCACCGCGGTATTACGCATTGTTGAATTATTGATTAAATGCGTAGAAGGCCTTACTTAATAATTATTCACAAGAATTCTTTGTTCAATATTTTATTTTATTGATTCAATAATTCTTTGCGTTGATATTTTATATTATTGTTGTTTCAATAATTGTCCTATACCGCATATTTTCATTATCGGATCAATAATTCATATTATTTGAATAATATTATTAGATAGCATTATTGACAATGTCTAGAAAGTTACTGTCGAGGAGAGGTTTGGTCACCTAATTGCTTGGCGGGTGGAGAAATCTTTATCGAAAGCCCCTCTTTCTTGGGGGAGCGGCTGGTTGTCATAATTGTGATTCTCATAATATTATTTGTGAATAATTAATTATTGATTTATATGATAAGAAAATATTTATTTGATGCGGATATAAATGATGGATTTATTTATTTTATGTGGTTATAATTGAAGGAATTAATGTTGAGGTGTTTTATCAGTATTTTTATCGGAATGGAGATATTAAAAATCAAATCGGTATTAACTACGATATATTGCGTGAGTTATAATTTTTTAATCCCAAATGAGTTGGATCGTTGTGATTTTTGGATATGTTATACATATATAAGTTGAGTATATGTCCACAAATTTTGAGCAGTTTAAAATGAGCGAATGATTTGTTATGAATTTTAAGAGGTGGTGATTCGAAATTAGGTTTATAAATGATTTTGGTGGAAAATTCTAGAATTGAGTGGGCCCGCTTGTGGTTGGTGAAGAAATGTCTTTGAATTTTATTTCAAATGTGGTGGGTGACAATAGTAGCGGAGTAAAACCATTAGGTAGTAGGTCGAGTCTCCTTGGCGTCTTAACATTTTACATAAATAGAGGGCTAAGTTAGAATTGAAAATCGCACTTTTATGAAACATAAGCTTTCTCTCTTTCTCTCTATATATATATATATCGGCGTATTTTGTGAGTATTTAGATACTTTGAGAGTTCTTTATTGAAGACAAGTTTTATTGACATCACTTAGACCTTTTCATTCCTAAATCTTTTGCTTTCTTTGAGGTAAGGGATGTTATTTTCTTCTTAAATGATATTATTTTCTTCATATTATTATCTTAGAAATATTGGTTTAAACTTTTAATCAAATTTGGAACTTTTTGTGTCTAGGGTTCTTGTTCACGTATCGACCTTATTCACGAATCTGACCTTATTCACCAAAAAGTAAAATTTTTCCTTTTTGTCCAAGATGTCTATTATGGTTACTATCTTTGATTGTATCCATGTTTTGATCTTTATTTTTGAATTCTGCTTTAAAATTGGTTATTATGAAGTATTAGTGATCTTGGATAAACTACCCTAATATTTGTCCTTCTGTCTCACTGGATTCGTTCTCTAAAATATTTTTCATCATCCTCAGTCCTTAATGATGATATTATTGAATATTTTTAGCCTGTAGTGCATAGATGAATGATTAACTGATGAATATCTTTGGCCCGTAGTGCAAAGATGAACAGGTGTTGAGATGAACATGACTAACTAGTGATACAAATGAATATCTTTGGCCTGTAGTGCAAAGATGAATATTCGATTAAAGATGTATATTGATTGTTGTTACATGGATAAAATATTGATGATAGACTTTTAAATCTTAGAAGATAGTAGAACTCATTCTCTACTTGACTCTTCTAATGGATTCTTTATTTCATTATGGATTTTGATCTAAAACTTGTTGTCTATTATGTTTTATCGATTTTTCCCACATTGAAGACTAATGATAATTTGTTGTATATTATCTTAGTCATAATATTCTTCTTAGGCTAGTTGAGCTCACCCTTTTTCTTTTTGTTCCATTTTTCTTCTCAGGAGGTGAGAACATAACATGATCTAGTCGGGGTATGGAGTGAATAAGAGGGTCAGATTTTTTCTACTATCCAAGAGGCGGAAGAATTTTATAGAAATATATACGAAGTAGTGGATTTGAAATAAAAATTGGGGCAAGTCATAAACATGCCCGCTCCAACAATTTGTCCAACAGACCTTTTACATGTACCAAAGCAAGAAAACTGATTGAAAGAAAGAAACTGGACGTTGATGAAGCTGAGGGTAGTAAGGTCAAAAGAAAAAAAGGATTCAATAGGTCGCACGATGTGCAAAGCTAGAATGTCTGTTGTTCATCTAGAAAAAGAAGATACATGGAAAGTTTTAAAAATTGAGTTGACTCACAATCATGATTTGGTTACTCCGAGTAAGAAAATTTTCATTCAAACACGGAAAAATATAACTCATGTTACTCGAACTTTAATCGAAACTTTAAACAGCGCTGGAGTTGGGCCAAGTAAAATGATGAATGTTTTTAGTGATATAGGAGAAGAGAGGGAAAATATTGGTTTCAGTGATAAGGATATACATAATTTTGTGCGAGATTTAAGACGTGACAATAGATTCAAACGATGTCCAAGCAGCACTGCAATATCTGAAAAAACTTTCAGCGAAAATCCTCTATTTTTTTATGATATCAAACGAGATGAAGATCATCGTATCGCAAGCATTTTGTGGATAAATTACTGATCAATGATAACTTACAAAATTTTTGGGGATGTAGTGACATTTGATACAACTTATCAGACGAACAAGTATTCCATGCCGTTTGTTCCATTCACGGGTGTAAATCACCATTACCATTCTGTCTTGTTTGGTTTTGCACTGATACATGTTCGTCTTGTATGGGTCTTTGAGACTTGCTTTATGCAATGAACAATAAGACACCGGTTACAATTATAACTGATCAGGACAAAGCTATGACCAATGCGATTGCTAGAGTTCTTCCTGAAACACACCATGCACTTTGCACATGACATATTAGTAATAAATTTCTAGAGAAATTGTATACATTGTATGACGAGTACCCAACATTTAAACACGATTTTAACTAGTGTGTGTATAAATCATTGACTGCTGCGAAATTTGAAGAGCGATGGGAAAAGCTGATGACAGATTACGAACTGCATGGCCATGATTGGCTACAATCACTCTATGAGGTTAAGCACAAATGGATCATGGCGTACACAAAGAATTTTTTTGCAGCGCGAATGACGACTTCATCCAGGAGTGAGGGAATGAAAGTTTATTCGATGAGTATGTCAATGCGATGACGAGTATAAATGAATTTATCATAAACTCAAAAAAAAGCATTGAGAAGTAGGTAATGAGAGAGAGACAAGCTGACTACGCAATCCGTCATCGGACTAGAACTATAACTCTTGAATCACCTTTGGAAACGCATGGAATGGCTGTTTATACAAAAAAATGTTTAGACGCTTTCAGATTGAGATTGTAAAATCTCACAAGTACATAATGAAGAAACTTCAACATCTAACAATATTGGATATGAAGTCGTACGCAGTGTACAAGACAAATGCCATAAAAGAATCCAATAAGTACTTTATTGTTGTCAATTAATGGTTTTAAGCACGTCGTATAGTTGTGCATTGACAATCAACCCATCGTTGAGAAGTTTGACCCTGATGAAATTAATGTAAATGGCGTGCCAGAAATTCCAGTAGATGATGATGAGGCCTTCCAAGATGAGCCGTTATTGGATCCTATTTGTTCCCAAACAAAGGGTCGCAAAAAAGCTACAAGAAAAAAGAGTGGGATCGAAGAGGTTGGAAGTCGTAAACAATTGAGAAAGTGCACAATATGTAATATGATGACAAATCATGATAAGCGGAACAACTACAAAATTTTGGGCCGATACAAGCCGGATGTTTGAAGTTATCTTCATATAAGCTTGTATGACTATAAAGTTTTTGTTTTCTTAAATATTAATAGGTACTATTTGAAAGACATTTATAGGTTAATTGTGAAGTATTTATGAGATCTATTATAACGATATTTTAAAGATATTTTACGTTTTTTCTGTTGGTTATACACCTTTGATTGAGTTGTATACATATCAGGTTGATCAAGATGATGTTGACTACAACAAACTCAACATGGCCTACTAAATAACTTATTATGCAAAACTGTATTGGAAATCAATATAATAACAAGTGTACTGTACAGACTAGATTCATTTTGTTTCGCAACTACTCTACCCTTTCAAGGACATATCCTTGAAATTATGGTCCAGATTCTTAAAGTGTTCAGCTTGTAAATGAAATAGACTACACTAGTTTTATGCAATTTAGATTCCTGAAAGTAATTCAAAGTTGCGAGTGTTGTTATATCATAGATTTGATGAACTAACCATATAATAGCAGCCACACATGCACGAAAAATTCAAACCATTAATAAGTTCAGAAATTGTTCTAACATTGAAATAAGCAGAAAAAAAACTAATTTATCTGTAAATTTATGCATACTAATACTGATTATTGTCTGTATAATAACTCGTACCACTGACAAATCAATGTTAAATTAATCAAGTGAAGCCCATATAATGTTCTAAAAGGCGCTAGGCGGGAGGCGGACGGTCGAGGGCCTAGCGCCTAGGGGTCTAGGCGAGATTTTTTTATATTATAAGTCAATTTTAATATTTTATCTTACATTTATTCAAACAAAATAATAATATAAAGCAAAACAATCTATAATAAAGATAATAAAGGCCTTTTCTTAAAGTTCAAACACATCCATATTGCTAATGTCAAAGTTCAAATACAAACATGCAATTGTTCAAAGTTTAAATATATTTTTAACTTATTAATTTTATTTATAAACATGATTGCTATTAAATAATAAAATTTTAAATTTTAAGAATTTATTTCAATATTAAAACTTAAGAAACTAAACATAAATTTAAGAATTATAAAATTGAATTTAACTAAATATTACAAATGTATCATCATTTATATAATTTGAAGTTGGTACAAGTTTAAAAAATTACAACTATAATAAATTATCCATTTTGACTTGATATTGTTCACTTCTTATTGTGATTTGATATGCTACAACATGTATTATGAATATGATAAATCATTAGAAAAATAAATATATCAAGATTTGATTTGGGTAGTTATTAAAATAAAAAAAATCTCTCAGCCTAGAACCCGCCTAATTTCTTGGATTTTTTTTTTTACCGCCTTGGGCCTAAGTGAGGTGCTTGAGAGGCCTAGAGGCGCCAAGGGGGGCCTAGCGCCTAGACGGGCCGCCAAAGAAGCCTAGGCGAAAATTTTTAGAACAGTGAGCCCATATATGGTAACGAAACTAGCCCAGACCTATAAGGAAACTTAGCATTTGGAAAAACCTCATAATTCTCAAACACTATACCCTCTATCGCCCTTTAGTTTCTTACTATTTTTTCTTTTTGGTGCAAGTTGTTTACCGCATCAGAATAAACCCAACCTCCTAATTTATCCACCACATGCTATGAGGCAACAAATTTCACTGCCTTCTCCACTCCTTCCTAACATTTATCCCTCACCAAATTGCTCAGAACCTTAGATCAATTTTTTTTTAACTTCAGGAATAAAAGCAACTTACAACAATAAAACTGTTAAGAGGCACCACATTATGCAGACATTTATACACAAGAATACTTGTACTTGAGAAGAAAACCAAACACCAAAAATATCTCATAGTTATAATATTCACACAATTGAATAGCAATATACAAAAAGTGGAGAAAGTTTATATATGTATAATTTTGCCTATAAAAGTCGAACCAATCAACATGTTAACAACAACAAAATTTAAACAAATCCTTGAGCAATGCTATGAAGCACATTTGGCAATCAAATTATATACACGTCAATGAGAGAAAGAGAGAGGAAACTGATTACCACAACATAGGCGACCAATGATAAGAACTGTTATGGAATTGAGATCATAAGCCAGTGCATACATGGCATTTCCCATAAAAAGAGCGATGCTACTAAATATATATGGTTGCTCCTGAAGAGCTTCCTGCTGCTCTCCTTGTACAACGATCCTACTTGCAAATAGCCCACAAGAATTTATGCATTACGACCGTTGTGCCATTGAAGTAACAGTGGATAATGTTATATGTCATGGTGATAATGGTCCACAACAATTTATGGCATTAAGACCGTTACTTTCACGTGGTGCCATTGAAGTGTCAGTTAATAATCTATTATGCAATAGTGATACAGGTGTAACAGGTCTATTAGAACTTATGGCATTATGACCGAAAATCACTCTTGAACTATGGATGGATGAATTATCAACATTAAATGCAATTGACTCATAAGGCTTCTGATAAGTCATAAGAGAATCCCAGACCTGGAGTCATATCTGACAGAGGCAGCTCTGAAGCATACTAAGCTTGAAACACTGGAGGAGACATGTAGTGTGTTGTAAAAATATTAAGTTTAAATCAAAATATACAACAAATTGATATGACAAATCAAGAAAGAAAATATTATAGTATTTTAAGACATCTATCTGATACTACAATAATGGAATCATTTTGAAACTATTCACCCGAGTTTATAAAATAACGTATTACGAAAGCTGGTCAAATATACGTTCATTACTCTTCATTTGAATCCGAATCTAAAGTTTGGTCGATACAAAGATATTTTTCAGGAATGTTCCTCGCTTTACACATCCTAAGATCATGTGTTATTCTAAATCTAAAGTTATAAGCCTCGTTTGGAGTCCACCTCGGTTCCTTCGTGATATTTATCCGGTGCAAAAAGAAATCTACGTACTTTGCAACATAAACGCCACAACCATCTGAATTCTATTGTCTCGGCCTATTCACACAGACTTCAACTTTCGGCTTCGATCTTGGCCACTCTGCTTTAGGATTTTCTAGACGAAGCAACAAAGGAATTAACTCCACTTATAAACCACAAAACAATCATTTAATTCCCAGAACCTCATATGTTTGTGTGATGACATGAAAAATAAGTAATATATTAATGAACTCACCACAACTGCAAAGTAGTTTTGATATAATTGTGACAATGACATTAAGGGTTTGTCATCATTAAGTGGATCAAATAACATGACTTTTCACTTGTTGACACTCCAAATAAATAGGCAGAAATGACTATTGCTTTCGTTGATGAATGGAACAAATATGTAATTAGACTCATGAACTGGGGCACCAACTGGAGGATTGATGTAACTTGTTAAAAATTTGAGTGTTGTTGCATTGCTTACTCCGGCACTTGGTAAGTATTGGGTGCCCAAACCCACAAAGTACGTTGGCATGAAATAAAACAGAGCCCATCGTTGGATACCTTCACTCCTCATCTTAGTTTCTTTGTCTCTCGACAACAACAAATATACATATAATACATGCGCCCATAACCAACCATTGGGTCCAGACAGTTCACATCCTTAAACTCTAAGTTGTATAGATCGCCTAGATGGACATGAGGAAAGTATGATGGGTCGTGAGTTGGACTAAACCAATTGTGATTTAACCAAGTTATTTTCTCAATCTTTAAATACTTAACAAGGTGAGTATGCTTTGTTCCCTCTCTCCTTCTAACCGGCAATTTCCTACTATGTTGACTAGAAGGAGCAACGCTACCCTGAGTTTCTTGAACCGTAGGTTGGGGTCCCATCATGTCAATATCCATTTGTCCAACTTGAAACCGCATTGGATTTTGTTCGGTTGGAACCCCTTTGTAATCATTCATGAACGACTGGTACAGTGTATTGAACCATGACTTATACATGGTTCTTAACTCAGTTGGCAGATCAATTGACATAAACTTTACAAATATAGATGGATCTTATACATGGTTCTTTTTCTGTCTCTAAGTGTTCTTGGTGGATCGTAGAGTGAGTCTTCAGACCTTCATTGGTCACTCACTATTTATGTTGGTTAGATCAGTCCCACCACTTCTCCAAACTCAACAACTCCAGTAACCCTCGATATTTGAAGCTCTTGCATATTTATACTCCTTCCCAATCCTTCCGTTGGAAAGTAGACGTTGAAAGCTATTCAAATATCTTCACAGATCTCGAGTTGATTGAGGTAGACTGCAGATGTGACATGTCATACTTTTTTGATACTGCAGTCTACTATTTCACCTACCCCGTCAGAGATGTCACTTTAATGTCTTGGGCAGGTCGAAGACTTTATTTCCTCCTTCTGATTTCTCGATCAGAGGTTGTCCTTTTGCATCGATGCTCTCAATAAGCTCTTGTCCAGAATATTACCCTTGATTGAGCCGGTGCCAATGCTTGATCTTGACTATTCGAACTCTACGATTACGATGCATGTCTTCATGGACCTGATCGTAGTGTCTTGTTGACTGATAGAGACAACACTACGATCGTGAAGAGTGTTGATTTGGATCTTCAATGTAGAACACCTCTTCCTTCTCTTGTGCAATGCTTCACACTTACATTTTGCCTCGGCTGACTCTCGAATCTTGATGGCTTGACTTCTTTGTTACGGCCCGCCGAATAGCAAGACACTTGAGATTGTGGCGTGTCCATTTTTCGCTTTCTCCTTGTGATCTCCGTTCACTTATCATCAATGGGCTGACCCAATGCTTAATCACTCTAGCCTTGTTCTTCAGAAGATGTCCAGTATCTCTGTATGCACTCCATCAGTTCTTTCTTTGTTTGGCAAACACTACGATCTGGTAACTTCCAAGATCGTTGTCTTACATCTAACGGCAATCTCACGCACTTGGCTGACTTTCCTTAGTCGATTCTGAAGTCTTCTTCGATCTCTTTGTGGAAGACTTCATCTCGAATGGCTTCACAACTCAATCTTGATGCTGATTGGGTTGGTGCTTAGATCTTCTATTAGCTTGCATGCCATTCGTTGAGTGCTCTCTGGTTTCCTTCAGGTGGGATGTATCTTTGCAGCTTAGATCAGAGACTTCATTCCTTTGGATATTCTGGGAGTGCTCATTTGTTGAGAATTGTATTTGCTCTCTGATTACGCCTTGGCATTATGAGCACATTTGTTGAAGTCTCGATTCTACACTCTATGATTGACCGGTACATGCGGACACTACAATTTCGAGATCGATCTTGACACTCTACGATTTACGTCGTTGTGCTTGTTGTCTTCATCTGATCTTGCTCGACTCGATCTACGCCTCGATATGATCGATGAGACTACGACTACGAGTGTAGTCTCGATTCTTGACTTAGCTTTGGCGGATGCTCGGTTATTGGCTCATAAAGCGTAGGCGTCTCTACGATTACGAACATGACTTCCTCGATGAGATTCAACTCCAAGGAAGTGTTACTCGACACACTACGATCCTTCCTCGTCTCTCCTGGCAGTCTATGAACTCCAAGATTTACTATCTTGCAGACTACGATTCTTCCTTGATAGCTCTCGAGTTTTTCTTGACTCACCTGGTAGACTACGATTTCTGGTGCAGTGCTCGACGATTAGACAAGCCTATCTATTACATCATAAGATCAACCTAACATACTTGATCTTTCTATATTTATAGTCCTTATACATTATTTCTTTTTAAGGACTTTACAAAGCTCTTTTACTTATGTAGGATCAACCTAACACATTTGATCAATTCATTCTAAGTCCTTGTACATATGTTTCTATTATCTATCAAGGAACTTTACAGCTTTTCTTAATGCAAGCATACTTGCATATTCATATATATATATATATATATATATCATAATCAAATCATATATAAATAGGAATATCATTCACATGCATATTCCTGATAATCTCCCCCTATTTGATTATGACAAAAACAATAAGTGCATATGCATGTTATGAATGAATCTTATATACATTGAGCAACTGTATTTCTAAAGCTGATAATCATGAATGTCATTTATAATGTTGTGAAATTTAATACACTGATATACACTGACATTTTACATCCTGGATCCAGAACATACCTAACTTGTTAGAAATGTACCTCTTTGGCTTATGTATGCTTCCAGAATGTCTGTTGATCAGCTATTCATCTATTTGATTCCTTTGCTCCTGCTCCCCCTGGGATGTGGAGCTATTCTGTTTTCCTTTTTTGGTTCAGGCTCTGGCTCCCCCTCAGCCTTAGGCTCATCATCCTTTGGCTCCCCCTCAGATGATGAACCATCTTCTTCTGCTTTCTTCTTCTTCGTCTTCTTGACTTGTTTGCTCCTGCTCTTTCTAGAGTGCCTCTTGTTCTTCCCTTTTCTATGCCTCTTTTTCTCCCCTTTTTGTCATTAATCATTTGAGAGAGCTGCTCCATGTTGGACATAAGCTGTTCCATCAGGTAGGAGAAGTTACCAACTTCAATCTTGAGTTCTTGTTGGCTTAATTCAAGTTGCATGGAGAAGGACTGATTCATGTTGTCAATCTTGTCAGAAAGTACTTTGAGTTTCTCTTCATTTGCCTCTTGTGCTCGAATAGCTTTAGCTTTCTGATCATTTATGGCCTTTAAATAGATGTTATCTCTCTCTTTGATTTTGAGAGATATATCAGCCATAGTAGCTTGAAGTCTCTCTTGAACTGAATTATCTTCTGTTATCGTCAGCCTCTTTGACTCTTCAGTAAATAGAGATATTTTCTCAATCAGTTCATCAGAATTTTTCATCAGCTCCTTCTCCACAAATTTTTGATCATCTAGTTGGGAAACCCCTTGTTAAGTATCAGATTGGACTCTACAATCTGCTTCCTTGGACAGATTTTCAAAGGTGTTGAGAATCTGAAGAATCGTTGAGTTCCAATCACTGGTTGAGGATAAAGGAATGTTAGATAGCTGTGCTTGGGCAGATGGAGACATCTGATTCTGGACTTGATCATCATCAGTAGTAGAGTGAACAGACTTTATGATCAGTGTCTTGGCCATATTCCTTTTTCCATTAGAGTCCACTCTACGATCATAAGGAATATAATGATTTTCAGCATGTCGGTAGATTTTGTAGTGGGGCTTGTCATTGATCATCATGGTGGCAAACTTCTTTACCCTTGGGAAGTTTTGTGACACCAGCTCTAGATTTGGAAACTGAGAATAGCACCAACTGAAGTAGCTCTCATCAGCATTAGTATGTGCCTTCAACCATGGCATCCACAGGAAGAACCATCTCATCAGAAGGTCTTCAGAGTTATATAGTATTGTTGTGCAGTCTAATTCCATATTTTTCCAGTTGTGAAGTACTTCATTTGTGTCATTCTTACAACTCGAAGTTTTTCATTTCCATGATTTATCTATCTTGCTGTTGGCTCTGCTGGTGGCTCATCAAATACTTCCACTACAATTCTTCTGCTGCTTCTAACCGGAGATAGAACATGATAGTATTCTAGTTCCTCAGATTCCTGATGTGCAGAATCGAAATCTTTCTCTATCTCTTCCCTTTTTGAGCTTGAATTTTGTTGATTCCTTTCATCAGATTCATCTATGAATTCTTCTTGCTGCATTACATTTCCAGAACCTTCTTCAGCAGTATCTTCCTTGGATTCATCACTAGTTCCATCTTTAGCACTTTCTTCATCAGATTCATTATCACTTACTTCAATGACTGCAGTAGAGTGATCATTTCTCTCGTTAGAGGCAAATTTAGCCAGTAGTCTGTAGCTCTTCCTCCTCCTTGGAGGTTCATCTATGGGCGAATCAGATTCTTCTTCTTCTTTAGACTCTGAAGCCTTGGAGTTAACATGCAAGCTTCCTTAAATTTTCATCATTGACAAGGGCAGGTGATTCTTTTTTGAATTTATCATCTTTTGAGTCATCATAAGGGCTTGTTGGAGCACTTGCATTTGGAGATCCAAATGGGTCATTTTGCAGCTTTTCTTCAACTTCAAAGTGAGTACTCTGAGAATTGGCCATAAGACTTGAATATTCTTCTTCATCAGTAGAGTTTATATCTTCTTTCATGGATCCAGCTCCACCTTCATTCTTTGGATCGATCTCCGGATTCGATCTTGAGATCATCGGTTTTCTTTTCTTCTTTTTGACTCTACGTTTTCTTCTTTGTTAGATGTGCTTCCTTGGGGAACCTGGGCCGATTTCTTCATCCCTTTGCTTTCTTCTTAGGTGGTTCTTGAAGCGATCTGTTGCTTCTACTTCTTTTTGGGTTTTTAGCGATTTGATCTTTGATTTTCTTCCGCTTCTTGTATTTTCTTATCAGTGGGGACATAGCTTGACGAAGCCTTAGCATTCTTCATATTCTTAGGCTTCTTGCTTTGCTTTGGTGTGGCGATGGCGATGTCGAGTCACCAGACTCAGAGCTTTCTTCCTCCTTTGCCTTTCTTTTCTTTGCAGAGATCTTTCTGCTGCTTCCTGCTGTAGTTAACCTTCTATTCTCCGTTGGGTTTTTCTTCCAATTTATGAACAGTTGTGGAGACATTACCTTGTGAACATTAAGAATTTCGCCATCATCATCCTTGATTTTATTCTTCAACTTTTTCTTCAAGATGATACTTAAGAATCTCCCATGAAAAACCTTTATGAGTGGTTTTTCAGTTAATCTTTTCTTTTCTTCCTTATCCAGCCACTTAGACATATGATCGAGCAGGACAGCTCCAAAGTTGATGGGTTCCTTCAGGACTATGGCAGACATGATCTTCAGCTGTTGGTCAATCACAGTATCATGTGCAGTGTCTTTGCATAAGATACATTTCCCCACGATTTCAGCAAGAAACTTGAATTCTTTAGGAAACTCCTTTTTCTTCATGTCCTTCAGGCTAGGGTTTCTTCTGTACTGCATAATCTTCTTAGCTTTTTCTGTGTCGATCTCTTCCAAGCTTTTCAAATTTTGGTCAGGAAGGCCTAAGCATTGATTGATGTCAGAAGAGTTTAGCTTCAGAATGTGACCCTTAACCCTGGTGGAGAGGATTCTAGAGTTTATGGTTGCGTTTGAATGAAACTCCTTGACCAGGTCACCATATATTCGTGTGTTTTCCTCAAGACATTCTGAGAACCCAGCCTTCTTCACAAGTTCAAGAATATCACTGAACTTCTTCTCGGATTTTTCAAATGTTTTGGTTCCTAGCTGAATGTCAGTGATTACTCGCCAATCTACCATTTGAGGAGTTCGAAGAATATGGGTGATTGATTCAGAGAGATTTAGCTGAATGTGATTTGGGCTCTGGAAGTTTAATTGGTTTGGCTTTGAAGAAGATTCTAGGGTTTGAAAATGGGAGGGAGAGAGGTTCAAGAGATTCTGATAACTATTTGCAGATTTGAATCATCTTTATGGCGATTCCTTCCGACTCTGCATATCTTTGTGATGTGTCACCCAGTCATTGGTTGCACGATACTCGATGTAAGTCAGAACTCCCCGATGGCTTGTCGATTTAAACATCTCTTTTAGAAGAGTGGGCGTTTGATTGATGTGGATTGACCTTTGACCTCTTGAGTTAAATGAGAGTAACATGATAGACGCCATCGACTCTACGTTTTCCTTTGTTGACTCAACGATCAACTCTCCGAAAGATGTTGCAGTGGATGGTTTTGACATTACTTCTCATTTTGAACCTCCACGCCTCATCCACTGTTGTGCTTTATGAAGTCTTGGGCACTTTCCTTCAGCAGGACATCTTTCCAACCAACATTCGAGCTTGTCTTCCCTCATTTTGAATGATTGAGCAATTTTCCTATTCTTCCAACTCCTCATAAGTTAAGAGTAGCCTCTTATAGGATTGCGATCGTCGAGTCTGTTTCTATGATTGCTAAGGTTGCATTACGATCGTTGAGGTTACATCATGATCGTTGAGTTCTCTCAAACTCTACTCTGCGATCGTTGATTGTCTTGGTCCTTGAGATGAACTTGACTAAGCAATCCTTCTAGGTTAAGGTAGCTCATGAAGGGCCAACCTCTTAGAGTGAGCTAAGGGTCAGGTTTGTCCCTGAGGCACTTTTTCGATGAAGTACTTTAGGAGTAATTTGCACTAATATCTCATTTGACCTTTTCTGGTGGGGAGGTCCTCTATCAACTTTAGACTATTTGTATTTACTGTAATCGTGGTGTCCTCCTGCTGTTATGTTACGATCAGATGTTTGATTGTAGGCACTCCACGATTTTGGGTTGGGTGGCTGATAGGTTATCAGTAGTACGTTTTGAGACGTTCTTACTAACTATGGATCTTCATTTGGTTCATCAGCCACAAAGTTTTGGGACTCTGTAGCTGGTACATTGCTTCATAGAATATTTCAGTGTTGTTGTTCCTTAACATCCTTTGCTCCCAAGTGGTTGATCTTTGTCTTTTCGGTGAGGTGTGATTCTTTTCCTTCATGTATATTGGGAAGCATCCTGCGATATCTCCTTATGGATGAAGTCATTAAATCTTCGAGTTGATCATTCTTGATCCTTTGTGAAAGACTACAAGCGTAGTCTTCCTTGTCGACTTGTCTTTCGTGAAGTTTTGCTCTGTAATAAGTTCCTCATGTTTGATGCTCGATAGTCCTCTGATGTGGGCTTCCTTGAGGACAAGTTTTGAATGCTTGAGAATCTAAGACCTTTTTCATCTTTAGTTGAGTGGCCTGCTTTCATATAAGGGTTAACAGCCACTTGAGCTTCATTTAGATTAGCTCTGCAGGTCTTCAAGGACAGACTTTGACATGTAGGAGTTTTGGTCAGAATTATTTCTGAACAGTCCTAAGCCTTCTACTGGTTGAATCTTCTTAATTGAAGTCTTTTGCTTTAGCATTCCTTAGTGTGGTCAGATATACCAAGTACCTGCATGTTATACATTTCTAATTTTTGGTACCCATGATTAAATGGGTCTTGCTAGGTTAGTTTTCTAAACCCCTGTTCCTCATATATTCGGATAATCATCATATTGATCACCATCAGTCGTATTCATGCATATAATTTATTTAGATAATATATTTTGAGATGCATGGTGGTGAGTGTGAAAGAAATCTGTCATTTTAATAAGACACTCTTTTCCTTCATGGTTTCATCTTCTGCTAATTTATGTTCACAGAGTTTAAATGTTCACAGAGTGAGAATCAACTCTACTATTTATTAGCATCTGGTAGATTCATGGAGGTGATCAGTTTCTATAAATCTTCAAGATTCTCTTGTAGATCTGATCATACTCTGTGTGTTTATTAAACACTTAGACCATAGGATGTACAACACACATTAACCCATCAGCAAAAGTTACTACGCATTCAATCGACCCGTGAGGCTCTTAAAACCATTTCAGGTCTCTGTCTAGTTATCATCTTCAACCTAAAACTTGGTTGGAGAGAAAGTTTATAGACATTTGAGTTCCCATCATCAGTGTACTTTCTCTCTTCACCTTTTTAGATAGATTATGAATGCTTGAAGGAAACCTTTAATAGTTCATAAGTAAGGTGAAAATATGATCATATCTATGTTAGCGAGGAACCGTACCTTTTTGCTGATAGTTTCTTAACAGTCATTTATATTGGATGTATTGAGTTTCGACATTGATGTGCATGATTTCTCATTTGCTTCTGACAGCTAGTTGCTCCAGTTGATCTTCAATCAATCAGTCATGGTTTTGAAGATACAAGCTAAGAGAGTGTCAGCATCTCTAATTCTTTGACATCCTTGAGTTCACAAGGTTTACATCCAGCTGCAGGTTGGCCAGACACATGTTTGAGAAGTTCTTCTTTCTTCTCTGGATAAGCATTACTTAGCATGTATGGCCTTTTCATCTTTTCAGGTTGGTGGATGTTTGAATCTTTTCTGTTGATGTCTCTTGAGCTTTCTAGCCTGGTCTTCAGACAACAAGATTGACTGTGAGCAAGGATTGGTCTTGTTGATTATGGCAATCGAGAGTATGGACCACTCTGAGCAGCTTCAGATATATATATATATATATATATATATATATGCACATTTACCTGTACATAATATTTCCAACGTGTGAGCTCATCTGCATATAACAAGTGACTTACTACTAAATTAAGTTTAGAACAATGTTTGTGCCTAGGATCTGACTCAAAGCGATTAGCTTTTGAATAGCATGAACTGCCTTCGATACCAATTGTTAGTTCGATGAGCCACAATAGATCTAGAAGGGGGGGAGGTTGAATAGATCCTTTTTAATTTCAAATACATTTCTGGTTTATTTTGTATTGCTAATAATTTAGCATATGACAAGCATAAGAATCTTTTCAAGCACATCAGAATTAGTAAAAGATCCCCTTCATTGATATAATCATAATCATACATACATTGTTCGTAGAGTTTGTTCAATGGTAAGCAATTAAAACATATATAGCAGTTATAGCAGTTAATGTATATAATGTAAATGACATAAAGTAAAAGACTTAAGGGGTTTTAAGTGGTTTAGAGACTCAAGCTCCTAATCCGCTCTTCTGTTTTCAACTAGTAGGATTTCCACTAAGGAAGGGCAGCACCCTGAATCACTAAGATTCCTTCAAGGCCAGCAGCCTTGGGACTTCAGTTCACTAAGAACTCTTCAAGGCCAGCAGCCTTGGAACTTCTCTAGTTCCCTAGGAAATCTTTAAGCCCAGTAGGCTTGGAACCTTCATTTAGTCCCTCCGAACAAGGACCCCTCAGGCCCTGACTTCTTGTTGTTGTAGTTTGTTTGTTGTTGGTACTGAGCTGCTAAGATGTCTTTAAGCTCTGAACATCTTCTGTACTTAGCAGCTTGGCGTGATCATCCTTGAAGTGCAGTTAAGTGTTGCATGATGCTCAGCTTCTTCAGTTACTCAACCACTACTGATGATCCCTTGATGAACTGCCTTGAAGATCATTCCTCTTGATACTTGATGGTTGCACATGATGAGTTTCTAAGATGACTATAAGCTCTTCTGCTAGGTACTTAGAAACTTTCTCATGCTTGCCACCATGATGTTGTTGGTGATCTTCTTTCTTAATACTTGATGCCTTCTCATGATGGACTTGCTAAGATAACTGTGAGCTCTCCTCTATGGTACTTAGAGTCTTCTCATGATGGACATCAAGATGACATTGATGCTCTTCTATCTCTCGACAGTTTAGAACATTCTTTTTGTAGTAGAACTCTCACTTCTACTTCTTTTTTTTTTCTGTCTCTAAGTGTTCTTGGTGGATCGTAGAGTGAGTCTTCAGACCTTCATTGGTCACTCACTATTTACGTTGGTTAGATCAGTCCACCACTTCTCCAAACTCAACAACTCCAGCAAACCTCGATATCTATTCAAATATCTTCACAGATCTTGAGTTGACTGAGGTAGACTGCAGATGTGGCATGTCATACTTTTTTGATACTGCAGTCTACTATTTCACCTACCCCGTCAGAGATGTCACTTTAATGTCTTGGGCAGGTCAAAGACATTATTTCCTCCTTCTGATTTCTCGATCAGAGGTTGTCCTTTTGCATCGATGCTCTCAATAAGCTCTTGTCCGAATATTACCCTTCAGATTGAACCATTGCCAATGCTTCAGTCTTCAGCTATTCGAGCTCTACGATTCTGATGCATGTATTCATGGACCTGATCGTAGTGTCTTGTTGACTGGTAGAGACAATACTATGATCTTAAAGAGTGTTGATTGGATCTTCAATGTAGAACACCTCTTCCTTCTCTTATAAAGTGCTTCAACACTTCATTTTTTTCTCGGCAGACTCTCGAATCTTGATGGCTTGACTTCTTTGTTACGGCCCCTTCGAATAGCAAGACACTTGATTTGTGGCGTGTCCAGCTCGCTTTCTCCTTGTGATCTCCCGTTCACTTATCATCAATGGACTGACCCAATGCTTAATCACTTTAGCCTTATTCTTCAGAAGATGTCCAGTATCTCTGTATGCACTCCATCTGTTCTTTCTTTGTTTGGCAAACACTACGATCCTGGTAACTTTCAAGATCGTTGTCTTACATCTGCTTGGCACCTCGCACTTGCGACTTTCCTTAGTCGATTCTGAAGTCTTCTTCTGATCTCCTTGTGGAAGACTTCATCTCGAATGGCTTCACAACTCAATCTTGATGCTGATTGGGTTGGTGCTTAGATCTTCTGTTAGCTTGCATGCCATTCGTTGAGTGCTCTCTGGTTTCCTTCAGGTGGGATGTATCTTTGTAGCTTAGACCAGAGGCTTCATTCCTTTGGATATTCTGGGAGTGCTCATTTGTTGAGAATCGTATTTGCTCTCTGATTACGCCTTGGCATTATGAGCACATCTGTTGAAGTCTCGATTCTACACTCTATGATTGACTTGACTATCACGCAGACACTACAACTCGAGATCGAGATCTTGACACTCTCGATTTACATCGTTGTGCTTGTTGTCTTCATCCGATCTTGCTCGACTATGATCTCTGCCTTTGATATGATCAGTAGACTACGACTCTGAGTGTAGTCTACGATTCTTGACTTAGCTTCGGCAGATGCTCGGTCGGCTCATAGGCAGGCTGCCTCTACGATTTTGAACATGACTTCCTCAGTAGACTACGGCTCGAAGGAAGTGCTACTCGACACACTACGATCCTTCCTGGTCTCTCCTGGCAGTCTACGAACTCCGAGATCTACTATCTTGCAGACTACGATTCTGCCTTGATAGCTCTCGAGTTTTCCTTGACTCACCTGGCAGACTACGATTTTTGGTGCGATTGTTTCGGCGATCGAGACAAGCCTATCTATTACATCATAAGATCAACCTAACATGCTTGATCTTTCTATATTTATAGTCCTTGTACATCATTTCTTTTTTAAGGACTTTACAAAGCTGTTTTACTTATGTAAGATCAATCTAACACACTTGATCAATTCATTCTAAGTCCTTGTACATATGTTTCTATTATTTATCAAGTGACTTTACAACTTTTCTTAATGCAAGCATACTTGTATATTCATTCATATATATATATATATGTATATATATATATATATATATATATCATAATCAAATCATATATAAATAGGTATATCATTCACATGCATATTCCTGACAAATTGCATAAAGCCTCTGAACATCCCATCGTTCACCATTTCATCGGTGTTATTGTTTACATGAGGATTATTGTCTTCCTGTTGCACATTACCCTGGGTATTGATCGTTGGTGACTCAACGGTCTCATGTGCTTCATTGCTTATCTTATCATTTTCGGATGCCATTTTCAAATACTGCCACAAAACAAGGGTTAATTAACATATCACATATTATCCCTATACTTTGATCGACCAATTAAATACCAAATAAACTTAGGTAGGTGATACTAACGAAGGAATTCCCCGTCTCTCCCCTCCTAGTTCTTGTCTCACATCTCAGCCGAGGATCATATCCTAAGCTTTGATACCAAGCTGTGGCCTTCAAAATAGGTATACATCACCCATCTTGAGTCGCCAAATACATGGTACAATATACAAATACAAACTTAATTATACAAACGTCGTGTAATATACAACAAAACATAGCTGAGAGTTTAAACATGAATATTGCCTTCTAGACAATATCCACTCTCAAATAGAGTCCTCATTACATTTATTGTCACATTATTTTATAGAATAGTGAGGACTACTATAGCACCATCTCGGACCATCACTCTGTTCCCCGACTAGTCCCAGCTACGTTCTCATTTCTTGAAGAGAACAATGAAAGCAAAAGGGTGAGCTCAACTAGCCTAGTAAGAAATATTATGACTAAGATAATGCAGAATAAATTATCATTAGCCTTCAACAATGTTAAACCGATAAAATACAATAGACATCAAGTTTAAGCTGCGGTGAATCAATAAGAATCCATTAGAAGAGTCAGTAGAGCATGATATCTACTATCTTCTATGATTTAAAATATTTTCATCAATTTTTATCGTTGAGACTCGACAATAAATAAACCACATCATCGAATCATCCACGCACTTTCTGGGCCAAGGATATTCATTAAATCATCAATGGTCATGACTATACTAGAATAATCCACAATCATAATCATACCAAAAGCGTCCATCAATGCACTATAGGCCACCGAGGACTTTTACCACATCATTTATAACATTATAGGTCATGACTATACTAGAATCATCCTCAGTCATAATCATCTTTGAGTCCATCTATGCACGTAAGCCAAAGATGACTTTCATCACAATATAAGCATGAGGATGATGACAATGACATAATAATTCAATAAAACAAGTTCAAGAATAAATTTTAAAGATTTACAAGTTAATTTATCCTGAAATCAATTACGTCCAAATTGTCAACATGATACTGCTTTATGGAGTAAAATTCAAGAATGCTCAGAAGAATATTTTTATGAAAAGATACTGGATGAAGCGCAAATATCCAGGATATTCTACTAATTTCATGGAGTATATAAGCTAAAACTTTAACCAACTGAGTATAATAGAATATATGAAACTGCAAATGGATTTTCACCCGCCATGCGGTAATCCACGTAGACAAATCATTTTCACAATTTAATAAGGAATGAATACGAAGGATCATTTACCATACATGCGGTAATCCACATAGACAGGTTATTCCAATAGAATAATAAAGAATGGAATAACAAAAGAATTCACCGAGCATCACGATAGGCCGCACGCAGACGGGTTATTTCCAATGAGAATAATAAAGAATGGAACCGGTCGTGCGTAATCCGCATGCACGAGATATTACAACAAAATAATAAAGAATGGAACCGGAACCGGTCATGTAATCACTTGCAGGCATGGATGTTCTAACGAGAATAATAAAGAATGGAACCCGGTCAAATGCGTAATCCGCACACAAAATGTGGATATTCAAATGTAATTATAAAGAATGGAATAACAATATAATTCACCAGGCATGCGATAGACCGCACAGACAGGTTATTCCAACAGAATACTAAAGAATGGAATAACAGAAGAATTTCACCATGTATGCGGTACTTCGCATAGCCAGGTTATTCCAACATAAAAATAAAGAATGGAATAACAATCCTTACGAGTATTGAAAGAAAATAACTCTCTTCATGAATACGAAAGAATAATACCCCTTACCTTAGAAAAAACTGGATACTAGAATAGTGAGGTAGTAGACTTCTCTTCTTCTTTCTCTTTATAATTTCTCCCTTTAATAATTGCTCTATAGCTTTAGTTAATTGGTGAGAAATAAAAGAAGAATGAGCTTCTATTTATAGAAAAATATAGTTTCGATAATAGCACTTTTTGGGGCTCGAAATATTATAGTACAATACCTTCAACTTTTCTTTCATTTTTAATTTAGTCCTGCAAGAATTATCAAACTTGCACCACCTCCCCTAATAGTAAATCATGTAAATTAATAGTTCATTCATGTGACTCAATAGTTATATACATGTGAATTAATAGCAATTAATTGCTCATTTATTCGATTAATTACCCGATAACTTTCAAACATCAATTATTATTGAAATAAATGCCGATTTCCACTAACACTAATAATTCTCACACAATGGAACTATCAACTTCATCATTAATCAACACGAACTTATTCATCATTAATATTATAATTCATAATATTTAACAACCAGGTCGTTCCCAGGAAAGAGGGGGCTTTCCAATAAAGATTTCTCCCTATTGGCGCGTAATTAGGTGACCAAACCTCTCCTTAACGAAACTTCTAGACATTTTCAATATTGCAAATAATAATATGAATAACTTTGTCATCTCAATTATTGATTTAATAATATATAAAATATTATGCAGATGATAATTTGTGACAATAAGCGAATCAATAATATGAGAGATATGATGATCGGCAATTCTTTGTGGCAATAATTGAGTATAACTTAGTGACTTCTCACGTAAGCATCAATAATCAATACTGGTATACTACTATGCAACCACAGCGTATTCTTTGTACTTTTACTACCGGGTAGTTCAACGGTTTAACGGTAAAACTTCCGCCGTTATTTTTATAAAAGATAATTATGTCATTTTTCTAACTACGACAATAATTTAGATTTGTAGGGTCCACCAATGATTGTCTTGTAGTCGTAAGAATAATCCTGTTAAAATGAATATTCCCAAGGCAATCGAATATTATATAACCACTTGCTTACTTTGCAAAATTTATAAATATTACCCACAACTATAACATTATATTATATCCACACCATAATATTCAAAAATATATTTCGAGAGAAATTAATCTTTATTCATAAAAGTTGGGGTCTTACAGTGTTAACAGCTAAGGAGGAACTTATTACAGCAATGGCAAGGTTAGAGCTGGAAATCAAATTTTCAAAAGAATCCGATGAAAAATTGTTCTAGATGGAAGCTAGTCCAACTTTGGTGGACAAAGTAAAAAACGCTCAGTTACAGGATGAAGAATGCAAGAAAATAAAGCAAGGTGTAGTCGAGGGTAAAGAAGCGAAGTACCAGGTCGATACTGTGGGAATGTTAAGATTCGAGGGACAAATTTGGGTTCTAGCAGTTCAGGATATTAAAGAAGAAATCTTGATGGAAGCACATAGCTCAAGATATTCAATTCATCCGGGAAGTACGAAAATGTATCAAAATTTATGGCGTCATTTTTGGTGGCCGAACATGAAAAAAGATGTTGCAGAATGCGTTGCAAAGTGCTTGACATATCAGAAAGTGAAGGCCGAGCATCAAAGACCAAGCGAATTACTTCAACCATTAGAGATACCAGAATGGAAGTGGGAGCATATTACCATGGATTTTGTGGTAGGTCTTCCAACGACTCAGAAAGGATACGATGCGATATGGGTGATAGTGGACAGATTAACAAAATCTGCACACTTTTTGCCAATAAAGATTAGATTTAATCTTGATCAACTGGCGAAATTATACGTTAAAGAGATCTTCTCAAGGCATGGAGTTCCGGTATCAATTGTATTAGATAGAGATCCGAGGTTCACATCAAATTTCTGGAAGAAACTTCAAGAATGTATGGGAATGCAACTGAAAATGAGTACAACATATCATCCGCAAACCGATGGGCAAAGCGAAAGAACAATCCAGACGCTTGAAGATATGCTCAAAGCGTGCATCATGGATTTCAAAGGAAATCGGGATGATCATCTCTTGTTGGTGGAATTTGCATACAATAACGATTACCATGCAAACATTGGTATCTTGCCCAGTCGAGGTATTATCTGGCAGAAAGTGCGAGAACTCCACTATCTTTGGGATGAAGTTGGAGAACGGCAACTGTTAGTCCTTAGAATCGGATTCAATGAGATCATCAAGTTGTCAAACTCATCGAGCAAGGTATGGTAGTACTCAAGATCGACCAGAAAAGTATCTTTGATCAACACAGCGAGTCGTGAGTTTGAAGCGGAAGTTTCGTATTCTGAAAGTTTCTCCTTGGAAGGGAAGATTCGTTTGACAAAAAAGGCAAGCTCACTTTGAGGTTTATTGGACCTTTCAAAATATTGCGAAGAGTGGGAGAGGTGGCTTAAGTAGCTTTACCTCGAAATTAGAGCGTGTGCACAATGTTTTTCATGTGTTTGTTGTGGCCCGTATAACCCGATTACAAGCATGTGATTGAGTATGAACCATTGCAGTTCATTAAAGATTTGTCTTACGAAGAGATTCCTATCCAGATAGTTGACAGGAAAGAACAAGTGCTCAGGAATAAAGTGATACCTTCTGTAAAGGTAATATGGAGAAACCACAATGTCGAAGAGGCTACGTGGGAACTCGAAGCTGATATGATAAAGAATTATTCTGAGTTATTTGTTTAGTCTGTGTCTTCGATTCTGGGGACAGAATTGTAAGTAGGGGATAATGTGACGATTTGATTATTTGAATTGTGATTCTGGGGACAGAATCCTTGTAAGGAGGGAAAGATGTAACGATCCAAAATTTCAAGTTGTAATATTAAATATTTATTGAATAATATAAATATTTATTTGATGTGTCTATTATTGAATTGATGGAATAAATAATTATTGATGTGATGGTCGTTAATAAATATTTGTAAATCTAAATTTATTAGATAAATTCTAAATTTAATTAATTTATAATTTAGAGATTTGTATTATAACATGAGATGTTATATTGTGACTAGTAATTTAAATGATATATTAAATTATTAAATAAAGTTATAATAAAAGTATAATTTTGTGATATTTGTTAAAATGCTATATTTAATTAAAATATAGTATGTGATTAATGTAATGGGTTAGTGTTGGATATGGAAATTCAAATAAATAATATGTGATTATAATTATAAATTCAAGTGTTTATTAAAATAAATTAAAAATGATTTAAATTAGTTTTTTTGCCAAACAAGGCTTAAGTATTTTAATTCTTTAAAATTTAAATGGTTTGCCAAACAAGCCTTATGGCTTTTGATATTTCTAATTTTTGAAATTTAATAAAATAAACAAAATAAACAAAATAATAAATATAATATATACGTTATTTTGATAACTGATATAGCTATTAAGGCCATATCAGTTTTGTGTTTTGCTATTACGCATACTTGGATATTAGCCTAGCTCTTGTTTATATGCATTCTTGTTTGTAAAGCTTGAGAGTTGAGAGAATTTGAGAGAGAAGGATTTCATAGCAGCAAATTCCAGTGATTTTTTTAGCAAGGATTATTTTAGAAATTAAAGGTATGTTCCATAATCTCTATATTATAAGCATGTATATGAGTTGTATGACAATAATTTTCATACTCTGTGAATTTTATAGAATTGATGTTCTTGAATTAGTTATGATGGTTTCATGTGTCTATGATGGTTAGATATTACGTTTAAACAATAATTGCATGCTAAGTTTGGTTTATAGTAGAAGAAAATTTTTGACAGTATATGTATGTTTTCATATGTAGCTATGTAAGTATCAATTTTGATGGTCAAATTGCATGCTAAAATGTTAATTGACGTTTGTTTATGCTAGTTTGTTGAGATACGAACATAACGTAATTTGAATGAGATGATTTGGTCATGTATTGAATTCACAGTGATGATTTTTAGGATGAATGTCAAGAAAATTGAGTTTTCATGAAAACATGAAAAATTGAGAAAATTAAAATAGTTTTAGTTGTCGTTAAATTATGCTAAGTGGTTGTATATGTTAGCAATCATGTCTATGATAGTTGTATATTTATTTTACGTGTTATTATCACTGTTTAGTGGGTGAAATTCGTGTTAGTTGGCTTAAGAAAAGTGTCGAAGTCTGTTCTGCAAAACTTAGTTTTGTGTGTCGTGACACACCACATGACCACTTTAGCGTGGCATGTACATTCTGTATGTGGTCTTGCGCATCCGAAGATAAAAGCTGGTGGCGTCTGCTGCTTATTGCCCATTCGGAACAATCAAGTCTCTGTTGATTCTGCAGACTTTGGTCGTTCTTTGTAGCTTAGCTTAAGGTTATGGTAATGTGTCCAACATATAACAACAAGGCTAAAACAGAGGTGTTATGGGGTTAGTGAATTCAAAGTGGTAAAAATGATTAGTAAATTTCGATCGCATTATGTGATAACTTAGTATACACAATGAATGTTAGGCAAGTGTTGCGAAGTAAGCACTTAGAATTTCTGAAATGTTAATGGTAAAGAAAGACTTGTGTTAAAATGGTAAGTTTAGCTAGAAATGTACATGTTATGGTATGTTAGCATATCTAATAGATAATGTGGTTCTAAACCAATGTGTAGGTGAACGTGAGTTTAATATTGTAGCTTACGCTCGAGGCAAGTTTTTAAACCCTATCTTTTTACATTGAGAAAGTTTTCTAACTCTACACTTTTGTTGAGTTAGTTCTATTACTATATTGTGTAACCTTATTCTTTTGATTGAGCAAGCTTATTATCTTAACTGTTATTGAATAAGTCAATTGTTCCTAAAATTCATTCGAGCAAACTTTAACTCTAATGTTATTTGAAATTCTCATTTGATTGATTCATTCTAACTTGTTTATAGTTAAGCAAATTTCTTAAGTTCTATTATTCTATAATGAACGTAGTTTTTGAACTCTCGTCTCTATTATTGAACTGTTTTAATTCTTTGTATGAGTTAATACCTTGTTGATCAAGTTTTTAGTTTCCAGCTTGCTATCAGTTAATGTACGTTCAGTAATTTCCTTTCTAATGTTATAAGATTCTAACATTAGCTTATTTACTGTTCAAGCAAAGGTTAACCATTTTATTCATTTTATTGAATACTTATGCTCTATAATTATTTCAAGCATGAGTTTAATATGTATAATCAGTTCATTTATGATTCTCAATTGTTCTATGTTATGTTGTTATTAAACATCTGTTGTGATTATCACACACTATTGATTCAAGTAGTCCTCTAATTGATGTTCGTTAAACTTCAAATTACCCTTGGAAGCTTATCCAAACCAAACTTTCTTTGGTGCGGACTTGTACTCTAAATACTGAGATGAACAACCCTATTATTATTAGGGGAAAAATTTACGCTTAGCGTTAAAATGTTTGTGCACAATACATTATACGAAGGGCTGATCTCCCTAAGTACGAGGAGTCCTTATAATCTTATGACTGTTAAAGTTGGAGTTGAAAGATTACTCGCAACTGTGGACATAGTTCATGGTCTTATAACCCTTAGTTATGTATATTCCATATTTTGGATCCCAGTTCCTGATTATCATTGTTAGGGTACTATCCAGTTTTGATGAGCCTATTCGTTGGCAGTTATTATTATTATACTCATTGTTGATTCATTATTATAGCCAGTGAGCAATTGTTTTGCTCACTCTTGCATATTTATAAACTCATTGCAGCTAAAGTTGAGAAGGTAGACGAGCCTTCAACTAGCATAAAAGGAAAAATGTACAAGTGATGCTGATTTGTACTTTTGATTACTGTTATGATCATAGACTTTTAATAACGATGTAATGTAATAATTTAATTCCGCACTTGAATGATGATTAAAGGTTAGATAACCTGGGAATTGTTTTTGAATTTAACAATGTAACCCTATTTAAGGGAGGATTATGGTTTGAATGTTTTTATTTGGGTAGATAGTTTGAATGTATGGATAATGAGCACCAAATCTTGTGAGAATGAAGTACCTAGATTTGGGGGTATCACACACTTAATGATGACAAACCCTTATTGCCATATCAAAACTACTTTGCGGTTGTGGTGAGTTCATTAATATATTACTTATTTTTCATGTCATCACAAACATATGAGGTTTTGGAAATTAAACGATTTTTTATGGTTTATAGGTGGAGTTAATTCCTTTGTTGCTTCGTTTGGCATATCCTAAAACAAAGTGGCCAAGATCGAAGCCAAAAGTTGAAGTCTGTGTGAATAAGCCGAGACAATGGAATTCAAACGATTGTGGCGTTTATGTTGCAAAGTACGTAGATTTCTTTTTGCACCGGATAAACATCATGAAGGAACCGAGGTGGACTCCAAACGAGGCTTATAACTTTAGATTTAGAATAGCACATGAGCTTAGGATGTGCAACGCGAGAGACATTCCTGAAAAATATCTTTGTATCGACCAAATTTTAGATTCGGGTTCAAATGAAGAGTAATGAATGTATATTTGACCAACTTTCGTAATACGTTATTTTATAAACTCGGGTGAATAGTTTCAAAATGATTCCATTATTGTACTATCAGATGTCTTGAAATACTATAATATTTTCTTTCTTGATTTGTCATATCAGTTTGTTGTATGTTTTGATTTAAACTTAATATTTTTACAACACACTACATGTCTCCTCCAGTGTTTCAATCTTCGTATGCTTCAGAGCTGCCTCTTTCAGATATGACTCCAGGTCTAGGATTCTCTTATCAGAAGCCTTATGAGTCAATTGCTTTTAGTGTTAATAATTCATTCATCCATAGTTCAAGAGTGAGTTTCAGTCATAATGCCATAAGTCCTAATAGACCTGTTACATCTGTATCACTATTGCATAATAGATTATTAACTGACACTTCAATGGCACCACGTAAAAGTAACGGTCTTAATGCCATAAATTCTTGTGGACCTTTATCACCATGGCATATAACATTATCCACTATTACTTCAATGGCACAACGATCTTAATGCCATAAATTCTTGTGGGCTATTTGCAAGTAGGATCGATGTACTAGGAGAGCAGTAGGAAGCTCTTCAGAAGCAACCAAATATATTTAAAATATCTGAATACGAGAAGCATATAGAGACATTGGGAGAGATCTTTTAAAGCTTCTCTTTTTTGTTGAAATTAATGACATTGGTCTGCGCAAGATCCTCAAGAAGTTTGACAAACGTTTTGGTTATAAATTCACCAATTACTATGTCAAAACTAGTGCAAATCATCCTTATTCCCAGCTTCAGCAAGTGTTCAAGCATGTGGTAATATGCTCAAGCCAATGTTTTTAGATATTCCTTTTGGTGGTTTTGTTTTTCCATTTGCTCTACTTCAGTGCGTTTTAGATTTTAATAATAATCTATGTTGAACTATCTGCTTAGATGGAGAATTTCTGTCAGGGACAGAAGGGAACTTTAGAATGTAGCTTGCTTAGAATAGATAAAATATAAATTGAGCTATCTCTAATTAACAAGTTAGGGTATCAGATTATTTTCTAATTAACAAGTTAATCTGCAGGATGCTGTCATTGACTCGATAAAACTAGCTGCAGATCGATTAACCCACTCAACAAACTTCCTTCAGTACTTGGGTCAGCAAGCACTTATTATGCAAGATGAGTTGCACATGTCTTTTCTTCTGTTTATTTCAGTGCTTGGTCTAACAAATCGTACTTCAAACCCCTTGTATTTAGCAGCATCGCTCTTTTTGTGGGAAATGCCATTTATGCACTGGCTTATGATGTCAATTCCATAGCAGTTCTTATCATTGGTCGCCTATGTTGTGGGTAATCAGCTTCCTCTCTCTCTTTCTCTCTTTCTCTCATTCACGTGTATATAATTTGATTACCAAATGTGCTGCATAACATTGTGTTGGCTTGTTTCGGTGTTAACAAAACAGACACACACACGTACAAGTATACACGGTCAACAAGTAATATAGAGTAAGTCAAGTATTGTTTCCACGAAGAAAAGTAATTATCCCTAATCTATCATGCAACAACTTTATAGTTATTTCTGGCTGCTTAAACGAGTGAATAAAATGTGATTTAAAAACTAAAATGATTATCAACTCAAAATAACTAATTAACAAGTGAATGGATTCAAATTGGAAAGATATGGGATCCTAATGTCACTTAATGCATCATCCATAATATACACCTCTTGTCAAACTTAATTAATTACTATGAATTGCTAGTCGAGAGCACGAAAACGAAACATGGCTATCTTTCGATATACCATGCCCATATCACTTAAAATCCACAAATAGATAAAATTAATATAAACATCAATATTACCTAACTCATTATATGTCTATGTGACTTACAAGGAATATTAATTTAAGCGCAAGCTCTCTCAACGACTACATATGGTAAGCCGATATATGTCTATCCGGATTACGAATCACAAAACCTATCACTTGCAAATTTCATGAACATATGCTAAAATGGCCAAATCTGAACTTGTATTTCCTCTTTCAATTCCATACAAATTATTGAGGTAGATGGTAATCAAGCATTTAAGCAATAAGCACAACCAAGCTAGACAATCCAAATATAATCAATCAAGTATAACAACGAGGCATATAGATCTGAACTAAACAATAAGCTCCATTAGAATCCCATAATGGTGATTAGTTCATCTCTGAATCAATAACCATTATGGGATTTGATCTAAGCATGAGAAAATATAATGAAAGTAAAGAGAGTAAAGAGAATAGAAAGTGCAAATCTGATTAATCTCTGTCCAAAATAAGCTTCCAAACTCAGTCAATCCACAATCAAACTAAAATAGAGCTTTAATAATCAAAATCTAGTAATATCTAAAGAGAGAAGCGAAAATAGTAAACTATAGCTAAGAACTCTATCTAGCTCTACAAAACCCTAAAATGGAAATTAAAACTGATCAAAAGTATATCCCGTAACTAGCAAATACACCCCTTTTAAGTAAATACGCTACAACAGGTTTTAAGTGAAAAGTCAACATCTGCTAGGTCTTGATTGGCGCTACACAGAGCCTCCGTAAGCTTTCGGGCCTTGGCGCTCTGTGAAGCCTTCCAAGTTCTTCTTGGCTGAAAGGCCTTGACTTTATTCTCCATCTTTGGCGCTTGCCATGACTAGACTTTTCTGCAGTCTGGTGTAGTTCTTTTGCTGGTGCTTTGCTGCTACTTAGTTGCTGCTTTCCACTTCTTTCATCCTTCACTTGACTTGCTCAGATGCCCTTCCCATATACACATGCCATGCTTCATTCTTTTGTTCATCACATGCTCACTATTCTTGCCAAGTCCAAGCCATTGCCATGCCATTTGAGCTTCCTTAATGCAATCCTATAAACAAAGATAAAAACATCAAACAACACTAAAAATACTTTAGTTTAAGCCATAATTCTAGCAAGTTTATAGCCAATAAGTAGGTATAAAACCTACTTATCACATACCCCCAAACTTGAACTATTATTTGTCCTCAAGCAACAAACACAACTGCGAACTAACAAATGCGAACTACATGCTATGCAACTATACTACTATGAAAATGAATCCCAAGATTTTTAGCCATGTTATGAATTCCAATAAGATGTGCCTCAGAGAAATAACAAGACCTATGAACAAAGTATCAAACTAAGCTAAAGTCATAAGGACATACAATCAGAAAATCACAACCTGCTACTAAAATGTTGTGTGTGTGTGTGCGCTATAATCACAAATAAGCTCAATAAAGGTAAAGATTCCACATGCTATACTTCTAAGGAAGAAAACTAAGGTTTTGAGTCAAGAAATTTGAGCATAAATGAACCAACAACCAATCCAACACATCAATACAAGCTAAGGTTCAACAAAGGGTTTATTCTGCTTTTATTCACTCACGAGGGCAATTTTCGTACTTTCACGTGGTTATAATTTTTATATTTTTTCCATTACTGTGCAATGTCTTGTTCCCTTAGGCTTTTCAATGCTACCTTAGCGAGCTTTCAACCAACGACTCCCAAACCGTACATGTCTTAGGGCGCTAGGTGTAGAGACATCCCCTCGGGCGTACAAACTCAAAATAGCAAAGGCCACAAAATAAGACTAGCCACGGTGTTTATTCAATTTTTTTTTAAATATAGCATGCATACCCAATGTGTTCCCAAAACTTGACTATTTGTGTCTTTATAGTCATTACTCACTTTCTACAAAATTCTATCAATAAAAACAAATTTCTCCTCTAGAAGACAAACATGTGTTAATCTAACCAACAAGCAAATAATGACACTGTTGTGCTACCCGGTAACATCAAACTAACAGACATAGACAACATCATGTATGAAATTATAACTAAGCTCAAGTTATCGACTGAGTTCAATAATCTATCACATTTCTATATCATCATTGGCCATATTGGAATTTAACCGACTAAAAACATGGGATTATGTTATGCAATGCAACTAAACATATACTAAATAGACAAAAATTCATGCAAAATTTAACTAACAAGATACTAAAATACCACTACTACGCAACCTAAACATGCAATAAAACTATATGCAAACATGCAATTAAAGCTATATGCAATAAAACTAATAATTACACCCCAATACCCCTAAACTTAAAGTATTCATTGTACTCAATAAAGGTAAAGGGTAAGGAAACTCCCTTATATATCGGAATTGTGAGACCCCAAATTTTATGAAATAAAAGTATTCAATTTTCTTATAATTATTATTTTATTTAGCAAATGGTTAAATTGATAAAATGTTAAAGTTAAGGGTGATATTTGAAAATTTTACAAGTAAGCAAGTTGATATAAAATATTCGTTGTGTCGGAAAATATTCGTTTGGTCGAGGAATATTCTTTCGTCGGGGAATAATCGTTCGACGACACCATTATTGGTGGACTCCACAACGGAATAACAGTCGGAGTTAGAAAATGACAGAAATAACTTTTTGTAAAAATAACGGCAAAAGTCTTACTGTTAAATTATTGAAATACCAAGTGATAAAAATACAGTAATACGCATGGTTGCATAGTAGCACACTGTATTGATTATTGATACTTACGTAAGAAGCCACTCAGTTTACTCAATTATTGCTATAGTAATTGTTTCATACTATCTCACGTTATTTGATTCAATTATTGTCACAGTATCATCTGCATAATATTTTATATTATTAAATCAATAATTGAGAAAACACATTTATTCATATGATTATTTACATTATTGACAATGTCTAGAAAGTTCTGTCAAGGAAAGAGGTTTGGTCACCTAATTGCGCGCCAATAAAGAGAAATCTTTATCGGAAAGCCCCCTCTTACCTTGAAATGATCTGGTTGTCAATATTGTAAGTTATAATATTAATGATGAATAATTGTTGAAATATTAAAGAATGTGTTTATTAAAGATAAGTGAATTACAAAAGTTAAAGGGGAATAATGCAAACTTGGAAAACTTTAGGGGTACTAAAGTGTATTAAGTAAATCAATCTGGACCATTAGTTGTGGTTTCAATCGTAAATCAATTTGGACCGTCGGTGGTGGTTTTAATAGTAAATCAATCTGGACCATCGATGGTGGTTTTAATAGTAAATCAATCTGGACCGTCGATGGTGGTTTTAAAAGTAAATCAATCTGGACCGTTGATGGTGGTTTTAAAAGTAAATCAATCTGGACCGTCGATGGTGGTTTTAAAAGTAATCAATATTGACCGTCCGTTCTAATAGTAAATCAATCTGGACTGTTCATGAATTAGTTACTATTTAGTCATTACTCCTATAAATAGAAGCTTAATTCTTCTTTAATTCTCACCAATTCACTAAGACTCGCAAGAGAAGCTATAGAGAGAAACTATAGAGAGAAAGAAGAAGAGTATTCTGCTACTTCACTATTACAGTATCCAGTCTTCTACTAAGGTAAAGACAAGTGATGAAAATTATTTTCGTCCTGGGTGCGAAGAGGAATTTAGAATCACAATTATGTTTATGAGTTATTCACATAATTGTGGATAGGTACTATTGATTGATGTTACAGGGATAAAACATGGTTGGTGGACTTTTAACATGGAGAAGATAATAGATTTTATGGTCTATTTGACTCTTCTAATGGATTGCTCGTTCCGCTACAACTATGGTAATAAGAGTGTAGCTGGGTCGAACGGGGATAACATGGGAATAGTGTGATGGTCCGAGACTGTCGAAATTTCTCAATACATTGTAAAACGACATGACATGCAATATATAATTGTATTGAGGTCCTAAGATGTGTGTGTCGTATTTTATACGTCACTTAATAATTGATTTTGGTGAACAACAATAGGGTGATGAGAACCCGACTTTGAAAGCGTCAAAAATGCACCTCATAAGAATGAACAAGATAGTAATCTTCTCGTTCTTCTTTGGGGTCTTAAAATATTTTCTGCTGTATTTTATATGGCATTGTAATAATTTGAGTTTGGATACTATCTACGAGATAATATTGTATTAAAACTCATAGCTTGTGTTGTCGTACTCTGCACGATAGTTTAACAGTTATATAAATGAAGTTTGTATTTGATTTCTGTAATGTGATATCTGGCGACTCAGAATGGGTCGTGTGGTCCTATTTCTAAGCGCCACAAATGGTATCAGAGCTTAGGGATATGGTCTTTGGCGAAGATTCGGGATTAGAACTAGGAAGGGAGAGACGAATAATATCCTTCACTAGTGTGTGTCCTACCTAAGCTTAATTTTCTTTCCTAAGTTGACAAATTACGATATGTCAATTAACCTTTGTTTTGAAGATGTATTCTAGAATGATATCTGAAATACAGGAGATGACAAATGGGAAAATCATGATACATAGGAAATAACCAGGAATGTACAATCCGAGAAGAAAGCAAGGTATTCTCATCTCTTTGAACTACCAGGTACGTAAATTTTGAGGGTAAAATTTCATAAGGAGGGGAGATTGTGAGACTCCGAATTTTATGAAATGAAAGTATTCAATTTTCTTATAATTATTATTTTATTTAGTAAATGGTTAAATTGATAAAAGGTTAAAGTTAAGGGTGATATTTGAAAATTTTACAAGTAAGCAAGTTGATATAAAATATTCGTTGTGTCGGGGAATATTCGTTCGACGACACCATCATTGGTGGACCCCACAACGGAATAATAGTCGAAGTTAGAAAATGACAGAAATAACTTTTCGTAAAAATAACGGCAAAAGTCTTACCGTTAAACTGTTGAAATACACGCTGGTAAAAATACAATAATACGCGTGGTTGTATAGTAACACACTATATTGATTATTGATACTTATGTAAAAAGCCACTCAGTTTACTCAATTATTGCTACAGTAATTGTTACATAGTATCTCATGTGACATCCTGAATTTTATGAAATGGAAGTATTCAATTTTCTTATAATTATTATGTTATTTAGTAAATGGTTAAATTAATAAAGGTTAAAGTTAAGGGTGATATGTGAAATTTTTTTAAAGTATGTAAGTTGTCATAAAATAATTGGTGGTAAAAGTATAGTAATACGCGTGGTTGCATAGTAGCACACGATATTGATTATTGATGCTTACGTGAGAAGTCACTCGGTTATACTCAATTATTGCTACAATGAAATTGATGCATCATATCTCTCATATTATTGATTCATTATTGTCACAAAGATCATCTCGTGATAATATGATATATTATTAAATCAATAATTGAGACGGAAAAGTTATTTATATTATTATTTGCAATATTGACAATGTCTGTAAAGTTACATCGAGGAGAGGTTTGGTCACCTAATTGCTTGAATAAGGAGAAATCCTTATCGGAAAACCCCTCTTTCCAGGAGCGACACAGTTTGTTAAATATTGTGCGTTATAATATTAATAATGAATAAGTTCGTGTTGATTAAAGATGAAATTGATAGTTCTATCGAGTGGGAATTATTAGTGTTAGTGGAAATCGACATTTATTTCGATAATAATTAATATCTGGAAGTTATATTGACCAATCGGGTAATTAATTGGATAAATGAGCAATTAATTGCTATTAATTCACATGATTATAACTATTTGTTCACATGTGTGTACTATTGAATCACATTCATTTACTGTTAGGGGAGTTGGTGCAAGTTTGATAATACTTGCATGACTAAGTTAAAAAATGGAGGTATAGATGAAGGTACTATACTATAATTAATTTTTTCATATGTTTAGAACTATAGAGTCACATGATTTACTATTGATTCACATGATTTACTATTAGGGGAGGTGGTGCAAGTTTGATAATACTTGCATGACTAAATTAAAAATGAAGAAAAATATGAAGGTATTATACTGTAATATCTCGAGCCCCAAAATGTGCAATTATGAAAACTATATTTTTCTATAAATAGAAGCTCATTCCTTCATTATTTTTCACCAATTCACTAAAGCTTTAGAGCAATTATTATAGAGAGAAATTATAGAGAGAAAGAAGAAGAGAAGTCTGCAACCTCACTATTCCAATATCCAGTTTCTTCTAAGGTAAGGGATATTATTATTATAGTAAGGGGTATTATTCTTTCGTATTCATGAAGAGAGTTATTTTCTTTCAATACTCGTAAGGGTTGTTATTCCATTATTTATTATTATGTTGGAATAACTCTTGCCTATGCATCAAGTACCGCATACATGGTGAAATTCTTACATATTTCATTCTTTATTATTCTGTTGGAATAACTCATGCATGCGGTCATCGCATGCCCAGTGAATTCTGTTGTTATTCCATTCTTTATTATTCATTTGAATATCCTATCTATCACGGATTCACGTATGACACAGTTCCATTCTTTATTATTTTGTTGGAATATCACATGCATGCGGATTACACATGACACCGGTTCCATTCTTTATTATTCTGCTGGGAATAACTTTTATGCATGTGGTCTATCGCATGCTCGGTGAATTCTTCTCATTATTCCATTCTTTATTATTCACATTGGAATAACTTTTGTCTATGTGGATTGCCACATGCATTGTGAATGATCCTTCGTATTCATTCTTTATTAAATTGTGGAAATGATCTGTCTACGTGGATTACCGCATGGCGGGTGAAAATCCATTTGCATTTTCGTATATTCTATTATACTCGTATGAGATATCATTTCTTTTGTACTAGTCATGGAATATCATTTTCTTTGGTATTTTTTTATGAGTTACTATTCATGGGTTTCTATTCACCCGATTACTATTCACTCTAGTATTATTCACTCGGGTATTCGGGGCACTTTTCGTGTCAAAGTACTATTCACAAGTTACTATTCATGGGTTACTATTCACCCAAATTACTATTCACCCGAATATTATTCACTCGGGTATTTGGGGTACTTTTTCATGTCGGGTACTATTATTCACGAGTACTATTCTGAAGTCTTATTCATAGGGTACTATTATGGGTACTATTTACGGTAAAAAATATATTTCTTTTCATCCAAATTATTTTTATGTACATGAATATTATTCTTGAATTTTACTCCACAAAGCGATGATCGTGTTGACAATTTGGATATTTTTAAACTCTGGATAAATTTAAGGTCTTTAATATTTATCCTTGATTTCGTTTGATTAATGCTTATATCGTTGTCATCATCCTCATGCTTATATTATGATGAAAGTCATCTTTGGCTTATGTGCAAAGATGGACTGTTGATTATTGATTTTACAGTTGTATATCTTTGGCTTACGTGCAAAGATGAACTATTGATTGATGAGTATCTTTGGCTTACGTGCAAAGATGGACTGTTGATTATTGATTTTACAGTTATATATCTCTGGTTTACGTGCAAAGATGAACTATTGATTGATGAACATCTTTGGCTTATGTGCATAGATGAACTGTTTATTGGTATGATTATAACCAGGGATCATTCGGTATAATCATGACCTGTAATGTTATAGATGATGTGGTAAAAGTCCTCATTGGCCCATAGTGCATTGATGGACAGTTATTGGTATGATTATAATCAGGGATTATTCGGTATAATCATGACCATTGATGATTACATGAATATCCTTGGTCGTAGTGCAGGGATGATTCGATTATGTGGATTATTTATTATGCTGAGTCTCAGCGATAACATATTGATTATACACTTTTAATTCGTAAAAGATAGTAGATATCATGCTCTACTTGACTCTTCTAAAATACAGTTATATGTCTTTGGCCTATAGTGCAAAGATGAATTGTTAATGAATATCTTTGGCCGTAGTGCAAGAAGATGAATTTATTAGTATGATTATGAAAGGGGAATTGTGATTTGATATAACCATGATTTTTGATGTTTCGTGAAGATAGGTGATGAAAATTATCTTCGTCTCCGAGTGCGAAGAGAAATTAGAATCACAATTATGATTATGAGTTATTCATATGATTGTGGGACGAGAATTGTTGATTGATGTTACAGGGATAAAACATTATTGGTGGACTTTTAACATGGAGAAGATAATAGACATTATGGGTCTATTTGACTCTTCTAATGGATTGCTCGTTCATTTGCAACTATGGTTGAAAAGTTTTATCATCTACCATATGTTCTAAATCTACGATTTATTACTTGATGAAGGTTATTGATGATGTAAATTATATTTAGTCATGATATTCTTTCTTTGGGCTAGTTAGTGCTCTCACCCTTTTTACTTCTTTCACAATTCCTTTCTGTGTAATAAGAGTGTAGCCGGGTCGAAATGGGGGGGTAATAGCGAGAATAGAATCGGTGGTCTATAGCTGTTGAGGTTCTACCTAAATAGTATGGAAATAATTTTATTGAGAACTTTAGATAAGTGTGTCATATTGTATACGTCATTTGATATTTAATTTTGGTAAAGCGAATAGGGTGAGGTGAACCCAACTTTGGAAGGGTGTTTTGCCACTATCATACAAGATGTCTAATGACATACAACCTCGTGTTATCATATGGCAGTGTTGTGCACATCCACTTACTGAGTATATCTATGAGCACTACCTATATGATCTTGGAGTTGGGTTGAAATATAATTTTCAATTGCAGACAGTGGAGATAGTTATATGTCAAGAGAAGACTCACCATTGGAAAGAACATG
This sequence comes from Panax ginseng, assembly GCA_020205605.1. NCBI lineage: Eukaryota > Viridiplantae > Streptophyta > Magnoliopsida > Apiales > Araliaceae > Panax > Panax ginseng. The sequence goes on along the minus strand of CM035139.1, from coordinate 83,199,667 downwards.
ATAGTAATCTTTTCGTTTTTCTTTGGGGTCTATTGGGTCAACCAAGGATAATTCTGTGGACATATGATATCTATCATAACCTAGACGCATGGCCTCCCATGTATGAAGGTTTCCTTGAGCACTTCCCAAAGATTTTAATTTCTAAAATAGTTTTTGATTGTACTTTTATGTAAAGTACCATTGTAAGGTTGTGGTCGAGGCACCATGAGAGTTACATACATTTGTATTAAAACTCACAGCTTTAACGTGGTCGATTACTCGCATTTACAGTTCAATAGTTGTATAAATGAAGTTTGTATTTGATTTTTATAGTATGATATCTGGTAACTCAAATGGGTCGTGTGGACCTATTTTGGGGGCGTCACATCTCACGTTATTTGATTCAATTATTGTCACAGTATCATCTGCATAATATTTTATATTATTAAATTAATAATTGAGAAAACACATTTATTCATATAATTATTTACATTATTGACAATGTCTAGAAAGTTCTGTCGAGGAAAGAGGTTTGGTCACCTAATTGTGCGCCAATAAGGAGAAATCTTTATCGGAAAGCCCCCTCTTACCTAGGAATGATCCGGTTGTCAATATTGTAAGTTATAATATTAATGATGAATAATTGTTGAAATATTAAAAATGTGTTTATTAAAAATAAGTGAATTACAAAAGTTAAAGGGGAATAATGCAAACTTGGAAAACTTTAGGGGTACTAAAGTGTATTAAGTAAATCAATCTGGACCATTGGTTGTGGTTTCAATAGTAAATCAATCTGGACCTTTGGTGGTGATTTTAATAGTAAATCAATCTGGACCATTGATGGTGGTTTTAATAGTAAATCAATCTGGACCTTCGATGGTGGTTTTAATAGTAAATCAATCTGGACCGTCTATGGTGGTTTTAAAAGTAAATCAATCTGGGCCGTCGATGGTGGTTTTAAAAGTAATCAATATGGACCGTCCGTCCTAATAGTAAATCAATCTGGACCATTCGTGAATTAGTTATTATTTAGTCATTTCTCCTATAAATAGAAGATTAATTCTTCTTTCATTCTCACCAATTCACTAATACTTGCAAGAGAAACTATAGAGAGAAAGAAGAAGAGTATTCTGCTACTTCACTATTGCAGTATCCAGTCTTCTACTAAGGTAAAGACAAGTGATGAAAATTATTTTCGTCTTGGGTGCGAAGAGGAATTTAGAATCACAATTATGATTATGAATTATTCACATAATTGTGGACATGAACTGTTGATTGATGTTACAGGGATAAAACATGGTTGGTGAACTTTTATCATGAAGAAGATAATAGACTTTATGGTCTATTTGACTCTTCTAAAGGATTGCTCGTTCCACTACAACTATGGTAATAAGAGTGTAGCTGGGTCAAGCGGGGATAATATGGGAATAGTGTGATGGTCCAAGACTGTCGAAATTTCTCAATACATTATAAAACGGCATGACATGCAATATATAATTGTATTGAGGTCCTAAGATGTATGTGTCGTATTTTATACGTCACTTAATAATTGATTTTGGTGAACAACAATAGGGTGATGAGAACCCGACTTTGAAAGCGTCAAAAGTGCACCTCATTAGAATGAACAAGATAGTAATCTTCTTGTTCTTCTTTGGGGTCTTGAAATATTTTCTGCTGTATTTTATATGGCATTGTAATAATTTGAGTTTGGATACTATCTACGAGATAATATTGTATTAAAACTCATAGCTTGTGTTGTCGTACTCTGCACGATAGTTTAACAGTTATATAAATGAAGTTTGTATTTGAGTTCTGTAATGTGATATCTGGCGACTCAGAATGGGTCGTGTGGTCCTATTTCGGGGGCGTCACAAATGGTATCAGAGCTTAGGGATATGGTCTTTGGCGAAGATTCGGGATTAGAACTAGGAGGGGAGAGACGAATAATATCCTTCACTAGTGTGTGTCCTACCTAAGCTTAATTTTCTTTCGTAAGTTGACAAATTGCGATATGTCAATTAACCTTTGTTTTGAAGATGTATTCTAGAATGATATCTGAAATACAGGAGATGAGCAATGGGAAAATCATGATATAGAGGAAATAACCAGGAATGTACAATCCGAGAAGAAAGCAAGGTATTCTCATCTCTTCGAACTACCAGGTACGTAAATTTCGAGAGCGAAATTTCATAAGGAGGAGAGATTGTGAGACCCCGAATTTATGAAATGAAAGTATTCAATTTTCTTATAATTATTATTTTATTTAGTAAATGGTTAAATTGATAAAAGGTTAAAGTTAAGGGTGATATTTGAAAATTTTACAAGTAATGAAGTTGATATAAAATATTCGTTGTGTCGGAGAATATTCGTTTGGTCGAGGAATATTCTTTCATTGGGGAATATTCGTTCGACGACACCATCATTGGTGGACCCCACAACGGAATAACAGTCGGAGTTAGAAAATGACAGAAATAACGGCAAAAGTCTTACCGTTAAACTGTTGAAATACTCGGTGGTAAAAATACAGTAATACGCGTGATTTCATAGTAGTACATTGTATTGATTATTGATGCTTACGTAAGAAGCCACTCAGTTTACTCAATTATTGCTACAGTAATTATTGTATAGTATCTCACGTTATTTGATTCAATTATTGTCATAGTATCATCTGCATAATATTTTATATTATTAAATCAATAATTGAGAAAACACATTTATTCATAAAATTATTTATATTATTGACAATGTCTAGAAAGTTCTATCGAGGAAAGAGGTTTGGTCACCTAATTGCGCGCCAATAAAGAGAAATCTTTATCGGAAAGCCCCCTCTTACCTTGAAATGATCTGGTTGTCAATATTGTAAGTTATAATATTAATGATGAATAATTGTTAAAATATTAAAGAATGTGTTTATTAAAGATAAGTGAATTACAAAAGTTAAAGAGGAATAATGCAAACTTGGAAAACTTTAGCGGTACTAAAGTGTATTAAGTAAATCAATGTGGACCATTGGTTATGGTTTCAATTGTAAATCAATCTGGACCATTGGTTGTGGTTTTAATAGAAAATCAATCTGGACCGTCGATGGTGGTTTTAAAAGTAAATCAATCTGGACCATCGATGGTGGTTTTAAAAGTAATCAATATGGACCGTCCGTTCTAATAGTAAATTAATCTGGACCGTTCGTGAATTAGTTACTATTTAGTCATTTCTCCTATAAATAGAAGCTTAATTCTTCTTTCATTCTCACCAATTCGCTAAGACTCGCAAGGAAAGCTATAGAGAGAAACTATACATAGAAAGAAGAAGAGTATTCTGCTACTTCACTATTGCAGTATCTAGTCTTCTACTAAGGTAAAGACAAGTGATGAAAATTATTTTCGTCTTGGGTGCGAAGAGAGATTTAAAATCATAATTATGATTATGAGTTATTCACATAATTGTGGACAGGAACTGTTGATTGATGTTACATGGATAAAACATGGTTGGTGGACTTTTAACATGAAGAAGATAATAGACTTTATGGTCTATTTGACTCTTCTAATGGATTTCTCGTTCCACTACAACTATGGTAATAAGAGTGTAGTTGGGTCGAGCGGGGATAACATGGGAATAGTGTGATGGTCCGAGACTGTCGAAATTTCTCAATACATTATAAAACGGCATGACATGCAATATATAATTGTATTGAGGTCCTAAGATGTGTGTGTCATATTTTATATGTCACTTAATAATTGATTTTGGTGAACAACAATAGGGTGATGAGAACTCGACTTTGAAAGCATCAAAAGTACACCTCATTAGAATGAACAGGATAGTAATCTTCTTGTTCTTCTTTGGGGTTTTAATATATTTTTTGCTATATTTTATATGACATTGTAATAATTTGAGTTTGGATACTGTCTACGAGAGAATATTGTATTAAAACTCATAGCTTATGTGTTGTCGTACTCTGCATGATAGTTCAATAGTTGTATAAATGAAGTTTGTATTTGATTTCTATAATGTGATATATGGCGACTCAGAATGGGTTGTGTGGTCCTATTTTGGGGGCGTCACAGGCATGGCCACTCGACTAAGGTGGAGAATCTGGTGGCGTGTATGGCATGGCAGAACCGAACACGGGCCACTCCACAAGTGTCCCTTGCTGAGCAAAAGCTTCAGCCAAGGCATGAGATAATCCATTCACAAAGGCTGAGAAGTTTCCATGCAGTGCGTCCATCTTCCTCTCTAAGCCCCTCATCCGATGACCATGACTCTTTGTAGTGGCAGGAGGAGTGGCAGCTGCCTCAGCTGGCTGTGGTGGAGGCATTGGTGTAAGAGTGGGTAGAATAAAGCCTTTTTTGCGTGGGTGTGCCGTGACACCAGCCTAATCTTCAAATTTCTGTATGGTGGCGTGTGTGATGTCCTGACTTGGCATCTGGACCTGTTCATCCTCCCAATCAACTCCAACCTTTGCGCACAGATGTGCCACAACTGATGCGTGTGGGATACTGCCAGTGGTACTCCCCCGCATGTAGTGCAACATATTCTGATGGAGAAGATGACCAACATCAATGTCCTTCCCAATGATAATCCCCCATAGAATAATGGCCCTCTAGACCGGAATGTCATTAACAGAGTCCACGGCTTTGCATATCGGTTCAGTGCTGAACTAGGAATATTGGTGGGTGTATTTGTGCCCTGCTTATAATTCCACTTTGTGCCCGACACACATAAATCTTTAATCACCCAATCCAGGTCAGTCTCAAAACTTCTACCCAGTTTACACGGTCAGTCAGAGGATTTGGCAAATTAAACACCTCCCGGATCGCCTGCGGATGATAATTAACATGAAAGCCCTTAACGAATGAGATGCCACTCTGTGTCTCCTTGGCATTTGCATAAAATTCGTGAACAATTGACATAGGAGCGTGTACAGAACTGGCCACAACCCTAAGCCAACATCTCTCTCTGATCATCTCTAGCATTTGGCCGTCTTCCTTGCCTGGCTTCAACCCCCGTTCCTTCACAAATGTCTTGGCCACAATACTGTAATATTTGGTTTGCACTGGTAGGCTAATGAATTTGTTCAAGTCCACAATATCCTCATCCTGGATACTGTTGGAAGAGGATTCTAGGGTGCGAGATCGAGCTCTCTTAGGTGCCATGATTTCTGCTTGAGATTTCCTTTGCAAAACCTAACTTGTGAATGCAGAGGATGAAAACCCCCAAATTGGTACTCTGTATGCTTTGAATAAGCCCTAGAAAAACTGAAGATTAACCCCCAAACTTGTTTGATAAATAAGGGATGAAATTCTTTTTAATGTTATGATATTGGGCGAGTTGTAGAAACCAAATAGGAGAGGAGATGAGAGGTTGCAGTGTAGTAGGAGAAGGGGTCTGAGTGAGTTTGGCTTTCTATGAAATGTCGACTGAAGGAAGTAACTTATATGGATTGGGTCAAGTTATTTACGCTTTTAAAAACTGCTCGGATCCGATCTCTGGCGCGGGTAGAGGTGCTCAAAAAAATCAGCTTTTTCAGTTTTTTACCAAACCGGTTGAAATCCAGACTTGCCAGATCGGGTTTTTTGGTTTTTTTTTGTACCAGCTTTTTCGGTTTTTTATACTTTTCGATGCATTCCAGTAGCGGAATGAAATTTTGAATTGAGAACATACCAAAACCAAAAAAAATCTAAAAATGTTGAAAAATTGAAAAGTTCCTTTGTGCATAGCCCAGGGGAATGTGAAGAGATTAGGAGGAGAGTTTGATAGTTTTCAACTTGAAGCATGCTATGTGCGGTTCCCTATGTTTATGGATTACTGTGTAATTCTTGCTCTCTCCTTCTCCTAATACTAGGGTCTAGAGATATGCACACGAATTTATTTAGGAAATGATTTTATAATATTAAATATAGTATTAATTATTCATAATTATCATTTATCATATGATGCAATAGCATATTCTGTAAATTTATACAAATATGGATAATTGGTTAATGTGTATGCATGTCTACTCGGATATATTTTTTATATCGCAATATATATATATATATATATATATATATATATATATATATATGTTTTCTGTTAATATAATATGGGTGCATATATAATTGATCTCAAACTTGTTCAAACTTTTGAGCACAAACAAGAATGGCGTCTCCATCGAACATGAAGTTTGTCAAGTACAATGAATGAGTCTTGCATGCATGTTTATAAATATATGACACATCGGAAATAAGCTTGTGACACCCCAAAATAGGTATACAACACCCATTCTCGAGTCGCCAAATATATGGTACGTAAAAAGAAACTACAACCTCAATAATACAAATATCGTGTAAAATATGACAACACATACTGTGAGTTTAAATACAAATATTGTTTTCTAGACAATATCCACACCCAAATAAAGTCCTCATTATAATTATTGATGCACTATTTTACAAAAATAGTTAGGACCGCTAAAACAACTGTCTAGAGCCATCACTCTATACCCCGACTGGTTTCTGCTATGTTCTCGCTTCCTGAGAAGAAAAATGGAACAAAAAGGAAAAGGGTGAGCTCAACTAGCCCAGTAAAGAATATTATGACTAAGATAATATACAACAAATTATCCTTAGTCTTCAACAGGGAAAAATCTAATAGAATATAATCGACAATAAGTTTTATATCAACAACTGCAGCGGAAACATCAATTCATTGAAAGAGTTAAGTAGAGAATGAAATCTACTATCATCTATGAATTTAAAAGTCCATCGTCAATATTTTATCTCTGTAACATCAATCAATATACATCTTTGTACTACGGGCCAAAGATATTCATTTGTATCACCACCAATCATGTTTCATCTCAACACCTGCTTCATCTTTTGCACCACGCAAGTAAAGATATTCATCAGTAATCATTCATCTTTGCACTACATGCCAAAGATATTCATCAAGTATCACCATTAAGGACTGAGGATGATGAAAAACATTTTAGAGAATGAATCCAATGAGATAGAAGGACAAATATTAGGGATTCATATTTCGGTTTATCCAAATTCAATAATACTCCATACTAACCAAGTGTGAAGTAGAATTCAAAAATAAAGATCAAAACATGGATACAATCAAAGATAGTAAACTATAAAAGACATCTCGAAGAAAAGAGAAAATTTCATTTTCATGAATAGTGTCAGATTTAATAAGTGAATAAATAGGCCGTATACGTGAATAGTAAACTCCACACAAAAAGTTCCAAATTTGATTAAAAGTTCAGATCAATACTTCAAGATAATGATATTGAAAGAAATAATATCATATATGAAGAAAATAACATCTCTTACCTCAAAATAACCGTATTTCGATCGAATATCGGATATAGTGTCAAGGAACTTGCAATCAGATAGCAACACTCAAGTATCAAAATACTCACAAGAATACGCCGATAATATAGAGAGAAAAGAGAGAAAACTTTGTTTCGTGTGATTTTCAATTCTAACTTAGCCTCTATTTATAGGAAAATGTTAAAGACGTCAAGCGCATTTGACCAAGCACTCCGATGGCTTTACCTGCTACTATTGCCACCCACCACATTTGAAATTCAATTGAGCACATTTCTCACCAACCAATTCTAGAATTTTCCAAAATGTTTTATCATTTAAACAATAATCAGAAACTTTAACAATTCATAGAAAATAGCTCGTTTATCAGAAAAATACGAATTTTATGTCCATTCCACACGAAATCGAATTCTCTACAACTTTGCAAAAGAAAGTTTTTCCAAATTCCAAACAAAAAATATCCGAAATCCACAAACGGATGATTTTTAATACCTCCAATCTGACAAAATACTGATAAAACATCTCAGCATTAATTCTTTCATTAATAACCATATAAAATAAATAAATCCATCATTTATATCCACATCAAATAAATATTTCCTTATCATATAAATCAATAATTAATTATTCCCAAATAATATTACGTAATCACAATTATGACAACCAAAAGCCGCTCCTCAGAAAGAGGGGCTTTTCCGATAAGGATTTCTCCTCATCGACGCCAAGCAATTAGATGACCAAACCTCTCCTTGATGTAACTTTCTAGACATTGCCAATAATGCTATCTAATAATATTATTCAAATAATATGAATTATCGATTCGATAATGGGAAATATCAAAGCGAAGGACAATTATTAAAACAACAATAATATAAAATATCAACGCAAAGAATTATTGAATCAATAAAATAAAATATTAAATAAGAATTCATCGTAATAATTATTGAGTAAAGGCCTTCACGTAAGAATCAATAATTCAACTATACTGCGGCAATACCGTGCTATCGCAGCAAGAACTACGCCAGACATCGTATTTTAACCACTAGGTATTCCAACAAAGGTTAATCTGTAACCATTACGCCCGTTAATTATAAAAACTCATACTTTGTCATTTTCTTCATCCGATAATTATCCTCGTTATGGGGCCCACGAATGATCGCTACTGGCATTGCATTTGGATATTCCCGACAAAAAGAATATTCCACGACCAAACGAATATTCCCCGACAAAAGGAATATTTTATAACCACTTGCTTATTTTGTAAAATTTGCACATTTCACCAATAACCAAAGCATTATATCAAATTAACTCCTTACTATTTCAAGATAATAAATAGAGAAAATTCAATTTTATTTATAATAAGTTGGGGTCTTACAACCTCCCCTCCTTATAAAATTTCGTCCTCAAAATCGACGACGCACTGTGTTTCAATGTATGAGGGTACCTTGCTTTCATTTCTGATTCCAACTCCCAAGTCATTTCTTCAATAGCATGGCTTCTCCATAAAACCTTAACTTATGGTATAACCTTGGTGCGTAGGACATGCTCTTTTCTATCCAGGATCTTAACAGGTACCTCCTCGTATGTCAAATCTTTGGCTATCTCGTCTGGTTCTAACTCAATAATGTGGTACGGGTCTTTCACATATTTACGGAGCATAGATATATGGAAAACATTATGAACACGAGACATGCTTTGAGGTAACGCGAGTCTATAGGCCACATTTCCTATTCGGGCCAAGAATCTCAAATGGACCAACAAATCTTGATCGAGCTTTCTCTCTTTTCCAAATCTTGTAACTCCTTCCATGGAGCAACACGTAACAATACATGATCTCCAATATTAAATTCCACGTCCTTTCGATGAAGATCAAGATAACTCTTTTTGTCGATCTTGTGAGGTTTGAATACGCTGTCGAATCATTTGATCTTTTCTCGTAGTCATGCGTATTTAATTTCGTCCCAACAACGCTGCTTCTCCCACCTCGCCCCAAAGATAATCGAGAATGACACTTTCGGCCCATACAACGCCTCAAATGGAGCCATGCCTATACTTGCTTGATAATCATTGTTGTAGGAGAATTCCACCAGCAAGGCAAGTACTTATCCCAACTTCCTTTGAAATCTAGAACACGTAGTCTTAATAGATCTTCAAGGGTTTGAATAGTCCTCTCGATTGTCCATCCGCTTTGAGGATGGTATGTCGAATCAATCAGAATCTGCGCTCATAGCTTTCTCGCAAGCTAACCCAAAATCTTGAAGTGAATCTTGGGTCACGATCCAAACTATGGATACTCGGCATGCCATGCAATCGCACAATCTCATTCACGACATACGAGCAAGACGCTCAAGGGAATAAGTTTCTCGATATAGGTAAGAAATGAGCGATTTGGTTAATCTATCAACAATAACCCAAATCGTATCTATGCCTTGAGAAACTTTGGGAAGACCCAGAATAAAATCTATGGTAATGTGTTCCCACTTCCATTCCGTAATCTCAAGTGGTTGCAATGGACCTTTTGGCACTTGATGCTCCGCCTTTACACGCTGACAAGTTAAACACCTCGAGATAAACTCCGCGATCTCTCTCTTCATATTGTTCCACCAAAATGTATGTCAAATATCATGATACATTTTGGTACTCCCGTGATGGATTGCAAATGGTGTGTTGGGTGCCTCCATCATGATTCTATGCTTCAAGTCGAATCGTTAGAACGCAAAGTCCGGAGTTGACTCAAGTATTCCTTCTTCATCGATTCTCTTCTTCGAATAGCACCTTCTTGCACTTTCTTCTTCATACGCATCACGCCCCTGTGTCCGTGAGCTTGAAAGCAAATTTTTAACTTTATCGATTAAAGTCGGCTTCTACTCAGATATTTGATATCATCACGTGGGTACTTGGAGCCTTTAACTCTATTTCCATCCTTTATAAGTCATACAAAATGGGCTTTTGTGTTAACAACATTGCACTCGTACCCGCATATGATCTTCTACTCAATGCGTCAGCTACAACGCTTGCTTTTCCAGATGATATCAATGTTATGGTCGTAATCCTTCAACAAAATGAGCCAACGCCGTTGTCGCATGTTGAGTTCCTTTTAGGTGAAGAAATATTTGAGGCTTTTATGATCTGTATAAATCTCCACTTTCTCCCCATACAGGTAGTGTCTCCATATTTTTAACACAAAAACGACTGCTGCTAACTCCAGATTATGAGTAAAATAATTCCTCTCATATTCTTTGAGTTGTCACGAGGCATAGGCTATGACTTTCCCATGTTGCATGAGAACACATCCTAACCCTTTGCCTCAAGCATCATCAGAGATAACAAATCCATCCGAACCGTATGGTATTGTTAACAAAGTGTCAAATGAGTCCCCTCTGAGCTCTTGAAACTCTTCTCGCATTCCTCGCCCATACGAATTTTTTATCTTTCCGAGTCACCGAAGTTATCTGAGTAGCGATTCGAGAAAATCCTTCCACGAATCTCCGATAATAACCAAATAAGCCCGTAAAAGCTACGACTTCTAGCACCGACTTTGGTTGCTCCCAACTTTAGATTGCTTCAATCTTCACCGGTCAACAGATACTCCATGTTTTTGACACCACGTGCTCAAGGAATGCTACTTCCTTAAGCCGTAACTCGCATTTCTTTAGCTTATGCATATAACTTGTTGTCACGAAGTCTTTGAAGTACCAACTTCAAATGGTGCTCATGATCTTCACGGCTTTTGAATAGATGAGGATGTCATCAATAAAGACAACAACGAATCGATCCAAATATTCCTTGAATACACGGTTCATCATATCCATAAAAGCAAAGGGAGCATTAGTCAATCCAAAAGACATGACTAAGAATTCATATTGCCCGCATCGAAGTTCCGAAGGCGCCTTTGAATATCCTCAATTTTAATCTTCAAATTTGATGATATCCGTAATCTAAGATCGATCTTTGAAAAGAATTGTGCTCTTTGCAATCGGGTCAAACAGTCATCAATACGAGGTGGGGATACCTATTCTTAATGGTGACATGGTTTAATTCTCAGAATCAATACAAAGTCGCATACTCCCGCCTTTCTTCTTTACAAATAAAATAGGAGCACCCCAAGGAGATGTACTAGATCTAATGAAACCGATGTCTAACAATTCAATTCCTCCTCAAGTTCAATAGAGCCATTCGATATGGGGTTTTAGAAATGGGCTTTGTACCCTTGGCTTCAAGATCAATAAAGAATTCAACTTCACGCTCCGGGTAGACCGAAAGTTCTTCAGAAATACATCGTGAAATTCACTAACAACAGAATATTATTCAAATCGACGTGTTTTTGTTCAAGTCCATAATATGGGCTAAGAAAGCTTGACATCCGCTTTTCAATAAACGAATAGATTTATGGCTTGATATGACAATGGACTCGATTTTAGTGGTTTAGTTGTTTGAATTGTATGATGACAGTTGGTTAGGAATATGAAAACTAACAACCTTACGAAAACAATCAATTTTGGCATGATGAGTGGTTAACCAATCAATTCCTAAAATTACATCAAAAGCAAGTATCTTTAAAGAGATAAGATCAACAGGTAATGTGATAGTGCTAACTTGGATCAAGCAAGATTTATAAACTGTGGATGTAACGATGGTTTCACCCAACGGAGTTTCAATAGATAAGTTAAAGTCCAATTTCTCCGGAGTCAAGTTTAAACGCTGAGCACAAGCAGAGAGATAAAAGAATGGGTAGAATCCAGATCTAGTAAGGTATAAACTTCGCAAGAGTTCAAGATTAGCTTACCCGTGATCACCTCGCTCGGTTTTCTCGCATTTTGGCTACCACGACAAACGCCTTCCTCGAACCACCGACTTTTGTTTTGTCCAGTAGTCGCTTTTGGTACCGCTTATCCCGCTTGGACTTGACTTCGCTACCGACAAAATTGGGCTATGTGACCGTTTTTTCCATAATTGAAACACACCTTAGAAGGTCGTGAATAGCTTTGGACTTATGTGTCCCTCCTCTCCGCATCTATAAGATCTAACTAGCTACATTGCTCTCCTCCCCTAGAATTTGTTGTTGGTGCCGGTGTCAGGTGTCGATGTCTTCCGCCATTGTTGAATCTCCTTTTTGAAATTTCCACTTGACTCACATCTCCTATTGTCATGGCCACGATGACCACCCGAGTGGTTACCGCTTTGTCCATATTTTCCTCCTCATCGGTTATCTTCGCCCGATGATCGCCACCACCCAGATGACCTCGTTGTGGTCCCCTGTTGAACATACTCATTATCACCTCTAATAATTGAGCCATGTTTACAACATCTGAATATAAAGAAAATTTATGAGAGATAAGATATTGTCGAATCTCGTGTTTTAGACCTCTCGTAAATATTCGCATTATAACGCTCCTCATTTTCTACCAAATGAGGTGCAAACCTCGATAACTCCGTGAACTTCACCTCGTGATTGGGACACCGCCATAGTGTTCTCGCTCTACCTAATAAACTTTACCTCCTTCATATGACGAATACTTTCGTGAAAGTACTTGTCATTGAATGCTTCAAATTTCTCCCAAGACATGTTGAAAAGGTCGTCAAGCTATGCTTCATGCATCTCCCACCAAGAATCAGCCTCACCATGAAACATAAAGGTGGCAAATGGAACCTTTGTTCCTCCGCAAATTCCCCAAGACATCGAATATCTTGGTCATTTGCTTAACCCACATTTCGCTTTAATCGGATCGGCTTTCCCAATAAATCAGGACCCAACTCCTTGAATCGCCACATGATGCATCACTAGGCCGCGTTGCTATCATTTCCACCATTCGTATTTTGTACACGAAGTCTCCTCGTCTCGATTTTGTATGAACTGCAAAAAGCTTCTAAACATCGCATCATTCATCGTTTGCTCGATAGTGTTATTTACAGGAGGAATATTGCCTTCTTGTTGCATGTTCTCTTGGTTGGTAATCAAAGGTTGTTCCACAGTCTCATAGACTCCATTGTTAACGTTCTCAGCTGCCATTTTTAAAACTGCCATAAAACAGGGGTTAATTAAACTAATTAATATATCACATAATATGCCTATATTATGACCGACCAACAAATAAGCTTAGGTAGGACACACTAGCGAAGGATTTACTCATCTCTCCCCTCCTAGTTTTATCCCCGATCTCCGCTTAAAGACCATATCCCTAAGCTTTGATAAAATAATCAACACCCATTCCGAGTCGCCAAATACATATAATAGCTTTTATTAATATGATATCAACATGTCTGAAGTTTAGACTGAAAAATGGTCATAAAGTAATAAATTGATGCATAAAATATTTATAATTGTCATCTCTATATATCACTGCTATGTTGTTTAAGAAAATCAAGAAAGGTGGTTCAACTAGTCAGCATCAAATTTATCACAATTTCTTACGCCTCATGTAATATATTCACCAACATCCAAATCTATTTAATCGAATTAAGTCCATAAATTTTATCAATTTTAATTACATTTCAATCGACAATTAAAGATTGGAGAATTATAATCAAATTAACTCCTTACTATTTCAAGATAATAAATAGAGAAAAAGATACAATTTTATTTATAATAGTAAGGAGTTAATTTGATATAATGCTTCGTTATCGGTGAAATGTAAATTTTACAAAATAAGCAAGTGGTTATAAAATATTCCTTTGTTTTGGAATATTCGCTTGATCGTGGAATATTCTTTTTATTGGGAATATCCGCATTTACGCATGCAAGTATTCGTGTCCCTCATAACAGATAATTGTTTGATGAAGAAAATGACAAAGTATGAGTTTTTATAATTAACGACGAATGGTTACCAAGTAACAATCGTTGGAATACCTCGTGGTTAAAATATAAAGAATAATGCTGTAGTCGCACAAAGAAAGATTACCAGATTGCATGATAGTTGAATTATTGATTCTTACGTAAGAAGGCACTACTCAATAATTGTTACAAAGAGTTACTGCTAATATTTTATTTTATCGATTCAATAATTGTCATATTGATATTTTATATTATTGTTGTTTCAATAATTGTCAATGCACAGTATTTCCCATTATCAGATCAATAATTCATATTATTTGAATAATATTATTAGATAGCATTATTGACAATATCTAGAAAGTTCTGTCTAGGGAGAGGTTTGGTCACCTAATTACGCTACCAAAGAAGGAAAAATCATTATCGAAAGCCCTCTTCCTCGAACTACCGTTGTCATAATTGTGATTCTGTAATATTATTTGGGAATAATTAATTATTGATTTATATGATAAGAAAATATTTATTTAATGTGGATATAAATGATGGATTTATTTATTTTATATGGTTATTAATGAAAGAATTAATGATGAGATGTTTTATCAGTATTTTGTCAGATTGGAGGTATTAAAAATCATCTGTTTTTGGATTTCGGATATTTTTTATTTAAAATTTGGAAAAACTTTCTTCTGTAAAGTTGTAGAGAATTTGATTTCGTGTGGAATGGACATAAAATTCGTATTTTTCTGATAAACGGGCTATTTTCTATGAATTGTTAAAGTTTCTGATTATTGTTTAAATGATAAAACATTTTGGAAAATTCTAGAATTGGTTGGTGACAAATGTGCTCAATTGAATTTCAAATATGGTGGGTGGAAATAGTAGCAGGTAAAGCCATCGTGTAAAGGTGTAAGTTCTCGCTTCGACGTACAACATTTTCCTATAAATAGAGGGCTGTTAGAATTGAAAATCACACCGTAAACAAAGTTTTCTCTTCTCTCTATATTATCGAAATTATTCTTGTGAGTATTTTGATACTTGAGTGTTGTTATACGCGCCGCAAGTTCCTTCAAAGACTATATCCAAAAGATTCCAAATGTAAGTACTATTATTTTGAGGTAAGGAATGTTATTTTCTTCATATATGATAATATTTCTTTCAATATCATTATGCCGAAGTATTGATCCGAACTTTTAATCAAATTTGGAACTTTTGTATCTGGGAGTTACTATTCACGATATCGCCACTATTCACGATACTCTTAACGACTATTCACAAATACTTGCACTATTCACCGAAAAATGAAATTTTCTCTTTTTCTTCCAGATGTCTTTTATGGTTACTATCTTTGATTGTATCCATGTTTTGATCTTTATTTTTGAATTCTACTTCACACTTGATTATTATGGAGTATTATTGAATTTGGATAAACCAAAATACGAATCCCTAATATTTGTCCTTTTGTCTCAATCGGATTCGTTTTTCAAAATGTTTTTCATCATCCTCACCCTTAATGGTGATATTTGATGAATATCTTTGGCTCGCAGCAGTAAAGATGAATGATTACTCGATGAATATCTTTGGCCCATAGTAAAAGATGAACAGTGTTGAGATGAAATACGACCAACTCGGTGATATAAATGAATATCTTTGGCCCGTAGTAAAAAGATGTATATTGATTGATAGGGATAAAATATTGATGATGGACTTTAAATTCATAGATGATAGTAGATTTCATTCTCTACTTAACTCTTCCAATGAATTGATGTTTCCATCACAGCTTGTTGATCTAAAACTTGTCACAATTATATTCTATCAAATTTTTCCTCATCAAGACTAAGGATAATTTGTTGTATATTATCTTAGTCATAATATTCTTTACTGGGCTAGTTGAGCTCACCCTTTTCCTTTTTGTTCCATTTTTCTTCTCAAGAAGCGAGAACATAGCAGGAATCAGTCGGGGTATAGAGTGATGGTCCTAGACAGTTGTTTTAGTAGTCCTCACTATTTTTGTAAAATAGTGCATCAATAATTATAATGAGGACTTTATTTGGGTGTGGATATTGTCTAGAAGACAATATTTGTATTTAAACTCACAGTATGTGTTGTCGTATTTTACACGACATTTGTATTATTGAGGTTGTAGTTTGCTTTCTGTATCATGTATTTGGCGACTCAGAATGGGTGTTGTATACCTATTTTGGGGACGTCACAATAATCATGTGAAAAAACTAATTACAGTATAGTACTTTCAACTATACCTCCATCTTTAATTTAGTCATGCAAGTATTATCAATCTTGCACCAACTCCCCTAATAGTACATGAATGTGAATCAATAGTACACACATGTGAACAAATAGTTATATACATATGAATTAATAGCAATTAATTGCTCATTTATTCGATTAATTTCCCGATAACTTCCAGACATCAATTATTATCGAAATAAATGTCGATTTCCACTAACATTAATAATTCCCACACAATGGAACTATCAACTTCATCTTTAATCAACACGAACTTATTCATCATTAATATTATAACCACTTGCTTACTTTGCAGAATTTGTAAATATTACCCACAACTATAACATTATATTATATCCACACCATAATATTCAAAAATATATTTCGAGAGAAATTAATCTTTATTCATAAAAGTTGGGGTCTTACATCATTTGTTGGTAAGGCTTCTACTTCCACCCACTTGGACTAATAATCCACTGCTAGAAGGATATATAAATTTTCGTATGACGAAACAAATGGCCCCATGAAGTCTATCCCTCAGACGTCAAAGATCTCAACCTCTAGGATCGTATTCAAAGGCATCTCATTCCGTTTGGATATATTACCTACCCTCTGACACCGATCACATTTTTGCACAAAGTTGTAAGCATCTTTTAAGAGAGTTGGCCAATAAAAACCTACATGAAGTACCTTGGCCGCTGTCCTTTCTCCCCCATAGTGTCCTCCATAAACTGATGAATGGTAATCCTGAAGTATATTATTTGTCTCACTGTCTGGAATGCGCCTTCTGATCATTCTATCTTTACACTGCTTAAACAGGTATGGATCATCCCAAATATACCATTTAACATCATGTAAAAAATTCTTCTTCTGTTGTCCAGTCAAATCAGAAGGGATAATGTTGCTCACTAAAAAGTTCGCATAGTCTGCAAACCATGGCACTTCGCTTTGCACCATAAACAATTATTCATCCAGGAAGAACTCATTAATCATCACTTTATCATTTGTATCCTTTCTCGGATTCTCCAATCGGGATAAGTGGTCATCCACTTGGTTCTCGGTCCCCTTTCTGTCTTTGATTTCTAAATCAAACTCTTGTAGAAGAAGAATCCATCTAATGAGACGAGATTTTGCATCTTTCTTAGATATCAGGTATCAGATTGTAGCATGATCGGTGTATACAACAACTCTTGTGTCAATTAGATAAGAATAAAATTTATCAAATGTGTATACCACCGCTAGAAGCTCCTTCTCTGTAGTAGTGTAATTCGGTTGGGCATCCGTCAAGGTCTTACTGGCAAAATAAATGATATAAAAAACTTTGTCCCTGTGTTGCCCCAAGACAACACCCACAACGAAGTCACTTGCATCACACATCAGTTCAAATGGGAGAGACCAGTCATGAGCTGTAATAATGGGTGTCGTAGTCAATTTCTTCTTTAAATGCTCAAAAGCAGCCAAGCATTCCTCATCGAATCTAAACGGGACATCTTTCTCTAGCAAAGTGCACAGTGGCTTAGTGATCTTTGAGAAGTCCTTTATGAAATGACGATAAAACCCCGCATAACCAAGGAAGCTATGGACCCCTTTCATAGATGATGGTGGAGGTAAGCTCTCAATAGTCTCCAGTTTTGCCCTGTCCATCTCTAATCCTTTTCCTGAACTTTTATGCCCTAAAATAATGCCTTCATGTACCATAAAATGACACTTTTCCCAATTCAGCACCAAGTTAGGGGGTGTTTGATAAAATTTGAATGAATCAATCAATCAATCTGAATGAAAATCGAATCAATCAATGAGTTGAATCAATCAATTAAAAAAATTGTTTGATAATTGACATATCCAAAACATCCTGAATGACAAAAATTTATTATTTTATCCTCTAAAAATTCAAAATTGTTGTAAATTTATTTAATATTACTTAATATAATAGTTAATATTTTTTTTTAATTTTTTAAACTTTTTTTTACTTCATTCAGCTGCTCATTCAGCTAAAAAAATCTGACTTAACCATTCAGCTCGTCCATCTTACCGATTTAGCCATTCAGACAAACACAAACGCACTGACCGATTCAGCCATTCAGATTCAGCTCCATTCAGCTCTAAACAAACACCCCCTTAGTCTCAACACACCTCTTTAACACCATAACCAGATTCTCCAAGCATATGTCAAAGGAATCCCCAAAGACTGAGAAATCATCCATGAAGACTTCCACGTTTTGCTCAACCATGTCGGAGAATATGGCCATCATACATCTCTGGAATGTGGCCCGAGCGTTGCATAATCCGAAAGATATCCTTCTGAATGCAACAGTACCATATGGACATGTGAAGGTAGTCTTCTCCTGATCTTCTGGGGCTATAACTATCTGGTTGTACCCCGAGTAACCATCCAAAAGGCAGTAGTAGTCATGTCCTGCTAACCTATCCAACATTTGGTTAATGAACTGGAGAGGGAAATGGTCTTTCCTTGTAGCTTTGTTCAATCTGCGATAATCCATGCAGACCCTCCACCTTGTGACTGTTCTGGTAGGTATCAGTTCATTATTTTCATTGGACACCACTGTCATGCCCCCTTTCTTTGGAACGCATTGCACCAGGCTCACCCATGAGCTGTCTAAAATTGGATGTATTATTTCGACATCTAACCACTTTAAGATTTCTTTCTTGACAAACTTTTTCATTATAGGATTCAACTTTCTTTGTTGCTCTATTGTCAGCTTGCTGTCATCCTCATGAAGTATTTTATGCATACAGAATGAGGGGTTGATCCCCTTGATATCTGATATGGTCCATCCAATAGTTGATTTGAATTCTCGCAGCAATTTACTTTCCAGACAAGATGTTAGTGCAACAGCAATTATAATAGGCAACTTTGAAGATTCACCTAAAAATGCATACCTTAGATGATTCAGAAGAGGTTTAAGGTCAAGATCGGGTGGCATCTCAAGAGAAGGCTTATGTTGATCCAATGTCTCCCCTCTATGTCTGAGTGGTTCAATGAGAATCTTCAATTTTTGCATCTGTGGTATTCTGTTCAGAATTTGGACATACTCCACAATATCTGTATCCTCCATGTTAGATTCTCCCAGCATAGAACTTTCTAATGGATCAATATTCATCAAATGTTCAGACTCTTCATTTAGTACCCTATCGACTACATCGACCCGGAAGCACTCTTCTTCGTCAGTGGGGAACTTCATAGCTTTAAAGACATTAAATGTGACCTCTTGGTCCTGGACTCTCATGGTCAGTTCTCCTTTCTATACATCTATGAGTGTTCGCTTAGTAGCTAGAAAAGGTATCCCAAGAATGATAGGTATGTCTTTGTCCTCTTCGTACTCTAGAATAATAAAGTCGACAGAAAAGATAAACTTTTCCACTTTCACCAAGACATCCTCTACGATACCTCTCGGGTATGTGATGGACCTATCGGCAAGCTGCAATGATATATTTGTCGACTTAGGAGCCGACAATCCCAACTGTGTGAATACCGATAGAGGCATCAGATTTATACTTGCCCCTAATTAGTGAAAGATAATCTCCCAATGGAGCAAGGTATCATAAAACTGCCTGGAGCTTTAAGCTTTGGAGGTAGTTTTCATTGCAACACTTGTAGAAATTTCGAATCCGTCCCGAATCGTCATGGATCCGGTTCGCTATTTCTACAATCGCTTGCGAAGATATAAACATAAATTGTTTATACATTAAACTTTACACACTATTCCCAAAATCGAGTAAACTTTAACTTATACACAATCATGATCTTGTCTAACACATGACAATACTATTCTTCAACATACTTTACAACTTAACTTCACATTCTATCCCAAGTGAACTTGGCATCATCCTTTTCACATGAATCGGCCAGATTCGCCTTTATCTCAATGTTTTATCATGATATAGCAAGTGTGAGCATGAAAGTTGCCCAAGTTTAAAAAAAACAAGGTAAAGATATATCATGATTGAAAGAGTTTGAATAATAAGTCAAGCTATCCTTCACAATGTAGTTGTGAATTAGCATGAACAAAATTTCAAAGTTTGAATGAACATTGAAAATGAACATAACAATTATATCCGAATCGATTTGGTAATGAAGGTGATCGCCTTTTCATACCGATGAATACATGCAATATGTACAGAGTACAATTCATAAGCATATCTCGTCTCAAAACCACTCTTAAAAGAGTTTAAGTAAAAGAACTTGAAAAACTTGCAACAACTGTTGATTACCGTAACGCAATATAATACGCTTCTCCCAAGACCTAATATTAATAATATAGATCTCCAATATTAGAATAATATCATCATTGTTATAAAATAACTTAAACATATTTCCACATACTCCTATCACCATATACAAAGATATAAAACCTATAATAGATCTTTCTATTAGTCATAACATATAGTTAAGTATTAGACATTAGTTTTAAGTCTTAATATTATTATTATACTTTGATATTCTTTTAATCACATCATAACTTATACTTATAAGTTATTCATTTTATATGTTATCCTAGTAAATTAGATAACATCTTAGTAAACCGAAATACCATTTCAAGAAGATTTGATTTTATTTCAAAGATCCCGAAATCACTATTCTTTTTCACGAAAAATACCAAATCAACTTATTATTTTTTATCCTTTGGTCAAACATATATACATGTATTTCATACATAAAAAATATTTTTCCGTAATTTTTCAATTTCTTTTACTATTTTTCAAAATCATAATTAGTGCGTGACTTAAGAAAATTAGCTACCTTGTGCTTAACTCCAGAGATGCCCATCTTTTGACATAACCTTATATATATTAACGTGATGCTCCATTTTAAATTTCGCGGCAATCGGAGTTGTAGAACTCCTAAGGTTATAGCGATTTCATCGGAAAATCACAAAAATTGAAATGGTCATAACTTGGTCGTTTTAAGCCGAATTAGCTCATTTTGGACACGAGCTACATATTACCATATATTTTCATTTCCCAAAAGCCTGTAATTTTTCTCATTAACTAAATGTCCAAAAAAGCCCTCGCAAAATTTTGGCCAGAAACTTTTTGCACTTTGGCAGTTTTGGAGTCCTTCACCAAAACTTAAATAAAACGAAATCTGTAACTCCGATTAATGATCCGTCAATTTTGTTGGATTCATATCTTTCCGAAATACAGTTTTCATCTATCACAATCCATATTTGGATATGTTTAGCTCCCGGAATTTATCCCGGAAGTGACTGTTCCAAAACTGTCCTTTTCACAGTTTTCTTAACTTTGTGTAGTTTGGGAGAAATCCCATAACTCCCTCCTCCGGTGTCGGATTTAGTCCGTTTCGGAGTCTATGGAAAGCTTATTGAGTGTACTATAACATATCACAAGTCCAGAATTTTTAGAGCACCCTAACAAATCCGAAATTTTCTGTTTAGGGAAGCAGTCCACTAATTCATTTAAAACAAAAAAACTGTTTTGGTTCATCTTCTTTGTTCAAGCTTATCAACCCTAAAAATGGCAAGATCTAACCATAAAATATCATTTATCATGTAGATATATAGTTCTCATGTTCAAGATCTTAAACTTATGGTTCAAAATCATAAGTTCAACACTTGATCTAAAACACCATATCAAAACACTTTAACTTTTCTAGAAAATTTCCATTTTTTTTTCTATTCCTTTGATTCTCACCAAATCAACACCCAATATGGTTATATCTAAACATGAAACACTCATTAACACATATATCTAAGGTTTTTGAGTTTAGAAACATAAATCCAAGCTTTGATTTGGAAAACTAAAAATCAATTGCATAAACTAATTTTAGGATTTACCTTTTCTGTTAAGCCTTCCTTCTTCTTCTTCTTCCTTCTTCCTTCTTCCTTCTTCTTCTTCCTTCTTCCATGGATGAACTTTCTCTCTCTTATCTTTATAAAATTGATTGCAATTGATTGAGGGTTGATTATTGCTTTAGAGATATAGAGTCACCACTCAATCAACCAACTAAATTATTGCTCATAGGATTCTCTAGGAAATAATTCACCAAGATGGGACAAAAGGGTAAAATGGACATTTCCATATCAATAATTGATTTCTTTTTTTATTTATTTAGCATACCAAATGTCCAATATGTCCCTCCTTAATTGGGCTTAAATTTGGGCCACCATTTCCATCTTTTGGGCTATCAATAAATAATATATTGAACTTAAAATTTAATTTTTTTGGGCATGTAAATTAACATAGTCAAATTCTTTTCTATCTTACCCAACCCTAAATATTTAATTAGGATATCCAATCTAAATATTTGATTAGAGTATCATTCCAAATAATTAGAATTTAAATCATCACTCTACTACAATAAATTCTATAACCCAATTAAGCATATTTTAATTAAGTTATAAAATTAAAATCTTGAGATAATAAAAATATCTCTTAACTTAATATAATTTTAATATTATTGCTATTCTCCCACAAGTAGGCTTAGTTTGGGCCATTAATTAATCCCATTGAGCTAGCCATTTTACTTGTGTTACCTACTAACAAAAACTAACTTGGGCTTCCACCCAAAATTTAATTGGGTCATTATAATACTTGTCCCATACATAATATATTGGGCTAGATTAAATAATTAATTGCCCTTAATCACTTTATCTACAAGTCCCATGCTTAATTAATTAATTGGGCTTATTTAGATGATATAACATCATTAGTCCATTAAATCTACTCCTCTTGGACTCTATTCAAATTAATTGGGCTATAACCTTATTATAGTCCATTATTTTTAATTCTATTCCATTCTACCTTTATCTTTAAATTAGGGTTTACATCTCTCACTCTAGAAAATAAATTCTTTACTCATGCCCTTTTAATTTCATAAACCAAATTATACTTGGTTATAGAATTAATTATTGGAGATATATAAAATAAATCTCTTAATGTCGTGATATATACATTTATATACTAATATTCTCCCATATTATAACCTCTCGTGTTATTTAATCACCACACCTAATATATATATTAGGTTACATAACTTAATTCTTACTCCACCCTTTATATACAAAATAAATGTATTCACATTATATAATGTATATTTATTTACTCATATCCATAATTCACATAATCATAACATATTTCACTTCTCACATTAATTTTGACTTTTCTCCATAAAAGTTAATCATTGACTTTGACCAAAAGTCAATCTTTACACATTTTGTGTTTACTGTCCATTCTGACTAAACTCAACGTTTTGGACGCAATCGAGCGCGATCCATGCTTCAAAATTCTATCTCTAACTCAAATTTTGAGTTTTAAATTACTCCATTCTCGATCTTAATCGTATTAACTAACGACTTTATACTTATTCAAATTCTTATTTGCCAATCAAGGCCAACACTCAAGCTATGTTAATTATTAACATAGTTTTAATCTTGATCATTATATCATTAACTTAATTCATCATTCTTCTTGCTTAAATATATATAGCACATTACTAAGTATATATATATTTCTATACATATACTCATCTTCGTTTAACCTCATAGCATCTCTTCATGTGAAATCTTATTTCCAATAATAAAATTTCCATATGTACTTATATAACATTTCTTAGACTATTCAGTTCACATCGAATTTACAGGTATCGTAATACTTTATTCTTGATATTCCTTCAAGTACATATTAATTCATTTCTAGGGTTTTGGAATTTTGTAACCCATATTTTCTCTATTCTCATTCGAATATCAAACCATATAGGTTTTTCTTGAAAATTTTAAATAAATTCTCAAATTCTCATCTAGGTTTTATTCTTTAACCTTTATTCTAATCATTCAAGATTTTAGAAACTTTTCGGGTTGTCACAACACTGCCCTGCATTCTTCTATGAAAGCAAGTATTTCATAATCCTCTAACTTCTTCTTTCTTAACAGAATGCCTTTCATAAACTTCGCATAGCTTGGCATTTGTTCCAAAGCTTCTACAAAAGGTATATTAATTTGCAGCTTCTTAAAGACCTCCAAGAACTTAGCGAACTGTTTGTCCAATTTTTGTTTCTGAAGTCTCTGTGGGTATGGTATGGGAGGGTATACAACTGCTGGTGTGACTGTGGCTTTCTCAGCTAACTCATTATGTTCTGTCTCAACTACCCGCTGCCCAACACCTTCATCAAACAAGCCCTGCTCAATTTCCTTTGCACCCTGGCGCGAGCGCGCCATGTTCTACTATTCTCTTGGCGCGGGCGCGCCAGGCATTGTCTCTGCAGTCTTTTTCCCAGACCTCAATGTGATGGCCTGACATTGTTCCTTCCCATCCCTTCTTGGATTTGCTTTTGTATTACTTGGCAGAGCTCCTTGCGGTCTGTTGTTCAACATGCTAGCCATTTGGCCCATTTGATTCTCCAAATTTTTAATTGCCACCGCTTGGCTCTTTATCAACACTTCGGTATTTGCCATGTATTTCAACATCATTTCTTCCATCTCAGATTTCTTTTTCGGTTGAGGGGCAGGAGCTGGATGATGTTGGTGTTGCTATCGCTGAAATCCAAGAGGGTAAGAAGGTTTAGGTGCATAATGTTGATGAGACTGTTGTGGTTGG
Source organism: Panax ginseng (assembly GCA_020205605.1). NCBI lineage: Eukaryota > Viridiplantae > Streptophyta > Magnoliopsida > Apiales > Araliaceae > Panax > Panax ginseng. The sequence continues at coordinate 83,174,791 of CM035139.1, read as the reverse complement.
TATTGTTGTTGAGGTTGGTGTTGTTGAGCATTTTGATTATTACTCCAGCTGAAGTTTGGGTGATTTCTATTGTTGGGATGATATGAGTTCTAAAATTGATTCTGTGGCTTTTGATAGTTACTTACGAACTGAACCGACTCTGCAGTGATAGCACATTGGTCTGTCGAGTGTGATCCCGCACATATCTCACAGAAGAAGGCAACTTGCTTAACTTTGTTTTTAGCCAAAGAGTCAATTTTCTTTGCCATCGCTGCCATTTGGGTTGATAGTGCCGTGATGGCGTCACTTCCAATACCCAACAACTTTTTGTTGAGGCATTCTAGCTGTCGGATTGTGAAAGTCATTTACCGACATGGTCTCAATCAATTCATAGGCTTCCTCATAGTCCTTAGCCCACAAAGCTCCTCCTGTGGCGGCATCAATGATTGGCCTAGATTTTCATCCCAAACCATTATTGAAAGTATTGATTACCATCCAATCTGGCATCCCGTGGTGAGGGCATTTTCTTAACATCTCTTTATAATGTTCCCAGGCCTCATACAATGATTCTCCCTGTTGTTGCTCAAACTGAGTTATAACATTCCTCATCATCGTTGTTTTAGCCATAGGAAAGAATTTGGCTAAAAATTTATGTGCTAAATCCTCCCACATAGTCACTGATCCTATGGTAATGAATGAAGCCAACTCTTTGCCTTTCCCCTCAAGGTGAAAGGAAATAGTCTGAGCCGCACCACATCACCTGACACACCATTGTACTTGAATGTTTCACAAATTTCAATAAAACTCAGCAGGTGCTCGTTAGGATCATCAGTAGCCGCACCCCCAAACTAAACTGTATTCTGTACCATCTGGATTGTACTCGGTTTAATCTCAAAGGTGTTCGCGGCTATTGCTGGCTTGACTATGCTTGACTGTAGCTCATTTATGTTTGGCATAGAATAATCTCTCAAAGCCCTGTGTTCTTCTGCCATTTGTGCTGACGTTTCAGTGTTCTTTTGTGTATTAGAATTACGTGTACTCGCTCTCCAAGATTTCTCGTTGATATTATCATGTCTATGTACCAACTCAGAATTTGAAGATCGAGTGTGCATATACTATCCACAAGTACCTAAAACACAAATAAAGGAAAAATAGAAATGAGATGAGATGTGAATTATTCAAGTCAGACAAATTTAACTTAAATTGATGATGACAGTAATAAAAATAACAACTAGTCCCCGGCAACGGCGCCTAAAACTTGTTGGCTTGTTTCGATGTTAACAAAACAGACACACACATGTGCAAGTATACACGGTCAACAAGTAATATAGAGTAAGTCAAGTATCGTTCCCATAGAGAAAAGTAATTATCCCTAATCTATTATGCAACAACTTTGTAGCTATTTCTGGTTGCTTAAACGAGCGAATAAAATGTGATTTAAAAACTAAAATGATTATCAACTCAAAATAACTAATTAACAAGTGAATGGATTCAAATTGAAAAGATATGGGATCCTAATGTCACTTAATGCATCATCCAGAATATACACCTCTTGTAATTAATTACTATAAATTTCTAGTCGAGAGCACAGAAGCAAAACATGGCTATCTTTTGATATATCATGCCCATATCACATAAAATCCACAAAATAGATATAATTCATATGAACATCAATATTACCTAACTCACCATATGTCTATGGGACTTACAAGTAATATTAATTTAAGCGCAAGCTCTCTCAACGACTACACATGGTAAGCCGGTATATGTCTATCCAGATTACGAATCACAAAATCTATCACATGCAAATTTCATGAACATATGCTAGCATGACCAAATCTGAACTTGTATTTCCTCTTTCAATTCCATACAAATTATTGAGGTAGATGGTATTCAAGCATCTAAGCAATAAGCACAACCAAGCTAGAAAATCCAAATATAATCAGTCAAGTATAACAAAGAGGCATATAGATCTGAACTAAACAATAAGCTCCATTAGAATCCCATAATGCTGATTAGTATATCTCTGAATCGATAACCATTATGGGATTTGATCTAAGCATGAGAAAATACAATGAAAGTAAAGAGAGTAAAGAGAATAAAAAGTGCAAATCTGATTAATCTCTGTCCAAAGTAAGCTTCCAAACTCAGTCAATCCACAATCAAACCAAAATAGAACTTCAATAATCAAAATCTAGTAATATCTAAAGAGAGAAGCCAAAATAGTAAACTATAGCTAAGAACTCTCTCTAGCTCTACAAAACCCTAAAATGGAAATTAAAACTGATCAAAAGAATATCCCGTAACTAGCAAATACACCCCTTTTAAGTAAACACGCTACAGCAGGTTTTAAGTGAAAAGTTAACATCTGATGGGTCTTGGTAGGGTGGTCATACGGCTTCTCCAGAAGCTTTTTTAAGGGCAGCGGTATTGAAGCAACCTTCCAGATTCTTCCCAGCCCGGCAATACCGACTTTGTTCTCCATGTTGGCGGCGGTAATGCTGATTAGACTTTTTCTGCGCATCTGTGCAGTTCTTCTGTTGGTGCTTTGCTACTACTTAGCTGTTGCTTTCCCGTTCTTTCATCCTTCACTTGACATGCTCAGATGCCCTTCCCATATGCACATGTCATGCTTCATTCTTCAGTTCATCACATGCTCGCCATTCTTGCCAAGTCCAAGCCATTGCCATGCCATGCCATTTGAGCTTCCTTAATGCAATCCTATAAACAAAGATAAAAGCATCAAACAACATTAAAAATACTTGAGTTTAGGCCATAATTCTAGCAAGTTGATAGCCAATAAGTAGGTATAAAACCTACTTATCACATTGCTCAAGGATTTGTTTAAATTTTGTTGTTATTACAACTTTTATAGGCAAAATTATACATATATAAACTTTCTCCAGTTGTTTTTTATTGTTATTCAATTGTGTGAATATTATAACTATGAGATATTTCTGCTGTTTGGTTTTCTTCTCATGTACAAGTATTCTTGTGTATAAAAATGTCTTCATAATGTGGTGCCTCTGACAGTTTTATTGTTGTAAGTTGCTTTTATTCCCGAAGTTAAAAAAAATTGATGCTAAGGTTCTAAGCAATTTGGCGAGGGATTAAAGTTAGGAAAGAGTGGAGAAGGCAGTGAAATTTGTTGCCTCATAGCATGTGGTGGATAAATTAGGAGGTTGGGTTTATTCTGTTGCGGTAAACAGCTCACACCAAATAGAAAAAAGAGTAAGCAACTAAAGGGCGACAGGGTATAGTGTTTGAGAATTATGAGGTTTTTCCAAAGGCTAAGTTTCCTTATAGGTCTTGGCTGGTTTCGTTGTCATATATGGGCTTCACCTGATTAATTTAACATTGATCTATCGGTGGTACGAGTTATTATACAGACAATAATCAGTATTAGTATGCATAAATTTATAGATAAATTAGTTTTTTTCTGCTTATTTCAATGTTAGAACAATTTTTGAACTTAATAATGGTTTGAATTTTTCGCGCCTATGTGGCTGCTATTATATGGTTAGTTCATCAAATCTATGATATAACAACACTCGCAACTTTGAATTACTTTCAAGAATCTAAATTGCATAAAACTAGTGTAGTCTATTTCATTTACAAGCTGAACACTTTAAGAATCTGGGCCATAATTTCAAGGATATGTCCTCGAAAGGATTGAGTAGTTGCGAAATAAAATGAATCTAGTCTGTACAGTACACTTGTTATTATATTGATTTCCAATACAGTTTTGAATAATAAGTTATTTAGTAGGCCATGTTGAGTTAGTTGTAGTTAACATCATCTTTATCAACCTGATATGTATACAACTCAATCAAAGGTGTATAACCAACAGAAAAAAAGTAAAATATCTTTAAAATATCGTTATAATAGATCTCATAAATACTTCACAATTAACCTATAAATTTGTCTTTCAAATAGTACCTATTAATATTTAAGAAAACAAAAACTTTATAGTCATACAAGCTCATATGAAGATAACTTCAAACACCCGGCTTGTATTGGCCCAAAATTTTATAGTGGTTCCGCTAATCATGATTGGTCATCATAATATATATTGCACACTTTCTCAATTGTTTACGACTTCCATCCTTTTCGATCTCACTCTTTATTCTTGTAGCTTTTTTGCGGCCCTTTGTTTGGGAACAAATAGGATCCAATAACGGCTCATCTTGGAAGGCCTCATCATCATCTACTCAAATTTCTGGCACGTCATTTACATTAATTTCATCAGGGTCAAACTTCTCAACGATGGGTTGATTGTCAATGCACAACTGTACGACGTGCTTAAAACCATTAATTGACAACAATAAAGTACCTATTGGATTCTTCGATGGCGTTTGTCTTGTACACTGCGTACGACTTCGTATCCGATGTTGTTAGATATTGAAGTTTCTTCATTATGTACTTGTGAGATTTTACAATCTCAATCTGAAAGCGTTTAAACATCTCCTTTGTATAAACAACCACTCCATGTGTTTCCAACGGTGATTCAAGAGTCATAGTTCTAGTCTGATGACAGGTTGCGTAGTCAGCTTGTCTCTCTCTCTCTCTCTCATTACCTGCTTCTCAATGGCTTTTTCTGAGTTTAAGATAAATTTCTTTATACTCATCGTCCCATTGACATACTCATCGAATAAACTGTTCATTCCCTCACTCCTGGATGTAGTCATCATTCCTGCTGCAAAAAAAATTCTTTGTGTACGTCATGATCCATTTGTGCTTAACCTCATAGAGTGATTGTAGCCAATCATGGTCATGCAGTTCATAATCTATCATTAGCTTTTCCCATCGCTCAAATTCCGCAGCAGTCAATGATTTATACACACATCAGTTAAAATCATGTTTAAATGTTGGGTACTCGTCATACAATGTATGCAATTTCTCTAAAAATTTGTTACTAATATGCAATGTGCAAAGTACATGGTGTGTTTCAGGAAGAACCCTAGCAATCACATTGGTTATAGCTTTGTCCTGATCAATTATAATTATAACTGGTGCCTTATTGTTCATTGCATGAAGCCAAGTCTCAAAGACCCATACAAAAGTATCCTCTGTGTCATCCTGTATCAGTGCAAAACCAAACAAGACGAAATGGTAATGGTGATTTACCCCCGTGAACGGAACAAACGGCATAGAATACTTGTTCGTCCGATAAGTTGTATCAAATGTCACTACATTCCCAAAATTTTTGTAAGTTATCATTGATCGGTAATCTATCCATAAAATGTCTGCGATACAATGATCTTCATCTCGTTTGATATCGTAAAAAAATAGAGAATTTTCCGCTGCAAGTTTTTTCAGATACTGCAGTGCTACTTGGGCATCGTTTGAATCTATCATGTCACGTCTTAAATCTCGCACAACATTTCGTATATCCTTATCATTGAAACCAACATTTTCCCTCCCTCCCATTTCACTAAAAACATTCATCATTTTACTTGGCCCAACTCCAGCGCTGTTTAAAATTTCGATTAAAGTTCGAGCAACAAGAGTTATATTTTTTCGTGTTTAAATAAAAAATTTCTTGTTCTGAGTAACCAAATCATGATTGTGAGTCAACTCAATTTTTGAAACTTTCTATGTATCTTCTTTTTGTAGATGAACAACAGATATTCTAGCTTTGCACATCGTGCGACCTATTGAATCCCTTTTTCTTTTGACCTTACTACCCTCAGCTTCATCAATGTGTTGTTTCTTTGTTTCAATCGATTTTCTTGCTTTAGTACATGTAAAAAGTATGTTGGACAAATTGTGGAGCGGGCATGTTTATGACTTGCCCCAATTTTTATTTCAAATCCACTACTTCGTGCATAGTTTCTATAAAATTCTTCCGCCTCTTGAATAGTAGAAAAAATCTGACCCTCGTATGGACTTTTTGAATCGTTAATATGTGATTGGTTCATGTTATGAACACCAATATTATCCATGTCAATATTATCACGAGAAGAATTTGAAGAACTAGAATTAAACATATCTTTCGCCATAATTCTAAACTTACCACGACGATTTGAGGTGCGAAGACTTGCTTGATTAATTGTGTGATTTTCTTCCTTGATGTCAATTGAAGGCGGCTATAATATTTTGGTTACCTTGGTAGGGAACAAAATTTATTAACTATGATACCACATCTATCTCCTAATATAGTAGGTTTGTATAATATAATTTTGTTATGTACTTAAATAAATTTTATTATGTTTATTTGTAATAGCAGTAATTTGAATTAGAATAGGAACTATAATTATGTAGAGGAGTGAATTTGATTTGAAATTTTTGATTTGGTATTAAGATGTATTTGATTTGAAATTATGTGTAGGATATATTTTTGTTGTTGATTGGGAATAGGATGTGTTGTATTTGTTTTGAAATTGGATTTATTTGATTTGGAATAATTTGGAATTTATTTTTTTGATTTGTAAGAATTTGGAATTTAATGTATTTGATTTGATCTCCTTTGGAATTTGATATATTTGATTTGCTAGAATTTGAAATTTGATATACCTTGTTTTGATTTGGATTTTGAATATGATTTGGAAAGATTTAGAAATTTTGATGTATTGGGGTTGTGATGTTGCTTAATTGTTGATATATAGGAACTGGTCCATATATTTTTGCTTAGCAAATATGACATGTTGTATTTGACCTGAATTGAATTGTTGTACTGGGTGGTGTAATCAATTCAAATCGTGTTATAATTGAATTGTTGTACAATATGCTAGTTGTGTTGTAATGAATTGTATTACTGACTGTACTGGGTGTTGTTGCTATGAATTGTATTACTGGCAGATGAATTCGTGTGGTATTAGGAACTTGTCATCCGCTAGTAAGTCTAGCGGATGTTGTGGATGCTGTTATTTCAAATTAGTCTTCTGCGCTAAATGGGGGTAAAATCGTCTAAACCATTCATTAACCACGTCCGCTAGTAGTACTAGCGGACGACGTGTTCTCAATTTTAATCGTAGTCATTCATTTGTTAAATGGAATGTGTAGATGTTATATCCTCTTTTATTTCATAACAAAATACATATTATGGATCATCTCCTATATATATATATATATATATATATATATATATATATATATATATATATATATATAAAGTTGAAGAAGAAGCAGCTAGTTTAAACTCTATTTAGTCAATTGTATGGTTTGTAGCTGTCGCAACTTGTAAGTATGCCGTATGCCAAGGCCCAAAGAGGCAAGATGCATGCAACTTGCTAAAAGTCAACTTGTTTGCTCTTATAAAGCACTCCCGCAATTTTGAAGTCAAATTGACTAATTTTATAATTATAATTTATAATCGTAATCTTTGATAGGTATAAGGAGATTATAAATATAAAAAATTATATTTAATTCATTAATTGTATGATGATGATAAAAGAATATTATAAAAAGTTGCTTACAAAATCATGTGATTGGTTGTGGTTTGTTATTATCAATAGGTCCATTCATAGTGAATCATCTACTAATTACACTCTGCCACATCATTTTATAAATTAGTTTTTGTAAGCTTTTTTTGTCAACAGTAGCAACACTTAATTTACTACAACTACCAACTTTTGAAAGTTCAAAAATATAAATAAATTTGAGTAATTATTAATTCTAAAATAGGTCAATTTGATCAAAAAAAATTAAATTAAACCCGTCTTTGCGAGACAAATGGAGTACTTTTTAAAACACCGCATTTGTAATCACCTACGCACCGCAACTGCATAAAACTGTACAATTTGTGGATACAATTTTTATTTTCTACTAAACGCATATTGTGATTGTAGGTGCGGTTGTGGATACAGTCCTAAAATTGTATCACAAACTGCACTGCATTTCACCTCCTTTTATAATAAATTATATTTGTTTTATATATATGAAATATCAAGTTGTAGTGCATCTAATAAAATTGTAAATGAATAATATAATTTATTTTATTTTTTAAGAGTTTTAATCATTTGTACGTGTAATATTACATTTAATGTATATCAATTTAGCTTCCTAAAAGTTTATTAATTTTCTTCAGCTTTATGCAAATTAATATGAAAAAAAAATCCATTTAATTGATGTAATTAAGGGTACGACAACTTTATTTTTTTTTTTAGTTTAATATATGTAATAGTTACTATTCATCTATGGTTGCAATTTGTATTTGAATTTTTTTATTATATGTTATACATAAGATTTTTAAAATGTATATGTTGAAGTGAATAATTTTTATAATATGAATTAGTAGTATAAAAATTATATATTATAAATTTTTAAAACATACTCCTTCCGTCCCATAATAAAAGTCCTTATTATTATTTTAGGTTGTCTCATGTTAAATATCCACTTTCCTTTAATAACCAAATTTTTACATATTTTTTTCTATTATGCCCGTAGCATTAAATATCTCATACTTTTTTAATTCTAATTCTCTCTCCATATTTAATAAGTATGGAGAGAGAATATTTTGAATTGAATAGCTAGAAAGTCACTCTCTCACCTACATTGAAAATAATTAATGACATTATTATGGATAATTTTGTCATTTCATTCTTCTTCTTAATATGCTTAAAAAGTCTACCATGATATTTATCCTGGGACAGAGGGACTATATGAAAGTGGTTATACAACTATATTACCATCACAACGCAATCGCAGGTAACCCACATAGTTATGATTGTTAATACTAATAACAGCTAGGGATGGGCATATTTATCGAATTTTTTGGATTTTTAAGTAATCGAATCAGTCCGAATCGATCAGTTCAAAATAAAATCGATTTGGTATAGGTAGAAAATCGATCGATTATTCGGTACGAGTTTGGAAAACCATTTTGTATGTTTGATATATATCGAATCGAACCAGTTGTATCGATTAATTTTATAAAACCTAGCCTTTTATTTCCCTGGCAGATCCATTATTCCCAAATCTTTTACTCAGATCTCATCTCGTCTCCAATCTCCAGTTCTACAGCATCCATTACTCTCAGCTCTCATCGACAATCTCCGATATCTCTCCACTCTCCATAGTCCACTCTCGATAGTCCTCTCCTCACTCTCCAGTTAACACTTGATTATTTACTTCTTCTCCACAGATTTTAGGGTTTGCTTCTTCTCCACAGATTCTATTTATCTAATTTGAAGTCTGAGAAGCTTAGGACTTGATTATCATTTTCACCTATATCTTTTTTGCGATTTTTCACTTTTTGATTTTTTGTTCACAAATTACTTAGTTATATATATATATATATATATATATATATATATATATATATATATATATATATATATATAGTCGGATCTTAAGCTCACCCCTTATCCATTTACGAGCTCACCCCCCTTTTGGCGACGGACCCGGTGATTAATTCGATCATACAATGAAGTAAATCATACTTTAAGCGACGTTATATGTTGTTCGTCGCTAAAAGTATGACGACGATTGTATATAATCGAAACCGTCGTTAAATCCGTCGCTAAAGGGGGTGAGCCTTATGAATGGATAAGGGTGAGCTTAAGATCGACTCTCTCTCTCTCTCTCTCTATATATATATATATATATATATATATATATATAATTCGATCAACATAGTTATTGAGATTTTCTAGATTTTCTCTTTACGGAGAACTAGATCTCTCTTTTTTTGCATTAATTTTTATGAAATATTAGAACAAGGACTTCTTATGTTCAAAGAACAGAGGATTGTAAACTTTATTTGATGTTAAATCTATTAACTCTATTAGACTATAGCTGGTTAATAATAGTTATCTTTGCCTTTTCATTCTGGGAGTTCTGTAAATATGAAGTTAACTTTATTAGATTTTAATTTATGAATGACTTGAATTTCCATAGTTGACAGTAATTTACTTGTTAATTTTCCAAGTTATCTTCTTGTACAGGTCTGATAAGTAATTATGTGCACAAAACAATGAAAATTTTCACTAATTCAGTTGCAATTATGTTGTTGGCCTGTTTGGCAAAGTCAAATTCCTTTAAGAACCAGCAGTAGATTACATAGATATTAATTTGTTAGACATGTATATTTGTTATTCCTTGGATCAGTTGAATGTGCTTGGAAGTTAGATCAGTTGAATGTTCTTATACTCTGCTAGTAGTTGAATGTGCTTGTAAATTGTACTCCCTCCGTCCCATAGTTATAGGCTGATTTTCTATTTTGAGATGTCTCAATATATAGGCTACTTACTATTTATAAAATTTAGTTGGTTCATTATTTTACTTTTATGCCCTTATAATAAATATTTAACCATTACTCTTTTTTTTTTAAGAAACAACCTTCAATGTCATTATTTTTATCACCACATTTAATGTTGTTGTATTCTCAATAAAAGAATTCAACTTTTAGGCTTTACTAGTTTAACATATTTTGTGTATAAAAGGCAATTGTACCAGCAATCAATGAAGTTAAGAGTTTCAATGTGATAAGTAAAGAGTAATTAATTTATTTATTAATTCTATATTAAGGGGTATATGTTGAAAATTTTTGTTAAAATTGTCACTTAAATTGATTTTCTTAAACTATGTGCCAAAAGAAATCAGCCTATAACTATGAGACGAAGGGAGTAATCTGTTAGTAGTTGAATGTGCTTGTAAATTGTAATATGTTAATATTTGTTACATTTGTTATTCCTTGGATCAGTTGAATGTGTTTTAAATTTTGGTTTTTTTAAAAATTTTCATAGAAGCATGGCTGAAAAACAACCACTACAAATTAGTTCCGGACCGGTTAACTGGTTCGATAAACCGGTACCGGTATCGATACTCAATTTTGGATGAATTCGATAACTGATTTTGTTTGAACCGCATATTGTGGTTGCAGTTACTGTTGGTGCTTATAACCGTTTACCCATACTTGCTCTTATAAACTACTTTTTAGACATGCTTCTAGTTTATTTGCTCATGTTCTAATAAAGAAGCATACAAATATAATTTTCCATAAATTAAATAAAAGAGAAAAGATTCAAAAATGTCCCTGACTTTTACCGCGATGTCTGATCACCCTATACTTTTTTTTGTCCAAAAGTACACTTAACGTTATAATTTTTGGGTCGTTCATATCATTGCCGTTAACAGATCTGCCAACTAGAATAACGGGGTTACAATCTTGATGACGTGGCTGTCACATGAAAATACTAAAAATACTAAATACTAATTAAAAAAATACTAAATTATTAATTAAAAAATATTAAAATACTAATTAAAAAAATACTAAAATACTAAAATCAAATCAAATTTAAAAATACTAAAATACTAAAATTCAAATTATTTTGTTAATTAATCAAAATAACAAAAATTTAAATTACATCATTAAAATATTAAAATTTTATCATAGTTGTATAACATATCAAATTACTAAATAGTAGTATTTTAGTAATATTTTACTATTAGCGTTATATATTTAGTATTATATTTTAGTAATTTTACTAAAAATATTAACGTTAAAAATATTATATCAATTAGTTGTATAACATATCATATTTACATTATAACATACTTTTTTTTCCAAAAATACCTTTAACGTTACATAATGGCCAAATATTTTTAGTAAAATTACTAAAATATAATACTAAATATATTCATATTTTAGTATTACAAATTAACGTTAAATTTTTTTTCAATTACTAAAAAAAAAATTAGTTAAATACTGAATATATTTAGTATTAAATTTTACAAAAATACGAATTTACTAAAATTTAACGTTAATTTTTTTCAATTACTAATTTTTTTTTAGTAAAAGACGAATATATTTAGTATTATATTTTACTAAAATACTTAATTTACTAAAATTTAACGTTAATTTTTTTCAATCACTAAAAATTTACTTTTTAGTAAAATACAAATATATTTAGTATTATATTTTACTAAAATATGAATTTACTAAAATTTAACGTTAAATTTTTTTCAATTACTAAATTTTTTTTTACTAAAATACGAATATATTTAGTATTATATTTTACTAAAATACTGAATTTACTAAAATTTAACGTTAAATTTTAGTAAATAACGCTAATAATTTACTAAAATACGAATTAATTAATATTTACTAAAATACGTTAATATGTTAATTCACAAGCATTATATTTACTAAAAACATTTTGTGACGCCCCAAAATAGGTATACAACACCCATTCCGATTCATTAAATACATGGTACGGAAAGCAAACTACAACTTCAATGTCTGATTGTGTAGTGCAAATACGACAACACATCTTTGTGAGTTTAAATACAAATATTGTCTTCTAGACAATATCAACACTCAAATAAGTCCTTATTACAATTATTCATACACTATTTTACAGAAATAGTGAGGACTGCTAAAACATCTTTCTAGAACCATCACTCCATACCCCGACTCGATCCTACTATGTTCTCACCTCCTGAGAAGAAAAATTGAACAAAAAGGAAAAAGGTGTGCTCAACTAGCCCAGTAAAGAATATTATATTAAGATAATATACAAAAAATTATCATTAGTCTTCAACAGAGAAAAATCTGATAGAATATAATAGACAACAAATTTTAGATCAACAAAGGCAGCGAAAATAACAATCCATTAGATGAGTCACGTAGAGAATGAATTCTACTATCTTCTAAGATTTAAAAGTCCATCATCAATATTTTATCCATGTAACATCAATCATCTTTAATCAAATATTCATCTTTGCACTACAGGCAAAGATATTCATTTATATCACCAGTCGGTCATGTTCATCTCAACACCTGTTCATCTTTTACTACGGGCCAAAGATATTCATCAGTTAATCATTCATCTTTGCACTACAGGCCAAAGATATTCAGTAATATCATCATTTAAGACTGAGGATGATGAAAAATATTTTAAAGAAAACGAATCCAGTGAGATAGAAGGACAAATATTAGGGATTCGTATAACAGTTTATCCAAGATCAATAATACTTCATAATAACCAATTGTGAAGCAGAATTCAAAAATAAAGATCAAAACATGGATACAATCAAAGATAATAACCATAATAGACATCTTGGACAAAAAGGAAAAATTTCATTTTTTGGTGAATAGTGTCGTATTTGTGAATAGTATCGTATACGTGAATAGTAACCCCGACACAAAAAGTTCTAAATTTGATTAAAAAGTTCAAACCAATATTTTGACATAATGATATTGAAGAAAATAATATCATTTAAGAAGAAAATAACATCCATTACCTCAAAATAACAGTGCTTGATGAATATCGGATAGAAAGCGAAGGAAACTTATCTTAGAAAATGAACTCTCAAAGTATCAAAATACTCACAAAAATACGCTCGATAATCTAGAGAAAGAAAACTTGTTTACGGTGTGATTTTCAATTCTAACCTAAGCGCGTCTATTTATAGGAAAATCTTTAGAATACCATATGAGACTAAAATAATAAAATAATATTATTTCAATTCTCATTTTCTATGCATGCAAGCTAGCAACCATCTTTGACAAAAAATCAGCAGCCCACATGTGTATTCAACACCAACCAAAAAGTGGGTCCCACCCATAAATTAATAAAAATTATTTTATTTTCCGAAACTTCAATAATTCATAGAAAATAGCCCGTTTATCAGAAAAATACTAATTTTATGTCTATTCCAGACGAAATCGAATTCTCTACAACTTTGTAGCTTTGAGTTTTTCCAAATTCCAAACAGAAAATATCCAAAATCCACAAACGGATGATTTTTAATACCTCCACTCCGATAAAATACTGAGAAAACACCTCAGCATTAATTTCTTCATTAATAACCACATAAAATAAATAAATCCATCATTTATATTTACATCAAATAACTAATTATTCACAAATAATATTACAGAATCACAATTATGACAACCAAAATAGTTTCCGGAAAGGGGGCTTTCGATAAGGATTTCCCCTTACTGGCGCACAATTAGGTGACCAAACCTCTCCTTGACAGAACTTTCTAGACATTGCCAATAATGCTTATCTAATAATATTACTCAAATAATATGAATTATTGATCGATAATGGGAAATCTTTGTGCGGTGAGAATTATTGAAACAACAATAATATAAACTATCATTATGAATTATTGAATCAATAAAATAAAATATTGAGCGATAACTCACTGTAACAATTATTGAGTAGTGCCACCCAGCGTTCATGTATTTTAACCACCGGGTAATCCAACGGTGTTAGCAGTAAAATTACAGCAGATTATTTATAAAAATGAACTTTATCGTTTTCTTCATCCGATAGTTATTAGTTATGGAGCCCTCAATTGATTGTAATATCGTAAATGCGGATATTCCCGACAAAACGAATATTCCACGACCAAACGAATATTCCCCGACAGAATGAATATTTTATAACCACTTGCTTATTTTACAAAATTTTCACATTTCACCCATAACTAAAGCATTATATCAAATTAACACCTTATTAATTTAGAATAATGAATAGAGAAAATTCAATTTTATTTATAATTATTTAGGGTCTTACAACCTCCCTCCTTATAAAATTTAAGTCCTCGAAATTGGCGTACGTACACAGTGTTTGAAAAGGTGAGGTACCTCGCTTTCATTTGATTCAACTCCCGGTCATTTCTTGATAGCATGGTTCCTCCACAAAACTTTAACTTGTGGTATAACCTTGAGTGCGTAGGACATGCTCTTTTCTATCCAAGATCTTAACGGTACCTCCTCGTGCGCGTTAAATCTTGGATATCTCGTCTGTTCTAACGAATAATGTGGTTCGGGTCTTTCACATATTTATGAAGCATAGATATATGAAAACATTATGAACACGAGACATGCTTGGAGGTAATCTGAGTCTATAGGCCACATTTCTATTCGTCGAGAATCTCAAATGGACCAACAAATCGTGAATTGAGCTTTTCTCTCTTCCCTAATCTTGTAACTCCCTTCCATGGAGCAATACGTAACAGTACATGATCTCCAATATTAAATTTCATGTCCTTTCGATGAAGATCAACATAACTCTTTTGTCGATCTTGTGAGGTTTGAATACGTTGTCAAATCATTTGGATTTTTTCTGTAGTCATGCGTACCAATTCCGGTCCCAACAAAGTTGCTTCACCCACCTCATCCCAGTATACTGGAGAATGACACTTTCGTCCATACAACACCTCAAATGGAGCCATGCCTATACTTGCTTGATAACTGTTGTTGTAGGAGAATTCCACCAATAGTAAATACTTATCCCAACTCCCTTTAAAGTCTAGGACATATAGTCTTAATAGATCTTCAAGAGTTTGTATAGTCCTCTCTGATTGTCCGTCCGTTTGAGGATGGTATGTCGAAGCTGAATAAATAAATCCGTGCCCGTAGCTTTACTGCAAGCTAACCCAAAATCTTGAAGTGAATCTTGGGTCACGATCCGAAACTATGGATCTTGGCATGCCATGCAATCTCACAATCTCATTCACGTCATACTGAGCAAAGGCGTTCAAGGAATAAGTCTCACGTATCGGCAAGAAATGAGTAGACTTGGTTAATCTATCAATAATAACCCAAATTGCATCTATGCCTTCAGAAACTTTGGGAAGACCTGTAACGAAATCCATGGTAATGTGTTCCCACTTCCATTCTGAAATCCCAAGTGGTTGCAATGGACCTTTTGGCACTTGATGCTCTGCCTTTACATGTTAACAAGTTAAACACCTCGAGATAAACTCCACGATCTCTCTCTTCATATTGTTCCACCAAAATGTATGTCGAATATCATGATACATTTCGGTACTCCCAAGATGGATTGCAAATGGGGTGTTGTGTGCCTCCATCATGATTCTATGCTTCAAGTCAGAATCGTTAGGAACGCAAAGTCTAGAGTTGACTCAAAGTATTCCTTCTTCATCGATTCTTTCTTACGGAATAGCTCCTTCTTGCACTTTCTTCTTCCATATATGTATCGGTTGGTCCAGTAAGCTTGGCTTTAACTTTCGATTAAAGTTGGTTCTACTCGTATATTCGCCATCATCACGTGGGTCCACAGAGTTTTTAATTCTACCTCCATCTTTTGCAAGTCATAAAAATGGGTCTTTGTGTTGACAATATCGCTTTTCGTACTCGCATATGATCTTACACTCACGATCGTTACATTTCTTCGTTAAACTTTTCCAAGATGATATTGAATAGTGTGATCGTAATCTTTCAACAGCTCGAGCCAACGTCGTTACCGCATGTTGAGTTCTTTTTGGGTGAAGAAATAATTGAGGCTTTTATGATCCGTATAGATCTCCACTTTCTCCCCATACAAGTAGTGTCTCCATATCTTCAACGCGAAAACGACTGCTGCCAACTCTAGATCGTGAGTAGGATAATTCCTCTCATATTCTTTGAGTTATCGCGAGGCATAGGCTATGACTTTCCCATGTTGCATGAGAACACATCCTAACCCTTTGCCTGAAGCATCGCTGTAGATAACAAATCCATCCGAACTAGATGGTATTGTCAAACCAGTGCCGAAATGAGTCTCCTCTTGAGCTCTTGGAAACTCTTCTCGCATTCCTCGCTCCATCTGAATTTTGTATCTTTAAGTCAATTTGAGTTAACGGAGTAGTGATTCGAGAAAATCCTTCCACGAATCTCCGATAATAACCGGATAAGCCCGGAAAAGTGCTGCGTGCTTGGTCCACCGACTTGGTTGCTCCCAACTTTGTATTGCTTCATCTTGGCGGTCATTCGAGATACTCCATGTTTTGACACCACGTGCCCAAGGAATGATACTTCCTCGAAGCGAATTCGCATTTTTTCACAGCATAAAGCTTGTTTTCACGAAGCCTTTCAAGTATCGACTTCAAATGGTGCTCATGATCTTCACGGCTTTTGGAATAGATGAGGATGTCATCAATAAAGACAACAACGAATCGATCCAAGTATTCCTTGAATACACGGTTCATCATATCCATGAAAGTAAGCGAGGAGCATTAGTCAATCCAAAGACATGACTAAGAATTCATAATGCCCGTCTGCGAAGTTACGAAGGCAATCTTTGGAATATCCTCGGTTTTAATCTTGGTTGATGATATCCAAAATCGAAGATCGATCTTTAAAAGAATTGTGCTCCTTATGGCTCGGTCAAACAGGTCATCAATGCGAGGTAGCGGATACTTATTCTTGATGGTGACGAGTTTAATTCTCGGTAGTCAATACAAAGTTGCATACTCCCGTCTTTCTTCTTCTGAATAAAAAGGAGCACCCCAGGGAGATGTCTTAGGGCGAATGAAACGATGTCTAACAATTCCTGTGGTTTGACTTTTAACTCCACGAAGTTCAATAGGAGCCATTCGATATGGGGTTTTAGAAATGGGTTTTGTACCCGGTTCAAGGTCAATAAAGAATTCAACATCACGTTCTGGGGGTAGACCGGGAAGTTCTTCAGGAAATTCTCTAACCACAGAAATATTATCTAAATTTGACTTGTCTTTATTCAAATCCATAACATGGGCTAAGAAAGCTTGACATCCGTTTTTCAATAAATGAATAACTTTGTGGCTTGATATGACAGTGGCTAATTTTAGTGGTTTAGTTGCTTGAATTCGTATAACAGGTTGGTTAGGATTATGAAAACTAACAACCTTACGAAAACAATCAATTTTGGCATGATGAGTGGTTAACCAATCAATTCCTAAAATCACATCAAAAACAAGTATCTTTAAAGAGATAAGATCAACAGGTAATGTGATAGTGCCAACTTGGATCAAGCAAGATTTATAAACTATAAATATAACGAAGGTTTCACCCAACGGAGTTTCAACAGATAAGTTAAAGTCAAATTTCTCCGGAGTCAAGTTTAAGCGTTGTGCACTGGCGAGAGAGAGATAAAGAATGGGTAGAACCGTTTATCTAGTAAGGTATAAACTTCGTAAGAATTCAAGATTAGCTTACACCAAGTGATCACCTCGTTAGGGTTCCTCACGTTTTGGCGATCCACGACAAAGCGCTCTTTTCGAGAACCGTGATTTACGACTTATCCGGCGACTTTTGGAGTCACCATCCCATTGTACTTGGTTTCGCTATATAATACAATCTCGGCGATATGTCTTTCCTTTCCACAATTATAACATACCTTGGATTGTTGTAGGCGATTTGAATGATATGTCCCTCTTTCCGCATTTGTAACATCTAATGGCGGTCGTTCTCCTCCTCTAGAATTGGTTGTTGGTCTTTGGTCTTTTTGTTGATGTCTTCCCATCATTGTTGAATCTCCTCTTTACAAATTTCCACTTGACTCACCTCTCCTATTATCATGGCCACGATTACCACCCGAGTGGTTCTTTGCTTTGTCCGTATTTTCCCTCCTCATTGGTTATCATCGTTACGATGATCTTGTCATGCAGTATGACCACAGTTGTGGTCCCCCGGTTGAACATACTCACTATCTCGCTCTAATAATTGAGCTTTGTTGACAACATCTGAATACAGATAAAATTTATGAGAGATAATGTATTGATGAATCTCGGGTTTTAGACCTCTCAGAAACATCTGCGTCATACGTTCCTCATTTTCTACCAAATAAGGTGCAAACCTAGATAACTCTGCAAACTTAAGCCTCGTCTTTGAGACACCATCATGTTGTTACATTCCGGTCTAATAAACTTTACCTCCTTACGTATAGCCGAATACTTTCGGGAAAGTACTTGTCATTGAAACGATTCTGAAATCTTTCCCAAGACATGTTGAGTCACGGTGGTGATGCACGCTTCACAGATTCCCACCCGATGTCTGCCTCACCACGGAACATAAAGGTGGCGAATGGAACCTTCATTCCTCCTTGAAGCTTGGTATGATGTGATGCCAGGATAGCGCGTTGCCATCATTTCCACCGTATTTTGTACACGAGTCTCCTCGTCGATTTTGCATGAACTATAAAAAGCTCTAAACATTCCATCGTTCATCGTTTGTTCGGTGAGTGTTGTTTACGGGAGGAATATTGCCTTCTGTTGCACGTTCTCTGGTTTGTGACTAAAGGTTGTTCCACGATCTCATACACTTCATTGTTAACATTCTCGTGACCATTCTTAAATCTTGCCATAAAACAAGGGTTAATTAAAAACTAACATATCACATAATATCCCTATATTATGACCACCCGATAAATAAGCTTAGATAGGACATACTAGCGAAGGATTTACTTATCTCTCCCTCCTAGTTCTATTCCCCGATCTCCACTGGAGACCATATCCTAAGCTTTGATACCAATCATGTGGCCCCCCAAAATAGGTATCTGACACCCATTACGAGTCACCAAATACATGGTGCAAAAGCAAACTACAACTTCAATAATACAATTGTCGTGCAAAAATACGACAACACATCTGTGAGTTTAAATACAAATATTATCTTCTAGAAAATATCAACACTCAAATAAGTCCTTATTACAATTATTTATACACTATTTTCTGAGAAATAGTGAGGACTATAAAACATCTTTCTAGAACCATCACTCCATTACCCCAGGCTTCGATCCTACTATGTTCTCACCTCCACGAGAAGAAAATGGAACAAAAAGGAAAAGGTGTGCTCAACTAGCCCAATAAAAATATTATGACTAAGATAATATATAAAAATTATCATTAGTCTTCAACAGGAAAAATCTGATAGAATATAATAGA
Source organism: Panax ginseng (assembly GCA_020205605.1). Taxonomy (NCBI): domain Eukaryota; kingdom Viridiplantae; phylum Streptophyta; class Magnoliopsida; order Apiales; family Araliaceae; genus Panax; species Panax ginseng. The sequence continues at coordinate 83,155,204 of CM035139.1, read as the reverse complement.
CAACAAGTTTTAGATCAACAAATGCGTGAAGCAACAATCCATTAGATGAGTCCGTAGAGAATGAATTCTACTATCTTCTAAGATTTAAAAGTCCATCATCAATATTTTATCCTGTAACATCAATCATCTTTAATCAAATATTCATCTTTGCATTACGAGCCAAAGATATTCATTTATATCACCATTCGATTATGTTCATCTCAACACATGTTTCATCTTTTGCACTACGGGCCAAAGATATTCATCGATTAATCATTCATCTTTTGCCTACTGAGCCAAAGATATTCAATAATATCATCATTTAAGGCGAGGATGATGAAAATATTTTAAAGAAAAGCGAATCCGATGAGACGAGGAAGGACAAATATTAGGGATTAAGTATAACAGTTTATCGAAGATCAATAATACTTCATAATAACCAATTGTGAAGCGAATTCAAAAATAAAGATCAAAACATGGATACAATCAAAGATAATAACCATAATAGACATCTTGGACAAAAGGAAAATTTTCATTTTAGGTTAATAATCTCCGTGATTAAGTGAATAGTCTGAGTATCGTGAATAGTAACCCCAGACATAAAAAGTTCTAAATTTGATTAAAAAGTTCAAACCAATATTTTGGCATAATTATATTGAAGAAAATAATATCATTTAAGAAGAAAATAACATCCATTACCTCAAAATAATTGCTTATTGATCGGTAAATATCGGATAGAAAGTCGAAGAAAACTTATGCCGAAACAACAACTCTCAAAGTATCAAAATACTCACAAAATAAACTCGATAATCTAGAGAAAGAAAACTTGTTTACGGTGTGATTTTCAATTCTAACCTAAGCGTACATTTATAGGAAAATGCTAGAAGCGCCGTATGAGACTAAAATAATAAAATAATATTATTTCAATTCTCATTTTCTATGCATGCAAGCTAACCATCTTTGACAAAAAAATCGTTAAATGTGTATGTATTCAACACCAACCAAAAGTGGGTCCCACCCATAAATTAATAAACATTATTTTATTTTCCGAAACTTCAATAATTCATAGAAAATAGCCCGTTTATCAGAAAATACGAATTTTATGTCCATTCCACACGAAATCGAATTCTCTACAACTTTGTAACTTTGAGTTTTTTTAAATTCCAAACAGAAAATATCCGAAATCCACAAACGGATGATTTTTAATACCTCCACTCCGATAAAATACTGATAAAATACCTCAAAATTAATTCCTTCATTAATAACCACATAAAATAAATAAATCCATCATGTATATTCACATCAATTAAATATTTCTTTATCATATAAATTAATAACTAATTATTCATAAATAATATTACAGAATCACAATTATGACAACCAGGCCGTTCCCAGGAAAGAGGGGGCTTTCCAATAAGGATTTCTCCTTACTGGCGCGCAATTAGGTGACCAAACTTCTCCTTGACAGAACTTTCTAGACATTGCCAATAATGCTTATCTAATAATATTACTCAAATAATATGAATTATTGATATGATAATAAGAAATATTGTGCAGTGACAATTATTGAAACAACAATAATATAAACTATCAACGCAGTAATTATTGAATCAATAAAATAAAATATTGAGCAATAACTCTTTGTAATAATTATTGAGTAGTGTCTTCTTACGTCACGAATCAATAATTCAACAATCTTTGTACAATCTGGTAGTGTTATTCTTTGTGCCACCACAGCGTATTCTTTGTATTTTAACCACCGAGTAATCCAATAGTGTTAACGGTAAGAATTACGCCGTTATTTATAAAACTGAACTTTGTCGTTTTCTTCATCCGAATGACTATTACATTATGGGGCCCTCGATTGATTACTAGTGCATAAATACGGATATTCCCGACAAAAAGAATATTCCACGACCAAACGAATATTCCTCGACAGAATGAATATTTTATAACCACTTGCTTATTTTGTAAAATTTGCACATTTCACCCATAAATAAAGCATTATATCAAATTAACACCTTTTTAATTTAGAGTAATAAATAGAGAAAATTTAATTTTATTTATAATAAGTTGGGGTCTTACACATTTACTAAAATACATATATATTTAGTATTATATTTTACTAAAATACAAATTTACTAAATTTAAATAATTTTTAAATGCCATATTAATAAAAAAAAAATTAATTATAACTTTTATCAAATTAACGTTAAATTTGTTTCAATTACTAAAAAAAATTAGTAAAACTTGATATGTTATACAACTATGGTAAAATTTTAGTATTTTAGTATTTTAATGATGTAATTTGAATTTTGTTGTTTTGATTAATTAACAAAATAATTTGAATTTTAGTATTTTTTAATTTAATTTTTTTAGTATTTTAGTATTTTTTTTAATTAGTATTTTAGTATTTTTTTTTAATTAGTATTTAGTATTTTTTAATTAGTATTTTTAGTATTTTCATGTAGCATCCACGTCAGGGGCACGTTAGTCTAGTTAGTCTAGTTGGCAAATTTGTTAACGGCAGGGGCACGGACGACCCAAAAATTGTAACGTTAAGTGTACTTTTGGACAAAAAAAAAAGTATAGTGTAAGACCACAACTTATTATAAATAAATTTGAATTTTTCCTCTATTCATTATTCTAAATTAATAAGGTGTTAATTTGATATAATGCTTTAGTTATGGGTGAAATGTGCAATTTTGCAAGTGGTTATAAAATATTCATTCTGTCGGGGAATATTCGTTTGGTCGTAGAATATTCTTTTTGTGAGAATATCCGTCGTACTAATCGATTGAGGGCCCCATAACGGAATAACTGTCGAATGAAGAAAATGACAAAGTTCAGTTTTATAAATAACGGCGTAATTCTTACCGTTAACACTATTGGATTACCTTGTGGTTAAAATACAGTAATAAGCGTGGTGGCACGATAGCTACAGGTATTACATGAAGATTGTTGAATTATTTATTCGTATGCGTAAAAGGCACTACTCAATAATTGTTACAATGAGTTCTTTGCTCAATATTTTATTTTATTGATTCAATAATTGTTTGTGTTGATAGTTTATATTATTGTTGTTTCAATAATTTTTACTGCACAGTATTTCCCATTATCAGATCAATAATTCATATTATTTGAGTAATATTATTAGATAAGCATTATTAGCAATGTCTAGAAAGTTCTGTCAAGGAGAGGTTTGGTCACCTAATTGCGTGCCAGTAAGGAGAAATCCTTATTGGAAAGTCCCTCTTTTCAGGACTACCACTGGTTGTCATAATTGTGATTCTGTAATATTATTTGTGAATAATTAATTATTAATTTATATGATAAGAAAATATTTATTTGATGTGGATATAAATGATGGATTTATTTATTTTATGTGGTTATTAATGAAGGAATTAATGCTGAGGTATTTTATCAGTATTTTGTCAGAGTAGAGGTATTAAAAATCATCCGTTTGTGGATTTCGGATATTTTCTGTTTGGAATTTAGAAAAACTCAAAGCTACAAAGTTGTAGAGAATTCGATTTCAGGTAGAATTGACATAAAATTCGTATTTTTCTGATAAACAGGCTATTTTCTATGAATTATTAAAGTTACGGAAAATAAAATAATTTTTATTAATTTATGGGTGGGACCCGCTTATGTTATAAACATGTGGGATGCTGAATTTTCTTCCTAGATGGCTGCTGGTGGCTTGGTTGGTGAAGGTTGGCGTGGAAAAAGAAAAAAGAAAATAATATTTTATTATTTTAGTCTCCTTTGGCGTTCTAGCATTTTCCTATAAATAGAGGGCTAAGTTAGAATTGAAAATCACATCAGAAACAAGTTTTCTCTCTTTCTCTCTCTATCTTATCGAGCGTATTCTTGTGAGTATTTTGATATTTTGAGTGTTGCTATATGGTGCAAGTTTTACATCGACTATATCCCAAAATTGATCGAAATACGGTTATTTTGAGGTAAGGGATGTTATTTTCTTCTTAAATGATATTATTTTCTTTAATATCATTATACGGAAATATTGGTTTGAACTTTTTAATCAAATTTGAAACTTTTTGTGTCGAGGTTACTATTCATGTATACGGCACTATTCACCGGAAAATAAAATTTTTTTTTTTTGTCCAAGATGTCTATTATGGTTATTATCTTTGATTATCCATGTTTTGATCTTTATTTTTGAATTCTGCTTCACAATTGGTTATTATGAAGTATTATTGATCTTAGATAAACTGTTATACGAATCCCTAATATTTGTCCTTCAGTCTCACTGGATTCGTTTTCTTTAAAATATTTTTCATCATCTTCAGTCTTAAATGATGATATTATTGAATATCTTTGGCCTGTAGTGCAAAGATGAATGATTAATTGATGAATATCTTTGGCCCGTAGTGCAAAGATGAACAGGTGTTGATCTAAAACTTGTTGTCTATTATATTCTATCAGATTTTTCCCTATTGATGACTAATGATAATTTGTTGTATATTATCTTAGTCATAATATTCTTTACTGGGCTAGTTGAGCTCACTCTTTTCCTTTTTGTTCCATTTTTCTTCTCAGGAGGTGAGAACATAGCAGGATCGAGTCGGGGTATGGAGTGATGGTTCTAGAAAGATGTTTTAGCGATCCTCACTATTTACAGAAAATAGTGTATGAATAATTGTAATGAGGATTTATTTGAGTGTTGATATTGTCTAGAAGATAATATTTGTATTTAAACTCACAGTATATGTTGTCGTATTTTGCACGACAATTGTATTATTGAAGTTGCAGTTTGCTTTCTGTACCATGTATTTGGCGACTCATAATGGGTGTTGTATACTTATTTTGGGGGCGTCACAGTTGGTATCAAATCTTAGGGATATGGTCTCTGGCGGAGATCGGGGAATAGGACTAGGAGGGGAGAGATGAGTAAATCCTTCGCTAGTGTGTTCTATCTAAGCTTATTTGGTGGTTGGTCATAATATAGGGATATTATGTGATATATTAATTTGTTTAATTAACCCTTATTTTATGGCGATGTTAAGAATGGTCATTGAGAAGCGTTAACAATGGAGTGTATGAGACCGTGGAACAACCTTTAGTCACAAACCGGGAGAACGTGCAACAGAAGGCAATATTCCTCCTCATAAAACAACACTACCGAGCAAACGATGAACGATGGAATGTTTAGGAGCTTTTGCGCTTCATGCAAAATCGAATGAGGAGACTCAGTATACAAAATACGGTGTGGAAATGATGGCAACGCTGCGCATCATCAACCAAGTAGTTCAAGGAGTTGGGACCACCAAATTTCGGGGAAAGCTCGATCCGATTAAGGCAGAAATGTGGGTCAAATAAATTACCAAGATATTCTATGTCTTGGGATGCACGGAGGAACAGAAGGTTCCATTCGCCACCTTTATGTTCCGTGGTGAGGCGATTCTTGGTGGGAATCATGAAGGCGTACCCACCCGGTACTCAACATGTCTTGGGAAAGATTTCAGAAACTGTTCAATGACAAGTACTTTCCTGAAAGTATTCGGCATATGAAGGAGGTAGAGTTTATTAGACTGGAACAAAACAACATGATGGTGTCTCAGTACGAGGCGAAGTTCGCGGAGTTATCCAGGTTTGCACCTCATTTAGTAGAGAATGAGGAACATATGACGCGAATGTTTCTGAGAGGTCTAAAACCCGAGATTCGTCAATACCTTATCTCTCATAAATTTTTTCTGTATTCAGATGTTGTCAACAGGGTTCAATTATTAGAGAGAGATAATGAGTATACTCAACCGAGGGACCACAACCAGGGTCATACCGGTGACAGCAGTCATCAGTACGATGATAACCAACGAGGAGGGGAAAATACGGACAAAGGCGGTAACCACTCGGGTGGTAATCGTGGCCATGATAATAGGAGAGGTGAGTCAAGTGGAAATTTTAGAAAGAGGAGATTCAACAATGATGGGAAGACATCAGCAGCAGCACCAGCATCAACAACAAATTCTAGGAGAGGAGAACGACCGCCAGTTAGATGTTACAAATGCGGGAAAGAGGGACATATCAGCCCAAACTGCCCACAACAATCCAAGGTATGTTATAATTATGGAAAGGAAAGACATATCGCTCGAGATTGTACTATAGCGAAACCAAGTACAGCGGGGATGATGACTCCAAAAGCTGCCCCGGATAAGTCGAAATCAGCTGTTCCTGGAAGAGCGTTTGTCGTGACTGGCCAAAACATGAGGAACCCGAATGAGGTGATCACGGGTAAGCTAATCTTGAACTCTTGAGAAGTTTATACCTTACTAGATGCCGGTTCTACCCATTCTTTTATCTCTCCTGCTTGTGCTCAATGTTTAAACTTGACTCCAGAGAAATTAGACTTTGACTTATCTGTTGAAACTACGTTGGGTGAAACCTTCGTTACATCTACAGTTTATAAATCTTGCATGATCCAAGTTAGCACTATCACATTACCTGTTGATCTTATCTCTTTAAAGATACTTGCTTTTGATGTGATTTTAGGAATTGATTGGTTAACCACTCATCATGCCAAAATTGATTATTTTCGTAAGGTTTTTTAGTTTTCATATTCCTAACCAACCTGTTATGCGAATTCAAGCAACTAAACCACTAAAATCAGTCACTGTCATATCAAGCCACAAAGCTATTCATTTATTGAAAGACGAATGTCAAGCTTTCTTAGCACATGTTATGGATTTGAATAAAGACAAGTCATATTTGGATAATATTTCTGTTGTTAGAGAATTTCCTAATGTATTTCCTGAAGAACTTCCTAGTCTACCCCCAGAACATGATGTTGAATTCTTTATTGAGCTTGAACCGGGTACAAAACCCATTTCTAAAACCCTATATCGAATGGCTCCTATTGAACTTTAGGAGTTAAAAGTCCAACTACAGAAATTGTTAGACATCGATTTCATTCGTCCTAGTACATCTCCTTGGGGTGCTCCTGTTTTATTCATAAAGAAGAAAGACGGGAGTATGCGACTTTGTATTGACTACCGAGAATTAAACCATGTCACCATCAAGAATAGGTATCCGCTACCTCGCATTAATGACATGTTTGACCCGATTACAAGGAGCACAATTCTTTTCAAAGATTGATCTTAGCTCGGATATCATCAAATTGAAGATTAAAACTAAGGATATTCCAAAGACCGCCTTTTAGAACTTCAGATGCGGGCATTATGAATTCTTGGTCATGTCTTTTGGATTGACTAATGCTCCTGCCGCTTTCATGGATATGATGAACCGAGTATTCAAGGAATATTTGGATCGGCCTTCGTTGTTGTTTTATTGATGACATCCTCATCTATTCCAAAAGCCGTGAAGATCATGAGCACCATTTGTTTATACTTGAAAGGCTTCGTGAAAATAAGCTTTATGCTGTCAAGAAATGCGAGTTCTGGCTTGAGGAAGTAGCATTTCTTAGGCATGTGGTGTCAAAACATGGAGTATCTGTTGACCCGGCAAAGATTGAAGCAATACAAAGTTGGGAGCAACCGAAGTCGGTGGCCGTCTGCAGACTTTACGGGCTTAAATTGGTTATTATCGGAGATTCGTGGAAGGATTTTCTCGAATCGCTATCTGCTAACTCACCGTGACTCGGAAAGATACAAAATTCGTATGGAGCGAAGAATGCGAGAAGAGTTTCCAAGAGCTCAAGAGGAGACTCATTTCGGCACCTGTTTTGGCAATACCATCTGGTTTGGATGGATTTGTTATCTACAATGATGCTTCAGGCAAAGGGTTAGGATGTGTTCTCATGCAACATGGGAAAGTCATAGCCTATGCCTCACGACAACTCAAAGAATATGAGAGTAATTATCCTACTCATGATCTAGAGTTGGCAGCAGTCATTTTGGCGTTGAAAATTTGGAGACACTACCTGTATGGGGAGAAAGTGGAGATCTATACGGATCATAAAAGCCTCAAATATTTCTTCACCCAAAAAGAACTCAATATGCGGCAACGACGTTGGCTTGAGCTGTTGAAAGATTACGACCACACTATTCAATATCATCCTGAAAAAGCGAACGTAGTGGTGACGCATTGAGTAGAAGATCATATCTTGAGTGCGAGCGATATTGTCAACGCAAAGGCCCATTTTGTATGACTTGCAAAGGATGGAGATAGAGTTAAAGACTCCAGGGACCCACATGTTGATGGCGAATATACGAGTAGAACCAACTTTAATCGATAAAGTTAAAGCTGTTCAAGCTACGGACCTGGGGTTGATGCGTATGAAGAAGAAAGTGAAAGAAGGAGCTATTCCAGAAGCAAGAATCGATGAAGAAGGAATACTTCGAGTCAACTCTAGACTTTGCGTTCCTAACGATTCTGACTTGAAGCATAGAATCATAATGGAGGCACACAACACCCCGCTTGCAATCCATCTTCGGGAGTACCAAAATGTATCATGATATTACGACATACATTTTGGTGGAACAATATGAAGAGAGAGATCGGAGTTTATCTCAAGGTGTTTAACTTGTCAACGTGTAAAGGCGAGCATCAAGTGCCAAAAGGTCCATTGCAACCACTTGAGATTCCTGGAATGGAAGTGGGAACACATTACTATGGATTTAGTTCTGAGTCTTCCCAAAGTTTCTCAAGGCATAGATGTGATTTGGGTTATTGTTGATAGATTAACCAAGTCTACTCATTTCTTGCCGATACGTGAGACTTATTCCCTTGAACGTCTTGCTCATATGTACATGAATGAGATTGTGAGATTGCATGGCATGCCAGTATCCATAGTTTCGAATCGTGACCCAAGATTCACTTCAAGATTTTGGGTTAGCCTACAGAAAGCTATGGGCACGAATTTACGATTCAGTTCAGCATACCATCCTCAAACGGACGGGCAATCGAAAAGGACTATTCAAACCCTTGAAGATCTATTAAGACTCTGTGTCCTAGATTTCAAAGGAAGTTGGGATAAGTACTTGCCACTGGTGGAATTCTCCTACAACAACAATTATCAAGCAATTATAGGCATGGCTCCGTTCGAGGCGTTGTATGGACGAAAGTGTCGTTCTCCACTATGCTGGGACAAGGTGGGTGAAGCAACTTTGTTGGGACCAGAATTGGTACGCATGACTACAGAAAAAATTCAAATGATTCGACAACGTATTCAAACCTCACAAGATCGACAAAAGAGTTATGTTGATCTTCATCGAAAGGACGTGGAATTTAATATTGGAGATCATGTACTGTTATGTATTACTCCATGGAAGGGAGTTACAAGATTTGGAAAGAGAGGAAAGCTCAATCCAAGATTTGTTGGTCTATTTGAGATTCTTGACCGAATAGGAAATGTGGCCTATAGACTCGCATTACCTCCAAACATGTCTCGTGTTCATAATGTTTTTCACATATCTATGCTTCAGAATATGTGAAAGACCCGAACCACATTATTGAGTTAGAACCAGACGAGATAAGTCAAGATTTAACGTCACGAGGAGGTACCTGTTAAGATCTTGGATAGGAAAGAGCATGTCCTACGCACCAAGGTTATACCACAAGTTAAGATTTTGTGGAGGAACCATGCTATTGAAGAAATGACCTGGGAGTTGGAATCGAAAATGAAAGCGAGGTACCTCACCGTTTCAAACACTGTGCACGTCGTCAATTTCGAGGACAAAATTTTATAAGGAGGGGAGGTTGTAAGACCCCAACTTATTATAAATAAAATTGATTTTTTCTCTATTCATTATTCTAAATTAATAAGGTGTTAATTTGATATAATGCTTTAGTTATGGGTGAAATGTGCAAATTTCACAAAATAAGCAAGTGGTTATAAAATATTCATTCTGTCGGGGAATATTCGTTTGGTCGTGGAATATTCTTTTTGTCGGGAATGGAGCTCACCCTTTTCTTTTTTGTTCCATTTTTCTTCTCAGGAGGTGAGAACATAGCAGGATCGAGTCGGGGTATGGAGTGATGGTTCTAGAAAGATGTTTTAGCAGTCCTCACTATTTCTGTAAAATAGTGTATGAATAATTGTAATGAGGATTTATTTGAGTGTTGATATTGTCTAGAAGACAATATTTGTATTTAAACTCACAAAGATATGTGTTATTCAGTATTTTGCACGACAATTGTATTATTGAAATTGTAGTTTGCTTTCTGTACCATGTATTTGGCTACTCAGAATGGGTGTTGTATACCTATTTTGGGAGCGTCACATATAGAGTGATCAGTAGACATCGCGATAAAAGTCCGGAACATTTTTGAATCTTTGCCCTTAAATAAAATCAAGAACCATTGTATTTGTATGCAGGTTCAAGTTTGAGGTATGACAAATTGATTCGACCTGCTGAAGTCATAACCGAAGAGAAGGGGCAAAAAAACTATCTAATCTAAGCATTAGATAGGATCAAGATTAAATTGTTCAAGAACAAACAACTGACATCATTTGCAGTTTTCTATGAGTTTTTAATATTTTCATATAAAAAATGGTTTATATGTCAACAAACTTATACTCCCTCCGTCCCAGGATAAAAGTCCTAGTGGACTTTTCACGCATATTAAGAAGAGAAATGAAATGACAAAATTGCCCATAATAATATGTAATCAATTATTTTTAATGTAGGTGAGAGAGTGATTTTCTAGCTATTCAACTCAAAATATTCTCTCTCCATACTTATTAAATATGGAGAGAGAATTAGAATAAGAAAAATATGACATATTTAATGCTACGGACATAATAGGAAAAAATGTGTAAAAGTTTGGTTATTAAAGGAAAGTGGACATTTAACATGAGACTGCCTTAAATAGTAATAAAGACTTTTATCATGGGACAGAGGGAGTAATAAAGTTTGAATTGCGACTAAGGTGGAATGATAAAGATAGAATAAATTAAATAGGATTATTCTTAATTTTTAACTATCACATAAACTGCTAATTATTACCTACATAAATTTTTCATGGTGGGGGTTATTTGCACCTCTCATTTTTTCATTCACACTCCATAGTTTAAAAACATTAAAAATTATATGATTTTGAGTACATCTCTTTCATATTTTTTCAAAAAAAGTCAAAGACAACCCAAACACAGTAAACTACAAAATCAAAGCAAAAATTCTTTACATGAACTGAAAATTAAGTTTTAGCATGAACCGGACATTAAAGCCTAAGCATTCAACAACAAAAATAAGCTAAATAACTAAGAACTAAACACTTGCATCAATCGATGAACTCAAGAGTTGTTTCGCAATTGATGGAAGAGGTGAAATCTCCATAGTCTGGATCGACTTGGTAATCTTTGTCGTCCATTGATACAATGTGGTGAAGAATAGTGGGAAAGGAGGGAGTTGAGCAAATATTCGTGTCATGGGGTGTTTATTATTAGCCTAAGTTTTTTGATGAACTATGTACTGTGAATGAGAAAGTAAAGAGTGCAACTAACCCCGCCATTTGTTATTATATAACAAGATTATTTCCGGATGTGAGTTCGATTTTTTATAAACATTGAACCACATTTGGAATTAACAAACAAGGAGTGAGCATTCGGTTATTAACCGAACCGAATAAGAATTTCGATTATAACCGATACCCGAAAACACACTGTTTTAACTATCCGAACAAATAACCGAAATATGTAAAAACCGAAAAGCTTATTCGGTTAATAACCAAATTTAAAAGATTTGGCATTTTGCAGTGCAGTGAACTACATTATGTATTGTAGCCTACATAGCAACAACAATCAACTACTCAACTACATATTACAGCAATAACACAGTTCCTACAATCCACAAACAACAACACAGTTCCTAGAATGATTAACACCAATACACCATATTACAATTTACAGTAACAGTCAACAACAACACAGTTCCTACAATGATTAACACCATAAACATAACCCATAAACATAATGGAAAACTTAATTTGGCTAGCCCAAAATGGTTGAAGCTGCTGTTGACCATTTGCTGCTGCTGCTGTTGAGTTTGACCTGCACCTCCTACCACTTGCTGCTGTTGTTGTTGACAAATATAAATGAAAGAAAAGAAGAAAACCAACTTTGCTTAATTGCTTTACCCTCTAAAAGAGATCAATAATATGGACAGAGGATAAAAAACAAAACCTTCCAGCTTGGCAGTAAAATAAAAATTGAGGTTGTTGCACACTTGCACTAAGATCTTTGTCAAGGACACTGACTAGAACAGGAATGCTGGTGTAGAAAACATTATAACTTTATAAGCCATCAATGATCAAACTGACAGAATTGAAAAGGCTAGTTCCAGATACACCTGAAATAAAAGAGAAATTGAATATGTCTAATGTTGGTCCATTTGGATATATAATATGATAAAAGATAAATTTAGTCAGTTTGCTATATTGCAACCAATTTTGGAACTGCCAACAGACAGAAATACGAAAAAGGAATCCACAAATACTCACAAGATCTGAATAAAACATATCAGTAGGATTTGTAGACCAAGCAAGTCATATTTTAACAGTATATATATAAAAAGTGAGATGCCATAGATTTGCAAATCATTTAAAATACTATAGTTTTACCATCATTATTAGCTGCCTTGCAGCAGAAATCATACAGGTCATCAAAGAATTGAGCTTCGTCTATACCAATCACCTCCAACTGTCAGCAATTACCGATAGTTAGAAGACTATTAAATGCACTATCAGTACAAAAATATGAAGACTGATCACAAATTAATTCTACACTAGGAAAATTGTAGCATTTAGCAAGTCTAACAATCCTTTTAATATTCACATCCATGCTTATTAAACGTAAGTGCTAATATTATATTCCATCTAAGATCAACCAACTGAAACATAATGTAGATCAGCCAGGCTAGATGCTATAGTTGACGCATAAATCAAATCCAGTTCTCATAGACTCATTTGTAAATTTTAATTACAAGTTTTAGCTAATTCAACAAAATGTTATCCAATATACTTAACTAGAAGGCTAAAAGCCTTGCATGTCAGACAGCAAACAAAGTAAATCAGATCCAATTTCAAGTGCATAATACTCTTAAATCAGATCCAGTTGTATTATTCCTCAAATTTATATAATTACAAAAGTTTAAGTTCAACCAATTGTACCCGTATAATTTCAGGACTACAGCGACTTGAGGTTTCCCATTGTTTTGCCAACAAACTTACTTAATTTTGAAAATCAAATAACTTGCTTAATTTTGAATATCAAAAGTTAAGTATCAAAACAGCAAAAACAAGAATTTAAAGAACACATCATGAATAGAATAGAAACAGCCTATACAAGGAACCAACAAATAATAACCAAGATATGAAACAAACATAAACAGTAATATATACAGAAACAAAATTACACTAACAAATGGAAAGCTGCCGCCGGCGCCGAGATCTAAGAGACTGAGAGTTCGAGATGAAGGGTCGTCGACGCCGAGAGTTCGAGAGTCGAACTTTGAGACTTGAGGCTTGAGAGATCTCAGATCTGAGACTCTGAGACTGAGGGTTCGAGAAGACGAGACTGAGAGTGAGAGTTCTGATCTGAGAAGACGAGACTAAGAGGTCTGATCTGAGAAGACGAGACGAGATTGAGAAAGTGAGAGGCTTGAGAGAGATCTGATCTGAGACTCGGTCTGAGAGTTCGGCTGAGACGCTGTGAGTGCTGAGAGACTGAGAGTGAGAAGTGAGAAATTAGTAAAGCGTCTCACTTGGTGGGACGGGACTCTCAGTTAGGTAGTAAAGTGTTCTTCGGTTATTCGGTTAAACCGAATAACCCAAAAGTAAAACCCGTACAAACTAACCGAAAACCGTAATAAAATTCGGATATAACCGAAATATTAAAAATAACCGAAATGTCAAAAATTTCGGTTAATTTATTTCGGTTCGGTTCGGTTCGGTAATTCGGTTATATCCGTTTTTTGCTCAGTCCTAAACAACACATAATGATTTAGACACTTTTTCGTACAAAAGTTTGGTAAAATAGACATGTTTATGTCAAATTCAATATGTTATTGATATATGCAGAAATAACAAAGTCAATATGTTATAGATATTTTTCCATCAAAAATTGATATTTCCAAACGTGGGATCCACATTTATCTTGTAGAAATGTGTGGGACCCATCAAAAACTCACATGAAAAATATCATTTTCCTCTGTCTAAAACTTTATTCTACCAGTAGCTATGTTCTTAGATGCAACCTTAGAAGATATGCATATTAATTACATGACCTTACTACTAAAATGGAGGCAACCATGAGGCAACAAAACTCAACTAATTCAGACTTGTAAAGAGTTGGGGATTTTTCAGCAGAAATAAGATGGCCAAACATATTTGAGTTTATGAATGAGGAAAGAGTTTTACAATCTTGAATGCTGAGGCAGAGAAATATTCCATCAATGACATACATGAGTTACATAATCAAAAATGTAGTTCTATGTTCACAAACTATACACAAACCTATGCACAAACACTAAAAAAGAACGACAATAAGAAGTGACACCTACCATTTGTATTTTCACAATCTTTATTGGCAAGCCTAACATGGGTCTTACCATTTGTGCACATAAAATTATTCTTATCAAATTTTGTCTTCTCGAAGCTAACAAGAGTCCGATCTACAACATGTAGGCAACAATTTCGACTACCTTACTTGATTGAACACTTTGAATTTAAGGCACATTGTGAACAGATAAATAATAGATAATACTGCAAGATCAGTCCATGTATAGAAAAAGAGTTATGGCTCCAAGCATTACTTACTCTTAACAAAAAGTTAAAATAACAAACACAAAAATAAAATGAAAAAATAAAATTAAAATACAATGACTAATGTTCATACAGCATAAGATGTTGGAAGCCACAACAAAATATTAAATATATATCAAAGCATAGTAACGATAAAACGAAAAATACGATGGCATATTTCACAATATATTCAAAATAGGTCCCACCACCAACAGAAAAGAAACTAAAGCATTTTAGTTGCGAGACATGTTTGCAATAACTTACGTTCTTTCTAGCATCACAAATTCATTAAAATGCCCAGTTCTCCAACAGTTATGCAGCAATTCCCATTCATGCATGTTGCACATCATTGCTTTAGATTCCTTATTCTATTGGATCTTCTTACTGCAGATCTATCAGAGGCTACATTAATTTCTTTTTTCTCCTGAAATAACTGTCTACATGAAGCATCTCTTTTAGTTATACCAGATGCTTCTGATGTAGGAAATGGAACACTTAACTTCTTACCGTGAGCAGATCTTCTGACCTCAGTATCATCAACTGCCACTTCAACTTCCGCAATATTATCTTCTGGATCACTTCGTAACCTAATTAATTTAGCCTTGCTTCTCGTGACAACACCAGTACTAAAATTCTTTTGCCAATAAGATAGTTTGCCTGCAGAGTTATTCAGTGTTACTTTCATTTTCTCTTGGGATAATTTACCCGGAAGACTCACATTTGAAGTAATTGTGCTAGCTATCGTGCCTCTACACCGACTTTCAGAGACCTCTGATGCAGATATTTGATCAATTAATCTTGGATTTATAGTAGTATATGAAAGATTCTCTTCCTGATTGTTAATTGAAATTTCAGATCTATATTCTCTTCTTGTGGCAACACCACCACCTAAATGTTTAGGCCTACTAGATATTCCAACTCCAGAGCTATCAAGGATTTTGCCTATTTCCTTATTCTCTTCAGATAATATGGCTGATCGACTCACATTTGAAACATTTGTTTCAGCTATCGTGCCACCACATTGGTTCCCTGATGCCTCTGACATAGAAACTGGCTTTGTTGAAATTTTAGAATAAAGACCACCCTCTTTTTGATTGCTTGTCAGAGTTTTGGATCTATTCTTGCTTATTGGGGAAAGACCTTCACTTAGCTTATTGACATCCACACCCATTGTAGATTCACAGTGAATTGTCTGACTTGTGGAAACACCAGTATTAACATTTGAAGCATTTTTTTCAGCAATCGTTTCCCCACACTGGCTCCCAACAGCCTCTGATGTAGAAACTGGCCTTGTAAAAGTGTTTGAAGAAAGACCCCTTTCCTGATTATTTCTTAAAGCTTTTGATCTCTTCTTGCTTCTTGTGCAAACACCTTCACGTAGCCAATGAACATCCACACCCATTGTAGAGTGGTTGTGCATTGACTGAGCTTCTACTTCTCGCATGGGTGTTGCATCTGAGATATCATTGTCATTTTTGTACCTCTGCTCAACCTTGTTTTTCACCTGATCTCTCAGAGCTTTATCCACAAAGCAATTCTTAGTCGTTACTGGACTGTTATTTTCCTCATTTGAATCAAGTGAAAGTCCAGTTTCATATAGTACAGGATCCTTGGTTGTTATCTGACCATTATTTTCTTGATTTAATTGAACAGAAGAGCCTCCATATATATCAAGTATATGATCAAAAATCCCCCTAGTTAAGCTGCATTCTTTATAATCTCCAGAAGGGAGCATCATAAGATCACATACCCAAGTCACTGGGAGGTCATCAAATGAAATAGGCAACGAACATTTTGCACCATCATCTGACATTTTGAACCCGTATGAATTTGTATTCTTTGATGGAAAAGCTCCATAAGTAGATTCTTCACCAAAACATTGTGCCCCAAACTCTTCCCAGTCGTATGGAAATCCAAGAACGAAGTGATCACAGACCTGTTCAAACATTATAGATAAAGAACTAATTTATACATTTACAAACATTGACAAGATTAAACGCATATTAATCACAGCAATTACATTATTGAGCAGTTTCAGTAGTACATTCAACATGCCTAAATGGCTAGAGGCAACGAAATTAAAAAAAAATATTCTACCTCAGATGGGATGCCATTTTCGAGTGTGCGAGACCTGTTTATAAGACCAACAAGTGTGATCATGAAGCCATCTATTGTCTCAAGAGTGACATATTCATGCCTTTTGGCAATTGCTCCAGAGCAAAAAACTCTTATTAATGGCCTGTGGTACAAAATCCAAAATAAGCGAACAATAACAATCTATTACTTGGCTTCGATCTTAATATTAAGCTACAAAAACTCAAAGTCATTAGGAATACAACACCATCGTAACAGGTACCAATTGTCCAATTGAAAAAAAATTATGTGCAACACGTGCATAAAAGTTTAACCAAAGTATAACTACTAATGTAGTGATTTATGAAGTAATTCAGCATTTAAACAATCTAACGTAAGTATGAAGATTCAGCCAAACTGTAGTAGCAACCTTAAGGTGCTACTCCCTCAGTTCCAAAATCAAATACAGTATATAATTTCTAAATGATGACTATTAAAGATAATTTTGTGTTCTCAAATATACCCTTAATGTTAGTAAAGAATTAGCCCGTTCGGCAACGACTTATTATAAAATGACTTAAAGTTAAAATATAAGTTGACTTTTAAGTTGTGACTTATAAGTGTTCGGCATCAATTATACTTATAAGTCATAAATTAAGTTAAAACAAATTATGAAAGTGTTCGGCTCATAATGACTTATAAGTTAAAATCAAATGTAAAGATTACTTAAAAGGACATTAATAAAAAGAGGGCCAAAATAGACATTACATTTGGTCAAACTGACTTTGTAACACCCCCTTCCGAAATAGAGAGGTTACGCACAAAATAAAACATAACTTATAAAATATATTGTCAGTCATGACTTTTTGGATTAGCCAGTGGAGGGATAAGATGATCCAAAAAGATATTATTGGGCCAGTGGTTTAAGGTTTTATTTGGATGGATTTGATTCGATTAGGACTTGAGATTTGACCCAAGATTTGTTCCGGACTCTAGATTTGACGACTCGGGTTGTTTCAAACTTATTTTAAAATGACTTATAAGTCATTTTAAAATAAGTTACAAATACTTGATTATTTTTTTCGACTTAAAAATCAACTTATAAATAGAAAAATAAGTCATTGCCACAGGAGAATAGTAACAAATGACTTATAGGCTCGTGTGATACTTAAAAAAATGGTAGATTAAGAACATCATAGTCCGAAAGTAGAAATGTATCTCTAATTTTGGGACACATGGATTACTATGGTGCAATCACATTGTAAATGCAAGCATCCAAAGCTCTTAAGGGTTCACTATTACCATTAATAAAATGCACTTCAATGATTTAGGTGAAATATACAACCAAAATATACACACATATATATATACACACAAGAAATTGGAAGATATTCTACAAAAATTTCTATAAAATCACACTTATGGGTGAATAAGATTAAGAAAAAGAGGAAATAATTACCCTTTACGCGTATTTCCTCCAACGCCTAATCGACCGCCATTGGAGCCAACTTCAGCTTTAATTAGTCACCAATCAGTTAGCAAAAGCTGTAAGTGAACATGAAGAAAATATTCAAACTTTTAGCATATATAAAGAGAGAGTACGAATAATTTGTAAATTTCAGCAAGTTTTTGGGGAAATGGAGAAAAGGGGTTAATGTATTTACTGTTTTAGTTTTGGTGATGGAGGAAAAAGTGGGTTTTCCGGCGGTGGTGGAGGACGACGGAGTCAGCTTCCAGTTTCGGATGGGAGTTGTGGTGGCAGTGGATGGGGTCGCCATGAGACCCAAACACTCTGTGGTGTTACTCTTGGCGGTAGGAGTTCCGAACCGAATAAACATTTCGGTTATAACCGAAAACCGAAATTGCACTATTTTAAATGTCCGAACAAAACCGAAATACATGATAACCGAATAACCGAATTAATTATTCGGTTATTCGGTTAATAACCGAATTTATTAGTTTACAACTAACTTAACATTAACAGTACACAGTGTGATATTAACATCAGTGTTTACAAAACATATATTTGCCAAACATATATTACAAAAAATTAACAACAGGTTAGCAGCAGCAAGCCAGCAATCAACAAGTCCAAACAGCAGCAGCAATCAACAAGTCAATGTCTCATAGTCTCAACAGTTCTTGCATTATTTGCCAAACTGCAATGAATAAAAAAAAAGAAATTACATCAGTTGCAATTCCACATAATATTCAACAATAATTTTGACCTCAATAAAACTTTCTGACCCCAGGACCAGGTTATCATCACCATAATCCAACTCAAGATTTTGACCCCAATAAAAAAAAAGGTTAGAATTGGACATTTGATTTGGAAAATGATATAATCATTACAACTTTATATTAAATGACAATAATATGTCAAATATACCAACCAGGCAGAAAGTAGTTGGGCACATTTTATTATGCATGTACAATGCTTCTTTTTTATGAAGAGGAACTGAAATAGAAAAAGGGGTAAAGAACAAGAAAGGCATATGAATATGAATGTTTATTAAGAAGCTGAAAAAAATGAAATGAAGAACATTACAAAATTGACACCATTTAACAGGGTAGGTAACTGAGGTGGCAGTGAACATCATGACCAGAAACAAATGCAAAAGATATATGGGCACATATAGATCATGCTACAAGGTTTCCCCTCAAAGAAGTTAATGGTGTTGTTGCACAATGTTTGGACCAACTCCAAATCTGATTCACCACAAGGTAATGTTCCTGCACCACTTCGATTTTGTTGCCTTTATACTATTATCACATCACATGATCAGAACCACCACCAAATTCAAAACTAGAATCACGGGGTGAACAAGTCTAAAAGTGGTCATGATAAAAACACACTTGTGTTCCATCAACCTGAGCCTCTCTCCATTTGTTTGTTGTATAGTGTATACTAGAGCAGATGTCAACTTTCAGCAATAGCTTGGTATACTAGAGCAGATGTTAACTTTCAGCAATAACTTGCTCAATGAGTGGACACTCGATTCCAATCAAAAAGCATTAGAAGACTTGAGCTAACAACTACGACGTTCTAAAACTGGACTCTGAACAGAAAGAACATGACTAAGTTGAGAAATTAAAGGGAATGATCTAACAAGTGGGAATTCAGGATAGATACATGAACAAATTACCTTCAAAAGAGACAATATTCCCAGAACTACAACCTCTGAGGAAACAAGATGCCAGAATTATATGATACTACCAAAAAAATCATATGAAACTACCAAAAAATCAACACTATAGTACAAAAGCAGATGCCAGAATTATATGATACTACCAAAAAATCAACCAAATATTTGGGTATAATAAACATATAAGACCAACCTAATAGCCTATCATGGTCCATACAACAACATCATACAGCAACATCAACCATATTCGACACTACAGAAGCCAGAAAGTCAAATTGGAGAAGTAACTAAATAAATATTCAGACTATGGGACTAGGTTTGCAGTTTTGCACAAAATAGGGTATCTCCTCATTACCAAATTACCAACCAATTTCAAACATCCAAAATTCGAGTAAGAACTTACTTTCAAGTCAAGAATTGAAGATATCAGACACTCAGAGTCTCAGACCGGATGAGAGATCGAGACTCGAGAGTTCGAGAGTTCGAGTCTTCGTCTCTTTGACTTCGAGATTGACTGATGATGATCGATGAAGGGCCGCCGAAGCCGATGAGGCGATGCGCCGATGGCCGTCGGCCGATGAGAGTCGAGAGATTGAGACGGGTTCAAGATCTGGGTTTGGCCGTGGGATGAGAGATTGAGACTTTAGAGTTCGAGATCTGGGTTTGGGATTTGGGAATTGAGATTTGAGGGTTACGACTTGAGTTCAGAGTCTGGACTAGTAGAGTAGTAGTGGGCTGGCTGAGTATCTATTATATATATATATATGGGAGCCCTTCCATTATTTGTAGTCTTGTCTGTGTTCTTCTCTTTTTGTCTGATTGATAAAATGAATTGATGGTTTGAAATTAGCTTTTGTATTTGATAAAGTAAACACGCGTCATTTGTGCCTAATTATCTACCTATACCCCATTTCTATTTTATTAAGTGAATATTAACTTGTCGTTATAGTTATAAAAATAAATATTTATTATTAAAATAATCCCATTGGCCGATACTGACTTGGTACATTTTTTTAATTTTTTTATTTCTCCCGTGATCTGAGCTCATACGGTACCGCATTAAAATAATAAAGCAATCCTACTAGAAAATTGACACGACCTGTTATTAAAAATTGAAAAAAAACGCAAAGTGACAAGACATCACTACCGGTATTAAAAATTGAAAAAATAATTTTATTCAAGCAACTCATTGCTAAATAGATTCGAACTCGCAACCTCAAACTCCAAACACTCGTCATATGACCACCCGAGCACCACGAGCCTAGCTGTTAATTTCTCTCACGGATATGTCTTTATATTAAAACTTCACCATCCCCCCAAATCTATATTCTTGCATTATTATTATATTACGATTTATTATTATTAATAAGTCTATATAATACATATGGGGGTTTGATATTTAGAAATAAGTTAATATCTAGATTTATTAAGCAATGATTATTAGTAAAATACTAGTACTTAAGTCTTGCGTAACATTAAGAGGAATAGTACATATTACATGTTCATTTTCATAAAATAAAAAAAACATAGAATGATTAATACAATAGGCCTTTATATCTCGGAGGCCTAAGTAATCTTCTTGGTTTCTTGTAGAGCTCCGTGCGACGCCTTAATAACGAAAGATCGTGACATCTTCCAAGGACCACTTCTCTTCGTAAATATTATCATTGGCCTAACGAAGCAATCAACATACTTGCGATAAAAAATGCCACGATCTGCGTTGTTGTGTTGTTTTTCATCGAATCTTTAAGGTCTCTGCGATGGGATTATGCATTGGGCCACTCATGCGTCGGATTACCATTTCGCAAGTAAAATGGTATCAAATGTACTGTATGTATAAAGTAGTTGGTTAATAATTTTTTAATATTAAAGGACATTATAAAATTAAAATATTTTAAAACTAAACATACCGTGACTTGAGCGAATTACGAGTACATTTCATGTAACTTAATATACTTAGTGTCATTTGTAGTCTGCGGGTCAATTATGGTAACCATCCAATCTTCAACTGCGAATAGGAACAAGACAAAATGGCGTTGATTGGTACTACACACCCAAGCATGAATATGTATTTGCATTCGTGTAAAGGTGGACCAACATCTTGGTTAACATACGGATCGCAAAAACTCCATGCGATATTCACGTTAGTCGTGGCACATAACCCTCGCCCAAGATGCGTGAAGAATGAATTCATGAAACCAAATTGGGACCACCTTTGTATTCCCCGCGACCGTAGTATTCCTCTACGTCTCGTAGCAACAACATATAAGCGTCGATGACATGCTCGAATATCCAACTCTCGTGCCCTAAGGATTTTGACTGCATTGTGTTCTAATTCATATAAGCGGCGCGGATGTGATAAAGGATATAAATCCCCTCTGGTGCCACCGCGTTTCCAAACATATGTTTATTTACAAATGTCTCCTTCCAATCTTTAAGTCTTTTGGATAAGGACCCTTTTGGTTCATAAGAGATGTGGTCTCCGCATCTTGTACGATTGAGACCCAAATGTACATTATTATTATATAGCAATAATAATTAAAACCATCACTATTAACATAACTATATATACCTTTTGTGAACTAGATCCTTGGCGTCGAAAAGTCCATGAATGAAGAGTTGGTTGGAATGTAACACTCCTCATAGGTTTAGAAGGTTGGAATGTAACACTCCTCGTAGGCTTGGGTGGTGGGAATGGAGCTCTCCTTGATTACTTGTGGGGTGGGTATGTAGCTCTCTTGTACAACATAATTAGTTTGTTTCTCAAGCCCTTCATTGAGTTGTGTGTATTGGGACTGTGGTCCAAAATTTGTGGGACCCCCCTGTAGAGGTATTTGTTTATCTCTTGCTTCGAAGTCGTATAGGGCGTATTGTAAATCCCAATTATTTTTTTGCAGAACCAACTCGGGAGGCAGCTGAGTAAGTACTGAAAATTTATCAAGTAACGACTTTGCACTCTCAACCTGTCATGTAAGATAAACACAAACAAATATTATTAACAATAAATATGAATAAATGTAAAAGTTTTCTTTTCTTTTCTTTTTTTTTTCCAGCCGGTACAGCTTAAACCGGCTTAGCTTTTTTGATTTTTTTATCTTCTTTTCTCCATTGTATAATGATGACTCAGCAAATTAAAATAAAAAAATAAATAAAAAAGCATCCTACGTCTGACAATATCATTCCTACCGACAAATTGAAAAAAAATCGGTATCCCAAACTATAAAGTGATCATTATAAATCTTGCATTATTTTTGTTATTATTATCTGAAAATAATAACAACAACAAGAATCTTTGTCGCATCACGTAATATCAAAGTGATAACATGCATTAATGACAACAAAAAACAAATACATGCATGGTATTATATCCCCTTTAATTCAAAGAATAACATGCAAAGATAAAAAAATGAAGCTTGATTGAGTACAATCGTAATAAGTTTTTTTCATTTATATAATGTAATAATATTATTTTACTATTATACTGAAAATAATAACAACAACAAAAACTATTAAAAACTGAACAAATAACAATAAATAAAAACTTACTTGTTGAAGTTTTTTGCTCCTCTCTTCCGAAATACTCCTCTCTCTCTCTGTTATTTTTATTTTATCTAGCTTGGCAAGTGAACTTTAGTTTGAACAACATATGTTCTCAATAGACGTTTAAATAAGCTCATGCAAATGTCTGGTACATGAATTAATTTAGGACCAAATTCAAACAAATGTCTCAGCTTTTTAGTTTACCAAGCTTGCAGGTGTTCTTTCCCGAGGCGATGTGGCAGAAAAAGTGGTCAAAAAAAATATTCAAAGGCATTTCAAGGTGATTTGTGTTTGTCATTTTGTTCTAGTAAGCATGTGCTTAATCGGTACGGAATAAAATATATATATATATATATATATATATATATATTTACCATAATTTGTTCTATTAGTTAGAGCTATATAACTACTGGAAATAAAAAAAATATATATATTATTAATAAATTTGTTCTATTTTAAAGCCTCTAACGGCTGAAAATAAAAAAATATATATATATTATTAATAAAAACCGTTAAGTACCAGAAGGCTATAACTTACGAATAAAACAATTTTTCATTTGCTAGCTAGACTTCGAACCCATGACCTCAAGCTCCAAACATTAGATCATATGACCACCCGAGCACCACAGGCCTAGTAAATATCTTACCTTGGATTTGGATATATCTTAAAACATTCCATCTCCCCCAAATTAAATTTCTCAATATTTTATTATAATTATTCGATTATTATTATTATTCTATTATTATTACTTAATTGAGTATAAAGTCGTTCCATATTCTAATGGCTTATGTACTTTTTTAATTATTTTATTATCATTATTATTAGTAGTCAAACATAATAATACAACACTATGGGAATAGAAAAAAAGTGACATTGATTATATGGAAAAGTACATTAGTTTGACTTCTTGAGCATTAACCGCAAATGTCAAATTTTATACCGGTCTTTCTTTTACCTTTAAATATTATCTAGGAAGCTATTTTCTCATGTTTATTCTCCTCTACTCATAATTTGTTTCATCTGGTTTGCCCACTTTCACTTCGTAAAATCAAGTTGAAGTTACGATCGAGCAAAATTCATCACTATTATTCACAAGTAAGTTCTTCAAAATGTCATATAATACATCCGAATTTGTTAGTGAAGTTGAAAGAAATAAATCGATATTGTTCCGTATGTTGGTCAATTATTTTGTATGCGTTGGAAGAGGTTGAATATTTTATATATCATATACTCATAAAAATGGATTTGAGATTAGAATTGCAACTAGTCATAAACATGCTAATCTGAATGATATCGGATCTAGGCAAGATGTATGTAAGAAAAGCCAGGTACACCAATTGTTGGCAAGAGTTTACGATGATGAAGATAGTAGTAATAACATAACTAGACGGAGAGACTCTATAGGATCGAACAATGTGCAAAGCTAGAATATATGTTGTCCATGATAAGAAAGAAGACAATTGGCGATATCTCTCTTTGTTGAATTAGAGCGAGAATCATCACTTAGTGACCCCCACCAAAGTAGATTTGATCGAGACTCACGTAAATATTACTCTGTTGCAAGAAATTTAATTGACACTTTAAATAAGTCCCAGATTGGTCCTAGTAAGATGATGAATGTTTTGAGCACAATGGGAGGTGAGTTGCAAAATGTTCCTTTTCTCTTCTTAATGTTGAGAATGTGGTGCGAGATTTAAGGCGTGATTCTGCAGATGAAAATGATGCACAAGTCACTTGTCAATCATTTGAACAAACTTGCATCCGGAAGTGCTGAAGAAATTTTTCCCGAGTGAAACCCAGTGAAAACAACCATATAGCTTGTATTTTGTGGGTTGACCTTGCGATCAAGGTTTATGTATCAACAGTTCGGAGACGTTGTGACATTTGATAGTACATCTAGAACAAATAAGTATGGCATCTTGTTTGTTTCATTTGCCGGGGTCAACCACCATTATCGATCTATATTGTTTGGATTTGCCTTTATTCTACGAGACGAGACAGAGGACACTTTCGTTTGGGTTTTACAAACATGGCTTGAAGCCATGGACTACAAGGCACCTACTGACCATCATCATCACCGATCAAGACAGAGTCATGAGTAATGCTATTGCTACTGATACTTCCAACTAGTCATCATTTATTGTGTTCTTGGCATATTAGCAATAAATTTCTGAAAAATTGCATCATGTTTATTACGAGCACCCATTGTTCAAAAATGATTTTAACAATCGTGTGTATAACTCATTGTCCATCGAGGAATTTGAAGATCGTTGGCATATTACGATAAGTTCCTATGAATTGTATACTAATGAATGGCTTGGAAGTTTGTATGATGTCTGACGAAAATGGATTCCAAAGCATATACAAAGAGATATTTTGCATGGGAATGACTACCACCTGGAAGAAGCGAGAGCATGCATGCCTTTTTTTGATGAGTATGTTAATGCATCAACAGTATGCTATGTTTTGTACTACTGAGTCAAAAGGTCAGAGAAAGACAGGTTTATCGGGGAGAGGAAGACCACTACATAACAAAACATCGTAAAAGGATTATGGTACTTTTCGGTTCATCTTTAGAAGTTCGTCTTTGCACAAGTGTACACAAAAGAGATGTTTAGACGTTTCCAACGTCAATTAAATGATTCCATGAAATACAATGTTCATAAACTTAGTGAGTTGTGTGTCACCGATACTAAGGTTTATGCGGTGTATAATCTGATGCTGGCCCGAAAGTGGTGGAAGATATAAAGAAGTTGTCAACAATCGACAACCCGGATCTCCAGAACATGTAAGCGCCAAATGTTTTCTCACTCGGTGAATTATGTAGGCACATCTTGAGATATTTCATAGCAAAGAGTATTTCACAAATACCGACCGATACGATCCTTCATCGGTGGACAAGAGACGCTAACAAAAGCAATGGTGAAGACTTACTCTTTAACTCCACATCTGGCGACTTCAACAAATCAAGCAATGCGCTTATAATCATTTGATGGGTGATTACCGGGAGTTAGCGAAAGCAAAGCTTACTTGCTCAAATTCGAGGTTACAAAACCGTTCTTAAACCGAATGCACGAGGAAAAGAGTTGGTTGACCAATATGATCCGGATGAGAATATTATCGAAATGGCGGATAGCTTACATTGATTGCACAGTTGGAGATCCAAATCATGATATGGGATACGATAATGACGATGAAGATGCAGAGGTGGAAGAAGAAGAAGAGTTTTTGCCGCATAATATTTCTCAAACAAAGGGCCGCAAAAAACAATCTAGATTCAAGAGTACACTCGAGAAAATCATTCCTTCTAAGACTCATCGAAAATGTGCAATTTGTGGCTTTGAAACCGACCACGATAAGCGAAATCACTATCGAGTGCTAGAGATTTCTGATCCAAAAAAATAGGCGTCGGTTGTATTAATTATTCTATATTTTTTTTTATTTTATGAAAACGAACATGTAATATGTACTATTCCTCTTAATGTTATGCAGTAGTAGTATTAGTATAATCTGTATTTCTAATATTGATAATCACATTATTATTATTATAATAATACTTAACTACTTTTATAAATTCGATAAGTAAATTAATTTCCTGAAATAACTTGAAAAATTATCATCATTACTTATTAGACTAATTGAACTAGTTTTATTAATAATAAAATCATTTCTTAATAATAAAATCATTGCTTAATATATAAAATCATTACTTAATAAATATAGATATTAACTTATTTCTAAATATCAAACCCCATATGTATTATATAGACTTATTAATAATAATAAATCATAATATAATAATAATGCAAGAATATAGATTTTGGGGATGGTGAAGTTTTAATATAAAGACATATCCTTGGTTTGAAATTAATAACTAGGCAAGTGGTGCTCGGGTGGTCATATGACGAGTGTTTGGAGTTTGAGGTTGCGAGTTCGAGTCTGTTTAACAGCGAATTGCTTGAATAAAATCATTTTTTTTTCAATTTTTTAATATCAGCCGTGATAAGTTGTACTGGCCGTTTTTTTTTCAATTTTTAATACCAAATAGTATCACTGTACTGCAAATTGGGAAAAATAAAAAAAAATTAAAAAAAAAATACTACCAATAGTATGAGCTCAGAATTACGGAAAATTAAAAAAAAAAAAAAAAAATGTACCACCAGATCACTGTCTGCATAGGATTACTTTATTATTTTAATGCCAAATTATGAGCTGTGCATCTTACTAAAAAAAATAAAAAAATTAAAAAAAATGTACTAATGGTCGTATCATTTTATTCTACGTGGGATTACTTTATTATTTTAATGCCAAATAGTATGAGCCCAGTATTCTACGAGAAATAAAAAAAAAACCAACCAGATAGTCCTCATCACAATCTACTGGGATTATTTTAATAATAAATATTCACTTTTTATAACTATACTGACAAGTTAATATTCACTTAATAAAATAGAAGCCGGTATAGGTAGATAATTAGGCACAACAACCTGTGCCGGCTTATCAAATACAAAAGCTAATCTCAGCCATCAATTCATTTTATCAAGGGTATAAAAAGGGGGTGTTGCACAGTACTCACAGCAACCGGTTGCTATGGAAGGGCTCCCTATATATATATATATAGGTTGGATCGCGGGTCAGAAGCAATTGAACGGGTCTTAAAAAAGAAACCGTGTGACTTAGAACCCTTCCTTATGAAATTCGCCTCCTTATGAGATTTGCTGCTTCCGATTTTCTCACCTCAAATCCATCCCCGAGCTCGAAGTTGGATCTCGACTTTCTTGATTCAACAACGATCTTGACTTCCTTTACACAGAATCAGCTTTTACCTCTTTGAAATCGAATTTGATTCGGTAGGGTTTAACTATTTTCCTCCATTAAAATTGTATTGGTTGAAGATTTGATGCAATTCATCCATCGACTCTTTTTGGGTTTTGTTAGTTTGATTTCTAGGTTTTATTTGAACCTTTTAAGTCTCTGCTATTTGGAGTTTTTTCACCACGATTGTTCTTCTGTTCACCACGATTTGTATTGGTTATTTCTGTATTTGTATTGGATTTTTTTGTATTGGGTTTTTACTATTTAAGTCTCTGTTCTTTGTATTTGGGTTTGTAGTTTAGGGATGTTCTGAAATGTTTTGTATCTGGGTTTGTATTTTAGGGCGGTTACTTATAGTTTTTTCTTTGAGCTTTTATGGTGTATTATTCACATTGTTTTTTCTTTGAGCTTTCATGGTTTATTATTCACATTGTTTCTTTTTATTGTAGGATGGATGAATATGTAGTTAAAACAGAATTTGCTTTTGAAACTGGGATTACTCTTTGTAATTATGTTGTCTATTGAGTAGTTAAGAACAGAGTTGTTCGTCTGCTATATATATATTTCTGTATGCTTGTGCTCCATTTTCAAATTTTGAATGCACTGAAGAAATATACTTATGGAAAACATATTGTTGCTCGTGTAGAGAAACTTGTTGCTGTTGGTTACTACCTCCTAATCATCTAAGTCAGTTATATTGTCTTTTATTGGGCCTCATCAATGTTTTCTTAGATTTCCACATATGAACACTACAAGTGCAACATTCTACATGTCGTTCTTTATGTGCATACATCTATTATAATCATTATAATTGCAACTAAAAAGTCTCAAAAATTTGTAAGCCCATCTTATTTGAAACTTACTAACTTAATGTTACGAATGATTTTGCAGAAAATTATTTGTTAGCATTATCTGTAAGTGGTTGAAAAAAAGGAACTTCTAGTGTTATTAAATTCCATTGACATTACACAAGTGAATAAATTTATTGTCCCAAAATATGCAGCAATGTGGTAACTTCATCAGCTGGTGTGACGAATATGTGCATAATCAAGGGAGGTTGCAGATGGGCACATCTGAGCGTTTAAATGTAACAACTCATCCAACGAATACTAACGACTCCAACGAATTAGCGATTATGAAGATTGAAATGCGTCAATTGCAACTAACTCAACGATTTGTCATAATTGTTAATGTTATGTATGCGGTATTGTTTTTAATGTTATTAAATCGGTTGTATCTATGGTATGAAAATTACATGGTTGAGTTATTAGTGGTTATTTTCTGTGTGTTTGATACTTATAATTTATAAAGATTGTGCTTCAATCTTTTAGGGACAAGAATTATTGTGATGTTGGGAATGACACTGATTTTAGGGCCCAAAATATGCCAATTTTTTTGTTATAAATAATTTCTCTGGTGGACATGATTTTTATGGACTAAAGTAAAGCTAAAGTAATTAGTCTTACATAAAAATTAGTCGAAAGATCATTGGCCCTTTTCAAGTTGTTGTTCCAGTTACCTTCATATGCATAAAAATGATAGTATCTGCCGGCACTTGAGTTTTGAAGTTTTCAAGGTCTAGAAGAAATGATAGTGAAAATCACAAAGTACCAAGACTTAATTTAGTCGAAAGATCATGATAAAAATTCAGATAAATCAAGTCATTTTCCACATCCACTTTATTCATTAAATCAAGTAATTTGACTTGTTGAAGCAGAGTATGAAGCAAAAATTCCTTGAACAAATCGAAAGTAATCAAATCGTCAGATAAATCAAAAATTCCTTGAACAAATCGTCGGATAAATCAAGTCATTTGCCACATCCACTTTATTCATTAAATCAGAGTATTTCCTTCACTGAATTTTTTGCAAGGAATTCAGACTCATTTTTTGCAAGTAACTCGTTATTCATTAAATCAAGTCATTTGCCACATCCACTTTATAACATCCATTATCCTAAAGTAGTCGGGATTAGATTGAAAATGAAACTCATATATAAGCGTGAAATTCCTTGGGGTTCTGACGAGGTAGGTTAAACTCATCCACTTTATAACATTCCTTGGGGTTCTGACGAGGTCGGTGAAATTCCTTGCAAAAAATTTAATGAATATGGGGAGAGAGAAACGACAGGATTTGGGGAAAGAAGGGGCAAAAGTGTAAAGGGGCGTTAATGGATCCGGTCTTCCGACGATTTAGCCTCAAACTACTCAGAATCGGGGAGAGAGAAACGGCAGAATTTAGGGAGAGAGCATCGGGGAGAGAGAGAGGGATTCGGTGTTTATCATCTCAGAATTCAGTTTCCCCCTCTCTTTTTTTGACCCGCCTCATATTTTAAGACCCGCGTATTTTTTTTCCCTTGGTCCGTCTGGTAGTCCACTTCTCTTGGTCCGTTTAAGATCTAGCCTGTATATATATATATATATATTATATATATACTAAATCACAGTTAATGTCACAATATATTGACATCGGTACTACTACATATCTTGACATCTGTCCTTCTAAACTTTCAATACATGTCTACCATAATTAATACTCCTAAATATCTAGCTACCATCGGCTCATAACCGTCGATCAGCGCAATTGATGGAGTCTTTGGCTCATACATGCTAAGGCGAAAATCCTAACTACTCTTCGATTTCAAATAAAATCCGAGATCGGATCTGTAAGACCCCAACTTTTATGAATAAAAATGAATTTTCTATAAATATCATTTTTGAATATTATGGAATAAATTTTATATAATGTTATAGTTGTGGGTAATATTTATAAATTTTGCAAAGTACGCAAGTTGTTATATAATATTCGATTGGTCGGGGAATATTCGTTTTAACAGGGAATATTCGTACGACGGCACAATCATTGGTGGACCCCACAACCGAATTATTGTCGGATTGAGAAAATGACAAAAATTATTGATTGAAATGACAAAGTTATTAATATTATTATTTGCATTATTAACGATGTCTAGAAGTTCTGTCAAGGAAAGGTTTGGTCACCTAATTGCGTGCCAATAGGAGAAATCCTTATTGAAAGCCCCTCTTTCTTAGGAACGACACAGTGGATTAATAGTGTGAATAATAATAATGATGATGAAGTTTTATTTTATTAGTATTATTAATGTAATAAAACAGAAAAAGCTTTTATATAAAACAAAATACTTTTATAAAGTTATTCGTTTTATTAGGCTAATAGTAAAATCTTTTATATAAAAATGTAATACTTTTATAAAGTTATCTTTTTATTAGACAATAATTAGATTAAATTATATTTTATTATGCATAGTGTTTGCATAAAGGCCTCGCATAGTATTTTGCATAGTAAAATCTTTTTAAAAGTTATTCGTTTTATTAGATTATAAATAGAATATATTATATTTTATTGTAAACCAATCTGAATTTGTCCATTTAAAGTAAATTGATCTGGACCGTTCATGGATTAGTTACTATTCAGTCCATTCTTCTATAAATAGAAGCTCATTCCTTCATTATTTCTTACGAATTCACTGAAACTCTAGAGAGAAACCGTAGAGAGAATTATTCTTCTATCTTGAAATGCGATTTCTTTAGCGTTTAAGAAAGCTTTGAAATGTAGTGCAAGTTTCTTCAAGTATATCCCCGCCATACCGTCAAGTACTCTTCTTTATAAGGTAAGGGTATTATTTTTTTATTCATGAAGAGAACTTCTATTATTCCATTCTTTATTATTCATTTGAATAACTTTGAATACGCCAGCTACCCTATACTCTTGAAATTCTTTTGTTATTCCATTCTCTATTATTCTCATTGAATATCTTTCATCATGCGTTTTACACCTGGACACGGTTACGTCTTTATTATTACATTTGGAACATCACGCTTGCATGCAATTTCACTTTGACTGGTTCCGTTATTTAGTATTCGCATTGGAATAACCGCTCATCTGGCACCGCATGCATGGCGATTTTTGTTGTTATTCCATTCTTTATTATTCTCATTGGAACATCCTCGCAAGTCGAATTTCACGAATTGACCTAGTTCCATTATTTATTATTCTCATTAGAATAACTTTTATCATCGCAAGTACCACATGCATGGTGATTTCTTTTGTTATTCCATTCTTTATTATACTCAATTGGTTAAAGTTTTGACTTCTATACTCCATGAAATTAGTGGAATATCCTTGATATTTAAGCTTCATCCAATATCTTTTTATGGAAATATTCTTCCGAGCATTCTTGAATTTTACTTCTACAAAGAAGTATCATGTTGACAAATTGGGCGTTATTAGTTCTGAAATAAATTAATTCTTGAACTTGTTTTATTGAATTCTTATATCATTGTCATCATCCTCATGTTTATATTTTTTTTTTGAAAGTCATCTATGGCACAGTAGGTGCATAGATGGACTTGGTATGATTATGATCGAGGATTATTATTCAAGTAATCATGATCGTAATATTACAAATGATGTGGTAAAAGTCCTCATTGGCCCGTAGTGCATTGATGGGATGATTGTTGGCATGATCATGACCATTGATGAATACACGAATATCCTTGGCCGTAGTACATGGATAATTTGTGGTCGTGATACTAATGAATATCCTTGGCCGTAGTAGTGCAGGGATGATGTGGATTATTTATTAAGTTGAGTCCCAGCGATAAAAGTGATGAAAAACTTTTTAAATCATAAAAGATAGTAGATTTTATTCTCTACTTGACTCTTTTAATAGATTGCATGTTTCGCTGCAGTTAAACTTGATGTCTATTGTATTTTATCAGTTTAACATTTTTGAAGACTAATGATAATTTATTCTGCATTATCTTAGTCATAATATTTCTTACTGGGCTAGTTGAGCTCACCCTTTCTTTCACTGTTCTCTTCAGGAAATGAGAACGTAGCCGGGACTAGTCGGGGAACGGAGTGAAAATCCGAGATGGTGTCTTAGTAGTCCTCACTATTTTATAAAATAGTGTGATAATAAATGTAATGAGAACTTATTCTGAGAGTAGATATTGTCTAGAAGACAATATTTGTATTAAAACTCACAGCTCTCTTGTTGTATATTAAAGATTGTATTTGTATTTTGTACCATGTATTTGGCGACTCAGAATAGGTGATGTATACCTATTTTGGGGGCGCCATGAACATAATATCAAAGCTTAGGGATATGATCCTTGGCTAAGATGTGAGACAAGAACTAGGAGGGAGAGACGGGGAATTCCTTCATAGTATGACCTACTTAAGTTTATTTGGTATTTAATTGGTAGGTCAGAGTATAGGGATAATATGTGATATGTTAATTAACCCTTGTTTTGTGGCAGTATTTGAAAATGGCATCCGAGAATGTTGAGAACATCAATGGAGCACAAGAGACCATTGAGTCTCCACAGATCAATAATCAGGATAATGTGCATCAGGAAGGCGACAATCCTCAGGCAAACAACAACACTGACCAAATGATGAACGATGGAATGTTCCGAGGCTTCATGAAATTCATGCAATATCAGGTGAGAGCGGCTTCTGTCCAAAATGCAGTGGAAACACTGGCAACTCTCGGACGGTCACCGCCAAACAGTTCAAAGAGCTGGGACCACCAGAGTTTTTTGGAGAGCCAAACCACTTAAGGCGGAGACGTGGATAAAATGGATCAACAAGATATTTGATGTCTTGGGTTGCTCCGAGGAGCAAAAGGTTCCCTTTGCCACCTTCATGTTGTGGGCAGAGGCAGATTACTGGTGGGAATCTGTAAAGCATACTGAATCTGCCACACTGAAGATGTCTTGGGAAAAGTTTCAAGAATTGTTCAATGACAAGTACTTTCCCGAAAGTATTCGTCACATAAAAGAGGTAGAGTTCATTAAACTGGAGCAAAACAACATGACCAGTAATCGCAAAGACGAAGCCAAGTTTCTTTGAAATTTCCCGGGTTTGCGTCCCATTTAGTTGATAATGAGGAGAGAATGACGCGAATATTTCTAAGAGGTTTGAAATTCGAGATACGTCAATATCTTATCTCTCATAAACTGTGTTTGTATTCAGATGTTGTTAATAGGGCTTAGTTATTGGAGTGCGATAATGAGTCAACCCAACCAAAAGAGAGCAGCCGACAAAATGATAATACCAGTGATAACAGTTATCGAAGCGGTGGCAATAAGCGTGGAGGGAATCAACATGCCAGAAATGGTAACCACTTCGGTGGTAATCATGGCCAAAGAAATAAGAATGGACATTTCATGAAGAGGAGATTCAACAATGATGGAAAGACGTCGATGTCGACATCATCAAGACTGTTCTTAAGGAGAGAAGCGACCACCTATCATATGCTTGAAATGCGGAGGGAGGGACACATCACCAAAGCGTGCGATCTCGTCCAAAGCATTTTATAATTATGGAAGAGAAGGTCATCTAGCTTTGATTTTGTCGCTCAATCAAGACAAGCTCAACTAGGATGGAGGCACCAAAGGGCGCTTGTAAAAAGTCAAAGCCAGATAGTGCAAGGGAGAGCATTTGTCGTGACCTCCCGAAGCAAGGAACCCGAATGAGGTCATCACGGGTGGCTTATCATAAACTCTAGCTGAAGTATATACCTTATTTGATACCGGTTCTACCCATTCCTTTATTTCTCCTACTTGCGCCAACGCTTAAATTTGACTCGGAGAAATTGGACTTTGACTTATCTGTTGAAACTCCGTTGGGAGAAACCTTCATTACATTCACTGGTTATAAGTCTTGTTTGGTTCAAATCGGTACCCTCACATTACCTGTCGATCTTATTTCATTGAAAATACTTGCATTTAACGTAATTCTAGGGATTGATTGGTTAACCACTCATCATGCAAAAATTGATTGTTTTCGTAAGGTTATTAGCTT
This sequence comes from Panax ginseng, assembly GCA_020205605.1. Taxonomy (NCBI): domain Eukaryota; kingdom Viridiplantae; phylum Streptophyta; class Magnoliopsida; order Apiales; family Araliaceae; genus Panax; species Panax ginseng. Next base: position 83,120,078 of record CM035139.1, on the reverse strand, counting down.
TCATATTCCTAATCAACCTATAATGCGAATTCAAGCAACCAAACCATTAAAATCAATCACTGTCATCTCAAGCCATAAAGCTATTCGTTTATTGAAAAATGGATGTCAAGCTTTCTTAGCTCATGTCACGGATCTAAACAAAAATACGTCAGTTTTGAATGATATTTCTATTGTTAATGAATTTCCTGACGTATTCCCTGAAGAACTTCATGGCCTACCCCCAGAGCGTGAAATTGAATTTTGTATTGACCTTGAACCTGATACAAAACCTATTTCCAAAGCCCCATATTTAATGGCTCATATTGAACTTCAGGAGTTAAAGACCCAACTGCAGGAATTGTTAGACATCGGTTTCATTCGTCCTAGTACTTCTCCTTGGGGTGCTCCTGTTCTATTCGTGAAGAAGAAAGATGGGAGTATGCAACTTTATATTGATTATCGGGAGTTGAATCATGTCACCATCAAAAAAAACCCATTGCCACGTATTGATGACTGTTTGACCAAATTGCAAAGCGCCAAATTCTTTTTCAAAGATTGATCTTCATTCCTGGATATCACCAATTGAAGATTAGAACCAATGACATTCTAAAGACGGCTTTCAGAACCTAGACGGGCATTATGAATTCTAGTCATGTCTTTTGGATTGACTAATGCTCCTATTGCCTTCATGGATATGATGAATTTGATATTCAAGGAATATTTGGATCACTTTGTGGTCGTCTTTATTGATGACATCCTTATTTATTCCAAAAGCCTTGAAGATCATGAGCAACACTTGAGGCTGATACTCCAAAAGCTTCGTGAATATAAGCTTTATGCTAAGTTGAAGAAATGCTAGTTCTGGCTTGAGGAAGTAGCATTCCTTGGGCACGTGGTATCAAGTCATGGAATATCTGTTGACCCAGCAAAGATGAAGCTATTCAAAGTTGGGAGCAACCTAAATCAGTGACCGAAGTATGTAGCTTTCTCGGCTTAGCTGGTTATTATCGGAGATTCGTGGAAGGATTTTCTCGAATCGCTATTTCCTTAACTCAGCTGACTCGGAAAGATACAAAATTCAGTTGGAGTGAGGAATGCGAGAAGAGTTTTTAAGAACTCAAGAGGAGGCTCATTTCAGCACTTGTTCTGACAATACCATCTGGCTTGGAGGGATTTTTCATCTACAGTGATGCTTCGGGCAAAGGGTTAGGATGTGTTCTCATGCAACATGGGAAAGTCATAGCCTATGCCTCTCGAAAACTCAAAGAATATGAGAGGAATTATCCTACTCATGATCTAGAGTTGGCAGCTGTTGTCTTCGCACTTAAAATTTGGAGGCATTACTTGTATGGGGAGAAAGTGGAGATCTTTACGTATCTTAAAAGCCTCAAATATTTCTTCACTCAAAAGGAACTAAACATGCGACAACGACGTTGACTTGAACTGTTGAAAGATTATGATCATACCATCCTGGAAAAGCGAACGTGGTAGCTGACGCATTGAGTAGAAGATCATATGCGGGTACGAGTGCGATATTGTCAACGTAAAGGCCCATTTTGTATGACTTGCAAAGGATGGAGATAGAGATAAAGACTCCAGGGACACAAGTGATGATGACGAATATACGAGTGGAACCGACTTTAATCGATAAAGTTAAAGCTGCTCAAGCTACAGACCTGGAGCTGATGCATATGAGGAAGAAAGTACAAGAAGGTGCTATGCCGGAAGCAAGAATCGATGAAGAAGGAATACTTCGAGTCAACTCCAGACTTTATGTTCCTAAAAACCCTGAGTTAAAGTATAAAATCATGACGGAGGCGCACAACACACCATTTGTAATCCATCCTGGGAGTACTAAAATGTATCATGATCTTCGACATACATTTTAGTGGGGCAATATGAAGAGAGATAACGCTATTTATCTCAAGGTGTCTAACGTGTCAACGAGCATCAAGTACCAAAAGGTCCATTGCAACAACTTGAAATTCCGAAATGGAAGTGGGAGCACATTACCATGGATTTCGTTACTGGTCTTCCCAAGGTTTCTCAAGGTATAAATGTAATTTGGGTCATTGTTGATAGATTGACCAAGTTTGTTCATTTCTTACCTATACGAGAAACTTATACACTTAAACGTCTTGCTCGTATTTACATAAACGAGGTTGTAAGATTACATGGTATGCCAGTATCCATAGTTTCTGATCGAGACCCAAGATTCATTTCACGATTTTAGGTTAGTTTGCAAAAAGCTATGGGCACGGATTTACGATTTAGTTCGGCATATCATCCTTAAACGGACGGACAATCAGAGAGGACTATTCAAACTCTTGAAGATTTATTAAGACTCTATGTCCTTGACTTCAAGGGAAGTTGGGACAAGTTCTTACAATTAGTGTAGTTTTCCTACAACAACAGTTATCAAGCAAGCATTGGCATGGCTCCATTCGAAGCATTGTATGGAAGAAAGTGTCGTTCTCCAGTATGCTGGAATGAGGTGGGTGAAGCAACGTTGTTGGGACCGAAGTTGGTACGTATGACTACGGAAAAGATTCAAACGATCCGAAAAAAGTATAAAAACCTCACAAGACCAAACAAAAGAGTTATCTTTGATCTTCATCGAAAGGACGTGGAATTCGATATTGGAGATCATGTGTTGTTACGTGTTGCTCCATGGAAAGGAGTTACGAGATTTAGAAAGAGAGGAAAACTCAATCCTCGATTCATTGGCCCATTTTAATCCTCGATCGAGTAAGGATCGAGCCTATAGACTTGCTTTTTACCGCTTGAAGTATGTCTCGTGTTCATAACGTTTTTCATATATCCATGTTATGTAAATATGTGAAAGACCCGAACCACATTATTGAGTTAGAACCGGACGAAATAGCGGAAGATTTAACGTATGAAGAGGTTCCTGTTTAAATCTTGGATAAGAAGGAACATATTCTACGCTCTAAGGTTATACCTCAAGTCAAAGTTTTATGGAGGAACCACGATGTTGAGGAAATGACCTGGGAGTTAGAATCTGAAATGAAATCAAGGTATCCTTACCTCTTTGATATACCAGGTACGTACCCTAATTTCGAGGGCGAAATTTCATAAGAAGGGGAGATTGTAAGACCCCAACTTTTTTGAATAAAAATGAATTTTCTATAAATATTATTTTTGAATATTATGGAATAAATATTATATAATGTTATAGTTGTGGGTAATATTTATAAATTTTGCAAAGTATGCAAAGTTGTTATATAATATTCGATTGGTTGGAAATATTCGTTTTAACGAGAAATATTTGTAATAACCAAGACAATCAATTGATGGACCCTACGAAATTATTGTTTGATTGAAAAACGACAAAAATATTTTATTGAAAATAACGGCGGAAGTTTTATCGTTATCTTTGTTGAACTACTCTCAGTAGTAAAAAGTACGATGTCTGGCGTGGTTGGTTGCATAAGTAGCACACACTATTAATTATTGATGCTTACGTGATAAGTCATTCCGGTTTTTATTCAATTATTATCGATATTTTATATATTATTAAATCAATAATTGAGATGACAAAGTTATTAATATTATTATTTGCATTATTAACGATGTCTAGAAGTTACGCCAATGAGAGGTTTGGTCACCTAATTGCGGCTTGAACAGGAGAAATCCTTATTGAAAGCCCTTTTCTTGAAACGACACAGTCGATTAATAGTGTGAATAATAATAATGATGATGAAGTTTTGTTTTATTAGTATTATTAATGTAATAAAATAGAAAAACTTTTTATATAAAACAGAATACTTTTATAAAGTTATTCGTTTTATTAGGCTAATAGTAAAATCTTTTTATATAAAACAGAATACTTTTATAAAGTTATCTGTTTTATTAGACAATAATTAGATTATATTATATTTTATTATGCATAGTGTTTGCATAGTGTTTGCATAGTAAAATCTTTTTAAAGTTATTCGTTTTATTAGATTATAAATAGAATATATTATATTTTATTGTAAACCAATCTGGACCGAATCTATTTAAAGTAAATCGATCCGAATGCTTCATGGATTGGTTACTTTTCGATCCATTCTTCTATAAATAGAGCTCATTCCTTCATTATTTCTTACTTAATTCAATTTGAAACTCTAGAGAGAGAAACCGTAGAGAAATTATTCTTCTATCTTGAAAGCGTATTTCTTTAGCGTTTAAGAAAGCTTTGAGCGTAGTGCAAGTTTCTTCAAGTATATCCCCGCCCTATCGTCGGAGTACTCTTCTTTATAAGGTAATGGGTATTATTTATTTTGTATTCATGAAGAGAACTTCTATTATTCCATTCTTTATTATTCTGTTGGAATAACCTGTATACGTGGGCTACCCTATACTTGGTGAAATTCTTTTATTATTCCATTCTTTATTATTCTGTTGGAATATCTTGTTCATGTGTGTTTCTGCGCCGGACACTGGTTCCGCTTTTTTATTATTACATTGGAACATCCATCGGTTTATTAATTTCACTTTGACTTGGTTCCGTTATTTAGTATTCGCATTGGAATAACTTTATCATCAAGTATCTCGTATGCATGGTGATTTCATTGTTATTCCATTCTTTATTATTCTGTTGGAACATCCCGCTTGGTGCAATTTCGCTGACACGGATTCCGTTATTTATTATTCTGTTGGAATAACCTGTCTATGCGAAGTACCGCATGCATGGTGATTTCTTTTGTTATTCCATTCTTTATTATACTCAGTTGGTTAAAGTTTTGACTTCTATACTCCATGAAATTAGTGGAATATCCTTGATATTTGCGCTTCATCCAGTATCTTTTCATGGAAATATTCTTACGAGCATTCTTAAATTTTACTCTCTGAAAGAAGTATCATGTTGACAAATTGGGCGTTATTAGTTCTGAATAAATTAATTCTTGAACTTGTTTTTATTGAATTCTTATATCATTGTCATCATCCTCATGTTTATATTTTTTTGAAAGTCATCTATGGCCCAGTAGTGCATAGATGGACTTGGTATGATTATGACGAGAGATTATTGGTTGTAATCATGGTAGTAATGTTACAAATGATGTGGTAAAAGTCCTCATTGGCCCGTGAGTGCATTGATGGACAGTTGTTGGCATGATCATGACCATTGATGAATACACGAATATCCTTGGCCCGTAGTGCATGGATAATTTGTGGTCGTGATACTAATGAATATCCTTGGTCATGATACTACTGTATTTCATAATTTTGTCTACTATAGATCTTCTGTTTAGATTTATGTACTATTATCCTTTTAATTCTAATTATGATAAATCTAAACATTGTTTATATTTATATCAACTGCTATAATATTATCCTTTGTAAGATAAATCTAAACAGTGTTTAGATTTATATCAACTATTATAATATTATCCTACTACATTGGTATGATTGGTATGTATTTGTTTATATTTGAGTTGAGCCTATTTCCAGTCATAAGGATTTTTGCTGTAATTCATGTGCAATTAGTAAATTAAAACAATCATGCTGATAAAATGACATAGCACCATTTTCTAAAGATTTGTAGAAGTGTTGAAGACTATGCAGTTAATTGTATTCAATCAACTCATTGGTGTTAAAATCAGGCATCATGTATGAATATAAATCTTTATTATTCAACGAATCCTCCGATTGTTTAACAAGAAATGTGTGCGGGTAGTCAAAAGTCAATTGTTTGAATTTTCTTATTTATACTCAAACAAGATTGAACTTTTCATTGAATCCTCAATTTCAAAACATTTATTTTTTTAAATTTTCACTACTGAGCAAACATATGGTCTACAATTTGAAAGAGGTCTTCATCAAATTAGAAATAACTTTTCACTCCAACTACATGAGCTCGGAGAGTGCAAATGAAAGGAAGCCACAGGGGAAAAAAATATAATATTCCATCTATATGAAATTTAAGAAAAATAATCTAAAAAGTAAAAATAATGCACTCAGTGTGTTGGGAATTTGGATTCGTTTATGGTTGAAATTGAATTAATGGGATTGGAGATGTTAATATTTAATCAATTTAATGTTTTGGTAGCTTCCAAATAGGCCTGGGTTTTTGTTAGTTGATTGGTTATGGATTTCCTATCTGTTTGGTTTCCTTGGAGTGGGATATTCATTGTGTTAATAATGGATAATTGCAATGTTTAGCTTGGTTTGGTAGATTGTATGGTTTTCTACTTATTATCATAATATATTGGTTAAGGTTTGATGTCGGATTGTGTTTTTCTGTTACGTTTTAGCATTTTGATTTTATTTTATTTTATGCTAGAAAAATATGAAAAAGGTGAATGCAATGGATTAATAAAAGTCATTAAGTATATAATGGATGAGAGATGCACCTATTAAGAACTAATCAAAAATTTAAAAATGAAAATTAATAATAAGAAGGTATGAGATTTTGTGATGGTGTAATATTTTTTCGAATTTTAAGAACTATGGTGAATTTTTCGAACTATGGTGAATTTTTCAAAATTTGTGCATTTTTCACTACATCAATTAATGAAGTAGTAGTGAGCAAGCATAACATTATTAATTTTTAAATATTTCACAAATTTGTTTCACCCAGCACCTATGTTATGTTTTTGGTTTGTGATACAAATTAGAAGGAAACTTTGAGTGACAGGTCTTTCTTTAATGATGAATATTTGGCTAAGATTTAGAAGCAACCAAACAAAACTCTACTTATTTTCTCTATTTTTTCTTTTAATATAAACAAGAGACGTGCTATTAAACAAAACAGACCTATGTGATGCTATTTTTTTGGGTTTAAATGTGTTAGTTTTTTCTGTTGGATTTGTGATAGGGCTTGAAGGTGAATCTGATAATGATTAGATATGAACTTCTTAAGAAGCTCAAGGTTAGTTATGTAGATTTTGTTTTTCTCAAGAACTAAGTTTATTTCAGACTGTTTTGGTTTATGTTTACTACGAGTCATGCTTTAAAATAAAATTGGTAACGATTAAAAAAATCAAAATCTATTATACTGCTATGTAATTTGGATGCATTCTGGTCAATTTTATATTAGGTTCTTAATTTTATCGTAAGTTGATATATCAGATTTCCTTCAAACATTTAAAAACTCCTCTGGAATGTTTATAATTTATAAGTTGTTGCTTACAAGTATGTATGTAATCCAACTGAGGGTTGTGCTTTGCAATTAAAATTGCTTGATTGATTACTGCCAATGTTGTTAAAGTCATTCAGTTGATTAAATCCAATGATAATGGGTTATCATGCGACTTGGAGCATTTTTGGTCAGGGCTCTCTTGGCGAAACAAATTTCGAACACAAATTGAAGGCGATATAAGGCCTTTTAGAGGCTTACTTCTTGGTTTATTTTTCGTGACTCTTTGGAACTTCTATTGACACAGGTATTTCTATTGCTAATGTCTTACATTTTTACTACGTGACTTAACTATTCATTTTGTTCCTTGAGTTTTCATACTTGATAGATTGTTGGACACAATGACTATGTAGCCTAAATTGCATAACTTGTCTATGAAGTTCGAGATAAAACGACTTGAAATTGATTATGACAGTTAATAGTACTTTTTATTAACTTCGAATTAAAACCAAGTAGCTTTACAAAGTTGAGTTTTACATTTATCATTTCCTATGTAGCTTCTTCTCCGAGAGTGGCCAAATGTACTTTCACTCTTGGCAGGTTTAATTGCTATTAAGACTCTAATTATAACAGCAATTGGTCCTCGTGTTGGATTAACTCTACAAGAAAGTGTAAGGATCGGTTTGCTTTTGTCTTAGGGAGGTAAATTTGGATTTGTAGTTTTTTCTCTAGCAAATAGGTTAGTGTGATTACATTTTTTTACATGATTACATTTGATCTACTAAATCATTTCATGATGTATTTATAGATTGCCTGCTTTATTATAGGCTTGGGGTGCTACCACTTGAGTTGAACAAACTTCTCATTATTGTTGTTATGTTGTCAATGGCACTAACTCCCCTACTTAATGATGTTGGACGAAAGACTTTTGATTTTATTGGTAAAAGATTTGATGAAGATGATGTAAGTTACTTATGTCAGTCTCAAATTTTGATAGACAATTGTAAATTTAAAATTGGCGGTGATGCATAATTAGATGGAATATTTGAAATACTTTTCATGCTTCTGCTTCTTTAGAGAAGTGTCTCATCTATAATTATATTGTCAATTTTGTTTTTTAAGTCACAACTTGGCATGTATGAAAAGGAAGGGATAAGATTCTCAAGATTATTAGGGTTAGTGTTTTATGAGGATATTGACCAATGCTTCCACTCATGACATATTTTTTGACCTTCAGATGTTTTGGATTTATAATTGATATCTCCTATATATCTGTATTTATCTCTTCTGATAACTTTCTGCATCTACATTTAATGAACTTATGTTGCAACTAATTTGAAGTCCTCTTGAATTGATAATTAGAATTGTCAAAGAAAATTGCTGACACGGTGAATTTTGATGCTACCGCCCAGATGGTCATCTGGGGCCAAAGTGGAGCAGCAGATGGATTAAGCATCTTAAGTTGAGTAGTGCTTTAGGTTTCTTTTCTATTGGTACCAAGAGTATATACCTGGGCAAAATAACCGCACATGACAAAGTAAACAAGTTCTTCAGCAGAATTATTAAAGGTGGGATAACTAACTTAGATCTGACATTGGCTAAATCTGCTAGTAAATAATTGATGGTGCTATATCAAAAAACAACCTCGGTTAGGAATGGCGAGTCCTGTTCAGTAGGCAACGTGTAAAATTGTGATGATACACTTTCACACATTTTTTGAATACGGTAGTTGGTGTACAACATGTCATATTCTACTGTCCCAAAATAATTCTTATACTTTTGTTTACTTATATTTATTTTTACAATTAAAAATAAGTTTTATGCTCATTGTGTATTGTCATAAATTTGTTTTTCTGTTCTTAGATAATAATAACTAGATGATGGGTTGATGATTGATGCCAATATCTGCAGCACATAATAGAAGACCACAAACAAAATTAGTTCTATAACATCTACAATATCATGCCTTAACGTAAAATAAAATAAAATAAATAAATAAATAAAGGAATTAGAAGTAGTAAAAAAAAGATCATTTCAAACACACAATAGTATATATTAATGGAAGACGAAATATCAAGCAATGATAACAAACAAAGGCTTTGTCATATACAATAGCCGAGGAATGACAAGGCCATATATTTATTCAGTTAGCTACTTAGTACCTTCAATTTGTCTTCTTATGAGGTCATACTGGTACTTTCTTGAGTATGGGCTCTAAAACAAAATAATATGATACAGAGATAAATCTTTGAGCACTTAAGTTAGGTTGTGTTTGATAAACCTGAGAATTAAGATCTGAATGATTATGATGTCTTAATAAATTAGATCATCTGAATGGTTATGAGGTTTGAATCTAAAAAATTGTTTGATAACTAAAAAATAAGTTGTCTCTTAATGACACTATTTTACCATTTTAAAGGGTAAAATTTTATTTAATAATTTTAAATATTCAATTTAATAAAAATGAGTGCATAATATTGTTGAATATATTTATATAAAAAAATATCAAAAAAATTCATTAAGAGGTACCTCTTAATTATTAATATTTCATTTTCTGTCTTACCGATTAAGAGGTATTCAGAGGTAAAAAAAATAACATCATGCCTCTTAGAGAATAAGAGGCAGTCCATTACGAGGCAATCAGATGTAAACAAACAACACCTTAGTCTCTTACTTTTGCCTTTTATATATCCTTCATTGCTTCTTTTGTCTTTTAAGGTCCATTCTCTTTATCAATTTCAAAAATTTACAACTTCGAATTTTATTTAAAACAGTAAAGCTGGGGTGAAGATAAACAAGGGGTGTCTATGGTAATCGAGATGTCCGCACTCAGTACTGCATGGGTACTTGTACCTGCCAAACTGGCACCACCCTTGGTGATTTGGGGTTGAACTTTAATTGCCAACATTTTACGTGATATGGATGGAATTTTCAACTTCTCAAAAAGTGACATTTGTAGTAATCAAGTTCTTCAACTTTTAACGACAAATGGAGTCTGCATGATAAATCTGACGATTAAATTTTTTTTGATGTTCATAGAAATTAGGCTCAAATTTCTCCTTAACTCAAATGAATTAATGAACAAAACTTTAGCTCCGCTCCCAACTACTTGAGGTCAACCATGTGTTCATAATTCAATTTTTAAAACCCGCTTTCTTTGTCTTTTTACCATTCTCGCTCGGTGTTTTAGCGTCTCGAAAGAAATCGATTGCATAACCTCCAAACCGATGTATATATAGAAAAGAGCAAATATAGTACCACGATCAATCACAGTGATCAATACAGAGATTCAAGTTACATTTGAGAGGAGTGTTGTGACGCCCCCAAAATAGGTCCACATGACCCATTCTGAGTCGCCAGATATCAATCTATAAAAATCAAATATAAACTTCATTTATACAATCGTTGAACTGTAGTGCAGAGTACGACAACAGATAAGCTGTGAGTTTTAATACAATATTGTCTCATAGATAGTATCCAAACTCAAATTGTTACAATGCCATATAAAATACAGCAGCAAATATTTTAAGACCCCAAAGAAGAACGAGAAGATTACTATCATATTCATTCTAATGAGGTGCACTTTTGACGCTTTCAAAGTCGGGTTCTCATCACTTTATTGTTGTTCACCAAAATCAATTATTAAGTGACGTATAAAATACGACACACACATCTTAGGTCCTCAATACAATTATCTGTTGCATGCCATGTCGTTTTATAATGTATTGAGAAACTTTGACAGTCTCGGACCATCACACTATTTCCTCATTATCCCACTCGACCCAATACACTCTTATTACCGAAAGAAATTGTGAAGCAAAGGGTGAGCACAAATAGCCCAGTAAAGAATATCATGACTAAAGATAATTAAATTATCAATAGCCTTCGTCAATAATAAATCAGAGATTTAGAACATATGGTAGATGATAAAACTTTTCAACCATAGTTGCAGTGGAACGAGTAATCCATTAGAAGAGTCAAATAGACCATCAGGTCTATTATCTTCTCCATGTTAAAAGTCCACCAATAATGTTTTATCCCTGTAATATCAATCAACAATTCCTGTCCACAATCATATGAATAACTCATAATCATAATTGTGATTCTAAATTCCTCTTCGCATCGAGGACGAAGATAATTTTCATCACCTATTTTCACCTGAAACATCAAAAATTATGGTTATACCAAATCACAATTCCTGCTCATAATCATACTAATAAATTCATCTTTACACTACGGCTAAAGATATTCAATAACAATTTATTCTTTTCACTATAGGCCAAAAACATACAACTGTATTTTAGAAGAGTCAAGTAGAGCATGATATCTACTATCTTTTACGAATTAAAAGTGTATAATCAATATTTTATCGTTGAGACTCAGCTTAATAAATAATCCACATCATCGAATCATCCTCACTTTACTGACCAAGGATATTCATGTAATCATCAATGATCATGATTATACCGAATAATCTCTGGTTATAATCATACCAATAATTGTCCATCAATGCACTACGGGCCAATGAGGACTTTTACCACATCATCTATAACATTACGGGTCATGATTATACCGAATGATCCCTGGTCATAATCATACCAATAAACAGTTCATCTATGCACATAAGCCAAAGATACTCATCAATCAATAGTTCATCCTTGCACGTAAGCCAAAGATATACAACTGTAAAACCAATAATCAATAGTCCATCTTTGCACGTAAGCCAAAGATATACAACTGTAAAACCAATAATCAACAATCCATCTTTGCACGTAAGGCAAAGATATTCAACTGTAAAACCAATAATTAACAGTCCATCTTTGCACGTAAGCCAAAGATGACTTTCATCATAATATAAGCATAAGAATGATGACAATGATATAAGCATTAATCAAACGAAAACAAGGATAAAAATTAAAGACTTTAAATTTATCCAAATATTATCAATCACTTAATAAACTCATAATCTAATATTATTAATATTATAACAATATTTTAATCACTTCTTAAACTTATAAACAATTTATTTCAATTATTTATACTTTACCAAATAATACATTTAATCATTCAAAAATGCCATACTCATAAGATTTCATCACCAATGATCAAATCCCTCATAAAAAATCTGCATATACCCTATATAGGATTCCCAAGCCATAAAATCCTATTTTCCAATTTTTTTACTTCACATAACATATTTAATTCATTTACTCATAACTAGTTCATTTTCATGAAAAATACCAAATCAGTCCCAAAAATATTTCTTTTTTAGGATTTAACAGAATATAGTCCCATATTGAACATATATTTTTCTCAAAATTTTTAAAATTCATTTACTATTTTCACTACAACAAAAAGGCTTATCAACGACCGCATATCAGCGACCGCATTTGGTCGCAGATGAGTATCAGTGACCGCATGCGGTCGCGGATACTAGTCGTAGATAATTTGGTCGCTGGATGGACATCAACAACCAACAATAGTGACCGATTCCTTAGTGACCGCAATCAGCGACCGCAGCCGTCGCTATTATGACTCATGCTGAGTCATCTGTCAGGTGTGACGTGGCACACGTGTCAGCGACTAGTAATAGCGACCGAATCAGTCGCTGACGTCCAAGAAGGTAACGCGGTCGCGGTTATAGTGTTAGCGACCGCATGCGGTCGCTGATAGTGTTTTTTTTAAAATATTTTCCCTGTTTTATTGATTTCCCAAAAATAACCTGCTTTGTACCTCTTTCTATCCCAACACACAGTAGTATATATAAGCATCCATCCATCCATGATAACTACCATATGATAAACATTCATCCATGATAGCTACTATATGATAAACATCCATCCATACAGTCCAAAGAATGAATCTAAACCAACACAACACAATACAATCGTAAACATCTATATAATAAAATTGTAAACCAATACAGTCCAAAGAATGAATCTAAAAGATTACAAGGCTTTAAAAATCTAAAAAACAAGTCTAACAAGGCTTTACAAATCTAACATGACTGGTCTAGCTCTTCATGGATCATCCAAATCAGTACTCTATAATTAACAAAAGAATAAAACATATATGTTATATGTGTTGATACTGTTATGACTTGGGAAAAGCTAAACAATAGACAATGTAGTGAAACATATAAGTAAGACAATGACAGTAACAATATCAATATATATACACGGTAAGCCACCACGATCTTTGTGATCTTTGCTTCCGCCACTGCTTCCTGCCTCACTTGACTTATCGGGACTAAGAGAATGCGGATGCCCACCCGATATCTGAAGAAGATCACGATTCGGCGGATCACTCTCACCACGGTCGGCGAGGAGTATGATAGGTTTGGATGACTGATGATGACTATGTAGGTAGGAAGCAATACTGCTGTGCCACTGATGGTCGGGCGTCGTTTTTGTCCTTGGCCTTTAAAATAGTTTTTCTTCACGACAGATGCCCTCTCCCACAATTCTTGATCAATCGACGGATGCGGGGTGCCTTCAGGATAGGGCTCGTTCATTAAGCCCTTATAAGTGTCCTGTCAGAAGGTCAACAATTAAATAGTTAAAAATAAATAAATAAAATGCTAAAAAAGGTCGTCACAATTTATAAACATATTAGTATAAAGTTAACTTATTACCACTATCTGAACAGCATCAGGCAGACCATCACGGGTGGCCACATACACATCCAACCAATTGATAGGTTGACCTTGAGACTCAGACTCCTATAGTTCATGTTTTCATATTAATATGTAAACATATGATATTTTAGTTACAAAACATGATTGTAAGCATAAAAACAAATAACTAGGCCAATAAGCTTGCTATACATACGTACCCTAGCAGCAATATGCTGCAGCTGTGATATACTGCCACCCTTGTACGTGCCTTTTGCCTTTTCGCCTTTAGATACACCTGAGGATCTGTTCGAGGCGGCAGTCTTGCGTCTCTTAACCCAACTCTCAGCTCTCCACTGGTCATACATCTGCACCCATATGGGATGTGCGCACCACCAGGGACTATGCTCATGCATATACTGCTCACCCTGTCTTGGATGGTCAATCTCAGTATTGTGCAGGGCTTTTTGTCATTCCTTGTTCAGATTATCTTTAGTTCGGATGGCGCATTTCTGCCAGAATAGTGTCTAAATAACTGATGCATGTGCGTCGTCCCATCTTTACCGCTTCTGCAAATAAAATAACAATAATAATATTAAAACTGTTATAATTAAACCATAATCTAACATTAATAAACAATATTATTTGATTAACTATGTATTATCTATCAGAGTGATAAAAAAATATACCTAAAATTCAGCCCAAACTGCATCCTTATGGGCGAGAGGTGTGCTCACCCATGTAATCACCAGCGTGAAGCGATTACGTAAGCATAATTATGAAATGCACTTCACAATTTTACTATCTTGAAAATCACTACAATATACAATAATTTACAGTCATATATATTTATAATGATGGAAATATTAAACCCTTATATATACACAATGTTTAACTTACGTGCTTTCTGGAGGAGGACGGATCTGTATAAGAATGTGATCATCCGGATTAGCCGGGGTCTTCGGCACATGATTAGGGCCCCGACCCAACCCGCGCTTTCGTCTTGCGAGTTGAAAGACATCTATAAATAAAAAATTTAGGATGTTAGTATGAGTTATAAATGAAAGGTACATAAAAATGTCAAGGATATAGAGAACATGTACATATGTAATTGTATGTAATACAATTAAAACTAAACATATATTTTATAGAAAATGACAATAATGACAATTAATTGTATGAAATAATTAACTACGACAACTATAAATGAAAGGTACATAAACATGTTAAGGATATAAATAACATTCCTATATGTAATTCATTGTAATATAATTAAAACTAAACATACATTTTAATGAAAATCGTTGTCTGAGTCAAAATCATTTTGTACAAGTGTCGGAGATTCATAACCATCTTCTTCTTCAGATTTTGTGTCAGTATTAGTCAATAACTCTTCCTCAGTATCACTGTCATCTGGCACAATAACTGTCTCGGGATCTAATTCATCAGGTTCATCTCCATCCTCTAACTGGATTACATCATTGTTGTCCTCTATATTTATTATAGGAGGTCTATGAAGCATCTCCTCTTGGTAGAAATCCCCGTCTATTACTTGGACATGACTACGCGCGGGAGTATGAATTACAACTTGCTAATCTGTAGGCGGTCTATCCCTTTTCCTAACAGGACTAGGAGTGTAGTATACTTGTACTGTTTGAGTTGCTAAAACAAACGGTTCGTTGGAGTAAGCCGACCTATGGAGGTCAATATCGGCGATTCCATATGCATCGAACAAGTATCCTTTTACGAATCAAACCAGCGACACTTGAACAAGTTAATATGACCCCGTGACGTGCGTGCCCTTATCGACAACTCTACAATTTCCTCCATCTCCCCATAAAAGGCACGACCCAAGCTCATTGTAACAATCTCCTTGGACACACGCTCCGAGTTCGTGGTTCTTTTCTGGCGCCCGTATCTTGGTTGTATGAAATTCACAACCATTTATTTTGTAACCATTGGGCCGACTTGGTCCCTATCTGGTCCCATAGCTAGGACTTGTACATTAGCCTGAATCGTTGATCGCTTAGTCAAAGCCTACAAAAACTCCATCTTATTAAATGAAGTCATAGTTAATATGGAGTATATATATATATATATAGTGTTAAGAAATTGAACTTACTTTGTCCTTTAGCGAAAGTGCAAATTTTTATCACGATTGATTTGAATATCTTTATCGATTATCTTGGGATGCTTTACTTTTAACTTTCGTCATCGTCGTACAATCTATACCATGTTATAAACATTAACATATTGGAATAAATTTTCAACTTAAAAGATAAATTATCAAGTTTACATGTGTACCTCACAAATTAAATCGATCTCCTCCATGATTGAGAAGAATGTAAGTATATGTGCGACTGTAATTCTTGCTCATAGAGGAATATGTGCTTCCCTTTTCCATAAGCGCGACCCGATAGACCAAATAAAGAGAGCCGACCATTTAGTTCAACATTTCCCCCATCATCATGTCTCGATACTCGATTGACCTTTGTCGAAGACTTAAATGCAGAAAATAATGCGAGACAAATGTAGATATCTCATCGAAACTGTATGCCTCACATATCGACCCCTCGACATAAGCTCTATTCTTCACCTTCCTCTTAAGGTTTCCCATCACCCTCTCGAAAGGGTACATCCATCTATATTGAAATGGACCCCCAACACGAGCTTCATAGGGAAGATGGATTTGCAAATGCTCCATGGAGTCAAAAAAAACCAGGTGGGAATATTTTTTTTAGTTTACACGTGATCTCTATGATGTTCTTCTCAAGTACAGACATGTCCTTCTCATTTAATGATTTTGAACATAAGTCTTTGAAGAAACGACTAAGATCCGTCAAAGCATCCCATATTGGTTTATCAAGCTGATCCCGAAATGCTATAGGCATGAGTCTCTCCATGAACACATGACAGTCATGACTCTTCATCCCTTGCAATTTCCCACCCGTAACACACCTTGCAATGTTTGATGCATATCCATCTGGTAGTTTTAGAGACTTAACCCATTTGCACACATCTTCAACTTGCTTTTTGGACAATGTGTACCTTGCATGCGGTTTGATAATCTTACCATTAGGAGATTCATAAAGTTCTAATCTAGGACGCTTACAAATATCTTTCATGTCCAAACGTGCCTTATCATTATCTTTTGTCTTCCCCGTAACATTCATCACGGTGTTAAACACATTGTCAAACACATTCTTCTCAATATGCATCACATCTAAATTATGTCGAATCAAATTTGTAGACCAATAAGGCAATTCCCAAAAGATGCTTCTCCAAACATAGTTATGAGATTCTCAAATCCCATTGATTATGTTTGTGGCATCAATCTTACCAAATGGGATAACCGACAATCTTATCACACGATCTCGCATCTTCGTTCCCAACAATCACGGTGCAGGCATATCATTGTCTACTTTTCCTTTCCTGAAGTGTTCTCTATTTCTTCGAAACGAGTTATCTACTGGCAAGAACCGACGATGACAGTCAAACCAGCAAGGCTTTCGACCTTTTGATAAATTGAAAGACTTTGTATGCTCCATACAATATGACAAGCCAACTTCCCGTGTGTACTCCATCCAGCTAACATACCATAAGCTGGGAAGTCACTTATAGTCCACATAACTTGCATTTGCCTTACAAGGTTGAAATTTGTTTTCGTTGCAACATCCCAAGTCATACTCCATCCTTACACAATACCTTCAACTCGTCTATAAGAGGTCTCAAGTAAACATCTAAGTTCTTTCCGGGACTCTTAGGACCGGGAACCCACGAGTGAAAAAGAAACAAGTATGGTATGTTCATACACATCCAAAGAAGAAAGTTATGCGGAGTAACAATCACGAGCCAACATGAGTATGCGGAGCAATTTGAGTGGCTAAACGGATTAAAACCATCGATTGGACAATCCAAGCCTCACATTTCTAGGCTCCAATGCAAACCAGGGATGTGCTAAGTTGAAATCTTTCCAAGCCTGCCCATCTGCGGGATGATTTAATTGTGACGCCCCCAAAATAGGTATACATCACCTATTCTGAGTCGCCAAATACATGGTATAGAATACAAATACAATCTTTAATATACAACAAGAGAGCTGTGAGTTTTAATACAAATATTATCTTCTAGACAATATCCACTCTCAAAATAAGTCCTCATTATATTTATTGTCACACTATTTAACAGAATAGTGAGGACTACTAATGCTATCATCTGGACCGTCACTCCATTCCCCGACTAGTCCCGGCTACGTTCTCATTTCCTAAAGAGAACAGTGAAAGAAAGGGTGAGCTCAACTAGCCCAATAAGAAATACTATAACTAAGATAATGCAGAATAAATTATCATTAGTCTTGATAGTGTTAAAAGGCGATAAAATACAATAGACATCAAGTTTAGCTGCAATGGAACATCTGATCCATTAAAAGAGTCAAGTAGAGAATAAAATCTACTATCTTTTATGATTTAAAAGGTTTTTATCACTTTTATCATTGGGACTCGACAATAAATAATCCACATCATCCTTGCACTCTGACCAATGATATTCATTAGTATCATAACCACAAATTATCCATACACTACGGGCCAAGGATATTTGTGTATTCATCAATAGTCATGATCATGCCAACAATCATCCATCAATGCACTACGGGCCAATGAGAACTTTTACCACATCATTTGTAACATTACGGTCATGATTACACCGAATAATCCCTGATCATAATCATACCAAGTCCATCTATGCACTACAGGCCACATATGACTTTCAACAAAATATAAATATGAGGATGATGACAATGATATAAGAATTCAATAAATCAAGTTCAAGAATTAATTTATTCAGGAACTAATAACGTCCAAATTGTCAACATGATACTTCTTTGTAAAGTAAAATTCAAGAATGCTCAGAAGAATATTTCCACGAAAAGATATTGGATGAAGCACAAATATCAAGGATATTCCACTAATTTCATGGAGTATAGAAGTTAAAACTTTAACCAACTGAGTATAATAAAGAATGGAATAACAAAAGAAATCACCATGCATGCGGTACTTCGCATAGACAGGTTATTCCAACAGAATAATAAATAACGGAACCGAATCGGTAAATTACACATACGAGCGATGTTCCAATGAGAATAATAAAGAATGGAATAACAATGTAAATCACCATGCATACGGTGATTACTTGCATGACGAGTTATTCCAGCAGAATAATAAATAACAAAACGGTCCGGCGTAAACGCGCACGACGGATATTCAATGAGAATAATAAAGAAAGCGGAACGAACCAGTCGTAAAACGCATGCAGAAGATATTCCAATGAGAATAATAAAAGGCGAAACCAGGTCCGACGTAAAAGCGCAAACAAATGATATTCCAACGAATAATAAAGAATGGAATAACAACAAAATTTCACCATGTATATACGGTACTTTGCATAGACAAAGTTATTCAACGAGAATAATAAATAATGGAATAACGAAGTTCTCTTCATGAATATGAAAAAATAATACCCCTTACCTTATAAAGAAGAAAGCTGGATATAGAAGTAGTGAAGTAGCGAATGCTTTTCTTCTTTCTCTATAGTTTTCTCTCTAGAGTTTCAAATGAATTCGTAAGAAATAATGAAGGAATGAGCTTATTTATAGAAGAATGGATTTGAATAGTAACCAATCCATGAACGGTCCAGTTGATTTACTTTAAGCGGGACATTCCAGTTGGTTTAAAATAAAATATAATATATTCTATTGATAATCTAATAAAACGAATAACTTTATAAAAGTATTACATTTTTATATAAAAAGATTTTACTATGCAAACACTATGCGAGGCACTATGCAAACACTATGCATAATAAAATATAATATATTCTAATTATTTTCTAATAAAATGATAACTTTATAAAAGTATTCTATTTTATATAAAAAGATTTTACTATTAGCCTAATAAAAAACGAATAACTTTATAAAAGTATTACATTTTTTATATAAAAGCTTTTCATTTTATTACATTAATAATACTAATAAAACAAAACTTCATCATCATTATTATTATTCACACTATTAATCGACGAAAGTCATTCCAGGAAAGAGGGGCTTTCCAATAAGGATTTCTCCTATTGTCGCTAAATTAGGTGACCAAACCTCTCCTTGGCGAGAACTTCTGAGACATCGTTAATATTGTAAATAATAATATTAATAACTTCGTCATCTCAATTATAAAATATCAACAATAATTGAATCAATTAATGTGAGATACTATGCAACAATTACTGAAGCAATAAATGAACAAAACTGAGTGACTTCTCACGTAAGCATCAATAATCAATACCGTGTGCTACTATACAACCACGCGTATTCCTGCACTTTTAACACCGGGTGTTTCAAGAGTTAACGGTAAAACTTCCGCCGTTATTTTTATAAAAAATATTTTTTTCGTTTTCTCAATCCGACAATAATTATGTTGTGGGGTCCACCAATGATTGTGCCGTCGTACGAATATTCCCTGTTAAAATGAATATTCCCCGACCAATCGAATATTATATAACAACTTGCGTACTTTGCAAAATTTATAAATATTACCCACAACTATAACATTATATCAAATTTATTCCATAATATTCAAAAATGATATTTATAGAAAATTCATTTTTATTTATAAAAGTTGGGGTCTTACAATCTCTCCTTCTTATGAATTTTCATCCTCGAAATTAGGGTACGTACCTGGTATGTCGAAGAGGTAAGGATACCTTGATTTCATTTCAGATTCTAACTCCCAGGTCATTTCCTCAACATCGTGGTTCCTCCATAAAACTTTGACTTGAGGTATAACCTTGGAGCGTAGAATATGTTACTTCTTATCCAAGATTTGAACAGGAACCTCTTCATACGTTAAATCTTCTGCTATTTCATCCGGTTCTAACTCAATAATGTGGTTCGGGTCTTTCACATATTTACGTAACATGGATATATGAAAAACGTTATGAACATGAGACATACTTGGCGGTAAAGCAAGTCTATAGGCTACAGTCCCTACTCGATCGAGGATTAAAAATGGGCCAATGAATCGAGGATTGAGCTTTCCTCTCTTTCCAAATCTCGTAACTCCTTTCCATGGAGCAACACGTAACAATACATGATCTCCAATATCGAATTCCACGTCCTTTCGATGATGATCAGCCTAACTCTTTTGTTTGTCTTGTGAGGTTTTTATCGTTGTTGGGATCGTTTGTATCTTTTCCGTAGTCATACGTACTAACTCCGGTCCCAACAACGTTGCTTCACCCACCTCATCCCAGCATACTGGAGAACGACACTTTCTTCCATACAACGCTTCGAATGGAGCCATGCCAATACTTGTTTGATAACTGTTGTTGTAGGAAAACTCCACCAATGGTAAGAACTTGTCCCAACTTCCCTTGAAGTCAAGGACACAGAGTCTTAATAAATCTTCAAGAGTTTGAATAGTCCTCTCTGATTGTCCATCCGTCTGAGGATGATATGTCGAACTAAATTGTAAATCCGTGCCCATAGCTTTTTGCAAACTAACCCAAAATCATGAAGTGAATCTTGGGTCTCGATCAGAAACTATGGATACTGGCATACCATGCAATCTTACAACCTCATTTATGTACATACGAGCAAGATGTTCAAGTGTATAAGTTTCTCGTATAGGTAAGAAATGAGCAGACTTGGTCAATCTATCAACAATGACCCAAATTGCATCTATGCCTTGAGAAACCTTGGGAAGACCAGTAACGAAAATCCATGGTAATGTGCTCCCACTTCCATTCTGGAATTTCAAGTGGTTGCAATGGACCTTTTGGTACTTGATGCTCTGCCTTGAATCGTTGACAAGTTAAACACCTTGAGATAAACAGCGCTATCTCCCTCTTCATATTGCCCCACCAAAATGTATGTCACAGATCAAGATACATTTTGGTACTCCCAGGATGGATTGCAAATGGTGTGTTGTGCGCCTCCATCAAGATTTTATACTTTAAATCAAGGTCGTTAGGAACACAAAGTCTGGAGTTCACTCGAAGTATTTTTTCTTCATCGATTCTTGCTTCCGGCATAGCACCTTCTTGCACTTTCTTCCTCATACGCATTAGCTCTAGGTCTGTAATTTGAGCAGCTTTAACTTTATCGAATAAAGTCGGTTCTACTCGTATATTCGCCATCATTGCGTGGGTCCCTAGAGTCTTTATCTCTATCTTCATCCTTTGCAAGTCATACAAAATGGGCCTTTACGTTGACAATATCGCTTTTCGTGCCGCATATGATCTTACCTCAATGCGTACGGCTACCATGTTAAAGCTTTTCGAGGATGGTATTGGATGGTATGATCATAATCTTTCAATGAGTTCAAGCCAACGTCATCATCGCATGTTGAGTTCCTTTTAAGTGAAGAAATATTTGAGGCTTTTTATGATCCGTAAAGATCTCCACTTTCTCCCCATACAAGTAATGCCTCCAAATTTTAAGTCATGAAGACAATGACTACCAACTCTAGATCACGGTAGGATAATTCCTCTCATATTCTTTGAGTTGTCGAGAGCATAGGCCATGACTTTCCCATGTTGCATGAGAACACATCCTAACCTTTTGCCCGAAGCATCATCAGAGATGACAAATCCTCCGAGGCGCGATGGTATTGTCGAGCAGATCTTTGAAATGAGTCTCCTCTTGAGTTCTTGAAAACTCTTCTCGCATTCCTCACTCCAACCGAATTTTGTATCTTTCCGAGTCACCTAAGTTAAGGGAGTAGCGATTCCAGAAAACCCTTCTACGAATCTCCGATAATAACCAAATTAAGCCGAGAAAGCTACGTGCTTGATCATCGATTTAGGTTGCTCCCAGCTTTGAATAGCTTCAATCTTTGCTGGGTCAACAGATATTCCACGACTTGATACCACGTGCCCAAGGAATGCTACTTCCTCAAGCCAGAACTCGCATTTCTTCAACTTGGCATAATATTCACGAAGCTTTTGGAGTATCAGCCTCAAGTGTTGCTTATGATCTTCACGACTTTTGGAATAAATAAGGATGTCATCAATAAAGACGACCACAAAGTGATCCAAATATTCCTTGAATACTCGGTTCATCATATCCATGAAGGCAACATGAGCATTAGTCAATCCAAAAGACATGACTAGGAATTCATAATGCCCGTACCGAGTTCTGAAAACCGTCTTTGGAATGTCATCGGTTCTAATCTTCAATTGTTGATATCCGGAACGAAGATCAATCTTTGAAAAGAATTTGGCGTCTTGCAACTGGTCAAACAGGTCATCAATACGTGGCAATGGGTACCTATTTTTGATGGTGACATGATTCAACTCCCGATAATCAATACAAAGTCGCATACTCCCATCTTTCTTCTTCACGAATAGAATAGGAGCACCCCAAGGAGAAGTACTAGGACGAATAAAGTCAATGTCTAACAATTCATGCAGTTGGGTCTTTAACTCCTGAAGTTCAATAGGAGCCATTCGATATGGGGCTTTGGAAATGGATTTTGTACCGGGTTCAAGGTCGATACAAAATTAAACTGCATGGGTACTTGTACCTGCCAAACTGGCACCTCCCTTGGTGATTTGGGGTTGAACTTTAATTGCCAAAATTTTACGTGATATGGATGGAATTTTCAACTTCTCAAAAAGTGACATTTGTAGTAATTAAGTTCTTCAACTTTTAACGACAAATGGAGTCTGCATGATAAATCTGACGATTAATTTTTTTTGATGTTCATAGAAATTAGGGAATTTCTCCTCAACTTAAATGAATTAATGAACAAAACTTTAGCTCCGCTCCCAACAACTTGAGGTCAACCATGTGTTCATCATTCAATTTTAAAAACCCGTTTTACTTTACTCTTACCATTCTCACTCAGTGTTTGCAACGTCTGAAAAGAAATCGATTGCATAACCTCCGAAACTGATGTATATATAGAAAAAGAGCAAATATAGTACACAGTCAACTGTTGTGATCAATACAGAGATTCAAGTTACATTTGAGAGGAGTGTTGTGACGTCCCCAAAATAGGTCCACACGACCCATTCTGAGTCGCAAGATATCACTCTATAAAAATCAAATACAAAATTCATTTATACAGCTGTTGAACTGTCGTGCAGAGTACGACAATACATAAGTTGTGAGTTTTAATACAATATTATCTCGTAGGCAGTATCCAAACTCAAATTGTTACAATGCCATATAAAATACAGCAGCAAATATTTTAAGACCCCAAAGAAGAACGAGAAGATTACTATCATATTCATTCTAATGAGGTGCACTTTTGACGCTTTCAAAGTCGGGTTCTCATCACCCTATTGTTGTTCGCCAAAATCAATTATTAAGTGACGTATAAAATACGACACACACATCTTAGGTCCTCAATACAATTATCTGTTGCATGTCATGCCGTTTTATAATGTATTGAGAAATTTTGACAGTCTCGGACCATCACACTATTTCTCTGTTATCCCCGCTCGACCTAGCTACACTCTTATTACCAAGAAAGGAATTGTGAAGCAAAAGAGAGCACAAATAGCCCAAGAAAGAATATCATGACTAAAGATAATTAAATTATCAATAGCCTTCATCAATAATAAATCAAAGATTTAGAACATATGGTAGATGATAAAACTTTTCAACCATAGTTGCGTGAACGAAGCAATCCATTAGAAGAGTCAAATAATTCATCGTGTCTATTATCTTCTCCATGTTAAAAGTCCACCAATAATGTTTTATCCCTGTAACATCAATCAACAAATCCTGTCCACAATTATATGAATAACTCATAATCATAATTGTGATTTTAAATCGTTGAGACTCAGCTTAATAAATAATCCACATCATCGAATCATCCCTGTACTACGGCCAAGGATATTCAAGTAATCATCAATGGTCATGATTATACCAAATAATCCCTGGTTATAATCATACCAATAATTGTCCATCAATGCATTACGGGCCAATGAGGACTTTTACCACATCATCTATAACATTACAGGTCATGATTATACCGAATGATCCCTGGTCATAATCATACCAATAAACAGTTCATCTATGTACATAAGCCAAAGACACTCATCAATAAATAGTTCATCTTTGCACGTAAGCCAAAGATATACAACTGTAAAACCAATAATCAACAGTCCATCTTTGTATGTAAGCCAAAGATATACAACTGTAAAACCAATAATCAACAATCCATCTTTGCACGTAAGCCAAAGATATTCAACTGTAAAACCAATAATTAACAGTCCATCTTTGCATGTAAGCCAAAGATGACTTTCATCATAATATAAGCATGAGAATGATGACAATAATATAAGCATTAATCAAACGAAAAAAAGGATAAATATTAAAGACTTTAAATTTATCCAAATATTATCAATCACTTAATAAACTCATAATCTAATATTATTAATATTATAACAATATTTTAATCACTTCTTAAACTTATAAACAATTTATTTCAATTGTTTACACTTTACCAAATAATACATTTAATCATTCAAAAATGCCATACTCATAAGATTTCATCACCAATGATAAAATCCCTCATAAAAAATCTGCATATACCCTATATAGGATTCCCAAGCCATAAAATCCTATTTTCCAATTTTGTTACTTCAAATAACATATTTAATTCATTTACTCATAACTAGTTCATTTTCATGAAAAATACCAAATCAGGTCCCAAAAATATTTCTTTTCTCGGGATTTAATGAGAATATAGTCCCATATTGAACATATATTTTTCTCTAATTTTTAAAATTCATTTACTATTTTTCATATAGCCAAAATCTTTTAATATTTAGACATTTATCATAAATTGTACTTTTGTCCAAAAATTCAAAAATTTGAGGTGGTATACTCCTCGTTATATACATGTACTCTCAATAAAAATTTTACCAATTTTGGAGTTAACCACAAGGAGTTATAAGGGTTTACTTTTAAAATAGTCTTTTCCCATAAAATCCATAACTCTTAATCTATACATCCAAAAATCGCCATCTTTGGACACAATATAGAAAACTCATCAAATTATCATTTCAAATTTTTCCAGAATTTTTGAGGGTCAGAAAAATTATGAAACTGCAAATGGATTTTCACCCGCCATGCAATAATCCACGTAGACAGATCATTTCCACAATTTAATAAAGAATGAATACGAAGGATCATTCACCATGCATGTGGTAATCCACATGAATGTGTTATTCCAATGAAATAATAAAAAATGGAATAACAGAAGAATTCACCATTCATGTGATAGACCGCACAGACAGGTTATTCCAACATAATAATAAATAATGGAACCAGGTCATGCGTAATCCGCATAGACAGGATATTCCAACAGAATAATAAAGAATGGAACCAGGTCATGCGTAATCTGCATAGACAAGATATTCTAACAGAATAATAAAGAATGGAATAATAACAGAATTCACCGTGCATGCGATGAGACCGCATGCATAAAAGTTATTCCAATGTAATAATAAAGAATGGAACTAGGTCATATGTAATCCACACAAACATGATATTCCAAATGTAATAATAAAGAATGGAATAATGTAAGAATTTCACCATGTATGAGGTACTTGCATGACAGTTATTTCAACATAATAATAAAGAATGGAATAACGGAAGAATTTCACCATGTATGCAATGCTTCAGATATACAAAAGTTATTCCAATGTAATAATAAAGAATGAAATAACAGAGGAATTTCACCATGTATGCGGTACTTCGCATAGACAGGTTATTCCAACAGAATAATAAGGAATGGAATAACAATAGCTCTTTTAATGAATACGAAAGAAATAATACCCCTTACTATAATAATAATATCCCTTACCTTAGAAGAAGACTGGATACTGGAATAGTGAGGTAGCAGACTTCTCTCTTTCTTTCTCTCTATAATTTCTCTCTATAATAATTGCTCTATAACTTTAGTGAATTGGTGAGAAATGAAGGAAGAATGAGCTTCTATTTATAGGAAAATATAGTTTCGATAATTGCACGCTTTGGGGGTTTGAAAATATTACAAGATAATACCTTCCTCTTTTCTTCATTTTTAATTTAGTCCTGCAAGTATTATCAAACTTGCACCACCTCCCCTAATAGTAAATAATGTGAATCAATAGTTCAATCATGTGAATCAATAGTTATAATCATGTGAAAATACGAATTACAGTATAGTACCTTTAACTATACCTCTATTTTAACTTAGTCATGCAAGTATTATCAATCTTGCACCACCTCCCCTAATAGTACAAGAATGTGAATCAATAGTACACACATGTGAACAAATAGTTATAATTATGTGAATTAATAGCAAC
This sequence comes from Panax ginseng, assembly GCA_020205605.1. Taxonomy (NCBI): domain Eukaryota; kingdom Viridiplantae; phylum Streptophyta; class Magnoliopsida; order Apiales; family Araliaceae; genus Panax; species Panax ginseng. Next base: position 83,093,046 of record CM035139.1, on the reverse strand, counting down.
TAATTACTCATTTATCCGGTTAAATACCCGATTGGTCAATATAACCTCCAGACATCAATTATTATCGAAATAAATGTCAATTTCCACTAACACTAACAATCCCAACACAATGGAAATATTTTTCTCAAAAATTTCATTTTTGAAATTTCGAAGTTTGACTTTTTCCGAAAAAGTCAACGTTGACAAATTTTGTGTTTATAGTTTATTTCTACTAATTTCATCGTTCCGGACTCAAATATCACGTCCGCGTCTCCAAATTCAATTCTGAACTCAAATTCAATTTTTAATAACATTCATCATTAATATTATAACTCACAATATTTAACAACCAGGTCGTTCCCAGGAAAGAGGGGGCTTTCCGATAAGGATTTCTCCTTATTGGTGCGTAATTAGGTGACCAAACCTCTCCTTGATAAAACTTTTAGACATTATCAATATTGCAAATAATAATATGAATAAATTTGTCGTCTCAATTATTAATTTAATAATATATAAAATATTATGCAGATGATACTGTGGCAATAATTGAATCAATAATATGAGAGATATGATGCATCAATTATTGTAGCAATAATTGAGTATATCTGAGTGACTTCTCACATAAGCATCAATAATCAATACTGCTATTATTCTTATGCAAGCGGTAGCGACATCGCATTTTTTTACTACCAGTTATTTTATGAAAACTTGCTTAATTTGAAAAATTTTCACATATCACCCTTAATTTTAAACTTTTATCAATTTAACTATTTACCAAAATAGAAAAATTGAATACTTTTATTTCATAAAATTCGGGATCTCACAAGTGTGGATGCATATAAGATATCAAAATTTAAATTATCGATCTGTACCAATTATTGACAAGTAACTGTAACAAATGTTTTTTTTTCTTTCAAAAACTTGATACGGTTCACTTACATAATGTCTTGAATAGAAAAAGGGAAGAGTATAAAAAATGATTTGTCCACAAGTTGAGATCACTTACTTTGCTATTAGCCTAAAAGTAATAGTCACATACTTAGAGTGTAATGCACAAACTGGTAAAATCTCAACACTACCCCCTACAATGTATATTCATTTGTTTTTTTGTGTAAAATTTGATCATCGCACAATAATCTACCATCTTCTTATTATAATTTATTTTATTAATTATATGTACACATTTATTATTAAAAAACTGAATAATCCCGCCGCAACGCGCGGGTTTGTATCTAGTTATTATTTTAAGTAGGAGTGACTAGACAGTAGACACTAGTGAGCAAGGTTTTTTATTAGGTTTTCGATTAAACCGAATAACCCAAAAGTAAAATCCGAACAAATTAACCGAAACCCGTAAACAATTTTGGATATAACCGAAATGGTAAAAATAACCGAATTATCAGGAAATTTTGGTTAAATTATTTCGGTTCGGTTCGATAATTCGATTATACCCATTTTTTGCTCAGCCCTACTTGGCAGGACAGAAATGAGAATGGGCTGAGCCTTTTCCCAAATTAAACGCCCACTTTTCAAATTAAACAATCTCCCTAATATACCCCTATTAAATTAATATCTCCCTCTCATTCTCTCTCCTCTTCATAAATAATTAAATATATTCAATTTTCAATACTAAATACTCTTCTTAATATTTTTTCCAAGGTGTGAAGTCTTTAACAGTTTTTCTTTCCAATAAATCTAGATACTCTCTCCCTCACATAATATATCACGTTTTATAATTGTCTATAAGAATTAAAAAAACTAATTCTACAATTTTGTCTGAAAGATAAAATTAAGGAAAATTTTATTGTAGTTGACACGTTTTACTTATTACATCATTAAACTTTTAAAAATTCAAATTACCCCGTTGAATTAATTAAAATTTTGAAATTATATCATTCAATTAATAAGATTGGACGTCTATCAAATTGGCTCAGATTTCTTTCTAAAAAAATATAGGAAAATCCCACTATACTCGACAATTTTTACTTATTACACCGTTAAACTTTTAAAAATTGAAAATACCCCATTGAACTAATTTAAAATTATACCATTTCGTTAATAAGATTAAATGTGTGACGCCCCAAAATAGGTCCACACAACCCATTTGAGTCGCCAAAATGCATACTACAAAATCCAAATACAAACTTCCCTATTTACAACTATTAAACTGTCGTGCAAAATACGACCACATATACGTTGTGAGTTTCAATACAAATATTATACCATATATAATACGAAAATATTCAAAATCAAATTAAGTACTCGTTACATTTATTATCACACTATTTCACAACATAGTGAATACTTCTATAATAACTATCTCAAATCACAACTATACTTTCATTACCTGAGAAGAACAATGGAACACAAAGAAAAAGGGTGATCTCAAATAGCCCAATAAAGAATATTATGACTAAGATAATTAAGAATAAATTATTCTTAGTCTTCAGCAGTGATAAATAAGATAAAATATAGTAGATAACAAGTTTTAGATCAACAACTGTAGCAGAAATATCAATTCATTAGAAGAGTCAAGTAGAGAATGATGTCTACTATCTTCTATGATTTATGAATCCATCATCAATATTTTATCTCTATAACAACAATCAAAAGTTCTTATTCATAATCTTTGCACTACGGGCCAAATATATTCATTTTTAACACCAGTGGTCATGATCATGCCAAACACCTATCCATCTATGCACTATGGGCCAAAGAGGACTTTTCGCCACGTATCCTTGCTACACATGCTAAAGATACCAAACAATCATATTATTTATGCACTATGGGCCAAAAATAGTAAGTTATAACACCAATGGTCATGACAATCAACAATCCATTTTTGCACTACAGACCAAAGATAACTTTCACCATAATTTAAGTGTGAGGATTGTGACAATGATATAAAGAATGAATCAAGTGAGATCAAGGACAAATATTAGAGATTTGTAATTTAATTTATCCAAGTTTAAGAATGTCCAAATTATCAACATGATAACCAATTGTGGAGTAAAATTCAAGAATGACATTTAAAATTCATATTTCAAAGATAAGTTGGATAAGGAAAAGAAACTAAATTTTGTTTTGAATAGTACTCCAACATGAATAGTACCCGGATGAATAGTACTCTGGTATGAATAGTACCCGACATGAAAAGATTAAAATTTAATAAGAAAATTCTAACAAATATTCCAATAAAATGATATTAGATGAAACACAAAACTCAAGAAATTTGTAAACATTTCAGGAATTATAAAAGCAATACTTACCATAGTAAGTTTAGATTTAGGAATATGAAATGAAATAATATCACTTACATAATATGGAATATGAAAAAAAATGATATCATTTATGAGTATGGAAGGAAACAATATCATTTATGAGTTTTGAAAATAACATCATTTACCTCAATTAGCAAGTGACTGAATATTGCTCTCTATGAAGTTTATCAACATAAACAATTGGTGCTCCAAAACTTAGGATAACCTTAGCACTTTGAGACACTTAAACTAATGATTTAGAGAGTGAAAGGAAGGATGAGCAAGAGAGTTATGAAAATTCTTCTACTTAACCCTCTATTTATAGCAAAAATTTTAACACTATTCAAAACACATTTTAGAACTATTCTAAACACATTTTAGATGTAAGACCCCAAATTTTATAAATAAAGATTTAATTTTTTGAAATATTTTTTTTTAATATTAAGGTGTGGATTTGATATAATATTATAGTTGTGGGTAATATTTATAAATTTTGCAAAGTATGCAAGTTGTCATAAAATATTCAATTGGTCGGAAAATATTCGTTTTATCAGGGAATATTCGTACGATGGCACAATCATTGGTGGATCCCACAATAGAATTACTATCGGAATGAGAAAACGACATAAATATCTTTTTAAAAAAATAACGGCGAAAGTTTTACAATTAAACTGTTGAAATACCTGGTGGTAAAAGGACAGTAATACGCGTGGTTGCATAGTAGCACACATTATTGTACAGTATCTTTGATGATTGATGCTTACGTGAGAAGTCACTCATTTATTCTCAATTATTGCCACAGTAATTACCGTATAATATCTCTCATATTATTGATTTAATTATTGTCACAGTATCATCTGCATAATATTTTATATTATTAAATCAATAATTGAGACAATAAAATTATTCATATTATTATTTGCATTATTGACGATGTCAAAAAGTTCTGTCGAGTAAAGGAGTTTGGTCACCTAATTACGCGCCAATAGGGAGAAATCCTTACCGGAAGGTCCCCTCTTTCTTGGGAATGATCTGGTTGTTAAATATTATGAGTTATAATATTAATGATAAATAAGTTCGTGTTGAATAAATATGAAATTCATATTTTTATTGTGTTGGGATTATTAGTGTTAGTGGAAATCAACATTTATTTCTATAATAATTGATTTCTAGAGGTTAAATTGACCAATCGGGTAATTAATCAGATAAATGAGCAATTAATTTCTATTAGTTCACATGCATATAACTATTTGTTCACATGAATGGAACTATTAATTCACATGCATGTTCTATTAATTCATATGTATGTACTATTAGGGGAGGTGGTGCAAGTTTGATAATACTTGTAGGACTAAATTAAAAATAGAGAAAAAGATGAATGTACTATACTGTAATAATTCGAGCCCCTAAACGTGCAATTATCAAAACTATGTTTTCCTATAAATTGAAGCTCATTCTTCTTTCATTCTCACCAATTCACTAAGACTCTCACGTGCAATTATAGAGAGATAAGCTATAGAGAGAAAGAAGAGGAGTATTCTGCTACTTCACAATTGCAATATCCAACCTTCTACTAAGGTAAGGGGTATTATTTCTTTTGTATTCGTAAGGGATATTATTTTTGTTCAATATCCGTGTGAAATAATATTTTCTTCCATATTCTGTAGTATGTAAGTAATATTATTTCATTTCGTATTCCAAATTCTACACTCATTTGGTTAAAGTATTGCTTTTATACTCTGTGAAATTAGTAGAATATCCTTGAAATTTGCGCTTCATCTAGTATCGTTTCACAAGAATATTTTCTGAATATTCTTGTTAAATTTTAAACTTTTCATGCCGGAGTACTATTCAGGGGTACTATTCATTTATACGGCACTATTCATACGTACGGTACTATTCACAGAGTACTATTCATTGACATTATTCATAAATACGGTACTATTCATAAATACAATACTATTCACGAATTACTATTCACAGGGTACTATTCAAAAGTACTATTCACGAAGTACTATTAATAAAGTACTATTCCTGAAGTACTATTCATGGGGTACTATTCACCCAGAGTATTATTCATGATAAAAATTAATTTCTTTTCGGTCCAAATCATTTTTGATACAATATTATTCTTTAATTTTACTCCACAAAGCAGTATCATGTTGACAATTTGGATATTAATGAATTCTGGATAAATTAAATTATAAATCTTTAAAAGTTTTCCTTGCTTTCATTTAATTGAATTATTATATCATTGTCATCATCCTCATGCTTATATTGTGATAAAATTTATCTTTAGCCGTAGTGCATAGATGGACTGTTGATTGTTATGATTATGACCAGGGATTATTCGATATAATCATAACCCGTAATGTTACAAATGATGTGGTAAAAGTCCTCATTGGCCCGTAGTGCATTGATGGACAGATGTTGGTATGATCATAACTATGCGTTCTCTTCGGCCAAGGGTGCAAAGATGACTTGTTGTTTGGCATAATCATGACCATTGGTGAAAACACGAATATCCTTGGCCCGTAGTGCATGAATAATTCGTGGTCGTGATACTAATGAAAATCCTTGGCCCGTAGTGCATGGATAATTCAGTGATGTGGATTATTTATTAAGTTGAGTCTCAGCGATAAAATTGATGATAAACTTTTAAATCATAGAAGATAGTAGATATCATGCTCTACTTGACTCTTCTAATGGATTGCTTATTCCGCTGTAGTTGTTGATCTAAAACTTGTTGTCTATTGTATTTTATCAGTTGTTATATTGTTGAAGGCTAACGATAATTTATTCTGCATTATCTTAGTCATAATATTTTTTACTGGGCTAGTTGAGCTCACCCTTTTCTTTCATTATTCTCTTCAGGAAATGCGAATATAGCTGGGGCTAGTCGGGGAATGGATTGACGGTCCAGATGGTGGCTATAGTAGTCCTCACTATTCTGTGAAATAGTGTGATAATAATTGTAATAAGATTGAATTTGAGTTTGGATATTGTCTAGGAGATAATATTTGTATTAAAACTCACAGCTTATGTTTTATCATATTATGCATCAGTTGTATAATTAAGTTATAGTTGTATTCTGTACCATGTATTTGACAATTCAGAATGGGTGATGTATACCTATTTTGGGGGCGTCACATTAGAATTATTCTAAGGTAGTGTTTGATTAGGTCTTAATACATCTTAATAGGTTTGGCTCTTAATTGGTCAGAGGCAAAATTTGTTTGGTAAAAAATTTATTGCCTTTTAATCGGTAAGATTCAAAAAAATTTCTAAACCATTCAGAGCCTCCTCTTACCGAGTTTAAGCTTTTTTGGGACAAAAATAACCTCAGCTATATTACAAAATCCCACTTTTGTCCACAATACAATCTGAACCCTATTATCTCTCCCGTTTCCTTCACTTGATCTCCATCGCTTTTTGTCTGCTGCTTCTTCCTTCTTCTCAAATTTATATTACAAAATCCCACGTTTACTTTGAAGCTACAGTGCAATTTCTTTTGATCATTGTTCAAGACTCAATCCTCTCTCTTCAAGATTTTGTTTGCTTAATTGGGGGTTTGTTATGGATTTTTAAACACACTGCAATTATTGGGGGGGGTTTATGACATCCTGCAATTATTTTCTTTATTGGAGGTTTTGTTATGGATTATTACTTCCGGCTTGTTCTTCATTTTTGTGGCATACTAATTTGCTTGGTGTGCTTCATTTACTACCACTTTTGGTTGATAATGTGCCTCTCTTGTTATTCATTTCTTCATTTTTTCACGCATGTGCTTCATTTACTACCACTTCTTCTAATGTTCTTTTTCATTTTTTTTTTCTCCTCCGTGAATGAACCTCATATATATATAATAAAACAAACAAAATGAACTTTAAAGAAATAACAAACAACATTGAGGTGTTGAATTTACAATTCTCTATGCACTTATAAAATATGAAAAACCAACTTCTTTGTAATCATAGTTCTAACTATCAAGGATGCTGCATATATACCATTCATAACATTGAGTCAAATGGATATGATAAACAAAGTATGGAATTAGCTAACCTTTATATATGTATTATGATGTAAACTAAGTTGATTGACTGAATTAGCTAACCTTTATATATGTATATGGAATTAGCAAACCATTATATAAATAGTTTATTCACTCTCTATATCAATTAACATTTTGATAATGGTATTGCAAATAGAATGAAATAGGCTATATGCTCCACAAATGGATGAATAATAGCTGCCCAAAAAATAAATAAAAAATTAAAATATGCACAGTTTTCATAAATAATTAAGGTTGTTGAATCAATTCTCAACTTAGAAAACAAACAAACAAAAAGTAAGTTCTCCATGGTCCTCGTCCCCAATATGAACATCAATTGAATATTCGACAAAGATAGTTTAAATGTGTTCATTTTATGAGTTTGATGTTTAAAATTTGATCTACAAGAATGTTTTTTTTCCTTTTTCTTTTGATGATTTACTTATTTGGTTGCAAACTCATAATATATGATCTTTGTTATATAGTTGAATATTGTAGTCTATAAAGTATAATTTGTTCTTTATTGTTCAAACTATTTAAATGTTTGTTTTTTATTGTTTACACCTTTTATAATTTATCTACTTTAGGTATGGAACAAACCAGTGAAACTCAAAAACCAAAAATGACTAGAGTGAGTTGGAGGAATGAATCACTAGTGAAAACTTTTTTAAGCATATATTAAATGAGGTTGTGGAAAATGGTAGGGAAGGTGCAAGCCTCAAGCCACAATCATGGAGAAAGGTAGGAGAAATACTAAAAGATACCTACAACATGATTGTGGATCAAAAACAAATGAAGAATCATTTTGACTACTTACGAGGAAAATATGGTGCATGGTGCAAACTCAAAAGTAAGACAGGAAATGTATATGACCCGTCAACGAATAGGTTCAACCTTTCTGAAGAGGAATGGCTATAAGAGATAAAGGTGTATTTTTAATATTTTTTACATTTTAAGTTAATTAGTAATAGTCCTTAAAAATATATTATAACATGTTGAACTTATTGTTTGATTCAAACAGGAAAATAAAAAGGTAGAAACGTTGAAGACCTCACCTCTAATCTTTCCCGATCTTTGTATTGCATTATTTGATGGAATCGCGGCAACGGGACTTGATAGTTGGGGTCCTAGTTGTGGAAGAGGTAGGACTAAAGATACACCTTTGGACTTGGAGGTTGTTATTCTTGAGGACATTCCTTTTAGCACTCAAGGTAAAGGGTCTTCTATTCCATCTCTTAATGCATCAACTCCCTGTATGCAATCTCATGCTTCCGCTCTTAGCTTTGAGGGAGAAAGACCAAAGAAAAAAGCTAAGCGTTCATTTAAACAAACCTACAACACTAACCTAGATGAAGAGATGTCCAAGGCCTTAAAACTCATTGTTGAAAAGAATAGTGGACCTTCCGTGAAAGAATGCAAAGATAAGTTGGAAGAACTTGGCTGAGGAGCAGAAAATCCACTACACAAGATAGCTCTTGGAATATTTTGTGAGAAACCAAGATATAGAGAAGTATGGATGACTTTAAAAGAAAATGAGGTTAAAAATTGGGTTATGATTGTTTCATGTAAGTTAGGATATATTGTTTAGTTGTTGGTATTATGTTGGTGGGTATATTTGCGACTAGCTAATTTGATATTTTTTGGTACAAACTTCTTATCTCTTTGGGGATAGCTAATTTGATATTTTTGGGATATAAACTCTTGTATATGCTGGGGCTAATTTGGTAGTTATGGATGTGATATTTGCTATTACTAATTATGGATGTAATATTTGGTATAAATGACTTTGAACTTCTTAAGTTAAATTATGGATGTGATATTTGCTATTACTCTGTTTTCTTTGGTCATTATCTTTTGTATACATTTGTACCACCTGGCTTCTTGTCAAGATAGATTCAGCCTATGATTTTTTCTGACCATTCCAATGAATTTTTTCTTTTATTAATTGTTATAATATATTAAAATTGTTATGTTTTATATAGGTAATATGGATATTGAGGATCAAATTTTATGTTTGATGATTATATATTAGTATTTAAAAAGATGATCTATAAGGAGAATACCAAGGATTATGGATAATACTTCGGCATTGAGCGGACTTGCTTACACATTAGAGTTATTAAATGGATCAAATACACGATTAAGAGAATTGATCGTCTCTCTCGTGATGCATATGTACATCTATGTGAACACTTCAAGGAAAAACAATGGGTACACAATAGTAGACACATAACAGTTAAGGAGAAGATGGAAATATTTTTAACTATTATAGGCCATAATGAACACTTTAGAGTTGTAAAACGCAGATTTCAACGTTCTACCCAAATAATACATAGATATTTTCATGAGGTGTTAAACAGAATGATTGAGTTTTCAAAAGAAATTATAGTTCCTACATTATTTGATCCAAATCCTGATATTCCAGGGAACCATAAAAATTTACGACAAATATTTTCGGTAAGTGGCATATAAATTCTTTTCTTTTTTTTCATTTATTCCATACAATAAAATACTTTGAGATCTTTAAATTTTTTAATGCAGGGTGCAATAGGTTCATTAGATGGTACTCTTGTACATGTAGTTGTTCCTGTTAGTCAACAAACGCGTTATAGAGGAAGAGGAAGAGGTGAATGTTATCAAAATATTTTAGGAATATGTGATTTTAACATGATATTCACATTTATTTGGGCGGATGGGAAGGGATTGCACCACGACTCACGAGTGCTAAAAGAAGTTGCATTTGATCCATCTTCTGGTTTTCCATTTCCTCCCCGTATATATATTATAATTTCTTTTACCATTTCCAATTATTATTTATTTTTGTCATAAAATTTCATCATTCAAGTTATTAATAATAATCATTATTTTTGTCTCAATTACAAATAAATATTATCTTTGTGATCTTCGCATACATAAACACTTCGAGGATATTTATCTCCATATCGCAATACAAGTATTGGTTAATGATTTTCGACGCAGACACGCTTTGAATAAAGAGAAAAAATTCAACCATGCTCATGCATAACTCAGAAATGCTATCGAGCGTGCTTATGGTGTGTTGAAATCAAGATTCCCAATTTTGAAATGAATGGCTCCTTACCCTTACAGTACAAAGGGATATAGTTATCGCTTGCTTTGCAGTCCATAATTTCATAAGGAAGCATAACATTGAGGATGAATTGTTTGCTCAATATGATCGAGATAACATGTTTGACGATGAAGCGGAGCAAAATGAAGGAAATGAAGAAGAGGGACAAGATGAACCACAAAGAGGTGATCAAGGCGTAGAATTTATGGTTAATCTACGTGAACAAATTGCACTTCAACTCTTAACAATTATTTGAAGTTAATTTAATTTGTATGGTTGAATTATTATGCTATGTTGATATTTTTGGGACATGATACTATGTTTGAAGTTAATTTAATTTGTACGTTTTCATTTTTATTTTATTATATTGTGGTCAAAATATTATAAATATGTATTTAAAATACTATTCAGACCTTTTTGATTATCAAACAGGTTTTGTTTAAACTGTTCAGAGGGTTAAAATAGTAAAATACTGTTATTTAGACATTTTAGAAAAATTAATTATCAAACAACATTTTTTCATTTAGACACAATTCTGGACAGAGACTCTAAATTATTTAGATGTCTAAACTGTTCAGATCTTAATAATCAGTTTTATCAAACACCACCTATGTCGTTGACGAAAGAATGTGAAATCTTCGTGGCGATTGTTATTGTGTCAATTATTGAGTTAATAATATGAAATACTATGCAATTGTCACTGTAACAATTATTGAATAATTAATATGAATTACTATAGCAATTATTGAATGAAACACTGAGTGATTTCTTACGTAAGAATCAATAGTCAAAAATAATGTGCAATACCGCGTGTTACTATGCAATATCGCGTACTACTGTTGTGATGCCCCCAAAATAGGTATACATCACCTATCCTGAGTCGCCAAATACATGGTACATAATACAAATACAATCTTTAATATACAACAAAAGAGCTGTGAGTTTTAATACAAATATTGTCTTCTGTATAATATCCTCTCGTAATAAGTCCTCATTACATTTATTGTCACACTATTTAATGAGAATAGTGAGGACTACTAATGCTATCCTCTCGACCGGTCACTCCATTCCCCGACTAGTCCCCGCTACGTTCTCATTTCACTTCAAGAGAACAATGAAAGCAAAAGGTTGAGCTCAACTAGCCCAGTAAGAAATATTATGACTAAGATAATGCAGAATAAATTATCATTAGTCTTCAACAATGTTAAATTGATAAAATACAATAGACATCAAGTTTAACTGTAGCGGAACAAACAATCCATTAAAAGAGTCAAGTAGAGAATAAAATCTACTATCTTTTATGATTTAAAAGGTTTTTCATCACTTTTATCGCTAGGACTCAGCTTAATAAATAATCCACATCATCGAATCACCCTTGCACTACGGCCAAGGATATTCTTTAGTATCACGATCACAATTATCCATGCACTACGGGCCAAGGACATTCGTGTATTCATCAATGGTCAGGATCATGCCAACAACTGTCCATCAATGCACTACGGGCCAATGAGGACTTTTATCACATCATTTATAACATTACGGTCATGATTATACCGAATAATCCCTGGTCATAATCATACCAAGTCCATCTATGCATTACAGGCCACAAATGACTTTCAAAAATATAAACATGAGGATGATGACAATGATATAAGAATTCAATAAAACAAGTTCACGAATTAATTTATCCAGGAACTAATAACGTCCAAATTGTCAACATGATACTTCTTTGTAGAGTAAAATTCAAGAATGCTCATAAGAATATTTTCATGAAAAGATCTGGATGAAGCGCAAATATCAAGGATATTCCACTAATTTCATGGAGTATAGAAGTCAAAACTTTAACCAACTAAGTATAATAAAGAATGGAATAACAAAAGAAATCACCAGGCATGTGATAGATAGCACAGGCAGGTTATTCCAACAAAATAATAAATACGGAACCAGTCCCAAACGTAGAAACGCATGCATGTGATATTCCAATAGAATAATAAAGATGGAACCAGTCCCACAGAAATGCATAGACAGGATATTCTAACGTAATAATAAATACGGAACCAGTCCCGCAGTAAACGCATGCATGGATATTCCAACGAGAATAATAAAGACGGAACCGAGTCCCAGGCATAAAACGCATGCATGGATATTCTAACGAGAATAATAAAAAGAATGGAACAATGTAAGGATTTCACCAAGTATAGGGGAGTCCGCATATACAGGTTATTCCAACAGAATAATAAAGAATGGAACAATAGAAGGATTTCACCAAGTATAGGGGAGTCCGCATATACAGGTTATTCCAACAGAATAATAAAGGATGGAATGACAGAAGTTCTCTTCATGAATACAAAAGAATAACACCACTTACCGTAAAGAAACTGGATATCGAAGTAGTGAAGTAGTAGAAAACTCTTCTTCTTTCTCTCTATAATTTCTCTCTCTCTAGAGTTTTAGTGAATTCGTAAGAAATAATGAAGGAATGAGCTTCTATTTATAGAAAAACTGAGAGTGGCTCTTAGTCTTAACGAAGGGTCAAAATGACTCTTGGAAATATTGAAGGGACAACTACTATTTATGAAGGGGTAATTAACCCTTGGAACACCAAAGAGGCAAATAACTCTTGGAAAGCCGAAGGGTCAAATAACTCTTGGAAAACCGAAAGGACAAGTTACTATTAAAACTCGTGAATAGTAACTCATGAATAGTAACTCATGAATAGTAACTCGTGAATAGTAATTCATGAATAGTAACTCGTGAATAGTAACTCATGAATAGTAACTCATGAATACTAACTCATAAATAGTAACTCGTGAATAGTACTCCGACACGAAAAGTGTCCCGAATACCCGATTGAACAATATAACCTCCAGACATCAATTATTATCGAAATAAATGTTTAACACAAATAATTTCAACACAATGGAACTATCAAATTCATCTTTAATCAACACGAACTTATCCATCATTAATATCATATCTCACAATATTTAACAACCAGGTTGTTCTCAGGAAAGAGGGGGCTTTCCAATAAGGATTTCTCCTATCAGCGCCAGAATTAGGTGACCAAACCTCTCCTCGACGTAACTTCTGAGACATTGTAAATATTGTAATTTAATAATATGAATAACTTTGTCGTATCAATTATTGATTTAATAATATAACATATAATGCAGATGATACTGTGACAATAATCAAATCAATAATATGAGAGATATGATGTAGCAATTACTGTAGCAATAATTGAGTATAATTGAGTGACTTCTCACGTAAGCATCAATAATCAATACCGTGTGCTACTATGCAACCACGCCAGACATTCTTGTACTTTTACTCTCGGGTAGTTCAACAGTTTTAACAATAACACCTCTGCCGTTATTTATAAAATATTTTTGTCGTTTTCTCAATCAGACAATAATTCTATTGTGGGGTCCACCAATGATTGTGCCGTTGTACGAATATTCTCCGGCATAAAGAATATTCCCCGACCAATCGAATATAATATAACAACTTGCATACTTTGCAAAATTTATAAATACTACCCACAACTATAACTTTATCTCAAATTCACACCATAATATTCAAAAAAATATTTCGAGAAAATTAAATCTTTATTCGTAAAATTTGGGGTCTCACAACTGTGGAATAACGCCTATTATTATAATTTTATCAATAGGTATTTCAATAGTTTAACGGTAAAAGTTTTTCCGTCAATTTTTAAAAAGGTTATTTCTGTCACTTTCTATATCCGACAGTTATTTTGTTGTGGGGTCTAACAATGATTGATTATTTTGGCGCCATCGTTGTTAGATTTGTAATATTCATGAACGCAATCAAATTACACAAATTAAGTGAAAACGTGGTAAAAAAGAGTTTTAAAATTTTACAAACCATATATTCGGATCATCCTTTATGCATAATTATTAATTAAACGAAAAGATGAAGAACACGAATTATACCCTTGAATATTCGAGCTTCCTCAGGTACAAGTTCTTCTCCAATCTTTTTCGCGTTCAACTTGAATCCACCGGGTTTGGTTCCTTCCTTTAATCAATGTTAGCCACCCAAGTGTTTGGCCTCTAGAGGTGATCCACCAAGGAAGAAGAAAGATTCAAGAAGAAGGGTGGTTGGCTAAACCCTAGTTTTCTATCTTTATAGAAAAAGGTGTACTCTCCAACAATTGGAATCACGTCTGCTGTGAAAAAGTCAACAACAACACTCACCCATAATAAGACTTCTCTTATTTATAGATGTAGAAAATCCTCCTTAACAATTAAGGAATTAAGTTTTATTTTAACTAATTAAACTCCTTTAATTAATTAGGCTCCCAATCTTATTAGGAATAATTAATTAAACTCTTTTAATTAATTAGCCTCCTAATCTTATTAAGATATTTGAGAGTACTTTTATTAATTAATTCTCAAACTCCTTAAGAAATTAAATAATAATAATAATAGTAATAATAATAATAAGACTCCTCTTATTAATTTATATTTAATATTTCCAAAATATTAAATAATAAATATTAAGCTTATTTAATTTATCCTATCACCATAGATTAAATTAAATATACTTAACTTATTATTATGATTATGCCATTTACTTCTTAAATAATTATTCTTCCATTTATGGTGTGACCATTTAGGTTTTCCATATTAAACCGATTGTGATTAAATATGTGAGACCCCAGATTTTATGAATAAAGATTTAAATTTCTCGAAATATTTTTTTTGAATATCATGGTGTGAATTTGATATAATATTATAGTTGTGAGTAATATTTATAAATTTTGCAAAGTACGCAAGTTGTTATATAATATTCGATTGGTCGGGGAATATTCGTACGACGACACAATCATTGGTGGACCCCATAACGGAATTATTGTCGGATTGAGAAAACGACAAAAATATTTTATGAAAATAATGGCGGAAGTTTTATCGTTAATCGTTGAAACACCCATGTGTTAAAGTAATGCGAATCTGCGTGGTTGCATAAGTAGCACACCTGTATTGATTATTGATGCTTACGTGAGAAGTCACTCAGTTTTGTTCAATTATTGCTTAAGTAATTGTTGCATAGTATCTCACGTTAATTGATTCAATTATTGTCGATATTTTATATATTAATAAATCAATAATTGAGATGACAGAGTTATTAATATTATTATTTGCAATATTAATGATGTCTAGAAGTTCTGCCAAGGAGAGGTTTGGTCACCTAATTGCGTGCCAATAGGGAGAAATCCTTATTGTAAAGCTCCCTTTTTCCTGGGAACGACCTGGTCGATTAATAGTGTAAGTTATAATAATGATGATGAATTTTTGTTTTATTAGTATTATTAATGTAATAAAACAGAAAAGCTTTTTATATAAAACAAAATACTTTTATAAAGTTATTCATTTTATTAGACTATAAATAGAATATATTATATTCTATTATGCATAGTGTTTTGCAGATAGTAAAATCTTTTTATATAAAAACATAATACTTTTATAAAGTTATTTGTTTTATTAGACAATAATTAGAATATATTATATTTTATTATGTATAGTGTTTGCATAGTGCTCGCATAGTGTTTTCAGATAGTAAAATCTTTTTATATAAAATGTAATACTTTTATAAAGTTATTCTTTTATTAGATTATAAATAGAATATATTATATTTTATTTAAATAATTTTGTTTTATTAGAATATTTTATAGTAAACCAATCTGTAATCATCTGCTTTTATTGATAATTTGGACGTTATTAGTTCTGGATAAATTAATTCTTGAACTTGTTTTATTGAATTCTTATATCATTGTCATCATCCTCATGTTTATATTTTTGTTGAAAGTCATCGTGGCACTGTAGTGTATAGATGGACTTGGTATAATTATGACCGTGATTATTTGGTATAATCATGATCGTAATGTTACAAAAGATGTGGTAAAAGTCCTCATTGGCCGTGAGTGCATTGATGGACATGCTTGTTGGCATGATCATGACCATTGATGAATACACGAATATCCTCGGCTCAGTAGTGCATAGATAATTTATGGTCGGATATTAATGAATATCCTTGGCGAGTGCAAGGATGATGTGGATTATTTATTGTCGAGTCTCAAATATAAAAGTGATGAAAACCTTTTTAAATCATAAAAGTTAGTAGATTTTATTCTCTACTTGACTCTTTTAATGGATTGCTTGTTCATTAAGTAGCTTAAACTTGATGTTTGTTATATTGTATCGCTTTAACAATTGTTGAAGGCTAACGATAATTTATTCTCGTATTATCTTAGTCATAATATTTCTTCGGGCTGAGTTAAGCTCACCCTTTTACTTTCATTGTTCTCTTCAGGAAATGAGAACGTAGCAGGGACTAGTTGGGGAACGGAGTGATGGTCCAGATAATAGCATTAGTAGTCCTCACTATTCTGTTAAATAGTATGATAATAAATATAATGAGGACTCCTTTGAGTGTGGATATTGTCTTGAAGACAATATTTGTATTAAAACTCACAGCTCTTGTTGTATATTTAAGATTGTATTTGTATTCTGTACCATGTATTTGGCGACTCAGAATAGGTGATGTATACCTGTTTTGGGGGCGTTACAAAATATATTAGAATAATTTTAATCTTATTTAAATAAATAAATTAAGTAATTACTTTATTTAAATAAATAATATTTATTCTACAATAGGGATAAGCCTCCCTAGCGATTAACGACTTTTCAGATAATATAAATTTCAACATTAATCATAAAAGAACCTTTGAGTAAATAGTTACCGTACAATTCAATCCTTCCACCATACAATGTCCCAATTAAATATAAGACATAGAATTACTGTCAAGTCTTATTTCATTTAATTATATGTATTTCGATCCTTAAATGCACAACTCCAAATAATGCAAATTAGAAACTCCTTTTTAATTTCATTCTGCCTTGGTCAAGGACTACTGGATTGTCATTTATCGAATAACATAGGACATTTCTCTTCTTTTACTAGAAGTAATAGATTCTTTATTGATCATACATTATCTCCATGTACGACTTATTATACCCTAACATACCCTTTGATATACCCTAAATGTCTTAAGGAATAAGTCAAAGTATAATTCATCATACACAAGATATTATGATGATCTCAAGTCCAAGGATCACTTGTACTACTATCACTACATGAATTCCTATTAACAGACAAGCAAAACTCCATTAGGTATTCCTTAGCGAGCCACGTTTAGTGAACTTTTCTTTAATATACACCTACATACTTGCTTTAGTGTCTCCACACAAATGATCATGAGATCAATCATCCTCATCCAATGAGCAAGCAACGTATGTACCAATCTATCTGGATTCACTAATCCCAATTTAGTGACCCAATGATTGGGAACTAATTTAGTTTTAAGCTTTCTAAGAATTTAGATATCATTAGAATGATCATCATCATTATTCTAAAAGCATTGCTTAAAACTATGGGTTTATCACATATTATAAAGCAACATCATGTAGATAATTAAAAGCCTTTAATAAATTAATAATTTTTATTAATAATTTAATAAGATTGTTATAAAGTGTATGCTTTATCATCAAACATGATTGGCTTGTATGCATGTTACTTTCAATCTCCCACTTGCACTAAAGCTAATCGTCATGGTATCTCATACTCTTCTTCTCTAAGTGACGATTATCCTGCTGTTGGATAAGCTTTAGTTAATGGATATGTAATGTTGTTCTTGAGATTCCATTATCTTTATAGTGATTTTCCATCTTTCAACGATTCCTATAATCAAATGAAAGTGCCACAACACATGTTTAGATCCAAGATGAGACTTAGGAACTATTCCTAGTTATGTAATGAACTTTTCATCTAAACAATCAACTTTCAGCTTCATTTATAACTATATACTTTGTCTTTATCACTAAATCAACAACTCCTTGCTGTTTGAAACCTTTCCAATTCACTGCACCACTGTTCAAGGTAACGCTTTACCTTAAAGTAGATTTTCTGTCGTCTTGGTCTGTCTAAAAAAAAAACTTGAGTCTGTTAAGCCCTCTAGTTTTAATTTAGACCCACCATAATTTTTAATCACATCCTTAGTGCCGGTTAATTACTTTAAGATGTTTTTCACTATCTTACAGTGATATTCTCCAGAATATGACCGATCAACATTAGGTCTCGTATATTTAATTGTATACATGATTGTCACTCATGTGATCTCTCTTTTCAGGAGTCTATGGGGACTATTAAGAGAGATACACTCCATAACTCATCAACATGAGACATCTCTTGGAGTTTGCCATGCTAAACAGCTTTAGCATCAAATGCATATACATTTTTTGGGTTAAGCCGAACATCCTTTTAAATCTATTTATATAGATTTGTATCCCCAATTAAAATACTCTTCCCAAATCATTCATGGAAGAATGTTTAGACAACTTTATCTTTACTGATTATAGCATTAGTATGTCATTTCTTATCCATAGTATATCAATATATAATATTAGGAATGTCACGACGCTCCCACTGACCCTTTTGTATACACTAGGTTCATTCTTGTTTTTGATAAAATAAAACTCTTTTGATTATCTTATCAAAAAGAATGTTCCATTTTTTAGAAGCTTGCTTCAATCCATTTTTTGAGTGTCTACAACTCTTACCTCATCGTATGTAACTGGATCATCATTTTCTATGATGTGTACCTCATCATCATCATCTATGATGAATCCATACTTCCCAGGTATCTTCGGTACTATTCCAGATTTATAATTTGATTGTGGTACAATAGGTCTATCTATAGGTTCCTCTTATTTGACTTATAGTGTTTTGTGGTTCTTAAACTCTTCAAGATTTATTATCCTCCCACTAGCCCCTTCAATGATAAACACATATATCTTAAAAGGTAGCGTGTTTCGTAACAAACACCTTTTGCTAAGTAGGATTATAGAACATATACCCTAAACTTACTTTAGGATGTCCCACAAATATGTACTTGTCAAATCTTGTCCCAAACTTATCCCTTTGAAACCATTTCACATAAGCTAGACAACCCCTTATCTTAACTTACTTAAAATTAGGAATCCTTCCTGTCCATAACTTTTATGGAATCTTGTGGCCGGATTTTGAGGTTACCTTTTTCGTAGATATGCAACCATTTCTAGGACATTATCCCAGAAGGATACTGGAATGTCGGTAAAATCATTATGGACCGCACCATGTCCAACAAGGTACGATTTTTCTTTTCAGATACATCAATCAAATTGCGTATCAGGAGACGTCCATTGTGAGAAAACCATTTGAGATGATCTAGAAACTCATTGCACCAGTATTCCTTCCTTGATCCGATCAAAGAATCCTAATACTTTGCCAATTTGTTTCACTTCTGAATTCTTTAAACCTTTCAAATAATTCACAATTGTATTTTAGCAAATACACAAATTCAACTCTTTGAATGATCATCTCATTTTCTTATACTAATTTGTTCAATATGCAAAATTATTTTCACGTAAGTTAAGTATACAAAATCCATTAAGTAATATTTCAGTTCTATATAAAACATTATTATTATAAATAGAATAACAATTGTTCTTAAATATAATACCAAAGATTTCATTGTCCAACAATAAAATGAAATAATGTTTTTAACGAGAACTGGAATACAATAACAACTTATTGACTTAATAGATTTGCCCGTAAGCAGTGCTAAACTATAAGTTCCTATGGCTAATGCAGCAACATTTGCTTCATTTACCAGACATATGATTACTTATCCTTTGTTTAGCTTTCTACTTCTGCTTGGTCTCTTCATAAATCTATATTTATGATAACCAAAGTTGGTATCCAATACCCAAGTAGAACCTTGACTTAAAGAAAAATTTATTTCAATCATGAACAAAAACTATATTTGTAACCGAAACTTCACTAAGCTTCTTCTGGTTAGCTCTGCAAGATGCTTCTCGCAGTTTCTTTTCCAGTGTCCTAATTTATTGCAGTGGAAGCAAAATCCTTTGCTATTCGTATCAGTTTTGT
Organism: Panax ginseng; assembly: GCA_020205605.1. Classification (NCBI taxonomy): domain Eukaryota; kingdom Viridiplantae; phylum Streptophyta; class Magnoliopsida; order Apiales; family Araliaceae; genus Panax; species Panax ginseng. The sequence continues at coordinate 83,072,657 of CM035139.1, read as the reverse complement.
TCTTATTATCCTTTGTTTTTGCCTTTTTATTTACCTTCTTTGAATCGTTCTTCTTTTAAGAAGATCCTTTAGCCCCTACTAGTAAGACTTGGTCTTTATTGGTTGGAAAATGACTCTCAACATTTTTCAATATGTTAAGCAAATCAATGAAGCTGATATCTAGCTTGTTCATATGAAAAATTCACAACAATTGTGAGAAGGAGTTCGGGAGTAACTGCAAGATCAAATCTTGGCTCAACTCTCCATCCATGACAAAATCTGTTGTCCTAATTGTTCAATCAAATTGATCATGTTTAGAATATGTGTCTGTACTATAGTGTCGTTGGTCATTCTAGATCGGAAGAGCTCCTTAGATATCTGATATCTATTAGTCCTACTTTGATATCGGAATATGTGTCTGTACTATGTGTCTTTGGTATTTCCTCACCATCAACTACTTTGACGTGCAGGAATATAGTAAGAGCATCCATAGTTTCATGTTGACGCTGAAGCTTGTTACTCATGAATGCGAGCATGATACATTGAGCCAACTGGGTATCATCTTGCCACTTTTTAAAAGTAGCAATCTCTTTCTCAGAGGCATTGTCTGCAACCATTGCAGGGATAAGCGTATTAAGGACATAAGATAGCTTTTCAGCCATGATACCTATTCTCAATTTCCTTAACCAATCCGTTTAATTCGGTCCGATTAATTTAACATCTAATATGCTACGCAGTGATAGTAATTTTAGACATTTATAAAATTCTGTAAATGAATTTATAATTTACAATATTTTAGCATACATTCTTTTATTGATTACCAAAATAATTTTGTAACGACCGAGAAATTCAGATTTATTGTAAAATAATTTTATTTAATTAAATAATGAATAAAATTATATTATTTGTTATTATTATGTGTTAGTAAGATGAATGTCGTTCTATAATCTAGATACGTTGGAATGTCATAGTATTTTGACTATGTGAAGGAATTAAAGTGTTTGAATTTCCAAGACGAAAATAAAAGTTTTCCGAGAAATTTTCCGAAACACTATTCATTGATTTCTGCTCGGAAATTATTTTTGAACTTCCGAGAAATACGTAACGATAGAATATCGTGGTGAGATGGATTATGTAATAATAATTCAAGTATGGAAAATGAAGTTTTTCGCATGCGGACTTAATTCGAGAAAGTTAGGAAAAGTAAAGCGTTAATTAGTTAAAGCAATGATCGTATAATATGTAGGTATTATACGAGGTAATGAATACGAGTATGATACGAAGTATTATACGAGTATATATGAATGATGGTATGTCGTATATGTCGAATAAGTATACGAGTTAGAATACGAGATTAATGTGTAGACAATACGTTCTAAGGTTTTAAGCCATGTGTAATGGACTTGTAGGATTATGTAGGAAATGTATAGTCTAATTGGGATTATGATTAAGCCCAATGCAAACTAATGTTAAAGCCCAAGTGTTTGATAATGTATAAGCTATGCGGATTAATGCAAACCCAAAGTACAAATAAGCTAATTGAATTTAAAGCCCAAATTAAGAATCCAATGGGCAAAGAAGATCCATAAGGCAACCCATGTGGGCCCCATGATCACATGGGTGATCTTGGTGGCCAAACAAAGAATGTGATGAGCAAGCAAATAATGTGATGAGCAAGCAAAGGTTGAGATGGCCAAGTAAACTTAGTGCTTAAGTAATGAATAGTAAGGAGGTTTGATTAAGGAGGTGGGATTTGTCTATTGACCATTATACCCTAACCTTAGAAATCCTATCAATAGAAGGAGTGTTGGATCATTTGTTACTTGTTAATTTCATCCAACATATTACAACTTATTTGTTAGAGAGAATAAGTAAGAAAAAGCTAGACTTTCATTAGTAGAAAAGAAGAAGAACAAAGCTTGATCATCAAGGGTAAGACTCCTATATCATTAAATCTTCCAACTCTTCAATTCTATTTTGATAGAGAAGTGTTGATTAGTAAAGTATGTATGCTAAGAAGTAAAGAGAATGGATAACCAAAAGACTTAAGTCTTAATAAGCCTTGAATAAGCAATTCGTTTATATATAAGTTATGAACTAAGGAAGAACTTGTCATATGTTTACATTAATGAAGTTTGTATGATAAGAAGATGTAATGATGGTTGTTAGAAGATTAAAAGCAAGATAAAACATGTGAAGTGAAATCATAAGCATATATGTTATGAACTAAGGAAGAATAAGTAAGAACTTATCATGTAAATAAGTTAATGAAATATGTATGTTAAGATGTTAGTATGATGGAATGAATCCATTTGAAATAATGAAAAAAATCATAAGTAATGAAGTTTTGGCAGAATTTGCGAGTTCGGATGATAATCGTCGAAATTGAGAAATTCTCGGAATGGAAGTCAAATTTTGACATTGAGCTCGAAAATGTTGGTTTTTGATGGGGATAAGTCATATTTAGCATTATAGAGTTGCGGACTCAAAAATGACCGAATTCTGACTTAGAACGAAAAAACGAGCATTGAACGTTCACGAACGTTTATCGTTTTTGTTAAAAATGAACTCAAAGGTGATTTTGATTTAACAAAGTCAAAAATGTAAAATTCTTGCATGAACACGTAGAGTATGTAATTTATGAGCTAATGGATTTTGAACGAGCCAATTCGGACTTAAAATGATCAAATTTGGAGTTCGGGAAGTTCACAAAGTTCAAAATATGTGTTTTTTATCTCAGGCACAGAGTCAAGGCCATGACGCCAAACTTAAGGTTTATTGGTGAATAGCGCACCAAAGCGGTTATGACCTCATCGCAGAGTCACCACGCGCAGCCTAAATGAACTACGTGTTAGCTAAGCAGCCAAGGCCGGACTCGCCATCATTGTTAAGTTTATACGTCAGTACGATTTAAGGAAGAGAAGTCACGCCATGATGCTGCCAAAGACTAGGTTTGCTACAATAATGAATGCTTATGAAGATAAAAGGAAGGGCAGTTGATTAATGATGAAATGAAACATTATTAAACGTAAAGTAACATCCTTAATTGATGTTAAAGACCTTAAGTATTACAACTGAAGGTTGACGAAAGATTAGTTGAATATCAAAACAATGTAATGTGATAAGTCAGAACCAATAATAACAATCTAAAACATGATTAGATTGAGAAGAAGGGTAAGATATAGTAGTAATCATACTTGATTATATATGATCTAATATGTTATGTTATGTGATCATATATTGTAGAGACCTTAAAGACTTAAAGGGAAAGTGTAATAACAGTAGCAGACGCTAAAGGCAAGTGTTCTAACCCTTATATATATTCAATCTAGACAAGTTTTGTGATTCATGTATTCTTACACATGAATTGATGTATGATGAAGTCAAAGCCAATTCTTTCGGCTAGACTTAAGATGTTTTGGATTTCTTATAATCTATCGAAGTATTGTCAATGTTTTACCAAACTATTTTGGTGTGGTTTTCAAATGAAGACTGAGTATGCTAAACAAATGTTTTGTCATCAAACGACAGACACGTGAGGTTGCCACAACTTAAACGTACATACGTTTAAAGAATGTAGTGTTGATCAACGTAGAGTAATATAGGCTGATCACCTAGACGTGCTCGTAAGTAATTGCAGACATACAAACTTAGTGTCGGGTTGTCCTTTTCAAAGAAAGTATGAAATGCTCAAGGTCTTGGACCGGAATTGATGTTTTACTGAATGTTGTCATTGTAAAACGTTTTAAAGAAAAGACAAGTGCTATTTTGAATTATCGATAGTACTTCATAACTATTGTTTAGTTATTAAAGATATATGATTTGTATGTTTCAAGAATGTCGTTTAAATGGAATTGTTGTACTTGCTGAGCTAGTTATGCTCACTCTTGCTTGAACCATATAAATGCAAATTTAAGACCAAACTGAATCAAGGATCCTAGAAAGATAAAGGGAAGGCTAAGGTAGACCGTTGAACTGTCTATGTAATAGTATAGGTTTAATGTTGTAATGTATATGATATTATGACAAAGAACTTATCTATTGGTTATAAAGAAACTGGGAAGGGAATATTTTTGGAATATATATAAGACATATTCATTCTTTTGAGGTATTTCAATTGAATGTATGTGTGAACTTTAGCACCGTGTAGCACCATATGTCGGGTTGAAAGATACCTGGATTTGGGGGCGTCAGAGGTTGGAATCAAAGTATTAGGTTATAAAACTTAAGTGTGATGTCCCCAAAATAGGTCCACACGACCCATTCTGAGTCACCAGATATCACACTACAGAAATCAATTATAAACTTCATTAATACAACTATCGTGCAAAATAAGACGACATATATGCTATGAGTTTCAATACAAATATTGTAACGTATATAATACGACAATATTCATACTCAAATTATTATATGCCATATAAAGTACAGTAGTAAATATTTCAAGTCTCCAAAGGGACACGAGAAGATTTCTGTTCTCTTCATTTTAATGCGGTGCACTTTTGACGCTTTCAAGGTCAGCTTCTAGTCAACTTATTGTTGTTTACCAAAATCAATTATTAAGTGACGTATAAAATATGACACACACATCTTAGGTCCTCAATGCAATTATATATTGCATGTCATGCCGTTTTATACTGTATTGAGAAACTTCAACAGTCTCGGACTATCTCACTATTTCCCTGTTATCTCTGCTCGACCCAGCTACACTCTTATTACCTGAAAGGAATTGTGAAGCAAAAGGGTGAGCACAAATAGCCCAGTAAAGAATATCGTGACTAAAGATAATAAAATTATCAATAGCCTTCGTCAGTAATAAATCATAGATTTAAAACATATGGAAGATGATAAAACTTTTCAACCATAGTTGCAGCGGAACGAGCAATCCATTAGAAGAGTCAAATAGACCATAATGTCTATTATCTTCTCTATATTAAAAGTCCACCAACAATATTTTATCCTTGTAACATCAATCAACAGTTCCTGTCCACAATCATATGAATAACTCATAGTCATATATGTGGTTCCAAATTCCTTTTCTCATCCAGGACGAAGATAATTTTCATCACCTGTCTTTACCTGAAACATTAAAGATCATGGTTATACCAAATCACAGTTCCTGTTCATAATCATACTAATAGGTTCATCTTTGCACCACGGGCCAAAGATATTCATTAACAGTTCATCTTTGCACTAGCTACATGCCAAAGATATTCAGCAACAAGTCGTCTTTGCACTACAGGCCAAAGATATTCAATAACAGGTCATCTTTGAACTACGGGCCAAAGATATTCATCAACAATTCATCTTTGCACTACATACCAAAGATATTAAACAACATGTCATCTTTGCACTACGGACCAAAGATATTAATATATCAAAGAAATACATAATCATTTCAGAATTTATATAAACCATAATTATAACCATGTTGATCAATTCACCTTTGCACTTAAGCTAAAAATATTCAATTATAAATTCAATGGTCATGATCATACCAGTCAACAATTCATCTTTGCTCTACTGGACAAAGAGAACCCATAGTCACGATCACACCAATAATCTACCCATCTTTACACTTAAGTCAAAGAGAAATTTCATCACCGGGATTATAAAAATGTTATATATAAAAAACAATATGATCAACAACTGCATTTAATTTCAAGAGTAAGATTTTATAAATCAATGATTTCATAACACCTTAATCCAAATGTTATAAATCACTTAATAATCTCATAATCTAATATTATTAATATTACCATAATATTTTAATCATTTCTTAAACTTATAAATAATTTATTTTAATTGTTTACACTTTACTAATTAATGCATTTAATCATCCTAAAATGCCAAACTCATAAGATTTTATCATCAATAACCAAAACTCTCATCACAAATCTGCATATACCTTATATAGGATTTCCAAGCCATAAAATCCTATTTTTCAATTTTGTTGCTTCACATAACATATTTAATTCATTTACTCGTAATTAGTTCATTTTTATGAAAAATACTAAATCAGTCCCAAAAATATTTCTTTTCTGGGATTTAGCAGAATATAGTCCCATATTGAACATATATTTTTCTCGGAATTTTAAAAATTCATTTACTATTTTTCATATGGCCAAAACCGTCGAATATTTAGACATTTATCATAACTTGTACATTTGTCCAAAAATTCCAAAATTTACAGGGTATACTCCTGTTATATACATGTACTCCCAATAAAAATTTCACTAATTTTGGAGTTAACCACAATGAGTTATAATAGTTTACTTTTAAAATAGTCTTTTCCCATAAAATCCACAACTATTAATCTATACATCCAAAAATCGCCATCTTTGGACACAATATAGAAAACTCATCAAATTATCATTTCAAATTTTTTCAGAATTTTTAAGGGTCATAAAATTTACGAAACTGCAAATAGATTTTCACCCGCTATGCGATAATCTACGTATACAGATCATTTCCACAATTTAATAAGGAATGAATACAAATGATCATTCACCATGCTTGCGATAGTCCACATAGACAGGTTATTCTAACAGAATAATAAAGAATGGAATAATAGAAGAATTCACCATGCATGCAATAGACCGCACATACAGGTTATTCATAACAGAATAATAAATAATGGAACCAGGTCATGCGTAAACGCACAGATAGGATATTCCGATAGAATAATAAAGAATGGAATAACAACAGAATTCACCATGCATGCGATAGACCACACAGACAGGTTATTCTAATAGAATAATAAATAATGAAACCAGGTCATGCATAAACGCACAGACAACATATTTCGATAGAATAATAAAGAATGGAATAACAACAGAATTCACCACATAATGCCGATAGATCGCATGCATGTGAAGTTATTCTAATGTAATAATAAATAATGGAACCAGTGTCATGCGTAATACACACGAGCGTATTGTGATATTCCAATAGAATAATAAAGAATGGAATAACAGAAGAATTTTACCATGTATGCGGTACTTCGCATATACAGGTTATTCCAACAGAATAATAAGGAATAGAATAACAGAAGAATTTCACCATGTATACGGTAGTCCGCGTATACAGGTTATTCCAACAGAATAATAAAGAACGGAATAATAGAAGTTCTCTTCATGAATACGAAAGAAATAATACCCCTTACTATAATAATAATATCCCTTACGAGTATTGAAAGAAAATAATTCTCTTCATGAATACAAATAAAATAATACCCCTTATGAGTACAACAAATAATATCCCTTACGAGTACAACAAATAATATCCCTTACCTTATAAAGAAGAGTACTCCGACGGGTAGGGCGGGGATATATTTGAAGAAAACTTGCACTACGCTTAAAGCTTTCTTAAACTCTAAAGAAATACACTCAAGATTATAGAAGAAAAATTCTCTGAACTTCTGGTGTGTTTTCAATTCTAACTAAGCATCCTATTTATAGGAGAATGGAAAGGATACTATGCAATAATATATATATATATATATATATTATTTAAAATCTAATAAAATAAATAACTTTATAAAAGTATTCTGCTTTTATATAAAAAGATTTTACAATGCAAACACTATGCATAATAAAATATAATATATTCTATTTATAATCTAATAAAACAAATAACTTTATAAAAGTATTCATTTTATATAAAAAAAATTTATTATGCCAACACTATGTAGAAGCACTATGCAAACACACTATGCATAATAAAATATAATATATTCTATTTATATTCTAATAAAACAAATAACTTTATAAAAGTATTCTGCTTTTATATAAAAAAATTTACTATGCAAACACTATGCATAATAAAATATATTATATTCTATTTATAATCAAATAAAATAAAACTTTATAAAAAGTATTCTGCTTTTTATATAAATTTTTTCTCTGTTTTATTACATTTATAATAATAATAAAACACAATTCATCATCATTATTATAACTTACACTATTAATCGATCGAATTGTGTCGCTCCCAAGAAAGAGGGGGTTTTCCAATAAGGATTTCTCCTTATTAGTAGCCGCAATTAGGTGACCAAACCTCTCTCATGGCGAACTTCTTGACATCGTCAATATTGCAAATAATAATATGAATAACTTCGTCATCTCAATTATTGATTTAATAATATATAAAATATCGATAATAATTGAATCAAATAACGTGAGATACTATGCAATAATTACTGTAGCAATAATTGAACAAAACTGAGTGACTTCTCAAGTAAGCATCAATAATCAATACCGTAAAGCTTTATTATGCAACCCACGCCAGACATCGTACTTTACCACCTATTATTTTATGACAACTTGCTTACTTTAAAAAAATTATAAATATTACCCTTAACTTTAACCCTTTATCAATTTAGCCATTTACTAAATAAAATAATAATTATAAGAAAATTGAGTACTTTCATTTTATAAATTTCAGGGTCTCACAATCTCCCCTCCTTATGAAATTTTGCCCTTAAAATTTATGTACGTACCTGGTATTTCAAAGAGATGAGAATACCTTGCTTTCTTTTCTGATTGTACTTTCCCGGTCATCTCCTCTGTATCATGATTTTCCCATTGCTCATTTCCTGTATTTCAGATATTATTCTAGAATACAGCTTCAAAACAAAGGTTAATTGACATATCATAATTTGTCAACTTATCAACTAAACAATTTTAGCTTAGGTAAGTCACACACTAGCGAAGTATATAACTCGTCTCTCCCCTCCTAGTTCTAGACTCTTATCTCCGCAAGCGACCATATCTCTAAGCTTTGATACCAAATGTGACGCTCCCAAAATAGGTCCACACGACCCATTCTGAGTCGCCAGATATCGCACTACAGAAATCAATTATAAACTTCATTTATACAACTGTCGTGCAAAATACGACGACATATATACTATGAGTTTCAATACAAATATTGTAACGTATATAATACGACAATATTCATACTCAAATTATTACATGCCATATAAAGTACATCAGCAAATATTTTAAATCTCCAAAGGGACAAGAGAAGATTTCTGTTCTCTTCATTTTAATGCGGTGCACTTTTAAAGCTTTCAAGGTCGGGTTCTCATCAACCTATTGTTGTTCACCAAAATTAATTATTAAGTGACGTATAAAATACGACACACACATCTTAGGTCATCAATGCAATTATATATTACATGTCATGCCGTTTTTTAATGTATTGAGAAACTTCAATAGTCTCGGACCATCTCACTATTTCCCTGTTATCCCTGCTCGACCCAGATACACTCTTATTACCTGAAAGGAATTGTGAAGCAAAAGGTGAGCATAAATAGCCCAGTAAAGAATATCGTGACTAAAGATAATTAAATTATCAATAGCCTTTGACAGTAATAAATTAGAGATTTAGAACATATAGTAGATGATAAAACTTTTCAACCATAGTTGCAGCGAAACGAGTAATCCATTAGAAGAGTCAAATAGACCATAATGTCTATTATCTTCTCTATGTTAAAAGTCCACCAACAATATTTTATCCTTGTAACATAAATCAACAGTTCCTGTCCACAATCATATGAATAACTCATAATCATAAATATGGTTCCAAATTCCTTTTCTCATCCAGGACGAAGATAATTTTCATCACCTGTCTTTACCTGAAACATCAAAGATCATGGTTATACCAAATTACAGTTCCTGTTCATAATCATACTAATAGGTTCATCTTTGCACCACGGGCCAAAGATATTCATTAACAATTCATCTTTGCACTAGCTACATGCCAAAGATATTCAGCAACAAGTCATCTTTGCACTACATGCCAAAGATATTCAATAACAGGTCATCTTTGAACTACGGGCCAAAAATATTCATCAACAATTCATCTTTGCACTACATACCAAAGATATTCAATAACATGTCATCTTTGCACTACGGACCAAAGATATTAATATATCAAAGAAATACATAATCATTTCAGAATTTATATAAACCATAATTATAACCATGTTGATTAATTCACCTTTGCACTTAAGCTAAAAATATTCAATTATAAATTCAATGGTCATGATCATACCAGTCAACAATTCATCTTTGCACTACTGGCCAAAGAGAACCCATAGTCACGATCACACCAATAATCTACCCATCTTTACACTTAAATCAAAGAGAAATTTCATCACCGGGATTATAAAAATGTTATATATAAAAAACAATATGATCAACAACTGCATTTAATTTCAAGAGTAAGATTTTATAAATCAATGATTTCATAACACCTTAATCCAAATGTTATAAATCACTTAATAATCTCATAATCTAATATTATTAATATTACCATAATATTTTAATCATTTCTTAAACTTATAAACAATTTATTTTAATTGTTTACACTTTACTAATTAATGCATTTAATCATCCTAAAATGCCAAACTCATAAGATTTTATCATCAATAACCAAAACTCTCATCACAAATCTGCATATACCTTATATAGGATTTTCAAGCCATAAAATCCTATTTTTCAATTTTGTTGCTTCACATAACATATTTAATTCATTTACTCGTAATTAGTTTATTTTTATGAAAAATACTAAATCAGTCCCAAAAATATTTCTTTTCTGGGATTTAGCAGAATACAGTCCCATATTGAACATATATTTTTATTGGAATTTTAAAAATTCATTTACTATTTTTCATATGACCAAAACCGCCGAATATTTAGACATTTATCATAAATTGTACCTTTGTCCACAAATTCCAAAATTTACAGGATATACTCCTGTTATATACATGTACTCCCAATAAAAATTTTACCAATTTTGGAGTTAACCACAAGGAGTTATAAGGGTTTACTTTTAAAATAGTCTTTTCCCATAAAATCCATAACTCTTAATCTATACATCCAAAATCGCCATCTTTGGACACAATATAGAAAACTCATCAATTTTTTCTTTCAAATTTTTCCAGAATTTTTAAGGGTCAGAAAATTTACGAAATTGCAAATGGATTTTCACCCGCCATACGGTAATCCACATATACAGATCATTTCCACAATTTAATAATGAATGGATACAAATGATCATTCACCAAGCATGCAGTAGTCCACATAGACATGTTATTTCAATAGAATAATAAAGAATGGAATAACATAAGAATTCACCATGCATGCGATAGACCACACAAACAGGTTATTCCCAACAGAATAATAAATAATGGAATCGGTCACGCGTAAAACGCACGTATGTGATATTCCGGCTGTAATAATAAAGAATGGAATAACAACATAATTCACCATGCATGCGATAGACCGCACAGACAGGTTATTCTAACAGAATAATAAATAATGGAACCAGGTCATGCGTAAACGCACAGACAGGATATTCCGACAGAATAATAAATTATGGAATAACAACAGAATTCACCATGCATACGATAGATCGCACAGACAGGTTATTCTAACAGAATAATAAATAATGGAACTAGGTCATGCGTAATACGCACAGACAGGATATTTCAACAGAATAATAAAGAATGGAATAACAGAAGAATTTCACCATGTATGCGGTACTTCGCATATATAGGTTATTCCAACAGAATAATAAGGAATGGAATAACAGAAGAATTTCACCATGTATACGGTAGTCCGCGTATACAGGTTATTCTAACAGAATAATAAAGAACGGAATAATAGAAGTTCTCTTCATGAATACGAAAGAAATAATACCCCTTACTATAATAATAATATCCCTTACGAGTATTGAAAGAAAATAATTCTCTTCATGAATACAAATGAAATAATACCCCTAACGAGTACAACAAATAATATCTCTTACCTTATAAAGAAGAGTACTCCGACGGGTAGGGCGGGGATATACTTGAAGAAAACTTGCACTACGCTCAAAGCTTTCTTAAACTCTAAAGAAATACGGTCAAGATTATAGAAGAAGAATGAAAGTATGAAATGCTCAAGGTCTTAGACCAGAATTGATGTTTTACTGAATGTTGTCATTGTAAAACGTTTTAAAGAAAAGAGAAGTGCTATTTTGAATTATCGATAGTACTTCATAACTATTGTTCAATTATTAAAGATATATGATTTGTATGTTTCAAGCATTTCGTTTAAATGGAATTGTTGTACTTACTGAGCTAGTTATGCTCACTCTTGCTTGAACCATATGAATTCAGCTAAGACCGAACGGACCGAAGGATCTGGTAAAGATAAATGTGTTGGTCGTTTTACCGATCAATATATGCCTGCAAGTATACACGGTCAACAAGTAATAAAGAGTAAGTAAAGTATCGTTCCCACGGAGAATTAACTAATAAAGTTCACCAAGCACTAGCCCATAACCATTTTAGTCTAATTTAAACGAATGATGTGATATTTTATATGTAAACTATGTAATTAACTAATACTAACTACCCCTAGAATGAGACTAGATAATGAAGACTTGAGATTACAATTTCACCTATTGAATCATTTAAATTGGCACACTTCATGTTAAGCCAAATTAATTATACCGGATTATTAGTCGAGAACACGAAAGTGAAATATAGCCATCTCTCGATGTACCATACCCATATCACATATAATCCACAATTGATAGAATACACATGAATACCCACATTACCTAAACCACTAAATGTCTATGTGATTTACAAATAAATAGGGTTTAAGCCCAAGTTCTCAATTAACTACGAGTGGTGCTTCGGTATATGTCTATCCTAAGCACGAATAATACATTCCATCACCATGTAAAACATACAAACACACGCTATTAAGATCAGATTTGAACCCATACATCTTCTTTCAAGTTCATATGGGTTATCACAATAATCGATGGCCATTCAACTAAGCAAATAAGCATGAATCTTAATAGACAATCTCATAACAATCAATAAGACTAACAATGAAGTATATCAAAATAAATTAGGCAATAGATTCCATTGCAATCCCAAAATAGAGTTTAACTCATAGTTGAATTAGAATTCATGATCCACAATTGAATATACATTGAAAGATACAAATAGAAGTAAAGAGAGTTAGGGATTAAGAATAGCAAATCTGAGTTTCTTCTCTTGTTTTACTTCTGAACTTTCAAGGATCTTCAATTGCTTCAATCCCCAAATCTTAGCTATTCTAGGGTTCTAATGTACTCTAATCTAATAAGGAAATTAAAGAAAAGAAAAGAGCATATGTAATATAAAATGACCCCCCCCCCCAAAGGGTGGAATCCCCTCTACATACTGATAATACGTCTCTTTTTAAGCCCTCATTGAACCCCCCCTCTCAGTTACTCTTCAATTGCACTGTTTAGTGAAAAAGTCAGCTCTAGTCAACTTCCAAAATGGCGCGGCCGCGTTGGGAATGGCCTGGAGTTCGGTATGGAAGTTATGCATGAACGTAATGCTCATAACTTCCCTCTAGACCTAGCTGCTGTCGAAGCTCCATCTACAAATGGATAAGACCCGGTCTTAGTGTATACGAGTTTTTTTGAAATAAAAAGCCCGTGCTCAAGTATCAAATCGCATTTTTTTGGTCCAGGGAATGGCGTGGCCGCGCAAGAAATAGCCTAGAAATCCGCGCGCCCGCGCTGTTGATTTTCTGCTGCAGTGTCCTCTGGTAAAATGACCATAACTTTTGATTCGGGTGGAGTTACGAGGCCTTCTGCATATCAAATCAAAGCCCTCGACGAGCTCTACAACTTTCATTCTTTGATAATTGAGAAATAATGGACGGATGAAGGCTGAAATTGGGTTGGAAGTGACAGCTATGCAAATGGCCACCCAAAACAATGACGTTCAACGTTCGTTGGTACAAAGGTCATAACTCTTGCATCCGAACTCCGATTGGAATGATTCAAGATGTTCCGGAAAGCTAAGAAGAAGCTCTAAAACATAATCCAAATTCCAAGCCAAGAACATGAAATCCCAAATGATCCTCGGATTGCTTTTCCTTGCGTTTTCATACCAATAGTCTTTCACATCGTTCCCAAGCTTAAGATCTACAAAATGAACACAAAATGCATGAAAAGTAACTAAGAAACATGAGTATAAGCAACTAATTCAAGTAATAGATACCGGATAAATAGATATAAAACCTACTTATCAAATACCCCCAAACTTAAATCATTGCTTGTCCCCAAGCAACACAATATAATGCAATCTACATGCTATGCAAGCTACACTACTATGACAATGAATCCCCAGATTTCCAGCCATGTTAATAATTCCAATAAGATATGCCTCAGAGAAATATCAAGATCCAATAACAAAGAATCAAACTAAGCTAAAGGCAGAATGACATGCAATCAAATAATCCTAACCTGCTATAAAGATGTTGTGTGTGTGTGATGTGTTCACAGATAAGCTTGACAAAGGTGAAGATACCACATGCTATATTTCTTAAGACAGAATATTGAAGTTTAAATCAAGAACTGCATATACTAATGAGACATCAACTACTCCAACACATCAATACAAACTAAGGTTCAACAATGGGTTTATTCTATTTTATTTTTACTCACGATGGCGATTTTCGTACTTTCCCGCGGTGTTTATTGATTTTTTTTAATATATATATATATATGTATATATATAGCGAGTGCGTTTTACGCTCCATCTCGTCCCAATAGCAAGCATACCCATGTGTTCCCAAAGTTTGAGTATCTGTGTTTTCATTGTCTATGTCTACTTTATACACAATTCCATCTTTAAAAACAACATTTTCTACTCAGCAAACAAACAAATTATTCTTAAACCAATAAGCAGATATGAACACCTATGTGCTAACCGATAGCATCTAAACAACAAGCATGAATTAAATCATGTATAACATTATAACTAAGCTCATGTTATCCACTAAATTCAAAAATCTATCAAATTTCTATGTCATCATTGGCCAAATTAGAATTTTGTCAGGAATAAACATATGAATGATATTCCTATTTACATGTGATTTGATTATGATATATATGAATGAATATGCAAGTATGCTTGCATTAAGAAAAGCTATAAAGTCCTTTGATAGATAATAGAAACATATGTGCAAGGACTTAGAATGAATTGATCAAATATGTTAGGTTGATCCTACATAAGCAAAACAGCTTTATAAAGTCCTTAAAAAGAAATGATGTACAAGAACTATAAATATAGAAAGATCAAGCATGTTAGGTTGATCTTATGATATAATAGATAAACACATCGATCGTCGAAACCTTTGCACGAAAATCGTAGTCTTCCAGGAGAGTCAAGGATAACTTGAGATCTATCAAGGCAGAATCGTAGTCTGCAAGATAGTAGATCTCGGAGTTCGTAGACTGCCAGGAGAGACGAGGAAGGATCGTAGTGTGTCGAGGAGCACTTCCTCGGAGCCGTAGTCTGCTGAGGAAGTCATGTTCAAAATCGTAATGATAACCTGCCTACGAGCTAACCGAGCATCTGCCGAAGCCTAGTTAAGAATCGTAGACTACACTCAGAGTCGTAGAGTCTACTGATCATATCAAAGGCAAAGATCGTAGTCGAGCAAGATCAGATGAAGACAACGAACACAAAGTCAGAAATCGTAGAGTGTCAAGATCTGACTTCGAAGTCGTAGTGTCTACACAGCCGAAGCTGAATCGTAGAGTGTAGAGCTAAGACTTCAATAGATGTGCTCACAACGTCATCGTAGAGCAAATACAATTCTCAACAAATGAGCACTCCCAGAATATCCAAAGGAATGAAGCCTCTAGTTGATACTGCAAAGATACATCCCACCTAAAGGAAACTAGAGAGCACTCAACGAATGGCATGAAAGCTAACAGAAGATCTAAGCACCAACTCAATCAAAATCCAGATTAAGTTGTGAAGCCATTCGAGATGAGGTCTTCAACAAGTTGATCAGAAGAAGACTTCAGTAACTGACTAAGGAAAATCAGCAAGTGCAGTAGTTGTTAAGTAAATAGAAGACGATGATCTTAAAAGTAACCAGGATCGTAGTGTTTTCCAGAACAAAGAAAGAACTGAATGGAGTACACACAAAGATACTGGTCAACTTCTGAAGAACAAGACTAAAGTGATTAAGCATTGGGCCAGTCTATTGATGATAAGTGAACTGGAGATCACAAGGAGAAAGCGAGCTGGACACGCCACAAATCTGAAGTGTCTTGCTGTTCCGAAGGGGCTAGAACAAAGAATCAAGCCATCAATTTTAGAGACCAGTCAAGGCAAACATAAGTGATAAAGTACTGCACAAGAGAAGGAAGAGGTGTTCCACATTGAAGTGCTATTAAACACTCTTCAAATATCGTAGTGTTAACTCTTCACGTTAATGAGCAACATTCAACAAGACACTACGATCAGGCTGAAGAAGATGTGCATCAGAATCGTAGAGTCCGGTCATCTGAAGATTGAAGCATTGGCAACGGTTCAATCTGAAGGTTGGTATTCGAACAAGAGCTTATTGAGAGCATCAATGCAAAAGGACAACCTCTGATCGAGAAATCAGAAGGGAGAAATAAAGTCGTCGACCTGCCCAAGACATCAAAGTGACATCTCTGACGGGGTTACGTGAAACAGTAGACTGCAGTGTCAAAAAGTCATGTCATGTCACATCTGCAGTCTACACCAAACAACTCGAGATTTGTGAAACAATTTGAATAGCTTTCAATGGCTACTTTCCAACAGGAATATTGACAAGGAGTATAAATCAAAATAAGCTTCAAAGATTAAGGTGCTGATGATTGCTAAGTTGCAGAATCGTTGAGTTGTTGGAATGCTATTGTTGACTCTACGAGTTCCACTAGAGATTAAGAGAATAAGTCTCAGTGACAGTGAGACTACATAGGTGGAAGTGAAGCAGCTTTGAAGAAGGACTTAAACAGATTAGAGCTTCACTCAATAAAGATGAGAATGCCACTGAAGATGGCAGTCAAGCTGAGAGCCAAAAAGGCCAAGAAGATATCATTCAGAAAAGTGGTAGAGTACAAAGAAGATCAAGAGAGCCACTCTACAAATCATCATGAACCAAAAGCTGAAAAAGAACAGTTGCAGAATCATGTCTGCAAAACACTCAAGAAGGGCTCAAGGATTGCTAAAGTGTCGGATTTAAGTCTACCAAAAGCTCGTAGAGACTTAGCAAATCCAGGATGGAGATGGTGCACAACCCGATATCGAGATGAAGATGAGAAGAAAAGAGTGAAGATCGTTGCACTGAGAGAATATGTGATCCGGACTTCGAAATGTAATGCAAAGAGGACCACACCTAGTCTGCAAGTACAAAAGATGTTCAAGCTTAATGACATCTTAGCAAATTTCAAAGACCAACAACACCAACAACAACAAGAAGCCGAGGGGCACGAGGGGTCCTTGTCGGAGGGACTAAACGAAGTTCCAAGCTTCTTTGGGCTTGAAGAGTTCATAGGAACTAGAGAAGTTCCAAGGTGTCACGGGCCTTGAAGAGTTCTTAGTGAACTGAAGTCCCAAGGTTTGGTGGTCTTGAAGGAATCTTAGTGATTCGAGGTGTTGCCTTCCTTAGTGGAAATCCTGCTAGTTGAAAGCGAGAAGAGGGATTAGGAGCTTGTGTCTCCTGAACCACTTGAAACCCTTTGTCCTTTACTTTATGTCATTTACATTATGTACATTAAGCGCTATAAGCTACTATATGTATGTTATAACCGCTACCTTGAACTAACTCTCTACGAACAATGTATGCGTAATTATGAATATATCAATGAAGGGATCTTTTACTTATTCATTGTGCTTGAAAAGATTCTTATGTTTGTCATATGCTAAATTATTAGCAATACAAAATAAACCAGTAAAGCATTTAAAAATAAAAAGGATCTATTCAACCCCCCCATTCTAGATCTATTGTGCCTACTGGGAACTAACAATTGGTATCAGAGCAGGTTCTCATGCTATATTCAAAAGCTAATCGCTTTAAGTCTAATCTTAGGCACAAACATTGTTCTAAACTTAGTTTAGTAGTAAGTCACTTATTATATGCAGATGAGCTCACACGTTAGAAATATTGTGTACAGGTAAATGTGCATATACACCTGAAGCTGCTCAGATTGGTCTATATTCTTGATTGTCATAATCAACACGATAATCCTTGCTCGCGGTCAATCTTGTAGTCTGAGGACCAGGCTAGAAAGCTCAAAAGACATCAACAAAAAAGAGTCAAACATCCACCAGTCTGAAAAGATGAAGAGGCCACACAATCTAAGAAATGCTTATCCAAAGAAGAACTTCTCAAACATGTATCTGGCCAACTAGCAGCTGGATGTAAACCTTATGAACTCAAGGATGTCAAAGAACTAAAGATACTGATATTTTCTTAGCTTGCATCTTCAAGACCACGAATGATTGATTGAAGGTCAACTGGAGCAACTAGCTATCAAGAGAAAATGAGAAATCATGCACATCAATGCCTAAACTCAGTATATCTAAGATAAATATTTGTTAGAAACCGCAAGAAAAGGTATGCAGGTTCCTCATTAATATAAATATGTACATCACGATTGCACCCAGTATGAACTATAACAGTATTCTTTCAAATAATCATAATCTACCTAAAAAGGTGAAGAGAGAAAGTACACTGAGGGTGGAAACTCAAATGCCTATTGTGAAGCCCCCAAAATAGGTCCACACGACCCATTCTGAATCACCAGATATCATACTATAAAAATCAAATACAAACTTCATTTATACAACTGTTGAATCGTAAATGCGAGAATCGACCCGCAGTTAAAGCTGTGAGTTTTAATACAAATGTATGTAACTCTCATGGTGCCTCGACCACAACCTTACAATGGTACTTTATATAAAAGTACAGTTAAAAACTGTTTTACAAATTAAAATCTTTGGGAACTGCTCAAGGAAACCTTCGTACATGGGAGGCCATGCGTCGAGGTTATGATAGATATCATATGTCCAGAGAATTATCCTTGGTTGATCCAATAGACCCCAAAGAAAAATGAGAAGATTACTATCATGTTTCTTCTAATGGTAAGTCTTCTCTTGACATATAACTATCTCTGTTATCTCCAAGTGAAAATTATATTTCAAATAAACTCCAAGATTATATAGGTTGTGCTCGTAGATATACTCAGCAAGTGGATGTGCACAACTCTGTCTTATGATAACATGAGGTTGTATGTCATTAGACATCTTGTATGATAGTGGCAAAACACCCTTCCAAAGTTGGGTTCACCTCACCCTATTCGGTTCACCAAAATTAAATATCAAATGACGTATACAATACGATACACTTATCTAAAGTTCTCAATAAAATTATTTTCATACTATTTAGGGAGAACCTCAACAACTATAGACCACCGTTCTAATCCTCTTAATACCCCGCTCGACCCAGCTACACCTTACCTGAAAGGAATTGTGAAGCAAAGGGTGAGCACAAATAGCCCAGTAAAGAATATCATGACTAAAGATAATTAAATTATCAATAGCCTTCGTCAATAATAAACCAGAGATTTAGAACATATGGTAGATGATAAAACTTTTCAACCATAGTTACAGCGGAACGAGCAATCCATTAAAAGGGTCAAATAGACCATAAGGTCTATTATCTTGTGACACCCCCAAATCTGGTACTTCCATTTCCACAGGATTTGGTGTTCACTGTACAAACATCATCTATCTATCTACCCATAAATAAATGCAAACCATGCAATAGATAGAATAAATAATAAACCTCCCCTTATGGGGTTACAGGAACTGCATAATAAATAAATCCCAGGTTATTCTAACCTTAAAACATCTGTACGAAAAACATAAACAAATAAGTCTTAAGTAACATCAATTCTAATCATCATTACATAGCCACAATAATAAAACAATCTTCATTACTTGCTAATCTTGCCCTTGCCCTTACTAGTGGAAGGTTCGTTTGCTCTTTCGTTCTTAACTGCAATGTTATTATTACGCAAGAGTGAGCACGATTGCCCACAAGTATAACAATATAACAAATGACTAATAATAACATGCGAATGAATTAATAACTTCTGATATAAAAGCTCAACTTTTGAATCAAGAATGAATAACAAGAATCAAAAGAACTTCTGAGGGTTATAAGACCTTGAACTATGTACTAGGTTGTCAAGTGTTTATACTTGAAACCTTTAACAGTCATAAGACTATGGACTCTTTTTCTCGTACTTAGGGGGACCAGCCCTTAGTACCATACTGTGCACAATATCTTAACGCTAATGCATAAGTAATCCCCTATATAGGGTTGTTCATCTCAGTTTGACATTAGAGTCCGCACCAAAGGAAGTTTGGTTTGGATAATTCATCAAGGATTCTGAAATTTAGAACGCTCATCAACTATGGACTAGTCGAATCAATAAGGGTTCGCTAGTCTAACAAGGTTTAACAATAACTGATAATTAACTTGGATAAAATCTCAAAAGTATACAATAGAATAAGTATTGTATAACAGCATCATGCTTGAAGGATTAATAAGCTTTAATATACAAAACTGACTTAATCAATAGTAATGAGAATTTGCTCGATGTAGAACAGTGAAATTATCAACTTATAATGATAACAAGTAGGGTTAGGAAACTTGCCTCGTGCGTAGATTACACGTTAATAAAACTCGTTCTTTGATTAAAATCCTACATATCATTCATGTTCACAATACCAATCAATTATCACGTAATAAACATCACAGGTTTATTCTTTGTCTAACTCGAGTTCATGACTATACTTAGTCAATTACTACACTTATTTCCAAAAAAAATAAGACTTCACGACAATAAGCTAACTATGAATTTAATCATTCAATTTACACGTAATTGTGTTATGGACATGTTAAGAATTTATTCTAACACTTCATTATATGTCTAACAAGTTTTTATAATCATTAGACTAAGTTACTAACACATTTCTATACTTGAACATTGAAAAAAATTGCATTTCGACATTACGCTAAGTGGTATTGCATTACCACTTATCTTGTATCGGTCTCATATTGGCATATACTAAGCACATGAAATGAAATGAACTAGGTGGTGGCATTTGCAACACGACACTCCAGACTCTGAATTTCTAGTTCGCGAAGAACACAGAATTCAGCAAAAAAAACACTACATATTCATTAATTTCACCAAATTACACATACCCACATGTTAGAAATCATACATAATCATTACCCAACACTTGTAGAGTGATTTTAACCTATTAAAAAACATAATCATAGAATTAAATCATGCAATCTGTACTGTTCTTGATGTTCTTGAAGTGTAGAACATAAATTTCTAAAATTCAACGCCACGGATTCGTTATAAAACCAAATCCAACCATTCAAATTTCGTTTTGTTCGTTTTAGCATGCATAATCATATACAAGTGGAAATTTTATAGAAAAAATTTATGGTTGACATATTAAAATTACGCATAAGGGCCATATGGCCATATAACATACTCTGTAATCACGTAATGTGAAATTTTATAAAACTGATGATATGGTATCATATAAAATACATATTAAACATGCTACCATGACATAAAATCACGTATATAACCACATAGTCAATACACTTTCCAACCACAGAGAATTTTACAGAAATTGGAGAGCCATATTTTATAAAACTAAATGACGTAAAAAGGAATTTGGGTTGAAGAATTTTACCCAAAGCGTAGAATGTATTTAATAGGAGATGAAACCTTTCTCAAATTCTTCTTAATTCTCCTAATCTCTTAACAATCTCTGAACTTTCAAACTCTCTTTCTCTCTTTCTCCTCTCTGTTATGCTATTCTAGACTTAGGCAAATAATGACAGAAAAAGAGAAAGCGTATAATAAATAAAGGAAGAATCGACGTTGTGTGGGTCGCCACCTACCATGGGTTAACTGCCCTCAACTTCCACTAAGGCTATGTTTGGCTAGAATAAAAGGTTTCAAAAATCATTTAATTTAATAAAGCTTTATCATATAGTTTAAATAATGTCACACTCCTTTATAAAATAAATCAATATCTTATTTAATTTATTTTAAATAAAATATAATAATTTCTCATTAATTCACATAGTCACATAATTAAATTTCTCATTTAATAATAATATCAAAATATTAAATCTCTAATTAATAATTAAATTAATTAAAAATAACATTAAGCTTATTAAATATTTTTTTTAATACAATAAGCTCACATAATCACATACTTCGAATAATAAAATTCTCCACATTAATTTAATACATATAACACATATAATTAAATTAATCTACCACAACTTCATCAATTAATTATTTAATCTAATAATTAATTCATCAAAAAATATTTATTCAATCCAATAAATATTAAAAATTAAATTACAAAATCTCGGTTGTCACATATCTTCTCCATGTTAAAAGTCCACCAACAATGTTTTATCCCTATAACATCAATCAATAGTTCCTGTCCACAATCATATGAATAACTAATAATCATAATTGTGGTTCTAAATTCCTTTTCGCACCCAGGACGAAAATAATTTTCATCACCTATCTTCACCTGAAACATCAAAAATCATGGTTATACAAATCACAATTCCTTCTCATAATCATACTAATAAATTCATCATTGCACTACGGCCAAGATATTCATTAATAATTCATCTCTACAGGCCAAAGACATACAACTGTATTTTAAAAGAGTCAAGTAGAGCATGATATCTACTATCTTTTTCGAATTAAAAGTGTATAATCAATATTTTATCGCTGAGAATCAGCTTAATAAATAATCCACATCATCGAATCATCCCTGCACTACGGCCAAGGATATTCATGTAATCATCAATGGTCATGATTATACCGAATAATCCCTGGTTATAATCATACGAATAACTGTCCATCAATGCACCACGGGCCAATGAGGACTTTTACCACATCATCTATAACATTACGGGTCATGATTATACCGAATGATCCTTGGTCATAATCATATCAATAAATAATTCATCTATGAACATAAGCCAAAGATACTCATCAATCAATAGTTCATCTTTGAACGTAAGCCAAAGATATACAACTGTAAAACCAATAATCAACAGTCCATCTTTGCACGTAAGACAAAGATATACAACTGTAAAATCAATAATCAACAGTCCATCTATGCACGTAGGCCAAAGATGACTTTCATCATAATATAAGCATGAGGATAATGACAATGATATAAGCAGTAATCAAACGAAAATAAGGATAAATATTAAAGACTTTAAATTTATCCAAATATTATCAATCACTTAATAAAATCATAATCTAATATTATTAATATTATAATAATATTTTAATCACTTCCTAAACTTATAAACAATTTATTTTAATTGTTTACACTTTATCAAATAATACATTTAATCATTCAAAAATGCCATACTCATAAGATTTCATCACCAATGATCAAATCCCTCATCAAAAATCTATATATACCCTATATAGGATTCCCAAGCCATAAAATTCTATTTTCCAATTTTGTTACTTCACATAACATATTTAATTCATTTACTCATAACTAGTTCATTTTCATGAAAAATACCAAATCAATCCCAAAAATATTTATTTTCTGGGATTTAGCAGAATATAGTCCCATATTGAACATATATTTTTTCTCAAAATTTTTAAAATTCATTTACTATTTTTCATATGGCCAAAACTACCAAATATTTAGACATTTATCATAAATTGTACTTTTGTCCAAAAATTCTGAAATTTACAGGGTATACTCCTGTTATATATATGTACTCCCAATAAATATTTTACCAATTTTGGAGTTAACCACAAGGAGTTATAAGGGTTTACTTTTAAAATAGTCTTTTTCCATAAAATCCATAACTCTTAATCTATACATCCAAAAATCGCCATATTTGGACACAATATAGAAAACTCATCAAATTATCATTTCAAATTTTTCCAAAATTTTTGAGGGTCAGAAAAATTACGAAACTACAAATGAATTTTCACCTGCCATGCGGTAATCCACGTAGAAAGATCATTTCCATAATTTAATAAAGAATGAATACGAAGGATCATTCACCATGCATGCGGTAGTCCACATAGACAGGTTATTCCAATAGAATAATAAAGAATGAAATAACAGAAAAATTCACCATGCATGCGATGAAGATCTTACATGCATGTGTTATTCCCAATGTAATAATAAAGAATGGAACCAGTGTCATGCATGTAATCCGCATATGAGCAGGATATTCCAATGAATAATAAATAATGGAACCAGTCATAAATAAAAATCAAAGACGTGATATTCTCAGCGTAATAATAAATAATGGAACCAGTCATGCTTTAATGCACGCATGTGGATATTCGAGACGAATAATAAAGAATGGAATAATAGAAGAATTTCACCATGTATACGGTGATTGCATGAATGAGGTTATTCCAACATAATAATAAAGAATGGAATAAGTAAGAATTTCACCATATATATGCTAGTCCGCATGACATGAGTTATTCCAACATAATAATAAGAAATAGAATAACAATAGCTCTCTTCATGAATATGAAAGAAATAATACCCTTACCTCAAAAGAAGATCGGATATCTTTGGAATAGTGAGGTAGCGGACTTCTCTTCTTCTTTCTCTCTATATTTCTCTCTATAATAATTGCTCTAAAGCTTTAGTGAATTGAAAGCGAAATGAAGGAAGAATGAGCTTCTATTTATAGAAAAATATAGTTTCGATAATTGCACTTTTTGGGGCTCGAAATATTACAGTACAATACCTCCAACTTTTCTTTCATTTTTAATTTAGTCCTGTAAGTATTATCAAACTTGCACCACCTCCCCTAATAGTAAATAATGTGAATCAATAGTTCAAATATGTGAACCAATAGTTATAATCATGTGAAAATATGAATTATAATATAATACCCCAATCTATACCTCCATTTTTAACTTAGTAGTGCAAGTATTATCAATCTTGCACCAACTCCCCTAATAGTAAATGAATATGAATCAATAGTACACACATGTGAACAAATAGTTATAATTATGTGAATTAATATCAATTAATTGCTCATTTATCCGGTTAAATACTCGATTGGTCAATATAACTTACAGATATCAATTATTATCGAAATAAATGTCGATTTCCACTAACACTAACAATCCCAACACAATGGAAATATTTTTCTCAAAATTTTCATTTTTTGAAAGTTTAAAGTTTGACTTTTTTTGAAAAAGTCAACTGTTGACTTTTTTGACCAAAAAGTCAACTCTGACAAATTTTGTGTTTATAGTCTATTTCTACTAATTTCATCGTTCCAGACTAAAATATCACGTCCGTGTCTCCAAATTCAACTCTGAACTCAAATTCAATTTTTAATAACATTCATCATTAATATTATAACTCACAATATTTAACAATCAGGTCGTTCCCAGGAAAGAGGGGGCTTTTCGAAAGGATTTCTCCTTATTGGTGCGCAATTAGGTGACCAAACCTCTCATTGACAGAAATTCTAGACATTGTCAATATTGCAAATAATAATATGAATAACTTTGTCGTCTCAATTATTGATTTAATAATATAACATATTATACAGATGATACTATGACAATAATTGAATCAATAATATAAGAGATATGATGCAGCAATTACTGTAGCAATAATTGAGTATATCTGAGTGACTTCTTATATAAGCATCAATAATCAATACCGTGTGCTATTATGAAACCACGCGTATTACTGTACTTTTACTACCGGTTATTTTATGACAACTTGCTTACTTTGAAAAATTTTCACATATCACCATTAACTTTAAACTTTTATCAATTTAACTATTTACCAAAATAGAAAAATTGAATACTTTTATTTCATAAAATTCGGGATCTCACACCTATAAACTTTCTCCCCATCCAAGCTTTAGGTTGAAGATGACATCTTGAAAGAAATCCGAAATGGGTCATAAGAGCATCACATGTTAAATGAATGTGAAGTAATCTTTGCTGATGGTTTAGTATGTATGTTCAACTTATGGTCTAAGTGTTTAATAACACACAGAGTATGATCAGTCCTACAAGAGAATCTTGAAGATTCATAGAAACTGATCACCTCCATGAATCAACCAAATACTAATAAGTCGTAGAGTTGATTCTCACTCTGTGGACATTTAAACCCTGTGAATGTAACCTAGCAAATGATGAAACCATCAAAGAAAAAGAGTGTTTTATTAAAATAACAAATCTCATACACACTCACCCTCATGCATCTCAAAATGTATTATCTCAATTAGTTACAAGCATGAATATGACTGGTGGTGATCAATATGATGATCCAAATATATGAGGAATAGGGGTTTAGAAAACTAACCTAGCAGGACCCATTTAACCATGGGTACCAAAAATAGAAATTTATAACCTGCAGGTACATGGTCTATCTGGCCACACTAAGGAATGATGAAGTAGAAGACTTCAGTCAAGAAAATTCAACCAGCAGAAGGCTTAAGATTGTTTAGAAATGATTCTGATAAAACTACTATATGTCAAAGCCTGTCCTTGAAGACTTGCTGAGCTAATCTAAATGAAGCTCACATTGTTGCTGATCCTTATAAGGAAGCAAGTCATTCAACCAAAGATGAAAAAGGGTCTTAGATGCTCAATCATTCAAAGCATGTCATAAGAGAAGAATCCTCAAGGAAGCTCACCACAAAGGATCATTGAGCATCAAACATGAGGAACTCATTACGGGAGCAGAACTCCACAAGTACGAACTATAAAAGAAGACTACGTCAGAAGTCTGTCAAATGATCGTAGAATGATCAGTTCTGGAGATATCCATGTCTACGATGTAAACAGATTTAATTTTCAGTGGTGATTACAGTCAGAAAGACACATGCAAGGATACCTCCTAATGCACATGAAGAAAAGGAAATCACACCTCACTGAAAAGATAGCATCAACCATGGGGGAGCAGTGATCTGTTAAGGAACAACAACACTGAGATATACTATGAAGCAGTGTACCAGCTGCAGTGTCCCAAAACCTTGTGGTTGATGAACCAAGTGAAGATCCATAGTCAGTAAGAATGTCTCAAAACATACTACTGCTAACCTTTCAGCCACCCAACTCAAAATCGTGGAGCACCTACGATCAAACACCTGATCGTAGTGTAAGAGCAGGAGGATACCACGATTACATCAAAAGCAATTGTCTAAAGTTGGTAGAGAACCTCACCACTAGAAAAGGTCAAATGAGATATTGGTGCAAATCACTTCCAAAGTATTTCATCTGGAACACGCCACAGGGACAAACTTGACCCTTAGCTCACTCTAAAAGGTTGGCCCTTCCTGAGCTACCTTAACCCAGAAGGATTGTTTGATCAAGTTCATCTCAAGGACCAAGGCAGTCAACGATCGTAGAGTAAAGTTTGAAGAAAACTCAACGATCGTGATGAAATCTCAACGATCGTAGTGCAACCTCAGCGATCGTAGAAGTTGACTCGACGATCACAGTCTTACAAGAGGTTACTCTAACTCATGAGAAGCTTGAAAGAACGGGACAATTGCTCAACCATTCAAATTATGAGAGAGATAAGTTCGAATACAGTTTGGAAAGATATCATGCAAACGCATCTTAGAACTTAAGTGCCCAAACTGGCTTGGGGTACATCAGTGATCAAGCTATGCAGTCTCAAGATGAGGATTAATGTCAAAACTATCCACAGCAGTACTTCTCAAAAGTTGATCGTTGAATCAACAAAGAAACACGTAGAGTCCATAGCTGCCTTACCATGCTACTCTGCGAACCTAAGAAGTCAACGGTCAATCCACGTTAATTAAACGTCTACTCTCCTAAAAGGAGATATCTAACTGAAAAGTTTATGGGGAGTTACAACTCATTACTAGGCATCGTGTGACGCCCCCAAAAGAGGTATACATCACCTATTCTGACTCGCCAAATACATGGTACAGAATACAAATACAACCTTAAATATACAACATGAGCTATGAGTTTTAATACAAATATTGTCTTCTGCAGGCGATTTCAAACTCAAAATAAGTCCTCAATACATTTATTATCACACTATTTCATGAATAGTGAGGACTACTAATGCTATCATCTCGACCGTCACTCCGCTCCCCGACTAGTCCCCTCGCCACGCTCTCATTTCTGAAGAGAACAATGAAAGCAAAAGGGTGAGCTCAACTAGCCCAAAGTAAGAAATATTATGACTAAGATAATGCAGAATAAATTATCGTTAGCCTTGAACAGTGTTAAACTGATACAATATAACAAACATCAAGTTTAACTGCAGCAGAACAAGCAATCCATTAGAAAAGTCAAGTAGAGAACAAAATCTACAATCTTCTATGATTTAAAAGGTTTTTCATCACTTTTATCGCTGAGACTCAGCTCAATAAATAATCCACATCATCCCTTCACTACGGCCAAGGATATTCATTAGTATCACAACCACAAATTATCCATACACTGCGTGTAAGACCCCAACTTATTATAAATAAAATTAAATTTTCTCTATTTATTATCTTGAAATAATTAGAAGTTAATTTGATATAATGCTTTGGTTATGGGTGAAATGTGTAAATTTTGCAAAATAAGAAAGTGGTTATAAAATATTCATTTTTGTCGGGGAATATTCGTTTGGTCGTGGAATATTCTTGTTGTCGGGGAATATTCGTACGACGGCGCAGCCATTCGTGGGCCTCATAATAGAATAACTGTCGGATGAAGAAAACGACAAAGTATGAGTTTTTATAAATAACGACGTAATTGTTACCGTTAACACTGTTGGAATACCTGGTGGTTAAAATACGATGTATACGCGTGGTTGCACAAAGAATACACCAGTATGCATGCGTGTTTTTGAATTATTGATTCTTACATAAGAAGGCACTACTCAATAATTATTACAGTAATTATTGTTCAATATTTTATTTATTGATTCAATAATTGCTACGTTGATATTTTATATTATTGTTGTTTCAATAATTATCACAGCACAGTATTTCCCATTATCAAATCAATAATTCATATTATTTGAATAATATTATTAGATATCGTTATTGGAAATGTTTAGAAAGTTCTGTCAAGGAGAGGTTTGGTCACCTAATTGCGCGCCAGTAAGGAGAAATCCTTATCGGAAAGCCCCCTCTTTCCTGGGAACGGCCTGGTTGTCATTATTGTGATTTTGTAATATTATTTGTGAATAATTAATTATTGATTTATATGATAAGGAAATATTTATTTTATGTAGATGAATTTGATATTATAATAAATGCATATAGATGACTAAGTGTGAAACAATTGTATTATGGAATCAAATATTTTTATTCGAACTTGGAATTTAGTAACTAGTGGCTATTAATAAAATAATGGGATGAGGAAATTTTTTTCAGTAGCTTGCATTAAGTCTTGATAGGTGTGTTAAGAATGAAAAAGAATGTTTATTATATTATGATTGGTGGAACATGAATTTGTATGTTTGCAGGAGACTTATATTATAATGGTATTATATCATTACTAATCAACCTTAGCCACCTTTTAGCAACTTGGCAATTATTCCATACACGTTTTTTTTATTTTACACGCAAAATTATTAATAATGCAACCGTTTGTCAAAGTTGGCATGTTAAAATTCTTTATCAGCCAATTTTTTCAAACTTGGCTTAATAGAATTTTCATCCGATGGAGTTTGTCAAATGAGGCGTGCTAACCATTCTCCTATAAATAAGTGCTTAGGTTAGAATTGAAAACCACACCAGAAACCTAAGTTTTCTCTCTCTATATTATCGAGCTTATTTTTGTGAGTATTTCTTTTGAGAATAAGAATACTTTGAGCGTAGTTTTTCTGCAAGATTTTTTTAGAATAATATCCGATATTCCAGTCAAATCCATTTTCTACTAAGGTAAAGGATATTATTTTATTGCAATATTCGTGAGAAATATTATTTCCTTTCATACTCCATATTATGTAAGCGATATTATTTCATCTCGTATTCCTAAATTTGAACTTACTATGGTAAGTATTGCTTCTATAATTCTTGAAATGATTAGAAATTTCGCTACATCTAATATCATTTCATAGGAATATTGATCTGGAATTTTAATCAAAATTTGGAACTTTTCATGACTGAGTACTGTTCACCGGTACTGTTCACAAAAGAAAAAAATATTTTTTTTTCTTTCAAGTTATCTGTTGTGACCCTTATTCTTGAAATTGAATCCATATTTTGATCTTCACTATGGATTATTATGGAGCATTTTTAAACTTGAATTATTTAAAGTACGAATCTCTAATCTTTGTCCTTTTGTCTCACTGGATTCGCTCTCTAAAATATTTTTCATCATCCTCAGTTCTTAATGGTGATACTTGATGAATATCTTTGGCCTGTAGTGCAAAGATGAATGATTACCTGATGAATATCTCTGGCCCGTAGTGCAAAGATGAACAGGTGTTGAGATGAACATGACCAACTGGTGATACAGATGGATATGTTTGTCCTGTAGTGCAAAGATGAATATTTGATTCAAAATGTATATTGATTGATGTTACAGGGATAAAATATTGATGATGGACTTTTAAATTCATAGATGATAGTAGATTTCATTCTCTACTAAACTCTTCTAATGAATTGTTATTTCTGCTGCGAATATTGATCTAAAACTTGTTGTCCATTATATTTTATTTGATTTGTTGAAGGCTAACGATAATTTGTTGTTCATTATCTTAGTCATAATATTCTTTACTGGGCTAGTTGAGCTCACCCTTTTCCTTTTTGTTCCATTTTTCTTCGCAGGAGATGAGAATATAGCAGGAACCAGTTGGGGTAAAAAGTGATGGTCCTAGACAGTTGTTTTAGCAGTCCTCGCTAGTTTTGTAAAATAGTATATCAATAAATGTAATGAGGACTTATTTGAGTGTGGATATTGTCTAGAAGACAATATTTGTATTTAAACTCACAGCATGTGTGTTGTCGTATTTTGCACGACAATTGTAATAATAAAAGTTGTAGTTGTTTCTGTACCATGTATTTGACGACTCAGAATGGGTGATGTATACCTATTTTGGGGGCGTCACACTACGGGCCAAGGATATTCGTGTAATCATCAATGGTCATGATTATACCGAATAATCCCTGGTTATAATCATACCAATAACTGTCCATTAATGCACTACGGGTCAATGAGGACTTTTACCACATCATCTATAACATTACGGGTCAGGATTATACCGAATGATCCCTGGTCATAATCATTCCAATAAGCAGTTCATCTATACACATAAGCCAAAGATACTCATCAATCAACAGTCCATCTTTGCACGTTAGCCAAAGATATACAACTGTAAAACCAATAATCAACAGTCCATCTTTGAACGTAAGCCAAAGATGACTTTCATCATAATATAAGCATGAGGATGATGACAATGATATAAGCATTAATCAAACGAAATCAACGATAAATATTAAAGACTTTAAATTTATCCAGAGTTTAAAAATATCCAAATTGTCAACATGATACTGCTTTGTGGAGTAAAATTCAATAATAATATTCATGTACCAAAAAATAATTTGGACAGAAAAGAAATATATTTTTCGGGTAAATAGTACCCCGCAATAGTACCCTATGAATAGTACTTTGGGAATAGTATCTCATGAATAGTACTCCGGCATGAAAAGTACCCCAAATATCCGAGTGAATAATATTCAGGTGAATAGTAATTTGGATGAATAGTAACTCGTGAATAGTACTCCGACACGAAAAGTGCCCCGAATACCCGAGTGAATAATATTAGAGTGAATAGTAACCCGTGAATAGTAACTCGTATAAAAAATACCAAAGAAAATAATATTCCATGACAAGTACAAAAAAAATGATATCTCATACGAGTATAATAGAATATACGAAACTGCAAATGGATTTTCACCCGCCATGCGGTAATCCACGTAGACAGATCATTTCCACAATTTAATAAAGAATGAATACGAAGGATCATTCACCATGCCTGCAGTAATCCACATAGATAGGTTATTCCAACAGAATAATTAAGAATGGAATAACAGAAGAATTCACCATGCATGCGATAGTCCGCGCAGACAGGTTATTCCAACAGAATAATAAAGAATGGAATAATGAAGAATTCACCGTGCATGTGATAGACCAATACGTAAAGGTTATTCCAACAGTAATAATAAAGAATGGAACCAGTCATGTAATCAATCGGCGCATGTGATATTCCAACAAAATAATAAAGAATTGAATAACAACATAATTCACTGTGCATGCGATAGACCGCGATGCACGAGTTATTCCAATGAGAATGATAAAGAATGGAATAACGTAAGAATTTCACCATGTATGCGGTACTTGGCATGACATGTTATTCCAACATAATAATAAAGAATGGAATAACAACCCTTACGAGTATTGAAAGAAAATAACTCTCTTCATGAATACGAAAGAATAATACCCTTACCCTAAAGAAACCGATATCTTTGGAATAGTGAGGTAGCAGACTTCTCTTCTTCTTTCTCTTTATAATTTCTCTCTATAATAATTGCTCTATAGCTTAGTGAATTGGTGAAAAATAATGAAGGAATGAGCTTCTATTTATAGGAAAATATAGTTTCCATAATTTCACATATCGGGGCTCGAAATATTACAGTATAATACCTTCATCTTTTCCTTCATTTTTAATTTAGTCATGCAAGTATTATCGAACTTGCACCATCTCCCCTAATAGTAAATCATGTGAATCAATAGTAAATCATGTGACTCAATAGTTCTAAACATGTGAAAAAAATAACTATAGTATAGTACCTTCATCTATACCTCTATTTTTAACTTAGTCATGCAAGTATTATCAATCTTGCACCAACTCCCCTAATAGTAAATGAATGTGATTCGATAGTACACACATGTGAACAAATAGTTATAATCATGTGAATTAATAGCAATTAATTGCTCATTTATCCGATTAATTACCCGATTGGTCAATATAACTTACAGACATCAATTATTATCGAAATAAATGTCGGTTTCCACTAACACTAATAATCCCAACACAATGAAACTATCAATTTCATCTTTAATCAACACGAAATTATTCATCATTAATATTATAACTCACAATATTTAACAACCAGGTCGTTCCCAGGAAAGAAGGGGCTTTCCGATAAGGATTTCTCCTTATTATGCAGCGATTAGGTGACCAAACCTCTCCTCGATGAACTTCTAGACATTATCAATATTGTAAATAATAATATAAATAACTTTGTCGTCTCAATTATTGATTTAATAATATATCATATTATGCAGATGATACTGTGACAATAATTGAATCAATAATATGAGAGATGTGATGCAGCAATTACTGTAGCAATAATTGAGTATAATTGAGTGACTTCTCACGTAAGCATCAATAATCAATACTGTGTGCTACTATGCAACCACGCGTATTATTGTACTTTTACTACCGAGTAGTTCAACAGTTTTAACGGTAACACTTTCGCTGTTATTTTTATAAAAAGATAATTCTGTCATTGTCTTACTACGACAATACTTCCGTTGTGGGGTCCACCGATGATTGTGGTGTCCTACGGATATTCCCCTATAAAAAGAATATTCCCCGACCAGACGAATATTTTATAACAACTTGCATACTTTGAAAAATTTTCACATATCACCCTTAACTCTAACCTTTTATCAATTTAACCATTTACTAAATAGAATAATTATAAGAAAATTGAATACTTTCATTTCATAAAATTTGGGGTCTCACACATCGTGCAACCAATGGTTGGTTGACACATAACTGCTAATGCAGAGTCAGAGGAAACTGCCATAAAGACAATTTCAAATCTGCAAACAGTTATCAGAAACTATCCAAACTCTCTCCCTCCCATTTTAAAAACCCTAGAATCCTTTTCGAAGCCAAAATCTTTTAACCCTCCAGAGCCTTGCCCAAATCACAGTCAACTATCTCTTTTAAGACTCCCTAACTCACATACCCATATACATTGAACTCTTCAAATGGCAGAATGGCGAGTTATAACCAAAATCCAACTCGGCTTCAAAAAGTTCGAAAGATCAGAAACGAAGTTCAAGGACATACTTGAGCTCGTAAAAAAGGGTGGGTTCTCTGAGTGCTTGGAGGCCGGCACTCCAATCTATACAGAGCTAGTGAAGCAGTTCTAATCAAATGCTTCAATAGATTATGGGCTTCTGACCACTAAGATGAAAGGATCAAGTCTGAAGATAAGAGCATCAGACACCAATCAATGTTTAGGGTTTCCCTGTAACGCCCCCAAAATAGGTATACATCACCCATCTTGAGTCGCCAAATACATGGTACAAAATTTAAATACAACTTAATAATACAGCTGTCGTGTAAAATACGACAAAACATAAACTGAGAGTTTTAATAAAAAAATTGTCATCTAGACAATATCCACACTCAAAGGGGTCCTCATTACATTTATTGTCACTCTATTTAATAGAATAGTGAGGACTACTAATACTATCATCTGGACCGTCACTCCATTCCCCGACTAGTCTAAATTTCACGCTTTATTTCCTGAAGAGAACAAAGAAAAGAAAGGGTGAGCTCAACTATCCCAAAGAAGAAATATTATGACTAAGATAATGCAGAATAAATT
Organism: Panax ginseng; assembly: GCA_020205605.1. NCBI lineage: Eukaryota > Viridiplantae > Streptophyta > Magnoliopsida > Apiales > Araliaceae > Panax > Panax ginseng. The sequence continues at coordinate 83,038,080 of CM035139.1, read as the reverse complement.
ATCATTAGTCTTCAACAATGTTAAACTGATAAAATACAATAAACAACAAGTTTCACTGCAGCGGAATAAGTAATCCATTAGAAGAGTCAAGTAGAGCATGATATCTACTATCTTCTATGATTTAAAATGTTTTCATCAATTTTTATCGCTGAGACTCAGCTTAATAAATAAATCACATGATCGAGTCATCCCTGCTTTACGGGCCAAGGATATTCATTAAATTATCAATGGTCATGACTACACCAAATAATCCTTGGTCATAATCATTCCAAAAACTGTCCATCAATACACTACAGGCCACTGAGGACTTTTACCACATCATTTATCACATTGCAGGTCATGATTATATCGAATAATCCCTGGTCATAATCATACCAAGTCCATCTATGCACGTAAGCCAAAGATGACTTTCATTGCAATATAAGCATGAGGATGATGACAATGACATAATAATTCAATAAAACAAGTTCAAGAATAAATTTTAAAGATTTATAAGTTAATTTATCCTAAACTCAATAATGTCCAAATTGTCAACATGATACTGCTTTGTGGAGTAAAATTCAAGAATGCTCAGAAGAATATTTCCATGAAAAGATACTGTATGAAGCGCAAATATCCAGGATATTCCACTAATTTTATGGAGTATAGAAGCCAAAACTTTAATCAACTGAGTATAATAGAATATATGAAACTGCAAATGGATTTTTGCCCGCCATGCGATAATCCACGTAGACAGATCATTTCTACAATTTAATAAGGAATGAATACCAAGGATCATTCACCATGCATATGGTAATCCACATAGACAGGTTATTCCAACAGAATCATAAAGAATGGAACCAGGTCATGCGTAATCCGCACCGATAGGATATTCCAACAGAATAATAAATAATGGAACTAGGTCATGCGTAAATGCATGCATACGATATTCGGCTGAATAATAAAGAATGGAATAACAATGAGAATTCACCATGTGATGTGATAGATCATGCAGACGGTTATTCCAACGGAATAATAAATAATGGAACCAGGTCATACGTAATACGCACAGACAGGATATTCCAACGGAATAATAAAGAATGGAATAACAGAAGAATTTCACCATGTATGCGGTACTTCACATATACAAAGTTATTCCAATGTAATAATAAGGAATGGAATAATGTAAGAATTTCACCATGTGTACGGTAGTCCAGCAGTATATACAAAAGTTATTCCAATGTAATAATAAAGAACGGAATAACAGAAGTTCTCTTCATGAATACGAAAGAAATAATACCCCTTACGAGTACAACAAATAATATCCCTTATGAGTATTGAAAGAAAATAATTTTCTTCATGATTACAAATGAAATAATACCCCTTACGAGTACAACAAATAATATCCCTTACCTTATAAAGAAGAGTACTCCGACGGGTAGGGCGGTGATATACTTGAAGAAAACTTGACTACACTCAAAGCTTTCTTAAACTCTAAAGAAATACGCTCAAGATTATAGAAGAAGAATTCTCTGAACTTTTGGTGTGTTTTCAATTCTAACTAAGCATCCTATTTATAGGAAAATAAAAATGATACTATGCAATAAAATATAATATATTATATTTATAATATATATATATATATATATATATATTATATTTAAAATCTAATAAAACAAATAACTTTATAAAAAGTATTACATTTTTTTATATAAAAAGATTTTACTATGCAAATACTATGCAGACACTTATGCAAATATTATGCATAATAGAATATAATATATTCTATTTATAGTCTAATAAAACAAATAACTTTATAAAAATATTTTGTTTTATATAAAAAATTTTTACTATGCAAACACTATGCAGGCACTATGCAAACACTATGCATAATAGAATATAATATATTCTATTTATAGTCTAATAAAACAAATAACTTTATAAAAGTATTCTGTTTTATATAAAAAAGTTTTCTGTTTTATTACATTTAAAATTATAATAAAACAAACTTCATCATCATTATTATAATTCACACTATTAATCGACCAGGTCGTTCCTAGGAAAGATAGGGCTTTCCAATAAGGATTTCTCCTATCGCACGCAATTAGGTGACCAAATCTCTCCTGGCGTAACTTACAGACATCGTTAATATTGCAAATAATAATATTAATAACTTTATTATCTCAATTATTTATTTAATAATATATAAAATATCGACAATAATTGAATCAAATAACGTGAGATACTATGCAACAATTCTTCAGAGCAATAATTGAACAAAACTAAGTGACTTCTCAATGTAAGCATCAATAATTAATAATTGTGTGCTACTATGCAAAGAACGAGTATTCTCAGTACTTTTAACACCGGGTGTTTCAACAGTTAATGGTAAAACTTTCGCCGTTATTCTCATAAAAATATTTTTGTCGTTTTCTCAATCCGACAATAATTCCGTTATTAAGTCCACCAATGATTGTCTTGGTCATACCTAATATTTCACCTTTAATAATGAATATTCCCCGACCAATCGAATATTATATAACAACTTGCATACTTTTCAAAATTTCTAAATATTACCCACAACTATAACATTATATCAAATTTACTCCATAATATTCAAAAATGATATTTATAGAAAATTCATCTTTATTCATAAAAGTTGGGGTCTTACATTCCCAACCAAGGTCTGATAAACCTGGATGAAGTCGACATTGAAGAAGGCAAGAGGCTAATGCGGTACCAAAGAAACCCTAGTCTGAAGGACATGAAGAAGAAGGAGTTTCCTGAGGAATTCGAGTTCCTTGCTGAGATAGTGGGCAAATATATACTATGCAAGGATACTGCACATAACATTATGATTGATCAGCAGTTGAAAATAATGTCTGCTATAGTTCTGAAGAAGCAAATCAACTTTGGAGTAATCCTATTTGATCAGATCTCCAAATGGGTAGAAAAGGCAGAATTGAAGAAGTCTACAGAAAAACCCCTGACAAAGTTGTTTTGTGGAAGACTGTTGAGTATAGTGCTAAAGGAGAAGTTGGGAAGCAAAATCAAGAATGATGAAGGAGAGCCTTTAAATGTTCACAAAGTAATGTCTCCTCAGCTGTTCGTAAACTGGAAGAAGAACCCAAAGGAAAACAGGAGGCTAACAACAACTGGGGGCAACAGAAAGAACTCTGCTAAGAAAAGAAAGGCAAAAGAGGTGGAAAGTTCTGAATCTGGTGACTCTGTACCAGCAACAACCACACCAGCCAAGAAGAAATCCAAAGGTGTGAGGAAAAATGAGGCCCCACCACGAAGTCTCTCCACCAAAGATAAGGATGAAGATGAAAAGGTCTCAACTGCAGAGACCACAAAGAGGAGAAGTAACAGACTATCTCAAGGGCCATCCAGAAAGAAAGCTAAGGTGGTAAACAGAACAGTCCCAATTTCCCAAGAAAGTACATCTGACAAAAAGGAGAATGTAAATTCAGAGGAAGAAAAGGGAATTGATGGTCTCAAGACCGAGTCCCCAAAGAACAAATCCTACAATGAAGCTGAAGCTGGATTCATGGAAGAAAATACAAAGTCTGCTGATGAAGAAAAATGCACAAGCCATGTGGCTAACTCTCAGAGCATTCAATCTAATGATAAAGAAAAGCTACAAGCTGACCCAACTGCATCTCCAAATATAAATGCTCCAACAAGCCCAAATGAAGGGTCAAGTGATGATTCTGGAGGAGAAGGACATAACCCTGCCAATGCTGAAAGTCAAGGAAGCTTGCCTTATGATTCAAAGGCCTCAGAGTCTGAAGAGGAAGAAGAGTCTGACTCTCCCATAGCTGAACCCCCAAAGAGAAGGAAGAGCTATAGAATACTTGCTAAATTTGCCTCCAACAGGAAAAGTGATCACTCTATTGCAGTTATTAAAGTAAGTGATGAAGAGGACGAATCCAAGGAAGATATTGCTGAAGAAGGGTTAAAAAATGAAAACCAACAAGAAGAATTCACTGATGAATCTGATCAGAATGATTCAGGCTCCATAAGAGAAGAAATGGAGAAAGATTCTGATTCTGCACATCAGGAATCAGAGGAACCAGAATACTACCAAGTTCTCTCTCCAGCCAGAATTAGCAGAAGAATAGTAGTGGAAGTCTTTGACGAACCACCAGCTGAACTAGCAGCAAGATGGATAAATCATGAAAATGAACAACTTCTAGTTGTAAGAATGACTACAGATGAAGTGCTTCATAATTGGAAAAATATGGAGTTAGATTGCACAATAATACTATATAACTCTGAAGATCTTCTGATGAGATGGTTCTTCCCGTGGATGTCGTGGTTAAAGGCACATACTGATAAAGATAAGAGCTACTTCAGCTGATGCTACTCTCAGTTTCCAAATCTGGAGCTGGTGTCACAAAACTTCCCAAGGGAAAGAAGTTTGCAACCATACTGATCAATGACCAGCCCCATTACAAAGTATACCGACATACTGGCAATCACTATATTCCCTACGATCGTAGAGTGGACTCGGAAGGTAGAAGGATTATGACCAAGGAAATAATCGTAGAGTCTGTTCACTCTACTACTGATGGTGTTCAAGTCCAATATGAGAAGCCTCCATCGGCTCAAGCACAATTTCCCGACATTTTTTCATCCTCCAATAGCGATTGGTACTCAACGATTTTTCAAATTCTCAACACCTTCAAAAATCTCTCCAAGGATGAAAATCATAGAGTCCAATCTGGTGTTCAACAAGAGGCTGCCCAACCAAATGACCGAATCCCTATGGAGCAGGAGCTAATGAAAAACTCTGATGAGTTGTTGAGAAGATATCTCTAATCCATGAAGAATCAAAGAGGTTGACAGGACCTGGAGGTAATTCAGTTCAAGATAGACTCCAAGCAACGATGGCTGATGTATCTCTTAAAATCAAAGAGAGAGATCACATCTATCTGAAGGCTATGAATGATCAGAAGGCAGATGCACTACGAGCATAGAAGGCAAATGATGAACAACTCCAAGTCCTCTCTGACAAGATTGACAACATGAATCAGTCTTTCTCTATGCAACTTGAGTTAAGCCAACAAGAACTCAAGATTGAAGTCGGTAACACCTCCTACCAGATGGAGCAACTAATGTCTAACATGGAGCAGTTCTCCTAAATGATTAATGACCAAAAGGGGGAGAAAAGAGGCATAGAAAGAGGCAGAGTAAAAGGTATTCAAGAAAGGGCAAGGAGAGCAGAAGGAAACAAGATAAGAAGACAAAGAAGAAGAAGCTGGTTCATTTGAGGGGGAGCCAAAGGATGATGAGCCTGTATTTACAAAGGCTGAGGGGGAGCCAGAAGAAGAAGAGGAGCATACATCTACAGAGGAGCAAACAAAAGAAATGAAGTCAACATCCCAATGGAAGCAGAAGCAAAGAAATCAAACAGATGAATAGCTGGGTCAACAGACATCCTGGAAGCATACAGGAGCCAAAAGAGGTACATCTCTAACTAGTTAGGTATGTTCTGGACCCAGGATGTAAAATGTCAGTGTATTAAATTTCACATCATTATAAATGACATTCATGATTATCTGTTTTAGAAATAAAATTGCTCACTGTATATAAGATTCATTCATAACATGCATATGCACTTATTATTTTTGTCATAATCAAATAGGGGGGATTGTCAGGAATAAGCATATGAATGATATTCCGATTTACATGTGATTTGATTATGATATATATGAATGAATATGCAAGTATGCTTGCATTAAGAAAAGCTATAAAGTCCTTTGATAGATAATAGAAACATATGTGCAAGGACTTAGAATGAATTGATCAAATATGTTAGGTTGATCCTACATAAGCAAAATAGCTTTGTAAAGTCCTTAAAAAGAAATGATGTACAAGGACTATAAATATAGAAAGATCAAGCATGTTAGGTTGATCTTATGATGTAATAGATAGGCTTGTCTGATCATCGAGCACTGCACCAGAAATTGTAGTCTTCCAGGAGAGTCAAGGATAACTTAAGAACTATCAAGGCAGAATTGTAGTCTGCAAGATAGTAGATCTCAGAGTTCGTAGACTTTCAGGAGAGACGAGGAAGGATCGTAGTGTGTCGAGGAGCACTTCCTCGGAGCCGTAGTCTGGCCGAGGAAGTCCGCGTTCGTAATCGTGAGAGACAACCTTCCTACGAGCCCGTAGAGCATCTGCCGGCCAAGTCAAGAATCGTAGACTACACTCGAGAGTCGTAGAGTCTCTCGATCGATCGAGGCGGTAGATCGTAGTCGAGCAAGATCAGATGAAGACAACGAACACAAAGTCAGAAATCGTAGAGTGTCAAGATCTGATCTCGGAGTCGTAGTGTCTACACAGCAGAAGCTGAATCGTAGAGTGTAGAGCTAAGACTTCAACAGATGTGCTCACAACGTCATCGTAGAATAAATATGATTCTTAACAAATAAGCACTCCCAGAATATCCAAAGGAATGAAGCCTCTGGTTGATATTGCAAAGATATATCCCACCTAAAGGAAACCAGAGAGCACTCAACGAATGGCATGAAAGCTAACAGAAGATCTAAGCACCAACTCAATCAACATCCAGATAAAGTTGTGAAGCCATTCGAGATGAAGTCTTCGACAAGTTGATCAGAAGAAGACTTTAGTAACTGACTAAGGAAAGTAAGCAAGTGCAGTAGCTGTCAAGTAAATAGAAGACAATGATCTTAAAAGTAACCAGGATCGTAGTATTTTCCAGAACAAAGAAAGAACTGAATGGAGTACACATAAAGATACTGGTCAACTTCTGAAGAACAAGACTAAAGTGATTAAGCATTGGGTCAGTCCATTGATGATAAGTGAATGGGAGATCACAAGGATAAAGTGAGCTGGACACGCCACAAATCTGAAGTGTCTTGCTGTTCAGAAGGGGCCAGAACAAAGAATTAAGCCATCAGTTTCAGAGAGCAGTCAAGGCAAACAAAAGTGATAAAGTACTGCACAAGAGAAGAAAGAGGTGTTCCACATTGAAGTGCTATTAAACACTCTTCAAAGATCATAGTGTTAACTCTTCATGTCAATGAGCAATAGTCAACAAGACACTACGATCAGGCCCAAGAAGATGTGCATCAGAATCGTAGAGTTCGGTCATCTAAAGATTGAAGCATTGGCAACGGTTTAATCTGAAGGTTAGTATTCGAACAAGAGCTTATTGAGAGCATCGATGCAAAAGGACAACCTCTGATCGAGAAATCAGAAGGGAGAAATAAAGTCGTCGACCTGCCCAAGACATGAAAGTGACATCTCTGACGGGGTAGGTGAAACAGTATACTATAGTGTCAGAAAGTCATGTCATGTCACATCTGCAGTCTACACCAAATAACTCAAGATCTATGAAGCAATTTGAATAACTTTCAATGGCTACTTTCCAATGGGAAGATTGACAAGGAGTATAAATCAGAATGAGCTTCTAAGATCATGGTGCTGATGATTGCTAAGTTGCAGAATCGTTGAGTTATTGGAATGCTATTATTGACTCTACGAGTTCCACCAGAGATTAAGAGAACAAGTCTCAGTGACAGTGAGACTACATAGGTGGAAGTGAAGTAGCTTTGAAGAAGGACTTAAATAGATTAGAGCTTCACTCAACAAAGATGAGAATACCACTGAAGATGGAAGCCAAGCTAAGAGCCAAGAAGGCCAAGAAGATAGCATTCAGAAAAGTGGTAGAGTACAAAGAAGATCAAGAGAGCCACTCTACAAATCACCATGAACCAAAAGCTGAAAAAGAACAGTTGCAGAATCATGTCTGCAAAACACTCAAGAAGGGCTCAAGGATTTCTAAGTGCCAGACGAAGTCTACCAAAAGCTCAGAGACTTAGCAAATCTAGATGGTGATGGTGCACAGCTGATATCAGATGAAGATGAGAAGAAAAGAGTGAAGATCACCTGCACCAGAGAATATGTGGTCTAGACTCGAAACAGAATGCAAAGAGGACCACACCTAGATGCTAAGTACAAAAGATGTTCAAGCTTAATGATATCTTAGCAGCTCAGCATCAACAACACCAACAACAACAAGAAGTCAGGGCCTGAGGGGTCCTTGTCCAAAGGGACTAAATGAAGTTCCAAGCCTGCTGGGCTTAAAGAGTTCCTTGGGAACTAGAGAAGTTCTAAGGCTGCTGGCCTTAAAGAGTTCTTAGTGAATTGAAGTCCCAAGGCTGGTGGTATTGAAGGAATCTTAGTGATTCAGGGTGTTGTCCTTCCTTAGTGGAAATCCTGCTAGTTGAAAGCAGAAGAGTGGATTAGGAGCTTGTGTCTCTGAACCACTTAAAACCCCTTGTGTCCTTTACTTTATGTCATTTACATTATGTACATTAACTGCTATAACTGTTATGTATGTTCTAACTGCTTATCATTGAACTAACTCTATGAACAATGTATGTATAATTATGAATATATCAATGAAGGGGATCTTTTACTTATTCTGTTGTGCTTGAAAAGATTCTTATGTTTGTCATATGCTAAATTATTAGCAATACAAAATAAACCAGTAAAGCATTTGAAAATAAAAAGGATCTATTCAACCCCCCCCCCCCTTCTGGATATATTGTGCCTACTGGGAACTAACAAATTCAACTAACTAAAATTATGCAATGTTATGCAACTAAACAGATATTAAGCACACAAAAAGAAAAAAATTACGTCAAAATTAAACTAATAACTACTAACATGCAATTAACTATATGTAACATGAAATTACTCTATATCATGCAATTACACTATATGCTCTAAACTACTGACTAAACCCAATTCCCCAAACTTAAAATGAACAATGACCTCATTGTAATTAAACGTGAAAGAATACTCCCCGAAGTGGCAATGTCATCTATGTTCACCTCCTCAAGATCCGATGGTATATCATGCGATGGATAAGTTTGAGATAATCTAAAGTTGGAAACTGAGTGTGGGCTTCTAACTGTTTGAATGCTTGAGTCATAAATTCTAAAAATTTAGCAATGTTTGTTTTCTATGAGTGAGATATGGCGCGGTCGCTATGTTTGGCTTGTAGTTGGGCGCGGTCGCGCTATCCTGTACCTTGGCAGCTTCAGTTTTTTTTTTTACTTCTGTTTGATCCTGAATGCTTATAACAATTGGATTGAACCTGAGAGGAGAAATAATAAAATTATTATTAAGACTTACAACTATCAAACATCTACTAAATATGGAAAGCATGAAGAATTATACATAGGAGAAGAAGTAAATGGAAATGTAAATAAGAATTAAACAAGGAGGGAGAAAGATTGGATGGGGTGCCTCCCATCTAGCGCTCGGTTTATAGTCCGTTAGCTGGACTCTTTTCTTGACACCGCTATCCGATTCCTCTATGATAAGCTAGGAACCCTCCATCTATTAGAACCGCTATGTTCTTTGGTAGGTTCCCCATTATGAGAGTCTTCGGATTGAAGCCACCTAGCATATTTCCTGTACATGATGTCCCCAGTTCCATTGCATAGCTAGGTGCTTCGTCCGTTGTATTTGTGAATAAATTGTTGCATTGAGGCATGAAAAATACAACGAATTTTTCCTCTTCTATTTTCTCTTCCTCAGCCCACCATGGTGAATAAGAGGCCTCATTATCATACTGATCATTGTCTTGGATGTTACTACCAAGGGGACATGGGTGTGAAAAACTCACTGGATTTTTTAACTCTGGTCGAGAAGGTACTTGGGGTATAATAAAGGTGATCTGATATTCTTCATTTTCCAAATCCCCAGTTGTCTCCTCAATGTCCACTCCTTTTAGTTCATCTAGTGGCATGTACACTTCTGGCTCTCCATCAGTTTCATCATCCATGTCATAGAACCAATTGTTTTGAAGGCGATTGTTCAAGGCTTTGAACATTTGATCCATCTGATTCTGAAGATTTCGAATTGACCTCTCTTGCTCAATCATCTTCTCCTCAGTTGATGATATAAATTTGAACCACAATTCCTCCAGTCTTGAATTATCTTTCTCAGTTTCGAAATCCATGTATTGAGGACCATTCATTGATGAGTTAATGAGTTGTTCCATCTGTCTGTTAAGATTTTGGGTTGATAACTCCTGACTCATTATCATTTCTTCTTGGTCTGCTATAATCTTTGACATGAATTCCTTCAACTCTGAATTTTCTTCTTGTTGCATTGGAGGTGGATATGAGAAATCTGATGGATGTGTTGGACTTGGGATGCAGTATTGGTCTTGATAGTTATAACTCCATTCATAATCTGGGTGATACCCCGAACCTTGATGATAATTGGGATGAACATAGTTGTTGGAGTAATCACCCCCATACTGTATATGTCCAAAACTAATGTTGCACTGATAACTTGGATGCTCGCCAGCACAATATTCACATGTAACTACTATCTCTCGAGTATATTGGGCTGCAAGAACATCTAACCTCTCCAAAAGTGTTGCAATTTGTGCTAACAATGTAGAAAATACATCTAATCCTTCAATTCTTGTGTCCCTTGGTTGAGTCATGTTCGTATAAGGCCATTGATAAACAAAGTCATACATGGTACTTGAAAAGAGAAAAATATAAGAAGATAATTAAAATAAAATAAAATATTTAAATTAAGACTAATTTGATTGAAATTAATGTTGGCAAAAATTATTAAAATAATTCCCCGGCAACGGCGCCAAAAACTTGTTGGTCGTTTTACCGATCAATATATGCGTGCAAGTAAACACGGTCAACAAGTAATAAAGAGTAAGTAAATTATCGTTCCTACGGAGAATTAACTAATAAAGTTCACCAAGCACTAGCCCATAACCATTTCAGTCTTATTTAAACGAATGATGTGATATTTTATATGTAAACTATGTAATTAACTAATACTAACTACCCCTAGAATGAGACTAGATAATGAAGACTTGAGATTACAATTTCACCTATTGAATCATTTAAATCGACACACTTCATGTTAAGCCAAATTAATTATACCAGATTGTTAGTCGAGAACACGAAAGTGAAATATAGCCATCTCTCGATGTACCATACCCATATCACATATAATCCACAATTGATAGAATACACATGAATACCCACATTACCTAAACCACTATATGTCTATGTGATTTACAAATAAATAGGGTTTAAGCCCAAGTTCTCAATTAACTACGAGTGGTGATTCGGTATATGTCTATCCTAAGCACGAATCATACATTCCATCACCATGTAAAACATACAAACACACGCTATTAAGATCAGATCTAAACCCATACATCTTTTTTCAAGTTCATATGGGTTATCACAATAATCGATGGCCATTCAACTAAGCAAATAAGCATGAATCTTAATAGACAATCTCATAACAATAAATAAGACTAACAATGTAGTATATCAAAATAAATTAGGCAATAGATTCCATTGCAATCCCAAAATAGAGTTTAACTCATAGTTGAATTAGAATCCATGGTCCACAATTGAATATACATTGAAAGATACAAATAGAAGTAAAGAGAGTTAGGGATTAAGAATAGCAAATTTGAGTTCTTCTCTTGTTTCACTTCTAAACTTTCAAGGATCTTCAATTGCTTCAATCCCCAAATCTTAGCTATTCTAGGGTTCTAATCTACTCTAATCTAATAAGAAAATTAAAGAAAAGAAAAGAGCATATGTAATGTAAAATGATCCCCCCCCCCCCAAGGGTGGAATCCCCTCTACATAGTAATAATACGTCTCTTTTTAAGCCCTCATTGAACCCCCCTCTCAGTTACGCTTCAATTGCATTGTTTAGTGAAAAAGTCAGCTCTAGTCAACTTCCAAAATGGCGCTGGACGCTACCGAATAAATCAGAGTTAGTTAGCGCGCTACCACTACTCAAGTATCAAATCGCATTTTTTTGGTCCAGGGAATGTCGCGGCCGCGCAGGAAATAGCCTAGAAATCCGTGCGCCCGTGCTGTTGATTTTCTGTTTTAGTGTCCTCTGGTAAAATGATCATAACGTTTGATCTGGGAGGAGTTATGGGGCCTGCCACCTATCAAATCTAAGACCTCGATGAGTTCTACAACTTTCATTCTTTGATAATTGAGAAATAATGGACGGATGAAGACTGAAATTGGGTTCGAAGTGACAGCTATGCAAATGGCCACCCAAAGCAGTGACGTACAACGTTCGTTGGTACAAAGGTCATAACTCTTGCATCCGAACTCCGATTGGAATAATTAAAGATATTTCAGAAAGCTAACAAGAATCTCTACAACATAATCCAAGTTCCAAGCCAAGAACATGAAATGAACATGAAATCCCAAACGATCCCTGGATTGCTTTTTCCTTAAGTTTTCATACCAATCGTCGCTCACATCATTACCAAGCTTAAGATCTGGAAAATGAACACAAAATGCATGAAAAGTAACTAAGAAACATGAGTATAAATAACTAATTCAAGTAACAGAGACCGGATAAATAGATATAAAACCTACTTATCAAAAGGGAAGGCTAAGGTAGACTGTTGAATTGTCTATGTAACAGTATAGGTTTAATGTTGTAATGTATTTGATATTATGACAAAGAACTTATGTATTGGTTATAAAGAACCTGGGAAGGGAATATTGTTGGAATATATATAAGACATATTCATTCTTTTGAGGTATTTCAATTGAATGTATGTGTGAATTGTAGCACCGTGTAGCACCATATGCCGGGTTGGAAGATAACCGGATTTGGGGGCGTCACAAATTTAGGTCTTGTTTTAGATTGGTATCTCTCAATATTTTTATCAAACTATATTACCCTCAATTTATATAGTTCGGCGATATCTAATTAAAGATATGCTAGTGAGAATAAGGATCCCATTTCAAATGTATATAGCCTTGTGTGTGCACAACAGACAATATATAAATAAATAGGTAGACAACTCTTGTCAATTACATCCACTATGCAACTCCTTGTATTTTGCCTCTTAAATCATAATGGTCAAGTGTAAAACCCCAAATTTTACGAATAAAGATTTAAATTTCTCGAAATATTTTTTTAAATATTATGGAGTGAATTTGATATAATGTTATAATTATGGGTAATATTTATAAATTTTGTAAAGTATACAAGTTGTTTTATTATATTCGATTGGTCGGGGAATATTTGTTTTAGCAGGGAATATTCGTACAACGACACAATCATTGGTGGACCACACAACGGAATTATTGTTGGATTGAGAAAACGACAAAAATATTTTTATGAAAATAATGGCGGAAGTTTACCGTTAATACTGTTGAACTACTCGGTAGTAAAAGTACAGTAATAGGTGTTGTTGCATTGTAGCACACGGTATTGATTATTGATGCTTACGTGAGAAGTCACTCAGTTTTGTTCAATTATTGCTATAGTAGTTGCTGCATAGTATCTCACGTTATTTGATTCATTTATTGTTGATTGTTATATATATATATATATATATATATATATATAAGTTTTGTTTTATTAGTATTATTAATGTAATAAAATGAAAAATCTTTTATATATAAAAATGAATACTTTTATAAAGTTATTCGCTTTTATTAGGCTAATAATAAAAAATCTTTTATATAAAAAATGAGAAAACTTTTATAAAGTTATCTATTTTATTAGACAATAATTAGAATATATTATATTTTATTATGCATAGTGTTTGCATAGTGCCTGGATAGTGTTTGCATAGTAAAATCTTTTTATAAAAAACAGAATACTTTTATAAAGTTTTTCGTTTTATTATATTATAAATAGAATATATTATATTTTATTGTAAATTAATCTGGACCGTCCGTTTAAAGTAAATCAATCTGGACCGTTCATGGATTGGTTACTATTCAGTCCATTCTTCTATAAATAGAAGCTCATTCCTTCATTATTTCTTACGAATTCATCGAAACTCTAGAGAGAGAAAACTATAGAGAGAAAGAAGAAAAGTATTCTGCTACTTCACTACTTTTATATCCAGTTTCTTCTTTATAAGGTAAGGGATATTATTTGTTGTACTCGTAAAGGGTATTTTTTTTCATATTCATGAAGAGAACTTCTGTTATTCCATTCTTTATTATTCTACATTGGAATAACTTTTGATACGTATTCACCCCTATACTTGGTGAAATTCTTACATTATTCCATTCTTTATTATTCATTGAATATCCCCATCTGCGCATTTTACGCTTTCATGGGACTGGTTTCGTTATTTATTATTACATTGGAATAACATGTCTATGTGAAGTACCACATGCATGGTGATTTCTGTTGTTATTCCATTCTTTATTATTTTGTTGGAATATCCTGTCTGTGCATTTTACGCCGGACCTGGTTCCGTTATTTATTATTCTGTTGGAATAACCTGTCTATGTGAAGTACCGCATGCATGGTGATTTCTGTTGTTATTTTATTCTTTATTATTTTGTTGGAACATCCGCTTCATATGCTTAATTTTGCCTGACTTCGTTCTCGTTATTTATTATTCTGCTTGAATAACTCCGTCTATGGCACCGCATGCATGGTGATTTCATTGTTATTCCATTCTTTATTATTCATTAGAATATCCTGCTTGCAATGCGTATTACGCTTTGACTGGTTCCGTTATTTATTATTCCGTTAGAATAACCTTTATCTCATCTGGAAGTACCTCATGCATGGTGATTTCTTTTGTTATTCCATTCTTTATTATACTCAGTTGGTTAAAGTTTTGACTTCTATACTCCATAAAATTAGTGGAATATCCTTGATATTTAAACTTCATCCAAAGATCTTTTCATGGAAATATTCTTCTGATCATTCTTAAATTTTACTCTACAAAGAAGTATCATGTTGACAATTTGGACGTTATTAGTTCCATGATAATTTAATTCTTGAACTTGTTTTATTGAATTCTTATATCATTGTCATCATCCTCATGTTTATATTTTGTTGAAAGTCATCTGTGGCCTGTAGTGCATAGATGGACTTAGTATGATTATGACCAGGGATTATTCGATATAATCATGACCGTAATGTTACAAATGATGTGGAAAAAGTCCTCATTGGCCTGTAGTGGATTGATGGACAATTTATGGTATGATTATGGCTATGGATTCTCTTCGGCCAAGGGAGCAAAGATGAATTGTTTTATGACATGATCAGGACCGTTGATGAAAACACAATTATCTTTGGCCCGTAGTGCATGGATAATTCGTGGTCGTGATACTAAATAATATCCTTGGCCTGTAGTGCAGGGATGAATTGATGATGTGGATTATTTATTAAGATGAGTCGCATCGATAAAAGTGATGAAAAACTTTTTAAATCATAGAAGATAGTAGATTTTATTCTCTACTTAACTCTTCTAATGGATTGCTTGTTCCGCTGCAGTTAAACTTGATGTCTATTGTATTTTATTAGTTTAACATTGTTGAAGATTAATGATAATTTATTCTGCATTATCTTAGTCATAATATTTCTTACTGAGCTAGTTGAGCTCACCCTTTCTTTCACTGTTCTCTTCAGAAAATGAGAACGTAGCCGGGACTAGTCGAGGAATGGAGTGACGGTCCAGATGATAGCATTAGTAGTCCTCACTATTCTGTTAAATAGTGTGATAATAAATGTAATGAGGACTCCTTTGAGTGTGGATATTTTCTAGATGACAATATTTGTATTAAAACTCTCAGTTGATATTTTGTCGTATTGTTTACACGACAGCTATATTATTAAGTTGCATTTGAATTTTGTACCATGTATTTGGCGACTCAAGTTGGATGATGTATACCTATTTTGGGGGCTTCACAGTTGGTATCAAAGCTTAGGGATATGATCTCTGGCTGAGATGTGAGACAAGAACTAGGAGGGGAGAGACGGGGAATTCCTTCGCTAGTATGACCAACCTAAGTTTATTTTATATTTAATTGGTCGGTCAGAGTATAGGGATAATATGCGATATGTTAATTAACCCTTGTTTTGTGGCAGTGTTTGAAAATGGCATCCGAGAATGTTGAGAACATCAATGGAGCACAGGAGACCGTTGAGTCTCCACATATCAATAATCAGGATAATGTGCATCAGGAAGACGACAATCCTCAGGCAAACAACAACATTGATCAAATGACGAACGACGGTACGTTTAGGAGCTTCTTAGAATTCATGTAACATCAGGCGAAGGCGGCTCCTGTCCAAAATGCAGGTGGAAACACTGGCAACACACGGTCGGTCACCGCTAAGCAGTTCAAGGAGCTGGGACCACCGGAGTTTTTGGGAAAGCCAGAACCACTTAAGGCGGAGACGTGGTTAAAGCAGATCACCAAGATATTTGATGTCTTGGGATGCTCAGAGGAGCAAAATGTTCCATTTGCCACCTTTATGTTGCGTGAAGAGGCAGACATCGGGTGGGAATCAGAAACGTTACCTGCATCGACGACTCAAGATGTCTTGGGAGAAGTTCCAAGAGCTGTTCAACGACAAGTACTTTCCTGAAAGTATTCGTCACATGAAGGAGATGGAGTTCATCAAGCTGGAGCAAAACAATATGACCATGTCGCAATACGAGGCTAAGTTTGCCTAGTTGTTTCAGTTTGCATCCCATTTGGTCGATAATGAGGAGCGAATGAAGCGAATGTTTCTAAGAGGTTTGAAACCTAATATACGTCAATACCTTATTTCTCACAAACTTTGTTTATATTCAGATGTTGTGAATAGGGCTCAATTATTGGAGCGCGATAATGAGTCAGCACAACCAAAAGGCAACGACCATCAACACGATAATAATCGTATCAGTGGCAATGGTCATCGGAATAATGATAACCATCATGGGGGAAATTATCATGCCAAGAATGGTAACCACTTCGGTGGTAATTGTGACGCCCCCAAAAATAGGTCCACCCGACCCATTCTGAGTCGCCAAATATCACTCTATAAAAATCAAATACAACTTCATTTATACAACTGTTGAACTGTCATGCAGAGTATGAAAACAGATAAGCTATGAGTTTCAATACAAATGTATATAACTCTCATGGTGTCTCAACCACAACCTTACAATGGTATGTTACATAAAAGTACAGTCAATAGCTGTTTTAGAAATTAAAATCTTTGGGCAGTGCTCAAGGAAACCTTCGTACATGGGAGGCCATGAATCAAAGTTATGATAGATATCATATGCCCAGAGAATTATCCTTGGTTGGTCCAATAGACCCCAAAGAAAAATGAGAAGATTACTATCATGTTCCTTCCAATGATGAGTCTTCTCTTGACATATAATTATCTCAGTTATCTCCAAGTGAGAATTATATCTCAAATATACTCCAAGATCATATAAGTAGTGCTTGTAGATATACTCAGCAAGTGGATGTGCACAACCCTGTCTTATGATAACATGAGATTGTATGTCATTAGACATCTTGTATGATAGTGGCAAAACACCCTTCCAAAGTTGGGTTCTCATCAACCTATTGTTGTTCACCAAAATCAATTATTAAGTGACGTATAAAATATGACACGCACATCTTAGGTCCTCAATGCAAATTTATATTGCATGTCATGCCGTTTTATAATGTATTGAGAAACTTCAACAGTCTCGAACCATCTCACTATTTCCCTATTATCCCCACTCGACCCAGCTACACTCTTATTACCTGAAAGGAATTGTGAAGCAAAAGAGTGAGCACAACTAGCCCAGTAAAGAATATCATGACTAAAGATAATTAAATTATCAATAGCCTTCATCAGTAATAAATCAAAGATTTAGAACATATGGTAGATGATAAAACTTTTCAACCATAGTTACAGTGGAATGAGCAATCCATTAAAAGAGTCAAATAGACCATCAGGTCTATTATATCCTCCATGTTAAAAGTCCACCAATAATGTTTTATCCCTGTAACATCAATCAACAATTCCTGTCCACGATTATATGAATAACTCATAATCATAATTGTGATTTTGAATTCCTTTTCGCACCTAGGACGAAGATAATTTTCATCACCTATCTTCACCTGAAACATCAAAAATCATGGTTATACCAAATCATAATTTCTGCTCATAATCATACTAATAAATTCATCTTTGCACTATGGCCAAAGATATACAATCAGATAACGGTAAATCAACAGTTCATCTTTGCACTACAAAAGCCAAAGATATACAAATCAGAAAACCAATAATGTTGAGACTCAGCTTAATAGTATCACGACCACGAATTATCTATACACTACAGGCCAAGGATATTCGTGTTTTCAATTACGGTCATGATTATACCGAACAATCCCTGGTCATAATCATACCAAGTCCATCTATGCACTACGGGCCAAAGATGACTTTTATCACATCATTTGTAACATTACGGTCATGATTATACCGAATAATCCCTAGTCATAATCATACCAAGTCCATCTATGCACTACAGGCCACAGATGACTTTCAACACAACACAAGCATGAGAATGATGACAATGATATAATCATTAATCAAACTAAAACAATGATAAATATTAAAGACTTTAAATTTATCCAAATATTATCAATCGCATAATAAATTCATAATCTAATATTGTTAATATCACAACAATATTTTAATCACTTCTTAAACTTATAAACAATTTATTTCAATTGTTTATACTTTACCACATAATGCATTTAATCATTCAAAAATGCCATACTCATAAGATATCATCACCAATGATCAAATCCCTCATCAAAAATATGCATATACCCTATATAGGATTCTCAAGCCATAAAATCTTATTTTCCAATTTTGTTACTTCACATAACATATTTAACTCATATGTTCGTAACTAAACCATTTTCATGAAAAATACCAAATCAGTTCCAAAAATATTTCTTTTCTGGGATTTAGCAGAATATAGTCCCATAATGAACATATATTTTTCTCAGAATTTTTAAAATTCATTTACTATTTTTCAAAAATCAATTTCTAATTAATTCCTTAAGAAATTAGCTACCTCAAGTTTAACTCCAGAAATTCCCAAATCTTGGCAGGATCTTACACATGTTAACGTGAGCTTAGGTTTAAATTTCATGGTCATCTGAGTTATAGAACTCCTTATAGCATTTTTTTCGCCGGAAAACCTAAATATTGAAATGGTCATAACTTGCTCATTTTAAGTCGGGATGAGCTCATTTTTGGACAGGATGTACTTTATACCATATACTTTCATGTCCAAAAAGGCGAATTTTTTTCACAAATTAAGTGCCCAAACAGCCCTTTTAAATTAATGGGCGAGCTTTTTCAGAATTGCGCCTTTGGACTCCTTTCTTTAAAATCACCAATACACGAAAATCTACAACACTTTTCCAAAGGATTCCACTTGGATAAGTTACAAAACTCATAGACCTAACTCTAGAACTTGACCTCACTCAAAAATTCAAAATATAATAGGAGATATGGTTAATTGAATTTCATGTTCCGTTTTCACCAAAATCTGATTTTCAACCCTTTGTGATTTCTAAGAAACTTTCATGTTTTCACATATTAACCAACATAACTTATCATAACACTTACTAACACTACATATACCCATGGTTTTCATCAATCTATTGCTTTTTATTATGACTTCCTTCATAATCAACATAACCAGATCATTTTCGCAATTTAATAAGGAATGAATACAAAGGATCATTCACCATGCATGTGGCAATCCACATAGACAGGTTATTCCAACAGAATAATAAAGAATGGAACCAGGTCCGGCGTAAACGCACAAACAGGATATTCCGACAGAATATTAAAGAATGGAATAACAACAGAAATCACCAGGTATACGGTAATCCACGTATACAGGATATTTCAACAGAATAATAAAGAATAGAATAACAACAGACATCACCAGGTATACGGTAATCCACGTATACAGGTTATTCCAACAGAATAATAAATGGAACCAGGTCAGGCGAAATTCGCACCGACAGGATATTCTGACAAAATAATAAAAAATGAAATAATAGAAGAATTTCACCATGTATGCGGTACTTCGCATAAATAGGTTATTCCAACATAATAATATAGAATGGAATAACAGAGGGATTTCACCAAGTATATGGTATGCCGCGTATACAGGTTATTCCAACAGAATAATAAAGAATGGAATAACAGAAGTTCTCTTCATGAATAAGAAAGAATAACACCCCTTACGAGTACAATAAATAATATCCCTTACCTTATAAAGAAACTGGATATAGAAGTAGTGAAGTAGCATAACACTCTTCTTCTTTCTCTCTATAGATTTTCTCTCTATAGCTTCTCTCTATAATCTCTCTCTATAATTTCTCTCTCTAGAGTTTCAGTGAATTCTTAAGAAATAATGAAGGAATGAGCTTCTATTTATAGAAAAACTGAGAGTGGTTCTTGGTCTTAACGAAGGGTCAAAATGACTCTTGGTATTATTAAAGAGACAACTACTATTTGCGAAGGGGCAATTAACCCTTGGAACATCGAAGAGGCAAGTAACTCTTGGTAATATTAAAGAGACAACTACTATTTGTGAAGGGGCAATTAACCCTTGGAACACCGAAAGGGCAAGTTACTATTAAAACTTTAAATCAACGATCCATATTGATTTACTATTATAATTTCAACCAACGGTCTGAAAAATTAGCACATCTCCTCATGGAATAATATTGTACCCAAAAATGATTTGGACTGAAAAAATAAATATATTGTTCGGGTGAATAGTACCCCATGAATAGTAACTCGTGAATAGTAACTCATGAATAGTACTCCGACACAAAAAAGTGCCCCGAATACCCGATTGAACAATATAACCTTCAGACATCAATTATTATCGAAATAAATGTCGATTTCCACTAACACAAACAATTTCAACACAATGGAACTATCAAATTCATCTTTAATCAACACGAACTTATCCATCATTAATATCATAATTCATAATATTTAACAACCAGGTCGTTCCCAGGAAAGAGGGGGCTTTCCAATAAGGATTTCTCCCTATTGGCGCGCAATTAGGTGACCAAACCTCTCATTGGCAGAACTTCTAGACATTGTAAATATTGCAATTTAATAATATGAATAACTTTAACGTCTCAATTATTAATTTAATAATATATAAAATATTGACAATAATTGAATAAAATTGAGTGACTTCTCACGTAAGCATCAATAATCAAAGATATTGTACAATACCGTCTACCAATATGCAACCATGCGTATTACTGTACTTTTATCAATTTAACCGTTTACTAAATAGAATAATAATTATAAAAATTGAATACTTTCATTTCATAAAATTCGGGGTCTCACAGTAATCATGGCCAAGATAATAGAAGTGGAAATTTCAAGAAGAGAAGGTTCAATAATGATGGAAAGACAGCAGCACCAACACCCGTTTCAAAGGAAGAAGAACGACCACCGGTCGTATGTTTGTATGTTTTAAATGCGGACATGAGGGACACATCTGTCCAAACTGTACGCAACAATCCAAAGCGTGTTTTAATTGTGGAAGAGAAGGTCACCTAGCTCGATTTTGTCGTATGGTGAAGTCTAGTCCAGCTGGGATGGTGATGCCAAAGGATGTCCCAGATAAGCCAAAGCTGGTAGTTTAAGAGAGAGCATTTTTTTAGAAGTGACGAGGAACTGAATAAAATTATCACGGGTAAGTTAATCATAAACTCTTGCAAGTCTATACCGTGTTGAATCTGGGTTCTACTCACTCTTTCATTTCACTTAGTTGTGTTCAATGATTGAATTTAACTCCGGAGAAGTTAGACTTTGATTTATCTGTTGAAACTCAGTTGGGAGAAACCTTCGCAACCTCCACTATTTATAAATCTTATTTTATTCAAATCCACACTTTCACGTTACCTATCGATCTTATCTCTTTGAAAATACTTGTCTTTGATGTGATTTTAGGAATCGATTGGTTAACTACTCATCATGCTTTTAATAAGGTTGTTAGCTTTCATATTCCTAACCAACCTGTTATGCGAATTCAAGCAACCAAACCACTAAAGTCAATCATTGTCATATCAAGCCATAAGTAAAGAGCCTTGGTCCTTTCGTTGTTGACTTCCTTGTGTGGAATGCACCGAAGCCAGACTTTCCGTAGGGGACGTTGTGAATAACGATGGCAAGTTGATAGGTATCAATGTGACGTGTTATCCAAGTCTTGGATGAGAGTCACAGTTGTGAATGATATTTCTATTGTTAATAAATTTCCTGACGTATTCTTGAAGACATCTTAGCCTACCCCTAGAGCGTGAAATCAAGTTTTGTACTGACCCCAGTACAAAATCCCATTTCTAAAACCCTTAAATATTTGTTCAACTAAAATGAACGTAACATGCGCCAAAGACGTTGGCTCGAGCTGTTGAAGATTATGATCGTACCATTTAATACCATCGTGGAAAAGCAAACGTGGTAGCTGACGTGTTGAGTAAAAGATCGTATGCGTTTACGAGTGCAAATATACGAACCTACGTGAAGATAACAAATATATGATTAGAACCGACTTTAGTCGATAAAGTTAAAGTCGCTCAAGCTACAGACCCGGAGCTGATGAATATGAAGAAGAAGGTTCAAGAGGGCGTTATTTTAAAAAGCAAGAGTTGCTGAAGAGAGGAAATCTCAACCCTCGATTTAATTAGCCCATTTGAAATTCTCGATCGAGTAGGAACTGTGGCCTATAGACTCGCTTTACTGCCAAGTATGTCTCGTGTTCATAATGTTTTTCACGTATCGATGTTATGTAAATATGTGGACGACCCGAACCACATTATTGATTTAGAACCGGACGAGATAGCGGATAATTTAACGTATGAAGATGTACCTGTTAAAATCCTGGAATGTATTCAACACTCAAAGGTTATACCTCAAGAGTTAGAATCGGACAAAGTGTCCTCATCTGTTCGGCATACCAGGTATGTACGTGAATTTCGAGGACGAAATTTCATAAGGAGAGGAGATTGTAAAACCCCAAATTTTACGAATAAAGATTTAAATTTCTCGAAATATTTTTTTAAATATTATGGAGTGAATTTGATATAATGTTATAGTTGTGGGTAATATTTATAAATTTTGTAAAGTATGAAAGTTGTTGTATTATATTCGATTGGTCGGAGAATATTCGTTTTAGCAGGGAATATTCGTACAACGACACAATCATTGGTGGACCCCACAACGGAATTATTGTTGGATTGAGAAAACGACAAAAATATTTTTATGAAAATAACGGCGGAAGTTTACCGTTAATATTGTTGAAGTACTTAGAGTAGTAAAAGCCGCAAGATACGTGTGTGGTTGCATAGTAGCAATACCAGATTGATTATTGATGCTTACGTGAGAAGTCACTTTCGATTTTGTTCAATTATTGCTATAGTAGTTCTTTGCATAGTATCTCACGTTATTTGATTCAATTATTATTGATTGTTATATATATATATAAGTTTTATTTTATTAGTATTATTAATGTAATAAAGCGTAAAAACTTTTTTATATAAAAAAGAATACTTTTATAAAGTTATTCGTTTTATTAAGCTAATAGTAAAATCTTTTTATATAAAATGAATAGTTTTATAAAATTATCTATTTTATTAGATAATAATTAGAATATATTATATTTTATTATGCATAGTGTTTGCATAGTGCCTGCATAGTGTTTGCATAGTAATTTTTTTTTTATAAAAAACAGAATACTTTTATAAAGTTATTCATTTTATTAGATTATAAATAGAATATATTATATTTTATTGTAAACCAATTTGGACCGTTCGTTTAAAGTAAATCAATCTGAACCGTTCATGGATTGGTTACTATTCAGTCTATTCTTCTATAAATAGAAGCTCATTCCTTCATTATTTCTTACGAATTCACCGAAACTCTAGAGAGAGAAAACTATAGAGAGAAAGAAGAAAAGTATTCTGCTACTTCACTACTTCTATATCCAGTTTCTTCTTTATAAGGTAAGGGATATTATTTGTTGTACTCGTAAGTGGTATTATGTAAGACCCCAACTTATTATAAATGAAATTTAATTTCCTCTATTTATTATTTTGAAATAGTAAGGGTTGATTTGATTAATGTGGTTAGTTATGGGTAAAATGCTAAATATTTCAAATAAGTAAGTGGTTATAAAATATTCATTGTTGTCGTGGAATATTCTTCTTTGTCGGGGAATATTCGTATTTACCAGATCTTGATCTTTAATGTGGACCCCATAAAGGAAAGCGATTGGATGAAGAAACGACAAGTATAAGTTGTTTGTAAATAACGTCAGTAGTTTTTTACTCATAATCTTGTTGAAATACTCGGTTTAAACACAGAAGATACTGCAGTATTGCACCAATTATTGATTCTTACGTAAGGAGGCACTACTTAATAATTGTTGCAGTAATTATTGTTCAATATTTTATTTTATTGATTCAATAATTGATGCGTTGATATTTTATATTATTGTTGTTTCAATAATTGTCATTACACAATATTTTCTATTATCTGATCAATAATTCATATTATTTGAATAATATTATTAGATAGAAATATTGGCAATGTCTAGAAAGTTCTGTCTAAGGAGAGGTTTGGTCATCTAATTGCGCGCCAGTAAGGAGAAATCCTTATTGGAAAGCCTCCTCTTTCTAAGAACTATGCAGTTTATCGATATTGTGATTACGTAATATTATTTGTGAATAATTAATTATTGATTTATATAATGAGGAAAATAATCATTTTATGTGGATATAAATGGAGAAAATTTTTAATGTGACAATTGTTGAAAATTAATATTTT
Organism: Panax ginseng; assembly: GCA_020205605.1. Taxonomy (NCBI): domain Eukaryota; kingdom Viridiplantae; phylum Streptophyta; class Magnoliopsida; order Apiales; family Araliaceae; genus Panax; species Panax ginseng. The sequence goes on along the minus strand of CM035139.1, from coordinate 83,013,390 downwards.
AATTTTTTCTGATAAAATAATTCATTTAAATATATTATTATATTATAATAATATAATAATGGTGATATTTTTACAATGAATGTGGGATATATGAATAAATGAAGAGGAAGAGTATTTTTGTTACTAAAAATATTTAAAACATGTTTTTCATGTTTGTGGACCCCATTTCTTGACTGAAAATTTGATTATAGCCTGTAAATTCGCCCGTTTGTGGATTTCGGTCAATTTCTGTTTGGAATTTGGAAAAACTTTCTTCTGTAAAGTTGTTGAGAATGGAATTTCCTATGGAAAGGACATGAGGTTCAAATTTTTCTGATAAAGGGGCTATTTATTATGAATTATTAAAATTCCGGATTAATTAATTAATTTTTTTTTGAGTTTTAAATGAACTAATTGAGAAAAAACGTTTTTGTGATTGTTATTGAGGTGTGGCTGATGTCTAGACTATATTGGTGTGCGTAGGAAATTAAGAAAAATAAATTATTATTTTATTAAATTTTTTGTTTTGGTGTTCTAAGTATTTTCCTATAAATAGGGTGCTTAGGTTAGAATTGAAAATCACACCAGAAACTGAAGTTTTCTCTCTCTTTCTCTCTCTATATTATCGAGCGTATTCTTGTGAGTATTTTGATACTTTGAGTGTTTCTATACGGTGTAAGTTCCCTTCAGCACTATATCCAGTATTCCAACCAGAAGTACTGTCTTTTCAAGGTAAGGGATATTATTTTTTAAAAAAAAATGATATTATTTCTTCCAATATCATTATCTTAGAAATATTGATAGTATTTTTCTTGTGAAATTCTTGTCTTTTAGTGTCGTATACTATTCACGCATTACTGCAGACTATTCATATATATATGGTACTATTCACGAATACAGCACTATTCACAGAAAAATTAAATTTTTGTTTTTTTTCCAAAATATCTATTATGGATACTAGCTTCGATTGTATCCATGTTTTGATCATTCTTGAATTTTGCTCCACTATGATTATTTATGAAGTATTTTTGAACCCGGATTGTTTAAAGTACGAATTCTTAATATTTGTTCTTTTGTTTCACTGGATTCATTTTCTTTAAAATATTTTTCATCATCCTCAGTCCTAAATGATGATTTTACTGAATATCTTTGGCCTGTAGTGCAAAGATTAATAATTTTCGATGAATATCTTTGGTCCAGTAGTGCAAAGATGAAACAGTGTTGAGATGAACATGACCAATCGATGAATATCTTTGGCCTGTAGTGCAAAGATGAATATTTAATTCAAGATGAATATTGATTGATGTTACAAGGATAAAATAATGATGATGGACTTTTAAATTTATAGATTATAGTAGATTTCATTCTCTACGTGACTCATCTATGAATTATTATTTTCGCTGCGAATATTGATCTGAAACTTATTGTCTATTGTATTTTATCAGATTTTTTCCTGTTGAAGACTAACGATAATTTTTTTTATATTATCTTAGTCATAATATTCTTTACTGGGCTAGTTGAGCTCACCCTTTTCCTTTCTGTTCCATTTTTCTTCTCAGGAGACGAGAATGTAGCAAGTACTAGTCAGGGTATGGAATGACGGTCCTAGGAAGTTATTTTAGTAGTTCTCACCATTTTTGTAAAATAATCAATAATTGTAATGAGGACTTATTTGGGTGTGAATATTGTCTAGATGACAATATTTGTATTTAAACTCACAGTTTATGTATTGTATTAATAAATTTGTAGTTGTTTACAGACCATGTTATTGATTTACTCAAAATGGGTGATGTATACCTATTTTGGGGGCGTCACATATTATTTTTTTTTTCATATTCATGAAGAGAACTTCATTATTCCATTCTTTATTATTACATTGGAATAACTTTGTATACGCTGATACTACCCTATACTTGGTGAAATTCTTACATTATTCCATTCTTTATTATTACGTTGGAATATCCTGTTCACATGCATTTCTGGGGACCGGTTCCGTTATTTATTATTCATTGGAATAACATGTCTATCTGATACCGCATGCATGGTGATTTTGTTGTTATTCCATTCTTTATTATTCTCATTGAATATCCTGCTTCGTATGCGTTTCTGCGGAATCGGATCTCATTATTTATTATTCATTGGAATAACTTTGTCTGTCTGAAAGTACCTCATGCATGGTGATTTACATTGTTATTTCATTCTTTATTATTCTCATTGGAACATCCCTGTTGGGTCATAATTTAAACAACTTTCGTTCCGTTATTTATTATTACTGTTGGAATAACTTCGCTCATACGGGCACCGCATGCATGGTGATTTCATTGTTATTCCATTCTTTATTATTCATTTAGAATATCCGCGCCGGTCGTATTACACGCTTTGACTTTGGTTCCGTTATTTATTATTCTCATTAGAATAACTTTGCATACATCTGCAATCTGCCGCATACATGGTGATTTCTCTTGTTATTCCATTCTTTATTATACTCGATTTGGTTAAAGTTTTGACTTCTATACTCCATGAAATTAGTGGAATATCCTTGATATTTACGCTTCATCCAAATCTTTTATGGAAATATTCTTCTGAGCATTCTTGAATTTTATTCTACAAAGAAGTATCATGTTGACAATTTGGACGTTATTAGTTCCTGGATAATTTAATTCTTGAACTTGTTTTATTGAATTCTTACGTCATTGTCATCATCCTCATGTTTATATTTTGTTGAAAGTCATCTCGTGGCTTCTGGTGCATAGATGGACTTGGTATGATTATGACCGAGTGGATTATTCGGTATAATCATGGTAGTAATATTACAAATGATGTGGAAAAAGTCCTCATTGGCCCGTAGTGCATTGATGGACGCTTTTGGTATGATTATGATTATGGATTCTCTTGACCAGAGGGGAAAGATGAATTGTTTTATGTCATAATCGGACTGATTGATGAAAACACAATTATCTTTGGCCCGAGTGCATGGATAATTCGTGGTCGTGATACTAAATAATATCCTTGGCTTTGTAGTGTGGGGATGAATTGATGATGTGGATTATTTATTAAAATTTGAGTCCCAAATGATAAAAGTGATGAAAAACTTTTTAAATCATAGAAGATAGTAGATTTTATTCTCTACTTGACTCTTCTAATGGATTGCTTGTTCCACTGCAGTTAAACTTGATGTCTATTGTATTTTATCAATTTAACATTGTTGAAGACTAATGATAATTTATTCTGCATTATCTTAGTCATAATATTTATTACTGAGCTAGTTTAGCTCACCCTTTCTTTCACTGTTCTCTTCAAGAAATGAGAATATAGCTGGGATGAGTCGGGGAACGGAGTGACGGTCCAGATGATAGCATTAGTAGTCCTCACTATTCTGTTAAATAGTGTGACAATAAATGTAATGAGGACTCCTTTGAGTGTGGATATTGTGTAGATGACAATATTTGTATTAAAACTCTCAGTTGATATTTTGTCGTATTGTATACACGACAGTTATATTATTAAGTTATATTTGAATTTTGTACCATGTATTTGGCGACTCAAGATGGGTGATGTATACCTGTTTTGGGGGCGTCACATCAAGTGTGTGCACATCCGAACTAAAATGATTTGGGGTAAGTCAGACCCAACATTTCCATATAAGTGAATAGAAAACTACAACCCATGTGTGTGCACAATAAAGCAGTAATGTTCAATTCCTTATAAACATTATATGTAATAAAAACAACATCTTAAATATTTAATACTTGCCTTGTGTGTGCACAATAAACTCATATTAAATATTCAATACTCTATTGTTTCTATTTGAGGAAACAACATGATAGAAAATATTCCAAATATTCCAAATATCTTTGAACGTTACAACTTAATATAAAATATTTGAGGGGTTTGTTATTAATTTGTCTCATCTTGTTTAGCGTGCATGAATATATATATATATATATATATATATATATAAAAATACGCGTCATATTAATTAACATGCGAAGCATGTTTGCATAATATATATATATATATATATATATATATATATATATATATTGTGAGACCCCGAATTTTATGGAATAAAAGTATTCAATTTTTCTATTTTGGCAAATAGTTAAATTGATAAAAGTTTAAAGTTAAGGGTGACATTTGAAAATTTTTCAAAGTAAGCAAGTTGTCATAAAATAATCGGTGCTAAAATACGCGTGGTTGCATAGTAGCACACGGTAATGATTATTAATACTTACGTGAGAAGTCACTCAGTTTGATTCAATTATTATCGATATTTTATATATTATTAAATTAATAATTGAGACGATACAGTTATTCATATTATTATTTGCATCATTAACAATGTCTAGAAGTTCTGTCAAGGAGAGGTTTGGACACCTAATTGCGCGCCAATAAGGAGAAATCTTTATTGGAAACCCCTCTCTTTCCTGGGAACGAAATGGTTGTTAATATTGCGAGTTATAATAATAGTGAATAAATGTTATTAAAAATCGAATTTGAGTTCGGAGTTGAAATTGGAGACGCGGACGTGATATTTGAGTCCGGAATAATGAAATTAGTAAGAATAGACTATAAACACAAAATTTTTCTGGGGTTGACTTTTTTGGAAAAAGTCAAACTTTAAAATTTCAAAAATGAAATTGTTGAGAAAAATATTTCCGTTGTGTTGGGATTATTGGTGTTAGTGGAAATCGACATTTATTTCGATAGTAATTGATGTCTGGAAGTTATATTGATCAATCGGGTAATTAATCGGGTAAATGAGCAATTAATTGCTATTAATTCACATGCTATTAACTATTTGTTCACATGTGTGTACTATTGATCCACATTCATTTACTATTAGGGGAATTGGTGCAAGATTGATAATACTTGCATGACTAAGTTAAAAATAGAGGTATAGATGGAGGTACTATACTGTAATTTGTATTTTCACATGATTATAACTATTGATTCACATTATTTACTATTAGGGAAGGTGGTGCAAGTTTGATAATACTTGCAGGACTAAATTAAAAATGAAAGAAAAGTTGAAGGTTTTGTACTGTAATATTTTGAGCCCCAAAACGTGCAATTATCGAAACTATATTTTCCTATAAATAGAAGCTCATTCTTCCTTCATTTCCCACCAATTCACTAAAGCTATAGAGCGATTATTATAGAGAGAAATTATAGAGAGAAAGAAGAAGAGAAGTCTACTACCTCTCTACTCCAGTATCCAGTTTCTTTCTAAGGTAAGGGGTATTATTTCTTTTGTATTCATAAAGAGAGCTATTATTATTTCATTTCTTATTATTCTGTTGGAATAACCTGTAGACGCGGACTACCGTATACATGGTGAAATTCTTCTGTTATTCCATTCTTTATTATTATGTTGAATAACTTTATACATGCAAAGAATCTTGCATACATGGTGAAGTTCTTCTATTATTCCATTCTTTATTATTCTGTCGGAATATCCTGTCTGTGCATTTACGCATGACCTGATTCTATTATTTATTATTCTATTGGAATAACATGTCTGTGCGGTCTATCGCATGCATAGTGAATTCTGTTGTTATTCCATTCTTTATTATTCTATTGGGAATAACCTGTCTGTGCGGTTTATCGCTTGCATGGTGAATTCTTCTTTTATTCCATTCTTTATTATTCTGTTGGAATAACCTGTCTATGTGGATTACCACATGCATGGTGAATGATCCTTTGTATTCATTCCTTATTAAATTGTGGAAATGATCTGTATACGTGGATTACCGCATAGCGGATGAAAATCCATTTGCAGTTTTGTATATTCTATTATACTCAGGTATTCGGGGCACTTTTCGTGTCAGAGTACTATTCACGAGTTACTATTCACCCAAATTACTATTCACTCTAGTATTATTCGCTCAGGTATTCGGGGCACTTTTTGTGTCAGGGTACTATTCATGAGTTACTATTCATGGGTTACTATTCACCTAAATTACTATTCACTCTAGTATTATTCACTCGAGTATTTAGGGTACTTTTCATGTTGGGGTACTATTCACGAGAAGTACTATTCATAGGGTACTATTCATGGGGTACTATTCACCCGAAAAATATATTTCTTTTCTGTCCAAATTAGTTTTGATACAGAAATATTATTCTTGAATTTTACTCTACAAAGTAGTATCATGTTGACAATTTGGATATTTTTAAACTCTGGATAAATTTAAAGTCTTTAATATTTATCATTGATTTCATTTGATTAATGCTTATATCATTGTCATTATCTTCATGCTTATATTGTGATAAAAGTCATCTTTGGCTTACGTGCATAGATGGACTGTTGATTATTGGTTTTATGGTTGTATATCTTTGGCTTACGTGCAAAGATGGACGGTTGATTATTGATTTTATAATTGTATATCTTTGTCTTATGTGCAAAGATGAACTGTTGATTGAAAGCTTTGGCCCGTAGTGCAAAGATGGACAGGTGTATGATATGATCATGACCACTGGTGATAATAACGAATATCATTGGCCCGTAGTGCATGGATAATTCAATGATGTGATTGGCAGGATCATGACCATTAGTTAACAGTTGAATGTCTTTGGCCGTGGTGCACTGACAGACAACTGATTGGTATGATCATGACCATTGGTTTCATAGTTGAATATCTTTGGCCCGTGGTGCAAAGGTAGACAACTGATTGGTATGATTATTGTTATTACATTTGAATAACTTTATCCTTTGGGGTAAGGATATTGAGTAAACGTTCTATTAAGCCTTTGTGGCAAGGAGAAACTGTTGATTTACATGATTATAAATATGAATTGTGGATTTAAATATAATATTAGTTAGTTCAGGTGAAGACAGGTGATGAGAGTTCTTTTTCCTTGGGTATAATTTATGGGTATGATTATGACCATGGATTATTCGGTATAGTCATGATCATTGATGATTACATGAATATCCTTGGCCCATGGAGGGAGATAGAATTTACATTAAGAAAAAATTAGAGAAGATGAGGTACGCAGACCCCATTTAATAAAACTCATACATTCAAGCATCCAAGTAAAATAAAATCCAATCACATTGGTCAATAGTCCATAATCAATCCCATTTATTATCATACACATCACTATATGCATCAATAAATAACATTCATCTCAGGAATAATAAACATTATTGATATCATTTAATGGGAAAATTTAGTTAGCATAAAATCTAATTTTGAATCAAAACGTCTCGCCTTCCTTTCCTCATCCACAACTTGGTGCTCTGCAAATCGCGCTAGTTCATTAAACATAGCTGCGTATTTTGCCACCATCATATCACCTTGTTTTAACTCTAGGAATTTTACTTCCATCCTACTCTTCATCCATTTCGAAAAATAATTCTTGAAAAATAGCGTCGTAAACCGTTCCCATGTTATCGTTCCTTCCCCCGCTCTTTGCTGGTTAGTTTCCCACCAATAGTTCACTTTGCCCCTCATCGTGTATATGGCAAATACTGTCTTCTGGTCTTCACCCATGAGAGCTATAGTGAAGGCCTTCTCGATCTCCTTGATCCGGTGTTGCGCGTAACTATCGAATTGATGGTTCCCTTGAACTCTCGGGGGTCCTACACTCTTAAAATCTTTGAAGGTTGTTACTGGGACAGCTTGGGGAAAGGGTGGTACGTGTTCGTTTCTTCCCCTCAGCGCTTCTCCCAATAAATCTACCAGTCTCTGTATCGGTTCTACAAGACCTCTCTCATCATTAACTGACTCTTCTGGGACAGTTATTCTACGTCTGGGCGGCATTTTCTGCATCACAAAATTTTTCACTTTATTTTCTAATTATAATATTTAGACATTTCTTAATAGAAAGAACTATAGGTTTATAACACATTTCTGAAATAAGATCATTTATATTCATATGCGAAAGGGTTACATTACATGTTCTTTTCTAGCATACTGCTATAAATGATAACATATATCCCCCAATATCACAAAAGACGGGGACATACTAACTTACTATCCCTCTAACACTTTTCAGAAATTCGGGGTTTACCACTATCTCACATCTTACACAAAAGACTGAGATTACAACAACATCTTAACAACACATAAATAAATTACTACACTATTGAGCTTTTCCCTGTGTGATGTGTACCACCATGTCTCGACTTATGGTATGTCGGGTCTGTCCTTGTTCAGCTGGGTAATGATGAACCCCATCGATCAATCTCCCCATGGCCATGCGTAGAGCATAGCCCATTTTGTTCATCTTCCTCCTCTTGCACCGCACCTCATCCTCTAGATCATCTACCCTATCATTGGCTTCCTCCCACTTCTCCTCGAAGTGAATCCTATCCATCACCTCCATCTCTAACTGAGATCAGAGAGCCTCCTTCTTCGCCCTCTCACTCAAAACCTTCTACTCTAATTCCTCTAGCTTTCCTGACACTTCAACATTCCTCACCAACGCTCGGTGAAACAAAGCTCCCATCTGGATCCCTGCTTCCTTACGGTGAGCAATCTCCACCTCTATCTCCTACATCACAGTTGTCTTTGATGGTCCTCGTCCCTTAACTTCTGGAATGCAGACTCCCTCTCCCTAGCCTCAGCCTCTAGCTCCTCCACTCTACACCCTAACTCCAATATCTGCTCCTCATACTCTCCTAGCATCCGATCCTCGAAAGTAGCCTCGTCGGAGTCCTCTAAAGGCTCGGGCTCCTCCTCCGGATCAGACTCCACCTCTTCCTCATCGTCATCATCAAAAGGGGCTACTACTGAAATAGGCTCAGCTATCAAGGGTGTCTCATAGACTACGTGGATATCACGCGGCTCCTCCTCTACCACTCGGCTAGGTCCTCCCATGTCAGTCATCCTACAATCACCAACATAAGACACCACAAAAAACAACTCCATTAGAATGTTAAACAAACATAAGTTCATTATATAGAATGAAGTTACATTTCATAACACACTAAGTCTTTCAAAGAAAACTCTACATGAGTTTTATCTCCTTCCTAACCTCTAGGTTCTCCTAAGTTATAATCTAAGGACACTCGCTCCAAAGGTTTATAACTACGGCTTTGATACCAACCTGTGACGCCCCCAAATTTAGACCTTCACTTGGTCACTCGAATTCGGTTCCTCACGTTCTCATGGTAACAAAATAATAACTAAATAACATACATTCACCACAGAAAATCTAAATTAGAATAATATACAATGATTTATTATAATTATTCCCCCAAGTCTCGTAACCTACAGTACTTAATAGATTACATAATAATATCGAATAAAGACCTATTATATAATCCTGCTTAAGTTTAAACATAGTCTGCACATAGTCTTAACATAACATAATAGTTTTTAAACATAAAGGAACAAGCTAGTCGGTAGCCTTGCCCTTGCCCTTGTCTGTTCCAGAGACACCTCCCTGTTCCTCCTTAACTGAAAGGTTTTAAATAAGAAAGGATGAGCACAAATTGCCCAGCAAGTAATATACAACAAGGGTATAAGATATAATATCACAAGGTTTGAAATATCATAGTGTCATTTCTAGGATAGTTCAAAGTATCAGAACAACATCATGAATAAGGGATATGACAATTCAATATAAATCAACAGATATATATATGAATTCAACGACTAACAATGTATCCAACTGGATAAGCAATTTATACTGAGCAGTCACTAAGGACCATTGAACTACCACTAGAGTTACCAATATTAAACTGATAAGCAGAAATATTAAGTACTATAGATGACCAGTCTACAATACTTTACGTTATGCATAACACCACAATAATATTTATTCATGTGTTGGGGTTTCCAACAACATGCACTCCCCTTACCAAAAAGGTTTTCCAACTCAGTTTTCAAGATTTTCGCACCAATCAATTGGTTTGGACAACTTTTATAACATGCAAATAGTCTAGCCAAATCAAATGGCATAGACTCTTTCACAATATTCAAGAACTATGCTAAGTTCAACATGAATAATAACTTTCACAAGGGTTTAAGCATATTAGCTCATTTGAACGGGAAGGTAATATAACTTGTATCCAAAGAGATAAGCTTACGGTATTCGTTGAATAAAGAATGCAATTATACTTGCAAAAAGATAGTAGGGTTCGGATACTTGCTCAATATAAATTTGAGTAAGGTTAGAGAAACTTGCCTTAAGCGTAGTTTATCCACGTTAATAAATCAACAGTTTCGAATCCTATTTATAGCGTATTATATGATCAAGATATTCATTAGCTAACACAGTCTTTAAACAAGCTCGACACGATACAAGTATGCACATATGGTACAAAATCAGTTTATAAGTCATCATGAATCAACTACTTAGTTACTTCACAAGCAAATCAAGAATGCTCAAGGTTAAGACCTCCAACTCATGGACTTTTAATTTCAATGCAACACCGACTTATCAACTAGGCATCACTCATATATATATATATATATATATATATATATATATATATATATATATACATCAGTAGGTTTTAGATCACATTTAGCATCATAGACATCATGCAAGATGCTGTCCAAAAGTTAGAAATTACTATCTGGGATTCTAGACTGGCGCATTTTACATGGCTAAACTTAGGGCTGGCCTTGGCGCAATGTAATCCTCTGGCGCCAAGCCAAGATCATTTTGTCTGTGGTTCCTTTCTGGCTTGCCCAAAATAATTATACATGATCTATTTTATCATGTTAAGAGTCTTTTCATGCTCCTCAAGTATATCTAGGTTCCTTTTATAATATATTTCTAATTTAAACATTTCAACCAATTAAGGCCATTCGAGGTCATGAATTCACAAGGTCTAGCATGCTTGCTTTCTAAACATATAATATAGTTATAAAACTCATATTAGGCATGCTTGTGTGTATTCATAACACATACGTGAAGCTAACACTGCTTTAGTTGAAAATAGGCTTTGTTCATGCTTTCCTTGAAATGTGCTACACAAGCATGGTATATATATGTTTATGCTACATGAGTGAGTCTAAGATTGTCATAAAACATGATCACAAATGTCAGATTCTAGTCTTCAAGGCCTCATGACAATATTCATATTCTAAGCTTGCTAGTAGGTTCAACATGCTCATGTTTCCTTACTAATCAAATAAACACAAGCTAAAGGTTTATTCATGCATTTCCAAGTCATACTCACATGATTTCAAAGTCAGAATATAAACCATGTAGAAATCATGCATGTTAGCTCACTAGGCTAAGTCTTTCCTTGAAAACATTTCTAACACTAGGCTTAATAAGTTTGATTATGCTCAAAAGGACTATGTACATTACAACATGCTCATCTATGTGCAAAATCAGTCATGTATAGCTTACTAGGTTCATAATTTGTAGAACATGATCTTTAACATAGTTTGTTTTCAAAACTTAGTCCAAATCTCCATGTAAACCATACGCCTTCGTTAATCATGCAAGTCTAGTCTAAACATGCTCATATTAGGTTCATATACCTATACATACACCTTAAACATGCTTTCATGCTAGTTTAAGCCATAATGGTCGATCAACACCTAGTAGATTTCAAAGCGTAAGTTCCAATCAGTATTCGATGGCTGGCAGCATTTGCCTGCATACCTTAGTTCAATAATGGCGTAGCTGCTGTAGTACCCAGTTCAGTGTCTTGACGGACTGCTTTTGCGAGTCTTGGCCAACTTGATTTCCTTGACATCAAACATGTCCCAAATCATTTCTAAAGTGTTCATACATGCTAGTAAACTTCCTAAACACCTTATAACATGTTTACTCATATCAATTAACAAATGAATTCAAGAAATTTCAAGAATCAAACAAACCCATCTCAAGAACATAGATAAAAATTATACCTTCTTAAGCTTAAATGGGACTTCCCACACACTAAATAAGCTTCTACAATTGCTCAGTCACTTGAATGCTTCACTTAGACAACTCTTAGCAACACAAAAATCTAAACTCAAGCTTAATTTATAGAGAAAGCATGGACTAGTCATTGGCTTTACACAATTTTGGAGCCCATGGTGCAATGGCAAGACACATAGGTTCATGAAGAGTAGTTTAACAACCCTTACCAGCCACCTAGCTTAGCAATGATCTCCTATGATTTAGCAGCTAGAAAGTTTACATAATATAGATTCAAGTTATTGTTCATTGTACTTAGTGACACTTATTATGGGACAAAAGAGAAAATCCCAGCATTCTTGACATCTAGGCTTGGTTTGGTCTACTTAATTTCCCACAATGAAATCTTAATGTACAATTGCTACCATATTAGGAATTTTAGGGATAAATTATACACTTACATCATATAGTCCATGTACACTAAATATACGCAATAAAATAATGCAGTCAGATATTATTGTCCGAATAGTTCCATAATTATCTCTACCCCTCATATAACCATATTATAACCTTATTATATTAATAACTTATTTATTTATGTTAAATAAATAAATTTATTCCATCCCTTGATTAATCACCACTTAATATAATATAGTTTTATAAGACTTAATATATAGTCACACAATGTCACACTACACTATATAGTATAGTTGTATTATTACTCATGTGCACATAACTGTCAATATAATATTATTATATTACTAACTTACTCATTTATGTGAAATAAATAAATCATGCACTTCCTTAATTAATTAACACCAATATTAATTAATCATTGATCAATATATTTATGGATTTTTCATAGTCATTACTTATCTATATAATAATCACCTATTATTAATTAATTACCAAGAAATCAATATTCCACCACAACCATTATCAATTAAATAACAATTAATAATCACATATTAATCGACCTCATTAACATCAATTAAACATCCATAAATATACTACAACAACACTTAACAATTAATATTACTTAATTGCTTACTTTATAATTCCTTTGTTAATTAATATTACTGTTAATATTTCTCATCACTATGCCACACAAGACTTCAATGAGTTCATCACAAGACTCCACATATCCTTAATTATTCAGTTATTCAATATAATTGAGTTATCTCATTTCATAACACGAAATCGTTCATATTCAAATAAATATTTATTTCCAGTAATATATTTATTTAATAATACGTGGAAATTCTCGGCTATTACATCATCCCTCCCTTATAAAAATTCTATCCCGGAATTGCTACAAGGTTACACAAACAGATGGGGATAATCCCTCATCATCCTATCTTCTAACTCCCACGTTGCCTCCTCGACATCGTGGTTACGCCAAAGTACTTTTACAGAAGGAATAACTTTATTCCTTAAGGTTTTCTCTTTCCTATCGAGAATTTGGACAGGAATTTCTTCGTACACTAAATTCTTCTCCACTTGAATAGGTTTATAAGAAATCACGTGTTTGTAGTCGGACTTGTACGGACACAACACAGATATGTGAAACATGTTATGGATGTGCTCCAACTCAGGTGGTAGTGCAACTTTGTATGCTACTTCTCCCACTCGCTTTAGTATCTCGAATGGTCCTATGAATCTTGGAATCAGTTTTCCTTTCTTGTCGAAACGGATCTTTCCCTTCCACGGAGATACCTTCAAGAATACAAAACTATCAACTTCAAAATCTCGGTCTTGCCAATGTAAATCCGCGAACTTTTTTTGGCGATCTTGAGCTACTACAAGTCTAGTTCTTATTACTGCAACCACGTCTGTGGTTTGTTGTACTAACTCTGGTCTGAGTATTTGTCGTTCTCTGACTTCATCCCAACATAATGGCGTCCTGCACTTTCTTCCGTAAAGAGCTTCATACGGTGGCATGCAGATACTCGCATGGTAACTATTATTATACGCAAATTCGACTAAGGGTAGGTGGTCGTCCCAATTTCCCTTGAAGTCCATCACACAAGTCCTAATCATGTACTCTAGCGTTTGTATTGTTCGCTCAATTTGTCCGTCTGTCTGAGGATGATAAGCAGTACTTAACCGTAATTGTGTTCCCATCCTCTCCTGCAAGCTTTTCCAGAATTTTGACGTGAAATGCAGGGCTCGATTAGAAATTATCGATACCGGCACTCCATGTCATGAAACAATCTCCTTTACGTATAGACTCGCTAATTGATTTAAACTGTAGCGGATCTTGATGGGTAGAAAATGTGCGGTCTTCGTAAGTTGGTCTACGATAACCCAAATAGCATCCAAACCTTTCTGCGTGACTGGAAGTCCTACCACAAAATCCATCGTGATATGCTCCCATTTCCACTCTGGTATTTCCAATGGTTGTAATAAACCACTTGGTCGCTGATGCTCTGCTTTGACTCGCTGACACGTAAGACACCTACTAACGTACTCCGCAATTTCTCGTTTCAGATTTGGCCACCAAAAAATGTTGCTTCAAGTCCCGGTACATTTTTGTGCCTCCTGGATGAATGGAATACGTTGTATTATGACCCTCGTACAAAATCTCCTCTCTTAACTCGGCCACTGCTGGTACCCACACTCTCCCTTCGAATCTTAAGATACCGTCTTTATCTATTTAAAATTTTTCTTCCCCTTTTTCCGTGATCCTTCTTCTGATTTTCTCACATTCTCCATCTTTCTCCTGGGCTTCCTTTACTCTATCCAACAATGTCGGACAAGCTTCCATTATAAATAACTTCTTTTCAGACCTCTCGGGTCCCTTCACTTCTATTTCCAATTTCTCCATATCTCTTATTAACTCCTTCTGAGTTGTCAGTTGAAACAATTTCTCCCTTCCTTTCCTACTTAGAGCGTCGACAACTACGTTTGCCTTTCCCGGGTGATAAAGAATGTCACAGTCATAATCCTTGATCAATTCTAACAACCTTCTCTGACGCATATTCAACTCCTTCTATGTGAAGATATATTTCAGACTTTTGTGATCCGTGTATATCTCACATTTCTCTCCGTACAAATAATGTCTCCATATCTTCAACGCAAAAACTATGACCGCTAACTCTAGCTCATGAGTAGGGTATTATTTTTTATAATCCTTCAATTGTCATGATGCATATGTAATGCCTTTGTCATGTTGCATAAGCACACAACCAAGTCCTTTATGCGACGCATCACTGTACACCACAACTCCTCCTGTATCATCTGGTAATGATAATACAAGCACCTCGCTTAATCTCTTCTTCAACTCTTGAAAACTCTCTTCGCATTTGTCGGTCCATACAAATTTCACCGTCTTCCTCGTCAAATTAGTTAACGGGGTAGCTATCTTAGAAAAATCCTGGATAAATCTTCGATAGTACCCAGCTAACCCTAGGAAACTTCTCACCTCCGTCGGTGTCCTCGGTTGTTCCCAATTACTCACTACTTTGACCTTTTTGGGGTCTATTGAGATTCCATTCTCATCCACCACGTGGCCTAAGAATTGAACCTTCTTCATCTAAAATTAACACTTAGAAAACTTCGCATACATCTTATCTTTTTGTAGCGCCTCCAAAACTATCTTCAGATGTTCGACGTGTTCTTCCTCCGTCTTCAAGTAGATCAAAATATCGTCAATGAAAACAACTATGAATTTATCCAAGTATGTCTTGAAAACTCGATTCATCAAGTCCATGAATGTTGTCGGAGCATTAGTTAAATCGAATAACATTACCAAAAACTCGTAATGTCCATAACGGGTTCGAAACGCAGTCTTTGGTATATCTTCATCCTGCACCTTCAGTTGGTGATATCCCATCCGCAGGTCGAACTTCGAGAAACACTTCGCTCCCTTCAGTTGATCAAATAAGTCGTCTATCCTTGGTAATGGATATCTGTTCTTGATCGTTACTCTGTTCAATTCTCAATAATCGATACCGAGCCTCATCGATCCATCCTTTTTCTTAATGAATAACACTGGTGCTCCCCAAGGAAACACACTTGGTTGAATGTAACCTTTATCCAATAACTCTTGAAGTTGTATCATCAATTCCTTCATTTCTACTGGCGCCATTCGATATGGAGCTTTCGAAATCGGTGTCGTTCCCGGTGCTTAGTCTATTACGAATTCAATTTCTCTGTCTGGCGGAAGGCCAGGCAGATTGTCCAGAAACATATCCTAAAATTCACTCACTACGGGTATCTCTTTAATCTCTACTCCCTTTTTTTGAGTATCCACTGTGTAAGCTAAATAGCCTACACATCCTTTCTTTAACAATTTCTTGGCCTGCATCATCGTAACGCAACACGATTGTTTAAGAAATGAGCTACCATAAAACATTACCTTAGACTTACTCGGAGTCTAAAGGTTCACACACTTGTTCTGACAATCAATTACTATTGCATGGTTATATAACCAATCCATCCCCAGTATTACGTCGAATTCTCCTAGTCTAATAGGAATCAAGTCTACGCTCAGTTCATGTTCTCTGATGTTTGCGCGATAATTTCGATAGACGTATTCTACAGGGATTATTTCCCTATTCGCAACTTCTATGTTCAAAGGATCTTTTAAACATTCTCGGGGTGTACTAAGTTTATTAGCAAATTCTTCAGATACAAATGAACAGGTGGCACACGAATTAAATAATACATAAGCATTTATATTATTGATTGGGATTATACCTGACACCACGTCCTTTGCAGCTACGGTATCTTGGACAATCATGTTAAAGGTTTCGGCGATTACGATCATTTAGATTCTGCAGGTCCACCAATCATTAACTTACTTCCTCCTCTCGCTTCCGCTTGCTTGACTCCACTTCTTTCTTTCTTGGGCGATCCTTTATCACGGTGCTCTGTTGATCCACAAGTAAAACATCCTCTGATCTTCTTTGGCTTCGGGCAATTTGGCGAAATGTGCCCCTTTTGGCCGCAATTATAGCAAGTGCTTTTCCTCTTCCAGCATTCTCCCTGATGACTTCTTCCACATTTGTTGCAAACTTTGGTCTTCTTCTTGAAGTTTCCCTGGTGACTTTCACCTTGGTTATTATTTCTGTTGTTGTTATTCTCCCATTTCCTCTTTCTGGAGTTACTTCCTCCACTGCTGCTCCCTCCATGATGCTCACTACTAGCGTTCTTATTCTGCTTCTCCTTATAATATAAACTCAAGAACTCACTGCTACCTTCCGCAATGATTACCTTCCCCAACAATGTTGTAAAGGAATCAATCTTGAAGACTGATACCTTATTATACAACCACGGCTTCAACCCTTACTCAAAACGTCTCACCTTTATTTCCTCATCCACAACTTGGTGCTCTGCAAATTGCGCTAGTTCATTGAACTTAGCTGCGTATTGCACCACTGTCATATCACCTTGTTTTAACTCTAGGAATTTTACTTCCATCCTACTCTTCATACTTTTCGAAAAATAATTCTCGAAAAATAGCGTAAATAAACCGTTCCCATATTATCGTTCCTTCCCCACTCTTTCTTTGATTAGTTTCCCACCAATAGTTAGCTTTTCCCTCATCATGTATGTGACAAATCTTGTCTTACGGTCTTCACCCACGCGAGCTATAGTGAAGGCCTTCTCGATCTACTTGATCCGGTTTTGCATGACTATCGAATTCGATGGTTCCGCGAACTCGGGGTCCTACACTCTTAAAATCTTTGAAGGTTATTCTTTGGGATAGCTTGGGGAGCGGGTGAAATGCAGGTTCGTTTCTTCCCTCGATGCTTCTCCCAATAAATCTACCATCTACGTATCGGATCTACTGGGACCTCTCTCATCATTAACTCGACTCTTCTAGGGCGGTTATTCTACGTTTAGGCGGCATTTTCGCATCACAAAATTTTTCACTTTATTATCTAATTATAATATTTAGACATTTCTTAATAGAAAGAACTACAGGTTTATAACACATTTCTGAAATAAGATCATTTATATTCATATGCTAAAGGGTTACATTACATGTTCTTTTCTAGCATACTGCTATAAATGATAATACATATCCCCTAATATCACAAAAGACGAGGACATACTAACTTACTACCCCTCTAACACTTTTCAGAAATTCAGGGTTTATCACTATCTCACATCTTACACAAAAGACTGAGATTACAACAACATCTAACACCACATAAATAAATTACTACACTACTGAGCTTTTCCCTATAGACTCAATCTAACATCCCACGCTCTACAGCACTCTGATATTCCTTTTGTGTGATGTGTACCACCATGTCTCGACTTATCGATCAATCTCTCCATGGTCGTGCGTAGAGCATAGCCCATCTTGTTCATCTTCCTCCTCTTGCACCGCACCTCATCCTCTAGATCATCTGTCCTATCATTGGCTTCCTCCCACTTCTCCTCGAAGTGAATCTTATCCATCACCTCCATCTCTAACTGAGTTCGGAGAGCCCCCTTCTCCGCCCTCTCACTCAAAACCTTCTACTCTAATTCATCTAGCTTTCCCGCCACTTCAACATTCCTCACCACCGCTCGGTGAAACAAAGCTCCCATCTGGATCCCTGCTTCCTTACGGTGAGCAATCTCCACCTCCATCTCCTGCATCACTAGTTGTCTTTGATGGTCCTCGTCCCTTAACTTCTGGAACGCAGACTCCCTCTCCCTAGCCTCAGCCTCTAGCTCCTCCACTCTATACCCTAACTCCAATATCTGCTCCTCATACTCTCATAGCATCCGATCCTCGAAAGTAGCCTCGTTGGAGTCCTCCAAAGGCTCGGACTCCTCCTCCAAAGGCTCCTCCTCTGGATCAGACTCCACCTCTTCCTCATCGTCATCATCAAAAGGGGCTACTACTGAAATAGGCTCAGCTATCAAGGGTGTCTCATAAACTACATGGATATCACGCGGCTCCTCCTCTACCACTCGGCAAGGTCCTCCCATATCAGTCATCCTACAATCACCAAGATAAGACAACACAAACAACAACTCCATTAGAATGTTAAACAAAAATAAGTTCATTGTATAGAATGAAGTTACATTTCATAACACACTAAGTCTCTCAAGGAAAACTCTACATGAGTTTTATCTCCTTCCTAACCTCTAGTTTCTCCCGAGTTATGATCTAAGGACACTCGCTGTGACGCCCCCAAAATAGGTCCAAACCACCCAACCTATTTTGAGTCGCCAAATACAAGGTACAGAAAACAACTACAACTTTATTACAACAATTGTCATGCAAAATACAACAACACATATGTTATGAGTTTTGATACAAATATATATACCAACTGTGACTCTTGACACCAACTTGGGTAGCACATCACAATGACACCTTACATAAAGGTACAGTCAAAAACTGTTTTAGAAATTAAAATTTTTGGGAAGTGCTCAAGGAAACCTTCGTACATGGGAGGCCATGCGTCTAGGTTATGTTAGATATCATATGTCCACAAAATTATCCTTGGTTGACCCAATAGACCCCAAAGAAAAATGAGAAGATTAGTATCACGTTCTTTCCAATGGTGAGTCTTCTCTTGACATATAACTATCTCCACCGTCTGCAATTGAACGTTATGTTTCAACCAAACTCCAAGATCATATAGGTAGTGCTCGTAGATATACTCAGCAAGTGGATGTGCACAACCCTATCTTATGATAACACGAGGTTGTATGTCATTAGACATCTTCTATGATAGTGGCAAAACACCCTTCCAAAGTTGGGTTCACCTCACCTTATTCGGTTCACCAAAATTAAATATCAAATGACGTATACAATACGACACACTTATCTAAAGTTCTCAATAAAATTATTTCCATACTATTTAGGAGAACCTCAATGATATAGACAACCGCTCTATTCCCCATTATCCTGCTTTCAACCCATTACACTCTTATTACCTGAAAGGAATTGTGAAGCAAAAGTTTGAGCACAATTAGCCCAGTAAAGAATATCATGACTAAAGATAATTAAATTATCAATAGCCTTCATCAGTAATAAATCAGAGATTTAAAACATATGGTAGATGATAAAACTTTTCAATCATAGTTGCAGCGAAACGAGCAATCTATTAGAAGAGTCAAATAGACCATAAAGTCTATTATCTTCTCCATGTTAAAAGTCCACCAACAATATTTTAACCCTGTAACATTAATCAACAGATCATGTTCACAGTCATGTGAATAACTCATAATCATAATTGTAGTTCTAATTTCCTCTTCTCATCCAAGACGAAGATAATTTTCATCACATGTCTTTACCTGAAACATCAAAGATCATGGTTATACCAAATCACAGTTCATGTTCATAATTATACTAATAAATTCATCTTTGCACCACGGGCCAAAGATATTCATCAACAGTTCATCTTTGCACTACATGCCAAAGATATTCAACAACAGGTCATCTTTGCACTATGGGCCAAAGATATTCATCAACAGTTCATCTTTGCACTACGGGCCAAAGATATTCAACAACTGGTCATCTTTGCACTACGGGCCAAAGATATTCAACAACAATTCATCTTTGCACTACAGGCCAAAGATATTAATATCTCAAAGAAATACATAATCATTTCAAAATTTATATAAACAATAATTATAACCATGTTGATCAATTCACCTTTGCACTTAAGCTAAAAATATTCAATTGTAAATTCAATGGTCATGATCATACCAGTCAATAATTCATCTTTGCACTACTGGCCAAAGAGAACCCATAGTCACGATCACACCAATAATCTACCCATCCTTACACTCAAGTCAAAGGGAAATTTCTTCATCAAGATTATAAAAATGTTATATATGATAATAAAAACAATATGATCAACAACTGCATTTAATTTCAAGTGTAAGATTCATAAATTTATGATTTCATAACACATTAATCCAAATTTTATAAATCACTTAATAATCTCATAATCTAATATTGTTAATATTACCGTAATATTTTAATCATTTCTTAAATTTATAAACAATTTATTTAAATTGTTTACACTTTACTAATTAATGCATTCAATCATCCTAAAATGCCAAATTCATAAGATTTCATCACCAATAACCAAAACCCTCATCAAAAATCTGCGTATACCTTATATAGGATTCCCAAGCCATAAAATCCTATTTTCCAATTTTGTTACTTCACATAACATATTTAATTCATTTACTCATAACTAGTCCATTTTCATGAAAAATACCAAATTAGTACAAACAAATTTTCTTTTTACGGGATTTAGCGAAATATAGTCCCATATTGAACATATATTTTTCTCGAAATTTTAAAATTCATTTACTATTTTTCATATGGCCAAAAGCTGCCCAAATATTTAGACATTTATCATAAATTGTACTTTTGTCCAAAAATTCCAAAATTTACAGAGTATACTTCTATTATATACATGTACTCCCAATAAAAATTTCACCAATTTTGGAGTTAACCACAAGGAGTTATAAGGGTTTACTTTTAAAATAGTCTTTTCTCATAAAACTCATAACTCCTAATCTATACATCCAAAAATCGCCATTTTTGGACACAATCAAGAAAACTCATCAAATTATCATTTCAAATTTTTCCAAAATTTTTGAAGGTCAGAAAAATTACAAAATTGAAAAACATAATAACCCTTAAAATCCCTTACAATCTCTTACCTCAAAAGAGCAATATTTCTGACCGGAATGAAAAGTCGAAGGAACCTTGCACTGAATATCAACTCTCAAAGTATCTAAATACTCATAAAAATACGCTCGATAATATAGAGAGAGAAAGAGAGAAAGCATATGTTTTTGGTGTGATTTTCAATTCTAACTCAGCATCCTATTTATAGGAAAATGCTAGCATGTCGTAGCAGACTTGATCTGCTACCTGGTGGCTTTACTTGCTACTATTTCCACCCACCACATTTGAAATAAAATTTCAGCACATTTCTTCACCAACCATAGTGGGGCCCACTCATTCTAGAATTTTCCACCAAAAATCATTTATAAACCTAATTTTCGAATCAGACACCTCTTAAAATTCAAAACAAATCATACGTTCATTTTTAACGGTTCAAAATTTGTGGACATATACTCAACTTATATATGTATAACATATCCAAAAATCACAACGATCTAACGGTCGGATAAAAAATTATAACTCACGCAATAAAGCTTTAAGAACACCAATTTGATCTTTTAATACCTCCAATCCAATAAAATACTGATAAAATACCTCAACATTAATTCCTTTAATTAATTAATCACAAATAATATTATAGAATCACAATTATGACAATCAGGTGGTTCCCAGGAAAAAGGGGGCTTTCCGATAAGGATTTCTCCTTACTGGCGCGCAATTAGATGACCAAACCTCTCATTGACAAAACTTTTTAGACATTGTCAATAATGCTATCTAATAATATTATTCAAATAATATAAATTATTGATCTGATAATGGGAAATACTGTGCCGTGACAATTATTGAAACAACAATAATATTAAATATCAATGCAGCAATTATTGAACCAATAAAATAAAATATTGAACAGTAATTACTGTAACAATTATTAAGTAGTGCCTTCATACGTAAGAATCAATAATTCAAAAATATTGTGCAATACCGTGTGCTATTATGCAACTACGCGTATTACTGTATTTTAGCCATTAGGTAATTCAACAGTGTTAACGGTAACAATCACGCCGTTATTTATAAAAACTCAAACTTGTCATTTTCTTCATCCAACAGTTATTCTGTTATGGGGCCTACAAATGGTTGCGCCGTCGTACGAATATTCCCCGACAACAAGAATATTCCACGACCAAACGAATATTCCTTGACAGAAATGAGTATTTTATAACCACTTGCTTATTTTGAAAAAAATTTCATATCTCACTCTTAACTCTAACTTTTTTATCAATTTAACCATTTACTAAATAGAAAAATTTAATACTTTTATTTCATAAAATTTGGGGTCTTACACTCGCTCCTAAGGTTTATAACTACGGCTTTGATACCAACCCGTGACGCCCCCAAATTCAGACCTTCACTTGGTCACTCGAATTCGGTTCATCACGTTCTCATGGTAACACCATAATAACTAAATAACATACATTCACAATGGAAAATCTAAATTAGAATAATATACAATGATTTATTATAATTATTCCCCCAAGTCTCGCAACCTACAGTACTTAATAGATTACATAATAATATCGAATAAAGACCTATTACATAATCCTGCTTAAGTTTAAACATAGTCTGCAAATAGTCTTAACATAACATAATAGTTTTTAAACATAAAGGAACAAGCTAGTCGGTAGCCTTGCCCTTGCCCTTGTCTGTTCCAGAGACACCTCCATGTTCCTCCTTAACTGAAAGATTTTAAATAAGCAAGGATGAGCACAAATTGCCCAGCAAGTAATATACAACAAGGGTATAGGATATAATATCACAAGGTTTGAAATATCAAAGTGTCATTTCTAGGATAGTTCAAAGTGTCAGAACAACATCATGAATAAGGGATATGACAATGCAATATAAATAAACAGATATATATATATATATATATATGAATTCAATGACTAACAATGTATCCAACTGGATAAACAATTTATACTGAGCAGTCACTAAGGACCATTGAACTTCCACTAAAGTTACCAATAGTAAACTGATAAGCAGAAATATCAAGTACTATAGATGACCAGTCTACAATACTTTACGTTATGCATAACACCACAATAATATTTATTCATGTGTTGGGGTTTCCAACAACATACACTCCCCTTACCAAAAGGGTTGTCCAACTCAGTTTTCAAGATTTTTGCACCAATCAATTGGTTTAGACAGCTTTTATAACATGCATATAGTCTAGCCGAATCAAATGGCATAGACTCTTTCACAATATTCAAGAACTATGTTAAGTTCAACATGAATAATAACTTTCACAAGGGTTTAAGCATATTAGCTCATTTGAACGGGAAGGTAATATAACTTGTATCCAAAGAGATAAGCTTACGGTATTCGTTGAATAAAGAATGCAATTATACTTGCAAAAGATAGTAGGGTTAGGATACTTGCTCAATATAAATTTGAGTAAGGTTAGAAAACTTTTGCCTTAGCGTAGTTTATCCACGTTAATAAATCAACAGATTTGAATCCTATTTATAGCGTATTATATGATCAAGATATTCATTAGCTAACACGTCTTTAAACAAGCTCGACCGCGATACAAGTATGCACATATGGTACAAAATCGGTTTATAAGTCATCATGAATCAACTACTTAGTTACTTCACAAGCAAATCAAGAATGCTCAAGGTTAAGACCTCCAACTCATGGACTTTTAATTTCAATGCAACAATCGAGCTTATCAACTAGGCATCACTCATATATATATATATATATATATATATATATATATATATATATATATATATACATCATTAGGTTTTAGATCACATTTAGCATCATAGACATCATGCAAGATGTTGTCCAAAAGTTAGAATTTACTATCTGGGATTCTAGATCATGTAGCAATTCTTGTATGTAAGCTAAACTTTAGGGCTGGCCTTGTTGTCTTGAATCCTCCTGCCAAGCCAAGATCATTTGTTGTCCTGTGGTTCCTTTCTGGCTTGCCCAAAATAATTATACATGATCTATTTTATCATGTTAAAAGTCTTTTCATGCTCCTCAAGTATATCTAGGTTCCTTTTATAATATATTTCTAATTTAAACATTTCAACCAATTAAGGCCATTCGAGGTCATGAATTCACAAGGTCTAGCATGCTTGCTTTCTAAACATACAATATAGTTATAAAACTCATATTAGGCATGCTTGTGTGTATTCATAACACATACGTGAAGCTAACACTGCTTTAGTTGAAAATAGGCTTTGTTCATGCTTTCCTTGAAATGTGCTACACAAGCATGGTATATATATGTTTATGCTACATGAGTGAGTCTAAGATTGTCATAAAACATGATCACAAATGTCAGATTCTAGTCTTCAAGGCCTCATGACAATATTCATATTCTAAGCTTGCTAGTAGGTTCAACATGCTCATGTTTCCTTACTAATCAAATAAACACAAGCTAAAGGTTTATTCATGCATTTCCAAGTCATACTCACATGCTTTCAAAGTCAGAATATAAACCATGTAGAAATCATGCATGTTAGCTCACTAGGCTAAGTCTTTCCTTGAAAACATTTCTAACACTAGGCTTAATAAGTTTGATCATGCTCAAAAGGACTATGTACATTACAACATGCTCATCTATGTGCAAAATCAGTCATGTATAGCTTACTAGGTTTATAATTTGTAGAACATGATCTTTAACATAGTTTTTAAAATCCCAAATTTTACGAATAAAGATTTAAATTTCTCAAAAAAAAATTTTGAATATTATGGTGTGGATTTAATATAATGTTATATTTGTGGGTAATATTTATAAATTTTACAAAGTATGCAAGTTCTTATATTATATTCGATTGGTCGGGGAATATTCTTTGTGTCGTGGGAATATTAAATGCGACCAAGACAATCATTAATGGACCCCATGACGGAATTATTATCGGATTGAGAAAGCGACAAAAATATTTTTATGAAAATAACAGCGAAAGTTTCACTGTTAATCTTTGTTGAACTACTTTCGGTAGTAAAAAATACGATGTCTGGCGTGGTTGCATAGTAGCACCACTTATTGATTATTGATGCTTACGTGATAAGTCACTCACTTTTGTTTTATTGATATTATTAATGTAAGTCACTCCGTTATATAAAATAGAATACTTTTATAAAGTTATTCTATAAATAGAATATATTATATTCTATTATGCATAGTGTTTGCTTAGTAAAATCTTTTTATATAAAACAGAATACTTTTATAAAGTTATTCTATAAATAGAATATATTATATTTTATTATGCATAGTGTTGCATAGTGCTGCGTAGTGTTTTGCATAGTAAAATCTTTTTATATAAAAAGCAGAATACTTTTATAAAGTTATTTGTTTTATTAGATTATAAATAGAATATATTATATTTTATTTAAAGATTTTGCTTTTAATTACGGACCGTCCAGATTAAAAAGTAAATCAATCTGGACCGTTCATGAATTAGTTACTTATCTTGATCCATTCTTCTATAAATAGAAGCTCATTCCTTCATTATTTCTTACGAATTCACTGAAACTCTAGAGAGAGAAAACTATAGAGAGAAAGAAGAAAAGTATTCTGCTACTTCACTACTTTTATATCCAGTTTCTTCTTTATAAGGTAAGGGGTATTATTTCTTTCGTATTCATGAAGAGAACTTCTGTTATTCCATTTTTTATTATTCAATTGGAATAACCTGTGTACGGGTCTACCCTATACTTGGTGAAATTCTTCTATTATTCCATTATTTATTATTCTGTTGGAATAACCTGTATACGAGGTCTACCCTATACTTGGTGAATTTCTTCTATTATTCCATTATTTATTATTCTGTTGGAATATCCTGTATACGCGGGCTACCCTATACTTGGTAAAATTCTTCTGTTATTCCATTCTTTATTATTCTATTGAATATATCCGGTCTGCATGCGTTTTACGCTGCACCTGAGTTCCGTTATTTATTATTACATTGGAATAACTTGTCTATCACAGTCTGCATGCATGGTGATTTCATTGTATTCCATTCTTTATTATTCGCTTGGAACATCACATGCAGTAATTACTTTGACACGGTTCCGTTATTTATTATTCATTGGAATAACCTGTTTATGCAACGTACCGCATGCATGGTGATTTCTGTTGTTATTCCATTATTTATTATTCTGTTAGAATATCCTGTCGGTGCGTATTACGCCTGACTTGGTTCCATTATTTATTATTCTGTTGGAATAACCTGTCTATACGAAGTACCGCATGCATGGTGATTTCTTCTGTTATTCCATTCTTTATTATACTCAGTTGGTTAAAGTTTTGACTTCTATACTCCATAAAATTAGTGGAATATCCTTGATATTTGCGTTTCATCCAGTATCTTTTCATGGAAATATTCTTCTGAGCATTCTTGAATTTTACTCTCAAAAGAAGTATTATGTTGACAATTTGGGCGTTATTAGTTCCTGGATAATTTAATTCTTGAACTTGTTTTATTGAATTCTTATATCATTGTCATCATCCTCATGTTTATATTTTGTTGAAAGTCATCTGTAGCCTGTAGTGCATAGATGGAATTGGTATGATTATGAACAGGGATTATTCGATATAATTATGACCGTAATGTTACAAATGATGTGGAAAAAGTCCTCATTGGCCCGTGGTGCATTGATGGACGCTTTTGAGTATGATTATGGTTATGGATTCTCTTGGCCAAGGTGCAAAGATGAATTGTTTTCCGGCATGATCGGAATCATTGATGAAAACACGATAATCTTTGGCCCGTAGTGCATGAATAATTCGTGGTCGTGATACTAATGAATATCCTTAGCCGTAATGCAGGGATGATGTGAATTATTTATTAAGCTGAGTCTTAGCAATAAAAGTGATGAAAAACCTTTTTAAATCATAAAAGATAGTAGATTTTATTCTCTATTTGACTCTTTTAATGGATTGCTTGTTCCGCTGCTGTTAAACTTGATGTCTATTGTATTTTATCAGTTTAACATTGTTGAAGACTAATGATAATTTATTTTGCATTATCTTAGTCATAATATTTCT
This sequence comes from Panax ginseng, assembly GCA_020205605.1. NCBI lineage: Eukaryota > Viridiplantae > Streptophyta > Magnoliopsida > Apiales > Araliaceae > Panax > Panax ginseng. Next base: position 82,985,923 of record CM035139.1, on the reverse strand, counting down.
TCTTTGGGCTAATTGAGCTCACCTTTTCTTTCACCGTTATTCTCTTGAAATGAGAACGTGGCAGGACTAAATCGGAGAACTTGGAGTGACGGTCCGGATAATAGCATTAGTAGTCCTCACTATTACATTAAATAGTGTGATAATAAATGTAATGAGGACTCAATTAAGTGTGGATATTGTCTAGATGACAATATTTGTATTAAAACTCACAAAGATATGTTTTGTTGTATTTTACACGATTGTTGTATAATTAAGTTGTATTTGAATTTTGTACCATGTATTTGGCGACTCAAGATGGGTGATGTATACCGTTTTGGGGGCGTCACAGTTGGTATCAAAGCTTAGGGATATGATTCCTAGCTGAGATGTGAGACAAGAAATAGGAGGGGAGAGACGGGAAATTCCTTCGCTAGTATGACCTACCTAAGTTTATTTGGTATTTAATTGGTCGGTCAGAATATAGGGATAATATGTGATATGTTAATTAACCCTTGTTTTGTGGCAGTGTTTGAAAATGACATCCGAGAATGTTGAGAATAGCAATGGAGCACAGTAGACCGTTGAATCTCCACATATCAATAATCAGGATAATGTGCATCAGGAAGGCGACAATCCTCAGGCAAACAACAACACTGACCAAATGATAAACGATGGAATGTTCAGAGGCTTTATGCAATTCATGCAACAACGGGTAAGAGAGACTCCTATTCAAAATATAAGTGGAAATAATGGCAACCCACGGTCGGTCACCGCTAAGCAGTTCAGGGAGCTGGAACCACCGGAGTTTTTGGAAAAGCCAGAACCACTTAAGGCGGAGACGTGGTTAAAGCAGATCACCAAGATATTTGATGTCTTGGGATGCTCAGAGGAGCAAAAGGTTCCATTTGCCACCTTTATATTGCGTGAAGAAGCGATTCTTGGTGGAAATCAGAAAATGTACCCCAGACCGACGCCTTCAAGATGTCTTGGGAGAAGTTCCAAGAGCATTCAACGACAAGTACTTTCCCGAAACTATTCGTCACATGAAGGAGGTGGAGTTCATCAGTGAGCAAAACAATATAACCGTGTCACAGTACGAGGCTAAGTTTGCCAAGTAGTCTCGCTTTGCATCCCATTTAATCGATAATGAGGAACGAATGACGCGAATGTTTCTAAGAGGTTTGAAACCCAATATACGTCCAATACCTCATTTCTCACAAACTTTGTTTATATTCAGATGTTGTGAATAGGGCTCAGTTATTGGAGCACGATAATGAGTTAGCACAACCAAAAGACAACCACCAACAACACGATAATAATAATCGCATGGGTGGCAACGGGTCATCGAACAATGATAACCATCATAGGGAAATTAGCATGCCATGAATGGTAACCACTTGGTGTGTAATCATGGCCAAGATAATAAAGTGGAAATTTCAAGAAGAGAATGTTCAATAATGATGGAAAGACAATGACACCAAAGACCCGTTTCAAAGGAAGAAGAATGACCACCGGTCATATGTTTCAAATGCGAAAGGAGGACACATCCGTCTAAATCATGACGCAGTGATCCAAAGCGTGTTTTAATTGCGGAAGAGAAGGTCACCTAGCTCAATTTTGTCGTATGGTGAAGTCAAGTCCAGCTGGGATGGTGATGCCAAAGGATGTCCCAGACAAGCCAAAATAGGTAGTTTAAGAGAGAGCATTTTTTTTTCGTGACGAGGAACCTGAATAAAATTATCACGGGTAAGTGAATCATAAACTCTTGCGACATCTATACCGTGTTAGATACCAGTTTTACCCACTCTTTTATTTCTCCTACTTGCACTCAATGTTTAAATTTGACTCCGGAGAAACTAGACTTTGATTTATCTATTGAAACTCTGTTGGGAGAAATCTTCGTTACCTCCATTATTTATAAATTTTGTTTGATTCAAATCAACACTTTCACGTTACCTATCGATCTTATCTCTTTGAAAATACTTGCATTTGATGTAATTTTAGAAATTGATTGGTTAACTACTCATCATGCTTTTCATAAGGTTGTTAGCTTTCATATTTCTAACCAACCTTTTATGCGAATTCAAGCAACCAAACCACTAAAGTCAATCATTATCATATCAAGCCATAAGTAAAGAGCCCCGGTCCTTTCGTTATTGACTTCCTTGTGTGGAATGCACCGAAGCCAGACTTTCCGTAGGGGACATTGTGAATAACGATGGCAAGTTTATAGGTATCAATGTGACGTGTTATCCAAGTCTTGGATGAGAGTCACAGTTATGAATGATATTTCTATTGTTAATAAATTTCCTGACGTATTCTTGAAGACTTCTTAGCCTACCCTAGGCGTGAAATCGAATTTTGTCTTGACAAAGACAAAACCCCATTTCTAAAACCCTTAAATATTTCTTCAACTAAAACGAACGTAACATGCGCCAAAGACGTTGGCTCGAGCTGTTAAAGATTACGATCGTACCATTCAATACCATCGTGAAAAAGTGAACGTGGTAGCTGACGCGTTGAGTAGAAGATCGTATGCATTTATGAGTGTGAATATACGAACCCACGTGATGATAACGAATATACGAGTAGAATCGACTTTAATTGATAAAGTTAAAGCCGCTCAAGCTAAATACTCAGAGCTGATGAATGTGAAAAAGAATGTTCAAGAGGGCGTTATTCTAGAAGCAAGAATCGATGAAGAGAGGAAATCTCAACTCTCAATTTTATTGACTCATTTGAAATCCTTGATCGAGTAGGAACTATGGCCTATAGACTCATTTTACCGCCAAGTATGTCGCGTGTTCATAACATTTTTCACGTATCGATGTTACGTAAATATGTGGATGACCCGAACCACATTATTGATTTAGAACCGGACGAGATAGCGGATAATTTAACGTATGAAGATGTACCTGTTAAAATCCTGGAATGTATTCAACACTCAAGGTTATACCTCAAGATTTAGAATCGGACGAAGTGTGCTCATCTGTTCGGCATACCAGATACGTACGTAAATTTTGAGGGCAAAATTTCATAAGGAGGGGAGATTGTAAAATCCCAAATTTTACGAATAAAAATTTAAATTTCTCGAAATTTTTTTTGAATATTATTGTGTGGATTTAATATAATGTTATAGTTGTGGGTAATATTTATAAATTTTGCAAAGTATGCAAGTTGTTATATTATATTCGATTGGTCGGGGAATATTCTTTGTGTTCGGGAATATTAAATGCGGCAGCACAATCATTAGTGGACCCTACAACGGAATTATTGTTTGGATTGAGAAAATGACAAAAATATTTTTATGAAAATAACGCACGAAAGTTTCACTGAATTATCTTGTTGAACTACTTCGGTAGTAAAAGTACGATGTCTGGCGTAGTTGCATAATAGCACCAGACCGGTATTGATTATTGATGTTTACGTGATAAGTCACCGGTTTTGTTTTATTGATATTATTAATGTAATAAAACAGAAAAGCTTTTTATATAAAATAGAATACTTTTATAAAGTTATTCTATAAAGAGAATATATTATATTCTATTATGCGTAGTATTTTGCGTAGTAAAATCTTTTGATATAAAAGCGTAATACATTTATAAAGTTATTACGTAAATAGAATATATTATATTTTATTATGCATAGTGTTGCATAGTGTTTTGTATAGTAAAATCTTTTTATATAAAACAGAATACTTTTATAAAGTTATTCGTTTTATTAGATTATAAATAAAATATATTATATTTTATTTAAAAGATTTTGCTTTAAATCTGGATCGTCCGATTAAAAGTAAATCAATCTGGACCGTTCATGAATTAGTTACTATGCAGTCCATTCTTCTATAAATAGAAGCTCATTCCTTCATTATTTCTTACGAATTCACTGAAACTCTAGAGAGAGAAAACTATAGAGAGAAAGAAGAAAAGTATTCTGCTACTTCACTACTTTTATATCCAGTTTCTTCTTTATAAGGTAAGGGATATTATTTCTATCGTATTCATGAAGAGAACTTCTGTTATTCCATTTTTTATTATTCTGTTAGAATAACCTGTATACGGGTCTACCCTATACTTGGTGAAATTCTTCTATTATTCCATTATTTATTATTACATTTGGAATAACTCGATATCTGTGATCCACCCTATACTTGGTGAAATTCTTCATTTATTCCATTATTTATTATTACTGTTGAAATAACTCATGTCGCCGATCTACCTATACTTGGTGAATTTCTTCATTATTCCATTATTTATTATTACATTGGAATAACTTTTATACGCTGTGATTTACCTATACTTGGTGAATTTCTTCATTATTCCATTATTTATTATTACTGTTGGAATAACTTTTATATCGCTGGCAAGCTACCCTATACTTGGTGAAATTCTTACATTATTCCATTCTTTATTATTACATTGGAATATCCTGTGCATGCGCTTTACGCATGACACTGTTCTGTCTTTTTATTATTACATTGGAATATCCATCGTCTGCGCGCGTTTACGTGGGACCTAGATCCGTTATATATTATTCTATTGGAATAACTTTGCCTGGCATGTCTGTACTGCATGCGTGGTGATTTACATTGTTATTCCATTCTTTATTATTACATTGGAACTTCATGTATGGGTCGAATTTCACCACACAGTTCTCATTATTTATTATTCATTGGAATAACTTTTTATACATCTATCTGACGTCGCATGCATGGTGATTTCTGCTGTTATTCCATTCTTTATTATTACATTGGAATATCCTATCTTGCGTTATATTCTTTGACTTTGGTTCCGTTATTTATTATTCTGTGGAATAACTTTTATACATCTGAATCCGCATACATGGTGATTTCTTTTGTTATTCCATTCTTTATTATACTCATTTGGTTAAAGTTTTGACTTCTATACTCCATGAAATTAGTATAATATCCTTGATATTTGTGCTTCATCCAGTATCTTTTCATGGAAATATTCTTCTGAGCATTCTTGAATTTAACTCTAAAAAGAAGTATCATGTTGACAATTTGAACGTTATTAGTTCCTGGATAATTTAATTCTTGAACTTGTTTTATTAAATTCTTATATCATTGTCATCATCCTCATGTTTATATTTTGTTGAAAGTCATCATAGCTTTGTATTGCATAGATGGACTTGATATGATTATGACCGAGGATTATTCGGTATAATCATGGTAGTAATGTTACAAATGATGTGGAAAAAAGTCCTCATTGGCCCGTGGTGCATTGATGGGCCGATTTTTTAGTATGATTATGGCTATGGATTCTCTTCACCAAGGGTGCAAAGATGAATTATTTTATGGCATGATCAGGACCGTTGATGAAAACACGATTATCTTTGGCCCGTAGTGCATGGATAATTCGTGGTCGTGATACTAATGAATATCCTTGGCCGTAGTGCAGGGACTATGTGGATTATTTATTAAGCTGAGTCTCAGTAATAAAAGTGATGAAAAACCTTTTTAAATCATAAAAGATAGTAGATTTTATTCTCTATTTGACTCTTTTAATGGATTGCTTGTTCCGCTGCAGTTAAACTTGAAGTCTATTGTATTTTATCAGTTTAACATTGTTGAAGACTAATGATAATTTATTCTGCATTATCTTAGTCATAATATTTCTTACTGGGCTAGTTGAGCTCACCCTTTCTTTTATTTGTTCTCTTCAGAAATGAGAACGTGGCAAGGACTAGTCGGGGAGCGGGTGACGGTCCGATAATAGCATTAGTAGTCCCTCACTAATCATTAAATAGTGTGATAATAAATGTAATGAGGACTCAATTAAGTGTGGATATTGTCTAGATGACAATATTTGTATTAAAACTCACAGCATATGTTTTGTCATATTTTATACAACTGTTGTATAATTAAGTTGTATTTGAATTTTGTACCATGTATTTGGCGACTCAAAATGGGTGATGTATACCTGTTTTGGGGGCGTCACATAGTTTGTTTTCAAAACTTAGTCCAAATCTCCATGTAAACAATACGCCTTCATTAATCATGCAAGTCTAGTCTAAATATGCTCATATTAGGTTCATATACCTATACATACACCTTATACATGCTTTCATGCTAGTTTAAGCCATAATGGTCGATCAACACCAAGCAGATTTCAAAATAGAAGTTCCAACTGTATTTAGTAATCAAGTAAATTCATACCGCTTGCTTTAGTTCAATAATGGCGCAGCTATTCAGCGGTGCACGGTCAGTCTGACGGAGACTGCTTTTTTGTAGAGTCTTGACCAACTTGATTTCCTTAACATCAAACATGTCCCAAATCATTTCTAAAGTGTTCATACATGCTAGTAAACTTCCTAAACACCTTATAACATGTTTACTCATATCAATTAATAAATGAATTCAAGAAATTTCAAGAATCAAACAAACCCATCTCAAGAACATAGATAAAAATTATACCTTCTTAAGCTTAAATGGGACTTCCCACACACTGAATAAGATTCTACAATTGCTCAGTCACTTGAATGCTTCACTTAGACAACTCTTAGCAACACAAATATCTAAACTCAAGCTTAATTTATAGAAAAAGCATGGACTAGTCATTGGCTTTACACAATTTTGGAGCCCATGGTGCAATGGCAAGACACATAGGTTCATGAAGAATAGTTTAACAACCCTTACCAGCCACCTAGCTTAGCAATGATCTCCTATGATTTAGCAGCTAGAAAGTTTACGTAATATAGCTTCAAGTTATTGTTCATTGTACTTGGTGACACTTATTATGGGACAAGAGAGAAAATCCCAGCATTCTTGATATCTAGGCTTGGTTTAGTCTACTTAATTTCCCACAATGAAATCTTAATATACAATTGCTACCATATTAGGAATTTTAGGGATAAATTATACACTCACATCATATAGTCCATGTACACTAAATATACGCAATAAAATAATGCAGTTAGATATTATTGTCCGGGTAGTTCCATAATTATCTCTACCCCTCATATAACCATATTATAACCTTATTATATTAATAACTTATTTATTTATGTTAAATAAATAAATTTATTCCTTCCCTTGATTAATCACCACTTAATATAATATAGTTTTATAAGACTTAATATATAGTCATACAATGTCACACTACACTATATAGTATAGTTGTATTATTACTCGTCATGTATGATAACTCATCGATATAATACTATTATATTACTAACTTACTCATTTATGTGAAATAAATAAATCACGCACTTCCTTAATTAATTAACACCAATATTAATTAATCATTGATCAATATATTTATGGATTTCCATAGTCATTACTTATCTATATAATAATCACCTATTATTAATTAATTACCAAGAAATCAATATTCCACCACAACCATTATCAATTAAATAACAATTAATAATCACATATTAATCGACCTCATTAACATCAATTAAAAATCCATAAATATACTACAACAACACTTAACAATTAATATTACTTAATTGCTTACTTTATAATTCTTTTGTTAATTAATATTACTGTTAATATTTTCCATCACCATGCCACACAAGGCTTCAATGAGTTCATCACAAGACTCCACATATCCTTAATTATTCAGTTATTCAATATAATTGAGTTATCTCATTTCATAACACGAAATCGTTTATATTCAAATAAATATTTATTTCTATTAATATATTTATTTAATAATACGTGGAAATTCTCGGGTATTACAGATGCTTCCTATAATATAAACCTGTATATAATTTGATAACCATACTTCTTAACATGATATATATATATAGATTATAATAATTTCCAACGATAATCTGGATTCACGTGTATATATATTATCCTGTTAACAGCTTACACAGTATATATATACTCATCCAACCGTCTCACGTTAACAGTTAACACGTGGACGTTACTATTATAGTTAGGGTTGAGCAAGTAACCAAATTAGAACCAAAAATCGTACCAAAAACCGCACGAACCGCACCATGTGGCGGTTTTAAGTGAGTTGAATAACCAAAATTATGATTTCGATTTGGTTACTAGCCAAAACTGCACGCATAAAACCAAAACCGCACCATGTGTGTGTATGTATGTATTATCTCTAGTAAATTCTAAAGTTACTTTTCAGTTGAACACGCTCAGAGAAAATCTCAGTCTTGTATTGTCATTTTTTCACCAATTAAAAGAAGATGATTAGAGGTTATAGAGTCAAAAATTGAGCATTTGGGTTTTGGAATTTCGGATTTATTTGATGCGTTACTAGAGGGGCTTATAGGTGAGGGGCCAAATTCGTTGGTTCGAGCAATTGATGCATTGGTTAAAGTTTATACTATAGTAGTAATAATCTAATAGAATATTGTTTAAATTAGATATAGTTAGGATTATATTCTATAAGTCCTCCTTGCAATATATAAGATAAAATTTCATTCTATCTCCAGTATATATTTTTAACTTTTGGGGAATTAAATAAACCTTCTTGTTTGTTATCGAATATATGGTCTCCATTGTGTTATATAGCGTATGTTTTAGTTTTTACAGCATCATTCCTTTATTATAAGCTAAAACTATTTTATGTGTCTCACTGTTCTATAATTTGATGGTTAATTTGACATGTTTAGCAGAAGGAGCTTGGGTTCTATACTTGATATAATTCTCATTGTCGACTCTGTCATTAAGTTAATTGCTCGATGTGAACTCTGTCACCAATTAAAACCGCATCGCACAGTTTAAAATCGCACCGCACCAATTACAAGCGGTTTCATGTGCGGTTTTAGATTTATCAAACCGCACCTAAGCGATTTCGGGTGCGGTTTCTGCTTCAAATCGCACCATGCTCACCCCTAATTATAGTATATATATATATAAATAAACGGAAGTTACAGGATGTGGAAAGCGCTTTTTTTATTATAAAATTTTATATAACAAAATTGTGCCCAATTAAACTGTTCTAAACACATATCAATATACATTTCAAATTAAAACAATTAATAATTCGCATAAAGGTTTGGCTCTGATACCACTTTTAGGTTTGTAATATTCATGAACGCAATTAAATTGCACAAATAAAGCGGAAATGTGGTAAAAAAGAGATTTAAAATTTTATAAACCATATACCCGGATCATCCTTTATGCACAATTATTAATTAAACGAAAAGATAAAGAACAAGAATTATACCCTTGAATATTCGAGCTTCCTCAGGTACAAGTTCACCTCCAATCTTTTTCGCGTTCAACTTGAATCCACCGGGTTTGGTTCTTTCCTTTCATCAATGTTAGCCACCCAAGTGTTTGGCCTCTAGAGGTGATCCACCAAGGAAAAAGAAAGATTCAAGAAGAAGGGTAATTGGCTAAACCCTAGTTTTCTATCTCTATAGAAAAAGGTGTACTCTCTAACAATTAGAATCACGTCTGTTATGAAAAAGTCAACAACAACACTCACCCATAATAAGACTTCTCTTATTTATAGATGTAGAAAACTCTCCTTAACAATTAAGGAGTTAAGTTTTATTTTAACTAATTAAACTCCTTTAATTAATTAGGCTCCCAATCTTATTAGGAATAATTAATTAAACTCTTTTAATTAATTAACCTCTTAATCTTATTAGGATATTTGAGAGTACTTTTATTAATTAATTCTCAAACTCCTTTAGAAATTAAATAATAATAATAATAATAATAATAATAATAATAATAATAATAATAACAATAACTCCTCTTATTAATTAATATTTAATATTTCCAAAATATTAAATAATAAATATTAAGCTTATTTAATTTATTCTATCACCATAGATTAAATTAAATATACTTAACTTATTATTACGATTATGTCATTTACTTCTTAAATAATTATTCTTCCTTTTATGGTATGACCCTTTAGGTTCTCCATATTAAACCGGTTGTGAATAAATTTATTAGAACAATTATAATCTTATTTAAATAAATAATATTTATTCTACAATAGGGATAAGCCTCCCTAACGATTAACGACTTTTCAAATAATATAGATTTCAACATTAATCATAAAAGAATATTTGAGTAAATAGTTACTGTACAATTCAATCCTTCCACTATACAATATCCCAATTAAATATAAGACATGGAATTACTGTCAAGTCTTATTTCATTTAATTATATGTATTTCGATCCTTAAATTCACAACTCCAAATAATGCAAATTAGAAACTCCTTTTTAATTTCATTTTGCCTTGGCCAATGACTACTGGATTGTCATTTATCGAATCACATAAGACATTTCTCTTCTTTTACTAGAAGCAGTAGATTCTTTATTGATCATATATTATCTCCATGTACGACTTATTATACCCAAGCACACCCTTTGATATACCCTAAGGGTTTTAAGGAATAAGTCAAAGTATAATTCATCACACACAAGATATTATGATGATCTCAAGTCCAAGGATCACTTGTACTACTATCACTACAGGAAATTCTATTGACAAACAAGTAAAACTCCATTAGGTATTCCTTAGCGAGCCACGTCCAGTGAACTTATTCTTTAATAAGCACCTACATACTTGCTTTAGTGTCTCCACACAAATGATCATGAGATCAATCATCCTCATCCAATGAGCAAGAAACGTATGTACCGATCTATCTGGATTCATTAATCCCCAATTTAGTAATCCAATGATTGGGAACTATTTTAATTTTAAGCTTTTTAAGAATTTAGATCTAATTAGAATGATCATCATCATTATTCTAAAAGCATTGCTTAAAACTATGGGTTTATCACATATTATAAAGCAGCATCATGTAGATAATTAAAAGCCTTTAATAAATTAATATTTTTTTATTAATAATTGAATAAGATTGTTATAAAGTGTATGCTTTATCATCAAACATGATTGGCTTGTGTGCATACTACTTGCAGTTGTACTTTACCGAATATAATATTCCCATCAAAAAGAATATTTCTCGGTAAAACGAATATTTTACAACAACTATTTATTTTGTATAATTTGCACATATCACCCACAACTATAACATTTATTAAATTAACACCTTACTATTTAGTATAATATATAAAGAAAATTAAATCTTATTCATAAAAAGTTGGGGTCTTACAAGATGTTTGTCAAATTAACTCAGACTTTTTCAGACGTGGCTAGTGAAAAAAAGAAAAGAAAATGATGTGTCATTCCTACGTGGATTAGGTAGTAAAATAAACCCATCTCCTAAGCACGTCTCCAAAGCCTAAATAAAATACACAAAGAGAAAACCTACCAGTGTAGGAGAATGCTCCATGTGGCAGCGGCGACAACAGTGAAGGCTCATTGTGGTGGTGGCGACGTTAGAGGCTCTTTATGGTGGTGGTAGTTCCTTTGGTTTTGAAGCTTTTAATGATGATACGGGGTGCGCTGCTAGCTGGTTCACTTTTTCTCCACTTCTTTTTATCTATGCTATATGGGTTGATATTGCAGCGGGGTTGGTGCTAGTAATTGGGAAAATAAAGGCTGATTAGGGATGTTGGGGCTAATAGTGGGGCTATGTTTTGGTAAATTGAAATGAGACTTTGATAGAGGCGACTAGGGTTGTTGAAGTTATGATTGCAAAATGTAGGCGAAGGAAGATCGAGAAGAGAAAATTGGAAAAATAAAGAAGAAAACATACCCATTGTAGCTGTTAAGGTTCTAAACCCCTCCTCTACATCTATATACGAAAATTGTGGTGTATATACATTCATATTGTATAAAGTTTATCAAATTAATGATGTAATTTGAAAAAATTAAATATAAAAAAAGAATCAAATTTGGGTATATTTAATTTGGCCAAATAACATCATTTATTTCATCAATTCCATAAATCTGAAGCACAAATCGATAGGGTAATTTTGATTGGTTTGAAAATTTTAACTAATGTTTTCACTTTGGAGTTCATGAGATGTTAAGTTCATGAATTAAAAGTTCTGCCAAATTAGTTGGTTTAATTATTGCTATGTTGGTGTCGATTGTAAGACCCTAACTTTTTATGAATAAAGATTTATTTTTCTCTAAATATTATTCTAAATAGTAAGGTGATAATTTAATAAATGCTATAATTATGCGTGATATGTGAAAATTTTACAAAGCAAACAAGTTATCATAAAATATTCGTTTTATCGAGAAATATTCGTTTGGTCGGGGAATATTCTTTTTGTCGAGAAATATTTGTATGAAGGCACAATCATTGGTGGACCTCACAACGAAATAACTGTCAGATATAGAAAGCGACAGAAATGACCTTTTTATAAAAATAACGGCAAAACTTTTACTCATAAACTATTGAAATACCCTGTGATAAAAGTACAATAATACGCAATGTTGTACAGTAACACACAGTATTGCACAATATCTCTGATTATTGATTATTACGTAAGAATTCACTCAATATTTAATAATTGCCACAGTAGTTGTTGCATAGTATCTCATATTATTGATTCAATAATTATTACAGTAACATCTGCACAATATTTTATATTATTAAATCAATAATTGACATGACACAGTTACTCATATTATTATTTGCATTATTGAAAATGTCTAGATAGTTTTGTCGAGAAAAGGGGTTAGGTTATTTAATTACGCTCTAGTAAGGAGAAATCCTTATTGGAAAGCCCCCTTTTTCTGAGAACGATCTGGTTGTCAATATTATGAGTTATAATATTAATGATGAATAATTGTTGAAAGAAAAAAATGGGTTGATTAAAGATAAGTGATTTTTGGTAAATATTTATTCAATTTTTAATATAAATAGAGGGGTTTGTCATGAGACGTTGGTTGTAAGTTTGTCTTATGATTCCATGTGGGGATGCACTAATTTTTCAAATCGTCGGTTGAAGTTTTAATAGTAGATCAATATGAACCGTCGATTGAAGTTTTAATAGTAAATCAATATGAATCGTCGATTGAAGTTTTAATAGTAAATCAATATGAACCGTCTGTGAATCAATTACTATTTAGTTCATTATCCTATAAATAGGTTGCTTAGTTAAGCAATGAAACTCACACCAAAATCAAAGAATTCTTCTTCTATAATATTGTCCATATTTCTTTTGAATATAAAGATACTTTGAGTGTAATGCCAAATTTTCTCAAGATAATCTCCGTTATACCAGTCAGATTTAGTCTCTTACTAAGGTAAATGATGTTATTTTCTTTATACTCATAAGGGTTGTCATTCTATTCCTTATTAATATGTGGAAATAAATGTTTATGCGGATTACCGCATGCCTGGTGAATAATCATTCGTATTCATTCTTTATTAAGTTGTGGAAATAATCCGTCTACGTGGATTATCGCATGACGGGTGATAATCCATTTGCAATTTCGTATATTCTTTCATACTCGTATGAAATATCATTTTTTTTGTACTTGTCAAGGGATATCGTTTTCTTTCATATTTCTCCATTTATGGTATGAAATTATTTTTTGTTTCCATAAACTTATTATTAAATGGTGACAATCCTAAAAATTAGTAAAATATCCTTAATAGTTTACGCTTCATCTAATATCATTTCACTGAAATATTGGTCTGAACTTTCTTATTAAATTTTAATCTATTCATCCGGGGTACTATTCATGTTGGGGTACTATTCATCCGGGGTACTATTCATGCCGGGTAATATTCATTCAAGGTACTATTCATGAATATTATTCACGACGAAATTTAGTTTATTTTCTTTGTCCAAATTATCTTTGAAATTTGAATCTTAAATATCATTCTTGAATTTTACCCCACAATTGGTTAGCATGTTGACAATTTGGACATTCTTGAACTCTGAATAAATTAAATTATAAATTTCTAATGTAATTCCCCAACTTTTTATGAATAAAGATTTAATTTTCACTATTTATTATTTTGAATAATAAGGTATTGATTTGATATAATGCTTTAGTTATGGGTGAGATGTGCAAATTTTGCGAAGTAAGCAAGTTGTATTAAAATATTTATTTTATCGAGGAATATTCTTTTTGTTGGGGAATATCCGTACGAAGGTGCAATCATTGGTGGACCACATAATGGAATAACTGTCGGATATAGAAAGCGACAGAAATAACCTTTTTATAAAAAATAACGGCAAAACTTTTACCGTTAAACTGTTGAAATACCCGGTGATAAAAGTATAGTAATACACATAGTTGCACAGTAGCACACGGTATTGCACAATATCTCTGATTATTGATTCTTATGTAAGAAGTCACTCAATAATTGATATAGTAAAAATTGCACAGTCTTTCATATTATTGATGCAATAATTGTTACAGTGATAATTGAATAATATTTTACATTATTGATTCAATAATTATTGTAGTAATATCTGCACAATATTTAATATTATTTGAATAATATTTTTTGTTAGCAGTATTGGCAATGTGTAGAAAGTTATGTTGAGAAAAGGAGTTAGGTTATAGAATTGTGCGCCAGTAAGGAGAAATCCTTATCGGAAAGCCTCCTCTTTCCTAGGAACGATCTGGTTGTTAGTATTGTGAATCTATAATATTAATTAGAAATAATTATTGAAGAATTGTAAATAATTGATGAATATGGTAAGTAAATATTTCTTCAATTTTGATATAAATGGAGAAATTTTAGAATGAGACATTTGTCGAAAGTTTGTTATATTTTTTCTATGAAACCATAATTATCTTCTCCGATAATATATTTATATATTATTATAATATTACATTATAATAGTATAATGTGATAATATAATAGTATAATTTTTATAATTTAAATGGTACTATTATTATAATAAATTTATGGTATAAGAATAAAATGAGGTGGAAGAGAGCAAATTAAATTTGGATTTCTTTTTAATAATTTTTAAATGTTTTAAACATGTGGATTAAGTGGGAGTCCTCATTTTGAATTTGAACTCTCCTTTTTCAAATAGGTGTGCTGCATTATTTTCAAAACTAATTTGCGTATAAATTTTGTCAATCCTGGTGTGCTAGCATTTTGCTATAAATAGGTTGCTTAGTTAAACAATGAAACTCACACCAATATCAGAAAATTCTCTCTATATAATATTGAGCGTATTTCTTGTGAGTATAATGATATTTTGAGTGTTGATAATAGTATAAGATTTCCTCAACATAATCTCTGTTATTCCAGTCAGAACTACTTTCCTACTAAGGTAAAGGATATTATTTTTCTCGTAAAGAATGTTATTTTCTTTCAATACTCGTAAATGATATTATTTCCTTCCATACTCGTAAGGGATATCATTTTCTTTCATACTCCATATTACGTAAGTGATATTATGTGAGACCCCGAATTTTATGAAATAAAAGTATTCAATTTTTCTATTTTGGTGAATAGTTAAATTGATAAAAGTTTAAAGTTAAGGGTGACATTTGAAAGTTTTTCAAAGAAGCAAGTTGTCATAAAATAATCGGTGGTAAAATACGCGTGGTTGCATTGTAGCACACGGTATTGATTATTAATGCTTACGTGAGAAGTCACTCAGTTTGATTCAATTATTGTCGATATTTTATATATTATTAAATCAATAATTGAGATAACAAAGTTATTAATATTATTATTTGCAATATTAACGATGTCTAAAAGTTCTGCCAAGGAGAGGTTTGGTCACCTAATTGCACGCCAATAGGGAGAAATCCTTATTGAAAGCCCCTCTTCACGGGAACGACACGGTCGATTAATAGTGTGAATTATAATAATGATGATGAAGTTTTGTTTTATTAGTATTATTAATGTAATAAAACTGAAAAGCTTTTTATATTAAACAGAATACTTTTATAAAGTTATTCGTTTTATTAGATTATAAATAGAATATATTATATTTTATTTAAAAGATTTTGTTTTATTAGAATATTTTATAGTAAACCAATCTGAATCGTCTGCTTAAAAGTAAATCAATCTGGATCGTTCGTAAATTAGTTACTATTCACCATTCTCCTATAAATAGAAGCTCATTCCTTCATTATTTCTTACGAATTCACTGAAACTCTAGAGAGAGAAACTATAGAGAGAAAGAAGAAAAGTATTCTGCTACTTCACTACTCCTATATCCAGTTTGTTCTAAGTTAAGGGATATTATTTGTTGTACTCGTAAGGGGTATTATTCTTTCGTATTCATGAAGAGAATTATTTTCTTTCAATACTTGTAAGGGGTATTATTTCTTTCGTATTCATGAAGATAACTTCTGTTATTTCATTCTTTATTCTTTTGTTGGAATAACCTGTATACGCGGACTACCCTATACTTGGTGAAATTCTTCTATTATTCTATTCTTTATTATTATGTTGGAATAACTTGTCTATACGAAATACCGCATACATGGTTAAATTCTTTTGTTATTCCATTCTTTATTATTATGTTGGAATAACCTGTCTATGCGACATACCGCATACATGGTGAAATTCTTCTATTATTTCATTCTTTAATATTATGTTGGAATAACTTGTCTATGCGAAGTACCGCATACATGGTAATATTCTTCTGTTATTCCATTCTTTATTATTATGTTGGAATAACCTGTCTATGCGAAGTACCGCATACATGGTAAAATTCTTCTTTTATTCCATTCTTTATTATTCTGTTGGAACATACTGTCTGTGCGTTTACGCATGACCTAGTTCCGTATTTATTATTCTGTTGGAACATCTTGTCGGTACAAATTTTTCCTGACCTGGTTCCGTTATTTATTATTTTGTTGGAATATCCTATCTGTGCGTTTACGCATGACCTGTTTTGTTATGAATCTTATTCTTGAAATTGAATCCATGTTATGATCTCACTTGATTGGTTCTTATATCATTATCATCATCCTCATGCTTATATTGTGTTGAAAGTCATCTTTGATCCGTAGTACAAAAATGAACTGTTGATTGGTATGATTATGACTGGAAATTATGTATTGGTATAATCATAACCTTTAATGTTATAGATAAGGTTTGTGGTGAAAGTCCTCTTTGGCCCGTAGTGCATAGATGGACAGGTGTTTGGCATGATTATGACCACTAGTGATACAAACGATTATCTTTGGCCCGTAGTGTATAGATAATTTGTTGATTGGAAATAATTATTGATTGGAGTTACAGGGATAAAATATTGATGATGGACTTTTAAATCATAGAAGATTGTAGACATCACGCTCTACTTGACTCTTCTAATGGATTGTTGTTCCGCTGCAGTTGTTGATCTAAAACTTGTTGTCTCTTATATTCTATCAGATTTTTCCCTGTTGAGGACTAAAGATAATTTGTTCTACATTATCTTAGTCATAATATTATTTATTGGGCTAGTTGAGCTAACCCTTTTCCTTCTGGTTTCATTCTTCTTCTCAAGAGGCGAGAATATAGCTGGGACTAGTCGGGGAGTAGTGTAAGACCCCAAATTTTATGAATAAAGATTAATTTTCTCAAAATATTTTTTTTTTGAGTATTAAGGTGTGGATTTGATATAATAGTTATGGGTAATATTTATAAATTTTGTAAAGTATGCAAGTTGTTATAAAATATTCGATTGGTCGGGAAATATTCGTTTTAACAGAGAATATTCGTACGACGACACAATCATTGGTGGACCCTATAACGAAATTACTGTTGGAATGAGAAAACGACATAAATATCTTTTTATTAAAATAAAGGCGAAAATTTTACCGTTAACTATTAAAATACCCTGTGGTAAAAGTACAGTAATACGCGTGGTTGCATAGTATCACACGGTATTGATTATTGATGCTTACGTGAGAAGTCACTCAGTTTATTTCAATTATTGCTATAGTAATTGTTATAAGTTTATTTGGTATTTAATTGGTCGGTCAGAGTATAGGGATAATATGTGATTTGTTAATTAACCCTTATTTTGTGGCAGTATTTGAAAATGGCATCTGAAAATTCTAAGGTAAGAAATGGAGCACATGAGACCGTTGAGTCACCGCTGATCAATAGCCAGAATAATGTGCAAAAGGAAGGCGATAATCCTCTTGTAAACAACAACACTGATCAAATGACGAACGACGGTACGTTTAGGAGCTTTTAAGAATTCATGCAACACCAAACGAGAGAGACTCCTGTTCATAATGCAGGTGGAAAAAATGGCAACCCGCGGTTGGTCACCGCTAAGCAGTTCAAGGAGCTGGGACCACCGAAATTTTTGGGAAAGCCAGACCCACTTAAGGCAAAGACCTGGATTAAGCAGATCACCAAGATATTTGATGTCTTGGAATGCTTATAAGAGCAAAAAGTTTCATTCGCCACCTTTATGTTGCGTGAAGAAGCAGATCATTGGTGGGAATCTATAAAACGTACCCAGCCTGACGCACTCAAGATGTCTTGGGAGAAATTTCAAGAATTGTTCAACGACAAGTACTTTCTTGAAATTATTTGTCACATGAAGGAGGTGGAATTTATCAAGCTGGAGCAAAACAATATGACCGTGTCGCAATACAAGGCTAAGTTTGCGAAATTATCCCGGTTTGTATCCCATTTGGTCGATAATGAGGAGCGAATGACGTGAATGTTTCTGCGAGGTTTAAAACCCGATATACATCAATACCTCATTTCTCACAAACTTTGTTTATATTTAGATGTTGTGAATAGGACTCAGTTATTGAAGCGCGATAATGAGTTAACACAACCAAAAGGCAATAACCAACAACACGATAATAATTGTACCAGTGGCAACGGCCATCGAAACAATGATAACCATCGTGGGGGAAATTATCATGCCAAGAATGGTAACCACTTTGGTGGTAATCATGGCCAAGATATAGAAGTGGAAATTTTAAGAAGAGAAGGTTCAATAATGATGGAAAGACAGGAGCATCAGCACCCATTTCAAAGGAAGAAGAACGACCACCGGTCGTATGTTTCAAATGCGGACAGGAGGGACACATCCGTCCAAACTGTACGCTACAGATCCAAAGCGTGTTTCAATCATGCGGAAGAAGGTCACCTAGCTCGATTTTGTCGTGTAGTGAAGTCAAGTCCAAATTTGGGATGGTGACGCCAAAGGATGTCCCGCATAAGTGAAAGGTGAGTTTAAGTGAGAGTGTTTGTTTAGGAACCCGAACGAAGTTGTCACTGCAAGTTAATCATAAATGCTTACTTAAGTCTATACCTTATTTGATCACCTTGGTTCTACCCACTCTTGTATTTCACCTAGTTGTGTTTAATGTTTGAACTTGGCTATTGAGAAATTAGACTTTGACTTATCTGCTAAAACTCTGTTAGGAGAAACCTTCGTTACATCCATTATTTATAAATCTTGTTTGATTCAAATCGACACTTTCACGTTACCTGTCGATCTTATCTCTTTGAAAATACTTGCCTTTGATGTGATTTTTGGAATCGATTGGTTAACTACTCATCATGCTTTTTATAAGGTTGTTAGCTTTTATATTTCTAACCAACCTGTTATGCGAATTCAAGCAACCAAACCACTAAAGTCAATCACTGTTATATCAAGCCATAAGTAAAGAGCCCCGATATTTTCATTATTGACTTCCTTGTGTGGAATGCACTGAAGCCAGACTATCCATAGGGGACGTCGTGAATAACGGTGGCAAGTTGATTGGTATCAATGTGACATGCTATCCAAGTCTTGGATGAGGGTCATAGTTTTGAATGATATTTCTATCGTTAATAAATTTCTTGACGTATTTCTGAAAACTTCTTGGCCTACCCCAGAGCGTGAAATCGAATTTTGTACTGACCCCAGTACAAAACCCCATTTCTAAAACCCTTAAATATCTCTTCAACTAAAATGAACTTAACATGCGCCAAAGACGTTGACTCGAGCTATTGAAGATTACGATCGTACCATTCAATACCATCATGGAAAAGCGAACGTGGTAGCTGACGCGTTGAGTAGAAGATCGTATGCGTTTATGAGTGTGAATATACGAACCTACGTGAAGATAACGAATATACGAGTAGAATCGACTTTAATTAATAAAGTTAAAGCCGCTCAAACTACACACCCGAAGCTGATGAATGTGAAAAAGAAGGTTCAAGAGGGCGTTATTCTAGAAGCAAGAATTGATGAAGAGATGAAATGTCAACCCTCGATTTAATTGGTCCATTTGAAATCCTCGATTAAGTAGGAACTGTGGCTTATAGACTCGTTTTACCGCCAAGTATGTCGCGTGTTCATAACATTTTTAACGTATCGATGTTACGTAAATATGTGGACGACCCGAACCACATTATTGATTTAGAGCCGGACGAGATAGCGGATAATTTAACATATGAAAATGTACCTGTTAAAATCTAGGATAAGAAGGATCATATTCGACACTCAAAGGTTATACCTCAAGAGTTAGAATCTAATGAGGTATCTTCATCAGTTCGGCATACCTGGTACGTATGTAAATTTTGAGGGCAAAATTTCATAAGGAGGGGAGATTGTGAGACCCCAAATTTTATGAAATAAAAGTATTCAATTTTTCTATTTTTGTGAATAGTTAAATTGATAAAAGTTTAAAGTTAAGGGTGACATTTGAAAAATTTTCAAAGTAAGCAAGTTATCATAAAATAATCGGTGGTAAAATACGCAGTTGGTTGCATAAGAGTAACACTCAGATTGATTATTAATGCTTACGTGAGAAGTCACTCGATTTGATTCAATTATTTTCGATATTTTATATATTATTAAATCAATAATTGAGATAACAAAGTTATTAATATTATTATTTGCAATATTAACGATGTCTGAAGTTCTTCCAGGAGAGGTTTGGTCACTTAATTGCTTTCGCCAATAGGAGAAATCCTTATTGAAAGCCCCTCTTCCTGGAACGATCCGGTGATTAATAGTGTGAATTATAATAATGATGATGAAGTTTTTTTATTAGTATTATTAATGTAATAAAATAGAAAAACTTTTTATATAAAATAGAATACTTTTATAAAGTTATTCGTTTTATTAGATTATAAATAGAATATATTATATTTTATTTAAAAGATTTTATTTTATTAGAATATTTTATAGTAAACCAATCTGGACCGTTCAGGAATTAATTACTATTCAGTCCATTCTCCTATAAATAGAAGCTCATTCCTTCATTATTTCTTACGAATTCATTGAAACTATAGAGAGAGAAACTATAGAGAGAAAGAAGAAAAGTATTCTGCTACTTCACTACTCCTATATCCAGTTTGTTCTAAGGTAAGGGATATTATTTGTTGTACTCATAAGGGGTATTATTCTTTCGTATTCATGAAGAGAATTATTTTCTTTCAATACTCGTAAGGGGTATTATTTCTTTCGTATTCATGAAGAGAACTTCTGTTATTCCATTCTTTATTATTATGTTGGAATAACCTGTATACACGGACTACTCTATACTTGGTGAAATTCTTCTGTTATTCCATTCTTTATTTTATATTGAATAACTTTTACATCTATCTAAAATACTGCATACATGGTGAAATTTTACATTATTCCATTCTTTATTATTATGTTGAATAACTTTGCCTACGCGTAAATACCGCATACATGGTGAAATTTTTCCGTTAATCCATTCTTTATTATTATGTTGGAATAACCTGTCTATGCGAAATACCGCATACATGGTAAAATTCTTCTGTTATTCCATTATTTATTATTATGTTGGAATAACTCCGCCTATGTAAGTACCGCATACATGGTGAAATTCTTCATTATTCTATTCTTTATTATTACATTGGAACATCCTCGCATGCATGCGTTACGCATGACCCAATTCCGTATTTGTTATTCTGTTGGAACATCCTGCTTGCTTGTGAATTTTGCCTCCTACCTAGTTCCGTTATTTATTATTCTCATTGGAATATCCTCGCCTCGCATGCGTTACGCATGACCGTTCCGTTATTTATTATTACATTGGAATAACTCATCTGCATAAGGCTACATCGCATGCCCGAGATTTCTTTTGTTATTCCATTCTTTATTATACTCGATTGGTTAAAGTTTTGACTTCTATACTCCATGAAATTAGTGGAATATCCTCGATATTTGCGCTTCATCCAAGATATCTTTTCATGGAAATATTCTTCCGAGCATTCTTGAATTTTACTCTACAAAGAAGTATCATGTTGATAATTTGGACGTTATTAGTTCTGGATAAATTAATTCTTGAACTTGTTTTATTGAATTCTTATAACATTGTCATCATCCTCATTTTATATTATGTTGAAAGTCATCCGTGGTCCAGTAGTGTATGTATGAACTTGGTATGATTATGACTTAGGATTATTCGGTATAATCATGACCGTAATGTTACAAATGATATGGAAAAAGTCCTCATTGGCCCGTAGTGCATTGATGGATAGTTTTTGGTATGATTATGACTATGGATTCTCTTCGGCCAAGGGTGCAAAGATGAATTGTTTTATGGCATGATCATGACCATTGATGAATACACGAATATCCTTGGCCCGTAGTGCATGGATAATTTGTGGTCGTGATACTAATGAATATCCTTGGCCGTAGTGCAGGGATGATGTGGATTATTTATTAAGCTGAGTCTCAGCGATAAAAGTGATGAAAAACCTTTTTAAATCATAAAAGATAATAGATATTATTCTCTACTTGACTCTTTTAATGGATTACTTGTTCCAACCGCAGCTTAAACTTGATGTTTGTTATATTTTATCAGTTTAACACCGTTGAAGGCTAATGATAATTTATTCTGCATTATCTTAGTCATAATATTTCTTACTGGGCTAGTTGAGCTCACCCTTTCTTTCAATGTTCTCTTCTGAAATGAAAATGTAGTCGGGACTAGTCGGGAAGCAGAGTGACTCACCCGATGATAGTATTAGTAGTCCTCACTATTACATTAAATAGAGTGACAATAAATGTAATGAGGAATCCTTTGAGTGTGGATATTGTCTAGATGACAATATTCCTATTAAAACTCTCGGTTTATGTATTGTCGATATTACACCTACAGGTTGTATAATTAAGTTTGTATTTGTATTCTCGCACCATGTATTCATGCACTGAATTAGGTGATGTCTACTGCTTTGGGGGCGTCACATATTATTTCATTTCATATTTCTAAATTTAAACTTACTACGATAAGTATTAATTCTATAATTCCTGAAATGATTAGAAATTCCTTAAGGTTTACGCTTCATCTAATATCATTTCACTGGAATATTGGTCTGAACTTCTTATTAAATTTTAATCTTTTCATGTCGGGGTACTATTCATACGGTACTATTCATGAATACTGATCACAATAGAATATAATTTCTTTTCTTTATCCAAGTTATCTTTTATGAATCTTATTCTTGAAATTGAATCCATGTTATGATCTCACTTGATTGGTTCTTATATCATTATCATCATCCTCGTGCTTATATTGTGTTGAAAGTCATCTTTGATCCGTAGTACAAAAATGAACTGTTGATTGGTATGATTATGACTGGAAATTCTGTATTGGTATAATCATAACCTTTAATGTTATAGATAAGGTTTGTGGTGAAAGTCCTCTTTGGCCCGTAGTGCATAGATGGACAGGTGTTTGGCATGATTATGACCACTAATGATACAAACGATTATCTTTGGCCCGTAGTGTATAGATAATTTGTTGATTGGAAATAATTATTGATTGGCGTTACAGGGATAAAATATTGATGATGGACTTTTAAATCATAGAAGATTGTAGACATCACGCTCTACTTGACTCTTCTAATGGATTGTTGTTCCGCTGCAGTTGTTGATCTAAAACTTGTTGTCTATTGTATTCTATCAGATTTTTCCCTGTTGAGGACTAAAGATAATTTGTTCTACATTATCTTAGTCATAATATTATTTATTGGGCTAGTTGAGCTAACCCTTTTCCTTCTGGTTTCATTCTTCTTCTCAAGAGGCGAGAATATAGCTGGGACTAGTCGGGGAGTAGTGTAAGACCCCAAATTTTATGAATAAAGATTTATTTTCTCAAAATATTTTTTTTTGAGTATTAAGGTGTGGATTTGATATAATAGTTATGGGTAATATTTATAAATTTTGTAAAGTATGCAAGTTGTTATAAAATATTCGATTGGTCGGGAAATATTCGTTTTAACAGAGAATATTCGTACGACGACACAATCATCGGTGGACCCCATAACGAAATTACTGTTGGAATGAGAAAACGACATAAATATATCTTTTTTAAAATAAAGGCGAAAATTTTACCGTTAACTATTAAAATACCCTGTGGTAAAAGTACAGTAATACGCGTGGTTGCATAGTATCACACGGTATTGATTATTGATGCTTACGTGAGAAGTCACTCAGTTTATTTCAATTATTGCTACAGTAATTGTTATAAGTTTATTTGGTATTTAATTGGTCGGTCAGAGTATAGGGATAATATGTGATTTGTTAATTAACCCTTATTTTGTGGCGATTTGAAAATGGCATCCCCGAAAATTCTAAGGTAAGAAATGGAGCACATGAGGCCCGATTGAGTCACCACGATCAATAGCCGTAATAATGTGCAAAAGGAAGGCGATAATCCTCCCAGAAAACAACAACATCGATCAAATGACGAAACGACGATACGTTTAGGAGCTTTTAAGAATTCATGCAACACCAAGCGAGAGACTCCACATTCATAATGCAGTGGAAAAAATGGCAACCCGCTGATTAGGTCACCGCTAAGCGATTCAAGGAGCTGGGACCACCGAAATTTTTGGGAAAGCCAGACCCACTTAAGGCAAAGACCTGGATTAAGCAGATCACTAAGATATTTGATGTCTTGGAATGCTTATAAGAGCAAAAAGTTCCATTCGCCACCTTTATGTTGCGTGAAGAAGCAGATCATTGGTGGGAATCTATAAAACGTACCCAGCCTGACGCACTCAAGATGTCTTGGGAGAAATTTCAAGAATTGTTCAACGACAAGTACTTTCCTGAAATTATTCGTCACATGAAGGAGGTGGAATTTATCAAGCTGGAGCAAAACAATATGACCGTGTCGCAATACAAGGCTAAGTTTGCGAAATTATCTCAGTTTGTATCCCATTTGGTCGATAATGAGGATCGAATGACGCAAATGTTTCTGCGAGGTTTAAAACCCGATATACATCAATACCTCATTTCTCACAAACTTTGTTTATATTTAGATGTTGTGAATAGGACTCAGTTATTGAAGCGCGATAATGAGTCAACACAACCAAAAGGCAATAACCAACAACACGATAATAATTGTACCAGTGGCAACGGCCATCGGAACAATGATAACCATCGTGGGGGAAATTATCATGCCAAGAATGGTAACCACTTTGGTGGTAATCATGGCCAAGATATAGAAGTGGAAATTTCAAGAAGAGAAGGTTCAATAATGATGGAAAGACAGGAGCATCAGCACCCATTTCAAAGGAAGAAGAACGACCACCGGTCGTATGTTTCAAATGCGACGGGGAGGGACACATCCGTCCAAAATCGTGTGCATGCTTAGAATCCAAAGCGTGTTTCAATTGCGGAAGAGAAGGTCACCTAGCTCGATTTTGTCGTGTAGTGAAGTCAAGTCCAGCTGGGATGGTGACGCCAAAGGATGTCCCAGACAAGTGAAAGCCGGTAGTTTAAGTGAGAGTGTTTGTCGAGGAACCCGAACGAAGTTGTCACGGGTAAGTTAATCATAATGCTTACGAAGTCTATACCTTATTTGATACCGGTTCTACCCACTCTTATATTTCACCTAGTTGTGTTTAATGTTTGAACTTGGCTATTGAGAAATTAGACTTTTACTTATCTGCTAAAACTCTGTTAGGAGAAACCTTCGTTACATCCATTATTTATAAATCTTGTTTGATTCAAATCGACACTTTCACGTTACCTGTAAGACCCCAACTTATTATAAATAAAATTGAATTTTTCTTTATTCATTATTCTAAATTAATAAGGGTTAATTTGATATAATTCTTTGGTTATGGGTGAAATGTGCAAAGTTTACAAAATAAGCAAGTGGTTATAAAATATTCATTATTATTGGGGGAATATTCGTTTGGTCGTGGAATATTCTTTTTGTCGAGAATCTCCGTTACAATCTGCCTGTGATCATTAATGGGCCCCATAACGGAAAAAACCGGTTGGATGAAGGAAAACGACAAAGATTGAGTTTTATAAATAACGACGTAAATTATTACCGATAACATTTGTTGGGTTACTCGGTGGTTAAAATACAAAGATATCTGGCATTGGTTGCATTGATGCACTTGCAAGATTGCACAAAAGATTGTTGAATTATTGATCCTTACGTGAAGAAGCACTACTCAATAATTGTTACGATGAATTACTGCTTCATTATTTTATTCAATAATTCTTTGCATTGATATTTATATTATTATTGTTTCAATAATTGTCATTACACAATATTTTCCATTATCAAATCAATAATTCATATTATTTGAATAATATTATCGAGATAAAATTATTGGCAATGTCTAGAAAGTTACGTCTAAGAGAGAGGTTTGGTCACCTAATTGCGGCTTAAGAAGAGAGAAATCCTTATTGAAAGCCCTCTCTTTCTGAAACGGCACGGTTGTCGATCTTGTGATTACGTAATATTATTTTTGAATAATTAATTATTGATTATTATGATAAAGAAAATATTTATTTTATGTGGATATAGATGGAGAAAATTTTTAATGTGACAATTGTTGAAAATTAATATTTTATCTTTTTCGATAAAATAATACATTTAAATATATTATTTTAATAATATATTAACGGTGATATTTTTATAATGATTGTGGGATATATGAGTATATGAGGAGGTAGAGTATTTTGTGGCATTAAATGTTTAACATATGTTTTGTGTGTTTGTGGACACAATTCTTGATAGAAAATTGATTATAGGCGTAAAATCGTCTGCTTTATGGATTTCGGTCAATTTACGCTTGGAATTTGGAAAAATTTTCTTCCGCAAAGTTGTAGAGAATGGAATTTCCACATGGAAAGTCGCGTTTCAAATTTTTCTGATAAGCGAGCTATTTTCTACAATTATTGAAGTTTCGAAGATAAAATAATTTTATTAAATAATGGGTGGGACCCACTCTTGTTTGACAACATGTGGGCTTTCTTTGAAAATTATTTTCAAGAGTGGCATCTTGGTCTTTGATGGCTAGCATGCGTAGAAATTTGATTTTAATAATAATAATTTATTAATTTAGTCTCCTCATGGCGTTACAACATTTTCCTATAAATAGAGGGCTAAGTTAGAATTGAAAATCACACCGAAACTAAGTTTTCTCTTTCTCTCTCTAATTATCGAGTATTCTTGTGAGTATACTTTGAGTGTTGCTATACTGCTGCGGGTTTACATCCGACTATAATCTGAAATTCGATGTAAGTACGATTATTTTGAGGTAATGGGTATTATTTTCTTCTTAAATGATATTTTTTTTCTTCAATATCATTATGCCGAAGTATTGGTGAACTTTTTTATCAAATTTGGAACTTGTTGTGTCAAGGTTACTATTCACGATTATCGGACTATTCACGATATCTGACACTATTCACGAATACTAACACTATTCATTAGAAAAAATAAAAAATTTCTTTTTGTCAAAATATCTATTCGGATACTAGCTTTGATTGTATCCATGTTTTGATCATTCTTGAATTTTACACCAATATGATTATTTTCAAGTATTTTTGGACATGGGTAAAAACAAAGTACTGAATCCTTAATCCTTAATCCTTGTCATTTTGTTTCAATTGGATTCGTTTCTTTAAAAATATTTTTCATCATCCTCGGTCCTAAATGGTGATATAAATGAATATCTTTGGCACATAGTGCAAAAAAGATGAACGATTAATCGATGAATATCTTTGGCTCAGTGGTGCAAAAGATGAGCAGTGTTGAGATGAACATGACCAACTAGTGATACAAATGAATATCTTTGGCTCAGAGTGCAAAGATGATTAAAGATGTATATTGATTGTTATTACGAGGATAAACTATTGATGATGGACTTTTAAACCTTAGAAGACAGAGAATTCTTTCTCTACGTGACTCTTCTAATGGATTCTTTATTTCATTGCATTTGTTGATCTAAAACTTGTTGTCTATTGTATTCTATTAGATTTTTCCTGTTGAAGACTAACGATAATTTGTTGTATATTATCTTAGTCATAATATTCTTCTTTGGGCTAGTTGAGCTCACCCTTTTCCTTTTGTTCCATTTTTCTTCTCAGGAGGTGAGAACATAGCAGGATCGAGTCGGGGTATAGAGTGATAGTTCTAGGAAGATGTTTTAGCTGTCCTCACTACTTCTATAAAATAGTGTATGAATAATTAATGAGGACTTATTTGGGTGTGTATATTGTCTAGAAGACAATATTTGTATTCAAACTCACAGTTGTATTATCGTATTCTACACGACATCTGTATTGTCAAAGTTGTAGTTTGCTTTCTATACCATGTATTTTGGCGACTCAGAATGGGTGTTGTATACCTATTTTGGGGGCGTCACATTACCTGTCGATCTTATCTCTTTGAAAATACTTGCCTTTGATGTGAGTTTTGGAATCGATTGGTTAACTACTCATCATGCTTTTTATAAGGTTGTTAGCTTTTATATTCCTAACCAACCTGTTATGCAAATTCAAGCAACCAAACCACTAAAGTCAATCACTGTTATATCAAGCCATAAGTAAAGAGCCCCGATATTTTCATTGTTGACTTCCTTGTGTGGAATGCACTGAAGCCAGACTATCCGTAGGGGACGTCGTGAATAACGGTGGCAAGTTGATTGGTATCAATGTGACGTGCTATCCAAGTCTTGGATGAGGGTCACAGTTTTGAATGATATTTCTATCGTTAATAAATTTCTTGACGTATTTCTGAAAACTTCTTGGCCTACCCCAGAGCGTGAAATCGAAATTTGTACTGACCCCAGTACAAAACCCCATTTCTAAAACCCTTAAATATTTCTTCAACTAAAACGAACGTAATATGCGCCAAAGATGTTGACTCGAGCTATTGAAGATTACGATCGTACCATTCAATACCATCGTGGAAAAGTGAACGTGGTAGCTGACGCGTTGAGTAGAAGATCGTATGCGTTTATGAGTGTGAATATACGAACCTACGTGAAGATAACGAATATACGAGTAGAATCGACTTTAATTAATAAAGTTAAAGCCGCTTAAACTACACACCCGAAGCTGATGAATGTGAAAAAGAAGGTTCAAGAGGGCGTTATTCTAGAAGCAAGAATTGATGAATAGAGGAAATGTCAACCCTCGATTTAATTGGTCTATTTCAAATCCTCGATTAAGTAGAAACTGTGGCTTATAGACTCGTTTTACCGCCAAGTATGTCGCGTGTTCATAACATTTTTAACGTATCGATGTTACATAAATATGTGGACGACCCGAACCACATTATTGATTTAGAGCCGGACGAGATAGCGGATAATTTAACATATAAAGATGTACCTGTTAAAATCTAGGATAAGAAGGATCATATTCGACACTCAAAGGTTATACCTCAAGAGTTAGAATCTAATGAGGTATATTCATCTGTTCGGCATACCAGGTACGTATGTAAATTTTGAGGGCAAAATTTCATAAGGAGGGGAGATTGTGAGACCCCAAATTTTATGAAATAAAAGTATTCAATTTTTCTATTTTGGTGAATAGTTAAATTGATAAAAGTTTAAAGTTAAGGGTGACATTTGAAAAATTTTCAAAGTAAGCAAGTTGTCATAAAATAATCGGTGGTAAAATACGCGTGGTTGCATAGTAGCACACGGTATTGATTATTAATGCTTACGTGAGAAGTCACTCAGTTTGATTCAATTATTTTCGATATTTTATATATTATTAAATCAATAATTGAGATAACAAAGTTATTAATATTATTATTTGCAATATTAACGATGTCTAGAAGTTCTTCCAAGGAGAGGTTTGGTCACTTAATTGCTGCTTGATAGGGAGAAATCCTTATTGAAAGCCCCTCTTTCACAGGAACGACTGTCTATTAATAGTGTGAATTATAATAATGATGATGAAGTTTTGTTTTATTAGTATTATTAATGTAATAAAATAGAAAAACTTTTTATATAAAATAGAATACTTTTATAAAGTTATTCGTTTTATTAGATTATAAATAGAATATATTATATTTTATTTAAAAGATTTTATTTTATTAGAATATTTTATAGTAAACCAATCTGAACCGTTCGTTTAAAAGTAAATCAATCTAGACCGTATTAATTACTATTCAGTCCATTCTCCTATAAATAGAAGCTCATTCCTTCATTATTTCTTACGAATTCACTGAAACTCTAGAGAGAGAAACTATAGAGAGAAAGAAGAAAAGTATTCTGCTACTTCACTACTCCTATATCCAGTTTGTTCTAAGGTAAGGGATATTATTTGTTGTACTCATAAGGGGTATTATTCTTTCGAATTCATGAAGAGAATTATTTTCTTTCAATACTAAGTAAGGGGTATTATTTCTTTTCGTATTCATGAAGAGAACTTCATTATTCCATTATTTATTATTATGTTGGAATAACTTTGTATACACCTGACTACCCTATACTTGATGAAATTCTTACATTATTCCATTCTTTATTATTATGTTGAATAACTTTGTCTATCTAAAATACCGCATACATGGTGAAATTTTTCATTATTCCATTCTTTATTATTATGTTGGAATAACTCTTTTATATCTGAAATACCGCATACATGGTGAAATTCTTACATTATTCCATTATTTATTATTATGTTGGAATAACTTTCGTCTATCTTGATCACCGCATACATGGTGAAATTCTTCCGTTATTCTATTCTTTATTATTCTCATTGGAACATCACATGCATGCGTTTACGCATGACTGTTCCGTATTTATTATTCTGTTGGAACATCCCATCCGGGTGAATTTACGCCGACCTAGTTCCGTTATTTATTATTCATTTGGAATATCACATGCGTGCGTTTACGCATGACTGGTTCCGTTATTTATTATTACTCGTTGGAATAACTTTTCCTGCATGCGGTCTATCGCATGCACGGAGATTTCTTTTGTTATTCCATTCTTTATTATACTCGGTTGGTTAAAGTTTTAACTTCTATACTCCATGAAATTAGTGGAATATCCTTGATATTTAAGCGCTTCATTCAATATCTTTTCATGGAAATATTCTTACGAGCATTCTTGAATTTTACTCTGCAAAGAAGTATCATGTTGATAATTTGGACGTTATTAGTTCCTGGATAAATTAAATCTTGAACTTGTTTTATTGAATTCTTATATCATTGTCATCATCCTCATGTTTATATTATGTTGAAAGTCATCTGTGGTCTGTAGTGTATAGATGAACTTGGTATGATTATGACCAGGGATTATTCGGTATAATCATGACCGTAATATTACAAATGATATGAAAAAAGTCCTCATTGGCCCGTAGTGCATTGATGGATAGTTTTTGGTATGATTATGACTATGGATTCTCTTCGACCAAGGGTGCAAAGATGAATTGTTTTATGGCATGATCATGACCATTAATGAATACACGAATATCCTTGGCCCGTAGTACATGGATAATTTGTGGTCGTGATACTAATGAATATCCTTGGCCGTAGTGCAGGGATGATGTGGATTATTTATTAAGCTGAGTCTCAGCGATAAAAGTGATGAAAAACCTTTTTAAATCATAAAAGATAATAGATATTATTCTCTACTTGACTCTTTTAATGGATTACTTGTTCCGCTGCAGTTAAACTTGATGTTTGTTATATTTTATCAGTTTAACACCGTTGAAGGCTAATGATAATTTATTCTGCATTATCTTAGTCATAATATTTCTTCTTTGAATAGTTGAGCTCACCCTTTCTTTCAATGTTCTCTTACGAAGCGAGAATGTAGTCCGGGACTAGTCGGGGAGCGGAGTGACCGGTCCGGATGATAGTATTAGTAGTCCTCACTATTCTGTTAAATAGAGTGACAATAAATGTAATGAGGAATCCTTTGAGTGTGGATATTGTCTAGATGACAATATTCCTATTAAAACTCTCAGTTTATGTATTGTCGTATATTACACGACAGTTGTATAATTAAGTTTGTCTTTGTATTCTGCACCATGTATTTGGCGACTCAGAATAGGTGATGTCTACCTGTTTTGGGGGCGTCACATATTATTTCATTTCATATTTCTAAATTTAAACTTACTACGATAAGTATTAATTCTATAATTCCTGAAATGATTAGAAATTCCTTAAGGTTTACGCTTCATCTAATATCATTTCACTGGAATATTGGTCTGAACTTCTTATTAAATTTTAATCTTTTCATGTCGGGGTACTATTCATACGGTACTATTCATGAATATTGATCACAATAGAATTTAATTTCTTTTCTTTGTCCAAGTTATCTTTTATGAATCTTATTCTTGAAATTGAATCCATGTTATGATCTCACTTGATTGGTTCTTATATCATTATCATCATCATCATGCTTATATTGTGTTGAAAGTCATCTTTGATCCGTAGTACAAAAATGAACTGTTGATTGGTATGATTATGACTGAAAATTCTGTATTGGTATAATCATAACCTTTAATGTTACAGATAAGGTTTGTGGTGAAAATCCTCTTTGGCCCGTAATGCATAGATGGACAGGTGTTTGGCATGATTATGACCACTAGTGATACAAACGATTATCTTTGGCCCGTAGTGTATAGATAATTTGTTGATTGGAAATAATTATTGATTGGCGTTACAGGGATAAAATATTGATGATGGACTTTTAAATCATAGAAGATTGTAGACATCACGCTCTACTTGACTCTTCTAATGGATTGTTGTTCCGCTGCAGTTGTTGATCTAAAACATGTTGTCTATTGTATTCTATCATATTTTTCCCTGTTGAGGACTAAAGATAATTTGTTTTACATTATCTTAGTCATAATATTATTTATTGGGCTAGTTGAGCTAACCCTTTTCCTTCTGGTTTCATTCTTCTTCTCAAGAGGAGAGAATATAGCTGGGACTAGTCGGGGAGTAGTATAAGACCCCAAATTTTATGAATAAAGATTAATTTTCTCAAAATATTTTTTTTTGAGTATTAAGGTGTGGATTTGATATAATAGTTATGGGTAATATTTATAAATTTTGTAAAGTATGCAAGTTGTTATAAAATATTCGATTGGTCGGGAAATATTCGTTTTAACAGAGAATATTCATACGACGACACAATCATTGGTGGACCCTATAACGAAATTACTGTTGGAATGAGAAAATGACATAAATATCTTTTTATTAAAATAAAGGCAAAAATTTTACCGTTAACTATTAAAATACCCTGTGGTAAAAGTACAGTAATACGCGTGATTGCATAGTATCACACTGTATTGATTATTGATGCTTACGTGAGAAGTCACTCAGTTTATTTCAATTATTGCTACAGTAATTGTTGTAAGACCCCGAATTTTATGAAATGAAAGTATTCAATTTTCTTATAATTATTATTTAGTAAATGGTTAAATTGATAAAAGGTTAAAAGTTAAGGGTGATATGTGAAAATTTTGAAAAGTATACAAGTTGTCATAAAATATTCGATTGGTGGGGAATATTCATTTTAACGAGGGAATATTAAATGCGACGACACAATCATTAGTGGACCCTACAATGGAATTCTTGTCGAAATGAAAAGCGATAGAATTATCTTTTATAAAAATAACGGTGAAAGTTTTACTGGTTAAACTATTGAAATACACAGTGGTAAGAGTAAAATAATCGTGTGGTTGTATAGTAGCACTACAGGATTATGATATCTTTGATTATTGATGCTTCTGATTCCCACCATGTCCGCCTCTCCTTCTCTTTATCCACGTCTCCGTCTTAAGTGGTTTTGGCTCTCCCAAAAGCTCTGGTGGTCCCAGCTCCTTGAATTACTTAGCGGTGACCATCCGAGAGTTGTCAGTGTTTCCACCTGTATTTTGAACAGGAGCCGTTATAGCCTGATGTTGCATGAATTACATTAAACCTCTTAACATCCCATCGTTCATCATTTGATAGGTGTTGTTGTTTACCTGAGAATTATTGCCTTCCTGATGCACATTATCGTGGGTATTGATCATTGGTGACTCAACGGTCTCATGTGCTCCATTGTTTATCTCAACATTCTCGAATGTCATTTTAAACACTGCCACAAAACAAGGGTTAATTGACATGCAACATATTATCCTTATACACTGACCGACCAATTATATAACAAATAAGCTTAGGTAGGTCAAACTAGCGAAGGATTTATCCGTTTCTCCCCTCCTAGTTCTAGTATCACATCTCAGCTAGGGATCATATCCCTAAGCTTTGATATCAACTGTGATGCCCCCAAAATAGGTATACATCACCCATTATGAGTCGCCAAATACATGGTACAGAATACAAATACAAACTTAAATATACAACATGAAATTGTGAGTTTTAATACAAATATTATCTTCTGAGCGGTATTCAAACTCAAAATAAGTCCTCAATACATTTATTATCACACTATTTCACAGAATAGTGAGGACTACTAATGCAAACATCTGGACCGTCACTCCATTCCCCGACTAGTCCCAGCTATATTCTCATTTTCTAAAGAGAACAATGAAAGCAAAGGGTTAGCTCAACTAGCCTAGTAAGAAATATTATGACTAAGATAACGCAGAATAAATTATCGTTAGCCTTCAACAGTGTTAAACTGATAAAATACAATAGACATCAAGTTTAACTGCAGCGGAACAAGCAATCCATTAGAAGAGTCAAGTAGAGCATGATATCTACTATCTTCTATGATTTAAAAGAATTTATCATTAATTTTATCGCTAAGACTCATCTTAATAAATAATTCACATCATTGAAACACCCCTGCACTATGGCCAAGGATATTCATTAGTATCACGACCACAAATTATCCATGCACTACGGCCAAGGATATGCATTAGTATCACGACCACAAATTATTCATGCACTGCGGGCCAAGGATATTTGTGTTTTCATCAATGGTCATGATCATGCCAACAACTGTCCATCAATGCATTACGGGCCAATGAGGACTTTTACCATATCATTTGTAACATTACTACCATGATTATCTTTGAATAATCCACGGTCATAATCATACCAAGTCCATCTATGCACTACGGGCCAAAGAAGACTTTCATAACAATATAAGCATGAGGATGATGACAATGATATAAGAATTCAATTAAATGAAAGTAAAGGATAAATTTTAAAGATTTATAATTTAATTTATCCAGAATTCAATAATGTCCAAATTATCAACATGATACTGCTTTGTGGAGTAAAATTCAAGAATAATATTGTATCAAAAATGATTTGGACCGAAAAGGAATCAATTTTTGTCATGAATAGTACCCCGGGTGAATAATAACCAAGTAAATAGTACCCCGTGAATAGTACTCCGGCATGAAAAGGTTAAAACTTATCAAGAAGGCTCAAAATAATATTTCTATGAAAAGATACTGGATGAAGCGCAAATATCAAGTATATTCTATTAATTTCATGGAGTATAGAAGTAATACTTATCAACATAAGTGTAGAATTAGGAATATGAAACGAAATAATATTACTTACATATTATAGAGTATGGAAGAAAATATTATTTCTTACGAATATTGAACCAGAATAATATCACTTACGAATACGAAAGAAATAATACCTCTTACCTTAGTAGGAGATTAGATAATGCAATAGTGTAGTAACAGAATACTCTTCTTCTTTCTATCTGATTCTCTCTCTATAGAATTATCTTGTGAGTCGTAGTGAATTGGGGAGAATGAAAGAAGAAATTGGCTTTTATTTATAGAAGATTTCTAGCTTAGCCCTTGCAATGGGAAGAAGCAAGTGGCTTGACGACTGGTGATGTGAAAAGAAAAGTGGTTTGACGCCTGTAATGTGAAACAAGTGGTTCGACTCTTGTAATGTGAAACGACAAGTGGTTCGACGCCTGTAATGTGAAACGACAAGTGGTTAGACGCCTGCAATGTGAAACGACAAGTGGTTCGATGCCTGTAATGTGAAACAACAAGTGGTTCGACGCCTATAATGTGAAACAACAAGTGGTTTGACATCTAGTAAAGGCAATTACTATTGACGAAAGTGACTATTAGATGATGACACATGGGCCCCATAGAATAAACCAAATTTATAACAAACGTCTCATAACAGACTTCTTATTTATATCAAAGATTTAATAAATATTTACTACAAATCATTCTATCTTCAATCAACACATTTTTTTTAATCTTTCAACAATTATTCATCATTAATATTATAACTCACAATATTGACAACCAGATCATTCCCAGGAAAGAGGAGGCTTTCCAATAAGGATTTCTCCCTATTGGCGCGCAATTAAGTGACCAAACCTCTCATCGACAGAACTTTCTAGACATCGTCAATATTGCAAATAATAATATGAATCACTGTATCGTCTCAATTATTGATTTAATAATATATAAAATATCGACAATAATTGAATTAAATAACGTGAGATACTATGCAGCAATTACTATAGCAATAATTGAACAAAACTGAGTGACTTCTCACGTAAGCATCAATAATCATATCGTGTGCTACTATGCAACCACGCGTATTATTGTACTTTTATCACCGGGTATTTTAATAGTTAACAGTAAAATTTTTGTCGTTATTTCATAAAAAGATATTTTTATCGTTTTCTCATTCCGACAATAATTACGTTGTGGGGTCCACCAATGATTGTGTCGTCATACGAATATTCCCTGTTAAAACGAATATTCTCCGACCAATCGAATATTATATAATAACTTATTTACTTTGTAAAATTTATAAATATTACCCATAACTATAACATTATAACAAATTCACACCTTAATATTCAAAAATGATATTTCTAGAAAAAATCATCTTTATGCATAAAAGTTGGGGTCTTACAATTGTTGATAGATAAACTAAGTCTGCTCATTTCTTGCTGATACGGGAGACTTATTCCCTTGAACATCTTGTTCGTATGTACGTAAATGAGATTGTGAGATTGCATGGCATGCCAGTATCCATAGTTTCGGATCATGACCCAAGATTCACTTCATGATTTTGGGTTAGCTTGCAAAAAGTTATGGGTACGAATTTACGACTCAGTTCGGCATACCATCCTCAAACGGACGGGCAATCAGAAAGGACTATTCAAACTCTTAAAGATCTATTAAGACTTTGTGTCCTAGATTTCAAAGGAAGTTGGGATACGTACTTGTCATTGGTGGAATTCTCCTACAACAACAGTTATCAAGCAAGTATAGGCATGGCTCCATTCGAGGCGTTGTATGGATGAAAGTGGCGTTCTCCAGTATGCTGGGACGAGGTGGGTGAAGCAACGTTATTAGGACAAGAATTGGTACACATGACTACAGAAAAGATCCAAACGATTCGACAACGTATACAAACGACACAGGATCGACAAAAGAGTTATGCAGATCTTCATCGAAAGGACGTGGAATTTAATACTAGGGATCATGTATTGTTACGTATTGTTCCATGGAAGGGAG
Source organism: Panax ginseng (assembly GCA_020205605.1). NCBI lineage: Eukaryota > Viridiplantae > Streptophyta > Magnoliopsida > Apiales > Araliaceae > Panax > Panax ginseng. Next base: position 82,948,458 of record CM035139.1, on the reverse strand, counting down.
TTACAAGATTTTGGAAGAAAGGAAAACTCAATCCAAGATTTATTGGTCCATTTGAGATTCTTGACCGAATAGAAAATGTGGCCTATAGACTCGCATTACCATCAAGCATGTCTCGTGTTCATAATATTTTTCACATATCTATGCTTCCTAAATATGTGAAAGACCCGAACCACATTATTGAGCTAGAACCAAATGAGATAGCCGAAGATTTAAAGTACGAGGAGGTACATATCAAGATCTTGGATAGGAAGGAGCATGTCCTACGCACAAAGGTTATACCACAAGTTAAGGTTTTGTGGAGGAACCATGCTATTGAGGAAATGACCTGGGAGTTGGAATCGGAAATGAAAGCGATGTACCCTCACCTTTTCGACACACCAAGTACGTACCTCAATTTCGAGAATAAAATTTCATAAGGAGGGGAGGTTGTAAGACCCCAACTTTTTATAAATAAAATTGAATTTCCTCTAATTATTATTTTAAATAATAAGGTGTTAATTTGATATAATACTTTGGTTATGGGTGAAATGTGCAAATTTTTTAAAATAAGCAAGTGGTTATAAAATATTTATTGTTGTTGGGGAATATTCGTTTAGTCGTGAAATATTCTTGTTGTGGGGGAATATTTGTAAGACGGCGCAGTCATTTGTAGGCCCCATAAAGGAAAACGGTCGGATGAAAAAAATGACAAGTTTGAGTTTTTATAAATACTGGTGTAGTTGTTACCATTAATACTGTTGGAATACCTGGTGGTTAAAGTACAGTAATACGCGTGGTTGCACAGTAGCACATAGTATTGCACAGTATTATTGGATTATTGATTCTTACGTAAGAAGGCACTACTCAATAATTATTAAAGTAATTACTGTTCAATATTTTATTTTATTGATTCAATAATTACTACGTTGATATTTTATATTATTGTTGTTTTAATAATTATCACTGTACAGTATTTTTCATTATCAGATCAATAATACATATTATTTGAATAATATTATTAGATAGCATTATTGGCAATGTCTAAGGAAGTTCTGTCTAGAAAAGGGATTTGGTCACCTAATTGCGCGCCAGTAAGGAGAAAGCCTTATTGAAAAGCCCCCTCTTTTCTGGGAACGACCTATTTGTCAATATTGTGATTCTATAATATTATTTGTGAATAATTAATTATTGATTTATATGATAAGAAAATATTTATTTTATGTGGATATAAATGAAGAAATTAATGTTGAGGTGTTTTATCAGTATTTTGTCAGAATGGAGGTATTAAAAATCATCCGTATATGAATTTCAGACATTTTTTGTTTGGAATTTGGAAAAACTTTCTTCTACAAAGTTGTAGAGAATAAAATTTTATATGGAATGAACATAAAATTCGTATTTTTCTGATAGAAGGACTATTTATTGTGAATTATTAAAGTTTCAGAAATAAATATTTTTATTAAAAACATGGGTGGGCCCCGCTTTTGGTTGTTGTGGAAAATTTGTTGAATTTCAATGGTGGTGTGCGTGAATGGTAACAGGTAAAGTCATCAGGTAGCACGTTAAGTCTGCTTTGGCGTTCTAACATTTTCTTATAAATAGGTGCTAAGGTTAGAATTAAAAATCACACCAGAATCTGAAGTTTTCTCTCTCTATAATATTGAGCGTATTTTTATGAGTATTTAGATACTTTGCGAGTTACTATTCAGTGCAATTTTCCTTCAATATTATATCCGATATTCCAGTCTGAAGTACAATTCTTTTGAGGTAAGTGATGTTATTTTCTTCGTGATGATGTTATTTCTTTCAATATCATTATACCAAAATATTGGTATGAATTTTATGAAATTTTTACCTTTTCATGTCGAGGTTACTATTCATGTCGAGGTTACTATTCATGTATACAACACTATTTACGAATACGGCACTATTCACGAATACGGTACTATTCACGAGTACTGTTCATGAAGTATAATTTTTCTTGTGGAATTTCTACATGTTTGTGTCGGGGTTACTATTCACGTATACGGTACTATTCACAAATACGACACTATTCACCGAAAATAAAAAAATTTCTTCTTTGTCCAAGATGTCTATTATGGTTACTATCTTTGATTGTATCCATGTTTTGATCTTCATTCTTGAATTTTACTCCATTATGATTTATTATGGAGTATTTTTAAACTTGGATTATCTAAAATACGAGTCCCTAATCTTTGTCCTTTTATCTCACTGGATTCGTTCTTTAAAATATTTTTTATCATCCTCAGTCTTTAATAGTGATACTTGATGAATATTTTTGGCTTGTAGTGCAAAAATGAATGATTACCTGATGAATATCTTTGGCCCGTAGTGCAAAGATGGACAGATGTTGAGATGAACATGACCAACTGGTGATACAAATGAATATCTTTGGTCCGTAAAGTAAAGATGAATATTTGGTTCAAGATGTATATCGATTGATGTTACATGGATAAAATATTGATGATGGACTTTTAAATTATAAAAGATAGTAGATTTCATTCTTTACTTAACTCTTCTAATGAATTGTTATTTTCGCTGCAAATATTGATCTAAAACTTATTGTCCATTATATTTTATCTGATTTATTGAAGGCTAACGATAATTTGTTGTTCATTATCTTAATCATAATATTCTTTACTGGGCTAGTTGAGCTCACCCTTTTTCTTTTTCTTTTTCCATTTTTCTTCTGAGGAGGCGATAATATAGCGGGAACTAGTCGGGGTATGGAATGATGGTTTTAGACAGTTGTTTTAGCAGTCCTCACTATTTTTATAAAATAGTGTATCAATATTTGTAATGAGGACTTATTTGAGTGTGGATATTGTCTAGATGCCAATATTTGTATTTAAACTCACAGTATATATGTTGTCGTATTTTGCACAACAATTGTAATAATAAAGTTGTAGTTATTTTCTGTACCATATATTTGGCGACCCAAGATAGATGATGTATACCTATTTTGGGGGCGTCACATATACATCCCTTTAAAAAAATACATCTCTTTGAAAAAGTTACATCCTTTTAAAAAGATACATTTTCAATTTAAAAGAATATGAATCAAAAGTCACACCTAATAATTTTATTTTAAATAAAATTATCATTCATTTATATATATCCAACAAATATGGCCACCAACTATTTGTTGCGGCGAAAATCAAACCCAAATCTTAAATCTTGAGTGAAATAGACAGTCTACATACCAATGGATAATTGGTATACAGATTATAAAACTCCCCCGTCTCTTCCTTCTAATTAGTTTCTTACATGTGAATTATTTTTTAAAACAAATTAATAATCTACTATGTAAATGTCAAAATAACATAAAAGTTTCCCATTTAAAATAAATTAGTTATCTCTTACATTTATATTTTACAAAAGTAAGCAATCTTTTTTTCTTTTTGAATGTCCTAATCTATTAGGATAATTTATCCTAACCAATGAGGGAGAGGTCTAGGTGGGAGAGGAGTTAATTTTCAATTTTCGTGGCTCTGCTGCCTATTGTACTTATTTGTTGAGCATTTTTTCATAACCTATTGTCAACAAGAATCAAACTCTCGACTTTTAGAAATGAATAATATAACTAACTGATCATTGGTCAAACAAACAATCTTAATATTAAGGTATCACTTGATAATAAAGTTTCACATTAAAACATAAAGATAAAAATTGAAAACAAATATGCTTTAACATATCATAAATTTAATAGGTTAATTTTTTAGATCAAGATGCAATTTGTATATATAAATTTGTATCGAAAATTCAAATTTATCTAATTTATTTTTTCTTACCGTTATTTTATAAAAATAACACTTACTAAAGACTGGATTTGGCTCCTCTCGGTTACATATTCCCTCTAATTCAATTCAATACATCATATTTTTATAATTTTAAATGATATAATTGAAATTAACACCGATCAATTAACTTATAATATTGAGTAGTATAATTATTTTAAAAATAAAAGTACTTTAGATATTCTTTCACCATTTGATGAACATATGAATATTTCATCAAAATTTCAATGATTGAAATTTTTTTAAAGTTTTAATGGTAAAATTATTTTTAATGATTTTAATTTTTTATAAAAATGATCTTAATAGTATCAACTATTTATTAGCATATTTTGATCATTACTAATAAAATTATTAAAATGAAAAATTGATGTATTAAATGGAATTTAAGGGAATGTTTAGAGGAGGAGAGCTAAATACTTAAAAAGTGTGTATAAACTTAAAAATTGATATTTTTATAGATTAATTTGATAATTTTACAAAATTCTGCTTACATAAATAGTAAATGAAAGTCATATGTAAGTAAATATCAACTTTAGCTTATAAAATTAATAGTAATTCTCTAGATTCAATAGCTTAAATTTTTGGGTTAAAAATGTAATTTCAAGAATCAGATGAAACGTATATATAAGCATGTTGTTAATACAACAGTGTCGGCCTCCAAATCACAGATGCTTCATTCCAAATCCAGCCTGGTTGATACTAATTAAACCTCCATCGTCTCCTAGTCTACCCAACCAAGCACCAGATCCACCGTTCATCCCTGAAAGAGAGAGTTGATCGAACACTCTTTTTCTCCGTGGTTGCCACTTCTCTCTCCTTGCCCTCCCTTGCATTACACTTAAAGTAAATTTCACAACCAAAAAGGGTTCAATTTCAATTCAATCCCATCATCCTACAGACACCAGTAAGTTATACTACATTCATTTCTCTGTTTTTCTCCCTTTAAATTACCATATCTCCCCAATTTTCTTTCTGCAGCTGTGTATTGTGTGTTTTTCTTTCTGAGTTCTGTTAGTCTTCCAAAAATCAACAAACCCAGTTCATAATTTTTGTTAATTTTGCTTGCAGATTAACAATGGTGGCTAAAATCAAAATGGGTTTGTTTTTGGCAATTGTAATGGTGATATGTGCTTGTGGGAATGGAGATTCTTCAACTGAAACCTTGGTTAAGACTGTGAAGGGGAAGAAAGTTTGTAGTAGGGGTTGGGAATGTAAGGGCTGGTCAAAGTATTGTTGTAACCAAACAATCTCAGATTTATTCCAGGTTTACCAGTTTGAGGATCTTTTCTCAAAAAGGAATACACCCGTAGCTCATGCAGTGGGTTTTTGGGATTACCAATCTTTTATTACTGCTGCTGCTGTTTATCAGCCTCGTGGGTTTGGTACCACTGGTGGCAAGCTTACGCAGATGAAGGAAATTGCTGCCTTTCTTGGCCATGTTGGTAGCAAAACCTCATGTAAGTCTATTTTCTTATATGTTGATTCATTTTTGTTGTTGGGGTGGGGCAATGAAAAGAAAAATCCCAACTTTTAATATTGTTTACTAATTCTGGGTTGCTTAGTTGCTCCACATGTAAAATTTAGTTGAGATTCAATGGGTTTTTTCTTAGGTTGAATGTGTTTCATAAGAATTTCAGTTGTCTTGCTTTTTGTTCCAGAAATTTTACAATTATGTTCATGATGATGTATATGGGAACTTGATAAAGCCGCCTGGGATAAATTGAATTGGTATTATATTTGGTTAATATATATCTGCTCTCTATTTTCTTAATTATTTGGACAATTTGATAACTTTACATTGGGATTAGTTCAACTTTTTATATTTAGTTTGAGACCTTTATCTCAAGTCTTAACTGTTTTATAGCTGAAATCATATGAATCTGTCATGTTTTTGTCCTTCAAATTGTTTGATTCTTAGTCGGAACGAGAAACTTTGGATTAATTAATTAATTTTGGTTTTACTGACTGAATATGGAGTTTCAAGATTTTATGAGCTTTAAATCTTCTTTTGCCTTTGCAGTAAAACATAAGATTTGTCCTCTTGTGCTTGAATGAATATATTCATGATGATGTTTGAGATTCATACCCTTCAAAAAACTTCATGTACTATTGTTGTTATTTAATCATACTGGATCTTACCATAATTTGTTTGATGAATATCTTATGTAAGCAAATTGCAAAATGGTTGAGTTAATATTGTTAAAATGCAGGTGGTTATGGAGTGGCAACTGGGGGACCGTTGGCATGGGGCTTATGCTACAACAGGGAATTGAGTCCTAGCCAAGAATACTGTGATGAGTCGTACAAGTACACGTACCCCTGCGCTCCCGGAGCTGAATACTTTGGACGTGGTGCTCTTCCTCTTTACTGGTAGGTATCATTATTTCTCATTACCGCTCGATACCATCCTTCCTGTTCCACGTCTAAGTATAATTTGTATACTTTAAAATATTCCAATAAGTTTTCCTGCGAGTAATAGCACTCCAGCTTTACTCCAGCTATTCCTTAGGAGAAACAGTTGCAAATACTCTTTTAGTAATGCTTGTTCAATAAGAGTCCTGCTACATTTAACTACAAATTTATGTCGATATTACATATACGAGATAAGAAGGAATTGAGACTGCAGCCGCACATTACTATTCTATCTTATCGCTTAGGTTTCTACATTAGTTACAATCCAACTTCTTCATGAGCATTGTTGACATATATATCATTTTCCGTTCAATAATATGGTTGTGAAGTTTACACCTTTTTCTACGTGATTAAAAACATTTGTAGCAAAACCTAGTCAGTGCTCTAAAGAACCATGACACATCCTCGTCGCTTCAACATGTTACTTCAGAAATAGAATTATAACCTTTTTTGTTTGTCTGTTATGCTATCGCAGGAACTTTAACTACGGAGCTGCTGGTGAAGCTCTTAAGGTGGATCTTTTAAACCATCCCGAATACATTGAACAGAACGCTACCCTTGCATTCCAGGCAGCAATTTGGAGGTGGATGACTGAAATCAAGAAGGGGCAGCCTTCGTCTCACGATGTCTTCGTTGGCAACTGGAAACCCACAAAGAACGACACTTTAGCCAAGCGAGTTCCCGGTTTTGGTGCCACTATGAACATCCTGTACGGGGAAATGGTTTGTGGTCAAGGTGATATCGATGCCATGAACAACATCGTCTCCCATTACCAACACTACCTCGACTTGATCGGTGTTGGGCGTGAGGAGGCCGGACCCCACGATGTACTCACCTGTGCCGACCAGCTTGCTTTTAATCCAGCCACCGCAACAGCAGCTTCTTGAGTGTTAAAAGTGCCAGCCAATCATTTTGGCGTAATCTTAAAACCACAAATAAGAGGCCCAATATGTTGCTGTGAGATTGCACTCAGGTATTGTTATGTGAAGCTCAACTAGTATGCCAAAATCATATAAATTGTTGAATGATTTCTTGCCCTTGGTCGTTGTCGGATTTTATAAATTTTTTATTTCATTTTTGTTCCTATAATTTGTATATTATTATGTAGTTGTGAGATTTGCAGCATTGTATGAACACCATAATGTTGTATAAATATATTTTTTACAACTTTATAGACTGAAAGTTTTGTTTGTATTATGCTGGTTTGATAGTAATTGCCTATTGCTAATTGTCTTATATTTGTATTATGGAGATTGATGATGTGCTACAGTTTTTACTTCAAGTTGATGAGACCTCTCTAAGAGAGAACTTGTTGAAAAAAAACATAATTCCCCCTTTTCCAAAAAAAAATAAAGAAGTCCCATTTTATTTTATTTTTCTTAGTTAAATTGAGAAATCCAAAAAATTCAAAATTTGACAGAAAAGGAATAGGCTATGGAGAACAATGATGTAAATATAATTGAAAATTTCAAAAGCCTTTTAAATTGTTAATTTTCATTTTTTTTGTTTGTTGTTTTGTTATCATTCACCATAGTGGAAAAACAATTCTCCATCCCCCATGCTTTATATTAGGGCATTCACTATTATTTATCATTCTTACTTTTGTAGTTACTCGATCATTTTTTAAATTAAAAATATACTCTATAATATATAACGTTTTAGAGTTGTGTAAATAATTATATAGTATTAAATATCTATAATACTATTTATCATATATTTATTTCATACTTTTTTTTTTATCTGTAACATTTTTTTACGAGGGATAATTTTGAAAAGATTGTGACTAATTTTCCGAGATTATATAAAATGTCAAATAATTTAAAAAAAATAAAATTATCTAAAACGTTATATATTATTATATATTATTATGAGACGGAATGAGTATTTTTAAACCGGGATTACGTGGAGCAGGAACTCTAGCATCCGTTCTCCTCTCTTTCCTCAACCAATTCTTTTAATACCGGAGGCTCGACCATTTCAAGATTCATCTAGTTGCAAGATTGCAAATTTTTCTTCTTTTAATTTCAGAATTAGGGTTTGCAACTGGACACAAATTGGACTTGGTTTAAATTTAATTGGGCAAAATTATGTATTTCACCACTATACTTGACAAGTTTTATTTAATACACTACTGAACTTTTAATTTTTTCGAATTACATCACTGAACTAATTATTATTTTACAATTAAATCATTCCATTAAAAAAATTTAACAGACGTTAAAATATTGCTTATGTGGCACTGACGTGGCAAAAAAATAAAAAATATTGCTTCTGTGGCAAAAAAAATCAAAAACTGATTTTAAAAATAAAAAAATACTCATTTTAAAGTTTTAAAAATAACAAAAACATAATAAAATAAAACAGATTTTTTTTAAAACAGATTTTTTTTTAAAATATAATTTTTTAAAAAACAGACTTTTTTAAATAAACAAAATTTGTTTTAAAACAGAATTTCTCATACCTTCTTTTTTATTTGTAACATTTTTTCATGAGGGGTAATTTTAAAAAGATTATGAATAATTTTCCGAGATTATATAAAATGTCAAATAATTTGAAAAATAAAATAAAATTATCTAAAACGTCATATATTATTATATATTATTATGAGACGAGTGAGTATTTTTAAACCGGGTGTCAAGAATGAAAGGCAGGGAAAGAAGAGATATACCATTAGCAAATCACTGTCAAAACACGGCGTTTCATCAAAGTTGTTTTATTTCCGAATTTAGCAAATTGAGACGTGTCTCTCAATTATTCATAAGAGCAGTTAGAGAAGGCATAAAAAATGTGAGCAGCTGAATAAATATCAAAGAGAGGGATGTAAGAGGATTCATTCAGAAAATCTATGAAAAAATTTCTTTTGTTGTTCATTGCTATTTTCTTCAGTTTTTCTATCAAATACTAGTTTAATCTTGACAAAATGGTATCAAAGCACCTCCTGGGCCAGCCATGGCCGACGCCTCTGCTAAGGTCAGTCTTCATAAGCACGAGAAGGAGCTCAAAGCTCTAGAAGGAAGGATGGAAGCGGAATCTGAGAACCGATGGCTAAAAATCTAGAGCAGACGTCGAACCAGATGGGAGTAATGGAAGACCAAATTTCTCAGATCAATCAGAGAGTGCAAGCCTCCAACGAAGAAGTAGTCCAAAAAATTACAGAGGCAATTGGGGCATTCTATCGTTCGGAGAAAGAGAAGAGGGTAGCAACTGAGATCCACAACCTTACTTTCAATTCAGCCACATCCACGACTGTTGTTGGTCCACCGCAGCCACCACCTCCGGCAACTAATATCACATCCCTACAATTTGATAAGGCAACCACCTTCCTTCCTACTACTAACATCTGCGTACCAACCTTAAATTATTAATCGAGACCAAATACTATTGCTCAAAATCCACACTATACGACTTCCAATCCATGCACACAACCATCCTGCACAGTTTCAAACCTGGAACCAGGGGTTAGAATTCCTACTGTGACCTTGACTAGCCCTAATACAAACCGACCACCACCATATACCATTCCTGTGATAAGTGGTTATTCCCAAACAGAGGCCCCTGGTACTATGGGAACCACAATTCCGGCTTATGCCTTCTCAAGTCACCAGAACTCAACCCTTCACAATATGCCCTACAGCCCCTCGACACAACCACTACCAATCTATACCACCACCTATAGTCAACCACATCTCAGTGCACAGTTTTCACCTGCAAATTCCCCATACACTTCCTTCAGTTTTACTCCAGTTACTAATACTATTCCAACACATCAGACCAATAATCACCCATATCAATCGCATGGCACCCCATCCTGGTATTCACCTACAGAAGGAAACTATTCCAGATAAAACACCAGCAGCTCATTCCAACACTTTCCCATACCTAAAATGGACTTCCCATATTTTGAAGGAAGAGATCCAAGGGGATGGCTGAAAAACTGTGAAAAATTCTTTCAACTGAATGTTATGATAGATGCTAGATCGAAAGTAGTGTATGTTGCCCTTTACTTAGAAGAAGAAGTTGATATTTAGTATCAGTCCCTGCATGATGAAAAGCCTTGGTTACTATGGGATGAATTTGCATATTATATCAGTCAAAGATTTGCAAGTGGGCGACATGAAAATCTGATAGGGCAGTTTAACAAACTGATTCAAAGAGGAAAAGTAGATGATTATATAAGGAAGTTTGAGGAGCTGAAAACATACATGTTAAACCAAAATAAGGGAAATAATGAAGAATACTTCATTGAGAGCTTCCTCAGTGGCCTAAAGGATGAGATTGCCAATGCATTGTATTTGTTAAGACCACAAACTCTCAGAGAAGCCATTAATCAAGCTAGAAGACAAGAGGTTTTTCTTGAATCTTTGGACAGAAGAAACCAGGCACAACCAAGGTGGGAGGAAACAGCTCAGTACAAAGGAGCAAATAGAACTGTGGCCAGAACAAGGAGGCATTTCAACCAGCTAGAATGGGAGCAGGGCAGAAATCCTTCCCAATTAAGAGACTAACTACAGCAGAAATGACAAAAAGGAGGAGTAAGGGATTATGCTACAATTGTGATGAAGTGTATACACAAGGGCACCAATGTAAGCAAAAACACATTTACCTCATGATAACTAATGAAGAAGAAAAGGATCTTTCAGAAGAGTCAGACCCTTAGATAGCAATTATTGCACAAGGAGAAGAGGGAGAAATACTTCAGATTGAGGAGGATTGTGAGATATCATGTCATGCCATCACAGGGATTCATGGGGTTCACACTATCAAACTACAAGGCCAAATTAAGAATAGATACATAAGCATGTTAGTGGACAGTGGGTCCACTCATAATTTTATATCACAAGCCTTGGTTAAGGAACTACAGTTGCCTATTGAACCTTGCACTCCAATTAAGGTCACAGTAGCCAATGGTGAAAACATCAAGTGTGATAGGAGAATTAGTCAGTTCAAATGGAAATTGTCACAAGGTGAGTTCCAAAGTCCGATGTATGTCATTTCTTTAGGAGGCTATGATGCAGTACTAGGGGTTCAATGGATGCAAACTGTTAGTCCCATCAGTCTTGACTACGGAAAAAGAGAGGTTGTCATACATTGGAAGGGAAAAAGAGTAGTACTAGGAGACAAAGGGGATAATGGACAGTTCTACATAGTGCAAACAACAGATAAATTTAAGTGGAAACTTAAGGAAGAGACATATTTTCTGGTACAGCTAGCAGCAGTAGAAGGAGAACCAAGACCACAAGATCAAATTCTTGAAGTGGTAGAACAGTTAGTATGTGCCTATAGTGACATTTTCCAAGAATCACAAGGGTTACCTCCTTTAAGATGGCAGGATCACCATATTCCAATCATGCCTGGCTGCAATCTTGTCAATGTAAATCCCTACAGATACCCCTATATACAGAAGACTGAAATTAAAAAGATGGTAAAAGAGATGCTGGACAGTGGGATTATCAAACACAGCACCTCTCCCTATGCTTCCCCAGTATTGTTAGTCAGGAAGAAGGACAACTTCTGGAGGTTCTGTGTTGACTACAGAGCCTTGAACAACATAACTATCAAAAACAAGTTTCCCATTCCTCTTATAGAAGAACTACTGGATGAACTGAAAGGAAGCAAGTTCTTCACTAAGCTAGACCTAAGGAGTGGTTATCATCAGATCAGGGTCAAAGTTGAGGACACACATAAAATAGCCATCAAAACTCACCAAGGTCACTATGAATTTTTGGTCATGCCCTTTGGCTTGACCAATGCACCGGCCACCTTCCAATACATAATGAATGAGGTATTTGGCCCATATCTAAGGAAGTTTGTGTTAGTCATCTTTGATGATATATTGATATATAGCCCTTCACTAGAAAGTCATAAAAACCATTTACAACAAGTGTTCGATGTTTTGAGGCAAAATAAATTATGTGTTAAGAAGGCCAAATGCACCTTTGCACAACCACAAGTGGAGTACTTGGGACATGTTATCAATGAACAAGGGGTGGCTGCTGACAAAAGAAAGGTAGAAGCTATGATGCAATGGTCCAGGCCTAATTCATTAAAATCTCTAAGAGGTTTCCTAGGCCTTACAGGCTACTACAGGAGATTTGTGCAACACTATGGAGCTATTAGCAAACCACTGACTAATCTTCTAAAAAAGGGGGCATTTTATTGGGATGAAGGAGTTGAAATAGCATTTCAGAAACTAAAGGAAGTATTATCAAATACTCCAGGCTCGGCCATTTCAAGATTCATCTAGTTGCAAGATTGCAATTTTTTCTTCTTTTAATTTCAGAATTAGGGTTTGCAACTGGACACAAATTGGAATTGGTGTAGATTTAATTGTTATTAACTATTTTAATGTGTTGTGACGTTTTTACCCCTAAAAATAAATTAAATAAGTCAAACTAGAGCAACCGGTCACATTTGACCGGTTAAAAACTTGATAAAATGCATTTTAACACGTTATCGATAATTTCGGGATACAAGAAGACACCTTTCAAAGGTTGAGGTGCGTCAGATGTCTGACATGTAAACTATGGGATCCAAATTATATTTTAGTCTTTATTTAAATTTGAACCAGAAATATATTTATTATAAATGATCCATTCAACCCAAAAAACAAATATAAAATCCAAATATAATTTCATTTCCCTATAAAGGTTGAGGGCGATTAAAATAATAAAAAATGTTAGAAATATCAATTCTTTTAAAATAATGTTACTATCACATAAAAAGTATCATATACTGCATGGAGTGACATGATCCACTTAACTCAACAACAAATCTATAGGTGCCACCCATGTAATATGTGATCAGTATGTGATACTTTTATGTGATAGTAGCATTATTGAATTTTTTATCATAAAAAATATCTCAAATAACAAATAATATTTTTATGTTATTAACAAATAATATAGGTATTTACTTATGAAAACTAAAGAGATTAATATTTATTTGCTATTAAAAAATCAGAAGATGTTAATTTTTTAATATTATTTCTTAATAAAATTATATTTGGGTTTTATGTATATTTTTTTAGGTTGAATGGTTTGTTTTTGTTCCAAATATACCAATAGTACAGTGGTCATTTGTTGTATTTTACTCTTTTTAAATATTTATATGAGAGGTGGGATAATAAATTGTGACATTCTTTATAGGTTATATTAATTAAATAATTAAAAAGCTACTTGTTTCTCCATATCAATACATCCTTGAAACACACCTAATGCATGATCTTTAACCTAACAATAAACTAATGATAACATGAACAGATAATCTTTCTGTTTGCATCACTATAAAAGGACAAAAATTCAAAATGTAAAAAAAATATATTTATGATTAGTTTATTTGTCTTAATTTAACACTACTATAAATTATTTATCCCTCATAAATAACTTTAAAAATGACAAAATAGTTCATAAAACTATTTAAATGAAATGATAAAATAGTCCAAAATAATATTTAATTAAAACAAATAATCCAATCTCAAACACGTTTTTTTTGCAAACAAACAAAGAAACATACCCGCATGGAATTCCAAGAAGGCTTATAATCTATAAATCACAATCACCATAAACTTTCACTTTGAATATACATCACTGCAAAAGGTAGCAACATTGATAAAAAATATTTCCACATTCGCTTCTGATTCTATTAAAATTTGTTCTTATATATGGGTAAATGCAAAAATATACTCCCTCCGTGACGTTTTAGAGAAGGATTTTTGTGTCTTAATATATGACGTTTTAAAATTCCAAATAAGCATTAATGGCTTAGTTTTCAATATTACCCCAAGTATTAAATATAACTTTAATTCTCTCACTATATTTTGCTCGATAAATAACAATCTCTTTTCCAATACAAAGACAATATAGACATTTAATATTATATTTAATGCTATACAATCATTTCTTTAATACTTGTACACAACTTTAAAAAATTTTATGTAAGGAACGGAGGGAGTACAAAGCAAGCAAATCCAAGACCCTTCCATATATAGGCGATCAAGCCAAGAAAATTTAGTTCTCAGATTGACCAAAGTACTTACCCGAAATTGTTGCTAGGATATTAATCATAACAACTTCATCATCGAGTTCTGATTTTTCAGCGCGCAAGCTTGCACATTTGCGGAGCAGATCCCGAAGGGCTGCACATGTGTCAGCATTTATTGGGCTGTCAACTGCTGCACAAAGAGCGAAAAGCCACGCACAATCATTTTTGGAAAGAGAGGTCATAGTCTCCGCCAACTTTATGCGCTTTTTCAGCATTGAAACTCGTGCGACAGAGTCCATATCTAGAATAGTTGATAAGGTTGGGCGATTAGAAACATCTACTTTGGTTACAGTTTTAGGACTAGAAACAGAGGGAGAGGCTTCATTTTCATCCATAGCTGTTATTTGAATGGGACAATCAATACTGGACTGGCCAGAATCGACTCTGTAAGTTGTTGAATTATCCAAATCTTCAGCGATATTACTTTCAAGAATTTGAGGGGAACAATCTTCTTCAAGAATGTTTGATAATAATTGCAGTTTACTAGAAAATTCAGCAGTACACCCCTCATGCTGTGATAAAGCCTGTAAAAGAGACAATAAAGGAATTAAGGAACATAAAATGGAGTTCATAACGAATAAGCTAACCCAAGTAGAAAATTTTACCATAGTAACAAAATTACACAATGAAGAACATAATTACATTCCTATTGTACAAATCTCAAATTATAATGAGAAAAACAGTACAACTCTCAAACGGCCAACATTTGCTAATAAGACAGTTTCTCCTAGGGAGAGAAAAATAAGTGCTAGAAAGAAGAAAAGTTTCTGAGTAAAAATTCTAACTGCAAAGTTTATGGACTTACAACAAGAAAGAAATTTATGGTTTCTAATAGGGAGAACCAAATGCACTAAATTTCTCTAATGCCTTTTTTTCTCAATCCAGTTTTCCATTAATCATTTGGAGAAACAAAACCACTAATAGATATCATTGTTAAAAAGACCGAGAAGAACTAACCAGCCTTAGCTCAGAAAAATCAGTAAGGAATGCACTCTCCCACTCTTTCAGTGGCATTAATTGCTCTGGACACCTTGCAATATCAGGAATCTTGGGCATATAAATAGTCTGTTTGTTTAATTTACTTTCTTCAATCTTGGCAAACGTCACTTTTTGAACCCGTTCAGTTTCCCACCTGTGTGAAGAAAAGAATACTCCAAGTTACAATGTAATATCACACAACTAAAAATCTCCCTTTAACAAGATAAATTTCAAAATTCATCACAAATGTTAACAAGCATATAACTTTCCCAACTATTAAATGCTTTTATCTGCTGAAGAGTCACCTGAAATGCATTTTACTCAAAAAAATTTGCTACAATTATGTCCTTAAAAGTCTAATTTGTTGCAATGAAGTCTAATGGCCCAATTAATTTTAAAATTGCCTGAAATTACTGGCAGCCAATTTCAAACCAAAATGAATCAATTACAAGTGGAAGACCCATTAATTGTAGTTACTACTTAAAAATTGATTAGGCAAAAAGACTAGCAAAAATTTAAGCAATGAGGACTTAATTGCAGAATGTTTTCTCTAAGGACTAAAGTGCATTTCCGTGCTACTTCAGGGGGTAACACTGCATTCAAGCTGCCAGTTAATATTAAACATCCTTCAAAAAGAAAAGAATTCGTAGAAACGTATGAGAACTTCTAGAAACTGCCACAGATTTTCAGAAGTGCTTGTAAATATGGCTTGAATTTTAGGAATATAATAAAACCATACTTCATTAAACAATCATGCAGGGCATTTTCATATCCAGGTTTAGGAAGATAAACTATCTAATTCAATAGTTTTTACTTTTTAGCCTTTCCCGTCTCCTTCAGAGATAATGCTGAAAAGATAATACAGTCACCATTCTAGAGGGAGAGAAATTTGAGTGATGGATTGATACCTTACACGCCTAAGATACTCTAAGCCATCTTGTGCAGGCCCAGCATCAAAATCAGGTGCTCCTGTAACCAAAAAGGCAGGTCTCTGAATGCTACTGTACTCTGCATCACTGTCATCATCCTCAATGCACTCTTCTTCTACAGCTGTGCATCCATCTAAATCAGTAGCAATAACACCAGAAGCTGTATCCGAGGGATTCATGTTTATTTCATTACCCAGGGTTTCAAAACGCTCTTCACCTGCAATATATCAGCAGAATTTCTGTAATTTTCATACATGTAGCATCAGTGAATGAAGTATATATACAAACAATAGGTACACCATCCACAGAACTCAAGCAATTGACACTTAAAAAGTAAGAGCATCTCCATAGAATCACACAGATAGTATTTCAATATTGAATATCATAAAAACAATGTAACTTCACTTGATCACATTACCACTGACTCCATCTGCAACCTTAACAAAACTGCAATGTATTTACCATATACTGATTTACAATTGCATTGTATCTATCATCACTTGATTAACCATGTACTTCTGAAGAAGTAGATACAAATGAAGAGCAATAATACGCAAGTAAAAGACTGTATCCTGGTATGAAACATGTTCTGAACTATCATATGCCTAAGCAAAAAAAACAAGGAACGTGGAACAAAATGTCTTTTCTAGATTGCTATAGGCCCTCTTCAATCCCTCTTCCCTTTGCACAGCCATGGGAATCAAACCCATCAAATTCACACAATTACAACCCGAATATACAGGATAATAGCAATTTTGACTAGGGCTATAAATGGTAACCGGAAAATAAGATATTCGTCCGTGTTCGTATTTGTTTAAAACGGATATTATTCGTATTCGATTAGAGATATTCACAAATAAACGAATACAAATACGGATACATGTATATTTGTATCCGTTTAACATCTGTCCGCCAATATATTTATCGAATCAGATATGCAGTATCATAATCCCAAACAAACAGCGGTTCTTATTATAAAATTATAATATTTTATAATATCTTCCATAAAGATTAAATAGAATGATTAATTTTTTTTCTTCCGAATTTTATAATTTAATCATATGGTTGATTATTGTGTTTGTTATATTAATATCATGGTAGTAATTTTTTAATTATTTATTTACAAATTTTAATTAATTATGCTAATGAATTGGATCGAGTGTTACCTAAAAGCGTGGCACGCGTTCGATCGCCACACACGACGAATATGGGTGCAGCGATGCGCTATAGTTAAAATGCGATACCCTAGGGTATCTTTGTACAAGTTCTTATAGTTAGAAATTCTCCTAGAATCTAAATTTAATAAACTTAAGTTTTATAGAAGATTTTTAGTTGAATCAACAAGCTGATTGTTTTATAAATATTTTAGTACAAATGTAATGTTTGAGGATCCAATACTAAGTTATAATATTGATATTTATGCAATTATAATGAAACAACAAAAAAAATTTTAGGTACGCTAAATTTAGAATATTGGTACGTTAGAGTACCACGTTTGGGTACGCAAGTACCAATACGCGGTTCGCTAGGTCAATGAGAATATCTGGCAACTCTAATTCAGATAGTTATTCGGAAATAGATAATATTCGAATTCGAATAGTTTTTCGAATATCGAATTCGAATAGCACATTAAGAAATCTGTTGAATATCGAATATCGAATACAAATACGGATACGGATAAAATATTTTTTTTGAATATGGATATCATTGTATTCAGATTCAAATATGTTCATTTACAACCCTAATTTTGACCATGTGTTTTCAATTCATTTTTTTTCTAATAACTCAAGGAATTGTAAAATAGTACTTCTTCCATTCCAGATTATATGATCATTATTTACTTTTAAAAGTCAATTCGAAACCTTTTTAAACTAAAAATTGAGATGACTCATTAAAAATTATGAAACAATAAACTTAGAACGATTAATATTAAAAAATCTATGTTAATTTAAAGTTTCAAAATCTTTTACAATAATGATCAAATTATATGGAACGGAGGGAATATATAGAGTCGATAGTTTTTGAAAGGAGCTTATGATTTGTGTGTTTTTGATGTGTAGTACATCATGGGCGATGCCAAGATTGGTAAATGGGATGCGTCATGCCTGGAGCAGGGTGAAAGTAAGGGCAGGAATTCGTGCCACGTAGCATTTAGTGGACATTGGGAAAAAGGAGAGGAACAACTGGTATTCAGAAGGCAAGGAGAAACCACTTGTACTATTTAGTTTTTTTTCAGGCTCCATTGTTCATTTTGTTGAATTTCTAGAAAAGGCTTTTTTTAGGAACCTAATGTAGATATTTTTTGGGAGGCTTGATTGTATAGGGTGTGTTTTAGAATTCAGATACATGGGGCATAGGTAGGGCTACAAACGATCCGATTCGAACTTTGACGAACTCGAACCGAACTTGAACACAATAAGTCGAACTCGAACATGTTCGTTCGAGTAACACAATCGAACCAACTGATGATTGGGTGATATATCCATGAATTGGATATACTTTGGCTTAAATTATTGTATCTCAAATCTTTTAGAAGAATTTTTACTGTGTTTATTTATTATTTTGCAGATTGAGGAGATGCAGGGGCAACTTGGGGTTTGAGCTGGTTAATGGCAATTTCGTAATTAAATTGAAGAAGCGAAGGCTGGTAGCTTAAGATTTGAATCGATCTCGGTGCCACGGGCTACCGAGACTTAACCGGCGTAGAGTTAGTTGACCAAGGCGCGAGCGTGCATTGAATGAGAAGTTGATTTGGAATAGGACTGAGGCAACATGGAAAAGGAGTATATAAAGGCCTATTAGCTGACATTAAAGGGGAGGATCAACCATAATTGGAGACAAATCAGGAATCATTTGAAGATTGAAGCTTGGGAGATTTTCTTTAGAGTTTCTTCTTCTTATTATTTTTAAATTGTGTAATTCTTTAAAGATGATTTTCATGAGATTGTTGGTTTTATTTTTCATTATGAACTAATTCTTTTATTAAGACTACAAATTGAACCTTTTATGTCTATGAATCAATTATTTAATTTAGTCCAATCATTTATGTCAAGGTGAATTGTTTATCATGTCTTGTGCGTATTGATTAATTATTTGGCCATAATTACCGTGTTACTCTGAAGGATTCTAAGATGAAATTTAGGGTTAGAAATGGACATGATAACATGTATGCTTGATTATTTGCATGAGACGAATAATTAGGGTAAATGAATTGAATAGGAATATCTCTGCTTCACCGTGCGTGTAACAAATTGAGAATTGGAACTTAATAGGTTTAATTTAATTATTTTGCATAGGAATATCGCAAGATTAATTGAATTGAATAAAAATTAACTGATCACTTGGGAAAGGGCTTTTAACACTTAAAATTTCTGTTAACAATTCAGTAGGCATAATAATTGGATTATTTGGATAATTGGTTTATAGTTCATAATTGGGGATATTGTAGTATTAACCTTTATGTATCTGAATTCATTCATTTAGTCTTTACCTTTATTTATTTGAATTAATTTTAGAGTAATCAAGTTTTAATTGATTAATTTAGTTGTCTTAATTAGAAAAATCACAATTTGCAGTTGTTTAAATAAAATTGAATTGGTATAGTGCTAGTAGTTGGAGTTTATTGATTGGAATTCCCTGTGGTATCGACACTTAATTTTACCACTTTATTACTTGCTGACCGTGTATACTAGCACGTATTCATTGATTGCGAAATCGATCAACACCAACACACATGTGCAAGTTCGGATCTCGCAAACTGTTCGCAAATATGCTTGAGTTCGTAAACATAGCCGACCATCATCATCTTCGCGAACATTATCAACGCACTGAAGTAAAAATTAGGCCAAATATTGTAAATACTCGAGCATCTCACGAGTTATTCACGAATCACTCGAATCGAACTCGAACTGAACCCGAACTATTCGTGAACAAGTCGAACCGAACCACATAGTTTGCGAACATGTTCGATCGAGCAATTGAGCATAATACCATGTGCGAACTCGGCTCAGCAAGACAATCCAATCGAACTCGAACCGAACCAAACTTGAACCTGTTCGCGAACGTTCGGTTCGTTTGCAGGCCTAGGCATAGGTGTACCTTTTAATTCCACTATGCTTTGTGTGTTGCACCTGCACATGTACTTGGGTTCTCGCCCTTTTTGGTTTTCTTAATGAGTTATCTTATCTCAATAACTTATTGAAGGAAAAAACATTTTTTTACAGAAATTTAATCCTTTTCTTTCTGAAGACTAAAGTTGCTAATTAACCCCCATGGGCCCCGCCCCAAGACACCAAAATAACACCCTCTTCTTCTTGTATCACTTGAGCAAAGAAGGTCAAGGGGAAAAAAAAGAAATATCTGAATTATACAGAAATTAAAAAATAAGAATTAGCACAAGTACTTTTAAGAGATGTCATAAGGAAACTAACCATGTAGTCCATAACAAATTTTGACTAGGGAAGCAACCAACCATCTATCCAGAATGAACATTTGACATAGAACATCAGGCACATAAAACATATTTAAGAGTTCAGGTGGCGATAATTAACAGTAAACAACTAAACACTGTTACTTCTTTTCACCAATGCAACTGGTGGGGGTGGGGTATAGGCAGTGAGAAAGGGGGGGGGGGGGGGAGGGGGAGGGGGGGGGGGGGGAATCTTATCATCATGTGGTTTCAAATACATACATGACACATATCATCAAAAGCATAGACGCCAATCACACCATCTCAAAATCAAATTGAAAAATGTAAAACACTAGTGTTGTTACTCAACCAACCCAAAAGGAAGAAGGCACTACAATAGGTATCAATTATGTTCTTCCATTTCAACAGTGGGGCATGCTTCTCAAAATCCCTGCGTATCTCTTGATATAAGAAAGGCTTATAACCAACCACAAACCTTCCTTCTTCAAATGTCAAAAGAAGTTTACTAGATCAATGAAATTAGCCAACCTGCTGAAATCCATTTAAAAAAAACTAGTCATTAATACAGGGAAGAACCTTTACTAAAAGAATTCAGACATGCTACTAATGAATAATGTTGTTTTATGGTTTTCTAGATAGGCTTTTGGAGGATAAGATACCACAATACATTAAACTGGAATGTCAATTGGATTGTCCGAGGTTTGAGGCTACTTTAGTATATTAGAAAGTTAAGCTTGCTTTATGTTGTGGACATAGAGAATGTCAAGGGTCCTAAGAGCATTTACAACAGTTTCTTTATCTTTATCCCTACTCTGCAGTCTATTGGGTCATTCTGCAAAATAGAGATCCAATTTTTTCACTATGTACCCAACAGGTTCCTTATATTGATTCTTTAAATAATAAAATTTAAATTTAAAAGTTAAAATTTAAAAGTTCCAACAGTCAAAACATCAAATTAATAATAATCTTATAATTTATAAAAGAGAGTATAATTTATCAATTGTATCTCACCGTAAAATAATTTTTATTTTATTTTAAATTTTAAATAATTTATGGAGTGAGTATTGAATGGATTGTATCTACAAATATACATAAGATCAATATTAACTTTTAAAAAGTTAATTTGTGATACTTTTAAATTTAAATTTAATATGATTCATTTAAATTTTGAAAATGATAAATTTTATAATTAATAGTATTTTTATAATATTAATTATATTGACATAAATTAAATAAATTTATATCAATTTTAATTTGAATATGTTTGAAAATAATTTTTTAAAAATAAATCAATATTAATTTTATAATTTGAAAATGAAGTAGTAAAACAATGTCAAAATGTGTATTATTGATGAGTTATCCACTTAAATGAGAGTGTGAAAGGTCATTTTGTATATATAGAGAACGGTATTTTGACTCCCTCATACTAGGGAGTAAATCATATATAGGGATTAAAATAGAGAGTTAAATAAGGATAAGGAAGCTATTGGATAATGATTTATTGATATATTCTCCAAAATTAGGGATAGAGAGTTAATTAGGGAAACTGCTATGAATGCTCTAAGACTAGATTTGTTGAATAGTTAGGGTTTGGGGGAAAAGCTGATTGACATAAAGGGGGCTGGTTGAGGCTATGAATTGCTAAGTTAAGACTAGGACCCACCTGGTCATTAAGGAAGACTACATGGACTTCTCTTTGATTACTTTCCCAAGCAAATACTCTTATGATTCAATCCAATCACTCATAACATGAAGAAAAAAAATCCTCTTTGCAGGGGCACTTTTGGCCCATCACTTGCACGCCAAACAGAACTAGATTAAACTTAAGAATAAAATGTTGTTCCAATAGTCTCTTTAATTGTCAAACAGATTCAGGACTTAATTAGTCAGAAAAACTTTCCAGACTACCATTCAAAAGATGCAGCAAGAACCTAGTAGAAAATTAACTAATAACTCAACCAGACAAGATTCTGTAAGTAATAACTCCATTCTGAGTTCAAATGCAAAGAAGAAACTTTTACAAAATTAATGAAATGATTATTAACATCACTAATAGAAAAGGAGACAAGTAATAACATTGTACCCATAGTAAGAAATTGTAACCAACAAATCATTCTTAAAACATTGCATCATTTAAGTTAACTGAACTAAATCTTGACAAACAGCTAAAGGTCTAAGACAGTCATTCTAAGGCTTCAACTGTTAATGCAGGCAAAACTTTTTCTCTGAAGTGTTAATGCAGGTAAAATTTAGACAATTCATTTCAAATAAATAAGCAAGTAAGCAACCCATACAAGATCCAAAGACTATGGTGATAAGCCAACAAGTGTTTTGGTCTCGCCCAGCACACAGAGTTGTGCACGATGTAGTGCTATAGTAACTTAGTGGTGCAGTTACTGCTCTTTAGGAGCACGTAGTAAGCAAAAGTCAGTTAGAAGACTTGGTCTTTCTTTTAGCTATTGTCTTGCTTTGTGAATAAGTGGTAGTAGTGAGGTCCTTATTTCTAGTAGTTGTGGCCCATGAGCTTTAGGAGGGAGTAGTTTGCATTTATGTATTTAAATCCTCAGTTGGCAGAAGAGGAAAAGAGGACTCATTTGTTATAAAACCTTGTGGTACTTTCTCACCCGAAGAGAAATTTCGAGGGAAAAAAAACACTAAACAGAAAAATAACCAAATATTAAGCAGGAATTCCATAATGACCATCAAAATTAAGTAAATAGGAAAACATACCAAGAATTTCAGGGGCAACAAAACTTTTCTTGATATTCTTTCTAGGATCAAAGTTCACCCCAGTTTGCTTCTTCTGTTGACGATTCGAATCAACCAGACCATCATACTCCTTTGTCACAACAGGTCCAAATCCACAGTACATCTCAACCCACTTCTTCTTCTGATCTTCCACATTTACAAACCTTAAAGCCTCCATTTCCTTCCTTGAGTAGAAAATTTTGGTCCCATCGCTTTTCCTTTCACACCCATTTTGAGATGTAGATTCTTCCACATGGAATATCACACGCTTCTCAATCCCATCTGTTTTTGCACACTTGTTCTGCCCTTTTCCCTTTCTCTTGCCCTTTCCCACCTTTTTTCCTTTCCTTTCTTGATTTTCAGCAAAACCCATAAATCCTTTCTCATTTCCACATTCATTTCCAACTCCAAAGCCAATTTCAATAACCTCAGCAGCTTCATCAATTTCCTGATTTTTCACATTTTCAGCAAAACCCATAAATCCTTTCTCATTTCCACATCCATTTCCTACTCCAAAACCAAATTCAGCAGCTTCATCATTTTCTCGATTTTTCACATTTTCAGCAAAACCCATAAATCCTTTATTACTTCCACATCCATTTCCAACTCCAAAACCAATTTCAATACCTTCAGTAGCTTCATCATTTTGTTGATTTTTTACGTTTTCCGCAAAAGCCAGAACTTTTTTCTCAACTGCTTCGGGCAAAGGGAGGGAGTTGGTGGCTGCGGCGCCGTCGGTGGCCATGTCCGATCAACGTTTTCGTATTATATATATATATATATATATATCTTTTGCTACTTGCCTGAGATTTTTGTAGGCGGCAATAGAACCCTAAGCAAAGATTTATAAAAAAAAAAAACCCAATTTATACTGAAATGCAAAACTGGAACCGCTGAACCTTTTTAACAAGGAACAATTATATTTTATATTACATTTTTTAAAATAATTATAACAATAGTGCATACCTAAAATATTTACACAATTAATGCATTTAAATATTTTGTTTACATAATTAGTGAATTTAGTTTTCCTTTAATTTAATTGGGTGTTTTAATGGATTGCTGATGTGAGAAATTAGTTTTATAATTATGTATTGTTTCTCTCTGCTGTGACAATTTGAATTGCATGTCAAACCCGAGTAATCGTGCATTCATATATAGATGCGATTAGTAGCAAAAACTTTCAATATAAAGGTAACTTATTTTAGTTTATGTGGGTAACCAAATAGTCATAAAAAAATTCAGAACAATTATCAAGTGTTACATGTATTTGTTTTATTTATCTTGTTAAACCATGATGAAATCGAAGAGTAGTCCGATGGTTTTCTTCTTATTTAACATAAGTAGAAAAAAATATAAAATATTATTCAATATTGTGTAATACAATCTCGGTTACCTTACATAAATAAAAATATACAGTTGGTATTATACAAAGGTAACCATAAAAATATCCGATTGTAGCCAAACTTTTATATAAAGATAACCATTTTAATTTATATGGGTAACTAAATAAACATAAAAAAAAATTCAGAACAGTATTTACATGTATAGCTAACATGAATAGAAATAGACAGAGTTGCTTTTTTTTATAAGACGGTGGCGCAGAGGAAATTGGCGCAGCCATCAATACAAAGTATCACATGCATTCACCTTCCCCTCCAAACACCATCCCCCTTGCCCTCCCAATATTTTTATGTCACCCTCACCAGTCACCATCACAATTCTACTCCCTAAATTTCCCTATTTCTTCCCAATTTCCCAGATTCTTTAATCCAACCCATAATCTTTCGAACAGTGAAGAACAAATTCTTTAATCCAACCCATAATTTTTCGAACAGTGAAGAAGAAGATCTACATTTTCAAAGTGCTGAAGCGGCGGCGAAGGAGGAAGACGAAGGAGAGAAGAGAGGAAGCGGTAACTGCCGCACATACCTTGAATTAAGGATTTTCTAGTTTTGTTAGATTGGATAATATGACGTGTATTGCACTATTCTTGATATTATTATATATTATTGCATTATTATTATAATTATTTTATTGATGTACTATTCTTGTAATTATTTACTATTTATTGTATATTATTCTAAGGAACCCTTTTAACAAACCCCTTCAAGGCTCAAACTTAAAGCGAACCAAAGATGGACCTAAAAAAAACACGCGGGTTGTTAGATTGACTGGGTTGGGTGTCAAATGGGTGAGCTGACTTGAACCAAAAAAAATCCATCTAAATTTATTTTATGCAACCTCTTTCTCTCTTTAACTTTTTTTCTCTCACTACGAACCAAAGCTCTGACAATTTCGTACCGACTCCGGCCAAATCGACAACTTTCCAAACAAATCGACACTCTAACGTCTCTCTCTACGAAGGTAATGCTCCATTCCATAACTCTATTAAGTTTTAATTTAATTTTCTAGCGTAAGAAATTTAGGGTTTAAAAGCTCAAAATTAAAAAAGTAGTTTTCCTTTTCTTAAGCTTTTGTCTGATACTGGTTGGGTTGGAAGTGAAAGAGAAAGAAATCGATGTGTGTTTTGTGTTCTTATTGTTGTTGCTGATGATGGAAAAGCTACCAAACTCTGTGTATTATTATGTCCTGCCAAATCTTCTGTATATAACCAGAAATTTCTTTCAATTAATTGGGATAAAACAAATCTCTACTTATTTAGGAAGAACTCTTTAATCTTTTTTATCGTTTCCCTCCTATTTGTTATTCTTCTCCCATGTTCATCTTCTATTTTTTTTCTTCTTTATTTTTTTTTCAAACAATTCAATCGTTTATGAATAATGTCTTCATTGATCTATTTTTTTGGGGATGGGGGGAGGCTTTTGTAGAGGAATAATGAAAGATCATATCTTGTGTATGTGGGCAAGGAAATCGTACCTTGTTAGGGTTAGGGTTTCGTGTTGGCTGAGGAAGAGAGAAATCCACGAATAATACAGAATTGATTGATTGATTGAAGAGGGGAGAAGAACAAGTGAGCGATTACTCCAACGACACGTGGCAGAACTCTTAGAATCCGAGAACCTTGTTAGGGTAGCAAGGATTCAGAGAGCCTTCTTGAGTCTTCGGGTTGAGAGAGAATCTCCAGGTCTCCTAGTCTTCCAAAAGGTCCAAATCCTGAGTCTGAAGAGAAGTCCAAACCCTTTAGTGCCTTTTAGGTGGAATATCCAAGCCTTAAAGTCACCAAAAGAGTCCTCCTCCTTCCTAGAATGGAAGGGGTATTTATAGAGTTTCCTAGAATTAAATAGTCACATGTTAGGCACATGTTTTCATGAAAATTCTAGAAATAACCTTTAGTCATTAGAATAATGCCCATATTGCCCTGTCCTTTTAGCCACCAATCTAATCCCTCAATCAATTACCAAAACGAGCCGCCTCCACGAGTCTTCTGCCTCGGGACACGTGGAGGCTTCTCTCGGGTCTAGCACATTTATTTCTGACTTTTTATCTTCATTCAATTAGGTCATGTGAACCCTAATTTTGTACTTGGGCCCACATTTGCCCCCTGCGCGAGAGTCGTATTCCCAAATAGACGATCGTGCAAGAATATTTCAAGCCTTTGAGCGATTTTGCGGGACTTCACTTTACAAGTCTTGAAGACAATGGTCCTAGTAGAGGGAACCCCTAGGGAGCCAAACCCTTAGGGTTAAACCCTAGGGAGGCAAAACCTAGCAGGGCTCTTCCTTGGACATATTAGGAAATCCTCCAAAAATATTTCCATAACTTGCCCAAGATTTGTTTCCTTATTTTTTCTGGAAATTGAAAACAAAAAAAAAAAAATAATCAAATATCGCCAAATAAAATTCAATCTAATAAAATCCTTCTTTTGGTAAATCAAATCTTCCCCTTTTACCAAATCAAATCTTAATTTTTATTTTGAAAATAAAGTCAAATCTTAACTTTATTTTGGAAATAAAATCAAATCTCTCTTTATTTTGGAGATAAAATCAAATCTTTCTTTATTTTGAAAATGAAATGAAATCATTCTTTATTTTGGAAATGAAATCAAATCTTTCTTTATTTTTGGAAATAAAATCAAATATTTCTTTATTGTAGAAATAAAATCAAATCTTTCTTAATTTGATCTTGAAAAGAGAGATTTTTTTTATTAAATCAAATCTTATTTTATATTTTTTTTTTTGGAAATAAAATAAAATCTTATTTTATTATTATTTTTTTTGAAAAAAATAAATAAAATCTTTACTTATCTTATTTTGGAGAAGTAAGAAGTCGATATTCATAATCCACGGTCGAATGTCTTGCATCCGAATTGTAGTGAGCAGTTCTGTTGCCGCATTACTTGGGTGTTATTTGCAATAAGAAGGGACTCCCATTTAAGCTGTACATGCTACACCCCTACTAGCCAACAAAGTTTAACTCTTTCATATGTATACATGATTAGGCCAAGTGCTGCTTGCATGCAATTATCCAATAGTTGGGCTTGTAAACTTCTTGTGATATATATGCAGCTTATATAAATTGCCACATTATAAGCCTCCACTCCCGAACCTTTCTTGCGCACGCCTTGGATCTACATTTCCCTTGATATTTGTTATGTGTTGTTTCAATCTATAAACTCCTCCACCATACTCTTTGTCACATAATTTGCATCTCCAACGATCCTTGTTGTTAGGATTTACAAGGAAGCCATATCCCCATCCAACATCATCTGAAGCTCTTTTTAATACTGAACACTTAGAAGTAGTAGAGGCTGCCGAAGACAAAGATGGTGATTGAACCATTGATATTATACTATACGTGTAAGACCCCAACTTTTATGAATAAAGATTAATTTTCTTTAAATATCATTTTGAATATTATGGTGTGGATTTGATATAATGTTATAGTTGTGAGTAATATTTAAATTTTTTTGCAAAGTAAGCAAGTTGTTATAAAATATTTGTTTGATCGGGGAATATTCGTTTTAACAGGGAATATTCATACGACGGCACAATCATTGGTGGACCCCATAACGAAATTACTGTCGGAGTTAGAAAACGACAAAAATAACTTTTTGTAAAAATAACGGCAAAAGTTTTACCGTTAACTGTTGAAATACCCGGTGATAAAAGTATAGTAATGGCATTGGTTGCATAGTAGCACCACGGTATTATACGATATCTTTGATTATTGATGCTTACATGAGAAGTCACTCAATTATACTCGATTATTGCCATAATAATTCTTTGCGTAGTATCTCACGTTATTGATTCAATTATTGTCATAATATTTTATATTATTAAATCAATAATTGAGATGATAAAGTTATTCATATTATTATTTGCATTATTGACGATGTCTAGAAAGTTCTGTCGAGAAAATAGATTTGGTCACCTAATTGCGCACCAATAAGGAGAAGTCCTTATCGAAAAGCCCCCTCTTTACTGGAAATGATCTGGTTGTTAATATTGTGAGTTATAATATTAATGATGAATGTTATTAAAAATATGTTTAGTGAAGCCATTTGAATTGAGATAAATAGAGGGAATTTTTATGAAGTATTTATTATAAATTTGGCTTATTACTTAGACCCCCACTTACTTATTTTTCAAAATAATCAGTAGAAAGTTAAAAAGTATGTTAGTATATATATATATATATATATATATATATATATATTAAAAGTGTGTCTGCCGAGTGTGATAATGTGTGTGTGAGTAGTGGGTATTATATATATATATTATATAATTTTTTTTATGTAAAATAGAATATATTATATTTTGTTTGCATAGTACTGCATAGTGTGTGCATAGTGCTACATAGTGCAGCATAGTAAAATCAAAAATTTTCTTTCGATTTCCCGTGAACTTGCCCGTGAAATTTTCCTACTGTGCGTCCGTGATTTTCTAAATTCAAATTGTATCCTTCCATTCTCCTATAAATAGGATGCTAAATTTAGAATTAAAAATCACACCAGAATCAGAGAATTCTTCTTCTATAATATTGAGCAATTTTTTTAGAGTTTAAAGAAGCTTTGAGTGTAGAAAACAGTGCAAGTTTTCTTCAAGAATATCCTCGTCCTACCAGTCAGAAATACTCTCCTTTTAAGGTAAAGAATATTATTTTTGTTCAATATTTGTAAGAAATAATATTTTCTTCCATACTCTGTAGTATGTAAGTAATATTATTTCGTTTCAGATTCTGAATTCTACACTCATTTTATTAAGTATTGCTTCTATACTCCTTGAAATTAGTAGAATATCCTTGAAATTTGCGCTTCATCTAGTATCGTTTCACAAGAATATTTTTCTGAACATTCTTTTTAAATTTTGATCTTTTCATGTCGGGGTACTATTCATGAAGTACTATTCACGGAATACTATTCACCCGGGTACTATTTACCTGGGGTACTATTCATAACAGAAATTAATTTTTTTTCTGTCCAAATTATTTTGGATACAATATTATTCTTGAATTTTACTCCACAAAGCAGTTACTATGTTAACAATTTGGAAATTTTAAAACTCTGGATAAATTTAAAGTCTTTAATATTTATCCTTGATTTCGTTTGATTGATTCTTATATCATTGTCATCATCCTCATACTTATATTGTGATGAAAGTCATCTTTGGCCCGTATTACATAGATGGACTATTGATTGATATGATTATGACTATGTATTGGCATAATCATGACCTATAATGTTACAAATGATGTGGTAAAAGTCCTTATTGGCCCATAGTGCATTGATGGACAGTTGTTGGCATGATCATGACCACTGGTGATACTAACGGATATTCTTGGCTCGTAGTGCATGGATAATTCGTGGATGTGATAATATTGAATATCATTGGCCCGTAGTGCATGGATAATTCATGGATGTGATACT
The DNA here is from genome assembly GCA_020205605.1 of Panax ginseng. Taxonomy (NCBI): domain Eukaryota; kingdom Viridiplantae; phylum Streptophyta; class Magnoliopsida; order Apiales; family Araliaceae; genus Panax; species Panax ginseng. The sequence goes on along the minus strand of CM035139.1, from coordinate 82,918,296 downwards.
AACGAATATCCTTAGACCGTAGTGCATGGGTAATTCGATGATGTGGATTATTTATTGAGCTGTGTTACAACGATAAAATATTAATGATGAACTTTTAAATCATAGAAGATAGTAGATATTATACTCTACTTGACTCTTCTACTGGATTGTTTGTTCCGTTGCAGTTAAACTTTTTGTCTATTATATTCTATCAGTTTAACACTGTTGAAGGCTAACGATAATTTATTATGCATTATCTTAATCATAATATTGTTTACTAGGCTAGTTGAGCTCACCCTTCGCTTTCATTGTTCTCTTCAGAAAATGAGAATATAGCTGGAATTAATCGGGGAATGAAGTGACGGTTCGAGATAGTGACTATAGTAGTCTTCACTATTTTATGAAATAGTGTGATAATAAATGTAATGAGGACTCCATTTGAGTTTGGATATTGTCTACGAGACAATATTCGTGTTAAAACTCTCAGCTACGTTTTGTAGTGTTGTATTATTGAAGTTTGTATTTAGATTTTGTACCATGTAATTGGCGACTCAGAATGGGTTTCGTATATCTATTTTGGGGGCATCACAGTTGGTATCAAAGCTTAGGGATATGGTCCATGGCCGAGATTTGTGGCTAGAACTAGGAGGAGAGAGACGGGTAAATCCTTCGCTAATATAACCTACCTAAGCTTAATTGTTATTTAATTGGTCGGTCAGAATATATGGATAATATGTGGCATGTCAATTAACCCTTATTTTGTGACAGTATTTAAAAATGACATCTGAAAATGTTTAGATAAGCAATGGAGCACATGAGACTGTTGAGTCACCGATGATCAATAACCAGGATAATGTGCATCAGAAAGGCAATAATCCTTAGGTAAACAACAACACCGACCAAATGATGAATGGCAGGGTGTTTAGGAGCTTTCTGTAATTCGTGCAACATCAGGCGAGAGAAACTCCTGTTCAAAATGCAGGTGGAAACACTGACAACTCACGGATGGTCACCGCTAAATAATTCAAGGAGTTGGGACCACCGGAATTTTTGGGGAAGCCAAAACCACTAAGGCAGAGACGTAGATTAAGCAGATCACCAAGATATTTGATGTCTTGGGATGCTCCAAGGAGCAAAATGTTCCCTTTTGCCACCTTCATATTGCGAGAGGAGTGGCAGATCATTGGTGAGAATCTGTAAAACGTACTCAGCCTACGGCACTGAAGATGTCTTGGGAGAAGTTCCAAGAATTGTTCAACGACAAGTACTTTCCCGAAAGTATTCGTCACATGAAGGAGGTAGAATTCATCAAGTTGGAGCAAAACAATATAACCGTATCGCAGTATGAGGCTAAGTTTGCCGAGTTATCCCGGTTTGCATCCCATTTGGTAGATAATGAGGAGCATATGACGCGGATATTTCTAAGAGGTTTGAAACTCGAAATACGTCAATACCTCACTTCTTACAAACTTTGCTTGTATTTAGATATTGTGAATAGGGCTCAGTTATTGGAGCGCGATAATGAGTCAACCCAACCAAGAGATAGCGGTAAACAAAAGCGATAATACCGGTGGTAGCGATCATCGAGCGGTGACAACAAACGTGGAGAAATCAACATGCGGAAATGGTAACCACTTTGGTGGTAACCCTGGCCAAGATAATGGAAGAAATGAGTCAAATGGAAATTTCAAGAAGAGAAGGTTCAATAATGATGGAAGGACAACAACACTAGCACCTGTTTTCAAGGAAGGAGAACGACCATCGGTCGTATGTTACAAATGCGGAAGGGAGGGACACATCAGTCTAAACTGTACACATCAATCCAAAGCGTGTTACTATTACGGAAGAGAAGGTCACCTAGCCTAATTTTGTCGTGTAGTGAAGACAAGTCCAGCTGAGATGGAGACACCAAAGGCCGTCCCAGACAAGTCAAAACCAGTAGTTTAAGGGAGAGCATTTGTCGTGACCTCCCAAAAAGCGTGGAACCCGAACGAGGTTATCACGGGTAAGCTAATCATAAACTCTTGTGAAGTTTATACCTTATTTGATACCGGTTCTACCCATTCTTTTATTTCTCCTACTTGCGTTCAACGTTTGAATTTAACTCCAGAGAAATTAGACTTTAACTTATCTGTTGAAACTCTGTTGGGAGAAACATTCATTACATCCACTGTTTATAAATCGTGTGTGATTCAAATCGGTACCCTCACGTTACCTGTCGATCTTATCTCTTTGAAAATACTTGCATTTGATGTGCTTTTAGTGATTGATTGGTTAACTACTCATCATGCTAAAATTGATTATTTTTGTAAGGTTGTTAACTTTCATAATACTAACCAACCAATTATGCGAATTCAAGTAACCAAACCACTAGAGTCAATCACTGTTATATCAAGCCATAAAGCCATTCGTTTATTGAAAAATGGATGTCAAGCTTTCTTAGCCCATGTCACAGATTTAAACAAAAATACTTCAGATTTGAATGATATTTCTATTGTTAATAAATTTCCTGACGTATTCCCTGAAAAACTTCCTCGCCTATCCCCAGAGTATGGAATCATGTTTTGTATTGACCTTGAACCCAGTACAAAACCCATTTCCAAAACCCCATATTGAATGGCTCCTATTGAACTTCAGGAGTTAAAAACCCAACTGCAAGAACGGTTAGATATTGGTTTCATTCGTCCTAGTACATCTCCTTGGGGTGTTCCTATTCTATTCGTAAAGAAGAAAGATGGGAGTATGCGACTTTTTATTGATTATCGGGAGTTGAATCATGTCGCCGTCAAAAATAGGTACTCGTTACCTCGCATTGATGACCTGTTTGACCAGTTGCAAGGCGCAAAATTCTTTTCAAAGATAGATCTTCATTTTGGATATCATCAGTTAAAGATTAAAACTGATGACATTCCAAAGATTGCTTTAAGAACTCGGTACGTGTATTACGAATTCCTAGTCATGTCTTTTGGATTGACTAATGCTCCTGCTGCCTTCATGGATATGACGAACCGAGTATTCAAGGAGTATTTGGATCATTTTGTGGTTGTCTTTATTGATGACATCTTCATATACTCCAAAAGCCGTGAAGATCATAAGCAACACTTGAGACTGATACTCCAAAAGCTTCGTGAAAACAAGTTATACGCCAAGTTGAAGAAATGTGAGTTCTAGCTTGAGGAAGTAGCATTTCTTGGGCACGTGATATCGAATCATTGAATATCTGTTGACCCGGAGAAGATTGAAGCAATACAAAGTTGGGAGCAACCTAAGTCAGTGATCGAAGTACGTAGTTTTTTGGGCTTAGCTGGTTATTATTGGAGATTCGTGGAAGGGTTTTCTCGAATCGCCACTCCGTTAACTCAGCTGACTCGAAAAGATACAAAATTTAGTTGGAGCGAGGAATGTGAGAAGAGTTTTCAAGAACTCAAGAGGAGACTCATTTCAGCACCTGTTCTGACAATACCTTCGGAGGGATTTGTCATATACAGCGATGCTTCAGGCAAAGGGTTAGGATGCGTGATAAGTGGTATTTTTACCTACTTATTGAATACCAATTCATGCGAATTGTGCCCATCTCAAGTACATTTTATTATGTTTTAGTTGCATTTCATGTTATTTTGCATTGCATTTACTTAAAACTCCTTTTGATGAATAAGTGCAAGAATCGGCTTAATTTTGGTGGTATTAGAAGGCACGTGGCTAATAGATGCGTGAAGGCGAGGCACAAACAAGGATGTGCATGGCATGGAGGTACAATGAAGCATGAAGACAAAGCATGGAGCAAAAGGATTAAGCATGAAAGAACAAATAGCAGCATCAGCATGACAGAAGCCAAAAACCAGAACCAGAACCTGTAGAGTGCAAGTCGCGCGGCCGCGTGGCAGAATATCCTGGGGAGCGCGCAGCGCCGCAAGTACCCGCCGCACAATGATGACTCTTTATGTAAATTACGCTACCGTAGTGCGGGAGACAAGTGCGAGGACGCCAGCGGCCAGCGTGAGGCCGATCGGGCAGGCGCAGACGATTCAGTAAGTCTCGCGCCCGCGAGGCGATATCTTCGAGAGGCGCCTTGGCGACCATGTGCGATGCTAATGCTGTAATTTTGTTTTAATTTTAAATTTTAATTAAATGATTTGTAATTGGTTTTAAGCGATTCGGACTGGTGTCAGAGTGACACTTGATAATTTTGAGTGTATTTTCATCACAGAAACTAGGGTTTACACCTTAGGAGAGATTCCAACGTAGAACGAAGCCAAAACGTCTACTTCTCCAATTCTTCTTGGGATTCTCTGCCATTGTGGATTTCTATTATTATTTATTGGATTTCTATGAGGATTTAAACGTTGATCATTGGTTTTTATTCAATGATTGGGTTTGATCGTTCTATCTTTCTTATTTTAATTGCTTGATTATTGATCATGTTTAGCGTTGATCCCATAATGGCTTTTGGTTCAGTCATGAACTAAACTCCATTATGGGATTCTAACGGATTTTAATATGTAGTTTGGTTGCACGCTTAAATGCTAGGATTTTTTTGTATATTATATGGGATATTTATCATGATTATTTTACATGTATGAATGCTTGATCACCATTCATCTCAGTATTTGTATGGAATTGACAATGAACATACAGTTATGGATTGTAGTCATGATAACATGCGAATATGGGACTGTTGTATATGGCTTGTATATTTTCTGAACCAGATAGACATATACTGTTTCACCGTATGAGCTAGAATAAGGGCTTGTGCTTAAAATCAATATAATTGCAATTTCACATAGACATTTAGTGATTTTGGTTGTATTGGTGATTACATAGAGTCTAACATCTGTAGATGTTGTGTAAGTAGGTTATAGTGCATTGAAAAATGGTTATAACTCTATTCGTGGTCTTGGCTATTTTCCTGTGATATGTGAACTTTTCTTGCATGATAGTGGCGATTAGATGAAATATTAAATGAAGTTAGGGTCCCATTATTTCCAGATTATATTTATTCTAATTGTATTCTTATTTTTAGTTATTATTCATAATTAGTTTAATTCAACATTTTTAGTTATTAGTCTAAGCATATAAATTCGGTGAGTTAATTGATGCATGATAGTTTAAATTTAACAACTTTCTCTATGGGATCGATACTCTACTTACTTTGTATTACTTGTTAACACATGTATGCTTGCATGAGTTAGAGCTCTTTTATTAGAATTATAAAAGAGGCAACAAGTTTTTGGCGCCGTTGCCGGGGAGAGGCGTTAATTATATTATCATCAGTTTAAAGCTAAATTGTATGACTTAGATAATTCTGATCGTTTCTCATTTCTATTTTTGTTTTGTTTTTCGTTTCAGGTACTTGTGAATTTTTATGCACACACGATCATCCAACTCAGAACTAACACCAGCACAGGATAGCATAAACGGAAGAGGTTGGAAAGCGAGCATATGAAGAAATTTACAAGCACAGTTAGACGGTACAACATCCAGAATGGCTGAGGAACAAAGACTTGAGCAAAGGGAAGAACATCGGGCTCTACGAGATTATTCCATGCCAAACATAAATGGACTACAGTCGAGCATAGTCAGACCGGCGATAGCAGCCAATACCTTTGAAATTAAACCAGGCACTATTCAAATGGTGCAGAACTCGGTTCAGTTTGGGGGTGCTGCTACAGATGATCCGAATGAGCACCTATTGAGTTTTATTGAAATCTGTGATACATTCAGGTACAATGGTGTGACGGAGGATGCCATTAGACTATGGTTATTTCCATTTTCATTGCGAGATAAGGCTAGAAGTTGGCTACATTCTTTGCCGTCAGGGTCAATAACCACATGGGAGGACTTAGCACAAAAATTCTTAGCCAAGTTCTTTCCAATGGCAAAGACTGCAAAGATAAGGACGGCTATCTCTCAGTTCGAGCAACAACAGGGCGAGTCCTTATATGAGGCATGGGAGCGTTACAAAGAGATGCTCAGAAAATGTCCGCATCACGATATGCCAGACTGGATGGTGATAAATTCCTTTTACAATGGGTTAGGATGGCAGTCGAGACCGATTATGGATGCAATCGCAGGAGGGGCATTATGGGCAAAGAGCTATGACGAGGCCTATACACTTATCGAGACTATGGCTGCGAATGATTATCAGAATCCTATAGCTCGGATGCCACAGCCCAAGGTTGCAGGTGTGTTAGAGGTTGATGTCATTACTCAGTTGTCGGCACAGATGACAGCTATGGCTAAGAAAATTGATACTTTGGCATAGAGCAAAGTGAAAACAGTTGTCTTCTTTTGTGAGATTTGTGCGGGGTCACACTCCACGGATCAATGTGCTATCAGCTCGTACAGTATATGAACAACTACAGAAAAGACCAAGGTCAATTCCAGAACACATACCACCCCAACAACCGCAATCATCCGAACTTTAGTTAGTCTAATAACCAAGGACACCAGCAAAATCAGTTTCAGCCGAACCATCAGTTTCAACCTCATTCATCTCAGCCACAGTTTACACTAAAACCACCGTTTCCACCAGGATTTTCTCAACAACAACAACACCACACTCCAGCTGCTCCACAGCCAGAAAAGAAATCAAAGATGGAGGAGATGATGTTGAAATACATGGCAAACACTGAAGTCATGATCAAAAGCCAAGCAGTGGCTATCAAGAATCTTGAGACTCAGATGGGGCAGATGGCAAGTATGCTTAACAATAGGCCCCAAGGTTCATTGCCAAGTAACACAGAGACAAATCCTAGAAGAGACGGGAAAGAGCAGTGTCAAGCGATCACATTGAAATAAGGGAAAGATTTGATAGGTTCTGCAAGTCGCGCGCCCGCGCCCAATAATACTAAGGAAGCCACGCGGCCGCGCAAGGCAGAACAATTGACTGAAGTCGAGAAAAATCTGGAAAATTCTGAGGCTCGACAAGAAGAGAAAGACAAGGCAAATTCAGAAGAGAAGGGTAAGAGTCCAGTACAACTAATTCACCCTCAAGTTCTATATCCGCAGAGGTTAGTTAAGCAGAAGGAAGACAAACAGTTCAGTAAGTTTCTAGAGGTGTTCAAAAAGCTGCAGATCAACATACCATTCACCGAGGCATTGGAACAAATGCCAAGCTACACAAAGTTCATGAAAGGAATATTATCAAGGAAGAAGAGATTAGACGAGTTTGAAACGGTAGCCTTGACAGAGGAATGCAGTGCAGTGCTCCAACAGAAATTACCTCCAAAGCTGAAGGATCCGGGAAGCTTCAGAATTCCGTGCACAATTGGGAAGATGAACTTTAGTAAGTGTTTATGTGATCTGGGGGCAAGTATAAACTTGATGCCCTTGTCAGTGTTCAATCAGTTGGGATTGCCGGCTCCAAGGCCGACAAACATATCATTACAGCTAGCTGACAGATCCATCACGTATCCACGTGGAATTGTGGAAGATGTGTTGGTAAAGGTGGACAAGTTCATTTTTCCGGCTGACTTCATCATTCTAGACTATGAGGAGGACGAAAGCATACCAATAATACTGGGGAGACCATTCTTAGCCACATGAAGGACTTTAATCGATGTGCAAAAGGGGGAATTAACGATGCGTGTACATGATCAAGAGGTCACATTTAATGTCTTTAAGGCGATAAAGTTCCCATCAGATGAAGAAGAATGCATCTTGGTTGACTAGGTGGATTGGGGTCCGAAGGATGAAGTACAGAAACCAAAAAATTATGGACCGTTGAACTATGTAACGGGAAAAAGTTCAGAGTCGAACATAGAACCATTGATGAAAGCTGAAGTCATTAAATTTCGGGGTGCAATAGACAGTAAGGAAGGCACCTTAATTCCTGATGTGACGTGAGATTCAGAGACAGTCAAGCTAATTGACTATAACTTAGCGCTGGATGGGAGGTAACCCATTATTTCGATCTCCATTAACTTTTAGTTGTTCATTTTGGATTATTTTAGTTAGTTATATCTAATTTAATTTTACTAGGCTATTGGAATTTTCATGCTTAAGTATGTAGCAAGAATTGCTTTGCGAATATTTGCAAGATGATTAGCATTATACGACCGCTAATTCATGTCGTAACAATGAGCATTAATGTCTATGCAGGAACAATCATTGGAAAACATTACTAAGAGGCAGAGAAAAATTGAACTTGAGCATTGCAGACATGAGGGTCAGCATGCGGTCATGAGGCCTATAAAGACAAACTGCATACTTACACGCGTCCAAGCCACTCGTAACAAACATGCATTCTCGCAAGTCTCATGCGCTTAGCCCAAGATACACACATTACCATGCCATGCATGACAATCGAATAAAGTCGATCCTAACATTTTAAAAAAAAGAGTTTTGGACCATTTGGATTCTCAATTACGATAATAACAGACGCGAAACTCTCTCTCTCTCCATAACTCACGTCCCTATCTCTCTATCAGTTATAGATTGAAGCTGTATATCTCTCCATCAAATCTCCACGACTCTCTCTACGATCAAAGCTTAACCACCTCTCATCCTTTCTCTAAAGCTAGGGTTCCTAATTGGGTCGGCATACACAAGCTTGAAGGCTATCCATTCTCAAATTTTCATTCTCTCTCAGTAAGTTCATCTGCACTTTCAATCAACTATCTGCAAATGGGTCCGAAGAGAGCACGACCATCTTCATCTTCCTCATCCTTCTCCGGCAGTCACGAGGAGGACATTGTCGACCACACCAAGTTCTTATGTTTGGAAGCCCAGCAGGAGTACTACCGAATAGTAGCAAAAACATTCATCAAGGAAAGAGGATTCGCACTGAAGGCCGGATGGACAAATTGTGTGCCATGATCCAAGAACGAGGCTGGGGTGGACTGACTGCATCTCCCACGCCCATTCCGATGAGCATAGTCCGAGAATTTTACGCCAATGCCAAAGTCACCATGAACGATACCGCTATGGTTCGTGGTGTCGAGATAGACTACAAACCTTTCGCCATCCAAACCGTCCTGAGAATCACCGCAAGACCACCAACAGGGGAGGCCAATTGGATCACAGGGGCACATCTGGAAATGGACTTGGAGCTTGTTATCGCTGAGTTGTGTGTGCCAAGCACGAAGTGGGCTTACAAAGTTGGCACGACCCAGCCTCGCATATTCCCAGCAGCCGCTCTGAATCGATATACCAAGGCATGGAATCTGTTCATTTGTGCCAAGCTATTACCTTCATCACATCAGCACGAGATCATGGTGGAAAGGGCCATAATATCATGGGGCATAATTCTCACAAAGTACATTGATGTAGGTTATTTGATTCATCAAAATATTGTGAAGTATCTGAAGGGAACTATCACTGGGAGCATTCCACATGCTTCAGTGGTAGCCATGCTATGTGCGCATCAGGGGTGCAATTGGGGCAACGAACAAATGCAATATCCAAGCCAGGACATCACCCATGCCACCATTGCAAATTTTGAGGACTGGGCAGGCGGTGAGCCACACCCGCGCGGATGAGGATTCATTTTAAGAACTACATTTCCCGAGCCATCGCAGCAGCCCCCTCAGATAAATGAGGAAGGCCCGTCCACCCGAGCACACACCGTTCCTAGCGATCGACAGCTTCGAAGGTTGGAGCGCAAAGTCGACGCCATGTATGACAATCTTGGAACTTTTGCTACGGGTGTGACGCCCCCACAATAGGTATACATCACCTATTTTGAGTCGCCAAAAACATGGTACAGAATACAAATACAATCTTTAATATACAACAAGAGAGCTAAGTGTTTTAATAAAAATACATCCTTCTGACAATATCCACTCTCGTAATAAGTCCTCATTACATTTATTATCACACTATTTTATAGAATAGTGAGGACTACTAAAACACCATCTTGGACCGTCACTCCGCTTCTCGACTAGTCCCTATTATGTTCTCATTTCAAGAGAACAAAGGAAAGAAAGGGTGAGCTCAACTAGCCCAATAAGAAATATTATGACTAAGATAATGCGTAATAAATTATCATTAGTCTTCAACAATGTTAAACGATAAAATACAATAGACATCAAGTTTAATCTGCGCGCAATGAACAAAGCAATCCATTAAAAGAGTCAAGTAGAGAATAAAATCTACTATCTTTTATGATTTAAAAGGTTTTTCATCACTTTTATTGCTGGGACTCAGCTTAATAATAATCCATATCATCCCTGCACTATGACCAAGGATATAAATTAGTATCACGACCACAAATTATCCATGCACTACAGGCCAAGAATATTCGTGTAGTCATCAATGGTCATGATCATGCCAACAACTGTCCATCAATGCACTACGGGCCAATGAGGACTTTTACCACATCATTTGTAACATTACGGTCATGATTACAATCGAATAATCCACGGTCATAATCATACCAAGTCCATCTACGCACTACAGCCCACGATGACTTTCAACAAAAATATAAACATGAGGATGATGAAAATGATATAAGAATTCAATAAAACAAGTTCAACAATTAATTTATCCGTAAACTAATAACGTCCAAATTGTCAACATGATACTTCTTTGTAGAGTAAAATTCAAGAATGCTCAGAAGAATATTTCCATGAAAAGATACTAGATGAAGCGCAAATATCAAGGATATTCCACTAATTTCATGGAGTATAGAAGTCAAAGCTTTAACCAACTGAGTATAATACGTAATGGAATAACAAAAGAAATCACCGTACATGCGATAGATCAAGACAGCGAAGTTATTCCAATGTAATAATAAATAACGGAACCAGTCCGTAAGCAAAAGCGCAGACATGGATATTGAACGAGAATAATAAAGATTTTAACCAGTCTCCGGCATAAAACGCATGCATGAGATATTCCAATGTAATAATAAAGAGCGGAACCAGTCCCAAGGTAAAAACGCATGCATGACAGGATATTCCAACAGAATAATAAAGAATGGAATAACAGAAGAATTTCACCAAGTATAGGGTAGCCCGCGTATACAAGTTATTCCAACAGAATGATAAATAATGGAATAATAGAAGTTCTCTTCATGAATACAAAAGAAATAATACCCCTTACCTTAGAAAGAAGTGTACTGGATATAGGAGTAGTGAAGTAGCAAAACACTTTTCTTCTTTCTCTCTATAGTTTCTCTCTCTAGAGTTTCAATGAATTCGTAAGAAATTATGAAGGAATGAACTTCTATTTATAGAAGAATGGACTACATAGTAACTAATTCATGAACGGTCTAGATTTAAAGCAAAATCTTTTAAATAAAATATAATATATTCTATTTATAAAATATATATATATATATATAATAATAATAATACGTAACTCCCTCCGTGACTGCCTCAAATTTCTTCCCCCTCCCACTTGCACTCAATCATACATATATATATATATATATATAATATATATATTAAAGATGGCACCTTTATATATATATATATATATATATATATATATATATATATATAATAATAAACTCCTCCCTAACAAATTATCAATATAATGCTTTGTTTGAAAAGTTTGGCAACTAAGTCCAAGTCTTTGAAAAATAATGCATCTGCGCCAAAATCCACCAAAACCACCACCATTCACCCACATGCTTATATAAATATAAATTTATATTATATAATACGATATATATATATATATAATAATACGAAACCGAGATAACTTTCTCCGACTATTTTGAAAAAAATGGGTAAATGGGAGATCCATAAATACTTCATAAAAAAATCCTTCAATATTTTTTAACAACATTTATCATCATTATTATAATTCACAATATTAATCGACCATGTCGCTCCTGTGGAAAAGGGGCTTTCCATAAGTATTTCTCCTATCAGCGCACAATTAGGTGACCAAACCTCTCCTCGATGTAACTTCTAGACATCGTTAATATTGCAAATAATAATATTAATAACTTTGTCATCTCAATTATTGATTTAATAATATATAAAATATTAACAATAATTGAATAAAACTATGTGACTTCTCACGTAAGCATTAATAATCAATACCGTAATGTTACTATGCAACCACGCCAGACATTCTTTACTTTTACTACCGAGTAGTTCAACAAAGATTAACGGTAAAACTTCCGCCGTTATTTTCATAAAAAATATTTTTTTCGTTTTCTCAATCCGACAATAATTCTGTTGTGGGGTCCACCAATGATTGTGTCGTCGTACGAATATTCCCTACTAAAACGAATATTCCTCGACCAATCGAATATTATATAACAACTTGTATACTTTGTAAAATTTATAAATATTACCCACAACTATAACATTATATCAAATTTATTCCATAATATTCAAAAATGATATTTATAAAAAATTCATTTTTATTCATAAAAGTTGGGGTCTTACAATCTCCCCTTCTTATGAAATTTCGCCCTCGAAATTAGGGTACGTACCTGGTATGTCGAAGAGGTAAGGATACCTTGATTTCATTTCAGATTCTAACTCCCAGGTCATTTCCTCAACATCGTGGTTCCTCCATAAAACATTGACTTGAGGTATAACTTTGAAGCGTAGAATATGTTCCTTCTTATCCAAGATTTGAACAGGAACCTCTTCATACGTTAAATCTTCCGCTATTTCGTCCGGTTCTAACTCAATAATGTGGTTCGAGTCTTTCACATATTTACGTAACATGGATATATGAAAAACGTTATCAACACGAGACATACTTGGCGGTAAAGCAAGTCTATAGGCTACAGTCCCTAAAAAATGGGCCAATGAATCGAGGATTGAGCTTTCCTCTCTTTCTAAATCTCGTAACTCCTTTCCATGGAGCAACACGTAATAACACATGATCTCCAATATCGAATTCCACGTCCTTTCGATGAAGATCAGCATAACTCTTTTGTCGGTCTTGTGAGGTTTTTATACGTTGTCGTATCATTTGAATCTTTTCCGTAGTCATACGTACCAACTCCGGTCCCAATAACATTGCTTCACCCACCTCATCCCAGCATACTAGAGAATGACACTTTCTTCCATACAACGCTTCGAATGGAGCCATGCCAATACTTGTTTGATAACTGTTGTTTTAGGAAAATTCCACCAATGGTAAGAACTTATCCCAACTTCCCTTGAAGTCAAGGACACAGAGTCTTAATAAATCTTCCAGAGTTTGAATAGTCCTCTCTGATTGTCCGTCCGTCTGAGGATGATATGCCAAACTAAATCGTAAATCTGTGCCCATAGGTTTTTGCAAACTAACCCAAAATCGTGAAGTGAATCTTGGGTCTCGATCAAAAACTATGGATACTGGCATACCATGCAGTCTTACAATCTCGTTTATGTACATACGAACAAGACGTTCAAGTGTATAAGTTTTTCGTATTGGTAAGAAATGAGCAGACTTGGTCAATCTATCAACAATGACCCAAATTGCATCTATGCCTTGAGAAACCTTGGGAAGACCAGTAAGGAAATCCATGGTAATGTACTCCCACTTCCATTCTGGAATTTTAAGTGGTTGCAATGGACCTTTTGGTAATTGATGCTCGCGCCTTGACTCGTTGACAAGTTAGACACCTTGAGATAAACAATCTATATCTCTCTCTTCATATTGTTCCACCAAAATGTATGGCGAAGATCATGATACATTTTGGTACTCCAAGATGGATTGCAAATGTGTGTGTAAGCGCCTCCATCATGATTTTATACTTAAAATCGTGGTCGTTAGGAACATAAAGTCCTGGAGTTGACTCAAGTATTCCTTCTTCATCGATTTTTGCTTCCGGCATAGCAGCACCTTCTTGCACTTTCTTCCTCATACGCATCGACTCCAGTGTCAGAGTTTGAGCACCTTTAACTTTATCAATTAAAGTCGGTTCTACTCGTATATTCGCCATCATCACATGGGTCCCTAGAGTCTTTAACTCTATCTCCATCCTTTGCAAGTCACACAAAATGGGCCTTTGCGTTGACAATATCGCACTCGTACCCGCATATGATCTTCTACTCAATGCGTCAGCTACTACGTTCGCTTTTCCAGGATGGTATTGGATAGTATGATCATAATCTTTCAATAGTTCAAGACAACGTCATTGTCACATGTTGAGTTCCTTTTGAGTGAAGAAATATTTGAGGCTTTTATGATCCGTAAAGATCTCCACTTTCTCCCCATACAAGTAATGCCTCCAAATCTTTAGTGCAAAAACGACAGCTGCCAACTCTAGATCATGAGTAGGGTAATTCCTCTCATATTCTTTGAGTTGTCACGAGGCATAGTCTATGACTTTCCCATGTTGCATGAGAACACATCCTAACCCTTTGCTCGAAGCATCACTGTAGATGACAAATCCCTCCGAGCCAGATGGTATTATCAGAACAGGTGCTAAAATGAGTCTCCTCTTGAGTTCTTGAAAACTCTTCTCACATTCCTCGCTCCAACCGAACTTTGTATCTTTCCGAGTCAGCTGAGTTAGTGGTGTAGCGATTCGAGAAAATCCTTCCATAAATCTCTGATAATAACCAGCTAAACCGAGAAAGCTTACGTACTTCGGTCACTGATTTAGGTTGCTCCCAGCTTTGAATAGCTTCAATCTTTACTGGGTCAACAGATATTCCATGGCGTGATACCACGTGCCCAAGGAATGCTACTTCCTCAAGCCAGAATTCGCATTTCTTCAACTTGGCATAAAGCTTATATTCACGAAGCTTTTGGAGTATCAGCCTCAAGTGTTGCTCATGATCTTCACGGGTTTTGGAATATATGAGGATGTCATCAATAAAGACGACCACAAAGTGATCCAAATATTCCTTGAATACTCGGTTCATCATATCCATGAAGGCAGCAGGTGCATTAGTCAATCCAAAAGACATGACTTGGAATTCATAATGCCCGTACCGAGTTCTGAAAGCCATCTTTGGAATGTCATCGGTTCTAATCTTCAATTGGTGATATCCGGAACGAAGATCAATCTTTGAAAAAATTTGGCTCCTTAAATGGTCAAACAGGTCATCAATACGTGGCAATGGGTACCTATTTTTTTATGGTGACATGATTCAACTCCAGATAATCAATACAAAGTCGCATACTCCCATATTTCATCTTTACTGAATAGAAACAGGAGCACCCCAGGAGAGAAATACTAGGCCGAATAAAACCAATGTCTAACAATTCCTGCGCAGTTGGGTCTTTAACTCCACGAAGTTCAATAGGAGCCATTCGATATGGGGGGCTTTGGAAATGGGTTTTGTCTTTTCGTGTTCAAGGTCGATACAAAATTCAATTTCACGCTCTAGGGGTAGGCCGGGGAAGTTCTTGAGAATACGTTAGAAATTCATTAACAATAGAAATATCATTCAAAAGCCCGACCTATTTTTGTTTAGATCTGTGACATGAGCTAAGAAAGCTTGACATCCGTTTTTCAATAAATGAATAGTTTTATGGCTTGAGATGACGGTGATTGATTTTAATGGTTTGGTTGCTTGAATTAGCATAATAGGTTGATTAGGAATATGAAAGCTAACAACCTTACGAAAAACAATCAATTTTTGCATGATGAGTAGTTAACCAATCAATCCCTAGAATTACGTCAAATGCAAGTATTTTCAATGAAATAAGATCGACGGTAATGTGAGGTCCGATTTGAACCAAACAAGACTTATAAACAGTGGATGTAATGAAGGTTTCTCCCAATGAAGTTTCAACAGATAAGTCAAAGTCTAATTTCTCTGGAGTCAAATTTAAACGCTGAGCGCAAGTAGGAGAAATAAAAGAATGGGTAGAACCGATATCAAATAAGGTATAAACTTCGCTAGAGTTTATGATAAGCTTACCGTGATGACCTCGTTCGGGTTCCTTGCTTTTACGGGAGGTCAAGACAAACGCTCTCCCTTACTCTCGGCTTTGACTTTTACGGGATGTCCTTTGGTGCCTCCATCCTAAATTGAACTTGTCTTTGGTGAACGAAAAAATCGGGCTAGGTGACCTTCTCTTCCACAATTATAACATGCTTTGATCATCGCATCGTAGCTTTGGGTGATGTGTCCTCCCTCCGCATTTGAAGCATATGATAGGTGGTCGTTCTCCTTCCTTAATAACGGGTGCTGGTGCTGACGTCTTTCCATCATTGTTGAATCTCTTCTTCTTGAAATGTCCATTCTTATTATTTTTGCCATGATTACCACCGAAGTGGTTACCATTTCTGGCATGTTGATTCCCTCCGCACTTATTGTCACCGCTTCAATGACTGCTATCACTAGTATTATCATTCTGCCGGCTATTCTCTTTTGGTTTGGTTGACTCATTATCGCACTCCAATAACTGAGCTCTATTAACAACATCTGAATACAAACACAATTTATGAGAGATAAGATATTAACGTATCTCGGGTTTTAAACCTCTTAGAAACATTCGCGTCATTCTCTCATTATTATCAACCAAATGGGACGCAAACCGGGACAACTCGGTGAACTTGGCTTCGTACTACGACACAGTCATGTTGTTTTGCTCCAGCTTGATGAACTCTAACTCTTTCATGTGACGAATATTTTTGGGAAAGTTCTTGTCGTTGAATAATTCTTGGAACTTCTCCCAAGTCATCTTCAGTGTGGCAGGTTGAGTACGTTTTACAGATTCCCACCAATAATCTGCATCTGCATGCAACATGAAGGTGGCAAAGGGAACCTTTTGCTCCTCGGAGCATCCCAAGACATCAAATATCTTGCAGATCTGCTTTATTCACATCTCCGCCTTAAGTGGTTTTGGCTCTCCAAAAAACTCTGGTGGTCCCAGTTCTTTGAACTACTTAGCAGGGACCGTCCGAGAGTTGCCAGTGTTTCCACCTGCATTTTGGACAGGAGCCGCTCTTTCCTGATGTTGTATGAATTGCATAAAGCCTCTGAACATTCCATCGTTCATCATCTGGTCAGTGTTGTTGTTTGCCTGAGGATTGTCGCCTTCCTAATGCACGTTATCCTGATTATTGATCTGTGGAGACTCAACGGTCCCCTGTGCTCCATTGATGTTCTCAACATTCTCGGATGCCATTTTCAAACACTGCCACAAAACAAGGGTATACATCACATCTCAGCCAGGGATCATATCCCTAAGCTTTGATACCAACTGTGACTCCCCCAAAATAGGTATACATCACCTATTCTGAGTCGCCAAAAATATGGTATAGAATACAAATACAATCTTTAATATACAACAAGAGAGGTAAGTGTTTTAATATAAATACTGTCTTTTAGACAATATCCACTCTCAGAATAAGTCCTCATTATATTTATTATCACACTATTTTATAGAATAGTGAGGACTACTAAGACACCATTTCGGACCGTCACTCCGTTCCTCGACTAGTCCCGGCTACGTTCTCATTTCCTGAAGAGAACAGTGAAAGAATGGGTGAGCTCAACTAGCCCAATAAGAAATATTATGACTAAGATAATGCATAATAAATTATCATTAGTCTTCAACAATGTTAAACTGATAAAATAGAATAGACATCAAGTTTAACTACAGCGGAACAAGCAATCCATTAAAAGAGTCAAGTAGAGAATAAAATCTACTATCTTTTATGATTTAAAAGGTTTTTCATCACTTTTATCGTTGGGACTCGACAATAATAATCCATATCATCCACGCATTTGACGACGAAGATATTCATTAGTATCACGACCACAAATTATCCATGCGATGACGGGCCAAGGATATTCGTGTAGTCATCAATGGTCATGATCATGCCAACAACTCATCCATCAATGCACTCTTGGCCAATGAGGACTTTTACCACATCATTTGTAACATTACGGTCATGATTACAAAGAATAATCCACAGTCATAATCATACCAAGTCCATCTATGCACTCAAAGGCCACGGATGACTTTCAACAAAATATAAACATGAGGATGATGACAATGATATAAGAATTCAATAAAACAAGTTCAAGAATTAATTTATCCAGAAACTAATAACGTCCAAATTGTCAACATGATACTTCTTTGTAAAGTAAAATTCAAGAATGCTTAGAAGATTATTTCCATGAAAAGATACTGGATGAAGCGCAAATATCAAGGATATTCCACTAATTTCGTGGAGTATAGAAGTCAAAACTTTAACCAACTGAGTATAATACAGAATGGAATAACAAAAGGAATCACTAGGCATGCGATAAACCGCACAGGCAGGTTATTCCAACATAATAATAAATAACGGAACCAGGTCCAGCGTAAAAGCGCATGATGTGGGATATTCCAACGAGAATAATAAAGACGGAACCAGTGTCTCGGCGTAAAAGCATGCATGAGAGGATATTCAACGAGAATAATAAAGATTTTAACCCGGTCCCACGAAAAAGCCTGAGCGGATATTCAGCGAATAATAAAAAAATGGAATAATGTAAGAATTTCACCAAGTATAGGGTAGCAGCGTATCTGAGTTATTCAAACAGAATGATAAATAATGGAATAACAGAAGTTCTATTCATGAATACAAAAGAAATAATACCCCTTACCTTAGAAAGAAGAGAGGATATAGGAGTAGTGAAGTAGCATAACACTTTTCTTCTTTCTCTCTATAGTTTCTCTCTAGAGTTTGATGAATTAAAAGAAATTATGAAGGAATCGACTTCCATTTATAGAAGAATGGACTGCATAGTAACTAATTCATGAACGGTCCAGATTGATTTATTTTTAATCGGACGGTCCAGATTTAAAGCAAAATTTTTTAAATAAAATATAATATATTCTATTTATATAATATATATATATATATATATATATATATATATATATAACTCCCTCCGTGACTGCCTCAAATTTCTTCCCCCTCCCACTTGCACTCAATCATACATATATATATATAATATATATTAGCACATGGCACCTTTATATATATATTATAATAATAAACTCCCTCCCGAACAAATTATCAACATAATGCTTTGTTTGAAAAGTTTGGCAACTAAGTCCAAGTCTTTGAAAAATAATGCATCCTGCCAAAATCCACCAAAACCACCACCATTCACCTACATGCTTATATAAATATAAATATATATTATATAATACGTATGTATATATATATATATATAAATAATAAAACGAAACTGAGATAACTTTCTCCAACTATTTTGAAAAATGGGTAAATGGGAGATCCATAAATACTTCATAAAAAAATCCCTTCAATATTTTTTAACAGCATTTATCATCATTATTATAATTCACAATATTAATCGACCATATGTCGTTCCGGAAAGAGGGCTTTCGATAAGGATTTCTCCTATTGGCGGCGCAATTAGGTGACCAAACCTCTCCTTGACAGAACTTCTAGACATCGTTAATATTGCAAATAATAATATTAATAACTTTGTCATCTCAATTATTGATTTAATAATATATAAAATATTGACAATAATTGAATAAAACTACGTGACTTCTCACGTAAGCATTAATAATCAATACCGTGTATTACTATGCAACCACGCGTATTACTGTACTTTTACTACCGAGTAATTCAACAGTATTAATGGTAAAACTTCCGCTGTTATTTTCATAAAAAATATTTTTGTCGTTTTCTCAATCTGACAATAATTCCGTTGTGGGGTCCACCAATGATTGTGCCGTCGTACGAATATTCCCTGTTAAAACGAATATTCCCCGACCAATCGAATATTATATAACAACTTGTGTACTTTGCAAAATTTATAAATATTACCCACAACTATAACATTATATCAAATTTATTCCATAATATTCAAAAATGATATTTATAGAAAATTCATTTTTATTCATAAAAGTTGGGGTCTTACAATCTCCCCCTTCTTATGAAATTTCGCCTTCAAAATTAGGGTACATACCTGGTATGTCGAAGAGGTAAGGATATCTTGATTTCATTTCAGATTCTAACTCCCAGGTCATTTCCTCAACATCGTGGTTCCTCCATAAAACTTTGACTTGAGGTATAACTTTGGAGCGTAAAATATGTTCCTTTTTATCCAATATTTGAACAGGAACCTCTTCATACGTTAAATCTTCCGCTATTTCGTCCGGTTCTAACTCAATAATGTGGTTCGGGTCTTTTACATATTTACGTAACATGGATATATAAAAAACGTTATCAACACGAGACATACTTGGCGGTAAAGCAAGTCTATAGGCTACAGTCCCTAAAAAATGGGACAATGAATCGAGGATTGAGCTTTCCTCTCTTTCCAAATCTCGTAACTCCTTTCCATGGAGCAACACGTAATAACATATGATCTCCAATATCGAATTCCACTTCCTTTCAATGAAGATCAGTATAACTCTTTTGTCGGTCTTGTGAGGTTTTTATACATTGTCGTATCGTTTGAATCTTTTTCGTAGTCATACGTACCAACTCCGGTCCCAACAACGTTGCTTCACCCACCTCATCCCAACATACTGGAGAACGACACTTTCTTCCATACAACGCTTCGAATGGAGCCATGCCAATACTTGTTTGATAACTGTTGTTGTAGGAAAATTCCACCAATGGTAAGAACTTATCCCAACTTCCCTTGAAGTCAAGGACACAGAGTCTATACGACTCTTTTAATGGATCTATATGGATCATAAAAGCCTCAAGTATTTCTTCACCCAAAAGGAAATTAACATGCGGCAACGACGTTGGCTCGAGCTATTAAAAGATTACGATCATACCATTCAATACCATCCTGGAAAAGCGAACGTGGTAGTTGACGCGTTGAGTAGAAGATCATATGCTGGTATGAGTGCGATATTATCAACGCAAAGGCCCTTTTGGTATGACTTACAAAGGATGGAGATAGAGTTAAAGACTCTAGGGACCCACGTGATGATGTCAAATATACGAGTAAGACTGACTTTAATCGATAAAGTTAAAGTTGCTCAAGCTACAGACCTGAAGCTGATGCGTATAAGGAAGAAAGTGCAAGAAGGTGCTATTCCAGAAGCAAGAATCGATAAAGAAGGAATACTTCGAGTCAACTCCAGATTTTGTGTTCCTAACGACTCTGCTTTGAAGTATTAAATCATGATGGAGGCGCACAACACACCGTTTGCAATCCATTCTGGGAGTACCAAAATGTATCGTGATCTTCGACATACATTTTGGTGGAGCAATATGAAAGGAGAGATAGCGGAGTTTATCTCAAGGTGTCTAACTTGTCAACGTGTCAAGGCGGAGCATCAAGTGCCAAAAGGTTTATTGCAACCACTTCAAATTCTAGAATGGAAGTGGGAGCACATTACCATGGATTTTGTTACTGGTATTCCCAAGGTTTCCCAAGGCATAGATGCAATTTGGGTCATTGTTGATAGATTAACCAAGTTTGCTCATTTCTTACCTATACGAGAAATTTATTCACTTGAACGTCTTGCTCGGGATTCCTTATTAATTAAAATAAAGGAGTTTATTTTGATTTGGAATTTGATTAAGAATAAAGGAATTTATTTTTATTCAAAAATAGATAAAATAAAATAAAGAAATTTATTATGATTTAAATTTTGATTAAAATAAAGGAGTTTATTTTTATTTCAAAATTAGAATTTTAATAAATTTGAAATTGCCCATTAAATTGATATCGATGAATATATGGAATGGATTTATTATTCATGAGATGAATGTTATTTATTGATGCATATGGTGATGTGTATGATAATAAATGAGATATATTATGGACTATTGACCAATGTGATTGAATTTTATTTTAGTTGGATGCATGAATGTACGAGTTTTATTAAATGGGGGTCTGCGTACCTCATCTTTTTTAATTTTTCTTAATGTAAATTATATCTCCCTCCTATGTACTTTCCCTTAACTGCTGATCAATGTTTCTATTTATTTTAAATAGTTTTGTAATAGGAATAGTTAGAATTAATTTTGAAGAATTGGAGATCAAGGAGGAAGAAGCGCTTGAAGACCCGTTTGTAATGGAGCCCGGGTTTAAATGTAATAGTTATATTTAAATTTAATTCTTGCACCCTAGGTTTGACCTCTTGGTTCACTTGGTGGCTCTAATGAACCAAACTAGAATAAAGTCTATAATCAATCCGGGTAGAATATAGTATTCTATATATGTATGCTTATACTATATATATATGTGTGTGTGTAAAAGTGTGTGTATTATATTGTGGCCTTGTGTATATATATATATATACAAGATGGGACAAATTAATAACAAACCCCTCAAATATTTTATATTAAGTCCTAAGCGTTCAAAGATATTTGGAATATCGAACGTCGCCTTCTAGCATGATAAAAATAATATAGTATCAATTAATTATTATAAGTTTGTTGTGTCACCACAAGGCTTATCTTAATTTTTTGAGATATTAATTTTATCACATTTGATGCTTATAAAGAAAATTGAATAATGTTATTTTGTTGTGTCACCACAAGGACAATGTTTTTCTTTTTTGAATATATGTAAGTGCTAGATTGGACTTAATTCAGATAATTTTGATTCGGATGTGCCACCACTTAATCAAAATCATCTAAGAGGCAAAATAAAAGGAATTACATGATGATGTAATTGACAAGAGTTGTTTACCTATTTATTTATATATAGTTTGTTGTGTCACCACAAGGCTATATACATTTAACATAGGATCCTTATTCTCACTAGCAAATCTTTAATTAGATTTTGCCGAACTATATAAGTGAGGGTAATATAATTTGATGAAAATAATGGGAGATACTAATTTAAAACAAGACCTAAATTATTTTGGTAATTAATAAAAGAATGTATGATATAATATTGTTAAATTACAAATTAATTTACAGAATTTTACAATGTCTAAATTACTATCACTGCGTAGCATATTAGATGCTAAATTAACCGGACCAAATTAAATGGATTGGTTAAAGAATTTGAGAATAGTTCTCACGACTGAAAATCTATCTTATATCCTTAATATGCCTATCTTTGCAATGGTTGCAGACAATGCCTCTGAGGGAGAGATTGCTACTTTTAGAAAGTGGCAAACTGATGCACAGTTGGCTCAATACATCTTACTCGCATCTATGAGTAACGAGCTTCAGCGTCAACAAGAAACTATGGATGCTCTTACTATACTCCTGCACATCAAGTAGTTGATGGTGAAGAAAGTAGGACTAATAAATATCAGATATCTAAGGAGCTCTTCCAATCTAGAATGACCAACGACACTACGGTACAGACACGTGTCCTAAACATAATCAATTTGATTGAACAATTAGGACAACGGGTTTTGTCATGGATGGAGAGTTGAGCCAAGATTTGATCTTGCACTCACTCCCGGACTCCTTCTCACAATTGTTGTGAATTTTTCATATGAACAAGCTAGATATCAGCCTCGTTGATTTTCTTAACATGTTAAAAAATGCTGAGAGTCACTTTCCAACCAAAAAGACCGAGTCTTACTGGTAGGGGCCAAAGGATCTTCTGAAAAGAAGAACAATTCAAAGAAGGTAAATAGAAAGGCAAAAACAAAGGATAATAAGAATAAAACTGGTTATGATAGCAAAGAAGTTTGCTTCCACTACAATAAGCCAGGACACTGGAAGCTTAGTGAAGTTTTAGTTACAAATACAATTTTTTTCATGATTGAAATTAATATTTTAAGTAAGTTAAGGTTCTACTTGGGTATTGGGTACTGGCTTTGGTTCTCATAAATATAAATTTATGAAGGAACCAAGCAGAAGTAGAAAGCTAAACAAAGATAAGTAATCCTATGTGTGAAAAATGAAGCAAAGGTTGCTGCATTAGCCATAGGAACTTATAGTTTATCACAGCCTACAGGTAAATCTATTAAGTCAATAAGTTGTTATTGTATACCAGTTCTCGTTAGAAACATTATTTCCATTTTGTTGTTTGACAATGAAATATTTGGTATTATATTTAAGAACAATTGTTTTTCTATTTATAATAATAATATTTTGTATAAAACTGGAATATTACTTAATGGATTTTGTATACTTGACTTCCGTGAAAAATTATTTTGCAAATTGAACAAACTAGTATAAGAAAAGGAGATGATCATTCAAAGAGTTGAATATTTATATTTGATGAAATACAAGTCTGAATTATTTGAAAGGTTCAAAGAATTCAAAAGTGAAACTAATTGAAAAATATTAGAATTCTTTGATTAGATCGAGGAATGAATACTTGTGTAATGAGTTTTTAGATCATCTCAAATGATTTTCTCACAATGGACACCTCCCGATATGCAATAATTGATTGATGTATCTAAAAGGAAAAATAGTACCTTGTTGGGACATGGTGCGGTTCATAATGATTTTACCGACATTCCAGTATCCTTCTGGGGTCATGTGTGACGCCCCCAAAATAGGTATACATCACCCATCTTGGGTTGCCAAATACATGGTACTGAATACAAATACAAACTTAATTATATAACATGAGCTGAGAGTTTTTACACGAATATTGTCTCATAGACAGTATTCAAACTCAAATGAAGTCCTCAATACATTTATTATCATACTATTTCATAGAATAGTGAGGACTACTAATGCAACCATCTAGACCGTCACTCCGTTCCCCGACTAGTCCCGGCTACGTTCTCATTTCCTGAAGAGAACATTGAAAGCAAAAGGGTGAGCTCAACTAGCCCAGTAAGAAATATTATGACTAAGATAATGCAGAATAAATTATCGTTAGCCTTTAACAGTGTTAAACTGATAAAATACAATAAACATCAAGTTTAACTGCAACGGAACAAGCAATCCATTAGAAGAGTCAAGTAGAGCATGATATCTACTATCTTCTATAATTTAAAGAGTTTTTTATCAACTTTATCACTGAGACTCGGCTTAATAAATAAACCACATCATCGAATCATCCCTGCACGACGGGCCAAGGATATTCATGTAATCATCAATGGTCATGACTATACCGAATAATCCCTGGTTATAATTATACCAACAACTGTCCATCAATGAACTACAGGCCAATGAGGACTTTTACCACATCATTTGTAATATTACGGGTCATGATTATACCGAATGATCCCTGGTCATAATCATACCAATCAACAGTTCATTTATGCACGTAAGCCAAAGATGACTTTCATCACAATATAAGCATGAGGATGATGACAATGATATAAGAATTTAATTAACAGAAACAAAGGATAAATTTTTAAAGATTTATAATTTAATTTATCCAGAATTCAATAATGTTCAAATTGCCAACATGATACTGCTTTGTGGAGTAAAATTCAAGAATGATATTGTATCAAAAATGATTTGGACCGAAAAGAAATCGATTTTTGTCATGAATAGTACTGTGGGTGAATAGTACCCGAGTGAATAGTACCCTATGAATAGACTTCGAGAATAGTACCCCGTGAATAGTATGCATGAATAGTACCTCATGAATAGTACTTTATGAATAGTACTTTATGAATAGTACCCGTGAATAGTACTTTTGTGAATAGTACCGTATAAATTAATAGTACTCATGGACAGTACTCCGGCATGAAAAGCTTAAAATTTAACAAGAATGTGCAAAAAATATCCTTGTGAAACGATACTAGATGAAGCACAAATTTCAAGGATATTCTACTAATTTCACGGAGTATAGAAGCAATACTTTAACAAGATGAGGGTATAATCAGGAATACGAGACCAAATAATATTACTCACATACTACAGAGTATGGAAGAAAATATTATTTCTATGAATACTGAACAAAATAATATCCCTTACCTCGTAAGAAGAAATCGGATCTTTGGAATAGTGAGGTAGCAGACTTCTCTTCTTCTTTCTCTCTATAGCTTATCTCTCTATAATTGTTCTTGTGAGTCTTAGTGAATTGGTGAGAATGAAGGAAGATGAGCTTCTATTTATAGGAAAATATAGTTTCGATAATTGCACGTTTTGGGGCTCAAAATATTACAGTATAATACCTTCATCTTTTCCTTCATTTTTAATTTAGTCCTGCAAGTATTATCCAACTTGCACCACCTCCCCTAATAGTATATCATATGAATCAATAGTACAATCATGTGACTCAATAGTTCTATACATGTGAAAAATAATTACAGTATAGTACCTTCATCTATACCTCTATTTTTAATTTAGTCATTCAAGTATTATCAATCTTGCACCACCTCCCCTAATAGTACATGCATGTGAATCAATAGTTATAAGCATGTGAATTAATAGCAATTAATTACTTATTTATCCGATTAATTACTCGATTGGTCAATATAACCTCCAAACATCAATTATTATCAAAATAAATATCGATTTCCACTAACACTAATAATCCCAACACAATGGAACTCTTTTTATCAACAATTTAATTTTTGAAATTTCAAAGTTTGATTTTTTTCAAAAAAGTCAACTGTTGGCTTTTTGACCAAAAAGTCACCCCCGGTAAATTTTGTGTTTATAGTCTATTTTTACTAATTTCATCGTTTCAGACTTAAATATCACATCCGCGTCTCCAAATTCAACTTCAAACTCAAATTCAATTTTTAATAATATTCATCATTAATATTATAACTCACAATATTAACAACCAGATCGTTCCTAGAAAAGAGGGGGCTTTCCGATAAGAATTTCTCCCTATTGGCGCGCAATTAGATTACCTAACCTCTCCTTGATAGAACTTCTAGACATCGTCAATATTCCAAATAATAATATGAGTAACTTTGTCGTCTCAATTATTGATTTAATAATATAAAATATTATGACAATAATGGAATAAAACTGAGTGACTTCTCACGTAAGCATCAATAATCAAAGATAATGTACAATACCGTGTGCTACTATGCAACCAAGCGTATTACTATACTTTTATCATCGATTATTTTATGACAACTTGTTTACTTTGAAAAATTTTCACATATCACCCTTAACTTTAACCTTTTATCAATTTAACCATTTACTAAATAGAATAATTATAAGAAAATTGAATACTTTCATTTCATAAAATTCGGGGTCTCACATCATGCCCTACAAATGGCTGCATATCTACGAAAAAGGTAACCTCCAAATCCGGACCCAAGACTCCATAAGAGTTATGGACAGGGAGGATTCCTAATCTTAAGTATGTTAAGATAAGAGGTTGTCCAACTTATGTTAGAATATAATAGACAACAAGTTTAACTGCAGCGAAACAAACAATCCATTAGAAGAGTGAAGTAGAGCATAATATCTACTATCTTCTATGATTTAAAAGTTCATCATTAATATTTTATCGCAGTAACACAACTCAATACATAATCCACATCATTGAATTACCCATGCACTACGAGCCAAGGATATTCGTTAGTATCACATCCATGAATTATTCATGCACTACGGGCCAAGGATATTCATTATTATCGCATCCACGAATTATGCATGCACTACGGACCAAGGATATTTGTTAGTATCACTAGTGGTCATGATCATGCCAACAACTGTCCATCACTGCACTACGGGCCAATGAGGACTTTTACCACATTATTTGTAACATTACAGGTTATGATTATACCAATACATAGTCATAATCATACCAATCAACAGTCCATCTATGCACTACGGGCCAAAGATGACTTTCATCACAATATAAGCATGAGGATGATGACAATGATATAAGCATCAATCAAATGAAATCAAGGATAAATATTAAAGATTTTAAATTTATCCAGAGTTTAAAAATATCCAAATTGTCAACATGATAACTGTTTTGTGGAGTAAAATTCAAGAATAATATTGTATCAAAAATAATCTAGACAGAAAAGAAATCAATTTCTGTCATGAATAGTACCCTGGGTGAATAGTACCCCATGAATAGTACTTCGTGAATAGTACCCCGACATAAAAAGATCAAAATTTAACAAGAATGTTCATAAAAATATTCTTGTGAAACAATACTAGATGAAGCACAAATTTCAAGGATATTCTACTAATTTCAAAGAGTATAGAAGTAATACTTAACAAAATGAGTGTAGAATTCGGAATCTGAAACGAAATAATATTATTTACATACTACAGAGTATGGAAGAAAATATTATTTCTTACAAATATTGAACAAAAATAATATCCCTTACCTTAAAAGCAGAGTATTTCTAACTGGTAGGGCGGGGATATTCTTGAAAAAAATTTGCACTGTTTTCTATACTCAAAGCTTCTTTAAACTCTAAAGAAATACGCTCAATATTATAGAAGAAGAATTCTTTGATTCTGGTGTAATTTTCAATTCTAAACTAAGCATCCTATTTATAGGAGAATGGCATGATACTATTTGAATTTAGAAAATCACGGACGAACAGTAGGAAAATTCACGGGCAAGTTCACGTGAAATTGAAAGAAATTTTTTGATTTTACTATGCTGCACTATGCAGCACTATACACACACTATGCAGTACTATGCAAATAAAATATAATATATTCTATTTTACATAAAAAACAAAACTTAATATATATATATATATATATATATTAACATACTTTTTAATTTTCTACCGATTATTTTAAAAAAATAAGTGGGGGTCTAAGTAATAAGCCAAATTTACAATAAATACTTTATAAAAATCCCCTCTATTTATCTCAATTCACATGGCTTCACTAAACACATTTTTAATAACATTCATCATTAATATTATAACTCACAATATTAACAACCAGATCATTCCCAGGAAAGAGGGGGCTTTCTGATAAGGACTTCTCCTTATTGGCGCGCAATTAGGTGAACAAACCCCTTTCCTCGACAGAACTTTCTAGACATCGTCAATAATGCAAATAATAATATGAATAACTTTATCGTCTCAATTATTGATTTAATAATATAAAATATTGTGACAATAATTGAATCAATAACGTGAGATACTATACAGCAATTATTGTGGTAATTATTGAATATAACTAAGTGACTTCTCACGTAAGCATCAATAATCAAAGACAATGTACAATACCGTGTGATACTATGCAACCACACATATTACTGTACTTTTATCACCGGGTATTTTAACAGTTAACGGTAAAACTTTTGCCGTTATTTTTATAAAAAGTTATTTATGTCGTTTTCTAATTCCGACAGTAATTCTGTTATGGGGTCCACTAATGATTTTGCCGTCGTATGAATATTCCCTGTTAAAACGAATATTTCCCGACCAAACGAATATTTTATAACAACTTGCTTACTTTGCAAAATTTGTAAATATTATCCACAACTATAACATTATATCAAATCCACACCATAATATTCAAAATGATATTTAGAGAAAATTAATCTTTATTCATAAAAGTTGGGGTCTTACAACCTCCCCTTCTTATGAAATTTTGTCCTCGAAATTGTTGTACGTATCTGGTATGTCGAAGAGGTGAGCATACCTTGATTTAATTTCAGATTTCAACTCTCAGGTCATTTCCTCAACATCATGGTTTCTCCACAAAACTTTAATGGCACAAATTCTTTCTTTGGGAGCATCTAATTCCACCGATGTACCTAAATCACAATTGAAACGTGCATCAATTGACGTTAGATGGGAGTATAGGATGTTGATTAATCCTAAAAATACCAATAAGGTGAAATGCAAGTTGTGTCGACATTGTATTAGCGGAGGGGTTTATACAATTAAATAAAATATTGCGCAAATTACGGGAAATACTAGACTGTGCCCAAAGGCTACCGATGAAGATAAAGCAAAGTGTAAAGTCGCAATAAAAGAAGTAAAAAGGAAGAATCAAGAGAAAAAGAAAGAGAATGAAGAAAATAGAAAAGAGGTTAATATAATTGATGAAGAGGGAGAAGAAGAAATTGAAGTGACAGGGTCAAGAAAAAGATCACAATTTATTGGGGCTATGGATAAATTTGCATGGGCCATAAATCCCGATTCTTCAATGAGTGCAAGTAAGAAGCTATGAGAACAAAATATCAATGATGCACTTTAGAAGGAAAGAACAGATAGTGTGCATCAATACTTGACTCGATGGGTGATGAGTTAAAAATATGTAATGCAAGTGCACACCGTCTATTGTAGATTTGGCAAGTGCAGGTTGAACCACAGAGACTAGATCAATTCTTTAATATATCCTTAATTAATATTTTAGGCAAACTAAATTATGCAAACTATTAATTAATGATGAAAACTATTAATGAGAAAAGATACCTAGGAATTAGAATCCACCAAATATTAACATAATAAATAATTTCTTATTTCCTAAATCAATTCCCAAATTATTTTCCCTTTCCTTTAAAAATAATGATTCATATAATTAATATGGGCAAGCATAAGTTATGAAAAATTCACAGATTAACTATAACTTATCAAAACCTTACAATCAATATAAAAATTATATGCAATTTATGCGGAGGAAAATATGAAGGTGAAAATAAGTAGGCATTAATTTTGGAACGGAAAGAAAATATTATTATAAAATACTTAGTTTCATCACAACCCTAGGTATTAGAAATTTAGCTAGCCATGGAATTAAAAACAAAAACAAATAATATTAGTACTACTATTCGCATGAAATAAGAACAATAATTAAAAAAAAAATTCTATTATATAAATAAAAGTAAGTTACAAATACTCCTTGACAATAGTACCACACGTGACTGAAATAAGAGAAAAGACAAAGTCTAACTATCTTACTCCCTTCTACACCAGTGAAAAACTAAGGAAAGGAAAATAACAAGTGCTCTTCCCTCTAAAACAAAAGGCTTATTTATAGGGAGAATATATTTGTGTCCTAATTTAGGTTCATTGAACTTGGACAATTTTATTCCACTACAAAAAAATGGGCCTTTAGCAACGATTTTCTGGGCAAAGAAAGTCGTTGCTAAAAGTATATGTTTAGCAACAAAATTTATCCTTCGTTGCAGATTGTGTCAGGCTTTCACTTTTTGCAACGAAATTCATAAGTCGTTGCAAAATTTCGTTGCTAATTCATTGGCGGGAAAAAATTTCGTTAGAAATTCGTTGCAAATTTTCGGCCACTTGCTTTCCCGTCATCGTGGGCAACCAAAGTTTTTTTGTTGCTAAAAATGGAGCTTTAGCAACGATTTTTCAAGCAACGACTTTGTAAGTCATTGCTAAAAGTGTATGTTTAGCAACAAAACTTGTCCTTCGTTGCAGATTGTGTCAGGCTTTCACTTTTTGTAACGAAATTCATAAGTAGCTGCAAAATTTGGAAACACAATTCGTTGCAAAATTTCTAACCACATGATTTTGTGCAACGAAAGTTTTATTGTTATTATATTTCGTTGCCTAATATGGACCACATTCATTGGCAACAATTTTTATTTTCGTTGCATATTTTATACAACTTTTTGCAACGACTATTAAAATGTTGCCTTAAATTAAGATAATAATAATAATAATAATAATAATAATAATAATAATAATAATAATAATAATAATAATAATAATAATAATAATAATAAGAATAAGAATAACAATAACAGTAGTAGTAATAATAATAATAATACTAATACTAATACTAATACTAATAATAATAATAATAATAATAATAATAATTCATATTAATAATAATAATAATAATAACAGTCAAAATAATAATAGTACTAATAATAATAATAATAATAATAATAATAATAATAATAATAGTACTAAATACTAATTCTTGCAAAATAATAGCAACTAGACCCAGGTGCTTGGGTGGTCATTGAATCAATATTCCAAACTAGAGATGTTGGGTTCGAATTTGTGCATCAACATATTTTTTTGGGGATAAAGTTCAATATTCGCCACGTCAGCCCGTCCACACACACACACACACACACACACACACACACACACACACACACACACACACACACATATATATATATATATATATTCTTTTTAAATTTTTTTATCAAACTAAATAAAATACTAAACAAATCTCAACATTAAACTAAATATATATAAAATAACTATATATGAATATTTTATATATAAATATATACATGTAAACAAATATTCATATAAATATTTATAAATTTATCTCTAAATATTCATATAAATATTTATAACAAATTTTCATATCTAAATTTTATAAATTTTAGATGAAATATTTATAAATAAATATTTATTTATAAATTTTAAAGATAAATTTATATGAATATTTGTTTATAAATAGTTATATGAATATTTGTTTATAATAGTTAGGCCTCCTATTTTTATTGAAAAATTGCGAAGGAAACTTTTTTTGCAATATGTAATTAGTGAAAATTATTTTATGAGAGAAAAATTCTTCATTACTTTACTTGGAGTAACTCTCAATTAATCAACAACGAAGGATATTTCCTTCACAAATTTTTTAAAAAATATTCACTAATTTAAGTGCTAGGATTGTGGTCTCTAATAATAATAATAATAATAATAATAATAATAATAATAATAATAATAATAATAATAATAATAATAATAATAATAATAATAATAATAATAATAATAATAATAATAATAATAATAGTACTAATAATAATAATAACAATAACAATAATAATAATAATAGTAGTCCTAATAATAATAATAATAATAATAATAATAATAATAATAATAATAATAATAATAATAACAACCATAATAATAATAATAGTACTAATAACAATAATAACAATAACAACAAAGAATAATAATAGTAGTAGTAATAATAATAATAATAGTAATAATAGTAGTAGTAATAATAATAATAATAATAATAATAATAATAATAATAATAATAATAATAATAACAAATAATAATAATTGTACTAATAATAATAATAACAATAACAAGAATAATAATAATAGTAATAGTAATAGTAATAATAATAATAATAATAATAATAATAAATAATAATAATAATAATAATAATAATAATAATAATATACATAATAACAATAGTACTAATAATAATAATAACAATAATAATAATAATAATAATAATAATAGTAGTAGTAGTAGTAGTAGTAGTAGTAGTAGTAGTTGTAATAATAATAATAATAATAATAATAATAATAATAATAATAATAATAATAATAATAATAATAATAATAATAATTTTTTATTTTATTTTACACCGTGTACGGGCTGACGTGGCAAATATTAAACTCTATCCCAAAAAATATGTTGATGCACAGATTCGAACCCAAAACCTTCAGTTTGGAAAATTGATCCAATGACCACCCAAGCACTAAACAAATTATTTCCCCCAAATTAAAACAGACCCCCTTTCCTTAGATTTGTTACATACATATATAAATGTACATAATTAATTGCGTGATAATAATAATAATAATAATAATAATAATAATAATAATAATAATAATAATAATAATAATAATAATAATAGTAATAGTAATAGTAATAATAATAATAATAATAATAATAATTATTAATAATAATAATAATAACAATAATAAATTAATAATAATAATAATAATAATAACATCATAATAATAATAGCACTAATAATAATAATAACAATAATGATTATAATAATAATAATAATAATAATAATAATAATAATAATAATAATAATAATAATAATAATAATAGTAGTAGTAGTAGTAGTAGTACTAATAATAATAATAATAATAATAATAATAATAATAATAATAATAATAATAATAATATGCTTTGAATAAGTAGATATAGATAATTTCTAACAATTATATATACGGAGGAGGAAAATGTGAAAGGGTAAGGTCACCTAAATTGTCACATAAATTTATAAATATATATATATATATATATATATCGTCGTATACATATGTATTGACACGATTACGTGTCACATATAAATACTTACATGGCTACATTAAGCGAGATCCGTACGCGACGTTTTATATTGTAATTTTACACGTGGCAGATCTGATGTAGCTTCTTTCTATTTTTTTCAAAAAATTTGTTTATCCAATGGTTTGAACTCGCAACCTTAAGTTTGAAACTTTAGTCATATGACCACTGGAGCACAACAAATCAACTATTAACATCTTGCAAGAATTAATATTTATATCAAAACATTTTATTTCTCCCAAAAAAGTAAAATACTATACAGAATATTATCTTGCCTAACACTAGGAAACTGTTTGTTTGACCTTTTTCCTACAAATAAATTTGAGACATGAAAATTAAATATAAACATTTTATGATTTTACCAAATTATGAAAGTTTTGTACCAAATTATAAGTGCAATACAAAATTTTTTGTATTAAATTATAATTTGAACGAGAGAAGAAGTTAATCCACAATATTACATAATATATAATATTTGTTTAAAAAATTATCAATAATATATATTTATTCACTTAATTTGACAACAAATGAATATTTTAGTACTATTATTATAATAATAATAATAATTATAATAATACTAATAATAATAAAAAATAATAATTACAATAATAATAATAATAATAGCAGTACTAAAAATAATAGTATTAAACTACCGCCATAACTTGTAGCGGTAGACAGTGTAGCACATGAGCAAATGAGGGGCAAATGAGTAATTTCTAATGTCATTACTGACTTTATAAATAATAGGGAAAATCCATTTCAATCTGTGTCATCCAATGTTGCGATCAACGGTATAGATTATGGTTGTTAAAATAGTACCCGTGACAACCGATTGTCAAGAATGGGGGCCCATATATATATATAGTCGTGCATATTCTATTTGTGCCCAGTCTTTCAAAACTGCGTCGTTTTGGCATATTTATTTTTGATTTTTGATTTATTTTCATTGGTCCCTATTTTGCTCATTTTAT
Source organism: Panax ginseng (assembly GCA_020205605.1). Classification (NCBI taxonomy): domain Eukaryota; kingdom Viridiplantae; phylum Streptophyta; class Magnoliopsida; order Apiales; family Araliaceae; genus Panax; species Panax ginseng. The sequence continues at coordinate 82,883,682 of CM035139.1, read as the reverse complement.
ATATGAATGCTTGACAAATGATGACTTTATAAGTGTAAATATGTATATCCTCCGATGGTATCATTGGGTATATTGTAAAAAGGGTATTAATTAATTATTTTTAATGAAGTCAAACTGTATAAAAAACATAACAAAAATTTTCAACTGTTATGATTATCCCACACCGAAATATGAAAAAATCTATTAACAATTAACACAAGTTATTCCAATTTTTTTTTTGGCAAAAAGCACTTTTATCCCACTGTGGTCGTATGTGGTTTTTAAAAATGTACAATTAAACCATTCCGTCCAATTTGACTAACAGACGTCTAAAAATATCCTACGTGGCTTTTTGAAAAAATAAATAAATATTACGTATATTTGCTGACTGGACGGGAGAAAGCTTGATTATCCTATGTGGCTTTTTTCTTTTCCTTTTATCTCTTTTCCAAATAATACAAATAATATATCAATTTTTTTTTATCAATGAGATTTATTACAACATTATATTAATTTCTACACAAATTAAAAATAAAAAATCATTAATTACGTGGCAAGAAATAATTAAAATAATAATAAAATTAAAATAAATATTTTAATTCATTTTCTTTATTTGTATTCTTTTCCTTTATCTCTTTTCCTTTCTTTTAATTATTTTAATTCTAAATGTGACATATATTTTAATGATATAAAAAAGGTAAGTACATAATTAACATAAAATAGAAAATTTGATACAATTAGCAAAAATTAGTTAAACAAATGATATAAAAATTAAAAATTACGTGGTATGTGCTTGGGTTTCTTATGTCACAAAGTCCTTATGTGGCAACAAAATAATTTTTTAATGAATTTTCTTTATAATTTTTTTTTCTCAAACAAAAAAATAAAATAATAAAATCATTATGTGGTAAAAATAATAATTATAATACTAATAAAATTAAAATAAATATTTTAATTCATTTTTTCTTTTCCTTTCTTTTAATAATTATTTTATTTTAAAATTTAATTTTAAATAATACAAATAATATATCAAAATTTTAATATCAATTACAACATTACATTAATTTCAACAACAAAATAAAAAAAAAATATTAATTAAAACTTCTTTTTCCCCAATTTCCCTCTTCGTTCTTATCACATTCCTTTTTCCTATTCCTTCAATGCCCACTTGAAAAACCTAGCAACACCCAAACGAAAAACTCAGTTTTTTCTTGCTTATTCTCCCCGATTTTCTCTCTTTGGTTCACTCTCAGTCCGATGATGCTTCAGTAATGCAGGCTTTGAAAGAAGCCATTAACCCACCGACTTCACTCGGCTGGACGGACTCGAACCCCTGTAAATGGGAACACGTTTAGTGCTCCCCAAACAATCGGATTACTCGGATTCAAATCTGGAATCAACTTCTCAAGGGCTCAGATCCGACATCATGCCCACCTCCTCTCTCCTCCGACTTCTTCTCATATCTCTCTCTAACCTTTGCGAAGATCCGGTTCCCATTCTATGTTTACAGGCTTGATTTTGGTCAGAAAACAACCTGATCTGGCCGAGGCTTTGGCGGCGATTAGGGCTTTGGCTTCTGTTAATAGGTCCAGTGAGGCTACCACCATGATGGAGCTCGACATTGAGCTAAAAAAAGCTTCCGATTCTCTCAAGGTATCTAATGAATTTATATTCATTCCCAGTTTGAAATTAGTCAGACAATTCCCATGGTTTGTGTTTAGGTTTTCTCTGCTTTTGGGCCTGTCCTAAAGATTGCCATGTTTGATAAGATGGAGAAGTTACTCATTTCGTTTCAATAATAGCAAAAATTGCTTGTATCGTAGAGGTTTTATGTTTTAATTTTCCTTTTGTTGGCTTATGATTATTATTTAGTTATGGTGAACTGAGAATATAACATACCTTTCTTTGAAAGTGTGTGCAAGAGAATGAAAGTTGGTAATTTGAAAATACAACCCTTTAAGAGTGGATCTAGAACGATTATGTACGTGAATCTATAATTGTATATATCCATTTAATTCAAAAAATAAATATATTAATGGAAATGGGTGTTTCTGTTTGCATTACATATTTTTTTCCCCATGTATGTTTGTGTTTTATTTTAGAAACCATGTGTTAATGGGTTAATTTTGCTTTGATGATATGTTGAGTTTGGGATTGGTTTTTGTTTGTTTGTAATTAATTACAAGCATTTTGTAATTTTTACTTTTATTTCTTTTGAGAAGTTGGTAATTTATTAATTTACTTATTATTTTGTTCATTTGTTCATGTTGTTCTGCCATATGGACTTCTTGTTGTATACATCTGTTTAACTGATCTAATGGCCGTTTTCTAGTCTGTTCCCATTGTGGAATTATATATCAGTGTGGGTGTATCGCTTTGGTTGTATGTTCATAGTAATTTTGAAATTTAGAGATGTTTTTATGAAGATCCCTCTACTTTTCTATGTTTTTAGCTTTAACCTTGATAAGTCGAATCACTAACTCAGTCAACTGGTGAGGTTATGTTCAGGTTATTGCGGGTGGACACTTTGTCCCTTCTTCTTTCCATGGCCAACGTAACAGCACACTCTAATGGCCTTGTGGTTGACATGATTGGTGGTCTTCTTACGGGTGCAGTGGCAGAACGCTTGGGAGGTATTCCGATTGTTTTGTTGTTTAGACTTTAGAACCCTAAAACCTTACCTTTAAATCCTTTGTTGCAATGTTAATGTTATAGTTACCTAGACTATAAAATATGAACAGTTTTATCTGGTTTATGATATCTTGTACCAACCCTTGAGCCTAAATATAAGAAAACTATTTTTTTGTGTGGTTCCAATAAATAAATCCAAAAATGTATTTATGGTGCTAGTTGTGGATGTGACATATCTTCTGTAAACTATGACAGAAGTCCTTTTCTAAAGATTTTATGGTTGTGATGAGATATCATATGTTGAATGTCTATTTGGTTTGCTGCATTTTTTACTGTAGTGTTTTTATAAGCTATAGTTGATGATTTAGTGGAGAAAGGAGAAGGGCAATGCTTGGAGCCTTGGACTTCGTTTCATTAGACCATATTAATTTTTTTTGTTTTGCATGCCTCCTATCTTGTATATACTCCATATGGCCTTTAGTCACTGAATATGAACTGAAGCTGTATTGCTGAAATCTTGTGGCAACAGAGGAGCAGTGTTATCTAATATTGGTAACTCTTCAATCCTCTTAAACTGTGTAATATTAATGCTCTCATATGCATGGCTGTAGTTGTTTAACCCTACATGCAAGGCAGTTTTTTGTATTTTATTTTTGGTGCCACCAATTGATTTATGTCCTAATTGTTGAATGGTGTTACCTGTTTAGCAGGTATGGGTTATGTATGCAATACCTATCTTGGAGTTGCACCTTATCCTATTGATATAGTAAGGATGTTCAACTTCAGACATGAAATTTGCAAAAGGTAATTTTTCCTTCCAGCTTATTAATATTTTATTTTCAACTTTGAACTTGTTAGTATTACATGATTATTTTGCTTTTTTGGTAACTTCTAATTTCTGTTATTTTCTCTGGTACTGAGTACTGACTGATACATTTTTGGTCCAGAATTGTCCAGTCACCTCTCACTGACCTCACTGCTCAAACTGAAACTTCCTTGCAAACTGAAACCTTAATTGTGTGATGGTATTTAAGATTGTGTGATGTTTGTGGTTGTTGAATGTGATTAAATTTTGACTTGAGGTCAACCTATAATAATAATCTACAAGTCTTGTAACAAAAAATATGTTTATCACTATGCATACTGAAATTAATTCATGAAATGGCCGATTAAGATTCCAATTTTTTCTTGTTACAGAGCAATCATATAGTTGCACTGAAGGTTCTTTTTCTATTTGGATTTGTAACAAATGATATTGTGATTGCCTATTTGTCTTTTTCTGCTTATGAGAAATATGGTATACATTAGTACCACGTAGCAACTCTATTGTCTTTGTGTATTGATTTTGGCACTAAGTGCCTCTGGTGACCTATTTGCTTCATTTTCTTGACTTTGCTATTATTTTTAAATGTGTAGGAAGATTGCTTCTACGACCTGCCTTACAATACTGGGTATCAAATTTTCGTGCTATGTTTACGGAAGACAAGTGACGAAATTAGGAAGTGTACTCTCTCTATATATGTAGATATATACTTTTTGATTGAAGAACTGTGGTAGCTTTAGATGGTTATTTGTAAAGATAATGAATGATTATGTAGTGGATGATTTTATTAAGTTAATAATATTTTAGATTTTTTATTTTTGCCATTATTTGCTATGGGGACATTGAGCCAGCCAGGTACACAAAAAGTATGTCAAATTTTGATTTGGCAACAATATAATTCGTTACCAAAGCATTGAACAAGTTTTAATATAGCAACAATTTTTTTATACATTTAGCAACAAATTTTCGTTGTTAATGGCATTAAAAATATAATATTTGGCAACGAAAAAATTAGCTTAATAACAACGAAGAGGATATTGTTGTTAATACTAACATAAAAGGTAACATTTTTTATCGTTGCAAATCATATGAACTTTTGTTGTACATATAAAGAAACGAGAACATATAATATCGTCGTTAATCGAATACTTTCGTTGCTATTGAAAAATAACCAGCAACAAACATTTTCGTTGCTGATTCAGCATAATGTCGTTGCCAAATAATATAATCAGCAACGAAAATCGTTGCTAAAAAGTTTATATTTCGCAACGAAAGCAAACTTGGGCAACAATTTTCATAATTTCTTTATGACAAAAATGTCGTTGCAAAATGGTGTCAATTGCAACGAAAATGCATGGTCGTTGCAAAAAAATAGAGTTCATTTCGTTGCCAATTAGCAGGCTTTTGTAATGAAATAGGATTTTTAGCAACGAAATTTTAATTATTCTGCAACAATATATTTTGTTGCTAAAGGATCGATGTCTCTGTATGAAAGCCAAATTTTGTTGCAAAATGTATTACTTTTGGCAACGAAAAAAAAAACATTCGTTGCGGAACAATTAGCAACGCTCATTGCGCAACGAAAGACGCAACGACATTAAAGTCGTTGCCAAAACCCTTTTGTAACGAAATTTGGCACCTTTAGTAACGAAAATCGGTTGTTGCTGAAGCCCCATTTTTTTGTAGTGTTCCCTTCAATCTTCACTTTTCTTCTCGACGTCCATCTCTATATGGTAATCCTCTAAGAGTCCTTGTTCATCTTTAAAGGTTAGATATAAATCATTTATTTGCTCCAAATGTTATCTCCTATAAAATAAAATAAAATGTATTAGTTAAATAAAATAAGCATATAAAATAATAAATATGGGAATATTAAAATGTATTAATTACGTGTCTATTAAATACCCCCATACCTAGCTTTTGCTCGTCCTCGAGTAAAATAAATAAAAATAAAAATAAAAATAAAAATAAAAATAAAACAAAAATTACACTACCCTATTTTCGTAGGAAACACGATTTCACTTAGCATGTGCAACAAGCCTTTAAACCCCAATGTTACCCCAAGTGGACGAGTTGTGTCTCGTGAGGGTTTACAGTGAATATACCCACAAAATTCAAAAAAATAATTTTGAGTTTAATAAATTATAAAATTGAAAGAAAGCTTCTACATATCTATGGGCATTATACACAAGCAAGATTAAATTCAAAATCACACTTTTACTTTATCAAAAATACTCAATCTTTATTTTAGACACTATCCTTCATTAAATCAATTTCATGTGATGCATGTTGTGTATATGATGTAACTCTTAGTAGGAATTTTTACCATAAAAATCAAGCAAGCTCATTTTTTTTTCCTTTTTTCTTCTTTTTTTTATTTTTTTTCTATTTTTGATTCTTGACTTGTGCAATGTCTAATTTTCTTAGACTTTTCATAGTTACTCTTGTAGAGCGTTGGACCAATGACTCCCAAACCAGATGGCTTTAGGGCACTAGGTGTAGAGACACCCCTAAGGGCTTACTTACTCGAGTAACAAAGGTCACAAAATTAGACTAGTCAAGCTACTTTTATCCATCACACTTTTCAGCGTGAATATCGATGCTTCCCGAGGCTTGGATACCCAGTTATTCGTTTAATGGACATTGAAACAATTATTTATTTATTTTTTCTTTTTTTTCTCAATTATTTTTTCATTCTTTCTTTTTTTTTTTCTTGAAATTACTCGAATCATGGTTTATACCCCACAACTAAGAATTAGTGCAAACGTGAAGTGCAAAAATGCTTGTGAAATCAATTTTAATTCAGATGGTGTTTCGAATTAAGATTTTGTATCTTATCAAAAATTTCAGAGTTCTAAATCTTTCAATCTTACTCATGAGTTTTGCTCCACAAACACTTACTAGAATTATATCAATCCATAAAAAGTCAAACAAAATTTTAATTTATTTTCAATTTTTTAATGTTTTTTTTTGTTTTATTTTTTACTATATTTTCCTAAAAAGAAAAAAAATATCAAATATAACAATACAAACAAACTTCCCCCATACCTAAATCATGCATTGTCCTCAATGTGCAAATGAAAAATAGAGAACAAAGATATGAAAGAATTATACCTTGGACGATGAGGCAGAAACTGGATGACAATATTGTACAAAAAAAAAATATACGTACAAACTTACAAATACAAGTGCAGTGCTAGTCATGCTGAATCAGGTGGGACAACAAGGTATACCACCTCCTCCGGTTCGATCGACATTTCTAAAAAGGGTTTGAGTCGTTGACCATTCACTTTGAAAATTTTTCCACTCTTTGGATTTTCAATATCGACTGCCGAGTAAACTACCTTCACTACAAAAGGTCCATCCCATCTAGAACGCAATTTACCAGCAAATAAATGTAGCCTAGAATTATACAAGAGAACTTTTTGACCAGGTGAAAATGATTTTCTAAAAATTGATTATCATGAAACACTTTTGTTCTTTCCTTGTAAATTTTAGCATTTTCATAAGCATCATTCCTAATCTCATCTAACTCAGCTAATTGCAATTGTCTATAACTCCCACCAGTGGACATATCAAAATTTAATTGTTTTATGGCCCATAAAGCACGATGCTCAAGTTCAACAGGTAAGTGACAAGCTTTCCCAAACACAAGTCTATACGGTGACATTCCTAAATTAGTCTTAAAAGGCGATCACGGTAAGCCCACAACTATCGACAATTTTAGAGACCAATCTTTTCTATTAGAACTCACCATTTTTTTCCAAGATTTGTTTTATTTGCCTATTTGAGACTTCTACCTGACCACTTGTTTGAGGGTGATATGATGTTGCAAGCTTATGGGTGATGGAATACTTTTTTAGCAAGGATGAAAAAATTTGATTCAAGTAAATGTTTGCCTTGATCACTGATTATGGCCCTAGGGGTACCAAAGCGAGAGAAAATGTTCTCTTTCAAAAATTTGACAACAACCTTGTTGTCATTGGTCTTGGTTGGTATAACTTCTACCCATTTAGACACGTAATCCACCACAAGTAAAATGTATAAATTTCCAAAAGAATTTGGAAATGGGCCCATGAAATCGATTCCCCACACATCAAATAATTCAATGACCAGAATAGGTTCCATTGGCATCATATTCCTCCTAGTGATCTTCCCTAATTGTTGACACCTATTGCAATTGGCACAAAATGATGTGGAATCCTTGAATAGACTAGGCCAATAAAAATCACATTGGAGGACTTTGGCGGCTGTCTTTTTGCCTCCAAAATGTCCTCCACAAGCTTGGTCATGACAAAATGACAGAACACTTCTAAACTCGTGGTCGGGTACACACCTCCTAATGATTTGATTAGGACAATATTTGAACAAATATGGGTCATCCCAATAAAAGTGTTTAACTAGTGAAAGAAACTTGGATCGGTCTTGTTTGGACCAATGGGAAGGAATCTCACTGGTCACTAGGTAATTCACGACATCAGCAAACCAAGGTGTAGCAGATATGGAGAAAAACTGCTCATCTGGGAAAGATTCATTTAAGGGCAGGTCAGAGTTGGACTCCACTACTAAACGTGACAAATGATCAGCTACCACGTTTTCAAACCATTTTTTGTCTCGTATCTCTAGGTCAAATTCTTGGAGCAATAAGACCCAATGAATTAAACGGGCTTTTGAATCTTTTTTGGAAAGAAGATGTTTGAGAAAGCGGGAATGGTCGGGCAGTAAACAATTATTTTAGATCCAATAAGATAAGATCGAAACTTTTCTAGGGCAAAAACTACAGCTAGAAGTTCTTTTTCAGTAGTTGAATAGTTCAATTGTGCATCATTCAAAGTCCTAATAACATAGTTTATGACATGGGGAGTCTTGTTGATTCTTTACCCTAGAACAACACTAACTGCATAGTCAGATGCATCACACATTAATTCAAATGGTTGTCTCCAATCGGGTGATTTGATGATAGGAGCTGAAGTCAACTCCTTTTTGAGTTGTTCAAAGGATTAAAGACATTTTTCATTAAATTCAAATTTTGCATCTTTACCTAGAAGATTGGTCAAGGGTCTTGCTTTCTTACTAAAATCTTTAATGAATCGCTTATAAAAGCCTGTATGCCCTAGGAAAGAATAAATTTCTTTGACTGTCCTAGGTGGTGGAAGATTGGAAATGAGGTCGATTTTGGCTTTATCTACTTCAATTCCCTTTTTAGATATGATGTGACCAAGAACAATTCCTTTTTTTTTTTACCATGAAATGACATTTTTCCCAATTTAGGATTAAATTTATTTCCTTACATCTCCTTAGAACTAAGTCAAGGTGGTGAAGACACTCATGAAATGTAGACCCATATTGAAAAATCATCTATGAAATTTCTAGGAATTTCTCTACCATGTCAGAAAAAAATGCTCATCATGCATCTTTGAAAGATGGCAGGGGCACTACATAGTCCAAAGGGTAGACGACGATATACAAAGATTCCATAAGGACAAGTGAATGTGGTCTTTTCTTGGTCTTCTGGGGCTATGGGAATTTGAAAGTAGCCCGAGTAACCATCAAGGAAACAATAGTAAGCATGACCAACTAATCTTTCTAGAATTTAGTCTATGAAGGGTAAAGGAAAATGATCCTTTCTTGTGGCAGCATTGAGTTTTCTATAGTCTATACAAACCCTCCAACCAGATTGGACATGAGTGGGAACTAACTCATTAGGTTCATTTTGAACCACAGTTAAGCCAGACTTTTTAGGTACCACCTGAACAGGACTTACCCACGAGCTATCAGAAATGGGATAAATGATCCCGTTATCTAGACACTTAAGAATTTCTTTCTTAACAACCTCTTTTAGAACTGGGTTTAACCACCTTTGTGGGTCTCTCACAGGTTTAGCATCATCTATTAAGTGGATCCTATGTTGGACAATGGTTGGACTGATCCCCTTATTATCAGTTATACTCCATCCTATGGCCTTTTTTTTCTGTCAAGATGATCAATAACTCTTCCTCCCGTGTGTTTGTTAAATCAGAAGCAATGATCACAGGAAGAGTTTTGGAGGGACCTAAATAGGCATATTTAAGATTATCAGGTAGAGGTTTGAGTTCTAACTCTGGTGGACTCTTTTCAAGAGATTCTGAAGATTGCAAGAATGGCTCAGTCACGGGTTCCCATTTAGAGTAAGACATTGATGTTGATGACTAGCATTTCATTAACCTCATTTACATATTCTGTTTCATCCCAATTTTGACCAAAATGATTTAGACAAAAATTAAAAATTTGGTCTTCTCCCGTAAGTTTATTGTTAGACATTTCCTGAATCATGTTCATTTCAACGGGTTCGTCAGAAAAATCATTAGGTTGCTTTCCCACATTAAACACATTTAAATCAATTGTCATGTTCCCAAATGTCAATTTCATTAGTCCATTTCTATAATTGATTAACGCATTAAAAGTTGCTAGAAATGGTCTACCTAAAATGACGGGAATTTGACCCTTGGGATTAACAACAGGCTGGGTTTCAAGGACAACAAAATCAACAGGGAAGAAAAAATCACCAACCTTAATGAATACATCTTCAACTATTCCTTTTGGCACTTTAACGGAACGGTCAGCTAGTTGGAGTGTGACACTTGTCTTTTTCAACTCTCCTAAGCCTAAGGTTTCGTACACAGAAAATGGTAACAGGTTCACACTAGCTCCTAAATCAAGTAAAGCTTTTTCAATTAATGTGTCACCTATGATGCATGAAATAGTAGGACAACTGGGGTCCTTATACTTCACAGGGACTTGACATGACAAGATAGAACTAACATGGGCTGTTAGAAAATCTTTCTTAGGAACATGAGTGGTTCTTTTATGTGTGCACAAACATTTAGCATATGAGGGAACTTGTTGAATGGCATCTAGAAGAGGAATGTTAATTTTCACTTGTTTGAACACTTCTAGAATTTTGTCTAACTGGGCTGACTGCTTGTTTGAAATAAGTCTTTGAGGGAAAGGGGCTTTTGGTGAAGACTTTTTTAGTTGACTCATAAGGTGTGGTTGAATCATGTTTTGAAACATGCTTAGTGGATGGGCTTACTGACTCAGAGTTTGTGGGATTTTCAGGTTGGGTTAACTTTGAAGATGGATCATTAGATTCAATATTTAATTTTTTCTCTTCTTCATTATCAATGCTAGCATGATAGTTAAAATAATTTCCAGACCTTAAAGAGATTACAGAATTCACATGTTTGACTTGGTTGTTTTCAAGTGAATTAACATGATAAGGTTTTTGAGTAGGGACTATAAATTTTGGATTGGTCTCAGGTTGACTAGGTAGCTTACCCTTCTCTCTTTCACTAACTATAGTGGCCAATTGACTCATTTGGATTTCTAGGCGAGATAAGGCTTGGTTAGTGCTTTGCTGAGATTTTATTAAAGTTTCCACACTCTTTTCTAAGGTGCTAAGTCTCCTCTCACTTTCATTAGAAAAACCTGGTGGATATTGAGGTGCTGGATTTGAATTTTGGTACGGACCAAAATTTATCTTTTGGTAAGGTTGAAAAGATTGATTTAAAGACTGATTGACCTGATTTGAAGAGTTATTAGGGTAGGGTCCTTGGTTCCATGCAAAATTAGGATGATTTATCCAACCAGGATTATAAGTAGGTGAAAATGGGTCATTCCTAGGTCGTTGAAACATTGCATTGACTTGTTCATATTTTTCAAATTGGGGCACGACTCTAGGACATTCCTCAATCACATGGCTTGGTGAATTACACCTTAGACACAAAGGTGTTGGTGTTGAGACTTGGTTCACGTGTGTTTATCCCCTAATTTCTAAATCTTCAAGTCTTTTAAGTACACCAACCAACTTAACTTCAGTAGCAATTGAATTGTCAATTGTATGAACACCCCTAGATGAACTAGGTTTATCTGTCTCTCGGGTGGTTTCCCATTACATGGTTTTTTCTGCTAAGTCTTCTAAAAACTCCCATGCCTTTTCCTCATCATTATTCAAAAAATCCCTTTGACACATTGACTCTAACATTGTTTTAGTGGGATAGTCTAAACCTTCGTAAGTAATTTGACACGATCTCCATTTCTCAATTCCGTGGTGTGGGCACTGGGATAACAAATTTTTAAATCTATCAAAATATTTCCAAAATGACTCCTTTTCAAGTTGGCAAAATTGATGAATTGCAGTCCTAATTTTAGCAGTTTTATGATTTGGAAAATATTTTTTTAGAAATGTAACGACAAATCCCAACTAGGTTGATATGGAATTATTTGGTAGGCTATATAACCACTTTTTAACATTATCTTTTAAAGCAAATGTTATAATAGCCTAATTGAGTCATCAGACAATTGTTGAATTTTTATTAAGGTACAAATTTCCTCAAATTCCTGAATATATAAATATGCATCTTCTATCCCCGTAAACCTAGGTAACATATTTATAAAATGTGGCTTAAGTTCAAAATTATTACCAGTTACCGGTGGTAGACTAATACATGAAGGTTGGGCAGAGCGGGAAGGATAACATCGATCCCTTAGAGAAACAGTTTGGGTGACCTCCATTTTTCTTAAAGTGAGATCTTTTAAAGTGAAATCCGAAAAATCAAGTTTACTCACTAATCGGGATGTTTCGTCCCTAATCCACACTTTTTGCATACACTAGTTAGCAAATAATCAGATAAGCACAAAAAAAACAAAAATTAAAAAATTTTAAAAAATTACTTCTAAGGTTAACTTAAATAAAATCTAGACAGCTCCTAACTGTTCCAAGTTACACCACAAGGTCCACCAAATTCAAAATTAATCATACCACTAGCCAGGTAAGTGTAAGAAAGGTGGGAGTCTCTCCATAGATACGGTGACTAATTGAATAACCACACAATCTTTAGGCGTATACCTTTTGAACCACTTGCCTAGACACTAGTAGTTTGATTAATTTAAAATTCAGACTCCTCTTGGAGTTTCTTGTCCTAATTGAGCTCGAGAGTCCTAGGGGCCAACGTCTACTTAATTTTATTAGGTCATGGTCATGCAAAATGCAAATTGGGTTGTTTGTGGGCCAAGGAAGGGTGATGAAATTCCACATTATCTTGTTACAGGTTGTACCCTTAATGTTAGATTAAATATAAAAATGCACAAATAAAAAATAATATAAACAAATAAAGTGCCATAAAACTATGTGAATTAAGAAAGAAGGAGAAATTTTGACGTACCTCAATCCTCCAGCAATCACCACAGTTTATATTTAACAAAAAATAAAAAATAAAAACCTAACAGGATGTGCTCTACGTGAGTGAATGCATGAATGCGACAAATAAAAAAAATATTAAAAAAAACAAAAAAAACTAAACTACTATTTTTTTATATATAAAAAAAATAAAAATTGGAGATACGAAGTACCGAAGAAAGCGCAACAACAAAATTTTTATCTTTTCGCTCCTTCAATGCACTTCAATAATCCTGAAAAATAAAAAATATTTAAAAATAAAATAAAATTAGAGTTAAAAATAATTTGAATAAATAAAAATTAAGGAATAAAAAAATTATTTCTAGTCTCCGGCAACGGCGCCAAAAACTTGATGAGTTAAAAATACGTATTGCAAGTACACAACGTCTATTGTAGATTTGGCAAGTGCAGGTCGAACCACAAAGACTAGATCAATTCTTTAATATATCTTTAATTAATATTTTAGGCAAATTAGAAACAAAAATGGTGGAGAAGATTTATTAACTAAATTATGCAAACTATTAATTAATGATGAAAACTATTAATGAGAAAAGATACCTAGGAATTAGAATCCACCAAATATTAACATGATGAATAATTTCTTATTTCCTAAATCAATTTCCAAATTATTTTCCCTTTCCTTTAAAAATAATGATTCATATAATTAATATGGGCAAGCATAAGTTATGAAAAATTCACAGATTAACTATAACTTATCAAAACCTCTCAATCAATATAAAAATCATATGCAATTTATGCGGAGGAAAATATGAAGGTGAAAATAAGTAGGCATTAATTTTAGAACGGAAAGAAAATATTATTATGAAATAATTAGTTTCATCATAATCCTAGGTATTAGAAATTTAGCTAGCCATGGAATTAAAAATAAAAGCAAATAATATTAGTACTACTATTTGCATGAAATAAGAACAATAATTAAAAAAAAAATATTCTATTATATAAATAAAAGAAAGTTACAAATACTTCCTGACAGTAGTACCACACGTGATTGGAATAAGAGAAAAGACAAACTCTAACTATCTTACTCCCTTCTACACCAGTGAAAAACTATGAAAAAAAAAATAACACGTGCTCTTCTCTCTAAAACAAAAGGCCTATTTATAGGGAGAATATATTTGTGTCCTAATTTAGGTTCATTGAACTTGGAAAATTTTATTCCCTTCAATCTTCTCTTTCCTTCTTGACTTCCATCTCTATATGGTAATCCTCTAAGAGTCCTTGTTCATCTTTAAATGTTAGATATAAATCCTTTATTTGCTCCAAATGTTATCTCCTACAAAACAAAATAAAATGTATTAGTTAAATAAAATAAGCATATAAAATAATAAATATAAGAATATTAAAATGTATTAATTACGTGTCTATCAATGGGCGTGTAATAACCACGAATTTTAAGTCACTTTGTAAGTGTATTATTGATATTGTAAATTTTGTGTCATATAGTGATTATATATATATATATATATATACTTATTGATTATATGAATTGAATTAAAAAGGGAAGCCATATAACCTAATTATACATTAGGTGAGGTAATTAAATAACCTAAGGGTTATGGTATTAAATAAATATTAGTATTTAAAATGTATACTAACCTAAAAGGTTAATTTTATTCATCTCAATTGCTTATATTTTAAACCTAATTAAAGAAAACCTAATTAGGTTATAAGTTAAAGGGTCATGAGTAAGTATTTAAATACCAAAAGATGGGGATAGAAACCCTAAATACAATTAGAGTAAGAGAGATCAAAAGTAATGGACTATGTTACTTACATGACCCAAATAATTAATTAGGAAGCCCAAAGGAATTAAATTAAAGAACCAATCCCTAGCCCAATTATTTAAGGACATTTTAGGCATTTGATTAATCAAATTGGACAAAAAAAATAAATAAAGCAAAAATAGCTAGTTGATTTGATACTTAAGGTTCCATAAGTGGTAAACTAATCTCTTTTTATTTTAAGCTCTTACACAAAGTACATGAGTGTCAAGCTCCCATTAGTGGGAAATCCTAATCTAGATTACATGTAATCCTAAAAGATAAGATGATGGTTATTGCCTAGAGGGTAAAATAAGTATGGGGGATATTAGTGTATATATAGATTTTATATTTATACTAATATACTAATACCCTCATTTCATCTCATTTCATTTCCATTCCATCTCATTCTCTTCCAAGCTAAAACAGAAAAGAAAACAAGAGAGAGTGAGAGAGAGAGGGCCGAAATCTTGAGAGGAAAAGAGAAGAGAGATTTCATCATTCATGCACCCAAAATTCCTTAACTACTTTGGCAAGATAAGAAAGATTGCTAGAAAATCAAGGTAAAGATCTATCCTAGTTAATTCTTTCTTAGTTTATTTTATTTTCAAAGTTTTAGAGGGGTAATGTTCTAAGAATTAAGAACCCTTACATATTTATGTTTCATGTAAGGATCTAACCCTCTTGAGTGTTAGAATGAAGATCCAAAGGAAGAAAATGAACTAATGTTCATAAAGGGTGAAAAATCCTAGCTTTTTCTTCACTTGGATCCTTTATAACTTGAGATCTACACCTTCGATTTGTGATCCGTCAAAGGATGGTGCTAGATATGTAAGTTACCTAGTAAATCCAAGTGGTAGAACCCCAAACCACTGATTTTTCCGGCCATGGTGGATGGTGGAGCCAAAACAGTCCACTATAAAACAAAATTAGTGGACAGTTTCTGTCCACTTGCTACAAAGGGCCGTTTCATCAAATTTCTGCACCTTAAAAATTCTGGGAAAAATCAGGAAGGCACCATGATGAGTTATCTATATGTAGAAAAAAGAACGGGCACGTTTCGATGTATAGAATGGGAGGAATGATCTTTACCGTAAAGGATTCTTTAAAAAGAAAACCCGAATAATTCATTGTGTATGGTGAAAAACATCTGAAATTTTCTGAGAGAATTAGTATATATTATGAGAGCATGCCTCAAAATTTCAGAATTGTTTGGGCAAAACTCAATTTATTAAAAATGTAACAAGATCCTGGTGTTTTAGGAACTTTAAAAATAGTAAAACAAGTTCTAAAATTCCAGGAATATTTGGGAATCAGTATTGGGTCATACACTATCCAAATCCAGAAACGAAGAATTTTTTGAATCATTTTGGTATTTTTCCTAAAAAAAATATAATTATGAATAAAAGGAAATAAATAGTTAAATGATGTTATAAATAAGGAAAATGTGATTTTAATGCTTGGATACTCCTAATATATAATATTTTGACTAGTTGAGGGTATTTTGGTAATTTATAATAAGAAGTAGTATTTATGACCTTTTATGGGTATTAAATAAGTGGTTTAATAAATGGTGAACAATTAGAATAAATTGTTTATTTACCTAATAAATTATGAAAATGTTATTATAATATTAGAATCGATATTTTTAAATAAGTAAGAATATTTAAATTGAAATTTATTTAAAATATTATTAGAAGACTAATAATATTAGATTAAAACCATTATAAATGATTAAAATATTATTAAATGACTAATAATATTAGATTAAAATATTATTAAAAAATTAATAATATTAGATTAAAGTATTATTGGATGATTAAAATATTATTAAATAATTAATAATATTCAAATTAAATGTTATTAAAATATAATAACATTAGTAAATGAATAAAATATTATTAAATGATTAATAATATTAATACATGAATAAAATATTATTAAAAAGTTAATAATATTAGTAGCGAAAAAAAGTATTATTAGTTGATTAATAATACTAAGGAGTAAGTAAAATATTATTAAAAGTCATAATATTGGACGAGTTTAGGATAAGTTTACGTAATAGTAATATTATGATGGGATAATCATATTACTAAGAATTAATGTAATAACTAATATTTAACTATGTGACTAAATATTAGGTAATTTAATATAGAAACAATGATATATGATTTTGCTAATCGGAAGGTCAATTATAGGTCTTTTCAAGAAAGGTAGATAGACTATTAATCGGAATATATTTATTTTCATAGCGGTAGACTATAGACAAGACAAGTTCCCTAACTCAAACTCGAGTATTATTTTTCAAGCATGTTAGTGGATGATTATTGTTGATTATTCCACATCTATGATTATTATTGAATATTCACAATTATTGCAAGTTCCCTAACTCAAACTCGAGTATTATTTTTCAAGCATGTTAGTATATGATTATTGTTGATTATTTCACATCTATGATTATTATTGAATATTCGCAATTATTGCAAGTTCCCTAGGGAACTCAAATTTGAGTATTATTTTTCAAGCATGTTAGTGGATGATTATTGTTGATTATTCCACATCTATAATTAGTATTGAATATTCGCAATTATTGCAAATTCCTAACTAAAAAGTCGAGTACTATTTTTCAAGCATGTTAGTAGATGATTATTGTTGATTATTCCACATCTATGATTATTATTGAATATTCGCAATTATTGCAAGTTCCTATCTGAGACTTTACTTTTACGCAAGTACTTTATTTGAGTTCGAGTTTTAATTCTCAAGCACGCTTAAGTGGTTTAATTATGTAAAATTATTCCACATCATTGTTATTGATATTCGCACTGAGTGCATTTGAATTCGTACAATCTTTGACCTGTATCTTATTTAAAAGTTCTATAATCCATGAAATATGGAAATTTGATTCTGAACCCTTGTTCGGTCAGACAGTTGCATGAAAAACATTTATAAAAGCTATCTAGGCCATTTGATGGTACAGATTCTTAGACTGAAGTGAACACCCCTTATTATAGGGGAGTACCCCACGTATCTAATATAAGATACACACCATAAAGTTAAATGTTATGCATATACATAGTGTACGAGAGGCTGATCCCCTCGAGTATGTATTCTGAGCCAGTAACTAAGGGGTCAATTAGCTATTGATTCCCTTGAATGTTGTTCATAGTCTACTTGACTACTTGATACTCTAAAAGCACTTTTTGTCTCTTGCTTCTATTATTCAGATATTAAATTTTTCCAGATATTCATTTTATTCATGATATATATTATTCTTGTTGTACTTAAACTTGTTGAGAAAACTAGTTGCTCATCCTTGCTATATCATGAACATTATTGCAGTTAAACCTGAGACCTCAGGCAAAGGCAAAGGCAAGGGCAAGGAGAATATGAAGTAATAGACTTCTAGTAGCAGCACTTTTGTTTCATGCTAGTTACATTAACTGTTAATGTTAGTTGAACCCTAATTACTGTACTAGGGTATGTTTATAAGTTGTATTAAGGTTCAAACCTTGGGACTAATAACACCTTTTGAATGAACAACATATGCTTATTATATTCTGAATTTAGTTATTGTATGTTGTTTCGAGGTGGATGTTTGTATTGGATCGTGATGACCAGGTCCGGGTGTTTGAGACTCAAATTTAGGGGCGTCACAGGGTGTATGAAGCCAATATTCCTTTTAATGCTATCGACTATGATAACTTCAAGAGGTTTTGTTAGGCGGTTGGTCAATATGGCCCGGGTTACTAACCTCCAAGCTAATACCAACTAAGGGAGCCTTTATTGAAAGAGGAGGTAGATCGGACTAAGATGTCACTCAAAAAGAAAGAAGAAAAATGGTCTTTTAATGGTTGTTCTATCATGACCGATGCTTTGACCGATAGAAAAAGAAGAAGTATTATGAATTTATGTGTGAGTTGCAAAGAGGGCACAACTTTTCTTTCTTCTAAAGAAGATTCTGAGGAAGCACACACTAGAGAATATATTTTCAAATATGTTGATGTTTGCATTGAACAAGTTAGGCCACAAAATGTAGTGCAAGTTGTTACTGATAATGCTTCCAACACATGGTCGCGACAGACTTGTTAATGACGAAGAGGCCACATATGTTTTGGACTTCTTGTGCCACTCACACTTTGAACCTCATGCTTGAAGGAATTGGTAAGCTACCAAAGTTTAAGGGAGTGATTGTGGAAGCAAAAGCCTTTACTATCTTTATTTATGCACATCATAAGACATCGGCATTAATGAGGAAGCATACAAAAAAGAGAGACATAGTGAGGTCGGGCACTACTAGATTTGCAACTTCTTTCTTGACTTTACAAAGTTTGATGGAAAAAAGAGAAGTTGAGGTATATGTTTACTAGTAGTCAATGGGATCAATGCAAATGGTTGAAAAATATTAAGGCAAAAATGATGTATGCTACCGTCTTGAGTTTGAGTTTTTGGAATGGACTAACACTATTCTTGAAAGTGTTTGCTCCATTGGTAAAGGTGTTTTGCCTTATTGATGGAGACCGAAAGCCATCAATGGGTTTTTTATTTGGAGAACTCAAAAAAATAAAGGAATAGATCAAAGAGGAATTCAAAAATAATGAGACTAACTATCATCCTATTCTCGAGATTATCGATGCTTAAGCCACAGGCCGGCTTGATAGTCCATTGCATTTGACGGCCTATCTACCCTTATTACTTCTTTAAAGATCCTAACATACAAAGTGATCCATTTTTCATGGATGCGATGTTTACTTGTGTTGAGAAGTTCTTTCCCGATGACTTTGATATGTAAAGTCTTGTCATAAATACGGAGTTGTTGAAGTATAAGAAAAAAGAGAGTGGGTTTGGAAGACCTTTAGCGGCGGTGGGATGTGCAACAAATGATGATAATTATGATCCTGGTATAAATATTTATTGTTTAATCTTTCTTTATTATTTAATACTTGTTAAAATATTTGTTACTAATTTTTATTCTTTAATGACTAGTTGGATGGTGGTCCAATTACGACAATAGTACACCCAACTTGCAAAGGATGGCAACAAGGATTCTTTCGTTGACTACTAGTTCATCCGGGTGTGAGAGAAATTGGAGTACTTTTGAGGGGGTAAGTATCAACTATCAAGTATATAGTAACTACTAACTAGTAAGTGGTTGTGGTTTATTAAGTAAAATCTAATATAAATATATAATTTGTTGATTTTTTTTAATTATTTTTTGTAGATTCATACAAAGAAAAGGAATGCACTAGACACAACAAGGTTGAACAATCTAATTTATGTCTAATTTAATGCAATGCTTAACAACAAAAGCAATGGGAGAAAGAGAGGAAGATTGACGTGCTACTAGCAAGTGATGTTTCAAAAGTGCAAGGATGGATTGTTAAAGGTGGTGATGATGAAGTTGAGGGTTGTTCGAGCCTTACTTAGGAGGCGGTTGGTGAAGCATCCGGAGCGGATAGAGTGCTAGAGCTAGGAGAAGTAGTAGAAATGTTGAAGTAAGAGAACTACATTAAAAAGATTTTAAACATAAGAAATATTGGGCTTCATTGCTCACCTCTTACAATATTACGTCGTGGGTCAAATCCAGGATAAACATAAGATAATTAGTTTAACTTTTGGTATAATATTATGATACGACTTTGTTGGACTTTGATTTAGAAAAGCTGTAGTACCTCCGTTAATATTATTTTAGGCTCAAGAATTTTGCTTATTCAATTAAATTTTATTGAGCTTTTTTGATAGTTACATTATTTATTTGGTTTTGTAATTGTTTTGAGTTGTGTAATTGGATTTTAGTTTCCTTGTAGACCTTTGGGCTTGCGGCGTGTAACACTTTGAGCCTGTAGTGAGTTTGAGGTGTTATAGATAGCCACCCATGCTTTCCATATATCCATCTCTAAACTTTCAAAAAGTATCAAAATCGCCCTTATAGTTCGCCGCTTCTGATTTCTAGCTAATGGTCTTCACCTTCTCCAATCTCAACTCCATCTCCAATGCCAGTAGAATGATTGGTGTGTTCCTCCGCCAGTTGTAAAATCTATTTTTCAATTTTCTACTTCAAAACCCCAGGTTTTTTCTGCAAATAACAATATATTTTCGAAATCAAATTCAAAATCTCAAGGTTTCCCCCATAAGTTTATCACTGAAGAACTGAAAATTTTATGGTACAATAGGTTGAGTTGATTAGATTTTCATTGAAATTGTTTGGATCAAGATTGTTGGCTCAATTTGGGGATTTTTTTTGTGAAGTGAAGTCGTAGAAGCTTATTATTTTTTGTTGAGAAATCAAGCACATAAAATACTAAGATAAACACGCACACTTTTCTATATGAGATAAAATAATGACACAAGAATTTATGTGAAAACCCAACTGGAAAAAAACACAAGAAGAGATCTCAGAGATCCATTATAAAATATTTAAGAGTACAAGTCTTACTATTTAAGAAATTAAAATCACTGTTTAATTTCTCTCTAATGTGATGACTCAAATTTTGAAATTATTAAATAAGAATTTAATAAATAAAATTATTATTATGAAATGTATATATTACGGATTATGTGGTTTGGTCGGAAGAAATAATATATATATATATATATATATATATATGAGATTTAATAGTTGGTTAATTTAAATTGAGTTGGAAATTATATTATTAAATAATATATTTTGATTATTAAGCCTTAGAAATGGAATTGTTATGAGTTAACCTCACAAATAAAGTGATTAATTCACTTAATTTAAATAATAAATTAATGTAAATATAATTGTTTTAATAAAGTGGGAAGATAATAAATTACATGTAAGAGTAATACGTTTACGTAATGACTTAATATATTATATTTAGCCAAGTGAATGTAAATTGAGTATGAGAATAAGAAGAAAACCAATATATCTACAAATATATATTGATTAGAGATTAATCTATTAAATTAATATTTAAATTGAGATTAAAAGTGTAGATTAAATAAATTGTCTTGTGACAATTTGTGACGCCCCCAAAAATAGGTATACATTACCTATTCTGAGTCGCCAAATACATGGTACATAATACAAATACAATCTTTAATATACAACAAGAGAGCTGTGAGTTTTAATACAAATATTGTCATCTAGACAATATCCACTCTCAGAATAAGTCCTCATTACATTTATTGTCACACTATTTAACAGAATAGTGAGGACTACTAATACTATGATCTGGACCGTCACTCCGTTTTCTGACTAGTCCCGGCTACGTTTTCATTTCGTGAAGAGAACAGTGAAAAAAAGGGTGAGCTCAACTAGCCCGGTAAGAAATATTATGACTAAGATAATGTAGAATAAATTATCATTAGTCTTCAACAGTGTTAAACTGATAAAATAAAATAGACATCAAGTTTAACTGCAGTGAAACATGCAATCCATTAAAAGAGTCAAGTAGAGAATAAAATCTACTATCTTTTATGATTTAAAATTTTTTCATCACTTTTATCGCTGGGACTCAAACAATAAATAACCCACATCATCCCCGCACTTTACTGACTAAGGATATTCATTAAGATCACAACCACAAATTATCCATGCACTACGGGCCAAGGATATTCGTGTATTTATCGATGGTCATGATCATGCCAACAATCGTCCATCAATGCACTACGGGCCAATGAGGAATTTTACCACATCATTTGTAACATTACTAATTATGATTATACCGAATAATCCTTGGTCATAATCATACCAAGTCCATCTATGCACCATTCTGAATACCACAGATGACTTTCAATAAAATATAAACATGAGGATGATGACAATGATATAAGAATTCAATAAAACAAGTTCAAGAATTAATTTATCCAGAACTAATAACGTCCAAATTGTCAACATGATACTTCTTTGTAGAGTAAAATTCAAGAATGCTCGGAAGAATATTTTCATGAAAAGATCTGGATGAAGTGCAAATATCAAGGATATTCCGCTAATTTCATGGAGTATAGAAGTCAAAACTTTAACCAACTAAGTATAATAAAGAATGGAATATCAAAAGAAATCACCATGCATGCGGTATTGCAGAGGCATGTGTTATTCCAATGTAATAATAAATAACGGAACCGGTCCCAAGTAAAAAGCATGCATGATGTGATATTCTAATGTAATAATAAAGATTTTAACCAGTCCGACGTAAAACGCATGCATGTGATATTCCAACGTAATAATAAAGATTTTAACCAAGTCCGGCGTAAAAGCATAGTATGGGATATTCCAATGTAATAATAAAGAATGGAATAACAACATAATTTCACCATGTATGCGGTACTTGGCATAGATAGGTTATTCCAGGAGAATAATAAATAATGGAATAACAGAAGAATTTCACCAAGAATAGGGTAGATCGGCAGATATAAAGTTATTCCAATGTAATAATAAAGAATGGAATAATGAAGTTCTCTTCATGAATATGAAAAAAATAATACCCTTACCTTATAGAAAAAAAGCGATATAGAAGTAGTGCGATGGCGAGAATACTTTTCTTCTTTCTCTCTATAGTTTCTCTCTCTAGAGTTTCAGTGAATTCGTAAGAAATAATGAAGGAATGAGCTTCTATTTATAGAAGAATGGACTGCATAGTAACTAATTCATGAACGGTCCAAATTGAGTTACTTTTAATCGGACGGTCCAGATTTAAAACAAAATCTTTTAAATAAAATATAATATATTCTATTTATTATCTAATAAAACGAATAACTTTATAAAAGTATCCTTTTTTATATAAATAGATTTTACTATGCAAAACACTATGCAGGCACTATGCAATACTATGCATAATAAAATATAATATATTCTATTTATAGAATAACTTTATAAAAGTATTCTTTTTTATATAAAAAGCTTTTCCGCTTTTATTACATTAATAATACTAATAAAACAAAACTTATATATATATATATATATATATATATATATATATAATCAATCAATAATTGAATCAAATAATGTGAGATACTATGCAACAATTACTGTAGCAATAATTGAACAAAACTGAGTGATTTCTCACGTAAGCATCAATAATTAATACCGTATGCTACTATGCAACCACACGTTTTACTGTACTTTTACTACCGAGTAGTTCAACAGTATTAACGGTAAAACTTCTGCCGTTATTTTCATAAAAATATTTTTGTCATTTTCTCAATCCGACAATAATTCCGTTGTGGGGTCCACCAATGATTGTGCCGTCGTACGAATATTCCCCGACACAAAGAATATTCCCCGACCAATCAAATATAATATAAAAACTTGCATACTTTGCAAAATTTATAAATATTACCTACAACTATAACATTATATTAAATCCACACCATAATATTCAAAAAAAAAAATTCGAGAAATTTAAATCTTTATTCATAAAAATTGAGATTTTACACAATTTATAGAAGGAAGGGAATTGGTTGATTATACATAAGAGTTGTATAATATATTAAAATAATTAGAGGAATAAAGTATCCAAAATATGTGGAAGTTAAATGTACAATTTAATTTCATAGTAAACTCAAGGTACTAGTTTGTAATTGGTTAAATGGGTAGATAAGTGGGATAATATAATTATCAGTATTTTGAGATGAGGGTTTGGCTAAATTATTTAGTAATATAGTTAAAGTGGGACACTTAGAGAAGAAGAGGATATATTATATAGTATGAAATAACATAGAAATGAATTAAGGAAGCTTATTTGGGGGTTTGTCAAACAAGGCATAGTGGCCCTTGGTATTTTAAACTGATGACACCTTTTTAACTGAAGACCCACGTAAAAACACGTTATGTTCTCTTTAGTTTATTTGACTTACATTTATTATTTCTAAGAGAGGAAAAAAGAATTTGAGAGAGACATATTCTCTGAGAAATTGAAAAAGAGGTGATTGTGAGAATCAAAGAAGGGAGAGGAAGGATAATCAAGTCATTCTCATCATCTAATTAAACTTAAGGAGAAATCAAAAGGTAATAATATAGCCCTAGTTCTTAGTTATGTTTTATCAAAACTTCTTCTCTTTAATTGGTTGTGGTGCATGATTTGTGTAAGGAATTGGTTTATAAAAATTAGCGGGTATGTGTAATCTCTTAATTAACATTTAAAAACATTTTTTTGGTAAACAAGTCCATGGAAACATGTTTTAGAATGAAGAAATTAAGTTTTATTGATATATATATATATATATATATATATATACAGTAGGGCTTGTTTTGGAATCAAAATTTATGATGAAGTCGTGATATAATCTGAAATTGATGATATATGTTGTTAGTATGTTGAATTACGAAAACAATGAAATTTGAATGAATCTAAATGGTTAAGAAACGAATTAAGTGGTGTTCGATTTACGCTAGAGATGTAAAATGTGAAATAGAGTATGAACATTGGAATTGAATCTTATAAATTGGTGGTTTGAAGTGATTATGTGTAGAATGGTTAAATACTTGTTGGGTTGAGATTTTATGAAGTTTATATCATTTGGGTAAGCTTAAATTACTGATTTTATGTGGTTTTAGGAGTTTGGTTCGCAACAGGTCATGTGAACTTCTTTGTAGATTTTGGTTACGCTAATCAAGCAATTGTAGTTCTTGTGCCACCGGGTCAATTAGTCAATCGTTTCATTAGCACCACAACTGTGTCGATAGCTGCTAAATAAAGCAGAAACACCAATTGCGCCAAATCCCCAAAGCCAAGCACATCCAGGAAGGTTTATGAGTATGGTTAGGGAAAATTGATAATATTTCATTTTACTTAATATTAAACACTTAATGTGGTATAATGAGAAACGTAAACGGCTTAACTTATTGTTAAGTAACGAATTAAAATTAGGATTGTAAAGCATAAGATGAATGTAATTTAATATTTTATATTTAATGTTATTCACGTAAGGTGATATAGTGGAGAACTTTAAAGAACTTAACTAAATGTTAAATTAAGATTAAAAGATGTAATTTAGAAGCATGATGTGAAGGTTCCTAATTAAATCCAAATGAACCTAATACATATCATATGTGTTGTAAAGAAAAACAAACTTTAACAATTTGAATGAATGTTAAGCGTCGATTATAGAGATTTGTAAAGGGACTTAAGACGAAGGTTAATTTAATGACTTAACTAAATGTTAAATGTCAAACAAAGAGAAGTATGAAGGAAAATAAGATAAAGGTTTATTTAATTAACCTTAATTAAGTTTATTGAATATTAAACTCATAATATAGGGTCATGATAAACCTTAAACACTTGATTGAGCATCGAGTGACGATTAGAAGGAAATATATTGAAGTGAAAGATCAAAATTATAAGTCAATGTAATCTAATTGATTTCATTGTATATGTAGCTGATGCTTGTATATATGACCTTTTGGACTGATGGAGGATAAACGCAAAGCAATTAAGAAGTAGTTGGTAATCAAAAAACTAGGCAAGTCTTTTAGTTCCTATTTGCTATGTGTACTTGATGATGAATTATTTTAATCTGTATTGCAAAGATATTACATATATTGTGAGCATGAAATGTTAAAGTCAATTTATGACTACATTGATTGAGAAAAGAATGATGATTGAGTAAAGAACTCAATCTTTATACTTTTTATGTGAACTGAAGCATGTATGATATGTTAGCCTAATGATTATGTTGTATAATCTGAGCATGTTACTTACGTGCTACATGATGCATGAAAGCTGGTAGATTTGCTGGGCTGTCAAGCTCAATCTTGCAAATAACCATTTTTGCAGATTAAGAATTCAAGGTAACGTTATGTGCTACTTAAATGACATGAATCAAAAGTAATGCATGAAGATTTAAATACTTTAGCTGAGTTGATATTATTTTGAACAATGTTTAAGGTTCCAAATGATGTATTTGATAAATCACAAAGATTATGTAATGATAAGCTGTAAAGTTTGAGTTATCTGATATGTAAAGATTATCGGGTTGAAATGTAAGATTTTATAAAATTACTCTATTGAAGGGAATCATAGAATAGATATAATTCAAATATATGTATATGATAAAGGTTATGATTAGAGAAATATAGATAAAAAAGACAGAAAAATTTGAAATTATTCCGCATTTTATTAAGTTAAGCATCGAATGTTGATGTAAAATTGGTAGTTAGACGTATTGTTAACGACTGAAGACGAGAGATGAATTGTATGAATTTTGGGGTTGTTACAGTTGGTATCAGAGCTGTAGGTTATAAACCTTAAGTAAGGGTAGACATGGCAAAAGTAGTCGGCTAGAAGTGGTAAGACAAAATTTGAAATGAAAATGGCCCAGTTTTTCTTGGGCTAAAATTGTGAGGCCCGTGTGGCATGGTTGAGCTAAGTTTTGAGCCAACCACCAAACTTCTTTCTTTCTTTCTTTTTTTGTAAAGTCATGCTACAAAATTTATCAATTTAACTCAAAGTAAAAGAATAAAGACCATATAGTTCTACTTCGCTTGAGCTTTTAACAGCTGATGATAAGTATATTTGGTGACAAGTAGATAACAACAATCAAGATGAATAATAAAAATACAAGCAGTTTAAAAATAAAAATATATTACTTTGTTTTTCCTCAGAAGTAGGGGAAAGGTTGGAAATATATTTTTTATTATATTTAAATTAAATAATTTAGGCACTTCGTATGTCCATGCCCAAATCAGTAATATTATTATAACATCTGATCGATAAAAAGAGTTATTTTAATTTTTTAAAATAAATATATGATATGATTAAATTTAGGATTAAAATAAATGTATTTAATTTTAATCAATATGGAGTACTGTGAATGTAGTAAAACTGTGACGCCCCCAAAACAGGTATACATCACCTATTTTGAGTCGCCAAGTACATGGTACAGAATACAAATACAACCTTAAATATACAACATGAAATGTGTGAGTTTTAATACAAATATTGTCTTCTGGCAAGATTCAAACTCAAAATAAGTCCTCAATACATTTATTATTGCACTATTTCATAGAATAGTGAGGACTACTAATGCTATCATCTGGACCGTCACTCCGTTCCCCAACTAGTCCCTGCTACGTTCTCATTTCTTGAAGAGAACAATGAAAGCGAAAGGGTGAGCTCAACTAGCCCAGTAAGAAATATTATGACTAAGATAATGCAGAATAAATTATCGTTAGCCTTCAACAGTGTTAAACTGATACAATATAACAAACATCAAGTTTAACTACAGCGGAACAAGCAATCCATTAGTAAAATCTACTATCTTCTATGATTTAAAAGGTTTTTCATCACTTTTATCGCTAAGACTCAGCTTAATAAATAATCCACATCATCAAATCATCCCTGCACAACAGGGCAAGGATATTGTTTAGTATCACGACCATGAATTATCCATGTACAACGGGCCAAAGATAATCGTGTTTTCATCAACGGTCCTGATCATGCCATAAAACAATTCATCTTTGCACCCTTGGCCGAAGAGAATCCATAGCCATAATCATACCAAAAACTGTCCATCAATGCACTACGGGCCAATGAGGACTTTTTCCACATCATTTGTAACATTACGGTCATTATTATACCGAATAATCCCTGGTCATAATCATACCAAGTTCATCTATGCACTACAGGCCACATATGACTTTCAACATAATATAAGCATGAGGATGATGACAATTCAATAAAACAAGTTCAAGAATAAATTTTAAAGATTTACAAATGAATTTATCCAGGAACCAATAACGTCTAAATTGTCAACATGATACTACTTTGTGGAGTAAAATTCAAGAATGCTCAGAAGAATATTTCCATGAAAAGATACTGGATGAAGAGCAAATATCCAGGATATTCTACTAATTTCATAGAGTATAGAAGCCAAAACTTTAACCAACTTAGTATAATAGAATATATGAAACTACAAATGGATTTTCGCCCGCCATGCGATAATCCACGTAGATAGATCATTTCTACAAGTTAATAAGGAATGAATACAAAGAGTCATTCACCATGCATGCGGTAATCCATATAGACAGGTTATTCCAACAGAGTAATAAAGAATAGAATAACAGAAGAATTCACTAGGCATGCGATAGACTGCACAGACAGGTTATTCCCAACAAAATAATAAAGAATGGAACCAGGTCATGCGTAATCCGCACAGACAGGATGTTCCAACAGAATAATAAAGAATGGAATAACAGAAGAATTTCACCATATATGCGGTACTTTGGATAGACAGGTTATTCCAACATAATAATAAAGAATGGAATAACAGAAGAATTTTACCATGTATGCGGTACTTCGCATAGACAGGTTATTCCAACATAATAATAAGGAATGGAATAACAATAGCTCTCTTCATGAATACGAAAGAAATAATACCCCTTACCTTAGAAAGAAAAGTATTCCGACTGGTAGGGCGAGGATATTCTTGAAGAAAACTTGCACTATTTTCTACGCTCAAAGCTTTCTTAAACTCTAAAGAAATACGCTCAAGATTATAGAAGAAGAATTCTCTGAATTTCTGGTGTGTTTTCAATTCTAACTAAGCATCCTATTTATAGGAGAATGGAAAGGATACTATGCAATAAAATATAATATATTCTATTTATAATATATATATATATATATATATATTTATATTTTATTTAAAATCTAATAAAACAAATAACTTTATAAAAGTATTACATTTTATATAAAAAGATTTTACTATCAAACACTATGCATAATAAAATATAATATATTCTTCATTTATAATCTAATAAAATAAATAACTTTATAAAAGTATTCTATTTTATATAAAAGATTTTACTATGCAAACACTATATGCAATTATGTAAGCACTATGCATAATAAAATATATTATATTCTATTTATAATCAAATAAAACAAAACTTTATAAAAAGTATTACATTTTATTACATTTATAATAATAATAAAATAAAATTCATCATCATTATTATAATTCACACTATTAATCGACTGTGTCGTTCCTAAGAAAGAGGGGCTTTCAATAAGGATTTCTCTCTGTTAGCGCAATTAGGTGACCAAACCTCTCGATGTAACTTCCGGACATCGTTAATATTACAAATAATAATATTAATAACTTTTTATCTCAATTATTGATTTAATAATATATAAAATATCGACAATAATTGAATCAAATAACGTGAGATACTATGTCAACAATTCATCAGTAGCAATAATTAAACAAAACCGAATGACTTCTCACGTAAGCATCAATAAATCAATCAATACCGGTATGTTACTATGCAACCACATTATTCATCAGACTTTTAACACCGGTGTTTTAACGATTAACAGGTAAAACTTCATAGTTATTTTCATAAAATATTTTTGTCATTTTCTTAATCCGAAAATAATTCCGTTGTGGGGTCCACCAATGATTGTGTCGTTGTACGAATATTCCCTGCTAAAACGAATATTCCCCGACCAATCGAATATAATACAACAACTTGCATATTTTGCAAAATTTATAAATATTACCCACAACTATAACATTATATCAAATCCACACCATAATATTAAAAAAAATATTTTGAGAAATTTAAATCTTTATTCATAAAATTTGGGGTCTCACAAAAACTATCTAAAATTTCTATTAATCTCAAAATTTCTATTATTTAGAGTTAAATAAATACATTTTCCAATATAATTTTTAAAGTTAAATGGAGAATCTTTTTATAAATGATATTGATGTTTGAGAAACTTATGTATTGGATAAAATTAAATTTTAAATAATTTAAATTGATTATTTTTAGTTATGATTCAAATTTAACTCATTTAAAAAGACAAACAAATTAAAACTAGAGATTGTACATTTTGTTTAAACGGTTGTCTTGTTTTTTGTACTTTTATTTAGACGTATGTTAAAACAAGTAGCTATTGTAGTTTAGTTAGATTGAACTCTTATTTAATAACTTGGAGTTCTTGTGTTCAACCATCATAAGTAGCATTGTTTTTATTTTTTTTAAAAAATAATTCACGGGCGAGTCGAGCCACCCGCGGGCCGGGCCAAAATGGCCCAACTTTACGTGGGCTGCAATAATAAAGCCCATAGACCATTTTTTGCGGGCGGGCCCGGGCCTCTTTTGCCAGGTCTAGGTAAGGGTACCTTAGGCTATAACCTTAGAGAAGGAAGGTGAAGGTGATAAAAGATAAACTCAGATAGAGTTTGAACAATAAGAGATAAATTTAGGAGATGTATAAAGAATAAATTATGAAGAATCTTGAAGTATCTGAAAGATGAGAATCAGGAGTTACCTGACTCCCGTAATAAATATGTTAAGTGATAATAATTAGATGATTTCTGCAAGATGATGACGATAAAACAATAAGAATGAACTCAAATAGAGTTTCGTTGATGATAAATTCAGAGAATGCATATGAAACAAGTTAAGATAATGTGTGTAGGTTCAAAGAAGAACCTGAAGAGCCAAATAATCAAGGAACACCTGAGTTATATAATCATAGGACGACATAATTAAATAGGAAAGAATGAGGATCGTAAAACCAAAATGATCATAAAATAAGAAAAGAATCATAGGGGAGATTACTGTAGAATAAGATCACGACGTGATCTGTTTGAGTTATAAATGACAGATGATCTGTAATGATTGAATAGTTATAGTTTGATGTTATAAGAGAAGGTACTATGATATAGTATGAGATAAAATCACGAGGAGTTATAAGTGATGAAATACAAAAAATTTGTATTGAGCAAAGAGTAAGTTAGGAGCAAAATAGAATTGGTTGGGATTTCAATTAAGGACTCATGTGATGGCTGAGTTATACAAATGTTGGGTAAAATCTAGTTATGCACAACACACAAGTATACGTGGTCAACAAGTAATAAAGTGTAAGTAGAGTATCGTTCCCATAGAGAAAATAACTGAAATTTAATCTAACAACTACCAATTTTATATTATCTCAATTTTATTAAACGAATAATTCATTGTACAAATTTATGAAAACTATTAATTAACTAAAACTAACTAATTACCACAAGATTTAATCAAGAACTAGAGATTTAAGCCTACAACTTCACTTAATGCTTCACTTAGATCAACACACTTCCTTTTAATTTAAATTAACTATTCCAGATTATTAATCAAGAACACAATGTTAGATATAACCACCTCTCAATGCATTATATACATATCAACTTAAATCCACAATTGATAGAATTAAAAAGAACACCCTAATTAACTAATCCACTATATCTCTATGTGAATTATAATTAAAGAGGGTTTAAGCACAAGTTATCATCCGATTACATGCAATGCATAGGTATATCTCTATCCTAAGCATAAATTATGAATTTTGCAATCAAAGAAAAATCACAATCACACGCTACTATAATCAGGTCTTAACCTATATTCCATCTCTCGATTTTATATAAGTTATCAGATAATTATTGATCAGGCAATTATATAATTTAAGTATAGAATATAGTAGACAACCATGAAAATACTCTCAATGAATTACTATAGAAGCATGTCAATCCTCGTTACACAATAAGATCCATTGTAAACTTAAATAGGAAAATTAGTTCATCATCAATGAAGTAACACCCAAAATCCACAAGGAATTGAGCATATTAAATTACAAGATAGAAGATGAATAAAGAGAATTAAAACTGATAAGTATTTTGATGTTCTTCTCTAAGTTCGTCTTCAATTCTTCACGCTAATCTCCTCGCTTCAATTGTCCAATACCTGAGCAAAACTAACGTTTGATTAATTATGTTCTTCTCCCTTTTCTGCCCTTCAAATTGCCTATATGTTTCTAATCGTGCTCCAAAACTACCCCCAAAAGAACTGCAATATCCTAACAGCAACATGAAACTCCAACTTAAAATTCGACACCCCCGCCCCGGCGGCATATTTAGGCCTGGGAACTGCCTCCCCGGTGGCATGCCTTTCATGCAGAATTACCATTTTGCTCTTTAAGCTCCTATTTCCTTCTTTGCAATCCCAACATGTTCCTAAAATGAACAAATACAAAAACACATTAAACCATACTAAAAACATTTAAGATAGCAATGATTAAAGCTTGAAAATTAATTGATTCGTAGGTATGAAACCCACTCATCAAATACCCCCAAACTTAAAACTTTGATTGTCCTCAAGCAATCACAATGCAATGCAACTAACTACATGCCTACGAATCCAGCTATCAGATAGTACAAAGTTCACTATTATGCCTCACAGAAATCACAATAGAAGAGAACGAGAATCTAACTAAGAACATATCAGCAATTCATAACAGCTTACAAATCATCGCATTTTCTAACTGATGTAGTGTGTATGTGTGTGCTCAACAACTATGGAAACCGACTATAGATCAAATATATCACATAATACGTTTCTTAGAGGAATAATCATAGTTTCAACTTAAGAAGTTGTGTAAACAAGCTAAGCTCAACCAAAAATATGCAATTACCAAGTTAGAAGTTATATGGGATATTATTGCTACCTTTATTCAATTACGGGGGCATTTTGCTCTATTTCCTGTATTTCTACTTACACATGACTATACAATGTCTAGTCCTCTTAGGATTTTCAGTGCTGCCCATTTAGCGAGCTTTCGACCAACGTCTCTCAAGCCAGTGCGGCTTAAGAGTATATTGTGTGTAAAGACATCCCCAGTATGTGTTTTACTCGAGTGACAAAGGCTCTGAAACTAAACTAGTCACGGTGTTTGTTCATATTTTTTTCTTTAACTACCAATTTTTTTGTTTTTTTATAATATATAGATCTCATATCTTCCCCTAACTAAGTCTTTGCATAATCCTAGCCTTCACCACTAGTTCATTCATTTTCTTTCATTAAGCTCGTAATTTCCCTCGAGAAGTTAATTATGTGACTATTTCAACTAAGTCAGTCAACATGGTCAACATACTATGATATCTAGTTACATCAATTTCAAACAGGAAAAGATTTATAGCATGCCATGAAATTTCATCAATGCCTTAATTATCAAAACTGCACAATAACTATGTAATCCCAATCTCATCATCGGCCAAGTTATCTTCATACGTACTGACTAGCCAGAATCATGCAATATGAACTATCTACATGCAATAAATATGATGAACTAACATATTTTTGGATTTTCATTTTTTTTTATAATAATAAGCAATTACACGAAAACAAAAATAAAGCTAACATGCAACTATATACATCAACTATGCAATAGAAACTACTATAAAACTAATATGCAGACTACTAATATGCACTCTACAGACCCACCCCTAAACTTAAAATAAATAATGTCCTCATTATACGTAATAAAAAGAAATTTAAGTACAGAGGACTTCCCTAAGAGGCTAAGCTTCAGGCTCAACCACCTCAACATCGGAGTCGGAGGGTGGATAAGTAGGTAATGGCTGAGGAACAGGAAATTAAAATGGCTCAGCAGTGGGATTTAGATGAGCAAACATGTTAGCCAAAGATGCTTTGAAACTGTTCTGAGTCGCAAACATATGATCCTGCCTTTTTGCGAGCCTCTTCTGCCATTTATCTTCTATTTTTCTCCTTGCATCCAAATGTTGCTAAAGACTCCTAAACTAAGTGCTAAACGTAAACTTTATCTTTTGTGATGAAGTATGTGCAGTAGCCTCCTCACCCTCAGGAATTACATCAGCATCAAAATCTTCATAGTCCTCATCCTCAACTTCATCCTCATCCTCCTCAAAATTTGAAGGAAATAAAAATTGTAATCCCTTAGGATGGGACTCACCCTGGTCATTCAGCATATCTAGCTATCAATTATGATCCAAAAATTGAAGTGGTTGTTGCACTGGCTCATCAACGCCTGCTTGACGACATAATCCATAAATGAGGGACGAATGTGGTAGTCCGCCCATAAACATTCCACGCAAGCAACGTCGAATAGAAAAGTTGATGATAGCCCCAATATTGATATCAAATTCCTTCACAATAGCATACAATAAATGTGTTTTTTCCTTGGTTATCTCGTTGACATGTTGAGAAGGGAGAAGTTTTGTACTTAATTAAGAACGCATACCAAATCTTCCCATACCAGCTAAAGTCTTTGTTAAGAAATAAGGTACCCCCTTTCTTTCCTTTCAACCATACTATGTCCGACTTCCACATTCCTAGCTATCGAACGGTGAAAAAAAGTGCCCATCTGTACTCCTACCTCCTTGCGATACGCAAGTTCTACTTCCAACTCCTGCATCTTCAGTTGCCTCTTAAGAGCCTCAGCCTCTAACTCCTCGACTCTACATCCTAACTCCAAAATCTGCTCCTCATACTCACCCAACATCTGATCCTCAAATGTAGTCTCCTCGGGATCTTCTGCGGGCTCATCCTTCATGGGTTCCTCCTCTAGATCTGTCTCTATGGGAAATGGATCCATCTCCTCTTCCTCCTTATCATCATCGATAGGAGCCACTGCCGAAATAGGCTCAGCTATCAATGGTGCCTCATATACCACGTGTATGTCACGCGATTCTTCCTCTATCACTCTACTGGGTCCTCCCAAATCTGTCATCCTACAACCACCAACATAAGACAAAACAAACAACAACTCCATTAGAATGTTAAATAAACATAATTTCATTGTATAGAATGAAATTATATTCTATAACACACTAAATCTCTTCCTAGGAAAACTCTATATGAGTTTCTTCCCTCTCTATCTTCTAAGTTCTCCTAAGTTATAATCTAAGGACTCTCGCTCCTAAGGTTTATAATTATTGCTTTGATACCAACCTGTGACAGCCCAAAATTCAGACCACTCATGTCTTGAATTCGGTTTGCCATGTACTACAAATCTAATGACTAAATAACATCTCATGCAACGAAAATATCAGAATAGATTACATTTATTTAATATAATCATTCATGTCCCAAGGTTTCATAACTTAAACATCTCTTACATACCTTAACATACATAAACAAAGTTTAGACATAAATAATACATAACACAATATGTTTTAATATAATCATAATATCTCTAGACAAATATGAACTACTCCGTAGCTTTGCCCTTTCCCTTATCAGTGCCTGAGGGTCCACCTTGCTCTGCCTTAACTGAAATATTTTTTTAGGGAAAGCAAGAATGAGCAACAAGTTTGCTTAACAAGTAATATAGCAATAAGGGTGTTCAATATAGTTTAAAATTTCTCAAGGGTACAACAATAATGATAGTTCAAGGATAGCAAGAAGTATCAATGGTTCTCAGTAATAGTCGCTAAGGACAGAAAATATCAATAAGATTCAATACTTAATCATTTCGAGATTTCAAATTTATGAATACTTAGCAGTCACTAAGGACTATGAACTTCTACTAGAATTAACAGTAATATATTGATAATCCAACAAAAACGAGTACAACATGTGATCAGCCTAAAGTATCCTACGTTATACATAACATTTAATCATACTCATGTGCACACGTTGGTCTCCCGACAATTATATAGTTTCCCCTTCAAAGAGGGTTGTTCATCTCAGCCAATAAGAGTCCGCACCAAGTCAATTTAGTTTGAATAGCTTTCTATCATACGATAATAGTCTAGCCAAATCAATGGCTTATACTGCTTTTATAATGCATTCAAGAACGATAAATTCAATGCTTGCAACAATCATCAAGATATACCAATGATTTCCGAATAGTTCTAGACATTTGTTGGAAATAAATATGGTTGATATGGCAACAATTCGTATTATACAATATATATATAGTGGAAATATTTTTAGGAAACTTGCATTCAATATGAGAATAAAATGAAGTTTGAGAACTTGCACAAAATACAAAGTTGTGTAAGTTAGGAAACTTGCATCAAAGAAATAGGGTTTAGATACTTGCCTCAAAGTATAGCTTATCAACACTTTTTCAAATAACATAGTTACGCGTATAGGATATTCATTAGCTACGTATACTCATACGTGATATGTACGTTCAAATGTATACATAAGAGTCAAACTTAGTCTTATAGTTCCATACGTATGTCATCACGTACCTTACATACTCATAGCACAAAATCAGTTTATAAGACACTATGAAATCAAATAACATAGTTCGTAATCCACTTTTGACTTATCATTCGAAAGCTTATAAACACATATCAAATCTATGATTTTTATCATTAGCATGCTTATTGATACTTTAAATACTGTATTTAGACATGTATTATAGATTAAGACAACAATACAAACATGCATCACATCTCAGATCACAAACATATTAGATAGACAACACTGTAGGGTGGCGCGATTGCACCACAGTTAAGCTTAGGGACTGGCCACCGCTGCGGACATCCTCTAGCTTTGACGAGTTGAGCTTTGCATTTCCTGTTTTTGTCCCATGCTTTAGCATACCAAGACAATTACACTTATCATGCATACATGCCATACTAATTTACATATGCATATGACCATCTTAAGTTCACTTTTACATGTTATGGTCTTAGTTTGGGATTTCTAAGGAATTTAGACCAATTAGGATCATGGAATCACAATGCCTACTAGGTTAACCATATGTCCACAAAAAGAGATCACATAATCTGTACTACGTATGCTTATAAGTGTTCACATCATTTATTCATAACTAGCATCGTTTGTCACTTTAAAACATGTTTAAACTCATGCTTGGTTAACTTTCATTACGTCTAACACATAAGAATCATGTTTAATGACACAATGAACATAAACATGCCATCTTCAATATTCAGTACTTAACTACTCGCACAAATATAATTTGGTTTGAGAAATATCCGAGTTTGCTTTTAAAATCATTTTAAACTTGAAGAATGAAATCTAAAACATCTTTAAATCTCTTTTCATGTGTAGTTAAGTCATGTTAACATATTCAAAAAGTTAGAACATACTCCATGTAGTATTCATGGATATTAGCTTCAATATGTCAAGTTTTCTTTGAAAAAGTCATCTAGCTCAAAGCCTAACAAGTTGGTCATGAACAAAGGAACCTTAAATCATCACTCATGCTCATTTATGTCCATAAATCATTCATATATGTATACTATCGTGCTCATAATTTGTAGAATACAAGTTTCACTAAAGTTCGTCTTTAAAACTTTAAATTTTTGTTATAAATCCCCAACTAAATCATGTTGGTCATTTCCTATCTCATAAGAAAGCTTTATACCACATGTTATAATTCTTTTCATGCATGTATAGGTCATAATACCAAGTTAGAAACAACACAACACAATGAAACGAGAATGCGGTTGCGAGGGCATTCACAACAAGCAAGACTTCCTAGTATAAATCAAGGTGTAAGCGCTTCTTCCCTGAACCGTAACTAGAAAGGTGCTCTGTTCTGTAGAGTATCAAACCAACTTTAAATTTCTTTCAACCAAGCATACTTAAACTCATTCTTAGAGGTTCCATACATGTATACAAACTTCATATTCACTTTGGTAGCACAATTCCAAATCTAATTTGCAAGAATTTAGTAGAATTTCCATAATTTGCCAACTTTGAAATTAAGTATAGAAAACAAGAATTTACCTCCTTTGAAGCTTAGTTAGCTTAGTTTCTACCTTCTGTAATTGCTAAACTCCTCCTTAAACACAAACAACTCAGACTTTAATTCTTGGGATTTGACAGACAATTTATAGCAACGTGAAATAAGAAATGAAGCTGCCTTATATAGAGGAATGCATGACCAGTTACTTGCTTTACACTAAGGTCTGAGTCCATGAGGTAGAAGAAGAACACAATGGTTATGGAAATGTTGTTCAACCACCACTTCCTAGCCATTTGTATAACAATGATCACCTAGTTTAAGATTACTGTACACAGCTCGGTAGTTTACGTAAAGAAGATATAGAACACTGTTTGGGAACTAATTTTGGGACAATGGTTTAAAAGCTCAACAACTTGATTAAAATGCTTAGTTTGGTTTCCTTGATTCCCAAAATGTAATTTTACTGTGTTAATGCTACTACACTATGAAAAATTAGGGGTTTAATATATACTCATATCATATAATCCATATACATTGGGTTCACATAATTTAATATTTAATGCAGATAAAGTAACGTAGTTAGGAATTATTGACCGGGTATTCTCCATAGATATTATTATTGCACAAATATCAATATTATATCACTAGCCAATATTAAATGTTCCTTTTAAACATTTAATCCCTTTCTGATTTTCTGGAATACACAGTTAGTTAATTAATTAATTTTGTATTAAAAGGTCACATATGATTTTATTGTGCTACGGGTTACCTCATACCATTCAAATGTACTCTTATCATATGATTTTAATGATGTCGCACATTACAATAATGTTCCATTTAACAATTGCATACAATGGTATTGCAATAACTAACTTTTTCAAGTTACGCCATCGACACAAATTGCACTTTATCTTTATCAGAGAGAGGCGCAATTTGCGGGTCCTGAAGTGCCAAACTAGGTTAGCTTCATGTCAATTCTGACTTCTATCACCATACTAGTTTTACATGACATGAATTAACTTCCATATTGGTAATATTACTAGTTAAAGAGTCTATTCATTTCATACGTGGAATTATACAGTCACACATAATTAATCTTCCTTTTATTAAACTGTTTCTTTCTTAATTCACTTAGTAAATTTCTTTGGCCTTCATTATGCCACACTAGGCAAATTCTCATAAACTTTATATCAAGTTCTTCACCAATCTCACCACATTACTTTACTGTCGTAGCATTCAACATCTAACTTCACTTAATAGAGTTTCTATAAGCCACGCCACAACAATACTTATTTATACTAAAGTAAATATTCAACTTTCATTAATTTATTCATCAATAATATTTGGAAAATCTCGGGTATTACACTACCGCTACTTCAGGCTGATCAGTAAAAGTGTCCCAACCCCTTTTGTTGATCTGATGACCTATCTCCCCGTCAAATTCATTAGGTCGCAGTCCACGCTCGGGGGTAAGTGCTTTGTTTGCCAAATAATCAAACATGTCAGCATCGTTTGCACTTATAAACAATTGTTTATTAAATTATCGAACGGGAGTGGAAGAACCATCACCTCGCTGTCTTTCTTGTGGTTTTGGTGCCATGGTTAAGTATCTCCATCAATTCTCTAAACTGTTTCATAGAACTTACTTGAGGACTAGTACTTAACAAACTCGTATCAAACCCTTTTTAGGCCTATGTGCAAACTCCTGATATGTCAACTCATGATGGTCACCACAATGTCCCCCAAACTTGATTAACAACCTATTACTGAATCAGAACCACGGGCACAGTTGTAACAATCCGAAAATTTAAATTGTAATTTTAAATATTTATTAAATTATATAAGTATTTAATTAATGTGTTTATTGTTGAATAAATATTTATTTAAATTTAATTTGATTTGATTATTTATTTGTTAAATAAATAATTAATGAGTGAAGGAAATTAATTATTATGAGATTATAGTCTAATTTAATTTAATAATTAAATTAGAGAGTTGATAGGAATTAAATGGATTATTATAAGGCTTTTAATTTAATTTGGTAATAAAAGGGTGACAAATAACCATGTTATGTATGGGTTATTAATATAAATTAAAGGAGTTTAAATTAGTTTTGCCAAACAATGCTTAAGGATATTAAGTCTTTAAATTTTAAAGAGGTTTTGCCAAACAAAGTCTTATGGCTTTTGAATTTTAAAATTTTAATTTTATTATAATAAATAAAATAAAATAAAACAAATAAAATATAAAATATATTTATAGCCTATACATTATATTTTTGTAACTGATATTATTTAGTAGGCGTATTATTACCTATCAGTTTTATTTTACGTTGGCTAGCCTATCATTTTAGTTTACGCTTACTGTTGTTAGTAGCCTAGTCTAATACTGAGAGAAGAAAGAAAAGTTACAGAGAGTTTTGAGAGAGACTTGTTAGAGTTTGAGAGAGACTGGTGAGAGATTGCCGTGGTTAACAAGGATTAAGCAAGCAAGCAAAAGAAGGTATTATTCATAACCTCCATATTATATATATGTCTATATGTACGTATATATGTTTATATGGCATAGTTCCTAGAGTCTCTGTGTTATTGACTGTAGTATAAAATTCTTTACAAAAAAATTGTTTGTAATCCAAGCTTCTTTATGATTGGTTAATAAATTTTGTGTATATGCAATTATGATGACATAATTAGCATATATATATATATGTGATTGTATGCTAAATTACGTTAAAAGAAAGAAATTTGTTTTACAAACGCCCAAAATAGGTATACAACACCCATTCTCGAGTCGCCAAAATACATGGTATAGAAAGCAAACTACAACTTTGATAATACAGTATGTCGTAGAATACGCACAATACAACCGTGAGTTTGAATACAAATATTGTCTTCTAGATATATATACACACCCAAATAAGTCCTCATTAATTATTCATACACTATTTTACGTAAATAGTGAGGACAAATAAAACATCTTCCTAGAACCATCACTCCATACCCCGACTCGATCCTCGCTCGCCATTCTCTCACCTCCCGAAGAAAAAATGGAACAAAAAGGAAAAGGGTGAGCTCAACTAGCCCAAGAAGAAATATTATGACTAAGATAATATACAACAAATTATCGTTAGTCTTCAACAGGAAAAAATCTAATAGAATACAATAGACAACAAGTTTTAGATCAACAAATGCAATGGAAATAAAGAATCCATTGTAAGAGTCACGAGAGAAAGAATTCTACCGCCTTCTAAGGTTTAAAAGTCCATCATCAATAGTTTATCCTCGTAATAATAATCAATATACATCTTTAATCATCTTTGCACTACAGCCAAAGATATTCATTTGTATCACCAAATGGGTCATGTTCATCTCAACACTGCTCATCTTCGCACTACAGCCAAAGATATTCATCGCTTAATCGCTCATCTTTGCACTACAGCCAAAAGATATTCATTTATATCACCATTTAGGACCGAGGATGATGAAAAACATTTTTAAAGAAACGAATCCAAAGGAAACAAAATGACAAGGATTAAGGATTAAGGATTCGTACTTTGTTTTACCCATGTCCAAAAATACTTCAAAATAATCATATTGGTGTAAAATTCAAGAATGATCAAAACATGGATACAATCAAAGCTAGTATCCGTATTAGATATTTTGGACAAAAAGAAAATTTTTATTTTTCTATGAATAAAGGCCGATTCGTGAATAAAGGTCGATACGTGAATAAAGGCCGATACGTGAATAGTAACCCCACACAACAAGTTCCAAATTTGATAAAAAAAAGTTCACCAATACTTTCTAGATAATGATATTGAAGAAAAAATATCATTTAAGAAGAAAATAATACCCTTTACCTCAAAATAACCGTATTTCCGATCGAATTTCTAGATAAGGTCGATGTAAACCCGCACCAGATAGCAACACTCAAAGTATACTCACAAGAATACGCCGATAATTTAGAGAGAGAAAGAGAGAAAACTTAGTTTCGTGTGATTTTCAATTCTAACTTAGCCTCTCTATTTATAGGAAAATGTTAGAACGCCAAAGGAGACTAAAATAATAAAATAATATTATTATTTTTTTTCAATTTCCTACGCATGCCTCCACCAACCAAGCCAGCCAAAATAAAGAAAATAAAGCAGCCCATCATGTGTTTTACACCAACCAAAAGTGGGTCCCACCCATTAATTTAATAAAAATCATTTTATTTTCCAAACTTCAACAATTCAGAGAAAATAGCTCTAATTATCGTAAAATTCAAAACTCATGACTTTCCATGGAAATTCCATTCTCTACAACTTTACGTAAGAAAGTTTTTCCAAATTCCAAATGTAAATTGACCAAAATCCATAAACCAATGATTTTATACCTATAATAAAATTTTCTATTAAGAATTGTGTCCACCGACACACAAAACATATGTTAAACATTTAATGCCACAAAATACTCTACCTCCTCATATACTCATATATCCCACATTCATTATAAAATATCACCGCTAATATATTATTAAAATAATATATTTAAATGAATTATTTTATCGTAAAAGATAAAATATTAATTTTCAACAATTGTCACATTAAAAATTTTCTCCATCTATATCCACATAAAATAAATATTTTCTTTATCATAATAATCAATAATTAATTATTTAAAAATAATATTACGTAATCACAAGATCGACAACCGTGCCGCTCCTGTGAGAGAGGGGGCTTTCCAATAAGGATTTCTCCTTATCGGCGCAAGTAATTAGTGACCAAACCTCTCCTTAGATGTAACTTTCTAGACATTGCCAATAATGTTATCTCGATAATATTATTCAAATAATATGAATTATTGATTTGATAATGGAAAATACCGTAAATGACAATTATCAAACAACAAAGAATACAAAATATCAACGCAAAGAATTATCAATCAATAAAATATAATATTGAATAAGAATTCATCGTAATAATTATCGAGTAAAGGCTTTCACGTAAGGATCAATAATTCAATAATATCGCAATACCGCAGCTACCGCAAGCAACCACGCCAGACATCAGATTTTAACCACCGTGTAACCCAACAAAGGTTAATTGTAATAATTTACGCCGTTATTTATAAAACTCAATCTTTGTCGCTTTCTTTCATCCAACCGCTTTTCCGCTATGGGCCCACCAATGATCAAGGCATGTCAGCATTTGAGATTCCCGACAAAAAAGAATATTCCACGACCAAACGAATATTCCCCGACAATAATGAATATTTTATAACCACTTGCTTATTTTGTAAACTTTGCACATTTCACCCATAACCAAAGAATTATATCAAATTAACCCTTATTAATTTAGAATAATGAATAAAGGAAAATTCAATTTTATTTATAATAAGTTGGGGTCTTACAACCTCCCTCCTTATGAAATTTCGCCCTCGAAATTGACGACGCACTCGGTATATCGAAAAGTGAGGGTACCTCGCTTTCATCTCCGATTCCAACTCCCATGTCATTTCCTCAATCGCATGGTTTCTCCACAAAACCTTAACTTGTGGTATAACCTTCGTATGTAAGACATGCTCTTTCCTATCCAAAATCTCAACAGTATCTCCTCGAGGTTAAATCTTCACTATCTCGTCTCGGTTCTAATGCAATAATGTGGTTCGGTCTTTCACATATTTACGGGCATAGATATGTGGAATACATTGTGAACACGAGACATACTTGAGGTAACGCGAGTCTATAGGCTACGCTTTCTATTCGGCCAAGAATCTCAAATGGACCAACAAACCTTGATCGAGCTTTCTTTTTCCCAAATCTTGTAACTCCTTTCCATGGAGCAATACGTAATAATACATGATCTCCAATATTAAACTCCACGCCCTTTCTATGAAGATCAAAGATAACTCTTTTGTCGATCTTGTGAAGTTTGAATACGCTGTCGAATCATTTGGATCTTTTCTCGTAGTCATGCGCATTTCAATTCGGTCCCAACAATGTTGCTTCTCCCACCTCGCCCCAAAGATATATCGAGAACGACATTTTCGGCCCATACAACGCCTCAAATGGAGCCATGCCTATACTTGCTTGATAACTGTTGTTGTAGGAGAATTCCACCAAAGCAGGTAGGTACTATCCCAACTTCCTTTGAAATCTAGGACACGTAGTCTTAATAGATCTTCAAGGGTTTGAATAGTCCTCTCCGATTGTCCGTCTGCTTGAGGATGGTATGTCAATCAATCAGA
Source organism: Panax ginseng (assembly GCA_020205605.1). NCBI lineage: Eukaryota > Viridiplantae > Streptophyta > Magnoliopsida > Apiales > Araliaceae > Panax > Panax ginseng. Next base: position 82,839,583 of record CM035139.1, on the reverse strand, counting down.
ACTGCGCTCCATAGCTTTCAGCAGCTAACCCAAAATCTTGAAGTGAATCTCGTCACGATCCAAACTATGGATACCGGCATGCCATGCAATCGCATAATCTCATTCACGCATATACGAAAGCAAGACGCTCAAGGGATAAGTCTCACAGATTTGGTAAGAAATGGGCGCGTACTTTGGTTAATCTATCAACAATAACCCAAATTGCATCTACGCCTTTGAGAAACTTTTTGAAGACTCAGAATAAAATCCATAGTAATGTGTTCCCATTTCCATTCCTAATCCCTCAAGTGGTTGCAATGGACCTTTTGGCACTTGATGCTCCGCCTTTACACGCCGACAAAGTTAAACATCTTGAGATAAACTCCGCAATCTCTCTCTCTTCATTGTTCCACCAAAATGTATGTCAATATCATGATACATTTTGGTACTCCTGTGATGGATTGCAAACGGGTGTTGTGTGCCTCCATCATGATTTTATGCTTCAGTCGTAATCGTTAGAACGCAAAGTCTAGAATTGACTCAAGTATTCCTTCCTCATCAATTCTTGCTTCCTAATAGCTCCTTCTTGCTTTTTCTTCTTCATACGATCACCCTGTGTCCGTAGCTTTTGAGCAAAATTTTTAACTTTATCGATTAAAGCCTGCTCTACTTGTATATTCGCCATCATTATGTGGGTCCCCTCGAGTCTTTAATTCTACCTCCATCCTTTGCAAGTCATACAAAATGGGCTCTTATGCTGACAATATCGCACTCAGATTTCAGCATATGATCTTCTACTTAATGCGCCACCACTACGCTCGCTTTTCAGATGATATCAATAGTGTGATCGTAATCTTTAATCAGCCCCACCAACGCCGCTGCCGCATGTTGAGTTCTTTTTGGGTGAAGAAATATTTGAGGCTTTTATGATCCGTGATAAATCTCTACTTTCTCCCCATATAAGTAGTGTTCCATATCTTCAACGCAAACACGATCGCCGCTAACCCCGCATCATCATGTAGGATAATTCCTCTCATATTCTTTGAGTTGTCGTGAGGCATAGGCTATGACTTTCCCATGTTGCATGAGAACACATCCTAACCCCTTGCCGTAAGCATCATCAGAGATAACAAATCCATCCGAACCAGATGGTATTGTCGTAACAAAGCCGAAATGAGTCTCCTCTCGAGCTCTTGGAAGCTCTTCTCGCATTCCTCGCCCATAAGAATTTTGCATCCTTCCGAGTCACCGAGTTAATCTGAGTAGCGATTCGAGAAAATCCTTCCACAAATCTCCGATAATAACCAAATTAAGCCCGTAAAGTCACAGACTTTGGCCACCGACTTCGCTGTTCTAACTTTGTATTGCTTCAATCTTCACGTCAACAGATACTCCTTGTTTTGACACCACGCGCCTAAGGAATGCTACTTCCTCGCCGTAACTCGTGATTTCTTCAAATTTTGGCATAAAGCTTGTGTTCACGAAGTCTTTGTAGTACCAAATTTTCAAATGGTGCTCATGATCTTCACTATTTTTGAATAGATGAGGATGTCATCAATAAAGACAACAACGAACCGATCCAAATATTCCTTAAATACACTGGCTCATCATATCCATGAAAGCAAAGCAGGAGCATTAGTCAATCCAAAAGACATGACCAAGAATTCATAATGCCCGTGACGAGTCCCGAATGCCGCCTTTTTGAATATCCTCGCTTTTAATCTTCAAATTGATGATATCCGTAATCTAAGATCGATCTTTGAAAAGAATTGCGCCCTCCTTGTAATCGGGTCGAACAGTCATCAATGCGAGGTAGCGGATACCTATTCTTGATGGTGACATGGTTCAATTCTCGATAGTCAATACAAAAGTCGCATACTCCCGCCTTTTCTTCTTTACGAATAAAACAGAGCACCCCAAGGAGACGATTAGACGAATGAAACCGGCGTCTAATAACTCCTCAGTAGTTGGACTTTTAACTCCTCAAGTTCAATAGAGCCATTCGATATGGGGTTTTAGAAATGGGCTTTGTACCCGCTCAAGGTCAATAAAGAATTCAACATCACGCTCGGGGTAGACCGAAGCTCTTCAGAAATACATCGTGAAATTCTCTAACCACGTAAATATTATTCAAATCGACTTGTCTTTATTCAAATCCATAACATGGGCTAAGAAAGCTTGACATCCGCTTTTCAATAAACGAATAGCTTTGTGGCTTGATATGACAAAGGATCGATTTTAGTGGTTTAGTGGTTTGAATTGCATGATGACAAAGTTGGTTAGAATATGAAAACTAACAACCTTACGAAAAACAATCAATTTTGGTACGATGAGTGGTTAACCAATCAATTCCTAAAATCACATCAAAAGCAAGTATCTTTAAAGAGATAAGATCAATGTAATGTGATAGTGCCAACTTGGATCATGCAAGATTTATAAACCGTAGATGTAACGGTTTTTCACCCAACTGAGTTTCAACAGATAAATCAAAATCTAATTTCTCCTGAGTCAAGTTTAAACGCTGAGCACAAGCAGAGAGATAAAAGAATGGGTAGAACCGTATTCAGTAAGGTATAAACTTCGCAAGAATTCAAGATTAGCTTACCCGTGATCACCTCGCTTGGGTTCCTCACGCTTTTGTCCAAATACGACAAAACGCCTTCCAGAAACCGCCGATTTCGACTTATCCGGATGTACTTTCGAATCACCACTCCTCACTGAACTTGGTTTCGCTGATAGTACAATCTCGAGCGATGTGGCCTTCCTTTCCACAAATTTGTAACATACCTTGATTGTTGTGACAGCTTAATGATATGTCCCTCCTTCCCGCATTTGTAACATCTAACCGGGCTACCGCTTCCTCCCTAGCATTTGTTGTTGTCCGGTGCAGGTGCCGCCGCTGATATCTTCCCGCCATTGTTGAATCTTCTTTTCTCAAATTTCCACTTGAGTCACCTCTCCTATTATCATGTCCACGATTACCACCGAGTGGTTACCGCTTTGTCCGTATTCTTTCCTCCTCGCCGGTTATCATCGCTCGATGACTACCCCGATTGTGGTCCCCATTGAGTATACTCACTATCTCGCCTAATAACCGAGCCCCGCTGACAACATCCTAATACAGAGAAAATTTATGAGAGATAAGGTATCGACGAATCTCCGTTTTAGACCTCTCGTAAACATACGCTGCCATTCGCTCCTCATTCTCCACCAAATGAGGTGCAAACTCGATAATTCTCGCTAAACTCTTGCCTCGCATCGAGACACCGCCATGTTGTTCTCGCTCGAGTCTAATAAACTCTACCTCCTTCATATGACGATTAATACTTTCTCGAAAGTACTTGTCATTGAACAGCTTCAAATCTTTCCCAAGACATGTTAAGCATCCGGTCAGTACGCTTCATGTATTCCCACCAAAGAATCGCTTCACCACGAAACATAAAGGTGGCGAATGGAACCTTCGTTCTCCGCACCCCCCAAGACATCGAATATCTTGGTAATTTGCTTGACCCACGCTTTCGCTTTTGATCGGATCCGCTTCCATGGAAATCTGTGGTCCCAACTCTTTGAATTGTTCGCCGTGACAAACCGCACGCTACTATCATTTCCTCCCGTATTTTGTACACGAAGTCTCCTCGTCTGATTTTTTGCATGAACTGCAAAAAGCTTCTAAACATCCCGCTGCTCATCATTTGCTCAAAGGGCGCTGTTCACAGGAGGAACATTGCCACTGCTGCATCGCTTCTCCTCGCTGGTGAGTACCGCTGCCTCCTCTGCCTCATAAACTCCATTGTTAACGCTCTCAAAGCCCATTCTTAAATATCGCCATAAAACAAGGGTTAATTAAACAAATTAACATATCACATAATATCCTATATTATGACCGACCAACAAATAAGCTTAGTAGGACACACTAGCTAAGGATTTACTCGCCTCCCTCCTAGTTCTATTCCCCGATCTCCGCCAGAGATCATATCCCTAAGCTCGATACTTAACCGTGACGCCCCCAAAATAGGTATACAACACCCATTCTCGAGTCGCCAAAATACATGGTATAGAAAGCAAACTACAACTTTGATAATACAGTATGTCGTAGTAGAATACGCATAATACAACCTGTGAGTTTGAATACAAATATTGTCTTCTGTATAATATACACACCCAAATAAGTCCTCATTAATTATTCATACACTATTTTACGTAAATAGTGAGGACAAATAAAACATCTTCCTAGAACCATCACTCCATACCCCGACTCGATCCTCGCTATATGTTCTCACCTCCCCCGAGAAGAAAATGGAACAAAAGGAAAAGGGTGAGCTCAACTAGCCCAAGAAAGAATATTATGACTAAGATAATATACAACAAATTATCGTTAGTCTTCAACAGGAAAAATCTAATAGAATACAATAGACAACAAGTTTTAGATCAACAAATGCAATGGAAATAAAGAATCCATTGTAAGAGTCACGTAGAGAAAGAATTCTACCGCCTTCTAAGGTTTAAAAGTCCATCATCAATAGTTTATCCCCGTAATAACAATCAATATACATCTTTAATCATCTTTGCACTACAGCCAAAGATATTCATTTCAGTATCACCAAATGGGTCATGTTCATCTCAACACTGCTCATCTTTGCACTACAAAGCCAAAGATATTCATCGCTAATCGCTCATCTTTGCACTACATGTGCCAAAGATATTCATTTATATCACCATTTAGGACCGAGGATGATGAAAAACATTTTAAAGAAACGAATCCAAAGGAAACAAAATGACAAGGATTAAGGATTAAGGATTCGTACTTTGTTTTTTACCCATGTCCAAAAATACTTCAAAATAATCATATTGGTGTAAAATTCAAGAATGATCAAAACATGGATACAATCAAAGCTAGTATCCGTATAGATATTTTGGACAAAAAGAAAATTTTTATTTTTCTATGAATAAGGCCGATTCGTGAATAAGGTCGATACGTGAATAAGGCCGTATACGTGAATAAGAACTCCCCACACAACAAGTTCCAAATTTGATAAAAAAAGTTCACCAATACTTCTAAGATAATGATATTGAAGAAAAAATATCATTTAAGAAGAAAATAATACCCCTTACCTCAAAATAACCGTATTTCCGATCGAATTTCTAGATAAGGTCGATGTAAACCCGCACCAGATAAAGAACACTCAAAGTATACTCACAAGAATACGCCGATAATTTAGAGAGAGAAAGAGAAAACTTTGTTTCGTGTGATTTTCAATTCTAACTTAGCCTCTATTTATAGGAAAATGTTAAACGCCAAAGGAGACTAAAATAATAAAATAATATTATTAATTTTCAAATTTCCTACGCATGCCTCCACCAACCAAGCCAAATCAAATTAGAAGAAAATAGCAAATTTCATGTGTTTAAACACCAACCAAAAGTGGGTCCCACCCATTAATTTAATAAAAATCATTTTATTTTCCTCAAACTTCAACAATTCAGAGAAAATAGCTCTGCTATCGTAAAAAATTCAAAACTCATGATTTTCCATGGAAAATTCCATTCTCTACAACTTTACGTAAGAAAGTTTTTCCAAATTCCAAATGTAAATTGACCAAAATCCATAAACCAAGCATTTTATACCTATATAATTTTTTTCATTAAGAATTGTGTCCACCGACACACAAAAAATATATGTTAAACATTTAATGCCACAAAATACTACTACCTCCTCATATACTCATATATCCCACATTCATTATAAAATATCACCGCTAATATATTATTAAAATAATATATTTAAATGAATTATTTTATCGTAAAAGATAAAATATTAATTTTCAACAATTGTCACATTAAAAATTTTCTCCATCTATATCCACATAAAATAAATATTTTCTTTATCATAATAATCAATAATTAATTATTTAAAAATAATATTACGTAATCACAAGATCGACAACCGTGCCGCTCCTCAGAAAGAGGGGCTTTCCAATAAGGATTTCTCCTCATCGCCGCAATTAGTGACCAAACCTCTCCTTAGATGTAACTTTCTAGACATTGCCAATAATGTTATCTCGATAATATTATTCAAATAATATGAATTATTGATTTGATAATGGAAAATACTGTAATGACAATTATCAAACAACAAAGAATACAAAATATCAACGCAAAGAATTATCAATCAATAAAATATAATATCAATAAGAATTACCGTAATAATTATCGAGTAAAGGCCTTCTTACGTAAGGATCAATAATTCAATAATATCGCGGTAATACCGCAGCTGCCATCGCGGCAACCACGCCAGACATCATCAGATTTTAACCACCGTGTAACCCAACAAAGTTGTTAATTCGTGAATAATTTACGCCGTTATTTATAAAACTCAATCTTTGTCGCTTTCCTTCATCCAACCGCTTTTCCATGGGCATGGGCCCACTAATGATCGCTACCGCATTTTTGAGATTCCCGACAAAAAGAATAATATTCACGCACCAAACTAATATTCCCCGATAATAATAATGAATATTTTATAACCACTTGCTTATTTTGTAAACTTTGCACATTTCACCCATAACCAAAGAATTATATCAAATTAACCCTTATTAATTTAGAATAATGAATAAAGGAAAATTCAATTTTATTTATAATAAGTTGGGTCCAATTTACTATTTGTTATGCATGCTCAATACTCAATTCTAAATAACCTTAGTTTAATATTGTTCAAGCAAGGTATGTTACATTATTCAATGTTTATGCTCTTAGATTATTCCTAAAGCATAACCTTAGTATACAATGTTGATTCATTTATGATTTATTCTATAGCATAATGTTATTACATTTTTATTCAACTAATCCTTAGTTGATGTTCGTAAACTCTAAATTACATTGAAACCTATCCAAACCAAACTTACTTTGGTGCGGACTCGTATTCTAAATGCTGAGATGAACAACCCTATTATAGTGGATAATTTACGCATAGCGTTGAAATGTTTATGCACAACACATTGTATGAAGGGCTGATCCCCCTAAGTATGAGGAGTCCTTATAGTCTTATGACTGTTAAAGTTTAAGTTGAAAGAATACTTATAACTATGGACACAGTTCGTGGTCTTTGGACCCTCAGTTATATATTTCAAATTCTGTTCATGAATATTATTGATGAAGTAACTTATTCATTTTCTATTGAGCCTATTCATTTGGCAATTGATATGATGTTTATTCATTATCATTTTAAGTGAGCTTTGTTTGCTCACTCTTGCTTATATAAACATTACAGCTAAAGTTGAGAAGGTCGATGAACCTACGACCAGTAAAGGGAAAGGGAAGATAAGCAAGTTTTGAAGACTTGTAAAACTGTTGACTATTATATTGTCAGACTTTATTTTAAATCTTGTGATGTAATTATTTAATTTTTCGCTTATGATGTTTGTATTTAAAGGTTAGATAACTTGGGAGATTTTTATTGGACTTATTGATGTAACCCTTTAATGGGAAGGTTTATTATTAAACTTTATTATGTTTGGGTAGTTAGATATGAATGTTTTTATTAAGTGAACACCAAATCTGGTGGAAATGAAGTACCCGAATTTAGGAGTGTCACAATAGTTAATACTCGTAACACATCACAATTGTTTATAAACAAAATCTATTCTTTGAAGCCTTTCAGCAAACACCTTATAGGCTATCTCAATTCTCCTTTTGACTGCCCCCAAACTCAGTTCACAACCAGTAACTATGGCAGTAATCAACAAGAATCAAGCAGAAAAAGTCCAAATCTACCAACCAATTAATACAATACTCTTGCCCCAAAGTTCAATAACTTGTTCACCATTGACAATATGATGCTAGGTTCCTTATGCACAAATATAACTTGAACAAGTGATCAAATTTTGTTTCTGTAATTATACTTACCCAAATTTGTAGATAAATCTTGCTTACAGAATGTGAGAACCCACTTGATGAAGTCATTGCTTCTTCTAAGAATACTGATAGTTAACTTTCCTATAACCAACCATTAAACCTTAACTTGCCTTGAAATCCTTGATCGTGTTAGGGATTTGATTGTAAGAGTGAATTGATGTGATATGGTTTGGATTCAGAATGAAGAAAGGGTGTGATAGGAGTTTTTAAGGAGTTTTCTTCTCTTTTGTTTGAAGTTGGGAAGGAAAGATTTGTGTTAGTTCGACTGAGAGAAGTTTTAAAAAAAATTGATTTCTTAGTGCCTCTAGGGTGGTATGAATTAGCCTTGAAATGCCCGCTGGGGCGGACTCAAACATAGAGTTTGCCACCAGGGCGGCGTTAATTTTAGCAGAATTTTTTTTCTTCTTCTGTTTAATTGCTCGGCATGCGCATTGTGCAATGAAATCCCTTCAACTCCTTCTTTATCAACATAATGAACTTTGTGTGCTTCACTTTTGTAATTCATAGCTTTAACACATGAAATAACACATAACCGAAGATCCACGATTAGTATGGAGAATGAGCAAGCAAAATCTTATCAATGAAAATCAACTAAATAACTAACTAACTACTAAACGACCTTATGAATTGAAAATTTGAATCTAACTACTAAAAACAAGAATAATAATTGTGTTGCCTCCCATAAAGAGCTTGATTTAGAGTCCTTCAACCTGACTACTCCATGTTTCATGGCGAGTTAGCAAGATCAATCGAGGTTGTCTGGCGATCAACGTCACCACCCTAATAGTGCTTCAAGCATTGTCCGTTGACGTTGAATGTTTCTGCCGGATTCTAGCTATAGAGTTCAACGACGCCATGTGGAAATATTTTTTTGACCTTGAATAGGCCCGACCATCTGTATTTAAGTTTCCCAGGGAAGAGTTTTAATCGGGAGTTGAATAATAGCACGGCTTCTGTCCAAGATTTTCTGATTGTGCCACTTCTTGACATTTTCTTTGTACAATTTGGAGTTCTCGTATGCCTGTAAGAGGAAGTCATCTAACTCTTTGAGTTGTAGAAGGCTTTTCTCCCCTACTGCTGAGAGATCAAGATTTAGCTTCCGGATCGCCCAATATGCTTTATGTTCAAGTTCAACTAGGAGGTGGCACACTTTTCCATAGAGAAGATGATATGGAGACATATCTATCGTTGTCTTGTATGTTATTCGATAGGACCATAGAGCGTCATCCAATTTCAGAGACCAATCTTTTCAGTTTGGTTTCACTATTTTCTTCAAAATCCTCTTCACTTCCCTATTAGATACCTCTACTTGGCCGCTAGTTTGGGGTGATAAGAAGTAGCAATTCTGTGGTTGACCCCGTACTAAGCCAAGAGGGCTGTGAAATACTTATTACAAAAATTACTCTCCTCATCACTGATAATTGCTTTAGGGGTGCCAAATCTGGTGAATATATTATTTTGTAGAAATTTCAAGACGAATTTGGCATCATTCGTCGGTAGAGCACTTGCCTCAACCCATTTAGAGACGTAATCTACTGCTAAAAGGATGTAGAGGTTACTAAAAGAAGATGGAAATGGCCCTATAAAGTCTATCCCCCATACGACAAAGACTTCAACTTCCAAAATTGTATTTAATGGCATTTCATTTTTTTGGAGATGTTACCCACCCTTTGGCATCTATCATAGTGTTGCACAAATTGATGGGCGTGTTTAAACAAAGTAGGCCAATAGAATCCTGCTTATAGAAATTTGGTAGCCGACCTCACACTTCCATAGTGTCCCCCATATAAGGATGCATGACATGCATGCAAGATACTGTTCACTTCGCTTTGTGGCATGCACCGACGAATCATTCTATCGGCACACTGTCTGAACAAAAATGGCTCATCCCATATATACCACTTTACATCATGTAAGAATTTCTTCTTTTGCTGCCATGTCAAGTCCAGAGGAAGGATATTACTCACTAAATAGATGTCAAAATCTGCATACAACAATAATTTAGATCTAACCCTGAACAACTGTTCATCTGGGAAAGACTCGTTGATTAACCCTTTGTCCTCCTTGTTTTGACTCGGACTCTCTAATCTTGAAAGGTGATCAGCCACCTGATTTTCTGTCCCCTTCCTATTTTTGATTTCTAAGTCAAACTCTTGAAGAGTAATATCCAACGAATCAGCCTAGGCTTTGCATCTTTCTTGGAAATTAAGTATCGAATAGTATAATGGTCGGTGTACACCCCAACCTTAGTTCCAATCAAGTACGAACAAAATTTATCAAAAGCATACGCAATCGCAAGTAGTTCCTTCTCGGCGGTGATGTAATTCAGTTGGGCATCTGTCAATGTCTTACTCGAATAGTAGATTTCATGAAAAATCTTATCTCTGCGTTGTCCCAAAATAGCCCCTACAACATAATCACTAACATCACACATCAATTCAAATGGTATAGTCCAGTCTGGTGCTACGATCACAGGTGTTGTCGTTAATTTCTTCTTTAGCTGCTCAAACACTGATAAACATCCTTCATCAAATCTGAATTGTACAACTTTCTCCAACAAACTGCATAAGGGTTTTGAGATCTTGGAAAAGTCCTTTATGAATCAGCGGTAGAATACCACATGTCCAAGAAAACTATGAATTCCCTTTACTGATGTCGGTGGTGGCAGATTTTTAATTGTCTCTAATTTGGCTTGATCCACTTCCAACCCCTTTTCTGATAATTTATGCCTAAGTATGATTCCTTCTTGAACCATGAAGTGACATTTTTCCTAATTAAGCATAAGATTGGTTTCCATGCATCTTTTAAGTACCATAACTAGATTATTTAAACAACTGTCAAAGGAATCCCCAAATACTAAAAAGTCATCCATGAATACCTCTACGTTGCGTTCCACCATATCTAAAAATATTTCCATCATGCATCTTTGAAAATTCTCAAGTGCATTACAAAGTCCAAATGACATCTTCCTAAAGGCAAAGGTGCCATATGGGCATGTAAACATTGTCTTCTCTTGGTCCTCCGGTGCGATGACAATCTGAGTTTAACCTGAATAACCATCCAACAAACAATAGTATTCATGTCCCACTAAACTATCTAATATCTGATCAATGAAAGGCAACAAGAAGTGATCCTTTTAGGTTGCCTTGTTGATTTTCATGTAATCCATGCAAACCCTCCATCCAGTCACTGTCCTTATTGGTATCAGCTCGTTATTTTCACTAGTCACCACTGTCATACCACCCTTCTTTGGGACACACTGTATCGGGCTCACCCATGAGCTATCAGAGATAGGGTAAATTACCCCAACGTCAATTCATTCAGAATTTCCTTCTTTACTACCTCTTTCATGATCGAATTGAGCCTCCGTTGCTGTTCCATTGTAGGCTTAACATCATATTCTAATAATATCTTGTGCATACAAAATGACAGGCTTATCCCTTTAATATCAACAATGGTCCATCTGATCGCGGTTTTGTATTCCCGGATAACCCTCAACAACTTACTTTCCTGCATTTTGTTAAGTACAGATGCAATAATGATAGGTAAAGTAGTTGAATTTCCTAAAAATGTATACCTGAGGTGTTTAGGAAAAGGTTTGAGTTCCAGTGTGGGTGGTTCCACTAGTGATGGTTTCATTTGAACCGACGATTTTTTTGCAGATTCCAATGGATCAAACGGAGTTTGAATCTACTCAATATAGGCAAAACGTCTAAAATCTGCAGGTACTCAATTAATTCTGGATCATCCTTATCGTTGTCCCCCATCGAGGTAGTTTCCAATGGATCAGTATATAATATTCTCACAAACTCATCATCCACAGCTCTCTCAATCACCTCTATCCGGTAACATTCTTCATCATCCTTAGGGAATTTCATGGCTTTAAATACATTAAATGTCACTTCTTGGTCTTGAACCCGCATCGTCAGTTCCCCTTTTATGTACATCAATGAGCATTCTTCCACTAGTCCCCTTGGATATGTTATTGACCTGTCCGCTAGTTGTAGAAAAATATTTGTTGGTCTTGGTGCTGGAAATCCCAACTGAGCATAGATAGACAATAGCATCAAATTAATGCTCGCACCAAGATCACATAGACATCTGTTGAATGACAAACTGCCTATTGTGCATGGAATGGTAAAATTACCTAGATCCTTCAACTTTGGAGGAAGCTTTTTTTGTAATATAGCGCTACACTCTTCACTTAGAGCCACTGTCTCAAAATCCTCGAACTTCATTTTCCTGGATAAGATCTCCTTCATAAACTTGGCGTAGCTAGGCATCTGCTTTAGAGCTTCCGTGAACGGAATGTTGATCTGCAATTTTTTGAACACCTCCAAAAACTTGGTAAATTGCTTTTCTACTTTTTGTTTCTGGATTCGTTGTTGAAAATGTGGGGGGGGGGGGGGGGTGGAAAAGCTATAGGTGCAACAACTATATGTTCCTTAACCACTAATTCCTCTCCTACCTTGTTCCCTCAGCTGTTTCCTTTGCTTTTTCCTCAACACCCATCTCCTTCATCTGATCTTCTGCCCTTTTCTCATTCAATTGTTTTCCACTCCGAAGCATAACAGCTTGGTACTGCTCATGGCCACCCCTAGGATTCTTCTCGGTATCACCCAGGAGAGCCCCTTTAGGTCTATTGTTCAAAGCACTTGCAAGTTGTAACAACCCCAAAATTCATATAATTTAATTCTCAACTTCGGTTATTAATAATACATTCAACCTCTAATTTTACATCATTAAACAATAATACAACCATTGAAATTTGCGAAATAGTTAAAATTTTTATACATTTCCTTCTTTATTGCCCTAAATCGCAACCTTTACATTACATCTCTTCGATTCAAATTTATATCGTGAATCGTTACAACAAAATGACTATACAAAGTCTTACATCATAAATAGGTATCCATATACACCGGATAACTCAACTTACAATTCAACAACATGTTACATTCAACATATTAAATACATTTCCCATAAAACATAAGCAATTTTCATGAATATGGATCTCTATAATTCACGAAGCACATATCCTTACCTTAAATCTTTAACCTGCAAAGTGGTTATTTGCAAGGTTGAGCTCGACAGCCCAGCAAAATCTAACAGTTTTCATGCATCACATAGCACATAATAACATGCTCAACATATATCTCATAAACATTGGACTAACATAACATACATGTTACAGTTCATATAACAAGTATAAAGATGTATAAAGATTGAGTTCTTTACTCAATCAACATGCTTTACTCAATCAACGTAGTCATAAGTTGACTTTAACATTTCATACATTCAACATATATATAACACATCATGCTCTTTGCAATAAATATTTAAAACAATCAAATTCATATAGCAAATAGGAACTGAAAGACTTTCCTGATTCGTAGTTTATGAACTACGACTTAACTGCTTAACGCTTATCTGCACTTCGTATAATCCTACACAGTTATATAATCATGGACTCACATCCATTAGTCATATATTCCATACATTCTTAATATAATAGTAACGTTACATTGTTTTCTAACTCAGTTTGTAAAACCTACCTTTCAATTTCTCATCATACTCTTAGAATAGCTAGGTATGTCTAGGTATGCCTTAACCACTCATACTTGACATCAACATTCATATATATCATTCACACACTTGACTCACTATGTGTTTGACACATATTTAAAGTTCATAGATACACAATCTATATCGTTCTTACATTTTACAAACTTTAATAAAATTTAACAACTCTATTTTTATATAACCATTACATGATCTCATGCTTAAACATCATCTATGTCAAGTATTATAGCTTTAGACATTTATTACACATATGCTTTAAGGTTCAGAACAAAGTTAAAATAATCAGGCATCATTACCTCTCAATAGCAAGCAATGCTTATTTAGAATTAGGCACTCGGATGGGCGTAGTCTACTTGATCCCAGCCGCACCAAAGTTGAGTATTTTTTGGTTTCATCTTGGTTCTTAGCATGTATAACTGTTAACACGTATCTTACCCACATGTTATGAGGTCTTAGCCCAAGTTTGGTGCCTCTTGTGTTTACCTTAAGTTGTTTTACACTTTATAGCTTTATTGCTTATTTATTTCACTTGACTAAGTAAGTTCATACAACAAGGTCCTAACTATATGACCACCAACGAGGTTAAAAAAATTTCAATATACATGCTTACATGTAATCATATGACTAACATGGTTTATGACTTGAAATCTTACTTTAAGACATGTATAGTTCATAGTATGTCTATCTAATAGTGTGCACGTACCCATCATGTCTAAAGGCATAAAAGTCTTATCATGTTTGCACATATAGGCCATGTTTAAAGACCCAAAAGTTACTAGTATGTCATCCTACAAGTTCAAAAGTTTAGACAACATAATGCTCATGAATAATGTTTTCAAAACATCTAAGTTTCTTTTCAAAACACATACTAAGTCATGCTAATTCTTTCTATTATGAGCAAGGATATCTTATATTTTATGTATAATATCATGCATTTTTATGTTACATCACTTAGAATAACATATTCCATCGTCGGGAGCGCTATACTTGCGTATGTACTCGCTCGACGCTCTCCGATCGCCTCCGAATACATAATAGTCACAAAGATAACTATTTTTACCCTTCCTAACCACCTCAAATTGAAAAACGTAAAGCACAAAAGTTGTAGGTCTATTCGTCCTCGTTCCGGATCATCTTGAATCACCTCAATCGGAGTTCGTATGGAAAAGTTATGCTTAATTTACTGCAGCAGTCAGTCGGCAATCCAATCGTTATCGATGCCCTATAAGAATCAAGCGCCCCAATTGGCCTTAGGGGGCAACGCAATGACTATGCCCCGTGTCGCAGATCAGCCCTCGTGCTCGCTCTTCACGATTACAGACCACTTTACTCCTTCCAATGATCATAACATGAGTTATACTCATCCAATTCAGTCCATTTTCGATTCTATAGGTTTGTAACTCATAAAACTACAACATACCAAATACCCATCAACTAACATAAACATTAACTAACCTTAATATGAATTTAAAACTCATGTTCAATCTAATTGTTCATGTTTTGACAATTTAGCGAATTCGTTCACTACAAAATCGTTTCTCTACCATTTCGATTCATTCAACTTTTGTTATTTTCGTAATTCAACATACTAACAACATATATCATCAATTTAATATTATATCATGACTTCATCATAAATTTTGATTCCAAAACAAGCCCTAATGTATATATCAATAAAACTCAATTTCTTCATTCTAAAACATGTTTTCATGGATTTGATTTCTGAAAATCATTTCAAGATAACAACTAAAAGATTATAAACATCTAACAACACATATATATAACATATTTAGCAATTCATCCAACTATATTTTCAAATTTAAAGGATAACTCAATAACACCCAAACTAAGAAGAAACTAGGTTATTTACTTCTTAATTCTTGTTTAGCTTTGTTAGGAAATGTTAGAGAATTGCTACTTCCTTCTTGTTTTCAAGGATTTCTCTTCCAATTGCCTCCCAATTCCTCTCTAGAGCTCTCTCTCCCTCTGTATTTTCTCTTCTAGCTTTAGCCTTAGGCTTTAGGAACAAAACACGTAACCTTCATATAATCGATAAAACATAATGCGTATACATTATGGCCTATCGCCATAATAACAAAGGGTCACTAGGCCATGTTTGGCTAGCACCCAAAAATATCCTTTTTAATTTAATTTTTTTAATAATTATATATATATATATTATATATACATCCACTATGCAAGTTGCTTAAAGGCACTACAGTAAAAAAATAATTAAATTAAAATTTGAAAAATATTACATTACCACATATTACCACAACAATTAATACATAGTCAATCATCAACACATGTCCAACTACCAAAATATCAAGCTAATTGGTACTAATTTCCAAAAAAATCGATAAAATTTCCTTTAAAAATAGATATTTAAAAAATTCTAAACCTGTCTACAAAACTTACAATCATCAACACATATCTAACCACCAAAATATCAAGTTAATGTCATTTGCTAATTTTAAAAAATTTCGCCATAATTTCCTTTAAAAAAATAGACATCCGCATAAATATAAACCTCATATATAAAACTAACAATCATCCATACATATCCAAACCACCAAAAAAACAATCATTCCATACCCAAAATCATCATAACCATGTATAATTAGTTAACTTTATAAAATACGGAACAAAAAAAATACATACATGAAGAAATTAATACATACTCAATCATCAACACATCTAACCACCAAAACATCAACCTAGTCGCTACTAATTTCAAGAAATTTCGGCAGAGTTTCCTTTAAAAATAGATATACAGAAAAATCTAAACCTGTTTACAAAACTTTACAAAAAAACCATCATTCCATACCCTAAATCATCATATCCAAGTATAATTAGCTAACTTTACAAAAGGCAGAATACAAAAAATACATACATGCAGAAAATAGAGAAACTAAGACCCTTTACTTTACAAAACACACCAAATATATTCTTTATAACTTACATCGTGTATCCTTCAATATATACCTGAAAATAATTGAAATTTAAAAATTATCGAAATATGTGAGTAAAAATAAAACAATTATAAATCTGAAACAAATGAGCACACATATTTGTATGTAGGGGGGATGATTTAGATTGTAACAAATAATCAATTTTTTAAGGAAAAATATGGACTTACAATCAAATAAAGTTTTCTTAGTACTATCTCAACGAATATTTTATTTGCTTAATGATTTAAATCATAAATTTGTATCGGTGGCAGTATAATGGTGTGTGAGTTTGATTTGCGAGTGTTTGATTGGTTACGATTAGGTGTGTGTGTGTTTGTGTGTGTATTGTATGTGTGTGTGTGTCTGTGTGTGAGAAGAGAAAATATAGTCTTAGTAAGAGAGACTTTCACACCTAGACAATTGTTTGGTCAGTGGTAGGTTAGTAATCGTCAAAGGTGGACATGTCAGTATTGGATTGCATATCATTTAACTCTCTTAAATGTCTTTTTCATCCCTTTAAATCTCCTCTTCATCAATATCCTTAATGTCCTCGTATCAATACGAACGTACTTTGCCCAATGAGGAGAATGCACAACCACCTATATTATTTACATAAACAATAAAAGTAACATTATTATTTATATAAAATACGGAAGTAACCACCTATATTATTTACATAAACAATAAAAGTTATTTTGATGCAGTGACATAAAAGTAAATTTACTTGATTACGTCGGCCCCATCCACAAAGGTCCATTGTTGTTATTTTATTGTTCTCGTTGACAAATTCACTCCAATCCTACAAAGAATGAACCTCATTATAAAATTAAAAGTTCAAATGTTGAAAAGATTACATAATTTAGTAGAAATAAACTTGTTTAAACTATACCATTTACTTGTCGTAAGAATATCATAATAAAACTTCTGGGTAAACAATATTTGTGGTTTCATTCGACCCATCTTCCGGAAGGAGGACAGTAATACGATCTGCAGATGTGCATCTAGATAGTGCCACATAAAGGTGTCCATGACTAAAAACAAGTGTTTCGCAAATCAATCCCAACGAACTTGACATTGTCCTTGGGCTTTATTGATTGTCATAGCATAAGTTAATCGGATAGGAAACTGACGTCGTGTCATTCGAAAAGGCAAGTCCAAAGATGTTGGTGTCAATGATATTCTCGGAATGAAGACTAAATTGCCAATTTTATCTCCATTTAATATCCGAGCTTCGATTACCCTTGAGGCACATCTAACAACCATCAATCGCGTGCCATTACAAAGTCCATCTTTCGGTGCAATATTTCGTAATAACATTATTGGGCATCCAACTTTCAACTCCAATTTAAACGGTGGCAACCCTGAAGGATTCAGCGAGTTTAAGTACTCGTTAGGATATCGATTCCTAATGGTATGATCGAGCTCACCACCTTCACACATTTTATCTGCAGCTAAAAAAGTAATTGTTTCTCCCGGAGTAATATTCAGTGCTGCAACATTTATATCACTGACGTCGTCATTGCGAGCAGATAGAATTGTCCGTTCAGTGAGAAAGGTTTGATTCACTATACCAACCACATCCAATTGTGGATATATTCTAAATATCAATTCATTTAGATTATGACATCGGTTTATTGTAGATGGAAGTTGCACAATTTCTTGTGGATTGGTCCCAATCTAGAAAATGAAAGTATGATTATTCACAAAATTAGATTTAATTCAAAGTATCATGTTATAAAAATTTAATTCAAGGTTGAATGAAATATTACCTCCATCAAGAATTGAGCAAAATTAATATTTCGAACGTCTGCCCTAGATAATCGCATGTTTAAACCCAGAGTCAAAACACATATATCTTTCCATAGCGAAGACCGTCTCAATGATGCACCCACAATTTGCTCGCGAACGCCTTTAGGAATAACAGGCAATATTTGTCGAAAGTCTCCACCTAGACAACAACGGTGATACCCCAAAAGGTCTCATTATCGCTCTCTAATATCTTGAAGGGTGCGATCGACTACCTCAACACAATGATCGATGTTGCATAGAACTTCATCCCATATTATCGACTTTGTTTTTTCTAAATAATTCAAAGATGCATTGATTGTTTAGTGAACCCACATATTGAATTATCTAGGGTTTCCAAGGAATACAAAATGTAGAATGTGCAAGACGCCCCCACCCAATAACAACAATGATGCAATACCGGATGAAGCCACAGAATAACAACATGTCCATAGCTACGCAATTTGGTTGCAATGGTATTATACAAAATGTTTTTTTCATTCCAAAGACCTCCACTCAAAAAGAAAGTAGTTCTTATGTTTTCACATACCGACATTGTGACAAAGATAGATAAGCGACAAGTTGTGCATCATTAAGTCTCATCAACATTAATTTGTGCATCGATAGGTTGTGCTTCATTCTCAAGTTGTTGGTGCTCAAACAAGAATCTATTTCCAACTATTGCATTCCAATTTCCGGTTTGGTTGTGGCATGGATGGAAAGTCAACTAAACTCTTCCCCGACTCGTGGAGCAATTGATTTATCAAATATAAGCCATAATCTTCAATATGATCATCAGTTGGATTCAAAATACCAAACATGGTACGAATCCTGTGTGCTAAATCATCACATATATGTGCTGAGAATTGCTTCCACAATTCAAATGGATGCAATGGAAAGCATTCCGTTAGAATTACTACAAATAGTCTCCTTAATTGGTATCCCGTTCTCATAATTGCAGCCTCTTGAAGACATTGTATCCATTCTTCATCATCTTCAAGAAGTCCTCTTGCAACACATGCTGACTTGAATGTATCATGCATAACATTATTTACCGTGCGTAGCCAGTCAAATGAAGTAGTCCTCTAACAATGAGCTAGAAAGCAAAAAACGCAAATAAAATCGCTCACCTGAATTAGGGCTAGCAAAGTACATTCTACCAATTGCATAACCCCTTTGTCTTGGAGTCCATTTATTGATAGACTTGTTCCAAACAAATTTTTCTGGAAATTCCTGATAAGTTAATACACGGGCAGATTCATTTGTAGCGCAACAATCAAAAAAACCAGTTAAAGTTGTTTTTTGATGTGCACCTTTAGAAAGGATCATATCAAAAGATTCAGCAGGGTTAAAGACCACACGATGCATCCCAGGTAAATGAAGTGCCAATCTTACAACTGAAGGAATCTCTTCATGTAAAGGATTACCAAACAATCGCCACGCGGCTTCTGGAGGTCCGATATACCTAGCATCAAGATATTGTTGGATCTCATTAATTCCTCCAAGTACCATTGTTGCGCGATCATGTCCTTTATAAATATACTTGTGAATGTATTTTACACATCTGACTCCTGCACAAACTTCAACATTGATATGACAATTGAACATTCTTGATAAATACGGATTATGTGGCACAACGTCTCTATTATCAATTTCTTGCCCCCTCACGATGTACTTCTGACCAATATTATGACGACGATAGATAGGATATCCATTAGAGTCCATACTTGTTGATTCAACAAATGATCGAGGGTACCGCTTGGTACACACCCCATTTTCCATACATGGTGCTTGTGGATTTCGAGCACCACATGGTCCGTGTACCATGCAACCTATAATTGTTTCAAAAAGCAATGGGTCAGTTTCATAATCCGGAAATTCAGCACACACTACTCTGTCCACTTGAGCACATGTTTGAATTTTATCTGAACCATGAAGGAACAAAAGTGCATGCATGTGCGGTAACCCCCTTTTTTGGAATTCAATTGTAAAAACATGCGCCACTTTTCTACCAAAAACGTTGTTTGTTTCTATCTCCTTCATCAAAAAATTTCGCTTCAACTCAAAAACACGGGCCACTAAATCAGGACGGTCAGTAGGGATCTGATTTGGCAATAGTGATTTAGTAATTTCAGGCCATTTGGGATTTGCAGTCATAGTTAGAAAAATATCTGGGTGTTGATTATACCGCGTGATAGCCATTGAATCTTGAAAATTTCAAACATATGTCTTGCAGACTACCAAAGGAACGAAGATGGCAAAATCATTCGTTGACCAACTTGTTCAGGACCAAGCTCATCTGCACAAACATCTGTAAGACCTTGGTAAAGTTCTGCACGAAGCTTCGATTGATTCAACTTGTAGTATGTCAACCGATTTTGTTCAAGAATGCCCAAGATCTCTACAAATTCTTGAAATAGTTTTCCGGCTCTCAAAATTGTTGAATACTCGATTATCACGTTGGAACATACGATAACCGTAATATTGCAATTGTGTCACGAGTAGATGAAGGTCCACCTTGGAAAGCGCTCCACTTGCTTCAAATCTGGATTCCATCCGAGCTCACCATAAGGGAACAATACCACATAATGCAATGGCAAATAGGCCGGATGACACTCATTAATTTGCATCAAACCATTATCCCCTCTCAAATGTAACATAATATCTCTCATTCCACTTGATTCAGCTCCATCTCCCGGCAATATTACCGCAATCTCATCGGTTGTTGGGAGATTATATCGACGCCGATGCATTATGTAACTCAGTAGTGAAGATAGTAGGAGAAATTCACCCCACATTCAATTCACTTAAAATTGTATGAGCCTGCCGAAATTTTATGGGAAATGGATTTACTTGCAATAAACAATCTTGTATGATTTTCAAAACATCTCTTCTCAAGTTAGGATTTTTGTTGTTGCGAACATCTAAAGCTGAATTAGGATCATAAATGTACAAATTGAGAGTAAATTGGTTCACACTCGGTACGCGTGGCATAAGCGATCCTGCTTCGATGGCGTAATTCTCCATGGATGGTGAATGTTCTAGGCCCCTCCCGGAATTAATCATCATCCAAAGTAGCACCAAGACTCGTAAACGCATTAGTTTGCATTATACTCTGCGTGTGTCTTTGTGAAACGATTTTGATTGTTCATCATTGCCGTCATACAATGCTTTAAGCATTAAAGGAGGTGCAATAAGTGGAGGTAGTCTAATTTTTCCTTGTAAACAACATTTACCAAAGAGAGGATTTGATACAGATGATTTTGTTAATTTTTCAGCAAGCCAGTGTAAGGCAGAACAATGAGGACATGTTCGATTCATCAAGCCGAGGAAATGACGATTTGGAATTTCATGGTTTCGAGAATTAAGTGCAGCATCCATAGTTACACCTTCTACTCTGTAGGCACTACAGATAAAATTATAGATGTCATACAATTTGATTATATATAAATTGAATACAAACTTAAAATCTATATAGAAACACACCGTGCCTTCATTTGGATTACGCATTTGTTGGAACATGTTTGTCATATACGATGCCACTGGGGAACATGGGGAGAATGGTTCCAAGATTGTTGTTGTGCTTTTATATAGGTTTTGAGGAGGTAAGTCTTGGAGCATGGTAGTCACAGGCAACACCCTTGAGATATTTGTTCGTGTGCCTTCTTCAAGATTTTGAGGAGGATTTTCTAGATTCATGATGGCCATGATAACCACCGTGAAACATCTCATGTAGTGTCTTCATTAAGATTTTGAAGCAAGTTAGTTGACGATGACTCTAAAACATTTGTTGTCACTATATCTTTATGCTTACAGATGGGAAATTTTGGTAAACAAAGTCATTGGTTGAAGGCGGGACCTTTTATTTGATTCTCGTTCTAGGCATGCTCAGCGATGACGACTCGGTGGTAAAGAAGGAAAAAATCTAGGCTGAACGGGGGCACAATGTTTTGATCGCTTTCTTTCGTGATGTGCAAGTTGTCCCAATTGACATTTGGAGCACTCATTTTCTTTTCCAGCATTACGCATTTGTGCAGTAAGCCTTGCACATTGCGGAAAATTTGATTTTGATATAACATTATAGTTTGGTGCCTAAACCACAAACTCATAAAAAAATAATTATTATTTTGCTGATTTAACGTGTAAGGTGTCCTAATTGACATTTGGTTGATTTTTTATATGAGGTAACATGACAATAAAGTGTTGCATCAACAAAACTATCTACCTAACCATCTATTAACATTATAATTATAATTAAAGTTTTGTTTGATGCAAAAATAAAACAACATAGCCACAGTTGCATCCAACATATTGTTTACTAATGTTCTATAGTAATATACTCGATCAATAGCATATTGAATTGAACAACTTGAAAGATAAGATCAAAATAGGCTTTAAACTACTGAGAAAAGTTGAGGTTTCACTATTGAGCTTAAAAAAATGGGACCCAACAAAAGATTCAAATTATATGTTATAACAAAAGCATAAAGGCTACAAATCAACATTAAGCTTAAGAAACTGGTAAAAAAAATATAAAAATCATAGTTCCTCAATAATTCAGGAGTAATCACAGAATAACACGATAAAAAAATTAAGTAGTATTAAATGAGGCAAACCAACACCATCTTGACAAAGCAAACGTTTTACATAAAACGAAACTTAAAAATTTCTAAATTCAATAACATCCAAATCCATTGTAAAAACAGAGAGAAAAGAATAGGATTAAAAGTGATACCAGTTGGCAATCTTTATTTTTTCTTCCTCGCTAGAAGAGGTTGCTTTTTCTTTCCCTTAAATTTGGCATTCGACAAAGTATCGAACTTTTTTTCCTTACGTAAGAAAAACGCTACTTAAAAGCAAAAAAAAAAAAAAAAAAAATGAATTAGATTTAGGTGTGAGAATACACTACCTCACGTATACGGAGACAATTTAGTTCATACTCATTTCGAATTACCACTCCTACATTATTATGATTTAAATCTTCGAACTCAGAGACAAAAAAAATAATGAATAGTAAATAAGTGGGTAAAAAGATTAGGTAAAAGGTAAGAGAATGATGATTAAAAAAAACTTATCATACGGTATTTTCTAAGTCATCGTCCATCTGTCACGACATTAATGAAAATAAATTAAAACAAATAAGTCAATAAGATATATTTAGAGAGAGTTAATCAGATGAAAAACTTACAGTTCCAAATATAACAACATCATCTATTGGTTGATGATTGTGCAGTTGAAACGGTTGTAGCTACACAATAAATTTCATAAGCCATATATAATTAACATCAATTACAATGAAATTTCATATAATTAACATGCATTTAATCAAACATGATACATACACATCCAATTCCCAGAACCAAAATTAAGGAAAAAGACAACCTAAATTAGCCTACAAATTTCACAAAATGAACACTCAATAATAACCAACTCAACATCCATTCTATCCTAACATTCATAATAAAAAAATCTATTTCATCATAACCATAAACCTATTTCATCATAAAAATAAAAACAGCCAAATTAAAAGACACGTAAATGTGTGTTGTTGTTGTGTGTTTTTGTTTCAATTGGTGTGAATGTGTGTTTTAAAAGTGACACAAAAATCTATAACAAATTTAAAACAAAATTTGTGTGTTTTAAAACATTAAACACAAATTTCAAAAACTCAAGTCATTGTCAACTTTAAATATTCTTTGTAACAAAGCAAGACCGCTTCTAACAAAAAAAATTTTAAAACAAAACCCACAATTCCACACCCCCCCCATGAAAAAAAAGTAAATAAGAGCTATTTTTGACATACAAATCCACACATATAAGAAAACCTACAATTTAATTTTCAAGGACAAAAATAAGAATGAAGTGAAACAGATCAATCAAAAAGTGAGTCAGAAAACCAACAATTGAACCTACAATTTAATTTTCAAGACAAATAAGAAAACTATGTTTCTCAAAGATATGTCGATCAAGCTTCAAGATGTTGTTTAACATACCTTAGGAGGTTTGAAAGGATCATCGCTCGGAAACGTTGTGTCAAGGAAAAATATCCCGCCTTGATAAGGCGTTCCTACAACAAAATTTGATGTAATTAGATTTTTACTTAGGAAGTTAAATTTTTACAATAAAAACAAACATCTTGGAATAAAAACTTCTTGATTGTCGATCATTGTTATATTTTCTTAGAATCTTTATTAAGAAATTTTTTGAATAAAAAATGAGTTTTAGAGTTGAATTTTTTAGATAAGAAATGAGTTTTTAGTATCATTTATTGACCTTTTAAGAAATGAGTTTTATTATTAGTATAATTTCACCATTCAAGAAATGAGTTTTATTAGATTTTACAATAGGGTAAGCCGCTTTGGAGCCAATGAAGCCATGCTTGGATTAAAATCGGGGTGTCCAAACTCCATGCTATCGAATCAGTCTTCCCAGCAGGGAAAAGATGTTCGAGGCGGAGTTCAATATAATTTACCATTTTGATTGGGCTGCACATGTGAAAGCATCTCAGCATGATTAATAAGATAAATATTATATACTTCAAGTGTATGTAGCCATACATTTGCATCCTAGTATACAAATGCTTATATAGCCTCGATAGCGGCAGATTGTTACTACTATAATTATTTTATCATTATAATGGAACTGAGTGAGTACAATCTAGCTGTTTCAAAATGGAACTGAGTGAGTACAATCTAGCTGTTTCAAAATTGTTGGCCACAAACATGTTCTTTTAGGCTCAATTAAAGAAAATGTCAATAATTGAAAATGATTCTAGCATGAAAAATAGTTTTCTTATGCAAAGGTCAAGAAATCTTCCTGCTGAAAAGGCTCAACTAATTATTTCTTATGCAAAGTTCAGGGATATGTGAACGTGTGTAATGAAGAGCAGAATCCAAGAATACTAAATGCTAGCTATTTCGAACTTATGAGGGAAATCTCTCTGCCTTTTTGGTTACCAAGTGTTTCAATTAAAACAAAATGAGGTAGTTCAAATTTGTTCGCTTTTTATAGCTTTTTGAGTGCGTTGCTCCTATTAACATTTCTTAGAATGAAGACCATAGCAACCAACAAAGGAAATGAAGACCAACAAAGGATTATTAATCATAGCAACCAACAAAATGAGCAAAAAAAAAACCCCAAAAAGAAAGCTATGCAAATTGCTCAAGAGTAAAATGGAATACACAAACCTGAGGGGGCAGCAGAAGAAGTGATCTCGCTATTCATTTACCCAAATTTCGCCAATTTCAGAGCTAGAAGAGAGAGAAGGAAAGATTTGTCCCAGGGTGTGTGCCTCCTGCAGGATTAACACTACTTCATATTTCAAACTCTGTTACCTTCACTGTGCCTTCACTTCCTAATATCCAAGGATTGAATGTGTGCGTTGTTTACAGAGATTAAAATGCATAATGAAACCAAGGATTTTAGCTGGCTATATAGCCCCAACTTTTGGAAGCCTAATGAAGATGAAGAGGAAGAGTATTTCATGATGTTGAGTCATTGGAAGTCGGGGAATGCATTAGAAGGTGGCGATAAAATTCTTTGTTTTGGTTATCGATAAAAAAACTTTTCTTATTTTCGTTTAGTAGTAGAAAAAATTGGTATTAAGGTTGTGTATGATGATGAAGATGAAGATGAGGAGAACACAATAATGAGCTGCTTTTTCCCCCAAATTTCGCCAATTCCAGAGCTAGAAGAGAGAGAAGGAATGATTTGAGAAATTTTGCCAAATTTCAGAGAGAGGAGAGAGAGAATAAAAGATTTGGGCGAGAAGAAAAGAATATGGAGGGGTAGCGTGTGATGTAAGGGTCAGTTTGGGTGGGCTTTTTTTAGCCTAACATGGAACATGAGCCATTAGATTAAGTGAGATCAAATCTGAACCGTTGTTGTGGTTTCTCAAATGTAAAAATTTGAATTTGGTTGTGTTTTATTATTATAGATATATATATTAATACTTAAATTTATGTTTAGTTTCTTAAGTTTTAATATTGTATTGAATTCTTGAAGTTTTAAATTTTATTATTTAATAACAATCTTGTTTATGAATAAAACTATTGCGTTAAAGATATGTTATAGTCAAACTTAGGATATGGTATTTGTCATTTTCTTTAAATCCTCAATTTTGAAGATTAAAAAAATAAAAATAATTTCATAATTAATAATATCAAATGTCTCATTCAATAAACTTCACACTAATTTTTAAAAATAATATTTATTTAAATTTTTGAGAGAGAGAAATAAGATATATATATATATATATATATATATATATATATATATATATATATATATATGACGATTCTAGTAAGTAGTAACACTAATTCTATAATTTTATTATTTCAAGTAATGGATATATATATAATTATATCTATGTATTAATTCTTAAATTTATGTTTAGTTTCTTAAGTTTTAATATTGAATTGAATTCTAGAAATTTTAAATTTTATTATTTCATAGCAATCTTGTTTATGAATAAAATTAATACGTTAAAGATATGTTAGCCAAACTTAGCATATGTTATTTGTCATTTTGTTTAAGTCCTCAATTTTGAAGATTACGCAAATAAAAATAATTTCATAATTAATAATATAAAATGTCTCATTCAATAAACTTCACACTAATTTTAAAAATAACATTTATTTAAATTTTGAGAGAGAGAAATGAAATGTGTGTGTGTGTATTATATATATATATATATATTAATTCTTAAATTTAAGTTTAGTTTCTTAAGTTTTAATATTGAATTAAATTCTAGAAATTTTAAATTTTATTATTTAATAGCAATCTTGTTTATGAATAAAATTAATACGTTAAAGATATGTTAATCAAACTTAGCATATGGTATTTGTCATTTTCTTTAAGTCCTTAATTTTGAAGATTACACAAATAAAAATAATTTCATAATTAATAATATAAAATGTCTCATTCAATAAACTTCACACTAATTTTTAAAAATAACATTTATTTAAATTTTTGAGAGAGAAGAAGTACGTATATATATATATATGGAAAAATATATGTACACAAATTGTATATTATTACGATGAGGCTATGGTGACCGTTTTTTGAGCTATAGCGACGGTTTCACTCGTCGTCATAGCTATTCTGGGCTATGGCGACAGTTTACCATCGCTATAGCCTAAAAAATCTGTCTCCATAGCCCTACGGTGTAATACACAACTGTGTATATACATATAGCCATATATATATATATATACACATACATACATATATATTAATTCTTAAATTTTAGTTTAGTTTCTTAAGTTTTAATATTGAATTATCATTTATGGTATTTGTCATTTTCTTTAAGTTCTCAATTTTGAAGATTACACAAATAAAACTAATTTCATAAATAATAATATCAAATGTCTCATTGAATAAACTTCACCCTAATTTTTAAAAATAACATTTATTTAAATTTTTGAGAGAGAAGAAGTACATACATGAATTTATATATATATATATATATAAATAACATTTATTTAAATTTTTAAGAAGAAGTAATTGATGGCATCGTTTAACATGTGGCAAGATCATCATATTTCCAATAAATAACTTACAAAGTACCGTGGTGACGGTGTATGTGACGCCCCCAAATCCGTGTAACATCGATTACAGGACATGGTGCTCACGATATAACATACATCATCATCTATCTAAGTAACTCTAATAATAATAATAATAATAATAATAATAATAATAATAATAATAATAATAATAATAATAATATTAACTATTACATACTTATTCAAAATAAAGTCCCAAGTCTTTACAACCTTTAATAAACTGAAACTTAAACTTAGCGTTTATCACTACATTACATAACATGAGAAAATATAATTATTAAATAAATAACTCTCATCATTTCATCTTAGACTTTCCTTTGTCCTTGCCTTAGCCCTCGGCCATTATAAATAATCGAAAGGTTTAAGCAAGAATGAACACAAATTGCCCAGCAAGTATATAAAGTAGTTTAAGAAAATACATCAGAAGTAAAAGCATTAGTATGAATATTCCTTAACAGTTGAAATAAATATCAAGAGATAAGCTGGAATATCAAGATAAGAGTTCTGGAGTTCTTAATAGCATACTAAGGGGTGTTAGATACCCTGAACATTACTTTATTTCATCAAAAACCATCAGACGGTTTAACAATCAAATAAATTGTAAACGGTCTCTGCAAGTACTCCAGGTGATCAGCCTATCGTACCTTACATTGTGCACAAATATAAAGTTTAAACGCATAAGCGTAAATGGGACTATATGTCCGACATCTGTTTGCCTGATTATTCGGGTTGTTCATCTTAGTATTCATGCGGGACCTCACCAAAGTAATTTGGATTGGTAAACATTAAATAGCTTCAAAGGGTTTGAATTATTCAAACAATATACTATGTTTGCATCAATAACATCTAGCTAGAATGAAAACTAGAAAGCATGCTTGAATATAGTTCGTTAAGGGAATACGAACTTTAAAGTATATCAGTTGCAATAGGAACTGAATAATCATCAATAACATTTTGCATCACAATTGAAGTTATAGAACTTTACAATAAATGAGCTTGCACGAATGATTAATTAATCACAAGCCCAAACTTACCCTCGCTGTTATCAACTGAATAAGAGTTGAATAAATTCATAATAAAAAATAGGGTAAGAAACTTGCACCCTATACGTCTTCTACAATTCTCGCTATCTACTAGCCCTTCACGTAACCTATTCACATGTGTCACGTTAAGTAATTTGGTTCTCGAACACCACTTTAAAGTGTAATGGTTATCTTTTATTTTAATAAAAAGATTAAACTCACACGTATTCAAATACAACTAAATTACCTAACATGTTGCTATGAGTAGGCTATGTGGTTAAATAAAAGAAACTAGAAAACATAAATTTGTGACATTTTTCAGACCAAAACTCTACCAAAAATCTGCATAAAATATGCTTAAGGGTCTCAAGTCGGAAAATCTCATTTTTCCATAATTATGACATCACATATATAATTAAATTCATTTATCCATATAGCATCATTTATATAAAACAATACCAAATCAGTCCCAAAAATATTTCTTTTCTGGGATTTTGTAGAATATAGTCCCACATTGAACATATAATTTTTCCGGAATTTTTAAAATTCATCTACTAGTCTTAAATAGTCCATAATAGCCAAATATTCTTCGATTTTTCATAAATCGAGATTAGCTCCAAAAATTCTAAAATTTTCAGGGTTAACTCCTGTTATACACATGTACTTCTAGTAAAAATTTCGTAATTTTTGGACTTATACACAAAGAGTTATTCGGGTATCTTCTCATAAAGTGTCCTTAACCGTAAAATTCATAACTCTCAAACCGTATGGCCAAAAATTCTCAAATTTTTACAGAACCTTCATATCTTCTTATATTAATACTAAACAATTTTTTAGAATTTTTAAAGTACAACACAGTGGACGAAAATTCCCCCAAAATAGACTGATCCAAACAGTCCCAAGAAAGACATCAAATTTTTGTTTCTTGCAGCCTTTTGCGATTTTATTCCCACTAATCTACATATGATATGACCATGATACTTGGACACAATAAACTTCATACATCAAGGTATTTTACAAAAATATAACATTCATGAAACTAGCATGCTAAGACCACAAACTAACTGCATAGAAAAATATGCCAGCACTAGTTCTATACTTAGAAAAAATTCTGGAATTTCCAGAATTCTGCAGATTCTATTACCAACATGCATGCTTATGATTTTCATAACTTGCTCAATTTAACTCCCTTTCTTATGAAATTTGGACAGGTTGTACCTCATGCTACATACTATTTTATAAAATTATTACATACGCTAATCGAGTCATATACACCATGATTCCGAGGCTCCAAAAAATTCCAAAAATCATAGATTACTAGTTAAACTCAATTTGACAAAAATCCATGATTTTGCTTCTAGCATGAAATTAAATTATTCCTAATGTCCAAATCATCCACTCTCACATGTTTTCACATTTCACAGCATCAAACTTCAACAAATTTCCACCTTTTGATTAATTTAGCACCTTAGAGACATTTTATCAAAGGTAGAGCATGCATTGCTTAATTCTTTGATTTTCTATGATTTTATGCATGATTAACCCATATCTTTTGTTGTTAACGATCTATAATCATCAAACAACAGTAACATGGAAACACAAAGCCACAATAAATCATTTACCAATTCTATATACATTTTCCTCTCATTTTTCTTATAGAAATAAAATGGGTTCATGAATTACCTTTTGATGAATTTCTTCTTGGTTCAATTTCTCTCCATGATTACTCACTTGGTGGAATTTTCTTAAAAGAAAAGTGTGTTTGTATATATGTATAGCTTGCTAGGGTCTTTTGACTCCCATAACCCCGAATTCTAATGATTAGTTACTCACAATACTTAATAATACAATAATATAGTTAATTAATAGGAAGAATGTAGGAGTTAGAAAAATAAAAAGAATTTTGATTTTAAGGAATAAAATAAAGTACTCCCACCTTAGCTATTATGTAATATACGTATACTCCCTCCCTTGTCCCAATTTAATAGTCTCATGGGTCCCATCAGCTGCTGACCAATTAAATAAATACATTATAATATTATTTTAATCTTTTAAATGCCCATTTTGACCATTTTGCCCTCCGTAGCCAAACGTTGCGAACCATATATCAATTCTTACTAAAGTCGACGTTTCGAACATCATGGGACTATTCGTTTCGTCAAAATCATCCCTAAAATTTGTGGTTGACTTTTTCCTCGAAAAAGTCAACCGTTTAACTTTGACCAAAAACTCAATCGTGACACTTTTTCGTGATTACAGTCTATCCTGACTAATTTCGACGTTTTGGACTCGAATACGCAGTCCGCGTCTCTAAATTCCGTTTTGAACTCCAGCTCATGATTTAATACCATCCCACATAATAAATAAAATAATTCCCTACTTAATCACTTTAAATAGTTAAATAAAACTAAACCAACCATTTAAATACATCTCATCACATATCTTGAAATAACACATATATGTACAACACATATACATCTAATAAATGAAATAACCCAAAAGCTTCATATAAAATCATTTATTGATAATTCTTAAATTACATAGAAAATCTCGGATATTATAGTGTATACATTAGAACTTTACTCAAAGCCAAGGATAAGGTTTAATACCCCATCGACCATCTCTCTCCTTTCCTTCCCCACTTTTGGTATCGCTAACACTGCATTTCTGTCCGAGTAAGCTCAATAACATAGCACCATTACTGAAGAAGAAAAGGCAGAAGATGATGATGAAGAAGAAGAATAAGAAGAAAAAGAGGCAGCAATCGCCACAACGCCACTCCATCACAGTCGCATGTAACTTTTACTTCTTAGTTTTCTAGTTTGAGATCTTGATTCTTGATACATCACTCCATACCTTGAGGTTGTGACACATTTGTATATATCTTTTTCCTTAAAAATAAAAATATTAATTGTCATACAAAAATAAAATTATGATGCTAAATTGAAGAGTACTTTTTTGCACAACTATCAGTCTATCAATAAAAATGAGAATATCTTACTTATTTTGCCTTTGTTTGCCTCTGCCTTCTATAGTGAAATTTGTAGGTTTGTTTCAAACTTTCAAATTTTAATGGCACAAATTCTTTTTTTGGGAGCATCTAATTCCGCCGATGCACCTGAATCACAATTGAAACGTGCATCAAATGACGTTGGATGGGAGTATAGGATGTTGATTAATCCTAAAAATACCAATAAGGTGAAATGCAAGTTGTGTGGACATTGTATTAGCAGAGGGGTTTATACAATTAAACAACATATTGCACAAATTACGGGAAATACTAGACCGTGCCCAAAGGCTACCGATGAAGATAAAGCAAAGTGTAAAGTCGCAATAGAAAAAGTAAAAAGGAAGAATCAAGAGAAAAAGAAAGAGAATGAAGAAAATAGAAAAGAGGTTAATATAATTGATGAAGAGGGAGAAGAAGAAATTGAAGTGACAGGGTCAAGAAAAAGATCATAATTTATTGGGGCTATGGATAAATTTTCATCGACCATAAATCCCGATTCTTCAATGAGTGCAAGTAAGAAGCTACGATAACAAAATATCAATGATGCACTTTGGAAGGAAAGAACGCATAGTGTGCATCAATACTTGGCTTGATGGGTGTGTAATAACCACGAATTTTAAGTCACTTTGTAAGTGTATTATTGATATTGTAAATTTTGTGTCATATAGTGATTAAATATGTGATGACATATGGGGGAAGGAGTATAGCTAAATAAATATATATATTGTATGTGTTGATATATATACTTATTGATTATATGAATTGAACTAAAAAGGGAAGCCACATAACCTAATTATACATTAGGTGAGGTAATTAAATAACCTAAGGGTTATGGTATTAACGAAATGTTAGCATTTAAAATGTATACTAACCTAAGAGGTTAATTTTATTCATCTCAATTGCTTATATTTTAAACATAATTAAAGCAAACCTAATTAGGTAATAAGTTAAAGGGTCATGAATAAGTATTTAAATCCCAAAAGATGGGGATAGAAACCCTAAATAAACAATTAGAGTAAGAGAGATCAAAAGTAATGGACTATGTTACTCACATGACCCAAATAATTAATTAGGAAGCCCAAAGGAATTAAATTAAAGAACCAATCCCTAGCCCAATTATTTAAGGACATTTTAGGCATTTGATTAATCAAATTGGGCAAAAAAAATAAATAAAGCAAAAATAGCTAGTTGATTTGATACTTAAGTTTCCATAAGTGGTAAACTAATCTCTTTTTATCTTAAGCTCTTACACAAAGTACATGGGTGTCAAGATCCCATTGGTGGGAAATCCTAATCTAGATTACATGTAATCCTAAAAGATAAGATGATGGTTATTGCCTAGAGGGTAAAAGAAGTATGGGGGATATTAGTATAGATATAGATTTTATATTTATACTAATATACTAATACCCTCATTTCATTTCATCTCATTTCATTTCCATTCCATCTAATTCTCTTCCAAGCTAAAAGAAAGAAAAGAAAACAAGAGAGAGTGAGAGAGAGAGATGGCCAAAATCTTGAGAGGAAAAGAGAAGAGAGATTTCATCATTCATGCACCCAAATTTCCTTAACTGCTTTGGCAAGATAAGAAAGATTGCTAGAAAATCAAGGTAAAGATCTATCTTAGTTCATTCTTTCTTAGTTTATTTTATTCTCAAAGTTTTAGAGGGGTAATGTTCTAAGAATTAAGAACCCTTAGATATTTATGTTTTATGTAAGGATCTAACCCTCTTGAGTATTAGAATGAAGATCCAAAGGAAGAAAATGAGCTAATGTTCATAAAGGGTGAAAAATCCTAGCTTTTTCTTCACTTGGATCCTTTATAACTTGAGATCTACACCTCTGATTTGTGATCCATCAAAGGGTGGTGCTAGATATGTAAGTTACCTAGTAAATCCAAGTGGTAGAATCCCAAACCACTGATTTTCCGGCCATGGTGGATGGTGGAGCCAAAACAGTCCATTATAGAACAAAATTAGTGGACAGTTTCTGTCCACTTGCTATAAAGGGAAGTTTCGTTAAATTTCTGCACCTTAAAAATTCTGGGAAAAAGCAGGGAGGATCCATGATGAGTTATCTACATGTAGGAAAAAAGAACGGGCACGTTTCGATGTATAGAATGGGAGGAATGGTCTTTACCGTAAAGGATTCTTTAAAAAGAAAACCCGAATAATTCATTGTGTATGACTGAAAAACATCTAAAATTTTTACAGAGAATTAGTATATGTTATGAGAGCATGCCCTCAAAATTTCAGAATTGTTTGGGCAAAACTCAATTTATTAAAAATGTAACAAGATCCTGGTGTTTTAGGAACTTTAAAAATAGTAAAACAAGTTCTAAAATTCCAGGAATATTTGGGAATCGATGATTGGGTCATACACTATCCAAATCCGAAACGAAGAATTTTTTAATCAGTTTGGTATTTTTCCTAAAAAAAATATAATTATGAATAAAAGGAAATAAATAGTTAAATGATGTTATAAATAAGGAAAATGTGATTTTAATGCTTGGATACTCCTAATATATAATATTTTGACTAGTTGAGGGTATTTTGGTAATTTATAATAAGAAGTAGTATTTATGACCTTTTATGGGTATTAAATAAGTGGTTTAATAAATGGTGAACAATTAAAATAAATTATTTATTTACCTAATAAATTATGAAAATATTATTATAATATTAGAATCGATATTTTTAAATAAGTAAGAATATTGAAATTGAAATTTATTTAAAATATTATTAGATGATTAATAATATTAGATTAAAACCTTTATAAATGATTAAAATATTATTAAATGACTAATAATATTATATTAAAATATTATTAAAAAATTAATAATATTAGATTAAAGTATTATTGGATGATTAAAATATTATTAAATAATTAATAATATTCAAAATTAAATGTTATTAAAATATAATAACATTAGTAAAGGAATAAAATATTATTAAATGATTAATAATATTAATACATGAATAAAATATTATTAAAAGGTTAATAATATTAGTAAGCGAATAAAGTATTATTAGTTGATTAATAATACTAAGGAGTAAGTAAAATATTATTAAAAGTCATAATATTGGACGAGTTTAGGATAAGTTTACGTAATAGTAATATTATCAAGGGATAATCATGTTACTAAGGAATTAATGTAATAACTAATATTTAACTGTGTGACTAAATATTAGGTAATTTAATATAGAGCAATGATATATGATTTTGCTAATCGGAAGGTCAATTATAGGTCTTTCGAAGGAAGATAGATAGACTGTTAACCGGAATATATTTATTTTCATAGCAGTAGACTACAGACAAGACAAGTTCCCTAACTCAAACTCGAGTATTATTTTTCAAGCATGGTAGTGGATGATTATTGTTGATTATTTCACATCTATGATTATTATTGAATATTCGCAATTATTGCAAGTTCCCTAACTCAAACTCGAGTATTATTTTTCAAGCATGTTAGTGGATGATTATTGTTGATTATTTCACATCTATGATTATTATTGAATATTCGCAATTATTGCAAGTTCCCTAGGGAACTCAAATTTGAGTATTATTTTTCAAGCATGTTAGTGGATGATTATTGTTGATTATTCCACATCTATAATTAGTATTGAATATTCGCAATTATTGCAAATTCCCTAACTAAAAGTCGAGTACTATTTTTCAAGCATGTTAGTGGATGATTATTGTTGATTATTCCACATCTATGATTATTATTGAATATTCGCAATTATTGCAAGTTCCCTATACCGAGACTTTACTTTTCACAAGTACTTTATTTGAGTTCGAGTTTTAATTCTGAAGCATGTGCTAAGTGGTTTAATTTTGTAAAATTATTCCACATCATTGTTATTGATATTCACGCTGAGTGCATTTGAATTTGTACAATCTTTGACCTGAACCTTATTTAAAAGTTCTATAATCCATGAATTGTGGAAATTTGAGTCTGAACCCTTGTTCGGTCAGACAGTTGCATGAAAAATATTTATAAAAGCTATCCAGACCATTTGATGGTACAGATTCTTAGACTGAAGTGAACACCCCTTATTATAGGGGAGTACCCCACGTATCTAATATAAGATACACACCATAGAGTTAAATGTTATGCTTATACATAGTGTACGAGAGGCTGATCCCCTCGAGTACGTATTCTGAGCCAGTAACCAAGGGGTCAATTAGCTATTGATTCCCTTGAAAGTTGTTCATAGTCTACTTGACTACTTGATACTCTAAAAGCACTTGTTGTCTCTTTCTTAAGTATGGGGGATATTAGTGTATATATAGATTTTATATTTATACTAATATACTAATACCCTCATTTCATCTCATTTCATTTCCATTCCATCTCATTCTCTTCCAAGCTAAAACAGAAAAGAAAACAAGAGAGAGTGAGAGAGAGAGGGCCGAAATCTTGAGAGGAAAAGAGAAGAGAGATTTCATCATTCATGCACCCAAAATTCCTTAACTACTTTG
Organism: Panax ginseng; assembly: GCA_020205605.1. Classification (NCBI taxonomy): domain Eukaryota; kingdom Viridiplantae; phylum Streptophyta; class Magnoliopsida; order Apiales; family Araliaceae; genus Panax; species Panax ginseng. The sequence goes on along the minus strand of CM035139.1, from coordinate 82,803,291 downwards.
GCAAGATAAGAAAGATTGCTAGAAAATCAAGGTAAAGATCTATCCTAGTTAATTCTTTCTTAGTTTATTTTATTTTCAAAGTTTTAGAGGGGTAATGTTCTAAGAATTAAGAACCCTTACATATTTATGTTTCATGTAAGGATCTAACCCTCTTGAGTGTTAGAATGAAGATCCAAAGGAAGAAAATGAACTAATGTTCATAAAGGGTGAAAAATCTAGCTTTTTCTTCACTTGGATCCTTTATAACTTGAGATCTACACCTTCGATTTGTGATCCGTCAAAGGATGGTGCTAGATATGTAAGTTACCTAGTAAATCCAAGTGGTAGAACCCCAAACCACCGATTTTTCCTACCATGGTGGATGGTGGAGCCAAAAGCAGTCCACTATAAAACAAAATTAGTGGACGATTTACATCCACTTGCTACAAAGGGCCGTTTCATCAAATTACGCACCTTAAAAATTCTGGGAAAAATCAGGAAGGCACCATGATGAGTTATCTATATGTAGAAAAAAGAACGGGCACGTTTCGATGTATAGAATGGGAGGAATGATCTTTACCGTAAAGGATTCTTTAAAAAGAAAACCCGAATAATTCATTGTGTATGACTGAAAAACATCTAAAATTTTTACAGAGAATTAGTATATGTTATGAGAGCATGCCCTCAAAATTTCAGAATTGTTTGGGAAAAACTCAATTTATTAAAAATGTAACAAGATCCTGGTGTTTTAGGAACTTTAAAAATAGTAAAACAAGTTCTAAAATTCCAGGAATATTTGGGAATCAGTATTGGGTCATACACTATCCAAATCCAGAAACGAAGAATTTTTTGAATCAGTTTGGTATTTTTCCTAAAAAAAATATAATTATGAATAAAAGGAAATAAATAGTTAAATGATGTTATAAATAAGGAAAATGTGATTTTAATGCTTGGATACTCCTAATATATAATATTTTGACTAGTTGAGGGTATTTTGGTAATTTACAATAAGAAGTAGTATTTATGACCTTTTATGGGTATTAAATAAGTGGTTTAATAAATGGTGAACAATTAGAATAAATTGTTTATTTACCTAATAAATTATGAAAATGTTATTATAATATTAGAATCGATATTTTTAAATAAGTAAGAATATTGAAATTGAAATTTATTTAAAATATTATTAGAAGACTAATAATATTAGATTAAAACCATTATAAATGATTAAAATATTATTAAATGACTAATAATATTAGATTAAAATATTATTAATATAATTAATAATATTAGATTAAAAGTATTATTGGATGATTAAAATATTATTAAATAATTAATAATATTCAAAAATTAAATGTTATTAAAATATAATAACATTAGTAAATGAATAAAATATTATTAAATGATTAATAATATTAATACATGAATAAAATATTATTAAAAGGTTAATAATATTAGTAAGCGAATAAAGTATTATTAGTTGATTAATAATACTAAGGAGTAAGTAAAATATTATTAAAAGTCATAATATTGGACGAGTTTAGGATAAGTTTACGTAATAGTAATATTATGAAGGGATAATCATGTTACTAAGGAATTAATGTAATAACTAATATTTAACTATGTGACTAAATATTAGGTAATTTAATATAGAGCAATGATATATGATTTTGCTAATCGGAAGGTCAATTATAGGTCTTTCGAAGAAAGGTAGATAGACTGTTAATCGGAATATATTTATTTTCATAGCAGTAGACTATAGACAAGACAAGTTCCCTAACTCAAACTCGAGTATTATTTTTCAAGCATGTTAGTGGATGATTATTGTTGATTATTCCACATCTATGATTATTATTGAATATTCGCAATTATTGCAAGTTCCCTAACTCAAACTCGAGTATTATTTTTCAAGCATGTTAGTATATGATTATTGTTGATTATTTCACATCTATGATTATTATTGAATATTCGCAATTATTGCAAGTTCCCTAGGGAACTCAAATTTGAGTATTATTTTTCAAGCATGTTAGTGGATGATTATTGTTGATTATTCCACATCTATAATTAGTATTGAATATTCGCAATTATTGCAAATTCCCTAACTAAAAGTCGAGTACTATTTTTCAAGCATGTTAGTAGATGATTATTGTTGATTATTCCACATCTATGATTATTATTGAATATTCGCAATTATTGCAAGTTCCCTATACCGAGACTTTACTTTTCGCAAGTACTTTATTTGAGTTCGAGTTTTAATTCTCAAGCACGTGCTAAGTGGTTTAATTATGTAAAATTATTCCACATCATTGTTATTGATATTCGCACTGAGTGCATTTGAATTCGTATAATCTTTGACCTGTATCTTATTTAAAAGTTCTATAATCCATGAAATATGGAAATTTGATTCTGAACCCTTGTTCGGTCAGACATGAAAAACATTTATAAAAGCTATCTAGGCCATTTGATGGTACAGATTCTTAGACTGAAGTGAACACCCCTTATTATAGGGGAGTACCCCACGTATCTAATATAAGATACACACCATAAAGTTAAATGTTATGCATATACATAGTGTACGAGAGGCTGATCCCCTCGAGTATGTATTCTGAGCCAGTAACTAAGGGGTCAAATAGCTATTGATTCCCTTGAATGTTGTTCATAGTCTACTTGACTACTTGATACTCTAAAAGCACTTTTTGTCTCTTGCTTCTATTATTCAGATATTAAATTTTTCCAGATATTCATTTTATTCATGATATATATTATTCTTGTTGTACTTAAACTTGTTGAGAAAACTAGTTGCTCATCCTTGCTATATCATGAACATTATTGCAGTTAAACCTGAGACCTCAAGCAAAGGCAAGGGCTAGGGGAAGATGAAGTAATAGACTTCTAGTAGCAACACTTTTGTTTCATGCTAGTTACGTTAACTGTTAGTGTTATTTGAACCCTAATTATTGTACTAGGGTATGTTTATATGTTGTATTAAAGTTCAGATCTTGGGACTAATAACATCTTTTGAATGAACAATATATGTTTATTATATTCTGAATTTAGTTATTGTATGTTGTTTCGAGGTGGATGTTTGTATTGGATCGTGATGACCAGGTCCGGGTGTTTGAGACTCAAATTTGGGGGCGTCACAGGGTGTATGAAACTGGTATTCCTTTTAATGCTATCGACTATGATAGCGTCAAGAGTTTTGTTAGGCGGTTGGTCAATATGGCCCGGGTTACCAACCTCTAAGCCAATACCAACTAAGGGAGCCATTATTGAAAGAGGAGGTAGAGCGGACTAAGAAGTCACTCAAAAAGAAATAGGAAGAATGGTCTTTAAATGGTTGTTCTATCATGACTGATGCTTTGACCGATAGAAAAAGTAGAAGTATTACAAATTTATGTGTCAGTTACAAAGAGGGAACAATTTTTCTTTCTTCTAAAGATGATTCTGAGGAAGCACACTCCGGAGAATATATTTTTAAATAAGTTGATGTTTGCATTGAACAAGTTGGGCCACAAAATGTAGTGCAAGTTGTTACTGATATTGCTTCCAACACATGGTCACGACAGACTTGTTAATGATGAAGAGGCCACATATGTTTTGGACTTCTTGTGTCACTCACACTTTGAACCTCATGCTTGAAGGAATTGGTAAGCTACCAAAGTTTAAGGGAGTGATTGTGAAAGCAAAAGCCTTTACTATCTTTATTTATGCACATCATAAGACATCGACATTGATGAGGAAGCATACAAAAAAGAGAGACATAGTGAGGTCGGGCGCTACTAGATTTGCAACTTTTTTCTTGACTTTGCAAAGTTTGATGGAAAAAAAGAGAGGTTGAGGTATATGTTTACTAGTAGTGAATGGGATCAATGCAAATGGTTAAAAAATATTAAGGCAAAAATGATGTATGCTACCGTCTTGAGTTTGAGTTTTTGGAATGGACTAACACTATTCTTGAAAGTGTTTGCTCCATTGGTAAAGGTGTTTCGCCTTATTGATGGAGACCGAAAGCCATCAATGGGTTTTTTATTTGGAGAACTCAAAAAAAATAAAGGAATAGATCAAAGAGGAATTCAAAAATAATGAGACTAACTATCGTCCTATTCTCGAGATTATCGATGCTTAAGCCAAAGACCGGCTTGATAGTCCATTGCATTTGACGGCCTACCTACCCTTATTACTTCTTTAAAGATCCTAACATACAAAGTGATCCATTTTTCACGGATGCGATGTTTACTTGTGTTTAGAAGTTCTTTCCCGATGACTTTGATATGCAAAGTCTTGTCATAAATACGGAGTTGTTGAAGTATAAGAAAAAAGAGAGTGGGTTTGGAAGACCTTTAGCGGCAGTGGGATGTGCAACAAATGATGATAATTATGATCCTGGTATAAATATTTATTGTTTAATCTTTCTTTATTATTTAATACTTGTTAAAATATTTGTTACTAATTTTTATTCTTTAATGACTAGTTGGATGGTGGTCCAATTATGACAATAGTACACCCAACTTGCAAAGGATGGCAACAAGGATTCTTTTGTTGACTACTAGTTCATCCGGGTGTGAGAGAAATTGGAGTACTTTTGAGGGGGTAAGTATCAACTATCAAGTATATAGTAACTACTAACTAGTAAGTGATTGTGGTTTATTAAGTAAAATCTAATTTAAATATATAATTTGTTGATTTTTTTTAATTATTTTTTGTAGATTCATACAAAGAAAAGGAATGCACTAGACACAAAAAGGTTGAACAATCTAGTTTATGTCCAATTTAATGCAATGCTTAACAACAAAAAGCAACGGGAGAAAGAGAGAAAAATTGACGTGCTACTAGCAAGTGATGTTTCAAAAGCGCAAGGATGGATTATTGAAGGTGGTGATGATGAAGTTGAGGGTTGTTCGAGCCTTACTTAGGAGACAGTTGGTGAAGCATCCGGAGCGGTAGAGTGCTAGAGCTAGGAGAAGTACTAGAAATGTTAGAGTAAGAGAACTACATGAAAAAGATTTTTTGTTTGATGATGACACGGAGGAAGAGGGAGATGAGAAGTATGAGTGTGAGTCTAATGGAGACATTATATGTGACGCCCCCAAAATAGGTATACATCACCCATTCTGAGTCGCCAAATACATGGTACTGAAACAACTACAACTTTATCAATACAATTGTCGTGCAAAATACGACAACACATAAACTATGAGTTTAAATACAAATATTATCTTCTAGACAATATCCACACTTAAATAAGTTCTCATTACAATTATTAATACACTATTTTACAAAAATAGTGAGGACCACTAAAACAACTTTATAGAACCATCATTCTATACCCGACTAGTACTCGCTACATTCTCGCCTCCTGAGAAGAAAAATAGAACAAAAAGAAAAAGAGTGAGCTCAACTAGCCCAATAAAGAATATTATGACTAAGATAATATAGAATGAATTATCTTTAGTCCTCAATAGGGAAAAATCTGATAGAATATAATAGACAACAAGTTTCAGATCAATATTTACAGCGAAAATAACAATTCATTAGAAGAGTTAAGTAGAGAATGAAATCTACTATCATCTATGAATTTAAAAGTCCATCATCGATATTTTATCCCTATAACATCAATCAATATTCATCTTGAATCAAATATTCATCTTTGCACTATAGGCCAAAGATATTCATCAGTTGGTCATGTTCATCTCAACACCTGTTCATCTTTGCACTACGGGCTAAAGATATTCATCAGAAAATCATTCATCTTTGCATTACAGGCCAAAGATATTCAGTTATATCATAATTTAGGACTGAGGATGATGAAAAATATTTTAAAGAAAATGAATCTAGTGAGACAAAAGAACAAATATTAGGGATTCGTACTTCGGATTATCCATGTTCAAAAACACCCCATAATATACTATGATGGAGTAAAATTCAAGAATAATGATCAAAACATGGATACAATCAAAGATAGTAACAAAAATAGACATCTGGGACAAAGAACAAAAATTTAATTTTTTGTAAATAGTGTCGTATTCGTGAATAGTATCGTATACATGAATAGTAACTTCAACACAAAAAGACAAGAATTTCACAAGAAAAATCTTACCAATATTCGGCATAATGATATTGAAAGGAATAATATCATTTAAAAAAATAACATTCCTTACCTCAAAAAAACAGTACTTCTGACTGGAATAATGGATATAGTGCTGAAGAAACTTGCACCGTATAGCAACACTCAAAGTATCAAAATACTCACAAGAATACGCTCGATAATATAGAGAGAGAAAACTTCAGTTTTTGGTGTGATTTTCAATTCTAACCTAAGCACCCTATTTATAGGAAAATACTTAGAATACCAAAGCAGAAAATTTAATAAAATATTATTATTATTTTTAAAATTCTTATTCCCAGTTTGAAATTCTGAAATCAGCATGCTTAACAACAAGTGGGGCCCACCAATTATAACAAAAACATTTTTCATAAAAAATAATTAAAACTTCAAAAATCAATTATTCTGGAACTTCAATAATTCATAATAAATATCCCTTTTATCAGGAAAATTTGAATCTTATATCCATTCCATAGGAAATTCAATTCTCTACAACTTTGTAAGTTTAAATTTTTCCAAATTTCAAGCAGAAATTGACCAAAATCCACATACGGATGATTTTGCAGGCTATAATCAAATTTCATTCAAGAAATGGGGCCCACCAATATGTTTAACATGTTTTTAACATTTATTGTAACAAAATACTCTTTCTCCTCATTTATTCATATATCACACATTCATTGTAAAAATATCACCATTATTATATTATTATAATATAATAATATATTTAAATGAATTATTTTATCAGAAAAGATAAAATATCAATTTTCAACAATTGTCACTTTTCTAAAAATTCATCCATTTATATCCACATAAATAAATATTTTTCTTATCATATAAATCAATAATTAATTATTCACAAATAATATTACAGAATCACAATAATGACAACCAGGTCGTTCTTAGGAAAGAGGGGGCTTTCCAATAAGGATTTCTCCTTACTAGCGCACAATTAGGTGACCAAACCTCTCCTTAGACAGAACTTCCTTAGACATTGCCAATAATGCTATCTAATAATATTATTCAAATAATATGAATTATTGATCTGATAATGGGAATACTATGCAGTGACAATTATTGAAACAAAAATAATTAATATAAAATATCAACGTAGCAATTATTGAATCAATAAAATATTAAACAGTAATTACTGTAACAATTATTGAGTAGTGCCTTCCTACGTAAGAATAAATAAATGTACAATACCGTGTGCTACTGTGCAACACCGCGTATTACTGTGTTTTAACCACCGGGTATTCCAACAGTGTTAACGGTAACAACTACGTCGTTATTTATAAAAAACTTATACTTGTTGTTTTCTTCATCCAATCGCTCTTTACATTATGGGGCCCACACAAAATCGCGCACGTCGTAGGAATATTCCCTACAAAGAAGAATATTCCACGACCAAACGAATATTCCCCGAAAATAATGAATATTTTATAACCACTTGCTTGTTTAAGATATTTGCGCATTTTTCCCATAACTAACCAAATTAATCAAATCAACCCTTACTATTTCAAAATAATAAATAGAGGAAATTCAATTTCATTTATAATAAGTTGGGGTCTTACAACCTCCCCTCCTTATGAAATTTTATCCTCAAAATTGACGTACGTACCAGGTGTTTCAAAAAGGTGAGGATACCTCGCTTTCATTTCCGTTTCCAACTCCCAGGTCATTTCCTCAATAGCATGGTTCCTCCACAAAACTTTGACTTTTGGTATGACCTATGTGCGTAGGACATGCTCCTTCCTATCCAAGATCTTGACAGGTACTTCCTCGTACGTTAAATCTTAGGCTATTTCATCTGGTTCTAACTCAATAACGTGGTTCGGGTCTTTCACATATTTACGAAGCACAGATATGTGAAAAACATTATGAACACGAGACATACTTAGAGGTAACGTGATTCTATAGGCCACATTTCTTACTTGGTCAAGAATCTAAAATGGACCAATAAATCGTGGATTGAGCTTTCTTCTTTTCCCAAATCTTGTAACTCCCTTCCATGGAGCAACACGCAACAATACATGATCCCCAATACTAAATTCCACGTCCTTTCGATGAAGATCCGCATAACTCTTTTGTCGATCTTGTGCCATTTGTATACGTTGTCGAATCATTTGGATCTTTTCTGTAGTAATACGTTCCAACTATGGTCCCAACAATGTTTCTTTACCCACCTCATCCCAACATACTGGAGAGCGATACTTTCGTCTATACAATGCTTCGAATGGAGCCACACCTATACTTTCCTAGTAACTATTGTTATAGGAGAATTCCACCAATGGTAAATACTTATCCCAACTCCCTTTGTAGTCTAGGACACAGTCTTAATAGATCTTCAAGAGTTTGAATAGTCTTCTCTGATTGTACGTCCGTTTGAGGATGGTATGCTTAATCAATCAGAACTGCGTGCCCATAGCTTTCTGCAAGCTAACCCAAAATTGTGAAGTGAATCTTGGGTCATGATCCGAAACTATGGATACTGGCATGCCATGCAATCTCACTATCTCACAATCTCATTTATATACATACGAACAAGACGTCCAAGGGAATAAGTCTCCCGTATCGGCAAGAAATGAGAAGACTTAGTTAATATATCAATAATAACCCAAATTGCATCTATGCCTTGAGAAACCGTGGGAAGACCCGTAACAAAATCCATGGTAATATGTTCCCACTTCCATTTCAGAATCTCAAGTGGTTGCAATGGGCCCTTAGGCACTTGATGCTCCTCCTTTACACGTTGACAAGTTAAACACCTCGAGATAAACTTCGCGATCTCTCTCTTCATATTGCTCCACCAAAATGTATGTCGAAGATCATGATACATTTTGGTACTTTCAAGATGGAATGCAAACGGTGTATTGTGTGTCTCCATCATGATCTTGTACTTCAAATCAGAGTCATTAGGAACACAAAGTTTGGAGTTAACTCGAAGTATTCCTTCTTCATCAATTCTTGCTTCTGGGATAACACCTTCTTGTACTTTCTTCTTCATACACATCAGCTCCGGGTCTATGGCTTGAGCAACTTTAACTTTATCGATTAAAGTTGGTTCTATATGTATACTTGACATCATCGCATGGGTCCCTGGAGTCTTGAATTTTATCTTCATCTTTTGTAAATCACACAAAATGGGCTTTTGTGTTGACAACATCGCACTCGTTCCCGCATATGATCTTCTACTCAACGCGTCAGCTACCACGTTCGCTTTTCCAGGATGGTATGATCGTAGTCTTTCAACAGCTCGAGCCAACGTCGTTGCCGCATGTTGAGTTCCTTTTGGGTGAAGAAATATTTGAGGCTTTTATGGTCTGAATATATCTCCACTTTCTCCCCATATAGATAGTGTCTCCAAATTTTTAATGCAAAAACGACAGCTGCCAACTCTAGATCATGAGTAGGGTAATTCCTCTCATATTCTTTGAGTTGTCACGAGGCATAGTCTATGACTTTCCAATGTTGCATGAGAACACATCCTAACCCTTTTCCTGAAGCATCATCAGAGATAACAAATCCATCCGAACCAGATTTTGTATTGTCGTAACAAAAGCAAAATGAGTCTCCTCTTGAGCTCTTAAAAACTCTTCTCGCATTCCTCGCTCCATACAAATTTTGTATCCTTCTGAGTCAGTTGAGTTAACGGAGTAGAGATTCGAGAAAATCCTTCCACGAATCTTCGATAATAACCAGCTAAGCCCAAAAAGCTACGGACTTCGGTTACTATCTTAGGTTGCTCCCAACTTTATATTGCTACTTCCTCAAGCCAGAACTCGCATTTCTTCAGCTTGGCATATAGCTTTTTTTCACGAAGCCTTTGAAGTACCAGCTTCAAATGGTGTTCATGATCTTCACGACTTTTGGGATATATGAGGATGTCATCAATAAAGACAACAACGAACTGATCCAAATATTCCTTGAATACTCGGTTCATCATATCCATGAAAGCCGCAAGAGCATTAGTCAATCCAAAAGACATGACTAAGAATTCATAATGCCCGTACCGAGTTCTAAAGGTAGTCTTCAGAATATCCTCAGTTCTAATCTTCAATTGATGATATCTAGAATGAAGATCGATCTTTGAAAAGAATTGTGCTCCTTGCAACTGGTCAAACATGTCATCAATGCGAGGTAGTGGATACCTATTCTTGATGGTGACATGGTTCAATTCTCGATAGTCAATACAAAGTCGCATACTTCCGTCTTTCTTCTTTACAAATAAAATAGGAGCACCCCAAAGAGATGTACTAGGACGAATGAAATCGATGTCCAACAACTCCTGTAGTTGGACCTTTAACCCCTGAAGTTTAATAGGAGCCATTTGATATGGGATTTTAGAAATGGGCTTTGTACCAGGTTCAAGGTCAATAAAGAATTCAACTTCACGTTCTGGGGGTAGACCGGGAAGTTCTTCAGGAAATACATTAGGAAATTCACTAACAACAGAAATACTATTCAAATCTGACGTGTCTTTATTTAAATCTATAACATGGGCTATGAAAGCTTAACATCCATTTTTCAATAAACGAATGGCTTTATGTCTTGATATGAAAGTGATTGATTTTAGTGGTTTAGTTACTTAAATTAACATAACAGGTTGGTTAGGAATATGAAAACTAACAACCTTACAAAAACAATCAATTTTGGCATGATGAGTAGTTAACCAATCAATCCCTAAAATCACGTCAAATGCAAGTATCTTTAAAGAGATAAGGTCAACAGGTAATGTGATGGTGCCAACTTGGATCAAACAAGATTTATAAACAGTGGATGTAATGAAAGTTTCTCCTAACGGAGTCTCCACATATAAGTCAAAGTCTAATTTCTCCGGAGTCAAGTTTAAACGTTGAGCACAAGCAGGAGAGATAAATGAATGGGTAGAACCGGTATCTAGTAAGGTATAAACTTTGAAAGAATTTATGATTAGCTTACCCGTGATCATCTCGTTTGGGTTCCTCTCATTTTGACCAGTCACGACAAACGCTCTTTTAGGAACTGCTAACTTTGACTTTTCTGGGACAGCCTTTTGAGTCACCATCCCCGCTGGACTTGGTTTCGCTTCATGATAATCTCGAGTGATATGTCCTTCCTTTCCACAATTATAACATACCTTGAACTGTCTAGGATAGTTTTGGATGATGTCACTCTTTTCCACATTTATAGCATACGACCAAAGGGTCGCTTCTCCTCTCTAGAAACAAGCAATCGCCAGTCTTGACGTCTTCACATTGTCATTGTTGAATCTCATCTTTTTAAAACTTCTACTTGACTCGTCTCTCCTATTATCATGACCACGATTACCACCAGAGTGGTTACCTCTTTTGTCTGAATTTTTCCTCCCCATTTGGTTATCATTGCTCACGATGATTGCTGCCACCTTTGTACGACCACGGTTGTGGTCCCTCGGTTGAACGTACTCATTATCTCGCTCTAATAATTGAGCCATGTTGACAACATCTGAATATAGAGAAAATTTGTGAGAAATGAGATATTGACGTATGTCGGGTTTCAAACCTCTCAGAAACATCCGCGTCATACGTTCCTCATTCTCCACCAAATGAGGTAGAAACCTGGATAACTCCGTGAACTTCGCCTCATATTGGGACACCGTCATGTTGTTCTATTCCAGTCTAATAAACTCCACCTCCTTCATATGACGAATACTTTCAGGAAAGTACTTGTCATTGAACAGTTTCTGAAATGTCTCCCAAGACATGCTGAGTGCGGCTGGATGGGTACGCTTCACAGATTCCCACCAGTAATCTGTCTCACTACGGAACATAAAAGTGGCGAATGGAACCTTCTGTTCCCCCATGCATCCCAAGACATTGAATATCTTGGTAATTTTCTTGACCCACATTTCTGCCTTAATCGGATCCAGCTTTCCCCAGAATTCTGGTGGTCCCAACTCTTTGAACTACTTGGCTGTGACCAGTTGTGCGTTGCCATTGTTTTTACCTGTATTTTGAACAGGAGTCTCCCTCGTCTGGTTTTGCATGAACCACAAAAATATTCTAAACATCTCATCGTTCATCGTCTGCTCAGTGGTGTTGTTTACAGGAGGAACAATGTCATCCTGTTGCACGTTATCCTGGTTTGTGAGTAAAGGTGTTTCCACGGTCTCATTCACTCCATCATTAATAATTTCAGCTGCCATTTTTAAATACTGCCACAAAACATGTAAGACCCCGAATTTTATGAAATAAAAGTATTCAATTTTTCTATTCAGTAAATGGTTAAATTGATAAAAGGTTAAAGTTAAGGGTGATATATGTAAATATTTTAAATAAGCAAGTGGTTATAAAATACTCATTGTTGTCGGGGAATATTCGTTTGGTCGTGGAATATTCTTGTTGTCGGAGAATATTCGTACGACGGCGCAGCCATTTGTGGTCCCCATAACGGAATAACTGTCGGATATAGAAAGCGACAAAAATAACGGCAAAACTTTTACCGTTAAAAACTGTTGGAATACCCAGTGGGTAAAGTAAAGTAATACGCGTTGTTGCACAGTAGCACACAGTATTGCATAGTATTTTTGGATTATTAATTCTTACGTAAGAAGACAATACTCAATAATTGTTACATTAATTACTGTTCAATATTTTATTTTATTGATTCAATAATTGCTACGTTGATATTTTATATTATTGTTATTTCAATAATTATCATTGCACAGTATTTCCCATTATCAGATCAATAATTCATATTATTTGAATATTATTATTAGATAGCATTATTGGCAATGTCTAAGAAAGTTCTCATCAGAAAGGGTTTGGTCACCTAATCGCTTGCGTAGTAAGGAGAAATGCTTATCGGAAAGCCCCTCTCCACGGGAACAACTTTCGTTGTCATTATTATGATTCTGTAATATTATTTGTGAATAATTAATTATTGATTTATATGATAAGGAAATATTTATTTTAATGGGGATATAAATGGAGGAATTTTTAGAAAAGTGACAATTGTTGAAAATTGATATTTTATCTTTTCTGATAAAATAATTTATTCAAATATATTATTATATTACATTATAAATGTATAATGTGATAATATAATAATATAATAATATAATAATGGTGATATTTTTACACTAAATTTACGGTGCATGAATCAAATGAGAGAAATCTAGAAATCAAAAGAAGAACAAAATATGGGATTTTCAGAAAAAATAGTTTATTAATTGATTTTGTAAAATCCATAATTCTTTGTGTATAATGAGTTAGGAAATAAGCCATATATCAAAAGAAAGCCCTGGAAGTAAGCTAAGCGCATAAATTTGAATCACCCAAATATTCTTTGTGGATTTTTCGTGGTGACTGTTTGAGTGAAATTGGTCCGAAGGACTTATAATCCGAAAAATCAGTGTTCTTAAGCTCTATTGCGTGAGTTATAATTTTTAATCCGACCATTGGATCGTTGTGATTTTTGGATATCTTATACATATATAAGTTGAGTATATGTCCACAAATTTTGAACAGTTAAAAAATTAATGTATGATTTTTTATGAATTTTAAGAGGTGACTGATTCAGAAATTGTTGAAGTTTCTGAATTTATAAATGATTTTGGTGGAAATTTCTATAAGGTGGGACCCACTTGTCCTTTTATCTCATTGATTTTACTGAATTCAAGTGTGGTGGGCGTGAATGGGGTGGGTGGAAAGCCACCGGTAGCTAATTTGTCAGCTTTGGCATGCTAAGCTTTTCCTATAAATAGGGTGCATAGTTAGAATTGAAAATCACACCAGAAACATAAGTTTTTTTTTTCTCTCTCTATATTATCGAGTGTATTTTTGTGAGTATTTAAATACTTTGAGAGTCGCTATTCAGTGCAAGTTTCCTTCGGCATTACATCCGATATTCCAGTCAGAAGTACTGTTCTTTTGAGGTAAGGGTTATTATGTTTTTCAGTTTTGTAATTTTTTCGACCCTCAAAAATTCTGGAAAAATTTTAAATGATAGTTTGATGAGTTTTCTAGATTGTGTCCAAAAATGGCAATTTTTGGATGTATAGATTAGGAGTTATGAGTTTTATGGGAAAAAATTATTTTAAAAGTAAACCCTTATAACTCCTTGTGGTTAACTCCACAATTGGTAAAATTTTTATTGGGAGTACATGTATATAACAAAGAAGATACTCAGAAATTTCGAATTTTTAGACAAAAGTACGCTTTATGATAAATGTCTAAATATTCGCGCGATTTTGGCCATATGAAAATAGTAAATGAATTTTAAAAATTTCGAGAAAAATATATGTTCAATATAGGACTATATTCTGCTAAATCCCAGAAAAGAAATTTTTTTGGGATTGATTTGGTATTTTTTATGAAAATAGACTAGTTATGAATAAATAAATTAAATATGTTATGTGAAGTAAGAAAATTGGAAAATAGGATTTTATGGCTTGAGAATTCTATATAGGGTATATGCAGATTTTTGATGAGAGTTTTGGTTATTGGTGATGAAATCTTATGAGTTTGGTATTTTAGGATGATTAAATGCATTAATTAGTAAAGTGTAAACAATTAAAATAAATTATTTATAAGTTTAAGAAATGATTAAAATATTGTGGTAATATTAATAATATTAGATTATGAGATTATTAAGTGATTTTTAACATTTGGATTAAGGTATTATGAAATCATTGATTTAAAATATTATTTAATGATTAATAATATTAGTAAATAAATTTAATATTATTATATAATGAATAATATTAAATGGAGTTTATAATATAATGAATAATGTTATTATCTTCGTTAAATATTCGTTGAAATATTATTTTCTGTTCAAATTATTTTTGATATAATATTATTCTTGAATTTTACTCCACAAAGCAATATCATGTTGACAATTTGGATATTATTGAATTCTGGATAAATTAAATTGTTAAAGTCTTTAAAAATTTATCCTTTATCTCATGTGATTGATTCTTTATATCCTTGTCATGATCCTCATGCTTACATTGTGATGAAAGTCATCTTTGGCCCGTAGTGCATAGATGGACTAATGTTTATTGGTTTTACAGTTGTATGCCTTTGGCCTGTAGTGCAAAGAAGAACTGTTGATTGATATCTTTGGCACAGTAGTGCAAAGATGACTGTTGTTGAATATCTTTAGCCCAGAGTGCAAAGATGATGATGTTGTTGAATATCTTTGGCCCAGAGTGCAAAGATGACTGTTGTGGAATATCTTTGGCCCAGAGTAAAAAGATGAGTCAATAATAATATCTTTGGCCGTGGTGCAAAAATGAACATATTAGTATGATTATGAACAGGAACTGTGATTTGGTATAACCATGATCTTTGATGTTTCAGGTAAAGACATGTGATAAAAATTATCTTCGTCCTAGATGAGAAGAGGAATTTAGAACCACAAATATGATTATGAGTTATTAACATGATTGTGGAAAGGAACTGTTGATTGATGTTACAGGAATAAAACATTGTTGGTGGACTTTTAACATGGAGAAGATAATAGACTTTATGGTCTATTTGACTCTTCTAATGGGTTGCTCGTTCCGCTGTAACTATGGTTGAAAAGTTTTATCATCTATGTGACGCCCCCAAAATAGGTATACATCACCCATCTTGAGTCGCCAGATACATGGTACAAAATTCAAATACAACTTAATAATACAACTGTCGTGTAAAATACGATAAAACATAAACTGAGAGTTTTAATAAGAATATTGTCATCTAGACAATATCCACACTCAAACGAGTTCTCATTACATTTATTGTCACACTATTTAACAGAATAGTGAGGACTACTAATGCTATCATCTGGACCATCACTCCGTTCCCCGACTTGTCCCAGCTATATTCTCATTTCAAAGAGAGAATAAAGAAAGAAAGGGTGAGCTCAACTAGCCCAGTAAGAAATATTATGACTAAGATAATGCAGAAGAAATTATCATTAGCCTTTAACAATGTTAAACTGATAGAATATAATAGACAACATGTTTAACTGCAGTGGAACAAGCAATCCATTAGAAGAGTCAAGTGGAGCATAAAATCTACTATCTTCTATGATTTAAAAAGTTTTTCATCAACTTTATCACTGAGACTCAGCTTAATAAATAAAATCAAATCATCCATGCACCACGACCAAGTATATTCATGTAATCATCAATGGTCATGATTATACCGAATAATTTCTGGTCATAATCATACCAACAACTGTCCATCAATGAACTATAGGCCAATGAGGACTTTCACCACATCATTCATCACATTACGGTCATGATTATACCGAATAATCCCTGGACATAATCATACCAAGTCCATCTATGCACGTAAGCCAAAGATGACTTTCTTCACAATATAAGTATGAGGATGATGAGAATGACATAATAATTCAATAAAACAAGTTCAAGGATAAATTTTAAAGATTTATAAATTAATTTATCCAGGAACCAATAACGTTCAAATTGTTAACATGATACTGCTTTGTGGAGTAAAATTCAAGAATGCTTAGAAGAATATTTCCATGAAAAGATACTGGATGAACCGTAAATATCCAGGATATTCTACTAATTTCATGGAGTATAGAAGCCAAAACTTTAACCAACTAAGTATAATAGAATATATGAAACTCAAATGGATTTTCTTGCTTCGCCATGCAGGTAATCCACGAGATGATCATTTCCAAAATTTAATAAGGAATGAATACAAAGGATCATTCACCATGCTTGCATAAATCCACATAGGCAAAGTTATTCCAATTGAATAATAAAGAATGGAATAACGTAAGAATTCACCATGCATGCGATGGCCTCGCATGCATGTGTTATTCCCAACAAAATAATAAAGAATGGAACTAGGTCATGCATAATCCGGACATACAGGATATTCCAACAGAATAATAAAGAATGGAACTAGGTCATGCGTAATCCGCATATGAACATGGATATTCCAATAGAATAATAAAGAATGGAACCAGGTCATGCGTAATCCGCATGCATGTGATATTCCAATAGAATAATAAAGAATGGAACCAGGTCATGCGTAATCCACACGCATGTGATATTCCAAAAGAATAATAAAGAATGGAATAACAATAGAATTCACCAGGCATGCGATAGATCAGCCAGACGGAAGTTATTCCAATGTAATAATAAAGAATGGAATAACAGAAGAATTTTACCATGTATGCGGTACTTCGCATAGACAGGTTATTTCAACATAATAATAAAGAATGGAATAACAACCCTTACGAGTATTGAAAAAAAATAACTCTCTTCATGAATACGAAGGAATAATACCCCTTACCTTAGAAAAAACTGGATACTGGAATAGTGAGGTAGTAGACTTCTCTTCTTCTTTCTCTCTATAATTTCTCTCTATAATAATTGCTCTATAACTTTAGTGAATCAGTGAGAAATGAAGGAAGAATGAGCTTCTATTTATAGAAAAATATAGTTTCGATAATTGCACGTTTTGGGGCTCTAAATATTATAGTATAATACCTTCCTCTTTTCTTTTATTTTTAATTTAGTCCTACAAGTATTATCAAACTTGCACCACCTCCCCTAATAGTACAAGAATGTTAATCAATAGTACACACATGTGAACAAATAGTTATAATCATGTGAATTAATAGCAATTAATTGTTAATTTATCCGGTTAATTACCCGATTGGTCAATATAACCTCCAGACATCAATTATTATCGAAATAAATGTCGATTTTCACTAACACTAATAATTCCAACACAATAGAACTATCAATTTCATCTTTAATCAACACAAACTTATTCATCATTAATATTATAATTCATAATATTTAACAACTAGGTCGTTCCCAGGAAAGAGGGGGCTTTCTGATAAGGATTTCTCCTTATTGGCGTGCAATTAGGTGACCAAACCTCTCCTTGACAAAACTTCTAGACATTGTCAATATTGCAAATAATAATATGAATAACTTTGTCGTCTCAATTATTGATTTAATAATATATCATATTATGCAGATGATACTAATATGAGAGATATGATGCAACAATTACTATAGCAATAATTGAGTATAACCGAGTGACTTCTCACGTAAGCATCAATAACCAATACCGTGTGCTACTATGCAACCACGCGTATTACTTTACTTTTACTACTGGGTAGTTCAACAATTTTAATTCAGTAACACTTCCGCCATTATTTTTATAAAAGATAATTACATCATTTTCTTTACTACGACAATACTTCCGTTGTGGGGTCCACTAATGATTGTCTTTGTCGCATCTAATATTCTGTTAAAACGAATATTCCCTGACCAATCGAATATTATATAACCACTTGCTTACTTTACATAATTTGTAAATATTACCCACAACTATAACATTATATCAAATCCACACCATAATATTCAAAAATATATTTCGAGAAAATTATTCTTTATTCATAAAAGTTGGGGTCTTACAACCTCCCCTTCTTATGAAATTTTATCCTCAAAATTAGGGTGCGTACCTGGTATATAGAAGAGGTGAGGATATCTTGACTTCATCTCAAATTCTAACTCCCAGGTCATTTCCTCCACATCTTGGTTTCTCCACAAAACTTTGACTTGAGGTATAACCTTAGAGCGTAGAATATGATCCTTTTTATCCAAGATTTTAACAGGTAACTCTTCATACGTTAAATCTTCCTCTATCTCGTCTGGTTCTAATTCAATAATGTGGTTCGGATCTTTTACATATTTACGTAACATAGATATATGAAAAACGTTATGAACACGAGACATACTTGGCGATGGTTTAGTCTATAGGCCACGATTCCTACTCGATCGAGGATTAAAAATGGGCCAATGAATCGAGGATTGAACTTTCCTCTCTTTCCAAATCTCATAACTCCTTTCCATGGAGCAACACGTAATAACACATGATCTCCAATATTGAATTCCACGTCCTTTCGATGAAGATCAGCATAACTCTTTTGTTGATTTTGTGAGGTTTTTATACATTGTCGGATCGTTTGAATCTTTTCCGTAGTCATACGTACCAAATCCGGTCCCAATAATTTTTCTTCACCCACCTCATCCCAGTATACTGGAGAACGACACTTTCTTCCATACAACGCCTCAAATGGAGCCATGTCAATACTTGATAACTATTATTGTAGGAAAACTCCACCAATGGTAAGAACTTGTCCCAACTTCCCTTGAAGTCAAGGACACAGAGTCTTAATAAATCTTCAAGAGTTTGAATAGTCCTTTCCGACTACCCATCCGTTTGAGGATGATATGCCGAACTAAATCGTAAATTCGTGCCCATAGCTTTTTGCAAACTAACCCAAAATCTTAAAGTGAATCTTGGGTCTCGATCAAAAACTATGGATACTGGCATACCATGCAATCTTACAATCTCATTTATGTACATAGTAGGAAGACGTTCAAGTGTATAAGTTTCTCGTATCGTTAAGAAATGAGCAGACTTGGTCAATCTATCAACAATGACCCAAATCGCATCTATGCCTTGAGAAACCTTGGGAAGACCAGTAACGAAATCCATAGTAATGTGCTCCCACTTCCATTCTGGAATTTCAAGTGGTTGCAATGGACCTTTTGGCACTTGATGCTCCGCCTTGACTCGTTGACAAATTAGACTCCTTAAGATAAACCCCGCTATCTCTCTCTTCATATTGCTCCACTAAAATATATGTCGAAGATCACGTTACATTTTGGTACTCCCAGGATGGATTGCAAACGGTGTATTGTGCGCCTCCATCATGATTTTATACTTTAAGTCAGAATCGTTAGGAACACAAAGTCTGGAGTTGACTCGAAGTATTCCTTCTTCATTGATTCTTGCTTCTGGAATAGCACCTTCTTGTACTTTCTTCCTCATACGTATCAGCTCCAGGTCTGTAGCTTGAGCAGCTTTAACTTTATCGATTAAAGTCGGTTCCACTCGTATATTCGCCATCATCACATGGGTCCCTGGAGTCTTTAACTCTATTTCCATCCTTTCCAAGTCATACAAAATGGGCCTTTGCGTTGACAATATTGCACTCGTGCCCGTAAATGATCATCTACTCAATGCATCAACTACTTCGTTCGCTTTTCCCGGATGGTATTGGATGGTATGATCATAATCTTTCAATAACTCAAGCCATCATTGTTGTCGCATGTCGATTTCCTTTTGAGTGAAGAAATATTTGAGGCTTTTATGATCCGTATAGATCTCCAGCTTCTCTCCATACAGGTAATGCCTCCAAATCTTAAGCGCAAACGATCACGCCAACTCTAGATCATGAGTAGGATAATTTCTCTCATATTCTTTGAGTTGTCGCGAGGCATAAAGCTATGACTTTCCCATGTTACATGAGAACACATCCTAACCCTTTGCACGAAGCATCACTCAGAGATGACAAATCCTCCGAGCAGATGGTATTGTCGAACAGTCTTTGAAATGAGTCTCCTCTTGAGTTCTTGAAAACTCTATTCACATTTCTCGCTCCAATCGAATTTTGTATCTTTTCGAGTCAGCTGAGTTAATGGAGTAGCGATTCGAGAAAACCCTTCTACGAATCTCCGATAATAACCAGCTAAGCCGAGAAAGCTACGTACTTTGGTCACTAACTTAGGTTGCTCCCAGCTTTGAATTGCTTCAATCTTTGCCGGGTCAACAGATATTCCATGATTTGATATTACATGCCCAAGGAATGCAACTTCCTCAAGCCAAAACTCGCATTTCTATAACTTGGCATATAACTTGTTTTCACCAAGCTTTTGGAGTATCAGCCTCAAGTGTTGCTCATGGTCTTCACGGGTTTTGGAGTATATGAGGATGTCATCAATAAAGACGACCACAAAGTGATCCAAATATTCCTTGAATACTCAGTTCATCATGTCCATGAAGGCAGCAGGAGCATTAGTCAATCCAAAAGACATGACTAAGAATTCATAATGCCCGTACTGAGTTCTGAAAGCAGTCTTTGGAATGTCATCAGTTTTAATCTTCAACTGGTGATATCCGGAACAAAGATCAATCTTTGAAAAGAATTTGGCTCCTTGCAAATCGGGTCAAACAGTCATCAATGCGAGGCAATTCCGTACCTTTTTTGGCGGTGACATGATTCAACTCCCGATAATTAATACAAAGTCGCATACTTCCATCTTTCTTCTTCACGAATAGAACATGAGCACCCCGAGGAGACGTCTTTAGGACGAATGAAACCGATGTCTAATAATTCCTCAGAGTTGGGTTTTAACTCCACGAAGTTTAATAGAGCCATTCGATATGGGGATTTGGAAATGGGTTTTGTACCGGATTCAAGGTCGATACAAAATTCAATTTTATGCTCTGGGGGTAGGCCAAGAAGTTCTTCAGGGAATACGTCAGGAAATTTATTAACAATAGAAATATCATTCAAATCTGACGTATTTTTATTTAAATTCGTGACATGGGCTAAGAAAGCTTAACATCCGTTTTTCAATAAACGAATAACTTTTTGACTTGATATGACAGTGATTGATTTTAGTGGTTTGGTTGCTTGAATTCGCATAATAGGTTGGTTAGGAATATGAAAGCTAACAACCTTACAAAAACAATCGATTTTAGCATGATGAGTAGTTAACCAATCAATCCCTAAAATCACATCAAATGCAAGTATTTTCAAGGAAATAAGATCGACAGGTAACGTGCGGTTACCAATTTGAATCAAACAAGACTTATAAATAGTGGATGTAATGAAGGTTTCTCCCAACGGAGTTTCAACAGATAAGTCAAAGTCTAATTTCTCCGGAGTTAAATTTAAACGTTGAGCGCAAGTAGGAGAAATGAAAGAATGGGTAGAACCAGTATCAAATAAAGTATAAAATTTGCTAGAGTTTATGATTAGCTTACCCGTGATCACTTCGTTCAGATTTCTCGCTTTTTGGGAGGTTACGACAAATGCTCTCCCCTGAACTACCGGTTTTGTCTTATCTGGAATACTCTTTAATGCCTCCATCCCAGCTGGACTTGACATTGATGCATGAAAAAATCGGAATAGGTGGCCTTCTTTTCCACAATTGTAACACGCTTTGGACTGCATCACGCAGTTTGGACTGATATATCCCTCCCCTCCGCATTTGTAACATAAGATCGGTGGTCATTCTCCTTCCTTAACAACAGGTGCTTGTGCTGACGTCTTTCCATCATTGTTGAATATCCTCTTCTTGAAATGTCCACTCTTATTGTCATGACCATGATTACCACCGGAGTGATTACCATTTCTGGCATGTTGATTCCCTCCACGCTTGTTATCACCGCTTCGATGACTGCTACCACTGGTATTATCATTTTGTCGACTGCTCTCTTTTGGTTAGGTTGACTCATTATCGCGTTCCAATAATTGAGCCATATTCACAACATCTGAATACAAGCAAAGTTTGTGAGAGATATGGTATTGACGTATCTCGGGTTTCAAACCTCTTAGAAATATCCGCGTCATTCTCTCCTCATTATCAACCAAGTGGGACGTATACTGAGACTACTCGGCAAACTTAGTTTCATACTGCGCCACGGTCATATTATTTTGCTCAAGCTTGATGAACTCTACCTCCTTCATATGACGAATACTTTCAAGAAAGTACTTGTCGTTGAATAGCTCTTGGAACTTCTCCCAAGATATTTTGAGTGCGGCAGGTTGAGTACGCTTTACAGATTCCCACCAGTAATCTGCCTCTGCTCGTAACATGAAGGTGGCAAAGGGAACCTTTTGCTCCTCGGAGCATCCCAAGACATCAAATATCTTGTTGATCTGTTTTTTCCACGTCTTTGCCTTAAGTGGTTTTGGCTCTCCAAAAAACTCTGGTGGTCCCAGCTCCTTGAACTGCTTAGCGGTGACCGTCCGAGAGTTGTCAGTGTTTTCACCTGTATTTTGGACAGGAGCCACTCTCGCCTAATGTTGCATGAATTGCATAAAGCCTCTGAACATCCCATCGTTCACCATATCATCGGTATTATTGTTTACATGAGGATTATTGTCTTCTTGTTGCACATTACCCTGGGTATTGATCGTTGGTGACTCAACGGTCTCATGTGCTTCATTGCTTATCTCAACATGGGTTTTGTACTGGATTCAAGGTCGATAAAAAATTCAATTTCACGCTCTGGGGGTAGGCCAGGAAGTTCTTCAGGGAATACGTCAGGAAATTTATTAACAATAGAAATATCATTCAAATCTGACGTATTTTTATTTAAATCTGTTGCATGGGCTAAGAAAGCTTGACATCCGTTTTTCAATAAACGAATAGCTTTATGACTTGATATGACAGTGATTAATTTTAGTGGTTTGGTTGCTTGAATTTGCATAATAGGTTGGTTAGGAATATGAAAGCTAACAACCTTACAAAAATAATCGATTTTAGCATGATGAGTAGTTAACCAATCAATCCCTAAAATCACATCAAATGCAAGTATTTTCAAGGAAATAAGATTGACGAGTGTAACGTATGTTACCGGATTTGAATCAAACAAGACTTATAAACAAAGGATGTAATGAAGGTTTCTCCCAATCGGAGTTTCAACAGATAAGTCAAAGTCTAATTTCTCCGAGTCAAATTTAAACGTTGAGCGCAAAGTAGGAGAAATGAAAGAATGGGCAGAACCAGTATCAAATAAAGTATAAACTTCGCTAGAGTTTATGATTAGCTTACCCGTGATCACTTCGTTCAGATTCTTCGCTTTTTGGGAGGTTATGACAAACGCTCTCCCTTGAACTACCGATTTTGTCTTATCTGGAACACTCTTTAATGCCTCCATCCCAGCTGGACTTGACTTTGGTGCACGACAAAATCGGGCTAGGTGGCCTTCTTTTCCACAATTATAACACGCTTTGGACTGCATCACGTAGTTTGGACTAATATGTCCCTCCCCTCCGCATTTGTAACATACGATCGGCGGTCGTTCTCCTTCCTTAACAATAGGTGCTGGTGCTGACGTCTTTCCATCATTGTTGAATCTCCTCTTCTTGAAATGTCCACTCTTATTGTCATGGCCATGATTACCACCGAAGTGATTACCATTTCTGGCATGTTGATTCCCTCCGCGCTTGTTATCACCGCTTCGATGACTGCTACCACTGGTATTATCATTTTTTTGGCTGCTCTCTTTTGCATAAAGCCTCTGAACATCCCATCGTTCACCATTTTATTTGTGTTATTATTTACATGAGGATTATTGTCTTCCTGTTGCACATTACCCTGGGTATTGATCGTTGGTGACTCAACGGTCTCATGTGCTTCATTGCTTATCTCAACATTTTCGGATGCCATTTTCAAATACTGTCACAAAACAAGGGTTAATTAACATATCACATATTATCCCTATACCCTGACCGACCAATTAAATACCAAATAAAATTAGGTAGGTCATACTAGAGAAGGAATTCCCCGTCTCTCCCCTCCTAGTTCTTGTCTCACATCTCAGCCAGGGATCATATCCCTAAGCTTTGATACCAACTGTGACGCCCCCAAAATAGGTATACATCACCCATCTTAAGTCACCAGATACATGGTACAAAATTCAAATACAACTTAATAATACAACTGTCGTGTAAAATACGACAAAACATAAACTGAGAGTTTTGATAAAAATATTGTCATCTAGATAATATCCACACTCAAAGGAGTCCTCATTACATTTATTATCACACTATTTAACAGAATAGTGAGGACTACTAATGCTATCATCTGGACCATCACTCCGTTCCCCGACTTGTCCCAGCTATATTCTCATTTCCTGAATGGAACAGTGAAAGAAAGGGTGAGCTCAACTAGCCCAGTAAGAAATATTATGACTAAGATAATGCAGAAGAAATTATCATTAGCCTTGAACAATGTTAAACTGATAGAATATAATAGACAACAAGTTTAACTGTAGCGAAACAAGCAATCCATTAGAAGAGTCAAGTAGAGCATAAAATCTACTATCTTATATGATTTAAAAAGTTTTTCATCAACTTTATCATTGAGACTCAGCTTAATAAATAAAATCAAATCATCCCTGCACCACGGCCAAGGATATTCATGTAATCATCAATGGTCATGATTCTACCGAATAATCCCTGGTCATAAGCATACCAACAACTGGCCCATCAATGAACTACAGCCAAATGAGGACTTTCACCACATCATTACGTCACATTACTACCATGATTATACCGAATAATCCCTGGTCATAATCATACAAAGTCCATCTATGCACGTAAGCCACAGATGACTTTCATCACAATATAAGCATGAGGATGATGACAATGACATAATAATTCAATAAAACAAGTTCAAGGAAAAATTTTAAAGATTTATAAATTAATTTATCCAGGAACCAATAACGTCCAAATTGTCAACATGATACTGCTTTGTGGAGTAAAATTCAAAAATGCTTAGAAGAATATTTCCATGAAAAGATATTGGATGAAGCGCAAATATCCAGGATATTCTACTAATTTCATGGAGTATAGAAGCCAAAACTTTAACCAACTAAGTATAATAGAATATATGAAATCTATAAATGGATTTTCGCTTCGCCGTACAGGTAATCCACGTAGATGCATCATTTCCAAAATTTAATAAGGAATGAATACAAAGGATCATTCACCATGCATGCAGACTCCACATAGAAAGGTTATTCCAATGTAATAATAAAGAATGGAATAACGGAAGAATTCCCCATGCATGCGATAGATCATTGCATGCGAGTGTTATTCCCAATAGAATAATAAAGAATGGAACCAGTCATGCGTAATCCTTACAGACGAGGATATTCCAATGTAATAATAAAGAATGGAACCAGGTCATGCGTGTCGCATGCATAAGATATTTCAATAGAATAATAAAGAATGGAATAACAACAGAATTCACGGGCATGCGATAGATCTTACAAACCAAAGTTATTCCAATGTAATAATAAAAAGAATGGAATAATGGAAGAATTTCACCATGTATGCGGTTGCATAGTATGCAGTTATTCCAATATAATAATAAAGAATGGAATAACAACCCTTATGAGTATTGAAAGAAAGTAACTCTCTTCATGAATACGAAGGAATAATACCCCTTACCTTAGAAAAAAACTGGATACTGGAATAGTGAGGTAGTAGACTTCTCTTCTTCTTTCTCTCTATAATTTCCCTCTATAATAATTGCTCTATAGATTTAGTGAATTGGTGAGAAATGAAGGAAGAATGAGCTTCTATTTATAGAAAAATATAGTTTCGATAATTGCACGTTTTGGGGCTCAAAATATTACAGTATAATACCTTCCTCTTTTCCTTTATTTTTAATTTAGTCCTGCAAGTATTATCAAACTTGCACCACCTCCCCTAATAGTACAAAAATATGAATCAATAGTACACATGTGAACAAATAGTTATAATCATGTGAATTAAAAGCAATTAATTGCTCATTTATCCAGTTAATTACCCGATTGGTCAATATAACCTCTAGACATCAATTATTATCGAAATAAATGTCGATTTTCACTAACACTTATAATTCCAACACAATGAAACTATCAATTTCATCTTTAATCAACACAAACTTATTCATCATTAATATTATAATTCACAATATTTAACAACCAGATCGTTCCCAGGAAAGAGGGGGCTTTCCGATAAGAATTTCTCCTTATTGACGCCATGAATTAGGTGGCCAAACCTCTCCTCGACGTAACTTAGACATTGTCAATATTGAAAATAATAATATGAATAACTTTGCCGTCTTAATTATTGATTTAATAATATATCATATTATACAGATGATACTACGACAATAATCTAATCAATAATATGAGAGATATGATGCAACAATTACTATAGCAATAATTGAGTATAACTGAGTGACTTCTCACGTAAGTATCAATAACCAATACCGTATGCTACTATGCAACCAATGCCAGATTCATCGTACTTTTTACTAATGGTAGTTCAACAGCTTTTAACGGTAACACTTCCACCGTTATTTTTATAAAAAGATAATTACATCATTTTCTTACTACGACAATACTTCCGTTGTGGGGTCCACCAATGATTGTGTCGTCGTACGAATATTCCCTGTTAAAATGAATATTCCCCGACCAATCGAATATTATATAACCACTTGCTTACTTTGTAAAATTTGTAAATATTACCCACAACTATAACATTATATAAAATCCACACCATAATATTCAAAAATATATTTCGAGAAAATTATTCTTTATTCATAAAAGTTGGGGTCTTACAGGTATATATCACCCATTCTGAATCGCCAAAAATATGGTACAAAAAATAACTACAACTTTATTAATACAATTGTCGTGCAAAATATGACAACACATACTGTGAGTTTAAATTCAATATTGTCTTCTAGACAATATCCACACCCAAATAAAGTCCTCATTATAATTATTGATGCACTATTTTACAAAATAGTGAGGACTGCTAAAACAACTGTCTAGGACCATCACTCTATACCCCGACTGGTTCCTGCTATGTTCTTGCTTCCTGAGAAGAAAATGGAACAAAAAGGAAAAGGGTGAGCTCAACTAGCCCAGTAAAGAATATTATGACTAAGATAATATACAACAAATTATCCTTAGTCTTCAACAGGGAAAAATCTGATTGAATATAATAGACAACAAGTTTTAGATCAACAACTGCAGCGGAAACAATAATTCATTATAAGAATTAAGTAGAGAATGAAATCTACTATCATCTGTGAATTTAAAAGTCCATCATTAATATTTTATCCCTGTAACATCAATCAATAAACATCTTGCATCAAATATTCATCTTTGCACTACGGGCCAAAGATATTCATTTATATCACCAAATTGGTCATGTTCATCTCAACACTGCTCATCCTCGCACTACGGGCCAAAGATATTCATCAGGTAATCATTCATCTTTGCACTACGGGCCAAAGATATTCATCAAGTATCACCATTAAGGACTGAGGATGATGAAAAACATTTTAGAGAAAATGAATCCAGTAAGATGAAAGGACAAATATTAGGGATTTGTATTTCGGTTTATCCAAATTCAACAATACTCCATAATAACCAATTGTGAAGTAGAATTCAAAAATAAAGATCAAAACATGGATACAATCAAAGATAGTAACCATAAAAGACATCTGGGACGAAAAAGAGAAAATTTCATTTTTCGGTGAATAGTGTCGTATTCGTGAATAATGTCGTATACGTGAATAGTGTCGTATACGTGAATAGTAACCCCGACACAAAATGGTAGAAATTTCACAATAAAATTCATATCAATATTTCAGCATAATGATATTGAAGAAAATAATATCATTTACGAAGAAAATAACATCCCTTATCTCAAAAGAATAGTACTCCCGGCTGAAATTTTGGATATAGTGCTGAAAGAAACTTGTACTGAATAGTAACTCTCAAAGTATCTAAATACTCACAAAATATGCTCGATAATATATATAGAGAGAAAGCTTATGTTTCTGGTGTGATTTTTAATTCTAACTAAGCACCCTATTTATAGGAAAATGTTAGAACGCCGAAGCAGACTTGATCTGCTACCTGATGGCTTTACCTGCTACTATTCCCACCCACCAAAGTGGGGCCCACCAATTCTAGAAATTTCCAAAATATTTTATTATTTAAACAATAATAAGAAACTTCAATAATTCATAATAAATAGCCCTTTTATCAGAAAAATACGAATTTTATGTCCATTCCATATGAAATTAAATTCTCTACAACTTTGTAGCTTTAAGTTTTTCCAAATTTCAAACGAAAAATGCCTGAAATCCACATACAGACAATTTTTAATACCACCATTCCGACGAAATACTGATAAAATACCTTAGCATTAATTCCTTCATTTATAATCACATAAAATAAATATTTTCCTATCCTTCATTTATATCCATATAAAATAAATATTTTCTTATCATATAAATTAATAAATAATTATTCACAAATAATATTACAGAATCACAATAATGACAAATAGGCTGTTCCTAGGAAAGAGGGGGCTTTCCGATAAGGATTTCTCCTTACTGACGCGTAATTAGGTGACCAAACCTCTCCTTGACAGAACTTTCTAGACATTGCAAATAATGCTATCTAAAAATATTATTCAAATAATATGAATTATTGATCTGATAAAGGGAAATACTGTGCAGTGACAATTATTGAAACAATAATAATATAAAATACCAACGCAGCAATTATTGAATCAATAAAATAAAATATTGAACAGTAATTACTGTAACAATTATTGAGTAGTGCCTTCTTACGTAAGAATCAATAATTCAAAATAATGTGCAATACCGCAAAGCTTTCTGTATAACCACGCATATTACATCGTATTTTAACCAATTTGGTATTCTAATATTATTAATCTTGAATAACTACGTACATTATTTATAAAAACTCAAACTTGTCGTTTTCTTCATCCGACAGTTATTCCGTTATGGAGCCCACAAATGGTTGCGCCGTCGTATGAATATTCCCCGATAATAAGAATATTCCACGACCAAATGAATATTCCCCGACAACAATAAATATTTTATAACCACTTGCTTATTTTGCAAAATTTGCACATTTCACCCATAACCAAAGTATTATATCAAATTAACCCTTTATTATTTCAAGAAAATGAATAGAGAAATTCAATTTTATTTATAATAAGTTGGGATCTTACAATCTACCATATGTTCTAAAACTCTGATTTATTACTGATGAAAGCTATTGATAATTTAATTATCTTTAGTCATGATATTATTTACTGGGCTATTTGTACTTACCCTTTTGCTTCACAATTCCTTTCAGGTAATAAGAGTGTAGCTGGGTCGAACGGGGATAACAGGGGATTAGAACGGTGGTCTATAGTTGTTGAGGTTCTTCCTAAACAGTATGGAAATAATTTTATTAAGAACTTTAGATAAGTGTGTTGTATTTTATACGTCATTTAATAGTTATATTTGGTGAATCAAATAGGGTGAGGCGAACCCAATTTTGGAAGGGTGTTTGCCACTATCATACAAGATGTCTAATGACATACAACCCGGTGTTATCATAAGACATGGTTGTGCACATCCACTGCTTTGAGTATATCTACGAAAGCACTACCTATATAATCTTGGAGTTTGGTTGAAATATAATTTTCAATTGCGAGCATGAGGAGATAGTTATATGTTAAGAGAAGACTCACCATTGGAAAGAACATGATAGTAATCTTCTCATTTTTCTTTGGGGTCTATTGGGTCAACTAAGGATAATTCGTGGACATATGATATCTATCATAACCTGTACGCACGGCCTCACATATACGAAGGTTTCCTTGAGCACTTCCCAAAGATTTTTATTTCTAAAACAGTTATTGACTGTACCTTTATGTAAGGTGCCATTGTGACGTGCTATCCAAGGTTGGGATGAGAGTTACAGTTGGTATATATTTGTATCAAAACTCACAACATATGTGTTGTATTTTGCACGACAAATATAGTAATAAAGTTGTAGTTGTTTTCTGTACCATGCATTTGACGACTCAGAATAGGTTGGATGGATTGGACCTATTTTGGGGGTGTCACAGTTGGTATCAGAGCTATAAGTAAAGAGCCCCGAGCCTCTCGCTAGTGACTTTCTTGTGTAGGATGCACCGAAGCCAGAATCTCCGTAGGGGACGCCGTTCTGCAGTGGCAAGCTGATAGGTACCCTGGTGAGGTGATATGCTGACACAAGTTGGTGTCTAGAGTCACAGTTGGTATCATAGCTTAGGGATATGGTCGCTGGCGGAGATCTGAGTCTAGAACTAGGAGGGGAGAGACAAGTAATATACTTCGCTAGTATGTGACTTACCTAAGCTGAAATTTCTTACTTGATAAATTGACAAATTGTGATATGTCAATTAACCCTTGTTTTGAAGCTATATTCTAAAATGATATCTGAAATACACGAGATGAGCAATAGAAAAATCATGATGACATGGAAGATGGAATCTGAAATGAAAGCAAGGTATTCTCAACTCTTTGAAATACCAGGTACGTAAATTTCGGGGACGAAATTTCATAAGGAGGGGAGATTGTAAGACCCCAAATTTTATGAAATAAAAGTATTCAATTTTTCTATTCAGTAAATGGTTAAATTGATAAAAGGTTAAAGTTAAGGGTTATATATGTAAATATTTTAAATAAGCAAGTGGTTATAAAATACTCATTGTTGTCGGGGAATATTCGTTTGGTCGTGGAATATTCTTGCTGTCGGAGAATATTCGTACGACGACGCAGTCATTTGTGGGCCCCATAACGGAATAACTGTCGTATATAGAAAGCAACAGAAATAACCTTTTTATAAAAATAACGGCAAAACTTTTACCATTAAAAACTGTTGGAATACCCGGTGGGTAAAGTAAAGTAATACTCGTTGTTGCGCAGTAGCACACGGTATTGCATAGTATTTTTGGATTATTAATTCTTACGTAAAAAGACACTACTCAATAATTTTTACAGTAATTACTGTTCAATATTTTATTTTATTGATTCAATAATTGCTACGTTGATATTTTATATTATTGTTGTTTCAATAATTGTCACTGCACAGTATTTTCCATTATTAGATCAGTAATTCATATTATTTGAATAATATTATTAGATATCATTATTGGCAATGTCTAAGAAAGTTCTGTATAGGAAAGGGGTTTGGTCACCTAATTGCGCGCGAGTAAGGAGAAATGTTTATCGGAAAGCCCCCTCTTTCTTGGGAACAACCTGGTTGTCATTATTGTGATTTTGTAATATTATTTGTGAATAATTAATTATTGATTTATATGATAAGAAAATATTTATTTTAATGGGGATATAAATGGAGGAATTTTTAGAAAAGTGACAATTGTTGAAAATTGAAATTTTATCTTTTCTGATAAAATAATTTATTTAAATATATTATTATATTACATTATAAATGTATAATGTGATAATATAATAATATAATAATGGTGGTATTTTTACACTAAATTTACGGTGCACGAATCAAATGAGAGAAATTTAGAAATCAAAAGAAGAACAAAATATGTGATTTTCAGAAAAATTAGTTTATTACTTGATTTTGTAAAATCCATAACTCTTTGTGTATAATGAGTTAGGAGATGAGCCATATATCAAAAGAAAGCCCTAGAAGTAAGCTAAGCGCAGAAATTTGAATCACCTAAATATTCTTTGTGGATTTTTTGTGGTGACTGTTTGAGTGAAACTTGTCCGAATGACTTATAATCCGAAAAATCAGTATTCTTAAACTCTATTGCGTGAGTTATAATTTTTAATCCGACCGTTGGATCGTTGTGATTTTTGGATATCTTATACATATATAAGTTGAGTATATGTCCACAAATTTTGAACCGTTAAAAATTAATGTATGACTTGTTATGAATTTTAAGAGGTGACTGATTCAGAAATTGTTGAAGTTTCTGAATTTATAAATGATTTTGGTAGAAATTTCTATAAGGTGGGACCCACTTGTCCTTTTATCTCCTTGATTTTGCTGAATTCAAGTGTGGTGGGCGTGAATGGGGTGGGTGGAAAGCCACCGGTAGCCAATTTGTCAGCTTTGGCATGCTAAGCTTTTCCTATAAATAGGGTGCTTAGTTAGAATTGAAAATCACACCAGAAACATAAGTTTTCTCTCTCTATATTATCGAGCGTATTTTTGTGAGTATTTAGATACTTTGAGAGTTGTTATTCAAATTACAAGTTTCCTTCCTAGACATTTAGATATTCGATCAAAATCTTGTTCTTTTGAGGTAAGGGTTATTATGTTTTTCAGTTTTGTAATTTTTTCGACCCTCAAAAATTCTAGAAAAATTTTAAATGATAATTTGATGAGTTTTCTAGATTGTGTCCAAAATGACGATTTTTGGATGTATAGAATAGGAGTTATGAATTTTATGGGAAAAGACTATTTTAAAAGTAAACCCTTATAACTCCTTGTGGTTAACTCCAAAATTGGTGAAATTTTTATTGGGAGTATATGTATATAACAAAGATAGATACTCTATAAATTTCTAATTTTGGACAAAAGTACGCTTTATGATAAATGTCTAAATATTCGGCGCTTTTTGGCCATATGAAAATAGTAAATGAATTTTAAAAATTCCGAGAAAAATATATGTTCAATATGGGACTATATTCTGCTAAATCCCATAAAAGAAAATTTTTTAGGACTGATTTGGTATTTTTCATGAAAATAGACTAGTTATGAATAAATGAATTAAACATGTTATGTGAAGTAATAAAATTGGAAAATAGAATTTTATGGCTTGAGAATCCTATATAAGGTATATAAAGATTTTTAATGAGAGTTTTGGTTATTGGTGATGAAATCTTATGAGTTTGGTATTTTAGGATGATTAAATGCATTAATTAGTAAAGTGTAAACAATTAAAATAAATTATTTATAAGTTTAAGAAATGATTAAAATATTGTGGTAATATTAATAATATTAGATTATGAGATTATTAAGTGATTTATAACATTTTGATTAAGGTATTATGAAATCATTGATTTAAAATATTATTTAATGATTAATAATATTAGTAAATGAATTTAATGTTATTATATAATGAATAATGTTATTATCTTCGTTAAATATTTGTTGAAATATTATTTTCTGCTCAAATCATTTTGATATTATATTATTCTTGAATTTTACTCCACAAAGCAGTATCATGTTGACAATTTGGATATTATTAAATTCTGGATAAATTAAATTGTTAAAGTCTTTAAAAATTTATCATTTATCTCATGTGATTGATTTTTTATATCCTTGTCATGATCCTTATGCTTATATTGTGATGAAAGTCATCTTTGGCCCGTAGTGCATAGATAGACTATTGTTTATTGGTTTTACAGTTGTATGCCTTTGGCCAGTAGGTGTCTGAATGTTGATTGATATCTTTGGCCCGTAGTGCAAAGATGACTCATTATGGAATATCTTTGGCCCAGAGTGCAAAGATGAACTGCTAATGAATATCTTTGGCACGTAGAGCAAAAAAATAAACTTATTAGTATGATTATGAACAGGAACTGTGATTTGGTATAACCATGATCTTTGATGTTTCAGGTAAAGTCATGTGATGAAAATTATCTTCGTCTTGGATGAGAAGAAGAATTTAGAACCACAAATATGATTATGAGTTATTAACATGATTGTGGAAAGGAACTGTTGATTAATGTTACAGGAATAAAACATTGTAGGTGAACTTTTAACATGGAGAAGATAATAGACTTTATGGTCTATTTGACTCTTCTAATGGGTTGCTCGTTCCACTGTAACTATGGTTGAAAAGTTTTATCATCTACCGTATGTTCTAAATCTCTGATTTATTACTGACGAATGCTATTGATAATTTAATTATCTTTAGTCATGATATTATTTACTGGGCTATTTGTGCTCACCCTTTTGCTTCACAATTCCTTTCAGGTAATAAGAGTGTAATGGGCTCTAATCAGGGGATAACAGGGGAATAGAATGGTGGTCTATAGTTGTTGAGGTTCTGCCTAAACAGTATAAAAATAAATTTATTAAGAACTTTAGATAAGTGTGTTGTATTTTATACATCATTTAATAGTTATATTTGGTGAATCAAATAGGGTGAGGCGAACCCAATTTTGGAAGGGTGTTTTGTCACTATCATACAAGATGTCTAATGACATACAACCTCGTGTTATCATAAGACAGGGTTGTGCACATCCACTTGCTGAGTATATCTACTAGCACTACCTATATAATCTTGGAGTTTGGTTGAAATATAATTTTCAATTGCAGATAGTGGAGATAGTTATATGTCAAGATAAGACTCACCATTGGAAAGAACATGATAGTAATCTTCTCATTTTTCTTTGGGGTCTATTGGGTCAACCAAGGATAATTTTATGGACATATGATATCTATCATAACCTAGATGCATGGCCTCCCATGTACGAAGGTTTCCTTGAGCACTTCCCAAAGATTTTTATTTCTAAAACAGTTATTGATTGTACCTTTATGTAAGGTGCCATTGTGACGTGATATCCAAGGTTGGGATGAGAGTCATAGTTGGTATATATTTGTATCAAAACTCACAAAAAATGTATTTTGCACGACAATTGTAGTAATAAAATTGTAGTTGTTTTATGTACCATGTATTTGGCGACTCAGAATAGGTTGGATGGATTGGACCTATTTTGGGGGTGTCACAAAACAAGGGTTAATTAAAGAAATTGACATGCAACATAATAACCCTATACTCTGACCAACCAACAAATAAGCTTAGGTAGGACACACTAGCGAAGGATTTACTCGTCTCTTCTCTCCTAGTTCTATTCCTCGATCTCTGCCAGAGACCATATCCCTAGGCTCTGATACCAACTATGACGCCCCAAAATAGGTATACATCACCCATTCTGAGTTGCCAAATACATGGTACAGAAACAACTACAACTTTATTAAAACAATTGTCGTGCAAAATACGACAACACATAAACTGTGAGTTTAAATACAAATATTATCTTCTAGACAATATCCACACTCAAATAAGTCCTCATTATAATTATTGATACACTTTTTTACAAAAATAGTGATGAGCACTAAAACAACTTTCTAGAACCATCATTCTATACTCCGACTAGTACTCATTACATTCTCGCCTCCTGAGAAGAAAAATGGAACAAAAAGAAAAAGGGTGAGCTCAACTAGCCCAGGAAAGAATATTATGACTAAGATAATATAGAACAAATTATCGTTAGTCCTCAACAGGGAAAAATCTGGTAGAATATAATAGACAACAAGTTTCAGATCAATATTCACAGCAAAAATAACAATTCATTAGAAGAGTTAAGTAGAGAATGAAATCTACTATCATCTATGAATTTAAAA
The DNA here is from genome assembly GCA_020205605.1 of Panax ginseng. NCBI lineage: Eukaryota > Viridiplantae > Streptophyta > Magnoliopsida > Apiales > Araliaceae > Panax > Panax ginseng. Next base: position 82,767,357 of record CM035139.1, on the reverse strand, counting down.
GTCCATCATCAATATTTTATCCCTGTAACATCAATCAATATTCATCTTGAATCAAATATTCATCTTTGCACTATAGGCCAAAGATATTCATCAGTTGGTCATGTTCATCTCAACACCTGTTCGTCTTTGCACTACGGGCCAAAGATATTCATCAGAAAATCATTCATCTTTGCACTACAGGCCAAAGATATTCAGTTATATCATCATTTAGGACTGGGGATGATGAAAAATATTTTAAAGAAAACGAATCTAGTGAGACAAAAGAACAAATATTAGGTGTGACGCCCCCAAAACAGGTATACAACACCCATTCTGAGTCGCCAAAATACATGGTATAGAAAGCAAACTACAACTTCAATAATACAAGTGTCGTGTGAAATACGACAATACATACTGTGAGTTTAAATACAAATATTGTCTTCTAGACAATATCCACACGCAAATAAGTCCTCATTACAATTATTCAAACACTATTTTATAGAAATAGTGAGGATCGCTAAAACATCTTCCTAGAACCATCACTCCATACCCCAGACTCGATCCTGCTATGTTCTCACCTCCCGAGAAGAAAATGGAACAAAAGGAAAGGGTGAGCTCAACTAGCCCAGTAAAGAATATTATGACTAAGATAATATACAACAAATTATCGTTAGTCTTCAACAGGGAAAAATCTAATAGAATACAATAGACAACAAGTTTTAGATCAACAAATGTAATGAGAAGCAAGAATCCATTAGAAGAGTTACGTAGAAAAGAATTCTACTTGTCTTCTAAGGTTTAAAAGTCCATCATCAATATTTTATCCTCAGAATAACAATCAATATTCATCTTTGCACTCTGAGCCAAAGATATTCATTTAAATCACCAGTTGGTTATGTTCATCTCAACACCTGTTCATCTTTGCACTACAGGCCAAAGATATTCATCAGTTAATCGTTCATCTTTGCACTATAGGCCAAAGATATTCATTTATATCACCATTTAGGACTGAGGATGATGAAAAACATTTTTAAAGAAATGAATCCAGTGAAACAAAATGACAAGGATTAAGGATTAAGGATTCGTACTTTGTTTTACCCATGTCCAAAAATACTTCGAAAATAATCATATTGGTGTAAAATTCAAGAATGATCCAAACATGGATACAATCAAAGCTAGTATCCAGAATAGATATTTTGGACGAAAAGAAAAATTTTCATTTTTCGATGAATAGTGCCGTATTCGTGAATAGTGTCAGATATCGTGAATAATACCAAGATATCGTGAATAAGTAACCCCTTACACTAAAAAGTTCCAAATTTGATTAAAACGCTCGTATCATCAATACTTCAGCATAATGATATTGAAGAAATAATATCATTACGAAAAAAATAATATCCCTTACCTTAAAATAACCGTACCTCTGACTGAATTTCGGTATAGTGCTGACAGAAACTTGCACCGTATAGAAACGCTCAAAGTATACTCACAAGAATACGCTCGATAATATAGAGAGAGAAAGAGAGAAACTTGTTTCAGGTGTAATTTTCAATTCTAACTTAGCCCTCTATTTATAGGAAAATGTTAGAATCTTGAAAGGAGACTAAATAATAAAATAATATTATTTACTTAACAATTTTCTCTACGCATGCTTTGAAAAAGTCTAGCATGCCTCTTTGGAAAAAAATATCAGCAGCCCATGTTTTATTCCACCAACCAAAAAGTGGGTCCCCCCATAAATTTAATAAAAATTATTTTATTTTTCCAAAACTTCAACAATTCATAGAAAATAGCTCGGTTATTAGAAAAATTCAAAACTCGAGACTTTCTATGGGAAATTCCATTCTCTACAACTTTGCGGAAGAAAGTTTTTCCAAATTCCAAATGCAAATCGACCAAAATTCATAAACTATCGATTTTACGATACTATAATCAATTTTCAATAAGAATTGTGTCCACCGAACACACAAAATATATATTAAACATTTAATGCCACAAAATACTCTACCTCCTCTCATATACTCATATATCCCACATTCATTATAAAAATATCACCATAATATATTATTAAAATAATATATTTAAATGAATTATTTTATCGAAAAAGATAAAATATTAATTTTCAACAATTGTCACATTAAAAATTTTCTCCATCTATATCCACATAAAATAAATATTTTCTTTATCATAATAATCAATAATTACTTATTTAAAAATAATATTACGAATCACAATCTTGTGACCGGTAGCTTCCGTGAAAGAGGGGGCTTTCCAATAAGGATTTCTCCTTACTAAGCGCCGCAATTAGGTGACCAAACCTCTCCTTAAATGTAACTTTCTAGACATTGCCAATAATGTTATCGATAATATTATTCAAATAATATGAATTATTGATTTGATAATGGAAAATACATGTAATGACAATTATTGAAACAACAAAGAATACAAAATATCAACGCAAAGAATTATTGAATCAATAAAATATAATATTGAATAAGAACTACCGTAACAATTATTGAGTAGTGCCTTCTTACGTAAGGATCAATAATTCAATAATATCATGCAATACCGGTGTGCTCTTGTGCAACCACGCGTACATCAGTATTTTAACCACCGGTAACCCAACAAAGGTTAATTCGGTAACAATTTACGTCGTTATTTATAAAACTCAATCTTTATCGTTTTCCTTCATCCAACCGCTTTTCCGTTATGGGGCCCACTAATGTCTCATACTGGCCGTATGTGAGAGATTCCCACAAAAAAGAATATTCCACGACCAAAACGAATATTCCCTAATAATAATGAATATTTTATAACCACTTGCTTATTTTGTAAACTTTGCACATTTCACCCATAACCAAAGAATTATATCAAATTAACCCTTATTAATTTAGAATAATGAATAAAGGAAAATTAAATTTTATTTATAATAAGTTGGGGTCTTACAACCTCCCTCCTTATGAAATTTCGTCCTCGAAATTGGCGACGTACGCACTGTGTATCGAAAAGGTGAGGTACCTCGCTTTCATCTCCTATTCCAACTCCCATGTCATTTCCTCAATTGCATGGTTTCTCCACAAAACCTTAACTTGTGGTATAACCTTCGTAATGTAAGACATGCTCTTTCCTATCCAAAATCTCAACAGTATCTCCTCGTATGTTAAATCTTCACTATCTCTCGTTCTGTTCTAACGCAATAATGTGGTTCGGGTCTTTCACATATTTACGAAGCATAGATATGTGGAATACATTGTGAACACGAGACATACTTGGAGGTAACGCGAGTCTATAGGCTACGCTTCCTATTCGGTCAAGAATCTCAAATGGACCAACAAACCTTGGATTGAGCTTTCCTCTTTTCCCAAATCTTGTAACTCCTTTCCATGGAGCAATACGTAACAATACATGATCTCCAATATTAAACTCCACGTCCTTTCTACGGAAGATCGGCATAACTCTTTTGTCGATCTTGTGAAGTTTGAATACGTTGTCGAATCATTTGGATCTTTTCTCAAGAGTCATGCGTATTAATTTTGGTCCCAACAATGTTGCTTCTCCCACCTCATCCCGGCATCTTTGGAGAATGACATTTTCGTCCCATACAACGCCTCAAATGGAGCCATGCCTATACTTGCTTGATAATAAGGTTGTTGTAGGAGAATTCCACCAAAGTGGTAGGTACTTATCCCAACTTCCTTTGAAATCTAGGACACAGAGTCTTAATAGATCTTTAAGGGTTTGAATAGTCCTCTCTACGATTGTCCGTCTCTGTTTGAGGATGGTATCTTTCAATCAATAAATAAACTCCGTGCCCATAGCTTTCTACAAGCTAACCCAAAATCTTGAAGTGAATCTCGGGTCACGATCTGAAACTATGGATACTGGCATGCCATGCAATCGTACAATCTCATTCACATACATACGAGCAAGACGTTCAAGGGATAAGTCTCGGCGTATCGGTAAAAATGGGCGGACTTGGTTAATCTATCAACAATAACCCAAATTGCATCTACGCCTTGAGAAACTTTGGGAAGACACAGTAACAAAATCCATAGTAATGTGTTCCCATTTCCATTCTCGGAATCTCAAGTGGTTGCAATGGACCTTTTGGCACTTGATGCTCTTGCCTTTTACACGCGTTAACGAGGTTAAACATTTTGAGATAAACTCCACAATATCTCTCTTCATATTGTTCCACCAAAATGTATGTCGAATATCATGATACATTTTGGTACTCCTGTGATGGATTACAAGCGGGGTGTTGTGTGCCTCCATCATGATTTTATGTTTCGTGTCGAATCGTTAGGAACGCAAAGTCTAGAATTGACTCGAAGTATTCCTTCCTCATCAATTCTTGCTTCCGGAATAGCTCCTTCTTGCACTTTCTTCTTCATACGCATCAGCCCCAGGTCCGTAGCTTGAGCAGCTTTAACTTTATCGATTAAAGTCGGTTCTACTTATATATTCGCCATCATTATGTGGGTCCCTGGAGTCTTTAATTCTACCTCCATCCTTTGCAAGTCATACAAAATGGGCCTTTGCGTTGACAATATCGCACTCGTACTTGCATATGATCTTCTACTTAATGCGTCAGCTACTACGTTCGCTTTTCCAGGATGATATTGAATAGTGTGATCGTAATCTTTCAATAGCTCAAGCCAACGTCGTTGCCGCATATTGAGTTCTTTTTGGGTGAAGAAATATTTGAGGCTTTTATGGTCCGTATAAATCTCCACTTTCTCCCCGTACAAGTAGTGTCTCCATATCTTCAACGCAAACACGACTGCTTGCTAACTCCGGATCATGAGTAGGATAATTCCTCTCATATTCTTTGAGTTGTCGTGAGGCATAAAGCTATGACTTTCCCATGTTGCATGAGAACACATCCTAACCCTTGCCGGAAGCATCGTTGTAGATAACAAATCCATCCGAACCAGATGGTATTGTCGAAAACAGTGCTTAAAATGAGTCTCCTCTTGAGCTCTTGGAAGCTCTTCTTGCATTCCTCGCTCCATAAAATTTTGCATCCTTAAGTCACCGAGTTAACGGAGTAGCGATTCGAGAAAATCCTTCCACAAATCTCCGATAAACCACCGGCTAAGCCCGTAAAGCTGCGTGCTTGATCCACCGAAACTTCTATTGCTCCCAACTTTGTATTGCTTCAATCTTGGCACGGTCAACAGATACTCCTTGTTTTGACACCACGTGCCCAAGGAATGCTACTTCCTCAAGCCCGAACTCGCATTTCTTGACTTGGCATAAAGCTTGTGTTCACGAAGTCTTTGTAGTACCGACTTCAAATGGTGCTCATGATCTTCACGGCTTTTGGAATAGATGAGGATGTCATCAATAAAGACAACAACGAATCCCGATCCAAATATTCCTTAAATACACGGTTCATCATATCCATGAAAGCGGCGGGAGCATTAGTCAATCCAAAAGACATGACCAAGAATTCATAATGCCCGTGTCGAGTCCTCGAATGCCGTCTTTGGAATATCCTCGGTTTTAATCTTGGTGATGATATCCGAATCGAAGATCGATCTTTGAAAAGAATTGCGCTCCTTGTAATCGGGTCGAACGGTCATCAATGCGAGGTAGCGGATACCTATTCTTGATGGTGACATGGTTCAATTCTCGATGGTCAATACAAAAAGTCGCATACTCCGTCTTTTCTTCTTTACGAATAAAACAGAGCACCCCAAGGAGACGTCTTGGGGCCGATGAAACCGATGTCTAATAACTCATGTAGTTGGACTTTTAACTCCACGAAGTTCAATAGAGCCATTCGATATGGGGTTTTAGAAATGGACTTTGTACGGTTCAAGGTCAATAAAGAATTCAACATCACATTACGGGGTAGACCGGGAAGCTCTTGAAATACATCGTGGAATTCTCTAACCACGAAATATTATTCAAATCGACTTGTCTTTATTCAAATCCATAACATGGGCTAAGAAATCATGACATCCGTTTTTTCAATAAACGAATAGCTTTGTGGCTTGATATGACGGTGGTGATTTTAGTGGTTTAGTGGTTTGAATTAGTATGACAAGGTTGGTTAGGAATATGAAAACTAACAACCTTACAAAACAATCAATTTTGGCATGATGAGTGGTTAACCAATCAATTCCTAAAATCACATCAAAAGCAAGTATCTTTAAAGAGATAAGATCAACGGGTAATGTGATAGTGCCAACTTGGATCATGCAAGATTTATAAAGCTGTAGATGTAACGAAGGTTTCACCCAACGGAGTTTCAACAGATAAATCAAAATCTAATTTCTCCTGAGTCAAGTTTAAACGTTGAGCACAAGCGGAGAGATAAAAGAATGGGTAGAACCGGTATCTAGTAAGGTATAAACTTCGCAAGAATTCAAGATTAGCTTACCCGTGATCACCTCGTTTGGGTTCCTCACGCTTTGTCCATCCACGACAAACGCTTCTTCCAGAACCCGCGATTTCGACTTATCCGGGAACGACCCTTGGAATCACCACTCCTCTTGAACTTGGTTTCGCGATAGTACAATCTCGGCGATGTGGCCTTCCTTTCCACAGTTGTAACATACCTTGGATTGTTGTGGACGATTTGGGGTGATATGTCCCTCCTTCCCGCATTTGTAACATCTAATCAAGGTCGTTCTCCTCCCCCAAGCATTTGTTGTTGGTCTTTGGTGTCGCCATTGATATCTTCCCCGTCATTGTTGAATCTTCTCTTTACGAAATTTCCACTTGAGTCACCTCTCTATTATCATGTCCACGATTACCACACAGTGGTTACCGCATTTGTCCGTATTCTTTCCTCCTCATTTGGTTATCATCGCTACGATGACTACCACGATTGTGGTCCCTCGGTTGAGTATACTCACTTTATCTCGCTCTAATAAGCGAGCCCTGCTGACAACATCCTCGAATACGAGAGAAAATTTATGAGAGATAAGGTATTGACGAATCTACGGTTTTAGACCTCTCGAAACATATCGCGTCATTCGTTCCTCATTCTCCACCAAATGAGGTACAAACACGATAATTCTGCGAACCTTGCCTCATCTTTGAGACACCGTCATGTTGTTACGATCGAGTCTAATAAACTCTACCTCCTTCATATGACGAATACTTTACGGAAAGTACTTGTCATTGAACGATTCTGAAATCTTTCCCAAGACATGTTAAGTGCATCCATTTGGTACACTTCATGATTCCCACCAAGTCTGCTTCACCACGAAACATAAAGGTGGCGAATGGAACCTTCATTCTCTCGTGCACCCCAAGACATCGAATATCTTGGTAATTTGCTTGACCGTTTACGCCTTGATCGGATCCTAAGCTTCCATGGAAATCTGGTGGTCCCAACTCTTTGAATTGTTTGGACCGTGACAAACCGCATGCGTTACTATCATTTCCTCCCGTATTTTGTACACGAGTCTCCTCGTGCGATTTTTTGCATGAACCGCAAAAAGGCTTCTAAACATCCGTCGTTCATCATTTGCTCGATGGCGTTGTTCACGGGAGGAACATTGCCGACTGTTTGCACGTTCTCCTCGTTGGTGAAATCTTAGGGCGTCTCCACGGTCTCATAAACTCCATTGTTAACGTTCTCGTGACCATTCTTAAATACTTCCATAAAACAAGGGTTAATTAAACAAATTAACATATCACATAATATCCTATATTATGACCGACCAACAAATAAGCTTAGGTAGGACACACTAGCGAAGGATTTACTCGCTCTCCCCTCCTAGTTCTATTCCCCGATCTCATGGAGAGATCATATCCCTAAGCTCGATACCAACCGTGGCGCCCCCCAAAATTATACAACACCCATTCCGAGTCGCCAAAATACATGGTATAGAAAGCAAACTACAACTTCAATAATACAAGTGTCGTGTGAAATACGACAATACATCTTGTGAGTTTAAATACAAATATTGTCTTCTAGACAATATCCACACGCAAATAAGTCCTCATTACAATTATTCAAACACTATTTTATAGAAATAGTGAGGGATCGCTAAAACATCTTCCTAGAACCATCACTCCATACCCAGACTCGATCCTCGCTATGTTCTTAACCTCCCGAGAAGAAAATGGAACAAAAAGGAAAGGGTGAGCTCAACTAGCCCAAAGAAGAATATTATGACTAAGATAATATACAACAAATTATCGTTAGTCTTCAACAGGAAAAATCTAATAGAATACAATAGACAACAAGTTTTAGATCAACAAATGCAATGAAATAAAGAATCCATTAGAAGAGTCACGTAGAGAAAGAATTCTACATCTTCTAAGGTTTAAAAGTCCATCATCAATATTTTATCCTCAGTAACAACAATCAATATTCATCTTTGCACTACGAAAGCCAAAGATATTCATTTAAATCACCAGTTGGTTATGTTCATCTCAACACCTGTTCATCTTTGCACTACAGGCCAAAGATATTCATAAGTTAATCGTTCATCTTTCCACTACAGGCCAAAGATATTCATTTATATCACCATTTAGGATTGAGGATGATGAAAAACATTTTTAAAGAAACGAATCCAGTGAAACAAAATGACAAGGATTAAGGATTAAGGATTCGTACTTTGTTTTACCCATGTCCAAAAATTACTTGAAAATAATCATATTGGTGTAAAATTCAAGAATGATCCAAACATGGATACAATCAAAGCTAGTATCCGAATAGATATTTTTGGACGAAAAGAAAATTTTCATTTTTCATGAATAGTCTTAGTATTCGTGAATAGTGTCAGTATCGTGAATAATCCAGATATCGTGAATAGTAAACCCCGACACTAAAAAGTTCCAAATTTGATTAAAAAGTTCAGATCAATACTTCAGCATAATGATATTGAAGAAATAATATCATTACGAAAAAAATAATATCCCTTACCTTAAAATAACCGTATTCTCCATTTGAATTTCCGGTATAGTCTTGTGAAAACTTGCACCGTATATAACGCTCAAAGTATACTAACAAGAATACGCTTCGATAATATAGAGAGAAGAGAGAAACTTGTTTGGTGTAATTTTCAATTCTAACTTAGCCCTCTATTTATAGGAAAATGTTAGAACGCCAAAGGAGACTAAATAATAAAATAATATTATTTACTTAACAATTTTCTCTACGCATGCTTTGAAAAAGTCTAGCATGCCTCTTTGGAAAAAAATATCAGCAACCCATGTTTTATTCCACCAACCAAAAAGTGGGTCCCCCCATAAATTTAATAAAAATTATTTTATTTTTCCGAAACTTCAACAATTCATAGAAAATAGCTCGGTTATCAGAAAAATTCAAAACTCGAGATTTTCTATGGGAAATTCCATTCTCTACAATTTTGCAGAAGAAAGTTTTTCCAAATTCCAAATAGAAATTGACCAAAATTCATAAACGGACGATTTTACAGTCTATAATCAATTTTCGGTCAAGAATTGTGTCCACCGACACACAAAACATATGTTAAACATTTAATGCCACAAAATACTCTACCTCCTCATATACTCATATATCCCACATTCATTATAAAAATATCACCGTTAATATATTATTAAAATAATATATTTAAATGAATTATTTTATCAGAAAAAGATAAAATATTAATTTTCAACAATTGTCACATTAAAAATTTTCTCCATCTATATCCACATAAAATAAATATTTTCTTTATCATAATAATCAATAATTACTTATTTAAAAAATAATATTACAGAATCACAAAGATCGACAACCGTGTAGTTCCTGGAAAGAGGGGCTTTCGATAAGGATTTCTCCTTCTACTAGCCTGTGATTAGGTGACCAAACCTCTCCTTGATGTAACTTTCTAGACATTGCCAATAATGTTATCGATAATATTATTCAAATAATATGAATTATTGATTTGATAATGGAAAATCTTGTGTAATGACAATTATTGAAACAACAAAGAATACAAAATATCAACGCGCAAGAATTATTGAATCAATAAAATATAATATTGAATAAAGAACTCACCAGTAATAATTATTGAGTAGTGCCTTCTTACGTAAGGATCAATAATTCAATAATACATGCGTGCAATCTGGTGTCTTCTTGTGCAACCACGCCAGACATCGTATTTTAACCACCGGGTAACCCAACAATTGTTAATCTGGTAACAATTTACGCCGTTATTTATAAAACTCAATCTTTATCGCTTTCTTTCATCCAACCGTTTTTAGTTATGGGGCCCACCAATGATCACACTTGTGGTAAATGACGGAGATTCCCGACAAAAAAGAATATTCCACGACCAAAACGAATATTCCCAAACAATAATGAATATTTTATAACCACTTGCTTATTTTGTAAACTTTGCACATTTCACCCATAACCAAAGAATTATATCAAATTAACCCTTATTAATTTAGAATAATGAATAAAGGAAAATTAAATTTTATTTATAATAAGTTGGGGTCTTACATTAGGGATTCGTACTTCAATTTATCCATGTTCAAAAACACCCCATAATATACTATGGTGGAGTAAAATTCAAGAATAATGATCAAAATATGGATACAATCAAAGATAGTAACAAAAATAGACATCTGGGACAAAGAACAAAAATTTAATTTTTTTGTGAATAGTGTCGTATTCGTGAATAGTGTTGTATATGTGAATAGTAATCTCGACACAAAAAGACAAGAATTTTACAAGAAAAATCTTACCAATATTCCGACAGAATGATATTGAAAGAAATAATATCATTTAAAAAAAATAACACCCCTTACCTCAAAAAGACATTACTTCTGATTGGAATACTGGATATAGTGCTGAAGGAACTTGCACCGTATAGCAACACTCAAAGTATCAACATACTCACAAGAATACACTCGATAATATAGAGAGAAAAAACTTCAATTTCTGGTGTGATTTTCAATTCTAACCTAAACACCCTATTTATAGAAAAATACTTAGAACACCAAAGCAAAAAATTTAATAAAATATTATTATTATTTTTAAAATTCCTATGCCCACTTTGAAATTCTGAATTCAGCATGCTTAACAACAAGTGGGAACCACCAATCATAACAAAAACGTTTTTCATAAAAAAATAATTAAAACTTCAAAAATCAATTATTCTGGAACTTCAATAATTCATAATAAATAGCCCTTTATCAAAAAATTTGAATCTTATATCCATTCCATAGGAAATTCAATTCTCTACAACTTTGTAAGTTTAAGTTTTTCCAAATTCCAAGCAGAAATTAACCAAAATCCACATACGGACGATTTTGCAGGCTATAATCAAATTTCAGTTAAGAAATGGGGCCCACCAATATGTTTAACATATTTTTAACATTTATTATAACAAAATACTCTTCCTCCTCATTTATTCATATATCACACATTCATTGTAAAAATATCACCATTAATATATTATTATAACATAATAATATATTTAAATAAATTATTTTATCAGAAAAGATAAAATATCAATTTTCAACAATTGTCACTTTTTTAAAAAATTCCTCTATTTATATCCACATAAATAAATATTTTTCTTATCATATAAATCAATAATTAATTATTCACAAATAATATTACAGAATCACAATAATGACAACTAGGTCGATCCCAAGAAAAAGGGGGCTTTCCAATAAGGATTTCTCCTTACTAGCGCGCAATTAGGTGATCAAACATCTCCTTAGACAGAACTTCCTTAGACATTTCCAATAATGTTATCTAATAATATTATTCAAATAATATGAATTATTGATCTGATAATGGAAATACTGTGCAGTGACAATTATTGAAACAACAATAATTAATATAAAATATCAACGTAGCAATTATTAAATCAATAAAATATTAAACAGTAATTACTGTAACAATTATTGAGTAGTGCCTTCCTACGTAAGAATAAATAAATGTGCAATACTGCAGTGTCTATTGTGCAACATCGCAGACATCGTGTTTTTAACCATCGGGTATTTCAACGAAGTTAATTCTGTAATAACTACTGTAGTTATTTATAAAAAACTTATACTTGTTGTTTTCTTCATCCAATCGCTTTTTCGTTATGGGGCCCACACAAAGGTCGCTACTGTCAGCATTTAATATTCTGACAAAGAAGAATATTCCACGACCAAACGAATATTCCTCGACAACAATAAATAGTTTATAACCACTTACTTATTTAAGATATTTGCGCATTTTACCCATAACTTATAACCACATTAATCAAATCAACCCTTACAATTTCAAAATAATAAATAGAGAAAATTCAATTTTATTTATAATAAGTTGGGGTCTTACATTATCTTAGAGGGATATGGAGATGAGGACTATTAGTTTGTATTTTTGATTATTTGTTTGTGCTTAAACTTTGAATATTTGCATGTTTGTATTTGAAATTTGACATTGACAATATAGATATGTATTTGAATTTTAATTAAAGGCATTTATTATCTTTATTATATATTATTTTTTTTTATATTATTGTTTTGTTTGGATAAATGTATTTAGCCCCTAGGCGCTAGGCCCCCCCTCCCCCTCCCGCCCGCCTCTAGCCTAGTGCCTTTTAAAATATTGAGAAATTTTAAGAATTATTAAAATTTATCGAAACAAATACTTCTTTGGATTGGAAAGTATTATTGCAAATTGTACTTGATCCGGCTAGATAGGATGGATTGCTACTTATTGGGCTTTATTGCTCATCTCATACAATATTACGTCGTGGGTCAAATCCAGGATAAACATAAGATAATTAGTTTAACATTCGGTATAATATTATGGTATGACTTTGTTGGACTTTGATTTAGAAAAGTTGTAGTACCTCCGTTAATATTATTTTAGGCTCAAGACTTTTGCTTATTCGATTAAATTTTATTGAGCTTTTTTGATAGTTACATTATTTATTTGGTTTTGTAATTGTTTTGAGTTGTGTAATTGGATTTTAGTCGCCTTGTAGACCTTTGGGCTTACGGCGTGTAACACTTCGGGCCTGTAGTGAGTTTGAGGTGTTATGGATAGCCACCCATGCTTTCCATATATCCATCTCTAAACTTGCAAAAATTATCAAAATCGCCTATTAGTTCGTCGCTTCTGATTTCTAGCTAATGGTCTTCACCTTCTCCAATCTCAACTCCATCTCCAGTGCCATTAGAATGATTGGTGTGTTCCTCCGCTAGTTGTAAAATCTATTTTTCAATTTTCTACTTCAAAAACCCAGGTTTTTTCTGCAAATAACAATATATTTTCGAAATCAAATTCAAAATCTCAAGGTTTCCCCCATAAGTTTATCACTGAAGAATTGAAAATTTTATGGTACAATAGGTTGAGTTGATTAGATTTTCATTGAAATTGTTTGGATCAAGATTGTTGGCTCAATTTGGGAATTTTTTTGTGAAGTGAAGTCGTAGAAGCTTATTATTTTTTGTTGAGAAATCAAGCACATAAAATACTAAGATAAACACGCACACTTTTCTATATGAGATAAAATAATGACACAAGAATTTTATGTGAAAACCCAACTGGAAAAAACACAAGAGATCTCAGAGATCCATTATAAAATATTTAAGAATACAAGTCTTATTATCTAAGAAATTAAAATCACTGTTTAATTTCTCTCTGTGACAACTCGAATTTTCAGAAATTATTAAATAAGAATTTAATAAATAAAATTATTATTATGAAATGTATATATTCTGGATTATGTGGTTTGGTTTGAAGAAATAATATATATATATATATATATATATATGAGATTTAAAAGTTGGTTAATTTAAATTGAGTTAGAAATTATATTATTACATAATATAATTTGATTATTAAGCCTTAGAAATGGAATTGTTATGAGTTAACCTCACAAATAAAGTGATTAATTCACTTAATTTAAATAATAAATTAATTTAAATATAATTGTTTTAATAAAGTGAGAAGATAATAAATTACATGTAAGAGTAATACGTTTACGTAATGACTTAATATATTATATTTAGCCAAGTGAATGTAAATTGAGTATGAGAATAAGAAGAAAACCAATAGATCTACAAATATATATTGGTTAGAGATTAATCAATTAAATTAATATTTAAATTGAGATTAAAAGTGTAGATTAAATAAATTGTCTTGCGACAATTTATAGAAGGAAGGGAATTGGTTGATTATACATAAGAGTTGTATAATATATTAAAATAATTAGAGGAATAAAGTATCCAAAATATGTGGAAGTTAAATGTACAATTTAATTTCATAGTAAACTCAAGGTACTAGTTTGTAATTGGTTAAATGGGTAGATAAGTGGGATAATATAATTATCAGTATTTTGAGATGAGGGTTTGGCTAAATAATTTAGCAATATAGTTAAAGTGTGACACTTAGAGAAGAAGATGATATATTATATAGTATGAAATAAAATAGAAATGGATTAAGGAAGCTTATTTGGGGGTTTGTCAAACAAGGCATAGTGGCCCTTGGTATTTTAAACTGATGACACCTTTTTAACTTAAGACCAACGTAAAAACACGTTATGTTCTCTTTAGTTTATTTGGCTTCCATCTATTATTTCTAAGTCTAAAAAAATAGAGAAGAAGAGAGGAAAAAAGAATTTGAGAGAGACATATTCTCTGAGAAATTGAAAAAGAGGTGATTGTGAGAATCAAAGAAGGGAGAGGAAGGATAATCAAGTCATTCTCATCATCTAATTAAACTTAAGGAGAAATCAAAAGGTAATAATATAGCCCTAGTTTTTAGTTATGTTTTATCAAAACTTCTTCTCTTTAATTGGTTGTGGTGCATGATTTGAGTAAGGAATTGGTTTATAGAAATTAGTGGGTATGTGTAATCTGTTAATTATCATTTAAAAACATTTTTTGGTAAACAAGTCCATGGAAACATGCTTTAGAATGAAGAAATTGAGTTTTATTGATATATATATATATATATATATATATATATATATATATATATATTTTTATTTTGGAATCAAAATTTATGATGAAGTCGTGATATAATCTGAAATTGATGATATATGTTGTTAGTATGTTGAATTACGAAAATAATAAAATTTGAATGAATCTAAATGGTTAAGAAACGAATTCGTGGTGTTCGATTTCGCTAGAGATGTAAAAATGTGAAATAGAGTATGAACATTGGAATTGAATCTTATAAATTGGTGGTTTGAAGTGATTATGTGTAGAATGGTTAAATACTTGTTGGGTTGAGATTTTATGAAGTTTATATCATTTGTGTAAGCTTAAATTACTGATTTTATGTGGTTTTAGGAGTTTGGTTCGTAGCAGGTCATTTGAACTTGCTGCAGATTTTGGTTATGCTAACTGGCGCAGTTGTAGTTACACCGATCAGCTTTGTCAACTAGATTTCATTAGCGACTGGCTGTCTCGATAGCCAAGCTAAACCGAAGCGCAATTGCCTTGATCGAGCCAAGCACATACAGGAAGGTTTATGAGTATGGTTAGGGAAAATTGATAATATTTCATTTTAATTAATATTAAACACTTAATGTGGTATAATGAGAAACGTAAAGGGCTTAACTTAATATTAAGTAACAAATTAAAATTAGGATTGTAAAGCATAAGATGAATGTAATTTAATAATTTATATTTAATGTTATTCACGTAAGGTGATATAGTGGAGAACTTTAAAGAACTTAACTAAATGTTAAGTTAGGATTAAAAGATGTAATTTAGAAGCATGATGTGAAGGTTCCTAATTAAATCCAAATGAACCTAATACATATCTTATGTGTTGTAAAGAAAAACAAACTTTAACAATTTGAATGAATGTTAAGCGTCGATTATAGAGATTTGTAAAGGGACTTAA
Source organism: Panax ginseng (assembly GCA_020205605.1). NCBI lineage: Eukaryota > Viridiplantae > Streptophyta > Magnoliopsida > Apiales > Araliaceae > Panax > Panax ginseng. Next base: position 82,751,576 of record CM035139.1, on the reverse strand, counting down.
GACAAAGGTTAATTTAATGACTTAACTAAATGTTAAATGTCAAACAAAGAGAAGTATGAAGGAAAATAAGATAAAGGTTTATTTAATTAACCTTAATTAAGTTTATTGAATATTAAACTCATAATATAGGGTCATGACAAACCTTAAACACTTGATTGAGCATCGAGTGACGATTAGAAGGAAATATATTGAAGTGAAAGATCAAAATTATAAGTCAATGTAATCTAATTGATTTCATTGTATATCTTACTGATGCTTGTATATATGAACTTTTGGAGTGATGTAGGATAAACGAAAAGTAATGAAGAAGTAGTTTGTAATCAAAAAACCAGGAAAGTCTCTTAGTTCCTATTTGCTATGTGTACTTGATGATGAATTATTTTAATCTATATTGCAAAGATATTACATATGTTGTGAGCATGAAATGTTAAAGTCAATTTATGACTACATTGATTGAGAAAAGAATGATGATTGAGTAAAGAACTCAATCTTTATACTTGTTATGTGAACTGAAGCATGTATGATATGTTAGCCTAATGATTATGTTGTATAATCTGAGCATGTTACTTACATGTTACGTGATGCATGAAAGCTGGTAGATTTGATGGGCTGTCAAGCTCAATCTTGAAAATAACCATTATTGTAGATTAAGAATTCAAGGTAACATTATGTGCTACTTGAATGACATAAATCAGAAGTAATGCATGCAGATTTAAATACTTTAGCTGAGTTGATTTTATTTTGAATAATGTTTAAGGTTCCAAATGATGTATTTGATAAATCACAAAGTTATGTAATGATAAGCTGTAAAATTTGAGTTATATGATATGTAAAGATTATCGGGTTAAAATGTAAGATTTTATAAAATTACTCTATTGAAGTGAATCATAGAATAGATTTGATTCAAATATATGTAAATGATAAAGGTTATGATTAGGGAAATGTAGATAAAAAATACAGAAAAATTTGAAATTATTCCGCATTTTATTAAGTTAAGCATCGAATGTTGATGTAAAATTGGTAGTTAGACGTATTATTAACGACCGAAGACGAAAGATGAATTGTATGAATTTTGGGGTCATTACAGTTGGTATCAGAGCTGTAGGTTATAAACCTTAGGTAAGGGTAGACATGGCAAGCGGGCCGGGCTAGAAGCAGGCCAGGCCAAATTTGGGCCAGACTGAAATGGCCCAATTTTTCTTGGGCTAGAATTATGAGGCCCGTGGCACGGTTGGGCAGTAAAGCTAGCCAGCAGAACGCTTTTCTTTCTTTTTTTTTTTGCAAAGTCATGCTACACAATTTGTCAATTTAACTCAAAGTAAAAGAATAAAGACCATATAGTTCTACTTCGCTTAAGCTTTTAACAGCTGATGATAAGTATATTTGGTGACAAGTAGATAACAACAATCAAGATGAATAATAAAAATACAAGTAGTTTAAAAATAAAAATATATTATTTCTTTTTCCTCGGAAGTAGGGGCAAAGTTGGAAATATATTTTTTATTATATTTAAATTAAATAATTTAGGTACTTCGTATGTCCATGCCCAAATCAGTAATATTATTACAACATCTGATCGATAAAAAGAGTTATTTTAACTTTTAAAATAAATATATGATATGATTAAATTTAGGATTAATATAAATGTATTTAATTTTAATCAATATGGAGTATTGTGAATGTAGTAAAACTATCTAAAATTTCTATTAATCTCAAAATTTTATATTATTTAGAGTTAAATAAATACATTTTCCAATATAATTTTCAAAGTTAAATGGAGAATCTTTTTATAAATGATATTGATGTTTGAGAAACTTACGTATTGGATAGAATTAAATTTTAAATAATTTAAATTGATTATTTTTAATTATGATTCAAATTTAACTCATTTAAAAAGACAAACAAATTAAAACTAGAGATTTTACATTTTGTTTAAATGGTTGTCTTTTTATTTTTTGTACTTTTATTTAGACGCATGTTAAAACAAATAGCTATTGTAGTTTAGTTGGATTGAACTCTTATTTAATAACTTGGAGGTCTTGTGTTCAACCTTCACAAGTAGCATTGTTTTTTGTTTTTTTAAAAAAATATTTCACGGTATGATTTGAGCCACCCATGGGTAGGGCTATCACTTGTAGGGCCAAAATGGCCCAACTTTTTACGTAATGCAATAATAAAAACCCATAGCCCTTTTTTTTTGAGAGTGGGTACTGGGCCTCTTTTGTCAGGTCTAGGTATGGGTACCTTAGGCTATAACCTTAGAGAAGGAAGGTGAAGATGATAAAAGATAAACTCAGATAAAGTTTGAACAATAAGAGATAAATTTAGGAGATGTATAAAGAATAAATTAAGAAGAATCTTGAAGTATCGAAAAGATGATAATCAGGAGTTACCTGACTCCCGTAATAAATATGTTAAGTGACAATAATTAGATGATTTCTGTAAGATGAAGACGATAAAATAATAAGAATGAACTTAAATAGAGTTTCGTTGATGATAAATTCAGAGAATGCATATGAAACAAGTTAAGATAATGTGTGAAGGTTCAAAGAAGAATCTGAAGAGCCAAATAATCAAGGAACACCTGAGTTATATAATTATAAGGCGAAATAATTAAATAGGAAAGAATGAGGATCGTAATACCAAAATGATCATAAAATAAGAAAAGAATCATAAGGGAGATTACAGTAGAATGAAAATGTTTGAGTTGTAAATGACAGATGATCTGTAATGATTGAATAGTTATAGTTTGATGCTATAAGAGAATGTACTATGATATAGTACGAGATAAATTCACGAGGAGTTATAAGTAATGAAATACAAAAAATTTGTATTGAGTAAAGAGTAAGTAAGGAGCAAAATAGAATTGGTTGGGATTTCAATTGAGGACTTATGTGATGGCTGAGTTATACAAATGTTGGGTAAAATCTAGTTACGCACAGCACACAAGTATATGTGCTCAACAAGTAATAAAGTATAAGTAAAGTATCGTTCCCATAGAGAAAATAACTGAAATTTAATCTAACAACTACCAATTTTATATTATCACAATTTTATTAAATGAATAATTCATTGTACAAATTTATAAAAACTATTAATTAACTAAAACTAACTAATTACCACAAGATTTAATCAAGAACTAAAGATTTAAGCCTACAACTTCACTTAATGCTTCACTCGGATCAACACACTTCCTTTTAATTTAAATTAACTATTCCAGATTGTTAATCAAGAACACAATGTTAGATATAACCACCTCTCAATACATTATATACATATCAACTTAAATCCACAATTGATAGAATTAAAAAGAACACCCTAATTAACTAATCCACTAAATCTCTATGTGAATTATAATTAAAGAGGGTTTAAGCACAAGTTATCATCCGATTACATGCAATGCATAGGTATATCTCTATCCTAAGCATAAATTATGAATTCTGCAATCAAGGAAAAATCACAATCACATGGTACTATAATCAGGTCTTAACCTATATTCCATCTCTCGATTTCATATAAGTTATCAGATAATTGTTGATCAGACAATTATATAATTTAAGTATAGAATATAGTAGACAACCATGAAAATAGTCTCAATGAATTACAATAGAAGCATGTCAATCCTCGTTACACAATAAGATCCATTATAAACTTAAATAGGAAAATTAGTTCATCGTCAATGAAGTAACACCCAAAATCCACAAGGAATTAAGCATATTGAATTACAAGATAGAAGATGAAGAAAGAGAATTAAAACTGATAAGTATTCTGATGTTCTTCTCCAAGTTCGTCTTCAATTCTTCGCGTTAATCTCCTCGCTTCAATTCTCCAATACGTGAGCAAAACTAAGGTTTGATTAATTATGTTCCTCTCCCTTTTCTGCCCTTCAAATTGCCTTTTATATGTTTCTAATCGCACTCCAAAACTGCCCCCAAAAGATCTGCAATATCCTAACAGCAACAGGAAAATCCAACTTAAAATCGACACCTCAGCCTTGTGCATATATTAGGCACAGGGCTATAGCCCCTTGGCATACACCTAAATGTAGAATTACCATTTTGCTCTTTAAGCTCCTATTTCCTGCTTTGCAATCCCAACATGTTCCTAAAATGAACAAATACAAAAACACATTAAACCATACTAAAAACATTTAAGATAGCAATGATTAAAGCTTGAAAATTAATTGATTCATAGGTATGAAACCCACTCATCAAATACCCCTAAACTTAAAACTTTGATTGTCCTCAAGCAATCACAATGCAATGCAACTAACTACATGCCTACGAATCCAGCTATCAGATAGTACAAAGTTCACCATTATGCCTCACAGAAATCATAATAGATGAGAACAGTAAATCTAACTAAGAACATATCAGCAATTCATAACAGCTTACAAATCATCGCATGTTCTAACTGATGTAGTGTGTGTGTGTGTGTGTGCTCAACAACCATGGAAACCGAATATAGATCAAATATATCACATAATACAATTCTTAGAGGAACGATCACAGTTTTAATTTAAGAAGTTGTGTAAACAAGCTAAGCTCAACCAAAAATATGCAATTACCAAGTTAGAAGTTATATGGGATATGATTGCTACCTTTATTCAATTACGGGGGCATTTTGCTCTATTTCCCGTATTTCTACTTACACATGACTGTGCAATGTCTAGTCCTCTTAGGATTTTCAGTGCTGCCCATTTAGCAAGCTTTCGACCAACGTCTCTCAAGCCGGACGACTTTAGGGCGTTGGGTGTAAAGACATCCCCTAGGGCGTATTTACTCGAGTGACAAAGGCTACAGAACTAAACTAGTCACGGTGTTTGTTCATATATTTTTTCTTTAACTACCATTTTTTTTGTTTCCTTTTCTCTTTTTTTATAATATATAGATCTCATATCTTCCCCTAACTAAGTCTTTGCATAATCCTAGCCTTCACCACTAGTTCATTCATTTTCTTCCATTAAACTCGTAATTTCCCTCGAGAAGTCAATTATGTGACTATTTCAACTAAGTCAGTCAACATGGTCATCATACTATGATATCTGGTTACATCAATTTCAAACAGGAAAAGATTTATAGCATGCCATGAAATTTCATCAATCCCTTAATTATCAAAACTGCACAATAACCATGTAATCCCAATCTCATCATCGGCCAAGTTACCTTCATACGTACTGACTAGCCAGAATCATGCAATATGAACTATCTACATGCAACAAATGTGATGAACTAACATATTTTTGGATTTTCATTTTTTTATTATAATAAGCAATTACACGAAAACAAAAATAAAGCTAACATGCAACTACATACATCAACTATGCAATAGAAACTACTATAAAACTAATATGCAGACTACTAATATGCACTCTACAGACCCACCCCCAAACTTAAAATAAATAATGTCCTCATTATACGAAATAGAAAGAATTTAAGTAAAGAGGACTTCCCTGAGAGGCTAAGCTTCAGGCTCAACCACCTCAACATCGGAGTCGGAGGGTGGATAAGCAGGTAATGGCTGAGGAACAGGAAATTAAAATGGCTCAGCAGTGGGATTTAGACGAGCAAACATATCAGCCAAAGATGCTTTGAAATTGTTCTGAGTCACAAACATATGATCCTGCCTTTCTGCGAGCCTCTTCTGCTATTTATCTTCTATTTTGCTCCTTGCATCCAAATGTTGCTAAAGACTCCTGAACTAAGTGTTAAACATAAAATTTTTCTTTCGTGATGAAGTATGTGCAGTAGCCTCCTCACCCTCAGGAATTACATCAACATCAAAATCTTCATAGTCCTCATCCTTAGCTTCATCCTCATCCTCCTCAAAATCTGGAGGAAATAAAAATCCTAATCCCCTAGGATGGGACTCACCCCCTAGTCACTCAGCATATCTAGCTATCAACTTATGATCCAAAAGCTGAAGTGGTTGTTGCACTGGCTCATCAAAGCCTGCTTGACGATATAATCCATAAATGAGGGACGGATGTGGTAGTCCACCTATAAACATTCCACGCAAGCAACGTCGAATAGAAAAGTTGATGATAGCCCCAACATTGATATCAAAGTCCTTCAAAATAGCATACAACAAATGTGTTTTTTCCTTTGTTATCTCGTTGACATGTTGAGAACGGAGAAACTTTGCATTTAAGAACGCATACCAAATATTCCCATACCAGCTAAAGTCTTTGTTAAGAAATAAGGTGCCCCCTTTATTTCCTTTCAACCATACTATGTCCGGCTTCCACATTCTTAGCTATCGAACGGTGAAGAAAAGTGCCCATCTGTACTCCTGCCTCCTTGCGATACGCAAGTTCTACTTCCAACTCCTGCATCTTCAGTTGCCTCTCAAAAGCCTCAGCCTCTAACTCCTCGACTCTACATCCTAACTCCAAAATATGTTCCTCATACTCACCCAACATCTGATCCATAAATGTAGTCTCCTCGGGATCTTCTGCGGGCTCATCCTCCATGGGTTCCTCCTCTAGATCTGTCTCTATAGGAAATGGATCCATCTCCTCCTCATCATCATCATCATCGATAGGAGCCACTGCCGAAATAGGCTCAGCTATCAATGGTGCCTCATATACCACATGTATGTCACGCGGCTCTTCCTCTATCACTCTACTGGGTCCTCTCAAATCTGTCATCCTACAACCACCAACATAAGAGAAAACAAATAACAACTCCATTAGAATGTTAAATAAACATAAGTTCATTGTATATAATGAAATTATATTCTATAACACACTAAGTCTCTTCCTAGGAAAACTCTACATGAGTTTCATCCCTCTCTATCTTCTAAGTTCTCCTAAGTTATAATCTAAGGACTCTCGCTCCTAAGGTTTATAATTATTTCTTTGATACTAACCTGTGACGCCCCCAAATTCAGACCACTCATGTCTCGAATTCGGTTTGCCATGTACTACAAATCTAATGACTAAATAACATCTCATGCAACAGAAATATCAGAATAGATACCTTTATTTAATATAAACATTCATGTCCCAAGGTTTCGTAACTTAAACATCTCTTACATACCTTAACATACTTAAACAAAGTTTAAACATAAATAATACATAACACAATATGTTTTAATATAATCATAATATCTCTAGACAAATATGAACTACTCCGTAGCTTTGCCCTTGCCCTTATCAGTGCCTGAGGGTCCGCCTTACTCTGCCTTAACTGAAATATTTTTTTTAGGGAAAGCAAGAATGAGCAACAAGTTTGCTCAACAAGTAATATAGAAATAAGGGTGTTCAATATTGTTTTAAATTTCTCAAGGGTACAACAATAATGATAGTTCAAGGATAGCAAGAAGTATTAATGGTTCTCAGTAATATTCGCTAAGGATAGAAAATATCAATAAGATTCAATACTTAATCATTTCGAGATTTCAAATTTATGAATACTGAGCAGTCACTAAGGACTATGAACTTCTACTAGAATTAACAGTAATATATTGATAATCCAACAAAAACGAGTACAACAGGTGATCAGCCTAAAGTATCCTACGTTATGCATAACATTTAATCATACTCACGTGTGCACGTCGGTCTCCCGATAATTATATAGTTTCCCCATCAAAGAGGGTTGTTCATCTCAGCCAATAAGAGTCCGCACCAAGTCAATTTGGTTTGGATAGCTTTCTATCATACGATAATAGTCTAGCCAAATCAATGGCTTAGACAGCTTTTATAATGCATTCAAGAACGATAAATTCAATGCTTGCAACAATCATCAAGATATACCAATGATTTTCAAATAGTACTAGACATTTGTTGGAAATAAATATGGTTGATATGGCAATAATTCATATTATACAATATATATACAGTGGAAATATTTTTAGGAAACTTGCATTCAATATGAGAATCAAATGAAGTTTGAGAACTTGCACAAAATCCAAAGTTGTGTAAGTTAGGAAACTTGCATCAAAGAAATAGGGTTTAGATACTTGCCTCAAGTGTAGTTTACCAAAGTATAGCTTATCAACACTTTTCAAATCCTATCATAACATAGTTACGCGTATAGGATATTCATTAGCTACGTATACTCATACGTGATATGTAAGTTCAAATGTATACATAAGATTCAAACTTAGTCTTATAGTTCCATACGTATGTCATCACGTACCTTACATAATCATAGCACAAAATCAGTTTATAAGACACTATGAAATCAAATAACATAGTTCGTAATCCACTTTTAACTTATCATTCGAAAGCTTATAAACGCATATCCAATCTATGATTTTTATCATTAGCATGCTTATTGATACTTTGAATACTATATTTAGACATGTATTACAAATTAAGACAACAATACAAACATGCATCACATCTCAGATCACAAATAGATTAGACAGATAACAACATGGGTGGCTCAATTTGCGCCTTGGTTAAGCTTAGATGCAGTACGGTTCTTGATTGCATCCTCTAACTGACAGAGTTGAGCTTTGCATTTCCTATTTTTGTCCCATGCTTTAGCATACCAAGACAATTACACTTATCATGCATACATGCTAGAGTAATTTACATATGCGTATGACCATCTTAAGTTCACTTTTACATGTTATGGTCTTAGTTTGGGATTTTTAAGGAATTTAGACCAATTAGGGTCATGGAATTACAATGCCTACTAGGTTAACCATATGTCCACAAAAAGAGATCACATAATCTGTACTGCACATGCTTATAAGTGTTCACATCATTTATTCATAGCTAGTATCGTTTATCACTTTAAAACATGCTTAAACTCATGCTTGGTTAACTTTCATTACGTCTAACACATAAGAATCATGTTTAAAGACACAATGAACATAAACATGCCATCTTCAATATTCAGTACTTAACTATTCACATAAATGTAATTTGGTTTGAGAAATATCCGAGTTTGCTTTTAAAATCAATTTAAACTTGAAGAATGAAATCTAAAACATCTTTAAATCTCTTTTCATGTGTAATTAAGTCATGTTAGCATATTCAAAAAGTTAGAACATACCCCATGTAGTATTCATGGATATTAGCTTCAATATGTCAAGTTTTCTTTGAAAAAGTCATCTAGCTCAAAGCCTAACAAGTTGGTCATGAACAAAGGAACCTTAAATCATAACTCATGCTCATTTATGTCCATAAATCATTCATATATGTATATTATCGTGCTCATAATTTGCAAAATATGAGTTTCACTAAAGTTCGTCTTTGAAACTGTAAATTTTTGTTATAAATCCCCAATTAAATCATGTTGGTCATTTCCTATCTCATAAGAAAGCTTTATACCACATGTTATACTTCTTTTCATGCATGTATAGGTCATAATACCAAGTTAGAAACATCACAAAGCTATGAAACGAATCCGATTACGGGGGCAGTAGCAACATGCGCCCTTCTGAAGACGAGAACCGCAGAAAGGTGCTGCTCGCTCGCAGTATCAAACCAACTTTGAATTTCTTTCAACCAATCATACTTAAACTAATTCTTAGAGGTTCCATACATGTATAAAAACTTCATAAACACTTTGGTAGCACAATTCCAAATCTAATTTGCAAGAATTTAGTAGAATTTCCATAATTTGCTAACTTTGAAATTAAGTATAGAAAACAAGAATTTACCTCCTTTGAAGCTTAGTTAGCTTAGTTTCTACCTTCTACAATTGCTACACTCCTCCTTAAACACAAGCAACTCAGACTCTAATTCTTGGGATTTCACAGATAATTTACAGCAACGTGAAATGAGAAATGAAGCTGCCTTATATAGAGGAATGCATGACCAGTTACTTGCTTTACACTAAGGTCTGAGTCCATGAGTTAGAAGAAGAACATAAAGGTTATGGAAATGTTGTTCAACCACCACTTCCTAGCGATTTTCATAACAATGATCACCTATTTTAAGGTTACTGTGCACAGCTCGGTAGTTTGCGTAAAGAAGATATAGAACACTGTTTGGAAACTGATTTTGGGACAATGGTTTAAAAGCTCAACAACTTGATTAAAATGCTTAGTTTGGTTTCCTTAATTCCCAAAATGTAATTTTAATGTGTTAATGCTACTACACTATGCAAAATTAGGGGTTTAATATATACTCATATCATATAATCCATGTACATTGGGTCCACATAATTTAATATTTAATGCAGATAAAATAACGTAGTTAGGAATTATTGACCGGGTATTCCCCATAGATATTATTATTGCATAAATATCAATATTATATCACTATCCAATATTAAATGTTCCTTTTAAACATTTAATCCCCTCTTCAATTTTTTGGAATACACAGTTAGTTAATTAATTAATTTTGTATTAAAAGGTCACATATGATTTTATTGTGCTACTGGTTACCTCATACCATTAAAATGTGCTCTTATCATATGATTTTAATGATGTCACACATTAAAATAATGTTCCATTTAACAGCCACTGCAATAACTAACTTTTCAAGTTACGCCCTTTGGCATGCCGCGCTTGATTGAATCTATGAGAGAGGCATTTTGCCACGGTCCCTGGAAGTGCCAAACTAGGTTAGCTTCATGCCAGTTCTAACTTATATCACCATACTAGTTTTACATGACATGAATTAACTTCCATATTGATAATATTACTAGTTAAAGATTCTATTCATTTCATATGTGGAATTATACAATCACACATAATTAATCTTCCTTTTATTAAACTATTTCTTTCTTAATTCACTTAGTAAATTTCTTTGGCCTTCATTATGCCACACTAGGCAAATTCTCATAAGCTTTATATCAAGCTCTTCACCAATCTCACCACATTACTTTACTATCGTAACATTCAACAGCTAAGTTAACTTAATAGAGTTTCTATAAACCACGCCACAAAAATACTTATTTATACTCAAGTAAATATTCGACTTTCATTAATTTATTCATCAATAATATTTGGAAATTCTCTTGTATTACACTACCACTACTTCAGGCTGATCAGTAAAAGTGTCCCAACCCCTTTTGTTGATCTGATGACCCATCTCCCCATCAAATTCATCAGGTCGCAGTCCTCGCTCGGGGGTAAGTGCTTTGTTTGCCAAATAATCAAACATGTCAGCAGCGTTTGCACTTATAAACTTTCATTTATTAAATTATCGAACGGGAGTGGAAGAACCATCACCTCGCTGTCTTTTCTGTGGTTTTGGTGCCATGGTTAAGTATCTCCATCAATTCTCTAAATTGTTTCACGGAACTTACTTGACGACTAGTACTTAACAAACTCGTGTCAACCCCTTTTTAGGCCTATGTGCAAACTCCTAATATTTTAACTCATGATGGTCACCACAATGTCCCCCAAACTTGGTTAACAACCTATTACCGAATCAAAACCACGGGCACAGTTAATACTCGTAACACATCACAATTGTTTATAAACAAAATCGATCTATTCTTTGAAGCCTTTCAGCAAACACCTTATAGGCTATCTCATTCTCCTTTTGACTGCCCCCAAACTCAGTTCACAACCAATAACTATGGCAGTAATCAACAAGAATCAAGCAAAAAAAGTCTAACTCTACCAACCAATTAATACAATACTCTTGCCCCAAAGTTCAATAACTTGTTTACCATTGATAATATGATGTTAGGTTCCTTATGCACAAATATAACTTGAACAAGTGATCAAATTTTGTTTCTGTAATTATACTTACCCAAATTTGTAGATAAATCTTGCTTACAGAATGTGAGAACCCACTTGATGAAGTCATTTCTTCTTCTGAGAATACTGATAGTTAACTTTCCTATAACCAACTATTAAACCCTAACTTGCCTTAAAATCCTTGATTGTGTTGGGGATTTAATTGTAAGAGTGAATTGATGTTATATGGTTTTGATTCGGAATGAAGAAAGGGTGTGATAGGAGTTTTTAGGGAGTTTTCTTCTCTTTGGTTCGAAGTTGGGAAGGAAAGATTTGTGTTAGTTCGACTGGGAGAAGTTTTAAAAAAAACTAATTTCGTAGTGCCTTAGGGGCGGCATGAATTAGCCTTGAAATGCCCGCTAGGGAAGACTGAAACAAAGAGTTTGCCACCAGGGCGGCGTTATTTCTAGCAGAATTTGTTTTTCTTCTTCTGTTTAATTGCACGGCATGCACATTGTGCAATGAAATCCCTTCAACTCCTTTATCAACATAATGAACTATGTATGCTTCCCTTTTGTAATTCTTAGCTTTAACACCTGAAATAACACATAACCGAAGATCCGCGATTAGTATGGAGAATGAGCAAGAAAAATCTTATCAATGAAAATCGACTAACTAACTAATTAACTACTAAAAGACCTTATAAATTGAAAATTTGAATCTAACTACTGAAAACAAAAATAATAATTGGCTTGCCTCCCATAAAGCGCTTGATTTAGAGTCCTTCAGCCTGAATACTCCCTGTTTTATGGCGAGTTAGCAAGATCAATTGAGGTTTTCTGGTGATCAACGTCACCACCCTAATAGTGCTTCAAGCGTTGTCCGTTGACGTTGAATGTTTCTGCCGGATTCCAGCTATAAAGTTCAACGGCGCCGTGTGGAAATATTATTTTGACCGTCAATAGGCCCGACCATCTGGATTTAAGTTTCCCCGGGAAGAGTTTCAATCGGGAGTTGAATAATAGCACGGCTTTTGTCCAAGATTTTCTGATCGTGCCACTTCTTGACATTTTCTTTGTACAATTTGGAGTTCTTATATGCCTGCAAGAGGAAGTCATCTAACTCTTTGAGTTGTAGAAGGCTTTTCTCCCCTACTACTGAGAGATCAAGATTTAGCTTCCAGATGGCCCAATATACTTTATGTTCAAGTTCAACTAGGAGGTGGCACACTTTTCCATAGACAAGATGATATGGAGACATATCGATTGGTGTCTTGTATATTGTTCGATAGGACCATAGAGCGTCATCCAATTTCAAAGACCAATCTTTTCAGTTTGGGTTCACTATTTTCTTCAAAATCATCTTCATTTCCCTATTAGATACCTCTACTTAGCCGCTAGTTTGGGGTGATAAGAAGTAGCAATTTTGTGGTTGACCCCGTACTAAACCAAGAGTGCTGTGAAATACTTATTGCAGAAATGACTCTCCTCATCACTGATAATTTCTCTAGGGGTGCCAAATTTGGTAAATATATTCTTTTGTAGAAATTTCAAGATGAATTTGGCATCATTCGTCGGCAGAGCACTTGCCTCAACCCATTTAGAGACGTAATCTACTGCTAGAAGGATGTAGAGGTTGCTAAAAGAAGATGGAAATGGCCCCATGAAGTCTATCCCCCATACGTCAAAGACTTCAACTTCCAAAATTGTATTTAATGGCATTTCATTTTGTTTGGAGATGTTACCCACCCTTTGGCATCTATCACAGTGTTGCACAAATTGATGGGCGTCTTTAAACAAAGTAGGCCAATAGAATCCTGCTTATAGCACTTTGGCAGTCGTCCTCACACTTCCATAGTGTCCCCCATATAAGGATGCATAGCATGCATGCAAGATACTGTTCACTTCGCTTTGTGGCATGCACCAACGAATCATTCTATCGGCACACTGTCTGAAAAAAAATGGCTCATCCCATATATACCACTATACATCATGTAAGAATTTCTTCTTTTGTTTCCATGTCAAATCTGGAGGAAGGATATTACTCACTAAATAGATGTCAAAATCTGTATACCACGGAAATTTAGATCTAACCCCAAACAATTGTTCGTCTGGGAAAGACTCGTTGATCAACACTTTATCCTCCTTGTTTTGACCCGGACTCTATAATCTTGAAAGGTGATCAGCCACCTGATTTTCTGTCCCTTTCCTATTTTTGATTTCCAAGTCAAACTCTTAAAGGAGTAATATCTAGTGAATCAGTCTAGGCTTTGCATCTTTCTTGGAAATTAAGTATCGAATAGCATAATGGTCGGTGTACACCCCAACCTTAGTTCCAATCAAGTACAAGCGAAATTATCAAAAGCATAGGCAACCACAAGTAGTTCCTTCTCGGTGGTGATTTAATTCAGTTGGGCATCCGTCAATGTCTTACTCGCATAGTATATTTTATGAAAAATCTTATCTTTACATTGTCCCAAAATAGCCCATACAGCATAATCACGAGCATCACACATCAATTCAAATGGCATGGTCTAGTCTGGTGCTACGATCACAGGTGTTGTCGTTAATTTCTTCTTTAGCTGCTCAAACATTGATAAACATCCTTCATCAAACCTGAATGGTACAACTTTCTCCAACAAACTGCATAAGGGTTTTGAGATCTTGGAAAAGTCCTTTATGAATCAGGGGTAGAATACCACATGTCCAAGAAAATTGTGAATTCCCTTTACTGATGTCGGTGGTGGCAGATTTTCAATTGTGTCTAATTTGGCTTGATCCACTTCCAACCCCTTTTTTGATAATTTATGCCTAAGTATGATTCCTTCTTAAACCATGAAGTGACATTTTTCCCAATTAAGCACAAGATTGGTTTCCATGCATCTTTTAAGTACCATAACTAGATTGTTTAAACAACTGTCAAAGGAATCTCCAAATACTGAAACGTCATCCATGAATACCTCTACGTTGCGTTCCACCATATCTGAAAATATTTCCATCATGCATCTCTGAAAATTCGCCAGTGCATTACAAAGTCCAAATGACATCCTCCTAAAGGCAAAGGTGCCATATGGGCATGTAAACATTGTCTTCTCTTGGTCCTCCGGTGCGATGACAATCTGATTTTAACCCGAATAACCATCCAGCAAACAATAATATTCATGTCCCACTACACTATCTAATATTTGATCAATAAAAGGCAATGGGAAGTGATCCTTTCAGGTTGCCTTGTTGATTTTCATGTAATACATGCAAACCCTCCATCCAGTCACTGTCCTTGTCGGTATCAGCTCATTGTTTTCACTAGTCACCACTTTCATACCACCCTTCTTTGGGACACACTGTACCGGGCTCACCCATGAGCTATCAGAGATAGGGTAAATTACCCCAGCGTCAAGTCATTTCAAAATTTCCTTCTTTTCTACCTCTTTCATGATTGAATTGAGCCTCCGTTGATGTTTCTTTGTAGGCTTAACATCATATTCTAATAATATCTTGCGCATATAAAATGACGGGCTTATCCCTTTAATATCAACAATGGTCCATCCGATCATGATTTTGTATTCCCGGATAACCCACAACAGCTTACTTTCTTGCATTTCGTTAAGTACAGACGCAATAATGATAGGTAAAATAGATGAATTTCCCAAAAATGCATACCTAAGGTGTTTAGGAAAAGGTTTGAGTTCAAGTGTGGGTGGTTCCTCTAGTGATGGTTTCATCCTAACCGACAATTTTTCTGCAGATTCCAATGGCTCAAACGGAGTTTAAATCTACTCACTATAGGCAAAATGTCTAAAATATGCAGGTACTCAATTAATTTTGGATCATCCTTATCGTTGTCCCCC
This sequence comes from Panax ginseng, assembly GCA_020205605.1. NCBI lineage: Eukaryota > Viridiplantae > Streptophyta > Magnoliopsida > Apiales > Araliaceae > Panax > Panax ginseng. Next base: position 82,736,137 of record CM035139.1, on the reverse strand, counting down.
ATCGAGGTAGTTTCCAATGGATCAGTATACAACATTCTCACAAACTCATCATCCAGAGCTCTCTCAATCACCTCCATCCGGTAACATTCTTCATCATCCTTAGGGAATTTCATGGCTTTAAATACATTAAATATCACTTCTTGGTCTTGAACCTGCATCGTCAATTCCCCTTTCTCTACATCAATAAGCGTTCTACCAGTAGCCAAAAATGGTCTTCCCAATATGATCGAAATATCCTTATCCTCCTCGAATTCCAAACTGATAAAGTCTGCAAGAAAGATAAACTTGTCTACTTTCACTAAGAATTCTTTCACTATTCCCCTCGGATATGTTATCGACCTGTCTGCTAGTTGTAGAGAATATTTGTTGGACTTGGTGCTGGAAATCCTAACTGAGCATAGATAGACAATGGCATCAAATTATTGCTCGCACCAAGATCACATAGACATCTGTTGAATGACAAACTGCCTATTGTGCATGGAATGGTAAAACTACCTAGATCCTTCAACTTTGGAGGAAGCTTTTTTTGTAATATAGCGCTACACTCTTCACTTAGAGCCACTGTCTCAAAATCCTCTAACTTCTTTTTCCTGGATAAGATCTCCTTCATAAACTTGGCGTAGCTAGGCATCTGCTTTAGAGCTTCCGTGAACAGAATGTTGATCTATAATTTCTTGAACACCTCCAAAAACTTGGTAAAGTGCTTTTCTACTTTCTGTTTCTTGATTCGTTGTTGAAAAGGTGGGGGTGGAAAAGCTATAGGTGCAGCAACTGTATGTTTCTTAACCATTGATTCCTCTCCTACCTTGTTCCCCTCAGCTATTTCCTTTGTTTTTTCCTCAACATCTGTCTCCTTCATCTGATCTTTTGCCCTTTTCTCATTCAACTGTTTTCCACTCCGAAGCGTAACAACTTAGCACTGCTCATGGCCACCCCTAGGATTTTTCTTGGTATCACCCGATAGAGCCCCTTGAGGTCTATTGTTCAAAGCACTTGCAAGTTGTCCTACTTGATTTTCCAAATTCTTTATTGCAGTCGCTTGAGTTTTCATTGTAGCCTCATTACCCGTTATGTATTTCATAAGCAACTCCTCCAAATATGTTTTCTTTTCGGGTTGCAGAACTGACTGATGTTGCTGATTTTGAAATCCAAGAGGGTATGATGGTCGTGGAGCCTGCTGATGATTCTGATTATTAATCCATGAAAAGTTTGGGTTGTTCCTTACCCCCGGATTGTAAGTGCTTTGATACGGATTTGGTGGCCGAGTGTAACTACCCACAAACTTTACTACTACTGGATTTATTGCACATTATTCCATCGGATGTTCCCCTGCACATAAATCACATACATAAGGTACCTGTTGAACCTGTACTCCCGTAAAGGCATCCATTTTCTTTGATAATGTATATATCTGAGCTATTAAAGTTGTTACGCCATCCACTTCTAAAACTCCAGCTGCCTTAGGCTGAATCATCCTCGCAGTTGGCCACTGGAAGTTATTAGCTACCATAGTCTCTTACAAGTCGTATGTTTCCTCAAACTTCATAGCTATAAATGCTCTTCCCAGCGCTGCGTCTATGCTTGTTCGAAAATTACTATTTAACCCATTATAAAATGTGTTCATCTGCAACCACTTGGGTAATCCATGATGTGGAAATCTTCTCAATAATTCTTCATACCTCTCCCAAGCTTCATACAATGACTCTCCATGTTATTGTTCAAAAGTAGTAATCTTATTCCTCATTTTTGCTATTTTTGCCAGTGGGAAGAATTTTGCTAAGAAATTCTGAGTCAAGTCATCCCAAGTTGTAATAGAGCCCGATGATAGTGAATGAAGCCAGCTTTTAGCCTTATCTCTCAGTGTGAATGGAAATAACCAAAGCCTCACTGCATCATCTGATACCCCATTATACTTGAAGGTATTACATATTCCTAGAAAGCTCACTAGATGTTCATTCGGATCGTCGTTAGCCAAACCCCCAAACTGCAACGAGTTTTGAATCATCTGTATTATACCATGCTTAATCTCAAAATTATTGGCAGTAATAGCAGGTCTAGTAATACTCGACTGAATTTTAGTAACCCGGGGTGTGGCATAATCCCGCAATACTTTCTGATTGTCTGCAACCATTTTATCTTTTTTCTAAGTTCTCTTGGGTCTCCTTTATCCAGTTATTCACCTGCTGAAAACTTTTCTCGATATTTTCCTTGTAAGGTCCTAATTTTGGCTTCTTTGATCGAGTTTGCATGCATTATTCAAGAGAAGCTGAAACAGAAAATAAAACAAAAACAAAAGGGAAAGTGTTTAACAAAAACTGATATAATTAAACTAAAATTAAAAGTAATAAACACAGTTATAGCTCCCCAACAACGGCGCCAAAAACTTGTTAGGTAAAATCTAGTTATGCATAGTACGCAAGTATACATGGTCAACAAGTAATAAAGTGTAAGTAGATTATCGTTGCCACATAGAAAATAACTGAAATTTAATCTAACAACTACCAATTTTATATTATCTCAATTTTATCAAACGAATAAAATTTATTGTATAAATTTATGAAAACTATTAATTAACTAAAACTAACTAATTACCACAAGATTCAATCAAGAATTAGATATTTAAGCCTACAACTTCACTTAATGCTTCACTCAGATCAACACACTTCCTTTTAATTCAAATTAACAATTCTAGATTGTTAATCAAGAAAACAATATTAGATATAACCACCTCTTAATGCATTATACCCATATCAACTTAAATTCACAATTGATAGAATTAAAAAGAACACCCTAATTAACTAATCTACTATATTTCTATTTGAATTATAATTAAATATGGTTTAAGCACAAGTTCTCATCCGATTACATGCGATGCATAGGTATATCTCTATCCTAAGCATAAATTATGAATTCTGCAATCAGGGAAAAATCACAAGCACACGCTACTATAATCAGGTCTTAACCTATATTCCATCTCTCGATTTCATATAAGTTATCAAATAATTGTTGATCAGACAATTATATAATTGAAGTATAGAATATAGTAGACAACCATGAAAATAGTCTCAATGAATTACAATAGAAGCATGTCAATCCTCGTTACACAATAAGAACCAATGTAAACTAAAATAAGAAAATTAGTTCATCTTCAATGAAGTAACACCCAAAATCCACAAGGAATTAAGCATATTGAATTACAAGATAGAAGATGAAGAAAGAGAATTAAAATTGATAAGTATTATGATGCTCTTCTCCACGTTCGTCTTCAATTCTTCACGTTAATCTCATCGCTTCAATTCTCCAATACGTGACCAAAACTAGGGTTTGATTAATTATGTTCCTCTCCCTTTTCTACCCTTCAAATTGCCTTTTATATGCTTCTAATCACGCTCCAAAACTGCCCCCAAAAGATGTGCAACATCCTAACAGTAACTGGAACCTCCAACTTAAAATTTGACACCCATACACAAGCGTATATTTAGAAGCACAGGACTCGCTGCAGCTTGTGACATGCCCATCATCTGAGAATTACCATTTTGCCCTTTAAGTTCTCCTATTTCCTACTTTGCAATCCCAACCTGTTCTTATAATGAACAAATACGAAAACACATTAAACCATACTAAAAACACTTAAGATAGCAATGATTAAAGCTTAAAAATTAACTGATTCGTAGGTATGAAACCCACTCATCAACAAACCTTTGTATGGGCAGGGGTTTTGTGCTTGGTTTGACGACCACTTAGTTTATCACAATGATAATCATTAGAATGTTGATGTCGTGCTGTCGATATACATATGGTGAGAAGGTGATTCTTGTCCCATGTTTATATTTGATAGTTAAAAACTACTAAGACTAGGTTAGATGATATTAAGAATAGTTGTGAGTTCTTAAAACTCATGCTTATAGTAAGTTCGTGACTTATAATCATATGTATATTTTTGAGCCCCTAAGCATATGGACAGTCCCTGATTGGTTCTTGGACTACGTGTTGCTTAAACAAGTTCCTAAACTCATATTATTGCGGCAGGTTCTTGAACTTCTAAAGTGTGGTAAGTTTGATAAACTATACTGGGTATAGAAAAGTTAAAAAGCAAGAACTAAAAATTTTGGTATAATGGGCATTGATGGTGCTAAAGATTAGTAGAATTGTAATACCCGAGAAATATATATATATATATATATATATATTAAATAATAAAAATTATTTTGTTTCAAAACATATTAATTGGACTGTCAATTATTTTAGGTCAAATTAGTTATTTAATTTGTGTGGACTAATAAATATTAATAAGAGATGGGTAAATTAATTTAGTACAATTTGGGCCTTAATATTAATAGAACCTAATTAGAAGTTTTTTTAAAAAAAAGGCCTCTTAGTTAATAAACAATTCGACCTAATTTTATTTCATTATACGAACTGAGGGAAAGAGAGGAGGAAGACTTGTGCGGCTGTATAGAAAAGAAGAAATCTTAGGTATGCTTTTATTGTATTGGGATACTTTTGATTGCTATGTCAGCAACTATATGGAGAGAGAAGTATAATAGTAATGATCTATGTGCAACTTTTCTTGTTGGAATGAAATGTACTAATTTATATATATATAAATAGCAATAGGTCATGGAATGAAACTTGATCATGAAAATATATATATATATATATAAAAGAATTGTTCTGTGAAAAAAAAACGTAACAGGTATGAAGTAAGTAATGTTGATGGTGTATTGATATAGTACAGTATATATATTTATGTATATATTATATAAACAGATGCCAGTTGCCAGTTTTCGATTTTTATATATATATATATATATATATATATATTATTTTAATAAGTATTTAAATTATGAAGCCTATAAATCGAATTAGTGAATCAAATTGAAAGTTATGTATATTAGTTTGAACTAATTAATCTTGTTGATAATATTATAAATTTACTTGGTAATAAATTTAACAATATTATATTGTTAATGGATAAATTTGTAATAAAATTTTATTTTATTTTATTAGATCAACTTGAAGGAGATTAGCATAATCTTATTTAAATTTTGGGTATTACATTGCTTACTCCAGGTACAGATTTCGTACTCCTTCCGCGATAATCCTTTAATTTTGATCTGTTCGTTTCCCTTTTCGTTTAGAAATTTGTTATTGTTTCACATGATTGTTCCTTCTTAAATTTATGAGAATGTTTCATTTTGGCATTAGTATTTGAAACTAGTATTTGTACTCTTCGATCTAGTACATCATGGTTAATATTTATTTCAATCTTTGTAGAGAGTACATGTTAATATTTTTGGAAACTTTGTGTTGATATTTCATTTCAGCTTAACATGTACACGTTAGAACCCCTTTGTTGTGTTGCATGTGTTGGGACATTATATCTTGGTTAGAATATCGTAGGGTATACCTGAGCTATAACCACCTGTGGGGGTACCATAGGCATGTCCTCTTGGCACCGAGGCATGACATTATTACGTGGCGGTGTGATCAGTCCACGGCGTCTCCGTTTTGTGCTCCGTTGGGAGTTGGCCATTTGGTGTTTTGTTGTGGGAGGCATATGGGTCGACCCTAGTTTTCTGTTCTGTTCTGTTCTGCGGATTGGTGATGTTTGTACCAAACACACCTTCCGATTTTACATACATTATTCGCGATCCAATGTGTGTGACTTGCCTGTGTGGCATTATTTGATTTGTTTGTGTGGCATTACTTGACTTGCCTGTATGGCAAGGTATATTTCTGTTTTGTTCTGCGCTCGGTATGAAATAACACCCAGCCTTTTGATTCAGCCTATCATTTCGTTGTGTTAGTTTTGTTCGTTTCGTTTCAGTTCATTTCATTTCATTTAATTGAGTTAGTTATTTTAGTTCATTGTTTGTATTCTATATCCGTACTGGGCATTTGGCTCATGCTGTGTTTTACTTCCGGCAAGTAATCAGGGGGATCAAGGGCAAGTGTGACGAGAGCTCCCTTTTATCCAAATGATTTAGATATATTATGTTTAGATTGTGAAACATTAGTTTGTTTGGAATTGAAATAATTATTTTAGATTGTGGTTTGAGACAGTTTGATATTTATTATGGTTGACTTATGGTATTTATCAGATATTAAGACTATTCTTTTGTAGCTTTGAGCCTTGCTATTAAATTTATCAGTTTTGTTATGTTTTGAATAACCCCTCTTTCTATTTCAAATATGGAGCGGATCGATTTGGAGTTGTATGTACGAGGTTTAGATGGGCATTTGGCGGGTATGAGAGTGGAGCCCTCTCTTATCTCGCGGGTCAAAGAAGCTCAAAAAGAAGATGGGGAGTTGTGGAGTATGACGGAGAATCTCGAGGAGGCCAAAGCGGTCAGGTGTTTAGATTATTGATGACCATGGTGTGATTTGGTTGGGTGAGCGGTTGTGTAAAATCGAGATCAATCATTCGAGAATTTGTCTTTGGTTGAGGCTCATAGTTCACCATTTTCTATTCATCCAGGTTCTACGAAGATGTATAGAGATTTGAAGAAGAATTTTTGGTGGAATGGGATGAAACGAGATGTGGCTGAATATGTTGGGAAGTGCCTCACTTGTCAACAAGTGAAGATAGAACATCAACGAGCTAGTGGTTTACTGCAACAGTTAGACATTCCAGTGTGGAAGTGGGAGGATATAACGATTGATTTTGTGATTGGTTTGCCGAAGACTTTTAAGAAGAATGATTCCATTTGGGTAGTAGTGGACCGGCTGACTAACTCGGCACACTTTTTGGCGATCCATGAGGGTTACTCAATGGATAGGTTGGCATATATCTTTCAGTAGGAGATTGTTAGACTTCATGGTACTTCGGTGTCTATTGTTTCAGATCGGGACCCACAGTTTACTTCACAGTTTTGGAAAGGGTTTCAACGAGCTTGGGGTACTCGACTCAACTTCAGTACTTCTTTTCATCCGCAAACTGATGGGCAATCTGAAAGGACTATTCAGACGTTGGAGGACATGTTGAGGTCTTGTGCACTTGAGTGGTCAGGTAATTGGGATGATTACTTGAGCCTAGTTGAGTTTGTTTATAACAATAGCTGGCATGCAAGTATTGGAAGGGCTCCTTTTGAGGCATTGTATGGTAGGAAGTTTCGGGCACCAACTTGTTGGGATGAGGTTGGCGAAAGGGCCATAGAAGGGCCTGAGTTAGTTCAAATCACTACGGAGAAGGTACCGGTGGCTAAGGAGAAATTGAAGTCGGCTCGATCACGGCAGAAGTGTTATGCTGATAAGCATAGAAGGACTTTAGAATTTGAACCTGGTGAGCATGTATTTCTAAAAGTTTCTCCTTGGAAGGGCATTCGGCGATTTGGGTTGAAAGGGAAGCTTAGTCCGCGTTATATTGGCCCATTTGAGATTCTGGAGAGGGTTGGTGAGGTTGCGTATCGGTTAGCTTTGCCTCCGCAGCTAGCTCACGTGCATAATGTGTTCCATGTGTCGGTGTTGAGGAGTTATCATTATCATCCGTTGCACGTGGTGCAATATCCATTCGATAAGATTCGGGAGGATCTTACTTGTGAGGAGCAAGCCGAAGCGATTTTGGATCGTCAAGAGAGGATTATGAGGAGGAAGACTATTCCATTTGTTAAGGTTTTGTGGAGGAATCATTCGGAGCGGGAGGCTACTTGGGAAATGGAGGAGTCCATTCGAGTGGAGTATCTGCATCTCTTTGAAAATTAGGTACATTCTATTCTTTTGATTCCGGGGACGGAATCCTTTTTAAGGGGTAGGTGATGTAATACCCGAGAAATATATATATATATATATATATATATATATATATAAATAATAAAAATTATTTTGTTTCAAAACATATTAATTGGACTGTCAATTATTTTGGGTCAAATTAGTTATTTAATTTGTGTGGGCTAATAAATATTAATAAGAGATGGGTAAATTAATTTAGTACAATTTGGGCCTTATTATTAATAGAACCTAATTAGAAGTTTAAAAAAAAGACCTCTTAGTTAATAAACAATTCGACCTAATTTTATTTCATTATACGAACTGAGGGAAAGAGAGGAGGAAGACTTGTCTTGGTATGTCTGAAAAGAAGAAATCTTAGGTATGCTTTTATTGTATTGAGATACTTTTGATTTCTATATCAGCAGCTATATGGAGAGAAAAGTATAATAGTAATGATCTATGTGCAACTTTTCTTGTTGGAATGAAAAGTACTAATTTATATATATATATATATATATATATATATATATATATATATATATATATATATAATATAGCGATAGGTCATGGAATGAAACTTGATCATGAATATATATATATATATATATATATATATATATATAAAAAGAATTGTTTTGTGAAATAAAAAAAAGCATATGTAGGTATGAAGTAAGTAATGTTGATGGTGTATTGATATATTTCAGTATATATATTTATGTATATATTATATAAACACATGCCAATTGCCGGTTTGCAGATTTAAATATATATATATAAGCTACTATATCGTTGCTATATAATAAGGACTATATATATATCATGTTTAAAAGTCAAGTTGTTGAATGAATATATATATATATATATATATATATATATATATATATATATATATATATTATTTTAATAAGTATTTAATTTATAAAGCCTATAAATCAATTAGTGAATCAAATTGAAAGTTATGTATTGAACTAATTAATCTTGTTGATAATATTATAAAATTTACTTGGTAATAAATTTAACAATATTATATTGTTAATGGGTAAATTTGTAATAAAATTTTATTTTATTTTATTAGATCGACTTGAAGGAGATTAGCATAATCTTATTTAAATTTTGGGTATTACATTGCTTAATCCATGTACGGATTCCGTACTCCTTCCGCGATAATCCTTTAATTTTGATTTGTTCGTTTCTCTTTTCGTTTAGAAATTTGTTATTGTTTTACATGATTGTTCCTTCTTAAATTCGTGAGAATGTTTCATTTTGGCATTAGTATTTGAAACTAGTATTTGTACTCTTTGATCTAGTACATCATGGTTAATATTTATTTCGATCTTTGTAGAGAGTACATGTTAATATTTTTGGAGACTTTGTGTTGATATTTCATTTCAGCTTAACATGTACACGTTAGAACCCCTTTGTTGTGTCGCATGTGTTGGGACATTATATCTTGGTTAGAATATCGTAGGGTATACCTGAGCTATAACCACCTCACAAGCATGTCCTCTTGGCACCGAGGCATGACACCTTCCGTGGCGGTGTGATCAGTCCACGGCGTCTCCGTTTTGTGCTCCGTTGGGAGTTGGCCATTTGGTTTTTTTTGTGGGAGGCGTATGGGTCGACCCTAGTTTTCTGTTTTGTTCTGTTCTACGGATTGGTGATGTTTGTGCCAAACACACCTTCCGATTTTACATACATTTGGATTCGCGGTCCAATGTGTGTGACTTGCCTGTGTGGCATTATTTGATTTACACATGTGGCATTACTTGACTTGTCTGTGTGGCAAGGTATATTTACTTTTTTACGAGCTCGGTATGAAATAACATCCAGCCTTTTGATTCAGCCTATCATTTCGTTGTGTTAGTTTTGTTCGTTTCGTTTCAGTTCGTTTCGTTTCATTTCATTTAATTGAGTTAGTTATTTTGGTTCATTGTTTGTATTCTATATTAAATCTTTGGGCATTTGGCTCATCTTTGTGTTTTACTTTCAATGATGTCGGGGAGATCAAGGGCAAGTGTGACGAGAGCTCCCTTTTATCCAAATGATTTTGATATATTATGTTTAGATTGTGATACATTAGTTTGTTCGGAATTGAAATAATTATTTTAGATTGTGGTTTGAGACAGTTTGATATTTATTATGGTTGACTTATGGTATTTATCAGATATTAAGACTATTCTTTTGTAGCTTTGAGCCTTGCTATTAAATTTATCAATTTTGTTATGTTTTGAATAACCCCTCTTTCTATTTCGGAAAGGGGGTGTTACAAGAATGATTAAGTAATGAAGAAGTGGGGTAAAGATTTAAATTGATGAAGGAAAATTGGATATTCTAAATCTTCTAGCTATGCTAGTTTTTGAAATTTATTGACTTCGTGTTGATGTTGCACTTCCGTGTTTTTGAAAAATATTGGATCAGATGATTGAACCAATGGATTTTTAAAATAGTGCTATTATTTCTGTGTCTATGCTAATTATTTTAGCTAGACAAAAAAAATTGAAATTATCAAAATGTATTTTATGTGATCATATGCATCGTTTGATATGGTGTGGAAATAATAATCAAGGGAGTCATCAATGCAATTGAACCTAGTGTTGGATGTTATTATAGGATCATCATCCCACTATGGTATGATTTAGTATGACGACGTCATATAATGATGGAATCCTCAATGTACTGGTGAGACGGTACGGTATCATGATATCATAAAAAATTATTTTGAGTTTTCTTTAAACTAAGAAAAGTATATTAATTAAGTTGGTTAAATATATATATATATATATATATATATCTTTCGATTGACGTCCGAATTTTTACTAAGAGTCTACGTTATGTGATTTGTCTAGACGGTTACTGAAAGATGTTTATGTAATTCAAGCGTTCTTGACCAACTATGCCAAACCAAATTTTTTTGGTGCGGATTCAGATGCTGAGGTGATCAACCCTATAACAGGGGACAATGGTTTCAAAAGTAACGCATATAGTCGTTACGATGTTATGATGTAATGTCGTTGTGCGACGTGAAAGTGCGATAAATTTGATCACCTAGAGTACTTGCAGAGAGTGTTTCCAATCTTTGTGATTGATAAACATTTTGTATAAGGTTTACAGTGTTAAACCTAGAGAAGAGTTCAAGGTCTTGTGACCCCTCAGCATGATTTAGAATCTTTTAAATTTTTGAGTTATTCATATCGCTTCCCAATTATTAAGCAATTGTGGAAGATTCTTATTATTCTGAAGGGTGAATGTGGCAAGGAGGATAATATTTAGAAAGAAGTAAGTTGTAGAACCCGACATGTGAGTGCGGGTAAATTGAGCAAATCATAATAATTCCAAAAAAGAAATGAAATTCCAAAAAGAGAAGGGACGAAGTTATCTAAAGAAAATGGGAGGATTTGGTCATAGAACCAAATGAATAAATAAAGATTAACGTAAAATCTATTTTAATAAATCAAATTAATGGAGATTAGTAAGTTAAAATTTCGAGAATGAAATTCTTAGAAGAACATGTGAATGTAATATCCCGAGTGTTTATGAGTTAAGTCTATGGCGATGGTCCTTAGAAAGAGGTAATGAATGGGTTAAGAATATGTAATATTAGAAATAGTATCGGGTTCAAATAAGGGTAATGAATTAAACTCTATAGCAGTTTGTTGAGGAGGATAAAAGGGAATAAGAAATATAAAATCTATATTAAGGTAATGCGTTGAAGATGTTCTACGATAAAATATTGAAAGAGAATGGATAAAACCCGAGTAAGGGAGGTTTCTGTGATTTCAAGAACGGAATCCTTATAAGGAGGAAGGATGTCTGATAAGTGGATTTCATATCCATGAATCATTGTCCATTTCAAGCTTAATCGTTGCTATTTTCTTATTTTCATGTTCGTTTTGACTTGTTTCGTGTTATTTTTCATGTAGGGTAGGTGGTGTGGTGATGGAGTGAAGATTTGAAGTCATTTGAAGCATTTGTGAAGCAAACATGAAGCTAGCAGCATTGTTTGGCAGAATAGACCCACGGGAAGTGACCCTTTTTACTATGTACCCCGTAGGGTGGGGGTCTTCAACAGCAACTAACAGAAAGGATGCCCATCGGTAAGCGGGCTGTTTTTAGGCTTATACCCCCCAGGCAGGGGGTCTCATTGTTTGAACTCTCCTTTCTTGTTTTGAATTCTGCTGGGACATGAACTCTAGCATTTGGATGGCAAGTGAACTCTATTGGACACGGAATTAACCAAAAAAATGTGTGGGATATCTATTACTGAATTAACAACACATTAAACAACACACAAGGCATAATACAGAGATCAATTCTAGTTTTTCATAGAAATCTTTGGAGGGAGATTTTGAAGATATTTTCGTGACGATTGCAGATTTAGGCTACGTGAAGGGTGTTTTTCACTATTCTTCTTTTTAGTCTTTTATTTGTAATTGGAAGAATGTTATCTTTGAATTATTCAGTTGTTATTTCATTTATGATGAACTAGTTCACTTTTTAGGCTTATGGTGGATCCTTAAGTGATATGATGATTTTGTAAACTTTGATTTCCAGTTCAATAAGTTATTTTCCAGTTTATCTATATTAATTTGAGCTTGAATTTATGAATTGCCTTATCAACAATTCTTTGTGGATTTGTATGGATTCAAGAGAGGATATACGAATCTAGACTTAGTTAATATAGCATGTGTTCATGAATTTTGTGAATAGCAGAATCTTGATGAACGTTAAGGTAGAGATATGCTTGACGTCGCATGTAATCGGATAGAGAACTTAATCTTAAACCTTCTTTAATTATAATTCACATGGAGATATAGTGAGTTAGTTGATTAAGGTGTTTAACTTGTTTCTATCTAATTTGTGGATTTAAGTTAATACGGTATTAGTGCATCGAGAGGTGGTTAGTACTACATTCGTGTTCTTGATTAATAAACTGGGATAGTGAATTGAATTGGAATAAAATGTTGAAATCAGAGTGAAGCTTAGGGTGAAATCATAAGTCTAATTTTCCATTAATTGTTTGAAATTCCAGATTTTGATATTTGTGATTGTTTTGTGATAGTATATTTATTTAGTGATTTAGTTTTTATAATTTTAATCATTAAGTTGGATAGTTTAATAAAATTAGGATTAATAGAAAATTGATAATTGTAAGGTTAAATTTCTTACTACTTTGTCCCTGTGGGAACGATACTCTACTCGTTACTATATTACTTGTTGACCACGTATACTTGTGTGATGCCCCCAAAACAGGTATTCATCACCCATCTTGAGTCGCCAGATACATGGTACATAAATTCAAATACAACTTAATTATACAACAGTCGTGCAAAAAACAACGACATATATACTGTGAGTTTCAATACAAATATTGTAACGTATATAATACGACAATATTCATACTCAAATTAATACATGCCATATAAAGTACAGCAACAAATATTTCAAGTCTCCAAAGGGACACGAGAAGATTTCTGTTCTCTTCATTTTACTGCGGTGCACTTTTGATGCTTTCAGGGTCAGGTTCTCATCACCCTAATATTGTTCACCAAAATCAATTATTAAATGACGTATAAAATATGACACACACATCTTAGGTCCTCAATACAATTATATATTGCATGTCATGCCATAGTGAGGACTTCTAATGCTATCATCTGGACCGTCACTCCATTCCCCGACTAGTCCCAGCTATATTCTCATTTTCTGAAGAGAACAATAAAAGAAAGGGTGAGCTCAACTAGCCCAGTAAGAAATATTATGACTAAGATAATGCAGGATAAATTATCATTAGCATTCAACAATGTTAAACTGATAAAATACAATAGACATCAAGTTTAACTGCAGCGGAACAAGAAATCCATTAGAAAAGTTAAGTAGAGAATAAAATCTACTATCTTCTATGATTTAAAAAGTTTTTCATCAACTTAATCGCTGAGACTCAGCTAAATAAATAAATCACATCATCGAATCATCCATGCACTACGGGCCAAGGATATTCATTAAATCATCCATGGTCATGACTATACCGAATAATCCCCGGTCATAATCATACCAAGTCCATCTCTGCACGTAAGCCAAAGATATACAACAATAAAACCAATAATCAACAATCCATCTTTGCACGTAAGTCAAAGATACACAATTTAATAATCAACAGTCCATCTTTGCACGTAAGCCAAAGATACACAATTCAATAATCAACAGTCCATCTTTGCACGTAAGCCAAAGATAACTTTCATCACCATATAAGCATGAGGATGATGACAATGATATAAGCATTAATCAAACGAAAAACAAAGATAAATATTAAAGACTTTAAATTTATCCAAATATTATCAATCACTTAATAAACTCATAATCTAATATTATTAATATTATAACAATATTTTAATCACTTCTTAAACTTATAAACAATTTATTTCAATTGTTTACACTTTACCAAATAATGCATTTAATCATTCAAACAAATGACATACTCATAAGATTTAATCACCAATGATTAAATCCCTCATCAAAAATCTGCATATACCTTATATAAGATTTTCAAGCCATAAATCAAGGGTCCCGAATCGCCCAGTGGATCCGGGTTAGTTATTTCTACAATTTGATTGCGGAAGATATAAACATAAATTGTTTATACATTAAACTTTACACACTATTCCCAAAATCGAGTAACCTTAACTTATATACAATCATGATTGTCTAACACATGACAATACTATTCTTCTTGACATACTTTTACAACTTAACTTCACATTCTATCCCAAAATTTGAACTTGGCATCATCCTTTTCTATGGCTGGTAGTATTAGCCTTATACGCAATGTTTTATCATGATATAGCAAGTGTGAGCATGAAAGTTGCCCACAAGTTTAAAAAAAAACAAGGTAAAGATATATCATGATTGAAAGAGTTTGAATAATAAAATTGGCTACCTTCACAATGTAGTTGTGAATTAGCATGAACAAAATTTCAAAATGAATGAACATTGAAAATGAACATAACAATTATATCTAAAGCCGGTTGGTAATGAAGGTGATCGACCTTTCATACACAGATGAATACATCTGATATATACAGAGTACAATTCATAAGCATATCATGCAAAACCACTCTTAAAAGAGTTTAAGTAAAAAGAACTTGAAAAACTTGCACGCAGATTTGATTCTTAGTAGCATGATATAATACGCTTCTCCACGAAGACCTAATATTAATAATATAGATCTCCAATATTAGAATAATATCATCATGTTTTATAAAATAACTTAAACACATTTCCACATACTCCTGTCGATCTATATCGACATATAAAACCTATAATAGATCTTTTGGGTTAGTCATAACATATAGTTAAGTATTAGACATTAGTTTTAAGTCTTAATATTATTATTATACTTTGATATTCTTTTAATCACATCATAACTTATACTTATAAGTTATTCATTTTATATGTTATCCTAGTAAATTAGATAACATCTTAGTAAACCAAAATACCATTTCGATAAAGGCGGATTTTATTTGATATCCAAAATCACTATTCTTTTCACGAAAAATACCAAATCAACTTATTATTTTTTTTATCCTTTGGTCAAACATATATACATGTATTTCATACATAAAAATATTTTTCCGTAATTTTTCAATTTCTTTTACTATTTTCAAAAATCATAATTAGTCGTGACTTAAGAAAATTAGATACCTCGTGCTTAACTCCAAAGATGCCCATCTTTTGACATAACCTTATATATGTTAATGTGATGCTCCATTTTAAATTTAAGTGGCAATCGGAGTTGTAGAACTCGGTTATAGCGATTTCCGTCGGAAAATCACAAAAATTGAAATGGTCATAACTTGGTCGTTTTAACTTCGAATTAGCTCATTTTTGGACCACGAGCTACATATTACCATATATTTTCATTTCCCAAAAGCCTGTAATTTTCTCTCATTAACTAAATGTCCAAAACAGCCCTCGGAAAATTTTGGCCAGAAACTTTTTGCACTTTGGCAGTTTTGGAGTCCTTCACCAAAACTTAAATAAAACGAAATCTGTAACTCCGATTAATGATCCGTCAATTTTGTTGGATTCAGTATCTTTCCGAACTATAGTTTTCATATATCACAATCCATATTTGGATATGTTTAGCTCCCGAATTTAGCCCGGAAGTGACTGTTCCAAAACTGTCCTTTTCACAGTTTTCTTAACTTTGTGTAGTTTGGGAGAAATCCCATAACTCCCTCCTCCGATGTCGGATTTAGTCCGTTTTTGGAGTCTATGGAAAGCTTATTGAGTGTACTATAACATATCACAAGTCCAGAATTTTTAGAGCACCCTAACAAATCCAAAATTTTCTGTTTAGGGCAGCAGTCCACTAATTCATTTAAAACAAAAAAAAAACTGTTTTGGTTCATCTTCTTTGTTCAAGCTTATCAACCCTAAAAATGGCAAGATCTAACCATGAAACACTTATATATACATAGATCTAAGGTTTTAAACCTCAAGATCACAACTTCAAGTTGTCAAAAATCAAATCAAAACACCAAGGAAATTTAGCCTACACAAGTAGAAATTTTTATTATACCTTAGCTTGATTTCTCCTCCTCCTTCTTCCTTCCTTCCATGGATGGATCTTGGTTTCATGAGGTCAAAATCTCCCCTCCCTCTTCTCTTGAAGTAGCGAAGCCTCCTTCTCACTCTCTCTCTCTTAAGTTCATTTGGCTAGAAAATAAAAGAGATAAAGAGAAACAAAATAAGATATATTGGATATAGGTATATACAAATACCTCACACCTCCTCCTTTTCTCTTATGCTCAACCGGCCATGTGCCTTCATTCTCCCACTAATTCTCTCTTTCTCCCTTTCAATTTCCAAGTGGTTACCTTGTTAAAAAAATGTGACACATAGCCTAATTGGGTGAATTATCTATTGCCAATTATTGAACATAGGATTCTTTAGCAATTATTCACCAAAATGGGACAAAAGGGTAAAATGGACATTTCCATATCAATAATTGATTTCTTTTTTTTTTTTTTTCTTATTTAGCATACCAAATGTCCAATATGTCCCTCCTTAATTGGGCTTAAATTTGGGCCACCATTTCCATCTTTTGGGCTATCAATAAATAATATATTGGACTTAAAATTTAATTCTTTGGGCCATGTAAATTAACATAGTCAAATTCTTTTCTATCTTACCCAACCCTAAATATTTAATTAGGATATCCAATCTAAATATTTAATTAGAGTATCATTCAAATAATTAGAATTTAAATCATCACTCTACTACAATAAATTCTATAACCCAATTAAGCATATTTTAATTAAGTTATAAAATTAAAATCTTGAGATAATAAAAATATATCTCTTAACTTAATATAATTTTAATATTATTGCTATTCTCCCACAAGTAGGCTTAGTTTGGGCCATTAATTAATCCCATTGAGCTAGCCATTTTACTTGTGTTACCTACTAACAAAAACTAACTTGGGCTTCCACCCAAAATTTAATTGGGTCATTATAATACTTGTCCCATACATAATATATTGGGCTAGATTAAATAATTAATTGCCCTTAATCACTTTATCTACAAGTCCCATGCTTAATTAATTAATTGAGCTTATTTAGATGATATAACATCATTAGTCCATTAAATCTACTCCTCTTGGACTCTATTCAAATTAATTGGGCTATAACCTTATTATAGTCCATTATTTTTAATTCTATTCCATTCTACCCTTATCTTTAAATTAGGGTTTACATCTCTCACTCTAGAAAATAAATTCCTTACTCATGCCCTTTTAATTTCATAAACCAAATTATACTTGGTTATAAAATTAATTATTGGAGATATATAAAATAAATCTCTTAATGTAAATTATATACATTTATATACTAATATTCTCCCATATTATAACCTCTCGGGTTATTTAATCACCACACCTAATATATATATTAGGTTACATAACAATTCTTACTCCACCCTTATATACAAAATAAATGTATTCACATTATATAATGTATATTTATTTACTCATATCCATAATTCACATAATCATAACATATTTCACTTCTCACATTAATTTTGACTTTTCTCCATAAAAGTTAACTGTTGACTTTGACCAAAAAGTCAACCTTTACACATTTTGTGCTTCTTGTCCATTACGACTAAACTCGGCGTTTTGGGCCTTGATCGAAGCGATCCATGCTTCAAAATTCTATCTCTAACTCAAATTTTGAGTTTTAAATTACTCCATTCTCATTACTAATCGTATTAACTAACGACTTTATACTTATTCAAATTCTTATTTGCCAATCAAGGCCCGACACTCAAGCTATGTTAATTACTAACATAGTTTTAATCTTGATCATTATATCATTAACTTAATTCATCATTCTTCTTGCTTAAATATATATAACACATTACTAAGTAAATATATTTCTATACATATACTCATCTTCGTTTAACCTCATAGCATCTCTTCATGTGAAATCTTATCTCCAATAATAAAATTTCCATATGTACTTATATAACATTTTTTTAGACTATTAAGTTTCACATCAATTTAAAGGTATCGTAATACCTTATTCTTAATATTCCTTCAAGTACATATTAATTCATTTCTAGGGTTTTGGAATTTTGTAACCCATATTTTCTCTATTCTCATTCGAATAGCAAACCATATAGGTTTAACTTGAAAAATTTTAAATAAATTCTCAAATTCTCATCTAGGTTTTATTCTTTAACCTTTATTCTAATCATTCAAGATTTTAGAAATTTTCGGGTTATCACGGCGGGATCTTACATGTTAACATGAGCTTCCAATTTAAATTTCATGGTCATCGGAGTTATAGAACTCCAGTTATAGCATTTTTCGTCGGAAAAACCTAAATATTGAAATGGTCATAACTTGCTCATTTTAAGTCGGAATGATCTCATTTTTGGACAGGAGGTTCTTTATACCATATACTTTTATGTCCAAAAAGCCCGGAATTTTTCTCACAAATTAAGTGGTCGAAATAGCCTTTTTAAATTTCTGGGTAGTAGCTTTTTGCTATTTTACAGCTTTTGACTCCTTTGTTAAAAATAGTCCACACGAAAATATACAACACCTTTTCCAGTGATTCTACTTGGATAAGTTAGAAGACTCATAGATCTAACTCTAGAACTTGACCACACCCAAAAATTCAAAATATAATAGGAGATATGGTCAATTGAATTTCATGTTCTATTTTCACCAAAATCTGATTTTCAACCCTTTGTGATTTCTAAGAAATTTTCATGTTTTCACATAATAACCAACATAACTCATCATAACACTTACTAATACAACATATACCCATGATTTTCATCAGTCCAATTCTTTTATTATGACTTTCATCATAATCAACAGTCCAATGCTTATATTATGACTTTCATCATAATCCACGTAAACAGATCATTTTCACAATTTAATAAGGAATGAATACAAAGGATCATTCACCATGCATGTGGTAATCCACATAGATAGGTTATTCCAATAGAATAATAAATAATGGAATAACAGAAGAATTCACCATGTGTGCGATAGACTGCACATACAAGTTATTCCCAATAAACTAATAAATAATGGAACCAGGTCATGCGTAAACGCATGCAAGCGAGGATATTACGGCGAATAATAAATAATGGAACCAGTCCAGCCATAAATGCACAGACGAGGATATTCCGCGAGGATAATAAATAATGGAACCGGTCCGGCATAAGCGTCTGAGACGGGATATTAAAGCGAAGAATAATAAAGAACGGAATAATAGAAGAATTTCACCATGTATACGATTGCCAGCATAAGCAAGTTATTCCAACATAATAATAAAGAATGGAATAACAGGAAGAATTTTACCATGTATGCGGTGCTTGGCATATCTGAGTTATTCAACGAATAATAAGGGATGGAATAACAATAGCTCTCTTCATGAATCTGAAAGAAATAATATCTCTTACCTTAGAAAGAAATCCGGATCTTTGGAGTAAAGAGGTAGCGAGACTTCTCTTCTTCTTTCTCTCTATAATTTCTCTATAATAATTGCTCTCATATAGCTTTAGTGAATTGGTGAGAAATGAAGGAAGAATGAGCTTCTATTTATAGGAAAATATAGTTTCGATAATTGCACGTTTTGGGGCTCGAAATATTACAGTATAATACCTCCAACTTTTCTTTCATTTTTAATTTAGTCCTACAAGTATTATCAAACTTGCACCACCTCCCCTAATAGTAAATCATGTGAATCAATAGTTCAATCATGTGATTCAATAGTTATAATCATGTGAAAATACGAATTACGGTATAGTACCTCCATCTATACCTCCATCTTTAACTTAGTCATGCAAGTATTATCAATCTTGCACCAACTCCCCTAATAGTATAAGAATGTGATTCAATAGTACACACATGTGAACAAATAGTTATATAAGCATGTGAATTAGTAACAAATTGCTCATTTATCCGATTAATTCTCTGATTTATCAATATAACCCCCCATACATCAATTATCATCGGAATAGATGTCGATTTCCACTAACACTAATACTCCCAACACAATGGAACTATCAAATTCAACTTTAATCAACACGAACTTATTCATCATTAATATTATAACTCACAATATTTAACAACCAGGTCATTCCCAGGAAAGAGGGGGCTTTCCGATAAGGATTTCTCCTTATTGGCGCGCAATTAGGTGACCAAACCTCTCCTTGACAGAACTTCTAGACATTATAAATATTGTAATTTAATAATATGAATAAATTTGTCGTCTCAATTATTGATTTAATAATATATCATATTATGCAGATGATACTGTGACAACAATTGAATCAATAATATGAGAGATATGATGCAGCAATTACTGTAGCAATAATTGAGTATAACTGAGTAACTTCTCACGTAAGTATCAATAATCAATACCATATGATACTATGCAACCACACGTATTACTGTACTTTTACTACCGGGTAGTTCAACAGTTTTAACGGTAACACTTCCGTCGTTATTTTCAATAAAATATTTTTGTCGTTTTCTCAATCCGACAATAATTCCGTTGTGGGGTCCACCAATGATTATCTTAGTAAATCACGGATATTACCCACACCAAGAATATTCCCAAAGACCAATCGAATATAATATAACAACTTGCATACTTTGCAAAATTTATAAATACTACCCACAACTATAACATTATCTCAAATTCACACCATAATATAAAAAAAATATTTTGAGAAAATTAAATCTTTATTCGTAAAATTTGGAATTTTACAACTTGCGTGTTGTGCGTATATAGATTTTACCCAACAAGTTTTTGGCGTCGTTGCCGGGGATTAAATTTAGTATAGATCTTAATATTTTTACGATATCAGTTTAATTAATCCAGTTTTACTTAAACATTTTTATTTTTTTGTTTTGTTTCTCTTATTTTAGGTTTTTGAAGTGGTTTATGCAAACTCGGTCCAAAAATCCAGACTTGCTGCCTTTTGAGGACGACATTGAGAAACGGTTCTAAAGGTTAAGTAAGTGGATCAAGGAAACGAGGCAAGACTTTGAAAATTCTGAGAAAGAAGAGGCGATGGCGATTAAAGATCGAGCGTTAAGGGACTTCATACACCCAAGGGACCGAAGCTGCGATCGAGCATCACTAGGTATATCCCCCAGGTTTTTAGAATCACCAACAACCGGCTCAACATCAAGAAAGAAAATCAGATTTAGAAGAGTTGTTGTCAAAATACATAACTAGCAATGAGGCAGCAATGAAAAATCAAGCAATGGCCATCAAGAATCTGGAAAATCAGATGGGACAAATCGCCTTAGCATTGAATAACGAGCCACAAGGACCCTACCGAAAGTGCTACTGAGAGAAATCAAGGGAAACCACGAGACAGATGTCGAAAGCGATTACGTTGAGGAGTGGAAAACATCTCGTTGGTAAAGATGCAAAAAATTCAGCGATATCGGGTGATAAAGTTGATGACAGTAAAGTGGTTGAAGGAAATAAGGGTACGGATAAGCAAAGTGAGAAAACAAAGTTAGACGAAAAGCTAGTTGTATATCCTCCACCACCGTTTCAGCAGAGGGTCCAAAAATAGAAATTAGATAAGCAGTTCGCTAAGTTTTTGGAAGTTTTTAAGAAACTTCAGATTAACATCCCGTTCGCAGAAGCCCTAGAGCAGATGCCGAGTTATGCGAAGTTCATGAAAGGGATTCTACCAAGGAAAAAGAAATTGGATGACTTTAAAATAGTGGCATTAACAGAGGAGTGTAGTGCGGTGCTACAGCGGAAGTTGCCACCAAAGTTGAAAGACCTAGGGAGTTTCACTATTTCATGCACGATCGGGAACATGACATTTAACAAGTGTTTATGTGATTTGGGGGCGAGTGTGAATCTTATGTCGATTATCGGTGTACCGCGAAATTGGGTTTGCCTTTTAAAAGCCTATGAATATTTCATTACAATTTTAGCGGATAGGTCATTCACATATCAAGGGGGCATAGTAGAGGACATATTGGTTAAGGTGGATAAGTTTATATTCCCCGCAGATTTTATTATTCTGGATTTTGAGGAGCACAAGAACATCCTGATTATCCTAGGGAGACCTTTCTTGGCTACGGGTAGGACACTCATCGATGTACAAAAAGGCAAATTTACTATGAGGGTCCAAGATCAGGAAATAAAATTCAACGTGTTCAAGGCCATGAAATTCCTTACGGATGAAGAAGAATGTTTTAGGATGGATATAATTGAGCAGATAATCAGTGAAGACATGGGCAAGAGTTTAGTCAACGATCCATTGGAAACAACATTATTGGGGGATGAAGAGTTTGATGACCCAGAATTTGTGGATTACTTGCAGATGTTAGACTCATTGCCACGAGTTAGCCGAATCAGAGAACCATTTGAACCTTTGCACACGGAGGAGATAGCCACAGAAAAATTGAAACCGTCATTGGAGGAGCCACCAACTCTGGAACCTAAACCGCTCCTTAAACACCTCAGGTATGCGTACTTAGGCAATTCAAATTCTTTACCTGTTATTATTTTTGATGCACTTAACGATTTGCAAGAAGAAAAGTTGTTAAGGGTGCTTAAGGAACATAAACCAGTGATAGGATGGACGATAGCGGATATCAAGGGAATCAGCCCTTCGTTTTGCATGCACAAGATTCTAATGGAAGATGATGCAAAACCGATGGTGGAGCAACAACGACGACTTAACCCAATTATGAAGGAAGTGGTAAAGAAGGAAATTCTGAAATTGTTGGATGTCGGTATCATCTACCCGATTTCCGACAGTAAGTGGGTTAGTCCGGTTCAGTGTGTGCCGAAAAAGGGAGGAATGACCGTGGTACAGAATGAGGACAATGAGCTAATTCCGACAAGGACAGTGACAGGTTGGAGGGTTTGCATGGACTATAGGAAGTTGAATAAGGCAACCCGAAAAGATCATTTTCCGCTGCCCTTTATTGATCAAATGTTGGACAGATTGGCGGGACATGAGTACTACTATTTATTGGATGGATACTCGGGCTATAATCAGGTCGTCACCGCTCATGAGGATCAAGAGAAGACTACATTTACGTACCCTTACAGCACATTCGCATTCAGGAGAATGTCGTTTGGGTTGTGCAATGCGCTTGCCACCTTCCAATGGTGTATGATGGTCATCTTCTCAGACATGGTGGAGAAAAATGTAGAAGTCTTCATGGACGACATTTCTGTCTATGGGGACAATTTTGATACTTGTTTAGGGAATTTGGTGATGATGTTACAGAGATGTAAAGACACAAACCTTGTACTTAACTGGGAAAAATGCCACTTCATGGTTGAGGAGGGAATAATTTTGGGTCACAAGGTATCGGCTCAAGGATTGGAGGTTGACAAAGCAAAGCTGGAAACAATCGAGAAACTGCTTCCACCGAGCTCAGTAAAGGGAATTAGAAGTTTTCTGGGACATGCTGGGTTCTATAGGAGATTCATAAAAGACTTCTCTAAAATTGCAAAACCTTTATGCAGTCTTTTAGAGAAGGATTATGTTTTCAATTTTGATGAGGAGTGTAAGTCAGCTTTTGAGTTGTTGAAGAAGAAGTTGACTATAGCCCCCGTGATCATCGCACCGGATTGGAATATGCCTTTCGAGCTAATGTGTGACGCAAGTGACTATACAGTTGGGGCTGTTTTGGGTCAACGCCGAGAGAAGGTATTTCACGCCATAGATTATACAAGCAAAATGCTCATAGAGACTCAAATGAATTATACAACTATAGAAAAGGAATTGCTTGTAGTGGTGTATGCGTTTGACAAATTCTGGGCATACTTGATCGGGACTAAGGTGATAGTATACACGGATCATTCGGCTATTCGGTACCTAATTGCGAAAAAGATGCTAAGTCGCGCCTTATTCGATGGATTCTCCTTCTACAAGAGTTTGATCTAGAAATAAACGATAGAAAGGGGACGGAGAATCAAGTTGCCGATCATTTGTCTAGGCTGGAAAATCAAGATAAACTGAAAGAGGACAAGTGTGAAATCAAAGAATCATTCCCAGATGAGCAATTGTTTGGGATAAATGCAGAATTTCCATGGTACGCGGATTATGCGAATTATCTAGTAAGCAACATTTTCCCACCTGATCTTACAAGGTAGCAGAAAAAGAAGTTTCTTCATGACGTAAAATGGTACATGTGGGACGAACCTTATCTATTCAAGCAGTGTGCCGACAAGATGATTAGAAGGTGTGTGCCCTACAGTGAAGTGAAAAACATACTGCATGAGTGTCACTCATCTGTGTATGGCGGACATTATGGTAGTAAGAGGATAGCAGTAAAGGTGCTGTAATTTGGGTTTTATTGGCCTACATTAACGCCCACCAGTTTGTCAAAACATGTGATAGATGTCAAAGGGTGGGCAACATTTCGAAAAGGAATGAGATGCCTCTACAAAAAATTCTTGAAGTTGAAATTTTTGATGTATGGGGCACGATTTCATGGGGCCATTCCCTTCGTCACTTAACAATTAGTATATTCTACTCGCAGTGAATTATGTCTCAAAGTGGGTTGAAGCTGCAGCACTCCCACCTAACGATGCCAAGGTGGTTCTTAAATTCCTACAGAAGAACATTTTTATGAGGTTTGGCACGCCAAGAGCAATTATAAGTGACGAAGGTAGTCACTTCTGCAACAAATCGTTTACAGCTCTATTGGCAAGGTATGGGGTCAACCACAAGGTAGCGACGGCTTATCATCCCTAAACCAGTGGGCAGGCTGAGGTGTCGAACAGGGAAGTCAAGAAAATTCTGGAAAAAGTGGTGAATCCGAATCGAAAGGACTGGTTGCTCCAGTTGGATGATGCATTATGGGCATACCGGACTGCGTATAAAACACCTATCGGGATGTCACCATATCAACTACTATACGGAAAGGCTTGTCACTTACCAGTCGAGTTACAGCATAAGGCTTATTGGGTGATTCAGAAACTCAATTTCGATCAAGCAGCTGTAGGGAAAAAGCAATTACTGCAAATAAATGAGCTCGACGAATTTTGCCTTCAAGCCTACGAGAACTCCAAGTTATACAAGGAAAAGGTCAAGAGATGGCACGACCAGAAAATTATGCACAGAACATTCGATCCAGGGCAATCAGTCCTTTTGTTCAACTCACGGCTGAGATTGTTCCCAGGAAAGCTTAAGTCAAGATGGTCAGGACCATTCACCATAAAAAGGGTGTTCTCTCATGGTGCCATTGAACTCTACAGTCGGAATCCTTTAGAAACTTTCAAAGTCAATGGTCAACGATTAAAGCACTATTGGGGTGGCGAGTCCAACACCGATGTCATCGCCATCACATTATCTGACGTACCATAAACAGGGAGTAGTCAGGCTGAACGACTTAAAATAAAGCACTAATTGGGAGACAACCCAATCATACATTTATTTTTCATATTTTCATTCATAATTGTTAGAATATAGTTTACAATAAGTTCATTAGGTAGGTATTATATAGTAAAAATTTTGTTAATTTCTCAAACATGCTCTATTTGATCAACAATCTAATAACTTGTATGTTTCATGGCTTGCAAGATGGGAAAATGTACATAACGTGGCATAGCATGAAGAAAAGATGAGCAAAAGAGTCAATCTGCAGAGTACACCCCCACCGGGATGGGCCCATAATGAACTACACCCCCCGACGGGGCGGGGGTCTCCCCAGGAAACTAACAGTAACCATGCCCGCCGAGGTGGGATATATTAGATTTGTACCCCCCCGCCAGGGCGGGGGTCCCCCAACTCGATTAACAGAACACATACCCGCCGGGGCGGGCTTCCTAAGCCTAATACCCCCCGCCGGGGTGGGGGTCTTGAATATGAAGCAGTTATTCGACAGTTACTTCTTGCTCATTCATCATAACCCCACTTCCTCATTCTACTCTACTTATTCCTCCATTACAACTTCAACCCCACGATCACACCATCCCATTCACTACTACTCCATTACTTCTCCCCACCTCGTCAATCCACTAATCCACTACTTCACATCACAATCTATATATAAATACACCTTCACAACCCAAAGGCCTCACAAACATTCATCAACAACCTACAAAGCTACGAATTAGGGCTTCCATAGAGGTGAGTATAGAGTAATTTTGAGTGAGTACTTTGTGTCCAAAATCCTCAACTCCAAGTACCATAAGAGATCAAAGTTTCAAGTTTTTGTGAGGGTTAAATCACTGTGCATACCAAGTGCTCGACGATTTGCGTGAACCAAGTTTGGGGGGGAGATACTGTGATTAAGGAAGTTGAGAGTTCATGGCTTCGTAACCCACATCGAAACGCCAAAGAGGAGAAAGTTCAAGACCCGCACAACCGACACGGACCTTCGATCGCCAAAGATTTGTAAGTGTCACCGCCGCCGACCGGTACGATTATATAATGACAAAAGCCCTTACACCGGAGTGAGGGTTGGCACCGGATCACGTCGATGCGGAGATGATGCAGTAACTCTATCAGAAGGGTTGGAATAAATTCACCGAAGAGTCGGAACCTGCCGTGGTCAACATATTCAAGGAGTTCTATGCGAACGCCGTGGTCAATGCTTATGTATGGGGTCGCTTGGTCCCGTTCAGTACTGATGCCATAAACACCTATTATCAGCTACGGGTGCCTCGTCAATGCCAATATTCCCACCTACGTGATTTTGACCCGGACTATGAGGCAATACTTAAGGAAATGACTAAGCCGGGAACAACATGGATCAAAGGTCAAAAGGGAGGCACAGTTTTCCATAGCAAAGATCTCAGTCGGTATGGAAAAATTTGGTACGCATTCTTATGTGATAAATTGTATCCGTCCCAACACACCTTGGACATGACCAAAGAGAAGGCGTTACTGCTATACGCGATTGTGCAAGACTTCATCATTGACGTCGGGGCCATTATATGTCTTTCCATCCGCCGGTGCTTACGAGGAAACTTTTTCAGGCGGCTTGCCACACCCATCACTCATATGTGGGTTGTGTCACCAAGCGGGTGTGAGATGGTCTAACGATGAACCCACACAGATGTCGCTGCAGTTGCTAGACTCCAGAATGATAGCGCGGTATTCAGTATGGACCAGGGGTGATTCCCATCCTCGAGGTCTGGGTTTTATTTTTTCATCAGCTTCGGAGGACGAAGTTGATGTTGTAGACACCTCGAAGGATAAGGATGAGGCTATGGGAGATCAAGGAACCGAGCAGGTACCGCAGACTGAGGCATTATCCATCCCTCAGTTTCTTGACTTTCAACGTCAAATGGATGCGCACAACAAGGCAACACGTTGGGAGATGCGACGACTCGCATTGACGCAAGACCACATATTTGATGCTATGAACACGTCTTTTGCTTCACTCAACACGACACTTCAGAGCTTCAATCCAGCTGCAAAATTTCCATATCAGCAGCCCATGCCAATGCCAAGGTTTCCGCCAAGTGATTCAGAAGAAGAAGATCAACCACCACCTCCCCAGACTTAGGCGATTTCCGGGAAGTCCTCACATACTTAATTGCGATTATTCATCCAATGAGGGTATTGTACTACTTAAGTTTGGGGGATTTAAATTCTTGTTTGCATGCATATGGTATTAGTTAGGCTTACATTTGTCATTGCATTCTAGTTTTGCATATTAGTTAGGAATTATGATGTTGCATACATATAAGTCACATAGTTGCATGATAGCTTAAGTGCATAAATAATAGCTTAGGTTATTTTTGTTATTATATTTCTTTTAATTTTGTTATTAATGCATTTTGTTATGTTATGTTATATTAAAAAAAAGATGAAAAAAAAATATATTTAGTTAAATATTGTGTTTACATATGTCCAGCAGTGTGGTAGTTCATGTTATTTTGGGCCAATGATGAGATTAAGAATAAGTGAACCAATACAGCATCGATTACTAGAACTTGATATAATTTCTGTTATGAATCGAATCTTATGCTTGCTTGAAACTGGTATAAAAAGGTTAGCACGCTAATAACATCTGTGTGACTGGTTAGTTCAAATTGATACATAAATAGTTTCTAAAGGATAATGCTAGGGTAAATAAGAAAATGACAAGGATAGGCAGTAAAGGCGAAAATTAGGCAAGAACCTAAGTTTGGGGGATTATATGTGGGGTATATAAGCTTTATCTAAAAAAAAGAAGAAAAGAAAAAAAGGATTATATATCGTGACTAGTCTTGTTTCGGGGCCTTTGTACTTAAGCAAGTACGCCCGAGAGGATTATCTTTACACCTAGCGCCCTAAGGTCTTTTATGGTCTGGGAGTCGTTGGTCAAAATCTCGCTAAGGGGTATCACTATTAGCCTAATGGGATGAGACATTGCACAGTCATGTATATATCTAAAAAAAAAAAGAAACAATAAAACGGGAAAAGAGCAAAAAGCCCCCATGTAAAAAATAATATAAATAAAGTATAAGTACCCTGCATGAACCCTTGAATATGGTATTGCTTAGTTGTAGTTGGAATTGGCCTATTTTTGAAATTTTTAAGTTTGCGCTGTATGATTCCTTCTGAGAAATTGGTTATGTAATGAATTTGAGTCCGTATCAGTTATCATGGATGTTGAACACACACGCACACTATACCAGTGATAATGGTTTAAGATTTGAGAATTAATAAGGAATTATTGATTGGTTTTGGTGATTAATATTGTAGAGTTTGCTTATTTTCTCTGAGTCCAGTGAGATAATTTTGATTCTATGATACAATTGGATTCGAAAGCATATAGATTAGAGTCGTTACATTTCATTGCATTGCATAGCATGTAGTTTGTTTTGTGCTCAAGGACTAGCACGGTCTAAGTTTGGGGGATTTTGATAAGTGGATTTCATATCCACGAATCGTTGTCCATTTCAAGCTTAATCGTTGCTATTTTCTTGTTTTCATGTTCGTTTTGAATTGTTTCGTGTTATTTTGCTTGTAGGGTAGGTGGTGTGGTGATGGAGTGAAGATTTGAAGTCATTTGAAGCATTTGTGAAGCAAACATGAAGCTAGCAGCATTTTTTGGCAGAATAGACCCCGTAAAATGCCCTTTTTGCTATGTACCCCATGAAGGCGGGGTCTTCAACAACAACTAACAGAAAGGATGCCACTGGAAAATGAAACTATTTAAACTTATACTCAAATCCGGGAAGTGGGGTCTCACTTCTTAAACTCTCCTTTCTTATTTTGAATTTTGCCGGGACATGAACTCTAGCATTTGGATGGCAAGTGAACTCTATTGGACACAGAATTAATCAGAAAAACGTGTGTGGGATATCTATTACTGAATTAACAACACATTAAACAACACACAAGGCATAATACAGAGATCAAATTTGTTTTTCACAGAAAGCTTTGGAGGGAGATTTTGAAGATATTTTCGTGACGATTGCAGATTTAGGCTACGTGAAGGGTGTTTTTCACTATTCTTCTTCTTAGTCTTTTATTTGTAATTGGAAGAATGTTATCTTTGAATTATTCAGTTGTTATTTCATTTATGATGAACTAATTCACTTTTTAGGCTTATGGTAGATCCTTAAGTGATACGATGATTTTGTAAACTTTGATTTCCAGTTCAATAAGCTATTTTCCAGTTTATCTATATTAATTTGAGCTTGAATTTATGAATTTCTTGATCAACAATTCTTTGTGGATTTGTATGGAATCGAAAGAGGATATACGAATCTAGACTTAGTTAATATAGCATGTGTTCATGAATTTTGTGAATAGCAGAATCTTAATGAACGTTAAGGTAGAGATATGCTTGACGTCGCATGTAATCGGATAGAGAACTTAATCTTAAACCTTCTTTAATTATAATTCACATAGAGATATAGTGAGTTAGTTGATTAAGGTGTTTAACTTATTTCTATCTAATTTGTGGATTTAAGTTAATACGGTATTAGTGCATCGAGAGGTGGTTAGTACTACATTCGTGTTCTTGATTAATAAACTGGGATAGTGAATTGAATTAGAATAAAGGTGTTGAAATCAGAGTGAAGCTTAGGGTGAAATCATAAGTCTAATTTTCCATTAATTGTTTGAAATTCCAGATTTTGATATTTGTGATTGTTTTGTGATAGTATATTTATTTAGTGATTTAGTTTTTATAATTTTAATCATTAAGTTGGATAGTTTAATAAAATTAGGATTAATAAGAAATTGATAATTATAAGGTTAAATTTCTTACTAATTTATCCCTGTGGGAACGATACTCTACTCATTACTATATTACTTGTTGACCACGTATACTTGCGTGTTATGCGTATATAGATTTTACCCAACAATGTCACAACCCAAATTTTCAAAAATTATTAAATAAAAATTTAATAAATAAAATTCTTATTATAAGATGTATATATTTTGGATTATGTGGGAAGAAATTATATATATATATATATATATATATATATGAGATTTAATAGTTGATTAATTTAAATTGAGTTAGAATTATATTGTGAAATAATATAATTTGATTATTAAGCCTTGAAAATGGAATTGTTATGAGTTAATCTTATAAATAAAGTGAGAAATTCACTTAATTTAAATAATGAATTAATGTAAATATAATTGTTTTAATAAAGTGGGAAGATAATAAATTACATGTAAGAGTAATTTGTTTACGTAATGGCTTAATATATTATATTTAGCCAAGTGAAAGTAAATTGAGTATGAGAATGAGAAGGAAACCAATAGATCAATAAATATATATTGGTTAGAGATTAATCAATTAAATTAATATTTAAATTGAGATTAAAAGTGTAGATTAAATAAATTGTCTTGGGATAATTTACAGAAGGAAGGGAATTGGTTGATTATACATAAGAGTTGTATAATATATTAAAATAATTAGAGGAATAAAGTATCCCAAATATATGGAAATTAAATGTACGGTTTAATTTCATAGCAAACTTAAGGTACTGGTTTGTAATTGGTTAAATGGGTAGATAAGTGGGATAATATAATTATCAGTATTTTGAGGTGAGGATTTGGCTAAATAATTTAGCAATATAGTTAAAGTGTGACACTTAGAGAAGAAGAGGATATATTATATAGTATCAAATAAAATGAAAATTGATTAAGGAAGCTTAATTGGGGGTTTTCCAAACAAGACATAGTGGCCCTTGGTATTTTAAACTGATGACACCTTTTTAACTGAAGACCCACGTACAAACACGTTATGTTCTCTTCAGTTTATTTGGCTTACATCTATTATTCTTAAGTCTAAGAAAATAGAGAAAAAGAGAGGAAGAAAGAATTTGAGAAAGACATATTCTCTGAGAAATTGAAAAGGAGGTGATTGTGAGAATCAAAGAAGGGAGAGAAAGGATAATCAAGCAATTCTCATCATCTAATTAAGTTTAAGGAGAAATCAAAAGGTAATAATATAGCCCTAGTTCTTAGGTATGTTTTATCAAAACTTCTTCTCTTTAATTGGTTATGATTCATGATTTAAGTAGGGAATTGGTTTATAAAAGTTAGTGGGTATGTATAATCTGTTAATTATCATTTAAAAATAATTTTTGGTAAAAAAAATCCATGGAAAAATATTTTAGAATGAATAAATTGAGTTTTATTGATACATATACATTAGGGCTTGTTTTGGAATCAAAATTTATGTGATGTACGGAATCTGGGTGTGAAAAAAAAATAAAATTTCGAGGCGTCACATTTGTTGAACAGATTGCTTAAAGCAAATGTCTTCTCAAAGTTTGATATGAAAAGTGGATACTGACAAATCCAGATCAAGGAAGAACATAAAATACAAAACGACGATCACCGTTCTATTCGGCCATTATAAATGGAATGTGCTAGCCTTTGGGCTAAAAAATGTGCCTTCTGAGTTTCAGAACATTATGAATGAGATCTTTAATTCATTTATGGATTTTATGATCGTCTACATCGATGATATTCTTGTATTCTCAAAGGACATAGCCCAACACTGAAAACACATAAACGTGTTTAAAACGATAATTAAGAGAGAAGGTCTTGTTTTCTCGGCCAAAAAGATGCAATTATTTAAGAAGAAAATTAGATTTCTTGGGTTTGATATTACTCAAGGACAATACATTCCTATAGACAGAGCAATTGCATTTGCCGATAAATTTCCAGATAAAACTTTGGATAAAACTCAATTCCAAAGATTTTTGGAAAAACATTAATTACATTGCAGACTTTTATTAAGATCTGGCAATGGATGCAGCTCCTCTTTACAAAAGGCAAAATAAAAAGCCTACACCCTGGACAGATGACTGTACTATGGCAATTAAAAAGATTAAGCTTCGAGCCAATGTCTTGCCCTATTTACATTTATCGGATCCTGAAGCTCCAAAAATTGTCGAAACGGATACTTCAGATAAACGTTATGAGGGTATTTTGAAACAAAACAAAAATTCTAAGGAAATTTGGGTGCATTTTGTTTCACCGGGGGAACCCTACATAAAAAATTATTCTACCATCAAAAAAGAAATTCTCTCGATAGTTCTGTGTATTGACAAGTTTCAAGGAGATCTCTTAAATCAGAGTTGACAGTAAGTCGGCTAAAGAAGTTCTAGAGAAAAATGTTAAAAACATCGCTTCAAAACAAATATTTGCCAGATGGCAAGTTTTAATAGGAGCGTTTGATTTTGATATTGAGTTTATAAAAGGAGAATCAAATTCTCTACCAGAATTCTTAACCAAAGAATTCCTGCAAGACACTCCTAATGTTTGTGTGTTAACTTATGACAGGTCTCGTAGAAAAACAGACAAGCCCAGTAATGGAAAGATCTAAGGAAGTTATTAAAGGGCAATCTTCAGGATCTCAAAAATCATACAATAAAGGGAAAGCTCCTGTTGATTCTCAATACATTGATACTATGCTCAAAGAAATAGTGATTATTAAGAATGTTGATGCAGTTCACACTCTTGAAGAGGTGGCAGATTTATATTTATCATACTCATGATCTGTCAGTTTTCCTCCCTAAAAGTAGGGAATTTTTTGAAAAAAATTTAGTGGAAACTAATTCCATTAAAGTTTTTCATAAACCTCGAGATCGCTATAACTTAGTTTTCTCCACTTTTATTTACTAACTTGTATTTTAAGTAACTTATTTAATAAGTTATAGTCTCCTGTTTGGAACAGCTTGTTAGAATAATAAATTATTATGTTTGATAAATAAATAGAACATGTATATTTAAAAAATGCTTAATAAGCTATAAACTGGTAAATAAGTACTTCAACTATGTTCCTCAATTTTCAGATCCAAAAAAATAGAAAATTTAATTTATAATAGAAAAAAAAATTAAAAACTTATATGCTTTTTTTTATGTAGTTATTGTGAGGAAAATTTTAAAAATATATATGGAAACTGATATTTTCGCATGATTTTTTGATATTTTCACATAAAAATTGTCGTTATTGATCCTATAACAACTATTTTTACTGTCGCTATACATTTATAATGATACTTTTCATGTGAAAATATCAAAAAGTCTTGTGAAAATATCAATTTCCTATAGATTTTGGTTGTTAACTTTTTTCAACCTATTATTTATTTATTTAGTCTTTTGAAATTTTCATTTCTCAATAAAAAAATATATAATT
This sequence comes from Panax ginseng, assembly GCA_020205605.1. Classification (NCBI taxonomy): domain Eukaryota; kingdom Viridiplantae; phylum Streptophyta; class Magnoliopsida; order Apiales; family Araliaceae; genus Panax; species Panax ginseng. The sequence goes on along the minus strand of CM035139.1, from coordinate 82,702,299 downwards.
GCAAATTTATGTATTAATCGTTAATTATGTCAATTTTAAATTTTAAAGTATCTCAAATTAATTTGATACAAAAGGAGTATTATTATTTATTTTATAATCTTATCTAATCTCATATATTTATGTATTTACATAATTATAATTCAATAATAATAACTCATCTATGTGACGCACTATATGTGTGCAATTACAATTTTTTTTTAAATATTTGAATAAAAGTTGGATGGATGAGAAAATATATGAGAAAAACTAGGGGAAAAAAGTGAGATCGAAAAAAAAATAGGTAAATTTATTTTTATTCTAAAATGTGACAGCTTCACCAAAGAGTAGTTAATTTTATTGCTATCCCTTAATAATATATTCCCTCCGTTTCAAATTAAATGCTAATTTTTTTGCCATTTTTAAAACTACTTTTTTTTAACATTTTGTCAAAAAGACACTTTCATATATTGAGATTTCAGAAGACAAAAAAATAATACAACCACAATTGTATAAGAGTTGGTTATATAGTAAAAGGTAAGTTTTTCTTAAAAAATCAAGATGCAGAAAATGGTCATATTAAGCTAATAGAACAGGCTCTACCAGATTGCATGCCTCAGCTTTTTAATATGCTTAGCATATTGAACTCAATGTAATAACAAAACCATACATACATAACAAGAGTCGTTCACTTCCATAGAAAAATTCCATTCATTGATCAATGAACTCAATTACTCGAATCAAAAGGCAGACGCCCTCGATACATATCACCTTTTGCGTTGAAGTAGGCAGCACCATCTGAACCAGAATTGACAAAACAAAACAAAAAAACAGGTAATTCCAGTCCTACACACTAAAAATTCCAAACTCGGAAAAATGAAGTATAATTTATGTATATAAAGTGATGAATGAAATCCAAACAAATGAACCCAAAAAATTGTGCAGAAGCTGTAGATTCCAACACAAGGAATGGAATGGATTTATCCTAAGTTTCGGAAGGTGGGGCAGCAGCCCTCAGAAGCGGTTGGAGGGCCTTGACAACGATGGTCATGTTTGGCCTAAACTCAGCCTCATACTGCACACATAATGCTGCTACAGCCGCCAACTGCAAAACAAATACACAATTCACCTGTTAGCAACTATTCAAATTTCAAACTATGGTGCATGTGCAATATTTAGAGAGAGACGTGCACGCGTGGTCACGTGCACACACACACACACACACAGAGACAGAGAGACCTTTGCAACTGCTTTTGGAGAAAACTCTCCCTTGAGCTTTGGATCTACACACTGTTTAACTTTGTCTTCGCTTAGTCTTGGTGTTGCCTATTTAAATAATAAATGCAACATTATCAGGCTATCAGCCTATAAAATATGAAAATGGGACTTGATAAACAAGGCAAAACAAGATAAAGGCTCACCCAAGTGACAAGACTCTGCTGCCCTCTTGGCATGGTATGATCAACAGGTTTTCTTCCTGTCAAAAGCTCTAGGAGAACTACCCCAAAGCTGTAAACATCACTTTTCTGCGTCAGCTGTCCAGTCATGGCATATCTGTGAAGTTTTCAGTTGAAGTGCAAGTGAACAAAGAAATTTTAGTACATGATTTGGTCAATACATATGATGCATACTACATGCTTCATGATGGTTTTAAGTTCTAATAAGCATAAAGGCAAGGAAATAAAGTCCATCACTACGAATATAAAATAATCTCTTCATAAGAAACTATAAATGTACCAACAAAAATGGGTTGTCTACTTTTTGTTGAAAAGCCAAAATAGGTCAACCTGAAACTTTAGCGTAGAGGATATTTTCCAAGACTTTAGGTCCAAAATCAAACACAGAGGAAAGGTGTTTGATCTTTCCAGAAGAATATTCTCATAATCTAAACTCACACATGTTTTCTTCATTTAATAGTTCATGGCAGTCACTAGTGAACAAATTAATCATGTTATACTGTTAGACAGTTAAAGTATAGGAATATACTAACTAGTATCAACAATGCAAGGATCATGTACATAACATGAACGCAAATATGTTTTATAAAGCCAAAGTTAAGCTGTAACAAACTAGATCTCAGATAATAGGAAGCATACAAACAAATGACAGGAGTTTCAAGGCATTACTCTGGTGCGTGATAACCAAAAGTTCCCAAAACTCTAGTAGAATGAAGGCGAGCAGCCATGTCAGGTGTCTGATTTGAAAGGTTAAAATCTGCAATCTTTGCTTTGAACTCTTCAAATAAAAGCACATTACTAGATCTGATATCTCTGTGTATTACAGAAGGTTGAACTTTCTCATGCAAATATTCCAGCCCCCTTGCTGCATCAACAGCAATTCTTACCCGCTGCATCCAGTCAAGAACAGGACCTGGTTGAGCTCCTTGCACTCCCTTCCTACCTGTTAATGCAGATACAGTTTAGAGAATGTCTACATTACCATAAGAAAACCTCAGTTCAACTGGAACTGAATTCAGGTTCTGACTCAATAAAGAGAAAACGTGTAGATTTTTCTTACCATGCAGAATGTCATGTAAAGATCCCATAGTAGCAAATTCATATGCCAACACACGGATGTTTCCTTCGACACAATAACCTAGCAACTCAACAAGATTATCATGTTTCAGCCTTGAAACCATGGATACCTGAGTGACAAATACCAACATCCAGTCAGGCATAACAACAAACATAAAATGCATAAAAGAAGCAAGGTTTACATGCTTCAAACCAAGAACAATTTCTGAATTGCTTTTCATAATTGAAAACATACCTGAGACAAAAACTCAACATTTGACTCGGCCTCAGTTGCAACATCAAGCTTTTTCACAGCCACAACTTTTCCATTACTTAAGTTAGCAAAATATACTCTTCCATATGATCCTTCACCAATCAATGCCTTAGACCCAAAATTGTCAGTTTTTTCTTTCAACTCATCCAAAGGAAGTGCAGATACTTCAATGGTTGGCGCAGCCTTCCGCACTTCAGGTTTGACAGGAGTGGATACCTTTGTACCTTTATGGTGTCCTACTGTGTACACAGATGGAAAACATTAGAAGAATTCATACAAATAACTCAGGCACGTTATCTCACAAAACAGCAGGCCAGGTCCATAAAAACCTCAGCAAAGCACCAAGTTCACAGGAATAGAGTTTTACATAAATGCATTCATCTTCACTATCTAATAAAAGGCATCCTTAAAGAAAATAAACAAGGTATAAACAAACAATGCAGGGGTGAAAGATTTGAAATCTTCTTCACGTGCATGTGAAAGCAGTCAATCTAATTAAAATTATGCTCCCAAAGTTCAAAACAAGTCTCTTACTTATTATATGACTATCACATAATTTATCAAGCAGATCCATTCCAGACTGGCACAAACTTGTCTTTTAGGATACGATAGGACAAACCATCAACTATCATCAAAATAATGAAAAATGAAAATTATGGAATCTTCAAACAAAGAAACCACAAAAACTAAAGGGAATTATTTTTCCACAAGTATATTTGATATTTTCCCTAACATGAGTGTGGGACCCCTGTAATATTCATGAGAGAAAAACCTGATGGAAATATATTTGCAACATTACATAATAATGAAGGTCAAGAAACATACCATCTACATTATTCCTCGGGCTTTTGATTGGTTCACTCTCGTGTGATGGATAGGACTCTTCTACTTGACAAGTACAACACAACCACTTGCGCATCCTTGTTTTTTTTCTTAAAATAAAGATCGTCGTCAACACTTTTTCTCTCTAAACGTTCAAAGTATCAAGGGGGAGGTGCATGTGACTGCATAAATACAATCAAATTTTTAGCACACCTTAATAAAGGCCACAACGTTTATTATGCACTTATACCATCATAATTTCATTAATCATAACCCATAATTTAAACATGATTTCACATTGAACTTTATACACCAATAAGCATGTCTAAAGCAAATGTTCTATAACTAAAACCTGCCTTCTAAAATAGGTAAAAATAAAGGAGGAAAGATCATTAAATGTTGGAAAGGAATGTAGTTCCACAAAACATAGAATCACGAGTCGCAAACACTTGTTCATAAAGACACCTTTTTAAGTTGGAACTGACAGCCATATTAATTCACCAAAGCTAATTGCTATCATATACCATTATTGAAAAAATAATTAAACCATAATAATACTTGTCAACTACAGTCTACATACAAATATTCTTCTTGAATTGGTGTTGGACAACACATCTTTTCTGTTGTTCAAACTTTATAACCAGTCTCCACTAAGGTATTGAGCAGAAAAACAATATAGGATACAGATCCCAAAGATCGTAATTATTTTATTTCTTTCTTATGAAATTAAGTCTTTCTCCAAAAAAAAATTGTATTGCATATCTGACTTAAGTTTAGACTTTCCCAACTAGGAGTCGAGACCTAACTTGATAGCTTCCTCACTAGCTTGCAACCTAAGACCTAGGAAAGAAAGAGATGATAATACCGCAATACCAAAACTGACTTTCATTCAGCATGATCATTGTTCACCTGATAGCTTCGCTTCTTCTTCCATATACAAAAAAGATTCCATTGAATACTTAGCCCGACCGAAAAACACGAAAGAAATATTTTAAAACACAAATTCTCGAGTGCAATTGACAATCCCCATTCATATCTTTCATTCGACTTTTCCCACTCTTAGTGTTGCATCCTAATATGAATATATATGGAATGTGTCTACGAAAAGGTGTTGTGCAGGCTTTATAACCACTTAACCAGTTTCACATTTAAAATACTCATATTATTGGGACGATGGCATTCTATTTAAATCTCAACATTTTTATTTCTAACACGATATGTTTTGTTTTGAAAATCACCGCAACACTCGCTTTGTATTTAGCTGATGGAAGAGTTTAGACTAATTCAGTAGAAAGAAACTAATTCAGTGTCACATTTTTCTACAAGGTTTACTTCCCAAAGATATGTTAAATGTAAATTACCATAAACCGAAGTGTAATAAATTATTTGTAAAATAGTGAATTTCAAGTATGTTAAGTTTCTGAAAAGTAGTCTTAAAAATGAAATCATGTAACAATAGGACAAGGATTGAAACTAATAAAACAGAAATTTGATGTCTATCTCCGCAGAGAATTGGCCACCCAGTAGAATGAATTGAGGTTATTCCGCATACTTCCCTTGTGCCCGAAGACAATAAAGATGATCCTCACAATTTAAAACTCTTAATAATCAAAGCCTATTGAAAATTACAATAGTACTTCCTATAAATAGGACAAGGATTGACACTCATAAAATGGAAATTTTATGTCTATCTCCGCAGAGAATTGGCCACCCAATAGAATGAATTGAGGTTATTCCGCATAATTCCCTTGTGCCCGAAGACAATAAAGATGATCCTCACAATTTAAAACTCTTAATAAGCAAAGCCTATTGAAAATTACAATAGTACTTCCTATAAATAGAGAACAAATGGAAAAAACATCCTAAAACTAAAATAACTTCCTACCACACTTTGGCACTTTCCCTACTTAAAAACATTTAATAATTAACTATCTCGATAACATTTACCACTAATATAGTATTATATTTACAAGATAAATGATAAATCAATTAGCAATATAAATAGAATCTTCATCTCTGTGTTCCCCATCATTCTCCTCTGGTTGTAAGAACTTGACCTCGAGTTTGATAATATAAGTAAGATGGCAACATGCCAGCAACTCTCGGATAGATAAGGTTCGACGGCAGCAAAGCTGCTCATCCTCTTCTACTCCTTTCTCTTTTTATTTTCTTTTGTTTTTCTCCTTTTACGACTAGCGAAAGAATAGCTACTGCCCTTTTTCTTTCTCTTTTCGGGCAGCCTGTTGGCAAGGGGACTAATCTGCATTGATGGTGATGTAGTGACTAGCAGCATGACTGTTGATGGTCGGAGGTTGTGATGTGCAGTGTGGTGTCTGGAAAAAACTATTGATTTGGAGTGCAGAACGGGAAGTCCGATGATGGGATTAATGGTGCTTTGGCCATTCTTGTGGAAGGATTTTTAAATTAGGATGGGGATTGATCGGCTGCATAAAGGCTGCCCATGATGCAACAATGGTGGGTGAATCTGGTGGTGTGGGTTTGAGTTAATGATGGAGAGAAATTGAAGTGGCTGTTTGTTTGGGCTGTATGGATAAATATAGTCAGATGGTCTGATTGTTCCAAAGATAGGCAGAGACGTGAGGAAGATGAACAAATTCACCTTCTTTTCTATTCTCTTTTTTTTAAAACCCAAGATCTCCCAATAATTAAGAAATTAATGGAGAAACCTTAAGCTAAGATACAATTTTGATGTAGAACAAAAACTAAAACTGATGAACGGATAATTTGGTGCCTGAAAATTGGCCAACTAGTAGGATGAATTGAGGTCATTCAGTCTAACCTCTTGTGCCCGCTGACAATAAAGATGAGACTCACAATTTAAAACTCCCAATAATCAATAATCAAATTATATTCAAAATTACAAAATACTCCCTATAAATAGAGAAAAATGAAAATTAACTTCCAACCACTTCAATAACCTCCTACCTAAGAAGCATGGATTCGGGTGTAGGGATTTGAATTCACTGTACAAAGATTCGAGTGCGGGGATTTGAGTTTGCCATATGGGAATTCGGGAATTCAAAAAATCTAACAAAAATGGAGATTTGGGGATTCGGCACATATTTAAATATTAAATAAATTCTATATATATATATAAATATACACTCAAAAATATATAAGGTCATTAGCATATTACGGTAATAATAAGTATCAGGTATCACCCATCAGCCTATTCTAATAATAAATATTGGCCCATTAAAGTATTAAACATTAAATATAGAGTAAGCAAAATACAACTATAAAATATTTCATGGGGTATTTGAACATTAAATATCATCACCAGTCAGCCAATTAGGGACCCAAAATATGGTATTAATATTAAAGTCGGTAATAATGTATAACAGAATAGAAATGATTGCAGTACATAACTACTACTATCAAACAACAAAAACCAGCCACTCACAGCAAAGAGAGAACAGAGAGCGAAAGAGAAGGGAGAAAAGGAATAATAAGAAGAGAGAGGAGGAGTGAACGTATCATTGCAGCCGGACAACATCAAAGGGAGTCAAAGGTCGTGTCGTGGATGCAATTAGCGCTTCAGATCATGCAGGTAAGTGTTTACCATTTATTTTTGTTTTTGCAAAATTAGCCACATTGCCCTTCCTGTATCTCCCATCGAAACAAGCAGCGTATCTCAACCTAGCAAACTCGAAGGGTGATGATTAGGGGTGCTCATCGGTAAAAAACCGAACCCGTACCGAAAATACCGAACCGGTACCGATCCGAAATTACCAAAAAAAATCAAGAACCGGAACCGATACCGAATTACCAGTTCGGTACAAAATCGGTACCAATTTTTTCGGTTCGGTTTTCGGTTATACCACATGGAAATATATATAATTATTAATAATAATTAAATAATTTTTTTTAGAACTAAAAAATTATTAACTATTAATAATAATTAATATATAAAATAAAACTACAAAACATTATTAATATATATAAAAAAATTAATAAAACTACTATTATATAGAAATTATTAATATATAAAAAAAATTATTTAATATATAAAACTACAAAGCATTAACTATTAATTATTATATTATTAAATTTTGGTTTTTTCGGAATTTCGGTTTTTACCGAATTCAAAAAGTTCCTTACCGCTACCGGTACCAAAAAGTGTAAAAAACCGAAAAACCAGTAGAGCACCCCTAGTGATGATATTTTGGTCAAGATTCGCACGATTCTTGTTGACCGAATCCTTCAGGAAAATCTAGGCGAATCTAGGCATATGTGAATCTTGACGAATCTAGGAATATGTGAATCTTGACGAATCTAGGAATAGCAAATCCCAGTGAACTACTTCAGCAGTTAGTCAACTCCAGGACGAATCCCTGGTTCTTAGCTTCCTACCACTTTAGTAACTTCCTACTGCTAAAATAACTTCTTACCACTTTTCCTACAACTTTCTCTACATTAAAATATTTAATAATAAGTACCTGATAAAATAAATATCACAAGATAAATCCATTAGAAATATCAATAGAATCTTCATCTCTTTGGTCTCCATCACATCACCTAACTATAAGGGCCTTAGTTTTCTTAAGAAATGCTGGGATTTTGTTTGTCATGATTCAGGACTCATGAATTGTAACTTAGTTGCATGTTTTTGAGACCCTCGACCTGGGTGGTTTACTTGACACAAATTTTCTCAAAAGTAGTGGGATTTGGCAGTTCGATGCAGATGAACATATCTAAAAAATAGCATGTTGAAGTGGTTCTTTACCAATTTTAGTACTATAAATGTGATGGATGCTTTCTTTATGCACACTTAAATGACTCAATTTGATTAAATGTTTAGTAGAGTATAACTAAAAGTATAGCTAGCTTCTTCTCTTTTTTTGTTCTGTTTTTAAATGTAATCAGCCTGAATTCCCCGTTTTGATTCATTTAAGTTTTTATGTCCAGCAATTCCAGAAATTTGACAATGAAAATATTATATCAATATCAATTTACTTTGCTATAGCTTTAAGAATTCTCAAGTTTACATAAGCAATTAAAAAACACAAAAGTTGTCCTCTTCCACATTCAATTTGCATAACCCGATAAAGAAACCAATTATGGGAAACATAAAAGATGGCCATATTACTTACCACTAAATCACGAGTTATCATCCATGGAATAGAATCACAATTTGTAAAATCACAAATATCACCAATACAACAAAACCCAGAAACCGAAATTTTAGAACACTAACAAAATTGGATTAGATAATCAATAACCCAATAACTGGGTAATTACTTTGCAAGAAATCAAAAATTATTAAAATGATCAGAAGAAAAATCAGTGAGAGGAATTGAATCAAACGTGATTAATCCCTGACAAAAATGGCAGAGAAGCAACGAAGTAGAAAGAATAGACGGAGTATAATTGAAGGATTACCTGAATTCTCTCTATTCCTTTAGTATTGGTTTGTTTGTCTCTCATTAGGGTTTTGTCTATGTTTAGCGCGGAGATCGAAATATATGTTGTGTTTGGTTTCTCTCTCTAAAAAAAATCACATCCTAAAATTAAAAGGGCAGGAGAGAGAAAAGTTGAAGAAATAATTTGGAATTGGGATAAATACATTTACTTCCCTGAAGTATGACCTCTTTTATACTTATTTTTATACTTATGACCCTAATATTTAAAATTTTATATTAGCATACTCGAAGTACACTTAAGTTAAGTAAACAAAAATGGCCCTAAAACTTTTCCGACCAAAAAATCATCTGAATGTTGAGGTGTCACCGAGAAACCTTGAATTTCACTGTATTTGATTATTTAGAGTGTATTTGATTATTTAGAACGTATTTTCAATATATTTTAACATTAAAACAAAATAATACCATGTACAATAGAACCTCTATAAATTAATATTATTGGGACTGAAAATTTTTATTAATTTAGAGAGTTATTATTTAATCGATAAATTAATAATTTATTAATTTAAAGTGTATTTTTCTATTCGGTGAACATAAATTTAATTACATTAAAATTATTGTATTTTATTCATGTTTATATCATATTTTTTTGATGCAATGTATCATACTTATTAAATTAATTTATCATACTTGTGAGGATGATACAATACCTTTGGAGCCAATAACGCGAAAGAAAGCATTTATAGCGTCAACAACTCTTCGCAAGTTTTTATTACAATTCGAGAACGTAACACCTAAGCTTTTGGACGCAATGAGAAAAATTAAAGATGAAATTCAATTAGATTTTAATTTCAAGACAAACAAACGAGAATAAAATCATATTTTACAAGATTACCCTAGATATATTTATAATTTAAAAGGATTATTAATTTCTGATTTTGATGGGACCATATATTTATATTAGGGTCTTTTTAAAAATTATTATTTTATCAAAATTATTAATTTATCCCATTAGCCCAAGTCGGGACTGAGAAAAAAATATTATTTTAGAGAGATTATTAATTTATCGAGTATTAATTTATAGAGGTTCTACTATATGTACTCATTTTCTCAGTCTAATCTACTCCTTCCTCTCTCTATTTCTTATGTTCCAGATATGAAATTTTTTATTCTTAAAACATAAACCCATTAAAGATAAATAAATCAAACATTGAATTTTCAAATTGAGAATAAAGGGACAAGAATGCAAACTGCAAGTTAGGAAAAATCAAAGTTGGGCATGAAGGCAAAATCAATTGTGGGTTTGAACAAACATAAGAGAAATAAAAAAAAAAGATTTTTCTAAAAAAAAAATTACAGTTTCTTCTCTATCATCAACTAACCATTAGAAATTAGGTCATTTTATCCAAAATAATCTTAGGCTACACATCATCAATCTCAATCTACATACCAAAAGAATCTACAATACAAAATTGGGAACTAAAACCATTTACTATCAAACCCATTTGTTTTTCATCAGAAAATTCAACTACCAATTAACTAGAACCAAATCCATTTATATATAATTTGAGCAGATACAGATTGCATCGCTGCCATCAGTGATCGATCTCTCTCACAACGTAAACCAAAACCCTAACAAAAGCCCATAAATAGTTAGTTCAACATGTGACGCCCCCAAAATAGGTCCACACGACCCATTCTGAGTCGCCAGATATCATACTATAAAAATCAAATACAAACTCCATTTATACAACTATTGAACTGTCGTGTAGAATACGACCACAGTTAAACTGTGAGTTTTAATACAAATGTATGTAACTCTCATAGTGCCTTGACCACAACCTTACAATGGTACCTTAGATAAAAGTACAGTCAATAACTGTCTTAAAAATTAAAATCTTTGGAAAGTGCTCAAGGAAACCTTCGTACATGGGAGGCCATGCGTCTAGGTTATGATAGATATCATATGTCCACGAAATTATCCTCGTTGACCCAATAGTCCCCAAAGAAAACAAGAAGATTGCTATCATCTTCTTTCCAATGGTGAGTCTTCTCTTGACATATAATTATCTCCGTTGTCTCCAAGTGAAAATTATATTTCAAATAAACTCAAGATTATATAGGTAGTGCTCATAGATATACTCAAGAAGTGGATGTGCACAACCTACATCTTATGATAACACAAGGTTGTATGTCATTAGACATCTTGTATGATAGTGGCAAAACATTCTTCCAAAGTTGGGTTCACCTCACCCTATTCGGTTCACCAAAATTAAATATCAAATGACGTATACAAAATGACACACTTATCTAAAGTTCTCAATAAAATTATTTCCATACTATTTAGGGAGAACCTCAACAGCTATAGATGTTGGTTGATTTCACAATCAAAGCAAACGTGCAAGTATACACGGTCAACAAGTAATATAGTGATAAAATAGAGTGTCGATCCCACAGAGAATTCTAATTAATAAACTCCAACTACTAGTACTATATCAATTCAATTTTATTTAAACAACCAATAATTGTGATTTTTAGAACTAAGAAAACTAATTTTAACAAAGCCAGAGATTATTCTAAAAGAAAACAAATAAACAAACTAAGAATTGATTGAATACAGATAAATAACAATTAAGACTCCAATATCCCCAATTATGATTTTTAAATCAATTATTCAATTATCCCAATTATTATGTCTACTGAATTGTTAACAGAAATTCTCAAATGCCAAAAGCCCTTTCTCAAGTGATCATTTGCCTTCTATTTAATCCAAGTTAATTTTGCTATATCTCTATGCAAAATAATTGAATTAAACTCGCTACAATCCCAATTCCTTATGTGTTACATGCGGCAATAGATATTCTCATTCTATTCACAAACCTAATTATTCACTGTGCAAATAACTAAGTCACATGTCACCATGCCCAATTCTAACCCTAGAATTCCTTTCCCAATTCCTTCTAGAGTAACAAGGTAATTATTGGCCAGATAATTAATCAATAAGCACAAAGCAAGATGAACAATTCACTTCAACATAAATAATTGGAATAAATCAAATAATCAATTCATAATCATAAAAGGTTCAATTGGAATCTTAATAAAAGAAATTAGTTCATAACGAAAATTAAAACCAACAATAGTTGATAAATCATCCTTAATGAATTACACAAATTAAAAGAATAAAGAAGAAGAAGAACTCCAAGTCCAAATCTTCAAAATCTGCCCTTGCTCCTTGATTAATCTCCCAATTGTGTAGTGTTCGTTCCCTAATTCAATATAAATAAGCCTTATATACTCCCCTTTTAGTTCCACAATCCAATTACCCATCAACTTCCTCAAATAATCATCTTTATATTGATTTTAAAACAAGTCAACGCCAGTCAACGCGCGTCTCTGACCAGTGCCAGTCGAGGCCTAGCGCCCCGGCATTGTAATTAACATGTGAAGTAGCGCCCCGATGCTGGTGGACAGAAGATGATGCACAAGCTTCTTTTTTTTAGCCCAAAAGCTCCCCATTGTTCTTACAGCTCCCAAACTTACAAATCCAAACACAAACACAGTAAACATGATACTAAAAGACTCGAAAATACACAAATCTAAGCTCAAGTATATCCAATTCATGGATATATTACCCAATCAACAATAGACCACCATTCTATTCTCCTGTTACCCCCGCTCGACCCAGCTACACTTTTATTACCTCAAAGGAATTGTGAAGCAAAAAGGGTGAGCATAACTAGCCCAGTAGAGAATATCATGACTAAAGATAATTTACATCATCAATAGCTTTTATCAATAATAAATCAGAGATTTAGAACATATGGTAGATGATAAAACTTTTCAACCATAGTTGTAGCGGAATGAGCAATCCATTAGAAGAGTCAAATAGACCATAGGGTCTATTATCTTCTCCATGTTAAAAGTCCACCAACAATGTTTTATCCCTGTAACATCAATCAACAATTCCTGTCCACAATCATGTGAATAACTCATAATCATAATTGTGATTCTAAATTCCTCTTCGCACCCAGGACGAAGATAATTTTCATCACCTGTCTTTACCTGAAACATCAAAATCATGGTTATACCAAATCAAAATTCTTGTTCATAATCATACTAATAAATTCATCTTTGCACTACGGGCCAAAGATATTCATTAACAATTCATCTTTACTCTACAGGCCAAAGACATACAAATGTATTAAAAAAGAGTCAAGTAGAGCATGGTATCTACTATCTTCTACGAATTAAAAGTGTATAATCAATATGTTATCGCTGAGACTCAACTTAATAATTAATCCACAGCATCGAATCATCCCTGCTCTACGGCCAAGGATATTCATTAGTATTACGACCACGAATTATCCATGCACTACGGGCCAAGGATATTCGTGTTTTCAACAATGGTCATGATTATACCGAATAATCCCTAGTTATAATCATACCAACAACTGTCCATCAATACACGTAAGCCAAAGATATACAACTATAAAACCAATAATCATCAGTCCATCTTTGCACGTAAGCCAAAGATATACAACTATAAAACCAATAATCATTAGTCCATCTTTGCACGTAATCCAAAGATATACAACTATAAAACAAATAATCAACGGTCCATCTTTTCACGTAAGCCAAAGATATACAACTATAAAACCAATAATTAACAGTCCATCTTTGCACGTAAGCCCACGTAAGCCAAAGATGACTTTCATCATAATATAAGCATGAGGATGATGACAATGATATAAGCATTAATCAAACGAAAATAAGGATAAATACTAAAGACTTTAAATTTATCCAAATATTATCAATCACATAATAAACTCATAATCTAATATTATTAATATTATAACAATATTTTAATCACTTCTTAAACTTATAAATAATTTATTTCAATTGTTTACACTTTACCAAATAATGCATTTAATCATTTAAACATGCCATACTCATAAGATTTCATCACTAATGATCAAATCCCTCATCAAAAATATGCATATACCCTATATAGGATTCCCAAGCTAAAATCCTATTTTCCAATTTTGTTACTTCACATAACATATTTAATTCATTTACTCATAACTAGTTCATTTTCATGAAAAATACCAAATCAATCCCAAAAATATTTCTTTTCTGGGATTTAGCAGAATATAGTCCCATATTGAACATATATTTTTCTCTAATTTTTAAAATTCATTTACTTATTTTCATCATACCAAAGCTATAGAATATTGAGACATTTATCATAAATTGTACTTTTGTCCAAAAATTCTGAAATTTATGAGGTAAATTCGATGTCTGGCGTGGTTATGTAGTAGTAGCACGGTATTGATTATTGATGCTTATGTGAAAGTCACTCGGTTATACTCAATTATTAAAACCATTTACTGATAATAATTGTTGCATCATATCTCTCGTGATTTATTGATTCGATTATTGTCACGATTATCATCTGCGTAATATTTTATATATTATTAAATCAATAATTGAGGCGACAAAGTTATTCATATTATTATTTGCAATATTGACAATGTCTAGAAGTTACATCGAGGAGAGGTTTGGTCACCTAATTGCGGCGATAAGGAGAAATCCTTATCGGAAAGCCCCTCTTTCACAGGGAGACGACACGGTTGTTAAATATTGTGAGTTATAATATTAATGATGAATGTTATTAAAAATCGAATTTGAGTTGGAGTTGAATTTGGAGGCGGATGCGTGATATTTGAGTCGGAACGATGAAATTAGTAGAAATAGACTATAAACACAAAATTTGTTGGGGTTGACTTTTTGGTCAAAAAAGTCAATAGTTGACTTTTTCAGAAAAAAGTCAAACTTCGAAATTTCAAAAATGAATTTTTTGAGAAAAATATTTCCATTGTGTTAGGATTGTTAGTGTTAGTGGAAATCGACATTTATTTCGATAATAATTGATGTCTGGAGGTTATATTGACCAATCGGGTAATTAATCGAATAAATGAGCAATTAATTGCTATTAATTCACATGATTATAACTATTTGTTCACATGTGTGTACTATTGATTCACATTCATGTACGATTAGGAGAGTTGGTGCAAGATTGATAATACTTGCATGACTAAGTTAAAAATGGAGGTATAGATGGAGTCTTATATCTGTAATTAATTATTTTTCACATGATTATAACTATTAAGTCACATGAATGAACTATTAATTCACATGATTTACTATTAGGGAGGTGGTGCAAGTTTGATAATACTTGCGGGACTAAATTAAAAATGAAAGAAAAGTTGAAGGTATTATCTTTGTAATATTTGAGCCCCAAAATGTGCAATTATCGAAACTATATTTTCTATAAATAGAAGCTCATTCTTCCTTCATTTCTCACCATTCACTAAAGCTATAAAAGCATTATTATAGAGAGAAATTATAGAGAGAAAAAGAAGAAATGTCTGTACCTCATTATTCCGATATCCGGTTTTTCTTACGAGAGGTAAGGGTATTATTCTTTTTATTCGTTAAGAAGCTATTGTATTCATTCCTTATTCATAGAGTTATTTTCTTTCAATACTCGTAAGGGTTGTTATTCCATTCTTTATTATTATGTTAGAATAACTTTTCTACATCAAATCTTACATCGTGGTGAAATTCTTACATTATTCCATTCTTTATTATTACATTTTGGAATAACTTTATGCATGCGATTCATGCATCGCGTGCACATTGAATTTCTGTTTTATTCCATTCTTTATTATTACATTGGAATATCACATGCATGCGATTATCGCGATTCGCATGACTGGTTCCATTCTTTATTATTACATTGGAATAACTTTATATGTCATGATTATCGCATGCACTGGTTTGTTTGTTATTCCATTCTTTATTATTACATTTGGAATATCACATGCATGCGCAATTTACGCATGACCTGGTTCCATTCTTTATTATTACATTGGAATATCACATGCATGCGGATTACGTATGACTGGTTTCATTCTTTATTATTATTTTTGGGAATAACACATGCGTGCGATCTATCGCATGCATGGTGAATTCTTTTGTTATTCCATTCCTTATTATTACATTGGAATAACTTTGTCTATGTGGATTACCACATGCATGGTGAATGATCCTTTGTATTCATTCCTTATTAAATTGTGGAAATGATGCATTTTACGTGGATTCTGCATGGCGGGTTAAAATCCATTTGCGGTTCGTTTAATTAATTTTTGGACATTCAAAAATTACGGAAAAATTTGGGAGGATATTATGATAAGTTTTCTAACATCTCCAAGTGGAATCACTTTGAAAGAGGAGTTGTAGATTTTTGTATGGACTATTTTTTAACAAAGCACGAAAAAAAAGTGAAAAAGGAGAAAAAGCTCTTGCCCAAAATTTTGTAAAGGATTTTTTGACCACTTAATTTGTGAGAAAAATTTCGACCTTTTGGGACATGGAAATATATGGTATAAAGTACCTCTGTCCAAAAATGAGCTCATTCCGACTTAAAAATGAGCAAGTTATGACTATTTTTCATATTTAGGTTTTTAATGAAAAAAAATGCTATAACAGGAGTTCTATAACTCAGATGACCATGAAATTTAAAGCTGGAAGCTCACGTTAACATGTGTAAGATCACTGCCAAGATTTGAAAATTTACGGAGTTAAACTTGAGGTAGCTAATTTCTTAAGGAATTAATTAGAAATTGATTTTTGAAAAATACTTAAGGGAGTTGAAAAATTATAAAAAAACTACTTGTTGTGTATGAAATATATGTATATATGTTTGGACAAAGGATAGAAAAATAATAAGTTGATTTGGTAATTTTTTCATGAAAATGGTTTAATTCTGAACATATGAGTTAAATATGTTATGTGAAGTTGAAAAATTGGTAAATAGGATTTTATGGCTTGAAAATCCTATATAAGGTATATCTGATTTTTGATGAGGATTTGATCATTGGTGATGAAATCTTATGAGTATGGCATTTTGAATGATTAAATGCATTATTTGGTAAAGTGTAAACAATTAAAATAAATTGTTTATAAGTTTAAGAAATGATTAAAATATTATTATAATATTAATGATATTAGATTATGAGATTATTAAGTGATTGATAACATTGGGATATTCTTGAACCTGGATAAATTATATTATAAATGTTTAATATTTATCCTTTATCTCATTTGATTGATTCTTTATATCATTGTCATCCCTCATGCTTTATATTGTGTTGAAAGTCAATACATGGCTTACGTGCGTAGATGGACTTGGTATGATTATGACCGAGGATTATTAGGTATAATCATGATCGTAATGTTACAAATGATGTGGTAAAAAGTCATCTTTGGCCCGTAGTGCATAGATGGACTTGGTATGATTATGACCGAGGATTATTAGGTATAATCATGGTAGTAATTGAAAACACGAATATCCTTGGCCGTAGTGCATGGATAATTAATTAATCGTATATACTAATGAATATCCTTGGCCGTAGTAATCGGAGGATGATTCGTGATGATGTGGATTAATTATTAAAATGAGTCTCGGCGATAACATATTGATAATACACTTTTAATTAAGTAGAAGATAGTAGATATCATACTCTCTTGACTCTTATAATCTGATTGTATGTCTTTGGCACATAGAGCAAAGATGAATTGTTAATGAATATCTTTGGCCGTGAGTGCAAAGATGAATTTATTAGTATGATTATGAACAAAATTGTGATTTGGTATAACCATGATTTTTGATGTTTGGTGAGAGATAGGTGATGAAAATTATCTTAAATCACAGGTGCGAAGAGGAATTTAGAATCACAATTATGATTATGAGTTATTCATATGATTGTGGGCGAGAATTGTTGATTGATGTTACGAGGATAAAACATTATTGGTGGACTTTTAACATGGAAAGATAATAGACACGATGGTCTATTTGACTCTTCTAATGGATTACTCGTTCATTTGCAACTATGGTTGAAAAGTTTTATCATCTACCATATGTTCTAAATCTACGATTTATTCTTGATGAAGGCTATTGATGATGTAAATTATCTTTAGTCATGATATTCTTTCTTTGGGCTAGTTGTGCTCACCCTTTTTGCTTCACAATTCCTTTTAGGTAATAAGAGTGTAGGCTGGATTTGACGGGGATAACGAGGAGAATAGAGCGGTGGTCTATAGGCATGTTGAGGTTCTCCACTAAATAGTATGGAAATAATTTTATTGAGAACTTTAGATAAGTGTGTATATTGTATCGTCATTTGATATTTAATTTTGGTGAACCAAATAGGGTGAGGTGAACCCAACTTTGGAAGGTGTTTTGCCTTTATCATACAAGATGTCTAATGACATACTGACCTCGTGTTATCATAAAGGCGAGGTTGTGCACATCCATTTCTTGAGTATATCTACGAGCACTACTATATAATCTTGGAGTTTGTTTGAAATATAATTCTCAATTGGAGACAATGGAGATAATTATATGTCGAGAAGACTCACCATTGGAAAGAAGATGATAGTAATCTTCTTGTTTTTCTTTAGGGACTATTAGGTCCCATGTCACGAGGATTCCCAAATTTTAATTTCTAAAAGCGTGGACATATGATATCTATCATAAACCTGAACCGCGCATGGCCTCCCATGTAAATGAAGGTTTCCTTGAGTATTTTCAAAGATTTTAATTTCTAAAAATAAAGCAGTTATTTCACCATGTATACTTTTATAATAAAAATACCATTGTAAGGTTGTGGTCGAGGCACCATGAGAGTTACATACATTTGTATTAAAACTCACGGTTTAAGCGTAATAATAAAGTAATAACAATACTGCATGATTCAGCGATTGTATAAATGAAGTTTGTAAATGATTTTTATAGTGTGATCGTGCATGTTTTGGGGCTCAAAATATTACAATATAATACCTTCCTCTTTTCTTTCATTTTTCATTTAGTCCTGCAAGTATTATCAAACTTACACCACCTCCCCTAATAGTAAATAATGTGAATCAATAGTTCAATCATGTGAATCAATAGTTATAATCATATGAAAATACGAATTACAGTATAGTACCTCCATTTATACCTCCATTTTTAACTTAGTCATTCAAGTATTATCAATCTTGCACCAACTCCCCTAATAGTACATGAATGTGAATCAATAGTACACACATGTGAACAAATAGTTATAATCATGTGAATTAATAGCAATTAATTTCTCATTTATCGATTAATTACTCGATTGGTCAATATAACCTCCAGATATCAATTATTATCAAAATAAATGTCGATTTCCACTAACACTAACAATCCCAACACAATGGAAATATTTTTCTCAAAAATTTCATTTTTGAAATCTTGAAGTTTAACTTTTTCCAAAAAAGTCAACTGTTGACTTTTTTGACCAAAAAGTTAACCCCAACAAATTTTGTGTTTATAGTCTATTTCTACTAATTTCATCATTCCGGACTCAAATATCACATCCGCGTCTCCAAATTCAACTCTGAACTCAAATTCGATTTTTAATAATATTCATCATTAATATTATAACTCACAATATTTAACAACCAGGTCGTTCTCAGGAAAGAGGGGCTTTCAGATAAGGATTTTTCTTTATTGGCAAGGATTAGGTGACTAAACCTCTCCTTGATGTAACTTCTAGACATTGTCAATATTGCAAATAATAATATGAATAACTTTGCTGTCTCAATTATTGATTTAATAATATAACATATTATGCAGATGATACCGTGACAATAATTGAATCAATAATATGAGAGATATGATGCAAGAATTCTTCGTAGAAATAATTGAGTGTAACTGAGTGACTTCTCACGTAAGCATCAATAATCAATACTGTGTGTTACTATGCAACCACGCCAGACATCGCACTTTTACTACTGAGTAGTTCAACAGCTTTTAATAGTAACACTTTCAACAAGTTATTTTTATAAAAGATAATTACATGCTTTTCTTACTACGACAATACTTCTGTTGTGGAGTCCACCAATGATTGTTCCGTCCTACGGATATTCCCCGACAAAAAGAATATTTTATAACAACTTGCATACTTTGAAAATTTTTCACATATCACCCTTAACTTTAACCTTTTATCAATTTAACCATTTACTAAATAGAATAATTATAAGAAAATTGAATACTTTCATTTAATAAAATTCGGGGTCTCACACAACACATCTTTTATACGTGGAAAGAAGCAAAGATCTAATCCTTACGAGTTTACCTAAATTTCGGTATTGATCGGAGAGGAACGACGTAGGAGCGAAGTGAGTAAAAAGATAAGATCTTCTTATAGCTTTCTTTATCCTTCCGCGAGACTTCTAGGGTTTTGGTTTTGTTTTGGTTTTGCTGGAGAAGGGGAGGCTTGTAGATCTTGAAGAGGCGCGACCAGGAAAGAGGAGAGAGTGAAAATGGAAAGGGTTTTTAGAGAGAGAAAGTGGCATTTACTTTGCTCTATGTAGTGATGAGTTAAAAATATGTAACTGCAAGTGCAGAGTGTCAAAATTGAAGAACTGGGTCGAACCCATAGAGACTAGATCAATTCTTTAATATATCTTTAATTAATATTTTAGTCAAATTAGAAACAAAAATGGTGGAGAAGATTTATTAACTAAATTATGCAAACTATTAATTAATGCGAAAACTATTAATGAGAAAAGATACCTAGAAATCAGAATTCACCAAATATTAACATAATAAATAATTTCTTATTTCCTAAATTAATTCTCAAATTATTTCCCCTTCCCTTTAAAAATAATGATTCCAATAATTAATATGTGCAAACATAAGTTACGAAAAATTCACAAATTAACTATAAGTTATCAAAATCTCGCAATCAATATAAGAATCATATGCAATTTATGCGAAAAAATCATGATGGCGAAAATAATTAGGCATCAATTTCGAAATAAAAAGAGAAAAATATTATGTAATACCTAATTTCATCATCATCCTAGGTTTTAGAAATTTAGCTAGCCATGAAATTAAAATCAAAAACAAATAATATTAGTACTACTATTTGCATGAAATAAGAACAATAATTAAAAAAAGAATTTCTATTATATCAATAAAAGAAAGTTATAAATACTCCCTGACAGTAGTACCACACATGATTGGAACAAGAGATAAGACAAAAGCTCTAAATATCTTACTCCCTTTTACACCAACGAAAAATTAAGGAAAAGAAAATAACAAGTGGTGTCCTTCTCTCTAAAACAAAAGGCCTATTTATAGGGACAATACATTTGTGCCCTAATTTAGGTTCATTGAACTCGGACAGTTCTGTTCCCTTTTTTCTCTTCTTTCCTTCTTGACTTTCATCTCTATATGGTAATCCTCCAAGAGTCCTTTTTCATATTAAAAAGTTAGATATAAATCCTTTATTTGCTCCCCAAGAAAAATAAATATTATTTCCTACAAAATAAAATAAAATGTATTAGTTAAATAAAATAAACATATAAAATAATAAATATGGAATATTAAAAAATATTAATTAAATGTCTATCAAATACCCCCATACCTAGCTTTTGCTCATCCTCGAATAAATAAATAAAAATAAAAACAAAAACAAAATAAAAATTACACTACCCCATTTTCGTAGGAAATACAATTGCACTTTGCATGTGCAACAAGCCTTTAAACCCCAAGGTTACCCCAAGTGGACGAGTTATGTCTCGTGAGGGTTTGCAATGAATATACCCACAAAATTCAAAAATAGTTTTGAGTTCAACAAGTTATGAAATTGAAAGAAAACTTCTAAATATCCATGAACATTATACATAAGCAAGATTAAATTCAAAATCACACTTTCACTTTATCAAAAATACTCAATCTTTATTTTAGACACCATCCTTCAAAAAGTTAATTCCATGTAATTTATGCATGTGCATATGATGTAACTCTTAGTAGGGATTTTTACCATAAAAATCAAGTAAGCTCATTTTTCTTTTTCTTTCTTTTTTTTCAATTTTGATTCTTGACTTGTGCAATGTCTCGTTTTCTTAGACTTTTTAGTGTTACTCATGAAGTGAGCGTTGGACCAATGATTCCCAAATCAATTGGCTTTAGGGCACTAGGCGTAGAGACACCCCTAAGGGCTTACTAACTCGAATAACAAAGACCACAAAATTAGACTAGTCAAGCTGCTTTTATCCATCACAATTTTCAGCTTGAATATCGATACTTCCCGAGGCTTGGATACCCAGTTATTTCGTTTATTGGACATTGAAGCAGTTTTTTATTTCTTTTTTCAACTTTTTTTCTTTCAATTTTTTCTTTTTTTTCTTGAAATTACTCGAATCATGGTTTATACCCCACAACTAAGAATTAGTGCAAACATGAAGTGCAAAAATGCTCGTGGAATCAATTTTAATCCAGATAGTGTTTTGAACTAAGATTTCGTATTTTATCAAAAATTTAAGAGTTTTAAATCTTTCAATCGTACTCATGAGTTTTGCTCCACAAACAGTTATTAGAATTAATTCAATCCATAAAAAGTCAAATAAATTTTTTTAAATTTTTAATTATTTTTTTAATTTGTTTTGTGTTTTTTACTATTTTTTCCTAAAAAGAAAAAAAATCTAATACAATAATACAAACAAACTTCCGTCATACCTAAATCATGCATTGTCCTCAATGGATGCAAATGAAGAAAAGAGAACAAAGATGTGAAAAAATTATACCTTGTATGCGGGACATTTGTTCTGCAAAAAAATGTGGTGAGAAAGAAAACAAATGTACATATCTATAAATTTTATGCATCCTAAAAACTATGCGACTATAAATGATCAGTGATACAAACAGACAACCTATAGTGGATTTCGTATGATTTTCAGGAGGTCTGGGTAATTGGAAATAGCTAGAATTTTAACCAGAAGAACAATTGTGAGCATACCCGACTGATTCTTTTAAAATTGAGTTAGGGAATGATAACGAAAAATGATAGTTCCTTTTGAAAAATTCTAACTTCATAAAATCTATCCAAACTTGCCATCCATTACCAAGGGGCACTAAAATATTTTCATCATTTTGAATAACTGTTATACCAAGATGTTTAAGCATCACTGTAAGACCCCAACTTTTATGAATAAAGATTTAATTTTCTCTAAATGTTATTTTGAATAATAAGGTGTGGATTTGATATAATATTATAGTTGTGGATAATATTTATAAATTTTGCAAAGTAAGCAAGTTGCCATAAAATATTCGTTTGGTCGGGGAATATTCATTTTATCAGGGAATATTCGTACGACGACACAATCATTGGTGGACCCCACAACGAAATTATTGATGAATTTAGAAAGCGACAAAAATAACCTTTTTATAAAGATAACGACAAAAATTTTACCGTTAACTGTTGAAATACCGGGTGATAAAGGTACAGTAATACGCGTGGTCGCACAGTAGCACACGGTATTGTATTGTATCTTTGATTATTGATTCTTACTTAAGAAGTCACTCAGTTTTATTTAATTATTACCACAGTAGTTGCTGCATAGTATTTCATATTATTGATTCAATTATTGTCACAGTATCATCTGCACAATATTTTATATTATTAAATCAATAAATGAGACGACACGGTTATTCATATTATTATTTACATTATTAACAATGTCTAGAAAGTTATGTCGAGGAAAGGGGTTAGGTTATCTAATTGCGCGCCGATAAGAAGTCCTTATCGGAAAGCCCCCTCTTTCCTGGGAATGATCTGGTTGTTAATATTGTGAGTTATAATATTAAGAGATTAAAAATGTGTTTAGTCAAGTGATTTGTGATGAATAAAAGGGGTTTGTCATGAAGTATTTATTATAAATTTGGCTTATTACATGGACCCCCACTGCCTCATTTTTCAAAATTGTCGGTAGAAAGTTGTCTCATTTTTTTGTTTTATATTGCATAGTACTGCATAGTATTGCATAGTGTTGCATAGTATTGCATAGTGCTGTATAGTAAAATCAAAATTTTCATTGAAAAATCCGTGAACTTCGCCCGTGAATGTTTACTGTGCAGTCCGTGATTTTTCTTTTTAAATAGTATCCTGCCATTCTTCTATAAATATGATGCTTAGTTTAGAAATGAAAATCACACTAGAATTAGAGAATTCTTCTTCTATAATATTTAGCGTATTTCTTTTGAGTTTAAGGAAGCTTTGAGTATAGTAAATAGTGCAAGTTTTCTTCAAGAATATCCCCGCTATATCAGTCAGAATTACTCTCCTTTTAAGGTAAGGGATATAATTTTTGTTCAATATTCGTAAGAAATAATATTTTCTTCCATACTCTGTAGTATGTAAGTAATATTATTTCGTTCCATATTCCTAAATCTACACTTATTTTAATAAGTATTGCTTCTATACTCCTTGAAATTAGTAGAATATCCTTGAAATTTGCGCCTCATCTAGTATTGTTTCACTGAAATATTTTTTCTGAACATTCTTGTTAAATTTTAAGCTTTTCATGTCGGACTACTATTCTGGGTACTATTCATACATACATCACTATTCATACATACGGTACTATTTATACATACGGTACTATTCATGAGGTACTATTCATAAAGTACTATTCACAGGATACTATTCATGATAAAAATTGATTTTTTTTGTCCAAATTATTTTTGATACATGAAAATTATTCTTGAATTTTACTCCACAAAGTAGTTATCATGTTGACAATTTGAACATTCTTAAACTATGGATAAATTAAATTATAAATCTTTAAAATTTATCCTTAATCTCACTTGATTGATTTCTTATATCATTGTCATCATCCTCATACCTATATTGTGGTG
The DNA here is from genome assembly GCA_020205605.1 of Panax ginseng. Classification (NCBI taxonomy): domain Eukaryota; kingdom Viridiplantae; phylum Streptophyta; class Magnoliopsida; order Apiales; family Araliaceae; genus Panax; species Panax ginseng. The sequence continues at coordinate 82,677,540 of CM035139.1, read as the reverse complement.
AAAGTCATCTTTGGCCCGTAGTGCATAGATGGACTGTTGATTGGTATGATTATAACCATGAATTATGTATCAGTATAATCATGACCTGTAATGTTACAAATGATGTGGTAAAAGTCCTCATCAGCCCGTAGTGCATTGATGGACAGTTGTTTGGCATGATCATGACCACTGGTGATAATAACGAATATCCTTAACTCATAGTGTATGGATAATTCGTGGATGTGATACTAACGAATATCCTTGGCCCGTAGTGTATGGATAATTCGGTGATGTGGATTATTTATTGAGATGTGTTATAGAGATAAAATATTAATGATGATCTTTTAAATCATAGAAGATAGTAGACATCATGCTCTACTTAAGTCTTCTAATGGATTGCTTGTTCCGCTGCAGTTAAACTTGTTGTATATTGTATTCTATCAGTTTTTACACCGTTGAAGGCTAAGGATAATTTATTCTATATTATCTTAGTCATAATATTCTTTATTGGGCTAGTTGAGCTCACCTTTTTCTTTCATTGTTCTCTTCAGGAAATGAGAATATAGTTGGGACTAGTCGGAGAATGGAGTGATGGTCCAAGATGGTGGCTATAGTAGTCCTCACTATTTTATAATAATTATAATGAGGACTCCATTTGAGTTTGGATACTATCTACGAGGCAATATTCGTGTTAAAACTCTCAGCTTACGTTTTATCGTATCTTACACGACAATTGATAATTGTATAAATTAAGTTTGTATTTAAATTATGTACTATATATGTATTTGGCGACTCAGAATGGGTTGTGTATACCTATTTTGGGGGCGTCACAGTTGGTATCAGAGCTTAGGGATATGATCCCTGGCGGATATCTGAGGCTAGAACTAGGAGGGGAGAGATGAGTAAATCCTTCGCTAGTGTGTCCTACCTAAGTTTATTTGTTATTTAATTTGTTGATCAGAATATAGGGATAATATGTGGCATGTTAATTATCCCTTGTTTTGGTGGAAATGTTTAAAAATGGCATCTAAAAATGTTGAGATAAGCAATGGAGCACATGAGAGCGTTGAGTCACCGCCAATTAATAACCAGGATAATGTGCATCAGGAAGGCAATAATCCTCATGTAAACAATAACACTGACCAAATGATGAACGATGGAATGTTCAGAAGCTTTCTACAATTCATGCAACACCAAACGAGGGAGATTCCTATTCAAAATACAGGTGGAATCAATGGCAACTCATGGCTAGTCACTACTAAGCAATTCAAGGAGTTGGGACCACCGAAGTTTTTGGGAAAGACAGAGCCACTTAAGGCAAAGACGTGGATTAAGCAGATCACCAAGATATTTGACGTTTTGGAATGCTCAGAGGAGCAAAAGGTTCCCTTCGCTACCTTCATGTTGCGAGGAGAGGCAGATTATTGGTGGGAATCTGTAAAGCGAACTCATCTTTCTGCACTGAAGATGTCTTGGGAGAAGTTCGAAGAATTGTTCAACGACAAGTACTTTCCTGAAAATATTCGTCACATGAAGGAGGTGAAATTCATTAAGTTGGAAAAAAATAATATGACCGTATTGCAATACGAGGTTAAGTTTTCGGAGTTATCCTGGTTTGCATCCCATTTGGTAGATAATGAGGAGCGTATGACATGAATGTTTCTGTGAGGTTTGAACCCCAAAATTCGTCAATACCTCATTTCTCACAAACTTTATTTATATTCAGATGTTGTGAATAGGGCTCAGTTATTGGAGTGCGATAATGAGTCAACCCAACCGAAAGATAGTAGCCGACAAAATGATAATACCAGTGGTAGCAGTCATCAAAGTGGTGATAACAAACGTGGAGGAAATTATCATGGTAGAAATGGCAACCACTTCGGTAGTAATCCTGACTAAGATAATAGAAGAAATGAGTCAAGTGGAAATTTCAAAAAGAGAAGGTTCAATAATGATGGAAAGACAGTAACACCAGCACCCGTTTTCAAGGAAGGAGAACGACCACCGGTCGTATGCTACAAATGCGGACAGGAGGGACACAACAGTCCAAACTATACACAACAACCCAAAGCATGTTTCAATTACGGAAGAGAAGGTAACCTAGCTCAATTTTGTCGTGTAGTGAAGTCAAGTCCAGATGGGATGGTGACACCAAAGGCTGTCCCAGACAAGTCAAAGTAGGTAGTTCAAGGGAGAGCGTTTGTTGTGACCTCCCAAAAAGTGAGGAACCCGAATGAAGTTATCACGGGTAAGCTAATCATAAACTCTTGCGAAGTCTATACCTTATTTGATACCGGTTCTACCCATTCTTTTATTTCACCTACTTGCGCTCAACGTTTAAATTTGACTCCAGAGAAATTAGACTTTGACTTATCTGTTGAAACTCCGTTGGGAGAAACCTTCATTACATCCATTGTTTATAAATCTTGTTTGATTCAAATCAGAACCCTCACATTACCTGTTGATCTCATCTCTTTAAAAATACTTGCATTTGATGTGATTTTAGGGATTGATTGGTTAACTACTCATCATGCTAAAATTGATTGTTTTTGTAAAGTTGTTAGCTTTTATATTCCTAACCAACCTATTATGCGAATTCAAGCAACCAAACCACTAAAGTTAATCACTGTCATATCAAGCCATAAAGCCATTCGTTTATTGAAAAATAGATGTCAATCTTTCTTAGCCTATGCCACAGATTTAAACAAAAATATGTCAGATTTGAATGATATTTCTATTGTTAATAAATTTCCTGACGTATTCCCTAAAGAACTTCCTGGTTTACCCCCAGAGCGTGAAATCGAGTTTTGTATTGACCTTGAACCCGGTACAAAACCCATTTTCCAAAACCCTATATCGAATGGCTCCTATTAAACTTAAGGAGTTAAAAACCCAAACTGCAGGAATAATTAGACATCGGTTTCATTCGTCCTACGTCTCCTTGGGGTGCTCCTGTTCTATTTGTAAAGAAAAAAGATGGGAGTATGTGACTTTGCATTGACTATCGGGAGTTGAATCATGTCACCGTAAAAAATAGGTACCCGTTGCCTCGCATTGATGACCTGTTTAACCAGTGGAAAGGTGCCAAATTCTTTTCAAATATCGATCTTCGTTCTCGATATCATTAGTTAAAAGTTAAAACTGATGACATTCCAAAGACTTCTTTTAGAACTCGGTATGGGCATTACGAATTCCTAGTCATGTCTTTTGGATTGACTAATGCTCCTGCTACCTTCATAGATATAATGAACCGAGTATTCAAGGAATATTTGGATCATTTTGTGGTTGTCTTTATTGATGACATCCTCATATACTCCAAAAGTCGTGAAGATCATGAGCAACACTTGAGACTGATACTCCAAAAGCTGCGTGAAAATGTGCTATATGCCAAGTTGAAGAAATGCGAGTTTTGGCTTGAGGAAGTAGCATTCCTTGGGCACGTGATATCAAATCACGAAATATTTGTTGACCCAACGAAGATTAAAGCAATACAAAGCTGGGAGCAACCTAAGTTAGTAACCGAAGTATGTAGCTTTCTGGGCTTAGCTGGTTATTATCAGAGATTCGTGGAAGGATTTTCTCGAATTGCTACTCCATTAACTCAGCTGACTCGAAAAGATACAAAATTTGGTTGGAGCGCGGAATGTGAGAAGAGTTTTCAAGAACTCAAGAGGAGACTCATTTCAGCACCTGTTTTGACAATACCATCCGGTTCGAAGGAATTTGTCATCTACAGTGATGCTTCAGGCAGAGGTTTAGGATGTGTTCTCATACAACATGGGAAAGTCATAGCCTATGCCTCACGAAAACTCAAAGAATATGAGAGGAATTATCCTACTCATGATCTAGAGTTGGCAGCAGTTATTTCTGCGCTAAAGATCTGGAGACATTACCTGAATGAGGAGAAAGTGGAGATCTATACAGATCATAAAAGCCTCAAATATTTCTTCACCTGAAAGGAACTCAACATGCGACAACGACATTGACTCAAGATGTTGAAATATTACGATCATACCATTCAATACCATCTTGGAAAAGCAAACGTAGTAGCTGATGCGTTGAGTAGAAGATCATATGCAGGTACAAGTGCAATATTGTCAACACAAAGGCCCATTTTGTATGACTTGCAAAGAATGGAGATAGATTTAAAGACTTCAGGGACCCACATGTTGATGTCAAATATACGAGTAGAACCGACTTTAATCGATAAAGTTAAAGTTGTTCAAGCTATAGAGCCAGAGCTGATGCGTATGAAGAAGAAAGTGCAAGAAGGTGCTATTCCAGAAGCAAGAATCAATGAAGAAGGAATACCTCGAGTCATTTCCAGACTTTGTATTCCTAACGATTCTTATTTGAAGTATAAAATCATGATGGATGCACACAACACACAGTTTGCAATCCATCCTGGGAGTACCAAAATATATCGTGATATTCGACATACATTTTGGTGGAGCAATATGAAGAGAGAGATAGCAGAGTTTATCTCAAGGTGTTTAACTTGTCAATGTGTCAAGACGGATCATCAAGTGCCAAAAGGTCCATTGCAACCACTTGAAATTCCAGAATGGAAGTGGGAGCACATTAACATGGATTTCATTACTGGTCTTCCCAAGGTTTCTCAAGGAATAGATGCAATTTGGGTCATTATTGATAAATTAACCAACTCTGCTCATTTCTTACCTATACGAAAAACTTATTCACTTGAACGTCTTGCTCGTATATACATAAATGAGATTGTAAGACTGCATGGTATGCCAGTATCCATAGTTTCTGATCGAGACCCAAGATTCACTTCACGATTTTGGGTCAATTTGCAGAAAGCTATGGGCGCAATTCTGATTCGATTCGTATATCATCCTCGAACGGACGACGGCGATGGGAGAGGACTATTCAAACTCTTGAAGACCTATTAAGACTCTGTGTCCTAGACTTCAAAGGAAGTTGGGAAAAGTTCTTGCCATTAGTGGAATTCTCCTACAACAACAGTTATCAAGCAAGTATAGACATGGCTCTATTCGAGGCCTTGTATGGACGCAAGTGTCGTTCTCTAGTATGCTGGGACGAGGTGGGTGAAGCAATATTTTTAGGACCAAAATTGGTACGTATGACTACGAAAAAGATTTAAATGATCCGGTAACGTATACAAACTCACAAGATCGATAAAAGAGTTATGCTAATCTTCATCGAAGGGACGTGGAATTCAATGTTGGAGATCATGTATTATTACGTGTTGCTCCATGGAAAGGAGTTACGAGATTTGGAAAGAGAGGAAAGCACAATCCCACATTCATTGGTCCATTTGAAATCCTTGATCGAGTAGGAACCGTGGCCTATAGACTCGTCTTACCGCCAAGTATGTCTCGTGTTCATAACATTTTACACATATCTATGTTACGTAAATATGTGAAAGACCCGAACCACATTATTGAATTAGAACCAGACGAGATAGCGGAAGATTTAACTTATGAAGAGGTACCTGTTAAAATCTTGGATAAGAAGGAACATATTCTACGCTCAAAGGTTATACCTCAAGTCAAAGTTTTATGGAGAAACCACGATATTGAGGAAATGACCTGGGAGTTAGAATCTGAAATGAAAACAAGTTATCCTCACCTTTTCGACATACCAGGTACGTACACCAATTTCGAGGATGAAATTTCATAAGAAGGGGATGTTGTAAGACCCCAACTTTTATGAATAAAGATTTAATTTTGTCTAAATGTTATTTTGAATAGTAAGGTGTGGATTTGATATAAAATTATAGTTGTGGGTAATATTTAAAAATTTTGCAAAGTAAGCAAGTTGTCATAAAATATTCGTTTAGTCAGGGAATATTCATTTTATCAAGGAATATTAGTACGATGGCACAATTATTGGTGGACCCCACAACGGAATTACTGTCGGATTTAGAAAGCGACAGAAATAACCTTTTTATAAAGATAACAACAAAACTTTTATCGTTAACTGTTGAAATACCCGGTGATAAAAGTACAGTAATACGCGTGGTTGCACAGTAGCACACAGTATTGTACAATATCTTTAATTATTGATACTTGCTTAAGAAGTCACTCAGTTTTATTCAATTATTACCACAGTAGTTGCTGTATAGTATCTCATATTATTGATTCAATTATTGTCACAGTATCATCTGCACAATCTTTTATATTATTAAATCAATAAATGAGACGACAAAGTTATTCATATTATTATTTGCATTATTGACAATGTCTAGAAAGTTCTGTCGAGAAAAGGGGTTAGGTTATTTGATTGCGCGCCAATAAGGAGAATATTGTGAGTTATAATATTAAGATACTAAAAATGTGTTTAGTCAAGTGATTTGTGATATATAAAAGGGGTTTGTCATGAAGTATTTATTATAAATTTGGCTTATTACATGGACCCCCACTTACTCATTTTTCAACATCGTTGGTAGAAAGTTATCTTAGTTTTTGTTTATATTGCATAGTGTTGCATAGTAAAATCAAAATTTTCGTCGAAAAATTCGTGAACTTCATCCGTGAATGTTTACTCTGCAGTTTATGATTTTTTTAAATAGTATCCTGGCATTCTCCTATAAATAGGATGCTTAGTTTAGAAATGAAAATCACACCAGAATCAGAGAATTCTTCTTCTATAATATTTAGCGTATTTCTTTTGAGTTTAAGGAAGCTTTGAGTGTAGCAAATAGTGCAAGTTTTCTTCAAGAATATCCCCGCTATACCAGTTAGAATTACTCTCCTTTTAAGGTAAGGGATATTATTTTTGTTCAATATTCGTAAGAAATAATATTTTCTTCCATACTCTGTAGTATGTAAGTAATATTATTTCATTCCATATTCCTAAATCTACACTTATTTTGATAAGTATTACTTCTATACTCTTTGAAATTAGTAGAATATCTTTGAAATTTGCGCCTCATCTAGTATCGTTTCACTGAAATATTTTTCGAAACATTCTTATTAAATTTTAAGCTTTTCATGTCGGACTACTATTCATGGGTACTATTCATACATACGGTACTATTCATAGATACGGTATTATTCATGAGGTACTATTCACAAAGTACTATTCACGGGGTACTATTCATGACAAAAATTGATTTATTTTTTGTCCAAATTATTTTTGATACATGAATATTATTCTTGAATTTTACTCCATAAAGTAGTTATCATGTTGACAATTTGGACATTCTTAAACTCTAGATAAATTAAATTATAAATCTTTAATATTTATCCTTAATCTAACTTGATTGATTTCTTATATCATTGTCATTATCCTCATACTTATATTGTGGTGAAAGTAATCTTTGGACCGTAGTGCATAGATGGACTGTTGATTGGTATGATTATGACCAGGAATAATGTATCAGTATAATCATGACCTATAATGTTACAAATGATGCGGTAAAAGTTCTCATTGGCCCGTAGTGCATTGATGGACAGTTGTTTGGCATGATTATGACCACTGGTGATAATAACAAATATCCTTGGCCCGTAGTACATGGATAATTCGTGGATGTGATACTAACGAATATCCTTGGCCCGTAGTGCATGGATAATTCGGTGATGTGGATTATTTATTGAGATGTGTTACAGAGATAAAATATTGATGATAAACTTTTAAATCATAGAAGTTAGTAGACATCATGCTCTACTTGACTCTTCTAATGGATTGCTTGTTCTGCTGCAGTTAAACTTGTTGTCTATTGTATTCTATCAGTTTTTACACTGTTCAAGGCTAAGGGTAATATATTCTAAATTATCTTAGTCATAATATTCTTTATTGGGCTAGTTGAGCTCACCCTTTTCTTTCATTGTTCTCTTCAGGAAATGAGAATATAGGTGGGACTAGTCGGGGAATGGAGTGAAGGTCTAAGATGGTGGTTATAGTAGTCCTCATTATTTTATAAAATAGTGTGATAATAATTATAATGAGGACTCCATTTGAGTTTGGATATTGTCTATGAGGCAATATTCATGTTAAAACTCTCAACTTATGTTTTGTCGTATGTTACACGACAGTTAATAATTGTATAAATTAAGTTTGTATTTAAATTATGTACCATGTATTTGGCGACTCAAAATGGGTTGTGTATACCTATTTTGGGGGCATCACAACCACTGGATTAACACATGCATTATCTAAAATGGGAGATATGATCTCATTATCTAAACATGGAAGATTATCATTGTCCATAACCTTGGTTCATTTGTTAAATCACATTTAGTGTTTCTAGAAAGCGCTTCGGATGGACCCAAGGTATACTTAAAATGATCATAAGAGGATTTAAGGTCAATTTGTTTCTCTTGAAAATGCTCAAAATGTGTTAAACTTGATTCAACTATAGGTTCCAATCTAGAGTAAGATTTTTGGGCTGTGGAGTCCAACATCTCATTGACCTCATTCAAGTATTCAGTTTCATCCCAATTTTGACCAAAATGATTTTGACAAAAGTTAATAATTTCATCTTCCCCTGTAAGTTCATTTCCCGATATTTTCTGAATCATATTCATTTCAACGAACTGGTCAAACAAATCACTAGGTTGCTCTCCCACATTAAACACATTTAAGTCAATTGAAATGTTTCCAAATGCCAATTTCATTAGTCCATTTCTACAATTAATTAACGCATTAGAGGTTACTAGAAATGGTCTACCTAAAATGACAAGAATTTTACCTTTGGGATTGACAATAGGCTGGGTTTCCAGAACAACAAAGTCAATAGGGAATACAAAATTTCCAATCTTAATGAGTACATCCTCAACTATTCCCTTTGGCACTTTAATAGAACGATCAACTAGTTGAAGTGTGACACTTGTCTTTTTTAGCTCCCCTAAGCCCAATATTTGGTACACAAAAAATGGTAAAAGGTTCACACTAGCTCCTAAATCAAGTAAAGCTTTTTCAATTAAGGTGTCATCGATGATGCATGAAATAGTAGGACAACTGGGGTCCTTATATTTCACAGGGACTTGACATGACAAGATAAAACTAACATGGGCTGTTAAAAAAGCTTTCTTAGGAACATGAGTGGTTTTTTTGTGCGTTCACAAATCTTTTAAAAATTTAGCATATGAGGGAACTTGTTGAATGACATCTAGAAGGGGAATATTAATTTTCACTTATTTGAACACTTATAGAATTTTGTCCAACTGGGATGACTGCTTGTTTGAAATAAGTCTTTGAGGGAATGAGGCTTTTGGTTTAAATACTTTTTCATTTGATTCAGAAGATGTGGTTTGATCATTTTTTGACACAAGCTTAGTAGATGGACCTACTGACTCAGAGTTTGTGGGATTTTCAGACTGGGCTAACTTTGAAGATGGATTGTTAGATTCAACATTTAAATTTTTCTCTTTTTCATTATCAATGCCAGCATGATTGTTAAAATAATTTACAGACCTTAAAGAAATTATAGAATTCACATGATTAACTTGTTTGTTTTCAAGTGAATTAGCATGTTAAGGTTTTTGATTAGGGACTGGAAATTTTGGAATGGTCTCGGGTTGACTAGGAAGCTTACCCTTCTGTCTTTCACTAACTATAGTGGTCAATTGATTCATTTGGATCTCTAGACGAGATAAGGCTTGGTTAGTGTTTTGCATGAAATTATTGAAATTATTATGAGATTTCATTAAAGTTTCTATGATATTCTCTAAAGCGTTAAGTCTCTTCTCATTTTCATTAGAAAAACCTGGTGGATATTGGGTTATTGAACTTGAATTTTGGTACGAACTAGGATTTGGCTTTTGGTAAGGTTGAAAAGATTGATTTAGAGACCGATTGACCTGATTTGAAGAATTATTTGGGTAGGGTCCTTGGTTCCATGAAAAATTAGGATGATTTCTCTAACCTGGATTATAAGTGGGTGCAAATGGGTCATTCCCAGGTCTTTGAAATATTGCATTGACTTGTTCATATTCTTCAGGTTGGGGCATGACTCTAGAACATTCCTCAATCACATGGCTTGGTGAATTACACCTTAGACACAAAGGTGCTGGTGTTTAGACTTTGTTCATATGTGATTGTCCCCTAGTTTCTAAAGCTTCAAGTCTTTTAAGTACACCAGCCAACTTAGCTTCGGTAGCAATTGAATTATCAATTGTATGAACACCCCTAGATGAACTAGGTTTATCGGTATCTCGAGTGGTTTCCCATTACATGTTTTTTTTTGCTAAGTCTTCTAAAAACTCCTAAGCCTTTTTCTCATCATTATTCAGAAAATCCCCTTGACTCTAACATTGTTTTAGTGGGATAGTCTAAACCTTCGTAGGCAATTTGACACAATCTCCATTTCTCAATTCCATGGTATGGGCACTGGGATAACAAATTTTTAAATATATCAAAATATTTCCAAAAGGACTCTTTTTCAAGTTGGCAAAATTGATGAATTGCAATCCTAATTTTAGCAGTTTTATGATTTGGAAAATATTTTTTTAGAAATGTAACAAAAAAATCCCTCCCAAGTTGATATGAAATTATTTGGTAGGCTATATAACCACTTTTTAGCATTATCTTTTAAAGCAAATGTGATAAATCTTAGCCTAATTGAGTCATCAGATAATTGTTGAATTTTCATTAAGGCAAAAACTTCCTCAAATTCTTGAATAAATAAATATGCATCTTCTATCCCCGTGAACCTAGGTAACATATTTATAAAATATGGCTTAAGTTCAAAATTGTTACCAGTTACCGTTGGTAGAATGATACATGAAGGTTGGGCAGAGCGGGAAGGATAACATCAATCCCTTAAAGAAACAGTTTATGCGCCTTCCATTTTTTTAAAGTGGGATCTTTTAAATTGAAATCTAAAAAATCAAGTTTTCTCACTAATCGGGATGTTTCGTCCCTAGTCCACACTTTTTGCATACACTACTTAGTAAATAAGCAGATAAGCACAAAAAAAACAAATAATAATTAAAAAAATAACAAAAATTACTTCTAAGGTCAACCTAAATAAAATCTAGACAGCTCCAAACTATTCCAAGTTACACCGCAAGGTCCACCAAATTCGAAATTAATCACACCACTAGCCAGGTAACTGTAAGCAAGGTGGGAGTCTCTCCGTAGATACGGTGACTAATTGAATAACCACACAATTTTTAGGCGTTTACCTTTTGAACCACTTGCCTAGACACCAATAGTTTGATTAATTGAGCTTCTTGTCCTAATTGAGCTCGAGAGTCTTAGGGGCCAACGTCTACTTGATTTGTCATGATTATGCAAAATGCAAATTGGGTTGTTTGTGGGCCAAGGAAGGGTGATGAAATCTCCACCTTATCTTGTTACAGGTTGTGCCCTTAATGTTAGATTAAATATGAAAATACACAAATAAAAAAACTATAAACAAATAAAATGTCCTAAAAGTATGTGAATTACAAAAGGAGAGATTTTGACGTACCTCAATCCTCTAGCAATCACCACAGTTTATATTTGACAAAAAAAAATACAATAAAAACCTAACAGGATATATTCTACGTGAGTGAATATATGAATGCAGAAAATAAAAAATATTAATAATAAAAAAACTATATATATATATATTTTAAAAAGTATGGAGATGTGAAGTACCGAAGAAAACGCAGCAACAAAATCTTTATCTTTTCGCTCCTTTGATCCGCTTCAATAATCTTGGGAAAAAAATTAGAGTTAAAACTAATTCGAATAAATAAAAATTAAGAAATAAATAAAAATTAATTCTTATGCCCGACAACGGCGCCAAAAACTTGATGAGTTAAAAATATGTAACTGCAAGTGCACAGTGTCAAAATTGAAGAACTGACAAGTACAGGTCGAACCCACAGTGACTAGATCAATTCTTTAATATATCCTTAATTAATATTTTAGGCAAATTAGAAACAAAAATGGTGGAGAAGATTTATTAACTAAATTATGCAAACTATTAATTAATGAGAAACTATTAATGAGAAAAGATACTTAGGAATCAGAATCTACCAAATATTAACATAATAAATAATTTCTTATTTCCTAAATTATTTCCCAAATTATTTTCCCTTCCCTTTAATAATAATGATTAATATAATCAATATGCGCAAGCATAAGTAATGAAAAATTCACAGATTAACTATAACTTATCAAAATCTTGCAATCAATATAAGAATCATATGCAATTTATGCGAAGGAAAACATGAAGGCAAAACTAATTAAGCATTAATTTCGAAACAAAAAGAGAATATTATTATGAAATACCTAATTTCATCATCATCTAGGTATTAGAAATTTATCTAGCCATGTAATTAAAATAAAAAACAAATAATATTACTACTACTATTTGCATAATTAAAAAGAGAATTTCTATTATATCAATAAAAGAAAGTTACAAAAACTCCCAAATAGTAGTACCACACGTGATTAGAACAAGAGACGAGACAAAAGCTCTAAATATCTTAATCCCTTCTACACCAGCAAAAAACTAAGGAAAAGAAAATAACAAGTGGTGTCCTTCTCTCTAAAAGAAGAGGCCTATTTATAGGGACAATACATTTGTGCCCTAATTTAGGTTCATTGAACTCGGACAGTTCTGTTCCATTTTTTCTCTTCTTTCCTTCTTGACTTCCATCTCTATATGGTAATCCTCCAAGAGTCCTTTTCATATTAAAAAGTTAGATATAAATCCTTTATTTGCTCCCCAAGAAAAATAAATGTTATTTCTTACAAAATAAATAAAATGTATTAGTTAAATAAAATAAGCATATTAAATAATAAATATGAGAATATTAAAATATATTAATTACGTGTCTATCATGTAGTATAATAGTAGTGGGGGATAAATTTTTCCAACGTAATATTTGTTGAAGATGGATGGTCGGAAGAAGATGACTAATATTGTCTGTATTTGTTGAAGATGAATAGTGGAAAAAAGACGAACAATTTGCTTAATAAAGAAGGATATATGTTATATTTATACTTTTGCACTATACTTTAGGAAAAATGTTAAATCTAGAATTGGTTAGTATTAAACTTCTCTAGCTTGTATTGCAAGTGTATTTACTAAATAAATCGTATATTATAATAGTCATATACATTCAAACTGTATACAATATGTTTCTCGGTGACACCTTAACATTCAGATAATTTTTTTGGCCAGAAATACTTTTAGGGTCACTTTTGTTTACTTAAGTGTACTTGGAATATACTAATGTAAAATTTTAAACATTAGGGTCATAAGTATAAAAGGAGTCATACTTCGAATGACGGAAGTGTATTTAGCCCTTTGGAATTTGATTACCTTAAAATTTAGATAAATAAATAAAAAGATAAATATTATTTAATTAAAAAGGATAAAATAATAGTATATTTAAAATTATAGATAGAAAATAGTATATAAAAAAAGACAAGCGTGACATAATGAGACGCCCCCAAAATAAGTTCACACAACCCATTTTGAGTTGCCAAATATATACTACAAAATCCAAATTTTCCTACTTACTACTATTAACTTGTCGTGCAAAATACGATAACACATAAACTATAAGTTTTTAATACAAAAATTGTAATGTATATAATACGACAATATCCACACTCAAATTAAGTAGTCATTACAATTATTGCCACACTATTTAACAACATAGTGAGTACTATTATATTAACTATCACGGACCATTACTCTAATTCCCAACTAGTCCCAACTACACTCTCATTTCTTTAGAAGAATAATGGAACAAACAAGAAAAGGGTGAACTCAAATAGCCAGTAAAGAATATTATGACTAAGATAACGAAGAATAATTATTCTTAGTCTTCAACAGTGAAAAATCTAATAGAATATAATAAACAACAAGTTTTAGATTAACAACTGCAGCGAAAATAGCAATCCATTTGAAGAGTTAGGTAGAACATGATGTCTACTTTTTTCTATAATTTAAAACTCATCATCAATATTTTATCCCTATAATGTAAATCAACCGTTTCTATTTATAATAATGTAAACCAACAATTTATCTTTGTATTACGGGCCAAAGATATTCATTTGTATCACTAGTGGTCATGATCATGCCAAACACCACTTCATCTTTGCACTACGGGTCAAAGATAACTTTCATCATAAGCCTTTATCTATAACACCAAAGGTCATGATTATACCAATACATAGTTCTTGATCACAATCATACCAATCTATAGTTCATCTTTGCACTACGGGCCAAAGAGAACTTTTCACCACAATTAAGTCTGAGGATTATGACAATAATATAAAGGATGAGATCAAGAATAAATATTAGAGATTTATAATTTACTTTATCCAAAGTTCAAGAAGGTCCAAATTGTCAACGTGATGACCAAAACGTGGATTCAAATTCAAGAATGATATTTAAGATTCCTATTTCAAAGATAATTTGGACAGAAAAGTTTAACTCCGTCGTGAATAGTACTCTGTCGTGAATAGTACTTTGATATGAATAGTACTCTGGCATGAATAGTACTTCTGATATGATTAGATTAAAATTTAATAAGAAAGCTCAAGTGAATTAAATATTTAAATAAAATGATATTAGATGAAGCACAAACCTCAAGAAATTTCTAATCATTTCAGGAATTATAAAAGTAATACTTACCATAGTAAGTTTAGATTTAGGAATATGAATTGAAATAATATCACTTACATAATATGGAGTATGAAAGTTAATGATATCCCTTACCTTAATAAGAGACTAGATACTATGATGTTGTAGTAGCAGAATTTGGTGTTGATGGCGTATGCTTACTTTTTGGATATTCCTCTTCTTCTCCTTTATCTCCTCTCTCTTATTTTCACTCTCTAACTTTTTCTCGTGAGTTTCTTCTCTTAGTTTTTAGTGAATTAGTGAGAAAGAAGGAAGAAATGAGTTTCTATTTATAGGTTTGGCAGAGCCAGGGTAAAGTAGGCTTTTCACCATAATTTATGGTATCATCACTTACCTCATTGTTCCTATGACATCATCACTTAGCTCACCATCACTATGACATCATAGCTTAAATCATTATCTCTTCTGACATCGTCGCTTACATCATCGTCCCTGATGTTTATATATCCATTTTTTGTATTATTCTCTTAATGTATTAATATAACAAATATTATAGACTAAAAATTTTGGCAACCAGACTGTTTCCAAGAAAGAGGGAGCTTTTCGGTAAGGATTTTTCCTTACTAGCACGCAATTAGATAACCTAACCCCTTTCCTCGACATAACTTTCTAGACATTGCCAATAATGTAAACTAATAATATCATTTCAAATAATATGAGTTACTATGTCGTGATAATTATTGATTTAATAATATGAAATAATGTTCAGTTGTTAATGTGATAATTATTGAGTTAATAATATAAAATACTATGCAATTATCACTGTAGCAATTATTGAATCAATAATATAAATTATTGTGCAATACCGTGTGCTACTGTGGAACACCGTGTGATACTGTTAATTTATTACCAAGTATTACAACAGTTAATGGTAAAAGTTGTCTGTCAATTTTAAAAAAAGGCTATTTCACGCTTTTCTATATCCGACAGTTATTCTCCGACATAAAGAATATTCTCTAACAAAACAAATATTTCCCGACAAAACTGTTTATCTGATAATTTTCATATATCACCATTAACTATAACATTTTATCAATTAAATAATTTACTGTTTAAAAATAATCATAAAGAAAAACAAACTTTTATTTCATAAGAGTCGGGGTCTTACAACATCCCCTCTTTATAAAATGTCGTCCTCAAAATTGACATATGTACCTGGTAAATTTCGAAGAGGTGAGGATACCTTGCTCTCATTTCAGATTCTAACTCCCAAGTCATTTCCTCCGTATTATGGTTTCTCCATAAAACTTTAACTCAAGGTATAACCTTTGAGAGTAGAATATGTTCCTTCTTATCCAATATCTCAACAAGTACCTCATCATGCGTTAAATCTTTTGCTATCTCGTCTAGTCCAATTCAATGATGTGGTTTGGGTCTTTCACATATTTTTGTAACATGGATATGTGAAAAATATTATGAACACGAAACATACTTGGCGGTAAGGTGAGTCTAAAGGCCATAGTTCCTACTCGGTCGAGGATTTCAAATGGACTAATAAATCGAGGGTTGAGCTTTCCTTGCTTTTTGAATCTCGTAACTCCTTTCCATGGAACAACACGTAATAATACATGGTCTCCGACATTGAATTTCACGTCCCTTCGATGAAGATCAACATAACTCTTTTGTCGATCTTGTGTTGTTTGTATACATTACCGGATCATTTGAATCTTTTCTGTAGTCATGCGTACCAACTCTGGCCCTAATAATATTGTTTCACCTACCTTGTCCCATCATATCGGAGAATGAGACTTTCCTCCATACAACATCTCGAATGGAGTCATGCCTATACTTGATTGATAACTGTTATTATAAGAGAATTCCACCAATAGAAAGTATTTGTCCCAAATTCCTTTGAAGTCCATTACGCAGAGGCTCAATAAATCTTCAAGAGTTTGAATAGTCCTTTTCGATTACCCGTCTATTTGGGGATGGTATGCAGAACTGAATCGTAATTCAGTGCCCATAGCTTTCTACAAGCTGACCCAAAATCGTGAAGTGAATCTAGGGTCTCGATCAGAAACAATGGATACTGGAATACCATGTAATCTTACAATCTTGCTAATGTACATACTAGCCAGACGCTCAAGTGAATAGTTCTCGCGTATGGGTAAGAAATGAGCTAACTTAGTTAATATATTTACAATAGCCTAAATTATGTCTAAGCCTTGAGAAACCTTAGGAAGACCCGTTATGAAATCCATATTGATGTGCTCCCACTTCTATTTTGGAATCTCAAGTGGTTGCAATGGACCATTTGGCACTTGATGCTCTACATTGACACATTGACAAGTTAGTGAAAGTAGTATGCATACAAGCCAATCGTTTTGATGATAAAGCATATACATGCAAAAATCTTATTGATTTATTAATAAAAGTATTTATTTATTAGAGACATTTAATTTATCTACATGGTTCCATTATTTAATATGTGATAAACTCATAGTTTTAAGCAATGCTTTTAGAATCATGATGAAATCATGCTAATGAGATCTAAATTCTTAGATAATTAAAAACTAAAATGTTCCCAATCGATGGATTACTAAAAAGGGAATTAGTAAATCCGGTTAGATTGGTACATACGTTGCTTGCTCATTGGATGAGAATGATTGATCTCATGATCATTTATGTGGAGACACTAAAGTAAGTATGTAGGTGTTGGAGAATAAGTTCACTGAAAGTTCCTCGCTAAGGAATACTTACTGGAGTTTTATTTGTCTGTCAATAGGAATTCATGTAGTGATAGTAGTACAAGTGATCCTTAGACTTAAGATTATCATAGTATCTTGTATATGATAATTTATAATTTGACATATCCTTTAAGACCCTTAGGGTATATCAAAGGGTATGCTTGAGTGTAATAAGTTATATATGGAGATAATTAATCATCAATAAAGAATCTACCGCTTCTAGTAAAACAAGAGAAATGTCCTATGTGATTCGATAAATGACAACCCAGAAATCCTTGGCCAATGTGGAATAAAATTAGAAACGAGTTTCTAATTTACATTATTTTGTAGTTGCGCTTTTTTGAATCAAAATATATATAATTAAATAAAATAAGACTTGTCAGTAATTCCATGTCTTATATTTAATTGGGACATTGTATGGTTGAAGGATTGAATTGTACGGTAACTATTTACTCAAAGGTTCTTTTATGATTAATGTCGACATCGGGATTTTTATTTGTCCCTTTCTGTTCTTGTCTTTTGGTGTTCTCATGTTAAGTGAGATTTGTTTAAAAAAAATAAGTTTGAAAAGGTCCGACATGTATATGTTGACGATTTGACTGTAAGAGTCGCCAGTTGGTATTTTTAAATGGTTGCACCAACTCAACCGAGAAATGGTTTGCACATGGACCTAGTGATGTGACACTATTTAACTGGTCTGCAAAATCGAAATTTGTTAGGGTCCGGGGGCTTAATTATGTGGAGGGAAGGTGTTAGGTACCCCCGACATCCGTGACAACACGGTTACCGCCACTTTCTAATTTAAACTTTTATCTGAATATGTGTGTGTGTAGGTCTATGTGCAGTTGTCTGGAAGTAGTGCTATGCCTCGTTTGCACCTATATACAAAGGGTTTGAATTTTGTATAAAAGTTCAATTTGAATGAGATATAGTAATGATGTTTTGTAAAATAGGTTTTTCAAACCCTTATGCTTAATAGTAATTGAGGCCTTTGATACTTCCATTTTATTATGTGTTCGACTGGATTGCTTTTATTATTTTTGAGATGCGAAGCATATTCGAGAAAATAAGATACATAGCAGTGCCGAACTCCTTGTGAGCATGAGAGCCATCTAAGGAAATTCAGACACCATGAATAATTTACAAGCTAACTGCAGCTGAAAATGTCCATCACGAGAACCGAATCTAGATTCAAGACCTGAATTTGTGATCACATGATTCTTAGGCTCACATGAGAAAACAATATGTACAAAAGCTAGAAAAAAAAACTAGATTTGAGTAAATCTAAGCTTTCCAACTTCAACGGTTCTAGTTTAGTCACCATGAACCAACTAAAGTGAGAAATAGCCAGATTTAGGCAAATCTAACCCACGGGTTGATAAACAGTTATATATATATAAGCAGTAAATATATATATGAACAATCAACTGCCACGAAGTGAACTCCAGGCAGGACGTTAAATGTAAGTATATATATATATATATATATATATATATATAAAAGCTATAAAAGGCCACGAAGTGAGCTCCAGGCCAAACTGAAATGTATATATTTGACTTTTCAGCTTATGGGACCTCCTTTGCAACACAAATTAGAGCGAGCCGGGGGGGGGGGTGGGACCCACCTAGGACAGCCACAAGTGTACATGCGGCAACCACAGATATACCTTCGGCCATCCGTGGGTGGTATTTGATGGTTATTTCCCTTTCACAAGTCATTTTTAAGTCGCGCCACACAGAGAATCCGAGAGTTCTTCTTCAAATCTACTGAGTTCGGGCTGTTTTCTGCAAAATTTGTCACTATTCAAGTGTTCTACACTATCCTAGTAACGTATGCATGTCTTCTTTTCCAGTTTTTGTCGGTTGGAAAATGAGTTATCACATGAAATGCTTTTAAATACAGTAGTGATTATGCATGCTCATATGACTTGATAAAAATAATTTAACAAAGTAAATGTTAGTATTTAACCATGTTGAACATAATGATGTGAAAAAATTGGACTTTTGAAACAGTCAAATTGGTACCTTTTTTTGCTATTTCTTATCCTATTTGAGGACAAATGAGCAAAGGTTGTAAAGCAAAGTAATCTTGGTAATTAGACTACCCTTATGGATTAATAACTTTGACATTTTATGCATATAGGATGTTTATGGCTTTGGGTTGGTGTGCTACTGAATGGCCACCTAGTCATGCCTACGTGCATGTGGATAGTCCTTTTTACAAAGGAGACTCTAGCAAAAAATTTCCATGAGTCTAGGCATTGAATAGATATACATCTTTAACTCTATTGTAGACGCATGTTAAAGTAATGCATGCATGCATATAGTCATAAAATGCATTTAAAAAGCTCCAGGTTAAAAATTACCACACCCTTTCTGAGGTGATTTAGAGACTTTTGTCCAGATATATGGATCCAGATCTGCCGAGCAGTTCCCGCAGGACCTCTTCAAGTGTGAGGAGGAGGGCTTCTGATGTGCCTCGGCCTCGCTGTGATCAAACTGACCCTCCTCGCGATTCGGCGACCCGATTGGTTGGTGGAGGTAGTAATTCGTCCTATCTGGGTTGAGGTACTGGATGTTGAGGACAAGAAGGAGCATGTTCTGGTTGTAGCTCATGCTCCCCGCAGGGATCTTCCAGGCATTAATGTGATGATTTCAGAGCTTCTAGATGATTTGAGTCGCCACCCCTCGGTCTACTTCCATGTGATCAAGGTAAAAGCTGGGTTTGATCTTCCTTTTTCCTATTGATGAGGAGAAAAGGTTCTGGTGTTGATTTGTATTTGTGATGTAGGTTCCCGACTTTTACGCAATTCGAGGAATCGGTTCAAAGATACACTCTCTATATCAGACTCTTCATCCAGAGTATCAAGAGATTGTGCATGGAAGGTTTTGAGGCATTTTTTCCATCCTCCCTCGTCGTTGTCCCTGGGATTACCTCAGGGTGTTGTCTGAGCGGTGGTTTCACCAGACTCAGTTTCTTTATTTGTTGGACTGCGAGGTGATGATGACACCGATGGATTGGCAATTTATCACCAGTATAGAGTTTGGAGGGGCGTCAGTGCCTTATGCGGCGAACATTACACTGACTGCCATCAGATCCTTGCTAGGAGTCCCAGTTGAGGCGCTCAAAGGTAGGACAGTCCGTGCTGGTCCTTTGAGCGTAGATGCTATGAGTGGGGCATTAAGTGAGCCCGTGCCTGATGATGTGAAAGTCAGGGATCGCATTCATCGCCGATTATTTCTGGTCATCCTCCGGGGTTGTTTCATAGTGTATAACTCTTCCATGGTGTCGTTTGCTTTAGTCAGCGCCACACGAGAGGTGGACCGCATTGGAGAGTATGATTGGGGCTCCTATACCTTTGCCTATTTCCTTAGGGGAATAAGCATGTGTTCGCAACGCTTGACAGAGGCTTGGCTAGGATTTTACCCGTGTCTGCTAGTGAGTGTTTCTCTTTTGATTTCCTTTGTACATGTTAAGAGTGTTGACTGATAGCAAATGTTTGCTCTTGTATTGGCAGTTGGGGCCTATGAGAGGCTTCCATGTCTGCGTCCCATTAGCGTGTTAGGTTTAGACACCTATCCACGAGGACGGCGATGGCATCACTACACGTTGGCGGAGGTTCTTGTAGCTGAGGGTTTCACCCATTGTTTCCTACAGTTGGATTTATTGACAGCCGATGTCATTACATGGGTTCCCTATTCTGGGGACCATTTGATAGTTGGCTTTGAGGGTGGTTTCCTGACTGGTGTCGAGCATGTGATGTCGACCTGTCGGATTCCTCTCTTCACAGATGGAGGATGGGAGCTCTATTTAGGAGAGCGCGCTATCAGGAGCATTACAGGAGAGATTCATATACCGATCAGTCCTCCTGCCAGGCGTTATTGGCCTAGGTCACAGTCACCGATCAATGATATCCCGTTAATGGGAGTTGATGGCTTTACTTTGTCAGAGGGTTCGTTCACTCAGGAGGTATTCTACCACTGGTGGTCCCCTCGTACTATTGGAGCCCAGACCCGTGCCACTCAGTTCATGGGGGATATGTTTCCTAGATCCGTGATGATAATGGATTAGATGGCCTACGTCTGAGAGCCTACTCATTTGACGCAGATTGATAGCTTAACCCGACAGTTGGACCGGGTGCATTTTTTCATCCGGCATTTGGGTAGAGATCCTTCCTAGGTGGATACTTTTGATCCTTCTAGCTCAGGGGCTGGCCGTTCAGGTGGCCCGTATGGTTTTGCCGGTGCAGATCCTCTATTGTATCGGCCTGATATCCTTCTTGGCGGAGATCCAGTGACTCAGGAGGAGTTACATCATATGGATAGGTTAGATGATGTAGTTATCAAAATAATTGACTTCTTCTAATGTATTTCTCGCTATATCTTTTGATAGGCCTCTGTTAGATACTGGGTGGCTGTGCCCCATTCTCGTTATATCTTTTGATAGGCATCTGTTAGTTGTTGGGCGGTTGTGCCCCATTTCCTTGTATTTTCCAGCTGTGTACAAAGATGATGTATTAGATGATGATGTACTTAGGAATGTTTGTATTGTTTTCCATTCCTTACATCATATTGCCATCTATTGTTTATCACACATGTATTATGTTATGCATATGTATGTCCAGAGATATTCAACATTGACCCTTGTATGGTCTTATGATATGACCCACACAGATGTCTTCTTCGATAGTTAGCCGCATTGATCACACTCCACCAGTATTGTAGCCTCATGCTTGAAATCATGGTATAATAGTTTATCACCCCCAGATCGGGTGACTGTAGATCAGTTGTTGTAGCACTCTATGACCCTCCTGATGTTCCAAGTTCCATTGGGCATTGTAGAGGGTATGCTGGAACACTGGGTACCGGACAGACATGTATTCCGGTTTGAGACCCAGAAGTTGACTCCTACCTTAGAGGAGTATAAGCGTTTGACAGCTTTGCCACTGGAAAGGCCTTGCGCTCGGATGGCTATCGGGGATTTGAGCCGACAATTTATGACCCTCACTGGTTTAAGGCGTAGAGTAGCCCACGATGAGATCACCTCCGGGCATGTAGTGTCCCTGTGTTTTCTGATAGACGGATTTTGTGACGCCCCCAAAATAGGTATACATCACCTATCCTGAGTCGCCAAATACACGGCATAGAATACAAATACAATCTTTAATATACAACAAAAGTGCTGTGAGTTTTAATACAAATATTGTCTTCTAGACAATATCCACTCTCAGAATAAGTCCTCATTACATTTATTGTCACACTATTTAACAGAATAGTGAGGACTACTAATGCTATCCTCTGGACCGTCACTCCGTTCCCCGACTAGTTCCCGCTACGTTCTCATTTCCTGAAGAGAACAATGAAAGCAAAAGGGTGAGCTCAACTAGCCCAGTAAGAAATATTATGACTAAGATAATGCAGAATAAATTATCATTAGTCTTCAACAATGTTAAACTGATAAAATACAATAGACATCAAGTTTAACTGCAGCGGAACAAGCAATCCATTAAAAGAGTCAAGTAGAGAATAAAATCTACTATCTTTTATGATTTAAAAGGTTTTTCATCACTTTTATCGCTGGGACTCAGCTTAATAAATAATCCACATCATCGAATCACCCCTGCACTACAGCCAAGGATATTCTTTAGTATCACGACCACAATTATCCATGCACTACAGGCCAAGGACATTCGTGTATTCATCAATGGTCATAAACATGCCAACAACTGTCTATCAATGCACTATTGGCCAATGAGGACTTTTATCACATCATTTATAACATTATGGTCATTATTATACCTAATAATCCCTGGTCATAATCATACCAATTCCATCTATGCACTACAGGCCACATATGACTTTCAAAAAAAATATAAACATGAGGATGATGACAATGATATAAGAATTCAATAAAACAAGTTCACGAATTAATTTATCCAAGAACTAATAACGTCCAAATTGTCAACATGATACTTCTTTGTAGAGTAAATTCAAGAATGATCAGAAGAATATTTCCATGAAAAGATACTGGATGAAGCGCAAATATCAAGGATATTCTACTAATTTCATGGAGTATAGAAGTCAAAACTTTAACCAACTGAGTATAATAAGGAATGGAATAACAAAAGAAATCACCAAGCATGCGGTGAAGCCATTGCAAAGGTGGAGTTATTCTAATAGAATAATAAAGATGGAACCGTGTCCCACAAGCAAAAAAGCATGCAGAGATAGGATATTCCAACAGAATAATAAAGACGGAACCAGGTCCGGCATAAAACATAGACAAGATGTTCCAACAGAATAATAAAGACGAAACCAGGTCTGGCGTAAAGCATAGACATGATATTCCAACAGAATAATAAAGAATGGAATAACAGAAGAATTTTACCATGTATGCGGTACTTCCCATAACCAGGTTATTCCAACATAATAATAAAGAATGGAATAACAGAAGTTCTCTTCATGAAGACGAAAGAAAGAAATAATACCCCTTACTTTTGAAAGAAACTGGATATAGGAGTAGTGAGGTAGCAGGCTTCTCTTCTTCTACAGATTTTCTCTCTACAATTTCTCTCTATAATAATTGCTCTCTAGCTTTAGTGAATTGGTGAGAAATGAAGGAAGAATGAGCTTCTATTTATAGAAAAATATAGTTTCAATAAATGCACGTTTTGGAGCTCGAAAAATTACAGTACAATACCTCCAACTTTTTCTTTATTTTTAATTTAGTCATGCAAGTATTATCAAACTTGCACCACCTCCGCTAATAGTAAATAATGTGATTCAATAGTAAATCATGTGAATCAATAGTTCTAGACATGTGAAAATACGAATTACAGTATAGTACCTCCATCTATACCTCCATTTTAACTTAGTCATGCAAGTATTATCAATCTTGCACCAACTCCCCTAATAGTAACAAGAATGTGAAACAATAGTATACACATGTGAACAAATAGTTATAATCATGTGAAATAATAGCAATCAATTGCTCATTTATCCGATTAATTACCCGATTGGTCAATATAACCTCCAGACATCAATTATTATCGAAATAAATGTCGATTTTCACTAACACAAATAATTCCAACACAATGAAATGATTTTTATCAAAAATATAAATTTTGAAATTTTGAAGTTTGACTTTTCCAAAAAAAGTCAACTGTTGACTTTTTGACCAAATAGTAAAACCCGGAAAATTTTGTGTTTATAGTCCATTTCTACTAATTTCATCGTTCCGGACTCAAATATCACGTCCGCGTCTCCAAATTCAACTCCGAGCACAACTTCAATTTTAATAACATTCATCATTAATATTATAACTCATAATATTTATCAACCAAGTCGTTCCCAAGAAAGAGGGGGCTTTCCAATAAGGATTTCTCCCTATTGGCGCGCAATTAGGTGACCAAACCTCTCCTTGACAGAACTTCTAGACATTATAAATATTTCAATTTAATAATATGAATAACTTTGCCGTCTCAATTATTGATTTAATAAAATAACATATTATGCGAGATAATCGCGTGACAATATCGAATCAATAATATGAGAGATATGATCAAAGAATTACTATAGCAATAATTGAGTATAACCGGTGACTTCTCACGTAAGCATCAATAATCAATACCGTGTGCTACTTACGCCAGACATCGCATACTTTACTACTCGAGTAGTTCAATAGTATTAACCAGAAAACTTCCGTTGTTATTTTCATAAATATATTTTTGTCGTTTTCTCAATCCGACAATAATTACATTATTAGGGGTCCACCAATGATTGCGCTGTTGTACGAATATTCCCTGCTAAAATGAATATTCTCCGACCAATCAAATATAATATAACAACTTGCATACTTTGCAGAATTTATAAATACTACCCACAACTATAACATTATAACAAATTCATTCCATAATATTCAAAAATGATAATTATAGAAAAATCATCTTTATTCATAAAAGTTGGGGTCTTACAGATTTCGGGGATTTCACCACGTCAGAGGATCAGTGGCGTGTTGCCAGAGTAGACATACGCTTGATGTGTGTAGTGGCTTATCTGTACATGCCACTGTACGTGGATCATTTGGACATCGGTGTGGTTATGGTAGTGCAGGCTCTCCAGGAGGGACATACCATTGTACCGATGATTATGGCAGAGACCTTGAGGTCGGCCACGTATTTCCACACCTATCCTATAGGGGTATTTACAGGCAGCTCAGTCTTGCTGTATGTGTGGTTCATGTCACACCTGAGACCGATTGGCACCTTTCGACGTCATGTGTATTGCTTTTCCCATGAGATAGTCATGTCTTACTCCTTTTAGCCAGCGGAGTGTACAGATACTGCTTCCTGGTCGGTGTTCTTGGCAGGGATCGAGGATCCATTTGACATTTTGTTGTGTTCAGGGCTTAGTTCTCCCTATAGCTTCATTACTCATGCATCTAGCATGGATTATCTTCCTCTAACTGGTTTGAGGGGCATGACCACATATCACCCACTGGCTGTGATTGCACAGTTTGACCAGTTTCAGGATATCCATCCTTTTGAGGGGGCATTGGGTCAGCGTTTGGCTTCTCGGCTTTTATCAGTAGAGGATAGATCCAGGGTTTATGCCTGTTGGGCCCAGCGTGAGAGGGCTGATTTCACTACTAGCCATCTGGGTCATTCTATAGAGTATTCTGCATGGATGGAGGCAGAGATTACATCGGTTAGGGTTGTGTCCATAGGGCTAGTTGTTGATTTTAATAGTGGGGAGCCCATGGAGGACACTAATTCTCCCACTGAGGATGAGCTATTTGCTGGTTTGACAACAACTCTAATTGATTCTCCCAGTATGACTGCTACTGTGACCCCGCATTCGGCAAAGTATTTAGAGTAGAGCTTGCATCTGATGACATATGAGAGGGATCAGGCTAAGGCCTTGATGTTGATAGCTCTTTCTGGAAGAGATGCTGTTGGGTAAAATCTAATTAGGCACAACACGCAAGTATACGTGGTCAACAAGTAATAAAGTGATAAGTTGAGTATCGTTCCCATAGAGAATTATTTAATAAAAATCAACAAGTACTAACCCATGACCAACTCAATCTTATTTAAACAAATGATTTAATAATTTAAATTAAAATAATTAAATAAACTATTACTAACTATCCCTAGATTGAAATAAGATATTGAAGACTTGAGATTATAATTTCACTTATTGTTACATTTAAATCAACACACTTCCTGTTAAGCCAAATTATTTATACTGGATTGTTAATCAAGAACACGAAAGTAAAATATGGCCATCTCTCAATGCACCATACTCATATCAAATCAAATCCACAGATGATAGAATCAATTTGAACACCCTAATTAACTAACCCACTATATCTCTATGTGAATTACAATTAAAAAGGGTTTAAGTTCAAGTTCTTATTAGACTACATATGACGTAAAGGTATATCTCTATCCTAAACACGAATCATAAATTCCATCCATGCAGAAATCACAAACACATGTTATCATGATCATATCTAAATCTATACATCATCTCTCGAGTTCATATAGATTATCACGGTAATTGTTAGCTAGGCAATTAAGCAATTAAGTCCAAATCATAATAGACAATCCAAATATAGCTAATAAGACTAACAAAGAAGCATATCAAAGTAAACTACACAAATAAGATCCATAGTAGTCTCAAAATAGAGTTTAATTCATAAACAAACTAGAATCCATCATCCACAATTGATTAACATTAAAAAGATACAAATAAATAAGAAAAGAAATTAGAATTGAGATAAACAAATCTGCATTTTCTTGCTTCCAATCTGATTCTCCAATGATAATCAATAGCTTCAATCTTCAATCCTAATCTAATCTAGGGTTCCTAATCTAAGAAATAAAGTAAAGAATTTCCTTATTGAAATATATCCCAAGAGGGATTTAATAAAATCTTAGAATAAGCCTCCCAATCCAAGTTAAACTCAAGTAATTATAGTTCTAATAGGTATCCTAGCAAGTTAGGCAACTAAGAATCCTATTCTAGCTCAATTTGGACACCAAATAACACATTTTTACTCAAATCCATACCACTACGCGATCAAATAGCTTGGTCCTAACCATTTACGGCGCGCAATCAACGCTAATGCGGCCTTGGGAAACCCGATCCGGTAGCGTACATCGATGTTGGCACGGCGCGGTCCGCGCTATGCTATTTTCTGCTGCGACGTCCTATTGTAAAACAGGCATAACTTTTGATCCGCTTGGAGTTACGGGGCCTGCCACCTATCAAATCGAAGATAACGACGAGATCTACAAATTTCATTATTTGATCTTGAAAAAATTCGAATTCAATCAAGGCGTAAATCGGGCTTGAAGTAAACGCTATGTAAATGGCAAACATGACAACTCTTAGCTTTGATCTTCGTTGATAAAAAGGCCATAACTCTCGCATCCGAGCTCTGATTGGGATGATTCAAGATGTTCTGGGAATCTAAGAAGTAGAGTTACCATAAAATCCAAGTTTCAAGCCAAGAACATGCATCCAACTTGGTGTTAAAAGTCCTTTAATATTCCCTTCTTGCACTTGCTTGTGTATTTTAGTCCAAAAGATGTCCGAATTGCTTTCCCTTGCTTCTTCATGCCAATGTCATATCATAGCCTACAAAATAACATAAAATATATGAAAAGTAACTAAGAACATGAATATAAGCAACTAATTCAAGTAACAGATACCGGATAAGTGGGTATAAAACCTACTTATCAGATGCCGCTCTAGTCGAGAGAGATGATGCTTTAGCTCATAGAGACACCGCTGTTGTTGAGTGGGACGAGGCTAGATCATCTAGATATGCCACTATTGTTGAGCGGGATGGCGCTATATCTGCCAGAGATGTCGCTGTTACATATAGCACTGCATTGCGGTCCCATACTACTGATATCATAGTAGAGATGAGCACGTTCATTGATGAGCATAGTGTCACCATGCAGATGGTTGTGGATCTCTTGGCTTGCGTTGATACCCTTGGGTAAGAGCTTACAAAGTTACCCCTTCCTCTGAGAGGGATTCCATGTTTGATTTAATAGTGAGCATATACACTGATTTGTAGATGGGCTTGGATTTTCCTACACAGACTAGCTTAGCTATTTTTTTCATGTACAATACATATTGTATATATCAAACAGTATTATATATGGCAGGGAAATATATTTTGATTCACTTCCCTTTTAGGTATGCCTTGTTACTTGCTTGATATTTGTCTGTTTCTCCAGGGCTTGTGATTTTTATATATTCTGAACTCCCCTTTGATGGATAGACATTGAGATGTCTTAGGATCTTTCAGAATGGATCGTTAATCTGTGTGTATTCCCTACCCTTTGGTGTCTTGGGATTGGTTTCTAGATGTGGTTATGGAGAGGAGTGTGGATTTCCTCTCTGAGGTTGACCGCCCCACAGATGGTCGCTGGTACTCCTTTATATGGGGGAGCCCAGGTAGTTCATCTCTTATGGATTGGTGTTTCTCATTGAGGACTCAACCGCAGCTTAGATGGTAGCACAGTTCTCCCATTGGCATGGGGAGACCAGGTAGTTCCATTCCTTTGGTCTAAGCCGATGAAGTGTGGTTTGAAGATTAATCCCAGTACCATTTGACAAGTTTTGTGTTTTGGTAGGGGGTGAGACCGAACCATGGATGGATGCCTACATACTCCAATTGAGAAAGTGAGATCAGGTCTGCATAGTTCAAACCTGGTGTGAAAAGGTTCAATGTTGTATGTGGTAAAAAGGGTGTAGAGATGTGTTTATTTTTATTTTTTCTGTGGTGAGACCGGATCATAAAAATGGTTGCCTACATACTCCCATGTATTGGGGAGATCAGGTCTGCATAGTTCACCCCATGTACAGGACAGACTGTAGATGTGAAATTTTTTATCCCTGATAGGACAAACTGAAGATGTGGAAAGTTTTATCTTTAGTGGGACAAAACTAAAGGTGTGAAATGTTTAATCCCTAGTGGGATTAAACTGAAAGTGAAAGGCTTTAAAAACTTGAGTTGAGTGAAGGATCTGATGATCCGAAACTAGGTTGCTGGTTGGAAGGTATGTTTGTCCCTGATGGGGCAAACAGATATGAAGAAAGGTTGTATGTAGTGGAGAGGTTATGAAAACCTGAGTTGAATGGGGATCTGGTGATCCAAAACCAGGATGTTGGCTTGCTGGTGACTTTAGACATAGTACCGTTTCATGGTGTCCGAGTTGATGAGTTGTGGAAATTCATCGCCATCCATTTCTTGTAATCTGAGGGCTCCTCTTGTCAATACCTCCTTAACAACAAATGAACCTTCCCAGTTTGGGGGTGAATTTTCCTGTGGATTGATCTTGGTTGTCAAGAACCTTCTTTAAGACCAAGTCATGCTATTTGAAATACCTTAGCCAGACTTTTCTGTTGTAGGATCTAGCGATCCTTTGTTGGTATAACTGACCATGGACCTTTCATCTATTAGAGACAATTGGTGGTACCTATCTTGTAACTATTGGTCTTTATCTAGCTGAGCGTCTATCAACACCCTGAGGGATTCCATTTCCACCTCAATGGAGAGTACTGCTTCCATCCCATAGGTTAATGAGTAGGGGGTTGCCCCAGTGGAAGTGCACATTGATGTTCTGTAGGCTAATATAGTCAGAGGCAATAAGTCAGGCCATCCTTTGTGATTGGCGGACATCTTTTGCATTATCTTTTTGATATTCTTATTAGCCGCTTCAACAGCACCATTCATCTTTGGATGATAGATGACGGAGTTGAGGTGTTTGATGTGGAATTTACTGCATAACTCCTCCATCATTTGATTATTGAGGTTTTTGGCATTGTCTAACACAATCACCTCTAGTTTTCCATATCGACAAATGACATTATTTCTGATGAAACCAATGATAACTTCTTTAGTAACCCTGGGGAAGATGCTGCTTCTACCCACTTGGTGAAGTATTCGATCATAGTGAAGATAAACTGATGACCATTACTAGCTTTGGGCTCGATGGGCCCAATCATGTCCATTCCCCCACATTGAGAAGGGCCAGGGTGAACTCATATTGTGGAGCTCCCTTGGAGGGGCGTGGATATCATTCCCATGAATTTAGCATTGGTAACATCTCTTGACGTGATCATCACATTAAGCCTTGAGAGAGAGCTAGTAATGCACTGTTCTTAGGATTTTCTTGACAAGTAGAGGGCCACTCATGTGTGGGCCGCATACTCCACCATGGATTTCATCCATGAGCCTTTGAGCTTGGTCTTTGTCTAGACATCTGAGAAGACCTAGTCCTGCATCTCTTTTGTAGAGTGCGTCTCTGCTCAGGTAGAATTTCATAGCCATTCGATGGATCCGCTTTCTTTCAGCCTGACTCACCTCAGCGGGTGTAGATCCATCTCGCAGATACTCCTTGATATGATGATACCAAGGGTGTTGAAAGGGAGGCAGTTCATCTGATACTTCTCCAATGTAGTTTTCGTAGGTTAATGCCTTTTGCCGGGCAAATGTGATGCTTGGCATGTCTTCCTTGTCAAGAATGTTGATCAAGGAGGCCAGAGTTGTTAATGCATCCGCAAAGTCATTCATTATTCCGAGGAATGTGGAGGAAGGATATTTCTTCAAACTCTGAAGCCATCTGTATAACCTGTCGATGGTAAGGCAACAAATGTAGCTCTTTGGTGTGATAGATCCTAGTGGTTTGTTTGATTAATAATTCGAAATCCCCAAAGATAGTTAACCGTCTGATGCCCATGGATTGGGCTAGTTTTAATCCCATGATACAACCTTTATACTCAGCTATGTTGTTGTTGGTTGTAAACTACAATTTGATGGCAACAGGATACTGCTCCCCGTAATGGATACTAGAACTGCTCCAGCTCCAGAACCTTTCATGTTCACAGCTCCATCAAAATACATCTTCCACGGATGGTGTGTATCATCCTAATGGTGTTGCTGAATTGTCATTACCCTTTCATTGGGGAAGTATGTTTCCAAAGGTTTGAAATCCCCTGAAGGTGCGGCGGCTAGTTGATCCGCAATTCCTTGACCTTCAATAGACTTTTGAGTCACGTAGATGATGTCAAATTGCTGTAGGATCAACTGCTATTTGGATAGTCGATAATTTAACATGGGTTTGCTGAACACATATTTGAGAGGATCCATGCGGGATATGAGATGGGTTATGTGACCATGGAGATAATGTTGTAACCTCATGGAAGCCCATGCTAAAGCGCAACAAGTTTTCTCAATCAGAGTGTACTTGTGTTCACTGATGCTGAATCTTTTGCTGAGGTAATAGATAGCTCTTTCTTGGCCTCTATCATCTTTCTGTCCTAGCATGCAGCCCATGACATTGTCATTCACTGATAGGTACATAAACAAAAGAACACCATCCCTGGGAGGTACCAAAACAGGAGCTTTGATTAGTTACTCTTTGATGGCAAAGAAGGCTTTCTGACACTCATCATTCCATTTAATGGAGGAGTTCTTCCTTAACAACTTGAAGATATGCTCACAGGTTACAGTGAGTTGGGAAATGAATCGGCTGATGAAGTTGATTCTTCCTAAAAATCCCTATATTTCCTTCTTTGTCTGAGGTATGGGAATTTTCGTGATGGCCTGGATTTTTTTAGGATCTAGTTCAATCCCTTTTGTGGCTGACTAGGAATCTTAGCAACTTGCCTAATTTAACGCCAAAGGCGCACTTAGCTGGATTCAACTTCAAGTTTTACTTTCGCAACCTGTTGAAGAGCTTCTTGAGATGATAGGTGGTCTTCCACCCTTCAGGACTTGACAATGATGTCATCCACATAGATTTCTATCTCTTTGTGTATTAAATCATGAAAAAGAGCCATCATGGCTCGCTGATAGGTAGCTCTGGCATTGATGAGGTCGAATGACAACCGTCTATAGCAAAAGGTTCCCCAATGAGGGATGAATTCAGTTTTTTCACGATCCTCTTCAATAACCATGATTTGATGGTACCCCGCAAAATAATAAGCAAAGGAGTACATGTCATATTGAGCTGTATTGTCAATGAGTATGTGGATGAATG
The DNA here is from genome assembly GCA_020205605.1 of Panax ginseng. Lineage (NCBI taxonomy): Eukaryota > Viridiplantae > Streptophyta > Magnoliopsida > Apiales > Araliaceae > Panax > Panax ginseng. Next base: position 82,645,229 of record CM035139.1, on the reverse strand, counting down.
GTACGGGAAAGCTATCCTGAGACAAGCTTTTTTTATATCCCTATAATCCACGCAAACTCGCACCTTCCCTCCCGGTTTAGACATGGGGACTATGTTGGATAGCCACTCAAGGTATGTTGACATCATGATGATGTCGGCTTGAAATTGTTTCACAATTTCTTCTTTGACTTTTAAACTCCACTCAGGTTTTAATCGCTTGAGTTTCTGCCTGACTGACTAGAATCCCTCTTTGATGGGAAGGCATTGAATGACGATGTCAGTGGACAAACCGACCATGTCTTCATGAGACCATGAAAACACATCCTAGAATTGGGTCAATAGAGTAACCATGTCATTCCTTTAGTTTAGAGTGAGGTCCGTACCAATCTGGATTTATTTGGGGTTTTCTGAGGTCCCAAGGTTAAAAGAGGTGGTTTGGTCAAGATTTGGCTTGGGTTTGTCTTCGACCCATTCTTTGATCTCTTAAGGTATCTCATAGTCCTCTTGTTCAATCTTCATCAAGTATGAGTCCAACTTTACATTAAAGTTACAGTTCTTGTGAAGAATATGCACCTCATCAGCAAGTTTAAGCACATCTAACTATAGAGTCCTGAAACAAAATGCTTTCACTTAATATATAAATCTGTTCAATCATACAAAGTGTTAGCATGTAATGATAAAAACAACTGCTAATATTGTACAACAAAAGTAAGCAGCTATTGCTATCTACAAGGTAGAGGGAGTTTCTTTCCGTTTTACCCTTGTCGGAAAATGCAAGGAGTGTTGCTCTAATTACCAAGGTTGAAGTCCTGGTGGACAGGAATGATGAAGGAGCTTTTATCGTCCTCCTTCTTCTTAATGATGACCATAATGTCTGGACAATCATCATCTGGGATGTTTCTATTCATTCCCTCTGTATGGATGAGGACGCATATGTTTGACAGATGTCTAACAATCTCTTATTTGAGCCTTCGATTCCTTTCTTCCACCTCTGGTTTGGAATCAAGACTTCCTTTCCTTTGAACGGTATCAGCTTAGGAAACAACATAGCTACCACAGGGGCAGGGACCTTTAATAAAGGTCGTACCGGATTATCACCTGTAGGTTTAGGCAAACGCTTTGTAGAAGAAGGAACCGGTTTGTGCTTGTGAGGGTTCCTATGACTGGTCCCAGGAGAATAGCCTAGTCCGACTATCCCTGTCTGATTGGGAACTTGAACTGGGCATTTGATGCCCTGATGATCCTTTCCTAAACCCTGTTCAGGTTAAAAACCAAAGGATATCATCTCTTGACTTGCCGATATTAACTCGGTAGAAACTCTGGGTATTAGAGGTGGTGCCCTAATGGGTTGATAGTGAGTGTTACTCACTTCAAGGGCTTGGAAGCTAACAGGCTCAACTTCTGCATTAAAACTGATGACTGGTATATCACCTTGAACAGGACCCTCTGGTTCAACATTGACAGTGACCAGATCACTATTGATGATATATTTAAGTTGTTGATGAAGGGTGGACAGAACGACTCCTGCCATATGAATCCATGGTCTTCCCAAAAGTAAATCGTATCCTGTAGTGATCTTAAGCACTTGGAATGATATGTAGAATGTATGTGGCCCGATTTCCACGGACAATTCAATCTCTCCGACAGCATTTCATCGAGATCCATCAAAGGCTTTGATGATTGTATGGCTGCTTCGAATCCTATTGTGATTGACGTTCATTTTCTCCAATGTGGAATAGGGACAAATGTTTAAGGATGATCCCTCATTTATGAGTACTCCTCCAACCACATATTCGGAGGACATAACCGCTATGTACAACAGTTTGCAATAACCCATCCCTTCGGGAGGTATGTCATCATCGGTGAAGGATATCACGTTACTGTTGAAGATGTGATCAACCAGATGATGGAACTTTTCAACATCCACTGTCTTTGGCAAGTGGGCTTCTTTTAATACTTTCAGTAAGACCCTTCGGTGATCTTCTGAAGAGAAAGCCAAGTATAGAATAGAAATATGTTGTGGAGCTTCCTTCAAGCTTAGAACCACCTTGGCTTCATTGTATCCCATAGTACGGAGGAATTCTTCAATCTTCCCCATGGGCACTTTCCCCTTAGATTTGATGATAGGCTTCATCACCTGTTGGGGAAGATACAATGGATTTTCTTTCGACACTCACTATAAGAAAAAGGTTTATCAGCGATCGCCTATCACCTCACGCGTGTCACGATAGTCGTCCGCACAAATTCAGTTCTTTGGGATGCACATCAATGACCACAATTAGCTTACAAACATATCTCATGATCGATATAAGCGGCCAAAAATTACAAATTAATTCATAAGTTCGAAATCAACATGGTCTAGGGCTATGCGGTCCGTATGCGATTAGGGTTACCCGTATGGGCGTGGTGATAACAGCGATGGCGGCGGTGGCTGACGGCGGTGACAATGGCGACTAATTCTTCTCCTTCTTCTCTTCCCCCCTTTCTCCTCTTCTCTCTCCGCTCCTCTTTTTTTTTTCTTCCATGTGTCTTTCGCGAATGAATGATAATCGGTTAGATTAAGTTTGATCAACACCGCGACGCGGTCATTTGATATCAAGTAATCGCAAAGAATCATCGCTACCAACATTTCCCCGCCAAATTTTGGAGGTAAAATTGTGCTAGCGACCACTTAGCGATCGCATGTGGTCGCCGATATTGAATAGCATTTGGATATAATTACTACGCATATAAGGCGATTATTATCGATATCGCCGACCGCATATGCGGTCACTGATATTATTGGTCGCTGATAGACCTTTTTCTTGTAGTGACTGCAACAGTTGTATTTGATGTCGATCCTTAGGCCTCTCCATAGTTCCATGACACTTTCTGTAAATTGATGACAGGATACTATGGCATGAACGACAATATGATTGGCTTTGGTACAACCACTTTCAAAGGGGTTTCAATGTCTTTGAGCTGAATTAGTTGAATTATAAGTGGTGTGGTAGCCAAGTCTCCCTCAATGGATATAACTACTACAACTTCCTTCCATCCTGGAGGAAATATGTTCCCACAGTCGGATGATACAACGTTATTGTTTGCCATTTGCAGGTCACCGATGTCAATCATGTTTTGAATAAGATGGCGGAGTGCCTAGCATTCCTCAGTGTCGTGATCGCGAGAGTGGGAGTGGTATTGACATACTCCATTATCATCAAACCGCTTTGAGCTTGGGTTGACTGGAGGTAGCAGTGCTATGATTTTTCCCTCATTAATCTGCATCTGTAATATCTCTTCCATCGGTTGGCCCAAATAGGTGAATTCCCTTTTATTGTTGAAGTCCCGACGGGCTTTAGCTTTTGCTTTTCTAGCAATCTTTTCCTCCAATGTTTCACTTTCCTGAATAAGTGGTGGAGGATTTGTAATAAAAGGAAGGAGGCTAGCATGCTCCTGACTGAATAATTGGCGTGTGACTTGGTGTTGATGAATCACCAGTTCTGCCAATTAATTGACTTGTTCGCCAAGAGACTTTAATTCATGTTCCACCATGAATTAGAATTGTGAATAATCCCATCTTTCAGAATTATCTTTGTTGACTTTGGATACACCACCCACATTTTTGAAGTATTTGGAACTTTTTGCGTCGCCCCAATTGATCATGTTAACCTCCTCTTCCTTGTGTTGAGGGAGAGGGTTGTCTTGAACGTGAGGTTGGTCGGGCTTGGTCACCACAATCTCACCATTGTCAATTAAATCCCGGATCTTATGCTTAAGGGCCCAACAATCTTGAGTGTCATGGCCTGGAGCTCCAGAATGGTATGCACACTTCTTGCTTGCATTAAAATCTTTTCCACTAGAGTCGGCTGGTGGAAGGAAATGAGTAATTTTCTTCTGAGGTGTCAGAAGTTTGAGAATGTTTTCGAGTGAATTCCCTAAGGGTGTGAACACTCAAGTACGTCTGACTTCTACACTTTTTGGTAATGGAGGGTTTGAAGACTGTACTTGAAAAGGGGAGTAGTTTCTCCTTTGAATAGGTAAGTTTTGATTGCCTTTTTGTCATTGCAGTATCAAGGAGACATCATCTTCTTTCTTCTTATGGACCCTCCGAGGGTTGTTTCCATAACTACCAGAATGGATGTGTTCAGCTAAAGCTTTTAGAGCGGCAAGGTCTTGAATCTTCCCTAATTTCAATCTCATTTCAGCCATTTCTCTATGTTTGATCATTTCAGAGAATGGCTTGCCTATGCCAGCTAAGACCCTCTCATAAAAGGGAGCTTCTTGAATGTCTATGAAGGTCATCACCATTTTAGACTCAGTCATAGATGGAATAACTTAAGTAGCCAGGCGCCTCCATCTTTAGACATACTCTCTGAATGACTCATTGACTTGTTTCTTGACCTTGGTAATTTGATATCGGTCTGGAGCCATCTGAGTTTGAAAGCTGTATTGACTGAGGAAAGCATGGGCTAACTCCTCCCATATATGGATTTTGGAGTTATCCAATCTGGTGTACCATGCTCTGGCTTATCCAGTCAGACTTTTCTGAAATAGCTGCATTCTGAGCTTTTCATTCTCGGCATAGGATCCGAGCTCTCCAATGAATACTTTTAAATGGGTATAAGGATCTCCCAATCCATCATATTTCTCAAAATTGAGAGTCTTGAATTTTTCCAGATAATGAACACTGGGGAAGATACAAAGGTCTGAATATGAAACACTCCCGTGTTCTCCAATCCCTTTGATGGACCGAATGGTCTCTTCCATTTGCAGAACTTTCTTCCTAATATCACCAGTGTCTTGATCTTCTTTAAGATGGGTGATTTTAGGGGTTTTGTTGGTCTTATCAGACTGAGACTCAGGTGCTAGAACTTCTTTGTCTGGACCCTGGGTTCCTCTATGTGCAGAGAGTTCTGTGTGGATGGGTATTTGTGGACCCTGAGTTGACTTTTGTAATTCTTTGAGCAGAACAACCAACTCTATAATTTGATTTCTTAATCATTCTAACTCCTCGCGAGAGACAGAAGTAGGATTAGGCTAGCCTGATGTAGCCATGTTTGGCTATAGGCTTACTACCTTTTTGGACTTTGAACGGGTAACTGGACCAATTGCTTCCCTACAAAAAGACTTATGTAGTTTAGTCTTAGGGAAATGTGGCAATGTTACATGTTATGTGATGTGTCCATTTTTAGGGGTGTTATCTTGCAAAACGGATGCCAGTTGTTTTAAAGACAGGATAGCATGATAGATTTTGATAAAAAAGGGAATGTATGTTCATATGTTCCTTTATATTTTCTAATACATTGAGATTGACATGGAAATGAAATTACAAGTAATTGAAATGGGAAGGTATGAAGAGACTTCCCTCTACGTTTGGTTTATTAGAGGCTGACCTATCTTAGGCTACTCTCGTGGCTTTTTGGCATGAAGGTTCCCAGATCATCGCAATTTACTCGATGAGAAGTTAATCCGGTCTTTCAACTGGAGTGAATCTGGGTGGTGCCTTTCCTGAGACTCATTGGAATTAGTCTCCCTACGAGTCCAGTAATCAAACACCGATGGGATAGCCTCCTGGTGGAGGGACCACACAACATACATTCACATACATCGTGTCTCATCGTATGGAAATAATGACATGTGTGAAGCACTAATATCACATACAGATATGGTGTGAAGCACTAAGTACAGTAAGTAAATGCATTAGTACACATTCATTCAAATATAAATGCACCATCCACACACAAGCAGATAAAAGTTTTGAAAAGTTTTAAATAGCAGCTTAAGCCCTCTTACTGGATGTTCCCAGTAGAGTCTCCACCTGTTGACGACGGGATTTTTATTTGTCCCTTTCAATTTTTGTCTTTTGGTGTTCTCATGTTAGGTGAGATTTGTTTGAAAAAACAAGTTTGAAAAGCTCCGACATGTATATGTCGACGATTTGACTGTAAGAGTCGCCAGTTAGTATTTTTAAATAGTTGCACCAACTCAAACGAAAAATGGTTTGCACATAGACCTAGTGGTGTGACACTATTTAACTGATCTGCAAAATCAAAATTCGTTAGGGTCCAGGGGCTTAATAATACGGAGGAAAGGTGTTAGGCACCCCCCAACAGCCGTGATAACACGGTTACCGCCACTTTCCAATTTAAAATTTTATCTGAATGTGTGTGTATAGGTCTATGTGCAGTTGTCTGGAAGTAGCGTTATGCCTCATTTAAACCTATATACAAAGGGTTTGAATTTTATATAAAAGTTCAATTTTGACGAGATACATCAATGATGTTTTGTAAAATAGGTTTTTCAAACCCTTATGCTCAATAGTAATTGATGCCTTTGATACTTCCATTTTATTATGTGTTTGGCTGGATTTCTTTTATTATTTTTGAGATGCGAAGCATCTTCGAGAAAATAAGATACATAGCAGTGTTGAATTCCTTGTGGGCATGAGAGCCATCTAAGGAAATTCAGACACCATGAATAATTTACAAGCTAACTTCAGCTGAAAATGTCCATCACGAGAATTGAATCTAGATTCAGGACCTGAATCTGTGATCACACGACAAAGAAATATGTATAAAAGCTAGAAAACAAACTAGATTTGAGTAAATCTGAGCTTTCCAGCTTCAACGGTTCCAGTTTAGTCACCATGAATAGGTTAAAGTGAGAAATAGCCAGATTTAGGCAAATCTAACCCGCAGGTTGATAAACAGTTATATATATAAAAGCAGTAAATATATATATATATGAACAATCAACTGCCAGGAAGTGAACTCCAGGCAGGACATAAAATGTAAGTATATATATGTATTGTCGACGTCGGGATTTTGGGAGTGTCCCTTTTCATTACTTGTTCTTTGGTGTTCTCATGTTAATGTGAGATTTGTTTGAAAAAATAAGTAAAAAAGGTCCGACATGTATAATGTCGACGATTTGACTTTAAGAGTCGCCAGTTGGTGTATTTAACTGGTTGTACCAACGCAACCGAAAAGGTTTGCACATTGACCCAGTGATTTGACACTGCTAGACGGGTCTATGAAACCGAGATTCATTTTGGGTCCGGGGGCTTGACTATGCGAAGGGAAGGTGTTAGGCACCCCCCGACATCCGTGTTACCACGGTGACCGCCACTTTTCAAAGAAACTGTTATATGAATGTGTGTGTGTGTGTGTGTGTGTGGATCAATGTGCAATTATTTGGAAGTAGTGTTGTACCTCGTTCGCACCTACATACATAGGGTTTGAATTTATAGAAAAATTCAGTTTTAATAAAGATATAGCAATAAAGTTTTGTAAAAGAGGTTTTTCAAACCCTGTGCTCAATAGTAATTGAGGCCTTTGATACTTCCATTTTATTATTAAATGTTCTATTGTTTGCTTTTATTTTTCTAGATGCTAAGCATTCTCAAGAAAATAATATCAAAGAGCGTCAACTCCTCATGCGGGCATGACAGCCATCCAAGGAAATTCAGACACTGTAAAATAATGTACAAGCTGCTTACAGCTGAAAAATGTCCATCATGGGAACCGAATCTAGATTCAGTAGACTGAATCAGTGATCACATGATTCCTAGGCTCACATGATAATCGCAAGTTGTATGGAAAGAAGTAAGCGAGTTATATATATAAAGTCAGAAATATATATATATACAGAGACATGATCAACCACCACGTAAGCAACTCCATGGGGATCAAAAATGTAAATATATAAAAGTGGTAAATATATATATGGATATGATCAACCACCACGTAAGTAAACTCTGTGGGACGAAATGTAAATAAAGTCAGAAGCGATCAACCGCCACGGCGAAGTAAACTCTAGCAGACAAAATGAAAATAAAGTCAGTAAAAGCGATCAATCGCCACAAGTAAACTCCAAGCAGATTTAAATATAAATATATATATATATATACATATACATATAAAAGCGAAACGCACTTGGATGTAAATCAAGGCTCATCTGATATGTCCGACAACAATTATATATGTAAGTATATATATATATATATAAAGGTAAATGTCTTGATATAAAATCCAGCTCATCGACATGTCTGATAAATAGCTTATATATATAACTATATATATAAAGCAAAAACGCCCGGATATAAGTCTAGGCTCATCGAAAAGAGTCTCACCACAATTTATATATATATATATATATATATATATATATATAAATATATATATATATATATATATATATATAAAAAGCAAGTAAACGCTCCAGATATAAGTTCAGCTCAATCGAGGCATAACTCGATAATGTTGCAGTCCATATATAGAATATATACATATATATAAGTATATATATACAGACAGTAAATGAAACCACGCACTAAAGTCCGCAAAGCGCACACAACACGACTCTCAATGTGTATAACAAAGTGTGTGCTAATATGAGAAGAAGGCTTTATATAATGTGAGAAGGCTTACAAGTACGCCAATGTAGACTTCTATGACTTTAAATGGATAAACACTCGGCTCCATTGGATAAAAGATAGCTATATGCGAGCTAACAAGTGTTTAAAGATGAGGAAACACTCAAAAGATGTGTATACAGAGTAAAATGGATAGGGCTTCCTCGCCTTTTCCTCTCCTTCTCTCCCCCGAATGGCTAACCCTAAGGTCTATATTTATAGACTGATGGTCATTAAGTGTACTGCGGCGACCTCGATACACTACGATCGGTCATGGTGCATCCGCCCCCTCAGTCCCATCTTGTCAAGAAATCGTGCACTCGTGTAATGTAATATCCGCTCGAACTTGCAGAACTTCAATCCGAGCATCCGAACGAGGTGTACAAGACCATCTTCAGACTAATTTTGTCGAGAGTTACGCAATGACATGGGATTTGCCCTTTTTGATCCCAGGAAGATGGGTTCATTACCGAAATAGCATTCCCGGGTTCCCGTCAGGCAATCCGGTGAGCTGTTTCGCGTAGTTTTCACTCCGAAGTTAAGATATGAGTCTTGTGGGACTAATTTTGAATCAATTTGAGTTGACATGAGTGTATTTGATTTGAAGTGAAGTTGAGTTGGAAAAATGACCATTTTGCCCCTCCTGGGGTTATCTCCGATTTTCGCACAGTTGTAGCGGGTTTTTCCCAGGGTTAACTCTGAGATGGTCATGTTGTTGACTCTGAATGTACTCATGGTTATCTCTGAGGTTGGGATTGATGTTGTGGTCCTCCAGGATTACCTCTGGAGTGTGAAAAAGACACTTTTGCCCTCCTGCACAGTTAGTAACAGGAAAAGAAAATTTTGAGTGTCTACAGATGCCCCTCTTTATCATGTTCATGTAATGCAATGGAATGGACATGATAAAGATTAGTAGAAAATTGAAACATGACAATGTATTTTTAATGATGCAGATCGCAATGTAATGAATGTGATGATGAATGTTTAAAATGTTTTCGCAAATCGCACATCGTATTTTGCACTTCGCATTTCACTTTTCGTATTTGGCCAATCGCACTTCGCAACTCGCACATCGCATTTCGTATATCGCAAATTGCAAATCGCAATGTAATGAATGTTATGATGCATGTTTAAAATGTTTTCGTAATTCGCTTTACCTTTACCGGGGATTGCTGATGCCTATACTGGTGTTGACTACAATGGCTTGGCATTTTTTCGGTGTTGCTAATACCTGTTTGATGAAGAGAAATTGAGATGTCGCCAATGCATACGCTGGTAGTTTACAATGGTGCCTACCCTAATGGTAGTTTGATAACAGATCCTACCCTGTTGGTAGTTAACATCGCCCAACTATTTTGGTTCCCACTCGAATGGTAGTATACAAAGCTTTCATTGTTGGACTGTCTTAATGTTGCACTGAATTGATACCAATGGTTTTGAATACCGGATCTCCCGATACCTTTGCTGAAGTAAGATTCAAAGGTTTGCTTCACCAGACTCTACCTGATGTGACGCTTGATAGAGATGTATATTGATGTAGCGCATTTGCACACGTGCAGATCACGCAGGATGTGATGATCTAGATTTTCTTAGGAGCCTATTGTCCAAGATTGATGCAGATTATAATTTGTATGGAGTAGAATTTTTTTTCTCACCTTTTTTTGAGGTGATTTGGAGTTTCCTTTCGCTGTTGGGTGCTTGTGCCCCATTTCCTTGAACATTTGATTTGCAACCCGGCTGAACTGATGACTTGAATGTCGCTGATATCCCTAGAGGGTGCCGTCTGTACTTTCGCTGTCGAACTTTGAACTTTAGTGTAGAGGCCTCAGCTTATGAGGATTTGGCGCAAATTGATGGTGTAGATTTCATTCGCTAGACCCTTTGTCATTGGGCTTTTGCTCTTAAGTTAAGAACTTTGTTGAGAATTTTCCCCTTCGTTTGTAGGGGGCAAGCTAATGTCGCCATGATTTCTTTCAGGAGTTTTCCTTCTTTTGATGAGAGGTTTGATCCCGCCTTAAAATCCTTTGCTTTCCTAGAATCGGAAAATGCCCCAGTTCTTTCGCATACTGATGTCGGGGATTTATACAAGAAACTCTCTTTGTTGATGAAGTCACAAGTGAATAATATCCAAATCGCTAATGAGCTGATGTGAAGGAAGCTTTGATGATGATAGACCATGCTGATGGTGTTGACTGGTGCATTTTCCTCCTTAGGATGGTTGATAAATGCCCTAGTGTTGAGTTGTCACTGTTTTCGAGATTGCCCCAATCTTGTTGTAAGGGTCCCAATATTAGGTTATCGCCGATTTTGAAATTGCCCTAGCCTTGCTTGTTGTCTGGGATAGTTGCTTTGACAGATGGGCTGATAAGATACCGAGATTACAACAGGCTTTTACCTCCGTACCAGATGGTGAGCAGGTAATGGATTTAGGCTTGGATGTCTTCAATCATTATTCCTAACTTATTCTCACAATTGGCCTTGATGGTTTTATGAAGACTTGTTTATTGAGGATGTCGGCTCTTTGAAGGTCCTCGCTGCTGGTTGTCTTGGCGTATCGTTGTTTCTTCCTTTCTAGGATTTATGCCAGATTTGATGGAATGATATTGAAGTGTTGTTGGGTCTTCTCAATATGGGTCGCTGACTTGAAGGGTTGTTCTTGAGCGTAGACTTGGGATTTGGATGTTTCTGTTGAGGGTCAGACCGCACCACTGATGGTTGCCTATGTACTCCCGTGAGTGTGGGAGATCAGGTCTGCGTAGTTCCTACTTGACGAGATAAATGGTTTGAGAAGTGTTTGTTTGGGTTTTTGGGTTTTTGTTTGGTTTAACCACACCATAAATGGCTGCCTACGTACTCCCATTGAAGAAGGGAGATTAGGTCTTTCGTAGTTCAGGCTTGATGAGCTGAAACCTGAATGACTTGATTTTTGATGTTTTTGATTTTTTTTCTTTTTTTTATATATATATACATGCATGGAAAATAAAAAGCATACTGCAAAGGAAGTGATACCGTCCCAACATCTTCTGGAACTCGCAACTTTATCCCCTAGATCTACATCTTTTTGGCTAGTTGAGGCTTGACAGTCCAATTGTCAGAGGTTGTGTTGCCTTCAAGGCTCACGACAGAGGTTACTTCTTGGTTTTGAATGTCTTCACTTATGGCCATAACTTGATCGCTTCCTGGTTCAGTACATTCCTCAGGGATGCTTGAGCTGGAGCCATCACAAAAAGGTATGAAATCTTGATTCTTTAATGGGTTGGTTTCCCCGACAACCTCGTTACCTTTTCCTTCATCTGTTCCTTCACACTTTTTCTAGGCTTGAGAGGATTCGATCATGAAATCTCCCTCGAACTGCTGTCGCATTTCTTGCAAGGAACTTTCCTTTTTTGCTTTTTCTTCCTTGTAAAGGATCGATGTTCTCCGCATCATCAAGGTTATAAGATCTCGGACCGGTTTGTCATCTTTGGACCACAGGATGTTGGAGGTTGGCGGAGGAATCTCCTTTGGGGATTCTCTTGTCTCCTCTGTCATTTCCTTCATTAGGATCATTCCATCTTGGGTTCTGCCAGGATCATCGCTCATAGCCTTCACCTCATTTGAGCTGTCTGTCTCAAGTGGACATCTTAAGCTTTTTATTTCCTTTTTGCCTTTTTTGGTCATGGGAAATTCTATTTCCAGCTCCCCACTTTCAATTAGATCCTGGATTTTATGTCGCAAAGACCAGCATTCCTTAGTCGTATGTCCAAGTTAGTTAGAATGGTAGAGACATATCTTGGTGGAATCATAACTCTTTATCTTGGGATTTATAGGAGGCAGCAACTTAGTAATCCTTCCTTCACTTATCAGAAAGTATAGCATTTCTTCATTGGATTTGCTTAGAGGGGTGAATTTTTGGACTCTTGTGAAGGTTATTTGATCTTTCTTCTTTGAGAATTCGCATTCCTCCGACCGATTTTTCCGTTAGAGAGATCTTCTAGCAATTTTATCATTCCCATTTTCTTGGCCTTCTGATAGTTGAGTGAAAAACTGCCTCGTATCCTGATGTTGGCGCACTATTAGCTTAGCTAACAGATTGACTTGATTCTGGATTGTCTCTAACTTTTGCATCACTATCATACCCTCCTCCGAGTTTTCCCACTTCAGGACATTTGATCTGTACCTTTAGGGGTATTCTTCTATCTTACGAATTGGATACCTTTTTGCGCTTTCTGACCCGATCATGTTTACTTCCCTCGTATCATGCTGCAATGGAAGGTTGGTGTTAACATTCTATTGATCAGGTTGTTGGACCACAATACTGCCACTTTCAATTAGATTTTGAATTTTATGCTTTAAGGACCAATAATCTTCCATGCGTGTCACGGAGACCACGAGTGGTAAGCACATTTTGGCTTGGATTGTATCTTTTTGCTCCTCGGTTCGGGAGGTGGAGCCGGCCTTCGATAATTTGCTTATGATCCATCAATAACGCCAAAACATTTTCAAGAGAATCGCTTTAAGGGAGTGAACACCGATTTTTACGTTTCCTCTCAAATTTTCTTTTCCTATCTGGTATTGGTTGAACGCAACTGTTGTTGAGATGGCGGATTGTCTTGCATTTTCCGAATGGGGGATCAGAGGTTGGTCTCTAACTTGCCCCTATACAACAAGGATACATCTTCATTGCCTTTATCGCATTTACACCCTTGGGATCGCTCGCATACTTTCCAAAGATATGTATATGCTTAGCGATCGCTTTCAAGGCAAATGAAGTCTTTAATCTTGCACCGCCTTGTGCCCATCTCTACCATTTAAATGCGTGTTTGATCATTTTCGAGAACGGATTTCCTATGCCTCGCTAGGATTCTCTCGTAGTACGGAGCCTCTTGGATATCAATAAACGTCATTACCATCTCGAACCATCATTGATGGAATGACTTGCGCTGCTAGATGTCTCCACCTTTGGGCATATTCTCAGAAAGATTCAGTACTTTTCTTTTTGACTTTAGTCACTTGGTATCGATCAGGTGCCATTTGTGACTGAAAACTATACTGATTTAGAAAGGCGTCGGCTAATTCTTCCCAGTTGTGGATTTTGGCATTGTCAAGTCGGGCATACCAGACTTTAGCCTCTCCAGTGAGACTCTTTTGGAAAAGCTGCATTCTGAGGCTTTCATCTTCAGCATAAGATCCCAGTTCGCCAATGTACACTTTCAGGTGCGTATAGGGATCACCTTCCCCATTGTACTTTTCAAACTCTAGGACTTTGAATTTGGCAGGATAGCGAGCCCCGGGGAATATGCAGAGATCTGAATAGGTGATACTCCCATAATTTCCAGTCCCTTTGATTGACTGGATGGTCTCCTCCATTTGTTGGACTTTCTTTCTTAGATCCCCAGTTTCTCGATCATCCCTGAGATTTGTGATTTCTTTATTGGAATGAGGTTTAGGTATCTAGGTTTCTATCTTTTTACCAATACCCTGACTGCCCCTTGGTATGAATGACTCGGATTGAGTACGCATTGTTTGGCCCTGGGTTCCTCCATGTGCAGGGGATTCTGTGTGGATGGGTATTTGTGGACCCTGAGTAGATTGGTGTAATTCTTTGAACATAACAACCAACTCTGTAATTTGATAGCTTAATATTTTGAATTCCTCGTGAGAGACAGGAGTAGGATCAGGCTGGGCACTTTTATCCATGTCTGACTGTAGGCTTAATGCCTTTTTGGACTTTGAACGGGAAATATAATCAATTGCTTCCCTACAAAAAACTTATGCAGTTTAGTCTTAGGGTAATGTAAATGTTATCATATTATGTCCGTTTTAGGAATATTGTCCTGCAAAATCGGGTGTTAATTAATAACATGTATGCACAAATAATCTTCATATTTTCCATTACATAAAGATGAACATAAAATTACAAGTAAATGTTTTTACAAGTAATTGAAAATGGAGAGCATGAAGAGACTTTCCTCCGCGTTTGGTTTATCAAAGGTTGACCTATCATAGGGTTACTCTCGCGGCTTTTTGTCATGAAGGTTCCCAGATCATCGCAATCTACTTGATGGGAAGTTAATCCGGCCTTTCAACTGGAGCGAATCTGGTGGTGCCTTTCACGAGCCCGATTGGAATTATTCTTCCCTGAGTCTAGTAATCAAACAAGGCAGGATAGCCTCTGGTGGAGGAACCACACAACATACATTCACATACAACGTGTCTCACCGCTTATGCAAAATGATGACATGTAAAAAGCACTAATATCGCATGAGATAAATATAGTATAGTCACGATAAGTAAAAATGCATTCGTATACATTCATCATAAATGTAAATGAAACATTCACACACAAGCATATAACAGCTTTTAAAAGCTTGTAATAATGCGGCATAAGCCCTCTTCTTTGAGTCCCAAAGTGATCGCCACTTTTGTCGACGTCCGGGATTTTGGTGTGTCCTTTTCACCGTTACTTGTTCTTTGGTATTCTCATGTTAATGTGAGATTTGTTTAAAAAATAAGTGAAAAAGGTCCGAGCATGTATAATGTCGACGATTTAACTTTAAGAGTCGCCAGATTGGTGTATTTAATCGGCCGCACTAACGAATCGAAAAGGTTTGCACATTGACCCGGTGATTTGGCACTACTAGACGGGTCTATGAAACCGAGATTCATTTTGGGTCCGGGGGCTTGATTATGCGAAGGGAAGGTGTTAGGCACCCCCCGACATCCGTGTTACTACGGTGACCGCCACTTTTCAAAGAAACTGTTATATGAATGTGTGTGTGTGTGTGTGTGTGGATCAATGTGCAATTATTTGGAAGTAGTGTTGTACCTCGTTCGCACCTACATACATAGGGTTTGAATTTATAGAAAAATTCAGTTTTAAACAAGATATAGCAATGACGTTTTGTAAAAGAGGTTTTTCAAACCCTGTGCTCAATAAGAATTTGAGGCCTTTGATACTTCCATTTTATTATTAAATGTTAGGACATTTGCTTTTATTTTTAGATGCGAAGCATTCTCAAAAATAATATCTGAAGATCTTAGAACTCCTCACGGGGCAAACATGATGACCATCCAAGGAAATTCGAACATTTGTAAAATAATGTACAAGTCGCTTGGTGAAAAATGTCCATCATGGAAATCCGAATCTAGATTCATGAGTGAATTTGTGATCACATGATTCCTAGGCTCACATGATAATCGCAATTTGTATGGAAAGCGATGGCGATTATATATATAAAAGTCAAATATATATATACTGACATGATCAACCACCACGAAAGCAACTCCATGGGGATCGGAAATGTAAATATATAAAAGCGGTAAATATATATAAATAGACATGATCAACCACCACGAAGTAAACTCTAGGTGGGACAAAATGTAAATAAAGCTATAAAAGCGATCAATCGCCACTTAAGTAAACTCGAGCGAGATAAAATGTAAATAAATCTATAAAAGCGATCAACATCACGAAGTAAACTCCGAGCGAGGATGACATGTAAATATATATATATATATATATATATATATATATATATATATATATATAAAAGCAGCAAACGCACCGGATGTAAATCCAGGCTCATCGGATATGTCCGACAACAATTATATATATATATATATAAGTAGGTAAATGCTCCGGATATAAAATCCAGGCTCATTAGATATGTCTGACAATAATTATATATATAAGTATATATATATATAAGCAAAGAAACGCTCCAGACATAAGTCTAGGCTCATCAGACAGAGTCTGACCACAATTTATATATATATAAGTATATATATATATAAGTAAGTAAACGCTCCAGATATAAGTCTAGGCTCAATCGAGGCATAACTCGATAATGTTAGTCCATATATAGAATATATACATATATATAAGTATATATATACAGACAGAAATGAAAATCACGGACCGAAGTCCGGGCAAACGCACACAACACGACTCTCAATGTGTATAACAGTGTGTGCTAATATGAGAAGAAGGCTTTATATAATGTGAGAAGGCTTACAATGGGCTGCCAATGTAGACTTCTATGACTTTAAATGCATAAACAATCAGCTCCCACCGGATAAAAGATAGCTATATGTGAGCTAACAAGTGTTTAAAGATGAGGAAACACTCAAAAGATGTGTATACAAAGTAAAATGGACATGGCTTCCTCGCCTTTTCCTCTCCTTCTCTCCCCCAAATGGCTGACCCCAAGGTCTATATTTATAGACTGATGGCCGCAGGTGTACCTGCGGCAGCCTCTGATACACATGCGGCTGGTCATGGTGCATCTGGGCCTCGCGGGTCCCGTCGTCTCGAAGTACGTGCACTTGTGTAATGTAATATCCGCTCGAACTTGCAGAACTTCAATTCGAGCATCCGAATGAGGTGTACAAGACCATCTTTGGACTACTTTTGTCGAGAGTTATGCAATGACATGGGATTTGCCCTTTTTGATTCCAGGAAGATGGGTTCATGACCGAAATAGCATTCCCAGGTTCCCGTCAGGCAATCCGGTGAGCTGTTTCGCATAGTTTTCGCTCCGAAGTTAAGATACGAGTCTTGTGGGACTAATTTTGAATCAATTTGAGTTGACATGAGTGTATTTGATTTGAAGTGAAGTTGAGTTGACAAAATAACCATTTTGCCCCTCCTGGGGTTATCTCCGGTTTTTGCATAGTTGTAGCAGGTTTTTCCCAGGGTTAACTTTGAGATGGTCATGTTGTTGACTCTGAATGTACTCAGGGTTATCTCTGAGGTTGGGATTGATGTTGTGGTCCTCCAGGATTACCTCTGGAGTGTGAAAAAGACACTTTTGCCCTCCTGCACAGTTAGTAACAGGAAAAGAAAATTTCGAGTGTCTACATATATATGTGTGTGTGTGTATATATGTATATATATATACATATATATATACACACACACACACACACACACATATATATATATATATATAAACAGTAAATGGCCACAAAGTGATCTCCAGGCCTGACTGAAATGTAAATATATATATAAGTATTTATATATATATATATAAGTATATATATATATAAGCAATAAAAGCCACGGATCGACGATCCGGGCATACACACACAACATGACTCTGAACGTGAATTGATATGTGTGAATGAAATTGAGAAAAAGCTTAAAAATCTATTATATCTTACAGTGGGTAGCCAAAGAAGACTTCAGATAGCTTCCGATGAATGAATACTCGATTTCCACCGGTTATATTTTTCAATATGTAGCAAAACACGAGCTCACAAGTGTTTGGAAAAAGAAAGCACTCAATTTAAAGTGTGTACGGAGTAAAATGGATAAGGCTTCGAGGCACCCTGATCTCGAAGTACATGCACGCATGCAACGCATTGTCCACTTGAACCTTCATAACTTTCAATCTGGGCATCCGATTGAGGCGTATAATACATTTCTGTATTGTTGTTGTTAAGAGCTACACAATGACATGGGATAAGAGGTTGTACGAAGTCGGGAAGATGGGTCCATGACTAGATCTTCAAGTCTTCAAATTCTATCCGGTGTGCTGTCTTGTGTAATAGTCACTCGAGATTTTGAGTTATGCTTCTTGTGGGACACTTCTGTGTAGAATATGGTATGAAATGATGTTGAGACGACGTAAATGTAGCATCGAGGTGGTAAAATGATGATTTTACCCTTTACTAGGGTTATCTCTGGCTCTGGGCTGATTTAGAAGTTGTTGCTCAGGGTTATCTCTGAGATTGGGCTGCTGTGAGTACTGAATGTCCTCAGGGTTATCTCTGAGGTCTGCCTAACCTCTCGGGGTTATCTCCGAGGTTGGAATTGAGTGCCTTGGAGTTATCTCCTAGGTTGAAACTGACTACTCCGGGGTTATCTCCGGAACAGAAATTGCATCCCTCGGGGTTGTCTCCGAGGTTGGAACTGAATCTCCTAGGGTTGTCTCTGGGATTGGAACTAAGTGTCTCGGGGTTGTCTCCGAGATGGAAAACTGAGTATCCCGGGGTTATTTCCGGGATTGAACTGATTTGACTTCTAGAGTTATCTCTGGAAGACATTTTTGCCCTCCTGCAAGGTTAGTAACAGTAATACAAAATTTTGAGTGTCTACAATTAATGTTGAAATCTATATTATCTGGAAAGTCATTGTGCTAAGGAGGCTTATCCTTATTGTAAAATAAATATTATTTATTTAAATAAATTAATAATTTAATTTATTTATTTAAATAAGATTAGAATTCTTCTAATTAATTTATTCATAACCGGTTTAATATGGAGAACCTAAAAAGTCACACCATAAAAGGAAGAATATTTATTTAAGAAGTAAATGACATAATCATAATAATAAGTTATGTGTATTTAATTTAATCTATGGTGGTAGAATAAATTAAATAGCTTAATATTTATTATTTAATATTTTAGAAATAATAAATATAAATTAATAAGAGGAGTCTTATTATTATTATTATTATTATTAAGTTATTTCCTAAAGAGGTTTGGGAATTATTTAATAAAGGTACTCACAATTATTTCTAATCGGATTAGGAGCCTAATTAATTAAAGGAGTTTAATTAATTAAAACAAAACCCTATTCTAAATGGTTTAGGAGGGTTGCCTACATCTATAAATAAGAAGGTCTTATTATGGATTAAGAACACGCACTTTATTCCAAGAGTTGGGATAGTACACATAATTTTATAGAGATAGAACTAGGGTTTTGTCAAACACCCATCTTATTGAATTTTTGTTCTTCCTTGGTAGATCACTTATAGAGGCTAAACATTTGGGTGGCTAACATTGATCAAAGAAAGGAATCAAACCTGGTGGATTCAAGTTGAACGTGATAAAAAGATTTGGAGTTGAACTCGTACCTGGGGAAGCAAGTTTCTACAAGGGTATGAATCGTATTCTTCATCTCTTTCGTTTCATTAATAATTGCGCATAAAGTATGATTCGGGTATATGGTTTGTAAAATTTTGAAACTCTAATTTTTCACGCTTTTACTCTATGGATATTAAAAACCTGAAAGTTAAACACCTTGAGACAAATTTTGCGATCTCTCTCTTCATATTGCTCCACCAAAATGTATGTCGAAGATCAAGATACATTTTAGTACTTCCAAGATATATTTCAAACGGTGCGTTGTGTGCCTTCATCATGATTCTATACTTCAATTAAGGTCGTTAGGAACAAAGAATCTAGAGTTGACTCGAAGTATACCTTCCTCGTCGATTCTTGCCTCTAGAACAACATCTTCTTGTACTTCTTCTTTATATTCATCAGCTCTGTGTTTGTCACTTGAACAACTTTAACTTTATCGATTAAAGTCGGTTATACTCGTATATTTTCCATCTTCACGTGGGTCCCTGGAATCTTTAACTCTATCTCCATCTTTTGTAAGTACCAAATGGGCCTTTTTGTTGACAATATCGCACTCGTATCTGCATATGATCTTCTACTCAACGCATCAGCTACCACGTTTGTTTTTTTAAGATGGTATTGGATGGTATGGCCATAACCTTTCAATAGCTCAAGCCAACGTCGTTGTCGCATATTGAGTTCCTTTAGGTGAAGAAATATTTAAAGCTTTTATGATCTGCATAAATCTCCACTTTCTCCCCATACAGGTAGTGTCTCCAGATCTTTAACGCGAAAATGACTGTTGTCAACTCTAGATCATGAGTAGGATAAATTGTGACGCCCCCAAAATAGGTATACATCACCCATCTTGGGTCGTCAAATACATGGTACTGAATACAAATACAAACTTCTTTTATAAAATATGACAACAGCGTAGCTGAGAGTTTTTACACGAATATTTTCTCATAGACAATATCCAAACTCAAATTCAATCCTCATTACATTTATTATCACACTAAGTAGTGAGGACTACTAAAATAACCATCTCAGACCGTCACTCCATTCCCCGACTAGTCCCAGCTACGTTCTCATTTCCTGAAGAGAACAATGAAAGCAAAAGGGTGAGCACAACTAGCCCAGTAAGAAATATTATGACTAAGATAATGCGGAATAAATTATCATTAGCCTTCAACAATTGTTAAACCGATAAAATACAATAAACATCAAGTTTAACTGCAGCGGAACAAGCAATCCATTAGAAGACTCAAGTAGAGCATGATATCTACTATCTTCTATGATTTAAAAACTTTTTCATCCACTTTATCGCTGAGACTCAGCTTAATAAATAAACCACATCATCAAATCATCTCTGCACTACGGGCCAAGGATATTCATATAATCATCAATGGTCATGTTTATACCGAATAATCCCTGGTCATAATCATACTAACAACTGTCCATCAATGCACTACGGGCCAATGATGACTTTTATCACATTACGGGTCATGATTATACCGAATGATCCCTGGTCATAATCATACCAATCAACAGTCCATCTATGCACGTAAGCCAAAGATGACTTTCATCACAATATAAGCATGAGGATAATAACAATGATATAAGTATTAATCAAACGAAATCAAGGATAAATATTAAAGACTTTAAATTTATCCAGAGTTTAAAAATATCCAAATTGTCAACATGATACGGTTTTGTGGAATAAAATTCAAGAATAATATTCATGTATCAAAAATAATTTGGACAGAAAAGAAATATATTTTTCGGGTGAATAGTACCCCATGAATAGTACCCTGTGAATAGTTCTTCGGGAATAGTACTTCGTGAATAGTACCCCGACATGAAAAATGTCCCAAATACCCGAGTGAATAATATTCGAGTTAATAGTATTCGGGTGAATAGTAACCCATGAATAGTAACTCGTGAATAGTACTCCGACATAAAAAGTGCCCCGAATACCCGAGTGAATAATATTCGAGTGAATAGTAACTAGGTGAATAGTAACCCATAAATAGTAACTCATGAATAGTATTTCGGCATGAAAAAATCAATAATTATCAAGAAAGCTCAGAATAATATTTTCATGAAAAGATACTGGATGAAGCGCAAATATCAAGGATATTCTACCAATTTCACATAGTATAAAAGCAATACTTTAACAGAATGAGAGTATAATCAGGAATATGAGATGAAATAATATTACTCACATACTATAGAGTATGGAAAAAAATATTATTCCTTATGAATACTGAACAAAAATAATATCCCTTACCTCAGAAGAAGACTGGATACTAGAATAGTGAAGTAGCAGACTTCTCTTCTTCTTTCTCTCTATAGCTTCTCCCTCTATAACTTCTCTCTCTATAATTGCTCTTGTGAGTCTTAGTGAATTGGTGAGAATGAAAGAAGAATGAGCTTTTATTTATAGGAAAATATAGTTTCGATAATTGCACGTTTTGGGGCTCGAAATATTACAGTATAATACCTTCATCTTTTCCTCTATTTTTAATTTAGTCCTACAAGTATTATCAAACTTGCACCACCTCCCCTAATAGTACATCATGTGAATCAATAGTTCAGTCATGTGAATCAATAGTTCTATATATGTGAAAAAAATAGTTACAATATAGTACCTTCATCTATACCTCTATTTTTAATTTAGTCATGCAAGTATTATCAATCTTGCACCACCTCCCCTAATAGTACATGCATGTGAATCAATAGTACATACATATGAACAAATAGTTATAAGCATGTGAATTAATAACAATTAATTACTCATTTATTCAATTAATTACCCGATTGGTCAATATAACCTTATCGAAATAAATGTCGATTTCCACTAACACTAATAATCCCAACACAATGGAAATATCAATTTCATCTTTAATCAACACGAACTTATTCATCATTAATATTATAACTCACAATATTTAACAACCAGATCATTTCTAGGAAAGAGGGGGTTTTTCGATAAGGATTTCTCCCTATTGGCGTGCAATTAGGTTACCAAACTTCTCCTCGACATAACTTTCTAGACATCGTCAATATTGCAAATAATAATATGAATAACTTTGTCGTCTCAATTATTGATTTAATAATATAAAATATTATGCAGATGATACTGTGACAATAATTGAATCAATAATATGAGAGATATTATGCTGCAATTACTGTAGCAATAATTGAGTATAACTAAGTGACTTCTCATGTAAGCGTCAATAATTAATATCGTGTGCTACTATACAACCACGCGTATTACTGTACTTTTACCACCGAAAAGTTCAACAGTTTAATGGTAAAACTTTCACCGTTATTTTTATAAAAAGATATTTCTGTCGTTTTCTAACTATGACAAAATTTCCGTTATGGGGTCCACTAATGATTGTGCCTTCATACGAATATTCCCTGTTAAAACGAATATTCCCCGACCAATCGAATATTTTATAACAACTTGCTTACTTTACAAAATTTGTAAATATTACCCACAACTATAACATTATATCATATCCACACCATAATATTCAAAAATATATTTTGAAAAAAAATATTATTCATTTATAAAAGTTGGGGTCTTACAACCTCCCCTTCTTATGAAATTTTGTTCTCGAAATTAGGGTACGTACCTGGTATGTTGAAGAGGTGAGGATACCTCGTCAGTTTCTAACTCTTGAGGTATAACCTTTGAGCGTAGAATATGATCCTTCTTATCCAAGATTTTAACAGGTATCTCCTCATACGTTAAATCTTCTGCTATCTCGTCTAGTTCTAATTCAATAATGTGGTTCGGGTCTTCCACATATTTACATAACATCGATACGTGAAAAATGTTATGAACACTACATACTTGGCGATAAGGCGAGTCTATAAGCCACAGTTCCTACTCGATCGAGAATTTCAAATGGACCAATAAAATCGAGGGTTGAGATTTCCTCTATTCGTCGATTATTGATTCTAGAATAACGCCCTCTTGAACCTTCTTCTTCACATTCATCAGCTCTGAGTCTATAGCTTGAGTGGCTTTAGTTTTATCGATTAAATTTGGTTCTAATCATATATTCACTATCTTCACGTAGGTTCCTAGAGTCTTTAACTCTATCTTCATCATTTGTAAGTTATACGAAATGGGTCTTTGTGTTAACATTATCGCACTCGTAAACGCATACAATCTTCTACTCAATGCGTCAGCTACCACGTTCGCTTTTCTAAGATGGTATTGAATGATATTATCGTAATCTTTCAACAGCTCAAGCCAAAGTCTTCTGCGTGAGTTACGTTAGTTCTGAGTAAAGAAATATTTGAGGGTTTTAGAAATGGGTTTTATATTGGAGTCGATACAAAATTTGATTTCACGCTCTTGGGTATACTAGGGAGTCTTCAGGGAATACGTTAGGAAATTTATTAACGATAAAAATATCATTCAAAACTGTGACTCTCATCCAAGACTTGGATAACACGTTATATTGATACCTATCAACTTGCCACCATTGTTCACGGCATCCCCTGCGGAAATTCTGACTTCGGTGCATTCCAAGACTTGGAAGTCACCAGCGAAAGGCTTGGGGAACTTTACTTATGGCTTAATATGACAATGATTGACTTTAGTGGTTTGGTTACTTGAATTGGCATAACAGGTTAGTTAGGAAGGCTAACAACCTTACGAAAATAATCAATTTTAGCATGATGAGTAGTTAACCAATCAATCCCTAAAATCACATCGAATGCAAGTATTTTCAAAAAGATAAGATCGACAGGTAACGTGCGGTTACCGATTTGAATCAAACAAGACATAAACAGTGGATGTAATGAAGGTTTCTCCCAATGGAATTTCAACAGATAAATCAAAGTCTAATTTCTCCAGAGTTTAATTTAAACGTTGAGCGCAAGTAGGAGAAATAAAAGAATGGGTAGAACCGGTATCAAATAAGGTATAGACTTTGCTAGAGTTTATGATTAGCTTACTCGTGATCACCTCATTCGGATTCCTCGCTTTTTGGGAGGTTACGACAAACGCTCTCCCTTGAACTACTGGTTTTGACTTCTCTGGGACGGCCTTTGGTGCCTCCGTCCTAGCTGGACTTATCTTCGCTGCACGACAAAACCGAGCTAGGTGACCTTTTCTTCCACAATTATAACACGCTTTGGACTGCATCGTGTAGTTTAGACTGATGTGTCTCTCCCCTTCGCATTTGTAACATACGACTGGCGGTCGTTCTCCTTCCTTAACAACAGGTGTTGGTGCTGACGTCTTTCCATCATTATTGAATCTCCTTTTCTTGAAATTTTCACTTCTATTATCTTGGCCATGATTACCACTGAAGTGGTTACCATTTCTGGCATGTTAATTCCCTCCATGTTTGTTGTCACCGCTTCGATGACTGCTACCACTGGTATAATCGACTTGCCGGCTACTCTCTCTTGGTTAGGTTGACTCATTATCGCGCTCCAATAACTGAGCCCTATTTACAACATCTGAATATAAACACAGTTTGTGAGAAATGAGGTATTAACGTATTTTAGGTCTCAAACCTCGCAGAAACATTCGCGTCATTCTCTCCTCATTATCAACCAAATGGGATGCGAACCGGGACAACTCAGCAAACTTAGCCTCGTATCGCGACACGGTCATATTGTTTTGCTCCAACTTGATAAACTCCACCTCCTTCATGTGATGAATACTTTCGGGAAAATACTTGTCATTGAATAGCTCTTGGAACTTCTCCCAAAACATTTTGAGTGCGGCAGGTTGAGTACGCTTTACAGATTCCCACCGGTAATTTACCTCTCCTCGCAACATGAAGGTGGCAAAAGGAACCTTTTTCTCCT
Source organism: Panax ginseng (assembly GCA_020205605.1). Lineage (NCBI taxonomy): Eukaryota > Viridiplantae > Streptophyta > Magnoliopsida > Apiales > Araliaceae > Panax > Panax ginseng. Next base: position 82,620,181 of record CM035139.1, on the reverse strand, counting down.
CGGAGCATCCCAAGACTTCGAATATCTTGGTGATATGCCAGATTTCTGACAATTATGCAGGCCAAGAAGTTGTTGAGTCAAGGTTGTGTGGGTTATTTAGCTTACATAGTCGATACTCAGAGGAAGGGGGTAAAACTGGAAGAGATACCAGTGGTTAGGGAATTTGTAGGTGTGTTTCCGGAGGATTTGTCAAGACTGCCGCCTGACCGAGAGATTAAGTTTGTGATCGACTTAGCGCCAGGAACCACTCCGATATCGAAGGCCCCGTACAGGATGGCTCGGGTAGAAATGAAGGAACTGATGGTACACTTGCAAGAGTTGTTGGACAAGAAGTACAATTAGTCGAGTGTGTCACTGTGGGGAGCACCGGTGTTATTCGTGAAGAAAAAGGATGGATCAATGCGTCTTTTCCAAGAATAACACCTTAAATTGATCACCCTTCAATTGATCAAACAAGTCATCTATGCGTCTTCTCGTTAAACAAGAAGAAGGATGGAATAGATTTGAGAAGTATCTATTTTTGAGAAGTATCGAGCACCCTTCAATTGATCAAACAAGTCATCTATGCGTCTTCTCGTTAAACAAAGTCACTATTAAGAATAAATATCCATTGTCAAGAATAGATGACTTGTTTGATCAATTGAAGGGTGCTAGATACTTCTCAAAAATAGATTTGAGAAGTGGGTATCACCAATTGAAAGTAAGAAAGGAGGATGTACCAAAGATAGCATTCAGAACTCGGTATGGACATTATGAGTTTCTGGTGATGTCTTTCGGATTGAAAAATGCCCATGCAGCATTCATGGATTTGATGAACGGGGTGTTTAAACCATTCTTAGATAAGTTTATGGTGGTATTCATTGATGACATCCTAGTGTACTCCAAATCTCAAGAAGAATACGTGGAACATTTACGTTTGACGTTGGAAACACTAAGAAAGGAAAAATTATACGCAAAATTCTCTAAGTGTGAATTCTGACTAGAACGTGTACAATTCCCTTGACATGTGATTGACAAAGATGGGATTTCAGTGGATCCATTAAAAGTTGAAGCCGTAATCAATTGGGAACAACCAAGAACACCCTCGGAGGTGAAGAGTTTCTTAGGACTGGCCGGCTATTATAGACGGCTTATTCAGGATTTTTCCAAGATTGCCACTCCATTAACAAATTTAACAAGGAAAGCTGTAAAATTTGTTTGGACGGAGAAGTGTGAAGAGAGTTTTCAAGACTTGAAAAAGAATTTAAGTGTGGCACCTGTGTTATCATTACCAGATAATACAGAAAACTTTGTGGTGTATAGCGATGCATCACATAAAGGACTAGGGTGTGTGCTTGTGCAGAACGACAAAGTTATTACATATACATCAAGACAACTGAAGGAATATGAGGAAAGATATCTGACTCATGATTTAGAGTTGGCAGCGGTGGTATTTGATTTGAAAATATGGAGACACTATCTCTATGGAGAGAAATGTGAGATATATACAAATCATAAGAGTCTGAAGTATATTTTCACTCAGAAGGACCTGAACATGCGTTAAAGGATATGGATGGAATTAATAAAAGATTATGATTGTGAGATCTTTTATCATCCGGACAAGGCAAATATGGTTGCAGATGCTTTAAGCAGGAAAGGTCGGGAAAAGTTGATGCTGATAACCACTCAGGAGGAGATTATTTCAGCAATGACAAAGCTAGAGTTGGAAATAAAATTTTTGAAAGAATTCGATGAGCGACTATTCCAAATAGAAGCTAGTCCAACTTTGGTGGACAAGATAAAAAATGCTCAACTACAAGATGAAGAATGTGTAAAAATTAAAGAGAAAGTGGTTGAGGGTAGTGAAGTGAAATACAAGATCGATACTGAAGGGTTACTAAGATTCGAGGGAAGAATTTGGGTTCCAGCAGTACCAGATATTAAAGATGAAATCTTGACCAAAGCTCATAACTCAAGATATTCGATTCACCCGGGAAGTACGAAGATGTATCAAGATTTAAGACGACATTTTTGGTGTCCAAACATGAAAAGAGATGTCGCAGAATGTGTTGCAAAATGCTTGACATGTTAAAGAGTCAAGGCCGAGCATCAAAGACCAAGTGGATTACTTCAATCGTTGGACATACCAGAATGGAAGTGGGAATATATCACAATGGATTTTGTGATAGGTCTTCTAACTACTCAGAGAGGATACGATGTGATTTGGGTGATAGTGGACAGACTGACAAAATTAACACACTTTTTTCCAATAAAGATTAGATTCAATCTTGATTAGTTGGCAAAGTTGTACGTTAAAGAGATCATTTCAAGGCATGGAGTTCCAGTGTCAATTGTATCAGATATAGATCCGCGATTCACATCAAACTTCTAGAAGAGACTACAAGAATGCATGGGAACACAGTTGAGAATGAGTATGGCATACCATCCGCAAATAGATGGCCAAAGCGAACGAACAATCCAAACGTTGGAAGATATGCATAGAGCATGCATTATGGATTTCAAAGAGAGCTAGGATGAACATTTACCATTGGTGGAATTCGCCTACAACAACAATTACCACGCAAGCATCGGCATGCCCCCTTACGAAGCATTATACGGCAGGAAGTGCAGAACTCCACTGTGCTGGGATGAAGTCGGTGAATGTCAACTATTAGGACCAGAACTGGTACAACAAACTACTGAGGTTGTTAAACTCATCAGGACAAGATTGGTAGCTTCTCAAGACAGACAGAAGAAGTATGTTGATCAACACAGACAAGATCGTGAATTCAACGTAGGAAATTTCGTGTTCTTAAAAGTTTCTCCTTGGAAGGGTAAAATTTGTTTTGGTAAAAAGGGTAAGCTAAGCATGAGGTTTATTGGACCCTTTGAGGTGCTGTGAAGAGTAGGAGGGGTGGCTTATGAGGTAGCTCTACCTCCAGAGTTGGAACACGTTCATAATGTTTTTCATGTTTTGGTGTTACGCCGTATAAACCCGATTACAAGCATGTGATCGAGTAGAAACCATTACAGTTCGATAAAGACTTGTCTTATGAAGAGGTTCCTATCCAGATAGTTGACAGGAAATAACAAGTGCTCAGGAATAAAGTAATACCTTTCGTGAAGGTAATATGGAGGAACCACAATGTCGAAGAGGCTACGTGGGAACTCGAAGCTGAAATGATGAAGAATTACCCTGAGTTATTTGTTTAATATGTGTCTTCGATTCTGGGGACAGAATCTTTGTAAGGAGGGAAGAATGTGACGAATAATTAGTTTGAGTTATGATTCTGGGGACAAAATCCTTGTAAGGAGGGAAGGATGTAACAATTCAGAATTTTAAATTGTAATTTTAAATATTTATTGAATTATATAAATATTTAATTGGTGTGTTTATTGTTGAATAAATATTTATTTAAGTTGATTTGATTTGATTATTTATTTATTACATAAATAATTAATGAGTGAAGGAAATTAATGATTATGAGATAATATTCTAATTTAATTTAATAATTAAGTTAGAGAGTTGATAGGGATTAAATGGATTATTATAATGTTTTAATTTAATTTGGTAATAAAAATGTGACAATAAACTATGCCATAAATGAGTTATTAAAATAAATTAAAGGAGTTTAATTTAGTTTTGCCAAACAAGGCTTAAAGGTATTAAGTCTTTATTTTAATTAGTGTTTGCCAAATATAGCCTTATGGCTTTTAAATTTTGAATTGTAATTATAATAAATAATATAAATAATATATATTAAATTATGGTAACTGATAATTTAATATTTTCATTAGTAAAACGTCGATTTTAGACGTTGGGTTTGTGCGTTGGCTGAAGTTGTATTTTATTTTACGAGAAAAATATTTGGCTTAAGCCTAAGAAGAGAAAAGAGAAGAAGTTGTCAGAGAATTTACAAAGAAGAACTAGAGAGTTTGAGAGGAGAGAAAAAGTTCTGTGAATTGCAAGCACTTTGTCTTCTAGCAAGGGTTAACCAAGCAAGAGAATGTATACTTCTAATTTCCAAAAGCTTTAATCCTTATGTATGAAAAGTTTTTATGTTCTTGAGTTTCACTGTAGTATAAAGTTCTTTACAAAATTGTCTGTAATCCAAATTTTTATAATTGGTTAATAAATTATGTGTAAATGTAATTGTGATGTTATAACTAGCATCTATATATGATTGTAGTTTACATGTACGTTCAAAAAAGAAAGAAAATAGTTTTGCAGTGAATATGTGTATGAACATGGCTTGTAGGAGTATCAAAATTGATAGTTGATTGTAAGCCCATGCATGCGGTAATCCACATAGACAGGTTATTCCAATAGAATAATAAAGAATGGAATAACAGAAGAATTCACCATGCATGCGATAGACCCATGCATGTGTTATTCCCAACAGAGTAATAAAGAATAGAACCGTGTGATGCGAATCACATTGCATGTGGATGTTCCAACAAAATAATAAAGAATGGAACCAGTCATGCGTAATCCGCATGCATGTGATGTTCCAACAGTAATAATAAAGAATGGAATAACAACAGAATTCACTGTGCATGCGATAGATCAAGATGCATGTGGTTATTCCAATGTAATAATAAAGAATGGAATAATGTAAGAATTTCACCACGATGCGGATTGCATGACAAAGTTATTCCAACATAATAATAAAGAATGGAATAACAACCCTTACGAGTATTGAAAAAAATAACTCTCTTCATGAATACGAAAGAATAATACCCCTTACCTTAAAAAGAAGAGTATTCCGATGTGGTAAAGTGGGGATATACTTGAAAAAAACTTGCACTATTTTCTATGCTCAAAACTTTCTTAAACTCTAAAGAAATACGCTCAAGATTATAGAAGAAGAATTCTCTGAATTTCTGGTGTATTTTTCAATTCTAACTAAGCATCCTATTTATAGGAGAATGGAAAGGATACTATGCAATAAAATATAATATATTCTATTTATAATTATATAATAAAACAAAATTTATAATATATATATATATTATTTAAAATCTAATAAAACAAATAACTTTATAAAAGTATTATGTTTTATATAAAAAGATTTTACTATGCAAATACTATGCAAGCACTATGCAAACACTATGCATAATAAAATATAATATATTTTATTTATAATCAAATAAAACAAAATTTTATAAAAGTATTCTGCTTTTATTATATTTATAATAATAATAAAACAAAATTTATATATATATATATATATATATATAAACTTCCGTAACTTCCCAAATTTCTCCCCCCCATTTTTTTTTTTGGGTTCTACATGTGGCCCCCACATGTAAGCCCACCTTTAAGAAATTTCTACGATTATTTTAAAAAATGGATAAATGGGGGTCCATAAAATAAGCAATATTTACGACAAATACTTCATAAAAATCCCCTCAATATTTTTAACAACATATATCATCATTATTATAATTCACAATATTTAACAACCAGGTCATTCCCAAGAAAGAGGGGGCTTTTCAATAAGGATTTCTCCCTATTGGCACGCAATTAGGTGACCAAACCTCTCTCGATGTAACTTCTAGACATCGTTAATATTGCAAATAATAATATTAATAACTTTGTCGTCTCAATTATTGATTTAATAATATATAAAATATTGACAATAATTGAATCAAATAACGTGAGATACTATGTATCAATTACTGTAGTAATAATTGAACAAAACTGAGTGACTTCTCACGTAAGTATCAATAATCAATACTGCAATGCTACTATGCAACCACAGCAGATTCAGTATTTTAACAATTTGATGTTTCAACAATTAATCTGAAAACTTTCACTTATATTTCATAAAATATTTTTGTTATTTTCTCAATCCGATAATAATTCCGTTGTGGGGTCCACCAATAATTGTGCCATTGTACGAATATTCCCTGTTAAAACGAATATTCCCCGACCAATCGAATATTATATAACAACTTGCGTACTTTACAAAATTTATAAATATTATCCACTACTATAACATTATATCAAATTCACACCATATTATTCAAAAAAATATTTCGAGAAATTTAAATCTTTATTCCTAAAATTTGGGGTCTCACATCGGTATCTAAGTACTACTGACCAAATTTATAGTTTCACAATCCTTATTTATATAAATATTTTCGATAAATCACTTACAATTTTAAATACCTTTCGGATAATTCACACTTTTTCCGAAGTGTATTCGTACCTCGGTATTTGATCTACTTCACAATATTTATATAAATAACTTGTATCTTATAAAAGGTCACTTAGGACTTTGAGAACTCGTTCGGCTAATTCCCTCACTTAAGAGAAATATCTCCGTTATAGTCTAAGTGTCTTAGTACTGACTTTTTGTATGACAAATAGATGATATATATATATATATATATATATATATATATATATATATAATTGTGTATAACAATTTATAGTCGTATATCTATAAATCTAAATAAGCAAGAGATAATTTAAATAAATCAAATTAAATAACTTATCTCAAATACTTGGACTAATTTTTTCTTCTCAATTGATTAAAACTTTGATAAGAAGAGAGAGAAAACTTTTTAGAAAGAGTATGTAGACAATGAGAATGGGCTTTTTTTTTCTCGTGAACTGACAAATTGAAAGTGAATGAAAAGCCTCCTATTTATAGTTTCTTTGAGCTTGGGACATAATGGTCTTTTTGAAAGTTTAATTTAAAATCAATGATTCAAAAATATTTGTTTGAAATGAATGGTACGAATGATGTATTTCATGAGCACACAGATTGAACAAAAATTTAGCCCATGCAAAATTATCTTCCCCAAAATCCATCTTTACCGAATTCTTATTTTTGGAGCATACACAATAGTTTTTTTTTATCTTTATCCCTACTTTGTAGTGTTATTGAGTCATTATGCAGAATAGAGATTCAATTTTTTCACTATGTATCTATCAAGTTCCTTATATTTATTTCTTAAATAATGAAATTTGAAATTTAAAAGTTATAATTTGAAAGTTCCAACCGTCAAAGCATGTTTTGACCGTTGTAACTATTTAACATTTGTATTGACTTTATGTGTTAGAGCTTATGATAGATGGAATATACTACAACCTCTTGTTTTTAATTATAAAATCGTTATTAATTTATTAATATTTTTTGAAGTAAGTATGTGATATTTTAAATTTAAATTTAATTAATACATATTGTAACTTATTTAGAAAAAAAAATACTACTACTTATAAAATTTATTATTTTTACAATTCTTAGCAAAATTATTAAGGTTGAGAATGCATCAAATCGACTTATAAAATTAATAATAATCTTGTAATTTATAAAAGAGAGTATAATTTATCAATTGTATTCTACCGTAAAATAACTTTTATTTTATTTTAACTTTTAAGTAATTTATGGAGTGAGTATTGAATGGATTGTAGCCGCAAAATGTACATAAGATCAATATTAACTTTTAAAATTTTAATTTGTGATATTTTTAAATTTAAATTTTAAAAATAATAAATTTTATAATTAATAGTACTTTTATAAAATTTATAATTATATTGATATGAATTAAATAAATTTATATCAATTTTAAATTTGAATTCGTTTGAAAATAATTTTTAAAAATTAAATCAATATTAATTTGATAAGTTGAAAATGAAGATGAGTTGAATAATGATTGATGAGTTGTCTACTTAAATGAGGGTGTAAAATGTCATTTTGCATGTATAGAGAATGGTCTTTTGACTCCCTCATCCTAGGGAGTAAAATCCTATATAGAAATTCAAATAGAGAGTTAAATATGGATAAAAAAGCTATTGGATAATGATTCGTTGATGTATTCTACAAAGTTGAGAATAAAGAGTTTATTGAAAAAACTGTTGTGAATGCTCTTAGAATTTTTACTAATTTTTACATTTATTACCCACATGTGATAATTCATTCATTAAAAAACTTCCCGCTGCATACTTGCTCCGGACAAAGCTTCAAGGCTTAAAAGCCTTCCTCATTTATTCATCACATGTTCATTTAATTCTCAGCATATGAAAACGAATTTATCCCAATATAATTGTCCCAATTAATTGTCCAGTATACTCCTTTTTGGCCAAAGATATAAACACTTAGCATATGCCCAATTAATTCAAACATTCAATGTTTACAAAGTAAATAAGATAATTAAAATTAATTATAATATAAATCATATAGAGATGATTTTACCCTTTTAATTAATCTATTTACTAATTATTGTTATCATCAAAATAAACCTAAAAGTTGGAGACCGAACAAAACATAATTTTTTAATATTAATTTAATAGATAAAAATAATCTATTTAAAAATAAGAATTTGATATTTTTACAAGTAAAATTCAAGAAAATTGTTATTTTCATAACAAAAAATTGATATTTTCATAAGGTCTCTCTTGCGTAAGTGTGAAATCCATTTATTGTTCACATGTGAAGGATTTTGTAGAATTATCACTTTTGCTTATAAAAATATCAATTTTCAAATTTAATTATTCCACAAAATTCCTCTCATATAAGTGTGAGAACTAATTTATTTTTCATATAAAAAAGATATTGCAAAACTATCACTTTTACTAACCTAAAGAAACATTAATTCAAAAATTAGAAAACTTATGGTTTACTTAGTTTATTTTGTGAGGAGGTTTTTTCGTTTTAAAAATTATGTGAAGTTCTACAAAAACAACTTTTTGATGTAACGAAAATTAAAGTTTAATTTTAAAATTATTATTATGTAAATTAAGAGAGGCTACATTAATCCTATATTATTAGGGCGAATTTTTGAAAGTTCGATTTTATTAAATTGAATGATCTCTCTATAAATTCAGTCTTCAATATTGAGATTTGCGAAGTTACGAACTTGCTTGGCAAGAGGAATGTGTGAGATACCCCTTCGACTTTCATGAATCACGATTGTTGCAATTTTTAGATTTCCTTATTACTTAAAGTGATTGTCTAAATAACTTAAAGTGTGTTTGTATGTCATCCCTAAATATGTTTGTGACGAGCGACGTTAAAATTACGTGTATGATATAAAACACTAATTTTACAAATTATGATTTATTCTCAATTCTAATGCCACTTGTATATATACTAAAATTATACTAAATTTTAATTATCTATAGTTACATTATAAAGCCTACATGAAATTTCGATGATTTTATGTGTAAGACCCTGACTCTTATAAAATAAAAGTTTATTTTTCTTTGTGATTACTTTTAAACAGTAAAGTGTTTAATTAATAAAATGTTATAGTTAAGGGTGATATATATGTAAATTATCGATAAAATGCTTTTTGTTTTATAATATTCTTTCGTAGGGAATATTATATTCGATAAAGTTACTGACAATATTTGAAATAACCAATCATTGGTGGGCCCCACAACAGAATAACTGTCGGATATAGAAAATGACAGAAATAATCTTTTTTTTTTAAATTGGCGACACAACTTTTATCGTTAACTGTTGAAATACCCGGTAATAAAATAACAGTATCACGCGCTATTCTAAAGTAGTACACGGTATTCTACAATATCACACGATATTGCACAATAATTTATATTATTTATTCAATAATTGCAACAGTGATAATTGCATAGTATTTCATATTATTAACTCAATAATTGTCACAGTAACAACTGAACAGTATTTCATATTATTAAATCAATAATCGTCAAGACACAGTAACTCATATAATTTAAAATGATATTATTAGTTAGCGTTATTAGCAATTTCTAGAAAATTCTGTCAAGGAAAGTGGTTAGGTTATCTAATTGCACGCCAGTAAGGAGAAATATTTATCGAAAATCCCTCTCTTTCCTGGGAACAATTTGGTTGCCGAAATTGCTAGTCTATAATATCTGTTATACTGATACTTACGAGAATAATATAGAAAATGGATATATAAACATCAGGGACGATGATGTAAGCGATGATGTAAGAAGAGACAATGATGTAAGCGATGCTGTCATAGTGACGGTGAGCTAAGCGATGATGTCATAGGAATGACGAGGTAATCGATTATGCCATAAATTATGGTGAAATGATTACTTTACCCTGGTTCTGCCAAGCCTATAAATAGAAGTTCATTTCTTCCTTCTTTCTCACTAATTCACAGCAAACTAAGAGAAGAAACTCACAAGAGAAAGTTAGAGAATGAAAATAAGAGAGAGGAGATAAAGGAGAAAAAGAGGAAAATCCAAGAAGTAAGCATACACCATCAACACCAAATTCTGTTACTACAACATCATACTATCTAGTATCTTATTAAGGTAAGAGATATCATTTTCTTTCATACTCCATATTATGTAAGTGATATTATTTCAATTCATATTCCTAAATCTAAACTTACTATGGTAAGTATTGCTTCTATAATTCCTGAAATGATTAGAAATTTCTTGAGATTTGTGTTTTATCTAAAATCATTTCATTTGAATATTTTATTCACCTGAGCTTTGTTATTAAATTTTATCTAATCATGCCAGAGTACTATTCACGGCGGAGTACTATTACTATCGGAGTACTATTCACGACGGAGTTAGTCTTTTCTGTCCAAATTATCTTTGAAATAGGAATCTTAAATATCATTCTTGAATTTGAATCCACATTTTGGTCATCATGTTGACAATTTGGACCTTCTTGAACTATGGATAAAGTAAATTATAAATCTCTAATATTTATTTTTGATCTCATCCTTTATATCATTGTCATAATCTTTAGACTTAAATTATGGTGAAAAGCTCTCTTTGACCCGTAGTGCAAAGATGAACTGTTGATTGGTATGATTATGACCAGGAACTGTGTATTGATATAATTATGACCTTTGGTGTTATAGATAAAGGCTTGTGATGAAATTTATCTTTGATTCATAGTGCAAAGATGAACTGGTGTTTGGCATGATCATGACCACTGGTGATACAAATGAATATTTTTGGCCCGTAGTGCAAAGATAAATTGTTGATTTGCATTATTATAAACAGGAATTGTTGATTAGAGTTACAGGGATAAAATATTGATGATGAGTTTTAAATTATAGAAGAAAGTATATATCATGTTCAACTTGACTCTTCAAATGGATTGTTATTTCCGTTGCAGTTGTTGATCTAAAACTTGTTGTACATTATATTCTATCAGATTTTTCACTGTTGAAGACTAAGAATAATTTATTCTTCGTTATCTTAGTCATAATATTCTTTATTGGGCTATTTGAGCTCACCTCTTTTTTTTTGTTCCATTGTTCTTGTCAAAAAATGAGAGTGTAACTGAGACTAGTCAGGGCATGGAGTAATGGTCCAAGATAGTTACTATACTACTACTCACTATGTTATAAAATAGTGTGACAATAATTGTAATGAGTACTTAATTTGAGTGTGGATATTATCGTATTATATATTGTAAGACCCCAATTTTTTTTGAATAAAGAATAATTTTTCTCGAAATATATTTTTGAATATTATTGTGTGGATATGATATAATGTTATAGTTGTGGTTAATATTTGGAAAATTTTGCAAAGTAAACAAGTTGATATAAAATATTCGTTGTGTCGCTTAATATTCGATTGGTTGAGAATATTCGCTTTTAACGAGGAATATTCAGTATGACACACAATCATTGGTAGACCCTAATAATGAAAGTATTGTCGTAGTTAGAAAACTACGTAAATATCTTTTATAAAAATAACAATGGAAGTTTTACCGTTAAACTGTTGAACTACCCGGTGGTAAAAGTACAAATATCATCTGGCGTGGTTGCATAGTAGAAAGACATGGTATTGATTATTGATGCTTACGTGAGAAGTCACCAGCTTATACTCAAATATTACTACGATAATTGTTGCATAGTATCTCACGTTATTTGATTCAATTATTGTCACATTATCATCTGCATAATATTTTATATTATTAAATCAATAATTGAGACAACAAAGTTATTCATATTATTATTTGCAATATTGACAATGTCTAGAAAGTTCAGTCGAGGAGAGGTTTGGTCACCTAATTGCGCGCCAATAGAGAGAAATTCATATTATGAAAACCCCCTCTTTCCTCGGAACGATCTGGTTGTTAAATATTGTGAGTTATAATATTAATGATGAATAATTATTGAAGTATTAAGAACGTGTTTATTGAAGATAAGTGAATTACAAAAGTTAGAGGGGAATAATGCAAACTTGGAAAACTTTAGGGGTACTAAAGTGTAATAAATTAAATCAATCTGGACCATTGGTGGTGGTTTTAATAGTAAATCAATCTGGACCATTGATGGTGGTTTTAAAAGTAAATCAATCTGGACCGTCGGTGGTGGTTTTAAAGTAAATCAATTTGGACCGTCAGTGGTGGTTTTAAAAGTAAATCAATCTGGACCGTCGGTTGTGGTTTTAATAGTAATCAATATGGACCGTCTGTTCTAATAGTGAATCAATCTGGACCGTTCATGAATTAGTTACTATTTAGTCCATTCTCCTATAAATAGAAGCTTAATTCTTCTTTTATTCTCACCAATTCACTGAGATTCACAAGAGATACTATAGAGAGAGAAACTATAGAGAGCAAGAAGAAGAGTATTCTGCTACTTCACTTTTGCAGTATCTAGCTTTCTACTAAGGTAAGGGGGTATTATTTCTTTCAGATTCATAAGGAATACTATTTTTCGTATTCATCCTTTTGTATGTCGAATAACTTTGCTTCACGCTGGGATTACGCATCGTATGACGGTAAAAAAATCCATTCATAGCTTTTGTATGTTAATTCTTTTCATATTCTTAAATCTAAACTTACTATGGTAAGTATTGCTTCTATAATCCTTGAAATTAGTGGAATATCCTTGAGTTTTGCGCTTTATCCAGTATCATTTTATTAGAATATTGATATGAACTTTCTTATTAAATATCAATATTTTCACCCAAAGTACTATTCACAGGGTACTATTCACGGGTTACTATTCACCCGATTACTATTCACTATAATATTATTCACTCGGGTATTTGGGACACTTTTCATGCCGAGATACTATTCACGAGTTACTATTCATAGGTTACTATTCATCCAATTACTATTTACTCAAATATTATTTACTTGGGTATTTGGGGCACTTTTCATATCGGGTTACTATTCACGGGGTACTATTCCCGAAGTACTATTCACAGGGTACTATTTATGGGGTACTATTCACTGAAAAATTTATTTCTTTTCTGTCCAAATTATTTTTGATACATAGATATTATTCTTGAATTTTACTCTACAAAGCAGTATCTGTGACGCCCCCAAAATAGGTATACATCACCTATTCTGAGTCGCCAAATATATGGTACAGAATACAAATACAATCTTAAATATACAACATGAGCTGTGAGTTTTAATACAAATATTGTCTTCTAGACAGTATTCAAACTCAAAATAAGTCCTCAATACATTTATTAACACACTATTTCGTAGAATAGTGAGGACTACTAATGCTATCATCTAGACCATCACTCCGTTCCCCAACTAGTCCCTGCTACGTTCTCATTTCCTGAAGAGAACAATGAATGCAAAAGGGTGAGCTCAACTAGCCCAGTAAGAAATATTATAACTAAGATAATGTAGAATAAATTATCATTAGCCTTTAACAGTATTAAACTGATACAATATAACAAACATCAAGTTTAACTGCAGCGAAATAAGAAATCCATTAAAAGAGTCAAGTAGAGAATAAAATCTACTATCTTCTATGATTTAAAAGGTTTTTCATCACTTTTATCGCTGGGACTCATCTTAATATATAATCCACATCATCCCTGCACTACGGCCAAGGATATTCATTAGTATCACAACCACAAATTATCCATGCACTACGGGCCAAGGATATTCGTGTATTCATCAATGGTCATGATCATGCCAACAACTGTCCATCAATGCACTACGGGCCAATGAGGACTTTTACCACATCATTTATAACATTACGGTCATGATTATACCGAATAATCCCTGGTCATAATTATACCAAGTCCATCTATGCACTACAGGCCACAGATGACTTTCAACATAATATAAACATGAGGATGATGACAATGATATAAGAATTCAATAAAACAAGTTCAAGAATTAATTTATCCAGGAACCAATAACGTCCAAATTGTCAACATGATCTTTGCTTTGTGGGTAAAACTCAAGAATGCTCGTAAGAATATTTCCATGAAAAGATATCGATGAAGCGCAAATATCAAGGATATTTCACTAATTTCATGGAGTATAAAAGCCAAAACTTTAACCAACCTGGGTATAATAAAGAATAGAATAACAAAAGAATTCACCGGGCATGCGATAGATCAAGACGAGATAGGTTATTCTAACGTAATAATAAATAATGAACAGTCATGCGTAACGCCTTGCACAAGATATTCCAATGTAATAATAAATAACGGAACCAGTCATGCGTAAACCTTGATGCATGTGATATTCCAACAGAATAATAAATAATCTTAACTCGAAGTCATGCGTAAACGCACAAAAGCAGGATGTTCCAACGAGTAATAATAAAGAATGGAATAATGTAAGAATTTCACCATGTATGCGGTACTTTTCATAGACGTGTTATCCAACATAATAATAAAGAATGGAATAATGTAAGAATTTCACCATGTATGCGGTACTTCACATAGGCGAGTTATTCCAACATAATAAAGAATGGAATAACGTAAGAATTTCACCAAGTATAGGGTAGTCCACAGATACGGGTTATTCCAATGTAATAATAAAGAATGGAATAACAAGTTCTCTTCATGAAGACGAAAGAAAAATAATACCCTTACCTTAGAAGAAATCGGATATAGGAGTAGTGAAGTAGCAAAATACTTTTTTCTTTCTCTCTATAGTTTCTCTCTCTAGATTTTCAATGAATTGTAAGAAATAATGAAGGAATGAGCTTATTTATAGGAGAATGGATGAAATAGTAACTAATTCATGAACTACCCGTGATTGATTTACTTTTAAGCAGATTTCATCCATATTGATTTACTATGCATGCATTAATAAAATATTCTAATAAAACAAAATCTTTTAAATAAAATATAATATATTCTATTTATAATCTAATAAAACAAATAACTTTATAAAAATTCTGCTTTATATAAAAAGATTTTACTATGCATGCACTATACAAACACTATGCATAATAGAATATTATATATTCTATTTATAGTCTAATGAAACAAATAACTTTATAAAAGTATTCATTTTTATATAAAAATTTTCTCGCTTTATTAAATTTATAATAATAATAAAACAAAACTTATCATCTTTATTATAATTCACAATATTAATCGACCAGTCGCTCCTGTGAAAGAGGGGGCTTTCCAATAAGGATTTCTCCTATTAGCGCATTGATTAGGTGACCAAACCTCTCCTTGATGTAACTTCTAGATATCGTTAATATTGCAAATAATAATATTAATAACTTTGTCGTCTCAATTATTGATTTAATAATATATAAAATATCGACAATAATTGAATCAAATAACGTGAGATATTATGTAGCAATTACTGTAGCAATAATTGAACAAAACTGAGTGACTTTTCACGTAAGCACCAATAATCAAAATCGTGTGCTACTATGCAACCACGCCAGACATCAGTACTTTTAACAAGAGATTGTTCCAACAGCTTAACGGTAAAACTTCCGCCATTATTTTCATAAAATATTTTATGCGTTTCTCAATCTGACAATAATTCCGTTGCGGAGTCCACCAATGATTGTGCCGTTGTACGAATATTCCCTGTTAAAACAAATATTCCCCGACCAATCGAATATTATATAACAACTTGCGTACTTTGCAAAATTTATAAATATTACCCACAACTATAACATTATATCAAATTTATTCCATAATATTCAAAAATGATATTTATAGAAAAATCATCTTTATTCATAAAAGTTGGGGTCTTACAGTATCATGTTGAAAATTGGACATTATTGAATTCTAGATAAATTAAATTATAAATCTTTAAAAATTTATCCTTTACTTTCTTTTAATTGAATTCTTATATCATTGTCGTCATCATCATGCTTATATTGTGATGAAAGTCATCTTTGGCTTACGTGCATAGATGGACTTGTTGATTGGTATGATTATGACCGGGATAATTCGGGTATAGTCATGACCATTGATGATTACGAATAATTCTTAGCACGTAGTGCAAGAATAATTTGTGGACGTGATACTAATGAATATCCTTGGGCGTAGTGCAGGGATGATTCGATAATGTGATCTATTTATTAAGCTGAGTCCCAGCAATAAAGTTAATGATAAACTTTTTAAATCATAGGAGATAATTGATATCATTCTCTATTTGACTCTTCTAATGGATTGCATGTTCCGCTGCAGTTAAACTTGTTGTCTATTATATTCTATCAGTTTAACATTGTTGAAGGCTAATGATAACTTATTATGCATTATCTTATCATAATATTTCTTACTGGGCTAGTTGAGCTCACCCTTTTACTTCCATTGTTCTCTTCAGGAAATGAGAACGTAGCCGGAACTAGTCGGGGAACGAAGTGATGGCCCGAGATGGTGTTATAGTAGTCCTCACTATTCTATAAAATAGTGTGCCAATAAATGTAATGAGGACTCTATTTGAGTTTGGATATTGTCTAGATGACAATATTCATGTAAAATCTCTCAGCTCATGTTGTATAATTAAATTTGTATTTATATTCAGTACCATGTATTTGGCGACCCAAGATGGGTGGTATTTATCTATTTTGGGGGCGTCACAATTGGTATCAAAGCTTATGGATATGATCCCTGGCTGAGATATGAGACAAGAACTAGGAGGGGAGAGACGGGGAATTCCTTCGCTAGTATGACCTACCTAAGTTTATTTGGTATTTAATTGGTCGGTCAGAGTATAGGGATAATATATGGCATGTTAATTAACCCTTGTTTTGTGGCAGTATTTGAAAATGGCATCTGAAAATGTCGAGATAAGCAATGAAGTACATGAGACCGTTGAGTCGCCAATGATAAATACCCAGGATAATGTGCAACAGGAAGACAATAATCCTCAGGTAAACAACAACACCGATCAAATGATGAACGATGGGATGTTTAGAGGCTTCATGCAATTCATGTAACATCAGACGAGAGCGGCTCCTATTCAAAATGCAGGTGGACACACTGGCAACTCACAGATGGTCATCGCTAAACAATTCAAGGAGCTGGGACCATCGGAGTTTTGGGGAGAGCCAAAACCACTTAAGGCGGAGACGTGGATAAAGCATATCACCAAGATATTTGATGTCTTGGGATGCTCCGAGGAGCAAAAAGTTCCCTTTGCCACCTTCATGTTGAGAGGAGAAGCGGATTACTGATGGGAATCAGTA
This sequence comes from Panax ginseng, assembly GCA_020205605.1. NCBI lineage: Eukaryota > Viridiplantae > Streptophyta > Magnoliopsida > Apiales > Araliaceae > Panax > Panax ginseng. Next base: position 82,602,829 of record CM035139.1, on the reverse strand, counting down.
AAGCGTACCCAGCCTGCCGCACTCAAAATGTCTTCGGAGAAGTTCCAAGAGCTGTTCAATGGCAAGTACTTTCCCGAAAGTATTCGTCACATGAAGGAGGTGGGGTTTATCAAGTTGGAGCAAAACAATATGACCGTGTCGCAGTATGAGGCTAAGTTTTCCGAGTTGTCCCGGTTCGCATCCCATTTGGTTGATAATGAGGAGAGAATGACGCGAATGTTTCTACGAGGTTTGAGACCCGAAATACGTTAATACCTCATTTCTTAGAAACTGTATTTGTATTCAAATGTTGTAAATAGGGCTCAGTTATTGGAGCACGATAATGAGTTAACCCAACCAAGAGAAAGCAGCCAGCAAGTTGATAATACCAGTGGTAGCAGTCATCGAAGCGATGACAACAAACGTGGAGGGAATCAACATCCAAGAATTGGTAACCACTCCGGTGGTAATCATGACCAAGATAATAGAAGTGAAAATTTCAAGAAGAGGAGATTCAATAATGATGGAAAGACATCAGCACTAACACCTGTTGTTAAGGAAGGAGAACGACCACCGGTCGTATGTTACAAATACGGAGGAGAGGGACACATCAGTCCAAACTGTATGCACCAGTCCAAAGCATGTTACAATTATAGAAGAGAAGGTCACCTAGCCCGATTTTGTCGTGCATCAAAGTCAAGTCCAGCTGGGATGGAGGCATCAAAGGTCGTCCCAAATAAGATAAAATCGGTAGTTCAAGAAAGAGCGTTTGTCGTAACCTCCAAAAAAGTGAGGAATCCGAACGAGGTGATAGAGGGTAAGATAATCATAAACTCTTGCGAAGCTTATACCTTATTTGATACCGGTTCTACCCATTCTTTTATTTCTCCTACTTGCGCTCAATGTTTAAATTTGACTCCAGAGAAATTAGACTTTGATTTATCTGTTGAAACTCCGTTGGGAGAAACCTTCATTACATCCACTGTTTATAAGTCTTGTTTGATTAAAATCGGTAACCGCACGTTACCTGTCGATCTTATTTCTTTAAAAATACTTGCATTCGATGTGATTTTAGGAATTGATTGGTTGACTACTCATCATGCTAAAATTGATTATTTTCGTAAGGTTGTTAGCTTTCATATTCCTAACCAACCTATTATGTGAATTCAAGCAACCAAACCAGTAAAGTCAATCACTGTCATCTCAATCCATAAATCTATTGGTTTATTGAAAAATGGATGTCAAGCTTTCTTAGCTCATGTCACAGATTTAAACAAAAATACGTCAGTCTTGAATGATAGTGCTATTGTTAATAAATTTCCTGACGTATTCCCTAAAGAACTTCCAGGCCTATCCCCAGAGCGTGAAATTGAATTTTGTATCGACCTTGAATTTGGTACAAAACCCATTTCCAAAGCCCCATATCGAATGGCTCCTATTGAACTTCAGGAGTTAAAAACCCAACTACAGGAATTGTTAGACATCAGTTTCATTCGTCCCAGTACGTCTCCTTGGGGTGCTCCTGTTCTATTTGTCAAGAAGAAAGATGGAAGTATGCGACTTTGTATTGATTATCGGGAGTTGAATCATGTCACCATAAAAAATAGATACCCGTTACCTCGTATTGATGACCAGTTTGACCAGTTCCAAGGAGCAAAATTCTTTTTAAAGATCGATCTTCGTTTCGGATATCATCAGTTAAAGATTAAAATCGATGACATCCCAAAGACTGCTTTTAGAATTCGGTATGGACATTACGAATTCCTAGTCATATCTTTTGGATTGACAAATGCTCCTGATGCCTTCATGGATATGATAAACCGAGTATTCAAGGAATATTTGGATCATTTTGTAGTCGTCTTTATTGATGACATCCTCATATATTCCAAAAGCCGTGAAGATCATGAGTAACACTTGAGGCTCATACTCCAAAAGCTTCGTGAAAAAAAGCTTTATGCCAAGTTGAAAAAGTGTGAGTTTTGGCTTGAGGAAGTAGCATTCCTTGGGCACGTGATATCAAATCATGGAATATATGTTGACCCAGCAAAGATTGAAGCAATTCAAAGCCGGAGCAACCTAATCGATGTTGAAATCAAGTACGTAGCTTTCGGGGCTTAGCTGGTTATTATCGGAGATTCGTGGAAGGATTTTCTCGAATCGCTACTCCATTAACTCAGCTGACTCGAAAAGATACAAAATTCGGTTGGAGCGAGGAATGTGAGAAGAGTTTTCAAGAACTCAAGAGGAGACTCATTTCAGCACATGTTCTGACAATACCATCTGGTTCGGAGGGATTTGTTATCTACAGTGATGCTTCAGGCAAAGGTTTAGGATGTGTTCTCATGCAACATGGGAAAGTCATAGCCTATGCCTCACGACAACTCAAAGAATATGAGAGAAATTATCCTACTCATGATCTAGAGTTGGCAGCTGTCATTTTTGCGCTTAAGATTTAGAGGCATTACCTGTATGAAGAGAAGGTGGAGATTTATACGGATCATAAAAGTCTCAAATATTTCTTCACTCAAAAGGAACTCAACATGCGGCAAAGATGATGGCTTAAGCTGTTAAAAGATTATGATCATACCATTCAATACCATCCTGGAAAAGTGAACGTAGTAGTTGATGCATTGAGTAGAAGATCATATGCGGGTACGAGTGCGATATTGTCAACACAAAGGCCCATTTTGTATGACTTATAAAGGATGGAGATAGAGTTAAAGACTCCAGGGACCCTTGTAATGATGGCAAATATACGAGTAGAACCAACTTTAATCGATAAAGTTAAAGCAGCTCAAGCTACAGACCTGGAGCTAATGCGTATAAAGAAGAAAGTGCAAGAAGGTACTATTCTGGAAGCAAGAATCGATGAAGAAGGAATACTTTGAGTCAACTCCAGACTTTGTGTTCCAAACGATTCTGACTTGAAGTATAAAATTATGATGGAGGCGCACAACACACCGTTTGCAATCCATCCCGGGAGTACCAAAATATATCATGATCTTTGACATACATTTTGGTGAAACAATATGAAGAGAGAGATAGCGGGGTTTATCTCAAGGTGTCTAACTTGTCAACAAGTCAAGGCGGAGCATCAAGTGCCAAAAGGTCTATTGCAACCACTTAAAATTCTTGAATGAACCATGGATTTTGTTACTGTTCTTCCTAAGGTTTCTCAAGGCATAGATGCAATTTGGGTCATTGTTGATAGATTGACCAAGTCTGCTCATTTCTTACCGATACGAGAAACTTATACACTTGAACTTCTTGCTCGTATGTACATAAATGAGATTGTAAGATTGCATGGTATGCCAGTATCCATAGTTTCTAATCGAGACCCAAGATTCACTTCAAGATTTTGGGTTAGTTTGCAAAAAGCTATGGGCATGGATTTATGATTTAGTTCGGCGTATCATCCTCAAACGGACGGACAATCAGAGAGGACTATTCAAAATCTTAAGGATTTATTAAGACTCTATGTCCTTGACTTCAAAGGAAGTTGGGAGGTGTTCTTACCATTGGTGGAGTTTTCCTACAACAACAGTTATCAAACAAGTATTGGAATGGCTCCATTTGAGGCCTTGTATGGAAGAAAGTGTCGTTTTTCAGAATGTTGGGATGAGGTGGGTGAAGCAATGTTGTTGGGACCGGAGTTGGTACGTATGACTACGGAAAAGATTCAAACAATCTGACAACGTATAAAAACCTCACAAGTTCGACAAAAGAGTTATGCTGATCTTCATCGAAAGGACGTGAAATTCAATATTGGAGATCATGTGTTGTTACATGTTGCTCCATGGAAAGGAGTTACGAGATTTGAAAAGAGAGGAAAGCTCAATCCTCGATTCATTGGCCCATTTGTAATCCTTGATCGAGTAGGAACTGTGGCCTATAGACTCGCCTTACCGCCAAGTATGTCTCGTGTTCATAATGTTTTTCACATATCTATGTTACGTAAATATGTGAAAGACCCGAACCAGATTATTGAATTAGAACCGGATGAGATAGCGGAAGATTTAACGTATGAAGAGGTAGTTGTTAAAATCTTGGATAAGAAGGATCATATTCTACGCTCCAAGGTTATACCTCAAGTCAAAGTTTTGTGGAGAAACCACGATGTGGAGGAAATGACCAGGGAGTTAGAATCTAAAATAAAATCAAGGTATCCTCACCTCTTCGAAATATCAGGTACGTACCCTAATTTCGAGGACAAAATTTCATAAGAAGGGGAGGTTGTAAGACCCCAACTTTTTTTAAATAAAGAATAATTTTTCTTAAAATATATTTTTGAATATTATTGTGTGGATATGATATAATGTTATAGTTGTGGGTAATATTTGGAAAATTTTGCAAAGTAAGCAAGTTGATATAAAATATTCGTTGTGTTAGTTAATATTCGATTGGTCGGGGAATATTCATTTTAACAGGAAATATTCGTACGACGGCACAATCATTAGTGGACCCCATAACGGAAGTATTATCGTAGTTAGAAAACGACAGAAATATCTTTTTATAAAAAATAACGGATGAAAGTTTTACCGTAAACCGTTGAACTACCCGGTGTTAAAAGTAATGCGAATGTCTGTGGTTGCATAGTAGTAGCTACGGTATTGATTATTGATGCTTACGTGAGAAGTCACTTAGTTATACTTAATTATTGTTACAGTAATTGTTGCATAATATCTCACGTTATTTGATTCAATTATTGTCACATTATCATCTGCATAATATTTTATATTATTAAATCAATAATTGAGACAACAAAGTTATTCATATTATTATTTGCAATATTGACAATGTCTAGAAAGTTCTGTCGAAGAGAGGTTGGTCACCTAATTGCGCGCCAATAGGGAGAAATCCTTATTGGAAAGCCCCCTCTTTCCTGGGAATGATCTGGTTGTTAAATATTGTGAGTTATAATATTAATGATGAATAATTGTTGAAGTATTAAGAATGTGTTTATTGAAGATAAGTGAATTACAAAAGTTAGAGGGGAATAATGCAAACTTGGAAAACTTTAGGGGTACTAACGTGTAATAAGTTAAATCAATCTGGACCATTGGTGGTGGTTTTAATAGTAAATCAATCTGGACCATTGATGGAGGTTTTAATAGTAAATCAATCTGGACCATTGATGGTGGTTTTAATAGTAAATCAATCTGGACCGTCGGTGGTTGTTTTAAAAGTAAATCAATTTGGACCGTCGGTGGTGGTTTTAAAAGTAAATCAATATGGACCGTCGATTGTGGTTTTAATGGTAATCAATATGGACCATCCGTTCTAATAGTGAATTAATCTGGGCCGTTCATGAATTAGTTACTATTTAGTCCATTCTCCTATAAATAGAAGCTTAATTCTTCTTTCATTCTCACCAATTCACTGAGATTCACAAGAGACACTATAGAGAGAGAAACTATAGAGAACAAGAAGAAGAGTATTCTGCTACTTCACTTTTGCAGTATCCAGCTTTCTACTAAGTTAAGGGGTATAATTTCTTTCGTATTTATAAGGAATACTATTTTTGGTATTCATCCTTTTGTATGTCAAAATAACCTATCTACGCGGATTACGTACTGTATGACAGGTGAAAATCCATTTGCAGTTTTCGTATGTTAATTCTTTTCATATTCTTAAAACTAAACTCACTATGGTAAGTATTGCTTCTATAATCCTTGAAATTAGTAGAATATCCTTGAGTTTTGCGCTTCATCCAGTATCATTTTATTGGAATATTGGTATGAACTTTCTTATTAAATATCAATATTTTCACCTGAAGTACTATTCACAGGGTACTACTATTCATGGGTTACTATTCACCCGGTTACTATTCACTATAATATTATTCACTCGGGTATTTGGGGCACTTTTTATGTCGGGGTACTATTCACGAGTTACTATTCACCCGATTACTATTGACTCAAATATTATTCACTTGGGTATTTAGGGCACTTTTCATGTCGGGTTACTATTCACGGGATACTATTCCCGAAGTACTATTCACAGGATACTATTCATGGGGTAGTATTTACTGAAAAATTTATTTCTTTTCTATCTAAATTATATTTGATACATGGATATTATTCTTAAATTTTACTCTACAAAGCAGTATCATGTTGAAAATTGGACATTATTGAATTCTGGATAAATTAAATTATAAATCTTTAAAAATGTATCCTTTACTTTCTTTTAATTGAATTCTTATATCATTGTCATCATCTTCATGCTTATATTGTGATGAAAGTCATCTTTGGCTTACGTGCATAGATGGACTGTTGATTGGTATGATTATGACCAGGGATAATTCGGTATAGTCATGATCATTGATGATTACACGAATAATTCTTGGTCGTAGTGCAAGAATAATTTGTGAACGTGATACTAATGAATATCCTTAGCCGTAGTGCAGGGATGATTTGATGATGTGATCTAATTATTAAAATTTGAGTCCCAATGAATAAAGTTAATGATAAACTTTTAAATCATAGAAGATAGTAGATATCATGCTCTACTTGACTCTTCTAATGGATTGCTTGTTCATTCAGCAGTTAAACTTGTTGTCTATTATATTCTATCGGTTTAACATTGTTTAAGGCTAATGATAACTTATTACGCATTATCTTAGTCATAATATTTCTTACTAAAATTAGTTGAGCTCACCCTTTTACTTCCATTGTTCTCTTTAGGAAATGAGAACGTGGCTAGGAACTAGTCGGGAGAACGCAGTGATGGCCCAAGATGGTGTTATAGTAGTCCTCACTATTCTATAAAATAGTGTGCCAATAAATGTAATGAGGACTCTATTTGAGTTTGGATATTGTCTAGATGACAATATTTGTGTAAAATCTCTCAGCTCATGTTGTATAATTAAGTTTGTATTTGTATTCAGTACCATGTATTTGGCGACCCAAGATGGGTGATGTATACCTATTTTGGGGGCGTCACATATACGTTACAATATTTGTATTAAAAACTTACAGTTTATGTGTTGTCGTATTTTGCATGATAGGTTAATAGTAGTAAATAGGAAAATTTGTATTTGAATTTTGTAGTATGTATTTGGAAACTCAAAATAGGTTGCGTGGACCTATTTTTGGGGAATCTCAGTTGGTATAAGAGCTTAGGGATATGATCTATGGTGGAGATTTAGGATTAAAACTAGGAGTTGAGAGACAAGTAAATACTTTGCTAATGTGTCCTACCTAAGCTTTTTCGTTATTTAATTAGTAGGTAGACATATAGGGATAAGATGTTATATGTCAATTTCTTTAACTAATCTTTGTTTTGTGATCACATTTCCGAATGACATCTGAAAATCATGACATGAACTATAAGACAATTGTGGCTGAGAATCAGGAAGCTACAAATAATATTGAGAATCAGAAAGCTACAAATAATATTGCTACAAACTCAAAAAATCATGCTTCTAACAATTTGAGAAATGATGTTTTTTAGGAACTTTATGCAATTATTTCAGAACCAAGAGAATGAAACTACTACTCATAATATCGGTAGAAACACATGTAACTCACGAATGGTCACAGCCAAACAGTTCAAGGAGTTAGGACGACCTGAATTCACGAAAAGCCGAACCCACTCAAGGTAGAGGCATGGCTCAAATAATGACGAATGTATTTGATGTACTCGTTGCACTGATGATCACAAAGTTCCCTTCGCCGCCTTTATATTTTGAGGAGAGACAAATCACTGGTGGGAGTCAGTGAAGCGCACACATCACTCAACACTCAAAATGTCTTGGGCAGAGTTTCAAGAGTTGTCTAATGACAAGTATTTTTCGAAAAGCATTCACCACATGAAGGAAGTAGAATTTATTTAATTAGAATAGAATGATATGACTGTCTCGCAGTACGAGGCCAAATTTTTTGAGCTATCCCGATTTACGCCCCACTTAGTGGATAATGAAGAACGCATGACCCGAATGTTCTTACGAGGTTTGAAATTTGAGATTCTTCAACATCTTATTTCTCATAAACTTTGTTTATATTTAGATATCGTGGATATGGCTCAATTGGTAGAACGAGAGAAAGAAACATTTCAAACAAAAGACAACGATCGATAATGAGAGAGAAATTACGATAATAATCGTACAAGTGACAATAATCATCAGAATAATGAAAACCAGCAAGGAGGGAATCAACATGCCAGAAATGGTAATTAATTTAGTGGTAATTCTGGCCCAGATAATAGAATAAGTGAGTCGTGTAGAAATAATTTCAAGAAGAGGAGATTCAACAATGACCATGGAAAGACACCGACAGAAACACCAACAACAGCACCGGTTTCTAAGGGAGGAGAATGACCACCAATCAGATGTTACAAATTCGAGCAGGAGGGACACAACAGTCCAAACTGTACACAGCAACCTAAAGTGTGTTACAGTTGTGGAAAGGAAGGTCACATAGCTTGACTTTGCCCTATAGAAAAATCAAGCCCATCTGTAATGGTAACACCAAAGGCTGTTACGAACAAGTCAAAGTCTGTGGTTCAGGGGAGAGCTTTTGTCATAACCTCCCAAAAGGCGTGAAAAGCAGATGAAGTCATTACTGGTGTACGACCCCAACTTTTTTGAATAAAGAATATTTTTTCTCGAAATATAGTTTTGAATATTATGGTGTGGATATGATATAATGTTATAGTTGTGGGTAATATTTGGAAAATTTTGCAAAGTAAGCAAGTTAATATAAAATATTCGTTGTGTCAGTGAATATTTGATTGATCGGGGAATATTTATTTTAACAGAGAATATTTGTACGACGACACAATCATTGGTGGACCTCACAACGGAAGTATTGTCATAGTTAGAAAACAACAGAAATATCTTTTTATAAAAATAACAGCGAAATTTTTACCGTTAAACTGTTGAACTACCCGGTGGTAAAAGTATAGTAATACACGTGGTTGCATAATAGCACACGGTATTGATTATTGATGCTTACGTGAGAAGTCACTCAGTTATACTCAATTATTGCTACAGTAATTGTTACATAGTATCTCACGTTATTTGATTCAATTATTGTCACATTATCATCTGCATAATATTTTATATTATTAAATCAATAATTGAGACAACAAAGTTATTTATATTATTATTTGCAATATTGACAATGTCTAGAAAGTTCACGAGGAGAGGTTTGGTCACCTAATTCTTGCGCTAATAGGAGAAATCCTTATTGAAAGCCCCCCCTTTCCTGGAATGATCTGGTTGTTAAATATTGTGAGTTATAATATTAATGATGAATAATTATTGAAGTATTAAGAATGTGTTTATTGAAGATAAGTGAATTACAAAAGTTAGAGGGGAAAAATGCAAACTTGAAAAACTTTAGGGGTACTAAAGTGTAATAAGTTAAATCATTCTGGACCGTCGGTTGTGGGTTTAATAGTAATCAATACGGACCGTCCGTTCTAATAGTGAATCAATCTGGACCGTTCATGAATTAGTTACTATTTAGTCCATTCTCCTATAAAAAGTGCAAGACCCCAACTTTTTAATAAAGATGATTTTTCTATAAATATCATTTTTAAATATTATGGAATGAATTTGATATAATGTTATAGTTGTGGGTAATATTTATAAATTTTGCAAAATCATAAAGTTGTTATATAATATTCGATTGGTGGGAAATATTACGCTTTAACAGGGAATATTAGGTATGGCGGCACAAATCATTGGTGGACCCCTATAACGGAATTATTATTTGATTGAGAAAACGACAAAAATATTTTTATGAAAATAACGGAGAAAGTTTCTGATTAAAACTTTTGAACTACTCGATAGTAAAAAGTACAAGATGTCTGGCGTGGTTGCATAGTAGCACACAGTATTGATTATTGATGCTTACGTGAGAAGTCACTCAGTTTTGTTCAATTATTGCTATATTAATTGTTGCATAGTATCTCACGTTATTTGATTCAATTATTGTCGATATTGTATATATTATTAAATCAATAATTGAGACGACGAAGTTATTAAAATTATTATTTGCAATATTAACGATGTCTAGAAGTTCTGCCAAGGAGAGGTTTGGTCACCTAATTGCGTGCCAATAGGGAGAAATCCTTATTGGAAAGCCCCCTCTTTCCTGGGAATGACCTGGTCGATTAATATTGTGAATTATAATAATGATGATAAACGTTGTTAAGATATTGATGGAATTTTTATGAAGTATTTGTTGTAACTATTGGCGTATTATTTGGACCCCCATTTATCCATTTTTCAAAATAATCGGTAGAAAGATTTTTTTATTATAAATGTGGGGGCCACATGTGGGGCCCACATGTGTTGAGATTCATTTGTCACGGGGAAGGAAACTTGGGTTGCCTGGGAGGAATTTATATATATAAGTTTGTAATGTGTGTGGTGGGTGGAATATATATATATATATATATATATATATATATAATATTATGTGTGTGTGAGTGGAAAATTGTGAAAAAGTAGAATTTCGGTGGAAAAGTGGAAATGGTGGAATGAGTATTAGTATTATATATATATATATATATATATATATATATATATATATATATGTATATGTTTGAAAAGATGTCAGGAGGTGGGGGTGACATAATTGTCATGGGATGTAAGAAAATCATGAATTGAATATATATATATATATATATATATATATATATATATATATATATATATTATGTAATATAATTCATCACGTTGGAATAATATGCTCAGTATGTGGTCACGGTTATTGAAAAAGAAAAAGATGGCAAAATGGTGGTGGTCCTGGTAGAGTTAATTTGGCAGGATGCAATGATTTTTTTTTTCAAAGCTTGGACTTAGTTGCCAAACTTTTCAAACTTGTGAATTAGGATGCTTCCTAATTGATTAAAGCTTCAAATGGGCATGTGTTGGTTTTCCTCATTGGCCAGCACCTTGAAAAGAAAATATTGATACATTAGAACCGTGAAACTCGTCCGAATAATTATTGTTACGTCCGTGAATATACTTACATAGTGCCTTTCCATTCTCCTATAAATAGAAGCTCATTCCTTCATTATTTCTTACTTAATTCAATTGAAACTCTAGAGAGAAAAATTATAGAGAGAAAGAAGAGAGAAGTCTGCTACCTCTTTTCCTATATCCGATTTCTTCTAAGGTAAGGGTATTATTTCTTTCTTTCGTCTTCATGAATAGAACTTACATTATTCCATTCTTTATTATTATGTTGGAATAACATGTACATCACCAAGTACCGCATACATAGTGAAATTCTTACATTATTCCATTCTTTATTATTACATTGGAACATCCTATCTGTGCGTTACGCATGACCTGGTTCCGTTATTTATTATTCTGTTGGAACATCCTATATGTGCGTTTACGCATGACCTGGTTTCGTTGTTTATTATTCTGTTGGAATATCTTGTCTGTGCGTTTACGCATGACCTGGTTCCATTAGTTATTATTCTGTTGGAATAATCTGTCTGTGCGGTCTATCGCATTCCTGGTGAATTCTTTTGTTATTCCATTCTTTATTATACTCAGTTGGTTAAAGTTTTGACTTCTATACTCTATGAAATTAGTGGAATATCCTTGATAGTTGCACTTCATCCAGTATCTTTTCATGGAAATATTCTTTTGAGCATTCTTGAATTTTACTCTACAAAGCAGTATCATGTTGATAATTTGGACGTTATTGGTTCCTGGATAAATTAATTCCTGAACTTGTTTTATTGAATTCTTATATCATTGTCATCATCTTCATGTTTATATTTTGTTGAAAGTCATATGTGGCCTATAGTGCATAGATGGACTTGGTATAATTATGATCAGGGATTATTCGGTGTAATCATGACCGTAATGTTACAAATGATGTGGTAAAAGTCCCCATTGGCCCGTAGTGCATTGATGGACAGTTGTTGGCATGATCATGACCATTGATGAATACATGAATATCTTTGGTCGTAGTGCATGAATAATTTGTGGTTGTGATACTAATGAATATCCTTGGCCATAGTGCAGGGATGATGTGGATTATTTATAAAATCTGAGTCTCGGCGATAAAGTGATGAAAAACCTTTTAAATCATAAAAGTAGTAGATTTTATTCTCTACTTGACTCTTTTAATGGATTGCTTGTTCCGCTGCAGTTAAACTTGATGTTTGTTATATTTTATCAGTTTAACACTATTGAAGACTAACGATAATTTATTCTACATTATCTTAGCCATAATATTTCTTACTGGGCTAGTTGAGCTCACTCTTTCTTTCACTGTTCTCTTCAGGAAATGAAAACGTAGCCGGGACTAGTCGAGGAACGGAGTGACGGTCCAGATGATAGTATTAGTAGTCCTCATTATTTTGTTAAATAGTATGATAATAAATGTAATGAGGACTCTTTTGAGTGTGGATATTGTCTAGATGACAATATTATTATTAAAACTCTCAGTTTATGTTTTGTCGTATTTTACACGACAGTTGTATTATTAAGTTGTATTTGAATTTTGTACCATGTATTTGGCGACTCAAGATGTGTGATGTATATCTATTTTGGGCGCGTCACAAATAGAAGCTTAATTCTTCTTTCATTCTCACCAATTCATTGAGATTCACAAGAGACATTATAGAGAGAGAAACTATAGAGAGCAAGACGAAGGGTATTCTGCTACTTCACTTTTGCAGTATCCAGCTTTCTACTAAGGTAAGGGGTATTATTTCTTTCGTATTCATAAGGAATACTATTTTTCGTATTAATAACCTGTCTACGCGGATTACATACCGCATGACAGGTGAAAATCCATTTGCAGTTTTTGTATGTTAATTCTTTTCATATTCTTAAATCTAAACTTACTATAGCAAGTATTGCTTCTATAATCCTTGAAATTAGTGGAATATCCTTGAGTTTTGCGCTTCATCCATTATCATCTTATTGGAATATTGATATGAAATTTCTTATTAAATATCAATATTTTCACCCGAAGTACTATTCATAGGGTACTATTCATGGGTTACTATTCACTCAGTTACTATTCACTATAATATTATTCACTCGGGTATTCGGGGCAATTTTCATGTCGGGGTACTATTCACGAGTTACTATTCACAGGTTACTATTCACCTGATTACTATGCACTATAATATTCTTCACTTGGGTATTTGGGGCACTTTTCATGTCGGGGTACTATTCACGAGTTACTATTCACGGGTTACTATTCACCCAAATACTATTCACTCAAATATTGTTCACTCGGGTATTTGGGGCACTTTTCATGTCGGGTTACTATTCACGGGATACTATTCCCGAAGGACTATTCACAGGGTACTATTCACGAGGTACTATTCACAGAAAAATTTATTTCTTTTCTGTCCAAATTATTTTTGATACATGGATATTATTCTTGAATTTTACTCCACAAAGCAGTATCATGTTGACAATTTTGACATTATTGAATTCTGGATAAATTAAATTATAAATCTTTAAAAATTTATCCTTTGCTTTCTTTTAATTGAATTCATCATTGTCATCATCCTCATGCTTATATTGTGATGAAAGTCATCTTTGGCTTACGTTCATAGATGGACTGTTGATTGGTATGATTATGACCAGGGATAATTCGGTATAGTCATGACCATTGATGATTACACAAATATTCTTAGCCCGTAGTGCAAGAATAATTTGTGGACGTGATACTAATGAATATCCTTGGTCCGTAGTGCAGGGATAATTCGATGATGTGATTTATTTATTAAAATTTGAGTCTCAAATGATAAAGTTAATGATAAACTTTTTAAATCATAGAAGATAGTAGATATCATGCTCTACTTGACTCTTCTAATGGATTGCTTGTTCCGCTGCAGTTAAACTTGTTGTCTATTATATTCTATCAGTTTAACCTTGTTGAAGGCTAATGATAACTTATTCTGCATTATCTAAGTCATCATATTTCTTACTGGGCTAGTTGAGCTCACCCTTTTACTTCCATTGTTCTCTTTAGGTAATGAGAACGTAGCCGGAACTAGTCGGGGAACGGAGTGATGGCCTGAGATGGTGTTATAGTATTCCTCACTATTCTATAAAATAGTGTACCAATAAATGTAATGAGGACTCCATTTGAGTTTGGATATTGTCTAGAAGACAATATTCGTGTAAAAACTCTCAGCTCATGTTGTATAATTAAATTTGTATTTGTATTCTGTACCATGTATTTGGCGACCAAAGATGGGTGATGTATACCTATTTTGGGGACGTCACAGTTGGTATCAAAGTTTAGGGATATGATCTCTGGCTAAGATGTGAGACAAGAACTAAGAGGGGAGAGACGGGGAATTCCTTCACTAGTATGACCTACCTAAGTTTATTTGGTATTTAATTGGTCGGTCAGAGTATAGGGATAATATGTGGCATGTCAGGTAACCCTTGTTTTGTGGCAGTATTTGAAAGTGGCATCTGAAAATGTCGAGATAAGCAATGAAGCACATGAGACCGTTGAGTCATCAACGATCAATACCCGGGATAATGTGCAACAGGAAGACAATAATCCTCAGGTAAACAACAACACCGATCAAATGATAAACGATGGGATGTTTAGAGTTCATGTAATTCATGCAACATAAGGCGAGAGCGGCTCCTGTTCAAAATGCTGGTGGACACACTGGCAACTCACAGATGGTCACCGCTAAACAATTCAAAGAGTTGGGACCATCGGAGTTTTGGGGAGAGCCAAAACCACTTAAGGCGGAGACGTGGATAAAGTAGATCACCAAGATATTTGATGTCTTGGGATGCTCCGAGGAGCAAAAAGTTCCCTTTGCCACCTTCATGTTGAGAGGAGTAGCAGATTACTGGTGGGAATCAGTAAAGCATACCTAGCCTACCGCACTCAAAATATCTTGGGAGAAGTTCCAAGAGCTGTTCAATGACAAATACTTTCTCGAAAGTATTCGTCACATGAAGGAGGTGGAGTTTATCAAGTTAGGGCAAAACAATATGACCTTGTCGCAGTACGAGACTAAGTTTGCCGAGTTGTCCCGGTTCGCATCCCATTTGGTTGATAATGAGGAGAGAATGACGCGAATGTTTCTACGAGGTTTGAGACCCGAAATACGTCAATACCTCATTTCTCACAAACTGTGTTTGTATTCAGATGTTGTAAATAGGGCTCAGTTATTGGAGCGCGATAACCAAGAAAGAGCAGCCAATAAGTCGATAATACCAGTGGTAGCGATCATTGAGCGATGACAACAACAAACGGAGGAATTAACATGCAAGAAATGGCAACCACTCCGGTGGTAATCATGGCCAAGATAATAGAAGTGGAAATTTCAAGAAGAGGAGATTCAATAATGATGGAAAGACGTCAGCACCAGCACCGTTTGTTAAGGATGGAGAATGACCACCGGTCGTATGTTACAAATGCGGAGGAGAGGGACACATCAGTCCAAACTGTACGCACCAGTCCAAAGCATGTTACAATTGTGGAAGAGAAGGTCACCTAACCCGATTTTGTCGTGCACCAAAGTTAAGTCCAACTGGGATGGAGGCATCAATGGCCGTCCCAGAGAAGACAAAACCAGTAGTTCAAGGGAGAGCGTTTGTCGTAACCTCCCAAAAAGCGAGAAATCCGAACGAGGTGATCACGGGTAAGATAATCATAAACTCTTGCAAAGCTTATACCTTATTTGATACCGGTTCTACCCATTCTTTTATTTCTCCTACTTGCGCTCAACGTTTAAATTTGACTCTAGAGAAATTAGACTTTGATTTATCTGTTGAAATTTCATTGGGAGAAACCTTCATAACATCAACTATTTATAAGTCTTGTTTGGTTCAAATCGGTAATCGCACGTTACCTGTCGATCTTATTTCTTTAAAAATACTTGCATTCGATGTGATTTTAGGAATTGATTGGTAGACTAATCATCATGCTAAAATTGATTATTTTCGTAAGGTTGTTAGCTTTAATATTCCTAACCAACCTATTATACAAATTCAAGCAACCAAACCATTAAAGTCAATTACTGTCATCTCAAGTCATAAAGCTATTCGTTTATTGAAAAACGGATGTCAAGCTTTCTTAGCTCATGTCACAGATTTAAACAAAAATACGTCTATCTTGAATGATATTGATATTGTTAATAAATTTCTAGACGTATTTCCTGAAGAACTTCCTGGCCTACCCCCAGAGCGTGAAATTGAATTTTGTATCGACCTTGAATCCGGTACAAAACCCATTTCTAAATCCCCATATCGAATGGCTCCTATTGAACTTCAGGAGTTAAAAACCCAACTACAGGAATTGTTAGACATCGATTTCATTCGTCCTAGTACTTCTCCTTGGGGTGCTCTTATTCTATTAGTGAAGAAGAAAGATGGAAGTATGCAACTTTGTATTAATTATCAGGATTTGAATCATGTCACCATCAAAAATAGGTACCCGTTGCCACACATTGATGAAGTGTTTGACCAGTTACAAGGCGCCAAATTCTTTTCAAAGATATCTTCGTTCCAGATATCATCAGTTAAAGATTAAAACCGATGACATCCCAAAGACTACTTTCAGAACTCGGTACGAGCATTATGAATTCCTAGTCATGTCTTTTGGATTGACTAATGGTCCTGCTGCCTTCATGGATATGATGAACCGAGTATTCAAGGAATATTTGGATCACTTTTTGGTCATCTTTATTGATGACATCCTTATTTACTCCAAAAGCTATGAAGATCATGAGCAACACTTGAGACTGATACTTCAAAAGATTCGTGAAAACAAGCTTTATGCCAAGTTGAAGAAGTATGAGTTTTTGCTTAAGGAAGTAGCATTCCTTGGGCACGTGATATCAAATCATAAAATATCTGTTGACCTGGCAAGGATTGAAGCAATTCCAAGCTAGGAGCAACCTAAGTCAGTGACCGAAGTACGTAGCTTTCTCGGCTTAGCTGGTTATTATCGAAGATTCGTAGAAGAGTTTTCTCGAATCGTTACTCCATTAACTCAGCTGACTCGAAAAAATACAAAATTCGGTTGGAGCGAGGAATGTGAGAAGAGTTTTCAAGAACTCAAGAGGAGACTCATTTCATCACCTGTTCTGACAATACCATCTGGTTAGGAGGGATTTGTCATCTATAGTGATGCTTCAGGCAAAGGTTTAGGATGTGTTCTCATGCAACATGGGAAAGTTATAGCCTATGCCTTACAACAACTCAAAGAATATGAGAGAAATTATCCTACTTATGATCTAGAGTTGGCAGCTGTCGTTTTTGCGCTTAAGATTTGGAGGCATTACCTGTATGGAGAGAAGGTGGAGATTTATACGGATCATAAAAGCCTCAAATATTTCTTCACTCAAAAAGAACTCAACATGCGGCAAAGACGATGGCTTGAGCTGTTGAAAGATTATGATCATACCATTCAATACCATCTTGGAAAAGCGAACGTAGTAGCTGATGCATTGAGTAGAAGATTATATGAGGGTACGAGTGCGATATTGTCAACGCAAAGGCCCATTTTGTATGACTTACAAAGGATGGAGATAGAGTTAAAGACTCCAAGGACCCATGTGATAATGGCGAATATACGAGTAGAACCGACTTTAATCGATAAAGTTAAAGCTCCTTAAGCTACGGACCTGGAGCTAATGCGTATGAAGAAGAAAGTGCAAGAAGGTGTTATTCTGGAAGCAAGAATCGATGAAGAAGGAATACTTCGAGTTAACTCAAGACTTTGTGTTCTTAACGATTCTGACTTAAAGTATAAAATTATGATGGAGGCGCACAACACACCGTTTGTAATCCATCCCAGGAGTACCAAAATGTATCGTGATCTTTGACATACATTTTGGTGGAGCAATATGAAGAGAGATAGCGGGGTTTATCTCAAGGTGTCTAACTTGTCAACGAGTCAAGTGAAGCATCAAGTGCCAAAAGGTCCATTACAACCACTTGAAATTCCGGAATGGAAGTGGGAGCACATTACCATGGATTTCAAGCATCGGTATTCCCAAGGTTTCTCAAGGCATATATGCAAATTGGGTCATTATTGATAGATTGACCAAGTCCGCTCATTTTTACCGACATCGAGAAACTTATACACTTGAACATCTTGCTCGTATGTACATAAACAAGATTGTAAGATTGTATGGTATGCCAGTATCCATAGTTTCTGATCAAGACCCAAGATTCACGTCAAGATTTAGGGTTAGTTTGCAAAAAGCTATGGGCACGGATTTATGATTTAGTTCGGCGTATCATCTTCAAACGGACGGACAATCAGAGAGGACTATTCAAACTCTTGAGGATTTATTAAGACTTTGTGTCCTTGACTTCAAAGGAAGTTGGGACAAGTTCTTACCATTGGTAGAGTTTTCCTACAACAACAGTTATCAAGCAAGTATTGGAATGGCTCCATTTGAGGCGTTGTATGGAAGAAAGTGTCGTTCTCCAGTATGTTGGGATGAGGTCGGTGAAGGAACGTTGTTGGGATCGGAGTTGGTATGTATGACTATGAAAAAGATTCAAACGATCCGACAACATATAAAAACCTCACAGGATAGACAAAAGAGTTATGCTGATCTTCATCGAAAAGACGTGGAATTCAATATTGGAGATCATATGTTGTTACATGTTGCTCCATGGAAAGGAGTTACGAGATTTGGAAAGAGAGGAAAGCTCAATCCTCGATTCATTGACCCATTTGTAATCCTTGATTGAATAGGAACTGTGGCCTATAGACTCGCATTACCGCCAAGTATATCTCATGTGCATGACGTTTTTCACATATCTATGTTACGTAAATATGTGAAAGACCCGAACCACATTACTGAATTAGAACCGGACGAGATAGCGGAAGATTTAACGTATGAAGAGGTAGTTGTTAAAATCTTGGATAAGAAGGATAATTCTGCGCCCCAAGGTTATACCTCAAGTCAAAGTTTTGTGGAGAAACCACAATGTGGAGGAAATGACCTGGGAGTTAGAATCTGAAATGAAATCAAGGTATCCTCGCCTCTTCGATATATCAGGTACGTAGCCTAATTTTGAGGATAAAATTTCATAAGAAGGGGAGGTTGTAAGACCCCAACTTTTTTTGAATAAAAAATAATTTTTCTCAAAATATTTTTTTGAATATTATGGTTTGGATATGATATAATGTTATAGTTGTGGGTAATATTTGGAAAATTTTGCAAAGTAAGCAAGTTAATATAAAATATTCGTTGTGTCAGTGAATATTCGATTGGTCGGGGAATATTCGTTTTAACAGGGAATATTTGTACGACAGCACTATCATTGGTGGACCTCACAACGGAAGTATTGTCGTAGTTAGAAAATGACAGAAATATCTTTTTATAAAAATAACCGCGGAAGTTTTACCGTTAAACTGTTGAACTACCCGGTGGTAAAAGTACACTAATACGCGTGGTTGCATAGTAGCACACGGTATTGATTATTGATGCTTACGTGAGAAGTCACTCAGTTATACTTAATTATTATTACAGTAATTGTTGCATAGAAGCTCACGTTATTTGATTCAATTATTGTCACATTATCATCTGCATAATATTTTATATTATTAAATTAATAATTGAGACAACAAAGTTATTCATATTATTATTTGCAATATTGACAATGTCTAAAAAGTTACATCGAGGAGAGGTTTGGTTACCTAATTGCGGCATGATAGGGAGAAATCCTTATTGAAAGCCCCTCTTTCACAGGAGCGATCTGGTTGTTAAATATTGTGAGTTATAATATTAATGATGAATAATTGTTGAAGTATTAAGAATGTGTTTATTGAAGATAAGTGAATTACAAAAGTTAGAGGGGAATAATGCAAACTTGGAAAACTTTAGGAGTACTAAAGTGTAATAAGTTAAATCAATCTGGACCATTAGTGGTGGTTTTAATAGTAAATCAATCTGGACCATTGATGGAGGTTTTAATAGTAAATCAATCTGGACCATTGATGGTGGTTTTAATAATAAATCAATCTGGATCGTCGGGTGGTGGTTTTAAAAGTAAATCAATCTGGATAAAATCTTCGGTGGTGGTTTTAAAAGTAAATCAATATAGAATTATCGGTCGGTGTGGTGGTTTTAATAGTAATCAATAAGGATCGTCCATTCTAATAGTGAATCAATCTGACCGTTCATGAATTAATTACTTATTTAGTCCATTCTCTATAAATAGAAGCTTAATTCTTCTTTCATTCTCACCAATTCAATTGAGATTCACAAGAGGCACTATAGAGAGAGAACTATAGAGCAAGAAGAAGAGTATTCGCTACTTCACTTTTGCAGTATCCAACTTTCTACTAAGGTAAGGGGTATTATTTTTTTCGTATTCATAAGGAATACTATTTTTCGTATTCATCCTTTTGTATGTCGGAATAACCTGTCTACGCGGATTACGTACCGTATGACAGGTGAAAATCCATTTGCAGTTTTCGTATGTTAATTCTTTTTATATTCTTAAATCTAAACTTACTATAGTAAGTATTGCTTCTATAATCCTTGAAATTAGTGGAATATCCTTGAGTTTTGTGCTTCATCCATTATCATTTTATTGGAATATTGATATGAACTTTCTTATTAAATATCAATATTTTCACCCGAAGTATTATTCACAGGGTACTATTCACGAATTACTATTCATTCAGTTACTATTCACTATAATATTATTCACTTGGATATTCGGGGCACTTTTCATGTCGGGGTACTATTCACGAGTTACTATTCACAAATTACTATTCACCCGATTACTATTCACTATAATATTATTCACTCGGGTATTCGGGGCAATTTTCATGCCGGGGTACTATTTACAAGTTACTATTCACGGGTTACTATTCACCCGATTACTATTCACTCAAATATTGTTCACTCGGGTATTTGGGGCACTTTTCATGTCGGGTTACTATTCTCGAAGTACTATTCACAGGGTACTATTCATGGGATACTATTCACCAAAAATTTTATTTCTTTTCTGTCCAAATTATTTTTGATACATGGGTATTATTCTTGAATTTTACTCCACAAAGCAGTATCATGTTGACAATTTGGACATTATTGAATTCTGGATAAATTAAATTATAAATCTTTAAAAATTTATCCTTTGCTTTCTTTTAATTGAATTCTTATATCATTGTCATCATCCTCATGCTTATATTGTGATGAAAGTCATCTTTGGCTTACGTGCATAGATGGACTGTTGATTGGTATGATTATGACCAGGGATAATTCGGTATAGTCATGACCATTGATGATTACACGAATATTCTTGGCTCGTAGTGCAAGAATAATTTGTGGACGTGATACTAATGAATATCCTTGGCCCGTAGTGTAGGGTTGATTCGATGATGTGATTTATTTATTAAGCTGAGTCTCAGCGATAAAGTTAATGATAAACTTTTTAAATCATAGAAGATAGTAGATATCATGCTCTACTTGACTCTTTTAATGGATTGCTTGTTCTGCTGCAGTTAAACTTGTTGTCTACTATATTCTATCAGTTTAAAATTGTTGAAGCTAATGATAACTTATTCTGCATTATCTTAGTCATAATATTTCTTACTAGGCTAGTTGAGCTCACCCTTTTACTTCCATTGTTCTCTTCAGGAAATGAGAACGTGGCCGGAACTAGCTCGGGAACCGGAGTGATGGCCCGAGATGGTGTTATAGTAGTCCTCACTATTCTATAAAATAGTGTGCCAATAAATATAATGAGGACTCCATTTGAGTTTGGATATTGTCAGAAGACAATATTCGTGTAAAAACTCTCAGCTCATGTTGTATAATTAAGTTTGTATTTGTATTCAGTACCATGTATTTGGCGACCCAAGATGGGTGATGTATACCTATTTTGGGGGCGTCACAGTTGGTATCAAAGCTTAGGGATATGATCCCTGGCTGAGATGTGAGACAAGAACTAGGAGGGGAGAGACAGGAAATTCCTTCGCTAGTATGACCTACCTAAGTTTATTTGGTATTTAATTGGTCGGTCAGAGTATAGGGATAATATGTGGCATGTCAATTTACCCTTGTTTTGTGGCAGTATTTGAAAATGGCATATGACAATGTTGAGATCAGCAATGAAGGACATGAGATCGTTGAGTCACCAACGATCAATATCCAGGATAATGTGCAACAAGAAGACAATAATCCTCAGGTAAACAACAACATCGATGATGAGGACAATTCTTTAGAATCTCCTTTTATCTTTCC
Organism: Panax ginseng; assembly: GCA_020205605.1. Classification (NCBI taxonomy): domain Eukaryota; kingdom Viridiplantae; phylum Streptophyta; class Magnoliopsida; order Apiales; family Araliaceae; genus Panax; species Panax ginseng. Next base: position 82,580,662 of record CM035139.1, on the reverse strand, counting down.
CAAGCCTCATACAAAGATTCTCCTTTTTGTTGCTCAAATTGAGAAAGAGCACTCCTCATCTTCGCAGTTTTAGCCATAGGAAAGAATTTTGCTAGAAACTTCTGTGCTAAGTCCTCCCAAGTAGTCACCGACGCCGCTGCTAGCGAATGAAGCCAACTCCTAGCGAATGAAGCCAACTCCTAGCTTTGTCCCTAAAAGTGAATGGAATGAGTCGAAGCCTCATCGCATCATCCGATACATTGTTATAAATGAATGTGTCACAAATCTCAATAAAACTCAGAAAATGTTTGTTCGGGTCATCATTAGTCTGACCCCCAAACTGGAATGTGTTCAGAACCATCTGGATTGTCCCTGGTTTGATTTTAAAGGTGTTCGCAGCTATTGCTGACCTGACTCTACTCGACTGTAGCTCATTAATTTTCAACATAGAATAATCTCTCAATGCTCTATGTTCATCGGCTGCCATCTGTACCGGTGTTTCAATTCCCTTTTGCGTATTAGCAGTAATGGTATTCAGTCTCCAAGCTCTCCTGTTGATGTTTTCATGTCTAGGCACCAATGCAGAATTCTGAGATCGAGTTTGCATAAACTAACCAAGAGTACCTGAAACCATAAGAAAAAAATAAAATAGAAATGAGATGAGATGTGAATTGCTTTAGTCAGACAAATTTAACTTAAGTTGATGTTGAAAGTAATAATAATAAACACTAATCTCCGACAACGGCGCCAAAAACTTGTTGACTTGTTTGGGTGTTAAAAAATAGTCACATACACGCAAGTGCACGCGGTCCACAAGTAATATAAGGTAAGAAAATCATCGATCCCACAGAGAAAAATGATTATTTTTAGTCTAATATGCAACAACTTTATAATTATTTTAGCTTGCTTAAACGAATGATTAAGATGTGAATTAACTATCTAGAATGATTATGAACTAATAAACTAACTAACAAGCAAATAATTCAAATTAAGAAGATATGGGATTCTAACTTCACTTAATGCCTTATTCAAATTATATACCTCTTGTTAAGACTAATTGATTACTTCGGATTGCTAGTCGAGAACACAAAGGTAAAATATGACTATCTCTCGATATACCATGATCATATCACATACAATCCAAAAAAGATAGAATATATGTGAACGTCCAATATTACCTAAACCACTATATTTCTATGTAACTTAAGAATAATATGGAATTAAGCACAAGTCCTCTGAAAAGACTACACGTGGTAATACGGTATATGTCTATCTGGATTACGAATCATGAAATCTATCACATGTAAAATCATGAACACATGCTCATATGGCTAAATCTGAATTTGTACTTCATTTTCCAATTTCATACAATTTAATACGGTAGATGGTGATCAAGCATCTAAATAATTAAAACAACCATATTAGGAAATCCATGCATAATCAATCACATCCAACAAAGAGTCATAGAAATCTGAACTAAGCAAAAAGGTCCATTAGAATCCCATAATGGAGATTAGTTCATCACTGAAGCAATAACCATTATGGGAATCTGTTCAAGCATGAGATTAGAGATTGCAAACAAAGAGATTAAGAAAGTGCAAGTCTGATATTTCTCTGTACAATGAAAATCTTTAAAGCTGAATCAATATTCCCAAATCAACCAAATTAAAACCCTAATTATGAAAATCTAACAAAGATGCAAGAGAGAAGCCCAAAAATTAGAAGTAAGATCTATGAATTCTTTGTGTCTCTGCAAAACCCTAGAATAGTAAAAAATAACGATTAAAGCATAAGTCTATAACATCCAATTACACCTTTTTTAGGAAAAACACGTAAACATAATTTTTAATGAAAAGTCAACACTGGTCAAGATTCCTCTGGCGCAGCCGCGCTACCCCGTAAGAAAATTAGAATGCAGAACGCCTTCCTCTGGTGAAATTTCCTCCTAAAGCGAAAGCACCATATCCAAGCTCTATAAAGTGGCGGCCCATCCACTACAGTGTTTTTTCTGCAAGATGTTTGCTAGTCATTTGTTGGTGGACTTTTGGTTCTTTAGCTGCTGCTGCTGCTAGCTTCAAGCTTCAAGCTTCTTCTTCTTCTCACTTCCATGTCACGCTCACTTTCATATGCCAGTTCCATGTCTAGAAAGTTCTATCGAAGAGAGATTTGGTCACCTAATTGCATGCCAATAAGGAGAAATCCTTATCAGAAAGCCCCCTATTTCCTGGGAATGATTTGGTTGTTAAATATTGTGAGTCATAATATTAATGATGAATAAGTTTGTGTTGATTAAAGATGAAATTGATATTTCCATTGTGTTGGGATTATTAGTGTTAGTGGAAATCGACTTTTATTTCGATAAGGTTATATTGACCAATCGGGTAATTAATCGGATAAATGAGCAATTAATTGCTATTAATTCACATGCTTATAACTATTTGTTCACATGTATGTACTATTGATTCACATGCATGTACTATTAGGGGAGGTGGTGCAAGATTGATAATACTTGCATGACTAAATTAAAAATAGAGGTATAGATAAAGGTACTATACTGTAACTATTTTTTTTCACATGTATAGAACTATTGATTCACATGACTGAACTATTGATTCACATGATGTACTATTAGGGGAGGTGGTGCAAGTTTGATAATACTTTTAGGACTAAATTAAAAATGGAAGAAAAGATGAAGGTATTATACTGTAATATTTTGAGCCCCAAAATGTGCAATTATTGAAACTATATTTTCCTATAAATAGAAGCTAATTCTTCTTTCATTCTCACCAATTCACTAAGACTCACAAGAGCAATTATAGAGAGAGAAGCTATAAAGAGAAAGAAGAAGAGAAGACTGCTACTTCACTATTCCAGTATCTAGTCTTCTTCTGAGATAAGGGATATTATTTTTGTTCAGCATTCATAAGGAATAATATATTCTTCTATACTCTGTAGTATGTGAGTAATATTATTTTGTCTCATATTCCTGATAATACCCTCATTCTGTTAAAGTATTGCTTCTATACTCCGTGAAATTAGTAGAACGTCCTTGATATTTGCGCTTCATCCAGTATCTTTTCATGAAAATATTATTTTGAGCTTTCTTGATAATTATTGATCTTTTCATGCCGGAATACTATTCATGATTTACTATTAACGGGTTACTATTCACCCAGTTACTATTCACTCAAATATTATTCACTCGGATATTCGGGGCACTTTTCATGCTGGAGTACTATTCATGAGTTACTATTCACGGGTTACTATTTACTCGGATACTATTCACTTGAATATTATTCACTTGGGTATTTGGGGAACTTTTCATACCGGGGTACTATTCCCGAAGTACTATTCATTGTGGTACTTATTCACGGGTACTATTCAATTCAAAAATATATTTCTTTTATGTCCAAATTATTTTTGATACATGAATATTATTCTTGAATTTTACTCCACAAAGCAGTATCATGTTGACAATTTGGATATTTTTAAACTTTGGATAAATTAAAAGTCTTTAACATTTATCCTTGATTTCGTTTGATTAATGCTTATATCATTGTCATCATCCTCATGCTTATATTGTGATGAAAGTCATTTTTGGCTTACGTGTAAGACCCTAACTTTTATGAATAAAGATTAAATTTTTCTCGAAATATATTATTGAATATTATGGTGTGGATATGATATAATGTTATAGTTGTGGGTAATATTTACAAATTTTACAAAGTAAGCAAGTTGTTATAAATATTCGATTGGTCGGGGAATATTCGTATTAGCAGGGAATATTCGTACGAAGGTACAATCATTGGTGGACCCCACAACGGAAGTATTGTCGTAGTTAGAAAAAGACAGAAATATCTTTTTATAAAAAATAAAGGTGAAAGTTTTACTATTAAACTGTTGAACTACCCGGTGGTAAAAATACGATGTCTGGCATTAGTTGCATAGTAGCAGACACCATTACTTATTGATGCTTACATAAGAAGCCACTCAGTTTACTCAATTATTGCTACAGTAATTGTTGCATAGTATCTCACTTTATTTGATTCAATTATTGTCACAGTATCATCTCAATAATATTTTATATTATTAAATCAATAATTGAGACAACAAAGTTATTCATATTATTATTTGCAATATTGTCGATGTCTAGAAAGTTCTGTCGATGAGAGGTTTGAACACCTAATTGCGCGTCAATAGGGAGAAATCCTTATCGAAAAGCCCCCTCTTTCCTGGGAATGATCTGGTTGTTAAATATTGTGAGTTATAATATTAATGATGAATAATTGTTGAAGTATTAAGAATATGTTTATCGAAGATAAGTGAATTACAAAAGTTAGAGGAGAATAATGCAAACTTGGAAAACTTTAGGGGTACTAAAGTGTAATAAGTTAAATCAATCTGGACCATTGGTGGTGGTTTTAATAGTAAATTAATCTGGACAGTTGATGGTGATTTTAATAGTAAATCAATCTGGACCATCGATGGTGGTTTTAACAGTAATTCAATCTGGACCGTCGATGGTGGTTTTAAAAGTAAATCAATCTGGACCATCGGTGGGTTTTAAAAGTAAATCAATCTGGACCGTCGGTGCTGGTTTTAAAAGTAAATCAATCTGGACCGTCGGTTGTGGTTTTAATAGTAATCAATATGGACCGTTCGTTCTAATAGTAAATCAATCTGGACCGTTCGTGAATTAGTTACTATTTAGTCATTTTTCCTATAAAATAGAAGCTTAATTCTTCTTTCATTCTCACCAATTCACTAAGATTCACAAGAGACACTATAGAGAGAGAAACTATAGAGAGCAAGAAGAAGAGTATTCTGCTACTTCACTATTGCAGTATCCAGCCTTCTACTAAAGTAAGAGATATTATTTGTTGTATTCGTAAGAGATATTATTTGTTGTATTCGTAAGGGGTATTATTTCTTTTGTATTCATAAGGAATGCTATTTTTCACATTCATCCTTTAATATGTCGGAATAACCTGTCTACGCGGATTACGTACCGTATGACAGGTGAAAATCCATTTGCAGTTTTGTATGTTATTTCTTTTCATATTCTTAATTCTAAACTTACTATGGTAAATATTGCTTCTTTAATCCTTGAAATTAGTGGAATATCCTTGAGTTTTGCGCTTTATCCAGTATCGTTTCATTGAAATATTGATATGAATTTTCTTATTAAATATCAATATTTTCACCCGGGGTACTATTCACGGGTTACTATTCATCCAATTACTATTCACTATAATATTATTCACTCGGGTATTCAGGGAACTTTTCATGCCGGGGTACTATTCACGAGTTACTATTCACAGGTTACTATTCACCCGATTACTATTCACTCGGGTATTCAAGGTACTATTCCTGAAGTACAATTCACAGAAAAAAATTATTTATTTTTTGTCCAAATTATTTTTGATACATGGATATTATTCTTGAATTTTACTCCACAAAGCAGTATCATGTTGACAATTTGGACATTATTGAATTCTGGATAAATTAAATTATAAATATTTAAAAATTTATCCTTTGCGTTCTTTTAATTGAATTCTTATATCATTATCATCATCCCCATGCTTATATTGTGATGAAAGTCATCTTTGGCTTACGTGCATAGATGAACTATTGATTGGTATGATTATAACCAGGGATAATTCGGTATGATCATGACCATTGATGATTACACGAATATTCTTGGCCCGTAGTGTAAGAATAATTTGTGGGCGTGATTCTAATGAATATCCTTGGCCCGTAGTGCAGGGATAATTCGATGATGTGATTTATTTATTAAGCTGAGTCCCAGCGATAAAGTTAATGATAAACTTTTTAAATCATAGAAAATAGTAGAAATCATGCTCTACTTGACTCTTAAAATGGATTGCTTGTTCCTCTGCAGTTAAACTTGTTGACTATTATATTCTATCAGTTTAACATTGTTGAAGGCTAATGATAACTTATTCTGCATTATCTTAGTCATAATATTTCTTACTGGGCTAGTTGTGCTCACCCTTTTACTTCCATTGTTATATGCAGGAAATGAGAACGTAGCCGGAACTAGTCGGGGAACGGAGTGATGGTCTGAGATGGTGTTATAGTAGTCCTCACTATTCTATAAAATAGTGTGACAATAAATGTAATGAGGACTCCATTTGAGTTTAGATATTGTCTAGAAGACAATATTAGTAAAAACCCTAATCACCATGTTGTATAATTAAATTTGTATTTGTATTCAAGATTACCATGTATTTGGCGACCCAAGATGGGTGATGTATACCTATTTTGGGGCGTCACGGTTGGTATCAAAGCTTAGGATATGATCCCCGGTGAGATGTGAGACAAAAACTAAGAGGGAGAGAGAAATTCCTTCATTAGTATGACCTACCTAAGTTTATTTGGTATTTAATTGGTCGGTTAGAGTATAGGGATAATATGTGGCATGTCAATTAACCCTTGTTTTGTGGCAGTATTTGAAAATGGCATCTGAAAATGTCGAGATAAGCAATGAAGCACATGAGACCGTTGAGTCATCAACGATCAATACCGTGATAATGTGCAACAGGAAGACAATAATCCTCAGGTAAACAACAACACCGATCAAAAGATGAACGATGGGATGTTTAGAGGCTTCATGCAATTCATGCAACATCAGGCGAAAGCGGCTCTGCTTCAAAATGCGAGGTGGACACCTGCTGGCAACTCACGAGATGGTCACCGCTAAACAATTCAAGGAGTGGGACCATCGAAGTTTTGGGGAGAGCCAAAACCACTTAAAGGCGAGACGTGAATAAAGCGAGATCACCAAGATATTTGATGTCTTGGGATGCTCCGAGAGCAAAAGGTTCCTTTGCCACCTTCATATTGAGAAGAGAGGCGATTCTTGGTGGGAATCAAGAAAATGTACCACTTTTTCGACTCAAAATATATTGGGAAAAGTTCTAAGAACTGTTCAACGACAAGTACTTTCCCGAAAGTATTCGTCACATGAAGGAGGTGGAGTTTATGAAATTGGAGAAAAATAATATGACCGTGTCACAGTACGAGGCTAAGTTTGCCGAGTTATCCTGGTTCGCATCCCATTTGGTTGATAATGAGGAGAGAATGACGCGAATGTTTCTACGAGGTTTGATACCCGAAATACGTCAATACCTCGTTTCTCACAAACTGTTTTTGTATTCAGATGCTGTAAATAGCGCTCAGTTATTGGAGCACGATAATGAGTCAACCCAACCAAGAGAGAGCAGCCGGCAAGTCGATAATACCAGTGGTAGCAGTCATCAAAGCGGTGACAACAAACGTGGAGGGAATCAACATGCAAGAAATGGTAACAACTCCGGTGGTAATCATGGCCAAGATAATAGAAGTGGAAATTTCAAGAAGAAGAGATTCAATAATGATGGAAAGACGTCAAGACCAAAGACCGTTGTTAAGGAAGGAGAACGACCTCCTATTAGTATGTTACAAATCTTGGAGGGAGGGACACATCACCCAAACCGTACACGATGAGTCCAAAACTTGTTATAATTACAGAAGAGAAGGTCACTTAGCCCGATTTTTTTCGTGCGGTGAAAGTCAAGTCCAATTTGGGATGGATATGAATGATGTCCCCATGACAAAGTCAGAGTTTGGTTTAAGTGAGAGTGTTTGTCGAGAAACCCGGACGAGGTTATCACGGGTAAGCTAATCATAAACTGTTGCGAAGTCTTTACCTTATTCGATACCAGTTCTACCCACTCTTTTATTTTACTTAATTGTGCTCAACGTTTAAACTTGACTCCGGAGAAATTAGACTTTGACTTATCCGTTGAAACTCCGTTGGGAGAAACCTTCGTTACCTCCATTGTTTATAAATCTTGTTTGATTCAAATCGGCAACCGCACATTACCTGTCGATCTTATCTCTTTGAAAATACTTACATTCGATGTGATTTTAGGAATTGATTGGTTGACTACTCATCATGCTAAAATTTATTGTTTTCGTAAGGTTGTTAACTTTCATATTCCTAACCAACCTATTATTTGAATTCAAGCAACTAAACCACTAAAGTCAATCACTGTCATCTCAAGCCATAAAGCTATTCGTTTATTGAAAAATGGATGTCAAGCTTTCTTAGCCATGTCACAAATTTAAACAAAAATAGGTCAGTCTTGAATGATATTTTTGTTGTTAATAAATTTTCTGACGTATATCCCGAATAACTTCATAGCCTACCCCTAGAGCATGAAATCAAATTTTGTATCGACCTTGAATACGATACAAAACCCTAAAATATTTCTTCTCATAAAACGAACATAACATATGCCGAATACGTTGGCTCGAGCTATTGAAGATTACGACCATACCATTCAATATCATCGTGTAAGAGCGAACGTGGTAACTGACGAGTTGAGTAGAATATCGTATGCGGTTATGAGTGTGATGTTGTTAACACAAAGACTCATTTGGTACGACTTACAAAAGATGGAGATAGAGTTAAAGACTCAAAGAACCTACGTGAAGATAGCGAATGTAAGATTAGAACCGACTTTAATCGATAAATTTAAAGCCGCTCAAGCTACAGACTCAGAGCTGATGAATGTGAAGAAGAAGGTGCAAGAAGGCGTTATTCTAAAAGCAAGAATCGACGAAGAGAGGAAATCTTAACCCTCGATTTTATTGGCCCATTTGAAATCCTCTTAAGAAGGATAAGAAGGATCATATTCTAAGCTCCAAGGTTATACCTCAAGTCAAGGTTTTGTGGAGAAACCACGATATTGAGGAAATGACTTGGGAATTAGAATTCAAAACAAAATTAAGGTATCCTCACCTCTTCGACATATCAGGTACGTACCCTAATTTTGAGGATGAAATTTCATAAGAAGGGGAGGTTGTAAGACCTCAACTTTTATGAATAAAAATTAAATTTTTGTCGAAATATATTATTGAATATTATGGTGTGGATATGATATAATGTTATAGTTGTGGGTAATATTTGCAAATTTTGCAAAGTAAGCAAGTTGTTATAAAATATTCGATTGGTCGGGAAATATTCTTTTTAGCAAGGAATATTCATACGATGGCACAATCATTAGTGGACCCCACAACGAAAGTATTGTCGTAGTTAGAAAACGACAGAAATATCTTTTTATAAAAATAACGACGAAAGTTTTACTGTTAAACTGTTGAACTACCCGGTGATAAAAGTACAATAATACGCGTGGTTGCATAGTAGCACACGGTATTGATTATTGATGCTTACATAAGAAGCCACTCAGTTTACTCAATTATTGTTACAGTAATTGTTGTATAGTATCTCACGTTATTTGATTCAATTATTGTCACAGTATCATCTCAATAATATTTTATATTATTAAATCAATAATTGAGAAAACAAAGTTATTCATATTATTATTTGCAATATTGACGATGTCTAGAAAGTTCTGTCAAGGACAGGTTTGGTCACCTAATTGCGCGCCAATAGGGAGAAATTATTATCGGTAAGCCCCCTCTTTCCTGGGAATGGTCTGGTTGTTAAATATTGTGAGTTATAATATTAATGATGAATAATTGTTAAAGTATTAAGAATATGTTTATTGAAGATAAGTGAATTACAAAAGTTAGAGGGGAATAATGCAAACTTGGAAAACTTTAGGGGTACTAAAGTGTAATAAGTTAAATTAATTTGGACCATTGGTGGTGGTTTTAATAGTAAATTAATCTGGACCGTCGATGGTAGTTTTAATAGTACATCAATCTGGATCATCGATGGTGGTTTTAACAGTAATTTAATTTGGACCGTCAGTGATGGTTTTAAAAGTAAATCAATCTAGATCGTCGATGATGTTTTTAAAAGTAAATCAATCTGGACCGTCGGTGGTGGTTTTAAAAGTAAATCAATCTAGACCGTCGGTGGTGGTTTTAAAAGTAAATCAATTTGGACCGTCGGTTGTCGTTTTAAAAGTAATCAATATGGATCGTCCGTTCTAATAGTAAATCAATCTGGACCGTTCGTGAATTAGTTACTATTTAGTCATTTCTCCTATAAATAGAAGCTTAATTCTTCTTTCATTCTCACCAATTCACTAAGATTCACAAGAGACACTATAGAGAGAGAAATTATAGAGAGCAAGAAGAAGAGTATTCTGCTACTTCACTATTATTAAAGATTCACCTTTACTAAGGTAAGGGATATTATTTGTTGTATTCGTAAGAGATATTATTTGTTGTATTCGTAAGGGGTATTATTTCTTTCGTATTCATAAGGAATACTATTTTTCATATTCATCTTTTAATATGTCAGAATAACCTGTCTATGCGGATTACATACCGTATGATAGGTAAAAATCCATTTACAGTTTTGTATGTTATTTCTTTTCATATTCTTAAATCTAAACTTACTATGGTAAGTATTGCTTCTATAATCCTTGAAATTAGTGGAATATCCTTGAGTTTTGCGCTTTATCCAGTATCGTTTCATTGAAATATTGATATGAACTTTCTTATTAAATATCAATATTTTCACCTGGGGTACTATTCATGGGTTACTATTCACTCAGTTACTATTTACTATAATATTATTCACTCGGGTATTCGGGGCACTTTTTATGTCGGGGTACTATTCACGAGTTACTATTTACCCGATTATTATTCACTCAAATATTATTCACTCGGGTATTCGGGGTACTTTTTATGTCGGGGTACTATTCCCGAAGTACTATTCATAGGGTACTATTCACGGAAAAAAAATATTTATTTTCTGTCCAAATTATTTTTGATACATCGATATTATTCTTGAATTTTACTCCTTAAATCAGTATCATGTTGACAATTTAGACATTATTGAATTCTGGATAAATTAAATTATAAATCTTTAAAAGTTTATCATTTGCATTCTTTTAATTGAATTCTTATATCATTATCATCATCCTCATGCTTATATTGTGATGAAAGTCATCTTTGGCTTACGTGCATAGATGGACTGATAATTGGTATGATTATGACCCGGGTTAATTCAGTATGATTATGACCATTGATGATTACACGAATATTCTTGGCTCGTAGTTCAAGAATAATTTGTGGACATGATACTAATGAATATCCTTGGCACGTAGTGCAGGGATAATTCGATGATGTGATTTATTTATTAAGCTGAGTTCCAGCGATAAAGTTAATGATAAACTTTTTAAACCATAGAAAATAGTAGATATCATGTTCTACTTGAGTCTTCTAATGCATTACTTGTTCCGCTGCAGTTAAACTTGATGTTTATTGTATTTTATCAGTTTAACACTGTTGAAGGCTAATGATAATTTATTTTGCATTATCTTAGTCATAATATTTCTTACTGGGCTAGTTGAGCTCACACTTTTGCTTTCATTGTTCTATTCAGGAAATGTGAACGTAGCCGAGACTAGTCGGGGAATGGAGTGACGGTCTGAGATGGTTATTTTATTAGTCCTCACTACTTAGTGTGATAATAAATGTAATGAGGATTGAATTTGAGTTTAGATATTGTCTATGAGACAATATTCGTGTAAAAACTCTCAGCTACGATGTTGTCGTATTGTATAAAAAAAGTTTGTATTTGTATTCAGTACTATGTATTTGGCGACCCAAGATGGGTGATGTATACCTATTTTGGGGGCGTCACAGTTGGTATCAAAGCTTAGGGATATGATCTGTGATGCCCACAAAACAGGTATACATCACCCATCTTGAGTCGCCAGATACATGGTACAAAATTCTAATACAACTTAATTATACAACAGTCATGTAAAATACGACAAAACATAAAGTGAGAGTTTTAAACAAGAATATTGCCTTCTAGACAATATCCACTCTCAATGGAGTCCTCATTACATTTATTGTCACACTATTTAACAGAATAGTGAGGACTACTAATGCTATCATCTGGACCGTAACTCCATTCCCCGACTAGTCCTGGCTACGTTCTCATTTCCCAAAGAGAACAATGAAAGCAAAAGGGTGAGCTCAACTAGCCTAGTAAGAAATATTATGACTAAGATAATGCAGGATAAATTATCATTAGCCTTCAACAATGTTAAACCGATAAAATACAATGTACATCAAGTTTAACTACAAATGAATAAGTAATCCATTAGAAGAGTCAAGAGAGCATGATATCTACTATCTTCTATGATTTAAAATGTTTTCATCAATTTTATCACCGAGACTCAAATTAATATATAAACCACATCATCGAGTCATCCTCGCACTACGCGCCAAGGATATTCATTAAATCGCCAATGGTCATGACTATACCGAATAATCCCCGGTCATAATCATACCAAAACTCGGCCCATCAATGCACTACAAAGCACCGAGGACTTTTACCACATCATTTATAACATTACAGGTCATGATTATACCGAATGATCCCTGGTCATAATCATACCAAGTCCATCTATACACGTAAGCCAAAGATGACTTTCATCACAATATAAGCATGAGGATGATGACAATGACATAATAATTCAACAAAACAAGTTCAAGAATAAATTTTAAAGATTTATAAGTTAATTTATCCTGAAATCAATTACGTCCAAATTGTCAACATGATACTACTTTGTGGAGTAAAATTCAAGAATGCTCGTAAGAATATTTCCATGAAAAGATCTTTGGATGAAGCGCAAATATCCGTGATATTCTACTAATTTCATGGAGTATAGAAGCCAAAACTTTAACCAACTGAGTATAATAGAATATATGAAACTGCAAATGGATTTTCGCCCGCCATGTGATAATCCATGTAGACAGATCATTTTCACAATTTAATAAGGAATGAATACGAATGATCATTCACCATGCATACGGTAATCCACATAGACAGGTTATTCCAACAGAATAATAAAGAATGGAATAACAGAAGAATTCACCGAGCATGCGATAGAAATCGCATGATGTTTATTCCCAATAGAATAATAAAGAATGGAACCCAGATCATGCATGAATCCGCATGCATGTGATATATCTAACATAATAATAAAGAATGGAACCAGTCACGCATAATCCGCATGCGGATAGGATGTTCCAACGGAATAATAAAGAATGGAACCAAATCATGCGTAATCCACGCACGCAGGTGATATTCCAAATGAAATAATAAAGAATGGAATAACAACGAGAATCCACCAGCGTGCGATAGATCGCATGATGATAGGTTATTCAACGAGAATAATAAAGAATGGAATAACGTGAAGAATTTCACCATGTATACGGTACTTGCATAGACAGAGTTATTCCAACATAATAATAAAGAATGGAATAACAACTCTTACCAAAGATTGAAAGAAAATAACTCTCTTCATGAATACGAAAGAATAATACCCTTTACCTTAGAAGAAATCGGATATTGAAATAGTGAGGTAGCGTACTTCTTCTTCTTTCTCTCTATAATTTCTCTCTATAATAATTGCTATAAAGCTTTAGTGAATTGGTGAAAAATGAAGGAAGAATGAGCTTCTATTTATAGGAAAATATAGTTTTGATAATTACACGTTTTGGGGCTCAAAATATTACAGTACAATACCTTCCTCTTTTTCTTCATTTTTAATTTAGTCCTGAAAGTATTATCAAACTTGCACCACCTCCCCTAATAGTAAATAATGTGAATCAATAGTTCAATCATGTGAATCAATAGTTATAATCATGTGAAAATACGAATTAAAGTATAGTACCTCTATCTATACCTCCATTTTTAACTTAGTCATGCAAGTATTATCAATCTTGCACCAACTCCCCTAATAGTACAAGAATGTGAATCAATAGTACACACATGTGAACAAATAGTTATAATCATGTGAATTAATAGCAATTAATTGCTCATTTATCCGATTAATTACCCATCGGTCAAGATAACTTCCGAGACATTAATCAATATCGAAATAAATATCAATTTCCACTAACACTAATAATTCCAACCTGATGGAACTATCAATTTCATCTTTAATCAAATACGAACTTATTCATCATTAGTATTATAACTCTCAATATTTAACAACCAGTCATTCCGGAAAGAGGGGCTTTACGATAAGAATTTCTCCTTATCGGGCGCCATGATTAGGTGACCAAACCTCTCCTGATGAACTTCTAGACATTGTAAATATTGTAATTTAATAATATGAATAACTTTGTCGTCTCAATTATTGATTTAATAATATATCATATTATGCGAGATGATCTTGTGACAATAATCGAATCAATAATATGAGAGATATGATGCAAAGAAATTCTCAGTAGCAATAATTGAATATAACCGAGTGACTTCTCACGTAAGCATTAATAACCAATACCGTAGTGCTACTATGCAACCACGCCAGACATTCTTTGTACTTTACTACCGGGTAGTTCAACAGTTTTAACGGTAACACTTCCGCCGTTATTTTTATAAAAGATAATTATGTCATTTTCTAACTACGACAATACTTGGTTGTGGGGTCCATCAATGATTGTGCTTCAGTATTTAATATTTCCTATTAAAATGAATATTCCCCAACCAATCGAATATTATATAACCACTTCCTTACTTTTCAAAATGTGTAAATATTATCCACAACTATAACATTATATTATATCAACACCATAATATTAAAAAATATATTTCGAGAGAAATTAATCATTATTCATAAAAGTTGGGGTCTTACAACCTCCCCTTCTTATGAAATTTCATCCTCGAAATTAGGGTATGTACCTGGTATATTGAAGAGGTGAGGATATTTTGACTTCATCATAGATTCTAACTCCCAGGTCATTTCTTCCACATCGTGGTTTCTCCATAAAACTTTGACTTGAGGTATAACCTTGGAGCGTAGAATATGATCCTTCTTATCCAAGATTTGAACAGGAACCTCTTCATATGTTAAATCTTCCGCTATTTCATCCGGTTCTAACTCAATAATGTGGTTCGGGTCTTTCACATATTTACGTAACATGGATATATGAAAAACGTTATGTACACGAGACATACTTGGCGGTAAGGCGAGTCTATAGGCCATAGTTCCTACTCGTTCGAGGATTAAAAATGGGCCAATGAATCGAGGATTGAGCTTTGCTCTCTTTCCAAATCTCGTAACTCCTTTCCATGGAGCAACACGTAACAACACATGATCTCCAAAATTGAATTTCACGTCTTTTCGATGAACATCAGCATAACTCTTTTGTCGATCTTGTGAGGTTTTTATACGTTGTCGGATCGTTTGAATCTTTTTTGTAGTCATACGTACCAAATTCGGTCCCAACAACGTTGCTTCACCCACCTCATTCCAGCATACTGGAGAACGACACTTTCTTCCATACAACGCCTCAAATGGAGCCATGCCAATACTTGCTTGATAACTGTTGTTATAGGAAAACTCCACCAATGGTAAGAACTTGTCCCAACTTCCCTTGAAGTCAAGGACACAGAGTCTTAATAAATCTTTAAGAGTTTGAATAGTCCTTTCCGACTGCCCATCTATTTGAGGATGATATGCCGAACTAAATCATAAATCCGTGCCCATAGCTTTTTGCAAACTAACTCAAAATCTTGAAGTGAATCTTGGGTCTCGATCAGAAACTATGGATATTGGCATACCATGCAATCTTACAATCTCGTTTATGTATATACTAGCAAGACGTTCAAGTGTATAAGTTTTTCGTATCGGTAAGAAATGAGCAGACTTGGTCAATCTACCAACAATGACCCAAATCGCATCTATGCCTTGAGAAACCTTGGGAAGACCATTAACGAAATCCATGGTAATATACTCCCACTTCCATTCTGGAATTTCAAGTTGTTGCAATGGACCTTTTGGCACTTGATGCTTCGCCTTGACTCGTTGACAAGTTAGACACCTTGATATAAACCACGCTATCTCTCTCTTCATATTGCTCCACCAAAATGTATGTCGAAGATCATGATACATTTTGGTACTCCCAGGATGGATTGCAAATGGTGTGCTGTGCGCCTCCATCATGATTTTATACTTCATATTAGAATCGTTAGGAACACAAAGTCTGGAGTTGACTCGTAGTATTCCTTCTTCATCGATTCTTACTTCCAGAATAGTGCCTTCGTGTACTTTCTTCCTCATACGCATCAGCTCTAGGTCTATAGCTTGAGCAGCTTTAACTTTATCAATTAAAGTCAGTTCTACTCGTATATTCTCCATCATCATATGGGTCCCTGGATTCTTTAACTCTATCTCCATCCTTTGTAAGTCATACAAAATGGGCTTTTGCGTTGACCATATCGCACTCATACCCGCATATGATCTTCTACTCAATGCATCGGCTACCACGTTCGCTTTTCTAGGATGGTATTGGATGGTATGATCATAATCTTTCAATAGCTCAAGCCATCATCGTTGCCGCATGTTGAGTTCCTTTTGAGTGAAGAAATATTTGAGGCTTTTATGATCCGTATAGATCTCTGCCTTCTCTCCATACAGGTAATGCCTCCAAATTTTAAGCGCACAAACGACTGCTGCCAACTCTAGATCATGAGTAGGATAATTCCTCTTATATTCTTTGAGTTGTCGAGAGGCATAGGCTATGACTTTCCCATGTTGCATGAGAACACATCCTAACCCTTTGCCTGAAGCATCACTGTAGATGACAAATCCCTCCAAGCCAAATGGTATTGTCAGAATAGGTGCTGAAATGAGTCTTATCTTGAGTTCTTGAAAACTCTTCTCATATTCCTTGCTCCAACAGAATTTTGTATCTTTTCGACTTAGCTGAGTTAATGGAGTAGCGATTCGAGAAAATCCTTCCACGAATCTCCGATAATAACCACTTGGCAACCGAGAAAGCTACGTATTTGATTCTTGACTTATGTTGCTTCCCAAATTTTGAATTGCTTCAATCTTTCCGTCAACAGATATTCCATGATTTGATATCATGTGCCCAAGGAATGCAACTTCCTCAAGCCAGAACTCACATTTCTTCAACTTGGCATAAAGCTTGTTTTCACGAAGCTTTTGAAGTATCACCCTCAAGTGTTGCTCATGGTCTTCACGGGTTTTGGAGTATATGACGATGTCATCAATAAAGATGACCACAAAGTGATCCAAATATTCCTTGAATACTCGGTTCATCATGTCCATGAAGGCAGCAGGAGCATTAGTCAATCCAAAAGACATGACTAGGAATTCATAATGCCCATACCGAAGTTACGAAGCGCCTTTGGAATGTCATCGCTTTTAATCTTCAACCGATGATATCCTAACGAAGATCAATCTTTGAAAAGAATTTGGCTCCTTGCAATCGGGTCAAACAGTCATCAATGCGAGGCAACGGGTACCTTATTTTTGATGGTGACATGATTCAACTCCAGATAATCAATACAAAGTTGCATACTTCCATCTTTCTTCTTTACGAATAGAAACAGGAGCACCCCAAGGAGACGATTTGGACGAATGAAACCGATGTCTAAAATTCACAGAGTTGGGTTTTAACTCCGAAGTTCAATAGAGCGATTCGATATGGGGCTTTGGAAATGGATTTTGTACCGGATTCAAGGTCGATACAAAATTCAATTTCACGCCTGGGGTAGGCCAGGGGCGTTCTTCGTGAATACGTCGGAAATTTATTAACAATAAAAATATCATTCAAATCGGCGTATTTTATTTAAATCCGCGACATGGGCTAAGAAAGCTTGACATCTGTTTTTCAATAAACGAATAGCTTTATGGCTTGATATGACAGTGATTGATTTTAGTGGTTTGGTTGTTTGAATTCGCATAATACGTTGGTTAGGAATATGAAAGCTAACAACCTTACGAAAATAATCAATTTTAGCATGATGAGTAGTTAACCAATCAATCCCTAAAATCACATCAAATGCAAGTATTTTCAAAGAAATGAGATCAACAGGTAATGTGCGGTTACCGATTTGAATCAAACAAGACTTATAAACCGTGAATGTAATGAAGGTTTCTCCCAACGGAGTTGCAATAGATAAGTCAAAGTCTAATTTCTTCGAAGTCAAATTTAAACGTTGAGCGTAAGTAGGAGAAATGAAAGAATGGGTAGAACCGGTATCAAATAAAGTATAAACTTCTCTAGAGTTTATGATTAGCTTATCCGTGATCACCTCGCTTCGGATTCCTCGCTTTTGGGAGGTTACGACAAACGCCTCCCTTGAACTACGGGCTTTGTCTTGTCAGGACACCCTTTGATGCCTCCATCCCACCGGACTTGACTTTGGTGCACGACAAAGGATCATTCACCATGCATACGGTAATCCACATGAGGCGAAGTTATTCCAATGTAATAATAAAGAATGGAATAATGAAGAATTCACCGAGGTGCATGCGATAGACGCATGCAGACAAGTGTTATTCCCACCGTAATAATAAAGAATGGAACCGATCATGCGTAATCCGCATGCACGACGTGATATTCCAATAGAATAATAAAGAATGGAACCAGTCATGTATAATCCGCACGAGATGGATGTTCCAACGTGAATAATAAAGAATGGAACCAGATCATGCGTAATCCACACGGGCATGGATGTTCCAAATGAATAATAAAGAATGGAATAACAACAGAAATTCACCGGGCATGCGATAGAGCACTTACAGATAGGTTATTCCAACAGTAATAATAAAGAATGGAATAACGAAGAATTTCACCATGTATGCGGTATTGGATGTATAAAGTTATTCCAACATAATAATAAAGAATGGAATAACAACTCTTACCAAGATTGAAAGAAAATAACTCTCTTCATGAATACGAAGAATAATACCCTTACCTTAGTAAGAAAGCTGGATATTGGAATAGTGAGGTAGCAGACTTCTTCTTCTTCTTTCTCTATATAATAATTGCACTAAAGCTTTAGTGAATTGGTGAGAAATGAAGGAAGAATGAGCTTCTATTTATAGAAAATATAGTTTGATAATCGCACGCTTTGGGGCTCGAAATATTACAAATCTGATACCTTCGCTTTTTTCTTCCTTTTAATTTAGTCCTCGAAAGTATTATCAAACTTGCACCACCTCCCCTAATAGTAAATAATGTGAATCAATAGTTCAATCATGTGAATCAATAGTTATAATCATGTGAAAATACTGAATTAAAGTATAGTACCTCTATCTATACCTCCATTTTAACTTAGTCATGCAAGTATTATCAATCTTGCACCAACTCCCTAATAGTACAAGAATGTGAATCAATAGTACACACATGTGAACAAATAGTTATAATCATGTGAATTAATAGCAATTAATTGCTCATTTATCCGATTAATTACATCTGATCGGTCAAGATAACTTCCAGCATTAATCAATATCGAAATAAATATCAATTTCCACTAACACTAATAATTCCAACACAATGGAACTATCAATTTCATCTTTAATCAAAGACGAACTTATTCATCATTAGTATTATAACTCGCAATATTTAACAACCGTGTCATTCCCTTGAAGAGGGCTTTACGATAAGAATTTCTCCTTATCAAGCGCCATGATTAGGTGACCAAACCTCTCCTCGATGTAACTTCTAGACATTGTAAATATTGTAATTTAATAATATGAATAACTTTGTCGTCTCAATTATTGATTTAATAATATATCATATTATGTAGATGATACTGTGACAATAATCGAATCAATAATATGAGAGATATGATGCAGCAATTACTGTAGCAATAATTGAGTCTAACTGAGTGACTTCTCACGTAAGCATCAATAACCAATGTCATGTGCTACTATGCAACCACGCCAGACATCTTTGTACTTTTACTACCGGGTAGTTTAACAGTTTTAACGGTAACACTTCAGCCAAGTTTATTTTTATAAAAGATAATTACATCATTTTCTAACTACGACAATACTTCCGTTGTAGGGTCCACTAATGATTGTGCTTGCCGTCATTTAATATTCCCCGTTAAAACGAATATTCCCCGACCAACCGAATATTATATAACCACTTGCTTACTTTGCAAAATGTGTAAATATTACCCACAACTATAACATTATATTATATCCACACCATAATATTCAAAAATATATTTCGAGAGAAATTAATCTTTATTCATAAAAGTTGGGGTCTTACATGATCCCTGGCTGAGATGTGAGACAAGAACTAGGCGGGGAGAGACGGGGAATTCCTTCGCTAGTATTGTGACACCCCCAAATCCAGGTACTTTATTCCCACAAGATTTGGTGTTCACTTGATAAAACATTCATGTCTAACTAACCAAACATAATAAAATTTAATAATAAACCTTCCCATTAAAGGATTGCATCAATAAGTTTAATAAAATCTCTTAGGTTATCTAACCTTTAAATACAAACGTCATGTGCAGAAAATTAAATAACTACATCACAAGATTTAAAATAAAGTCTGACAATATAAAAGTCAACAGGTTTACAAATCTTCAATACTTATTCATCTTCCCTTTCCCTTTTCTGGTGGTAGGTTCATCGACCTTCTCAACTTTAGCTGTAATAGTTATATAAGCAAGAGTGAGTAAACAACGCTCACTGTAAATGACAATAAATAAACATTATATCAACTGTCAAACGAACAGGCTCAATAGAACTGAATAATGTGCTTAATCAATAATAATCAGGAACATAATTTGAAATATATATCTGAGGGTCAAAAGACCACGAACTATGTCAATAGTTATAAGTATTATTTCAACTTAAACTTTAACAGTCATAAGACTATAGGGACTCCTCGTACTTAGGGGGATCAGCCCTTCATACAATGTATTGTGCACAAACATTTAAACGCTATGCGTAAATTATCCCCTGTAGTAGGGTTGTTCATCTCAGTATTTAGAATACAAGTCCGCACCAAAGTAAGTTTGGTTTGAATAAGTTTCAAGGTAATTTAGATTTTAACGAACATTAACTAAGGATTAATTGAATAAAATGTAATAACAATGCGCTATGGAATAAGTCATAAATGAATCAACATTGTATAGTAAGGTCATGCTTTAGGAATGAACTAAAAGCATAAACATTGGATCACGTAACATACCTTGCTTGAATAATGTTAAGATAAGGCTAGAAATTTGTTTAGTAAAGAATTGAGTTATTGAGCATGCGTAGTAAATAGCAAATTGAACGATAAAACTTGTTCAACATAAGTATAGGATTTAGAGAACTTGCATACTAAGAAATAAGTTAAAGATAAGAAAACTCGCTCAATATCAAGAGGTAAGGTTTAGAAGCTTGCACAATATAATTAGAGTTAAGCAACTTGCACAATCGTAATAATAGCGTTAGAGAACTTGCTTAAAGAAAGTTTAAAGTTAGAAAACTTGCCTTGCGTGTAAGCTAAACCGTAATAATTTGATTCACAGTATCCTATACACATGTCATTATGACACAATTAGTTACTACATATACTCTGTATACAAATAAGTATCTATTTCATGTATGGCTTGATTTTTAACCACATAATCAAGTTACACTAGTAATGTAATAACAAAACTCGTTAATTGTTAATAATATTCTCATTCTTAGTACTATAACACCACAATTAACAAAAATTACATTTTAACAGTCATAATACTGCACCGTATCAACAATTACAGACTTTGTGTAAAAATAATAATTTTCAGCCATTCATAATAAATAACAGTATTGGCTATGATTTACATTAGGGATTTCAAATGACCAAGGACGACGGTCTTGGCATACATGACGAGGCACAAGCTCGATAATGGGCGCTTACTAAGAGGGTTGTATTGCAGTAGCTTAAGTTTAATTGTACTAGCGAGAATTAAGCGTTATAAGACCTAAATTACAGTTTTGGGCACGAAGAACAAAAACAAAGCTAATTTGACCTGTATATTAATTTCTAGCACCTAAATTAACACGTATAACTTACATAGATTACACATAAACATTACCCATCATATATATACTGATTTCAAACAACTAAACCACAACTTCAGAAAATTCTAATTCTTGAATGCCATGTTTTAAACCAAAAACTCCATTTTTGACATTGTTTGACAAAACTAACACTGTGATCACAATTATACACCCTGATAAAATATAATAGACATCAAGTTTAACTATAGCGGAACAAGCAATCCATTAAAAGAGGCAATTAGAGAATAAAATCTACTATCTTCTATGATTTAAAAAGTTTTTCATCAACTTAATCGCTGAGACTCAGCTTAATAAATAAACCACAGCATCGAATCATCCCTGCACTACGGGCCAAGGATATTCATTAAATCATCAATGGTCATAACTATACCGAATAACCCTAGGTCATAATCATACCAAAAATTGTCTATCAATGCACTACAGGCCACTGAGGACTTTTACCACATCGTTTATAACATTACAGGTCATGATTATACCGAATGATCCCTAGTCATAATCATACCAAGTCCATCTCTGCACGTAAGCCAAAGATATACAACTATAAAACCAATAATCAACTGTCCATCTTTGCACGTAAGCCAAAGATATACATTTCAATAATCAACAGTCCATCTTTGCACGTAAGCCAAAGATAACTTTCATCACCATATAAACATGAGGATGATGACAATGATATAAGCATTTATCAAACGAAAACAAGGATAAATATTAAAGGCTTTAAATTTATCCAAATATTATCAACCACCTAATAAACTCATAATCTAATATTATTAATATTATAACAATATTTTAATTACTTCTTAAACTTATAAACAATTTATTTTAATTATTTACATTTTAACACATAATGCATTTAATCATTCAAAATATCATACTCATAAGATTTCATCATCAATGATCAAATCCCTCATCAAAAATCTGCATATACCCTATATAGGATTTTCAAGCCATAAAATCATATTTACCAATTTTTCCACTTCATATAACATATTTAACTCATATGTTCGTAATTAAACCATTTTCATGAAAAATACCAAATAAGTCCCAAAAATATTTCTTTTCTGGGATTTAGTAGAATATAGTCCCATAATGAACATATATTTTTCTCGGAATTTTTAAAATTCATTTACTATTTTTCAAAAATTAATTTCTAATTAATTCCTTAAGAAATTAGCTACCTCGAGTTTAACTCCAGAAATTCCCAAATCTTGGCAGGATCTTACACATGTTAACGTGAGCTTCCAGTTTAAATTTCATGGTCATCGGAGTTATAGAACTCCAATTATAGCATTTTTCGCCGAAAAAACCTAAATATTGAAATAGTCATAACTTGCTCATTTTAAGTCTAATGAGCTCATTTTTGGACGTAAGGTTCTTTATACCATATACTTTCATGTCCCAAAAGGCCGAATTTTTCTCACAAATTAAGTGGCGTAAAACAAATTTTTTTAAATTTCTCAAGCAAGAGCTTTTTTATTTTTTGCGACTTTTGACTTTTTTTCTAAAAATAAATTACACGAAAATCTACAACACCTTTTCCAGTGATTCCACTTGGATAAGTTAGAAGACTCATAGATCTAACTCTAGAACTTGACCACACCCAAAAATTTGAAATATAATAGGAGATATGGTCAATTGAAGTTCATGTTCTATTTTCACCAAAATTTGATTTTCAACCCTTTGTGATTTCTAAGAAATTTTCATGTTTTCACATAATAACCAACATAACTCATCATAACACTTACTAATACTACATATACCCATGATTTTCATCAGTCCAATAATTTTATTATGACTTTCATCATAATCACAAATTCAATGCTTATATTATGACTTTCATCATAATCCACGTAAATGCATCATTTCCACAATTTAATAAGGAATGAATACAAAGGATCATTCACCATGTATGTGGTAATCCACATAGACAGGTTATTCCAACAGAATAATAAAGAATGGAATAATAGAAGAATTCACCATGTGTGCGATAGATCGCATGCATGTGTTATTCCCAATGAATGATAAATAATGGAACCAGTCCCAGGCGTAAACACACAGATGAGGATATTCCGGCGGAATAATAAATAATGGAACCCGAGTCCAAAGATAAATGCACGTATGTGATATTCCGATGAATACTAAATGATGGAATCAGTCCCATAAGAACGCATGCATGTGATATTCCAACGTAATAATAAAAAATCGGAATAATAGAAGAATTTCACCATGTATGTGGTATTGGATAAACAAAGTTATTCCAACATAACAATGAAGAATGGAATAACAGAAGAATTTCACCATGTATGCGGTACTTCGCATAAACAGGTTATTCCAACAGAATAATAAAGGATGGAATAACAATAGCTCTCTTCATGAATACGAAAGAAATAATACCCCTTACCTTAGAAAGAAACTGGATACTGGAGTAGAGAGGTAGCAGACTTCTCTTCTTCTTTCTCTCTATAATTTTTTTCTATAATAATTGCTCTATAGCTTTAGTGAATTGGTGAGAAATGAAGGAAGAATGAGCTTCTATTTATAGAAAAATATAGTTTTGATAATTGCACATTTTGGGGCTCGAAATATTACAGTATAATACCTTCCGCTTTTTCTTCCTTTTTAATTTAGTCCTGCAAGTATTATCAAACTTGCACCACCTCCCCTAATAGTAAATAATGTGAATCAACAGTTCAATCATGTGAATCAATAGTTATAATCATGTGAAAATACGAATTACAGTATAGTACCTCCATCTATACCTCCATTTTTAACTTAGTCATGCAAGTATTATCAATCTTGCACCAACTCCCCTAATAGTAACAAGAATGTGAATCAATAGTACACACATGTAAACAAATAGTTATAATCATGTGAATTAATAGCAATTAATTGCTCATTTATCTGATTAATTACCCGACTGGTCAGTATAACTTCCAGACATTAATCAATATCGAAATAAATATCAATTTCCACTAACACTAATAATTCCAACACAATGGAACTATCAATTTCATCTTAAATCAACACGAACTTATTCATCATTAATATCATAACTCACAATATTTAACAACCTGTGTCGTTCCTGTGATGAGGGGCTTTCAGATAAGGATTTCTCCTTATTGGCGCGCAATTAGGTGACCAAATCTCTCCTTGACAGAACTTCTAGACATTGTAAATATTGCAATTTAATAATATAAATAACTTTGTCGTCTCAATTATTAATTTAATAATATATCATATTATCGCATAATCTCGTGTGACAATAATCGAATCAATAATATGAGAGATATGATGCAAGAATTCTCAGTAGCAATAATTGAGTATATAATCGAAAGTGACTTCTCACATAAGCATCAATAACCAATACCGTATTGCTACTATGCAACCACGCATATTCTTTGTACTTTTACTACCGAGTAGTTCAACAGTTTTAACGGTAAAACTTCCGTCGTTATTTTCATAAAAATAATTCTGTCGTTTTCTTACTACGACAATGATTGTGCCGTCGTACGGATATTCCCCGACCAAACAAATATTTTATAACAACTTGCATACTTTGCAAAATTTATAAATATTACCCACAACTATGATATTATATCAAATCCACATCATAATATTCAAAAAAATATTTCGAGAATTTTAATCTTTATTCATAAAATCTGGGGTCTCACATTAATATTATAACTCACAATATTTAACAAACCGTGTCGCTCCTGGAAAGAGGGGCTTTTCGATAAGGATTTCTCCTTATTGACGCCTTGAATTTAGATGACCAAACCTCTCCTTGATGAACTTCTGACATTATAAATATTGTAATTTAATAATATGAATAACTTTGTCGTCTCAATTATTGATTTAATAATATAACATATTATGCAGATGATATTGTGACAATAATTGAATCAATAATATGAGAGATATGATGCAGCAATTATTGTAGCAATAATTGAGTATAACTGAGTGACTTCTCATATGAGCATCAATAATCAATACCGTGTGCTACTATGCAACCACGCGTATTACTGTATTTTTATCAATTTAACCATTTACTAAATAGAATAATAATTATAAAAATTGAATACTTTCATTTTATAAAATTTGGGGTCTTACAAAAACAACATGACCGTGTCGCAAAGACGAAACCCAAGTTTGCGAGTTTGTCCGGTTTAACGTCCCATTTGGTTGATAATGAAGAGAAAATGGCGCTAATGTTTCTAAGAGATTTGAAACCCGAGATACGTCAATATCTTATCTCTCATAAAGCTGCGTTTGTATTCGGATGTTTTTAATAGGGCTCGATTATTGGAGCGCGATAATGAGTCAACCCAACCAAAAGAGAGCAAATTTAGAAATGATAATACCAGTGATAGCAATCATCAAAGCAGTGACAATAAGCGTGGAGGGAATCAACATGCCAAAAATGGTAACCACTTCGGTGGTAATCATGGCCAAAATAATAAGAATGGACATTTCAAAAAGAGGAGATTCAACAATGATGGAAAGACGTCAGCATCAACACCCGTTGTTGAGGAAGGAGAACGACCACCTATTATATGCTTTAAATGCGGAGGGGAGGGACATATCAGTCTAAACTGTGTGCAACAGTCCAAAACATGTTACAATTGTGGAAGAAAAGGTCACCTAGCTCAATTTTGTAGTGCACCAAAGTCAAGTCCAGCTGGGACGGTGGCACCAAAGGCGGATACGGACAAAAAAAAGTCGGTGATTTCAAGAAGAGCATTTTTCATGACTTCTCAAAAAGCGAGTAACCCAAACAAAGTTAGCACGGGTTAGTTAATTATAAATTCTTACGAAGTCTATACCTTATTAGATACCGGTTCTACCCATTCCTTTATCTCTCTTGCTTGCGCTCAACGTTTAAATTTGACTCCGGAGAAATTAGACTTTGACATATCGGTTGAAACTCCATTAGTAGAAACCTTCATTACCTCTACTGTTTATAAATCTTGTTGATTCAAATCGACACTTTCACGTTACCTGTCGATCTTATCTCTTTGAAAATACTTGCCCTTGATGTGATTTTAGGAATCGATTGGTTAACTACTCATCATACCAAAATTGATTATTTTCGTAAAGTTGTTAGCTTTCATATTCCTAACCAACCTGTTATGCGAATTCAAGCAACCAAACCACTAAAGTCAATCATTGTCATATCAAGTCATAAGTAAAGAGCCCCGAGCCTTTCGCTGGTGACTTCCTTGTGTGGAATGCACCGAAGCCAGACTTTCTGTAGGCGATGTCGTGAATAACAGTGGCAAGTTGATAGGTATCAATGTGACGTACTATCCAAGTCTTGGATGAGATTCACAGTTTTGAATGATATTTCTATTGTTAATAAATTTCCTGACGTATTCTTGAAGACTTCTTAGCCTACCCTCGTAGCGTGAAATCAAATTTTGTATTGACCCCAGTACAAAACCCATTTCTAAAACCCTTAAATATTTATTTAACTAAAACGAACGTATAATATGCTAAAGACGTTGGCTCTAGCTGTTGAAGATTACGACCATACCATTCAGTATCATCGTGGAAGAGCGAACGTGGTAGCTGATGAGTTGAGTAGAAGATCGTATGCGGTTACGAGTGCGATGTTGTTAACACAAAAACCCATTTCGTATAACTTACAAATGATGAAGATAGAGTTAAAAACTCTAGGGACCCACGTGAAGATAACTAATATACGATTATAATCGACTTTAAGCGATAAAGTTAAAGTCACTCAAACTACACACCTGGAGCTGATGATGTGAAGAAGAAGGTTCAAGAGGGTGTTATTCTAGAAACAAGAATCGATGAATAGAGGAAATCTCAACCCTCGATTTAATTAACCCAATTGATATCCTCGATCGAGTAGAAATTGTGGCTTATAGACTCGTTTTATCGCCAAGTATGTCGCGTGTTCATAACGTTTTTTTTACGTACCGATATTACGTAAATATGTGGATGACCCAAACCACATTATTAAATTAGAACTAGACGATATAGCAGAAGATTTAACGTATGAGGAGATACGTGTTAAAATCTTGGATAAGAAGGATCGTATTCAATACTCAAAGGTTATACCTCAAGAGTTAGAATTTGAAATGAAGTCAAGGTATCCTCATCATACCAGGTACGTACGCAAATTTCGAGGGCGAAATTTCATAAGGAGGGGAGATTGTGAGACCCCAAATTTTATGAATAAAGATTTACATTTCTCGAAATATTTTTTTGAATATTATGGTGTGGATTTGATATAATGTTATAGTTGTGGGTAATATTTATAAATTTTGCAAAGTACACAAGTTGTTATATAATATTCGATTGGTTTGAGAATATTCGCTTTTAACAGGAATATTCGCATAACCAAGCACAATCATTGGTGGACCCCACAACGGAATTATTATTTGATTGAGAAAATAACAAAAATATTTTATGAAAATAACGGCATGAAGTTTTACTGTTAATCGTTGAAACACCCAAAGTGTTAAAAAATACGATGTCTGGCGTGGTTGCATAGTAGCACTACACGGTATTGATTATTGATGCTTACGTGAGAAGTCACTCAGTTTTTTTTAATTATTGCTACAGTGATTGTTACATAGTATCTCACGTTATTTGATTCAATTATTATCAATATTTTATATATTATTAAATCAATAATTGAGACGACAAAGTTATTAATATTATTATTTGCAATATTAACGATGTCTAGAAGTTCTGTCAAGGAGAGATTTAGTCACCTAATTATGCGCCAATAGGGAGAAATCCTTATTGAAAAGCCCCCTCTTTCCTGGGAATGACCTAGTTGTTAAAATTGTGAATTATAATAATGGTGATATATGTTGATAAAAATATTGAGGGGATTTTTATGAAGTATTTGTCGTAAATGTTGCTTATTTTATGGACCCCCATTTACCCATTTTTCAAAATAATCGGTAGAAATTTCTTAAAGGTGGGCCCACATGTAGGGGCCACATGTGGGGACCACGAAAGAAAAATGGGGGGGGGGGGTGAAATTTGGGAAGTCACGGAAGTTTATATATATATATATATATATAAGTTTTCTATTTTATTACATTAGAATACTTTTTATAAAGTTTTGTTTTATTTGATTATAAATAGAATATATTATATTTTATTATGCATAGTGTTTGCATAGTGTTTGCATAGTAAAATCTTTTTTATATAAAATAGAATACTTTTTTATAAAGTTTTGTTTTATTTGATTATAAATAGAATATATTATATTTTATTATGCATAGTGTTTGCATAGTGCTGCTGCATGTAGTATTTGCGTAGTAAAATCTTTTTTATATAAAATAGAATACTTTTATAAAGTTATTTGTTTTATTAGATTTTAAATAATATATATATTATAAATTTTGTTTTATTATATAATTATAAATAGAATATATTATATTTTATTGCATAGTATCCTTTCCATTCTCCTATAAATAGGATGCTTAGTTAGAATTGAAAACACACCGTAAATTGGAGAATTTCTTCTTCTATAATCTTGAGCGTATTTCTTTAGAGTTTAAGAAAGCTTTGAGCGTAGAAAATAGTGCAAATTTTCTTCAAGTATATCCTCACTCTACCCATCGGAATAATCTTCTTTTTAAGGTAAGGGGTATTATTCTTTCGTATTCATGAAGAGAGTTATTTTCTTTCAATACTCGTAAGGGTTGTTATTCCATTCTTTATTATTATGTTGGAATAACTCCGCTCTGCCAAGTACCGCATACATGGTGAAAATTCTTACATTATTTTATTCTTTATTATTCATTTGAATAACTTTTATGCTGTAAGGTTTATCGCATGCCCGTGAATTCTATTGTTATTCTCATTCTTTATTATTACTGTTGAAACATCACATCTGCATGCGGATTACATAATGACCGGTTCCATTCTTTATTATTCATTGGAACATCCTCGCCTACATGCGATTACGCATGACTGGTTCCATTCTTTATTACTCTGTTGGGAATAACTCATGTGCATGCGATCTATCGCATGCGTGGTGAATTCTTCCATTATTCCATTCTTTATTATTCATTGGAATAACTCGCCTATATGGATTATCGTATGCATGGTGAATGATCCTTTGTATTCATTCCTTATTAACTTGTGGAAATGATCTCATCTACGTGGATTACCGCATGGCGAAGCGAAAAATCCATTTGCGCTTCATATATTCTATTATACTCAGTTGGTTAAATCTTTTGCTTTTATACTCCATGAAATTAGTAGAATATCCTAGATATTTGCGCTTCATCCAGTATCTTTCATGGAAATATTCTTCTGAGCATTCTTGAATTTTTACTCCACAAAGCAGTATCATGTTGACAATTTGGACGTTATTGGTTCCTGGATAAATTAATTTATGAATCTTTAAAATTTATTCTTGAACTTGTTTTATTGAATTATTATGTCATTGTCATCATCATCATGTTTACATTATGTTGAAAGTCATATGTGGCCTGTAGTGCATAGATGGACTTGGTATGATTATAACCAGGGATTATTCGGTATAATCATGACCATAATATTATAAATGATGTGGTAAAAGTCATCATTGGCCCGTAGTGCATTGATGGACAGTTGTTGGCATGATCATGACCATTGATGAAAACACGAATATCCTTGGCCCATAGTGCATGGATGATTTGTGGTTGTGATACTAATGAATATCCTTGGCCGTAGTGCAGGGATGATGTGGATTATTTATTGAGCTGAGTCTCAGCGATAAAAGTGATGAAAAACCTTTTAAATCATAGAATATAGTAGATTTTATTCTCTACTTGACTCTTCTAATGGATTCTTTGGTTCCACCGCAGCTAAAACTTGATGTTTGTTATATTGTATCGGTTTAACACCGTTGTTGAAGGCTAACGATAATTTATTCTGCTTTATCTTAGTCATAATATTTCTTACTGGGCTAGTTGAGCTCACCCTTTTGCTTTCATTGTTCTCTTCAGGGAATGAGAACGTAGTAGGGACTAGTCGGAAAACGAAGTGACGGTCCAGATGATAACATTAGTAGTCCTCACTATTCTATGAAATAGTGTGTTAATAAATGTATTGAAGACTTATTTTGAGTTTGAATACTGTCTGGAAGACAATATTTGTATTAAAACTCACATTTCATGTCAGATATTTAAGATTGTATTTGTATTCTGTACCATATATTTGGCGACTCAGAATAGGTGATGTATACCTATTTTGGTGGCGTCACAACCGATAAAATTTGAATTTATTCACTCTTGAGCAAATAATAGTGTGAATTATTCAAACGGTCTTTAAAATTCTAAGCGACCTTATTTATAATTATTCACATAATAGATAAAATATATTATTTTAGTTAAACAAATATCTTTATTATATCAAGTATTGTTTAATCGATTTAATTATTATACTTAATATCTGTCATCATAAGTATTTAAACATAAATTCATTTATTCAGAGAATACTTGTTGCATAACATCTGAAATTAAAGGTATATCGTTTAACCTATAAAAAACACGTTCTTTATTATAAAATAATAAATAATTCTTTATAAACTTGCACAAAAATTAAATATTTACTTACATAGAAACATATCTGATTCAAGGCTTAAATCTAATTATTTGCTTACTCATAAGCTCTTTTAATATAAAAGATATTTAAATTTTTATATTGGTTTAACCCATAGAAACACATTCTTTATTATAAAGAATAAATAATTCTTTATAATTCTGCTTTAAACTATATATCTGCTTATACAGAAGCATTTTTAATCTACAATTAAATTAATCTATCTGCTTAATCAAGAAGCATATTTACACAAATATAAAAGTTAGATAAACTTTTATAACCAAACATAAATTTATATATGCTTACACAGAATCACATTTCACATATATAAAGGTCATCGAACTTTTATATAATTACTTGATCTTTAATTGCTATCTACTTATTTTAGAAGCATCAAAATATAAAAGTTACTTAAACTTTTATACATATATGTACTGAATTCTATCTGTTTATTTAAGAAGCATATATTTGTCAAATCTTCTGTAAAGGAAAAAAATAGTAGAGTTAGTTTATTGTGTGTATCTGTGAGAAAGACGAGTAATTATTCGATCAATATCAGAGTTTTAGAGATGTCAACTGGGAGTTGGGTCTCTAGTGTACTTGTGAGGTGAAGAAGAAATTGTTGTTTCAAAACCAAATCATAAAATATAAACTGAACTTAGAAGAAAGGTATAACTAAGCTTGAGAACGGAGCTAGGAAACTTCTCCGCCTGTTGAAGGAGTATTTATTACAGAAATAATATGATCTCAAGTCCTGTAAAGGAGATTGAGACTGGACATAGCAACATACTCGAGATGTATGTTGTGAACTAGATAAATCTCTGTGCATTGTGTGATTGAATATTTTTTGTCTTGCATGTTAATTTCTCAAAACTTCAAGTTAATTATCTAAAAATTCAAAAAAACTTAAGATAATTTTTTAATCTATTCAATCCCCTCCTAGATTATTATTGGACTTTCATGTTCAAGTTTTTTACTACAAATTTTGACATTAGAAAATTAATACTCCCTCTATCCCAAATTAACTGCAGTTTTAGAGAATTGTTGTTGCACCAAATTAACCGTATCTAACTTTTTTTTTCTAGACAATTAAAATAATTATAGTACAAATTTTCTCTTTTCATTTATTCATTCTCTTCCGAAGTGTATAATTCCCAAATTATATAATTATGGATCTAATTATACGTTTAGCGATAAATTTAATATAATAATAATTGGATTTGTTAATAAATGTGCAAATGGTCAAAGGTGTAAATAATTTGAGATAGAGGGAGTAAACAATTATATTAATAATAAAAAATAGTCAAACGGAGTATACTCGGGTAAGTCTATTTTGTACAACTAATAATTTTGCACGTCAAGGCACTCAGAATATATGCTGAACCAAACCCAACGGATTTCAGTTTCCTAGTCAATCGCCATTAATTTTCTTCTTCTTTACCATCCAGTTCTTCACAAAAGGTATCCACTATTTTCCTCTCAAATTAGTCCTTCTAGTAATCAATTGAGTTAAATCATAAAACTAGTGTAAATTTTTATTGATTTTTGGATTTCCTTTGCTTGAAATTTCGGTTGAATTGAGCCTCGGTATATGAATAAGAGTTTCATTAAGTGGTATTATCTTAATCTTGCTATCAGTTATGAATTACTTTGAGATTGACAGACTTCAATTTTGTTTGTTTGTTTATGGCAACCAAACTGTTTACTGCAAAATGCTTCAAATTAGGGTTTGGGTTGGATTTGGATTTTCCCTCATATTGTTTGGTTTGTACTGTGATTTTGAAATAATGATATACTCTTTTGGTAGAAATTGAACTGTAGCTTTTGGGGTTTGGAAGTCTAATGTAATTCTTATTATATGGGAATTGGAATTTAAGTATAACTTTTTAGTTCATCCTTTTACACCAATATTCACGTCGTGCTTGCTTTATTTGAGATTTGGGTCACTGGAAAATTTTAATATTTTAGGGTTCTGAAAATTGGCTACAAATATGGAGCAGCAAGGAACAAAGTGAGATTTTGGAAGTAAAAGTGGTAAACTTACTATGAGAACATAGAATTCTACTTATGTTAACTGTGATAGTTTGATTCTTCTAGGAAAACAAAATCATGTTTGAGGCTATATCTAATTTTTTGTTATATCAGGAAAGAAATAAACTTCAAGCTGGAAGGTGATTTCCTAAGCAAAATTTGTTGCTATACACAAGACATTATTATGAACTCATCTAATAGGGGAATTTTTGAGTGCTATAAACTTTCAATCACTCATCCATAAGAATTGAAGCCCAAGTATGCTGATCGCTCTGCCCATCTTAAGTTGTCCTCTTCTTTACATGTGACGGCACATATTTTGAGACACTATGAACAGTTCACTAGGCGGACCTAGGCTGCTTAGGCGGTCTCTTTGTTTATTTTTGTATTACACATACTTGTTATACTAAACAAAGCATATAGTAAATGTAAATTTTTAAAATTTTACATGATAATTACCAAAAAAGACAATTTTAAAGGCTTAAAAAATTCATTGAAGTATTAGGGGCCTAGGAACCCAACCAAATTGAGGCGGTAGAGGACCGTTTAGTGCCTAGGCGGGGAATAATCGGACCTAGGTGGGGATTTTTAGAACACTCACTATGAAAACATATTAATATTAATAGATAATATCTTAATTATATTATTATTGTTGAAAATTATAACTTATAGAATTACTGAGGGTGTAAAAGTACCCTTAAAATGCATGCTTAACATTCCCAAATGGGGGAGTAGTAAGGCTGGCTAATTATGTTATTACATCTTCATTTTAACGTCAGCATTCCTTAGTGCTACAGCGTATCTTTGTTTCCCTTGGTATATGTGGACTGCCTACTG
Source organism: Panax ginseng (assembly GCA_020205605.1). NCBI lineage: Eukaryota > Viridiplantae > Streptophyta > Magnoliopsida > Apiales > Araliaceae > Panax > Panax ginseng. The sequence goes on along the minus strand of CM035139.1, from coordinate 82,546,394 downwards.
CGACTAGCACAAAGAACATTGACCTAACATTGATTTTTCATTTGGTCAGATGAAGTTTTGGCTTTGATAACTTTATACATGAGATTAGTTTCCGCTTGGTAAAAGCTGTGCTTCAAGAGGCATTAGAGACTTGTGCATTTATAGTTTACTTTTGGTAGTTGCTCTGAAAATAGCATTTGTTACTTGTTGAATTATTCAAGTTTTTATTTGTTTTGGGTCGTAAAATGTTTTGCCATTCGGACTAGCTTAAAGTTCAAATTTTAATGAATATGTGGGTTCCTTACACCTTAATTGTGGATTGAGTTTTTTCATTTCGAATGAACATTTAGCCCTAATTGTGTTTCAGACAGATGGAACATTCAATCTCTTCTCTTGCATTTAAAGGTTCTGTTATTGAAGCAATTAGTGAGGCCAAAAGGCAGAAAAAGCTTTTTGTAGTTTACATCTCAGGTAAATGTTTTGTATATAATGTACTCCATTTGTTTTCAACCAGCTTTTACTAATTTGTTTATGTTGTGCATTAATGATAAATTAAATGTGCTCAGGATACATTAAAGCATTCCTGTCACTGTATGGCATTATGCATGATATACTGGATCAGCATGATTTCTCCTAATTTCAGTTTCTCATACTGGCAATACTAGTAGTTACTTCTGTAATTCCATTCTACAAATATACCAAAAATTGTTCTCGTTTCTCTTTCATTATTAAGTACTCAAGTTCAGTTCTTCTATATATGAGTTGAGAATTTCAGATGAATGATCCCATCACTTGATTAGCGCTACATTAATTTGGTCAACAACTCCATTGAGCAACAATTACTCTGAGCTTTATGCTAAACAGTGACTATAGGGAAGCAAGCAATTGAAGATCAATGAGTAGAAATAACTTCATAAAAAATGTGAAGGGTCGCAACAACGATAACCTACTATAAATCATAGTACTAATCAGTAATCAGCCTATAGCATTATACTGAAGGGACGATCTGATTCGAAGATATATGTAGATAGGTGAAACTGAAATGCTATGGATTATGAAATGGTGATGAACCAATGGTGACCTGGGGTTTAACCAAATCAAATCTTGCTTATGACCTTCTGATGTCAAGAGTGCTTATAATTTGTAGAAGTTTAAGCATGTCCTAGCATAATGAGTTGCTTGCAAATTGCAGGTGTTAAAATTTTATAGCTAAAAACTTTCACTGTTTCATAGAGAAGTTTAAGATTTTACTTATTGAAAATTAAAACATATAGTGAATTATGAGTATGCGTATGATAATAACATGCTCAATCAACCGATAATTAGGCCTCTTTCACTCATGTATATCCATATCTTTCAGCTGTACTGCTCTATAGAAACTACATTATCTTTTGTAACTGATCCAGATCCACAAAGGTTCATGCTGTAACTTGATATTTACAACAATATAACTTTAACTTTGCAACTTGATTCATTAAATTTTGAAATACAAAGTATATTCTTTCTTAAATGCTTCATTTTTAAATCTTTAGGTGACAATGCCGAATCAAGTAATCTAGAAACGTCAATGTGGACGGAATTGAGTGTATGTTTCTTTGGCTACCCTTTCCTTGTCTTTAGTTTTAATTTGATTTTGTAATGTTTAGTTCTTCCTCAAATGTTCTTATAGTCATATGACACATTCAGGTTGCAGAGGCATTATCAAAGTACTGCATTTTGGTACACATCTCAGAAAGAAGCGTTGATGCTGCACATCTTTCTGCAATATGTATCCTCTACTTTAATAAATTCCTTTTTTTCACATGTAAAAATCTCCTTGCTTTGATAAACTGGAATAGGTAAGCAAGCCATGTACGTAATCAAATCTAAAATCTAATTGTCAAGAATGAAGAAAGTAATTGTGGATGACTAGCTCAAACTGTGTTTGTGCTCTTTCCTTTTCTGGGTTATCAGACAGGTTATAGTTGTACATTGTTTCATCTTGATGCAATGATTCATTGCTCATTTTTTCTTCTTTTCCTTTTCTGCTTTTTGTGGGGCCTAAAATGCATGAAATGGTTATGTTAACAGCCACAAAACTTTTCAGAACTATTTTAGCTCATTAGATTTGACATAATTTCTAGGACACAGCCATATTAATTTCAACTATGATATTTTGAAATGAAATATAAAACTAGTCATTGTCTAGTGCTTTTTTGTATTCAAACACTTTCATAAACAATCAGAAGATACCTTGCATTCTACGAAAGCCACTTGATGTGGAATAGCTGCCAAACTAATGTTTCTTCTGGTTGCTTGTAGTAAAATTACTGGCTACATCAGCTCCCATTAGGTAATGTAGTGCACTAAAAGTTACCAGAAAAGGGAACTGCGAGCTGAGAGAAATCTCTCTCTCTCTCTCTCCTCTCCTCTCCTCTCCTCTCCTTATATCCTTCTCTCTCTATATGTGTGTGTACTTCTCTTCTATAATTCTATTATACCCCTGCTTCATATTAGCAGTCTTTTTATGAGTCATGACTTACTTTGGGAAAACATCAATGCTCCCTCCCATAGTGGGAAAAAGTCTATTAAACAAATTGTTCACACTGGGAGATCTACTTTCTATTGTATACGAACTTTCAATGTTAGTGTTACCCGGATCGTTGTTTGTTTCCGTTCGTGGGACTGATGAGTACGCGTACTCAGTAAGCAACATAGGCTAAAAGTCAGTACTCTGGGGAATCTTTATAAGAGTGATTATATTTAGGAATTTTCTAAAAATCTAAATGCCATAACAAGTTTTATAAAAGAGTTTTTGTTGAATCATTAAATTGATTATTCTATAAATAATTTAGTACAATATGTGATGTTTGTGCATCCAATATCGAGTTAGAATATTGATATTTGTGTAACTTGCAAGTAAAACAACAATGCAAAAAAATGTTTTAGTACGATAAATTAGAGTATCGGTATATAAGAGTACCATGTTTAGGTCAGTAAGAGTATCTACTAACTTGTTTGACTTTGTCCCATTTTAAGTTCCCCAAGTATGTAATATGTTAAATTTAAATGATCATAATTTGTTCTGATTGTCATTGAAGTGTTTGAAAATTCTTGAAGTTCAACTGTAAAAACATGGAAGGACATTCCTAGTAGAAAAACTCTTTTATGGTTTTTTCCCCATAAGAATATTAGCATATAACATTTTCGGCTAACAAATTAATTGAAATCCAATTTTAATTATCTTCTTATGCTAAGTTTTTTTTTTGAGACAAAACAATGTATGGAATCAAGTCACTTAATATAGAGATATAATTGTGAAATTCATTTGTATCTTTTTTGGTGCTATTGTTGTTCTAGTTTTTTAGGTAGTAATTCATCTCAAGCCTTATGTGGTATTTACAATCAAGAATGTGGCCTTACATCAACCTGTATAGACCCCCAGAAATCTGCCCCTTGTATAACAGTGATTGCATACAATGGTCTACAACTTTGGCAACATGGTATACTGTGTTTTTTGAATTGAACTTTATTTTCCCCTTAATTAATTAGGAATTCATATGATACTTAATTCAAATATTGTTCTTTTCGATTAAATGAATGTTCAGAGGGTTTTATCACTGCTGAAGTTCTGGCATCCAGTCTTGAGAAGGCATGGTTGAATCTTCATATCCAGGTGGGTGTTTGAACTTTGAAGCTTTTTTACCGTCTACTAGGATATGATTAGGGGAAATACTTCTTGCTGTGTCAGGATTGCAAAGGGAAGGATAAACTGGGCATAACTAAAATAGTTAGTCTATTCTAGAGTTAGATATTATGTATGCACATGTGTGCATGTGGAGGTTGTTGGCATGTGTGTATAGGATAAGAGAGTGGTGTAGGTTAGGAATATTTACACTTTTCATCATTTTAGTATCTATATATGTGTGTGTAATGGGTGGAGTAATCCCAAGTTTGATATTAAGAATTTCATGAATGAAATTGGAAAGTAAGCTTTCAGCTACTCCATTTTATCTCTCTCACGAACACAGTGAGTATTCATTGTGTTCTTCTCATTTTTCCTCCATTTTCTCTCTAATTCTCTAATTCTATATTTGTTTCTATCTCTATTTATGGTTAGGCTTCAACAAGAGATTGACAAATTGGTATCAGAGCACAAGTTCTATCCAAAATCATCATCTTCTAATACTCTGTTTTCTTCTCTATCTTCAACCTCTAAAATCTTTTCTCCTTCAAAACCAATTTGAATTCTATCTATTCTAGTCTCTTCTATACTTCTAAGACTCTATTTTCAGCACAAACTCATCATCAATATCTCAAAATCACAAGCAACCAACATAAAAGAAGTTATGTTGAACCTGCAACTCAACAAATCTAAGTGATTATTCACTTGTTTCAGGTAATAATATCTTATATCTTACTCGTTTCAATCATATACAATTAGCCCATAACATATTTCTCATAAACATCAACACCCAAACTTGTTTCAATTCATATTTTGCTTCTTCTTCTGGATTTTTTTCCTTCCAGATTCTAGAATTTAAAGTTTTTTGATATGTTTTGTTCGAGTTTAGTGATTCCAATTAACTTGTTTAGGCTTTAGCATATCTAGTAGTAGTTTAAATATTCAAAAACCAAAAATATCAAAATCAAATTTCTGAGTTTTTCAATTTAAACATTGAACAGTTTTTGCTTATATAGCTAGTATTATTGTTTGTTGCTACCCTGGTAACTTGTGTTGATATCTAGCTCTAATCCTTGGGTACTACAATGTTTAATTACTCTATAAAATTCAACTAAGCTTTAGTTAGTTGAGTTTAAAACTTTTTTGCTTCAAATACTCAGTTGTTTCATTGAGAAAGTCTACTTTTCACTTAAATAGCTACTCAAGCTCACTTACTCTCACTCAAGTAGTGTTGCTACTGCTTCGGATTAATTTTTAAAAAACTCGATATCACAATTGTTTTGTGATTCACTTACTCATTGGACATGCACACAAGTGTTCAACTAAATGCTTAAACAAGATTTTTTGAGTTACAGAGATTGTACCCATGAGAAGTTGCAACTTATTGATGAAAAAATGGATTATTTCTTGTGTGGTATAAATGAGCTGAAAGGTTCAGAATATGAGAAGTGTTTTGTTAACCTGTTGGTGATAAAAGGAAGAGCAAGATGCCAGTTCACATGGGCCATAGATAAGGGACTTTTTAGAAATCCTAGCCATGCTGAGAAGTTAAGGGCCAGAACAAATGAAAAAGATGATGTCCAACGGAGGAAGAACAATTGTGATGAAGAAAATGAAAACGGAAAGGAACTCAAGCATCTCAAGTTTGAGTTTTCATCATTCCCTGAATGTGATGATGCTAGGAGTTGGGAGTAGGATTGCGAGGAGACTATGTTATGATGGTCTACCCACTTATGTTGAACCACCACAATATTAAGGGAATTGTTTCTTTGATGTGAAGGTTGAGTTCATTGAAAACATTCAACAAAGTAGCAACAACTAGAATCTGAAAAAGAATTTTGGTATGATGAAGTCCCTATGTTTGATAATAGTCCAGAAGTGGAGCAGGATTCATGAAGGAAAAAGGATTGTTAGCACTTCTTGAAGAACAAAAGGAAGTTTTCTTGGTAGGGGAGCTGTCAAGGCGAGTACATGTTGCAACTCAGGTTAGAAATTGAAGATAGAGACACTAGCATTCCAGCTCCACATGGTCCCAAGCTTTTTGCAGAAATTTTAGATAAAATGGGATGTAGTCAGGTGGTCATTGCAATTTTAAATCAATCCCAAAATGAATGGGTTTTATCTCTTGAACCTTGGAGAGATAAAGTGGAAATGTCCATTCAAGACATACTACTCAGAAAAAACCAGAACATCAAATTTCTTTCCCTATGCCTATCCTGAGTATGTTGAAAAAACTATTAGCCTATTGCTCCAACCTTATTATTATACTAAGGCCATTGATTATGGTCTTTGGCAAGAAATTTTTAGCGACGAGTGTACATGAATATAATTTGACAGTTAAAGATTATAATTGGCGTCAAAGCCAAGCTTGCAAGAATTTAAAGTTTTACCGTCTCGGTTGGTTGGAGCTTCGTGCTGATAACATGTTATAGAATTAAAGAAATAACAAAGTTGCAAAGATGTTCTAGAACTAAAGAAATAACAAAGTTGCAAAATAGAAGTATTAAAGAATTTTTCCTTCTTTTGTCTGATCTTTCATTGCCTTTTTATAAATCCAACCAAGATCCACAAAATATGGATTAGACCAATGGTCTAGTTTTGTAGCCCATGACTTTAGGAAATCATAATATCATAACACTATCCTCGTTGAGGAAAAGAATAATGAATTGTTGTTAAAAAAACCATCAAGTACGGTCAACGGGTTCTACCTCATTGTCAGACATTAACAACACGTCATTCCAACAAAATAAACGTGATAATGGATGACAAAATAATAAGAAGTTTCGGGGACGGAAAAATAAACGAGGCCATCATAACAACAAATTCCACAATTGCAACAATTCAGGCACCAGAAGTGGCAAGAGTCTGAGTCGGGTTAAAATAAAGAAAATGCAGCACAGACAAAGAACAAACCAGATTGTTTCAGGTGTGGGATGAAAGGGCATTGGTCGCGTACCTGTACGCCAAGGCATTTGGTTAATTTATACAGGAGTCTTGAAAGAGCAAAAAAAAGGTGGCAGGAACAAACTTTGTTAACCATCAATTTAAATATTGTTGATGCTCCAACATTGACCAACAATGAGGAAAAGTTTGGCGACATTGCTGGACCTTCTGAAAGCATCTTTTGGGATATCGATTAATTTCTTATTTTAATTAAGCACCATGCATGTATAATATTATTATTTTTCATTTTGTACCCTATATATATAATATTACATATATAATATGACGTTTTCCTCATGGATAATATTATGAATAAAATATATATTTTTTTAATATATTTTTGTGTCAGACCAACTTTAATGGATATGGAGGATATATGTTGAGGAGACAGTGCAACAACTCATACAATCTTCAAAGTGAGAAATATTTTTCACAACTAACCAAAGCTAAGGGAAGCATGGAAACTATCTCTGGCATATCAAATTTAATCGAGGGATTTGGAAAAGCTAGTTTCATGTTACCAAATGCGACGAAATTCTTCATCAAAATGCTCTATATTCTAGTATAGTAAATCAAGAAGAAATTTGATTAATTTTAAAGATATTCGACTAAATGGTTTTCACATTAAAACAACAAATGAAAATGATAAGGAATATCTTCTTATCACTTCTACTATTTTTGGAAAGAAGAATATCCTAGAAAAACTTCATTCAATTTCTTCTAGGTTATATACTATGAAGATTAGAGCAATTGAGTCTCATACTGTTGTGATTCCAAAATTCATAGATTTCAAATCATTTATGCTTTGGCATGAAAGACTCGGTCATCCAGGCATGTTTATGATGTGTCGCATTATTGAACTCTACTGGTCATCCTCTCAAAAATCAGAAGGTTTTTCCTAGTAGTGATTTTCCTTGCATTGCATGTTCTCAAGGAAAATTAATTGTTCAACCATCACCATCAAAAGTTTATAATGAAACCCCAAAATTTCTAGAGAGAATCCAAAGAGACATTTGTGGACCCATTCATCCATTGTCTGGCCTATTTCGATATTTCATGGTTTTAATAGATGCTTCAATTAGATGGTCCCATGTTTGTCTCCTCTCCTCTCGAAATTTTTCCTTCTCTAAACTTCTTAGCTCAAATAATCAAGTTACGGGCTTAGTTCTCAGATCATCCAATCAAGTCAATTCGACTTGATAATGCAGTTGAATTTTCATCAAAGACATTTAATGACTTTTGTATGACTATTGGAATCTCTATTGAACACTATGTTCCTCATGTACATACACAAAATGGTTTAGCCGAATCTTTAATAAAAAGACTTCAACTAATTGCATGTCCATTAATATTAAAAGGGCCAACTTACCAACCTCAGTTTGGGGTCATGCAATTCTTCACGCTACAACCATCATTCGAGTGAGGCCAACAACTCTTCATAAATATTCTCCTCTACAGTTAGTTCTTGGTCAGATACACAACATCTCACACTTTCGAGTTTTTTAAAGTGCAATATATGTTCCAATTACACCTCCACAAAGGACTAAAATGGGAGCCCAACGAAGAATTGAAATTTATGTAGGTTTTGATTCTTCTATTATTAGATATCTTGAGCCTGGAGATGTTTTTACTGCACGTTATGCAGATTGTCACTTTGATGAATTTGTATTTTCACCGTTAGGAAGGAAATTTTTAAATAAGAAACCCTCTGAAATATCATGGAATGTATCAAAATTAAATTCACTTGATCCTCGCACATGACAATGTGAAATTGAAGTTCAAAGAATTATTTATTTACAAAATATTTCAAATCAAATGCCAGATGCATTTAATGATGCTAGAAAAGTGATAAAATCACATACACATGTAGTGAATACTCCAGCAAAGATAGAAATACCTATCGAAAAATTAATTCCTAAATAATTGACAAATAAGGCAACACCCACGCCAGAAGCGTGGAAGATCAGTTAGTGCAAAAGACACTGCATCACGAAAACAAAAGGCAAATAAGGGAGTCCTAGAAGTGATACCCGTTCCAGGAAGTAGTACTTATACCAAAAGTGGGAATACCCCCAAAAAAGGTACAAAATCTCACCGAAGGGATAAGAGATGAATACCAAAAGATCTCAATAAATTATTTACATGATGAGAAAATAAGAGATCGAAGCAAAGTCATGATTGATGATATATTTGCTTTCTCTATAGCATCAGATATTACTATGATTTCTGACATAGATCGTGAACCACAAAACGTGGAAGAATGTCGAAAAAGAAAAGATTGGCCAAAATAGAATAATGCTATTCAAACTGAGCTACAATCATTATGGAAAAGAGAAGTATTTAGAAACAAATGGATATTTGTACGAAAGCGAAATGAGAAAAATGAAATTGTGAGATACAAAGTCCGACTTGTAGCTCAAGGTTTTTCACAAAGACCTGATATTGATTAACAGTAATGGATGGAGTCATTTTTCGCATTTTACTAGGTATGACAACCATGGAATGTTTGGAAACACGTCTGATGGATGTTGTAACAACATACCTATATGGCACACTTGATAGTGAGATCTATATGAGAATTCTTGAAGGATTAAAGATGGCTGAATCACAAAAGTCCCGCCACATATATTCAATCAAGTTGCAACGCTCATTATATGGGTTGAAACAGTCTGGTCGTATGTGGTATAATCGACTTGGTGATTATTTAATAAATGACAGGTATACAAATAATCAAGTACGCCCATGCGTTTTTATTAAGAAAACACAAAGTGGATTTACCATCATTGCTGTATATGTGGATGACTTGTATCTTGTAGGTACTCCTGAAGAACTCACAAGAACTGCCATAGTTGTTACGGCGCCATGGCAAGTCATGGCGGTAGTCGACTGCCTGGACGCCTAGGTGACAAGGCGACCGCCATGGCGTCCGTAAGGCGACAAGTCGTTTACAATGTGCAATTTATATATTATTTATTTTACTTAACAAGTATATTGGAAATAAAATTTTATATACATTAAAACTCAAAACATAACACTATGGAATAACATTAAAGGCATAATTATGTAAATACTTATCAATAACAATCCAAAAATAACACACTTAATATTAAAAATTAGTAAAAGAAATGAAGAATTCAACAAACACCACATAGAAAATAACCAACCATCACAATTATGTAGTCTAATAACTAATAAAACACCACCATAACAAGCCAAAATAATGTTTAAACTCTCTACACTAGTCTACTCTAGAAATATCATTCAATCAAAATCATCATAGAAAAGGTCATCTCCATCTCTTCCACGAGAACTACTCATTCAAAGGCGTATGTGGTGGTCTTTCTCCAAAATCATCTTCCACATCTTCATCATCATTTGGAATTCTCTCTTCTTTATCAACTTCATTATCGGAGTCGGAATCTATCAACCTTGATTCCCTTGAAGTTGAAACACCACCACGACGAGAGTATGTCATTAGATTATTACTAGTATTAGCACGAGCACTCCTTGAAAGATTGCGACCCTCAAGCGTGTTGGATGCACCGGTTGCTTGATCCACATCATTCCATGTAAGATCCCCCCGGGATGAACAACATCGGCATCATTATCGATCCATTCATTAACCCATTCAAAGTCATCAATGACTAATGGATCAAAATTATTATCAAGTCCACGCCTCTTTTGGAACCTTGAGTCGATCTTTCGATTGTATTGGACATACACCAAGTCACTTAATCGTTTGTGTTCCAATCTATTCCTCTTCTTCGTATGAATCTAAAATAAATAGAACAAACAATAATAATATTAATGATAAAATTTTAATAATAGTGAATGATTTATTACTTTTGAAATTTGAACTAACAATAGAAAGTACTTACAAACTCAAATGTACTCCAATTGTGCTCACAACCGGAAGAAGAACAACAGAGGCCTAGAATTCTTTTTGCAAACGAGGATAGCTCAATAGCCCGCGCTCCAAAAGCATTCCACCAATCAACTAACAAACATTTAAAAGAAATATAAATATTTTTAAAGGGAGAAAAGGAAAGGAAGAATGATATAAAGTATAATCAATATTTAGCTTTTATATATTTATATATATTTGAATATACGTACGAGGATTCTTTATTTTCCGTTGCCTAATCACAATTTCTCTTGCAAAAGTATCTCGAGAAGCATCATAGTTGTTGGCTAGATTGCTTATCTTGTCTAGCAAATCTAATTCGGGCACCATCTTTGCAAGAACGTCATTGAAGTCATCTCGTAAAGCATTAGCAAACAACCGACGTTCCTCTTTGATATCAAAGTACTTGCCCAGATTGAGAAACAACGCAGCTCCATATAATTTTTGCTCTATTTGATTTTCCCATCGCCGCTCAACAATTTCAATCACCTTCTTATACAGTCTTTATTTGTTATCAAATGCATCTTTGATTTTTTTCTTCGCGCATTCCATCGCAGCAATAACTTCCGGCATAGCAGGCTTCTCATCACTATCAACAATCCTCAAGAATATAAGAAGTGGCTGTGACGCCCTAATGCAATTCTCAACAGTATGCCAAAATGTTGTTGAAATAACAGTATCACATACTTTCTTCCTCGCTTCAGTAGCCGATAACTTTGATTTTGACCAATCCTCGCTGATGAACAAATGCCTCAATGCATCTTTATTCTTGTACAAACTCTGCAAGGTGAGGAAAGTCAGAGCAAATCTAGTAGAATCGGATCTCACAAGATCCCTCCCATTAGTTTTCTCCCTCATCGCACTGAGCAGACGACCATGTCTATAAATGAATGTTGTAATTCTCCTTGCATTTGTGATTGTGGGCTGAAATTGCTTCAACTTGCTTATGTCCTCTAACATAAGGTCAAGGCAGTGAGCGGCGCAAGGTGTCCAAAACAGTGTAGGTCTCCTCTCCATTAGTATATGCCCTGCTGCTTTGTAATTAGAGGCATTGTCTGTGACCACTTAAACAACATACTCTGGGCCAATTTCCTCAATCTTGCTATCAAGTAGATTTGCCAACATTGTGGCATCTTGAGACTGACTGGAGGCATCAACAAAACCAATGAAATAAGTCCCCTCCGGACTATTAACAAGGAAATTCAACAAGTGTCTTCCCCTCTTATTTGTCCAACCATCCGACATGAGTGAGCAACCGTATTCCTTTCAAGCAACTTCATGTTTCTTCTTTAAGTCATCGATTTTCTTCTTTGCCTTTTCAAGTAAAGGAACTCTCAACTCATGATACGTTGGAGGTTTGAAACCCGGCCCATATTGCCCTATGGACTCGACCATCACCTCAAATCTCTTTGAATTTGCAGCATTGAATGGTATGCCATATTCGTAGAAAAAATCGGCAACGTGCATTTGGACTCTCTCTTTTCCTCCGGTGTCCTCAACCGACTTTCAATACTCGTTTGGCTCAAACGCTTGCTATATCTCTCTCTAACTTCTTCGGAGTCTTCCTTAGAAGTGCTTCAACGTCTTAGCTTTTGGTTGTGAAACTTGGAATTGAAATCTGACATTCTTCCTTTTAGAAGTCGAGTCCCGAACTTGGGATAGTGTTAGAAGAAGTATTGGAAGCCATGCTTGGGCGAAAGGATGATTGTGCTTCTTGCACTTCTACTACATCATCATCATCATCATCTAGCTCAGTGGCTTGTTCCTCTTTCTACTATTCAAAGCCTTGCATCTCCTCTCGTAATTTACATTGTTGTTTTGGGACACCTAGCTACATCTCCATAATTTCCACTAGATGTTGTTTGAGTCTTTTGATGCTAATGACATTTCTTCCCACAAAGTATACATTAAACGACATCCTTATTACTTAAATCCGGCCAATATCCATATTTCCAACCCGGATCGTTCGATTTAGCTTTTCTTTTGGAGTCATAATTATCGGCCCCCGAACTTTCCGCCATTTTACTATCTACACAATACAATCAAATAAAAAAATTTAAGACAAACATATAATATAATATTTATATAGAATTCACAATCTCATAATGCACCCACATATATATAGTGATATCAAATAACTAATAATAGTAGTACTAATTTACATATAATTTATAGCAGTAACTTCTAACATGCATTATAATTCATATGTACTTGCTAAAACTAAAAAAGAGATATGATATAATTAATAGAAATGAATGATATGGAAAAAAATAAAGCCAAACAGTTTACATAACAAGTTAAAGCCAACAGATATGAATGATTAGAAAGAAAAAAAGCACCCAAACAAGTATACAGTTGAAGTCAATATTCTAATACTCAATGCTCAACAGCAAATATTCTAATACTCTAATATTACAGCCAAACAGGTATATCTATGTATAACTATAATCATAATATATATAGAATATTAAATATATGTATAACTATAACTATAATATATATAGAATATTACAGAAATACAGAATGCAAAGCAAAAAAAATCCAAAGCGTATGTTTTAGTAAGAGAGACCAGAAAAAGAAAAAGAGAAGAGGAAAGAAGATCGGAAAAGGGGAAGCTACGAATTACCTGCCGATTGTCGACTGCCAACTCGCGACTTGCTTCCTTCTTCATCTCGCTGCTCATTCGCCATTTTCTCATAGCTCGACCGCTACTTCATGTTGTCGCCTTTCGCTTCGCTCTCGCTCCCAGTAGGTCAATCGCTTCTCGTGTCCGTCATTTGTCATTGTCATTTGCCATTTCGCCTTCTCTCTCTTAATTAGGTCATGACGAACTAGTCTGTCGTAGCCTTTCTTTGTCACGACTCGCGACTCTCTGCCGATCGTCTCTCTCTGTTTTCTCTCGAACTGGACTCGATTGATCTGTTTTCTCTCTTTTCTCTCGCTGCCGATCTAGGTTGGTTTTCTATCCTTCGACTGTCTTTTTTTTTTTACACAGTTCAGTTTTGGGTCAATCCATACCCGTCGAAACCAAGTCGGTCGATTTCCCTGTTAGGCGTCCAAGTCGTCGTCGCGGCGACCCAGGCGACGCCTTTTTTTCTGGTCGCTCGCCTTTCCACCGTCGACCAAGTCGGTCGTTTGCCTTGCCTGAAACTTACCGCCTGGACGCCTTAACAACTATGAGAACTGCTACTTATTTATAGGATGAATTTGAAATGAAAAATCTTGGAAAGACAAAATTCTGTTTGAGAATACAAGTGGAGCATTTAGCATCTGGAATTTTTGTTCATTAATCTACATATACTGAAAAGATTCTCAGTTGTTTTCATATGGATAAAGCTCACCCTTTGACTACCCCAATAGTTGTTCGATCTCTAGAAGTTTATAAAGATACATTTCAACCTCTAGAAAGTGGGGAAGAAGTTCTTGGACCTGAAGTTCCATACCTAAGTGCAATAGGTGCTTTTATGTATCTTGCAAACTGTACAAAACCCCATATTACTTTTGCTGTCAACTTGTTGGCAAGATACAGTTATTCTCCGACTAAGAGGCATTGGGATGAGATCAAACACATTTTGAGAAACCTCCGTGGAAGTATAGATCTTGGATTATTTTATCCAAGAGATTTAACGTCGCGATTAGTTGGATATGTTGATGCAGGATATTTATCAGATCCACACAATGGGAGGTCACAAACATGTTATGTTTTTACATATTGTGACACAACTATATCCTGGAAATCTACAAAGCAAACCATGACAACTACATCTACAAATCACTCGGAGATTCTCGCAATACATGAAATAAGTAGAGAGTGTGTTTGGTTGAGGTCAATTATTCAGCATATTCAAGAGTCATGCGGATTACCATCAATCAAAGATATTCTTACAATTATACACTTATGTATGAATATAACGCAGAATACATTGCTCAACTTAGAGGAGGGTACATATGGGAGATGGAACAAAAATTTCACCTAAATTCTTTTTCACATGATCTACAAAAGAAGGGTGATATAGATGTGCATCAAATTCGATCATGTGATAATCTAGCTGACTTATTCACAAAGTCACTACCAAATGCAACGTTTACAAAACTTCGGAATAAGATCGGAATGCGTTAAGACTTATCATAACATTTCATCAAAGAATAATGAATTCCTTTTGAGGGGGAGATATATACTCTTTTTTCCTTCGCCAAGTTGTTTCCCACTGGGTTTTCTTAGCAAGATTTTTAGTGAGACATAATCTTTTATCTTAAGAAATCAAGGGGAAGTGTTATAATATAATGATTTTCTAAAGTCATATGCTACAAAACTAGACCATTGGTCTAATTTATATTTTGTGGTTCTTGGTTGGATTTATGTTCCATTATTTTGCCTATAAAAGGCAATGAAAGATCAGAGACGAAAAAATGAAAAAAATTTCTAATACTTCTATCTTGCAACTTTGTTATTTCTTCAATTCTATAACATTTTTGCAACTTTGTTATTTTTAGTATAACACTAAGAATAGAGTTTCAAACATAATTAACTTTTTCATTCAATATATGACCAAACTGTACTCTATATATTATTTTCACATCAGTTCTGCCACAATTCATATCTTAAGCCTGATTACTAAGAATTATGGAGTTGACTTCTCAAATTCAGATTTGTCTTTTCAAATTCAGAATCCTTTACAAATATTAGAGAGAAAATCTAAAAATTTTAGAGTGTATAAACATTTTTACAGAGGAAGAATGAAAAACATTAGAGATAGAAGGTGAAGGAATATAGAAATCAAATATCATAAATAATTTATTTAATTGGCCCATAATAATGGTTAGCTTGAAATTTGAAATATGGGTCGACTTATATTTGACCAATAACTATATGGTTCCAACCCACACAACCCATATTAAAAATAGGTAATGTGGTTTTAGTTAAATGGAACCATAACCAAATTTTGTAAATCAAAACCATTGTAAATCAAAACCAACCCATGATCATATTTTGTCAAGTCTAACAAACACCTTCTATCAATGTTACCTTCTATCAATGTTACTTGGATCTGCTATAAGTAGTTTGTTTGTGTTTGATGTGAGGGACTTGTTATCTACATGTGTTACAAGTGCATCCTATATCATGTACATCATATTATGGAAGATTCAAAATAGTGGCATTTGGAGTTGAAGATTTGTTTTTTTGAGGGAGTTTCTTACAATTTCCTCTTTGGATAGGTCCCTCACCTCTCTTTCTCATTCTTTATCTTTCTTTTAAACCATGACCACCATAAAAACAAGGCGCTTTCTAACGGTGCACTTGATTTTCTTTCCCTCTCCTTTTTTGCCACAGGTGCTATTATTTGCCATTGTGCTAGTATTACCTTCAGTGTAATATGGTATGATAATTTATTACAAATTGCAGGAGACAACTGCAAGTGTCCTGACTGCTGCACTTGCGGCAAAGAAAACTGAACAACTTACTCATGGGGGGACTGATTCTAACTCACCTGGTCAAGGAACTTCTTCAAGTTCAGATGTTCCATCGCCTTCAATGGATAAACATGTCCATTCATCAGAGGCAAAAACAACTTCAAATTCTGAGGCAGTAGATGAAAATAAATATTCTAAACATGCTCTTAATGTAAATTCTAACTAATATCACTGGAGTAGAATTTGTCTTAATGGTTTCATGCATGACATGACTAGCTTACTGTTTTTTGTTCACGCGGACAGGAAGTTAATTCCAAAGTGGATGATGAGGTGTTTCATGCACCAGATAATGAATCTGGTAGTGGTCATGCTGAACAGTCTTCTCCTTCAAAAGTTCATGAATCACTTGATCCTGTGAAGACGAATCCAGATAACATTGCAGACAGGCATAAGTCCGTCAGTGAGGAAGTTGGATATCCTGTCCCAAAAGAGAACTTGATTGATCCACGATCAGGAGCCAAAGAGGCCACTTCTCAAGTGATTGCCAATGAAGCAAATGAAGCTGTACATACTGAAATTTTCAAAGATGAGAAGGATGATGGTTTGGATTTATCTGCAAATAAATCTAATGATGTTCATTTAAATATCCGATTGCCGGACTTTACTAGTCTACAAGAGAAGTTCTCTCTGACGAGCACTTTGAGAGTGGTCAAAGATTATGTGGACGAAAAACAAGATAGCAGTATAGGTTCTTACGATCTAGCCATACCTTATCCTCGCAAGGTATTCAGTAATGAAGGTATGAACTTTGATTACTCAGTCTCCTATTTTTATTTGGCTTCGTATAGTTAAGCTGACTGCTTTGATAGCTGTCTTTTAATACCCTCAGCTTGGGTAGCACAACTTACTAATTTATTTGTAAGATGTTACTTAACTGCTGATATACTTACTTTCTTTTAACTCAACTCAACTCAAATATGCCTTTTATCCCAAACTAGTTGGGGTATAGGCTGAAAACGAGTCCCTCATGTAATGTAACGCAGAAAGGGATGAAAAGAAGAAAAAGATAAAACAGATACCTAAGAAAAGGATAATATAAAGAAATTTAAAGTTTTAAATTAGCAGAATATACTTATTTTCTTGTTGCAATAAAATTTCCACTACATCTGCTGTCACCTACTGAATTTTACCATGCTTAAACCAGATTCTGGGTTTCTGTTATTAATAATTCTCATTGCAGTTAGGAATAAATAAAACAAAGAAATCATTAGGTTAATTTATTCCAACATCTTTTGAGTATCATACTGCACCTTGTTTTAGATGTTTAGAATTTATTTCTCATTTTGGTACTGTTGGGTGTAGTACATTGGTCCTGTTCCACGAGTGCTTAGAAACAAAACAAGTTGTTTAGAACTAGAAGAAAACTTCTCAGTTCTAAACAGTCAGTTTGTAATTGAACACGAACTAGAAACAGGAGCTGAGTTTACAAGTTCCTCCACCAAGTATCAATCCTCCATGATACTATTCTAAATACTGGCTATTAGTTAATACTTTTTACCTAACAAAAAAAAATTAGTGAATGCTATTTTCAGTATAAGTACATCCTTTGTTAATCCATTTAACTAATGCTACCTTTCAAATAAACGTCAACAGTGGTATAAAGAAAATTGCAAAAATAAAGAAAATGTTGTTAATGATAATGTATCAATTAAGGCATTTTTTCCTCTTGTTAGCACCTGAGGAGTACGTATTAGCATGCTTCCTGACAGATGCTGTTTGTTCTCGATGTCATATATATAATTGCATATGCATGAATATGTTGATCACCAAGACACAGTCTGATCTCATGCCAATTGAGGATTCTATCAATATCCGGAGTGAAAATTGTATTTGTTTTGTTGAACACCACTGTTATTTGTAGCAAGTACGACTATGATTGGTGATCAATAGGGTATTCATTCTTGTTAATTTAATTTAATTTTAATTTTTTTTACAATCCTGTTGTCTTTTAATGTGAGTGCAGATTTGGGCAAAACCTTGTCAGAATTGGGTCTATTCAATAGGCAAGCGATAATAGTGATTCCACATAGCCAAGCTATTGGTCAGCGTAAAGAAGGAAACCGAACTCCTGCAACCAATGTTATTGGTTCCTCAAGTGGAAGCAGTGAAGGATATCTTTCATTCGTTAAAAGGATTATATCCTACGTGAACCCTTTATCTTATCTTGGTGGTGGTACCAGCTCACCAAGTACAGTTCATGAATCTCAAAGCAGCACTTGGCAATACAGTGAGTTTTGCAAAACTAGATTTTAAATTTTACTTTAACTTTATGAAATAAAGTCTGGCTGCAATTTTATTTGATTTTTGAGTTTTATCAAACTGCTCCGACAATTTGCGATATTTAGTAGCTTTGTTGCTGCAATTTGTTTAGTTCTCACTTGTTTGAGGAAGAAAAAGGAAAATTATATCTCCATGACCTAAACATCTTTTGCATTATGCATTCTGATTTTATTCTTCATGATATTGTAGGTCCAAATCCTACCCTACAGAACAACCTCAGGGGCACCGGTAGATCGAATCTCGCACAGCCAAACCAAAGTACTCCTGCAACTAGTGGAAATAGCAGGCGTCCAACCTCATCTCGTTTTGGAAGCAATATCCACACACTGAAACATGATGAAGATGATAGCCACCAAACCAGCGACAGAAACACCTTCTGGAATGGAAATTCCACGCAGTATGGTGGCGACAATGACGGAAAATAAGAATTCAAGCACACACGTTCATGACCGGATAGAGGCAGCAGTTTGGTTCTTTTCCTTACCTTCAACGTCTATCTAGTTAAAAGATAATGAAGAGAAGTATCTTAAGGTGAGAACTTATGTGTGTTTAGTTTATACAGGGTAACATATTTTAACTCTCAGGATGCCGGGAAGTAATAGTCTTTTAATTCATGTTTATAATTAATAAATACACTGTCAGAGTTTCTATTTAAGTTTCAATTCCCTCATTCGTTCGCATGATGAAGCAATCCACTACTATAATTGTTGGACTATACATCATGTATGTCTACACTGTTTTTGAAGGGTTTAGAAGTTCAAACGCAGTTGAAAATTTTGTTTGTCTAGAAACAACTTATTTCAAATGTAGTTTATTTAACTCGCAAACAAAGCATTTGGGAAAACAAATCCGAAGTTTTTTTCTTGCTTCGACCCGTGGAAAGATATATTCGAGTTTTAGATTTCTTAGAAAGAAGGGGATCGAAAGAAAACTATTTCAAGTTTCATCCAAGGTACAATGCTTGCATATTTAGCCCGGGCAGCATGTACAGATTGTCAAATCCAACCACTTCACCTACTTCATTACTCCCAACCTTGCCTTAAAGGGCGAGGGACTTTGTACAAGTGGGGCTTATTGCTATTGATTCTATGACACAAGGCATCAAAATGTTGTGGTGCGTTTAGAGGTTCAAAACCTAACGCCGCAAATGCTAGTCACCAAACAAACCTATAGGAAAGAAAAGACCTTTCAATTTTTGAAGTGCGTTACAAGTCTCTTCAAAACTACTGGTGTGCAAAGATAGTTATGTATCTAGTTGCTCGAGCCATTTTTGTGCTCAAACCCGTAACAATTTACATAAGATTGGTGTTTATATTTGCAAGCTATAGATGCTACTTTTTCCGGATGGGGTACATGGTTGGATTACTTTGTGAATTGAGTTAACATTGTTGACATATTGCCAATTTAGAACGAAGATCGTTAATGGCAGTTTGAACTCCTAACAGAGCTATTGGTTCTATATATACAGTTGTCCTGTATGGTTCTGCATCTGAAAATTGATTTGCTAGCAGTTGTGTTTCGGAAGAAGCTAGATCACCATTAATCCCTGGATAATTGATACTCTGTCCGTCTGTAGGTCCTATAAAAAGAGGTTCATTTGCAAAGTTTTAAACATTTAAATTTATATTTTGGTTTCATAGTTATCCTTAAATGTAACTAAGTTGATGGTTTGGTAATAATAGTAATAAACTCGAGCATATTGTGTCATTTCATTTTATAAATTTTTGTTAACCTTATAAAAATACTTTTTTTTTATCATTTAAATAACGAGTTGTATGAATATTATATTATGAGGAGCACTATTTTTACATGATTTTTTTCACATAAAGGTGGAATTTACTTTCACTTTCATGTGAGATGACTATATAAAAATATCAAAAATACATGTAAAAATATTAGTTTCTTATATTATTTTATTATCAAATATTACGTTTGTTTTGGACCTGACTTGTGGCCAAACTTGGATGTCACTACTTTTTGAAATAACTTAAAAGATATTTTTAAAGTTAAAATTGATATAAATTTATTTAACGTTATACAATAGAATAATATTAGAGATACAAACTATTTTATAAATATTTTATAAATTGCTGATGTGGCATATACCACTTCAGCATATTGTGTGGGGTCAAAGACTACATTAAAACATTTTATTAATCAATATGCTGAGATGGAGTATGCAACATCAGCAGTTTATAAAATATTTGTAAAATAATTTATGTCTGTAGCATTACTCTTTCCAATATAGTTACATAAGTTGTTTTGGGCCTGACTTGAAGCCGAAAATGGGTGTGACTACTTTTTGAAGTAACTTCAGATATTTATAATGTCAAAAATTGATATAAATTTATTTAACGTTAGTTAGTTATATTGATGAATATTGTAAACTATTTAATAAATAATTAAATAAAATGTTTATTATTTTATAATTTTAAGTTATATAATTAAATTTAAAAATATTTTAAATTGAATTTCAAATCATAATGTGTTATAATTTGAAACAGAAGGAGTAAGATTCATCTATCTATATTATAAAATGAGGGGAGGAGATGAGAATTATCTTGGTGTTAACACATTTTTCCCCTTTAAACTTATGAGTTCTCTAATGTAATGTGATAAATTTGTGTACGGAATTAGATGAAAGGAAACTGATATCATATAAATAATTCTCTATCACAGAGGTGAGATCTATTAACTATTTATGTAAGAGGTATCATGTGGAAATATCAATTCCTTAAATGAAATTATTACATGTCTCTCCAAAATGATTACTATTAATACTTAGGGAGTGTTTGTTTAGGATTGAATGGCTGAATCGATCAGCTATTCAGACGATTTAGGCTGGATGGTTTAGTGTTTTTTGGCTGAATGAGGTTTTTTTTTTACAATATTAACTATTATATTATATTAAATAAATTTACAATAATTTTGAATTTTTTTAGAAGGGTAAAATAATAAAAATATGTTATTTAGATGTTTCAGTCATGTCAATTATCAAGCAACTTTTTTTTATTTAAATTCACATTCATTCAACTTTTATCAAACACTCTTATTCACATAACTGATAATAAAAAAATCAGCGTAAGCATTCACAATATGTATAATTTTCTTAAACTTATTAGGATGTACCAAAATCTTCATCCCTCAATATCAATTTTTATTTTAATACTGGTTATGTATGACAGTTATTTTCTGATATAATATTTTTAATGTAACAAACCAACTTATCCTCTCTTAATTCTTTTATGCCCCCACAAACTTTCAAATATTCACAAACTCAAATTCCCTACATCGAACGAAGCTGGCAGTCATTGTGCTGCAATTCTACCAGTGGACGGATTTATTTACGCAGTAAAGTTACTATTGGGTCATGATATTTCATTTATTGGGCCGAATAATTTAAGTCTGCTTATTTTGTTAATTTAATGGGTCTTAATATTATTGAGCTTAGTCACTATCCTATTTTTATTAAGTCCCTACAAGATCGGGTCAGATCAGTGGGTCGACCCATTGGTATATTTAAATATCTATTACTTTGATTTGTAATGATGAAAAAGCATGACATGACAGTTGACTAAGATACCTGCCATGCATTAATGTGGATGGGATTATAGCCGGCCGGCGGCATAAACAGTGGAGAAGAAAGGTGACAACCTGCATGCAGTCGGCAAAAATCACTGAGGAGTAGGGGGCTGTGTCAGACGGTAGTGGGTGACATGGTAAACCGGACAAGAGAGTATAACCTAGCAAGGAAGCCTTCAAACAGACGGTACGTACACACACATTAAACTAATAATTCTCTCTCTCAATACACTAGATATTATTATCCTCCATTGTTAAC
The DNA here is from genome assembly GCA_020205605.1 of Panax ginseng. Classification (NCBI taxonomy): domain Eukaryota; kingdom Viridiplantae; phylum Streptophyta; class Magnoliopsida; order Apiales; family Araliaceae; genus Panax; species Panax ginseng. The sequence goes on along the minus strand of CM035139.1, from coordinate 82,524,311 downwards.
CCTTGTGAACACCGATACTGACTCTCACGCCTGAGCTATCCCCCGACGGTCGAAGTCGTCAAGCTTTTGGTGTTGATCGTGTTTACTGTGCAGGATCAAGACGTCTTAAGTGATTAGGACGTGGCAGAAGATCTTGGCGTTAACATTGGCGCTAGAAGGAGGGCTGTGTTCTAGTGTCCTTGAGTTTTCAATCACAAAGTTTCATTTGTTCTACGCCGGAAAGAATGGTGAGGAGTAGAACTAGTACACCGGAGGGACAACCGATGGCTGTAAGTTCATCCTTTCCTCGTGTTTTAGTTAAGGATCGTCTGGGTCCTTTCAAAAGTGCTCTTGAGAGTACGACTTCCAAGCATGATTCAGGGGGTTCTCGTTCGAGAGCCCGTGGTGAAGCCCGAAGGAGGTTGGTCTTTGCTGCTGACAAGGAACGTGATCATGGCCGAAGGCGAGTAGAAGGCACCCCACCTAGAACTTCGACATCAAGTGGTCGGGGATTTACAAAACGCCAAAGTCGGCAAAGATGGCGGACGAAGCAGATAAAGCTTTGGAGGTTCTCTTGAAGAAGAGCGAGGATATAGCTAAACATGTGCTTCGGATTGCCGAGCTAAAGGACGAGGCGTCCAATTATGTGCAGATCCTTCGGATGGCAAAGCTGGAGCAGGTCCTTCGGATGGCAGAGCTAGAGCAGGTCCTTTGGATGGCGGAAGTGGAGCGAATGCTTGCTTTGATGGAAGAGCCAAGGACGAGGCATCCAATTATGTCCAATCCGAAAGACGAGTAAAGCGCCTATACACTTTGAAGACATGTCTCAAGGTGATCCTCATGCACCAAGAAGACCAAGAACCATACTCCCAAGCAGCATCCAAGAGGGTACCTCTCTCTATCGGTTCTCGGGATTATGGTCGCAGCAGACGAAGAAGTTAATCCAGAGAGTATACACCTTAGAATACAAATAAGGCATTCTGCCTTGAGTATTCTCACCACAGTGACAAAAATTTCCACCAAAGTAGATCCAGAAATCACACTCCCAAGAATCCATTGAGGGCACACCGCCCTGTTGGTACTTGTCTTCGGAGAAATCCATCTAAAGTCGCAAAAAAGACCCACCGTTCGGAAGAAGCTTTGAGGAGGTTTATGTCCCAATCAAAGCCAGGCGAGCTCATGGATGTTGTGTGCATGTATATTTCTACTTCATAACAATCGGTGTGGCGGTACATCAAGTTCGTGATTCAAAGACAAAAGATTCACTTTTTCATAATTTATCTTCTTTCTATTGGTCCTAAGTCCACAATGGTGTAAGGAGGACGGGGGACTCGCTAACCATTCGATGGTAGCCTTTTGGGCGGTGGTCCTTATGAATTTGTCGGGGCCCTTGGGGTAGGCAAACTTCATTGCTGTAAGGAGGACGGGGTGGTAGCCATTCGATGGCAGCCTTTTCGGTAGGAGTGTCCTCTTGGGTTTGTTTCACCGCGAGTGGTAAACAAATTCCATAGTCCTTTTAATTTTGCTTTACTGGTGAGTGGTAAACAAAATGCAATCAAGTAAGGAGGTATGGTTTGGACTTCCGCCATTTCGATGGCGACCTTTTATTGTCAGGTGTGTCCTTATGAATTTGTTTTACCGCGAGTGGTAAACAAATTCCATGGTCCTCATAAAATTGTTCTACCCCGATTGGTAAACAAATGTCCTTATATCTTTGTTATACCCCGCATGGTAGACAAATGTCCTTATATACTTGTTTTACCCCGAGTGGTAAACAAGATCCCGATGGTGTAAGGAGGATCAGCCGAATTCACCCTATGACTGATCTGTCTCACACTTCGGTAACGATAAGTATGCATTACTTTATTTTGTTCAAGTGTTGAGTTTGGTTCATTCAGTTCAGTTCATTATGTTCAGTATTACTCTTCAACTTAACTGTTATATGACTTGTCTGATTCACAATTTAAGTTAAGTTCACAGGAATCTTATACATTTTTCACGTTGATTGATGATGAATTATTGACAAGAAATGTTCACCCAGAAGTAATAAGGCATGAAGTTGATATTTCATTAATATTAACTGTTCACAAAAAGTTAGGATTTTTGCAGAAAGTTCTACAGATAAAGATAAAGGGGAAGTCATCTTCAGGCTTCTTCCTTGTCATCACCGCCTTCTAAAGAATCTAGAAGAGATTGATCTACCTTGGCCGCATCAAGCTTTTCTTGCCTTCGACAGATTTTCATATCCTTTGGCATACATATGGACGATCTCATCGTTTCTATTCGACTTTGATTTTCTCAGATATCTTTCTGGATTTCCTTACGAAGGTCTTCTTGCGGCGGCGACCTAAATTCCCTAAGGGCCCGAGGCTCTTTAAGCTCTTCTTGAAGCTTATAACGATATGCCACGAGTTACGAAGGATCCAGACTCGACATCGAATCCCTGTTATATCAAAGATGACCCGACTTTCGAATGACGTTATCCCTTCGGACGGTATTCTCTTCGGTATCCTCTTCGGCTCCTTTGTATTTGAGACGGAGGTACCCGAAGATAGCGTTTGCCTGCAGATGACCATTATTAGTCAATCAGTTCAAATTGATGGGCAATAATGTAAATTATTCCATGGTCCTCATAAAATTATTCTACCCTGAGTGGTAAACAAATGTCCTTATATACTTGTTTCACCCCGAGTGGTAAACAAGATCTTGATGGTGCAAAGAAGATCAGCCGAATTCACCTTATACATGACCTGTCTCACACTTCAGAAACGATAAGTATACATTACTTTATTTTGTTCAAGTGTTGAGTTCTTGGTTCGTTTCGATTCGATTCATCAATTCAGCCTCATTTCATTTCTTAACTTAACTGTTACATGCCTTATCTGATTCATAGCCTAAGTTAAGTTCATACAAGTCATTGGTGCTGAATTATTGACAAGAAACACATTATACAGAAATCATAAGAAGGAAAATTAAAATTTCATTATTAGTTAAACGATTACATACACAGGAAATAAAAATCCTTTACAAAATTTCTAACATAAAAAGATAGTAAGGTCCTATTCAAGCACCACCCTCGTCTTCGTGAGTCGAGAAGGCTTGGTCTAATTGAGTCATAGCCGCCTTCTCATTGCCTTGATCCCGACAGACTTCATATCCTTCCAATAAACCTTCAGATCTCTCAGATTAAGCTCATCGGGCGCCTCAGACTCACTTTGTATGCGCTTACACAACTCTTCAGTCAGAAGAGGACCTCGCTCCTCAAGCTCTTTTATCTTATGACGAAGCTTATGACGCTTGGCCCTATATGCTTCCTTGTCGTCCTAAGCCTTTGCTTGAACTTCACCAAGTTGTATTGCCAAGCTTCGATTAGCTGTGGCGAGTTTTTCATTTTTTGCCTTCAAAGCCAGATTTTCTCCAACTAGGCTGACGTTCATATTGATTAGAGATTGCTGGCTGGCCTCGACGCTTTCAGCTCCTCTTTCGTTGGTTTTAGTTCGTTATCAGACGCCTTCAGGCCCTCTTTAACTTGAGCCAATTCTCTCCGGAGGCCCTCGTCGGTATGAAGAAGACTTTCATATTGACTTCTCTCCCGAAACCAACGTCGCCTTCAACATATTATTTTCACTTCAGATGCCTCTTCTTCTTGACTTCAAAGATTTACATATCCAGGCGCGTAACGCCTTTAAAACAACATTTGCCTGCATATTTGAACAACATTCAATTTGTTTCAGATATTTAAGCAGAAGAAGAAGTGTAGAAAGTTAGAAAACTATCACTTACCTTCGCCAAATAGCTCATGCCTTCGTCAAGCAGATCCCCGTTCGAATGATTACCGAATCGGTGATCGCTTGCCTATCCCGACGAAAAGCTTCAAAAAGATGGAACGAGAAATTGGCATTAAACCGAGGCCATAATGTCGGTGATCCCACGGCATCATTTTGAAATTCTTGTGACGAGGGCCTTGGGGGAGAAGGCATGGTTTGGTCACGAGGTAGAGAGGGATCCATGTATATGTTTTCAGGTGAAGGGGATCGAACCGGAACGGATTCACGTGGTAGAGATGGGGCGGAAGCCGAACTTGGATGACTATCAGAAGGATGTTTCCTCTTCCTGGACAGTGCTGGCACAATTTCGATTTCGACACGTGGTAGTGTTGGGTCATGATATTTCACCTATTGGGCCGAATGATTTGGGCCTGCTTATTTTGTTAGTTCAATGGGTCTTAATGTTATTAGGCTTAGTCACTATCCTATTTTTGTTAAGTCCCTAAAAGATCGGGTCGGATCAGTGGGTCGACCCATTGGTATATTTAAATATCTATTACTTTGACTTGTAATGATGAAAAAGCATGACAGTTGACTAAGATACCTGCCATGCATTAATGTGGATGGGATTATAGCCGGCCGACGGCATAAACAGTGGAGAAGAAAGGTGACAACCTGCATGCAGTCAGCATAAATCACTGAGGAGTGGGGGGCTGTGTCAGACGGTAGTGGGTGGCACGGTAAACCAAGCAAGGGAGTATAACCTAGCAAGGAAGCCTTCAAACAGACGGTACGTACACACACATTAAACTAATAATTCTCTCTCTCAATACACTAGATATTATTATCCTCCATTGTTAACCCTCATGAACACTGACATCGACTCTCACGCTTTGAGCTATCCCCGTGATCCGTAAGCCGTCAAGCTTTTGGTGTTGATCGTGTTTACTGTGCAGGATCAAGACGTCTTAAGTGATTGGGACGTGGCAGAAGATCTTGGCGTTAACAGTTACCATCTACTATATCAGAGCAAAGGATGGTTTAATTCTACCACCGGTCAAAAAGACAGCAAAGTAAAGTTAACAGAAAATTTAGCAAAAAATAAAATAAAATTTCACAGTTGCAAAATAGATAGTTGCAACAATTAAAATAAAATTAAATAACATAAAAACATAAGTTTTCTATAATTCAGTTACAAAAGAAAAAATAAGTTGGTAAAAAAGGCCAACAGTAGTATTGAGAATATCTTGTTCATATATATTTATCTATCTGAAGCTGCATATTGACTCAAAAAATTAATCTATTAGTTTTACGGTTCATTAGAGCATATATAGGATCGGTTCAAACTTTTTGGGAGCCTCAAGTTACTAAAGACAATGGTTAGTGGGACTTGAAAAAAAAAGAATAAATTTCAACCTTGAGAAAAAAAAAGAATAAATTTTAGCTTTTCGTTAGAGAGGAAAAAGTATCTTGTATGATTGTACTTGTAGCTATTGTTTTGTTGGAAATTTTTTTGGGGATTTTTTTAATGGGTTCTAACATATATGGACTATTTAAATTTTGGGGTCTTCTCAATTTTGGGGGCCTTAAGTCATTGTTTAAATGACTTAACATATGGGCTGGTCATGAGCATATACATTGGCGAAGCCAGAATTTTAATTCAGTGCGGTCAAAAATTTGTGATGCTATAAATAATTTGGTCCCCGAGCCAATTTTTTTAGATAATTTATGTTTTTGGCCAGTTACATATGTAAAACATGTATTTTGTTACAATATTGTTAATATAACAAGTAATAACATTATATATACATATATACACCCCTTATTGACTCCTAATACACCTTTCTAATCACAAATTTGTTAATAAATATTTAAATTTCTTATGTTATAAAAATAATATAAATTAAATTATTATTTATTTTAAAAATATTATAGAAAGATGCATACATCAAGGAGTAGAACTGTAGAAGTAATATGGAATTGAGAAAGTTATAAAAAGTTCAATTTGTCCCGTATATTAAAAAAATTATAAATTTCAGTGGGGTCAATTTATTTATTACACTTAAATTTCTTCTAATTTTATCATATATTCTAAAATATATTTTTTTTCAGCGGGGTCAATTGACCCCACACCCTTGAGTCCTTGACTGTGGCTTCACCCCTAAGCATTTACGTCCTTAATATTTCTATTTATATTTAGATGTGAGATTTTACTATTATGCGGTATCTCATTAAGCAGATGTAAAGCCCCCAAATTCAGGTACTTGAAACCCGAACTCGGTGCTTCACGATACCATTTCTATGAGCGGAATAATACTAATAATAATAACAATAATATAAAGATCAACTTAATTTACATATCATCAGAGTCTAACTCCCCAGGTACGAGACCTTTAAACATTCATTACATAACCTGATAGCTAATATATATCATTGTCTTAATAATATCAAACTATTACATAAACTACCACAAATCTTATTTGGTTAGCTTTCCTTTTTCTTTGTTTCTGCATGAGCCTTCTGGTTCTTCACACTTAGCTGAAAATATTTAAATTAAGCAAGGATGAACATTTGAATGCCCAACAAGTAATAGCAATTATATATATATAAGCTCAAAGAATTTAAATGTTTTCTTTATACTACCCTTCTACAACAAATCAATAGTTGTGAAGTAATCAACCGATAATAATAACATAACAACCACGCCCCCAAAATAGGTATACATCACCCATCTTGGGTCGCCAGATACAAGGTAATCAATACAAATACAAACTTAATTATACAACCGTCGTAATATACTTACAATACATAAATCGAGAGTTTAATAGGAATATTGTCATCTGACAATATCCACACTCAAAGGAGTCCTCATTACATTTATTGTCACACTATTTAATGTAATAGTGAGGACTACTAATGCTATCATCCGACCATCACTCCGCTCCCCGACTCGCCTCCAACTATATTCTCATTTCCTCAAGAGAATAAAGGAAAGAAAGGGTGAGCTCAACTAGCCCAAGAAGAAATATTATGACTATGATAATGCGTAATAAATTATCATTAGTCTTCAACAATGTTAAACCGATAAAATATAATAGACATCAAGTTTAATCATAGCTGAATAAGCAATCCATTAGAAGAGTCAAGTAGAGAATAAAATCTACTATCTTCTATGGTATAAAATATTTTCATCAATTTTATCACGAGACTCAACTTAATAAATAAAACACATCATCTAATCATCCCTCGCATTACGCGCCAAGGATATTCATTAAATCATCAATGGTCATGACTATACCGAATAATCCCCGGTCATAATCATACCAAAACTGTCCCATCAATGCATTACAGTGCCATCGAGGACTTTTACCATATCATTTATAACATTACAGTGTCATGATTATACCGAATGATCCTCGGTCATAATCATATACTAAGTCCATCTATGCACGTAAGCCAAAGATGACTTTCATTATAATATAAGCATGAGGATGATGACAATGACATAATAATTCAATAAAACAAGTTCAAGAATTAATTTATCCGTAAATTTATAACGTCCAAATTGTCAACATGATACTTTTTGTGGAGTAAAATTCAAGAATGCTCGTAAGAATATTTCCATGAAAAGATATTGGATGAAGTGCAAATATCAAGGATATTCCACTAATTTCATGGAGTATAGAAGCCAAAACTTTAACCAACCGAGTATAATATAATAGAATATAAATGAAACCGCAAATGGATTTTCACCCGCCATGCGCAGTTAATCCACGATACATATCATTTCCACAATTTAATAAGGAATGAATACAAAGGATCATTCACCATGCATGTGGTAATCCACATAGACAAAGTTATTCCAATGTAATAATAAAGAATGGAATAATGTATGATTCACCATACGATGATAGATCGCATGCATGTGTTATTCCCAACAAAATAATAAATAATGGAACTGTGTCCCATCAGAACGCACGCATGTATATGATATTCCAATGTAATAATAAAGAATGGAATAACAACAGAATCACCATGCATGCGATAGATCATGATGTACATGTGTTATTCCAATGTAATAATAAATAATGGAACTGTGTCCCACAGAACGCGCGCATGCATATGATATTCCGATGTAATAATAATGAACTAATAATAGAAGAATTTCACCATATATGCAGATTTCGCATAAATAAAGTTATTCCAACATAATAATAAAGAATGGAATAATGTAAGAATTTCACCATGATGTGGTATCAGATTGCAGATAACAAAGTTATTCCAACATAATAATAAAGAATGGAATAATGTAAGAATTTTACCATGTATAGGTATTGCGATATATGAAAAGTTATTCCAATGTAATAATAAAAGAATGGAATAATGTAAGTTCTCTTCATGAATAAGAAAGAAATAATACCCCTTACCTTAAATAAATCCTTACATTATAATACATGTAGTAGTGAAGTAGTAGAATACTTTTTTCTTCTTTCTCTATAGTTTCTCTCTCTAGAGTTTCAAAGAATTCGTAAGAAATAATGAAGGAATGAGCTTTTATTTATAGAAGAATGGACCTAATAAAGAATTAATCCATGAACTTCAGATTGATTTACTTTTAAACTGACTCATCCATTGGTTTACAATAAAAAATATTCTAATAAAACAAAATCTTTTAAATAAAATATAATATATTCTATTTATAATCTAATAAAACGAATAACTTTATAAAAGTATTCTGTTTTATATAAAAAGATTTTACTATGCAAACACTATGCAAGCACTATGCAAACACTATGCATAATAAAATATAATATATTCTAATTATTGTCTAATAAAACAAATAACTTTATAAAAGTATTCTGTTTTATATAAAAAGATTTTACTATGCAAAATACTATGCATAATAGAATATAATATATTCTATTTATAGTCTAATAAAACTAATAACTTTATAAAAGTATTCTGCTTTTATATAAAAGCTTTTCTATTTTATTACATTAATAATACTAATAAAACAAAACTTCATCATCATTATTATAATTCACATTATTAATCGACTGTGTCGCTCCTGTGAAAGAGGGGGCTTTCCAATAAGGATTTCTCCTTATCATGCCGCAATTAGGTGACCAAACCTCTCCTCGCGTAACTTCTAGACATCGCTAATATTGCAAATAATAATATTAATAACTTCGTCATCTCAATTATTGATTTAATAATATATAAAATATCGACAATAATTAAATCAAATAACGTGAGATACTATGCAATAATTATCGAAAGCAATAATTGAACAAAACCGAGTGACTTCTCACGTAAGCATCAATAATCAATACCGTAAAGCTACTATGCAACCACGCCAGACATCGCATTTTTTTACACCGGTGTTTCAACAAAGCTTAATGGCAAAACTTCCGCCGTTATTTTCATAAAATATTTTTGTCGCTTTTCTCAATCCGACAATAATTCCGCATTATGGGGTCCACTAATGATTGTGCCGCCAGACGAATATTCCTCGTTAAAACGAATATTCCCCACCAATCGAATATTATATAACAACTTACATACTTTTCAAAATTTCTAAATATTACCCACAACTATAACATTATATCAACTTTACTCCATAATATTCAAAATGATATTTATTGAAAATTCATCTTTATTCATAAAAGTTGGGGTCTTACAACCTCCCTTCTTATGAAATTTTGCCTCGAAATTAGGGTACATACCGGTATGTCAAGAGGTAAGGATACCTTGATTTCATTTCGATTCTAACTCCTGTGTCATTTCTCAACATCGTGGTTTCTCCACAAAACTTCGACTTGAGGTATAACCTCGAGCGTAGAATATGTTCCTTCTTATCCAAGATTTGAACAGAACCTCTTCATACGTTAAATCTTCCGCTATTTCGTCCGGCTCTAACTCAATAATGTGGTTCGGTCTTTCACATATTTACGTAACATGGATATATGAAAACGTTATGAACACGAGACATACTTGGCGGTAGAAGTGAGTCTATAGGCCACATTTCCTACTCGATCGAGGATTAAAATGGGCCAATGAATCGAGGATCGAGCTTTCTCTCTTTTCCAAATCTCGTAATTCCTTCCATGGAGCAACACGTAATAACACATGATCTCCAATATCGAATTCCACGCCCTTTCGATGAAGATCAAGATAACTCTTTGTCGATCTTGTGAGGTTTTTATACGTTGTTTGATCGCTTGAATCTTTTCTCGTAGTCATACGCATTAACTCCTATCCCAACAACGCTGCTTCACCCACCTCACCCCAAAGATACCTGAGAACGACACTTTCTTCCATACAACGCTTCAATGGAGCCATGCCAATACTTGCTTTGATAAATTTGTTATAGGAAAACTCCACCAATCTGTAAGAACTTGTCCCAACTTCCTCAAGTCAAGGACACGAGTCTTAATAAATCTTCAAGAGTTTGAATAGTCCTCTCTGATTGTCCGTCCGTCTGAGGATGATATGCCGAACTAAATCGTAAATTCGTGCCCATAGCTTTTTGCAAACTAACCCAAAATCTTGAAGTGAATCTTGGGTCTCGATCAAAAACTATGGATACCGCATACCATGCAATTTACAATCTCGCTTTATATACATACGAGCAAGACGCTCAAGTGTATAAGTTTCTCGATTGGTAAGAAGTGAGCAGACTTGGTCAATCTATCAACAATGACCCAAATTTCATCTATGCCTTGAGAAACCTTGGGAAGACTAAAGAATAAAATCCATGGTAATGTGCTCCCACTTCCATTCTAGAATTTCAAGTGGTTGCAATGGACCTTTTGGCACTTGATGCTCCGCCTTGACTCATTGACAAGTTAGACACCTTGAGATAAACAACTGCTATCTCTCTCTTCATATTGCTCCACCAAAATGTATGACGAAGATCACGATACATTTTGGTACTCCCAGATGGATTGCAAATGGTGTGTTGTGCGCCCCATCATGATTTTATACTTTAAATCGTGGTCATTAGAAACACAAAGTCCGGAGTTGACTCAAGTATTCCTTCTTCATCGATTCTTGCTTCCTAGATAACACCTTCTTGCACTTTCTTCCTCATACGATCACCTCCAGTCCTCAGAACTTGAGAGCCTTTTAACTTTATCGATTAAAGCCTGGTTCTACTCAGATATTCGCCATCATCACATGGGTCCCTCGAGTCTTTAACTCTATCTCCATCCTTTGTAAGTCATACAAAATGGGCCTTTGCAGATGACAATATCGCACTCAGATTCGCATATGATCTTCTACTCAATGCGCTCGCCACTACGCTCGCTTTTCCAGATGGTATTGATGGTATGATCATAATCTTTCAACAACTCAAGCCAACGCCGTTGTCGCATGTCGAGTTCCTTTTGAGTGAAGAAATATTTGAGGCTTTTATGATCCGTATAGATTTCCACCTTCTCCCCATACAAGTAATGCCTCCAAATTTTAAGCGAAAAACGATGGCGCCAACTCTAGATCATGAGTAGGATAATTCTTCTCATATTCTTTCGAGTTGTCGTGAGGCATAGGCTATGACTTTCCCATGTTGCATGAGAACACATCCTAACCTCTTCATTCAAGATCACTATAAATGACAAATCCTCCGCGCCGTATGGTATTGTCGTAACAAAATAAAATGAGTCTACTTTTTGAGTTCTTGAAAACTCTTCTCACATTCTTCGCCCAACCAAACTTTTGTATCTTTCCGAGTCACCGAAGTTAATGGAGTAGCGATTCGAGAAAATCCTTCCACGAATCTCCGATAATAACCAAATTAAACCGAGAAAGCTACGATTTCGGCCACCGATTTAGGTTGCTCCCAACTTTGAATTGCTTCAATCTTTGCTTCGGGTCAATGAGATATTCCATGACTTGATACTACGTGCCCAAGGAATGCTACTTCCTCAAGCCGTAACTCGTGATTTCTTCAACTTGGCATAAAGCTTGTTTTCACGGCTTTTGAGTATCACCTCAAGTGTTGCTTTCATGATCTTCACGGCTTTTGGAATATATGAGAATGTCATCAATAAAGACGACCACAAAGTGATCCAAATATTCCTTGAATACTTACCATCATATCCATGAAGGCAAAGAGGAGCATTAGTCAATCCAAAAGACATGACTAGGAATTCATAATGCCCGCATCGAGTTCTCGAAAGCCGCCTTTGAATGTCATCTGCTTCTAATCTTCAATCGGTGATATCCTAACGAAGATCAATTTTGAAAAAATTTGGCGCCTTGCAACTCGGGTCAAACAGTCATCAATGCGAGGCAATGGATATCTATTTTTGATAGTGACATGGTTCAACTCCCGATAATCAATACAAAGTCGATACTCCCATCTTTCTTCTTCACGAATAGAACAGAGCACCCCAAGGAGACGATTTGGGACGAATGAAACCGATGTCTAACAATTCCTCGAAGTGGGTCTTTAACTCCTCAAGTTCAATAGAGCCATTCGATATGGGGCTTTGGAAATGGGTTTTGTACCGTTCAAGGTCGATACAAAATTCAATTTCACGCCTCGGGGTAGGCCAGAAGTTCTTTCGTGAAATACGTCAGAAATTCATTAACAATAGAAATATCATTCAAAACCGATTTATTTTTGTTTAGATCCGTGATATGAGCTAAGAAAGCTTGACATCCATTTTTCAATAAACGAATAGCTTTATGGCTTAAGATGACAAAGATGGATTTTAATGGTTTGTCTTGCTTGAATTCAGATAATAGGTTGGTTAGAATATGAAAGCTAACAACCTTACGAAAAATAATCAATTTTTGCATGATGAGTAGTTAACCAAATCAATCCCTAGAATCACATCAAATGCAAGTATTTTCAAAGAAATAAGATCGACAGTAACGTATGCTACCGATTTGAATCAAACAAGACTTATAAACCGTGGATGTAATGAAGGTTTCTCCCAACGAGTTTCAACAGATAAATCAAAGTCTAATTTCTCCTGAGTCAAATTTAAACGTTGAGCGCAAGTAGGAGAAATAAAGGAATGGGTAGAACCGAGATCAAATAAAGTATAAACTTCGCTAGAGTTTATGATTAGCTTACCCGTGATCACCTCGCTCGATTCTTCGCTTTTTGGGAGGTTACGACAAACGCTTCCCCTTGAACTACCGGCTTTGTCTTTGTCTGGGACACCTTTTGATGCCTCCATCCCAAATTGGACTTGACTTTGGTGCATGACAAAATCGGGCTAGGTGACCTTCTTTTCCACAATTATAACATGCTTTGACCGCATCGCGCTTTTGACTTATGTGTCCTTCCCTCCACATTTGTAACATACGACCACGGTCGTTTCTCCTTCCTTAACAACAAAAACGGTCATCGACGCCTTCCATCTTTGTTGAACCTTCTTCTTGAACTTTCCACTCCTATTGTCTTGGCCATGATTACCACCGGCGTGATTATCATTTCGGCATGTTGATTCCTCCACGCTTGTTGTCACCGCTTCAATGATCGCTACCACTAGTATTATCGACTTGTCGGCCGCTTCTCTCTGGTTAGGTTGACTCATTATCGCGCTCCAATAATCGAGCCCTATTCACAACATCTCTAATACAAACACATGCTTTATGAGATAAGGTATCGACGTATCTCTGTTTCAAACCTCATAGAAACATCCGCCATCATTCTCTCTTCATTATCAACCAAGTGGTACGTAAACCGAGAGACTCTCTAAACTTAGCTTCATCACGCCATTATATTGTTTTCAAGCTTGATGAACTCTACCTATTGTTTTAATACGTGAAAGTACTTGTCGTTGAACAATTCTTGGAACTTCTCCCAAGACATCTTCAAGCAGGCAGTTGAGTACGCTTTACAAATTCCCACCAAGAATCTCGCCTCCTACACGCGACATAAAGGTGGCAAAGGAACCTTTTTGCTTCCTGAGAATCCCAAGACATCAAATATCTTGTTGATCTCGCTTATCCACGCTCGCCTTTAAGTGGTTTTGGCTCTCCAAAAACTCCTGTGGTCCCAGCCTTTGAATGCTTAAGCGGTGACCTACCATGAGTTGTCGCTGTTTCCACCTGCATTTTGGATGTGAGCCGCCTTACGATGTCGCATGAATTGCATAAAGCCTCAACCATCCCATCGCTCACCATTTCATCGGTGTTATTGTTTTCATGAGGATTATTGTCTTCCATTGCATATTATTACCTCAGGCATCGATCGTTGGTGACTCAACGGTCTCACGTGCTTCATTGCTTATCTCAACATTTTCGGATGCCATTTTCAAATACTGAAACAAAACAAGGATTAATTAACATATCACATATTATCCCTATACTCTGACCGACCAATTAAATACCAAATAAACTTAGGTAGGTTATACTAGCGAAGGAATTCCCCGTCTCTCCCCTCCTAGCTCTTATCTCACATATCAGCCAGGGATCATATCCCTAAGCTTTGATACCAACTATGATGCCCCTAAAATAGGTATACATCACCCATCTTGGGTCTCCAGATATAAGGTACTGAATACAAATACAAACTTAATTATACAACCTTCGTGTAATATACGACAATACATAAACTGAGAGTTTAATAGGAATATTGTCATCTAGACAATATCCACACTCAAAGGAGTCCTCATTACATTTATTGTCACACTATTTAACAGAATAGTGAGGATTACTAATTCTATCATCTCGACCATCACTCCGCTCCCCGACTAGTCCCGCCTACGCTTCTCATTTCCTCAAGAGAATAAAGAAAGAAAGGGTGAGCTCAACTAGCCCAAGAAGAAATATTATGACTAAGATAATGCGTAATAAATTATCATTAGTCTTCAACAATGTTAAACCGATAAAATACAATAGACATCAAGTTTAACTGCAATGAATAAGCAATCCATTAGAAGAGTCAAGTAGAGAATAAATCTACTATCTTCTATGGTATAAAATGTTTTCATCAATTTTATCGCCGAGACTCAAATTAATAAATAAAACACATCATCTAATCATCCTCATACTACGCCCAAGGATATTCATTAAATCATCAATGGTCATGACTATACCGAACAATACCTGGACATAATCATACCAAAAATTGTCCATCAATGCATTACAGGCCACTGAGGACTTTTACCATATCATTTACAACATTACAGGTCATGATTATACCGAATAATCCCTGGTCATAATCATACTAAGTCCATCTATGCACGTTAAGCCAAAGATGACTTTCATTATAATATAAGCATGAGGATGATGACAATGACATAATAATTCAATAAAACAAGTTTAAGAATTAATTTATCCAGAAATTTATAACGTCCAAATTGTCAACATGATACTTCTTTGTAGAGTAAAATTCAAAAATGCTCAGAAGAATATTTCCATGAAAAGATATTGGATGAAGTGCAAATATAGAGGATATTACACTAATTTCATGGAGTATAGAAGCCAAAACTTTAACCAACTGAGTATAATAGAATATATGAAACTGCAAATAGATTTTCACCCGCCATGCGGTAATCCATGTATACAGATCATTTCCACAATTTAATAAGGAATGAATACAAAGGATCATTCACCATGCATGTGGTAATCCACATAGACAGGTTATTCCAACAAAATAATAAAGAATGGAATAACAGAAGGATTCACCATGCGTGCGATAGACTGCACAAATAGGTTATTCCCAATAGAATAATAAATAATGGAACCAGTCCCACGTGAACGCACGCATGTGATATTCAAGGTATGTAATAAAGAATGGAATAACAATGTAAATCGATGCGAATGCGATGTATAATCAATGGATAAAAGTTATTCCACGTAATAATAAATAATGGAACCAGTCCAATGTATGAATTATGATATACGCGATTCTATATTCCAAAAAGTAATAATAATGAATCTGGAATAATAGTAAGAATTTCACCATGTATGTGGTATTTCAGATAAATAAAGTTATTCCAATATAATAATAAAGAATGGAATAATAGTAGAATTTCACCATATATGCGGTACTTCGCATAACAGGTTATTCCAACAGAATAATAAAGAATGGAATAACAGAAGTTCTCTTCATGAATAAGAAAGAAATAATACCCCTTATCTTAGAATAAAGCTGGATACAGGAGTAGTGAAGTAGTAGAATACTTTTCTTCTTTCTCACTATAGTTTCTCTCTCTAGAGTTTTAGTGAATTCGTAAGAAATAATGAAGGAATGAGCTTCTATTTATAGGAGAATGGACTGAATAGTAACTAATCCATGAAAGGTTCAAATTGATTTACTTTTAAACGGACGGTCCAAATTGATTTACAATAAAATATTCTAATAAAACAAAATTTTTTATATAAAATATAATATATTCTATTTATAATCTAATAAAATGAATAACTTTATAAAAGTATTCTGCTTTTTTTATATAAAAAGATTTTTACTATGCATAATAAAATATAATATATTCTAATTATAGTCTAATAAAATGCACTTTTATGCAAACACTATGCATAATAAAATATAATATATTCTAATTATTGTCTAATAAAACAAATAACTTTATAAAAGTATTCTGTTTTATATTACATTAATAATACTAATAAAACAAAACTTTATCATCATTATTATAACTCACATTATTAATCGATCAATATCGCTCCTGTAAAAGAGGGGCTTTTCAATAAAGATTTCTCCCTATCATGCGCGCAAAATTAGGTGACCAAACCTCTCATTGGCGTAACTTCTAGATATCGTTAATATTGCAAATAATAATATTAATAACTCTGTCATCTCAATTATTGATTTAATAATATATTAAATATCGACAATAATTAAATCAAATAACGTGAGATACTATGCAACAATTATCAGTAGTAATAATTAAACAAAACCGAGTGACTTCTCACGTAAGCATCAATAATCAATACCGTAAAGCTACTATGCAACCACGCCAGATTATTATACTTTAACACCGGGTGTTTCAACAATTAATGGCAAAACTTCCCACGTTATTTTTATAAAAATATTTTTGTCGCTTTTCTCAATCCGACAATAATTCCGCTTATGGGGTCCACTAATGATTGTGTTAGTCATTTAATATTCCCCTCGTTAAAACGAAATATTCCCAACCAATCGAATATTATATAACAACTTACATACTTTTCAAAATTTCTAAATATTACCCACAACTATAACATTATATCAACTTTACTCCATAATATTCAAAAATGATATTTATTGAAAATTCATCTTTATTCATAAAAGTTGGGGTCTTACATACCCTGTATTGATCAATGCTACATACAAGAACGATGTTATCGTTCACTCTGTCCACCTTGGGTGCATTAAAAGTTTTTCCGTGTAAGGGATGTTCATACTTGTCGGGGTTCCAAACCAAAGTAATTCGGTTGGATAGTAGTAAGGTTTTATCTTGTTCAACAATAATCTATAATTCAACATATATATACGGGTAATTAACAAATGTGTATCAACATGTGATTAAATACAATGATTATCCAAGTGGGGACACTTGTATAACCATTTGTAAAATTAACGAACATAATATATATATCCAATTATCATATACTAACATGTTGATAATCAATGAGCGATATATAATATGGGGTTAATAATTTATACAAAGAATAATATAATTCTAAAACATTCTTACTCATGTCCATCAGATAAAAGAAAATGGAAAGGTAGGATACTTTTGATCTCACGCGCTTACAAAATGCAACTTAGTTTTATCTTTTATATCATGACCTATCATTAATCGATCATTCGCTTCGATTAGAACAATATACTATAACATATAGTAATCGCATTTCGCAAAATCAAGACATAACTTAATCACTCTTGTCATACACATATCCAATAAATATCAATCACAAACAAACATTAATACATTCAAATTATCTAAGTTCATATGAATTTCTGAAACATGTCGGTCTACCAACGCCTTTATCGAGTATTTATCGAGTCTAAGACTCTATCTAGTAGTTCAATGACTGTAATTATCAGTCATATTATTTTTAAATGACTTATACTAATTTTAAAACATTTATTATAATTTATCATGAATTTTCAAACATCAGAATCATAATTAAATGATTTAAATATTAAATAATTCTATTATCATTAACATTTAATTAATATTAAACTATTAATGAAACCATTGCCAAAATATTTAAAGTTATTTATAATAACTCAAAATACTTTTAAAGTAATAATATTACCCTTAAATGATTTTTAAAATATTTAAAATCATTTATAAATAATTACCATTAATATTTAAATATTAACGTATCTTTATCAAAATATTAAAAGTCATTAAGTATAACTTAAAATATTTTTAATTCATTTATATCCTTTTTAAATGATTTTTAAATTAATAAAACCATTTTTTAAACCATGTATTTAATTTAATTATTAAATAAATTTAATATCATTAATATTAAATTATTAATGAAATTATTCTTTAAATATTAAAAGTTATATTTTATAACTTAAAATATCTTTAAACACTTTGTTTTCATTTAAAATAGTTTTTATAATATTAAAATTATTTTTAAACTAAATTAATTAATATAATTATTAAATAACTTTAATATCATTAATAATAATTAATTAATGAAATTTACCTTTAAATATTGAAAGTTATATTTTATAACTTAAAATATTTTTAAATACCTTATTATTATTTAAAATGATTTTAATATAATAAAATCATTTTTAATTTATTTATTTATTTCATTTATTAATTAACTTAATTGTCATTAATATTAATTTATTAATGAATTTCATCACAAAATATTAAAAGTCATTAAAAATAATTAAAATATTTTTTATATCATTATATAATTTTAAATGATTTTTCAAATATTAAAATCATTTTTAAATATTTTATTTAATATAATAATTAAATAAATTAAATACCTTTAATATTTCAAAAATATTAAATATTTATGAAATATATTAAAATAATTAAAAACTAATTTTAGACTTTAAAATAATTTTTAATAATTTATTTTGTATTTTAATAATTAAAACTAATTTTCTATAATTATTTAATAAAAATATAATTTTTATAAATAACTGTCAAGAAAGATCACCTATAGCAATGTAACTGCAATATAGTGTTCTTCATGTTCATCATGCAAACCCAGAAAATCAAGTCAGATACCGAGTGACCCAGTTTGACCAAGAATCATTCTTCACACAAAGTGTTTCTGGACTTGTTGTTGATCAGATCATGTAGTACAAATGCACCACTACAAGACCCAACAACAAACATGATCAAAACATACACCAATTGAAAGATCTAAGGGCCTAAAGTAGCTGTCAGAGATGTTCTTCATTTCTGGGTTTGCCCAGAAATGAAGAACAGTATGACATGCCTACTTTGGGCTCCCACTACATGCTGATCGTTTAATATTTTAGTGATCTATCGATTTTAGGTTGTAGGTAACATGTACGACTACAGATGCATTACATAAAATCATCAAAACAACAATACAACAAGAAGATTCAAGCTAGTCAACCCATATCGAAATAAAGGTAAACCAGTTTAAAATTCCTGTAAATGCGAAAATATGATCGGATGGCCTACTTTGACCATCCACTACATTACATATATTGGCTGTTTAGGAGATTTTAAGGCATAAACTTGTACTACATATACCAAGCTACAACTTAGATACAACAATAACATCAAAACATTAACACACTGACAGATCTAGAGCCATCAAAACTTGTCAGACGCTTGTTCATGGTTTCTAGGTTGCCCAGAAATGGTCTGGTCATGGTCGGTCAACCGACTTTGACCAACAATAACTTGCAATCTAGGCCAGATCTAAGTCTGATTCTTGATCCAGATCAAAGACTACATATCAGACTACATATTTAAACCTTTAAACAACAAAAACTCAACACATACAGAGATCTACAAGGCCTGACATTTGGTTGTCAGACATCAAAAACAAAATTTTGAGATTTTGTAGAACATCAAATCCAAGCCTCTAGATGTTATGGATCTAACATCTAGCAACCCAGATCGTCATTATACACCATATACAACATATTTAACACATAAAAACTAACATCTAACACATTGATCAAGATCAAATTTCAAGCTAGAGTTTTATACCTTTCTTTGATCAATCTTGATCTTAGGGTTCTGATTTGATATAGATGTTAGTGGGGCTGGTTTTGGGGACTGATCTAGCAAAAATTTTCGTGGGTTTGGGTTGAGAGAAAATGTTTGAGCGTTTTGTACAAAAATGGCCTAACAAATGATCATTTCTCTCTCTCAAATCTATTTATATCAAGTTAGATGCATTTAATGGCTGATCTAGTGGCTGATACTTGTCAATATAAGTCACATGGGGTTAGTAAGGTTAGGTCACCCACTAAAGTGTTGTTTTGCAAGTTTCCTAATAAATAATACAAAAAGGGCAAAGTGGTCAATATGCTTGAAATTTTAAAGGCAATCTTGTAAATTGACAAACCCTTAGGGTTTAACCCTAAGGTTTAGTGCATAACATTTGTAGGATTTCCAATTAGGGTTTGTATAAAATAAAAATGTTAGTTTCTAAAATTTGTAATTAGGGTTTTCTTAATTTGATTAGGATTCTAATTATACATAAACATTAGGGTATTATTTACTAATTATAATTAACCTTGCTAATTTAGCAATTAGGGTTTGTAATTTTGATAATTAAGGTTACCAAATTTCAATTAGGGTTTCTAATTACCAAATTAAGGTTCTAGATATTAGGGTTTTAGATTACTAATTAGGTTTTCCATATTTAGCAGTAAAATATACCATACATCATATTAACACTATTTCTGACTGCACAAAAACTCCAGATTAGGTTTCAAATTAGGGTTTCTAATTTCAAAAATTATGGTTTTAATTTATAATTATGGTTTTCCATAATAACAAGGCTTTACCTAAAATTACACATTGTATAACACATAACACAGTGTCTTAACAGATTCTTAAAGTCTCATTTTACCTCGGAATTAGGGTTCAACAGTAATACTAGGGTTTATAAAAATATTTCTAGGGTTTGGTCATAATACAACATAATTGACCAACAATTAACAATACGTACACACAGTACATATTTATAGCATTGAAAAATCAAAATATAATTAATATTATATCATTATTCTCATGCCTTGATCAAAATCTAAAATTAGGGTTTGGATTCCATATCTAATTTATCTGCCATACTTAACATTATTAATTAAGTTAAAATTATTAACTTAATAATCTAGCATAAATTCTTATAATAAAATAATTATTATAATAATTCTAAAATTATTTCATATATTATTTAAATAATATATGATTATATTTTCATGAAAAATAATTAATAAAAATATTTCTACTATAAAATTAATTATTAATACAATATAATTTATAATGATCAATAATTCTAAAATAAAATCATTTGCAATTATTCATGTAATAAATAAATTTTTATTTATCACAATTATACATATACACATTATCTTGGTACATATTTCCCATATTTATTTTAATAAAAAAAAATTATATGCAAAATTTTTAATTTATTTGTATAGAAAATATCGGGTTGTTACAGCAAAACCAATTTTTCATTTGTTATTATCAAATTGATGTAATAGTGAGTGCACTAATATAAAAAATACTACCTCCGTCCCATAATAAGTGATTTTTTAGCTTAAATCACAGATACCAATACACAAGCTAAAATGACAAAAATACCCTTAATATATTTTTTTTGAAGTTGAAGAGTTAATGAGTGTCATTTAATTGTAGTGATTGCAAGACGCAATAAATATCATTAGTTGCATAAGGGCATATATGAGAAAATATTGTAAAATTGTATTGGAGTTCTAACACATCACTTATTTTGGAAAAAAATATTAAGCCTAAAAAAGCACTTATTGTGGGACGGAGGTAGTAATAGCTTATTGAAGTTGTAAGAGCCCAACTTTTATGAATAAAAATGAATTTTCTATAAATATCATTTTTGAATATTATGGAATAAATTTGATATAATGTTATAGTTGTGGGTAATATTTATAAATTTTGTAAAGTACGCAAGTTGTTATATAATATTCGATTGGTCGTGGAATATTCGTATGCACTGGCACAATCATTGGTGGACCCCACAATGAAATTATTGTTTAATTGAAAAATGACAAAAACATTTTATGAAAATAATTGTAAAAGTTTTACTGTAGTATCTTTGTTGAACTACTCATGTAGTAAAAGTAAATAATAATCTGGCGCGTGGTTGCATTTGGCACACATGATTGATTATTAAGGCTTATGTGAGAAGTCACTCATTTTGATTTAATTATAGTCGATATTTTATATGTTATTAAATCAATAATTGAGATGATGAAGTTGTTAATATTATTATTTGCATTATTAACGATGTCTGTAAGTTCGCCAAGGAGAGGTTTGGTCACCTAATTACGCACTAATAAGGAGAAATCCTTATTGAAAGCCCCTCTTTCCTCGGAACGACTGATCGATTAATAGTGTGAATAATAATAATGATGATGATGTTTTTTTATTCATATTATTAACGTAATAAAACAAAAAAAACTTTTTATATAAAATGTAATACTTTTATAAAGTTATTCGTTTTATTAAAGCTAATAAGTAAAATCTTTTTATATAAAATGAATACTTTTATAAAGTTATCTGCTTTTATTAGATAATAATTAGAATATATTATATTTTATTATGCATAGTATTTGTATAGTGCTTGTATAATATTTGCATAGTAAAATCTTTTTAAAAGTTATTCGTTTTATTAGATTATAAATAGAATATATTATGTTTTATTTAAAAGATTTTGCTTTAAATATGGACCGTCCGATTAAAGTAAATCAATCTGGACCGTTCATGGATTGATTACTATTCATTCCATTCTTCTATAAATAGAAGCTCATTCCTTCATTATTTCTTACGAATTCACTGAAATTTTAGAGAGAGAAACTATAGAGAGAGAAACTATAGAGAGAAAGAAGAAAAGTATTCTACTACTTCACTACTCTGATATCAAGTTTCTTTCACTAGTAAGGGTATTATTTCTTTTGTATTCATGAAGAGAACTTCTATTATTCCATCTTTATTATTCATTTGGAATAACCTATATATGCTGGCAAGCACCTATACTTGGGGTGAAATTCTTACAGTATTCCATTCTTTATTATTCTTTGGAATATCCCATCTCATACTTTTACGCTTGACTGGGTTTAAATCTTTATTATTCTATTGGAATATCCTCGCTCTGTGCTTTTACGCTGCACCGGTTCCGCTTTTTATTATTCTCATTGGAACATCCTGTTGGTGTGAATTTCACCGACACCGTTCCGCCATTTAGTATTATGTTAGAATAACTTGTCTGTCGGCAAGTACCGCATGCATGGTGATTTCGTTGTATTCCATTCTTTATTATTCTCATTGGAATATCATGTCGGTGCAGCGTATTACGCTCGACCGGTTCCGTTATTTATTATTCCGATGGAATAACTTTTGTCATCTTAATCACCGCATGCATGGTGATTTCTTTTGTTATTCCATTCTTTATTATACTCAAATAAGTTAAAGTTTTGACTTCTACACTCCATGAAATTAGTGGAATATTCTTGATATTTGTACTTCATCTAGTATCTTTTCATGGAAATATTCTTCTGAGCATTCTTGAATTTTACTTTACAAAGAAGTATCATGTTGACAATTTGGACGTTATTAGTTCCTGAATAAATTAATTCTTGAACTTGTTTGATTGAATTCTTATATCATTGTCATCATCCTCATGTTTATATTATTTTTGAAAGTCGTTTGTGGCCTGTAGTGCATAGATGGACTTAGTATGATTATGACCAGGGATAATTCGGTGTAATCATGATCGTAATGTTACAAATGATGTGGTAAAAGTCCTCATTGGCCCGAAGTGCATTGATGGACAGTTGTTGGCATGATCATGACCATTGATGAATACATAAATATCCTTGGCCCGTAGTGCATGGATAATTTGTGGTCGTGACCCTAATGAATATCATCAATCGTAGTCTTGCGGGGATGATGTTGATTATTTATTGTCGTAGTCTCGGCGATAAAAGTGATGAAAAACCTTTTAAATCATAAAAGATAGTAGATTTTATTCTCTACTTGACTCTTTTAATGGATTGCATATTCATTGCAGCTTAAACTTGATGTCTATTGTATTTTATCGGTTTAACACTTTGTTGAGGACTAATGATAATTTATTCTCGCATTATTTTAGTCATAATATTTCTTCTTTGTGCTAGTTGAGCTCACCCTTTTCTTTCACCGTTCTCTTCGTGAAATGAGAACGTGTAGGGACTAGTCGGGAACAGAGTGATGGTCCAAGATGGTGTCTTAGTAGTCCTCACTATTCTCATTAAATAGTGTGATAATAAATGTAATGAGGACTAAATTGAGTGTGGATATTGTCTAGATGACAATATTTGTATTAAAACTTTCAACATGTATTTTGTCGTATTTTACACATTCGTTGTATAATCAAGTTGTATTTGAATTTAGTACCATGTATTTGGCACTCAAGATGGGTGATGTATACCTATTTTGGGGGCGCCACAATTGGTATCAAAGCTTAGGATATGATCCTGGGTGAGATGTGAGATAAGAACTAGGAGGGGAGAGACGGGGAATTCCTTCGATAGTATGACCAACCTAAGTTTATTTGGTATTTAATTGGTCGGTCAGAGTATAGGGATAATATGTGATATGTTAATTAACCCTTGTTTTGTGGCAGTATTTGAAAATGGCATCCGAGAATGTTGAGAACATCAATGGAGCACAGGAGACCGTTGAGTCTTCACAGATCAATAATCAGGATAATGTGCATCAGGAAGGCGACAATCCTAATGCAAACAACAACACTGACCAAATGATGAACGATGGAATGTTCCGAGGCTTCATGCAATTCATGCAAAATCAGGCGAGAGCAGCTCTTGTCCAAAATGCAGGTGGAAACACTGGCAACTCTCGGACGGTCCACCGCCAAAACAGTTTCAGGAGCCGGGACCACGGAGTTTTTGGAGAGCCAAAACCACTTAAGGCGAGAAGTGGATAAAGCGGATCAACAAGATATTTGATGTCTTGGGTTGCTCGAGGAGCAAAGGTTCCCATTGCCACTTTCATGTTGCGGGTAGAGGCAAGATTCTTGGTGAGAATCAGCGTACTCAACTCCGCCTTGACCAAGATGTCTTGGGAGAAGTTCCAAGAACTGTTCAACGACAAGTACTTTCCCGAAAGTATTACGTCACACATGAAAGAGGTAGAGTTCATTAAACTGGAAGAAAACAACATGATCGTGTCACAAAGATGTAAAGCCAAGTTTGCTTGAAATTTGTCCGGTTTAAGTCCCCATTTGGTTGATAATGAGGAGAGAATGATGCGAATGTTTTTAAGAGGTTTGAAACCAGAGATACGTCAATATCTTATCTCTCATAAACTATGTTTGTATTCAGATGTTATTAATAGGGCTCAGTTATTGGAGCGCGATAATGAGTCAACCTAACCAAAAGAGAGCAAAATTTTAAAAATGATAATACCAATGATAGCAGTTATCAAAGCGGTGGCAATAAGCGTGGAGGGAATCAACATGCCAGAAATGGTAACCACTTCGGTGGTAATCATGGCCAAAATAATAAGAATGGACATTTTAAGAAAAGAAGATTCAACAATGATGGAAAGAAGTCAGCATCAGCACCTGTCGTTAAGGAAGGAGAACGACCACCTATCATATGCTTCAAATGTGGAGGGGAGGGACACATCATTCCAAACTATGTGATGCCCTCCAAAGCATGTTACAATTGTGGAAGAGAAGGAACATGATGACAAAAATGACATTAGATTACATTCTCAAACTGCTTTCTAGCGAAGAATGACATGATGACAAAAATTTATTTTAGATGGGAGAATAAAAGATATCGAAATATTTTCTCAATTCTAAAATTAGAGATTTTTAAAAAAAATTCGTTTTAAAATTAAAATACATTTTTATTTTAAAACTATAAAGTGATATTTTTTTTTGATAATGTGGTTTCCCAATCGTAGTCGAACTAATCACCAGCCTGAACCAGACTTTTTTTTTGAACCAGCTTGAATCTAAGATGTCCGAATTTACCGCTCATCCTAAGACGACCTTGAACCAATGCACCAACTGCTGGGATTATAAAGTGATATCATATTTCTAATTTGTCATTATTTCTTCACATTCATTTTTAATATTACATCACCACAAGTCCAAAACCGAATTCATAGTTAAAATTAAGGTTATATTTGAGAATATAAAATTATATTTACCTTTTACAAATATATCTTTAATTTTATAGCAGATGGAGTATCATTTAAGTCACTTGGTGCAGCTTATAGGCCTAGAGGAAGTTCTTGTTTTTTCTTTTTGATACTGAACTATCATTCTAATTGGAAAAAAAATACTTTTACCCCATTATGGTTGTAGTGTTTTAAGCAATTAGCCACTGTACTTTTAAAATATTCAATTAACCCACTATACTTTTTTAAAATGTTCAATCAAGCAATTCCGTCCAATTTTGCTCACGGACGTTAAAAAATTGGGCCAATTTTCCTACGTGGCTTTAAAAAATAAAATACAAATGACGTGTATTTACTGATCAGGACGAAGATATAAGCAGAAACCATTGCAGACATATATCAAGCAAACCATTGTTGGTCTTAATGTCAAGTGAACTCGATTGTGTTGATTGAGAGAGAGAATACATGGGACGATCTTGATCGTATGTTAGGCGAAATTGAGTGGGTCGATTGAAGAACTGAAGATAGAGTGAAATTGATTGGGTCGAGTGAAGAACTGAAGAATTGAAGAACTAGGGTTCCCCATTTCTCAGTAAAAGTGCACAAAAATTAGGGCTTTTGCTTGAAAATTGGTTTTGAGGTAAGTGCGAATGTATTGTGCATCTGATATGGCTTCATCCCGAACTAGCTCAATGTCAACCACTACTTCAGAACTGCACAAGTGGTTTTGTGATGTACCAGCTCGAATACTGATGGCTTGACTCCTTGCTCTGACCCCTTCTGAATAACAAGACACTTCAGATTTGTGGCGTGTCCAGCTTGCTTTCTCCTTGTGATCTCCCATTCACTTATCATCAATGGACTGACCCAATGCTTAATCACTTTAGCCTTGTTCTTCAGAGGCAGACCAGTATCTCTGTGTATACTCCATCAGTTCCTTCTTTATTTGGCAAACACTACGATCCTGGTTACTTCCAAGATCGTTGTCATCTTCCTACTTGATTGCTACTGCACAAGCTGACTTTCCTTAGTCAGCTACTGAAGTCTTCTTATGATCATCTTGTGGAAGACTTCATTTCGAATGGCTTCACAACTCAATCTGGATGCTGATTAAGTTGATGCTTAGATCTTCTAATAGCTTGCATGCCATTCGTTGAGTGCTCACTGGCTTCCTTTAGGTGAGATGTATCTTTGCAGTACCAACCAGAGGCTTCATTCCTTTGGATATTATGGGAGTGCTCAATTATTGAGAATCGTGTTTGCTCTACAATTCTTCTTTGGCTTTGTGAGCACATCTATTGAGGTCTTAGCTACTCAAGACTCTACGATTGACTTGGTACCGCGGACACTCGACTCCGAGATCAGATCTTGACCCTACGATTTCTGTCGTTGTGCTTGTTGTCTTCATCTGATCTTGCTCGACTACGATCTCTGCCTTTGATACGATTAGTAGACTCTACGATTCTGAGTGTAGTCTACGATCCTTGACTTGACTGTTAATAAACTCTACAACTCCGAGTGTAGTCTACGATTCTTGACTTGACTTCGGCAGATGCTCGGTTAGTGATGCACAACAGGCCGGCCTGGCCTGGTCCGGCCTAAGCCTGCCAGGCCTTTGCCGTTGACGAGGCCAGGTCAGGCCTTGACTTTTTAATTGCAGGCCAGGCCAGGTTTTAAACAAAAAAATGCGACCTGTTGAGGCCTACAGGCCAGGCCGAGCCAGGCCTCATTAGGCCCACATAAGCCCAAGTGCTATTTACTTCAAATTTAAACTCAGCTTTTCTCCTCCGTTTATTAAAGAAAGGCAGGGCAAAAAACCTTTTACTAGACTATGTGGGACTATGCTAAGCTTAGCCAAACCTCTATTTATAGAAAGGCAGGGACAAAAAACTTTTTATTAGACTAAGTGGGACAATGCTATGCTTAGCCAATCCCAACACAAGCTCAAGTGCATTGTACTTGAAAATTTTGTACTTAGCTTCTCCTCTATTTATAGAAGAAAAGTAGGGACAAGAGATGTTAACTAGACTATGTGGGACTTTGAAACAAAAATGTGGTTGAACTAAATGCCTCTCATTCTTATAGTTTGCTATTAAACTATGTAGGACTTTTTACTAATCTTTACATCCTTGCTTTGAGTTACACTTCATCAATACAGCCTTGCATAATTGTTCATAAGTCTTGTGCTCAATTTTCATTTCCATCAATTTGAATAATTTAAATATTAGATTGTTCATTTTTCGCCCCCCAGCATTTTCTCTCTCAATCATATTAAGGTGAGTTTACTTGTTTTGGCTAAGCAAGTAGCTTGATTGCTTACTATGATGTTTGAGAATTAGCTTTTTTGTGTATTTGCTCTATGTTGGATTGAAAGAACTATATGTTTTTGGCTTTGGACTAATATAATTACCTTCACTATAATCTCTATCTTTCTTGTAGAGGAAACTACAAAGAGGGCAGAGAATCCTTAGATGCCTCATATTTTTGGGATGGGGATACCACTTATGGCACCAAATGTCTCCTGGTCTTGATGAATGGAGGCAACAGAAACGCGCATGGACAGTCTCTTAATGGTGGAGGTGGATGTTTGCTGGAGACGGATGAGGGGTGGTGATGTTGAGGAGGTGCGGTGGTGGTGGTAGTTGAGGTGGGCATTGGTAACACTTGGTAAAGAGTCCAATACTTCATGAGATGGATTAAAGAAATCCCACCCAAGTTGATTTCATTCATTGATTCTGCATTGACAATAGTGGCCCATAGTCTATAATCTCAAAGTCCCACATCGAATTGAACTTGAATTGAACATAAGACTTCAATCTATAATAGCAATCCTAAATTCCAATGTTTATCTTGTAAATGTAAAGTCCCACATTGAAAGTGGGATACAAGTATAAGGAGGATTTCCTTATAAAAAGACTTACTAGCATGACCAAACTAAAGATTTCAAGCCGGATTTGGTAGCAGGCCGAATTTGGTCGCAGGCCAGTCCAGGCTACAAACCCTGAATTCTAGTCCAGTCAGCCTATAAACTTAAGTCGTAGGCCGTGCCGCACTGTGCTTTTTGAAGGCCGAGCCAAGCCGACATCGAGCTATTAATTCATGGTCTGTTCTTGGTCTAGCAGTGCCATTCAGACAAATCCAGGCTTTTGACCAGCCGAGCTTTGACCGAGTGCCTGCTCAGCGATCAAGGCCGAGCTCCAGTCAGCAGCCATTTGTGCACCACTATGCTTAGTCGATTCGTAGGTAGGCTGTCTCTACGATTCTGAACATGACTTCCTCAACAGAACGGCTCCGAGGAAGCTTTACTCAACACACTACGATCCTTCCACGTCTCTCCTGGAAGTCTACGAACTCCGAGATCTACTATCTTGCATTTATGATTCACGCCTCGATAGCTCTTGAGTTATCCTTGACTTTCCGACAGATCACGATTTACAGTGCAAAGTTCGACGATCGCATGCTTCATCTATTACATCATAAGATCAACCTAACATGTTTGATTTTTCTATGTTTATAGTCCATGTACATCATTTCTTTTTAAGGACTTTACAGAGCTCTTTTGCTTATGTAGGATCAACCTAACATATTTGATCAATTCATTCTATGTCCTTATACATATGTTTCTATAATCTATCAGAGGACTTTACAGCTTTTCTTAATGCAAGCATACTTGCATATTCATTCACATATATATCATAATCAAATCATATATAAATTGGAATATCATTCACATGTTTATTCCTGACAAAGTATATTAAGCCAACTGCTATAAGCATAATCATTCAATTGCAAAACATAACCACATGTTTAGACCATTCAATACAGAATTGGAACAAAAGTGCTAGTAAAAATATATAATACTCCCACTGCTCCACCAAAAGAGTCGCAAAAGTGCTAGTAAAATGTTACTAACTGTCAACTGATAAAGTATATTAAGCCAACTACTATAAGCATAATCATTCAAATGCAAAACATAACCACATGTTGAGACCAATTCAATACAGAATTTGGTTACCAAAATATTACATGAATATGGTCTCTTTAATCAAGTCAGAACAACAAAGTACAACCTAATGTCCAACTGCAACAAAATAATGAACCATAACTTGTTCAGTCTAGTCTTCTTTTAGCCTTTAATTTCCACCTGGTTGATGGTCCACTGCACTTGCTCCCCCTTTCTAGGCTCTTCTCTTTGGTCTGCAGATGGTCCAATAGCAACATTAGATGGTCCTGGTCCACTTGCTGCCCTTCTAGGCTGCAGATGGTCCCTTTGCTGCCCTTCCCCTGCACCTGCAGATTGTTCACTTGCTGCCAATCTTGGACGTTTCCATACCTACATGGAAAACTGCAATTAGTGTTTTGCTTCCAACAAGCATTGAAATACCTTCTAAAGTAAGGATGTTTACTTCTTTTTGCCCAGTTTGATCTCCAATTCCAGACTTCTT
Source organism: Panax ginseng (assembly GCA_020205605.1). Taxonomy (NCBI): domain Eukaryota; kingdom Viridiplantae; phylum Streptophyta; class Magnoliopsida; order Apiales; family Araliaceae; genus Panax; species Panax ginseng. Next base: position 82,493,792 of record CM035139.1, on the reverse strand, counting down.
TCCTTGACCCCTTTCTTTCCTTTTCACTTGTAGAATAGAACCACATATGAAATAATATACAATCAACTATTAAAACATAGTAATAAAAATTGGTTTTAAAATAGCTTACCCCGAGCTTATTAGACCTTGGGGCACCTGCAGATTGTGGGGTAGTTTGACTTGGTTCTTCAGTAGGTTGTGTCCCAATTTCAGTCCTTGGTTGTGTCATCTTACAACCTAACTTGTTATGCCCATACTCCTTGCACCTAGAGCACCTAACAGGAGTCCCTTTCCTAGATGACTTGGTCTTGCTACTGGGCCCTTCATTAGGATCCTTCCTCCTATTTTTCTTAGGTTTGCCTGATATTCTTTTGGTATGTGGAGGCAACAATGGTGTCATATTGGTAGGAGGCCATTCATTTGAACCCCCCATTGGATTTAACAAGTGGCTATATGATTTCAGGTAAGTCTCCACATAATAGCAGGAATCAACATAGTTCTCAATTGGTTGTTCCATGTGAAGGATTCCAATTACTCCATGGTGGCAAAAAATACCAGATAACTATCATACCCCACATGAACAACTTATAACCTCTATGTCTACCTTGTATTTTCCACTCTTATCAGACAATTCAAACTTGTGCCCCCATCCTAGTCATACTCATAGTACTTAGTTAACTCAATGGCCTTATTGACCTTTTTCATAATCCTAGGACATAACTTTGCCTTTATTTTTTGCATCTCATCCCTCTTTGTATGAATTCTACCCATGACTTGTGTTTTTATATCTTCAAACATAGTTAGTATTGGTTTATATCTAGCCTCTAAGATCCAACTATTAAAACATTCAGACATGTTATTATTCATAACATCACATTTTTGTTTCACAAGAAAAAAAGACCTTGTTCCACTACTTAGGAGGAATAGTTAAAAGATGAGTGTGAGCATCCTTACTCTTCTGCCTGATATCAACCATTGCCCTTCTGAAATCATAAGGATTATTGGTCTTGGCTGCTCTCCAAAACATGTGCTTCAAGACTGCTGCTGGCCACTTCTTCCTCAAGTTAGCATAGATGTGTCTGGCACAACATCTATGCTCTGCCTCTGGCAAAAGCTCTTGTATGGCAGGAACCAAACCCTTGCAATTTTATCAGTAAACACAGGTTTAGTACTAATATTACAAAATATAATAACCCCAACTCATCCTCAATATCTGAAAATGAAACTTTATCTTATCTATAAAACAATGGAATGAACAAATTACTCAGTGATTGAAAAGGGACCCATACACCAGCTAAATCAACTTTTGAAAAAAGGGCATACAAATTTAACACAAAAGGAAGAAGAAAACTAAAACTACATTACCACCTTTTAGTAATGAAACTGAAACTACAAACTGTTAAAGCCATTTCCTTTCTTTAGTGTTATATATATATATATATATATATAATCCAATAAAAAGCAATCAAAACTATAAAACAAGTAATAAAAACAGAAAGTTCAATGTTAATATAATTAAGTAAATTATACCTTTTGTTGGTCAGTTATCAAGGTCCATCCTCTACCTAATTCCAGGCCAACATCCTCAAGTAATAGACTCAGAAACCAACTCCAGGAATCCTTGCTCTCACTTTCAACCACTGCATAAGCAATTGGGAACATTTAGTTGTTTGCATCCCTACCAACAACAGACAATAACTCACCCCTGCAGTATGTCTTTAAGAAACCACCATCAAGCCCTATTATGTGTTTACATCCTTCTAACCAATTTTGTTTAACAACTTTAAAACAAATGTACATTCTTTGGAATCTAGGTGGAGTGCCCTCATCACCTCTAATTTGGACTGTGCTCCCAGGATTTGTAGCTAGAATCACATTCCCATACTCCCAGACTTTAGCATAATGCTCCTTCAAGGTGCTCTCAATTTCACTTAAAGTCATTTTCTTTACTCATCGACACTGAGGTAATGATGATTGCAGTCCAAACTTTTGTTTAATTGCAGCCTATATTTCCCTCAACTTCATTCTTGGTTTTGCTCTTATTGTACCCCCAAACTTGTCAACCAACCATCTAAACCTAACAATCCTAATCCTTGTTTTCCTCACACAATAATGTTGCTCATTGTATGATTTAATTTGAAACACCTTCTCAAGTGGCACATAACTAGCCCACAACCCCCATGGATAGTTAGTGGCACACTTTGCTTGTATTCTTGTTTTCTCATTTACAGAAAAATAGATTCCCTTTCCATTACCAACTACATAATTCACTATAGCTTCCCTACACTGTTCAGGTCCAGTGAATATCATATCAACTTCAAATTTTATCTTGCTAATTGGAGTGTTAGGATTATATGTTAGAACCACTATTTTCTTTTTCCTTTGTGGCTCCTCTCCTTCCCATTCACTGTTACTACTAGAATCACCACTTGGAGGAATCTCATCATCAGAATTTTCTTTAGTTTCTACCCAAGGCCTCGTTCCTTTTGACCCAAACCCCAACTCATCCTCAACATCTGAAAATATTGGTTCAACTTCCACCTCTGCAGCCTTAGTTTTTCTGGATGCCCTAGTCTTTTTCCCCCTGCTACTGCTCTCTTGTGTACCAGCTTCCACATTTGGTTTAGCAAATGTTGGTTTTTTAGCCTTACCTCTAGCAGTACTTGAGGACTCAGGCTACTTTCTTGGGATAGATGAAGCCCCAACCTCCTCAACATGTAAGTGACCAATATCAACTAGATCTTCATCAAGGTTTACTTCACAATCCAAAACCAACTCTTGTCCTCTTGATTTTTTTATCAGTCCCTTTCTTTTCCTTATATTTATCAACTCCTCATTCCAATCATCATCAGTAACATCACTTAACTCCTCATCACTTTTCTCATAACTAGCATCACTTTAATCATCATCCGTCTTCTTTGGTGCTTCCTCATCTCTGACATCAACCTCAGCAGGTGTTTCTTCATTATCCTCATGGTCACAGTATATATCAATCTTCCCAGTTTTCAGAGCTTCATCAATTAATAGTTTTACACTATTGTCATCATGAAGAAGTTCTAGACCCTCCTTCAAAGTCCACCCCACCAATTTGAAGTACATATCAAAGTCTCTTTTATACCCTAGGTGTTTTACCAACTTCACCATCTTCTCAACATTCAAGTAATATCCATCAGCCCCTGTAAGACCCCAACTTTTATGAATAAAGAATAATTTTTTCGAAATATATTTTTGAATATTATGGTGTGGATTTGATATAATGTTATAATTGTGGGTAATATTTACAAATTTTGCAAAGTAAGCAAGTGGTTATATAATATTTGATTGGTCGGGGAATATTCATTTTAACGGGGAATATTCGTACGACGACACAATCATTGGTGGACCCCACAACGGAAGTATTATCGTAGTTAGAAAACGACATAATTATCTTTTTTATAAAAATAACGATTTAAGTTTCTACCGTTAAAGCCGTTGAACTACCCTAATAGTAAAAGTACTGATGTCTGGCATGGTTGCATAGTAGCACACATTATTGATTATTGATGCTTACGTGAGAAGTCACCGATTATACTCAATTATTGCTACAAAGATTGTTGCATAATATCTCTCATATTATTGATTCGATTATTGTCACAAGATCATCCGTGATAATATGATATATTATTAAATCAATAATTGAGACGACAAAGTTATTCATATTATTAAATCGCAATATTTACAATGTCTAGAAGTTCACGAGGAGAGATTTGGTCATCTAATCATGCTACCAATAAAGAGAAATCCTTATCGGAAAGCCCCCTCTTTCCTGGGAATGACCTGGTTGTTAAATATTGTGAGTTATAATATTAATGATGAATAAGTTCGTGTTGATTAAAGATAAAATTGATAGTTTCATTGTGTTGGAATTATTAGTGTTAGTGGAAATCGACATTTATTCCGATATTAATTGATATTGGAAGTTTTACTGACCAGACGGGTAATTAATTGAATAAATGAGCAATTAATTGCTATTAATTCACATGATTATAATAATTTGTTCACATGTGTGTACTATTAATTCACATTCTTGTACTATTAGGGGAGTTGGTGCAAGATTGATAATACTTGCATGACTAAGTTAAAAATGGAGGTATAGATGGAGGTACTATACTGTAATTCGTATTTTCACATGATTATAACTATTGATTCACATGATTGAACTATTGATTCACATTATTTACTATTAGGGGAGGTGGTGCAAGTTTGATAATACTTACAGGACTAAATTAAAAATGAAAGAAAAGTTGAAGGTATTGTACTGTAATATTTCGAGTCCCAAAACGTGCAATTATTGAAACTATATTTTCCTATAAATAGAAGCTCATTTTTCCTTCATTTCTCACCAATTCACTAAAGCTTTAGAGCAATTATTATAGAGAGAAATTATAAAGAGAAAGAAGAAGAGAAGTCTGCTACCTCTACTCCAAAGATCCAGCTTCTTTCTAAGGTAAGGGTATTATTTCTTTCAGATTCATGAAGAGAGTTTCATTATTCCATTCTTTATTATTATGTTGAATAACTCCATGCATCATGGCATACCGCATACATGGTGAAATTCTTCTCATTATTCCATTCTTTATTATTCTATTGAATATCCTCGTTCATGCGGATTACGCCAGACCGGTCCCATTCTTTATTATTACATTGGAATAACTCGTCTGTGTGGTCTATCGCATGCATGGTGAATTCTTTGTTATTCCATTCTTTATTATTCATTGGAATATCCTCGTCATGCGTGATTACGCTTAGACCTCGGATTCTATTCTTTATTATTCTGCTTGAATAACTCGTCTCTGCATGGCCTATCGCATGCATGGTGAATTCTTCATTATTCTATTCTTTATTATTCTGCTGGAATATCCTCATTCAGCATGGATTACGCATGACCCGGTTCCATTCTTTATTATTTTGTTGGAATAACCTGCATGTGTGATTATCACATGCATGGTGAATGATCCTTTGTATTCATTCTTTATTAAATTGTGGAAATGATCTCATCTACACGGATTACCTGCATGGCGGTGAAAATCCATTTGCGCTTTCATATATTCTATGATACTCATTTGGTTAAAGTTTTGGCTTCTATACTCCATGAAATTTGTAGAATATTCTAGATATTTGCAAGCTTCATCCGAGATCTTTTCATGGAAAATATTCTTCGAGCATTCTTGAATTTTACTCCACAAAGCAAGATTATGTTGACAATTTGAACGTAATTGATTTCAAGATAAATTAACTTATAAATCTTTAAAATTTATTCTTGAACTTGTTTTATTGAATTATTATGTCATTGTCATCATCCTCATGCTTATATTGTGATGAAAGTCATCTTTTTGGCTTACGTGCATAGATGGACTTGGTATGATTATGACTGTGGATTATTCTTTATAATCATGACCGTAATGTTATAAATGATGTGGTAAAAGTCCCGAGTAGCCTGTGTAGTGCATTGATGGACAGCTTTTGGTATGATTATGACCAGGATTATTCGGTATAGTGATGGCCATTGATGATTTAATGAATATCATTGGCGTGAAAAGGAGGATGACTCGATGATGTGGTTTATTTATTGTCGGGTCTCAAATATAAAAAATTGATGAAAACATTTTAAATCATAGAAGATAGTAGATATCATGTTCTACTTGACTCTTCTAATAGATTGCTTATTCCGCTGCAATTAAACTTGATGTCTATTATATTTTATCAGTTTAACATTGTTGAAGACTAATGATAATTTATTCTGCATTATCTTAGTCATAATATTTCTTACTAGGCTAGTTGAGCTCACCCTTTCTTTCACTATTCTCTTCAGGAAATGAGAACGTAGCCGGGACTAGTCGGGGAACGGAGTGACGGTCCAGATGATAGCATTAATAGTCCTCACTATTTTGTTAAATAGTGTGACAATAAATGTAATGAGGACTCCATTGAGTGTGGATATTGTCTAGATGACAATATTCTTATTAAAACTCTTAAATTATGTTTTATCGTATTTTACACGACTGTTGTATAATTAAGTTATATTTGAATTTTGTACCATGTATTTGGCGACTCAAGATGGGTGATGTATACCTATTTTGGGGGCGTCACAGCCCCCTTATAAGTTTCTTTCCTTCCACCCTCATAAACATATGATCCATCTTCCTTAGTAACAAACTGACCTCCATGGTACAATTCAACATCAAAGTAGTTCATGCTGCATTAAACAACATGTTCAATTTGTTAGTACCATGACCATTTACTGAATAAACAAACTAATCACCAACATTAACCATTAACTGAATAAACGAACTACACAACTATAAACATTAAACTTATTACATGGTCACCAATTAAAGAAATCTGTAAACATTAAAGAAACACAACTATAAACATTAAACAAATTCCCACTTTACACAACTTATCTACTTTAAACAAATACCTTCTTTTTATACTTTGCAGTAGTTAAAAAGATTAACTACTCAAAATCAGCCAACATAAAGGACAATACAGAGTTCCCGTTAATTGACAAAACTCACTATAAATCACAATAATATTACACTTTCAACTACTAAAAACTAAATTTTTGCACCAAAACCCCACCATATACCTTCGCTTTTAAGAAAAAACAAAGATGAAAAAAAGTGTCAGAATGGCTTCTAATCCGACCCCAAATCACCTCTTTGATCCGGTACACTAATTCTATTACTAATTGCGGAAGATATAAACATAAATTGTTTATACATTACATTACACACTATTCCCCAAGGTCGAGTAACCTTAACTTATACACATTTCATAAACTATTTATTACATAACAATATTTATCACAATACGCTTATTACAAACTAGTCAACTTTTAACCCAAGTGAACTTGGCTTTAATCGCTTCACAGATCCGAACGATTTGCCTTTATCTCGCAATGTTTTATCATGATATAGCAAGGGTGAGCATGAAAGTTGCCCAAAGAGTTTAAATACAACAATATAAGGATATATCATGATCAAGAGTATGAATAATAAGTCGGCTATAATTCATCAATATAATTGAGAACTAAGCAGAACAAACTTTTGATGAACAAGTTTTAAACATGAACAAACATTTCGAATCAACTGGTAATGAAGGTGATCAACCTTTCATACTACGACTTATATATGCAAGATGTACAGAGTACAAATTTCATGGCAATCAAAGAATGATTAACCATAAGCTTAAATAAAACACTCTTATTAGAGTTAAGTAAGAATAAACTTGCTCGAACTCAGCTTGATTATCATGTAACGCAATTTATAACGCTTTATCCAAGACCTAATATTAGTAATATAGATCTCCAATATTAGAATAATATTATCATAGTATAATAATCATATATTTAGATATACGTAATAACGTAAACACATAACACATAACCCTATCACCTATATGAGACATAAGACCTAATATTAAGTCAAACTAATTCACCGACTTAAAACTCGACACAATTCTATCATCCTTTACTTGGTCAATGGATTTATATCGAGTTTAAGTTCAATTAAATTCTTCCTAAACATTTAACAATTATCACGTATAATTTCTTACTATCAACAAAACATTTTTCCTAGGCTCGTAATAATTTTCTTTAATAATTATTACCATTTATCATGATTTTCCAATCATTAATATCGTATTTAAATGAATTAAATACCGCATAATTCCTTAATCCTTAATATTCATTTAATATAAAATATTAATGAAAATTATTACATAATATTATAATGTAATTATAATATTTCAAATATTTTAATACCTTAAAATCATAATTATTTGATTTTTAACACTTAAATCCATTATCCAATAATTAATATTAATATTAATATTTCCATGCCAAAATATCAAAAGTTATATTTTATAACTTAAAATATTTTTACAACACTTAAATCATTTTTAAATGATTTTTAAAACATTAATTCTATTTTTCCTTAATTTATTTAATATATTAATTAAATATACTAATTATCATTAATAATAAATTATTAATGAAATTTATCACAAAATATTAAAAGTCATCAAAAATAACTTTAAATATTTTCTAACACCATAAAATAATTTTTCATGATTTTTCATGAATTAAAACTATTTTTAAATAATTTATTTAATATAATAATTAAATAAATAAATACCATTTATATTCCAAAAATATTAAATATTTTCAAAATATACTCAAAATAGTTAAAAACTATTTTTCGGACTTTAAAATAATTTTTCATAATTTAATATGTATTTTTAATAATTAAAAACTATTTTTTTCTAATTTTAATTTATTTTTCGGAAAATAGAAAATAAATTGTCGCTAAAGGGGCCCTATAGCGACAGAACCGTTGCTATAGGTGTTCTTGGTGTTCTTGGCCAATTTCCAGATCTTCATGTCAGAATTCGAGTGGGCATGTTTGACCGGATCTAATTCATTGTTCTTAACGTTTCTGGGCTTAATAATGTTTATAGATCGTAGTTCTAATGTAATACAACAACTAACAACTAAGTTCATGGCTAAAACATTTCACCAGTAAGAGATCTAAGCAACCATATATCATGTCAGAAGTCGTTTCTTCATTTCGGGTTTTCCAAATGAAGAATAAATGCCAGTCTTACTTTCGAGCCTCCAAATCTAGGCTTTCCATATACGATTAATGTAATATTAAGGTTTCATTGTGCAAGACTCATGCCCTCGCATTAAATACATAACCTCGCATCATCTTAAAAACATCGATCTAAACTATCAAGTCCCGGCCAAACTAGTGGTCGTGAACGGGTCTTGAATTTTCCGGGTTTTCCGTGAAAATTCTTAAGGCGATCGATCAACAACGTAGTTCGACCTTCGATAATTTCGTTCGTTCATGATCTGGTGATCTAAAGCCTTTAACATGTAGTACTCATGTCGCTATAACATAAACACAAATAACTTGGCCTAACTATCCAACATAAACGAGATCGGACTCTATGAACATGTTTGTCGACATCGTTGAGAAATCTTGGTTACCCAGATTCACATTTTCGCGATCGGTCAACGACCTTTCACCGCTTGCTCTGCTCGATTCTACACATGATCTCGACATCGATTTTAGTTTCCAATCATAGCCTCATAACATAGAATAGAACCATAACTTAAAACACCATAAACAAGTAATGCCGACGGATCTAAGGTCTCGACATTAGTCGTCGACGACACTTTACAGAATTTTCCAAATTTATGAAAATGAAATTTCGAGAACATTGATGTTATAGATCCATGTTCTACCAACCTGCATCAACAAGTGACACCTTATTACACAACTTTGACCAATTAATTACAACATTTAACTTCAGATTATAGAATTTCTAGGTTTAGGGTTCATATACCTTTTATGCTTTGATTTTGATTTACGCTTTTGATTTACTTCTTGGCTTTCTATGAACTGATCATGCTTCATCTCATCACTCTTTATCTTACTAAATCCCGAATTTCTAGAGAGAGAAGTGGCTTGGACAAAATGAAAATAAAGAATGAACTTTTCTCTCTCTCTTTAATTTATATAATCTACAAGTGCAATGTATTTGATGAAATGGCTGGCCATGTAGGTTGATGTGTTGTGCTAGTAGGCTATACAAAGTCAAGATTGGTTCAACAACTAAAGTTATTACAATTTCTACAAGTTAGCTTATTAAAGAAACCTAAAAGGGCATTTTGGTCTTTTCCATAAATTTCTAGAATTTGCCATTTAATAAAACCCTTAGGGTTTAGGTTTTGAGAAATCTAGGGTTTAGGGTTTGGACATTTTTAGGGTTTGCAATTTAATTTTCTAAAATTTCCAATTTAGGTTTTTCAAAAATAGAAAATTAAATATTTCAAAATTATAATTAGTATTTTTTAATTATAATAAAAATTCTTAATCACAAATTAAATCTTGCTAATTAGGATTGTCATTTCCTAATTAAAATTGCTAATCACGCAAGTAGGGTCAAAATGGTCATTAGGGTTTTCAACCCACAATTTAGGGTTTCTAAATAGAAAATAATTTTCTAATATAGAAATTAAATATTCGTAATTAGATTAGGGTTTTATAATTACTTAACCTTAAAATTAGGATTAATGTATCCTAATTAACATTAAAATATTCAATTAACACTTTCATTTTTCCTAATTATAAATTAGGGTTTTCAAATCCGTCATTAGGGTTCCTGACGGAAAAGTTTTAAGTTCGATAATTTGAAATTAGGGTTTGCTAAATAATTAAGCGTTACCTAATTAATATTATAATAATAGCGATGAGAGCATTATAATTCTCCATTAATTTCCCGATTAGGGCTTCAATTTATCGTAATCAAAACTAGGTTTTGAGATCAAGTATTAGGGTTTGATTTTGAATTAGGGTTTTGTAATCAATTTGCTAAGATTAACCCTAATTAATCTTATAGTTATTTACACTTATGCCATTAAGCTCCCGATTTAGGGTTTCATGCACCGAATTAGGGTTTCAGTTTCCCGGAACTGAAACTAGGGTTTCCAGAACCGATTTCTAGGGTTTTTCGTTAAATGCTAGGGTTTTCTAATCGAACATTGTCGTTTTAATATATTCTTAGGGTTTGATACGAGATATAATTTATCCAAGTCAACCCTTGACCTTAACCACATTCTCGCATACGTAACATAACCATATTCACAGAACTTAGTCACATAAACACTTAATCTCGAATAATTCACCTATAAGCCTTCACGGTAAATTTTGAAATCCTCAAAATTCCATCCTAATAACATCAAACGATACACTTATTTTACATGCAAGTTCATTATTTGACCTTAAATCAATCATTTAAGATTTTACTAAATTGTCCAAATTCTCGGGTTGTCACAAGTGCAATATTTTATGTTTCAGACAAAAATTGGTGGAACCCAGACCACACTTACATGTTCGGTAGACGATTGGAACCCTAACTTTCTTGGAATGATACCCCACGTTATTCGTCTCTCTGTATCGCCAGAGACCCCCACCTCCTTCCTCTATTTCTTCTCAGACAAAAGTGTGCTTTTGAGCCCTAGATGAATTGTTTATTTGTGTATTTGTTTTTCTTTTGTTTGCTGCATTTTCCTCCCGCCCATACCACGAAGGCTTAACTGATTGGTTTTGCTGACGAGATCAGTAAATACACGTCATTTGTATTTTATTTTTTAAAGCTACGTAAAAAAAATTGGCCCAATTTTTTAACGTCCGTGAGCAAAATTGGACGGAATTGCTTAATTGAACATTTTTAAAAAGTACAGTGGGTTAATTTAATATTTTAAAAGTACAGTGGCTAATTGTTTAAAACACTACAACCACAGTAGGGTAAAAGTGTTTTTTCCCCATTCTAATTATATAGTTATAGCCTATAGGTATTTGATATTGAATTATCATTCCATTTTGACAGATTTTGTGAATTATTAATTATAATTACTTGTCTTATTTATTGTTAATTATGGTAGTAATATTTAGAAGATTAGAGATATAATTTGATTTTTGTGGTCAAATGATAACTTATTAAACTTCAAAATTAGTATTTACTCATAAAAAGTTTAAAATGAAATAAATATTGTGATTAGTAGCTTTTGTTATATATTTTAAAATTATAATAATTGTATTAACTAGAATTAAATAAATTTGCATCAATTTAAAGTTTAATATCTATCATTTGATCTCAAAAATCAAATTATATATTTAATTTTTAAACAAGTGAGTAACAATTTATTGAATATTGATTCTAAATTTTAGATTTAAACACTATGAAAAACTAATTTCAAAATTTCTTACTATTTGTTAAATAATTAAATAAAATTCAATAACTTATTAATTACTCTCTTTGTTTTTAAAAGATTGTTGTTTTTGAAAAAAAAATTTATTTCAAATTATTTGTCGTTTATAACTTTCGAGGATGATAAATTATTTATTTTTTTATATTACCCCTACGGCTCTACATTCTCTCATTGTTCCAAGAAATTTTCTCATTGTATTAATAATTTTTAACTTTTAGTGATGAAATTTCAAACAAATTTTAATTTTTACTTATTTGATGATTTAGTAGTAATAAACTAACTATTAATAGCACACATTTTTGTGGATCTGATTATCATAAAATTTATTTTATAATAAATTAATCAATTAACCAATAGAATACTGACACGTCTACGCGCTCTATTGGCCAATTGGTAATCGACCAATTTACACAAAAATTTTATGCTACCCATCTCCCATTCTTATATATCCTAGGGTTTAACCTTTTCCTAAATCATAAATCCACTGCCTCCTTCTCAAATTCTCTCTCCTCATTTCTGCGTTTACTTCCGTCAGTATCAGTCGTTCTCTCTCTAATCTATCCCATGGCGACTACTATGTTATCAAACCCTAATTTCTACCCAACCACCTCTTCCTTAACTTCAAATTCTCCAATTCGCTCCCTTTTTCACTTCAAACCCACAAAATACCCCAACGCCACCACCTCCGCCGCCATAATCCGTTGCTGTTTACAATCTCCCACCCGCAGGCCTCAATATATCCCCAACCATATCCCGGACCCACATTACGTCCGAATCTTCGACACCACCCTCCGCGACGGCGAGCAATCGCCCGGAGCCACCATGACCACCAAGGAGAAGCTGGACATTGCGCGGCAGCTGGCGAAGCTCGGCGTCGACATAATCGAGGCCGGATTCCCTGCATCCTCCGAGGCTGATCTCGAGGCGGTGAAATTGATCGCTAAGGAAGTTGGCAATGGGAATGAAGAGGAAGGGGGTCATGTGCCGGTGATATGCGGGTTGGCGAGGTGTAATATGAAGGACATTGATGCGGCGTGGGAAGCAGTGAAGTATGCGAAGAAGCCAAGAATTCATACATTTATAGCTACGAGTGAGATTCATATGAAGTATAAGTTGAAGAAATCGAAGGAGGAGGTGGTGGAGAAAGCACGGAGTATGGTGGCGTATGCTCGGAGTTTGGGATGTGATGATGTTGAGTTTAGTCCCGAAGATGCTGGAAGGTATTCAAGTCTTTCTCTCTCTCTAAAATTTGACCAACCTATAAGTCACTGCCGAACAGGCTCTTAACATTTAATTGGAAATACAATACTTGTGATCTTGACTATTATGATTAATAATGTTATATTAAAGTTTTCTTAAAATTTTTGATCTTTGAGAAGGAAGCCCCAAATGTGTGAGGGAAATTACTGATTCATGTCTTCTTTTTAATACAATATATACGTTTCTTTTTTTATCGTCACATGGAAGATTTGTTATTTTTTCTGTTTTTGTGCTACTTATTTGGTTAAAGTTCTTTCAGAAATTAAGTTCTGTTTTTAATAGTTCTTCAATTATCAATTTATATGGTCAGGATCATAATTCTGTATTTTTACAAAATGTGTACTTTAAAGGTTCTTTGGTTCTGAGATGAAAGTTTTAGAATGCGAATCTTTTTAAGAGTTTGATTTTCTTATTTTTGAGACAATGGGGGCAGCCCTCCCCTTAGATTACATCAGTAATAAACTACACAATCTTACCTTTAATGAGAGAGTAAGCCCACATCTAGTGGATAAAAGTACATATATAATGGGAAACCAAATCCACGTATGGTGGAATAACAATCCACATAAAGCAGAAGAAGTGCCTACATGTTGGAACAAATACCGGCACTTGACAGGAACTAAACCAATTACCTCTTGACAGAAGTTGTGACGGCTCAGCCAATTGATCTAGGCTTCTTTGACTAACTAAGTTTGCCTTTTTATCAAAAACAGAAAAGCTATAAACATTTTTTAAAAATTTCTGTTATTTTACATGGGCTCTTTTCGGTAAAACAGCGTAGTATTGTTTTAGCTTTGTTTGATGAGAAAATTTAAGATAAGAAAATGAATAGTATGATATTGTAATATTCTGATCTTATGGTCTGTTTTGTTGAAAGCCAAGGCCATGCAAGCTGAAAATTAGACTGACTGTTTTAAGTTGCTAGTTTTTATGGGATGATGAAGTTTAATGTAGGAAATCTGTATAGTTTAGATCTTGATTTACTTTCTGTTAAATGATTGATCTGAATTGTAATTGAAGATTACGGATAGAATCTGGAATAATATATGATTCTTCTGCTACACTTGGTACATATGATTGATTAGTATGCGAGTTTTAATTCCCACAAAATCCGAGAGCTGCTTGCAAAAGTACACATTCATGTCAACATCTCATTTTTTTACCAGGTCTGAAGGGGAATTTTTGTATCACATTCTAGAGGAAGTTATTAAAGCTGGGGCTACTACTCTTAATATCCCTGACACTGTTGGCTATACTATGCCTAATGAGTTTGGGCAACTAATTGCTGACATAAAAGCCAACACCCCTGGTATTGAAAATGTCATCATTTCGACACATTGCCAAAATGATTTTGGCCTTTCTACTGCCAATACTTTAGCGGTATGCAGTTGAATTTGTGAAGTATATGTTGGAGTGGTCACCAGGTTGAGTTTTACTGACATGTTTGCCCATTTGCAACTAGGGGGCGTGTGCAGGAGCGAGACAAGTTGAAGTAACAATCAATGGCATCGGTGAGAGAGCTGGTAATGCTTCTTTCGAGGAGGTGAGTGTTTGTAAAATTGTTTTGTGTTTACGCGTTGTTCAAACTTCAAAATATGAGTCAACATGACTTGACAATTTATGGTGTGTTCTTCTTGAATCATGGAACTTATACAATAAGAATATTGCACATTGTCCATGTTTGTTATGGTGATCTGAGTCAACTTAGATGATGACCTTGGCAACACATTGCATTAAATTTGTAAATTCTTCTTTTATATTTTATAATTGCTTTCATTTATATCCTTGGATCTTTGTTTTATGTCACTCCATTGCTAATTTAGATGCTACTTCTCTTTCTTTCTAATGTAGGTCGTTATGGCATTTAAATGTCGAGGTGAGCAAGTATTGGGCGGTCTTTATACTGGGATCGATACTAAACACATTGTGATGGCTAGCAAAATGGTATACTTACTTTGAATCTTCTCCCCCCCTTAAAAACAATTGATTTCTCTAATTCAATTTATTTGTTATTTATCTAGGTGGAAGAATACAGCGGGCTTCTTCTGCAACCACACAAGGCTATTGTTGGAGCTAATGCTTTTGCTCATGAAAGTGGAATCCATCAGGTTGGTTTTATGGTTGCAATTGGTTTAATACTTTAATGTTATGCATCAATGTATCTGCAATTTGTGCTTCCAGTATACTGTGGTTATGTTGGCTGAACTATTCAGTATTCTCATTAGTTGATCATTCTTCTGATATTATCTCCTACCTCTGAAGAAAGGGTGGGGGTTTTGGAGTACGGTAGGCAAAGATTAGATAAAGAGTATAAATCAATTTATCAAATGAGTTTACAAGTGTTATGAATGACTAATTTTTAATGCTGATCAAAATAATTGTGCTTGAACTACGGGGAGGGAGGACCTAGAGATAATTTCTGTTTGTCTCATGTATTTGTTTGTGTAGATTAAGCTTCAAAGAAGAGCACCATCTATCCATTTGATAGTGGTTCCTAAAGAAAGTTTGAAAGCTGCAGAATCGATAGCAAAACTTTGGATTATTTTACATAAAAACCCCAATTTAAATTAGCACCTCCATCTGATTACATAGTTTAGGGTCTCCTACAATTGGAATTCTATTGTGATAGGGAAATAAACAAATTATGATGAGCATAACGACCAATGAGGATTATTTATCAAGTGAAAAAATAAGGAAAGAACTATGAGCCAAAAACTAAGGAAAAATTAATGATGATAAAGTAACGTCGACACTCTCAAGTCTCATTGTTTCTTTTAACATTCACACTCCTATATTTAGAGCAATGGTTGAATCATGGTTCATGAATAGTTTTGGTGGGTCTGTGGTTCTTCCATGAAATTGTTGAATAAGTGGATAACATTATCTAATCTATAATTCATGTTTCTCTTTTGAGAAAATGTGAGCGAGCTCGGTAGATAGTTTCATTGAGGAACACATTTCATCAAGTGATGATATTTTCGAGGCTAGCGTAATCCTACATGCTTGCACACACACACACACACACACACACACACACATATATATATCTAGTCATGAATAGCCACTCAAGGATGATCCTACGGTTGTGCTAATGCTGAAAAAAAGATATTGTAACTTATGTTAACAATGTGGACACTTGAATAGTTTCTCTCTCAAATTTTTATATTGATAGAATGGATAATAGAGTCATGAATATTTTGCTTATGGTTCATGCGACTATTCTTTCAAGTAGTATGGGTGTGCAGGTTTTTACCCTAGACTAATTAATTTAGGTTTAGTGGACACAAATATGATGCAAGCTTTAGCTGTGTTTGTCTAAAGTGGCTGATTTGTGAGTTGAACCCGCAGTCTAAAGGACTTGGCATGCTGAGCTTTTCCATGGCAGCACAAAAAAGCGAACAGCAATGCAAGTTTTTTTTATAGCTTTTTTACTGGTGCAATTAAACCCCTGATCGTACCTTTCTCTTAGATGGCATGGTAGGATTTACCATTGTATCATGCAGGCTTTGGCAAAGGTAATTTACACTATAATAATCTTTATGTGGGTTTTTTTCCAGATGTATTTAAGGCTCTTTCTAAATATTCCTTGTATAGTTAAGGCTCTTACTGTTATGTATATCAAATACTTATTCTTGGGCATTTTATCGGCAGAATGAGGTGTTTCATGATTCACCAATTGCTTTTATCAATTTCTTATCAAAGTTTAGCCTAGGTGATGGTGTAGTTCTTGTATTTATCCTGCTTTTTTGTATCTCCTCCATTTGTATATATGGGTGCACACCCTAGCTGCCTTTTTGCCAATATCATTTTCATATAAAAATAAATAAATATTGCTCCAGAGTCCAGAATTGGGTGTTCAGTATAGTGTGTTGGATATAGTCCTGCCTTTTGTGAAATTTTAGATGTAGTTGTTTTGCAACCTGAGCCTGCACTTTCGTGTTCAGAGTTTTGTTGCCAGTGATATGTAGTTGGAATTGTCAATATGTTACTTATTCCCATCTTAGACTCGGAAATTTTAGGCTCTTTGATATTCACCATAAACATTTGCTCAAAAGTTCAATTTCTGTGTTTGGTTGATGTTTTTGCTTAAAAAAAATCCTTTTCTACTGTGTAATTGTCTTGAATTTTTTATTATTTAAGATTATTAAACTAGATTAAGAAAAAATGTAGAAGAAAAGGAATCAGAATTAAATAAAGGTCAAATGGAAGAGATTTAGAGATGAAAGACTAGGAATTTAGAGAGAATTTTCAGAAGACACCTTTCATTATCAATTTTGCATAATAGTGTTGTTACACTTATTTTTGAGTACCCTGCTAATATGCTTATAACCAAACACTAGTAGACTACTAGTACTATTACTAAACAAACCTAATCTTATAACAACCTAAAGTTAACTAATAATTAATCACTTATACTTATTGGCAATGTTTATATTTTATGGCATGTTGATAGTTGACTGTATATGGTTTTATTCTCATTATGTTCATATATTAGTTTTTATAAAATGTTTCTCCTGTAGTTACTCAAGTTTCTCTCCTTACTCAAACACTGAATATAGAAAAGTTCTAAGTTTCATGCTTTTTCTCGTGTCTAATAAGTGAATAACACTTGATGAAACTGTTGCCTCGTGCTTTACGTCTTGTAGGATGGAATGCTTAAACATAAAAATACGTATGAGATTATGTCTCCTGAAGATATTGGGCTCCATCGTTCTGATGATTCTGGTATTGTACTTGGAAAACTTAGGTATGGACTGTAAAGTTTCTACTTGATGTGATGGCTTTCAGATTATTTTTTATTTTTTCCTTTCAACTTGTAAATGTTCTCGGACCAAAAAGGAAAAAGAGAACCTGTAAATATCTGTTTATACACTCGTATTTATTTATAGGTCATTTACTCATTTTAATTTGCACAGATCTTATATTTCCTTATATGTACTTGAACACTATATGTTAGTCTTGATATTTTTGGGCATTGAATTGTTATTGGATTTTCACCCATAGTAATGAGAGAAGCTTTCATAGGAAGCGAAAGCGATGATGGTAGTGGGAGTGTTTTCATAGGAAATTTTGCAAGAATGAAAAGGTAAATTAAACTGGATTTGCAATGGCTGAAATCAAGAAACTGAAAAAAATTACTGTTGTGGTTAGGTGCAAAGCAAATGAGGTTTAGGGAACAAAACTAGAAAATATGTATGTATAATACAAGGGTTTTAGGATTAAGGATGGATCTTCTTTTACAGAGGATGTTCTAGGGTATTGTAATCTTTTGTTTTTGGAACATTGTAAAGTTTTCTTCTCTGACGTAATCCAAGATATACCACACACTATTTATACATCATAACCCTATCTTTTTGATTCAACATGAATGTGATCCAACTTCTAGTTATTTTAATTCGACCGTCACCAAATCCTTACAATATAACTTCTAAGATTTGGTGGAAGCAAGCTAATTTTAGGGATTGGAAGTTTGAATTTTGTTTTGCCTGGACAACTTCCCTTGAGAAAATTTGGACATACAATATTTTTTTTTGATAGGGAAATTATGGAAAATGTATGTGGTCTTCTATGGAATTTTTGAATAATCTTGGATCTGCTGTCGAATTCGAAGATGTTCATTTACTTTGATTTTGGGGTTTGGCAGAGGGAAAATTAATAAAATTTTGAGGTCTTGTGTGCTATTTGCAATCATATGGGATGTATGGACTTAAAGTAACTCCAGATTTTTTAAGTACGAAAGTTTCTCTATGTTATTTGGTAGGGTGTTCCTTTTCTTTGCCTCCCTTTGGACTGCTGGGGCTTTCGTGCTAATTCTTAATTATAGAGTCGAGAGCAGTGCGAGAGTATTGACTAAACTAAGGTCAATTTTATTTATTTTTGAAATTTGACGACATAAATCATTACATTATTGGGGTTTGGCATTTTTTATTTTAAAAATTTTATTACGTGCGATGTGTGATTTTGGCCTTTAACTATCATTATGAGCTCATATTTTCGTCGCAACCTAAAACTCAACCAACATATAGAATTCTACTTGACATTAAATTCTCCACGAGTCCTTGTAATCATAGTCGTCAAATCGTGAATCGTATCGTGTATCGAAAATCTTCATATCGTGTTTCATGTATCGTATTGTGAATCGTATCGTACGATACGGAAATGAAATGAAAAATTTGGTAATATATATTTAAACATATAAAACAAGCAATTTATTGGACAATCAAGAATATTAGCTTGACTATATATAAAAGAACTCAGGTAAATATTATAATAGACTAAAAATAAATTTTACAGTTAGATAGTAGCCAAAATACTCTAATTTATTATATATTATTTTAATAATCTTTATAGCATAACAAGAGAAAACGGAAATTCAGATTCACCTTTTATCTATAAAAACGAAAGATAATAATTCACATTAACAAGTGGAGATTTATGCATCTGCTTATAGAAAGTGACGTGAGAAAAAAAGAGCGATATTCTAAAGAAGATATAAAACTCTAAAAAGTGATTAAAGGTTCATCAAGCGATATAAAAAATGTTTATGCTAAAAAACCTCTTCATTTGAAATGGTAGAATGATTAAAAGTTTTGTTTTTACATTTTTGGTTCTACATAAAACCTTTTTCAAGTCGGTTAACTTTAAAAAGTATCGTGTAACTATATCGTTTCGTAAGAATCGTATCGAATCGTAACTGAATCTCGTAAGATACAGTGTCATTTTAGATTTACCCTGCGATAAGTATTGAATTGTCTAAGTATCGTATCACGTATCGTAAGATTTTGACAACTATGCTTGTAATCACCATTTGTGGGGGGTTTGGAGTTTGGACGAAGAGAAATGCCTCTGGGCGGGCTATGGATGTTGGTTTACTTTGGGACTTTGCTTCTCTTTGGGCTTACTCAATGGAAGCTTTCAGGGGAGTTCAAGTGTCAGATTTACTTGAGGATTGGTGGGCGGTGCTTCATTAGAGCATAAGTGATTATTCAAGTAGCTATTTTTTCTATCACCTGCTTTGTAATCTCTTTCTTCCATATTTAATAAAATATTCTTTTATTTGGCGTATGTCCAAACCATAAGGTAAAGCTTGCAGATTACGAGGAATTGAGATTTGAATCTTCATATCTGCGAATTGTTGGTAAATTTGACCCAACATCCACACTTTAGAAATGTAGGATCTCAGAATAAGGGTGCTCTTCTTGTAGTAGGGAAATGGGCAACTCTGGGTGTTTGGGGCTAAAGGGGGAAGGAGGACAAGCTTAAATCTCCTAGAAGCACCATTATCTGACAGCAGTGTTTTTTGGGTCCCCCCCAAACAACCGCCAACAAACAAACCCCATCCTACAAAATAAGTTATGTGATAAAGTATTTCCCTAACCTGTAAGTTTGGTTTTGAACTTGTTCTAATCAAATTGCTATGTCATGATATGACTTCTTTATTCCATATTCTTTGTGGCTTTGATGCAATTTGCATATTTGGCTGTTCATCGCTCTTCCTGACTAACAAACTAGCAGAAAAATTCTAAAGCTTCTTATCTTAACTTTTTGTGCAGCGGACGCCATGCTTTGAGATCTAAACTTTTGGAGGTATAGTGCAGTGTCATGTCATCTATGAACCACATATCAGTTCTGTTGTTTTTATGCCATAAATTAACAACATTTCTTTATTGCCTTTTCAGCTGGGATATGATATCGATGGAAAAGAATTTGACGATCTGTTTTGGAGTTTTAAATCTGTAGCTGAGAAGAAAAAGGTGAATTGAAATTCTTATACTTTCACAGCTATTAATAAAGTTTTTATTGCGTTTCAAGTTATGTCATTGCCAGAGAATGGAATAATAGTGCAATAAGAGTGCACACTGATAAGTTATGATCCTATTGACAACTAGAGAAACAAAGAGCCATCATTTATCGTTGTATCCATACAATTACCGATTTAGTTGTTAAATGCTTTTTTCTTGCATTGAAATTTCCGATGGTAATGAAAAATAATACTATATGATTTATCTTCTGTTATCTATGGATGAACTTCTCAAAATAATATAAATGGAGTTATGTAAGAAATCTATTTCATTGTTAATATGAAATTAACAAATTCTTTATTTATGGAAGTTTCCTTAAAAAAATAAGGGCTTGAATTACGCACAGGTGAAGAATAAGACAGATCATGGAAATAAAAAGATTATCATTGAAGTGCAAAATGGCTGGAATAAATGGATTTGCCCTTTATTGTTCAAGTTCCCTGAAACAGGAAAGCTTTTAGCTTGTAATCAAAAAGGGCTTGGCACCCTTGTATAATAGTCATAATGGCTTCTTTTGCAATTGGAAGTGATTTAAGGTTAACTTATAATCATGAATATTTTGGTGATACTTGTGCTACCTAACTTGATAATACTTATTTTGATTTGAAATGTCTTTCCACTCATATTTGTCGGTTAAAAAAACTTTCTTACTTAACACAGTGGACTGCTACATATTCTTGTTAACAAATTATGTCGTATTTTTTTCCCGCTAAATTGGATTTGTATTTAAAAGTCAAACAATTACACCAGCAATTATGTTGTAGGTTGTGTTACAATCAAATGTTTGTGTGCATTAAATCACTCACTCAAACATAAATAAAAGTGTGAAAATATTCAGTTTGCAATAATGCGCAAAAGCCAATTACGACTGATTTAGGAACTGGAATTGTGAGGCATTTGGTTATAAATTTTGTAAAGTCCTGTCTCGATTTCATATCTGTTTATGATAAGTTTAATTTCTCTGTTGGTGTCTCAGACTATTACTGATGATGACCTAATAGCACTGGTCTCAGATGAAGTTTTCCAGCCTCAAGTTGTTTGGAAGCTTGGAGATGTACAGGTATGTATGGACTCCATTTTATGCTTGGTTTTGTATTAGTCAGTTGGGCTTGAGGTATAAATAGTGTCGGTCAATTGAAAAGGACCTATTACCTAGTTCAGGTTACATGTGGAAGTCTCGGTCTTTCAACGGCTACCGTTAAACTAATTGATGTTCATGGCCAAGAACATATTGCTTGTTCGGTTGGAACAGGGCCAGTTGATTCAGCTTACAAGGCAGTTGATCTCATTGTGAAGGTTTGAAATTGAAAACTTGCAATATTTATTTCATCCTGTTTTTTTTTTCTATTGCAAGTGCTCACTTTAGTTAGGAGCATACACATGATTAGCTATGAGCCTGAAGAAGCATTCATTCTCCTTATATGCAGGTACCTGTGTCACTTCTTGAGTACTCCATGAATGCAGTTACGGCAGGGATTGATGCTATAGCCACAACCCGAGTTTTAATTCTTGGGGAAAATTTTCACTCAGCAACTAACGCATATACCGGACAAGCTGTTCAACGTACATATAGGTGTGTCATTTACTTGCCTTTTCTTTTCACAAAGTGGTTCATGTCTATATATTCTATCAAATTCCTATGATGAAGTTATTGAAGTTCATGGTACTCCCTCCGTACTAAAATACAAGATCGTTATTAATTTTTTGAAGTCAACTTAAGACATTTTTCAAATTTAAAATTGATGTGATTTTTTTTTTTTAAAAGTTTTAGTCAATGCTGAATATCACAAAATATTCAAAAAAGCACTACTCATTGTAAAATTAATTATCTCATAATTTATAAATTGAAAATGTATCAAATTGACTTATAATTTGGAACGGTGGGAGTGTATTTGTATGTCATTCTCATTTCTTGCGTAATTAATACTAAATTTAGTAATGCATCTCTTTTTGTTGCCAGTGGAAGTGGAGCATCAATGGATATTGTTATTTCCAGCGTCCGAGCCTATGTTGGTGCACTAAACAAGATGCTAGGCTTCAAAAATAACAAAGTAGAAGCTAATACCCAAACAGAAGCTATACGTGTTTGATAGTAATTACAGTTAACGAGTAATCAGGAGCTGTTGTAGATCAAGTGGTTTTCCCATTACCCCAATTTCTCTTTGTTTTGTTATTCATTCTGTATTTCCTTGGGCATGGGAGATGGTACAACATGATAATAGATTTTGTCAGGAACTACTGCATCTATGACGGAAATAAAGGCCGAGGTGTAATTTTAGCCTCCAGTTATTTCTCATGTGAATGAACATTTTGTGCAGAAGTACACCGCAAGTGTAAAAGTGGAACGCAAGGTGAGAGACGCTTCATATTTCTGCACGAGTTGTTCATTAAAATAATAATATTATTTTTAAAAATTAAAACATTATCCTGTACACAATATGGGAGGGAGTTTTATTTTTCTTTTATATATTTAATTATGCAAAACAACGTCGTTTTGTGTAGTAGTTAAATACCATTTCTATTATATTTGAAATACAATGAAAGATATTGAAGACCTAGTAGTGGGTGTGGGTGATGTGCAGCAGATAAAAAGATATATATAAAATGGGAGTGGTTAGTATGAATTTAATTTTGGTCAATTGATTAATACAGTGTCGACATGCAGGTTGGAAGGTGATGATCTTATTAGTTAATTAATTAGCTTATTATGAATTATTTTTATGGTAATCGGACAATTAATTAGGTTATCATAAATTAAGTAATCGGATTCATGTTAAATAATGACCTTTTCCTTAAATCGTCTACTTTCCAAAGTGGTTAATTTCTCTTACAAAGCTAGAAATAGATTTATATTCCGGAACGGATAAAAGTCTTTATTATTATTTTACGAAGTCCAAGTTAAATATCTATTCTTATCTTAAATAATCTATTTTAAAAATATTTTGCCTATAATGTTCTTAGTATTAATTGTCATATTTCTATTCTTTTCGAATATTTTATGGAACATTATTAGTCAAAAAAATTTGCAATTAAATAAAAATTTAAATATGAATAATTTTGTCATTTTATCATCCTTAATATGTACAAATAGCCAACTTAATCTTTTATTGTGAGATGGAGGAAGTAATATATTATTAAGTAAAAACTTCGATTTTAAACGTCTCAATATTTAGTTTAAAATATAATAGTAATCGATCAAAAATAAAAGCGACTAAATGTTAAAAACTGACTTTATAGCCTAAAAAAATCTCTAAATTTAAAATAGACAAAAGAAAACTGTATCTCCATGAATTTTTTTTCAATTCCACTCCACCTTCTACAGTAATTTAATAAAATAATTCCCTGGTACTACATTTGGTTTGTAAAAATTATGGATAAGATAAAACTATGTGTTTTAGAACAATTAGGGAGTATTTTGTCACATAATTAGTACATGATTTAATCTAT
Organism: Panax ginseng; assembly: GCA_020205605.1. Classification (NCBI taxonomy): domain Eukaryota; kingdom Viridiplantae; phylum Streptophyta; class Magnoliopsida; order Apiales; family Araliaceae; genus Panax; species Panax ginseng. The sequence continues at coordinate 82,469,483 of CM035139.1, read as the reverse complement.
GGATTATGTGTTATTATCTTAAGTTCATTTGATACCTCAAAGTCTCAAAATGGGGATTATATAAATACTTCAGACGCTTCAAAATATACAATTATTATTAATTTTTTAAAATCAACTTAAGATAATTTATAAATAAATAAATAAATTGCTAAATCATATTCAATAATGATCATACAAACTAAATGAGGAAAAATAATATATATATATATATATATATATATGTGTGTGTGTGTGTGTGTGTGTGTGTGTGTGGAACAAGTATTACTTATAATTCATCATCAAATACCTTTTAAAATAAGATTATAATTCATCATCAAATAACTTTTAAAATAACAAAACATAATTAAATAACAAACTAAATGAGGAAAAATAATCCATAATGTTAATAAATTAATACAAATAATTTATTCCACCAGATTTCTTTGCAAAAAAAAATAACCTAAACGGAAAATCAGTAAACTATGGAATATACAAAGGAGAGACTGATTGTTAATTCGTACTCAACTGTTTCAAAATTTAAACGGATAAAAAAAAAACAAATTAATATTGTGAAAGAGAATAACCATAGAAAGAAACAAAACATCTTTAGATATTCAATACAAACAAAAACATCCATGCCTAAATTATTTCAAGCAACAACACAACCAGAAACGAACACCCCCCCCCCCCCCCTCCCCACCCCCCTATTTCACAAAAATTTATGAAAAAGACTAATGAAACTTAATATCTCATATTCTCATTGTTGGAAGTTTAACCACCTCAAAAACAAGCACATTCGTCTGGAATAGTTTGGGGAATCTCTCTACAATCCACAAGAAGCAATGTGCTGCCAAAAAAAATTAAAATATTAATAAATTGCTAAATCATATTCACATGAAAATTACAAATAAATGAACAAACTAGGATAGACTATACAAGAAGAAAAATATAAACGGATATATGATGACTTTCTTTGGTCCAACAAGTAGAAAGATAAATTACTACAATTTTAATGAGCAAATGATTAATGGAGAATATGCTAGTAACTGTTGCAGCTTAACCACTAGATTCTTATGTTACGTTTGAATTGAAGGAATGAAATAGAGGATGAAATAATTCATTTCGTTCTAGTTGGAATGAATTATCCCATACTATCCCTTCCCAAGAAATAAAATTCATAAACTTAGGAAGAATAAGAATGGTTCAATCCATTCCCATCGCAACTAAACACAATTTTTTTTCATTCCATAGCAATGAGTAATTTCATTCCCACCTTCATTACTTCAATACAAACGTAATATTATATTGCAAGATGCACTCGTGGTAAACTAGTATCAAGAATGCATTTACTAGAATGTAGGGAATATTGTACGCCATATACGCTCATGTGGAACCACATTGACCCAAAAGCTAAACTATTAGATCTATGGTATATTAGAGCATATATATCCTCAATTTTTCACCTTGAATTCAGATGTTAACATTAGTATCACGTGTTACCTCAAACATAGAACAGCATAATCATGTAAAACTAGTATTAAAACAGTGCATGATGCAAGTGCAATCATGGTTATCTATTAACAAATGCTCATCCACAAAAGAGAAGCACTTTATGAAGCCGTGTAACCAAAAAAAATGATCATATGTGAAGGTGCTACAATCTACATCTAGCTGCAGCCATCACAACTCAAAATATGACAAAAGTAATGACGAACTACAATTTTTTAGACTACCATTCTAAGCAATCGATCTCAAGATCAAATCTAAATTCTGAAATTTGAGAACCGAAAGTAAACGTGTAGTAAATTAGTAGGTTGAATAAATTTTCCTCGAATATAAAAGCCATACAGCTTGCATGTAAACAGTTAACACTGACGATGAAATATTAATACCCAACATAAGCTCGTCCAATGGCTCAACAATTAATCATCATTGCATTCTTCTGAAGGACATTGATAACCATTACAAACCAACATTGGGCCAAACAATTAGCCTGTAAATATATCAGAAAATTCAATGCATTTCTTCTTAAAGAATATTTTCATAATACGGTAACATCAATATTGCAAGCCAATAACAAAGGTACAGGTTAACTACTATTTCAGACTCGAGCCAATCACTTCTAAATCTCTTTATCTATAAACATCGTAGCTGCCCAAGCAATTGTATATGCACGGACTGAAATTTATGAGACATTAGCACAATATCATTAAACTTTTAGACCAAAAGTATTTACAGAATAGCTTTCTACTTTTCTTGCAAATCTGACATTTTATTTGCCAGGCATATTAAGAGCTTTATAAAAGACATTCATCATAGTACCAAATGCATCCGTGGAAGAAAAAGAATTCAATTTTTTCAAATACATTTGTACTTAGAATTCAGCATAATCCTTCCAACAATGCACTTACTATCTGCAAACCATTACTTTAATATTTGCTTTCAACACAAACAGCTTGTTTAGTTTGGAGTTTGGACTACTTATACTCAACAAGCCTGGATGTTAACCCTACAATCGTGCATCACCAAATATGAAAAATCATGAATTTTCGGGCAAAGATCGACGAGCATCGTCTCCGAAATCACATGATTTTAAAGCATGATCTGTCCTGTCTTAAATAAATAAATAAATAAAAAGAACTATAAAATAAGCTCATTCTAAGTAGAGTACCAGAACTGGACACAACACATCCATCAGGGATGGCTGCTACTCGATAGCTTGGCTAACATATTAGAACCTTTTTTCATTTACCACTTATGAATATTCCTATCACTATGTAATCACATCCAAAGATGTGTCGATCTTTCATCAATTATTCAGAGGATGTGATATTCACTATTGCATTCTAATTTTATATTTTGGCACAAAAGACAAGAAAATAAAATATTAGCGCCTATTGAAGGCAGTACCAACAGAATCAGCAAGCGGCTAACCCACTTATAGGCCTATCTAGTGAGTGTGAGCACTCAATAGTCCATCAATGGCTAGACAAGAGTCTGCAAACTAATCTTACACAATGGCAGCATAAACTAAATTTAGAAATCAGTCCCTCAAATACATAGCATTCTACCTGTTAATGAGTAGATGGAACTCTATTTTCTATTTTCCTCAAGTTAGCCTTCACACAGTAACATGCTTATATCAGGCTTAATCTTAAGAACTTCAGGAGAAGATATTCACAATAATTTATAAATGGTTTCTCTCGTTAATTGATATGTGCAACCCCAACATGCAAAGGACTGATATCCTTTATGAATTACGGACACCCAGATTTAATTGTAGGGTGAAAATTGTGAAGACGACAATCATTCAGTTTTAGCATATAAGAGGTGTCCAGTATGAAACACCAACCTAAGCCCCATGATAAAGAGTTTCTAATTTCATGGCTAAGTATCGTTTTACCTTCGCATGTAAAGAGAAACAACCACCACAAGGCTATGTTTGTTTGCAAGGATTTCACTTGGGATAGAACTATTAATCTGAAGTGTCTTGTTTGTTTTTAAATTTGAGCTTGGGACTATTAATTCTAGGATTATAAAATAGCTTAAAATGTGAGATTATTTAATACCATATTCTATCTGATATTATAATCCCTACCATTTGGGATTAAAAATTGTTAGATAAAATCAACCTCAACTTTTTTCTAAAATGACTATAATATCCTGCAATTTCTGTTATTATAATTGGCAACTTAAAATTTACTAGTACAAAGATTAAATATTATTATTATTATTTTTTTTTTTTTGGGGGAGGGGGCAGAGGAGAGTTGGGAGTTGGAGTGGGGGGTGAGGTGTATATATAATCACTTTGAATATTATTTTTTTGAAAAGGGTGAAGGGTGGAGGTGGAGGTGGAGGTGGAGGTGGAGGTGGGGATGGGAGGTGGGGATGGGCGAGGTGGGGTGTATACATAATCGAGAATATTATTATTATTTTTTTTTGGGGGAGGAGGGTGGGGCCTAGGGATTGGGCGGGGTGGGTGTATACATAATAAGTAAATATTATTTTTGGGGTTGGGGTGGGCGAGATGTGATTGTATACATAATCGGTAATTTTTATTTTTTTGGAGGGTGGGGGGGGGTGGGGTGGGGTGGGGGGAGGGAGGGATGGGAGGGTGGAGGGGAGGAGGATGGGGAAGGGTGGGTAGGGTGGGGGGTGGGGTGGGCGGGGTGGGAGTATACATAATCAAGAAATATTATTTTGGGGGTGGGGTGAGTGGGTGGGAAGTGGGCGGGGTGGGAGTGTATACATAAGCAGAAAATATTATTATTTTTGGGTTTGGGTGGGGTGGGGTGGGGGTGGGGTGGGTGTGGGGGGTGTCTATATAATCAGCAAATATTTTTTTTTTGATGTATAAATAAGTTTAAAATGTGTTATTATTGGTAAGGGTATAATAGTCCAAACGATATTTTTTAATCCAATACTTTAATAAATCATGAAAAAAACACATAACATGAGATTATTTTAAGTTATCCCATGAATAATTCCATAAAAAACAAACATGTGATTAGAACTATTTAATCCTAAGATTAATAATCTTGGAATTATAATTCCATTAATTATTATACCGAAATTATAATCCTTGCAAACAAACATGACCCAAAGAGATTGTCAACTAGCTACAAAGTGACGCTCACACAATAAGCTCGGGGAAACAACATACCACAAAGAGTATTGTTTGTATATTATAAGTGGCACATGCATAAACATTTAGCATGTTCACAGAACTACTCTATCCATAGGAAAGCACAAGTCACTGTAAAGTCTGCTTTAAAATTAAAATGAGCAAGTACTCGCAAGTAAGTACTTTAGGTTTACTACATTATTAAACATGGCAAGTGACTTGACACCCAAGATTAAAATTGGGACTGTCTAAACTATTATTTCATGGCCTCGGCTATTGCCAAGACCAGATGTCCATCAATGATATCTACATGAATTACCTTGAGGCTACAAATCGCTAAATCGTAAAAGTTATTGCGGGAAAAAAATCCAAGAACTTCAATTTTAAAAAATACCTCTATTTTGTCAACATGATTCCTCGATTACCCTGGTACACTGTGTGACGCCCCCAAATCCCTGTACTAACTATAGTTGATTTGGTGATTCTTAAACATTCACAGACTAAGCTGTCCCAAAAACATAGAATATGTTACATCTTGTCTCAAACTATTAGTATTACAATATAGCTTACTATATTAATATAAAATGTAAACTATTACAATATTAAAATTACTCCTTTGGCTTAAGGACACCTTTGCCATGTTACAAGACCCTTCGGTCTCTTTTGTTTCTGCTCCTCTAAATACGAGACCCAATAATCCTATCTTTCATCCGGTCATAAGACACCCTAAAAACATATTCCTCTCTATCGGTCCTAACCCATTCATATCTCACATTTCCTTCCAATACATTTTGTATAGTCTCTAGTTATACAATTTTCCTATCTCTCCCTAGCAAAGTTGTCTTCAATTGTTGCAACTCTAGTCTGAGAGCTTGCACATCATCGGATGCTTGCTCAGCTACTTTGTTTCCTAAGTCCGGAACAACCTGCTCATCATTTTCCACCGCTGGGACAAGACAACCAGCTCTTCCTCATTTTCTTCTTCCATCTCTTCTGGATCTTCCTCAGGATCCTCTTCTGGGTTCTCTTAAGGATCACTAACAAGTTCCGCTACTGAAACATCCTTATATACTACATGTATATCCACAAATCCTTTCTCGATCGTCAGATCCTACAATAGAACATCAATAACACCCAGTATCATAACGTAATATATATAACTGAAATGCATAGTAACTTAATCACGGAGTGGGTATTATTGATGTTTCCAGTAGCGGAACTTGTTAGTGATATTGAAGACCCAGAGGAAGACTCAAAAGAGGATACGGAGGAGGATCCAAAAGAGATGAAAGAAGTAAACGAGGGAGTTGGTTGTCTCAGAGGTGAGAAATGATGAGCAGGTTGTTCCGGACGTAGGGAACGAAGTAGCTGAGCAAGCATCCGAGGAGGTGCAAACTCTCAGACTAGAGGTGCAATAATTGAAGGCAATTTTGCTTGAAATAGAGAGAAAAATTGTACAATTAGAGACTATACAAAGCTTATTGGAAGGAAATGTGAGATATGAACGGGCTAGAGCCGATAGGGAGGAATATGCTTTTAGGGTGTCTTATGACCGGATGAAAGATAGGGTTATTGGGTCTCGTATTTAGAGGAGCAGAAACAAAGGAGACCGAAGGGTCTCGTAACATGGCAAAGGTGTCCTTAAGCCAAAGGAGCAGTTTTAATATTGTAATAGTTTACGTTTAATATTAATGTAGCAAGTTATTGTAATAGTTTGAACATGATGTATTGTAACATATTTTATGTTTTTGAGAATACTTAGTCTGTGAATGTCTAAGAGTTGTGAACTTATGCTTCGCGTCTTGGGAATGTAATAATAATATATATATTTTTTTATTATTTTATTATGGTATCATGAGATGAATTTAAATTTTTAGATGGGGTAGAAATGTTTTTGTTTAAGGATAGTGACCACCAAATCAGTTGTAACTAGTAAAGAGATTTGAGGGCGTCACAAGTTGATATCATAACAAAGATGAAGAATGTGAACGAATAAAGAGAAGAATAGCAGAGAAGGTGATGAGAAGTTTCAAGTTAACAAAGATGGAATGATTTGTTTGAAATGAGGCTGTGGATACCTCCAGTGCTGGAGTTAAAGGAAGAAATCTTAAGAGAAGCTCATAGTGCAAGATATTCTATTCATCCTGGAAGTACAAAGATGTATCAAAACTTGCGCTAATATTTTTGGTGGCCAGGTATGAAGAAAGAGGTTGCGGAATGGGTTAATAAATGTCTTACGTGTCAACGAATCAAGGCAAAATATCAACGACCAAGTGGATTATTGCAACTTCTAACGATTCCAAAGTGGAAGTGAGAGAATATTATAATGAATTTTGTGGTAGGACTTCTGACATAGAAAGATTTTGATGCAATATGGGTGATCGTGGGCTAACGAAATATGCTCATTTCTTATCAATAAAGGTGAGGTTTAGTTTGGATCAGCTAACGAAACTCTACATTAAAGAGATTATTTCTCGTCATGGTGTTCCGGTGTCAATTATGTCAGACCGGGATCCACACTTCACAACTAATTTTTGGAAGTGTACAAGAATAGTTGGGGAATCAAGTAAAGTAGAGCACTGCTTATCATCCTCAAACTGATGGCCGGAACGATGGAACAATGAGCAATGCTACTATCACATAAAACCGCTCACATACACTCACATACATATTGGTATAACCCACATAACTTGCTCTGCACGTAGGCCATTCCAATATGCATGTGAGTGTATGTGAGCGATTTTTATGTGATAGTAGACTTATTGTATAACAATTTAGACTTTGGAGGACATGCTCAGAACTGTGTCATGGATTTCAAGGGTAACCGAGATGATCATCTATCGTTGGCAGAGTTCGTGTATACCAACAATTATCATGCTAGCATTGAAATGCGCCTTATGAAGCATTGTATGGAAGAAATTGCAGAACACCATTGCGTTGGGACAAAGTTGGGGAGTAGCAACTGCTCGGACCAAAATTAATGCAACAGACTGCAGATATTGTCAAAGTGATACGAGGAAGACGCATAGCGGCTCAAGATTGCCAGAAGAAATATGCAGATCAGAAGAGAGAAACTCGAGAATTCAAGGTTGGCGGCTATGTATTCTGGAAAGTATCTCCATGAAAAGTAAAGGCGAGGTTCGAGAATAGGAGGAAACTTGGTCCTCGATTTATAGGACCATTTGAAGTGCTTAGAAGAGTAAGTGAGGTAGCTTATAAAATAACTTTACCTCCAGAGCTAGAACACATACATAATGTATTTCATGTTTCTGTTTTACATCCTTATAAACCGGACTACAAGCATGTAATACATTCGGTTAAGAAAGAGCAAGTCTTAAAAAATAAAGTAATACATTCGGTTAAGGTAATATGAAAGAATCACTCCGTTGAAGAAGCTACGTGGGAACTAAAAGATAAAATGAAAAAGAGTTACCCACACTTGTTTAACTATGCACGGGTGATTCCAGGGACAAAATCCTTGTAATGGGAGGAGAATTTAATATCTCAAAACCCTAAATACGAATGTAAATGTAAATACAAATATCAATAAAGAATAATTTTATTTTTTAATATATTTAATTTATGTGTTAAAATTATACCTAATATGTAATTGGAAAGAAAAGAAGAGAAAATTAAAGAAAAGAAATATAGAAGTCAAAAGTCAAAAGTCAAAATAGAATTTTAAAAAAAGAAAATTGGGAGGAAAAATATCCCCAAGAGGCCCGGCCATTTGGGCCACCACACATAAGTATGTTGTATATGTAGCATTTTATTGGCAAAAGATGAGTGGGAAAATATTGCCCAAGTTTTGATCAAAAAATTCAACTACGTTATATATATATATATATATATCAAACAAGCCAATCAAAATTACACTCCCTTATATTTTCGGCAGCTACAAAGAAAGGAAAGAGGGAGAGAGAGATCAAAGCAAGAAGATGAAAAAGAAAGCTCGAAGATTGGAAGAATAAGCAAGAGAAGAAAAGAGAAAAAAGAACTTAAACTATTAAACCCTAAACTCACTTTTAATTCGTAGAAAATTTTGTAAATTCTTTTCTAGGAAATCTTAAAAACTCTTAACATGTAAAGATGTTAATAGTATGTCTTTAGTGGTATGTTACCATGAAACATGAAAGAGGAATCAAAAACATAAAACAAATTAGTTGAAAAAACCTAGAAAAAAAATAAGGGCAGCTGCTGCCCTGTTTTTATAAATTCCATATCTCCTAAACCGTAATGAATCAGAAATGAATTTTGGATATGTTGTACACATGGAAGCTAACTACGTTTTCTGAAAATTTGAGATTTTTCTTACGGTTAGATTATTTATTACAATTTTTGCAAGGTGACTGGTCAAAACAGGGGCAGAACAGGAATTATTTTTTGTGGAGTTCGAGGGCACGGCTGACCCTAAACTCCTGGGTATTGAAAGGATAGGCTATAGGGGAGGTGCTGCCGAAAATTTGAGAGTGTGTGTTTAGCTTGACTTGTTTGATATATATATATATATATATATATATATATATATATATATATATATGTGGAAACTTAGTTGAATTTTGTGGTCAAAACTTGGCCTACATTTCCCCACTCATCTTTTGCCAACAAAAACAAAACCAATCAAGTGCTACAATGATGATTCAAGGGCCTAAATGGTTGGGTGCATTGGGTATTTATCCTCCTAATTTTTTATTTTATTTTTTATATCCTATTTTGACTTTTGACTTCTATATTTCCTTTCTTTTCTTTCCTTTTCTCTTCTTTCCAATTACATATTAGTTATAATTTTAACATATAAATTAAATATATTAGAAAATAAAATTCCTCTTTATTGATATTTGCATTTACATTTACATTCGTGTTTAAGAGTTTTGAGATATTACACATTGTATCTCTCCAACAACCAATACCTATATAGATAAATTAAAATTCAAAACCATATAAAAATGAGAATATCTCAAAACTGTGCATGTCATACCATCAAGTATATATGTTAACAGTATGTATATCAAAATAAAATTAAGAATGTAACCCTTAGTCATTTCTTTTTCTTTGTATTGTGTCTTTGTAGACAGACACAAGAAGAAACAAACAAATAGTGCAACAAATAGAAACAAAGAGGGAAAAAAAGAAAAAAAGGGCAGTAAAACAGATGATCATATGACCTAAACAAAAGGGAGGCACACTCCACAAACATACCTAAAGAACATTTATGAATGTGACTGATATAAGATTCACAAGCAAGTATTACCAACAAATTTGAACAAAAAAAAGAGAAAGAAAGAGGTGGGGAACAGTAAAACAAAAGATCATATGACCTAAACAAACGGGAGACACTCTCCTAAAGTTATTAAGAGAGACATTTTATGAAATATATGAATTCATTTAATTCTAGTCGATGCAATTATAAATACTGTAAACTATCTTAAAAGTAATACTAATTATATTATTTATTCTTTTTCTAAACTTACATAAACCACTTGTAAAAATGTCTCAGTTTGACTTCACAAAAGTCAAAATTGCTCTGATATTTTTAGAACAAAGGGAGTATAAAGAGTTGAACCAACATAACAATTCCAATGAATAACTACCAACTACTATCAAAGCAGTGCATTGCTAGTTAAGCAAGAACAATAAAAAAAAATCCATGTACTGTTTCAATTGGCTTGAAATAGAAATTTTTAGGTATAATACACTCGATCATACTTCAGCTAACAATTTTGTACTTTGAAACTCCCTGTAGTTAAAAAAAGAAACTTTTCAGACTTTTCAACCAATTTTCTAAAAAACCATTGTTATATAGTCAAATAAATTGTGACTAGAGTCCATGGAGAAATGTTAAAATGTTAGGCATGTAGATACATCTTTGAAAAAATAATTTTGTGTGTTCAATAACACCACTTCATTATATTTTTGGAAATATACATGCACCAACAAACAAACCTGTACAAAACTACATCCAATTGTCTAATCAGATACTCATGATAATTACATATAGTTGGAAATGTCTGCTTAGAAGGAATTAATAAATACATAACCAAGTAAACTGCATCTGGTAAACACCCATGTTAAGCACACATTATATAGTAGGCAATACAGAAGGATGCACGAAGACGATTTAGGATTCAACAAGTGGTTTGTTATCAAAAGATGGACTGATATGTTATGGTTTAGCTCCTTGACTTGGAGGTTATCTATCTTTTTCTGACATATACACAGATATGACACAAAATGCTGCCAGTATGATATATTAGAAGACAGATATATCATATATGTAGGACATGTCAAGTAAATGTTATCACTTCCTCAAAAAATTATCTTAAAAAAATAAACAAAATAATATTGTAACATAGAATTGATATTTAGGCCTTAAGTTGTGATGATTACAATGTTGACCTAATATAAATGCAGATATTTCAACACACAACTAACATTGTAGTACTTCACATTTTTATGAAGGGCTCCGTTTGTTTCAAGGAAAACATTCTCTAAGAAATATTTGTCAGTCGAACTAGCATACTTTCAGTTGTGGTTGACTAATTGAAAAAATGAGACTCTAAATAATTTCCCCATGTTTGGTGTAATGAAAAATGAAATTCATAAAATAACAAAAGCAAAAACAAATTTATACATGATATTTTTTATTATGGTCAAAAACTAAAATGTTTGTACAAGTGAAATATACATAAAACAGCAAAACAAGAAAATTCATCATAGATCAGTCTTCATGATTAAAGACACAAATCTGTATGTATATATATATATATATATATATATATATATATATATATATTTATATATGAGTCCGGATCCAGTCCGGACTCCCGCGTTTTCTTAAAATACGGACCTTTTTTTTTTTTTTTTTTTTTTTTTTAGAACTAAGAAAAAAAAATTATGGAACTTGAATTTTTACATAATACAGTGTTTTGGATGTGATTTGGATACATATAACAAAACATGTCTGTACATGACATGACACCCAAAACACAAAAACACACCCAAAACAGACATGTTTCTGTATTTGGATACAGTGTTTGGTGTGTTTTGGATGTGTTTTGGGTGTGTCATGTCTGTACATGACTGTACAGACATGTTTTGTTATATGTATCCAAATCACACCCAAAACACTGTATTAAAACAAAAAAACAAACAAACAAACAGGTCCGGATTTTCTCCCGTCCGGGAGTCCGGACTTGATCAAATTTCTTTATATATGTATATATATGCGCGTGTGCACACACGGACAAAAAAAATATACTTTAGAAGTTGAAAAAATTATTAATTCCAGAAACCCATTAGAGAAAATTTTAAATTGTTGAAGGGATGAAGCCATTAAAAGAAGTGTTTTTCTAGATAAAAAGACATGAAGTTTGAAAGAATGATTTAAGATACAAAATATAAAAATTAAAAATTAAAAATTATGATTATAAATCTGCGTGTTTTATGAAAAAAAATATATGAATTTGATTAAGAAATTAAAAGGAGAGAATAAGAAGAACTAAGGATAGAAAAGGGTTACATGTTTGATGAGAGAGAACACAGGCATTTTCCTGAAATATTGAAGGTTTTCCAGTTGACAGGAAAATGAATTACAACTGACCACATTTTTCATGACAGCAAACACCGAAAATAAGGAAAATGTTTCCAAGAAACAAACAAAGCCAAAGATTATTTTCTCCGTTATACTGCTTCATTAATTATATCTTAGGCCTAATTCTGATGATTAGGAACATAAATTTTGTGGTTCTTAACAGATATTATCTGTTTTATTATGCTAATTATAATTATTAGAACTAGACTTAACTATATCACCCAAACATGCTCACTCATCCCAAATGACACTAGCATCTTCCTAAGTTCCCTTATCTGGTCCAATTTGATTTTGGACTCGACACTTTTCTTCCATAACCAGAATTTTGCAAGCTTCTCTCTATTTGAATGTTCATTCAGGCCCACAACTATTTGTAGCCTCAAACTCTCTACATCAAAGCTACATCATATAGTAGCAATAAACAGTACACCAACTTTTTCTTTTTTCTCTTGTTTCTATTTTTTTGGCAGATGCACAAAAAAATTTTAATAAAAAAAGAGGAAATGTGAAACAAAACTAAAACCAAAAGTAATATGTCAATTCAGTTACCGTGCTAGCAAACTGTGCAATAGTAGCCGTACCATAAATCTATCTCCCATGCGCAGATGTCTTGCTATTTCTATTTCTATTTCTATTTCGGTTACATTTCGACATTTCCATTTGACATAATACACAAAAGGCTTTGCTATCTAAAATTTTATGGCTAGAAAAGCCTAGAATGGTATGATATTCTATATATACAATTGTTTAGTTTATATACAAGTTATAGAGTAATATGAAATGCAGGAAGCACTATATAATGTGAAACGTAGCCTAGTCTTGAGTTAGAACTATAAGTAACTATGAGAAAATGTAAACTGACAACTATCAGATTGACATGGATATTAATATCAAGAACCAATGCAACAAGGATACAAAGGAGGATACAGATGTGGATAACTGCTGAAGCCTGAATTACTTCTTACTGCAAAGTCGGGTGATAGAACAAAGTCAAAAACTTAATTCTCATCATTGTGAATTCTTCTAATATTGAGCAGTCTTATCATATAATGACATAATTATGCAAGTATGACAACCAGCTTACCCACGTAACGGAAGAAATGGTCAGTACTTCAAGTTGTAACTTTATAACCCACTTCAAGAAAAAGCCGATGTCCCCCATCAATTTAACGCCAAAAATCAACTTGCTGTAGCTAGTCTGGTCTAACATACTTGCTGCCAAAGTAGAGATCATCCTCGTACATATCAGTTATCACGGGATTCAGAAGGATCATACCTGTCCTCAAATTCATGATGTGAAACTGAGTCTGATCTGTGACTCCTCCTGTCTGTGGTCCTTCTATGTCTAGCTTTATCCTCTGATAGCTGATCAACTCGATCCTGCCGATGACTAGTTCGATCATGTGACCTGCTATAGTTTCTCTCTGTGCTTCGTGAAGAATATTTTCTACACACTTCTGTCTCATCTTGTTGCCAACGAGCACCACCCTGTTGACGTAAGCGACCATTATTTCTTTGTTTTTCTGGGATTCTGGAATAGTACTCTCTGTCATGTTTGTTTCCGTCACTATTCTGATTTTCTATAACATCATGGTGCCTGAGAGAATCTCGTATATATTGCTTAAAATCTTCGGGAGACTCATCCTTAATTCTTGAAGATCTGGTATTTTTATGAGAAAGTAATGGCTTCCTGTCACTAGGTGGGTATTCACTGCTTACTTCAGATGAGTTGTTCACTCCTTTCTCCATCAGATTGTCTGCAGAAATACCATGCACAGGAATTGGTTCAGGAGTAACCTTTCCTGCTTCTTCAGCCTCGTCTAGTGAGCAACCAAACCCACCTGCTGCCTTTATTTCCTCCATGTAATCCTCTATTATATCCCTCATAACCTGTACACAGAAAAGGAAAAAGAGTGAAAAGGAAATAAAAAACAAAAAAAATGAAAGGAATGTGTGTATAAAGATTAATCTTTGCAATGTTTTCGTTTTTCGGAGTCATTATATCATCAAATAATCTCAGCTTCTCTTTGATTGCTCTCAACAAATCATGTGATTTTAAGGGTAATACACTAGTTTGTAGTTGCCATCAAACAAGTGAATATCCCGTTAACTTGATAATTATGCTCTATGCCCTCACGTGACTGTGAACGGGAAAATTCATATATTCTAGAGTAAATCTTTAATATACTATTCCCTCCGTCCCATAATAAACTTCTTAATTTGACTTTCATGGTCAAATTGACCATTTTTAGAATTATTAATAAAAAATATTTATACAGAATTTTCAAATTTAAAACTTACACTAGTAGTAAATTCTCCGTAATTTATTATGATCATAATCACTTGGAGTATATTTTGATTTTCTTAAAGATTTATTAATTTAAAAAATGGTCAATTTGACCATGAAAGTCAAATTAGGACGTTTACTATGGGACAGAGGGAGTATAATTTTTATTATTCAACCTTATATTTGAATAGCTATATTATAGTTTCAATGTCCATCATACTTTTTTCGCAATTCTTGTGTGCCTCGAAAGGCAAAAGAATTACCATTTCTTCTTTTGAGGAAATTGCACGTGAAACAAAATTCAAAAATAATAATAATAATAATATGCAGAAATTAAAGTGATTGTGTCAACTGTCATACAACCAATAGAACTTTGATAATTAAACATATGCAACGTCAAATTTCAAATTTCTTATAACCTGCGTAGTTGTTCTCTTCATTTTCTTGCCACGATATGACATTCTTCGACGCTTGTAATCCCTTTCCTCAGCCAGTAACTCCTCTCTTGATTTCATTATATTGGTTTCCTAACAAAATCAAAATAATGAGATAACAAGAAAATTAATTGAAAATAAAAACTTTTACATGCATAAAGTGCTGCAGTTGTGTAGCCCGTAATAGTGTAGTGAGATAAATGTTAATGAAAGAACAAGTAGGAAATTTTTTGATAGGTTGGGGCCTAATAGGAGAGGATTTTCCCACATTACTTCAAGACAAAAATGGGACAGTCCCCACAAGTAAATTAACACAATTTATGTTGGACAGTAGAAGGAAGGAGGCCTGAGGGGCCGGTTAAGGCTGATTTTGTGCCAAAAAATTAACGAAAATATTAAGCATAGGACATTGTACTAGTGTAGAAGGTATAACCATTGGGCACGAGTTAGTGCGAGAAACAGCACTGTTCTGGGCACTAGAAAGCAGCACTGCGAGCGTTAAGTATGGGATGTCAGTGTTTTTTAGGCATTTTATTTAAGCAATCATGGGTATTCCTCTTAGAGAATTCAAGTAATCTCTGGGTAAACGTCACCCCCCCAAAAAAAAAACAGACTGCACCAGGAAAATCAAAGCATAAGTTTGTGTGGGTACCCCCTTGGAGTTGCCAATGTTTGATCATTTGATCTCTCCCTTATGATAGTAGAGCAAATGTCATTGAGCCAAACCCTTGGGGTTATGTTCTTAGGTGTTAGGTTGAATGATTAAAGTAGTACAGGGCCCAAACTGTTATATAAAGCATACAACTCAAATGCCTCATTCCTCCATAACTTTCAACCATAAATATGAACTTTTATAAGCCAAAGATATTGCTTCTAGCTGTCCAACACCAACTTGGTGTCCAAGCCTACAGAGTACCCGCTCGCATTACAATAATGTTCACTATATACATTAAACTTTCATTTAGTCAACTAAAAAATTTCTTATTAATGGTTGTAAGGTTTCGATTATCAAAACTAAGAAATAAGTTAGTGAAAAAGAAAAGACGAGTAAAGGAAGTTAATATTACCTCTTCCATCTAGGCTCTAGCTTTACTTTTCTACGTTTTTAGAGTTTCCAATACGGATTTTAGTAAGAAATGAAACATATTTAATATGAACTCTTGGAATGTTCTACATCCGCAATATATTTATATTTTAAACTATGTTAATAAATAATAATTGATTACAAATATAATCTACAAACATGTTTTCATCGTGTCTGAAATTTGGTGCCACTCATTCAAAAAAATAGGAGACAAGTAAACCCAGGCAGACAGAATAATTACTAACTCAATCAGGACCAACAGAAAATCGACACCTATAATCCCAATTTCACTTTGAAGTTTCCAATTTACTCCAGGAAAGACATTGCATATAATATATTTAAACAGAAAGAGGCAAATTTTACTTTTTTTCATTTTCTAAAATTTTTGAACTTCACTTTTTGGAATGCTAATGATTTCCCAAAGCCTATAATCCCAATTTCACTTTGAAATTTCAAATTTACCCCAAGAAAGATGGTGCATGCAACAGATTTAAACAGAAAGAGACAAATTTTACTTTTTTCATTTTCTAAAATTTTTCAACTTCATTTTCTGGAATGCTAATGATTTCTAAAAGCTTGAACAAAAAGAATCTAATCTTAGCAATAAAAATACATTTTCCATTTTCTTTCATAGATTATTGAATTAAAACATTCCAATTTCTTAGATAAATCAGAACCTAGCTATTATCTTAACCAGATCAGTAACCATATCACTGAAGAATCAACATTTGATACCAATATCTTTTAATGATTCATAACAAAGTCATTTCACTACAAAATACCTGGTTACGTGCCCGCTGCCAAAGGAGCACATCATGTTCAATTATTGGTCTATAATCCGCACGTTTTTGCCGCTCCTCATTTGCTCTCTTTGATACATATTCATGCTCAGCCATTCTAAAACAAAATAAATTCATAAGACACTTTCCTAGAAACACAACCAGGTGACTTTTTAAACAAACAACTACGAACCAAACAGCTTAATGATTTACAGATGAAGAAAGGCACATCATTAACATTGCTACAACAGACACACAGCACTATTTGATATATAAGAGTTGGCGGATGAAATCACATAAAGCAGTTAGTGCATACCACTATCTAAGAAGTATTACAAACATGAGGTTGCCTTGTCACTGAACAAGGATTCTGACAAACTTTCCAACTAGCTTCAACAAGATTTGAGATGTGCAACCATGCAAATATTTTCTAGATAGTACTGACTAGGAAAGGAAAAAAAATTAATTACATAAAAAAACTTATATTCCTCTCTTGTTCCTGGAATAAATCAACTCACCATCATGTTATATTACAAGGGCAGTAACATGCTAAATCCATGACATCTGCAAAATTCTAACTCACCTACATAATTTGTCAAAAGCTTCTCACATCTCCCTAGTCCTTAATTACCGCTCATCTTAGTTTCATTAAAGAACATAGATTCTGCTATTCTTGGCGGCTGTGATATTGCTTCTTCGCAATTCTAGGATTGGATCTATCATAGATCGATTTAGGATTCAGTTTGTGTCAGGTTTCATGGCTTTGGCACGAGGACGATAAGATGCTTTGGTGGTACACATGTTTTGCTTTCTTTGGTTTAGCTCAAACAGACCTGCCCATATTTTCTTATGATTGTCTATTCCTTTTTATGGGACAGTACGTCCTTTCTGGATTCTTTCTGGGTTGCTGTAATGAGATCTTACACTCTGTTTCTGAGTTTTGAACAAAAAAGAAAAGAATAGAAAACTTAAATTAGAACAAAAAAGAAAAGAATAGAAAATTTGAAATTTTCCTTTGTGTTGTTTCTGAGTTTTTAATAGAAAATTTAAAATTAAGGACATGAGTTGTAATTTAAAATTTATTATATTAAAAGTTGAGAATAATATGGGAATTATAAAAATATTACTTATTCCAAATTTTTTTCCGCCCAAATCAAGCCAATTTTGGACCGAAAACTTTGGCAGAAAAAGTGACCAAGTTTTCTATCCATTTCTTTTCTTTTCCGTTTATTAAAAAACTCATAAACATAAGAATTGGAAAGGAAACTTAAATTTTCCGTCCATTTCTTTTCTTTTCTGTCCATTTTAAAACTCAGAAACAAAGCTTTATAGTGGTATCTATGTCACACATCCATAGCAATTGGAGGCCTACCATCTTTCGAGGGCTTTGTATTTTCCACTATTTGCGTCTTTCTAGACTCCTTGACCTACCACTTGTGTTCTTCTTTCTCTTTCTAATTAATTTTCTTCTTTTATCTATAAAAAAGATAGCTTCAGCTCTGCACCTCCTATCCATAGGTTTCATCTGGTTCACGAGTCAACTGTACAGTGATTTTTTTTTGATAAAACTGTACCGTAAATGTTGATAAAGTGGATGTAATAAAGTCAAAATTCTTTAAAAATGATAATTCCTATCAATAAGAAACCAGTATTGAAACCACCAATGATATCAAATGTACTTCCCATAAATTCTTAAAGCATAAGTGTGTTTCCAGAGCTAAGCTTACATAGGTTAACTCTTAACATTAGTATCAATAATTACTCGCATAACAAGATAAGAGAGTTTCAATGGTTGAGACAAGAGAAGAAATAGCAATTAGCAAGTTTCCACTTCAGTCACCTCAAGGAATGCAGCAAGAAACACAGAATAACAAAGAAACCATCATACCGCTGAGAATTATGAAGCTGTCTCGAGTACCGAATAGCTTTGATTTTTTCTTCAAGCAATGATCGTTCGTGCAATGCAGCCACTGCAGCAGCTACTTGAGAAACAAAAATTTCCCCATCATTGTGTTCATCCCTACTACTTCCAACTGGCTCTTCACAAAACATTAAGGAATTTGTGGCAGAATTCAATATCAACAGCTTAAAAATGTGACTAGCAAATAACTTCCCATTCATTTCACCATACAATATGGAGAGTTGAGTTCCAAACCACATCAGTACTTGACCTAAAACCGGACATTTCAAACTAAATTCACGTATGCCTGTGTTAACTAAACCAGTAGCTTCACTAGTGATTGCTTTTAAACAAAGCCTAAGCAGCAAAAGTATATGATCCCTCACAGATACATCAATCACAACACCGTAACGAGGTGAATTAACAATTACCCATACTGAAATTACATCTATGAGCTCTTTTCTACAAGTACTTGAACAGAGGCATAAAATGGCTCGATGAATGGTATGTGAATAAAGTGTAGGATAATCATTCCATGCCTCTGTTTCTCTCTTCATAGACCATATCTCCGAAGGAAGAAACCTAATTTGACAATCAGTAAACCCCTTTTCAACCTCTCCTATAGAATTAATTAAAATCTCCGGAAGAGTGAGGAACTGGTTGGAAGTACTACTAGTTGTTTCCTTAGGTGGAATAGTAACAACAGCCGGGCAATCTTGGTAGAAGAAATCAGAGGTGGAAAGCAAGGAGATTGTATGGATGGATTGATTTTGATTTTGATTTTGATTTAGGGGAGAGAGGCAAATAGGGGAAGGGGAAGAAGGGCATCGAAGGGAGTGACAAAAGAGGAATTCAGGTGGAATGCGGTGGTGGGGATTAAAGGGGCACTTGGCGGCGGCGGAGCTGACGGAGGGGAAAATAGAAGAGGCAGAGCGAATGGTGGCTTCAGAGAGGTGGATGAGGTTTTTGAGGGTCGATAATGCAATAGGAAGATCAGGAGGATTTGGTGGTGGAGGGACAGAACTGGTGGCGGTGGAAAAGGGAGGGTGGTAATGGTGGTGGTGCGGAGAGTAGAAATTAGGATTGGGATTAGGGTTTGGGGTAGGAATTGTAAAAGAAAATGGATTTGGAAATGGAAATGGAGGTGGAGGTGGAGGACTCATGGGGAAATTTGAGTTAAACAATCAAAGAAACCCTGCATATATCAAAATTAAATTGGGGGCGAGAGGCAGAGGCAGTGAGAGGCTCATCATCCATCCTATTCTAAAAGCAAAATCAACAACATCAATGACGAATAATAATATGTTGATTACTAAGCAAAACAAATAATAATATGTTGAACATTCATAATTCTTTCCTTATCAATGTCCCTACTTTGTAATATTATAATATTGGGTTTCAATTTTTTTACTATATGCCCAACATGTTTTTTATATTAATTTTTTAAATAATAAAAATTAAAAATTAAAAATTAAAAATTCCAATAATCAAAACATGTTTTGTTGGTTATAACTATTTGACCGTTGCATTTGCTTCATGCGTTACAGTATTTTGACTCCTTTATTCTAGAAAATAAAATCTATAGGGATTAAAATAGGGAGTTAAATAAAGATAAAAAAATTGTTGGTGTTGAATAATGATTTGTTGATATATTCTTCAAAATTAGGGATAAAGAATTTATTGGAGAACCTGTTGTGAATGCTCTATCTTGTTCCAATTTAAAATTATCTGACTCCGATTCGATTTGACCCGTTGGAGTTATAATAAATTTGTTTAAGCTCGGCCAAAATAAAATGACGAACTTTAGACATTTTTTGTCAAGCTCATATGTAAGACCCCAACTTTTATGAATAAAGATTAAATTTTCTCGAAATATATATTATGGTGTGGATATGATATAATGTTATAGTTGTGGATAATATTTATAAATTTTGCAAAGTAAGCAAGTTGTTATAAAATATTTGTTTGGTCGGGGAATATTCAGACGATTTGGAGTGTCAGGATAATTCTCTAAATTAACCTCACTTTCACTCCACAATTTACAATAATTAAGACAATGAAGAAGTAAGGATCGATCCCACGAGAGTAAAGTTGTTTTAGAATTATTCTACTATTTTAATGAGAAAATAAAGATGGGGGTTTTGAAAATTATTTTAAACTAAGAGAACAAGAATTAACGATAAAATTAACCAAATATGTAAAACTTGATTCTGCGATTCGGTTTCACCAAGTCTGACAATCAATTAATCAAGTAATTATTATTTTTCCTTCAATGAAATTATTAGCCCTAGATAACAATAAGCTCTGCTATCCGAAATTCTCTTTAGATTATCACCGTATGAAACAAGCTCTCCACCGATTCTAACTAGCATATAACCTAGAATAAACTCTAGATTTAATATGATAGAAGCATTAAGAAATAGAAAATTAGGCTAATCCAAGCAACAAACACATAAGCTCGATTTATTTAACTTGTTTTCTAATAATCTTAGCAATAAACAAAATTTGTCCACAATTATTATTACCAAGTTGCTATTGTGATGAAGAGAGATATCAATTACACGTAATACCAATCTTAATCTAGATATGATAATGATCAAATTAACTCAATTGGCCATATTAAATTAATTAGATCAATTAGCATGCAATCAATGAAAACAGATTATCGGAAGAAATTTCACACAAGAAGGAATAAATAATAATACTCAATTAATTAATTACTTGTAACAAGGATTCACCTCCCTTTAGAATCTAATAAAAAGAACTAGCATGACATGCTCTTGAGCCTTCACTCCAATAGAGGATACTTGAATGTTGAATATTGAATGAATAAAACCTTGACCTCATCCTCTATTTATAGTGCTAGACAAAGTCCTAAATCCTATAGGATGTAGAAATCCAAATCCTAAAAGGATTTACAAATCATAACTAGTTTCCATAAAGAAATAAATTCAATTTGAAATAAATCTTAGTCTAAAGGAAATCCTAAAGCTAATAGAAATATCAATCCAATTCCATGTAGAAGTCTACCAAAATCAGATTTAGAAACTTTCCAAAATCCAAGATTTCTTGATTTTTCCCGCTCAAATTTGCTGGGGTGAATTTTCATTTCCTGCTGCGACGTCCTTTGGTAAAACGAGCATAACTTTTGATCTAGGAGGAGTTACGGGGCCTGCTACCTATCAAAACGAAGATATCGACGAGATCTACAACTTTCATTCTTTAAGAATTGACAGAATCGCTCTGCATCAAGGTCGAAATCGGCCTCCAAGTGACTGCTGTGTAAATTACAACTTCCAAACTTTGAGGTTCAACGTTCGTTTAGTAAAAATATCATAACTTTTTCATATGAACTCCGATTGGGACGATTCAAGATGTTCCGGAAAGCTAAAGAAGAGCTCTACAATAAAATTCAAGTCCCAAGCTAAGAACATGCATTCAACTTAATGCTAAAAAATTCGCAATTTTCTCTTTTCCTCATTTCACCTCCAATTCTTCCTGAAATCATTAAATACCTTAATAAGCTCATATACCCATGAAACATGCAATAAAACTAAATATAATGGAATCAAAATAAATGAATAATATGCACTCATCAACGACACAATCATTGGTGGACCCCACAACGGAAGTATTGTCGTAGTTATAAAACGACAGAATTATCTTTTTATAAAAATAACGGCGAAAGTTTTACCGTTAAACTGTTGAACTACCCGGTGGTAATAAGATGCGATGTCTGGCATGGTTGCATAGTAGCAATACGGTATTAATTATTGATGCTTACGTAAGAAGTCACTCATTTATACTCAATTATTGCTACAAAAGTAATTGTTGCATCATATCTCTCATATTATTGATTCAATTATTGTCACAAAGATTATCATCTGCATAATATATGTTATATTATTAAATTAATAATTAAGACGACAAAGTTATTCATATTATTATTTGCAATATTGACAATGTCTAGAAGTTCGCCGAGGAGAGGTTTGGTCACCTAATTGCGCTAAATAAGGAGAAATCTTTATCGGAAAGCCCCTCTTTCTTGGGAACGACACAGTTGTTAAATATTGTGAGTTATAATATTAATGATGAATGTTATTAAAAATCAAATTTGAGTTCGGAGTTGAATTTGGAGACGCAGACGTGATATTTGAGTCCGGAACGATGAAATTAATAGAAGTAGACTATAAACACAAAATTTATCGGGGTTGACTTTTTGGTCAAAAAAGTCAACAGTTGATTTTTTTTAGAAAAAGTCAAACTTCGAAATTTCAAAAATGAAATTTTTGAGAAAAATATTTTCATTGTGTTGAGATTGTTAGTGTTAGTGGAAATCTACATTTATTTCGATAGTAATTGATGTCTGGAAGTTATATTGATCAATCGAGTAATTAATCGAGTAAATGAGCAATTAATTGCTATTAATTCACATGCTATTAACTATTTGTTCACATGTGTGTACTATTAATTCACATTCATATACTATTAGGGGAGGTGGTGCAAAATTGATAATACTTGTATGACTAAATTAAAAATGGAGGTATAGATGGAGGTACTATACTGTAATTCGTATTTTTCACATGATTATAACTATTGATTCACATTATTGAACTATTGATTCACATTATTTACTATTAGGAGAGGTGGTGCAAGTTTGATAATACTTGCGGGACTAAATTAAAAATGAAAGAAAAGTTGAAGGTATTGTACTGTAAGATTTTGAGCCCCAAAACGTGCAATTATCGAAACTATATTTTGCTATAAATAGAAGCTCATTCTTCCTTCATTTCTCACCAATTCACTAAAGCTATAGAGCAATTATTATAGAGAAAAATTATAGAGAGAAAGAAGAAGAGAAGTCTGCTACCTCACTATTCCAGTATCCAGTCTTCTTTTGAGCTAAGGGATATTATTATTATAGTAAGGGGTATTATTTCTTTCGTATTCACGAAGAGAGCTTCTATTATTCCATTCTTTATTATTATGTTGGAATAACCTGTCTATGTAAAGTACCACATACATGGTGAAATTCTTGTGTTATTCCATTCTTTATTATTCTGTTGGAATATCACATATGCATGCGTATTACACGCATGACACAGTTCCATTATTTATTATTCTCATTGGAATAACTTTTCTGCATGGCCTATCGTATCGCTCGGTGAATTCTCGTTGTTATTCCACTCTTTATTATTCTCATTAGAATTTTACGTCTGCATTTGGATTCGCATGACTGTTTCCATTCTTTATTATTCATTTGGAATATCCTCATGCATATGAATTACGCATGACCCGGTTCCATTCTTTATTATTCTATTGGAATAACCTGTCTGTGCGGTCTATCGCATGCATGGTGAATTCTTCTGTTATTCCATTCTTTATTATTCTGTCGGAATAACCTGTCTATGTGGATTACCGCATGCATGGTGAATGATCCTTAGTATTCATTTCTTATTAAATTGTGGAAATAACCTGTCTATGTGAATTACCGCATGGCGGGCGAAAATTCATTTGCAGTTTCATAATTTTTTTTTTGACCCTCAAAAATTCTGGAAAAATTTAAAATGATAATTTGATGAGTTTCCTATATTGTGTCCAAAGATGGTAATTTTTGGATGTATAGATTAAGAGTTATGGATTTTATGGGAAAAGACTATTTTAAAAATAAACCCTTATAACTCCTTGTGGTTAACTCCAAAATTGGTGAAATTTTTATTGGGATTACATGTATATAACAGGAGTATACCCTGTAAATTTTGGAATTTTTGGGTAAAAGTACAATTTATAATAAATGTCTAAATATTCGGCAGTTTTGGCCATATGAAAAATAGTAAATGAATTTTAAAAATTTTGAGAAAAATATATGTTCAATATGGGACTATATTCTGTTAAATCTCAGAAAAGAAATATTTCTGGGACTGATTTAGTATTTTTCATGAAAATGAACTATTAATGAGTAAATAAATTAAATATGTTATGTGAAGTAACAAAATTAGAAAATAGGATTTTATAGCTTGGGAATCCTATATAGGGTATATGCAGATTTTTGATGAGGGATTTAATCATTGGTGATAAAATCTTATGAGTATGGCATTTTTGAATGATTAAAGGCATTATTTGGTAAAGTGTAAACAATTAAAATAAATTGTTTATAAGTTTAAGAAGTGATTAAAATATTGTTATAATATTAATAATATTAGATTATGAGTTTATTAAGTGATTGATAATATTTGGATAAATTTAAAGTCTTTAATATTTATCCTTGTTTTCATTTGATTAATGCTTATATCATTGTCATCATCTTCATGCTTATATTATGATGAAAATCATCTTTGGCTTACGTGCAAAGATGGACTGTTAATCATTGGTTTTACAGTTGAATATCTTTGGCTTACGTGCAAAGATGGACTGTTGATTATTGGTTTTACAGTTGTATATCTTTGGCTTACGTGCAAAGATGAACTATTGATTGATGAGTATCTTTGGCTTATGTGCATAGATGAACTATTTATTGGTATGATTATGACCATGGATCATTCGGTATAATCATAACCCGTAATGTTATAGATGATGTAGTAAAATTCTTCATTGGCCCGTAGTGCATTGATGGACAGTTATTGGTATGATTATAACCAGGGATTATTCGGTATAATCATGACCATTGATGATTACATGAATATCCTCGCCGTAGTGGTGGATGATTCGATGATGTGGATTATTTATTAAAATTTGAGTCTTAGCGATAAAATATTGATTATACACTTTTAATTCGTAAAAGATAGTAGATATCATGCTCTACTTGACTCTTCTAAAATACAGTTGTATGTAGGAGTGAGCAAAAAACGGATATAACCGAATTACCGAACCGAACCGAAATAATTTAACCGAAATTCTCTGATAATTCGGTTATTTTCAATAGTTCGGTTATACCCGAATTTTGTTACGGTTTTGTTAGTTTATGCAATTATTATTTTTGGGTTATTCTATTAACCTAATAACCGAACAAATCTTTACTCTACTAGTCTACTTAAAATAATAATATGAATCGAATGACGAGAGCCCATCAATTTTCACTATATTGCCTAAACACGAGAGACCATTCTCATTACTAAGTCTGAAGTCCGAACTCTAAAGTGAGAAGTCATAACTCTAAATCTCATTCTCATTCTCTCAAATTCCCAAACACGTATTACCACGATCTACACAGAGGCCGATCTCAAACCTCAATTTTCAATCTCTCATCTCAAATCAAGATCTCGAACTCTCAATCTCCTTGGCCGAAAGTGCCGACGGCACGCCAGCTTCCCTCGACCCTCATCGCCTTCGGTGGCTCTTCATCCAGTCATCACCTCGGCGGCCAGACGCTTCCTCGAATTTCTATCAAACCCTCATCGCCTCAAATTTTGAAAGTAAGTTTTATGAGAATTTGGGCGAGAACGCCACTCTCTTTCTTTGATCCTTTGGGCTTTGAGACTCGTTTATTTTCAATATTGGAATAGCTTTTAAATTCAGTAAGAGGGAGGCTTTGAGAAACTCAAAGAATATATGTGCAAAAATCAAATCACCGTTATGTAAATTGTTAGAAGCTTTAACTCATCATTGTGATTTTTTTTGCTTTGTGTGAATATCGTAATATAGTCGGCTTGGTTGTTTTAATGCCATAAAATTTGGATCAAAATGGCTAAAGATATATGTCTTTGTAGGTATGTATATAAACCGCACACTACCTATTTGATTAAATGATCAAGAAGGGGCTGTTTTGATGTCAAAGCATATTAACTATGAATTTAAGTCCAAATTCGGTTATTACCCGAAATACCGAATTTACAATTCGGTAATTCGGTTATTACCAAAATTTGGTTATTAGTTCGGATATTGAAAATAGGAATATTTTGGTTTTCGGTTATAACAAGATAGCTTTATTCTTGTTCTTTTATATAACCGAATGATCAGGTCCTAGTTGTATTCTTTTTGCCTGTAGTGCAAAGAATAAATTATTAATGAATATCTTTGGCCGGAAGTCCAAAGATGAATTTATTAGTATGATTATGGCAGGAATTGTGATTTGGTATAACCATGATTTTTGATGTTTCAGGTGAAGATAGGTGATGAAAATTATCTTCGTCCAGGGTGCGAAGAGGAATTTAGAATCACAATTATGATTAAGAGTTATTCATACGATTGTGGACAAGAATTGTTGATTGATGTTACAGGGATAAAACATTATTGGTGGACTTTTAACATGGAGAATATAATAGACCTGATGATCTATTTAACTCTTCTAATGGATTACTCGTTTCGCTTTAACTGTGGTTGAAAAGTTTTATCATCTACCATATGTTCTAAATCTCTGATTTATTACTGACGAAGGCTATTGATAATTTAATTATCTTTAGTCATGATATTCTTTACTGGGCTATTTGTGCTCACCCTTTGCTTCACAATTCCTTTCAAGTAATAAGAGTGTAGGCAATTGACGGGGATATGAGAGAAATAGTGTGATGGTCCGAGACTCTGTCAAGTTTCTCAATACATTATAAAACGGCATGACATGCAACAAATAATTGTATTGAGGACCTAAGATGTGTGTAATAAATATTTTATCGTCACTTAATAATTGATTTTGACGAAACAACAATAGGGGTGATGAGAACCAGACTTTGAAAGCGCCAAAAGTGCACTTCATTAGAATGAATATGATAGTAATCTTCTCGTTCTTCTTTGGGGTCTTAAAATATTTGCTGATGTATTTTATATGACATTGTAACAATTTGAGTTTGGATATTGTCTCTGAGTTAATATTGTATTAAAACTCACAACTTATCTCATGTCAGACTCACTTGCATTTACGCTTTAACAAATAGATATAAATGAAGTTTGTATTTGATTTTTATAGAGTGATATCTGGCGACTCAGAATGGGTCGTGTGGACCTATTTTGGGGGCGTCATGTAAAATCCCAAATTTTACGAATAAAGATTTAAATTTCTTGATTTTTTTTTGAATATTATGGTGTGGATTTAATATAATGTTATAGTTGTGGGTAATATTTATAAATTTTGCAAAGTATGCAAGTTGTTATATTATTCGATTGGTCAAGAAATATTCGTTTTAACATGGAATATTCGTACGACGGCACAATCATTGGTGGACCCCACAACAGAATTATTGTCGGATTGAAAAAATGACAAAAATATTTTATTGAAAATAACGGCGGAAGTTTTATCATTAATACTTTGAACTACTCGGTAGTAAAAGTACTGAATAATGCCGTGGTTGCATAGTAGCACACGGTATTGATTATTGATGCTTACGTGAGAAGTCACTCAATTTTGTTTAATTATTGCTATAGTAGTTGCTGCATAGTATCTCACGTTATTTGATTCAATTATTGTTGATTGTTATATATATATATATATATTATATATATATATAAGTTTTGTTTTATTAGTATTATTAATGTAATAAAATAGAAAAGCTTTTTATATAAAACAGAATACTTTTATAAAGTTATTCTATAAATAGAATATATTATATTCTATTATGCATAGTGTTTTGCATAGTAAAATCTTTTATATAAAATAGAATACTTTTATAAAGTTATTCTATAAATAGAATATATTATATTTTATTATGCATAGTGTTGCATAGTGCTTGCATAGTGTTTTTGCATAGTAAAATCTTTTTATATATAAAATAATACTTTTTATAAAGTTATTCGTTTTATTAGATTATAAATAGAATATATTATATTTTATTTAAAAGATTTTGCTTTAAATCTGTAATCGTCCAGATTAAAAGTAAATCAATCTGGACCGCTCATGAATTAGTTACTATCTAATCCATTCTTCTATAAATAAAGCTCATTCCTTCATTATTTCTTACGAATTCAATTGAAACTCTCAGAGAGAGAAACTATAGAGAGAAAGAAGAAAAGTATTCTGCTACTTCACTACTTACATATCCGCTTTCTTACATAAGGTAAGGGTATTATTTCTTTCGTATTCATGAAGAGAACTTCATTATTCCATTATTTATTATTCTGTTGGAATAACTCAGTATACGCTATGATCTACCCTATACTTGGTGAAATTCTTACATTTATTCCATTCTTTATTATTCATTTGGAATATCCTGTCACGTGCATTTACGCCGGACTGGTTCCGTCTTTATTATTCTGGCTGAAATATCCATGCATGCATTTTATTACCGGACTCGTTCCGTTATTTATTATTCGTGGAATAACTTTGCTCATCACAAAGTACCGCATGCATGGTGATTTTTGTTGTTATTCCATTCTTTATTATTCTCATTGGAACATCCTCGCTTGTCTGTAATTTACCGACCTAGTTTCGTTATTTATTATTCTCGCTGGAATAACTCGCTTTCATGCCAAGTACCACATGCATGGTGATTTACATTATTATTTCATTCTTTATTATTACATTTGAATATCCCACCGGTGCGATACACGCTTTGACCGGTTCCGTTATTTATTATTCCTTGGAATAACTTTTTATATGTGAAGTACTGCATGTGCATGGTGATTTCTTTTGTTATTCCATTCTTTATTATACTCGGTTGGTTAAAGTTTTGACTTCTATACTCCATGAAATTAGTGGAATATCCTTGATATTTGCGCTTCATCCAAAGATCTTTTCATGGAAATATTCTTCCGAGCATTCTTGAATTTTACTCTACAAAGAAGTATCATGTTGACAATTTAGACGTTATTAGTTCTGAATAATTTAATTCTTGAACTTGTTTTATTGAATTCTTATATCATTGTCATCATCCTCATGTTTATATTTTGTTGAAAGTCATCTGTGGCTCAGAAGTGCATAGATGGACTTGGTATGATTATGACCGAGGAATTATTCTAAGTATAATCATGGTAGTAATATTACAAATGATGTGGAAAAAGTCATCATTGGCCCGTAGTGCATTGATGGACGCTTTTGGTATGATTATGGCTATGTATTCTCTTCAAACGAGGAACAAAGATGAATTGTTTTATGGCATGATCGGATCGTTGATGAAAACACGATTATCTTTGGCCCGTAGTGCATGGATAATTCGTGGGTCGTGATACTAAATAATATCCTCGGCTTCAGTAGTGCGGGGATGATTTGATGATGTGGATTATTTATTGTTTGAATCTCAAATATAAAAGTGATGAAAAACTTTTTAAATCATAAAAGATAGTAGATTTTATTCTCTACTTGACTCTTTTAATGGATTGCTTGTTCACTATGATTAAACTTGATGTCTATTGTATTTTATCGGTTTAATATTGTTGAAGACCGATGATAATTTATTCTCGCATTATCTTAGTCATAATATTTCTTCTCGGGCTAGTTGAGCTCACCCTTTCCTTCACTGTTCTCTTCAGGAAATGAGAATATAGCTGGGATGAGTCGGGGAACGGTTTGACAGTCCAGATGATAGTATTAGTAGTCCTCACTATTCTGTTAAATAGTGTGACAATAAATGTAATGAGGACTTATTCGGAGAGTGGATATTGTCTAGAAAATAATATTTGTATTTAAACTCACAACTTTCTTGTTGTATATTAAAGATTGTATTTGTATTCTGTACCATGTATTTGGTGACTCAGAATAGGTGATGTATACCTATTTTGGGGCGCGTCTACGTCGCGTAAATTGAATCAAAATCCACAAACGGATGATTTTACTGGCTATAATCAAATTTCATCCAAGAAATGGGGTCCACAAACATGAAAACATGTTTTAAATATTTTAGTAACAAAAATACTCTTCCTCCTCATATACTCATATATCTCACATTCATTATAAAATATCACCATTATTATATTATTATAATATAATAATATATTTAAATGAATTATTTTATCGTAAAAAAGATAAAATATTTATTTTCAACAATTGTCACATTAAAATTTTCTCCATCTATATCCACATAAAATGAATATTTTCCTCATCATATAAATCAATAATTAATTATTCACAAATAATATTACGTAATCACAATATTGACAACCAGAAGCGCCTCACGAAAAATTTGGGGCTTTCCAATAAGGATTTCTCCTTCTTCGCCAAGCAATTAGGTGACTAAACCTCTCCTTAGATGTAACTTTCTAGACATTGCTAATAATGTTATCTAATAATATTATTCAAATAATATGAATTATTGTCTCATAATGGAAAATATCGTAGTAGTGACAATTATTGAAACAACAATAATATAAAATATCAACGTAGCAATTATTGAATCAATAAAATAAAATATTGAACACTAATTACTATAACAATTATTGAGTAGTGCCTTCTTACGTAAGAATCAATAATTGGTGCAATACTATGTACATTTCTTATTATTTTAACCACCGAAGTATTTCAACAAGATAATTGCAGTAACAACTACTGTCAAGTTATTTATAAACAACTTATACTTGTCGCTTTTCTTCATCCAATCGGGGCCCATACAAAGGTCTTGTGGTTGCATTTAATATTCCCACAAAGTTAAAAATATTCCAAGACCAAACAAATATTCTCCGACAATAATGAATATTTTATAACCATTTGCTTATTTGAAATATTTGCGCATTTTACCCATAACTAACCACATTAATCAAATCAACCCTTACTATTTCAAAATAATAAATAGAGGAAATTCAATTTCATTTATAATAAGTTGGGGTCTTACACCTTGTGTCCTAGATTTCAAAGGAAGTTGGGATAAGTACTTGTCATTGGTGGAATTCTCCTACAACAACAATTATCAAGCAAGTATAGGCATGGCTCCATTCGAGACGTTGTATGGACGAAAGTGTCGTTCTCCAATATGTTGAGATAAGGTGGGTGAAACAACGTTGTTGGGACCAGAATTGGTACGTATGACTACAGAAAAGATCCAAACGATTCGACAACGTATACAAACGGTACAAGATCGACAAAAGAGTTATGTGGATCTTCATCGAAAGGACATGAAATTTAATATTGGAGATCATGTATTGTTACGTATTGCTCCATGGAAGGTAGTTACAAGATTTGGGAAGAGAGGAAAACTCAATTCACTATTTTTTGGTCCATTTGAGATTCTTGACCGAATAGAAAATGTGGCCTATAGACTCGCATTACCTTCGAGCATGTCTCGTGTTCATAATATTTTTCACATATCTATGCTTCGTAAATATTTGAAAGACCCAAACCAAATTATTGCGTTAGAACCAGACGAGATAACCGAAGATTTAACGTACGAGGAGGTATCTGTCAAGATCTTGGATAGGAAAGAGAATGTCCTACGAACAAAGGTTATACCACAAGTTAAGGTTTTGTGGAGGAACATGCTATTGAAGAAATGACATGGGAGTTGGAATCAGAAATGAAAGCGAGGTATCCTCACCTTTTCAAAACACAGGGTACGTACGTCAATTTTGAGGATGAAATTTTATAAGGAGGGGAGGTTGTAAGACCCCAACTTTTTATAAATAAAATTGAATTTCCTTTATTCATTATCTTGAAATAATAAGGAATTAATTTGATATAATACTTTGGTTATGGGTGAAATGTGCAAATTTTACAAAATAAGCAAATAGTTATAAAATATTCATTTTTGCTTGGAATATTCGTTTCAGTGGAATATTCTTACTATCGGGAATATTCGTGATGCGACGCAGCCTATTCGTGGGGCCCCATAACGAAAAACAAATGGATGAAGAAAATGATAAGTTTGAGTTTTTATAAATAACGATTTAGTTATTACCAATAACACCGTTGGATTACACGGTGGTTAAAATACGATGAATACGCATGGTTGCACAAGATGAAGACATGGTATTGCACAGTATTTTTGAATTATTGATTCTTACGTAAGAAGGCATTACTCAATAATTGTTACAGTAATTACTGTTCAATATTTTATTTTATTGACTCAATAATTGATATGTTGATATTTTATATTATTTTTGTTTCAATAATTGTCATTGCAAAATATTTCCCATTATCAGATCAACAATTCATATTATTTGAATAATATTATTAGATAGCATTATTGTCAATGTCTAAGAAAGTTCTGTCTAGAAAAGAGGTTTGGCCACCTAATTGTGCGTCGGTAAGGAGAAATCCTTATCGAAAAGTCTCCTCTTTCTTGGGAACGACCTGGTTGTTATAATTGTAATTCTATAATATTATTTGTTAATAATTAATTATTAATATATATGATAAGGAAATATTTATTTTATGTGGATATAAATGAAGGATAGGGAAATATTTATTTTATGTGATTATAAATAAAGGAATTAATGCTGGAGTGTTTTATCAGTATTTTGTCGGAATAAAGGTATTAAAAATCGTCCGTATGTGGATTGCAGGCATTTTTCGTTTGGAATTTGGAAAAACTTAAATCTATAAAGTTGTAGAGAATTTGATTTCCTATGGAATGGACATAAAATTCGTATTTTCTGATAAAAGGACTATTTATTATGAATTATTGAAGTTTTTGATTATTGTTTAAATGGTAAACATTTTGGAAATTTTTAGAATGGGTGGACCCTACTTTTGGTTGATGAGAAATGTGTTGAATCTTTATTTCAAAAGTGGTGGGCATGAATAGTAACAAGTAAAGCCATCAGGTAGCAGGTTAGTCTGCTTTGGCGTTCTAGCATTTTCCTATAAATATGGTGCTTAGTTAGAATTGAAAATCACACCAGAATCATAAGCTTTCTCTCTCTATATTATCGAGCGTATTTTATGAGTATTTAGATACTTTGAGTGTTGCTATTCAGTGCAAGTTTTCTTCAGCATTATATCCGATATTCCAGTCAGAAGTGCTAATATTTTGAGGTAAGGGATGTTATTTTCTTCGTAAATGATATTATTTCTTTCAATATCATTATGCTAAAATATTGGTATGAATTTTATTGTGGAATTTCTACCTTTTTGTGTCGGGGTTACTATTCACATATATAACACTATTCACAAATACGACACTATTCACTTTTCTCTTCTTTGTCCTAGATGTCTATTATGGTTACTATCTTTGACTGTATCCATGTTTTGATCTTCATTCTTGAATTTTACTCCACTATGGTTTATTATGGAGTATTTTTAAACTTGGATTATCTAAAGTACGAATCTCTAATCTTTGTCCTTTTATCTCACTGGATTCATTCTTTAAAATATTTTTCATCATCTTCAGTCCTTAATGGTGATACTTGATGAATATATTTGGCCTGTAGTGCAAAGATGAATGATTACCTGATGAATATCTTTGGCCCGTAGTGCAAAGATGAATATTTGATTCAAGATGTATATTGATTGATGATTACAGGGATAAAATATTGATGACGGACTTTTAAATTCATTGATGATAGTATATTTCATTCTCTACTAAACTCTTTTAATGAATTGTTATTTCCACTGCGAATATTGATCTAAAACTTGTTGTCCATTATATTTTATTTGATTTGTTGAAGACTAACGATAATTTGTTGTTTATTATATTAGTCATAATATTCTTTATTGGGCTAGTTGAGCTCACACTTTTCCTTTTTGTTCCATTTTTCTTCTCTGAAAGTGAGAATTTAGCAGGAACTAGCCGGGGTATGGAGTGATGGTTCAAGATAGTTGTTTTAGCAGTCCTCACTATTATGTAAAATAATGCATCAATAATTGTAATGAGAACTTTATCTGAGTGTGGATATTGTCTAGAAGACAATATTTGTATTTAAACTCACAGTTTATGTGTTGTCGTATTTTGCACGACAATTGTATTAATGAAGTTGTAGTTGTTTCTGTACCATGTATTTGGCGACTTAGAATGGGTGATGTATACCTATTTTGGGGGCATCACACCTACATTCATCATCATTTAAACCCAATTAATGTGTCGTATTTAGGTAACCGAGAAAAGCTGAAAATTCGGTTATTTCAAAGACTTTTCCCCCAAAAAACAACTACCACTTTTCAGATCTTATTTTTCAAACGCAACTAAGAACCCTTTGCAACCTTTTCCTTTTCTCTGCAATTCCTTACATCCAAAAAATTACCACCAATTCTCCTATGGTTGCTCAAAACATTCCAAGTTTTGACGTCCCAATCACCACTACTGAAAACACCACAAATGTGTATATGGTTGCTTCCATTCCCATGACTGTAGTTCATCCACCACCGGCACTGCCATTACCACTAACTTCCCCATAATTACTACCACCACATCCACTGCCCCCCAAGCTACAGTCCTCTCTCAGGCTGAGCTGGATATACAAAAAATGATGAGAAAATACTTGAATAAAGAAACTTTTACCCACATTAATACTGAATCCACAATCAACCCCAAAATAGGTATACATCACCCATCTTGAGTCGCCAAAAAATACACTACTGATAACTTCATTTATATAACTGCCGTACAAAATACGACGACATGCATACTGTGAGTTTAAATACAAATATATATACCAACTCTGACTCATGTCACAATTGCACCTTACATAAAGGTATAAATAATAACCTGCTTTTAGAAATTAAAATCTTTGGGAAGTGCTCAAGGAAACCTTCGTACATGGGAGGCCATGCGTCTAGGTTATGATAGATATCATATGTCCACAGAATTATCCTTAGTTGACCCAATAGACCCCAAAGAAAAATGAGAAGATTACTATCATGTTTCTTCCAATGGTGAGTCTTCTCTTCACATATAATTATCTCCACCGTCTTCTGCAATTGAGAACTATATTTCAAATAAACTCCAAGATCATATAGGTAGTGCTCGTAGATATACTCAACAAGTGGATGTGCACAACCCTGTCTTATGATAACACGAGGTTGTATGTCATTAGATATTTTGTATGATAGTGGCAAAACACCCTTCCAAAGTTGGGTTCACCTCACCCTATTCGGTTCACCAAAATTAAATATCAAATGGCGTATACAATACGACACATTTATCTAAAGTTCTCAATAAAATTATTTTCATACTATTTAGGGAGAACCTCAATGCAATATATAGACCACCGCTCTATTCTCCTATTATCCCCGCCACCCAAATTTACACTCTTATTACCCGAAAGGAATTGTGAAACAAAAGGGTGAGCACAAATAGCCCAAAGAAAGAATATATCGCTGACTAAAGATAATTAAATTATCAATAGCCTTCACAAGAATAAATCGTAGATTTAGAACATATGGTAAATGATAAAACTTTTCAACCATAGTTGCAATGAACGAGCAATCCATTAGAAGAGTCAAATAGACCATAAAGTCTATTATTTTCTCCACGTTAAAAGTCCACCAACAATGTTTTATCCCTGTAACATCAATCAACAGTTCCTTTCCACAATCATATGAATAACTCATAATCATAATTGTGATTCTAAATTCCTCTTCGCACCCAGGACGAAGATAATTTTCATCACCTATCTTTACTTGAAACATCAAAGATCATGGTTATACCAAATCATAGTTCCTGTTTATAATCATACTTAATAAATTCATCTTTGCACTACGGGCCAAAGATATTCATTATCATTTCATCTTTGCACTACAGGCCGAAGACATACAACTGTTTTTTTAAAAGAGTCAAGTAGAGCATGATATCTATTATCTTCTACGAATTTAAAAGTTTATTATAATTATTTTATCGCTGAGACTCAACTTAATAAATAATCCACATCATCGAATCACCCCTGCACTGCGGCCAAGGATATTCGTTAATATCACATCCATGAATTATCCATGCACTACAGGCCAAGGATATTCATTATTATCACATCCATGAATTAATATATCATTGCTGAGACTCAACTCAATAATTAATCCACATCATCGAATCATCCCTGCACTACAGGCCAAGGATATTCATTAGTATTACGACCATGAATTATCTATGCACTACGCCCAAAGATAATCGTGTTTTCATCAACTATCATGATCATACCATAAAACAATTCATCATTGCACCTTTGGTCAAGAGAATCCATGGCCATAATCATACCAAAAACTGCCCATCAATGCACACTACGGGCTAAATGAGGACTTTTACCACATCATTTGTAACATTACTACCATGATTATACCGAATAATCCCTGGTCATAATCATACCAAGTCCATCTATGCACTACAGGCCACATATGACTTTCATCATAATATAAGCATGAGGATAATGACAATGATATAAAGAATCAATCAAATGAGATAAAAGATAAATATTAAACATTTATAATACAATTTATCCAAATGCTCAATAATAACCAAATGTTATCAATCACTTAATAATCTCATAATCTAATATCATTAATATTATAACAATATTTTAATCATTTCTTAAACTTATAAACAATTTATTTTAATTGTTTACACTTTACTAATTAATACATTTAATCATCCTAAAATGCCAAACTCATAAGATTTCATCATCAATAACCAAAACTCTCATCACAAATCAGTATATACCTTATATAGGATTTCCAAGCCATAAAATTCTATTTTCCAATTTTGTTACTTCACATAACATATTTAATTCATTTATTCATAACTAGTTCATTTTCATGAAAAATACCAAATCAAATCCCAAAAATATTTTTTTCCGGGATTTAGCGTAATATAGTCTCATATTAAACATATATTTTTCTCAATTTTTAAAATTCATTTACTATTTTTCATATGGCCAAAATCGCCTTAATATTTAGACATTTTTATAAATCATATTTTGTCCAAAAATTTCAAATTTATACTAATATATCGCTATATACATGTACTCCCAATAAAAATTTCACCAATTTTGGAGTTAACCACAAGGAGTTATAAGGGTTTACTTTTAAAATAGTTTTTTCCCATAAAATTCATAACTCTTAATCTATACATCCAAAATCGCCATTTTTGGACACAATATAGAAAACTCATCAAATTATCATTTCAAATTTTTTCGAATTTTTTGAGGGTCAAAAATTATGAAAACTGCAAATGGATTTTAGCTCACGCCATGCGCAGAATCCACGTAGATGCATCATTTCAATGTAATAATAAAGAATGGAATAATGAAGAATTCACCATGCATGCGATAGATCAGAATGAAAGTTTATTCCCAATGTAATAAAAAAAAATGGAACTGTGTCATGCCAGAATCCGCATGCATGTGATTCCAATGTAAATAATAAAGAATGGAACCAGTCATGCGTAATCCGCATGAGATAGATGTTCCAATGTAATAATAAAGAATGGAATAACAATGTAATTCACCGTATACGAGATGAGATCAAGATGACAAAGTTAATCCAATGTAATAATAAAGAATGGAATAATGTAAGAATTTCACTATATATGCGGATTCACATATACAAGTTATTCCAACATAATAATAAAGAATGGAATAACAAAGAATTTCACCATGTATGCGTGTATTAGATGTATAAAAAGTTATTCCAACATAATAATAAAGAATAATATAACAACTCTTCACGTAGTATTTGAAAGAAAATAATTCTCTTACATGAATACGAAAGAAATAATACCCCTTACCTTAAAAAGAAGAGTATTCCGACTGGTAGGGCGAGGATATTCTTGAAGAAAACTTATACTGTTTTCTACGCTCAAAGCTTCTTAAAACTCTAAAGAAATACGCTCAAGATTATAGAAGAAGAATTCTTTGAATTTCCGATGTGTTTTCAATTCTAACTAAGTATCCTATTTATAAGAGAATGGAAAGGACACTATGCAATAAATATAATATATTCTATTTATAATATATATTTATATATATATTTATATATTTTATTTAAATCTAATAAAACAAATAACTTTATAAAAGTATTCTATTTTATATAAAAAGATTTTACTATGCAAACACTATGCAAACACTATACAAACACTATATAAATAAAATATAATATATTCTATTTATAATCTAATAAAACAAATCATTTTATAAAAGTATTCTGCTTTTATATAAAAAGATTTTACTATGCAAATACTATGTAAACACTACGCACTATGCAAATACTATGCATAATAAAATATATTATATTCTATTTATAATCAAATAAAATAAAACTTTATAAAAAGTATTCTGTTTTATATAAAAAGTTTTCTGTTTTATTACATTTATAATAATAATAAAACAAAATTCATCATCATTATTATAATTCAGACTATTAATCGACCAAAATCGTTCTCGTGAAAAAGGGGGCTTTCCAATAAGGATTTCTCCTATCATGCAAGCAATTAGTGACCAAACCTCTCCTCGGTAGAACTTCTGATCGCTCGTGAATAACTTTGTCATCTCAATTATTTATTTAATAATATATAAAATATAGACAATAATTGAATCAAATAACGTGAGATACTATGCAACAATTATCAGAAGAATAATTGAACAAAACCGAGTGACTTCTCACGTAAGCATTAATAATCAATACTGTGTGCTACTATGCAACCACATGCCAGACATCGTACTTTTTACTACCGGATAGTTCAACAAGATAATCTGTGAAAACTTTCGCCTTTATTTTCATAAAATATTTTTCGCTTTTCTCATTCCGATAAAAATTCCGCTAGGGGGTCCACCAATGATTGTGCATTGCATTTAATATTCCCCGTTAAAATGAATATTCCCCACCAATCTAATATAATACAACAACTTGCATACTTTATAAAATTTATAAATACTACCCACAACTATAACATTATCCCAAATCCACACCATAATATTAAAAAATATTTTAGAAAATTAAATCTTTATTCAAAAAATTTGGGGTTTTACATCGTCACCCTTTTAGGATTTATCAGAGTCGTCCCATCCAAACTGGTGTCGAACTCCTATATAATATCGTCTCGTTCATTGCCCTCTGTCATGAACTAGGTGTTTCCCCCACCATCAACCTTTTCTTTTCATTACTCTCCATGAGTCGATCCAGGGAATCCGGATTTCGACAAATAAACAAACAACAAGGTCGAGTGTTTGAGAATTGATTCTTGATGAAAACCCCTTCAAGCAACAAGGGATGACATGCTCAGTGGTTCTTTATTCGAGGCCCTGATACTATCAAATTCCTGTCTGGGCCGAAGCTTCCCGACCGAAGTTAGCTATCGGGGAATTATCATGGAGTCGACTCGAAGAAATAGTAAAAACTATCTGAAGAATACCAACTAAATAATGGAACCCCAAGCTCTTGAACAACTAGTCTTGGTTGTATAACCATAAATTTAAGTCCCAAACTAACCAGTTAAATCTTAATGGTTTAAATTTCCCTTCTGACTCAGTTTTTTACTTCTCATAATGTTTTTTTATCAAGCCGACTCCAACAGTTCATATTAGCCAACTTCTTATACCAAAACCAACATCCTATAAGAAACAATCACCGAAGCCCCAATTTCAGTTTAGCCTATTTCGGTTGTCCCAATAAGCCCCCTCAATTATCCCAACACCAACCTTTATAGAAATAAGTCCTCTAGACATGCCACTTTTCG
Organism: Panax ginseng; assembly: GCA_020205605.1. Classification (NCBI taxonomy): domain Eukaryota; kingdom Viridiplantae; phylum Streptophyta; class Magnoliopsida; order Apiales; family Araliaceae; genus Panax; species Panax ginseng. The sequence continues at coordinate 82,429,356 of CM035139.1, read as the reverse complement.
ATAGAACCACCCTTCTCTGAGTGAAAAGAAGACGTTCAAAATCCACAACCGAAACAACGAAAATAATTCCTTCGGGACCATCCAGTTCCCAACCCAAAGTCACTCCTTCTGCCAAATCCCCAATAATCATCCTTGACCCAACAAAAACTAATGAGACAATTAAAACCCAAAACATAACAAGAAAAGAGTATGAAGACATCCCTCCAGCAAAAAAACTTCGTAAAGAACCATCACCCAAACACCAATCTCCCCCTCGATCACCCCAATGAACTGAACCCTCCACCAGCTAAATCCGTGAGGCTTGGTCAAGAATGACGTTGTGGCCAATCGACCCCGAAGAATACCCTCATGAGCTCTTTGAGAACTTCATTCTTCATGTTGATGAAAGAAGATTTAAAGACGTGAGTCTCAAAGAACTCATTTATGTTGGCATCACGCATCAATACCGGGTAAGAATTTCCCCCCCATTCTTCAATAGAAACCCTCCATATTCTTTGCTTATAGTCAGCTGCAGTCTCCGCCCAAATCCTACGTTGGCTCCAGCATACTGACGAAAGGGAAAAAGAACTGGAAGTCGAGGTTCAACACTTAAAGGACAAGTTCGAACGCTCAAAAAGTTAGAAACAGGCTGCAAGCTACTATGGCTGGCTACGAAAAAGAAAGGAGCATACATACAAACACTGCTTTCTACTATCGTGAGCTAGAAGGCGAGTTGAAGACCAAAAAGTTGAAGGTTTTTGAAGGAGAATAACGCCGAAAGGTTCTCTTAACCGATTGTAAGGAAAGGAAAAAGGAAAATGAAGACCTTAAGAACTACAATCAGGCTATGCTTGGCCAGGTCCAAAAGATGCATAATGACGCCAAGTGTGACACCCCCAAAATAGGTCCAATCCATCCAACCTATTCTGAGTCGCCAAATACATGGTACAAAAAACAACTACAACTTTATTACTACAATTGTCGTGTAAAATACAACAACACATATGTTGTGAGTTTTGATACAAATATATACCAACTGTGACTCTCATCCCAACCTTGGATAGCATGTCACAATGACACCTTACATAAAGGTACAATCAATAACTGTTTTAGAAATTAAAATCTTTGGGAAGTGCTCAAGGTTACCTTCGTACATGGGAGGCCATGCATCTAGGTTATGATAGATATCATATGTCCACAGAATTATCCATGGTTGACCCAATAGACCCCAAAGAAAAATGAGAAGATTACTATCATGTTCTTTCCAATGGTGAGTCTTCTCCTGACATATAACTATCTCCACTGTCTGCAATTGAAAATTATATTTCAACCAAACTCCAAAATTATATAGGTAGTGCTCGTAGATATACTCAGCAAGTGGATGTGCACAACCCTGTCTTATGATAACACGAGGTTGTATGTCATTAGACATCTTGTATGATAGTGGCAAAACACCCTTCCAAAATTGGGTTCGCCTCACCCTATTTGATTCACCAAATATTACTATAAAATGACGTATAAAATACAACACACTTATCTAAAGTTCTTAATAAAATTATTTCCATACTATTTAGGGAGAACCTCAACAACTATAGACATTCTATTCCCCTATTATTCCCGTTCGACCCAGCTACACTCTTATTACCTGAAAGGAATTGTGAAGCAAAAGGGTGAGCACAAATAGCCCAGTAAAGAATATCATGACTAAAGATAATTAAATTATCAATAGCCTTCGTCAGTAATAAATCAGAGATTTAGAACATATGGTAGATGATAAAACTTTTCAACCATAGTTACAGCGAAATGAGCAATCCATTAGAAGAGTCAAATAGACCATAAAGTCTATTATTTTCTCCATGTTAAAAGTCCACCAACAATGTTTTATTCCTGTAACATCAATCAACAATTCCTATCCACAATCATGTGAATAACTCATAATCATATTTGTGGTTCTAAATTCCTCTTCTCATCCAGGACGAAGATAATTTTCATCACATGTCTTTACCTGAAACATCAAAGATCATGGATATACCAAATCACAGATCCTGTTTATAATCATACTAATAAGTTCATCTTTGTACTACGGGCCAAAGATATTCATTAACAGTTCATCTTTGCACTACATGCCAAAGATATTCAACAACAGGTCATCTTTGCAGTACGGGGCCAAAGATATTCAACAACAGGTCATCTTTGCATTACATGCCAAAGATATCAATCAATAGTTCTTCTTTGCACTACAGGCCAAAGGCATACAACTGTAAAACCAATAAACAACAGTCCATTTATGCACTACGGGCCAAAGATGACTTTCATCACAATATAAACATGAGGATCATGACAAGGATATAAAGAATCAATCACATGAGATAAATGATAAATTTTTAAAGACTAACAATTTAATTTATCTAGAATTCAATAATATCCAAATTGTCAACATGATACTGCTTTGTGGAGTAACATTTAAGAATAATATTATATCAAAAATGATTTGAACAGAAAATAATATTTCAACAAATATTTAACGAAGATAATAACATTATTCATTATATTATAAACTCCATTTAATATTATTCATTATATAATAACATTAAATTTATTTACTAATATTATTAATCATTAAATAATATTTTAAATCAATGATTTCATAACACCTTGATCCAAATGTTATAAATCACTTAATAATCTCATAATCTAATATTATTAATATTACCACAATATTTTAATCATTTCTTAAACTTATTAATAATTTATTTTAATTGTTTACAATTTACTAATTAATGCATTTAATCATCCTAAAATATCAAACTCAGAAGATTTCATCACCAATAAGCAAAACTCTCATCAAAAATCTGCATACCTTATATAGGATTCTCAAGCCATAAAATCCTATTTTCTAATTTTCTTACTTCACATAACATATTTAATTCATTTATTCATAACTAGTCCATTTTCATGGAAAATACCAAATCAGTCCCATAAAATTTTCTTTTCTGGGATTTAGTAGAATATAGTCTCATATTGAACATATATTTTTCTTGAAATTTTTAAAATTCATTTACTATTTTTCATATGGCCAAAACTGCCGAATATTTAGACATTTATCATAAACTGTACTTTTGTCCAAAAATTCTGAAATTTACAGAGTATACTGCTGTTATATACATGTACTCCTAATAAATATTTCACCAATTTTGGAGTTAACTACAAGGAGTTATAAGGGTTTACTTTTAAAATAGTCTTTTCCCATAAAATTCATAACTTCTAATCTATACATCCAAAAATCGCCATTTTTGGACACAATTTAGAAAACTCATCAAATTATCATTTCAAATTTTTCCAGAATTTTTGAGGGTCGAAAAAATTACAAAACTGAAAAACATAATAACCCTTACAATCCCTTACCTCAAAAGAGTAGTATTTCTGACTGGAATATCGGATGTAAAGTCGAAGGAAACTTGCACTGAATAGCAACTCTCAAAGTTTCTAAATACTCACAAAAATATGCTCGATAATATAGAGAGAGAAAACTTATGTTTCTGGTGTGATTTTTAATTCTAACCTAAGCACCTATTTATAGGAAAATGCTAGAACGCCAAAGGAGACTAAATTAATAAAATATTAATAAAAAGTTTTCTACGCACACTCTTTAAAAAAATTTCAGCCACCACAAGTGGGGCCCACCAAAGATCAGCCACATTCCCCAACAACCAAAAGTGGGTCCCACCTTCTAGAAATCTCCACCCAAAATTATTTATAAAGCTAATTTCCGAATCAGTCACCTCTTAAAATTCATAACAAATCATACGTTAATTTTTAACGGTTCAAAATTTGTGAACATATACTCAACTTATATATGTATAACATATTCAAAAATCACAACGATCCAACGGTCAGATTAAAAATTATAACTCACGTAATATATCTCAAGAACACTGATTTTTTGAATTATGAGTCCTTCGTACCAGTTTCATTTAAACAGTCACCACAAAAAATTCACAATGATTTTTTGGGTGATTCCTATTTCTAAGGTTAGCTTACTTCTAGGGCTTTCTTTTGATATATGGCTCATCTCCTAACTCATTATACACAAAGAGTTATGGATTTTACAAAATCAAGTAATGAACTAATTTTTCTGAAAATACCATATTTTGTTCTTCTTTTGATTTTTAGATTTCTCTCATTTGATTCATGCACCGTGAATTTAGTGTAAAAATATCACCATTATTATATTATTATATTATCACATTATACATTTATAATGTAATATAATAATATATTTGAATGGATTATTTTATTAGAAAAGATAAAATATCAATTTTCAACAATTGTCACTTTTTTAAGAATTCCTCCATTCCGACAAAATATAAAACACCTCAACATTAATTCATCATTTATATTCACATAAAATAAATATTTCCTTATCATATAAATCAATAATTATTCACAAATAATATTACAGAATCACAATAATGACAACCAAGGTTGTTCCTGTGAAAGAGGGGCTTTCAATAAGGATTTCTCCTTATTGGCGCAATTAGGTGACCAAACCTCTCCTTAATGTAACTTTCTAGACATTGCCAATAATGCTATCTAATAATATTATCCAAATAATATGAATTATTGATCCGATAATGGGAAATATTGTGCGTGACAATTATTATTGAAACAATAATATAGAATATCAATGAAGCAATTATTGAATCAATAAAATAAAGTATTGAATAATGAATTACAGAATAATTATTGAGTAAACTTTCTTACGTGTAAGAATCAATAATCCAAAAATATTTGTGCAATACTGCAGTCTACATCGCGCAATACTATGTATTCTCGTATTTTTTAACCACCACGTATTCCAACAAAGGTTAATTCAGAATAACTACAATCAGTTATTTATAAAAACTCAAACTTGTCATTTTCTTCATTCGACAGCTTATTCATTATGGGGCCCACAAATGGTCGCGCCATCGTATTTAATATTCCCAATAAACAAGAATATTCTACGACCAAACGAATATTCCCTGACAGCAATGAGTATTTTATAACCACTTGCTTATTTTGAAAATTTTTATATATAACCCTTAACATTAACTTTTTATCAATTTAATCATTTACTGAATAATAATCATAAGAAAAATTAAATACTTTTATTTCATAAAATTCGGGGTCTTACACCAAGAGAATGATCAGCATCCATAACGCCTTGGAAAATGAGTTCGCCAACTACAAGGCCCTTTGTCTTCCTCTGATCGAAGCAGCTAAACACCAGATTTGTCAAGAGTATAGGAAGTCTCCCGAACTGTCAAAAGAAGTCATGTAATAGTTCAGTGACGGCTACCAAAGTGCTCGAGATAAAGACAAAGAGATAATGCAAACTTCTGGCCTCAATCCTTCTATCTTGGACTCCTCTGAGGACGAGGCCGAAACTTGAGGTGGAAATTCTACTTCAATAAATATTTGTAATAATTTTCCAATGTAATTATCTTTCTGATGTACAAATATTTTAACGATCAATGAATATATAAATTTTTGAACAAAAACTGAATATTTGTTTTATTGATAACTTAGAAAAATGTTACAGAATCATAATAAAAAAGTACTTAACATGCATTATTGATAATACTTCCTAAGCCTCCCGGCATGCCATGTATTTTTTTATTTATGTTCCATCCATTGCTAGAAGCCGATAAGTTCCTGAATTTGGCACTTTAATAACCTCATAGGGTCCATCCCAATTGGGCATTAGCTTCTTGAGGTTTTAGGATGACGAATACTCCACCTCTTAAAGAACTAGATCTCAAACTTCAAATGTCCTCAGTTTTACCCCTTGTTATAATGCTTGGTCGTTCTCCTCTGGTAGACTGCTAGTCTTACCAAGTACGATTCCCGAACCTCCTCCAATAAATCAAGATTGAGGCGTAGGCCTTCATCATTATAAAAATCCTTAAACCGAATAACCTGAAGTGAAGGAGACCCAATTTCGATCGGGACAAGGGCCTCAGTTCCATAGGCCAACCTGAACGGTGAATCGCCTGTTGTTGTCCTAGGAGTAGTTCGATATGCCCACAAAATACTGATCAACTCCTCGGGCCACCTTCCTTTGGCTTCATCTAGCCATCTTTTAATTCCAATTAATGGGGTCCAATTGGTGGCCTCCACCTGCCCATTAGATTGAGGATGAGCAACTGAAGTCTTTCGATGCTGGATTTCCAGATCCCTTAGAAAATTTTTGAATTTAGACCCCACGAACTGTCTGCCATTATTCGATAATATTGTCATTGGAATTCCGAACCAAAAAATAACAAACTCCTTCAGAAACTTCAAACACTCATGTTCTGTGATCGACTTAAGGGGTTTATCCTCCACCCACTTGGTCATATAATCGATAGCCACGACCACAAAGTCGACTTGACCTTTTGGCTTCAGTAATGGACCCAAGATGTCGATTCCCCACACTGCAAATGGGATTGGGGACAAAACCGAGTACAATTCTTCGGGCAGATGATGCGTAATAGAACTATTTAATTGACATTTAGGACATTTCTGTACATATTCCTTTGCATCCTGGAAGATTATTGGCTAGTAATATCCCTGTCAAAACACCTTGTACGCCAATGCCTTTGCTCCCATATGATCCCTACATATGCCTTTGTGAACCTCCTGAAGTGTGAGCTTCAGACGGTACCAAACACTTCAGCAAAGGGGAAGAGAATGCTCGTCAATATAGATCCCCATTGATAAGTATGAAGTTCGAGCTCTTATACTTAATTTTCTTCGCTAGTATCTGATTCAAAGGTAACACGCCATCTTCCAAATAATCCAAGGTGTTAGCAAACAGTCTGATCATTCAACTACTAATATTTCTAACCTCTAAACACTCGGGAGCATTAAGAACCTCTAAATAGACTGACCCACTGAAGAGCTTGCATCCGTCGTGCCTAGTTTGGCCAAAGCATCAACAAAAGTGTTGTTCGACCTATCGACTCCCTGAAAAGTATAGAAACTGAAGTAGTGGAACCGATTCCTGACTTCGATAAGTTACTTCATCATCCTTGCCCCCCGAGCCTCGTATTCCCCTAAAATTTGTTTGACCACTAGCTACGAGTCATTGAAGATCACCAACCTCTGAACCTCAAGACTTTTTGCTAAAAGTAAACCCGCCAAAATTACCTCATATTCAGCTTCATTATTTGTCGCTTTAAATCCGAAGCGAATGGCCTGCTATACCTTAAACCCCTCATGACTGGTTAGTATTACCCCTACACTGCTAAAATCCAAGCACGCCGATCCATCCACATATAAAGTTTATAAAGCCTGAACTGGTTGATTATCCGAGAATGAGCCCACCATTTTTGGCCTATCAGCCAAGTCCGGTTCAGAAAAGGAACACCCGACCACAAAGGTGACCAAAGCCTGACCTTTAATCGTCGTCCGAGGATGGTACTCCAAAATAAACTGAGTTAATTCCATTGTCCAAGTTGTAAATTACCTCGATATGTCTGGTTTATTTAAAATCTTCTTCAAAGGGTGATCTGTATACACCATGATCAGCCGACCCTAAAAGTAATGCCGAAGCTTCCTGTTTGCTATTATTAGAGCATACACAAATTTCTCCAAGTTTGGATACCTGGTTTCTGTATCTCTAAGAGCATGATTGATGTAGTAGACCAAAAATTGCTTTCCTCCCATCTCCCAAACCAAGATCGCTCCTACAGCCAACGAACTAGCCACCAAATATAAGTATAGAGGATCCGCAGGCATCGATTTCACCAATAGAGGTGTCGAAGACGTATATTATTTGATTCCTTGAAAAACATCATCACAATCTGAAGTCCACTGAAAAGTTTTTTCATTCTTCGGCCCCTTCAATGTGTTGAAAAAAGGTAGACCCCTTTCTGCTGATTTGGACATGAACCTCCTCAATGCCGCAATCTGACCTATCAAACGCTGAATATCCTTAAACGATTGGGGGGATTTCATAACTAGAATAACCCTTATTTTCTCTGCACTAGCTTTTATTCCCCTCTTACTAACCAGATAACCCAAAAACTTCCTCAAACCGAGGCCAAAAGTGCACTTCGTTGGGTTCAACCTGATGCTATAATGTCGAACGGTTTGGAATCAATCCTCCAAGTCATCCATATATTCCTGAACTGACATATTTTTGATAATTATGTTGTCTACATATACCTCAATGCTCCGGCCCAGCTGCTTCTGAAACAGAACCATACTCACCAACCACTCGGGATAATCTATCTCAAATATGAAATCGGCCGCTTATAACTTGGCTACCTCATCATCTATAATCTTCTGTCTCTTTGGGGCAAAGATTTTCCTCTTCTATCGAACTGGTTTCTTGGTAGGATATACGTTCAACTTATATACAACAATGGATTTATCAATTCCTGGCATATCACTGGAAACCCAAACAAAAATATCTATGTACACCCGAAGCGGATCGATCAGTCCTATCTGAAAAGGCTCCTGTATCCCTGTGTCAATCTTGACTATTTTGTCTTTCTTCCCCGGGACCAACTTAATATCCTCTGTCTCTTCAGCCAGCAGGACAAGGGGTTTCGTACTTCCTTCGGTGAACGGTTCCACTTTGATTTCCATAGCCTGCCTCTACTTGCTGACCCCAACCCCAAAAGATATCAATGAATTTCGGTAACACCTTCTAGCCATATCCAAGTCACCCTTGACCTTACTAACCCCATTCAGCGTAGGGAATTTCAACTTAAAGTGGGGAATTGAGGTTACTACCTGTAATGTTGTCTGGCCTAGAATGGTGTTATACGATGAATCCACATGTACCACAAAAAATCTGATATTTATTTCCACCTGTTGAGGAGTCGTCCCAAAGATAACTAGCAACTCGATCATCCTTGCTACCCGAACCAGATTGTTACTGAACCCGTATAGTGGAGGTTTTTGCCCGAAATCCATCTTTTTGCCATTCAAATCCAGCCTTTGATATGTATAGGTGTACAATATGTTAACCGAAGAACCGTTGTCGATTATGATCTGTGTCAACGCCGGGAAATTTAAACTCGCTTTTTCCTCTGTTATTTGTTTACTTTGTGTTTACCATTTTGAAGAATTTTGCTTTGAGGCTTTTGTAAAGGGTTAAATTTTTAGGAAATAAGACCGACATAAATGTCGACGACTTGAAAAGATTGATTTTAATAATTAGGCCGAATTAGACAAATTCGCCAGTTGGTATAGTTTTCAATGGATGTACCAACTCATCCGGATTTTTGAGGTTTTCATAATATGGCCCAATATGTGACTCCGTAAAATTGGTCTGGAACCAAAGATTCATAGAGTTTGGAGGCTTACTTAAGTGAGGAGAAGGTGTTAGGCACCCCTGACTTATGTGAAAACACAGTTACTGTGACGCCCCTAAAATAGGTCAAAGCCACCCAACCTATTCTAAGTCGCCAAATACATGGTACAGAAATAACTACAACATCATTATTACAATTGTCGTGCAAAATACGACAACACATATATTATGAGTTTAAATATAAATATTGTCTTCTAGACAATATCCACACTCAAATAAAGTCCTCATCATAAATTATTGATACACTATTTTATAAAATAGTGAGGACTACTAAAACAACTATCTTGAACAATCACTCCACACCCAGACTAGTTCCCGCTATATTCTGGCCTCTTGAGAAGAAAAATGGAACAAAAAGGAAAAGGGTGAGCTCAACTAGCCCAGTAAAGAATATTATGACTAAGATAATGTATAACAAATTATCCTTAGTCTTCAACAGGGAAAAATCTGATAGAATACAATAGACAAGAAGTTTTAGATCAACAAATGCAGCGGAAACAATAATTCATTAGAAGAGTTAAGTAGAGAATAAAATCTACTATCATCTATGAATTTAAAAGTCCATCATCGATATTTTATCCCTGTAACATCAATCAATATACATCTTGAATCAAATATTCATCTTTGCACTATGGGCCAAAGATATTCATTTGTATCACTAGTTAGTCATGTTCATCTCAACACCTGTCCATCTTTGCACTACGGGCCAAAGATATTCATCAGAAAATCATTCATCTTTGCACTACAGGCCAAAGATATTCAGTTATATCATCATTTAGGACTGAGGATGATAAAAAATATTTTAAAGAAAATGAATCGAGTGAGACAAAAGAACAAAGAAAATAACGGCGGAAGTGTTACCGTTAATGTAAGACCCCAACTTATTATAAATGAAATTTAATTTCCTCTATTTATTATTTTGAAATAGTAAGGGTTGATTTGATTAATGTGGTTAGTTATGGGTAAAATGCCCAAATATTTTAAATAAGCAAGTGGTTGTAAAATATTCATTGTTGTTGGGGAATATTCGTTTGGTCGTGGAATATTCTTGCTGTCGGGGAATATGCGTACGACGACGCAACCTTGTGTGGGCCCCATAACGAAAAGAGATTGGATAAAGAAAACGACAAGTATAAGTTGTTTATAATTAACGGCGTAGTTATTACAGATATAATCTTTGTTAAAATACTCGGCGGTTAAAACACAAGAAAGATCACTCAGATTGCACCAATTATTGATTCTTACGTAAGAAGACACTACTCAATAATTGTTACAGTAATTACTTTTCAATATTTTATTTTATTGATTCAATAATTGCTACGTTGATATTTTATATTATTGTTGTTTCAATAATTGTCACTACACAGTATTTTTCATTATCAGATCAATAATTTATATTATTTGAATAATATTATTAGATAACATTATTGGCAATGTCTAGAAAGTTCTGTATAAGGAGAGGTTTGGTCACCTAATTGCAAGCCACCAAGGAGAAATCCTTATTGGAAAGCCCCTCTTCCTGAAAACTACCGTTGTCGATGATTGTGATTCGTAATATTATTTATGAATAATTAATTATTGATTATTATGATAAGGAAAATATTCATTTTGTGTGGATATAGATGGAGAAAATTTTAAAGTGACAATTGTTGAAAAATTGATATTTTATCTTTTCTGATAAAATAATTCATTTAAATATATTATTATATTTTAATAATATAATAATGGTGATATTTTATAATGAATGTGTGATATATGAATAAATGAGGAGGAAGAGTATTTTTTGGTACAAAATTGTTTAAAACATGTTAAACATGTTTGTGGTCCCATTTCTTGACTGAAATTTGATTATAGCCTGTAAAATCGTTCGTTTGTGGATTTTGGTCAATTTCTGCTTGGAATTTGGAAAATCTTAAACTTACAAAGTTGTAGAGAATGAAATTTCATAGGGAAAGTATATAAGATTTGAATTTTTCTGATAAAAGGGCTATTTATTATGAATTATTGAAGTTCCGAAGTTCCAGAATAATTTATTTTTAAAAGTTTTAATTGTTTTATTTAAGAAAAATGTTTTTGTTATGATTAGTGGGTTGTTAAACATGTTAAAATCTGAATTCAAAGGTTGGCGTAGAAAATTATAATAAAATTATTATTTTATTAAATTTTCTGCTTTGGTGTTCTAAGCATTTTCCTATAAATAGGGTGCTTAGGTTAGAATTGAAAATCACACTAGAAACTAAAATCTTCTCTCTCTATATTATCGAGCGTATTCTTGTGAGTATTTTGATACTTTGAGTGTTATTATACGGTGCAAGTTCCCTTCAGCACTATATCCAGTATTCCAGTTAGAAGTACTGTCTTTTCGAGGTAAGGGATGTTATTTTTTTTTAAAATGATATTATTTCTTCTAATATCATTATGCCAAAATATTGGTAAGATTTTTCTTGTGAAATTCTTGTCTTTTAGTGTCGGGATTTCTATTCACGTATACGGCACTATTCACGTATACGACACTATTCACAAATACGACACTATTCAAAGAAAAATTAAATTTTTATTTTTTGTCCAAAATATCTATTATGAATACTAGCTTTGATTGTATCCATGTTTTGATTATTCTTGAATTTTACTTCACTATGATTATTTATGAAGTATTTTTGAATTTGGACTGTTTAAAGTACGAATCCTTATTATTTGTTCTTTTGTTTCAATTGAATTCGCTTCCTTTAAAATATTTTTTCATCATCCTCACCCTAAATGATGATATTATCAATATCTTTGGCACAGTAGTGCAAAAAGATGGTTGATTTTCTTATGAATATCTTTGGCCCGTAGTGCAAAGATGTACAGGTGTTGAGATGAACATGACCAACTGATGAATATCTTTGGCCTGTAGTGCAAATATGAATATTTGTTTCAAGATGTATATTGATTGATGTTATAGGGATAAAATATTGATGATGGACTTTTAAATTCATAGATAATAGTAGATTTCATTCTCTACGTAACTCTTCTATGAATTATTATTTCCGCTGCGAATATTGATCTGAAACTTGTTGTCTATTATATTCTATCAGATTTTTCCCTGTTGAAAACTAACGATAATTTGTTCTATTTTATCTTTAGTCATAATATTCTTTACTTGGGTAGTTGAGCTCACCCTTTTCCTTTTTATTCCATTTTTCTTCTCAGGAGGCACGAATGTAGCGAGTACTAGTCGGGGTATGGAATGAAGGTTCTAGAAAGTTGTTTTAGTAGTCCTCACTATTTTGTAAAATAGTGTATCAATAATTGTAATGAGGGATTATTTGAGTGTTGATATTATCTAGAAAACAATATTTGTTTTTAAACTCATAGTTTATGTGTTGTCGTATTTTGCACGACAATTGTATTAATAAAGTTGTAGTTGTTTCGTACTCATGTATTTGGCACTCGTAATGGGTGTTGTATACCTATTTTGGGGCGTCACAATTAATATCGTAGCTTAGGATATGATCTCTGGCGAGATCGGGGAATAGAACTAGAAGGGGAGAGACGAGTAAATCCTTCCCTAGTGTGTCGTACCTAAGCTTATTTGTTGGTTGGTCAGAATATAGGGATATTATGTGATATGTTAATTTTTTCAATTAACCCTTGTTAACAGTGGAGTAAATGAGACCGTGGAGACACCTTTACCTATCAATTAAGAAAACGTGCAACAGGCCGGCAATGTTCCTCCTGTAAACAACACCACTGATTAGACGATGAACGATGGAATGTTTAGAAGCTTTTTGCAGTTCATGCAAAATCAGACGAGGGAGACTCGTGTACAAAATACAGGTGGAAATGGTAACAACGCACGGTTTGTCACAGCCAAGCAGTTCAAAGAGTTGGGACCACCAGAATTCTGGGGAAAGCCGGATTCGATTAAAGCAGATACGTGGGTCAAGCAAATTACCAAGATATTTGATGTCTTGGGATGCACGGAGGAACAAAAGGTTCCATTCATCACCTTTATGTTCCGTAATGAGGCAGATTACTGGTGGGAATCTGTGAAGCGTACCCATCCAGCCGCACTTAGCATGTCTTAGGAGACGTTTCAGAAACTATTCAATGACAAGTACTTTCCTGAAAGTATTCGTCATATGAAGGAAGTATAGTTTATTAAATTGGAACAAAACAACATGACGGTGTCCCAGTACTAGGTGAAGTTTGCAGAGTTATCCAGGTTTGCACCTCATTTGGTGGAGAATGAGGAACGTATGACGCGGATGTTTCTGAGAGGTTTGAAACCCGACATACGTCAATATCTCATTTCTCATAAATTTTCTCTCTATTCAGATGTTGTCAACAGGGCTTAATTATTAGAGCGAGATAACGAGTACGTTCAATCGAGGGACCACAACGAGGATCATACTGGTGACAGCAGTCATCAGAATAATGATAACCAATGGAGAAAGAAAAATACGGACAAAGGCGGTAACCACTCTGGTGGTAATCATGGCCATGAAAATAGAAGAAGCGAGTCGGGGGGAGATTTTAAAAAGAGGAGATTCAATAATGACATTGCAAAGACGTCAGCACCAGCAGCAACTGGTTCTAAGGGAGGAGAACGACCACCGGTCGTATGCTATAAATGCGAGAAAGAGGGACATATCAGCCTAAACTTCCCACAACAGTTCAAGGTATGTTATAATTGTGGAAAGGAAGGACATATCACTCGAGATTGTGCAAGAGCGAAACCAAGTCCAATGGGATGGTGACTCAAAAGGTCATCCCAGAAAAAGTCAAAAGTCAATCGGTTCCTCGAAAGAGCGTTTTTCAATTGGCCGGGTCAAAATGCGAGGAACCCAAACGAGGTGATCACGGGTAAGCTAATCATAAATTCTTGCGAAGTTTATACCTTACTAGATACCTAGGTGCTACCCATTCATTTATCTCTCCCGCTTGTGCTCAACGCTTAAACTTAACTCGGAGAAATTAGACTTTGACTTATATCTGGAGAGACTCAGTTAGGAAAACTTTATTACATCCACTTTGCTTATAAATCTTGTTTGATCCAAGTTGGCACCATAACATTACCCGTTGACCTTATCTCTTTAAAGATACTTGATTTTGATGTGATTTTAGGGATTGATTGGTTAACTACTCATCATGCCAAAATTAATTATTTTCGTAAGGTTGTTAGTTTTCATATTCTGAACCAACCTGTTGTACGAATTCAAACAACTAAACCACTAAAATCAATCACTGTCATATCAAGTCATAAAGCTATTTGTTTATTGAAAAATAGATGTCAAGCTTTCTTAGCCCATGTTATGGGTTTGAATAAAGACACGTCAAATTTGAATAATATTCCTGTTGTTAGTAAATTTCCTGACGTATTTCCTGAAGAACTTCCCGGTCTACCCCCAAAACGTGAAGTTGAATTCTTTATTGACCTTGAACCTGGTACAAAGCCCATTTCTAAAACCCCATATCGAATGGCTCCTATTGAACTTCAGGAGTTAAAGGTCCAACTACAGGAGTTGTTGGACATCGATTTTATTCGATCCCAGTACATCTCCTTGGGGTGCTCTGCTTTATTTGTAAAGAAGAAAGACGGGAGTATGCGACTTTATATTGACTATCGAGAATTGAACCATGTCACCATCAAGAATAGGTATCCGCTACCTCGCATTGATGACCTGTTTGATCAATTGCAAGGAGCACAATTCTTTTCAAAGATCGATCTTCGTTCTGGATATCATCAGTTAAAGATTAGAACCGAGGATATTCCAAAGATTGCCTTCAGAACTCGATACGGGCATTATGAATTCTTAGTCATATCTTTTGGATTGACTAATGCTCCTGCGACTTTCATGGATATGATGAACCAAGTATTCAAGGAATATTTGGATCAATTCGTTGTGGTCTTTATTGATGACATCCTCATATATTCCAAAAGTCGTGAAGATCATGAGCACCATTTGAAGCTGGTACTCCAAAGGCTTCGTGAAAACAAGCTGTATGCCAAGTTGAATAAATGCGAGTTCTGTCTTGAGGAAGTAGCATTCCTTGGGCACGTAGTGTCAAAACATGGAGTATCTGTTGACCCAGTGAGGATTGAAGCAATACAAAGTTGGGAGCAACCGAAGACTAGAACAAAGTACGTAGCTCGGGCTTAAATTTGGTTATTATCGGAGATTCGTGGAAGGTTTTCTCTAATCGCCATCTGCTAACTCATTGACTTCGGAAGGATACAAAATTCGTATAGAGCGAGGAATGCGAGAAGGGTTTTCAAGAGCTCAAGAGGAGACTTATTTCGGCACCTGTTCTGACAATACCATCTGGTTCGGATGGATTTGTTATCTACAACGATGCTTCAGGCAAAGGGTTAGGATGTGTTCTCATGCAACATGGGAAAGTCATAGCCTATGCCTCACGACAAATTAAAGAATATGAGAGGAATTATCCTACTCATGATCTAGAGTTGGCAGCAGTTGTTTTCGCGCTAAAGATTTGGAGGCACTATCTATATGGGGAGAAAGTGGAGATATATTCAGATCATAAAAGCCTAAAATATTTCTTCACCTAAAAGGAACTCAACATACGGCAACGACGTTGGCTCGAGCTGTTAAAAGATTACGACCAGACCATTCAATACCATCCTGGAAAAGCGAACTTGGTAGCTGACGCGTTGAGTAGAAGATCATATGCAGGAACGAGTGCGATGTTATTAACACAAAGGCCCATTTTGTGTAATTTACAAAAGATGAAGATAGAATTCAAGACTCCGAGGACCTATGCGATGATGTCAAGTATACGTATAGAACCGACTTTAATCGAAAAAGTTAAAGTTGCTCAAGCCACAGACCCAGAGCTGATGCGTATGAAGAATAAAGTACAAGAAGGTGCTATTCCAGAAGCAAGAATCGATGAAGAAGGAATACTTTGAGTCCACTCCAGACTTTGTGTTCCTAACGACTCTGATTTTGTAAGACCCCAAATAATTAATAAATGAAATTTAATTTCCTCTAATTTTTATTTTGAAATAGTAAGGGTTGATGTGATTAATGTGGATAGTTATGGGTAAAATACACAAATATTTCAAAATAAGCAAGTGGTTATAAAATATTCATTGTTGTCGGGGAATATTCGTTTGGTCGTGGAATATTCGTAATATTACTGCGGCTAAACCATGTATGGGGCCCCATAACGAAAAGTGATTGGAGGAAGAAAAATCTACAAATATAAGTTGTTTAAAAATAATCTACGTAGTTATTACTGCGTACAATGTTGGAATACCGGTGGTTAAAACACAAGAATACGCGTTGTTGCACAAAAGAAGCACCGTATTGCACCAATTATTGACTCTTACGTAAGAAGGCACTACTAAATAATGGTTACGATAATTACTCGCTCGAAGATTTTATTGGTTTAATAATTGTTATGTTGATATTTTATATTGTCATTGTTTCAATAATTGTCATTACACAAGATTTTTCATTATCGAAGCAATAATTCATATTATCTGAATAATATTATTAGATAACATTATTGGCAATATCTAGAAAGTTCATCTAAGGAGAGGTTTGGTCACCTAATTGCGCGCGCCGTTAAGAAGAAATTCTTATTGAAAGCTCCTCTTTCTGGGAACGCGATTTGATCAATAATATGTGATTCTATAATATTATTTGTAAATAATTAATTATTGATTCATATGATGATGAAAATATTGATTTTATGTGGCTATAGATGGAGAAAATTTTTAATGTGATAATTGTTGAAAATTAAAATTTTATCTTTTTCTGATAAAATAATTCATTTAAATATATTATTTTAATAATATATTAACGGTGATATTTTTATAATGAATGTGGGATATATGAGTATATGAGGAGGAAGAGTATTTTTGTGGCATTAAATGTTTAACACATATTTTGTGTGTTGGTGGACACAATTATTGACCGAAATTTGATTATAGCACAGTAAATCGCCTGGTTTGTGGATTTCGGTTAATTTTTATTTGGAATTTGGAAAAACTTTCTTCTGCAAAGTTGTAGAAAATTGAATTTCCTATAAAAAAATCTCGAGATTCGAATTTTCTAATAAAAGGGCTATTTGTTTATGAATTATTGAAGTTCCGAAGTTCTGAAATAATTAATTTTTGGAAGTTTAAAATATTTTAATATGAAAAACGTTTTTGGTGATTTGAGTGTGGGTCTTGAATGTGTTTTAATGGCTTTGAATTCAATGGTATGCGTAGGAAGTTGTAGAAATAATAATAATATTATTAAATTAAATTTTCTACTTTGGTTCTAAGCATTTTCCTATAAATAGGTGCTTGGGTTAGAATTGAAAATTACACTAAATCAAGTTTTCTCTCTATATTATCGAGCGTATTCTTGTGAGTATTTTGAGTATACTTTGAGTATTGCTATACGGTGCAAGTTCAAGTCATAGTCAATATCCGGCGTTTCAACTAGAAGTACTGTCTTTCGAGGTAAGGGATATTTTTTTTTAAATGATATTATTTATTCTAATATCATTATGCCGAAGTATTGATCTGAACTTTTTAATCAAATTTAGAACTTTTAGTGTAATAAGTTACTATTTACGATATACTGGTATAATTCACGATATCTGATCTTATTCACTTAATACTGACTATTCATCGAAAAATAAAAAATTTTCTTTTTGTCCAAAATATCTATTGTGGATACTAGTTTTAATTGTATACATGTTTTGATCATTCTTGAATTTTACACCACTATGATTATTTTTTAGGTATTTTTGGACGTGGATAAAATAAAGTACTTAATCCTTAATCCTTAATCCTTGTGATTTTGATTCAACGGATTCGCTTTCTTTAAAAAATATTTTTCATCATCCTCGGTCTTAAATGATGATATTATGGAATATCTTTGGCTTGTAGTAAAGATGAATGATTTCGATGAATATCTTTGGCCGTAGTGCAAAGATGAATGTGTGTTTAGATGAACATGACCAATCGATGAATATCTTTGGCCTCAGTAGTAAAGATGAATATTTGATTCCGATATATATATGATTGATGTTACAGGGATAAAAGATAGATTTACTTTAACTTTAAAATTCATACATAGAAGATAGTAGTTTGCATTCTCTACTTAACTCTTCTAATGAATTATTATTTCATTGCGAATATTGATTTAAAACTTGTTGTCTATTGTATTCTATTAGATTTTTCCTGTTGAAGACTAACGATAATTTTGTTGTATATTATCTTAGTCATAATATTCTTTACTTGGGCTAGTTGAGCTCACCCTTTTCTTTTTGTTCCATTTTCTTCTCGTGAGGCGAGAATGTAAATGAGTACGCAGCCTGGGGTATAGAATGATGGTTATATAGAGAGTTGTTTAGTAGTCCTCACCATTTTTATAAAATAATGTATCAATAAATGTGATGAGGATTTATTTGGGTATAGATATTGTCAGAAGATAATATTTGTATTCAAACTCACGCTTTTACTATTGTAATAATAAAGTTGTAGTTGTTTACATGCATCTGTATTGACAACTCGTAATGGGTGAAGTATACCTATTTTGGGGGCGCCACGGTTGGTATCGAGCTTAGGATATGATCTCTGGCGGAGATCTGGGAATAGAACTAGGAGGGAGAGACGAGTAAATCCTTCGCTAAGTATGTCCTACCTAAGCTTATTTGTTAGTTGGTCAAGATATAGGGATATTATGTGATATATTGATTTGCTTAATTAACCCTTGTTTTATGACAAGATTTGAGAATGTCGATTCGAGAATATTAACAATGGAAATGAGACCGTGGAGACGCTCAGACTACAACAACGAGGAGAACGTGCAATGAGACCGGTAATGTTCCTCTTGTGAACAACACCAATTGAAAGAGATGATGAACGAGGGGATGTTTAGAAGCTTTTTGCGAGTTCATGCAAAATTAGACGAGGAGACTCGTGTTCAAAATACGAGGAGAAAATGATAGCAATTCACGAGTTGTCACAAACCAAGCGCTTCAAAGAGTTGGGACCACTGTGAATTTAAGGGAAAGCGATCCGATCATGGGCGGAAACATGGGTCAAGAAAATTACCAAGATATTTGATGTCTTGGGATGCACGGAGAAATGAAGGTTCCATTCGCCACCTTTATGTTCCATGGCGAAGCGGATCTACCGTGTGGAGTCTGTGAAGCGTACCCATCCAAATTCTCAGCACTCAAAGATGTCTTGGGAGACATTTCAGAACTATTTAATGACAAATACTTTCACGAAAGTGTTCGTCGTATGAAGGAAGTGGAGTTCATCGATTAGAGCAAAACAACATGATTTGTCTCAAGATGAGGCAAAGTTTGCGAGAGTATCCAGGTTTGCACCTCATTTGGTGGAGAATGAGGAATGTATGACGGGATGTTTCTTAGAGGTTTGAAACCCAAGATACGTCGAGATCTCATTTCTCATAAATTTTCTCTCTACTCGGATGTTGTAAATGTGGCTCAATTATTAGAGCGAGATAACGAGTACGGTCCAACCGAGGACCACAACCAGGATCATACCCTAGATGGCGGTCAACAAAACAACGATAACCAAAAGGAGAAGAAAAGATTTTGACAAAAATGGTAACCACTCTGGTGGTAATCATGGCCATGAAAATAGAAGAAGCGAGTCGGAGGAGATTTTAAAAGAGGAGATTTAACAACGACCATGTGAAGACGACAGTCTTGCGTGATGAATCGGTTCTAAGGGAGGAGAACGACCACCCATTACATATGCTACAAATACGGAAAAAGAGGGACATATCACCAAACCCGCCTGCCACAGATTCAAGGTATGCTATAATTGTGGAAAGGAAGGACATATCGCTCAGATTGTACTAGAAGCGAAACCTAGTTCGATGGGGACGGTGACTCAAAAAGATTGTCCCGAGAAAAGTCAAAGTCAACGGTTCTGGAAGAGCGTTTGTTTGACCGGTCAAAATCGAGAACCCAAACGAGGTGATCACGGGTAAGCTATTTATAAATTCTTGTGAAGTTTATACTTTACTAGATACCTAAGTGCTACCCATTCATTTATCTCTCCTACTTGTGCTCAACGCTTAAATTTGACTCAAAAAATTAGACTTTGACCTATCTGTGGAAACTCCGTTAGAGAAACTTTCATCACATCCACTGCTTATAAATCTTGTCTAATCCAAGTTGGCACCATCACCTTACCTCATTGACCTTATCTCTTTAAAGATACTTGCTTTTGATGTGATTTTAGGGATTAATTGGTTAACTACTCATCATGCCAAAATTGATTGTTTTAAGTAAGGTTGTTAGCTTTCATATTCCTAAACAACTCACATTTATGCAATTCAAGCAACTAAACCATTAAAATCAATCACCGCTATATCTAATCATAAAACTATTCGTTTATTGAAAAACGGATGTCAAGCTTTCTTATCCCATGTTATGGATTTGAATAAAGACACGTCAAAATTGAATAACATTCCTGTTGTTATTAACTTTCCTGACGTATTTCCTGAAGAACTTTCCGGTCTACCCCCAGAACGTGAAGTTGAATTCTTTATTGATCTTGAACCTGGTACAAAGACCATTTCTAAAACCCCATATCGAATGGCTCCTATTGAACTTCAGGAGTTAAAGGTCCAACTACAGGAATTATTGGACATCGGTTTCATTCGTCCTAGTACATCTCCTTGGGGTGCTCCTGTTTTATTCGTAAAGAAGAAAGACGGGAGTATGCGACTTTGTATTGCCCATCGGGAATTGAACCATGTCACCATCAAGAATAGGTATCCTCTACCTCGTATTGATGACTTGTTTGACCAGTTGCAAGGAGCACAATTATTTTCAAAAATCAATCTTCGTTCTGGATATCATCAGCTGAAGATTAGAACTGAGGATATTCCAAAGACTGCCTTTAGAACTCGGTACGGGCATTATGAATTCCTAGTCATGTCTTTTGGATTGACTAATGCTCCTGTGGCTTTCATGGATATGATGAACTGAGTATTCAAGGAATATTTGGATCAGTTCGTTGTTGTCTTAATTGATGACATCCTCAGATATTCCAAAAGCCGTGAATATTATGAGCACCATTTGAAGCTGGTACTCCAAAGGCTTTGTGAAAACAAGCTTTATGCCAAGTTAAAGAAATGCGAGTTCTGGCTTGAGTAAGTAGCATTCCTTGGGCACGTGGTGTCGAAACATGGAGTATCTGTTGATCCGGCGAAGATTGAAGCAATACAAAGTTGGGAGCAACCAAAGTCGGTGACCGAAGTACGCAGTTTTTTGGGCTTAGCTGGTTATTATCGGAGATTCGTGGAAGGATTTTCTCGAATCGCTACTCCGTTAACTCATCTGACTCGAAAGGATACAAAATTCATATGGAGCGAGGAATGCGAGAAGAGTTTCCAAGAGCTTAAGAGGAGACTCATTGTGGCACCTATTCTAACAATACCATCTGATACGGATGGATTTGTTATCTACAGCGATGCTTCGGGCAAAGGGTTAGGATGTGTTCTCATGCAACATGGGAAAGTCATAGCCTATGCCTCGCGACAACTTAAAGAATATGAGAGGAATTATCCTACTCATGATCTAGAGTTAGCGTGATGCGTTTTTCGCTAAAGATCCGGAGGCACTATCTATATGGGGAGAAAGTGGAGATATATTCAGACCATAAAAGCCTTAAATATTTCTTCACTCAAAAAGAACTCAACATGCGGCAGCGACATTGGCTCGAGCTATTGAAAGACTACGACCACACTATTCAATACCATCTTGGAAAAGCGAACGTGGTATAGCGCGTTAAGTAGAAGATCATATACTGAGGAGCGAAAAGGATGATGTCAAGTATACGCATAGAGCCAACTTTAATAGAAAAAGTTAAGGTTGCTCAAGCCACCGATCCGGAGCTGATGCATATGAAGAAGAAAGTACAAGAAGGTGCTATTTCGGAAGCGAGAATTGATGAAGAAGGAATACTTCGAGTCCACTCCAGACTTTGTGTTCCTAACGATTCTGATTTGAAGTACAAGATCATGATGGAGGCACACAATACACCATTTGCAATCCATCTTGGAAGTACTAAAATGTATCGTGATCTTCGACATACATTTTGGTGGAACAATATGAAGAGAGAGGTTGCAAAGTTTATCTCAACATGTTTAACTTGTCAACGTGTAAAGGCGGAGCATCAAGTGCCTAAGGGACCATTGCAACCACTTGAGATTCCGAAATGGAAGTGGGAACACATTACCATGGATTTCGTTACAGGTCTTCCTACGGTTTCTCAATGCATCAATGCTATTTGGGTTATTGTTGATAGATTAACCAAGTCTGCTCATTTCTTGCCGATACGGGAGACTTATTCTCTTGAACGTTTTGCTAGTATGATGTAAATGAGATTGTGAGGTTGCATGGCATGCCAGTATCTATAGTTTCGGATCGTGACCCAAGATTCACTTCAAGATTTTGGGTTAGCTTGCAAAAAGCTATGGGTACGGATTTACGATTGATTAAGCATACCATCCTCAAACAGACGGACAATCGAGAGGACTATTCAAACTCTTGAAGATTTATTAAGACTCTGTGTCCTAGACTTCAAGGGCAGTTGGGATAAGTATTTACCATTAGTAGAATTCTCCTACAATAACAGTTATCAGGCAAGTATAGGTGTGGCCCCATTCGAAGCATTATATGGACGAAAATGTCGCTCTCCAGTATGTTGGGATGAGGTGGGTGAAGCAACATTGTCGGGACCCGAGTTGGTACGTATGACCACAGAAAAGATCCAAATGATTAGACAACGCATACAAACGGCACAGGATCGACAAAAGAGTTATGCGGATCTTCATCGAAAGGACGTGGAGTTTAGTAAAGGGGATCATGTATTGTTGCGTGTTGCCCCATGGAAGGGAGTTATAAGATTTGGGAAGAGAGGAAAGCTCAATCCACGATTTATTGGTCCGTTTCAAATTCTTGACCGAGTAGGAAATATAGCCTATAGACTCGCTTTACCTCCAAGTATGTCTCGTGTTCATAATGTGTTTCACATATCTCGTACTTCGTAAATATGTGAAAGACCAACCACGTTATTGAGTTAAAACCGGACGAGATAGTCAAGACTTAATGTATGAGGAGGTACTGCTAAGATCTTGGATAGGAAGGAGCATGTCCTACGACGAAGGTCATACCACAAGTTAAAGTCTTGTGGAGGAACCATGCTATAGAAGAAATGACACGGAATTGGAAAGCGGAAATGAAAGCGAGGTATCCTCATCTTTTTGAAACACCAGGTACGTATGTCAATTTCGAGGACGAAATTTCATAAGGAGGGGAGGTTGTAAGACCCCAAATAATTAATAAATGAAATTTAATTTCCTCTAATTATTATTTTGAAATAGTAAGGGTTGATGTGATTAATGTGGATAGTTATGGGTAAAATACACAAATATTTCAAAATAAGCAAGTGGTTATAAAATATTCATTGTTGCTTCGAGAATATTCGTTTGGTCGTGGAATATTCGATCGCTCGTGGGAATATTCAATGCGACGACCAGCGACCATGTGTGGGCCCCATAACTGAAAGTGATTGGAGGAAGAAAACGCACAAATATAAGTTGTTTAAAAATAACTACAGAGTTGTTACTGGTACACTTGTTGGAATACCCTATGTGGTTAAAACACGATGTCTACGCGTTGTTGCAGCGATGAAGACAAGGTATTGCACCAATTATTGACTCTTATGTAAGAATGCACTACTCAATAATGGTTACGATAATTCTTTATCGATATTTTATTGGTTTAATAATTGTTGCGTTGATATTTTATATTCTTTGTTGTTTCATAATTGTCATTACACGATATTTTTCATTATCGAAGCAATAATTCATATTATCCTAATAATATTATTAGATAACATTATTGGCAATGTCTAGAAAGTTACTCTCTAAGGAGAGGTTTGGTCACCTAATTGCGCCGCCAATAAGAAGAAATTCTTATTGAAAGCCCTCTTTCTCAGAACCGCCTCGGTTGTCAATATTGTGATTACATAATATTATTTGTGAATAATTAATTATTGATTCATATGATGAGGAAAATATTGATTTTATGTGGATATAGATGGAGAAAATTTTAATGTGACAATTGTTGAAAATTAAAATTTTATCTTTTTCCGATAAAATAATTCATTTAAATATAGTATTTTAATAATATATTAACGGTGATATTTTTATAATGAATGTGGGATATATGAGTATATGAGGAGGAAGAGTATTTTTGTGGCATTAAATGTTTAACACATATTTTGTGTGTTGGTGGACACAATTATTGATCAAATTTGATTATACTTTGTAAAATCGCTTGGATTTGTGGATTTCTTAATTTTTGTTTGGAATTTGGAAAAACTTTCTTCTGCAAAGTTGTAGAGAATTGAATTTCCTATAAAAAAATCTCGAGATTCGAATTTTCTAATAAAAGGGCTATTTTTTTTATGAATTATTGAAGTTCCGAAGTTCTGAAATAATTAATTTTTGGAAGTTTAAAATATTTTTAATATGAAAAACGTTTTTGGTGATTTGAGTGTGGGTCTTGAATGTGTTTTAATGGCTGAATTCAGTTGGTAAGCGTAGGAAGTTGTAGAAATAATAATAATATTATTAAATTAAATTTTCTACTTTGGTGTTCTAAGCATTTTCCTATAAATAGGGTGCTTATGTTAGAATTGAAAATTACACCGAAATCAAGTTTTCTCTCTCTATATTATCGAGTTTATTCTTGTGAGTATTTTGAGTATACTTTGATTATTGCTATACTGGTGCAAGTTCAAGTCATAGTCAATATCCCAACGCTTCAACTAGAAGTCTTGTCTTTTCGAGGTAAGGGATATTTTTTTAAAATGATATTATTTCTTCTAATATCATTATGCCGAAGTATTGATCTGAACTTTTTAATCAAATTTGGAACTTTTAGTGTCGGAGTTACTATTCACGATACGGTCTTATTCACGTATCACGATACTATTCACGAATCACGACCTTATTCATCGAAAATAAAATTTTTCTTTTCGTCTAAAATATCTATTGTGGATACTAGTTTTGATTGTATCCATGTTTTGATCATTCTTGAATTTTACACCACTATGATTATTTTTGAGGTATTTTTGGGCGTGGATAAAACAAAGTACTGAATCCTTAATCCTTAATCCTTGTGATTTTGATTCAATTGGATTCGTTTCTTTAAAAATATTTTCATCATCCTCGGTCTTAAATGATGATATTATGGAATATCTTTGGCTGTAGTGCAAAGATGAATGATTTGATGAATATCTTTGGCCCGTAGTGCAAAGATGAACAGTGTTTAGATGAACATGACCAATCGATGAATATCTTTGGCACAGTAGTGCAAAGATGAATATTTGATTCGAGATATATATTGATTGATGTTACGAGGGGATAAAAGATAGAGCGACGAACTTTAAAATTCATACATAGAAGATAGTTGTTTGCATTCTCTACTTAACTCTTCTAATGAATTATTATTTCATTGCGAATATTGATTTAAAACTTGTTGTCTATTGTATTCTATTAGATTTTTCCCTGTTGAAGACTAACGATAATTTTGTTGTATATTATCTTAGTCATAATATTCTTTACTGGGCTAGTTGAGCTCACCCTTTTCTTTTTTGTTCCATTTTTCTTCTCAGGAGGCGAGAATGTTGCGAGTACGAGTCGGGGTATGGAATGATGGTTATAGAGAGAGTTGTTTAGTAGTCCTCACCATTTTTGTAAAATAATGTATCAATAAATGTGATGAGGATTTATTTGGGTATAGATATTGTCTAGAAGATAATATTTGTATTCAAACTCACAGTTTTACTATTGTAATAATAAAGTTGTAGTTGTTTCTGTACCGTGTATTGACAACTCAGAATGGGTGATGTATTCCTATTTTGGGGGCGTCACAGATTTGAAGAACAAGATCATGATGGTGGCACACAATACACCATTTGCAATCCATCTTGGAAGTATCAAAATGTATCGTGATCTTCGACATACATTTTAGTGGAACAATATGAAGAGAGAAATTGCAAAGTTTATCTCGAGGTGTTTAACTTGTCAACGTGTAAAGGCGGAGCATCAAGTGCCTAAGGGTCCATTGCAACCACTTGAGATTCCGAAATGGAAGTGGGAACACATTACCATGGTTTTCGTTACGGGTCTTCTCACGGTTTCTCAAGGCATAAATGCGATTTGGGTTATTGTTGATAGATTAACTAAGTCCGCTCTTTTCTTGCCGATACGGCAGACTTATTCCCTTGAACGTCTTGCTCGTATGTACGTGAATGAGATTGTGAGATTGCATGACATGCCAGTATCCATAGTTTCGGATCGTGACCCAAGATTCACTTCATGATTTTGGGTTAGTTTGCAAAAAGCTATGGGCACGGATTAACGATTCAGTTCGGCATATCATCCTCAAACGGACGGACAATCAGAGAGGACTATTCAAACTCTTAATGATCTATTAAGACTCTGTGTCCTAGACTTCAAAGGGAGTTGGGATAAGTATTTACCATTGGTGGAATTCTCCTACAACAACAGTTATCAGGCAAGTATAGGTGTGGCTCCATTCGAAGCATTATATGGACGAAAGTGTCGCTCTCTAGTATGTTGGGACGAGGTGGGTGAAGCAACATTGTTGGGACCAGAGTTGGTACGTATGACTACAGAAAAGATCCAAATGATTAAAGATCCAAATGATTCAACAACGTATACAAATGACACAGGATCGACAAAAGAGTTATGCGGATCTTCATCAAAAGGACGTGGAATTTAGTATTGGGGATCATGTATTGTTGCGTGTTGCTCTATGGAAAGGAGTTACAAGATTTGGAAGAAGAGGAAAGCTCAATCCACGATTTATTGGTCCATTTTAGATTCTTGACCGAGTAGAAAATGTGGCCTATAGACTCGCGTTACCTCCAAGCATGTCTCGTGTTCATAATGTTTTCAAATATCTGTGTTCGTAATATTGTGAAAGACCCGAACCACGTTATTGAGTTAGAACCAGAAGATATAGCCGAAGACTTAACGTACGAGGAGGTACCTGTCAAGATCTTGGATATGAAGGAGCATGTCTTATGTACAAAGGTCATACCACAAGTCAAAGTTTTATGGAGGAACCATGCTATAGATTAAATGACCTAGGAGTTGGAAACGGAAATGAAAGCGAGGTATCCTCACCTTTTCGAAACACCAGGTACGTACGTCAATTTCGAGGATGAAATTTCATAAGGAAGGGAGGTTGTAAGACCTCAACTTATTATAAATGAAATTTAATTTCATTTATTTATTATTTTGAAATAGTAAGGGTTGATTTGATTAATGTGGTTAGTTATGGGTAAAATGCGCAAATATTTTAAATAAGCAAGTGGTTGTAAAATATTCATTATTATCGGGGAATATTTGTTTGGTCGTGGAATATTCTTGCTGTCGGGGAATATTTTTACGACGGCGCAGCCTTGTGTGGGCTCCATAACGGAAAACGATTGGATGAAGAAAGCACAAGTATAAGTTGTTTATAATTAACGGTGTAGTTATTCACAGAATTAATCTTTGTTGAAATACTTTCGGTGATTAAAACACGATGCACCACGGTATTGCACCAATTATTGATTCTTACGTAGAAGGCACACTACTCAACAATTGTTACACGATAATTCTTTGCTCAATATTTTATTTTATTGATTCAATAATTGCTACGTTGATATTTTATATTATTGTTGTTTCAATAATTGTCACTACACATATTTTTATTATCGGATCAATAATTCATATTATTTGAATAATATTATTAGATAGCATTATTGGCAATGTCTAGAAAGTTACGGCATCTAAGGAGAGGTTTGATCACCTAATTGCGGCATGAAGGAGAAATCCTTATTGAAAGCCCCTCTTCCTGAAGCGGATTTGGTTGTCAATATTGTGATTACGTAATATTATTTATGAATAATTAATTATTGATTATTATGATAAAGAAAATATTCATTTTGTGTGGATATAGATGGAGAAAATTTTAAAGTGACAATTGTTGAAAAATTGATATTTTATCTTTTCTGATAAAATAATTCATTTAAATATATTATTATATTTTAATAATATAATAATGGCGATATTTTATAATGAATGTGTGATATATGAATAAATGAGAAGGAAGAGTATTTTTTGTTACAAAATTGTTTAAAACATGTTAAACATGTTTGTGGGCCCATTTCTTGACTGAAATTTGATTATAGCCAGTAAAATCGCTTGGTTTGTGGATTTGAATCAATTTACGCTTGAATTGGGAAAATCTTAAACTTACAAAGTTGTAGAGAATGGAATTTCCTATGGAAAGGATATAAGATTTGAATTTTTCTGATAAAAGGGCTATTTATTATGAATTATTGAAGTTCCGAAGTTCCAGAATAATTGATTTTTGGAAGTTTTAATTATTTTATTTAAGAAAAACGTTTTGTTATGATTAGTGGGTTGTTAAACATGTTGAAATCTGAATTCAAAGGTTGGCGTAGAAAATTATAATAAATATTATTATTTTATTAAATTTTCTGCTTTGGTGTTCTAAGCATTTTCCTATAAATAGGGTGTTTAGGTTAGAATTGAAAATCACACTAGAAACTAAAATCTTCTCTCTCTATATTATCGAGCGTATTCTTGTGAGTATTTTGATACTTTGAGTGTTGTTATACGGTGCAAGTTCCCTTCACCTATATCCATATTCCAATTCGAAATCTTTGTCTTTTTTCGAGGTAAGGGATGTTATTTTTTTTTAAAATGATATTATTTCTTCTAATATCATTATGCTGAAATATTGGTAAGATTTTTCTTGTGAAATTCTTGTCTTTTAGTGTCGGGGTTTCTATTCACGTATACGGCACTATTCACGTATACGACACTATTCACGAATACGACACTATTCAAAGAAAAATTAAATTTTCGTTTTTTGTCCAAAATATCTATTATGGATACTAGCTTTGATTATATCCATGTTTTGATCATTCTTGAATTTAACTTCACTATGATTATTTATGAAGTATTTTTGAACTTGGACTGTTTAAAGTACGAATCCTTATTATTTGTTCTTTTGTTTCACTGGATTCGTTTCTTTTAAAATATTTTTCATCGTCCTTAGTCCTAAATGATGATATTACTGAATATCTTTGGCCTGTAGTGCAAAGAAGGTTGATTTTCTTATGAATATCTTTGGCCCGTAGTGCAAAGATGTACAGGTGTTGAGATGAACATGACCAACTGATGAATATCTTTGACCTGTAGTGCAAAGATGAATATTTGATTCAAGATGTATATTGATTGATGTTACAGGGATAAAATATTGATGATGGACTTTTAAATTCATAGATAATAGTAGATTTCATTCTCTACGTAACTCTTCTATGAATTATTATTTCCGCTGCGAATATTGATCTGAAACTTGTTGTCTATTATATTCTATCAGATTTTTTTCTGTTGAAAACTAACGATAATTTGTTCTATATTATCTTAGTCATAATATTCTTTAATAGGCTAGTTGAGCTCACCCTTTTCCTTTTTATTCCATTTTTCTTCTCAGGAGGCGAGAATATAGCGAGTACTAGTCGGGGTATGGAATGAAGGTTCTAGAAAGTCGTTTTAGTAGTCCTGACTATTTTTTAAAATAATGTATCAATAATTATAATGAAGACTTATTTGAGTGTTGATATTGTCTAGAAGATAATATTTGTTTTTAAACTCATAGTTTATGTGTTGTATTTATTTTGCACGACAATTGTATTAATAAAGTTGTAGTTGTTTACATACCATGTATTTTTGGCGACTTAGAATGGGTGTTGTATACCTATTTTGGGGCGTCACAGATTAAAAACTGTTGAACTACCCGGTAGTAAAAAGTATAATGTCTGGCGTTGGTTGCATAGTAGCACACGGTATTGGTTATTGATGCTTACGTGAGAAGTCACTCAGTTATATTCAATTATTGCTACAGTAATTGTTGCATCATATCTCTCATATTATTGATTCAATTATTGTCATAGTATCATCTGCATAATATGTTATATTATTAAATCAATAATTGAGACGACAAAGTTATTTATATTATTAAATTGCAATATTTACAATGTCTAGATGTTCTGTCAAGGAGAGCTTTGGTCATTTAATTGCGCGCCAATAAGGAGAAATCCTTATCGGAAAGCCCCCTCTTTCTTGGGAACGATCTGGTTATTAAATATTGTGAGTTATAATATTAATGATGAATAAGTTCGTGTTAATTAAAGATGAATTTGATAGTTCCATTGTGTTGGGATTATTAGTGTTAGTGGAAATCGACATCTATTAGATGATAATTGATGTGCAGGGGTTATATTGATAAATGAATTATCGGATAAATGAGCAATTAATTGCTACTAATTCACATGCTTATATAACTATTTATTCACATGTGTGTACTATTGAATCACATTCATGTACTATTAGGGGAGTTGAAAAAGATTTATAATACTTGCAAAATGACTAAGTTAAAAATGGAGATATAGATGGAGGTACTATACCGTAATTCGTATTTTCACATGATTATAACTATTGATTCACATGATTGATCTATTAATTCACATTATTTACTATTAGGGGAGGTGGTGCAAGTTTAATAATACTTGCAGGACTAAATTAAAAATGAAAGAAAAGTTGGAGGTATTGTCTTTGTAATATTTGAGCCCCAAAACGTGCAATTATCGAAACTATATTTTACTATAAATAGAAGCTCATTCTTCCTTCATTTCTCACCAATTCACTAAAGCTATAGAAAGCAATTATTATAGAGAGAAAGAAGAAGAAAGTCTGCTACCTCTCTAATCCAATATCAAGTTTCTTTCTAAGGTAAAATTATTGTTTCTTTCAGATTCATGAAGAGAGTTACATTATTCCATTCTTTATTATTATGTTGGAATAACCCGATACTATCTGAAGTACCACATACATCTTTGAAATTCTTACATTATTCCATTCTTTATTATTACTGTTGGAATATCACGTGCATGCGGATTACGCTGAGACGGTTCCATTCTTTATTATTACATTGGAATAACTCGTTTATGCGTATCTATCGCATGCGAGGTGAATTCTTTGTTATTCCATTCTTTATTATTACATTGGAATATCCTCATGCATATGCGGATTACGCTAGACACAGGTTCCATTCTATATTATTACATTGGAATAACTCCGTCTGCATTTGGCCCTATCGCATGCATGGTGAATTCTTACATTATTCCATTCATTTATATTCTGTTGGAATAACACATACTGTCTGGATTCGCATGACTGGTTCCATTCTTTATTATTCATTGGAATAACTTTATGCCATGTGGATTATCACATGCATGGTGAATGATCCTTCGTAATCATTCCTTATTAAATTATGGAAATGATGCATCTCACGTGGATTACTGCATGGCGGAGTGGAAATCCATTTGCGATTTCATATATTCTATGATACTCATTTGGTTAAGTTTTGGCTTCTATACTCCATGAAATTAGTAGAATATCACCGGATATTTGCGCTTCATCCCAGTATCTTTTCATGGAAATATTCTTCAGAGCATTCTTGAATTTTACTCCTGAAAAGCGATATCATGTTGACAATTTGGATATTTTTAAATTCTGGATAAATTTAAAGTCTTTAATATTTATCCTTGATTTCATTTGATTAATGCTTATATCATTGTCATCATCCTCATGCTTATATTGTGATGAAAGTCATCTTTGGCTTACGTGCATAGATGGACTATTGATTATTTTTACAGTTGTATATTCTTCTGAGCATTCTTGAATTTTACTCCACAAAGCATTCTTGAATAGTGCCGTATATGTGAATGGTACCGTATACGTAAATAGTAACTTCGACACTAAACGGTAGAAATTCAACAAGAAAAATCATGATACTTCATGAATAGTACTCGTGAATAGTAACTTATAAATAGTAACTCGTGAATAGTAACTTATGAATAGTAACTTGTGAATAGTAACTTGTGAATAGTAACTTTAAAACCAATAATCAACAGTAATCTATGCACGTAAGCCAAAAATATACAACTGTAAAATAATCAATAGTCCATCTATGCACGTAAGCCAAAGATGACTTTCATCACAATATAAGCATGAGGATGATGACAATGATATAAGCATTAATCAAACGAAATCAAGGATAAATATTAAAGACTTTAAATTTATCCAGAGTTTAAAAATATCCAAATTGTCAACATGATACTGCTTTGTGGAGTAAAATTCAAGAATAATATTCATGTATCAAAAATAATTTGGATAGAAAAGAAATATCTTTTTCGGGTAAATAGTACCCCGTGAATAGTACTTCGGGAATAGTACCCCGACATTAAAAGTACCCCAAATACCCGAGTGAATGATACTAGAGTGAATAGTAATAGTAACCCATGAATAGTAACTCGTGAATAGTACTTTAGCACGAAAAGTACCCCGAATACCCGAGTAAATAATACTAGAGTGAATAGTAACTGAGTGAATAGTAACTCGTGAATAGTAACTCATAACAGAAAAATACCAAATAAAACGATATTTCATGACGAGTACAAAAGAAATGATATCCCAGATGAGTATAATAGAATATACGAAATTGCAAATGGATTTTCACCCTCCATGCGGTAATCCACGTAGACAGATCATTTCCACAATTTAATAAAGAATGAATACGAAGGATCATTCACCATGCATGCGGTAGTCCACACAGACAGGTTATTATAACAGAATAATAAAGAATGGAATAACAAAAGAATTCACCAGGCATGCGATAGACCGCACAGACAGGTTATTCCAACAGAATAATAAATAATGGAACCAGGTCATGCTAATAAAGAATGGAACCAGGTCATGCGTAATCCGTACAGATAGGATATTCCAATAGAATAATAAAGAATGGAACCAGTCATGCGTAATCCACAGGACGCATGATATATTCCAACCAATAATAAATAATGGAATAATGTAAGAATTTCACCATGTATGCGGTGCCATGACAGACAAAGTTATTCCAATATAATAATAAAGAATGGAATAATAGAAGCTCTCTTCATGAATACGAAAAAAATAATACCCCTTACCTTAGAAGAAAACTGGAATAGTGAGGTAGCAGACTTCTCTTCTTCTTTCTCTCTAGAACTTATTCATCCTTAATCAATATGAACTTATTCATCATTAATATTATAATTCACAATATTTAACAACCAGGTCGTTCCCAGGAAAGAGGGGGCTTTTCGATAAGGATTTCTCCTTATTGGCGCGCAATTAGGTGACCAAACCTCTCCTTGACAGAACTTCTAGACATTGTCAATATTGCAAATATTAATATGAATAACTTTGTCATCTCAATTATTGATTTAATAATATAAAATATTGTGACAATAATTGAATAAAACCGAGTGACTTCTCCCGT
Source organism: Panax ginseng (assembly GCA_020205605.1). NCBI lineage: Eukaryota > Viridiplantae > Streptophyta > Magnoliopsida > Apiales > Araliaceae > Panax > Panax ginseng. The sequence goes on along the minus strand of CM035139.1, from coordinate 82,395,533 downwards.
AAGCATCAATAATCAATACCGTGTGTTACTATGCAACAAAGCATATTACTTTACTTTTATCACCGATTATTTTATAACAACTTTCTTACTTTGAAAAATTTTCACATATCACCCTTAACTTTAACCTTTTATCAATTTAACCATTTACTAAATAGAATAATTATAAGAAAATTGAATACTTTCATTTCATAAAATTTGGGGTCTCACAAATATGGCGTCCCCTACAGAGGGTCTGTCTTCGGTGCATTCCACAAAGAAAGTCACCAGATAGAAGGTAGGGTACCAATTCTTGTAGTTGGGTTTTTAACTCCTGAAGTTCAATAGGAGCCATTCAATATGAGATTTTAGAAATGGGTTTTTATCTACCGTTTCAAAGTCGATACAAAATCAATATCATGCTCTGGGGGTAGGCCATGAAGTTCTTTAGGAAATAACATAAATATCATTCAAATCTGACGTATTTTTGTTTTAAATCCATGAAATGAGCTAAGAAAGCTTGATATCCGTTTTTAATAAATGAATGGCTTTATGGCTTGATATAAAAGTGTTTGACTTCAATGGTTTGGTTGCTTGAATTCGCATAATAGGTTGGTTAGGAATATGAAATATAACAACCTTACGAAAATAATCAATTTTAGCATGATGAGTAGTTACCCAATCAATCCTAAAATCACATCAAATACAAGTATCTTTAAAGAGATAAGATCAATGAGATAGGGTGAGGGTACCAATTTGAATCAACCAAAATTTATAAACAATTGGATGTAACAAAAGTTTATCCTAACAGAGTTTCAACAGATAAGTCAAAGTCTAATTTCTCAATAGTCAAGTTAGGATGTTGAGCATAAGTAAGAGAGATAAAAGAATGGGTAGAATCGGTATCTAATAAGGTATAAACTTCGCAAAAAGTTTATCATTAACTAACTTCGTGCTAACTTTGTTCGGGTTACTCGATTTTTTGAGAAGTTAAAAAACGCTCTTCCTAAAACCGCCGACTTTATTTTGTCCGTATCCTCCTTTGGTGCCACCGTCCCAGCTGGACTTAGTTTCGCTACAGGACAATCTCAAGCTATATGACCGTCTTTTCTATAACTAAACATACCTTGGAAGGCTGTGAATAGTTTGGACTTATATGTCCCTCTTCTCCGTATCTGTAGCATCTAACTGGCAGTCGTTCTCCTCCCCTAGAATTTGTTGCTGGTGCTGGTGTTGCTACCGACGTCTTCCCGTCATCGTTAAATCTTCTCTTCTTAAAATTTCCACTTCAATTATTTCTTCTATTATCTTGGCCATGATTACCACCGAAGTGGTTACCATTTCTGGCATGATAATTTCCTCCACGATGGTTATCATTGTTACGAAGATCGTTCCCACCGGTACGATTATCATCGAGTTGTTGGCCGTTATTCTTCGGTTGAGCTGACGCATTATCGCGCTCCAATAACTGAGCCCTATTCACAACATCTGAATATAAAAAAAGTTTATGAGAAATGAGGTATTAACATATTTCAGGTTTTAAACCTCGTAGAAATATTCGTATCATTCTCTCCTTATTATCAACCAAATGGGATGCATATCGGGACAACTCGGCAAACTTAGCTTCGTACTGCGACACATTCATATTGTTTTGCTCCAGCTTGATGAACTCTACCTCCTTTATGTGTCGAATACTTTCGGGAAAGTACTTTTTGTTGAACAGTTTTTGAAATGCTTCCCAAGACATATTGAGTGCGGCAGGGTGGGTACGCTTAACAGATTTCCACCAGTAATCTGACTCACCACGGAACAGAAAGGTGGCGAAAGGAACTTTTTGCTCCTCTGAGCATCCCAAGATATCAAATATCTTAGTGATCTGCTTTATCCACGTTTTTGCCGTAAGTGGTTCTGGCTGTCCCAACTCCTTGAACTACTTAGCGGTGACCATCCGTGAGTTTCCAGTGTTTCCACCTGCATTTTGAACAGTAGTCTCTCTCGTTTGGTTTTACATGAATTCTAGAAAGTTACTAAACATACCATCGTTCGTCATTTGGTCGGTGTTATTGTTTACAGAAGGGTTATTACCTTCTTGATGCACCTTATCCTGGGTATTGATCAGTGGTGACTCAACGGTGTCATGTGCTCCATTGCTTATCTCAACATCTTCAGATGCCATTTTACTGTCACAAAATAATGGTTAATTGACATGCCACATGTTATCCATATATTCTGACTGACAAATTAAATAACAAATAAGCTTAGGTAGGACACACTAGCGAAGGATTTACTCGTCTCGCCCCTCCTTGTTCTATTCTCCGATCTCGGCCAGAGACCGTATCCCTAAGCTCTGATACCAACTATGACGCCCTCAAAATAAGCCTAATCTACCCAACCTATTCCGACTCACCAAATACATGGTACAGAAACAACTACAACATCATTATTACAATTGTCGTGCAAAATACGACAACACATATACTGTGAGTTTAAATACAAATATTGTCTTCTAGACAATATCCACACTCAAATAAAGTCCTCATTATAAATTATTGATACACTATTTTATAAAATAGTGAAGACTACTTAAACAACTATCTTGAACCATCACTCCACACCCCGACTAGTTCCCGCTATATTCTCACCTCCTGAGAAGAAAAATGGAACAAAAAGGAAAAGGGTGAGCTCAACTAGCCCAGTAAAGAATATTATGACTAAGATAATGTATAACAAATTATCATTAGTCTTCAATAGGGAAAAATCTGATAGCATACAATAGACAATAAGTTTTAGATCAACAACTGCAACGGAAACAACAATTCATTAGAAGAGTTAAGTAGAGAATAAAATCTACTATCATCTATGAATTTAAAAGTCCATCATTGATATTTTATCCCTGTAACATCAATCAATATACATCTTGAATCAAATATTCATCTTTGCACTATGGGCCAAAGATATTCATTTGTATCACCAATTTAATCATGTTCATCTCAACACTGCTTCATCTTTGCACTACTCACGGCAAATGATATTCATAAGAAAATCATTCATCTTTTTACTACAAAAGCCAAAGATATTCAGGTTATATCATCATTTAGGACTGAGGATGATAAAAAATATTTTAAAGAAAATGAATCTAGTGAGACAAAAGAACAAAGATTAGGGATTCGTATTTTAAACAATTCAAGTTCAAAACTACTTCTTAATAAATCATAGTGGAGCAGAATTCAAAAATGAAGATCAAAACATAGATCCAATCAAAGATAGGAACCATAACAGACAATCTTGGACACAGAAAAGAAAATTTAATTTTTCTGTGAATAGTGTCGTATTCGTGAATAGTGATGTATACGTGAATAGTGTCGTATATGTGAATAGTAACTCCGACACTAAAAGGTAGAAATTCCACAAGAAAAATCATTATACTTCATGAATAGTACTCGTGAATAATAACACGTGAATAGTAACTTATGAATAGTAACTCGTGAATAGTAACTTATGAATAGTAACTCGTGAATAGTAACCCCGACATGAAAAGATAAGAATTTCACAAGAAAAATCTTACCAATATTCCGGTATAATGATATTGAAAGAAATAATATCATTTATAAAAAAATAACATCCCTTACCTCAAAAGAATAGTACTTCTGGCTAGAATATCAGATATAACGCTGAAGGGAACTTGCACCGTATAACACTCAAAGTATCAAAATACTCACAAAAATACGCTCGATAATATAAGGAGAGAAAACTCTAGTTTCTGGTGTGATTTTTATTTCTATCCTAAACACCCTATTTATAGGAAAATACTTAGAACACCAAAGCAGAAAATTTAATAAAATAATATATTTATATAAAAAATCATACGCACCATTAGAAATCTGATTTCAGCACATTTACCACACAAGTGGGGCCCACCAAAATGAAAAAAAAGTTTTTCTTTAAAAAAATATTTAAAACTTCAAAAATTAATTATTTCGAAATTTCAATATTTCATAATAAATAGCCATTTTATCAGAAAAATTCGAATCTTATGTCCATTCCATAGAAAATTCAATTCTCTACAACTTTGTAGCTTTAAGTTTTTTCAAATTTCAAACAGAAATTGACCGAAATTCACATACGGACGATTTTACAGGCTATAATCAAATTTTAGTCAAAAATAGGGTCCACCAACATGTTTAACATGTTTTTAACATTTATTGTAACAAAAATACTCTTCCTCCTCATTTATTCACATATCACACATTCATTGTAAAAATATCACTATTATTATATTATTATAATAATATATTTAAATGAATTATTTTATCAGAAAAGATAAAATATCAATTTTTAACAATTGTCACTTTTCTAAAAATTCCTCCATTTATATCCACATAAATAAATATTTTTCTTCTCATATAAATCAATAATTAATTATTCACAAATAATATTACAGAATCACAATAATGACAACCAGGTCGTTCCCAAGAAAGAGGAGGCTTTCCAATAAGGATTTCTCCTTACTGGCGCGCAATTAGGTGACCAAACCTCTCCTAAGATAGAACTTTCTTAGACGTTGCCAATAATGCTATCTAATAATATTATTCAAATAATATGAATTATTGATCTGATAATGAGAAATACTTTGCAGTGACAATTATTAAAACAACAATAACATAAAATATCAACGTAGTAATTATTGAATCAATAAAATAAATATTGAACAATAATTACTGTAAAAATTATTGAGTAGTGCCTTCTTACGTAAGAATCAATAATTCGTAATAATACTGGTATCTATGTGCGACACCGCCAGATTCATCGTGTTTTAATCACCGGGTATTCCAACAGTGTTAACAGTAACAACTACGCCGTTATTTTTAAAAAACTCATACTTGTCATTTTCTTCATCCAATCACTTTCCATTATGGGGCTCACACAAAGGTCACACTACTGTGGAATTTAATATTCCCCGACAAAGAAGAATATTTCATGACCAAACAAATATTCCCCGACAATAATGAATATTTTATAACCACTTTCTTATTTAAAATATTTACGCATTTTACCTATAATAAACCATATTAATCGAATCAACCCCTTACTATTTCAATATTCCATTTTATTAAAAAAATAAATTTGGGGTCTTACAACCTCCCCTCTTTATGAAATTTCGTCCTCAAAATTGACGTACGTACCTGGTGTTTCGATTCATAAAACTTTGATTTTAGGTATAACCTTTGAGCGTAAGACATGCTCCTTTCTATCCAAGATCTTGAAAGGTACCTCCTCGTACGTTAAACCTTCAGCTATCTCGTCTGGTTCTAACTCAATAATGTGGTTCGGGTCTTTCACATATTTATGTAGCGTGGATATGCAAAAAATGTTATAAACACGAGGCATACTTGGCAGTCAAGCGAGTCTATAGGCCATAGTTCCTACTCGATCGAGGATTTCAAATGGACCAATAGATCGAGAGTTGAGATTTCCTCTTTTCATCGACTCTTGCTTCTAGAATAACGCCTTTTTGCACCTTCTTCTTTATATTCATCAGCTCTGGGTATGTAGCTTAAGCAGCCTTAACTTTGTCGATTAAATTCGTTTCTACACGTATATTTGACTTCATCACATGGGTCCCTGAAGTCTTTAACTCTATCTCTATCATTTGTAAGTTATACGAAATGGGTCTTTGTGTTTGACAATATCGCACTCGTACCCGCATACGATCTTCTACTCAACACGTCAGCTACCACGCTGGCTTTTTCCAGATGGTATGGTCGTAAGCAAATAAAATGAGTCTCTTCTTGAGTTCTTGGAAGCTCTTCTCACATTCCTCGCTCCATTCGAATTTTTTATCTTTTCAAGTTAGCCGAGTTAATGGAGTAGCGATTCGAGAAAATCCTTTCACGAATCTCCGATAATAACTAGCTAAGCCTAGAAAGCTACGTATTTCGATTACTGACTTAGGTTGCTCTCAACTGTGACTCATATCCCAAATTGGATAAAGACGTCACAATGGCACTATCAATTTACTATCAGATTTAATATTGTGATGCCCCCAAAACAGGTATACATCACCCATCTTGAGTCGCCAGATACATGGTACATAACTCAACTACAAACTTAATTATACAATTATCGTGCAAAATACGACAAAACATAACTGAGAGTTTAAACACAAATATTGCCTTCTAGACAATATCCACACTCAATGGAGTCCTCATTACAATTATTATCACACTATTTCACAGAATAATGAGGACTACTAAAACAACCATCTGAATGGATAATCCGCTCCCAGGACTCGTCCCATTATATTCTCATTTCAAGAAAATAAAGAAAGCAAAAAGGGTGAGCTCAACTAGCCCAGTAAGAAATATTATGACTAAGATAATGTAGAATAAATTATCCTTAGCCTTCAATAGTATAACAACTGATAGAATACAATAGACAATAAGTTTTAGATCAATAACTGCAGCGGAATAAGCAATCCATTAGAAGAGTCAAGTATAGAATAAAATCTACTATCTTCTATGATTTAAAAAGTTTTTCATCAACTTTATCCATGTAAAATCCATCAACAGTTCTTTATTATACCGAAGACAAATAGAACTTTCAATACCTGTCTTCACCTGAACCACCGAAGATGTTAGTTAAATTCACAATTCATGTTTATAGTAATGTGAATCAACAATTTCTCCTTGCCACAAAGGCTTAATAGAACGTTTACTCAATATCGTTACTCCAAAGGCTAAAGATATTCAAATGTAATAACAATGATCATACCAATCAGTTGTCTACCTTTGCACTACAGGCCAAAGATATTCAACTACAAAACTAATGGTCACGATCATACCAATCAATTATTTGTCAGTGCACTACGGCCAAAGACATTCAACTGTTAACTAATGGTCATGATCCTGCCAATCACATCATCGAATTATCTATGCACTACGAGCCAAGGATATTCGTTATTATCACCAGTGGTTATGATCATATCATACACCTGTCCATCTTTGCACGTAAGCCCTAGATATACAACTATAAAACCAATAATCAACAATTCGTCTTTGCACATAAGCCAAAGATATGCAACTCTAAAACCAATAATCAACAGTCATCTATGCACGTAAGCCAAAAAATATACAACTGTAAAAATAATCAATAGTCCATCTATGCACGTAAGCCAAAGATGACTTTCATCACAATATAAGCATGAGGATGATGACAATGATATAAGCATTAATCAAACGAAATCAAGGATAAATATTAAAGACTTTAAATTTATCCAGAGTTTAAAAATATCCAAATTGTCAACATGATACTGCTTTGTGTAGTAAAATTCAAGAATAATATTTATATATCAAAAATAATTTGGACAAAAAAGAAATATCTTTTTCGGGTAAATAGTACCCCGTGAATAGTACTTCAGGAATAGTACCCCGTGAATAGTACCCCGACATTAAAAGTACCCCAAATACCCGAGTGAATGATACTAGAGTGAATAGTAACCCGTGAATAGTAACTCGTGAATAGTACTCCAGCACGAAAAGTGCCCCGAATACCCGAGTGAATAATACTAGAGTGAATAGTAACCGGGTGAATAGTAACTCATAACAGAAAAATACCAAAGAAAATGATATTTCATGACGAGTACAAAAGAAATAATATCCCAGATGAGTATAATAGAATATACGAAACTGCAAATGGATTTTCACCCGCCATGCGATAATCCACGTAGACAGATCATTTCCATAATATAATAAAGAATGAATACGAAGGATCATTCACCATGCATGCGGTAGTCCACACAGACAGGTTATAATAACAGAATAATAAAGAATGGAATAACAAAAGAATTCACTAAGCATGCGATAGACACGCATGCATGTGTTATTCCAAATGAATAATAAATAATGGAACCAAAGTTATGCGTAATCCGTATGCATGTGATATTCCAACGTAATAATAAAGAATGGAACCCGTGTCATGCGTAATCCGCATGCATATGATATTCCAACCAAATAATAAATAATGGAATAATGTAAGAATTTCACCATGTATGCAGTACTTCGATGATAAAGTTATTCCAATATAATAATAAAGAATGGAATAATAGAAGCTCTCTTCATGAATAATGAAAAAAAAATAATACCCCTTACCTTAGAAGAAAAGCGAATAGTGAGGTAGCGACTTCTTTTTTTCTTTCTCTATAATTTCTCTCTATAATAATTGCTCTATAGCTTTAGTGAATTGGTGAGAAATGAAGGAAGAATGAGATTCTATTTATAGGAAAATATAGTTTCGATAATTGCACGCTTTGGGGCTCAAAATATTACAAAGATAATACCTCCCTCTTTTCTTCATTTTTAATTTAGTCCTGCAAGTATTATCAAACTTGCACCACCTCCCCTAATAGTAAATCATGTGAATCAATAGTAAATCATGTGACTCAATAGTTCTAAACATGTGAAAATATGAATTACAGTATAGTACCTCCATCTATACCTCAATTTTTTACTTAGTCATGCAAGTATTATCAATCTTGCACCAACTCCCTTAATAGTAAATGAATGTGAATCAATAGTACACACATTGAACAAATAGTTATAATTATGTGAATCAATAGCAATTAATTGCTCATTTATCCGGTTAATTACCCGATTGGTCAATATAACCTCCAGACATCAATTATTATCGAAATAAATGTCGATTTTCACTAACACTAATAATTCCAACACAATGGAACTATCAATTTTATCTTTAATCAACACAAACTTATTCATCATTAATATTATAATTCACAATATTTAACAACTAGGTCGTTTCCAGGAAAGAGGGGGCTTTTCGATAAGGATTTCTCCTTATTGGCGCGCAATTAGGTGACCAAACCTCTCCTTGATGTAACTTCTGCATTGTCAATATTGCAAATATTAATATGAATAACTTTGTCATCTCAATTATTGATTTAATAATATAAAATATTGTGACAATAATTGAATAAAATCGAGTGACTTCTCCCGTAAGCATCAATAATCAATACCGTGTGTTACTATGCAACAAAGCATATTACTATACTTTTATCACCGATTATTTTATAACAACTTTCTTACTTTGAAAAATTTTCACATATCACCCTTAACTTTAACCTTTTATCAATTTAACCATTTACTAAATAGAATAATTATAAGAAAATTGAATACTTTCATTTCATAAAATTTGGGGTCTCACAAATATGGCGTCCCCTACAGAGGGTCTGTCTTCGGTGCATTCCACAAAGAAAGTCACCAGATAGAAGGTAGGGTACCAATTCTTGTAGTTGGGTTTTTAACTCCTGAAGTTCAATAGGAGCCATTCAATATGAGATTTTAGAAATGGGTTTTGTACCGGGTTCAAAGTCGATACAAAATCAATATCATGCTCTGGGGGTAGGCCATGAAGTTCTTTAGGAAATAACATAAATATCATTCAAATCTGACGTATTTTTGTTTTAAATCCATGAAATGAGCTAAGAAAGCTTGATATCCGTTTTTAATAAATGAATGGCTTTATGGCTTGATATAAAAGTGTTTGACTTCAATGGTTTGGTTGCTTGAATTCGCATATAGGTTGGTTAGGAATATGAAATATAACAACCTTACGAAAATAATCAATTTTAGCATGATGAGTAGTTACCCAATCAATCCCTAAAATCACATCAAATACAAGTATCTTTAAAGAGATAAGATCAACAGATAGGGTGAGGGTACCAATTTGAATCAACCAAAATTTATAAACAGTGGATGTAACAAAAGTTTATCCTAACAGAGTTTCAACAGATAAGTCAAAGTCTAATTTCTCAATAGTCAAGTTCAGATGTTGAGCATAAGTAAGAGAGATAAAAGAATGGGTAGAATCGGTTATCTAATAAGGTATAAACTTCGCAAAAGTTTATCATTAACTAACTCGTGCTAACTTTGTTCGGGTTACTCGATTTTTGAGAAGTCGCGAAAAACGCTCTTCCTAAAACCGCCGACTTTATTTTGTCCGTATCCTCCTTTGGTGCCACCGTCCCAACTGGACTTAGTTTCGCTACAGGACAATCTCAAGCTATATGACCGTCTTTTCTACAACTAAAACATACCTTGGAAGGCTGTGAACTGTTTGAACTTATATGTCCCTCTTCTCCGTGATCTCAGAGCATCTAACTGCGCGGTCGTTCTCCTCCCTAGAATTTGTTATCGGTCTTTGGTGTTCACGACGTCTTCCCGTCATCGTTAAATCTTCTTTTCTTAAATTTTCCACTTCAATTATTTCTTCTATTATCTTGGCCATGATTACCACCGAAGTGGTTACCATTTCTGGCATGATAATTTCCTCCACGATGGTTATCATTGTTCCGATGATCGTTGCCACCGGTACGATTATCATCGAGTTGTTGGTCGTTATTCTTCGGTTGAGCTGACTCATTATCGTGATCTAATAACTGAGCCCTATTCACAACATCTGAATATAAACAAAGTTTGTGAGAAATGAGGTATTGACATATTTCAGGTTTCAAACCTCGTAGAAATATTCGTATCATTCTCTCCTTATTATCAACCAAATGGGATGCATATCGGGACAATTCGGCAAACTTAGCTTCGTACTACGACACGTTCATATTGTTTTGCTCCAGCTTGATGAACTCTACCTCCTTCATGTGACGAATACTTTCGGGAAAGTACTTTTTGTTGAACAGTTTTTGAAACGCTTCCCAAGACATATTGAGTGCGGCAGGCTGGGTACGCTTCACAGATTCCCACCAGTAATCTTCTTCACCACGGAACAAAAAGGTGGCGAAAGGAACCTTTTGCTCCTCTGAGCATCCCAAGACATCAAATATCTTAGTGATCTGCTTTATCCACGTCTCTGCCGTAAGTGGTTCTGGCTGTCCCAACTCCTTGAACTACTTAGCGGTGACCATCCGTGAGTTTCCAGTGTTTACACCTGCATTTTGAACAGTAGTCTCTCTCGTTTGGTTTTACATGAATTCTAGAAAGTTTCTAAACATACCATCGTTCGTCATTTGGTCGGTGTTATTGTTTACAGGAGGGTTATTGCCTTCTTGATGCACCTTATCCTGGGTATTGATCAGTGGTGACTCAACGGTCTAATGTGCTCCATTGCTTATCTCAACATCTTCAGATGCCATTTTACTGTCACAAAATAATTGTTAATTGACATGCCACATATTATCCATATATTCTGACTGACCAATTAAATAACAAATAAGCTTAGGTAGGACACACTAGCGAAGGATTTACTCGTCTCTCCCCTCCTTGTTCTATTCCCCTTTCTCTGCTAGAGACCATATCCCTAAGCTCTGATACCAACTGTGACGCCCCCAAAATAGGCCCAATCCATCCAACCTATTTTGAGTCGCCAAATACATGGTACAGAAACAACTACAACATCATTATTACAATTTTCGTGCCAAATACGACAACACATATACTGTGAGTTTAAATACAAATATTGTCTTCTAGACAATATTCACACTCAAATAAAGTCCTCATTATAAATTATTGATACACTATTTTATAAAATAGTGAAGACTACTTAAACAACTATCTTGAACCATCACTCCACACCCCGACTAGTTCCCGCTATATTCTCGCCTCTTGAGAAGAAAAATGGAACAAAAAGGAAAAGGGTGAGCTCAACTAGCCCAGTAAAGAATATTATGACTAAGATAATGTATAACAAATTATCATTAGTCTTCAATAGGGAAAAATCTGATAGCATACAATAGACAACAAGTTTTAGATCAACAACTGCAACGAAAACAACAATTCATTAGAAGAGTTAAGTAGAGAATAAAATCTACTATCATCTATGAATTTAAAAGTCCATCAATGATATTTTATCCCTGTAACATCAATCAATATACATCTTGAATCAAATATTCATCTTTGCACTATGGGCCAAAGATATTCATTTGTATCACCAGTTGGTCATGTTCATCTCAACACATGTTCATCTTTGCACTACGGGCAAATGATATTCATAAGAAAATCATTCATCTTTGCACTACAGGCCAAAGATATTCAGTTATATCATCATTTAGGACTGAGGATGATAAAAAATATTTTAAAGAAAATGAATCTAGTGAGACAAAAGAACAAAGATTAGGGATTCGTACTTTAAACAATTCAAGTTCAAAACTACTTCTTAAGAAACCATAGTGGAGCAGAATTCAAAAATGAAGATCAAAACATAGATCCAATCAAAGATAGGAACCATAACAGACAATCTTAGAGACAGAAAAGAAAATTTAATTTTTTGTGAATAATGTCGTGATTCGTGAATAGTCTTGGTCATACGTGAATAAAGTCTTGATACGTGAATAGTAACTCGACACTAAAAGGTAGAAATTCCATAAGAAAAATCATCATCATACTGTGAATAGTACTGTGAATAAAGAACTCATGAATAATAACTCATGAATAGTAACTCGTGAATAATAACTCATAAATAGTAACTCGTGAATAGTAACCCCGACATGAAAAGATAAGAATTTCACAAGAAAAATCTTATCAATATTCCGTTATAATGATATTGAAAGAAATAATATCATTTATAAAAAAAAATAACATCTCTTACCTTAAAAGAATAGTACTTCTGGCTGGAATATCAGATATAACGCTGAAGGAAACTTGCACCGTATAACACTCAAAGTATCAAAATACTCACAAAAATACGCTCGATAATATAGAGAGAGAAAACTCTAGTTTCTGGTGTGATTTTTATTTCTATCCTAAACACCCTATTTATAGGAAAATACTTAGAACACCAAAGCAGAAAATTTAATAAAATAATATATTTATATAAAAAATCATACGCACCATTAGAAATCTTATTTCAGCACATTTACCACACAAGTGGGGCCCACCAAAATGAAAAAAAAGTTTTTCTTTAAAAAAATATTTAAAACTTCAAAAATTAATTATTCCAGAACTTCAATATTTCATAATAAATAGCCCTTTTATCAGAAAAATTCGAATCTTATGTCTATTCCATAGAAATTCAATTCTCTACAACTTTGTAGCTTTAAGTTTTTTCAAATTTCAAACAGAAATTGACCGAAATTCACATACGGACGATTTTACAGGCTATAATCAAATTTTAGTCAAAAATAGGGTCCACCAACATGATTAACATGTTTTTAACATTTATTGTAACAAAAATACTCTTCCTCCTCATTTATTCACATATCACACATTCATTGTAAAAATATCACTATTATTATATTATTATAATAATATATTTAAATGAATTATTTTATCAGAAAAGATAAAATATCAATTTTTAACAATTGTCACTTTTCTAAAAATTCCTCCATTTATATCCACATAAATAAATATTTTTCTTCTCATATAAATCAATAATTAATTATTCACAAATAATATTACGTAATCACAATAATGACAACCGTGTCGCTCCCCGAAAGAGGAGGCTTTCCAATAAGGATTTCTCCTCATCAAGCGCCAAGATTAGGTGACCAAACCTCTCCTAAGATAGAACTTTCTTAGACGCTGCCAATAATGCTATCTAATAATATTATTCAAATAATATGAATTATTGATCCGATAATGGGAAATACTTTGCGTGTGACAATTATTAAAACAACAATAACATAAAATATCAACGTAGTAATTATTGAATCAATAAAATAAATATTGAATAAAGAATTACAGTAAAATTATTGAGTAGTGCCTTCACTACGTAAGAATCAATAATTAAGTGTAATACCGCAGTCTTCTTGTGTAACAATCACGTATTATTGTGTTTTAACCACCGGGTATTCCAACAGTGTTAACGGTAACAACTACACCGTTATTTTTAAAAAACTCATGCTTGTCGTTTTGTTCATCCAATCGCTTTCCATTATGGGGCCCACACAAGGCTGCACCGTCGTACGAATATTCTCCGATAATAAGAATATTCCACGACCAAACGAATATTCCCCGACAACTTTGGATATTTTATAACCACTTACTTATTTAAAATATTTACTCATTTTACCCATAACTAACCACATTAATCGAATCAACCCTTACTATTTCAAAATAATAAATAGAGGAAATTCCATTTCATTAAAAAAAAAATTGGGGTCTTACAATTACTGCATCTTGTTGATTTCTGAAGTATGAAGTGTGTGTGTGTGTGTGTGTTATTTTTTGAGAAAGATTTTGATATTATTTGACTTATGTTAAGTGCCTTGATTTTAAAGGTTGGTTCTAGGCCTTATTCGAACCTATGAGCGACATTTTTTTGAAACTAGTGCTGAACCTCTTTGGACCTATGCACGAAGGACTTAATTTGAAGAAAGGTTCATTTTTAGATAAAGCATAATGAAACGAGGTTTTCGAAAACAAGGTTTTTAAATCCTTAGTCAAATAGGATTTGAGGTCCTTTGATACTTCCGATTATTAACCTTAGATTTGTCTATTCCCGAAGCGCTTTAATTTTTATAAAAGCTCTTTGCTATTTTGTTTGAAAATTATTTTTGATGATAATGCATATAAGAAAACATCAAAAAGGGTCGGGTCATCTCTGGGCATGAAAGCCGTCTCAATAGATTCGAGTACCCAAAATCATAATTTTTCACTATCACGAGACCTTAAATCCGATCTCTTGAGATGAAGTCCTCGAAATCGCATTAAGGCCCAATATTAAATATACAATGATTTGCGTGGTTTAATATTACATTATAAACAAAAAGTTCATTGTGGGAATCTAGTTGAAATCCGATTAGTGGATCTCAACCCCGGGATACCTAGGCTCACATTAGTATGCTTGAACATAATCAAAATTTAAAACTTAAAAATATGTAAAAATGTATCCTATACTCGTTATAAGGCGATTCATCGATTGGAATCCCTTACCACGAATAGTTAGGACCCCCTCACCCCTAGATATAGATCTAGGGCTCTAAGCAGTGACCGAAATCGGTCGGAAATATTGAAAAACGATTAGATCTAAGTCGATCTAGCATGAAGGTTCGAGCTTTGAAGCTTTAGAACCGATTAAGGGCTAGATTCGACTAGATCTAGGTAGATCTAGAAAAATGACTTGATATCTAACTATTTATGTACAAAATAAACAGTAAAATAAATAGATCTACCAACCAACACATAATATATGTATAAAACAACAAGTCTAACTATAGATAAAAACTACATTAACATAAATCTAGTAGTTCCAATAATATTTACAAATGAAATGACCAAAGATTCGCTTTTTCACCTTGGGGGATGTAGAAACAAGCCTTCCGGGACCCAAATCTATGTTATATCACTCTATATGGATAAGATCTACTATATAAGTGATGAAAACAACTCAAATCTAGTTTTATAAAGCTAAACCCAATCATTTCTCACTCTAGAATCCTCTTTCTCTCTCTAACTTTTTTTTAAATGAGTTGTTGATGGCCTGTTGTAGAGCTCAGGGTTAGTCGCAGGTACACATGTGTTTAGCCGCAGTTGCACCTACGACTGGGCCCTGTGGGCCCCATTGTATAAAATTTTGTTCATTCGGTCGTCAATTCAGGGAAAGTTGAGGTCGATACCCAAATATCCCAAAAAGCTTCTGCTGAAGGCTGAGAAATGAGGTCGAGTCTAACTGATTCTGAGTCCGAGAAGATGAAGCAATTAGCTAAAAGGTATCTTCCAATTCCCGAGGGTGGTCAGTTGGCTCGTCTTGGATAGTTTACAGTTCAAGGATTTTTGTGGTGGCTTCTTATGACCTCATCCTCAGATTTACGATCCTCATTCAAACCATGCTGGTTTTGGGTGGTGTTGCACTTTGATTTCTCCACGGGGTTGTCTCCGGGGTGAAATTATGCTTTTACCCTCCTGTATGGTTGGTGAAAGAAAAGCGAAATTTCGGGTGTCTACAGATGCTCTTCTTTGTCATGTTTATGTAATGCAATGGAATGAACATGACAAAGATACTAGAAACCCAACGCATGACAATATATATCAAGTGATGCAATGTCATAAGTAAAGTATGCAATGACATATAAGTTAAAATTTTAAAGGATGAATCCCGTCTGCTGAGGAGGATGGTTATTAGTGGGTTGATTAACCATCGGGGTTGTTGTCAATGCCTTCGCCATGTATTGAATCCAACAAATTACACCATCGGGTATTGATGCCGATGCCTTCGTTGGGTATTATCTCCAACGGATTACATCACCGGGTATTGTTGTCGATGTCTTCGCTGTGTATTTTCTCCAACGTATTAAATCACCGAGTATTGTTATCGATGCCTTAACTGGGTATTGTCACCAAAGGATTACACCACCAAGTATTGCTGTCGATGCCTTCGTTGGGTATTGTCTCCAACGGATTACACCACCGGGTATTGCTACCGATGTATTCGCTGAGTATTGTCTCCAATGGATTACACCACCGGGTATTGATGTCGATGCATTCGTTGGGTATTGTCTCCAATGGATTACACCATCGAGTATTGTTGTCGATGACTTCACTAGGTATTAACTCCAACGGATTACATCACCGGGTATTGTTATTGATGCCTTCGCTGGGTATTGTCTTTAATGGATTACACCACCGGGTATTGCTATTGATGTTTTTGCTGGGTATTGTCTCCAACGGATTACATCACCGGGTATTGGTATCGATGTCTTCGCTGGGTATTATCTCCAACGGATTACACCATCAGGTATTGCTACCGATGCCTTCACCGGATATTGACTCCAAAAATTTGATTGATAATTAGAAATGGTGATCTTAATAATAATTTTTGGGGTTCTCGATCGTTTTTACACCGGGATCTCTAGTTTTCCTTGATTTTTATATCATTTTTAGGATTTTTCAGGGTTTTTACTGTCTGAAAGTGAGCCGAATGAGTACCTTTCTAGGTTAACACCCATTTTCGAACCTCAAAGGACGCATTTTGATTTGAAATTACCAAAAAGGGAGGCGTGGGACCCATCAGGTCCAACAACAGGTAAACTTGTAGCTTAGCCGCAAGACACATGCGGCCAGATGCAAATGGGTTTATACCCTCGGCTGGTCACTATTTCCCTTATTTCATTCGATTTTTCTTACATTCTCTCTGTAATTTTAGAGTTTCTTTCTCAGATATACTCGCTTGAGACTTGATTTCGCGTATTCCGCCACCGTACACTCGTTCCACACACACTAAAGGTAACGTGTACGCTCCTTTCTTTCGTGTTTTTGTCAATGTTTATCGTGTTTTCTTTGTTAAACGCAAATGAATTGAAAATGCATGCATAGATAGCTTGGTAGATGTTGGCCGATTTAGCTATCGCTAAATCGCGCGCAAGCATACACGACCCACAAGTAATATATGAAAGTAGAGTGTCAAACCCACGAGGACGAAGTCTTAAGAGAAAACAATTACTAAGGCAAAGTCGTTGCTATCTTATCTAAACAAGTGTAAAAGGATGGTTGGTTAATCTATGTGATTAAAAACTGTAAGAATAAGAGAACTGGTTGTGCTAGGAAGTCAAGATAGGATTACAATTCCCCTAATGCATAGCCTAATCTCCTAACTCTCCTAGTAACAAACGAATCAAGGAATGGTCAACCGAGAACAGTAAATACGCATAAGCTTCTGTCGAAGGTCAAATGCACATCCCTAGCCAGATAAATCACAATATGTCTATTGGTGAAAATAACTAGGCCAAAGTCATTAAGCTAAGTCTCGATGTCACACAAGGAAAATAGAGATATGTCTATCCTATCAGCAGTTTATGCACACATTCCATTGGCATGGTCATAACAGGTGTTGCTGTATTTAAAAGCTAGATAATAACATCCATTTGTCAATATCCATTATTATCAATACCAAAAACTCTTTCAAGCAATCAGTCATTAAGTACTAAATACAACAACTCATTCCAAAATAATTCATTATATAAAAATAGGAGAGAAAGTTGATTAAGCTAACAAAAGGTTACATTGCAATCCTAAAAATGGAGTTAGTTCATAACTATGGTACTAACAGACATTTTCAATACATTTAACATTATCAGTAATACACAAATAAATGGGAGATTTGGAATAAGAAAACCCCTGTTTGAAGTGTTCTTCCTCCAAATCTTCTCTTCACTGTGTAGCTACTGAGATTCTGTTAGATGCAATAACTCTCCTTCCTTTAAACACAACTTCTTTCTCTTCTAGAAATTAAAAGACAGAAATAAAATCTGGTCTAAGCTATCTGCAATAAGTTCTCTGTGATATCCTCTGATATTCCTTTTTTGTGAATGTAGGCGGCTTTTCTTCTCTTATATACTGCTCCCCTCTTTCTTTTAGGTCATTAAAGACTCTTTCTTTGTTTGGGCACTTGAGCTGTTGCATGCTGCACAAAGAAGCATGCTTTAATAAAGCGGGCCAGTGGCGCCATGTAGGCTTCAAAAGACTGGAGGTTGCACTGCGGCGCGACTCCATAATGAGGCATCGGTCAAGGCACAAGGAATGGCGTTAGCGGCGGGATATTTAATTTGAAGGCGCTGTGAAGTCTGTCAAGCCATGCGATATTTCAGTGTGCTCTAGTGTAGAATGGCGCCCATGCGGATCATTAAGCCATGGTACAAATTCCAAAGATTCACTTATCTTATATCAGTGCATGGCTTCTAAGTGTAATAATAAGCACTGCAGCAATTAGAACAAAAATGGCCAAAATGCCTTTAAAAGCTAGAAACGATTAGCAAAGCCCTGCATAATAGAACTTAGACATAATACCAATAAAATATAAATAAAAGCTAACTAAGAAGCTGAAAACAGGTAACAACTTAAGCCAAAAAAAAACTGATTCGTAGTTATAAATCCCACTAATCAATAAACAAGTTTTAATTAAGTACACCTGCGGTCAGATACAGATGGGTTTATACCCTCGGTCGGTCACTATTTCCCTAATTTCATTAAAGTTTTCTTGCATTCTCTTTGCAATTTTTGAGTTTCTTCCTCAGATATACTCGCTTGAGACTTGATTTCACGTATTCCGCCACCGTACACTCATTCTGCGTACTAGAGGTAACGTGTACATTCCTTTGTCTCGTGTTTTTGTCAATGGTTATCGCGTTTTCCTTGTTAAACGTAAATGTATTGAAAATTCATGCATAAATAGCTTGATATACATGTTTTAATTAAATGCATGATTACGTATCATCATATGAACCGTTCAGATGCAATAGATTTCATTTTTTAGAATTTTTTATAGACATGAATCTTGTTATGTGTTAGAAAATTGTCTAAATTTTTATATCTAATTTTTGGGTTGTGCTCGTATGCTTATAGATGACTATTTAATCCATGCGTACATGCATGGGGATAGTCTATTTTATAAATAGGGGGGAACTCTGGTGAAATTTTTTCACGAGTTAGATGACATGATCGTATATGCATGCTTAGCTATGCTAGGACATATACCAAAAATATGTAGACATTTATTAGGGTAATGTGCAGGACATGCATGATGCTATGACTTAAAATTATATTCCTAGGAGTCCATTGTCTCTAGGTTATTGCAAATGCAGATTTTAATAGGACAATGATAGGGACGTACCTTGTCTTATGTTGAACAACATGATTTTGTTGTCTAGGCATGGATTCAGATAGACCTAAAAGCTCCGCTTCTCATAGGGCTTCATCCGGGGTTCGCCTTCGTAGGCCTGCTTCGGCAGTTCGCGTTCTGCGGGTGACTATGATCTTTCCGATCCAGAGGTCCCTCCACAGCCCGCTGCGCGTCGAGTCCTTCCAAGTATTTAGGTGGCCATTGGCCATTCCTGATCTTTTGGACGTTGATTTGAGCCGTCACCCATCGGTTCACTTGCACGCGAAGAGGTACCGGGAGTTTTTACATTGAGTCACCTTACTTCCCCATTTTTGGTGAAAGTCAGTTTTTAAACTTTGATGCCATGCAGGTTCCCAAGTTCACCCAGCCGAGGGGGAACTAGTTTAGTGTTTTCGCCCTGTATGAGTCCCTTCATGGCAACTACTGGGCCCAGGTGAATTCTTGGGGTTTAGCATCGTTTTTCACTATTGCTCCTCGCCGCTGCCCCTAGGGTGATCTCCGTGCTTTATCGGAGAGGTGGTTTCATCAAAACCAAATTCTCATCTGTTGGACTATGAGGTCATGATGACGCCTATAGACTAGCGATGTATTACAGGCTCAGAGTTTTCCGGAGCTAGGGTGCCTTTGAAGGCTGACATTACCTTGGTAGCTGTTCACGCTCTTCATGGAATTTCTCCTCAATAGCCTGCCTTCAAGGCCCATAACGTTCGTTTGGGGCCTCTAAGTGTAGATGCTACCCAAGGTACTTTGTTGGAGCAGTTCCCAGAGGATTTGACAGAGTGGGACCGTATTTTGAGGCGTTTATTCTTGTCTATCATTAGGGGTTTTTTCCTTATGAACAACTCCTCTACTGTCCCATTCAACTTGGTGGGAGTTCTCTGTGATGTAGACTGGATAAGAGAGTATGACTGGGGATCTTTCACATTCTCCTACTTCCTTCATGGGATGTGCTTGCGCTCAAAGGGCGTGACCGACGCTTGGCTCGAATATTACCTATTTCTGATGGTGAGTCTCTTGGCTGATTTTGACTTTTTTAATTTTTGGGCTGTATTTCCCATGACTGATGTGTTCTTTGGATCGACAGTTCCGAGGCTTCCTTGCCTTCGTCCTGTTACCACTCTTAATTTGGATACTTATCCTCAAGGTTGTCGGTGGCATCATTCCACTTTAGAGGAGGTCCATGTTTCAGATAGTTTTACGCACTATAGTCTCTAGTTGGAGTTGCTATCGGTTGTGAACGTGATGTGGGTCCCTTACACCTCAGAGTATCTGGTAGAGGGATTTGAGGGAGGTTTCCCGACAGGGCCCAAGTATGCTTTATCCACATGTTGGGTTCCTCTGCTATTTAATGGAGGTTGAGAGCTCTATCTTGGGGAGCGTGGCTTCCGATGTGTTTCAAGGGAGATTTTATTTCTTTTGTTCCTCCTGCTCAGCTGTATTGGCCTCTAGCCCAGCCGATTTCAGAGATCCCTTTGGAGGGTCATGATGGATTCTTTTTTTTGGGCAACCCCAACACTTTAGCTACTTTTTTCTTTGGTGGGTACCCCGCATTATCGGCGCTTAGACCCGTGCTACCCAGTTCTTGGGAGATATGGTTCAAGGATCTGTGATAATGACAGACTGGATGACTTGTGTCTTGGAGCCGACTCATCTAGCTCAGATTATAGGCTTGACACAACAAATGGATCGGATGTCCCTTTTCATTCGCCATTTGGGCAGGGATCCATCCAAGGTTGATATCTTTGATCCTTCTGCGTTTGAGGCTGGTCCGTCTGGTACTGCTGGTTTTGCTGACGGAGGAGATTCCTTATTCTACCTCCCAAATATGCAAGATATGCTGATTCAGGAGGACCTTGCCCAGGTTGGTTGGTTTGATGATGCCAATACTTTCATGGATGGCGTAGAGTTTTGATAGGCTACTATTAATTGTTGGGCGCCTGTGCCCCATTATCCTGTACTTTTTATTTTTTATTTGTATCATAGAGATAATGTTGATGTATATATAAAACCTATTGTATTCTATAGAGATTTATATATGATGATGTCTTTCCATTTATTCATTGCATATGTTGTATTATCACTTATTATGATGCATACTTATATATTTGTACGCTTTATGTATTTATAAATATTTGTATAGAAATTGACCCTTGTATGGTCTTTGTGATACTATTTTTACATATAGCTTCTTCATTAGTCGCTCGTATAGAGCATCTTTCGTCGAGCCAGATAGCCACCCGCTTGAGATGTTCACATAATAACTTATCTGATTCTGACCGTATTACCGTGGGTCGGATGCTGTGCCACTCTATTTCTCTTTTGTCCTTCCAGGTGCTGGATGGGTTCGTGAATGGAATGTTAACCCATTGGATCTTGGAGAAACATTTATTTAGATTTGAATCAGATGCGTTGACCCCCACATTAGAAGAGTATGACCGTATCTCGGGTTTGCCAATGGACGACCCATGTACTAGAGTGGCGGTGGGACACATGTGCGGCCAGTTCATGATCACTACTGGTTTGAGGAGGTCTGTTGTTTTAGTAGAGGTGGGTGGTAGCCATATTGTGTTGATGGATTTCCTGTAAATCGTTTCGCTTCAGCTGATAGCTTTGTCTTTTATCATGGAGATTTTGCAATTTTCGAGGATAGGTGGTAGACAACTCGGGTGGATACCCTGGTGATCATTTACATGCCCTTTTAAGTTGATCTTTTAGACGTCGTCGGGATGTCGATGGTTGTTAGGGCCCTTCGGGATGACTTACTGTCCTTCCCCTCATATTGGCAGAGATATTGATATCGGCATCCTTTTGCCGGACAGTCGGGGATCAGAAGTTTTGAGGTAGCCCAGTTCTCCTGTATATTTGGTTTATGACCTATTTGAGGTCAATTGGTTGGCTCTGTCGTCACGGGTTTTGTTTTGGTCACAACATGGCATTTACTTTTTCCTTCCATCCAGCCTCGTGCGTTGATGTTGCATCCTAGACCGAGTTTTTGGATACCATGGAGGATCCTTTTGAGATTGTTATGCATTCCAAATTAATATTATTATTTCTTGAGTTTTGTCACTCATGTGGCCGACTTGGACTTCCTCCCTTTGGCTGGGCTGAGGGGTATGACCACGTATCATCAGGATGTTCATTTATTTAAGGGACCTGAGGACTGTCATTTCCCTATTTTTTCAGCTACTGAGGCCGATTTTGCAGGCGTCTATGGCTTTTGGTCTCACCGACAGACAATGAATTTCAGAGATGGCCATCCTGATCGGTTGGTAGAGTATTCGGCCTGGCTAGAGACTGACTTATCCTAGATGTATAGTTAATTGTAGCGGAATTGTACGATCCATCCCACATCTATTCATCACCTTAGCAGAATAAGACACACTGCTAGGTAGACGAGTTCAATAAGTATGTTGGACCACCTCCTTACCTAAAAGGTTAACCTATTAGGTTGATGTTTTACCATACTTATTAAGCCATCTACACTCTTGAATTTAACCGATGTGGGATTCATGTGAAATCCCAACAATCTCCACCTTTCACTAATACCCATCACAAGTATCATACTAGAGTATCTAATACTACTCCCAAATAGCTTTTTCCTAGAGGCCCCCTGTGCTCCACCCTCGACACGAGGCCGTGCTTCCACTTGATTCAACTCTATTTACTCCACCCACGAGGCTCATGGATTGTACCTCTCACAAGCACCCCTCGCACCTTGAAGTTGATACTTGACTCCCACCGAACCATGGGCTTTGATACCACTTGTAGCGGAATTATACGATCCATCCCACCCCTCGCACCTTGAAGTTGATACTTGACTCCCACCAACCATGGGCTTTGATACCACTTGTAAGCGAAATTCAGTACGATCCATCCCACATCTATTCATCACCTTAGCAAGTACACACACACTGTAGACGAGCCCAATAAGTATGTTGACCACCTCCTTACCTAAAAGGTTAACCTATTAGGTTGATGTTCTACCATACTTATTAAGCCATCTACACTCTTGAATTTAACCGATGTGGGATTCATGTGAAATCCCAACATTAATCATGCAGATACGGGGGGTCGGTCTACTGATGAGGAGCCGTTGGAGGATCATGTATCTCCGACTGAGGACGAGTTGTTTGCTGGCTTGAAAGAGGCATTAGTTAGTGCGGCTCCGAGTTCTATCCAGTATCTAGGGAGGCGTTAGATCGCCAGGTGCATCTTCTGACATTTGAGAGAGGTCATGCTCAAACCTTAATGTTGATAACCTTGGCGTGTAGGGATGTTGCCAGTGTTGAGAGGGATGCGGCTCTCACTGTCAGAGATGAGGCTGTAGCTGAGAGGGATGCACTCCGATCTTTTGCAGATGAGCTTGACGATCATGCTCGAGATACTATATACATAGTCAGGAGGGGACCTTCTGGTCAACGTTGGAGCTATTGAGGTGTATTGATGTAGTGGAGCAGGAGCTCAGGTTTGCACCTCTAACTGTGGAGACGGCTGGGTACTTGGATTTGTTGTCCCGCCTTACCTAAGATTTATAGTCCTACTTTATTTTCCTGCATAAATTATGTTATTCTCTTTTGTTATATATTCAGTATTACTTTTGTATGCTTAAACAATTGTATATATAAAAAGGAACATGTTTAGTTCACTTCCCTCCTTTGAGTACATCTTGACCTTATACCATGATTGTCGTTTTAGCCCCATGACTCACTATCTCAATATTAAACTGTTCTTATCATCTCAAGGACTCGAGCCAGATTTGACGAAACGATGTTGAGATGTTGCCAGGTCTCCTTAGTATGGGCTGTTGACGAGGTTTTTTTTAGGTATATTTTGATTTTCTATTGTGATTTGGGTTTTGGGGTTAGTATTTGGGATATGAGGTAAAAGTGTTTCGTTGCTGTTTGTTTTTTTTCAAGGATTAGACTCGTGGATGGGGAGACTCTCGTGAATGGAGAGATCAGATCTTACGTAGTTCAGACTATAAGGACATGATGATTTTTGAAATATTTTTAAGATAAAAGATTCATGCTTGTCAAAAGGGTTCTCAGACATAATAACTTTTCACTGAATCATAATTGATCAGCTACGAGAACTCAATTCTCTTCTTATTATACTTGAATATCCCCTCTCAAAGTTAGGTTTAAGAGCATCCAACTCCTACTAAGAATCATCAAAGATTGACCCAACTGCTATGCTGACCCGCACAAATTCTGCTCTTGGAAGCCCCAACATCCAACTTCAACTTATTTATCAAAATGCCAACTCTTTCTCAAAAATTCCATATTTGCCCCTCTTTTGCATTGTCCTACAAAATAACATAAAAAACAACTAAAATGCACTAAACTTAAAGATAGCATAATACTAAATCCAAAAGTACCCAAATAGTGGGTGTAAAACCCACTTATCAAGGACACAAATAATCAATTTGTACTCTTCATATTATTTTTATAGCGGATTTATCTCTTTCCGTGGTTTTTTTTTCAATTGGATTTTTCACGTAAATTTTTGTATTCATATTTTATATATTTGTATGCTTATCTGAGTGTGTTCGTATATTCGAATAACTGTTAGCGTTATTTTGGCCTGCTGTTTTGGTGATTTCATCAGGTGTACAAAATTTGTTCTAAACAGAACTCTCATGTATGATGTAACCACGCTCAAATAGAAATATAAAAATTTATGGAAAAAATAAAATAAATTCTTTTAAAATAAAATATATATTTAATTATTTTTGTAATTAATATCAAATGAGTTTTTATGTAATTATTAACAAATATAATTAAGGAAATCATAAAACTTATAAATATTCTAAAATTAAAATTATTTTCAAAATAAATTAATATTAACTTTATATACATACATATTTATAAATTCTATTGACTTTATAAGAAATAAACAAAATAAGATAATAATAATAAAATTATTATTATCTTAAAGTAATTATAAAAATAATTAAAGATAAAAATAAACAAAATAAGATAATAATAAAATTAGTCCTTCGCTTTACTAAATTATCAAATCGAAGTAAAGAACAAGGAACGAACCTACAAAATTTCTCTATGGAAGAATTACTAAATTGCGTTTCGCAAATCATTTTTGCTACTTCATGGCTAAACACTATCACCCAAAAATAATTGCAAATTTGGGCTCAAAAATCGGAAACAAGTCGCACCAATGCACCATCACTGCAACCACTCGATGTCAAAACTCAAGCGAGTTATGAATTTGGGTTCGAAAACCCAAAATCAATTAAATAATTAGACACAAATATGGTTTTGAAAATTCAGATCTTGAACTAAATTTTGGTAGAATCTGAAAAAAAAAAAGAAGAAAAAGAAAAGGGGGAGGGAGAAGAAAAAGAAAAAGCTTTAATTGATTAGGATTTTTAAGCTTCATTGATGCTTTTTTCAAAATACAAAAACTTTTCTTCTTCTTTTCATTCATCGATGAACCTCTTATTATAACTCATCACCTAAGGGCGAATTCAGGATTTGTTCTGAGCAGGGATGAATTTTTTTGGGATGAAAATTGAAGCGAGGGGTTGAAACTTAGCAAGTTAGAGAGCGACAGTTTAATTACATTATAAACTGTGTGTTTAGTTCTTCTTATAGTAATAGTAATTGAGTTAGAACCAGACGAGATAGCCGAAGATTTAACGTACGAGGAGGTACCTGTCAAGATCTTGGATAGAAAGGAGCATGTCCTATGCTCAAAGGTTATACCTAAAGTCAAAGTTTTATGAATCGAAATACCATGTACGTACGTCAATTTCGAGGACGAAATTTCATAAGGAGGGGAGGTTGTAAGACCCCAATTTTTTTTTTTTAATAAAATAGAATTTCCTTTATTTATTATTTTGAAATAGTAAGGGGTTGATTCGATTAATGTGGTTAGTTATGGGTAAAATGCGTAAATATTTTAAATAAGCAAGTGGTTATAAAATATTCATTGTTGTAGAAGAATATTCGTTTGGTCGTGAAATATTCTTACTGTCGGGAAATATTCGTATGACGGCGCAACCTTGTGTGGCCCCATAATGGAAAGCGATTGGATGAAGAAAACGACAAGTATGAGTTTTTTAAAAATAATCTACAGAAGTTATTACCAAGTTAACACTGTTGAATAATCCTATGGTTAAAACACAAGAATACGTGGTGTCAGCAAGTGAAGACACCAGATTACACCAATTATTAATTCTTACATAAGAAGGCACTACTCAATAATTATTACAGTAATTACTGTTCAATATTTTATTTTATTGATTCAATAATTGCTACGTTGATATTTTATGTTATTGTTGTTTTAATAATTGTCATTGCACAGTATTTCTCATTATCAGATCAATAATTCATATTATTTGAATAATATTATTAGATAGCATTATTGGCAATGTCTAAGGAAGTTCTGTCTAAGGAGAGGTTTGGTCACCTAATTGCGCGCTAGTAAGGAGAAATTTTTATTGGAAAGCCCCCTCTTTCCTGGGAACGACCTGGTTGTCATTATTGTCATTCTATAATATTATTTGTGAATAATTAATTACTGATTTATATGATAAGAAAAATATTTATTTATGTGGATATAAATGGAGGAATTTTTAGAAAAGTGACAATTGTTGAAAATTGATATTTTATCTTTTCTGATAAAATAATTCATTTAAATATATTATTATATTATAATAAATATAATAATGGTGATATTTTTACAATGAATGTGTGATATATGAATAAATGAGGATGAAGAGTATTTTTATTACAATAAATGTTAAAAACATGTTAAACATGTTGGTGGACCCTATTTTTGACTGAAATTTGATTATAGCGTGTAGAATCGTCCGTATGTGAATTTCGATCAATTTCTGTTTGGAATTTAGAAAAACTTAAAACCACAAAGTTGTAGAGAATTGAATTTCCTATGGAATGGACATAAAGATTTGAATTTTTTTGATAAAAGGGCTATTTATTATGAATTATTGAAGTTTCAGAATAATTAATTTTTAAAGTTTTAAATATTTTTTTAAAGAAAAATGTTTTTTTTTTCATTTTGGTGGGCCCCACTTGTGTGGTAAATGTGCTGAAATTAGATTTCTAGTGGTGCGTATGATTTTTTATATAAATATATTATTTTATTAAATTTTCTGCTTTGGTGTTCTAAGCATTTTCCTATAAATAGGGTGCTTAGGATAGAAATGAAAATCACACCAGAAACTGAAGTTTTCTCTCTTTATATTATCAAGCGTATTTTTGTGAGTATTTTGATACTTTGAATGTTATACGGTGCAAGTTCCCTTCAGCGTTATATCTGATATTCCAGCCAGAAGTACTATTCTTTTGAGGTAAGGGATGTTATTTTTTTATAAATTATATTATTTCTTTCAATATCATTATACCGAAATATTGATAATAATTTTTTTGTGAAATTCTTATCTTTTCATGTTGGGATTACTATTCACGAGTTACTGTGACAAACGAGATTTTGTAATTTAATTTTAATATTATTGTATTAAATAAATATTTTTTGATGATTTAATTATTAGATTAAATAATTAATTCACGAAGTTGTGGTAGATTAATTTAATTATATGTGTTATGTTATATTTATTAAATTAATGTGAAATTTTTTTATTATTCGAAGTATGTAATTATGTGAGCTTATTGAATTAAAAGAAATATTTAATATGTGACGCCCCCAAAATAGGTATACATCACTTATTGTCACACTATTTTATAGAATAGTGATGACTATTAATACACCATCTCGGACTATCACTCCGATCCCCGACTAGTCCCGGCTACGTTCTCATTTCCTGAAGAGAACAATGAAAGCAAAAGGGTGAGCTCAACTAGTCTAGTAAGAAATATTATGACTGAGATAATGCAGAATAAATTATCATTAGTCTTCAACAATATTAAACTGATAAAATACAATAGACATCAAGTTTAACTGCAGGGGAATAAGCAATCCATTAGAAGACTCAAGTAGAGCATGATATCTACTATCTTCTATGATTTAAAATATTTTCTTCAATTTTTTATCGCTGAGACTCAGCTTAATAAATAAACTACATCATCAAGTCATCCCTGCACTACGGGCCAAAGATATTCATTAAATCATCAATGGTCATAACTATACCGAATAATCCCTAGTCATAATTATACCAAAAACTGTCCATCAATGCACTACAGGCCACTAAGGACTTTTACCACATCATTTATAACATTACATGTCATGATTATACCGAATGATCCCTGGTCATAATCATACCAAGTCCATCTATGCACGTAAGCTAAAGATGACTTTCATCACAATATAAGCATGAGGATGATGACAATGACATAATAATTCAATAAAACAAGTTCATGAATAAATTTTAAAGATTTATAAGTTAATTTATCCTGAAATCAATTACGTCCAAATTGTCAACATGATATTGCTTTGTGGAGTAAAATTCAAGAATGCTCAGAAGAATATTTCCATGAAAAGATACTGGATGAAGCACAAATATCAAGGATATTCCACTAATTTCATGGAGTATAGAAGCCAAAACTTTAACCAACTGAGTATAATAGAATATATGAAACTGCAAATGGATTTTCGCCCACCATGCGGTAATCCACGTGAAATGGATCATTTCCACAATTTAATAAGGAATGAATACGAAGGATCATTCACCATGCATGCAGTAATCCACATAGGCATGGTTATTCCAATGTAATAATAAAGAATGGAATAATG
Source organism: Panax ginseng (assembly GCA_020205605.1). Classification (NCBI taxonomy): domain Eukaryota; kingdom Viridiplantae; phylum Streptophyta; class Magnoliopsida; order Apiales; family Araliaceae; genus Panax; species Panax ginseng. The sequence continues at coordinate 82,366,250 of CM035139.1, read as the reverse complement.
TAAGAATTCTCCGTGCATGTGATAGATCATTCTCAGCACGAAACCAAATAGTTATTCTCAATGTAATAATAAAGAATGGAACCAGTCAATGCGTAATCCGCATGCATGTGATATTCCAATGAATAATAAAGAATAGAATCCGTGTCATGTAATCACGCATGCATGATGGATATTCCAACAAAATAATAAAGAATGGAATAACAACAAAATTCACCAAGATGAGTAGGTTTTATACCTATGAATCCGATATTATTAAACTTAATTATTGCTATCTTTAATTGTTTTTAGTATCTTTTTATGTGTTTTGTGTTTATTTCTTGTAGGTTGGAGTTTGGAGGGACAAATTGGTCATTTAGGGGAGAAGAAAAAGTCAAAAAAATCATTAAAATTAGAGTTGAGTGGCATTTTTGTAATTATGGTCTGGTCAAGCGCTTTAAGCGCTTGAAATAACTTGTGTTGAGAATTGCTTATAAGCGCTCATATGCTTGACAAAAGGAGGATTTTCTCTTTTGCTAGTGGGTTTTTGAAGCCAAAAAGGAATCTGAATGAGGTGGGAGACTAATACAAATAGGAGGAGACTTTAGAAAAGACGTATCACTTAATTTTTCAAGAGATTTGAGAGAGAGACAACGAAGAAAAACACGAAGGAAAATTGCAAGGGTTGAAGATCAAAGAGAGAGTATTGGAGCAAATTGAGTTTCTTCTTCTCTTCTCTAGTTTTATCTTTTGTAATTATACGGGATGTTTGGATTATTAATCTGGATGATGTTTTCTTTATTATTATTATGAACTAAATTTTCATTAAGATTGCAGCGGAACTTGGTATGTAGTTTAAATTGAACCTTCCCATTGAATGAAAGTTGGTTTTATTGAATTGTTTATTATATCTTTTGCTTATTGATTAATTGTTTGGCCAACAATTATTGTGATAATCTATATAAAATTGGAAGATGGAGTATAGATTGAGATGCGGATATGATAACATCTGTTCATATAATCTGAATAGGGTTAATATGATTAGCATGTAGGATAGGAATATACCTATGTGTCTTTTGTATCCTTTGAAAGAATTTGTCGTAAACCCTAATTAACTTGATTCACATAGGAATATAGTGAATTAATTGAGTAGGGTGTTCCTTGTAATTTTGTGTCTTAAGGATCGGAGTTAGGAGGATTTGTTCACGTGTTTTGGAAAAAGTGTGTGAATTTTATAAATCATTCTTGGATAATGATTCATATTAATTAATTGCTTTAAATGGGAAGTAAATTGATTTAAATGAAATACCAAGGAAAGTTGTAATCTTAACTTTATTAAATCTGCGATTATTCTTGTGAAATTTTGATTTTAATCATTAGTTTTGTTAAGTTTAATTTTCAAATCACAAACAAAATTTATTAGTTTAAAATAGGATTAATTGCATTAGAATTAGTAATTGATAAATATTAGTCTATTTCCTCGTGGGAGCGATATCCTTGCTTCTTTGAATATTACAATTGAGCAGCGTATACTTGCGTGGTAAAGTCTTTATAAAAAATTAGGCAACAAGTTTTTTGGCGTAGATTCTTGGGAAATTAGTTTAATATTTTGTCATTATTGATTTTTATAGCGTTAATCTTAATTTAAACTTTTTCTTTTACTTCTATTAGGGTGTTCTTGACTAGTGTATGCAAACGATCGAAAGAAGCTAGATTTATTGCCTTACGAGGGCGACATCGAAAAAAAAGGTTTAGCGATTTGCGTAAGTGGGTTAAAAAAAACCAAAGAGGCACTTGATAAGAAAGATACTATGGTGAAGAAGAGCAAAAAACCTTTGCGGGATTATGCTTCTGTACATGGTAGATTCTTGAAATTCGATCGAGTATTACGAGGCTGCCATTCTTTCTTTACAAGTTTTGAGATAAAATCGGGGACAATCTGAGATGATTCAAAATTCATGTCGGTTTGGAGGGTTACGAATGATGATCCGAAACGATCACATAGTCAGCTTTATAGAAATCTGCGATACTTTCAAGTACAATAATGTGTCAGAGGATGCAATAAGGCTAAGGTTGTTTCCATTTACTCTCAGAGATAAGGCTAAGAGTTGGCTCCATTCACTACCACCAGGCTCGATTACTACATGGAGCGACTGGCCCGAAATTTCTTGCAAAGTTTTTCTCTTGCAAAAAATAGCAAAGTTGCGGAACGATATCTTCTCTTTCGTTCAGCACGATTCAGAATCACTATATGAAGCATGGGAGAGATTTAAAGACTCATTGCGAAAATGTCCACACCATGGGATTCCTAAATGGCTTCAGGTGCAAACTTTTTATAACGGTTTATTCAGCACAGTGAGATCGAGTATAGATGCTGCAGCGGGAGGAGCTATTATGGCCAAGAATTGTGATGAGGGTATCGATTGCTTGAAACCATGGCGACTAATAATTATCGGTGGCCACAACAAAAACGACTTCGACCAAGGACGGTGGGGGTTTATGAAGTGGATCACGATGATGACATTATCGGCTCAGTGATGACTCGATTTACTGCTCTTACAAAGAAGATAGATGCACTTGAGGTACAACCGATTCTAAAAAATGGAAACTATTTGTGAAATATGTGCGGGTAGCCACTCAAGTGATCGATGTGCAATAAATCTGAGTCGATCCGGTTTGTTTCCGAGTTATAACGAAGCGGCGAGGCGATTATCCAAACGATTTACAATCCGGGTGAGAAACAACTCAAATTTTTCTTGGAGTAATAATCGGTCACATGCTCAAGCCCAAGCTCCAAGCAATCATATCCACACGGATTTGACCACATCAACAATCTCAACAACACCCACAACCTCATCAACTTTGATAAGCTATCACAAATGGAAGAATTGTTGGCAAGATTGGCAACTCGGTTTGAAACCACAACGAAAAACCAATCGGTTTGCATAAAGAATCTTGAGAACCAAATTGGGCGGATATAGTAGTGCTTTGAATACTAGAACTCGGGTTCTTTACCTAGTGATCTGGAGAAAAATCCAAGGAATGATGGAATGAACATTGTAAAGCGATTACACTCGAAAGTGGGAAGGAGTTGACTCTGATTTAGAAGGACAAAAGAAAATAATTTACTGCTTGAGGATGGTGAAAAAGAGTGTGAAATTGAGAAAAGTAAATCTGGGGAAAATGTTGTGAAAAAACAACAAGAAGATAAGCAAACAACAGTCGTACCACCTGTGCCGTTTCCTCAAAGATTTCAAAAGCAGAAATTAGATAGACAATTTTCAAAATTTTTAGAAGTGTTCAAAAAGCTGCAAATCAACATTCCATTCGCAGATGCTTTAGAACAAATGCCTAGCTATGCAAAATTCATGAAAGATATTTTAGCAAGAAAGAGGAAGCTAGGGGAGTTCAAAACTGTAGCGTTGACAGAAGAATGTAGCATGATTACGCAAAAAAAGTTACCACCGAAGTTGAAGGATCGGGTAGCTTCACCATCTGTGCGATTGGACCCCAGTTCTTTAACGAGATGTTTGTGTGATTTGGGTGCAGTATTAACTTGATGCCACTTTTGATCTACACTCGATTGGGATTACCGACACCAAAGCCAACAAATATCTCTTTCTGACTCATGAGATAGATCGGTGACATACCTAGGGGCATTGTGGAAGACATATTAGTGAAGGTGGACAAATTCATATTTCGGTAGACTTCATTGTGTTGGACTATGAAGAGGATAAAGACATACCCATTATCCTTGGAAGACCATTTTTAGCCCTTTGGAAGGACATTAATTGATGTACAAAAGGAGAGTTAACGATGAGAGTCAAGATGAAGAAGTAACTTTTAATGTTTTCAAGGCTATGAAATTCCCGAAGGGAGAGGAAGAGTGCTTTAGAGTTGATCTGATTGAAAAAGCAACTAGAGAGGTATTTAGTGAATTTGTGAATGAAGACCCTCTTGAAACTGCATTGGTTAGTGAAAATTTATTTGATGATTCAACTGTGCTAGAATGGGTTCAAATGTTAGATTGACTCAAAGTTCACACGATGTTTGCAAAATTTGAACCTCTGGATTTTTGGGGAAAGCCGGATGAAAAGGTGAAATCATCTTTAGAAGAACCGCCCACCTTGGAACTTAAGCCATTGCCTAACCATCTACGGTATGCCTACCTTGGTTCTTCTTCTACCTTTCCAGTTATTATTTCTGCATCACTTGATAAGGTTCGAGAAGAAAAGCTACTAAAGGGTACTTGACAATTCAAAGGCGCTCTTGGGTGGACTCTTGCGGATATCGAGGAATAAGCCCATCAATTTGCATGCATAAGATTCTATTGGAAGATGAAGCGAAACCGATTATTGAACAACAACGAAGACTCGATCCCATCATGAAGGAAGTTGTAAAAAAGAAATCATTAAATGGTTGGATCTTGGGAATTATCTACCTATCTCGAGATAGCTCATGGGTAAGTCCGGTTCATTGTGTGCCAAAGAAAGGGAATGACGATGTAGTTGCAAATGAGCATAATGAATTGATCCAGACTTCGAGCGATTCTGGGTTGGCGGGTGTGTATGGATTATAGAAAGTTGAAACAATGCCACTCGTAAGGACCATTTTCCTCTACCATTCATAGATCGGATGTTGGGCGGGGCTTGCGGGCATGAGTATTATTGTCTTTTGGATGGATACTCGAGGTTATAACTTGATTGCCATTGCACTTTTAGAGGATCGGGAGAAACGACATTCACATGCCCATATGGTACCTTTGCTTTTAGCATGAATGTCTTTTGGATTATGTAATCTTGGCGACATTTCAACGGTGTATGATGGCTATTTTCTCTTGATATGGTCGAACAAAATCTCGAGGTATTTATGGATGATTTTTTAGTTTTTGGGGATTCATTTGATTATTGTTTGGAAAATCTCACTCTAATGCTCAAAGCGGTGTATGGAAGCAATTTGGTTTTAAAGCGGGAGAAATGTCATTTTATGGTGCAAGAGGGATAATCTTGGGTCATCGAGTGTCATCAAAAGGAATTGAAGTTGATAGAGCTAAGATCGAAACCATCGAGAGCACCTTACCACCTATTTGATAAAGGGTATTGAAGTTTTTTTTGGGACACTGTTGGTTTCTATAGGCGATTTATAAAGACTTCTCCAAAATCACGAAACCACTTTGCAATCTTTTGGAGAAGGATGTCCCATTCAACTTTGATCAAGCATGCACAGGAAGCTTTTGATGTGTTGAAGAAGAAACTTGTTACTTTTTTTAAATCATAGCGCAGTTGGAGTATCCGTTCGAATTAATGTGTGATCTTAGCGACTTTGCGATTAGCGCGATTCTTGGCAACGAAAGGATAAAATTTTTCATGCTATATATACTATGCTAGTAAGACGTTAACGGATGCCCAACTGAATTATACCACTCTGAGAAGGAGCTATTAGCGATTGTTTATGCATTTGATAAATTTTGATCTCATATTTGATTGGGACAAAAGTGATCGTGTTCTGAGATCATTCGACAATTAAGTACTTAATAGCAAAGAAGGATCTGAAGCGAGATTAATTAGATGGGTATTATTGCTACTGAGAGTTTGACTTGGAGATCCGGGGACCAAAAAGAGCAGAAAAATCGGGTTCTTGATCATTTATCACGATTAGAGAATGCGAAAACTAAAAAAATGACCTGAACGATGATCAATGAATTTTTCGGATGAACAAGCTGTTTGCGGTAAGGATGGATACTCCATGGTATCTGATTATGTAAATTTCATTGTGAGTAAAGGTGTTTACTAGGTTTAACAAGTCAGCGAAAGAAGAAATTTCTCCATGATGTGAAAGCAGTATTTATGGGATGAGCCATTTTTATTTAAACGATGTGGAGATCAAGTAATAAGAAGGTGTGTTCGAGGAAGTTGAAATGGAAAATATTCTCTACCAATGTCATGCATCGACTATGGTGGACATTTTGGGGGAGAAAAGAGCGGCTGACTAAGGTGCTTGATGTGGATTCTTACGGCGACACTCTTTAAGGATGCCGTGTGTTTTCATTGAAATGTGACGAGATGCCAAAGAGTGGGTAATATATCAAAGCGACAAGAGATGCCACTAAACATGATCTTAGAAGTCGAATTGTTTGATGTTTGGGGCATCGACTTCATGGGACCATTTCCATCATCTTTTAGCAACTCCTATATACTTCTAGCGGTGGACTACGTTTCGAAGTGGGTAGAAGCTATAGCATCGCCCACCAATGATGCTAAGGTTGTGGTTAAGTTCATTCGGAAGAATATTTTCTCTAGATTCGGCACTCCTCGTGCAATCATTAGTGACGAAGGCACACACTTCTGTAATAAGCAGTTCTCAGCTATTCTCGCTAAGTACGGAGTCACTCATAAGATAGCTACTGCTTACCATCCACAAACAAGTGGTCAAGCGAGGGTATCTAGCAGAAGTGAAAGCGAATCCTCGAGAAGATAGTGAACCCTAGTCGGAAAGATTGGGCTAGTAAGTTGGATGATGCTTTATGGGCATATCGTACAGCTTACAAAACTCAGATAGGGATGTCTCCATACAGTTTAGTATATGGGAAGGCATGCCATCTTCCAGTTGAACTAGAACACGATGCTTATTGGGCGATTCGGAAGTTAAACTTTGATATATACTGCTGCGGGAGAGAAGCGCCTCTTACAATTGAACCAAATGGATGAATTGAGACTCGAATCATACGAGAGCGAAGTTATATAAAGAAAAGGTTAAGAGGTGGCATGATGAAAAATTACGGAAAGAAAGTTTGAAGCGAGGGCAAGCGGTGCTATTATACAATTCAAGGCTTAAATTGTTTCGGGAAAGTTGAAATCCGTTGGTGGGGGCCATTTATCATTACAAAAGTTTATCCTCACGGAGTGTGGAGGTGGAAGACCGGATGCTAAACGTAATTTCAAAGTCGAGCGGTCGAAGATTGAAGCACTACTATGGGGGTTGTGTTGATCGTGAAAAGACATCGGTCGACCTTCTTTGATTAGAGAATAGAGAAGAAAAGTCGGTGAAAGACTATAAACCAAGCGCTAAGCGGGAGGCAACCCCGAATTTTTTATTGTTATTTATTTTTTACTTTTATTTTGTTTAATTTGCTTTATTGTTAGTTTATTTAGTGGTTAAACTTTTATAGTTTAGGATTTGTTACACCTTATATTCTCTAACACGATATTTAATTGATTTGAGGGATAGGAAACAAGATTTCATATTTGGCGGGTTTGACTAATGGCCACTCGACTACCCGATCGGGGTCTCGCTCACCGGTGGTGACGGTACTTGATTCATGGGGTGAAATTGGCGGGGGTTTGAAGGGCGGCGCCCTGAAGCCAAGCAACTTATGAGCTCAATAGATGAATGTCCATTTGTCAAATTCTCATATTTCTAATCATTTCCTTCATTTTTAGTGTTATTGAATTGCTTAAGTGGTGTAGGGTATTTTTATTTTTTATTTTTAAGGCGATATTTAATGTTAAGTTAGTTTTTTTTTTATTTTAGTATGTAAGTTTAATTAGTTATACATTTTAAACTAACAATTTAAGTTGGGGTATTGTTGCGGTTGAAAGCAACAAGTTTGGAAAACAAGTGACATGTCCAAGCACAAAAAAAGCCCAAGCGAGAGATGACAAGCCTAGGCGCCTGGCCTGATGATAGCTGAGATCGCTAAGCGCCTAGCGCCCAATCGAGCCTCGTGCGCGCAGCGCTCCCAATCGATAGCCATTCCCAGCGCCCCAAGCGCTAAGCGCTCCCACCTAGGCCAAACAAGCGCTAGGCGCTCAAAGCTTCAACACATTGCTTTCAACGCTTTAGCGGTCGAAACGATCTGATGTCAAGCTGGCGCTGCGCTCTCTCTGCTTGTAAAAAAAAAAAAAAAATAAGCCCTAATCGGGCACTACTCTTCCAAACCCAAATCAAACACTCTCTTGCTCTCCTACTCCAACTCAAACTCACTCAAATCACATCCCTCCTCTAATCTAGCCCACGATAATCAACTTCTTCTTGTATAAGCATAACCAAACACTCGATCTCCTACCCAAACTCAAAGGCAATTAATCTCCATATGGTCATCCTTCATCACCAATTCGGGCACCAACTCACATTCAAATCCATCTATATGAAGTAAGTGCTCAAACCTCAAAAAAATTGCTCCTACAACTTTGATTGGAACATCATATCTGGCTATAACCAAGTAAGTGCACAAGATTTTATTGCAAATTATTTGGATTTGCTTGGATAGTAGCTAAGTAGTAAGTTGAAGTTGGTTTCTTTCATTGTGTTGGCTCAAGTGGATTTGGGTACTTTTCATTGTTGCTTGTATTGCATTGGAAGACTAGTGTGCTTAGTTATTGACAAATTTGGTGAAAATTAAGTTTGGGGGAGTGCTACCAATAGTGTTCAAAATTTGTGCACACCAGTGTTCGATATATTGTCACAAAGAGGATTGGCCCATACTAAGCCTCTGAACATCATCTATTGGGCAAGCAATTCACACACAGACTCATGGCTACTAAAAGGCAAAGAGAAGCGAGACTTGAACACCGACTAAGTATGACAAAAAGAGATTTATAAGTGCTAGTGCGTCCAGAAAGATATTACAATGTGCTTTCTAGTAAAAGCGCTAATTCTGGCGTGGATTATTGCGGAGGCGAAAGATGGGGAGTTACTACAAATGATTGGAAGTAGAAGATGGGTGAACTTTACATCCCAATGGGATTCATCGGTCATTAAAATTGTTAAGAATTCTATGCCAATGCTGAAAATATTGTTGGTAACATAATTTGGGTTCGCGGAAAAAATCGGTGGAGGTCGGTTTAGGACAATAAATGCTTACTACGGCTTGAACATAATACCCAATACTGGCTACATGCAATATTTAGAGCACGAGCTAGACTACAGTGAGATCATTCAAGCTTTGTGTGTACCTAGAACAACATGGAAATTAACAGATCAACAAGAAGCTGTTTTGTTCCCTGCATCCGCACTAAGCGATTCTGACGGAAAGCATGGCATGCCTTTATTTGTGCCAAGTTGATGTTGTGTGTAGGCATATGAGTGATGTTATAAATCAGCGGGCGGCGTTGCTTTTACGCATTACCTGAGGAAAAACTATAGATGTGGGTCGTGTTATATATGATTCAATTAACAAAGCAATTCGAGGAGGGACCTCGGTGGATTACCTCACCCATCTTTGATCAACTGGACTATGTCGACAAAATTTGAGTCAAATGGGATGCTTGAAGAAGCTAGACAACCTCCTTTAGCCCCGATTGACCACTCGACTTATAAAAAGTACAAGGTATGGGGTGGGGTACACCACACACAGGAGAGAGGTTAGGGTTCATTATTGTGCCTCCAGAGAGCTGCGGTAGAAAGCCTAATCAACAATCACGACGACAATCCTCCTGCGGTTTGGAAGTTACAGGCCACCACCAAATTTTTTTTGAAGATATTCGCCGAGAATTAAGAAATCAAACTAGAAGGATTGACATGGTGGCTACTAGAGTTCAACAGGGTTTTGACCGGGTTGAAAGAAATCAGGATAGCCTAGCTCAGCGACAAACAGAGATGTATCAGAACTGTAGTGCAGCATTCCTAGAGATGTTTGACCGCATGAATCCAGCTGCCGCTCCCTACCAATTTCCCCCATTGTCTGCGTACCCCCCGGCTGATCTACCCCCTGAAGATGAGGTTGATGAAGAAGAAGACGAGGATACTGACGAGGAATAAGGCGTCTATCTTTCAGGGAAGTCCTCAGTGCCTAATTTCTTATGTTTTGTTTGTTATATACAATGAGGACATTGCATAGGTGAAGTTTGGGGTGCATTCTTCCGATTCGATTGCATTCATGTAGTATTCATTTAGTAGTTTTTCATGTAGTTTTCATTCTAATTTCTTTAAAAAAAAAAAAAAAAGAAAATTTCAAGTATTTGCATGTTTCCAATTTGTTAGATAGTTTAAGTCTGTTTTGGCCAATGATGATATTGGAATTGAGTAGACAAGTATAGTATTATTGTTAAGACTTTGATGTGATTTCTTGTCATGATTTGAATCTTTACTGTTTTGAAACGATATAATAAGGATATACACGATAAAAATAACTATGTTGGTGATTGAGTCTAAATTGACACATAATGGACTTCTTGAGGATAATACTAGTTTGAATGAATGAAAGACATGAATAGGCGGAGATGGTGAATTTAGACAAAAACTTAAGTTTGGGGAAAAAATTTGGATATATAAGCTTCAAAAAAAAAAATGATGAAAAAGATCTGGTGGCTAGTCTTGTTTGGGGCCTTTGTTACTTGAGCAAGAAATGCATGCTTGGGGAGTGTCTTTACACCTAAGCGCCTAAGGTCTTATATGGTGCAGGAGTCGTTGGTTGAAAGCTTCGCTAATGGGTATACTTTATTAGCCTAATGGAATGAGACATTGCACGATCATGGTTAAAAAAAAAAAAAAAATAAAAGCGGGAAAAGAGCAAAAAAAGCCCCGTAATGATAAGTAAAAGCATAAGTATCCGGATTGGACTCTTGAATTTGGTGGATGTTTGACTTTAGTTGGATCTAGCTTGTTAATGAATTTTGTGAGTTTACACTGTATATGATGCCTTTAAAGAGATCTATTATGTGTTGTATTTAGCATTATATTAGTTAGCATTGTTGTTGAGCACACACTTTATATATCGATAATAACGGGTAAGATTTGATGATTGATTAGAAAATTATTGATCTGTCTTGATATGATGTACTAGCATGTTTATTGTGATTTCTCTGAGGCTTGATGAATAGATTTTGTTACTGTTTGATTTTTTGGAATTTTAGGCATGTAGATATATTTGCATTTGCATTGCATATTTAGTTATTGCATTGTGTTTTGTTGCTTGGGGACAAGCAATTGGTTAAGTTTGGGGGTATTTGATGAGTAGGTTTTATACCTATGAATCCGATATTATTAAACTTAATTATTGCTATCTTTAATTGTTTTTAGTATCTTTTTATGTGTTTTGTGTTTATTTCTTGTAGGTTGGAGCTGGAGGGACAAATTGGTCATTTGGAGAAGAAAAAGGTCAAAAATCATTAAAATTAGAGCTGAGTGGCATTTTTGTAATTACGTGGTCCTGGTCAAGCGCCTAGGCGCTTGGAAATGGCTTGTGTTGGCGCTGAAAGCACTTTCGTATGCTGACAAAAAAGGAGGATTTTCTCTTTGCTAAGTGGGTTTTTGAAGCGAAAAAAGAATCTAAATGAGGTGGGAGACTAATACAAATAGGAGGAGACTTTAGAAAAGGCGTATCACGAAATTTTTCAAGAGATTTGCGAGAGACAACAACGAAGAAAAACACGAAGGAAAATTGCAAGAGCTGTGAAGATCAAAGAGAGAGTATTGGAGCAAATTCAGAGTTTCTTCTTCTCTTCTCTAGTTTTATCTTTTGTAATTATCTGGGATGTTTGGATTATTAATCTGGATGATGTTTTTCTTTATTATTAGCATGAACTAAATTTTCATTAAGATTGCAACGGAACTTGGTATGTAGTTTAAATTGAACCTTCCCATTGAATGAAAGTTGGTTTTTATTGAATTGTTTATTATATCTTTTGCTTATTGATTAATTGTTTGGCCAACAATTATTGTGATAATCTATATAAAATTGGAAGATGGAGTATAGATTGAGATCTGGATATGATAACATCTGTTCATATAATCTGAATAGGGTTAATATGATTAGCATGTAGGATAGGAATATACCTATGTGTCTTTTGTATCCTTTGAAAGAATTTATGCGTAAACCCTAATTAACTTGATTCACATAGGAATATAGTGAATTAATTGAGTAGGGTGTTCCTTGTAATTTTGTGTCTTAAGGATCGGAGTTAGGAGGATTTGTTCACGTGTTTTGGAAAAAGTGTGTGAATTTTATAAATCATTCTTGGATAATGATTCATATTAATTAATTGCTTTAAATGGGAAGTGAATTGATTTAAATGAAATACCAAGGGAAGTTGTAATCTTAACCTGTTAAATCTGCAGTTATTCTTGTGAAATTTTGATTTTAATCATTAGTTTTGTTAAGTTTAAATTTCAAATCACAAACAAAATTTAAGTAGTTTAAAATAGGATTAATTGCATTAGAATTAGTAATTGATAAATATTAGTCTATTTCCTCGTGGGAGCGATATCTTGCTTCTTTTCCATTTTTAACTTAATCATGAATATTACAATTGAGCAGCGTATACTTGCGTGGTAAAGTGCTATTAAAATAGACATCGTACTTTTACTACCGGGTAGTTCAATAGTTTTAACGGTAACACTTTCGCCGTTATTTTTAATAAAAGATAATTCTGTCGTTTTCTAACTTCGACAATACTTTCATTATGAGGTCCACCAATGATTGTGCCATCGTACGAATATTATCTGTTAAAACGAATATTCCCCGACCAATCGAATATTACCACTTGCTTACTTTGCAAAATTTGTAAATATTACCCACAACTATAACATTATATCAAATCCACACCATAATAGTCAAAAAAAAATATTTCGAGAAATTTAAATCTTTATTCATAAAATCTGGGGTCTCACAATCTCCCCTCCTTATGAAATTTCGCCCTCGAAATTGATGTACATACCTGGTATGCCGAAGAGGTGAGGATACCTTGAATACTTTTATCGTTGAAAACATTACACGTTGCATACGTGCATGCCCGATGTCCTTTGATTGCCTCTTAATGCACATCAGTCCCTAAAATAGCCCTTTTAGGCCTTGATACCGACCTCAAATCTAAAAATATAAAGAATGAAAGTTTTAGGTCTACTCGTTATCTTTACGAATCATCCTGAATCACCTCAATCGGAGTTTGTATGAAAAAGTTATTCCCAATTTACTAAAGGACGTCCGGACAGATTTTGGATTAACACTTGACCAGCGCCTTAGCGCCCAAATTTGGCCTTGGGCAAGTGCCTAGGTGCCCAAGAACAGATTCTAAGCACCGAGCCTAGTGCCTAGGCGCTCGACCTTTGGCACTTAAATCCAATTTTCCAGATTTTGCAACTTTTGACACACATACTTCAAATCTTCATAACTTCTTCATCCGTTATCGGAATTAGTCCATTTTTGAGGCTATGGAAAGCTTGTAACATGCTCTACAAAACCCCCATGATTTCATAATTTTTTAGATTCATTAATTATTCTGAAATTTGGCTCCAAAGTCCCCCAAGACTAAGTTTTTACTAACAACGATACGTGAAAAACGTTATGAACACGCGACATACTTGGCGATAAAACGAGTCTATAGGCCACAGTTCCTACTCGATCAAGGATATCAAATGGGCCAATAAAATTGAGGGTTGAGATTTCCTCTCTTCATCGATTCTTGCTTCTAGAATAACGCCCTCTTGAACCTTCTTCTTCACATTCATCAGCTCTGAGTATGTAGCTTGAGCGACTTTAACTTTATCGATTAAAGTCGATTCTACTCGTATATTTGTTATCTTCACATGGGTCCTTAAAGTCTTTAACTCTATCTTCATCATTTGTAAGTTATACGAAATGGGTTTTTGTGTTAACAACATCGCCCTCGTAAATGCATACGATCTTCTACTCAATGCGTCAGCTACCACGTTCACACTTCCACGATGATATTGAATGGTATAGTCGTAATCTTTAACAGCTCGAGCCAACATCTTTGGCACATTATACGTTCATTTTGGGTGAAGAAAATATTTGAGGGTCTTAGAAATGGGTTTTGTCTTTGGGTCAATACAAAATTGATTTCACGTTCTAGGGGTAGGCTAAGAAGTCTTCAAGAATACGTCAGAAAATTTATTAACAATAGAAATATCATTCAAAACTGTGACTCTCATCTAAGACTTGGATAGCACATGTAATGAAGGTTTCTCCTAACGGAGCTTCAACGGATAAGTAAAAGTCTAATTTCTCTAGAGTCAAATTTAAACGTTGAGCGCAAGCAAGAGAGATAAAAGAATGGGTAGAACCGACATCTAATAAGGTATAGACTTCGCAAGAATTTATAATTAACTAACCCGTGCTAAATTTGTTCGGGTTAATCGCTTTTTGAGAAGTCGTGAAAAACGCTCTTCCTGAAACCACCGACTTTGTTTTGTCCGTATCCGCCTTTGGTGCCACCGTCCCAGCTGGACTTGACTTTGGTGCAAGATAAAATCGGGCTAGGTGACCTTCTTTTCCATAATTGTAACATGCTTTGGACTGGATCACGCAGTTTGGACTGATATGTCCCTCCCCTCCGCATTTGAAGCATACAATTGGTGGTCGTTCTCCTTCTTTGAAAATGGGTGTTGGTGCTACTGTCTTTCCATCGTTGTTGAAACTTATCTTCTTGAAATTTCCACTCCTATTATCTTGGCCATGATTACCACCGAAGTGGTTACCATTCTTAGCATGATAATTTCCCCCACGATGGTTATCATTGTTCCGATGAAGCGCCGCCAAATGCGATTATTATCGTGTTGTTGTGGTCGCCTTTTGGTTGTCTTTGACTCATTATCGCGCTCCAATATTTGAGCCCTATTCACAACATCTTAATATAAACAAAGTTTATGAGAAATGAGGTATTGACGTATCTCGGGTTTCAAACCTCTTAGAAACATCCGTGTCATTCTCTCCTCATTATCAACCAAATGGGATGCAAACCGAGACAACTCGACAAACTTAGCTTCAGATGCGCCCACGGTCATATTGTTTTGCTCAAGCTTGATGAACTCTACCTCCTTCATGTGATTGATTTCACATCAAAGACATCAAATATCTTGTTGCAAGTATACAAAAAACTCCGGGTCAACAAGTAATAGAGTGATAAGATAGAGTGTAAAACCTCCGATCCCATCGATCAGAATTCTAATTAATAAATTCCAACTACTAACTGCACTATATCAATTCAATTTTATTTAAACAACCAATATCATATCACATGTGATTTTCCGATTAAGAAAATTAAATTAAGCAAAGAATAAAAGAAATTAATCTAAAAAACGCGAAAGCAAGTAATAGAGTGAAACTAAGATTTGATTGAATTCCAACTAGATATAAATAAGGATTAAGACTCTAATATCCCCAATTATGAACTATAAATCAATTATCCAATTATCCCAATTATTATGTCTCCCAATTATTATGTCTCATCAATTGTTAACAAAATTCACAAGTGCCAAAAGTCCTTTTCAAGTGATCAATTGCCTTCTATTTAACCCAGATTAATTTTGCTATATTCCTATGCAAAACAATTGAATTAAACTCATTATAATCCCAATTCCTTATGTGTTACATGCGGTGACAGATATTTCCATTCTATTCACAAACCTAATTATTCACTGTGCAAATAACTAAGTCACATGTCACCATGCCCAGTTTTAACCCTAGAATTCCTCTTTCAATTCCTTCTAGAGTAACAAGGTAATTATTGGCCAGATAATTAATCAATCAGCACAAAGCAAGATGAACAATTCACTTCAACATAAATAATTGGAATAAATCAAATAATTAATTCATAATCATAAAAGGTTCAATTGGAATCTTAATTAAAGAAATTAGTTCATAACTGAAACTAAAACCAACAATATTTGAAAAATCATCCTTAAAGAATTACACAAATTAAAAGAATAAAGAAGAAGAAGAACTCCAAGTGAAAATCTTCAAACTCTCCTCTTGTTCCTTGATCAGCCTTCAATTGTGTAGAATAGTCCCCTAATTCAATGTAAATAACCAATATATACTTCACATCTTCTAATCCAATCCTTTTCCAAATCAACTTAGCACATAACTTCCAATAATCAAATCACCCGGATAGTCAACGCGCCAGCCTGGTCAACCAATTTCCCAGCCCAGTGCCCCGACGCTGGGATTAATACTATATTGAGCGCCCCGGCGCTGAGGTCCAAAAATTGACTATCATGCCCCTTTTTAAGCTCAAAGTCTCCCAAGTGTTCTTTCAGCTCTCAAATCTGCAACATAACAACTAAACACAGTAAAAACAAATCTAAACGCTTTGAGAGTACAATAAATTAAGTCCAAATATATCCAATTCGTGGGTATATTACCCAATCATCAAATACCCCCAAACTTAAATCATTGCTTGTCCTCAAGCAATCACAACACCACACAAAATAATACGACAAACTAAACACCATGCAAATGCAAACTGTCTTTACGTTCTTAATTCCAGCAATCTACTAGCACATATTCATAGGCCTCAGAAAAATCACAAAAACATGCTAATACATCATGTGTGGGCCGGTCAATAATATCCCAACAATCAATGAATCCAAATCTGTTATTACTGATACCGTGAGTGTGTGTTCAACAACCATGCTAACCAATGAAAAGCAAAATATGAAAGATAATAAATTTCTTAGTAGGCATCATACAGTTTAAACTCAAGAACTCATCAAATAAACTTGATTCAACTGAAATTAAACAATCACCAAGGTCCAGGGGTCAAAATGGAATACTTATGCTTGTTTTTGTTATACGGGGGCTTTTTGCACTTTTCCCACTTTATCATATTTTATTTTTATTTATTTTTCTCATGACTATGCATTGTCTTATTCCCTTAGGCTTTTCAATGCTACCTTAACGAGCTTTCGACCAACGACTCCCAAGCCATTAAGACCTTAGGGCGCTAAGTGTAAAGACAATCCCCTCGGGCTTACTTACTCAAGTAACAAAGGCCACAAAACTAGACAAGCACGCCATGGTGTTTATTCCTTTTTTTTCTGAATTTTTTTTTCATAGCTTATATACTCCAAATATTTTTTCTCCAAACTTGAGTTTATATCTAAATTCAGTCTTCACTAGCTATTTAAATTGTTCCTTCATTTCACTAGCATTTATCCTTTAGAACTCTATTATCTATCCATTTAAACTATCATAGCCAACATGGTCATTTTTCAAAATGTGCTATCCTTATAATATCGATTAATCAAATGATGAAGATTTAAATCATATCAAGAAAATCATATCACTAGCTTAACAATCCTTACTAGCCTTATTCATGCAATTTTAATTTCATCATTGGCCCCAAACATACGTACTATCAAAGGCTAGAATTAACATGCAATCCTAAAATGCAACACTTAATCACAATAATAAAGATCCAAATTAAAACCATTAACAATCTAATAATGCAAAATAACAATTAACTACCCCCAAACTTAACAAGAGCAATGTCCTCATGCGAAAGATAAAACAATATAAAATGAGAGGACTTCCACGACGAGCTTATTCCTCGGGTGGAGCATCCTCATCCTCGCTTCATCTCTTGATCGGAAGAAGAAACACACAGTGAAATTGGAGCGGGGGGGCGGCTAAGAGTAACGCCTGCATGCAAATTAGGCGTGCATGGCATTTTGAGCAGTAAATTGGTCGACCATATATTTGTAGATGACATCTTGACGTTCTGAAAGACGGACATTCTGAGATTCAATATTGTAAAACCATCCGTCTATTTTACGCTGGACCGCTTCAGGAACCACACCACGATGAGCTGCTGAGGAAGGACCATAAGTAGGTGGAGCTTGAGGTGGTGGAGCTTGAGAAGCTTCAACTTGGGGAATTATGAAACCCAATCCCCTAGGGTGGTTTGCCCCACCTGTCCACACTTTATACCTGCTTATCAACTTGTGGTCCAACACGGGCATTGTCATCTGAATCATCTCATCCGACTTCCATTTTACCCCAAACTTAGCACACAAAAATATAGATGAGAGATGGATGTGGTAACCCTCTTGTGGTCCCTCGTCGTGATGCTCGGAGAATGGACTACTGAATAAGGTGGCCGACATCAATCTTTAGGCCTTGTATAATTGAATATAGCACCACAGCCCTTTCTTTGGTGACGTGGCTCACATGTGTGCATGGCATGAGTTTGGCGCAGATAAACACATATCACACCTTCCCATATAAGCTGAGGTTAGAGAGTGGAAAGGTCATGTTGTCGCGTTCATGCACTGTCCATGTGGTGCCCGGCTGAGAAAGTTCGCGAATTATCTTTTCATAGTCTGGACCGTCACTCACAAGACTAGCATACTCATCGTGCAGTTCCTCTAGTGGCAGTTGATAGCACCGGTTTATGTCCTTGTCGCCAATTTCAACAGTTTTGCCCCTCACAAACACCCCATAGTGGAAATGTTCGGGCACGTTGGCGTAGAACTCTTTAACTACTGCAATGACTGTTGGGTCTGGTTGTTCGGTCAAGGTGAACCAATTTAGCTCTACTATCATGATTGCCATTTCTCCGTCCTTTGTTTGATCGGGTCTCAAATCGCGTTCTAGGACTAGTGAGCGTGTAGCCATGCGGTTGTAGCGTTCTTGAGCCGCGGCACGGACAAAACGGCAGCTGTCGAATTTTTGAGGTGGAGTCGAAGCGGTCCCTGAACCTTTGCCACGTTGACACTTGGAAGCCATTTTAAAATTCTATAAAAATTCGCATTCACTAGTATTAGAATTGAAGATAGTGCGATTAGAGACAGTTGTATTCATACACAACCCCTAAACTTTGAAATAATCGGCATATAATGTGAAATGGTTAGGGGTGTGTGTAGATACATAGTAGCATGTGAGCATAGACTTGATCAAGTGTGCTTATTGCATATTCAAAATGTACAACTTATACACATGACACAAATGATGCTCAAGATGTGTATCACTTATAGCAATATGATTCCAAATTTTTCTCAACAAAATGAAGCTTCCCACAATAGTGATATATGTATGTCTGAGGACCTATGGTGATTTGCAGATTGAACAACTAATCCTGAGTTAGGCAAAATATCGAGCACCTAAAGAGCAGTTCATAATTCATTTTGAATCATCATTAGTTTTCTAGCAAATCGAATCCGTAGTGTGCAATCACCACATATTTTTGATAATCCAAGTATAATGAATCACAAACATATCATAGGAGATGTTCAAGATCAGAGAGATGACAACTTGCCCATTTAGTGATATTATAATTATGAATCAAGAGGAATACTCGGTTGAGAATCTGCAACTATTTGTAACCAGGAGTAGGCAATACCTCATGTATAAACAGTTCAAGAAAGGAAGATAATACATACCTTGTATTGATGGAAGTACCAACCGAATTAATTTACGAAAGTGATGGCTGAATCGAACTGTGTTGTTACCAATGGATGCGCAAGGTTTATATTGGTATTAGAAATGGTCGGTTATGAGGGAATAGAAATCGGTGGAACGTGTATACGTGGGGGAAGAAGTTGAAGAAGTGAAGGAGTGTGTATGTGTTTTTCAAACCTGGAAGCCCAGTAGCGGGCGCTGAAATACTACTGGTCTAGCAAGGGCACTTCAGTGCAATGTGAGTGATGGTAAGGGTCAGTGTCGGGGCGCTCTGATGGTGTCTTATGACACCGCCGGGGCGCTATACATCAATATCTGTTGAACGTCCTTAGTGCCGGGGCGCTGTAGATGTATTGGCTTCCAGTAGCCAGGCAACGGGCTATTTGATAACCACTTCGAGGTAATGTGCGAGTGATACCGATTTATCATTGATTATGCACGCTCGGCGCTCATCTGGTATCTCCTCATGTCCCAAAATTGGTCATCTTACAACTGTATGAATTGAAAAACAGGACAGATGTTAGTCAGAGAATATGTATTAAAATGAATGAATAGAAATAAACTAACTGCATTTACACTAGTTTGAATATGACAAAAATAAATAAAAAAATAAAAAAATAATATAAAATAAATAGAAATAAAGTAACACTAATAAATAAAACAAAACTAAATAACTAAATAACTAAATAACACTGGGGTTGCCTCCCTATAGCGCTTGGTTTACAGTCTTCAGCCCGACTTTGTAGTGTTGTTCAATTGGCCATTGGTTCGGAAAGGTACATGACTGTGGACTGTCGTTCGATGGGTCCACTCCAGTAATGTTTCAGATGTTGGCCGTTAACCTTAAACTTTCGTTTTGAATTTGGTTCTTCGACCTCAATGTTTCTGTGTGGGGCGACAGATATAATCATGAATGGCCCGGACTACTGGGATTTCAATTTCCCAAGAAATAAATGCAGTCTAGAGTTGAAAAGCAAGACTTGTTGTCCTGGTTCAAAAGTTTGATCAAGAATTTTCTTATCATGCCAGGCTTTGACTTTCTCCTTGTAGAGTTTTGCGTTCTCATAGGCATTGAACCTAAATTTATCCATCTCGTTTAACTACAGTAGCCTTTTCTCTCCAGCCGCTTGTAGGTCAAAATTAAGCTTCCGAATGGCCCAGTGTGCACTGTTTTCTAGTTCAATCGGGAGATGACACGCCCTTTCGTAGACCATTCGATAAGGTAACATGCCGATTGGATTCATATAAGCTGTTCGATATGCCCATAAGGCATCGTCAAGATGCAATGACCAATCTTTTCGTGTCGAATTGACCACCTTTTCTAGAATTCGCTTGACCTCCCTATTCGAGACCTCCGCTTGACCATTGGTTTGGGGATGATACGCGGCTGCAATTTTATGATGAACCCCATACTTTACAAAGCAATTTAGTGAATTATTTATTACGAAAATGAGTTCCCTCATCACTTATTATCGCCCTCGGCGTCCCAAATCGGGTGAAGATGTTTTTCTTCAAAAATCAGAGGACAACGTTGGCTTCATTGGTGGGTAAAGCTGCGGCTTCTACCCATTTGGAAACATAATCGACTGCCAACAGAATGTACTGATTATTGAAAGATGATGGGAAAGGTCCCATAAAATCGATTCCCCATACGTCGAACAATTTTACCTCCAAAATTGAGTTGAGTGTAATTTCATTGCGCTCGGAGATATTACCTACGCGTTGGCACCGATCACACTTTAGCACATAGAGATACACATCCTTGAATAGCGAAGGCCAAAAAAATCCCGATTGTAACACTTTGGCTACTGTTCGATCACCGGAATAATGGCCTCCATAATCTGATGAGTGGCAATGACCCAGTATGTTGTCCATCTCTTCATGTGGCACACAACGTCTAATCATTTGATCTGCGCAGGCCTTAACTGAAATGGTTCATCCCAATAATACTGCTTCACGTCGTGGAGGAACTTCTTACGTTGTTGTGAGTTCAAATCCGGGGGTAACACTTTAGCAACCACGTAATTCACATAATCAGCATACCATGGTAATATTGGGGTTACTCGAAGAAGTTGTTCATCCGAAAATTTCTCATTGATCATGACGTTGTCTTTCTTTTGTACCTCTGCGTTTTCCAACCGAGAAAGATGATCCGCCACCTGATTTTTTGTACCTTTTCTATCCCGAATCTCTAAATCAAACTCTTGCAGCAGCAACACCCACCGTATTAACCTTGGTTTAGCGTCCTTCTTCTCAATCGGATATACTTAATGGCGTAATGATCCGTATAGACAATTACCTTGGTCCCAATCGGATATACTCACGAATTTGTCGAAGGCAAACACAATCAATTGTAAGTAATTCTTTCTCGGTGGTTGTGTAGTTCAATTGAGCATCTATCAACGTCTTCTTTGGAATAGTAGATAGTGTGAAAAAAAATCTTATCGTGACGTTGTCCCAATACTTCTCCAACTGTGTAGTCGTTGGCGTCGCACATCAATTCGAATGGTAAAGACCAATCAAAGCCAAAATAATTGGAGCGAGACCAACTTCTTCTTTAAGACCTCAAATGCCTCGATACATGATCGATCCATCTTGAAAGGCACGTCTTTCTCCAACAGGAACATAAGGGTTTTGAAATCTTGGAAAAATCTTTAATGAAGCGTCTAGAAAACCCGCGTGTCCCAAGAAGCTCGGGATTCCCTTCACGGATGATGGAGGGGTAATTTCTCAATTGTCTCAATCTTCGCTTTATCCACCTCTAACCCTTCTACGCGAAACCTTATGTCCCAAAATAATCCCTTTTTCACCATAAAGTGACATTTTTCCCAGTTAAGAACCAAATTAGTCTCCACGCATCGCTTCAACACTAAAATCAGATTTTTCAAACATAAATCAAAACTATCACCGAACACAGAAAAATCGTCCATAAATACCTCCAAATTCTGCTTCGACCATATCGGAGAAGATCGCCATCATGCACCGTTGAAAGGTTGCCGGCGCATTACATAAACCAAAGGACATACGCCGGAATGCAAACGTACCGTATGGGCATGTGAATGTAGTCTTCTCTTGATCCTCCGGTGCTATGGCAATTTGATTATACCCAGAATATCCATCCAGAAGATAGTAGAACTGATGTCCCGCTAGCCTATCCAATATTTGATCAATGAATGGCAAGGGGAAGTGATCCTTGCGAGTGGCTTTATTCAGTTTGCGGTAGTCCATGCATACTCTCCATCCTATAACTGTTCGAGTAGGGATGAGCTCATTAGCTTCATTCTTCACCACTGTCATACCCCCTTTCTTTGGTACACATTGTACAGGACTCACCC
The DNA here is from genome assembly GCA_020205605.1 of Panax ginseng. Taxonomy (NCBI): domain Eukaryota; kingdom Viridiplantae; phylum Streptophyta; class Magnoliopsida; order Apiales; family Araliaceae; genus Panax; species Panax ginseng. The sequence continues at coordinate 82,343,801 of CM035139.1, read as the reverse complement.
ATGAACTATCTGAGATTGGGTAAATAATGCCGGCATCCAACCACTTTATAATCTCCTTTTTCACCACATCCTTCATAATGGGGTTTAGCCTTCTTTGCATCTCAATGGTTGGTTTTGCCCCCCTCTTCCATTAGAATCTTGTGCATACAATAAGATGGGCTAATTCCCCGAATATCCGCTATAGTCCACCCAATTGCTATTTTGAACTCTCGCAAGACCCGTAATAGTTTCTCCTTTTGTGTGTCAGTTAACTCCGTCAAAATAATAACTGGTAGGGTAGCGTCTTTTCCCAAATAAGTATACTGCAGATGAGATGGTAGTAGCTTTAATTCCAACACCGGTGGGTCTTCTATCGAGGGTTTGAACTTTTTACCTTCTGTTTCGGGCCTCTCAAGGGTGTCGAATGATTGATTGCTTTTCCGGAAGACTGATGGTGTATCTAGCCATTTGACACACTCTACGTCATCTTCAATACTGCAATCGTCTATCCCAAGCAAAATGGATTCAAGCGGATCCTTCTAGTAATTTCCACTGAACTTATGATTAACCAATTCCTCCATGATATCGACCTGCAAACATTCACCTTTTTCTTTCGAATAAGACATTGACTTAAAAACATTAAAAGTGACCTGTTAATCTTCAACTCGCATCGTCAATTCACCTTTTTGAACGTCAATCAAAGTTCTACCCGTTGGTAAAAATGGTCGCCCAAGAATTATTTGAATTTCGTTATCCACTTCACAATCCAGGATAAAGAAGTCCGTAGGGAAGATGAATTTATCCACTTTAACTAAAACATCCTCAACAATACCTCGTGGATATGTAACCGATCGATCTGCCAACTGCAAACTAATATTTGTTAGTCGTGGAGCCTGAAGTCCAAACTGGCTGTAGACGAATAATGGCATCAAATTTATACTGGCCCCCAAATCACACAATGCTCGTCCCGAGAATTGATTTCCAATTTCACATGGTATATTAAAGCTACCTGGATCCTTAAGCTTCGGTGGTAACTTATTCTGAATGATCGCACTGCATTCTTCGGTCAATGCTACTGTTTCGAACTCACCCAATTTCCTCTTTCTTGACAAAACCTCCTTCATAAACTTGGCGTAACTCGGCATTTGCTCCAAGGCTTCGGCAAAGGGGATGTTAATATGCAGTTTTTTGAAGATATCCAAGAATCGTGAAAACTTCTTATCCAACTTGGATTTCTGAAACCTCTGCGGATACGGTATGGGAGGCATTGTGATGGTTGGTCTCGGTTCTTTCTGCTCGAAGGTCTCATCTTGACGTTTCCCGGTGTCCACTACTTCTTCTGTTTCTATTATTACGTTGTCCCTCTTTTCCCTATCCGTGACTGTCTCTTCCAAATCCTTTCCACTTTGTAGAGTTACGGCCTTACAATGCTCATCTCTGCCCAGATTTTTCTCTGTGTCACTCGAAAGTGTTCCAAGTGGTCGGTTATTCAGCGCATGAGCTATCTGTCCCACTTGATTTTCCAGATTCTTGATCGACGCACTTAGGCTTTGCATATTCAACTCTGTTTGATTAAATTTTTTCTCATTTTCCTCGTTCTTCTTTTTAGAAGCTTTAATAAATCTATCCAAAGCTTCTTCCCAATTTACTTTCCGCTCTGGTTGTTGTGTTTGATTTTGAAATTCGGATGTGTTTTGTTGTCTCGGCACTTGAGCTTGAGCTTGATAGTTACTCCATGAAAACCCCAGATGATTTCTCCAACCTGGATTATATGCGTTTTGATTTGGGTAAGGTTGGGTAGATCGATTATAGCTCCTCTGTGTGAAATGATTCAGGTTTATGGCACATTGATCCGTAGCATGACCCCAAAGACATAATTCACAAACCATTGCTACTGCTTTGTGTGGATTGTGGATGCCATGTTTCCATTTGCTTAGCCATTGCGACCACTTGTCTTTATTAATCTTTGTCATCGCATCTACGTCATACTTTCCTGGTGTTTTCGGAGGGTTACACCTAGTCATGGGCCACTGGTAGTTATTGGTGGCCATTGTCTCTAACAGCTGATATGCCTCATCAAAACTCTTAGACATGATCGCTCCCCCTGCTGCTACATCAATATTGGCCCTCGTGGAAGCGTGCAAACCATCACAAAATATCCGTAACTGCATCCACTGCAGAATTCCGTGATGTGGGCACTTACGGAGCATATCCTTAAACCTTTCCCATGCCTCGTTTAATGATTCTGAATCATATTGTGCGAAGGTGTGAATATCGTTCCGTAGTTTTTCCGACTTCGCTGGTGGGAAAAACTTAGCTAGAAATTTTTGAGCTAAGTCGTCCCAAGTGGTGATTGAGCAAGTGGAATGATTGAGCCAGAGGTAAATCAAAGAATGTAGCTCAACTTCTTCGCATTGTTGAATTTTTCAAGGTTAAGAATATGCAAACATCATCTCGAACTACCCCCAAACCGACATGTATAGCATCTTTGTTCCCTTTATACATTGTTGAATTTCCTAAAGGTGTCGTGACATTACTTCCAAGAAACTTAAGATATGCTCATTCGGATCATCTTTTTATTTTAATTTTGTCGAACTACCCCAAATCTCGACATGTATTTTTATTCAAGGAAATCCGAATTGTTCCCGATTAAAAATCAAAATTTTAATTATTCATTGATAGAATTATTACATAATAAAAAAATAAAATAAAAAGAAGCCTCACTAATATGTATTTCTCCATCCTTAAATGATGATTAAAGGTACAATTTTTTTCAGTATTCAAAATGATGCATAAAGTCCCATAAAATGATTTTTTTACTTAACATATTTTTAATTTGGTTAAAAAATATATTTGTGTCTTTTTTTGAGGACAGGACGTAATTGGACCTACCAAAAGTGGATTTCAATCTACTTTTTTTCAGTCTACGATCCTCAGCAAACAAATTTAAACCAATGCTCGTGCAAACAAAGTACTTTTCTGTAATTTTCTTTTCCTATATTCCTTCCATTATATAATAAATAAATCACTCTAAAAGGTACAACTTTTTCCCTTATTATTGCATGGTCTATTCCCAATTACGGCACAAAGTTATTCCGAACATATGAACTTTTTGATATTTTAGAAAGTCATCAAACGCCAACCCACCATATCAAGTACGGCTACGCCTGATAAAATATAGTTATGGATTGATTTTAGTTTTTAAAATATAGTTATGCAGTGTAGACAGACATATTTAATAAGGATTTTGAAAAACATAATCACCAAATTATGTAGTATATTTTTGCTAGAGTAATAAATTAAATTATATATATATAGTGTAGATTCTTTGATAAAATACGTAGAGTAAAATTATTTATTTACAATACTCTAAGAAGATAAATAATAGATTATTATTTAGCAAACAAAAGATAAATAATAGATTATTAGATTTTTATTTAGAAAACTAATAACATTATATATATATATATATATATATATATATATATATATATATATATAGAGAGAGATTCTTCAACGGACCGATCCATCGACGGATCAGTTATGACGACGATTTTCTTAGCAATGAAGACGGTATGAAGCGTCACCATATCATGGATCGGTACTATAAAATCAGAAAACTGCCAACATAACCGGTCCATTTGAAGATCTAAAGAGAGAATATTTTTGGAATACCAATTGAATTTTGAAATTCCTACTTTAATTAATTGTAATTTGGTTATGACACAAATTTAGTAAAGAATTCACTACTATTACTTAAATTAGTTGATAACCCGTGCAATGCACGGGTTAGTTTGAATAATGATTTTAATAATTTGTCAGACATTTATATTAAAAAAATAATGCATACTTCAGTAATTATTTTTATCTATAAGTGCCTAATAACACTAATCAACACCATTTGGCTGCGTTTAAAAGTCTACAATTACATTTATAAATTAAATGAGTTATGTAATAGAATATATGTAATTATTCTTGTAAATATTTTATATTATGTGTAAATCTTCTATATTAGGATATGCTTTATTATGTTGTATTTAGCCAATATCTTTCCTAGTTTCTAGCATTTGATTACTCTGGTAACTCATGTATATTAGGGATCTCAATGAATGAAAACAATCACGAAACAATTTCCTTCATGGTATCAAAGCCTACCTATCTCAATCCTACCTAGCTGTCTTCTTCTTCCTCCCTTCCCTTTGCTCCGTCGTGCCTCCTCATCATCATGGCCGATCAACCTAAATTATATGCTTTGGCTATCACTAACGTCAAATCTCTCATCCCTATTACGTTAGATTATGATTCCAGCCAATATCATTCTTGGGCAGCCCCCTTCAAGGTTCACGCACGAGTTCATAATGTGCTTGATCACATCATCCCCCCACTGGATGAGACGACAAAGAAGACGGCACAAGATGCAAAGGTAGCCGATCCCGTCCTTTGGCACCGCCTTGACGCTGCCGTATGTAAAGGCTGCCAATATCTTTCCGGGAATCCTTTTCAGCATCAACACACTAAATATATCGAGATGGATATTCATTTTGTTCGCGAAAAAGTGGCTCGTTGTCACGTACGTGTCTTACATGTCCCTTCGCGCTATCAGATTGTTGATATTTTCACAAAAGGGCTTCCGCTGGTTCTATTTCAAGATTTCAGACACAGTCTCAGCATACGCGAACCTCCCGTTTCGACTGCGGGGGTGTAATAGAATATATGTAATTATTCTTGTAAATATTTTATATTACGTGTAAATCTTCTATATTAGGATATGCTTTATTCTGTTGTATTTAACCAATATCTTTCCTAGTTTCTAGCCTTTGATTACTCTGGTAACTCATGTATATTAGGGATCTCAATAAATGAAAACAATCACGGAACAATTTCCTTCATTATGTTTGAAATAATTTGTTAATAAATAAATTAAAAAATAATGTATATTTAATCCATTTAAAACTTTTAAATGCACCTAAATCCAACTATCCAATATTATTTTGGCACCAAGTTATCAGTCATTAAGAATTATGCTTCATGTTTGTCCTCCGATTTTCTCTTGTAATCTCAGTGTGGAACACCCAAACACTTTTCCCTACTTTCTTCCAAAAAAAAATAACACCAACTACTTTACAATATACAATACTACTACAAATGTTGCAATAATAATCAACCAAAACAAGTCAACTAAAACAACAATGTAACTGATATTTTTACATAAAATATTAATATTTTTACATGATACTTTTCACATAAATAATTTTATATAAAAAAAATCATATAAAAATATTATTTTAATATATAAAAATATTATTTTTACACATAAAAAATATCGGTTTAGTTGTCATCATTCCTCTACTCTCTACCCTGTTCAAAAATATGCATATTTTGATTACGTGAAGAGTAAATCGTGGGCTATCAAAATATGCATTTAAGTGTATATAAACGATACTCTCTTCGTTCCTTAGATCGTATTAGAAAAATGTTTTTGTTCTTAAATATAAGTCGTTTAAGAATTTCAAATAAGGATTAATTGTTTAGTTTCTAATATTACCTCAAGTAATAAATATAACTTTGGTTCTTTTAATATTTTTTACCTAATAAATAATATTCTCTTTTTTAAATACAAAAATAATATAAATAATTGATATAATATATTTAATATTTTATAATTATTTTCTTAATATTTATACACAATTTTAAATTGAACGGCGGGAGTACGAGCGATTTTATGCTACATTAGACTTACTCGCCAAAAAAATCAACGGCTGACGATAGAAAAATAATCCTAAAGACTTTCTTTGGGAACATAACCCTTGGTTTCAGTTTAAAGGTCTATTTCGTTGTCACTCTCAAGTTGACTATCTTTTATACTATCTTTCATCACTATCTCTTAAAATTATTAATACAAAGGAGAAAATTTCTTAGGACAATTAGAGAAATTAGGGGTGATATAAGAAAATAAATAATTTATTCTTCTAGAAAGTTGTAAAGGATAAATATAAATAAATTGAAATAATTTTTTTTTTCTAAAAGACAGTTATTATGAAATGGAGGTAGTATTGGTTTAGATATAGTACACCATTTATAATTGAGTTCTTGCTACAAGTTCAAGTGGGTATTTCATATCTTGCTTGATAAAGCAAGAAACTTGGGATTTTCACCATTCTCTGCAAATAAATTTCGTTCTGTAAATTGGGTTTTCTGAATTACATTGCACTTCTGTGAATTGGGTTTTGTTCAATTTTTCCAGATTTTGGAGGGTTTGATAGAAAAGTGAGTATGATTAGTTTTAAGGAATTTTGTACAAAAAAAACATTGTTGGGTCTTTTGTTAGGGCAGATTCTTTCTCTTTTGATAACTTCCACTGGTTTTTCATCATCTGAGCTTGCCAGGAGAGGTATTGTTACTCACTCTCTCTTGCTCTAATTTGAATTTGATTTTTTTTTTCTACCTTACCAATATAATTTATTTGATTTTTAATCCTAAGATTATATTCAATTTTTTATGTTGATTATCATGTGTTTACAGTTTTACTTTTTCTTTTTCCATTATAAATTTGATATTACTCCCTCTTTTCCAAAACTAGATATACTTCTAAATCAACGACTTTTAAGGATTGTACCTGTAATATTAGCTAAAGAATATAGTAGTCGTGGTGTAATGCTAAAATTATAATAATAAAATAATGTCAAATTAAGAGACATCATGTGTCTCTTTATAGTTGTATATTTTTTTTCCTAGAGCGGACTAAAATTGAAAATATATATCTCATGTCACTTTATTGTTATGTATATTTTTTTCCTAGAGCTGACTTAAAATTGAAAATATATGTCTTATTTTGAAACAAAGGGAGTAGTATGAAAACTGTGTTTTTTAACCGTGCACTCTAATTTTGATATGTTTTTTTGTGTATCTTAGGAATTAATGCACCAACTTCGCAGTCTTTTCTGAATTATGTGCTCTTGGCGGTAGTCTATGGAGGCATTATGATATACCGGAGGGAAGCACTTAAGGTTAGTTGTCATACACTCTAGCTAACCTTTTTTCTTTTAATTGATTAATGGTTGCTTCTCTGATTGCGAAACCAACAATTTTGTTTTACTTATAAAATTGAAAACTTTGTTGAGCTAGCTAGAGTTGTTTTGAAAAAGTCTTACCCTCTTGTACTGAATTTGAGCAAGAATATATTCGAGATTATCTAGAGACAGGAAAAGAAGTAATAAAAGTTATTCTTTTAGGTTTGCTTTAAAGTTGTTGACCTCTGACAAAAGTGTATGTAAGGGATTTTTATTCTCCCTTGTGTTTTTTTATCCGAACTGTAATATAAGGATGGAGTAGGCTGTAAATTTATCTGTTGGCTCCAAGACCAATATTTCTGCCACAGCTCCTCAGATGGTGATTTGGGGAAAAAAAATCTGGAGAAGGATAAGTATCTTAAAACACAATTACGTGATGGAAAACTCGGTTGTTATTATGTTCTGTTTCTCCTTTATCCTTGTTTTAACCATCAATATGCAACCTGTGTTTGTTTATGCCTTTGTCTCTTACCCTGAACTTGGTGCATTTGTGACTGTTTGTCTTTGCAGTCGTTATGTATTCAAGAATGCATCATATAAAACAAGAGGGTCAATTGACTTTTAGGAATAAACCTATCTTATGCCCTTGCGTTTTTGTGGTCTTCTGTGTGCGCGACCAATGAGTTATAGAGACAATTTCTTTTTTTATTCAAAATTAAAATGAATTGTAAAGAGAAAGCTATTGACAATAATGTTTATTGGCAGTTTCAAACAATTTAGGCACCTTTTGTGTTGGAAGTGTTTCATCATTTAGCATAAGAATGGCTGGCAAGGAATGCGCATAGTATTACCCTTCGTGATATTTAGCTTCCATGTTCCAACAAGATCATTAGGCAATTCTAATGAAAAAGCTATAATGTGTAACTTAGAGCAGGAGTGCAGGACCTATTTCTACGTGGTCTAGAGTTCTTTTTTTTTTGTGTTGGGGGGGGTTAGAAATCCTCTCCAGGGAAGTCTTCCGCTAAAAGTATTATTATGATAAAATAGTTAATGAACAAATTAATACTCAGTTAACAAACTAAATTTAGGTGACATTGATGTGTATTCCGCTGGTGGCCTGAGATCGAAGATTCTTTACATCCTTTGTTTCAATGACTATGACATACATATCTTCTTCTTTCCTTGCTTCTTGTTCATTTATACATTGTTCAGTTGTATCTTTTCCGGTACAGCTCATGTTATGCACTTTTATAAGGTTGAAAGTGCATTTATGGTTGGTAAATATGATAAGTAAATGGACTGATGCTTGATCTTGTCAATTGGGAGCTAAGGTTCCTTTTTGGTTTACTTATAAGAAAGTAGAGAACATAAACATTACGTGATTATGCACTTTTTATGTTATGTATATCGTGTTCAATCTTGTTGGCATAATTCTCTATACACGTGAAACGAGCTGAGCTGATCACTATGGATCTGAATGATGAGCCACCAGAAACAACTTTAGTGCAGTAGAGACACTGAGGATGTTTGATAATGATTACTAAGTAGGAATGACTCGAAAAGTAGGGGCTTCCCTTCTTCTTTTGAGTAATTAATTTCTTCCTTCGTCTGTGCTTTGAAAACCTTAGGGCTGAGTGAATAAGGTTACACATGCGTAGATTAGGACCAAAGGAGTGAGCCTGCTCTGGAGTTGAGGAAAAGCTTGTAGTATTTATGCTTTTGGTGCCATTGTCTGTCTCGGGACCCTTGTAATTAAGTCACTTCCACGGAAGCGACAGAACCAACTGCATAGACTGTATAGTCAATAGAAGTAGTTGGATCATTGGCTAAGGGGGGTTTGGGCGGGGGTTTCGCACCACTGATTAGAACAGTTGTGGTAGCGGGGCCAAATAGAAATAGATAAAATAGGACAAGCAAAATCCATATGCGAACAAACACACGAGAATTCGAATTAGATCTACGAAATTATCGTCTCAAATAGATGGTCATCATAAGCTATTTCTTTTCTTTTCCTCCTTTTCCAGTTCTAAATCAAAAGGCCATCATGAACCTTGATCCAAAGCAAAGGGATCAATCTTGTTGGGAGGCACTTTTGAACCCATCTTCTTGGTCTTCGATTCGATATGAACTGGTATCTCCGCAATAAGAAGCAAACACATAGCTAGGCAAGGAAAAATTCTTCAATAGTGGAGTTGGTCCAATTGCATCTCTTTCAAAGGGGAGGCTTCAGTTGGGCTATAAGAGCTGGATAAGTTTTATTTTTTTGGTAGGGAATATACTGCTTATCTGAAAGAAGAAGACAAGAAGGCTGTGATTGATAGGTATGTGGACCCCTTTCGGGCACCTTAGTCCTACTATGGTAACCGGTGTCCTAATCCTTGTTGTCGGCTCTTTTACAAGCTATACTTGAAAGCGACGTTGGCTTTACTTTTGTTTATACTTTTAATCACGCAAGTAATTATATATTGTGACTTCATATAAATTGACACAATAATTCTTTTCTTTTTCCTTTTTTGTTATTGGTTTTTTAAAATATACTGTGTTGATCCTCACTTTTGCTCTCAAGTAACATGAAGTTGGGACTTAATTTTGTAGTTAGATGGTTGCTTATTTTGTATTTTTGGAAATTATGCAGGCAAAGTGGTATTTTTACCTACTTCTTGGATTGATAGATGTTGAGGCTAATTTTCTTGGTAAGCCTTTTTATGCTAATTATGTGCTACCTTGCGTTTGCTTCATCTCCTAAACATGCTTTAAGTTATTGAAGTTGGCAAGTGAGTAGGGTTGCAAATTTTGGCCATAAGGATGGAACGCAAAATTTAGCAGATATATTGATTTACATGCCGTCTTTCATAACATCTAGGATTAACCTTGCATTTACTACTCTTTTTGCCAAAAGTTTTATCCTTCATCCCCTTTAGCAGATATATTCACTTAGATGCCGTCTTTCATAACATCTTGGATGATAACCTTGCATTTAGTAACTTCTCTTTTTGCCAAAAAAAATTTATCCTTCATCCCCTCTTTCTCTCTCGGATATCAGTGAAGATTGCTTTACTGTAGAATCTTGTAGTACAACTTGGATTGTCATATAGAAAGTTTAGTAGCGTATTATTTTATGGCAATAATCAAAAGTTTCTCAAAGTTGTGTCCAGATGCTGTGGTGTGCATATTGTGCAAGCAAGATATAGCAGCTCTCATGTTATTTATACTTAATGATGACCTTGTCAAATTGCATTAATATTGACAAAGAAGTACAGACACAAAATGGTAGAAAAGTACTTTATCGTTAAAGACCAATACCTTGAATGTTTAAGTACTGCTGACCCATTATAAATATGTCAGTTTGAAAATTACCTTGGTGAATCACTTGTAAAAGCAGTAATTGTAATGCAGATGAATTCTTGTTCTTTTCCTTTTCCTAATTAAAGTTAATACACTCTAGTGTCATTTGGACATTCTTGCTACATGAGGAACACCATTGACAAACTTTCTATTTGAAAAAGAAAATATAAATTGACGTTTTAAATGTTTACATAATGCTGTTTGACGTGCAGTGGTGAAGGCATACCAGTACACATCCTTGACAAGTGTTATGCTACTGGATTGTTGGTCAATCCCATGTGTTATACTTCTTACATGGTTATTCTTGAAGACAAAATACAGATTCAGGAAATATGTTGGTGTTGCTATATGTGTTGCTGGTCTAGTGGTGGTTATATTTTCAGATGTGCATGCATCAGATCGATCAAGTAAATATTCTATCACCTTGCTTAAAGTTTTGTTGTTTTCTATGTTATCATGTTTCCATATGTTTCTGTTGAAATCATAACTGGAGAAAATCTAGTCACTGCCCTACCGTGTTGGACTAATCATCACGTGTGATCACTCAAATTTTTCCAGTGCAACTAATCTTCATGCCCTTAAATTGTTGGTGTTACAAATTACTGAATATGTATATTCTCACCAATCTTATCATACTCATTAAACTGGAATGCTTAACTAATGGAAGTTCCTCTACCAGAAGGAGAAGATACAGGTATTTGCATCTAATAATGTGAACACTATGATTTGATCAAGACAATATTCTCATCTATGATCTATGGTTTAAATCTGATAACAATGTATGTATTAATAGTTTACTTTTCCATATTTCTCTTGTCATTTGCATAAATTTTTGTTATATTGTAAAGTGTATGTTTATGTTGTGTTCCTGATATAGAAAATTTGTGATGTTTGTAGGCGGGAGCAACCCTTTGAAAGGGGACGTGTTGGTAATTTCAGGGTCTATGCTTTATGCCATCAGTAATGTCAGTGAGGTAAACAAATTTACAATAGTTAGTTATGCCAGATGCCACATATCAATGTATGGTTCATGCAGTTCATTGAACTTTAGTGTGCTTCCTGTCAGTGAGGTAAACAAATTTACAATAGTTAGTTATGCCAGATGCCACACATCAATGTATGGTTCATGCAGTTCATTGAACTTTATTGTGCTTCCTGATCCCTTCATTTTGCTCCATATTTATGGGGGTTTCTCTTCATTTTTTTGCGAAATTTTGTTGCTTTCCAAGACGGTCTCGCCCTTCTTCTTTGCTCCCTCCATTTACATTCTTTTACCCTCCAAATCCTCTTTCATTTCTCATTGTTACCTTTTGTACCTGGCTTAAGCTTGAATCCTTTATACTTATTTCACATTCTCGTTATCGCTTATGGTTGGAACTTGGAAGTATTTACATTTCTATCGACAATCTTTCATGGAAATTCACTCTCTCCGTCCCTGCAAATGCAACTTCGTATTTGGTTTTTTAATGATTGAGGATTATTAAATATAAGATTACTCAAATTTCCTTTTTAAAGAATACTTTGGCTTGTTATACGTCTTCTCAGTTCATTGCTCAATTCCTGAGGCCTGCAATTATATGAACATATATGTATTGAATTTCACCTTCAAAATATATGTTATTGAATTCTTGTTAATTTAGATTTAACTTGCCTCCAACAAAATAAAAATGAGAAAACTTACCTAATTTTGGCATCATTAATCCTCCTGTCTTATGTAGGAGTTTTTTGTAAAAACTGCTGATAGAGTTGAGCTAATGGGAATGTTGGGCCTTTTTGGCGCTATTTTCAGTGCTATTCAGATGTATCCTTTAATGTCAGAGATATGGAATTTTCTAATTGTTTTCATTGTACCATGATAAAGGTGTTTGGGTTTATTTACTATATCTTGATGATTACAATAGTTAACATATCCATAATATGCATGTGGCATTCTGATATTAGTATTAATTAATCTAAATTTTTGTACTATATAACCCTACAATGTGTGTGATTCTGTGGTCCCTCTCTGTCATCACTTTTTTATTCTTTAACCATGACTATAGAAGTATACTCGAGCGCAATGAGCTGAAATCCATCCACTGGTCAGCTGGGGCGGTGAGTCTCTCTCCCCTCTATCTCTCCACTTGAATATTTTTTTCTTGCGTGTGCGCGCATATTTTTCTGTTTGTCTGTGTTTTGGTTCATGTTAGTGTATGCGTACCCAGATATCTCTCCATCTCTATCAAACCCAAATTCAGAGTATTGATGTTGCACGGAAGCACTAGATAAAACTTGTTATTATAGTTATCTTCTATACCTTTTCGTGATAACGTTTAAGCACACTCTTTAAAATAGCAGTATAAGGTGGAATATATTTTACTTTATCAGTGCAGATGAATACACAAGTAAATCAGTCATTGTTTATTTCTGAATCAAACACACCCAATAAAATTTCATTTAAAAGATGTTTCTTATCACTCAAACTTGTAAACTTTTTTATAAACTTCTTTTTCTTTTGTCCCTTTTTAACACTTTAAACTTGTCAAGTATTTTGTGGAAGACTCTTTGTCTATGTGACCTGTTTTTCTAGACATAAAGTTGGTAGTTTAAATTCAATAGATAATAAAGTGATAACGACCACTATTTCGCATGCATTACAACTCTCTCTCTCTCTCTCACACACACACACACACACAAAAATACACACACATCTGTGTAAAGTGAGTAAATCTGTCTCTATTTAAACAACTAATCTTTGATATCTCCTTTACAGTCATCACCTTTTGCAGATGATAGATAAGATGATACAACAAGGAAATGGTCGCTTGTAAAATGATAGAAACATAAAGTGTAATGAATATCTCTAGGTTTAGTATGATTTTGTTTGCTTCATTATAAACTATATTACATCTCTGGAAACACCAAGTAATGAGCTTATTAGTTGATTCATTAGCCTAAGCCTATATAATTGGTTAGCTTGCTTGTAATCTCTATGATATTTGCTATTATTCTATGCAATGGAGTTTTATTTTATATACTTTGTGTTTCTTTACTTTAGGCACTTCCATTTACTGGATTTGCAGCGGCAATGTTTTTATTTTACTCAGGAGTCCCCATTTTGCTGAAGGTATGAACTTCAACAATCGTTTGATACCACAAAAATATGTGCTAGTATGTCAGGTAGAAATATGCCCTCCCAATATTGATTCAATCCTTTCTTGTCATTTCCTTTCTCCTAATCAAGGGTTTTGTTATATTAAATCAATTTTTCTTGAAAATGTTGACTTTCAAATGTGGATCACAAGTATCATTCTAGTATAATAATATCATTTGGTTAACCATCTCATTTTAATTTAATTTATTAAAATGAATTATATCCAATTATGCAATTGGAAATTACTGGGATTTTAAATTTTAACAAAAAATAAATAAATATCTTTTGACTTTTTTGCATATCTCTGTCATGAACAGTATTACACTTGTTTATATCTTATCTAGTCTTTCTGTTCTGAACTTCTGGCTTTTCCGTGCAGATGAGTGGGTCAACAATGCTAAACTTGTCATTACTAACATCAGACATGTGGTCCGTCTTAATTCGCATATTTGCATACCATGAGAAGGTTTGGGAGATATACATATGCATATACATTATCGATATACATATACATGTACAATTGTAAGAATCTGGAACTACCAATCTCAAGTCAATTTTTCTCTACAGGTTGATTATATGTACTTCATAGCCTTCGCTGCTGTTGCTGTTGGGCTGGTTGTATATTCAGGGTATGTTTTCAATTTCCTTTGGGAATTTATCCTCATCTTGTAGATAGGAATAGGACCTTAATTTTGCAATGCAAGAGCCACTTGTGCAAGGGTATGATTGTTGGACACCTTATTTTAGCGTAAAAAAATGGCAAATTTGAGGAGTACAAAATTGGCAAAAAATGACAAATTGAAAACCAAATGATGTGTGCCATGGATAATACGAGTTGCTGCTGCAAAGCTGAATAGGAAAGGGCCTAAGCTGACTGATGAGTTCCTTTTTAGCCTTTTTCTAAAGGCTAGCAAGTAGCTGCTATAACACTATTCGGACAAATTCTTGTTCATTGGAGATCGGGTGGTTCAAATTTAAAATTTTTAGTCCATCCACTGCTATTAGTAGTGGCTGGTATTTATTTTCTTAAATCTGGACTGCACATTTATCCTATGATCGGTCAAAGATGTACTTGCTATGGACCACTTATATACATATATTATAATAATTATTAGAAATACAAGTTCGCCTTGTTTTATTTGAATGTTTTAAAACTCCTGCAGAAACAAGTGTTTACATGATACTGAATTTCGACAGTGCAACTGAATTTAGTCTTCACTGCTTATCCTTTGTTGAGTGTGGGTTTAATACAAAATTTACATTCGACTATCTATGCTTCTCTGATCTTACTACAGGGGCGATAAAGAAGTGGATCAAAACCGTGCTGAGGTTGGTGATAAAAAGGTCGAACAAAGCAAGCATTTCGATGAGGAGGCTTCGTTGGTAAATCCAGATAAAAAGGCAATGGCCGGGAGCTCAAAAGCCGGAGATGGCAATAAGCAAGATTATGCTACCACCAGCAGAGGACACGTATGAAAGTGATCAGAAGGATAAAGATATACTACAAGGGAAGAATATATATAGATATAGAAGATTCATGCATGCTTATTCGCTATTTGAGATGTTCAAGTGCCTTCATTGTGAAGGGAAATCCAGATGTTTGTCATATCGGTATCCAATTGTGAAGGGAGAGGGGATTGGGAGATTGTTGGTCATGTGACTCGTGTTGATAATGACACTGCTCAAGAAACAATTGGGGACAAGTAGTTGCTATTGCATAACTGCATAAGTGCAGTTGGTTCATTCGATTTTCTTGATCTAACTTTTACAATGTTACCAGTTTTCCATCCGGTATTGTTGTAGGCATGATACAAAGATAACTATTTCATTTTCAATTACGGATAAAAATCCCTTATTTGTAAATTTTTAGATAAGAGAGAAGAAAAAAGAAAGAAGGAAATTCCCAACAATTTTCTTCATAGTTAGAAAGATTTGGAAGGAAATTTGTAAAACACTTAGCTTACAAACTAAAATACTAAAACTACCCTTGTAATAATTTTTAAAATGTAATCTTATACGGGTAAAATAGTATTATGTTATTTTAAGTTAATTTTTTTATCAAAATTCACAAACACGAAAAGAAAATAAATTTCATTTTCTTCATTCTTTTTTCTCTCAAAATTTTTGAAGGGAATTAATATTTTTGCAGGAGTATTTGATATTTTTGCATGTCCTCCCAACCTTTTAAATAAATAATATGTTTATGCCTAATTTGCACCCTCTGATAGAAAAGTTTGCCCGCCCTACATCTGCACTTGCCTTTTTTCTCTCTTTACCCACCATTATCTCAATTTTAAATTTGCTTTCATTTTAACAAATCCATAACAAAAGTCTGTATTTCTTCCGCTACTTTCTCCTTGCAATCTTTTGGTCAACAAGTGCTGCTCTTATCCTGAACCACCATATTAAAAATTTTTGACCTCGATTTTGTTGGTTTGTTTGTTAAAGTTGTTCAAGTTATAGCTAATGTTCCGTTGCTTTTCCCCGTATTCACATTTTCCCCATCCATTCTCTTTTTCGGACAATCCCTTACCTTATATTCTGTTGATCCACACATGAAACACCCGCTATTCATCATTGAATTGGGGCAGTTAGGAGATATATGTCCCTCCTGCCCACACTTATAACACACAAATTTTTCCTTCAAACACTCCCGCGAATGATTCTTCCCGTAATTCCCACACTGCACAACTTGTTTCTTTACACCTTGTTTAATTTTGGTATTCCCAAAATTATCCCCTTTTCTTTTTCCACTCTTACTCCCACTACTTCCTTCCACCTTAACAGCTCCCTTGACCTTAACCTTGTTCTTTTTCTCCTTGTTGTAGAGATTCATGGCCTCACTTTCCTCTTCGGCTATGATAGCCTTTTCCAAGAGTGATGCGAAAGTATTGATCTGCAACACTGCCACCTTATTATAGAGTCAGGGTTTTAAGCCTAGCTCAAACCTTCTTGCCTTCCTTGCTTCCGTATCAACTTGGTGCGGAGCAAACCTAGCGAATTCATTAAAATTTACGGCGTACTCCGAAACTGTCATATTGTCCTACTTTAACTCCAAAAACTTCACCTCCATCCTAGCCTGCATACTGGACGAGAAATAGTTCTCGAAGAACAGTGTCTTAAACCTAGTCCATGTCACCACTCCTTCTCCGACTCTAGCTTGATTTGCCTCCCACCAGAAATTCGCCTCCCCTTTCATCAAATAGGTAGCAAAAGCCGTCTTTTGCCCCTCCGCTGCCCTAGCAATCACAAACGCCTTTTCTATCTCATTTAACCAAGTTTGGGCTTCAATAGGGTCAGTTGTCCCTCTAAACTCTGGTGGTTTTACAGCCATGAAGTCTTTAAAGTTCGTCAATCGATTGTCGGGTTGATTTCCTGCGGCTGTTTTTCCATTCTACACAACATGAGCTACCATATTCACAAAATTCTGTATTGGGTTTGGTTGTCCTCCAGCATTGTTAACAGATTCTTCTGCTCTTTGGTTTTGGTTTTGTCTTCTTGGCGGCATTTATAAGACCCCAACTTTTATGAATAAAGATGAATTTTTTATAAATATCATTTTTGAATATTAAGGAGTGAATTTGATATAATGTTATAGTTGTGGGTAATATTTATAAATTTTATAAAGTACGCAAGTTGTTATATTATATTCGATTAGTCTGGAAATATTCGTTTTAACAGGGAATATTCGTACGACGACACAATCATTGGTGGACCCCACAACAAAATTATTGTCGGAATGAGAAAACGATAAAAATATCTTTTTATAAAAATAACTACGAAAAGTTTTACTGATTAATCGCTGAAATAACCTAAGTTAAAAGTACAGTAATATGCGTTGTTGCATAGTAGCACACGGTATTGATTATTAATGCTTACGTGAGAAGTTACTCAGTTTTGTTCAATTATTATTGCAGTAATTGTTGCATAGTATCTCACGTTATTTGATTCAATTATTATCAATATTTTATATATTATTAAATCAATAATTGAGACAATACAGTTATTCATATTATTATTTGCATTATTGACGATGTCTAGAAAGTTCTGTCGAGGAAAGAGGTTGGTCACCTAATTGCGCGCCAATAGGGAGAAATCCATATTGGAAAGCCCCTCTTCCTCTGAGGAGCGATCCGGTTGTTAATATCATGAAGTTATAATAATATGAATAAATGTTGTTAAAAATATTGGGATGATTTTTATGAAGTATTGCTTATTATATGGACCCCCATGTATCCATTTTTTAAAATAATCGGTAGAAAGTTATTCATTATAGGAGGTGGAGCCCACAGTGATAATGACATGGGTGGGGCCCACGGATGTTGAAAATTGAATTTTGCAGGGAGGATTCACGGGTGTGTTACTATTTTTGTATATATATATATATATATAATTATAAGTTTTGTTTTTTTTTTATGAAAAATAGAATATATTATATTTTATTATGCATAGTGTCTGCATAGTATTTGCATAGTAAATCAGAAAATTAAAATTTTCATACGATCGGCACCCGTGAATATTTAACTGTGCGTCAGTGATTTCTAAAATTCAAATAGTATCCTTTCCATTCTCCTATAAATAGAATGCTTAGTTAGAATTGAAAATTACACCAGAATCAGAGAATTCTTCTTTTATAATATTGAGCGTATTTCTTTCGAGTTTTAGAAAGCTTTGAGCGTAGAAAACAGTGAAAGTTTTCTTCAAGAATATCCCCGCTATACCAGTTGAAATACTTTTCTTTTTAAGGTAAGGGATATTATTTTTGTTCAGTATTTATATAAAATAATATTTTCTTCCATACTCTGTAGTATGTAAGTAATATTATTTCGTTTCAGATTCTGAATTCTATACTCATTTTGTTAAAGTTTTGGCTTCTATACTCCATGAAATTAGTAGAATATCCTTGATATTTGCGCTTCATCCAGTATCTTTTCATGGAAATATTATTCTGAGCATTCTTGATAAGTTTTAAATTTTTCATGTCGGAGTACTATTCACGGGGTTACTATTCCTGAAGTTACTATTCACGGGGTATTATTCACTCGGTTACTATTCACCTGGGGTACTAGTCATGACAAAAATTAATTCTTTTTCGGTCCAAATTATTTTTGATACAATATTATTCTTAAATTTTACTCCATAAAACAGTATCATGTTGACAATTTGGACATTATTGAATTCTGAATAAATTAAATTATAAATATTTAAAAATTTATCCTTTACTTTCTTTTAATTGAATTCTTATATCATTGTCATCATCCTCATGCTTATATTGTTATGAAAGTCATCTTTGGCTTACGTGCATAGATGGAATTGGTGTGATTATGACAAGGGATTATTCGGTATAATCATAACCGTAATGTTACAAATAATGTGGTAAAAGTCATCATTGGCCTGTAGTGCATTGATGGATAGTTGTTGGTATGATCGTGACCATTGATGAAAACACGAATATCCTTGGCCCGTAGTGCATGGATAATTTGTGGTCGTGATACTAATGAATATCCTTGGCCGTAGTGTAAGGATGATTCGATGATGTTGATTATTTATTAAGCTGAGTCTCAGCGATAAAATTTATGATAAATTCTTTTAAATTATAGAAGATAGTAGATATCATGCTCTACTTGACTCTTCTAATGGATTGCTTGTTCCACTGCAGTTAAACTTGATGTCTTTTGTATTTTATCAGTTTAACACTGTTGAAAGCTATTGATAAATTATTCTGCATTATCTTAGTCATAATATTTCTTACTGGGCTACTTGAGCTCACCCTTTGCTTTCATTGTTCTTTTCAGGAAATGAGAACATAGCTGGGACTAGTCGGGGAACGGAGTGATGTTCCGAGATGGTGCATTAGTAGTCCTCACTATACTGTGAAATAGTGTATTAATAATTGTAATAATATTGAATTTGAGTTTGGATATTGTCTAGAAGACAATATTTGTATTAAAACTCACAGATTATGTTTTGTCTTACTTTACATGACAGTTGTATAATTAAGTTGTATTTGAATTTTGTACCATGTATTTGGCGACCCAAAATGGGTGATGTATACTTATTTTGGGGGCGTCACAGTTGGTATAAAAGCTTAGGGATATGATCCCTGGCCTATGAGACTAGAACTAGGAGGGGAGAGATGTGTAATTTCTTCGCTAGTATGACCTACCTAAGTTTATTTGTTATTTAATTGGTCGGTCAGAATATAGGGATAATATGTTGCATGTCAATTAACCCTTGTTTTGTGACAGTATTTGAAAATGACATCTGAGAATGTTGAGAATAACAATGGAGCACATGAGACCGTCGAATCACCAACGATCAATAACCAGGAAAACGTGCATCAGGAAGGCAACAATCCTCATGCAAACAACAACACCAACCAAATGATGAACGACGAAATATTTAGGGGCTTTCTACAATTCATGCAACATCAGGCGAGAGAGACTCCTATCCAAAATGCATGTGAAAACACTGACAACTCTCAGACGGTCACCGCTAAGCAGTTCAAGGAGCTGGGACTGCCGGAGTTTTTGGGAGAGGCAAAACTACTTAAGGAGAAGACGTGGATAAAGAAGATCACCAAGATATTTGATGTCTTGGGATGCTCTGAGGAGCAAAAGGTTCCCTTTGCCACTTTCATGTTGCGAGGAGAGACATATTATTTGTGGGAATCTGTAAAGCGTACTCAGCCTGCCGCACTGAAGATGTCTTGGGAGAAGTTCCAAGAACTGTTCAAGGACAAGTACTTTCCCGAAAGTATTCATCACATGATGGAGGTAAAGTTCATCAAGCTGGAGCAAAACAATATGACCATGTCGCAGTACGAAGCTAAGTTTGCAGAGTTATCCCGATTTGCGTCCCACTTAGTTGATAATGAGGAGAGAATGACGCGGATGTTTCTAAGAGGTTTGAAACCCGAGATACGTCAATACCTCATTTCTCACAAACTTTGCTTGTATTCAGATGTTGTGAATAGGGCTCAGTTATTGGAGCACGATAATGAGTCAACAAAACCAAGAGAGAGCAGCCGGTAAAATGATAATACTAGTGGTAGCAGTCATCGAAGTGGTGATAACAAACGTGAAGGTAATCAACATGCCAGAAATGGTAACCACTTCGGTGGTAATCATGGCCAAGACAATAAAAGTGGACATTTCAAGAAGAGGAGATTCAACAATGATGGAAAAACGTCAACACCAACACCCGTTGTTAAGGAAGGAGAACGACCACCTATCATATGCTTCAAATGTGGAGGGGAGGGACACATAAGTCCAAACTGTGCGCAGCAGTCCAAAATGTGTTACAATTATGGAAGAGAAGGTCACCTAGCTAGATTTTGTTGTGCAGGGAAGCCAAGTCTAGCTGGGATGGAGGCACCAAAGGCCATTCCAAAAAAGTCAAAACCAGTAGTTCAAGGGAGAGCATTTGTCGTAACCTCCCAGAAAGCAAGAAACCCGAACGAGATCATCACGGGTAAGCTAATCATAAACTTTAGCGAAGTCTATACCTTATTTGATACCGGTTCTACCCATTCTTTTATTTCTCCTACTTGCGCTCAATGTTTAAATTTGACTATGGAGAAATTAGACTTTGACTTATCTGTTGAAACTTTGTTGGGAGAAACCTTCATTGCATTCACTGTTTATAAGTCTTGTTTAGTTCAAATCGGCACCCGCACGTTACCTGTCGATCTTATTTCTTTGAAAATACTTGCATTTGACGTAATTCTAGGGATTGATTGGTTAACTACTCATCATGCAAAAATTAATTATTTTCGTAAGGTTGTTAGCTTTCATATTCCTAACCAACCTATTATGCGAATTCAAGCAACCAAAATAGTAAAATCAATCACTGTCATCTCAAGCCATAAAGTTATTCGTTTATTGAAAAACAGATGTCAAATTTTCTTAGCTCATGTCACGGATTTAAACAAAAATACGTCAGTTTTGAATGCTATTTCTATTGTTAATAAATTTCCTGACGTATTCCCTGAAGAACTTCTGAGCCTACCCCCAGAGCGTGAAATTGAATTTTGTATCGACCTTGAACCCGGTACAAAACCCATTTCCAAAGCCCCATATCGAATGGCTCCTATTAAACTTCAGGAGTTAAAGACCCAATTGCAGGAATTATTAGACATCGATTTCATTTGTCCTAGTACGTCTCCTTGGGGTGCTCCTGTTCTATTCGCGAAGAAGAAAGATGGGAGTATGCGATATTGTATTGATTATCGGGAGTTGAACCATGTCACTGTCAAAAATAGATACCCGTTGCCTCGCATTGATGACCTATTTGACCAGTTGCAAGGTGCCAAATTCTTTTCAAAGATTGATCTTCGTTCCAGATATCACCAATTGAAGATTAAAACTGAGGACATTCCAAAGACGGCTTTCAGAACTCGGTACGAGCATTTTGAATTCCTTGTCATGTCTTTTGGATTGACTAATGCTCCTGCTACCTTCATGGACATAATGAATCAAGTATTCAAGGAATATTTGGATCATTTTGTGGTTGTCTTTATTGATGACATTTTATATATTCCAAAAGCCGTGATGATCATGAGCAACACTTAAGGCTGATACTGCAAAAGCTTCGTGAAAACAAGCTATATGCCAAGTTGAAGAAATGCGAGTTCTAGCTTGAGGAAGTTGCATTCCTTAGGCACGTGATATCAAATCACGAAATATCTGTTGACCCAGCAAAGATTGAAGCAATACAAAGCTGAGAGCAACCTAAATCAGTGACCGAAGTCCTTAGCTTTCTCGACTTAGCTGGTTATTATCGGAGATTCGTAGAAGGGTTTTCTCGAATCGCTACTCCATTAACTCAGCTGACTCGAAAAGATACAAAATTCGGTTGGAGCGAGGAATGTGAGAAGAGTTTTCAAGAACTCAATAGGAGACTCATTTTAGCACTTGTTTTGACAATACCATCTGGCTCGAAGGGATTTGTCAT
This sequence comes from Panax ginseng, assembly GCA_020205605.1. Classification (NCBI taxonomy): domain Eukaryota; kingdom Viridiplantae; phylum Streptophyta; class Magnoliopsida; order Apiales; family Araliaceae; genus Panax; species Panax ginseng. The sequence continues at coordinate 82,321,379 of CM035139.1, read as the reverse complement.
CTACAGTGATGCTTCGGAAAAAGGGTTAGGATGTGTTCTCATGTAACATGGAAAAGTCATAGCCTATACCTCTCAACAACTCAAAGAATATGAGAGGAATTATCCTACTCATGATCTAGAGTTGGCAGCTGTTGTCTTCGCACTTAAAATTTGGAGGCATTACTTGTATGGGGAGAAAGTGGAGATTTAAACGGATCATAAAAGCCTCAAATATTTCTTCACCCAAAAGGAACTCAACATGCGGCAACGACGTTGGCTCGAACTGTTGAAAGATTATGATCATACTATTCAATACCATCCTGTAAAAGTGAATGTGGTTGCTGACGCGTTGAGTAGAAGATCATATCACGAAAGTCCCAAATTTTATGAATAAAGATTTAATTTTCTCGAAATATTTTTTGAATATTATGGTGTGGATTTGAGATAATGTTATAGTTGTGGGTAGTATTTATAAATTTTGAAAAGTATGCAAGTTGTTATATAATATTCGATTGGTGGGGAATATTCTTTTTGTCGGGGAATATCAAATGCGACGACAAATCATTGGTGGACCCACAAACAAAATTATTATCGGATTGAAAAATGCGACAAAATATTTTATGAAAATAACGGCGGAAGTTTTACCATTAAAAGCTGTTGAACTACTCGGTAGTAAAAAATACGATGTCTGGCGTGGTTGCATAGTAGCACACGGTATTGATTATTGATGCTTACGTGAAAGTCACTCGGTTTTGTTCAATTATTGCTACGATAATTGTTGCATAGTATCTCACGTTATTTGATTCAATTATTGTCGATATTTTATATATTATTAAATCAATAATTGAGATAACAAAGTTATTAATATTATTATTTGCAATATTAACGATGTCTAGAAGTTACGCGAGGAGAGGTTTGGTCACTAATTGCGGCGCCAATAGGGAGAAATCCTTATTGAAAAGCCCCTCTTTCACAGGAGCGACACAGTCGATTAATATTGTGAATTATAATAATGATGATAAATGTTGTTAAATATATTGAGGTGTCTTTTTATGAAGTCACGGAAGTTTATATATATATATATATATATATATATATTTTTTTATTTTATTAGTATTATTAATGTAATAAAACAGAAAAAGCTTTTTATATAAAAGCAGAATACTTTTATAAAGTTATTTGTTTTATTAGACAATAATTAGAATATAATATATTTTATTATGCATAGTGTTTTGCATAGTAAAATCTTTTTATATAAAATAGAATACTTTTATAAAGTTATTTGTTTTATTAGACAATAATTAGAATATATTATATTTTATTATGCATAGTAGTAGTTTTTAGTGTAAAAAATCTTTTTATATAAAACAGAATACTTTTATAAAGTTATTTATTTTATTAGACAATAATTAGAATATATTATATTTTATTATGCATAGTGTTTGCATAGTGCCTGTATAGTGTTTGCATAGTAAAATCTTTTTATATAAAACAGAATACTTTTATAAAGTTATTTATTTTATTAGATTTTAAATAAAATATATATATATATATATATATATATATATATATATTATATTTTATTACATAGTATCCTTTCTATTTTCCTATAAATAGGATGCTTAGTTAAATTGAAATCACACGAGAAATTGAGAGAATTCTCTTCTATAATCTTGGCGTATTTCTTTAGAGTTTTAAGAAAGCTTTGAGCGTAGTGCAAGTTTTCTTCAAGTATATCCCTCGCCTACCGTGTGGAATACTCTTCTTTATAAGGTAAGGGTATTATTTGTTTATTAAAGTATTATTTCTTTTCGTATTCATGAAAACTTACATTATTCCATTCTTTTATTATTGGTAAACTTTTTATTTCTTTCTGCGTATTCATGAAGAAATTTACATTATTCCATTCTTTATTATTATGTTGGAATAACTTTGTATATCTGAAATCTGCATACATGGTGAAATTCTTACATTATTCCATTCTTTATCATTACATTTGGAATATCACATGCATGCGTTTACGCATGACTGGTTCCATTATTTATTATTACATTGGAATAACTTTTATGCATGTGATCTATCGCATGCATGGTGATTTTGTTGTTATTCCATTCTTTATTATTACATTGGAATATCACATCGGTGCAATTTACTTTGACACAGTTTCCGTTCTTTATTATTACATTGAAATATCACATGCATGCGTTTACTGGCATGACTGGTTCCATTATTTATTATTACATTGGGAATAACTTTATGCATGCGATCTATCATGCATGCATGGTGAATCATACATTATTCCATTCTTTATTATTACATTGGAATAACTTTTATGCGTGTGGATTACCACATGCATGGTGAATGATCCTTTGTATTCATTTCTTATTAAATTATGGAAATGATGCATGCTCGTGGATTCTGCATGGCGAGCGAAAATCCATTTGCGATTTCATATATTCTATTATACACGGTTGGTTAAAGCTTTGGCTTCTATATTCCTTGAAATTAGTGGAATATCACGGATATTTGCGCTTCATCCGATATCTTTTTCGTGGAAATATTCTTACGAGCATTCTTGAATTTTTTCTCCACAAAGCGATATCATGTTGACAATTTGGACATTATTGAGTTCGGGATAAATTAACTTATAAATCTTTAAAATTTATTCTTGAACTTGTTTTATTGAATTATTATGTCATTGTCATGATGAGTTATGTTGGTTATTATGTGAAAACATGAAAGTTTCTTAGAAATCACAAAGGGTTGAAAATCAGATTTTGGTGAAAATGGAATATGAAATTCAATTGACCATATCTCCTATTATATTTCAAATTTTTGAGTGTGGTCAAGTTCTAGAGTTAGATCTATGAGTTTTCTAACTTATCCAAGTGGAATCACTGGAATAGGTGTTGTACATTTTTATGTGGACTGATTTTAGCAAAGGAGTCAAAACTGCAAAGTACCAAAAAGGCTATTGTCCAGAAATTTAAAAGGGCATTTTCGGCCATTTAGTTTGTGAGAAAAATTCCGGCCTTTTGGGACATGAAAATATATGGTATAAAGTACCTCCTGTCCAAAAATGAGCTCATTGCGACTTAAAATGAGCAAGTTATGACTATTTCAATATTTAGGTTTTTCTGACGAAAAAATGCTATAACTTAGGAGTTCTATAACTCAGATGACCATGAAATTTAAACTGAAAGCTCACGTTAACATGTGTAAGATCCTGCTTGAAGATTTGGGAATTTACGGAGTTAAACTTGAGGTAGCTAATTTCTTAAGGAATTAATTAGAAATTGATTTTTGAAAAATACTTAAGGGAGTTGAAAAATTATAAAAAAAATACTTGTTGTGTATGAAAATATATGTATATATGTTTGGGCAAAGGATAGAAAAATAACAAGTTGATTTGGTAATTTTTCATGAAAATGGTTTAATTTCTGAACATATGAGTTAAATATGTTATGTGAAGTTGAAAAAATAAGTAAATAAGATTTTATGGCTTGAGAATCCTATATAGGGTATATGCAGATTTTTGATAAGGGATTTGATCATTGGTGATGAAATCTTATGAGTATGGCATTTTTGAATGATTAAATGCATTATTTGGTAAAGTATAAACAATTGAAATAAATTGTTTATAAGTTTAAGAAGTGATTAAAATATTGTTATAATATTAATAATATTAGATTATGAGTTTATTAAGTGATTGATAATATTTGGATAAATTTAAAGTCTTTAATATTTATCCTTGTTTTCGTTTGATTAATGCTTATATCATTGTCATCATTCTCATGTTTATATTGTGATAAAAGTCATCTTTGGCTTACGTGCATAGATGGACTTGGTGTGATTATGACCAGGGATTATTCGGTATAGTCATGGCCAGTAATGTGACGAATGATGTGGTAAAAATCCTCGGTGGCTTTGTAGTGCATTGATGGACAGTTTTTGGTATGATTATGACCAGAGATTATTCGGTATAGTCATGACCATTGATGATTTAATGAATATCCTTGGCCCGTAGTGCAGGGATGATTCGATGATGTGGTTTATTTATTAAAATTTGAGTCTCGTGATTAAGTTGATGAAAAACTTTTTAAATCATAGAAGATAGTAGATTTTATTCTCTACTTGACTCTTTTAATGGATTGCTTGTTCATTGCTGATTAAACTTGATGTCTTTTGTATTTTATCGGTTTAACATTGTTGAAGGCTAATGATAATTTATTACGCATTATCTTAGTCATAATATTTCTTCTTGGGCTAGTTGAGCTCACCCTTTCTTTCCTTTATTCTCTTGAGAAAATGAGAATATAGGCTTGGGACGAGTCGGGGAGCGGAGTGATGGTCGGATGATAGCATTAGTAGTCCTCACTATTACATTAAATAGTGTGACAATAAATGTAATGAGGACTCCTTTGAGTGTGGATATTGTCTAGATGACAATATTCTTATTAAAACTCTCAACTTTATGTTTTGTCGTATTTTTACACGACGTTTGTATAATTAAGTTGTATTTGTATTTTTGTACCATGTATCTGGCGACTCAAGATGGGTGATGTATACCTATTTTTGGGGGCGTCACAGTTAGTATCAAAGCTTAGGGATATGATCCCTGGCTGAGATGTGAGACAAGAACTAGGAGGGAGAGAGAAATTCCTTAGCTAGTATGACCTACCTAAGTTTATTTGGTATTTAATTGGTCGGTCAGAGTATAGGGATAATATGTGATATGTCAATTAACCCTTGTTTTGTGACAATGTTTTTGAAAATGGCATCTGAAAATGTTGAGATAAGCAATGGAGCAAAATAATATGACCGTATCGCGATGCGAGGCTAAGTTTGCGGAGTTATCCGGTTTGCATCCCATTTGAGTCGATAATGAGGAGCGAATGGCGAATGTTTCTAAGAGGTTTGAAACCCGATATCGTCGATACCTCATTTCTCATAAACTTTGTTTATATTCGGATGTTGTGAATAGGGCTCGATTATTGGAGCGCGATAATGAGTTAACACAACCAAAAGGTAACGACCAACAACACGATAATAATCGTCTGCAGTGTAGGCGCGACCATCGAACAATGATGACCATCGTGGGGAAATTATCATGCGAAGAATGGTAACCACTTGATGGTAATCATGGCCAAGATAATAGAAGTGGAAATTTCAAGAAGAAAGGTCATTTAGCTCGATTTTGTCGTATGTATAAATGTGAAGTCAAGTCCAAAGTTGGGGCGGTGGCACCAAAGGCGGATCTGGACAAAAAAAAAGTCGGTGGTTTTTGGAAGAGCATTTTTCGTGACTTCTCAAAAAGCGAGTAACTTACGAACGAAGTTAGCACGGGTTAGTTAATTATAAATTCTTGCGAAGTCTATACCTTATTAGATACTGGGTTCTACCCATTCTTTTATCTCTCTTGCTTGCGTTCAGCGTTTAAATTTGACTCAGGAGAAATTAGACTTTGACTTATCTGTTTGAAACTCCATTTAGGAGAAACCTTCATTACATGTATAAATCTATCCAAGTCTTGGATGAGAGTCACGATTTTTGAATGATATTTCTATTGTTAATAAATTTCTGAATCGTATTCTTGAAGACTTCTTAGCCTACCCTAGGCGTGAAATCAAATTTTGTATTGACCCCGATACAAAACCCATTTCTAAAACCCTCAAAATATTTCTTCACCCAAAATGGTGACTTCCGTATAATGCTCTTTGAAAGATAATGGCTCGGCGGTTGAAAGATTACGATCATACCATTCAATATCATCGTGGAAGAAGCGAGCGTGGTAGTAAATTTCGCAGTTGAGTAGAAGATCGTATCGTTTACGAGTGCGATGTTTTTAACACAAAACCCATTTCTTATAACTTACAAATGATGAAGATAATAGTTAAAAGACTCTCGTACCATTCACCCGTGAAGATAACGAATATATGATTAGAATCGACTTTAATCGATAAAGTTAAAATCGCTAAAAACTACAATACTTTAATCGATAAATGGGCTGATGAATGTGAAGAAGAAGGTTCAAGAGGCGTTATTTTAAAAGCAAGAGTTGTTGAAGAAGAGAAATCTCAACCCTCGATTTAATTGGCCCATTTGAAATCCTCGATCGAGTAGGAACTGTGGCCTATAGACTTGTTTTACTGCCAAAGTATGTTGCGTGTTCATAATGTTTTTCACGTATCGATGTTACGTAAATATGTGGATGACGAACCACATTATTAAATTAGAACTAGACGAGATAGCGGAAGATTTAACGTTATGAGGAGATACGTGTTAAAATCTTGGATAAGAAGGATCGTATTCAACACTCAAAGGTTATACCTCAAGAGTTAGAATTTGAAATGAAGTCAAGGTATCCTCACCTCTTGACATACCGAATATGCGTCGTAAATTTTGAGGCAAAATTTCATAAGGAGGGAGATTGTAAAACCCCAAATTTTACGAATAAAGATTTAATTTTCTCAAAATATTTTTTTAATATTATGGTGTGGATTTGAGATAATGTTATAGTTGTGGGTAGTATTTATAAATTTTGCAAAGTATGCAAGTTGTTATATAATATTCGATTGGTGGGGAATATTCTTTTTGTGGGGAATATCCGTCTGACGGTCACAAATCATTAGTGGACCCCTACAACGGAATTATTATCGGATTGAGAAAATGACAAAAATATTTTTATGAAAATAACGGCGGAAGTTTTACCGTTAAAACTGTTGAACTACCCGTAGTAAAAGAAATACGATGTCTGGCGTGGTTGCATAGTAGCACACGTATTGATTATTGATGCTTCGTGAAGTCACTCGGTTTTGTTCAATTATTACTACGATAATTGTTTTGCATAGTATCTCTCACGTTATTTGATTCAATTATTGTTAATATTTTATATATTATTAAATCAATAATTGAGATAATAAAGTTATTAATATTATTATTTGCAATATTAACGATGTCTAGAAGTTACGCGAGAGAGAGGTTTGGTCACCTAATTGCGCGGCGCTAATAGGAGAAATCCTTATTGGAAAGCCCCTCTTTCACGAGAACGACACAGTCGATTAATATTGTGAATTATAATAATGATGATAAATGTTGTTAAATATATTGAGGTGTCTTTTTATGAAGTCACGGAAGTTTATATATATATATATATATATATATATATAAATTTTGTTTTATTAGTATTATTAATGTAATAAAATATAAAAGCTTTTTATATAAAATAGAATACTTTTATAAAGTTATTTGTTTTATTAGACAATAATTAGAATATAATATATTTTATTATGCATAGTGTTTTGCATAGTAAAATCTTTTTATATAAAACAGAATACTTTTATAAAGTTATTTGTTTTATTAGACAATAATTAGAATATATTATATTTTATTATGTATATAGTATGCATAGTATTTTGCATAGTAAAATCTTTTTTATATAAAATAGAATACTTTTATAAAGTTATTTATTTTATTAGACAATAATTAGAATATATTATATTTTATTATGCATAGTATTTGCATAGTTACTGCGTAGTGTTTGCATAGTAAAATCTTTTTATATAAAAGCAGAATACTTTTATAAAGTTATTTATTTTATTAGATTTTAAATAATATATATATATATATATATATATATATATATTATATATTATTGCATAGTATCCTTTCTATTTTCCTATAAATAGGATGCTTAGTTAGAATTGAAATCACACGAGAAATTCGAGAGAATTCTCTTCTATAATCTTGGCGTATTTCTTTAGAGTTTTAAGAAAGCTTTGAGCGTAGTGCAAGTTTTCTTCAAGTATATCCCACTTTACCTACCGTTGAATACTCTTCTTTATAAGGTAAGGGATATTATTTTTGTATTCATAAGAGAATTATTTCTTTCAATTATTCATGAAGAGAACTTATTTATTCCATTACTTATTATTACATTGGAATAACTATTATTTCTTTAAATCTGCATACATGAAGAAATTCTTCATTATTCCATTCTTTATTATTATGTTGGAATAACTTTGTCTATCTGAAGTATCGCATACATGGTGAAATTCTTACATTATTCCATTCTTTATTATTCTGTTGGAATATCCTATCGGTGCGTATTATGCCTGACCTGGTTCCATTAATTATTATTCTATTGGAATAATCTATCTATGCGGTCTATCGCATGCATGGTTATTTCTGTTGTTATTCCATTCTTTATTATTTTGTTGGAAATATCACATGCGGTGCGATTTACTTTGACACTGGTTCCGTTCTTTATTATTCTGTTGAAATATCACATACGTGCGTTTACTGCGTGACACGGTTCCATTATTTATTATTACATTGGGAATAACACATGCATGCGATCTATCGCATGCATGGTGAATCCTTACATTATTCCATTCTTTATTATTACATTGGAATAACTTTTATGCGTGTGGATTACCACATGCATGGTGAATGATCCTTTGTATTCATTTCTTATTAAATTATGGAAATGATCTGTTTCGCTACGTGGATTCTTAGCATGGCGGCGAAAAATCCATTTAACGCGTTTCATATATTCTATTATACACAGTTGGTTAAAGCTTTGGCTTCTATATTCCTTGAAATTAGTGGAATATCACGGATATTTGCGCTTCATCCGATATCTTTTAATTGGAAATATTCTTACGAGCATTCTTGAATTTTTCTCCACAAAGCGATATCATGTTGACAATTTGGACATTATTGAGTTCGAGGATAAATTAACTTATAAATCTTTAAAATTTATTCTTGAACTTGTTTTATTGAATTATTATGTCATTGTCATGATGAGTTATGTTGGTTATTATGTGAAAACATGAAAGTTTCTTAGAAATCACAAAGGGTTGAAAATCGATTTTTTGGTGAAAATGGAATATGAAATTCAATTGACCATATCTCCTATTATATTTTGAATTTTTGAGTGTGGTCAAGTTCTAGAGTTAGATCTATGAGTTTTCTAACTTATCCAAGTGGAATCACTGGAAAAGGTGTTGTAGATTTTTGTGTGGACTGATTTTAGCAAAGGAGTCAAAAACTGCAAAGTACCAAAAAGGCTACTGTCCAAAAATTTAAAAGGGCATTTTCGCCACATAGTTTGTGAGAAAAATTCCGGCCTTTTGGGACATGAAAATATATGGTATAAAGTACCTCTGTGTCCAAAAATGAGCTCATTCGACTTAAAATGAGCAAGTTATGACTATTTCAATATTTAGGTTTTTCGATGAAAAATGCTATAACCGGAGTTCTATAACTCAGATGACCATGAAATTTAAACTGAAGCTCACGTTAACATGTGTAAGATCCTGCAAGATTTGGGAATTTACTGGAGTTAAACTTGAGGTAGCTAATTTCTTATGGAATTAATTAAAAATTGATTTTTGAAAAATACTTAAGGGAGTTGAAAAATTATAAAAAAATACTTGTTATGTATGAAATATATGTATATATGTTTGGGCAAAGGATATAAAAATAACAAGTTGAGTTGGTAATTTTTCATGAAAATGGTTTAGTTACGAACATATGAGTTAAATATGTTATGTGAAGTTGAAAAAAATTAGTAAATAGGATTTTATGGATTGGGAATCCTATATAGGGTATATGCAGATTTTTGATAAGGAATTTGATCATTGGTGATGAAATCTTATGAGTATGTCATTTTTGAATGAATAAATGCATTATTTGGTAAAATATAAATAATTAAAATAAATTGTTTATAAGTTTAAGAAGTGATTAAAATATTGTTATAATATTAATAATATTAGATTATGAGTTTATTAAGTGATTGATAATATTTGGATAAATTTAAAGTCTTTAATATTTATCTTTATTTTCGTTTGATTAATGCTTATATCATTGTCATCATTCTCATGTTTATATTGTGATAAAAGTCATCTTTGGCTTACGTGCATAGATGGACTTGGTGTGATTATGACCAGGGATTATTCGGTATAGTCATGACCGTAATGTGACGAATGATGTGGTAAAAATCCTCAGTGGCCTGTAGTGCATTGATGGAGAGTTTTGGTATGATTATGACCAGGGATTATTCGGTATAGTCATGACCATTGATGATTTAATGAATATCCTTGGCCCGTAGTGCAGGGATGATTCGATGATGTGGTTTATTTATTAAGCTGAGTCTCAGTGATTAAGTTGATGAAAAACTTTTAAATCATTGAAGATAGTAGATTTTATTCTCTACTTGACTCTTTTAATGGATTGCTTGTTCCGCTGCAGTTAAACTTGATGTCTTTTGTATTTTATCAGTTTAACATTGTTGAAGGCTAATGATAATTTATTCTGCATTATCTTAGTCATAATATTTCTTATTGGGCTAGTTGAGCTCACCCTTTCTTTCACTGTTCTCTTGAGAAATGAGAATATAGGCGGGACGAGTCGGAGAGCGGGTGATGGTCCGGATGATAGCATTAGTAGTCCTCACTATTACATTAAATAGTGTGACAATAAATGTAATGAGAGACTCCTTTGAGTGTGGATATTGTCTAGATGACAATATTCTTATTAAAACTCTCGATTTATGTTTTGTCATATTTTTACACCATATCGATCTCGTTTGTATAATTAAGTTGTATTTGTATTTTTTGTACCATGTATCCATTGGCGACTCACTATCTTCTAGATGGGTGATGTATACCTATTTTTGGGGCAGTACTTTGGGAATAGTAACCCGTGAATAGTATTCGGGCATGAAAAAGTTAAAACTTATCAAGAATGCTTAGAATAATATTTCCATGAAAAGATACTGGATGAAGCACAAATATCAAGGATATTCTACTAATTTTATGGAGTATAGAATCCAAAACTTTAATAAAATGAGTGTAGAATTCGAAATCTGAAACGAAATAATATTACTTACGTACTACAGAGTATGGAAGAAAATATTATTTCATATGAATATTGAACAAAAATAACATCCCTTACCTTGAAAAGAAGAGTATTCCAACTGGTATAGCGGAGATATTCTTGAAGAAAACTTTCACAATTTTCTAAACTCAAAGCTTTCTAAAACTCGAAAGAAATACGCTCAATATTGTAGAAGAAGAATTCTCTGATTCTGGTGTGATTTTCAATTCTAACTAAGAATCCTATTTATAGGAGAATGGAAAGGATACTATTTGAATTTAGAAAATCACTTGATTTGCCACAAGATAAATATTCGATTTAATTCACGGCGACTAATTAAATTCGAAACTTTTAAAATTTTGATTTTACTATTCATTACTGTGCAATAAAATATTTTAATAAAACAAAAACTTTAAATAAATATAAAATACCCTCCCTGATACGTAAACTTCTCCCCCCATTTCAATTTTCTTCCACATGTGGCCCCCACATGTGGCCCAACCTTTATTATATTAAATAATTTTCTAACGATTATTTTGAAAAATGGGTAAATGGGGTTCCATAAAATAAGCAAAATTTACATCAAATACTTCATAAAAATCCCACTAATATTTTTAACAACATTTATCATCATTATTATAATTCGCAATATATAACAACCAGGTTGTTCCCAGGAAAGAGGGGGATTTCCAATAAGGATTTCTCCCTATTGGCGCGCAATTAGGTGACCAAAATTCTCATTGACAGAACTTTGTAGACATCGTCAATATTGCAAATAATAATATTAATAACTTTGTCGTCTCAATTATTGATTTAATAATATAAAATATTATGCAGATGATACTGTGACAATAATTGAATCAATAATATGAGAGATATGATACAGCAATTACTGTAGCAATAATTAAACAAAACTGAGTGACTTCCCACGTAAACATTAATAATCAATATCGTGTGCTACTATGCAACCACGCGTATTATTGTACTTTTAACACCGGGTATTTTCGTCGTTATTTTCATAAAAAAGATATTTTTGTCATTTTCTCAATCCGACAATAATTTCGTTATGGGGTCCACCAATGATTGTGTCATCATACGAATATTTCCTGTTAAAATGAATATTTCCTGACCAATCGAATATAATATAACAACTTGCGTAATTTGCAAAATTTATAAATACTACCCACAACTATAACATTATATCAAATTCACTCCTTAATATTCAAAAATGATATTTATAGAAAATTCATCTTTATTCATAAAAGTTGGGGTCTTACATCACAGTTTTGGGTTAGTTTGCAAAAAGCTATGGGCACGGATTTACGATTTAGTTCGGCTTATCATCCTCAAACGGACGGATAGTTAGAGAGGACTATTCAAACTCTTGAGGATCTATTAAGACTCTGTGTCCTTGACTTCAAAGGAAGTTGGGACAAGTTCTTGCCATTAATGAAATTCTCCTACAACAACAGTTATCAAGCAAGTATCGACATGGCTCCATTCGAGACGTTGTATGGATGCAAGTGTCGTTCTCCAATATGCTGTAATGAGGTGGGTGATGCATCGTTGTTGGGACCCGAATTAGTACATATGACTACGGAGAAGATTCAAATGATCCGGCAATGTATAAAGACCTCACAAGATCGACAAAAGAGTTATGTTGATCTTCATCGAAAAGACGTGAAATTCAATGTTGGAGAGCATGTCTTGTTGCATGTGGCACCATGGAAAGGAGTTACGAGATTTGGAAAGAGAGCAAAGCTCAATCCTCGATTCATTGGTCCATTTGAAATCCTTAACCAAGTAGGAACTGTGGCCTATAGACTCGCGTTACCGCCAAGTATGTTTCGTGTTCATAACGTTTTTCATATATCCATGTTACGTAAATATGTGGAAGACCCGAACCACTTTATTGAGTTAGAACCGGACGAAATAGCGAAAGATTTAACGTATGAAGAGGTTCCTGTTAAAATCTTGGATAAGAAGGAACATATTCTACGCTCCAAGGTTATACCTCAAGTCAAAGTTTTGTGAAGAAACCACGATGTTGAGGAAATGACCTGGGAGTTAGAATCTGAAATGAAATCAAGGTATCCTCACCTCTTCGACATACCAGGTATGTACCCTAATTTCGAGAGCGAAATTTCATAAGAAGGGGAGGTTGTAAGATTCCAACTTTTATGAATAAATATGAATTTTTTATAAATATCATTTTTGAATATTAAGGAGTGAATTTGATATAATGTTATAGTTGTGGGTAATATTTATAAATTTTGCAAAGTACGTAAGTTGTTATATTATATTCGATTGGTCGGGGAATATTCGTACGACGGCACAATCATTGGTGGACCCCACAACAAAATTATTGTCTGAATGAGAAAACAAAAAAAATAACTTTTTATAAAAATAACGGCGAAAGTTTTACCGTTAACTGTTGAAATACCCGGTGTTAAAAGTATAGTAATACGTGTTGTTACATAGTAGCACACGATATTGATTATTAATGCTTACGTGAGAAGTCACTCAGTTTTGTTCAATTATTGCTACAGTAATTGCTGCATAGTATCTCACATTATTTGATTCAATTATTATCAATATTTTATATATTATTAAATCAATAATTGAGACGATATAGTTATTCATTATACTATTTGCATTATTGACGATGTCTAGAAAGTTCTGTCGAGGAAAGGAGTTTGGTCACCTAATTGCGCGCCAATAGGAAGAAGTCCTTATTGAAAAGCCCCTCTTTCCTGGGAACGATCTGGTTGTTAATATTGCGAGTTATAATAATATGAATAAATGTTGTTAAAAATATTAGGGGGATTTTTATGAATTATTGCTTATTATATGGACCCCCATTTACCCATTTTTCAAATTAATCGGTAGAAAGTTATTCATTATAAGAGGTGGAGCCCACATGTGATGATGACATGGGTGGGGCCCATGGGTGTTGAAAATTAAATTTTGCCGGGAGGAGTCACGGGTGGGTTACTATTTTTGTATATATATATATATAATTATAAGTTTTGTTTTTTTTATGAAAAATAGAATATATTATATTTTATTATGCATAGTGTTTGCATAGTGTCTGCATAGTGTTTGTGTAGTAAATAAGAAAATTAAAATTTTCATACGATCGGCACCCGTGAATATTTAACTGTGCGTTCGTGATTTCTAAAATTCAAATAGTATCCTTTCTATTATCCTATAAATAGGATGCTTAGTTAGAATTGAAAATCACACAAGAATCAGAGAATTCTTCTTCTATAATATTGAGCGTATTTCTTTCGAGTTTTAGAAAGCTTTGTGCGTAGAAAACAGTGACAGTTTTCTTTAAGAATATCCCCACTATACCAGTTGGAATACTCTTCTTTTTAATGTAAGGGATATTATTTTTGTTCAGTATTCATATAAAATAATATTTTCTTCCATACTCTGTAGTATATAAGTAATATTATTTTGTTTCAGATTTCGAATTCTATACTCATTTTGTTAAAGTTTTGGCTTTTATACTCTATGAAATTAGTAGAATATCCTTGATATTTGCGCTTTATCCAATATCTTTTCATGGAAATATTATTCTGAGTATTCTTGATAAGTTTTAACTTTTTCATGCCGGAGTACTATTCACGGGGTTACTATTCCCGAAGTTACTATTCACGGGATACTATTCACTTAATTACTATTCACCCGGGTACTATTCATGACAAAAATTGATTCCTTTTCGGTCCAATTCATTTTTGATACAATATTGTCAGGAATAAGCATATGAATGATATTCCTATTTACATATGATTTGATTATGATATATATGAATAAATATGCAAGTATGCTTGCATTAAGAAATGCTGTAAAGTCCTTTGATAGATAATAGAAACATATGTACAAGGACTTAGAATGAATTGATCAAATATGTTAGGTTAATCCTACATAAGCAAAACAACTTTGTAAAGTCCTTAAAGAGAAATGATGTATAAGGACTATAAATATAGAAAGATCAAACATGTTAGGTTGATCTTATGATGTAATAGATAGGCTTGTCTGATCGTCGAGCACTGCACCAGAAATCATAGTCTACCAGGAGAGTCGAGGAAAACTCGAGAGCTATCGAGGCAGAATCGTAGTCTGCAAGATAGTAGATCTCGGAGTTCGTAGGCTGCCAGGAGAGACGAGGAAGGATCGTAGTGTGTCTAGTAGAGCTTTTTCGGAACCGTAGTCTGCTGAGGAAGTCATGTTCAGAATCGTAGAGACAGCCTGCCTACGAGCCGATCGAGCATCTGCTAAAGCCAAGTTAAGAATCGTAGACTACACTCAGAGTCATAGAGTCTACTGATCATATCAGAGGAAGAGATCGTAGTCAAGCAAGATCAGATGAAGACAACAAACACAAAGTCAAAAATCGTAGAGTGTCAAGATCTGATCTCAGATTTGTAGTGTCTAACATAGCCAAAGCTGAATCGTAGAGTGTAGAACTAAGACCCCAACAATTGTGCTCACAACGCCAAGGCAGAATCATAGAGAAAACATGATTCTCAATAAATGAGCACTCCAAGAATATCCAAAGTATGAAGCCTCTGGTCTGAGCTGTAAAGTTACATCCAACCTGAAGGAAACCAGGGAGCACTCAACGAATGGCATGCAAGCTAACAGAAGATCCAAGCACCAACCCAATCAACATTCAGATTAAGTTGGGAAGCCATTCAAGATGAAGTCTTCCACAAGATTGATCAGAAGAAGACTTCAGTAACTGACTAAGGAAAGTCAGCAAATACAGTAGCTGTCAAGTAAACAGAAGACAACGATCTTGGAAGAAACCAGGATCATAGTGTTTTCCAAACAAAGAAAGAACAGATGGAGTGTACATAAAGATACTGGTCAACTTCTAAAGAACAAGGCTAAAGTGATTAAGCATTGGGTCAGTCCATTGATGATAAGTTAACGGGAGATCACAAGGAGAAAGTGAGCTGGACACACCACAAATCTGAAGTGTCTTGCTATTCAGAAGGGGCCAAAGCAAGGAGTCAAGCCATCAGTATCTGAGAGCAGTCAAAGCAAAAAGAAATGTTGAAGCACTGCACAATAGAAGGAAGAGGTGTTCTATACTGAAGATAAAATGAAAACTCTTCAAAGATCGTAATGTTAACTCTACATGTCAATGAGCAACAATCAAAGAGACACCACGATCAGGTCCAAGAAGACATGCATTAGAATCGTAGAGTTCGAACAACTAAAGATTGAAGCATTGACAACGGTTCAATCTAAAGTTTGATATTCGAATAGAGCTCGTTGAGAGCATCGATGCAAAAGGACAACCTCTGATCAAGAAATCAGAAGGGGGAAATAAAGTTAACTCCCTGCCCGAGACATCAAAGTAACATCTCTGATGGGTTAGGTGAAACAGTAGACTGCAGTGTCAGAAAGCCATGTCATGTCACATCTGCAGTCTACACCAAATAACTCGATATCTGCGAGGTAATTCAAAAAGCTTTTAACGGCTATTTTCCAACGGAAAGATAAGGAAGGAGTATAAATCAACAAAGCTTCAAAGATCAAAAGATGCTGATGATTGTTATGTTGCAGAATCGTTGAGTTTTTGAATGTTATTGTTGACTCTACGAAGTTCTACTGTAAAAGATTAATGATCAAGTCTCAAAGGACAAAGGAGACTACATAGGTGGAAGTGAAGCAGCTTTGTAGAAGGACTTAAACAGAATAAAACTTTACTCAAAAAAGATGAGAATGCTACTGAAAATGGCAGATAAGCTGAGAGCCGAGAAGGACAAAATGATAGCATTCAAAAGAGCGGCAGAGCCCAAAGAAGATCCAGAGAGTCACTCTACAAATCACCATGAACCTAAAGCTGAAACTGAACAAGTGCAGAACCATGTCTGAAAAACATTAAAGAAGGGTTCAGGGATTGCTAAGTGCCAAACGAAGTCTACCAAAAGCTCAGAGACTTAGCAAATCCAGATGGTGATGGTGGACAGCTGACATCAGATGAAGATGAGCAGAAAGGAGTAAAGATCAGCTACACCAGAGAAGATGTGGTCCAGTTTTGAAGCAGAATGCAAACAGGACCACATCGAGCTACTAAGTACAAAAGATGTTCAAGCTTAATGATATCTTAACAGCTTAGCACCACCACCACCAACAACAACAACAACTACAACAACAAGAAGACAGGGCCTAAGGGGTCCTTGTTTGGAGGGACTAAATGAAGTTCCAATCCTGCTGGGCTTGAAGAGTTTCTAGGGAACTAGATAAGTTCCAAGGCTGCTTCTTAGTGAACTAAAGTTCCAAGGCTACTGATCTTGAAGGAATCTTAGTGATCCAGGGTGCTGTCATTCTTTAGTGGAAATCCTGCTAGTTGAAAGACGAGGAGTGGATTAGGAGCTTGAGTCTCTGAACCACTTAAAATCCCTTGTGTCTTCTACTTTATGTCATTTACATTATGTACTTTAACTGTTATATCTGCTATGTATGTATTAACTGCTTACAACTTAACTAACTCTAAGATCAATGTATGTATGATTATGAATATATCAATGAAGGGGATCCTTCACTTATTTCGATGTGCTTGAAAAGATTCTTATGTTTGTTATATGCTAATTCATTAGCAATAATCAAATAAAAGGGAAAAGTATTTGAAAAGAAAAATGATCTATTCAACCCCCTCTTCTAGATCTATTGCATGCCTACTGGGAACTAATAATTGGTATCAGAGTAGGTTCTCTTGCTATATTCAAAAGCTAATCGCTTTGAGTCTGATCCTAGGCACAAACATTTTTATAAACTTGGTTTAGTAGTAAGTCACTTGTTATATGCAGATGAGCTCACACGTTGGAAATACCGTGTACAGGTAAATGCGTATATATCCCTGAAGCTGCTCAAATTGGTCCATGTTCTTGATTGCCATATCAAAAAGACCAATCCTTGCCCGCGGTCAATCTTGTAGTCTGAAGACCAGGCTAGAAAGCTCAAGAGATATCAACAGAAAAGAGTTAAACATCCACCAGCCTGAAAAATGAAAAGACCATACATATTGAGAAATTCCTATTTAGAGAAGAAAGAAGAACTTCTCAAACATGTGTTTGGCCAACCAACATCTGGATGTAAACCTTGTGAACTCAAGGATGTCAAAGAACTAAAGATGCTGAAAGTCTCTTAGCTTGCATTTTCAAGACCACGACTGATTGATCGAAAGTCAACTGGAGTAACAAGCTATTAAGAGCAAATGAGAAACTATGCACATCAATGCCTAACCTCAGTATATCAAAGATAAATGACTGTTAAGAAACTTACAACAGAAAGGTACTGTGAGACCCCGAATTTTATGAAATGAAAGTAATGAATTTTTTCTTATAATTATTCTATTTAGTAAATGGTTAAATTGACGAAAGTTTAAAGTTAAGGGTGATATTTGAAAATTTTTCAAAGTAAGCAAGTTGTCATAAAATAATCTGTAATAAAAGTATAGTAATACGCATGATTGAATAGTAGCACACAATATTGTACAGTATCTTTGATTATTGATGCTTACGTGAGAAATTACTCAATTTTATTCAATTATTGTCATAATATTTTATATTATTAAATCAATAATTGAGATGACACAATTATTCATATTATTATTTGCAATATTGATAATGTCTAAAAGTTCTGTCAAGGAGAGGTTTGGTCATCTAATTGCGCGTCAATAGGGATAAATCCTTATCGGAAAGCCCCATTTTTCCTGGGAACGACCTGGTTGTTAAATGTTATGAGTTATAATATTAATGATAAATAAGTTCGTGTTGATTAAAGATGAAATTGAAAATTCCATTGTGTGGGAATTATTAGTGTTAGTGAAATCGGCATTTATTTCGATAATAATTAATGTCCTGAGGTTATATTGACCAATCCAGTAATTAACCCATAAATGAGCAATTAATTGCTATTAATTCACATGCTTATAACTATGTGTTCACATGTGTGTACTATTGATTCACATGATTTACTATTAGGGGAGTTGGTGCAAGATTGATAATACTTGCATGACTAAATTAAAAATGGAGGTATAGATGAAGGTACTATACTATAATTAAAATTTTAACATGCTTAGAACTATTGAGTCACATGATTTACTATTGATTCACATGATTTACTATTAGGGGAGGTGGTGCAAGTTTGATAATACTTGTAGGACTAAATTAAAAATGAAGAAAAAGATGAAGGTATTATACTGTAATATTTCGAGTCCCAAAATGTGTAATTATTAAAACTATATTTTCCTATAAATAGAAGCTCATTCTTCCTTCATTTCTCACCAATTAACTAAGTCTCACAAGAGCAATTATAGAGAGAGAAGCTATAGAGAGAGAAGTTATATAGAGAAAGAAGAAGAGTAGTCTGCTACTTCACTACTCTAGTATCTAGTCTTCTTCTGAGGTAAGGGTTATTATTTTTTATATTCTGAAGAGATATTATTTTTTCGTATTTGTATGAATATTATTACCGTTCAATATTCATTATATTCGTTTAATATTCGTAAGGAATATTATTTTCGTTCAATATTCATAAGGAATATTATTTTCGTTCAACCGTTGTAAGTAAGGGGTTTCTGCCAGGGGCAATTTTGTAATTTTTTCGACCCTAAAAAATTCTGGAAAAATTTGAAATGTTAATTTGATGAGTTTTCTAAATTGTGTCCAAAAATGACGATTTTTGGATGTATAGATTAGGAGTTATGAATTTTATGAGAAAAGACTATTTTAAAATTAAACCTTATAACTCCTTGTAGTTAACTCCAAAATTAGTGAAATTTTTATTGAGAGTACATCTATATAACATCAGTATACCTTGTAAATTTCAGAATTTTTGGTCAAAAGTACAATTTTTGATAAATGTCTAAATATTCGGTAGTTTTAGTCATATGAAAAATAGTAAATGAATTTTAAAAATTCTGAGAAAAATATATGTTCAATATGGGACTATATTCTGCTAAATCCCAGAAAAGAAAATTTGTTTGTACTGATTTGGTATTTTTCATTAAAATGTACTAGTTATGCGTAAATGAATTAAATATGTTATGTGAAGTAAGAAAATTGGAAAATAGGATTTTATGGCTTGAGAATCTTGTATAAGGTATATACAGATTTTTGATGAGAGTTTTGGTTATTGGTGATGAAATCTTATGATTTTGATATTTTAGGATGATTAAATGCATTAATTAGTAAAGTATAAATAATTATAATAACTTGTTTATAAGTTTAAGAAATGATTAAAATATAGTGGTAATATTAATAATATTAGATTATGAGATTATTAAGTGATTTATAACATTTGGATTAAGGTGTTATAAATATTGATATGGATTTTATTGTGAAACTTTATCTTTTTGTGTCGTGGGTTACTATTCACGATACGATACTTATTCATGTATAGGGCACTATTTGCGTATATGACATTATTTATGTATATGGTACTGTGTACGAATACAGAGTACTATTTATGAGTTACTATTCATGAGTTACTATTCACGAGTTACTATTTATGAGTTACTATTCACGGGGTACTATTTACCCTAAAAATATATTTCTTTTCTGTCCAAATTATTTTTGGTACATGAATATTATTCTTGAATTTTACTCCACAAAGCAGTATCATGTTGATAATTTGGATATTTTTTAAACTCTGGATAAATTTAAAGTCTTTAATATTTATCCTTGATTTCATTTGATTAATGCTTATATCATTGTCATCATCCTCATGCTTATATTATGATGAAAGTCATCTTTGGCTTACGTGCAAAGATGGACTGTTGATTATTGGTTTTACAGTTGTATATCTTTGGCTTACGTGCAAAGACGAATGGTTGATTATTGGTTTTATAGTTGTATATTTTTGGCTTACGTGCAGAGATGGACTGTTGATTATTGGTTTTATAGTTGTATATCTTTCGCTTACGTGCAAAGATGGACGTGTGTATGACATGATCATAACCATCGGTGATAATAACTTAATATCCTCGCCCGTAGTGCATGGATAATTCGATGATGTGATCAAGCGGATCATGACCATTAGTTAACAAATGAATGTCTTTGGCCGTAGTTCACTGACAGACAATTGATTGGTATGATCATAACCATTGGTTTTATAGTTGAATATCTTTGGCCCGTAGTGCAAAGGTAGACAACTGATTGGTATGATCATTGTTATTACATTTGAATATCTTTAGCCTTTGGGGTAAGGATATTGAGTAAAGTTCTATTAAGCCTTTGTGGCAAGGAGAAATTGTTTATTTACATGATTATAAAAATGAATTATGGATTTAACTATAATCTTTGGTGGTTCAGGTGAAGACAGGTGATGATAGTTCTTTTTGTCTTGGGGTATAACAAAGAACTGTTGATGAGTATTACAAGAATGAAATATTAATGATGAACTTTTAATCTAGAGGAGATAGTAGACATTATGTTCTACTTGACTCTTCTAATGGATTGCTTATTCCGCTGCAGTTAAACTTGATGTTTATTGTATTCTATCAGTTGTTATACTGTTGAAGACTAAGGATAATTTATTCTGCATTATCTTAGTCATAATGTGACGCCCCCAAAATAGGTATACTTCACCCAACCCATTCTGAGTCGTCAATAACATGGTACAGAAATAACTACAACTTTATTAATACATTTGTCTTGCAAAATACGACAACCTATATACTATGAGTTTAAATACAAATATTGTCTTCTAGATAATATCCACACCCAACTAAGTCCTCATTACAATTATTGATACAATACTTTACAAAAATGGTGAGGACTACTAAAATAACTTCCTAGAACCTTCATTCCGTACCCCGACTAGTACTCGCTACATTCTCACCTCCTGAGAAGAAAAATGGAACAAAAAGGAAAAAGGGTGAGCTCAACTAGCCCAGTAAAGAATATTATGACTAAGATAATATACAACAAATTATCGTTAGTCTTCAACAGGGAAAAATCTAATAGAATACAATAGACAACCAGTTTTAAATCAATAACTGCAGTGGAAACAACAATTCATTAGAAGAGTTAAGTAGAGAATGTAAACTACTATCTTCTATATATGAATTTAAAAGTTCATCGTCGATATTTTATCCCCTCAGAACATCAATCAATATATATCTCGAATCAAATATTCATCTTTATACTACAGGCCAAAGATATTCATCAGTTGATCATGTTCATCTAAACACTGCTCATCTTTGCACTAAGGGCCAAAGATATTAATCACCGGTCAATATATTCATCTCAACACTGCTCATCTTTGCACTCATGCCAAAGATATTCAAGAATATCATCATTTAGGACCGAGGATGATGAAAAATATTTTAAAGGAAACGAATCCAAAGAAACAAAAGAACAATATTAAGGATTCGATTTTAAAACAATCCAAGTTCAAAAATACTTCATAAGTAATCGTAGTAGAGTAAAATTCAAGAATGATCAAAACATGGATACAATCAAAGCTAGTATCCATAATAGATATTTTGGACGAAAAATGAAAATTTAATTTTTTTGTGAATAGTGTAGTATACGTGAATAGTGCCGTATACGTGAATAATAATTCGACACCAAAAGATAGAAATTTCACAAAAAAACATCATCACGCTTCGTGAATAGTATTGCGAATAGTAACTCATGAATAGTAATTCATGAATAGTAACCCCTATATATGAAAAAGTTCCAAATTTGATAAAATTTCCAACCAATATTTCGGCGTAATGATATTGAAGAAATAATATCATTTTCTTTAATAAAATAACATCCCTTACCTCGAAAGACAAGATTTAGTTGAAACACCTATGACTTGAACTTGCACCGTATAACAACACTCAAAAGTATACTCACAAGAATACGCTAATATATCGAGAGAGAAATAGAGAGAAAACTTCGCCGTGTGATTTTCAATTCTAACCTAAGACCCTATTTATAGAAATTGCTAGAATACCAAAAAAGTAAAATTGAATATAATATTAATATAATTATACAAATTTTCCTTAGCCCACCTTTTTGGTCAAAAACACCACCATACATGTTAATGATGTCCAAAAAATACAAAAACGCTTTTTCTAACAAAAATAATTTAAACTCCAAAATCAATTCACACCGATATACCGAAACTTCAATAATTCACAATAAATAGCTCTTTTATCAGAAAATTCAAATCTCGCAAGTTTTTATAGGAAATTCAATTCTCTACAACTTTGCAGAAGAAAGTTTTTCCAAATTCCAAACAAAAATTGACCGAAATCCACAAACGAAAGATTTTACAGACTATAATCAAATTTCGGTCAATAATTGTGTCCACCAACACACAAAACATGTGTTAAACATTTAATGCCACAAAAATACTCTTCCTCCTCATATACTCATATATCCCACATTCATTATAAAAATAATATATTTAAAAGAATTATTTTATCAGAAAAAGATAAAATATTAATTCTCAACAATTGTCACATTAAAATTTTCCTCCATCTATATCCTCATAAAATCAATATTTTCCTCATCATATATATCAATAATTAATTATTCATAAATAATATTACAGAATCACATTATTGACAACCGGGCAGTTCCCAGGAAAGAGGGGGCTTTTGTAATAACCCGAGATTTTCTATATAAAATAAATAAGAAATTTTGCGTATAATTTTTTTTTTATTTATTTAATGGCGAGAATAAGTGTCTAGTAATGTGAACGATAAATATGAATATATTTATTACTTGAAAAATTAGAAATAATTTTGGAATTATTAATTACTACAAATTATATTTTACGGTAATTAATTTCAGTAAGCGTAAATGTTTTTATTAATTATTTTCCATGATAACATGATTGGAAATAATATATGAAGTGATAATTAGAATTTATATAATATATATTTTATTATATGAATTGTTCGAATATTTAAATCAAGTATTTTAACTCGATATGCGAAAGAGAAGTCGATATGAGATCCAAACCTCGAATTGGGATTGTGATCAAGAGATGAGAATAATAATATTATATTATTGTTATAATGATTTTACAAAGACAATAATTATGTAATCGTATGTGCTGACAGATAATATTGAAAGAATGACTATTAATTAGGTCATAAAGATATTACCGTCTTTGTGAAACCCTAATTATTAAACTTAGTTATGAGAAATGACCGAGTAGTGACTGTGTATATGAAGTTTATCGTATATGAAGGTTATCGTGTATAAGATGCTCTGTAATTAGAAGAAACCCTAATTATCGTTTGTTTGTCGATAATTGTGACAAACCCTAATTATTACAACCCTAATCGGTTGAAGTTAGAGATCGTAATGACCGTGTTAGAACATACACATATAATTAGAGAACTCTAATGGTCAATTAGAAACCCTAATTGATGGCGTTAAGAAACCCTAATTAGAAAACCCTAATTTTTCAATCAAAACCCTAATTTAAAATTATCAGTTTAATTACGATGTTAATGTATAAATGTTTTAATTTACCAAAGGATGAAAAGTAATTGGTAAATAATAAGAATTACCATCTAGTGATTAAATATTACATTTAATTGCCATGTACAAGAATGCCCATGAAATTATATGGGAAATTACCAAAATACCCTTTTTGTCCATTTTAGTGTATTATTAGTAGCATTGTTGATGGAATCTTCAATTATGCTAGCTAATCAATGGCTTCTAGAATTCCCTCATGCTACTATACCATTACACCTCAATTATACCAACCAAATTGAGCATCCAAGGCAATTAATTTGGCTTATAAATAGATTGGAAAGTTAACATTATTTTGCACACTAAAATTTTCCAAAGTCTCATCCTACACTCTCTTAACCTCTAACCAACGAATTTCTCTTGCCCATACACTCATAATCAAAGCCCAGCAACCATCACAAACAACAAATCAGAAGCATCAAAGCCAAAAAAAAATCAAAAATCAAAGCTAGAAAAGGTATGAAATTCTCTAATTTTGAAATCCTTCGATTCGATGTTAATTGATGCAATTGATTGTTTAAAGTAGTGTAATAAAGAGTCTATTAATGTTCTGGGTTGTAAAAACACAGACCCATAACATCAAAGTGCACGAATTTGAAGATTTAAACAAGTTAGAAAAAAACGAATTTTGTTATTTTTCATCAAATGTCAGAGGCTATAACTCTTTGTTAGATCTCGAGTTTTGTTGTTTAAAAGTTGTTATAGGTAGCCTGATATGTGGTCTTTAATATCCAAAAGGAATCAAGTTCATATCTATTGTAGATCGGGATTTATAAGCGGTCAAAGTGGGTTGACCGGCATTGACCGGCTGTTCTTCAAACCCAGAAAATATTCTAAGTGTCCAGAAAATATTTTTTTTGAAAAATGTCAGGCCTTATATCTCGGTTATCTTTACTGTGTTTTGTGTTCTAAAGGTTTTTATGTGTAGCTTGTTATATGGTATTTAACCTCCAAAACGAATCAGGTCCATATATATTATGAATTAAGAGTTATTTAAGGTCAAACTGGTTGACCTCAAGATTGACCAAAAAATTCTCAAATTTCTGAATTTTCTAAGTGTTGATTTTCCACAAGGTTTGACCATACTTTAACCGCTTTATTTCTTGTTGTTATGATGATGTTAAGTGTTAGGGTTGTAGTCCTACATGTTGTCTACATTAATCGAATTGATAGATCACATAAACGCTACACGCATCATCAAGTTATAGAGGTCCAAAGTAGGCACCTCTAATCGTTCTTCGTGAAGAAACGACTTTGGTAGCTACTTTGATGGCTGATTTATCCCAGATCTGATGTTTGTTTAGAGGTTATGATTGTTGGATCTTGTATTCTTGTATTTCCTCTACAAGACCCAATTTATAGATTGTCCAAATTCGTTAAGATGAGAGAGTTATTCACGGTCAAAAGTAGGCCACCTTGCCTCGCCTTTATGAAGATCCGGGTAGGCTCAAGAACACCTATATGACACTTCACTACTATAGGGGCCTTTAGCATAGCTTTAATTATTTTAATTTCTGATTATTTTCCTAAAAATGATTTAAAAATTAGAAAATTAGATTTTAATTATTAAAATACCAAATAAATTATGAAAAATTATTTTAAAGTCTGAAAAATAGTTTTAATTATTTTGAGTATATTTCATAAATATTTAATATTTTGGAATATAAAGGTATTTATTTATTTAATTATAATATTAAATAAATTATTTAAAATAGTTTTAATTCATGAAAAATCATGAAAAATTATATTATGGTATAAGAAAATATTTTAAGTTATTTCCCATGACTTTTAATATTTTGTGATGAATTTCATTAATTAATTATATATTAATGATATTAAAGTTATTTAATGATTATATTAAATAATTTAGTTTAAAAATAATTTTAATATTATAAAAATCATTTTAAATGAAATTAAGGTATTTAAAAATATTTGAAGTTATAAAATATAACTTTTAATATTTAAAGGATAATTTCATTATTAATTTAATATTAATGATATTAAGATAATATTAATGATATTTAGTTTATTTAATAATTATTATTAAATAAATAGTTTAAAATGGTTTTATTTATTTAAAAATCATTTAAAGAGGATATTAAGGATTTAAAATATTTTAAGTTATAATTAATGACTTTTAATATTTGATGAATAGTACATTAATATTTATATATTAATGGTGATTATTTAAAATGATTTTAATTGTTTCAAAAATCATTTAAGGTACTATAAATGTTTTAAAATAGTTTGAGTTATTATAAATAACTTTTATATTTTAGGCAATGGTTTCATTAATAGTTTAATATAAATTAATTATTAATGATAATGGAATTGTTTAATGTTTAAATCATTTAATTATGATTCTGATGTTTGAAAGTTATAGCCTGAGCCAAACTAGCTGACTTGAGAACCGATTATGAAGTTATGAAGTTTTGAGGAACACCTATAGTAATAGCTTATATCACTATAGGCTTGTGAGTGACATTTGAATTATTTTAAATTTTTCAATTTCCGGAAAATTCAAAAATGATTAAAATAAAATGTTTGATATTTACAGATGTTGAGGTATAGGATAAGAGTCTTAGACTCAAGATTTACCCGATAAAGTTGTTTTGTGACGTCAAATGTCGAATTCTATAATAGAAAGAAAAGACTTCAGAAGAGCATGGATGAGATATTTGAAAAATGTATAAAAATATTTCAAGTATAGAATATGAACTAAAAGTATGATCACCGCGATTATGTGATGACGTGATTAGACTATGTGTCAATTGTAATAGAGCAAGACTATGTGTTATGATATATTGTTCTAATTGAACGAATGATCCGATTATTGATAGGTTGTGATAAAGAGATAAAACCTAAGTTGAGATTTGTAATCAAAGAAATCGTGTAAGTATCTTACCTTTGCATTTTCTTTATGCAATGGACATGAGTAAGAAGTTTCAGAATTATTCTATTCCTGTACAGATTATGTACGCTTTGATTATCAACATGTTAGCTCAGATATATATTCTATTAAGTTGATTTCTAAATGGTTATACAAGTGTCCCCACTTGGATAATCATGGCATTTATTCACATGTTGATATACCTTTGTCAATTACCCGTATACATATATGTTGAATTACATATTATTGTTGAGCAAGATTAAAACCTTCTGTTTGGAACCGTGCATGTATGAACATCCCTATATGGGAAAATTTTTGCTCGAGGCGATAGAATAAAACGATGAATTTCGTTCAGAGTTATGTAGTATTGATCGATAAAGGGTACAACGGGGCTGATCACCCTCCGTGCCCGTAAGTTATGACGGTTTGCGGATTTATTTCTGCTAAACCTTTTCGAAAATGAAAAGAATGTTCATAGTATGATTCTTAAACCCTATTCATGGGTAGAGCCAGAGCCAAATTTAAATAATTTGGAAGAGAGTTGTATGTGAATCTTTTATCAGTACAGATTACTTCACAACTTTTGATTCGTTGTAGAAGTGTTATGTAAAGAGAATACTTATATTCTTTCAGCTTATATATATAATTGTTATTACTTGCTGGGCACTCAAATGCTCATCCTTGCTTAAACTAAATGTTTTCAGTTACCTACGATCGACCTGAAGGCTCAGGCACGAACAAGGGAAAAGAAAAGTTGTTCGAATGAGAATTAGTATGAGTTAATGGTTATAGTTAGTAAGATAATGGAATCTATTTTCAGGTATTGTAAGGAATGTATTTTGAAGGTCACGTACCTGGGAAAGTAAACTTTGATGTATGTAAATTAAGTTCGAATTATATTATTATTTAGTATTATTCAGCTTAAAGAAATGGTATCGTGGAGAACCGAGTTCGGGTTTCAAGTATCCGGATTTGGGGTCGCCACAGGTTGGTATCAAAGTTGTAGGTTATAAACGTTAGAATGCTAAACCTAGGTTATAACCTTAGTAGAATGGAGGACGAAAGTTAAGATAAATATTCAATGAACCAGAGACGGCATCAAGGCGAGAAGTTATAGGATATGATGAGTTGAAGAGATTCATCGAAGTTTTAGTGGTACTAAATAAAATATTACTTCATTGTAATGATGAATATATTTTATTTCAAAGAATGATGTTGTCTCGCTTATTGTGGTCATAAGATGGATGACGAAAGTCAAAATAGTAATTCCTTGACCCAAGAGACGATGGATTCTAGCGAGGAGTACACAGACAGTGAGATGATAAGAGATTTGATAGTTAGGAACGACGACTTAAGGGTTAGAAATGAGGCAGACGAGGTACAGAATCGCATTCTCCAGATTTTGGAACAAGAAAGAGAAGGATGCTGACGTCAATTTAAACACATAGAATTAGCCGAGTTACGAGGGAGGTTGGAGAGAGAGAGATACAGATAGGACAGTTGAAGGTTGAGATAGAAGCCAAAGACACCAAGATATATCCCTTGGAGCAAGCTTTAGACATCGCCTTCATACGATTCGATGCAGAGTGGATGGAGCTGCCTTTCGGCAGAGAGATAAGCGTTGATGAGAATTGAATAAATTTATCGTCAAACAAAATAAGAGACAACGATATAAAAACTCTTGATTGCCGTGTGTATATATACTATATGCTAATCGTGGTAACTTATGTATGTAGATGTCCGGTGGAAAAGATATGTGGAATAAGAAGGATCGATCCATACCCCGAGCTAATATCGAGGCCAACAAATTGAAATAGAAGCTTACCAAGAACCCAAATCGACGAGGTGGCTATCGTGGAAAACGTAGTATCGATCCAAAAATGGTGGATTTGACAGATAGTGATTCGGACACTAAAGTTGAAGCTGCTCAAGCATCAACGAAAGTGCAGGATCTGGAGAACAAGGTTTCTTCACTAGAAAGGTTGTGGGAGATAGAAAAGTTGCTTAATATTCAACTGCGAAAAGCATTAAAAGAAACAATGGAAGAGCAAGATAAGCTTAAGATCCAAATTGATCAGATTGGAGCCTCAAGCAACACATCGTGTCTTGACTCGAGAGGTAAAGGAAAAGAAAGATAAAAGACCCCGAGGTAGGAAAACCCGATAAGAAGAAAGGGAAGAAGATATGTTATGTTTTTGCGGACGTGAGGGACATACCTCTCATTATTGTCCTTATTTAGAACCGTGCTCATGTTTTGTTCAGGAAAGAAGATCATCAAAGTAAAAGTCATCCAAGAAAGAAGGCTTAGTAAATAGGTAATATGGGTTATGTTGTGTTTATGTAATGTGTGATAAGTATGTTTGTGTAATGAAATATTTCAACCTTTGTGTTGATCAAGTTTATAAATCCCGACTTTTGAGTCACAAAGGGATAAATGATGTTTTTAAAGCAATATGTATTTATGGTATGTTAAGTTCTATTAATGTGAGGTGCTATGGTTGGAAGTACCATGAGTGTCACAAGTTGGATTAATGAAGTAAGTTGTTATAAAAGTAGCAGATATTTATCTGAATATTGGTTAATATAGTAAACCAAGTTTCAAAATTTAATATTTTGGAATACATGATTATTTGAGTAGAAAATTTTGTGTTATATGTCGAACGTATACGATGAGGCTTAAAATGTAAGGAAATTAAGAATAATTTACGATTATGTCACCAAGACGAAAACGAAAACCAGCCGTGGAAGATCAACCAGATAATCGAACAACGAACGCCAAAGACTTTAAGGCAATCTTGTTGCTAGGGTATAAAGGATTAAGTGACTCAGTAGAAGCGTTTATGATAGTTAGGATAACGGAAAGGGCAAAAGATAACTTTTATCAATTATACGATAAAAGGGAAATGAGATAAAGAGAAAGTTTGTGGGCAGAAGAGACATATCTCTTCCAATTGTCTCAATTCAAGAATGTATAGCGAATGTTTTATTTGTGAATCAATGGATTATAAGGTGAAAGATTTTTCAAGAAGGAGAAGTGAGATAAGGAATGTGAATACGAGAAATGACAACAAGATATAGGCGACAACGAAATAAACCATAAGTGTCTTCATTATGGTCGTTCAAGATATCGTAGTAGTTGAGGATACTGTGGCAGCTGGAAATGGAACTCCAGGTTCTATTCGAATAACTTAAATATTTTATATGATTTTCCTGTATAAAATATAGCTATATAGATAGTAAATTATTTCATAAAGAAATTTTGAAGGAGGAATTTTGGTTCTCTTAATCAAAATTCTGTTTATCAGAAAGACATGCGTTATGGAGAATAGTTAAGAAGAATGATTCGATCAAGTATTGATCGAGGTCTATGTGCAAGGATTATATGTGTTATGTACTCTTCTGTGTATGAGTTTTAAAGCGGTGATTCCGGGGACGGAATCCTTATAAGGGAGGGTGAATGTAATAACCCGAGATTTTCTATATAAAATAAATAAGAAATTTTGCGTATAATTTTTTTTTATTTATTTAATGACGAGAATAAGTGTCTAGTAATGTGAACGATAAATATGAATATATTTATTACTTGAAAAATTAGAAATAATTTTGGAATTATTAATTACTACAAATTATATTTTTATGGTAATTAATTTCTGTAAGCAGTGAAATGTTTTTATTAATTATTTTCCATGATAACATGATTGGAAATAATATATGAAGTGATAATTAGAATTTATATAATATATATTTTATTATATGAATTGTTCGTAATATTTAAATCAAGTATTTTAACTCGATATGCGAAAGAAAGTCGAGATATGAGATCCAAACCCTGAATTGGGATTGTGATCAAGAGATGAGAATAATAATATTATATTATTGTTATAATGATTTTACAGTACAATAATTATGTACTGTGTATGTGCGGACAGATAATATTGAGTAATGACGGTCAATTAGGTCACAAAGATATTACGTGTCATTGTGAAACCCTAATTATTAAACTTAGTTATGAGAAATGACCTAGTAGTGATTGTGTATATGAAGTTTATCGTATATGAAGGTTACCGTGTATAAGATGCTCAGTAATTAGAAGAAAACCCTAATTATCGTTGTTTGTCGATAATTAGACAAACCCAATTATTACAACCCTAATTCGGTTGAAGTTAGAGATCGTAATGACCGTGTTAGAACATACATG
Source organism: Panax ginseng (assembly GCA_020205605.1). NCBI lineage: Eukaryota > Viridiplantae > Streptophyta > Magnoliopsida > Apiales > Araliaceae > Panax > Panax ginseng. The sequence goes on along the minus strand of CM035139.1, from coordinate 82,289,917 downwards.
TATAATTAGAGAACCCTAATGGTCAATTAGAAACCCTAATTGATGGCGTTAAGAAACCCTAATTAGAAAACCCTAATTTTTCAATCAAAACCCTAATTTAAAATTATTGAGTTTAATTACGATGTTAATGTATAAATGTTTTAATTTACCAAAGGATGAAAAGTAATTGGTAAATAATAAGAATTACCATCTAGTGATTAAATATTACATTTAATTGCCATGTACAAGAATGCCCATGAAATTATATGGGAAATTACCAAAATACCCTTTTTGTCCATTTTAGTGTATTATTAGTAGCATTGTTGATGGAATCTTCAATTATGCTAGCTAATCAATGGCTTCTAGAATTCCCTCATGCTACTATACCATTACACCTCAATTATACCAACCAAATTGAGCATCCAAGGCAATTAATTTGGCTTATAAATAGATTGGAAAGTTAACATTATTTTGCACACTAAAATTTTCCAAAGTCTCATCCTACACTCTCTTAACCTCTAACCAACGAATTTCTCTTGCCCATACACTCATAATCAAAGCCCAGCAACCATCACAAACAACAAATCAGAAGCATCAAAGCAAAAAAAAAATCAAAAATCAAAGCTAGAAAAGGTATGAAATTCTCTAATTTTGAAATCCTTCGATTCGATGTTAATTGATGCAATTGATTGTTTAAAGTAGTGTAATAAAGAGTCTATTAATGTTCTGGGTTGTAAAAACACAGACCCATAACATCAAAGTGCACGAATTTGAAGATTTAAACAAGTTAGAAAAAAATGAATTTTGTTATTTTTCATCAAATGTCAGAGGCTATAACTCTTTGTTAGATCTCGAGTTTTGTTGTTTAAAAGTTGTTATAGGTAGCCTGATATGTGGTCTTTAATATCCAAAAGGAATCAAGTTCATATCTATTGTAGATCGGGATTTATAAGCGGTCAAAGTGGGTTGATTCCAAGATTGACCTACCGTTTTTCAAACCCGTAAAATATTCTAAGTGTCCGTAAAATATATTTTTTGAAAATGTCAGCCTTATATCTCTGCTTATCTTTACTGTGTTTTGTGTTCTAAACGCTTTTTATGTGTAGCTTGTTATGTGGTATTTAACCTCCAAAACGAATCAGTCCATATATATTATGGATTAAGAGTTATTTAAGGTCAAACCGGGTTGATTTAAGATTGACCGTAAAAAATTCTCAGGCGTTTTTGCAATTTTCTAAGTGTTGATTTTTCCACAAGGTTTGACCATACTTTAACCGCTTTTATTTCTTGTTGTTATGATGATGTTAAGTGTTAGGGTTGTAGTCCTACATGTTGTCTACACACTCGGAATTGATAGATCACATAAACGCTACACGATCATCAAGTTATAGAGGTCCAAAGTAGGCACTCGAACTCGTTTCTTCGTGAAGAATGTACTTTGGTAGCTACTTTGATGGCTGATTTATCCCGCATCTGATGTTTGTTTAGAGGTTATGATTGTTGGATCTTGTATTCTTGTATTTCTCTACAAGACCCAATTTATAGATTGTCCAAATTCGTTAAGATGAGAGAGTTATTCACGGTCCAAAGTAGGCCACCTTGCCTCGCCTTATGAAGATCTCTGGTAGGCTCAAGAACACCTATATGACACTTCTCATCACTATAGGGGCCTTTAGCTTACGAGCTTTAATTATTTTAATTTCTGATTATTTTCCTAAAAATGATTTAAAAATTAGAAAAATTAGATTTTAATTATTAAAAATACCAAATAAATTATGAAAAATTATTTTAAAGTCTCTAAAAATAGTTTTTAATTATTTTGAGTATATTTCATAAATATTTAATATTTTTGGAATATAAAAGGTATTTATTTATTTAATTATAATATTAAATAAATTATTTAAAAATAGTTTTAATTCATGAAAATCATGAAAAATTATATTATGGTATAAGAAAATATTTTAAGTTATTTCCCATGACTTTTAATATTTTGTGAAGAATTTCATTAATTAATTATATATTAATGATATTAAAGTTATTTAATGATTATATTAAATAATTTAGTTTAAAATAATTTTAATATTATAAAAATCATTTTAAATGAAATTAAGGTATTTAAAAATATTTGAAGTTATAAAATATAACTTTTAATATTTAAAGGATAATTTCATTATTAATTTAATATTAATGATATTAAGATAATATTAATGATATTTAGTTTATTTAATAATTATTATTAAATAAATAGTTTAAAAATGGTTTTATTTATTTAAAAATCATTTAAAGAGGATATTAAGGATTTAAAAATATTTTAAGTTATAATTAATGACTTTTAATATTTGATGAATAGTACATTAATATTTATATATTAATGGTGATTATTTAAAATGATTTTAATTGTTTCAAAAATCATTTAAGTGGTACTATAAATGTTTTAAAAATAGTTTGAGTTATTATAAATAACTTTTATATTTTGGCAATGGTTTCATTAATAGTTTAATATAAATTAATTATTAATGATAATGGAATTGTTTAATGTTTAAATCATTTAATTATGATTCTGATGTTTGAAAGTTATAGCCGGCCAAACTAGCTGACTTGAGAACCGATTATGAAGTTATGAAGTTTTGAGGAACACCTATAGTAACAGTTATATCACTATAGGCCCGGGAGTGACAGATTTGAATTATTTTAAAATTTTCAATTTCTGGAAAATTCAAAAATGATTAAAAATAAAATGTTTGATATTTACAGATGTTGAGGTATAGGATAAGAGTCTTAGACTCAGTATTTACCCGATAAAGTTGTTTCACGCAGCACAAAATGTCGAATCTTATAATAGAAAGAAAAGACTTCAGTAAGAGCATGGATGGATGATATTTGAAAATGTATAAAAATATTTCAAGTATAGAATATGAACTAAAAGTATGATCACCGCGATTATGTGATGACGTGATTAGACTATGTCAATCGTAATAAGATGTCACTATGTGTTATGATATATTGTTCTAATTGAACGAATGATCCGATTATTGATAGGTTGTGATAAAGAGATAAAACCTAAGTTGAGATTTGTAATCGAAAAATCGTGTAAGTATCTTACCTTTGCATTTTCTTTATGCAATGGACATGAGTAAGAAGTTTCGTAATTATTCTATTCCCCGCATGATTATGTACGCTTTGATTATCAACATGTTAGCTCAGATATATATTCTGTTAAGTTGATTTCTAAATGGTTATACAAGTGTCCCCACTTGGATAATCATGGCATTTATTCACATGTTGATATACCTTTGTCAATTACCCGTATACATATATGTTGAATTACATATTATTGTTGAAAGCAAGATTAAAACCTTCTTGGTTTGGAACCGTGCATGTATTAACATCCCTATATGGGAAAATTTTTGCTTCAAGGCGGATAGAATAAAACGATGAATTTCGCTCGTAGTTATGTAGTATTGATCAATACAGGTACAATCGGGCCGATCACCCTCCTCGTGCCGTAAGTTATGACGGTTTGCGGATGGATTTCTGCTAAACCTTTTCGAAAATGAAAAGAATGTTCATAGTATGATTCTTAAACCCTATTCATGGGTAGAGCCAGAGCCAAATTTAAATAATTTGGAAGAGAGTTGTATGTGAATCTTTTATCAAGATGCATTACTTCACAACTTTTGATTCGATTGTAGAAGTGTTATGTAAAGAGAATACTTATATTCTTTCACCTTATATATATAATTGTTATTACTTGCATTGGCACTCAAATGCTCATCCTTGCTTAAACTAAATGTTTTCGCTTACTCACGATCGACTTCGAAGGCTCAAAGCACGAGCAAGGAAAAGAAAAGTTGTTCGAATGAGAATTAGTATGAGTTAATGGTTATAGTTAGTAAGACAATGGAATCTATTGTCGGTATTGTAAGGAATGTATTTTGAAGGTCACGTGCACAGGAAAGTAAACTTTGATGTATGTAAATTAAGTTCAATTATATTATTATTTAGTATTATTCAAATTTTAAAGAAATGGTATCGTGGAGAACCGAAGTTCGGGTTTCAAGTATCCGGATTTGGGGTCGCCACAGCTTTCCAATAAAGATTTCTCCTTACTGGCGCGCAATTAGGTGACCAAACCTCTCGTTAGACAGAACTTTCTAGACATTGCCAATAATGTTATCTAATAACATTATTCAGATAATATGAAATATTGTTCGATAATAGAAAATACATGGCGTTGATAATTATTAAAACAACAATAATATAAAATATCAACACAAAGAATTATTAAATCAATAAAATAAAAAAATCTTGAATAAAGAATTACTATAACAATTATTGAGTAGTGCCTTCACGTAGAAGAATCAATAATTGTGTAATACCGCAAATCTTCGTGTTTTTAACCAAAATTATTCAACCAAAGATTAATGGTAACAACTACGCCGCTATTTATAAACAACTTATACTTGTCGCTTTCTTCATCCAATCGCTTTCCGTTATGGGGCCCACACAAGGTTGCGTACTGTGCATTTAATATTCCCCACAAAGATTTAATATTCCACGACTAAAACGAATATTCCCCACAACAATGAATATTTTATCACCACTTGCTTATTTAAAATATTTACGATTTTACCTATAACTAACCACATTAATCAAATCCACCCTTACTATTTCAAAATAATAAATAAAGGAAATTCCTTTTTATTTAAAAAAATTTCGGGGTCTTACACATAATATTTCTTACTGGGCTAGTTGAGCTCACCCTTTGTTGCTTTCATTGTTCTCTTCAGTAAATGAGAATATAATGGATTTAGTCTGGGAAACAGATTGATGGTCCGATATGGTGGCTATAGCAATCCTCACTACTTAGTGTGATAATAAGTGTAATGAGGATCAATTTGAGTTTGTATAATCGCCTATGAGGCAATATTCATGTAAACTCTCACTATGTTTTGTCGTATTTGGCACGACAATTTGTATAATTAAGTTTTTATTTGTATTTTGTACCATGTATCCATGACTCAAGATGAGTGATGTATATCTATTTTGGGGCGCCACAATTTGGTATCAAAGCTTATGGATATGATCCCCGCCGAGATGTGAGACTAGAACTAGGAGGGGGGAGAGACAGTAATTCCTTCGCTAAGATGACCTACCTAAGTTATTTGGTATTTAATTGGTCGATCAGAGTATAGGGATAGTATGTGGCATGTCAATTAACCCTTATTTTGAAACTATATTCTAGAATGATATCTGAAATACAGGAGATGAGAAATGGGAAAATCATGATAGAGAGGAAATAACCGGGAAGGTACAATCCGAAAAGAAAACAAGGTATTCTCATCTCTTCGAACTACCAGGTACGTAAATTTCGAGGGCAAAATTTCATATGGAGGGGAGATTGTGAGACCCCAAATTTTATAAAATGAAAGTATTCAATTTTCTTATAATTATTCTATTTAGTAAATGATTAAATTGATAAAAGTATAAAATTAAGGGTGATATTTGAAATTTTTTCAAAGTAAGCAAGTTGTCACAAAATAATCGGTAATAAAAGTATAGTAATACGCGTGGTTGCATAGTAGCACACGATATTGTATAGTATCTTTGATTATTGATGCTTACGTGAGATGTTACTCAATTTTATTCAATTATTGTCACAATATTTTATATTATTAAATCAATAATTGAGACGATATAGTTATTCATATTATTATTTGCAATATTGACAATGTCTAGAAGTTCTGTCAAGGAGAGGTTAGGTCATCTAATTGCGCGCCAATAGGGAGAAATCCTTATCGGAAAGCCCCATTTTTCTTGGGAACGACCTGGTTGTTAAATGTTGTGAGTTATAATATTAATGATGAATAAGTTCGTGTTGATTAACGATGAAATTGAAAATTCCATTGTGTGGGAATTATTAGTGTTAGTAGAAATCAACATTTATTTCGATAATAATTAATGTCTGGAGGTTATATTGACCAATCGGGTAATTAATCGGATAAATGAAAAATTAATTGCTATTAATTCACATGCTTATAACTATGTGTTCACATGTGTGTACTATTGATTCACATGATTTACTATTAGGGGAGTTGGTGCAAGATTGATAATACTTGCATGACTAAATTAAAAATGGAGGTATAGATGAAGGTACTATACTATAATTAAAATTTTAACATGCTTAGAACTATTGAGTCACATGATTTACTATTGATTCACATGATTTACTATTAGGGGAGGTGGTGCAAGTTTGATACTACTTGCAGGACTAAATTAAAAATGAAGGAAAAGATGAAGGTTTTATATTGTAATATTTTGAGTCCCAAACTGTGCAATTATTGAAACTATATTTTTCTATAAATAGAAGCTCATTCTTCCTTCATTTCTCACCAATTCACTAAGTCTCATAAGAGCAATTATAGAGAGAGAAGCTATAGAGAGAGAAGTTATAGAGAGAAAGAAGAAGAGTAGTCTGCTACTTCACTACTCCAATATCCAGTCTTCTTCTGAGGTAAGGGTTATTATTTTTTATATTCTGAAGAGATTATTTTTCGTATTCGTATGAATATTATTATTGTTCAATATTCATTATATTCGTTTAATATTCGTAAGGAATATTATTTTCATTCAATATTCGTAAGGAATATTATTTTCGTTCAACCGTTGTAAGTAAGGGGTTTCTGCCAGGGGCAGTTTCATAATTTTTTTAACCCTAAAAAATTCTGGAAAAATTGGAAATGATAATTTGATGAGTTTTCTAGATTGTGTCCAAAAATGGCGATTTTTGGATGTATAGATTAGGAGTTATGAATTTTATGAGAAAAGACTATTTTAAAAGTAAACCCTTATAACTCCTTGTAGTTAACTCCAAAATTGGTAAAATATTTATTGGGAGTACATCTATATAACATCAGTATACCCTATAAATTTTGGAATTTTTGGTCAAAAGTACAATTTTTGATAAATGTATAAATATTCGGCAGTTTTAGTCATATGAAAAATAGTAAATGAATTTTAATTTGATAAATGTATAAATATTCGGCAGTTTTAGTCATATGAAAAATAGTAAATGAATTTTAAAAATTCTGAGAAAAATATATGTTCAATATGAGACTATATTCTGCTAAATCCCAGAAAAGAAAATTTGTTTGTACTGATTTGGTATTTTTCATTAAAATGAACTAGTTATGAGTAAATGAATTAAGTATGTTATGTGAAGTAAGAAAATTGAAAAATAGGATTTTATGGCTTGAGAATCCTATAGAAGGTATATGCAGATTTTTGATGAGAGTTTTGGTTATTGATGATGAAATTTTATGAGTTTGGCATTTTAGGATGATTAAATGCATTAATTAGTAAAGTGTAAATAATTAAAATAAATTGTTTATAAGTTTAAGAAATGAATAAAATATTGTGGTAATATTAATAATATTAGATTATGAGATTATTAAGTGATTTATAACATTTGGATTAAGGTGTTATAAATATTGATATGGATTTTATTGTGAAAATTTATCTTTTTGTGTCAGGATTACTATTTACGTATACGACACTATTCACGTATACGGCACTATTCATGTATATGACACTATTTGTGTATATAACATTATTTATGTATATGGTACTATGTACGAATACAGAGTACTATTTATGAGTTATTATTCATGAGTTACTATTCACGAGTTACTATTCACGGAGTACTATTTACCCTAAAAATATATTTCTTTTCTGTCCAAATTATTTTTGGTACATGAATATTATTCTTGAATTTTACTCCACAAAGTAGTATCATGTTGACAATTTGGATATTTTTTTTAACTCTGGATAAATTTAAAGTCTTTAATATTTATTCTTGATTTCGTTTAATTAATGCTTATATCATTGTCATCATCCTCATGCTTATATTGTGATGGAAGTCATCTTTGGCTTACGTGCAAAGATGGACTGTTGATTATTGGTTTTACAGTTGTATATCTTTGCTTACGCACGTTAAATCTGAATTGTTGATTATTGGTTTTATAGTTGTATATCTTTGGCTTACGTGCATAGATGGACTGTTGATTATTGGTTTTACAGTTGTATATTTTTGGCTTACGTGCAAAGATGAACTGTTGATTATTGGTTTTATAGTTGTATATCTTTGGCTTACGTGCAAAGATGGACAATTCGATGATGTGATTGGCAGGATCATGACCATTAGTTAACAGTTGAATGTCTTTGATCTTAGTTCACTGACAGACAATTGATTGGTATGATCATGACCATTGGTTTTATAGTTGAATATCTTTGGCCCGTAGTGCAAAGGTAGACAACTGATTGGTATGATCATTGTTATTACATTTGAATATCTTTAGCCTTTGGGGTAAGGATATTGAGTAAAGTTCTATTAAGCCTTTGTGGCAAGGAGAAATTGTTTATTTACATGATTCTAAAAATGAATTATGGATTTAACTATAATCTTTGGTGGTTCAGGTGAAGACAAATGATGATAGTTCTTTTTATCTTGGGTATAACAAAGAATTGTTGATGAGTATTACAGGAGTGAAATATTAATGATGAACTTTTAATCTAGAGGAGATAGTAGACATTATGTTCTACTTGACTCTTTTAATGGATTGCTTATTCCGCTACAGTTAAACTTGATGTTTATTGTATTCTATCAGTTGTTATACTGTTGAAGGCTAAGGATAATTTATTTTGCATTATCTTAGTCATAATATTTCTTACTGGGCTAGTTGAGCTCACCCTTTTGCTTTCATTGTTTTCTTCAGGAAATGAGAATATAGCCAGGACGAGTCGGGGAACGGATTGATAGTCCGATATGGTGGCTATAGCAGTCCTCACTACTTAGTGTGATAATAAGTGTAATGAGGATTGAATTTGAGTTTGTATACTGTCTATGAGGCAATATTCATGTAAACTCTCAGCTATGTTTTGTCGTATTTGGCACGACAGTTGTATAATTAAGTTTTTATTTGTATTCTGTACTATGTATCTGGCGACTCAAGATGGGTGATGTATACCTATTTTGGGGGCGTCACAGGTACGGTTCATCACTAATATAATTGTGTACATCATGTTGCACCTCCCTATGAACTATAACCGTATTCTTTCAAGGAATCATATTCTACCTAAAAAGGTGAAGAGAGAAAGTACACTAAGGGTGGAAACTCAAATGCTTACAAACTTTCTCTCCATCCAAGTTTTAGGTTGAAGATGACACCTTGAAAGAAATCTGAAATGGGTCATAAGAATATCAAAGGTTAAATTAATCTAATGAGGAGTAATCTTTGCTGATGGGTTAGTATGTATGTACAAACCCATGTTCTAAGTGTCTGATAACACACAGAGTATGATCAGTTCTACAAGAGTATCTTGAAGAAATCATAGAAACTGATCACCTCCATGAATCAACCAAATACACGTAAGTAATAGTGTTGATTCTTACTCTGTGAACATTTAAACTCTATGAACATAACCAAGCAAATGGTGAAACCATCAAAGAAAAAGAATGTTTTATTAAAATGGCAAACCTTACACACACTCACCATCATGCATCTCAAAATGTATTATCTAAATTAGTTACATGCATGAATATGACTGTTGGAGATCAATATGATGATTATCCAAATACATTAGGAACCTGGATTTAGAAAACTAACCTAGCATGACCCATTTAATTATGGGTACCAAAAATAGAAATGTATCTAACCTGCACGTACCTGGTATATCTGGCCACACTAAGGAATTCTGAAGCAGAGGACTTCAGTCAAGAAAGACTCAACCAGCAGAAGGCTTAAGACTGTTCAGAAATGATTCTGATAAAATTACTATATGTCAAAGTCTGCCCTTGAAGACCTGCTGAGCCAATCTAAATGAAGTTCACATGGCTGCTGATTCTTATATGGAAGCATGCCACTAAACTAAAGATGGAAAGGGTCCTACATGCTCAATAATGCAAAGTATGTCATAAGAAAAGAATCCTCAAGGAATCTGAGAGGATCATCGAGCATCAAACATGAGGAACTCATTACGGGAGCAAAACTCCACAAGTACAAGCTGAAAAGGAAGACTAAGTTCGTAGTGCTATCAAAGGATCGTAGAATGATCAACCAAGAAGATACTCAATTCTACGATATAAGAAGATTTAATGACTTCAGCCAGAATGAGATATGCATGACTTCCTTCTGCTACACATGAAGAAGAAGAACTTATGTCTCTCTGAGAAGACAGTTTCAACTATGGAGGAGCAGTAATCTGATAACAGTACATAAGCCCTAAAACATCAGAGATATACTATGAAGCAATGTACCAGCTATAGAGTCCCAAAACTTTGTGGCTGATGAACCAAATAAAGATCCATAGTCAGTAAGAACATCTCAAAACGTACTACTGATAACCCCTCAGCCACCCAACTCAAAATCGTGGAGTGCCTACGATCAAACATCTGATCGTAGTGTAAGAGCAGGAGGACTCCATGATTATAGCAAATACAATTGTCTAAAAAGCTGGTAGAGGACCTCCCCAGCTAAAAAGGTTAAATGAGATATCAGTGCAAATCACTTCTAAAGTATTTCATTTGGAAAGCGCCTCATGGAAAAACTTGACCCTTAGCTCACTCTAAGAGGTTGGCCCTTCCTGAGCTACCTTAACCTAGAAGGATTGCTTAGTGAATTTCATCTCAAGGACCAAGATTGTGACACCCCCAAAATAGGTATACATCACCCATCTTGAGTCGCCAAATAAATGGTACAAAATTCAAATACAACTTAATAATACAACTGTCTTGTAAAATATGACAAAATATAAACCGAGAGTTTTAATACGAATATTGTCATCTAGACAATATCCACACTCAATGGAGTCCTCATTACATTTATTATCACACTATTTTATAGAATAGTGAGGACTACTATGACACCATCTCGGACCATTACTCCGTTCCCCGACTAGTCCCTGCTACATTCTCATTTCCTGAAGAGAACAATGAAAGCAAAAGGATGAGCTCAACTAGCCCAGTAAGAAATATTATGACTAAGATAATGCAGAATTAATTATCGTTAGCCTTCAACAGTGTTAAACTGATAAAATATAATAAACATCAAGATTAACTACAGCGGAACAAGCAATCCATTAGAAGAGTCAAGTAGAGAATAAAATCTACTATCTTCTATGATTTAAAAGGTTTTTCATCACTTTTATCGCTGAGACTCAGCTTAATAAATAATCCACATCATCCCTGCACTACGACCAAGGATAATCATTAGTATCACGACCACAAATATTCCATGCACTACGGGCCAAGGATATTCGTGTATTCATTAATGGTCATGATCATGCCAAAAACTGTCCATCAATGCACTACGGGCCAATGAAGACTTTTACCACATCATTTGTAACATTACGGTCATGATTATACCGAATAATCCCTGGTCATAATCATACCAAGTCCATCTATACACTACAGGCCATAGATGACTTTCAACATAATATAAACATGAGGATGATGACAATGATATAAGAATTCAATAAAAAAAGTTCAAGGACAAATTTTAAAAGAATTTATAATTAAATTTATCCAGAAATCAATAACGTTCAAATTGTCAACATGATACTGCTTTGTAGAGTAAAATTCAAGAATTCTCAGAATAATATTTCCATGAAAAGATATTGGATGAAGCGCAAATATCAAGGATATTCTACTAATTTCATAGAGTATAGAAGCCAAAACTTTAACCAAACGAATATAGAATTCAAAATCTGAAACGAAATAATACTACTTACATACTACAGAGTATGGAAAAAAATATTATTTCAAGCGAATATTGAACAAAATAATATTCCTTACGAATATCAAACAAAAATAATATTCCTTATGAATATTAAACGAAAATAATATTCATTATGAATATTAAACGAAAATAAATATTCATTACAAACATTGAACGTAATAAATATTCATTACGAATATTGAATGAAATAAAATTTCTTATGAAATGAAAATAATATCTCTTCAGAATATGAAATAAATAATACCCCTTACCTTGAAAAGAAGAGTATTCCGACTGGAAGGGCGGGGATATTCTTGAAGAAAACTTATACTATTTTCTACGTTCAAAGTTTTCTAAAACTCTAAAGAAATACGCTCAAGATTATAGAAGAAGAATTCTCTGATTCTGGTGTGATTTTCTATTCTAACTAAGCATCCTATTTATAGGAGAATGGAAGGGCATAATCTGTTAGGAAATTCACTTGATGCAATGTTGTTTTGAAATTCACTAAATCAAATCATACGCTAGATTTTCAACATTGTCAAATAAAACCAAAATTTTATAATATATATATATAATATAACACATGCTATATTAGAAAAATCCTACCACTCGTGAATCATTTTTCAAGGTGTCGCCAATGAGAAAAAACTAACACATGCCAACTTAGAGCTTTAACCAATTAGAAGCATCCTAATTCACAAGTTATCAATATAATGCATGATTTGAAAAGTTTGGCAAATAAGTCCAAGCTTTGAAAAGAAAAAGATCAGATCCTCGCTAAATTAACTTCATTTTCCAACCACCACCACACACCCACCCACATGCTACACAAATATATAATATATATATATATATATATATATATATATATATATATATATATATATATATATATATATATATACTTGATAACTTCCTTCCGATTATTTTGAAAAATGGGTAAATGGGGGTCCATAAATACTTCATAAAAATCCTCTCAATATTTTTAACAACATTTATCATCATTATTATAATTGTAATATTTAACAACCGTGTCGCTCCTGTGAAAGAGGGGCTTTCCAATAAAGATTTCTCCCTATCATGCCGCAATTAGGTGACCAAACCTCTCCTCGATGTAACTTCTAGACATTCTTAATATTGCAAATAATAATATTAATAACTTTGTCGTCTCAATTATTGATTTAATAATATATAAATATCGACAATAATTGAATCAAATAACGTGAGATACTATGCAACAATTACTATAGTAATAATTAAACAAAACTGAGTGACTTCTCACGTAAACATCAATAATCAATACCGTGTGCTACTATGCAACCACGCCAGACATCGCATATTTTTAACACCGGTGTTTCAACAAATTAACAGTAAAACTTCCGCCGTTATTTTCATAAAAAGATATTTTTGTCATTTTTTTCAATCCGACAATAATTCGCTTGTGGGGGTCCACCAATGATTGTGGCCGTCGCATTTAATATTCCCTCGTTAAAACGAATATTCCCCTACCAATCGAATATAATATAACAACTTGCATGTACTTTGTAAAATTTATAAATATTACCCACAACTATAATATTATATCAAATTCACTCCATAATATTCAAAATGATATTTATAGAAAATTCATCTTTATTCATAAAAGTTGGGGTCTTACAACCTCCCTTCTTCTTGAAATTTCTCTCTAAATTAGGGTACATACCGTATGATCGAAGAGGTGAGGATACCTTGATTTCATTTCGATTCTAACTCCTGTGTCATTTCCTCAACATCGTGGTTTCTCCACAAAACTTTTGACTTGAGGTATAACTCTTGAGCGTAGAACATATTCCTTCTTATCCAAGATTTTAACAGAACCTCTTCATACATTAAATCTTCCTCTATTTCGTCTTGGCTCTAACTCAATGATGTGGTTCGGCCTTCCACATATTTATGTAATATGGATATGTAAAAAACGTTATGAACACGAGACATACTTGGCGTAGAGAATGAGTCTTTAGGCCACGCCCTACTCGATCGAGGATTAAAATGGTCCAATGAATCGAGGATTGAGCTTTCCTCTCTTCCAAATCTCGTAACTCCTTTCCATGGAGCAACACGTAACAACACACGATCTCCAATATCGAATTCCACGCCCTTTCGATGAAGATCAACATAACTCTTTTGTCGATCTTGTGAGGTTTTTATACGTTGTCGGATTGTTTGAATCTTTTCCATAGTCATACGCACTCAACTCCGGCCCCAACAACGCTGCTTCACCCACGCTCATCCCAAAGATATATCGGAGAATCCACACTTTCTTCCATACAACACCTCAAATGGAGCCATACCAATACTTGCTTGATAACTGTTGTTTGTAGGAAAACTCCACCAATGGTAAGAACTTGTCCCAACTTCCTTGAAGTCAAGGACATAAAGTCTTAATAAATCTTCAAGAGTTTGAATAGTCCTCTCCGATTGTCCATCCGCTTTGAGGATGATATGTCAACTAAATCAGAAACTCCGCGCTCCATAGCTTTTTGCAAACCAACCCAAAATCTTGAAGTGAATCTTGGGTCTCGATCGTAAACTATGGATACCGCATACCATGCAATCTTTACAATCTTATTTATGTACATACGAGCAAGACGTTCAAGTGTATAAGTTTCTCGTATAGGTAAAAAATCAGCAGACTTGGTCAATCTATCAACAATGACCCAAATTACATCTATGCCTTGAGAAACCTTGGGAAGACCAATAACAAAATCCATGATAATGTGCTCACACTTCCATTCTAGAATTTTAAGTGGTTGCAATGGACCTTTTAGTACTTGATGCTCCGCCTTGACTCGTTGACAAGTTAAACACCTTCAGATAAACTCCGCTATCTTTCTCTTAATATTGCTCCACCAAAATGTATGTCGAAGATCCTGATACATTTTGGTACTCCCAGGATGGATTGCAAACGGTGTGTTGTGCGCCTCCATCATGATTTTATACTTCAAATTAGAATCGTTAGGAACACAAAGTTTGGAGTTGACTCAAAGTATTCCTTCTTCATCGATTCTTGCTTCCTAAGATAGCACCTTCTTGCACTTTCTTCCTCATACGCATCAACCTGTGTCTCTATTAGCTTGAGTAAATTTTAACTTTATCGATTAAAGTCGGCTTTACTCAGATATTCGCCATCATCACATGGGTCCCTCGAGTCTTTAACTCTATCTCCATTCTTTGTAAGTCATACAAATGGGCCTTTGCATTGACAATATTGCACTCAGTACCGCAGATATGATCTTCTACTCAATGCGCCACTACTACGTCACGCTTTTCCAGATGGTATTAGATGGTATGATCATAATCTTTCAACAGCTTTGAGCCAACGCCGCTGCCGCATGTTGAGTTCCTTTTGAGTGAAGAAATATTTGAGGCTTTTATGATCCGTAAAGATCTCCACTTTCTCCCCATACAAGTAATGCCTCCAAACTTTAAGTGCGAAGACAACAAATGCCAACTCTAGATCATGAGTAGATAATTCCTCTCATATAATTTGTTGCGAGAGAGGTATATAGGCTATGACTTTCCCATGTTGCATGAGAACACATCCTAACCCTTTTCCCCAAAGCATCACCAGAGATGACAAATCCTCCGAGCCGATGGTATTGTCGTAACAAAATAAAATGAGTCTCCTATCGAGTTCTTGAAAACTCTTCTCACATTCTTCGCTCCCAACCAAATTTTGTATCTTTTCGAGTCACCGAAGTAATGGAGTAACGATTCGAGAAAACCCTCCAACGAATCTTCGATAATAACCAAATAAGCCGAGAAAGCTACGATGACTTTGATCATCGATTTAGGTTGCTCCCAATTTTGAATAGCTTCAATCTTTTGCTTCGTCAATGATATTCCATGACTTGATATTACGTGCCCAAGGAATGCTACTTCCTTAAGCCGTAACTCAGATTTCTTCAACTTGGCATAAAGCTTGTTTTCACGAAGCTTTTGGAGTATCGTACCTCAAGTGTTGCTCATGATCTTCACTTTTTTTTGAATATATGAGGATGTCATCAATAAAGATTTACCACAAAGTGATCCAAATATTCCTTGAATACTTGGTTCATCATATCCATAAAGGCGGTAGGAGCATTAGTCAATCCAAAAGACATGACTAGGAATTCATAATGCCCGTACCGGGTTCTGAAAGCCGTCTTTGGAATGTCATCTATTCTAATCTTTAACTGATGATATCCGAAATGAAGATCAATTTTTGAAAAGAATTTGGCGCCTTGCAACTGGTCAAACAAGTCATCAATACGTGGCAATGGGTATCTATTTTTGATGGTGACGTGATTCAACTCCCGATAATAAATACAAAGTTGCATACTCCCATCTTTCTTTTTCACGAATAGAACAGGAGCACCCCAAGGAGACATACTAGGACGAATGAAACCGATGTCTAACAATTCCTGCAGTTGGGTCTTTAACTCCTGAAGTTCAATAGGAGCCATTCGATATGGGGCTTTGGAAATGGGTTTTGTACCGGGTTCAAGGTCGATACAAAATTCAATTTCACGCTCTGGGGGTAGGCCAGGATGTTCTTCAAGAAATACGTCAGGAAATTTATTAACAATAGAAATATCATTCAAAACTAACATATTTTTGTTTAGATCCGTGACATTTGCTAGGAAAGCTTGACATCCGTTTTTCAATAAACGAATAGCTTTATGGCTTGAGATGACAGTGATTGATTTTAATGGTTTGGTTGCTTGAATTCGCATAATAGGTTGGTTAGGAATATGAAAGCTAACAACCTTACGAAAAATAATTAATTTTTGCATGATGAGTAGCTAACCAATCAATCCCTAGAATTACGTCAAATGCAAGTATTTTCAATGAAATAAGATCGACAGGTAATGTGAGGGTACCGATTTGAATCGAACAAGACTTATAAACCGTGGACGTAATGAAGGTTTCTCCCAACGGAGTTTCAACTGATAAGTCAAAGTCTAATTTCTCTGAAGTAGAGAAATAAAAGAATTGGTAGAACCGGTATCAAATAAGGTATATACTTCGCTAGAGTTTATGATAATCTTACCCATGATGACCTCGTTCGGGTTCCTTGTTTTCTGGGAGGTTACGACAAACGCTCTCCCTTGTACTACTAGCTTTAACTTTTCTAGGATGACTTTTGGTGCCTCCATCCCAGCTAGACTTGTCTTCGGTGAATGAAAAAAATTGGGCTAGGTGACCTTCCCTTCCATAATTGTAACACGCTTTGGACTGCTTCTCGCAGTTGGGAATGATATGTCCCTCCCCTCCGCATTTGAAGTATATGATAGGTGGTCGTTCTTCTTCCTTAACAACGGGTCCGATGTCGACGCCTTTTCCATCATCGTTGAATCTCCTCTTCTTGAAATGTCCATTCTTATTATCTTGGCCATGATTACCACCGAAGTGGTTACCATTTCTGGTATGTTGATTCCCTCAACATTTGTTGTCACCGCTCAATGATCGCTACCACTAGTATTATCATTTTATTGGTCGCTTCTCTTGGTTGAGTTGACTCATTATCACGCCCAATAATCGAGCCCTATTCACAACATCCTAATATAAGCAAAGTTTGTGAGAGATAAGGTATCGACGTATCTCGTGTTTCAAACCTCTTAGAAACATCCGCCATTCTCTCTCTCATTATTAACTAAGTGGGATGCAAACCGACAACTCGGCAAACTTGGCTTCAGACTCATGACACCTGCTATGTTGTTTTGCTCCAGCTTTAATGAACTCTACCTCTTTCATGTGACGAATACTTTCGAAAGTACTTGTCGTTGAATAGCTTCTTGAACTTCTCCCAAATCATCTTCATCAAGCAGCGGGTTGAGTACGCTTTATAGATTCCCACCAAGAATCACCCTCTCCTCGCAATATGAAGGTGGCAAAGGGAACCTTTTGCTCCTTGGAGCATCCCAAGACATCAAATATCTTGTTGATCTGCTTTATCCACGCTCTCGCTTAAGTGGTTTTGGCTCTCCAAAAACTCCGGTGGTCCCAGCCTTGAACTGCTTAATGCGGTGATCGTCCGAGAGTTTCCAAGTTTTTCCACCGCATTTTGGATAGAGCCGCTTCTCGACCGATGTTGTATGAATCGCATAAAAAGCCTCTCAACATTCCATCGCTCATCGCTTTGGTCGTTGTTGTTGTTTGCATGAGGATTGTCGCCTTCATGATGCACATTATCCTCGATTATTGATCCGTGGTGACTCAACTGCTCTCGTGCTCCATTGTTATTCTCAACATTCTCGATGTCATTTTCAAATACCGCCACAAAAAACAAGGGTTAATTGACATGTCACAAATTATCCCTATATTCTCGATCCACCAATTAAATACCAAATAAACTTAGGTAGGTCATACTAGCGAAGGAATTCCCCGCCTCCCTCCTAGTTCTTATCTCACATCTCACCAGGATCATATCCCTAAGCTTTGATATTAATCACGCCCCCAAAATAGGTATACATCACCCATCTTGAGTCGCCAAATATATGATACAAAATTCAAATACAACTTAATAATACAACCTGTCTTGTAAAAATACGAAAAATATAAACCGAGAGTTTTAATACGAATATTGTCATCTATCATCCACACTCAATAGTCCTCATTACATTTATTATCACACTATTTTATAGAATAAAGAGGACTACTATGACACCATCTCGACCATTACTCCGCTCCCCGACTAGTCCCTCGCTACGCTCTCATTTCAAGAAGAGAAACAATGAAAGCAAAAGGGTGAGCTCAACTAGCCCAGTAAGAAATATTATGACTAAGATAATGCAGAATAAATTATCATTAGCCTTCAACAGTGTTAAACTGATAAAATATAACAAACATCAAGATTAACTGCAGTGGAACAAACAATCCATTAGAAGAGTCAAGTAGAGAACAAAATCTACTATCTTCTATGATTTAAAAGGTTTTTCATCACTTTTATCGCTAAGACTCAGCTTAATAAATAATTCACATCATCCCTGCACTACGGCCAAGGATAATCATTAGTATCACGACCACAAATATTCCATGCACTACGGGCCAAGGATATTCGTGTATTCATTAATGGTCATGATCATGCCAACAACTGTCCATCAATGCACTACAGGCCAATGAGGACTTTTACCACATCATTTGTAACATTACGGTCATGATTATACCGAATAATCCCTGATCATAATCATACCAAGTCCAACTATGCATTACAGGCCACAGATCACTTTCAACATAATATAAACATGAGGATGATGAAAATGATATAAGAATTCAATAAAACAAGTTCAAGGATAAATTTTAAAAGAATTTATAATTAAATTTATCCAGAAATCAATAACGTTCAAATTATCAACATGATACTGCTTTGTAGAGTAAAATTCAAGAATGCTCAGAATAATATTTCCATGAAAAGATACTGGATGAAGCGCAAATATCAAGGATATTCTACTAATTTCATGGAGTATAGAAGCCAAAACTTTAACAAAACGAATATAAAATTCGAAATCTGAAACAAAATAATATTACTTACATACTACAAAGTATGGAAGAAAATATTATTTCAAGTGAATATTGAACAAAATAATAATATTCCTTACTTAATATCAAACGAAAATAATATTCCTTATGAATATTAAACGAAAATAATATTCATTACTTAACATTAAACTAAATAAATATTCATTACTTAATATTGAATCTAAATAAAATTTCTTATGAATACGAAAAATAATATCTCTTCGTATTATGAAATAAATAATACCCTTACCTTGAAAAGAAGAGTATTCCGAATCGGTAGAATGGAGGATATTCTTGAAGAAAACTTATACTATTTTTCACACTCAAAGCTTTCTAAAACTCTAAAGAAATACGCCAAGATTATAGAAGAAGAATTCTCCGATTCGTGTGATTTTCAATTCTAACTAAGCATCCTATTTATAGGAGAATGCAAGGGCACCGTAAGGAAATTCACTTGACAATGTTTGAAATTCACTATGTGAAATCATACGCTAGATTTTCAACATTGTCAAATAAAACCAAAATTTTATAATATATATATATATATATATATATATATAATATACACATGCTATATTAGAAAAATCTTACCACCCGTGAATCATTTTTCAAGGTGTCAGCCAATGAGGAAAAACTAACACATGCCAACTTGAGCTTTAACTAATTAGGAAGCATCCTAATTCACAAGTTATCAATATAATGCATGATTTGAAAAGTTTGGCAAATAAGTCCAAGCTTTGAAAAGAAAAGATTGCATCCTCGCCAAATTAACTTCATTTTCCAGACCACCACCACCCACCCACCCACATGCTACACAAATATATATATATATATATATATATATATATATATATATATATATATATATATATATATATATATATACTTTATAACTTCCTTTCGATTATTTTGAAAAATAGGTAAATGGGGGGTCTATAAATACTTCACAAAAATCCTCTCAATATTTTTAACAACATTTATCATCATTATTATAATTCGTAATAATTCGTAATATTTAACAACCGTGTCGCTTCCAGAAAAGAGGGGGCTTTCCAATAAGGATTTCTCCCTATCAAGCCGCAATTAGGTGACCAAACCTCTCCTCGATGTAACTTCTAGACATTGTTAATATTGTAAATAATAATATTAATAACTTTGTCGTCTCAATTATTGATTTAATAATATATAAAATATCGACAATAATTGAATCAAATAACGTGAGATACTATGCAAAGAATTATCGTAATAATAATTGAACAAAATTGAGTGACTTCTCACGTAAGCATCAATAATCAATACCGCAGCTACTATGCAACCACAGCCAGACATCGCATTTTTTAACACGGTATTTTAACAAGCTTAACGATAAAACTTCCGCCGTTATTTTCATAAAAATATTTTTGTAGTTTTCTCAATCCGATAATAATTTCATTGTAGGGGTCCACTAATGATTGTGCCGCTGCATTTAATATTCCCTATTAAAACAAATATTCCCCGACCAATCGAATATAATATAACAACTTGCGTACTTTGCAAATTTTATAAATATTACCCCCAACTATAACATTATTTCAAATTCACTCCATAATATTCAAAAATGATATTTATAGAAAATTCATTTTTATTCATAAAAGTTGGGGTCTTACAAAGATAGTCAACGATCGTAGAGTAAAGATTGAAGAGAACTCAACGATCGTGATGCAACCTCAATGATCATAGAAGTAGACTCGACGATCGCAATTTCCTACCAGAATGCTCTAGCTCATAAGGAGCTTGGAAGAATGAAACAATTGATCAACCATTCAGATTATGAGGAGATAAGTTCGAATACAGTTTGAAAAGACATCATGAAAACTCACCTCAGAACTTAAGTGCCCAAACTGTCTTGGGATACATTAGTGGTCAAGCTATGCAGTTTCAAGATGACGATCAATGTCAAAACCATCCACTGTAGCATCTCTCAGAAGAAGATTGTTGAGTCAACAAAGGAAAATGTAGAGTCCATAGCTGCCTTACCATGTTACTCTACGAACCAAAATGGTCAACGGTCAATCCACGTCACTGAAGCCTATTTCTCTTAAAAGGAATATAAAACCGAAAAGGTTATGGGGAGTTACAGCTCATTATTAGGCATCGTGCAACCAATGGCTAGTTGACACATCACAGCGCATGCAGAGTCAGAAGGAACTGTCATAAAGGCAAATTCAAAATTTGCAAACAATTATAAAAAATTATCAAACCTTTCTCCCTCCCAGTTTTTCAAACCCTAGAATCCTTTTCTAAGCCAGAATCGTTAACCCTCCTGAGCATTGCTCAAATCACATTCATCAATCTCTCATAAGATTATCTAAATCAAAATACCTATATTCTTTGAACTCTTCTAATGACAGACAGGCAAGTAATCACTGGTATTTAGCTAGGAACCAAGTTATTTGAGAAATCCAAAAAGAAATTCAGAGACATTCTTAAACTTGTAAAGAATGCTGGATTCTCAGAATGCCTTGAGGCAAACACTCGAGTATATACTGAACTAGTCAATGAGTTTTACTCAAATGCATCCATAAATTCTGAAATCCTTTCTACCAAGGTTAAGGGTCAGTCTCTTAAGCTGAAATCATCTGACATCAATCAATGCTTAGGATTTCCTGACTGAGGACTAAAGAGCCTCGATGAGATCCACACTGAACACACGAAGAAAATTATGGGGTACCAAAGAAACCCTAGTCTGAAGGACATGAAGAAAAAGGAGTTTCCAAAAGGATTTGATTTCCTTGCTGAGATAGTGGGCAAATGTATACTATGTAAGAACACTGCACATGACACTGTGCTTGATCAACAGCTGAAGATAAATGTCTACAATAGTTCTGAAGAAGAGAATCAACTTTAGAGTTGTCTTGTTCGATCAAATCTCCAAATGGGTGGCAAAGGTTGAGACAAAGAAGTCTACGGATAAACCCATCACAAAGGTTTTCCATGGAAGACTATTGAGCATTATGCTAAAGAAGAAACTGGGAGGCAAGATCAAGGATGATGAAGGAGAGCCTCTGAATGTTTACAAAGTAATGTCTCCACAACTGTTTGTGAATTGGAAGAAGAACCCAAAAGAAAACAGGAGGTTAACAATAACTGGGAGCAACAGAAAGAACTCTACGAAGAAGAGGAAGGTAAAAGAGGTGGAAAGCTTTGAATTTGGTGAATCTGTATCAATGGAAACCACACCAGCAAGGAAGAAATCCTGGGTTATGAAGAAAACTGAGGCCCCACCAAGAAGTCTCTCCACCGAAGACAAAGATGAAGGTAAAAAGGTCTTAACTGCACCAGAGACCACAAAGAGAAGAAGCAACAGACTACTTCAAGGGCCATCAAAGAAGAAAGCTAAACAAGCAAACGCCAGTTTCCCAAGAAATTACATCTGACAAAGAGGAGATCATAGAGTCAGAAGAAGAGAAGGGAACTGATGGTCTCAATACCGAGTCCTCAAAGAGAAAATCCAGAGATGAAGGTGGAGCTGGATTCATGAAAGAAAATGTGAATTCTGCTGATGAAAAGGAATATGCAAGCTCTATGGCTAACTCTCAGAGCATTCACTCTAACGATGAAGAAAAGCTACAAGACGACCCAACTGCATCTCCAAATGCAAATGCTCCAACAAGCCCAGATGATGAGTCAAATGGTGATGATTCGAAAGAAGAAGGACTCGCCTCTGTAAATGCTGAAAGTCAAGGAAGTTTGCCTGATGATTCAAAGGCTTCAGAGTCTGAAGAGGAAGAACAATCTGACTCTCCTATAGCTGAACCCTTAAGGAGAAGAAAGAGCTATAAACTACTTGCTAAATTTGCCCCCAAGAAGAAAAGTGATCACTCTACTGCAGTCATTGAGTAAGTGATGATGAATCTGAATCAAAGGAAGAAAGTGCTGAAGATGGGACTAGTAATGAAGAAGATGAATCCAAGGAAGATTCTGCTGAAGAAGGTTCTGAAAATGAAATTCAAAAAAAGGATTCACTGATAAAGGAAGTCAACATGATTCCAGTTCAGAAGGTGAAGAAATGGGAAAAGATTCTGGCTCTGCAAATCAGGAATCAGAGGACTCAGCAGACTATCATGTTCTCTCTCCAGCTAGAATTAATAGAAGAATAGTGGTGGAAGTTTTTGATGAACCACCAGCTGAACCAGCAGCAAGATGGATAAGTTATGGAAATGAACAACTTTGAGTTGTAAGAATGACTACAGATGAAGTGCTTCATAATTGGAGAAATATGAAATTAGATTGCACAACAATATTGTACAATTCTGAAGATCTTCTGATGAGATGGTTCTTTCTATGGATGCCTTGGCTAAAAGCACATACTGATAGAGATGAGAACTACTTCAGCTGGTGCTACTTTTAGTTTCCAAATCTGGAGCTGGTGTCACAAAACTTCCCAAGGGTAAAGAAGTTTGCAACCATGATGATCAAAGACCAGCCCCACTACAAAGTCTATCGACATGCTGAAAATCATTATATTCCTTATGATCATAGAGTGGACTCTAATGGAAAAAGGAATATGGCCAAGGAGCTGATCGTAGAGTCTGTTCACTCTACCACTGATGGTGTTCAAGTGCAGAATAAGAAGCCTCCATCTGCCCAAGCACAGCTATCTGACATTCCTTTATCCTCCAATGGTGATTGATATTCAACGATTTTTCAGATTCTCAATACTTTTGAAAATCTGTCCAAGGATGAAAATCGTAGAGTCCAATCTGGTGTTCAACAAGAGGCTGCCCAACCAGATGACCAAATTCCTATGGAGCAAGAACTATTAAAGAATTCTGATGAACTGGTTGAGAAGATATCTCAAATCAATGATGAGTCAAAGATGGTGTTGACAGCAACAGGAGATAATTCAGTTCAAAATAGACTTCAAACAACTATGGCTAATGTATCTCTCAAAATCAAAGAGAGAGATCACCTCTATCTGAAGGCCATACATGATCAAAAGTCAGAAGCTCTACGAACACAAAAGGCTAATGAAGACCAACTTCAAGTCCTCTTTGACAATATTGACAACATGAATCAGTCCTTCTCTATGCAACTTGAGTTAAGCCAACAAGAACTCAAGATTGAAGTTGGTAACTCCTCTTATCTAATGGAGCAGCTTATGTCCAACATGGAGCAGCTTTCCCAGGTGATTAATGACAAAAAGGGGGAGAAAAAGAGGCATAAAAAGAGGCATAGTAAGAGGCATTCAAGAAAGAGCAAGGAGAGCAGAAAGAAAGAAGAAGATAGAAGAAGAAGAAGCTGAGTCATCATCTGAGGGGGAGCCAAAGAATGATGAGCCACCTATGATTGTAGAAGCTGAGGGGGAGCCAGAAGAAGAAGAAGAGGAACATATATATGAGGGGGAGCAGACAAACGAAATCCACATCTAAGGGGGAGCAGGAACAAAAAGGTCAAACAGATGAATAGCTGATCAACAGACATCCTGGAAACATACATGAAGCCAAAGAGGTACATCTCTAACTAGTTAGGTATGTTCTGGATCCAGGATGTAAAATGTCATAGTGTATTAAATTCCATATTATTATAAATGACATTCATGACTATCTGTTTTAGAAATACAGTTACTCACTCTATATAAGATTCATTCATAACATGCATATGCACTTATTATTTTTGTCATAATCAAATAGGGGGAGATTGTCAGGAATAAACATGTGAATGATATTCCTATTTACATATGATTTGATTATGATATATATGAGTGAATATACAAGTATGCTTGCATTAAGAAAAGCTATAAAGTCCTTTGATAGATAATAGAAACATATGTACAAGGACTTAGAATGAATTGATCAAATGTGTTAGGTTGATCCTACATAAGAAAAACAGCTTTGTAAAGTCCTTAAAGAGAAATGATGTACTAGGACTATAAATATAGAAAGATCAAGCATGTTAGATTGATCTTATGATGTAATAGATAGGATTGTCTGATCGTCGAGTACGGCACCAAAAATCGTAGTCTACCAGGAGAGTCGAGGAAAACTCGAGAGCTATCGAGGCAGAATCGTAGTCTGCAAGATAGTAGAACTCGGAGTTCATAGACTAACAGGAGAGATGAAGAAGGATCGTAGTGTGTCGAGTAGAGCTTTCTCGGAACCGTAGTCTGTTGAGGAAGTCATGTTCAGAATCATAGAGACAGCCTTCCTACGAGCCGACCGAGCATCTGCCAAAGTCAAGTTAAGAATCGTAGACTACACTCAGAGTCGTAGAGTCTACTGATCATATCAGAGGCAGAGATCGTAGCTGAGCAAGATCAGATGAAGACAACAAACACAAAGTCAGAAATCATAGAGTGTCAAGATCTGATCTTAGAGTCATAGTGTCTAACACAACCGAAGCTGAATCTTAGAGTGTAGAACTAAGACCCCAACAGTTGTGCTCACAACGCCAAGGCAGAATCGTAGAGCAAACACGATTCTCAATAAATGAGCACTCCCAGAATATCCAAAGTATGAAGCCTTTGGTCTAAGCTGTAAAGTTACATCCAACCTGAAGGAAACCAGGGAGCACTCAACGAATGGCATGCAAGCTAACAGAAGATCCAAGCACCAACCCAATCAGCATTCAGATTAAGTTGGGAAGTCATTCAAGATGAACTCTTCCACAAGATTGATCAGAAGAAGACTTTAGTAACTGACTAAGGAAAGTTAGCAAATGCAGTAGTTGACAAGTAAATAGAAGACAATGATCTTGAAAGAAACTAGGATCATAGTGTTTGCCAAACAAAGAAAGAACTGATGGAGTGTACACAAAGATATTGGCCAGCTTCTAAAGAATAAGGCTAAAGTGATTAAGCATTGGGTCAGTCCATTGATGATAAGTGAACGGGAGATCACAAGGAGAAAGCGAGCTAGACACGCCGCAAATCTAAAGTGTCTTGCTATTTAGAAGGGGCCAGAGCAAGAAGTTAAGCCATCAGTATCTGAGAGCAGTCAAAGAAAAAAGAAATGTTGAAGCACTGCACAATAGAAGGAAGAGGTGTTCTACACTGAAGATAAAATGAACACTCTTCAAAGATCGTAATGTTGACTCTACATGTCAATGAGCAACAGTCAATAAGACACTATGATCAGGTCCAAGAAGACATGCATCTGAATCGTAGAGTTTGAACAACTGAAGATTGAAGCATTGACAATGGTTCAATCTAAAGTTTGATATTCGAATAGAGCTCGTTGAGAGCATCGATGCAAAAGGACAACCTCTGATCAAGAAATTAGAAGGGGGAAATAAAGTTAACTCCCTATCCGAGACATCAAAGTGACATCTCTGACGGGTTAGGTGAAAGAGTAGACTGCAGTGTCAAAAAACCATGTCATGTCACATCTGCAGTCTACACCAAATAACTCGAGATCTGCGAGGCAATTCAAAAAGCTTTTAACGACTACTTTCCAACGGGAAGATAGGGAAGGAGTATAAATCAAAAAAGCTTCAAAGATCAAAAAAAGCTGATAATTGTTATGTTGCAGAATCGTTGAGTTGTTGAATATTATTGTTGACTCTACGAGTTCCATAAAAAGATTAACAGATCAAGTCTCAGTGATAGTGAGACTACATAGGTGGAAGTGAAGCAGATTTATAGAAGGACTTAAACAGACTAAAGCTTCACCCAATAAAGATGAGAATGCCACTAAAAAAGGCAGCTAAGCTGAGAGTCGAGAAGGACAAAAAGATAGCATTCAAAAGAGCGGTAGAGCACAAAGAAGATCCAGAGAGCCACTCTAAGAATCACCATGAACCTAAAGTTAAAACTGAACAAGTGCAAAACCATGTCTACAAAACATTAAAGAAGGGTTCAGGGATTGCTAAGTGCCAGACGAAGTCTACCAAAAGCTTAGAGACTTAGCAAATCAAGATGGTGACGGTGCACAGCTGACATCAGATGAAGATGAGCAGAAAGGAGTAAAGATCAGCTACACCAGAGAAGATGTGGTCTAGACTCGAAGCAAAATGCAAAGAGGACCACACCGAGTTGCTAAGTACAAAAGATGTTTAAGCTTAATGACATCTTAGCAGCTCAACACCACCAACAACAACAACAACAAGAAGCCAGGGCCTGAGGGGTCCTTGTCCGAAAGGACTAAACGAAGTTCCATGCCTGCTAGGCTTGAAGAGTTCCTAGGGAACTAGAGAAGTTCTAAGGCTGCTGGTCTTGAAGAGTTCTTAGTGAACTGAAGTTCCAAGGCTGCTGGCCTTGAAGGAATCTTAGTGTTCCAGGGTATTGCCCTTCCTTAGTGGAAATCCTGCTAGTTGAAAGCAGAAGATTGGATTAGGAGCTTGAGTCTCTGAACCACTTAAAATCCCTTGTGTCTTCTACTTTATGTCATTTACATTATGTACTTAACTGTTATATCTGTTATGTATGTATTATCTTCTTAACTTAACTAACTCTAAGAATAATGTATGTATGATTATGAATATATCAATGAAGGGGATCCTTCACTTATTCCGCTGTGCTTGAAAAGATTCTTATGGTTGTTCTATGCTAATTCATTAGCAATAATCAAATAAAAGGGAAAAATATTTGAAAAGAAAAAGGATCTATTCAACCCCCCCTTCTAGATCTATTGTGTGCTTACTGGGAACTAATAAATATTATTCTTGAATTTTACTCCACAAAGCAGTATCATGTTGACAATTTGGACATTATTGAATTCTGGATAATTTAAATTATAAATCTTTAAAAATTTATCCTTTGCTTTCTTTTAATTCTTATATCATTGTCATCATCCTCATGCTTATATTGTTATGAAAGTCATCTTTGGCTTACGTGCATAGATGGACTTGGTGTGATTATGAACAGGGATTATTCGGTATAATCATAACCGTAATGTTACAAATGATGTGGTAAAAGTCATCATTGTACCGTAGTGTATTGATGGACAGTTGTTGGCATGATCATGACCATTGATGAAAATACGAATATCCTTGGCCCGTAGTGCATGGATAATTTATGGTCGTGATACTAATGAATATCCTTGGCCGTAGTACATGGATGATTCGATGATGTGGATTATTTATTAAGTCGAGTCTCAGCGATAAAATTTATGATAAATTCTTTTAAATCATAGAAGATAGTAGATATCATGCTCTACTTGACTCTTCTAATGAATTGCTTGTTCCGCTGCAGTTAAACTTGATGTCTTTTGTCTTTTATCAGTTTAACACTGTTGAAGGCTAACGATAAATTATTCTGCATTATCTTAGTCATAATATTTCTTACTGGGCTGGTTGAGCTCACCCTTTTCTTTCATTGTTCTCTTCAGGAAATGAGAACATAACTGAGACTAGTCGGGGAACGGAGTGATGTTCTGAGATGGTGCATTAGTAGTCCTCACTATTCTATGAAATAGTGTGTTAATAATTGTAATAATATTTAATTTGAGTTTGGATATTGTCTAGAAGATAATATTTGTATTAAAACTCACAGCTTATGTTTTGTTGTACTTTACACGACAGGTGTATAATTAAGTTGTATTTGAATTCTGTACCATATATTTGGCGACCCAAGATGGGTGATGTATACCTATTTTGGGGGCGTCAAAGCATTATCTGATTAAATAAAACCATAAATTATTCTTTTATTGACTTACATTCTATGCCTTATCATATAAGTTTAACATATAACGCATAATTTCTAACTCAAATAATCATGTACTCAAAATATTGAATTTTGAAAACTTAGTTTACTGTATTAACCAGTTATCAGATAGATACATAAAAAATTATTTCCTTTATTTCCTTAAATCAATCATATGTTCATATTCATTCAACTAATTCATAGTACTTTACATCATATATCATATATCGCTATAAACATTCGCTATCCCTTTGTGACCACAAAAGTCAGGATTTGCTGCTATAGCTTATACAAAAGTTGAGAGTATTATATTACACACACATACTTATCATATACACAACATCGAACACACATATTCAAATAGTACTTATACTAATTATTCCCTACGTCTTTTCTTGATCTTGGACAACCTTTCGCCTGATGACCTTCCAACCCACAAATAAAACATACACCTTGCTTCGGATTGGGACAATGAGGAGAAATATGTCCCTCATGTCCACAATTGTAACAAATATTTTCCCCTTTCCTACATAAGCCTTCATGTTTCTTGTTACAGTTTGTTCATTTTTCTATTTTGTAAAATTCCCTTGGTTATATTCAAAATTTCCTAAATCGCGGTCTTTCATCTTTCTTTTCCCTTTCTTGCTTGGAGTTGCACATGATATGTTGCTTTTGGCTCCCATATGATCAATTTGGATTTTAAGCTTATCTTGTTCTTCCATTATTTCGATTAACGCCTTCTGGAATTGACTATTTAATAGTTTTTCTATTTCTCACAACTTTTCCAAAGAAGAAACCCGCAGATTCTGCACTTCCATTGATGCCTGGTCCGCTTCAACTTTCATGTCGGAATCACTATCTGTTAGTACTACCGTTTCTGGATCTGGTACTACATTTTCCAATATAACCACCTCATCAGGGTTACTTGCAATGTGAGCCTCTATTTCAGCTATTGGCTTTGATATTGGCTCGGTTATGGAGATTTGATCCTTCCTTACAATCTGAGTGTGACGCCCCAAAATAGGTATACATCACCTATTCTAAGTCACCAAATACATGGTACAGAATACAAATATAACCATAAATATACAACATGAGCTGTGAGTTTTAATACAAATATTGTCTTCTAGACAGTATTCAAACTCAAAATAAGTCCTCGATACATTTTTTACCACACTATTTCATAGAATAGTGAGGACTACTAATACTATCATCTGAACCGTCACTCCGTTCCCCGACTAGTCTCTGCTATGTTCTCATTTCCTGAAGAGAACAATGAAAGCAAAAAGGGTGAGCTCAACTAGCCCAGTAAGAAATATTATGACTAAGATAATGCAAAATAATTTATCTTTAGTCTTCAACAGTGTTAAACCGATAAAATATATCAAACATCAAGTTTAATCAAGCGATGAACAAGCAATCCATTAGAAGAGTCGGTGAGAATAAAATCTACTATCTTCTATGATTTAAAAGGTTTTCATCACTTTTATCATTTGAGACTCAACAATAAATAAACCACATCATCCCTGCACTACGGCCAAGGATATTCATTAGTATCACGACCACAAATTATCCATGCACTATGGGCCAAGGATATTCGTGTTTTCATCAATGGTCATGATCATGCCAACAACTGTCCATCAATGCCCTACGGGCCAATGAGGATTTTTACCACATCATTTGTAACTTTATGGTCATGATTATACCGAATAATCCCTGTTCATAATCATACCAAGTCCATCTATGCACTACAGGCCACAGATGACTTTCAACATAATATAAACATGAGGATGATGACAATGACATAATAATTCAATAAAATAAGTTCAAGAATAAATTTTTAAAGATTTACAAGTTAATTTATCCTGAACTCAATAATGTCTAAATTGTCAACATGATACTGCTTTGTGGAGTAAAATTCAAGAATGTTCAGAAGAATATTTTCATGAAAAGATACTGGATGAAGCGCAAATATCCAGGATATTCTACTAATTTCATGGAGTATAGAAGCCAAAACTTTAACCAATTGAGTATAATAGAATATATGAAATCGCAAATGGATTTTACGCGCCATGCAAAGAATCCATGTAGACGATCATTTCCACAAGTTAATAAGGAATGAATACAAAGGATCATTCACCATGTATGCGAATCCACATAGACAGTTATTCTAACGAGTAATAAAGAATGGAACCAGTCATGCGTAATCCGCATGCATGGATATTCCAACAGAATAATAAAGAATGGAACCGGTCATGCGTAATCGCATTATGCATGGGATGTTCCAATAGAATAATAAAGAACGGAACCGAGTCATGCGTAATCCGCATAGTGATGGGATGTTCCAACGTAATAATAAAGAATGGAATAACAACAGAATTCACCAGGAATGCGATAGATCAAGATAGCAGAAAAGTTATTCCAACAGAATAATAAAGAATGGAATAACAGAAGAATTTCACCATGTATGCGGTACTTCACATAGATAGGTTATTCCAACATAACAATAAAGAATGGAATAACAGCTCTTACGAGTATTGAAAGAAAATGATTCTCTTCATGAATACGAAAGAAATAATATCCCTTAAAAGTATTGAAAGAAAATAACTCTCTTTATGAATACGAAAGAATAATACCCCTTACCTTAGAAAGAAGAGTATTTCGATTGGCGAGGATAATCTTGAAGTAAACTTATACTGTTTTCTATGCTCAAAGCTTCTTAAAACTCTAAAAAAAATAAACAAAGATTATAGAAGAAGAATTATCTGAATTTCTGGTGTGTTTTCAATTCTAACTAAGCATCCTATTTATAGGAGAATGGAAAGGATACTATGCAATAAAATATAATATATTCTATTTATAATATATATATATATATATATATATATATTATTTAAAATCTAATAAAACAAATAACTTTATAAAAGTATTACATTTTATATAAAAAGATTTTACTATACAAATACTATGTATGTACACTATATCAAACACTATGCATAATAAAATATAATATATTCTATTTATAATCTAATAAAGCAAATAACTTTATAAAAGTATTCTGTTTTATATAAAAAGATTTTACTATGCAAACACTATGCAGGCACTATGGTGATATCCGAAACGAAGATCGATCTTTGAAAAGAATTTGGTGCCTTGCAACTGGTCAAACAGGTCATCAATACGTGGCAATGGGTACCTATTTTTGATGGTGACATGATTCAACTCCCGATAATCAATACAAAGTCGCATACTCCCATCTTTCTTCTTCACGAATAGAACAGGCACACCCCAAAGAGAAGTACTAGGACGAATGAAACTGAAGTCTAACAATTCCTGTAGCTGGGTCTTTAACTCCTGAAGTTCAATAGGAGCCATTCAATATGGGGCTTTGGAAATGGGTTTTGTACCGGGTTCAAGGTCGATATAAAATTCAATTTCACGCTCTGGGGTAGGACAGTAAGTTCTTCAGGGAATACGTCAGAAAATTTATTAACAATAGAATATCATTCAAAACTGACGTATTTTTATTTAAATTCGTGACATGAGCTAAGAAAGCTTGACATCCGTTTTTCAATAAACGAATAGCTTTATGGCTTGAGATGACAGTGATTGATTTTAATGGTTTGGTTGCTTGAATTCGCATAATAGGTTGGTTAGGGATATGAAAGCTAACAACCTTACGAAAACAATTAATTTTTGCATGATGAGTAATTGACCAATCAATCCCTAGAATCACATCAAATGCAAGTATTTTCAAAGAAAAAAGATCGACAATTAACGTGCGGTTTCCGATTTGAACTAAACAAGACTTATAAACAGTGGATGTAATGAAGGTTTCTCCCAACGGAGTTTCAACAGATAAGTCAAAGTCTAATTTCTCTGGAGTCAAATTTAAACGTTGAGCGCAAGTAGGAGAAATAAAAGAATGGGTAGAACCGGTATCAAATAAGGTATAGACTTCGCTAGAGTTTATGATAAGCTTACTCGTGATGACCTCATTCGGGTTCCTTACTTTCTGGGAGGTCACAATAAACGATCTCCCTTGAACTACTGGCTTTGACTTTTCTGGGACGGCCTTTGGTGCCTCCATCCCAGCTGAACTTGCCTTTCCTGAATGACAAAATTGAGCTAGGTGACCTTCTCTTCCATAATTGTAACACGTTTTGGACTGCTACGTACAGTTTGGACTGATATGTCCCTCCCCTCCGCATTTGAAGCATATGATAGGTGGTCGTTCTTCTTCCTTAACAACGGGTGTTGATGCTAACGTCTTTCCATCATTGTTCAATCTCCTCTTCTTAAAATGTCCATTCTTATTGTTTTGGCCATGATTCCCACCGAAGTGGTTACCATTTCTGGCATGTTGATTCCCTCCACGCTTATTATCACCGCTTCGATGACTTCTATCACTAGTATTATCATTTTGTCAATACCGTTTCTTTTTGGTTGGGTTGACTCATTATCGCGCTCCCAATAATCGAGCCCTATTAACAACATCTGAATACAAACACAGTTTATGACAGATAAGATATTGACGTATCTTGGGTTTCAAACCTCTTAGAAACATTAGCGTCATTCTCTCTTCATTATCAACCAAATGGGACGCAAATCGGGATAACTCGGCAAACTTGGCTTCGTACTGCGACACAGTCATGTTGTTTTGCTCCAGCTTGATGAACTCTACCTCTTTCTTATGACGAATAATTTTGGGAAAGTACTTGTCGTTGAACAATTCTTGGAACTTCTCCCAAGTCATCTTCAGTGCGGCAGGTTGAGTACGCTTTACAAATTTCCACCAGTAATCTGCCTCTGCTCGCAACATGAAGGTTGCAAAGGGAACCTTTTTCTCCTCGGAGCATCCCAAGACATCAAATATCTTGCAGATCTGCTTTATCCATATCTCCGCCTTAAGTGGTTTTGGCTCTCCAAAAAACTCTGGTGGTCCCAGTTCCTTGAACTGCTTAGCAGTGACCGTCTGAGAGTTTCCAGTGTTTCCACTTGCATTTTGGACAGGAGCCGCTCTTTCTTGATGTTGCATGAATTGCATAAAGCCTCTGAACATTTCATCGTTCATCATTTGGTCAGTGTTGCTGTTTGCATGAGGATTGTCGCTTTCCTGATGCACATTATCTTGATTATTGATCTGTGGAGACTCAACGGTCTCCTATGCTCCATTGCTATTCTCAACATTCTCGGATGTCATTTTCAAATACTGCCACAAAACAAGGGTTAATTAACATATCACATATTATCCCTATACTCTGACCAACCAATTAAATACCAAATAAACTTAGGTAGGTCATACTAGCGAAGGAATTCCCCGTCTCTCCCCTCCTAGTTCTTGTCTCACATCTCAACCAGGGATCATATCCCTAAGCTTTGATACCAACTGTGACGCCCCCAAAATAGGTATACATCACCTATTCTGAGTCGTCAAATATATAGTACAAAATACAAATACAACATTAAATATACAACATGAGCTATGAGTTTTAATACAAATATTGTCTTCTAGACAGTATTCAAACTCAAAATAAGTCCTCAATACATTTTTTATCACACTATTTCATAGAATAGTGAGGACTACTAATACTATCATCTGGACCATCACTCCATTCCCCGACTAGTCCCTGCTACGTTCTCATTTCCTAAATAGAACAATGAAAGCAAAAAGGGTGAGCTCAACTAGCCAAGTAAAAAATATTATGACTAAGATAATGCAGAATAATTTATCTTTAGTCTTCAGCAATGTTAAACCGATAAAATATATCAAACATCAAGTTTAACTACAGCGGAACAAGCAATCCATTAGAAGAGTCAAGTAGAGAATAAAATCTACCATCTTTTATGATTTAAAAGGTTTTTCATCACTTTTATCGCTGAGACTCAGCTTAATAAATAATCCACATTATCGAATCATCCCTGCACTACGGCCAAGGATATTCATTAGTATCATGACCACAAATTATACATGCACTACGGGCCAAGGATATTTGTGTTTTTATCAATAGTCATGATCATGCCAACAACTGTCCATCAATGCACTACGGGCTAATGAGGATTTTTACCACATCATTTATAAATTTAAGGTCATGATTATACCAAATAATCCCTGATCATAATCATACCAAGTCCATCTATGCACTACAGGCCACAAATGACTTTCAACATAATATAAACATGAGGATGATGACAATGACATAATAATTCAATAAAACAAGTTCAAGAATAAATTTTTAAATATTTATAATTAATTTATCCTGAACTCAATAATGTCCAAATTGTCAACATGATACTTCTTTGTGGAATAAAATTCAAAAATGCTCAGAAGAATATTTCCATGAAAAGATACTAGATGAAGCGCAAATATCCAGGATATTCTACTAATTTCATGGAGTATAGAAGCCAAAACTTTAACCAACTGAGTATAATAGAATATATGAAACTACAAATAGATTTTCGCCCGCCATGCGGTAATCCACGTAGACAGATCATTTCCACAAGTTAATAAGGAATGAATACAAAGGATCATTCACCATGTATGCGGTAATCCACATAGACAGGTTATTCCAACAGAGTAATAAAGAATGGAACCAGGTCATGCATATTCCAAGATGAGATATGATATTCAAATGTAATAATAAAGAATGGAATCAGGTCATTCAAATCCGCATGCATGATGATGTTCCAACGAGAATAATAAAAAATGAAACCCGTGTCATGCGAATCCGCATTGCATGTGATGTTCTAAAAGAATAATAAAGAATGGAATAACAACAGAATTCACGGGCATGCGACGAATCACAAAACAACAAAGTTATTCCAATGAATAATAAAGAATGGAATAATGAAAGAATTTCACCATGTATGCGGTACATTGTGATGTATAAAAGTTATTCCAACATAACAATAAAGAATGGAATAACAACTCTTATGAGTATTGAAAGAAAATGATTCTCTTCATGAATACGAAAGAAATAATATCCCTTATGAGTATTGAAAGAAAATAACTCTCTTCATGAATACGAAAAGAATAATACCCTTTACCTTAGAAAGAAGAGTATTCCAATCGGCGAGGATATTCTTGAAGAAAACTTATCTTTATTTTCTCGCTCAAAGCTTCTTAAAACTCTAAAGAAATACGCTTAAGATTATAGAAGAAGAATTCTCCAATTTACGGTGTGTTTTCAATTCTAACTAAGCATCCTATTTATAGGAGAATAAAAGGATATTATGCAATAAAATATAATATATTCTATTTATAATATATATATATATATATTATTTAAAATCTAATAAAATAAATAACTTTATAAAAGTATTACGCTTTTATATAAAAAAGATTTTACTATGCAAACACTATCGCAGTACTATGCAAACATTATGCATAATAAAATATAATATATTCTATTTATAATCTAATAAAACAAATAAATTTATAAAAGTATTCTTTTTTATATAAAAAGATTTTACTATGCATAATAAAATATATTATATTCTATTTATAATCAAATAAAACAAAACTTTATAAAAAATATTCTGTTTTATATAAAAAGTTTTTTGTTTTATTACATTTATAATAATAATAAAACAAAATTCATCATCATCATTATAATTCACACTATTAATCGACCAGGTCGTTTCCAAGAAAGAGGGGGCTTTCCAATAAGGGTTTCTCCCTATTGGCGCGCAATTAGGTGACCAAACCTCTCTTTGACAGAACTTCTAGACATCGTCAATATTGTAAATAATAATATTAATAACTCTGTCATCTCAATTATTGATTTAATAATATATAAAATATCGACAATAATTGAATCAAATAACGTGAGATACTATGCAACAATTACTGTAGTAATAATTGAACAAAACTGAATGACTTCTCACAAAAAAGCATCAATAATCAATACCGTGTGCTACTATGCAACCACACGTATTACTGTACTTTTAACACTGGATGTTTCAACAGTTAACGGTAAAACTTCCGCCATTATTTTCATAAAAATATTTTTGTCATTTTCTCAATCCGACAATAATTCCATTGTGGGGTCCACCAATGATTGTGCCGTCGTACGAATATTTCCTGTTAAAACGAATATTCTCCGACCAATTGAATATAATATAACAACTTACGTACTTTGCAAAATTTATAAATATTACCCACAACTATAATATTATATCAAATTTACTCCGTAATATTCAAAAATGATATTTATAGAAAATTCATCTTTATTCATAAAAGTTGGGGTCTTACACTGAGAGTATCCTAATCCTTTTTCACCTGACATCTACACATAAATTATCTTGATTAGTATATAATATATACACATAACAAATAATAGTTTTATATAGGTTACTTTTATTTCATTTTACGATGAATTTATTTAATTCATCTCCTTTAAACTCTATTTGAGTTATTTATATTTTCAATGTTTCCCTCTATCCTAAGGTTATAGCTTAAGGAATATCCCCACCTAAGGTTTCTAACCTATAGCTCTGATACCAACCTGTGACGCCCCCAAATTCAGGTACTTGAAACCCGAACTTGGTGCTACACGATATCATTTCTTTGAGCGGAATAATATAAATAACAAACTTAATATATGTATCAGAGTTGTCTAATCCAAAGTACACAACCTTTAAAGCATTTCATTACATGATAACTAATAAATATTATCGTCTTAATCTAGTCTAACTATTACATAAGTTAACATAAAACTTATTCTGGCAGCTTTCCCTTTCCTTTGTCTTTGTTAGAATCTTTAGGTCGTTCACACTTAGCTGGAAACATTTAAATTTAAAGCAAGAATGAGCATTTGATTGCCCAGCAAGTAATATCAGATAATAAACTTTAGCTGAAAGAAGTAAATGTTTTCTTTGATTTGCACTTCTACAACGAAGCAATAGTTGTGAAGTAAACTGAAACAATACTGAAACACATATCAATTCTATTTCATTTTTAAAACTATGTACTGACTATGAATGGATAGCAATAGACAGAATATGAACTTTGTTTTCAATTTTTGAAAAGGTTATACAAAACTTCATCCGTAAATCGTCTTGACTTACTGGCACGGAGGGTGATCAACCAGTTTTTCCCTGTATTGATCAATACTACTTGCCATAACAATATTTTTGTTCATCTTATCTGCCTTTGGCGTACAAAAGTTTCCCAGATTCGGGATGTTCATACTTAGTTTAGAATCTGAACCAAAACAATTTGGTTGGATAACAATAATGTTCTATTATGTTCAACGATATTTTTAAATTTATGTATAGTCGAGTCAAATTGCTTAGACGACTTTTAACTAATGTATACATATCGGGATCAATAAGTAAAATAATTATCCAAGTGAGGACACTTGTATAACCAACTTAGCTATTAACGAACAAGGTATATATCTTGATCATACAATAATACTGCACTGGTAAATAATGAATGAATAGAGTTCGAGAATTTGCATGAATACAAGGTTTTAGATACATGATCAATAATAGTAGAATTAAGAAACTTGTATAACAAGGATATATTGCAGAAACTTGCTTACACATGTTCATTGCATAAACTAAATGCAAAGGTAGGATACTAGCACAATGAAAAGAATAGTTCAGATACTTGCCTTGATAGCTGATTACTGGTACGTAGTATAGCTTACGCTTTTATCTCTAATATGAAATCATATCATTAATAGAATTATTTTTTAATTAGAATAATACATTGTAACACATAGTACTACTATTTGTAGTCATCACATAGCTTAAGCACATTGTCACATATGTATAGCAGTCATTAGGACATAAACATACATTTTTCAAGTCAACCTATATAGGTCTGGATCAATTTCAGAAATATTTCGGTGTACCGACGGCTTTATCGGATAATTATTGAGTTTATTTTTAATTAAACTTTATTATGTAGTTGTAATATTATTTAAAATAAATTAAATATCAGTCCTATTATTTTTCAAAGTGGCTTATAATAATTTTTAAATAATTATTATCATTTATCATAATTTTTCAATCATTGAAATCATTTTTAAATAATTTAAATATCTTGAATAATCTTATTATCATTAATATTTAAATAATATTAAAATATTAATGAAACCATTGCCAAAATATTAAAGTTACTTATAATAACTCAAAATATTTTTAAAATATTAATATTACCTTAAATGATTTTTAAAATATTTAAAATCATTTTTAAATAAATACCATTAATATTTAAATATTAATGTATTATTCATCAAAATATTAAAAGTCATTTATTATAACTTAAAATATTTTTAAATCATTTATATCATTTTTAAATGATCAATAAAACCATTTCTAAACTATTTATTGAATATAATTATTAAATAAATCTAATATCATTAATATGAAATTATTAATGAAATTTATCTTAAAATATTAAAAGTCACATTTTATAACTTAAAATATTTTTAAACTCTTTATTCTCATTTTAAAATGATTTTTATAATATAAAAATCATTTTTAACTAATTTATTTAATACATTTATTAAATAAATTTAATATCATTAATATTCAAATAAATAATAATATTAATAAAAAATATGTCAAATTATTAAAAGTTAATTTTTATAACTTCAAATAATTTTAAAACTAATTTTGGAATTTTTAGAAATTAATTTCTATTTTTAAATGATTTTTAAAAATTAATTTAATTAATATTAATATAACTGTCGCTAAAGTCTTTAGCCACAGAAACTGTCGCCTAATGTGTTCTTGAGCCTCAAAAATATTCATAATCAGTGTTCAAGGTGCTATGTTTGACCAACATATTTCTCAGTTCATGTAATTTATGGGCATACTTTTGTAATGATCATGTAGTCTTGTTGTAGTACTACATATAAAAACAACTAACAAGGTCAAACTACCATACACATGCAAGATCAAAGGGCTCAAAGTGGCTGTTAGGCCTTTTCTGGGTTACCCAGAAATCCACGCAGTGCTTGATAGCTACTTTGTGCCTTGATCAATCTGAGTTCTGGTCATTGTTTTGATGTTCTATTGGTTTGATCTTGTAGTCCACATGTCAAAGAACAGATCTACAACACTAAGTCAGTTTAACTACATCACAAACACAAAATCCAAGCCAGTCAAACCCTGTCAGAACTCGTGTTCTTGAGTTTTCTAGGTTACCTAGAAAACGCATTTCGTGATCATTCAAGCTACTTTTACCATCCACTATATTAATCTTGTTTGTCATTTAGGTGATCTAAAAGCATCACTTTATAGTCCATATACCATACTACAACTTAGATACAACAACATAATCAAATCAACAAACACCTTACAGATCTATGCACATGAACTCGTTGTCAGACCATTCTGGGTAAAATCTGGGTTACCCAGAAACATAAAGTCATGGCCGGTCAACGTACTTTGACCACCAATAACTTGTAATCTATACGTGATATAAGCATGATTCTAGTTCCAGATCACAGTCATCATAGCATTCTACAAGTACAATACATTAAACAAACAAAATCATAAATAGATCTAGATTTATGGCCTCTGACATTCGGTTGCCAAGCCATAAATCTAGGGTTCTAGACAGTTTTAGAAAACTTGATTTTTGAGCATTTTGATGTTATGGATCTATGATTTAAAATCATAGATCACGAAATAACATCCTATAACACATGTTTAAACATAAAAACACAAGATCTAACATAACATTAAAGATCAGATTTTGGTTTTAGGGTTATACCTCACTTTGATCAATCTTGATTCTAAGCTTCCTTAACTAATATTGTGGTGCTAGGGGTTTGATTTGGGACTGGTCCACTAATGAAATTCGTGGGTTTAGAGAGAGAGAGGCTTTGTTGAGTGATTGGTCACAAATGAGGCTTGTTTTGTGATTTTCTCTCTCTTTAATCTATATATTTTTATGCAATGTATCTATATGTGGCACTTGATGGCTGATTGCTGAGATTTAAGGAACATGGGAGATCTTAGAGTTGGTCACCAACTATTATATGGCAAGATCTATACTCCATCCAATTAAAGAATTCTAAAAATGGTAATTTGAACAATTAGCTCACATTTTTAATGGCAAACTAGTAACTTGACTAACTCTTAGGGTTTAGCCCTTGGTGTTTAACCCTAAGGTTTTTTAGAAATTAAATTTTTAGGATTTCTAATTATGGTTTAAAATAAAATTTTAGCTTTTTAATTTTGGAAATTATGGTTTCCTAATCATATTAGGTTTCCTAATTACTTAGAACTTGGAAACTAGGTTTAAGATTTACTAATTAACATAAAACTTTCTAAATTAACATTTAAGTTTTACCTAATTGAACATTAGGGTTTTTTGCTTAGAAAGTAGGGTTTTTAACTTAACAATTAGGGTTTCCCTAATTAGGTTTATAATATATTACACTTATCATTAATCACATAACACAATCACTAAACAATCTTAAACTCCTATTTGACTTTTGAGCTAGGGTTTAGCAATTTGTCATTAGGGTTTTCTGTTGCTACAACATAAATGTTTAACAATTAACATTACACACATACTGTACATACTTATAACACTGAAATACAATTATTATATTATAAATTTTCAAATTCCTTATTCAAAGTCCAAAATTAGGGTTTTGAATCATAACCGACTTTGCTTTCATTCTTAGTCAACTAATTAAAATTTTAAATTGACTATCCTGCTAAATCCATATCGCGTAAATTTCAAAATATTATTCATGATACCAATATTAAAAAAATAAAATAAAATAAAAATTATTCGTAAAAATATAGATATAATTGTTTGAAAATTTCTGGTCTTTACAACTTCTATCTTCTTTGATAAGGGTCCCAACGAGGTTTTGAGGTGTTTTAATTTCCTTCAGCCTATGATGAATTATTATCTAGCTATATTCAGAAGAATTTAGTGCTAGATTGGAAGTTTTTTTTTCGAATGAGGTTCTAAACAGTATTCACTGCTAAATTTAGAATGTTCCCCTATGCTTTATTATTTGCGGTCGTCTTACAATGAACTGATAGAGTTGCAATTCGAGAAGTCTATAAGGTATGTGAAAATGCCAGTTGCTAAATTTATTCTAAAGTCATCCTCGATTGGGTACTTTAATTTACTCTAAGAGTGACTCCGTTATCAACAAGGTAATTCAACAAATTATTTTTTGAAAGTAGTATGCACACAAGCCAATCATGTTGATGATAAAGCATATATACTTTGTAACAATCTTATTCATTTATTAATAAAAGAATTGTTTAATTTAAAAGGCTTTAATTTATCTACATGGTGTTGTTTTATAATATGTGATAAACCCATAGTTTTAAGCAATGATTTTAGAATCATGATGAGATCATGCTAATGAGATCTAAATTCTTAGATAGCTTAAAAACTAAAATATTCCCAATTGATGTATTACTAAAAAGGGATTAGTGAATCCTGATAGATTGGTACATACTTTGCTTGCTCATTGGATGAGGATGATTGATCTCATGATAATCTATGTGGAGATATTAAAGCAAGTATGTAGGTGCTCATTGGAGAATAAGTTCACTGAACGTGGCTCGCTAAGGAATACCTAATGGAGTTTTACTTGCCTGTCAATAAGAATTCTTGTAGTGATAGTAGTACAAGTGATCCTTGGATTTGAGATCATCATAG
This sequence comes from Panax ginseng, assembly GCA_020205605.1. Lineage (NCBI taxonomy): Eukaryota > Viridiplantae > Streptophyta > Magnoliopsida > Apiales > Araliaceae > Panax > Panax ginseng. The sequence goes on along the minus strand of CM035139.1, from coordinate 82,247,346 downwards.
TATCTCGTGTATGATGAGTTATACTTTGACTTATTCCTTAAGACCCTTAGGGTATATCAAAGGGTGTGCTTGGGTATAATAAGTTGTACATGGAGATAATGTATGATCAATAAAGAATTTATCACTTCTAGTAAAAACAGAGAAATGTCCTATGTGATTCGATAAATGACAACCCACTAGTCCTTAGCCAAGGCAAAATGAAATTAGAAAGGAGTTTCTGATTTGCATTATTTGGAGTTGTACATTTAAGAATCGAAATACATATAATTAAATAAAATAAGATTTGACAGTAATTCCATGTCTTATATTTAATTGGGACATTGTATGGTGGAAGGATTGAATTGTACGGTAACTATTTACTCAAAGGTTCTTTTATGATTAATGTTGAAATCTATATTATCTGAAAAAGTCGTTAATCGCTAACGAAGCTTATCCCTATTGTAGAATAAATATTATTTATTTAAATAAATTAATAGTTTAATTTATTTATTTAAATAAGATTAGAATTATTCTAATTGATTTATTCACAACTGGTTTAATATAGAGAACCTAAAGTGTCACACCATAAAATGAAAAATATTTATTTAAGAATTAAATGGCATAATCGTAATAATAAGTTAAGTATATTTAATTTAAACTATGGTGATAGAATAAATTAAATAGCTTAATATTTACTATTTAATATTTTAAAATATTAAATATAAATTAATAAGAGAAGTCTTATTATTATTACTATTATTATTATGTAATTACTAAAAGAGTATGAGAATTAATTAATAAAAGTATTCTCATAAATTCCTAATAAGATTAGGAGGCTAATTAATTAAAAGAGTTTAATTCATTATTCCTAATAAGATTAGGAGGCTAATTAGTTAAAAGAGTTTAATTAATTATTCCTAATAAGTTAGGGAGCCTAATTAATTAAATGAATTTAATTAATTAAATAATACCCTATTTTAATTATAATAAAAGAGTTAACTAATATCTATATAAGAGGAGTCTTATGCCAGAAATCAGTAGACGTGATTCTAATTGTTGGAGAGTACGCCTTTTTTCTATAGAGATAGATAACTAGGATTTTGTCAAACACCCATCTTCTTGATTACTCCTTCTTCCTTGGTGGATCTCCTCTAAAGGCCAAACACTTGGGTGGTTAACGTTGATCAAAGGAAGAAATCAAACCTGATAGATTCAAGTTGAACGCAAAAAAGATTTGGAGGTAAACTTGTACCTGAGGAAGCCCGAATCTTCAAAAGTATAATTCTTGTTCTTCATCTTTTCATTTAATTAATAATTATGCATAAATGATGATCTAGGTATATGGTTTGTAAAATTTTAAAACTATGATTTTCTATGCTTCCGCTTACTTTGTGCAATTTAATTGTATCCATGAAGCTTACAAACCTAACAATGGTATCAAAGTTAAACCTTTATGCAAGTTATTAATTGTTCAGATTCGATATGTATGTTGATATGTGTTTAGAGCAAATTTTTAGGGCATAAGTATTTGTATAGAATCATATTTTTAGAGAAAAACTGCACAATTCGCGAACTGAAAAAATAGATTATGGAGATTGGCGCCGCAACGCCTGATTGAAGTATAATCATGGCGCTGCAACGCTTGCTCCATGTTTTTGAAGATGTTGACGTGGCGTTGAAGCGCCTGAAGCCAGTTCTTCTGTGGCTCTGCAGCGCAAGCTCCGTGTTTTTTATACCGATGACATGGCACCGTAACGCCTGATGCTAGTTCACTAGTAGCGCCACAACACCACTCTCTAGAAACAAATACATATTTTTTATTTTGATTTTTATTAAGATAAAAGGTTTATTTTAATTAAAATTAAATTAAATGTTTTGTCAGTAATTCTAAATTAAAAATAAAGGAGTTTATTTTGATTTGGAATTGGAATTGGATTAAAATAGAGTTGTTTATTTTAATTGGAATTGGAATCCACGTTTGTTTGAATAAAAGAGTTTATTCAAAAGTTTTATAATAATTTGGAATTGGATTCCACGTTTGTTTGAATAAAAGATTTTATTCATAAATTTTATATTAACTTAGAATTGGATTCCACATTTGTTTAAATAAAAGAGTTTATTCACATATGGAATATGATTTCATGTTTCCTAGAATAAAGGAGTTTATTCACACATAGAATAGGATTCCATGTTTTCTAAAATTAAAGGTGTTTAATTTTAATGAGGAATATGATTCAACATATTTTATTTTTTCAGTAATTTTAAGTTAAAATAAAAGGTTTTATTTTGTATTTGAAATTGGATTCCTTGTTAATTAAAATAAAGGAGTTTATTTTGATTGGAAATTTGATTAAAAAAAAATGGAGTTTATTTTTATTCAAAATTGGATAAAATAAAATAAAGAAATTTATTATGATTTTGATTAAAAATAAAAGCGTTTATTTTGTTTCAAAATTGAATTTTATGCTAATTATAATTACCCATTAAATTGATATCAATATATATATATATATATATATATATTGAATGTTTATTATTCATGAGATGAATTTTATTTATTGATGCATATGTTGATGTGTATGATAATAAATGGGATTAATTATGGACTATTGACCAATGTGATTAGATTTTATTTTAGTATGCATGAATGTATGAGTTTTATTAAATGGGGTCTGCGTACCTCGTCTTCTCTAATTTTTTCTTAATGTAAATTATATCTCCCTCCTATGTACTTCCCCTTGACTGCTGATCAAGGTTTCTATTTATTTTAAATATTTTTGAAATAGGAATAGTTAGAATTAATTTTGAAAAATTTGAGATCGAGAAGCAAGAAGCGCTTAAAGACCCGTTTGTAATTAAACTCAGGTTTAAATGTAATAGTTATATTTAAATTTAATTCTTGTACCCTAGGTTTGACCTTTTGGTTAACTTGGTGGCTCTAGTGATCAAATTAGAATAAAATCCATAATCAATCCTGGTAGAATATGGTATTCTATATGTGCATGTTTATACTATATATATTATGCGAACATGCTTTGCATGTTAATTAATACGATGTTTTAATTAGATTTTGCCGAACTTTATAAGTGATGGTAATATAGTTTGATGAAAATAGTGGAAGATATCAATTTAAAACAAGACCTAAATTATTTTGGTAATTAATAAAAGAATATATGATATAATGTTGTTAAATTACAAATTCATTTACAGAATTTTCCAATGTCTAAAATTACTATCATTGCGAAGCATATTAGATGCTAAATTAATCGGACCGAATTAAACGGATTGGTTAAGGAATTTGATAATAGTTCTCACGGCTGAAAAGTTATCTTATGTCCTTAATATGTCTATTCCTGCAATGGTTGCAGACAATGCCTTTGAAGAAGAGTTTGCTACTTTTAGAAAGTGGCAAGATGATGCACAGTTGGCTCACTGCATCATGATCGCATCCATGAGTAATGAGCTTCAGCTTCAGCATAAAACTATGGATGCTCCTACTATATTCATGCACATCAAGTAGTTGATGGTGAGGAAAGTAGGACTGATAGATATCAGATATCTAAGGAGCTCTTCCGATCTAGAATGATCGATGACACTATAGTACAGACAAAAGTCCTTAACATAATCAATTTGATTGATCAATTAGGACAACGGGTTTTGTCATGGATGGAGAGTTGAGTCAAGATTTGATCTTGCACTCACTCCCGAACTCTTTTCACAATTTTTGTGAATTTTTTATATGAACAATCTAGATATCAACTTCGCTGATTTGCTTAACATGTTAAAAAATATTAAGTCATTTTTCAACCAAGAAAGACCAAGTCTTACTGGTAGGGGCCAAAGGATCTTCTGAAAAGAAGAACGATTCAAAGAAGGTAAATAGAAAGGCAAAAATAAATGATAATAAGAATAAAAATGATACGGATAGAAAATGAGTTTGCTTCCACTGCAATAAGCCTGGACACTAGAAAAGAAACTACGAGAAGCATCTTGTAGAGGCTAACCAGAAGAAGCTTAGTGAAGATTCGGTTACAAATACAGTTTTGTTCATGATTAAAATAAATTTTTCTTTAATTCAAGGTTCTACTTGGGTATTGGATACCGACTTTGGTTCTCATAAATATATATTTATGATGGGACTAAGCAGAAGTAGAAAGCTAAACAAAGATAAGTACTCCTATGTGTGAGAAATGAAGTAAAAGTTGTTGTATTAGCCATATGAACTTATTATTTAGCATTGCTTACGGGCAAATCTATTAAGTCAATAATTTTTTATTGTATTCTAATTCTCTTAAGAAACATTATTTCCATTTTATTGTTAGACAACAAAAATTTTTGGTATTATATTTAAGAACAATTGTTATTCTATTTATAATACTAATGTTTTGTATAGAATTGGAATATTATTTAATGGATTTTCTATACTTGACTTACGTAAAAAAATTATTTTGTAAATTGAACAAACTAGTAAAAGGAGTTGATCATTCAAAGAGTTGAATATTTGTAACTGATGAAATACAAGTCTAAATTAATTGAAAAGTTCAAAGAATTCAGAAGTGAAAGAAAGTGGCAAAGTATTAAGGTTCTTTGATTAGATCGAGAAAGGAATACTTGTGCAATAAGTTTCTAGATCATCTCAAATAGTTTTCTCACAATGGACGCCTCCTGATATGAAATAATTAATTGATGTATCTGAAAGAAAAAATTGTACCTTGTTGGACATGGTGCGGTATATAATGATTTTATCGATATTCCAGTATCCTTTTGGGTAATTCCTAGAAATGGTTGCATATCTATGAAAAGGTAACCTCAAAATCCTCCCCCAAGACTCCATAAAAGTTATGGATATGGAGGATTCCTAATCTTAAGTATGTTAAGATAAGGGGTTGTCCAGCTTATGTGAAAAGGGTTTCAAAGGATAAGCATGTGACAAGATTTGACAAGTATAGATTTGTGGGATATCCTAAAGTAAGTTTAGGATATATATTTTATAATCCTACTTAGCTAAAGGTGTTTGTTGCGAAACAAGCTACCTTCTAAGATAAATGTATTTATTATTGAAGGGGCTAGTGGGAGGATAATAGATCTTGAAGAGTTCAAGAACCACAAAACACTATAAGTCAAATAAGAAGAACCTGTAGATAGACCTATTGTACTACAACTGAATCGTAAATCTGGAATAATACCAAAGATACCTAGGAGGTATGGATTCATCATGGATGATGATTGTGACGCCCCCAAAATAGGTCCACACAACCCATTCTGAGTCGCCAAATACATGGTACAGAAACCAAATACAAACTTTATTAATACAATTATCGTGTAAAATATGACATCACATGTGCTGTGAGTTTTAGTACAAATATTATCTTATAGACAATATTCAAACTCAAATAAAGTCCTCATTACAATTATTAATACATTATTTTACAAAATAGTGAGAACTGCTATAATAACTGTCTTGAACCATCACTCCACACCCCGACTAGTACCAAATATATTCTCGTCTCCTGAGAAGAACAATGGAACAAAACGGAAAAGGGTGAGCTCAACTAGCCCAGTAAAGAATATTATGACTAAGATAATGTAGAACAAATTATCCTTAGTCCTCAACAGGGAAAAATCTGATAGAATACAATAGACAACAAGTTTTAGATCAATAATTACAGCGGAAATAACAATCCATTAGAAGAGTCAAGTAGAGCATGATATCTACTATCTTCTATGATTTAAAAGTTTATCATTAATATTTTATCCATGTAACACCAATCAATAAATATTTCAAATCAACGAATTATCCATATACTACGTGCCAAGGATATTCGTTCATATCACAAGTGGTCATGATCATGCTAAACACATGTCCATCTATGCACTACGGGCCAAAGAGGACTTTCACCACAAACCTTATCTATAACATTAAAGGTTATGATTGTAAACACTCAAAATTTTCTTTTTCCTGTTACTAACTATGTAGGAGGATAAAAAACATCTTTTTCACACTCTAGAAATAACCCTGGAGGACCACAACATCAGTTTCAACCCCAGAGATAACCCCGAGAGATTCAGTTCCAACCCCGGAGATAACCCCAGGAGATTCAGTTTCCAACCCCGGAGTTAACCCCGGGAAAGTCAGTTCCAACCCTGGAGATAACCCCGGGAGATTCAGTTTCCAACCCCGGAGATAACCCCGGGAAAGTCAGTTCCAACCCCAAAGATAACCCCGGAAAATCAAATTCAAAGCTCGGAGTCAACCCCGGGAGGTCAAGACAACCTCAAAGATGACCCTTAGGACAGTCAGGGTCAACAACAGGCCAACCTCAGATATAACCCTGAGAAAATACTACTATAATTACGTGAAAACTGGAGATAACCCTGAGAGGGGTAAAATGGTCATTTTGCCAAACTCAAACTCAAACTTAATGTAAGACCCCAACTTTTATGAATAAAGATGAATTTTCTATAAATATCATTTTGGAATATTATGGAGTAAATTTGATATAATGTTATAGTTGTGGGTAATATTTATAAATTTTACAAAGTACGCAAGTTGTTATATTATATTCGATTGGTCAGGGAATATTCGTTTTAACAGGGAATATTCGTACGATGGCACAATCATTGGGGGACCCCACAATGGAATTATTGTCGGATTGAGAAAACGACAAAAATATTTTTATGAAAATAACGGCGGAAGTTTTACCGTTAACTGTTGAAACACCCGGTGTTAAAAGTACAGTAATACGTGTGGTTGCATAGTAGCATACGGTATTGATTATTGATGCTTACGTGAGAAGTCACTCAGTTTTGTTCAATTATTGCTACAGTAAATGTTGCATAGTATCTCACGTTATTTGATTCAATTATTGTCGATATTTTATATATTATTAAATCAATAATTGAGATGATAGAGTTATTAATATTATTATTTGCAATATTGACGATGTCTAAAAGTTCTGTCAAGGAGAGGTTTGGTCACTTAATTGCGCGCCAATAGAGAGATATTGGAAAGCGCCCTCTTTCCTGGAAATGACCTGGTCGATTAATAGTGTGAATTATAATAATGATGATGAATTTTGTTTTATTATTATTATAAATGTAATAAAACAGAAAACTTTTTATATAAACCAGAATACTTTTTATAAAATTTTGTTTTATTTGATTATAAATAGAATATATTATATTTTATTATGCATAGTGTTTGCATAGTAAAAACTTTTTATATAAAACAGAATACTTTTATAAAATTATTTGTTTTATTAGATTTAAAATAATATATATATATATATATATATATTATAAATAGAATATATTATATTTTATTGCATAATATCCTTTCTGTCAGGAATAAACATGTGAATGATGTTCCTATTTATATATGATTTGATTATGATATATATGAATGAATATGCAAGTATGCTTGCATTAAGAAAAGTTGTAAAGTCCTTTGATAGACAATAGAAATACATGTACAAGGACTTAGAATGAATTGATCAAATGTGTTAGGTTGATCCTATATAAGCAAAACAGCTTTATAAAGTCCTTAAAAAGAACTGATATACAAGGACTATAAATATAGAAGGATTAAGCATGTTAGGTTGATCTTATGATGTAATAGATAGGCTTGTCTGATTATCGAGCACTGCACCAGAAATCGTAGTCTGCCAGGAGAGTCAAGGAAAACTCGAGAGCTATCGAGGCAGAATCATAGTCTACAAGATAGTAAATCTCGGAGTTCGTAGACTTCCAGGAGAGACGAGGAAGGATCGTAGTGTGTCGAGGAGAACTTCCTCGTAAGTCAGAGTCTCGCTAAGGAAGTCATGTTCGTAATCGTGAGACAAACGCCCACGAGCCGACCGAGTATCTGCCAAAGCTAAGTCAAGAATCGTAGACTACACTAAGAATCGTAGAGTCTACTAATCATACCAGAGGCAGAAATCATAGTCGAGCAGATCAGATAAAGATAACAAGCATAACGACAGAAATCGTAGAGTATCAAGATCTGATCTCAGAGTCGTAGTGTCTGCACTGCCAAAGCTGAATCGTAGAGTGCAGAACTAAGACCTCAACAGATGTGCTCATAATGTCAAGGCAGAATTGTAGAGCAAATACGACTCTCAACGAATGAGCACTCCAAGAATATCCAAAGGAATGAAGCCTATGGTTGGCACTGCATAGATACGTCCCACCTGAAGGAAACAGAGAGCACTCAACGAATGGCATGCAAGCTAACAGAAGATCTAAGCACCAACTCAATCAGCATCAAGATTGAGTTGTAAAGCCATTCGAGATGAAGTCTTCCATAAGGAGATCAAAAGAAGACTTCAGAATCGACCAAGAAAAGTCGGTAAGTGCATTGGTCATCAAGTGAGATGAAGACAACGATCTTGGAAGTTACCAGGATCATAGTGTTTGCCAAACAAAGAAAGAACTGATGGAGTGTACACGGAGATACTGGTCAGTCTCTCAAGAACAAGGCTAAAGTGATTAAGCATGGGTCAGTCCATTGATGATATGTGAACGGGAGATCACAAGGAGAAAGCGAACTGAGCATGCTACAAATCTGAGATGTCTTGCTATTCAGAAGGGACCATAACAAAGAGTCAAGTCATCAGTATTTGAGAACAGTTGAGGTAAACAAAAGTATCAAAGCACTGCACAAGAGTAGGAAGAGGTGTTTCACATGGAGATCCAATCAACACTCTTCAAAATCGTAGTGTTGCCTTTACCAGTCAATAAGACACTACAATCAAGTCCGTGAATACATGGATCAGAATCGTAGAGTTCGAATAATTGAGATCCGGCATTGGCAACGGCTCAATCTGAAGGGTAATATTCGAACAAGAGCTTATTGAGAGCATCGATGCAAGGACAACCTCTGATCGAGAAATCAGAAGGGTGAAATAAAGTCGTCGACCTGCCCAAGATATCAAAGTGATATATCTGACAGGGTTGGTGAAACAGTAGACTGCAGTGTTAGGAAGTCAAAAAAAAAAGATGTCATGTCACATCTGCAGTCTGCACCAAATAACTCGAGATCTGCGAAGAAATTTGAATAGCTTTCAATGGCTACTTTCCAACGGGAAGATTGGGAAGCAGTATAAATCAACAGAGCTTCAAAGATCAAGAGTTGCTGATGATTGTGAAGTTGCAGAATCGTTGAGTTGGTGAATGCTATTGTTGACTCTACGAGTTCCTAAAAAGATCAATAGAACAAGTCTCAGTGACAGTGAGACTACCAAGGTGGAAGTGAAGCAGCTTTGAAGAAGGACTCAAACAGATCAAAGCTTCACTCAACAAAGATGAAAATGCCACTGAAGATGGCAACCAAGCTGAGAGCCGAGAAGGCCAAGAAGATATCATTCAGGAAAGTGGCTAAGTACAAAGAAGATCAAGAGAGCCACTCTACAAATCACCATGAACCGAAAGTTGAAAATGAACAAGTGCAGAACCATGTCTGCAAAGTATTCAAGAAGGGTTCAGGGATTGCTAAGTGTCAGACAAAGTCTAATAAAAGCATAGAGACTTAGCAAACCCAGATGGTGATGGTGCACAGCTGATACCAGATGAAGATGAGCAGAAAAGAGTGAAGATCAGATGCACCAAAGAAGATGTGGTCCAGACCCGAAACAGAATGCAAAGAGGACCACATCAAACTGCTAAGTACAGAAGATGTTCAGAGCTTAATGACATCTTAGCAGCTCAGCACCAACAACAACAACAACTACAACAACAAGAAGCCAGGGCCTGAGGGGTCCTTGTCCGGAGGGACTAAATAAAGTTCCAAGCCTGCTGGGCTTGAAGAGTTCCTAGGGAACTAGAGGAGTTCCAAGGTCACGGCCTTGAAGAGTTCTTAGTGAATCAAGTCCCAGGCTCATCGGGCCTTGAAGGAATCATAGTGATTCGTGGTCTTGCCCTTCCTTAGTGGAAATCCTGCTAGTTGAAAGTAGAAGAGTGGATTAGGAGCTTGAGTCTCTGAACCACTTAAAACCCCTTGTCTTTTACTTTATGTCATTTATATTATGTACATTAACTGCTATAACTGCTATGAATGTCTTAACTTCTTACTACTGAAGTAACTCTACGAACAATGTATGTGTGATTATGAATATATCAATGAAGGGGATCTTTTACTTATTCCGTTGTGCTTGAAAACATTCTTAAGTTTGTCATGAGCTACTTAATGAGCAATACAACTTAATAGAGTAAAAGTATTTTGATCTATTCAACCCCCCCCCCTTCTAGATCTATATTGTGCCTACTGGGAACTAACACTTTCCATTCTCCTATAAATAGGATGCTTAGTTAGAATTGAAAACACACCAGAAATTTAGAGAATTCTTCTTCTATAATCTTGAGCGTATTTCTTTAGAATTTTAAGAAGCTTTGAGCGTAGAAAACAGTATAAGTTTTCTTCAAGAATATCCTCGCAAGTCAAAATACTCTTCTTTCTACGGTAAGGGATATTATTTCTTTCGTATTCATGAAGAGAATCATTTTTTTCAATACTCGTAAGAGCTGTTATTCCATTCTTTATTGTTATGTTGAATAACATGTCTGTCAAGTACCGCATACATGGTGAAATTCTTACATTATTCCATTCTTTATTATTCTCATTGGAATAACTTTCTGCAATGCGGTCTATCGCATGCCTGTGAATTCTCATTGTTATTCTATTCTTTATTATTCTGTTGGAACATCCCGTCTGCATGCGGATTATGCATGACCTGGTTCCATTCTTTATTATTCTGTTGGAGCATCCTGCATGCATGCGATTCACGCACGACTGGTTCCATTCTTTATTATTCAGTTAGAATATCCTGTCTGTGAGGATTATGCATGACCTGGTTCCATTCTTTATTACTCTGTTGGAATAACCTGTCTATGTGGATTATCGCATGCATGGTGAATGATCCTTTGTATTTATTCCTTATTAACTTGTGAAAATGATCTGTCTACGTGATTACCGCATGGCGAAAAAAATCCATTTTGGCTTTCATATATTCTATTATACTCGATTGGTTAAAGTTTTGGCTTCTATACTCCATGAAATTAGTAGAATATCCTGGATATTTGCGCTTCATCCAACATCTTTTCATGGAAATATTCTTCTGAGCGTTCTTGAATTTTACTCCACAAAGCAGTATCATGTTGACAATTTAGACATTATTGAGTTCATGATAAATTAACTTATAAATCTTTAAAAAATTATTCTTGAACTTGTTTTATTGAATTATTATGTCATTGTCATCATCCTCATGTTTATATTGTGTTGAAAGTCATCTGTGGCCTGTAGTGCATAGATGGACTTGGTATGATTATGACCAGGGATTATTTGGTATAATCATGACCGTAAAGTTACAAATGTTGTGGTAAAAATCCTCATTGGCCCGTAGTGCATTGATGGACAGTTGTTGGCATGATCATGACCATTGATGAAAACACGAATATCCTTGGCCCGTAGTGCATGGATAATTTGTGGTCATAATACTAATGAATATCCTTGGCCATAGTGCATGGATGATGTGGTTTATTTATTAAGCTGAGTCTCAGCGATAAAAGTGATGAAAAACCTTTTAAATCATAGAAGATAGTAGATTTTATTCTCTACTTGACTCTTCTAATGGATTGCTTGTTTCGCTGCAGTTTAACTTGATGTTTGATATATTTTATCGGTTTAACACTGTTGAAGACTAAAGATAAATTATTCTGCATTATCTTAGTCATAATATTTCTTACTGGGCTAGTTGAGCTCACCCTTTTTGTTTTCATTGTTCCTTTAAGAAATGAGAACGTAGCAAGGACTAGTCGGGGAACGGAGTGACGGTCCAGATGATAGTATTTGTAGTCCTCACTATTCTATGAAATAGTGTGATAACAAATGTATTGAGGACTTATTTTGAGTTTGAATACTGTTTAGAAGATAATATTTGTATTAAAACTTACAACTCATGTTGTATATTTAAGGTTGTATTTGTATTCTGTACCATGTATTTGGCGACTCAGAATAGGTGATGTATACCTATTATGGGGGCGTCACACTTAACTCAAATCAAATCAAATTATTTCAACTCAAAATTCTTCAAAAGAAGTCCCAAAAGAACCATATCTTAACTTCCGAGTGCAAACTACGCAAAACAGCTCAACAGACTACCTAACGGAGACCCATAAATGCTATTTCGATCATGGAACCATCTTCTTGAAATCAAAAAAGGGCAAATCCTATGTCATTACGTAGCTCTCGGAAAGAGCTTTCCGGAATGGTATGGAATGCTTCCATTGGACTCCCAGATTGAAAGTTATGAAGGTTTGAGTGAACATCGCGTTGTTCAAGTGTACGTACTTCGAGACGGCGGGACCCACAGAGCCCGGGGCACCCGGCGATGCAAGTGGTAGACCCATGACTGCAAGCAGTACACTGCATGGCTCCCCCCTCTATAAATAGAGGGTTAGGGGTGGCTATTTTAAGAAAAAAAAATGTGAGGAAGCCCTGTCCATTTTGCTTTGTACACACTATAAACTGAGTGCTTTCTCTTTCTAAACACTTGTGAGCTTGTGTTTTACTACATTTTACTGGTGGAAATCGAGTATTCATTTATTTAAAGCTATCTAAAGTCTTCTTGGCAGCCCACTATAAGACACCTCACATTTCTTAAAGCCTTTCTCCACCTTCATTCACAAACAGTTATTCACATTGAGAGTCGTGTGTGTGCTTATGCTCGAACTTCGGTCAATGGCTTTTTATTGCTTTCATTTATATATATATATATATATATATATATATATATATATGGAAATGATTCATAACATCTATATGCTATGGGATAAAAAGTGGCATATAGGCTCTAAACCGTCCATTTTGTATTTGGATGGCTGGGATTAGGATTTGTAGCAAACCATCCGCTAGACTTACTAGTGGACGTAATTAGTAAAAATACTGGATGCTCATGCCCCCATTTAGCCTACAAGGCAAGACAAATTAACGGTATGTACAACGTCCGCTAGACTTACTAGCGGACGGTAAGTTTGCAAACACACCCAGTACAGATCAGCATTACAATACACTGCAACCTGTATCACACGAAGTATTATTATAATTCAATTCACACGAATAAAACGGACGGTGGTTACCCAAATCTGATCGCATCCATTCATCAATAAAACGGACGGTTTAGAGCCTATATGTCATTTTTTATCCCATAACATATAGATGTTATGGATCATTCTCCTATATATATATATATATATATATATATATATATATATATAAATTATAATATATACATGTGGCAAGAAACTTTATATTCTCAATCACTAAAGTCATCAATTGCAACATCATCATCATCTCCACTTTCATTATCAAAAGGAGATCTCCTAAGAAGCATGTTTCCAATAGTAAAAAGTTGAGTAAATGTGTATCAAGTCCTACCAAAGGTGTTTCAAACAAGGAAAGTAGAGTTCTATTGAAAATTAGTGCTATTGAAGTGGTGAACAATATTATACTTTCTTTCGTGCATATATATATATATATATATATATATATATATATATATATATATATATATATATATGACTTGATCAAGAACATTCCTTTATCTAGTACTCTTTCTTAAATAATATATTTTTATTAAAACTACGTGCGTTTTGAAGATTCTTAAAAGAGCGTGATTCCACCTGTTTTCCTTTTATTTACAAAAATACCACCCACAACCCCATTTATTTTTAAACAAAATCTCCAAAACAACGCAGTTTTAATAAAAAAGTGTTATTTAAGAAGTAGTGCTAAATAAAAAAAGTGTTCTTGATTCTTAAATCGACTATTTAAACTCGACTCGACTCAACTTGAGTTTTTTTATTTATGTTCGATTTGAACTAGACTTGTTTAATATTTAATTAATTAATATAATTACCTTTATATATTATATATATGAAAACATAAAAATAATTAATTTAATAAATATTTAAATTTGATTTATCTCGATTTGATTAAATTCGACTTCAACTCAAGTTTGTTTGACTTTCAGTTGAGCGACCTCGGCAAGCCAAAACTCGAGCCCTACAGGTTATAATATAAAAGATGGTAAAATGAGATTAAGCTTGTAGAACCCTATGGGGATTCTAAGAAAGGAATTATTTCTATAGAATATGAAGAAGCTGCTTTATTAATCAGGGAATCATGATTCATATTAATTTAGTATATTGTACAAGAGAACCCTTTTTATTCTGTTACACCAACATATTCAATCTGAAAAAGGTACCAATATATTACAAAAAAAAGTTCAATTCAAAAATGAACAGACTGAAAAAGAGAAATGAGACCTCTAGATTGAATTCTAAGATCAAAACTTATTTTTAAAACTGTTACGAAAGGTATAGTAGCCGGAACAGGATATTTAAAGCGGATGGAGATCCCCAAGTCCATCAGCATGAGAACCGACCTTTTTCCTGCGTGAGCGTGGGAATAAGAGTTGCTGGATCTGTTTCTCGGCAGCAGCCTCAGATGTTGCCTGCAGATATAAAATAGAGAACATCATTAGAACTCTATTATACTAATTTAGAAGGTTAATGGAGTGGTCCTAGATAATAAGGTTTATGTTTAGACAAATATCAGTATCAGACCATCAGTTTGAAGACCATGCCCGTTGGATGTACGAGTTCTTTTATTCATCATAATCACGGGTTTTATTGATTAGTTAAATATTTAAAAGCTCTATATGCCTAAAAAGCAAGGATTTGGGTAGGGTTTGAGGATTCGAATTTGCCATATGAGGAATTGACAGTTAAGCAAATCTCAAAAAATGGGAACTTGTGGCACATATTTACGTATTAAACAGACTTTAATACGTACATGAAATTACATTAAAATTTTAATAAATATTAATTCCTAATAAAATGTTTAAAAAAAACTCAAGAAATACAACATTTTATATACTACTGCTATCTAGGAATTTATGAAATACATACTAATCAGTTCTTTTACTAATTTTGTAGATAATGCTAGTATTTAAAATATTGTATTAATTAGTATAGTATATAGTATTTATAATTTTTTAAACTTTTGTCAATAAAAAATACAAAAGAATCCCCTATAAGAATCCAAAAAAAATCTAGATTTGGGGATCCGCTGGGATTTGGCGACCTACAGAAGAATCTATGTGCAATTTCATAATTGTGTTCCACGTTCTATTACAGTTCTGCTAGTGTAGAAAACTTTTAGAGGCCTTACTAATTTAAATCTCATAGGAGATCATTTTGAGGAAACAGGTAAAGAACATGTACTACCAGCATGAGTTTTTGTATACAGACAAGATGTATTTTCATAATTAATTTACACATAGATTCACAAGTAAGCTAAGGTGCAGGTCAGTAAACAATTTTGCTCCAAATGACCATAGATCACATATTAAAGTAGACAGATGCATTAAGCCATGGACATCAAACAATGAAATAAGCAGTAACAAATTGAAAACTGAAAGCAAAGAACTAAAAGCACCACCAAAATCACAACGAAAAACACACGTAGACAAGTTGTGAAATATACACCTGCACAATCAAATGCATATGCATATAGAGAAAAGAAGGGGAGTTCAGTGGCTCCTTTTTTCTGTTGGAGTTTGGTTGAAGCTGTTGAGGAAATTCACCAATACTAATAAACTACATGGAAGGCATATATGCAAACAAATAAGACATGTAAATAATCATATAAACTTAGTTAAATGATCAGGATATGAATAGTGTATTGAAGTTCCATCCCCATTTAACATATTGGACTACGTTTCTCATATCGTCAAGAAAAGATGATGCATTTAGAACATAGTTGTTACTGCGACGCCTTACATCGCCAAGGCGTCCCTAGGCGACGCCTAGGCGTCCTGGCGATGAAGAGAAGGTCATGTCGTGCTTCGACTAGAGGTAGGGCTACCAAGGCGTGTGCCTTGGTAGCTCGGTGTCTCATGTCGTCGCCTAGGCGACGCTGTGAGGCACCGAGTTGTCAAGGCGCACACTCCTTGGTAGCTTTGGCCAATTTTTTTTTTACCCATGACCCATGGGTCTTCTACTTACCCCAACAGCCATCGCGATGAAGTTTAAATCCCTAAACTCGACATCGACTCCTCTTATTAGTCTCCTCTAAGTCCTCAGCCTTCACGACATCGACTCCTCTGCCTTCACAACATCAACAACGCGACTCGCTGACTCCTCTTCCTCAAGACTTCGCGACTCCTCTCCTTAGTTCCTCTTCGACTTTGCCTCTCCAATCGCACCTCCCCTCAATCGCGCCTCCCCCAATCGAGCCTCCCTCAGGTATGTTTTCTCTCCTTCTCTCTCTCACATGCAAAATATGTTGTTGTGTTGGGTGTCTTGTAATAACCAGAAATATTAGGTCACATTGTAAATGAGAATATTAATTATTTATCAATGAAGTAGAAAACTGTGCGACTTATGTAGTGTATTTATGTGATTGAATGAATATATTTATTAATCATATAAAGAGTAATGGAAAAGAAAAGTCTTGTAACCTATTACAAACATTGTAGGTATGAGAATTAATAACTTAAGTGTTATATTATTTAAGAGTACAAGTATTTAAATTATATACTAGTGGACCTAAGAGATTTATTTTATTATCTCAACCTATTTATTATCTTAACCTAATTATAGCAAGTCTAATTGGGATATATCATTAAACCAATGTGAGTACTTATTTAAAGTCCAATGTAAGTAGACTAGTAACCCTAATTAAATAACAAGGGTAATGTATTTAATGTGTTAGACATATGTTGGTGGATGTGGCCCAAATAATTTAAATGAGAGCCCAAATAAATAATTTGTTTGGCTCAAACCCTAACCCAAATTGTGTGGACCTTTTTAGATGATAAAATGTGCAAATATAACATTTAAAAAAAATCAAAAATGGGGCAAATAGGAGGGAGAGTGGCCGGGCTATGTAGAGGAGGGAACACATGGGAGTAATCAAGCTATATTTCATTTTTTCAAAGTTTGCTCACCCACTCTAATAGCCTTTGTCCCTATAATGCTAGCTTAATTAAAATGAATCCCCAAAATCAAGGCAAGGCAAAGAAATTGGGAGATTTGCATTGAGTATATATATATATATATATATATATATATATATATATATACTTTTTCAAGCCTATAAATAGAGCCCCTCTCATTTGCTAGCAAAAAGTTTGGTCTTCATTTCTTTTCCAAAGTTCTAAAGCAAGAGAGCACAAAATATTTGAGAGAGAGAAGGAAGGGGGCTGCCGACCACTTGGAGAGGAGATTTAGTTCATACCTTCAAGCTTTATTACATTGGAAGGAAGAGGAGTGCATCCAAATCAAGGTTTAAAAGTTTTCTAAACTCAAAACCCTAGCTAGATTTATGTTTATCCATGTGGTTGTTTTAGAATAAATGATGAGTTTATGTTCTTAAACCTTATGGTAGTGATCTATATGTTAGATGATGTTTTATGGCTAGAAGTGTTCATTTTATGTGTTGATGAGCTTTGCTGGTAAAGGAAATCAAAAACAGCCCGAGAAACCCTAGAACTTCAGTCCACTTTGGACAACTACCATTTTCGAACCATAACTTATTTTTGAGATCCGTCATAGTCGTGAGTTAGATCTATGAGTTATCTAATGAACCCCACTAAAATCACTAAAAAATATTAAACGAGTCGATTGTAGCGCGATTTTTACCAAAACAGTTTTCTGTCGAAAAACCTTAAAATCCCCCTGGCCAGATTTTTTCGTGGCCTCTTTTGGTCAGTTAGAGAGCTTTAAAAATTCTGATCTTTTGTGATATGTTAATACATGAAGTTATATAGTTGTCCAAAAATAAGCACTTTTTCAACTTCGTGAGACGGAGTTATAACTCCGTTAAAGATTTTGCGATTTTTAAAAGAAACTGTTATAACTCGGAATCTATAGCTCAGAAAATTGTGAAATTTTTACAAGAGTTGTTGTTTGATGATATGAGGCTACTGTGTTAATTTCAGAATTTTTGGATAAAAGGATAATTTATAATAAATATGGTAGTTTCGAACAGAAATGACCTATTTAAAAATAGGAAATGAGCTTGGAAAATTACAAGAAAATTATTTTTTGACTATAATATTACTACCTCCGTTCCTAAAAGATTGTCGTTTAAGGTTTTGGCACATGGATTAAGAAAGTATCAATTACCAAGTAAAATTTGTTTGAAATTCCATCACTATCCCTTTATAGGAAGTTGAAAACTATTAATACAAGGAAGAGAATTTCTTGGGACAATGAGAGAAGGTAGGGGTAATATAGGAAAGTAAGTACTTTATTCTCCTTGAAAGTTGTAAACAACAAACTTTTTGAAACAAATTTTTTCTTCTAAAACGACAATCTTTTAGGAACGGAGGGAATATATATTAAAGTTTTCCAAAAGATATAAAAATAATAAGTTAAGTAAGTATTTTTAATGTCTACAAATGAGTTAAGAATAATAGAAGAAATTAAGTTATATTAAGTCATAAAATTTGTTAATAAAATTTATTGACTAATATCAATAAGATGATGTATTAAGACTATATAAAGGTAATTTGGTCATTTTTAATAAAATGTTATAAGAATGGCATGGTATGTTTGTTAGATGAATTAAATAGTAAGAGGTAAACAATTAAATTAATTTTTTATAAATGATTAATAATATTTGTAATTGATTAAAATATTATTAAATGATTAATAATATTAGAAAATGATTAAAATATTATTAAATGATTAATAATATTAGTAAGTGATTAAAATATTATTTGATTAATAATATTAAGAAGTGAATAAAATATTATTAAATGATTAATAATATTAGACGAGAGTTTAAGATGATTATTAAGTGATTGAAATATTATCAAATGATGATAATATTACTAATGGTTTAAGGTATTATCTAATTTTTAATTATGTGACTAAATGTTAGATAATTTATTATAAAAGTAGTGTTATGAATCAAGATGTGTTATAAAAATAGTAGTGTTATGAATCAAGATGTGTTATGTTAATTGAAAGATCAATCTTATTAATGATAGGTCTTTTCATAAGAGGTTAAATTAGATTGCTTAACTGTAATCATCGGAGCAGGCAAGTTTCCTAACTCAAACTTGAGTTATTATTTTTCAAGCATGTTAGTGGATTAATTATTGTCAATTATTCCACATCAATGATAATTATTGATATTCGCACTTAGTGCAAGTTTCTTATATTCAAACTTGTATCTATTTTGAAGATCTCTAAGTGGTTTAATTATTAAAAATTATTCCACATCGATATTATAATTGTTTATTGCACTTGTGCTTTTGAAAACTTGTTTCATTATTGAACTTTAAAAAAATTAAAGTTCTGTTATTCATAAACTGTTTAAGTCTAAGCTAGTTGTATCAGCTAGACCGAGCATGTTTAAATTTGTTAATTCAAATACGTTTTAAAATATGTTCCAAACAAGTTGTTGGTGCGGACTCTTACATTAAGACTGAGAAAAAAGAGCAAATTTTATTAAGGCAATATATCGAAGAACAAATATTTGCCCGTTTCCCAAGTCTTATGCATATTCACCAGGTATGAGAAACTGATCACCTTGAGTACCAAAACCTACTAAGCGATCCAGTTTAGTTACTGATAAACCTCTGTATTTGTTCACGGTCATTGTTGGCCACTCAGCATTATTGATTAAATCTTTCATTTATTGAAACTTGATTCTCGTTTTTTCACAAGCATTATATATTGTTGAAAATTCAGAAGATAAATTCTTTTTCAATCTTGTATTTAAACTTGTTGAGCGAAGTAGTTGCTTGCTCTTGCTATGTCATGATATTTATTTCAGTTAAGCCCAAGTGCTCAAAGAAGGACAAAGGCAAGGAAAAATTTCAAGAGTAGTTTAATATGCGTTTAACTATTTTGTCAACTTATGTAAACCTTGTGAGAAATTAAGGTGTATGTATTAAGTTAGGGTTGGTAGACCTTGGGAATGATGTAGAACCTTTTGTAATGAACAATTTATGTTTATATATTCCGCATTAGTTTATAGAATGTGTATGAAGATGATGGATCGTGAGCACCAAAGTAGAGGTTATGGAACCCGGATTTGGGGGTGTCACATATCTTACTTCTCTCTCGCTACTATGTTGGGTATTTTGTTTGTGATATGTTGGGTTACTTGAGAAGTCTTACTGTCTTAATAAGTTGGTAGTCTCTACTTATGTAATATGTTGTCTGTAATATGTTGGGTAATATGTTGGGTAGTCTCTGTATATGATTAAATAATATTGTTTTGGACATGGGTATTGTTTTTAACTATTAAAATTTGTTAACTTTACACTGTGAATTTTACATAATATGTTAGTTTTAGATAGCGAGTATTTTTTGGACAGTGGGTAGTGTTTAATTGCTAAAATATATTGTTTTGGACAGTGGGTACTAAATAATTATTTCTCAATCTTTTTGGAACTGAGACATACTTGCATGTGTTTTTTTAACTTGGGTGGTTACATTTTGGACATGAGATTAAGTCCAACATGCACTGATAATCATTATTGTGGACTATAAGATATATAACAATTTATCTACTTGATGTTTTGGACAATGAACAGTGGTTATTGTTTGTATAATTAATTAAAGAAACTGATACATCCACAACAGAAATGATATTTTCACATGAAAACCATCGCTATAGATTCTATTCCACCATCACTATACATCTATAGCGATACTTTTCATGTAGAAATATCAAAAAGTGTTGTGAAAATATGAATTTTCTTAATTAATTATAAAGTATAGACCAAAAGTAATACATTCAATGATTCAAACGTAAAAACAAAAGTAGGTAATATTTAGATGAATGGTTTGTTATTTGGATCAATTTTGTCTTAGATTTTTATTTGATTGTATTGTGCAGAAAGTAAAATGGCGGAAAGTTTGGGGGCCGATAGTTATGATATAACTAAAGACCCTAAAAGAAAAGCTAAATCGAATAATTTGGGTTGAAAATATGTATCTTGATGAGTTTGCTTGAACGATGTTTAAGGACTAATGTAGAGAGTCTAAACATTATTTTGGCTTGCTATATGGTGTTTTATTAGTTATTTGACTAGTAATATGTGACGGTTGGTTGCTACATTATTTTTTATGTGGTGTTTGTTGAATTCTTCATTTCTTCTACTAGTTTTAATATCAAGTGTTTTATTTTTGGGTTGGTATTGCTAAGTATTTATAAAATTGTGTTTTTAATGATATTCTATAGTGTTATGTTTTGGGTTTTAATGTATATGAAATTTTATTGCCAATATACTTGTTCAAATAAAATAAATAATATATAAATTGCACATTGTAAATGACTTGTTACCATACGGATGCCATGACGGTTTCCTTGTTGCCTATACGTCCTAGCAGTCAGTTACAGCCACGACTCGCAGTGACGCCGTGACAACTATGATTTAGAATGAGTTGAAAAATTATATACATCCCTACAAACCTTTAAACTTTTTAACCATTAGATAATAGATAACTAATAAAATTAAAATTTTCAGTATCAAAAACTGACTAGTGTAACATGCCAAGATTCAAGACTCTTAAGAGTTAAATAATAATATAGTTTCAACTTCCAAACACTACTACTCTGGCTTAAAATACATTTGACCAAGTATTATCATAATACATCTAAATATTGCTTACCCGAACTTTGAATGGAAAACGATGAGTCCGTACTTCTATGCCAGCAGTGACTCTAACATCAATGCCAAGACTGTCAACTCCAATTAAATTTGCTCCCTATAAAGAACTTGATTATATTAGGAATTCAAACTCATGACCATTGAGAAATAAAAAAATAACCGTAACACACACCTTAGCAACATATGGCCTACTTACACGCACAAATTACATGAGATATAAATAGCTCCACAATAATATAACTAAAAGTAAATAACTCATCAAGTGAAATTGTTAATAACTTAATACATAATCAAAGATAAATGTAGCTTAATACAGGACCATAGTTTTTAACGCCTGAAATTGCAATAACAGAAAAAATTCAAGTACAAACAAGAAAAGTAGAACAAAGGAGAATGCCTGGATCTCTGAGCAAAATGAAACCTCGACAGCAACAATTGAACAAAATCATACGTAATGTTGGAGAGAGACCACAAAAATATATAAGAACACAGACAAAAAAGTACAAGGAACTATTGTATTCTATATACAAATCAAATTAACTAGTAACAAATTTTTCGTTCATTTCTATTACTCTTATTCTTCAGCCTATATTTTTAAGTTAACAAGGACTCTAGTTTTATTTTATTTTTGGGAAATGATTTGTATTTCGACTAATTCGTGACGAATTTGAATTGCGACTATTGTGGACCTATAAGCGATAATACAGAATAATAATATGTGGGTCCCTTCTTTGTTCTTTCCTATTCCATGTATCCACGTACGTCAATATTTAATAGTCGACATAAATTTGTCATCATATATAGCAACGCTCTTTATTTTTTGGTGTCGACGCTATTACTGTGGACCAGTCTCTAATTATCAAAAAAAAATACTGAAGACCAATCTTGCATTACTGAAAGTACCTGTAACATCATGCAGATAGAGAGCGTGAAACTGACATATAAATAATGAAACTTTAAAGGTCAACGGCATTAAACAGTTACTACCTCAACATGAAGTCCCTTCTTTTTGCATAGAGCAGTAAGAGCAAATTTCGACCTGATCCCTTTCTCACTAAAGCGCTCAACAATTGCAGCTGTTGAGTGTACAAGAATATCAGCCTTGGCCTCTCTAAACTCACGCAAACTAATTGCTGACTGGAAAGAAACAAAAAAAAAATGTATGTATAAATTATGAACATTCAATTTTGTAAAACCAGAACACTCTTTCTTTAAATAGTAGTGTATGTTGAGAACATGAACCAAATCCTGTTAAACCAGATATTTCTAATATTTTTAAGAGAAAAGACATGTTCTAGTAAGATGCCCTCCAAAGACAGTATTTCTCCAACAATATAGAAATGGACCGGCTATAATTTTAGTTTCAGAATGATATTTAAGATTGAATACATGGTCAACACACATCAAAAACATTAAAAGAATTTTACTTTTTAAGTAGAGAGAATATTAATTGTGCAAAAAAAGTACTAAAAGCAAAGGAATAAAAAATACATATACTGCGGAACTTTCCTTCAATATATAGATATGACTGAACTTATCTACAAATTTTCAATTTAAAATAAAGGAAAAGCTCATTAGTTCAAAGAAAAAAAAAATATTACTTGTAGCTGATACAAAAATACATGATATATTAATTAGTAATGTGTGCTCACATGTCACTGTCCTATTCTTATAGACAACTGATACTCATTGTGTCAAAGTGTGTAATATTTGGCATTCATGTTTTTGAGTTTGTTCAAAAAATTTGAAGGCATTATTTTAACAAAGTCTCTTTGATCAAGACACAGTAATTTGACAATGGTGAGCAGGATATACATGCCTGAACACCATATACAGAGGTCAGCTCCATCCTCATAATCTCCAACCTGTAGATAGTCGATTCAGTGGGGTTTCCATCACCTTTGATGTTTAAGCCCAAAAGTTTGTCATCTACACAAATACTTGAGATGAGTGACATGCTTGTAGCACTGTAAAAATAAACCAGTTAACTTTTACTACTAGAGAAGGAATATCAATTAATAACAAATTTACTTATTTCTTATGGTTAAAGTAGGAGGCTCAGTGAATTAGTGAGTCCTAATCTAGAATGGCCATAAGGCCTAGAGTCACATCATACTTTATAATAAATGAAAGAGAGGAAGCAAAACAAAACCATCCGTAAAGGAAGCTCAACAACATTATAAAATTTGAGGTTATGAGACAACAAAGTAGCTACTATAGCTTGGTCCATAACCTACTCATGTAAAAGCTCATCTGAGCTCATTCATATAGAAAACATGAGCAAAAGACGGAAATTTTTTGAAGCTCCTCACTCTAAGAGAGTTAAACCCAAGCAGCATGCAGCTTAGCTCCGCTGGATGACAACCATGAGGTGTTACAAAACCAGTTGTTTTCTGAATTTCCTATTACAAATGTGACACTATAATGGCTATGAGACTTATGCTAATATATTCGGAATGGAAAAGGCAAACGTGTAGCTTCATATTCTGTAGGCTATCAAGTTCATTTATCAATCATAAACATATGGACTAAACAAGTTGTAAGGTTGTATAAATGGAGTGAAAAATACCAATAATTTGTTAGTCCATGAGGTACGCATTTCTACATAAATGCCACCATGTTTCTTAATTTCCGTAGAGCAAAACTAGAAGCTGCATTGGTGTATTGGCATTTCTACATAAATGCCACCATGCCACCATGTTTCTTAATTTATACTCCATCCAGCTAAGAGGACTTTTTGTGGGAGCTCAAACAAGCTAATACAAAGAAAAGAAGCAACAGATTGGACCCTTGGGTTTACTCGCTTTGCTCATGGCTAAACTAAGCCCTAAAAGGGAGGAGCTTTGTAGGTATATAAAATTGGAATTTGGAATATTGTAAGATGTGATGTATAAATTGACCATCTATTCAGACTAATGACAATAATGTGGTTGAATCCTTCAGAGAAAAACACTGCTCCAGCAGCAGTGGAATGTGAAAAGTAATCAGAAAAGACAAACAAGGGTCGTGACTAGGCTAGTTATAATCTCAACAGACAAAAAATATTAGTTCATCATAAACAGAAACTTTAAGCATTCACTAGAAAATTATTAACCTAAGATCAACTAAATGTAAGATCTCTCTTCTGGGTTTATCAACTTTATCTAGTGGTTTGCAAATATCTTTATAACTTGATTCACTGGACCATTTAGCTCTCCAAAAGGAAGAAATGAAAAGAACAAGAATAAGCTCCACTACATCACTTCAATAATCAATGCATCCCAGTACCTTCCCAATCTGAGTTGTAATCATCACTGTCTTCACCATTGAATAGTCTTCTTAAGTATAACTCTTCATCAATGAAAGTTGGCCTGAGCCATCCCACGATAGAAACACCATTTGATGGATGGTCCATATTTTTAGCATATTCCATACTAACAGCCTACAAAAATGCTGAACCCAATAAATTTCCATGACATTACAAGGATTTTGATGATTACAAATAAGAAAAAGAGTAATTCATGCGAGCCTCTACGGTTAGCCAGATAACTTATGTGACCAAAAGTACCATTATTTGGACACAGTCATTAAAAGTTCTGATGGTATTTTTTTAGTAATATCCTAATTAATCCAACAAGAAAATAAAATCATCATTTTGGCCAAATAATGAGAGGACTTCCATGCCCTTGCCATGAATAATAGATTATGTGTTCATAAACATCTACTACCGCTCAAATGCAATAGCAACAGAAAGACAAGTCTGGAATCTAGCCTTTTCGATGGAAAATCAATAATAACCACTAAACAAGCACTGAAGAGCAAACAATTGAAATGAATTACAACCTCCATCCAATTTTATGCGACCCTCTTTCTATACCGGGATACCAAAAAGAATATATCTATGTACACACCCAAAGTGTACATCCAAAGACACACCTAAAGGTAAAATAGTAGTAAATGAGGAGAAAGTGTTGTAGAGAGAGGAGAGAGAAATATTTTACTACTATTTTACCTTTGGGCATGTCTTTGGATGTACAATTTAGGTGTGTACATATATATATATATATATATATATATATATTCATCCAGAAATTAAGGCCCTATTCCACATATCAATGCGTTCTTTATTACGCTTATATTTGAAATTTAATTCTACCCATTCATAAATGCATTGTTTTAAGGGAGTAATGTAAAGTAAAATTAGGATCCTATTTCTAAATACTATGTCAATGAAGAGGGCTACTAATATTGGGGTGTAGCTAGTATCTACCAATATAACAATTGTCATTATATGATGTTTATTTCAACATTAAGAAAACAGCAAAATTTTTCTCAACTAGAATAATGTCAATCACCTAGAGTGTACGCTACCAAACTCGGAAGTCCTCACCTTTGTCAAGCACTTTGAGAAATAAATTGGATGAACCCAGCTGAAACCATCTGGCATTCCCCACTCAGTGGGTATATCAAACATTTCAGAATCCTCTGCCTGGTAGGAGGAAAAAGTGCATTTAGTTGAGGCAGAATCAAATTTACCAAAAAAAATTGGAACTCAAAATTTAGCAGTCAGGATGAGATGCGACCCTAACCTCAAAGTAATCGTCAATGAAGGGAATACCATCGCTGAAATCACTCTCTGAATTGCTAAATTCAGCAGCAGCAACCCTTCTGTTCGCAAAAAGTGGCGTATCCATCCCAATTAAAACATTCTGAAGGTATGCAATTTGTGAAGCATTAATACAGGATTGGTATAGGTATATAGAATCATTCAAATCCAATTACAGAAATTTGTACTCTTTGCATACAATACTGCACTGGTGTCAATACAAAAGTCTAATGTCCTAAAACCACATTGTACAACTAGTCTTCAGCTTAGCCATTCTTAAGCATTGGTTATTGTTGATCGATTTCGCAATCAATGAATACGTGCAAGTATACACGGTCAACAAGTAATAAAGTGAAAGTAGAGTATCGTTCCCACGAGGAATTATTTAATAAAAATTACCAAATACTAACTCTTAACCAAATCAATTTTATTTAAACAATTACAAATTGTGAATTTTCTAATTAAGAAAACTAAATTAAACAATTAAAAGAGATTAGTCTAAAAGAAAGCAAATAAACAAAACTAAGATTTGATTTAATTCAGGTAAATAAGGATTAAGACTCTAATATCCCCAATTATGAACTATAAATCAATTATCCAATTATCCCAATTATTATGTCTACTGAATTGTTAACAGGAACTCTCAAATGCCAAAAGCCCTTTTCCAAGTGATCAATTGCCTTCTATTTAATCCAGATTAATTTTGCTATATTCCTATGCAAAACAATTGAATTAAACTCAATTACAATCCCAATTCCTTATGTGTTACATGTGGCGAAAAAGATTTCCATTCTATTCACAAACTTAATTATTCAACATGTGCAAATAACTAAGTCACATGATATCATGCCCGATTCTAACCCTAGAATTCCTCTTCCAATTCCTTCTAGAGTAACAAAGTAATTACTAATCAAATAATTAAGCAATAAGCACAAGACAAGATAAACAACTCACTTTAACATAAATAATTAGAATATAATGAATAACTAATTCATAGCCATAAAAAGTTCAATTGAAATCTCAAAATAGTTAGTTCATAATTAATGAATTAAAACCAAGAATCCACAACCGAATAGACATCAAAAGATAAAAGTAAGATGAGAGAAGAGAATAGAATCATTGTCGACCAAATCGATGCTCCCTCTTGCTTTGCTCTTGATCTTCAATGGTCTCCAAGTTGCTTCAATCTCCAAAATTAATAAGAACTAGGGTTATTTTCTAATCTAAAGGAGTGTTTAATCTAGGCTAAGCTATGTAATCTCCCTTTATTTTATGCCTTACATCATGTATTTATAGGTTAGAAGTCCAATTTTTAGCTTAGGAACAAACTCAATCCTATTTGGAGTCAAAAAGGTGTCAAAATTAAGCCCAAAACGTCCAGCCGCACTAAACCCTTCCCCCCCCAGTTGCTGCAACGGCGCTTGAGTCTGCCCCTAGCACCCGGCAAGGCAAAGCATAGGCCAAAAATGGGCGCCCCGGCGCTGGCCCAAAATCCGACATTTTCTGCTCCGACGTCCTTTGGGAAAATGGCCATAACGTCTTCGTACGAACTCCGATTTCGATGATTCAAGATGTTCCGGAAAGAGGAGAAGTAGATCTACAACTTTCATTCTTTGAGGTTTCCGAAATAATGTCAGGAGCTATAGTCAAATTGGCCCTGAAGTGACTGCTGTGTAAATGACAAGCCGAAAACGCGAATCTAGCCACCCCAAACATCGATCCATGTAACTTTTGTCCCAAATCCTACAAAACAATATAAAACATGCTTAAATAGACACAAACACATAAAAACATCCTAAAAGACTTAAGAACAACAATAAATTAAGCCCGAATGTATCCAATTCATGGGTATAAAACTCACTCATCAAATACCCCCAAACTTAAATCTTTGCTTGTCCTCAAGCAAAAACACAAAAATGTTATGCAATGCAATGTAATGTAATGAAACTAATCTATATGCCTACGAATCCAAGAGTAATGACATAAACAAGTCTATTCAACCGGCCTTAGAGAAATCAAGTAAACATGATAATACATCATATTAAAACAAATCAGTAATTTCCCAATCAATCATCAAATCTTAGACTGTTATCACTGATATAGTGCGTGTGTGCTCCACAACAATGTTAACTGATATAAAATCAAATTTAAGACATAATAGATATCTTTGAAGGCATCATACAGTGCAAATTCACAAAATTCACGAACAAGCTATATCCAACTAAAGTCAAACATCCACCAAGTTCAAGAGTCCAATCTGGGATACTTATGCTTTACTTTTCATTACGGGGGCTTTTTGCTCTTTTCCCGTTTTTTTTTTTTTTTTTTTAACCATAACTGTGCGAATGTCTCATTCCATTAGGCTAACGATGTCACCCCTTAGCGAAGCTTTCGACCAACGACTCCTGGACCATATAAGACCTTAGGGCGCTTAGGTTTTAAGATACCCCTTGAGCATACTTACTCAAGTAACAAAGGCCCCAAACAAAACTAGTCACGGTAATTTTTTTTTTTTTTTTTTTTTTTTTTTATAGATGGTTGGTGAGTGCGTTTCGCTCCATCTCACGCTTGTGTTTATGGGGAGTGTTTCTCCTCAACCCACCACAAGACTCAACATGTTTTTTTTTTTTTTTTTAAGCTTATATACCCCAAAATTTCCCCCAAACTTAAGTTTTTATCAAAATTTAGCCATCTCCTACTATTCATGTCTTTTCATTCCTTCACACTAGTATTATACTTAAGAAATCCATTATGTATCAATTTAAACTTAATCGATTAACATAGTTGTTATTAACGTGCTAACCTTGATTATACCGATTTCAAACAGAAAAAGATTCAATTCATAACAAGAAATCACATCAAAGCACGAATATTCAATACTATACTTATCTACTTAACTCCGGTCTCATCATTGGCCAAAATAGACTTTTTTTACTATCTAACAAATGAAATCATGCAAATATAAACTAATCAAACAAACATAGTAAACTAACTACTATTTTTGCGATTTTTAAATTTTTTTTTTTTTAAAAAAAAAAAAAGAATGCAAAAACCAAATGTAAATAACCCGAAAACATAACGAACTACAATGTAAATAACTAACTATATGCAATACGACACTAAAATGCCCCCAAACTTAAACTAGACATTGTCCTCAATGGCTACTGATAGAAAAAAAAAATTAAAGCGGAGGACTTCCACGAAAATATAGCAATCTTCCTCCTTGCCTCGCTAAGTTTGGAGAATAAAGCTAAGCACATGGAACAAATTGGGCACCACACTTGAATTTGACTTGAATAACTTTGTAAAACCATGATAGAAGCAATTTTATTAAATCCTAAATAAATGCAAATTCAAAACTACTAATATAAAACTTAATAAAAACTAAAATAAAAATTAAACTTGGTTTGCCTCCCAATAAGCGCTTGTTTTATAGTCTCAAACTTGACTTCTTCAATTCTCTATCCAATTCCCCACGAAAGTTGAGGAACCCTCCATCCATCGGAAATAATATAGCTTTTGGTAGGTTCCCATTTGTAATAGCCATTGTATTAAAGTCACCTAGAATGCTTTCTTGAGATAAGATCACATTCAAGAACGTCCAACATCTAGTGGTTTCTCCATTAATGTCTGCGAATATATTACGGCATAGAGGCTTGCTCGACACAACAATTTCTTCTTCTATCTTCTCTAGCTCATCGCACCATGGTTTCAAGGTGTACTTGCTTTTACATCACGAGAGAGTATTGCCGCGACATGACTACTAATCGGACAAGGTTTTGCAAATCTAACCGGACTCTTGGAATGGTGGAGGAGAAGGCACTTGAGGCATAAATAACATTGGCTCATCATCATTGGTTCTCACAATTAGTTCTTCACCGACCTTTGTTGTCATTATCCCCACTTGTCTCTCTCTTTTCATCTCGTGGCTCATCCAATTTGTAGATTTGGCTCGGGCTCACCATCTGCCTCTAATCCATGTCATAGGGCCAGTGTATTGAGGATCGATTGTTCAACGATGTGCTATCTGTTCCACTTGATTTTCCAAATTCTTGATCAACGCCCTTGGCTTTGCAAATTCAAATTTACTTGATTCATTTTCTTGTCTTGTTCCTCATTCCTTTTTGAAGCTTTAATAAATTTTTCCAAGGCTTCCTCCCAATTTGAATGTTCTTCCTGTTGTAGTGGAGGTGGACACAAGAAATCCACCGTGGGTATGTTGGACTTGGAGCATAAAATTGATCTTAATTGTTACTCCATGAAAATCCGGGTGATACCCCAATCCGATGATAGTTGTTGGGATGTACATAATTATTGGGGTAATCACCACTATAATCTTTATCTTAAACTCGAACCGATGGTGCATTGATGACTCATATGATTTCCAAAGCACAATAATCACAAGTAACCACCATACTTTGGCGACATTTGAGCTTCAAAAGCTTCAAACATCCTCGAAAGTGTCTCAATCTGTCTTTGACAATGCGAAAAAGTTTCTCGAGTCTTTCAATCTCCGCCCCTTGGTTGAGTCATGTTAGGTATGGCCATTGATACACAAAGCCATCCATGGTACTTGAAAAAAGAGAAATATAGAAAGAGAATTAAAATAAAATAAAAATGTTTAAATTAAGACTAATTTGATTGAAATTAATATTGGTAAATAATTATTAAATTAATTCCCGTGCATGCCTAAAAAACTTGTTGATCGATTTCATGAATCAATGAATACGTGCAAGTATACACTCAACAAGTAATAAAGTGAAAGTAGAGTATCGTTCCCACGAGGAATTATTTAATAAAATTACCAAATACTAACTCTTAACCAAATCAATTTTATTTAAACAATTACAAATTGTGAATTTTCTAATTAAGAAAACTAAATTAAACAATTAAAAGAGATTAGTCTAAAAGAAAGCAAATAAACAAAACTAAGATTTGATTTAATTCGTAAATAAGGATTAAGACTCCAATATCCCCAATTATGAACTATAAATCAATTATCCAATTATCCCAATTATTATGTCTCTTCGAATTGTTAACAGAACTCTCAAATGCCAAAAGCCCTTTTCCAAGTGATCAATTGCCTTCTATTTAATCCAGATTAATTTTGCTATATTCCTATGCAAAACAATTGAATTAAACTCGTTACAATCCCAATTCCTTATGTGTTACATGTGGCGAAAAGATATTTCCATTCTATTCACAAACCTAATTATTCACTGTGCAAATAACTAAGTCACATGATATCATGCCCAGTTCTAACCCTAGAATTCCTCTTCCAATTCCTTCTAGAGTAACAAAGTAATTACTAATCAAATAATTAAGCAATAAGCACAAGATAAGATAAACAACTCACTTTAACATAAATAATTAGAATATAATGAATAACTAATTCATAGCCATAAAAAGTTCAATTGAAATCTCAAAAATAGTTAGTTCATAATTAATGAATTAAAACCAAGAATCCACAAATTGAATAGACATCAAAAGATAAAAGTAAGATGAGAGAAGAGAATAGAATCATTGTCAAAGAATCTGATGCTCCCTCTTGCTCTTGCTCTTGATCTTCAATGGTCTCCAAGTTGCTTCAATCTCCAAAACTAATAAGAACTAGGGTTATTTTCTAATCTAAAGGAGTGTTTAATCTAGGCTAAGCTATGTAATCTCCCTTTATTTTATGCCTTACATCATGTATTTATAGGTTAGAAGTCCAATTTTTAGCTTAGGAACAAACCCAATCCTATTTGGAGTCAAAAGGTGTCAAAATTACCCAAACGCGCCAGTCGAGCCGCACCAAACCCTTCCCCAGCGCCCAAATAATGGGCAACAACTGTGAGTTCGCCCCCTAGCGCCCGACGCCGGCATAGGCCAAAATGGGCGCCCGGCATTGGCCCAAAATCCGACATTTTCTGCTCCGACGTCCTTTGGGAAAATGGCCATAACTTCTTCGTACGAACTCCGATTTCGATGATTCAAGATGTTCCGGAAAGAGGAGAAGTAGATCTACAACTTTCATTCTTTGAGGTTTCCGAAATAATGTCAGGAGCTATAGTCAAATTGGCCCTGAAGTGACTGTTGTGTAAATGACAAGCCGAAAACGCGAATCTAGCCACCCCAAACATCGATCCATGTAACTTTTGTCCCAATTCCTATAAAATAACATAAAACATGCATGAATAGACACAAACACATAAAAACATCCTAAAAGACTTAAGAACAACAATAAATTAAGCCCGAATGTATCCAATTCATGGGTATAAAACTCACTCATCAGTTATACTGATATCTAGCCATCACTTGCAACATAAATAGTCAGATAATAAAATCTACTGAACAGTATAACACAAAAACATTGCTTTCAACCCGTTAGAAGTTTAAATAAAAACAGTGAATGCCATAATCATGAGTCGATGAGGTTGATTATAATAGTGTAGCAATATAACCTGAATCTATTTCATTGTACAATTGTTCATTGTACTGTCCCATTTTCTTCATTTGGACAGATGCTACATTGTCCTTCATAACATTTTTTTGGGATAATCTTCAAACGTAAAGTGTAGCTTTCACTTTTGGGTTGTCCCAAAGCGTCTTTTCAAAAACTAAGCTCCCACAGTTTATGATATTCGAACCAAGCTGAACCACACATTCTTATGCGTCTTATACTTCATGTACGTTGATCATAAATTTTGTAAAACAATTTTTTCTACTTTAACTTTGAAATGGGGCCTCTTCTTTTTGGAACAGAGAATGTGAAAAGTAGAAAATCTATAGTATTAAATATGTATCTAGTTAGACAATGAGCACAAAGTCACAAAGTAAAAGGCTAAAAAATGAACAGGCAAAAATTTATTATATTGTTTTAATCAGCATCCCAAAATCTGGCATTTTTCCCACATAAACTAGAATCAATTTTAAGATTTAAATTAAGATCTTAAAAATACTTTGTTTTTCGGGTCAATGTCACATTCCCAATTAGAGTTGCAAACGAACCGAACTGCTCAAAACCTGGTTCGGTTCTTGCCTCGAGTTAATGCGCCTAATCGAGTCGAGTTTGTACAAGGTGTTCTATTCGTTTGTTCGGTTCGCCTGTGAGTAAGTTCGAGTTCGGGTTCAGTTCGAGTTCGATGGAGGTTCGAGGTGTTCGATTTCTTATATATATATATATATATATATATATATATATATGTTCACTTTAAATTGTTTCGAAAATTCTACATATAAATAATTGGTTTTGGTTATTTCATATTAAATTCTAATGTTTGTTAATGGTTAAATTTGTAGTAATTTTCTTTTTTTATTACTTAAACATCTTTTTGTGTTTTTAATAATTGATTATAAGTAAATATTTTTATTAAATAATTGTGTACTTCTTTCACCTCTAAATTTTAATCAAAATAATTTTAGTATTTTCATAAGAATTTTAACAATGATTGTTGAATTATTACAATTTACATCCCTAATAATTTAATAGATTGTAAGTTATAACCCATGTCATAAAGCACATAAATAAAGTCACTAATCATCATGCAATGACAATTTGATATTAATTAAAAAAAAATGATACAATACAGTTCCTTATATTTACACGAGTTATTAAAACTGTCAAATCCAAATAGATAATAGAGAAATCAAGTCATCAAAGTATCGAAATTTCACTAATAGAGTGATAGTCATTGTACAATTAGTCAATTACTATTGTATATTAACATCAACTATCAATTATATAATTAAAAGTGTAAACTAAACTTTACCAATTTTTGAATTTTTTTAGTGTTACAGTCTTACAGACTTGCGATGTATATGTGAGACAACGAGAAAGTGATTAACTAACTTTGATTTATCATTTACGCAATTAAGTAATCATATTTAGTGTAAAAACTAAAAAGTTGTTGAGAAAAGTCCAATTAAACAATATGTCATAGACTCACAGTACCGTCTGCATGAAATTAAAATAAGTTATTAATTTAAATTAGAATAAGTAATTTTAAAAAAAAAAAATTAAACAAAGTCTAAATAGCTTTGCCCCTTTTATCTTAGAATCGTAGTTAATTTATTTAGTTTTAAACAATATAATTATGAAAATTATAATCTTTTTATAAAGTAATTCTCAAGATTTATTGTATTTAAAAGTTAATTATCACATCTCTTTTGAATTAAAAATATTTCCTATCGACTTTGAAAATTCATACTTCTTGATCAATTGATCTTATTACTTATATTTCGTAATCGGATAAAATATTTGGTACTAATACATTTAAAGGTTAACAATATTAGTCTATAAGTCTATTAGATATTAAATTAATCTAAATCAACTAAATTGACATTATTTTAAATCTTAAAATTTTATAATTTCATTATAAAAAAATCTTAAATAAGATCTTTTATGAAATAGATAAAATATTATTCATTTATTTTAGACTAATTATATAATAAATTATAATATTGACCACTAGTCCTCTACTACTAATATAATATTATATATATATATATGATAATATGATATATATTATATATTTATATCCTATTCCTAAATAATTTAAAATAACAAAACTAATACAAAATAACAAAATAAAAATAACAAAACTAATATTAGTTGTTAACTTTTAAGTTCTAAGTTCTAACTTCAAACATTTCAGTAATCATTTTTGGGATAAATGATGATGATAATATTTGGTCTACTTTTTGATTGAATTACTTAGTTAGAGAAGATATTTTTGGTATTTATTTAACTGTTTTTAATTTGCTTCTGAGTTCTCAATTTTCTCCATTCAGTGCATTAGTAAATGTTCGCGAACTTGATTTGTCCGATTATGTTCGCGAACAACTCAATCATGTTCGCGAACTCGATCATGTTCGTGAACAGTTCGCGAACACCAATCGAACCGCACTCGTACATAACTTTTAGTTCGATAGAGTTATTCGAACCTGTTCGAGTTCGAGTATAAGTACTCGAGTTCGGTTCGAGTTCGAGAATGTTTGGTTTGGTTCAGATGATTTGCAGCTCTATTCCCAATTTCTTGCAAGGGTACACAGTACATGTGGCTTTTGAGCTATGTGATAGTACCTATATCAAATGGGGAAAGGCGATAAGGAATACAGTACTCACCACAGGATTACTTGCTCCATGATCTTGCAAGATATTCTCATCATCAGAAATTTCAAAAAACATGTCTGAGGAAAAAATACAACAATTACAAACAAATAGTAACCAAAGTTGTAATAACAGATATTGTGCTGAATAATATAATACAGAAGAAGTCAAACCTCCATACTCATCGATAATGTATTGAAATTGCGCCCAAGAAATATGTTCATGTGGTTCACAGTGTACCGTACCGGGGAATAACAACAAGGCACTGCTGTTAGCCTAATACAAACAAAATGTAAGACCACGTATGCCATACAAAGAAAAGGACTGAATACCCAACTAACCAAACTTAAGTAATTATTTTACGATGCTGCAAGGCAACATGACTCTTCTTTAAAGCTCTAGATCAACTATATTAGAAAAATAATTAAGTTAAAAACGTTAGTTACATAATTAAAAAATAAATATATAAATAAAACAATGGCAGGCCAAAATGAAAGAGGGGAGGTGTGCACCTCAACAGCTGTCTTTGTTATTTCAGCAGAGGTGAGCTTAGTCTTACGAGACCTTTTGCGATCTTTCAGTTCTTCAAGTGGGTGATACCCATGATTACCCACGTAATTAGATGAATCGGGAACTGAATCCGAGTAATCTGAAGCAACTGAAATTTTCGGAAGGCAGATATCACGTCCTAAGTGCAACCAGCTGTATTGTGTAGCTCCTAAAAAAGGATTCATACACCTTAAACTGGACCAAAGAGATGAAGAAATATTTTTATGAGAATGAAACATTATTAAAAAATTGTAACGACATTGAAGAACTTGGATTGTTACATAAACCAACAAAGAAAAAAGAAACAGAAAGACCTGAACTTCATATGTGCATACTACATCCTCACTATATTATTAACCCCAACCTCCACTCCCCCTTCTTCTCTCCCGTCATGCATATCAGATACTCCCTCCGCTCCACAAAAAGGTTCCCATTTGCAAAATTCCATTATCAAGCCATCATAATTAAGCTAAATACTATATAAATTTAAGGCTAACCATGGAAAAAAAATATGTATCCTTAAAATTTGTAAATTATTTAAATGTTACTCTTTTT
Organism: Panax ginseng; assembly: GCA_020205605.1. Taxonomy (NCBI): domain Eukaryota; kingdom Viridiplantae; phylum Streptophyta; class Magnoliopsida; order Apiales; family Araliaceae; genus Panax; species Panax ginseng. Next base: position 82,210,895 of record CM035139.1, on the reverse strand, counting down.
GCGGACAAAGTGAGTATATTTTAAATTATCTTGCTTTGGAAATAAATATCCAAAACAAACTAATACTTACATTATAAAACAGCTACAAAATACCCTCCTAGACTTAGAGCATGAAGCTTTCTATCTGCCTTTGCAGGAGGAATATAAAGAAAAGAAAGTAATGGATAGAAACGTTACAGCCATAAATTTATTAACTCTTAGCAAATTATTTCTTTTTCACTGAGAGGACTTCGTGATAGAGAAAAAGGGAAAATAGTCGGCAGTCTCGTACATAGTTGCTCAAAATTTAAAAGGATACAACTATGAATGCATAAAGTACAACCTGCAAAGCAACACTGCTGACCATTCTTTTCTCTTTCATTCTGTTCGCAGCATCAAGAAATGTTGGAGAAGAAAATATCTTTAAAAGGGATAAAAGAAGAATACAAACACCATTTAATAAAGAGAAAGAAAAAAAAGAAGAAAAACAGACGAGCAACCAAATTATGAAATTCAAACAAGTTTGCCAATAAACAATTTATTTCTCAGTATAGATACCTAGTGCCTGAATAATCAGAAATTCTATGAACCTCAGAAGGAGGTCTGATCCAACTGCAAGTGATATCATATGAGGTAGAGCAACCAATGCCTTCTGCATGACAAAAAAGGCAGTGGGAAGTGCCTGAAAAGGAGAATGTATGAACAGTAAAGCATTAATTTGAAGACCACATAGACTCACCAGCTACCAATAGAAGCATTTCAAGTCCTAGAATCTTCCTAGCCCACATAAACTCACCAATAGAAGCAATTCAAATCCAAACATGCAAAAAATTATCACTATTCCAAGTTTCCTATAGTTGTCTTACTCCAAAGTCCAATAATTTGTCCCGAAAACTAAAAACAAAATAAAAAGATTCAGAGAAAAACAGATTCTATACATTTGAAAATTACATATCTAGTCAGATGCTTAGAAGAAACTGGAAGGGAAAAAAATGTTGCTGCTGTATATGACTAGTGGAAGACGGAGGAATTTAAAATTCTCAATCGACTTAGCCTAAAACATCAAGAATTGTTCAATACTTGATCCTCTTTCGCTCTCCTCTCTTTCTATAACAGCAACAGTTAACAATTCCGGTCAAAGATGCAATCAATATTACCAAAACTACAAAAATTGAACATTTGCTAAGGAATTACAAATTCAGTGACTAAAACACACATGATGGAAGTAAAGGTGGTTGAGTTTTGCTATATCTTACCATAAAACATTGTGATTTTTGTTGCGACCAGAGACAAATGGAAAACTATGTAAATAATACAGATAAATGGGTAAATGTGACTTTTTTGTCACATGATATATCATTTCAGCACTTTACTTTATGTATTTTAAATATATATATATATATATATATATATATATATATATATATTCATCTTCAAATTAAATAAAGTATAAAGATAAAATGATAGTGAGTTTCTAACACAGAGATCAAAATGAATTTTTTTCCCCCTAAAAATTTGCAAGTGAGTATTGTGATATAGGTGATCTAAAAAAAACACAACTTAAATTAAGATTTATTCTATGCTCCAAGAAACATACTTTCTTTCTAATCAAAAGTTTTTCCATAATGGGTCTCTTCAAAATCATAAGGGTACCACAAGAACTGCATAATACAAATGGTTCAAAAAGAATATAAGGTGAAATTAATACACGATCAGAAAAATAAATTTTTTTAAAAAATAAACAAAAAAGACATAGGACAAAAGGGTGTAGCTACCTAGGGAAATTGATGGAGCTGCTACTGCAATCACCATAGACAGAGAAAGTCAAGCTGATGATCGACTGTGAGAGAAGGGCAGAAGCCGCATACTGTAGTTTGTTTGTTTTTTTCAGATTAGTCCATCAAAATCTCAGTTGTTAGTGGGGTCAAGAGAGAGGGAGATATTGCTGGTATTATCCCAGTGTGTGCAGTAAAGTGTCTTTTTACTCCCGGAGGAGGCGGCCCATTTGTAGGTGTTGCATTCAAAGGGCACGTGATTTGCGAGGTTGGGTCATTTAAATAGGGACAAGTATTGAAAATGTTGAGTTACATTAATTAATGTTCAGTCCTCCTGCCATAGATTGCTACAATTTTCAACCAATATGGTAATATATGTACTTATAGAATAAATAGAAATTAATAATATTTATTTTAATTTATTTTATCTTTATTACGTATATATTTTTATATTAGTCCTAATTTAATTTTGTCAATTTTTTTTGACATATGTATCATTTTTTTATTAATATTTTTGTGATTAATGGAATTGAATATAAATTTAATACTCTTTTTTTAAAATATTTAATCTTTGTCCCTAAAATAATGATCAAAATATAATTTACATATATTAATAAAAATCTAAAATATAGAAAAAAAAATAAATAAATTTATCTCTAATAGTTCCACAAAATTATATAAAATAATGAGTATTTTTATACTAAATAATATATTTATTCTCCACTTTATATACTTCATCACATTTTTTTGGTGACAAAAAAAAAGATATACTTTTAGTTATTTTTTTTTGAGATGAGGGAATATTGAAAAGATAATCGAGAAATTAGTATCAAAAATTTTAAATAGTGATATATGCACATTTTAAATTGAGTGTTGCACACTTTTTTATATCAAAAGACTATATTACCCCTAACTAATGAAAAGTAAATTAACATATTTACCATTTGTTGATTTTAATTGAAAGTTTTTTTAAAAACAAGTCTAAATAATTTTATATTTTCTTTGAACTTTAAATTTTAAAAAAATTATTTCAAGTAAAAATAAAATCTTTTGAATTAAATAGATCACCAATAAATTATATTATGGGTACTTTAATTAAAAAAAAGAAGCTAAATAAATTACATACATGATTTTAGAGCACGAATGTTTACCCTTATAAATCTTTTTTATTTTTTCTAATATTTTTTGTGTTCATATCTTTTTTTCAAAATTTTAATAAATTATATTATAAAATATCTCAAATAAAAAAAGAATGTTATTAAGTAAATTGTAAGAAGATGTGACGCCCCCAAAATATGTATACATCACCCATCTTGAGTCGCCAAATACATGGTACATAATACAAATATAAACTTAAATATACAACATGAGCTGTGAGTTTTAATACAAATATTGTCTTCTAGACAATATTCAAACTCAAAATAAGTCCTCAATACATTTATTATCATACTATTTCACGTAATAGTGAGGACTACTAATGCGAACATCCGGTCTGCCTACATCTCCCCCCGACTAGTCCCAAATTATATTTCTCATTTCAAGAAGAAACAATGAAAGCAAAATGGTGAGCTCAACTAGCCCAGTAAGAAATATTATGACTAAGATAATGCAGAATAAATTATCGTTAGCCTTCAACAGTGTTAAACTGATAAAATACAATAGACATTGAGTTTAACTGCAGCAGAACAAACAATTCATTAGAAGAGTCATGTAGAGCATGATATCTACTATCTTCTATGATTTAAAAAGTTTATCAACAATTTTATCGCTGAGACTCAGCTTAATAAATAATCTACATCATCCCTGCACTACGACCAAGGATATTCATTAGTATCACGACCACAAATTATTCATGCACTACGGGCTAAAGATATTCGTGTTTTCATCAATGATCATGATCATGCCAACAATTGTCCATCAATGCACTACGGGCCAAAGAGGACTTTTACCACATCATTTGTAACATTACGGTCATGATTATACCGAATAATCCTTGGTCATAATCATACCAAGTCCATCTATGCACTACAGGTCACAGATGACTTTCAACATAATATAAGCATGAGAATAATGACAATGATATAAGAATTCAATTAAAAGAAAGCAAAGGATAAATTTTTAAATATTTATAATTTAATTTATCCAGAATTTAATAATGTCCAAATTGTCAACATGATACTGCTTTATGGAGTAAAATTCAAAAATAATATTGTACCAAAAATGATTTGAACCGAAAGCAAAATAATTTTTATCATGAATAGTACCCCGAGTGAATAGTACTCGAATGAATAATACTTCGTGAATAGTAACCCGTGAATAGTACTCCGGCATGAAAAAGTTAAAACTTATCAAGAATGCTCAGAATAATATTTTCATGAAAAGATACTGGATGAAACGCAAATTTTAAGGATATTCTACTAATTTCATGGAGTATAGAAGCCAAAACTTTAACCAAATAAGTATAGAATTGAATCAAAGCGAAATAATATTACTTACATACTACAGAGTATGGAAGAAAATATTATTTCAAGCGAATATTGAACAAAAATAACATCTCTTACCTTGAAAAGATGAGTATTCCAACCGGTATAGCGGGGATATTCTTGAAGAAAACTTTCACTGTTTTCTACGCTCAAAACTTCTTAAACTCTAAAGAAATACGTTCAATATTATAGAAGAAGAATTCTCTGATTTTGGTGTGATTTTCAATTCTAACTAAGCATCCTATTTATAGAAGAATGGAAGGAGTACTTTTTGAAATTCTCACGGACTGCACAGGAATTCGGACAAATTCAATTCACGGGAGCCGAATCAAAAATTTGACATGATTTTACTGTGCACTACATAGTAAAATATTATGCAAATAAAATATAATATATTCTATTTTTTTTATAAAAAAACAAAACTTATTATAATATATATATATATATAATAAATATATATAAAATAATAAAAATAAAGTAACTCCCTCCATCATACGTTTCCTATCTCCCCCACCCCCACCCCCACCCCCACCCCCACCCCCATTCTGACATTTCATTTTTGATAACTTGTGGGCCCCACCTTTATATATAATAATAATAATAATAATAATAATAATAATAATAATAATAATAATAATAATAATAATAATAATAATAATAATAATAATAATAACCTAACTCTCTCCTTCCCAGGAAACCTTCATCCCCTCTCGTGACCCTTTCATAATTCACATGTGGGCCCCACATGTGGCCCCCACCTTTATTATTCTGAATAACTTTCAACTGATTATTTAAAAAAATGGGTAATTGAGAGTCCATATAATAAGCAAAATTTACACAAATACTTCATAAAAATCGCTTAACATTTTTAACAACATTAATCATCATTATTATAATTCGCAATATTTAACAACCAGATCGTTCCCAGGAAAAAGGGTGCTTTCCAATAAGGATTTCTCCCTATTGGCGCACAATTAGGTGACTAAACCTCTCATCGACAAAACTTTATAGACATCGTCAATATTGCAAATAATAATATGAATAATTGTATCGTCTCAATTATTAATTTAATAATATAAAAATATAGACAATAATTGAATCAAATAACGTGAGTTACTATGCAGCAATTACTGTAGCAATAATTGAACAAAATTGAGTGACTTCTCACGTAAGCATCAATAATCAATACTGTGTGCTACTATGCAACCACACATATTACTGTACTTTTAACACTGGGTATTTCAACAGTTAACGGTAAAACTTTCGCCGTTATTTTTATAAAAAGATATTTTTGTCGTTTTCTCATCCGACAATAATTCTGTTGTGGGGTCCACCAATGATTGTGCCATTGTACGAATATTCCCTGTTAAAACGAATATAAGTATACTAGGAATATAAGTATTCCTTTAAAATATTTCATACTTTTGCTGAGGGGTAAAATCGACCATGAACTCATACTAGGTTAAATGACTCTCGCCATAAACCTTTATTACACTAAGAAGTTTATAATCACAAAGAAGGTAAACTACCTCTTCCATACGTAGGTGATCAACTTATCGTATCACCCCATTTCGTGGGTATATTCACCTCGGACTTAATCATTAGATTACGCACTAAAGCAATTTGTCTTAAGATAGCTCATCAAAGAAAGCTCGATTTTATTTAATCATGACATACCATTCGTCTTAGCTAAATCAAGTAGCTTAGACCACACCAATAAATTAGACATCAACTTGAATCATTCGTCTAGTCAACTCGCTTGACATCGACTACTATAAATTATTTCACAATACAGCAAAACATTCCATGACGTTATGATACCGCACTTTTCACAGTATGTTGAGGACTTCGTCAGTTTATGACTTCGTCATTATACATCATACCATAGCGGGTTCTTGATCCTAAGATCACTTCCAACACTAGGTTCAGTTGCATTAATAACTCCATCCTTTTACCATCTTTGCATCAAATGCACTGATAATATTAAATTCATTTTGATATTTTAAATCAATTTTTGTCTAGCCGAATCAACTAGCATAGACATACCAAGAATAGTTCTTTTAAAATCCATTGGTTCCAAAAATTGAACCAATTCTTAAATTTTTAAAACGCGCACATATAAGCACGATTTCTTGAAACTTCGAAATCTAACATAGCTAGATGACTTGGAATATCCTATTCTCCATCTTCCTTCATTGTCTTACTTGCGACAATAGTTAATTTTCTCTAGCACCTTCAATGCTAAGTCTACTGAAAATACTTACTTTCAGTCTAAACATTCTTATACCTTAGTATAGTTCATCAACTTACCACACTTAATGTGTTTAGGAACTTTCCACAACCATATGTGTTTAAGAACTTATCTTTGCAATACGTAGTCCAAGAACAAATCAAGGACTATCCATATGTTTAGGGCTCAAAAACATAGCATATAACTATGAGTCACAAACTTTTCATAAGTATGGGTTTTAAGAACCCGCACCTATCTTATCATTCTCTACCCATCAAGTATACACATGAGAAAAGATTCACCTTCTCGTCATATACATATTGATAGCACGACATACTATTCCAATGATTATCACTGTAATAACTAAGTAATCACAAACCCTCTCCCATTCGAAGGTTCGTATTACTCAGCTATCACATGAGTCCTCAATCGAAATCTTACAACTTTTAACTTTCTCTTTACTTAATACGAATTTTCTTTAATTCATATGCTATCCTTTATAACTCAATCTGAGTTCTTCTTCCCGTACTACTTCGTAGTACCATTCATTCATAACATTAGCTATAAATCATCCATCGTTTAATAGATCATCTGTTACTACAATTTACTATGATCACGTGGTGATCTTCTTATCCTTCTCTCTACGATTATAGTCTTAGGTACTCATTCCTAAGATTTATAACCTATCAGCTTTGATACCAACCTATAACGCCCCGAAATTTGATCTATCTTCACAGCCGGATTCCGTGCGTCACTAGTACATCATTCATACAAACATACATCATTATATACTGAAATATAATAACATACATTCTAAATTCCAGGTTCTAAAACCTTATAACCTTTCTCATTACAAATAATGATAATTACATTATTCTTTTCATCTTACAAGAGTGACTTTTATCCGCCACCAAGGATATATAACAGTTCATTAAACTAATCTATAGTTTAATTTTCTTCTTTCTATATTACAAGTCTTCACTTGATCTTCTCGCTCATTCACATTCTGAATGACACTTCATCTGGATACCGTTAGCTTGATCTTTACGGGATCCTTAAGTTCTTCTAACATTGTTCGCTGAAAATGTTTTTCATTTAAAGCAAGTGTGAGCATTCAATTGCCCAACAAGTCATAGCAGTTGAACATACAACTTCAAGAGTTTAACATTCCTTTGGAACTTCGATAACCGAACAAAGGTTATGAAGCAGCTCGAACAATAGGAATAATCTCGATTCCTATCATTTTAAAACATTAGTCACATTCACTTTGAAATATTTTCATTCTCTACTCTCTTTCATACACATTCTGTCTGGCTAGAATCAATAGCACAGACTTAACAATAACGGTTCATGTATAAACAGAACATGCTTATATTGAACAGCTCAATCACAAAACAGTTCATATCATAGAAACACCGAAGTGTTCACATTATGGCACAAGGCCTCATACATTCTATCACCTTGCACAAATATCACACATTTGCATATAGACAGAACTTCTCAAGTTCAACATCTGAGAAGTTTTAGAAACTAGTATTCATTTAAAATATGAATGAAGTTAGGAAACTTGCCTTACGCACAACTACAGCTTACGTTGAACTGCTCATTCCAATCCCTATAACACATAAGGAAAATAACGCATACACCAATTAGTCATATATATTTGACTTATGCATTGGTTTATTTAACTTTACTTCTTAGGGTTCGCGTTCTTTCAACCTAAGTTTACGCGACAAATTCCTTTACCGTTCTACGGCTTCATGACATACGGAGATGTCTTACTTAAAACGTTCATCATCTTTGATGATTCATATTCTTATCTTCTTCTTATAACTTCTCTAGGACTCAGCACACATCGCTTCTCTGCTAGTAGTCCATATGGTACTCTAAGTGGTTTCCCACAAACAACCAACAAACAAGTTCCCGTCTCATTTACACTGTCATCACAGTGAGTTAGATCGGTTGCCAGTTTCGTATATATCTTCGCTCTACGAAGGAATTGTTTAGCCCATCTCCCATATGTCAACCATCAAAGGTTACGATTGTACCACAACCTAAACTTATCGTAACTTATCCGAACCGTTAAAGTTAATGTTCGTTAAATCAATTTCTTATTCCTTACTACGACTCTCGCAACTAAATGCCATACCTTAGGATTCATTCTTATACGACTCACCTTCACTTTCATTACTCTTATTACCGTTCATTACAGCTTTCTCGATAATTCACGTCTTACTTACTACCTTTGTCAATGTCTAGGTCATACAACCAGGGTATACTTAGAACGTTCGTTCGACACGAATACGATTCACGAGGATCGTTTACGTATTCAACGTTCACGTTGCTCGTCTCTTAATCTCTCATTCAACCTTTACTCAAGGTTTTAATCGCTTTCGATCGTTATTCATCCCATGAACCCCATGTCCATTATTCTTTCTTAATGTCGAAGCCATACAGATCATTGTATGCTAAGACCGATCGTTCATCGCAACAACGTTGTGTTCACAGCGTCTATACGCTTTATATTCATCTCACATTACCATGACATAACATCAAAATTTTATTCATTACCCTCGTCACTCAACGTCTAAGGAATCACAATCATAGCAATCCCCCACGTTCGTTTATCGCGACTACAGTCCCCGGATCTTGGTTCCGTAACCCGTAATTACATTCTTTTAATCTCGTTTAATTTTTTCATTCGACCTTCACCAAAGGTTTAATACACTTGATTAAGTGTTACATTAGTTGAACATCATGTTCTTATTTCTTTCTTGCACATCCCCCAGAAATTGAGCAGTTAAAATCTCATTTCTGGCATTGCTCAGACTGACTGGCCATTCTTGCATTTCACTCTCTTCACTAAGACTTCATACCGCGGTGTGAGTTAACAGTGCTTGGCTCTCTGGTCTGGCATTGCAGCGCCACCTTACAAGGCATGGCTTGAGCCGCGGCGCCAAGCCCTTCTTCTCAAAAATTTTTCTAAGTGTTAACTTCATTTTGAGACGCTTACTTTCCGATCTCATAACTTCTTCGTTATAACTCGGAACGAGGTCGTTCCAAAGCCATTTTCTTCCTTATCTTACGTACTTCGATTATGCATGGACATAACTTTATTCTGAATCCATTAACATGCCATTTAATTGGCTTAATCTTCGCTCTTCGTTCGTTTTACGTTATTAACGTTCTTCATTCGTTCGTCCGTAATTCGGTCATCCGAACTCGGAACTCGCTCGTTCTTGAGTCCACGACTCACGTTTTCTATGTTCTCTTACATTTTTATGAAACCCTACACGTTCGAGTTCATTTACTAACTTTCTAATTCTCGTTCGTCTTTTACAAAATTTTTGCCATAACTTTGTTATAGCTCCGTTTTAATCCGTTCTTCATGAACGTTTCTACCTTTCCTAACCAAGCAATAAGCATCTAACTTATACGCGATGGTTTTAAACTTGTCCATCAACAACAATTATACTACGATGGTTTTAAATTTATCCATCAACAACGTTCTTCGTGTTCTTCGCGTGTTCTTCGTTCATTCTTCATTTTAATCAATATTTTGGATTATGATTTTACTTTTTCTTGGAATTTGATGTTATAGAACATCATTCCTTACTTATTTGACCTACTCATTCATAAGATTCATTCGGATCGCTCAAAATCCTGACGAATCTTATACTTCCTTAAGAAATTTATAAACTAAATTTCTAAATCTTATTTCTTCATTTTCTCATGAATTCAACCATATGAATTCATTCTTAACATTATCTACTTCTTATCTTCATTAATTTATGTATTTGAACATAATAAACTTAAAGAAAAATTAGAAGAACTAGGGTTCAGGTTACCGTTCTTCCTTAATCTCGTTCCGTCGGATAAAGTTTGCTCACGAGCCAACTTTTCCTCTTTCTTCTCCTTCTCTTCCTTCATCCGAGCTCTCTCTTTTTCTCTCTCAAGTGATAGGATTTTCAAAATCCCAAACAAATGAGCTTAAGCTTCTTATTTATAGATTTTCAAGGCTAGGGGTAAAATAGTCATTTTGCCCTCTCTAACCTCCTCACTATTCAAGGCTTAAGGACTAAGTTAACTTAGCCCTCAAGTTTGCTTAGTCCTTAAGTTTTGTAGTTCCGTCTTTTGGGTTTCGTCCGACAGTTTAAAAACTGCGATTCTCGGAATCCAAATATTTTTGGATATTTCGTATCCTTTACCGATTAAATTTTACGTATTCTTCGGATTTCGGAAAAACTAAAAAACACTTTTTGGTGTCAAGCGTTTTCCTTCACGTTTTCCCCTAACATAGCTAAACGAATTAAAAGTACATAATAGTACTTTTCGTCATTTTTATTTCGTTCGATTTTTACACGTTTTTCGAGAAAAACTTTTATCAGCTTACTTAACTTTTCACAATATATTATCATCAAATCTTTCGACAGAATGTCATTTCGACATACCGAACTCTCAGAAAGGCTTAGGTTATTCAAACCCTAACCCTTAGGTTTCGTCGGGTGAATAGTGCCTATTTCGTCTTTTTCTCCAGAAATATTTTGTTCCTGGAATTTTTTTTTATTTTCGTCTTGAAAATTCTTACTCGTTCAATCTAGCTCGTAGCCAGAATCCACCCAATTAATAATCATTCTAGGATATAGAATGATTAATAAACACATAGCACAGAATAGTATTAATAAAATTCATTTTATTAATAACTAATTCTTTAACTCTTAAATTTTGGACAATCCGATTTTCTGGGTTGTCACATTCTTCCTCCCTTATAAAAATTCCGTCCTCGGAATTTCTTAAAAATCAAACCTTTACCCGGGTTCTCACATTCTCCCCTTCTTCACAAAATTTTTTTAGCTTACTCATCTTCTCAACTTCTCTTCAAAGAAGTTCTTATCTTTCATACATTCCCTACCCTTCATAACTTATCAAGAATCATGAAGTGAAAGGAATAACTAGGAATATAAGTATTCCTTTAAAACATTTCATACTTTTGCTGAGGGGTCAAATCGACCATGAACTCATACTAGGTTAAACAGCCTCTTGCCATAAACCTTTATTACACGGTAAGTTTATAATCACAAAGAAGGTAAACTACCTTTTCCATACGTAGGTGATCAACCTATCGTATCACCCCATTTCAGGGTATGTTCACCTCAGACTTAATCATTAGATTCTGCACCAAAGCAATTTGGTTCGGCATAGCTCATCAAAGAAAGCTCGATTTTATTTAATCATGACATACCATTAGTCTTAGCCAAATCAAGTAGCTTAGACCACACCAATAAATTAGACATCAACTTGAATCATTCGTCTAGTCAACTCGCTTGACATCGACTACTTCTTTAAATTATTTCACAATACAGCAAAACATTCCATGACGTCATGATACTGCACTTTTCACAGTATGTTGAGGACTTCGTCAGTTTATGACTTCGTCATTATACATCATACCATAGCGGGTTCTTGATCCTAAGATCACTTCCAACACTAGGTTCAGTTGCATTAATAACTCCATCCTTTTACCATCTTTGCATCAAATGCACTGATAATATAAAATTCATTTGATATTTTAAATCAATTTTTGTCTAGCCGAATCAACTAGCATAGACATACCAAGAATAGTTCTTTTAAAATCCATTGGTTCCAAAAATTGAACCAATTCTTAAATTTTTAAAACGCGCACATATAAGCACGATTTCTTGAAACTTCGAAATCTAGCATAGCTAGATGACTTGGAATATCCTATTCTCCATCTTCCTTCATTGTCTTACTTGCGACAATAGTTAATTTTCTCTAGCACCTTCAATGCTAAGTCTACTGAAAATACTTACTTTCAGTCTAAACATTCTTATACCTTAGTATAGTTCATCAACTTACCACACTTAATATGTTTAGGAACTTTCCACAACCATATGTGTTTAAGAACTTATCTTTGCAATACGTAGTCCAAGAACAAATCAAGGACTATCCATATGCTTAGGGCTCAAAAACATAGCATATAACTATGAGTCACAAACTTTTCATAAGTATGGGTTTTAAGAACCCGCACCTATCTTATCATTCTCTACCCATCAAGTATATACATGAGAAAAGATTCACCTTCTCGTCATATACATATTGATAGCATGACATACTATTCCAATGATTATCACTGTAATAACTAAGTAATCACAAACCCTCTCCCATTCGAAGGTTCGTATTACTCAGCTATCACATGAGTCCTCAATCGAAATCTTACAACTTTTAACTTTCTCTTTACTTAATACGAATTTTCTTTAATTCATATGTTATCCTTTACAACTCAATCTGAAGTTCTTTCTTCCGTCTTACTTCAGTAGTACCATTCATTCATAACATTAGCTATAAATCATCCATCGCTTAACGATCATCATACATTACTACGATTTACTATGATCACGTGGTGATCTTCTTATCCTTCTCTCTACGATTATAGTCTTAGGTACTCATACCTAAGATTTATAACCTATCAGCTCTGATACCAACCTGTAACGCCCTAAAATTTGATCTATCTTCACAAATAGGATTTAAATATGTCACTAGTACATCATTCATACAAACATACATCATTATATACTGAAATATAATAACATACATTCTAAATTCCCAGGTTCTAAAACCTTATAACCTTTCTCATTACAAATAATGATAATTACATTATTCCTTTCATCTAACAAGAGTGACTTTTATCCGCCACCAAGGATACATAACAGTTCATTAAACTAATCTATAGTTTAATTTTCTTCTTTCTGTATTACAAGTCTTCACTTGATCTACTCGCTCATTCACATTCTGAATGACACTTCATCTGGATACCGTTAGCTTGATCTTTAACGGATCCTTAAGTTCTTTTAACATTGTTCGCTGAAAATGTTTTTCATTTAAAGCAAGTGTGAGCATTCAATTGCCCAACAAGTCATAGCAGTTGAACATACAACTTCAAGAGTTTAACATTCCTTTGGAACTTCGATAACCGAACAAAGGTTATGAAGCAGCTCGAACAATAGGAATAATCTCGATTCCTATCATTTTAAAACATTAGTCACATTCACTTTGAAATATTTTCATTCTCTACTCTCTTTCATACACATTACATGCGGCTAGAATCAATAAAGCTGAGACTTAATAATAACGGTTCATGTATAAATGTAAACATGCTTATATTGAAACATTTCAATCACAGTAATGTTCATATCATAGAAACACCAAGTGTTCACATTATGGCACAAGGCCTCATACATTCTATCACCTTGCACAAATATCACACATTTGCATATATGTATGTAACTTCTCAAGTTCAACATCTGAGAAGTTTTAGAAACTAGTATTCATTTAAAATATGAATGAAGTTAGGAAACTTGCCTTACGCACAGCTACAGCTTACGTTGAACTGCTCATTCCAATCCCTAAAATACATAAGGAAAATAACGCATACACCAATTAGTCATATATATTTGACTTATGCATTGGTTTATTTAACTTTACTTCTTAGGGTTCGCGTTCTTTCAACCTAAGTTTACGCGACAACTTCCTTTACCGTTCTACGGCTTCATGACATACGAAGATGTCTTACTTAAAACGTTCATCATCTTTGATGATTCATATTCTTCTTATAACTTCTCTAGGACTCAGCACACATCGCTTCTCTGCTGGTAGTCCATATGGTACTCTAAGTGGTTTTCCACAAACAACCAACAAACAAGTTCCCGTCTCATCTACACTGTCATCACAGTGAGTTAGATCGGTTGCCAGTTTCGTATATATCTTCGCTCTACGAAGGAATTGTTTAGCCCATCTCCCATATGTCAACCATCAAAGGTTACGATTGTACCACAACCTAAACTTATCGTAACTTATCCGAACCGTTAAAGTTAATGTTCGTTAAATCAATTTCTTATTCCTTACGGCTCTCTGGCAACTAAATGCCATACCTTAGGATTCATTCTTATACGACTCACCTTCGGCTTTCATTACTCTTATTACCGTTCATTACAGCTTTCTCGATAATTCACGTCTTACTTACTACCTTTGTCAACGTCTAGGTCATACAACCAAGGTATACTTAGAACGTTCGTTCGACACAAATACGATTCACGAGGATCGTTTACGTATTCAACGTTCACGTTGCTCGTCTCTTAATCTCTCATTCAACCTTTACTCAAGGTTTTAATCGCTTTCGATCGTTATTCATCCCATGAACCCCATGTCCATTATTCTTTCTTAATGTCGAAGCCATACAGATCATTGTATGCTAAGACCGATCGTTCATCGCAACAACGTTGTGTTCACAGCGTCTATACGCTTTATATTCATCTCACATTACCATGACATAACATCGAAATGTTATTCATTACCCTCGTCACTCAACGTCTAAGGAATCACAATCATAGCAATCCCCCACGTTCGTTTATCGCGACTACAGTCCCCGGATCTCGGTTTCGTAACCCGTAATTACATTCTTTTAATCTCGTTTAATCTTTTCATTCGACCTTCATCAAAGGTTTAATACACTTGATTAAGTGTTACATTAGTTGAACATCATTTTCTTATTTTTTCTTGCACATCCCCGAAATCGAAAGCGCTTAAAATCTCATTTACGGCATTGCTCTACTGCTGGCCGCTTGGCTACCTCTCTCTTCACTAAGACTCGTATGCAGCCATACGAAGTTATAATGCTTGGCTCTTCAGTGTCCGCGGCTGAAGACCACCTTCAAAGGCATGGTAATAGCCATGGCACCAAGCCCTTCTTCTCGAAAATTTTTCTAAGTGTTAACTTCATTTTGAGACGCTTACTTTTCGATCTCATAACTTCTTCGTTATAACTCGGAACGAGGTCGTTCCAAAGCCATTTTCTTCCTTATCTTACGTACTTTGATTACGTATGGACATAACTTTATTCTGAATCCATTAACATGCCATTCAATTGGCTTAATCTTCGCTCTTCATTTGTTTTACGTTATTAACGTTCTTCATTCGTTCGTCCGTAATTCGGTCATCTGAACTCGGAACTCATTCGTTCTTGAGTCCACGACTCACGTTTTCTATGTTCTCTTACATTCTTATGAAACCCTACACGTTTGAGTTCATTTACTAACTTTCTAATTCTCGTTCGTTTTTTACGAAATTTTTGCCATAACTTCGTTATAGCTCCATTTTAATCCGTTCTTCATGAACGTTTCTACCTTTCCTAACCAAGCAATAAGCATCTAACTTATACACGATGGTTTTAAACTTGTCCATCAACAACAATTATACTACGATGGTTTTAAATTTATCCATCAACAACGTTCTTCGTGTTCTTCGCGTGTTTTTCGTTCGTTCTTCATTTTAATCAATATTTTGGATTATGATTTTATTTTTTCTTGGAATTTGATGTTATAGAACATCATTCCTTACTTATTTGACCTACTCATTCATAAAATTCATTCGGATCGCTCAAAATCCTTACGAATCTTATACTTCCTTAAGAAATTTATAAACTAAATTTCTAAATCTTATTTCTTCATTTTCTCATGAATTCAACCATATGAATTCATTCTTAACATTATCTACTTCTTATCTTCATTAAGTTATGTATTTGAACATAATAAACTTAAAGAAAAATTAGAAGAACTAGGGTTCGGATTACCGTTCTTCCTTAATCTCGTTCCGTCGGATAAAGTTTGCTCACGAGCCAACTTTTCCTCTTTCTTCTCCTTCTTTTCCTTCATCCGAGCTCTCTCTCTTTCTCTCTCAAGTGATAGGATTGTCAAAATCCCAAACAAATGAGCTTAAGCTTCTTATTTATAGATTTTCAAGGCTAGGGGTAAAATAGTCATTTCGCCCTCTCTAACCTCCTTACTATTCAAGGCTTAAGGACTAAGTTAACTTATCCCTCAAGTTTGCTTAGTCCTTAAGTTTCGTAGTTCCGTCTTCTGGGTTTCGTCCGCCAGTTCGAAAACTGCGATTCTCGGAATCCAAATATTTTTGGATATTTCGTCTTTCCTTTACCGATTAAATTTTATGTATTCTTCGGATTTCGGAAAAACTGAAAAACACTTTTTGGTGTCAAGCGTTTTCCTTCACGTTTTCCCCTAACATAGCTAAACGAATGAAAAGTACATAACAGTACTTTTCGTCATTTTTATTTCGTCCGATTTTTACATGTTTTTCGAGAAAAACTTTTATCGGCTTACTTAACTTTTCACGATATATTATCGTCAAATCTTTCGACGGAATGTCATTTCGACATACCAAACTCTCAGAAAGGCTTAGGTTATTCAAATTCTAACCCTTAGGTTTCGTCGGGTGAATAATGCCTATTTCGTCTTTTTCTCCAAAAATATTTTGTTCTCGAATTTTTTTTATATTTTCATCTTGAAAATTCTTACTCGTTCAATCTAGCTCGTAGCCAGAATCCACCCAATTAATAATCATTCTAGGTTATAGAACGATTAATAAACACATAGCACAGAATAGTATTAATAAAATTCATTTTATTAATAACTAATTCTTTAACTCTTAAATTCTGGACAATTCGATTTTCTGGGTTGTCACAGCTCAGGTATGACTTGAGTAGAGGAGAGAAATTAGTAAGAAGACTCCTTATACACTCCTTATACATTATTTATACAACCTCCATAACCACTATTCATCATCTTCTTCATCAAGCTCTAAGAATCCTAGAGGGAGAAATAAATGGGTTTGATGATGAAGTTTTTCTTTTTGAGCTACGGGAAACATCAAGGAAGTAGTGGAGGTTATCTTAACCATCTCTAGCACATCATCTAACATCTTAGACGAGGAAAAATCTAAGAAGTAAGTTCTTAAAACCTTAAATCTCCATTTTTCTCTTCAAGCTTCATATCGTGTTAGATGTTATTTTGAGTTATATGTGTAAAGAATCTTCTTAAGAATGATTCTCAGAAGCTAAATGAACTCTTAAGAGCATCCAAGGGAAACCAAAACACACAAAATTTGAACCTATGTATAAAGGGTGGAAAGATTGACAAAGAATCATGTTGGATAGTTTTTGGACTGAGTTTGAGAACCTTGTATTCTTATATTTTATGTTTGAGAGCTTAGTTTGATAATTGTATGTTATATTTTTCTGAGTTTAGAACATAACCCAACTTGAATGAACCAAATTGGAGTTAAAATGAATTCGTGGTGAAAGTTTTCGTAAAACATGTTAATAGATGAAAAACTTAGTCTTGGGGGACTTTGGAGCCAAATTTCGAATTAATTAATGAATCTAAAAAATTATGAAATCATGAGGGTTTTGTAGAGCATGTTACAAGCTTTCCATAGGTTCGAAAATGGACTAATTCCGATAACGGATGAAGAAGTTATGAAGATTTAAAGTATGTGTGTCAAAAGTTACAAAATCTGGAAAATTGGAATTAAGTGTCAAGGGTCGAGCACCTAGGCGCTAGGCTCGGCGCTTATATTCTGTTCTTGGGCGCCTAGGTGCTTGCCCAAGGCCAAATTTGGGTGCCTAGGCACTGGTCAAGTTATAAGCCAAAATCTGTCCGGACGTCCTATAGTAAATTGGGCATAACATTTTCATACGAACTCCGATTGAGGTGATTCAGGATGATTTAGAAAGATAACGAGTAGACCTAAAACTTTCATTCTTTATGTTTTGAGATTTGAGGTCGGTATCAAGTCCTAAAATGGCTATTTTAGGGACTGATGTGCATTCAAAGGCAATCGGAGGACGTCGGACATGCACGTATGCAACGTGTAATGTTTTCGACGATAAAGGATGTTGTTCTAAGTTGTAAAACATGAACATTATTAAATATAATGATATTATGTGATAAATAAAGACAACTTGAAGGAATAATGAATTATTGGTCGGGTTATATGTTATTCGAGATAATTATGATTTGATGTTAATGATCCTTACTTTTAATAGAATTTAAATTGTTTATAAGTAAGGTATTGGTTTGATTCTCACGTAAGAAGTCACTCAGTCTTTCATTCAATAATTTTCACAGTAGTTATTGCACAGTGACTCATATTATTTGGCATTGGAATAATTTGAGTATGAATATTGTCGTATTATATACGTAACAATATTTGTATTAAAACTCATAGCATATGTACTTTAAGTGATTCTCGCATTTGGCAATTTGTATAAATGAAGTTGTCAGTAGTGTATTTTCTGGCGACCCAAGATGGGTGATGTATACCTATTTTGGGGGCGTCACAGTTATTATATTCTTTTTGATGAGCCTATTCATTGGCAGTTATTATATTCTTGTTGATTCATTACTATATCTAGTGAGCAATTGTTTTGCTCACTCTTGCATAAATATAATCATTGCAGCTAAAGTTGAGAAGGTAGATGAACCTAGCACCAGTAAGGGAAAAGGAAAGATGAACAAGTATTGAAGACTTGTAAAATGTTGATATTTTATTATCAGATTTTATTTTAAATGATTGTATTTAAAGGTCAGACAACCTGGGAGATTTTTGTTAATGTAATCCTTTAATGGGAAGGTTTTATTATTCAATTTTATTAAGATGGGGTAGTCAGATATAAATGTTTTTATCAAGTGAACACCAAATCCTGTGGGAATGAAGTACCTAGATTTGGAGGTGTCACAAGTTGGTATCAAAACCTTAGGTTATGAACCTTAGGTGGGGGGAAAAGCCTTAGGAAGTAACCTTGAAAAAGATAGTGGTGATAAACTCTTATCGAGTTTTAAGGAATAAAACACTTATGTGCTTATGTGATTACAACTTATGTGCTCGTGAGTGTCGAGTAGTAATGATTAATAATTAAAACTTAAAAATTTTGTTTTCAGGATGACTAATGTCAGAGAGTCTAGTCGGCCTAGGGAGGAAGGACCTCAGATGCCTAGAGAGGCGGAGCCTCGTGACATTCAAGTGGTTTGGGAACAACTACTTCCACGGGAGTCAGCCCCGTTGGTCACAGTGGTTGAAGAGGAGGATGATGATATAGAGACGGATGAGGAGGACCCTGTTGAGCTTCCACAGTAGATGAGGAGGACGAGGAGGAAGAGCTTCCACTTAACTCGATAGCTGCCCATATGTACGACGAAGTATACGACCGCAATGTAGAACTTCAAGATACCATCGAGGAGTTACAAGAGATAGTAGTTGAACAATAGACCTCGATGACACAGAAGGACGACGAGATCTAAGGTCGAGAGGAATGTTTGAATAATGTTGAAGAGAAGCTGGTCCACACTGAAGGAGAGAACGAGCGAATGATAGCAGAGATTGCAGAGTTGAAGAACAAGCTGAATGAAGAATATACTAAGAGGGCAAGAGCCGAAGACGCATACGAAGAAGCTTATCAACGAGCCAAAATATAGAGAGAGACGCACAAGCAAAGAGGATGAAAATGGAGGAGATGAATAACGTATTCAACACCGGGATTAATCAAGCTCAGGATCTGGTCATGGGTTATCCGATTCAGTTCTAGACGCTACCATCGTACATATTAGATCGCCGAACAATGTTCTGAATTATGGAGGAAGAGCGTCATAAGGCTTTGCAGTATCTTAGTAGGACATCGTAGGGAATGTACCTGATATACGATTAATGATATGATAAATAAAATGTAAATCTCAGGTGTTATGTAACCAATGGGATATGATGATGATGTTATCCTGAAACTTTAGTGGTTCAGGAGAGTAATGTAAATAGCAGTGATGCTATTGTTATGACGTTTTCAAAGAAATTCTGAATGAATAAAAGTTATTATTCTATTTTATTCAAAGTGTTATGTGTTATGTGATGATTTATTTTATGAGATGTAAGTTAAGTAGAAATTACTTAAAAGAGTTGAGTACTAAATTAATTAGTATATTCTAATAGAAAATGCCTCCAAGACGTCAACCACTACAAAGAACTACTGAGGGAACCACCAATAACGACAATGTTGATGCTAACCCAGTTCAGCAGCTGGTGACGTTACTGACGGGTGCACTGTAGAATCAACCGCATAATCAAGCTACAACGTTTAAGGACTTCAAGGCGGTTGGACCACCAGAATTCTGTGGGTCCATGAATCCAGTTGAGGCACAGAGCTGGATCATGGAGATAGAGAAAGTGTTCGATGTTGCGAGAGTAGGGGATGATCAGAAGACTGCTTTTGCAACATTCATGTTGAAAGAATAGGCTAGTTATTGGTGACAGGCCAATAAAACTCGAGGAGGACAAGGGGTTATGACTTTGGATAGGTTTAAGGAGATATTATTCGAGACCTATTTCCCAGAGAGTTCGAAGAGTTAGTTAGAAGTGCAATTTTTAGAACTGAAGCAGGGAACGATGACGGTGTCTGAGTATGCCGCGAAATTCAATGAGTTGGCGAGGTTTGCACCATATCAAGTCAGCACAGATGAACGCAAGGCGAAGAGGTTTGAAACGAGGTCTCAAGCCACGGTTATCTGATGGGAATCTCCTGCTCCAAACAAGACAATTCGTGAGTATAATAGAAGGCAATTCTCGCTGAAGGTGGAGGCGAGGCGGTAACAAAGTTCAATCAAGAACAGAAAAAGAAGATGATTGAAGTGGAGGTGGTGGTAGTGGAAATGGTAACAATAATCTGAAAAGAAAATGGAATGGAAATGTGGGTGCTGGAAATCAGCAGGGTAACCAGCAGAATAAGAAGTTCGAAACATGTGCTACATGCGGGAAGTTTCACAAGGGTGTATGCTTAATGGGGGAAATGAGTATGCTTTAACTGTGGCCAGGAGGGTCACATCGCCCCAAATTGCAATCAACCCAAGAAGAAAGTTTGTTTCATATGTGGGTCCAAAGATCACTTTGCTCGTGAGTGCCCTAAGAAAAAGACTGGAGAAATAACAGGAAGCAAGTGAGGTAGCAGCGGAGGTACATGGGCCATTCTTTGATTTAACGACATCAAACAAACCCAATGCGCCGAACCTTCAATGATGATGGTGCGGGGCGGCAGTAGTAGTCAAAATAATCGATGTCGTGTCGTATTATCTCAATCAATGATATAAATGCATATGTATTATTTGATTCGGGTGCTACTTGATCGTTTATATTTGATGAATTTGCTAAGAGGTTAGAAATACCTAGTGAAGAGTTGAATTTCCCTTTAAACATAGAAATTACGAATAAGGAGGTAATTCCTGTTAGATTCGTATACAAGAACTGTAGGGTGAATATAAAGGAGAATGTTATGAAAGTAGATTTAATTTCGATTAGACTTGGAGAGTTTGATGTTATTTTGGGAATGGATTGGTTGTTTAATTATGAAGCGTTAATTGATTGCCAAAAGAAATGTGTAAACCTTATGACTCTGTCAAAGGTAGTTTTCTATGGTAGCAAATCGCCTAGACAAATGAAATGTCGACGATTATCGCAGGCGAAGTTGTTGAGTCAAGGCTGTGTGGGTTATTTAGCTTACATAGTCGATACTCAGATGAAGGGTGTGAAACTGGAAGAGATACCAGTGGTTAGGGAATTCGTAGATGTGTTTCTGGAGGATTTACCAGGACTTCCGCCTGACCGAGAGATTGAGTTTGTGATCGATTTAGTGCCAGGAACAGCACCGATATCGAAGGCCCCGTACAAAATAGCTGCGGTAGAGATGAAGGAGCTGATGGTACAACTGCATGAGCTGTTGGACAAGAAATACATTCAGTTGAGTGTGTCACCGTGGGGAGCACCGATGTTATTTGTAAAGAAGAAGGATGGGTCAATGCGTCTTTGCATTGATTATAGGGAATTAAATAAAGTCACTATTAAGAATAAATATCCTTTGCCAAGAATAGATGACTTGTTTGATCAATTGAAGGGTGCTAGATATTTCTCGAAAATAGATTTGAGAAGTGGGTATCATCAACTGAAGGTAAGGAAGGAGGATGTACCGAAGACGGCATTCCGAACTTGGTATGGACATTACGAATTTTTGGCGATATCTTTTCGTTTGACCAATGCCCCTATTGCATTCATGGATTTGATGAACATGGTGTTTAACTATTCTTAGACAAATTTGTTGTGGTATTTATCGACAACATTCTGGTGTATTCCAAAACTCAAGAAGAACACGTGGACCATTTACGTTTGACGTTGGAGACACTAAGAAAGGAAAAATGGTACGCGAAATTCTCTAAGTGTGAGTTTTGGTTGGAGCGTGTACAATTTCTTGGGCATGTGATTGACAAAGATGGGATTTCAGTGGATCCATCAAAGGTTGAAGTTGTAATCAACTGGGAACAACCAAGAACACCTTCGGAGGTGAGGAGTTTCTTGGGACTGGCCGGTTATTACAGATGGTTTAATCAGGACTTTTCCAAGATTGCCACTCCGTTAACAAATTTGACAAGGAAAGTCAGAAAATTTGTTTGGACTTTGAGAAGTGTGAGAAAGTTTTCAAGAATTGAAAAAGAAGTTAAGTGTGGCACCTGTGTTGTCATTACCAAATAATACAGGAAATTTTGTGGTGTATAGTGATGCCTCACATAAAGGGTTGGGTTGTGTTCTTATGCAGAACGACAAAGTTATTGCTTATGCATAAAGACAATTGAAGGACTATGAGAAAGGATATCCGACTCATGATTTAGAATTGGCTACAGTGGTATTTGCTCTAAAAATATGGAGACATTATCTCTATGGAGAAAAATGTGAGATATACACAGACCATAAGAGTCTAAAGTATATTTTCACTCAGAAGGACCTGAACATGCGTCAAAGGAGATGGATGGAATTAATAAAAGATTATGATTGTGAGATCTTTTATTATCTAGGAAAATCGAAAGTGGTTGCAGATGCTTTAAGCAGGAAAGGACGGGAGAAGTTGATGTTGTTAACCAACCAGGAGGAGCTTATTTCAGCAATGACAAGACTAGAGTTGGAAATCAAATTTCCAAAAGAAACCGATGAAAGATTGTTCCAGATAAAAGCTAGTTCAACTTTGGTTGACAAGGTGAAGAATGCTCAACTACAAGATGAAGAATGTAGAAAAATCAAGGAGAAAGTGGTTGAGGGTAGTGTAGTGAAATACAAAATTGATACTGAAGGGTTACTAAGGTTCGAGGGTAGAATTTGGATTCCAGCAGTACAAGATTTTAAAGAATTACGACAACACTTTTGGTGGCCAAACATGAAAAGAGATGTTGCAGAATGTGTTGTAAAATGCTTGACATGTCAAAGAGTCAAGGCCGAGCATCAACGACCAAGCGGATTACTTCAACCGTTGGAAATACCGAAATGGAAGTGGGAACACATCACAATGGATTTTGTGGTGGGTCTTCCAACTACTCAGAGAGGATACGATGTGATTTGGGTGATAGTGGACAGACTGACGAAATCAACACACTTTTTGCCAATAAAGGTTAGATTCAATCTTGATTAGTTAGCAAAGTTATACGTTAAAGAAATCGTTTCGAGACATGGAGTGCCAGTGCCAATTGTGTCAGATAGAGATCCGAGGTTCACATCAAACTTCTAGAAGAGACTACAAGAATGTATGGGAACACAGTTGCGATTGAGTACGACATATCATCCGCAAACAGATGGCCAAAGCGAACGAACAATCCAGACATTGGAAGATATGCTGAGAGCATGCATTATGGATTTCAAAGGGAGCTGGGATGAACATTTACCATTGGTGGAATTTGCCTACAACAACAGTTACCACGCAAGTATCGACATGCCGCTTTACGAAGCATTGTACGGCAGAAAGTGCATAACTCCACTATGCTGGGATAAATTTGGTGAACGTCAACTACTAGGACCAGAACTGATGCAGCAGACTGCTGAAGTTATAAAACTTATCAAAGCAAGACTGGTAGCTGCTCAAGATCGACAGAAGAAGTATGCTGATCAACACATGCAGAATCGTGAATTTGAAGCAGAAAATTATGTGTTCTTGAAGGTTTCTCCTTGGAAGGGGAAAATTTATTTCGGAAAGAAAGGAAAGCTAAGCCCAAGATTTATTGGACCTTTTGAGATTCTACGGAGAGTGGAGGAGGTGGCTTACGAAGTAGCTTTACCTCCAGAATTAGAACATGTGCACAACGTTTTTTACATGTCAGTGTTGCGACCGTATAAACCCGATTATAAGCATGTAATCGAGTATGAACCGTTGCAGTTCAGTAAAGATTTGTCTTATGAAGAGATTCCTATCCAGATAGTCGTCAGGAAAGAAAAAGTGCTTAGGGATAATGTGATACCTTCTATGTAAGTGATATGGAGGAACCACAATGCTGAAGAAGCTACGTGGGAACTCGAAGATAAAATGATGAAAGATTACCTTGAGCTATTTGTTTAATCTGTGTCTTCGATTCTGGAGACAAAATCTTTGTAAGTAGGGAAGAATGTAACGAATGATTTATTTGAGCTGTGATTCTGGGGACAAAATCCTTATAAGGAGGGAAGGATGTAACAATTTAAAATTTAAATTATAATTTTAAATATTTATTGAATTATATAAATATTTAATGGATGTGGTTAGTGTTGAATAAATATTTAATTTGATTTGACTTAATTGGTTAATTATTTGTTAAGTAAATAATTAAGGAGTTAAGGAAATTAATTGTTATGAGATAATATAATAATTTAATTTAATAATTAAATTAAAGAGTTTATAATGATTAAATGAATTATTATATTTTAATTTGAATTTATAATTAAAATGATGTGTTAGTTGATTAAATAAAGTTATAATTATAAAGAAAATTATAATTATGTTGTGTTGATGTATGTGTTAAGGTAATTTAATAAATTATTATTAGAATTAATTAAATTGATTATTGAAAATTTAATTAAATAAAAATATGATAAATAACCTTACTATAAAGGAGTTATTAAAATAAATTAAAGGAGTTTAATTCAGTTTTTTCAAACAAGGCTTAATGCATATTAAGTCTTTAATCTAATTGTATTTTACCAAGCAAGGCATAAGGATTAAATGATTATATTTTAAGTGGGTAGCCAAACAAGCCTTATGGCTTTTGATTTTTAAAAATATAATAACTGATATCAGTTATACCTATATTTATATTATATAATTAATACATATTATATCATATACGTTATATTTTGTTAGTACGTAAGTTAGAGTTAGGAAGAAAGACTCAGAAGAAGAAAAAAAAGAGAAGAAGAAAACTTACAGAGAAAAATAACAGAGATTTGGGAGAAATTTAGAGAGAGGAATTGGGGGAAAAGAAGCTTGATAATCAAAAGAATAGCCATCATCTTCTAAAACTTAGGTATCATCTAAACTCTTTTATTTTTCAAAAGTTATAGTTGTCTTCTCTTCCAAAATTCTCTGTAAAATCTTTGTGAAGGATAAATTGTTTGTTGTATATGGCTTTATATGATAAATTATTTGTTATAAAACTATGTTCATAAGTTTATAGATGAATTAATTCATGTATATATGTAATTTATGAAGAAAACCATATTACAGTGAGTTTATATGAATATATATGAATATGGCTTAGTTTAAAAGTAAAATTAAGGTTTAATTAGTTGTTTAATATATATATATATATATATATATATATATATATATATTGACTATGATTTTGAAAGTAGCTGAATAAACTAAAGCAAAGTAGTTTGAATTAATTGTTTTGGTTGAAAAACAAAGCTACAGTGATGATTTTTACTAAAAATGTCAAAAAGTGAAGTTTTATCAAAAATAGTGAAATTGGATGTTTTAAATTCGATGTTTATGTTATTTTATGGGTTGAATCATGTTAAGAGTCTTTGAATTATGTTTATATGTTGTCTCTGTATGAATTAGGTTGTTAGAAAGTAACTTGTAGACCAAAATTAGCTTTGTTCATGTGATTACCGAAGTTGGTCGTCGAGGATCGCAATTGGCAATGCAGTACGTTACAACTTGACAGATGAGCTGATTCTCGTGCTTACATTTAATCACCATAGCCCCACTTAGTGGCCCGTGACTCATTAAGCCAAGATGCAACCTCAGCTTTGGCAGTTTCGACCCATAAGTATAAAGCTAAGCCATATACGGAGTTAGCAGAAATGGTCGAGAAAGGTGAATTATTTACACAAAGTCTAAAAAACTTGTTATGTGTTAATAGAAGGACTGTTAAATTATGATTTCAGTATTTTTATACCAAGAATGAACATGTTATTAACGGTTAACTAGTGTTATTACTAATGTAATTTGATTATTTGATTAAAAATCAAATCTTACATGATGAATGTACTTAGTTATGTATATAATATGGTAGTGACTAATTATGTCATGATGACATATATATAGGGTATTGTGATTCGAGTTGTTACGGTTTAGCCTACAAGCAAGGCAAGTTCTCTAAATCTATTATTTAGTTGAGTAAATTATTGTTTCTAATTTGATTACATTACG
The DNA here is from genome assembly GCA_020205605.1 of Panax ginseng. NCBI lineage: Eukaryota > Viridiplantae > Streptophyta > Magnoliopsida > Apiales > Araliaceae > Panax > Panax ginseng. The sequence goes on along the minus strand of CM035139.1, from coordinate 82,184,075 downwards.
CAAGTTTTCTAACTCTATACTTTCGCTGAGCTAGTTCTATTATTATTACATTGTGCAATTTTATTCTTACAATTGAGCAAGTTCTTATATCTAGTTTGTTTATGATGATGCAAGTTGTCTAAATCTTATTTTTATATTGAACAAGTTATTCTTGTCTTTAACTTGTTATTTAGCATGCAAGTTTATATATTCTAATATAGGAATGTTGAACAAGTTTTATCGTTCAATTTACTATTTTTTATGAATGCTTAGTACTCAATTTTAAATAACCTTGGCTTAATATTGTTCAAGAAAGGTACATTATAATTATTCAATGTTTATGCTTTTAGCTTATCCCTAAAGCATGACCTTAGTATTCAGTTATGAAATTTTTATTCAACTAATCCTTATTTGATGTTCGTTAAACCTAAATTACCTTAAAATGTATCTAAACCAAACTTACTTTGGTGCGGACTTGTAGTCTAAATACTGAGATGAACAACCCTAATATTAGGGGATAATTTACGCTTTGCGGTGAAATGTTTGTGCACAATACATTGTATGAAGGGTTGATCCCCCTAAGTACGAGTAGTCCTTATAGTCTTATGACTGTTAAAGATGAATATTTGATTCAAGATGAATATTTATTGATGTTACAGGGATAAAATATTGATGATGGACTTTTAAATCATAGAAGATTGTAGATTTCATTTTCTACTTAACTCTTCTAATCAATTGTTATTTTCGCTGTGAATATTGATCTAAAACTTGTTGTCCATTATATTTTATCTGATTTATTGAAGGCTAACGATAATTTATTCTACATTATCTTAGTCATAATATTCTTTACTGGGCTTGTTGAGCTCACCCTTTTCCTTTTTGTTCCATTTTTCTTCTCAAGATGCGAGAATATAACGGGAACTAGTTGGGGTGTGGAGTGATGTTGCAAGTCAGTTGTTTTAACAGTCCTCACTATTTCGTAAAATTGTGTATCAATAATTGTAATGAGGACTTATTTGAGTTTGAATATTGTCTAGAAGACAATATTTGTATTTAAACTTACAGTATATGTGTTGTCGTATTTTGCACGACAATTGTATTAATGAAGTTATAGTTGTTTTCTGTACCATGTATTTGGCGACTTAGAATGGGTTATGTGGACCTATTTTGGGGGCGTCACAGTTGGTATCAAAGCTTAGTGATATGATCTTTGATAGAGATCTGAGGTTAGAACTAAGAAGGGAGTGACGAGTAAATCCTTCGCTAGTGTGTCCTACCTAAGCTTATTTGTGTTTATTTGGTTGAACAGTGTAGACACTCAAATTTTTTTTGTATACTTGTTACTAACATTACAGGAGGGAAAAATCATCTTTTAGAGATAACTATGGAGGATAACTCAGCTCAATACCAGAAATCACACCGGAGAAGGTCGTTTCATCTCGGAGATAACCTCGAGATACTCAGTCTCAGTCCCAAAAACAACACCGGAAAAGACTGTGTCAACCTCGGAGATAACCCCGAGGAATGCAGTTGCAGTTTCAGAGATAACCCCGGAGATGCTCGTTTCAACCTATGCAGTCAGCTTCAGCCTTAGAAACCAAACTGAGGCACTTAGCTCCAGTCCCAGAGATAACCCCGGGAGGTCAGGCACACCTTAGAGACAACCCTGAGGACATCCAGTACTTGCAGCAGTCTAATCTCAAAGATAACCCTGAGCAACGACAGCTTTATCAGCCCAAACCGAAAATAACCTCGGTGAGGGGCAAAATCATGATTTTGCCACCTCGATCCCACATTGCTCCGTCTCAACACAACAGCTCAACATACATTCTACACAGCAATGTCCCATAAGAGCCAAATAGCTGCAATCCCGAGTGACTACTACACAGGACAACACACCAGATGGAATTTGAAGCTTGAAGACCAAGGGCATGATCCCATCTTCTTGACTTCTGACAACCTCTAATCCCATGTCATTTGTGTAGCTCTCGACAACATCACTCCGTAAAAGGTCTCATACACCTCAATCAGAGACTCAGATTGAAGTTCTGCAAGTTCGAGTGGACATCACGTTGCACGCATACACGTATTTCGAGATGACGGGATCCGTGGAGCCCGGGCACCAAGACGTACTGCAGTACATTTCTGGGTACGTCAGAGGGTGTACTATGGCTCCCCTCTATAAATAGAGGGCTTGGGGTGGCCATTTTGTAAGAGAAAACGGTGAGGAAGCCCTGTCCAATTTACTCTATACACACCCTAAACTGAGTACTTTCTCATTTTAAACACTTGTGAGCTTATATTTAGTCATATTTTTACTGGCGGGAGCCGAGTGTTCATCTGTTTAAAGCTATAGAAGTCTTCTTTGACAGTCCACTGTAAGCCTTCTTACACACTTTAAAGCCTTTCTCTTTTACTTTGAATACACCGTTCTTCACATTGAGATTCGTGTTACGTGTGTATGCCTGGACTTCGGTTCGTGGCTTTTATTTCCTTTTATATATTTATAAAAGGAAATGGACTAACATTTCCTTATATATATATATATATATATGTACTGTTGTCGAACTCTGTTCGATGAGCCTGGATTTTACATCCAGAGAATTTATTGTTATATATATATATATACTTATATATATAAACCGTTGTTTGACTCTATTCGATGAGCTCCGGATTTTTACATCCGGGTGCGTTCTTGCTTTATATATATATAGCGACAAATTGCTGAAATAATAAATCAAGTCGGGATCGATATATATCCTGTGCGTTTACCGCATTTATATATATTTATATATATATATATATATACATTTCTGTCAGGCCTAGAGTTTACTTCATGGCCTTTTACTGCTTTATTTACATTCCGTCTCACCTGGAGTTTACTTCGTGGCGGTTGATCGTTTTTACTGCTTTATTTACATTCTTACCCACCTGGAGTTTACTTCGTGGTGATTGATCATTTTTATTGCTTTATTTACATTTCTGATCCCCCATGGAGGTGCTTTGTGGTTGTTGATCATGTCTGTATATGTAAGACCCCATCTTATTATGAATAAAAATTAAATTTTCTCTATTTATTATCTTGAAATAATAAGGAGTTAATGCGATATAATACTTTGGTTATGGGTGAAATGTGCAAATTTCACAAAATAAGCAAGTGGTTATAAAATATTCATTTTTTGTCGGGGGAATATTCGTTTGGTCGTGGAATATTCTTGTTGTCGGGAATATTCGCATGCAGAAGCGCGCAGCCATTCGTTGAGCCTCGTAACGAGAATAACTGCGCTTGATGAAGAAAACGATAAGTTTGAGTTTTTATAAATAACTACGTAGTTGTTACCATTAATCTTTGTTGGAATACCCGTTGGTTAAAATACGATGTCTACGCATGGTTGCACGATAGCACACGGTATTACATGCATATTTTTGAATTATTGATTCTTACGTAAGAAGGCACTACTCAATAATTATTACAGATAATTACTTTTCAATATTTTATTTTATTGATTCAATAATTGCTTTGCGTTGATATTTTATATTATTGTTGTTTTAATAATTGTCAACGATAGTATTTTCCATTATCGGATCAATAATTCATATTATTTGAATAATATTATTAGATAACATTATTGGCAATGTCTATAAAGTTCGCATCTAAGGAGAGGTTTGGTCACCTAATTGTGCGCCAAAGAAGGAGAAATCCTTATTGAAAGCCCCTCTTTCACAGGAGCGGCTTTGGTTGTCATAATTGTGATTACAGTAATATTATTTGTGAATAATTAATTATTGATTTATATGATAAGGAAATATTTATTTGATGTGGATATAAATGATGGATTTATTTATTTTATGTGGTTATAATTAAAGGATTTAATTTTGAGGTGTTTTATTAGTATTTTTGTTGGAATGGAGGTATTAAAAATCAAATCAATTATTTTTACGATATATTATGTGAGTTATAATTTTTAATCCAAATAGTTGGATCGTTATGAATTTTGGATATGTTATACATATATAAGTTGAGTATATGTCCATAAATTTTGAACCATTAAAATTGAACGTATGATTTGTTATGAATTTTAAGAGGTGGTGATTCAAAATTAGGTTTATAAATGATTTTGGTGGAAAATTCTAGAATTGAGTGGGCCCCACTTGTGGTTGGTGAAGAAATATGATGAATTTTATTTCAAATGTGGTGGGTGCCAATAGTAGCAAGTAAAGCCATCAGGTAGCAGGTCAAGTCTGCTTCGGCGTGCTAACATTTTCCTATAAATAGAGGGCTAAGTTAGAATTGAAAATCACACCAGAAACATAAGCTTTCTTTTCTTTCTCTATATATTATCGAGCGTATTTTGTGATTATTTAGATACTTTGAGAGTTGGCCGTTCAAAGACAAGTTTCATTCAAATCACTTGAGCCTTTCATTCCGGCAATCTTGATTCTTTGAGGTAAGGGATGTTATTTTGTTCTTAAATGATATTAATTTCTTCAATATCATTATGCCAAAATATTGGTTTGAACTTTTTAATCAAATTTGGAACTTTTGTATCGGGGTTACTATTCACGTATACGGTACTATCCACTTATACGGCACTATTTATCGAAAAATGAAATTTTTTCTTTTTCGTCCCAAATGTCTTTTATGGTTACTATCTTTGATTGTATCCATGTTTTGATCTTTATTTTTGAATTCTACTTCACACTTGGTTATTATGGAGTATTATTGAATTTGGATAAACCGAAATACGAATCCCTAATACTTGTCCTTCATCTTCTTCCGGATTCGTTCTCTAAAATGTTTTTCATCATCCTCAGTCCTTAATGGTGGTACTTGATGAATATCTTTGGCCTGTAGTGCAAAGATGAATGATTACCTGATGAATATCTTTGGCCCGTAGTGCAAAGATGAACAGGTGTTAAGATGAACATGACCAACTAGTGATACAAATGAATATCTTTGGCCCGTAGTGCAAAGATGTATATTGATTGATGTTACAGGGATAAAATATTGATGATGGACTTTTAAATTCATAGATGATAGTAGATTTCATTCTCTACTTAACAATTCTAATGAATTGTTGTTTCCGCTGCAGTTGTTGATCTAAAACTTGTTGTCCATTATATTCTTTCAGATTTTTCCCTGTTGAAGACTAAGGATAATTTGTTGTATATTATCTTAGTCCTAATATTCTTTACTGGGCTAGTTGAGCTCACCCTTTTCCTTTTTGTTCCATTTTTCTTCTCAGGAAGCGAGAACATAGCAGGAACCAGTCGAGGTATAGAGTGATGGTTCTAGATAGGTTGTTTTAGCGATCCTCTCACTATTTTTGTAAAATAGTACATCAATAATTGTAATGAGGACTTTATTTGGGTATTGATATTGTCTAGAAGACAATATTTGTATTTAAACTCACAGCATGTGTTGTCGTATTTTGCACGACAATTGTATTAATAAAGTTGTAGTTATTTTTCAGTACCATATATTTGGCGACTTTAATGAATGGTGATGTATACCTATTTTGGGGGCGTCACGGTTTGTATCGAGCTTAGGGATATGGTCTCTGGCGAGAGATCGGGAATAGAACTAGGAGGGAGAGATGAGTAAATCCTTCATTAGTGTGTCCTACCTAAGCTTATTTATTGGCTCATCATAATATAGGGATATTATGTGATATGTTAATTTGTTTAATTAACCCATGTTTTATGGCACTTTTTAAGAATGGCAGCTGAGAACGTTAACAATGGAGTCTATGAGACTATGGAACAACCTTTGATTACCAACCAAGAGAACGTGCAATAGGAAAGAAATATTCCTCCTGTAAACAACACTACCGAGCAAACGATGAATGATGCAATGTTTAGAAGCTTTTTGCAGTTCATGCAAAATCAGACGAGATTTAGGAGACTTGTGTACAAAATACGAATGGAAATGATAATGAACGCTGATGCTGTCACAACCAAGCAGTTCAAGGAGTTGGGACCACCAGATTTCTGGGGAAAGCCCGATCCGATTAAGGCGGAAACATGGGTTAAGCAAATGACCAAGATATTCGATGTCTTGGGCTGCACGGAGGAATAGAAGGTTCCATTCGCCACCTTTATGTTCCGTGATGAGGTAGATTACTGGTGGGAATCTATGAAGCGTACCCAGCCAGCCGCACTCAACATGTCTTGGGAAAAATTTTAGAAACTGTTCAATGACAAGTACTTTCCTGAAAGTATTCATCATATGAAGGAGGTAGAGTTTATTAGACTGGAATAGAACAACATGACGGTGTCCCAATACGAGGCGAAGTTCGCGGAGTTATCCAAGTTTGCACCTCATTTGGTAGAAAATGAGGAACGTATGACGTAGATGTTTCTGAGAGGTCTAAAACCCGAGATTTGACAATATCTTATCTCTCATAAATTTTCTTTATATTCAGATGTTGTAAATAGGGCTCAATTATTAGAGCGTAATAACGAGTATGTTCAACCGAGGGACTACAACCAGGGTCATACCGGTGACAACAGTCATCGGAGCGATGATAACCAGCGAGGAGGGAAAAATACGGACAAAAGCGACAACCACTCGGGTGGTCATCGTGGCCATGACAATAGGAGAGGTTAGTTAAGTGGAAATTTCAAAAGAGGAGATTCAACAATGATTTAAAAGACATCGCATCAAAGACCAACACCAAAGACCAACAACAAATTCTAGGGGAGGAGAACGACCGCCGCTAGATGCTTCTGATGCGGAGAGGAGGGACACATAAGTCCAAACTGCTCACGACCTTCCAAGGTGTGTTTCAATTGTGGAAAAGACGATCACATAGCCCGATTTTGTCCGTAGAGCAAAGTCAAGTCCAATCGGGACAACGTCCACCAAAGGCGACTTCACGAAAAAACAAAGTCGGTGGTTCAAGGAAGGGCATTTGTCGTGATTGGCCAAAATGCGAGAAACCGAACGAGGTGATCATGGGTAAGCTAATCTTGAACTCTTGCGAAGTTTATACCTTACTAGATACACCTTGTTCTACCCATTCTTTTATCTCTCCGCTTGTGCTCAACGCTTTAAACTTGACTCGGGAAAAATTGGACTTTAACTTATCTGTTGAAACTCCATTGGGTGAAACCTTCGTTACATCTACGCTTTATAAATCTTGCTTGATCCAAGTTGGCACAATCACATTACCTGTTGATCTTATTTCTTTAAAGATACTTGCATTTGATGTGATTTTAGGGATTGATTGGTTAACCACTCATCATGCCAAAATTGATTATTTTCGTAAGGTTGTTAGTTTTCATATTCCTAACCAACCTGTTATACGAATTCAAGCAACTAAACAAGTAAAATCAATCACGATCATATCAAGCCATAAAGCTATTCGTTTATTGAAAAACGGATGTCAAGCTTTCTTAGCCCATATTATGGACTTGAACAAAAACACGTCAGATTTGAATAATATTCCTGTTGTTAATGAATTTCCTGACGTATTTCCTGAAGAACTTCCTGGTCTACCCCCAAAGCGTGAAGTTGAATTCTTTATTGATCTTAAATCGGGTACAAAACCCATTTCTAAAACCCCATATCGAATGGCTCCTATTGAACTTTAGGAGTTAAAAGTCCAACTACAGGAATTGTTAGACATCGGTTTCATTCATCCTAGTACATCTCCTTGGGGTGCTCCTGTTTTATTTTTAAAGAAGAAAGACGGAGTATGCGACTTTTGTATTGATTAATGAGAATTAAACCATGTCACCATCAAGAATAGGTATCCACTACCTCGTATTGATGACTGTTTGACCCATTAAGGAGCACAATACTTTTCAAAGATCGATCTTCATTCGGATATCATCAATCGAAGATTAAAATCGAGGATATTCCAAAGATCGCCTTGAAACTCCTAAGTGACGAGTATTATGAATTCTTAGTCATGTCTTTTGGATTGACTAATGCTCCTGCTGCTTTCATGGATATGATGAACCGTGTATTCAAGGAATATTTGGATCAGTTCGTTGTTGTTTTTATTGATGACATCCTCGTCTATTCCAAAAGCCGTGAAGATCATGAGCACTATTTGAAGTTGGTACTTTAAAGACTTTGTGACAACAAGCTATCGCCAAGCTAAAGAAATGCAAGTTCGCTTAAGGAAGTAGCATTCCTTGGGCACGTGGTGTCAAAACATGGAGTATCTGCTGACTCGGCAAGATTGAAGCAATCCAAAGATGGGAGCAACCAAAGTCGGCGATGAAAGTCGTAGCTTTTGGGCTTAAATTGGTTATTATCGGAGATTCGTGGAAGGATTTTCTCGAATCGCTACTCCATTAACTCAGCTGACTCAGAAAGATGCAAAATTTGTATAGAGCGAGGAATGCGAGAAGAGTTTCCAAGAGCTCAAGAGGAGACTCATTTCGGTACCTGTTCTGACAATACCATCTGGTTCGGATGGATTTGTTATCTACAGTGATGCTTCAGGCAAAGGGTTATATGCAACATGGGAAAGTCATAGCCTATGCCTCGCGACAACTCAAAGAATATGAGAGGAATTATCCTACTCATGATCTGGAGTTGGCAACAGTCGTTTTTGCGTTGGAAATTTGGAGACACTACCTATATGGGGAGAAAGTGGAGATTTATACGGATCATAAAAGCCTCAAATATTTCTTCACCCAAAAGGAACTCAACATGCGATTACGACCATAGCATTCAATATCATCTTGGAAAAGTAAACGTTGTAGCTGACGCATTGAGTAGAAGATCGTATGCGGGTACGAGTGCAATGTTGTTAACACAAAGGCCCATTTTGTACGACTTACAAAGGATGGAGATAGAGTTAAAGGCTCCAAGTACCCACGTGATGATGGCAAATATACGAGTAGAACTGACTTTAATCGATAAAGTTAAAACTGCTCAAGCTACAGACCTGGAACTGATGCGTATGAAAAAGAAAGTGCAAGAAGGTGCTATTCTGGAGGCAAGAATTGATGAAGAAGGAATACTTAGAGTCAACTCCAGACTTTGCGTTCCTAACGATTTTTACTTAAAGCACAGAATCATGATGGAGGCACACAACATACCATTTGCAATCCATCATGGAAGTACCAAAATGTATCACGATCTTCGATATACATTTTGGTGGAGCAATATGAAGAGAGAGATCGCGGAGTTTATCTCGAGGTGTTTAACTTGTCAACGTGTAAAGGCGGAGCATCAAGTGCCAAAGGGTCCATTGCAACCACTTGAGATTCCAAAATAGAAGTGGGAACACATTACTATGGATTTCGTTAAGGGTCTTTCCAAGGTTTCTCAAGGTATAGATGCGATTTGGGTTATTGTTGATAGATTAACCAAGTCGGCTCATTTTTTGCCCATACGTGAGACTTATTACTTTGAACGTCTTGCTAGTACGTACTTAAATGAGATTGTGAGATTGCATGGCATACCAGTATCCATAGTTTCGGATCGTGACCCAAGATTCACTTCACGATTTTGGGTTAGCTTGCAGAAAGCTATGGACACAAATTTACGATTCAGTTCGGCATACCATCCTCAAACGGACGGGCAATCAGAAAGGACTATTCAAACCCTTGAAGATCTATTAAGACTCTGTGTCCTAGATTTTAAAGGAAGTTGGGATAAGTACTTGCCACTGGTGGGATTCTCCTACAACAACAGTTATTAAGCAAGTATAGGCATGACTCCATTCGAGGCGTTATATGGACAAAAGTGTCATTCTCCAGTATGCTGGGATGAGGTGGAAGAAGCAACGTTGTTGGGACCAGAATTAGTACGCATGACTACAGAAAAGATTCAAATGATCCGGCAACGTATAAAGACCTCACAAGATCGACAAAAGAGTTATGCTGATCTTCATCGAAAGGACGTGGAGTTTAATATTAGAGATCATGTATCTTGTTATGTATTGCTCCATGGAAGGGAGTTACAAGATTTGGGAATAGAGGAAAGCTCAATCCACGATTTGTTGGTCCATTTGAGATTCTTGACCGAATAGTAAATGTGGCCTATAGACTTCGCATTACCTCCAAGTATGTCTTGTGTTCATAATGTTTTTCACATATCTATGCTTCATAAATATGTGAAAGACCCAACAACATTATTACGTTAAAACCGCATTTGATAGCAAGAAGATTTAACGTAAGAGGAGGTACTATCAAGATATTGGATAGAAAAGAGCATATCCTATGAACAAAGGTTATACCACAAGTCAAGGTTTTTATGGAGGAACCATGCTATTGAAGAAATGACTTGGGAGTTGGAATCAGAAATGAAAGCGAGGTACCCTCACCTTTTCGAAACACCAAGTATGTACGTCAATTTCGAGGACAAAATTTCAGAAGGAGGGGAGGTTGTAAGACCCCATCTTATTAAGAGGTTGTAAGACAGTGTCAACCTCGGGGATAACCCCGAGGAATGCAGTTGTAGTTCCAGAGATAACCCCGGAGATGCTCGTTTCAACCTATGCAGTCAGCTTCAACCTTAGAAACCAAACCGAGGCACTCAGCTCCAGTCCCAGAGATAACCCCGGGAGGTCAGGTATAACTCAGAGACAACCCTGAGGACATCCAGTACTTGCAGGAGTCCAATCTCAGAGATAACCCTAAGCAACGACTGCTTTATCAATTTCAAATGTAGAAAATAACCTCGGTGAGGGGCAAAATCATCATTTTGCCACCTCGATCCCACATTGCTCCATCTCAACACAACAGCTTAACATACATTCTACACAGTAATGTCCCATAAGAGCCAAATAGCTGCAATCCCGAGTGACTACTACACAGGACAACACACCGGATGGAATTTGAAGCTTGAAGACCAAGGCATGATCCCATCTTCTTGACTTCGACAACCTCTAATCCCATGTCATTTGTGTAGCTCTCGACAACATCACTCAAGTAAAGGTCTCATACACCTCAATCGAGAGACTCGATTGAAGTTACGCAAGTTCGAGTGGACATCACGTTGCACGCATACACGTGTTTCGAGATGACGGGATCCGTGGAGCAGGGGCACCCAGTGTACTTGCAGTACATTTCTTGTTGTCAGTGGGTGTATCATGACTCCCCCCCTCTATAAATAGAGGGCTTGGGGTGGCCATTTTGTAAGAGAAAACGGTGAGGAAGCCCTGTCCAATTTACTCTATACACACCCTAAACTGAGTACTTTCTCATTTTAAACACTTGTGAGCTTATATTTAGTCATATTTTTCCTGGCGGGAACCGAGTGTTCATCTGTTTAAAGCTATAGAAGTCTTCTTTGACAGTCCACTGTAAGCCTTCTTACACACTTTAAAGCCTTTCTCTTTTACTTTGAATACACCGTTCTTCACATTGAGATTCGTGTTACGTGTGTATGCCTGGACTTCGGTTCGTGGCTTTTATTTCCTTTTATATATTTATAAAAGGAAATGGACTAACATTTCATATATATATATATATATATATGTACTGTTGTCGAACTCTGTTCGATGAGCCTGGATTTTACATCCAGAGAATTTATTGCTTATATATATATATACTTATATATATAAACTGTTGTCGGACTCTATTCGATGAGCCTGGATTTTACATCCGGTGCGTTTACTGCTTTTATATATATATAGCGACAAATTGCTGAAATAATAAATCAAGTCGGGATCGATATATATCCTGTGCGTTTACCGCATTTATATATATTTATATATATATATATATATATATACATTTACATCAAAGCCTAGAGTTTACTTATTGGCCTTTTATTTGCTTATTTACATTCCGTCTCACCTGGAGTTTACTTCGTGGCGGTTGATCGTTTTTACTGCTTTATTTACATTCTTACCCACCTGGAGTTTACTTCGTGGTGATTGATCATTTTTATTGCTTTATTTAAATTTCTGATCCCCCATGGAGGTGCTTTGTGGTTGTTGATCATGTCTGTATATGTAAGACCCCATCTTATTATGAATAAAAATTAATTTTTCTCTATTTATTATCTTGAAATAATAAGGAGTTAATCTGATATAATACTTTGGTTATGGGTGAAATGTGCAAATTTCACAAAATAAGCAAGTGGTTATAAAATATTCATTTTTTTGTCGGGGAATATTCGTTTGGTCGTGGAATATTCTTGTTGTCGGGGAATATTCGTACGAAGGCGCAGCCATTCGTGGGCCTCGTAACAGAATAACTGTCGGATGAAGAAAACGACAAGTTTGAGTTTTTATAAATAACGGCGTAGTTGTTACCATTAAGATCTTTGTTGGAATACTAGATTGGTTAAAATACGATGTCTACGGCACGGTTGCCGCATGCAAGCACACTATTACGCAGATATTTTTGAATTATTGATTCTTACGTAAGAAGGCACTACTCAATAATTGTTACAGTAATTACTTTTCAATATTTTATTTTATTGATTCAATAATTGCTGCGTTGATATTTTATATTATTGTTGTTTTAATAATTGTCACTGCATAGTATTTTTTTCCATTATCGGATCAATAATTCATATTATTTGAATAATATTATTAGATAACATTATTGGCAATGTCTATAAAGTTCATCTTAAGGAGAGGTTTGGTCACCTAATTGTGCGCCAAGATGAGGAGAAATCCTTATTGAAAGCCCCTCTTTCCTCGAAACTACCGGTTGTCATAATTGTGATTCTGTAATATTATTTGTGAATAATTAATTATTGATTTATATGATAAGGAAATATTTATTTGATGTGGATATAAATGATGGATTTATTTATTTTATGTGGTTATAATTAAAGGATTTAATTTTGAGGTGTTTTATTAGTATTTTTGTTGGAATGGAGGTATTAAAAATCAAATCAGTATTTTTACGATATATTGCGTGAGTTATAATTTTTAATCCGACCGTTGGATCGTTGTGAATTTTGGATATGTTATACATATATAAGTTGAGTATATGTCCATAAATTTTGAACCATTAAAATTGAACGTATGATTTGTTATGAATTTTAAGAGGTGACTGATTCGAAAATTAGGTTTATAAATGATTTTGGTGGAAAATTCTAGAATTGAGTGGGCCCCACTTGTGGTTGGTGAAGAAATATGATGAATTTTATTTCAAATGTGGTGGGTGCCAATAGTAGCAAGTAAAGCCATCGGTAAAGAAAGTCAAGTCTCGCTTTCTAAGGTCTTAACATTTTCCTATAAATAGAGGGCTAAGTTAGAATTGAAAATCACACCAGAAACATAAGCTTTCTTTCTTTCTCTCTCTATATTATCGAGCGTATTTTGTGATTATTTAGATACTTTGAGAGTTGCTGTTCAGTACAAGTTTCATTCAGCATCACTTCCGACCTTTCATTCCGAAGTACTGATTCTTTGAGGTAAGGGATGTTATTTTGTTCTTAAATGATATTAATTTCTTCAATATCATTATGCCAAAATATTGGTTTGAACTTTTTAATCAAATTTGGAACTTTTGTATCGGGGTTACTATTCACGTATACGGTACTATCCACTTATACGGCACTATTTATCGAAAAATGAAATTTTTTCTTTTTCGTCCCAAATGTCTTTTATGGTTACTATCTTTGATTGTATCCATGTTTTGATCTTTATTTTTGAATTCTACTTCACACTTGGTTATTATGGAGTATTATTGAATTTGGATAAACCGAAATACGAATCCCTAATACTTGTCCTTCTGTCTTACTGGATTCGTTCTCTAAAATGTTTTTCATCATCCTCAGTCCTTAATGGTGGTACTTGATGAATATCTTTGGCCTGTAGTGCAAAGATGAATGATTACTCGATGAATATCTTTGGCCCAGTAGTGCAAAAGATGAAGCAGTGTTAAGATGAACATGACCAACTAGTGATACAAATGAATATCTTTGGCCCGTAGTGCAAAGATGTATATTGATTGATGTTACAGGGATAAAATATTGATGATGGACTTTTAAATTCATAGATGATAGTAGATTTCATTCTCTACTTAACAATTCTAATGAATTGTTGTTTCCGCTGCAGTTGTTGATCTAAAACTTGTTGTCCATTATATTCTTTCAGATTTTTCCCTGTTGAAGACTAAGGATAATTTGTTGTATATTATCTTAGTCCTAATATTCTTTACTGGGCTAGTTGAGCTCACCCTTTTCCTTTTTGTTCCATTTTTCTTCTCAGGAAGCGAGAACATAGCAGGAACCAGTCGAGGTATAGAGTGATGGTTCTAGACAGTTGTTTTAGCAGTCCTCACTATTTTTGTAAAATAGTACATCAATAATTGTAATGAGGACTTTATTTGGGTATTGATATTGTCTAGAAGACAATATTTGTATTTAAACTCACAGCATGTGTTGTCGTATTTTGCACGACAATTGTATTAATAAAGTTGTAGTTATTTTTCTGTACCATATATTTGGCGACTCAGAATGACTGATGTATACCTATTTTGGGGGCGTCACAGTTTGTATCAGAGCTTAGGGATATGGTCTCTGGCAGAGATCGGGGAATAGAACTAGGAGGGGAGAGATGAGTAAATCCTTCGCTAGTGTGTCCTACCTAAGCTTATTTATTGGTCGGTCATAATATAGGGATATTATGTGATATGTTAATTTGTTTAATTAACCCATGTTTTATGGCACTTTTTAAGAATGGCAGCTGAGAACGTTAACAATGGAGTCTATGAGACTATGGAACAACCTTTGATTACCAACCAAGAGAACGTGCAACAGGAAAGAAATATTCCTCCTGTAAACAACACTACCGAGCAAACGATGAATGATGCAATGTTTAGAAGCTTTTTGCAGTTCATGCAAAATCAGACGAGGGAGACTTGTGTACAAAATACGGGTGGAAATGATAGCAACGCGCGGTCTGTCACAACCAAGCAGTTCAAGGAGTTGGGACCACCAGATTTCTGGGGAAAGCCCGATCCGATTAAGGCGGAAACATGGGTTAAGCAAATGACCAAGATATTCGATGTCTTGGGCTGCACGGAGGAATAGAAGGTTCCATTCGCCACCTTTATGTTCCGTGATGAGGTAGATTACTGGTGGGAATCTATGAAGCGTACCCAGCCAGCCGCACTCAACATGTCTTGGGAAAAATTTTAGAAACTGTTCAATGACAAGTACTTTCCTGAAAGTATTCATCATATGAAGGAGGTAGAGTTTATTAGACTGGAATAGAACAACATGACGGTGTCCCAATACGAGGCGAAGTTCGTGAGAGTTATCCAAGTTTGCACCTCATTTGGTAGAAAATGAGGAACGTATGACGTAGATGTTTCTGAGAGGTCTAAAACCCGAGATTTGACAATATCTTATCTCTCATAAATTTTCTTTATATTCAGATGTTGTAAATAGGGCTCAATTATTAGAGCGTAATAACGAGTATGTTCAACCGAGGGACTACAACCAGGGTCATACCGGTGACAACAGTCATCGGAGCGATGATAACCAGCGAGGAGGGAAAAATACGGACAAAAGCGACAACCACTCGGGTGGTCATCGTGGCCATGACAATAGGAGAGGTTAGTCAAGTGGAAATTTCAAAAAGAGGAGATTCAACAATGACGAAAAGACATCAGTACCAGCACCAACACCAGCACCAACAACAAATTCTAGGGGAGGAGAACGACCGCCAGTTAGATGCTACGATGCGGAGAGGAGGGACACATAAGTCCAAACTGTTCACAGCCTTCCAAGGTGTGTTTCAATTGTGGAAAAGACGATCACATAGCCCGATTTTGTCCGGTAGCAAAGTCAAGTCCAACTGGGACAACGTCACCAAAGGCGACTACGGAAAAAACAAAGTCGGTGGTTCAAGGAAGGGCATTTGTCGTGATTGGCCAAAATGCGAGAAACCCGAACGAGGTGATCATGGGTAAGCTAATCTTGAACTCTTGCGAAGTTTATACCTTACTAGATACCGGTTCTACCCATTCTTTTATCTCTCCTGCTTGTGCTCAACGTTTAAACTTGACTCCGGAAAAATTGGACTTTAACTTATCTGTTGAAACTCCATTGGGTGAAACCTTCGTTACATCTACAGTTTATAAATCTTGCTTGATCCAAGTTGGCACAATCACATTACCTGTTGATCTTATTTCTTTAAAGATACTTGCATTTGATGTGATTTTAGGGATTGATTGGTTAACCACTCATCATGCCAAAATTGATTATTTTCGTAAGGTTGTTAGTTTTCATATTCCTAACCAACCTGTTATACGAATTCAAGCAACTAAACAAGTAAAATCAATCACGATCATATCAAGCCATAAAGCTATTCGTTTATTGAAAAACGGATGTCAAGCTTTCTTAGCCCATATTATGGACTTGAACAAAAACACGTCAGATTTGAATAATATTCCTGTTGTTAATGAATTTCCTGACGTATTTCCTGAAGAACTTCCTGGTCTACCCCCAAAGCGTGAAGTTGAATTCTTTATTGATCTTAAATCGGGTACAAAACCCATTTCTAAAACCCCATATCGAATGGCTCCTATTGAACTTTAGGAGTTAAAAGTCCAACTACAGGAATTGTTAGACATCGGTTTCATTCATCCTAGTACATCTCCTTGGGGTGCTCCTGTTTTATTTTTAAAGAAGAAAGACGGGAGTATGCGACTTTGTATTGATTACCGAGAATTAAACCATGTCACCATCAAGAATAGGTATCCACTACCTCGTATTGATGACCTGTTTGACCGCCATAAAGGAGCAATATACTTTTCAAAGATCGATCTTCATTCGATATCATCAACTCAAGATTAAAATCGAGGATATTCCAAAGATCGCCTTCGAACTCCTGATGACGAGTATTATGAATTCTTAGTCATGTCTTTTGGATTGACTAATGCTCCTGCTGCTTTCATGGATATGATGAACCGTGTATTCAAGGAATATTTGGATCAGTTCGTTGTTGTTTTTATTGATGACATCCTCGTCTATTCCAAAAGCCGTGAAGATCATGAGCACTATTTGAAGTTGGTACTTTAAAGACTTTGTGACAACAAGCTATACGCCAAGCTAAAGAAATGCAAGTTCTGGCTTAAGGAAGTAGCATTCCTTGGGCACGTGGTGTCAAAACATGGAGTATCTGTTGACTCGGCAAAGATTGAAGCAATCCAAAGATGGGAGCAACCAAAGTCGGCGACCGAAGTGCGTAGCTTTTTGGGCTTAGCTGGTTATTATCGGAGATTCGTGGAAGGATTTTCTCGAATCGCTACTCCATTAACTCAGCTGACTCAGAAAGATGCAAAATTTGTATAGAGCGAGGAATGCGAGAAGAGTTTCCAAGAGCTCAAGAGGAGACTCATTTCAATTGCACTGCTCGACAATACCATCCGGTTCGGATGGATTTGTTATCTCAAATGATGCTTCGAGCAAAGGGTTATATGCAACATGGGAAAGTCATAGCCTATGCCTGCCATGACAACTCAAAGAATATGAGAGGAATTATCCTACTCATGATCTGGAGTTGGCAACAGTCGTTTGCGTTGGAAATTTGGAGACACTACCTATATGGGGAGAAAGTGGAGATTTATACGGATCATAAAAGCCTCAAATATTTCTTCACCCAAAAGGAACTCAACATGCGATTACGACCATAGCATTCAATATCATCTTGGAAAAGCAAACGTTATAGCTGACGCATTGAGTAGAAGATCGTATGCGGGTACGAGTGCAATGTTGTTAACACAAAGGCCCATTTTGTACGACTTACAAAGGATGGAGATAGAGTTAAAGGCTCCAAGTACCCACGTGATGATGGCAAATATACGAGTAGAATCGACTTTAATCGATAAAGTTAAAACCGCTTGCAAGCTACTGACTGGAACCGATGCGATGCGTATGAAAAGAAAGTGCGCAGAAGGTGCTATTCTCGAGGCAAGAATTGATGAAGAAGGAATACTTAGAGTCAACTCCGGACTTTGCGTTCCTAACGATTTTTACTTAAAGCACACGTAATCATGATGGAGGCACACAACATACCATTTGCAATCCATCATGAAGTACCAAAATGTATCACGATCTTCGATATACATTTTGGTGGAGCAATATGAAGAGAGATCGCGAGTTTATCTCGAGGTGTTTAACTTGTCAACGCATGTAAAGGCGGAGCATCAAGTGCCAAAGGGTCCATTGCAACCACTTGAGATTCCAAAATAGAAGTGGGAACACATTACTATGGATTTCAAGTATGGTCTTTCCAAGGTTTCTCAAGGTATAGATGCGATTTGGGTTATTGTTGATAGATTAACCAAGTCGGCTCATTTTTTGCCCATACGTGAGACTTATTACTTTGAACGCCTTGCTAGTACGTTTAAATGAGATTGTGAGATTGCATGGCATACCAAGATCCATAGTTTCGGATCGTGACCCAAGATTCACTTCACGATTTTTGGGTTAGCTTGCGTAAAAGCTATGGACACAAATTTACGATTCTGGGCTTCGGAGATACCATCCTCAAACCGACGGAAGGCAATCGAAAGGGACTATTCAAACCCTTGAAGATCTATTAAGACTCTGTGTCCTAGATTTTAAAGGAAGTTGGGATAAGTACTTGCCACTGGTGGGATTCTCCTACAACAACAGTTATTAAGCAAGTATAGGCATGACTCCATTCGAGGCGTTATATGGACAAAAGTGTCATTCTCGAAAGATCTTTGGGATGAGGTGGAAGAAGCAACGTTGTTGGGACCAGAATTAGTACGCATGACTACAGAAAAGATTCAAATGATCCGGCAACGTATAAAGACCTCACAAGATCGACAAAAGAGTTATGCTGATCTTCATCGAAAGGACGTGGAGTTTAATATTAGAGATCATGTACTGTTATGTATTGCTCCATGGAAGGGAGTTACAAGATTTGGGAATAGAGGAAAGCTCAATCCACGATTTGTTGGTCCATTTGAGATTCTTGACCGAATAGTAAATGTGGCCTATAGACTCGCATTACCTCCAAGTATGTCTTGTGTTCATAATGTTTTTCACATATCTATGCTTCATAAATATGTGAAAGACCCAAACAACATTATTACGTTAAAACCAGACGAGATAGCCGAAGATTTAACGTAAGAGGAGGTACCTATCAAGATATTGGATAGAAAAGAGCATATCCTATGAACAAAGGTTATACCACAAGTCAAGGTTTTATGGAGGAACCATGCTATTGAAGAAATGACTTGGGAGTTGGAATCAGAAATGAAAGCGAGGTACCCTCACCTTTTCGAAACACCAAGTATGTACGTCAATTTCGAGGACAAAATTTCAGAAGGAGGGGAGGTTGTAAGACCCCATCTTATTAAGAGGTTGTAAGACAGTGTCAACCTCGGGGATAACCCCGAGGAATGCAGTTGTAGTTCCAGAGATAACCCCGGAGATGCTCGTTTCAACCTATGCAGTCAGCTTCAACCTTAGAAACCAAACCGAGGCACTCAGCTCCAGTCCCAGAGATAACCCCGGGAGGTCAGGTATAACTCAGAGACAACCCTGAGGACATCCAGTACTTGCAGGAGTCCAATCTCAGAGATAACCCTAAGCAACGACTGCTTTATCAGCCCAAACAGAAAATAACCTCGGTGAGGGGCAAAATCATCATTTTGCCACCTCGATCCCACATTGCTCCATCTCAACACAACAGTTTAACATACATTCTACACAGTAATGTCCCATAAGAGCCAAATAGCTGCAATCCCGAGTGACTACTACACAGGACAACACACCAGATGGAATTTGAAGCTTGAAGACCAAGGGCATGATCCCATCTTCTTGACTTCTGACAACCTCTAATCCCATGTCATTTGTGTAGCTCTCGACAACATCACTCCGTAAAGGTCTCATACACCTCAATCGAGACTCGATTGAAGTTCTCGCAAGTTCGAGTGGACATCACGTTGCACGCATACACGTGATTTCGAGATGACGGGATCCGTGGAGCCCGGGGCACCTCAGCGGTACCGCAGTACATTTCTTGGTACCGTCAGAGGTGTACTGCATCCCCCTCTATAAATAGAGGGCTTGGGGTGGCCATTTTGTAAGAGAAAAACTGTGAGGAAGCCCTCATCCAATTTACTCGATACACACCCTAAACTGAGTACTTTCTCATTTTAAACACTTGTGAGCTTATATTTAGTCATACTTTTACCGGCGGGAGCTGAGTGTTCATGTATTTAAAGCTATAGAAGTCTTCTTTGGCAGTCCACTGTAAGCCTTCTTACACACTTTAAAGCCTTTCTCTTTTACTTTGCATACACCGTTCTTCACATTGAGATTCAGACACGTGTGTATGCACGACTTTGCTTAAGTGGCTTTTATTTCCTTTTATATATTTATAAAAGAAAATGGACTAACATTTCCTTATATATATATATATATATATATATATACTATTGTCGAACTCTGTTCGATGAGCTTGGATTTTACATCTAGAGCATTTATTGCTTATATATATACTTATATATAAAAACTGTTGTCAGACTCTATTCGATGAGCCTGAATTTTACATCCGGTGCGTTTACTGCTTTTATATATATATAGCGACAAATTGCTGAAATAATAAATCAAGTCGAGATCGATATATATCCTGTGCGTTTATCGCATTTATATATATACATTTCTGTCAGGCCTGGAGTTTACTTCGTGGCGGTTGATCGTTTTTACTGCTTTATTTACATTCCGTCCCGCCTGGAATTTACTTCGTGGTGGTTGATCATTTTTATTTCTTTATTTACATTTCTGATCCCCCATGGAGGTGCTTTGTGGTGGTTGATCATGTCTGTATATGTAAGACCCCATCTTATTATGAATAAAAATTAAATTTTCTCTATTTATTATCTTGAAATAATAAGGAGTTAATTTGATATAATACTTTGGTTATGGGTGAAATGTGTAAATTTCACAAAATAAGCAAGTGATTATAAAATATTCATTTTTTGTCGGGGAATATTCGTTTAGTCGTGGAATATTCTTGTTGTCGGGGAATATTCGTACGACGGCGCAACCATTCGTGGGCCTCGTAATGTAATAACCGCTTTGATAAAGAAAATGACAAGTTTGAGTTTTTATAAATAATTACGTAGTTGTTACAAATTAGCACTATTGGAATACCCGGTGGTTAAAATACAGTAATACGCATGGTTGCACAGTAGCACACGGTATTGCACAGTATTTTTGAATTATTGATTCTTACGTAAGAAGGCACTACTCAATAATTGTTACAGTAATTACTTTTCAATATTTTATTTTATAGATTCAATAATTGTCATATTGATATTTTATATTATTGTTTTTCAATAATTGTCATCGCATGATATTTCCCATTATCGATCAATAATTCATATTATTTGAATAATATTATTAGATAACATTATTGGCAATATCTAGAAAGTTCTGTCTAAGGAGAGGTTTGATCACCTAATTGCGTGCCAGTAAGGAGAAATCCTTATTGGAAAGCCCCCTCTTTCCTGGGAACGGTCTGGTTGTCATAATTGTGATTCTATAATATTATTTGTGAATAATTAATTATTGATTTATATGATAAGGAAATATTTATTTGATGTGGATATAAATGATGGATTTATTTATTTTATGTGGTTATAATTAAAGGATTTAATGTTGAGGTGTTTTATCGAGATTTTTGTTTTGAATGGAGGTATTAAAAATCAAATCAAAGATTTTTACGATATATTCATGTGAGTTATAATTTTTTAATCCGATTGTTGGATCGTTGCAGATTTTTGGATATGTTATACATATATAAGTTGAGTATATGTCCATAAATTTTGAACCGTTAAAAATGAACGTATGATTTGTTATGAATTTTAAGAGGTTACTGATTCGAAAATTAGATTTATAAATGATTTTGGTGGAAAATTCTAGAATTGAGTGGGCCCCACTTGTGGTTGGTGAAGAAATATGATGAATTTTATTTCAAATGTGGTGGGTGGCAATAGTAGCAGGTAAAGCCATCAGGTAGCAGGTCAAGTCTGCTTCGGCGTGCTAACATTTTCCTATAAATAGAGGGCTAAGTTAGAATTGAAAATCACACCAGAAACATAAGTTTTCTCTCTCTCTCTCCCTCTATATTATCGAGCGTATTTTGTGAATATTTAGATACTTTGAGAGTTGTTATTCAGTACAAGTTTCATTCAGCATCACTTCCGACCTTTCATTCCGAAGTACTAATTCTTTGAGGTAAGGGATGTTATTTTGTTCTTAAATGATATTAATTTCTTCAATATCATTATGCCGAAATATTGGTTTGAACATTTTAATCAAATTTGGAACTTTTGTGTTGGGGTTACTATTCACGTATACGACACTATTCACGTATATAACACTATTCACGAATACGACACTATTCACCGAAAAATGAAATTTTCTCTTTTTCGTCCCAGATGTCTTTTATGGTTACTATCTTTGATTGTATCTATGTTTTGATCTTTATTTTTGAATTCTACTTCCCACTTGGTTATTATGGAGTATTATTGAATTTGGATAAACTGAAATACGAATCCTTAATATTTGTCCTTCTGTCTTACTGGATTCGTTCTCTAAAATAGTTTTCATCATCCTCAGTCCTTAATGGTTGTACTTGATGAATATCTTTGGCCTGTAGTGCAAAGATGAATGATTACCTAATGAATATCTTTGGCCCGTAGTGCAAAGATGAACAGGTGTTGAGATGAACATGACCAACTGGTGATACAAATGAATATCTTTGGCCCGTAGTGCAAAGATGTATCTTGATTGATGTTACAGGGATAAAATATTGATGATGGACTTTTAAATTCATAGATGATAGTAGATTTCATTCTCTACTTAACTCTTCTAATGAATTGTTATTTCCGCTACAGTTGTTGATCTAAAACTTGTTGTCGATTATATTCTATCAGATTTTTCCCTGTTGAAGACTAAGGATAATTTGTTTTATATTATCTTAGTCCTAATATTCTTTACTGGGCTAGTTGAGCTCACCCTTTTCCTTTTTGTTCCATTTTTCTTTTCAGGAAGCGAGAACGTAGCAGGAACCAGTCGGGGTATAAAGTGATGGTCCTAGACAGTTGTTTTAGCAGTCCTCACTATTTTTGTAAAATAGTACATCAATAATTGTAATGAGGACTTTATTTGGGTGTTGATATTGTCTATAAGACAATATTTGTATTTAAACTCACAGCACGTGTTGTCGTATTTTGCACGACAATTGTATTAATAAAGTTGTAGTTGTTTTTCTGTACCATATATTTGGTGACTCAGAATGGGTGATGTATACCTATTTTGGGGGCGTCACAGTATATATATACATATATATATATATATATATATATTTACAGTTTTTATATATATAACTACTTACTGCTTTAATATAAATTGCGGCATCATATGAGCCTAGGAATCATGTGATCACAGATTCACTATCAATCTAGATTCTTGCTCGGTGATGGACATTTTCAAATTATAGCGACTTTTGTAATTATTCACGGTGTTTGAATTTCCTTAGATGGCTTTCATGCCCATGAGGAATTCGACATCGCTTTATATATTATTTTCTCAAGATGCTTCAGATCTCGAAAATAAAAGCAATCAAGTCGAACATTTAATAAAATGGAAGTATCAAAGGCCTCAATTACTATTGAGCACAGGGTTTGAAAAACCTCTTTTATAAAACCTCACTGCTATATCTTGTTTAAAACTGAATTTTTATACAAATTCAAACCCTGTGTATATAGGTGCGAACGAAGCATAATACTACTTCCAAATAACTGCACATTGACCCCCCTACACACACACATTAATATAACAGTTTAATTAAAAGTGTCGGTAACAGTGGTAACCCGGATGTCAGGGGGTGTCTAACACCTTCCCTCCGTATAAGCAAGTCCTCAGACCCTAATGAATCTCGGTTTCACTAATTCGTTTAGCAGTGTCACATCATTGGGTCAATGTGCAAACCTTTTTTTGGTTGTATTGGTACATGATGAATGGGTAATATACCCATGAATTGGATACATTCGGGCTTAATTTATTGTTGTTCTCAAGTCTTTTAGGATTTTTTTATGTGTTTGTGTCTATTCATGCATGTTTTATATTGTTTTGTAGGAATTGGGACAAAAGTTACTTGGATCGACGTTTGGGGTGGCTAGATTCGCGTTTTCGGCTTGCTATTTACACAGCAGTCACTTTAGAGCCAATTTGACTATAGCTCCGGACATTATTTCGAAAAATGTAAAGCATAAAAGTTGTAGATCTACTTTTCCTCTTTCCGGATCATCTTGAATCATGAAAATCAGAGTTCGGACGAAGAAGTTATGGCCATTTTCCCAAAGGATGTCGGAGCAGAAAATGTCAGAGAATGGGGCAGCATCGGGGCGCCCATTTTAAGCCTATTTGCAGCCCCGAGGCTTATAAGGCGTTGTCTGAAAGTCGTTCCCAATCTCGGGGCTGGGGAAGAGGTTGGGTGCGGCCTGGACGCGTTTTGGGAAAATTTTGACACCTTTTTGACTCCAAATTGGATTGGGTTTGTTCCTAAGCTCAAAATTGGACTTGTAACCTATAAATACATGATGCAAGGCATAAAATAAAGAGAGATTACATAGATTAGACTAGATTAAACACTCCATTAAATTAGAATCTAAACCCTAGTTCTTAGTTAGCCATTGGAGATTGAAGCAAATTGAAGAACACTGAAGATCAAGAGCAAGAGCAAGAGGGGAGCATCAGATTTGCTGACAACAGATTCTATTCTCTTCTCTCATCATGCTTTTATCTTTTAATGTCTATTCAATTGTGGATTCTTGATTTTAATTCATTAATTATGAACTAATTCTTTCATTAAGATTTCAATTGAACTTTTTATGATTATGAATTGATTATTTGATTTATTCCAATTATTTGTGTTGAAGTGAATTGTTCATCTTGCTTTGAACTTATTGATTAATTATCTGATCAATAATTACTTTGTTACTCTAGAAGGAATTGAGAAAGGAATTCTAGGGTTAGAACTGGGCATGGTGACATGTGACTTAGTTATTTGCACAGTGAATAAGTAGGTTTATGAATAGAATGAGAATATCTATTTGCTTTGCATGTAACACATAAGGAATTGGGATCAGAAGCGAGTTTAATTCAATTGTTTTGCATAGAGATATAACAAAATTAATCTGGGTTAAATAGAAGGCAAATGATCACTTGAGAAAGGGCTTTTGGCATTTGAGAATTCCTGTTAACAATTTAGTAGACATAATAACTGGGATAATTGGATAATTGGTTTATAGTTCATAAATGGGGATATTGGAGTCTTAACTTTTATTTATTTGAATTTATTTATAAAGAAATTTAGTGTAATTAGTTAATTTAGTTTTCTTAATTAGAAAAATCACACTTTGCAATTGTTTAAATAAAATTGATTTGGTTAAGAGTTAGTACTTGGTGATTTTTATTAAATAATTCCTCGTGGGAACGATACTCTACTTTCACTTTATTACTTGTTGAATGTATATACTGCATATTCATTGATTATGTAAATCGATCAACAAGTTTTTGGCGCCATTCTTGGGAATTAATTTAATAATTATTTACCAATATTAATTTCAATCAAATTAGTCTTAATTTAAACATTTTATTTTTATTTTTATTTTCATTCTCTTCCTATACTTCTCTCTTTTTAGGTACCATGGATGACTTTCAAGCGTATCAATGGCCATACACCTAACATGTGTCAACCAAGGGGAGCGAGAGATCGACGGACTCGAGAAATTTTCTCTGCATTATCGAAGATGATGGAGACACTTTCGAGGAGTTTAGAAGCTTTTGAAGCTCAACGTCATCAAAGTGTGGTGGTTACTTGTGATTATTGTTGAAATCATATGAGTCATCAATGCGCCATCGGCCGAAATGAGTAAAGATATAGTGGTGATTACCCCAACAATTATGTCAATCCCAACAACTATCATCAGGATTGGGGGTATCACACGGATTTTTCATGGAGTAACAATCTAGCTCAAGCGCCGAGACAACAAAATACATCTCAATTTCAAAATCGCATACAACAACCGGATCGAAATCAAGTTTTGAAGAAGCCTTGGAAAAACTTATTAGAGCTTCTGAAAAAAAG
Organism: Panax ginseng; assembly: GCA_020205605.1. Classification (NCBI taxonomy): domain Eukaryota; kingdom Viridiplantae; phylum Streptophyta; class Magnoliopsida; order Apiales; family Araliaceae; genus Panax; species Panax ginseng. The sequence goes on along the minus strand of CM035139.1, from coordinate 82,158,018 downwards.
AACGAGGAAAATGAGAAAAAATGTAATCAAATAGAGCTGAATTTGCAAAGCCAAGGTGCGTCGATAAAGAATCTAGAAAATCAATTGGGGCAGAGATAAGACATGCGTTGAACAACCGCTCCTCAATACACTTGGCCCTATGACATGAATTCGAGAGACCGATGGTGAGCCCCACCAAATCTGCAACCGGATGTGCCAAATGATAGAGATGTTGAAAGAGAGGAAAGATTTGGAGACCAAGAAAATGAGATTGGCGAAGATCTAACTTTGAGTACCAACAAAGATGAGCCAATTTTGATAGTGTCCCATGTACCTTCTCCACCAAAGTTCAATAATTCGGGCAGTTTTGCAAAACCATGCCCAATTGGAAGTCATGTTGTCGGCAAAGCTCTTTGTGACATAAGAGCTAGTACAGTTGTGGAGTCATGGTGGGATGAAAAGGAGAAGATAGAGGAAGACTCCATTATGTTTATTAAGCTTCAATGCCCCAATCTAATCATAGACATAATGGAGAAAACACCTAGTTGTTGGACGTTCTTAATAGGGAACCTATCTACAAAGAGCATGCTAGGTGACTTCAATTCAAAGGTTTTTGCTAATGGGAACCTCCCAAAAGAGACATTGTTACTGATGGATGGAGGGTTCCTCAATTTTTGTAGGGGAATTGGATAGAGAATTGAAGAAGTCAGGCTGAGAGTATAAAACAAGCGCTTATTGGGAGGCAACCCAAGTTTATTTATTTTTTATTTTTAGTTTTTATTAGGTTTTATATTAGCAGTTTTGAATTTATATTTTATTTAGGATTTAATAAAATTGCTTCTATCATGGTTTTACAGGTTATTCAAGTCAAATTCAAGTGTGGTGCCCAATTTGTTCCATGTACTTAGCCTATTCTCCAAACTTAGCGGACAAGGAGGAAGATTGCTATATTTTTAGGGAAGTCCTCTGCTTTAATTTTTTCTATTTCAGTCATTGAGGACAATGACTAAATTATCTAATTTAGTTTAATTAAGAAAACTAAATTAACTAATTACACTAAATTGCTTTATAAATAAATTCAAATAAATAAAAGTTAAGACTCCAATATCCCCATTTATGAACTATAAACCAATTATCCAATTATCCCAATTATTATGTCTACTGAATTGTTAACAGGAATTCTCAAATGCGAAAAGCCCTTTCTCAAGTGATCATTTGCCTTCTATTTAACCCAGATTAATTTTGCTATATCTCTATGCAAAACAATTGAATTAAACTCGCTACAATCCCAATTCCTTATGTGTTACATGCGGCAAATAGATATTCTCATTCTATTCACAAACCTACTTATTCACTGTGCAAATATGCCCAGTTCTAACCCTAGAATTCCTTTCTCAATTCCTTCTAGAGTAACAAGGTAATTATTGATCAGATAATTACTCAATAAGCTCAAAGCAAGATGAACAATTCACTTCAACACAAATAATTGGAATAAATCAAATAATCAATTCATAATCATAAAAAGTTCAATTGAAATCTTAATGAAAGAATTAGTTCATAATTAATGAATTAAAATCAAGAATCCACAATTGAATAGACATTAAAAGATAAAAGCATGATGAGAGAAGAGAATAGAATCATTGTCAAGAACTCGATGCTCCCTCTTGCTCTTTTCTCGATCTTCAAAGTTCTTCAATTTGCTTCAATCTACAATGGCTAACTAAGAACTAGGGTTTAGATTCTAATTTAATGGAGTGTTTAATCTAGTCTAATCTATGTAATCTCTCTTTATTTTATGCCTTACATCATGTATTTATAGGTTACAAGTCCAATTTTGAGCTTAGGAACAAACCCAATCCAATTTGAGTCAAAAGGTGTTAAAATTTTCCCAAAACGCTCGTCAGTGCAGCACTCCAACCTCTTCCCAGCACTTCAAAGGTCGGGAACGACGCCAGACATCATTTATAGCGCCTTTTGCCAAATAAATTAAAATGGGCGCCCATTGGCCACGCTTCCCATTTCTCTCGACATTTTCTACTCCAACATCCTTTGGGAAAATAGCCATAACGTCTTCGTCCGAACTCCGATTTTGATGATTCAAGATTATTCGGAAAGAGGAAAAGTAGATCTACAACTTTCATTCTTTGAGGTTTTCGAAATAATGTACGGAGATAGTGTAAAATTGGCTCTGAAGTTACTGCTGTGTAAATAACAAGCTGAAAACGCGAATCTAGCCACCCCAAACGTCGATCCAAGTAACTTTTATCCCAATTCCTACAAAACAATATAAAACATGCATGAATAGACACAAACACATAAAAACATCCTAAAAGACTTGAGAACAACAATAAATTAAGCCCGAATGTATCCAATTCATGGGTATATTACCCATTCATCAGTACAAACATTTAAAAAACCAACTGGTGACTCTTACAGTCAAATTGTCGACATATAAATGTCAGACCTTTTCACAACTTATTTTTTCAAACAAATCTCACCTAACATGAGAACACCAAAAGACAAGAACAGAAGAGGGACAATAAAAATCCCGACGTCGACAGGTGGTGACTTTGCTGGGGACTCCGGTAAGAGGACTTAAGCCGCTACTACAAGCTTTTCAAAACTATTACATGCTTATGTGTGGATGTCGCATTTACATTTTTTTGATGAATGTGTACGAATGCATTTTACTTACTGCATTGTAATATATCTATCTGTGATATTAGTGCTTCACACATGTCATCATTCCCATAACGGTGAGACACGTTGCATGTGAATGTATGTTATGTGGTTCCTCCACCAGGAGGCTATCCTGTCGGTGTTTGATTACTGGACTCGGAGGGAGACTAATTCCAACGAGGCTCAGGAAAGGCACCACCCAGATTCACTCCAGTTGAAAGACCGGATTAACTTCCCGTCAAGTAAATTGCGATGATCTGGGAACCTTCATACCAAAAAGCCGCGAGAGTAACCTTAGATAGGTCAGCCTCTGATAAACCAAACGCGGAGGGAAGTCTCTTCATGCTTTTCATTTTCAATTACCTGTAAAGACAATTACTTGTAATTTCATTCCATGTTAATCTCTATGTAATGGAAAATATGAAGAATATGTGTACATACATATTAAGGCTTGACATGCTATCAAATGACACCCGTTTTATAGGATAATATTCCTAAAATGGACACATTATGATAGCATATAAACATTTTATACATTCTCTAAGACTAAACTACATAAGTTTTTTGTAGGGAAACAATTGGGCATGTTACCCCTTCAAAGTCTAAAAAGGCCACGAGCCTACAACCAATTATGTCTTCATCTGACTAGTCTAATCCTGCTCCTGTCTGTCGCGAAGAGTTTGACGGATTAAGTAAGCAAATTACAGATTTGGCTATTCTTCTTAAAGAACTACACCAGTCTACTCAGGGTTCATGAATACCCGTACATACAGAATCCTCTGCACATGGAGGAACAGAAGGTTCGGATAAAATAATTCCAGAACTTTAGTTGGATACGACCAACAAAAATCCTGAAAACACCCATCTCAAAGAAGATCTAGACACCGGTGATATCAGGAAAAAAGTCCTTCAAATGGAAGAGACCATTCGGTCTATAAAAGGGATTGGAGCACACGGAAGTGTTTCCTATGTTGATCTTTGTATATTCCCTGGTGTTCATTATCTAGAGAAGTTCAAGACTCCTGATTTTGAAAAGTATGATGTGTTAGGAGATCCTTACACACACTTGAAGGTATTCATTGGAGAACTCGGATCTTATGCTGAGAATGAGAAGCTCAAAATGCAACTGTTTCAAAAGAGTCTAACTAGAGAAGCCCAATCATGGTATACCATATTAGACAATTCTAAAATACATAGCTGGGAAGAGTTAGCTCATGCCTTCCTCACTCAGTACAGCTTTAAGTCTCAGATGGCTCTTGACCGGTTCCAAATTACCAAGGTCAAGAAACAGTCCAATGAGTCATTTAGAGAGTATGCTCAAAGGTGGAGGCGCTTTGCTGCTCAAGTTATTCCTTCTATGACGGAGTCAAAAATGGTGATGACCTTCATAGACATACAAGAAGCTCCTTTTTATGAGAGAGTCTTAGCTGGCATTGTTAAGCCATTTTCTGAAATGATTAAACATGGAGAGATGGCTGAGATGGGATTGAAGTCGGGAAAAATTCAAGACCTAGCCACTCTGAAAGTTGTTGCTGAGCACATCCAGCCTGGAACTTATGAAAACAACCCCTGGAGGGTCTATAAAAAGAAAGAGGAGGATGCTTCCTTGATAGTACAAGGTCATAAAGGCAGTCAGAACATGCCTATCCAGAGGAGAAATTACTCCCCTTTTCCAGCACAGTCTTCCAACCCCACATCGCCAAAGGATGGAGAAGTTTGACACAATCGAGTGTTCACACCCCTAGGGGATTTGCTCGAGAATGTTCTCAATCTTCTGACTACTCAAAAGAAAATTACACATCTTCTTCCACTAGCCAACATGAATGGGAAAGGTTACAATGCTACAAGGAAGTGTGCTTATCATGTCGGGGCACCGGGACATGACACTTAGGATTGCTGGGCCTTGAAACATAAGATCCAGGACTTAATCAACAATGGGGAGATTGTGGTGACTAAACCCGACCAACCTCATGTGCATGACAACCCTTTTCCTCAACACAAAGAAGAAGAGGTCAATATGATTAATTGGAGCAGTGGACAAAGTTCCAATTACATTGTTGAATCTTCCCAAACTAGCAAAGATGGTGCTGACAAATGGGATTACGCACAGTTCCAATTCATGATGGAACGAAAGATTAAGGCTCTTTGTAAGCAAGTAGACCAATTGGCAGAACTGGTGATCCATCAACACCAAGTTACACGCCAATTAGTCAGTTAGGAGCATGCTAGTCTCCTTCCTTTTGTCATGAATACTCCATCATCACCTTCAGAAAGTGAAACACTGGAGGACAAAGTTGCAAAAAGAGCAAGTGCCAAAGCTCGTCGGGATTTTGCCAACAAGAGGGAATTTACATAGCTTGGCCAACCTATGAAGGAGATATTTCAGATGCTGATCAATGAAGGAAGAATTACATCCCTTCTACCTCCAATCAATCTTTGTTCCAGATGGTTCAATTCTAATGGAGTATGCCAATACCACTCCCACTCTCGCGGTCACAGCACAAAAGAATGCTGGGCATTCTGCCACCTCATTCAGAATTTAATTGACTGTGGTGTCCTACAGATGGCAGACGATGAAACTTTGTTACTCGAGAGTGGGAACACCTGTCCTATAAAATGGAAGGATGGTGTAGCAGTTATATTCGCTGAGGATGATTTGGCTGCCAGACCACTCACAATATAATCAATTCAAATCAAGGGTGTTGACAATCCTTTGAAAGTGGCTGCACCAGAGCCAATTCTCTTTCCATCTAGGCCACAGTATCCTGTTGTCAGCTTGAAAAAAGTCCCATGGAATTATGGTTAGGCTGAAGGATCTACCTCACATACAACTGCTGCAGTGTCGAAGGAGAATCCACTATATCTTCCCCATCGGGTGATGAAGCCTACCATCAGGTCAAATGGGAAAGTTCCCATAGAGAAAACTGAAGAGTTCCTTTGTACCATGGGCCATAACGAAGCCAATGTGGTTTTAAGCTTGAGAGAAGCTCCACAACAAATTTCCATACTGGACTTGGTTTTCTCTTTTGAAGATCACCAGAAGATCTTGCTAAGGGTCTTAGAAGAAGTCATTTACCAAAAGCAGTGGATGTGGAAAAATTCTAACATCTAGTTAATCACATTTTTAACAACAATGTGATCTCTTTCACTGATGACAACATACCCGCTGAAGGGACTGGTCATTACAAGCCGTTGCACATAGCGGTTTTGTCCTCCGGATACATGGTGGGAGGAGTCTTGATAGATGGAGGTTCATCTTTGAATATCTGTCCTTATGCTACCTTGGAGAAGATGAATATCAACCCCAAGAGGATCAAAAGCAGCCATACAGTTATCAAAGCTTTTGATGGGTCCCGACGAAACGCCGTTGGAGAGATTGAACTACCAGTGGAGATTGGTCCACATACATTCAGTGTATCCTTTCAAATGCTCAGAATAACTACAGGATACAATCTGCTGTTTGGAAGACTGTGGATTCATATGACTGGAGCCGTCCCTTCCACCCTATATCAGCAACTCAAGCACATTATCAACAATAGTCTAGTCACTGTTAATGCTGAGCCAGAATGTCCTAAAAAAGGTGACATACCACTCATCAGCTTCAATTCAGAAGTTGACCCGGTCAGTTTCCATGCCCTGGAGGTGAGCAACACTCATTACCATCCCATTGGGGCTCCACCTCTCACACCCAAGATTTCTGCCGAGGTAATGTCGGCCACTTAAGAGATGATATCATTGGGTCATCAACCTGGACAAAGGTTGGGCAACGATCATCAGGGTATTAAGCACCCAATTCAAGTTCCCAATCAAACAGGGACAGCTGGATTAGGCTATTCTGCTAGCTCCAGTCATAGGAATCCTCACAAGCACAAACAGATTCCTTCATCTTCAGCCATAAAGCGATTATCTCCACCTACCGATCCTGAGCTTATACAGTCTCTGGTAAAGGCTCCAGCCCATGTTATGGCTATGCTATTTCCCAAATCGATATCGGTTATAGCAAAAGAGGTCTTGATTCCTAATCTTGAAGTGGAAGACATGGAATGAAAATGTAAACAAGACATTGCCAGGAGTTTGTCTCATCTACGAATCCTTTTTCATGATGATCACACAAATAGATACACTCCAGACGATAATTTTCCTGACATTATGGTCATCATTCGGGAGAAGGAGGATGATGATCGTCACTTCGTCACTGCCGTCCACCAGGACTTCACCCTTGACAATTGAAGCAGCACTCCTTGCATTTGTCGCCAAGGGTAAAAAGGGCAGAATCCCTCTGCCCTGTAGATTTCTTTAAATTCTTACTTTATTGTACAGTATTAACAATTATTTTGTTAGTACATGCTAACACTTTGTATGATTGAACAGTTTCATATATTAAGTGAAAGCATATTTTGTTTCAGGACTCTGAATTTAGATGTGCATGTACTTGCTGATGAGGTGCCTTTTCTCCACAAGGACTGTAACTTTGATGAAAAGTTGGACTCAGACTTGATGGAATTACAAGAGGACATTGAGATACCTCAGGAGATCAAGGAATGGGTCGAAGACAAACCCAAACCAAATCTTGATCAAACCACCTCATTCAATCTCAGAACCTTAAAAAGCCCTAGGTTGATCCAGATTGGTACAGACCTCACTCCAAACTAAAGGAATGACATGGTTGCGCTATTAACCCAATTCCAGGATTTGTTTGCATGGTCTCACAAAGACATGGTGGGTTTGTCCACCGACATCATCATCCATCGCCTTCCCATTAAAGAGGGATTCAAGCCAATCAGGCAGAAGCTCAGGCGATTAAAACCTGAGTGGAGTTTAGAGGTTAAAGAAGAAATTGTGAAATAATTTCAAGCTGGCATCATCATGGTGTCCACATATCCTGAATGGCTATCAAATATAGTCCCCGTGCCTAAACCGGGAGGAAAGGTGTGAGTTTGCGTGGATTATCGGGATCTGAATAAATCTTGCCTTAAGGATAGCTTTCTCGTGCCATTTATCCATATTCTCATTGACAATACTGCTCAATATGACATGTACTCATTTCCTGATTGCTTTGCAGGGTATCATCATATCATGGTTGCTGAGGAAGACCATGAGAAAATTGCATTCATCACGCCTTGGAGAACCTTTTGCTATAGACGATTGTCATTCGACCTCATTAATGCCGGATCAACCTACCAGCGAGCTATGATGGCTCTTTTTCATGATTTAATGCACAAAGAGATAGACATCTACGTGGATGACATCATTGTAAATCCCAAAGGGAAGAAGACCACTTAGACCATCTCAGAAAGCTTTTCAACAGGTTGTGTAAGTACAACTTGAAGTTGAATCCAGCCAAGTACGCTTTTGGTGTTAAATCAGGAAAGTGCTAGGTTTCTTAGTCAGCCACAAAGGGATTGAGCTGGATCCCACCAAAATCCAGGCCATCAAGAAAATTTCTATTCCTCAGACAGAGAAGGAAATACAAGGATTTTTGGGAAGAATCAACTTCATTAGCAGGTTCATTTCTCAACTCACAGCAATCTGTGAGCCTATCTTCAAATTGTTAAGGAAGAACTCCTCCATGAAATGGAACAATGAGTGTCAAAAAGCCTTCTTTACAATCAAAGAGCAGCTGGTTAACGTTATTATTTTGGTACCACCCAGGGATAATGTTCCCCTTTTCATGTACCTGTGCATTAATGACAATGCCATGGGCTGCATGCTGGGACAAAAAGATGATAGATGCCAAGAGCGAGCAATTTACTACCTCAACAAAAGATTCAGTAGTAGTGAACACAAGTACACTCTGATTGAGAAGACTTGTTGTGCTTTAGCATGGGCTTCCATGAGGTTACAACATTACCTCCATGGTCATACAACCCATCTCATATCCCGCGTGGATCCTCTCAAGTACGTGTTCAGTAAACCCATATTGAATTGTCGGCTGTCCAGATGGCAGTTGATCCTACAACAATTTGACATCGTCTATGTGACACAAAAGTCCATTAAAGGACAAGGAATTGCGAATAAACTGGCCACTGCACCCACAGGGGATTTCAAACCCTTGGAAACATACTTCCCCGATGAAGGGGTAATGACAGTTCAACAATACCATCAGTTCAATGCATGCCATACATGGAAAATGTATTTTGATGGAGCTATTAACATGGAAGGTTCTGGAGCTGAATCAGTTCTAGTATCCAATACTGAGAGCAACATCCGTCGCCATATCAATTACAGCTTTGTCATCGACACAATAACACAAATTGAGTATGAAGGCTGTATCATGGGACTCAAACTTGCCCAATCAATGGGTATTAGGCGGCTAACTGTCTTTGGGGATTCAGAATTGGTAATCAGATAGACCACAAGAACCTATCACACCAAAGAGCTACATTTGCTGCCATACCATTGGCAAGTTTTATAGATAGCTTCAGAATTTGAAGAAATAAACTTCCTCCATATTCCTCAGAATAGGAATGATTTTGCGGATGCGCTAGCAACTTTAGCCTCCTTGATCAACATACATGACAAGGAAAACATGCCAAGTATCCCATTTGCCCTACAAAAGGCTCCAGCCTATGGTAATTATATTGGAGAAGTATTGGATGAGCTACCTCACATCCAACACCTTTGGTATCAGCACATCAAGGAGTACTTGTGAGATGGATCTACACCCGCTGAGGCGAGCCCGACTGAAAGAAGGCGAATCCATCGAATGGATATGAAGTTCTACCTGAGCGGAGATGTACTCTACAAAAGAGATGCAGGAATAGGTCTCCTCAGATGTCTGGACAAGGACCAAGCTCAGAGGCTCATGGATGAAATCCATGGTGGAGTATGTGATCCACACACGAGCGGCCCCTTACTTATTAAAAAGATCCTCAGAATAGGGCACTACTAGTTCTCGCTTAAGGCTGACTGTGATGATCACGTTAAGAGGTGCTATCAATGCCAAATTCATGGGAATGCTATCCATGCCCCTCCTAGGGAACTCCACAATATGAGTTCACCTTGGCCCTTCTCAATGTGGGGAATGGATGTGATCGGGCCCATTGAGCCCAAAGCCAGTAATGGGCATCAGTTTATCTTCACCATGATCGACTTCTTCACCAAATGGGTAGAAGCAGCCTCCTTCCCCAAGGTTACCAAAGAAGTCATCACTGATTTCATCAAAAATAATGTCATTTGTTGATATGGACAACCAGAGGTAATTATGTTAGATAATGCTAAGAACCTCAACAAAAAAATGATGTAGGAGTTATACAATAAATTTCACATCAAACACCTTAACTCTGTCATCTACTGTCCAAAGATGAATGGTACTGTTGAAGCGGCTAATAAGAACATCAAGAAGATCATGCAGAAGATGTCCTCCAATCACAAAGGATGGCCTGACCTCTTATCTCTGATTCTATTAGCCTACAGAACTTCAATGCGTACTTCCACTGGGGCAACCCCCTACTCATTGACCTATGGGATGGAAGCAGTACTCCCCATAGAGGTGGAAATGGAATCCCTCAGAGTGTTGATTGACGCTCAGTTGGATGAAGACCAATGGTTATAAGACAGATATCACCAATTGTCTCTAATATACGAAAGGCGAAGTGATGCTATCTTCCATGATCAGTTATACCAACAAAGGATCGCCAGGTCCTACAACAAAAAAAGTCCGGCTACGGTAGTTTAAACAACATAACTTGGTTTTGAAGAAGATCGTTGACAACCAAGATTAAGCAAAGGGAAAATTCGTTCCAAACTGGGAGGGCCCATTTATTGTCAAGGAGGTATTAACAAGAGGTGCTCTCAGAATACAGGAAATGAAGGGTGACGAATTTCCATAGCTCATCAACTCAGAAACCATGAAACGGTACTATGTCTGAAGCTACCATCAAGCAAACATCCTGGTTTTGGATCACCAGATCACTAGTCATTTCAGGTTTTCTAACCCTTATTACACACAGCCCTTTCTTCATACCCATTTTCCCCATCAGTGAAACACACTCTTCAAGCCAGCAACCTGGTTTTCAGATCATCAGATCTTTCATTTCACACTCCATATAATTTCAGTTATCCCACCATGGTTTGAACCCTTCCCTTGCAGTTTGTCCTGAACATGGGATCAACCTTTTTCACACCCGTAGTTTGTCCTGAACATGGGATGAAACTTTTCCCCATAATTTGTCCTGAACATGGGATCAAACTTTTTTGGCTGTAAATTGTCCTGAACATGGGACGAACTACGTTGACCTGATCTCCCCGATACCTGGGAGTACGTAGGCAACCATTTTATATGGTCTGGTCGTAATAAAACAAAAACAATAAAAACATTTCTACACCCTTCTCTATAAACAAAAACAACTAAAACATTTCTACACCTTTCTACCTTTACACCATTCAGCGTTGAACCTCTAACACTAGGTTCGAACTACACAGACCTGGTCTCCTTTTCAATAGGAGTACGTAGGCATCCATTTATGGTTCGGTCTAACCCCCTACCAAAACAAAAATACTTGTCACACGCTACTGGGATCAAAATTCAATCCATTACATTTCATCGGCTTCAGACCAAAGGGATGGAATTACCTAGCCTCCCCATAAATGGGAGAGTTGGCGACCATCTAACTTGTGATTGATTCCTTGAAGAGCAACACCAATCCATAAGAGATAGAACTATCTGGGCTTCTCTTAAATAGGAGTACTGGAGACCATCTGTGGTGCGGTTAATCTCAGAGAGGAAAAGTTACACTCCTCTGTACATATACATACAGAAACCAATCCCAAGACACCAAAGAGGGTAGGGATACATACAGATCAATGATCCATTCTGAAAGATCATGCGACATCTCAATGTCCACCTATCAAGGATGAGTTCAAAATACATCAAGATCACAAGCCCTGAAGAAGCAGGCAAATATCAAGCAAGTATCAAGGCACACCTAAAAGGGAAGTGAGTCAACATATATTTCCCTGCCATATATAATGATGTTTGATATATACAATATGTTCTGTACATGACAAAATGGCTAAACTAGTTTGTGCAGGAAAATACAAGTCTATCTACAGATTGGTATGTATGCGGACTATCAGATCTAATATAGCATCTCTCTCAGAAGAAGGGGGTAACGCTGCAAGCTCCTGCCCAAGGGTATCTACATGAGCTATCAGATCTGAGGCCAACTTCATGGTGGCATAATGCTCATCAATATATGCACTCATATCGGCAAGTATGCCAGTCGTAAGGGATCTCACTGAAGTACTATCTCATGAATCTGCCACATCCCGAAAGCGAGATAGGGGCGATATCCCCAGCTCCGATTGCTGTGGAACTATTATTCTAATATTGTCCAATATTGATTTAAATCAATTTAGTCTTAATTTGAACATATATATATATTTCTTTTATTTGTTTGATCTTCCTTTTTTGTTTTTAAGTTTACAAGTTATGGACAATCATTGTTACCAATGGCCTTATGAGAGGACGACACAACCAAGCTCGGAAGAAGGACTCGAGCAAGTGCAAGTTCAAATTGCAAATCTCTTGAGTTTTTTTTGACAATCTTGAGTGTTAACCCACTCAGACTACCTACCATCAGGAACGAGCTGAGATTGAACCGAATCCCTTTTATCCAAACTGTCAGGGTTATCCAAACTCTTGGAACTACAGTCAAGAGCAATATCATGAACCAAATTACTCATATCCAAATCAATTTGACTATCAGTCTCTGCTGCAATATGAGGTGACGTCTCGACCCAATGAGAGATTTTCTGAGTATTCAACACGAGAAGAAGAGAACAGGCTTGAAGAACTTCTCACCAACTTTATTGAGAGAAATGAGGTTCGGATGGCAAGCCAAGAAGTTGCATTTCAAAGCCTCAAAAATCAATTGGGACAACTCGCCAATGCCATTACCAATCTACAACAAGGCAATCTACCGGTCATAATTGATCTCGACTATGAAGCAGTAGAGCATTGCACGGTGGATACGCAAGGAGAAGGCGATGAGTCTCGAACAGTTGGTGAGGGAGACGTTATGGTGCAAACTATCCAATCGGTGGAGTCTAAACTTGGAGACAAAAGGATCAACAGTGGTTGTATAGTCAAGATTGATCAATAACCAGAAACCACGCTCACGACTGTGGAAACCCTGGAGGGCCTGCTAGCACACAAAGAACGCTTTCAAATTGATGAACAAGGTGAATTAATGGATAATTCTAGTGGTGAAAGATTCTTCGTGCCGATGGGTGAAGAAAACGAGGATGATCAATCATCCATGTCTGCCAAATATTTAAAGGAATTAACAAATAGGCGGCATGAAATGGTCATTTTCGCTTATGAGCCGGATTGAGCGGCATCGGTATAGTCAAGCCGACGACTTTAAAACAAGCACTTGGTGGGGAGGCACCCCCATCTCAGTATCAAATTCTATCTATTTTTCTTACTTATGTCTAATTTATATTTAGTCTTTTCGCTTTAATTTGTTAACATTGCTGCCTGTTTAATTATAACCTCATATGCATGTTTTTGTGGCCATAGAATGCAGGCAGTATGTTTTTCTTTGGTGTTGTTATGGTATATATAGTATTACAGTTAAGATAGTTATCATGTGGATTAGTATAGGTATATATAGTTGTCAATATAGTGGCTAATACATGGCTTAGTTTGTGCAGGAAAAACTCAGATACAACGCTGGCGCCACATCGCCAACATATACATTGGACTTTGCGCCACATCGCCATGTTCAATATCCAAATTTTCCACCTCAGTCAGCAGCAAGGAAGAAGAAGGGGGCCTCAAATGCAAATACCAACAATAAGCCTCTCACCCACTACAACTCATGGTCAAATGCGACTAACATTTGGCATGACTAATGCTAATTCATACCAAGAACGCTAAGCAAAGAAAGCCAAATATGTCAAGGCCGACGATAACGAAGTTTTGTTTTAGAAACAATTCCGGCCAGCCGTTGTGCTCATTACTTCCTATCTCTCTCGGCAGTTTTAGAAGCCTAATCGCCTTATAACCGAAGCAAACACAAGGGTGCCTCTCCTTTACCAAAATTTTTGAATCCATTGCTCCCAACATCAAAATATCTCTAGGTTCCAAGTTCACCAACACACGAATTCGGGTTCAAATCAATCGCGCATCTAAGGCTCCAAAGGACTGCTACTCTTATCCATTAAGGTAATTGGGGTTGTCTTTCAGTCATTCACTAAGATATTTTGATCGAATTTTTTGGGTTGGTGCTTTCTTGGTGTGTGTCTTGTTGTGTGATTTGGGTGATTTCCACTGACGAAAATCGGGTTAGAGCACTGTCAAGCAAGGGATGTCCTAGTTGGTTTTAAAGAACGCACTCTATGTGTTTGTTAAATTTCTTGAAAGAACAACTTGACTATTTGGGTTGTTTTGTCATTGGGATTTAATTGGGGTTTATCTGCAAATTTTTTTTGGGGAGTTTGAATTGGGTCTTCTGTTTGTTTTCAAGCCGATTATTGTTGAATCGACATGGCTTCAAAAAGGCAACGCCTTAGTGTGGGAGGATAATCATCCACATCACCACCAACAACATGGGACAACACCAAATTCGTGAATGAGGAGGCATGGAAAAGTACAAAAGCTCCTTTGCCACACGAAATTTGATTCTTGAGCGGGGGTTGAGGCCGGACAAAAAGGATGGTGAGCTAACAACCATGATACTTGAACGCAACTGGGTAAATTTCACAAAACCACTTGGGTCAGCTATTGTATCTGTGGTTTGGGAGTTTTATGCAAACGCCAATCCCGAAGGTCCTATTGTTGTCCAAGTTATGGGGAAGTCAGTGCCTTTTGGAAGCCAAGCAATCAATGCACTGTTCGCAGCACCCAACTGTGAGGGTAGGGACTGTATGGAGCCGGGACTCCACAACTATGACCTCGAGGAGATTATTAGGAGGTTGTGCAAGCCCGGGACTACATGGAAGACTAATGACTACACGGGTGAAAAGACCAGTTTCCCGTCTTCAGCACTCAGTCACTATGGGAAGGCGTGGTTCAGCTTTATTTGTGCCAACATGATCCCGACCCATCACTTGAGCGACGTGACAAAGGATAGGGCGATTATGTTATTCGCCATTGTCACGGTCTGCATGTGGATATTGGAGTTCTTATTCATGAGTCAATTCTGAAGGCGATCAAGAGTAATGTCGCTGCAGGACTTCCACATCCATCCTTGATCACCCGCTTGTGCAAACAAACAGGTATTTAGTGGGGGCTAGAAGAGATAGCCTTGCCACCCATGGCAGTCATTGACCATCAGACCATCTCATGCTACAATGTGTGGGACGAGGAAAATTCTCATGTTAGAGGCAAAGGATATGGGCCACCTACTGTTCCACCTCCTACAGCAGGGCTCGAGCCCTCACAGCCTCCAGACGTAGGCCCATCTGCACAGGGACTACTGGCAGACATCATGGCATCCCTCACCTTGCTGCATCAGAAGCACGACGCCGAGGCTCGAAGGCAGCAGAGGCATATTGCAGCAGTGGCCTAGAGGCAAGACATAGCGATGCAGTATCAGGCTGAGCTGGTAAACATGATGCAGAGCATATACACCGATTATTGTGGCGAGAACACTGAGTTCACGCCATACTAATTCCCAGAGCCTCATGTCTTCCCATCATACCCTCCACCATCATCGCCCGCCGAAGCTGAAGAGGACGATGACGCTTCTTAGTGACTGAACTTCAAGGAAGCCCTCTTATGTACGATGATCTATGTTTAGCAATAAGGGCATTGCTCACCTTAAGTTTGGCGGTGTTAGGGCCTATTATCTTTTTATTTCTGTCTACTGCCATGTTAGGTTACATATTTAGTACTTCACTTTTGTTTTTCAGTATTATGGTGCAGTCGTTTTGAACTGCGAGATTATATTTTGGATTTTTATTATTATGGATGCCATGAACTATTTTTGGTTATTATTTATTAATGCTTTGATTATAATTAGCATATTTGTGGTTTATAGCTATCTTTTTGGGGCTTATACAGATTTATATGCTTGTGCCATGATAATGGCCTTTTTACCCTATTTTGAGCTGTTATCATACAAGGGTTTTATATACATTATTAATTTTTTATTGTAGCTAATGACAAGCGCTAAATGATTATGTCTCTCTTAGAGTCGTGTCAAGCATGTATGAACTAGGGGTTTGTTTAGTTGATAAGTTGAGACTGTTATTGATCCGTCCTTCTAGCAAGCACCGACCAACTGTGTTAACTAATTCTTTTTGAGAGTTTGTTCACTCTTATAAACTTTCATTTTTACAAGGTAATAAAAGACTTAGACGTTTATACAGTTTTGGATCTTGGATTCTGGCATGTTGACATATATAAAAAAAAGTAACAAAAGAATAAAAAAAGATATGAAGATTGAATATCAAAAGTCTTACGGTGGGTCGAGATGGAGTGTAAAATGCACTCGCCCATAAATGCAGGACCGATGTTGAGATGGAGCATAAAATGCACTCGCTGAATAATCTTCGGAGTTCAAAAAATCTAATTTAGCTTATGTTGATTATGTGGCATTTACTGCTCGAGTTATTAGATTCATAGGGGTGTTCTACACCTAGTGTCCTAAAGTCATCTGCCTTGGGAGTCACTGATCAAAAGCTCATTAATGGGTAATTCTGAATAGCCTAAGGTAATTAAGGACTGTTTGAGTTAGATTTTACTTTCTTCATGCTAGAACCTTTTGATCCTTTCCTGCACTTATGTCTTATTCTTAATGCTTATTGAATGTTTAAGTTATGAAGTGTGCATATTAGTATTAACAATCGACTGTGCGAACTTATTTGAGTTATGATTAGTCAAGACGGTTGGTCTCCACACACACATAGAATGGATCGAATACAGTCTTATGATTGAAATAGAATGAACCCTTACCCATGTCTGTGTTTGCCTTGTTCTCTGGGAGTAGCTATGATTGAGCTTTATAGCCACGATGCTAGTATATAGTTTTATATGTCTTTCGCATGTTAATTTACTATTGTTATTTTTGTGTTAGCCAGTTTACTTGAGGACAAGCAAAGACTTAAGTTTGGGGGTATTTGATGAGTGGGATTTATACCCGCGAATCGGATACTTTATGGCTTAAATAATTTCCTGATCTTCGTAGATTTTATATAATTTTATATGATTATAGTGTTATTATGCTTAACCGACGTATTGCAGGGCTTTGCAAGACTTTTCTAGCTTTCAAGGGACAATTCGAACAATTCAAATACACTAGCACCGCAGCGCCAATGCCTAGTGTTAGTCTTCATACCACTTGCCACGCCTCGGTCCTTCTCGATGTCACCATGGTATTCTGCAGTCACCGATCCTTTTTCTTGGACTCAGCACTGCAGTCATGAAGCTTTGGTGTGTTTTCAAGTCGACATGGCACCAGAAGGCCACCCATAAACTTATTGTCCATGCCATTATGGCGCCACCTCCCAAGCCTGACATGGCGCTTTAATCCGGGTCCTCTGGCCCCGGTTCGGTCATCACGATAAACTACAAACATCCACCTCGAAACAACATACGATAACTAAAATGCGGAATATAATAAACGTACGTCGTTCATTCAAAAGGTGTTACTAGTCCCTAGATACGATAACCTTAATATCATCTTATAATCATACCCTAAAATAAATATTAGGGTTCATATTACATAATTGTAACTTAAACCAGGCATAAAGAAAAATCTGCCCTTAGCCACTATTCTACATCTTCCCTTTACCCTTGTCCTTCTCTGAGGTCCCGGGCTTAGCTCCAATATAATTCATGATATAGCAAGGATGAGCAACAAGTTTGCCCAGCAAGTTTAAATATAACAATAAGGATATATCATGATGAATGGAAAAATAACTGACAATGGATTCAACAATATAAATATTTGAAGGATTCAACAATATGAATATCATAAGCAAAGATAATGATTGCTTTTAGAATAACTGCTAGTCGAATAGACTTTGAACTATAACACTCCAATGGAATCAATAGCTAATTGACCCTTTGGTTAATGGCTACAAAATAAATACTTGAGGGGATTAGCCTCACGTACACTATGTATATGCATAACATTTAAATCTGTTCATTGTATCTTTATTAGATACCTGCACTCCCCTATCATAGAAAGGGTTGTTCTTTCAGTCTAAGAATCCTTACCATCAATTGGTTTGGATAGCTTTTAAAACTTCATACGCTTGTCCGAATCGAACAAAGGTTCGGACTTCTATCTAACATGTTTCAAGAATTATTGAACTTTAAATGATGTACAAGTCCAAGACTGTACGAACTCAAGTGCACTAAGTGCGAATATCGATAATGTCGATGTGGACTAGTTGTAAGATAATTAAACCACTTAATAGCAAGCTTGGAAAAAAGATTCAAGCTTAAATGAATAACTTTCAATTCAACAATAGCCTTCTCAATACAATATGAGAAGGATAAGAAATTTTCACAACAAACAAAGTTGTGTAAGTTAGGAAACATTGCAACATAATAAAATAGTGTTCGGATACTTGCTCAATATAAATTTGAGTAAGTTTAAGGAAACTTGCATAATCTAAAGGATAGTTCAGATAGTTGCACAACCAAATAATGAAGTTCGGAAACTTGCCTGATTGCTCAGCTATAATATAATACTAGCTTTAACTAACTCGCGTTGAAACGACCTAACATTATCAAGTCGATCATTTTAATTAGTATGTGTAAACTAATACGAGTCTACACTTACAAGAATCATGTCATTCACATAGCATGCTTCTTAACACATTACATGGCACATTGGTCACATATTACAAGATAAAGAGATCATGAAAGCATGCCTTAAATTTTAGAACCAAAAATAGAATCTTGGCAAGATCATGCAGATTTGCCAAGTACCTGACCGGTCTAGTTTAGGGACTAAGACAACATTGCTACCCTCCGGCAAGACCAGGTTTGAGCTTTGCTCTCTTGACATCAGTCCAACCCTAACACACTAATTCTAAATACATTTTAACATACATACATGCTAGAGTTTCACACATATCACATGACCATACTTGACTTCACTATCACAAGTTTACTTACAATTTATATGTCATTAAAATATAACAAGGTCATGTAATCATTTGTGCCTTACAAATTGATCATTCAATACTCAATGGTCATGCTTGTATATATACAACACGTATATACTTTACTCACATAGTTCATATTTTAGAAATTTCCCTTTTATGACAATGTGTGAATAAGTGGAAACCATACCTTAACCAAACGATGCTCATGTCAATATGTCTATAGGCATAATGAATCCTAATACACATGCTTGAATTATAAGACCCCGAATTTTATGAAATAAAAGTATTCAATTTTTCTTATAATTACTATTCAGTAAATGGTTAAATTAATAAAAAGTTAAAGTTAAGGGTGATATATGTAAATATTTTAAATACGCAAGTGGTTATAAAATACTCATTGTTGTCGGGGAATATTTGTTTGGTAGTGGAATATTCTTGCTGTCGGAGAATATTCGTATGGCCAGGCAAGAACCAAATGTAGCCCCATAATGTAATAACCGCTTGGATGAAGAAAATGACAAGTTTGAGTTTTTATAAATAATGGCGTAATTGTTACTGCTAACATTGTTGGATTACCGGTGGTTAAAATACGATGAATGGCGCTAGTTGCACAAAGAAGACACGGTGTTTATGCATAAAGATTTTTGAATTATTGATTTTACGTAAGAAGGCACTACTCAATAATTGTTACGATAATTACCGCTTCAATATTTTATTTTATTGATTCAATAATTGCTGCGTGGATATTTATATTATTGTTGTTTCAATAATTGTCACTGCATAATATTTTCCATTATCATATCAATAATTCATATTATTTGAATAATATTATTAGATAACATTATTAGCAATGTCTAGAAAGTTCTGTCAAGGAGAGGCTTGGTCACCTAATTGCGCGCTAGTAAGGAGAAATCCTTATCGAAAAGCCCCCTCTTTCCTGGGAACGGTCTGGTTGTCATAATTGTGATTCTATAATATTATTTGTGAATAATTAATTATTGATTTATATGATAAGGAAATATTTATTTGATGCGGATATAAATGATGGATTTATTTATGTGGTTATAAATGAAGGAATTAATGTTGAGGTATTTTATCAGTATTTTGTCGGATTGGAGGTATTAAAAGATCAATCGGTGTTCTTAAAGCTCTATTGCGTGAGTTATAATTTTAATCTGACCATTGGATCGTTGTGATTTTTGGATATTTTATACATATATAAGTTGAGTATATATCCACAAATTTTGAACCGTTAAAAATTAACGTATGATTTGTTATGAATTTTAAAAGGTGTTGAAAATCGTCCGTTTGTTGATTTTGGATATTTTCTGTCTGGAATTTGGAAAAACTTAAAGCTACAAAGTTGTAGAGAATTCGATTTCGTGTGGAATGGACATAAAATTCATATTTTTTTGATAAAAGGGCTATTTTCTATGAATTATTGAAATTTCCAAAAATAAAATAATTTTTATTAAAATTGGGTGGGACCCACTTTTGGTTGTTGGGAAAGGTGGCTTTTTTTGGGTGGGCCCCACTGTGATGGCTGTTGATTTTTTAAAGTGGTTTGCGTAGGGAGAAAAAAAAAGATTATAATATTATTTTATTATTTAGTCTCCTTTGGCGTTCTGGCATTTTTCTATAAATAGGTGCTTATGTTAGAATTGAAAATCACACCAGAAGCATAAGTTTTCTCTCTCTATATTATCGAGCGTATTTTTTGTGAGTATTTAGATACTTGGAGAGTTACTATTCAAAGGTAAGTTTCTTCTTGCTTTTACATCCGATGTTCCAAATGTAAGTACTCTTCTTTTTTGGGATAGTAAGGGATTGTAAGGGTTATTATGTTTTTCAGTTTTGTAATTTTTCTGACCTTCAAAAATTCTGGAAAAATTTGAAATGATATTTTGATGAGTTTTCTCGATTGTGTCCAAATATGGCGATTTTTGGATGTATAGAATAGGAGTTATGAATTTTATGGGAAAAGACTATTTTAAGAGTAAACCCTTATAACTCCTTGTGGTTAACTCCAAAATTGGTGAAATTTTTATTGGGAGTACATGTATATAATATCAGTATACTCTGTAAATTTCGAAATTTTTGGACAAAAATACAATTTATGATAAATGTCTAAATATTCGGCAGTTTTGGCCATATAAAAAATAGTAAATAAATTTTAAAAATTTCGAGAAAAATATATGTTCAATATGGGACTATATTCTGCTAAATCCCAAAAAAGAAAATTTGTTTGTACTGCTTTTATATTTTTTCATGAAAATGGACTAGTTATGAGTAAATGAATTAAATATGTTATGTGAAGTAACAAAATTGGAAAATAGGATTTTATGGCTTGAGAATCCTATATAAGGTATATGCAGATTTTTGATGAGAGTTTTGGTTGTTGGTCATGAAATCTTATGAGTTTGGCATTTTCGGATGATTAAATGCATTAATTAGTAAAGTGTAAACAATTAAAATAAATTATTTATACGTTTAAGAAATGATTAACATATTGTGGTAATATTAATAATATTAGATTGTGAGATTATTAAGTGATTTATAACATTTGGATTAAGGTGTTATGAAATCATTGATTTATGAATCTTACTCTTGAAATTAAATGCAGTTGTTGATCATATTATTTTTATTATCATATATAACATTTTTATAATCCCGTTGATGAAATTTCTCTTTGACTTAAGTGTAAAGATGGGTAGATTATTGGTGCGATCGTGACTATGGGTTCTCTTTGGCCAGTAGTGCAAAGATGAATTGTTGACTGGTATGATCATGACCATTGAATTTACAATTGAATATTTTTAGCTTAAGTGCAAAGGTGAATTGATCAACATGGTTATAATTATGGTTTATATAAATTCGAAATGATTATGTATTTCTTTGAGATATATATATCTTTGCCCGTGAGTAGCAAAGATGACTGTTGTTGAATATCTTTGGCCCGTAGTGCAAAGATGACTTGTTGTTGAATATCTTTGGCCCGTAGTGCAAAGATGACTTGTTGCTGAATATCTTTGGCATGTAGTGCAAAGATGAACTGTTAATGAATATCTTTGGCCCATAGTGCAAAGATGAACTTATTAGTATGATTATGAACAGAAACTGTGATTTGGTATAACCATGATCTTTGATGTTTCATGTAAAGACAAGTGATGTAAATTATCTTCGTCCTAGATGAGAAGAGAAATTTAGAACCACAAATATGATTATGAGTTATTCACATGATTGTGGACAGGAATTGTTGATTGATGTTACAGGGATAAAACATTGTTGGTGGACTTTTAACATGGAGAAGATAATAGACTTTATGGTTTATTTGACTCTTCTAATGGATTGCTTGTTCCGCTGCAACTATGGTTGAAAAGTTTTATCATCTACCATATGTTCTAAATCTCTGATTTATTACTGATGAAGACTATTGATAATTTAATTATCTTTAGTCATGATATTCTTTACTGGGCTATTTGTGCTAACCCTTTTGCTTCACAATTCCTTTCAGGTAATAAGAGTGTGGCTGGGTCGAGCGGGGGTAACAGGGAAATAGAACGGTGGTCTATAGCTGTTGAGGTTCTCCCTAAATAGTATAAAAATAATTTTATTGAGAACTTTAGATAAGTGTGTTGTATTGTATACGTCATTTGATATTTAATTTTGGTGAACCGAATAGGGTGAGGCGAACCCAACTTTGGAAGGGTGTTTTGCCACTATAATACAAGATATCTAATGATATACAACCTCGTGTTATCATAAGACAGGGTTGTGAACATCCACTTGCTGAGTATATCTACGAGCACTACCTATATGATCTCGGAGTTTGGTTGAAACATAACGTTCAATTGCAGACGGTGGAGATAGTTATATGTCAAGAGAAGACTCACCATTGGAAGGAACATGATAGTAATCTTCTCGTTTTTCTTTGGGGTCTATCGGATCAACCAAGGATAATTCTCTGGACATATGATATCTATCATAACTTAGATTCTTGGCCTCCTATGTACGAAGGTTTCCTTGAGCATTTCCCAAAGATTTTAATTTTTAAAATAGTTATTGACCAGCACCTTTGTGTAAGGTATCATTTTGTGAGGTGTCATTCCACTATTGGGACATGAGTCACAGTTGGTATATATTGTATCAAAACTCACAGCATATGTGTTGTTGTGGTAATAAAGTTGTAGTTGTTTTTTGTACCATGTATTTGGCGACTCAGAATAGGTTGGATGAATTGGACCTATTTTGGGGGCGTCACATGAATGGTCATAACATTCTTTACTCATTTCTTGATGACATAAGCTTTCTCATTCTTATTTTCTTTGAGTTTTACACTAAGTCAACTTAGCATATACAAGGCATATTAGCATATAACTCTCATGCATTTGCAACATATAATAAAGTCACATACACATGTTCAAATAGTCAGAACTTACTAGATAAAAGTCTTAGTCAAGTTCACTTTGAAAAGTTTTAAGTTTCTTATCTTTGAAATAGTCTTAACTTTCAATCATGTATGCTAGTGTGTTCAATCACTTTAATCTTGCATTTCATGTCAATATAACTCATATTATCATGTTTTTAAAGTCAGAATGCTCACATAATGTGTTCGTAACAAAGTTCACTTTTGAACTACAATTTCATTTTCAAGACCACAAGTATTGTGTCCATTGTAGGTACTAACATGGTTTTACTTGTTCATACTACATGCTCATGCTTATATGTGTGTGTTAACATAGCTTACATGCTTGTTCTAATAGTGTGCCAATAAGTTAGCACATCAGAAACTAAACAAAGAAACATCGGACCTAGTGCGGTGTATGGTAATGCTACCTAGCCCTAAGTACAAATAGTATGCAATTTGCCATGCTAGAAATGTAAACTAAGTTTGGGTTCTGACGGCACACGGTTGTCACACCCTA
Source organism: Panax ginseng (assembly GCA_020205605.1). Taxonomy (NCBI): domain Eukaryota; kingdom Viridiplantae; phylum Streptophyta; class Magnoliopsida; order Apiales; family Araliaceae; genus Panax; species Panax ginseng. The sequence goes on along the minus strand of CM035139.1, from coordinate 82,134,364 downwards.
GTACAAATAGGGCATTAATTGCGCATGCCCGTGATCGAGACAATAGCTTTGCTCGCTCTTAAATGATTCAAAGAACCCATCAAGTAAAATCCTTAAAAATATTGCTTCTAACATAATCCAACACACTTATAAGTATGTATAACACTAAGAAACATAACCCAAACCAACTAACAACCAATACATGCTTAATTTAAAGAATCAACCCATTAAACAATTTATCAAAAATTAAGAATGGGAATGGAAGTTATATCTTTGTGACTCAATTCAGCTGCTCTATACTCACTCTATATAAAATAATTCTCAGCAATTTACAACAAGGAAGGTGAAGATCTTATTTATAGAAGATTGATTATCTAGATAATGCTATTACCTCACAAATTAAACCATTGGTTTTCAAGAATGCACAAGGGTTAAGAGAGAGTTGGTAAGAGTTGGTGATTCTACTCATGAATCCCACTCCCCATCCACTAATTGCTCTATGTTTGATGAATTTGAGATGAAGCTAGGCTAGGCTTGCTAGCATTTCACGTGGGAAGAAAGTTGGACTCTAATTATGGGACAAAGAAATCCCAGCATTTGCAAAAATGAAATACAACAATGTAATACCAAAACAACATTTGGTTTATACTATACACATAATATATATACTTTGGTTATAAATTATGTCTACACAATTCATTTCATATAACATAGGTTATAATGATTTAAAGGCATACAATGTAATTCTCAATTACAAGGTATCAAGTAGGGCACATACATATAATTCATGTACATTTTCAATTACCATGACTGTTATTATTATAATAACTTAATGAAATCATTATTAATTTAACAATTGATATTATTATATGTCAATAGGGTATACATGAATGTTTACCCACACACTACACATCATATAACAATATTATTATGCAACTCACATGAATGAAAATAACTCTTACTATATAGTCTATATATAGACATATCAATGTGCCACATTGTACTATATATAGTTAACTACCATCTAATAAAGGTTTACTATATTGCACAAATTAATCAAGTAAACATATAATCATTTTATAAATTATTAATCTTTTACACATTAATTATTATTTATTCATAATAATTATTACTTAACACATTATCAATTAATTACTCATAATTGAAATTAATCAATATGTTCAACTCTTGTTACTATATTCAAATAAATTGAATATTTAATAATCCTATCAATTTCTTGATATCAAACTCTTAGGGTTAGTCCACTAATTTAAATAAGCTATTAGTGACTCCCTTTAATCATTTCATGAATTCACATAACCACATAAGGTTTAAATAGGCTCACAAACTAACTTATTAAAAATTAAATCACATATTTAATTAATAAGGAGTTTAAAAGTCATGGTCGTTACATCCCTCCCCCCTTACAAAAATTCAGTCCTCGGAATTGTAAAAATAAGGTTACTCAAATAAAAATGGATAGTTCGCTCTCATTTTCTCTTCTAGCTCCCACGTAGCTTGTGAGACCCCAGATTTTATGAATAAAGATTTAAATTTCTAGAAATATTTTTTTTAATATTATGGTGTGAATTTGATATAATGTTATAGTTGTGGGTAATATTTATAAATTTTGCAAAGTATGCAAGTTGTTATATAATATTCGATTGGTCAGGAATATTCCTTTTGTTGGGGAATATATATACGACGATTTACAATAATCATTGGTGGACCCCACAACGGAAGTATTGTCGTAGTAAGAAAATGATAGAATTGTCATTTTATAAAAATAACGGCGAAAGTGTTACCGTTAAAACTGTTGAACTACCCGGTAGTAAAAAGTACAAGAATGTCTGTATGGCATGGTTGCATAGTAGCACACGGTATTGATTATTGATGCTTAGGTGAGAAGTCACTTTCGGTTATACTCAATTATTACTACGAAGAATTGCTTGCATCATATCTCTCATATTATTGATTCGATTATTGTCATAAGTATCATCCGCATAATATGATATATTATTAAATCAAAATTGAGGATTTACAAAGTTATTCATATTATTAAATTACAATATTTATAATGTCTAGAAGTTACATTAAGGAGAGGTTTGGTCATCTAATTGCATGCGCCCGATAAGGAGAAATCCTTATCGGAAGCCCCCTCTTTCTTGGGAAACGACACGGTGTTAAATATTGTGAGTTATAATATTAATGATGAATAAGTTCGTGTTGATTAAAGATGAAATTGATAGTTTCATTGTGTTGGAATTATTAGTGTTAGTGGAAATATACATTTATTTCAATATTAATTGATGTCTAGAAGTTATACTTTTGCTTGATCGGGTAATTAATCGGATAAATGAGCAATTAATTGCTATTAATTCACATGATTATAACTATTGGTTCACATGTGTGTACTATTGATTCATATTCTTGTATTATTAGGGGAGTTGGTGCAAGATTGATAATACTTGCATGACTAAGTTAAAAATGAAGGTATAGATGGAGGTACTATACTGTAATTCGTATTTTCACATGATTATAACTATTTATTCACATGTGTGTACTATTGATTCACATTCATTTACTATTAGGGGAGTTGATGCAAGATTGATAATACTTGCATGACTAAGTTAAAAATGGAGGTATAGATGGAGGTACTATACTGTAATTCGTATTTTCACATGATTATAACTATTGATTCACATGATTGAACTATTTATTCACATTATTTACTATTAGGGGAGGTGGTGCAAGTTTAATAATACCTGCAGGACTAAATTAAAAATGAAGGAAAAGAGGAAGGTATTATACTGTAATATTTCGAGCCCCAAAACGTGTAATTATCAAAATTATATTTTTCTATAAATAGAAGCTCATTCTTCCTTCATTTCTCACCAATTCACTAAAGCTTTAGAGCAATTACTATAGAGAGAAATTATAGAGAGAAAGAAGAAGAGAAGTCTGCTACCTCACTATTCCAATATCCAGTTTCTTCTAAGGTAAGGAGTATTATTCTTTCGTATTCATGAAGATAGTTATTTTATTTCAATACTCGTAAGAGTTGTTATTCCATTCTTTATTATTATTTTGGAAGAACCTGTCTATGCGAAGTACCGCATACATGGTGAAATTCTTCTGTTATTCCATTCTTTATTATTCTGTTGGAATAACCTGTCTGTGCGGTCTATCGCATGCCTGGTGAATTCAATTGTTATTCCATTCTTTATTATTCTATTGGAACATCACATGCATGCGAATTACGGATGACTGGTTCCATTCTTTATTATTCTATTGGAATATCCCATCTATGCGATTACGCATGACACAGTTCCATTCTTTATTATTACATTGTGAATAACTTTTCATGCATGCGGTCTATCGCATGCATGTGAATTCTTCTTGTTATTCCATTCTTTATTATTACATTGGAATAACTTTTGTCTATGTGGATTACCGCATGCATGGTGAATGATCCTTCGTATTCATTTCTTATTAAATTGTGAAATGATGATGCATCTGCGTGGATTACCGCATGGCGCGCGAAAATCCATTTCAAGTTTCATATATTCTATTATACTCAGTTGGTTAAAGTTTTGGCTTCTATACTCCATGAAATTAGTAGAATATCCTGGATATTTGCGCTTCATCCAGTATCTTTTCATGGAAATATTCTTCTGAGCATTCTTGAATTTTACTCCACAAAGCAGTATCATGTTGACAATTTGGATGTTATTGATTTCAGGATAAATTAACTTATAAATCTTTAAAATTTATTCTTGAACTTGTTTTATTGAATTATTATGTCATTGTCATCATCCTCATGCTTATATTGTGATGAAAGTCATCTTTGGCTTACGTGTATAGATGGACTCGGTATGATTATGACCAGGGATCATTCGATATAATCATGACCTGTAATGTTATAAATGATGTGGTAAAAGTCCTCGATGGCACATGGTGCATTGATCGACGACGTTTTGGTATGATTATGACCGAGGATTATTCGGTATAGTCATGACCATTGATGATTTAATGAATATCCTTGGCCCGTGAAAAGCGGGATGAATCGATGATGTGGTTTATTTATTAAGCTGATCCTCAGCGATAAAAATTGATGAAAACATTTTAAACCATAGAAGATAGTAGATATCATGCTCTACTTGAATCTTCTAATGGATTGCTTATTTCATTGCAGATTGTTGATCTAAAACTTGTTGTCTATTGTATTCTATCGGTTGTTATCTTTGTTGAAGGCTAAGGATAATTTATTCTGCATTATCTTAGTCATAATATTTCTTACTGGGCTAGTTGAGTTCACCCTTTCTTTCATTGTTCTCTTCAGGAAATGAGAATATAGATGGGATGAGTCGGGGAATGGAGTGATGGTACAAGATAAATGGCTTTAGTAGTCATCACTATTCTACAGAATAATGTGATAATAATTGTAATGAGGACACCATTGAGTGTGGATATTGTCTAGATGATAATATTCTTGTTTAAACTCTCAGCTATGTTTTGTCATATTTTACACGACTGTTGTATAATTAAGTTGTATTTAAATTTTTGTACCATGTATCTGGCGACCCAAGATGGGTGGTGTATACCTGTTTTGGGGGCGTCACAGTTGGTATCAAAGCTTAGGGATATGATCCCTGGCTGAGATGTGAGACAAGAACTAGGAGGGGAGAGACGGGGAATTCCTTCGCTAGTATGACCTACCTAAGTTTATTTTGTATTTAATTGGTCGGTCAGAGTATAGGGATAATATGTGATATGTTAATTAACCCTTGTTTTGTGGCAGTATTTGAGAATGGCAGCTGAAAATGTTAGCAATGGAGTGAATGAGATCTTGGAAACACCTCTAATCACCAACCAGGATAATGTGATGTTAGGGGAATAAGGAATTAGAGATATCCATGTGGTGAGTGAAGAATTGATAGTTGCACCCGAGATAGTCGCAGAGGTAGCAGTTGAGAGTGAGAAAGAAGAGGAAGAAGAGGAAGAAGAGGAAGAAGAGGAGAATTTATTAGAAGAATTTTATGATCGAAATTTAGAATTGCAAAATCGTGTTCATGAGTTAGAAGAGCAGGCTGAAGAATGGCAGGCGGTCGTGGAGCAAAAGGATGCAACAATTCAAGCTTATGTTACCCGATATGTGATGCTTGAACAAAAGCACTCTTTAGCAGAGTATAAGATGATAAAGCTGGAATCTGAGCTAAAAGAAGAAACAACTGAATGAGTGAGAATGAGTGATGCATGGGTAAAAGCCGCACGACGCGTTGATATTGTAAAAGAGATGTCCGATCTAAGAAGGAAGATTAATGATTCAGATCATGAAACAGGAGTTCGATGAAGCAGTTGAGGGTGGAATATGCCCTATAAAAAAGTCAATTTCAACGGTAGTGATGACACCAAATGCTGCCCTAGACAAGTCAAAGTCGGGTAGTTCAAGGGAGAGCGGTTGTCATGACTTCCCAACAAGTGAGGAGCCCAAATGAAGTTATCATGGGTTAGTTAATTATAAATTCTTGCAAAGTCTATACCTTATTAGATACCGGTTCTACCCATTCTTTTATCTCTCTTGCTTGCGCTTAATGTTTAAATTTGACTCCGGAGAGATTAGACTTTAACTTATTGGTTGAAACTCAGTTAGGAGAAACCTTCGTTACCTCCAATGTTTATAAATCTTGTTTGATTCAAATCGACACCTTCACATTACCTGTCGATCTTATCTCTTTGAAAATACTTACTTTTGATGTAGTTTTAGGAATCGATTGGTTAACTACTCATCATGCCAAAATTGATTATTTTTCGTAAGGTTGTTAGCTTTTATTTTCCTAACCAACCTGTTATGCGAATTCAAGCAACCAAACCACTAAAGTCAATCACTGTTATATTAAGCCATAAGTAAAGAGCCCTGAGTCTTTCGTTGTTAACTTCCTTGTGTGGAATGCACTGAAGCCAAACTTTCCGTAGGAGACGCTGTGAATGACGGTGACAAGTTGATAGGTATCAATGTGACGTGCTATGCAAGTCTTGAATAAGAGTCACAGTTTTGAATGACATTTCTATTATTAATAAATTTCCTGACGTATTCTCTGAAGACTTCCTGGCCTACCCCTAGAGCGTGAAATCGAATTTTGTATTGACCCCACTACAAAACCTATTTCTTCAACCCTTAAATATTTATTCAACCAAAATGAATGTATCATGCGGCAAAGACGTTGGCTCGAGCTGTTGAAGATTACGACTATATAATTCAATATCATCGTGGAAGAGCGAACGTGGTAGCTGACGCGTTGAGTTGAAGATCGTATGCGTTTACGAGTACGGTGTTGTTAAAACAAAAACCTATTTCGTATAACTTACAAATGATGAAGATAAAGTTAAAGACTCTAGATACACACGTGAAGATAGCGAATATACGATTAGAATCGACTTTAATCGATAAAGTTAAAGTCGCTCAAACTACACACCCGAATCTGATGAATGTGAAAAAGAAGGTTCAAGAAGGCGTTATCTCAACCCTCGATTTAATTGTCCCATTTCAAATCCTCGATCGAGTAGGAACTATGGCCTATAGACTTGTTTTATCGCCAAGTATGTCGCGTGTTCATAACATTTTTCACGTATCGTTGTTAGTAAAAACTTAGTCTTAGGAGACTTTGGAGCCAAATTTTGGAATAATTATTGAATCTGAAAAATTATGAAATCATGGGGGTTTTATAGAGCATGTTACAAACTTTCCATAGCCTTGAAAATGGACTAATTCCGATAATGGATGAATAAGTTATGAAGATTTGAAGTATGTGTGTCAAAAGTTGCAAAATCTAGAAAATTGGAGTTAAGTGCCAAGTTCGAGCGCCTAGGCACTAGGCTCGGCGCTTAGAATCTGTTCTTAGGCGCCTAGGTGCTTTCCCAAGGCCAAATTTGGGCTCCTAGGCGCTGGTCAAGTGTTAAGCCAAAATCTGTCCGGACGTCCTTTAGTAAATTGGTCATAACTTTTTCATACAAGCTCCGATTGGGGTGAGTCAAGATGATTCAGAAAGATAATGGGTAGAATTAAAACTTTCATTCTTTATATTTTGAGATTTGAGGTCGTTATCAAGGCCTAAAATGGCTATTTTAGGGACTAATATGCATTCAAAGGCAATCGGAGGACATCGGGCATGCACGTATGCAACCTGTAATGTTTTCAACGATAAACGTATTCAAGGTATCCTCACCTCTTCGGCATACCAGGTATGTACGTAAATTTTGAGGGCAAAATTTCATAAGGAGGGGAGATTATGAAACCCCAGATTTTATGAATAAAGATTTAAATTTCTCGAAATATTTTTTTTAATATTATGGTGTGGATTTGATATAATGTTATAATTGTGAGTAATATTTATAAATTTTGTAAAGTATGCAAGTTGTTATATAATATTCGATTGGTCGGGAAATATTCCTTTTGTTGGGGAAAATCTGTACGACGACACAATCATTGGTGGACCCCACAACAGAAGTATTGTCGTAGTAAGAAAATGATAGAATTATCATTTTATAAAAATAACGGCGAAAGTGTTACCGTTAAAACTGTTGAACTACCCGGTAGTAAAAGTACAAGCGATGTCTGGCGTGGTTGCATAGTAGCACCACGTATTGATTATTGATGCTTAGGTGAGAAGTCACTCAGTTATACTCAATTATTGCTACAGTAATTGCTGCATCATATCTCTCATATTATTGATTCGATTATTGTCATAGTATCATCTGCATAATATGATATATTATTAAATCAAAAATTGAGACGACAAAGTTATTCATATTATTAAATTACAATATTTACAATGTCTAGAAGTTCTTTTAAGGAGAGGTTTGGTCATCTAATTGCGCGCCAATAAGGAGAAATCCTTATCGGAAAGCCCCCTCTTTCTTGGGAACGACCTGGGTGTTAAATATTGTGAGTTATAATATTAATGATGAATAAGTTCGTGTTGATTAAAGATGAAATTGATAGTTTCATTGTGTTGGAATTATTAGTGTTAGTGGAAATATACATTTATTTCAATATTAATTGATGTCTAGAAGTTATACTGCCCAGTCGGGTAATTAATCGGATAAATGAGCAATTAATTGCTATTAATTCACATGATTATAACTATTGGTTCACATGTGTGTACTATTGATTCACATTCTTGTACTATTAGGAGAGTTGGTGCAAGATTGATAATACTTGCATGACTAAGTTAAAAATGAAGGTATAGATGGAGGTACTATATTGTAATTCATATTTTCACATGATTATAACTATTTGTTCACATGTGTATTATTGATTCACATTCATTTACTATTAGGGGAGTTGATGCAAGATTGATAATAATTGCATGACTAAGTTAAAAATAGAGGTATAGATGGAGGTACTGTGACGAACGAGAATTTTGTAATTAATTTTAATATTTATTGAATTAAATAAATATTTTTCGATGATTTAATTATTAGTTTAAATAATTAATTGACACAATTGTGGTAGATTAATTTAATTATATGTGTTACATTTATTAAATTAATGTAGAGAGTTTTATTATCAAAGTATGTGTTTATGTGAGCTTATTGTATTAAAAGAAATATTTAATAAGCATATTGGTATTTTAATTAATTTAATTATTAATTAGAGAATTAATAATTTGACATTATTTATTAATGAGAAAATTATTTATGTGACTATGTGAATTTATGAGAAATTATTATATTTTATTTAAAATATATTAAATAAAATATTGGATTTATTTTATAAGGAGTGTGACATTTTCAAACTATATGATAAAGCTTTATTAAATTAAATGACTTTGAATCAATTAAGGGTTGCCAAACAAGGCCCTAGTAGTTGTTGGATGCACGATTAACCATGTTTGGGTTAATCGACCATTCTGTGCATGTCGATTCTTTCTCCTCCTCATTATATTATGTCTTCTTTTATTATTATTATTCTAAGTCCGGAAAAGCGGAGAGGCGAGAGAGTTTGAGAACTTTGAGAGAGATTAAATCTTGTGATTAAAGGTGAAGAAGTGTGAGAAATTGGGAATTGTTATCACCCCGTAATCTAAGCGAGTATTCAAGGTAATCCTTCTTCCCAAATTTTAAAAGTTACGTCATTAATAAGTTTTTATAAAATGGCTTTCATATATTTTGTAAAATCTACGTAATTGAAAAAGGGTTTGATTATGAGTTTATATATGGGTTAAGATATATCAAATCATATTTGATTATATATATATTATGTGAATTATCATGTCATCGGTTTTATAATACTATGAATTGCTATTTCAAAATTTACAGAGTTTGGGTTTTGGCCATATGGCCTTATACGTGATATTTCATGTATTGAACGTATATTATCCCTAAATTTTACATTCAGTATGTTGTTATGCATGTTGATACTGAAGAGTTTAAATAAACAGATTCTATGTTATAACTTGATCCGTAGTGACAATTTTCATTTTTTATTTTCAAAACCTTGAAGAACATCAAGAACAAAGGGAAGTAAATGTGTTGATTTTGCAAATTATGTATTAAAACTTGTTAAAAATCATGCTAGATGGGTTAAGTAATGATTATATATGTATTACAATGATTGGGTAAGTCTAAATTAAGTGTAAAAATAACTAATTGAAAGTTATGGCCATATTCATGTATAATTTTACGTGTGATTGATTTTTGGCCTAATTTGGCCTTGTTATGTTCAAGGAATTAGCAAGCTGAAGAAATCAGAAAATGAGCACAGGTAACCCGCTTCGTGGCCGTTACTAAACTACATTACCACTTCGTGATCAAAAAAAAAAATAAAAAAATAAAATAAAAAATAATAAAAAATAATAAAATAATAAAATAAAAATAAAAAATAAATATGCGATGAAAATTATTATTAAAATATTTATAAAATAAATTAAATATTTTAATTGAGATATTTATGGAATAAAATAAATATTCGATGAAAATTATTATTAAAATATTTATAAAATAAATTAAATATTTAAATTGAGATATTATGGAATAAATAAATATTTGATGAAAATTATTATTAAAATATTTATAAAATAAATTAAATAATTTAATTGAGATATTTATGGAATAAAATAAATATTCGATAAAAATTATTATTAAAATATTTGTAAAATAAAGTAAATATTTTAATTGAGATGTTTATGGAATAAAATAAATATTCGATGGAAATTAATTATGAAATAATTTATTAGAGTGTAATAATAGTAAGAGAATAAAAAATATTCTAATTTAATTAAGTAATTAAATTAGAAGGGTAATGATTTGTTAAATAAAGTAGAGTTTATATTAAATAATTAAGTGAAAATGTAACTAATGAATGTCGTGAATACATATGGTATGTGTGTAGGATTTGTGGTGAACGGAAGTAGTAATCGTTTAGCTACGCATGCAGGCAAGTTTCCTAACCCTACTTGTCATTATTGTTCAAGTTTATTATTTACCTCGAGTAAATTATCATTACTATTATTCAAGTTCAAATGTTATATTAAAGATTGATTATCTTTTCAAAGCATGATTAGCTTATACAATAATTGTTCTATTGTATACTTCACGAGATTATTATTCAATTTGAATATCATTATTATTGAACCTTATTAGACTAGCGAACCCTTATTGATTCGACTAGTCCATAGTTGATAAGCGTTCTAAATTTCGTAAACCCTTGATGAATTATCCAAACCAAACTTCCTTTAGTGCGGACTCGAATGTCAAATTGAGATGAACAACCTCATGAAAGGATTTACTTATCGTTAGCATTAAGATATAATGCATACGTATGGTACTAAGGGTTTGATCCCCTAAGTACGAAAGTAGAAAGGTCCATAGTCTTATATTATCGTAAAGGTTTCAAGTATAACCCTTGATAACCTAGGACATAGTTCAAGGTCTTATGACCCTCGAAATCTTTTGATTCTTATTATTCATTCTTGATTCAAAAGTTGAGCTTTTATTCGGATGTCTTTGATTCACTTTCGCATGTTATTATCTTTGTTATTTCATTGTTATACTTGTGGGCATTTGTGCTCACTCTTGCGTAATAATAACATTGCGATTAAGAACGAAAAGAACCAAGCGAACCTTCTACTAGTAAAGGCAAGGGCAAGGTTAACAAGTGATGAAGACTTGTTGTTTTATATGATGATGTATTTGTTTAAGACTTAAGTTAATGATGTTGTTTAAGACTTAATTGTTTATGATTCACTTTACAAATGTTTAAGGTTAGAGTAACTTTGGGATTGTATTTATTATGTAGTTGATGTAACCCCATAAGGGAGATTTATTATTATTTCTATCTATTGCATGGTTTGCATTTATTATGGGTAGATAGATAGATGATATTTGTCAGTGAACACCAAATCCCGTGGAATTGAAGTACCCGGATTTGGGGGTGTCACAGGTACTATACTGTAATTCATATTTGCACATGATTATAACTATTAATTCACATGATTGAATTACTGATTCACATTATTTACTATTAGGGGAGGTGGTGCAAGTTTGATAATACTTGCAGGACTAAATTAAAAATGAAGAAAAAGAGGAAGGTATTATACTGTAATATTTTGAGCCCCAAAATGTGCAATTATTGAAATTATATTTTCCTATAAATAGAAGCTCATCCTTCCTTCATTTCTCACCAATTTACTAAAGCTTTAGAGCAATTATTATAGAGAGAAATTATAGAGAGAAAGAAGAAGAGAAGTCTGCTACCTCACTATTCCAATATCCAGCTTCTTCTAAGGTAAGGGGTATTATTCTTTTGTATTCATGAAGAGAGTTATTTTCTTTCAATACTTTCGTAAGAGTTGTTATTCCATTCTTTATTATTATGTTGAATAACTTTTGCCTGCATGCTAATGTCGCATACATGGTGAAATTCTTCATTATTCCATTCTTTATTATTCTATTGGAATAACCTGTCTGTGCGGTCTATCGCATGCCTGGTGCATTCTGTTGTTATTCCATTCTCTATTATTCTACATTGGAACATCCATGCATGCGGATTACGCGATGACTGGTTCCATTCTTTATTATTTTGTTGGAATATCCTGTTTGTTTGTGCGGATTACGCATGACTGGTTCCATTCTTTATTATTCATTGTGAATAACACGTCTGCATGCGGTCTATCGCATGCCTCGGTGAATTCTTCATTATTCCATTCTTTATTATTCTCATTAGAATAACTTTTGTCATGTGGATTACCACATCCATGGTGAATGATCCTTCGTATTCATTCCTTATTAAATTGTGGAAATGATTAGTCTACGTGGATTACTGCATGGCGGGCAAAAATCCATTTGCAGTTTCATATATTCTATTATACTCAGTTAGTTAATGTTTTGGCTTCTATACTCCATGAAATTAGTAGAATATCCTGGATATTTGCGCTTCATCCAGTATCTTTTCATGGAAATATTCTACTGAGCATTCTTGAATTTTACTCCACAAAGCAGTATCATGTTGACAATTTGGACGTTATTGATTTCAGAATAAATGAACTTATAAATCTTTAAAATTTATTCTTGAACTTGTTTTATTGAATTATTATGTCATTGTCATCATCCTCATGCTTATATTGTGATGAAAGTCATCATTGGCTTACATGCATAGATGGACTCGGTATGATTATGACCAGGGATCATTCGGTATAATCATGACCTTTAATGTTATAAATGATGTGGTAAAAGTCCTCAGTGGCCTGTAGTGCATTGATGGATAATTTTTGGTATGATTATGACCAGGGATTATTCGGTATGGTCATGACCATTGATGATTTAATGAATATCCTTGGCCCGTAGTGTAGGGATGATTCGATGATTTGGTTTATTTATTAAGCTGATTCTCAGCGAATAAAATTGATGAAAACATTTTAAACCATAGAAGATAGTAGATATCATGCTCTACTTGACTCTTCTAATGGATTGCTTATTTCTGCTGCAGTGGTTGCTCTAAATCTTGTTGTCTATTGTATTCTATCAGTTGTTATAATGTTGAAGGCTAAGGATAATTTATTCTGCATTATATTAGTCATAATATTTCTTATTGGGCTAATTGAGTTCACCTTTTCTTTTATTGTTCTCTTCAGGAAATGAGAATATAGATGGGACGAGTCGGGAAATGGAGTGATGGTCCAGGAAAAATGGCTTTAGTAGTCATCACTATTCTATGGAATAATGTGATAATAATTATAATGAGGACACCATTGAGTGTGGATATTGTCTAGATGATAATATTCTTGTTTAAACTCTCATCTATGTTTTGTCGTATTTTACACAACTGTTGTATAATTAAGTTGTATTTGAATATTTGTACCATGTATCTGGCGACCCAAGATGGGTGGTGTATACCTATTTTGGGGGCGTCACATAGCTTCTTCGACTACGTGATTCCTACTAATGGAAGGTGATCCTCCCAACTACCCTTGAAGTCCATAACACAAGCTCGGAGCATGTCTTCAAGTGTTTGAATTGTTCTCTCGCTTTGCCCATCGGTCTGCGGATGATACGCGGTACTCATTCGTAGTTGTGTCTCCATTCTTTCTTAAAGACTCTACCAGAAGTTTGACGTGAATTGCGGATCTCTATCTGATACGATAGATACCGACACCCCATGCCTCGAGATAATTTCCTTAACATACAATTTGGCTAACTGGTCCAAACTATACTTAATCTTAATTGGCAAAAAGTGAGCTGACTTAGTAAGACGATCTACAATCACCCATATGGCGTCGTGCCCTTTCTGTGTTGCCGAAAGTCCCACCACAAAGTCCATTGTGATGTGCTCCCATTTCCATTCTGGAATTTCTAATGGTTGTAATAACTTTTGCTTGGTTGTTAGTGCTTTCTTTGACTCTCTAAACAAGTTAGGCATCTAATCACGATTCTCAACCTCTCTCTTCATATTTGGCCACCGAAATGGTGATGCAAATCTTGGTACATCTTCGTGCTTCACAGGTGTATCGAGTATCTCAGATCTTTGTCGCTTCTTACAAAATCTCCTCTCTCGGTTCTAGTACTAGCGGACCCAAATTAAATCCTTCAAATCTTAGCAATCCGATTTTATCAATCTTAAATTTCAATTCATCACCTTCATTGATCACTTCTTGATGTTAATGCAATCTTCATCCTTTTCTTGTGCCTCTTTAACCCTATCCAATAGATTCGGACTCGCTGTTATTGTAAATAATTGTTCATTGGTCTCCATTGGATACTTAATCTGCAAGTCTAATCGTTCAAAATCTTTCACCAATTCATCTTGAATCAGTCCAACTCAATAACTTCTCTCGCTTTTTTCTCGCTCAAGGCATCTGCCACTACATTTGCTTTGCCTGGATGATACAGAATCTCACAATCATAATCTTTGATCAATTCTAGCCATTGACGCTACCTCATGTTTAACTCTTTCTACGTGAAGATATACTTCAGACTCTTGTGGTCCGTATATATCTCACACTTCTCGCCATAGAAATAATGCCTCTAAATCTTCAAGGCAAAAACTACCGCTGTTAACTCCAAATCATGAGTCGGATATCCCTTCTCATAATCTTTTAGCTGACGTGAGGCGTACGCAATGACCCTGCCATGTTGCATCAGTACACAGTTAAGACCCTTGTGTGACGCATCACTATACACTACAAACCCTCCCGTGTTGTTCGGTAAGGCCAACACAGGTGCTTGACTAAGCCTCTTCTTCAATCCTAGGAAACTTTCTTCACACTTCTCCGTCCAAATAAACTTGACTGTCTTTCTGGTAAGATTGGTCAACGGTGATGCTAATTTCGAAAAATCTCTAATGAATCTTCGATAGTATCCCGCCAATCCTAAGAAACTCATGATTGCTGTCGGCGTCTTCGGCTGTTCCCAATTAATAATCACTTTTACCTTCGTTGGATCCACTAAAACACCATTCTTGTCGATAACGTGTCCTACAAATTGCACTCTCTGCCACCAAAACTCACACTTGGAGAATTTTGCATACAACTTCTCCCTCCTTAATGTCTCCAACACTATCCGAAGATGCTCGGTGTGTTCTTCCTCCGTTTCTGAATACACTAGAATGTCATCGATGAATACGACGACAAACTTATCCAAATACTGTTTGAACACTCTGTTCATTAAATCCATAAATGCTACTGGCGCGTTCGTCAAACCAAATGACATTACCAGAAACTCAAAGTGTCCATACCGAGTTCTAAATGTCGTCTTTGGAATATCCTTTGGCCTTACTTTTAGTTGGTGTTAACAGGTCCTCAAGTCAATCTTTGAAAAGTACTTTGCCCCCTTCAACTGATCAAACAAATCGTCTATCCTGGGCAACGAGTACTTGTTCTTAATGGTGACCTTATTCAACTCTCAATAGTCGATACAAAGTCTAAGCAACCCATCTTTCTTCTTTACGAATAAGACTGGTGCTCCCCACGGTGATATGCTCGGTCGAATGTATCCCTTATCTAACAACTCTTGTAATTGAGCCATCAGTTCTTTCATCTCTACCGGTGCCATACGATCTGGCCTTTTTGAATACACCGTGTTGTCCACCACGGTGCCAAATCAATGAAAAACTCAATCTCTCTATCCGGTGGCAATACCGAAATCTCGTCTGGGAAGACATTAACGAAATCCCTTACAATAGGTATCTGACTCAGTTCACCCTCGACTCGTCAAGTATCAACCACGTGAGCCAAATAACCTATACAACCCTTCCTAAGCAACCTCTGTGCTTGCACCATCGTTAGACAATGAGATTGTCTCGGCGATTTACTACCATAAAATACCACCTTCGACTTATTCGGAGTCTTAAGGTGTACACACTTCTTCTTACAGTCTATAACTTCTCCGTGAATAGATAACCAATCCGTTCCAAGGATTACATTGAACTCCCCCAAACGAATTGATATCAAATCCACTTTGAGCTTAAATCCTCACAATTCGGGATAACAATTCTTATGAATGTACTCTACGGGGATAATTTCCTTGTTCGCTACTTCTACGTTCATAGGGTGTTCTAATCTCTCACGGGGTAAGTCTAACATTTTAGCAAATTCTTCGGAAATAAAAGAACAAGTAGCACCCGAATCAAATAACACGTATGCATCTATATCATTGATCGAAATGATACCTGACACCATGTCCTTAGACTCCACCGCATCCTGTACAGTCATGTTGAACGTTCATGTCGTTGGTCTATTGGCTTGACTGGCTGGTCCTCCAATGTTTAGCCCATTGTTGTTGTTATTGTTGTTGTTGCGGTTGCCACTAGCTGCATCGCCCTTTTTCTTCGGGCAGTCCCTAATTTGATGGTCCATGGCTCCACACGAGTAACATCCTCCCTTCTGCTTATTCGGACACTGAGGAGCCATGTGCCCCGATTGTCCGCAACGATAACAAACACTCTTTCCCTTCATGCACTCCCCCGAGTGATTCCTCCCACAGTTGTTGCACTTCATACTTTTCTTGGTCTCCCCCCGGACTTATTACCTCCAGAGGATTGGCTCTCCATCCATTTTTGCTTGTTGGGGTTGCTGCCTCCGCTGCTTCCCCATTTCTGCCCTTCTTGAATGGTCTTCTTTTCTTGTTTGAATCGAGCGATGGCTTCATTGCCTCCTTCGGCAATGATAGCCCTTTCCAATAGATCAGAGTACGTCTTAATCTTCAATACCGCCACTGCTTTCTGCACCCATGGTTTCAGTCCTAGTTCGAACCTCCCTGCCTTCCTGGCCTCCGTGTCAACCTGATGTGGAGCGAATCGGGCTAACTCGTTAAATTTTGTTGTGTACTCTGCGACAGACATACTACTTTGTTTCAGTTTTAGAAACTTATCCTCCATATCTTTTTGTGTATTCTCCGAGAAGTAATTCTCGAGGAATAGCTCCTTAAATCTGTCCCAAGGAATGACTCCCTCTTCTGCTCGCCCTTTATTGGCTTTCCACCAATAGTTAACTTCGCCCTTCATCATGAAAGTGGAAAAACTCGTCTTCTGTGCTTCGGCCACGCGAGAGACCTCAAACACCTTCTTCATCTCTTCTATCCATGTCTAGGCTTCAATTGGATCCAAAGTTCCTCGGAACTCCGGTGGTCCTACCAATTTAAAGTCCTTAAAGCTAGCCAAGTGTTGTCCTGGCTACCCTGCTGCTGGCGGGGGTCTTTTTTGCATTGCCTCCATTAACAGGCTAACGAAGTTCTGCATTGGATAAACATTTTCCCCTCCACCATTGTTAACGGATCCTTCCTCCCTCTTATTTCGCTGAATTCTCCTAGGCTGCATGATCTGAGGAAATGAAGAAAATTATTAGGCTTTATGTGATATGCTATTCATGTTAGCATTAAGAAGTTTAAGACGTCTATCAATCATTCTTGATTTAAATAAACAACTTCAGTATCACAATAAAACTTGATGAATTTCCTCAACCCATCATTACATACCCTACTTGAGTTTTTCTACTAAGGTTATAACCTAGATTTCATATTCCTAACGTTTATAACCTACTGCTTTGATATCAACCTGTGGCGCCCCCGAATCTGGGTCCTCTGACCCCGGTTCAGTCATCACGATAAACTACAAACATCCACTTCGAAACAACATACGATAACTAAAATGCGGAATATAATAAACGTACATCGTTAATTCAAAAGGTGTTACTAGTCCTAAGATACGATAACCTTAATATAATCTTACAATCATACCCTAAAATAAATATTAGGGTTCATATTACATAATAGTACTTTAAACTAGGCATAAGGAAAAATTTGCCCTTTGCCACTATTCTACATCTTCCCTTTACCCTTGTCCTTCCCTGAGGTCTCGGGCTTAGCTACAATATAATTCATGATATAGCAAGGATGAACAACAAGTTTGCCCAGTAAGTTTAAATATAACAATATGGATATATCATGATGAATGGAAAAATAACTGACAAAGGATTCAACAATATGAATATCTGAAGGATTCAACAATATGGATATCATAAGCAAAGATAATGATTGCTTTTAGAACAACTGCTAGTTGAATATACTTTGAACTATAACACTCCAATGGAATCAATAGCTAATTTACCTTTTGGCTACTGGCTACAGAATAAGTACTTGAGGGGATAAGCCTCACGTACACTATGTATATGTATAACATTTAAATCTGTTCATTGTATCTTTATTAGATACTTGTACTCCCCTATCATAGAAAGGGGTGTTCTTTCAGTCTAAGAATCCTTACCATCAATTG
Organism: Panax ginseng; assembly: GCA_020205605.1. Classification (NCBI taxonomy): domain Eukaryota; kingdom Viridiplantae; phylum Streptophyta; class Magnoliopsida; order Apiales; family Araliaceae; genus Panax; species Panax ginseng. Next base: position 82,116,120 of record CM035139.1, on the reverse strand, counting down.
GTTTGGATAACTTTTAAAACTTCATACGCTTGTCTGACCGAACAAAGGTTTAGACTCTATCTAACACAGTTCAAGAATTATTGAACTTTAAATGATGTACAAGTCCAAGACTGTACGAACTCAAGTGCACTAAGTGCGAATATCGATAATGTTGATGTGGAATAATTGTAAGATAATTAAACCACTTAATAACATGCTTGGAAATAAGATTCAAGCTTAAATGAATAACTTTCAATTCAACAATAGCCTTCTCAATACAATATGAGAAGGATAAGAAATTTTCACAACAAACAAAGTTGTGTGAGTTAGGAAACATTGCAACACAATAAAATAGTGTTCGGATACTAGCTCAATATAAATTTGAGTAAGTTTAAGGAAACTTGCATAATGTAAAGGATAGTTCAGATACTTGCACAACTAAATAATGAAGTTCGGAAACTTGCCTGATTGTTCATCTACAATATAATACTAGCTTTAACTAACTCGCGTTGAAACGACCTAACATTATCAAGTCGATCATTTTAATTAGTATGTGTAAACTAATACGAGTCTACACTTACAAGAATCACGTCATTCACATAGCATGCTTCTCAACACATTACATGGCACATTGGTCACATATTACAAGATAAAGAGATCATGTAAGCATGCCTTAAATTTTAGAACCAAAAACAGAATCTTGGCAAATCATGCAGAATGGTCCAAATTGCTACTGCCCCCCTAAGAAAGACCAGTTTGAGCTTTGCTCTCCTGACATCAGTCCAACCCTAACACACTAATTCCACATACGTTTTAACATATATAAATGCTAGAGTTTCATACATATAACATAGCCATACTTGACTTCACTATCACAAGTTTACTTACAATTTATATGTCATTAAAACATAACAAGTTCATGTAATCATTTGTGCCTTACAACTTGATCATTCAATACTCAATGGTTATGCTTGTATATATACAACACGTATATACTTTACTCATATAGTTCATATTTTAGAAATTTCCCTTTTATGACTATGAGTGAATAAGTGAAAACCATACCTTAACCAAACGATGCTCATGTCAATATGTCTATAGGCATAATGAATCCTAATACACATGCTTGAATGGTCATAACATACTTTACTCATTTCTTGATGACATTAGCTTTCTCATTCTTATTTTCTTTGAGTTTTACACTAAGTCAACTTAGCATATACAAGGCATATTAGCATATAACTTTCATGCATTTACAACATATAATAAAGTCACATACACATGTTCAAATAGTCAGAACTTACTAGATAAAAGTCTTGGTCAAGTTCACTTTGAAAAGTTTTAAGTTTCTTATCTTTGAAATAGTCTTAACTTTCAATCATGTATGCTAGTGTGTTCAATCACTTTAGTCTTGCATTTCATGTCAATATAACTCATATTATCATGTTTATAAAGTCATAATGCTCACATAATGTGTTTGTGACAAAGTTCACTTTCGAACTACAATTTCATTTTCAAGACCACAAGTATTGTGTCCATTGTAGGTACTAACATGGTTTTACTTGTTTATACAACATGTTCATGCTTATGTGTGTGTTAACATATCTTGCATGCTTGTTCTAATAGTGTACCAACAATTTAGCACATCAGAAACTAAATGAGACAACACGGACACTGGTGGTAGTGCATTTCTTCTTGCACTGCACCCTAGTACAAATTAGTAGCAATAATGCGCCATGCCAGAAACACAGACTAAGTTTGGGTTACAGGACAATTTCTTATTTGCACCTAAGTACAAATAGAAACGCTTGAATAAGCCATTTTCTCACATCAAAGACAATAGCTTTGCTCCGTTCGGCAGTTCAACAACCTATCAAGTAAAATCCCTAAAAACATTGCTTCTAACATAATCCAACACACTTATAAGTATGTATAACACTAAGAAACATAACCCAAACCAACTAACAACCAATACATGCTTAGTTCAAAGAATCAACCCATTAAACAATTTATCAAAAATTAAGAATGGGAATGGAAGTTATACCTTTGTGACTCAATTCAGTTGCTCTATACTCACTCTATATAAACTAATTCTCAGCAATTTGCAACAAGGAAGGTGAAGATCTTATTTATAGAAGATTGATTATCTAGATAATGCTATTACCTCACAAATCAAACCATTGGTTTTCAAGAATGCACAAGGGTTAAGAGAGAATTGGTAAGAGTTGGTGATTCCACTCATGAATCCCACTCCCCATCCACTAATTGCTCTATGTTTGATGAATTTGAGATGAAGCTAGGCTAGGCTTGCTAGCATTTCACGTGGGAAGAAAGTTGGACTCTAATTGTGGGACAAAGAAATCCCAGCATTTGCAAAAATGAAATACAACAATGTAATACCAAAACAACATTTGGTTTATACTATACACATAATATATATACTTTGGTTATAAATTATGTCTACACAATTCATTTCATATAACATAGGTTATAATGATTTAAAGGCATACAATGTAATTCTCAATTACAAGGTATCAAGTAGTGCACATACATATAATTCATGTATATTTTCAATTACCATGACTGTTATTATTATAATAACTTAATGAAATCATTTTTAATTTAACAATTGATATTATTATATGTCAATAGGGTATACATGAATGTTTACCCACACACTACACATCATATAACAATATTATTATGCAACTCACATGAATGCAAATAACTCTTACTATATAGTCTATATATAGAAATATCAATGTGCCACCTTGTACTATATATAGTTAACTACCATATAATAAATGTTTACTATATTGCACAAATTAATCAAGTAAACATATAATCATTTTATAAATTATTAATCTTTTACACATTAATTATTATTTATTCATAATAATTATTACTTAACACATTATCAATTAATTACTCATAATTGAAATTAATCAATATGTTCAACTCTTGCTACTATATTCAAATAAATTGAATATTTAATAATCCTATCAATTTCTTGATATCAAACTCTTAGGGTTAGTCCACTAATTTAAATAAGCTATTAGTGACTCCCTTTAATCATTTCAAGAATTCACATAACCACATAAGGTTTAAATAGACTCACAAACTAACTCATTAAAAATTAAATCACATATTTAATTAATAAGGAGTTTAAAAGTCATGGTCGTTACATCCCTCCCCTCTTATAAAAATTCCGTCTTCGGAATTGTAAAAATAAGGTTACTCAAATAAAAATGGATAGTTCGCTCTTATTTTCTCTTCTAGCTCCCACGTAGCTTCTTCGACTGCGTGATTCCTCCAGAGAATCTTAACAGAATGAATAATCTTATTTCTCAACTTCTGTTCCTTCCTATCTAGTATCTGGACAGGAACTTCCTTGTGAGACCCCAGATTTTATGAATAAAGATTTAAATTTCTCGATTTTTTTTATTATGGTGTAGATTTGATATAATATTATAGTTGTGGGTAATATTTATAAATTTTGTAAAGTATGCAAGTTGTTATATAATATTCGATTGGTCGGAGAATATTCGTTTTAACAGAGGGAATATTAAATGCGACGTCACAATCATTGGTGGACCCCACAACGGAATTTTTGTCGGATTGAGAAAATGACAAAAATATTTTTATGAAAATAACAACGGAAGTTTTACCGTTAACTGTTGAAACACCCGGTGTTAAAAGTACATGAATACGCGTGGTTGCATAGTAGCACACGGTATTGATTATTGATGCTTACATGAGAAGTCACTCAGTTTTGTTCAATTATTGCTTCAGTAATTGTTGCATAGTATCTCACGTTATTTGATTCAATTATTGTCGATATTTTATATATTATTAAATCAATAATTGAGATGACAAAATTATTAATATTATTATTTGCAATATTAACGATGTCTAGAAGTTCTGCCAATGAGAGGTTTGGTCACCTAATTGCGCGCCAATAGGGATGAATCCTTATTGGAAAGCCCCCTCTTTCTTGGGAACGATCTGGTCGATTAATATTGTGAATTATAATAATGATGATAAATGTTATTAGATATATTGATGTGTCTTTTTATGAAGTCACGGAAGTTTATATATATATATATATATATTATATATATATATATAAATTTTGTTTTATTAGTATTATTAATGTAATAAAACAGAAAGGCTTTTTATATAAAATAGAATACTTTTATAAAATTATTTATTTTATTAGACTACAAATAGAATATATTATATTCTATTATGTATAGTGTTTTGCATAGTAAAATCTTTTATATAAAATGCGAATACTTTTATAAAGTTATTTGTTTTATTAGACTATAAATAGAATATATTATATTTTATTATGCATAGTGTTGTATAATTATCAGCATAGTATTTTTGTATAGTAAAATCTTTTATATATAAAATGAATACTTTTATAAAGTTATTCGTTTTATTAGATTATAAATAGAATATATTATATTTTATTTAAAAGATTTTGTTTTATTATAATATTTTATTAATCTTTGCATAGTAAATCAATATGGATCATTCTGCTTTAAAAGTAAATCAATCTGGACCGTTCATGAATTAGTTACTATTCATCCATTCTCCTATAAATAGAAGCTCATTCCTTCATTATTTCTTACGAATTCACTGAAACTCTAGAGAGAGAAACTATAGAGAGAAAGAAGAAAAGTATTCTGCTACTTCACTACTCCTATATCCAGTTTCTTCTAAGGTAAGGGGTATTATTTCTTTCATATTCATGAAGAGAACTTCTGTTATTCCATTCTTTATTATTACATTGTTGAATAACTTTGTATCGCCGGACTACCCTTTACTTGGTGAAATTATTCTGTTATTCCATTTTTTATTATTATGTTGGAATAACCTGTCTATGCGAAGTACCGCATACATGTTGAAATTCTTCTGTTATTCCATTCTTTATTATTCTGTTGGAATAACCTTTATACGCGGACTACCCTATACTTGGTGAAATTCTTCTGTTATTCCATTCTTTATTATTATGTTGGAATAACCTGTCTATGCGAAGTACCGCATACATGGTAAAATTCTTCTGTTATTCCATTCTTTATTATTATGTTGGAATAACCTTTTATGCGAAGTACCGCATACATGGTGAAATTCTTCTGTTATTCCATTCTTTATTATTATGTTGGAACATCCTCTTGGCATGCGAATTTTTCCCCGACTCGGTTCGTTATTTATTATTCATTGGAACATTCCGCTTGCATTTAATTTTGCACGACTGGTTTTGTTATTTATTATTTTGTTGGAACATCCTGTCGGTGCGAATTTTGCCTAACCTGGTTCCGTTATTTATTATTCTGTTGGAATATCCTGTCTGTGCATTTACGCATGACCTGGTTTCGTTATTTATTATTCTGTTGGAATAACCTGTCTGTGCGGTCTATCGCATGCCTAGTGATTTCTTTTGTTATTCTATTCTTTATTATACTCAATTGGTTAAAATTTTGGCTTTTATACTCCATGAAATTAGTGGAATATCCTTGATATTTGCGCTTCATCCAGTATCTTTTCATGGAAATATTCTTCTGAGCATTCTTGAGTTTTACCCTACAAAGAAGTATCATGTTGACAATTTGGATGTTATTGGTTCCTGGATAAATTAATTCTTGAACTTGTTTTATTGAATTCTTATATCATTGTCATCATCCTCATGTTTATATTATGTTGAAAGTCATCCGTGGCTGTGAGTGCATAGATGGACTTGGTATGATTATGACTGAGGATTATTCAAATAATCATGACCGTAATGTTACAAATGATGTGGTAAAAGTCCTCATTGGCCCGTAGTGCATTGATGGACAGTTGTTGGAATGATCATGACCATTGATGAATACCCGAATATCCTTGGCAAGTAGTGCATGGATAATTTGTGGTCGTGATACTAATGAATATCCTTGCCCGTAGTGCAGGGATGATGTGGATTATTTATTAAGCTGAGTCTCAGCGATAAAAGTGATGAAAAACCTTTTAAATCATAAAATATAGTAGATTTTATTCTCTACTTGACTTTTTTAATGGATTGCTTGTTCCACTGCAGTTAAACTTGATGTTTGTTATATTTTATTAGTTTAACACTGTTGAAGGCTAACGATAATTTTTTTCTTCATTATCTTAGTCATAATATTTCTTACTGGGCTAGTTGAGCTCACCCTTTTGCTTTCATTGTTCTCTTCAGGAAATGAGAACGTAGCAGGGACTAGTCGGGAACGGAGTGACGGTCCAGATGATAGCATTAGTAGTCCTCACTATTCTATAAAATAGTGTGATAATAAATGTAATGAGGACTCCATTGAGTGTGGATATTGTCTAGATGACAATATTCGTATTAAAACTCTCAGTTTATATTTTACACGACTGTTGTATAATTAAGTTGTATTTAAATTTTTGTACCATGTATCTGGCCACCCAAGATGGGTGATGTATACCTGTTTTGGGGGAGTCACAGTTGGTATCAAAGCTTAGGAATATGATCCCTGACTGAGATGTGAGACAAGAACTAGGAGGGGAGAGACGGGGAATTCCTTCGCTAGTATGACCTACCTAAGTTTATTTGGTATTTAATTGGTCGGTTAGAGTATAGGGATAATACGTGATATATTAATTAACCCTTGTTTTGTGGCAGTATTTGAAAATGGCATCTGAAAATGTTAAGATCAGCAATGAAGCACATGAGACCGTTGAGTCACCAACGATCAATACCCAGGATAATGTGCAACAAAAAGACAATAATCATAAGGTAAATAACAACACCTATCAAATGATGAACGATGGGATGTTGAGGCTTTATGCAATTCATGCAACATCAGGTAAGAGAGATTCCTGTTCAAAATATAGGTGGAAATAATGGCAACCACATACCGGTCACCGCTAAGCGCTTCAAGGAGCTGGGACCACCGGAGTTTTTGGAAAGCCGAACCACTTAAGGCGGAGACGTGGTTAAAGCAGATCACTAAGATATTTGATGTCTTGGGATGCTCCGAGGAGCAAAAGGTTCCCTTTGCCACCTTTATGTTGCGTGAAGAGACAGATTACTAGTGGAAATCAGAAACGACTCCCGACCGACGCTCAAGATGTCTTCGGAAAAGTTCCAAGAGCTGTTCAATGACAAGTACTTTTCCGAAAGTATTCGTCACATGAAGGTGGTGGAGTTTATGAAGTTGGAGCAAAATAATATGACTGTGTCGTAATACGAGGCTAAATTTGTGAAGTTATCTCGGTTTGCATCCCATTTGGTCGATAATGAGGAGCGAATGACGCGAATGTTTCTCAGAGGTTTGAAACTCGATATACGTCAATACCTTATTTCTCACAAACTTTGTTTATATTCAGATGTTGTGAATAGGGCTCAGTTATTAAAGCGTGATAATGAGTCAGCACAATGAAAAGGTAATGACCAGCAACACGATAATAATCATACCGGTGGCAACGGCCATTGGAACAATGATAACCATCGTGGGAGAAATTATCATGCCAAGAATGGTAACCACTTCAGTGGTAATCATGGCCAAGATAATAGAAGTGGAAAATTCAAGAAGAGAAGATTTAACGATGATAGGAAGACTTTGGCAGCAACACCAACACCAGCAACAAATTCTAGGGGAGAAGAACGACCACCGGTCGCATGTTTCAAATGCGGACAGGAGGGACACATCCGTCCAAATTGTACGCAGCAATCCAAGGCGTGTTTCAATTGCGGAAGAGAAGGTCACCTAGCTCGATTTTGTCGTGTAGAGAAGTCAAGTCCAGCTGGGATAGTGATGCCAAAGGATGTCTCGGACAAGTCAGAGACGGTAGTTTAAGTGAGAGCATTTGTCGAGGAACCCAAACGAAGTTATCACGGGTAAGTTAATCATAAACGCTTACGAAGTCTATACCTTATTTGATATCGGTGTACCCATTCTTTTATCTCTCTTGCTTGCGCTCAACGTTTTAATTTGACTCCGAAGAAATTAGACTTTAACTTATCTGTTGAAACTCCGTTAGGAGAAACATTCATTTCATGTGTTATCCAAGTCTTGGATGAGAGTCACAGTTTTTAAGGGATATTTCTATCGTTAATAAATTTCCTGACGTATTCTTGAATACTTCCTAGCCTACCCCAGAGCTTAAAATCGAATTTTGTACTGACCCCAGTACAAAACCCCATTTCTAAAACCCTTAAATATTTCTTCAACTAAAATAAATGTAACATGCGCTAAAGATGTTGGCTCGAGCTGTTGAAGATTATGATTGTACCATTCAATACCATCGTGGAAGAGCGAACGTGGTAGCTGATGCGTTGAGTAGAAGATCGTATGCGTTTACGAGTGCGAATATACAAACCTACGTGAAGATAACGAATATACGAGTAGAATCGACTTTAATCGATAAAGTTAAAGTCGTGCAAGCTACATACTCAGAGCTGATGAATGTGAAGAAGAAGGTTCAAGAGGGCGTTATTTTAGAAGCAAGAATCAATGAAGAGAGGAAATCTCAACCCTTAATTTTATTGGCCCATTTGAAATCCTTGATCGAGTAGGAACTGTGGCCTATAGACTCGTTTTACCGCCAAATATGTTGCATGTTCATAACGTTTTTCACGTACTGATGTTACATAAATATGTGGACGACCCGAACCACATTATTGATTTAGAACCGAACAAGATAGCGGAAGATTTAACATATGAGGAAATATCTGTAAAAATCTTGGATAAGAAGGATCGTATTCAACACTCAAAGGTTATACCTCAAGAGTTAGAATATGAAATAAAGTTAAGGTATCCTCACCTCTTCGGCATACCAGGTAATACGTAAATTTCGAGGGCAAAATTTCATAAGGAGGGGAGATTGTGAGACCCCATATTTTATGAATAAAGATTTAAATTTCTCGAAATATTTTTTTTTATTATGGTGTATATTTGATATAATGTTATAGTTGTGGGTAATATTTATAAATTTTGCAAAGTATGCAAGTTGTTATATAATATTCGATTGGTTAGGGAATATTCATTTTAACATGGAATATTCGTACGACGGCACAATCATTGGTGGACCCCACAACGTAATTATTGTCGGATTGAGAAAATGACAAAAATATTTTTATGAAAATAACAACGGAAGTTTTGCCGTTAACTGTTGAAACACCCGGTGTTAAAAGTACGGGAATACGCGTGGTTGCATAGTAGCACACGGTATTGATTATTGATGTTTACGTGAGAAGTCACTCAGTTTTGTTCAATTATTTCTTCAGTAATTGTTGCATAGTATCTCACGTTATTTGATTCAATTATTGTAGATATTTTATATATTATTAAATCAATAATTGAGATGACAAAGCTATTAATATTATTATTTGCAATATTAACGATGTCTAGAAGTTCTGCCAATGAGAGGTTTGGTCACCTAATTGCGCGCCAATAGGAGGAATCCTTATTGGAAAGCCCCCTCTTTCCTAAGAACGACCTGGTCGATTAATATTGTGAATTATAATAATGATGATAAATATTGTTAGATATATTGAGGTGTCTTTTTATGAAGTCACGGAAGTTTATATATATATATGTATATATAAATTTTGTTTTATTAGTATTATTAATGTAATAAATTAGAAAAGCTTTTTATATAAAACAGAATACTTTTATAAAGTATATATTTTATTAGACTATTAATAGAATATACTATATTTTATTATGCATAGTGTTGCATAGTGCCTACATAGTATTTTTGTATAGTAAAATCTTTTATATAAAATGTAATAATTTTATAAAGTTATTCATTTTATTAGATTATAAATAGAATATATTATATTTTATTTAAAAGATTTTGTTTTATTAGAATATTTTATTAATAATTGCATAGTAAATCAATATGGACCGTCCGCTTAAAAGTAAATCAATCTGACTAGTTCATTAATTAGTTACTATTCATCCATTCTCTTATAAATAAAAGCTCATTCCTTCATTATTTCTTACGAATTCACTTGAAACTCTAGAGAGAGAAACTATAGAGAGAAAAAAAAAAGTACTCGCTACTTCACTACTCCTATATCCAGCTTTCTTCTAAGGTAAGGGGTATTATTTCTTTCGATTCATGAAGAGAACTTCATTATTCCATTCTTTATTATTCTATTGAATAACTTTGATATCGCGGACTACCCTATACTTGGTGAAATTCTTACATTATTCCATTTTTTTATTATTATGTTGAATAACTTTGCCTATGCCAAGCAAATCGCATACATGGTGAAATTCTTATGTTATTCTATTCTTTATTATTCAGTTGGAATAACCTTTATACCCTGACTACCCTATACTTGGTGAAATAGTTCTGTTATTCCATTCTTTATTATTATGTTGAATAACTTTTGTCTATCTGAAGTACCGCATACATGGTGAAATTCTTCATTATTCCATTCTTTATTATTATATTGAATAACTTTTATCTGTCACAATACCGCATACATGGTGAAATTCTTCCATTATTCCATTCTTTATTATTCATCATTGGAACATCCTCAGCCGGTGCAAATTTCTTTGACTTGGTTCCGTTATTTATTATTCTGTTGGAACATCCTATCGGTGCGAGTTTCGCTTGACCTGGTTCCGTTATTTATTATTCTGTTGGAATATCCTGTCTGTGCGTTTACGCATGACCTGGTTCCGTTATTTATTATTCTGTTGGAATAACCTGTCTGTGCGGTCTATCGCATGCCTAGTCATTTCTTTTGTTATTTTATTCTTTATTATACTCAATTGGTTAAAATTTTGGCTTTTATACTCCATGAAATTAGTGGAATATCCTTGATATTTGCGCTTCATCCAGTATCTTTTCATGGAAATATTCTTCTGAGTATTCTTGAGTTTTACCCCACAAAGCAGTATCATGTTGACAATTTGGACATTATTGGTTCCTGGATAAATTAATTCTTGAACTTGTTTTTATTGAATTCTTATATCATTGTCATCATCCTCATGTTTATATTATGTTGAAAGTCATATGTGGCCTGTAGTGCATAGATGAACTTGGTATAATTATGACTAGGGATTATTCAGTATAATCATGACCGTAATGTTACAAATGATGTGGTAAAAGTCCTCATTGGCCCGTAGTGCATTGATGCACAGTTGTTGGAATGATCATGACCATTGATAAATACCCGAATATCATTGGCCCGTAGTGCATGGATAATTTGTGGTCGTGATACTAATGAATATCCTTGCTCGTAGTGCAGGGATGATGTGGATTATTTATTAAAATTCGAGTCTCAAATGATAAAAGTGATGAAAAACCTTTTAAATAATAAAAGATAGTAGATTTTATTCTCTACTTGACTCTTTTAATGGATTGCTTGTTCCGCTGTAGTTAAACTTGATGTTTGTTATATTTTATTAGATTAACATTGTTGAAGGCCAACGATAATTTTTTTCTGCATTATCTTAGTCATAATATTTCTTACTGGGCTAGTTGAGCTCACCCTTTTGCTTTCATTGTTCTCTTCAGGAAATGAGAACGTAGCAGGGACTAGTCGGGGAACGGAGTGACGGTCCAGATGATAACATTAGTAGTCCTCACTATTCTATGAAATAGTGTGATAATAATTGTAATGAGGACTTATTCTGAGAGTTGATGTTGTCTAGAAGACAATATTTGTATTAAAACTCACAGCTCTCGTTGTATATTTAAGATTGCATTTGTATTCTGTACCATGTATTTGGCGACTCAAGATGGGTGATGTATACCTATTTTGGGGGAGTCACATTCCTCGTACGAGAAGTCTTTCTCAACTTAAATTGGTTTATAGGAGATAACGTGCTTGTAGTCTGGTTTATACGGCTGTAATACTGACACATGAAACACGTTGTGAATGTGCTCAAGTTTAGGAGGTAATACTACCTCGTACGCCACTTCACCGACTCGCCTCAAAATCTCGAATGGTCCTATGAACCTAGGACTCAACTTGCCCTTCTTCCCAAAATGAATCTTTCCTTTCAAGGGAGAAACTTTCAGAAATGCATAGCTTCCTACTTTAAAATCTCTCTTCTTGCGATGTAAATCCGCATACTTCTTCTGGCGATCTTGAGCTGCTACTAATTGTGCTCTTATCACCTTGATGATTTCCACCGTCTGTTGTACCAATTTTGGTCTCAACAGTCGACGTTCTCCAACTTCGTCCCAGCATAAGGGCATTCTATATTTCCTCCCATACAGTGCTTCGTACGGTGGAATTCCAATACTGGCGTGATAACTATTGTTATACGCGAAATCTACTAATGGAAGGTGATCCTCCCAACTACCCTTGAAGTCCATCACACAAGCTTGGAACATGTCTTCAAGTGTTTGAATTGTTCTCTCGCTTTGCCCATCGGTCTACGAATGATACGCGGTACTCATTCGTAGTCGTGTCCCCATTCGTTCTTGAAGACTCTACCAGAAGTTTGACGTAATCGCGGATCTCTATCTAATACGATAGATACCGATACCCCATGCCTCGAGATAATTTCCTTAACATACAATTTGGCTAACTGGTCCAAACTATACTTAATCTTAATTGGCAAAAAGTGAGCTGACTTAGTAAGACGATCTACAATCACCCATATGGCGTCGTGCCCTTTCTGCGTTGCCGGAAGTCCCACCACAAAGTCCATTGTGATGTGCTCCCATTTCCATTCTGGAATTTCTAATGGTTGTAATAACCTGCTTGGTCGTTGGTGCTCTTCCTTGACTCTCTGACAAGTTAGGCATCTAATCACGCATTCTGCAACCTCTCTCTTCATATTTGGCCACCAGAAGTGGTGATGCAAATCTTGGTACATCTTCGTGCTTCCTGGGTGTATCGAGTATCTCGTACTGTGCACTTCTTGTAAAATCTCCTCTCTCAGTTATAGTACTAGCGATACCCAAATTTGTCCTTCAAATCTTAGCAGTCTAGTGCTATCAATCTTAAATTTCAATTCATCACCTTCAGTCAATCACTTCTTGATGTTAATGCAATCTTCATCCTTTTCTTGTGCCTCTTTAACCTTATCCAATAAATTCGAACTCGCTGTCATTGTAAATAATTGTTCATTGGTCTCCATCGGATACTTAATCTGCAAGTCTAATCGTTCAAAATCTTTCACCAATTCATCTTGAACGGTCAACTTCAATAACTTCTCTCTGCCTTTTTTGCTCAAGGCATCTGCCACTACATTTGCTTTGCCTGGATGATACAGAATCTCACAATCATAATCTTTGATCAATTCTAGCCATTGATGCTACCTCATGTTTAACTCTTTCTGCGTGAAGATATACTTCAGACTCTTGTGGTCCGTATATATCTCACACTTCTCGCCATACAAATAATGCCTCCAAATCTTCAAGGCAAAAACTACTGCTGCTAACTCCAGATCATGAGTCGGATATCCCTTCTCATAATCTTTTTAGGCGGCGTGAGGCGTCGTAATGACCTCCGCCATGTTGCATCAATTACACACGCCCAAGACCCTTGTGTGACGACGATCACTATACACTATGAAACCCTCCCGTGTTGTCCGGTAAGGCCAACACAGTGTAACTAAAGCCTCTTCTTCAATTCTAGGAAACTTTCTTCATATTTCTCCGTCCAAATGAACTTAACTGTCTTTCTGGTAAGATTGGTCAACGGTGATGCTAATTTTGAAAAATCTCTAATGAATCTTCGATAGTATCCCGCCAATCCTAAGAAACTCCTGATTTCTGTCGGTATCTTCGGCTGTTCCCAATTAATAATTGCTTCTACCTTCGTTGGATCCACCGAAACACCATTCTTGTCGATAACGTGTCCTACAAATTGCACTCTCTGCAACCAAAACTCACACTTGGAGAATTTTGCATACAACTTCTCCCTCCTTAATGTCTCCAACACTATCTAAAGATGCTCGGCGTGTTCTTCCTCCATTTCTAAATACACTAGAATGTCATCGATGAATATGACGACAAACTTATCCAAATACAGTTTGAACACTCTGTTCATTAAATCCATAAATGCTACTGGCGCGTTCGTCAAACCAAATGACATTACCAGAAACTCAAAGTGTCCATACCGAATTCTAAATGCCGTCTTTGGAATATCCTCCTACTTTTTACTTTCGGTTGGTGTTAACTTAGGTCCTCGGTCAATCTTAGAAAAGTACTTTGCCCCCTTCAACTGATCAAACAAATCGTCTATCCTGGGCAACGAGTACTTTTTCTTAATGGTGACCTTGTTCAACTCTCAATAATCGATACAAAGTCTAAGCAACCCATCTTTCTTCTTTACGAATAAGACTGGTGCTCCCCATGGTGATACGCTCGGTCGAATGTATCCCTTATCTAACAACTCTTGTAATTGAGCCATTAGTTCTTTCATCTCTACCGGTGCCATATGATACGACGCTTTGTATACCTGTGTTGTCCCTGGTGCCAAATCAATGAAAAAATCAATCTCTCTATCCGATTGCAGCAATCTGAAAATCTCGTGCAGGAAGACATCAACGAAATCCCTTACAATAGGTATCTGACTCAGTTCACCCTCGACTCGTCGAGTATCAACCACGTGAGGCAAATAACCTATACAACCCTTCCTAAGCAACCTCTGTGCTTGCAGCATCATTAGACAATGAGATTGTCTCGACGATTTACTACCATAAAATACCACCTTCAACTTATTCAGAGTCTTAAGGTGTACACACTTCTTCTTACAGTCTATAACTTCTCCGTGAACCGATAACCAATCCATTCCAAGGATTACATCGAACTCCCCCAAACGAATTGGTATCAAATCCACTTTGAGCTTAAATCCTTACAATTCGGCATAACAATTCTTATTAATGTACTCTACGGGGATAATTTCCTTGTTCACTACTTCTACATTCATAGGGTGTTCTAATCTCTCACAGGGTAAGTCTAACTTTTTAGCAAATTCTTCGGGAAAAAAAGTGCAGGTAGCACCCGAATCAAATAACACGTATGCATCTATATCATTGATCGAAATGATACCTGACACCACGTCCTTAGACTCCACCGTATCCTATACGGTCATGTTGAATGTTTATGCCGTTGGTCTATTGGCTTGACTGGCTGGTCCTCCAATGTTCAGCCCTTTATTGTTGTTATTGATGTTGTTACGGTTGCTGCTAGCTGCATCGCCCTTTTTCTTTGAGCAGTCCCTAATTTGATGGTTCGTGGCTCCACACGAGAAACATCCTCCCTTCTGCTTATTCGGACACTGAGGAGCCATGTGCCCCGATTGTCCACAACGATAACAAACACTCTTTCCTTCATTGCTCTCCGGTGATTCCTCCCACAGTTGTTGCACTTCATACTTTTCTTGGCCTCCCCCCGGACTTATTACCTCCAGAGGATTGGCTCTCCATCCATTTTTGCTTGTTGGGGTTGCTGCCTCCGTTGTTTCCCCCTTTATTCCCTTCCTGACCGGTCTTCTTTTCTTATTTGAATCTAGCTATGGCTTCATTTCCTCCTTCGGCAATGATATCCCTTTCTAATAGATCAGAGTACATCTTAATCTTCAATACCACCACTACTTTTTGCACCCATGGTTTCAATCCTAGTTCTAACCTCCTTGCCTTCCTAGCCTCCGTGTCAACCTGATGTGGAGCGAATCGGGCTAACTCATTAAATTTTACCGCGTACACTGTGACAGACATACTACCTTGTTTCAGTTCCAGAAACTTAACCTCCATATCCTGTTGTGTATTATCCGAGAAGTAATTCTCGAGGAATAGCTCCTTAAATCTGTCCCAAGGAATGACTCCCTCTTCTGCTCGCCCTTTATTGGCTTTCCACCAATAGTTAGCTTCGCCCTTCATCATGAAAGTGGCAAAACTCGTCTTCTGTGCTTCGGCCACGTGAGCGACCTCAAACACCTTCTCTATCTCTTCTATCCATGTTTGGGCTTCAATTGGATCCAAAGTTCCTCGGAACTCCAGTGGTCCTACCAATTTAAAGTCCTTAAAGCTAGCCAAGTGTTGTCCTGGCTGCCCTGCTGCTGGCGGGGGTCTGTTTTACATTGCCTCCATTAACAGGTTAACGAAGTTCTGCATTGGATCAACATTTGCCCCTCCACCATTCTTAACGGATCTTTCCTCCCTCTGATTCCGCTGAATTCTCCTAGGCAGCATGAACTGTGGAAAAGAAGAAATTAATTAGGCTTTATGTGATATGTTATTCATGTTAGCATTAAGAAGTTTAAGACGTCTATCAATCATTCTTGATTTAAATAAACAACTTCAGTATTACAATAAAACTTGATGAATTTCCTCAACCCATCCTTACATACTCTACTTGAGTTTTTCAACTAAGGTTATAACCTAGGTTTCGCATTCCTAACGTTTATAACCTACTGCTTTGAGACTAACCTGTGACGCCCCCGAATCCGGGTCCTCTGATCCGGTTCAGTCATCACAATAAACTACAAAGATCCACCTCGAAACAACATACGATAACTAAAATACGAAATATAATAAACGTACGTCGTTCATTCAAAAGGTGTTACTAGTCCCAAGATACGATAACCTTAATATCATCTTACAAATACCCTAAAATAAATATTAGGGTTCATATTACATAATAGTAATTTAAACTAGGGATAAGGAAAAATTTTCCCTTTGCCACTATTCTACATCTTCCCTTTACCCTTGTCCTTCCCTGAGGTCTCGGGATTAGCTGCAATATAATTCCTGATATAGCAAGGATGAACAACAAGTTTGCCTAACAAGTTTAAATATAACAATAAGGATATATCATGATGAATGGAAAAATAACTGATAATGGATTCAACAATACGAATATCTGAAGGATTCAACAATATGAATATCATAAGCAAAGATAATGATTGCTTTTAGAATAACTGCTAGTCGAATAAACTTTGAACTATAACACTCCAATGGAATCAATAGCTAATTGACCCTTTGGTTAATGGCTACAAAATAAATACTTGAGGGGATCAGCCTCACGTACACTATGTATATGCATAACATTTAAATTTGTTCATTGTATCTTTATTAGATACCTGCACTCCCCTATCATAGAAAGAACATTTCTTTCACCTAAGAATCCTTACCATCAATTGGTTTGGATAGTTTTATTAAAACTTCATAAACTTGTCATTGAAAAAAAGGTTCAGACTCTATCTAACACAGTTCAAGAATTATTGAACTTTAAATGATGTACAAGTCCAAGACTGTACGAACTCAAGTGCACTAAGTGCGAATATCGATAATGTCGATGTGGAATAATTGTAAGATAATTAAACCACTTAATAACATGCTTGGAAATAAGATTCAAGCTTAAATGAATAATTTTCAATTCAACAATAACCTTCTCAATACAATATGAGAAGGATAAGAAATTTTCTCAATAAACAAAGTTGTGTAAGTTAGGAAACATTGCAACACAATAAAATAGTGTTCGGATACTAGCTCAATATAAATTTGAGTAAGTTTAAGGAAACTTACATAATGTAAAGGATAGTTCAGATACTTGCACAACCAAATAATGAAGTTCGGAAACTTGCCTGATTGCTCAGCTACAATATAATACAAGCTTTAACTAACTCGCGTTGAAATGACCTAACATTATCAAGTCGATCATTTTAATTAGTATATGTAAACTAATACGAGTCTACACTTACAAGAATCACGTCATTCACATAGCATGCTTCTCAACACATTACATGGCACATTGGTCACATATTTCAAGATAAAGAGATTTTGTAAGCATGCCTTAAATTTTAGAACCAAAAACAGAATCTTGGCAGGCTGCGGGGCATGGCCATTGCGCCTTGTCTAAGCTTAGGGACGCACACAGATCTGCGTTATCCCACAGCAAGACCGGTTTGAGCTTTGCTGCTCTCCACGACATCGATCCAACCCTAAAACACTAATTCCACATACATTTTAACATACATACATGCTAGAGTTTCACACATATCACATGACCATACTTGACTTCACTATCACAAGTTTTTACAATTTATATGTCATTAAAACATAACAAGGTCATGTAATCATTTGTGCCTTACAACTTGATCATTCAATACTCAATGGTCATGCTTGTATATATACAACACGTATATACTTTACTCACATAGTTCATATTTTAGAAATTTCCCTTTTATGACTGTGTGAATAAGTGAAAACCATACCTTAACCAAACGATGCTCATGTAAATATGTCTATAGGCATAATGCATCCTAATACACATGCTTGAATGGTCATAACATACTTTACTCATTTTTCGATGACATTAGCTTTCTCATTCTTATTTTCTTTGAGTTTTATACTAAGTCAACTTAGCATATACAAGGCATATTAGCATATAACTCTCATGCATTTACAACATATAATAAAGTCACATACACATGTTCAAATAGTCAGAACTTACTAGATAAAAGTCTTGGTCAAGTTCACTTTGAAAAGTTTTAAGTTTCTTATATTTGAAATAGTCTTAACTTTTAATCATGTATGTTAGTGTGTTCAATCACTTTAGTCTTGCATTTCATGTCAATATAACTCATATTATCATGTTTATAAAGTCATAATGCTCACATAATGTGTTCGTGACAAAGTTCACTTTCGAACTACAATTTCATTTTCAAGACCACAAGTATTGTGTCCATTGTAGGTACTAACATGGTTTTACTTGTTCATACTACATGCTCATGCGTATGTGTGTGTGTTAACATAGCTTTTATTCTTGTTCTAATAGTGTGCCAACAAGTTAGCACATCAGAAACTAAACAACAAATACCGGACTGTAGTGCGGTATAGGGCCATTATTTGCACCCTAAATACAAATAAAGTAGCAATTTGCTTATATGCTACCATCGAGAGGCAATAACTTTGCTCCGTTCGTGAGCGATCAAAGAACCCATCAAGTAAAATCTTTAAAAACATTGCTTCTAACATAATCCAACACACTTATAAGTATGTATAACACTAAGAAACATAACCCAAACCAACTAACAACCAATACATGCTTAATTCAAAGAATCAACCCATTAAACAATTTATCAAAAATTAAGAATGGGAATGGAAGTTACACCTTTGTGACTCAATTCAGCTGCTCTATACTCACTCTATATAAACTAATTCTTAGCAATTTGCAACAAGGAAGGTGAAGATCTTATTTATAAAAGATTGATTATCTAGATGATGTTATTACCTCACAAATCGAACCATTGGTTTTCAAGAATGCACAAGGGTTAAGAAAGAGTTGGTAAGAGTTGGTGATTCACTCATGAATCCTACTCCCCATCCACTAACTGCTCTATGTTTGATGAATTTGAGATGAAGCTAGGCTAGGCTTGCTAGCATTTCACGTGGGAAGAAAGTTGGACTCTAATTATGGGACAAAGAAATCCCAGCATTTGCAAAAATGAAATACAACAATTTAATACCAAAACAACATTTGGTTTATACTATACACATAATATATATACTTTGGTTATAAATTATATCTACACAATTCATTTCATATAACATAGGTTATAATGATTTAAAGGCATACAATGTAATTCTCAATTACAAGGTATCAAATAGTGCATATACACATAATTCTTGTACATTTTCAATTACCATGACTGTTATTATTATAATAACTTAATGAAATCATTATTAATTTAACAATTGAGATTATTATATGTCAATAGGGTATACATGAATGTTTACCCACACACTCCACATCATATAACAATATTATTATGCAACTCACATGAATGCAAATAACTCTTACTATATAGTCTATATATAGACATATCAATGTGCCACCTTGTACTATATATAATTAACTACCATATAATAAAGGTTTACTATATTGCACAAATTAATCAAGTAAACATATAATCATTTTATAAATTATTAATCTTTTACACATTAATTATTATTTATTCATAATAATTATTACTTAACACATTATCAATTAATTACTCATAATTGAAATTAATCAATATGTTCAACTCTTGCTACTATATTCAAATAAATTGAATATTTAATAATCCTATCAATTTCTTGATATCAAACTCTTAGGGTTAGTCCACTAATTTAAATAAGCTATTAGTGACTCCCTTTAATCATTTCATGAATTCACATAACCACATAAGGTTTAAATAGGCTCACAAACTAACTCATTAAAAATTAAATCACATATTTAATTAATAAGGAGTTTAAAAGTCATGGTCGTTACATCCCTCCCCCCTTAAAAAAATTCCGTCCTCAGAATTGTAAAAATAAGGTTACTCAAATAAAAACAGATAGTTCGCTCTCATTTTCTCTTCTAGCTCCCACATAGCTTCTTCGACTACGTGATTCCTCGAGAGAATCTTAACAGAATGAATAATCTTATTCCTCAACTTTTGTTCCTTCCTATCTAGTATTTGGACAGGAACTTCCTTGTACGATAAGTCTTTCTCGACTTGAATTGGTTCATAGGAGATAACGTTCTTGTTGTCTAGTTTATACAAATACTGACACATGAAACACGTTGTGAATGTGCTCAAGTTCAGGAGGTAATGCTACCTTGTACGCCACTTCACCTACTCGCCTCAGAATCTCGAATGGTCCTATGAACCTAGGACTCAACTTGCCCTTTTTCCCAAAATGAATCTTCCCTTTCCAGGGAGAAACTTTCAGAAATGCATAGCTTCATACTTCAAAATCTCTCTTCTTGCGATGTAAATCTGCATACTTCTTCTGGCGATCTTGAGCTACTACTAATCATGCTCTTATCACTCTGATGATTTCCACCGTCTGTTGTACCAATTCTGGTCCCAACAATGACGCTTCTCAACTTCATCCCAAAGATAAGGGCGTTTACATTTCCTCCCATACACTTTGCTTCAGACAAGGGGCATTCCAATACTGGCGTGATAACTATTGTTATACGCGAACTCTACTAATGGAAGGTGATCCTCCCAACTACCCTTGAAGTCCATCACACAAGCTCGGAGCATGTCTTAAAGTATTTGAATTGTTCTCTCGATTTTCCCATCGGTCTGCGGATGATACGCGATACTCATTCGTAGTTTTGTCCCCATTCTTTCTTGAAGACTCTTCCAGAAGTTTGACGTGAATTGCGGATCTCTATCTGATACGATAGATACTGGCACCCCATGCCTCGAGATAATTTCCTTAACATACAATTTGGCTAACTGGTATACTTAATCTTAATTGGCAAAAAGTGAGCTGACTTAGTAAGATGATCTACAATCACCCATATGACATCGTGCCCTTTCTACGTTGCCGGAAGTCCCACCACAAAGTCCATTGTGATGTGCTCCCATTTCCATTCTGGAATTTCTAATGGTTGTAATAACTCGCTTGGTCGTTGGTGCTCTGACTTGACTCTTTGACAAGTTAGGCATCTACTCGCGCATTCTGCAACCTCTCTCTTCCTGTTTGGCCACCAGAAGTGGTGTCGCAAATCTTGGTACATCTTCTTGCTTCCTGGGTGTATCGAGTATCTAGTACTGTACGCTTCTTGCAAAATCTTCTCTCTCAGTTCTAGTACTAGCGGTACCCAAATTTATTCTTCAAATCTTAGCGGTCCATTGCTATCAAACTTAAATTTTAATTCATCACCTTCTGTCAATCGCTTCTTGATGTTAATGCAATCTTCATCCTTTTCTTGTGCCTCTTTAACCTTATCTAATAGAGTCGGACTCGCTGTCATTGTAAATAATTGTTCATTGGTCTCTATCGGATACTTAATCTCCAAGTCTAATTGTTCAAAATCTTTCACCAATTCATCTTGAATGGTCAACTTCAATAACTTCTATCTGCCTTTTCTGCTCAAGGCATCTGCCACTACATTTGCTTTGCCTGGATGATACAGAATCTCACAATCATAATCTTTGATCAATTCTAGCCATCGGCGTTGCCTCATGTTTAACTCTTTCTGCATGAAGATATACTTCAGACTCTTGTGGTCCGTATATATCTCACACTTCTCGCCATACAAATAATGCCTCCAAATCTTCAAGGCAAAACTACCGCTGCTAACTCCAAATCATGAGTCGGATATCCCTTCTCATAATCTTTTAGCTGACGTGAGGCGTACGCAATGACCCTGCCTTTGGTCTGTTGAGAGTCATTCTTCACATTGAGAGTCGTGTTGCGTGTGTATGCCCAGACTTTGGTCTGTGGATTTTATTTCCTTTTGTGTGTGTATATATTTATATATATATATATATATGTGTGTGTGTGTGTGTGTGTGTGTGTGTGGACTAACATTATCGAGTTATGCCTCGATTGAGCCTGGACTCACGTTCGGAGCGTTTATTTGCTTATATATATATATATATATATATATATATAAACTATTGTCGAACTTTGTTCGATGAGTCTAGATTTTACATCCAGATCGTTTATTGCTTTTATATATATAAACTATTGTTGAACTCTGTTCGATGAGCCTGGATTTTATATCCGGTGCGTTTACTGCTTATATATATATAATTATATTTCTGTCAGGCCTGGAGTTTACTTTGTGGCCTTTTACTGTATTATTTACATTTCGTCCCGCCTTGAGTTTACTTCATGGTGGTTGATCATTTTTACTGCTTTATTTACATTCCGTCCCACCTGGAGTTTACTTCATGGCGGTTGATCTTCTTTATTGCTTTATTTACATTTCTGATCCCCCGTGGAGGTGCTTCATGGTGGTTGATCATGTCTCTATATATATATTTACCGCTTTTATATATTTACATTTTCGATCCCCCATGGAGGTGCTTCGTGGTGGTTGATCATGTCTGTATATATATATATTTACAGTTTATATATATATAACTGCTTACTGCTTTCATATAAATTACAGCATCATGTGAGCCTAGGAATCATGTGATCATAGATTCAGTCTACTGAATCTAGATTCGGTTCCCGTGATGGACATTTTCATCTATAAGGAGCTTATAAATTATTCACGATGTTTGAATTTCCTTAGATGGCTTTCATGCCCATGAGGAGTTCGGCACTGCCTTATATATTATTTTCTCGAACATGCTTCACATCTTGAAAATAAAAGCAATCAAGCCGAACATTTAATAAAATGGAAGTATCAAAGGCCTTAATTACTATTGAGCACAGGGTTTGAAAAACCTCTTTTATAAAACCTCACTGCTATATCTTGTTTAAAACTGATTTTTTATACAAATTCAAACCCTGTGTATATAGGTGCAAACGAGGCATAGCACTACTTCCAAATAACTGAACATTGACCCGCACACACACACACACATTCATATAATAGTTTAATTGAAAAGTGGCGGTAACTGTGGTAACACGGATGTCGGGGGTGACTAACACCTTCCTCTACATAAGCAAGTCCCTGGACCCTAATGAATCTCGATTTCACAAACTTCGTTTAGCAGTGTCACCACCTCACCGGGTCAATGTGCAAACCTTTTCTGGTTGTGTTCAGTACAACCATTTAAAAAACCAATGGCGACTCTTACAAATCAAATCGTTGACACATAAATGTCGACCTTTTCACAACTTGTTTTTTCAAACAAATCACCTAACATGAGAACACCAAAAGACAAAAACGAAGAGGGACAATAAAAATTAGTTCAGGAGGCACAATAGTTATCTAGAAGGGGGGGTTGAATAGATATTTAAAAATCTTTTTGTTTTTACTTTGTTAGTTTTGATAATGATTTAAACACAGTGGAATTAAGGTTTGTTTGATCTCCTTTTAGATATAGTGAGTTAATGAGAGTGAGAATTAGATTATAATATTATAGCGATTAGAGAGTTATAGCAAAATGAATAGACACATGATATTTTAAGTGGTTTGAGAGCACTTAAAGCTCTGATCCACTCTTCTACTCCTCGGTAGGAAATCCACTAAGGATGTCTTTTACACTTTTGACGAATCTCACAGATTCCTTCTAGACCAGCGATCTAGGAACTTCTTAGTTCACTCTTGAACTCTTCAAGTCCAACAGACTTGGCTCTTCATGATTCACTTAGAACTCTTGAAGTCCTTGACTTGGAACTCTTACTTGATTGATTGGTAGTTGTTGAGTTCTTGGTTGGTCTACTTTCGATTCTTTGTTAAGCTCTTGTTGAAAAAAATGAGTAGGCTATGCAAGCTTTCTCTTTTTCTCAGATCGTAGAGTTGAGCGTTGAGTATTCTTTCTTTTTGTTCAATTGCTTGCTTGCTTCTATCATCTGCAGATGTCTTGCATATATGTGATCTTTGAAATCTGCCCGTTGAATCCATCCGTTGAAGCATTTAATGCATTTGACGTTTCTGAACTTTGATGGAGACTTTTCTGCATATCTTCTGAAATGCATTCTGGCCCACTGACATAGCAGACTGCTTTCTCACCTAACACCTGAAAAGGTGTTTTCCTCTGTCCCATGGTCCTTTCCTTAGCTTCTTGATCGTCTTTTTGTTGCATACTAAGGATATTTTCATGCCATTGGGATGGTGATTACTTCAACGTTTAAACCCATTCCACATTTGTTAAGATTTTATCTTTGAACAAATGACCGAGGTCCCACAACTTGACCTGACCGGATGATACTCTACGATTCTTATCGTGGTGTCTTGCCACCTTGGTGCTTAATGCAACCAAGCGAGAACACTATGATTTCTCTTAAGAATTTGGCACACTACGATCTTCACTTGCTTGTATTGCGGACTCTACGTTTAGAGAGCAC
The DNA here is from genome assembly GCA_020205605.1 of Panax ginseng. NCBI lineage: Eukaryota > Viridiplantae > Streptophyta > Magnoliopsida > Apiales > Araliaceae > Panax > Panax ginseng. Next base: position 82,091,440 of record CM035139.1, on the reverse strand, counting down.
ACACTGCGATCTCTGAGTTTGGCTTGACAAAAAGCGTCTTGGACCACCTACGATCTACGAGTTGGCTTGAGCAAATGTCGGACCACACTACAATCTTTGAGTTGGCTTCGACAAATGTTTGGACCACACTACGATCTCTGGAGAGGTCCTTCAAGGCAGACATACTACGATCCTCGATACTCTATGATTACGCCTTGGCTTACGCAAGAGTTCTTGATCGATTCGATAGTGCGATTTTATTGAAGCCTATCTATTACATTTTATAGATCATCCTAACATCTTTGATCTCTTTATCTATACATTCATTTACAGAATGATAAACATTAAAAGCTTAGATCAACCTAACAATTTGATCTATCACTAAGTCCTTGTACATACATTCCTAGAAGGACTTTACATATAATCATGAGCATTTACTTTAAACATCAAATCATAATATGCACTCTTCCAACAATCTCCCCCTATTTGATGTTGACATAACCAAGGAGATTTGTTGTCATGATTATCAAATTCTATATGCAGTTCTTGAAAAAGTAAATATGACTTAATATTTGGTGAAGCGGTTTGAATTTCTAGAGAATAAGCATGAATTTATTGATGTTTGAAGATAGATATTACATTTAAGTTTGACTACATCAATAAAATTAAAATTCAACTTATCTCTATTTCTTGACCTTTTTTTTTCCTCGTGGAGGATTTGCATACTCCTCGACTCTCCTTTTCACCTTGCTTTGTCTCTCTCTGGCTAGATCTTCCACTCACTTGGACTTAGTCTTGGATTGTGATCATGCTATTCATGAATCACGGGATCTCGAATTGGCATTCTTAGGCTGTGGTGGTCACTTCTTGTGAAATTGGGGTTGGCCTAGACTCCTTAATGGTTGAGCCATGATGATTGGCTCATGATCGGATCGTTGAGTATGATGGCGGATCGTGGAGTCTGTTGGTGATCTTGCCTTGGAGGAGGATTCTGGAAGATTGAGCGAGAAAAAGGTGCCTCTGCCTTGCCTTGCCTCTCCTTTCCTTTTCCTTTATTCCCCCCTTTATATCGACATCAAGGGTTGAATGTCTTCTAGAGGTGAGTCATTCCTTGGACAAGCTCGTTGAGTTGACTTTGAGTTTGAGCAATGTCCTCTCGATTTTCTTTGATCGAGAGCATCGGATCGAGCTTCCCTTTGTTGAAGGATGGCTAGAATATTGTCGATCTGTTGTCATTTGGCCCATGTAAAATTGTTGGAATTCTTTTACGGCGGTTTGCTGATTGAGAAGCTCTCCATCATAAGTTTATTACGAGCTTCTTGAGTGGACTATAAGAATCAAGAACAACATCCACATGTCTTTTAGGCTGCGAGAAAGTGGATGTCATCCACATCCTTTATGCTCTTAATCATTTCCTTGATGATCTCCTTAAGCTTTTTAGTGAGCTCGAGCTTAGGGTGCTTGGGAGACTATTTGCGTACATTGATCATTGTTGTTAATCTCATTTGAATGAGTTCGATGTGTTCTTCAAGACTATCATCGATTTCCTTGATCACTTTCTTGGACATTTACGACAAATCGGTTTTGGTGGGCGTTACGAAAAAGTTCATTGAGTTGGGGAATTTGTGAAGGAGGGTGTTCTCTTGTATTGATCTTGTAATGAGTAGAGGCAAGATCAAGGTTGAAATATTCATTTGTGGATGAGGAGGGAATATCGGATGGAGGGCTTGTGTTTGGGTGTGCAGGTAGGTGGCTCTACGATTTGAGCTTTGGACTCTATGATGGGGCTAGAGTCGATGTCGTAGAGATGATGAGAGTTGGGATCGATATGAAGTTGGGCATATTTGGTTCATCGATTATAAAATTTTGAGATTACATGGCGGGGAATTGACTTAGTGGATTAAGACCTACTTCCGACCCGACTTGGAAATTCATAAAATTGGTGAAGAAGGATAGTGGATAGTGATTAACTCTGAAAAGATTTGGGATAGATAATACCTCATGCACCATTCTTGAAGAGGGACCATTTGTGATCAATTTGTTTGGCAAAGTTGAAGTTGCCTGGGAATCCATGAGCTAGCACAAGAGTTGGTTGGATATTCTTTGAAGCTCAAAACATGTGATTCCAGGAGTTTAGAATTTGAGCTTGATGAAAAGGCATCATGGGTAGATAGGAGAACAACTGCTCGTAGTTAGCTTTTGATACCCATTAATGCCCACAGCTATAATCTCGACCTCATCATCTTCGTCCTCTTCTCTGTCTTCGTTCAAGGATTCCACTATATCAATGGCTTCATTTTGATCTTGCTCTAGTTCTCCCTCATTTTCTGCAGGAACAACTTCTTTTGTCATGGAGATATCATGAGGCTCCCCCTCAACATGATCATCCTTCTGTAGGACTGGTAGCTCCCCCTTAGTTGGAGTATTTTCTAGGGTGAGAACTTGGTATCTCCCCTCGACTTGAGCTTTGTCCTTTTGGCTTTCTCTTGGATAGTTCCTTTTCGGTGACCATCTTTTTTTCTTCCTCTTTGAGTACCCTTTCATTGACAAGGATGTACTTCTTAACAATTTTTCTCTTGGTTTTTTAAAATTTGAGCCACGACCTCGGGACTTCCTTGAGCTTGACTTTCTGTCACATTGATCGGCCCAGAACATCTGGTGCATCAATTTCCTTTGCTTTCGAGGTGTTCGATCTGGTCTCTACGATCGGTAGAGACTCTACGATCGAAGAGATAGGATGGCCTCTTGGATTTGTGGTGATTTTGTTCTTCTTGATTGTTTTTGATATGGTAGCTCTGTCTTCATCTGCCTCGACTTCTTTGTTCTTTTCTTCTTAGGATTCTCAGAGTCTCAATGTCAGAGGACTCGACAGGTTTATCAGTAGTTGATCCCCGGGGTTCTTCTGCCATTCTAACCTTTAGCTTTCTCTTGTCCTTGCTTTTTCTGACCAGGGCAGTGGGTTCTTCCTTGTTGGTTTCTTCTTCATCTTCTTGATCTCTCTAACAATGACATATTCCACCGGAATCCACGATTCCTTTGCATCGTTGATCCTACCCTTGGACTCGGACATCATTAAATACGTTTTAATTTGGATTCCTTTTCCGGTTCTCGAATAATTCTTTGGGTCATTCTTACATTTGGATTTATTTGTTCACCTTCATCATCCTCAATTTTATATACGCCCAAAGCGGATTGTAGAATAATCTTGATAAATCGCCGTAGAGCATCTTCCCAGAGCTTTTTGATTTCTTCGAGTTGAGAATCCACTTTCCAATCCATTCAAGCGACGAAGCTCCATAGTTAAGTTGTATCCCTGGCGATGTATTGTCATGAGCTTGAGTTGTACTTCGTTTATAGAATCGTGGCCTGAGCTCTTGCAGCATATGCATTTTCCAACAATATCAGCCAAAAATTCGTACCTCTGAGGAAACTCCTTTTTCTTGTAACCTTTGATAGTGGGGAATTTCTTGTGATGCATCCTTTTAAGTCCCTCATGGAAATCTATGCCATCTATGAATGAAAACCCTTCAGATTTGAAACCTAGGGCTAGGTTGATGTCCTCAGCCTTCAGCTTGATTTCCACGTCCCTGACTTTTGTAGTGATGACGTCGTTTTTGAACACACCATTTCTGTAGAATTCTTTTACTAGCTTTGGGTAGATCAATGTGGCCGTACCCAGAGCCTCTTCGAGACCAGCCTTCTTTATTAATGACAGAGTTTTGTGAAATTTGGGTTCATTTTTTTTGAACTCATCAAAAGCAGTCTGTAGCCAGAGATGACGTTGGAGGCTGCCATTGATTTCTTTGCAAGGAGTATGGTTGTCTGAACTTTCTTACGATTTAGGGTTTACGCTTGTAGAGCGAAGAGAGAGAGATGAGCTTTTTGACTTGATTTCAAAAGGCATTTTCAATTTGTACTTGTAACTTCCCTCTCTCCATTTTGCTTAGTGGGGTAGTGTCGAATTCTGCTTGGCTCTCTGATCTGGTGAGGAGGATTATCTTGATTTGCCCTTAGCTCCTTACGAGCTAATGTGTCCTTAGGAAGGACTACGATCGTTGAGGTAGCCTTTGTGATTGTTGAGTCATTTTGCTTAAAATTCGCTTTGCATTTGTTGTCTATCGTCTTTCATCGTATTGTTGAATCTGTATGATCGTTGTCTGAGTCTTATCATCATCGTCGAGTCTACTGCTCTGATCGTCGAGTCTCGCGTCCTTGTGATGAACTTTTGACTTAGCATTCTTCTCGGTTTAAGGTAACTCGGGAAGGGCTAACCTCATAGAATGAATCGAGGTTAGGTTTGTTCTGCGCTTATCGGAGAGATTGCTTTGTTTTTGTTGAACTTTTGTCATCACGGGATGCTCCTTTTGTTTTCCTTGATGGGACTTTTGCGATCGTTGAGTGCACTTTGCGATCGTTGTCTTTCATGTCACTTTGACTCTACGATCGTGGACTTCCTTTTATCATGTCTATGATTTGAACATAGCCTTTTATATCTATATATTAGCACAAACTAGAGCATAGATTTCATGGTTGTAAATTAAGCATGCCTAGCTCACTTATTAACTTTGTTAAACTTTGGATTCATCTAGAGGCTTTGTAAAGACATCGACAAGTTGATTTTTAGTAGGGATATATTGTAAAGATATAGTTCCATTTTGCACATGATCCCTAATGAAGTGATACCTTATTTCTATATGCTTGGTCTAGAATGCATGACGAGATTATGAGTTATTGCTATTGCACTTGTGTTATCACGGTGAATAGGTATGGATTTGAATTCAAACCCATAATCTGCTAGCTGATTTTTCATCCATAGGATCTGAGCACAATGTTGCCGGCAACAATGTATTCGACTTCTGCGGTTGAAGTGAATCTTGAGTTTTGTTTCTTGCTAAACCAGGACACAAGTACATTTCTAGCAATTGGCGAGTGCCATTGGTACTCTTTTTATCTATTTTGCGACTGCAAAATCGGCATCTGTGTATATCTTGTTAGTTCAAATGAGGACTCCTTGGGATACCAAAGCCCCAAGTGAGGTGTACCTTTGAGATACTGAAAATCCTCTTTATGATGATTAAATGTGATTCTTTAGGATTAGCACGAAATCTAGCACATATGCATGTTGCAAAACATTATATACAGTCTCTTGGCGATTAGATATAAAGAGACTATCATACCTCGGTATTGAGTTATATCAATACTTTTACCTTTTCATCTTTGTCGAAGCTTGGTTGCGAGGAGCAATTGGGGTTTTTTCATGGGAGAAATTGATTCCATGCCATACTTCTTAAGTAAATCTTTAATGTACTTGGCTTGGTTTATGAAGATTCCTTCATCGATTTGCTTTACTTGCGATCGAGGAAGAAATTGACTCACCCATCATACTCATTTCAAACTTGCTCTGCATAAGCTTGGAGAATCTCTTGCATAACTTTTCATCAATAGATCCAAAAATAATGTCATCAACGTATATTTGAACTAATAAGACTTTATCTTTATGCTTTCTAAGAAATAGTGTAGTATCTACTCTACCTCTAGTGAACCCATTTTCAATAAGAAAGTTAGTTAGTGTTTCATACCATGCTCTGGGTGCTTGTTTAAGACCATATAAGGCTTTGTCTAATCTATAAACATAATTTGAAGAGATGGATTGATGAAACACGGAGGTTGCTCTACATAGACTTCTTCTTGAAGTTCACCATTCAAGAATGCACTTTTGACATCCATCTGAAAGACCTTGAATTTCATGTGAAGCGTGAAAAGCGAGAAATATTACGATGGCTTCTAGTGCGGCAGCAGGTGCAAATGTCTCATGGTATAGTCGATGCCTTCTTCTTCACGACGAGTAGCCCTTGGCCACTAGTCTTGCCTTATTCTGGTTATTACTCCATCTTCATCCATCTCTTTTTACGAAGACCCACTTGGTTCTATGATGAGGATGATTCTCTTTGGTCTTGTACCAATCTCCATACTTTGCTTTTCGAGGCGATTAAGTTCTTCTGCATGGCTTCTATCCAATTTGGAGTCTTCCATAGCATCCTCTATCTTTTAGGTTCCATTTGTGACGAAGCTTTAGATAAAACATTCATTTTGGGTGGCGACTCTTGTTTTGACTCTTGCACTTGGATCTCCAATGATTAAGTCTTGAGTGTGATCTCTTGCCCATCTGCTTCTGTTGGGACATCTGTCCTGATGCCTTCTTGTCTTAGTCTTCAAGATCTATTTCTTCTTCTTGGTGTGGAGGTTAGATTTATCTTGCATAGGCCTCTCTACGATCTCATTTCCTTGCTTTCAGCGATTTCCTTTATCTGAACTCGATTCGTAGTGTTGAGCTCGACGACCTCGTTAAGTAGTGTACGAGCTGTCGGTCGTAGTGTCTTGAAGCATTTGTTTTGTCTAAGTCATCTCATCAAAGATGATGTGAATCGAGACTTCAACTTAGTGTCTTCTTGTTGAACACTCTATAGGCTTTCTTTATGCATGGCATATCCAAGAAAGATTCCTTCGTCGACTTGGGTTGAAACTTTGTCAAATCTTGCTTTCCATTGTTAAGAATGTAGCATGCACTGTAGAATACATGAAAAGTAGGCGACACTTGGCTTTCTTCCTTTCCACAGTTCATAGGGGTCTTCTTAATCGTAGAGTGTATGGTGATCTGTTACGAGTGTAGCATGCGGTGTTGACGACTTACTTGAAGTATTGAGGCGGATGAAATTCTTTGCTAGTAGAGTTCTTCGACCTCTATCGATGTCTGTTCTTTCTCTCATTTCTCCATTTTGTTGAGGAGTTAATGGAGTTGAGAAGTTATGGTGATGCCATTATGCATGCGAGAATTGGTCCATTTACGAAAAGTGAATTCTCTTGCCATGATCACTCCTTATAGCCTTGATTTTCTCTCCTTTCTCGTTCATCACCAGCCTGAACATCTTGATCAGTTGGGAGCTTTTTTCATCCTTTGAGGTTAGAAAGAACACCCATGTGAATCTGGTGTAGTAAATCGACTATGACCGAGAAGTATCTCTTCCTCTCAAGGCTCGTTGTTGGAATTGGCCCAAATAGATCCATGTGTAGCAGCAGCTGCGAGGGCTTGTCGATTGAGTTGGCGGTTTTGCTCTTGAATGAGCTTACAGTGCTTTTCAGGTGACGGGCATTACACGACCTTTCTTTATGAAAATTTGAACTTAGGTAAGCTGCAACTAGATCTTTTGAGGCTAGTTTGGACATCTTGCTCTTGAAGTTGAGATGAGGCAGGTCTTGATGCCATAACCATTTCATTTCTTGAGATGCTTTAGCGAGAAAGCATATTGTCTCGTCTGAGCTTAGTTGACCAAGATTTCTTGTGTAGACATTTCCTTCTCTTGTTAGGTTAACTTTCTGATGAGATGTCTTGGTCTCGGACTTGACATTGATTGTTGAGGAATGTTACTTGATGACCCTTGTCGCGAGTTGGCTAATGCTTAGAAGATTGTGTTGTAGTCCTTCCATATAGGCCACTTTCTTTGAAGGATATCTTGCCATTTCCGGTGAGCCATATCCTCTTGTCTTGCAGAGCCGTTGTCTCCAAAGATGGTGAGGACCCTCCTTCTCTATGTAGTTAGACAGAAGGGCTTTGTTCCTAGTCATGTGCCTTGAGCATCCACTGTCCAGATACCAGGTGGAGCTCTTTTCCTGTGGTAACATTAAACCTTCATTTTGGTACCCATACTTGCATGGGTCCTACTTTTTAGTACCCTTGGGGACCCAAATCTTCTTGATTTTGGGTCTTATATGCATGGAATTAAAATGGCACTTTGCAGCCTTGTGGCCAACTTTATAGCACACAAAACATCTAATATGATGCATGTTTGTGTGTGTGTGAGAATTCTTCCTCCATTTGGACTTTTGTGGATCTTTAGTCATTCTTACATTAAATTGATTTTCCTTCTTCCATGTGTCCTTGTGTTTCATGATTTGTGAGGAGTGTACCTTACCTCTCTTTGTACCTTCCAGTTGGTTACGTAGAGTTGGTCTTACTTGACTCTACGATCCTTGAGGTTGGTGAGTGGTGGTTGGGTTACTCTTCTCTTTTAAAACCCAGAGGCGACATGGGATCCTTACTTCTTGGAATATGGATTGAATCGGTGAAGCGGTTTGGTTGGCTCATCCTTACGTGAGGATTTCACAAATATAATGCTTCTACTAAAACTTGAAGCATTCTTAGTGCTAGTTTCCTTTACTTTTTCCACACATGGCTCTGGCGAGATTCCCCAAGCCCAAACACATTACATCGAGATACTTCTCTGGCTAGAGATTAGGGAGTCCATGGATGAAGAGGATTTATTCCATGTAGAGAGATTGTCTTTTCTAGTTCCTCGAATTTTAGAGGTTAGACTTGACTCTCTTTTTTTGCATTGAGCTCATTAGTGCATTTTAAGAGCTTATTCTCGACTTCAAACTTGGAGAGAGAATCGATGCTTAGAAGGGTTGTTTCAGTTCTTCTTGAACTTTTCTTTCTCCTTTTGAAGAAGTGAATAGTCCTTAGTCGAACTCTAAACCATTTCATGTATTGATCACGGATCGGATGTTATGCCATGCGGTCGATTTCTTAAGTCATCAATGTCTACATCGGGAGAGTTGAAGTCAAATACCTCATCTATACTTACTTCATGTATGTTGGAGTTACTGTTGTCCTTTGCGTTCTTGGCCATCGGGCAAAGATTTGCCATTTGAGGATCTTCATCATCTCCAGTTACGGAGTTGAGTCATTATCTTGAGTCACTCCACGATCCTCCGACTACAAGGCCTTTGTCTTTCTTACGGGCCTTTTGTTGCCTTTGTATTCCTTCTTTGAATGTGATTTCTTCTTTAGTTCTTCTCTTGAGAGGTTTGTTGCGATTAGCAATGAAGTGGCGGAGTTTCTTGCAATTGTAGCATAGATCGTTCATTTGTTCTGGCTGCTTTGTGATTCTTGACTTTCTTTGGCTTCTTTGGTTTTGCCTTGACGCATGAACCTTACGAGTCTCTTCACCGGCATTGCAAAGTCCTCATCATCATCTTCATCATAGTCGAGTCGACTTGATGTTGACTTTGGAGGTGTTTTCGATTTGCTTTGAGAAGCAACACCTTTATCCTTCTTTCTTCCTTGAGATAGAGTTTACGCTTTCGTTGAGTCGACTCGATTAAGTATGTAAGAAGGTTGCCATATAAGCTGTTGAGCAGTCATTTCATGTAGATTCTTTGACTCTCTAATGGCGGTGGTTTTGGCATCCCACTTGCTTGGTAAAAGGCTCTCATGAACTTTATGATTAGATCTTTGTTTGGATAGATCTTTCCATAGGCTCGTAGAGAGTTGAGCGAACATTAAATCTCTAAGTGGGTGGCGATGACGTTTTCTCCTTGAGCGTGTCTGAACATCTCATATTCTTTGAGTCGAGAGGGATTGTTTGTTTTCTCGACGACTTCTTACATTCCTTCATGCATGATGAGCAATGCTTCCCAAACCTCCTTTGTTTGTTTTGTTGTTGACCACATTTTGAGCAGATCATCTTCTAAGGATTGGAATAAGATGTTCTTGGCCTTTTTATCGAGTTGAAACGACTCTCTTCTCGTTTTCATCCATTCTCCTTTGACCTTGATCGTATTACATTTTGGATCATCTGCATAGTTGGTGCAAGCTTTGTAGGAACGTAGGGCCCATTACGAGCGATTTCAAATAGATCTTCATCTATTGAATCCATGTATGCTTGCATCAAACTTTCCGATTGGAGAACTTGTCTTTGTTGCACATGGGTGGCTTCTTTGCCTCCTCCGATCTTTGATTAACTTGGTAAGTGTGCCATTGGATCTACTTAAAGCTTTATAGGCTATATAATAGAACACCTTTGATACCAATTGTTAGTTCGGAGCCTGATAGTTATCTAGAAGGGGGTTGAATAGATATTTAAAAATCTTTTTTGTTTTACTTTGTTAGTTTTGATAATGATTTAAACACAATGGAATTAAGATTTGTTTGATCTCCTTTTAGATATAGTGAGTTAATGAGAGTGAGGCGGATATATATTGATTATAGCGATTATAGCGATTATAGAAGAATGAATAGACCACACAGCGTTTTAAGTGGTTGAGCACTTAAAGCTCTAGTCCACTCTTCTACTCCTCGGTAGGAAATCCACTAAGGATGTCTTTTACACTTTTCGAATCTCACAGATTCCTTCTAGACCAACGATCTAGGAACTTCTTAGTTCACTCTTGAACTCTTCAAGTCCAACGAGACTTGGCTCTTCACGATTCACTTTAGAACTCTTGAAGTCCTTGACTTGGAACTCTTACTTATTGATTGGTAGTTGTTGAGTTCTTGGTTGGTGCTTTACTTTCGATTCTTTATTAAGCTCTTGTTGAAAAGAAGCGAGTAGTTGTGCAAGCTTTCTCTTTTTCTCGGATCGTAGAGTTGGCGTTGAGTATTCTTTCTTTTTGTTCAATTGCTTGCTTACTTGATCATCTGCGGAGATGTCTTGCATATATGTGATCTTTGAAATCTGCCGTTGAATCCATCCGTTGAAGCATTTAATGCATTTGACGTTTACGAACTTTGATGGAGACTTTTACGCATATCTTACGAAATGCATTACGGCCCATGACATAGCGGTTGCTTTCTCACCTAACACACGAAAAGGTGTTTTCCTCTTATCCCATGGTCCTTTCCTTAGCTTCTTGATCGTCTTTTTGTTGCATACTAAGGATATTTTCATGCCATTGGGGATGGTGATTACTTCAACGTTTGTAACCCATTCCACATTTGTTAAGATTTTATCTTTGAACAAATGACCCGGGTCCTGATCACTTTTGACACGGCCGGATGATACTCTCTGATTCTTATCGTGGTGTCTTGCCACCTTGGTGCTTAATGCAACCAAGCGAGAACACTACGATTTCTCTTAAGAAATTTGGCACACTCGATCTTCACTTGCTTGTATTGCGGACTCTACATTTCGAGAGCACTGCGATCTCTGATTGGCTACGTCCGGACCACACTATGATCTCTACGAGTTGGCTTAGGCAAGCGTTTGGACCACACTACGATCTACGGTTGGCTTGACAAATGTTTGGACCACACTACGATCTCTGGAGAGGCCCTTGAAGTGAGACATACTACGATCCTCGATACTCTCTGATTACGCCTTGGCCTGCAAAGTTCTTGATCATTTCGATAGATACAAATTTTATTGAAGCCTATCTATTACATTTTATAGATCATCCTAACATCTTTGATCTCTTTATCTATACATTCATTTACTGAAATGATAAACATTAAAAGCTTAGATCAACCTAACAATTTGATCTATCACTAAGTCCTTGTACATACATTCCTAGAAGGACTTTACATATAATCATGAGCATTTACTTTAAACATCAAATCAAATAAATACGATCGGTACCAAATTATCAAGGTCAAGAAATAGTCCAATGAGTCATTTAGAGAGTATGCTCAACGGTGGAGGCGCCTTGATGCTCAAGTTATTCCTTCTATGACGGAGTCAGAAATGGTGATGACCTTCATAGACATACAAGAAGCTCCTTTCTATGAGAGAGTCTTAGCTGGTATTGGTAAGCCATTTTATGAAATGATTAAGCATGGAGAGATGGCTGAGATGGGATTGAAGTCAGGAAAAATTCAAGACCTAGCCGCTCTAAAAGTTGTTGCTGAGCACATCCAGTCCGGAACTTATGGAAACAACCCCCGTAGGGTCCATAAAAAGAAACATGGCGATGCTTCCTTGATACTACAAGGTCAGAAATGCAGTCAGAACATGCCTATCCAGAGGAAAAACTACTCCCCTTTTCCAGCACAGTCTTTAAACCCCACATCGCCAAAGGGTGGAGAAGTCCGACGCAATCGAGTGCTCACACCTCCAGGGGATTACTTCGTGTCCTTTTCCTGCTTTATTTACATTCCGTCTCGCTTGGAGTTTACTTCATGGCAGTTGATCGCTTTTACTGCTTTATTTACATTCCGTCCCGCCTGGAGTTTACTTCGTGGTGGCTGATCGTCTTTATTTTTATTTACATTTTTGATCCCCCATGGAGGTGCTTCGCGGTGGTTGATCATGTCTCTATATATATATTTACCGCTTTTATATATTTATATTTCTGATCTCCCATGGAGGTGCTTCGTGGTGGTGGATCATGTCTGTATATATATATTTACAGCTTTTATATACATAACTGCTTACTGCTTTCATATAAATTGCGGCAACATGTGAGCCTAGGAATCATGTGATCACAAATTCAGTCTACTGAATCTAGATTCGGTTCCCGTGATGGACATTTTCAGTTGTAAGCAGCTTGTAAATTATTCACGGTGTTTGAATTTCCTTAGATAATTTTCATGCCCATGAGGAGTTCGGCACTGCTTTATATATTATTTTCTCCAAAATAAAAGCAATCAAGCCGAACATTTAATAAAATGGAAGTATCAAAGGCCTCAATTATTATTGAGCACAGGGTTTGAAAAACCTCTTTTATAAAACCTCACTGCTATATCTTGTTTAAAACTGAATTTTTATACAAATTCAAACCCTATGTATATAGATGCAAACAAGGCATAGCACTACTTCCAAATAACTGCACATTGACCCACACACACACACACACATTCATATAATAATTTAATTGAAAAGTGGCAGTAACTGTGATAACACGGATGTCGGGGGGTGCGTTACACCTTCCCACCACATAAGCAAGTATGAATCTCGGTTTCACATACTCATTTAGTAGTGTCACATCACTAGATCAATGTGCAAACCTTTTCTCGGTTGTGTTGGTACAACCATTTAAAAAACCAACTGGCGGCTCTTACAGTCAAATCGTCGATATATAAATGTCGGACCTTTTTACAACTTGTTTTTTCAAACAAACCTCACTTAACATGAGAACACCAAAACACAATAACAGAAAAGGGACAATAAAAATCCTTACGTCGACATATGGAATATAGGGATATTATGAGGAATGTCAATTTCTTTAATTAACCCTTGTTTTTTTGCAATATTTAAGAATGACAGCTGAAAATGTTAATAATGGAGTGAATGAGATCATGAAGACACCTTTAATCATCAACCAGGAGAACATGCAACAGGATGACAATGTTCCTCCTGTAAATAACACCACCGATCAAATGATGAATGATGGGATATTTAGAAACTTTTTTCAGTTCATGCAAAATCATACGAGGGATACTCGTGTACAAAATACGGGTGTAATTAATAGCAACGCGCGGCTTGTCACAGCCAAGTAGTTCAAAGAGTTGGGACCACCAAAGTTTTTGGGAAAGCCAGATTCGATCAAGGTGAAAACGTGGGTTAAGCAAATTACCCAGATATTTGATGTCTTGGGATGCACAGAGGAACAGAAGGTTCCATTCGCCACCTTTATGTTCCGCGGCGAGGCAGATTAGTAGTGGGAATCTGTGAAGCGTACCCAGCCTGCCGCACTTAATATGTCTTGGGAAATTTTTCAGAAACTGTTCAATGACAAGTACTTTCCTGAAAGTATTTGTCATATGAAGGAGGTAGAGCTTATTAAACTGGAACAAAACAACATGACTGTGTCCCAGTACGAGGCTAAGTTCGCGGAGTTATCCAGGTTAGTATCTCATTTGGTAGAGAATGAGGAACGTATGACGCGGATGTTTCTGAGAGGTCTGAAACCCAAAATTTGTCAATATCTCATTTCTCACAAATTTTATATTCAGATGTTGTCAACAGGGATCAATTATTAGAACGAGATAATGAGTCTGTTCAATTGAGAGACCAAAACCAGGGTCATACCGGTGGCAGCAGTCATCGGAGCAATGACAACCAGCGGGGAAGAAAATATTCGGACAAAAGCGGTAACCACTCTGGTGGTAATCGTGGCCATGATAGTAAAAGAAGTGAGTCGGGGGGATATTTTAAAAAGAAAAGGTACAACAATGACAACGTGAAGACGTTAGCACCATCATCAACTGTTTCTAGGGGAGGAGAACGACCACCGGCTGTATGTTATAAATGTGGGAAAGAGGGACACGTCAGCCCAAATTATAAGACCACAACTTTTATGAATAAAGATGAATTTTCTATAATTATCATTTTTGAATATTATGGAATGAATTTGATATAATGTTATAGTTGTGGGTAATATTTATAAATTTTGCAAAGTACGCAAGTTGTTATATAATATTCGATTGGTGGGGAATATTCGTTTTAACAGGAATATTCGTATTTACGGCCAATCATTAGTGGACCCCTACAACGGAATTATTGTTTGATTGAGAAAATAACAAAAATATTTTTATGAAAATAACGGCGGAAGTTTTACTCGTTAACTTTGTTGAAACACACGGTGTTAAAGTAATAAAGATGTCTGGCGTGGTTGCATAGTAGCACACACGGTATTGATTATTGATGCTTACGTGAGAAGTCACTTTCGGTTTTGTTCAATTATTGCTTGATGGTATTATTGCAAGTATCTCACGTTAATTGATTCAATTATTGTCGATATTTTATATATTATTAAATCAATAATTGAGACGACGAAGTTATTAATATTATTATTTGCAATATTAACGATGTCTAGAAGTTCTGCCAAGGAGAGGTTTAATCACCTAATTGTGCGCCAATAGGGAGAAATCCTTATTGGAAAGCCCCCTCTTTCCTAGGAGCGACCTGGTCGATTAATAGTGTGAATTATAATAATGATGATGAAGTTTTGTTTTATTTTATTATTAATGTAATAAAATAGAAAAGGTTTTTATATAAAACAGAATACTTTTATAAAGTTATTCGGTTTATTAGACTATAAATAGAATATATTATATTCTATTATGCATAGTGTTTTGCATAGTAAAATCTTTTTATATAAAAAAGAATACTTTTATAAAGTTATCTCATTTTTATTAGACAATAATTAGAATATATTATATTTTATTATGCATAGTGTTTTTATAGTACTGCGTATAGTGTTTGCATAGTAAAATCTTTTTATATAAAACATAATACTTTTATAAAGTTATTCGTTTTATTAGATTATAAATAGAATATATTATATTTTATTGTAAACCAACTGAATTTGTCTGCTTAAAAGTAAATCAATCTGGACCGCTCAGAATTAATTACTATTCAGGTCCATTCTTCTATAAATAAAAGCTCATTCCTTCATTATTTCTTACAAATTCACCGAAACTCTAGAGAGAGAAACTATAGAGAGAAAGAAGAAAAGTGTTCTCGCTACTTCACCATCTATATCCAGCTTTTCTAAGGTAAGGGATATTATTTCTTTCAGTATTCATGAAGAGAACTTCATTATTCCATTCTTTATCATTATGTTGGAATAACTCATCTACATCAAGCAATCTACCGCATACATGGTGAAATTCTTCTCATTATTCCATTCTTTATTATTACATTGGAATAACTTTTGTCATCTG
Organism: Panax ginseng; assembly: GCA_020205605.1. NCBI lineage: Eukaryota > Viridiplantae > Streptophyta > Magnoliopsida > Apiales > Araliaceae > Panax > Panax ginseng. The sequence goes on along the minus strand of CM035139.1, from coordinate 82,076,019 downwards.
AATCCGCATACATGATGAAATTCTTCATTATTCCATTCTTTATTATTCTCATTGGAACATCCTCGTCGCCGGTGCGTATTTACTTTGACACAGTTCCGTTATTTATTATTCTGCTGAAACATCCCATGCATGCGTTTACGCACGACTGATTTAGTTATTTATTATTCGTGGAACATCCTGTTGGTGCGAATTTACCGACACAGTTCCGTTATTTATTATTCTGTTGGAATATCCTATCGTGCGTTCTTACGCATGACACGAATTCCGTTGTTTATTATTACGTTAGAATAACACATGCATGGCGATTCATCGCATGCCTAGTGATTTCTTTTGTTATTCCATTCTTTATTATACTCGGTTGGTTAAAGTTTTGACTTCTATACTCCATGAAATTAGTGGAATATCCTTGATATTTGCGCTTCATCCAAAGATCTTTTCATGAAAATATTCTTCTGAGCAGTCTTGAATTTTACTCTACAAAGAAGTATCATGTTGACAATTTGGACGTTATTAGTTCCTGGATAAATTAATTCTTGAACTTGTTTTATTGAATTCTTATATCATTGTCATCATCCTCATGTTTATATTATGTTGAAAGTCATCTGTGGCATGTAGTGCATAGATGGACTTTGTATGATTATGACCAGGGATTTATCGGTATAATCATGACCATAATGTTACAAATAATGTGGTAAAAGTCCTCATTGGCCCGTAGTGCATTGATGGACAGTTGTTGGCATGATCATGACCATTGATGAATACACGAATATCCTTGGCCCGTAGTGCATGGATAATTTGTGGTTGTGATACTAATAAATATCCTTGGCCGTAGTGCAGGGATGATGTGGATTATTATTAAGTTGAGTCCTAACGATAAAAGTGATGAAAAACCTTTTAAATCATAAAAGATAGTAGATTTTATTCTCTACTTGACTCTTTTAATGGATTGCTTGTTCCGCTACAGTTAAACTTGATGTTTGTTATATTGTATCAGTTTAACATTGTTGAAGGCTATTGATAATTTATTCTGTATTATCTTAGTCATAATATTTCTTACTGGGCTAGTTGAGCTCACCCTTTTACTTTCATTGTTCTCTTCAGAAATGAGAACGTAGCCAGGGACTAGTCGGGGAACGGAGTGACGGTCCAGATAATAGCATTAGTAGTCCTCACTATTCTATTAAATAGAGTGATAATAAATGTAATGAGGACTCAATTGAGTGTGGTTATTGTCTAGATGACAATATTTGTATTAAAACTCACAGCATATGTTTTGTCGTATTTTACACAACTGTTGTATAATTAAGTTATATTTGAATTTTGTACCATGTATTTGGCGACTCAAGATGGGTGATGTATACCTATTTTGGGGGCGTCACACAAACTGCCCACAACAATTTAAGGTATGTTATAACTGTGGAAAGGAAGGTCATATAGCTCGAGATTGTTCTGTAGTGAAACAAAGTCCAACAGGGATGGTGACTCCAAAGGCTGTCCCGGACAAGTCAAAGTCAGCGGTTCCTGGAAGAGCGTTTGTCGTGACTACCCAAAACGTGAGGAACACGAACGAGGTGATCGCGGGTAAGCTAATCATAAACTCTTGCGAAGTTTATACCTTACTAGATACCGGTTCTATCCATTCTTTTATCTATCCTGCTTGTGCTCAATGTTTGAACTTGACTCCAGAGAAATTGGACTTTAACTTATCTGTTGAAACTCTGTTAGGAGAAACTTTCATTAAATCCACTGTTTATAAATCTTGCTTGATTCAAGTTGGCACCATCACATTACTTGTTGATCTCATCTTTTTAAAGATACTTGCATTTGATGTGATTTTAGGGATTGATTGGTTAACCACTCATCATGCTAAAATTGATTTTTTATAAGGTCGTTAGTTTTTATATTCCTAACCAACATGTTATGCGAATTCAAGCAACCAAACCACTAAAGTGAATCACTTTATATCAATCCATAAAGCCATTCGTTTATTAAAAAATGGATGTCAAGCTTTCTTAGCCCATGTCATGGACTTGAACAAAAATACGTCAAATTTGAATAATATTTCTGTTGTTAGTGAATTTCCTGACATATTTCCTGAAGAACTTCCTGGCCTACCCCCAGAATGTGAAGTTAAATTCCTTATTGACCTTGAACCTAGTACAAAACCCATTTTTAAAACCCCATATCGAATGGCTCCTATTGAACTTCAAGAGTTAAAGGTCCAACTACAGGAGTTGTTAGACATCAGTTTTATTCGTCCTAGTACATCTCCTTGGGGTGCTCCTATTTTATTCGTAAAGAAGAAAGACGGGAATATGCGACTTTGTATTGACTACCGAGAATTAAACCATGTCACCATCAAGAATAGGTATCCGCTACCTTGCATTAATGACCTATTCGACCAGTTGCAAGGAGCATAATTCTTTTCAAAGATTGATATTCGTCTGGATATCATCAGCCGAAGATTAATATTGAGGATATTTTGAAGACTGCCTTCAGAACTCGGTACGGGCGTTATGAATTCTTAGTCATATCTTTTGGATTGACTAATGCTCCTGCTTCTTTCATGGATATGATGAACCGTGTGTTCAAGGAATATTTGGATCAGTTCATTGTTGTCTTTATTGTTGACATCCTGATCTATTCCAAAAGCCGTGAAGATCATGAGCACCATTTAAAGCTGGTACTTCAAAGGCTTCGTGATAACAACTTTATGTCAAGCTGAAGAAATGCGAGTTCTGGCATGAGGAAGTAGCATTCCTTGGGCACGTGGTGTCAAAAAATGGAGTATCTGTTGACCCGACGAAGATTAAAGCAATATAAAGTTGGGAGCAACCGAAGTCTATGACTGAAGTACGTAGCTTTCTGGGCTTAGCTGGTTATTATCGAAGATTCGTGGAAGGATTTTCTCGAATTGCTACTCTGTTAACTTAGCTAACTCGGAAATATACAAATTTCATATAGAGCGAGGAATGCGAGAAGAGTTTCCAAGAGCTCAAGAGGAGACTCATTTCGCCACCTGTTCTGACAATACCATCTGGTTCGGATGGATTTGTTATTTATAGTGATGCTTTAGGCAAAGGGTTAGGATGTGATCTCATGCAACATGGGAAAGTCATAGCCTATGCCTTGCGACAACTTAAAGAATATGAGATGAATTATCATACTCATGATTTGGAGTTGGCAGCAGTCGTTTTCGCGTTGAAAATCTGGAGACACTACCTATATGGGGAGAAAGTGGAGATTTATACGGATCATAAAAGCCTCAAATATTTCTTCACCCAAAAGGAACTCAACATGCGGCAACGACGTTGGCTCGAGCTGTTGAAAGATTACGACCATACCATTTAATATCATCCTAGAAAAGCAAATATGGTAGCTGACGTATTGAGTAGAAGATCGTATACGGGTACGAGTACGATGTTGTTAACACAAAGACCTATTTTGTACAACTTACAAAGGATGGAGATAGAGTTAAAGGCTCCAAGTACCCACGTGATGATATCAAACATACGAGTAGAACCGACTTTAATCGATAAAGTTAAAGTTGCTCAAGCCACAGACCCAGAGCTGATGCATATGAAAAAGTACAAGAAGGTGTTATTCCAAAAGCAAGAATCGATGAAGAAGGAATACTTCGAGTCAACTCCAGACTTTGCATTCCTAACGATTCTGACTTGAAGCATAGAATCACGATAGAGGCACACAACACACCATTTGCAATTCATCATAGGAGTACCAAAATGTATCATGATCTTCGACATACATTTTGGTGGAACAATATGAAGAGAGAGATCGCGGAGTTTATCTCGAGGTGTTTAACTTGACAACGTGTAAAGGCGGAGCATCAAGTGCCAAAGGGTACATTGCAACCACTTGAGATTCTAAAATGGAAGTGGGAACACATTACCATGGATTTTGTTACGGGTCTTCCCAAGGTTTCTCAAGGCATGAACGTCTTGCTCGTATGTATGTAAATGAGATTGTGAGATTTTATGGCATACCAGTATCCATAGTTTCGGATCGTGACCCAAGATTCACTTCACGATTTTGAGTTAGTTTGCAGAAAGCTATGGGCACGGATATACGATTCAGTTCGACATACCATCCACAAACGGACGGGAAATCAGAAAGGACTATTCAAACTCTTGAAGATCTATTAAGACTCTGTGTCCTAGATTTCAAAGGAAGTTGGGATGAGTACTTTCCATTGGTGGAATTCTCTTACAACAACAGTTATCAAGCAAGTATAGGCATGGCTCCATTTGAGGCGTTGTATGGAAGAAAGTGTTATTCTCCAGTATGTTGGGACGAGGTGGGTGAAGTAACATTGTTGGGACCAGAATTGGTATGCATGACTACGGAAAAGATTCAAATGATCCAGCAACGTATACAAATCTCATAAGATTGATAAAAGAGTTATGTGAATCTTCATCGAAAGGACGTGGAATTTAATATTAGGGATCATGTATTGTTACGTATTGCTCCAAGGAAAGGAGTTACAGATTTGAAAAGAGAGGAAAGATCAATCCATGATTTGTTGGTCCATTTGAGATTCTTGACCGAATAGGAAATGTGGCCTATAGACTTGCATTACCTCCAAGCATGTCTCGTGTTCATAATATTTTTCACATATCTATGCTTCATAAATATGTGAAAGACCCAAACCACATTATTGAGTTAGAACCAGACGAGATAGCTGAAGATTTAACGTACGAGGAAGTACCTATCAAGATCTTGGAAAGGAAGGAGCATATCCTACGCACAAAGGTTATACCACAAGTCAAAATTTTATGGAGGAACCATGCTATTGAGGAAATGACCTGGGAGTTGGAATTGGAAATGAAAGCGAGGTACCCTCACCTTTTTGAAACACCAGGTACATATGTCAATTTCGAGGATGAAATTTCATAAGGAGAGGAGGTTGTAAGACCCCAACTTTTTTTTAAATAAAATTGAATTTCCTCTATTAATTATTTTGAATAATAAGGGGTTGATTTGATTAATGTGGTTAGTTTGGATAAAATGTGCAAATTTTACGAAATAAGCAAGTGGTTATAAAATATTCATTGTTGTCGGGGATATTCATTTGGTCATGGAATATTCTTGTTGTCGGGGAATATTCATATGACGACGCAGTCATTTATGGGCCCCATAACGAAAAACTGTCGGATGAAGAAAACGACAAGTTTGAGTTTTTTTTATAAATAACGGCGTAGTTACCGTTAACACTGTTGGAATACCTGGTAGTTAAAGTACTGTAACACGCGTGGTTGCACAGTAGCACACGATATTGCACAATATTTTTGGATTATTGATTCTTACATAAAAAGGCACTACTCAATAATTGTTACAATAATTACTGTTTAATATTTTATTTTATTGATTCAATAATTGCTACGTTGATATTTTATATTATTGCTAATTCAATAATTGTCACTGCAAAGTATTTTCCATTATCAGATCAATAATTCATATTATTTGAATAATATTATTAGATAGCATTATTGGCCAATATCTAAAGAATTTCTGTCTAGGAAAGGGGTTTGGTCACCTAATTGCGTGACAATAAGGAGAAATCCTTATCGGAAAGCCCCCTCTTTCCTAGGAACGACCTGATTGTCATTATTGTGATTCTGTAATATTATTTGTGAATAATTAATTATTAATTTATATGATAAGGAAATATTTATATTATGTGGATATAAATGAAGGAATTAATGTTGAGGTATTTTATCAGTATTTTTCAGAATTGAGGTATTAAAAATCATTCGTATGTGGATTTCGGTCATTTTTTGTTTGAAATTTGGAAAAACTTTCTTCTACAAAGTTGTAGAGAATTAAATTTTATATGAAATGGACATAAAATTCGTATTATTCTGGTAAAAGAGCTATTTATTATGAATTATTGAAGTTTCAGAAATAAATATTTTTATTAAAAACATGGGTGGGCTCCACTTTTGTTTTTTATGGAAAAAAATGCTGAAGTTCAAGTGTGGTATGTGTGAATAGCAAGGAAGGAGAGCCACCGGTAGCAGGTTAGTCTGCTTTGGCGTTATGGCATTTTCCTATAAATAGGGTGCTTAGTTAGAATTAAAAATCACACCAGAATCAGAAGTTTTCTCTCTCTATAATATGGAGCGTATTTTTGTTAGTATTTAGATATCTTGAGTGTTGCTATTCAGTGCAACTTTCTTTCAGCATTATATCCGATATTTCAGCCAGAAGTTTTATTTTTTTGAGGTAAGGGATGTTATTTTTTTCTTAAATGATTTATTTCTTTCAATATCATTATACCGAAATATTGATATAAATTTTATTATGAAATTTTTATCTTTTCATATCGAGGTTACTATTCACGTATACAACATTATTCACGTATATGGCACTATTCACGAATACGATACTATTCACGAGTACTATTCACAAAGTATAATTTTTCTTGTAAAATTTTTACATTTTTGTGTCGGGGTTACTATTCATGTATACGATACTATTCACGTATATGACACTATTCACAAAAAAAATTAAATTTTCTTTTCTTTGTCCAAGTTGTTTATTATGGTTACTATCTTTGATTGTATCCATGTTTTGATCTTCATTATTAAATTTTTGCTCCATAATTGATTATTATGGAGTATTTTTGAACTTGGATAAACCAAAGTACGAATCCTTAATCTTTGTCCTTTTATCTCACTAGATTAATTTTTTTTAAAGATATTTTTCATCATTCTCAGTCTTAAATGATGATATAACTGAATATCTTTGGCCTGTAGTGAAAAGATGAATGATTATCTAATGAATATCGTTGGCACGTACTGCAAAGATAGACAGGTGTTGACATGAACATGACCAATTGGTGATACAAATGAATATCTTTGGCCTGTAGTGCAAAGATGAATATTTGATTCAAGATGTATATTGATTGATTTTATAGGGATAAAATATTGATGATGGACTTTTAAATCATAGAAGATAGTAGATTTCATTCTCTACTTAACTCTTCTAATGAATTGTTATTTTCGCTGCGAATATTGATCTAAACTTGTTGTCCATTATATTTATCTAATTTATTGAAGGCTAACGATAATTTTTTCTACATTATCGTAGTCATAATATTCTTTACTGGACTAGTTGAGCTCACCCTTTTCATTTTTGTTCCATTTTTCTTCTCAGGAGGCGAGAATATAGCGGGAACTAGTCGGGGTGTGGAGTGATGTTTCAAGTCAGTTGTTTTAGCAGTCCTCACTATTTTTTAAAATAGTGTATCAATAATTGTAATGAAGACTTATTTGAGTTTGGATATTGTCTAGAAGACAATATTTGTATTTAAACTCACATTATATGTGTTGTCATATTTTGCATGACAATTATATTAATGAAGTTGTAGTTTTTCTGTACCATGTATTTGGTGACTCAGAATGGGTTGTGTAGACCTATTTTGGGGGCGTCACATTTTATGTTTAGGTGTGGTGGCATAGCATTTGGAGCTTAAACGGTGGTTTCCTGGCTAAAGTGGGCAACAAACTGAGCTATAACTGGACTGCAATAGATTAACCCATCACCAAGGCGACATTATAAAGACAAAACCCCATTGTAAGTATCGTGATTAACGACAATAGTGATACTTTTCAAGGCGGGCTCTAATGAGGAAAAACCCACCGGGTAGAGTGCGGAAAAGGTCAGAGTCCTAGTTCGATTATGCTGCTGCAGTGGAGTGAAGGATAGTGGTTGACATGGTGTGGAACTCAATTGGACGTCAAATTATGGTCAGGATATAGGTCCTAAGCTGGTTATTAACAACAACAACAAGGGAGATAACAACACACAAACAATTGGCAATTTGAAGCAATAATTTGATCAAAAGCATTGGAGGAAAGATTTGAAGACTTATTCACGATAATTGCAGATTGAAGCTAGAGGAGAAGGGTGGTGTTATATTCATTCTTTTTCTTTAATTCAATAATTGTAATTGGGATGATGTTTACTTTGCTTATTTCAGTTTTTATTTCATATGTGATGAACTAATTTACTTGTTAGGCTTATGACGGATCTTTTGGTTGAACGGTGATTATGTAGCATTGATTTTCAGTTTAATAATCTATCTTTCAATATATCTATATTGATTTGTGATTTAATCGATGAATTACTTGATCACCAATTCTATGTGGACTTGTATGGATTCGAGAGAGGAAATATGAGTCTAGACTTAGTCATTATTGCATGTGTTCTTGAATTCTGTGATTGAATGGAATCTTAATGAATGTTGGGGTAGAGATATGCTTAGCGTCATATGTAATCAGATAGAGAACTTGAACTTAAACCTTCTTTGATTGTAATTCACATAGAGATGTAGTGAATTAGTTAATTAAGGTGTTTAGCTTAATTCTATCTAATTTATGGATTTAAGTTAATATGGTATTAGTGCATCGAGAGGTGGCTAGTTCTACTTGAGTGTTCTTGATTAATAAACTCAAATAGTGAATTAAACTGGAATAAGGTGTAATAATCAGAGTGATACTTAGAGTGAAGTTGTAAGCCTAATTCTCTAATATTTGCTTGAAATTATAGTTTTTAAGTTTGTTGATTGTTTGGTATTCTTAGTATTTTTAATATTTTCAGTTTTTTATAGTTATAATTCTTAAATTAGATAGTTTAATAAAATTTGGATTAATATAGAGCTGGTAATTGTGAGGGTTAATTTCATACTAAATCTTTGTGGGAACGATACTCGACTTATCATTATATTACTTGTTGACCACGTGCACTTGTGTGTGAGCGTAATTAGATTTTTAGTCAACAAGTCATCTAAATATTTACGTAACATCGATATGTGAAAAATGTTATGAACGCGTGACATACTTGGCGGTAAGGCGAGTCTATAGGCCACAGTTCCTATTCGATCGAGGATTTCAAATAGACCAATAAAATCGAGGGTTGAGATTTCCTCTCTTCGTCGATTCTTGCTTCTAGAATAACGCCTTCTTGCACCTTCTTCTTCACATTCATAAACTCTAAGTCTATAGCTTGAGCGGCTTTAACTTTATCGATTAAAGTCGGTTCTAATCGTATGTTCGCTATCTTAACGTAGGTTCTTGGAGCCTTTAACTCTCTTTTGTAAGTCGTACGAAATAGGTCTTTGTGTTAACAATGTCACACTCGTAACCGCATACGATCTTCTACTATACGTGTCAGTTACCACATTCTCTCTTCCACGAAGATATTGAATGGTATGGTCGTAATCTTTAACAACTCGAGCCAACGTCTTTGGCATATAATACATTCGTTTTAGTTGAAGAAATATTTGAGGGTTTTAGAAATTGGTTTTGGACGGAGGTCAATACAAAATTCGATTTCACGCTCTGGGGGTAGGCTAGGAAGTTCTTCGGGGAATACGTTAGCAAATTTATTAACGATAGAAATATCATTCAAAACTGTGACTCTCATCCAAGACTTGGATAACACCTCACATTGATACATATCAACTTGTCACCGTTATTTATGGCGTCCCCTACGAAAAGTCTGGCTTCGGTGCATTCCAAGACTTGGAAGTCACCAGCGAAAGGTTTGGGGCTCTTTACTTATGGCTTAATATGACAATGATTTACTTTAGTGGTTTGGTTACTTGAATTCGCATAACAGGTTGGTTAGGAAGGCTAACAACCTTACAGAAATAATCAATTTTAGCACGTGGAGTAGTTAACCAATCAATTCCTAAAATCACCTCGAATGCAAGTATTTTCAAAGAGATAAGATAAACAGGTAATGTACGGTTGTCGATTTGAATCAAGCAAGATTTATAAACAGTGGATGTAACGAAGGTTTCTCCTAACGGAGTTTCAACAGAAGTCAAAGTCTAATTTCTCCCGAGTTAAATTTAAACGTTGAGCGCAAGTAGGAGAAATAAAGAATGTGTAGAACTTGTGTAAGACCCCGAATTATATGAAATGAATGTATCCAATTTTATTATAATTATTATTCTATTTAATAAATGTAAAATTGATAAAAGGTTAAAGTTAAGGGTGATATTTGAAAATTTTGTAAAGTAAGCAAGTTTATATAAAATATTCGTTGTGTCGGGAATATTCATTTGGTCGGTGAATATTCTTTTTGTCAGGGAATATCCGTACGACAACACCATCATTGGTGGACCCTACAACGGAAAAACAGTCGGAGTTAGAAAATGACAGAAATAACTTTTTATAAAAATAACGGCAAAAGTTTTACCGTTAACTGTTGAAATATCTGGAGATAAAAATACAGTAATACGTGTGGTTGCATAGTAGCACACGATATTGCACAGTATCTATGATAATTGATGCTTACGTAAGAAGCCACTCAGTTTATTCAATTATTGCAATAGTAATTACTACATAGTATCTCATATTATTGATTCAATAATTGTCACAATATCATATGTACAATATTTTATATTATTAAATCAATAATTGAGAAAACACATTTATTCATATGATTATTTACATTATTGATAATGTCTAGAAAGTTCTGTCGAGGAAAGAGGTTTGGTCACCTAATTGCGATCCAATAAAGAGAAATCTTTATCCAAAAGCCCCCCTCTTACATGGGAATGATCTGGTTGTCAATATTTTAAGTTATACTATTAATGATGAATAATTGTTAATAGATTAAAAATGTGTTTATTAAAGATAAATAATTTATTGTAAATATTTATTCAATTTTTGATATAAATATAGGGATTTGTTATGTGGCGTTTGTGGTAAGTTTGACTTAGTATTCCATGGAAAGATTTACTAATTTTATGGACCGTCGGTGGTGATTTTAATAGTAAATCAATCTGGATCGTCGATAGTGGTTTTAATAGTAAATCAATCTGGATCGTCGGTGGTGGTTTTAATAGTAAATCAATATGGGCCGTCGGTGGTAGTTTAAAAAGTAAATCAACCTGGACCGACGGTGGTGGTTTTAAAAGTAAATTAATCTGGATAGTCAATGGTGGTTTTAAAAGTAAATCAATCTAGACCGTCGGTTGTGATTTTAATAGTAATCAATATGGACCGTCCATTCTAATAGTAAATACATCTGGACCGTTCGTGAATTAGTTACTATTTAGTCCATTCTCCTATAAATAGAAGCTTAATTCTTCTTTCATTCTCACTCACTGAGACTCAAAAGAGAAACTATAGAGAGCAAGAAGAAGAGTATTCTGCTACTTCACTATTGCAGTATCCAGTGTTCTAGTAAAGTAAAGGGTATTATTTCTTTCGTATTTATAAGGAATACTATTTTTCATATTCATCCTTTAATATAATGTTTAATAACTTTTAATCACGCGGATTACGTACTCACGTGACGGTGAAAATCTATTCTGCGCTTCAGTATGTTATTTCTTTTCATATTCTTAAATCTAAACTTACTATGGTAAGTATTGCTTCTATAATCCCTGAAATTAGTGGAATATCCTTGAGTTTTGCGCTTCATCCAGTATCATTTCATTGGAATATTGATCTGAAATTTCTTATTAAATATCAATATTTTCACCCGGGGTACTATTCATGGGTTACTATTCACTTGGTTACTATTCACTCTGGTATTATTCACTCGTCGATTTGGGGTACTATTCATGAAGTACTATTCATGGGGTACAATTCACCCGTGAACTATTCACCCAAAAATTTAATTTTTTGGGTGTCCAAAATATTTTTGATACATGGATATTATTCTTGAATTTTACTCCACAAAGCAGTATCATGTTGATAATTTGGACATTAATGAATTCTGGATAAATTTAATTATAAATCTTTAAAATTTATCTTTTGTTTTCATTTAATTGAATTCTTATATCATTGTCATCATCCTCATGCTTATATTGTGATGAAAGTCATCTTTGGCCCATAGTGTATAGATGGACTGTTGATTAGTATGATTATGACCATAGATAATTCGGTATATTCATGACTTGTAATATTACAAATGATAAAAGTCCTCATTGGCCCGTAGTGCATTGATGAACAGTTGTTGGCATGATAATGACCATTGATGATTACACGAATATCCTTGGCCCGTAGTGCAGGGATAATTCGTGGACGTGATACTAATGAATATCCTTGGCCTATAGTGCAGGGATGATTCGATGATGTGGTTTATTTATTAAGATGAGTCCCAGCAATAAAATTGATGATAAACTTTTTAAATCATAGAAGATAGTAGATATTATGCTCTACTAGACTCTTCTAATGGATTGCTTGTTCCGCTACAGTTAAACTTGAGGTTTATTGTATTTTATTAGTTTAACACTGTTAAAGGCTAACGATAATTTATTCTGCATTATCTTAGTCATAATATTTCTTACTGGGCTAGTTGAGCTCACCCTTTTGCTTTCATTGTTCTCTTCAGGAAATAAGAACGTAGCCGGGACTAGTCGGGGAATAGAGTGATGGTTCAAGAGGGTTATTTTAGTAGTCCTCACTATTTAGTGTGATAATAAATGTAATGAAGATTGAATTTGAGTTTGGATATTGTCTATGAGATAATATTCGTGTAAAAACTCAGCTATATTTTGTCATATTTTACACGACAATTGTATTAATTAAGTTTGTATTTGAATTTTGTACCATGTATTTGGCGACCCAATATGGGTGATGTATACATATTTTTGGGGCGTCACAGTTGGTATCAAAGCTTAGGGATATGATCACTGGCTGAGATCTGAGACTAGAACTAGGAGGGGAGAGACGGTTAAATCCTTCTCTAGTATGACCTACCTAAGCTTATTTGTTATTTAATTGGTCGGTTAGAATATAGGTTAATATGTGGCATGTCAATTAACCCTTGTTTTGTGGCAGTGTTTGAAAAATGGCATCTAAAAATGTTGAGATAAGCAATGGAGCACAGGTGACCGTTGAGTCACCACAGATCAATAACCAGGATAATGTGCATCAAGAAGGCAATAATCCTCATGTAAACAACAACACCAACCAAATGATGAATGATGGGATGTTCAGAGGCTTTATGTAATTCATGCAACATCAGGCGAGAGAGACTCCTGTTCAAAATGCAGGTGAAAACACTGGCAACTCACGAATGGTCACCGTTAAGCAGTTAGAGGAGCTAGGACCAGTGGAGTTTTTGGAAAATCCAGAACCACTTAAGGAAGAGACGTTGATAAAGCATATCAACGAGATATTTAATGTCTTGGGATGTTCCGAGGAGCAAAAGGTTCCCTTTGTCACCTTCATGTTGCGAGGAGAGGTAGATTATTGGTGGGAGTCTATAAAACATACTCAATCTGCCGCACTGAAGATGTCTTGGGAGAAGTTCCAAGAAATGTTGAACGACAAGTACTTTCCCAAAAGTATTCGTCACATAATAGAGGTAGAGTTCATCAAGCTAAAGCAAAACAATATAACCGTGTCGCAGTACGAGGCTATGTTTGCAGAGTTATCGCGATTTTCATCTCATTTAGTAGATAATGAGGAGCGTATAACACGGATGTTTCTAAGAGGTTTGAAACCCGAGATACGTCAATACCTTATTTCTCACAAACTTTTCTTGTATTCAGATGTTGTGAATAGGGCTCAGTTATTGGAGCACGATAATTAGTCAACCCAACCAAGAGAGAATAGCCAAAAAAATTATAATAGCAGTGGTAGCAGTTATCGAAGCGGTGACAACAAACGTGGAGAGAATCAACATGCCAAAAATGGTAACCACTTCGGTGGTAATCATGGCCAATACAATAGGAGTGGAAATTTCAAGAAGAGGAGATTCAATAATGATGGAAAGATGTCAGCACCAGCAACCGTTGTTAAGGAAGGAAAACGACCACTGATCGTATGCTTCAAATGCGAAAGGGAGGGACACATCAGTCTAAACTGTACGCAGTAATCCAAAACATGTTATAATTGTGGAAGAGAAGGTCACCTAGCCTAATTTTTTCGTGCAGTAAAGTCAAGTTTAGCTGGGATGGAGGCACCAAAGGCCGTCATAGAGAAGTCAAAGCAGGTAGTTCAAGGGAGAGCGTTTGTCGGAACCTCCCAAAAAGTGAGGAACCCGAACGAAGTTATCACGGGTAAGCTAATCATAAACTCTTACAAAGTATATACCTTATTTGATACCGGTTCTACCCATTATTTTATTTCTCCTACTTGCGCTCAACGTTTAAATTTGACTCCAGAGAAATTAAACTTTGACTTATCTGTTGAAACTCCATTGGGGGAAACCTTTATTACATCCACTGTTTATAAGTCTTGTTTGATTCAAATCGGCAATTGCACGTTACCTGTTGATCTTATCTCTTTGAAAATACTTGCATTCGATGTGATTTTAGGAATTGATTGGTTAACTACTCATCATGCTAAAATTAATTATTTTCGTAAGGTTGTTAGCTTTCATATTCCTAACAAACCTATTATGCGAATTCAAGCAACCAAACCACTAAAGTTAATCACTGTCATATCAAGCCATAAAGCTATTCATTTATTGAAAAATGGATGTTAAGCTTTCTTATCCCATGTCACAGATTTAAATAAAAATACGTCAGATTTGAATGACATTTCTATTGTTAATAAATTTCCTGACGTATTCCCTGAAGAACTTCCTGGCCTACCCCCAGACCGTGAAATCAAATTTTGTATCGACCTTGAACCCGATATAAAACCCATTTCTAAAGCCCCATATCGAATGGCTCCTATTGAACTTCAAGAGTTAAAAACTCGACTGCAGGAATTGTTAGACATCGGTTTCATTCGTCGTAGTACGTCTCCTTGGGGTGCTCATGTTCTATTCGTAAAGAAGAAAGATGGAAGTATGCGACTTTGTATTAATTATCGGGAGTTGAATCATGTCACCACCTCGCATTAATGACCTGTTTGACCAGTTTCAAGGCGCTAAATTCTTTTCAAAGATCGATCTTCGTTCTTGATATCATCAATTAAAGATTAAAACTGATGACATTCCAAATACTGCTTTAAGAACTCAGTACGGGCATTATGAATTCCTAGTCATGTCTTTTGGATTGACTAATGCTCCTGCTGCCTTCATGGATATGATGAACCGAGTATTCAAGGAATATTTGGATCATTACCTGTATGGGGAGAAAGTGGAGATCTATACGGATCATAAAAGCCTTAAATATTTCTTAACCCAAAAGAAACTCAACATGCGGCAATGACGTTGGCTCAAGTTGTTGAAAGATTACGATCATACCATTCAATACCATCTTGGTAAAGCGAACGTGGTAGCTGACGCGTTGAGTAAAAGATCATATGCGGGTACGAGTGGGATATTGTCAACGCAAATGCCCATTTTACATAACTTGCAAAGGATGGAGATAGAGTTAAAGACTCCAGGGACCTACGTGATGATGTCAAATATACGAGTAAAACCGACTTTAATCGATAAAGTTAAAGTTGCTCAACTTACGGACCTGGAGTTGATGCGTATGAAGAAAAAAGTACAATAAGGTGCTATTCCGGAAGCAAGAATCGATGAAGAAGGAATACTTCATGTCAACTCCAGACTTTGTGTTCCAAATGACCCTGATTTAAAGTATAAGATCATGATGGAGGCGCACAACATACCATTTGCAATCCATCCTAGGAGTACCAAAATGTATCATGATCTTCGACATACATTTTGGTGGAGCAATATGAAGAAAGAGGTAGCGAAGTTTATCTCAAGGTGTCTAACTTGTCAACGAGTCAAGGCGGAGCATCAAGTGCCAAAAGGTCCATTGCAACCACTTGAAATTCTAGAATGGAAGTGGGAGCACATTACCATGGATTTCATTACTGGTCTTCCCAAGGTTTCTCAAGGCATAGATGCGATTTGGGTCATTGTTGATAGATTGACCAAGTTTGCTCATTTCTTACCTATACGAGAAACTTATTCACTTGAACGTCTTGCTCATATATACATAAATGAGATTGTAAGAATGCATAGAATGCTAGTATCCATAGTTTCTGATCGAGACCCAAGATTCACTACACGATTTTGGGTTAGTTTACAAAAAGCTATGGACACGGATTTATGATTTAGTTTGGCATATCATCCTTAAACGGACGGGCAGTCGGAGAGGAATATTCAAACTCTTAAAGATCTATTAAGACTCTGTGCCCTTGACTTCAAGGGAAGCTGGGACAAGTTCTTGCCATTAGTGGAATTCTCCTACAACAACAGTTATCAAGCAAGTATTAGCATGGCTCCATTTGAGGCGTTGTATGGACACAAGTGTCGTTCTCCAGTATGTTGGGACGAGGTGGGTGAAGCAACGTTGTTGGGAACGGAGTTGGTAAATATGACTACAGAAAAGATTCAAATGATCAGACAACGTATAGAAATCTCACAAGAAAGACAAAAGAGTAATGTTGATCTTCATCGAAAAGACGTGGAGTTCAATGTTGAAGATCATATGTTGTTACGTGTTTCTCCATGGAAAGGAGTTACAAGACTTGGAAAGAGAGGAAAGCTCGATCCTCGATTCATTGGGCCATTCGAAATCCTCGATCGAGTAGGAACTGTGGCCTATAAACTCTCCTTACCACCAAGTATGTCTCATGTTCATAACGTTATTCACATATCTATGTTACGTAAGTATGTGGAAGACCCGAACCACATTATTGAATTAGAACCAGACGAGATAGCAGAAGATTTAACATATAAAGAGGTACATGTTAAAATCTTGGATAAGAAGGAACATATTCTATGCTCCAAGGTTATACCTCAAGTCAAGGTTTTGTGGAGAAACCACGATTTTTAGGAAATGACCTGGGAGTTAGAATCCGAAATAAAATCAAGGTATCCTCACCTCTTCGTCATACCAGGTACGTACACCAATTTTGAGGACAAAATTTCATAAGGAGTGGAGGTTGTAAGACCCCGAATTATATGAAATGAAAGTATCCAATTTTCTTTGAATTACTATTCTATTTAATAAATGGTTAAATTGATAAAAGGTTAAAGTTAAGGGTGATATTTAAAAAATTTACAAAGTAAGCAAGTTGATATAAAATATTCGTTGTGTCGAGAATATTCGTTTGGTCGGGGAATATTCCTTTTGTCAGGGAATATTCGTATGAAAACACCATCATTAGTGGTCCCCACAACAGAATAATTGTCAGAGTTAGAAAATGACAGAAATAACTTTTTATAAAAATAACGACAAAAGTTTTACCGTTAACTGTTGAAATATTCGGTGATAAAAATACAGTAAGACGCGTGGTTGCACAGTAGCACACGGTATTGCATAATATCTCTGATTATTGATGTTTACGTAAGAAGCTACTCAGTTTATTCAATTATTACAACAGTAATTGCTACATAGTATCTCATATTATTGATTCAATTATTGTCACAGTATCATCTGTACAATATTTTATATTATTAAATCAATAATTGAGAAAACACATTTATTCATATGATTATTTACATTATTGATAATGTCTAGAAAGTTCTATCGAGGAAAGAGGTTTGGTCACCTAATTGCACGCCAATAAGGAGAAATCTTTATCCAAAAAACCCCTCTTACCTGGGAATGATCTGGTTGTCAATATTGTAAGTTATAATATTAATGATGAATAATTGTTAATAGATTAAAAATGTGTTTATTAAAGATAAATAATTTTTGATAAATATTTATTCAATT
Source organism: Panax ginseng (assembly GCA_020205605.1). Lineage (NCBI taxonomy): Eukaryota > Viridiplantae > Streptophyta > Magnoliopsida > Apiales > Araliaceae > Panax > Panax ginseng. The sequence continues at coordinate 82,058,396 of CM035139.1, read as the reverse complement.
TTTGATATAAATATAGGGATTTGAAAGTAAATCTGGACCGTCAGTGGTGGTTTTAAAAGTAAATCAATCTGGACTGTCAGTTGTGGTTTTAATAGTAATCAATATGGACCGTCCGTTCTAATAATAAATCAATCTGGATCGTTCATGAATCAGTTACTATTTAGTCCATTCTCCTATAAATAAATGCTTAATTCTTCTTTCATTCTCACCAATTCACTGAGACTCACAAGAGAAACTATAAAGAGCAAGAATAAGATTATTCTGCGACTTTACTATTGCAGTATCCAGTCTTCTACTAAGGTAAGGGATATTATTTCTTTCATATTCATAAAGAATACTATTTTTTGTATTCATCCTTTAATATATCAGAGTAACCTGTCTATGCGGATTACATACCGCATGACAGGTAAAAATCCATTTGCAGTTTCGTATGTTATTTCTTTTCATATTCTTAAATCTAAACTTACTATGGTAAGTATTGCTTCTATAATCCCTGAAATTAGTAGAATATCCTTGAGTTTTGAGCTTCATCCAGTATCGTTTCATTGGAATATTAATCTGAATTTTCTTATTAAATATTAATATTTTCACCTGGGGTACTATTTACTGGTTACTATTCACGGGTTACTATTCACTCAATTACTATTCACTCAGGTATTATTCACTCGGGGATTCGGGGTACTTTTCATGCCAAGGTACTATTTACAAAGTACTATTCATCCAAAAAATTGATTTCTTTTTTGTCTAAATTATTTTTGATACATGGATATTATTCTTGAATTTTACTCCACAAAGCAGTATCATGTTGACAATTTGGACATTATTAAATTGTGGATAAATTAAATTATAAATCTTTAAAATTTATCCTTTGTTTTTATTTAATTAAATTCTTATATCATTGTCATCATCCTCATGCTTATATTGTGATGAAAGTCATCTTTGCCCCGTAGTGCATAGTTGGACTGTTGATTGGTATGATTATGACCAGGGATAATTCGCTATAATCATAACCTGTAATGTTACAAATGATAAAAGTCCTTATTGGCCCGTAGTGCATTGATGGACAGTTGTTGGCATGATCATGACCATTGATGACTACACGAATATCCTTGGCCCGTAGTGCAGGGATAATTCGTGGACGTGATACTAATGAATATTCTTGTCTCGTAGTGCAGGGATGATTCGATGATGTGGTTTATTTATTAAGATGAGTCCCAGCGATAAAATTGATGATAAACTTTTTAAATCATAGAAGATAGTAGATATCATGCTCTACTTGACTCTTCTAATGGATTTCTTGTTCCGCTGCAGTTAAACTTGATGTTTATTGTATTTTATCTATTTAACACTACTGAAGGCTAACGATAATTTATTCTGCATTATCTTAGTCATAACATTTCTTACTGGGCTAGTTGAGCTCACCCTTTTTCTTTCGTTGATCTCTTCAGGAAATGAGAACGTAGCCGGGATTAGTCGGGGAACGGAGTGATGGTCCGAGATGGTTGTTTTAGTAGTCCTCACTATTTAGTGTGATAATAAATGTAATGAGGATTGAATTTGAGTTTGGATATTGTCTATGAGACAATATTCGTGTAAAAACTCAGCTATGTTTTATTGTATTTTACACGACAGTTGTATTAATTAAGTTTGTATTTGAATTTTGTACCACGTATTTTGCAACCCAAGATGGATGATGTATACCTATTTTGGGGGCGTTACAACCAGTAACAAATAAGGTATAGACTTCGCTAGTGTTTATGATTAGCTTACTCGTGATAACCTTGTTTCTTGACAAATTCTCTCACTTAAACTACCGATTTTGACTTGTTTGGGATATCCTTTGGCGTCGCCATCCCAACTAGACTTGATTTCACTACATGACAAAATCGTGCTAGGTGACCTTCTCTTCCACAATTGAAATACGCTTTGGGTTGTTGTGTACAGTTTGAACAGATGTGTCCCTTTTGTCCACATTTGAAACATATGACCGTTGGTCGTTTTCCTTCCTTCGAAATGGGTGTTGGTACTATTCCCGATGTCTTTCTGTCATTATTGAATCTTCTCTTCTTGAAGTTGTTCTCACTTAGTTCACATTTCCTATTATCTTGGCCATGATTACCACTGAAGTGGTTACTATTTCTGGCATGATAATTTCCTCCATGATGGTTATCATTGCTCCGATGGTCGTTGCCACCGATACGATTATTATCGTGTTGTTGGTCATTGCCTTTTGGTTGGGCTGACTCATTATTGTGCTCCAATAACTGAGCCCTATTCATAACATCTGAATGCAAACAAAGTTTGTGAGAAATGAAGTATTGACGTATTTCGGGTTTCAAACCTCTTAGAAATATTTGCGTCATTCTCTCCTCATTATCAACCAAATGGGATGCAAACCGGGACAACTCGACAAACTTAGCCTCGTACTGCGACACGATCATATTGTTTTACTCTAGCTTGATGAATTCTACCTCCTTCATGTGATGAATACTTTCGGGAAAGTACTTATCGTTGAACAATTCTTGAAACTTCTCCCAAGATATTTTTAGTGCGGTAAGTTGAGTACGTTTAACAGATTTCCACTAGTAATCTACTTCTTCATGCAACATAAAGGCAGCGAATGGAATCTTTTGCTCATCTGATTATTCTAAGACATTAAATATCTTGGTGATTTTCTTTATCCACGTCTCTGCCTTAAGAGGTCCTAGCTTTCCCAAAAACTCCGGTGGTCCCTGTGACGCCCCCAAAATAGGTATACATCACCCATCTTCAGTCGTCAAATACATGGTACAAAATTCAAATACAACTTAATAATACAACTGTCGTGTAAAATACGACAAAACGTAAACTAAGAGTTTTAATACGAATATTGTCTTCTAGACAATATTCAAACTCAAATGGAGTCCTCAATACATTTATTATCATGCTATTTCATAGAATAATGAGGACTACTAATGCTATCATCTGGACCGTCACTCCGTTCCCTGACTAGTCCCGGCTACGTTCACATTTCCTGAAGAGAACAATGAAAGCAAAAGGGTGAGCTCAACTAGTCCAATAACAAATATTATGACAAAGATAATGCATAATAATTTATTGTTAGCCTTCAACAGTGTTAAACTGATAAAATATAACAAACATCAAGTTTAACTGCAGCGGAATAAGCAATCCATTAGAAGAGTCAAGTAGAGCATAAAATCTACTATCTTCTATGATTTAAAAGGTTTTTCATTACTTTTATCGCTGAGACTCAACTTAATAAATAATCCACGTCATCGAATCACCCCTGCACTACGGCCAAGGATATTCTTTAGTATCATGACCACAAATTATCCATGCACTACGGGCCAAGGATATTCGTGTATTCATCAATGGCCATGATCATGCCAACAACTGTCCATCAATGCACTACGGGCCAATGAGGACTTTTACCACATCATTTGTAACATTACGTGTGATGCCCCCAAAACAAGTATACATCACCCATCTTGGGTCGCCAGATACATGGTACAAAAATTCAAATACAACTTAATTATACAACGATGTGTAAATACGACAAAAACATAGTGAGAGTTTAAACAAGAATATTATCATCTAGACAATAGCCACACTCAATGGTGTCCTCATTACAATTAGTATCACATTATTCCGTAGAATAGTGAGGACTACTAAAGCCATTTATCCTGGACCATCACTCCATTCCCCGACTCGTCCCAGCTATATTCTCATTTCCTGAAGAGAACAATGAAAGAAAGGATGAGCTCAACTAGCCCAATAAAAAATATTATGACTAAGATAATGCATAATAAATTATCCTTAGCCTTCAACAGATTAACAACTGATAGAATACAATAGACAACAAGTTTTAGATCAATAACTGCAGCGTAAATAAGCAATCCATTAGAAGAGTCAAGTAGAGCATGATATCTACTATCTTCTATGATTTAAAATGTTTTCATCAATTTTTATCGCTGAGACTCAGCTTAATAAATAAACCACATCATCGAATCATCCCTACACTACGGGCCAATGATATTCATTAAATCATCAATGGTCATGACTATACCGAATAGTCCCTGGTCATAATCATACCAAAAACTGTCCATCAATGCACTACATGTTACTAAGGACTTTTACCACATCATTTATAACATTACAGGTCATGATTATACCGAATGATCCCTGGTCATAATCATACCAAGTCCATCTATTCACGTAAGCCAAAGATGAATTTCATCACAATATAAGCATGAGGATGATGACAATGACATAATAATTCAATAAAACAAGTTCAAGAATAAATTTTAAAGACTTATAAGTTAATTTATAATGAAATCAATTACGTCCAAATTGTCAACATGATACTGCTTTGTGGAGTAAAATTCAAGAATGCTCAGAAGAATATTTCCATGAAAAGATATTGGATAAAGCGCAAATATCCAGGATATTCTACTAATTTCATGGAGTATAGAAGCCAAAACTTTAACCAACTGAGTATAATAGAATATATGAAACTGCAAATGGATTTTCGCCCGCCATACGGGAATCCACGTAGACAGATCATTTTCACAATTTAATAAGGAATGAATACAAAGGATCATTCACCATGCATGCGGTAATCCACATAGACAGGTTATTCCAACAGAATAATAAAGAATAGAATAACAGAAGAATTCACCAAGCATGCGATAGACCGCACAGATAGGTTATTCCTAACAAAATAATAAAGAATGGAACCAGGTCATTCGTAATCCACACAGGCAGGATATTCTAACAGAATAATAAAGAATAGAACCAGGTCATGCGTAATCCGCACAGATAGGATATTCCAACAGAATAATAAAGAATGGAATAACAACAAATTCATCAGGCATACGATGGGATCAAATGCATGAAAGTTATTCCAACAAAATAATAAAGAATGGAATAATGTAAGAATTTCACCATGTATGCGGTACTTATGCATAGCAAAAGTTATTCCAACATAATAATAAAGAATGGAATAACAACCTTACGAGTATTGAAAGAAAATAACTCTTTCATGAATACGAAAGAATAATACCCCTTTACCTTAGAATAAACTGGATATTGGAATAGTGAGGTAGCGCATTTCTTCTTCTTTCTCTCTATAATTTCTCTCTATAATAATTGCTCTAAAGCTTTAGTGAATTGGTGAAAAATGAAGGAAGAATGAGCTTCTATTTATAGGAAAATATAGTTTTAATAATTGTATATTTTGGGGCTCGAAATATTACAGTATAATACCTTCCTCTTTTTTTTCATTTTTAATTTAGTCCTGCAAGTATTATAAAACTTGCACCACCTCCCCTAATAGTAAATCATGTGACTCAATAGTAAATCATGTGACTCAATAGTTCTAAACATGTGAAAAAATTAATTATAGTATATTACCTCCATCTATACCTCCATTTTTAACTTAGTCATGCACGTATTATCAATCTTGCACCAACTCCCCTAATAGTACAAGAATGTGAATCAATAGTACACACATGTGAACCAATAGTTATAATCATGTGAATTAATAGCAATTAATTGCTCATTTATCCGATTAATTACCCGACTGGTCAGTATAATTTCCAGACATCAATTAATATCGAAATAAATGTCGATTTTCACTAACACTAATAATTCCAACACAATGGAACTATCAATTTCATCTTTAATCAACACGAACTTATTCATCATTAATATTATAACTCACAATATTTAACAACCAGGACGTTCCCAGGAACGAGGGGGCTTTCGATAAGGATTTCTCCTTATCAGCCAAGCAATTAGATGACCAAACCTCTCCTTGTAAACTTCTAGACATTGTAAATATTGTAATTTAATAATATGAATAACTTTGTCGTCTCAATTATTGATTTAATAATATATAATATTATGCAGATGATACTGTGATAATAATCGAATCAATAATATGAGAGATATGATGTAGCAATTACTGTAGCAATAATTGAGTATAACTGAGTGACTTCTTACGTAAGAATCAATAATCAACACCGTATGCCACTATGTAACCATGCGCATTACTGTACTCTTACTACCGGGTAGTTCAACAGTTTTAACGGTAACACTTTCGCGGTTATTTTTATAAAATGACAATTCTGTCATTTTCTAACTACGACAATAATTCTGTTATGGGGTCCACCAATGATTGTGTCGTCGTACGGATATTCTCCGACAAAAAGAATATTCCCCGACCAATCGAATATTATATAACAACTTGCATACTTTGTAAAATTTATAAATATTACCCACAACTATAACATTATATCAAATCCACACCATAATATTAAAAAAAATATTTCAAGAAATTTAAATCTGTATTCATAAAATCTGGCATCTCACAATCTCCCCTCCTTATGAAATTTTGCCCTCGAAATTTACGTACGTACCTGGTATGCCGAAGAGGTGAGGATACCTTGAATACCTTTATCATCGAAAACATTACACGTTGCATATGTGCATGCCCGATGTCCTTCGATTGCCTTTGAATGCACATCAGTCCCTAAAATATCCATTTTAGACCTTGATACCGACCTCAAATCTCAAAATATAAAGAAAAAAAGTTTTAGGTCTACTCGTTATCTTTCCGAATCATCCTGAATCACCTCAATCGGAGTTTGTATGAAAATGTTATGCCCAATTTACTAAAGGACGTCCGGACAGATTTTGGCTTAACAGTTGACCAACGCCTAGGCACCCAAATTTGGCATTGGGCAAGTGCCTAGGTGCCCAAGGACAGATTCTAAGTGCCGAGCCTAGTGCCTAGGCAGTCGACCTTTGGCACTTAACTCCAATTTTCCAGATTTTGCAACTTTTGACACACATACTTCAAATCTTCATAACTTCTTCATCCGTTATCGGAATTAGTCCATTTTTCGAGGCTATGAAAAGCTTGTAACATGCTCTATAAAACCCCCATGATTTCATAATTTTTTTAGATTCAATAATTATTCTGAAATTTGGCTCCAAAGTATCCCAAGACTAAGTTTTTACTAACAACGATACGTGAAAAACGTTATGAACACGCGACATACTTGGCGGTAAAATGAGTCTATAGGCCATAGTTCCTACTCGATCGAGGATTTCCAATGGGCCAATTAAATCGAGAGTTGAGATAACGCCTTCTTGAACCTTCTTCTTCACATTCATCAGATTCGGGTGTGTAGTTTGAGCAACTTTAACTTTATCGATTAAAGTCGATCCTAATCGTATATTCGCTATCTTCACGCTGGTCCCTAGAGTCTTTAACTTTATCTTCATCATTTGTAAGTTATACGAAATGGGTCTTTGTGTTAACAACATCGCACTCGTAGAACGATACGATCTTCTACTCAACGCTACCACTACCACGTTCGCTTCTTCCACAATGATATTGAATGGTATAGTCGTAATCTTCAACAAATTTCTCGAGCCAACGCCTTTGGTGCATGATACGCTTCATTTTGGTTGAAGAAATATTTAAGGGTTGAAGAAATGGGTTTTGTCTTCGGGGTCAATACAAAATTGAATTCACGCCCGGGGTAGGCGTGAAGTTCTTCGAGAATACGCCGAAATTTTTTAACGATAGAAATATCATTTAAAAATCGTGGATCGTCATCCAAGACTTGGATAGTATGTCACATTGATACCTATTAACTTGCCACCGTTATTCACGGCTTCCCCTACAGAAAGTCTGGCTTCGGTGCATTCCACATAAGGAAGTCAACAACGAAAGGATCGGGGCTCTTTACTTATGGCTTGATATGACAATGATTGACTTTAGTGGTTTGGTTGCTTGAATTCGCATAACAGGTTGGTTAGGCATATGAAAGCTAACAACCTTACGAAAAGCATGATGAGTAGTTTGGACCGAAACAGGTTGTCAACATGATACTGCTTTGTGGAGAAAATTCAAGAATAATATTGTACCAAAAATATTTTGGACCGAAAATAAATCAATTTTTATCATTAATAATACCCCGGGTGAATAGTACTCAAGTGAATAGTACCCTGTGAATAGTAATTCAGGAATAGTAACCCGTGAATAGTACTCTGATATGAAAAAGTTAAAACTTATCAAGAATGCTCAGAATAATATTTTCATGAAAAGATACTGAATGAAACACAAATTTTAAGGATATTCTACTAATTTCATGGAGTATAGTAGCCAAAACTTTAACAAAATGAGTATAGAATTCAAAATCTAAAACGAAATAGTATTACTTACATACTATAGAGTATGGAAGAAAATATTATTTCAAGCGAATATTGAACAAAAATAATATCCTTACCTTGAAAAGAAGAGTATTCCAACTGGTATAGCGGGAATATTCTTGAAGAAAACTTTCACTGTTTTCTACGCTCAAAGCTTTCTAAAACTCGAAAGAAATATGCTCAATATTATAGAAGAAGAATTCTCTGATTCTAGTGTGATTTTCAATTCTAACTAAGCATCTTATTTATAGGAGAATGAAAAGGATACTATTTGGACGCACAATACACAAAGGTCACAGGCGAATTCTTCAGTTGATTTCATTGAAAAATTTGATTTTACTATGCAACACTATACAATAAAATATTCTAATAAAATAAAAATTTAAATAAAATATATTATATATATATTATATATATATTAAATATATATATATATAGCATGTGTCAAAAAAAATTCACGGGAAACACTCCCGTGATCAATTTTTTCTTCCTTCCCCATTTTGTCAACTAAGTTATATACCCATGACTAAATTCTCCCCCCTCCCACGTTTCATTTTTCTTCCACGTGGGCCCCATGTGTTCCCCTCCCACCAACATTTCACCATTACAGGTGGGTCCCATTATATATATACTGAATAACTTCCTACCGATTATTTAAAAAATGGATAAATGGGGGGGTCCATAAAATAAGCAAAATTTACATCAAATACTTCATAAAAATTCTCTCAATATTTTTTTAACAACATTTATCATCATTATTATAATTCGTAATATTTAACAACCAAGTCGTTCCCAGGAAAAAGGGGGTTTCCAATAAGGATTTCTCCCTATTGGCGCGCAATTAGGTGACTAAACCTCTCCTTGACAAAACTTCTAGACATCGTCAATATTGCAAATAATAATATTAATAACTTTGTCATCTCAATTATTGATTTAATAATATAAAATATTATGCAGATGATACTGTGACAATAATTGAATCAATAATATGAGAGATATGATGCAACAATTAATGTAACAATAATTGAGTATAACTAAGTGACTTCTCACGTAAGCATCAATAATCAATACCGTGTGCTACTATGCAATCACGCGTATTACTGTACTTTTAACACCAGTTATTTCAACAGTTAACGGTAAAACTTTCGTCGTTATTTTTATAAAAAAATATTTCTGTAGTTTTCTCATTCTGACAATAATTACATTATGGGGTCCACCAATGATTGTGTAGTCGTACGAATATTCCCTGTTAAAACGAATATTCCCCGACCAATCAAATATTATATAACAACTTGCTTACTTTTCAAAATTTATATATATTACCCACAACTTTAATATTATAACAAATCAACACAATAATTATTCAAAATGATATTTATAGAAAAATCCATCTTTATTCATAAAAGTTGGGGTCTTGAAACCTTCCCTTCTTATGAAATTTCGTCCTAAAAATTAGGGTACATACCTGGTATGGCGAATAGGTGAGGATACCTTGATTTTATTTTAGATTCTAACTCCCAGGTCATTTCCTCAATATCGTGGTTTCTCAATAAACTTTGACTTGAGGTATAACCTTGGAGCATAGAAGATGTTCCTTCTTATCCAAGATTTTAACAGGTACCTCTTCATACGTTAAATCTTCCGCTATCTCATCTGGTTCTAATTCAATAATGTGGTTCGGGTCTTTTACATATTTACGTAACATAGATATGTGAAAAATATTATGAACACGAGACATACTTGGCAGTAAGGCAAGTCTATAGGCCACAGTTCCTACTCGATCGAGGATTAAAAATGGGCCAATGAATCGAGGATTGAGCTTTCCTCTCTTTCCAAAACTCATAACTCCTTTCCATGGAGGAACACGTAACAACACATGATCTCCAATATTGAATTCCATGTCCTTTTGATAAAGATCAGCATAACTCTTTCATCGATCTTGCTAGGCTTTTATGATCTGTATAGATCTCTACTTTCTCTCCATACAAGTAATGCCTCTAAATTTTAAGTGCGAAGACAACAACTGCCAACTTTAGATCATGAGTAGGATAATTCCTCTCATATTCTTTGAGTTGTCGAGAGGCATAGGCTATGACTTTCACATATTTCATGAGAACACATCCTAAGCCTTTTCCCGAAGCATCACTATAGATGACAAATTCCTCCGAGCCAGATGGTATTGTCAGAACAGGTGCTGAAATGAGTCTCCTCTTGAGTTCTTGAAAACTCTTCTCACATTCCTCGCTCCAACCGAATTTTGTATCTTTCCAAGTCAGCTGAGTTAATGGAGTAGCGATTCAAGAAAACACTTCTACGAATCTCCGATAATAACCAGCTAAGCCGAGAAAGATACGTACTTCGGTCACTGATTTAGGTTGCTCCCAGCTTTGAATAACTCAAATCTTTGCCCGGTCAACATATATTCCATGACTTGAACATTATGTATTGATTAATAGGAAGAGTTATAGGATATAGATTAAAGTTTACATTACAGCTACTATGCATTGTTATGTGACTAATAGTTAATGTGAATGATTATATAATTCTGTAGGGCACGTGAAGTACAGATAACTGTAAGCTGTTAAATTGTTATTGGTAAACAACGATCAAGGCAAGTCTTTTTGTTCCTATTTGCTATGTGAATTTGATGATGAACTGTTTGAAATCTTTATTGCAAATAGCATGATGTGTTATATTAATGTTGAAAGTATGAAATGTTAACGTCAATTTATAACTACGTTGATTGAGTAATGAATGTTGATTGAGTAACGAACTCAATCTTTATACTTGTTATATGAACTACAACACGTATGTTATGTTAGTCCAATATTTATGAGATGTATATATGAACTAGCAACTCGGAACCTAGTTTGTTGGTTGTTTGTGGGAAACCACTCAGCGTACCATATTGAAACTGTTAGAGACTCGATGTCTACCAAGTATAGAAAGTGGATACGTATGATGAAAATGTGGAACTCGAATGAAATGTTGAGCAATGTAAACGAAGTTAGAAATTCTTAAAGGAAGAATTGTTTTATAAACAAGAGAATTCATAGAAGAATCTTGAAGAGATAAAGATAAGAAATGGGAGTTACCTAACTCCAATAGCCAAGATAACGAATAATGATGAATACACAAAATCTGGAAGATTAAAAGCATAAACAAAATCGTAAATGATGAAAAAGGAAATAAAGATGATCGTAAAACAAAATAATCACGAGTTAAGAAAAGAATTTTAAGGGAGATGATTATAGAATAAGATCACGACGTGATCTGTTAAAGTTATAAAAGAAAGATGGTTTGTAATGTTTGAATAATTATAGCTTGATGCTATGAATACTACAAAAAATCACACAAAAAATGACGCTAAAATTTTTCACATAAAATTCATTTTTCGTCACTAAAACATTTGGTGACGAGTGTTAATCGTCAGAGAGACTGTCACCGTATGAGCGTGGTATTAGGTTTATTTGACAATATTTGATGTCGTCACTAAATATTTTAACTTATGGTGACGATCTACACCATTGTCACTATAATTAATTACTTTTAGTGACGTTAATAGCGTCACTATTTGAATGAAACTTTCGTCACTCTATAATATGTTTTGTCATCAAAACTTGGTGCATTAAATGACGAAAATCGTTTTTCGTCATTAAATGATATTGTTTTAGGGACGAAAATATGTTACTCTATTTAAATCATCTAATTTTAATGACGACAATATTGTCATATTTATGATTATTCTTTCATCATGTTATTGTGTTTATTGTCACCAAAAATAAAAAAAAATAAATGACGACAGAACAATTCGTTACCTAATAATATATTTAACATAACAATTATGTCGTTGTCATTTCATATTTTAAATAATATTACAAAATAATTTGTCATCAAAGAGTTACTTTCTGGGACACATTTTTTAATGTCACTAATTGAATGCTTATGGTGACGATAAATCTCGTCACAGAAAGTTATTAATAGTGACAAAATTATTTGTTGTGACTAAATAAAAAACTAAATATAAAATTATAAATCTAGAAATAAGAAAAAAAATTACACTAAAATGATGACCAATAAATCCCAACCCTTTAAATAAAATCGTGTTATTACAACAACACTAGCAGACCTGAACAACAAACTCAACCTTACAAACAGAAGAACGCAGTTAATTAATACTCAAATACATGAACATGTGCATGAACTATTTTCACAATCAAGTGCAAAATAATGAGTCAATGACCACCATGAAGTATTTTCACGTGAACTCCAGACGCACCAAAGTTTCTGATTTCATCCTTCAACACCTCTATTTTCTGCTTTACATCAGGCCGTCCCAAGATCTCTTTATATTTCTTCTGGATTTCTAGTTGAAAGGTCTCCTTGTTCTTTGCGAATACATTCTTGGCTTTAGCTGAAATATACTATTCTTATAAAAGAACCAAGGTGAATGTCCTCACATCCATTGAATCAATAATTGTAGCCTTTATCTGTTGTGAGGTCCAATAGAGATCTGCATGTGCACCACCAAGTGGCTCTTACATTTGGTTCAAAAATCCCATTCAGATAGCATAACAAATAGAATATGCTAAAGCTAAACAAAACCTATAAAACAAGAGGGGTCTGACATTTTTAAACTACATAAATTCAATTTCATGACAGAAAAAAAGTAGAGAAGCAGCGTGAGAGAACATTATTGAATCAATGTAACTGACTTATTTACTTTCCTCCTAGCATGTGTTACCTGGCATGATATTTTTATGTCAGATTTTAAATTTGACAAGTAACTGAAGTTGGCATGAATCAACAATCAATCAATTTAATGTAAGTTGTCAAGAATAAGAAAATACATAACTAATCAGCAAAGGAAATTTCTATATACATCCCTTTTGACTCAGTCATGGAGATTATTGAGCAGAAATAGCTCTGTTTCCAACCATTACATTACAACGATCAATCTAAGATGAAACCTGCACCTGTAAGTATCAAAATTGATCAACCAGATTCAGTAATTTCATTTAAAGTAATAAGAGCAAGTGAGTTGAAATGTAGTGTTAAAAATAAGACTTATATACTTAGTTTGATTTGATGCTAAAAATAAGACTTATATACTTACAGTTGTTATTGTTACAGCAAAAAATTGTGGGGTTAGTGTTCCAATCATACCTGTTTGGCACATAGCATCAACTACCTAAAGGAAGAAAATCATTTACCTCTGTGTTAGCTACCTACCTCTTCCATAGTTTATAAGATTAAAAGACTTATATACCTGTTAGTAAATATTTTTTGTCTTTCATGGCAAACCAACAAACAAAAAATTCTACCACCTGATGAGTTAAGGCAAAACCACAAATCTGCTATTAAGCACAATCCAGAGAAGCACTAAACACACTAGCACCATTTTATTAAAATCCTTAGATATATTTATCCAGGCATTATACAAACCAGTAGTTCCGCTTCCTGAGATTCACAATAGCTTTTAAAGTCACTCTGATAGAATTGTAGTGGGAGTAGCTTCAACAGATGTTTAGAGTTTTAATAGTAAGTATCAGAACCTCAGTTTAGATGCCATTCCTAATCAAGGGAAAAAGAAACTTAAAACTAAAGAAATACTCAACACAGGTAGCAACTGTGGTCTGATTCAGAGTTCAAGCCTTACAAATAACTTGCGACAGCAGGACATGATAAACAGAAGTTTGAGTGACAGGAATCAGCCTCTCTTGAAGACGAGCTAGATTAATGATTACATTACTCAGCGTCCAGATAAGTCATCCAAATTTTCTGTAGAGAAGTATGCTGATAAACAGAAAGAGAATGAAGTAGATGAAGGTATGTGAGGTTTTTTAAAGCTGATGTTCTTTCTGCGAAACTATATGTTTTTTAATTTTGGTATAATATATTGGTAGGTGCCACAAAGAGCAAAAAGGTGAAATCCAAGAGGGAGTCTGTTCGCAGTGGATATGATACTTCAAATAAAATTAAGATTGAAGATGCACTTCATTCTGATGAGTACTGGAATTTTGAAAATGGTGAGAACCTTGGTAGGGTGGGCCTCAGACCTAGTACTGTTTACCCAACCAGGACAACCACAAAGGATTTGCAGAAACGCAGTTGACGTCATTATTCAAAAGATGAAAAGCATGAGCTGAAGGACAGGTTACTAATTTCTGCTAAGAAACAGATGGGTTTTCCAGATAGTGGGTCCTTGGAAATAAAAACATGTAATGAAAGGGAAATATATAAAAAGAAGAGAAAATGAAAGGATTGGCAGGACAGCCAGAATAATCTAGAACGTAAGTTACCTCTCAGATGGCAGGGTGTCTCGAAAGGAGGAGAATGATTATAGAGAGTACAGGATGGAAAAGAAATCTAAGGTGTCTAAGACCAAGGGTCAGGAATCCAGTATAAGTAGAGGTGATGATAGATCAAATGAAAATGGTATAGTAACTATAATCCTCTTGTCAGTTAGTAGAGATAATTCAGGTGTTAAATTTGATCAGCAGCAGCGTACACATGGAAAAGTTGCATCTCAAATTACCTTAGATGATATAGATACACTGAAAAAGAATTTAGGATTTGAACAATTTCCAATGGTAGCCACTTCAAGCTCTTCAAAGCTTTCAAATTCCCATAAAAGATCTAGCAACCAAGAAGTAAAAGGGTCACCAAAGAACACTTTCTTCATCTCCAATGAGGACTTCCAATCTAGACATGGTTTTATCAACAAGAAGGGACAGTTCATGGAAGAATTATGCTAAAATTGATGATTCTCCTGTTATGGGGGCCCCAAGAAAATCCGTGGAACGAAAGATTAATCTTGAGGGAAATCGAACTGGAATGATAAGGAAGGGAGAGGCCTCATGTGTCTTCCAGATTGAGTCTTTTGTATATCCTAGGCTATAAGACCATGATGGTAGTAGTAAAGCTCAATCTAGTGTTAAACCTCCCTCTGATTTCAAAACTGATCATTTGCTTAAGAGTGATAATGGTACCTTAACAGAACAACGTCCATGTCCCACTGATGTGCATTTTGCAAATCATTGCCATGAGGTGGAGAGGATGAACACAAAACATAATCGTAATAATGGTATGTTTCCACAGAAATCCGGAAAGGTTTCCTCTGTGCTATCAAAGGACAAAGGCAAAAGTTCTTATTATGCTCAAAAAGTAAGTATGAAGACCTCTGATCCATTAAGTGAGAAGGAGTTAATTCCAAAGAATATCCAAAGTGATGAATTACAGATCGACAACCATCAACTTGTACCGCACAATGAAGAATTAATTGATGCAAAAAAATATGTTTCTTATGGGCTTAGCATTTCTAGGAAGGATGATTAGAACGTTGGCATGAAGGGTTCTAAAAAATGGTCAGGTGACAGCCGAAGTGAGATCCAAACGAAATAAGGGAGCATGATGGTTCAAGTGCAAATTTTGGTGACCTTGCTTGACCGTTTTCTTTGACATTTTATCTAATGAGAAACCAGACCTTTTAGGAAATATCAATCCACAGTTGTACATACAAATTCTTACTAGGTAAGCGGGGAATCTCATCAGCTGGTTCCTTTTGTCCCTACAAACCAAAGACATGTGCCTATCTGCTACTGAACCTTTTCTGCTGAGTTCACTTTTGTTGGCGGTGACTTTGGTTTTTCGAGGTGTTTTGTGGCTTGTTTTTACTATTTCAACTTCTCATTAAGTTATTATAGGATGCACTTTTTATAGGTCAACTTTAGCAAAATACGCCGACTTGCTAAGACTTGTCTTTCTCATTAGGCATATAAATTACTTTCACTGAAATTGAGATTTGTTTGTTTTGAATATAAAATTACAGTTATCAGAGTTCTGACTGTTAACAAAGGTTGCGAGTTACTACTATTACTAGAAGATGGATAGATGGTGCTGTTGGCTCAGAGGTATGTAATGATAAATTTATTTATTTTTCTTTCCTAGTTAGTAATTCCTTTAGCATTAAAGCCATTTCTTTGTCGCAAATATATACATATAGCAGGTCTAATGAATCACATACTCTATATTACTTATACTTGAGTTTAAGAGTTGTTCATAACATTTGAAATTATTCTTGACTTGATCATTGAGACAAAGGCCTACCCAATCATTTTTATATCAATTTTATTATGCACACCACACCTGAGTTTTTACTAGTTATCTTTATGCCTGTAGCTTGTGTTTAAGTTGAATGGCACATTTTTGGGGTCTTTTAACTTTGCTTATCCCAGGGTGTGCCCGGCTTCTTAATTCTTATATCAGGTCTTCAGATAATAATACGTTGACTATTCTCAGTTTCTGATATGGTTTTGTAAAATTGATCTGATTTCTCCTAGTTTATATTCTCATTCATTGGGTTTCAATTAGTAGCATTTTAGGAGTCCGAATAACTTTAATATTTTGTTTACATACTTATACACAGGATCTGTTTTTCTCCTTCACCATTTGGTTATTGTATTGTTAGTCTGCGATAGGAATTGCATATGGTGTAATGTTCATGTTTATAAAGAAGAAAATGGTTTTGCAGGAATTGGTACAAGGATTTGATCAAGAAACTGCTGCTGTTTTAATCGCAAGATTGACTTCTCATAAAATGGAGATGGAGGTATTCTTATCTGTCTATTCTTGTACATAAAGGGAATTGTAATTGAGGTGGAACCCCAACCCAAAAACTTGAAGACTTGAAATCATACTGGATTCAGATTCATTTTTTTAATATTTTAAATTTTCGTGACTCTTATTCCCTCCTTGTATGGTACCTATACATCTATTTGATTGGATGTGCTTCATTTTTATGCTTCTATAGCTCTTACATCTCATTTAACTAGTTTACTATATGTCTAAGTTATCACCTTACGATTTCTGTTTATCAGGAAAATTTTGATGCCACACGGTGGTTAGATCGGAACCTTATTGGTCTTTGTTCCAAATTTGGGGACTATCAGAAAGATGATCCAAATTTGGATTTTGTTTTCATTTAGTACACCAAAAATGTTTATCTATCATCATATATGGTATTCATACCTAGCTCTTTCTTCTCATATTCAATTTTTAGCCAAAACAGTCCACTTGGGACTTTTGTCAAACATGTGGTGTGCATAGTTTTGTGTTACCAATTTCACAGCCATTCATTTACACCAAAAACCCATAAAAACATCCTTATTACTCCACAACCCAACCTATCTCCGCGTGCCTAAATTTAATACATAGCAGTTAAATAGCTTAACAAGAATCATGCATAGCAGTTAGTCTTGAAAATCTGTATTTACATACTTACATATCATTACAAATCCTCAATCAAGTAAATCATTAATTACATAGCATATATATTAGTTACTTTATACATGTTTATCTCTGAACAAACTTAGCTGGGCTTAACTCAAAAATTCAGTATGTTACAACCCCAAATTTTATAGCAATCAATTCTCACAAATTAAATATTCATGTAGTCACATAACTTTCAATTACATGTATCAATTAACACATAGCCCTAATTTCTTCACATAGCCCTAATTTCTTTTAGAGCATAAAAAGATAATAATACCTTTTGATTGCTGATTTCAGATGATAATCTCATTGGTATAATACTTGAAACTTAGCTATCTCCTTCTTCAATCTACGAATCACCGAATTCGCGACCCTTGATAGAGGGTAGGAGGAATTTTGTTATAATTGAGAGTTGATTTTCTAAGCAAAGGAGTTTGAAGGTCTGAGATTGGAATAATAGAGGAGTTTTTCTTAGTTAATACGCATGGTATCTTTGATGTAAAATCAAAGCTACTCTTCCAATTGAGAGCCACCTCCTGCTTTATACCTAATACTCGGTCTCTCATGTAATCTTAAGGTTACAGCTCCTGCTTCTCTAATTAACTGAGAAGTCTTATAATCCTTATATTCCGTTTGGTTTATTCGATTGTTATAACTTATTATTTTCCTCAATGCATTTATCGCATTATATATACTGTATTTATAAAATACCAAATACACTTCAAAAATTTAAACAAATTATTCATAAACCATTTCTGCTAATACAGAAACTATTTATCAAATAAAAATATTTTATTTAATAAATTAATTTTATTATATTAAAATAATTTATTTACCATAAACTACTCTAATATTTACAAAAATACATCAAATCTATTTTTCATTAATTTTCTCACATATTCAAGTAACAAATATAATTAGATGTATTTATCACGTCTTGTTCCCATATTTTTATTTACATAATTAATGTTATATAAAGCGATACAATAGATCAAATATTTTAATAACTTGATTTCTTTTTCATCATAAATTGCTTCTCACAATTTATTAAGTATGATAAATATTAATTATTATACTTATCATATCACCATATCACATATTATACCGCTTATGATAATATATACAATATAACAACACATACTTAAATAAAAATAAAAATTTATTCCATGAAATTCTTATTTTATTTACTCAAGAAAATGCGATTAAGCTATGGATGGTCTCTTTTGCGAAAAGATTTAGTTAAGTAATAAATCATGCAATAAAAATATATTCATATATTTATCAGACATACTCATTATACTGCACATAGTCACTTATTCTGTATCACATATTCAATACAGTATATATTAAAATAAAAAATATATTTTAGTAAACTCTTATTTTAATATATACTGAAAATTTGGACTATTACATTATCTTTTGTCAACACTATAAATGCATA
This sequence comes from Panax ginseng, assembly GCA_020205605.1. Taxonomy (NCBI): domain Eukaryota; kingdom Viridiplantae; phylum Streptophyta; class Magnoliopsida; order Apiales; family Araliaceae; genus Panax; species Panax ginseng. The sequence continues at coordinate 82,039,459 of CM035139.1, read as the reverse complement.
CATAACTAATAGAGCAGCCTTATGAATTTAAGTCTTCTGATACGCGAAATCACTACTCTCATTTTTTTCAAGAAAGCAGAACCATTCTATGATGTTGATTCACTACACATACTAATCAAATCTATGAAGTTGCTTCGTCAAAATTTTAAACCAAATAGTGATTTAGATTATCAAAATTGTACAAGATCATCTACAACAATAGCAACCATCAACAACAATGACATGAAATCATTTCAAAATCGTAGTTGTTCAATTAGAACAACTACTAATCAATTCAAATCAAAATCTATAGACATACCTAAAATGTCAAATAATTTCTGCCTTCAAATTGGGATTATTGAAAATTGATAATGGAGGTTTTTTGACTAAATGGAGGCTGCCAATGATAAAAGAAAGACCGGTGACGTCGCTTGGATACAAGTTTGTTTGGAAAATTTTTTGCCTCCATATAAAAATGTGACGTCATTGCATATTTTGTCACTAAATATAAGAATTTATGACAAACCAGTGTTGTCACTTATCCACTCATCTAATTAGTGACGCACTATTATCTCGTCATATAAAATTGGTATTTCTGACAATAAAAATTGTCATAATTTATTAATTTTTCGTCTTTACAAAATTTGCCTCCAAAATTTCTTAAATTTTTTCCCTCCAAATAAAATTTTGACGATATTACATACTTTGTCACTAAATATAAGAATTTATGACGAACTATTTTTGTCACTTATCCACTCATCTAATTAGTGACGAACTATTATCTTGTCATATAAAATTGGTATTTATGATAATACAAATTGTCACAAATTATTATTTTTTCGTCTTTCAAAAATTTCCCTCCAATATTTTTCAGAAAAATTTTGCCTCCAAATCATCACTTTTATCGCTGAGACTCAGCTTAATAAATAATCCACATCATCGATTCACCCCTGCACTACGGCCAAGGATATTCTTTAGTATCACGACCACAAATTATCCTCAATATTTTATAAAATAGTATGATAATAATTGTAATGAGGACTCCATTTGAGTTTGGATATTATCGAGAAGACAATATTCGTGTTAAAACTCTTAGTTCATGTTGTATAATTAAGTTTGTATTTATATTCTGTATCATATATTTGGCGACCCAAGATGGGTGATGTATACCTATATTGGGGGCGTCACACTTCATGTATAATGTAAGACCCCAACTTATTATAAATAAAATTTAATTTCTTCTATTCATTATCTTGAAATAATAAGGAGTTAATTTGATATAATACTTTGGTTATGGGTGAAATGTGTAAATTTAACAAATTAAGCAAGTGGTTATAAAATATTCATTGTTGTCGGGGAATATTCGTTTGGTCGTGGAATTTTCTTGTTGTCGGGGAATATTCGTTCGACGGCTCAGCCATTTGTGGGCCCCATAACGGAATAATTGTCGAATGAAGAATACGACAAGTTTAAGTTTTTATAAATAACGACGTAATTGTTACCGTTAACACTGTTGGATTACCTGGTGGTTAAAATATAGTAATACACGTGGTTGCATAATAGCACACGACATTGCACAATATTTTTGAATTATTGATTCTTACGTAAGAAGACATTACTCAATAATTGTTACAGTAATTACTGTTCAATATTTTATTTTATTGATTCAATAATTGTTGCGTTGATATTTTATATTATTGTTATTTCAATAATTGTCATTGCACAATATTTCCCATTATCATATCAATAATTCATATTATTTGAATAATATTATTAGATAACATTATTGGCAATTTCTAAGGAAGTTCTGTCTAAGGAGAGGTTTGATCACCTAATTGCGCGCTAGTAAGGCGAAATCCTTATCGGAATGCCCCATCTTTCCTGGGAACGGCCTGGTTGTCATTATTATGATTCTGTAATATTATTTATGAATAATTAATTATTGATTTATATGATAAGGAAATATTTATTTTTATATGGATATAAATGAAGGAAATATTTATTTTTATGTAGATATAAATAAAAGAATTAATGTTGAGGTATTTTATCTGTATTTTATCGGAATGGAGGTATTAAAAATCATCTGTATGTGGATTTCGGACCATTTCTGTTTGGAATTTGGAAAAACTTTCTTCTGCAAAGTTGTAGAGAATTCGGTTTCCTATAGAATGGACATAAAATTCATATTTTTCTGATAAAAAGACTATTTATTATGAATTGTTGAAGTTTCAGAAATTAAATATTTTTATTAAAATTGGGTGGGACACACTTTTGTTTTTTTAAAAAAACATGTGGGCTGAATATTTTTTTTTCCAAGTTGGCTTGCTCAGTTGGTTCAAGGTGGGTGGGCGTAGAAGATTGAAAATAATAATATTATTATTTTATTATTTTAGTCTCCTTTGGCGTTCTAGCATTTTTCTATAAATAGGGTGCTTAGTTAGAATTGTAAATCACACCAAAAACAAGTTTTCTCTCTCTCTATATTATCGGGCGTATTTTGTGAGAATTTAGATACTTTGAGAGTTGCTATTCATCGCAAGTTTTCTTCAAGCATTACATCTGATATTCAGTCAGAAATACTGTTCTTTTGAGATAAGGGATGTTATTTTCTTCGTAAATGATATTATTTTCTTTAATATCATTATGCCAAAATATTGATATGAATTTTATTATAAAATTTTTACCTTTTTGTGTCGGGGTTACTATTCACGTATACGACACTATTCACAACAAATCGACACTATTCAATTAAAAAATAAAATTTTCTTCTTTGTCCCGGATGTCTATTATGGTTACTATCTTTGATTGTATCCATATTTTGATCTTCATTCTTGAATTTTACTCCATTATAGTTTATTATGGAGTATTTTTAAACTTGATTATCTAAAGTACGAATATTTAATCTTTGTCTTTTTATCTTACTGGATTCATTCTCTAAAATGTTTTTCATCATCCTCAGTTCTTAATGGTGATACTTGATGAATATCTTTGGCCTATAGTGCAAAGATTAATGATTACCTGATGAATATCTTTGGCCCGTAGTGCAAAGATGAATAGGTGTTGAGATGAACATGACCAACTGGTGATACAAATGAATATCTTTGGCCCGTAGTGCAATGATGAATATTTCATTCAAGATGTATATTGATTGATGTTACATGGATAAAATATTGATGACGAACTTTTAAATTCATAGATGATAGTAGATTTCATTCTCTACTTAACTCTTCTAATGAATTGTTGTTTCCGCTGCAGTTGTTGATCTAAAACTTGTTGTCTATTATATTCTATCAGATTTTTCCCTGTTGAAGACTAAGGATAATTTGTTGTATATTATCTTAGTCATAATATTCTTTACTGGGCTAGTTGAGCTATCCATTTTCCTTTTTGTTCCATTTTTCTTCTCAGGAAGCGAGAACATAGCAGGAACTAGTTGGGGGTATAGAGTGATAGTCCTAGACAATTATTTTATCAGTTCTCACTATTTTTGTAAAATAGTGCATCAATAATTATAATGAGGACTTTAGTTGAGTGTGGATATTGTCTAGAAGACAATATTTGTATTTAAACTCACAGTATGTGTTGTCGTATTTTGCACGACAATTGTAATAATAAAGTTGTAGTTATTTTCTGTACCATGTATTTGGCGACTCAGAATGGGTGATGTATACCAATTTTGGGGGCGTCACAGTTGGTATCAGAGCTTAGGGATATGATCTCTGGCGGAAATAGGGGAATAGAACTAGGAGGGGAGAGACGCGTAAATCCTTCGCTAGTGTGTCCTACCTAAGCTTATTTGTTGGTCGGTCATAATATAGGGATATTATGTGATATGTTAATTTGTTTAATTAACCCTTGTTTTATGGAAGTTTTTAAGAATGGCAGCTGAGAATGTTAACAATGGAGTGTATGAGACCGTGGAACAACCTTCAATCACCAACCAGGAGAACGTGCAACAGGAAGGCAATATTCCTCCCGTAAACAACACTACCGAGTAAACGATGAATGATGGAATGTTTAGAAGCTTTTTGCAGTTCATGAAAAATTAGACGAGGGAGACTTGTGTACAAAATACGGGTGGAAATGATAACAACGCACGATTTGTCATAGCCAAGCAGTTCAAGGAGTTGGGACCACCAGATTTCTAGGGAAAGCTGGATCCGATTAAAGCGGAAATGTGGGTCAAGCAAATTACCAAGATATTCGATGTCTTGGGATGCACGGAAGAACAAAAGGTTCCATTCGCCACCTTTATGTTCTGTGGTGAGGCAGATTACTAGTGGGAATCTGTGAAGCGTACCCAGCTAGCCGCACTCAACATGTCTTGGGAAAGATTTCAGAAACTATTCAATGATAAGTACTTTCCTGAAAGTATTCATCATATGAAGGAGGTAGAGTTTATTATACTGGAACAAAACAACATGACGGTGTCCTAGTACGAGGCAAAGTTCGCAGAGTTATCCAAGTTTGCACCTCATTTGGTAGAGAATGAAGAACGTATGACGCGGATGTTTCTGAGAGGTCTAAAACCCGAGATTCGTCAATACCTTATCTCTCACAAATTTTCTATGTATTCAGATGTTGTTAACATGGCTCAATTATTAGAGCGAGATAATGAGTATGTTCAATCGAGGGACCACAACCAGGGTCATACCGGTGACAGCAGTCATCAGAGCGATGATAACCAGCGAGGAAGGAAAAATATGGACAAAAGCGGTAACCACTCGGGTGGTCATCGTGGCCATGATAATAGGAGAAGTGAGTCAAGTGGAAATTTCAAAAAGAGGAGATTTAACAATGACGGGAAGACATCGTGAAACAACACCGACCAACAACAAATTCTAGGGGAGGAGAACGACCGCCGGTCGAGATCTTCTGAATCACATGAGAGAGAGGGCACATAAGTCCAAACTGTTCACAGCCTTCCAAGGTGTATTTTAGTTGTGGAAAAGACGGTCATATAGCCCGATTTTGCCGGTAGCGAAGTCAAGTCCAGCTGGGACGGCGGCACCAAAGGCCACTACGGACAAAACAAAGTTGGTGGTTCAAGGGAGGGCATTTGTCGTGACTGGCCAAAACGCGAGAAACCCGAATGAGGTGATCACGGGTAAGCTAATCTTGAACTCTTGCGGAATTTATACCTTACTAGATACCGGTTCTACCCATTATTTTATCTCTCATGCTTATGATCAACGTTTAAACTTGACCCCGGAGAAATTGGACTTAACTTATCTGTTGAAACTCCGTTGGGTGAAACCTTCGTTTCATCTACAGTTTATAAATCTTGCTTGATCCAAGTTGGCACAATCATTACCTATTGATCTTATTTCTTTAAAGATACTTGCATTTGATGTGATTTTAAGGATTGATTGGTTAACTACTCATCATGCCAAAATTGATTGTTTTCGTAAGGTTGTTAGTTTTCATATTCCTAACCAACCTGTTATGTGAGTTCAAGCAACCAACCCACAAAAGTCAATCACTATCATATCAAGCCATAAAGCCATTCGTTTATTAAAAAACGGATGTCAAGCTTTCTTAGCCCATGTTATGGACTTGAACAAAAACACGTCAGATTTGGATAATATTTCTGTTATTAGTGAATTTCTTGAAGAACTTCCTGGTCTACCCCCAGAACGTGAAGTTGAATTATTTATTGATCTTGAACCGGGTACAAAACCCATTTCTAAAACCCCATATCGAATGGCTCCTATTGAACTTCAAGAATTAAAAGTCCAACTACAGGAATTGTTAGACATCGGTTTCATTCATCCTAGTACATCTCCTTGGGGTGCTCCTATTTTATTTGTAAAGAAGAAAGTCGGGAGTATGCGACTTTGTATTGACTACCGAGAATTAAACCATGTCACCATCAAGAATAGGTATCCACTACCTCGCATTGATGACCTGTTTGACCAGTTACAAGGAGCACAATTCTTTTCAAAGATCGATCTTCGTTCTGGATATCATCAACTGAAGATTAAAACTGAGGATATTCCAAAGACTGCCTTCAGAACTCGATACAGGCATTATGAATTCTTAGTCATGTCTTTTGGATTGACTAATGCTTCTATTGATTTTATGGATATGATGAACCGTGTATTCAAGGAATATTTGGATCAGTTTGTTGTTGTCTTTATTGATGACATCCTCATCTATTCCAAAAGTCGTGAAGATCATGAACACCATTTGAAGCTGGTACTTCAAAGACTTCGTGACAACAAGCTATATGCCAAACTGAAGAAATGTGAGTTCTGGCTTAAGGAAGTAGCATTCCTTGGGCACGTGGTGTCAAAACATGGAGTATCTGTTGACCCAGCGAAGATTGAAGCAATACAAAGTTGGGAGCAATCGAAGTCGGTGACCGAAGTGCGTAGCTTTTTGGGCTTAGCTGGTTATTATCGGAGATTCGTGGAAGGAGTTTCTTAAATCGCTACTCCATTAACTTAGCTGACTCGGAAAGATACAAAATTCTTATGGAGCGAGGAATGCGAGAAGAGTTTCCAAGAGCTCAAGAGGAGACTCATTTTAGCACATGTACTAACAATACCATCTGGTTCGGATGAATTTGTTATCTACAGCGATGCTTCAGGCAAAGGGTTAGGATGTGTTCTCATGCAACATGGGAAAGTCATAGCCTATGTCTCGCGACAACTCAAAGAATATGAGAGGAATTATCCTACTCATGATCTGGAGTTGGTAGCAGTCGTTTTTGCGTTGAAAATCTGGAGACACTACTTGTATGGGGAGAAAGTGGAGATTTATACGGATAATAAACGCCTCAAATATTTTTTCACCCAAAAGGAACTCAACATGTACAAGTGCAATGTTGTTAACACCAAGGCCTATTTTATATGACTTGCAAAGGATGGAGATAGAGGTAAAGGCTCCAAGTACCCACACAATGATATCATACATATGAGTAGAACCGACTTTAATCGATAAAGTTAAAGCTGCTCAAACTACAGACATGGAGCTGATGCGTATGAAGAAGAAAGTGCAAGAAGGTGCTATTCTGGAAGCAAGAATCGATGAAGAAGGAGTACTTAGAGTCAACTCCAGACATTTTGTTCCTAACGACTCTGACTTGAAGCATAGAATCATGATGAAGGCACACAACACACCATTTTTAATCCATCTTGGGAGTACCAAAATTTATCACGATCTTCGACACACATTTTGGTGGAGCAATATGAAGAGAGAGATCGCGGAGTTTATCTCGAGGTGTTTAACTTGTCAACGTGTAAAGGCAGAGCATCAAGTGCCAAAGGGTCCATTGCAACTACTTGAGATTCTGAAATGGAAGTGGGAACACATTACCATGGATTTCGTTACAGGCCTTCCCAAGGTTTCTCAAGGCATAGATGCGATTTGGGTTATTGTTGATAGATTAACCAAGTCTGCTCATTTCTTGGGTATACGTGAGACTTATTCTGTGACGCCCCCAAAATAGGTATACATCACCCATCTTGAGTCGCCAAATACATGGTACAAAATTCAAATACAATTTAATTATACAACAGTCGTGTAAAATACGACAAAACATATACTGTGAATTTTAATACAAATATTGTCATCTAGACAATATCCACACTTAATGGAGTCCTCATTACATTTATTATCACACTATTTAACAGAATAGTGAGGACTACTAATGCTATCATCTGGACCGTCACTCCGTTCCCTGATTAGTCCCAACTATATTCTCATTTCCTGAAGAGAACAATGAAAGCAAAGGGTGAGCTCAACTAGCCCAGTAAGAAATATTATGACTAAGATAATGCATAATAAATTATCACTAGTCTTTAACAATGTTAAAATGATAAAATACAATAGACATCAAGTTTAACTGCAGTGGAATAAGCAATCCATTAGAAGAGTTAAGTAGAGCATGATATCTACTATCTTTTGTGATTTAAAATGTTTTCATCAATTTTTATCGCTGAGACTCAGCTTAATAAATAAACCACATCATCGAATCATCCCTGCACTATGGGCCAAGGATATTCATTAAATCATCAATGGTCATGACTATGCCGAATAATCCCTGGTCATAATCATATCAAAAATTGTCCATCAATGCACTACAGGCCACTGAGGACTTTTACCACATCATTTATAACATTACAGGTCATGATTATACCGAATGATCCCTGGTCATAATCATACTGAGTCCATCTATGCACATAAGCCAAAGATGACTTTCATCACAATATAAACATGAGGATGATGACAATGACATAATAATTCAATAAAATAAGTTCAAGAATAAATTTTAAAGATTTATAAGTTAATTTATCCTGAACTTAATAACGTCCAAATTGTCAACATGATACTGCTTTGTGGAGTAAAATTCAAGAATGCTCAAAAGAATATTTCCATGAAAAGATAAGGATGAAGCATAAATATCCAGGATATTCTACTAATTTCATGGAGTATAGAAGTCAAAACTTTAACCAACTGAGTATAATAGAATATATGAAATTGTAAATGGATTTTCACCCGCCATGCGGTAATCCACGTAAACAGATCATTTCCATAATTTAATAAGAAATGAATACGAAGGATCATTCACCATGCATGTGGTAATCCACATAGACAGTTATTCAACGTAATAATAAAGAATGGAATAACGAAGAATTCACTGGGCATCGATGTAGACCGCATGCATGGAGTTATTCCCAACCGAATAATAAAGAATGGAACCAGGTCATGCGTAATCCGCACAAATAGGATATTCCAACAGAATAATAAAGAATGGAACTAGGTCATGCATAATCTGCACAGACAGGATATTCCAACAGAATAATAAAGAATGGAATAACAACGAAATTTACGGGCATGCGATAGATCCTTATGCAGACGAGTTATTCCAATGAATAATAAAGAATGGAATAACGGAAGAATTTCACCATATATGCGTGACTTAGCATGACAAAGTTATTCCAACATAATAATAAAGAATGGAATAACAACCCTTACGAGTATTAAAAGAAAATAACTCTATTCATGAATACGAAAGAATAATACCCCTTACCTTAGAAGAAACTGGATATTGGAATAGTGAGGTAGGAGACTTCTCTTCTTCTTTCTCTATAATAATTGCTCTAAAGCTTTAGTGAATTGGCGAGAAATAAAGGAAGAATGAGCTTTAATTTATAGGAAAATATAGTTTCGATAATTGCACATTTTGGGGCTTAAAAAATTACAGTACAATACCTTCAACTTTTCTTTCATTTTTAATTTAGTCCTGCAAGTATTATCAAACTTCCACCACCTCCCCTAATAGTAAATCATGTGACTCAATAGTTTTAAACATGTGAAAAAATTAATTACAGTATAGTACCTTCAACTATACCTCCATCTTTAATTTAGTCATGCAAGTATTATCAATCTTGCACCAACTCCCCTAATAGTACATGGATGTGAATCAATAGTACACAATGTGAACAAATACTTATATGCATGTCAATTAATAGCAATTAATTACTCATTTATTCGATTAATTACCCAATAACTTCTAGACATCAATTATTATCGAAATAAATTCCGATTTCCATTAACACTAATAATTCCCACACAATGGAACTATCAATTTCATCTTTAATCAACACGAACTTATTCATCATTAATATTATAACTCATAATATTTAACAACCAGGTCGTTCCCAGGAAAGAGGGGGCTTTCCGATAAGGATTTCTCCTTATTGAAGCGCAATTAGGTGACCAAACCTCTCCTTGACAGAACTTCTAGACATTGTCAATATTGCAAATAATAATATGAATAACTTTGCCGTCTCAATTATTGATTTAATAATATATCATATTATGCAGATGATACTGTAACAATAACTGAATCAATAATATGAGAGATATGATGTAGCAATAATTGAGTATAACTGAGTGACTTCTCATTTACGTACATACGAGCAAGACGTTCAAGGGAATATATAAGACCCCAACTTTTATGAATAAAGATTAATTCCTCTCGAAATATATTTTTGAATATTATGGTGTGGATATAATATAATGTTATAGCTGTGGGTAATATTTACAAATTTTTCAAAGCAAGCAAGTGGTTATATAATATTCGATTGGTCAGGGAATATTCTTTTTAACAAGGAATATTCGTACGATGACACAATCATTGATGGACCCCACAACGGAAGTATTGTCGCAGTTAGAAAATGACATATCTCTCATATTATTGACCCCACATGGCATGCCAGTATCCATAGTTTTGGATTGTGACCCAAGATTCACTTCACGATTTTGGGTTAGCTTGCAAAAAGCTATGGGCACAGATTTACGGTTCAGTTCGGCATACTATCCTCAAATGGACGGGAAATCAAAAAGGACTATTCAAACCCTTGAAGATATATTAAGACTATGTGTCCTAGATTTCAAAGAAAGTTGGGATAAGTACTTGCCATTGGTGGAAGTTTCCTACAATAACAGTTATCAGACAAGTATAGGCATGGCTCCATTCGAAGCGTTGTATGGATGCAAGTGTCGTTCTCCAGTATGTTGGGACGAGGTGGGTGAAGCAATGTTGTTGGGACCAGAATTAGTACGCATGACTACGGAAAAGATTCAAATGATTCGGCAACATATAAATACCTCACAAGATCGACAAAAGAGTTATGTTGATCTTCATCGAAAAGACGTAAAATTTAATATTGGAGATCATGTACTGTTACGTATTGTTCCATGGAAGGGAGTTACAAGATTCGGGAAGAGAGAAAAGCTCAATCCATGATTTGTTGGTCCATTTGAGATTCTTGACCGAATAGGAAATGTGGTTTATAGACTCGCATTACCTCCAAGCATTTCTCATGTTCATAACTTTTTTCACATATCTATGCTTCGTAAATATGTGAAAGATCCAAATCACATTATTGCGTTAGAACCAGACGAGATAGCCGAAGATTTAACATGCGAGGAGGTACATGTCAAGATATTGGATAGGAAAAAGCATGTTCTACGAACAAAGGCTATACCACAAGTCAAGGTGTTGTGAAGGAACCATGCTATTGAAGAAATGATCTGGGAGTTGGAATCGGAAATAAAAGCGAGGTACCCTCACCTTTTCGAAACACCAGGTACGTACGTCAATTTCGAGGATGAAATTTTATAAGGAGAGGAGGTTGTAAGATCCCAACTTAATATAAATAAAATTGAATTTCTTCTATTCATTATCTTGAAATAATAATGAGTTAATTTGATATAATACTTTGGTTCTGGGTGAAATGTGTAAATTTTACAAATTAAGCAAATGGTTATAAAATATTCATTATTGTCGGGGAATATTTGTTTGGTCGTGGAATATTCTTGTTGTCGGAGAATATTCGTATGACAGCGTAGCCATTTGTGGGCCCCATAACGGAATAACTATCGGATGAAGAAAACGACAAGTTTGAGTTTTTTTAAATAACGATGTAATTGTTACCGTTAATACTGTTTTGTTACCTGGTGGTTAAAATACAGTAATATGCATGGTTGCACAAAAGCACACGGTATTGCACAGTATTTTTGAATTATTAATTCTTACGTAAGAAGGCATTACTCAATAATTATTACAGTAATTACTGTTCAATATTTTATTTTATTGTTTCAATAATTGCTGCGTTGATATTTTATATTATTGTTATTTCAATAATTGTCATTGCACAGTATTTCCCATTATCATCTCAATAATTCATATTATTTGAATAATATTATTAGATAACATTATTGGCAATGTCTAAGGAAGTTCTGTCTAAGGAGAGGTTTGGTCACCTAATTGCGTGCCAGTAAGGAGAAATCCTTATCGAAAAGCCCCCTCATTCATGGGAACGACCTGGTTGTCATTATTGTGATTCTGTAATATTATTTGTGAATAATTAATTATTAATTTATATGATAAGGAAATATTTATTTTTATGTGGATATAAATGAAGGAAATATTTATTTTTACGTGGATATAAATAAAAGAATTAATGTTGAGGTGTTTTATCAGTATTTTGTCGGAATGGAGGTATTAAAAATCATTCGTATGTGGATTTTAGACATTTTCTGTTTGGAATTTGGCAAAACTTTCTTCTGCAAAGTTGTAGAGAATTCGATTTCCTATGAAATGGACATAAAATTCGTATTTTTCTGATAAAAAGACTATTTATTATGAATTATTGAAGTTTCAAAAATTATGTATTTTTATTAAAATTGGGTGGGAGGACCCACTTTTGTTTTATTTTAAAAACATGTGGGTTGAATATTTTTTTTCCAAGTTGGCTTGCTCAGTTGGTTCAAGGTGGGTGGGCGTAGAAGATTGAAAATAATAATATTATTATTTTATTATTTTAGTCTCTTTTGGCGTTCTAGCATTTTCCTATAAATAGGGTGCTTAGTTAGAATTGAAAATCACACCAGAAACAAGTTTTTTTTTTTTCTCTCTCTCTCTCTTTATTATCGAGTGTATGTTGTGAGTATTTAGATACTTTGAGAGTTTCTATTCAGCGCAAGTTTCCTTCAAGCATTATAACCGATATTCAGTTAGAAATATTATTCTTTTGAGGTAAGGGATGTTATTTTCTTCATAAATGATATTATTTTCTTCAATATCATTATGCCAAAATATTGATATGAATTTTATTGTGGAATTTTTACCTTTTTGTGTCGGGGTTACTATTCACGTATACAATATTATTCACGTATACAACACTATTCTCAAATACGGCACTATTCACCGAAAAATAAAATTTTCTCTTCTTTGTCCCAGATGTCTATTATGGTTACTATCTTTGATTGTATCCATTTTGATCTTTTTTCTTGAATTTTACTCCATTATAGTTTATTATGGAGTATTTTTAAACTTGAATTATCTAAAGTACGAATATCTAATCTTTGTCCTTTTATCTTACTGGATTCGTTCTCTAAAATGTTTTTCATCATCATCAGTCCTTAATGGTGATACTTGATGAATATCTTTGGCCTGTAGTGCAAAGATGAATGATTATCTGATGAATATCTTTGGCCCATAGTGCAAAGATGAACAGGTGTTGAGATGAACATGACCAACTGGTGATACAAATGAATATCTTTGGCCCGTAGTGCAAAGATGAATATTTGATTCAAGATGTATATTGATTAATGTTACATGGATAAAATATTGATGATGGACTTTTAAATTCATAGATGATAGTAGATTTCATTCTCTACTTGACTCTTCTAATGAATTGTTGTTTCCGCTGCAGTTGTTGATTTAAAACTTGTTGTCTATTATATTCTATTAGATTTTTCCCTGTTGAAGACTAAGGATAATTTATTATATATTATCTTAGTCATAATATTCTTTACTGGGCTAGTTGAGCTCACCCTTTTCCTTTTTGTCCCATTTTTCTTTTCAGGAAGTGAGAACATAACAGGAACTAGTCGGGGTATAGAGTGATGGTCCTAGACAGTTGTTTTAGCAGTCCTCACTATTTTTGTAAAATAGTGCATCAATAATTGTAATGAGAACTATATTTGAGTGTGGATATTGTCTAGAAGACAATATTTATATTTAAACTCACAGTATGTGTTGTCGTATTTTGCACGACAATTGTAATAATAAAGTTGTAGTTATTTTTTGTACTATGTATTTGGTGACTCAGAATGGGTGATGTATACCTATTTTGGGGGCGTCACATATAACTTATTATACCCAAGTATACCCTTTGATATACCCTAAAGGTCTTAAGGGACATGTCAAAGCATAAATCATCATACACAAGATAATATGATGATCTCAAATCCAAGGATCACTTGTACTACTATCACATTAGAAATTCCTATTGATGGACAAGTAGGGTTGCAAACAAACCGAATCGAACTTTGTCAAACTAAAATCGAACTCGAACATGATTGAGTAACTTGATCAAACCAACAAGTATGTATGAGTTCAGATCATTTGGTGTTGGCGAACATAATCGAGTTCATGAACAAGTCGAAGATAAGCTTGTTCGCGAACGTTCACGAGCACAAATTTTTTCACGAACACAAAACTTGTTCACGAAGACAAAGATGTTCACGTACATAAACTTGTTCACAAACATAAAATTGTTCACAAACACAAACTTAGAACTCTTAAGCAAAAAATAGTTAAATAAAATACCAAAAATATCTTCTCTAAGAGTCTAAATAGTTTAATCAAAAATTAGATCAAATATTGTAATCATCATTCTTAGAATATGATATAATCATATGAATATATAATATATATATCATATTATATTATCATTGATATATAAGTTTTATTTCACACTATATAAGACTTATTTAGGAATAAGATATAATATATATCAAATTATCATATATATATATATATATATGTATATAATATATTAAATTAGTAGTAATGAATTAGTAGGAAATATTTTTATTTATTACATAATTATTCTAGAATAAATGAATAATACTCCATTTATTTCATAAAAATAGTCTTATTTAAGATTTTTATAATGAAAAAACATGAAATTGTAAAATTTTGAGATTTAAAATAATGTGAATTTAGTTGATTTAGATTAATTCAATATCTAATAGACTAATATTGTTAGCCTTGAAAATTTGGAATGTATTAATACCAAATACTTCATCCGTTTTGAAATTTAAGTAATAAACTACTGATCAAGTATGCATTTTCAAAGTTGATAGGAAATATTTTTAATTCAAAAGGGATGTGATAATTAACTTTTGAATACAATGAATTTTGAGAATTACTTTATAATTTTTTTTCTCGTAATTATATTGTTTAAAATTAAATAAATTAACTACGATTCTAAGATCAAAGGCTTAAAAGTCAAAGCTATTTAGAAATTTGTTTCATTTTTTTAAAATATTTTTGCTTGTTCTAATTTAAATTAATAACTCATTTAAACTTCATGCAAACGGTATTACGACATATTGTTTAATTGGATTATTAAACACTACTTTTTACCTTGAATATGATTACTTAATTTCATAATTAATAAATCAAAGTTAGTCAATCACTCTTTCTCACATATACACCATAAGTTTATAACACTAAAAAATTCAAAAATTGGTAAAATCAAGTTTTTACTTTTAATTACATAATTGATAGTTGATATATGTAATATACAATAGTAATTGTACAATAATTATTACTCTATTAATGAAGTCTCGATACATTGATGACTTGATTTCTCTAATCTCTATATCGGTTTGACAATTTCAATAACTCATGTAAATGTAAGCAACTTTATTATATCATTCTTTAATTAATATCAAATTATCATTGAATGATTATTAATGACTTTATTTATGTGCTTTATGACATGGGTTATAGTTTATTAAATTATTAGGGATGTAAATTATAATAATCCAACAATCATTGTTAAAAATTTTATGAAAGTATTAAAATTATTTTAATTAAATTAGATTTTAGTGGTGAAGAAGTACACATTATTATTTATTAATTATTTAATAAAAATGTTGACTTATAATCAATTATTAAAAAAACAAAAAGATGTTTCGATAATAAAAAATTGTTACAAATTTAACAATTATTTATAAGACACACTTTAGAATTTAATATAAAATAACCAATTATTTATATTCAGAATTTTAGAAATAATTTAAACATGTAAAAAATTGAACTACTCTAACTTATCGAACCGAACCGAACTGTTTGCGAACAATGATGAATCGTGTGACACTCCCAAATTCGAGTACTTCATTCTCTCAAGATTTGGTGTTCACTTAATCAAAAAATTCATTTCTAACTACCCAATCAAAACAAAAGTGAATAATAAACCTTTCCATAAAGGATTACATAAATAAAAATCTCCCAGGTTGTCTAACCTTTAATTTAATACAATCATTCAAATGCGGAAAATAAATAAACTTCATTACAATCATTCAAACTAAAGTCTGATAATAAAATATCAACATGATTACAAGTCTTCAATCTTTGTTCATCTTTTCCTTTCCCTTACTGGTGCTAGGTACATCGACCTTCTCAACTTTAGTTGTAAGGTTTATATAAGCAAGAGTGAGCAAACAAAGCTCACTTGAAATAATAAGGAATAAACTTTACAACAATTGCCAAATAATAGACTCAATAGAACTGAAAAATATGTTCTATCAACATTCTGAAATATATAACTGAGGGTCCTAAGACCACGAACTATGTCCACAGTTATAAGTAATCTTTCAACTTAAACTTTAACGATAAATAAAGACTATAGGGACTCCACGTACTTAGGGGGATCAAATTTTCAGACAATGTATTGTGTACAAACATTTCAACCCTAAGCGTAAATTATTCCCAAATATTAGGGTTGTTCATCTCAGTATTTAGAGTACAAGTTCGCACCAAAGTAAGTTTGGTTTGGATACATTTCAAGGTAATTTGGAATTCAACGAACATCAACTAAGGATTAGTTGAATAAAATTAATAACGTTATGCTATGGAATAATCATAACTGAATCAACATTGTAAATTAAGGTCATACTTTAAGAATAATCTAATAGCATACATATTGAATAATATAACCTACCTTACTTGAACAACGTTAAGCTAAGGTTAAGATCTTATTTAGAATTGAGCATTGAGCATGCATTCTAAATAGTAATTTGAACGATAAATTTACTTAACGAAACAAGTTAAAAACAAGAATAACTTGCTCAATATAATTGAAATAGGATAAGTAGACTTGCACAATGTAATAAACAACTAGCTCAACAAAAGTGTAGAGTTAGAAAACTTGTGTAATGTAATCAAATTAGAAACAATAATTTGCTTAACGAAATAATAGATTTAGAGAACTTGCAAAATCGTAAATAAACTAACTCAACGAAAGTGTGGAGATAGAAAACTTGCCTTACTTGTAGACTAAACCGTAACAATTCAATTCATAATATCCTAGTCATATGCCATTAGAACACAATTACCCACTACTCATAATACATATCTATTTCATGTATGGTTTGATGTTTAATCACATACTCAAGTTACATCGATTAAAATAATAACAACACTCGTTAAGTGTTAATTATATGCTCATTAATAGTACTATAATGTCATAATAACAAATTTACATGTTAAATAATCATAATATTGCATTTCATTAACAACTACAGACTTTTGTGCAAGACAAAAGTCATTTAGGACTTTCTCAAAACCCAAGAATGACGCTGAAAGTAACAAAGCATCCATGGGCGTTAAGGTACGAGCCCCGCCATTTGTAATATCCGAGATTTTTTATGTAATTTAAGAATTATCAATAAACGAATTTATATGAAACTTTTGTGTGATTTTATTTATTAGATGTATATGTGTTGTACATATATGTGTTATTTCAAGATATGTGATGAGATATATTTAAATGATTGGTTTAGTTTTATTTAACTATGTAAAGTGATTAAGTAGGGAATTATTTTATTTATTACGTGAGATGGTATTAAATTATGAGCTAGATTTTGGAGCGGAATTTAGAGACGCGGACTGCGTATTCGAGTCCAGAACGTCAAAATTAGTTAGGATAAACTGTAATCACGAAAAAGTGTCATGGTTAACTTTTTGGTCAAAGCCAACCGGTTGACTTTTTCGAGGAAAAAGTCGGGGATGATTTTGACGAAATGGATAGTCCCATGACGTCCGAAATGTCGAATTAGTAAGAATCGATATTAGTATCGAAACATTTGGCTACGGAGGGTAAAATGGTCCAACTAATGTATTAAACGATTAAATTGATTATAGTATTATTTTAATAGAAAAGTGCAGCAGTCGTGGGGCCCACGTGATAACCAAATTGGGACAAGGGAGAGAGCATTAGTATTATAAGGTAATGAGGGGGGAGGGAGTTACAACTCTTTACAATCCAAGACCTTTCCTTTCTCTAACCCCCACCTCATATTAAAGTGAATTTATACAATATACTTATTACATATAATTATATTAGAGATGGAATGGCTGGAAAATCAATTGGTTATCATGTTCTTTATATACTCTCTATCCAATCTGTAACGCCCCAAAATCCGGTCTATTTTCACATCCAGATTTCGTACGTCACGATCCCATCTTCTTCCAAACATACATCATTATATACTGAAATATAACAACATACATTCTAAATTCCCAGGTTCTAAAACCTTATAACTCCTTTCATTACAAATAACGATAATTATATTATCCTTTACATCTTACACAAGTGACTTTCATCTGCCACAAAGGATACATAACAATTCATTAAACTAATCTAAAGTTCATTTAACTTATTTTATATTACAAGTCTTCGCTTGATCTTCTCGTTCATCCACATTCTGAATGGCACTTCATCTGGATACCGTCAGCTTGATCTTTACGGGATCCTTAAGTTCGTCTAACATCGTTCGCTAAAAATGTTTTTCATTTAAAGCAAGTGTGAGCATTCAATTGCTCAGCAAGTTATAACAGTTGAACAAACAACTTCAAGAATTCAAACATTCTTTTAAGACTTCAATAACCGAACAAAGGTTATG
The DNA here is from genome assembly GCA_020205605.1 of Panax ginseng. Taxonomy (NCBI): domain Eukaryota; kingdom Viridiplantae; phylum Streptophyta; class Magnoliopsida; order Apiales; family Araliaceae; genus Panax; species Panax ginseng. The sequence continues at coordinate 82,020,982 of CM035139.1, read as the reverse complement.
AAGCAGCTTGAATAATAGGAATAATATCAATTCCTATTATTTTAAAACAATATTCACTTTTATTTTAAAATACTTTCATTCTTCTACCTTTTTCATACACATTCTATCTAGCTAGAATCATTAGCACAGACTTAACAATAACGGATCATGTATGAACAAAGCATTCTCTTATTGAACAGTTAAATCATAGAATAGTTTATCTCATAGAAACACCGAAGTGTTCACATTATGGCACAAGTCCTCTTATGTTCAACCACCTTGCACAAATATCGCACATTAGCACATAGACGGAACTCAAGTTCAACATCTGAGAAGTTTAAGAAACTAGCATTCATTTGAAATATGAATGAAGTTAGGAAACTTGCCTTATGCACAGCTACAGCTTACGCTGAACTGCTTATTCCAATTCCTATGTAGCACATAAAAAAAATAACACATACACTAATTAGTCATGTATATTTGACTTATGCATTAGTTTGCTTAACTTTACTTCTTAGGGTTCGCGTTCTTGCAACCTAAGTTTACGCGACCACTTTCATTACCGTTCTACGGCTTCATGACATACAGAGATGTCTTACTTTTACGTTCATCATCTTTGATGTTTTACATCTTATCTTCTTCTTATAACTTCTCTAGGACTCAACACACACCACTTCTCTGCGAGTAGTCCATATGGTACTCTGAGTGGTTTCCCACAAACAACCAACAAACAAGTTCCCGTCTCATCTACACTGCCATCACAGTGAGTTAGATCGATTTCCAGTTTCGTATATACCTTCGCTCTCTGAAGGAATTATTTAGCCTAGCTCCTATATGTCAACCATCAAAGGTTACGATTGTACCACAACCTAAACTTATCGTAACTTATCTTAACCATTAAACTTAATGTTCGTTAAATCAATTTCTTATTCCTTACAGCTTTCTGGAAACTAAATGCCATACCTCAGGATTCATTCTTATACGAATCACCTTCGGCTTTCATTACTATTATTACCGTTCATTATGGCTTTCTCGATAATTCATGTCTTACTTACTACTTTTGTCAATGTCTAGGTCATACAACCAGGGTATACTTAAAACGTTCGTCCGATGCGAATACGATTCACAAGGATAGTTTACGTATTCAACGTTCACGTTGCTCATCTTTTAATCTCTCATTCAACCTTTACTTAAGATTTTAATCGCTTTCGATCGTTATCCATCCCATGAACCCCATGTTCATTATTCTTTCTTAATGTCAAAGTCATACCGTTCGTTGTATGCTACGACCGATCGTTTATCACAATAGCGTTGCGTTTGCAGCGTCTATACGCTTTACACTTATCTCTCACTACCATGTCATAACATTGAAATGTTATTCATTACCTTCGTTCCCCAACATCTAGGGAATCACAATCATAGCAATCCCCCACGTTTGTTTATCGCAACTACGGTCCCCAGATATCGGTTCCGTAATCCGCATTTACATTCTTTATCTTTTACTCTCATTTAATCTTTTTGTTCAACCTTCATTAAAGGTTTAAACACTTGATTAAGGGTTACAATAGTTGAACATTATGTTCTTTATCTTTCTTTATGTTTTCCCCAAGAGTTGAGTAGTTAAAAGCTCTTCTCTGGCTTTTTCCCTAAACCGGCATTGCATGGCTTTACTCTTTCTTTATCTCCTTGCTTGCCGAAGTTTGATGTGCATCCGCTCCCTAGTCCTTTCTGACACCACCTTATAAAGGCATGGGTCAGCCATGCGCCAAGCCCTAACCCTAGAAAATTCTCTAAGTGTTAAATTCAATTTGAGACGCTTACTTCCCGCTTTCATAACTTATTCGTTATAACTCGGAACGAGGTCGTTCTAAAGCCATTCTCTTCCTTATCTTACGTACTTCAATACCCCAGATAGAACTTCAGTAACGTGCCATTCAATTGGCTTGATCTTCACCCTTCATTCGTTTTACGTTTTTAACGATCTTCGTTTGTTCGTCCTTAATTCGGTCATCCGAACTCAGAATTCATTCGTTCTTGAGTCCACGACTCATGTTTTCTATGTTCTCTTACATTCTTATGAAACCCCACACGTTCAGGTTCATTTACTAACTTTCTAATTTATCGTTTGTCTTTTATGAAATTTTCGCCATAACTTCGTTATAGCTAAGTTTTAATCTGTTCTTCATGAACGTTTCTACCGTTCCTAACCAAGCAATATGCATCTAACTTATACGCGATGGTTTTAAACTTGTCCATCAATAACAAATATCCTACGATGGTTTAAATTTGTCCATCAACAACGTTCTTCGTGTTCTTCGCATGTTCTTCATGTTCTTCGTTCGTTCTTCATTTTAATCGATATTTTGGATTACGATTTCACTTTTTATTGGAATTTGATGTTATAAAACATCATTCCTTACTTATTTCACCTACTTATTCATATAATCCACTCAGATCGTTCTAATTCATTACGAATCTTATACTTCCTTAAAAAATTTATAAACTAAAATTTTAATTCTTATTTTCATTATTTCTCATGATTTCAACCATATGAAATCATTCATAACCTCATCTACTTCTTATTCTCATTAATTTATGTTTTAAACATATAGGACTTAAAGAGAAATTAAATTCGACTAGGTTTTAGGTCACCTCTCTTCTCTATTTTTCTTCCGCTAGACAAAGCCGGCGATTCGCAAGCTTTTCTATTTTACGATCACCTTCGATCCGATCAATCATGCTCATGCTCTTCCTTCTCCCTCTTCATCCGAACCCTCTCTCTTTCAAGATATAGGATTTTCAAAATCCCATTTAAATGAAAGTTAGCTTCCTATTTATAGAAAATCTAAGGCTAAGGGTATTTTAGTCATTTCACCCCCCTTAACCTCCTTACTATTCACACCTCCTTACTATTCATGACTTAAGTGTTAAGTTAACTTAGCCCTTAAGTCTACTTAGCCTTTAAGTTTCGTGGTTCCGTCTTTCGGGATTTCGTCCGACAGTTTTAAAAACTGCGAATCTCGGAATCCAAATATTTTTGGATATTTCGTCTTTCCTTTACCGATTAACTTTTACGTATTCTTCAGATTTCTGAAAAACTGAAAAACACTTTTTGGTGTTAAGCGTTTTCCTTCACATTTTCCCCTAACGTAGTGAAACGAGTGAAAAGTACATAACAATACTTTTCGTCGTTTTTATTTTGTCCGATTTCTGTACATTTCTCGAGAAAAACTTTTATCATCTTATTTAACTTTTCACGATATTTTACCATCAAATCTTTCGACGGAATGTCATTTCGACATACCAAACTCTTGGAAAGGCTTAGGTTATTCAAACCCTAACCCTTAGGTTTCGTTGGGTGAATAGTGCCTATTTCGTCTTTTTCCTTGGAAATTTTTTTTTTCCCGAATTTTTTTTTATTTTTGTCTTGAAAATTATTACTCGTTCAGTCTAGCTCGTAGCCAGAATCCTCCCGACTTATAATCATCCTAGGTTCTAGAACGATTAATAAACACATAGCACATAATATTATTAATAAAAATTCATTTTATTAATAACTAATTCTTTAAACTTAAATTCTGGACGATCCAAATTTTCGGGTCGTTACACAAGTTTTCTTCCTTTTTGTAAAAAAAAAATCCTACCGTGAGTAAAGTTGAGAGTGAGAGAGGAAAGAGCTTGAGAGGGTGGCAAATTCTGGAGTTTTGGGGAGTCTAAAAAAGCAAGTGAGGAGGATTTTTAGAAGCTAAACAAGAAGAAATTCATCAAGTAAGCAACTCATGAACCTTTATATGTTTTCAAGGGAAATAGCTAGAAAATGCCTCTTAGTTGCTAATTTATTCAAATCATGGTAATTTAGTGAGTTTGTTTGTTGTAATATGTTCATATATGTTAGTAGATGAGATCTGGACGGTAGGGATCGAATCCATGCATGCTAGAATCAAAATCATGATTTTTGTCAAAGTTGGTTAAAAAGTGTAATTTATGATTTTTGGGTTTTTCGGAGCCTTGGATTCGTGGTTTATATGACTTGATTAGCCTATGTAATAATTTTATAAAATAGTATGTAGTATAAAGTCTAATCTGGCCCAAATTTTGTTAGAATCGGAGTTATAATGAGCAAGTTATGAAAATCGTAAGCAAGCATGTTTATAACAAAATCTGCAGAAAATCTGGAATTTCCAGATTTTTTCCAAGTATAGAACCAGTGCTGGCACATTTTTCTATGCAGTTGGTTTGTGGTCTTAGCATGCTATTTTCATGAAAGTTATATTTTTGTAAAATACCTTGATATATGAAGTTTATTGTGTCCAAATACCATGGTCATATCATCTGTAGATTAGTGGGAATAAAATCGTAAAAGTGGCTGCAAGAAACAAAAATTTGATGTCTTTCTTGGGACTGTTTGAATCAGTCTGTCTCGGGGGAATTTTTGTCCACTTTTTCGTACTTTAAAAATTCTGAAAAAATTTGGAGTATTATTATATGAAGATATGAAGATATGAAGGTCCTGTAAAAATTTGAGAATATTTGGCCATACGGTTTGAGAGTTATGAATTTTACGGCTAAGGACACGGTTTGAAAAGATACCATAATAACTCTCTGTGTATAAGTCCAAAAATTACGAAATATTTACTGGAAGTACATGTATATAACAGAAGTTAACCCTGAAAATTTCAGAATTTTCGGAGCTAATCTCGATTTATGAAAAATTTAAGAATATTTGGCTATTATGGACTATTTAAAAATAGTAGATGGATTTAAAAAAAGTCTAAGAAAAATATATGTTCATTGTGGGACTATATTCTACTAAATCCCAAAAAAGAAATATTTTTGAGACTGATTTGGTATTTTTCATATAAATGATGTTATATGGATAAATGAATTTAATTATATATGTGATGTCAATTTTTGATTGAGGTTTTGGTCCGAAAAATGTCACAAATTTATGTTTCCCAGATTCTTTTATTTAACCATGTGACCTATACGTAGCAACATGTTATGTAATTAAATTGTATTTGAATACGTGTGAGTGTAATTGTCTTATTAAAATAAAAGGGAACCATTACACTTCAAAGTGGTGTTCGAGAACCAAATTGATTAATGTGACAAATGTGAATAGGTTACGTGATGGGCTAGTAGATAACAGTAATTATAGAAGACGTATCAGACAAGTTTCCTAACTTTATTCACTTTATTGTAGTGAATGTAAGTTCCCTTAACTTGTACAATTTATCATTGTGTACAAGTCTCTTATATTGCAAGTTATAACTTGTACAAACTTATATATTGTGCAAGTTCTATTGATCATTACTCAATTATTAATTCAGTTGTTTATGCCTTAAAGTTCTTAATTATTTATGAACTACTTTCAAGAATGCAATCTGGCCATTTGTTTCGGTTAGATATTATAGATGCGAAATGCTGAATTATTTGAACTATTTCAAATTCATTATAGCTATTTAAGTCTACCAATCCAAATTGCTTTGGTGCGGTCTCGTATGAAACTAAGATGAACAACCCAGATAACGGGGTAACTGATGTCGGGTATATAGTCTCATTTACGCTTATGCGTTTAAACTTTATACTTGTGCACAATGTAGGGTATGATAGGCTGATAACCTGGAGTACTTGCAGAGACTATATACAATCTATTTGATTGTTAAACCGTCTGATGGTTTTTGATGAAACAAAGTAATGTTCAGGGTATCTAACACCCCTTAGTATGCTATTGAGAATTCTAGAACTTTTATCTTGATATTTCAGTTTATCTCTTGATATTTATTTCAACTGTTGAGAAATATTCATACTAATGCTTTTACTTCTGATGTATGTTCTCAAACTACTTTATATACTTCTTTGGGCAATTTGTGCTCATTCTTGCTTAAACCTTTCAGATTAAAGTACGATATATGATTGAGGGCTCGGGCAAGGACAAGGGAAAATCTAAGATGAAATGATGATAGTTATATCTATAATAAGTATATTTCCGCATATGATGTAATGTAGCGATAGACGCTAAGTTTATGTTGTAGTTTTTTAAAGGTTATAAAGACTTGTGACTTTATTTTGAATAAGTATGTAATAGTTAATATTATTATTATTATTATTGTTATAGTTACTTAGTTAGATGATGATGTATGTTGAATCGTGAGCACCATGTCCTGTAATCGATGTTACACAGATTTGGGGGCGCCACAGGTTGGTATCAAAGCAATAGGTTATAAATCTTAGGTGGGGAACCTTAGACTATAACCTTAGGGAAGTTAGTGGAGAAAATAGGGAGATGAACTCACGTAGAGTTCTAGGGGTTGTATCAAAATATCTATTTTAAAATACTAATCGAGTTATTTTGTTTTGTTTGAAGGATGTCAGGAGAAGAGGAGGCTAGAGATATCCATATTGTGAGTGTGCAGTTGGTGACAGCTGTACTTGAGCCTATAGCTGAGGCAGCAACTGACTCAGACCCAGAGGAGTATCCTGATGAGGGAGAGGAGCCCGAGGATGACTCCGAAGAAGCACCTGAGGATACTTTGTTAGATGAGTTGATGGATAGGATTAAAGAGTTGGACGACAAGGTCCATGAGTTGAAGGAGCTGTATCAGGGGGAGAAGCAAGCTGCAGCATTGCTTGAGGCATTGGTGCACCACCTGATAATTATGAACGGGGATCTGGCTGACAAGCTGTGGGCATCAGACCAGAAGGCGGATATGCTGGAGGATGAGAAAGAAGCTCCCAGGAAGAATTAGAATATCCTATGAACATAAAAGTTGCTAATAAGGAAATGATCCCCGTTAGCCATGTCTATAGAAATTAAGTGGTAGACATCAGGGGATATAAGTTACCTGTGGATTTAATTACAATTCAATTAGGAGAATTTGATGTAATTCTAGGAATGGATTGGTTATTTAACCATGGAGCGATGATAGATTGCCAGAAGAAGTGCATAAACCTTAGGACTCCAGACCAGTCTAAGGTAGTGTTCTATGGAAGTAGGTCGCCGAGACACTCAAGTTGTCTGCCGATGATGCAAGCGAGGAAGTTACTAAGAAAGGGATGTGTAGGATATTTGGCCCATATTGTTGATACACAGAAAGTAGGGATAAAGTTGGGACAAATACTAGTAGTGAAAGAATTTTTGGATGTATTTTCGGAGGAATTTCCAGGACTTCCGCCGGATCGGGAAGTTGAATTCATTATAGATTTGGTACCGGGAACGACACCAATTTCTAAAGCCCCTTACAGAATGACACCGGTAGAAATGAAGGAGCTGATGGTACAGTTACAAGAGTTATTGGATAGGAAGTTGTAGGGTTCGGTAGAGAAACACACAGCGGAATATAAAACTTTATAAAGCAATTTTCGAAACCCAAAACAGGATCCATGCGAAACAAATTTAATTCAGTGGTTTAGAATTTATACCGATAATAGAAAACTCTGAAATCACTTCGAATCTCCAACGTAATCCGAAAGAACTACGCCTCTACGGTATCCACATGAATGCCCGTGAATCGTCGCACGATTCTCTAATAAAGGGAGCTGTGGTACTAGTCACCAAAAGGAATGGATTTTCTATTTTTCTCTACTCTCTCTCTAAGAGCGGCTAGGGTTTTTGTTTTGATTAACTTTCCAAAGACGTTGATATATCATATATATAGCAATAAATCGAAATTAATCAAAACCCTAATCTAATTAAAATAAAATCCGAATTTATATATATATATATATATATATATATCTTAATTAAGTCTTACTTAATTAATATATATACATATACAAATCATCCTTTTAATTTAAATTCGTGATTTAAATACTATTAATCATATTGATATATTTAAATCCTTACAATTTAAATTAATTCCATTTTAATAACGTTACTATGTGTGTGACCTTTATAGGTTATTATTACGTTGACAATAATTTTAAAATCATATTATAAAATTATAAAACAAGTGAGCGCGCATCTAGTAATGCATCAACGCTACCCAAGTAATAATAAGATCGATGATTCGATGCAACTTTTTCGTGACCAATGTTTCAATGTAATTTAATCCTTTTAACCTTAATATCCTAGAATAAACTCGAGTCATGGAATGTGTCATACTCTTCATAATTTAATCTAAGTTTTCTTGATCAATGAGTAGACTATATGAAACAAATCACTATTTGAGCATGGCCATGCATTTCATAGTCCTACTCAATCAAGAGGCCTATGGATATGATCCCTAATATATAGGAGGGTTAAATTCCATCTAGATCACTCATATTTCTCACACGATTCATGATGTACCCAATAATCACCTTTATAGTCCACCATATTAAAGGTGACATTTGATGATATCAAAGTACATAAATTTTCGTGTAGTAATATAGTGATTTCAGGTCAGAGGACCATTACATCATTGTCACTATGAGAATTGCTAATGACACTTCGCATAATGCTCCACATAGAATTCTCATAGTGGGTCTATCCAGTACATCGTTCTCTAACATGTACCTATGCATTGACTTAATATCTCATATATTTATGACCAATGAGATTTGGTCATCAGTCAATCCACATACTAGTCTCAATGCATCATTGTTGTCCCATCAACAATGATACTTGACTAGGGACATTTAAAAACAATGATACTAATTATAATTACATAATCTCATGTTCAAGTCACATACTTGAAACTATATAATTTGTATCACTATTCTAAGGAATTTTATTATGTTAACAATTATATTATGCAGTAAATAAAACCATAATAAAATCATTTATTTATTCAATCAAATATAATATCAAATTGTTAAGCAATTGTATCAAATAATTGGCCTCTAGGGCACAAACTCTAACAGTCTCCCACTTGCACTAGAGCCAATCACTCATGTATCTAATACCTATGAAACTAGGGTGACCTTCGTGCTTCTGTTGTGACAAAGCCTTGGTCAGTGGATCTGCAACATTATCATCAGTTGGCACTCTTCTTATATGTACATCTCCTATATCAATGATTTCACGGATGAGATGGTACCGCCTAAGTATATGCTTGGATCGTTGGTGAGATCTGGGTTCCTTAGCCTATGCAATGGCTCCATTATTATCACAGTATAGCTTAACTGGATCAACAATGGTTGGAACAACACCTAGTTCAGTGATGAACTTTTTAGTCCATACAGCCTCCTTGGCCGCACTAGAAGCAGCAATATACTCAGCCTCTGTTGTAGAATCGCTCATCGCTCTTGCTTCAACTCTTCCAAATAACAAAGACCACCATTAAGGCAAAACACAAAACCCGATGAGACTTATAGTCATCATTGTCGATCGAAACTAACATCTATGTAACCCTTTCTTCATGAAGTTCGTCTTCACCTCCATATACCAAGAATGAATCCTTAGTCCTTTTTAGGTACTTGAGGATATTCTTGACTACTGTCCAGTGACCTTCACCTGGATTTGACTGGTATCTGATCGTCATGCTCAAAGCATACGAGACATCCAGACGAGTACATATCATTGCATACATGATAGATCTAATTGTCGAAGCATAAGGGATCTTTCTCATACGCCCCTCATCATCTTGTGATTGAGGACATTGGGCCTTAGAGATCTTTACACCATGAGTCATGGGTAAGTGTCCTCTTTTTGCCTCTTGCATACTGAACCGTTTCAGCACTTTATCAATATATGTACTCTGACTTAGGCCGAGCATTTTCCTCGATCTATCTCAATAGATCTTGATACTTAAAATGTAGGCTGCATCGCCTAAATCTTTCATGGAGAAACATTTTCCTAACCATGTTTTTACAACTTTTAATGAAGGAATGTCATTCCCAATAATTAATATGTCGTCAACATATAATATCAGGAATACAATATGAATCCCACTAACCTTCTTATATACACAAGGTTCATCTTCATTTTTAATAAAGTCAAACTCTTTGACTGCTTCATCAAATCGAAGATTCCAACTCCAAGAGGCTTGCTTTAATCCATAAATGGATCGCTGCAGCTTACATACCTTTACAGCATCCTTTGGATTGACAAATCCCTCAGGTTGTGTCATGTACACATCCTCAAGGAGATTTTCGTTAAAGAAAGCAGTTTTGACATCCATCTGCCAGATTTCGTAATCGTAAAAGGCTGCAATAGCAAGTAAGATCCTGATAGATTTAACTATTGCCACTGGAGAGAAGGTTTCATCATAGTCAACACCTTGAACTTGTTTGTAACCTTTTTCTACCAGTCGACCTTTGTAGGTTTGTACATTACCATCCATGCCGGTTTTCTTCTTGAAAACCCACTTACACCGATTGGTTTTACCTTCTGTGGATCAACCAAAGTCCATACTTGGTTAGTATACATGGAGTCCATTTCAGATCTCATGGCTTCAAGCCATCTCTCAGAATCTGGTCCATTCATAGCTTCTTGGTAGGAAGCAGGCTCATCCTGATCTATGAGCATCACATCGCCGTTTTGAGTCATAAGATATCCATAATATCTCTCGGGCTCTCGGCGTGTCCTACCAGATCTATGAATTCCTTGTGTAATTTGAGCAGGTTCACTTTCCACAACATCTTGTGGTTCCTGCTCACGTTCCAACTCAAGTTCAATGATATTCTGTGGTTCTCGAATTTCTTCGATTTCTACTTTCCTCCCACTGTTTTCTTTAGAGACAAATTCTCTTTCTAGAAAAATACCAGTTTGAGCAACAAACACTTTGTTCTCAGAAGGTTTGTAGAAATAATACCCTTTTATTTCCTTTGGGTATCCCAAAAAATTACATTTGTCAGATTTGGGTCCAAGCTTGTCAGAATCCAGATGTTCTACAAATGCCTCGCAACCCCAAATCTTCATGAACGACATACTAGGACGTTTCCCAGTCCACATCTCATATGGTGTCTTCTGAACCATTTTTGTAGGAACACGGTTAAGTGTGAATGCAAATTGCCTCTAGGGCATGACCTAGAAGCTTATTGGAAGATCTGCATGACTCATCATTGATCGTACCATGTCCAACAAGGTGCGATTCCTCCTCTGAGATACACCATTCCATTGTGGTGTTCCAGGTGGAGTGAGCTGTGATATAATACCACACTCCTTTAGAAGGTCATCAAAGTCTTGGCCTAAGTATTCACCTCCTCGATCGGATTGAAGGGCTTTTATGCTTTTGCCAAATTGGTTTTGAACTTCATTCTTGAATTCCTTAAACTTTTCAAAGGATTCGGATTTGTGTCTCATTAGATACACATATCCATATCTACTGAAGTCGTCAGTAAATGTAATGAAGTAATAATACATACCTCTTGCTAATGAACTCATGGGTCCACATACATCACTATGTATAAGTTCCAATACATCGCTAGCCCGTTCACTGTGTCTAGTGAAAGGGGTTTTAGTTATCTTGCCTAATAAACAAGACTCGTAACTCTCATATGATTCAAAATCAAATGAATCCAAAACCCCATCTTTATGGAGTTTGGATATGCGTTTCTCATTTATATGGCCTAAGCGACAGTGCCAGAGATATGTCGGATTTGAATCATTTGATTTAAATCGTTTGTATTTATGTTATAGATAGGCATTTCTAAATCAAGAATATAAAGACCATTAAATAATTGTGCAACACCATAACATATATCATTTAAGTAAAACGAACAACGGTTGTTCTTTATTATAAATGAAAAACCTTTCTTGTCCAAACAAGAAATAGAAATAATGTTTTTGCTTATAACAGACACAAAATAACAATCTTCTAATTCTAAAACTAGCCCAGAGGGCAAAGATAAATGATAAGTTCCTACGGCCAGTGCAACAACTTTTGCTCCATTCCCAACACAAATGTCAACCTCTCCTTTTTCCAAAGTCCTACTCCTTCGGAGTTCCTGCACATTAACACAAATGTGAGAACCACATCCAGTATCTAATACCCATGATATAGAAGTAGACGAGTTGACTTCTATAACATATATACCTAAATCGGAAGTCATACTTCCTTTCTTTTTCTTCACTTCTTCCAAATAAGCATGACAATTCCTTTTCCAGTGTCTAGGTTTTCCACAGAAGTGACAATCACCTTCTTTAGCCACCCCACCTTTAGGTTTTAAAGCCTGTTTGGTTTTGAAATTGGGTTTGGCACCAGATTTAGATCCTATCTTCTTCTTGCCTTTCCAATTTCCGTTAGCATTCCCTCTTTGCACCATCATTATGGGAGTGGGTCCTGCCTTTTTCATGTTGTTCTCGGTAGTTCTTAACATGTGATAAGTGGGTTTTACACCTGCTTATTGATATTAATTCACGCGAACTATGCCCACCTCAAGTACATTTTAGTATGTTTTTAGTTGCATTTCATGTTATTTTGCATTGCATGTGCTGAGAATTCCTTTGATGTAAAAGTGTAGGAAATGGCATAATTTGGTGATGTAGATGGCATGAGGCTAATGGATGCATGGCGTGAGGATCTAGTGGAGAAAGGAGACCAAACATGAGAGGAATGAGCAGGAGAACAAAGCGAAGAAAGCAATGAAAAACACCGCAGAACCGTAATCGAGAGGCAAAACCGTAATGCAGATTGCGAAGCCGTATGCGGCTATCTGAGTTAATACACGCTACCATGTACCACACTACCACTAGCAGGAACTTGCAAATCAAGGCTCCAAATAAGAGAATACTTATTTAGCGGCGCCAGCGATCAAGACGTGATGATCTTCTTCACGAAATATTTATTTTAATTTTTAATTTTAAAGAATTGTAAGGGATTAAAACTATTCTGACTGGTGTCAGACGGAGGATTCATTACTTTTTACGTATTTTTTATATCGTACTAGGGTTTACACTTTGAGAGAGATTCCAACGAAGAACGAAGCCTAAACTCCATCTTTTCTAATTCTTCTTAGGATTTTCGATCATTGTGGATAACTATTCTTATTTTGCTGGATTTATATGATGATTTGAACATTATTATTGGAATATAATCAGTAATTGGGTTTGATCGTTTCTATCCCTTCTATTTCAATTGTTTGCTTATTATCCATGTTTAGCTTTGATCCCATAATGGCTTTTGGTTCAGTCATGAACTAAACTCCATTATGGGATTCTAATGGATTTTAATATGTAGTTTAATTGTGTGCTTGAATGCTGGTCTGTTTTACATATCATAAGGAATTTCTATCATGGTTGATTTGCATGCATGAATGATTGACCACCATTCGATTTAGTTACTTGTATGGAATTGAAAGATAACATGCGAGTATGGATTGTAATCATGATAGCATGCGTATACAGGGCTATTTTGTATAGCTTTGAATTTCGTGAATTAGATAAACATATACTGATTCACCGTATGAGTTAAAATAAGGGCTTGTGCTTAAATTCAATATAGTTGCAATTTCACATAGACATATAATGATTTTGGTTATATTGATGATTACATGGTGTCTATCGCATGTGGATGTTGTGTAAGTAGGTCATAATGCATTGAAAAATGGTTATGTCTATTTTAGTGCTCTTGGCTACTTTCCTGTGATATGTGAACGTTTTTGCATGATGGTACTAATTAGATGAACTATTAAGTGAAGTTAGGATCCCATTATTTCCATATTTGATTTATTATATTCTTATTCTCATTTTAGTTATTATTTGCATTTAGAATAATTCGTAATTATAATCTCTAGTTTAAGCATATAAAAATAGTGATTTATTTGATGAATAGTAGTTTAAATTAAACAACTTTCTCTATGGGATGATACTCTACTTCCTCTGTATTACTTGTTGACACATGTATGCTTGCATGAGTTAGAGCTCTTTTGTTAGAACTGAAAAAGAGGCAATAAGTTTTTGGCGCCGTTGCCCGGGAGAGGCGTTTAAATTTAAATAATTATCATCAATTTTAAGCTATATTATATGACTTACACATATCTATTCTTATCTCATTTCTATTTTTGTTTTGTTTGTGGTTTCAGGTACTTGTAGATTTTTATGCACACGCGATCATCTAATTCTGAATTAATACCAGCGCAGGATAACATTAATGGAAGAGGTTGGAAAGCAAGTGTGCGGAGAAATTTACAAGCTCAGTTGGAAAGTACTATATCTGACATGGCAGAAGAACAAAGAGAGGAGCACAAGGCTCTAAGGGATTATTCCATGCCGAATATAAATGGACTTCAGTCTAGCATAGTCAGATCGGGAATAGCAGCGAATACTTTTGAGATAAAATTGGGCACTATTTAGATGGTGCAGAATTCGGTACAGTTTGGGGGTGTTGCTACGGATGATCCAAATGAACACCTATTGAGTTTTATAGATATTTGTGATACATTCAGACACAATGATGTGTCGGAGGATGCTATCAGACTTAGGCTATTCCCTTTCTCATTGAGGGATAAGGCGAGAAGTTGGCTGCAGTCTTTGCCGTCAGGGTCAATCACTACATGGGAAGACTTAGCACATAAATTCTTAGTCAAGTTTTTCCCAATGGCTAAGACTGCAAAGATGAGGACAGTTATCTCTAAGTTTGAGCAACAACAGGGCGAGTCCTTATATGAAGCATGGGAGAGATATAAAAAGATGCTAAGGAAGTGTCCGCATCACGGTATGCCGGATTAGATGGTAATCAATACGTTTTATAATGGATTGGGATGACAATCGAGGCCTATTGTAGATGCAGCTGCAGGAGGGGCATTATGGGCAAAGAGCTATGACGAGGCCTATACCCTTATCGAGACTATGGCAGCGAATGACTTTCAGAATCCTACATTGCGGATGCCATAGCCCAAGGTTACAGGTTTGTTGGAGGTAGATGCTATTACTCAGTTGTCGGCACAAATGGTAGCTATGACAAAGAAGATAGATACAATAGCAGAGAGCAAAGTGAAAACAGTTGCCGTCAGATGTGAGATTTGTGCGGGGTCACACTCCACAGATCAGTGTGCTATCAGCTCGGAGTCGGTACAGTATGTGAGCAACTACAGGAAAGACCAAGATTAGTTTCAGAACACATACAACCCCAACAACCACAATCATCCAAACTTCAGTTGGTCAAATAACCAAGGGAATCTGCAGAATCAGTTTCAGCCAAATCAACAATTTTAGTCACAAATTGTCTCAAATTGCAGCCACACCAAAACCACCGCTGCCACGGATTTTCTCAACAACAACAACATCACACTCCAGCTGCACCTCAACAAGAAAAGAAATCAGAAATGGAGGAGATGATGTTGAAGTACATGGCAAATACGGAAGTTATGATTAAAAGAGAAGTAGTGGCTATTAAGAATTTGGAGACTCAGATGGGGCAAATGGCGAGCATGCTTAACAATAGGCCCCAAGGTTCATTGCCAAGTAATATAGAGACAAATCCAAGAAGAGACGGGAAGGATCAGTGTTAAGTGATCACCTTGAGGTCTGGGAAAAATATTGCAGGCACTGATAGTCGGGTGCCAGCACATGATTACACTGAGGAGGCCGCGTAGCCGTACGAGGCAGAGTAGTTGACTGCTGAGAAAGAAAATCTGGAAAATTCTGAGGTACAACATGAAGAGAAAAATAAAGCAGGGTCAGTTGAGAAGCCTATGAGTTCAGTACCACCAGTTCACCCTCGAGTTCCGTATCCACAGAGATTAAATAAGTAGAGGGAAGATAAGCATTTCAGCAAATTTTTGGAGGTCTTTAAAAAGCTGCAAATCAATATACCTTTCGCCGAGGCATTGGAACAAATGCCAAGATATGCAAAGTTTATGAAAGGTATATTGTCAAGGAAGAGGAGATTAGATAAATTTGACACAAGAGGCCTTGACAGGAGGAATGCGAAGCAAATGCTTCAAAGAAATTACCTCCGAAAAAAGAGTATCGTTTCCACAGAGAATTATTTAATAAAAATCACCAAGTACTAACCCGTAACCAACTCAATCTTATTTAAACGAATGAATTTCAATTTATAAGTAAACTAATTCTAATTACCACTAGTTAAATTAAGATTACGGAGATTTAAGATCACAACTTCACTTATTGCTTCATTTAAGTTAACACACTTCTCATCAATTATTCTCTATCTTGAATTGTTAATCAAGAACACTAAAGCAGATAAAACCACCTCTCGATGCATAATACCCATACTCACTTAAATCCACAGATGATAGAATTAAGCAAGACACCCTAATTATTTAATCCACTATATCTCTATGTGAATTACAATTAAAAAAGATTTAAAGCACAAGTTCTCTATAAGATTACATATGGCGTAAATGCATATCTCTATCCTAAACACGAATTATGAATTCCATCTATGCAGAAGTCACAAACACATGCTATCATGATCAGATCTAAACTTATACTTCATCTCTCGAGTTCATATAGATTATCACGGTAATTGATGGCCAATCAATTAAACAATTAAGTCCAAACCACAATAGACAATTCTCACGATAGAACATAATAATTGATAGCGAATCATGTTAAAATAAACTACACAATAAGATCCATTGTAATCTCAAACAAAGAATTAGTTCATTGAATTAAAACTAAGCATCCACACTTGAATACACATTAAAAGATAAGAATAAGATTAAAGAAAAGATTTGAATCTGTTGTCAGCAAATCTCCATCTTCCTCAAGCTCCTGTTCTTGATCTTCAATGGTCTCCAAGTTGCTTCAATCTCCAATTCTAATCTAATCTAGGGTTTCTAATCTAAGAAAGAAAGTAAAGAAATAAGTTAATAGAAATCTATCCCAAGAGGGATTTTATGGAGTCTTAGAACTAGCCTCTATCTTCTTTTATGCCTCTCATCATGTTTTTATATTTCTAATAGATACCCTAGCAAGTTAGGTAACTAAGAATTCTATTCTAGCTCAAATTGGACACCAAATAACCCAAAACAACTCTCTTCCCATCGCTTAGCGCCCAAGGCCATGGCGGCGTGTCTGGTGGTGGCCTAGGCGCCCCAGTCACGCCGCCCTCTCTCTTTTCTCTGTCACTTAACGTCCTTTGGTAAAACATGCATAACTTTTGATCTGCTTGGAGTTACGGGGCCTTCCACCTATGAAATCGAAGATATCGATGATATCTACAACTTATATTCTTTGAGTATTGACAGATTCGGACTGGATCAAGGCGAATATCGGGCTTGAAGTAGATGCTATGTAAATGGCAAACATGACAACTCTTAGCTTTGATCTTCGTTGATAAAAAGGCCATAACTCTCCCATCCGAACTCCAATTGGGATGATTCAAGAGGTTCCGGAAAGCTAAGAAGTAGAGCTTCAATAAAATCCAAGTTCCAAGCCAAGAACATGCATTCAACTTGGTGTTAAAAGTCCTTCAATATTCCCTTCTTGCATTTGCTTGCGTATTTTTGTCCAAAAGATGTCCAAATTGCTTTCCCTTGCTTCTTCATGCCCATGTCATGTCATAGCCTATAAACTACCATAAAATGTATAAATATAAGCAAATAATTCAAGTAACAGATACCAGATAAGTAAGTATAAAACCTACTTATCAACCATTCTTAGCCACAGGTAGGACTTCAATAGATGTGCAAAAAGGGGAACTCACGATGCGTGTACATGATCAAGAGGTCACCTTTAATGTCTTCAAAGCCATGAAGTTCCCAACAGATGAAGAAGAATGTTTTCAGGTTGATTCGGTGGATCGAGGCCTAAATGATGAGGTACAGAATTTGGTAAACTATGAGCCATTGAGTTGTGTAATTGGTGAAAATTCAGAGCTGAAGGTAGAGCCATTGACGAAAGCTGAAGTTATTAAATTGTGGGGTGAGGTGGACAAGCAGAAAGTCACCTCAATTCTTTCTTTGTCGTGAGACTCAGAGACAGTCAGGCTAATTGACTATAACTTAGCGCTTGATGGGAGGCAAGCCATTATTTCTATCTCTATTTTCTTTTTAATCATTCAGTTTAGGTTGCTTTGGTTAGTTCATTTTTATTTCATTTTTGATAGTTCGTCTTTTTTGCATAATTGAGTGTGTAGCATGATTTGCATTGAGAATGTTTGAAATAGCTGAGAATTTCTTTGGTCATTGATTCATGTCTTAACAGTGGGCATTAATGTCTATGTAGGTATCAGCAATTGAAGGCATCACTGATACGCAGATTGGAGTTGAACATCGCTGATCTGCGAGATATCGGATCACCGCGGCCACACAAGGAATGCAAGATAAATCAAGGCTACCGCTGTAACATGCCAATCATAGCCTAATTCATACTACGTCACCACTGCATCTGAAACACATTGAATACCATGGGACCAAGGCGTGACACCTCGGATCGAGACAGTTTAAAAGTTAAAAAAAACGTGTTAGAGGTTAGTGGGACTCTCATTTGAAATTATAACAGAAGCGCAATCACAATGTCTCTCCAAACCGCACGTCTCTTCATTTCCTCTCCATCAGTTATAAATTCAAGCCATCATTCTCTCCACCACGTGATCATCCATGATTCCTCTCCATATTCAAAGCTCAAACCCACGTTCTCATTCACTGATATAAACTAGGGTTTCAAGAAAAGGCTGTACGAAATTAGTGTGGGAAAAATCCAAGCTTCTGCTATCACTCCTTCTCAAGCAAAGTTTTATGCTCTCTATCCACTGTAAATGGGTCCTAAGCGAGCTCGCTCCATTTCATCTTCTTCATCATCTTCCTCTGGCAGTCAGGGGGAGGATATTGTCGATCACAACAATTTTTTGTGTTTAAAAGCCCAACAGGAATACTACCGGATTGTAGACAAGACATTCGTGAAAGAAAGGGGATTCAAACCGGAAGGACAAGATGGGCAATTTTGTGAAATGATTCATGAAAGAGGCTGGGGTGGACTGACTGCCACTCCCACGCCCATTCCGATGAGCATAATCCGAGAATTTTATTCCAATGCCAAGGTCACCATGAGCGGTATCTCTATGGTTCACGATTTTGAGATAGACTACAGACCCACCGCCATCAAAACCATTTTCAGACTCCCTGATACATCGCCAACAAAAAGGGGCTGCCAACTAGGTCACCGGCGTGCACATATGGAAATGACACCGAATTGGTTATTACGAGTTATGCGTGCACGACACGAAAATGGACGATAAAGCTTGCACCAATCGACCTCAAATATTCCCAGTTATACCACGAACCGATATACAAAGGCGTGGAATCTGTTCATCTGTGCTAAGCTAGTGCCTTCGTCTCATCAGCACGAGATCACAGCAGAGAAGGAAATTATTCTGTGGGGGCATAATCACCGGAAAATACATTGACGTTGGCCATCTCATCCACCAGAATATGCTGCGATATTTGCGGGGAGGCACCACTGGGAGCATACCACACACGTTAGTGGTAGCTATGCTATGTGCTCATCAGGGATGTAACTGGGGCAATGAACAAATGTAATACCCAAGCCAGGACATCACTCATGCCACCACTATGAAATTTGAGGATTGGGCAGGAGGCATACCGCACCCACGAGGAAGAGGATTTATCCTCCAGCCCACATTCCCAGAGCCATCACAGTAGCCCTCTCAAAAAGATGAGGCGGGCCCGTCGACGCAAACACATACTGCTCATGGTGATCGCCAGCTTCGAAAGTTGGAGCGAAAAGTCGATGCCATGTACGATAACTTTGGAGCGTTTGCTACGGGTCTCACGAGGGCCTTGGCCGAGGCTTTTTTACCAGCCAGGGAGACGATGTTAGAGTGGCCTCGCCCGATAAAGAAGGCGATTCACTATCCACCACCAGATTCACCACCCGAGGAGGGTGGTGCCACTGATCATTAGGGGAGTTTCTCTAACCCTTTTACCTTCATTCACTGGGATATTGAATACTTTAAGTTTGGGGGTATTGGGGTAGTAGCATAGTTTCATGTAGTATTTGCATGATTAGTTTAAATTTTGCATGTTTAGTTTATTTGTTTGTGTTTGTTTGTGTTAGAATTTTTTTTACTTTGCATGTCTCACAAAGTCTAGCTCTATGGAAATTTTTGCCTAGCCAATGATGATAGTGAATTGTGAAGGATTTGTGAATATTTTGGATAACATGAACGTAGTTATAATATTTTACACGATGAATTCATGTTGCTGTTTAAATGCTTTCGGTTTACACGGATGTGTTCACAATCACTTGTAGGTATAAGAAGTATGTGTTGCATTGCTCGATAGAAAATATAGTTTTAAAAAGAGAAATATGTGGAATATGGATGTAGACTTGCAAAAATATTGACATTCAAACTTTGGGAAAACATAGGTATGCTATGTATAAAAAAAACGAATAGCAATAACGTGACTAGTCTTATTTCGGGGCCCTGGCTACTTGAGTAAGTACGCTCGAGGGGATTGTCTCTACACCTAGCGCCCTAAGGTCTTTCATGGTCTGGGAGTCGTTGGTTGAAAGCTCTCTAAGGGGTAGCAGTGTTGCCTAATGGAATAAGGCATTGCACAGTCATGTGAAAAAAAAAGAAAATGAAAATGAAAATGAAAAGAAGAATAGCAATAAACACCGCGGGAAAGAGCGAAAATTGCCCTCGTGAGTAGCAATAAAGCAGTTAAGCCCATTATTGAACTTTAGTTTGTTTTGATGTGTTGGAATAGTCTCCATTGCATAAGTATACATGAGTCTTGATTTAGACTATAATTTTCTATTTTGAGCAGTTTAGCATGTGTATTCTTTGCTTAAATCAAGTTTTGGTGAACACAACACATCACACACACACATCATCTTTATAGCATTTATGAATTATCTGAGTGTATGATATTATGCCTATCTTTTGGTTTGAATTTGTATTCTTGAATCTGGATAATTTGCTGAGGCATTTTGGACTGAAATTATGTTAGAGTTGGAACACTGTGGGACTAGTTGCATCCTAAGTTAGTTGCATAGTAGTGTAGTTGCATTTTTATAGCTTTGTTTTAGTATGCATTGTTTGAGGGCAAGCAATAGTGCAAGTTTGGGGGTATTTGATAAGTGGGTTTTACACCTGCTTATTGAAATCAATTCACGCGAACTATGTCCATCTCAAGTACATTTTAGTATGTTTTTAATTGCATTTCATGTTATTTTGCATTGCATTTGCTGAGAACTCCTTTGATGTAAAAGTGCAGGATATGGCATAATTTGGTGATGTAGATGGAATGAGGCTAATGGATGCATGGCATGAGGATCTAGTGGAGCAAGGAGACCAAACATGAGAGGAATGAGTAGCATGACAAAGTAGTGGCAGCAGCAACACTGCAGAACCAAAATCGTGAGGAAAAACCGAATCGCAGATTGCGAAGTCAAACGGCATCGCGCCTATATCTGAGAGTTAATACATGCATCACTGCCAATGACCACACCTTAGACCAGACTTAACTTGCAACAAATACCACCCGTCGAGGAATACTAAAGAAGGGCGGTACCGGCGCCGTATGATTCTTCATCTTGAAATGTTTATTTTAATTTTTAATTTTAAAGAGTTGTAAGGGATTAAAACTATTCTGACTGGTGTCAGACGGAGGATTGATTACTTTTTACTTATTTTTCATATCGTACTAGGGTTTACACTTTGAGAGAGATTCCAACGAAGAATGAAACCTAAACTCCGTCTTTTCTAATTCTTCATGAGATTTTCGATCATTGTGGATAACTATTCTTATTTTGTTGGATTTATATGAGGATTTGAACGTTATTATTGGAATATAATCAGCAATTGGGTTTGATCATTTTTATCTCTTCTCTTTCAATTGTTTGATTATTATCCATGTTTAGCTTTGATCCCATAATTGCTTTTGGTTCAGTCATGAACTAAACTCCATTATGGGATTCTAATGGATTTTAATATGTAGTTTAATTATGTGCTTGAATCTTTGATGTTTGCTTTTACATATCATAAGGAATTTCTATCATGGTTGATTTGCATGCATGAATGATTGATCACCATTCGATTTAGTTACTTGTATGGAATTGAAAAATAACATGCGAGTATGGATTGTAATCATGATAGCATGCGTATACAGGGCTATTTTGTATAGCTTTGTATTTCGTGAATTAGATAGACATATACTGATTCACCGTATGAGTTAAAATAAGGGCTTGTGCTTAAATTCAATATAGTTGCAATTTCACATAGACATATAGTGATTTTGGTTATATTGATGATTACATGGTGTCTATCACATGTGGATGTTGTGTAAGTAGGTCATAATGCATTGAAAAATGGTTATGTCTATTTTAGTGCTCTTGGCTACTTTCTTGTGATATGTGAACGTTCTTGCATGATGGTAGTAATTAGATGAACTATTAAATGAAGTTAGGATCCCATTATTTCCATATTTGATTTATTATATTCTTATTCTCATTTTAGTTATTATTTGCATTTAGAATAATTCGTAATTATAATCTCTAGTTTAAGCATATAAAAATAGTGATTTATTTGATGAATAGTAGTTTAAATTAAACAACTTTCTCTATGGGATGATACTCTACTTCCTCTGTATTACTTGTTGACACATGTATGCTTGCATGAGTTAGAACTCTTTTGTTAGAACTGAAAAAGAGGTAATAAGTTTTTGGCGCCGTTGTTGGGGAGATGCGTTTAAATTTAAATAATTATCATCAATTTTAAGCTATATTGTATGACTTAGACATATTTATTCTTATCTCATTTCTATTTTTGTTTTGTTTGTGGTTTCAGGTACTTGTAGATTTTTATGCACACGCGATCATCTAATTCTGAATTAATACTGTAAGGTGATAACATTAATCTAAGAGGTTGGAAAGCAAGTGTGCGGAGAAATTTACAAGCTCAGTTGGAAAGTACTATATCTGACATGGTAGAAGAACAAAGAGAGGAGCACAAGGCTCTAAGGGATTATTCTATGCCGAATATAAATGGACTTTAGTCTCACATAGACAGACCGACAATAACAGCGAATACTTTTGAGATAAAACCGGGCACTATTCAGATGGTGTAGAATTCGGTACAGTTTGGGGGTGCTGCTATGGATGATTCGAATGAACACCTATTAAGTTTTATAGAGATTTTTGATACATTCAGATACAATGGTGTGTCGGAGGATGCTATCAGACTTAGGCTATTCCCTTTCTCATTGAGGGATAAGGCGAGAAGTTGGCTGTATTCTTTGCCGTCAGGGTCAATCACTACATGGGAGGACTTAGCACAGAAATTCTTAGCCAAGCTTTTACCAATGGCTAAAACTGCAAAGATGAGGACAACTATCTCTCGTTTTGAGCAACAACAGGGCGAGTCCTTATATGAGGCATGGGAGAGATATAAAGAGAAGCTAAGGAAGTGTTCGCATCACGGTATGCCGAATTGGATGGTAATCAATACATTTTATAATGGATTGCGATGGCAATCGAGGCCTATTGTAGATGCAGCTAGAGGAGGGGCATTATGGGCAAAGAGCTATGATGAGGCCTATACCCTTATCGAGACTATGGCAGCGAATGACTTTCAGAATCCTACATCGCGGATGCCACAACCCAAGATTGCAGGTTTGTTGGAGGTAGATGCTATTACTCAGTTGTCGGCACGGATGGCAGCTATGGCAAAGAAGATAGATACAATAGCAGAGAGCAAAGTGAAAACAGTTGTCGTCATATGTGAGATTTTGCGGGTCACACTCCGAGATCGAAGGTCTTTATCACTCGTAGTCGGTGACAATATGTGAGCAACTACAGAGGAAAGACCAAGGTCGGTTTGAACACATACAACCCCAACAACCGCAAATCATCCAAACTTCATTGGTCAAATAACCAAGGGAATCAAAGAGAATCGCCTAATCGAATCAACAATTTCATCCACAAACTGTCTCACCACGGCAGCATACACCAAAACCACCATTTCCGCCGGGATTTTCTCAACAACAACAACATCACACTCCAGCTGCACCTTAACAAGAAAAGAAATCAGAAATGGAGGAGATGTTGTTGAAGTACATGGCAAACACGGAAGTTATGATTAAAAGCCAAGCAGTGACTATTAAGAATTTGGAGACTCAGATGGGGCAAATGGCGAGCATGCTTAATAACAGGCCCCAAGGTTCATTGCCAAGTAATATAGAGACAAATCCAAGAAGAGACGGGAAGGAACAATGTCAAGTGATCACCTTGAGGTTTGGGAAAAATATTGCAGCATCGATAGTCGCAGCGCCACAAGCGCATGATTACCCGAGGAGGCAGCGTGCATGGTACGCGGACGAAAAGCAATTGACTCACGAGAAAGAAAATCTGGAAATTTCCGAGGTACAACATGAAGAGAAGGATAACGCAGGATCAGTTGAGAAGCCTATGAGTTCAGTACCCCCAGTTCACTCTCGAGTTTCGTATCCACAGAGATTAAATAAGCAGAGGGAAGATAAGCAATTCAGCAAATTTTTGGAGGTCTTTAAAAAGCTGCAAATTAATATACCTTTCGCCGAGGCATTGGAACAAATGCCAAGCTATGCAAAGTTTATGAAGGGTATATTGTCAAGGAAGAGTAGAATGATCTAATCGATAGAATGATCTTATCAATGATAGGTTGCTATATAAAAGATAAAACTAAGTTGCGTATTGTAAGCAACAGACCAGACAAGTATCCTACCTTTGCATTTACTTTATGCAATGGATATAAGTAAGAAAGTTTCAGAATTATATTATCATTGTGCCAGAATATTAACTCTATTGTTATCGATTATGTATTCGATCATTATTTATCAGTACAGTATTATTGTATAATTCAGATATTTATTCTGTTCGTTAATTTCTAAATATGGTTATACAAGTGTCCCCACTTGGATAATCATTGTATTTAATCACCTGTTGATATATATACCTATTGATCTCCAGTATATATACATTAATTAAAAGTTATCTAAGCTATTTGACCCAGCTAGACACAGATTTAGATATATCGTTGAACATGATAAAACTTTATTATATCCAATCAAATTGCTTTGGTTTGGATTCTCGAACAAGTATAAACACCCCGAATATGGGAAAACTTTTATGCGCCCAAGGCGAAAAAGATGAACGATAATATCGTTCTTGCATGTAGTATTGATCAATACAGGGCACATGGGATGTACACCCTCGCGCCCATAAGTTATGACGGTTTATAGATGAAGTTCTGTTTAACCTTTTCAAAAATAGAAAAAATGTTCATAGTCTTGTAGGGTTCGGTAGAGAAACGCACAGCGGAATATAAAACTTTATAAAGCAATTTTCGAAACCCAACACAGGATCCATGTGAAACAAATTTAATTCAGTGGTTTAGAATTTATACCGATAATAGAAAACTCTGAAATCGCTTCTAATCTCCAATGTAATCCGAAAGAACTACGCCTCTACGGTATCCACACGAACTCCCGTGAATTGTCACACAATTCTCTAATAAAGGGAGCTGCGGTACTAGCCACCAAAAGGAATGAATTTTCTATTTTTCTCTAGTCTCTTTCTAAGAGTGGCTAGGGTTTTTGTTTTGATTAACTTTCCAAAGACGCTGATATATCATATATATAGCAATAAATCGGAATTAATCAAAATCCTAATCTAATTAAAATAAAATCCGAATATATATATTCATATATATATATATATATATATATTATATCTTAATTAAGTCTTAATTAATATATATACATATACAAATCATCTTTTTAATTTAAATTCGTGATTTAAATACTATTAATCATATTGATATATTTAAATCCTTACAATTTAAATTAATTCCATTTTAATAACGTTCTATGTGTGTGACCCTATAGGTTATTATTACGTTGACAATAATTTTAAAATCATATTATAAAATTATAAACAGTGAGTGGCATCTAGTAATGCATCACTGCTATCCAAGTAATAATAAGATTGATGATTCGATGCAACTTTTTCGTGACCAATGTTTCAATGTAATTTAATCCTTTTAACCTTAATATCCTAGATTAAACTCGAGTCATGGAATGTGTCATATTCTTCATAATTTAATCTGAGTTTTCTTGATCAATGAGTAGACTATATGAAACAAATCACTGTTTGAGCATGGCCATGCATTTCATAGTCCTACTCAATCAAGAGGCCTATGGATATCATCCCTAATATATAGGAGGGTTAAATTCCATCTAGATCACTCATATTCCTCACACGATTCATGGTGTGCCCAATAATCACCTTTATAGTCCACCCTATTAAAGGTGACATTTGATGATATCAAAGTACATAAATTCCCGTGTAGTAATATAGTGATTTCAGGTCAGAGGACCATTACATCATTGTCACTATGAGAATTGCTAATGACACTTCGTGTGAGACCCCGAATTTTATGAAATAAAAGTATTCAATTTTTCTATTTTAGTAAATGGTTAAATTGATGAAAGGTTAAAGTTAAGGGTGATATGTGAATTTTTTTTAAGTAGACAAGTTGTCATAAAATACTCGGTTACTATTCACTCTAGTATTATTCACTCGGGTATTTGGGGCACTTTTTTTTTGTGTTGGAGTACTATTCACGAGTTACTATTCATAAGTTACTATTCACGAGTTACTATTCATGAGTTACTATTCACTAGTTACTATTCATGAGTTACTATTCATGAGTTACTATTCACGAGTTACTATTCATGAGTTACTATTCATAAGTTACTATTCACGAGTTACTATTCATGGGTTACTATTCATCCAAATTACTATTCACCCTAGTATTGTTCACTCGAGTATTTGGGAAACTTTTTGTGTCGGAGTTACTATTCACGGGTTACTATTCACCCAAATTACTATTCACCCGAATATTATTCACTCGGGAATTTGGGATATTTTTCGTGTCGGGGTACTATTCACGGGGTACTATTCCTGAAGTACTATTCACGGGGTACTATTCACCCGAGAAATATATTTCTTTTCGATCCAAATCATTTTTGAGTACAATATTATTCCATGAAGAGATGTACTAATTTTTCAGACCGTTGGTTGAAATTATAACAGAAAAGCTTTTTATATAAAACATAATACTTTTATAAAGTTATTCTATAAATAGAATATATTATATTCTATTATGCATAGTATTTTGCATAGTAAAATCTTTTTATATAAAACAAAATACTTTATTAAAGTTATTCTATAAATAGAATATATTATATTTTATTATGCATAGTGTTGCATAGTGTTTTGCATAGTAAAATCTTTTTATATAAAATAAATACTTTTATAAAGTTATTTGTTTTATTAGGCAATAATTAGAATATATTATATTTTATTTAAAAAATTTTGCTTTAATTATGAACCTTCCGATTAAAGTAAATTAATCTGGACCGTTCATGAGTTAGTTACTATGCATTTTATTCTTCTATAAGTAGAAGCTCATTCCTTCATTATTTCTTATGAATTCATTGAAACTCTAGAGAGAGAAACTATAGAGAGAGTTCTTCTTATATAATCTTGAGCGTATTTCTTTAGAGTTTAAGAAAGCTTTGAGCATAGTGCAAGTTTTCTTAGAGTATATCCTCGCCCCACCAGTCGGGGTACTTTTCTTTTAAGGTAAAGGGATATTATTATAGTAAGGGATATTATTTGTTGTACCTGTAAGGGGTGTTATTCTTTCTTATTCATGAAGAGAACTTCTGTTATTCCATTCTTTATTATTCTGTTGGAATAACCTGTATACGCGGCATACCCTATACATAACCTGTATAAGTGGCATACCCTATACTTGGTGAAATCCTTATATTATTCCGTCTTTATCATTCTCATGGAATAACTCATGATACGCCAGATACCCTATACATAACCTGTATAAGTGGCATACCCTATACTTGGTGAAGTCTGTTGTTATTCAATTCTTTATCATTCTGTTGGAATAACCTGTATACGCGACATACCCTATACTTGGTGAAATCCTTATATTATTCCGTCTTTATCATTCTATTGGAATAACCTGTATACGCGGCATACCCTATACATAACCTGTATAAGTGGCATACCCTATACATGGTGAAGTTTGTTGTTATTTTATTCTTTATTATTCTCATTGAATAACTCAGATAATGAGATTACCAGATACACCGTGATTTCATTGTTATTCCATTCTTTATTATTCTGTTGGAATAACCTGTATACGCGGATTACCGTATACCTGGTGATTTCTGTTGTTATTCCATTCTTTATTATTCTGTTGAATATCCCGCTTAAGTCAAGATTACGCCCGACTTGGTTTCATTATTTATTATTATGTTGGAATAACTCGCCTATGCTGGCATCTTTTATATACATGATGAAATTCTTTTATTATTCCATTCTTTATTATTATGTTGGAATAACCTGTCTATGCAAAGTACTACATACATGGTGAAATTCTTTTATTATTTCATTCTTTATTATACTGTTGGTTATTGGTTTTACAGTTATATGTCTTCGGCCTGTAGTGCAAAGATGATATATTGTTGAATATCTTTGGCATGTAGTGCAAAGATGATCTGTTGTTTGTTAGCTTTAACCCGTAGTGCGAAGATGGACAGGTGTATGACATGATCATGACCACTAGTGATACTAACGAATATCCTTGGCCAGTAGTGCATGGATAATTCAATGATGTGATTAAGGCGATGATCATGACCATTAGTTAACAGCTGAATGTCTTTGGCCAGTAGTGCAATCGACGCATACAATTGATTGGTATGATCATGGCCATTGGTTTTATAGTTAAATATCTTTGGCCCATAGTGCAAAGATAGACAACTAATTGGTATGATCATTGTTATTACATTTGAATATCTTCAGCCTTTGGGGTAAGGATATTGAGTAAACATTCTATTAATCCTTTGTGGCAAGGAGAAACTGTTGATTTACATGATTATAAATATGAATTATGAAATTAATTAAAATCTTTAGTGGTTCAGGTGAAGACAGGTGATGAAAGTTCTCTTTGTCTTGGGTACAACGAAGAACTGTTGATGAGTATTACAGGAATGAAATATCAACGATGGACTTTTAATCTAGAGGAGATAGTAGACATTATGTACTACTTGACTCTTCTAATGGATTGTTGATTCCGCTGCAATTATGGTTGAAAAGTTTTATTATCTACCATATGTTCTAAATCTCTGATTTATTATTGACAAAAGCTATTGATAATTTAATTATCTTTAGTTATGATATTCTTTACTGAGCTAGTTGTGCTCACCCTTTTGCTTCACAATTCCTTTCAGGTAATAAGAGTGTAGCTGGGTCGAGCGGGGATAACAGGGAAATAGTGTGATGGTCTGAGACTGTCGAAGTTTCTCAACACATTATAAAATGGCATGACATGCAATATATAATTGCATTGAGGATCTAAGATGTGCGTGTCGTATTTTATACGTCACTTAATAATTGATTTTGGCAAACAACAATAGGGTGATGAGAACCCTACTTTGAAAGCGTCAAAAGTGCACCTCATTAGAATGAATATGATAGTAATCTTCTCGTTCTTCTTTGGGGTCTTGAAATATTTGTTGCTATATTTTATATGGCATTGTAATAATTTGAGTTGGAATACGGTCTATGAGACAATATTGTACTAAAACTCACAGTTAACTGTTGTCGTACTCTGCACGACAGTTCAACAGTTGTATAAATGAAGTTTGTATTTGATTTTTATAGTGTGATATCTGGCGACTCAAAATGGGTCGTGTGGACCTATTTTGGGGGCGTCACACTTCGCATAATGCTCCACATAGAATTCTCATGGTTGGTCTGTCCAATACATCGTTCTCTAACATGTACCTATGCATTAACTTAATATCTCATATATTTATGACCAATGATATTTGGTCATTAGTCAATCCACATACTAGTCTCAATGCATCATTGTTGTCCCATCAACAATGATACTTGACTAGGGACATTTAAGAACAATGATACTAGTTGTAATTATATAATCTCATGTTCAAGTCACATACTTGAAACTATATAATTTGTATCATTGTTTTAAGGAATTTTATTATGTTAACAATTATATTACGCAGTAAATAAAACCATTATAAAATCATTTATTTATTCAATCAAATATAATATCAAAATGTTAAGCAATTATATTAAATAATTAGCCTCTAGGGCACACACTCTAACAGAAGTATATTCAACCGAGTGTGTCTCCTTGGGGAGCACCGGTTTTATTTATGAAAAAGAAGGATGGATCGATGAGACTATGTATCGACTATCGAGAGTTGAACAAGGTGACGATTAAGAACAAGTACCCGTTACCTAGGATAGATGATTTGTTTGATCAGTTGAAGGGAGCGAAATATTTCTCCAAGATCGACTTGAGGACGGGATATCACCAGTTAAAGGTGAGGAAGGAGGATGTACCTAAGACAACGTTTAGGACTCATTACGGTCACTACGAGTTCCTGGTGATGTCGTTCGGGTTAACAAATGCGCCAGCAGCGTTTATAGACATGATGAATCGGGTATTCAAGAAATACGTAGATAAATTCATAGTTGTGTTCATAGATGATATCCCGATCTATTCCAAGACTCAGGAAGATTATGCTGAACACTTAAGGTTAGTGTTGGAGGCGTTGAGGAAGGATATATTATACGCAAAATTCTCGAAGTGTGAATTATGGTTGGAGAAAGTTCAAATTTTGGGTCACGTGATTGATAAGAACGGAATTTCTGTGGATCCAGCAAAGGTAGAAGCGGTACAAATTTGGGAACAACCAAAGACATCGACTGAAGTAAGAAATTTCTTAGGACTGGAAGGCTATTACAGACGATTCATTCAAGATTTTTCAAAGATAGCGAGAAATTTGACGAATTTAACGAGGAAGTTGGTAAAATTTATCTGGACAGAGAAGTGTGAAGAGAGTTTTAAGGAACTCAAGAAAAGACTGAGTGAAGCACCAGTGTTATCTTTACCTGACGATACAAGTGACTTCGTGATTTTCAGTGATGCGTCACACAAAGGACTTGGCGGTGTGCTTATGCAATATGGTAAAGTTATTGCGTACGCATCGCATCAATTGAAGGATTACGAGAAGGGATATCCTACCCATGACCTGGAATTGGCGGCGATAGTATTTTCCCTAAAGATATTGAGGCACTATTTATACAGTGTAAGGTGTGAAATATACACGGACCATAAAAGTCTGAAGTATATCTTCACGTAGAAGGAGTTGAATATGAGACAGAGAAGATGGTTGAAACTTATAAAGGATTACTATTGCGACATCTTGTATCATTCGGGGAAAGCTAACGTGGTAGCAGATGCGCTAAGCAGAAAGGGCAGTGGTAGATTGGCAATGGTAATAGCTCAAGAGGAGTTAATTAAGGAGAGTGCTAGATTGGAACTCGAGATAAAAAGTCCGAGGGAGCCAGAGGGGAAATTGTTCGCAATGGGGGCTCATCCGACTCTATTGGACAAAATCAAGGAAGCACAAGGTAGCGATGAGGAATGTGTGAAGGTGAGGAAAAGAATTTCAGATGGAGAAGAGCTTAAATTCAGTATGGGGGTGATGGACTATTAAGATTTGAGAAGAGAATTTGGGTGTCAGCGGTGTCTGAATTAAAGGAAGAAATCTTGCAGGAAGCTCATAGCTCAAGTTACTCAATCCACCCGGGAAGCATAAAGATGTATCAGGATCTCCGCCAACATTATTGGTGGCCCAATATGAAAAGAGAAGTCGCAGAGTGCGTTAGCAAGTGTTTAACATGCCCGCGAGTTAAGGCAGAACATCAGAAACTGAGCGGGTTACTTCAACCTTTAGAAATTCTAGAATGGAAGTGGGAGCATATCACGATGTTCTTCGTGGTAGGACTTCCAACTATGCAGAAGGGTTACGATGCAGTATGGGTGATCGTTG
Organism: Panax ginseng; assembly: GCA_020205605.1. Classification (NCBI taxonomy): domain Eukaryota; kingdom Viridiplantae; phylum Streptophyta; class Magnoliopsida; order Apiales; family Araliaceae; genus Panax; species Panax ginseng. Next base: position 81,989,215 of record CM035139.1, on the reverse strand, counting down.
ATCGATTGACCAAGTCAGCGCATTTCTTGCCAATCAAGATCAGATATACCTTGGATCAGTTAGAAAAGTTTACATCAAAGAGATTGTTTCCAGGCACGGGGTACCGGTATCAATTGTGTCAGATCGCGATTCGAGGTTCACAGCAAATTTCTGGAGAAGTTTTCAAGAATGCATGGGAACGCAACTGAGGTTGAGCATGACATATCATCCTCAAACAAATGGGCAGAGTGAGAGAACTATTCAAATGTTAGAGGACATGCTGAGAGCATGTGTTATGGATTTCAAAGTGAGCTAGGATAACTACCTACCGTTGGTGGAATTTGCGTACAACAACAGTTATCACGCGAGCATCGGTATGCCACCTTATGAAGCTTTATATGGAAGGAAATGCAGAACGCCATTGTGCTGGGATGAAGTGGGAGAACGACAATTACTAGGGCCAGAATTGGTGCAACAAATTGCAGATGTGATCAAAACAATACGAGCGAGGCTAGTGACGGCTCAGGATCAACAGAAGAAGTAGGTAGATCAACATTGGCAATAACGAGATTTCGACGTCGACACTTATGTGTTTTTGAAAGTGTCGCCTTGGAAAGGGAAAATGAGATTTGGGAAGAAGGAAAAACTTAGTCCCAGATTCATAGGACCCTTCGAAGTGTTGAGGCGAGTGGGTGAGGTAGCTTATGAAATAGCTTTACCTCCGAAGTTAGAACATATAAACAACGTGTTCCATGTTTTAGTCTTACGACCCTATAAGCAGGATTACAAGCATGTCATAGAGTATGAACCTATTCAGTTTGAAAAGGACTTAACCTATGAAGAGGTCCCATTGCAGATAATCGATAAAAAAGAACAAGTGTTAAGAAATAAGATTATACCTTCTGTTAAGGTAGTATGGAGGAACCACAATGCCGATGAGGCTACGTGGGAACTCGAGGAGAAAATGATGAAAAATTACCCTAATCTTTTTGTTTGATGTGTAATGATTCCAGGGACGGAATCCTTATAAGGGAGGGTGAATGTAATATCTAAGATTTTCTATGTAATTTAAGAATTATCAATAAACGAATTTATATGAAACTTTTGGGTGATTTCATGTATTAGATGTATATGTGTTGTACATATATGTGTTATTTCAAGATATGTGATGAGATATATTTAAATAGTTGGTTTAGTTTTATTTAACTATGTAGAGTGATTAAGTAAGGAATTATTTTATTTATTACGTGGGATGGTATTAAATTATGAGCTGGAGTTTGGAGCGGAATTTAGAGATGTGGACTGCATATTCGAGTCTGGAACGTCGAAATTAGTCAGGATAGACTGTAATCACGAAAAAGTGTCACGATTGACTTTTTTGAAGAAAAAGTCAACCACGAATTTCAGGAATGATTTTGACGAAACGGATAGTCCCATGACGTCCGAAACATCGAATTAGTAAGAATCGATATTAGTATCGAAACGTTTGGCTACAGAGGGTAAAATGGTCAAAATAATGTATTAAACGATTAAATTGATTATAGTATTATTTTAATAGAAAAGTGCAGCAGTCGTGGGGCCCACGTGATAACCAAATTGGGACAAGGGAGGGAGCATTAATATTATAAGGTAATGAGGGGGAGGAGTTACAACTCTTTTACAATCCAAGACCTTTCCTTTCTAACCCCCACCTTTCATATTAAAGTGAATTTATACAATATACTTATTACATATAATTATATTGGAGATGGAATGGCTGGAAAATCAATTGGTTATCATGTTCTTCATATACTCTCTATCCAAGTTTTCTTCCTTTTTGTAAAAAAAAATCCTACCGTGAGTAAAGTTGAGAGTGAGAGAGGAAAGAGCTTGAGAGGGTGGCGAATTTTGGAGTTTTGGGGAGTCTAAAAAAGCAAGTGAGGAGGATTTTCAGAAGCTAAAGAAGAAGAAATTCATCAAGTAAGCAACTCATGAACCTTTATATGTTTTCAAGGGAAATAGCTAGAAAATGCCTCTTAGTTGCTAATTTATTCAAATCATGGTAATTTGGTGAGTTTGTTTGTTGTAATATGTTCATATATGTTAGTAGATGAGATCTAGATGGTAGGAATCGAATCCATGCATGCTAGAATCAAAATCATGATTTTTGTCAAAGTTGGTTAAAAAGTGTAATTTGTGATTTTTGGGTTTTTCGGAGCCTTGGATTCGTGGTTTATATGACTTGATTAGCGTATGTAATAATTTTATAAAATAGTATGTAGTATGAAGTCTAATCTGGCCCAAATTTAGTTAGAATTGGAGATATAATGAGCAAGTTATGAAAATCGTAAGCTAGCATGTTCATAACAAAATCTGCAGAAAATATGGAATTTCCAGATTTTTTCCAAGTATAGAACCAGTGCTGGCACATTTTTCTATGTAGTTGGTTTATGTTCTTAGCATGCTAGTTTCATGAATGTTATATTTTTTTAAAATACCTTGATGTATGAAGTTTATTGTGTCCAAGTATCATGGTCATATCATCTGTAGATTAGTGGGAATAAAATCGCAAAAGTGGCTGCAAGAAACAAAAATTTGATGTCTTTCTTGGGACTGTTTAAATCAGTCTGTCTCGGGGGCATTTTTGTCCACTATTTTTTACTTTAAAAATTCTGGAAACAATTGGAGTATTATTATAAGAAGATATGAAGGTCTTGTAAAAATTTGAGAATATTTGGCCATACGGTTTGAGAGTTATGAATTTTACGGCTAAGGACACTATTTGAAAAGATACCCGAATAACTCTCTGTGTATAAGTCCAAAAATTACGAAATATTTACTGGAAGTACATGTATATAATAGGAGTTAACCCTGAAAATTTCAGAATTTTCGGAGCTAATCTCGATTTATGAAAAATCTGAGAATATTTGGCTATTATGAACTATTTAAAAATAGTAGATGGATTTAAAAAAATTCCAAGAAAAATATATGTTCAGTGTGGGACTATATTCTACTAAATCCCAGAAAAGAAATATTTTTGAGACTGATTTGGTATTTTTCATATAAATGATGTTATATGGATAAATGAATTTAATTATATATGTGATGTCATAATTATTAAAAATGAGATTTTCCGACTTGAGACCCTTAAGCATATTTTATGCAGATTTTTGATAGAGGTTTTGGTCTAAAAAATGTCACAAATTTATATTTTCCAGTTTCTTTTATTTAACCACGTGGCCTATACGTAGCAACATGTTATGTAATTAAATTGTATTTGAATACGTGTGAGTTTAATCGTCTTATTAAAATAAAAGGGAACCATTACACTTCAAAGTGGTGTTCGAGAACCAAATTGATTAACGTGACACATGTGAATAGGTTACGTGAAGGGCTAGTAGATATCAGTACTTGTAGAAGACGTATCAGGCTAGTTTCCTAACTTTATTCACTTTATTGCAGTGAATGTAAGTTCCCTTAACTTGTACAATTTATCATTGTATACAAGTCTCTTATATTGCAATTTATAACTTGTACAAACTTATATATTGTGCAAGTTCTATTGATGATTACTCAATTATTAATTCAGTTGTTTATGCCTTAAAGTTCTTAATTATTTATGAACTACTTTCAAGAATGCGATCTGGCCATTTGTTTCGGTTAGATATTATAGACGCGAAATGCTGAATTATTTGAACTATTTCAAATTCATTGTAGCTATTTAAGTCTTCCAATCTAAATTGCTTTGGTGCGGTCTCGCATGAAACTAAGATGAACAACCCGGATAATGGGGTAACTGATGTCGGGCATATAGTCCCATTTACGCTTATGCGTTTAAACTTTATATTTGTGCACAATGTAAGGTACGATAGGCTGATCACCTGGAGTACTTGCAGAGACTGTTTACAATATATTTGATTGTTAAACCGTCTGATGGTTTTCGATGAAACAAAGTAATGTTCAAGGTATCTAACACCCCTTAGTATGCTATTGAGAATTCCAGAAATTTTATCTTGATATTCCAGTTTATCTCTTGATATTTATTTCAACTGTTGAGAAATATTCATACTAATGCTTTTACTTCTGATGTATATTCTCAAACTACTTTATATACTTGTTGGGCAATTTGTGTTCATTCTTGCTTAAACCTTTCAGTTAAGGCTGATAACGCTAAGGGCTCGGGCAAGGACAAGGAAAAGTCTAAGATGAAATGATGAGAGTATTTATGTAATAAGTAATTTTTCAAGATATGATGTAATGTAGCGATAAACGCTAAGTTTAAGTTGCGCCTTAAAGGTAGTAAAACTTTGGGACTTTATTTTGAATAAGTATGTAATAGTTAATATTATTATTATTATTATTATTATTATTGTTGTTAGAGTTACTTAGTTAGATGATTATGTATGTTTAATCGTGAGCACCATATCCTGTAATCGATGTTACACTTTGATTTGGTAAAAACTTAAATCCTTGAAACCATAGTTTAAAACCCAAAACTCCATGTTTGATATTTCTTTGACACAGTGACACTATAAATGCTAATAATAAACCAATTTGATGCCATTAAACTATGTTCTCTACATTTCTTACCCAATTAACGAATTCAAAATTAAATTTTACAATTAGTATACACTTCAACCATCAAATTTGTTACCGTCATAATCCATGTATAAGAACATACACTGAAAACAGTTTGTCTTTCTGTTTAAACGAAATTAACATAATAACTCTTGTTTAAACACTAGTTCTAACATCAGGAACCCATATAATCACCATAGTTCAGTTATATAACAACAATTACAGAAATTTTGTAAAAATTTTATATTACAATCCAATTCAGAAACACAGAAACTTTAGGCATCATGAAGTAAAACATATATACGTACATATACTAAGGTTATAGAAACATACCTTTTATTGCTCAAAATATCTTTACTAAACACCACAGATAATTGTTAGCAACCTCAGGAACTCTCTCTTGCTTTCTCTCTCTCAGACTCTACCAACTACACTTTCACGTAAAATAAAAAACACAAAACAACGACGATTTTAAAACGCCTAAAATCGATTTATTATACTTAATATACTAATAAATTATCGCTTACCAAATTAATATATATTATTTATTTTTATTTATTTAATTTATATTGTTATAATTTAAAATTTAAAAATCCAAAAGCCATAAGGCTCTATTTGGCAAAACTCTTTAAAATTTAAAGACTTAATATATTTAAGTCTTATTTGGCAAAAACTAAATTAAACTCCTTTAATTTATTTTAATAACTCCTTTATAATATAGTCATTTGTCACACTTTATTTAATTAAGTTTTCATACTTAATTTAATTAATTCTAATAACAATCTATTGAAATCCTTATAAACTCTCTAACTTAATAATTAAATTAGAATATTATCTCATAATAATTAATTTCTTAATATATTAATTATTTATTTAACAAATAAATAACCAATCAAATCAACTCAAATTAAACAAGTATTTAATCAACAATAAACACATCCATTAAATATTTATATAATTCAATAAATATTTAAAAATTAAAATTAAAATTAAAATTCTGGATTGTTACATTCTTCCCTCCTTACAAAGATTCTGTCCCCAGAATCATAATTCAAACAAATCATTCATTACATTCTTCCTTACTTACAAAGATTATGTCCCCAAAATCGAAGACACAGATTAAACAAATAACTCAGGGTAATCTTTCATCATTTTATCTTTGAGTTCCCACGTAGCTTCTTCAGCATTGTGGTTCTTCCATATCACCTTCACAGAAGGTATAACTTTATTCCTGAGCACCTGTTCTTTTCTGTCAACTATCTGGATAGGAACCTCTTCATAAGACAAGTCTTTATCGAACTGCAATGGCTCGTACTCGATCACCTGCTTGTAATCGGGTTTATACGGTTGTAATACCAAAATATGAAAAACATTATGAACGTTTTCTAACTCTGGAGGTAGAGCTAACTCATAAGCCACTTCTCCTACTCTTTGCAGCAATTCAAAGGGTTCAATAAACCTCGGGCTTAGTTTCCCCTTTTTACCAAAACGAATTTTCCCCTTCCAAGGAGAAACTTTTAAGAACACGAAATTTTGTACGTCGAATTCACGAACTTGTCGGTGTTGATCAACATATTTCTTTTGTCTGTCTTGAGCATCTATCAATCTTGTCCTGATGAGTTTGACAATCTCAGCAGTTTGTTGTACCAGTTCTGGTCCTAACAGTTGACGTTCACTAACTTCATAGCAGCTCAATGGATGCTTCGTAAGGCCGTATAATGCTTCGTAAGGCGGCATGACGATGCTTGCATGGTAACTATTGTTGTAGGCAAATTCCACCAACGGTAAATGTTCATCTCAGCTTCCTTTGAAATCCATAATGAATGCTCTCAATATATCTTCCAATGTCTCAATTTTTCATTCGTTTTGGCCATCTGTTTGCGGATGATATGTCGTACTCATTCGCAACTGTGTTTCCATACATTCTTGTAGTCTCTTCCAGAAGTTTGATGTGAACCTCGGATCTCTATCTGTCACACAATTGACACTAGCACTCCATGTCTCGAAACGATTTCTCTAACGTACAACTTTGCTAACTAATCAAGATTGAATCTAATCTTTATTGACAGAAAGTGTGCTAATTTCATCAGTCTGTCCACTATCACCCAAATTGCATCATATCCTTTCTGAGTAGTTGGAAGACCCACCACAAAATCCATTGTGATGTGTTCCCACTTCCATTCTAGTATTTCTAACGATTGAAGTAATCCACTTGATATTTGATGCTCGGCCTTGACTCGCTGACATGTTAAGCATTTCGCGACACACTCTACGACATCTCTTTTCATGTTTGGCCACCAAAAATGACGTCGTAAATCTTGATACATCTTCGTACTTCCCGGATGAATCGAGTATGTTGAGTTATGAGCTTCGGTCAAGATTTCTTCTTTAATATCTGGTATTGCTGGAACCCAGATTCTTCCCTCAAATCTTAGTAACCCTTCAGTATCGATCTTGTATTTCACTTCGCTACCCTCAACCACTTTCTCCTTGATCTTTCCACATTTTTCATCTTGTAGTTGAGCATTCTTCACCTTGTCCACCAAAGTTGAATTAGCTTCCATCTGGAACAATTTTTAATCGGTTTCTTTTGGAAATTTGATTTCCAACTCTAGTCTTGCCATTGCTGAAATGAGCTCCTCTTAGTTGGTTAACAACATCAACTTCTCACGACCCTTCCTACTCAAGGCATCTGTAACCACGTTTTCTTTGCCTGGATGATAAAAGATCTCACAATCATAATCTTTTATCAATTCCATCCATCTCCTTTGACGCATGTTTAGGTCTTTCTGAGTGAAAATATACTTCAGACTCTTATGATCTGTGAAGATCTCACATTTTTCTCCATAAAGGTAGTGTCTCCATACCTTCAAAGCAAACACTATTGCCGCCAACTCTAAATCATGAGTCGGATAACCTTTCTCATAGTCCTTCAATTATCTTGATGCATAAGCAATAACTTTGTCGTTCTGCATAAGAACACAACCCAACCCTTTATGTGAGGCATCACTATACACCACAAAATTTCATGTATTATCTAGTAATGACAACACAGGTGCCACACTTAACTTCTTTTTCAATTCTTGAAAACTTTCCTCACACTTCTCCGACCAAACAAATTTTACAACTTTCCTTGTCAAATTTGTTAACGGAGTGGAAATTTTGGAAAAATCCTGGTTAAACCATCTATAATAACCGGACAGTCCCAAGAAACTCCTCACCTCCGAAGGAGTTCTTGGTTGTTCCCAATTGATTATGGCTTCAACTTTTGATGGATCCACTGAAATCCCATCTTTGTCAATAACATGCCCAAAAAATTGTACACATTTCAACCAAAATTCACATTTAGAGAATTTTGCGTACAACTTTTCTTTTCTTAGTGTCTCTAGCGTTAAACGTAAAGGTTCTAAGTGTTCTTCTTGAGATTTAGAGTATACCAGAATATCATCAATGAATACCACCACAAACTTATCTAGGACTGGTTTAAACACCCTGTGCATCAAATCCATGAACGCTGCAGGGGCGTTTGTCAAACCAAAAGACATCACCAAAAATTCGTAATGTCCATACCGAGTTCGGAATGCCGTCTTTGGTACATCCTCCTTCCTTACTTTCAGTTGATGATACCCACTTCTCAAATCTATTTTCGAGAAATATCTAGCACCCTTCAATTGATCAAACAAATCATCTATTCTTGGCAATGGATACTTGTTTTTAATAGTGACTTTGTTTAATTCCCTATAATCAATGTAAAGATGCATTGACCCATCCTTTTTCTTCACAGATAACACTGGTTCTCCCCACGGTGACACACTCGGCTGAATGTACTTCTTGTCTAATAAATCCTGCAACTGTACCATCAGTTCCTTCATCTCTACCGGAGCCATCTTGTACGGGGCCTTCGATATCGGAGCGTTTCCTGGAGCTAAGTCGATCACGAATTCAATCTCTCAATCAGGCGGAAGTCTTGGCAAATCCTCCAGAAACACATCCACGAATTCCCTAACCACTGGTATCTCTTCCAGTTTCACCCCCTTCCTCTGAGTATCGACTATGTAAGCTAAATAACCCACACAGCCTTGAATCAATAACTTCTTGGTCTGCATAATCGTTAGACATCTTTCATGTCTAGGCGATCTACTACCATGAAAAACTACATTTGACGGAGTCAAAAGGTTTACACATTTCTTTTGGCAATCAATTATCGCTCCATAATTGAACAACAAATCCATTCCCAAAATAACATCAAACTCTCCAAGTTTTATTGGGATTAAATCTACCATCATAACATTTCCCTTAATATTCACCCTACAATTCTTGTATACGAACCTAACAGGAATCACTTCCCTATTCTCAATTTCTATGTTTAAAGGGAAATTCAATTCTTCACTATGTAATCCTAACCTCTTAGCAAATTCATCAGATATAAATGAGCAATTAGCACCCGAATTAAATAATACATAAGCATTAATATCATTAATTGAGATAATACCTGACACCACATCTTTTGATTGCACCACATCCTACACAGTCATGTTGAAGGTTCTGGTTGTGGGTCTGTTGGATGACATTGGTCCCGCAATGGTCAATGTGCCTCCACTGCTACCTCCCTTGTTTCTCGACATCTCTTCAACTTTCTTCTTAGGGCACTGATGAGCAAAATGATCCTTTGACCCGCACGTGTAGCAAACATTCTTCTTGGGTTGACTGTAATTTGGGGCAATGTGACCCTCCTGGCCACAGTTAAAGCATACACGCTTCCCCCTTAAGCACATACCCACGTGAAATTTCCCGCACGTAGCACACGCTTTGAACCTCTTGTTCTGCTGATTACCCTGCTGGTTTCCTGAACCCACATTTCCATTCCATTTCTTCTTCAGGTTATTGCTACCATTTCCACTGTTACCACCACCATTCTTAACTTCACCCTCATTCTTCTTCTTTCTCCGCTCTTAGTTGTGCTTTGTTATAGCCTCGCCTCCACTCTCAGCAAGAATTGCCTTCTCAAGCACTGCTGCGAATGTCTTCAGCTAGAACAGGGGGACCCTACTGTACAACCAGGGTTTCATTCCCTGTTCAAATCTCCTAGCCTTGCGCTCATTCGTGTTGACTAGATACAGCGCAAACCTCGCCAATTCGTTAAATTTTGCGGCATACTCCGATACCGTCATTGTTGTGATGCCTCCAAAATAGGTATACATCACCTATTCTGAGTAGCCAATACATGGTACAAAATACAAATACAATCTTAAATATACAATAAGAGCTGAGAGTTTTAATACAAATATTATCTTCTAGACAATATCCACTCTCAGAATAAGTCCTCATTACAATTATTATCACATTATTTCATAGAATAGTGAGGACTACTAATGCTATCATCGTGACCGGCTCACTCCGCTTCTTTTGACTAGTCCTCGCTACGCTTCTCATTTCCTCAAGAGAACAATGAAAGCAAAAGGGTGAGCTCAACTAGCCCAAAAGAAGAAATATTATGACTAAGATAATGCGTAAAAAAATTATCGTTAGCCTTCAACAGTGTTAAACTGATAAAATATAACAAACATCAAGTTTAATTACAGCGGAACAAGCAATCCAATAAAAGAGTCAAGTAGAGAATAAAATCAACTATCTTTTATGATTTAAAAAGGTTTTTCATCACTTTTATCGTTGAGACTCAGCTTAATAAATAATCCACATCATCCCTGCACTACGGCCAAGGATATTCATTAGTATCACGACCATAAATTATCCATGCACTACGGGCCAAGGATATTCGTGTATTCATCAATGGTCATGATCATGCCAATAACTGTCCATCAATGCACTACAGGCCAATGAAGACTTTTACCACATCATTTGTAACATTATGGTCATGATTATACCGAATAATCCCTGGTCATAATCATATCAAGTCCATCTATCCACTACAGGCCACAGATGACTTTCAACATAATATAAACATGAGGATGATGACAATGATATAAGAATTCAATAAAAACAAGTTCAAGAATTAATTTATCCAGGAACCAATAACGTCCAAATTGTCAACATGATACTGCTTTGTGGGGTAAAACTCAAGAATGCTCAGAAGAATATTTCCATAAAAAGATACTGGATGAAGCACAAATATCAAGGATATTCCACTAATTTCATGGAGTATAAAAGCTAAAACTTTAACCAACTAAGTATAATAAAGAATGGAATAACAAAAGAAATCACTAGGCATGCGATGTAGATCATATGCAAAGGTTATTCCAATAGAATAATAAATAACGGAACCAGTCGTCGCAAAATTACATCTGACAAGCAGGATGTTCCAATGTAATAATAAATAACGGAACCAAATTTCATGCGTAACGCACAAACAGGATATTCCAATGTAATAATAAATAATGGAACCGGTCAAAGTGAAATTAAGACCGATAGGATGTTCCAACATAATAATAAAGAATGGAATAACGTAAGAATTTCACCATGTATGCGGATTGTATGTATAAAAGTTATTCCAATATAATAATAAAGAATGGAATAATGTAAGAATTTCACCATGTATCTTTGACTTGCATTGACAAAGTTATTCCAACATAATAATAAAGAATGGAATAATGTAAGAATTTCACCAAGTATAGGGTAGTCCACGATACAAAAGTTATTCCAATGAAATAATAAAGAATGGAATAATGTAAGTTCTCTTCATGAATACGAAAAGAAATAATACCCTTACCTTAGAAGAAACCGGATATAGGAGTAGTGAAGTAGCGAATACTTTTCTTCTTTCTCTATATAGTTCTCTCTAGAGTTTCAAAGTGAATTGTAAGAAATAATGAAGGAATGAGCTTCTATTTATAGGAGAATGGACCTAATAGTGAATGGTCCGATTGATTTACTTTTAAAATGGATTATCCATATTGATTTACTATGCAAAGATTAATAAAATATTCTAATAAAACAAAAATTTTTAAATAAAATACAATAAATTTATTTATAATCTAATAAAAACGAATAACTTTATAAAAGTATTCTGCTTTTATATAAAAAATTTTTACTATGCAAATACTATGCAGGGCACTATGCAAACACAATGGATAATAGAATATTATATATTTTATTTATAGTCTAATAAAATAAATAACTTTATAAAAGTATTCTGCTTTTATATAAAAAGATTTTACCATGCAAAACACTTATGCATAATAGAATATAATATATTCTATTTATAGTCTAATAAAACAAATAACTTTATAAAAGTATTCTGCTTTATATAAAAAGCTTTTCTGCTTTATTACATAATAATAAATTTATATATATATATATATATATAAACTTAGTTATTACTCATAAAAAGACACCTCAATATATTTAACAATATTTATCATCATTATTATAATTCACAATATTAATCGACCAGGTCATTCCCATGAAAGATGGGGCTTTCCAATAAGGATTTCTCCCTATTAGGCGTTTGATTAGGTGACCAAACCTCTCCTTGGCAGAACTTCTAGACATCGTTAATATTGCAAATAATAATATTAATAACTCGTCATCTCAATTATTGATTTAATAATATATAAAATATCGACAATAATTGAATCAAAGAACGTGAGATACTATGCAACAATTACTGAAGCAATAATTGAACAAAACTGAGTGACTTCTCACGTAAACATCAATAATAAATACCGTGTTGCTACTATGCAACCACGCCAGTATTCTCGTATTTTTTAACACCGGGTATTTCAACAGCTTAACGGTAAAACTTCCGGCCGTTATTTTCATAACATATTTTTGTCGCTTTCAATCCGACAATAATTTACATTAATAGGGGTCCACTAATGATTGTAAATCGTCGCACAAATATTCCTTGTTAAAATGAATATTCCCCGACCAATCGAATATTATATAACAACTTGCGTACTTTGCAAAATTTATAAATACTACCAACAACTATAACATTATCTCAAATCCACACCATAATATTCAAAAAAATATTTCGAGAAAATTAAATCTTTATTAGTAAAATTTGGGGTTTTACAATTGTTCCCTGCTTCAGTTCTAGAAACTGCACCTCTATCTGATTCTTCGAACTCTTGGGAAAATAGGTCTCAAAGAATATCTCCTTAAACCTATCCCATGCCATCACCTCTCATCCTCCTCGAGTTTTATTGGCTTAACTAGCCTCTGCTTTCAACATGAATGTTGCAAAAGCATTCTTCTGATCCTCCCCTACCCTTGCTACATCAAACACCTTTTCTATTTCCATGATCCAGGTTTGTGCCTCAACTGGATTCATGGATCCACGGAATTCTGGTGGTCCAACTGCTTTGAAGTCCTTAAATGTCACAGCTTGATTCTGCGGTTGATTCTGCAGTGCACCCGTCAGTAACGTTACCAATTGCTGAACTGGGTTAGCATCAACATTGTTGTTATTGTTGGTTCCCTCAGTGGTTCTTTGTCGTCGTGGTTGACGTCTTGGAGGCATTTTCTGTTAAAAATACCCTCATTAGATTATTACTCAACTCTTTTAAGTAATTTTTACTTAATTTGCACATCATAAAAATTATCACATAACACATCACACTTTGAATAAAATATTAACTTTTATTATTCATAATCTTTTTGAAAACATAAGAACAATAACATCACTGCTATTTACATTAGTTCCCTGAACTACTAAAGTTCCAGGATCACATCATCATCATATCCCATAGGTTACATAACACTTGAGATTTACATTTTATTTATCATATCATAAATCACATATCAAGTACATTCCCTACGATGTCCTACTAAGATACTGTGTAGCCTTACGACGCTCTTCCTCCATAATTCGGAACATTATTCGGCGATCTAATATGTACGATGGCAGCGTCTTGAACTGAATCGGATAACCCATGACCCAATCTTGAGCTCGATTAATCACGGTGTTGAATACGTTATTCATCTCCTCCATCATCATCCTCTTTGCTTGTGCGTCTCTCTCTGCTATTCCAGCTCATTGATAAGCTTCTTCATACGCGTCTTCGGCTCTTTCCCTCTTAGTAGATTCTTCCTTCAGCTTGTTCTTTAGTTCTGCAATCTCCGCTGTCATTTGTTCATTCTCTTCTTTAGTGTGAACCAGCTTCTCTTCAACATTACTCAGACGTTCCTCTCGATCTTGGATCTCGTCATCCTTCTGTGCCATCAAGGTCTGTTTCTCAGCTACTATCTCTTATAACTCCTCGACGGTATCCTAAAGTTCCACGTTGTGGTCGTAGACTTCATCATACATACGGGCAGCTATCGAGTTAAATGGAAACTCTTCCTCCTCGTCCTCCTCATCCTCATTCGACTGTGGCAGCTCCATAGGGTCTTCCTCGTCCGTCTCTATCTCATCATCCTCATCAGGTAACCTTTACTGCTCAACCATTGTGACCAACGGAGTTGTTTCCCGTGGCAGTAGTTATTCCCAAATCACCTGAATATCTCGAGGCTCCTCCTCTCTAGGCATCTGGGATCCTTCATCCCTAGCCTGACCGGATTCTCCTACATTCGCCATCCTGACAACAAAATTTTAAGTTTTAAATTACTAATCATTACTACTCGACACTCACGAGCACGTAGGTAGAAATCACATAAGCACATAAGTCTTTTATTACTTCTTCCTTAAAACTTGATAAGAGTATATCACCACTATCTTTTTAAAGGTTACTTCCTAAGGCTTTTCCCCATCTAAGGTTCATAACCTAAAGCTTTGATACCAACTTGTAACACCCCCAAATTCGAGTACTTCATTCTCTCAAGATTTGGTGTTCACTTAATCAAAACATTCATTTCTAACTACCCAATCAAAACAAAATTGAATAATAAACCTTTCCATAAAGGATTACATAAATAAAAATCTCCCAAGTTGTCTAACCTTTAAATACAATCATTCAAATGCGGAAAATAAATAAACTTCATTACAATCATTCAAACTAAAGTCTGATAATAAAATATTAACATGATTACAAGTCTTCAATCCTTGTTCATCTTTCCCTTTCCCTTACTAGTACTAGGTACATCGACCTTCTCAACTTTAGCTGTAAGGTTTATATAAGCAAGAGTGAGCAAACAAAGCTCACTTGAAATAATAAGGAATAAACTTTACAACAATTGCCAAATAATAGACTCAATAGAACTGAACAATATGTTCTATCAACATTCTGAAATATATAACTGAGGGTCCTAAGACCACGAACTATGTCCACAGTTATAAGTAATCTTTCAACTTAAACTTTAACAATCATAAGACTATAGGGACTCCACGTACTTAGGGGTATCAGCCCTTCGTACAATGTATTGTGCACAAACATTTCAACGCTAAGCATAAATTATCCCCTAATATTAAGGTTGTTCATCTCAGTATTCAGAGTACAAGTCCGCACCAAAGTAAGTTTGGTTTGGATACATTTCAAGGTAATTTGGAATTCAACGAACATCAACTAAGGATTAGTTGAATAAAATTAATAACGTTATGCTATGGAATAATCATAACTGAATCGACATTGTAAATTAAGGTCATGCTTTAGGAATAATCTAATAGCATACATATTGAATAATATAACCTACCTTCCTTGAACAACGTTAAGCTAAGGTTAAGATCTTATTTAGAATTGAGCATTGAGCATGCATTCTAAATAGTAATTTGAACGATAAATTTACTTAACGAAACAAGTTAAAAACAAGAATAACTTGCTCAATATAATTGAAATAGGGTAAGTAGACTTGCACAATGTAATAAACAACTAGCTCAACAAAAGTGTAGAGTTAGAAAACTTGTGTAATGTAATCGAATTAGAAACAATAATTTTCTCAATGAAATAATACATTTAGAGAACTTGCAAAATCGTAAATAAACTAACTCAACGAAAGTATGGAGATAGAAAACTTGCCTTGCTTGTAGACAAAACCGTAACAATTCAATTCACAATATCCTAGTCATATGCCATTAGGACACAATTAG
This sequence comes from Panax ginseng, assembly GCA_020205605.1. Classification (NCBI taxonomy): domain Eukaryota; kingdom Viridiplantae; phylum Streptophyta; class Magnoliopsida; order Apiales; family Araliaceae; genus Panax; species Panax ginseng. Next base: position 81,973,695 of record CM035139.1, on the reverse strand, counting down.
CCACTACTCATAATACATATCTATTTCATGTATGGTTTGATGTTTAATCACATACTCAAGTTACATCGATTAAAATAATAACAACACTCGTTAAGTGTTAATTATATGCTCATTAATAGTACTACAATGTCATAATAACAAATTTACATGTTAAATAATAATCATATTGCATTTCATTAACAACTACAGATTTTTGTGCAAGACAAAAGTTATTTTGGGACTTTTCAGAATCGCACAAGGATGAACGTGAATAAAGCGATCCAGCAGTGCATGGAGCTTGAGTCTTGGCCTTGAAGCCAAGCCCATGCCATCGGGCCGTATATTGTGGCTGAAAAGTCAAGCTTCGGCTCCAACTTTGGTTCTACGATCTTGTGAAAATCGTAATTTGGTAGCAGATTTTGGTGATGAGGCGCCAAAACTTACAGAACCCAACCACGAAGAATAGAATAACTAAATTCTAGATTAATTAATACTGCTAACATCTAAATTAAGACGTAAAACTTATATAGATTACTCATAAACATTTACTTATCATACTTATACCAATTTAAAGCAATTAAACAACAATTTCAGAAAACTTAAATCCTTGAAACCATAGTTTAAAACCCAAAACTTCATGTTTGATATTTCTTTGACACATTGACACTATAAATGCTAATAATAAACTAATTTGATGCCTTTAAACTATGTTCTCTTCATTTCTTACCCAATTAACAAATTCAAAGTTAAATTTTACAATTAGTATACACTTCAACCATCAAATTTGTTACTGTCATAATCCATGTATAAGAACATACACTGAAAACAGTTTGTCTTTCTATTTAAACGAAATTAACATAATAACCCTTGTTTAAACACTAGTTCTAACATCAGGAACCCATATAATCACTATAGTTCAGTTATATAACAACAATTACAGAAATTTTGTAAAAACTTTATATTACAATCCAATTCAGAAACACAGACTTTAGGCATCATGAAGTAAAACATATATACGTACATATATTTAGGTTATAGAAACATACCTTTTGTTGCTCAAACAATCTTTGCTAAACACCACAGATAATTTTTAGCAACCTCAGGAACTCTCTCTTACTTTCTCACTCTCAGACTCTACCAACTACACTCTAAGTAAAATAAAAACACAAACAACGTACGATTTTAAAACGTCTAAAACCGACGCTATACTTAATATACTAATAAATTATCAGTTACCAAATTAATATATATTATTTAATTTTATTTATTTTATTTATATTGTTATAATTTAAAATTTAAAATTCCAAAAGCCATAAGGCTCTATTTGGCAAAACACTTTAAAATTTAAAGACTTAATATATATTTAAGTCTTGTTTAGCAAAAATTAAATTAAACTCCTTTAATTTATTTTAATAACTCCTTTATAATATAGTCATTTGTCACACTTTATTTAATTAAGTTTTCATACTTAATTTAATTAATTCTAATAACAATCTATTGAAATCCTTATAAACTCTCTAACTTAATAATTAAATTAGAATACTATCTAATAATAATTAATTTCCTTAACACATTAATTATTTATTTAACAACTAAATAACCAATCAAATCAACTCAAATTAAACAAGTATTTATTCAACGATAAACACATCCATTAAATATTTATATAATTCAATTAATATTTAAAAATTATAATTAAAATTCTGGATTGTTACAAATCGAACCACATGATTCGCGAATATGTTTGATCGAGCAATCGAACATAACACTATGTGCGAACTCGACTCGACTAGGCGAGCACTCGAACTCGAACCGAATCGAAATCGAACCGAACTGAACCGGTTCACGAATAGTTCGTTGTATTTGCAGCCCTACAAACAAGTAAAACTCCATTATGTATTCCTTTAGCGAGTCACGTTCAGTGAACTTATTCTCTAATAAGCCCTAAATACTTGTTTTAGTGTCTCTACATAAATGATTATGAGATCAATCATCCTCTTCATAAGAGCAAACATAGTATGTACTAATCTATTCAAATTCACTAATCATCTTCTTAGTGATCCAACGATTAGGAACTATTTTAGTTTTGGGCTAACTAGAATTTGGATCTTATTAGCATGATCATCATCATGATTCTGTAAGCATTGCTCAAAACTATAGGTTTATCACCATTAATTCAATAGCATAATGTGGATAAAGAAAATGTCTTTAAATAAATTAATTATTTTATTAATAAATGTATAAGATTACAAAGTATATGCCATATCACATTAAATGTGACTCGCTTCTCTCACTTGCACTAAAGTCAATCATCATGGTATCTAATACTCATATTTCGTAAGACCTCAACTTTTTATGAATAAAGATTTAATTTTATCTAAATATTATTCTAAATAGTAAGGTGGTAATTTAATAAATGTTATAGTTATGTGTGATTTGTGTAAATTTCACAAAGTATGCAAGTTGTTAAAAATATTTGTTTTGTCATGGAATATTCGTTTGGTCAGAGAGTATTCTTTTTGTCAGGAAATATTCGTACGACGGCGCAATCATTGGTGCAACCCACAATGGAATAACTTTCGGATATAGAAAGCGACAGAAATAACCTTTTTATATAAATAACGACAAAACTTTTACCGTTAAACTGTTGAAATATCCGATGATAAAAGTACAATAATACGCGTTGTTGCACAGTAGCAAACAGTATTGCATAGTATCTCTGATTATTGATGCTTACGTAAGAAGTCGCTCAGTATTCAATAATTGATATAGTAATTACTATTTAGTATCTTATATTATTGATTCAATAATTGCTACAGTGATAATATATTGCATAGTATTTCATATTATTAACTAAATAATTGTCACAGTAACAACTGAATAATATTTTATATTATTAAATCAATAATTGCCACAACACAGTAAATCATATTATTGAAATGATATTATTAGATAGCATTGTTGACAATGTCTGAAAAATTTTATAGAGAAAAATTCCCGACAGAAAGAATATTCCCCGACAAAATGAATATTCCTCAACAACTATTTATCTGATAATTTTCATATATTACCCTTAACTATAACATTTATTAAATCATCACCTTACTATTTAGAATAATATAAAAAGAAAGTTAAATATTATTCATAAAATGTTGGGGTCTTACAATGTAACACCCCCTTTCCGAAATAGAAAGAGAGGTTACTCAAAACACAACAAAACTGAAGAATATATAACAAGGCTCTAAACCACAAAAGAATAGTCTTAAAATCTGATAAATACCACAAGTCAACCATAATAAATGTTAACATGACTTAAATCACCATCTAAAATAATTATTACAATTCCGAACAAACTAATGTATCACAACCTAAATATAATATTTCTAAACCATTTGGATAAAAGGGAGCTCTCGTCACACTTGCCCTTGATCCCCCTGATTACCTGCCGGAAGAAAAACACAGCATAATCCAAATGCCCAGTATGGATATAGAATAAAAGAATGATGAAACGAAATAACTAACACAATTAAATGAACTAAACTGTACGAACAAAACTAACACAACAAAATGATAGGCTGAATCAAATGACTGGGTGTGATTTCATACCAAGCTCAAAATTAATAGTAATATACAGACAAGCCAAATAATGCCACCACATGCAATCATACATTGGACTGAGCAATCCAGATGCATGCAAAATCGGAAGGCTTATTACGCACAAACATCACCACTCCGCAGAACAGAATAGAACAGAAAACTAAGTTCGACCCATATGCCTCCCACAATAAAACATCAAATGGCCAACTCCCACCGGAGCACAAAACGGAAACGTCGTGGACTGATCACACCGCCACGGAAGGTGTCATGCCTTGGTGCCAAGAGGACATGCATGTGGTACCCCCACATGTGGTTATAGCTCAGGTATACCCTACAGTATATTCTAACAAAAAAATCATGTCACAACACATGCGACACAATATCAACACAAAGGGGTTCTAATATGTACATGTTAAACTAAAATGAATCATCAACTTAAAGTCTCCAAACATATACTAACATGCACATTACTACAAATATCAAAATAAATTTAGACATGTTGTACTAGTCTAAAGAGTACAAATATGAGTTCCAACTATGAACGCCAAAATGAAACTATCACAATGAATTTGATAAAGAATAATTATTAAGAGGAAATACAAAATTTTTAAACGAGTAGCAACACGAACGAATTAAAATTAAAAGAGTCTCGCTTAAAGAGTACGGAATTCGTACCTGGATTAAGCAATGTAATACCAAAGGTATATGTAGACACTCAAAATTTTCTGCACTCCTATTACTAACATTGCAGGAGGGTAGATTCGTCTTTTGGAGATAATCACGAAAGGCGACTTACAACCATCCGGATACTACCTAAGTCGGCTCAAACCGGAACACAAACCGGGGACATCAGCTCCAATTCGGGTACTATCGGAAGCCCAGTTCCAAACCCAGAACATACACTGGGAATGTCATTTCCAATATCGGAGATAACCCCGAGCTATGCAGATCAAAAGACCGGCAACAACACCGGAGAGGACAGTTCTGTCTCGGTGATAACACCGCGACATTCAGTTCCAGTCCTAGAGACAACACTAGGAGTAGCAGCCCCATCCTTGGTGATAGCCCCAAGAGATGCCATTGTAGTTCCAGCGATAACCCCGGAAATGCTTGCTTCAAACACATGCAATCATCTTCAACCTTCAGATGACAGTGAGGCACACAAACAAGCAGTCCAATCTCAGATGTAACCCTGAGCAACGTCTGCTTTCCATTTAAACCGGCGATAACCCCAGTGAGGAGTCATAACGTCATCATACCAAGACAACAAGATGATATCGCAGCATACCAACAAGTAGTCAATCTCAATTTTGTAACCACGAACAACGCGTCTACTTTCAACTCAACCCGGCGATAACCCCGAAAGGAGTCACATCATCTTGTTCCTCAGACAAATGGCACGTCGTCTCAACACTTCATACATACATACATAAACAATGTCCCATAAGAGCGAGGAGTGACAATCCGGGTGACTATTACGTGTGGCGATGCTTTGGATAGACTTTGAAGCTTGAAGACCATGGGCATAGACCCTCTTCTTGACTTCGTACTGACCTCTAATCCATGTCATTCGTAACTCTCGACACAAGCGATCCGAAGAAATACAGATATACTTCGTTTGGATGCTCGGATTGAAGTTACGCAAGTTCGATTGGACATTACGATTGCACGAGTGCGTCTTACGAGACAATGGGACCCATGAAGCTGGGCCCACCGACCCGGTACCATGCGATCAAAATACGCTGCCAGTTGACTGCGCTGCGACCATCCGTCTATAAATATAGAGGGAGGGGGGTCGACCATTTGAAGAGAGAGAGAGAGGAAAAAGCGAGTGAAGCCACATCCATTTACTCTGCATACACATCTTTTGAGTGTTTCCTCTTCTTTAAACACTAGTTAGCTCACATATAGCTACTTTTTATCCGTGGGGATGAGTGTTTATCCATTTAAAGTCTAAGAAATCTACTTTGGCATTACTATAAGCCTTCTTACATTCTATAAAGCCTCTTTCTCCTATTATCACACCTTTTGTTGTACGTTGAGAGTCGTGTGAGTGTGTTTGCCGGACTTGATCAAAGTGGTTTTCATTTACATGTATATATATATATACTAATATATATATATTTTCATATATATGGACTAACATTATCGAGTTATGCCTCGATTGAGCCTGAACTTGATGCAGGCGTTTATTTGCTTTATATATATATATATATATATATATATATATATATATAATAGTCGGACTACATGTACGATGAGCACAGATTTTACATCACAGGCGTTTAATTGCTTATATATATATATATATATATATATATATATATATATATATATATTGTTGTCGACATATCGATGAGCTTGGATTTTATATCAAGTTGCATTTACTAAACTTATATATATATACATATATATATATTGTTTATGTCGGACATATCAGATGAGCACAGATTCACATCCGATGCGTTTATTGCTTTATATATATATATATATATATATATATATATACATATACATATATATATATATATACTATATATATATATATTTACATTCTATTTTACTTATTGGCTTTTTTTATATTTATTTTTTTGTCTTGCTGAGTTTACTTAATTGGCGATTGATAAGCTTTTACTGACTTTATTTACATTTAAGTCACTTTGGAGTTCACTTACGTGGCGGTTGATTATATTATATATATATATATATATATATATATATATATATATATATATATATATATATATATTATATATATATTCCTTATAAAAATTACGTATCTTGTGAGCTTAGGAATCATGTGATCACGAGTTGATCTCTTGAATCTAGATTCGGTTCCCATGATGGACATTTTAACATTTGTGGCGACTTGTACATTATTTTACGATTATACGAGTTTCCTTGGATGGTTGTCATGCCCATGAGGAGTTCGACTTCTGCTATATATTTTTTCTAGAGAATGCTTTGCATCTCAAAAATAAAAGCAAACAAGCCGGACATTTAATAATAAAATGGAAGTATGAAAAGGTCTCAATTCCTATTGAGCACAGGGTTTGAAAAACCTCTTTTTACAAAACTTCATTGCTAAATCTTGGTTAAAACTGAATTTTCATATAAAATTCAAACCTTGTGTATATATAGGTGCGACGAGGCCTCGCTTTTACTTTCAAATAAATTGCACATTGATCCACACACACACACATTTCATATAACAATTTCTTTGAAGAGTGGCGGTCACCGTGGTAACACGGATGTCGGGGAGTGCCTAACACCTTCCCTCCGCATAATCAAGCCCCCGAACCCTTAATGAATCTCGGTTTCACAGACCCGTTTAGCAGTGTCAAATCACTGGGTCAATGTGCAAACCTTTTGATTTACGTTAGTGCAACGATTAAAAACACCAATGGCGACTCTTAAAGTCGATAAATCGACATTATACATATGGGACCTTTTTCACTTGTTTTTCAAACAAATCTCACATTAACATGAGAACACCAAAAGAACAAATAGCGAAAAGGGACAATCAAAAATCCGGCGTCGACGGTGGCGACTCTGCTTTGGGGACTCGATGAAGAGGGCTTAAGCCGCTATTACAAGCTTTTCAAAATTGTTATATGCTTGTGTGTGATTGTTTCATTTACATTTACGATAAATGTGTACGAATGCATCTTACTTACTTTGCTTTGCTAAATATCTATATACTGTGATATTAGTGCTTACGCACATATTAATTACTTCGCATCATCATCATTTGCATAAGCGGTGAGACACGTTGTATGTGAATGTATGTTGTTGTGTGGTCCCTCCATCGGGAGGCTATCACATGTCGGTGTTTGATTCTTGGACCCGTGGGAAGAATAATTCCCGGGGCTCGGAAAGGCACCACTCAGTTAACTCCGGTTGAAAGACGGGATTAACTTCCCATCGAGTAAATTGTGATGATCTGGGAACCTTCATGCCGAAAAGCCGCGAGAGTAATCCTAGGATAGGTCAACCTCTGATAAACCAAATGCGGAGGAAAGTCTCTTCATGCTTTCCATTTTCAATTACTTGTAAAAGCATTTACTTGTAATTTTATTCCATGTTCATCCATATGTAATGGAAAATATGAAGAATATCTGTGCATAACATGTTATCAATTAACAAACCGGTTTTGCAGGATAAATTCCTAAAACAGATATGTTATGATAACATTTATATTACCCTAAGACTAAACTACGTAAGTCTTTTATAGGGAAGCAATTGGGTTTGTTACCCATTCTAAATCCAAAAAGGCCTCAAGACTACAGCCAATCATGTCTTCTTCTGAACAGTCTAATCACATTTCAGAGAAGAATTTGGCGGATTAAGTAAACAAATCACGAGACTTGGCTATTATACTGAAAAAGAATTACACCGATCTACTCGAGTGTACGAAGATACCTACACATCTGAGTCCTCTGCTGCACGAGGGGAGTTCAACATGCGGAAAAAACAATTCCGAAACATCGAGTTGGATACAACCAACAAAGACCCACAAGCACCCATCTCAAAGGAGATCCGGACAATGGTGACATCGGGGAAGAAGGTCCTTCAAATGGAGGAAACCATTCGCGTTCTCAAAGGGATTGGAACTCATGGCGGTGTTTTATATCTGAGACCTTTGCATATTTCTGGTAATGCATTATCGGAGAAATTCAAGACCCACGATTTTGAAAATATGATGGATTAGGGATCCTTACACACATTTAAAGGTGTTCATTGGAGAACTTGGATCTTATCTTTGAGGATGAAAAGCTCGAGAATCATTTATTTGAAAAAATCGATTTGGAAGCTTGGATTCATGGTATACAGTTAGACAACTCTAAGATCCATAGTTAGGAAAAAGCGGCTCATGCCTTCCTCACTCAATCTGTTTTCAATCTCGGATGGCTCTGGCCGGTATCAAATTACCAAAGTCAAAAAACATCTAATGAGTCATTCGGAGAGAGTATGCTCAAAAGGTGGAAGCGCCTTCTTTGCTCAAGTTATTCCTTCCATGTGAATCGAGAGATGGTCATGACCTTCGTAGATGTCTGAAGCTCCTTTCTATGAAAGAGTTCTAAATTGGTATTGGCAAACCATTTTACGAAATGATCAAACACGACGAGATGGTGAAATGGGATTGAAGTCCCATAAAATTCAAGACCTAGCCAGCTCTTAAAAGGCATTCTTTGAGCACATCGATCTGGATCTTATGGAAACAACCCTCGGGAGGGTCCATAAAAAGAAAGAGGAGGATGTTTCCTTGATCTTTGCAAGGACAAAAAAGGCAATCAAAGCATGCTATGCGGAGGAGAAACTACTCCCTTTTCGGCCTGATCTTGAAACCCTCCATTGCCTAAAAGTGTGGAAAGTAAGTGACCTCGAGCGTTCACACCCTTAGGGGACTCGCTCGAGAACATTCTTGCTCTTCTGACTGCTCAGAAGAAAATTACACATCTTCTTCCACCAACCAACCCTAATGGGAAGGGTTTCAATGCTAATCGGAAGTGTGCTTATCATGCTGGGGCACCCGAACATGATACTCAGGATTGTTGGGCCTTGAAACACAAGATCCAAGATCTAATAGACAATGGTGAGATCGTGGTCACCAAGCGAGATCAACCTCATGTACAAGACAACCCTCTCCCTCAACACAAAAGAGGAAGAAGTCAACATGATCGGTTGGAGCCTTTGGACATGGTTCCAATCCTCTTGGTGAATCATCCCAACCCATCAAAGGCGGTGTTGACAAATGGGATTATGCAAAGTTCGAGTTTACCATGGAGCGAAAGATGAAAGCTCTTTGCAAACAAATTGAGCAATTGGCGAGGCGGTAACTCACCACCGACACCAAGTCACATGCGCCAATTAATCGAGCGAGGAGCATGCCTATCTCCTTCCATTTGTTATGAATGCTCCATCAACACCTTGAAAGCGAAGCTATGGAGGATAAGGTTACCAAAGCGAGCAAGTGCTAAAGCCCGTCGGGACTTTGCCAATCAAAGGAATTCACCTATTTGGGCCAATCTACGGAGGAGATACTTCAAATGTTGATTAACGAAGGAAGAATCACATTCCTTCTACCTCCAATCAATCCCGCTCGAGGCGGTTCAATCGATGAAATGTGTCGATATCATTCACATTCTCGCGGTCACGACCTAGAAGAATCTTTGGGCACTCACTGCCATCTCATTCAAAAATCTTATTGATAGCGGTGTCTGCGAAGTAGCGAGATGATTACCTTTGTGCAACTTAAGGGTGGGAATGCATACCCTACTCAATGGAAGGATCGATGGCGATTATATCAAAGTGGATGATAAAACTATCAAAGTATTTCCCATACAACCCATTCATCTCAAAGGAGCTGACAATCCTTTGAAAGTGGCCCCACAGCCAATTCCTTTTCCTTGCGAGATCTGACATCCTTTTTTATCGACACACACAAAGTTCCATGGAATTATGGAGAAGCTGAAGGATCCACGTCTCATACTACTGCTACAGTGTCGAAAGAAAATCCATTGTACCTTCCTCAACGGGTTATCAAGCCTACTTGCGAAGCAAAGGGAAGTTTTTCCATGGAGAAGATTGAAAAATTCCTCCATACTATGGGCCTGATGAAAGCCAAAGTGGTTTTAAGCTTGCGAGAAGCTCCACACCAGATTTCAATACTGGACTTGGTTTTCTCTTCCGAAGATCATCGGAAGGTCTTGCTAAAGGTTTTGGAAGAAGCCTACTTGCCAAAATCAGTGGATGTGGAAAAATTTCAACATTTGGTTGATCACATTTTCAACAACAATGTGATATCCTTCACTGATGACGATATACCTCCCGAAGGGACCGGTCATTGCAAACCACTGCACATCGCAGTGTTGTCTTCCGGGTATATGCTAGCTGGAGTTTTGATAGATGGAGGCTCATCTCTAAATATCTGTCCTTATGCCACCTTGGTGAAGATGAATATCAATCTCAAGCGAATCCAAAGTAGCCATACGATCATCAGAGCTTTTGATGGATCTCGGCGAAATTCCGTTGGAAAGATTGAATTGCCAATTGAGATTGGTCCTCATACATTCAATGTATCCTTCCACGTCCTCAAGATAGATTAGGGATACAACTTTTGCTTTTTGGGAGACCATGGATACACATGGTGGAGTATTCCCTCCACCTTACATCAACAACTCAAATACATCATCAACAACGATCTAAATCTCTTTGTCGATCTTTGGCCGGAATGTCTATACCGGGAACTCTACCCATTATCGACTTCAATTCGGGAAGTTGAGTAGGCCGATTTTCATACTCTAGGAAGTGAGTAACACATGATACCATTCTATTGGGCGCCACTTCCGTACCCAATTTACAGATGAAGTGATGTCGACTCTCGAAGAAATGATGTTATTGGGTTACCAACTTTGACAAGGGCTTGGTAAGGATCGGCGGTATTAAGCACCCTATCCAAATGTCGATCAAATTGGGACAGTAGGGCTAGGCTATTACTGCTAATTCCAAGCACGGGAATCCTCATAAGCACAAGCAAGTTCCTCGAGCTTAGTCCGCACGGCGATTTTCTATACCTTTACCGCATGAGTTGATCTGATCTCGATAAAGGTTCCATCCCATGTTGTGGCTATATTTTTTTTTAAAAACGGTGCCAATCAAAGCTAAAGAGTGCGATTCTGATCCGAAGTGGAAGAAAAGGAGTGGAAACGTAAACATGACCTTGCCTTGATGATGGCGAGCATTAGCGTCATTGTTCATGATGAACATACAAATAGATACACCCAGGATGATGATTGCCCGGATGTCATGGGTTATCATTCGGGAAAAGGAGGACAGCGATCCTTCTATCATTGCGATCCTTGAGGACTTTGCCCTCGACAATTGGAAGCGGCACTCCATGCATTGGTCGATGAGGAGGTAAAATGGGCGAAAAATCCCTACGCCTATAGATAACTTTAATTGCTTGCTTTCCTTTATAGCACTTATGATTATTTTATCACGTACATGCTGCTAACACTTTTGTATGATCGAGCGATTGCATATATTAAGTGAAAGCATATTTTGTTTCGGACTACTCTAAATTTAGATGTGCATGTACTTGCTGATGAGGTGCCTTCTCTCCACAAAATTTATAACTTTGATGCAAAGTTGGACTCGGACTTGATGGACATCGAAGAGGACATTGAGACACCTCGAGAGATTAAGGAATGGGTCGTAGAAACAAACCCAAACCCAATCTTGATCAAACCACTCCTTTCAATCTTGGAACCTTAGACAACCTAAAGCTAATCCAGTTAGTTTCGGACCTTACCATAAATCAGCGGAATGACATGGTTGCCTTTATTAACCCAATTCGGGATGTGTTTGCATGGTCTCATGAAGACATGGTGGGTTTGTCCATGACATTGTTCTTCATCGCCTTCCCATTAAAGAAGGATTCAAGCCGGTTAGGCAAAAGCTCGAGCGATTGAAACACGAGTGGAGTTTAAAAGTTAAAGAAGAAATTGTGAAACAATTTCAAAATAGGCATCATCATGGTGTCTACATATCCGGAGTGGATATCCAACATTGTTCCGTGCCTAAACCCGGGGGAAGGTGCGAGTCTGCGTGGATTATCGGGATTTGAACAAAGCTTGCCTTAAAGATAGCTTTCCGTGCCATTTTATCCACATTCTTATTGATAATCTTTGCTCGATCGGCATGTACTCCTTTCTTTGATTGCTTTGCGGTACCATCAAATTATAGTCATTGAGGAAGATCGTGAGAAAAGCGCTTTCATCACACCTTGGGGAACCTTTTGCTACTGACGATTGTCATTCGGCCTCATCAATCTTTGGGGTAACCTACCGGTGACTATGATGGCCCTTTTTCATGATTTAATGCATAAGGAGATAGAGATCTATGTGGATGACATCATTGTCAAATCCGGAAGGAGGATGACCATTTAGACCATCTCAAAAGCTATTCAGCGAGGTTGCGTAAAGTACAACTTGAAGTTGAATCCATTGAAGTCGCCTTTGGTGTTAAGTCGAGACAAGTTGCTAGGGTTCTAATCGACCACAAAGGATTGAGCTGGATCCTACCAAAATCCGAGGCCATCAAGAAATGCCCATTCCTCGAACGAGAGAAGAAATCTATGGGATTTTTGGGAAGGATCAACTTCATTAACCGATTCATTTCTCAACTCCACGACAACTTTGTGAGCCAATCTTCAAATTATTAAGGAAGAACTCCTCCATGAAATGGAATGATGAGTGTCGAGCCTTCCTCACAATCAAGAACGGTGATTAACGCTCCTGTTTTGGTACCTCCCAGGGATGATGTTCCCCTGTTCATGTACCTGTCCATAAATGACAATGTCATGGGTTGTATCTTTGAGACGAGAAAAAGATGATAGAGGCGAAACGAGCTATCTATTACCTCGACAAAAGATTGAACATCAGTGAACACAAGTACACTCTGATTGAGAAGACTTGTTGTGCTTTAGCATGAGCTTCCATAAGATTACATCATTATCTCCATGGTCACACAACCCATCTCATATCCCGTGTGGATCCTCTCAAGTATGTGTTCAATGAACCCATACTAAATTGTCGGTTGTCCGGATGGCGGTTGATCCTCAACAATTTGACATCGTCTATGTGACTCAAAAAGTCGGTCAAAGGTCAAGGAATTGCGGATCAATTGGCGCACCACTTTTCTGCGGGGATTACAAACCCTTAGAAACATACTTTCTGATGAAAGGAGTAATGGCAATTCACTACCTCATCGATCGATACATCCGTTTGTGGAAAATGTATTTTGATGGAGTTGTTAATTTCGAAGGCTCACGGGCCGGGAGTAGTTTTAATATCTGTCATGGGGGGGAGCAGTATCCCGTCGCCATCCAATTGAAGTTTGTCAATACCAACAACACAACTGAGTATGAAGGCTATATCATGGGACTCAAACTTGCCCGTTCAATGGGTATCAGGTGATTAACTGTCTTTGGGGATTTCAAATTGGTAATCAAGCAATCCATAGGAATCTATCAAACCAAAGAATTGCATTTGCTGCCTTACCATCGGCAAGTTCTGCAGATGGCTTTGGAGTTTGAAGAAATCTCATTTCTACACATTCCTCGTAATAGGAATGACTTTGCAGACGCATTAGCAATGTTGGCCTCCTTGGTTTACATACCTGACAAGGAAAACATGCCAAACATCACGATTGCCATCCATAAAGCCCCAGTCTATGGGAATTATGTTGGAGAAGTATCGGATGAGTTACCTCCCATCCACAACCCTTGATATCAGCATATCAAGGAATATCTGCGAGATGGATCTACACCCGCTGAGGCGAGCCTAACTGAGAAGAGGCGGATTCATCGATTTCTTTATGAAATTCTACTGGCGGAGATGCACTCTACAAAGAGATGCGGGATTAGGTCTCCTCGGATGTCTGGACAAAGACCAAGCTCGATGACTCATGGATGAGATCCATGGTGGAGTATCTGGCCCTCACATGAGCGGACCCCTACTTGTCGAAAAAATTCTCGAGCAGGACATTATTGGCTTACACTCAAAAGTGACTGTGATGATCACGTCAAGAGGTGCTATCAATGTCAAATCCATGGGAATGCTATCCACCCCTCGAGGAACTCCACAATATGAGTTCACCATGGCCCTTTTCAATGTGGGGAATGGGCGTGATCGGGCCCATCGAGCCCAAAGCCCGATAATGGACATCGATTCATATTCACCATGATCATTACTTCACCAAATGGGTAGAAGCGGCTTCCTTCCCGGGTTACTAAAGAAGTCATCATTGCGTTCATCGAAACAATGTTGTTTGTCGATATGGACAACGGAGGTCATTGTGTTAGAAACAATGCTAAAAACCTCAACAACAAAATGATGGAGGAATTATGCGAGAAAATTCCACATCAAACATCTCAACTCATCATCTCTGACCAAAGATGAATGGTGTTGTTGAGAAGCGGCTAATAAAAACATCAAGAAGATCATGCGAGAAAATGTCCTCCAATCACAAAGGATGGCACGACCTCTTGCCCTAACTTTATTAGCCTCTGAACTTCAATGCGAGCTTCCACTGGGGCAACACCTACTCATTAGTCTATGGGATGGAAGCGGTGCTCCCCATAGAAGTGGAAATGGAATCCCTCGTATTGATGGATGCTCGGTTGGATGAAGACCAATGGGTACAAGAGCAAGTATCACCAATTGTCTACGATAGATGAAAAGCGAACCGCGCTATCTTCCATAGTCGATTATATCGATAAAAGGATCTCGCGATCTACTACAAAAAAAAATCCGACTCGACAATTCAAACAACATAACTTGGTTTTGAAGAAGATCATTGACAACCAAGATCAATCTAAGGAAAATTAAGCTCCTAACTGGAAGGCCCATTTATTGTCAAGGAAGTATTGGCGGGAGGTGCTCTCGGTTGCAGAAATGGATGGCGATGAATTTCCACGACTTATCAACTTTCGGACACCAGTGAAGCGGTACTATATGCGAAGTTACCATCAAACAAACATCTGGTTTTGATCCTCAAATCACCGATCATTCCGGTTTTGAACCTTTCTCTATTTACAAACTCTTACCCCCCTCGAGGAAACATACACTTCAAACCAATGACTGGTTTCATTTCCTTTCACTTCAAACCGGTGACTAGTTTCCTTTCATTTTGAACTTTTCAAACTTGTACTTCTCTCACGAAGAGGCGAGACTAAACTTTTCAACACCTTGCTTCTCCACGAAGGCGAGACTAAACTTTTCACACCTGCGGTTTATCACGAAGATGGGATCAAACTTTTCTACACTTGCGGTTTATCCTCGAAGGCGGGATCAAACTTTTCCACACTTGCGGTTTATCCCCTTGTAGGGATTAAACTTTCTTCTCCCCATGATATAGCTTTGCATGGGATTTCGCTTTCTCTTGGTTGCGATTAAGTCACGAGAGGCGAACTATATCGACTGATCTCCACGATACACGAGGGTGCGTAGGCAACCATATTCTATATGGCGGTTGTGATATAAAGAAAAAACAACAAAAACATTTCTGCCCTTTCTTCGAAAATAACAAAAACAACAAAAATACTTCTACACCCTTCTGCCTTTCACATTTAGCGTTGAACCTCCTACATTAGGTTCGAACTACGGAGACTTGATCTCCTCTTCAATAGGAGTACGTAGGCCGCCATTCATGGTGCAGTCTAACCCCTACTAGAACAAACATACTTGTCTGCGATGCTTTGGGATCAACCTTCAAATTGCCCCACTTCATCGGTTTGGATCAAAGGGATGGAATTATCCAACCTCTTCTCACAAATAGAAGATTCGGTGACCATCTAAGCTGCGATCGTGCCTCGAAAGAGCAATACCAACCCATAAGAGATGGAATTAACTAGGCTTCTCACAAATAGAAATCTTGGCGACCATCGTAGTGCGCGTCAATCTCGGAGAGGAAGAAACCACCCTCCTCTCCACTTTTCCATCTGATACCGGTCCCAAGACACCAAAAGATGGTAGGGATTTTCAATAATCAATGATCCGTTCTGAGAGACCTTGCGATGTCTCAATGTCCATCTATCAAGGATAAGTACAGAATGCATCAAGATCAAAGGCCCTGGAGAAACAGGCAAATATCAAGCAAGTATCAAGGCATAACTAAGAGGGAAGTGAATCAAAATATATTTCCCTGCCATATATAATACTGTTTAATATATACATCTGTGTTGTACATGAGAAAAATGGCTAAGCTAGTCTGTGCAGAAAAATACAAATCTATCTACAGATCTATGTGTATGCGGACTATCAGATATAACATGACATCCCTCTCTGAAGATGGAGGTAATGCTGCAAGCTCCTGCCCAAGGGTATCTACACGAGCTAGCAGATCAGAGGCTAACTACATGGTGGCGGAATGATCATCAATGTAGGCACTCATGTCGGCAAAATAATGGCCAAATCATCTTGGATCTCATTTGAAGTCTTTATCTGCAATGGCCACATCCCTAGCGATATAAGGCGGCATCCCGCTCAACTATCAATGCATCCACTGGTTGATCTAGCCTCATCCCTCTCAACAGGCGGCATCTCTCTCATCATCAAATCTATCGCATCGCGACCCTAACTTTGATCTCTGTCGTAGGTCATAAAATGTAAGCTATGCTCCAAATCTTGTCTTAGAATCTTGAAATATGATGGCACTTTCAGGGGTGGGAGAATCCATCACAAATCTTTGGCGACCCAGCGATCAAGTCATCGGTGGGAATAATGGCCTCCTCTATAGGCTCCTCATCGTCATAATCGGTCTCACCTGCTTTGTGGATCTTTACCAGAGCCAATGCGATCTCTGTCTCCATCCATGCGAAATACTCTGCGAACTACACTGGATGATGACGAAAAAAATCGGCCACTCTCGGCGATCCCAATAGGCATCTGAACTGGATCATCCTCCGTTAACAAATGATGTGAAGTGAAGCGACGACTCACTGCCCCCTCATACGGATGGAAGTCCTGGCCCAGGTCAAACCGACACATCACGGCCGTGGGTGGTAAGTGATCATGCCCCTCAAACCCGACCCGAGGAGATAATCCATGCGGAGCATGAGTAATGAAGGCGTAGGGTGAGCTAAGCCACGAACACGACAATATATCAAAAGGATCTCCAATCTCTGCGAAAGCGACCAAGATCGACCATCTGTACACCAAGTAGAGGTTGAAAGAAGTATGATATGGCTATCTCATGGGTGAAACAAAATCCATGATGTCTGAATGTGCCAATCGGTCTCAAGTGTGTCATGAACCACACGTCTGACATGGCCAGAGCTACACATGAACACTCCTCTTGGGATAAGTGCGGTACGATATGTAGCGACCTCAAGGTCTCTGCGATAATCATCGGTATGATGTATGACCCTCCCTGAGAGCTTTCACTGCCATGATGATGCCGATATCTAGCTCATCCATGTACCGCGGCATGTATACGTATGACAATACGCATAGAAGTAATACATCTACTCTGGCTGAATGCCAATGATCCTCTGGTGTGGTGAAATCCCCGGAATGCCGTGCATAGCTATCCTCGAGAGCAAAACACATCTATCGAGAAATCTTTGGGATATCACATGGCCGGATGTAATCTCATCCACTACTGCGCCTCAATCCTATGAGAGTCATGAGCTGTCTACTCATGTCTCCCATCACCATATGCCATGCAAGGTTTTCCAGCGGCATCGTCAAACTGGTCATACTCCTCCAAAGTAGAGTCAACTCTCGGGTCCCAAAGCGGAATACCTGTCTATCCGGTACCCAGTGCTCTAGCATACCCTCTATAAATCCTGGAGGAACCTAAAACATCAGTAAGGTCATAGTATGTTGTAGCAAATCATCTAAGATCACCATGTCTGATGGTGATATACTATCATACCATGATCGCATACCATCTACCACCGCAAATGGTGGGTTATGATCAATACGGCTAACTGTCGAGGAAGACATCTGTACGAGTCGTGTCATAAGACCATCTAGGGGTCAATGCTGAGTATCTCTGGACATACATACATATGCATAATAATAACATGCATGATACAATAGATGACAATATGATATAGGGAATGAAAACTGTGCATACATTCCTAAGTATATCATCATCTAATACATCTCTGTACAGCTAAAATACAGGGAAATGGGGCGAAGCTACCCAACATCTAATAGAGGCCTATCAAAAGATATAGCGAGAATGGGGCGAAGCTGCCCAACAGCTAATAGAGGCCTATCAAAATAAATACATCAGAAAAAGTTAATGGTGTCGATGTCCACATCCTCAATGCTGTCAACCTGATGTAACTCCTCCTGAGTCACTGGATCTCTATCTACAAGGATGTCAGGCCTATATAAAGGAGGATCTGCGTCGGCAAAACCAAATGGGTCATCCGAGGGGCCAGTGCCAGAGCTGGAAGGATCAAAAGTATCTACCTCTTCAGGATCTCTGCCCAAATGCCGAATGAAAAGATGTGACCGGTCCAGCTGCCGAGTCAATCTCTCAATCTGTGTCACATGAGTCAGATCTCTGACACATGATAACCAATCCGTCATCATCACGGATCCTGGAACCATATCCCCCATAAACTATGTGGCGCGGGTCTGAGCTCCAATCGTGCGAGGGATCCACCAATGCTGGAACATCTCCTGTGAATAGGGGCCCTTTGACAATATAAAACCATTAATCCCCAACAATGGGATGTCAACAACGGGTGACTGCGAAACAGGCCAATAACGCCTGGCAGGAGGCAAGATCGGCATGTGGATCTCTCATGTAGTGCTCCTAATAGCACGATCTCCTAAATAGAGCTCCCATCCTCCATCTATAAAGAGAGGAATCCTACGGGTGGATATGATGTACTCTACTCCAGTCGGGTACCCATCCTCAAAACCAACTCCCAAATTCTCTCCAGAGTAGGGAATCCACGTGATGACATCAGCTGTCAATAGCTCCAGCTGCAGGCGACAATGAGTAAAACCCTCAGCAACAGGGACCTCTGCCAGTATAGAATGATGCCATCTCCGTCCTCGTGGATAGGTATCTAAACCTAACACGCTCAGAGGACGCAAACAAGGAAGCCTCTCACAGGCCCAAAATTGTCAACACAAAGGCAAACATCTGCGGTCAGTTAACACTCTTAACCTATACATGGGAAAAGACAAGAGAAACACTCACCAGCAGAAATGGGTAGAATCCTAACCATGCCTCGGTTAAGCCCTGCGATCGCATACACATTCCCCTGAGGAAATAAACAAAGGTGTAGGAACCCCAATCATACTCTCCTATACGGTCCATGTGTCTAGTGGCGCTAATAAAAGCGAAGGACACCGTAGAGGAACTATCTGCTATGAAGCAGCCCCTAATGATCATCAGGAACAATCGCCGAAGAATGCGATCCCTGACTCTCACATCATCAGGTATGGGCTCACTCAATATCCCGCTCATAGCATCTACTTTTCAAAAGGACTGTCGAGCGATCCACCCCTTGGCGCCTCACGGAACTCCCAACAAGGATCGGCGATGGTGAGGGGTGATATCCGTCGCGCAGGGAACCAACTCCCCCTCCAAACTCCATACACCGATAAACCGCTAATCCATCGGCGTCATCATTACCTCATGATCCGAAGAAATGGAGTGGCCGAGTGCAGTGGAACCACTTCGCTTCGAGAAGGTGCCACGAGGTAACCCTGGGGCGGTGGACGGGTAGAATAGAGAAAATCTCTCGAATCCCGACCATGGATGATGATTGCTCATAGTCATCATGCAAGGCACGATACATAGAGTGGTTCTTAAACCAGCCTCCCTCGAGGTGTGTGAAGTCGGGACCTACATCAAATGCGGATCTACATCGACTCCTTGACTCCTCATTAATAGAAAATAAGGAAGATTAAAGATCTAACTTCATAACTCGTTTACGTGCAGATATACTGAAGGATGCCTACTCAAGTCACCTAGAAGATCTGGGTTCGCCACTTGAATACTGGCAATTCCCTCACGGGAACACGTCTGATGGGAGAGAGGGAACCTCCCGAATGGTACATCCTCCTCCTCGTCCTCTACATTTGACACCTCAACCCAAATAGGATGTACCACCGCCTCCGCCAAACGACGCAGGTCATCTCTCATAGAATCTGCTGGAGGCTCTTCAAAAGCCCTCCTCCGTACACCAGAAGTGGTCCTGCGGGAACTGCTCGGCTGATCTGGATCCATAATATCTGGACAACAAGTCTCCAAATCACCTCAGAAAAGGTGTGATAATTTCGTACCTGGAGTCTTTTTCAAAATGCATTCTATGATTACATGCATGCATGCATGCATTATTTTAACATATATCTACTGTAGAGTTAAAATGCATAACTACTCAATGCCTACATTTTGGAAAAATTTTGCCATAGCCCCTTTGTAAATGGGACTATCCACATGCACATAGGCATGACTAGGTGGCCATTCAGTAGCACACACTTTGCAATCATATACATCATGTATGCATTCATCACATCACAGTAAAAATCCGTAAGTGTAGTCTAATTACCAGGATTATTTACTATTCTACCTTTACTCATTTGTCCTCAGATAGAATAAGAAATGACAGTAAAAGGTGCCAATTTAACTGTGTCAAAAGTCAAATTTTTTCACATCATTATGTTCAGCATGGTTTAATACTAACATTTACTATGTTGAATGTTTTTTATCAAGTCATATCAGCATGCATATTCACTACTATGTGTCTAAATGTATTTCATGCGATAAGTCATTTTCCAATGGACAGAAATTGGAAAAAATACATGCATGTGTTACCAGGACAGTGAAGAACGCTTGTACGGTGACAGAATATGCAGAAAGTTACCCGAACTCAGCAGATCTGTAGAAGAGCTCTTAGATTTCCTTCACTGTGCAACTTGAAAATGACTTATGAAAGCAACCACCTTTATACATAGGCACTACTGGTTGTAGTCAACTCAGTAGCTCCTGCAGTACACTGCTGCCCCCCACATGGGTCCCACACCTCCCACCGATCCAAGTTAGAGTTGCAAAGGAGGTCTCATAAGCTGAAAAGGCCAAATAAGGAATAAAAACGCTACCCGATTGAGCGGAACAGCCTAAAATCCAGATTTCTTGTCGGTCAGAGTTAATTGTATTCGCATGTATGCAAGGTATACTATACCAATGAGTTTAGCTTTCACAAACCATGATCGGCAATACCTCACAAAGGTCTGATGCCGTCATTTACAGGGTTACATCTACGTATCCCCGGCGGGGGTTACAACACCGAAGTTATCAAACATCTACGTATCCCCGGCGGGGGTTACAACGCCAAAGTTATCAAACATATATGTATCCCCGGCAGGGGTTACAACACTGAAGTTATCAAACATCTACGTATCCCCGGCGGGGATTACAACGCCGAAGTTATCAAACATTTATGTCTCCCTGGCGAGGTCACAATGCACATCCTTCAAACATTTGTGTCTCCCCGGCGGGGGGGTTACAATGCAATGCAACCATTGATACACACATCAATGAAGGTCAAGCAGCCTTGACATCATATCACCCAATGGCAAGTAAAACCATTGAAGCAACCTTCCTCAGCAAGGTTGACAACATCAATGAAAGTCAAGCAGCCTTGACTATGCACCCAATAGGGATTCATCCGGTGATACACACATCAACGAAGATCAGGAAACCCTAATAACAACCAATTGTTGGAAGTAACTCCGACAGTGTGAGGAAACATGTTATACACATCCTCAAATAGACAAAGCATTATCCCCACAGATCTCTTCCACACAAGAGGTACCTCTATGGAGTATAAGCCAGTGTCTAGGATTCAAGACTTTGGTGGTAGTACCAACGTCCACGTCCTTTGAAACTTGGATCGCATGTCCAAGTCATCACTGATTGTCATCCCAGCAGGATTTCTTGACAATCATCCATACATTCTACATACATTTACATCATGTTGCTGCATATCGCATCATGATTACCTTGCTTGCATTTCAAGTGTCTAGGATTCTTTATCCTATCCATGCCTTGCATTGCATGAATATAATAAAGAGGGGCATCTGTAGACACTCGAAATTTTCTGCACTCCTATTACTAACATTGCAGGAGGGTAGATTCGTCTTTTGGAGATAATCCTGAAAGACAGCTTACAACCATCTCGGATACTACCGGAAGTCCAGCTCCAAACCCGAAACACAAACTGGGGACATCAGCTCCAATCCGGATACTACCGGAAGCCCAGTTCCAAACCCGGAACATACACCGGGAATGTCATTTCCAATCTCGAAGATAACCCCGAGATATGCAGATTAAAAGACCGGCAACAACACCGGAGAGGACAGTTCTATCTCGGTGATAACACCGCGACATTCAGTTCCAGTCCTAGAGACAACACTAGGAGTAACAGCCCCATCCTTGGTGATAGCCCCAAGAGATGCCATTGCAGTTCCGGCGATAACCCCGGAAATGCTTGCTTCAAACACATGCAATCAGCTTCAACCTTCAGATGATAGTGAGGCACACAAACAAACAATCCAATCTCAGATGTAACCCTGAGCAACGTCTGTTTTCCATTTAAACCAGCGATAACCCCGGTGAGGAGTCACAACGTCATCATACCATGACAACAAGATGATATCACAGCATACCAACAAGTAGTACAATCTCAGCTGTAACCCTGAGCAACGTCTACTTTCAACTCAACCCGGCGATAACCCCGACAAGGAGTCACACATCATCTTGTTCCTCCGACAAATGGCACATCGTCTCAACACTTCATACATACATACATACATACATACAACAATGTCCCATAAGAGCCAAGGAGTGACAATCCCGAGTGACTATTACGTGTGGCAGTACTTTGGATAGACTTTGAAGCTTGATGACCATGGGCATGTAATTCTCTTCCGATTTTGTACAACCTCTAATCCATGTCATTACGTAACTCTCGACACAAGCAATCCAAGAAGTACAGACATACTTCCGCTTGGATGCTCGGATTGAAGTTCTGTAAGTTCGAAGGACATTACAAAGCACGCATCGCACGCATTATGAGACGACTGACGGGACCTGCAAAGCTCGGGCCCACCACGACCAAATTACAGGTTCAATTCAATCGGTACCGCCACAGGTTGACTCAAGCGGCTATCCGCTCTATAAATATAGAGAGGGGGGCCCATTTGAAGAGAGAGAGAGAGAAGGAAAAGCGCGAGGACGCCTACATCCATTTAGCTCAAAGATACATCTTTTTGAGTGTTTCCTCTTCTTTAAACACTAGTTAGCTCACATGAGAACACCAAAGAACAAGTAACGGAAAGGGACAATCAAAAATCCCGACATCGACAGTATATTCCAAAAACTCATTTAGACTTTCTCCGTTCAATCTAAATAATTTAATAAGATTTTATTACAATCCAATCATTAATAACATGATACTATTAAATTTATTATTAAGAACTTTTATACTTATGTTGGCAAAATTAATTAATTTAAATTAATAAATAAATACCTTCAATTTTATTTATTAATTCTATTTATAAATTTCATGGCCAAAACTTATTAAGATATAATATATATATATATATATATATATATATATATATATATAAATAACACCTCGCAAACTAAACTTTATATATATTTATATATATAAAACGTCAGAAGCAGTAAAAGAATCTATAAAACGTCAAAAACTTGACTGCTATGACTGTCATCACTATTCATATCTATAAAAATCAAATCGCCAAAAAAATTATATACCTGAAATTATTAAAAGAAAAAAAACAAACCTGATACAATCACTCTCACAAACACAAACACAATCACAACAAGTGATCTGTCTCAATTTACAGCAATAAACGGCGACTTGACTTCTATTTCTCTTCATCGGGTTGTATAAGGAAAATAAGATTAGGTTTAGTTATTTATTCACTTAAAATAGATTTTATTAATTAATATATTTATTAACTCTCTAAATTTTAATAGGATTTTAAAATTACACAATCATAAATTAGACCGACTTAGTTTAAAGGCCAATTTTACCAATTTAATTTATCCATCACTTATTAATATTTATTGGTCCAAATAAACTAAATAACCACTTTGACCCAAATAACAGACATAGTACAATTAATATAATTTAAAACAACAAATTTTATTTTTTTTATATTTATTTATTTATTTTACCGGGTATTACATACAACCTCCCCTCCTTATGAAATTTCGTCCTCAAAATTGATGTATGTACCTGATATTTCAAAGAGGTGGGGATACTTTGTTTTCATTTCAGATTCTAACTCTCCAGTCATTTCCTCAATATCATAGTTTTTCCATAAACTTTTGACTTGTGGTATAACCTTTGAGTGTAAAATATGTTCCTTCTTATCCAAAATCTTAACAGGTACCTCCTCATACATTAAATCTTCGGCTATCTCGCCTGGTTCTAATTCAATAATGTGGTTTGGATCTTCCATATATTTACGTAGAATAGATATGTGAAAAACGTTATGAACATAAGACAAGTTTGGCGGTAAGGCAATTCTATAGGCCATAGTTCCTACTCGGTCGAGGATTTCAAATGGACCAATAAATTGGGGGTTGAGCGTTCCCCTCTTTCTGAATCTCGTAAATTCTTTCCATGGAGCAACACGTAATAATACATGGTCTCATACATTGAATTTCACGTGTAACAATACCTTGCATACTGGCGAATACAAATATCATCTATCTATCTACCCATAAATAAAAGCAAACCATGCAATAGATAGAATTAAATAAATAAATCTCCCCTTATGGGGTTACATCATCTACATAAAATAAAATCCCAGATCACTATAACCTTAAACATCTGTGCAGAATCATAAACAATAACAAGTCTTAAATAACATCAAGTCTAAATATCATTACATAATCACATAAATAACCAGTCTTCATTACTTGCTAATCTTGCCCTTACCTTTACTAGTGGAAGGCTCGTCTGATCTTTCGTTCTTAACTGCAATGTTATTATTACGCAAGAGTGAACACGATTGCCCACAAGTATAACAATATAACAAAGGAATAATAACATGCGAATAAATCGAAGGGTTCTGAAACATGAAAACTCAACTTTTGAATCAAGAATGAATAACAAGAAACAAAAGAACTTCTGAGGGTCATAAGACCTTGAACTATGTCCTAGGTTGTCAAGTGTTTATACTTGAAACCTTTAACAGTCATAAGACTATGGACTCTTCTTCTCGTACTTAGGGGGATCAGCCCTTAGTACCATACTATGCATAATATCTTAACGCTAACGCATAAGTATTCCCCTATACATGGTTATTCATCTCAGTTTGACATTAGAGTCCGCACCAAAGGAAGTTTGGTTTGGATAATTCATCAAGGGTTCTGAAATTTAGAACGCTCATCAACTATGGACTAGTCTAATCATTAAGGGTTCACTAGTCTAACAAGGTTCAACCGTAACTGATAATTTAAATTGAATAACAATCTCAAAGGGTATATAATAGAGTAATTATTGTATAACAGAATCATACTTTAAAAGATTAATACACTTTAATATAATAAAATGGACTTGATCAATAATATAGAGAATTTGCTCGAAGTAAAGAGACAACTTATAAGCTCATATTAAGATAACGAGTAGGGTTAGGAAACTTGCCTCGTGCGTAGATTACATGTTAATTATACTCGTTCCTTGATTTAAATCCCAAATATCATTTACGTTCACAATACCAGTCAATTATAACGTACTAATCATCACAAGATCATTCTTTTTGTCTAACTCGAATTCATGACTATACTTAGTCAAATTACTACACTCATTGTCACAATTAACACTTCATGAACAATAAGCTAACTATGCATTCAATCATTTAATTCGCACATAAATGTGTTATTGACATGTTAAGAATTTATTTTAACATCTCATTACATGTCTAACATATTTTTATGTTCATTAGATTAAGTTCCAATTACAGTCCTTGGAATAAAACCACTAGAATGCTCATTCTTGAACAACCTGAGATGGCATTTGCCCACCTTATAGTCTATTCTCGATGTCACAGAAATTTCAGACTAATGCTACTGGCCGATACAAAGCGCAATGGCGTGGTTGGCACATGGTCATTGCCATGCATAATACTGTATATTGGCTAATACATCTTGACAACTTATAATGACATGACTATGGCATAATGTCATATTCTGGTATTAAGGCGGCATGAATTATGCTCTATGATAAATGACATTTGGCGAACCAGAATATGAACTGCAATTCGCGAAAAATTGCAGAACATGGCCAAAACACCCAATTAACATATTTTTACACGAATTTAGACATACCAAAATATTGTAATACACAAATAACTAATACTCAACCCTTCTAGCATGATTTTAACAAGTTTAAACACATAATTTGCAAAATCAACACATTTAATTTCATTGTTCTTGATGTTCTTGATGGTTTTTGAACATAAAACATAAAATTAACACTACGGATTCGTTATAACACCAAATACATCCATTCAAGGTTTGTTTCCTTCGTTTTAACATGCATAATTATATACGTGTGTGAATTTTACAAAAAAATTTATGTTTGACATATTAAATTCACGTATAAGGGCCATATGGCCATATTCTATACTCTGTAATCTTATACTATATAATTTTATGAAACTGATGATATGGAAATCTATAATATATAATAAAACATACTACGCTAACATATTATCACATTTACATTCACAAAATCAATAAGATTTCCAATTACAGAGATTTAACAGAGAAATTGAAAACCATTTTCATAAAACCTTAATGACGCAAAAATGAGAATTGGGTTGGAGAAAATTACCCAGAGCGTAGAGTGAGTAAAGATAACAATTTCTTTTTCAGATACTACTTCAATCATGGAGTTTTCTCCCATAATTCCTATGAATTCTCTCTAAAATCTCTCTAAATTCTCTTACTCTCAGGTTGAACACTTAATAGCAAAATACGTAAAACAAAATAAACTGATCCTTTATGCGCACAGTTGAGGTCAGTTAATCCATACGTGGTTTAACTGCCCTCAACTCCTCATAAGGCCTCGTTTGTCTTGGAAACATGAATAACCCTTCTAATTATTTTAATTAATCTCTTATACTATAGTTTAATAATGTCACACCCAATTAAATAATAAATCAATATCTTATTTAATTTATTTTAAATAACATATAATAATTTCTCATTAATTCACATAGTCACATAATTAAATTTCTCATTTATTAATCATGTCAAATTATTAAATCTCTAATTAATTAAAATAACATTAGGCTCATTAAATATTCCTTTTAATTCAATAAGCTCACATAAATACATACCTCGAATAATAAAATTTTCCACATTAATTTAATAAATATAACACATATAATTAAATTAATCTACCACAACTTCATCAATTAATTATTTAATCTAATAATTAATTCATTGAAAAATATTTATTTAATCCAATAAATATTAAAATTAAATTACAAAATCTCGGTTGTCACAGAGTCTTAATAAATCTTCAAAAGTTTGAATAGTCCTCTTTGATTGTTCGTCCGTCTGAGGATGATATGCTGAATTAAATTGTAAATCTGTGCCCATAGCTTTTTGCAAACTAACCCAAAATCTCAAGTGAATCTTGGGTCTCAATCGAAACTATGGATACCGGCATACCATGCAAGTCTTACAATCTCGCTTATGTACATACTGAAAGGCGTTCAAGTGTATAAGTTTCTCGTATTGGTAAGAAATGAGTAGACTTGGTCAATCTATCAACAAAAACCAAAATTGCATCTATGCCTTGAGGAACCTTGGGAAGACCAGTAACGAAATCCATGGTAATGTGCTCCCACTTCCATTCTAGAATTTCAAGTGGTTGCAATGGACCTTTTGGTACTTGATGTTCCGCCTTGACTTGTTGACAAGTTAGACACCTTGAGATAAACAACGCTATCTCTCTCATCATATTGCTCCACCAAAATGTATGTTGAAGATCACGATACATTTTGGTACTCCCAGGATGGATTGCAAATGGTGTGTTGTGCACCTCCATCATGATTTTATACTTTAAATCAGGGTCGTTAGGAACACAAAGTCTGGAGTTGACTTGAAGTATTCCTTCTTCATCAATTCTTGCTTCTAAAGATAACACCTTCTTGTCCTTTCTTCCTCATACGATCGCCTCCAGTGTCTAGAAGCTTCGCAGGCGGCTTTAACTTTATCGATTAAAGTCGGTTCTACTCAGATATTCGCCATCATTACGTTGGTCCACTGAGTCTTTATCTCTATCTCCATCCTTTGCAAGTCATACAAAATGGGCCTTTCGCGTTGACAATATCGCTTTTCGTTCGCATATGATCTTCTACTCAATGCGTCAGCTACCACGTTTGTTTTTCCAGGATGGTATTGGATGGTATGATCATAATCTTTCAACTGTTCAAGCCAACGTCGTTGTCACATGTTGAGTTCCTTTTGAGTGAAGAAATATTTGAGACTTTTATGATCCGTAAAGATCTCCACTTTCTCCCCATACAAGTAATGCCTCAAAATTTTAAGTACGAAGACAACAGCTGCCAACTCTAGATCATGAGTAGGATAATTCCTTTCATATTCTTTGAGTTGCCAAGAGGCATAGGCTATGACTTTCCCATGTTGCATGAGAACACATCCTAACTCTTTGCCCGAAGCATCACTATAGATGACAAATCCCTCCGAACCAGATGATATTGTTAGAACAAGTGCTGAAATGAGTCTCCTCTTGAGTTCTTGAAAACTCTTCTCACATTCCTCGTTCCAACCGAATTTTGTATCTTTCCGAAAGCGGTTGAGTTAAGGGAGTAGCGATTCGAGAAAACCCTTCTCTGAATCTCGATAATAACCAAATAAGCTTCGAGAAAGCTACGTGATTTATTCTTGATTTAGGTTGCTCCCGACTTTGAATAGCTTCAATCTTTGCTAGGTCAACAAATATTCCACGACTTGATACTACGTGCCCAAGGAATGCTACTTCCTTAAGCCAGAACTCACATTTCTTTAACTTGGCATAAAGCTTATATTCACGAAGCTTTTGGAGTATCAGGCTCAAGTGTTGCTCATAATCTTTACGGCTTATGGAATAAATAAGGATGTCATCAATAAAGACGACTACAAAGTGATCCAAATATTCCTTGAATACTCGGTTCATCATATCCATGAAGGCAGCAGGAGCATTAGTCAATCCAAAAGACATGACTAGGAATTCATAATGCTCGTACCGAGTTCTGAAAGCCGTCTTTGGAATGTCATCGGTTCTAATCTTCAATTGGTGATATCCGGAACGAAGATCAATCTTTGAAAAAAAGTTGGCACCTTGCAACTGGTCAAACAGGTCATTAATACGTGGCAATGGGTACCTATTTTTGATCGTGACATGATTCAACTCTCGATAATCAATACAAAGTCGCATACTCCCATCTTTCTTCTTCATGAATAGAACAGAGCACCCCAAGGAGAAGTACTAGGACGAATAAAGCCAATGTCTAACAATTCCTGCAGTTAGGTCTTTAACTCCTGAAGTTCAATAGGAGCCATTCGATATGGGGCTTTGGAAATGGTTTTTGTACCGAGTTCAAGGTTGATACAAAATTCAATTTCACACTCTGGGGGTAGGCCAGGAAGTTCTTCAAGGAATACATCAGGAAATTATTAACAATAGAAATATCATTCAAAACTGACGTATTTTTGTTTAGATCCGTAACATGAGCTAAGAAAGCTTGATATCCGTTTTTCAATAAACAAATAGCTTTATGGCTTGAGATGACAGTGATTGATTTTAATGGTTTGGTTGCTTGAATTCGCATAATAGGTTGGTTAGGAATATGAAAGCTAACAACCTTACGAAAACAATTAATTTTTGCATGATGAGTAGTTAACCAATAAATCCCTAAAATTACGTCAAATGCAAGTATTTTCAATGAAATAAGATCGACAGGTAATGTGAGGATACCGATTTGAACCAAACAAGACTTATAAACAGTGGATGTAATGAAGGTTTCTCCCAATGGAGTTTCAACAGATAAGTCAAAGTCTAATTTCTCCGGAGTCAAATTTAAACGTTGAGCGCAAGTAGGAGAAATAAAAGAATGGGTAGAACCGGTATCAAATATGGTATAAACTTCGCTAGAGTTTATGATAAGCTTACCCGTGATGACCTCATTCGGGTTCCTTGCTTTCTGGGAGGTCACGACAAACACTCTCCCTTGCACTACTGGCATTGACTTTTCTGGGACGTCCTTTGGTACCTCCATCCTAGCTGAACTTGTCTTCGGTGAACGACAAAATTGGGCTAGGCGACCTTCTCTTCCACAATTATAACATGCTTTGGACGGCATCTCACAGTTTGGATTGATGTGTCCCTCCCCTCCGCATTTGAAGCATATGATAGGTTGTCGTTCTCCTTCCTTAACAACAGGTGTTGGTGCTGACGTCTTTCCATCATTGTTGAATCTCCTCTTCTTGAAATTTCCATTCTTATTATTTTGGCCATGATTACCACCGAAGTGGTTACCATTTACGCATGTTGATTCCCTCCACGCTTATTGTCACTTTGCTTCGATGATCGCTATCACTAGTATTATCATTTTGCCGGTCGCTTCTTTTGGTTGGGTTGGCTCATTATCGCGCTCCCAATAACTCGAGCCCTATTAACAACATCCTAACACAAACACGCTTTATGAGATATAAGATATCGACGTATCTCGGGTTTCAAACCTCTTAGAAACATTCTCGTCATTCTCTCCTGATTATCAACCAAATGGGATGCAAACCGGGACAAGTCGGTGAAATTGGCTTCGTATTGCGACACGGTCATGTTGTTTTGCTCCAGCTTGATGAACTCTATCTCTTTCATGTGACGAATACTTTTGGGAAAGTACTTGTCGTTGAACAATTCTTGGAAATTCTCCCAAGTCATCTTCAGTGCGGCAGGTTGAGTACGTTTTACAGATTCCCACTAGTAATCTGCCTCTGCACGCAACATGAAGGTGGCAAAGGAACCTTTGCTCCTGGAGCATCCCAAGACATTAAATATCTTGCAGACTCGCTTTATCCACGTCTCTGCCTTAAGTGGTTTTGGCTCTCCAAAAAACTCTGGTGGTCCCAGTTCCTTGAACTGCTTAGCGGTGACCGTCCGAGAGTTGCCAGTGTTTCCACCTGCATTTTGGACAGGAGCCGCTCTTGCCTGATGTTGCATGAATTGCATAAAGCCTCTGAACATTCCATCGTTCATCATCTGGTCAGTGTTGTTGTTTGCCTGAGGATTGTCGCCTTCCTGATGCACATTATCCTGATTATTGATCTGTGGAGACTCAACGGTCTCCTGTGCTCCATTGATGTTCTCAACATTCTCGGATGCCATTTTCAAACACTGCCATAGAACAAGGGTTAATTAACATATCACATATTATCCCTATATTCTGACCAACCAATTAAATACCAAATAAACTTAGGTAGATCATACTAGCGAAGGAATTCCCCGTCTCTCCCCTCCTAGTTCTTATCTCAAATCTCAGCCAGGGATCATATCCCTAAGCTTAGATACCAACTATGAAGCCCCGAAAATATGTATACATCACCCATCTTGAGTCACCAAATACATGGTACAAAATTCAAATACAACGTAATTATACAACAGTCGTGTAAAATACGAAGAAACATATGTTGTGAGTTTTAATACAAATATTGTTATCTAGACAATATTCACACTCAATTGAGTCCTCATTATATTTATTATCACTCTATTTAACATAATAGTAAGGACTACTAATGCTATTATTTGGACCGTCACTCCGTTCTCCGACTAGTCCCTGCTACGTTCTCATTTCCTGAAGAGAACAATGAAAGTAAAAGGGTGAGCTCAACTAGCCCAGTAAGAAATATTATGACTAAGATAATGCAGAATAAATTATCATTAGCCTTCAACAATGTTAAACTGATACAATATAACAAACATCAAGTTTAACTGTAGCGGAACAAGCAATCCATTAAAAGAGTCAAGTAGAGAATAAAATCTACTTTCTTTTATGATTTAAAATGTTTTTCATCACTTTTATCGCTGGGACTCAACTTAATAAATAATCCACATCATCCCTGCACTACGGTCAATGATATTCATTAGTATCACAACCACAAATTATCCATGTACTACGGGCCAATGATATTCGTGTATTCATCAATGGTCATAATCATGCCAACAATCATCCATCAATGCACTTTCTGAAGCCAACGAGGACTTTTACCACATCATTTGTAACATTACTACCATGATTATACCGATAAATCCTCGAGTCATAATCATACCAAGTCCATCTATTCACCACAGCCACAGATGACTTTCAACATAATATAAACATGAGGATGATGACAATGATATAAGAATTCAATAAAACAAGTTCAAGAATTAATTTATCCAGGAACTAATAACGTCCAAATTTTTAACATGATACTTCTTTGTAGAGTAAAATTCAAGAATGTTCAGAAGAATATTTCCATGAAAAGATATTGGATGAAGCGCAAATATCAAGGATATTCCACTAATTTCATGGAGTATAGAAGTCAAAACTTTAACCAACTGAGTATAATAAAGAATGGAATAACAAAAGAAATCACTAGGCATGCGATAGACCGCACAAACTGGTTATTCCAACAGAATAATAAACAACGGAACCAAGTCATGCGTAAACACACAGACAAGATATTCCAACAGAATAATAAATAACGGAACCTGGTCAGGCGAAATTCGCACCGATAGGATGTTCCAACAGAATAATAAAGAATGGAATAACAGAAGAATTTCACCATGTATGCGGTACTTTCCATAGACAGGTTATTCCAACATAATGATAAAGAATGGAATAATGTGTTCTCTTCATGAATACGAAAGAAATAATACCCTTACCTTAGAAAAACTGGATATAGAAGTGGTGAAGTAGCGAACACTTTTCTTCTTTCTCTCTATAGTTTCTCTCTATAGTTTCAATTGAATTCGTAAGAAATAATGAAGGAATGAGCTTCTATTTATAGAAGAATGGACCCAATAGTAACTAATTCTGAGCAGTCCGTATTGATTTACTTTTAAATGGATTTGGTCAGATTGGTTTACAATAAAATATAATACATTATATTTATAATCTAATAAAACGAATAACTTTATAAAAGTATTCTGTTTTATATAAAAAGATTTTACTATGCAAACACTATGCAGGCACTATGCAAACACTATGCATAATAAAATATAATATATATTCTAATTATTGTCTAATAAAACAGATAACTTTATAAAAGTATTTTATTTTATATAAAAAGCTTTTATGTTTTATTACATTAATAATACAAATAAAATAAAACTTCATCATCATTATTATAATTCACACTATTAATTGACCAGGTCGTTCCCAGGAAAGAGGGGGCTTTCCAATAAGGATTTCTCCCTATTGGTGCGCAATTAGGTGACCAAACCTCTCCTTGGCAGAACTTCTAGACATCATTAATATTATAAATAATAATATTAATAACTTTGTCGTCTCAATTATTAATTTAATAATATATAAAATATCGACAATAATTGAATCAATTAACGTGAGATACTATGCAACAATTACTGAAGCAATAATTGAACAAAACTGAGTGACTTCTCACGTAAGCATCAATAATCAATATCGTGTGCTACTATTAAACCACGCGTATTACTATACTTTTAACACCGGGTGTTTCAACAGTTAACGGTAAAACTTCCGCCGTTATTTTCATAAAAATATTTTTGTTGTTTTCTCAATCCAACAATAAATCCGTTGTGGAGTCCACCAATGATTGGGCCGTCGTACGAATATTCCCTGTTAAAACGAATATTCCCGACCAATTGAATATTATATAAAAACTTGCGTACTTTGCAAAATTTATAAATATTACTCACAACTATAACATTATATCAAATTCATTCCATAATATTCAAAAATGATAATTATAGAAAATTCATCTTTATTCATAAAAGTTGGGGACTTACAGGAAGATACCCGGATTTGGGGGTGTCACAGGTTGGTATCAAAGCCTTAGGTTATAAAACTTAAGGGGGGATTAAAAACCTTAAGTCATAACCTTAAGAAAAGTCAAAGAAGTACAAAAAGAAAATAACCTTATAAAAAAATGCATTATGATTATGTTATGTGTTTTTATTATTTTATTGACGTGTACTAATAAACTTAATTATTTTGTGTAGATGTCAGGAGTAAACGGAATGTTTGTATATGGTCAGGGCATTAGCGAAGAGTCGGTGAACCAAGTAGAGGTTATACCGAACCCTATAGCAACAGATCTAGAGGTTGTAGTTATTGAGTCTGGAGACTCGGATGGAGCTGACTACATGTCAGTATTTGATGGGATGATAGAAGAAGAAGTAGAGACAGTGTCCTTTAATCCGGTAGCTATAGCAGTGGAGGTAGTTCCTGGGGGGTCAATGATGTCTCTGTTTATGTCAGTATTGGATAGAAATATCCATTACTGTCAGGAGGTTAAGGAGCTGAAGATAGAGCTCCAAATAGTTATAGAGGACAAGACTGATGTCTAGTCCATGTGGGAGCAGGAACATGATGAGAGGATTTTGGCTAAGGACAGAGTCCACGAATTAAAGTATGAGGTCTTTGAGCTCAAGGAAGAGCTAAAGACCAAGGTGCAGAAGATAGGGAGAATGTCCTATATCTATAGGACTTCTCATACAGATTTCCAACATCAGGTAGCTAGATATCCTGTAGAGGTGGGGCAGACACGGCATATTATTAGCCGTGATATGATTGCCGGTCTCGCCAAGGCAGATTACGAGAATGCCTTGAGGCAGATGTAGACTAGTGGTAGCTAGAGTAGTATGTAAATATTTTGTAATTAGTAGTGACGTAAAGCCCTTTTTGTATAGTAAAGGGTAGTCTTTTGTAAATCCCAATTTTTGGAAAGCAGTAGCGGGAAAGTAATGTAATCAGCTTAGGTTGTGTATGTAACCGATGTAGTATTATACTATGAAGAATGAATATAAGTCCTTTTTTTATGGAAAACAATGAGTAATGGATGTTAAAGTTATTGTATAATATCGAGTAATAACTATTAAAGAAAGGAATAATAATGAAACATGTTTATTGTATCAGCAAAATGCCGCTGAGAAGAGTGCAACGTAACCAAGGAGCTAATGTGAATCAACTGGAGGGAGGTCCGGTTAACCTGATGCAAGAGTTTGTTAATCTATTAACAGATGCCTTTAATAGAACAAGGGCTAATATCCCCATAAATCCAGGAGTAGCACGAGCTACTACCTTTAAGGATTTCAAGAGTGTGGGTCCGCCGGAGTTCAAAGGAACTACGGACCCTATTGAAGCCCAGACGTGGGTTAAGGAGATAGAGAAGGCATTTGTGATAGAAAATGTCAAAGAGGCCCAAAAGGTTTCCTTTGCAACCTATATGATGAAGGGAGAGGCCAACTTTTGGTGGGAAGCCAATCAAGCTAGGGTTGGGATAGCGAATCTAACTTGTAGTATAACACTACATTGTTTACATTACACAACCTAAGCTGATTACATTACCATCCCACAATTGCTTTCCAAAAATTAGGATTTACAAAAGACTACCCTTGATATACAAAAGAGGGTTTTTGCGTCACTACTAGATACATAATATTTACATATCTAAACTATTCCAGCTATTACTAGATTACATATGCCGAATGGCATTCTCAAAGTCTTTCTTGGCAAGACCGGTAATGACATCCCGACTGATAGTATGTCGAGTCTGCCCTTCTTTTATCGGATACCCAGCTACTTGCTGCTGGAAATCCACATGAGAACTCCTATATATATAGGACATCCTCTCTACCTTCTGTTTCTTAGTCTTTAGCTCCTGCTTGAGCTCAAAGACTTCGTGTTTTAGCTCATGGACCTTGTCCTTGGCCAAAACTCGATCATCATGCTCCTATTCCCACATCCCTTCCATACTAGTCTTGTCCTCCTGGACAACTTGGAGTTCCTCATTTAACTCCTTAACCTCTTTACAATACTGGATGTATCTATCCAATACTAACATAAATAGTGCCTTCATTGACTCCCCTGTAGTCAACTCTTCTGTAGGTGCAACCTGGTCAAAGGACATCACGTCCACCTCTTCCTCTAGCATGCCATCAAACATAGACATGTAGTCTAAGTTGTCTTAGTCTCCAGACTCGATTTCCACCACTTCTGGTTCTAATTCTATGGGATTTGGTAGTATCTCTACTCGATTTACCGAATCATCGCTTACTACATGTATTTCTTCCAACCCCGACATGATGGTGCTATATCAGATTAACATTCATACATTCATCCAATTGAAAAGCCTCAAAAGAATGAATATCTCTTCTATATAATCAAAATAATATTTACATTTCCCCAAGTTCTAAACCCATTACAAAAGTTCTTTTTGTCATAATATCAACTACATTACAACATTAAACCTATACTATTACATGTATAAATACTTTAACGATCTCGCTTTTAGCTTTTCCTTTTTTATCCTTATTCGATCCTTCTGGACGCTCAGCCTTAGTTTATTCATATATGGTTCAAGCAAGAGTGAGCATAACTAGCTCAACAAGTATGACAATTTCAATAAACAACATGCTTGATACATAAGAATCAGATATATCTTCAATAATCGAATAATAGTTATGAAGTACTATTGATGATTCAAAATAGCACTTCATCTTTCTTTCAAAATGTTTTACAATAATAACAATATTCAAGAAAACATTAACTCCTATCCCAAGACCTTGAGTATTTCATTCTTTCTTTGAAAAGGACAACCCGACACTAAGTCCAGAAGTCCGATATTACTTACGAGCACTTCTAGGTGATCACTTATTGTACTTTATGTCGATCAACACTACATTCATTAAACGATGACGCTTAATTTGTGGCAACCTCACGTGCTCGTCAGATTGACGACAAAACTTTTGTTTATCATACTCATTTTCTTTTGAAAACCATATCAAGTAGTTGACAAAAGATAACAACATTTAATAATAATATGGATAGATTATCAATAATCCACCAAATGCATTTAAGTCTAGTCAAGAATTGGCTTTAACTTCATCATACCTTAATTCATGCGTAAGGATACATGAATTACAAAACTTGTTCAGATTGAAATCGAGACAAGGGTTAGAATACTTGCCTTTAAGCGCCTTCTTCTACAAGATAATTACTTTATGTTCGAGTCTTTCAAGTCTCTACAATACATGATTACATAACATCATACATTAGGTAATATATAATCAAGTATGTATATGACTATATCTTACCCTTCATCTCAATCTAATCATATATTAGATTTGTTTACCATCAATTCCTACTTTGTCATCCTACTTGCATTCATATTTGAATAGGTTATCAACAACCTTTATGTACTATCCTTACTATTAACAAAGTTTTAACAATGTTACTTCAAGTTTCTTTAAGGTAAGTTCGATCAAATTAATCCCATTCCTTTCTTTGTACTCATTTTTTCTTCTTTACTATCTTTGATCAAGGATCATGCGCTATGCACACAAATATAAGCTTACATCTCATACTGCATGCACATGAAGTTAGCAGAGAACGCCCCGATCCTGGACTTGGCATGCAGCACATGAGTCCTTACTTTCCGTGGGTCGTACGCGCAATGCCACTTTCCAAAAGATGCTTTGCTTTTAGTCTCGCTACCATGCATGCATGACAAATTGGTCTAGGGTCATGGCGCCACATGGCACAAATTTCGTGCACCAGATAGTTTTGGACAATTTTTTCAACTTTGCATAATTTCCTGCTCATAACTTCTTCATTATAAGTCCGAATTGGCTCGCTCAAAAGCCTACGGTTCACAAATTACATACTCTACGCTGCTCATGCAAGAATTTTATCTATTTGACTTTGTTTGCTAAAAATTCACCTATTGGTTCATTTTTAACGAAAAACGATAAACGCTCGTGAACGCTCAACGCTGCTTTCTTCGTTCTAAGTCGAATTTGATCATCATTTTCGAGTCCACAACTCTAGAATGCCAAATATGACTTGTCTCCATCGAAAACCAACGTTTCGAAGTTCAAACACAAAATTTGACTTCTATTCCGAGAATTTCACTTAATTCGACGATTATCGCCTAATCGCAAATTTCCTAAGAAATCTCATTACTTATGATTTGTTCATTACTTCAAATGAATTCAATTCATCATATGAACATCTCAACATACTTACTACAACAATTTATTTTCATGTTGGATTTTGACTTATTCTTTCATGAGCTTATAACTTATTAAAGTATAAACTACTTATAGCTTCATTGTTCATAACTTATGAAAGTTAAGGTCTTTTTAATCACCATACTTACATGTTCTCAACATATAATATCATTCATGTATACATGATACATATTCATACAAGTTCTTCACTTTCATACTACTTCTTAAGATAAACTCATATTAAGTTCATATAACTTCTTCATAAGTTCATAACTTATACAAGTGTAAATGACTTATTTCCTACTTATACTAGCTTTTAAGTTCATTGATTACTCATTCTTCTTGCTTCTTAACATCCATGTTCCTTAATCCATACTTTTCTTATCAACCTATCATGGTAGAGATAGAAGATAAATGGAGAAGAAGTCTTACCTTTGAAGTTCTTGTAAAGTAGTCTTCTTCTTCTTCTTAAAATGGAAGTAACTTATTGTTGCTTATTCTCTCTAACACTTAAGCACTTTATAAGTTTGTTGGATTATTTGAACAAGTAAGAAATGGCTAGCATTCTTCTTCTATTTATAGAATTTCCAAAGCTAGGTAGTTTAGTCAAAACACAATCCCACCTCCTTAAGCCACCTCCTTACTATTCATTACTTGTTAATCACAACTCTTATCTTTTTC
This sequence comes from Panax ginseng, assembly GCA_020205605.1. Lineage (NCBI taxonomy): Eukaryota > Viridiplantae > Streptophyta > Magnoliopsida > Apiales > Araliaceae > Panax > Panax ginseng. Next base: position 81,934,589 of record CM035139.1, on the reverse strand, counting down.
TTGGCCATTACTCTTAAGTCTTGGTCATCACACATTATGCTTGATCACCAAGATTAACCACATTAATATGGTTTGCTCCATGGGTCAATCAACTTATTGATCCTAGCTTGGGCTTAGATTTACTTAACCTTTGGGCTTTGCATTAACAAACACTAACTTGTTTATTAATCAATAGTTGGGCCTCACCATTAATTCACTTGGGCTTGTACAAATTCCTAACCAATCTTACAAGTCCAATATCATCGCTCAATACATATAATGTATTGTCGACTTATCATTCTCAGATTTCTAATTCATATACAACTTCATTATATACTTATATACCATCCTTCATACAAACTCAGATAATACTTCAGATTATACTCATTTCATTACTTCGCATAATACTCACGATCATACGATTATTACCTAACTCATTAATTCTTCTTTTCCTTAACGCTTCTCAATTTAAGTCCGCAAAGAAATATTGTGTTTTCCATACTTAGATTATTATTACATAATCCATCTTACTTTGACATTCTATCATTACGTATTTCTCGAAAATTCAAAAATAAATCCCGAGCAAATATCGATGAATAGTGTTTTTTTTCGAAAAATTTCTCGAAAAACTTTTATTTTCGCCTTTGAAATTCAAACACTTTAATTCCTTCACGTAGCTAAAATACTACTTACATTCCAACATTATTAGGTTATAGAATAACAACCATCTTGATATCACATAGAATATAATTTTATTTATTATTTAATTCAATAAAATTATTTTACAATAAGATCCAAATTTCTGGGTCGTTACATCCTTCCCCTTATAAGGATTCTCGTCCCCGTAATCTCGCCTTTACTTTAATCAAATAATTGAGGAAAATTTTTCTTCATCTTTTCTTTCTAATTCCCACGCTGCTTCTTCTAAGATCGTGGTTCTTCCATAATACCTTTACCGAAGGTATTACTTTGTTCCGCGTAACTTGCTTCTTCCTATCGATAATTTGAATCGGCAATTCTTCATACGCTAAGTCCTTCTCGATATGAATCGCTCATACTCGATTACATGCTTATAGTCCGCTTATAAGGACGTAATACGTATACATGAAACACGTTATGTATTCGTTCTAGGTCCGGAGGTAATGCTATCACATAGGCTACCTCTCCCACCCGCTTTTAATACTTCAAAAGGTCCTATAAACCTTGACTTAACTTTTCTTTTCTTTCCAAAGCGATCTTTCCTTTCCAGGGAGATACCTTTAGAAACACATACGAGCCTACTTCAAACTCTCGATTTAATCTATGCGAGTCCGTGATATTTCTTCTATCTGTCCCGAGTCATCACAAGACGATCCAGATTAACTTTATTACATCCGCCGCCCTGCCGCACCAATTCTCGTCCTAGCATCCTGCTGCTTCTCCCACTTCATCCCAATACAATGGTGTTCTCGTGACCTTCTTCCGCATAAAGCTTCATAAGGTGGATGCCTATGCTTGCATGATAACTGCTTGTTATATCGCAAACTCTACAAGTGGTAGGTGATCATCCCAACTACCCTTGAAATCCATGACGCAAGACCTCAACATGTCTTCTAACGTCTCAATTGTCCTCTCGCTTCCGCCCATCATCGGCCAGTGGATGATACGTTGTGTACTTAACTTCAACTGTGTTCCCAATCGTTTTTGCAAACTTCTCCAAAAGTTCGATGTGAATCGTGGATCACGATCCGACACAATCGATATCGGTACTCCATGTCCGGAAATAATTTCTTAACATAAAGTTTAGCTAATCGGTCTAAGTTATACTTGACCCTAATTGGTAAGAAGTGAGCCGATTTCACAACCGTCCACTATTACCCAAATCGAATCGCATCTTTTGCCATTGTCGAAGTCCCACCACGAAGTCCATCGTGATATGCTCCCACTTCCATTCTCGAATTCCAATGACCGTAATAAGCCACTGGGTCGTTGATGTTCTACCTTAACTTTTTGACAAGTCAAGCACCTACCACATACTCCGCTATTTCTCTCTTCATGTTCTACCACCAAAAACTCTCAAAGGTCTTGATACATCTTTGTACTACCAGATGTATCGAGTACCTTCAACTATGAGCTTCTCAACAACACTTGATCTTTTAATTCCATCTCATTCGAACCCAAATTCTTCCTTCAAATCTTAATAATCCTCATTATCAAGACTATACTTAATATCCTTTTCATCCGCTAACATCTTTTTCACTTGGTCACACTCATCGCTTTTGAGTCAGTACTTCTTTAACTCTCTCTACGATGGTAGATCGCATCTCCATCATAAAAAGTATCCGCCTCGATTCACTTGGCATCTTCAATTCTATCTCCATCCTAGCCATCTCTCGTTATTAACTCATTTTGAGTCGTTAATATAGACAACTTTTCCCGACCCTTCCTACTTAAGGCGCCGATAACTACATCGCTTTTCCAGTGGTGATACAGATTTCACAATCGTAATCCTTTATCAACTCCAAATGCATCTTCTCTCGCTCTCATATTCAACTCCTTCTATGTGAAGATATATTTAAGACTCTTATGGTCTCAGATATATCTCATATTTCTCCCCATAAAGATAATGTCTCCATATCTTTAAGGCAAATACTACCACCACCAGCCTGCATCATGAGTAGGGTAAACTTTCTCATAATCCTTCAATCGCCGTGGATGCATACGCAATGACCTTGCCATGCCGCATGAGCACGCAACCAAGTCCTCTATGCGAAGCATCGCTATAAACTACAAAATTTCCGTGTCATCTGTAATGACAAAACAAAGGCGCTTTCACTTAATCTTTTCTTCAGCTTCTTGAAAACTGCCTTCACATTTATCCGTCCACACGATTTCACCGCCTTCCTTGTCAAAGTTAGTCAACTGAGTAGCTATCTTCAAAAAATCTTGATAAATCTTCGATAGTAGATCCCGCTAACCCTAGAAACTCCGCACCTCACTTGGCATTTTTGTTGTTCCCAACTTTCATCACCGCTTCTACCTTCACCGATCCACTCGAATCCCTTCTCGTCAATGACATGACCTAAAAAATCAGATTTTCTCCAAATTAAAATTCACACTTAGTGAATTTCAGATATAACTTCTCCTTTCTTAGTGTCTCCAACACTAATCTTAAGTGTTCAAAGATGATCTTCCGCGCGCCTTAGAATAGACTAGAATATCATCGATAAACACAACAAATTAACTTGTCCAAATATTGTTTGAACACTGCTCATCATATCCATAAATGCAAATGGTGCATTCACAACCCAAATGACATTACCGTAAACTCAGAATGACCATAACGAGTCCCTAATGCGCCTTTGGTATGTCCTCCTTCCTAACCTTCAATTGGTGATACCCCATCCAAGAATCTATCTTAGAAAATACTTTTCCCTTTCAATTGATCAAAGAGATCATCGATCCCGGCAATGGGTATTTATTCTTTATCGTTAACTTGTTCAACTCTCGATAGTCGATACAAAGCCTTAACGATCCGCCTTTCTTTTTGACAAACAATACCGGTGTTTCTCTACTGGGGAAACACTTGGTTGAATGTACTTCCTATCCAATAGTTCCTCGAATCAACCATTAACTCTTTTTTCATTTCCATAGCGCGCCATACGATGACACGCAAGCCTTTGAGACCTGTGCCGCTCCTCCGCACAATGTCTATTACAAATTCGATCTCCCTATCCGGTGGTAAACCCGAGAATTCACTTGGAAATACATCCATGAATTCGCTTACTATAGGTATTTGTTCCATGGTTGCTCCCACTCACCGGGTGTCAACAACAACATGACATAGATAACCCACACACACCCTTCCTTAAAAGTTTTCTAGTTTGTGTCATCGTAAGGCAACACGAACGTCCCCAATGATTTATTACCGTAAAATATTACAGAGGTTGTTTCAACGCCCTAATGCTCACACATTTCTTTTGGCAATCTATAATTGCTCCATGGTTAATCAACTAATCCATTCCGAGAATTACATCAAATTCTCCCAACTTTATTTCCAGATAAATCTACCGATAATTTACAACCCCAGATATTCACGCAACAATTCCTATGAATATCTTCGACAGAATTATCTCTTCGCTTGCTACCTTAATAATCAAAGGTATAAGCAACTTTTCTAAAAGTAATTCTAATCGCCTAGCAAAATCACATGCTATAAACGAACAAGTAGCACCCTAATCAAATAAAGACGTAAGCATTTATGTTATCGATCGATAATACCGCAACTACATCCCCCGATGCCACCGCATCTTGGACCGTCATATTAAAAGTGCGGGCCATCGGTCTACCCTTATTGAGCCGACCACTAATAGCCAACTTACCGCTATTAGTGCCCTTATTTCCATCCGTCCCCTTCTTTCGAAGGCAGCTTCTTTTGATATGTGGTCACTTGATCCACATACAAAACATCCGTGATTTTTTCTTTTCGATTTGGACAAGCTAGGCTAAATATGCCCTTCCCCGTCCACAATTATAACATACCGCTTTCCTTTGAGATGACTCCTAAATGAGTCTTCCCACAGTTTTTACAGCCCCATCCTCCTCTTAGAATCCCTTGTTTTACTCCTAGATTCCCAGAGTTAAATCCTTCCTTTTTGACCGCCGCCACTACCACTGGCCCCTGGCCTTCATTCCTCCCTCAACTTTACCCTTTGCTTTTCTTATCTTTGTGGTACTCGGCCGAGAGCCTCATTCCCACCCTCTAAATTATTGCCTTTTCTAATATGGTTCCAAAGGAAGTACTTTGAACACAAAATTCACATAGAGCTGTGGTTTCAAGCCCCGCCGAATCGCCTAGCCTTTCTTACTTCAAAGTCCACTGATGTGGAGCAAATCTTGCCAGCCATTAAACTTGGCAAAGAAATCGGGAACCATCATATCCCCTTGTTTCAAATCAAGAAACCTCATTTCCATCCTTCCCCGTGATACTCGTGGGAAAGTAGTTCTCAAGAAAATCTCCTCAACCCTCACCCACGTTAGATTTTCTATACCTACCCTAGCCTGGTTTGCCTCCCACCGTAAATTGGCCTCACCTTCATCATATAGGTTGCAAAGGCAACCTTCTCGACCTTCATCAACATTTGCTATTACAAATGCTTTCTCAATCTCTTTCACCCAAGTCTGGCTTTCTATAGGTCCGTAGTTCCTTTGAACTCCCATGACCGACACTTTTGAAATCCTTAAAAGTAGTAGCTCAGACTACCCCCAGATTTATGGGTACATTAGCCCTACCCTATTAAACGCTACGTTAAAAGATTAACGAACTCTTGCATTGATTAACTCGACCTCCTCCTGCTGATTAACATTAGAATCTTGATTTCGTTGTCTCCTTCTTGGTGGCATTTTGTCATAAAGAAAACAACACATCATTATTACTTTCTTCTTGTTGTTTGTTATTATTCGTAATGAAACAATAACTCATACTCATTACTCAATATGTTCCATAAAAAGACTTATATTGATTCATAACTTGTAGTATAACACTACATTGTTTACATTACACAGCCTAAGCTGATTACATTACCATCCCGCAATTGCTTTCCAAAAATTGGGATTTACAAAAGACTACCCTTGATATACAAAAGAGGGTTTTACGTCACTACTAGATACATAATATTTACATATCTAAACTATTCCAGCTATTACTAGATTACATCTCATTAATGGCATTCTCAAAGTCTTTCGCCGCACCAAGAATGACATCCCGATCGATAAGATGTCGAGTCTGCCTTCTTCTTCTATCTGACACCCAACTACTTGTCATTGAAATCCACATGAGAACTCCTATATATATAGACATCCTCTCTACCTTCTTTTCTTAGTCTTTAGCTCCTCGCTGAGCTCAAAGACTTTGTGTTTCAAATCATGGACCTTGTCCTTGGCCAAAACTCGATCATCATGCTCCTCTTCCCACATCCCTTCCATACTAGTCTTGTCCTCCCGATGCCTTTGAGTTCCTCTTTAACTCCTTAACCTCTTTACAATATCGGACGCTTCTATCCAATACCGACATAAATAGTGCCTTCATTGACTCCCAGTAGTCAACTCTTCCTCAGAGGTGCAACCCGTCAAAGGACATCACGCCCACCTCTTCCTCTAGCATGCCATCAAACATGTATATGTAGTCTAAGTTGTCCCGAGTCTCCGCACTGATCGCCACCACTTCTGGTTCTACTCGCTATGGATTTTGTAGTATCTCTACTGATTTACATCAATCCTCGCTACTACATGTATGTCTCTATATATATCATTTTCTCCTCGACATCTACAATAAAACAATATAGTTTGATTAGTACACGCCAAGAGAATAATAAAAACACATAACATAATATAATGCATTTTTATAGGTTATTTTCCATCTTTTACTTTTTATTCTTTCTTAAGGTTATGACTTAAGGTTCTAGTTTCCCCTTAAGTTTTATAACCTAGGCTTTGATACTAACCTCAGAAGGCCTCAAATTCGGGTTTCTTCCAACCCGATGTATGGTGCTATACTCAGATTAACATTCATACATTCATCCAATTGAAAAGCCTCAAAAGAATGAATATCTCTTCTATATAATCAAAATAATATTTACATTTCCCCAAGTTCTAAACCCATTACAAAAGTTCTTTGTCATAATATCAACTACATTACAACATTAAACCTATACTATTACATGTAGATACTTTAACGATCCGCCTTTAGCTTTTCCTTTATCCTTATTCGATCCTTCTGACGCTCACCTTTTAGTCGCATTCATATGGTTCAAGCAAGAGTGAGCATAACTAGCTCAAAGAAGTATGACAATTTCAATAAACAACATGCTTGATACATAAGAATCGATATCTTCAATAATCGAATAATAGTTATGAAGTACTATTGATGATTCAAAATAACACTTCATCTTTCTTTCAAAATATTTTACAATAATAACAATATTCAGTAAAACATTAACTCCGGTCCAAGACCTTGAGTATTTCATTCTTTCTTTGAAAAGGACAACCCGGCACTAAGTCCGTAAGTCCGATATTACTTATGAGCACTTCTAGGTGATCAACCTATTGTACTCTATGTTGATCAACACTACATTCATTAAACGTATGTATGTTTAATTTGTGGCAACCTCACGTGCTCTCGTCAGATAACGACAAAAAACTTTTGTTTATCATACTCACTTTCTTTTGAAAACCATATCAAGTAGTTGACAAAAGATAACAACATTTAATAATGCTTGGATAGATTATCAATAATCCACCAAATGCATTTAAGTCTAGCCAAGAATTGGCTTTTAACTTCATCATACCTTAATTCATGCGTAAGGATACATGAATTACAAAACTTGTTCAGATTGAATCGAGAGACAGGGTTAGAATACTTGCCTTTTAGCGGCCTTCTACAAAGATAATTACTTTATGTTCGAGTCTTTCAAGTCTCTACAATACATAATTACATAACATCATACATTAGGTAATACATAATCAAGTATGTATATGACTATATCTTAGCCTTCATCTCAATCTAATCATATAGTAGATTTGTTTACCATCAATTCTGGCTTGTCATCTTACTTGCATTCATATTTGAATAGGTTATCAACAACCTTTATGTACTATCCTTACAATTTAATAACGTTTTAACAATGTTACTTCAAGTTTCTTTTAAGGTAAGTTTGATTCGAATTAATCCCATTCCTTTCTTTTGTACTCATTTTTATTCTTTACTATCTTTGATCTTGATCATGACCAGCATCATGCTACCAAATATAGCTTACATCTCATCTCATGCACAAGTTGAGTTAGCAATGAGATAACGCCTGACTACTTGGCGCCGCTGCATGTGAGTCCTTACTCAATGGGTCGTACACTGCCATGCACACTTTCAAAAAGATGCTTCGCTTTTAGTCTTCACACACAAGTGACAAATTGGTCTAGGTTTAAATATACGCCACAAATTTCTACGCATCACCGATAGTTTGACAGCTTTTTCAACTTTGAGAATTTTCCTGCTCATAACTTCTTCAAGAAGTCCGAATTGGCTCTGCTCAAAAGCCTACGGTTCACAAATTACATACTCTACGCTGCTCATGCAAGAATTTTATCTATTTGACTTCGTTTGCTAAAATTCACCTATTGGTTCATTTTTAACGAAAAACGATAAACGCTCATGAACGCTCAACGCTGCTTTCTTCGCTCTAAGTCGAATTCGATCATTTTCGAGTCCACAACTCTAGAATGCCAAATATGACTTGTCTCCATCGAAACCAATGTTTCCGAGTTCAAACACAAAATTTGACTTCTATTCCGAGAATTTCACTTAATTCGACAATTATCGCCTAATCGTAAATTTTCTAAGAAAATCCTCATTACTTATGATTTGTTCATTACTTCAAATGAATTCAATTCATCATATGAACATCTCAACATACTTACTACAACAATTTATTTTCATGTTGGATTTTGACTTATTCTTTCATGAGCTTATAACTTATTAAAGTATAAACTACTTATAGCTTCATTGTTCATAACTTATGAAAGTTAAGGTCTTTTTCAATCACCATACTTACATGTTCTCAACATATAATATCATTCATGTATACATGATACATATTCATACAAGTTCTTCACTTTCATACTACTTCTTAAGATAAACTCATATTAAGTTCATATAACTTCTTCATAAGTTCATAACTTATACAAGTGTAAATGACTTATTTCCTACTTATACTACTTTTAAGTTCATTGATTACTCATTCTTCTTGCTTCTTCTTAACATCCATGTTCCTTAATCCATACTTTTCTTATCAACCTATCATGGTAGAGATAGAAGATAAATGGAGAAGAAGTCTTACCTTTGAAGTTCTTGTAAAGTAGTCTTCTTCTTCTTCTTCTTACAAAATGGAAGTAACTTATTGTTGCTTATTCTCTCTAACACTTAAGCACTTTATAAGTTTGTTGGATTATTTGAACAAGTAAGAAATGGCTAGCATTCTTCTTCTATTTATAGAATTTCCAAAGCTAGGTAGTTTAGTCAAAACACAATCCCACCTCCTTAAGCCACCTCCTTACTATTCATTACTTGTTAATCACAACTCTTATCTTTTGCTTGGCCATTACTCTTAAGTCTTGGTCTTGGTCATCACACATTATGCTTGATCACCAAGATTAACCACATTAACATGGTTTGCTCCATGGGTCAATCAACTTATCGGATCCTAGCTTGGGCTTAGATTTACTTAACCTTTGGGCTTTGATTAACAAACACTAACTTGTTTATTAATCAATAGTTGGGCCTCACCATTAATTCACTTGGGCTTGTACAAATTCCTAACCAATCTTACAAGTCCAATATCATTGCTCAAATACATATACGATTGTTGACTTATCATTCTCAGATTCTAATTCATATACAAACTTCGTTATATACGATATACCATCCTTCATACAAAACTCATATAATACTTCAGATTATACTCGTTCATTCATTACTTGCATAATACTCACGTATCATATATTATTATTACCTAACTCATTAATTCTTCTTTCCTTAACGCTCTCAAATTTAAGTCCGCAAGAGAAATATTGCATTTTCCATACTTAGATTATTATTACATAATCCATCTTACTTTGACATTCTATCATTACATATTTCTCGAAATTCAAAAATAAATCCTTTAGCAAATATCGATGAATAGTGTTTTTTAAAAATTTCTAAAAACTTTTATTTTCGCCTTGAAAATTCAAACACTTTAATTCCTTCATGTAGCTAAAATACTACTACATTCCAACATTATTAGGTTATAGAATAACAACCATCTTGATATCACATAGAATATAATTTTATTTCCCAAATTATTAATAAATAAAATTTATTTTCCTCTATTTATTATTTTGAAATAGTAAGGGTTGATTTGATTAATGTGGATAGTTATGGGTAAAATCATAAATATTTGAATAAGCAAGTGGTTATAAAATATTCATTATTATAGGGGAATATTAGTTTGGTGGTGGAATATTAAATCTTTGTCGGGGAATATTAAATGCGATGACCTTGATCTTTTATGGGCCCCATAGCGAAAGCGATTGGATGAAAAAAATGACAAATATAAGTTGTTTATAAATAGCGGCGTAGTTATTCTTCTGAATTAATCTTTGTTGGAATACCGGTGGTTAAAACACACTAATCTGGCGTTGTTGAGCGATGGCTTGCGGTATTGCACCAATTATTGATTCTTACGTGAAGGCCTTTACTCGATAATTATTCTGATAATTCTTATTCGATTATTTTATTTTATTGATTCAATAATTCTTTGCATTGATATTTTATATTCTTTGTTGTTTGATAAATTGTCATTACGATATTTTCCATTATCGAACAATAATTCATATTATCTGAATAATATTATTGGATAACATTATTGGCAATGTCTAGAAAGTTACATCTAAGGAGAGGTTTGGTCACTAAATTGCGGCGCGATGAGGAGAGATCCTTATTGGAAAGCCCCTCTTTCTTTCTGAGGAGCGGCACAGTTGCGATCTTGTGATTACTGTAATATTATTTGTGAATAATTAATTATTGATTTATATGATGAGAAAATATTGATTTTATGTGGATATAGATGGAGAAAATTTTTAATGTGACAATTGTTGAAAATTAATATTTTATCTTTTTACGATAAAATAATTCATTTAAATATATTATTTTAATAATATATAGCAATGGTGATATTTTATAATGAATGTGGGATATATGAGTATATGAGGAGGAAGAGTATTTTTTGTGGCATTAAATGTTTAACACATATTTTGTGTGTTGGTGGACACCTGATTGGCCAGAAATTTGATTATAGCTTTATAAAATCGCTTGTTTGTGGATTTGGTCAATTTACATTTGGAATTTGGAAAAACTTTCTTACGCAAAGTTGTAGAAATTGAATTTCCTATAAAAAGTCTCGAGATTCAATTTTACGATAAAAGGCTATTTATTATGAATTATTGAAGTTTGAGTTCTCAAAATAATTGATTTTTGGAAGTTTTAATTATTTTTATTATGAAAAACGTTTTTTTCATTAAAGGTGGGTCTTGCATGTGTGTGTAAATGCTGAATTCAGATCCTTAGAAGTGTGTGTAGTAATTTTAATATATATATATTAATATTATATTAAATTTTCTACTTTGGTGTTACAAGCATTTTCTATAAATAGGGTCTTGGGTTAGAATTGAAAATCACACGAAAGCTGAAGTTTTCTCTCTATATATTATCGGCGTATTCTTGTGAGTATTTTGAGTATACTTTGAGTATTGCTTATCTGGTGCAAGTTCAAGTCATAGCTTTATCCAGGTGTTTATTTAGAAATCTTGTCTTTCGAGTAAGGGATGTTATTTTATTCTCGAAAATGATATTATTTCTTCAATATCATTATCTTTGAAATATTGGTTGGAAATTTTTATCAAATTTGGAACTTTTTCATGTAGGGGTTTCTTATTCATGAGTTCTTATTCATGAGTTCTTATTCTTGATTTCTATTTCTTATTTATTCTTTCATTCTTATTCACGAGTCTTATTATTCACGAAGCGTGAAGATGTTTTTTGAAATTTCTATCTTTTGGTGTCGTAGAGATTCTTATTCACGTATCGGCCTTTTCACGTATCTGACACTATTCACGAATCGACACTATTCATAGAAAAATAAAATTTCTTCTTTTTTTCCAAAATATCTATTATGGATACTAGCTTTGATTGTATCCATGTTTTGATCATTCTTGAATTTTACTCCACTCTACGATTACTTATGAAGTATTTTTGAACTTGGATTGTTTAAAATCTGAATCCTTAATATTTGTTCTTTTGTTTCCTTTGGATTCGTTTCCTTTAAAATATTTTTCATCATCCTCGGTCTAAATGATGATATTCTTGAATATCTTTGGCACATAGTGCAAAAGATGAATGATTTCTTGATGAATATCTTTGGCGTAGTGCAAAGATGAGCAGTGTTGAGATGAACATGGCCAAGTGATTAATATCTTTGGCCGTGGTGCAAAGATGAGCAGTGTTTAGATGAACATGACCAAGTGATGAATATCTTTGGCACATAGTGCAAAGATGAATATTTGATTCGAGATATATATTGATTGATGTTCTGAGGGATAAAATATCGACGATGAACTTTTAAATTCATATATAGAAGATAGTAGTTTGCATTCTCTACTTAACTCTTCTAATGAATTATTATTTCATTGCGATTGTTGATTTAAAAGCTGGTTGTCTATTGTATTCTATTAGATTTTTCTGTTGTTGAAGACTAACGATAATTTGTTGTATATTATCTTAGTCATAATATTCTTCTTGGGGCTAGTTGAGCTCACCCTTTTCCTTTTTGTTCCATTTTTCTTCTCAGGAGGCGAGAATGTAGCGAGTACGAGTCGGGGTATGGAATGATGGTTATAGAGAGAGTTGTTTAGTAGTCCTCACCATTTTTTGTAAAATAATGTATAAATAATTGTGATGAGGATTTATTTGGGTATGTATATTGTCTAGAAGACAATAATTGTATTTAAACTCACGATATATATGTTGTAATATTTTTTGCGACAAATGTATTAATAAAGTTGTAGTTATTTACATACCATGTATTTGGCGACTCGAATGGGTTGGATGGAATGGACCTATTTTGGGGGCGTCACGGTTGGTATCGAGCTTAGGGATATGATCTCTGGCGGAGATCGGGGAATAGAACTAGGAGGAGAGGCAGAGTAAATCCTTGTTAGTGTGTCCTACTAAGCTTATTTGTTAGTTGGTTAGTATATAGGGATATTATGTGATATATTGATTTCCTTAATTAACCCTTGTTTTATGGCGATATTTGAGAATGTCGTTGAGAATATTAACGATGATGGAGTAAATGAGGCCCGTGGAGATGCTGTCTTTACCAGCGAGGAGAGCGTGCAGCAGTGGCAATGTACCTCCTGTGAACACACCCACTGGCGAGATGATGAGCGAGGGGATGTTTAGAAGCTTTTTGCGATTCATGCAAAATCGACGAGGAGACTTCGTGTTCAAAATCTGAGGAGAAATGATAGCAATTCACGGGTGGTCACGACCAAGCGATTCAAAGTTTGGGACCACGAGTGCAGGGAAAGCGGATCCGATTAAAGGCGGAGGCGTGGGTCAAACAAATTACCAAGATATTCGATGTCTTGGGATGCGGAGAGAACAAAAAGTTCCATTCGCTACTTTTATGTTAAAATAATGAGGCGATTCTTGGTGGGAATCGTGAAGCGTACCCATCCGGTTTGCCTTTCGGCGTGTCATGGGAGAGCGTTTGAAGCAGTTCAATGACAAGTACTTCCACGAAAGTATTAATCATATGAAGGAAGTGGAGTTTATTAGGCTGGGCGAAATAACATGGCGGTGTCCCGATCTGGCGAAGAGTTCGCGGAGTTATCGAGTTTGCACCTCATTTGGTGGAGAATGAGGAGCGTGTATGGCGGATGTTTACGAGAGGTTTGAAACCCGGCATCGTCGATATCTCATTTCTCATAAATTTTCTCTCTATTGAGATGTTGTCAGCGAGGGCTCGATTTGTTAGGCGAGATAACGAAATACGTTCAGCAGGGACCATAACGAGGATCATCTGAAGATAGCGATCATCGAATATACTTGATAACCGGTGGAGAAAGAAGAATACGGACAAAGCGGTAACCACTCTGGTGTGGTAATCGTGGCCATGAAAATAGAAGAAGCGAGTCGGGAGGAGATTTTAAAGAGGAGATTCAACAACGACCATGTGAAGGCGTCGGCGCCCGATGTAATTGGTTCCAAGGAGGAGAAAGACCACCGGTCGTATGTTACAAATCTTGGGAAAGAGGGACATATCATTAAAGCGCCCTAGCAGTTTAAGGTATGCTATAATTGTGGAAAAAGAAGGACATATCGCTCGAGATTATGCGGTATCGAAACCAGTCCGGTGAGAATGGTGACTCAAAAGGATGTCCCGAAAAAGTCAAAGTCAGCGGTTCTGGAAGGCGTTTGTCGTGGCCGGTCAAAATCGAGGAACGAGCGAAGTTAGCAGGGTTAGTTAATTATAAATTCTTGCGAAGTTTATACCTTACTAGATGGGTTCTACCCATTCTTTTATCTCTCTTGCTTTGCGCTCAGCGTTTGAACTTGACTACGGAGAAATTAGACTTTGACTTTATTTATGGAGACTCAGTTAGGAAAAACTTTCATTACATCCGTTGTTTAGAAATCTTGCTTGATTCGAGGTTGGCACTATCACATTACACATTAACCTTATTTCTATAGAGATATTTGCTTTTGATGTGATTTTAAGGTTAACTACTCATCATGCAAAATTGATTACTTTACGTAAGGTTGTTAGTTTTCATATTCTAAGCAACTTTTATTATTGAATTCAAACAATCAAACCATTGTAGTCAAACATTTTCATATCAAGCCATGAAGTCATTCGTTTATTACGGATGTCAAGTTTTCTTAGTCCATGTTATGGATTTGAATAAAGACACGTCGATTTGAATAATATTCTGTTGTTATTGATTTTTTTCTGGCGTATTTCTGAAGAATTTCTTGGCTTACTCCCAAAGCTTGATATTAAATTTTGTATCGACTTTGAACCGGTACAAAACTCATTTCTAAAATCTCATATCGAATGGCTCTATTGAACTTGAGGAGTTAAAAATTCAACTATAAATTTGGTACACGAGCCTTTATCTGGTGACTTCCTTTGTGGAATGCAAAGCGAGACTCTCGTAGGGGACACCATATTAAATGCGATAGTAAAGCGATAGGTGTCATTGTAACGTCTTTATCAAGGTTGGGATATGAGTCACGATTGAGAACAACCTAAGTCGATAATCGAAATCGTAGCTTTCTGAAGCTTAGTTGGTTATTATCGGAGATTCGTTGAAGGATATTCTCGAATCGCTATTCCATTAACTTGGTGACTCGTAGAGATACAAAATTCGAATGGAGCAAGGAATGTGGGAAGAGCTTGAAGAACTCAAGAGGAGACTCATTTAACACATGTTACGACCATGCCATCTGGAAAAAGCGAGCGTGGTAGTGGCGTGTTGAGTAGAAGATCGTATACAAAATCTGAGTACGATATTGTCAAAGACTCATTTAAGTATAATTTACAAATAATAGAGATGGAGATGAAAACTCTAGGTACCCACGTGATGATATCTGAGTATAATCGACTTTAATCGATAAAGTTAAAATTTATTCAAGCTACACTGGGGTGATGAATTTGAAGAAGGAGGTGCGAAGTTGTTATTTCAAAAGCGAGAATCGGTGAGGTGAGAAAAGCTCAAACCTTGATTTATTAATCCATTTGAAATTCTCGATCGAATAGGAGCTGTGGCCTATAGACTCGTTTTACTGCCAAGTATGGCGCGTGTTCATAACGCGTTTTTTCGCGTGTCGATGTTACGTAAATATGTGGACGACCGAACCACGTCATTGAGTTAGAACCGGACGAGATAGCGAGAAGACTTAACGTCTGAGAGGAGGTACTGTCAAGATCTTGGATAGGAAAGAACATGTCCTATGTCTGAGGGTTATACCACAAGTTAAAGTTTTGTGGAGAAACCATCTTATTGAGGAAATGACACAGGGAGTTGGAAGCGAAAATGAAAGCGAGTATTCTCATCTTTTGAAACACCGAATCGTCGTCGATTTAGAGGACGAAATTTCATAAGGAGGGGAGGTTGTAAGACCCCAAATTATTAATAAATGAAATTTATTTTCCTCTATTTATTATTTTGAAATAGTAAGGGTTGATTTGATTAATGTGGATAGTTATTATGGGTAAAATCATAAAATATTTGAATAAGCAAGTGGTTATAAAATATTCATTATTGTCGGGGAATATTAGTTTGGTGCGTGGAATATTAAATGCTTTGTCGGGAATATTAAATGCGATGGTATTGCGATCTTTTATGTGGGCCCCATAACGAGCGATTGGATGAATGAAAAAGCGACAAATATAAGTTGTTTATAAATAACGGCGCGTAGTTATTCTGAATTATCTTTGTTGGAATACCGGTGGTTAAAACACACTAATCTGGCGTTGTTGAGCGATAGCACACGGTATTGCACCAATTATTGATTCTTACGTGAAAGGCCTTACTCGATAATTATTACGATAATTCTTTATTAGATATTTTATTTTATTGATTCAATAATTCTTTGCATTGATATTTTATATTCTTTGTTGTTTGATAAATTGTCATTACAGATTTTTTCCATTATCGAACAATAATTCATATTATCTGAATAATATTATTGGATAACATTATTGGCAATGTCTAGAAAGTTACATCTAAGGAGAGGTTTGGTCACTAATTGCGGCGCATGATGAGGAGAGATCCTTATTGGAAAGCCCCTCTTTCTGAGGAGCGGCACAGGTTGCCGATCTTTGTGATTACTAATAATATTTTTGTGAATAATTAATTATTGATTTATATGATGAGGAAAATATTGATTTTATGTGGATATAGATGGAGAAAATTTTTATGTGACAATTGTTGAAAATTAATATTTTATCTTTTTTTACGATAAAATAATTCATTTAAATATATTATTTTAATAATATATTAATGGTGATATTTTTATAATGAATGTGGGATATATGAGTATATGAGGAGGAAGAGTATTTTTGTGGCATTAAATGTTTAACACATATTTTGTGTGTTGGTGGACCCAATTATTGGCCAAAATTTGATTATAGCACAATAAAATGCGCTTGGTTTGTGGATTTGGTCAATTTACATTTGGAATTTGGAAAAACTTTCTTACGCAAAGTTGTAGAAATTGAATTTCCTATAAAAAAATCAGCGAGATTCAAATTTTTCTGATAAAAGGGCTATTTATTATGAATTATTGAAGTTAGAAGTTCTCAAAATAATTGATTTTTGGAAGTTTTAATTATTTTATAATATGAAAAACGTTTTTTTTCATTTGGTGGGGCTTGCATGTGATGTAAATGCTGAATTCAGATTCTTAGAAAGTGTGCGTAGGAATTGTAATATTATATATATATTATTATATTAAATTTTCTACTTTGGTGTTTCTAGCATTTTCTATAAATAGGGTCTTTAGGTTTAGATTGAAAATCACACGAGCTGAAGTTTTCTCTCTCTATATTATCGGCGTATTCTTGTGAGTATTTTGAGTATACTTTGAGTATTGCTATATCGGTGCAAGTTCAAGTCATAGCCTATATCAGGTGTTTATTAAAATCTTGTCTTTTTCGGTAAGGGATGTTATTTTATTCTCGAAATGATATTATTTCTTCAATATCATTATCTTAGAAATATTGGTTGGAAATTTTTATCAAATTTGGAACTTTTTCATGTATTCATGAGTTCTTATTCATGAGTTACTATTCATTCACTTCATGAGTTCTTATTCACGAGTTCTTATTCACGATTCTATTCACGAATTCGTGAAGATGTTTTTTTGTGAAATTTCTATCTTTTGGTGTCGATTCTTATTCACGTATCGACACTATTCACGTATCTGACACTATTCACGAATCGGCACTATTCATCGAAAAAATGAAATTTCTTCTTTTTGTCCAAAATATCTATTATGGATACTAGCTTTGATTGTATCCATGTTTTGATCATTCTTGAATTTTACTCCACTCTGATTACTTATGAAGTATTTTGAACTTGGATTGTTTAAAATCTGAATCCTTAATATTGTTCTTTTGTTTCCTTTGGATTCGTTTCCTTTAAAATATTTTTCATCATCCTCGATCTAAATGATGATATTCTTGAATATCTTTGGCTTGTGTAGTGCAAAGATGAATGATTTCTTGATGAATATCTTTGGCGTAGTGCAAAGATGAGCAGTGTTGAGATGAACATGGCCAAGTGATTAATATCTTTGGCCGTGGTGCAAAGATGAGCAGTGTTTAGATGAACATGACCAAGTGATGAATATCTTTGGCACATAGTGCAAAGATGAATATTTGATTCGGATATATATTGATTGATGTTCTGAGGATAAAATATCGACGATGAACTTTTAAATTCATATATAGAAGATAGTAGTTTGCATTCTCTACTTAACTCTTCTAATGAATTATTATTTCCATTGCGATTGTTGATTTAAAAGCGGTTGTCTATTGTATTCTATTAGATTTTTCCTGTTGAAGACTAACGATAATTTGTTGTATATTATCTTAGTCATAATATTCTTCTTTGGGCTAGTTGAGCTCACCCTTTTTCCTTTTTGTTCCATTTTTTCTTCTCGGGGAGGCGAGAATGTAGCGAGTACGAGTCGGGGTATGGAATGATGGTTATAGAGAGAGTTGTTTAGTAGTCCTCACCATTTTTGTAAAATAATGTATAAATAATTGTGATGAGGATTTATTTGGGTATGTATATTGTCTAGAAGACAATAATTGTATTTAAACTCACGATATATATGTTGTAAATATTTTGCGACAAATGTATTAATAAAGTTGTAGTTATTTACGTACCATGTATTTGGCGACTCGAATGGGTTGGATGGAATGGACCTATTTTGGGATTCATCTCTGACCGTCACTCCATTCTAGATTAGTCTCGGCTACGTTCTCATTTCTGAAGAGAACAATGAAAGCAAAGGGTGAGCTCAACTAGCCCAAGATGAAATATTATGACTAAGATAATGCGAATAAATTATCATTAGCCTTCAACAATGTTAAAGCGATAAAATACAATAGACATCAAGTTTAATCTATTAATGAACAAGCAATCCATTAAAAGAGTTAAGTAGAGAATAAAATCCACTATCTTTTATGATTTAAAAGGTTTTCATCACTTTTATTAATTGGGACTCGACAATAAATAATTCACATCATCCTTTACCACTATGGGCAAGGATATTCATTAGTATCATAACCATAAATTATCCATGCACTACGGGCCAAAGATATTCGTGTATTCATCAATGGTCATGATCATGCCAACAACTGTCCATCAATGCACTACGGGCCAATGAGGACTTTTACCACATCATTTGTAATATTACGGTCATGATTACACCGAATAATCCCTGGTCATAATCATACCAAGTCCATCTATTCACTACAGGCCACAAATGACTTTCAATAAAATATAAACATGAGGATGATGACAATGATATAAGAATTCAATAAAACAAGTTCAAGAATTAAATTATCCAGTAACTAATAACGTCTAAATTGTCAACACGAAACTTCTTTGTAGATTAAAATTCAAGAATGCTCAGAAGAATATTTCCATGAAAAGATAATGGATGAAGCGCAAATATTAAGGATATTCCACTAATTTCATGGAGTATAGAAGTCAAAACTTTAACCAACTGAGTATAATAAAGAATGGAATAACAAAAGAAATCACCAGGCATGCGATAGACCACACAGATAGGTTATTCAACCAGAATAATAAATAACGAAACCAGGTCATGCATAAACGCACAGACATGATATTCCAAAAGAATAATAAAAAACGGAACCAGGTCAGGCGAATTTCGCACCGACAGGATGTTCCAACAGAATAATAAATAACAGAACCAGGTCATGCGTAAACGCACAAACAAGATGTTCCAACAGAATAATAAAGAATGGAATAACAGAACAATTTCACCATGTATGTGGTACTTCGCATAGACAGGTTATTCTAACATAATGATAAAGAATGGAATACCAAGTCCATCTATGCACTACAGGCAACAAATGACTTTCAATAAAATATAAACATGAGGATGATGACAATGATATAAGAATTCAATAAAACAAGTTCAAGAATTAATTTATCCAGGAACTAATAACGTCCAAATTGTCAACACGAAACTTCTTTGTAGAGTAAAATTCAAGAATGCTCAGAAGAATATTTCCATGAAAAGATAATGGATGAAGCGCAAATATTAAGGATATTCCACTAATTTCATGGAGTATAGAAGTCAAAACTTTAACCAACTGAGTATAATAAAGAATGGAATAACAAAAGAAATAACCAGGCATGCGATAGACCGCACAGATAGGTTATTCAATAAGAATAATAAATAATGAAACCAAGTCATGTATAAGCGCATAGACATGATATTCCAAAAGAATAATAAATAACGGAACGAGTCGGTAAAATACATGCCGACGGGATGTTCCAGCGAGAATAATATATAACGGACTAATTTCGTGCGTAAGCACAAACAGGATATTCCAATGGAATAATAAATAATGGGCAAGATTAAAGTAAATTAAATGCAAAGCGGGATGTTCCAACATAATAATAAAGAATGGAATAACGAGAAGAATTTCACCATGTATGCGGTACTTGTAGGCGGAGTTATTCAATATAATAATAAAGAATGGAATAACGAAAGAATTTCACCATGTATCTTGTGCTTGGCATTGAGAGTTATTCCAACATAATAATAAAGAATGGAATAACGAAAGAATTTCACCAAGTATAGGGTAGTCCACGTATCTGAGTTATTCAACGAGAATAATAAAGAATGGAATAACGAAGTTCTCTTCATGAATACGAAAGAAATAATACCCCTTACCTTAGAAAAGCTGGATATAGGAGTAGTGAAGTAGCGAGAATACTTTTCTTCTTTCTCTCTATAGTTTCTCTCTAGGAGTTCGATAATTTAAATGAAATAATGAAGGAATGAGCTTCTATTTATAGGAGAATTGATTGAATAGTAACTAATTTCTCGAACCATCTAGAGTTGATTTACTTTTAAGCGGACGGTCCAGTTAGTTTACTATAAAATATTCAAATAAAACAAAATCTTTTAAATAAAATATAATATATTCTATTTTCATAAAAAAAACAAAACTTATAATATATATATATATACTTAATAACTTTCTACCAGTTATTTTGAAAAATGGGTAAATGGGGGTCCAAATAATACGCCAATATTTACAACAAATACTTCATAAAATCACCTCAATATTTTTATAACATTTATCATCATTATTATAATTCACAATATTAATCGACCAGGTCGTTCCTAGTAAAGATGGGGTTTTCCAATAAGGATTTCTCCTATTGGCGCTGATTAGGTGACCAAACCTCTCCTTGGCGAACTTCTAGACATCGTTAATATTGCAAATAATAATATTAATAACTCATCATCTCAATTATTGATTTAATAATATATAAAATATCGACAATAATTGAATCAAATAACGTGAGATATTATGTAGCAATTATTGTAGCAATAATTGAACAAAACCGAGTGACTTCTCGTAAGCATCAATAATCAATCTGCGTCTTTACTATGCAACCACGCAGATTCTTGTACTTTTAACACTGGGTGTTTCAACACTTAAAGGTAAAACTTCCGCCGTTATTTTCATAAAACATTTTTTTCGTTTTCACAATTTGACAATAATTTCCTATGTGGGGTCCACCAATGATTGTGTCGTCGTACGAATATTCCCTATTAAAACGAATATTCCCCGACCAATCGAATATTATATAACAACTTGCGTACTTTGCAAAATTTATAAATATTACCCACAACTATAACATTATATCAAATTCATTCCATAATATTCAAAAATGATAATTATAGAAAATTCATCTTTATTCATAAAAGTTGGGGTCTTACAATCTCCCTTCTTATGAAATTTAAGCCCTCGAAATTAAGGTACGATACAGGTATGTATCGAAAAGGTAAGGATACCTTGATTTCATTTGATTCTAATTCCTGGTCATTTCCTCGACATCGTGGTTCCTCCATAAAACTTTGACTTAAGGTATAACCTTGGGCGTAGAATATGTTCATTCTTATCCAAGATTTGAGCAGGAACCTCTTCATACGTTAAATCTTTAGCTATTTAAATGCGGTTCTAACTTCAATAATGTGGTTCGGTCTTTCACATATTTACGTAACATGGATATATGAAAAGCGCGTTATGAACACGAGAGACGTACTTGGCGATAAAAGCGAGTCTATAGGCTCTGATCCCTACTCGATCGAGGGATTAAAATGGGCCAATGAATCAAGGATTGAGCTTTCCTCTCTTTCCAAATCTCGTAACTCCTTTCCATGGAGCAACACGTAATAAAGACACGATCTCCGATATCGAATTCCACGTCCTTTCGATGAAGATCAACATAACTCTTTTATCGATCTTGTGAGATTTTATATCGTTTTCGGATCGTTTGAATCTTTTAAATAGTCATACGTACCAACTCGGTCCCAACAACGTTGCTTCACCCACCTCATCCCAAAGACATCTGGAGAAACGACACTTTCTTCCATCTGATACCTCGAATGGAGCCATGCGATACTTGCTTGATAAGCTGTGTTGTTGTAAGAAAACTCCACCAATGGTAAGAACTTGTCCCAACTTCCCTTGAAGTCAAGGACCACGAGTCTTAATAAATCTTCAAGAGTTTGAATAGTCCTCTCGATTGTCCGTCTGCCCCGAGGATGATATCTTAGAACTAAATCATAAATCCAGTGTCCATAGTTTTTTGTAAACTAACCCAAAATCGTGAAGTGAATCTTGGGTCTCGATTAGAAACTATGGATCTTGGCATACCATCTGATCTTACAATCTCTTTTATGTACATACGAGCAAGATGTTCAAGTGTATAAGTTTCTCGTATTGGTAAGAAATGAGCAGACTTGGTCAATCTATCAACAATGACCCAAATTGCATCAATGCCTTGAGAAACCTTGGGAAGACCAGTAACGAAATCCATGGTAATGTGCTCCCACTTGCATTCTAGAATTTTAAGTGGTTGCAATGGACCTTTTGGTACTTGATGTTCCGCCTTGACTCGTTGACAAGTTAGACACCTTGAGATAAACAGTGATATCTCTCTTTTCATATTGCTCCACCAAAATGTATGTCGAAGATCACAATACATTTTGGTACTCCCAGGATGGATTGCAAACGGTGTGTTGTGCGCCTCCATCTTGATTTTATACTTTAAATCAGGGCCGCTAGGAACACAAAGTTTGGAGTTGACTCGAAGTATTCCTTCTTCATCGATTCTTGCTTCCGGCATAGCACCTTCTTGTACTTTCTTCCTCATATGCATCAGCTCCAGGTCTGTAGCTTGAGCAGCTTTAACTTTATCGATTAAAGTCGGTTCTACTCGTATATTCGCCATCATCAAGTGAGTCCCTGGAGTCTTTATCTCTATCTCCATCCTTTTCAAGTCATATAAAATGGGCCTTTGCGTTGACAATATCGCACTTGTACCCGCATATGATCTTCAACTCAATGCGTCGACTACCACATTTGCTTTTCAAGATGGTATTGGATGGTATGATCATAATCTTTCAATGGTTCAAACCAGCGTCATTGTCGCATGTTGAGTTCCTTTTGAGTGAAGAAATATTTGAGGCTTTTATGATCCAGTAAAGATCTCCACTTTCTCCCCATACAAGTAATGCCTCAAAATTTTAAGTGCGAAGATAACAATTTGCTAACTCTAGATCATGAGTAGGATAATTCCTCTCATATTCTTTGAGTTGTCGAGAGCATAGGCTATGACTTTCCCATGTTGAATGAGAACACATCTAACCCTTTGCACGAAGCATCACTTTGTGAATGACAAATCCCTCCGAGCTAGATGGTATTGTCGAACATGTCTTTGAAATGAGTCTTCTCTTGAGTTCTTGAAAACTCTTCTCATATTCCTCATTCCAATGAATTTTGTATCTTTTTTGAGTCGGTTTGAGTTAAGGGAGTAGCGATTAGAAAACCCTTCTCTGAATCTCCGATAATAACCATTGGCAGAAAGCTACGTCTCGTACTTTGCTCACTGATTTAGGTTGCTTCCAGCTTTGAATAGCTTCAATCTTTGTTGGGTCAACAGATATTCCATGACTTGATACCACGTGTCCAAGGAATGCTACTTCCTCAAGCCAGAACTCGCATTTATTCAACTCGGCATAAAGCTTATATTCACTAAGCTTTTGGAGTATCAGCCTCAAGTGTTTCTCATGATCTTCACGGCTTTTGGAATAAATAAAGATGTCATCAATAAAGACGACCACAAAGTGATCCAAATATTCCTAGAATACTCGGTTCATCATATCTATGAAGGTAGCAGGAACATTAGTCAATCCAAAAGACATGACTAGGAATTCATAATGCCCGTACCGAATTCTAAAAGTCGACTTTGGAATGTCATCAGTTCTAATCTTCAATTGGTGATATCCGAAATGAAGATCAATCTTTGAAAAAAAATTGGCGCCTTGCAACTGGTCAAACAGGTCATCAATGCGAGGCAATGGATATCTATTTTTGATAGTGACATGGTTCAACTCCTAATAATCAATAAAAAGTTGCATACTCCCATCTTTCTTCTTCACGAATAGAACAGGAGCACCCCAAGGAGACGTACTAGGACGAATGAAACCAATGTCTAACAATTCCTGCAGTTGGGTCTTTAACTCATGAAGTTCAATAGGAGCCATTCGATATGGGGCTTTGGAAATGGTTTTTGTACCGGGTTCAAGGTCGATACAAAATTTAATTTCACATTCTGGGGGTAGGCCAGGAAGTTCTTCGGGGAATACGTCAGGAAATTATTTAACAATAGAAATATCATTCAAAACTGACGTATTTTTGTTTACATCCATGACATGAGCTAAGAAAGCTTGACATCCATTTTTCAATAAACGAATAGCTTTATGGCTTGAGATAACGATGATTGATTTTAATGGTTTGGTTGCTTGAATTAGATAATAGGTTGGTTAGGAATATGAAAGCTAACAACCTTACGAAAATAATCAATTTTGCATGATGAGTAGTTAACCAATCAATCCCTAGAATTACGTCAAATGCAAGTATTTTCAATGAAATAAGATCGAAAGAAATGTGAGGTCCGATTTGAACCAAAAAAGACTTATAAGCGATGGATGTAATGAAGGTTTTTCCCAATGGAGTTTCAACGGATAAGTCAAAGTCTAATTTCTCGAGTCAAATTTAAGCGTTGAGTGCAAGTAGGAGAAATAAAAGAATGGGTAGAACCGGTATCAAATAAGGTATAAACTTAGCTAGAGTTTATGATAAGCTTTACGTGTGATGACCTCATTCGGGTTCCTTGCTTTACGGGAGGTCACGACAAGCGCTCTCCTTGCACTTCTTGGCTTTGACTTTTACGGGGCGTCCTTTGGTACGTCCATCCTAGCTGAACTTGTCTTCGGTGAATGACAAAATCGGGCTAGGCGACCTTCTCTTCCATAATTATAACATGCTTTGGATGGCATCTCACAGTTTGGATTGATGTGTCCCTCCCCTCCGCATTTAAAGCATATGATAGGTTGTCGTTCTCCTTCCTTAACAACGGGTGCTAGTGCTGACGTCTTTCCATCATTGTTGAATCTCCTCTTCTTGAAATGTCCATTCTTATTATTTTGGCCATGATTACCACCGAAGTGATTACCATTTTTGGCATGTTGAGTCCCTCCACGCTTATTGTCACTTGGCTTGATGATTTTATCACTAATATTATCATTTTGCCAATTTGCACTCTTTTGGTTGGGTTGACTCATTATCGGCGCTCGAATAAGCGAGCCCTATTAACAACATCGAATACAAACACGGTTTATGAGAGATAAGATATTTACGTATCTGGGTTTCAAACCTCTTAGAAACATTCGCGTCATTCTCTCCTCATTATCAACCAACTGGGACAACTCGGCAAACTTGGCCCCGTCTTTGCGACACGGTCATGTTGTTTTGCTCGACTTGATGAACTCTACCTCTTTCATGTGACGAATACTTTTGGGAAAGTACTTGTCGTTGAACAATTCTTGGAACTTCTCCCAAGTCATCTTGATGAGGTAGGTTGAGTCGTTTCTGATTCCCACTAGTGTCTGCCTCTGCACATGACAAGAAGGTGGCAAAGGAACCTTTTGCTCCTCGGATCATCCCAAGACATCAAATATCTTGCAGATCTACTTTATCCACGTCTCCGCCTTAAGTGGTTTTGGCTCTCCAAAAAACTCTGGTGGTCCCAGTTCCTTGAACTTCTTAGTGGTGACCATCCGAGAGTTGCCAGTGTTTCCACCTACATTTTTTACAGGAGCCGCTTTTGCCTGATGTTGCATGAATTGTATAAAGCCTCTGAACATTCCATCATTCATCATATGGTCAGTGTTGTTGTTTGCCTAAGGATTGTCACCTTCCTTATGCACATTATCCTGATTATTGATCTGTGGAGACTCAACGGTCTCCTGTTTTCCATTGCTAATCTCAACATTCTCGGATGTCATTTTCAAATACTGCCACAAAACAAAGGTTAATTGACACGCAATATATTATCCCTATACTCTGACCGACCAATTAAATGCCAAATAAACTTAGGTAGGTCATACTAGCGAAGGAATTCTCCGTCTCTCCCCTCCTAGTTCTTATCTCACATCTCAGCCAGGAATCATATCCCTAAGCTTTGATACCAACTGTGATGCCCCCAAAATAGCTATACATCACCCATCTTGAGTCGCCAAATACATGGTACAAAATACAAATACAACTTAATTATACAATAGTCATGTAAAATACGACAAAACATAATCTAAGAGTTTTAACACGTATATTGTCATTTAGACAGTATACAAACTCAATGAAGTCCTCATTACATTTATTATCACACTATTTTATAGAATAGTGAGGACTACTAAGACACCATCTACGGATGCCGAGTCACTCCATTCTCAGGCTAGTCTATTTACATTCTCATTTTCTAAAGAGAACAATGAAAGCAAAAGGGTGAGCTCAACTAGCCCGAAGAAATATTATGACTAAGATAATACGAAATAAATTATCATTAGCCTTCAACAATGTTAAAGCGATAAAATACAATAGACATCAAGTTTAATCAAGTGATGAACAAGCAATCCATTAAAAGAGTCAGTAGAGAATAAAATTCACTATCTTTTATGATTTAAAAGGTTTTTCATCACTTTTATCATTGGAACTCGACAATAAATAATCCACATCATCCTTTTTTCGACCAAGGATATTCATTAGTATCACAACCACAAATTATCCATGCACTTTCGGGCGAGGATATTCGTGTATATTCATCGATAATCGTGATTATGCCAACAACTATCCGTCAATGCACTCTACGGGCCAATGAGGACTTTACCACATCATTTGTAACATTACGGTCATGATTACACCGAATAATCCACAGGTCATAATCATACCAAGTCCATCTATATACTACTCAGGCCACAGATGACTTTCAACAAAATATAAACATGAGTATGATGACAATGATATAAGAATTCAATAAAACAAGTTCAAGAATTAATTTATCCAGGAACTAATAATATCCAAATTGTCAACACGATACTTCTTTGTAAAGTAAAATTCAAGAATGCTCAGAAGAATATTTCCATGAAAAGATAATGGATGAAACGCAAATATTAAGGATATTCCACTAATTTCATGGAGTATAGAAGTCAAAACTTTAATCAACTGAGTATAATAAAGAATGGAATAACAAAAGAAATCACCAGGCATGCGATAGACCACACAGACAGGTTATTCCAATAGAATAATAAATTAAATAACGGAACAAGGTCATACGTAAGCGCCTGACGAGGATATTTCAGCGAGAAAAAAATAACGGAACGAATCGGTAATTTACTTCGCCAAGCAGGATGTTCCAATGAGAATAATAAATAACGGAACCCGAGTCATACGTAAGCCTTGCAGACAGGGATGTTCCAACGAATAATAATAAAGAATGGAATAATAGAAGAATTTCACCATGTATGCGGTACTTTGCATAGACAGGTTATTCCAACATAATGATAAAGAATGGAATAACAAAAAATATTCACCAAGTATAGGGTAGACCGCGTATACAGGTTATTCTAACAGAATAAAAAAATAGAATAACAGAAGTTCTCTTCATGAATACGAAAGAAATAATACCTCTTACCTTAGATTGGTCTAACAGGTTATTCTAAGGATGAGAAGGTTGATGTATCTAGCACCAGTAAGGGAAAAGGAAAAATGAACAAGTTTTGAAGACTTGTAATATGATATTTGATTTTTCAGATTTTAATTGAATGGTTGTAATGAAGTTTATTTAATTTCCGCATTTAAATGATTGTATTTAAAGGTTAGACAACCTGGGAGATTTTTTATTATGTAACCCTTTAAAAGGAAAGGTTTTATTTATCTAGTTTTAGTGTGATTGGGTAGTTAGATATAAATGTTTGATTAAGTGAACACCAAATCACCTGGGAATGAAGTACACAGGTTTGGGGGTGTCACGCTGAGTTAGTATCAAAGCTTTAGGTTATGAACCTTAGGTGGGGAAAAGTCTTAGGAAGTAACCTTCAAAAAGATAGTGATGATAAACTCTTATCGAGTTTTAAGGAAGAAGTAATAAAACACTTATGTGTTTATGTGTTTACAACTTATGTGCTCGTGAGCGTCGAGTAGTAATGATTAGTAATTAAAACTTAAACTTTGGTTGACAGGATGTCTAATATAGGAGGATCCAGTCAAGCTAGGCGGAGGAGCCTCAAGATATTAGGGTAGTTTGAACAATTCTTTGCCATGGGAAGCGATTACATTTGTCACAGTAGTTGAGCAGGAGAGAGTACCTGATGAGGATGATGAGATAGAGACGGATGAGGAAGATTCCTTGGAGCTACCACAGACGGATGAAGAGGACGAGGAGGAAAAGATTCCACTTAACTCGATAACTGGTCGTATATACGATGAGGTGCATGACCACAACGTGGAACTTCAAGATACTGCCGAGGAATTGCAAGAGATAGTAGTTGAACAACAGAATTCAATGGCACAGAAGGATGACGAGATCCAGGATCGAGAAGAACGACTGAACAATGTTGAAGAGAAGCTGGTTTACACTGAAGGAGAGAACGAGCAGATGAGAGTAGAGATTGCAGAGTTGAAGAGCAAGTTGAGAGAAGAATTTGCAAAAAAGCGGCGAAGAGCCAAGACGCATCTGATGAAGTTAATCAACAAAATTTGGAGCAATGGGAGAGGGGCGCTTGAAGCAAAGAGAAGGAAGATGGAAGAGATGGATAACGTGTTCAACATTGCGAACAACCGAGCTCAAGATCGGGTCATGGTTTACCCAATTCAGTTTGAGACGTTACCCTCGTACATACTAGATCGTCGAACCATGTTCCGAATTATGGAAGAAGAGCGTCGTAAGGCTTTGCAATATCTTAATAGGACATCGTAGGGAGTGTACCTGATTTATGATTTATGTTATGATAAATAATATATAAATCCCGAGTGTTATGCAACCTATGGGATATGATGATGATGTCCTGAAACATTAGTAGTTCAGGAAAATAATGTAAATAGCAGTGATACTATTGTTATGATGTTTTTAAAGAATTAAGTATGAATAAAAGTTATTATCTTCTTTTATCCAAAGTGTTATGTGTTATGTGGTGATTATTTTGGGGGCAAGTTAATTAGAAGTTACTTGAAAGAGTTGAGTAATAATCTAATGAGTGTATTTTTAACGAAAAAATGCCTCCAAGCGTCAACCACCCGGTCGAGAAAGCGTTGAAGGAAACAACAACGATAATCTTTGAAGCTAACCCCATTCAATGGTGGTGATGTTCTTGACAGTGCACTCTGAGAATCAACCATGAGAATCAACCACAAAATCAAGCTACAACGTTTAAGGACTTCAAGGCGGTTGGACCACCAAAATTTCATGGGTCCATGAATGATTGATTGAGAGCCTGAGACACAGGTCGTGGAGATAGAAAGTGTTTGATGTTGCGGGAGTAGGGGAAGATCGGAAGCTTTTTGCAACATTTATGTTGAAAGCGAGAGGCTAGTTATTGGTGGCAGGCCAATAAAACCCGAGGAGGACCAGGAGTTATGACTTGGGAAAGGTTTAAGGAGGTTTTCTTCGAGACCTATTTCCCAGAGAGTTCGAAGAGTTAGCTAGAGGTGCAGTTTTTAGATCTGAAATAGGGAACGATGACGGTGTCAGAGTATGCCACAAAATTCAACGAGTTGGCGAGGTTTCATACCATACCAAGTCGGCCTGAGATGAGCGCAAGCAAGCAAAGAGGTTTGAATAGGGACTGAAGCCACCGGTTGTTTAGTAGGGTTTCCTTGTTCGATTGAAGACGCTTTGCACCGTGATGGAAAAGGCAATTCTCATAGAAGAAGGTGGAGCCGAAATTTGTAACCAAGTTCAATCAAGAACAGAAAAAAAAAAAGAAGAATGAAGTGGAGGTGAAGAATGGAGGTGGTGGTAATGGAAATGGTAACAATAACTTGAAAAAAAAGTGGAATGGAAATGTGGGTGCTGGGAATCAACAAGGTAACCAGCAGAGTAAGAAGTTTGTAGCATGTGCTACATGCGAGAAGTTTCACAAGGGTGTATGCTTGTTGGGGAAATGTGTATGCTTTAACTGTGGCCAGGAGGGTCACATTGCCCCAAATTGCAATCAACCCAAGAAGAATGTTTGCTACACTTGCGGGTCCAAGGATCACTTTGCTCGTGAGTGCGCCAAGAAGAAAGCTAACGAAACAATGAGAAGTAAGGGAGGAGGCAGTGGAGGTACTTGGGCCATTACCGGGCCAACGGCATCAACCAAACCCACATCTAGAACCTTTAACATAACTGTGTAAGATGTTGTGCAATCAAAGGATGTGGTGTCAGGTATTATCCCAATCAATGATATTGATACTTATGTATTATTTGATTCGGGTGCTACTTGCTCATTTATATCTGATGAATTTGATATGAGATTGGGATTGCCTAGTGAAGAATTGAATTTTCCTTTAAACATAGAAATAGCGAATAAGGAAGTAATTCCTATTAGGTTCGTATACATGAATTATAGGGTGAACATTAAGGGAAATATTTTGATGGTAGATTTAATTCCGATTAGGCTTGGAGAGTTTGATGTTATTTTGGGAATGGATTGGTTGTTCAATTGTGGAGGCGATAATTAAGCGCCAAAAGAAATGTGTAAACCTTATGACTCAAAATCAAAGGTAGTTTTCAATGGTAACAAATCGCTGAGACAAATGAAATGTCGGCGATTATCACGGCCAAAAAAGTTGTTGAGTCAAGGTTGTATGGGCTATTTAGCTTACATAGTCGATACTGAGAAGAAGGGTGTAAAAAGCGGAAGAAATACCCGATGAGTTAGGGGAATTTGTGGACGTGTTTCCAGAGGATTTGCGGGACTTTTCGCATTCTGGAGAAATTGAGTTCGTGATCGACTTAGCGCCAGGAACCACTCCGATATCAAAAGCTCCGTACAGAATAGCTCCGGTAGAGATGAAGGAACTGATGGTACAATGCTGCATGAATGGTGTTGGAAAAGACATTCATTAGAAATTATTAATGTGTCAGCATGAGGGAGCACCGGTGTTATTCATAAAGAAGAAGGATGGGTCAATGAGTCTTTGCATTGATTATAGGGAGTTAAATAAAGTCACTATTAAGAATAAATATCCATTGCCGAGAATAGATGACTTGTTTGATCAATTAAAGGGTGCCAGATATTTCTCTAAAATAGACTTGAGAAGTAGGTATCACCAACTAAAAGTATGGAAGGAGGATGTCTGCAAGGCGGCTGATGAGTGAGTTTTATACACATGAATTGGATACATTACGGCTTAATTTATTGTTGTTCTCAAGTCTTTTAGATTAGTTTTTAAGTGTTTATGTCTATTCAAGCATGTTTTATGTTGTTTTGTAGGAATTGGGACAAAAGTTACATGGATCGGCGTTAAAATTGGCTAGATTAGCGTTTTAAACTTGCCATTTACACAACAGTCACTTGAGCCAATTTGAGTATTTCTACAGACCTTATTTCGAAAATCTTAAAGAATGAAAGTTGTAGATCTACTTTTCTCTTTCGGATCATCTTGAATCATCTAAATCGGAGTTCGGACGAAGAAGAAGTTATGGCCATTTTCCCAAAGGGCGTCGAGGCGAAAAAATGTCGAGAAAAAAGTGGTAGCGTGGGGCGCTAATTTTAAACTTATTTGCGGTGTTGAAAGGCGCTATAAAGCGATGTCTGGCGTCGTGCCCGGTGTTGGGGAAAGCTGAGGGAAGAGGAGGTTGGAGCGGCTTTGGGCCGTTTTTGGGTGAATTTTGACACCTTTTGACTCAAATTGGATTGGGTTTGTTCTAAACTAAAAATTGGACTTGTAACCTATAAATACATGATGTAAGGCATAAAATAAAGGAGATTACATAGATTAGACTAGATTAAACACTCCTTTAGATTAGAACATAACCCTAGTTCTTATTAGTTTTGGAGATTGAAGCAACTTGGAGACCATTGAAGATTCAAAGCGAGAGCGAAAAGAGGAGTCTCAAAAGTCTCTGACAATAGATTATATTCTATTCTCTTCTCTTCTTACTTTTTTATCTTTTAATGTCTATTCAATTGTGGATTCTTGATTTTAATTCATTAATTATGAACTAACTCTTTCATTAAGATTTCAATTGAACTTTTTATGATTATGAATTGATTATTTGATTTATTCAATTATTTATGTTGAAGTGAATTGTTCATCTTGCTTTGTGCTTATTGATTAATTATCGATCGATAATTACCTTGTTACTCTAGAAGGAATTGAGAAAGGAATTCTAGGGTTAGAAGCTGGGCATGGTGACATGTGACTTAGTTATTTACACGATGAATAATTAGGTTTGTGAATAGAATGAGAATATCTATTTGCCGCATGTAACACATAAGGAATTGGGATTATATGAGTTTAATTCAATTGTTTTGCATAGAGATATAGCAAAATTAATCTGGGTTAAATAGAAGGCAATTGATCACTCGAGAGAGGGCTTTTGGCATTTGAGAATTCTGTTAACAATTGATGAGACATAATAATTGGGATAATTGGATAATTGGTTTATAGTTCATAATTGGGGATATTGGAGTCTTAGCCTTTATTTATTTGAATTCATTTATAAAGTAACCTAGTTTTAATTAGTTAATTTAGTTTTCTTAATTAGAAAATTCACAATTTGCTATTGTTTAAATAAAATTGATTTGGTTAAGAGTTAGTAATTGGTAATTTTATTAAATAATTCCTCGTGGGAACGATACTCTACTTTCACTTTATTACTTGTTGGCCAGTGTATACTTGCGCGTATTCATTGATTCTTGAAATCGATCAACAAGTTTTTGGCGCGCCGTTCTTGGGAAATTAATTTAATAATTATTTACCAATATTAATTTCAATCAAATTAGTCTTAATTTAAACATTTTATTTTATTTTATTTTTCATTCTCTTCCTATATTTCTCTCTTTTTTAGGTACCATGGATGACTTTGCGTATCAATGGCCATACGACGAACATGAGTCGACCAAGGGGGCGGAGATTGATGAGACTCGAGAAACTTTACGCATTATCGGCCTGAGATGGAGACACTTTCGAGGATGTTTGAAGCTTTTGAAGCTCAACGTCATCAAAGTGTGGCGGTTACTTGTGATTATTGTCTTTGGAAATCATATGAGTCATCAATCGCCATCGATTTTAATAGATGCAGTATGGTGGTGATTACCCCAATAATTATGTTTATCCCAACAACTATCATCGAGTTGGGGTATCACACGGATTTTTCATGGAGTATCAATCAAGATCAATTTTATGCTCCAAGTCAACATACCCACCGGTTTCTCGTGTCCACCTCCACTACTGAGGGAAGAACATTCAAATTGGGAGGAAGCCTTGGAAAAAGTTATTAAAGCTTACGAAAAAAAAACACGAGGAACATGAAAAGAAACTTAATCAAATGGGTTGAGTGATACAAAGTCGAGAATGCATCGATCAAGAATCTGGAAAATCAATTGGGGCGAGATAGCACATCGTTGAACAATCGTCCTCAATACACTTGGCTCTATGACATGAATTACGAGGGCGATGGTGAGCAGAACCAAATCTGCAGCCGGATGTGCCAAATGATATAGATGTTGAAAGAGAGGAAAGACTTGGGGACCAAGAAAAGAGATCGGCAAAGATCTAACTTTGAGTACCAACGAAGATGAGCCAATTTCATTAGTATCCCATGTGCCTCCTCCACCAAAGTTCAAGAATCCAAGGCGGTTTTGCAAAACCATGCCCAATTGGAAGTCGTGTAAATCGGCAAAGCTCTTGGTAGCGTAAGAGCTAAATCTGATTGTGGAGTCATGGTGGGATGAAAAGGAGAAGATAGAGGAAGATTCCATTATGTTTATTAAGCTTGATGCCCTAATCGATCATCGACATAATGGAGGAAACACCTAGTGGTTTCTTGTTTCTTAATGGGGATCCTATCTACAAAAGAGCATGCTAGGTGACTTCAATTCAAGGGTTTTTGCTAATGGGAACCTCCCAAAAGTAACATTATTCGATGGATGGAGGGTTCCTCAATTTTAATGAGGGAATTGGATAGAAATTGAAGAAGTCGGTGAGACTATAAAACAAGCGCTTATTGGGAGGCAACCCAAGTTCAATTTTTATTTTAGTTTTATTAAGTTTTATATTAGTAGTTTTGAATTTGCATTTATTTAGGATTTAATAAAATTGCTTCTATCATGGTTTCTGAGTTATTCAAGTCAAATTCAAGTGTGGTGCCCAATTTGTTCCATGTCTTGCTATTCTCTCTCCAAACTTAGCGGACAAGGAGGAAGATTGCTATATTTTTTAGGAAGTCCTCTTGCTTTAATTTTTTCTATTGTAGCCATTGAGGACAATGTCTAGTTTAAGTTTGGGGGCATTTTAGTGTCGTACTGCATATAGTTAGTTATCTGCATAGTAGTTTTTCTTTTTATGTGTTAGCATTATGTTTTTTTTAGGTTGCATATAATACATGGTATTTTTTTTTTTGCATCTTCATATATGTGTTCATGTAGTATAATTGCATTTTTTTATTTTTGCATGCATGAATGTGTGATAGGTTGGTGTGGTCTTAGCTTCGGCTTTATGATAAGATTGGTTTTGCATATTAACTTGAGCAGTGTTGATAATTGATGATGAGTTCTAATTTTAATCATGATGATAATCTGAGCTTTATCTGAAACTTATGTAGCAGGTTAGCACTTAAAGTTTAAGCTGTTTTAATCCACTTGGTTCAAGGTTTCATAATTTGTTTACGAGGAAAATCTTTGTTAAAATTTAAGGAAATTAGTGAAGCTGGCGGTAAAGGTTGGAATGGCGTAAAAGCTTGAGTTTGGGGAATCTATGGGATATATATACTAAAAAAAATTGATGAAGAAAAAAAAATAGAAAATCGAGAAAAAGAAAAAAAAAAAAAAAAAAAAAAAAAAAAAAAAAAAAGTGGTTAGTTTTGTTTGGGGCCTTTGTTACTTGAGCAAAATGCGCTTTGAAGAAGTGTCTTAACACCTAGCGCCCTAAGGTCTTATATAGTGCAGGAGTTAGTTGGTTGAAAGCTACGCTAAGGGGTGCCTTTGTTAGCCTAATGGAATGAGACATTGCCTGACCATGAAAAAAAAAAACGAGAAAGAGCAAAAAATGCCTAAATGGTTGAATAAAAGTATAAATAAATCTGTGTATTTACCCTTAGATTTGGTAATTGCTTAGTTTTAACAAGGAGTTGTCATGTTCACAAAAGTAATTGAATTGGGCTGAAATTTTTCTTATAAAGTTTGTTATGTGATTATCTTGAGCTGTGGTTGGTTAGAATGGTTAACAAGCACACACACACAACATGGGTGATGACGGGTTTGGGTTGACTAATTGGTTAGAGTTATGGATTTTGAATTGATTGGATATATTGTTTGAGTACCAATGGTATCTTTGAGGCTGTTGTTATATATATCATCTTGATTTATTACTCGGTTCGTAGGTATATTAGGAAGTAGATTATGCATATGCATTCATTTAGTTGAGTTATTTTGTTTATTTTTAGTTCTTTTGTGTTTTTTGCTTGAGGACAAGCAAAGGTTTAAGTTTGGGGTATTTTGATGAGTGAGTTTTATACACATGAATTGGATACATTAGGGCTTAATTTATTGTTGTTCTCAAGTCTTTTAGATTAGTTTTTAAGTGTTTATGTCTATTCAAGCATGTTTTATGTTGTTTTGTAGGAATTGGGACAAAAGTTACATGGATCGGCGTTAAAATTGGCTAGATTCGCGTTTTCGACTTGCCATTTACACAAATGATCACTTGAGAGCCAATTTGAGTATTTCTACAGACCTTATTTCGAAAATCTTAAAGAATGAAAGTTGTAGATCTACTTTTCCTCTTTCGGATCATCTTGAATCATCTAAATCGGAGTTGAGACGAAGAAGTTATGGCCATTTTCCCAAAGGGCGTCGGAGAAAAATGTCGAGAAAAAAGTGGTAGCGTAGGCAGAGGCGCTAATTTTAAACTTATTTGCAGGCGGCAGGGGCTATATAAAAGCGATGTCTGACGTCGTACGTCGTGCCCGATCTTTGAAGTCTTTGGGGAAAGAGGTTAGAGTGCGGCTTTGGGCGCGTTTTAGCGAATTTTGACACCTTTTGACTCCAAATTGGATTGGGTTTGTTCTAAACTAAAAATTGGACTTGTAACCTATAAATACATGATGTAAGGCATAAAATAAAGGGGAGATTACATAGATTAGACTAGATTAAACACTCCTTTAGATTAGAACATAACCTAGTTCTTATTAGTTTTGGAGATTGAAGCAACTTGGAGACCATTGAAGATTCAAAGCGGGCGAAAAGAGGTCTCAAGAAATTCTTGACAATAGATTATATTCTCTTCTCTTCTCTTACTTTTATCTTTTAATGTCTATTCAATTGTGGATTCTTGATTTTAATTCATTAATTATGAACTAACTCTTTCATTAAGAATTTCAATTGAACTTTTTATGATTATGAATTGATTATTTGATTTATTCTAATTATTTATGTTGAAGTGAATTGTTCATCTTGCTTTGTGCTTATTGATTAATTATCGATCGATAATTACCTTGTTACTCTAGAAGGAATTGAGAAAGGAATTCTAGGGTTAGAAGCTGGCATGGTGACATGTGACTTAGTTATTTGCACGATGAATAATTAGGTTTGTGAATAGAATGAGAATATCTATTTACTTGCATGTAACACATAAGGAATTGGGATTATATGAGTTTAATTCAATTGTTTTGCATAGAGATATAGCAAAATTAATCTGGGTTAAATAGAAGGCAATTGATCACTTTCGAGAGGCTTTTTGGCATTTGAGAATTCACATTAACAATTGATGAGACATAATAATTGGGATAATTGGATAATTGGTTTATAGTTCATAATTGGGGATATTGGAGTCTTAGCCTTTATTTATTTGAATTCATTTATAAAGTAACCTAGTTTTAATTAGTTAATTTAGTTTTCTTAATTAGAAAATTCACAATTTGAGATTGTTTAAATAAAATTGATTTGGTTAAGAGTTAGTAATTGGTAATTTTATTAAATAATTCCTCGTGGGAGCGATACTCTACTTTCACTTTATTACTTGTTGACCAGTGTATACTTGCGTATTCATTGATTATGTACCTCCTCCACCAAAGTTCAAGAATCAAAGGCGGTTTGCAAAACCATGCCCAATTAGAAGTCATGTCATCGCAAAGCTCTTGGTAACGTAAGAGCTAAATGCAGGTTAATGAGTCATGGTGGGATGAAAAGGAGAAG
Organism: Panax ginseng; assembly: GCA_020205605.1. Taxonomy (NCBI): domain Eukaryota; kingdom Viridiplantae; phylum Streptophyta; class Magnoliopsida; order Apiales; family Araliaceae; genus Panax; species Panax ginseng. Next base: position 81,896,947 of record CM035139.1, on the reverse strand, counting down.
ATAGAGGAAGATTCCATTATGTTTATTAAGCTTCAATGCCCTAATCGATCATCGACATAATGGAGGAAACACCTAGTGGTTTGCCATTCTTAATGGGGATCCCATCTACAAAAGAGCATGCTAGGTGACTTCAATTCAAGGGTTTTTGCTAATGGTAACCTCCCAAAAGTAACATTGCTTCGATGGATGGAGGATTCTCAATTTTCATAGAAAATTGGATAGAAATTGAAGAAGTCAAATGAGACTATAAAACAATACGCTTATTGGGAGGCAACCCAAGTTTAACTTTTATTTTTAGTTTTTATTAAGTTTTATATTAGTAGTTTTGAATTTGCATTTATTTGGGATTTAATAAAATTGCTTCTATCATGGTTTTACAGGTTATTCAAGTCAAATTCAAGTGTGGTGCCCAATTTGTTCCATGTGCCTAGCATATTCTCCAAACTTAGTGGACAAGGAGGAAGATTGCTATATTTTTAGGGAAGTCCTCTGCTTTAATTTTTTCTATTTCAGCCATTGAGGACAATGTCTAGTTTAAGTTTAGGGGTACTTTAGTGTCGTATAGCATATAGTTAGTTATCTGCATAGTAGTTTATTTTTTTTATGTGTTAGCATTATGTTTTTTTAGGTTGCATATAATACATGGTATTTTATTTTTTTGCATCTTCATATATGTGTTCATGTAGTATAATTGCATTTTTTTCTTATTTTTGCAAGAATCTGTGTGATAGGTTGGTGTGGTCTTAGCTCGGCTTTATGATAAGATTGGTTTTACATGTTAACGAGCAAGTGTTGATAATTGATGATGAGTTCTAATTTTAATCATGATGATAATCTGAGCACAATCTGAAACTTATGTAACCAAGTTAGCACTTAAAGTTTAACTGTTTTAATCCACTTGGTTCAAGGGTTTCATAATTTGTTTACGAGGAAAATCTTTATTAAAATTTAAGGAAATTAGTGAACCATGCGGTAAAGGTTGGAATGACGTAAAAGCTTGAGTTTGGGGGAATCTATGGGATATATATACTAAAAAAAAAATTGATGGAGAGAAAAAAAATAGAAAATCCGAAAAAAGAAAAAAAAAGAAAAAACTGTGTAGTTAGTTTTGTTTTAGGCCTTTGTTACTTGAGCAAATGCATGAAGGTGTCTCTTAACACCTAAGCGCCCTAAGGTCTTATATAAGTGCAGGAGTCGTTGGTTGAAAGCTCGCTAAGGGGTGGCCTTTGTTAGCCTAATGGAATGAGACATTGCAGATCATGAAAAAAAACACGAGAAAGAGCAAAAATGCCCTCGTGGTTGAATAAAAGTATAAATAAATCTGTATTACCCTTAGATTTGGTAATTGCTTAGTTTTAACCGTGAGTTGTCATGTTCACAAAAGTAATTGAATTGAAATGGGCAAAATTTTCCTTATAAGAAGTTTGTTATGTGATTATCTTGAACTGTGGTTGGTTAGAATGGTTAACAAGCACACACACACAACATGGGTGATGTGAGTTTGAGTTGACTAATTGGTTAGAGTTATAGATTTTGAATTGATAGGATATATTGTTTGAGTACCAATGGTATCTTTGAGGCTGTTCTGCTATATATCATAATTGATTTATTATTAGGTTCAGTGGTATATTAGGAAGTAGATTATGCATATGCATTCATTTAGTTGAGTTATTTTTGTTTATTTTAGTTCTTTTGTGTTTTTTGCTTGAGGACAAGCAAAGGTTTAAGTTTGGGGGTATTTGATGAGTGAGTTTTATACACATGAATTGGATACATTCGAGCTTAATTTATTGTTGTTCTCAAGTCTTTTAGATTAGTTTTTAAGTGTTTATGTCTATTCAAGCATATTTTATGTTGTTTTGTAGGAATTGGGACAAAAGTTACATGGATCGACGTTTGGGGTGGCTAGATTCGCGTTTTCGACTTGCCATTTACACAGCAGTCACTTCAGAGCCTATTTGAGTATTTCTACAGACCTTATTTCGAAAATATTAAAGAATGAAAGTTGTAGATCTACTTTTCCTCTTTTCGGATCATCTTGAATCATCTAAATCAGAGTTCGGACAAAGAGGTTATGGCCATTTTCCCAAAGGACGTCGAGAGTGAAAAATGTCGAAAAATGTGGTAGCGCAGGGCGCTAATTTTAAACTTATTTGCAGCACGTAAGCTATATAAAGCGATGTCTGGCGTTGTTCAAATAACAAGGTATTTGAAGAAGAGGTCAGTGCGGCTTGACGCATTTTGGGTGAATTTTGACACATTTTTGACTCCAAATTAGATTGGGTTTGTTCCAAAACTAAAAATTGGACTTGTAACCTATAAATGCATGATGTAAGGCATAAAATAGGAGGAGATTACATAGCTTAGCCTAGATTAAACACTCCTTTAGATTAGAACATAACCCTAGTTCTTATTAGTTTTGGAGATTGAAGCAACTTGGAGACCATTGAAGATTCAAAGCGGGGAGCCGAAAGAGAAGTCTCAAGGCTCACGACAATAGATTATATTCTCTTCTCTTCTCTTACTTTTATCTTTTAATGTCTATTCAATTGTGGATTCTTGATTTTAATTCATTAATTATGAACTAACTCTTTCATTAAGATTTCAATTGAACTTTTTATGATTATGAATTGATTATTTGATTTATTCTAATTATTTATGTTGAAGTGAATTGTTCAAGAAAAAGGGTGTATTGGCTCAAACCCTAGTTTTTTCTATCTCTATAGAAAAAAGGGGTGTACTTTCCAACTATTGGAATCACGTATTATTTGATATCTGATATAAGACTTCTCTTATAAAGATATCAGGTAACCCTATTTAATTAAAATAAGGTTTTATTTATTTAATTAAACTCTTTTAATTAATTGGGCTCTCTAATTTTATTAGGGATAATTAATTAAACTCCTTTAACTAATTTTGCCTCTTAATCCTATTAAGAATAAATGAGAGTACTTATATTAAATTAATCCCTAAACTCTTTTAGAAATTAAAATAATAATATTTGTAATAATATTAATAAGACTCTCTTATTAATTTATATTTAATATTTCAAAATATTAAATAATAAATATTAAGCTATTTAATTTATTCTATCACCATAGATTAAATTAAATATACTTAACATATTATTACGATTATGCCATTAACTTCTTAAATAATTATTCTTCCTTTTATGGTGTGACCCTTTAGGTTCTCCATTTTAAATCGGCTGTGAATAAATCAATTAGAACAATTCTAATCTTATTTAAATAAATAAATTAAACTATTAATTTATTTAAATAAATAATATTTATTCTACAATAGGGATAAGCCTACCTAGCGATCAACGACTTTCCAGATAATATAGATTTCAACATTAATCATAAAAAAACCTTTGAGTAAATAGTTACCGTACAATTCAATCCTTCTACCATAAAATGTCCAAATTAAATATAAGACATGGAATTACTGTCAAGTCTTATTTTATTTAATTATATGTATTTTGATTCCCAAATGCACAACTCTGAATAAATGCAAATTAGAAACTACTTTTTAATTCATTCCACCTTCGCCACGGATTCCTAGGTTTTCATTTATCGAATCACATAGGACATTTCTCTTCGTTTACTAGAAGTGGTAGATTCTTTATTGATCATTCATTATCTCCATATATAACTTATTACACCCAAGCATACCCTTTGATATACCCTAAGGGTCTTAAGGAATAAGTCAAAGAGCAATTTATTATATATAAGATACTATGATGATCTCAAGTCTAAGGATCATTTGTACTACTATCACTACAAGTATTCCTATTGACAGGTAAGTAAAACTCCATTAGGTATTCCTTAGCGAGTCACGTTCAGTGAACTTATTCTCCAATAAGCACCTACATACTTGCTTTAGTGTCTGTAACACCCCCATATCTATACTCCCACGGTATCTGATATGGTGCTTACTATGAATCGATATAATGCATTTAAATCTATACACCTGTGGTATCTGATTATAAGATTACATTAAATAAAGGAACTATCAGATATAATTCTCATAGATCCAAAATTTACAGTATCCCATAATAGATGTCAATTCTCAAGAGAATTATTACTGTGTTTGGATACCCTCACTTGGATATATGAAAACAGATCTCCATGATTAGAGTCTATCTATCCGAAATTCGAAAATGGGTAATAACATGAACAATCCATATTACTAATACCCTCACCCAGATGTATAGTTTATGCCAAATGAATTTATACTATCGTATCGATAGTAACTGTGACGCCCCCAAAATAGGTATACATCACCCATCTTGAGTCGCCAAATACATGGTACAAAATACAAATACAACTTAATTATACAACAGTCGTGTAAAATACGACAAAACATAATCTAAGAGTTTTAACACGTATATTGTCTTTTAGATAGTATACAAACCCAATGAAGTCCTCATTATATTTATTATCACACTATTTTATAGAATAGTGAGGACTTCTAAGACACCATCTCGGACCGTCACTCCATTCCTCGACAAGTCCCGGCTACGTTCTCATTTCCTGAAGAGAACAATGAAAGCAAAAGGGTGAGCTCAACTAGCCCAGTAAGAAATATTATGACTAAGATAATGCAGAATAAATAATCATTAGCCTTCAACAATGTTAAACTAATAAAATACAATAGACATCAAGTTTAACTGCAGCGGAACAAGTAATCCATTAAAAGAGTCAAGTAGAGAATAAAATTCTCTATCTTTTATAATTTAAAAGGTTTTTCATCATTTTTATCGCTGGGACTCAGCTTAATAAATAATCCACATCATCCTTGCACTACGGCCAAGGATATTCATTAGTATCACGACCACAAATTATCCATGCACTACGGGCCAATGATATTCGGGTATTTATCAATGGTCATGATCATTCCAACAACTGTCCATCAATGCACTACGGGCCAATGAGGACTTTTGCCACATCATTTGTAACATTATGGTCATGATTACACCGAATAATCCCTGGTCATAATCATACCAAGTCCATCTATGCACTACAGGCCACAGATGACTTTCAACAAAATATAAACATGAGTATGATGACAATGATATAAGAATTCAATAAAACAAGTTAAAGAATTAATTTATCCAGGAACTAATAACGTCCAAATTGTCAACACGATACTTCTTTGTAGAGTAAAATTCAAGAATGCTCAGAAGAATATTTCCATGAAAAGATAATGGATGAAGCGCAAATATTAAGGATATTCCACTAATTTCATGGAGTATAGAAGTCAAAACTTTAACCAACTGAGTATAATAAAGTATGGAATAACAAAAGAAATCACCAGGCATGCGATAGACCGCACAGATAGGTTATTCAACCAAAATAATAAATAACGGAACCAGGTCATGCGTAAATGTACAGACAGGATATTCCAACAGAATAATAAATAATGGAACCAGTGTCCAGCGAATTTATGCAACCGACGGATATTCCAACGAGAATAATAAATAATCTAAATCGGTCATGCGTAAACGCACGCATGGATCTTCCAAATGAAATAATAAAGAATGGAATAATGTAAGAATTTCACCAAGTATAGGTGTGCATCACAGTATACGAGTTATTCCAATGAATAAAAAAAATGGAATAATAGAAGTTCTCTTCATGAATACAAAAGAAATAATACCCCTTACGAGTATTAAAAGAAAATAATTCTCTTCATGAATACGAAAGAAATAATACCCCTTACGAGTATTGAAAGAAAATAATTTTCTTCATGAATACGAAAGAAATAATATCCCTTACCTTAGAAGAAACTAGATATAGGCGTAGTGAAGTAACAGAATACTTTTCTTCTTTCTCTCTATAGTTTATCTCTCTAGAGTTTCAGTGAATTCGTAAGAAATAATGAAGGAATGAGCTTCTATTTATAGGAGAATTGGTGAATAAGAACTAATTCTGAACGGGTCAGTTGATTTACTTTTAAACCGGACCCGGTTCGATTGGTTTACTATAAAATATTCTAATAAAACAAAATCTTTTAAATAAAATATAATATATTCTATTTTAATAAAAAAAAAACCTTTTAATATATATATATATATATATATACTTAATAACTTTCTACCGGTTATTTTAAAAAATGGGTAAATGGGGGTCCAAATAATACGTCAATATTTACAACAAATACTTCATGAAATCACCTCAATATTTTTAACAACATTTATCATCATTATTATAATCACAATATTAATCGATCAGGTCGTTCCCAAGAAAAAAGGGGTTTTTCAATAAGGATTTCTCCCTATTGGCGCGCAATTAGGTGACCAAACCTCTCCTTGGCAGAACTTCTAGACATCGTTAATATTACAAATAATAATATTAATAACTTTGTCATCTCAATTATTGATTTAATAATATATAAAATATCGACAATAATTGAATCAAATAACGTGAGATACTATGTAGCAATTCTTTGTGAAAATAATTGAACAAAACTGAGTGACTTCTCATGTAAGCATCAATAATCAATATCGTGCTACTATGCAACCATGCCAGACATTCTCGTACTTTTAACACTGGGTGTTTCAACACTTAACGGTAAAACTTATGCCGTTATTTTTATAAAATATTTTTGTCATTTTCACAATCCGAACAATAATTACATTGGTGGGGTCCACCCGATGATTGTATCGCTGCATTTAATATTCCACTGTTAAAATGAATATTCCCCACCAATCTAATATTATATAACAACTTGCTTACTTTGCAAAATTTATAAATATTACCCATAATTATAACATTATATCAAATTCATTCCATAATATTCAAAAATGATAATTATAGAAAATTCATCTTTATTCATAAAAGTTGGGGTCTTACAAAGAATTATCTATCTCGAATCCGTAGAGTATTAATAACAACATTAATAATCCATGCTATTAATACCCTCACTTAGATAAATAGTTCCCAAGGATCTCAACTAGATTCAAAGAAGTCTAATTTTACATCTATATATATAAAAAAAATACGGTTCATGAAAATAAAAGATGTTATATATATATATATATATATATATATATATATATATATATATATATATATATATATATATATATATCATAATATTAAGATTCGATTACATGATTCTCATATCGAGTTCTTATTATAAGGTATTCAAATGTACAAGAATATAATCTAATATATGTGGGGATGTTTCCTTTATCTACTCCAGATGTTCTAGGATTACCATCTAAAACTACAAAGGAATAATTTGCAAGGGTGAGCTATGACATGCTCAAAGAAGTTTTGTATTTATAATAATATAGGATTTGAAGAAAATAACAATTCAAACTTAGACTAATAGTTGTTACCATTTCCTCGATTTCTAATTTCAACCACTTCTAGAATTTTTCTTTATTTCGTCACCACATGACTTAGAAATTTTGTTCGAGATGTGAGATAGGGATCACTCATTCAACATCTTAGGAGTATGCATATCATCCCTACGTGTTTCAAGATACACTAAAATTAATGTCAATATATGAATTGACCAACTTTCGATCCCTTACGAGATACCCAACTTGAAAGATAGGATGTCTTACCAAAATAATTTGGTTTAATAGAACAGTTTATGCTCAATAAACAATATCATATGAATAAACAAATTTATTTCTTAGTTATGCTGAAGCTATAGCAATAACCTTACAATAAAAAAAGTAATTCAATTGTAGGTGTAGTATATCATATCAATAGTATATCAAGATAAAAATCTTGTTCAACTAGTAAACAGGTTTAAGAAATTTGCATAAGTAGTTTAAGGGTTAAGAAGAACTTGCCTGAGCGTAGATCAGTCAAGTTATGTTATTCAATCGTTAATAAATACCTACGATGTTCATATATATAAATCTAACATCGTTAGTATTGATAACAATACTCAATTATAACGTTTATATAATATCGGGTTAGATTCAATAGGGTTTCTTGTTTTAATACTTACCAAATATTGAATAAGTTAATATATTGACTAAATTTTATTTATTATAATTCTAGATAATTTATATATCCATTATAATAATTTTTAGAAATTTAAAACATTTATTTATCTTTTAAATGATTTTAATTCATTTCTTTCTATTTATAAGTAATTAATATTTACTTCAAATTTTACAAAAACATTGATTATTATTATTAAATAATTTATATTTATTTATTATAATTGTTATATCAATAATAATATTTTTCCATAATTATTTAGTATTTATAAATAATTATTCTAATTTCTTTATTAATAAATTAATTATTAATAATATCAAAATAATATAAAATAATTATTGAATTTATGTAAAAATATCATAATTTAATATAATTTTTAAAACTGTTTTTATATTTATTTATACTTATTTAATAATTATTTCTAATTTTTTTATAATTTATTTTTAGAAAAATAGTTTTTGTCTGTCGCTAAAGCCCTTCAGTGACAAAAAGTGTCGTTGTAGGTGTTCTTGAGTTTCTGGGCAGCAGTTTGGTCATGGTCGAGTGACTAGTTTGACCACTACTTAAATTGTTACTGATAATGATTCTTAGTTTGTTCAAGAGTTAATGTTGTAATACTAATACAGTAGTATAACATGAAACAAATTTTAGGCTTTAACCTACATATAACAAGAAGTTATAGAGGCTCAAAGTCACTGTCAGAGTTGTTCTTGAGTTTCTGGGTAACCCGAGCGATGAGTCAATGGTAGGGAATCAACTGGTTTTGTGGGCTTAAATATCTTTGAATCATGTATTAGATGTGTGTTGTGTTTATGTAGTATATATGTCAGGGTACATATATATAACAGTAACATGAACAAAGCATAAATCTAAGGTCTCTAATTATGATGGTCAAAGTACAGCTAAACGTTGTTCTTTGTGTTCTTCAGTTTTCTGGAAAACCCAGAAAACTTGGTCAAGCTCGGTCAATGGATTTTGACCATTAATTCCAGTAAACCTATACGTTGTTTGTTCAATTTAAGATCGTAGATATGTAGTACATATAATAGGGTATTAATCTATAATAAAAACTTACAAAAATAACAAACAGAAGACGATTAAATAGGTTGGTCAAAGTAGCCAGTTCAATCGTTTTGAGTTTTCTCTTTGTAACCCGTAAAGCGCAATCCGTGAACGGTCAACCCACTTTGATTGCTTATAACTTGAAATCTATGGTTCAAATGAACCTGTTTTCTTTTCCAGATTAAAGACCTACTAATAGGCTACAAATACCAAATAATTAACAAACCAAAACATAAACACATATGAATCTATAGGCCCTCTACATTCTTAATCGTCGATTATAGTTTTTCAAAATTTCCAGATTTCTTAAAACACTTATTTAAGGCATCTAGATGTTATGAAAACGTGTTCTACCAATCTAACATACTTTCTAACACACTAATACCTAATTCTAAACATCTAAACAACAAATCTAACATAGGATCAAAGAGCTAATTATAAACTAGGGTTTGTATCTTTTATTGAACAATTTTTTATTCTAGCTTCTTATGTTGTTGCTGCTATCACCCAGGATTGATTTGGTAAGTTTATAAGTATATCTAGGCTTAGGAATTTAAGTGAGTTTGTTCAACCTTAAGGTTCTATTTATAGAATTCTTTAACTTGGCTTTTGATCATTTTTGGGCAACTTGCCTCTACAAAGATCCGATGCAATGTTACTTGTTTGCTTAGGGTTTGATATCGACTTATAGACGACCTTGAATTTGGTTGGGTGACTCTAACCTACTTGTGAGCTAGTTAGGTTTAATTAGTTGCTTAATTAGGCTTTAATCTTCACTAATCTTCATTAGGGTTTTGTTTCTAATGATTAGGAATGTTAATTAATGTTAATTAGTACCTAATTGAAGTTTACTAACCATGATTAGGTGTTAAGATAATCTAATTAGGGTTTAATTAGCTAATTAGGATTTAGTTTATAAATTAGGGTTAGGGTTTTGCTAATTAGGATTATTAACCTAAATTTCTCACTAATCCTAACAAGCACGACAAAGCATTTTGTCAGTGTAAGCACGACAAAGCAACTTGTTAAAATAATTTTACCAAAAAGTCCGAATACGAAAAAATTTTAAGCACGAGGTGTCAAGCATGACGTTTTTCAGACAAAAATTTATTTGGTCAATTTTGTTAAACAAAGTATATATTAACACATAACACATTCAGAACGGAGAAATTTTATTATATAACAGGATTTTACACATACGAGTCTTATTAGGATTTTGGGTTTTTACATTCACCCCCACTAATAAGAATTTCATCCTCAAAATTGTAGTACAAGTTAATTAAATAATTGAGGATAATTCTCGCGCATTTTATCTTCAAGTTCCCATGTAGCTTCTTCAATGTTCTGATTTCTCCAGATTACTTTGATCGATGCTATTACTTTAATTCTCAAGACTTGCTCTTTACGGTCAACGATTTGCACAGGTTCTTCTACATAAGAAAGATCTTCTTCTATTTAGATTGGCTCATATTGTATAACGTGTTTATAATCAGGTTTATATGGTCGTAATATGGACACATGAAACACATTATGAATATGACTTAACTCAGGAGGTAGTGTTATTTCATAAGCAACTTCACCAACCCTTCTCAAAATTTCAAAAGGTCCAATGAATCTCGGACTTAATTTTCCTTTCTTGCCAAAACGTATCTTGCCTTTCCAAGGTGATACCTTCAAGAATACGTGGCTTCCTACGTTAAAGTTTTGTTGTTGACGATGTGGATCAGCGTATTTTCTTTTTCAATCTTGAGATGCTTGTAATCGTTGACGAATAATTCTGATAGTTTTAGTTGTTTGTTGACTTATCTCAGGTTCTAACATTTGTCTTTCCCCGACTTCATCCCAACATAAAGGTGTTCTACACTTACGCCCATATAAAGCTTCATAGGGTGGCATACCTATGCTAGCATGATAACTATTGTTATAGGCAAATTCGACTAAAGGTAACTGATCTTCCCAACTTCCTTTGAAGTCTATGATACAAGTTCTCAACATATCTTCTAATGTTTGTATGGTTCTCTCACTTTGCCCATTGGTCTAAGGATGATAAGATGTACTCAATCTTAGTTGTGTTCCAAAGTGTTTCTGAAGGCTTTTCCAAAAATTAGAAGTAAATCTTTGATCTCGATCTGATACTATGGAAACAGGTACTCCATGCCTAGAAATAATTTCATTGATGTACAGTTTGGCAAGGTGATCTAGGTTATGAGTAATTTTAATAGGTAAAAAGTGAGATAATTTTGTTAAACGGTCAACTGTAACATTTTAGAATTTTAATTGTTATATTAAATATTTATTGAATTATTTAAATATTTAATGGATGTGTTTATTGTTGAATAAATAATTGTTCAAATTTGAATTGATGTGGTTAACTATTTGCTAAATAAATAATTAAGGAAAATTAATTATTTTGCTAATTTAATTTAATTATTAAGTTAGAGAATTTTGATTAATTGAATTAATATTCTTTTATTGGAATTTGTAAATTTAAAAGGATGTGTTAGTTGATTAAATAAAGTTATAATTGTATAGAAAATTATAATTTTGGTGGTATTGATTTATGTGATGAAGTAATTTAATAAATTGTTATTATGATTAATTTAATTAAATTAATGTGTGACAAATAACCTTTTATAAAGTAGTTATTAAAATAACTTAAAGGAGTTTTAATTCCGTTTTGTCAAACAAGACTTATTGCCTATTAAGTCTTTAATTTAATTGTGTTTTACCAAACAGGGTGTTAGGATTAATGGGTTATTTTTTTTAGTCAGTAACCAAACAAGCCTTATGGCTTTTGATTTTTTAAAACTCATATAACTAATATCAGTTCTATGTTTTGTATTTTTATTATATAATTAATATATATATATATATATATATATATATATTATATGCTATATACGTTAGTTGTTAGTACGCTCTAGAGTTAGGAAGAAAAACAAAAACACAGAGGAAGAAGAAGAAGAGAAGAAGAAAAGAGGAGAGGAAGGAAGGCTAGAGAATTTAGAAGAGATTTGGGGAAGAGAAGATTGTAATCAAAAGGGATAGCCATATCATCTTCTATCAAGGTATTCTCCTTTTTCCTTTTAGTTTTAAAAGTTTAGTTTTATCTTCCCAAATTCTCTGTAGAATTTTTGTGTAAGCATGAATTTTTGTTGTTATGTGGCTTTATATGACATAATAGTGATGTTAAAACTGTTTTCATGGGTTATAATCAAAGAATTGAAGATATGTATGTAATTGTGGAGAAAAGTATTTTACAGAGAGTTTTTGGTGATTATATATTGTTTAGTTAAAATAGAAATTGAGGGTTAATTAGTTGTTTAGTTGATAAATTGACCATTTAATTTGATAGAGCATGTATAATTGTTGATAAAAATACTTTGAATTAGTGGTTTTGGTTGAAAAATAAAAGTTTCAGTGTTGATTTTCATTGAAATATAAAAAAAATGAGTTTTAGCCAAAAACAGTGAATTTGGGTGTGTTAATTTTGTTGTTTATGTGGTTGTATGGGTAGAATCATGTTTAGAGTTTATGAAATATGTTTACATGAAGTTGTTGTATGATTTACATGATATTTGGTCTGTTAGAAACGAGCTTGTAGGCCAAAATTGGCTTTTTCTGTGCTATTGTTGAGGCTGTTTGCCGAGGTCTGCAGTTCGGCGTCGCGGCGTGGACTTACAGTATCTTTGTGGCACTTAGAACGCCATGCTCACCTTGGCCTTGTGACCTTCCTTAGTTTTGATCTCGTAAGTAAGCGCCATACCCACGCCAACAACGTGACCCACGATGTAAAAAGCTGTGGCGCCAAGACTGAGAGTTAAAGAATGGTCTGACAAAGGTACTTTTTGTACACGAAATTTTAAGAAAAGTTATGTGATGATAGTAGGATTGTTAAATATTGATTTTAGTATATCTATACTATGAATAAGTATGTTATTAACAATTAACTTGTGTTATAACTCGATTATGTGATTAAAAAATTCAATTTTTAAATGATGAACGTACTTAGTTATGTTTGTAAGATGGTAATGACTAATTATGTCATGATGACATATGTTTATAGGATATTGTGATTAAGTATTGATTTGGTTTAGCCTACGAAGCAAGGCAAGTTCTCTAACTCTACTTTTAAAATTGTGCAAGCGCTTAAATTGTTCTTTGAGCAAGTGTTCTAATCCATTATCTTGATTGAATCAATTATTGTTTCCAATATAATAATGCAAGATTTCTAATTCTTTATCTTGTTGAACTATTTATTGTTTCAATTCTATTACCTTATGAATGATGCAAGCTTTCTAAACTTTGGTTTAATGTTGACAAGTTATTCTTGTATTTAACTTGTTGTTTAGCATGCACAACTATTTATACTAATGTTGAGCAATTTCATCGTTCAAACTGTTATGCATGCTTAGTACCCAATTCTAATTTAACCTTGACTTAATATTGTTCAAGCAAGGCATGTTATAATTATTCAAAATATATGCTATTAGATTATTCCTAAAGCATGACTTTGGTTTACCATGTTGATTCAATTATGATTATTCTGTAATATGATGTTATAAATTCAACTAGTCCTCTAGTTGATGATCGTTGAACTTCAAATTACCCTTGAAAGCTTATCCAAACCAAACTCTCTTTGGTGCAGACTTGTACTCCAAATACTGAGATGAACAACCCTATTATTATTAGGGGATAACTTACGCGTGTAGCGTTAAATGTTTGTGCACAATACATGGTACGAAGAAATTTGATCCCCTAAGTAGGAGTCCTTATAGTCTTATGACTATTAAAGTTGGAGTTGAAGGATTACTCGCAACTGTGGATATAGTTCATGGTCTTATGACCCTCGGTTATATTTATTCCACATTTTGGATGTCAGTTTCTGATTATAGATGATAGAGTACTATTCATTGTTGATGAGCCTATTATTGGCAGTTATTATTACTATACTCCTGTTGATTTCATATTGTATCCAGTGAGCAATTGTTTTGCTCACTCTTGCATGTTTATAAACTCATTGGAGCTAAAGAGAAGAAGGTAGATGAACCTTCGACTAGCAAAGGAAAGGGAAAAATGTGGAAGTGATGAAGACTTGTAATTTTATTTTGATAGAGATGTTAGATTTTATTATGATGATCTTAGACTTGGTTTTAATGAAGCTTTATTTAATTTCCGCATATGAATGATTGTATTTAAAGGTTAGATAACCTGGGAGATTATATTATGTAACCTTTAATGGGAAAGGTTTTATTTATCTAGTTTTATTGAGTTTGGGTAGTTAGATATGAATGTTTGATTACGTGAACACCAGATCCTATTGGAATGAAGTACCTGGATTTGGGAGTGTCACATCAACTATTACCCAAATGGCATTATGGCCCTTTTGTGTAGCTAGAAGACCAACAACAAAATCCATAGTTATATGTTCCCACTTCCACTCAAAAATTGGTAAGGGTTGAAGTAAACCACTCGGCTTTTGATGCTCAGCCTTAACCCATTGACAAATGAGACATTTACTTACCCATTCAGCTATTTCTCTTTCATGTTCGACCACCAAAAGTGTCGACTTAAATCTTTATACATTTTTGTACTGCCAGGATGTATGGCAAATTTAGAATTATAAGCTTCGTTTAAAATTTCATTGTTTAAGGCTTGGTCTAACGGAACCCAGATTCTATTTTCATATCTTATTATTCCATCCGTATCTATTCTAAATTTATTATACTTATTATGTGTTGAATTAGACTTAAACTTTTGACATTCTTCATCCTTCTCCTGTATTTCTTTGACTTTATTAAGCAAAGATGAAACTCCTTCTAAAATATACAATTTTTGGGTAGAGGTAGTTGGACATTCCACCTCAATTTCTAAATTTTTAAAATCTTTTATTAACCTATCATTGGTGGTTAATACATTCAATTTTTCCTGATTCTTTCTACTTAGCGCATTAGCTACAACATTGGCTTTACCGGGATGATATAAGATTTCACAGTCAAAATCTTTTATCAGTTCTAACCATCATCTTTGTCTTAAATTTAATTCCTTTTGTGTAAAAATATATTTCAGACTTTTATGATCTGTATATATCTCACACTTCTCCCCGTACAAGTAATGTCTCCAAATTTTTAGAGCAAAACTACATGACTAATAACTCTAGGTCATGAGTAGGATACCTCTTCTCATAATCTTTGAGTTGTCGTGATGCATAAGCTATCACTTTCCCATGTTGCATCAACACACACCCTAAACCTCTGTGTGATGCGTCACTATATACTACAAGACCTCCTGTATCATCTGGTAAAGATAACAATAGAGCCATGCTCAGTCGCTTCTTCAACTCTCGGAAGCTTTCCTCACATTTATCTGTCCAGACGTATTTTACCGTCTTTCTAGTTAAATTTGTTAATGAGGTTGCTATTTTTGAAAAATCTTTTATAAACCGTCGATAATAACCCGCTAAACCAAGAAAACTTCGTACTTCTGTTGGAGTTGTTGGTTGTTCCCAATTCACAACCGTTTCAATCTTAGCTGGATCTACGGATATTCCATTCTTATCAATTATGTGACCTAAAAATTGAACTCTCTTCAACCAAAATTCACACTTGAAAAACTTTGCATAAAGTTGTTCCTTTCGTAATATCTCCAAAATGACTCTCAAGTGTTCAGTATGCTCTTCCTGTGTTTTCGAGTATACCAGAATATCGTCGATAAACACTACAACAAATTTGTCCAAGCATGGTTTAAACACTCGATTCATTAAATCCATAAATGTTGCCGGTGCATTTGTTAATCCAAAAGACATTACATGAAACTCATAATGTCCATAGCGTGTCCTAAACGCTGTTTTCGGCACATCGTCCTTTCTTACCTTTAATTGATGATAACCTGTTCTAAGGTCAATTTTTGAAAAATGTTCGGCCCTTTTTAATTGGTCAAACAAATCATCAATCTTTGGTAAAGGATATTTATTTTTAATAGTTAACTTATTTAACTCCCTATAGTCTATACATAGTCTCATAGTTCCATCCTTCTTCTTTACAAACAAAACTGGTGCTCCCCAGGGTGAAACACTAGGTTGTATTTACTTTTTATCTAAGAGTTCATGTAATTGTATAAGTAACTCTTTCAGTTCTCTAGGTGCCATTCTATACGGTGCCTTAGAAACTGGTGACGTTCTTAGAGCAAGATCAATGATGAACTCAATTTCCCTATTTGGAGGTAAACCTGGTAAGTCATCTGGAAATACACCAGGAAATTTCTTAACTATAGGTATTTGATCTAGCTTTACTCCTTCCTGTCGAGTATCAACTATATAGGCCAAATATCCTAAACAACCCTTTCTAAGTAATCTTTCCGCCTGAACTGTGGTCAAACATCGAGATTGCTTAGGTGAACAACTACCATTGAACACTACCTTTGACTTCGAAGCAGTCAAAAGGTTTATACGTTTTTGATGACAAACAATCATCGCGTTATGATTAACTAACCAATCCATTCCTAAAATTACATCAAATTCTCCCAACTAAATTGGTATCAAATCTACCTTAAAATTATGTCCTTTTATTACCACACTACAGTTTCTGTATATAGTCTTAACCAGAATCCTTTCATTATTAGCAATTTCTACACAAAATGGTTTGTCTATATTTTCACAAGGTATATTCAAGTTTTTAGAGAAATTTCTAGACACAAATAAACATGTAGCACCAGAATCGAATAACACATATGCATTTAAAGTATTTATAGGGATAATACCTGTCACCACGTCCTGTGAAGCAACAGCATCCCTCACCGATATATTAAATGTTCTCACGGTAGGTCGATTCTGAACCCCAACTGCAGCTACTGTTGATTGATTATTCTCTGGTATTTTAACCCCTTTTCCTCCTTGGTTCTTAGGTTTGGGACAGTTCTTTGAAAAATGGTCCAATGAACCACAATTAAAACATTTATTTTTCCTTGGAAGAGGACACTGTGGAAAATAATGTCCCGACTGTCCACAATTAAAACATTTGTTATAAAGGCATTCTCCTTTATGTTTCTTACCACAATTAGGACAAGGTCTAATAGTATTATTACTAAAGTTGTTATTAGTATTTCCTATCTTTTTCCCTGGGTTGTTAGAAAAAGAATTATCCCTCTTACGTTTGTTATTAAACCCACTTGGACTGGGTTCTGTCCTAATTTTTCCTTTTTCATTCTGACTTCTCTTGTCCTGATGAAACTTAGCAAGACTTTCATTCTCATTTTCGGCTATCGTGGCCTTTTCTAATATTTCAGAGAAAGTTTTTATTTGAAGAACTGACAATCTACTCCGAATCTAAGGTTTTAAACCTTCTTGAAACCTACGAGTCTTTCTAAGTTCAGTAGTTACTTGATGAGGAGCAAACCTAGATAGTTCATTAAACTTAGTTGTATACTGGGTTACAGTAAGATCTCCTTGTTTTAATCCAGAAATTTTATTTCCATTCGGTCTTTCAGGGATTGGGAAAAATAGTTTTCAAAGAATAACTCTTTAAATCTATCCCAAGGAATAATTTCAGTTTCTACCCGACCTTTGGTTGATTCCCACCAATAATTAGCCTCTCCTTTTAAGAAAAAGGTTGCAAAAGTTGTTTTCTGATTACTAACATTGGTTACTAAGAAGAATTTCTCTATTTCAGAAATCCAAATTTGCGCCTCAACGGGTTCTGATGTACCCTTAAATTCTTGTGGTCCAACTAACTTAAAATCTTTAAAAGATGTATTTTGGTTTATTGGTCTATTCATACCTCCTAACATAAGGTCTTCTAACTGTTGGGTAGAGTTATCATCATTATTCATTTCTCTCTGGGGTCTTCTGGTTGGTGGCATGATTCTATATAAAACAATAATGAAAATCCACATAAGAATTTAAATAACACAAACATATTGTTTATGTGACGCCCCCAAAATAGGTATACATCACCCATCTTGAGTCGCCAAATACATGGTACAAAATTCAAATACAACTTAATTATACAACAGTCGTGTAAAATACAACAAAATATATGTTGTGAGTTTTAATACAAATATTGTCATCTAGACAGTATCCACACACAATTGAGTCCTCATTACATTTATTATCACTTTATTTAACAGAATAGTGAGGACTACTAATGCTATTATCTGGACCGTTACTCCGTTCCCTGACTAGTCCCTGTTACATTCTCATTTCCTGAAGAGAACAATGAAAGTAAAAGGGTGAGCTCAACTAGCCCAGTAAGAAATATTATGACTAAGATAATGTAGAATAAATTATCATTAGCCTTCAACAATGTTAAACTGATACAATATAACAAACATCAAGTTTAACTGCAGCGGAACAAGCAATCCATTAAAAGAGTCAAGTAGAGAGTAAAATCAACTATCTTTTATGATTTAAAAGGTTTTTCATCACTTTTATCGCTGGGACTCAGCTTAATAAATAATCCACATCATCCTTGCACTACGGCCAAGGATATTCATTAGTATCACAACCACAAATTATCCATGCACTACGGGCCAAGGATATTCGTATATTCATCAATGGTCATGATAATGCCAACAACTGTCCATCAATGCACTATGGGCCAATGAGGACTTTTACCACATCATTTGTAACATTACGGTCATGATTATACCGATAAATCCCTTGTCATAATCATACCAAGTCCATCTATGCACTACAGGCCACAGATGACTTTCAACATAATATAAACATTAAAATGATGACAATGATATAAGAATTCAATAAAAACAAGTTCAAGAATTAATTTATCCAGGAACTAATAACGTCCAAATTGTCAACAAGATACTTCTTTGTAGAGTAAAATTCAAGAATGCTCAGAAGAATATTTCCATGAAAAGATACTGGATGAAGCGCAAATATCAAGGATATTCCACTAATGTCATGGAGTATAGAAGTCAAAACTTTAACCAACTGAGTATAATAAAGAATGGAATAACAAAAGAAATCACCAGGCATGCGATAGACCGCAAAGACAGGTTATTCAAATAGAATAATAAACAACGGAACCAGGTCATGCGTAAACGCACAAACATTATATTCCAACAGAATAATAAATAACGGAACCAGTCAAAGTAAATTACACCGATGTGATGTTCCAAATGAATAATAAATAACGAAACCAGGTCATGCGTAAATGCACAGACAGGATGTTCCAAAAGAATAATAAATAATGGAACCAGGTCAGGCAAAATTCACACCGACAGGATATTCCAACAGAATAATAAAGAATGGAATAATCGAAAAATTTCACCATGTATGCGGTGTATTAGATAGACAAAGTTATTCCAACATAATGATAAAGAATGGAATAATGAAGTTCTCTTCATGAATACGAAGAAATAATAATACCTTACCTTAGAAGAAACTGGATATAGAAGTGGTGAAGTAAGCAGAACACTTTTCTTCTTTTCTCTCTAGAGTTTCAGAGTTGAATTCGTAAGAAATAATGAAGGAATGAGCTTCTATTTATAGAAGAATGGACTTAATAGTAACTAATTCTGAACGGTCCAGTTGATTTACTTTTAAAACGGGATGGTCCGTATTGGTTTACAATAAAATATAATATATTCTATTTATAATCTAATAAAACGAATAACTTTATAAAAGTATTCTGCTTTTATATAAAAAGATTTTACTATACAAACACTATGCGAGACACTATGCAAACACTATGTATAATAAAATATAATATATTCTAATTATTGTCTAATAAACCGAGATAACTTTATAAAAGTATTTTGTTTTATATAAAAGATTTTACTATGCAAAAAACTATGCATAATAGAATATAATATATTCTATTTATAGTCTAATAAAACGAATAACTTTATAAAAGTTTTCTGTTTTATATAAAAAGTTTTTCTGTGTTATTACATTAATAATACAAATAAAACAAAACTTCATCATCATTATTATAATTCACACTATTAATCGACCAGGTCGTTCCCAAGAAAGAGGGGGCTTTCCAATAAGGATTTCTACCTCTCCTTGGCAGAACTTCTAGACATCGTTAATATTGCAAATAATAATATTAATAACTTCGTCATCTCAATTGTTGATTTAAGAATATATAAAATATCGACAATAATTGAATCAATTAACGTGAGATACTATGCAACAATTACTGAAGCAATAATTGAACAAAACTGAGTGACTTCTCACGTAAGCATCAATAATCAATATTGTGTGCTACTATGCAACCACGCATATTACTGTACTTTTAACACCGGGTGTTTCAACAGTTAACGGTAAAACTTCCGCCGTTATTTTCATAAAAATATTTTTGTCGTTTTCTCAATCCAATAATAATTCCGCATTTGTGGGGTCCACTTAATGATTGGGCCGTCGTATTAAATATTCTATGTTAAAACGAATATTCCCCACCAATCGAATATTATATAACAACTTGCATAACTTTGCAAAATTTATAAATATTACCCACAACTATAACATTATATCAAATTCATTCCATAATATTCAAAATGATAATTATAGAAAATTCATCTTTATTCATAAAAGTTGGGGTCTTACAATCTCCCCTTCTTATGAAATTTTGCCCTCGAAATTAGGGTACGATACTGTATGTCAAGAGGTAAGGATACCTTGATTTCATTTTAGATTCTAACTCCCGTGTCATTTCCTCAACATCGTGGTTCCTCCATAAAACTTTGACTTGAGGTATAACCTTGGAGCGTAGAATATGTTCCTTCTTATCCAAGATTTGAACAGAACCTCTTCATACGTTAAATCTTCTTGCTATTTCATCCGGTTCTAACTCAATAATGTGGTTCGGGTCTTTCACATATTTACGTAACATGGATATATGAAAAACTTTATGAACACGAGACATACTTGGCGGTAAAGCGAGTCCATAGGCTACAGATCCCTACTCGATCGAGGATTAAAATGGGCCAATGAATCGAGGATTGAGCTTTTCTCTTTCCAAATCTCGTAACTCCTTTCCATGGAGCAACACGTAACAACACATGATCTCCAATATCGAATTCCATGTCCTTTCGATGAAGATCAAAGATAACTCTTTGCTTTGGTCTTGTGAGGTTTTTATACGTTGTCGGATCGTTTGAATCTTTTCCGTAGTCATACGTACTCAACTCCGATCCCAACAACGTTGCTTCACCCACCTCATCCCAGCATACTGGAGAACGAAACTTTCTTCCATATAACGCCTCGAATGGAGCCATGCCAATACTTGCTTGATAACTGTTGTTGTATGAAAACTCCACTAATGGTAAGAACTTGTCCCAACTTCCCTTGAAGTCAAGGACACAGAGTCTTAATAAATCTTCGAGAGTTTGAATAGTCCTCTCTGATTGTCCGCTCGTCTGAGGATGATATGTTTGAACTAAATCAGAAAATGCGCTCCATAGCTTTTTTGCAAAACTAACCCAAAATCATGAAGTGAATCTTGGGTCTCGATCAAAAACTATGGATACTGGCATACCATGCAGTCTTACAATCTCGTTTATGTACATACGAGCAAGACGTTGAAGTGTATAAGTTTCTCGTGTTGGTAAGAAATGAGCAAACTTGCTCAATCTATCAATAATGACCCAAATTGCATCTATGCCTTGAGAAACCTTGGGAAAACTAGTAACGAAATCCATGGTAATGTGCTCCCACTTCCATTCTGGAATTTTAAGTGGTTGTAATGGACCTTTTGGTACTTGATGCTCCACCTTGACTCGTTGACAAGTTAGACTCCTTGAGATAAACAACGCTATCTCTCTCTTCATATTGCTCTACCATAATGTATGTCAAAGATCAAGATACATTTTGGTACTCCCAGGATGGATTGCAAACGGTGTGTTGTGCGCCTCCATCATGATTTTATACTTTAAATCAGGGTCGTTAGGAACACAAAGTCTGGAGTTGACTCGAAGTATTCCTTCTTCATCAATTCTTGCTTCCAGCATAGCACTTTTTGTACTTTCTTCCTCATACGCATCAACTCCAGGTCTGTAGCTTGAGCAGCTTTAACTTTATCGATTAAAGTCAGTTCTACTCGTATATTCGTCATCATTACGTGGGTCCCTGGAGTCTTTATCTCTATCTCTATCCTTTGCAAGTCATACAAAATGGGCCTTTGCGTTGACAATATCGCACTCAGACCATGCATATATATGATCTTCTACTCAATGCGCCGCCTACCACGCTTTGCTTTTCTAGGATGGTATTGGATGGTATAATCATAATCTTTCAATGCTCATGCCAACGTCATTACACATGTTGAGTTCCTTTTGAGTGAAGAAATATTTGAGGCTTTTATGATCCGTAAAGATCTCTACTTTCTCCCCATACAAGTAATGCCTCCAAATTTTAAGTCGAAGAAGAACAAATACTAACTCTAGATCATGAGTAGGATAATTCCTCTCATATTCTTTGAGTTTCCAAGAGGCATAGGCTATGACTTTCCCATGTTGCATGAGAACACATCCTAACCCTTTGCCCGAAGCATCACTGTAGATGACAAATCCCTCCGAACCAGATGGTATTGTCAGAACAAGTGCTAAAATGAGTCACCTCTTGAGTTCTTGAAAACTCTTCTCACATTCCTCGTTCTAACCGAATTTTGTATTTTTCTGAGTCAGCTGAGTTAAGGGAGTAGCGATTCGAGAAAACCCTTCTACGAATCTCCGATAATAACCAGCTAAGCCGAGAAAGCTACGTACTTTGGTCACTGATTTAGGTTGCTCCCAGCTTTGAATAGCTTCAATCTTTACTGGGTCAACAGATATTCCATGACTTGATACTACGTTCCCAAGGAATGCTACTTCCTCACGCCAGAACTCGCATTTCTTTAACTTGCCATAAAGCTTATATTCACGAAGCTTTTGGAGTATCAGCCTCAAGTGTTGCTCATGATCTTCACGGCTTTTAGAATAAATAAGGATGTCATCAATAAAGACAACCACAAAGTGATCCAAATATTCCTTGAATACTTGGTTCATCATATCCATAAAGGCAGCAGGAGCATTAGTCAATCCAAAAGACATGACTAGGAATTCATAATGCCCGTACCGAGTTCTGAAAGTCGTCTTTGGAATGTCATCGGTTCTAATCTTCAATTGGTGATATCCGGAACGAAGATCAATCTTTGAAAAAAAATCGGCGCCTTGCAACTGGTCAAACAGGTCATCAATACGTGGCAATGGGTACCTATTTTTGATGGTGACATGATTCAACTTCCGATAATCAATATAAAGTCGCATACTCCCATCTTTCTTCTTCACAAATAGAACAGGAGCACCCCAAGGAGAAGTACTAGGACGAATAAAGCCAATGTCTAACAATTCCTGCAGTTGGGTCTTTAACTCCTGAAGTTCAATAGGAGCTATTCGATATGGGGCTTTGGAAATGGGTTTTGTACCAGGTTCAAGGTCGATACAAAATTCAATTTCACGCTCTGGGGGTAGGCCAGGAAGTTCTTCAGGGAATACGTCAGGAAATTTATTAACAATAGAAATATCATTCAAAACTGACGTATTTTTGTTTAGATCCGTGACATGAGCTAAGAAAGCTTGACATCCATTTTTCAATAAACGAATATCTTTATGGCTTGAAATGACAGTGATTGATTTTAATGCTTTGGTTGCTTGAATTCGCATAATAGGTTGGTTAGGAATATGAAAGCTAACAACCTTACGAAAACAATCAATTTTGCATGATGAGTAGTTAACCAATCAATCCCTAGAATTACGTCAAATGCAAGTATTTTCAATGAAATAAGATCGACAGGTAATGTGAGGGTACCGATTTGAACCAAATAAGACTTATAAACAGTGGATGTAATGAAGGTTTCTCCCAACGGAGTTTTAACAGATATGTCAAAGTCTAATTTCTCCGGAGTCAAATTTAAACGTTGAGCGCAAGTAGGAGAAATAAAAGAATGGGTAGAACTGGTATCAAATAAGGTATATACTTCGCTAGAATTTATGATAAGCTTACCCGTGATGACCTCGTTCGAGTTCCTTGCTTTCTGGGAGGTCACGACAAACGCTATCCCTTGCACTACTGGCTTTAACTTTTCTGGGACGTCCTTTGGTGCCTCCATCCTAGCTGAACTTGTCTTCGGTGAACGACAAAATCGGGCTAGGTGACCTTCTCTTCCACAATTATAACATGCTTTGGACGGCATCACGCAGTTTAGACTGATGTGTCCCTCTCCTCCGCATTTGAAGCATATGATAGGTGGTCGTTCTCCTTCCTTAACAACGGGTGCTGGTGCTGATGTCTTTCCATCATTGTTGAATCTCCTCTTCTTGAAATGTCCATTCTTATTATTTTGGCCATGATTACCACCAAGTGGTTTACATTTACGCATGTTGATTCCTCCACGCTTATTGTCACCATCTGCGATGGTATTATCACTAGTATTATCATTTTACCGGCTGCTCTTTTTTGGTTGGGTTGACTCATTATCGCGCTCTAATAACTAAGCCCTATTAACAACATCTGAATACAAACACAGTTTATGAGAGATAAGATATTGACGTATCTCGGGTTTCAAACCTCTTAGAAACATTCGCGTCATTCTCTCCTCATTATCAACCAAATGGGACACAAACCGGGACAACTCGGTGAACTTGGCTTCGTACTGTGATACGGTCATGTTGTTTTGCTCAAACTTGATGAACTCTACCTCTTTCATGTGACGAATACTTTCGGGAAAGTACTTGTCGTTGAACAATTCTTGGAACCTCTCCCAAGTCATCTTCGATGTGGCGGGTTGAGTCGCTTTCTGATTCCCACCAATGAATCCGCCTCCTTGACGTAACATGAAGGTGGCAAAGGAACCTTTTTCCTCGGAGCATCCCAAGACATCAAATATCTTGCAGATCTGTTTTATCCACGTCTCCGCCTTAAGTGGTTTTGGCTCTCCAAAAACTCGGTGGTCCCAGTTCCTTGAATCATGAAGCTTATGTGTCCGTCCGAGAGTTGCCAGTGTTTCCACCTACATTTTGGACAGGAGCCGCTCTTGCCTGATGTTGCATAAATTTCACAAAGCCTCTGAACATTCCATCGTTCATCATCTGGTCAGTGTTGTTGTTTGCCTGAGGATTGTTGCCTTCCTGATGCACATTATCCTGATTATTGATCTGTGGAAACTCAACGGTCTCCTGTGCTCCATTGATATTCTCAACATTCTCGAATGCCATTTTCAAACACTGCCACAGAACAAGGGTTAATTAACATATCACATATTATCCCTATATTCTGACCGACCAATTAAAAACCAAATGAACT
Source organism: Panax ginseng (assembly GCA_020205605.1). Taxonomy (NCBI): domain Eukaryota; kingdom Viridiplantae; phylum Streptophyta; class Magnoliopsida; order Apiales; family Araliaceae; genus Panax; species Panax ginseng. The sequence continues at coordinate 81,871,618 of CM035139.1, read as the reverse complement.
TAGGTAGGTCATACTAGCGAAGGAATTCCCCATCTCTCCCCTCCTAGTTCTTATCTCACATCTCAGCCAAGGATCATATCCCTAAGCAATGATACCAACTGTGACTCCCTCAAAATAGGTATACATCACCCATCTTGAGTCGCTAAATACATGGTACAAAATTCAAATACAACTTAATTATACAACAGTCGTGTAAAATACGACAAAACATATGTGAGTTTATAGAAATATTTTCATCTAGACAATATCCACACTCAATTGAGTCCTCATTACATTTATTATCACTCTATTTAACAGAATAGTGAGGACTACTAATGCTATTATCTGGACCGTCACTCCATTCCCCGACTAGTCCCTGCTACGTTCTCATTTCCTGAAGAGAACAATGAAAGTAAAAGGGTGAGCTCAACTAGCCCAGTAAGAAATATTATGACTAAGATAATGCAGAATAAATTATCATTAACCTTCAACAATGTTAAACTGATACAATATAACAAACATCAAGTTTAACTGCAGTGGAACAAGCAATCCATTAAAAGAGTCAAGTAGAGAATAAAATCTACTATCTTTTATGATTTAAAAGGTTTTTCATAACTTTTATCGCTGGGACTCAGCTTAATAAATAATCCACATCATCCCCTTTTCTGACCAAGGATATTCATTAGTATCACAACCACAAATTATCCATGCACTACGGGCCAAGGATATTCGTGTATTTATCAATGGTCATGATCATGCCAACAACTGTCCATCAATGCACTACGGGCTAATAAGGACTTTTACCACATCATTTGTAACATTATGGTCATGATTATACCGATAAATCCCTTGTCATAATCATACCAAGTCCATCTATGCACTACAGGCCACATATGACTTTCAACATAATATAAACATGAGGATGATGACAATGATATAAGAATTCAATAAAACAAGTTCAAGAATTAATTTATCCAGGAACTAATAACGTCCAAATTGTCAACATGATACTTCTTTGTAGAGTAAAATTCAAGAATGCTCAGAAGAATATTTCCATGAAAAGATACTGGATGAAGCGCAAATATCAAGGATATTCCACTAATTTCATAGAGTGTAGAAGTCAAAACTTTAACCAACTGAGTATAATAAAGAATGGAATAACAAAAAAAATCACCAGGCATGCGATAGACCGCACAGATAAGTTATTCGAACAGAATAATAAACAACGGAACTAGGTCATGCGTAAATGCACAGACAGGATATTCCAACAGAATAATAAATAACGGAACCAGGTCAGGCGAAATTTTTACCGACGGGATGTTCCAACAGAATAATAAATAACGAAACCACGTCATGCGTAAATGCACAGACAGGATGTTCCAACAGAATAATAAATAACGGAATCGTCGTCGAGAGAAATTACTTGCCAAGCGGGATGTTCCAATGAATAATAAAGAATGGAATAATGTAAGAATTTCACTATGTATGCGGTACTTCGCATAGATAGGTTATTCCAACATAATGATAAAGAATGGAATAACAGAAGTTCTCTTCATGAATACGAAATAAATAATATCCCTTACCTTAGAAGAAACTGGATATAGAAGTGGTGAAGTAGCAGAACACTTTTCTTCTTTCTCTCTATAGTTTCTCTCTCTAAAGTTTTAGTGAATTCGTAAGAAATAATGAAGGAATGAGCTTCTATTTATAGAAGAATGGACTGAATAGTAACTAATTCCTGAACGGTCCAGATTAATTTACTTTTAAACGGACGGTCCAGATTGGTTTAGAATAAAATATAATATATTCTTTTTATAATCTAATAAAATGAATAACTTTATAAAAGTATTCTCTTTTATATAAAAAAATTTTACTATGCAAATACTATGCATAATAAAATATAATATATTCTAATTATTGTCTAATAAACCAGATAACTTTATAAAAGTATTTTGTTTTATATAAAAAGATTTTACTATGCAAAACACTATGCATAATAGAATATAATATATTCTATTTATAGTCTAATAAAACGAATAACTTAATAAAAGTATTCTGTTTTATATAAAAAGTTTTTTTGTTTTATTACATTAATAATACAAATAAAACAAAACTTCATCATCATTATTATAATTCACACTATTAATCGACCAGGTCGTTCCCAAGAAAGAGGGGGCTTTCAATAAGGATTTACTCTATTGGTATGCAAATTAAGTGAGCAAACCTCTCCTTGGCAGAACTTCTAGACATCGTTAATATTGCAAATAATAATATTAATAACTTCGTCATCTCAATTGTTGATTTAAGAATATATAAAATATCGACAATAATTGAATCAATTAACGTGAGATACTATGCAACAATTACTGAAGCAATAATTGAACAAAACTGAGTGACTTCTCACGTAAGCATCAATAATCAATATTGTGTGCTACTATGCAACCACGCGTATTACTGTACTTTTAACACCGGGTGTTTCAACAGTTAACGGTAAAACTTTCGTCGTTATTTTCATAAAAATATTTTTGTCGTTTTCTCAATCCAATAATAATTCCGTTGTGGGGTCCACCAATGATTGGGCCGTCGTATGAATATTCTATGTTAAAACGAATATTCCCTGACCAATCGAATATTATATAACAACTTGCGAACTTTGCAAAATTTATAAATATTACCCACAACTATAACATTATATCAAATTCATTCCATAATATTCAAAAATGATAATTATAGAAAATTCATCTTTATTCATAAAAGTTGGGGTCTTACAATTTATTTTATATATCATAACGGTTTTACATAACAACTTCATAACAAAACATACTACTATAGTACTAATTATAATACGAACTTTGAATGCTTCTTTATTGTACTAATATAAAGCATTCAACCCCTATGTTACTCTCTAGAATTCATTGATATCATCAAAAGAATCCTGAATCATGTGACAAACCACAGATCGGTTGATGAGATAAGTCATTTTCTTCTCCTCTGCAGGATATCGAAATACACGGCGTTGCAAATCATCAAAAGTATCTCGAACACCTAGAGATGTTTTAAGAAGCCTTGACTGAATTTCCTTTCTGCCCCTCTGTGCATGGTGCAGTTGTACTTTTAGTCGTTGACTATGTCCCCTCTCATGCTGTAGCATTCCCTCAGCTATATCAGCCCTAAACCTCATCTTATTACCCTCATATTTTGTTGTCTTTAGCAGTGATGCCATAGCCCCATCATGCTCATCAATTCTCATCCACTAGATCCTCCTCTTCTTCAACATCTAACAATTGTTGATCATGAAGTATTTCCTCATCTTTTGCATCACTTGCTATGTATGACTCTATTTGTGGTGGATTATTGGCTATTACCATTTCCTCAGCATTGGAGTTGGCCATCTATAAAAGAAAACTCCTTTAATACTGATATAGAAATTTACACAATATAATAATTTTAATGTTATATTTTATGTGTACTTTTAAAAAAAAATTACGGACTCAAAGACTATATACTAAGATTTTTCTTCCTTATATCTATAGCCTTAAAGCTTTGATACCAAAATTGTAACGCCCCCATATTTATACTCCCATGGTATCTGATATGGTGCTTACTATGAATCGATATAATGCATTAAAATCTATACACCCATGGTATCTGATTATAAGATTACATTAAATAAAAGGACTATCAGATATAATTCTCATAGATCCAAAATTCACAGTATCCCATAACAGATGTCAATTCTCAAGAGAACTATTACTGTGTTTGGATACCCTCACTTGGATATATGAACTGTATCTGTGACTATAGTCTATCTATCTAAAATTCAGAGTACCAGTAATAACATGAACAGTCCATATTACTAATACCCTTACCCAGATGTATAGTTTATGCCAAATAAATCTATACTATCGTATCGATAGTAACTATCTATCCGAAATCCAGAGTATTAATAACAACATGAACAGTCCATGTTATTAATACCCTCACTCAGATAAATAGTTCCCAAGGATCTCAACTAGATTCGAAGAAGTCTAATTTTACATCTATATATGTAAGAAAACACGGTTGCGAAAATAAAAGATGTTATATATATCATAATATTAAGATTCGATTACATGATTCTCATATCGAGTTCTTATTATAAGGTATTCAAACAGACAAGAATATAATCTAATCTATGTAGGGATGTTTCCCTTTATCTACTCCAGATGTTCTAGGATTACCATCTAAAACTACAAAGGGAATAATTTGCAAGGGTGAGCTATAACATGCTCAGCAAGTTTTGTATTTATAATAATATAGGATTTGAAGAAAATAACAATTCAAACTTAGACTAATAGTTGTTACCATTTCTGGATTTCTAATTTCAACCACTTCTAGAATTTTTCTTTATTTCTGTCAGTCACACAGACTTAGAAATTTTGTTCAGATGTGAGATAGGGGATCAGCTCATTCAACATCTTAGGAGTATGCATATCATCCTACAGTGCTCAAGATACACTAAAATTAATGTCAATATATGAATTGACCAACTTTCGATCCCTTACGAGATACCCAACTTCAGTATAGGATGTCTTACCAAAACAATTTGGTTTAATAGAACAGTTTATGCTCAATAAACAATATCATATGAATAAACAAATTCATTTCTTAGTTATGCTGAAGCTATAGCAATAACCTTACAATAAAAAAAGTAATTCAATTGTAGGTGTAGTATATCATATCAATAGTATATCAAGATAAAAATCTTGTTCAACTAGTAAACAGGTTTAAGAAATTTGCATAAGTAGTTTAAGGGTTAAGAAGAACTTGCCTGAGCGTAGATCAGTCAAGTTATGTTATTCAATCGTTAATAAATACCTACGATGTTCATATATATAAATCTAACACGTTAGTATTGATAACAATACTCAATTATAACGTTTATATAATATCGGGTTAGATTCAATAGGGTTTCGGTGTTTAATACTTACCAAATATTGAATAAGTTAATATATGGACTAAATTTTATTTATTATAATTCTAGATAATTTATATATCCATTATAATAATTTTTAGAAATTTAAAACATTTATTTATCTTTTAAATGATTTTTAATTCATTTCTTTCTATTTATAAGTAATTAATATTTACATCAAATTTTACAAAAACATTGATTATTATTATTAAATAATTTATATTTATTTATTATAATTGTTATATCAATAATAATATTTTTCCATAATTATTTAGTATTTATAAATAATTATTCTAATTTCTTTATTAATAAATTAATTATTAATAATATCAAAATAATATAAAATAATTATTGAATTTATGTAAAAATATCATAATTTAATATAATTTTTAAAACTGTTTTTATATTTATTTATACTTATTTAATAATTATTTCTAATTTTTTTATAATTTATTTTTAGAAAAATAGTTTTTGTGCGTAAGCTAAAGCCCTTGAAAGACAACAAAAGTGTCGTTGTAGGTGTTCTTGAGTTTCTGGGCAGCAGTTTGGTCATGGTCGAGTGACTAGTTTGACCACTACTTAAATTGTTACTGATAATGATTCTTAGTTTGTTCAAGAGTTAATGTTGTAATACTAATACAGTAGTATAACATGAAACAAATTTTAGGCTTTAACCTACATATAACAAGAAGTTATAGAGGCTCAAAGTCACTGTCAGAGTTGTTCTTGAGTTTCTGGGTAACCCAGAACAGTAGTCATGGCTGGTCAACGGTTTTGTGGCTTAAATATCTTTGAATCTGTGTATTAGATGTGTGTTGTGTTTATGTAGTATATATGTCAGGGTACATATATATAACAGTAACATGAACAAAGCATAAATCTAAGGTCTCTAATTATGCTGGTCAAAGTACAGCTAAACGCTGTTCTTTGTGTTCTTCAGTTTTCTGGAAAACCCAAAAAAATTGGTCAAGCTCGGTCAATGGATTTTGACCATTAATTCCAGTAAACCTATACGTTGTTTGTTCAATTTAAGATCGTAGATATGTAGTACATATAATAGGGTATTAATCTATAACAAAAACTTACAAAAATAACAAACAGAAGACGATTAAATAGGTTGGTCAAAGTAGCCAGTTCAACTGTTCTTGAGTTTTCTCGGTAACCCAGAAAACTGCAATCCGTGAACGGTCAACCCACTTTGATTGCTTATAACTTGAAATCTATGGTTCAAATGAACCTGTTTTCTTTTCCAGATTAAAGACCTACTAATAGGCTACAAATACCAAATAATTAACAAACCAAAACATAAACACATATGAATCTATAGGCCCTGACATTCGACTGTCAGACATAGTTTTTCAAAATTTCCAGATTTCTTAAAACACTTATTTAAGGCATCTAGATGTTATGAAAACGTGTTCTACCAATCTAACATACTTTCTAACACACTAATACCTAATTCTAAACATCTAAACAACAAATCTAACATAGGATCAAAGAGCTAATTATAAACTAGGGTTTGTATCTTTTATTGAACAATTTTTGATTCTAGCTTCTTATGTTGTTGCTGCTATCACCCAGGATTGATTTGGTAAGTTTATAAGTATATCTAGGCTTAGGAATTTCGTGAGTTTGCTCAGTCCTAAGGTTCCTATTTATAGAATTCTTTAACTTGGCTTTTTGATCATTTTTGGGCAACTTGCCTCTACAAAGATCTGATGCAATGTTACTTGTGTTGCTTAGGGTTTGATATCAGCTTATGAGCATCCTTGGAATTTGGTTGGGTGACTCCTAACCTACTTGTGAGCTAGTTAGGTTTAATTAGTTGCTTAATTAGGCTTTAATCTTCACTAATCTTCATTAGGGTTTTGTTTCTAATGATTAGGAATGTTAATTAATGTTAATTAGTACCTAATTGAAGTTTACTAACCATGATTAGGTGTTAAGATAATCTAATTAGGGTTTAATTAGCTAATTAGGATTTAGTTTATAAATTAGGGTTAGGGTTTTGCTAATTAGGATTATTAACCTAAATTTCTCACTAATCCTAACAAGCACGACAAAGCAACTTGTCAAAATAATTTTACCGAAAAGTCCGAATACGGAAAAATTTTAAGCACGAGGTGTCAAGCACGACGTTTTTTGGACAAAAATTTATTTGGTCAAATTTGTTAAACAAAGTATTTATTAACACATAACACATTCAGAACGGAGAAATTTTATTATATAACGGGATTTTACACATATGAGTCTTATTAGGGTTTTGGGTTTTTATAGTGTCTCCACACAAATGATCATGAGATCAATCATCCTCATCCAATGAGCAAACAACGTATGTACCAATCTATCCGTATTCACTAATCCCATTTTTAGTAATCATTTGATTAAGAACATTTTAGTTTTAAGCTATCTAAGAATTTAGATCTCATTAGCATGATCTTATCATAATTCTAAAAGCATTGCTTAAAACTATGGGTTTATCACATATTATTAAAACAACACCATGTAGATAATAAATGCCTTTAATAAATAATTTATTTATTAATAAATAAATAAGATTGATTACAAAGTATATGCTTTATCATCATACATGATTGGCTTGTATGCATACTACTTTCAATAAGTACTTTTCCCAACGTCCTTTGAAGTCTAGTACGCAGAGTCTCAATAGATCTTCAAGAGTTTGAATAGTCCTTTCTAATTGCCCATCTGTCTGGGATGGTATGCAGAACTGAATCGTAATTCAGTGCCCATAGCTTTTTGCAAGCTGACCCAAAATCGTGAAGTGAATCTAGGTCTTGATCAGAAACTATGGATACTGGCATGCCATGCAAGTTTACAATCTCGTTTATGTATATACCATCCAAGCGCTCAAGTAAATAAGTTTCTCGTATAGGCAAGAAATGAGCAGACTTGGTTAATCTATCAACAATGACCCAAATCGCGTTCAAGACTTTAGAAACCTTAGGAAGAACAGTCACAAAATCCATGTTGATGTGTTCCCACTTCCATTATGGAATCTCAAGTGGTTACAACGGACCCTTTGGCACTTGATGCTTTTCCTTGACACGTTGACAAGTTAGACACGTTGAGATAAACTCCATGATCTCTCTCTTCATATTGATCCACCAAAATGTATTTTGAAGATCACGATACATTTTGGTACTTCCAGGGTGGATTTCAAACGGTATATTATGTGCCTCCATCATGATTTTATATTTCAAATCAGGGTCGTTAGGAACACAAAGTCTAGAGTTGACTTAAAGTATCCCTTCCTCGTTGATTCTTGCTTCTAGAATATCACATTCTTGTACTTTCTTCTTCATATTTATCAACTCTAGGTTTATAGCTTGAGCAGCTTTAACTTTATCGATTAAAATCTGTTCTACTCGTACATGTCCTATCTTCATGTGGGTCCCTAGAGTCTTTAACTCTATCTCCATATTTTGTAGGTTATACAAAATGGGTCTTTGTATTGACAACATCGCACTCGTTCCCGCATATAATCTTCTACTCAACACGTCAGCTATCACATTTGATTTTTCAAGATAATATTGGGTGGTATAGTCGTAATCTTTCAATAGCTCAAGCCAACGTCGTTACCGCATATTGAGTTCCTTTTGGGTGAAAAAATATTTAAGGCTTTTATGATCGGTATAAATCTACACTTTTACCCCATACAGGTATTGTCTCCAGATCTTTAACGTGAAAATGACTGCTTCCAAATCTAGATCATGAGTAGGACAATTCCTCTTATATTATTTAAGTTTTCGAGAGGCATAGACTATGAATTTTCCTTGTTGTATGAGAACGCAACCTAAACCTCTGCCTAACGCATCATTGTAGATGAAAAATCCCTCCGTACCAGATGGTATGGTTAGAACATGTGCTGAAATGAGTCTCCTCTTGAGTTCTTGGAAGCTTGTCTCGCATTCCATGCTCCATTTGAATTTTATATCTTTTCGAGTCAGCTGAGTTAATGGAGTGGCGATTCGAGAAAATTTTTCTACGAATCTTTGATAATAACCAGCTAGCCCCAGAAAGTTATATACTTCGGTTACTGACTTAGATTGCTCCTAACTTTGTATTGCTTCAATATTCGTAGGGTCAACTTATGACGCCCCCAAATCTGACTCCCTTCGAACCTCGAATTCGGTCCGCCACGATACTACTATTATTAAACTATTTATATCTTTTATTCATAACTTAAATAATATAACTTTGCTTATTATAATTTAGAAAATAAATTATTTCCATTTCTAGAATCTGTACAATGACCCCAAACTTTTATAAGTTCAAATCTTGGTCAGTTACCATTCCTGTCTTACATCATATTTAAGTTATAAAAATATGCTGAATAATTTAAAAAATTTCAATCTTCTTTGAACAAATATTTTATTAATTTCTTAACTTGAATCAATTACAAATCCTTGAATCAAACTATGTTATGATTCATTCTATTCGAATTACTGTACAAATTTTTTACATCTTGATTTGAATTCCTCTATGTATCACATAATACAACTTTACAACTCAACATGTATTACACATCGTAAACTACTATCATGTACATCCCCTAGAACCTAAACATGGTTCAAGAGCATCTATTTAAATAATAAATCAATCTCCTTCGATTACTATTGAACTCTATCAATCAAGTAGCATGTAATCTTTACCGTGAGTCCTTAACCTGTAAAAGTGGTTATTTGCAAGGGTGAGCTCGACAGCCCAGCAATTCTAATAGTTTTCATGCATCACATAGTATATAATAGCATACTCAGTTCATGCATTCATAATCAATTAATATTTACTACGCATGTTACTTCTCACATAACAGGCATAGACATTTACTTCACAAGCATATCATCAAAGATCAACTTTCAATTTCATACATATCTCATATGCATTTCATATATATACATCAACATTCTCATATCATAATATAGCTCAACTAACAGTTATCAAATTCATATATCAAATAGGAACTGAAAGACTTGCCTGATTCGTAGTTTATAAACTATGACTTAACTGCTTAAAGCTTATTTGCACTGCATGTATTCCTACACAGTTATATAATCATGGATTCATATCCTTCAGTCATACATTTCATACGCTCTTAATATAATAATAAATATTACATCGTTTCCTAACTAGGTTTGTAAAACCTTCATTTCACTTTCTCATCATACTCTTAGAATAGCTAGGCATGTATAAGTATACCTTAACCATCTGTACTTGACATCAAATAGGTTGTGATCTATTTTCAAGTTCAAATTCAAACTATGTAGCACCATAATGATTTATTTTAATCAATAAGTCTTAACAACTTTCTTTAACAAGATTCGATGTTATAAGTTTTTAAACCATATATTGTATCTATCTCATTTACATAGACATAGCATAGTTCATACTTTTAAAACATGCTTAAATAACTTATGTCATGCTTGAATAGTTGAGTGCCCATATCATTCATGTTCAAAGGCATAGACAACTCTATCATGCTTGCTTATAAGGTCATAATGCAAGTAGTACAATGCTCATCAAAGTTAGTTTCTAAAACTTTTAAATTTCTCATTAAAACACATACGAAACCGAGCTTGACAACCTTTTATGAGCAATATATCTTGAAATTACATTCCTTGTCCATTCGCGCACATAACTAGGCCACATTCACATGTTCCCAAAGTTAAAACTTGAAAGACACAAAGTTCGTCAAGTTTCATTTTCAAAACTTTAAGTTTTTCTTTCAAAACACTTTAAACTAAGTTATATCAATCTAGTATATGCAAGGTAACTTTAAAACTACATTTCGTGTCCGTTGATATGTGTACATAGTGTCCAAGGTCAGAACTCAAAGGACATCAAATTCATCAACTTCCGTTTCTCAAAAACTTTAAGTTTTCTTTTAGAAAATCATGTTAAAGCATTCCATTATGAGTAAAGAAATATTAGCTATATGACATGTCTATTATCATGCATATTTACGTTTTATCGCGTAGAATAACATATTTCATCGTCGGGAGCACTATACTTGCGTATGTGCTCGTTCGACGCCCTCCGATCGCCTCCTATTACGTAACAGTCACAAAGATGACTATTTTGACCCCTTCTAACGACCTCATATTGAAAAACTTAAAGACTAAAAGTTGTAGGTATATTCTTCCTCGTTCCGGATCATCTTGAATCTCCTCAATCGGAGTTTGTATGAAAATGTTATGGTCGTTTTAGTAAAACATGTCCGGTCAGATTTTCTCAACATCTGTAACTCAGACCACCCCCAGCTGGGGCGGGGTTTTTGCTCTAATAATAGCCCACTGGGGAGGGCCTAGCTGCTGTAAACTTGAAATTTCATTCCCTGCTATGAACCATTATGCCAAAATTTCTTTCTAACCTTCATAATTTGAGTTATACATATCCAAATTAGTTCATTTTCGATTCTATAGGTTTGTAACTCATAAAACTTCAACATACAAAATACCCATCAACTAACATAAACATTAACTAACCCAAATATGAATTTACAACTCATGTTTATACTAATTGTTCATTTTTTGACAATTTAGCGAATTCGTTCACTACGAATTCGTTTCTCAACCAAATTGGTTCGTTTAACTTCCATTGTTTTCGCATATGACTATATTAATGTTAGAGTTTGTGCCCTAGAGGCCAATTATTTGATATAATTGCTTAACATTTTGATATTATATTTGATTGAATAAATAAATGATTTTATTATGGTTTTATTTACTGCGTAATATAATTGTTAACATAATAAAATTCCATGGAATAGTGATACAAATTATATAGTTTCAAGTATATGACTTGAACATGAGATTATATAATTACAATTAGTATCATTTTTCTTAAATGTCCCTAGTCAAGTATCATTGTTGATGGGACAACAATGATGCATTAAGACTAGTATGTGGATTGACTGATGACCAAATCTCATTGGTCATAAATATATGAGATATTAAGTCAATGCATAGGTACATGTTAGAACGATGTCTTCGGATGCACCCACCATGAGAAATCTATGTGGAGCATTATGCGAAGTGTCATTAGAAATTCTCATAGTGACAATGATGTAATGGTCCTCTGACCTGAAATCATTATATTACTACACGGAAATTTATGTACTTTGATATCATCAAATGTCACCTTTAATAGGGTGGACTATAAAGGTGATTATTGGGTACATCATGAATCGTGTGAGAAATATGAGTGATTAGATGGAATTTAACTCTCCTATATATTAGGGATGATATCTATAGGCCTCTTGATTGAGTAGGACTATGAAATGCATGGCCATGCTCAAATAGTGATTTGTTTCATATAGTCTACTCATTGATCAAGAAAACTCAGATTAAATTATGAAGAGTATGACACATTCTATGACTCAAGTTTAATCTAGGATATTAAGGTTAAAAGGATTAAATTACATTGAAACATTGGTCACGAAAAGGTTGCATCGAATCATCGATCTTATTATTACTTGGGTAGCAGTGATACATTACTAGATGTCGCTCACTGTTTATAATTTTATAATATGATTTTAAAATTATTGCCAACGTAATAATAACCTATAAGTCACACACATAGAAACGTTATTAAAGGGAATTAATTTAAATTGTAAGGATTTAAATATATCAATATGATTAATAGTATTTAAATCACGAATTTAAATTAAAAGGATGATTTGTACATGTATATATATTAATTAAATAAGACTTAATTAAGATATAATATATATATATATATATAAATTCGGATTTTATTTTAATTAGATTAGGGTTTTGATTAATTTCGATTTATTGCTATATATATGATATATCAGCGTCTTTGGAAAGTTAATCAAAATAAAAACCCTAGCCGCTCTTAGAGGGAGACTAGAGAAAAACAGAAAATCCATTCCTTTTGGTGGCTAGTACCGCAGCTCCCTTTATTAGAGAATCGTATTTAGGATTCACGGCGTTAGTGTGATATCTGCAGTAAGAGGCGTAGTTCTTTCGGATTACGTTGGAGATTTGAAGCGATTTCAAAGTTTTCTATTATCGGTATAAATTCTAAACCACTGAATTAAATTTGTTTCGCATGGATCCTGTGTTGGGTTTCGGAAATTGCTTTATAAAGTTTTATATTCCGCTGTGCGTTTCTCTACCAAACCCTATAGTGGTATCAGAGCTACTTGCGAAACGATTAATTCAGATTGCGTGTTTTATTGCTTTCGATATATTTGATATATGATGTTACAATTTTACCGATCTAAAATTGATTATATTATTTTTGATATATATATGATATATGATGATACAATTTTACCGATCTGAAATTGAGTATATGATATTCTGTATGTAAGCGTATTCTGGTATTATGAATATCAGTGATAGATATGCATGTATATGATGTTCTGTTAATTGTATCTTATATGGCGTAATAACAGTATACAACTTATGTTCTAATTGGATTAGAAGTATGCAGATTCGTTTTAATATGATTAATTGAAACTAGACATATATGATATGTACCGGGTGTATTGTTATTATGACTATTTTGGTGGATTAAATATATGATTCTGAAACTGTTTCAGAGATTCGTATGGAAAAATTCTGCAATATAGATTGTAGTTCGAAAAAAAAAATTCTGAAGTATTTGCCCACACTTCCACATTCATTGGCCAATTTGGTGAGACCACCGATGGTGATCGGTCGGTAGGGACCATCGCCAGGGGAGACCTACCCGTTATAGCATTATGATGGTCGACCCCAATATTTGATATATAGTTTTCCTTGATTATATATATTCTATTATGTGCTTATTGTGATATGCATGGTGCACAGTTATGGCCTTTTGACCCATAGGTTAGTGGTTTTTGGTTTTGAAATACGGCTTGCATGTCGTGCCTTTCTATAAATTCTAATGTAATATTCTCTTCTCATCTAAATCCCCTCGAATGTAACTCGAGGTTTCTTTATGTCATGTAATAATCTGTAATCGATGAAGATGTCAAGATGGAAAACACGATGGAAAGATGATGATGGAGTGGGGGCACATGCTTGAGGAAGATCCAAGGAAGCTATTTATTTTAAGATCTTTTACCACCTTAGATTGACCTTCAATCTTTCATTAGCTTGAAAAGATTGACAGTGGATTAGGCCATAACTGTGACACATTTATTTTTTGCACTTTATTTATGCTTATATGCGATATGATATGATAAATAATGTGCATGCTTAATAAGATTAAAAAATGGTGAGATCTAAATTTATTTATAAAATCCCTCATTAAATTATTAAGTCTAAATTAGATGCCTTCCAATGAATAACACTCATCAAGACCTTGATCAATAGATGTAGGTTTTCCAAAGCAAAGTACCCTATTTATCTTAGTAAGATGCGATAGGATAATTGTGATATCCAAACTATTAAAATCATTGGGTCTAACTTAACTAAGTTATCTCAATAGGATTGTGGACTTAGAGGCATAGAGTTTGGTAGGTACCATAAGATAGACTAGAAACAAATGTTGTTTACCAAGAGTTATATATGATATAATTGACAAAAGGGTTGTCTACCTAAATAATTATGTTTTAAGAGATTAGCCAAAGCTAACTTAGGGCATAATGAAATATAGATCTTGGCTCACTAGAAAGATTAAATTGAAAAATGCTTTCCAAATTAATGGTGAGGGCTATTAATTTGAATAAAATAGTGGAAGGTATATTTTGAATGTACTATTATCAATTACATAATATCAACTCTGCAATTTGACTTATTATTATTTTTTTGCACTTATAAATTGTAGATATCAATGGCAAACAATAACAATACAAGTAGTCTTTCACTACCATCAGTCCTTGAGAAGGACAATCTGAGTGGAATTAATTTCCTTGACTGGCATAGGAACTTGAGGATTGTACTCAAACAAGAGCGCAAGCTATATGTCATGGAAAATCCCATTCCTGCAGCACCAGCTGATACTGCACCACGTGCGGAGCATAATGCTTACAAGAAGCGTCAAGATGATGCCCTGGATGTGAGTTGTCTCATGCTAGCAACCATGAACGCTGAGCTTCAGAAGCAACATGAGTTGATGGATGCTTATGAGATGATCGAGCAACTCAAGAAATTATTCGAAGGGCATGCTCAACAGGAGAGGTATGATACAAGCAAGGCGTTGTATCACTGCAAGATGGGTGAACGTGATCCAGTTGGTCCACATGTCTTTAAAAATGATTGGGTATATTGAGTACCTTGATAGGTTGGGTTTTCCAATCACTTGGAGGCCCAAAACAGATCTTGTTTTGCGGTCCTGAGCAATGACTATTCTCAATTTGTCATGAATTATCTTATGAATGAAATTGCGAAACCCCTTACTGAGTTGTTGAGCATGTTAAGAACTACCGAGAACAACATGAAAAAGGCAGGACCCGCTCCCATAATGATGGTGCAAAAAGGGAATGCTAAAGGAAATTGGAAAGGCAAGAAAAAGATAAGATCTAAATCTGGTGCCAAACCCAATTCCAAAACCAAACAGGCTTTAAAACCTAAAGGTGGGGTGGCTAAAGAAGGTGATTGTCACTTCTGTGGAAAACCTGGACACTGGAAAAGGAATTGTCATGCTTATTTGGAAGAAGTGAAGAAAAGGAAAGGAAGTATGACTTCCGATTCAGGTATATATGTTATAGAAGTCAACTTGTCTACTTCTACATCATGGGTATTAGATACTGGATGTGGTTCTCACATTTGTGTTAATGTGCAGGAACTCCGAAGGAGTAGGACTTTGGCAAAAGGAGAGGTTGACCTACGTGTTGGGATTGGAGAAAAATTTGTTGCACTGGCCGTAGGAACTTATCATTTATCATTGCCCTCTGGGCTAGTTTTAGAATTAGAAGATTGTTATTTTGTGCCTGTTATAAGCAAAAACATTATTTCTGTTTCTTGTTTGGACAAGAAAGGTTTTTCATTTATAATAAAGAACAACCGTTGTTCGTTTTACTTAAATGATATATGCTATGGTGTTGCACAATTGTTTAATGGTCTTTATATTCTTGATTTTGAAATGCCTATCTATAACATAAATACAAAATAATTTAAATCAAATGATTCAAATCTGACATATCTCTGGCACTGTCGCTTAGGCCATATAAATGAGAAACGCATATCCAAACTCCATAAAGATGGGGTTTTGGATTCATTTGATTTTGAATCATATGAGAGATGCGAGTCTTATTTATTAGGAAAGATGACTAAAGCCCCTTTCACTAGACACAGTGAACGGGCTAGCGATGTATTGGGACTTATACATAGTGATGTATATGGACCCATGAGTTCGTTAGCAAGAGGTAGGTTTTATTACTTCATTACATTTCTTGGCGACTTGATCAAGAGATATGGATATGTGTATCTAATGAGACACAAATCCGAATCCTTTGAAAAGTTCAAGGAATTTAAGAATGAAGTTCAAAACCAATTTGGCAAAAGCATAAAAGCCCTTCGATCCGATCGAGGAGGTGAATACTTAAGCTAAGACTTTGATGACCTTCTAAAGGAGTGTGGTATTATATCACAGCTCACTCCACCTGGAACACCACAATGGAATGGTGTATCTGAAAGGAGGAATCGCACCTTGTTGGACATGGTACGATCAATGATGAGTCATGCAGATCTTCCAATAAGCTTCTGGGGTCATGCCCTAGAGACAGCTGCATTCACACTTAACCGTGTTCCTACAAAAACGGTTCAGAAGACACCATATGAGATGTGGACTGGGAAACATCCTAGTATGTCGTTCATGAAGATTTGGGGTTGCGAGGCATTTGTAAAACGTCTGGATTCTGACAAGCTCGGACCCAAATCTGAAAAATATAATTTTATGGGATACCCAAAGGAAACAAAAGGGTATTATTTCTACAAACCTTCTGAGAACAAAGTGTTTGTTGCTCGAACTGGTATTTTTCTAGAAATAGAATTTGTCTCTAAAGGAAATAGTGGGAGGAAAGTAGAACTCGAAGAAATTTAAGAACCACGGAATATCATTGAACCTGAGTTGGAACGTGAGCAGGAACCACAAGATGTTGTGGAAAGTGAACCTGCTCAAATTACACAAGGAATTCGTAGATCTGGTAGGACACGCCAAGAGCCCGAGAGATATTATGGATATCTTGTGACTCAAAACGGTGATGTGATGCTCATAGATCAGGATGAGCCTGCTTTCTACCAAGAATCTATGAATGGACCAGATTCTGAGAGATGGCTTAAAGCCATGAGATCTGAAATGGACTCCATGTATACTAACCAAGTATGGACTTTGGTTGATCCACCCGAAGGGGTAAAACCAATCTGGTGCAAGTGGGTTTTCAAGAAGAAAACCAACATGGATGGTACTGTACAAACCTACAAAGGTCAACTGGTAGCAAAAGGTTACAAATAAGTTCAAGGTGTTGACTATGATGAAACCTTCTCTCCAGTGGCAATGGTTAAATCCATCAGGATCTTACTTGCTATTGCAGCCTTTTATGATTACGAAATCTGGCAGATGGATGTCAAAACTGCTTTCCTTAACGGAAATCTCCTTGAGGATGTGTACATGACACAACCTGAGGGATTTGTCAATCCAAAGGATGCTAGAAAGGTATGTAAGCTGCAGCGATCCATTTATGGATTAAAGCAAGCCTCTCAGAGTTGGAATCTTCGATTTGATGAAGCAGTCAAAGAGTTTGGCTTTATTAAAAATGAAGATGAACCTTGTGTATATAAGAAGGTTAGCGGGAGTCATATTGTATTCCTAATATTATATGTTGATGACATATTAATTATTGGGAATGACATTCCTTCATTACAAGCTGTAAAAACATGGTTAGGAAAATGTTTCTCCATGAAAGATTTAGGCGATGCAGCCTACATTTTAGGTATCAAGATATATCGAGATAGATCGAGGAAAATGCTCGGCCTAAGTCAGAGTACATATATTGATAAAGTGTTGAAACAGTTCAGTATGCAAGAGGCAAAAAGAGGACATTTACCCATGACTCATGGTGTAATGATCTCTAAGGCCCAATGTCCTCAATCACAAGATGATGAGGAGCGTTTGAGAAAGATCCCTTATGCTTCGGCAATTGGATCTATCATGTATGAAATAATATGTACTCAAATCGGATGTCTCAGATGCTTTGAGCATGATGAGCGAGATACCAATCGAATACTGGTGAAGGTCACTTAGGCGGTGATCAAGAATATCCTCAAGTACCTAAAAAGGACTAAGGATTCATTCTTGGTATATGGAGGTGAAGACGAACTCGCAGTAAAGGGTTACACAGATGCTAGTTTCCAGACTGACAATGATGACTATAAGTCTCAGTCAGGTTTTGTGTTTTGCCTTAATGGTGGTGCTGTTAGCTGGAAGAGTTTGAAGCAAGAGACAGTAGCCAATTCTATAACAGAGGCTGAATATATTGCTACTTCTAGTGCGGCCTAGGAGGCTGCATGCATTAAAAATTTCATCACTGAACTAGGTGTTATTCCAACCATTGTTGATCCGGTTAAGCTATACTGTGATAACAATGGAGCCATTGCATAGGCTAAGGAACCTAGATCTCACCAACGATCCAAGCATATACTTAGGCAGTACCATCTCATCCGTTAATCATTGATAGAGGAGATGTACATATAGGAAGAGTGCCAACTGATGATAATGTTGCGAGATCTCTCGACCAAGGCTTTGTCATGGCGAAAGCACGAAGGTCACACTAGTTCCATGGGTATTAGATACATGAGTGATTGGCTCTAGTGCAAGTGGGAGACTGTTAGAGTTTGTGCCCTAGAGGCCAATTATTTGATATAATTTCTTAATATTTTGATATTATATTTGATTGAATAAATAAATGATTTTATTATAGTTTTATTTACTGCGTAATATAATTGTTAACATAATAAAATTCCTTAGAATAGTGATACAAATTATATAGTTTCAAGTATATGACTTGAACATGAGATTATATAATTACAATTAGTATCATTATTCTTAAATGTCCCTAGTCAAGTATCATTGTTAATGGGACAACAATGATGCATTGAGACTAGTATGTGGATTGACTGATGACCAAATCTCATTGGTCATAAATATATGAGATATTAAGTCAATGCATAGGTACATGTTAGAAAACGATGTCTTTGGATGGACCCACCATGAGAATTCTATGTGGAGCATTATCCGAAGTGTCATTAGCAATTCTCATAGTGACAATGATGTAATGGTCCTCTGACCTGAAATCACTATATTACTACACGGGAATTTATGTACTTTGATATCATCAAATGTCACCTTTAATAGGGTGGACTATAAAGGTGATTATTGGGTACATCATGAATCGTGTCAGGAATATGAGTGATCTAGATGGAATTTAACCCTCCTATATATTAGGGATGATATCCACAGGCCTCTTGATTGAGTAGGACTATGAAATGCATGGCCATGCTCAAATAGTGATTTGTTTCATATAGTCTACTCATTGATCAAGAAAACTCAGATTAAATTATGAAGAGTATGACACATTCCATGACTCGAGTTTAATCTAGGATATTAAGGTTAAAAGGATTAAATTACATTGAAACATTGGTCACGAAAAGGTTGCATCGAATCATCGATCTTATTATTACTTGGGTAGCGATGATGCATTACTAGATGCCCTCAACCGCTTATAATTTTATAATATGATTTTAAAATTATTGACAACGTAATAATAACCTATAGGGTCACACACATAGAACGTTATTAAAAGGGAATTAATATAAATTGTAAGGATTTAACTATATCAATATGATTAATAGTATTTAAATCACGAATTTAAATTAAAAGGATGGTTTGTATATGTATATATTAATTAAGTAAGACTTAATTAAGATATAATATATATATATATATATATATATTTGGATTTTATTTTAATTAGATTAGGGTTTTGATTAATTCTGATTTATTGCTATATATATGATATATCAGCGTCTTTGGAAAGTTAATTAAAACAAAAACCCTAGCCGCTCTTAGAGAGAGACTAGAGAAAAATAGGAAATCCATTCCTTTTGGTGGCTAGTACCGCAACTCCCTTTATTCGAGAATCATACGACGATTCACGGGCGTTCGTGTGGATACCGTAGAGGCGTAGTTCTTTCGGATTACGTTGGAGATTCGAAGCGATTTCAGAGTTTTCTATTATCGGTATAAATTCTAAACCATTGAATTAAATTTGTTTCGCAAGGATCTTGTGTTGGGTTTCGGAAATTGCTTTATAAAGTTTTATATTCTACTGTGCGTTCTCTACCGAACCCTACAATTAATAGTACCTAGCATCAATTCATGAATTATAACAACCCTTAGCCATCAATTTTTGTGACTCAAAAGCTACTTTTTCTAAGAACTTTGTAAAACTTGAATTTAAGAACACATAAAGGGATGTTACCTTCTTAATGCTTGATTGGCTAACTATTGCTCTTCAATCTTCCAATCTCAAATTGTTCACTCAAATTTCCACTTACTCTCTATATAGAACTCATCAAGAACCCAATCAACCCAATTAGAGAAGAGAAGGCTCCCATTTATAGAGAATCTCTTACCTAGACCATGGCTTTACCTCAAAGATTGAATCCAATGGGAGATGGAAGAAGATGTTGGTTAAGGAGAAGTTGTTGGAAAGTTGATACCAACTCCCTCCCCTCCATTCTTCTAGCCATCATCAGTCTCCTTGTTTATACGCAATAGAGGGGGATAGGCCAATGGTATATTCACGTGTATGAGAGAAATAAGACTCTATTTGGGACAAAAGCTTATAACTCAGCATTTTAACAATTTGGCTCATCTAGTAAATTTTCCTAGCTCAATATTGCTACATTAAATTAAGTTATGGGCACATATATACACATATATATGCACCTACCCACATATAAGAAGTATACTTATATTTTAAATATACACCAATATAATCTTATATCTCATGTACATTGTTTTATTCTAATTAATATTTTAATTGGGCTAATTATAAAATAGTTGGATATTCTCAGTCCATCATTTTCCATAAAAGTTATCAACTCAAATACACTCAATTATAATGATAATTAATATCAATTATTTATGAACTCGCCATTTATTTTCTTTAATACTTCCCATTAAATCCCCCTTTGATTTAACTTTCCTAGTTATGCCACACAAGACATAATTATGTGAACTTAGTAACTAATAGTCCACAAGCTTATAATGTAATATCGCAAAATAATATTATTTTTAACTTTACATCTTATAATATGGTCATGGAAGTGGTCCATTGCATCATGTTACATTTTATTATCTCACTTGTACATAATGCTAACATAGAAGCCTTTATATGTATGTATTCATATACTTCCTATGTTATATAGTTGTC
This sequence comes from Panax ginseng, assembly GCA_020205605.1. NCBI lineage: Eukaryota > Viridiplantae > Streptophyta > Magnoliopsida > Apiales > Araliaceae > Panax > Panax ginseng. The sequence goes on along the minus strand of CM035139.1, from coordinate 81,850,271 downwards.
ATTGAAGTGTCCCACTTCATTTCATATCATATAGATGTAGATACTATATAATAGAAAATCATTGCACATACAAATTAATTTCTTCAATTATTCATTCAATAAATTATTTAATGAATGCTTATTCCATCACTTTGCCACACTAGGCATATCGCACAAGCTTACATTAAGCTTATTACTTATTCTCATTACTTATTCATTTCCCACCACATTACTTTATAATCAAAATTATGTACTTCGCCATAACATAACATAAGATGTTTTTATCATATTTTCTCTAAATATAGGAACTAATCATAATAAAACGATTTATTCATTTTCTCAAGATATTATTCTTAATATAATATATATGTATTATTAGAATATTTACATGCACATACACTGCATACACACTATATATATAGAAAATAAGTTTATTTCCGATCATGATAAATTGTTTCCATCAACTTATATAGCAAATATGTTATAATATATTTACCATATTACTTAATCACACACATTACCTCGTACAAAGCTATACAAGATAATATCAAAATAATATTTCCCCTTTTATTAAAATAGTTAAATGCTAGAATTTATTTTAATATCCTTTAGTAAAAATATACTATAATTATTTCTCTTTCATTTCTATAGATTGTCTCAACACAATTTCTTTAATCTATACATTTAACCATATCTCAATATTAATTAATAAATTTCTAAACAATATTTATCTAAAGATATATCGATTTTATTCTCTCGTCAACAACATACATATATACAAGTCCAAACCTAGAACACATCGAGTCTTTAATAGTATTCAATATAGTACACTAAGTGGTTTCCCACAAACAACCAACGAATTAGTTTTTGTCTTGTCTACACTGTTTTCACAGTGAGTTAGATCAGTCACTAATTCGTATATACCTCCGTTCTCTGAAGGAATCGTTTAGCCCAGCTCCTATACATTCACCATTAAAGGTACTGTTGCATTGCTTTAGTCTTGATACTTACTTGTACATATACTCCAGAAATTGGTGATTATCAAAGATATTTAATGTCACCAACTTACTATGATAAAATAATTTCACATAAATTATTTAATATCGATAGATGGATTTCTATCCATCTTCTTTACTTCAAATAACTCGCCTCTTCAATAAACAACAAATATATAATAATAATATATTTATTAAACACAGAAATCACTTATTGCATAGTTTATATTACCATATACAACACCATACCACATACCTCACAACGCATATATATACTCTTATTTGAACCCTTCACATACCTTAAGAATTTTATTTACTAAATTCTTATTTTAATATTTTCTAAAAATTCGAGTTCTTACATCATCTCCCCCTTATAAGGATTCCGTCCTCGGAATCACCGAAAGCTCCTCTACTATGTGCTATTCCTAATATTACATATTCTTTTGAATAATTTTATCCATTCTCTTTTTGGAAGTTTTATTATAACTTACTCACTTGCATTCTACCACATTCTCCTTTCTAAGGAACATTCTACTTACTACTTTCATCATTCAGAAGAATAAGAATCTTCCATGATTTTTTAATAATCAGGAAGTAATATGAATAACTCAGATTTCAACTTATGCTGAGGGGTCACAAGACCGTGAACTCTTCTCTAGGTTTACTAGTGCTTCAACACAATCCTTCACACTGCAAACCAGAGTGTTTATCAATCACAAAGACTGAAAACACCCTCCACATGTACACTAGGTGGCCAGCCTATTGTACCACTACGTTGGGCCGCAACGTAGTGTTTTGTAATGACTACATGCATTACGCTCGGAACCATTGTCCCCAAAAACATGTCCCCTTATAGGGTTGTTCACCTCAGCTTTTAAACATCTGATTCCGCACCAAAGCAATCTGGTTTGGCATAAATACTCAAGAATGCTTGAATTCCATAAATATTTTTAGCAGTCGTCTTAGCCGAATCAAATAGCTTAGACTTTTATCAAAAATTCATACATCAATTGAAATGATTTAGCCAACTTAATTGACCTTCTTCATAATTTAAAAGAAAACCAAAAATTCTTTTATGATGTCATGATACTGTACCAGATTTGTAGTACGTTGAGGATTCCGCCATTATGTGACTTTGTCATATTACATCACACCATAGTGGGCTGACGATCTTTCAATCACAACCAACACTAGGTTCGACTGCATTGATGACTCCATCATTTACCATTTTTACACCATATCAAATGATGCACATGGTTAAAAATACCTTTTTGAAACTTTTCAAATCATTTTTGTCTTAGCCGAAACAATTAGCATAGACATATGGATAACAGTATTATTTTTTTAAAACATCATTGGTTCAATCAAATGATCCAATGTTTTTCAAGAAAACAGAAGTGAAAACATCAGCACGAAGTTAATAATTTTTGAAAATCTAGCATAGCTAGAAGATTTAGAAAATCCATGTTTCTCCATCAACTTCAATCTTTACTACGTTGCTTTATTCTACCAATCTTCAACATAATCAATGCTTACTATACCAAAATTTCTAACTTCATAACATATATACCCAATATAGTTCATCAAACTTACCACACTTTGGAAATCCAGGAACTTACCATAATCATATGAGTTTAGGAACTTACCTTAGTCAGACCATAGGCGTCCATTCGTTGAGGGGTTCAAAAATATTTTATATAATTATGAGTCACGAACATACCATAAGTATGAGTTTTAAGAACTCGCAACTTAACCTTATATTCTCTAACTATAACCTATCTATATGTTATACACATGAGAAAAGAATCACCTTCTCAACAGGTATTTAGCAAATAGCATAACACGGACATTTCAATGATTATCAGTGCCAGAAACTAAGTGGTTTTTACACCAAGTACAATTCCCCACCCATAACAAGGAATCATACAACTCATCTGCTAACATGGGTCCTCAATTGAAATTTCACCTAACTCTATCTCATTCTTAACTTTCTCTTTGCTCGATACGAATTCTTCGTATCTCATCATATAAAACTCCTCATGAGTTCATATCGTACCATTTCATAGTACATTCTCTTATAGCATTAAGTTATACACACTTAGTCATTACAGACTTTTTATCACTTCATAGCTCATTCTGATCACATCGTGATCATCGGTTAACTTAGGGTTCTTTCCCATTATCATCTAAACTCCATTCGAGTTCATTCTTATTATCTTTTTCATCTTCATCTTATAGACATCATCTTAACATTTTTATTACTGGAGTTAGAAAACTCCTGAATTCTCGTTCTCTAGATACTTCAAGATTCTTCTTTGAATCTTCGCTTATATATATTTTAATCTTTATCTTTCTCTCTCTCAGGTTATAGCCTAAGATACTCTTACCTAAAGTTTATAATCTACAGCTTTGATACCAACCTGTGACGCCCCCAAATCCGACTCCCAGCGAACCTCAGATTCGGTCCGCCATAATACAACTATCGTCAAACTATTTATATCTTGTATTCATAAATTAATGAATATAACTTTGCTTATTACAATTTAGAAAATAAATTCTTTCCATTTCCAGGATCTGTACAATGACCCCAAACTTTTATAAGTTTCAAATTTTTGTAATTTACCATTCCTGTCTTACATCATATTCGATGTTATAAAAATTGCGGAATAATTTAAAAAATTTCAATCTTCTTTGAACAAATATTTTATTGATTTCTTAACTTGAATGAATTACAAATCCCTGAATCAAACTATGTTATGATTCATTCTATTCGAATTACTGTATAAATTTTTTACATCTTGATTTGAATTCCTCTATGTATCACATACTCAACATGTATTACACATCATAAACTACTATCATGTACATCCCCTAGAACCTAAACATGGTTCAAGAGCATCTATTTAAATAATAAATCAATCTCCTTCGATTACTATTGAAGTCTATCAATCAAGTAGCACGTAATCTTTACCGTGAGTCCTTAACCTGTAAAAGTGGTTATTTGCAAGGGTGAGCTCGATAGCCCAGCAATTCTAACAGTTTTCATGCATCATATAGCATATAATAGCATACTCAGTTCATACATTCATAATCAATTAATATTTACTACGCATGTTACTTCTCACAAAACAAGCATAGACATTTACTTCACAAGCATATCATCAAAGATCAACTTTTAATTTCATACATATCTCATATGCATTTCATATATATACATCAACATTCTCATATCATAATATAGCTCAACTAACAGTTATCAAATTCATATATCAAATAGGAACTGAAAGACTTGCCTGATTCGTAGTTTATAAACTACGACTTAACTACTTAAAGCTTATTTGCACTGCGTGTATTCCTACACAGTTATATAATCATGGATTCATATCCTTCAGTCATACATTTCATACGCTCTTAATATAATAATAAATATTACATCGTTTCCTAACTAGGTTTGTAAAACCTTCATTTCACTTTCTCATCATACTCTTAGAATAGCTAGGCATGTATAAGTATACCTTAACCATCCGTACTTGACATCAAATAGGTTGTGATCTATTTTCAAGTTCACATTCAAACTACTTAGCTCCATAATGATATATTTCAATCAATAAGGCTTAACAACTTTCTTTAACAAGATTCGATATTATAAGTTTTCAAACCATATATTGGTATTAATAAGCCTCTAATAGCATGCTCACATGTATCTATCTTATTTACATAGATATAGCATAGTTCATACTTTTAAAACATGCTTAAATAACTTATGTCATGCTTGACTAGTTGAGTGCCCATATCATTTATGTTCAAAGGCATAGACAACTCTATCATTCTTGCTTATAAGGTCATAATGCAAGTAGTACAATGCTCATCAAAGTTAGGTTCTAAATCTTTTAAATTTCTCTTTAAAACATATACTAAACCGAGCTTGACAACCTTTTATGTGCAATATATCTTGAAATTACATTCCTTGTCCATCCGCGCACATAACTGTACCACAATCACATGTTCCCAAAGTTGAAACTTAAAAGACACAAAGTTCGTCAAGTTTCATTTTCAAAACTTTAAGTTTTTCTTTTAAAACACTTTAAACTAAGATATATCAATCTAGTATATGCAAGGTAACTTTAAAACTACATTTGATGTCCATTGATATGCGTACATAGGGTCCAAGGTCAGAACTCAAAGGACACCAAATTCATCAACTTCCATTTCTCAAAAACTTTAAGTTTTCTTTTAAAAAATAATGTTAAAGCATTCCAAATTAGTTCATTTTCGATTCTATGGGTTTGTAACTCATACAACTACAACATACAAACTACCCATTAACTAACATAAACATTAACTAACCCAAATATGAATTTATAACTCATGTTCATACTAATTGTTCATGTTTTGACAATTTAGTGAATTCGTTCACTACGAATTCGTTTCTCAACCAAATTGGTTCATTTAACTTCCATTGTTTTCGTATATGACTATATTAATAGTACCTAGCATCAATTCATGGATTATAACAACCCTTAGCCATCAATTTTGTGACTCAAAAGCTACTTTTTCTAAGAACTTTGTTAAACTTGAATTTAAAAACACATGAAGGGATGTTACCTTCTTAATGCTTGATTGGCTAACTACTGCTCTTCAATCTTCCAATCTCAGATTGCTCACTCTAATTTCCGCTTACTCTCTATATAGAACTCATCAAGAACCCAATCAACCCAATTAGAGAAGAGAAGGCACCAATTTATAGAGAATCTCTAACCTAGACCATGGCTTTACCACAAAGATTGAATCCAATGGGAGATGGAAGAAGATGTTGGTTAAGGAGAAGTTGTTGGAAAATTGATACCAACTCCCTCCCCTCCATTCTTCTAGCCATCATCAGTCTCCTTGTTTATATACAATAGAGGAGGATAGGCTAATGGCCTATTCACGTGTATGAGAGAAATGAGACTCTCTATTTGGGACATGTTAACGCCAAGTTTCACCGGCGCGTCCAATCACAGAATCCACGTATAGAACACCTTGCAATAACAGATCATCACGAGAAGCTTGGCGGCTTGTCTGTGTGCTGGGGGGATAGCTCCGGTGTGAGAATAAGTATAGGCCGTTCACAGGGTTTAACAATGGAGGCTAAGTGTTTAGTGCTCAAAAGTAGGTATTACCTGTTAATTGTAACCTTGGCCTTGTATTTATAGTGCTCACCACCTTTAGAATCCTTCTCCGAGTCGGATTAGGACTCCAAATCATGGTAGTTACCATAATTTGGGTCCAACACAATCTCCTTAAAAGGTGCAAGTGGAATCCAATCCAACCACTACCTTTGGAGTTACCTTATTCAATTATGCTTAGGATCCTGAACTCTGCATGCAGGAGAGCCCATTGTGTAGGCCCAAACAATCCCACCATCAAGTTTGAGCTTCGGCCCAAGGTACTCGAAGACCCGACCCCAAACTCTACACAACAGGGTAATGTATCCGGCCCAAAAGACTCGGACACTAAACCCGAGGAGCATCCACCAAAGTGAGGCTCCGGTCCAAAAGGACTCGGATGCCAACCCGAACACCTCCAACTTCTCCATGGGCTTCAGCCTAATGGTCTCCTAAAGCCCTTCTAGCGTCAGGCCTTCGGCCCACGTGAAGGTCGGTAAAATGCTCCCGAACATTGCCCCCTAGTCTCTGATTGTAAGATACTTATAATTGGAGACTTGAAAGGTCAGGTATACGAAAGGTCACGACAACTAATGATGAGTTGTCTGGGGAAACCAAATGGCCTGTCCTCATTTTTTGAAATGCCTTTCCATGCTTGGTCCCACTTTGAGCATTTAATAGCCGCCCTTGGGTATCGTGTGGAAACACCTATAAAAACCCCCTTCCATCAATCACTATCACTTTTCCCAAATTTTTCAATTCAAAACCTCTACCAAAGTTTTTCGGCAAGGGTCATTTCCGGCGAGCTCATTTCTTCCCCAAACCTCACCAGTTTCATCTACTCTGTTAGTGTTTGAGCATTATTTTTGTTTGTTTCCTCCCCAACACCTCACATTTGTGTCTTCTTCTCATTGTACTCATACCAAATGGCTGATTCTAGCACTCCTCCCCCAACCACTGAACCAATTCCCACCTCCGTCACCATCGACGACCTGATTCCAGTCGATTTGTCAGTGACTCCTACTGATATCATCACTCCCTCATCCTTGCCCACTTCGATAAGTGCCGAAGCCAGAATCCAAAACGCCTACCATTCCAGTGAAGAGTTCTCTCATCTCCACACCCCTTCCACCATCACATCTTCTCAAATCCCAGACATTCGATCCCTTTTCAACATTCCCCAAGAATATAAGCTTCGGGCTCCAAACCCCAAAGAGAAAATGTTCTGAAGGCCCGAAGGAGAGTGGGTCGACGTTCCCCTGTATCTCTTCAAATACGGGGTTCGGTTCCCCCTCCACGAGTTCATCTCTTCCTTCCTCTACTTCGTGGGTATCGGGTTCACACAGCTCGTGTCGAACTCGTACATTCATCTAATATCCTTCATAGCCCTGTGTCAGGAGATGGGGGTCACACCTGGCCTCGATTTCTTCTTTGCCTTGTTCACCATTGGCGGGTCGAAAGAACCTGGCCTTTGGCAGCTAACCAAATGACCCAATTGATCAGTCATCATCAAAACCCCTTCAAGCAACAAGGGCTGGCATGACAAATGGATCTTCGTCAAGGGAACCGATCTCCAACTTCTTCCCAATTGGGCCCATCCCGACGACGTTGTCGCCAAAGTGTTAAAATTCCCAAAGGATCGGGCCACTGCCTTTAAGGCTTTCTACAAGAAGTTGTCCAAAACCGAATGGAGCCTGGCCGATCTGTCAAACGAAGCCTGGTTGTACAAACAAGGGTGTAAGTATTTCGTCATACCCATCGATTTTCTTTCTTTGCTATCAGATAGTTTCTGTCTTAACCCCTTATCCTTTGTGCAGTGACCATTTTTAAACCCAAAGGCGCCGACGACTCTTTGATACCCTTCCCCGTTGTCACCGAACCCATCCGACCACCAATAATCGATGACTCTCCCGACGAAGAAACCATTCCCATTTTAGAGCTGTCGGTGGGGTCCACTTCCAGTCTCGACCCCCCAACCATCAACAAAGTGGCTCTGAAGATGAGCCGAGTGGAGAAAGCAGCATTGCTGAAGAAGTCCAGGAAGTCTTCCAAGACGACCGCCAAAGTTCCCACCCCAGTCGTCTCATCAACTCTCCCTAAGCTGACCCTTTCTCCACCTCCTCCTCAAACCGAAGTGATCGAGGATTCAGAGGACACCAAGGAGGCTCCTCTCGAACCTCGATCCAAAAAACCTCGACTAACCAAAGCTTCTGAACAACAGTCGGAACAACAAATTGCTGTTACTGATCCCATCATCACCGCCACCCCTCTGAAGTGTTCCCATTCACTCTGTTCGATCACTTTAAGCTTTCGAGCGATGACGAACGATTTAAAGGGTTTTCTTCTGAGGAGTATTTGGTGGCGTACGTTCGGGCCCAGTGCCATGTAACTTTAGTACTGTTTATCTTGTTCTTGCAGACTTAGAGTTATAATCTCGATAGCTGATATATATGTTTATTGCAGGCCAATGCCATTCTCACTTGAGCTATTCTTCCCCTCGCTCGAACCACAAAAAAGGAAGTTCAGCTGAGGTCGGACGTGATGCTTCTTGAAGCAGAGGTGCGAGACCTGAACTCGGACTTGAAGAAGGAATGGGATCTCCACGCGGAGACCCAAAATAAGGCGAGCCGAGCCGAACGTCGTGTGGAGGAGCTCGAGAAGAAGTATGCGTTACTTCTAGAGGAGAGGGATCATCTGACCGAGGATGTCAAGGACCAGGAAAAGGCTGTTGATGCCCTGCAGGATAAATTTTCAAAAATGATGGCTAAAATGATGCAGGTCATGCAAGAGAACACCAATTTGACCGTTGAAGTTAACTCCTTTCCAGAAAAGATCATCGAGGCCCAGCAACAAGCGGTTGCCGAATATAAAGAGTCTGAGGCCTTGAACGAGAAGGTTATGGCCCAATTTGGTGATGGGTATGAAGCTTATCGTGAAAAGGCTTGGGCCAAATTGACTGCTGCTGGGCTCGATGCCTCCATCCTTGACTCCTCTGATGAAGAATCTGAAGCCGAGGATGGCCCTCCTCCTGAATAGATATTGTTAGGACTTGTAATAATCTTTTGTATTTTTCTATTTTGTACCTCGCCCGAATCGTAAGCGATCGGGTTTTGTAAAAATTTCAAAGTATGAATTAAATAGAATATTTTTGTTTATAAATTTTTGTAATCAGTTATACTTGTGACTTATCTTAACCAGTGGTATCTTCCCGAACCTCTTGATTGGATAATGCCTGAAGCTTGCCTGAATAAAAAAAATTTACAATTTTTTCGGTCAATTAAACTCGTGACTTATCTCGATCAGTGGTATCTTCCTGAACCTCTTGATCGGATAATGCCCGAAGCTTGTCCATTCAAGTATTAAGAATCATATGAATATAGATGAAGTTAAGCATCTCCAAAGGGAACTTTTATTTATTTCATTTAAGATTAAAAGGTTACATGGATAAAGAAAAGAATGACATAACTATTACTGGTAAAATTTTCTAAGTCTTCCAGCATGTCATGTATTCTTTACTTCTGAATCATCCATTGCTCGGCTTAGGTATGTACACGCTTCGCACCTCTACCACCTCATAAGGTCCCTCCCAGTTAGGCATCAGCTTACCAGTGTTCTGGGGGGTTGATGCCTCCGACTCCCGGAGGAACAAATCACCTACAGCAAACCTCCTTGGCTTCACCTTTTGGTTCTAGTGTCGGGCTATTCTCTATTAATAGACAGCTAACCTCAACATAGAAGAATCTTGAACCTCTTCTAGCAGATCCAAATTTGTTTCAAACCGTCATCGTTGTATAGCTCTTTGTATTGACTAACTCGAAGAGTGGGGGAGCCGATCTCAACTGGTATGAGTGCATCGGTCCCGTATGCCAACCTGAATGGGGAGTCCGATTGTTGTCCTCGGAGTAGTCCGATATGCCCACAAAACACTTAGTATCTCTTCGGGCCACCGTTCTTTTAATTCATCCAACCTTCATTTTATCCCGTTGAGCAGAGTTCGGTTTGTCACTTCCACTTGACCATTCGATTAAGGATGAGCGACCGAGGTCTTGCGATGCTGAATTCCCAACTCCTTCAGAAAGCCCTCGAACTTTGACCCCATAAACTTTCTGCCATTATCTGAGACTACTGCCATCGGGATACCGAAACGATAAACGATTCCTTCTTTGAAAAATTTCAAGCATTCTTGTTCGGAGATCTTCTATAGTGGTTTGGCTTCGACCCATTTTGTCATATAGTCGATAGCCACGATCACAAAGCTAACTTGTCCCTTGGCCTTCGGCAGAGGCCCTAGGATGTCGATTCCCCATACAGCAAAGGGAATCGGGGATAAGACCGAATATAGCTCTTCGGGAGGCTGATGTGGGATGGTGCTGTTCAGCTGACACTTGGGACACCTTCTAACAAATTCCTTGGCCTCCGTGTAGATAGTCAGCCAGTAATACCCCTGCCTCAAAATCTTGTGCGCCAGTAACTTAGCCCCCATATGATCCCCACAGATCCCTTCATGTACCTCCCAAAGAGTGTAATCTGCCTCTGATGAAGTTAAGCATTTGAGCAGTGGAGAGCTAAAAGCCCTTCGGTATAGAACCCATCAATAAGGACGAAGTTTGAACGTCGGTGCTTGACTTGTCTTGCTAGGATTCGATCCGAAGGGAGGATCCCATCTGCCAAGTAGGCAATATAAGGCATGAGCCAGCAGTCAAGTCGGTTCAGAGCTAGCACTTCTGTCTTTGGAACACTGGGCAATTCTAGAACCTCTAGGTATACCGATCCGTTGAAAGAGTTTGCGTCGGTGGTCGCCAGTCTCGCTAGGGCAACTACTATTATGTTATCTGACCGATCCACCCCTTGACAACTATGCGATGCAAAATATGCGAGCTTATCCTTTACTTTGGCCAGATACTTTGACATTCTTGCCCCCCGAGCCTCATACTCACCCGACAACTGTTTGACCACCAGCTGCGAATCACTGTAGATGACCAACTTCTGTACCTCCAAGCTCCGAGCCAACCGTATTCCAGCTAGGATGGCCTCATACTCTACTTCGTTGTTCATGGCCTTGAACCCAAACTAAATAGCTTTCAAGACTTTGAACCCTTCAGGACTTGTCAGAATGACCCCTGCTCCACTGATGTCCGAAGTTGATGATCCATTCACGTACAACGTCCACGAGGTCGGCCTTTGTTGAGTTTCGGCCACCGTGCTCACGTCTGACTCTATAAAAGAACATTCTACCATGAAATCTGCCAAGGCTTGCCCTTTGATTGCTGTTCGGGGATGATATTCTATAGCAAACTGTGTTAATTCCATCACCCATGCGGCCAACCGACCTGATACCTCTGGCTTATGCAAAATCTTCTTTAACGGCTGATCCGTGTACACCACTATTAGCCGACCCTGTAAATAGTGTCGAAGCTTTCTGCTGGTGATTATTAAGGCATAGGCAAACTTTTCCAGGTTCGGGTATCTTATATTTGCATCCCGAAGTATGTGGCTGACGTAGTATATCTGGAACTGCTTTCCTCCCTTGTCTCGTACCAGTGCTGCCCCTATTGCCATCGGGCTTGCAGCCAAGTATAAATATAAGGGTTCCGAAGGGATTGGTTTCATTAGCAATGGTGCCGAAGACAGATATGTTTTGATCCCTTGGAACCCATCTTCGCATTCCGATGTCCACTGAAAACTTTTTTTGTTCTTTGGCCCTTTGAGGGTGTCGAAAAAGGGTAAACATCTTTCAGCTGACCTTGACACGAATCTCCAAAGGGCAGCTATCCGACCCGTCAACCTCTGCGCATCTTTGAATGTCTTTGGAGATTTCAAGTCTAAGATCGCCAAAATCTTCTCTAGGTTGGCTTCGATTCCCCTTTTGCTGACCAAGTATCCCAAAAATTTTCCTGAACCCAAACCGAAGGTATATTTGGTCGTGTTCAATCTCAGTTTGTGCTTCCTTACCGTTTCGAAGCAGTCTTCTAGGTCTTCCAAATGATCTCGGACTGACATGTCCACGTACACTTCCATACTTCTACCCAGCTGCTTTCTGAATACAAAGTTCATCATCCGTTGATAAGTTGCCCAAGCATTCAGCAATCCGAATGTCATCTTCCGATACGCATATATAGCCCAATGTATGATGAAGCTTGTCTTCGGGTCATCCTTGCTCATCAAAATTTGGTGGTATCCCGAGAAAGCATCCATGAAACATAACATTATATACCCTAAAATGGCATCAATGAGCTGGTCTATGTTGGGTAGAGGATAGAAATCTTTTGGGCATGCCTTATTCAGATCCGTGTAGTCGATGCACAATATCCACTTCCCATTTTGCTTCTGAACCAAAACCACATTCGTCGGCCATTCAGGATAGTCGATCTCGAAGATGAATCCCGCCTCCAGCAATTTAGTAATCTCTCCATCAATGATCCTCTGCCTTACCGGGGAGAAGATCCTTCTTTTTGTATCACCGGTTTCCTCTTGAGATCTGTATGCGGCACACCGATTACGCCATTCGCTTACCCGGCATGTCGCTAGGCTCCTAAGCGAAGATATCGGCATACACCCGAAGTAAATCCACTAGATCAGTTCGCAGCGGTTTGATTAATCCTGCCCCAATTTTGATCAGTTTTTTCGGATTCCTAGGTATCAATTCCACATCTTCTGTCTCTTCTACCGGCAATGCCATGGGTTCAGTACTGCTCTCAGTGAATGGCTCTATCTCGATGGCCATTTTCTGTTTCTGTTTGCTGACCCCGACCCCTGAGGAAACCAAAGTATTCCGATAACACCTTCGGGCAATGTTTAGATCACCTTTTACCTCCCCGATCCTGTTTGGTGTCAGAAACTTGATTTTAAAGTGAGGTATAGACGTCACTGCCTACAATACTGCTAATGTCGGCCTCCCCAAGATGGCGTTATAGGTCGAATCCACTTGTACTACAAAAAAATTTACCATTATTTTTGCTTGCTGAGGGGCTGTGCCGAACCTGACTGGTAGCTCTATCGTTCCTGACACATGCACCGGGTCACCACTGAAACCGTATAACGGACCTTCTCCACCCAATTCCATCTTCTTTCCTTCTAGATCCATCCTCTGATAGGCATGCGTGTAAAGTATATCGACCGAGGACCCGTTATCGATCATCATTCTTTTTCATGTCTATTGGCCCGACCTGTACAGTTATTACCAGCACTCCGTCATGTGGTTCAATATGGTCGGTAGGATAGTCTTCATCCGAGAAAGAAATGGATACTCCGAAATATGCCCTATCCTTTCTGGGCGATGTACCAGCTACCGACAATATGGCCTCGAGATGCCCGCTCCTCTTCCTACCGGTTACACGCCCTACCGACCCGCCCGATATCACATCAATAACCCCTCGGGCTTGTGGGTGCGGTTGAGGTTGTAATTCCCGAGTCGGATCCCTGTTCTCCTCCCGGGGGGCTTCTGAACCTTCTCGACCGACCACATACTGCACCAGCTGCCCATTCTGGACGTTCTTCTCTATTAGATCTTTTAGGTTGTTGCATTCTTTCGTCGTATGCCCCCGACACTGATGATATACACAATATTTGTCCTGACCCCTCTTCCCAGGCTTCGGTATCGCTTGGCATGGTTCGAAAAAGGGCTTATTTCGCATCTCCTCCAGTATTTTAACCCGGTCCGTGTTAAGGGCAGTGTAAACTTTGTTGACATTCTTGTTTGGGAAAGGTAGCCTTCTGTTTCCCGACCCTCCCCCATTGTAGCTTTTATTACTGTAATTATACAACCTCCCTTGATTATCTGACTTCTGATAACTCTGTTTATCTCAATCCTTGGACTTCTCATAAGATTGGGAGTGCGGTTTGAAGTTCCCCATCGCCTCCTCTATTGCTATGTGACCCTTGGCTCGGTGGAAAGCCTCGGTCAAGTCAGCCGGAAGGTTGATCACCAAATCCTTCATCAACTTCTTTGACTTCCCGATGTCCAGACCAGTAGTGAAAAATCCCAAGGCTTGCGAGGAGTTTAATTCTGCTACCGACCCCACAGCCTCTCGAAACCTTTTGACGTATTGTCCTAGGCTTTCGTCTGATTTCTGTCTAACCTGCATGAGGGACGTTGTGATCTTTCCTCGCCTTTTGTTACTCCCAAACCGAGCATGGAATTTCTCCCGAAAATCATTCCATGAATTAATTGACCCCACCGCCAAGGTCCCCATCCATTCTCGGGCGCTCTTCTTCAGAGTGGTTGCGAACATGTGACATTTTGCGGCATCTGAGTGTCCATAGTACGTCATCAGCCTATCGTACCCGTCCGAGTGGTCATACGGATCCCCAGTGGAGTAAAATTCAAGAATAATATTGTATCAAAAATGATTTGGACAGAAAAGAAATCAATTTTTGTCATGAATAGTACCATGGGTGAATAGTAACTGAGTAAATAGTATCCCGTGAATAGTACTTCAGGAATAGTAATCCTGTGAATAGTACTCCGGCATAAAAAAATTAAAACTTATCAAGAATGCTCAGAATAATATTTTTATAAAAAGATACTGGATGAAGCGCAAATATCAAGGATATTCTACTAATTTCATGGAGTATAGAAGCCAAAACTTTAACAAAATGAGTGTAGAATTCGAAATCTGAAACAAAATAATATTACTTACATACTACAGAGTATGGAAGAAAATATTATTCATATGAATACTAAACAAAAATAATATCCCTTACCTTAAAAAGAAGAGTATTCCAACTGGTATAGCTGGGATATTCTTGAAGAAAACTTGAGTTGTTTTCTACACTCATAGCTTTCTAAAACTCGAAAGAAATACGCTCAATATTATAGAAGAAGAATTCTCTAATTCTGGTGTGATTTTCAATTCTAACTAAGCATCCTATTTATAGGAGAATGGAAAGGATACTATTTGAATTTTATTCATGGATTGCATAAAGAATTCGGATGAAAAACTCATGAGCAGAAAGAAAAATTCTCAGACACCCCTTTTTTCAACATATTAATATAATATTCAATAAAATATAATATATTCTATTTTTGATAAAAAAAAAAAAAACTTATTATATATATATATATATATATGTATGTATGTATGTATATAACACATGTTGTTTTTGAAAAAAAAAACCCTCCCGTGACAAATTTTTAGGATCCCCCCCCCCCCATTTATTTTCTTCCAACAAGGGCCCCACGTGTTCCCCTCCACCAACATATCATCATCACAGGTGGATCCCACCATATAATATATATACTGAATAACTTTCTACCAATTATTTTGAAAAATGAGTAAATGGGAGTCCATATAATAATCAAAATTTATCACGAATACTTCATAAAAATCTCCTCAATATTTTTAACAACATTTATTCATACTTATTATAATTCGCAATATTAACAACCAGATCATTCCCAGGAAAGAGGGGCTTTTCCGATAAGGATTTCTCCCTATTGGCGCGCAATTAGGTGACCAAACCCCTTTCCTCGACAGAACTTTCTAGACATTATTAATTATGCATATAATAATATGAATAACTTGTCATCTCAATTATTGATTTAATAGTATAAAATATTGTAATAATAATTGAATCAAATAACGTGAGATACTATCACAAAGAATTCTTGTAGCAATAATTAAATAAAAGCCGAGTGACTTCTCACATAAGCATCAATAATCAATACCATGTCCTACTATGCAACCATGCGTATTACTGTATTTTAACCACCGGGTATTTTAACAGTTAACGGTAAAACTTTCGCCGTTATTTTTATAAAGAGATATTTATGTCGTTTTCTCATTCTGACAATAATTCCATTGTGAGGTCCACTAATGATTGTACCGTCGTACGAATATTCCCTGTTAAAACGTATATTCCCCGACCAATCGAATATTTTATGACGACTTGCATACTTTTCAAAATTTATAAATACTACCCACAACTATAACATTATATCAAAACTACACCATAATATTCAAAAATATATTTCAAGAAAAATTAATCTTTATTCATAAAAGTTGGGGTCTTACAACCTCACCTTCTTATGAAATTTCACCCTCGAAATTAGGGTACGTACCTGGTATGACGAAGAGGTAAGGATACCTTGATTTCATTTTAGATTCTAACTCCCAGATCATTTCCTCAACATCGTGGTTTCTCCATAAAACTTTGACTTGAGGTATAACCTTCGAGCGTAGAATATATTCCTTCTTTTCCAAGATTTTAACAAGTACCTCTTCATTGTTAAATCTTCTACTATTTTGTCCAGTTCTAACTCAATAATATGGTTCGGGTCTTCCACATATTTACATAACATGGATATGTGAAAAATGTTATGAACACGAGACATACTTGGCGGTAAGGCGAGTCTATAAGCCACAGTTCCTACTCGATCGAGGATTTTGAATGGGCCAATGAATCGAGGATTGAGCTTTTCTCTCTTTCCAAATCTCGTAACTCTTTTCCATGGAGAAACACAAAATAACTCATGATCAACAACATTGAATTTCATGTCCTTTCGATGAAGATCAGCATAACTCTTTTGTCGATCTTGTGAGGTTTTTATACGTTGTCGGATCATTTGAATCTTTTCCATTGTCATAAGTACCAACTCCGGTCCAAACAACATTGTTTCACCCACCTCATCCCAGCATAATGGAGAATGACACTTTCTTCTATACAACACCTCAAATGGAGCCATGCCAATACTTGCTTGATAACTGTTGTTATAGGAGAATTCTACTGATGGCAAGAACCTGCCCCAACTTCCTTTGAAGTCAATGACATAGAGTCTTAATAGATCCTCAAGAGTTTAAATAGTCCCCTCCGACTGTTCGTCCGTTTGAGGATGATACGCCGAACTAAATCGTAAATTCGTGCCCATAACTTTTTGCAAACTAACCCAAAATCGTGAAGTGATTCTTGGGTCTCAATCAGAAACTATGGATATTGGCATACCATGCAGTCTTACAATCTTATTTATGTATGTACAAGCAAGACGTTCAAGTGTATAAGTTTCTCGTATAGGTAGGAAATGAGCAGACTTGGTCAATCTATCAATAATGACCCAAATTGCATCAGTTCCTTGAGAAACCTTGGGAAGACCAGTAACAAAATCCATGGTAATGTGCTCCCACTTCCATTCTAGAATTTTAGGTGGTTGCAATGGACCTTTTGGCACTTGATGCTCCGCCTTAACTCGTTGACAAGTTAAACACCTTGAGATAAACTCTGTTATCTCTCTCTTCATATTGCTCCACCAAAATGTATGTCGAAGATCACGATACATTTTGGTACTCCCACATTGGATTGAAAATGGTGTGTTGTACGCCTCCATCATGATTTTATATTTTAAATCAGGGTCGTTAGGAACACAAAGTCTAGAGTTGAGTCGTAGAATTCCTTCTTCATCGATTCTTGCTTCCGAGATAGCACCTTCTTGTACTTTCTTCCTCATACGCATCAGCTCCAGGTCTGTAGCTTGAGCAGCTTTTACTTTATCGATTAAAGTCGGTTCTACTCATATATTTGTCATCATCACGTGGGTCCCTGGAGTCTTTAACTCTATCTCCATCCTTTGCAAGTCATATAAAATGGGCATTTGCGTTGATAATATCGCTCTCGTACCCGCATATGATCTTCTACTCAATGCGTCAGCTACCATATTCGTTTTTCCAGAATGGTATTGAATAGTATAATCATAATCTTTCAACAGTTCGAGCCAATGTCGTTGCCGCATATTGAGTTCCTTTTGAGTGAAGAAATATTTGAGGCTTTTATGATCCGTATAGATCTTCACTTTCTCCCCATATAGGTCCTCCAAATTTTAAGTGCGAAGACAACAGCTACCAACTCTAGATCATGAGTAGGATAATTCCTCTCATATTCTTTGAGTTGTCGAGAGGCATAGGCTATGACTTTCCCATGTTGCATGAGAACAAATCCTAACCCTTTACCTGAAGCATCACTATAGATGAAAAATCCCTCCGAGACAGATGGTATTGTCAGAATATATGCTGAAATGAGTCTTCTCTTGAGTTCTTAAAAACTCTTCTCACATTCCTCTCTTCAATCGAATTTTGTATCTTTCTAAGTCAGCTGAGTTAATGGAGTAGCGATTTGAGAAAACCCTTCTACGAATCTCCGATAATAACCAGCTAAGCCGAGAAAGCTACGTATTTTGGTCACTGATTTAGGTTGCTCCCAGCTTTGAATTGCTTTAATCTTTGTCTGGTCAACAGATATTCCATGATTTAATATCACGTGCCCAAGGAATGCTACTTCTTCAAGCCAGAACTCTCATTTCTTCAACTTGGCATAAAGCTTATTTTCATGAAGCTTTTGGAGTATCAGTCTCAAGTGTTGCTCATGATCTTCACGGCTTTTGTAGTAAATGAGGATGTCATCATTAAAGACAACCACAAAATGATCTAAATATTCCTTGAATACTCGGTTCATCATATATATGAAGGCAGAAGGAGCATTAGTCAATCCAAAAGACATGACTAGGAATTCATAATGCTCGTATCGAGTTCTGAAAGCAGTCTTTGGAATGTCATCAGTTTCAATCTTTAACTGATGATATCCGGAACGAAGATCGGTCTTTAAAAAGAATTTGGCGCCTTGCAACTGGTCAAATAGGTCATCAATACGAGGCAACGGATACCTATTCTTGATGGTGACATGATTCAACTCCCAATAATCAATACAAAGTCGCCTACTCCCATCTTTCTTCTTTACAAATAGAACAGGAGCGCCCCAAGGAGACGTACTAGGATGAATGAAACCAATGTCTAACAATTCTTGCAGTTGGGTCTTTAACTCCTGAAGTTCAACAGGAGCCATTCGATATGGGGCTTTAGAAATGGGTTTTGTACCGGGTTCAAGGTCGATACAAAATTTAATTTCATGCTCTGGGGGTAGGCCAAGAAGTTCTTCAGGGAATACGTCAAGAAATTTATTATCAATAGAAATATCATTCAAAACTGACGTATTTTTGTTTAAATTTATGACATGAGCTAAGAAAGCTTGACATCCGTTTTTTAATAAATGAATAGCTTTATGGCTTGAGATGATAGTGATTGATTTTAAAGGTTTGGTTGCTTGAATTTGCATAATAGGTTGGTTAGGAATATGAAAGGTAACTGTGACGCCCCCAAAATAGGTATACAACACCCATTCTGAGTCATCAATAACATGGTACAGAAACAACTACAGCTTTATTAATACAACATAAAAACTGTGAGTTTAAATACAAATATTGTCTTCTAGACAATATCAACACTCAAATAAGTCCTCATTACAATTATTGATATATTATTTTACAAAAATGGTGAGGACTACTAAAACAACTTTCTAAGACCTTCATTCCATACCCCGACTAGTACTCGCTACATTCTCACCTCCTAAGAAGAAAAATGGAACAAAAAGGAAAAGGGTGAGCTCAACTAGCCCAGTAAAGAATATTATAACTAAGATAATATAGAACAAATTATCGTTAGTCTTCAACGGGGAAAAAATCTGATAGAATATAATAGACAACAAGTTTCAAATCAATATTCGCAGCGGAAATAATAATTAATAGAAGAGTTATGTAGAGAATGAAATCTACTATTATCTATGAATTTAAAAGTCCATCATCAATATTTTATCCCTGTAACATCAATCAATATTCATCTTGAATCAAATATTCATCTTTGCACTACAGGCCAAAGATATTCATCAGTCGGTCATGTTCATCTCAACACTTGTACATCTTTGCACTACGGGCCAAAGATATTCAAAAGAAAATCAACCATCTTTGCACTACAGGCCAAAGATATTTAGTAATACCATCATTTAGGACTGAGGATGATGAAAAATATTTTAAAGAAAACGAATCCAGTGAAACAAAAGAACAAATATTAAGGATTCGTACTTTAAACAATCCGAGTTCAAAAATACTTCATTAATAATCATAGCGAAGTAAAATTCAAGAATGATCAAAACATGGATACAATCAAAGCTAGTATTTATAATAGATATTTTGGACAAAAAATGAAAATTTAATTTTTTACGTGAAAAGTAGTATTTGTGAATAATGTCAGATATCGTGAATAGTGCCGATATCGTGAATAGTAACCAGACACTAAAAGATAAGAATTTCACAAGAAAAATCTTACCAATATTCTAGCATAATGATATTAGAAGAAATAATATCATTTTTAAAAAAATAATATCCCTTACCTCGAAAAGAATAGTACTTCCGGTGGAATATCGGATATAATTTGAAGGACTTGCAATCAGATAAAGAACACTCAAAGTATCAAAATACTCACAAGAATAAACTCAATAATATAGAGAGAAAAACTTGAGTTTACGTGTGATTTTCAATTCTAACCTAAGCACCTATTTATAGGAAAATGCTTAGAATACCAAAGCGAAAAATTTAATAAAATATTAATATATAAATTAAGTTTTCTACGCCAACCTTTGAATCATCAAATTCAGCATATTTAACAACAATTAAGGCCCATCCACTTGCAAAAAACATTTTTATTAAAAAAAATATTCAAAACTTCCAAAAATCAATTATTTCGGAACTTCGGAACTTCAATAATTCATAATAAATAGCCCTTTTATCAGAAAAATTCAAACCTTTTGTCATTTTCATAGGAAATTTCATTCTCTACAACTTTGTAAGTTTAAGTTTTTCCAAATTTCAAACAGAAATTAACCGAAATCTACAAACGGGCGATTTTACAGGCTATAATCAAATTTTAGTCAAGAAATGGGGTCCACACACATGAAAAACATGTTTTAAATATTTTTAGTAAATAAAATACTCTTCCTCCTCATATACTCATATATCCCACATTCATTGTAAAAATATTACCATTATTATATTATTATAATATAATAATGAATTATTTATCAGAAAAAATAAAATATCAATTTTTCAACAATTGTCACTTTAAAATTTTCTCCATCTATATCCACATAAAATGCATATTTTCCTTATCATATAAATCAATAATTAATTATTCACAAATAATATTATAGAATCACAATACTAGCAACTAGGCCGTTCCCAGGAAAGAGGGGGCCTTCCAATAAGAATTTCTCCTTACTGGCGCGCAATTAGATGACCAAACCTCTCCTTAGATAGAACTTTCTAGACATTGCCAATAATGTTATCTAATAATATTATTCAAATAATATGAATTATTGACCTGATAATGGAAAATACTGTGTAGTGACAATTATTGAAACAACAACAATATAAAATATCAACGTATCAACTATTGAATCAATAAAATAAAATATTGAGCGATAATTCTCGTAACAATTATTGAGTAGTGCCTTCACGTAAGAATCAATAATTGGTGCAATATCGGTGCTCTTCGTGTTTTAACCAATTTAGTATTCCAACAAGATAATCGGTAACAACTACGCCAGCTTATTTATAAACAACTTATACTTGTCATTTTCTTCATCCAATCGCTTTCAGGTTATGGGGCCCACACAAAGGTCACAACTACCGTCATAAATACGAATATTCCCCGACAAGGTAAAGAATATTCCACGACCAAACGAATATTCTCCTCGATAAAAATGAATATTTTATAACCACTTGCTTATTTGAAATATTTATGCATTTTACCCATAACTAACCACATTAATCAAATCAACCCATACTATTTCAAAATAATAAATAGAGGAAATTTAATTTTATTTATAATAAGTTGGGGTCTTACAACCTCCCCTCCTTATGAAATTTCGTCCTCAAAATTGACGGTACATACCTGGTGTTTCGAAAAGGTGAGGATACCTCGCTTTCATTTTCGTTTCCAACTCCCAGGTCATTTCCTCAATAGCATGGTTCCTCCATAAAACTTTGACTTGTGGTATGACCTTTGTACGTAAGACATGCTCCTTCCTATCCAAGATCTTGACAGGTACCTCTTCGTACGTTAAGTCTTCGGCTATCTCATCCGGTTCTAACTCAATAATGTGGTTTGGGTCTTTCACATATTTACGAAGCACAGATATATGAAAAACATTATGAACACGAGACATACTTGGAGGTAACGCGAGTCTATAGGCTACATTTCCTACTCGGTCAAGAATCTGAAATGGACCAATAAATCATGGATTGAGCTTTCCTCTCTTCCCGAATCTTGTAACTCCCTTCCATGGGGCAACACACAACAATACATGATTTCTAATACTAAATTACACGTCCTTTCGATGAAAATCCGCATAACTCTTTTATCGATCTTGTGCCGTTTGTATACGTTGTCGAATCATTTGGATCTTTTCTGTAGTAATACGTACCAACTCTGGTCCAAACAATGTTGCTTCACCCACCTCATCCCAACATACTGGAGAGCGACACTTTCTTCCATACAATGCTTTGAATAGAGCTACCCCTATACTTGCCTGATAACTGTTCTTGTAGGAGAATTCCACCAATGGTAAATACTTATCCCAACTCCCTTTGAAGTCTAGGACACGAGTCTTAATAGATCTTCAAGAGTTTGAATAGTCCTCTCGATTGTCCGCCTGCTTGAGGATGGTATATCGAACTAAATCGTAACTGCGCTCATAGCCATAGCTTTTTAAACTAACCCAAAATCGTGAAGTGAATCTTGGGTCACGATCCAAAACTATGGATACTGGCATGCCATGCAATCTCACAATCTCATTTACATACATATAAGAAACACGTTCAAGGGAATAAGTCTCCCGTATCGGCAAGAAATGAGCAGACATAGTTAATCTATCAACAATAACCCAAATAGCATTTATACCTTGAGAAACCGTTGGAAGACCCATAACGAAATCCATGGTAATGTGTTCCCACTTCCATTTCAGGATCTCAAGTGGTTGAAATGGACCCTTAGGCACTTGGTGCTCCGCCTTTACACGTTGACAAGTTAAACATCTCGAGATAAATTTTGCAATCACTCTCTTCATATTGTTCCACCAAAATGTATGTCAAAGATCACGATACATTTTGGTACTTCCAGGATGAATTGCAAACGGTGTATTATGTGCCTCCGTCATGATCTTGTACTTCAAATTAGAGTCGTTAGGAACACAAAGTCTGGAGTGTACTCAAAGTATTCCTTCTTCATCGATTCTTGCTTCTGGAATAGCACCTTCTTGTACTTTTTTCTTCATAGCATTAGCTCTGGGTCTGTGGCTTGAGCAACTTTAACTTTATCGATTAAAGTTGGTTCTATGCGTATACTTGGCATCATCGCACTCATTCCTGCATATGATCTTCTACTCAACGCGTCAGCTACCACGTTTGCTTTTCCAGGATGGTATTGAATGGTGTTGTCATAATCTTTTAACAGCTCGAGCCAACGTCGTTGCCGCATGTTGAGTTCCTTTTGGGTGAAGAAATATTTGAGGCTTTTATGGTCTGAATATATCTCCACTTTCTCTCCATATAGATAGTGCCTCCAGATCTTTAGCACGAAAATGACTGCTGCCAACTCTAGATCATCTGTAGGATAATTCCTCTCATATTCTTTAAGTTATCGTGAGGCATAGGCTATGGCTTTCCCATGTTGCATGAGAACACATCTTAACCCTTTACTGAAGTATCATTGTGAATAACAAATCCATCCCAAGAACGAGATGGTATTGTCAGAACAGGTGCCGAAATGAGTCTCCTCTTAAGCTCTTAGAAACTCTTTTTGCATTCCTCGATCCATACGAATTTTGTATCTTTTCGAGTTAGTTGAGTTAACGGGGTAGCGATTCGAGAAAATCCTTCCACGAATCTCCGATAATAACCAGCTAGGCCCAGAAAGCTACGTATTTCGGTCACCGTCTTCGGTTGCTCCCAACTTTGTATTGCTTCAATCTTCGCCGGGTCAACAGATACTCCATGTTTTGACACCACGTGCCAAAGGAATGCTACTTCCTCAATCCAGAACTCACATTTCTTCAACTTAGCGTATAGCTTGTTTTCACGAAGCCTTTGGAGTACCAGCTTCAAATGGTGCTCATGATCTTCACGGCTTTTAGAATATATGAGGAAATCATCAATAAAGACAACAACGAACTGATCCAAATATTCCTTGAATATCCAGTTCATCATATCCATGAAATCCACAGGAGCATTAGTCAATCCAAAAGACATGACTAAGAAATCATAATGCCCGTCTCGAGGAGTTCTCAAGGCGCTTTGGAATATCCTCAGTTCTAATCTTCAGCTGATGATATCCAGAACGAAGATCGATCTTTGAAAAGAATTGTGCTCCTTGCAACTGGTCAAACAGGTCATCAATACGAGGTAGCGGATACCTATTCTTAATAGTGACATGGTTCAATTTCCGGTAGTCAATACAAAGTCGCATACTCTCGTCTTTCTTCTTTACAAATAAAACAAGAGCACCCCAAGGAGATGTACTAGGGCCAGATGAAACCGATATCCAACAACTCATGTAGTTGGACCTTTAACTCCCAAGTTCAATAGAGCCATTCGATATGGGGTTTTAGAAATGGGCTTTGTACGTGTTCAAGATCAATAAAGAATTCAACTTCACGTTAAGGGGTAAACCGGAAGTTCTTCAGAAATCGTCGGAAATTTACTAACAACAGAATATTATTCAAATCGACGTGTCTTTATTCAAATCCATAACATGGGCTAAGAAAGCTTGACATCCGTTTTTCAATAAACGAATAGCTTTATGACTTGATATGACAGTGATTGATTTTAATGGTTTAGTCGTTTGAATTTGTACAACAGGTTGGTTAGCAATATGAAAACTAACAACCTTACGAAAATAATCAATTTTGGCATGATGAGTAGTTAACCAATCAATCCCTAAAATCACATCAAAAGCAAATATCTTTAAAGAGATAAGGTCAACAGGTAATGTGATGGTGCCAACTTAGATCAAACAAGATTTATAAACAGTGGATGAAATAAAAGTTTCTCTAAACGGAGTCTCCACAGATAAATCAAAGTCTAATTTCTCCGGAGTTAAGTTTAAACGTTGAGCACAAGAAGGAGAGATAAATGAATGGGTAGCACCGGTATCTAGTAAGGTATAAACTTCGCAAAAATTTATGATTAGCTTACCCGTGATCACCTCATTTGGATTCCTCGTATTTTGACCAGTTATAACAAACGCTCTTTCAGGAACCGTTGACTTTGACTTTTCTGGGACAGCCTTTTGAGTCACCATCCCCGCTGGACTTGGTTTTGCTACTATACAATCTCGAGCGATATGTCATTCCTTTCCACAATTATAACATAACTTGAACTGTTGTGGGCAGTTTGGACTGATATGTCCCTCTTTCTGGCATTTATAGCATACGACCGGTGGTCGTTCTCCTCCCTTAGAACCAATAGCTGCTGGTGCTGACGTCTTCACATGGTCATTGTTGAATCTCCTCTTTTTAAAATCTCCCCAGGCTCGCTTCTTCTATTTTCATATGCCCATGATTACCACCAGGAGTGGTTACCATTTTTGTCCGTATTTTTCTTTCTCCGCCGGTTATCGTTGTTCGATGACCGCCATCCACCTAGTATGATCCTCGGTTGTGGTCCTCTTGGTTGAGCGTGATACGTTATCTCGCTCTAATAATTGAGCCCTGTTGACAACATCTGAATAGAGAGAAAATTTATGAGAAATGAGATATTGACGTATGCCAGGTTTCAAACCTCTCAAAAACATCCGCGTCATACGTTCCTCATTCTCCACCAAATGAGGTGCAAACCTGGATAACTCTGCAAACTTCGCCTCATACTAGGACATCGTCATGTTGTTTTGTTCCAATCTAATAAACTCCACTTCTTTCATATGACAAATACTTTCAGGAAAGTACTTGTCATTGAACAGTTTCTGAAATGTCTCCCAAGACATGCTGAGTGCGGCTGGATGGGTACGCTTCACAGATTCCCACCAGTAATCTGCCTCATTACGGAACATAAAGGTGGCGAATGGAACCTTATATTCCTCCATGCAGCCCAAGACATCGAATATCTTGGTGATTTGTTTGAACCACGTTTTTGCCTTAATCGGATCCGGCTTTCCCCAAAATTCTGGTGGTCCCAACTCTTTGAACTACTTGGCTGTGATAAACCGTGCGTTGTTATCATTTTCACCTGTATTTTGTGCACGAGTCTCCCTCGTTTGATTTTGCATGAACTGCAAAAAGCTTCTAAACATTTAAATCATTCATCATCTCGCTTTCGTTGGTGTTGTTCACGGGAGGAACATTGCCACTGTTGTTTCTCTCCTCGTTGGTGGGTAAAGGTGTCTCCACGGTCTCATTTACTCCAATCATTAACATTCTCGATCGACATTCTCAAATCGCCATAAAATAAGGGTTAATTAAAGAAATCAACATATCACATAATATCCCTATATCTTGACCAACCAACAAATAAGCTTAGGTAAGACACACTAGCGAAAGGTTTTACTCGCCTCTCCCTCCTAGTTCTATTCCCCAATCTCATGGAGATCATATCCCTAAGCTCGATACCAACCGTGTGGCCCCCCAAAATAGGTATACAACACCCATTCTGAGTCACAATAACATGGTACGAAACAACTACAACTTTATTAATACAACATAAAAATGTGAGTTTAAATACAAATATTGTCTTCTAGACAATATCAACACTCAAATAAGTCCTCATTACAATTATTGATATATTATTTTACAAAAATGGTGAGGACTACTAAAACAACTTTATAAGACCTTCATTTCATGCCCCAACTAGTACTCGCTACATTCTCACCTCCTGAGAAGAAAAATTGAACAAAAAGGAAAAGGGTGAGCTCAACTAGCCCAGTAAAGAATATTATGACTAAGATAATATAGAACAAATTATCGTTAGTCTTCAACAGGAAAAAATCTGATAGAATATAATAGACAACAAGTTTCAGATCAATATTCGCAGCGAAAATAATAATTCATAGAAGAGTTATGTAGAGAATGAAATCTACTATTATCATGAATTTAAAAGTCCATCATCAATATTTTATCCCTGTAACATCAATCAATATTCATCTTGAATCAAATATCACATAATACCCTTATCTTTTGACCGACCAATTAAATAACAAATAAACTTAGGCAGGTCATAATAGCGAAGGATTTACCCATCTTTCCCCCTAGTTCTAGTCTCACATCTTAGCCAAGGATCATATCCCTAAGCTTTGATACCAACTGTAACGACCCCAAAATAGGTATACATCACCCATTCTGAGTCTCCAAATACATGGTACAGAATTCAAATACAACTAAAGTATACAACTATCGTGTAAAGTACGACAAAACATAAACTGGGAGTTTCAACACCAATATTGTCTTCTAAACAATATCCAAACTCAAATTCAATATTATTACATTTATTTTCACACTATTTCACAAAATAGTGAGGAATACTAATGCAAACATCTGGACCGTCACTCCGTTCCCTGACTAGTCCCAGCTATATTCTCATTTCATGAAGAGAATAATGAAAGCAAAGGGTGAGCTCAACTAGCCTAGTAAGAAATATTATGACTAAGATAATGCAGAATAAATTATCATTAGCCTTCAACAGTGTTAAACTGATAAAATACAATAGACATCAAGTTTAACTGTAGCGAAACAAGTAATCCATTAGAAGAGTCAAGTAGAGTATGATATCTACTATCTTCTATGATTTAAAAAGTTTATCATCAATTTTATCGCTGAGACTCAGCTTAATAAATAATCCACATCATTGAATCATCCCTGCAATATGGCCGAGGATATTCATTAGTATCATGACCACAAATTATCCATACACTACGGGCCAAGGATATTCATGTTTTCATCAGTGGTCATGATCATGCCAACAACTGTCCATCAATGCACTACGGGCCAATGAGGACTTTTACCACATCATTTATAATATTACGGTCATGATTATACCGAATAATCCCTCGTCATAATCATACCAAGTCCATCTATGCACTACGGGCCACAGATGCCTTTCATCATAATGTAAGCATGAGGATGATGACAATGATATATGAATTCAATTAAAAAAATAAAGGATAAATTTTTAAAGATTAATAATTTAATTTATCCAGAATTCAATAATGTCTAAATTGTCAACATGATAATGCTTTGTGGAGTAACATTCAAGAATAATATTGTATCAAAAATAATTTGGACCGAAAAGAAATTAATTTTGTCATGAATAGTACCTCGGGTGAATAGTAATTGAGTGAATAGTACCTCGTGAATAGTACTTCAGGAATAGTAACACCGTGAATAGTACTCCGGCATGAAAAAGTTAAAACTTATCAAGAATGCTCAGAATTATATTTCCATAAAAAGATATTGGATGAAGCGCAAATATCAAGGATATTCTACTAATTTCATGGAGTATAGAAGCCAAAACTTTAACAAAATGAGTGTAAAATTTGAAATCTGAAACAAAATAATATTACTTACATACTATAGAGTATGGAAGAAAATATTATTTCATATGAATATTGAACAAAAATAATATCCCTTACCTTAAAAAGAAGAGTATTCCAACTAGTATAGTGGGGATATTTTAAAAAAAACTTGAACTGTTTTCTACACTCACAACTTTTTAAAACTCGAAAGAAATACGCTTAATATTATAGAAGAAGAATTCTCTGATTCTGATGTAATTTTCAATTCTAACTAGGTCTCCTATTTATAGGAGAATGGAAAGGATACTATTTGAATTTTATTCACGGACTGCACAGAGAATTCGGACGAAAAACTCACGGGCGGAAAGAAAAATTCTCAGACGCCCCTTTTTTCAATGTATTAATATAATATTCAATAAAATATAATATATTCTATTTTTCATAAAAAAACAAAACTTATTATAATATATATATATATATATGTATATATAACACATGTTGTTTTTGAAAAACAAAACCCTCCCGTGACAAATTTTTAGGATCCCCCCCCCCCATTTCTTTTCTTCCAACAAGGGCCCCACGTGTTCCCCTCCACAACATATCATCATCACAGGTGGATCCCACCATATAATATATATACTGAATAACTTTCTACCGATTATTTTGAAAAATGAGTAAATGGGGGTCCATATAATAATCAAAATTTATCACGAATACTTCATAAAAATCCCCTCAATATTTTTAACAACATTTATTCATACTTATTATAATTCACAATATTAACAACCAGATCGTTCTCACAAAAGAAGGGGATTTTCGATAAGGATTTCTCCCTATTGGCGCGCAATTAGGTGACCAAACTCCTTTCCTCGTTAGAACTTTCTAAACATTGTTAATTATGCATATAATAATATGAATAACTTGTCATCTCAATTATTGATTTAATAATATAAAATATTGTAATAATAATTGAATCAAATAACGTGAGATACTATGCAGCAATTACTGTAGCAATAATTAAATAAAACTGAGTGACTTCTCACATAAGCATCAATAATTAATACCATGTCCTACTATGCAACCATGCGTATTACTGTATTTTAACCACCGGGTATTTTAACAGTTAACGGTAAAACTTTCGCCGTTATTTTTATAAAAAGATATTTATGTCGTTTTCTCATTCTGACAATAATTCTGTTGTGAGGTCCACCAATGATTGTACCGTCGTACGAATATTCCCTGTTAAAACGTATATTCCCCGACCAATCGAATATTTTATGACGACTTGCATACTTTGCAAAATTTATAAATACTACCCACAACTATAACATTATATCAAAACTACACCATAATATTCAAAAATATATTTTGAGAAAAATTAATCTTTATTCTTAAAAGTTGGGGTCGTACAATATTTCTCCTAGACACATTACAACATAGTCATATTAGTGTTTATAACCTATATAAACACTTCTCAAGTCGAACTACTTCGGTCTGGTTGGACTTTAGTTTATTCTCGGTGTCCTGGTCACCTCTATCCGACAATTAACACACTTATTATCAATTAAACTTGGTCTCAAAGCTTCGATATTATTTTAGATAAGTCAAATATCGTTTATAATATTTTGCGGAAGCTTTTAATAATTTTTAAACAATTATTATATTTTATAATAATTTTTCAAACATTGGAATCATTTTTAAATGATTTAATTACTAATTAATCCCATCATCATTAATATTTAATAATATTAAAATATTAATGCCATACTTGTCAAAATATTAAAGTTATTTATAATAACTTAAAATATTTTAAATCACCAATATTATATTTAAATGATTTTTAAAATAGTTAAAAATCATTTTTAAACCTCTCACCATTAATATTTAAATATTAATGAATTTCTCATTAAAATATTAAAAGCTATTAATTATAACTTAAAATATTTTTTAAATTACTTTTCTCATTTTTAAAAGATTTTTAAATTAATAAAACCATTTTTCATCATTTATTTAATATAATAATTAAATAAATCTAATATCATTAATATTAATTTATTAGTAAAATTCTCCAAAAATATTAAAAGTTATATTTTATAACTCAAAATATTTTTAAACATTTTATTCTTATTTAAAATGATTTTTATAATATTAAAATCATTTTCTCTAATTTAGTTAATATACTAATTAAATAAATTAATTATCATTAATATTCAAATAAATATAAATATTAATGAAAAATATCCCAAATTATCAAAAGTTATTTTT
Source organism: Panax ginseng (assembly GCA_020205605.1). Classification (NCBI taxonomy): domain Eukaryota; kingdom Viridiplantae; phylum Streptophyta; class Magnoliopsida; order Apiales; family Araliaceae; genus Panax; species Panax ginseng. The sequence continues at coordinate 81,819,512 of CM035139.1, read as the reverse complement.
CATAACTAAAAATAATTTTTAAAACCATTTTTGTAATTTTTTTTAGAAATTTATTTCTATTTTTAAGCATTTTCTAAAAATTCAAAAAATTAAATACGTCGCTAAAGGCTTTAGCGACGCTTTCTGTCGCTGTTGGTATTCTTGAGCTTAAGAACACTGACAGTCAGTGCTCAAGGGATCATGTTTGACCGCTTCTAATTCTCTATTTATCATGTTTCTGGGCCAACTTAAACTTTGATCTTATAGTAGGTATGTAACACTACCATTATCAACCATTATCTTGGTCATAAAACAACACAACAAGGAGATCCGAGCCTCCAAACTTACTGTCAGGCACCATCTAGGTTTTTTGGGTTACCCAGAAACCCAGACAGTTTCGAGTAGACACTTTCTAGCTCAAATTTCTCTAGGTTCTGGTCATCAATATGTTATTCTAATGGTCCAAGCTAATAGTACACATGTCAAGGAACATATAGGAGTCAACAGATCAGTCCGAGTACATCACACGTTCCAGATTCAGTCCAGTCAAACCTTGTCAGAAGGTTTGTTCTTAGATTTTCTGGGAATTCCAAAAAACAACAATTTTGACCGGATGGCCTACTTTGACCATCCACTACATCCGATCTGTTTGTGATTTAAGAGATCTAAAGCCATGGATCTATAGTCCATATAACATACTACAATCTAGATATCATAACATCAACAAATCTCCTAACATATGACAGATCTCGACTTGGAAAAATTTTGTCACACGTTGCTTAAGGATTTCTGGGTTACCCAGAAATCACTTGGTCATGGTCGGTCAACCAACTTTAACCATTAATAACTTGTAATCTAGACATGGAATAGCCATGATCCCACTTCCAGATCATAGTCCTCATGTCATACTACAGATCTAAAACTTAAAACAACACAAAGCAAAAACAGAGAAGAATCTATAGACTCTGACATTAGCTTGTCAGGCCATTTCTGGGGTTCAAAGACAGCTTTCAAAAACTTTATTTTAAAGCCTTTTTGATGCGATGGATCTATGATATATTATAATAGATGACCATAAAACATCTTCTAACACTTATTAAAACACATAAACACAAACTTGGTCTAAGCATACAAGATCAAAAGGGGACTTAGGGTTTATACCTTTCTAGTTCAAGCTTTGATCTTTGATCTCTTCTACTGATCTTGGTGTTCTATGAGGTTAATGAGTGACTGAAACGCTTGGATATTTCAGAGATTTAGAGAGAGAGAGTTGGTTGAGTGTTTGAGAGAAAATGCCCAAGTATGTGAACTTTCTCTCTCTTTAATCCTTATATTCACTTGATGCAATGTATTTTGCTGGCATATGTGTCCAATAATGGTTGATTGCTGAGACTTTTAGTCATGTGGCAAGTCAAAAGTGGTTGAGCAACTAAAGTTTTGCTAAATTCTACAAGTTAACTAATAAAGAATGCAAAAAGGGTATTTTGGTCTTTTTCCTTAAAATTTTAAAGGCTTTCTTGTCATTTGATCCAACCTTTAGGGTTTAACCCTAAGGTTCTAACACTTAGGTTTTACAAATTTAATTTCTAGGATTTTCTAATTAGGGTTTTAAAATAGAAAATTAAAAATTTTAAATTATAATTAAGGTTTCCTAATTATATTAAGGTTTTCTAATCACATTAGGGTTTGCCAATTAGGATTAAGGTTTCCTAATTAGGGTTTAGAGTTCCTGAATTTAAAATTAGGGTTTCTCAGCATTCAATTAGGGTTCCTAACTATGCGTTAGGGTTTCTTAATCACAGATTAAGGTTTCTAATCCTTCATTAGGGTTTACTAAATTTATACCTTATCCGATCAATCATTGATCACAAATTCTATATAGCACAAACACATACTCATCAACATAATTATTATAATTGTATTTTCTACCAAATCACTTTCCACAACTAGGGTTAGGGTTTCTATTCTTTGTTAAGCACAACTCTACTCGTATATCTCAGTCAATACACAAATTGACCACTTCTCTTAGACTCGTATCATAGATACTCGGCACAATATTGATAGTCAATATCAATATTAAATTAAAAAAAATTATTCATAAAATTTAAATTATTCAAAATCCTGTGTTATCACAGTTATACTCAATTATTGCTACAGTAATTACTGCATAGTATCTCACGTTATTGATTCAATTATTGTTACAATATTTTATATTATTAAATCAATAATTGAGACGACAAAGTTATTCATGTTATTATTTGCTTTATTGACAATGTCTAGAAAGTTCTGTCGAGGAAAGGGGTTTGGTCACCTAATTACGCGCCAATAGGGAGAAATTATTATCGAAAAGTCCCCACTTTCCTAGGAATGATCTGGTTGTTAATATTGCAAGTTATAATATTATTGATAAATAATTATTGTTCAAAAATGTGTTTTGAAAAGTCAAGTGAATTGGGATAAATAGAGGGGTTTTTACTGAAGTATTTGTTGTAAATTTTGTTTATTATATGGACCCTCACTTACTCATTTTTTAAAATAATCGGTAGAAAGTTATAAAGTATGTTACTATATATATATATATATATATATATATATATATATATATATGTGTGGGGGGGGGGGATGATTCATAGCATCTATTTGCTATGGATCAAAAAGTGGCATATAACATCTATACCCTCCGTTTAACAAATAGATGCCTGAGATTTAAAATGGGAGTACGTCGTCCGCTAGACTTATTAGCGGACTTGTTTAATCAAATCTTTTGGACTCATTTGCCCACCATTTATCACTACTTTTGTCATCTCATTTGCCAGGTTGGTCAAAGGCACCATAGTCTCTGGTTCCGTTGCAGAGGAAGCATCCACCAGGAAAATATGACTAAAGTGTCCTGCTTTTGTCCCTTCATTATTCAGCCGAAAGGCACTCATGAAAGTAGACAACATCACTTTGAATTTCTTAAGTTTTGAAAGCGAAAGTGATAACCGGTGGCAACTTATATTCAGATGGAGACAGATTATCGAGAAAAGAATAAGAAATAATGGGCAATTTTGGGTCAGTTGTTCTGTTTGCATCTGGTTTTTTAGTCATATCTTGAAAAGTACTAGCACTGGTCCGAGTTTTAGTGATTGAATTAGTACCATAACTAGTGGGTGAAATGGTATTTGAAGGTTGACTGAGAACAGAAGGGGCTTTCGATTTTGGGGGAAAATTGGAAGAAATGGAAGTGTTTTGGGACTGAATTCTTCTTGTGGTTTGGGGAGTGAGACGGGTGACTAAAGTTGCACCATGATGATCAAAAGAAGGTTGACTGAGAACAGAATGGGCTTTCGTTTTTGGGGGGAAATTGGAAGAAATAGAATTATTTTGGGACTGAATTCTTGTTGTGGTTTGGGGAGTGAGATGGATGATTGAATTTGCACCAGACCTAGTGGGAGCAATGGTTTTTGGGAGCGTGTCATAATTAAAAGAAACTTCATGATAATCAAAACAAGGATTTGGATTTCTTTTAAATCTTTTAATAAAACTTCGAACATCAAGATCAAGGGACATGATGTAAAAATTCAACTTCTAAAGTATAGTGAAAGAGAAAATTAGCCCAAAGCACAACACAAATTATTAGCAGTTTAGTGGTACAAATACTCTGGTGAAAGAGTACCATCATTATTATTAGCATTCTGGTGGGTTTAGCAGTGTTGTAACTGAATTGATGGTGCAAATATTGGAGTATTCTATTATATCCATCCGTTAGACATACTAGCGGATTAAATGGGTACTAGGGGCTAAAAGGGCAAAAGAGTCCAAAAGATTTGATTAAACACGTCCGCTAGTAAGTCTAGCGGAAGACGTACTCCCATTTTAAATCTCAGTCATTTATTTGTTAAACGGAGGGTATAGATGCTATATGCCACTTTTTGATCCATAGCATATAGATGTTATGGATCATTCCCTTATATATATATATATATATATATATATATATATATAAAGTTTTTGTTTTTACTTAATGATTGCATTGAAATTCAGTCGTTCGTGATGTTTCGTAAGATGTCCGTGATTTCACGAATTGTTTCGTCTGTGAAAAACTCTTAACAGTGCCCCTACCATTCTCCTATAAATAGGATGCCTAGTTTAGAATTGAAAATCACACCAGAATCAAAGAATTCTTCTTCTATAATATTGAGCATATTTCTTTTGAGTTTAAGGAAGCTTTGAGTGTAGAAAACAGTATAAGTTTTCTTTAAGAATATCTCCGCCCTACCAGTCAGAAATACTCTCCTTTTAAGGTAAGGTATATTATTTTTATTCAATATTCGTAAGAAATGATATTTTCTTCCATACTCTGTAGTATGTAAGTAATATTATTTTGTTTCAGATTCTGAATTCTACACTCATTTTGTTAAAGTATTGCTTCTATACTCCGAGAAATTAGTAGAATATCCTTGAAATTTGCACTTCATTTAGTATCTTTTCACGAAAATATTATTCTGAACATTCTTGATAATTTTTAATCTTTTCATATAGGGGTACTATTCACAAAGTACTATTTACGGGGTACTATTTACTCGGGTACTATTCACCCACGGTATTATTCATGAAAAAAATTGATTCCTTTTCTGTCCAAATTATTTTTGATATAATATTATTCTGGAATTTTACTCCACAAATTAGTATCATGTTGACAATTTGGACATTATTGAATTCTGAATAAATTGAATTATAAATCTTTTAAATTTATCCTTGCTTTCATTTAATTGAATTCTTATATCATTATCATCATCCTCATGCTTATATTGTGATGAAGGTCATCTTTGGCCCGTAGTGCATAGATAAGCTATTAATTGGTATGATTATGACCAAGGATTATTCGGTATAATCATGACCTGTAATATTACAAATGATGTGATAAAAGTCCTCATTTTCCCGTAGTGCATTGATGGGCAATTGTTGGCATGATCATGACCATTGGTGATAACACGAATATCCTTGGCCCATAGTGCATGGATAATTCAGTGATGTGAATTATTTATTAAGTTGAGTCTCAGCGATAAAATTGATGATAAACTTTTAAATCATAGAAGATAGTAGATATCATGCTCTACTTGACTCTTCTAATGGATTGCTTGTTCTGTTGCAGTTAAACTTGTTTTTTATTGTATTCTATCAGTTTAACACTGTTGAAGGCTAACGATAATTTATTCTGCATTATCTTAGTCATAATATTTCTTACTAGGCTAGTTGAGCTCACCCTTTTGCTTTCATTGTTCTCTTCAGGAAATGAGAACGTAGCCGGGACTAGTCGGGGAATGGAGTGATGATCCAAGATGGTGGTTGTAGTAGTCCTCACTATTTTATAAAATAGTATGACAATAATTGTAATGAGGACTCTATTTGAGTTTGGATATTGTCTAGAAGACAATATTCGTGTTAAAACTCTCAGCTCATGTTATATAATTAAGTTTATATTTGTATTCTATACCATGTATTTGGCGACCCAAGATGGGTGATGTATACCTTTTTTGGGGGCGTCACAATGATTATACCAATATACAATTCCTGGTCATAATCATATCAATCAACAGTTCATCTTTGCACTACGGGCCACAGATAACTTTCCACCACAAATTTAAACATGGGGATGATGACAATGATATATAAGATGAATACAAGTGAGATCAAAGATAAATATTAGAGATTTGGAATTTAATTTATCCAAGATTCAAGAATGTCCAAATTGTCAACATAATAACCAATTATGGAGTAAAATCCAAGAATGATATTTAAGATTCATATTTCAAAGATAATTTGGACAAAGAAAAAAAACAAATTTAGTCGTAAATAGTACTTCGACATGAATAGTACCCCAGATGAATAGTACTTCGACATGAATAGTACCCCAAATGAATAGTACTCTGGCATGAATAGTACCATGGATGAATAGTACCCTGAAATGAAAAGATTAAAATTTAATAAAAAAGTTCAGACCAATATTCCAGTGAAATGATATTAGATGAAGCACAAACCTCAAGGAATTTTTAATCATTTCAGGAATTATAGAAGCAATACTTACCATAGTAAGTTTAAATTTAGGAATGTGAAATGAAATAATATCACTTACATAATATGGAGTATGAAAGAAAATGATATCCCTTACGAGTATTAAAAGAAAATAATATCATTTACCTTAATAGGAGACTAAATCTGACTGGTATAACGGAGAAATCTTACACTATTAACTGCACTCAAAGTATCCTTATACTCAAAAGAAATACGCACAATATTATAAAAGAAGAATTTCTGATATTGTGATGGTGTATTTTTTATCGTCTGAAGATGTATCCTTTTATAGGCGAAGTTGGGAGACACGTTTCCTTAAATTACGGATCTTAAGCCAAGGATTTCAATTCCCTTAACTCCACGGCTTAGCTAATCTCTGTTGGTTTAATTAAAATTGTGGCCCATGGAAGAAAAGCAAGTCACCAGCATACGAGGGAAGACCAACAAAAGCACATGTTTAGAAAATTTTGTTGTCAAGAGGCCACCTATAGGAAATAATTCCTAATATGCCAAAGTTTAAAGAAATTGAAAATGTGCCCTTTGAAACAAATTTAGCAAATGAGGACCATCACAATCTAAAAGAAATAAAAGTTGCCTTACTTGGAAGGCATGGCAAATGAGGGACCACTCCTTTTAAAAATGAATTTCATTATCTCCCAGAATTAAAAGAAAGAATAGGTACACTACTTAAGAAATTTTAGTAAATGAAGGACCTTCCCTTGAATAATAAAATAAGAATATTGACGGATGGTCCACTAATACTTTATTTACATAATAATTCCATCGTAAGCAAAATGGATGTTTTAATATATTCGTAGATTGTCATCTTTTATGTAGGAAATAATTAATCCCAATTAATATTATAGATTTGCAATATTGATTACTAGATCATTCTCAAGAAAGAGGGGACTTTCCGATAAAGATTTCTCCTTACAGGCACACAAATAGATAACCTAACCCCTTTCCTCAACAGAATTTCTAGACATTGACGATAATGCTACCTAATAATATTATTTTAATAATATGATTTATTGTGTTGTGACAATTATTAATTTTAAAGTATAAAATATTGTGCAGATATTATTGTAACAATTACTGAATCAATAATATGAGATATTATGCAGTAACTATTGTGGCAATTATTGAATGAAATACTGAGTGACTTCTTACGTAAGAATCAATAATTAAAGATACTGTGTAATACTGTGTATTATTGTGCAATACCGCATACTAGTGTGGAACAACGTGTATTGTTGTACTTTTATCACCGGGTATTTCAACAGTTTAACGGTAAAAGTTTTACCGTCAATTTTTAAAAAGGTTATTTTTGTCATTTTCTACATCCGGAAGTTATTCTGTTGTTGGTCCCACCAATAATTGGTTATTTCGGTGCCTTCGTACTTTACCAAATATAATATTCTCGACAAGAAGAATATTTCCCAACAAAACGAATATTTCTCGACAAAACGAATACTCCTCAACAACTTTTTATTTGATAATTTGCATATATTACCCTTAACTATAACATTTATTAAATCAATACCTTACTATTTAGAATAATATTATAAGACCCCAACTTATTATAAATAAAATTGAATTTTCTCTATTTATTATTTTGAAATAGTAAGGGTTGATTTGATTAATGTGGTTAGTTATGGATAAAATACGCAAATATTTTAAATAAGCAAGTGGTTATAAAATATTCATTATTGTTGGGGAATATTCGTTTGGTCGTGTAATATTCTTACTTCGTCGGAATATTAAATGCACGACAAATTGACCTTGTATGGGCCCCCATAACTAAAGCGGTTTGATGAAGAAAACGACAAGTATAAGTTGTTTATTAATAATAGCAGCGTAGTTATTCTGTATTATCTTGTTGGAATAACCGATGGTTAAAACACAATAAAGATTACCAGTATTGCACCAATTATTTATTCTTACGTGAAGGCACTACTTTCAATAATTGTTTACAGAATTCTTTGTTCAATATTTTATTTAATTGATTAAATAATTGCTACGTTGATATTTTATATTTCTATTGTTTCAATAATTGTCACTACACAGTATTTTCCATTATCGGAGCAATAATTCATATTATCTGAATAATATTATTAGATAACATTATTGGCAATGTCTAGAAAGTTCTGTTTAAAGAGAGGTTTGGTCATCTAATTGCGCGCCAATAAGGAGAAATCCTTATTGAAAAGCCCCCTCTTTCCTGGGAACTACCTGGTTGTCAGTATTATGATTTTATAATATTATTTGTGAATAATTAATTATTAATTTTTATGATGAGAAAAATATACATTTTGTGTGGATATAGATGGAGAAAATTTTTAATGTGACGATTGTTGAAAATTGATATTTTATCTTTTTCGATAAAATAATTCATTTAAATATATTATTATATTTTAATAATATAATAATGGTGATATTTTTACAATGAATGTGGGATATATGAGTATATGAGGAGGAAGAGTAATTTTATTACAAAAATTGTTTAAAAAATGTTAAACATGTTTGTGGGCCTATTTCTTGACTGAAATTTGATTATAGCCTGTAAAATCGCCCTTTTGTGGATTTCGGTCAATTTTTATTTGGAATTTGGAAAAACTTTCTTCTGCAAAGTTGTAGATAATTAAATTTTCTATGACATGGACATAAGATTCAAATTTTTTCGATAAAATGGCTATTTATTGTGAATTATTGAAGTTCTGGTATATTGGGTCTGAATTGATTTTTAGAGTTTTAAATAATTTTGTTAACAAAAATGTTTTTTGTGATTTTGGTGGGTTGGTGGCTGATGTCTAGACCAAAAAAGTGGGCTAAGGAAAATTTATATAAATATATTAATATTTTATTAAATTTTCTACTTTGGTGTTCTAAGCATTTTCCTATAAATAGGGTGCTTAGGTTAGAATTGAAAATCACACTAGAAACTAAAGTTTTCTCTCTCTTTCTCTCTTTATATTATCGAGCATATTCTTGTGAGTATTTTAATACTTTGAGTGTTGCTATACGGTGCAAATTTCTTCAGCACTATATCCAGTAGTCCAGCCAGAAGTACTATTTTTTCGAGGTAAGGGATGTTATTTTCTTCTTAAATGATATTATTTTCTTCAATATCATTATGCCGAAATATTGGTTTGAACTTTTAATCAAATTTGGAACTTTTTATGTCGGGGTTACTATTCACTTATACGGCACTATTCATCGAAAAATAAAATTTTTTCTTTTCGTCCAAAATATCTATTATGGATACTAGCTTTGATTGTATCCATGTTTTGATCATTCTTGAATTTTACTCCACTATGATTATTTATGAGGTATTTTTGGACATGGATAGACCGAAATACGAATCCTTAATATTTATTCTTTTGTTTCACTGGATTCGTTTTCTTTAAAATATTTTTCATCATCCTCAGTCCTAAATGATGATATTGTTGAATATCTTTGGCCTGTAGTGCAAAGATTAATGTGATTTTATGATGAATATCTTTGGCTGTAATGAAAAGATGTACAGGTGTTGAGATGAACATGACTTATCGATTAATATCTTTGGCACATGAGTGCAAAGATGAATATTTGATTCCAGATGTATATTGATTGATGTTACAGGGATAAAATATTGATGATGGACTTTTAAATTCATAGATAATAGTAGATTTCATTCTCTACATAACTCATCTATGAATTATTATTTCCGCTGCAAATATTGATCTGAAACTTGTTGTCTATTGTATTTTATCATATTTTTCCTTGTTGAAGACTAACGATAATCATGGCCATGAAAATAGAAGAAGCGAGTCGGGGGGAGATTTTAAAAAGAGGAGATTCAACAATGACCATGTGAAGACGTCAGCACCAGCAGCTATTGGTTCTAAGGGAGGAGAACGACCATCGGTCGTATGCTATAAATGCCGGAAAGAGGGACATATCGGTCAAACCGCCCCAAGTACAAGCAGTTCAAGTTATGTTATAATTGTGGAAAGGAATGACATATCGCCGAGATTGTATAAGTAGAAACCAAGTCCAAATGAGGATGGTGACTCAAAAGGTCATCCCCGGAAAAGTTAAAGTCGATGGGTTACGGAAGAGTGTTTGTCGTGGTGGTCAAAATGCAAGGAACCCAAACGAGGTGATCACGGGTAAGCTAATCATAAATTCTTGCGAAGTTTATACATTACTAGATACCAGTGCTATCCATTCATTTATCTCTCCTGCTTGTGCTCAACGTTTAAATTTGACTCCAAAGAAATTAGACTTTGACTTATCTGTGGAGACTCCGTTAGGAGAAACTTTCATCACATCCACTGTTTATAAATCTTGTTTGATCCAAGTTGGCACCATCACATTACCTGTTGACCTTATCTCTTTAAAGATACTTGCTTTTGATGTGATTTTAGGGATTGATTGGTTAACTACTCATCATGACAAAATTGATTGTTTTCGTAAGGTTGTTAGTTTTCATATTCCTAACCAACCTGTTGTTCAAATTCAAGCAACTAAACCACTAAAATCAATCACTGTTATATCAAGCCATAAAGCCATTCGTTTATTAAAAACGGATGTCAAGCTTTCTTAGCCCATGTTATGGATTTGAATAAAGACACGTCAGATTTGAAAAGTATTCCTGTTGTTAGTAAATTTCCTGACGTATTTCCCGAAGATCTTCCCGGTCTACCCCCAGAACGTGAAGTTGAATTCTTTATTGACTTTGAACCTGGTACAAAGCCCATTTCTAAAACCCCATATCGAATGACTCCTATTGAACTTCAGGAGTTAAAGGTCCAACTACAGGAGTTGTTGGACATCGGTTTCATTCGTCCTAGTACATCTCCTTGGGGTGCTCCTGTTTTATTTATAAAGAAGAAAGACGGGAGTATGCGACTTTATATTGACTATCGGGAATTGAACCATGTCACCTTTAAGAATAGGTATCCGCTACCTCGTATTGATGACCTGTTTGACCAGTTGCAAGGAGCACAATTCTTTTCAAAAATCTATCTTCGTTTTGGATATCATCAGATGAAGATTAGAACTGAGGATATTCCAAAGACTGCCTTCAGAACTCGGTACGGGCATTATGAATTCCTAGTCATGTCTTTTGGATTGACTAATGCTCCTGCGACTTCCATGGATATGATGAACCGAGTATTCAAGGATTATTTAGATCAGTTCGTTGTTGTCTTTATTGATGACATCCTCATATATTCCAAAAGCCATGAAGATCATGAGCACCATTTGAAGCTGGTACTCCAAAGGCTTCGTGAAAACAAGTTATATGCCAAGTTGAAGAAATGTGAGTTCTGTCTTGAAGAAGTAGCATTCCTTGGGCACGTGGTGTCAAAACATAGAGTATCTGTTGATCTAGCGAAGATTGAAGCAATACAAAGTTGGGAGCAACCGAAGTCGGTGACTAAAGTACGTAGCTTTCTGGGCTTACCTGGTTATTATCGGAGATTCGTGGAAGGGTTTTCTCGAATCGCTACTCCGTTAACTCAGCTGACTCAGAAAGATACAAAATTCGTATAGAGCGAGGAATGTTAGAAGAGTTTTCAAGATCTTAAGAGGAGACTCATTTCGGCACATGTTCTCACAATACCATCTGGTTCGGATGGATTTGTTATCTACAGCGATGCTTCAGGTAAAGGGTTAGGATGTGTTCTCATGCAACGTGGGAAAGTCATAGCCTATGCCTCGCGATAACTTAAAGAGTATGAGAGGAATTATCCTACTCATGATCTAGAGTTGGCGTGATCGTTTCGCTTAAAGATCTGGAGGCACTATCTATATGGGGAAAAAGTGGAGATATATTCAGACCATAAAAGCCTCAAATATTTCTTCACTCAAAAAGAACTTAACATGCGACAACGATGATGGCTCGAGCTGTTGAAAGACTACGACCATACCATTCAATACCATCCTGGAAAAGCGAACGTGGTAGCTGACGCGTTGAGTAGAAGATCATATATGGGAACGAGTGCGATGTTGTCAACACAAAGGCCCATTTTTGTGTGAGTTACAAAAGATGAAGATAGAATTCAAGACTCTACCCATGCGATGATGTCAAGTATACGCATAGAACCAACTTTAATCGATGAAGTTAAAGTTGCTCAAGCCACAGACCCGGAGCTGATGCGTATGAAGTAGAAAGTACAAGAAGTTGTTATCCCAGAAGCAAGAATCGATGAAGAAGGAATACTTCGAGTCCACTCCAGACTTTATGTTCCTAACAACTCTGATCTGAAGTACAAGGTCATGATGGAGGCACACAATACACCATTTGCAATTCATCCTGGAAGTACCAAAATGTATCGTGATCTTCGACATACATTTTGGTGGAACAATATGAAGAGAGAGATTGCGAAGTTTATCTCGAGGTGTTTAACTTGTCAACGTGTAAAGGCAGAGCATCAAGTGCCTAAGGGTCCATTGCAACCACTTGAGATTCCAAAATGGAAGTGGGAACACATTACCATGGATTTTGTTACGGGTCTTCCCACGGTTTCTCAAGCCATAAATGCTATTTGGGTTATTGTTGATAGATTAACCAAGTCTGCTCATTTCTTGCCGATACGGGAGACTTATTCCCTTGAACGTCTTACTCGTATGTACGTAAATGAGATTGTGAGATTGCATGGCATGCCAGTATCCATAGTTTCGGATCGTGACCTAAGATTCACTTCAAGATTTTGGGTTAGCCTGCAAAAAGCTATGGGCACGGATTTACGATTCAGTTCGGCATACCATCCTCAAACAGACGGAAAATCAGAGAGAACTATTCAAACTCTTGAAGATCTATTAAGACTATGTGTCCTAGACTTCAAAGGGAGTTGGGATAAGTATTTACCATTGGTGGAATTCTCCTACAACAACAGTTATTAGGCAAGTATAGGTGTGACCCCATTTGAAGCATTGTATGGACGAAAGTGTCGCTCTCCAATATGTTGGGATGAGGTGGGTGAAGCAACATTGTTGGGACCCGATTTGGTACGTATGACTACGGAAAAGATCCAAATGATTCGATAACGTATACAAATGGCACGTGATGGACAAAAGAGTTATGCGGGTCTTCATCGAAAGGACGTGGAATTTAGTATTAGGGATCATGTATTGTTGCGAGTTGCTCCATGGAAGGGAGTTACAAGATTTGGGAAGAGAGGAAAGCTCAATCCACGATTTATTGGTCCATTTCAGATTCTTGACCGAGTAGGAAATGTAGCCTATAGACTCGCGTTACCTCCAAGTATGTCTCGTGTTCATAATGTTTTTCACATATCCGTGCTTCGTAAATATGTGAAAGACCCGAACCACGTTATTGAGTTAGAACCAGACGAGATAGCCGAAGACTTAACGTATGAAGAGGTACATGTCAAGATCTTGGATAGGAAGGAACATGTCATACGCACAAAGGTCATACCACAAGTTAAAGTTTTGTGGAGGAACCATGCTATTGAAAAAAATGACCTGGGAGTTGGAAACGGAAATAAAAGCGAGGTATCCTCACCTTTTCGAAACACCAGGTACGTACGTCAATTTCGAGGACGAAATTTCATAAGTAGGGGAGATTGTAAGACCCCAACTTATTATTAAATGAAATCGAATTTCCTCTATTTATTATTTTAAAATAGTAAGGGTTAATTTGATTAATGTGGTTAGTTATGGGTAAAATGTGCAAATATTTCAAATAAGCAAGTGGTTATAAAATATTTATTGTTGTCGAGGAATATTCGTTTGGTAGTGGAATATTCTTATTGTCGGGGAATATTCGTACGATGACACAGCCTTGTGTGGGCCCCATAATGGAAAGCGATTGGATGAAGAAAACGACAAGTATAAGTTGTTTATAAATAACAAATAGTAGTTATTACTGCTATCTTTCGTTGGAATACCCGGTGGTTAAAACACAGTAGCACATGGTATTGTACCAATTATTGATTCTTACATAAGAAGGCACTACTCAATAATTGTTACAATAATTACTGTTCAATATTTTATTTTATTAAATTTTCTGCTTTGGTGTTCTAAGCATTTTCCTATAAATAGGGTGCTTAGGTTAGAATTGAAAATTACACCAGAAACTAAAGTTTTCTTTCTCTATATTATCGAGCGTATTCTTGTGAGTATTTTGATACTTTGAGTATTGTTATACGGTGCAAGTTCCTTCAGTATTATATCTGATATTCCAGCCAGAAGTACTATTCTTTTTTAGGTAAGGGATATTATTTTTTTTAAAATGATATTATTTCTTTCAATATCATTATGCCAGAATATTGATAGTATTTTTCTTATGAAATTCTTGTGTTTTAGTGTCGGGGTTATTCACGTACACGGCACTATTCACGTATACGACACTATTCACGAATACGATATTATTCACAAAAAAATTAAATTTTTATTTTTTGTCCAAAATATCTATTATGGATACTAGCTTTGATTGTATCCATGTTTTGATCATTCTTGAATTTTACTCCACTATAATTATTTATGAAGTATTTTTGAACTCGGATTGTTTAAAGTACGAATCCTTAATATTTATTCTTTTGTTTCATTGGATTCGTTTTCTTTAAATTATTTTTCATCATCCTCAGTCCTAAATGATGATATTACTGAATATCTTTGGCCTGTAGTGCAAAGATGGTTGATTTTCTGATGAATATCTTTGGCCTGTAGTGAAAAGATGAATATTTGATTTAAGATGAATATTGATTGATGTTACAGGGATAACATGTTTGTGGGCCCATTTCTTGACTGAAATTTGATTATAGCCTGTAAAATCGCCCGTTTATGGATTTCGGTCAATTTTTGTTTGGAATTTATAAAAACTTTCTTCTGCAAAGTTGTAGATAATTAAATTTCCTATAGAATGGACATAAGATTCAAATTTTTCCGATAAAAGGGCTATTTATTGTGAATTATTGAAGTTCTGGTATATTGGGTCTGAATTGATTTTTGGAGTTTTAAATAATTTTGTTAACAAAAACGTTTTTTGTGATTTTGGTGGGTTGGTGGCTGATGTCTAGACCAAAAAAGTGGGCTAAGGAAAATTTATATAAATATATTAATATTTTATTAAATTTTCTGCTTTGGTGTTCTAAGCATTTTCCTATAAATAGGGTGTTTAGGTTAGCATTAAAAATCACACCAGAAACTAAAATTTTCTCTCTCTTTCTCTCTCTATATTATCGAACGTATTCTTGTGAGTATTTTAATACTTTGAGTGTTGCTATACAATGCAAATTCCTTCAGCACTATATCCAGTAGTCCAGCCAGAAGTACTATTCTTTCGAGGTAAGGGATGTTATTTTCTTCTTAAATGATATTATTTTCTTCAATATCATTATCCAAAAATATTGGTTTGAACTTTTAATCAAATTTGGAACTTTTGTGTCGGGGTTACTATTTACGTATACGGCACTATTCACGTATACGACATTATTCATGAATACGGCACTATTCATCGAAAAATAAAATTTTTCCTTTTCGTCCAAAATATCTATTATGGATATTAGCTTTGATTGTATCCATGTTTTGATTATTCTTGAATTTTACTCCACTATGATTATTTATGAGGTATTTTTGGACATGGATAAACCGAAATACGAATCCTTAATATTTATTCTTTTGTTTCACTGGATTCGTTTTCTTTAAAATATTTTTCATCATCCTCAGTCCTAAATGATGATATTATTGAATATCTTTGGCCTGTAGTGCAAAGATTAATGTGATTTTATGATAAATATCTTTGGCTGTAATGCAAAGATGTACAGGTGTTGAGATGAGTATGACCAACTGATTAATATCTTTGGCCTGTAGTGCAAAGATGAGTATTTGATTCCAGATGTATATTGATTGATGTTACAGGGATAAAATATTGATGATGGACTTTTAAATTCATAGATAATAGTAGATTTCATTCTCTACATAACTCATCTATGAATTATTATTTCCGCTGCAAATATTGATCTGAAACTTGTTGTCTATTGTATTTTATCATATTTTTCCTTGTTGAAGACTAACGATAATTTGTTCTATATTATCTTAGTCATAATATTCTTTATTGGGCTAGTTGAGCTCACCCTTTTCCTTTTTGTTCCATTTTTCTTCTCAGGAGGCGAGAATGTAGCGAGTACTAATCGGGGTATGGAATGACGGTTCTAGAAGTTGTTTTAGTAGTCCTCACTATTTTTGTAAAATAATGTATCAATAATTGTGATGGGGACTTATTTGGGTGTGAATATTGTCTAGATGACAATATTTGTTTTTAAACTCACAGTTTATGTGTTGTATTAATAAAGTTATAGTTGTTTCTGTACCACGTATTTTGACGACTCAGAATGGGTGTTGTATACCTATTTTGGGGGCATCACAAATATATAAAGAAAATTAAATCGTATTCATAAAAAGTTGGGGTCTTACACCTGTAACACCAATCAACAGTTCTTTTTTGCACCTAGTACAAAGAGAATTTTCACCACATGTATTTACCTGTAATACCAAAAATCATGGTTATACTAATTCACAGTTTTTGTTTATAATCATGCCAATCAACAACTTTTGGTCATAATTATGTTGATCAATTCATCTTTACACTATATGCCAAAGATATTCTATTGTAATATCAATGATCATGATCATACCAATCTACAGCTTTTGATCATAATCATGCTTATCAATTCATCTTTGCACTACGATATTCAATTGTAACACCAATGGTCATGATCATACTAATCTACAGCTTTTCGTCATAATCATGTTGGTCAACAGTTCTTCTTTGTACTCAAGCCAAAGAGAAATTTCACCACAATGATTATGACAACTGTATAATAGATTAATAAATATAAACATTAGAGATTTGCAATTTAATTTTACCAGAATCCAATAATGACCAAACTGCCAACACGATAACCAAATTATGGAGTTAAATTCAAGAATGATATCCAAGATTAATATTTCAAAGATAACGATTAAAATTTAATAAGAAGATTCAGGTAATAACAAGGTCAAGTGAAATGATATTAGATGAAGCGCAAACTATTAAGGATATTCTAATCCTTTAAGAAATTTTCACAATTTAGTGGTAAGTGAAACAAATAATAATTTCTTACCATAATATGGAGTATAAAAGAAAATGATATCCCTTATGAGTATGAAAGAGTGATATCCCCTTAACTCGATATTGTGAACCAAAATTTATAGTCAAACCAATCCTTCATTGTTCGTCTTTGTAGCAGTAAATAATATATCTTTCGGGTCTTTTAGAGTTTTCAAAATCTCTTTATGTTTTCAAAAAAATGTAGTTCTCAAAACGATATACGAAATAGACTCAAGAATCACTCCATTCGAAGTTAATATGACTGAGTTGTGAACTTTTTAAATTTGGGTTGAAACTAGTGAAGAAAATTAGGACAAGTTAAGGTTTTTAGCATTTTAAGATATGAAAATGACATCAGATGACTTTTCTTCCTTCTTCAACATTGTAGAGGACGAAAATCTAATGAAATTAGGCATTGGAATCACTCAATTCCGAGAAAGGATGAATTTACTATGATTTTTCTAAGGAGTTGATGTATATAAGGAAATTCCATTCTGGAATTCAAAGAAGAATGCAACACAGACTTAGCTTGTAATGGCTTGAAATAAAAATTTAGTACTCTAGCTGATATTTATTAATACTTGAGCTAGGTAGCCTAGCATACTTAGAGAGAAACTTACACTAAGAAGTTTTTAGAGATAGGAAGGAAATATAAGTAAGGAAGTTATGAATTTTCTTATGTTAAGCCTTCCTATTTATAGTCAAAATATCCCACATTTTACAAATATATTATTCATCCATTATCATTATCTTTAAACTTAATGATTACCCATTTTTATCCATTATCTTTACTTTAAAAATAATGATTACTCGTTTTCATCCATTAACATTACTTTAAACATAATGATTTCTAAATTTCATCCATTATCTTTATTTATTCAAAAATAATAATTCATTATCAATACTTATTCAAAAAGACTAATCCATTATAAAAAAGATTATTTCATTATTCACAGTTTTTCAATATATTACACATCCATTATATATTATTCGCCAATTATTCATATCTTTTCAATATTTTAACCATCCACTATCTTTACCTTTAATTTCTAACATTCATAAAAAATATCTTTAATCTACTACATATTAATTACCTCACATATTAATTATTCACATTCAAAGATTTTATTTTAATATTTATTATTCGCAATTATTATTATATTATCCATCTTCTTCATTATTGACTTAATGCATTACTATCACAGATATTAATGTTCTTCAAATAATGAGTATGTCTAACAGTTTAATACCAACGACTTTAATTTATGCAAATTTCCATTACTACCCTTGCTACGATGATTACAATTATTGGTTCAATAATATGAAAATTTTTGACAATTATTTAGACATCTCCAAATCCATGTATTTACTACAATGGACTGATAACACTAAGTATAAATATTATAGACTCATAATATTGTCAACCAAATCGTTCCCTTGAAAGAAGGGGCCTTCCGTATAAACGACGCACAATTAAATAACTCATTTCATTTACAGAACTTTCTAGACATTGTCAATCATGTTTATTGTCCTAATAATATCGTATCAAATAATATGAGTTACCATGTCATGTCAATTATTGATATAATAATATGAAATATTGTGCATTTGTCACTGTGGTAATTAATTATTGAGTTCAATAATAGGAAATATTATGCAGTTGTTAGTTTAATAATTATTGAATCAATAATATGAAGTATTGTGCAATACTGTATTATACTGTGGAATGTCGTGTGTCACTGTAAAATAACGCGTGCTACTATACTTTTATCATTAGATATTTAAATAGGTAAAAGTCATAGTACCGATGACATTTTTTTATTAAAAAGTTATCGTTTTCTATATCTGACAATTACGTCATTGTAGGGACTACCAATGATTGATTGTTTCGGCGCCGTTGTACTTTACCGAATATTCCCCGACATACTTTTTTATAATTGCACATATCACCCTTAACTTATCATTTTATCAATTTAACACCTTACTGTTAAGATTTTACATCAGAAAAATTAGAAAAGACGAGTAACGCAAACCCCATTTATAAAACTCATTCATTAAAGCATCCTCATAAAATAAATCCAACCACACATTGATCAATAATCCATAATCAATCTCATTTATTATCATACATATCAACATATGTATAAATAATATTCATCTCATGAAATTAAAACCATTACATATATGTATTGATATCATTTAATGGGTAATTTAGAGTTGCATGAAATCCAATTTCAAGTTTAAAATAACTCTATATTTTAATTATAAAACCATGTAAAATAACTCTTTGTTTTAATTTTTGAAAAAATTGCATAAAATATCAAAATCACGCATTCTGCCAGTAGCGCGACATCGCCATTATTAACAAAAAACACGGCGCGACCGTGTCATGTCGGCAGAACTGTTTCTGCGTTTCTTTTGCAGTTGCGAATTTAATCTGATTTTCATCCAAAACTCAATTTTCTGCTATTATTTTCAAAACACATCATTTTATACAACATATTATGCCCAATAAATTATTCTAAACACATACCCATGCATATACAGAATCAAAACAATTAATAATTTGCATAAATTTTGGCTCTGATGCAACTATTGGTTTATTATATCTAAGGTTCTTATAACCGGACCGTTCATCGAACCAGAAAAGGTACCGGGTGGATAAATCATTGGTCCAACCAGTGGTCGAACCGTTATTGACCCAGTGACGTCATTAATATATAAAAAAAATATTACTAGTAATTAATAAAAAAAATTTAAAAATCTCGTTTTTCATGAACTAAAACATAATAAAGATGAGTTACAATATTAATACAAGTGGTTATTAATATTAAAATTTTTAAGTAAAAAAATAAAAATCGGTCAATCAATTGATTAACCGGTTTCTGGATTGGACCGGTGGTCAACAAGTCAATCCTATTTTGACCAAAATTCCACATCGGGCCAAACCGAACGAGGCTTAGATTTTTATCGGTCCGACCGCTTGCCGGTTGGTCCAGATTTTAAAATATTGGTTATATCCATGAACATACAATCAAATTGCATATAAATAATTGAGCATGGTAAAATCAGAATTTAAAATTTTATAAACATTAACCAAGATCATTCTTTATAAGCAATTATTAATTAATTAAAGGAGATAGAGAATTATATCCTTGTAGAATAAAGCTTCTTCAAGAACAAGTTCAACTCCAATTCCTTCGCGTTCTCCTTATATACCACCAATTAGATTCATTTGATCAACGTTAGTCACTCAAGTGTTTGGCCTCTAGAGGTGATCCACCAAGGAATAATAAGGATTTAAGAAGTGGTTAGTGGCAAACCCTAGTTTTCTCTCCCTAGAGAATTTATGAGTACTTTTCCAAATCTAATGGAAGTGTGTATATATTATAATTCATGATAAGACTTCTCTTATTTATAAATATAGGCAACGCTCCTAAACTATTTAGGAGTAGGATTTTTAATTAAGCTCCTAATCTAATTAAGAACTTATACGAGAGTACTCTTATTAATTAATTAGTAAACCATTTAGAAACTAAATAATAATAATGGTAATAATAATATTAAGACTCCTATTATTAATTTATATTTAGTATTTCCACAATACTAAATAATAAATATTAAACTATTTAATTTATTTTATCATCATAGTATAAATTAAATATACTTAACTTATTATTACGATTATGTCATTCACTTTTTAAATAAATATTTGTTTTTGCGGTGTAACCCTTTAAGTTCTCCATATTAAACCGGTTGTAGAATAAATCAATTAGAACAATTTTAATCTTATTAAATAAATAAATTAAATCATTTAATTTATTTAATTAAATAATATTTATTCCATAATAAAGGTAAGCCCCCTTAGCGATCAATGACTTTCTAAATAATATAGATTTCAACATTTAATCATAAAAGAACCTTTCAGTGAATAGTTACTGTACAATTAATCCTTCCACTATATAATGTCCCAATCAAATATAAGACATGAAATTATTGTCAAGTCTAATTTTATTTGATTATATCCATTTCAATTTTCAAATGCACAACTCTAAATAATGCAAATTATAAACTCCTTTCTAATTTCACTCTGCCTTGGTCAAGGACTACTGGGTTGTCATTTATCGAATCACGTAGGACATTCTCATCTTTTACTAGAAGTGGTAAATTTTTTGTTGACCATTCACCAATATTCATTTATAACTTATTATACCCAAGCATACCCTTTGATCTAGCCTAAAGATCTTAAGGGACATGCTAAAGCGTAACCCATCATACACAAGATATTATGATGATTTCAAGTCCAAAGATCACTTGTACTACTATCAGATTATGAATTTCTATTGACAGACAAGTAAAACTCTATTAGGTATTCCTTTAGCGAGTCACGTTCAGTGAACTTATTCTTTAATAAGCACCTAAATACTTACTTTAGTGTCTCTACACAAGTGATTATGAGATCAATCATCCTTTTCATAAGAGCAAGCATAATATGTACTAATCTATCCAGATTCTCTAATCTTTTTCTTAGCAATCCAACGATTTGGAACGATTTTAGTTTTGGGATATCTAGAATTTAAATCTTATTAGCATGATCATCATCATGATTCTGAAAGCATTACTCAAAATTATGAATTTATCATAATTAATTCAACAATACAATGTGGATAAAGAAAATGCCTTTAAATAAATTAATTATTTTATTAATAAACGAATAAGATTATAAAGTATATGCTACATCACATCAAATGTGATTGGCTTGTGTGCATACTACTTTTAACATGGGCTAAAACGTCAACATCAAGGATCTCAAAAGATCTGAAGCATTGAATGCCTCAATGGAAAATCTCCAACGATAAAATCTATAAAAGACTATATAAGAGCACCAAGATTAAAAATTAAGAGGTGGATGGACACTGAAAATCGTTGAGTGTAAGATCAAAAAGGAAAGTGCAAGAACACACTTTACGATCCACCAAGAACACACAAAGCTGAATAAATGAAGATGTAGAGCAGATTAACTCTATAACATGAGATGTGTTCTGAGCTGCTAAGTACAAGAGAAAGAAGACCATCAACGTCATCTTGACATCAATTATGTGACGCCCCCAAATCCGTGTAACATCGATTACAGGACATGGTGCTCACGATACAACATACATCATCATCTATCTAAGTAACTCTAATAATAATAATAATAATAATATTACCTATTACATACTTATTCAAAATAAAGTCCCAAGTCTTTACAACCTTTAATAAACTGAAACTTAAACTTAGCGTTTATCGCTACATTACATCATATGCAGAAATATACTTATTACATAAATAACTCTAATCATTTCATCTTAGACTTTCCTTTGTCCTTGCCCGAGCCCTCAGCTTTATCAGCCTTAACTGAAAGGTTTAAGCAAGAATGAGCACAAATTGCCCAACAAGTATATAAAGTAGTTTGAGAACATGCATTAGAAATAAAAGCATTAGTATGAATATTTCTCAACAATTGAAATAAATATCAAGAGATAAACTGGAATATCAAGATAAGAGTTTTGGAATTCTCAATAGCATACTAAGGGGTGTTAGATACCCTGAACATTACTTTGTTTCATCAAAAACCATCAGACGATTTAACAATCAAATAGATTATAAACA
This sequence comes from Panax ginseng, assembly GCA_020205605.1. NCBI lineage: Eukaryota > Viridiplantae > Streptophyta > Magnoliopsida > Apiales > Araliaceae > Panax > Panax ginseng. Next base: position 81,796,723 of record CM035139.1, on the reverse strand, counting down.
GTCTCTACAAGTACTTTAGGTGATCAGCCTATCGTACCCTACATTGTGCACAAGTATAAAGTTTAAACGCATAAGCGTAAATGGGAATATATGTCCGACATCAGTTACCCCATTATCCGAGTTGTTCATCTTAGTTTAATGCGAGACCGCACCAAAGCAATTTGGATTGGTAGACTTAAATAGCTATAATAAATTTGAAATAGTTCAAATAATACAACATTTCGCATTTGTAATATCTAACCGAAACAAATGGCCAGATCGCATTCTTGAAAGTAGTTCATAAATAAGTAAGAACTTTAAGGCATAAACAACTGAATTAATAATTGAATAATTATCAGTAGAACTTGCACTATATATAAGTTTGTACAAGTTATAACTTGCAATATAAGAGACTTGTACACAATGATAAATTATACAAGTTAAGGGAACTTACATTCACTGCAATAAAGTGAATAAAGTTAGGAAACTTGCCTGATACGTCTTCTACAATTACTGCTATCTACTAGCCCTTCACGTGACCTATTCACATGTGTCACGTTAAGCAATTTGGTTCTCGAACACCACTTTGAAGTGTAATGGTTCCCTTTTATTTTAATAAGACGATTAAACTCACACGTATTCAAATACAATTCAATTACATAACATGTTGCTACGTATAGGCCACATGGTTAAATAAAAGAATCTGGGAAACATAAATTTCTGATATTTTTTGGACCAAAACCTCCATAAAAAATCACATAAAATATGCTTAAGGTCTCAAGTCTGGAAAACCTCATTTTCCATAATTATGACATCACATATTTAATTAAACTCATTTATCCATATAACATCATTTATATGAAAAATACCAAATCAGTCTCAAAAATATTTCTTTTCTGGGATTTTGTAGAATATAGTCACACATTGAACATATATTTTTTCCAGAATTTTTAAAATCCATCTACTATTTTTAAATAGTCCATAATAGTCAAATATTCTCAGATTTTTCATAAATCGAGATTAGCTCCAAAATTCTGACATTTTCAGGGTTAACTCTTGTTATATACATGTACTTCCAGTAAAAATTTCGTAATTTTTGGACTTATACACAGAGAGTTATTCGAGTATCTTTTCAAATAGTGTCATTAGCCGTAAAATCCATAACTCTAAAATCGTATGGCCAAAACTTCTCAAATTTTTACAGGACCTTCATATCTTCTTATATTAATACTCCAAATTTTTCCAGAATTTTTAAAGTACAAATCAGTGGATGAAAATACCCCCGAGATAAACTGATCCAAACAGTCCCAAGAAACACATCAAAATTTTGTTTCTTGCAGTCACTTTTGCAATTTTATTCCCACTAATCTACAAATGATATGACCATTATACTTGGACACAATAAACTTCATACAACAAGGTATTTAACAAAAATATAACATTCATAAAACTAGCATGCTAAGACCACAAACCAATTGCATAGAAGAACGTGCCAGCACTGGTTCTATACTTGGAAAAAATCTAAAAATTCCAGATTTTCTGCAGATTTTGTTATGAACATGCTTACTTACGATTTTCATAACTTGCTCATTATAACTCCGATTCTAACGAAATTTGGGCCAGATTAGACTTCATACTACATACTATTTTACAAAATTATTACATACTCTAATCGAGTCATATAAACCACGAATCCAAGGCTCCGAAAAAATCGAAAATCACAGATTACACTTTTTAACCAACTTTGACAAAAATCATGATTTTGATTCTAGCATGCATGGATTCGATTCCTACTGTCTAGATCCCATCTACTAACATATATGAACATATTACAACAAACAAACTCACTAAATTACTATGATTTGAATAAATTAGCAACTAAGAGGCATTTTCTAGTTATTTCCCTTGAAAACGTATAAAGGTTCATGAGATGCTTACTTGATGTGAATTTCTTCTTGTTTAGCTTCTGAAAATCCTCCTCACTTGCTTGTTTAGACTCCCCAAAACTCTAGAATACTACCACACTATCTATCACTCTCAATTTCTCTCCATGTTTACTCACTTGGTGGAATTTTCTTAAAAGAAAAGGATGTTTGAGTGATGTGTATATATGTATAGCTTGATAGAGTCTTTTGATTCCCATAACCAACGATTCTAATTATTAGTTACTCACAATACTTAATAATACAATAATTTAGTTAATTAATAGGAAGAATGTGGGAGTTAGAGAAAATGAAAGGATTTTGGTTTTAAGGAATAAAATAAAGTACTCTCACCTTAGCTATTATGTAATATACGTATACTCCCTCCCTTGCCCCAATTCGTGAGTCACAAGTGCTCCACCAGCTGCTGACTTATTTAAATAAAACATTATAATAATCAATTAATCAATTAATAAATTACTTTGACCATTTTGCCCTTCGGAGCCGAACGTTGCGAAACTTATATCGATTCTTACTAAAGTCAACGTTTCGGACGTCATGGGACTATCCGTTTAGTCAAATTCACCTCTGAAATTCGTAGTTGACTTTTTCGAGTCAACTGGTTGACTTTGACCAAAAAGTCAACCATGACATTTTTTCGTGATTACAGTCTATCCTGACTAATTTCGACGTTCCAAACTCGAATAAGCAGTCTGCGTCTCTAAATTCTGCTCCGAACTCCAGCTCATGATTTAATACCATCCCACGTAATAAATAGAATAATTCCCTACTTAATCAATTTAAATAGTTAAATAAACTAAACCAACAATTTAAATACATCTCATCACATATCTTGAAATAACACATATATGTACAACACATATACATCTAATAAATGAAATCACTCAAAAGTTTCATATAATTCATTTATTGATAATTCTTAAATTACCTAGAAAATCTCAGATATTACAAATTATGAGAATCTTCTAAGTACCAAAAAGAAGGAGCTCTATTGCCATCTTAGTAGCTCATAAACAATGATCATGTATAGTTGCTGAACAGCAGAGAAAGTCAAGCATCAATGTCGAAGATCAGTAACATCTAGAAGATGATCTTGTTCAAGTTGTTGAGTACCTTAAGATGAAGGAGCCTAAATGTCAACTTAGTAGCACCTCTAACAAACATCAACAAACCAAATTGGGGTTAGAGGGTCCTTGTCTTAGTGACCGAATTAGGGCTAGAGGGTCCTGCTCTTAATGACCGAATTGGGGTTAGAGGATCCTTGTCTTAGTGACTAAAATTTTAAGTCTGCTGGACTTGAAGAGATCTTAATATCCTCGTTTTAGTTAAATTTCTAAGTTTGCTGGACTTGAAGAGGTCTTAGTGTCCTTGTCTTAGTGACTAAAATATCTAAGTATGTTGAGCTTGAAGAGGGCAAAGTGTCCTGGTCTAAGTGACCAAATTCTTAGTGGATTTTCTACTCATTGAGTAGAAGAGTGGAGTAAAAGTTATTCAGTTTCCGAACCACTTAAAATCTCTTGTGTCATTTACCTTCAGTCATTTACATTATGTTACAAATCTGATATGCTTATTATATATTATAAAGGGTAAACTTCCACATAAGCTATATTAAGAATTGAAATTTCTTATAAATCTTTAAGGGGAGTTTTCAATCTCATATTCCGTTGTGCATAACCAATCTTGATTATCTAATCACTTGGTAATAATTCTTTAATGAATTGAAAAGTAATATAAATATATTCAATCTTCTTCTAGATCTTTATTGTGCCTCTGAAAAATAACAGGTGGGTTCACAAAGGCAAAAATGTGAGAAATAATTAACTAAGAAAAATCCAGGGAAAGTGTTTATGTTTTAATAATTTAATACCATTTTTTATTTTGTGAAAAATAAATAGTTAATGATAGTTGTAAGAAAGATGATATCTAATAATTAGTTATAGATAATTTTTGTTCCTTCCGTTTTGTTTAAAAATTTAGGTGCTAATAATAGTGATAAGTAATATTTTTCATAATTATTACTTGGTTCTTTTTTCGAATAAAAAAGAACTTGTTGAATAAATGTTTCATTTTTAACTTATTTTTAGTTTTTGTTGTTAAATTATTATAACATAATATTACATTTATGACTATTTAATTTTTATAAAATGATTTAAACTAATTATAAAATGAGTATTATTTTAACACATCATCAATCACATCTTAGGTGTTAAAGTCACACCATCAATTTATGACGTGACAACTTCAATTGAACTAAAGTATAAAAAAATTAATACTTTAATCAATTGATTGAAAATTTTTGAAAAATTGATCACTAAAGTGGAAAAAATGTCAATAATTTAGGATAATAATTTATATTTAAGTCTAATTTTTAATTACACGTGGATATTGATTAGTTTAGTCTACGGGGTCACATTATCAATTTATGATCTGACTGGTTTAATTGAGCAAAAGTGAAAAAAATTAATAGTTTAATGACCTGATTGAAAGAATTAAAAAATTGATCGCCGAAATGTAAAAAGATTAATAGTTTATAGCAGTTATTTATATTTAAGCCTTTTATTATTAACAAAAAATTGGGGTAAAATGGTCTTTACACTTGCTTCATTAACACTAAACTAGATCTTGATGGGGCATACTAAAGTATAAAATTTTGAGTAAAGAAATTCTATCTTTTCATTTTTGCAATTGAAGGACGGAAATAGAAATACTCTACAAGTTCAGGGATAAATTAACCATGGAATAGTTTGAATATTAGTAGAACGTACAGCCCAAACCATAACACAGAAATGATGACCTCAGCCACAAGCAGAGGTTACAGCAATGTCTGCTACAGCCACCACCACCACCACGACGGCGGCCGCCGCCAACAAATTGGTCCATCAACAACAAACCCAGTTCGGATTATCAATTTCGGGTCACCCCTTCAACGGCTAGTTTTATCCCGCAGCTACACCAGTCTAAAGTTACCATACGATAATACTAGCATCATAGCTTGTTATGGGGACAGAAATTCACCCGCAATTGAATCTCCTGCGAAGGCTCTAAGGCGGATTCTTGATTCTCCCGGAGTTCACCAGGGTCCAGCTTGCTTTGATGCTCTCAGTGCAAAGCTTGTGGAGCGAGCTGGCTTTGAATTATGCTTTACAAGTGGTATAATCTAGTATTTGATTTCATTTCTTTGGTAATTTCTTTAATTTTTAATTGTATATTTTGGGTTTTCTTTTGGCTATTTGCTCAAGTGCAGTGATCTACTTGAATAAATATCTCTAGTTTTGGAAAATGTGATAAAATGTTGCAAAAAATTAGAATGATTTAACTCATTTTGAAGTTTCGTTTAGTTTATTATGCCTTCCAAATTTTGTTAAGTAAGACGGAAATTAATCATACGGTAAAGCTTTATAAGATTACTTTGATTTATGGCATAGTAATGTAGCTGAATGTCATAAATTAATTGATAGATGTTGATTTCCATTATAACTTTGATAATTAAAATGGACAGAAGCTTAGTGGAGAGATGCCAATCCCCTCTTTAAGGTGTAAATCTCATGTCTAAGGACTTTGCTTAAAAAACTTCAGTTTAACGTGTGCATTGATTCTGGGGTCTTTGGCGTATCTATTCGAGTTCATAACACAAGAAAGTTTTTCTATGGGTGATGAGATTTGGGTTTCTTTATAAGCCATCTTGGTAGCTTTATATTTTTAATGGGTTGGTGCTTGTGAGTTAGTAATGAGGGTTCCTGAGTATTCGCTAAAAAACTTACAACACTGTTTAAAGTCTATTATGAATTTTTCTCTTTTGAAAACTATTTTACCTTACCAAAATTGGGAGACTAATATAATAGCAATTAGTACTGTAGTAAAATTCAAATACTTGTTGACGGAATTGAGGTTGAATGGATATCTATCATTGTTTTAATGTGTTTCTTATTCGTTTACTGGGGGAGGGACCATTTTTTGTTTTCATCTTTGCCTTTTTGCAGATTAAGTGTTGACTTCAGAAAGGTCCTACGGAAATCCTTCACTTTTCATGATATGTTTGGAACACCAAAGGCAAACTCTATATTTTCTTACACCCTCCGGTAGATCTGGGTCTGATTATTCTTATGCTGTATTTGTTCGTGTTGGGAGTCTTGCCACACTCCCTTCTTATACGTTGTTGGGGTTAAACATATGAAGAATACCAATCTATCGACAAACACAACAGAGTTAACAAAGCATACTAGGAAGAACACAGAATTTGCATTGATAACTCTGCAGAGGTGAAGAAGAATAAGAGATCTCCATATAGTCGTTGTAATTTACATACCCCTCTTCAGATAGTAGTGTTAGGCTATGCATTGTCCAGAGTTTATCTCACCCTTCGTTCGGCATTTAGCCAACAACGTAACTAATGGTGGAAGCTAGGACAAAAGAAACCAAGCTCTGTTTATGAAATGAACTCCAAATGTCTAGTAAATATGTCCAAGTAAAAAGACAAACTTTGGATATGTTGATATCATGAGCCAACTGGCCGCCACTATGAGAAGGAAACCCAACAATTCTTATCCATGGGTTAAATAAAATAAGTACTTATTTCGTAATGGGAATTTTTTCTGTAGCTTTTGTTTTGTAAAGGAACTGCTATTTTGAGTACTCAGCTGGTTTTCTTATTATTTCTACATATTTATTTTGTTAAACATCCAAATACAATGCAGTTTGTTGACTTTTTCTTCATTATATCTCCCCCTCAGTTTTGTCTATTTCCCTATTAGCAGAAAAGTGAGATGATTACATGAATAAATGTATCTAGAAGTATCAAATAAATGACGTTTAGTTCTTTATTATCAATATTTTAAACATCTGATAAAGAATTAGATTCTATATGATATTACAACTAGAACCATTATATGCTCCTTTAAATCTGTAGTCGTTGAATTCTTTTTTATTTCTCTTTCATCTGGAAGGACTAACTTATTAGAGGCATTTCATGTTTTCATTAGGGTTTAGCATATCAGCTTCTCGGTTGGGTTTACCGGATACTGGATTTATTTCCTATGGAGAAATGGTAGATCAAGGGCTACAAATTACTCAGGCTGTGTCCATTCCTGTCATTGGTGATGGTGATAATGGATACGGTAATGCCATGAATGTCAAGAGAACTGTCAAAGGATATATTAAAGCTGGCTTTGCAGGAATCTTACTCGAAGATCAGGTTCATGTTATAAGAAGATTTTTTTATATACATAGTATTATTGACAAATTTCATTTTCTCTCTCTCCCCTGCCGTTTATACTTCTCTTGATATTAGTTCAGTTTGAAAAGTTTCAAATGCTGCGAATTATCAAGAATGTATGCATATCGGAGGCATGTACTAGGAGAATGGGAAAATATTTGACGAGAATCATTAAATTGGCTTGTAGCCATGAATGATGTTAAATATCATTATCTGCATCAGCAGTTCAGCATTCATGTCAGGTGCAGAAACAATTTCAGGAGTTGCATTTACATGTCTAGGTATTAACATTTGGCAATTTGTCAACAAGCCGGATAATCTACAGTGGAAAAAATAACGCCAATTGTAGGAGGATTCAATTGAGTTCCATTACCTTGCTATGTCTTAATCTTTACATGTATGACACCCAAAGATTTGATGGCAGCATAGTAGTAGATGGAGTTGTTCTCATTCCTATGCTTTACAATAATTGAAACTGTTAGAGTATATAACTCGTCCCATATTAAATACCTTGAGAAAATACTTGGGCCAACGGTTTTGAATTAGAGAGCTTGATGTCTTTATATATTATACTTTGGGTCCATTTTTTAAATCTAAATTCTAACATGGTATCAAAGCGGCTGGCTTTCCTTGGGCCTAATTAAATATTCTTCTTAGCCTTCATTCTTACCTACTTGTAGTCCATTTCTTAAGGGTTAAACTTACTCATTTCTTAACTAGTACCACTTATCAATTGTAGTCCATTTTTTAAGGATTAAAATTACCCATTTCTTAAGTAGTACCACTTATCAATTGGGCCAATAGTTGCCTGTGGTTTACTAGATTTCTTCTGGGCTTGCTTATATTGTGTGGGTCTTCATATTCATCAGGTCCACGTGCAACCCTCAATACACCGGGTTACTCGTGAGGGAAAGTGAGTATATATCTTGTCCCATATTGAATACCTTAAGAAAATATATTTAGTGTATAATGACTTGGGCCAACTCTTCTCATTACCAATTGGTTTCGAGTTAGAGAGCTTGATGTATTTATATACTAGACTTTGGGCCCATTTTATAAATCTAACAAAAATGATATTCAAATGAAAAGGATTATGATTCAGGAGTAGTGAGTGCGCCTAATGGCACCATTTTTAATACCCTTCATATCTTATTTTTGTATGATTAGCAACTTTATTAGATACTAGCAGTATGAATATTGTAATGCACACTGGCATGAGTACCGGAGGGAGCATAGATCTGACTTGGAGAAAATTTGAGTCTGTTTTTTCCCCTCTTCCCCATATAGGAGTTCTTGTCCTCCTTTTGTTCTATCATCTTCTTTAATAAAATTCTTCTCTTATCTTGTAAAAAGATTTTTTAAAGAAATCTCAAAAATTTCCCCAAATTTGGAACTCTTATTGCTTATATTGCTTTCTCTCAAAGGTGTCTCCCAAAGCTTGTGGTCATACACGTGGACGAAAAGTAGTTTCTAGTGCGGAAGCAGTGATGAGGATAAAAGCAGCTGTTGATGCTCGGAAAGAAAGTGGCTCTGACATTGTTATTGTAGCCCGAACAGATTCTCGTCAAGCAATCTCACTTGAGGAATCACTATGGAGGTCAAAGGCCTTTGCTGATGCTGGAGCTGATGTTCTCTTTACTGATGCACTTGCATCAAAAGAGGAGATGAAAACCTTTTGTGAAATTTCTCCTCTAGTTCCAAAAATGGTATGTGAATTTGGTTTTAGCTGTTGGGTATGAACATGGAATATAAGGTTGAAAAAAAAAGTGACTAATATCGTGCAAAGAAAACAATTTATCATATCCCTGATGTCAAAGATTACTTTTATGCATGTGTCTGGTTTTGTTGCTATTATAATCAACACTTGATCTGAAAATTGTTGCATGTTACACCAATTAATTGTGTAGAGAGTACGGAAAATGCCGCAAAACATATGCCGAAAAGTACCACAAGGGGTGGGAGAATTGGCAAAGACCTCGAGGAATAACCTCAAACTCGCTGGATGCAAGAACCGGACTACTGACCTTATTGTTCATAAGGGCACTTTATTACAATTTGGATTCCTAGTTACTAATGTGCTAAAGTAGTTGGCTTACTTCTTTTATTCTTCTTTTCCTTTTTGGACATGGGAATAGGAAAGCTTGGTCCATAGTATGGTTGGTGGAATGTGCAATCATGAGGTTCTTCATCAACATCTTAGTTATTCTCCCACTTGTTAGGGTACTTGATTGAGTTAAGGTTTTATCCTATAATTGCTTTTCGTAAATAGCATGAACACAATACATCCACCTCCCAAATTTAAGACAAATAGAACAAAATTCAATTATGCTCCTTAACATATGTAATTGTAGATATAAATATAGTTTCTCTACAAAACTTTCTTTAAGCTCTTGCCTCAACTGTAGACTCCTTGGAGTCCTGCTAGTTGTGTGTGTAATGTCTTTCCATCAGTCACATACCACACAAGAGTAATGGACATACTCAACAATCCGTTGCTCCAGCAATCTTCTATCCAATATATCCAAATCCCAGAAAAACATTCTTTTTCTGCCTCTTCTTTTCTATGGTTTTAGACTTGCACGGTACCTACACAAGAATCCACCTAGCGATTCCATAAGGGAAAGCAGGACTGCTCCAACAATCTTCTTCCAAATAGTGCAGAACACACAAAACAAAGAAGGTTGGATGATCTTAGGTTATTTCTCATGAATTATCCCTTCTTTCTGCACTTTATCTTACCTTTCCTTTTTATGATTAACCCAGGTAGTACCCTACCTTTTGGCCATAAAGTTGACTCATTGAGCTCTGAAAACCTTCCTGTGCATGGTATATGCACTATATTTTATAGCAATTGAAACTCCAAGGGTCCACCCATTGCCAATATGTAACTCTCTGACGTTCTTCTACCTTTTCCATCTATCAAATCTACAAGCCACTTGCACTGGACTGACTGACTTACCAACTTGACTTGCCTACCGACCGAGACAGGACTAAAGCTAGACATAGGCCCTAAAGCACTCTCTCAAAAACTACATTGTAGAACAAGATTCTCAGTTACCTAAGCTGTCCCACTTCCTGTCCTGTTTATAGATTCATTTATGCATTATTGATATGTCATATGTGCTTGCTGAAATTAAATCTTTGTGCCTACTATATTCAACAATGTGATCAATCTAATTGATATTATGGATTAGAAATATTTGTTTGATGAGAAGTAACATTGTCATTGTGTGTGTACATGTTTGTGTGTATGCTTGAGGCAGCATGGTTTAACATTTACTATAAAGTTCTCTCTCTCTCTCTCTCTCTCTCTCTCTCTCTCTCTCTCACACACACACACACACACACACACACACACACAGTTCGTTTGCAATAATTATTGATGAGATTTGACTATTAATACTTTTAATACCAATCTTATGTACGGTATTATATTATGAGCTCTTACTTTTACGATGCCATAATACCTCAAAAGGCCATTTCATGAGGGACTGTTAACACCACTTCCCCCTAATACTATTGTCCCTCATGAAATGGCCTTTTTGGGTCTTACATAGTCTTGGTTCATAATGTAAATTTAATACCACTAATGAGATAAAGGATATTTAAAATGCATAAATAATCCGATCCCATCAGTAACTATTGCAAACGAACATAAGCTTAGTGTTTCCTGGTATAAAATAAGTTAGTCTTTTAAACAGTGACACATTTGATGAATTACTGAAAAAGAAAACAAGAAAAAGGTGACGCATTGGATGAGCCACCTAATATAATTATAACTTTACTCATCATATAAATCAACTACCTTTATCTGTAGGCTTCTTTCTAGATAATCTGCACTTTCTCAGATTAAGTCTTTGTCTCGAACTTTAATCAATCTTATCTAAAGACCAGGATAATTTAACATCATTGGCGTTGATCAAATTTATGTTCCCATGGTAAATAATTTATACGAATCAAGTAAACTCTTTAATTTCTGTGCAGGCCAATATGCTTGAAGGAGGAGGGAAAACTCCTATACTCAATCCTATGGAACTTGAAGATGTTGGATTTAAGCTTGTAGCCTATCCTCTATCCTTGATGGGGGTTTCCATTCGTGCGATACAGGTCTTATATTTATCATTTTCCTTCAGTACAAGTGCATGCTAAAAGTTCCGTAAAAAATACGTATAGGACATCTGCTGAAATTATTTGACTTTAATTGTAGAAGTTGCATGCTTACTAATCAATTCATGTTTAAATTTTTTTATATTAGATAATTTGTTTAGCATATCCCCAAATCTTACATAATTTTACCATTTCTCGTGTATTCTTTGACTTCACCGAGTAGGTGTGTATCCAGCTCTCTGCAATATCAGTCTCAAGTTCAATCTTCTTTTAGGTGTCTTATTCTTCTTTTACAACTTATGAGTAACATTCCTCAGATATCTGCAGGATGCACTGGCAGCTATTAAAGGAGGTCGTATACCCCCTCCTGGAAGCATGCCATCTTTTGAAGAATTGCAAGAAATATTAGGTTTCAACTCGTATTACGAAGAGGAGAAGCGGTATGCTACTAGCGACAGTCAACTTTCTTCACAAAGAGGTGAATGAAATCTAAGCCATTTTGATTTAAACCAACTGCATCATCATTGAGAAAGTGGATTTAAGTGTGTAGAGAAATGGCAAAATGTGGTCTTTGTCCTATTATTTTTGGATGGCTTGTAGGTGAGTACTGTTAGCATTGTTTCAAAAGCTATGTTATATGGACTCTTCACTTTGCCCTTTTAAGTACCCGTGTCCAACACTCTACGCTTGGACAAGATTATGGGTATTGGACACTTCATTTTAGTGTTAAAAAATTGGCAAAATTGTGGAGTACCCTGTCGGACTCTTCAAAATACCATGTCCAACACTCCATTTGAGTCCATGTAACATAGTTCAAAAGTAAAACAAAGAAACCTGCATGTTATATAACTTTAGAATCTGCATGTTATATATGTGCGAAATACAGCTTTATTTATTTAAAGTTCCCAATTATAAGCCATTATTTCTTCAATCAGTGGCAGAATAGACATCCATTTTCCTTTCATAAAATTTTCATAGTGTGAGGTTAACTCTCAGCTAGCAGCCAAGACGACAACATACAACGGAGGGCTGAAGATGATACAGAGAAGAGAAGTGAGAGTTCACAAGATCCTGTGGTTGAAGTGTTAACTCCTGAAGTCTACAGTAACTACAATGCTAATAGTTCAAGGGATCCTTTTTCAGGGATCTGGTCTCGGAAGTTGAGGGTCAGAATTGTTGGACGAGATGGATTTGAAAAACTTGATGTCCGGATTCCAGTAAGTCATGTACCCTTTGATTATAAGTCATTGCACACGCCCTCGATATGTTTTCCTTATACTTCAATCCCAGTACTAAAAGACGTGACTTCAGGAGTGGATTGCATGTGTGGGTCATCCTAAAAGCGCTTTATTAATGTCTAAAAAAAACATTGTGTGCAAGATAGTAACAGTCAACCAGCTATAATTTATTTTTCTGACCAATCAACATGTGATGTCTATGTATAGTAATCAATTGCCGTGGTATGAATTGCTCCATAGACATTATCTGGTTTGTCTTGAAAGTTGTCATAATTACTTATTCCTCGTAGATATATCCTCTGCGTTGAGAATTTGTTTTCAAGCCTTTAACATAAAGAAAATTTCCAAGGTCTTGAAGCAAGAACATATTGTGATCTCACCTCAAGTTTTCTACCTACTTATGTGGCTGCTGGACTATGAATCTATGATTTTGGTGTATGTGCCGGCGATTGCATATTATTGTGCCTAAAAACACTCATTATTATGGTGTAATATAGCTGCTTGATTAGCCAGGGAAGATCTTATTCTCTATATAAAAGTTAAAATAATTTTCTTTATTGGAAAGTTTTAATTAGTGATACTTGGAACAGCTTCGTTTTTGTTCATGGAATCTATATGAGTGCTACATAGGTATTATGCGAGTACTACACAGGTAATATGCGGTACACTAGGGTAGTTTATATGAGTGCTTGTAGTTAAGAATTCTTTTAGATTCTGAATATAATAAACATAAGTTTTATGGTTAATTGTTAGTTAAATCAATAAATTGATTGCTTTAAAAGTAATGTAGTACAAATGTGATATTTGAGCAACCAATACTAAGTTGGAATATTGATATTTGTGCAATTATAGGTAAAACAATAAAGAAATTTTTGGGTACGCTAAATTTAAAGTATCGGTATGTACGAGTACCATGTTTTGTTTTGGTATGCAAGTACCAATACACGGTTCACTAGGTCAATAAGAGTATTTGGTAACTCTTACTCTGCTTTTAATCATCTCCTTACCCTCCTCCATCTGCAATGAACCCATTCATGTGTGCATGATCATCCCTTTCATGGTATTACCACAATGACATAGGTTAATTTATTTTTTTCCAACTATATTTTCTTGCATCCATATTTACATGATAGAATTTTATTTTTTTATTTTTTTATTTTTTTTGTAAAAAGATGACCAAATGTTTATTCCACAGGCCGGATTTTTGGATGGCATCCCGAATATAGTCCCAGGTACGATGTGCCTTAAAAGAATTGTTATTGAGCTCGTGCTTTAAATTGAATCAGTAGTATGCCTGAAAGAATGTATGATTCTTTTACGCAGCATTAGGAGGTGTAAACATCAAGGCACTATTGGACGATGCGGCTCTAGAAGTGGGAGGGAAGCTCTTGTTAGAATTTACTGACTCTGGGGGAGATAGGATTCAACTCTTCCTGGAGTAGATTTGCTGCACTTTTATTTTCAGAGGCTTCATAGAAAGGTGTGGTATTGATTATTGCCAAAAACATATCTTTAAGATGAATTCTAAATAACATTCTTTAGCGGCTTATATTGTGTACATCTTGGTGTGAAAGGGATTTATATTTCTCCAGAATCTCTTTCCCCTTTCACAGTTACTATTTCAAAACCATTTCCTATGTAACATAAAAACATATATGTACTACTTTGAGGTAGTGCTAACTGCTAACCTAGAATCTGAAAATGTTTGTTGACTGTCTCTGCATGTCTAAGAAGTAGATCCGGTAAAAGCGACTTAAACCCATGGACCAGCCCAACCCACCCATAAAAAATGGGCTTTTTGGCCCATGCCAAATCAGTCCAGTCCGGTCCTTGATAGCAATCCCGAACCTATTTATTTCACCAACTCTATCCACTATAACATTACTCAAAAGTTAAGGTATGATATTGCGAAAAACATCTCTTTAAAATAAATTTTTTAAATAAAAGTAAAGAAATGAGAATAATTTTTTTAAAAATTTATCTTTACTGATCCCATAAAATTATAAGCTGACGAGTATTTTTATATTTTTATACTAATGGATCGTAATAAATAACTTAGTTACCTTTTATTTTATGTACTTTTTTGTTATTCCAAAACAAAAAAAAAAAGACAAAAATAATAATATTAAATAAATAAAAATATAAAAAATAAGTACCATCCGAATTTCCCATGTTCTCTTCTAATAGTGAAAGTGTCATTCAGATAGTAATCCGCAGGTCAAATGGATGTTAACAGATTTTCTTTAAATGCATTATTTTTTAATACGACTCATTTTGAGGCTATGGACTATGGAGTAACAACATATGGTTAAGCGAATTGTTAGCATAGAGTTAACAGCACTATTGCTACGTTTGGATCGATGGAATAGGAGGGATAATAGAATGAATCATTCCATTGGAATTATAAAAATGTTGTTTAGTTTGTTTATTCCAACGGAATAATGTATTCTTAATGAAATAGGTGTTAACTTAAAATTATAATTTTTATTCCTGGAAGGGGGGTCAGGAATAACTTATTTCATCTATTATTTTTAAGTAATTGACAAATATACCCTTTAAAAATCACGGCAATTTTTCACTATTACTAGTAGTAAGAATTAAGAATTAAAGCTCATACATTAGGCAACATGCTATTAGGCAACACACATTACCGTTATATGCACACATTACTATTGCAATACCGTGAAAATCGTTATATGTTGACTGTTACTAGTATAGTTAAAAAAAAGAAGAAGAATATAATTATAAAAAAAATCTACCAAACATCAACCAAACATGTATATATATAGGAAGTGTTAAATTTGAACATTTGGGGGTATTTAGGTCACTTTCTAATTATTTATTTCATTCTTAGATGCATTTCTAACATCAACCAAACATGTATATGGAATATTAAAAAATTATTCCATTCCCTTCCTTATTCCATTCCCTCATCTATTTCATTCCTTACTTTATTCCATTCCTTCAATTCAAACGTAGCATATATGTATTGGTCAATTAATCACCTTATCAATTGACCATCTTATCATAAAGTTAATTTCATGATAACTGGATCATGATTAAGTGGGGTGATGTCCGTATTCTTGGTTAGGCGGTGAAAACAAGACAGAGATAGCATATATACATACGTACAACTAAACCCGGTCAAATCAAATCTACGAAAGAGGAGAAATGCACACAAAAGTTAAGTTTTTATTTCTTTTGTTACTGAATTTTTTAATTTACCAAAAAGAAAATAAATTGATGAAAAAATTGATCACTTTTCTTTCATTCAAAATAGATAGATTTGGACAAAAAAACTAAATAACACAAGACAATCTTTAATAATCTTTACTATACTATAAATTATAAACAAAATTAAATTCATATAATGGTAACTTAGTAACTTAAATGTAAAATTTTTCTTTCAATTTCTTTTATAAACTCAGTAAAAACATTAAAAAAAAACATATAAGTTTTATGTTCTTTTCTTTTTTACTATAAGCTTCTTCTTTTTTTGACCTTTTCCATCCTAAACTCAGAAACTTAGGTTTCCTTTTCAAGTTATTTCGACATATTTATTTGGTTAATTATTAATATGAGTGTATTCAATTTGATGTTTATTATATTATATTCAAAATTATGTTTAATTAACTAAATTATATAATTATATATAATGAATAAAGTAAATTATACGTCAAAATGTAAAATTAATGGGTCAATACACCAATCAGAGGTAATGAAAATTAGAAGATGTAATGAAAAACTTAAAAAATGATTTAATAACATTATGCTCCTAATAGGCAAATACATGTAATAACTGAATCAAACATAATAAATGTCACATCAATGCTATTATATTGATTTGAATTCTTAGTCATCTTATTGTAATTGTAATATACATGAAATGAAAGCAATGAAACTCAAAAAAAGAAAGAAAAAAGAATTATCCTGTTTACTGTCACACTTTCAACAATCAACAAGTCACAAAAGAATATTATATACGAATAGTAGGTTGAGAAGACAACCTGAGAATAGATCTCTCCCTGGTATACAACTTCACAACAGCTAGAAAACTCCATTAGAGCACCTAAGAAACTAATGTGACCCAGAAAATGACAAAAAAGGCAACAAAGAATACAAAAACCTTGCAAGTGAATGGATGAGTACATGCCACCAGTCGTAACCTAGAAAATTTCAAGTTCAGACCAAAAAATATTGCGCTGCAAACACTAAAGGCAGGACTACCTTTCTCCAATCTCGATTGAAGAGAGAAGTGTGACAGACGATCTCATTGGTAGCGACCATTATATGGTTGTTGACCATAATTGCCAGTGCCCATCATGGGATTATAACCTCCAGGCATATTGGATCCAGGAGGAAATCCTGTTGGCGGTGGTTGCTGCATCTGAACGCCTTGCCCCATGCCCATATTCATCCGCATCCCCATACCACCCATAGGCTGATTTACTCCATAACCACCTCCCATGCCCATTCCTGCACCAGGACCACCACCCATACCCATGCCCATGCCCATGCCCATGCCCATGCCCACACCAGGACCACCACCCATGCCCATGGCCATGCCCATGCCAGGACCACGACCCATGCCCATGCCCATGCCTCCACCAGGAGCACCACCCATGCCCATATGAAAACCAGAACCCATCATGGGGTTTGGTGCACCCCTGATAGCACCCGCACCAGCTCGGCCAATTCCAGAACCGGAACCGGAACCCATGGCTTTCCCCATGGTAATAGTCGATACAACAGGAGTTTGGTTAGGTTTTTCCATCCTCTTTTCTTTCCGATTAATGGCATCAAAATCTACTCCAATATCAGCCAATGGATTTGTTTTAGCTGCATATTGTGAGATTACCAAATGTTAGCTACATCATGAATAAAAAATGACACATAAGACGACCAGTAAAAATTCAAATTCTGTTCAACTCACATCCAGAAATATTCAGATTGACTAGCCCTCGGTTCAGGGTATCGGCCCAAACTGTGGATTTTGTCTCAAACTTGTCTTTCGCTGGTTGAGGAACTATAGCAAGAGAATTTATTGAAGCCGGGAGAGATGAAGTCCTATGATGAACACTCAATCCTGCTTGTTGAATTTGAGGAGCCATTTGTGAACCAGACTGTGGATTGAAGCTCATAGTGTTGTACTGTGCAGGTGGTCCAGTAGGAGTTTGAGTTGTAGGCTGACCAACTGGTGCTGTGGATCCTTGCTGTTGATTGAAACTACCATAAAAATTAGCGCCAGGCTGTGCAGGCTGACTGGGAGCAGGAAAACCTGCCTGTTGTGCA
Source organism: Panax ginseng (assembly GCA_020205605.1). Classification (NCBI taxonomy): domain Eukaryota; kingdom Viridiplantae; phylum Streptophyta; class Magnoliopsida; order Apiales; family Araliaceae; genus Panax; species Panax ginseng. Next base: position 81,778,952 of record CM035139.1, on the reverse strand, counting down.
GTGCCCATCTGAGACGGAAAACCATAAAGGGAAGTGTGTTGGCCACCTGGGTGTGGAAAACCTGCCTGTGGTGCATGTTGTCCAGTTTGTTCGGGATAGCCTGTCATGGATGAAGGTTGGCTCATTTGCCCTTGGAAACCAGCCTGTGGTGCCTGTTGTCCAGCTTGTTCGGGATAGCCTGTCATGGATGAAGGTTGGCCCATTTGCCCTTGGAAACCTGTCTGTGATGAAGGGTTCACAGTCTGAGCTGGGAACCCAGTAGGTGAAGATCCAGATGGCGGGAAAATATCTGCTAAAATATCATTGTCCACAAAGCCAAAGTTATCGACTGCCTCCGTGTTTGGAGAAGTTTGTTGGCGTGGATCAGAATGATTTGAGCTAGGATGGAAGGAAGACATGGAATCAACATTCTGCTGTTGAGATGGGAAACTGTCTGCAGAAGAAATAGCTCTGAAAGGGCCATCGCCAAAAGGATCTTCAAATGGCTGTGCATAAAGTGGACATATTTTGACGATATAAATTACAATCCTTCTAAAATCAAAATATATATAAGGGAGTGTGCATTGAAATAACATACACCACTGCCCGCAGAGTTTCACACAAAAATGATATTGTAATTACAATGCAACAGAATTTAGATCCCATCATAAAGGATAAAGATATTATCCTTCAAGCATATTTTAGTAGGATTTCAACGATGCAGTATTATAGTAGTTGGCATCATCGAAACAAACTATTTTAAGTAACCAAGTGCAGTGCACGGTGATTTAACTCACTCGGCTCTCCATTCATCGCTCTCTTTCCTTCCTCTATTTAGTTGGGCCCATTATCAAGTTATAAGTTTTTAGAAAAAATGAAGAACCCCCTCGCTTAATATATAAACATAGATAGCAAATATAGACCAAGGCAATCTTCAAAGTTCAAACAACTTGACTTGAGAACATCTCTAATTTAAATAGAAAATATTGCATTCATGAAATACTAACTTTTTATTGTGTGCATAGAAACCCTTGAAAATAATACCCTACTAAACCTTGGGGTTCGCTATGAGGTGAAAAATTACTGCTGACAGGGAATCTATAATAAAGAGTTTCAGGCCCTTTTTATAAGTAAATAAACCTATTAAAAGAGATAAAAGGGGGAAAACCCAAGTAGACTCGTAGTATACAAAAGCAAAGGGAAAAAAAGGCATGTATGATAAAGCTTTTCATAGGAATAGAAAAGCTCCGACTAATTGGCATATCAAGTTGAGAAAATTGGAATCTAAAAGTTGCCAATATTAATATAGCATAAAACCCACCTGATTAGAGGCTGTGGATTCCAAAGGGACTCCGTTTCCAGAACCGGAGTTTGTGAAGGCCCCAGATTCTGAGGTAGCTGTTGCCGTTGTTGTAGGCACAATAGCCAGTGAGTTCAAAGAATATGGGTCTGACAGGAAGTCCACTTCAGCACTATTTGAGGAAGTTGGAGCAGCTGTTAAAGTTCACACCAAAATCAAATGATTTTATATATTGCAAGTAAACATATCTGAATGAAAGACATAGGAGGGAGGGTAGAGAGAGAGAGAAGAAGAAGAGTAGTTATGATTAAAATTGTCCATGGTCAGCCATATTATCCTTATTAAAACCAAGAAACCAACTAATCTCATTGGGTCCAGAGTCTTCTAGTTTAAGCTAGGGGTCCTAAGTTGTTGTATTATCATTATTACATTGGCTGCCAACATTATAGTGGTATATGCAAATTATCAAGCAACCAATGTAATAATTACGCAAGAATTTGGGACCTAGCATTACTCTCCAGCTAAAGCCCAATCCTGAACCTAGAGATACAAATTCATATCTATGAACCCTAAGTTAACTACACAACAACTTACCAGGCAAGGTAAAATTACATCCATTTTCTTTGCCCATAATTCCAGCTGAATGAAAGTTATAACACAAGTGTACAAAAATAATAGTAGTGATAATAATGAATAGATCTTTGTATTAAATTGCATTTTTTTCTGTTCAAAAATACACAGAGGAAAACTACAACACTCCTCTGGATTATTTAAGTTTATTAAAAGGGGAGCTTCAGACAAAAACCTAGGGCTGGTGGGCTCTGAAGCAAATAGACAAGGTGCTGGTTCCAAAGTATACATAAAAGACTCCCCAAAATAAGGTTATATTCATCTTAGTCATCCATTCGCAACCAAAACAATACAAAACAGATCGATCCTCATCTTTTTTTCGACAAAGTTCAATCCTAATCTTAATCACAAATTCACTTGTGCATCCAAAATAGAATAAGCAAATAATTAACTCCTAATTATGTTTTCAAATTACAATATGCATAAAAACATGCAAGTATAATTTATGTACAATCTTTAACACAAACCTGTTTGCAAGAGAAGATTAGGCCAGTTAAACGTCATATTGGCATACCAGTATGAATAATACCATACCTTTAAAGGAACCACGTGGATCAAACTCATCAAATTCCTTGTTTTCTGAAGCAGGAGCAGGAGCAGGAGCAGGAGCAGGAGCAGGAGCAGGAGGAGGAGGAGGAGCTACAGAAATGCTAGAAGTGGTGCTTTCTTGATGACTAGTGGTCAGAGGAGGAGGAGAAGAGGATTTAGGAACAGATGTTGCTGAAGTTTCTCCATCCCTTGAAACAACAGCATATTGAAACCAATTCAACACAGTGCACAGCAGAAGTTGGGTGAAAGTAAACAGTAAATATTATTACCTTTCACTGTGGATTGGACTACGAGCATCAACAACTGCTTCTTCATAACTTGGAGGCGCACCAAGATTTTGTTCTGAATATTTCCGGTCAAGCCGCCTGCCTGGAACACTGAAAAGAGAGGAATACATTTGTCAATAATCTGAAATGTACATGTCCAACACACCAGAAACATGACCGCTGTGTTTACCTTCCATCTTGGGAAGGGTCATCAGCCTTGGCTGCACTTCCTCTGCGGTGAAAAAAGGTTCAAGTAAATCATGCATTCTAGATCAGAGAAACCTTAAGCATAAGAAACAAGTAAATGTAAAGACATTATACATGCTTCAAACTTTTATTTGAGCGTTCATCATTAAACTACTTAATGTAGTTCCTAAATTATGTTCCATCAGTTCAGAAATCGGTCTGGACTTTAGAGCCATTCTATTCTAACGTGTTTCACATAGAATGAATTCCAAACCAGAAGAACAGACTATACATCGTATACAAATATGTCACCATATGAACTAACATAATTACAAGCAATAGTAAAACCAAAGAACACGGACGTACCTAGAAGAAAATTGACCATCTTCCTCATAGGAGCGGTCTCTATCTCTATCAGCGCTTCTACTTCTCGAACCATAATTGTAGGGATCCACGCTTCGACTTCTTCCCCGGGAATCATCATCCCTGTAGCCATCTCGGCCATATCGCTCTTCAGAATCTCTACCATAACGATCACTATCACGGCTGTTGGAATCCCAATCTCTTTCTCTCCCATAACCATTCCGGTCTTCATCTCTGCTTCCGTAACGATCATCATCATATCTTTCACCATATCCTCCCACACCCGAATAAGAACCAGGCTTATACATACCACCCATTGATGTGTTGCGAAATCTATTCAAATATATTTATATATAATCAATTAAAAACATCATTCCAGATATTCTAATGCAATAACATATATGCCGACTAGTTATAACATAAATTAAAAACATTATATAGAAATGCGAGAACATCTGGCTAGCCGTAAGGTCAGATGCTATCACAAATGCAGTAAAAGGGAACAGATAAAAAGTATTTAAGAAATCTTTCCTACATAGATGGTTATGAAAAACCTAATGTATTGATTCCTACATAATATGCATATTCATCCTCTTGACTGTAGATCCCATACCCATACTTCATATGCTTTACTTTATATGATTAAAACCAGAGTTTCTTTAGAAATATAGTTATTCAAAGTTTGTCTCAATAGTTCTTGAATACTTTGTGTATTGTTCAGTTTCCAGATCTGAATCAGATATCATTTTCAAGGAGACAAATGGGGGTAATTTCTGTTACTGGCTAGTTTCATATTTGTGCTATTACCTGCTTTATCAGTATCTCACTTATAACAAATTGTTCTCCATGAAATTCCAGTAAAGAGGCATTTGAGGGAGGGCACCAAAGATCTAATTGTCATACTGTGAATCTTCTCTAAGTTTCATTTAGAATACTTAGCAAGTTTGATTAATTCAAATAATCTCTTCATAGACCAATTAAAATTATAGGTCCTTCCGTCCCATTTTAATAATAATCATGGAGTAATATCTTAGAAAGTATGATCAAATGCTAATTATGACCTTCTAAGCAGGGAAATTCTAATTTTCCAGAGTTTTAATGGCTGCAACTCATCTAACAGTTTTACTACCCCCAAAAACAACAGCACATGGTATTGAACAGGATTAGTTATGACAGCTAATTCAGGTCTGATGCATGATACTTCCTTTGTTCCAAAATGTAAGATCAGTTGCCTTTGTAATATAAGATCACTTGCCATTGTATTTACATTTACAAAAGCAATTGATCTTATATTTTGGAACAGAGGGAGTAGATAGTAGGAAGAGGAAGTGTATGCACAAATAAAAATTAAAACCCTTTTACAATATTAGTACTCCCAAACAATATATCAACTTTATTGAAGTTTATTCTTTTTTTCATTCTAATCACTTGCATGTAGGAACTAGGGAAGTTAGTTTCTAATTTATCGTTTCATATTCAACTACCTGACATCAATTTCTCATAATTTCTTTCTTCCAGGTTCATTCCTTCTCCAGGATTAAAAATAGAATACCAACTACAAGAAACTTCTAGTCTTGTAAAATATTTTCCCATGACATGAAGGACAAAAAAGGTAATAAAACCCATAACACCTATAATATCTTGCGAGACTCAGAAAATCCTATTGAGATTTTAGGTGAAAAAAGAGCCCTGGGTCGGGGTTCATTTTCTTAGCTCAAAAGATGATTAAACTTGAGAGAACCAGTGAGAGAATGAAATTTTAAACCTGAACTCAATTGCCTATGTTATTTGAAACTACCAGATAGGAACTTAAAAGTTTTTTAAGCTATTACAGAAAGAAGTTAATCGCTCTTATGGTGAAAACAGTTACAACTACAGAACATAAAATACAAAATGTATACTCATCTAGCAAGTTGCAGAAAGATTGAGATTGGTGAAAAGTAATACAAACTCTAGGATAAGAAACTAAAGGATGAGCGCATACATAGATGAGCACATCATATAAAGTAATCATCCAATTAGGAAATTAAACTTCGATTAATTAAAAAGATGACCGTCTCTCTAAAAAGACCAAACTCCAAATACAGAACTATTTAACATCATTAAGTCTAGTCAAAAGTCAAAACTACGAGACCAAGACTTAAAACTGCAAATCCAGTTATTTTGTTTTTATTTTTTAAGTCAATATCCCATTTTCTATTTTTAAGTCTTTTTGAAAAGTCTGTTATTTTTTATCCTGTTATAATAGCAGATAACTGACATGGATGTAGTGGAATAACAGGAGAACTACTCAGAATAAAATCCCGGTTGACACGGATGATGGTGCTCGAAGGAATAAAGTAGACTTGATGGTACTTGTGATTTCATTATGAAATATGAAAATGAAACTAATCATTAAAAACTTTTGCAGACCAGACTCACTTGTCCCTGTTTGCAGCAGCCTTCTGTCGAACTTCTTGTATTCTTTCTTTATCATTTACTAGTACCACAAGACTCTGAGATTTCTTCCTTACATTGCTTCCCTGATCCCTCCCACTAGAATCAATATATTGAAAATCGGACAATGTCTGACCAGAGAAAAATATATTAGTAACTACCACAAGAATTAAAACAAACTTAAAGATATAAATTCACAGCGAAGGTTGTAATGAAAATTGCAGCTTTAAGGAACAGAAAGCTACTGATATCTGGTATGCATGTTCCCTGATCTCATCTATCACACGCTCTGACCCATTGGCAACCAAGTATTCCAAAACAGTCAAAGCCTGGAGCAGAACAACAAAAATTAGATAGCTTAATCGAAACACAAAAGGAAAGCATGACAATTGAGACTTCAAGAAAAGATATTAGGCATGGCTCAACCTAAATCAAAGGATAAACATTTGTCATTTTTGATAAGTGGGCGAATTTACAATTACACAACCAGGAAAGATAGTTTAGAATTTGTGAGGGGATGCTGTGGAGAGACAGACAGCCACACACACACAGACACGGAGCGCACAATGGTAATTTTGAACTATCCCGGGAAGTTGCAGGGAAAAAAACAAACTGAAAAATCATCCAAGGGGTGAAGTAAGAAAAATCTATGCAAACCTTGTAGACATGCCGCCAGTTTTTTCCAGTATCATTCACACGCTTCCATATTACTGACATGATCATCTGGTACTCATGACTGCATACATGATAAAAATTAACCTTTTAAATAAATTAAGAATCAAAAGATTTTATTTTAAGAATCTAAAGCTTACTAATTTCTTGTAGCCTGTGCAATATCAGCAAGATGTGATCCATGCGGACCCCAGGGCTCATTGCTAGTGGCATCAAGAACCTGAATTTAAATTTAGGGAGGGGGAAACTGCAAGGTTTAGTAGAAGATCGAAGATTATATGCTATGGTATTTTGCAATTACCAATTTAGTGTGTTCTAAAGAACTTCCTAAATTTGGCAACCAATCTTATCAAGTATAACACTTGCAAACTTGAAAGCCATTCAATACTTTGCATATTTAGTAGAAGAGCTTACAAATATCAGACGACTACAGCATATTGCTTTAACCAGTTAATAAATGAAAAGCTAAAAAGCAAACAAACCAATCTAGCTCTCTCTAAAGAACTTCCTGAATTGGACAACAAATGCCATCAAGCAACAAATGCAAACTTGAGCCGTCACTTGATAACAAGAAGATGACTTACACAGTATACACACAGCAAATTATAAGTATTGCCCAAATCTAGAGATAAAGTACATGAGAAATAAATTAGATGCCCTTGATATGAAAATCATTGAGCTTAAGAAGAAAAGAAAAATAAAAGCAAAATAAATAAATTAGGCTCACGTATTTGTGTACAAAAAAGAAAAATCTTATTATCCAACCAGGTTTCCAAAAGTAAATAGCTTTAAATAAATCCCAAACATTTGTAGGTGTCATTCAGTATGTATACAAATTGAAAGAAGGCTGATGGACATCAAATATAATTCAAAAATTAAAAGGACTTACCTTCTGTTCTATTGAAGGAACTTTAAGAACTTTTTTATTCACCTCTCTCTTGCTGCAAGGGTGGAAGAAAAAAAAAGACCATAAAATTATGAATTAGTGAAATTACTAGTTGAAAGATGAGATAATATCACACAATATCAACACGAGACTTGTCTTCTTGCTTTTTCTCTAATAAAGAGTACATAATTCTCATAGACATAATTTCTAATAAGATCTTTAAAATTCAATTAGACTTACAGGTCCCGGACAGTTTGACCCAAGGCCTTCTTCATTTTAAGTTTAGCTTAGGAGCCCAGATCTTCAACTGAATCACAAATCAAATGTAAGGCTGTAAGTAAAGACAACTGTACTGAGCCCATAAGGAAGTATTTCTGGTAAAGAACTAATAAAATCAATGTTTTACTAATCAGACCATACTGAAACATTTCAACTAGTTAAGTTTTACCAAGAACAAGCATGGGCTTTCAGTCTACAATTTAACACTTAGGCAAATGAATTCAAGTGCACATACTGGACGAAAAGAAATTAATATACCACTATCAACTAAGCACATCATAACTAGGATTCCAAAAGAATGACTGCAAAACAATATATAAAATTTTTCCAGATCTAACACCTACCTTTTACTAGCAGTAAGCAAATGGGCACATGCTTTACACATTATATAGGAAAAACAGGACTACGACAAAAGAATTCTGAATAAAAGAATTTTAAAGGATCAATTTACAAAGCCATACAAATCATGTTATTACAAAAAAATATACACAATGTACATTGCCGGATATATATGGCATGGACTCAAAATAGCTCCAATGGCATGGAATTTGGGTACCAAATTATTTAGATGGAATAAATGATAATGAAAATGGTATTGAAAACAAAGTAAAGAAAAGAAAAAGGATAAGATTTCCAAATGGAACTGTGGCATACCCAATACAATTAGAACACACATAAACTTGATAATCAAATACACTTTTGAATAAATTAAAAACAAGTGTAGCTGAATTATGGATGTAAAAGAAAAAAGTGATGATCAAAAATAATAATCAAATTGGAATACTCATAAATTTTGGATCTTTCCAGCTTAGTATAATCTAATGAAAAAGAATACAATAAACCTAAACAAAATAAATTCACATAAAGATAACACATAAAAATCAATAATCAATCTAAATTATGATTCAAATTAAACATAAACCCTGAATCATAACCACACCAAGCTGAATCTGTAATAAAACAAAATTTTGATATTGAATACAGACATACAAGGGTCAACCCAGATCTGAAACAAGGAATTTGAAACAAATAAGCAAAACCCAGATCTTAAAAAGACCCCAAAAATACAGAGAGATCGAACCTTATGGTATTTGACCCAATTATTAGGCTGTCGGAGTCCAGATCTAAAAGAGAATAGTTGTTGGGTGCTTGAGAGAGAGAGGGAGAGAGAGAGAGAAATAGCAGAAAATGGGAAGGAGAACTTTTAAGAATTTTTGTATTAATGGTGAGTTTGCGTTGAAATAATCAAGGTTTTGATTTTGATTTGATTTTTTTCTTTTCTTTTCTTTTTCTTCTCCCAAGAATTTCGGGGGAAAGAGAGAGTTAAAAGAGGAGCAAGACAACGCACCAAGCGCGGAGGAAATTTTGGGAGTTTTCTTTCTTTACTGCCTTCTACTTTCCTTTTTCTGATTTTATTTTTTCCAATTTTTTAGTTAAATTTAATATATATATATATATATGTTTATTTATATTATATATATATATATATATATATATTCTACGACAAATATATTTTGATATTTATTATGAGTCAATATAATTGTGTAATTTGTACAACAAAAATCATATCTTTTAATCGTAATGCATAAAAAGAAAAGAGTTACTATCTTATATAATAGAATAAATTTATGTCAATTTATAATTATAAATCTTATTAATACATAAAATTGATAAAAATTATAAGAGAATCTCACTTATTACACATCTCTACAAACAAGTTACCACTAATACTTATTCACTAACCATAAAACAATTAAAAAATATTCGTAATATATATTATTATTATTAAAAAAAATGGCATCTTACTTATAAGAACTATTAAAATGTAGAATAACATTTTTGTCCCCCATAGGCCATATGAATGAATATCAATATGATTGAGGATGATGTCATAAAAATCAAAAATTAGAAAAGGAAATAAATTGAATATTCAATTTTCATATTGAGTTCGAGCATATTATATAATAATAAATGATATATGGTTAAACACGTAATTTAGTTCATTTTATTTTATATTTTTCTATAAAAATATTTTGATATTTATTATGAGTTGGTATAATCGTATAGTCCCTAATTTAATACAAATGTGTAATTACTTAATTTATATGAACACTCACAACAAAAGTGTTATCTTTTAATCGAAATGCAAATTTTTTTTTTCCGAGCTCATTGATTGATAGGCTTTTACCATATGCATTTGCTTTTATATTACTTTTCGCACATACAACTTTCACCTAGCAAAATATACCGGTCCTTCCGTTCAACTTTATTATTTATTCTTATTTAAAAGTATACACCTATTAAAAAAAATTCATCAACAAATTATTCATTTTAATTATTATATTATTATTTTTTTATTTTATTTAATCTTCTAATTTTTTTCGAACAATAAAATAGAGGAGAGAAAAAAAAGTGTTATGATTCTAATGTCAAAATTAATAGTACTATTTTTTTTCCAATGTATGTTATGTTATTTTCAATAATTTTTAAAAATTAAATGAGAATATTATTGAAAAAAAGTAATGTCAAAATAATATTAAAAGGAAGAAAGACAAATAAATTTGGACAAACTAAAATGAAAATTAGGTCAAATAAACTTAGACAGACAAATATTATTTATAATGTTATGAATATGCATGTAGATTGTTAGGATGAGTTATTGAGGGGGATAGTGTTAAGAATCTACATGAGATTACAAATGTATAAAATTTGATGATGAACAAATGATGTAAGGTATATTTGTAAATGAAAGTTTTGTGAAGTTCTTAAAAAAATGATGAATAAACAATGACTTAGAATAGAGAAATATCAAACCTATTAGGTTGATCTCACTGAATTCATTCAAATGAATGTAATATATATGAACTGATTGATCAAAGTACACTTGTGAAAGATAATCTTTTTAAAGTCCTTAAGAAACAAATGTACATGGAGTTAGAATAGAAAAGACCAAAAATGTTAGTTTGATCTAAATTGAATTATCATTATCTGATGAACAAATGATTAAAGTATATTTGTAATGCTAAGTTTTGTAAAGTTCTTAAGAAACACATGTACAAGGATTTAGAATAGAAAGATCAAATTTGTTAGGTTGATCTTATTAAAACTTTCCATGTATAGTCGATAGGACCAACCAATCGTAGAATCAATCTACCGAATCGTAGTATGATCACTAATAGCAGAATTAGCTCATTCACTGAAGTGCACAAGACAAAAATCGTAGAGCTCAACTACGAGTCACAAAGAAGAGTTCAAAGCCAAACAAGAAGAAAATGATCACAAAGGACATACTTTAAGAATGGATTAGTATAGTCCTAATTATAAGTGATCTTTGGAATGTCTCTATAAAGGCTAAATTGTAATAGTACTCTGTCTGGTCATAAAGCACAAGTCAGTTCGCAGAGTAACCAAGATTTCGTAGAGCTTTAACTTGTATTATAAAGTATCAAGAGACAACCAGATCGTAGAGCTATATTCAGTATTGTAGAGCTGCTAAAGTATTCAGAGAATAAAGAGAAGTATGTAAGTCTGCTCAAGAATCATGAAATAATTATTCGTAGAGCAGACAAAAAATGAGATAGTAGAGCAGAAGTAAAGCTCAACTCTATAATTCTCATCAGTCTACTATCATCAAAGTTAGTAGAACAGAGTCATGTCTGACAGAGAAGACTTATAAATGAAATATTGCCAAAATTAAAGGTCCCGAGACATCCAACAATGTATTCTTGAACAAGACCGAAGAACAAATCGTTGTGTCTAACAGCTAGTTTGAAGAGAGAATACATATATCAGTTAGGAGACAAAGATGCAGTCTGATGTGACTTGTGACGCCCCAAAAATAGGTCCACACATCCCATTTTGAGTTTCCAAAATACATGGTTCAGAATCTAAATACAAACTTCCATATTTATAACTATTATACTGTCGTGCAAAATACGACAACACATAATCTGTGAGTTTGAATACAAATATTGCACCGTACATAATATAACAATATCCAAACTCAAATTAAGTCTTCATTACAGCTATTATCACACTATTTCAAAACATAGTGAATGTAAGATCCCGAATTTTATGAAAAAAAAGTATTCAATTTTTTTATAATTATTATTCTATTCAGTAAATGATTAAATTGATAAAATATTAAAGTTAAGGGTGATATGTGCAAATTTTACAAAGTAAGCAAGTTGTCAAAAAATATTCGTTTGGTCAGGGAATATTCGTACGACGACGCAATCATTGGTGGACTCCACAACGAAATAATTGTTAGATATAGAAAGTGATAAAAATAATCTTTTTTTTTTTATAAAAATAGACGTACTTTTAACGTTAAACTATTGAAATATCCGGTGATAAAAGTACAATAATACGTGTTGTTCTGTAGTGGTACGCAGTATTGCACAATAGCACACGGTATTGCACAGTATCTCTGATTATTGATGCTTACGTAAGAAGTCACTCAGTTTCATTCAATAATTGCCATAGTAGTTGCTGCATAGTATCTCATATTATTGATTCAATTATTGTCACAAGATCATCTGCACAATATTTTATATTATTAAATCAATAATTGAGATGACACAATTATTCATATTATTATTTGTATTATTGACAATGTCTAAAAAGTTTTGGTTATTTAATTGCGCGTCAGTAAGGATAAATCTTTATCAGAAATCCCCCTCTTTTCTTGGAATGATCTGGTTGTCAATATTGTGAGTTATAATATTAATGATGAATAATTGTTGAAAGATTAAAAATATTTTGATTGAAGATGAGTGATTTTTGGTAAATATTTATTCAGTTTTTGATATAAATAGAGGGGTTTTTCATGAGACGTTTGTTGTAAGTTTAGCTTATTATTCCATGGGGAGATGTGTTAATTTTTCAGACCGTCAATTGAAGTTTTAATAGTAAATCAATATGGACCGTTGGTTGAAGTTTTAATAGTAAATCAATATGGACCGTCGGTTTAAGTTTTAATAGTAAATCTGTAAGACCTTGAATTTTATGAAATAAAAGTATTCAATTTTTCTTATAATTATTATTCTATTCAGTAAATGGTTAAATTGATAAAAGGTTAAAGTTAAGTGTGATATTTGAAAATTTTACAAAGTAAGCAAGTTGTCATAAAATATTCGTTGTGTCGGGGAATATTCCTTTGGTCGGGGAATATTCTTTTTATCGGGAAATATTCATACGTCGACGCAATCATTGGTGGACACCATAACGGAATAACTATCGGATATAGAAAACGACATAAATAACCTTTTTATAAAAACAACGGCAAAACTTTTACCATAAAACTGTTGAAATACCCGATGATAAAAGTATAATAATACGCGTTGTTCTACAGTGGTATGCGGTATTGAAAAGTAGCATACGATATTGCACAATATCTCTGATTATTGACGCTTATGTAAGAAGTTACTCAATTTTATTCAATAATTGTCACAGTAATTGCTGCATAGTATCTCATATTATTAATTCTATTATTGTCATAGTATCATCTGCATAATATTTTATATTATTAAATCAATAATTGAGACGACACATTTATTCATATTATTATTTGCATTATTGACAATATCTAGAAAGTTCTGTCGAGAAAAGGGGTTAGGTTATTTAATTGCACGTCAATATGGAGAAATCCTTATCGGAAAGTCCCCTCTTAGTTATTACCATCTTAGAGATAACCCCGAGATAAGTAGTCCCATCCCGGAGACAACCCCGGGAATTCTAGCTTCAACCTCGGAGATAACATCGAGGGATGCAGTTCAAGTTCCGAAAATAACACCGGAGAAAGCTCTTTCATCTCGGAGACAACCCCGAGGTAATCAGTTTCATCTCGGAAACAACACCAGAAGTTTCAGTTCCAACCTCGAGAATAACACCGAGGAGTGCAGTTATAGTTCCGGAGATAACCCCGAAAAAGCTCCTTTCAACCTTAGCAGTCAGCTTCAACCTCGGAGATAACCCGAGGCACTCAGTTCTAGTCCCGAAGACAACCCGGGAGGTCAGGCACACCTCAAAGATAACCTTGAGGACATTCAACACTTGCAGCAGCCCAATCTCAGAGATAACCCTGAGCAACAACTGCTAGGAAAAATCATCATTTTGCCACCTCGATCCTACATTCGCGCCGTCTCAACACATTTCAACATACATTCTACACAGAAAGTGTCCTACAAGAACCAATAGCTCCAATCCCGAGTGACTACTACACAAGATAGCACATCAGATAGAATTTGAAGACTTGAAGACCAAGGGCATGGTCCCATCTTCCTGACTTCACACAACCTATAATCCCATGTCATTGTGTAGCTCTCGACAACAACACTCCGAAAAAGGTCTTATACACCTTGATCGGATGCCCGGATTGAAGTTTTGAAAGTTCGAGCGGACATCACATTGCATGCGTGCACGTATTTTAAGACGACGGGATCCGCATGAGCTCAAGGTACCAGTAAGTGCATCTGCGGTTTCTTAGTAGTGCATCTACTTGGTACTGTAGTAAGTACACTGTGGCTCCCCCCTCTATAAATAGAGGGCTTAGGGTGGCCATTTTGTAAGAGAAAAAGGCGAGGAAGCCCTGTCTAATTTGCTCTGTACACACTATAAACTGAGTGCTTTCTCATTTTAAACACTTATGAGCTCATATATTGCTATTTTTTACCAGTGGGAACCGAGTGTTCATCCATTTAAAGCTATAGAAGTCTTCTTTAGCAGTCCACTATAAGCCTTCTTACATCTTTTAAAGCCTTTCTCCACTACTGTGCACACACAGTTCTTCACGTTGAGAGTCGTGTTGTGTGTATTCCCGGACTTCGGTTCGTGACTTTTATTTCTTTTGTATATATATATATATATATATATATATTTGTACTAACATTATCGAGTTATGCCTTGATTGAGCCTGGACTCACGTCCGGAGCGTTTATTGCTTATATATATATATATACTTATATATAAACTGTTGTCGAACTCTGTTCGATGAGCCTGGATTTATATCCAGAGCATTTACTTCTTTATATATATATATAAATACTTATATGTATATTATTATCATCAAACTCTGTTTGATTGAGCCTGGATATAATATCCGGTGCGTTTATCGTTTATATATATATATCTGCATTTCTGTCAGGCCTGGAGTTTACTTCGTGGCGGTTGATCATTTTTACTGCTTTATTTACTTTTCCGATCCCCCATGGAGGTGCTTCGTGGTGGTTGATCGTGTCTCTCTATATATATATTTATCGCTTTTATATATTTATATTTCCAATCCCCCATGAAGTTCGCCTCTTGGTGGTTGATCGTCTGTATATATATATTTACAACTTTTATATATTAAACTGTTTACATCTTTCATATGAACTGCTACATCATGTGATCACAGATTCAGACTCCTGAATCTAGATTCGGTTCTCGTGATGGACATTTTCAGCTGTAATCAGCTTGTACATTATTCATGGTGTTTAAATTTTCTTAGATGACTCTCATGCCCACAAGGAGTTCGGCATTGCTATGTATATTATTTTCTCGAAGATGCTTTGCATCTCGAAAATAAAAGCAATCAAGTCGAACACATAATAAAATGGAAGTATCAAAGGCCTCAATTACTATTGAGCATAAGGGTTTGAAAAACCTCTTTTACAAAACACCACTACTATATCTTGTTAAAATTGAATTTTTACACAAATTCAAACCATTTGTATATAGGTGCGAACGAGGCATAACACTACTTCTAAATAATTGCACATTGATCCACATACACACACACACACATTCATATAACAGTTTAATTGAAAAGTGGCGGTCACCATGGTAACACGGATGTCGGGGGGTGCCTAACATATTCCCTCCGCATAATCAAGTCCCCGGACCCTAACGAATCTCGGTTTCACAGACCTGTTAAACAGTGTCACATCACTGGGTCAATGTGCAAACCTTTTCTCGGTTGAGTTGGTGCAACCATTTAAAAATACCAAATGGCGACTCTTACGGTCAATCAATTAAACATATACATATGAACCTTTTCACAACTTATTTTTTCAAACAAATCTCACCTAACATGAGAACACCAAAAGACAAGAATAGAAAAGGGACAATAAAAATCCCGAGATCGACAGGTGGCGACTCTGCTGGGGACATCCAGTAAGAGGGCTTAAGCCGTTACTACAAACTTTTCAAACTGTTATATGCTTGTGTGTGGATGTTACATTTAAATTTACATAGATGTGTACGAATGCATTTACCTACTGCACTTAGTGCTTCGCACTGTATCTATTTGTGTTATTAAAGTGCTTCGCACATGTCATTATTTTCATAACGGTGAGACACGTTGTATGTGAATGTATGTTGTGTGGTCCCTCCCTCAGGAGGCTAGGTGTTTGATTACTAGACTCGTAGGGAGACTAATTCCAACAAGGCTCAGGAAATGCACCACCCAGATTCGCTCCAGTTGAAAGACCAGATTAACTTCCCGTCAAGTAAATTGCGATGATCTGGGAACCTTCATGCCAAAAAGCCGCGAGAGTAACCTAAGATAGGTCAGCCTCTGATAAAACAAACGTAGAGGGAAGTTTCTTTATACTTTCCATTTAAATTACTCGTAAATTCAATTACTTGTAATATCATTCCATGTCAATCTCTATGTAATGGAAAATATGAAGGAAAATGTGTACATGCATTCCTTTTTTTCCATGCTATCTTACAAACAGCTAACATCCATTTTGCAGGACAATACTTCTAAAACGGATACATCACATAGCATGTAAACATTTATACATTCCCTAAGACTAAACTACATAAGTGTTTTGTAGGGAAACAATTGGGCCTGTTACCCGCTCAAAGTCCAAAAAGGCAACGAGCCTACAACCAATTATGTCTTCATCTGACCAAGCTAATCCCGTTCCTGTCTCTCGTGAAGAGTTTGACGGATTAAACAAAAAAATTATAGATTTGGTACATTACTCGCTTAAAAATTACACCATCTACTCAGTATCTCACGAATACCCATACATTCGAAATTCTCTCAGACACGCAGAACTCAAGGTTCTGATTAAGCAAATCTAGTACCTGAGCTTCAGTTGGATAAGTCCAACAAAATACCTAAAATTACCAATCTCAAAGAAGATCCAGACACCGGTGATATCAGGAAGAAAGTCCTTCAAATGGAAGAGACTGTGACGCCCCCAAAACAGGTATACATCACCCATCTTGAGTCGCCAAATACATGGTACATAAATCAAATACAAATTTAATAATACAACTGCCGGGTAATATACGACAAAACATAGCTGAGAGTTTAAACAAGAATATTGCCTTCTAGACAATATCCACTCTCAATGGAGTCCTCATTATAATTATTATCACACTATTTCATAGGATAGTAAGGACTACTAAAGCCACTTATCCTGGACCGTCACTCCATTTCCCGACTCGTCCCGGCTACGTTCTCATTTCCTGAAGAGAACAATGAAAGAAAAGGGTGAGCTCAACTAGCCCAGTAAAAAATATTGTGACTAAGATAATGCAGAATAAATTATCCTTAGCCTTCAACAGTATAACAACCGATAGAATATAATAGACAACAAGTTTTAGATCAACAACTGCAGTGGAATAAACAATCCATTAGAAGAGTTAAGTAGAGCATGATATCTACTATCTTCTATGATTTAAAAAGTTTATCATCAACTTTATCGCTGAGACTCAGCTTAATAAATAAACCACGTCATCGAATCATCCTTGCACTATGGGCCAAGGATATTCATGTAATCACCAATGGTCATGATTATACCGAATAATCCCTGGTCATAATCATACCAACAACTATCCATCAATGCACTACGGGCCAATGAGGACTTTTAACACATCATTTGTAACATTACGAGTCATGATTATACCGAATGATCACTGGTCATAATCATGCTAATCAACAGTCCATCTATGCACGTAAGCCAAAGATGACTTTCATCACAATATAAGCATGAGGATGATGACAATGATATAAGCAATAATCAAACGAAATCAAATCCAACGAAATCAAGGATAAATATTAAAGACTTTAAATTTATCCAGAGTTTAAAAATATCCAAATTGTCAACATGATCTTGCTTTGTGGAGTAAAATTCAAGAATAATATTCATGCACCAAAAATAATTTGGACGAAAAGAAATATATTTTTGGGTAAATAGTACCAAGTGAATAGTACCACATGAATAAATACTATCGGGGAATAGTACCTCGTGAATAGTACCTCGACATGAAAAGTACCCCAAATACCTGAGTGAATAATATTCGGGTGAATAGTAATTGGGTGAATTGTGACGCCCCCAAAACAAGTATACATCACCCATCTTAGGTCGCCACTTACATGGACATAAAATTCAAATACAACTTAATTATACAACAGTCGTGTAAAATACGACAAAACATATGCTGTGAGTTTTAATACAAATATTGTCATCTAGATAATATCCACACTCAATGGAGTCCTTATTACATTTATTATCACACTATTTTATAGAATAGTGAGGACTACTATGACACTATCTCGGACCATCACTCCGTTTCCCGACTAGCCCCGGCTATGTTCTCATTTCCTGAAGAGAACAATGAAAACAAAAGGGTGAGCTCAACTAGCCTAGTAAGAAATATTATGACTAAGATAATGCAGGATAAATTATCATTAGCCTTCAACAATGTTGATAAAATACAATAGACATCAAGTTTAACTGCAGCGGAATAAGTAATCCATTAGAAGAGTCAAGTAGAGCATGATATCTACTATCTTCTATAATTTAAAATGTTTTCATCAATTTTTGTCGCTGAGACTCAGCTAAATAAATAAATCATATCATCGAATCATCCCTGCACTACGGGAAAGGGATATTCATTAAATCATCAATGGTCATGACTATACCGAATAATCCCTGGTCATAATCATACCAAAAACTATCCATCAATGAACTACAGGCCACTGAGGACTTTTTACCACATCGTTTATAACATTACAGGTCATGATTATACCGAATAATCCCTTGTCATAATCATACCAAGTCCATCTCTGCATGTAAGCCAAAGATATACAACTATAAAACCAATAATCAACAGTCCATCTTTGCACGTGAGCCAAAGATATACAATTCAATAATCAACAGTCCATCTTTGCATGTAAGCCAAAGATATACAATTCAATAATCAACAGTCCATCTTTGCACGTAAGTCAAATATAACTTTTATCACCATATGAGCATGAGGATGATGACAATGATATAAGCATTAACCAAACAAAACAAGGATAAATATTAAAGACTTTAAATTTATCCAAATATTATCAACCACTTAATAAACTTATAATCTAATATTATTAATATTATAACAATATTTTAATCACTTCTTAAACTTATAAACAATTTATTTCAATTGTTTACACTTTACCAAAAAATGCATTTAATCATTCAAAAATGCCGTACTCATAAGATTTCATCACCAATGATCAAATCCCTTATCAAAAATATGCATATACCCTATATAGCATTCCCAAGCCATAAAATCCTATTTTTCCAATTTTGTTACTTCACGTAATATATTTAATTCATTTACTCATAACTAGTTCATTTTCATGAAAAATACCAATTCAGTCCCAAAAATATTTCTTTTTTGGGATTTAGCAGAATATAGTCCCATATTGAACATATATTTTTCTTGGAATTTTTAAAATTCATTTACTATTTTTCATATGGCCAAAACTGCCGAATATTTAGACATTTATTATAAATTGTACCTTTGTCCAAAAATTCCAAAATTTATAGGGTATACTCCTGTTATATACATGTACTCTCAATAAAAATTTCACCAATTTTGGAGTTAACCACAAGGAGTTATAAGGGTTTACTTTTAAAATAGTCTTTCCCCATAAAATCCATAACTCTTAATCTCTAAGTCCAAAAATCTCAATCTTTGGACACGATATAGAAAACTCATCAAATTATCATTTCAAATTTTTCCAGAATTTTTGAGGGTCAGAAAAATTTTGAAACTGCAAATGGATTTTCACCCGCCATACGGTAATCCACGTAAACAGATCATTTTCACAATTTAATAAGGAATGAATACAAAGGATCATTCACCATGCATGTGATAATCCACATAGACAGGTTATTCCAACAGAATAATAAAGAATGGAATGATAGAAGAATTCACCATGCATATGATAGATCACACAGACAGGTTATTCCCAACAGAATAATAAATAATAGAACTAGGTCATGTGTAAACGCGCAGATAGGATATTAAATTCGAAATAATAAAGAATGGAACCCGGATCATGCGTAAACGCGCACGCATGGGATATTCCGGCGAATAATAAAGAATGGAACCGGTGTCATGCGTAAACGCACGCATGATATTCCGGCGAATAATAAAGAATGGAATAATAGAAGAATTTCACCATGTATGCGATACTTATAAAACAAAGTTATTCCCAATAGAATAATAAATAATGGAACGGTCGTCATGCGTAAACGCACGCAGACGTGGATATTACTGACGAATAATAAAGAATGGAACCAGGTCATGTAAACGCACGCATGTGATATTCCGGCTAATAATAATGAATGGAACTGGTCATGCGTAAACGCATGCACAAGATATTCTAATGAATAATAAAGAATGGAATAATAGAAGAATTTCACCATGTATGCGGTATCAGATGATACGGAGTTATTCCAATATAACAATAAAGAATGGAATAATAGAAGAATTTCACCATGTATACGGATTCACAGATATCAAAGTTATTCCAATGTAATAATAAAATTGATTGAATAATAGCTAGCTCTCATTCATGAATACGAAAAGAAATA
Organism: Panax ginseng; assembly: GCA_020205605.1. NCBI lineage: Eukaryota > Viridiplantae > Streptophyta > Magnoliopsida > Apiales > Araliaceae > Panax > Panax ginseng. The sequence continues at coordinate 81,758,537 of CM035139.1, read as the reverse complement.
ATACCCTTACCTTAGAATAAAGTCGGATAATTTGGAATAGAGGTAGCAGACTTCTTCTTCTTTCTCTCTATAATTTCTCTCTATAGTAATTGTTCTATAGCTTTAGTGAATTGGTGAGAAATGAAGGGAGAATGAGCTTCTATTTATAGGAAAATATAGTTTCGATAATTGCACGTTTTGGGCCTCAAAATATTACAGTACAATACCTCCCTCTTTTTCTTCATTTTTAATTTAATCCTGCAAGTATTATCAAATTTGCACCACCTCCCCGAATAGTAAATAATGTGATTCAATAGTTCAATCATGTGAATCAATAGTTATAATCATGTGAAAATACAAATTACAGTATAGTACCTCCATCTATACCTCCATTTTTAACTTAGTCATGCAAGTATTATCAATCTTGCACCAACTCCCCTAATAGTAAGTGAATGTGACTCAATAGTACACACATGTGAATAAATAGTTATATAAGCATGTGAATTAGTAGCAATTAATTGCTTATTTATCCGATTAATTACCCGATTTATCAATATAACCCCCATACATCAATTATCATCGGAATAGATGTCGATTTTCACTAACACTAATAATCCCAACATAATGGAACTATCAAATTCATCTTTAATGAACACGAACTTATTCATCATTAATATTATAACCCACAATATTTAACAACCAGATCGTTCCTAGGAAAAAGGGGGCTTTCCGATAAGGATTTCTCCTTATTGGCGCGCAATTAGGTGACCAAACCTCTCCTTGACAGAACTTTTAGACATTGTAATTATTGCAAATAATAGTACGAATAACTTTGTCGTCTCAATTATTGATTTAATAATATATCATAAATTATGTAGATGATACTGTGAGAATAATCGAATCAATAATATGAGAGATATGATGCAACAATTACTGTAGCAATAATTGAGTATAGCTGAGTGATTTCTCATGTAAGCATCAATAATCCATACCATGTGCTACTATGCAACCATGCGTATTACTGTACTTTTACTACCGAGTAGTTCAACAATTTTAATGGTAAAACTTCCGCCGTTATTTTCATAAAAATATTTGTCGTTTTCTCAATCCGACAATAATTTTGTTGTGGGGTCCACCAATGATTTTACCGTCGTACGGATATTTCCCGATAAAAAGAATATTCCCCGACCAATCGAATATTATACAACAACTTGCATACTTTTCAAAATTTATAAATATTACCCACAACTATAACATTATCTCAAATCCACACCATAATATTCAAAAAAAATATTTTGAGAAATTTAAATCTTTATTCATAAAATTTGGGGTCTCACATGAATAGTAACTCGTGAATAGTAACTCGTGAATAGTACTCCGGCATGAAAAGTGCCCCGAATACCCGAGTGAATAATATTTGAGTGAATAGTAACCGGGTGAATAGTAACTCTGTAAATAATAACTCATGAATAGTATTCCGTCGTGAAAAGATCAATAATTATCAAGAAAGCTCGTAATAATATTTCCATGAAAAGATCTTTGGATGAAGCGAAATATCAATGATATTCTACTAATTTCATGAGAGTATGTAAAGCCAAAACTTCAACAAAATGAGTATAGAATTCAAAATCTGAAACGAAATAATATTACTTACATACTACAAAGTATGGAAGAAAATATTATTTTAAGCGAATATTGAACAAAAATAACATCCCTTACAACTGTTGAATGAAAATAATATTCCAACGGATATTTAGCGAATATAATATTCCTACGAATATTGAACGAAGATAATATTCTTTATGAATATTGAACGAAAATAATATTCATACGAATACGAAAAATAATATCTCTTCAGAATATGAAATAAATAATACCCCTTACGACTGTTGAACGAAAATAATATTCATACAAATATTGAACGAAGATGATATTCCTTACGAATATTGAATGAAAATAATATTCATACGAATACGAAAAATAATATCTCTTCATAATATGAAATAAATAATACCCCTTACCTAAGAAGAAGACTGGATACTAGAGTAGTAAAGTAGCAGACTACTCTTCTTCTTTCTCCCTATAGTTTCTCTCTCTATAATTGCTCTTGTGAGTCTTAGTGAATTGGTGAGAATGAAGGAAGAATGAGCTTCTATTTATAGGAAAATATAGTTTCGATAATTGGACGTTTTGAGGCTCAAAATATTACAGTATAATACCTTTTTCCTTCATTTTTAATTTAGTCCTGCAAGTATTATCAAACTTGCACCACCTCCCCTAATAGTACATCATGTGAATCAATAGTTTAATCATGTGAATCAATAGTTCTATACATGTGAAAATATGAATTACAATATAGTACCTCCATCTATACCTCCATTTTTTAACTTAGTCATGCAAGTATTATCAATCTTGCACCACCTCCCCTAATAGTATATGAATGTGAATCAAAAGTACACACATGTGAACAAATAGTTATAAGCATGTTAATTAATAGCAATTAGTTGCTCATTTATTCGATTAATTACGCGATTGGTCAGTATAACTTTCAAACATCAATTATTATCGAAATAAATATCGATTTCCACTAACACTAATAATCCCAACACAATGGAACTATCAATTTCATCTTTAATCAACACGAACTTATTCATCATTAATATTCTAACTCAAAATATTTAACAACCAAATCGCTCCTGTGAAAGAGGGGCTTCCGATAAGGATTTCTCCTTATTGGCGTGCTAGGTGACAAAACCTCTCCTTGATAGAACTTCTAGACATTGTCAATATTGCAAATAATAATATGAATAACTTTGTCATCTCAATTATTGATTTAATAATATAACATATTATGCAGATGATACTGTGACAATAATTTAATCAATAATATGAGAGATATGATGCAACAATTACTGTAGCAATAATTGAGTATAATTGAGTGACTTCTTACGTAAGCATCAATAATCAATACCGTGTGCTACTATGAAACCACGCGTATTATTGTACTTTTACTACCAGGTAGTTCAACAGTTTAACGGTAAAACTTCCGCCGTTATTTTTTATAAAAAGATAATTCTGTCATTTTCTAACTACAACAATACTTCCGTTGTGGGGTCCACCAATGATTGTCTTGGTCGCATTTAATATTCCCTGTTAAAATGAATATTCCCCGACCAATCGAATATTATATAACCACTTGCTTACTTAGGAAAATTTATAAATATTACCCACAACTATAACATTATATCATATCCACACCATAATATTCAAAAATATATTTCAAGAGAAATTAATCCTTATTCATAAAAGTTGGGGTCTTACAGAGACCATTCGGTCTATTAAAGGGATTGGAGCACATGAGAGTGTCTCATATGCTGACCTTTATATATTCCCTGGTGTTCATTATCCATAGAAGTTCAAGACTCCTGACTTTGAAAAGTATGATGGGTTGGGAGATCCTTATACACATTTGAAGGTATTCATTGGAGAACTAAGTTTTTATGTCGAGGATGAGAAGCTCAGAATGCAGCTATTCCAGAAGAGTTTAACTGAAGAAGCCCGATCGTGGTATACCGGATTAGACAACTCCAAGATTCATAGTTATGAAGAGTTAGTTCATGTCTTCCTTAGCCAGTACAGTTTCTAGTCTCTGATGGCTCCTGACCGGTACCAAATTACCAAGGTCAAGAAACAATCTAATGAGTCTTTCAGAGAGTATGCTCAAAGGTGGAGGCGCCTTGCTGCTCAAGTTATTCCATCTATGACTGAGTCAGAAATGGTGATGACCTTCATAGACATACAAGAAACTCCCTTCTATGAGAGAGTCTTAGCTGGCATTGGCAAGCCATTTTTTGAAATGATCAAACATGGAGAGATGGCTAAGATGAGATTGAAGTCAGGAAAAATTCAAGACCTAGCCGCTTTGAAAGTTGTTGCTGAGCACATCAGTTTGGAAATTATGGAAACAACCCTAGGAGGGTCTATAAAAAGAAAGAAGAAGATGTTTCCTTGATACTACAAGGTCAGAAAGGCAATAAAAACATGCCTATCCAGAGGAGAAACTACTCCCCTTTTCAAGTACAGTCTTCTAAGCCTCCATTGCCAAAGAGTGGAGAAGTCCGACGCAATCGAGTGTTCACACCCTTAGGGGACTCACTCGAGAATATTCTCAATCTTCTGACTACTTCAAAGAAAATTACTCATCTTCTTCCACCTGCCAACCCGAATGGGAAGGGTTTTAATGCTACTAGGAAGTGTGCCTATCATGCTGGAGCACCAGGACATGATACTCAGGATTGCTGGGCCTTGAAACATAAGATCCAGGATTTGATTTATAATGGTTAGATCGTGGTGACTAAACCCGACCAACCTTACGTGAAAGACAACCCTCTTCCTTAACACAAAGAAGAAGAGGTTAATATGATTAGTTGGAGCAATGGACAAAGTTCCAATTATGACGGTGAATCCTCCCAAACCAGCAAGGAGAGTGCTGATAAATGGGATTATGCGCAGTTCCAATTTATGATGGAACGGAAGATGAAAGCTCTTTGTAAGCAAGTTGAGCAATTAGCAGAACTGGTGATTCATCAGCACCAAGTCACACGCCAATTAGTCAGCCAGGAGCATGCTATTCTCCTTCCTTTTGTTATAAATACTCCATCATCGTCTCCAGAAAGTGAAACACTAGAGGATAAAATTGCAAAAAGAGCAAGTGCCAAGGCTCGTCGGGATTTTGCCAACAAGAGGGAATTTACATACCTTGGCCAACCGATGGAGGAGATATTTCAGATGCTGATCAATGAAGGAAGAATCATAGTTCTGCTACCTCCAATCAATCCTCACTCAAGACGGTTCAATTCTAATGGAGTATGTTAGTATCACTCCCACTCTCGCGGACACATCACAGAAGAATGCTGGGCACTCCGCCATCTTATTCAGAACTTAATTGACAGCGGTGTCCTGCAGTTGGCAGACGATGACACTGTGCTCCTTGAGAGTGGGGACACAATTCCTACAAGATGGAAGGGGGTCGTAGCAATTATATCCACTGAGGATGATTTGGCTGCCAGACCACTCACAATACAACTAATTCAACTCAAAGGTGCTGATAATCCTTTAAAAGTGGCTGCACCAAAACCAAGGCCACAATATCCTATTGTCAGCCTACAAAAAGTACCATGGAATTATGGTCGGGCTAAAGGATCCACATCTCACATAACTGCTATAGTATTGAAGGAGAATCCATTGTATCTTCCGCACCAGGTGATGAATCCTACTATTAAATCAAAGGGGAAAGTTCCCATGGAGAAAATTGAAGAGTTCCTCCATACTATGGGCTATAATGAAAACAAGGTGGTTTTAAGCTTGAAAGAAGCTCCACAACAAATTTCTATACTGGACTTGGTTTTCTCTTCCGAAGACCACAGGAAGGTCTTGCTAAAGGTTTTGGAAGAAGCCCATTTACCAAAATTAGTGGATGTTGAAAAGTTCCAACATCTGGTTGATCACATTATTAACAACAATATGATATCTTTCACTGAAGATGACATTCCTCCCGAAGGGACTGGTCATTGCAAACCGTTGCACATAGCGGTTTTATCCTCCGGATACATGGTGGGAGGAGTTCTGATAGATGGAGGTTCATATTTAAATATCTATCCTTATGCCACCTTGGTGAAGATGAACATCAATCTCAATAGGATCCGAAGCAGTCATACAGTTATTAAAGCTTTTGATGGATCCTGATGAAACTCTGTCGGAGAGATTGAACTGCCAGTGGAGATTGGTCCACATACATTCTGCGTATCTTTTCATGTGCTTAAGATAGATACATGATACAACCTGCTCTTGGGAAGACCATGGATTCATATGGCCAGAGCCGTCCCTTCCACCCTCCACCAGGAACTTAAATACATTATCAACAATTGCCTATTCACTATTAATGCTGAGCCGAAATGTCCTGAACAAGGTGACATACCACTAATTAGCTTCAATGCAGAAGTTGAACCGGTCATTTTTCATGCCCTGGAGGTGAGCAACACTCACTATCATCCTATTGGTGCGCCACCTCTCATACCCAAGATTTTTGCCGAGGTAATGGCAGCAACTCAAGAAATGATATCATTGGGCTATCAACTTGGACAAGGGTTGGGCAAAGATCATCAGGGCATGAAGCGCCTAATTCAAGTTCTCAGTTAAATTGGGACAACCAGACTAGGCTATTCTGTCAGTTCCAATCATAGGAATCCTCATAAGCATAAACAGATTCCTTCAGCTTCAGCCACATGACGATTATCTCAACCTACAGATCCTGATCCTATACGGTCTCCGGTAAAGGTGCTTGCCCATGTAATGGCTATGTTATTTCCCAAACTAATACCGGTTAAAGCAAAAGAGGTCTTGATTCCTGATCCCGAAGTGGAAGAAAGGGAACGGAGACGTAAACAAGACATCGCCAGGAGATTGTCTCACCTATGCATCATTTTCCATGATGAGCACACAAATAGATACACCCAAACGATGATTGTCCAGATATTATGGTCATCATTCGGGAAAAGGAGGATGATAACAACCCCTTTATCACTGCAATCCAACATGACTTCACCCTTGACAATTGGAGCAGCACTCCTTGTATTTTTATTGACGAGGGTAAAAAGGCGTAAACTCCCTCGCTTCAGAGATAGCTATAACTGCTTACTTTTCTGTATAGTATTAGCAGTTATTTTGTCATTACAGGCTAACGCTTTGTATGATTGAACAGTTTCATATATTAAGTGAAAGCATATTTTGTTTCAGGACTCTGAATTTAGATGTGCCTATACTTGCTGATGAGGTGCCTTTTCTCCACAAGGACTGTAACTTTGATGAAAAGTTGGACTCAAACTTAATGGAAATACAAGGGGACACTGAGATACCTCAGGAGATCAAAGAATGGGTCGAGGATAATCCCAAACCAAATCTTTATCAAACCACCTCATTCAATCTCGGAACCTTAGAAAACCCTAAGCTAATCCAGATTGGTACTGACCTCACTCCAAACCAAAGGAATGACATGGTTACGCTATTAACCCAATTCCAGGATGTGTTTGCATGGTCTCATGAATACATGGTGGGTTTATCCACTGACATCGTCATTCATTATCTTCCCATCAAAGAGGGATTCAAGCTAGTCAGGCAGAAGCTCAGGCAATTAAAACCTGAGTGGAGTTTAAAGGTCAAAGAAGAAATTGTAAAATAATTTCAAGTTGGCATCATCATGGTGTCAACATACCCTGAATGGCTATCTAACGTAGTCCCCGTGCCTAAACTGGGAGGAAAGGTGCGAGTTTGCGTGGATTACCGGGATTTGAATAAAGCTTGCCTTAAAGATAGTTTTCTCGTATTATTTATCCACATTCTCATTTACAAAACTGCTCAATACGGCATATACTCCTTTGCTGATTATTTTGCGGGGTACCATCAAATCATGGTTGCTGAAGATGATAGTGAGAAAACTGCATTCATCATGCCTTGGGGAACCTTTTGCTATAGACGGTTGTCATTCGGCCTCATTAATGCCGAAGCTACCTATCAGCGTGCCATGATGGCTCTTTTCCACGACTTAATGCACAAAGAGATAGAGATCTATGTGGATGACATCATTGTCAAATCCTGAAGGGAGGAAGACCACTTAGACCATCTCAAAAAGCTCTTTAAAAGGTTGCGTAAGTACAACTTGAAGTTAAATCCAGCCAAGTGCGCCTTTGGCGTTAAATCAGGCAAGTTGCTAGGTTTTCTAGTCATCCACAAAGGGATTGAGATGGATCCCACCAAAATCTACACGGAAATGCCCATTCCTCAAATAGAGAAGGAAATGCGGGGATTTTTGGGAAGAATCAACTTCATTAGTAGATTCATCTCCCAACTCACAGCAACCTGTGAGCCTATCTTCAAGGTGTTAAGGAAGAACTCCTCCATGAAATGGAATGATGAGTGTCAGAAAGCCTTCCTTACAATCAAAGAGCAGCTGGTCAACGCTCCTGTTTTGGTACCTCCCAGAGATGGTGTTCCCTTGTTCATGTACCTTTCCATCAATGACAATGCCATGGGGGCTTGTATGTCGGGACAAAAAGACGATAGAGGAATAGATTCTTTTTTTTCAAAATACTTTTTTCTGTTTATGGTGTATTGTTCATATTAGATTATATGACAAACATAGAATCTTTTCAAGCACAAATGAATAAGTAAAAGATTCCTCCTTCATCGATATATTCATAATCATACAAACATTGTTCGTCAAGGTAGTTTAGTTGTAAGCGCTAAAACATACATAAAGCAGCTTATATAAGCAGCTTATAGATATAATGTAAATGACATAATGTAAAAGACACAAGGGGTTTTAAGTGGTTCGTAGACTCAAGCTCCTAATCCACTCTTCCGCTTTCAACTAGCAGATTTCCACCAAGAAGGGCAAGACCTCAATCTCTACGATTCCTTCAAGGCCAAAGCACTTTGGGACTTCAACCACTAAGAACTCTTCAAGGCCAAAGCAGCCTTGGACTCCTCTAGTTCCCTAGAACTCTTCAAGCCCAAAGAGTTTGAACTTCGCTTAGTCCTCCGACAAGGACCCTTTGGCCCGCTTTGTTTAGTCCTCCCACAAGGACCCCTCAGCCCCGGCTTCTTTGAGTTGTTGTTGTTGTTGTTGTTGAGTTTGCATGAGTCGCTAAGATGTCTTCATGCTCAACATCTTCTATCTTTAGCAGCTTTTCACTTGATCATCCTTGAAGAGCAAAGCTTGAGTGTTGCATGATGCTCACTTTCTTAGGTTGCTCAACTACTCCTGATGACCCTCGATGAACCGCCTTTGAAGATCATTCTCCTTGGTACTTGATGGTCGCATATGAGAGGCTTCTAGATGACCGTAAGCTCTTCCAAGAAGGTACCTAGAAGCTTTCTCAAGCTTGACACCAAGATGGCTTTTGTGATCTCCTTCTGCTACTCTCGATGCCTTCCCATGATGGACTTGCTAAGATGACCGTAAGCTCTTCTCTATTGTACTTAGAGTCTTCCCATGATGGACATCCAGATGGCATGATGCTCTTCTTTCTCTCTAGCTCGTAACACTCTTCATGTAGTAGAACTCTCACTTCTACATAGTAGAACTCACACTTCTACTTCTTGCTTGATCCGACTTTTGAGTGTTCTCGTGGATCGTAGAGTGAGTCTCTCGACTCACTATTACTTGATTCGATCACCCACCTTCTCTCCAAAACTCAATCGCTCCAAAGAACCTTTGATCTTTGAAGCTCTTCTTCATTTATACACCTTCCCAATCCTTCCGCTGGAAAGTAGCCGCTGAAGCTATTCAAATGTCTTCACAGATCTCAAGTTGCTTTGAGACCGCTTGATGTGACATGACATACTTTTTCCTCGACTCTCAGCAGCTTACTTTTTTTTCACCTACCCCGCCGATGTATCACTTTATCGTCCCGGGCAGTGTCAAAGACTTTATTTCTTCCGATTTCTTGATCGAGGTTGTCCTTTTGCATCGATGCTCTCAATAAGCACTTGTCCGAATTACCCTTCGATTGAACAACTGCTGCAATGCCTCAATCTTCGTGTATCCGAGCTCTACGACGATTCGATGCACGCTCTTCGTGGACCTCGATCGTAGTGTCTTGTTGACCGGTGGAGACAACACTACGATCTTGAAGAGTGTTGATTGATCTTCAATGTAGAACACCTCTTCCTCAGATTGTGCAAAGGCTTCAATACTTCGCTTGCTTCGACCGTTTTCGACATCGATGGCCTAATTCTCGCTCGTTCCCTTCAATATCAAGACACTTCAGATTTGTGGCGCGCGCCCAAATTTTGCTTTCTCCCGGTGATCTTCCGCTTCACTTATCATCAATGAACCGACCTCGCACTTAATCACTTTAGCTCTTGCTTCTTCGTGGTCGACCAAAGATCTCTGCTCACCTTCCATCGCTTCTTTCTTTGTCTTCGACAAACACTACGATCCCGGTTGCTTCCAAGATCGCTTGTCTTCGCTTTCTTGATAAAGAATCGATTAGTCGATTTTTCCTTAGTCAATCAATAAGTCTTCTTTGAATCATCTTGTGGAAGACTTCATCACGAAACGGCCTTTCAACTCAATCTTGATGTCGATTGGTTTGTGCTTACTTCTTCCGCTAGCCTCGCATGCCATTCGCTGAGTGCTCTCTCGTTCCCTTCTCGTGGATTACATCTTTGCAAAGGCAACCAGAGGCTTCATCTTTTGATATTCTCGGGAGTGCTCATTCGCTGAGAACCGATTCCGCTTCACGATTCTCGACTTAGCATTGTGAGCATTATCGTTGGAGTCGTAGTTCTACTGCAGACTCCCACGATTCAAATTTCTACCGCAGCATACACTACGATCCCAAGATCGATCTTCGACACTCTCACGATTTCAGATCGACTTCACTTCACGATTCAAATTTCTACTGCAGACACTACGCTCCCGAGATGCTTCTTTGCAGGCAGACATACTACGATCTTGAAGATGCTTCAAGAAGGCAGACACTACAATCCCGAGATCGATCTCGACACTCTACGACTTCCGCCTTCGAGCTTGTTGTCTTCATCCGATCTTGTCCGACCACGATCTCTCGTGATTTGTTCAGTGGACTCTCACGATCGCAGAGTGTGGTCTACGATCCTTGTCTTTGACTTTGGATCGCTAGACTCTACGACTGAAAGCGTAGAGTGCATTTCATACTTAGCTTCTAGCAGATTGTCGCTCGCTTTATAGGCAGTCGCCTCTCACGATTCGTAATACGACTTCTCAAAGACACTACGATCCCGAGGAGGCTCTTCTCGACACACTACGATCCTTCTTCGCTTCCGAAGTCTACGAACTCCGAGATCTCACTATCTTGCATACTCCTATTCTCGCCGATAGCTCCCGAGTCGACTCGACTCTCCCGCATCATCACGACTTCGTGCAAAGGTTCGACGATCGATGCCTATCTATTACATCATAAGATCAACCTAACAAGCTTGATCTTTCTATATTTATAGTCCTTGTACATCATTTCTTTTTAAGGACTTTACAAAGTCGCTTTTTGCTTATGTAGGATCAACCTAACATTTTGATCAATTCATTCTAAGTCCTTGTACATATATTTCTATTATCTATCAAAGGACTTAATATAATTTTCTTCATGCAAACATACTTGCATATTCATTCATATATATATCATAATCAAATCATATATAAATAGGAATATCATTCACATGTTTATTCCCTATAATCTCCCCTATTTGATTATGACAAAAACAATAAGTGCATATGCATGTTATGAATGAATCTTAGATACAAAGGAGCAAATGATTTCTAAATAGCTTAATCATGAATGTCATTTATATTAATATGGCAATTATATATTCGCATATTCTAAATCCTCGGATCCGTAACATACTATCGATTAGAGATATACCTCCTCGGCTCCATGTATGGTTCCAGATGCTTGTTGATCACCACTCATCCGCACGCTTCGCTCCCCTCCGATGATGGCCTTCTATCTTCTTTGCTTGATTCCCTTCATCACCTTTCTCGATCCGCCCCTTCACCTTCAGGAATTTGGTATCATCATCTTCAGTGCCCCCTCGATGATGATTCTCTATCCGCCGCTTTCTTCTTTGACTTTTTCTCCCTTAACCTCCGCTTCTTCTTTTTTTTGGTGCCTCTTGCTCCTCTTCTTTCTTCGCGCTTCTTTCCCCCCTTTTGTCATCAATCATTTGAGAGAGTCGCCCATGTTGGACATAAGTCGCCCATCGTAGAGGAGTTTGCAACTTCAAACTTTAGCTCTTGTCATCCGAGTTTCAAGTCAGCATGTAGAAGGACTGCTTTCAGATCGTCAAATCTTGTCGAGAGGGCTTCGATCCGCTTTGCATCGGCCTCCCGACTTGTAGAGCTTCGCTTTCGATCTTGATGGCCTTCGATAGATGTTATCTCTCTCTTGAGTTTGAGAGATACATCACCAAGATAGCTTGAAGCTTGTGCCGGAAAGAATCATCTCCTCGTCATTGCCTCGCTTCGTGTTTCTTCAAAGGAGCATAGATATCTTCTTGCTTAAATCATCGAGCTTTCAAGAGTTCCCGCCCAAAGCGCTTTGATCCTCTTGATTGGTAGCTTCAGATGGGCAATGGATTGACTCTCACAATTGTCATCTTTGGACAGATTTTCAAAGGTGTGGATAATCCGAACAATTTTGGAGTACCAATCGCCTCGTGGAGGATGATGGAGTGTCTCATAGCAAAGGTTTTGATCATAAGGAGACTTCGAGATTGATTTGAACATCATAAGCAGAGAGAGTGATCGACTTCACGATCGCCTTCTTGGATATGGTTCTTCTTCCTTCAGAGTCCACCCCACGATCGTAGGGGATGTAGAGATTTCCAAAGATGTCGATAGATCTCAAGTGGGGGGTTTTGTGATCACCTTTGGTGGCAAACTTCTTCACTCTTGAAAGTTCTCGAGCCACCAGCCCATGCTTGAAACCGCTTATAACACCAACCGGGTAGCTTCCATCTTTTTCAAGAATGGCCTTTAGCCATGGCATCCACCGGAAGAACCATCTCATTAGCAGATCATCGTGGTTGTAGAGAATGGTCAGGCACCCATTTCCATGTTTTCTCCAGCTTTCTCGACCAAGTCAAAGGAGGTCATTCTTACTATTCTCGATCTGCTCACCTCCCATGGTTTATCCATCCGTCAGAGGAGTCTCCGATGGTTCATTGGGAACTTCTACTACTATTCTCCCGATAAATCTTGCGTGAGAGAACAGTGGTGGAGTTCTCGAGTTTTCTTCGATTCCCGATCTTCGTAGTCGAATCATTTCCGCTTCTTCCTTCTCGTAACTGTAACCATTTAGATCACCTTCAGCAGAGGGATCATCTTCATGTTGCATTTCATGTTCGACTCTTCTTGATCATCTCCAACAGAGAATCCTTCTCATCAATTTCATTATCCTCAACTTTCTTCATCAAGACTTTCCTTAGATACTTCGCCTTCACCACCGGGCTTCTTCTTCAAAGATCTTCTCCTGGGGATACAGATTCATCATCACTTAATTCAATGATGGCATTTGATTGGCCACGCTCTTTTGAGGCAAACCGGCTTGCAAAACTAGTAGCTTTTCTTCTTTTTTTGGAGGTTCAACTATCGAGAGACAGATTCTTCTTCTTCCTCGCCTCCGACTCCACTTCCTTATCGATAAACTTTTTGAATATCAAGACCGGCAAAGCAGATTCTTCTTCCTTGTCCTCATCACTTTCTCGAGTCATCATGAAAGCTCTCTTGATCGAGGGACATGTTCTTCGCCTTCTTCTTGATAGCATTTTCCCACCCATTCTCCGGTCGGTTGGGGCGCTTGCATTTGGGGATGCACTTTGATCGAAATTTCTTTTTCTTCATCGTAGTTGCTTCTCCGAGTATCGCCATGGGGCTAGAGCACCTTTCCTTATCAGCAGATGTATTGATTTGAGAAGCTAAGGCTGGTTTGTCCTCCACCTTAGCTTTCTTGCTGACTGGCCCTTGAAGCAACCTGCTGCTTCTTCTTTTTGTGGTCTCAGCAGCTTGGGGCTTTTTCTTTCTTACTCTTATTCAAGGAGGAGACTCTCCTCGTGGGGCCTCGCTTTCACACATCACCAAATTTTTTCACCACTTTTGATTTCTTCCTACCGGTGTGATTTCAAATGCTTCAGAGTCACCGGACTCGTAGCTCTCTCGCTTTTATCGCCTTCCTCTTCTTTGCAGAGGCTCTACTATCGCCTCCCAAATTGCCACCCTTTTTTGTTCTCCTTAGGTTCTTTTTCCAGCTTTTCAAATAGTTGTGGAGACATCACCTTGTGCACATCTGTGGCTTCTCCCTCATCATCCTTGATCTTTCCCCTAGCTTTTTCTTCAAGATGATACTTAATGTACCTTCCATGATATACCTTGGTCAGGGCTTCTTCTCGCCTTTCTACCCATTTGAGATCCGATCAATCAAGATAGATCCAAAGTCGATTTGTTTCTTCAAAACTATTGCAGACATGATTTTCAACCCACCGGTCGATCACCGTGTCATGTGCAAAGTGTTCTTACATAGTATGCACTTTCCAACTATTTCAAAGCAAGGAACTCATATTGCTTGTGGAACTCCTTCTTCTTCATGTCCTCAAACTAGGGTTTCTTTTTGATACCCCATAATTTCCTTAGCCAATTCAAAGGTTGACATTATCAAGGTTCTTAGGCTCGTTAGAAATCCTAGGCATCGGTTTAGGTCAAGATTTTAACTTGAGAGACCGACCTTTAACCTTGGTAGTAAGGGGTTTTTCAATTTATAGAGACGCTTGAGTAGAATTCTTTAACCAAAGGCAGCAGAGACTCGAGTATTTGCTTCAAGGCATTCTCAAAATCCAAATTTTCTTTACAAGCTCGAGAATATCTCTCAACTTCTTTTCGATTTCTCAAACGATTTGGTTCCAAGTCAATACCAAAGGATCACTTGCCGCTTTTCCATTTTGAGTAGTTTGAAGAATGTGGGTATTAAATATAGAAAGGTTTATGCGAGATGACCGTCTGTTGGTAAGGCTCGAGGTTAACCGATTTTGCTCTTGAAAAGCTTTCTGGTTTTGAAAAATGGGAGGAGAAAGGTTCGATATCTTTTGGTAACTATCTCGCAGATTTGAACTTGTCTTTATGGCGCTCCTTCTAACTCGCATGCTCAAAGATGTGTCAATTGTCCATTGTCAGCACGCTGCCCAAAGAATGAGCTATAATTCCCCACAACTTTTCAGCTTATTAGAGGAGTGGACGCTTAATTGACGTGGCTTTGACCGCCGACCTTTTGATTCAGAGTAACAACATGATGAGATAGTTATAGACTCTACGATTTCATTTGTTTACTCAACGATCAATTTTTGAGAGATGTCGCAGCAGTACTGGCTTCGCTTTTCCTCCTTACTTCGACGCAAAGATAGCTCAATCACCGATGTATTCGAACTTATCTCCTCAACTTGAATGTCTTAGCAGATGTCTCATTCTTCATGCTCCTCAGAGTCGGAGTACCTTTTTGGTAGAACTACGATCGCTGAGTTGTCTTCACGATCGCCGCAGCTTGCACTACGATCGCTTAGTCCTTTTCAAACTCAACTCTACGATCGCTGACCGACTTGATTCTTCCGAGATGAACTAGATCAAGTATTCCTTCCGGGATAAGGTAGCTCAGAAGGGCCAACCTCTTAGAGAGAGCTAAGGGTCGTTTGTCCCCGAGGCGCTTTCCAGATGAAATACTATGTCGTTGGTTTGCAATGACATCTCATTAGACCTTTCCGATGGGAAGATCTTCTATCATCTTTAAGTATCTCGCATTGTCAAATCGTGGTGTCCTTCTACTCTTACTTCTACGATCATGTGTTCGATCGTAGTACTTCACGATTATGGATTAGGTGGTCAAGGGTTATCAAGAGTTCGCTTTGAGACGATCCTACCGACTATGGATCTTCATTTGTTCATCACCCACAAGGTTTTGGGACTTTGTAATGGGTACATCTCTTCCAGTTAATGATGCAAATTATTCCTCAATGCATCACCGCTTCCCCCATTGTTGATGCCGCCATCTCGTATAGATGTGATTCCTTCTTCATGTTCATTCGAGGGTCGCCCAAAGACTTCTACTTCGACCGAATCATCATCATCGCTGCTTAGTCTTTCTTGATCGTAGAGATGAGTATTTTCGTGATCGATCACTCTACGATCATTCGACAAAGACTACTTAACGTAGTCTTCTTTGACAAATTCTTAGCTTTGAGAAGTTCTCGCTCAGAGAGAACTCCTTTTGTCTCAAGCTCAAAGATCTTCTATTGTGAGCTTCCTCGAGGATCCTTTCCATAAAGCGATCTCTCTTGACATGGGCACATAGAATCCTCTTTATCTTCTCTCACGCACGGCATGCTCCCATATACGATTTGCAGCCCATGTGAGCTCCATTCAAAGTTAGCTCTGTAGGGTCTTCAAGGACAAAGCTTGACATATATGAACTTTATCGACTTTTCTCCGAATAGTCCTTAGCCTTCTCACGGGTTGAATCCTTTTGAATGAAGTCTTCGCTTCAAAGATTCCTTAGTGTGGTCGACCGACCAAGTACCGCAGTTCAAGTAATTTCTACTTTTGGTCCCCATTGTTGAATGGGTCCCGCTAGGTTAGTTTTCTAAACCCCTATTCCTCTTATCCGATAATCATCATGTTTATCACCAATGTATATTCATGCATGCAACTATCTTGGGATAATACATTTTAGATGCACGACTATGAGTGTGTGTAGGATTTGACAATTAATGACGACTTTTTATCTATGATGATTTCATCATTTATCGGGTTATGTTCACAATGTTTAAGTGTTCACATAGTGTGAATCAACTCTCGCGATTTATGAGTATCTAGTTGATTTATGGATGTGATCGGCTTTCACAAATCAACAAGATCCTCTCAGAGAACTCGATCATTCTCTCGTGTGTTGTTAAACACTTAGAACATAGGCTTGTACACACATACTAAAGACAACAAAGAATGATTACTTAACATAAGATTCATTTGTCTCGTGATACTTTCAGTGATCCATTTCGTATTTTCTTCAAGATGTCATCTTCAAATTTAAAACTTGTTAAAAAGAGAAAGTTTGTAGACATTTGAATTTTCCATCTTTAGACTACTTTCTCTATTCACCTTTTTAGGAAGATTATGACTTGTTGATGTATCACCGCCATAGTTCATAAGATGGTGCAACTATGATATATACATTAATGATGGTGAGGAACTGCACTTTTTACCGCCGCTTTTTAATAAATATTTACTTTTAGATACACCGAGTTCGTGTATCGATGTGCATAGCTTTTACTTTTGCCCTTTTCACCTTTTAATGCTCTTGCTTTACTTTTCATCAATCAAATGTGGGTCTTGAAGATGTAGATCAAGAGAATCGTGGCATTAAGATCTTTGACATCTTTGAGTTTTCGTAGACAAGACTCTATTGTTGGTTGGTCACTCATAAGATCGAGAGGATCTTCTATCTCCACTTGATCAAGATTTCTTCAGACGCTGCGACCTCTTCATCTTTCGTGATCGATGAATGCTTTACCCTTGTTACCGATGTCTCTTGCTTCTTTCTCTCGTCCCCGATCTTCGTGACTACAAGATCGACCGCAGCTAGGATTGGTCTTGTTGATATAGCAATCGAGGATATGAACCAACTGAAAGCAAATTTCTGTGTATACACATTTTTTACCTATACACAATATTTCCAACGTGTGAGCTCTTCCAAGATATAATAAAGTTACTTACTACTAAACTAAGTTTAGAACAATGTTGGTGCCTTCGATCGCACTCAAAGCGATTAGCTTTAGAATACAAAGATGAGAACCCGCTTCTCGATATACCAATTGTTAGATCCTGTAGGGCACAATAGATCTGTATAAATGAATAGATTCTTTTCTTTCAAAATACTTTTCTCGTTTATGGTGTATTGTTCATATTAGATTATATGACAAACATAGAATCTTTTCAAGCACAAATGAATAAGTAAAAGATTCCTCCTTCATCGATATATTCATAATCATACAAACATTGTTCGTCAAGTTAGTTTAGTTGTAAGCGCTAAAACATACATAGTAGCTTATAGCAGCTTATAGATATAATGTAAATGACATAATGTAAAAGACACAAGGGTTTTAAGTGGTTCTGCAGACTCAAGCTCCTAATCCACTCTTCTCGCTTTCAACTAGCAGATTTCCACAAGAAGGGCAAGACTCTCAATCTCTACGATTCCTTCAAGGCCAAGCAGCCTTTTCGGACTTCAGCTCACTAAGAACTCTTCAAGGCCAAGCAATTTTGGGACTCCTCTAGTTCCCTAGAACTCTTCAAGCCCAAAGCAGTTTGAACTTCGCTTAGTCCTCCGACTCGACAAGGACCCTTTGGCCTCGCTTTGTTTAGTCCTCCTCCCACAAGGACCCTCAGTGCCCCGCTTTTTCGAGTTGTTGTTGTTGTTGTTGAGTTTGCACGAAATCGCTAAGATGTCTTCATGCTCTAACATCTTCTATCTTTAGCAGCTTTCAAATTTTGATCATCCTTGAAGAGCAAATGAGTGTTGCATGATGCTCACTTTTCTTAGGTTGCTCAACTACTCCTGATGACCCTCGATGAACCGCCTTTGAAGATCATTCTCCTTGGTACTTGATGGTCGCATACGAGAGGCTTCTAGATGACCGTAAGCTCTTCTCAAGGTACCTAGAAGCTTTCTCAAGCTTGACACCAAGATGGCTTTTGTGATCTCCCTTCTTGCTACTCGATGCCTTCCCATGATGGACTTGCTAAGATGACCGTAAGCTCTTCTCTATTGTACTTTTAGTCTTCCCATGATGGACATCCAGATGGCATGATGCTCTTCTTTCTCTCTCAGCTCGTAACACTTCTTCATGTAGTAGAACTCTCACTTCTACATAGTAGAACTCACACTTCTACTTCTTTCGCTTGATCCGACTTTTTGAGTGTTCTTGGTGGATCGTAGAGTGAGTCTCCTGACTCACTATTACTTGATTCGATCACCCACCTTCTCTCCAAAACTCAATCGCTTCCAAAGAACCTTTGATCTTTGAAGCTCTTCTTCATTTATACACCTTCCCAATCCTTCCGCTGGAAAGTAGCCATTGAAGCTATTCAAATGTCTTCACAGATCTCAAGTTGCTTGATGTAGACGCTTGCTTGATGTGACATGACATACTTTTTTTCCGACTCATAGCTTACTTTTTTCACCTACCCCGCCGATGTATCACTTTACCGTCTCCGGCAAGTGTCAAGACTTTATTTCTTCCGATTTCTTGATCGAGGTTGTCCTTTTTGCATCGATGCTCTCAATAAGCACTTGTCCGAATTACCTTCAGATTGAACCGCTGCTAATGCCTCAATCTTCGTGTATCCGAGCTCTACGATTCTCGATGCACGCTTTCAGTGGACCTCGATCAGAGTGTCTCTTGTTGACCGGTGGAGACAACACTACGATCTTGAAGAGTGTTGATTGATCTTCAATGTAGAACACCTCTTCCTCAGATTGCAAAGGCTTCAATACTTCGCTTGCTTCGATCGTTCTCGATAATCGATGGCCTAATTCTCGCTCCGTTCCCTTCTCAATATCAAGACACTTCAGATTTGTGGCGCTGGCCCAAATTTTTTTCTCCCGGTGATCTTCCGCTCACTTATCATCAATGAACCGACCTCGCACTTAATCACTTTAGCTCGCTTTCTTCGTGTTTCGACCAAAGATCTCTGCTCACCTTCCATCGCTTCTTTTTTTGTCTCGACAACACTACGATCCCGGTTGCTTCCAAGATCGTTGTCTTCTGCTTTTCTCGATAAGAATCGTGATTAGTCGATTTTTCCTTAGTCAATCAAGTCTTCTTTCAATCATCTTGTGGAAGACTTCATCACGAACTACTTTCAACTCAATCTTGATGTCGATTGGTTTGGTGCTTACTTCTTCCGCTAGCCATGCATGCCATTCGCTGAGTGCTCTCGTTCCCTTCTCGTGGATTACATCTTTGCAAAGTACAACCAGAGGCTTCAGCACTTTGGATATTCTCGAGTGCTCATTCGCTGAGAACCGTGATTCCGCTTCTACGATTCTCGACTTAGCATTGTGAGCATTATCGTTGAGTCGTAGTTCGCACTCACGATTCACCTTTCTACCGCAGCAGCACACTACGATCCCAAGATCGATCTCGACACTCTCACGATTTCAAGACTCTACGATTCATTTCACCGCAAGCACTTACGCTCCCCTAGATGCTTCAACAAGCAGACTTCCCGACGCTCCCGAGATGCTTCTACGCAGCGCGACTACGATCTAGATGATCTTGAAGATGCTTCTCACGATCTTGAAGATGCTTCAACAGACACTACAATCCCGAGATCGATCCTCGACACTCTACGACTTCCGCCTTTGAGCTTGTTGTCTTCATCCGATCTTGTCCGACTACGATCTCTCGATTTGTTCAAAGACTCCACGATCGCAGAGTGTGGTCTACGATCCTTGTCTTTGACTTCAGATCGCTAGACTCTCACGACTGAGCGAGAGTGCATTTCATACTTAGCTTCTAGCAGATTGTCGCTCGGCTTTTATAAAGCAGTGCCTCTCACGATTCGTAATACGACTTCCTCAAGACACTACGATCCCGAGGAGGCTCTTCTCGACACACTACGATCCTTCTTCGCTTCCCCGAAGTCTACGAACTCCGAGATCTCACTATCTTGATACTCCTATTCTCGCCTCGATAGCTCCCTTAGTCGACTCGACTCTCCCGGCGCATCACGACTTCTCGCAAGGTTTCGACGATCGCATGCCTATCTATTACATCATAAGATCAACCTAACAAGCTTGATCTTTCTATATTTATAGTCCTCAGTACATCATTTCTTTTTAAGGACTTTACAAAGTCAAGCTTTTGCTTATGTAGGATCAACCTAACATTTTTGATCAATTCATTCTAAGTCCTCAGACATATATTTCTATTATCTATCAAAGGACTTAATAAATTTTCTTCATGCAAACATACTTGCATATTCATTCATATATATATCATAATCAAATCATATATAAATAGGAATATCATTCACATGTTTATTCCTAACTTGTTGCCTCCTCCGACTCTATTAGCCTCTGAACTTCAATGCGTTATTTCCACCGGGCAACCCCTACCATTAACCTATGGGATGGATGCAGTGCTCCCCATAGAAGTGGAAATGGAATCCCTCAAAGTGTTGATAAATGCTCAGTTGAATGAAGACCAATGGTTACAAGACAGGTATCACCAATTGTCTTTAATAGACGAAAGGCGAAGTGATGCTATCTTCCATGGGCAATTATACCAACAGAGGATCGCCATATCCTATAACAGGAAAGTCCGGCTACGATAGTTTAAACAACATGACTTGGTTTTGAAGAAGATCATTGACAACCAAGATCAGTCAAAGGGAAAATTAGCTCCAAACTGGGAAGGCCCGTTTGTTGTCAAAGAAGTATTGATAGGAGGAGTTCTCGGATTACAGGAAATGGACGGTGATGAATTTCCACAACTCATTAACTCAGACACCGTGAAACGATACTATGTCTGAGGTTACCATCAAGCAAACATCCTAGTTTTGGATCACCAGATCCCCAGTCATTTCAGGTTTTCTAACCCTTACTACATACAACCTTTCTTCATACCCATTTGCCTCATTAGGGAAACATACTCTTCAAGCCAGCAACCCTTACTACATATAACCTTGATTATTGATGCTTATGTGAGAAGTCACTTAGTTATACTCAATTATTGCTATAATAATTACTGCATCATATCTCTAATATTATTAATTCAATTATTGTCACAGTATCATCTACATAATATGTTATATATTATTAAATTAATAATTGAGACGACAAAGTTATTCATATTATTATTTGCAATATTGACAATGTCTATAAGTTTTATCAAGGAGAGGTTTGGTCACCTAATTGCGGGCCAATAAGGAGAAATCCTTATCGGAAAGCCCCCTCTTTCCTGGGAACGACCTAGTTGTTAAATATTGTGAGTTATAATATTAATGGTGAATGTTATTAAAAATTGAATTTGAGTTCGGAGTTGAATTTGGAGACGCAGACGTGATATTTGAGTCCAGAATGATGAAATTAGTAGAAATAGACTACAAACACAAAATTTGTCGGGGTTAACTTTTTGGTCAAAAAAGTCAACAGCTGACTTTTTCAGAAAAATTCAAACTTTAAAATTTCAAAAATGAAATTTTTGAGAAGAATATTTCCATTGTGTTGGAATTATTAGTGTTAGTGAAAATCGACATTTATTTCGATAATAATTAATGTCTGGAGGTTATATTGACTAATCGGGTAATTAATCGAATAAATGAGCAATCAATTGCTATTAATTTACATGATTATAACTATTTATTCACATGTGTGTACTATTGATTCACATTCTTTTACTATTAGGGGAGTTGGAGCAAGATTGATAATACTTGCATGACTAAGTTAAAAATGGAGGTATAGATGGAGGTACTATATTGTAATTCGTATTTTCACATGATTATAACTATTAATTCACATGATTGAACTATTGATTCACATTATTTACTATTAGGGGAGGTGGTGCAAGTTTGATAATACTTGCAGGACTAAATTAAAAATAAAAGAAAAATTAAAGGTATTGTCTTTGTAATATTTGAGCCCCAAAACGTGTAATTATCGAAACTATATTTTCCTATAAATAAAGCTCATTCTTCCTTCATTTCTCACCAATTCACAAAAGCTATAGAGAAATTATTATAGAGAGAAATTATAGAGAGAAAGAAGAAGAGAAGTATACTACCTCACTATTCCAATATCCAGTTTCTTCTAAGGTAAGGGATATTATTTCTTTCGTATTCATGAAGAGAGCTATTGTTATTCCATTCTTTATTATTCTGTTGGAATAACTTGTATACGCGGACTACCGTATACATGGTGAAATTCTTTTGTTATTCCATTCTTTATTATTATGTCTGAATATCCTCGTTGCATTTAATTACGCATGACACGTTCCATTCTTTATTATTCTATTGAATAACTCGTCATGCTTGGCTATCATCGCATTCCTGGTGAATTCTATTGTTATTCCATTCTTTATTATTCTGTCGAAATATCCTGTCTGTGCGGATTACGCATGACCTGGTTCCATTCTTTATTATTCTGTTGGAATATCCTGTTTGTGCGGATTACGCATAACCTGGTTCCATTCTTTATTATTCTGTTGGGAATAACCTGTCCGTGCGGTCTACCGCATGCATGGTGAATTCTTCTGTTATTCCATTCTTTATTATTCTGTTAGAATAACCTGTCTATGTGGACTACCGCATGCATAGTGAATGATCCTTCATATTCATTCCTTATTAAATTGTGGAAATGATCTGTTTACGTGGATTACCGCATGGTGGGCAAAAATTCATTTGCAGTTTCGTAATTTTTCTAACCCTCAAAAATTCTGGAAAAATTTGAAATGATAGTTTGTTGAGTTTTCTAGATTGTGTCCAAATATGGCGATTTTTGGATGTGCAGATTAGGAGTTATGAATTTTATGGGAAAAGACTATTTTAAAAGTAAACCCTTATAACTCCTTGTGGTTAACTCCAAAATTGGTGAAATTTTTATTGGGAGTACATGTATATAATAGGAGTATACCTTGTAAATTTTGGAATTTTTGGACAAAAGTACAATTTATGATAAATGTCTAAATATTCGGCAGTTTTGGCCATATGAAAAATAGTAAATGAATTTTAAAAATTCCGAGAAAAATATATGTTCAATATGGGACTATATTCTGTTAAATCCCAGAAAAGAAATATTTTTGGGACTGATTTGGTATTTTTCATGAAAATGAACTAGTTATGAGTAAATGAATGAAATATGTTATGTTAAGTAACAAAATTGGAAAATAGGATTTTATGGCTTGAGAATCCTATATAGGGTATATGCAGGTTTTTGATGAGGGATTTGATCATTGGTGATGAAATCTTATGAGTATGGCATTTTTGAATTATTAAAGGCATTATTTGGTAAAGTGTAAACAATTGAAATAAATTATTTATAAGTTTAAGAAGTGATTAAAATATTATTATAATATTAATAATATTAGATTATAAGTTTATTAAGTGATTGATAATATTTGGATAAATTTAAAGTCTTTAATATTTATCCTTGTTTTCGTTTGATTAATGATTATATCATTGTCATCATCCTCATGCTTATATTATGATGAAAGTCATCTTTGGCTTACGTACAAAGATGGACTGTTAATCATTGATTTTACAGTTGAATATCTTTGGCTTACGTGCAAAGATGGACTGTTGATTATTGGTTTTACAGTTGTATATCTTTGGCTTACGTGCAAAGATGAACTATTGATTGATGAGTATCTTTGGCTTATGTGCATAGATGAACTGTTTATTGGTATGATTATGACTAGGGACCATTCGGTATAATCATGACCCGTAATGTTATAGATGATGTGGTAAAAGTTCTCATTGGCCCGTAGTGCATTGATGGACAGTTATTGGTATGATTATAACCAGGGATTATTCGGTATAATCATGACCATTGATGATTACATGAATATCTTTGCCCGTAGTGCAGGGATGATTTGATGATGTGGATTATTTATTAAGCTGAGTCTCAACGATAAAATATTGATTATACACTTTTAATTCGTAAAAGATAGTAGATATCATGCTCTACTTGACTCTTCTAAAATACAGTTGTATGTCTTTGGCCTGTAGTGCAAAGATGAATTGTTAATGAATATCTTTGGCCGTAGTGCAAAGATGAATTTATTAGTATGATTGTGAGCAGGAATTGTGATTTGGTATAACCATGATTTTTGATGTTTCAGGTGAAGATAGGTGATAAAAATTATCTTCGTCTTGGGTGCGAAGAGGAATTTAGAATCACAATTATGATTATGAGTTATTCATATGATTGTGGACAAGAATTGTTGATTGATGTTACAGGGATAAAACATTATTGGTGGACTTTTAACATGGAGAAGATAATAGACCTGATGGTCTTTTTGACTCTTCTAATGGATTGCCCGTTCCGCTGCAACTATGGTTGAAAAGTTTTATCATCTACCATATGTTCTAAATCTCTAATTTATTATTGACAAAGGCTATTGATAATTTAATTATCTTTAGTCATGATATTCTTTACTGGGCTATTTGTGCTCACCCTTTGCTTCACAATTCCTTTCAGGTAATAAGAGTGTAGCTGGATCGAGTGGGGATAACGAGGAAATAGTGTGATGGTCCGAGATCGTTAAGTTTCTCAATACATTATAAAATGGCATGACATGCAAATGAGATAATTGTATTGAGGACTAAGAAGATGTATGTGTCGTATTTTATACGTCACTTAATAATTGATTTTGGCGAACAACAATAGGGTGATAAGAACCCTGACTTTGAAAGCGCCAAAAGTGCACCTCATTAGAATGAATATGATAGTAATCTTCTCGTTCTTCTTTGGGGTCTTAAAATATTTATTGCTGTATTTTATATGGCATTGTAACAATTTGAGTTTGGATACTGTCTACGAGATAATATTGTATTAAAACTCACAGCTTATCTGTTGTCGTACTCTGCACGGCAGTTCAACAGTTGTATAAATGAAGTTTGTATTTGATTTTTATAGAGTGATATCTGGCGACTCAGAATGGGTCGTGTGGAACTATTTTGGGGGCGTGACATCTTACACCAGGGGCGAACTATGTCGACCTAATCTCCCCGATACCTGGGAGTACGTAGGAAACCATTATTAATGGCCCGATCACAATAAAAAAAACAAAATAACAAAAACACACTTCTACACCCTTCTACAACATTTCACATACATCGTTGAACCTCTTACACCAGGTTCGAACTACGCAGACCTGATCTCCTCTTCAATAGGAGTACGTAGGTAGCCATTTATGGTTCAGTCTTACCCCTTACCAAAACACAAAAACTTGTCACATGGTACTGGGATCATAATTCAATCCACCACTTTTCCTCGGCTTCAGACCAAAGGGATGGAACTACTTGACCTCCCCATAATTGGGAGAGTTGGCGACCATCTAAGCTGCGATTGAGTCCTCAAAGAGAAATACCAATCCATAAGATATGGAACTACCTAGGATCTCCTCTTCAATAGGAGTACTAGCGACCATCTGTGGTGCGGTCAACCTTAGAGAGGAAAGCCACAATCCTCTCCACATCTACATACAGAAACCAGTCCCAAGACACCAAAAAAGGGTAGGGATACACACAGATCAATGATCCATTCTAAAAGATCCTGAGACATCTCAATGTCCACCCATCAAGGATGAGTTCAGAATACATCAAGATCGCAAGCCCTCAAGAAATGCACAAATATCAAGCAAGTAGCAAGCACAAACTAAAGGGAAGTGAATCAAAATATATTTCCACCTCGCTATATATAATGCTGTTTGATATATACAATATGTACTGTACATGACAAAATGGCTAAGCTAGTCTGTGCAGGAAAATATAAGCCCATCTACAAATTGGTGTATATGCGAGTTATCAAATCTAACATGGCATCTCTCTCCGAAGAAGGAGGCAACGATGTGGTCTCCTGCCCAAGGGTCTCTACATGTGCCAATAGATCCACAGCCAACTGCATGGTGACATAATGCTCATCAATATATGCACTCATCTAGGCAATCATGCCAGTAGTAAGGGATCTCACTGTAGTACTATTTGTAATGGCTACGTCCCGGGAAGATATAGCAGCATCCCGCTCAATAATCAAAGCATCTCTGGATGATCTAGCCTCATCATGCTCAGCAATATCGGTGTCTCTATGAGCTAAGGCATCCTCTCTCTTTAATAGAGCGGCATCTCTCCCGGCAAGAGTGATGAGTGGAATTTATGCTCGCGAATCAGATACTTTATGACTTAAATAGTTGTCTGTTCTCATAGATTTTATACAGTTTTATATGATTATAGTGTTATTGTGCTTAACTCGATGTATTGCGAGCTTTTTACAAAGGCTTTTCCCGACTTTTAAAGGGCAAAAGCGGTTAAATTCTACATACTCATGGTAAGTCTTGCACCAAAGCTAAGCTTTGTGTGCTCACGTCAGCCACCACCTCCCCATCCCCTGCTGATGTCATCATCACTGTATGGCCAAGCAATACCACTAACCCTTTCATAGGCTCGCATGGCAGCGGCATGAAATCTCGTGTCCTTCTTCCTAATGTGGCGCTGTAGCGCCAACTACATCGTATTGGCCCGCGTCGCGGCGCCACCTCTGGTGCCCAGGCAGAGAGGGCTTGTTCTAACCTAGCAAAAGAAGCGGTGAACTGATATATAAGGACAAGAGAAGCTCTCCAGAGATATACTTAGCAAATCTGAGATTATATAATTAGCGTAGATTAGTTTTTCTTCTGTATTTCTCTTTCTCTCTCTTAGATAAATGTTTGTAAATATAGATTAGCTAGATTAGGGAGAAGTCTGGGTTTTCTTGGAGCGGCACGAGCAGTGAGCGACACGGATTGGAAAGCTTGATTTGAGCGAAATGCTTAGAGATTAAAGGGCTTTGACAGAGTTTCTTCTTATCTATTTATTGTCTCTAATTTTATAATCCATAAATGTTGTCTTTATTGCTACTTGTATTTTGTTCAATAGCTATGAACTGAATATTTGCTCTAAGGTTATAATGGAACCATTTATTATTTAAATTGACTGTCTTATCTCTTTGGTTGGCACCATATGATTTGGTTCAATATATTTATGCTTAATGATTCTCGCTAAGACATTAGTGATGATTTTGGTAATTTACATGATATCGACAGAAGGATTGTAGATTTACACCTAAATATATTGGCATGTGATTGTGGGTTTCGGCTGCATAAGTTGTGTGTAGAATAGATATATATCTGTGCGCCACGTGCGACCTAATGAGAACTTATGCTTAAATCCTTGTTCTGATCAATTCGCATAGATATATGTAGGATTGTATTTAGCTTGGGCGTTCTTTTCTGTTCTATTCCCTATCGGGTGGATCTAGAAAGGATAGGTTTGTGCATACCTCGACAGAGGTGCATAGGCACCCGTGTGTTCTCGGTCGACAAATTGTCGTGACCATTAAGACCAGAGAGAGAATGGTAGGTAGTTTGATGAAACATAGCACGCCAGTTATTCGACAGAATTCCTGACTGGGGTGAAGTTGTAACCTTAGCTTGTAATTCCTTCGATTACCATTCGTTATCCATTTACTTGCTTTGATAATTAGTTATGCTTAGATTAATCACACTTTCATTTATTGTTGTTCGAATAAGACTTTAGCGATACAAAGTGGGTACTTGGTAAATATTAGTGATAGTTCCTCGTGGGTACGGCATTCTACTTATCACTGTATTACTTGTTAGACCGCGTATACTTGCGCGTGTTTAGTGATCAGTTTTCCGACCAACAAGTTTTTGGCGCCATTGCCGGGGAATTATTATTCTAATATTGTCCAATATTGATTTCAATCAATTTAGTCTTAATTTGAACGTGTATTTATTTATTTTTGTTTGATCTTTGTTTGTGCATGTTTACCGATTGCGATAAATAGGCTGACAAGACTTTATGTAAATGCGGCTCTTGTGCAAGACTTTGCGTAAGCTGGGGCCTTACAATTCTATTTATTGTTATCGTTTGTGAGATTGGATTGACAAGATTGTAAGTAAATGCATTGCTCTTGTGCATGACTCAGCGTAACTGTTTGATCCTTACAGTCCGATTTTTCATGACACATTTTTATTAAACTTGTATTTTTATTTTAAATAAAGTCAGGCTGAAGACTATAAAACAAGCGCTTATTGGGAGGCAACCCAAGTTATAAATTTTTGTGTTAGTTAATCTCAGATACCAAATAGCTATGAGCATGATTCACCAACGAATCACCAAGCAAAATAAAAGGCAAGGCATGTCAAGGCACAAGTTAAGGCCAAAAAGAAGGTGCAAGTTATTGCTTGAATTTTGTTGGTGCTTCTGAATTGGAATGGCTCCAAAATGACTTACGGTGGTGAGGATGCTGTCGATGACAATTAGCACAGCCTCAGGGAAGTCCTCTAGTTTTAATTTTATCTATCTTTACATTGAGGACAATGTTCTTCTTAAGTTTGGGGTACTCGTGATATTCTTGGTACTTGAATTAGTATTATGTTATTATGTCAGTTATTTTGATGTTTTTATGTTTAGTTGTGCATATTAGTTAAAATTTTGAAAATTTTCCATTTTATGTTATATCTTAGCAAATAGTAGACGTCGGTTGCGGAAGGCGACAAAATCGATAAATGATCACGGAGTTCTTTTGCATTGAATTCTTTTATTGCGTTTAGTAAGGACATTGTCAGTTTCAAGTTTGGGGGTCTTCTACGTTTTGTTTTGATATGTTTTGCTTTATTATTTTTTTTTGTGGGTTTAATTGCATTTCTAGTATAGGTTATCTCTTGAGCATTGATTTAATTTGAATTGGGCTATAATATATGATCAGACAACTGATTGTTAAGGTTATAACTCATGAAAAATGGATAAATGTTGCTTACTTTGGGTGATTGAATTATTGTTGGTTATTGCTTTGCTTATGACTCCTACTTTTGAGCACTCATCCATTTGTAATGAACTAGTTATATACTTAGAGAAGGCTTATATGACCGAATGCTTGTGAGAGATATCAATAAGCTCTAGAACTCGTTTTAACATCACTCGAAGCAATATACTTAAGTTTAATAAATTTGTCATGTGGTGAGTTGAGATGGAGCGTAAAACACACTCACTCATAGACACATACTTAGGGGAGATAGAGCATAAAACGCACTCACCTATAAAAAAAGAAAAAAAATATATCGAAAATCTTGCGATGGGTTGAGATGGAGCGTAAAACGCACTCGCCCATAAAAGTAGACTTAGGGTTGAGATGGAGCATAAAACGCACTCGCCCATCAAAGCAGACTTAGGGAAAGATGGAGTGTATAATGCACTCGCCCAAATGTTTGATTTGTCTATAATTGCGGTGAGTGATGTGTTAAGCATGTAGTTTTTGAAGTTTATGTCTTTCATAAGGTAATATGGTTGCATAAGCCAATCCGAGCTATAATTGGTTTAGTGCAAATGGATACACACACACACAGAAAGGATCTAAAGCAAGGTATGACTAACAAGCAAGTTGAAATCCTAGACGTTGTGACATTTTGAAAGTTTTCTAAAGTTATCATGTTTTGACATCTGAAAGGCCATTGCTCAAACTTATTGATTCATTGCTCAAGTAGTTGATTGTTAGAATTTATTTTTATAGTTTTTGTTCTTAGTGTTTTGCTTGAGGACAAGCAAATATTCAAGTTTGGGGGTATTTGATGAGTGTATTCTATATACACAAATTAGGTACCTTTAAGTTTGTTAATTTGCAAATCCTAAGATAGTTTGTTTGGTTTTTATGTATTTTCATTGTATTGTTGTATAATATAGTTTTATATTACTTTTATGTTTTTGTATATTAGTTTTATGCATTTTTACTTTGTTTTGTAGGAATTGGATGGAATGTCATTTGGGTCGATGGTTGTAATCGCCAAATTCGCATTTTCGATTTGCCATTGACATAGCAGTCCCTTGAAGCCCCGTTTTTGCCATGATCCGGCCATTATCTGTCAAATCTCCAAGAATAAAAGTTGTAGATCAACGTCTCCTCTTTCCGGATCATCTTGAATCGCCTCAATCGGAATTCGGATACGAGAGTTATGGGCATTTTCCCAACGGGTGTCAAATCTGGAAACTACCAATTGCTGTTTGCATAGCAGTCACTTCAAGGCCATTTTGAGCATTGGTCCAACCATTATTTCGAAGAACTCAAAGAATGAAAGTTTTAGATCTACGTCTCCTATTTCCGGATCATCTTGAATCATTCAAATCGGAGTTCGTATGAAGAAGTTATTACCATTTTCCCAACAGATGTCCAAGCATAAAATTACCCTACGCTGGTAGCGACTTAGTAGTGTATTTCCCATACCTTTTCACAAAGCAAGAGCTCCACCCTTTTCATTATTTGGCAAATACCTGCTCAAGCCAAATCATGGTGCTGCAGCGCTATACATGAATTTTGGACAGATTTCAGCTATTAAATACTCAACCTAATGACCCAATGAATTATTATTTCATTTCTACTTGCAACCTAGAGGAGAAAAAGAGAGAGACGGTGGCTTGGAGAAGAGGGAGGCCATGGCTCTTGGCCATGGTTCTTTAAGAGCTTCAAGGAGCATCAATGGTGGGAGCTTCAACAACATCAATGGAGGAGCTTCAACCAACAACTAAGGGAATCCATCCTTTCTTTCTTTCTTTTTTCCTCTAGTGGCTAGAACTCATTCTTGGGGATCTAGTGCAAACATTTGTAACACCTATGGAGGCAAGGAATTGAATTAAACTTCTAGCTTTTCTTTGATACTTGTATGATCCATTGAATGATTACCTAATATTTGGAATAGTTTGATTTATTTGTTATGAATTAAACTTCTAATTTGCTTTCCTTTTGATTGGTGTCATAAGAATTGGTTCTTTATATTTCGTGCTTAATGTTTAATTGCTAAGAAATTGGTAATTAGTTTGGTAATCTATTTGAAATTGGAAAATGAATTCTGAATTTAGACCAAAAATAAAGGGCATGTGATTATGTTATGCATAATTTATGTATTGTCAATTCATAGTGGCCGCCATGATCATAAAGAGAGTTAAGAGATTTGAACAAAGTGATGCACGCCAAGTGTTTGACAAAATGCTTGTGTGTGGATATTGTGTTCTTAGCTCTTTATCTATATATCTATGTTTTGTTTTTATGTTATTTTAATTAATTGTAATCATAATTTATCGTTTTAATCAACTGCTTAAATAAGACTTAGGCGATATAAAGTTTGTACTTGGTTAATCATTAGATGTATCGACCCTAAAATTCATACAATTTAATTCTCGACTTCGGTCGTTAATAATATATTCAACCTCTAATTTTACATCATTAATTGATAATACAACCATTGAAATTTGCGGAATAATTAAAATTTTCTATTACAAACTATCTTCGTTCCCAAAACTTTCAACCTTTACATCTAAATATCTCAGAATCATTTTAATACTATAATAGTTTACATCGCAAAACGATATTACAATTCAAAATTAATACATTATTCGGAACCTTAAATATGGTTCAAATAATAATAACACAACCAAAGTGTATAAATCTTCAAGTATCACATCTAATTCATGTCTTTCAAGTAACACATAACTTTACCTTGAATCTTGAACCTGCAAAAGTGGTTATTTGCAAGGTTGAGCTCGACAGCCCAGTAAAATCTAACAGTTTTCATGCATCATGTATCACATAATAACATGCTCAACATATAACATACATGCTACAGTTCATATAACAGGTATAAAGATTGAGTCCTTACTTAATCAGCATGCTTTAATCAATCAACATAGTCATAAATTGCTTTAACATTTCATACTTTCAACATATATATAACACATCATGCTCTTTGCAATAAAGATTTAAAACAGCTTAATCATCAAGTTCACATAGCAAATAGGGCCGGAAGACTTGCCGATTCAGAGATTACCAATTACCAAAAACAACTTAAATGCTTTATACATCTCCTACAACAATTCAAAGGTTCATAATCACATGCATTAGTTACACATATAATGAAACCACAATGACTCTTATTCTTAATCTTTTATAACTTGTGTCTCTTTGAAACTTAACACATATCTTCGTGTGTTACTCTCTTCGTATTTGACACATATCATTACATAATCCCATTTTGTGTTTCTTTAAACTTCCTTCGTAACCGATACTTAACATTCATTAAAGTCGTCATAGATTCTGTTACCTCATATTAGATGTATTACACTTGTTAACAACAACTAAGTTATATAACCTCCGCCTCATATCTCGTTACGCTTCTCTTACAATTGACAGTTAAGTCTTCTAACGTGTATTTACATCCTTTTAAACATATGTTAGGTTAATTAATCAAGTTAACATTCAAATTGTTCTTTCAACTTTATCTCATGCTTTCCAAACTATTTACTCAATTGGTACTTATATTGTCTCTACATCATTTTGGATATATATTAGGTTAATTTAAATTAAGTTAACCTTTAAATCATGCTTCCAACTTTTTCCTTTAATTGATAGTTAATAATAACTTAAGTATTTAAAGTTTTCCAACATGTGCCCGTTAGGTGCTTAATGGACGCTAGAATAGATTATACAACATTCCTCTTTACTATACATTAAAGCTCTCTTCACTATCTTTGTCCAAAGACACGGCTACGGCCAAGACTAGTTTTACATCGGGTTACTTGGCGCGCTTTATGAAGTCATGCCGTACAAGGCTTTACGCACTGTGATTCGCTTTGCAGAACGTGATTCGACATAGTTTTTAGGCCAACTAACACGAATTTCACCCACCAAACAGTAATAGGATGGATCGTAGTGTGTCGAGAAGAACTTCCTCAGAGATGTAGTCTGCTGAGGAAGTCATGTGCAGAATCGTAGAGACAGCCTGACAACGAGCCAACCGAGCATCTGCCAAAGCCAAGTCAAGAATCGTAGACTACACTCGGAGTCGTCGAGTCTACTAATGTCGAAGCCAAGTCAAGAATCGTAGACTACACTAAGAGTCATAGAGTCTACTAATCGTATCAAAGGTAGAGATCGTAGTCAAGCAAGATCAGATGAAGACAACAAGCACAATGATAGAAATCATAGAGTGTCAAGATCTGATCTCAAAGTCGTAGTGTCTGTATAGACGAAGCTGAATCATAGAGAGTAGAACTGAGACTTCAACAGATGTGCTCACAACACCAAGGCAGAATTATAGAGCAAACATGATTCTTAACATTTGAGCACTCCCAGAATATCCAAAGGAACAAATCCTCTAGTTGGTACTGCAAGGACACATCCCACTTAAAGGAAACTAGAGAGCACTCAATGAATGGCATACAAGCTAACAGAAGATCTAAGCACCAACTTAATTTACATCCAGACTGAGTTGTGAAGCCATTCGAGATGAAGTCTCCCACAAGTTGATCAGAAGAAGACTTCAGTAGCTGACTAAGGAAAGTCAGCGAGTATAGTAGCTGTCAAGAAAATAGAAGACGACGATCTTGAAAGCAACCAGGATCATAGTGTTTGCTAAATAAAGAAGGAACTAATGGAGTGTACACAAATATACTGGTCAGCCTATGAAGAACAAGACAAAAGTGATTAAGCATTGGGTCAGTCCATTGATGATAAGTGAACAGGAGAACACAAGGAGAAACGAGCTAGACACGCCACAAATCTGAAGTGTCTTGCTATTCAGAAGGGGCCAAAACAAAGAGTCAAGCCATCAGTATCTGAAAGCAGTCAAAGCAAATAGAAGTGTTGAAGTACTGTACAAGTGAAGGAAGTGGTGTTCTACATTAAAGATCCAATCAACACTCTTCAAGATCGTAGTTTTATCTCTACCTGTCAACTAGACACTACGATTTAGTCCAAGAAGGTATGCATCAGAAACATAGAGTTCGGTCATCTAAAGGTTGAAGCATTGGCAACGGTTTAATCTGAAGATTGATGATCGAACAGGGCTTATTGGAGAGCATTGATGCAAAAGGACAACCTCTGATCGAGAAATCAGAAGAAGGAAATAAAGTTGACTACCTGCCCGAGACATCAAAGTGACATCTCTGACAAGGTAGGTGAAACAGTAGACTGCAGTGTCAGAAAGTCAGAAAAAGAGGATGTCATATCACATCTGCAGTCTACACCAAATAACTCGAGATCTGCGAAGTAATTCAAAAAGCTTTTAACGGCTACTTTCCAACGGGAAGATTTGGAAGGAGTATAAATCAACAGAGCTTAAAAGATCAAGAGTTGCTAATGATTGAAAAGTTGCAGAATCGTTGAGTTGTTGGAATGCTATTGTTGACTCTACGAGTTCCACCAGAGATTAATAGAACAACTCTTAGTGACAGTGAGACTACATTGGTGGAAGTGAAGCAGCTTTGAAGAAGAACTTAAACAGACTAGAGCTTCACTCAACAAAGATGAGAATGCCACTGAAGATGGCAGCTAAGCTGAGAGCCGAGAAGGACAAGAAGATAGCATTCGGAAAAGTGGCAGAGTTCAAAAAAGATCAAGAGAGCCACTCTACAGATCACCATGAACCAAAGGTTGAAAAAGAACAGATACAGAATCATGTCTACAAAGCATTCAAGAAGGGTTCAGGGATTGCTAAGCACAAGACGAAGTCTACCAAAAGATCAGAGACTTAGCATATCCAGATGGTGATGGTGCACAACTACCATCAGATAAAGATGAGCAGAAAAGAGTAAAGATCAGCTGCACCAAAGAAGATGTAGTCCAGACTCCAAGAGGAATGTCAAGAGGACTACGCCAAGCTGCTAAGTACATAAGATGTTCAAGCTTAAAGATATCTTAGTAGCTTAGCACCACCAATAACAACAACTACAACAACAAGAAGCCAGGGCCTGAGGGGTCCTTGTTCGGAGGGACTAAAAAGAAGTTTCAAGCCTACTAGGCTTGAAGAGTTCCTAGGGAACTAGAAGAGTTCCAAGGCTGCTGGCCTTGAAGAGTTCTTAGTGAACTAAAAAATTCTAAGGCAGCTGGCCTTGAAGGAATCTTAGTGATTCAGGGTGCTGCCCTTCCTTAGTGGAAATCCTGCTAATTGAAAGCAGAAGAGTGGATTACGAGCTTGAGTCTCTGAACCACTTAAAATCCCTTGTGTCATTTACTTTATGTCATTTAAATTATGTACTTAACTGTTATAACTGCTATGTATGTATTAACTGCTTACAACTTAACTAACTCTAAGAACAATGTCTGTATGATTATGAATATATCAATGAAGGGGATCTCTTACTTATTCCATTGTGCTTGAAAAAATTCTTATGTTTGTCATATGGTAATTTATTAGCAATACAAAATAAAAGTGAAAAGTATTTGAAATTAAAAGGATCTATTAAACCCCCCTTCTAGATCTATTGTGTGCCTACTGGGAACCAATAAATGTAACCCGTGCCAAAGACGTTGGCTCGAGCTATTGAAGATTACGACCATACTATTCAATATCATCGTGGAAGAGCGAATATGGTAGATGAAGAGTTGAGTAGAAGATCGTATGCAGTTATGAGTGTGACGTTGTTAACACAAAGACCTATTTCGTACCACTTATAAATGATGGAGATAAAGTTAAAGACTCGAAGAACCCACTTGATGATGGAAAATATACGATTAAAACCGACTTTAATCGATAAAATTAAAGCCAATCAAGCTACAGACTCAGAGCTGATGAATGTGAAGAAGAAGGTTTAAGAAGGCATTATTCTAGAAGCAAGAATCGACGAAGAGAGGAAATCTCAACCCTCAATTTTATTGGTCTTTTTAAAATCCTCGATCGAGTAGGAACTGTGGGTTATAGACTCGCGTTACTGCCAAGTATACCGCGTGTTCATAACATCTTTCACGTATCGATGTTACATAAATATGTGGACAACCCGAACCACATTATTAAATTAGAACCGGACGAAATAGCAGAAGGTTTAATGTATGAAGAGGTACCTTTAAAATCTTAGATAAGAAGGATCATATTCTATGCTCAAAGGTTATACCTCAAGAGTTAGAATCTAACGAGGTATCTTCATCTCTTCGACATACCAGGTACGTACGTAAATTTCGAGGGCGAAATTTCATAAGGAGGGGAGAGTGTGAGATTCCAAATTTTATGAAATGAAAGTATTCAATTTTCTTATAATTATTATGTTATTTAGTAAATGTTTAA
Organism: Panax ginseng; assembly: GCA_020205605.1. Lineage (NCBI taxonomy): Eukaryota > Viridiplantae > Streptophyta > Magnoliopsida > Apiales > Araliaceae > Panax > Panax ginseng. Next base: position 81,722,099 of record CM035139.1, on the reverse strand, counting down.
ATTGATAAAGGTTAAAGTTATGAGTAATATTTGAAATTTTTGCAAAGTATGCAAGTTGATATAAAATATTCGTTGTGTCGGGGAATATTCGATTGGTTGGGGAATATTCATTTTAACAGGGAATATTCATACGACGGCACAATCATTGGTGGACCCCACAACGGAAGTATTGTAGTAGTTAGAAAATGACAGAAATATCTTTTAATAAAAATAACGGCGAAAGTTTTACCGTTAAACTGTTGAACTATTCAGTGGTAAAAGTACGTAATACACGTGGTTGCAGTAGCACATGGTATTGATTATTGATGCTTACGTGAGAAGTCACTCAGTTATACTTAATTATTGCTACACTAATTGCTGCATAGTATCTCACGTTATTTGATTCAATTATTGTCACAGTATTAATAATTTATATTATTAAATCAATAATTGAGACGACAAAGTTATTCATATTATTATTTTAAATATTGACGATGTCTAGAAAGTTCTGTCGAGGAGAAGTTTGGTCACCTAATTACGCGCCAATAGGGAGAAATTCTTATCGAAAAGCCCCCTTTTTTTCTCGGAATGATCTGGTTGTTAAATATTGTGAGTTATAATATTAATGATGAATAATTGTTAATAGATTAAAAATGTGTTTATTAAAGATAAATAATTTGTGATAAATACTTATTCAATTTTTGATATAAATATAGGGATTGTTATGAGGCGTTTGTTGTAAGTTTGACTTAGTATTCCATGAGAAGATTTACTAATTTTATGGACCGTCGATGGTGGTTTTAATAGTTAATCATTCTGGACCATTGATGGTAGTTTTAATAGTAAATTAATATGGACCATTGATGGTGGTTTTAATAGTAAATTAATCTGGACCATCGGTGGTGGTTTTAAAAGTAAATAAATCTGGACCGTCTGTGGTGGTTTTAAAAGTAAATCAATCTGAACCATCGGTTGTGGTTTTAATAGTAATCAATATGAACCGTTCGTTCTAATAGTAAATTAATCTGGACCGTTCATGAATCAGTTACTATTTAGTCCATTCTCCTATAAATAGAAGCTTAATTCTTCTTTCATTCTCACCAATTCACGGAGAATCACAAGAGACACTATAGAGAGAGAAACTATAGAGAGCAAGAAAAAGAGTATTCTGCTACTTCACTATTGCAGTATCCAGTCTTCTACTAAGGTAAGAGATATTATTTATTATATTCGTAAGGGGTATTATTTCTTTTGTATTCATAAGGAATACTATTTTTTGTATTCATCCTTTAATATGTCGGAATAACCTGTCTACGCGGATTACGTACCATATGAATGGTGAAAATCCATTTGAAGTTTCGTATATTATTTCTTTTCATATTCTTAAATCTAAACTTACTATGGTAAGTATTGCTTCTATAATTCTTGAAATTAGTGGAATATCCTTGAGTTTTACGCTTCATCCAGTATCGTTTCATTAAGATATTGATCTGAACTTTCTTATTAAATATCAATATTTTCACCCGAGGTACTATTTATGAGTTACTATTCACCAGGTTACTATTCACTATAATATTATTCACTAGGGTATTCGGGACACTTTTCATGTCAGGGTACTATTCATGAGTTACTATTCATGGGTTACTATTCACCCGGTTATTATTCACTCAAATATTATTCACTCGGGTATTCAGGGCACTTTTTATGTCGGGGTACTATTCACAGGGTACTATTCCATAAGTACTATTCATAGGGTACTATTCACTAAAAAATTTATTTCTTTTTTGTCCAAATAATTTTTGATACATGGATATTATTCTTAAATTTTACTCCATAAAGCAGTATCATGTTGACAATTTGGACATTATTAAATTCTGGATAAATTAAATTATAAATCTTTAAAAATTTATCCTTTGCTTTCTTTTAATTGAATTCTTATATCATTTTCATCATCCCCATGCTTATATTGTAATGAAAGTCATCTTTGACTTACGTGCATAGATGGACTGTTGATTGGTATGATTATGACCAAGGATAATTCGGCATGATCATGACCATTGATGATTACACGAATATTCTTGGTCCGTAGTGCAAGAATAATTTGTGGACGTGATACTAATGAATATCCTTGGCCCGTAGTTCAGGGATGATTCGATGATTTGATTTATTTATTAAGCTGAGTCCCAACGATAAAGTTAATGATAAACTTTTTAAATCATAGAAGATAGTAGATATCATGCTCTACTTGAATCTTCTAATGGATTTCTTATTCCGCTGTAGTTAAACTTGTTGTCTATTATATTCTATCAGTTTAACATTGTTGAAGGTTAATGATAACTTATTCTGCATTATCTTAGTCATAATATTTCTTATTGGGCTAGTTGAGCTCACCCTTTTACTTTCATTGTTCTCTTCAGGAAATGAAAACGTAGCTGGAACTAGTCGGGGAACGGAGTGATGGTCCGAGATGGTGTAATATTAGTCCTCACTATTCTATAAAATAGTGTGACAGTAAATGTAATGAGGACTCCATTTGAGTTTGGATATTGTCTAGAAGACAATATTCGTGTAAAAACTCTCAGCTCAAGTAGTATAATTAAGTTTGTATTTGTATTCAGTACCATGTATTTGGCGAACCAAGATGGGTGATGTATACCAATTTTGGGGGCATCACAAGAATCGTTAGGAATGAAAAGTCTGGAGTTGACTCTTGTGGTTTTTATTTGTCCCGTTTTATTATTTGTCCCTTTTCTTGTTCTTTCTTTGTGTTCTCATGTTATGTGAGATTTGTTTGAAAAAATAAGTGAAAAAGGTCCAACATGTATATGTCGACGATTTGACCGTAAGAGTCGCCATTGGTGTTTTTAATCGGTCAGCACTAACGCAAATCGAGAAAAGGTTTGCACATTGACCCAGTGATGTGACACTGCTAAACGGGTCTGTGAAACCGAGATTCATTTGGGTTTGGGGGCTTGATTATGCGAGGGAAGGTGTTAGGCACCCCCGACATCCGTGTTACCACGGTGACCGCCACTTTTCAAGAAACTATTATATGAATGTGTGTGTGTGTGTATGTGGGTCAATGTGTCATTTATTTGGAAGTAATGTGAGGCCTCGTTCACACCTATATACAAAGGGTTTGAATTTGTATGAAAATTTCAGCTTTTAAACATGATATAGCAAATGAGGTTTTGTAAAAGAGGTTTTTTTTCAAACCCTGTGCTCAATAGTAATTGAGACCTTTTCATACTTCCATTTTATTATTAAATGTTTGACTTGATTGTTTTTATTTTTCGAGGTGCGAAGCATCTTCGAGAAAATAATATATAGCAGTGCCGAACTCTTCATGGGCATGAAAGCCATCTAAGGAAATTCAAACACCGTGAATAATTTACAAGTCGCTTACAAATTAAAAATGTCCATCACGGAATCCTAATCTAGATTCAAGAGATCAATCTGTGATCACATGATTCCTAGGCTCACATGATGCCGCAGTTTATATGAAAAGCAGTAAGCAGCTATATATATATAAAAGTAAATATATATATATATATATATATATATATATATACATGATCAACCACCACGAAGCACCTCCATGGGGGATCAAAATGTAAATATATAAAAGTGGTATATATATATATATATAGACATGATCAACCACCACGAAGCACCTCCATGGGGGATCAAAATGTAAATAAAGCAATAATATAGATCAACCGCCACGTAAAGTAAACTCCAAAGTGACTAAATGTAAATAAAGTAAAAAAATGATCAACCGCCACGAAGTAAACTCTAGGTGGGACGTAAAATAAATAAATAAAGAAAAAAATAAGTAAACTCCGTGCCCGATAAAATGTAAATATATATATATATATATATATATAAATATATGTTTCTCAATCCCCATATTTATCATTTAAATAATTTGTATATATATATATATATATATATATATATATATATATATATATATATATATAAAAGTAAAACGCATCTATATATAAAATCCAAAAGCTCATCAATCAAAGTTCGATATATATATATATATAAATATATATATATATATATATATATATATATACTCTGGATATAAAATGCTCATCGTGGATGTAGTTCGACAATATATATATATATATATATATATAAAAGCAAGTAAACGCCCTGGACGTGAAGTCTGTGCTCAATCGAGGCATAACTCGATAATGTCCATAATATATATATATATATATATATATATATATATATATATATATATATATAAAAAAAATGAAAACCACTGGACCAAGTCCGCATACACACACAACACGACTCTCAATGTGAAGAAGAGTGTGTGCAAAGATGAAGAGAAAGGCTTTATAAAGTGTAAGAAGAAGGCTTATAAAGGATCGCCAAAGAAGACTTCTATAGCTTTAAGTGGATGAACACTCGGCCCCCACCAAAAAAATATATGCTATATATGAGCTCACAAGTGTTTAAAATGAGAAAGCACTCAATTTATAAGTGTGTACAGAGCAAATTGATGGGCTTCCTCGCTTTTTTCTTTGCAATATGGCCACCCCAAGCCCTCTATTTATAGAGGGGGAGTACCTCAGAGTAGATGCACTCGGCTTCTCCCGGTGCCCCGCAACTGGGTCCCGCCGCCTCAAAGCACGTGCACTAATGCGAACGCGATGTCCGCTCAACTTGCATAACTTCAATCCGAGAGTCCGATGGAAGGCGCACCATACCATTCTGGAAAGCTCTTTCCGAGAGCTATGCAATGACATAGGATTTGCCCTTTTTGATTCCAAGAAGATGGGTCCATGATCGAAATGGCATTTTCGGGTTTCATTAGTAATTCCGCTGAGCCGCTTTATGTAGTTTGTGCTCGGAAGTTAAGATATGGTTCTTGTGGGACTTCTTTTGAAGAAGTTTGAGTTGAAATGAGTTGATTTGATTTGAGTTGAGTTGAGTTGGCAAAAATGACCATTTTGCCCTCCCGGTGGTTATTTTTTGACTTTGGCACAGCTTAGTAGCGGTCTTTTCCTCGGGTTATCTCCTAGATTGGCATATTATTGACTTTAAATGTCCTCGTGGTTATTTCGAGGTTGGCTTTACCTCCCGGGGGTTTTCTCTGGCTTTGAACTTGATCCCCGGGGTTATTCTGTGGGTTGAAACCGATTTTCCTGGGTTATCTCCGGGTTGAAACCGATTTCCTGAGTTATCTCCGGGGTTGGAAAATTGATCTCCGGGCTATCTCCGGGGTTAGAATTCATGTTGTGGTCCTCCGTGGTTATCTCTCGAGAGTGTGAAAAGATGCTTTTGTCCTCCCCGCATAGTTAGTAATAGAAAAATGAAATTTCGAGTGTTCATAGATGCCCTCTTTATCATGTTCATGCAATGCAATGAAATGGACATGATAAAGATTACTAGACACTTGAAATATGACAAGGTATTTTGAATGATGAAAATCGCAATGTAATGAATGTTATGATGAATGTTAAAATGCTTTCAAATCATAGTTCAAATCGTATATCGATTTCGCATTTCACACTTCACACTTCACATTTGGCCAATTTCGCACTTCAGAATTCACACATCGATTTCGCATTTCGTGATATTGCAAATCAAATCGCAATCGTGATTCGCACATCGCACATCGCAAATCGCTTTACCTTTACCGGTTATTGTTGATGCCTATGCTGGTGTTGACTCCAACGGTTTGGCTTTTTATCGGTGTTGCTGATGCTTGTTTGATGAAGATAAGTTGAGATGTTTTCTACATCTCTGTTGGGGATGAAGTTCTAAAATCATCGGACCTTCCCGATGCATACGCTGGTAGTTTACAATGGTGCCTACCCCTCGCCGGTAGTTTTCACGCCACCGACATCGCTAAACTATTTTGGTTCCCACTCAAATCTAAGGGTATACAAAGCTTTCATCAAATGAAATGGCTCGATGTTATGCGTAATTGATGCCAATGGTTTAGAATACCGGTTCTTCCGATACCTTCACTGAAGTAATATTCAATCGCTTAATTCACCGACTTCACCGATGTTACGCCGATTGATGACAACCAACTGATGTCTACGACAAAATTTTCCTCTAATATAGACATTTAATGTGCGCATATTTAAATCTACAGGAGATGCATGCTAAATGTTGATGGAGATGTACGCTGATATAGCGCTTTTGCACATGTGCAGATCATGCATGATGTGATGACATAGATTTGTCCTTAGGAGTCTATTGTCATAGGTTGATGCACATTTTAAAGTGTCTGGATTAGAAACTTACCTCACCCTTTCTGAGGCGATTTAGAGTTTCTTTTCGCTGTTGGGGTGCTTGTGCCCCATTCCTTTGAGCTTTTGATTCACAACCCACCGAATCGATGATCCGAATGTCACGACATCCCCGGAGGGTACAACCCATTTTTTTCGCCGCCCATTTGAACTTCTGTGTAGAGGCCTCACTCGTGAGGACTTGACGCAGTCGACACATTTGATGGTGAGGATTTCATTCGCTAGACCTTTCGCCATCGGCCTTCTCTTCTTGAAAGTTAAGGACTTTTTTGAAAAATTTCCTTCTTCAGTAGGGGCAAGCTTACGCCGCCATGATTTCCTTCAGAGTTCTCTCCTTTCTTTTGATGAGAAGCTTGATCTCGCTTTTAAACTCCTTCCATTTCTTGAATTGAAAATGCCCCATTCTTTCGCATGTTGTTGTCGGGATTCATATGGGAACTCTCTTTGTCGACTAAGTCATGAGTGAGCAATATCCCGTACATCAAAAGAGCAAAATGTACGAAAAGCTTGACGGCTTGGCCATCAAGATTAGTATACTCTTGTGAATAAGGCATTTGAAGTACAAATTATGAAATAGAATGAGTTATGAAATCGCAAGGAAATTTGTAAACATCCATGGTCACTATTCATGGGCAAGATTAGATTTTAAAAGACTTATCTCCCTTTATCGGAGAAACTTCATCTTCGCTCTAGACGTTATTCTTCACATAATTGACTTCATATGACACACACACGCACTACATGAGTGACGCAACTCTTAGTAGGGGCTTTACTTCTATGCCTTGGCAAATTTTTTTTTTCTCGCCTAATCTTGTCTCGCTTTTCTTAGGCTATTCAAATTACCCATGTAACGAAGTTTTGGACCAATGACTCCCAAACCGAGAGGGCTTTAGGGCACTAGGTGTTAAGACACCCTTTCTAAGCCATCGCTCGAGTAATAAAGGCCACGCTTTGAGATAAGTCAGCGATAACTCTATTCGCTTTTTTTTCCGAGTTTTACAGTCCATTTTTTTTAGGCTCTAAGTCACCCAATGTAACGAGTGTTAGGTCGATGACTCCCAAACCAGAGGGCTTTAGGGCACCAGTGTAAAGACACCCCTCAGCTTAATTACTCGAATAACCTACGCCACGATTCGGATCTCGCTCCAGTTTTGCTTTTTTGCAATGCTCATTTCTTAGGCGCTAAGTTACCCAATGTAACGAGCGTTAGGGTCGATGACTCCCAAACCAGATGGCTTTTAGGGCACCAGTGTAAAGACACCCTCAAAGCTTAATAACTCGAGCAACCTAGGCCACGATTCGAGACATTAGGTCAAGCGACTTATCTTTTATCTTTTCATTATTTGATTATTATTTTTTGCCATAGCTTCATACCCCACAACTAAGAGTCGTGGCAATCGCAGCAAAGTGCATATATGCATATGAGGTCAAGTCTGCTCCAAAAAGCGCTTTGAACTAGGATGTCGTGCCCAATCAAAAGGTTGAATAGTCTTAAATCTCTAATCATTCTCGTGATTCTCGCCCCTACCTACACTTATGAAAATTAATCCCATTCATAACAAGTTAAGAAAAAAACCTTTTCTAAGAATACTTAATATGTATATTATCGCTAATGCATGTAAATGGAGACTAAAAGCTCATAAAGAGATGAAAGAGTCATACCTCACATGTGGATTATTAATTCGAGAATAAAGATGATTGAAAAGACTAAATGATCATACCGAATCGCTAGTGAGACGATGCGAGGGAAGCTCCGATGATGATGTACCATGTCGATGGTGCCGACCGCGCATTTTCCTCTTTAGGATTGTTGATAAATGCCCCAAAGTGTTGAGTTGTCATGTTTTCGAGATTGCCCTTGGCCCGGTTGTAAGGATCGCAACATCTAAGTTGTCGCCGATTTTGAAATTACCCCAAATTTTGCTTGTTGTCCGGGATATTTGCTTTGAAAGATGGGTCGATAAGATGTCGAGGTCGCAAGAGCCTTTTACCTCTATACCATATGGTGAGCAGTAGTAGATTTGGGCTTTGATGCCCTCAATCATTGTTCCCGACTTGTTCTCAAAATTAGCCTTGATGGTTTTCTTCCGATTTGATGAAGACTTGTGATTGAGGGTGTCACTTTTTGAAGGTCCTCGCCACTCGGGTTGTCTTGGTGTATCGTTGTTTCTTCCTTTCTCGAGACTTGTGTCGATTTGATGGAATGACATTGAAGTGTTTGTTTGGGTTTTTGGATTTTTGTTTGATTTGACCACACCATAAAAATGGTCGCCACGCATCTCTATCGATGAGGGGAGATCAGTGTCTTTCAGTAGTTCAAACCGTGTAAGAGGTTCAATGTCAAGTAAAAGTAAAAGGGTGAAATGTTTTTTTTTGTTTTTTGTTTTTGTAGAGAAGGGGTGTAAAAATTTTTTTGTTTTTTTTTTATAGAGAAAGGTATAGAAATGTTTTTGTTTTTTTTTTTTATTGCGACCGCCATATAAAATGGTTTGCTACACGCATCTCCTGTGTATCGGGAGATCAGTCGATGTAGTTCGCCCCCCATGAGAGTCAAAACCTAACCGATTTGATTTTTTGATTTTGATTTTTTTTTTTTTTTGATTTTTTGATTTTTTTTCATATTTACATGCATGGAAAATAAAAGGTATATCATGAAGAAAGTGATACCGTCCCCAACATCTTCTCGAACTCACAACTTTAACCCCGGATCTACATCTTCTTGGCTAGTTGAGGCCCCGATAGTCCAAATTGTCAATGGTGATGATGTTGTCTTCAAGGCTCACGATAGAGGTTACCTCTTGATTCTGAATATCTTCGCTTATGGCCATAACTTGATCGCCCCCTGATGCAATACATTCCTCATGGACGCTTGAACGGGACCCATCGCAAAAAGGGATGAACTCTAGATTCTTCAATGGGTTGGCTTCCCCGACAATCTCACCATCTTTTCTTTCATCTGTTCCTTCGTATTTTTCCTGGGCTTGAAAGGATTCGACCATGAAATCTCCCTCGAACTGTGGTTGCATTTCTTGCAAGGAATTTTCCTTTTTGGCTTTTCCTTCCTTGGACAGAAGTATTTCCTCCTCATCATCCAAGGTGATAAAATCAGAACGTGGTTGCTATCTTTGACCAAAGATGTTTGATGTCAAGAGGAATATCCTTTGGGATTTCCCGTGTCTCCTCCGTCATTCGATGCATTAGATCAATCCATCTTGTGTTCTCGCCAGATTGGTGCTCATGGCCTTTACCTCCTCCTCGAATCGCCTGCCTCGAGTGGACATATTAAGCTTTTTATTTTCTTTTCGCTTTTTTAGTCATGAGGAATTCTATCTTCACTTTTTCATTTTCAATGAGATCCTCGATTTTATGTCGCAAAGACCAACATTCCTCAATCAGATGTCCAAGTGAGTTAGAATGGTAGAGACACATCTTGGTGGAATCATAACTCTTTATCTTGGGATTTATAGGAGGCAAAGAACTCAAGAATCCATCCTTCGCTTATCGTAAAGTATAACATTTCTTCATTTGATTTGCTCAAAGGGGTGAATTTTCGGGCTCTTGTGGAGGTTGTTTGATCTTTCTTCTTTGAGAATTTGATTCCCCGATCGATTTTTTTCACCAAGCGAGATCTTCTAGCAATTTTATCAATCCCCTTTTCTTCTCCTTTTTAGCCTCGCTTTGATCTTCTTCATTTAGTCGGCTCATCATGGAGAGATATGGGTTTGCATTATGGTTGACCTCTTTTTCTCTTGGCTTTCGATAGTTGAGTGAAAAAAATTGCCTCAGATCCTCGATGTTGTCGCACTATCGCCTTAGCAGCGCATTTACTTGATTCGATCGCCTCTAATTTTTGCATTACTATCATACCCCTCCTCCGAGTTTTCCCACTTTAGACATTTGATCTGCGCCTTTGGGGGTATTCCTCTATCCTTCAGATGTACTTACGATTTGATACATTTCAAATTTTCCCCGACCCGATCATGTTTACTTCCTCCATATCATGTCAAGCATCGGAAGGTTGGTGTTGACATTTTGTTGGTCAAAGTTGTTGGACCACAATACATCGCCACTTTCGATCGATTTTTGAATTTTATGCTTTAAGGACCAACAATCTTGTGTATCGTGGTCCTCGAGACCCCGAGTGGTAAGCACATCTCTCTCGCTTGATTGTATCTTTTGCTCCCTAGTTCCGTAGGGTGGAGCCAGCTTCGTAATTTTCTTATGATCCATCAATATCGCCAATACATTTTCAAGAGAATCGCCTAAAGGAGTGAACACCCATTTTTCGCTCTCTCAAATTTTCTTTTCCTCGTCCTGGAATTGGTTAAATGCAACATGTTGTTGAAATGGCGATTGTCTCGCTTTTTCCAAATGGGGGATCTATAGGTTGGTCTACTAGCTTGCCCTCGCATAACAAGGGATACATCTTCAAGGCCTTTATCGCACCCTCTTGGATCGCTTCGCATACTTTCCATCAGATATGTCATGGATCGCTTCCAAGGCAAAGAAGTCTTTAATCTTGCCTCGCCTTTTAGACCCATCTCTCGCCATTTCGCCGTGTTTGATCATTTCCGAGAATGGCTTTCCTATGCCTCGCTAGATCCTCTCATAGTAAGGAGCCTCTTGATATCAATAAACGCATTACCATCTCAGCTTTCATTATCGATGGAATGACTTATACCGCTAGATGTCTCCACCTTTGGGCATATTCTCGAAAAGATTCAAGATTTTGCTTTTTGACTTTAGTCACTTGGTATCGATCCTGGTGCCATTTGTGATCGAAAATCATATCGATTTAGAAAGGTGTGGGCCAATTCTTCCCCCATTGTGGATTTTGGCATTGTCAAGTCTGCATACCAGTTTAGCCTCTCCAAAGAGACTCTTTTTTAAAAGTTGCATTCGAGGCTTTCATCTTCAAAGATAAGACCCCAACTCGCCAATATATACTTTTAGGTGCGATAGGGATCGCCTCATTTCCATTGTACTTTTCAAACTCGACTTTGAATTTGTCAGATATCGAGCCCCGGGAATATGCAGAGATCTCAATAGTGACACTACCATAGTTTCCAAATTTTTTGATCGAATTTGATGGTTTCCTCCATTTGTTGGACTTTCTTTCTTATATCCCCAGCTTTCTCGATCATCCCCGAAGTTTTGTGATTTTAGGGTTTTGTTGGTTCCTTTATTGAATGAGGTTCGTATATCCGGTTTCCATCTTTTGCCAATACCCCGACTTCCCCGGTATGAATGACTCGATCGAGTAGGCATTGTTTGGCCCTCGGTTCCTCCATGTGCGTAGAGGATTCTCGTGTGGATGGGTATTTGTGGACCCCGAGTAGATTGGTGTAGTTCTTTGAGCATAACAACCAACTCTATAATTTGATAGCTTAATCTTTCAACTCCTCATGAGACAGAGAGTAGGATCAGTCGGGCACTTTAGCCATGTTTGGTCAGGGCTTAATGCCTTTCTCGACTTTCAACGGAAATCGGACCAATTGCTTCCCTACAAAAAAAGACTTATGTAGTTTAGTCTTAGGGAATGTATAAAAAATTTTACATGCTATCATAATGTGTCCATTTTAGGAATATTATCCTCAAAAAACGGGTGTCATTTGATAAAGATGTCAAGCCTTAATATGCATGTACACATATTCTTCATATTTTCCATTACATAGAGATTAACATGGAATGAAATTACAAGTAATTGTCTTTACAAGTAATTGAAAATGGAAAGCATGAAGAGACTTTCCTCCGCTTTGTTTATCGTAGGTCGACCTATCTTAGGTTACTCTCGCGGCTTTTTGGCATGAAGGTTCCTGATCATCGCAATTTACTTGATGGGAAGTTAATCCGGCCTTTCAACTGAGCGAACTGGTGGTGCCTTCCCGAGCCTCGCTGGAATTAGTCTCCCTACGAGTCCAAAGAATCAAACACCGACAGATAGCCTCCCTGGTGGAGGAACCACACAACATACATTCACATACAACGTGTCTCACCGCTTATGGGAATGATGACATGTGCAAGCACTAATATCACAGAGCAGATATATTGCAAAGCAAGTAAAGTAAAATAAATGCATTCGTACACATTCATCAAAAATGTAAATGCAACATCCACACACAAGCATATAATAGCTTTGAAAAGATTGTAGTAGCGCTTAAGCCCTCTTATCGAGTCCCCAAAGAGAGTCGCCACCTGTCGACGTCGGGATTTTTATTTGTCCCTTTTCTGTTCTTGTTCTTTGGTGTTCTCATGTTATGTGAGATTTGTTTGAAAAAACAAGTGAAAAAGGTCCGACATGTATATGTCGACGATTTGACTGTAAGAGTCGCCAGTTGGTGTTTTTAACTGGTTACACCAACGCAACCGAGAAAAGGTTTGCACATTGACCCAGTGATGTGACACTGCTAAACGGGTCTGTGAAACCGAGATTCATTTGGGTTCGGGGCTTGATTATGCGAGGAAAGGTGTTAGGCACCCCCGACATCCGTGTTACCACTACGACCGCCACTTTTCAAGAAACTATTATATGAATGTGTGTGTGTGTGTGTGTGTGTGTCATGTTGTTATTTGGAAGTAGTGTGAGGCCTCGCTTCGCACCTATATACAAAGGGTTTGAATTTGTATAAAAATTCAATTTTAAACAAGATATAGCAATGAGGTTTTGTAAAAGAGGTTTTTCAAACCCCGTGCTCAATAGTAATTGAGACCTTTTCATACTTCCATTTTATTATTAAATGTTCTATTGATTGCTTTTTTTTTTCTAGATGCGAAGCATCTTCGAGAAAATAATATATAGCAAAGGTCGAACTCCTCATGGGCATGAAAGCCATCTAAGGAAATTCAAACACCGTGAATAATTTACAAGTCGCTTACAAATTTAAAATGTCCATCACGGAACCGAATCTAGATTCAAGAGATCAATCTGTGATCACATGATTCCTAGGCTCACATAGATGCACATGATGCCGCAATTTATATGAAAGTCATAAATATATATATATATATATATATATATATATATATACCATATATATATATATATATATATATATAAAATATGATCAACCACCACGAAGCACCTCCATGGGGATCAAAAAAGTAAATATAATAAAATTAAAATAAATATTTGGAATTAATGATTAATAATTAATCATTAACTTGTAAAATGATTATTTTATTCAAAAATGTATTTTTTTTAACAAAATAGAATTTTTATTCAAAATCATTAATAATTCAAAAATTGAATTTTTAAAAATAGAATTGTTTTTATTCAAAATCATAAATAATTCAAAAACATAATTTTTAAAAATAGAATTTTTTTTAACAAAAACAAATTTTTTAACTTGTAAAATAAAATTCTATTTTGAAAAATTCTATTTTAAAAATTTTGCTTTTTACAAAATTTTGTTTTCAAAAACAAAAATAGAATTATTTTTATGTGGCAAAAATGATTTTTTACAAGTTAATGATTTTTTTTTTTCAAAAACAAATTTTTTTATTATAAAAAGCAGAAATTTTATTCAAAATCATTAATAATTCAAAAATGTAATTCAAAATCATTAATAATTCAAAAATAGAATTCAAAATCATTAATAAAAACAAAAATAGAATTATTTTTTATGTGGCAAAAATAATTATTTTTACAAGTTAATGATTATTTTATTCAAAAAATGATTTTTTTTTAAAAAAGCATAATTTTTATTCAAAATTATTAATATTTCAAAAAGCTGAATTTTAAAAATAGAATTTTATTCAAAATCATTAATAATTCAAAACTAGAATTTTTTTTTAACAAAAAATTTTTTTTTTAACTTGTAAAATAAAATTCTATTTTTAAAAATTATGTTTTTACAAAATTATGTTTTTAAAAAAAAAAAGTAATTGTTTTTTTTGTGGCAAAAATAATTTTTTACAAGTTAATAATTTTTTTAGCCTAATGATTAATAATTAATTTTAAAATTAAAATAAAATAATTATTTTATAAGTTAATGATTTATTATTAATCATTAATTCCAAATATTTATTTTAAGTTTATTATTTTAATTATTTTATTTTTATTTTTAAAACTAATTATTTTATTTAAAATTAATTATTTTAAAATTATTTTATTTTATTTAAATTTAATTATTTTTGTCAATTTTTAAGATTAAAAGATAATTTGCACCCCAAACTTGTTATTCTGAAATTTATGGCCACTTTCGACTTTGCTATGGTTAAAGAAAGTGTGCGTTTTGTTACGTATAATGAAGTTTGGAGTGTACTTAGACATGACCTTTTTAAGTTTGGGGTGAAAAAGTAAATAGAAAGTAAAGTTTGGGGTGCAAATTTTCTTTTAGTCTATATATATAAAAGCGGTAAACACACAGGATGTTTCTCAATCCTGGCTCTGTTTATCATTTCAGCGATTTGTCGCTATATATATATATATATAAAAGCAGTAAATGCTCTGGATATAAAATCCAGGCTCATCGGACAGAGTCCGATAATAGTTCATATATATATATATATATATATAAGCAAGTAAACGCTTCAGACATAAGTCTAGGCTCAATCGAGGCATAACTCGATAATGTTAGTCCATATATATATATATATATACAGACAGAAATGAAAACTACGGACCTAAGTCCGGACATACACACACAACACGACTCTCAATGTGAAGAAGAGTGCAAAGATGAAGAGAAAGGCTTTATATGTGTAAGAAGGCTAACAGTGGGCTGCCAAAGAAGACTTCTATGACTTTAAGTGATTGAACACTCGGCTCCCGGCGGAAAAAATATAGCTACATGTGAGCTAACAGGTGTTTAAAATGAGAAAGCACTCAATATGGGGTGTGTACAAAGCAAATTTGACAGGGCTTCCTCTCCTTTTTTTTGCAAATAATGCCACCCAAGCCCTCTATTTATAGAGGAGGGAGCCGCAGGTGTACCTGCGGAAGCCGCAGATGCATCTACGACTACCCGGGGTGACCCGGGCTCTGCAACTCTTGACGTCTCGAAGTACGTGTAAGCGTACAACGTGATGTCCGCTCAAACTTACAGAACTTCAATCTGAGTCTCCGATTGAGGAATGCCATACCATTCTGGAAAGATATTTCTGAGGGCTACGCAATGACATAGGATTTTCCCTTTTTTGATTCTAGGAAGATGGGTCCATAATCGAAATGGCATTTCCGGGTTTCCGTTGAGCTATTTTGCGTAATTTATGCTCGAAAGTTAAGATATGGTTCTCGTGGGACTTCTTTTGAAGAATTTTGAGTTGAAATGAGTTGAATTGAGATTGAGGTGGTAAAAATGACCATTTTGCCCCTCCCAGGGTTATTTCTGACTTTGGCGCAGTTGTAACGGTCTTTTTCCAGGGTTATCTATGAGATTGTCATGCTGTTGACTTTAAATGTCCTCAGGGTTATTTCTGAGGTTGGCTTGACCTCCGATCCTAGGGCTATCTCCAGGCTTTGAACTTGTTCCCCCGGGATTATCTCCAAGGTTAGAACTGATTTTCCCGGGGTTATCTCTGGGGTTGGAAACTGATTTCCCGGAGTTATCTCCAGGGTTGGAAACTGGATCTCCCGGGGCTATCTCCGAGGTTAGAATTCATGTTGTGGTCCTCCAGGGTTATCTCTGGAGAGTAAAAAAGACGCTTTTATCCTCTTGCATAGTTAGTAATAGGAAAACGAAATTTCAAGTGTCTACAGTACCCGAATACGATCTTTTACTCAATAGGTCAGCTACCATGTTTGCTTTTCTAGGATGATATTAAATGGTATGGTCGTAATCTTTCAGCAGCTCGAGCTAACGTCGTTGCCACATGTTGAGTTCCTTTTGGGTGAAAAAATATTTGAGGCTTTTATGATCTGTATAAATCTCCATTTTCTCCCCATACAGGTAGTGTCTCCAGATTTTCAATGCGAGCAATTTCTAACTCCAGATCATGAGTAGGATAATTCCTCTAATATTCTTTGAGTTGTCGCAAGACATAGGCTATGAATTTCCCATGTTGCATGAGAACACATCCTAAACCTTTGCTCAAGCATCATCAGTAGATAACAAATCCATCCGAACCGGATGGTATTGTTTTAACAGTGCTGTAAAATGAGTCTCCTCTTAAGCTCTTGGAAACTCTTCTCGCATTCCTCACTCCATATGAATTTTGTATCTTTCTGAGTCAGCTGAGTTAACGGAATAGCAATTCAAAAAAATCCTTCCACGAATCTCCGATAATAACCAGCTAAGCCCAAAAAGCTACGTACTTCGGTCACCGACTTCGGTTTCTCCCAACTTTGTATTGCTTCAATCTTCGCCGGGTCAATAGATACTCCATGTTTTGACACCACGTGACCAAGGAATGCTACTTCCTTAAGCCAGAACTAGCATTTCTTCAGCTTGGCATATAGCTTGTTATCACGAAGCCTTTGAAGTACAAGCTTCAAATGGTGCTCATGATCTTCACGACTTTTGGAATAGATGAAGATGTCATCAATAAAGACAACAATGAACTAATCCAAATATTCCTTGAACACAGGGTTCATCATATCCATGAAAGCAGCAGGATCATTATTCAATCTAAAAGACATGACTAAGAATTCATAATGCCCGTATCGAGTTCTGAAGGCAGTCTTCAGAATATCCTCAGTTTTAATCTTCAGCTGATGATATCCAGAACAAAGATCGATCTTTGAAAAGAATTTTGCTCCTTGCAACTGGTCGAACAGGTTATTAATGCGAGGTAGCGGATACTTATTCTTGATGGTGACATGGTTCAATTCCCGGTAGTCAATATAAAGTCGCATACTCTCATCTTTCTTCTTTACAAATAAAATAGGAGCACCCCAGGGAGATGTACTAGGACGAATGAAATCGATGTCTAAGAACTCTTGTAGTTAGACCTTTTACTGCTGAATTTTAATAGGAGCCATTCGATATGTGGTTTTAGAAATGGGTGTTGTACCAGGTTCAAGGTCAATAAAGAATTCAACTTCACGTTCTGGGGGTAGGCCAGGAAGTTCTTCAGGTAATATGTCAGGAAATTCACTAACAACAGAAATATTATTCAAATTTGACGTATTTTTATTTAAATTCATGACATGGGCTAAGAAAGCTTGACATCCATTTTTCAATAAATGAAAGGCTTTATGGCTTGATAGGAAAGTGTTTGACTTTAGTGGTTTGGTTGCTTGAATTCGCATAACAGGTTGGTTAGGAATATAAAACCTAACAACCTTACGAAAATAATCAATTTTAGCATGTTGAATAGTTAACCAGTCGATTCCTAAAATCACATCAAAGGCAAGTATCTTTAAAGAGATAAGATCAACATGTAATGTGATGGTGCCAACTTAAATCAAGCAAGATTTATAAACTGTAAATGTAATAAAAGTTTCTCCTAATGGAGTTTCAACAGATAAGTCAAGGTCTAATTTTTCAGGGGTCAAATTCAAACGTTGAGCACAACCAGGAGAGATAAAAGAATGGGTAGAATCGGTATCTAATAAGGTATAAACTGTTAGGTTTATAATATTCATGAACGCAATCAAATTGCACAAATAAGCGGAAACGTGTAAAAATCAGAGTTTAAAATTTTACAAACCATATACCCGGATCACCCTTTATGCACAATTATTAATTAAACGAAAAAGAAAGAACAAAAATCATACCCTTGAAGATTTGAGCTTACTCAGGTATAAGTTCACCTCCAATCCTTTTCGCGTTCAACTTGAATTCACCGGGTTTGGTTCATTCATTTGATCAACGTTAGCCACCCAAGTGTTTGGCCTCTAGAGGTGATCCACCAAGGAAGAAGAAGAATTCAAGAAGATGGGTATTTGGCAAAACCCTAGTTTTCTATCTCTATAGAAAAAGGCGTACTCTCCCAACTATTGGAATTACGTATTCACGTGTTATGAAAGTGTCAATCTCACCCATAATAAGACTCCTCTTATTTATAAATGTAGGCAACCCTCCTTAACAATTAAGGAATTGGGCTTTATTTTAATTAATTAAATTTTTTTAATTAATTAGGCTCCTAATCTTATTAGGAATAATTAATTAAACTTTTAATTAATTAGCTTCCTAATCTTATTAGGAATAAATGAGAGTACTTTTATTAATTAATTACCAAACTCCTTTAGAATTAAATAATAATAATAGTAATAATAATAATAAGACTCCTCTTATTAATTTATATTTAATATTTCTAAAATATTAAATAATAAATATTAAGCTATTTAATTTATTCTATTACCATAGATTAAATTAAATATACTTAACTTATTATTACAATTATGTCATTAACTTCTTAAATAATTATTCTTCCTTTTATGGTGTGACCCTTTAGGTTCTCCATATTAAACCGGTTGTGAATAAATCATTTAGAACAATTCTAATCTTATTTAAAAAAATAAATTAAATTATTAATATTTATTTAAATAAATAATATTTATTCTACAATAGGGATAAGCCTCCCTAGCGATCAACGACTTTTCAGATAATATAGATTTCAACATTAATCATAAAAGAACCTTTGAGTAAATAGTTACCGTACAATTCAATCCTTCCACCATACAATGTCCTAATTAAATATAAGACATGGAATTACTGTTAAGTCTTATTTTATTTAATTATATGTATTTCAACTCTTAAATGCACAACACCAAATAATGCAAATTAGAAACTCCTTTCTAATTTCATTCTACCTTGGCCAAGGACTATTGAGTTGTCATTTATCGAATCACATAGAACATTTCTCTTCTTTTACTAGAAGTGGTAGATTCTTTATTGATCATACATTATCTCCATGTACAACTTATTTTATCCAAGCATACCCTTTGATATACCCTAAGGGTCTTAAGGAATAAGTCAAAGTATAACTCATCATACACGAGATACTATGATGATCTCAAGTCCAAGGATCACTTGTACTACTATCACTACAAGAATTCTTATTGACAGGCAAGTAAAACTCCATTAGGTATTCCTTAGCGAGCCACGTTCAGTGAACTTATTCTCCAATAAGCACCTACATACTTGCTTTAATATCTCCACATAAATTATCATGAGATCAATCATCCTCATCCAATGAGCAAGCAAAGTATGTACCAATCTATCAGGATTCACTAATCCCTTTTTAGTAATACATCAATTGGGAATATTTTAGTTTTTAAGCTATCTAAGAATTTAGATCTCATTAGCATGATCTCATCATGATTCTAAAAGCATTGCTTTAAAACTATGGGTTTATCACATATTATAAAACAACATTATGTAGATAATTAAAAGCCTTTAATAAATTAATACTTTTATTAATAAATGAATAAGATTGTTATAAAGTATATGCTTTATCATCAAACATTTGGTTCCTCGCTTTTTGGGAAGTCACGAAAAGCGCTCTCACTTGAACCACCGATCTTGACTTGTCTGGGACAGCCTTTGGTGTCATCATTACCGCTAGAATTGAATTTCGCTATAGGGCATATTCCACCGTCAAATGCTTCGTTATACTCCTGTTCCATGATTTGAATCATTAATCTTCGATCTATATCAAATTGGGGTTGACCGCAATGTACATGGTAATTCAAAACTCGATGTTGGGTTCTCCCAATTGCTGTCAAAAAAGAGAAATACATATGATCTATTTTAGCCTTCTTAGATCGGACTTCTCTTTCCATAATATCAACGCGTCGTGCGGATTTTACCCATGCATCCTTCATTCTTGCTCGTTTAGTTGTTTCTTCTTTCAGCTGATCCTTGACATTTGATTTCTCCGATTCCAGCTTTATTATCTTATACTTTGCCAAAGAGTGCTTTTCTTTAAGCATCACATATCGGGTAACACAAGCTTGAATTGTTACATCCTTTTGCTCCACGACTGCCTGTCGTTCTTCAACCTGCTTTTCTAACTCATGAATACGATTTTGTAGTTCTACATTTTGATCATAAAGTTCTCCTAATAAATCCTTCTCGGGTTCCTCTTCTTCCTCACTCTCATCTGCTACCTTTGCGACTAACTCGGGTGCAACTATTAATTCTTCACTCACCACATGGATATCTCTAATTTCTTCTTCGCTTGACATCCTACAATCAAGTTTAATAACTTAATTAGTAATCCCCAATAAAATCTTTGTTATAACAAAATATTAAACTCTAATATTTATTCTTTAAATGAATCTCCTCGATTCATCACTTAAAAATCTATATTAGTTCATCCCTTGATTTTCAGATGTCATTTTTAAATACTGCCATAAAATAATGGTTAATTAAAGAAATTGACATACCACATAATACCCCTATATTTTGACTGACCAATTAAATAACAAATAAGCTTAGGTAGGACACACTAGCGAAGGATTTACTCGTCTCTCCCCTCCTAGTTCTATTCCCCGATCTCCGTCAGAGACCATATCCCTAAGCTCTAATACTAACTATGACGCCCCCAAAATAGGTCCACACAACCCATTTCGAGTCGCCAAATACATGGTACAGAAAATAACTACAAACTCTTCATTATTACAATTGTCGTGCAAAATACGACAACACATATACTGTGAGTTTAAATACAAATATTGTCTTCTAGACAATATCCAAACTCAAATAAGTCCTCATTATAATTATTGATACACTATTTTACAAAATATTAAGGATTGCTATAACAATTGTCTTGAACCATCACTCCACACCCTGACTAGTTCCCGCTATATTCTCGCCTCTTGAGAAGAAAAATGGAACAAAAAGGAAAAGGATGAGCTCAACTAGCCCAGTAAAGAATATTATGACTAAGATAATGTAGAAAAAATTATCCTCAGTCCTCAACAAGGAAAAATCTGATAAAATATAATAGACAACAAGTTATAAATCAACAACTGCAGTGGAAAAAATAATTCATTAGAAGAGTTAAGTAGAGAATGAAGTCTACTATCTTCTATGATTTTAAAGTCCATCATCAATAGTTTATCCCTGTAACATCAATCAATATACATCTTGAATCAAATATTCATCTTTGCACTACGGGCCAAAGATATTCATTCGGATCACCAGATTGGTCATGTTCAACTCAACACTGTCCCATCTTTGCACTACTGAGCCAAAGATATTCATCAGGTGATCGTTCATCTTTGCACTACAGGCCAAAGATATTCAGTTATATCACCATTTAAGGCTGAGGATGATGAAAATATTTTAAAGAAAATGAATCCAGAGAGATAAAAGGACAAAGATTAGGGATTCGTACTTTAGTTTATCCAAGTTCAAAAATACTCCATAATAAACCATTGTGGAGCAAAATTCAAGAATGAAGATCAAAACATAGATCCAATCAAAGATAGGAACCATAACAGAAAACTTGGACAAAGAAAAGAAAACTCAATTTTTTGTGAATAGTTTCGTATTCGTGAATAGTGTCGTATACGTGAATAGTAACCCAGACATGAAAAGGTAAAACTTTCACAATAAAAACCATACTTTGTGAATAGTACCGTATTTGTGAATAGTGCCGTATACATGAATAGTGTCATATACGTGAATAGTGTCGTATACGTAAATAGTAAACTCAACATAAAAAGGTAAAAATTTTCATAATAAAATTCATACCAATATTTTGGTGAAATGATATTGAAAGAAACAACATCATTTACTTGAAAAATAACATCCTTTACCTCAAAAGAATTGTACTTCTGGCTAAAATATCGGATATAATGCTGAAAAAAACTTGCACTGCTTATCAACTCTCAAAGTATCTAAATACTCACAAAAATACGCTCGATATTATAGAGAGAGAACTTCTTATTCTGGTGTGATTTCATTTCTAATTAAGCACCCTATTTATAGGGAAATGCCAGTCCACCATATCTGACAAATCTTTTATACGGATGATTATTTTGAAAACATGTTGCACACCTATCTAAGACTTTCCTAGCAAATTGGCTTACTCCACCATTAACACATGTTTTTTTTAGAAAAGAAAAATAAAAGAATTCAAATTCAATTTGAAAACTAATTCAAATTCAATTTGATCTTCTTCACTCCATTTAATTCACATGCCCAAAAATACAATAATATTACCATTTAAATTACTATTATATTATCACACTATATTATGATAATGTAATATTATAATAATATATTTAAATAAATATACCATCAGAGAAGATAAATATGGTTTCATAGAAAATATAACAAACTTTCGACAATTGTCTCATTCTAAAATTCCTCCATTTATATTAAAATTTAAAGAAATATTTACTTACCAAATTCATCAATTATTTATAATTCTTCAATAATTATTTTGAATTAATATTATAGATTCACAATACTGATAACCAGATCATTCCCAGGAAAGAGGGGGTTTTCCTATAAGAATTTTTTCTTATTGGCGCGTAATTAAATAACCTAACCCCTTTCCTCGACAGAACTTTCTAGACATTATAAATATTGCTATCTAATATTATTAATTCAATAATATGAGTTACTGTGTCGTGATAATTATCGAATCAGTAATGTAAAATACTATTCAATTATCACTGTAGCAATTATTGCACCAATAATATGAAAGACTGTGCAATTTTATTGTATCAATTATCGAGTGACTTCCTATGTAAGAATCAATAATCAAAAATACTGTGCAATATCGTATGTGCCAATTATGCGTACACTTAGCGTATTCTTGTATTTTAACCATCGAGTATTCCAACAGTTTTTTAACGGTAAAAGTTTTGTCGTTATTTTTAAAAAGGTTATTTACATCTTTCTATATCAAGCGGTTATTCCGTTATGTGGTCCACTAATGATTGCATCATCGTACAGATATTCCGGACAAAAAGAATATTCCCCGACCAAAACGAATTTTCCCCGACAAAATGAATATTTTATGACCACTTGTTTACTTTGCAAAATTTATACATTTCACCTATAACTAAAGCATTGTATCAAATCAACACCTTATTATTCGAAAATAATAATTAGAGAAATTAAATCTTTATTCATAAAAAGTTGGGGTCTTACAAAAGGTGTATGAAAGATATCTTTATTCTTCCTTGTGTCCTTTTATCCCAATTGTCTCAAAGATATTGGGGGATGTTTGGTAAAAACTAAATCTGAATCTGAATTTGAATGAGCTGAATTTGAATATGAATAAAACAAGTTGTTTGATAATTGACATGTCTAAAACATCTGAATAACTGATTTTTATTATTTTACCCCTCTGAAAAAATTCAAAATTGTTATAAATTTATTTAATATTACTTAATAAAATATAATAGTTAATATTGTAAAAAAAACATTCAGTCGTCATTCAACCCATTTAGCCAAAAAAAATGGGACTTAGCCATTCATTTCAAATAAATGCGAATGGTGAGAAAAATCGTCTGAATGGTAGGCGATTCGACCATTCAAGCGATTTTTTCAAACAAACACATTGAATGGCTGAATCGGTCAGCCATTCAACCATTCAGTGATAATTAAACAACTCCAAGTCAGTTAGTAAAAGTTTAACATAGAGGGAGAAGGTTGAAAATTTATCTTTTGGAAAAATCTGGAGAAGGATAAGTACTCTTAAACACAATTATGAGATAGAAAAATCCGCTAGTATTTTGTTCAGTTCCTCCTTTATCCTGGGGTTTACCATCAATATTATGCTGACTTGTGTTTGTTTATGCCTTTCTCTCTTACCCTGACCTTGGTGCATGTGTGATGATTTATGTCTTTGCAGTCATTAAATGTTCAAGAATGTAGCCACATATAAAACAACAGGGTCAGTTGACTTTTATGAATAAGTCTATTGTTGCCTAATTTCTTAACTAGCGAATACACAAAAGTATACACGATCAAATAGTAATAAAGTGTCAAGCAAGGTATTGACCCACAAAAAATTGAATCTAATAGCAATCAATTACTAATTTTATATTAAATCAATTTTATTAAACCAATAACTCAAGGTTGTTGAATTTTGAAAATAAACTAAGTTAAATACTCACTTATTACCAAGTAATTGAATTCAAATTTAAACACTTAAGATTACAACTACCCCTGACGTTTCGCTTTAACCTTGTCACTTCATACTTAATTATATTAATTATATTGAATTGTTAATCAAGAGTTCATTAGAATTTATAAGTCACTTCTTACTTAATTATATCAATTATATTGAATTGTTAACCAAGAGTTCATTAGAATTTATAAGCCTCTCACAAGGATCCTATAAACAAATCCTTCCTACATACCCCACAATGGGAATAGAATTGGAAAAGAACCCTAGCTAAATAAATCACTATATCTCTATGTGAATAAAATTAACAAGGATTTTAAGCATAAATTATCTTTAGATTACTTATATCACATAAGTCTATCCATACCCTATACACAAATCATGAATTCCAACTTATGCAAACAACACAATCATATGCTATCATACCCAGGTCTAAATTTATACTTCATATCTCTATTTCGTATAAATTACCATGCTAATTACTAGCCAGACAATTAAACTTTTAAACACAAGATACGATAGACAATTCAATTATAATCAATAATAATCAACAAAGAAACAAATCAATACTTAAATATAAATACACGTAAATGATGATGTAATATGACATCAGCAATTGAAATCAATTTGAAAATTTGTTTACTTCATTTTGAAAAATTAGTGAGTTAACTCGATCAAAATCAAAATTGGGTGAGCTAACTCGGTTTGTAATTTGGATATTACATAAAAATGAAGAGTTAGAACTGAAGAGTTAGAAATGAAAAGTTAATCAAATTGAATGTTTGAATCATTGTATTTTTCTACCAAACTGTTCAGAATTTGAGTTGTTTGACTCTTCATATTTGTTGGAAACAAATCACTATAAATCCATATAAAAAAGTAAAAGAAGAATATCATATTTAAAGATGGGAGAAAGAGGAAAAGAAGAAAATTTTGGAAGATAATGAAAAGTAAATTTAATCAAAACATTCTTTATTAGAAGCACCTTCTATATTCACCCATGAAGGCAAACTAGAAGCATAGCCCTTAGAATCATATGCCTTTTTATCAGGAAAACTTCCATTCCTCCTTCCCACTTGGGTAGATGAAAACTCAGAGCTTGCAACCGAATCCGATGATACATCCTTAGTAAAGCCATTGGTTCTAACTGATTACCTATTGGTGCCCCTCATGACTCTGTCCACCATAGTACCACGTGTTAAGTTTTGTGAAGAACAAAGACGCAATCAAATTGAAAAATTAGCAGAAGCAAAGTAAAATCAGATTTTAAATTTTTTCACAAACCAATTACCCGGATCATCTTTTATGCATATTATTAATTAAAACAAAGAACAAGAAGTTATGAAATCATACCCTTGTAGATACGAGCTTCCGCAGGTACAAGTTCAACTCCTACTTCTTCGCGATCTCCTTGAATCTCTAGGTTAGATTCAGTTAACCCTTTTTAGGGTATTATTTAATTAATTAAACTCTTTTAATTAATTAGGCTCCCTAAACTTATTAGGGATAATTAATTAAACTCTTTTAGTTAATTTACCTCCTAATCCTATTAGGATTACATGAGAGTACTCATATTAAACTAATTCCCAAATATCTTTAGAAATTAAAATAATAATAATTATAATAATATTAATAAGACTCCTCTTACCAATTTACATTTAATATTTTCAAAATATTAAATAATAAATATTAAACTATTTAATTTATTAGATCACTATAGATTAAATTAAATACACTTAACATATTATTACGATTATGTCATTAACTTCTTAAATAATTATTCTTTCTTTTATGGTGTGGCCCTTTAGGTTCTCCATATTAAACCGGGTGTGAATAAATCAATTAGAACAATTCTAATCTCATTTAAATAAATAAATTAATCTATTAATTTATTTAATAAATAATATTTATTCTACAATAAGGATAAGCCTCCTTACCGATCAACGACTTTCCAGATAATATAGATTTCAACATTAAGTATAAAAGAACCTTTGAGTAAATAGTTACCGTGCAATTCAATCCTTCCACCATACAATGTCTCAATTAAATATAAGACAGAGAATTACTGTCAAGTCTTATTTTATTTAATTATATGTATTTCGATTCCTAAATGCACAACTCCTAATGAATGCAAATTAGAAACTACTTTCTAATTTCATTCCACTTTGGCCAAGGATTCCTGGGTTGTCATTTATCGAATCATATAGGACATTTCACTTCTTTTACTAGAAGTGGTAGATTTTTTATTGATCATACATTATCTCCATATATAACTTATTACACCCAACCATACCCTTTGATATACCCTTAGGGTCTTAAGGAATAAGTCAAAATGTAATTCATTATATATAAGATAATATGATGATCTCAAGTCTATGGATCGTTTATACTACTATCACTACAGGAATTCCTATTGACAGGCAAGTAAAACTCCATTAGGTATTCCTTAACGAGTCACGTTCAGTGAACTTATTCTCCAATAAGCACCTACATACTTGCTTTAGTGTCTCCATACAAATGATCATGAGATCAATAATTCTCATCCAATGAGCAATCAACGTCCGGATTCACTAATCATGTGACTCCCCCAAAATAGGTATACATAACCCATTCTGAGTCACCAAATACTTGGTACATAATATAAATACAACCTTTTTTTATACAATACGACAAAAGCGTAGTTAAGAGTTTTTACACGAATATTATCTTCTAGAAAATATCCAAACTAAAATGGAGTCGTTATTAGAATTATTATCACACTATTTTATAGAATAGTGAGGACTACTATAGCAACCATCTCGGACCATCACTCCATTCCCCGACTAGTCTCGGCTACATTCTCATTTCCTGAAGAGAACAATAAAAGCAAAAGGGTGAGCTCAACTAGCCCAGTAAGAAATATTATGACTAAGATAATGCAGAATAAATTATCGTTAGCCTTCAACTGTGTTAAACTGATAATAAACAATAAGTTTAACTGCAGCGGAACAAGAAATCCATTAGAAGAGTTAAGTAGAGCATGATATCTACTATCTTCTATGATTTAAAAAGTTTATCATCAATTTTATGGCTGAGACTCAGTTCAATAAATAATCCACATCACTTAATTATTCATGCACTACGGGCCAATGATATTCATTAGTATCACGTCCATGAATTATCCATGCACTACTGGCCAAGGATATTCGTGTAATCACCAATGGTCATGATCATGCCAACAACTGTCCATCAATGCACTATGGGCCAATGAGGACTTTTACCATATCATTAGTAACATTACAGGTCATGATTATACCGAATAATTCCTGGTCATAATCATACCAATCAACAGTCCATCTATTCACTACGTCCAAAGATGACTTTCATCAGAATATAAGCATGAGGATGAAGACAATGATATAAGAATTCAGTTAAAAGAAAGCAAAGGATAAATTTTGAAAAATTTATAATTTAATTTATCCAGAATTCAATAATGTCCAAATTGTCAACATGATACTGCTTTGTGGAGTAAAATTCAAGAATAATATTGTATCAAAAATGATTTGGACAGAAAAGAAATCAATTTTTATCATGAATAGTACCCCCAGGTGAATAGTACCCGGGTGAATATTACTGTAAGACCCCAACTTTTATGAATAAAGAGTAATTTTTCTCGAAATATATTTTTGAATATTATGGTGTGGATTTTATATAATATTATAGTTGTGGGTAATATTTATAAATTTTACAAAATTGAGCAAGTGGTTATATAATATTCGATTGGTCGGGGAATATTCGTTTTAACAAGGAATATTCATACGACGGCACAATCATTGGTGGACCCCACAACGGAAGTATTATTGTAGTTAAAAATGGCGAAATTATCATTTTATAAAAATAACGACGAAAAGTATTACCAGTTAAAAGCATTAAACTACCCGGTAATAAAAGTATGAATATGTCTGGCGTTAGTTGCATAGTAGCACACGGTATTGATTATTGATGCTTACGTAAGAAGTCACTCAGTTATACTCAGTTACTCGTTCAATATTCATAAAGAATATTATCTTCGTTCAATATTCGTAGGAATATTATCTTCGTAAAATATTCGTTGGAATATTATTTTCGTTCAACAATTGTAAGGGATGTTATTTTTGTTCAATATTCGGTTGAAATAATATTTTCTTTCATACTCTGTAGTATGTAAGTAATATTATTTCATTTCAGATTTTGAATTCTATACTCATTTTGTTGAAGTTTTGGCTTCTATACTCCATGAAATTAGTAGAATATCCTTGATATTTGCGCTTCATCCAGTATCTTTTTATGAAAATATTATTCTGAGCTTTCTTGATAATTATTGATCTTTTTATGACAGAATACTATTCATGAGTTACTATTTATGGGTTATTATTCACCTAGTTACTATTCACTCAAATATTATTCACTCGGGTATTCGGGGCACTTTTCATGTCGGAGTACTATTCACGAGTTACTATTCATGGGTTACTATTCACCCAATTACTATTCACCTGAATATTATTCACTCGGGTATTTGAGGTACTTTTCATGTCGGAGTACTATTCACGAAGTACTATTCCCGAAGTAGTAATCACAGGGTACTATTCACGGGGTACTATTTACCTGAAAAAGATATTTCTTTTCTGTCCAAATTATTTTTGGTATATGAATATTATTCTTGAATTTTACTCTACAAAGCAATATCATGTTGACAATTTGGAAAATTTTAAACTCTGGATAAATTTAAAGTCTTTAATATTTATCCTTGATTTAGTTTGATTTGATTTCATTTGATTAATGCTTATATTATTGTCATCATCCTCATGCTTATATTGTGATGAAAGTCATATTTTGCTTACGTGCATAGATGGACTGTTGATTGGTATGATTATGACCAGGGATCATTCGGTATAATCATGACCCGTAATGTTACAAATGATGTGGTAAAAGTCCTCATTATCCCGTAGTGCATTGATGGACAGTTGTTGGTATAATTATGACCAGGGATTATTCAGTATAATCATGACCATTGGTGATTACAAGAATATCCTTGGCCCGTAGTGCAAGGATGATTCGATGATGTGGTTTATTTATTAAGTTGTGTCTCAGCGATAAAGTTGATGAAAAACTTTTTAAATCATAGAAGATAGTAGATATCATGCTCTACTTGACTCTTCTAATGGATTGCTTATTCCGCTGCAGTTGTTGATCTAAAACTTGTTGTCTATTATATTCTATTAGTTGTTATACTGTTGAAGGCTAATGATAATTTATTCTGCATTATCTTAGTCATAATATTTCTTCTTTGGGGCTAGTTGAGCTCACCCTTTTCTTTCATTGTTCTCTTCAGAAAATGAGAATATAGCTGGGACGAGTCGGGGAATGGAGTGATGGTCCAGGATAAGTGGCTTTAGTAGTCCTCAATATTCTATGAAATAGTGTGATAATAAATGTAATGAGGACTCCATTGAGAGTGGATATTGTCTAGAAGACAATATTCTTGTTTAAACTCTCAGCTATGTTTTGTCGTATATTACCCGACAGTTGTATAATTAAGTTGTATTTGATTTATGTACCATGCATTTAGCGACTCAGAATGGGTGATGTATACTGTTTTAAAGAGTGTCACAGTTAATTATCAAAGCTTAGGATATGATCCTAGTTGAGATGTGAGACAAGAACTAGGAGGAGAGAGCGAGGAATTCCTTAGCTAGTATTACCTACCTAAGTTTATTTGGTATTTAATTGGTGGGGTCGAGTATAGGGATAATATGTGATATGTCAATTAACCCTTGTTTTGTGAGCGATGTTTGAAAATGGCATCTGAAAAATGTTGAGAT
The DNA here is from genome assembly GCA_020205605.1 of Panax ginseng. Lineage (NCBI taxonomy): Eukaryota > Viridiplantae > Streptophyta > Magnoliopsida > Apiales > Araliaceae > Panax > Panax ginseng. The sequence goes on along the minus strand of CM035139.1, from coordinate 81,692,017 downwards.
CGTGATGAAGCACATGAGACCGTTGAGTCACCAACGATCAATACCTAGGATAATGTGCAGCAGGAAGACAATAATCCTCAGGTAAATAACAACATCAATCAGATGATGAACGATGAGATGATCAGAGGCTTTATATAATTCATGCAACATCAGGTGAGATAGACTCCTGTTCAAAATTTAGGTGGAAACACTAGCAACTCTCAGATGGTCACTGCTAAGCAGTTCAAGAGTCAGGGGCCTTGAGTTTTTGGAAAGCGAGAACCCGATTAAAGCGAGAGGCGTGGATAAAGCAAATCACCAAGATATTTGATGTCTTGGAATGCTCAGAGGAGCAAAAGGTTCCCTTTGCCACCTTTATGTTACGTGAAGAGATAGATTATTGGTGGAAATCTGTAAAGCGTGCCCAGCCTGACGCACTCAAGATGTCTTGGAAGAAGTTCCAAGAGCTATTCAACGACAAGTACTTTCTCGAGAGTATTCGTCACATGAAAGAGGTGGAGTTTATCAAGTTGGAACAAAATAATATGGCCAGTGTCAACACGAGGCTAAATTTGCGAGTTATCCCGATTTGCATCCCATTTGGTCGATAATGAGGAGCGAATGACGCGAATGTGTTTAAGAGGTTTGAAACCGGAGATACGTCAATATCTTATTTCTCATAAACTTAGTTTGTACTCAAATGTTGTAAATAGGGCTCAGTTATTGGAGCGTGGTAACGAGTCAACGCAACCAAGAGAAAGTATTCGTCACATGAAGGAGGTGGAATTCATCAAGTTGGAGCAAAACACTATGACCGTGTCACAATACGAGGCTAAATTTACGGAGTTATCCCGATTTGCATCCCATTTGGTCGATAATGAGGAGCGAATGACGCAAATGTTTCTAAGAGGTTTGAGACCTGAAATACGTCAATACCTCATTTCTCACAAATTGTGTTTGTATTCAGATGTAGTGAATAGGGCTCAGTTATTGGAGCGCGATAATGAGCCAGCCCAACTAAAGGATAACGGCAACAACACGATAATAATTGTACCGGTGGCATCAGTCATCAGAACAATGATAACCATCGTGGAGGAAATTATCATGCCAGAAATGGTAACCACTTTGGTGGTAATCATGGCCAAGATAATAGAAGAAATGATTCAAGTGGAAAATTCAAGAAGAGAAGATTTAACGATGATGGGAAGACGTCGGCAGCAACACCAACACCAATAACAAATTCTAGGGGAGGAGAACGACCGCCAGTTAAATGTTATAGATGCAGAGAGGAGGGACACATAAGTCCAAACTGTTCACAACCTTCCAAGGTATGTTTTAGTTGTGGAAAAGACGGTCACATAGCTCAATTTTGTCTTGTAGTGAAATCAAGTCCAGCTGGGACGGTGGCACCAAAGGCGGATACGGACAAAACAAAGTCAGTGGTTTTAGGAAGAGCATTTTTCGTGACTTCTCAAAAAGCAAGTAACCCGAACGAAGTTAGCACAGGTTAGTTAATTATAAATTCTTGCGAAGTCTATACCTTACTAGATACCGGTTCTACCCATTCTTTTATCTCTCTTGCTTGCGCTCAACGTTTAAATTTGACCCTAGAGAAGTTAGACTTTGACTTATCGGTTGAAACTCCGTTAGGAGAAACCTTTATTTCATGTGCTATCCAAGTCCTGGATGAGAGTCACAGTTTTTTAAATGATATTTCTATCATTAATAAATTTCCTGACGTATTCTCGAAGAACTTCCTGGCCTACCCCAGAGCGTGAAATCGAATTTTGTATTGACCCCAGTACAAAACCCATTTCTCAAAACCCTTAAATATTTCTTCAACCAAAACAAACGTATAATGCGCCAAAGACGTTGGCTCGAGCTGTTGAAGATTACGACATACCATTCAATATCATTGTGGAAGAGCGAACGTGGTAGCTGACACGTTGAGTAGAAGATCATATGCATTTACGAATGTGACGTTGTTAACACAAAACCCATTTTGTATAACTTACGAATGATGAAGATAGAGTTATAGACTCTAAGGACCCATGTGATGATGTCAAATAGTATGAGTAGAATCGATGTTAACTGATGAGGTTAAAACCGCTCAAGCTACACACTTGGAGCTGATGAATGTGAAGAAGAAGGTTCAAGAGGGCGTTATTATAGAAGCTAGAATTGACGAAGAGAGGAAATCTCAATCCTCAATTTTATTAGTCTATTTGAAATCCTCGATTGAGTAGGAACTGTGGCCTATAGAATTGCTTTACTGCAAAGTATGTCGCGTGTTCATAACATTTTTCACGTATCAATGTTACATAAATATGTGGACGACCCGAACCACATTATTGAATTAGAACTAGACGAGTTAGCATAAGATTTAACGTATGAGAGATACATGTTAAAATATTGGATAAGAATGAACATATTCTATGCTCAAAGGTTATATCTCAAGAGTTAGAATCTGACGAGGTATCATTACCTCTTCGGTATACCAGGTACGTACCCTAATTTCGATTGGTCGGGGAATATTCATTTTAACAGGGAATATTCGTACGACGACACAATCATTGGTGGACCCCACAATGGAAGTATTATAAAGGTTAGAAAAGCGACGAATTTATCATTTATAAAAATAACGTCAAAAGTGTTACCGTTAAAACCGTTGAACTACCCTAGTAGTAAAAAATGCGATGTCTGGCGTGGTTGCATAGTAGCACTGCGGTATTGATTTTTGATGTTTACGTGAAGAAGTTACTCGAGTTATACTCAATTATTGCTACAATAATTGGCTTGCATCATATCTCTCATTTATTGATTCAATTATTGTCACAATATCATCTGCATATATATTTATATTATTAAATCAATAATTGAGGCGACAAAGTTATTCATATTATTATTTGCAATATTAACATATCTAGAAGTTACATCGAGGAGAGGTTTGGTTACCTAATTACGCATGATAAGGAGAAATCTTTATCGAAAAGCCCCTCTTTCACGGAATGATCTGGTTTGTTAAATATTGTGAGTTATAATATTAATGATGAATAAGTTTGTGTTGATTAAAGATGAAATTAATAGTTCTATTATGTTGGGATTATTAGTGTTAGTGGAAATCAACATTTATTTTGATAAGAAGTGATGTCTGAAAGTTATATTGACCAGTCGGGTAATTAATCGGATAAATGAGAAAATAATTGCTATTAATTCACATGCTAATAACTATTTGTTCACATTGTGTACTATTGATTCACATTCATGTACTATTAGGGGAAGTGGTGCAAGATTGATAATACTTGCATGACTAAGTTAAAAATGAAGGTATAGATAGAGTCTACTATCTTTTGTAATTAAGTATTTTCACATGTATAGAACTATTGATTCATATGATTGAACTATTGATTCACATGATGTACTATTAGGGAGGTGGTGCAAGTTTGATAATACTTGCGGGACTAAATTAAAAATGAAAGAAAAAGATGGCGGTATTATCTTTGTAATATTTGAGCCCCAAAAGCGTGCAATTATCGAAACTATATTTTCCTATAAATAGAAGCTCATTCTTTCTTCATTCTCACCAATTCACTAAGACTCACAAGAGCAATTATAGAGAGAGAAGCTATATAGAGAGAAAGCTATAGAGAGATAGAAGAGTGATGCGCTACTTCACTACTCCGATATCCGATCTTCTTACGAGGTAAGGGTATTATTTATTTCATATTACGAAGAGATATTATTTTTTTATATTACGTATGAATATTATTTTCGTTCAATATTCATAAAGAATATTATCTTCGTTCAATATTTGTAGGAATATTATCTTCGTTAAATATTCGTTGGAATATTATTTTCGTTCAACAGTTGTATTTTTTTTTGTTCAATATTCGCTTGAAATAATATTTTCTTCCATACCCTGTAGTATGTAAGTAATATTATTTCGTTTCAGATTTTGAATACTATACTCATTTTGTTGAAGTTTTGGATTCTATACTCCACGAAATTAGTAGAATATCCTTGATATTTGCGCTTCATCCAGTGTCTTTTCATGAAAATATTATTCTGAGCTTTCTTGATAATTATTGATCTTTTTATGACGGAATACTATTCATGAGTTACTATTTATGGGTTACTATTCACCAGATTACTATTCACTCAAATATTATTCACTCAGGTATTCACGAGTTACTATTTATGGGTTACTATTCACCCAAATATTATTCACTCGGGTATTTGGGATACTTTTCATGTCGGAGTACTATTCATTCAGGTACTTTCTCAAAGTACTATTCACGAGGTACTATTCACGAGGTACTATTTGCAGAAAAAGATATTTCTTTTACATCCAAATTATTTTTGGTACATGAATAGTATTCTTGAATTTTACTCTACAAAGCAGTATCATATTGACAATTTGGATATTTTTAAACTCTGGATAAATTTAAAGTCTTTAATATTTATCCTTGATTTAGTTTGATTTGATTTCATTTGATTAATGCTTATATTATTGTCATCATCCTCATGCTTATATTGTGATGAAAGTCATATTTTGCTTACGTGCATAGATGGACTGTTGATTGGTATGATTATGACCAGGGATCATTCGGTATAATCATGACCCGTAATGTTACAAATGATGTGGTAAAAGTCCTCATTATCCCGTAGTGTATTGATGGACAGTTGTTGGTATGATTATGACCAGAGATTATTTGGTATAATCATGACCATTGGTGATTACAAGAATATCCTTGGCCCGTAGTGCAAGGATGATTCAATGATGTGGTTTATGTATTAAGCTGAGTCTCAGCGATAAAGTTGATGAAAAACTTTTTAAATCATAGAAGATAGTAGATATCATGCTCTACTTGACTCTTCTAATAGATTTCTTATTCCGCTGCAGTTGTTGATCTAAAACTTGTTGTCTATTATATTCTATTAGTTGTTATACTGTTGAAGGCTAAGGATAATTTATTCTGCATTATCTTAGTCATAATATTTCTTACTGGGCTAGTTGAGCTCACCCTTTTCTTTCATTGTTCTCTTCAGGAAATGAGAATATAGTTGGGACAAGTCGGGGAATGGAGTGATGGTCCAGGATAAGTGGCTTTAGTAGTCCTCACTATTCTATAAAATAGTGTGATAATAAATGTAATGAGGACTCCATTGAGAGTGGATATTGTCTAAAAGGCAATATTCTTGTTTAAACTCTCAGCTATGTTTAGTCATATATTACCCGATAGTTGTATAATTAAGTTGTATTTGATTTATGTACCATATATTTGGCGACTAAGAATGGGTGATGTATACCTATTTTGGGGGCGTCACAAGTACCCTGTGAATAGTACTTCATGAATAGTACTTTGTGAATAGTACCCCATGAATAGTACTTTGTAAATAGTACCCTATGAATAGTACTTTGTGAATAGTACCCCGTGAATAGTACTTAGGCATGAAAAGCTTAAAATTTAACAAGAATGTTAAATAAAATATCCTTGTGAACGATACTAGATGAAGCTCAAATTTCAAGGATATTCTACTTATTTCACGGAGTATAGAAGCAATAATTTAACAAAATGAGTGTATAATTAGGAATACAAAATGAAAAAATATTACTTACATACTATAGAGTATGGAAGAAAATATTATTTCATACGAATATTGAACAAAAATAATATCCCTTACGAATATTGAACAAAAATAATATTCCTTACGAATATTAAACAAAGACAATATCCCTACGAATATTGAATGAAAATAATATTCCTTACGAATATTGAATGAAAATAAAATTCCTTACAAATACGAAAAATAATATAAATCGTGAATATGAAATAAATAATACCCTTACCTTAGTAGAAAATGGATCTTTGTAATAGTGAAGTAGCGAGAATACTCTTATTCTTTCTCTCTGTAAACCTGTGAGGACCCGGGTAAGGGTTTAGTTTTAAGAAATTTCGAGGGCGGAATTTTTTAAGGAGGGAAGAATGTGACAACCCGGAAAATCGGATTGTCTAAAATTTAAGTTTAAAGAATTAGTTATTAATAAAATAAATTTTTATTAATACTATTACATACTATGTGTTTATTAATGGATTCTATAACCTAGAATGATTATTAATCGGGAGGATTAAATTCTACTAGACTAGACTTAGAGTAAGAATTTTCAAGACAAAATGAAAGTTTTCACGGAACAAAATATTTACGGGGAAAAGGCGAAATAGGCACTATTCACCCTACGAAACCTAAGGGTTGGGGTTTGAATAACCTAAGCCCGATTAGAGATTCGGTATGTCGAAATGACATTAGTCGAAAGATTTGACAAGTTAATTAAGGTTTGATAAAAGTTTTCTCAAAAAGCGTCAGAAATTGGATGAAATAAAAATGACACTTGACACCAAAAAGTGTTTTTTCGCTTTTTAGAAATCAGAAGAATCGTAAAAGTTAATCGGTAAAGGAAAGATGGAATATCCAAAATATTTGGATTAGAGAATCGTAGTTTTAAAGCGTGAGATGAAACCCGAAAGATAGAAGCCTGAAGCTTCCAAGGGAAGCTACGTGAGGAGGTGTGAGGCGACCACCGAGTAAACTTGGTGGCTAAGTTTTCTGAATAGTAAGGAGGTTAGAAGCGAAATGACCAATCGCTTAAGCCTTGGTTTTCTATAAATAGAAAGCTTAAGTTCATTATTTTGAGCTTTTGAAAATCCTACTCATTGAGAGAGAGAGAGAGGGTTTGGGATGGGAGAGAGAGAGGAAAGGAAGAGGAAAAGCTGGCAGAGTGCACGCTTTGTCCTGGCCGAAGGAGATTAAAGAAGAGCAGTGATTTAGAACCCTAGTTTCTTCTAATTTTTTTAAGTTTAATATGTTCAAAAAACATAACTTAATGAAGATAAGAAGTAGATGAAGTTAAGAATGATTTCATATAGTTGAAATCATGAGAAAACAAAAGAAATAAGAATTAGAAATTTAGTTTATAAATTTCTTAAGGAAGCATAAGATTCGTAAGGATTTTGAGCGGTCCGAATGAATCTTATAAATGAGTAGGTTAAATAAGTAAGGAATGATGTTTTATAACATCAAATTCCAAGAAAAAGTAGAATCGTAATCTAAAATATTGATTAAAATGAAGAACGAGCGAAGAACGCAAAGAACACGCGAAAAACACGAAGAACGTTGTTGATGGACAAATTTAAAACCATCGTAGGATAATTGTTGTTGATGGACAAGTTTAAAACCATCAGGTATAAGTTAGTTTCTTATTGCTTGGTTAGGAACGTTAGAAATGTTTATGAAGAATGGATTAAAACTGAGCTATAACGAAGTTATGGCGAAATTTTTGTAAAAGAAGAACGAGAATTAGAAAGTTAATAAATGAATCCGAAGGTGTAGGGTTTCATAAGAATGTAAAAAAACATTGAAAATGTGAGTCGTGGACTCAAGAACGAACGAGTTCCGAGTTCAGATGACCGAATTACGGACGAACGAACGAAGAACGTTAAAAATGTAAAATGAACGAAAAGCAAAGATTAAGCCAATTAAATGGCATGTTAACAGATTCAGAATGAAGTTTTGTCTAAGGGTAATCGAAGTACGTAAGATAAGAAAGAAAATGGCTTTGGAACGACCTCGTTCCGAGTTATAACGAATAAGATATGAGATTTCAAAGTCAGCGTCTCAAGCTTGTAAAAGACATAGAATTTTTTTTCTAGGTTTCATGTTTGGCACTGCAGCGTGATTCGTGCCTTGGGGACTGGCACCGCAGCATGAGCTCGGGACATTAGCTACTTCTAAGTGGCGCATTTAATTGTGACGAAAAGAAGACGCGGCATGCAAATGCGGTCTGCAAGCAATACTAGAAATGAGATTTTAACTGCTCAATTTCTCGGAGGATGTGCAAGAAAGAAATATGAACTTATAATTCAACTTATGTAACACTTAATTAAGTGTATTAAACCTTTGATGAAGGTTGAATGAAAAGATTAAAGGAGATTAAAAGATAAAGAATGTAGGCGGTTTCTGGAACGAATGTCCTGGAAGCAAGTAGTCCTGATGAAACGAACGTGAGGATTGCTATAATTGTGATTCCTTAAATGTTGATTGACTAGGGTAATGAATAACATTTCGATGTTATTTCATGGTCATGAGAGATAAATGTAAAACGTGTAGACGCTATGAACAAAATGTTGTTGCGATGAATGATCGGTCTTAGCATACAGCGAACCGTATGGCTTTAACATTAGGAAAGAATAATGAACATGGGGTTCAGGGGGCGAGTAATGAATAAAAGTAATTAAAACCTTGGATGAAGGTTGAATAGAATTAAGAGACAAGTAACATAAAGGTTGAATACGTAAACGATCCTCGTGAATTGTATTCACGTTGAGCGAACGTTCTAAGTGTACATTGGTTATATAACTTAGACGTTGACGGGCGTAGTAAGTAAGATATTAATTATCAAGAAAGCCGTAGCGAACAGTAATAAGATTAATGAAAGCTGAATGTGAGTCGGATGAGAATGTTAGAATGAAATGTAAGCGTTGGACACTTGAACTGAGTTAAAGGTTAAGTGTGCTGCTTGAATACTAAGCAATTAGAACCTACACCACGTATGGTTTTGGCCAAGTAAGGTAATAAAGATCAATGATTAAACCTGTGAATGGTGAAGAAACTAAATTAAAAACAAGTACGTATAACGTAAAGAAGCCGAGTTAATGTTTATAACTTGGATGACGTTCCGAGTCGAACTAATCGGACGTTATAAGTTAAGAATAAGGTAACGTAAAATGCTTAACACTATAAATGCGTAGAATGAATATTGAATGATCGTCCTGAGTATGCAAAAGACATGACTTGGACGATAAAGAATGAATCCTGAGGTATGACATTTAGTTGCCAGAAAACCATAAAGAATAAGAAATTGACTTAACGAACTTTATAGTTTAATAGTTCGGGTAAGTTAAGATGAATTTAGGTTCTAGTACAATCGTAACCTTTGATGGTTGACATATGGGAGCTGGGCTAAACAATTCCTTCAGAGAGCGAAGGTATATACAAAACTGGCAACCGATCTAACTTACAGTTATGGACAGTGTAGATGAGACAGGAACTTGTTTGTTGGTTATTTGTGGGAAACCACTCAGAGTACCATATGGACTACTAGTAGAGACACGATGTGTGTTGAGTCCTAGGAGAGTTATAAGAAGAAGATAAGAATGTAAATCATCAAAGATGATGAACGTATTAAGTAAGACATCTCCGTATGTCATGAAGCCATTAACCGGTAAAGGAAGTTGGTCGCGTAAACTTAGTTTATAAGAACGTGAACCCTAAGTAAAAGTAAAGTAAACCCGATGCGTAAGTCAAGTATATGACTAATTGGTGTATGTGTTATTTCCTTATGTGCTACATAGGAATTGGAATGAAGCGATTAAGCGTAAACTATAAGTTATAGCGGTCGTAAAAGGCAAGTTTCTAACTTCATTCATATTTTAAATGAATGCTAGTTTCTAAACTTCTCGGATGTTGAACTTGAGAAGTTACATGCATGTGCAAATGTGTGATATTTATGCAAGGTGTTAGAATATATGAGGCCTTGTGCCTGAATGTGAACACTTGATGTTTCTATGATATGAAGCTGCATTACGTGATTGAACTGTTCAATATGAGCATGTTCAGTTTATACATGAACCGTTATTGTTAAGTCTGTGCCATTGATTCTAGCCAGACAGAATGTGTATGAAAGAGAGTAGAGAATGAAAATATTTCAAAGGGAATGTAACTAATGTTTTAAAATGATAGGAATCGAGATTATTCCTATTATTCAAGCTTCTTCATAATCTTTGTTTGGTTATTAAAGTCTTACAAGAATGTTTGAATTCTTGAAGTTGTTTGTTCAACTGTTATGACTTGCTGGGCAATTGAATGCTCATACTTGCTTTAAATTAAAACATTTTCAGCGAATGATGTTAGAAAGAACTTAAGGATCCCGTAAAGATCAAGCTGATCGGTATCCAAAAGAAGTGTCATTCATTAGATGAATGTGCATGAGGATTAAACGAAGACTTATAATATAGAATGATAGAATTAAACTATGGAATAGTTTAATGAATGATTATGTATCCTTGGTAGCGGATAAAAGTCACTTTTACAAGATGTAAAGAATAATGTAATTATCATTATTTGGAATGAAAGAGGTTTTAAGGTTTTAGAACCTGGGATTTGAGGATCTATGTTGTTATATTTAGCTATATAATGATGTATGTTTGGAAGAAGATGGGATCGTGATGTACGGAATCCGGATATGAAAATAGATCGGATTTCGGGGCGTTACAGGTTGGTATCAAAGATGATAGGTTATAAATCTTAGGTATGAGTACCTAAGACTATAATAAAGAGAGAGAAGGATAAGAAGATCACTGCGTGATCATAGTAAATCGTAGTAATAGGTGAAATTTAAGCGATGAATGATTTATAGCTAATGTTATGAATGAATGATACTTATGATGTATCTGGAAGAAGAACTTCGAGATTGAGTTGTAAAAAGGATAGCATATCTGAATTAAAGAAAATTAAGTATTAAGTAAAGAAAGATAGAAGTTGTAATATTTCAATTGAGGACTCATGTGATAGGTTGAGTTGTATGAATCTTTGTATGGGCGAGAGGTTTATGCTTTGGTGTAACAACCACTCGGTTTATTACGGTGATAATCATTGAAATTAGTCATATATCAAGATGTATCTGACGAGAAGGTGAATCTTTTCTCATGTATATACTTGATAGGTAGAGAATGATAAGGTAGGTGCGAGTTCTTGAAACTCATACTTATGGTAAGTTAAATGACTCATAATTATATGGTATGTTTTGAACTTCTCGGTGAATGAGCGCCTATAGTGCATGCAGGATAGTTCTTAAACTCATATTATTGTGGAAAATTCACGAACTCATAATGTGTGGTAAGTTGATGGGTATTTGTCTTAAGGTATAGGAATGTTTAGGCTGAAATGAGTTATTTTTAGTAGACTTAGCATTGAAGGTGCTAGAGAAGATTAAGTATTGTCACAAGTAAGACAATGAAGGAAGATGGAGGATAAGATATTCCAAGTCATCTAGCTATGCTAGATTTGAAATTTCTTGAATTCATCTTTGAAGAGGCGCATTTTGGAAAATGAAAGAATTGGTTCAATTTTGGAATCAATGAATTTTAAAGAACTATTCTTGATATGTCTATGCTAGTTGATTAAAACTGGAGCGAAATTGATTTGAAATATCAAAATGAATTTTATATCATCTGTGACGCCCCCAAAATTCAGACACCCATATCTCGAATTCGGTGCATCATGTACAACTACGAATATCTTGCTAAATCATTAACAACGAAATAATAGAATAATTACATTGATATAATATAAATATTAGCGTCCCAGTGCAAGTAACCATTACTATTACAATTACGTGATTAGCTTAACATAGCTTAATCATTCTTGAATACATCATAATAACGATAATAATAATACTTCTAGTCTTAAGGGCTAAATTATTACAATAAGCCTTGCCCTTTCCTTGTCCTTTCTGAAGTACTTACTTGCTTTCTACGCCTTAGCGTAATGTTTTAGGAAGCAAGAATGAGCAACAAATTTGCCCGACAAGTGAGGACAAGCGGTTATAGCATTTAAAATTCTCGAGTTTCAAAAATGATAAGTAGTTCGAATATCAAGAAACATCAAGAGTATTCAATAGGTGTCGTTATAGGTAAGTATATCACAATTTAGGTTTACTCCTCTCGAGGTTCATCATGAATGAGTCTTTGAGAAGTCACTGGGACTAAGAACTCTTACTAGAATTAACGGTATTACCTTTGTAATCCACAATAAGCGAGTACATCGGTGATCGACTAAAAGTACCTTATGTTATGCATAACATTTAATCATACTTAGAGTGCATACGTCGGTTTCCGACAACGTATCATTTCCCTCTATGAGGGTTATTCATCTCGGTTTAACGTTGGGTCCGCACCAAGGAAGTTTGGTTTGGATAATTCATCGAGGGTTACGAAATTTAGAAACGGCTCATCAACTATGGACTAGAGCGAATCAATAGGGGTTAGATTAGTCTAACCATGTTTAACAATAACAGATAATTCAACTTGGATAAAATCACAAAGGTATACTGATAGAATAATTATTGTATATCAACATCACCTTGAAGGATTAATAAACTTTAATATACAAGGCAAATTTAGATTTATAATAATGATAACTTGCTCAATGTAGAAAGATGAATCAATCAATTTATATAACGATAACAAGTAGGGATAATAAACTTGGTCAACAAGGTTTAGGGTAAGAACTTGCTCGATGTAACAAGATAAGGTTTAGAAACTTGCTCGATGAAATTTGAGTAAGGTTAGGGAACTTTCCTTTAAGCGGCGATTACCACTTATAGCAAAAATCACCTCAATGAACTATGTTGTCCTATTTACATAAGTATAGGTATTCATTAGCCAAACACACTTGATATATACATATATAAATAACATGTACTCATTATACATTCTTCTATCTATGAATATTGCATCCATTAACATCTCTTTAATCATACCCTCTTGACGAATGACCTTTTCTACGCATCTTTGCAGTATTAGAATTGTTTTCCGAAGCTAGTAAAACTTTATAATTTGGTTGGGTGATAACAGGTTTATAACGATAAGGGATATACATAAGTTCATCCTTATTTAAAGTTATGGTCTTTGTCTCAGGGTCCCAAGACATCTCGCCCTATCAGAACAGAAGTTATCCTGTCATCTCCGAGGGCATCGGCCCATATCAGAAGGCGTTACGACTCGTCCAGGGACATTACGTTTTGTCCGAAGACAACATTTCTTGTCCGAAGACAATACTTCTTGTCCGAAGACAACACTTCTTGTTTCATGGCCTCACACGCCCAAACCCAATTATTACGTTACTCTACGATCAACAATATTACTCTACGGTCGACAATCAGCCATTACTTCTACGATCAACAATATTACTCTACGATTAGACAATCGACCATTACTCTACGATCATCAATCTTACTCTACGATCGTTAATCGATCACGGCTATCACTTTACGATCAACAATCTTACTCTACTGATGCGTAGTTGATGCAGCTATCACTCTACGATCAACAATCTTACTCTCTGATGCGTGAGTCGATTAAAGCTATCACTCTCGATCAACAATCTTACTCTACGGTGCGTAGTCGATTAAAGCTATCACTCTACGATCAACAATCTTACTCTCTACGGTGCATGGTCGATCGGCTATCACTCTACGATCAACAATCTTACTCTCTGATTAGTGGTCATCTACATGGTGGACCTTTCCGGGAATCGTAGAGTAGTCCGGACTTACTTGCGGATGTTAAGTGAGCAATCGTAGTGTTTTCCAAAGACCAACACCAATATGACATGACACTATGATTTGGAAGTAGAGTGTCAATCGACTTATGCCGAAGCATCAAGTCCTAACTTTTAATTCTAACAATTTTTTTATTAACGTGTTCATGCATGAAAGTGAACTTCCTAACGCCTTATAACATGCTAGTTCATCATACTTGACCTATTAATTAAGAAAAACCAAGGATCAAACCGGACTCGAGTTAAGAGCGAAGTAGAAATTTTACCTTCTCAACCTTGATATCTCACACTTTGATTTGGCTTGAAATGCTTAGCGACTAAGAATTCTTCACTCGGATGTCTCCAATCTCATTAACAATATAACAATTTGCAAAAAGGCTTCGTATTTATAGAGGAAAGCATGGACTAGACCATTGCTTTACACAATGTGGGGGATCCATGGCGTGATAGAAAGGACAATGGTTGTTTAGGAGTTGTTTAACCACTTCATACCAGCCCACTCACTAGCCATGATTACCTAGGATTAGTAGCTTGAAAGTTTACGTAAAGAGAGTTTAAAGCTCTTGTCCTTTGTATTTGGTGACCCCTAACTTGAGACAAGAAGAGATCTCGGACATAAGCATGGGGTGGTCGATTCGAGCTACCGCCTACGCCATATTTTAAAAGTCAACCCTTGTACCAATTGTTATGTTGGGTTCGAATTGGTCTTTAAATGTTCCAAGTTATTGGGCTAACTCAAAAGTCCATCAATTAAGTTATTGGGCTAGACTCCCAATCTACATACTAAGGTTGGGCTTGGATAATCCTAGATCCAATATTAAGTTATTCCTCAATTAATAATTCCACTCACATAATAAATTGTATAAGTTGAGCTTATCATCATATGCAATAATTATTTACATCTCAATGCCACACTAGGCATAATCTTCCAAGCTTAAACTAAGCTTCTCAATGCACATTGATCTAATACGAATCAATTGATCTCAATAAAATGTTAACACTTTTATTCATATAAATATTACCTTCATTAGCATATTTATTTAATAATATGAGGAATTTCTCAGGTATTACATCATCAGTGCATTTGATGCAAAGATGGTAAAAGGATGGAGTTATTAATGCAACTGAACCTAGTGTTGGAAGTGATCTTAGGATCAACAACCCGCTATGGTATGATGTATAATGATGAAGTCATAAACTGACGAAGTCCTCAACGTACTGTGAAAAGTGCGGTATTATGACGTCATAAAATGTTTTGATGTATTGCAAAAGAATTTAAAGAATTGGTCGATGTCAAGTGAGTTGACTAGACGAATGATTCAAGTTGATGTCCAATTTATTGGTATGGTCTAAGCTACTTGATTTGGCTAAGAAAAATGGTATGTCATGATTAAAAGAAAATCGATCTTTCTTTGAAGAGCTATGCCTAACCAAATTGTTTTGGTGCAGAATCCAATGATTAAGTCTGAGGTGAACATACCCTGAAATGGGGTTATACGATAGGTTGATCACCTATGTATGGAAGAGGTAGTTTACCTTCTTTTTTATTGTAAACTTATCGTGTAAGAAAGGTTTACGGCGAAAGGCTGTTTAACCTAGTAAGAGTTCATGGTCGATTTGACCCCTCAGCAAAAATATGAAATGTTTTAAAGGAATTCTTATATGCCTAGTTATTCCTTTCACTTCATGATTCTTGATAAGTTATGAAGGGTAGGGAATGTATGAAAGAAAAGAACTTGTTTGAAGAGATGTTGAGAACATGAGTAAGCTAAAATTTCGAGGACGAAATTCTTTGAAGAAGGGGAGAATGTGAGGACCCGGGTAAGGGTTTGGTTTTAAGAAATTCCGAGGATGGAATTTTTTTAAGGAGGGAAGAATGTGACAACCCAGAAAATTAGATTGTCCAGAATTTAAGTTTAAAGAATTAGTTATTAATAAAATGAATTTTTATTAATACTATTACATATTATGTGTTTATTAATGGATTCTATAACCTAGAATGATTATTAATCGAGGAGAATTAAAGCTCTGAGCTAGGCGATCGAGTAAGAATTTTCAAGACGAAAATGAAAGTTTTCTGGGAACAAATATTTCTGGGGAAAAAGACGAAATAGGCACTATTTACCCGACGAAACCTAAGGGTTAGGGTTTGAATAACCTAAGTCGTTCTGAGAGTTCGGTATATCAAAATGACATTCCGTCGAAAGATTTGACGATAATATATCGTGAAAAGTTAATTAAGC
The DNA here is from genome assembly GCA_020205605.1 of Panax ginseng. Classification (NCBI taxonomy): domain Eukaryota; kingdom Viridiplantae; phylum Streptophyta; class Magnoliopsida; order Apiales; family Araliaceae; genus Panax; species Panax ginseng. The sequence goes on along the minus strand of CM035139.1, from coordinate 81,676,397 downwards.
CGATACAAGTGTTTCTCAAAAAATGTGCAGAAATCGGACAAAATAAAAATGATGAAAAGTACTGTTATGTACTTTTCACTCCTTTAGCTACGTTAGGGGAAAACGTGAAGGAAAACGCTTGACACCAAAAAGTGTATTTTAGTTTTTCAGAAATCCAAAAAATGTGTAAAAGTTAATCGGTGAAGGAAAGATGGAATATCCAAAAATATTTGGATTCCGAGAATCACAGTTTGGCTATACTGTTATCTAACTCATTGTTATGGGCAGTGTAGATGAGACGGGAACTTGTTTGTTGGTTGTTTGTGGGAAACCACTCAGAGTACCATATGGACTACTAACAGAAGACAGGGCGATGTGTCTTTGAGTCTAGGAGAGTTATAAGAAGAAGATAAGAATGTTAATCATCAAAGATGATGAACGTATTAAGTAAGACATCTCTGTATGTCATGAAGCCGTTAACCGGTAAAGGAAGTTGGTCGCGTAAACTTAGTTTATAAGAACGTGAACCCTAAGAAGTAAAGTAAAGTAAACCAATGCGTAAGTCAAGTATATGACTAATTGGTGTATGTGTTATTTCCTTATGTGCTACATAGGAATTGGAATGAGCAGTTAAGCGTAAACTATAAGTTGTAGCAGTGCGTAAGGCAAGTTTCCTAACTTCATTCATATTTTAAATGAATGCTAGTTTCTATACTTCTCAGATGTTAAACTTGAGAAGTTCTGTCTATGTGCAAATGTGTGATATTTGTACAAGGTGTTAGAATATATGAGGCCTTGTGCCACAATGTGAACACTTCTAAGTGTTTCTATGATAATCTGAAGCTTGTTTTGTGATTGAACTATTCAATATGAGCATGTTACATTTATACATGAACCGTTGTTGTTAAGTCTGTGCTATTGATTCTAGCCAGACAGAATGTGTATGAAAGAGAGTAGAGAATGAAAATATTTCAAAGGAAATGTAACTAATGTTTTAAAATGATAGGAATCGAGATTATTCCTATTATTCAAGCTTCTTCATAATCTTTGTTTGGTTATTGAAGTCTTACAAGAATGTTTGAATTCTTGAAGTTGTTTGTTCAACTGTTATGACTTGCTGGGCAATTAAATGCTCACACTTGCTTTAAATAAAAACATTTTCAGCGAACGATGTTAGAAAGAACTGAAGGATCCCGTAAAGATCAAGTTGATCGGTATCCAGAAGAAGTGCCATTCATTAGATGAATGTGCGTGAGGATCAAGCGAAGACTTATAATATAGAATGATAGAATTAAACTATGGAATAGTTTAATGAATGATTATATATCCTTGGTAGCGGATAAAAGTCACTTGTACAAGATAAAGAATAATGTAATTATCATTATTTGGAATGAAAGAGGTTTTAAGGTTTTAGAACCTAGGATTTGAGGATGTATGTTGTTATATTTAGCTATATAATGATGTATGTTTGGAAGAAGATGGGATCGTGACGTACGGAATCCGGATATGAAAATAGACCAGATTTTGGGGCGTTACAGCTTCTCTCTCTATAATTTCTCTTGTGAGTCTTAGTGAACTGGTGAGAATAAAAGAAGAAATGAGCTTCTATTTATAGGAAAACATAGTTTTGATAATTGCACGTTTAGGGGTTCAAATTATTACAGTATAGTACCTTCATCTTTACCTCTATTTTTAATTTAGTCCTTCAAGTATTATCAATCTTGCATTACCTCCCCTAATAGTACATGCATGTGAACTAATAGCAATTAATTGCTCATTTATCCGATTAATTACTCGTTTGGTCAATTTAACATCCAGAAATCAACTATTATCGAAATAAATATCGATTTCCACTAACACTAATAATTCCAACATAATGAAAATATTTTTAACAATATTTATTCATCGGTAATATAACTTGCAATATTAACAACTAGCATTCCCAGGAAAGAGGGGGCTTTCCGATAAGGATTTCTCCCTATTGGCGCCCTATTAGGTGACTAAACCTCTTTCCTCGACAGAACTTTCTAGACATTGTCAATAATGCAAATAATAATATGAATAACTTTGTCATCTCAATTATTGATTTAATAATATAAAATATTATGCAGATAAAACTTTAACAATAATAGAATCAATAATGTGAGATACTATGCAACAATTATTGTAGCAATAATTGAGTATAACTGAGTGACTTCTCACGTAAGCATCAATAATCAATACAGTGTGCTACTATGCAACCACGCAAATTACTGTACTTTTATCACCGGGTATTTTAACAGTTAACAGTAAACTTTCGCCGTTATTTTTATAAAAAGTTATTTCTGTCATTTTTTAATTCTGACAGTAATTCCATTATGGGGTCCACCAATGATTGTGCCATCGTACAAATATTCCCTGTTAAAATGAATATTCTTCGACCAATCGAATATTTTATACCAACTTGCTTACTTTGAAAAATTTTACATATCACCATTAACTTTAACCTTTTATCAATTTAACCATTTACTAAATAGAATAATAATTATAAGAAAATTGAATACTTTCATTTCATAAAATTTGGGGTCTTACAAATCCCCTTTTTAGTAATCCATTGATTGAGAATATTTTAGTTTTAAGCTATCTAAGAATTTAGATCTCATCATGATTCTAAAAGCATTGCTTAAAACTATAGGTTTATCACATATTATTAAAACAACATCATGTAGATAATTAAATGCCTTTAATAAATAATTCTTTTATTAATAAATAAATAAGATTGATTACAAAGTATATGCTTTATCATCATACATGATTGGCTTGTATGCATACTACTTTCAATCTCCTACTTGCACTAAAGCCAATCGCCGTGGTATCTCATACCCATCTTCTCTAAGTGACGATCGAACTGCTGTTGTGTTAACGCTTTAGTAAATGGATCTGCAATATTGTCTTGAGAGACCACATACTCTAAGATGACATCTCCTCTTTTAATGATTTCTCTAATCAAATGAAAACGTTGCAACACGTGTTTAGATTTCTAATGAGACCTGGGTTCCTTAGCATGTGCAATAGCTCCGGTGTTGTCACAGAATAAAGGTACTGGTCCTGTAATGCTAGGAACCACGTCAAGTTTGGTTATGAACTTCTTCATCCAAACAGCCTCCTTTGCAGCTTCACTTACAACTATGTACTCTGCCTCTGTCACTGAATCAACAACTGTTTGTTGTTTGGAACTCTTCCAACTCATCGCACCACCGTTTAAGGTAAACACATACCCCAAAATAGATTTACTGTTATCTTGGTCCGTTTGAAAACTTGAGTCTGTAAAGCCCTCTAGTTTCAATTCAGACCCACCATAGACAAGAAACACATCCTTAGTTCTTCTTAAGTACTTTTAGGATATTTTTCACTGCCTTCCAGTGTTCTTCTCCTGGATTCGACTAATATCTGCTTGGTACACTAAGTGCATGAGCGACATCCGGTCTAGTACATATCACATCGTACATGATAGATCCTATTATTGAAGCATAAGAAATCTTACTCATACAGTCTCTCTCCTCATGTGTCTTTGGGGCCTATTTCTTGGAGAGATGTATTCCATGGCTCATCGGTATGAGACCTCTTTTGGAATCTTCCATGCTAAACTTTTTTAGCATCGAGTCAATGTACGTTCATTGGGATAAGCCAAGCATCCTTTTAGATCTATCTTTGTAAATCTTTATCCCTAAAATATAGGATGCCTCACCCAAGTCTTTCATGGAGAAGTGTTTAGATAACCAGATTTTAATTGATTGTAGCATAGGAATATCATTCCCTATCAGTAATATATCATCAACATATAATACAAGGAATGAAACAACACTCCCACTAACCTTCTTGTAGACACATGGTTCATCCTCATTTTTGATAAAATCAAACTCTTTGATTGTCTCATCAAAACAGATGTTCCACCTACGATAAGCTTGCTTCAATCCATAAATGGACCATTATAGCTTAAAGACTTGATTTGTTCCAATCTTTAAAAAAAATCCCTCTGGCTGTGTCATATACACATCCTCCTCAAGTTTCCAATTTAGGAAGGCTGTTTTCACGTCCATCTGCCAGATTTCGTAGTCATGGTACGCTACAATCGCAAGCAAAATCCGAATGGACTTGAGCATCGCTATTGGTGAGAAGATTTTGTCATAGTCAACTCCTTGTTTTTGTTTGAAACCTTTTTACGACCAGTGGAGCCTTATAGGTCTCTGCCTTTCCGTCTACTCCAGTCTTTCTTTTAAAGACCCATTTACACCCAATAGGCTTAATGCCTTCAGGTGGTGAAACCAAAGTCCATACTTGGTTTTCATACATGGAGTCCATCTCGGATTTCATGGCTTCTTGCCACTTCTCTGAGTCTTTACTACTAATAGCCTGTTCGTAATTTAATAGATCACTATCATTTATGATGCGCACCTCATCGTCATCCTTTGTGACAAATCCATACCTATCAGGTATCTTCGTTACTCTTCCAGATTTATGAATAGGGTGTGTTACAATAGGTTCTTCTACTTGGTTAGGTACCTGACTTTGATCCATAGTATTTTGTGGTTCTTGAACTTTTTCAAAATATATCTTACTCCCACTAACCCCTTCAAGGATAAACTCCTTTTCCAAGAAGGTAGCATGTTTTGCAACAAACACATTTTAATCAGTTGGATAATAGAAATAATAACCTAATGTTTCTTTAAGGTATCCCATAAATCTACATTTGTCAGATCTAATCTGTAGCTTATCGTTTTCAAACTTTTTGACATAAGCTGGACAACCCCAAGTCTTAACATGCTTAAGATTTGGTTTTCTCCCTGTCCATAATTCATATGGGGTCTTAGGGATGAATTTGGTAGGTACCTTGTTAAGTAGGTATCACGGTAGATTCTAGGGGCATATCCCGAAAAAAGCGAAAGGTCGATAAAGCTCATCATGGATCGAACCATGTTCAACAATGTTCGATTTCTCCTTTCAGATACACCATTCATCTATGGCGTTGGTGGAGTCCATTGTGAGATTATACCATTTTCTTTGAGACAATTGAGAAACTCACCGCTTAAGTATTCACCACCTCGATCTGATCAAAGAATCTTAATACTTTTGCTAGTTTATTTCTCTACTTCACTTCTAAACTCTTTGAACTTTTCAAATGATTCAGATTTGTATTTCATTAAATACACATATCCAAATCTTGAGTGATCGGCAATGAATGTAATAAAATAAGAATACCCTCCTCGTGAATTCGTTGTCACAGGTCCACATACATCTGTGTGTACCAACGCTAACAACTCTGTACCTCTTTCTCCTTTTCCACTAAAAGGAGATTTAGTCAATTTCCCTATGAGACAAGATTCACAAGTTGGATATGATTCATAATCAGATAGCTCTAAGAGCCCATCCTTATGCAACTTGGATAATCTTGTTTCATTAATATGACCAAGTCTACAGTGCCACATATAGGTATAATTAACATATCTCTTTTCCTTTTATTAGTTTGTTCAATTTGAAGTATATTTTCATGCAAGTCAAGTATATAAAGTCCATTTCATAAATTACAAACACCATATAAAACATTATTGTGATGCCCCCTGTGACACCCCCAAATCCGGGTACTTCATTCCCACAGGATTTGGTGCTCACTTTCCAAAATATTTACATCTAACTACCCATAAACAAGGGTAAAGACATAACTTAAATAACTTAAAGAAATATCTTCCCCATTAAAGGGTTACATCAACTTAAAATATTTCGAGGTAATCTAACCTTTAATTATTACATAAGTCTGCGGAATACATCACATAATAATATAAGTCTCATAACAAAATCCTACTAAATAAAAATCAAACAGGTCTTCATCATTTGTACATCTTTCCCTTGCCTTTGCTAGAAGACGACTCATCCATTTTCTCAACTTTAGCTGCAGTTTTTAAATGCAAGAGTGAGCAAGCAATTGCTCACTGATATAAAGAGTGATAATAGCAATAATTTAAGAGTAATCAATGAATACTTAATAAGTAAGAACTTGTTCTTCGAGACAAATTTATTAAACAAGTTCAAGATTTATATTTAAGGGTCTTTAAGACCATGAACTATGTCCCAAGGTTATTAAATATTTCTACTTCAATCTTTAACAGTCATTAGACTATACAGACTTTTACTTTCATACTTAGGGGGATCAACCATTCGTACCATGTATTATGCACAAACATCTAAACAATGACGCGTACATAATCCCCTATATTAGGGTTGTTCATCTTAGTTTGACTTTAGGATTTTCGCACTAAAGAAAGTTTAGTTTGGAACTAGCTTATCAATGGTTCTAGAATTTTAGAACACTCATCATATAGATTAGTCCAATCAATAAGAGTTTTCTTGTTATTTGAACGTTTAACACAATAATATAGGATTGAACAATGATATTTAAGTCAAGGATTTAATAATGCCTGTGACACCCCCAAATCCAGGTACTTCATTCCCACAAGATTTGGTGCTCACTTATCAAAAACTATTACATCTAACTACCCAGAATCAAAGGATAAAGACATAATTTAAATAACTTAAACAATAATCTTTCTCATTAAAGGGTTGCATCATTTCAAAACAATACCGGGAAATCTAACCTTAAATTTATTACATCAGTTTGCAGAATAAAAATAAAACAAGTCTTATACATAAAACATTTAAGTTAACTTCATTAATTCTTCAACTCTTAGACAGCTTATCCTTCCCTTTGCTAGTAGATGGCTCATCCACTCTTTCAACCTTAGCTGCAATGTTAATTGCAAGAGTGAGCAAACAATTGCTCATTGATATAGAAAGTAGTAATGATAACAACATGAGGGTGAACAACGGATGTTAAACAATAACGAACTTACTCTACGAATCAAATATAGAAAACAAGTTCAAAATCAATGTCTGAGGGTCTTAAGACCACGAACTATGTCTCTGGTATTAGGTATTATTACCTCAACCTTAATAGTCTTTTAGACTATACAGACCCTTCTTAACATACTTAGGGGGATCAGCCCTTTGTACCCTATATTGTGCACAAACATCTAAACGTTACACGTATAAAATCCCCTATGATAGGGTTGTTCATCTCAACTTGAATTTAGAATTTCTGCACTAAAGAAAGTTTATCTCGGAACCAACTTATCAGTGGTTCTAGAATTTTAGAACACTATTCCATAACAGACTAGTTCAGTCAATAAGTTAATATAATCAATATAGAATTTGACAAGATTATCAAGATCAAAGATCGAATAACAACATTATATAATTGAACAAACATGATATGCATGCAAAGTACAATATTCAAAAGAGTTAGAATAATCTTCTATGAATCAATGTATTAGAACAAAATATGCTTCGAATGATTATCAGGAAAGTAAAGCTCGCTCGATGTAACGAATTAGGTTACAAGAGCTTGTACAATCATACACTAGATAAAATCAAAAGGCTTGCTAAACTTCAATGTAAAAATTTAGGAATAAATAGATTGCTCGACTTAAAGAGAGCATAGCTATGAAACAGGCGAAATTGTAACCGAGATAGGGTAAATAAACTTTCTCAATAATCACAAGGTAGAGTTAGGAAACTTGCCTCAAGCGTAAGCTATAATATTACAACTCACGTTCACCTACACATTTTAGTGGAATCACAATATCTATTAGATATGATAACATACCATAACATGTACAATTCTAGCTAATCTTATCATTTTAGCACAAGTCTTTCATTGCCATACATATTTTAGAACCACAAGTGTACATTTCTCAACACTTATTCTTTGTTCACTATGTTCCTTAAATCATACATATCATTTTCACCACTTACTAACTTTGCATTTTAGAATTACTAACCACATGATACACTTCTGCTTTAACCTTGTTTTTACACATTTTCCACGTTAACATAATCATTAAGCCATGTTATAACGAATGACCAAAGTCTGTAGAAGTAACAGACTTCATTGTTTGTGACTGGCTACTAGCGCGACCGCGCCACTAATACACTAGGTAACCAGGGCTTTAACTAGAACATTGAAATCTTGCTGTAAAGCCAGGGCTTCAATCCTTGTTCGAACCTTCTCGCTTTACGCTCGTTAGTGTTGACTTGATATGTGGCAAACCTTGCTAACTCGTTAAACTTGGCAACATATTATGGCACCGTCATCGTTCCTTGCTTCAACTCCAGAAATTTCACTTCCAGCTGATTTCGAGAACTCGCAGGAAAGTACATTTCAAAGAACATTTCCTTAAATCTATCCCACGCTATCACTCCTTGTCCTCCACGAACCTTATTTTCCTGCCACCTGTAGCTAGCTTCAAACTTTAGCATGAACGTTGAGAACGCAATCTTCTGATCTTCGTTAACTCTAGCAACGTCGAACACCTTCTCCATTTCCATGATCCAGGTTTGGGCTTCCACTAGATTCATAAAACCTTGAAACTCTGGCGATCCAACCGCTTTGAATTCCTTAAAGGTCGTGACTTGAGCTTGCAGTTGATTAAGTGAAGCGCTTTGTCAGCCAGGCTACCAAGCTTTGAACCGGATTAGTGTTGGTCTCGTTGTTATTATTAGTAGACCCCTCTCGGGTGCTTCTTTGGCGTGGTTGTCTTCTTCTTTAGGAGGCATCTTCTGTTAAAATATGCGCTTATTAGTTCATTACTCAACTTCTTGGGTATTTAAAGTTTAACTTAAACATTCCAGGATTAAAGCTATAACACATAACATTTCAAATAAACTCTAGTATTTTATTTATTCATAGTGTTTTAAAACATGTTAAAGATATCATAACCGCTATAAACATCCACTTCCTGAACTAAACACGTTTCAGGATCACATACTCATACTATCCCTTTATTTATCTCAAAATAAGGGATTCACAGTTTATTTATTCACATAATTAACCACACATTATTACTATTATTATCTCTATCTAGACATATTAAGACGTCGTAAGGCTTCCCGATGCTCTTCCTCCATAATACGATACGCCATTCTACGATCCATCACGAACCACGACGAGTCTTCAAACGGAGGTGGATAATAAAAGACTCGATCCTGGGCCCTATCAATCACAGAATTAAAATTGTAATCCATCTCTTTCATCTTGGCCTTCTTCACTTGGACTTTAGCTTCAGCACGGTCTGCACGTTGAGTCGCCTTCATCCAAGCATCCTCTGTTCTTGCACGCTTAGCTGATTCCTCTTTGAAATCATCTTTTAATTTCTCCATGTCAGTCTTCATCTTTTCGTTTACTGCCAATAGGTCTTCATGCTGACCCTTGGTATGAACTAGGTCCCAATCCGTGTTTCTAAGTTTTGAGTCGAGTTCCTGAATCTCCGCGTCCTTTTACTCTATCGAAGCATGATGCATCTCAACCATCTCCTTCAGCTCCTCAACCTCTTCTTGTAACTCTATGTTACGGTCATACAGAGCATCATACATCTCAGCTGATATGGAGTTTGGTGGAAACTCCTCTGGATCCTCTTCCTCATCCTCATCCTCTATCTCCTCAGAACTATCCTCTTCGGGATCGGTCACAAGCTCATCCTCCTGGATCAACTGCTCTCGTAGTACGTGAATATCCTGGGGTTCATCATCTCTAGGTACCTAAGGTAACATCTCTCTAGCTGGACTGGATCCTCCTTCGTTAGACATCCTGACAACAAAATATTTTAAGTTTTACTTAACATTTTCGATACTCGCGAGCACATAAGTTATTAACACATAGCACATAATATCTTTTATTATTTAGCTTCAATGGATACCTTAATCCATTCCTTAAAACTCGATAAGAGTTAAACACCTCTATATTTTCTGTTTTTCTTAAAGGTTACTTCCTAAGGTTTCCCCACCTAAGGTTCATAACCTAAGGCTTTGATACCAACTCAGACACCCCAAATCCAGTACTTCATTCCCCAAAGATTTGGTGCTCACTTATCAAAAACTATTACATCTAACTACCCATAATCAAAGGATAAAGACATAATTTAAATAACTTAAACAATAATCTTTCCCATTAAAGGGTTACATCATTTCAAAACAATCCTAGGTAATCTAACCTTACATTTATTACATCAGTTTGCAGAATAAAAATTAAACAAGTCTTATACATAAAACATTTAAGTTAACTTCATTAATTCTTCAACTCTTAGACAACTTTCCCTTCCCTTTGCTAGTAGATGGCTCATCAACTCTTTCAACCTTAGCTGCAGTGTTAATTGCAAGAGTGAGCAAACAATTGCTCATTGATATAGAAAGTAGTAATGATAACAACATGAGGGTGAACAACGGATGCTGAACATTAACGAACTTGCTCTACGAATCAAATATAGAAAACAAGTTCAAAATCAATGTCTGAGGGTCTTAAGACCATGAACTATGTCTCTGGTATTAGGTATTATTACCTCAACCTTAACAGTCTTTTAGACTATACAGACCCTTCTTAACGTACTTAGGGGGATCAGCCCTTTGTACCATGTATTGTGCACAAATATCTAAACGTTACACGTACAAAATCCCTTATGATAGGGTTGTTCGTCTCAGCTTGAATTTAGAATTTTTGCACTAAAAAAAGTTTAGCTCGGAGCCAACTTATCAGTGGTTCTAGAATTTTAGAACACTATTCCATAACTGACTAGTTCAGTTAATAAGGGTTTAATATAATCAATACAGAATTGGACAAGATTATAAAGATTAAAGATCGAATAACAACATTATATAATTGAACAAACATTATATGCATGCAAAGTGCTATATTCAAAGGAGTTAGAACAATCTTCTATGAATCAATGTATTAGAACAAAATATGCTTCGAATGATAATCAGGAAAGTAAAGCTCGCTCGATGTAGCGAATTAGGTTACAAGAGCTTGTCTGATATACACTAGATAGAATCAAAAGGCTTGCTTAACTTCAATGTAAAAATTTAGGAATAAATAGATTGCTCGACTTAAAGATAGCATAGCTATAAAACAGGAGAAATTGTAACCGAGACAGGGTAAATAAACTTTCTCAATAATCACAAGGTAGAGTTAGGAAACTTGCCTCAAGCGTAAGCTATAATATTACAATTCACGTTCACCTACACATTTTAGTGGAATCACAATATCTATTAGATATGCTAACATACCATAACATGTACAATTCTAGCTAATCTTATCATTTTAGCACAAGTCTTTCATTGCCATACATATTTTAGAACCACAAGTGTACATTTCTCAACACTTATTCATTGCTCACTAAGTTCCTTAAATCATACATATCATTTTCACCACTTACTAACTTTGCATTTTAGAATTACTAACCACATGATACACTTCTGCTTTAACCTTGTTTTTACACATTTTCCACGTTAACATAATCATTAAGCCATGTTATAACGAATGACCAAAAGTCTGCAGATAGCGAGACTTCATTATCATGTTTGGTACTTTGGCCTTGTATCGATGTCTATACTTCAGGTAATACAGCGATCACAGTAGCGTCCGTGCGATCTGACCTTGCCGCGCCTATATGTAGCAGCGCTACTATCTCTTTCTTTTTCGGATTACGACAAAAGAGCTCTAACTCATCATGACACATACATGTGTCAACAAATGTCTGAGTAAGTAGAAATCGATCCCACATAGAAGGTTGTCAAATTTAAACTACTATGCATCAATTAAATCACTATACTTATACGCTTAAACTAATGACTATAATTGGTGAATTACTCTAATTGCATATAACAACTAAAACAGGAATAATAATGAAATAAACCAAGTCTGGAAATAAAGGGATCCTAACTTCATTTAATACTTCATCTAATTACCACTATCATGCAAGAATTGTTCACATATCACAGGAAAGTAGCCAATAGCACTAATAGAGTCATAGCCATTTTTCAATGTACTATGACCTACTTACACAGCATCCACAAATGATAGACTCCATGTAATCATCAATATAACCAACATCACTATATGTCTATGTGAAATTGCAATCATACTGAATTTAAGCACAAGCCCTTATTTTAACTCATACGGTGAAACAATATATGTCTATCTGGTTAACAAAATACATAATGTGACACCCCCAAAATAGGTATACATCACCAATTTTGAGTCGTCAATAACATGGTACAGAAACAACTACAACTTTATTAATACAATTGTCGTGCAAAAAACGACAACACATAAACTGTGAGTTTAAATACAAATATTGTCATCTAGACAATATCAACACTCAAATAAGTCCTCATTACAATTATTGATACATTATTTTACAAAAATGGTGAGGACTACTAAAATAACTCTCTAAAATCATCATTCCATACCCCGACTAGAACTCGCTACATACTCGCCTCCTGAGAAGAAAAATGGAACAAAAAGGAAAAGGGTGAGCTCAACTAGCCCAGTAAAGAATATTATGAATAAGATAATATAGAACAAATTATCGTTAGTCTTCAACAGGGAAAAATCTGATAAAATACAATAGACAACAAGTTTCAGATCAAAATTCGCAGCGGAAATAATAATTCATAGAAGAGTTACGTAGAGAATAAAATCGACTAATATCTATGAATTTAAAAGTCCATCATCAATATTTTATCCCTGTAACATCAATCAACATACTTCTTGAATCAAATATTCATCTTTGCACTACAGGCCAAGGATATTCATCAGTTGGTCATGTTAATCTCAACACCTGTACATTTTTGCACTACGGGCCAAAGCCATTCATAAGAAAATCAACCATCTTTTCACTACAGGCCAAAGATATTCAGTAATATCATCATTTAGGACTGAAGATGATGAAAAATATTTTAAAGAAAACGAATCCAGTGAAACAAAAGAACAAATGTTAAGGATTCGTACTTTAAACAGTCCAAGTTCAAAAATACTTTATAAATAACTATAGTGAAGTAAAATTCAAGAATGATCAAAACATGGATATAATCAAAGCTAGTATCCATAATCGATATTTTGGAAAAAAAAATGAAAATTTAATTTTTCTGTGAATAGTGCCGTTTACGTGAATAGTAACCTCGACACTAAAAGACAAGAATTTCACAAGAAAAATCTTACCAATAATCTGGCATAATGATATTAGAAGAAATAATATCATTTTTTAAAAAAAATAACATCCCTTACCTCAAAAGAATAGTACTTCTGGCTGGAATATCAGATATAACACTTAAGGAAACTTGCACCGTATAGCAACACTCAAGATATCAAAATACTCACAAGAATAAACGATAATATAGAGAGAAAACTTGATTTACGGTGTGATTTTCAATTCTAACCTAAGCACCTATTTATGGAAAATGCTTAGAACACCAAGCGAAAAATTTAATATAATATTAATATTTATAAAAATCTCATACGCAAACTTGGAAAATCTAATTTCAACGACATTTGCCACATAAGTGAGGCCCACAAACTAACCAAAAATGTTTTTATTAAAAAAAATAATTAAAACTTCAAAAATCAATTATTCTGGAACTTCGGAACTTCAATAATTCATAATAAATAGCCTTTTGTCAGAAAAATTCGAACCTTATGTCTTTTCCATAGGAAATTCCATTATCTACAACTTTGTAAGTTTAAGTTTTTCCAAATTCCAAGCAGAAATTGACTGAAATCCACATATGGACGATTTTGCAGGCTATAATCAAATTTTAGTCAAGAAATGGGGTCCACGAACATGAAAAACATGTTTTAAATATTTTTAGTAACAAAAATACTCCTCCTCCTCATATACTCATATATCTCACATTCATTATAAAAATATCACCATTATTATATTATTAAAATATAATAATATATTTAAATGAATTATTTATCAGAAAAGATAAAATATCAATTTTTCAACAATTGTCACTTTAAAATTTTCTTCATCTATATCCATATAAAATGAATATTTTCCTTATCATATAAATCAATAATTAATTATTCATAAATAATATTATAGAATCACAATATCTTGTGACCGGTAGTTCCGAGGAAGAGGGGCTTTCGATAAGGATTTCTCATCTTTGGCGCAATATTAGGTGACCAAACCTCTCCTTAGACATAAATTTCTAGACATTGCCAATAATGTTATCTATTAATATTATTCCAATAATATGAATTATTGATCTGATAATGAAAATACTGTGTAGTGACAATTATTGAAACAACAATAATATAGAATATCAACGTAGCAATTATTGAATCAATAAAATAAAATATTGAACAGTAATTACTGGAACAATTATTGAGTAGTGCCTTCTTACGTAAGAATCAATAATTAGTGCAATACAGGTGTATCTCTTGTGCAACAACGCCGTATTCTTGTGTTTTAACCACTGGGTATTCCAACAGTATTAACGGTAACAACTACGCCGTTATTTATAAACAACTTATACTTGTCGTTTTCTTCAACTAATCGCTTTCCATTATGGAGCCCACAAAAGGATGCGTCGTCCTACGAATATTCCCCGACAGCAAGAATATTCCACGACCAAACGAATATTTCCCGACAACAATGAATATTTTATAACCACTTGCTTATTTTAAAAATATTTGCGCATTTTACACATAACTAACCACATTAATCAAATCAATCCTTACTATTTCAAAATAATAAATAGAGAAAATTTAATTTCATTTATAATAAGTTGGGGTCTTACACATAAGCCATATAAAACAGTCCCATATACGCACGCTATCATAATTACAATCCATACTCACATGTTCATTGTCAATTCCATGCAAGTACTGAAACGAATGGTGATCAAGCATTCATACATGCAAAATAATCATGATAGACATCCCATATGATATGTAAAACTGCCCCAGCAATCAAGCATGCAACCAAACTACATATTAAAATCAGTTAGAATCCCATAATGGAGTTTAGTTCATGACTGAACCAAAAGCCATTATGGGATCAAAGCTAAACATGATTCACAAGCAAACAATTGAAAGATGAACGATAGAAACGATCAAACCCAATTGCAGATTATAAACCAAAGTTAACGTTCAAATCCTCATATAAATCCAGCAAAATAAAGATGATAATCCACAATGATAGAAAATTCCCACGGTAACAACTACGTCGTTATGTATAAACAACTTATACTTGTCATTTTTTTCATCCAATCGTTTACATTATGGGGCCCACAATTTACCTTGGCCGCGTTTAATATTCCCGACAAAGACAGAATATTCCACGACCAAATGAATATTCCCCGATAACAATGAATATTTTATAACCACTTGCTTATTTTAAAAATATTTGCGCATTTTACCCATAACTAACCACATTAATCAAATCACTCCTTACTATTTCAAAATAATAAATAGAGGAAATTTAATTTTATTTATAATAAGTTGGGGTCTTACAACCTCCTCTCCTTATGAAATTTCATCCTCGAAATTGACGTACGTACCTGATATTTCGAAAAGGTAAGGATAACTTGCTTTCATTTCTGATTCTAACTCCC
This sequence comes from Panax ginseng, assembly GCA_020205605.1. Classification (NCBI taxonomy): domain Eukaryota; kingdom Viridiplantae; phylum Streptophyta; class Magnoliopsida; order Apiales; family Araliaceae; genus Panax; species Panax ginseng. The sequence goes on along the minus strand of CM035139.1, from coordinate 81,660,932 downwards.
AAGTTATTTCTTCAATAGCATTGTTCCTCCACAAAACCTTAACTTGTGGTATAACCTTTGTGCGTATGACATACTTCTTTCTATCCAAGATCTTGATAGGTACCTCCTCGTACGTTAAGTCTTCGGCTATTTCGTTTGGTTCTAACTCAGTAATGTGGTTTGGGTCGTTCACATATTTTTGTAACATCGATACATGAAAAATGTTATGAACACGCGACATACTTGGCGGTAAAGCGAGTCTATAGGCCATAGTTCCTACTCGATCGAGATTTTCAAAATGGACCAATAAATCGAAGGTTTGAGCTATCCTCTTTTCCCAAATCTTGTAACTTCCTTCCATTGAGCAACACGCAACAATACATGATCCCCAATACTAAATTCCACGTCCTTTCGATGAAGATCCGCATAATTCTTTTGTCGATCATGTGCCATTTGTATACGTTGACAAGTTAAACACCTCGAGATAAACTTCGCGATCTCTATCTTCATATTGTTCCACCAAAATGTATGTCGAAGATCACGATACATTTTGGTACTTCTAGGATGGATTACAAATGGTGTGTTGTGTACCTCCATCATGATTTTGTACTTCAAATCAGAGTCGTTAGGAACACAAAATATGGAGTTGACTCGAGGTATTCCTTCTTCATCGATTATTTCTTCTGGGATAACACCTTCTTGTACTTTCTTCTTCATACGCATCAGCTTCGGTGTGTAGCTTGAGCAATTTTAACTTTATCGATTAAAGTCGATTCTACTCGTATATCATCACGTGGGTCCCTAGAGTCTTTAAATTTATCTCTATTAATGGTAAGTTATACAAAATGGGTCTTTGTATTCCAAAACATCGCACTCGTACCTGCATATGATCTTCTACTCAACGCGTAAGCTACCACGTTCACTTTTCTAGAATGGTATAGTCAGAACAGGTGCCTAAATAAGTCTCCTCTCGAGTACTTGGAAGCTCTTCTCATTTTTTTTTCGCTCCATTCGAATTTTGTATCCTTATGAGTCAGTTGAGTTAATGGAGTAGCGATTCGAGAAAATCTTTCCACGAATCTCCGATAATAACCAACTAAGCCTAGAAAGCTACGTATTTCGATTACTAACTTAGGTTGCTCTCAACTGTGACTCATATCCCAATCTTGGATAGCACATCACAATGGCACCTATCAGTTTACTACCATATGAATATAGCGTCTCCTACAGAGAGTCTGGCTTTAGTGCATTTCACAAAGGAAGTCATCAGATAGAGGCTCGGGTACCAACTTCTATAGTTGGGTTTTTAACTCCTGAAGTTCAATAGGAGTCATTCAATATGAGATTTTAGAAATGGGTTTTGTACCGGGTTCAAAGTCGATACAAAATTCAATATCACGCTTTGGGGGTAGGCCAAGAAAATCTTCAGGAAATTACTAACAACAGAAATATCATTCAAATCTAATGTATTTTTATTCAAGTCCATGACATGGGCTAAGAAAACTTGACATCCATTTTTTAATAAATGAATGACTTTATGGCTTGATATGAAAGTGTTTGACTTCAATGGTTTGGTTGTTTGAATTTGAATAACAGGTTGCTTAAGAATAGGAAAACTAACAACCTTACGGAAGCAATCAATTTTAGCATGATGAGTAGTTAATCAATCAATCCCTAAAATCACATCAAAATTAAGTATCTTTAAAGAGATAAGATCAATAGGTAATGTGATGGTGCCAACTTGGATCAAATTTTTTTTTGTAAATAGTGGATGTAATGAAAGTTTCTCCTAACGGAGTCTCCATAGATAAGTCAAAGTCTAATTTTCTCCAGAGTCCAGTTTAAACGTTGAGCACAGGCAGGAGAGATAAATGAATGGGTAGAACCAGTATCTAATAAGGTATAGACTTCGCAAGAATTTATAATTAACTAATCTGTGATACCTTTGTTCGGGTTCCTCGTATTTTTGGTAGTTACGACAAACGCTCTTCCAGGAACCGCTGACTTTGACTTATCCGTATCCGCCTCTGGTGCCACCGTCCCAACTGGGTTTAACTTTGCTATAGAGTACATTCCGCCCTTCATTGCTTCGTTGAATTCCTGATCCATGATTTGAATCATTACTCTTGATCCATGTCGAATTGTGGTTGACCACTCTGCGGGATAGTTCGAACTCGATGTTGGATTCTCCCGATTCTTTGTCAAAAAGCGAAATCCATTTCATCTGTTTTAGCCTTACTGGATCGGACGTCTTTTTCTACACTATCAACACGTCGTGTGGCTTTTACCCATGCATCCTCCATTCTCATTCGTTCGGTTGCTTCTTCTTTTATCAGAACTTTGATCATAGCATTCTCAGATTCCAGCTCTAATATCTTATACTCTGCCAAAGAGTGCTTCTGTTCAAGCATCGCACATCGAGTAATACAATTTTGAATTGTTGCATCTCTTTGTTCCACGACCGCCTGCCGTTCTTCATCCTGCTCTTCTAACTCATGAATACGATTTTGTAATTCTAAATTTCGATTATAAAATTCTTCTAATAAATTCTCCTCATGTTCCTCTTCTTCCTCTTCTTCCTCACTCTCAGCTGCTGCCTCTGCGACTAGCTCAGGTGCAACTATTAGTTCTTCACTTACCACATGGATATCTCTAATTCCTTCTTCGCCTGACATCACGTTATCCTGATTGGTGATTAGAGGTGTCTCAACGATCTCATTTACTCCACTGCTAACATTCTCAGTTGTTATCCTCAATTACTGCCACAAAACAAAGGTTAATTAAAGAAATTAACATGCACATAATATCCCTATATACTAACCAACCAACAAATAAGCTTAGGTAAGACAAACTAGCGAAGGTTTTACTCGTCTCTCCCCTTCTAGTTCTATTTCCCGATCTCCGCCAGAGATCATATCCCTAAGCTCTGATACCAACTGTGACGCCCCCAAAATAGGTATACATCACCCATTTTGAGTCAATCAATAACATGAAATCACGAAAAACAACTATAACTATATTTATACAATTATCGTGCAAAATCGACAACACATAAACCTGTGAGTTTAAATACAAATATTGTCATCTAGACAATATCAACACTCAAATAAGTCCTCATTACAATTATTGATACATTATTTTATAAAAATGGTGAGGACTACTAAAACAACTCTCTAAAATCATCATTCCATACCCTCGAAGCTAGAACTAAATACATACTAGCCTCACGAGAAAAAAAAAATGGAACAAAAAGGAAAAGGGTGAGATCAACTAGCCCGATAAAAGAATATTATGACTAAGATAATATAGAACAAATTATCGTTAGTCTTCAATGAGAAAAAATCGATAAAATACAATAGACAACAAGTTTCATATCAATATTATGTGAAAATAATAATTCATAGAAGAGTTACGTAGAGAATGAAATCTACTAATATCTATGAATTTAAAAGTCCATCATCAATATTTTATCCCTGTAACATCAATCAACATACTTCTTGAATCAAATATTCATCTTTGCACTACAGGCCAAAGATATTCATCGATTAATCATGTTCATCTCAACACATGTACATCTTTGCTTTACTGGGCGAGGAGATATTCATAAGAAAATCAACCATCTTTGCTGCGCAGCGAAAGATATTCAGTAATATCATCATTTAGGACTGAGGATGATGAAAAATATTTTAAAGAAAACGAATCCAGTGAAACAAAAGAACAAATATTAAGGATTCGTACTTTAAACAGTCCAAGTTCAAAAATACTTCATAAATAACCATAGTGAAGTAAAATTCAAGAATGATCAAAACATGGATACAATCAAAGCTAGTATCCATAATTGATATTTTGGAAAAAAATAAAAATTTAATTTTTTTGTGAATAATGTAAATGTATTAAGTGAATAGTCAGTATCATGTGAATAATGTAACGTTATATCGTGAATAGTAACTCCCCGGCTACTAAAAGACAAGAATTTCACAAGAAAAAATCTTACTAATAATCTGGCATAATGATATTAGAAGAAATAATATCATTTTAAAAAAAAATAACATCCCTTACCTCAAAAGAATAGTACTTCTAGCTGGAATATCAGATATAACACTTAAGAAAACTTGCACCGTATAGCAACACTCAAGATATCAAAATACTCAAAAGAATACGCTCGATAATATAGAGAGAGAAAACTTCAGTTTTTGGTGTGATTTTCAATTCTAACCTAAGCACCCTATTTATAGGAAAATGCTTATAACACCAAAGCAGAAAATTTAATTTAATATTAATATTTATAAAAATCTCATACGCAAACTTGGAAAATCTAATTTCAGCACATTTGCCACATAAGTGAGGCCCACAAACTCACCAAAAACGTTTTTATTAAAAAAAATAATTAAAACTTCAAAAATCAATTATTCTGGAACTTCGGAACTTCAATAATTCATAATAAATAGCCCTTTTATCAGAAAAAATCGAATCTTATGTCTTTTCCATAGGAAATTCCATTATGTACAACTTTGTAAGTTTAAGGTTTTCCAAATTCCAAGCAGAAATTAACCGAAATCCAAATACGGATGATTTTGCAGGCTATAATCAAATTTTAGTCAAGAAATGGGGTCCACGAACATGAAAAATATGTTTTAAATATTTTTAGTAACAAAAATACTCCTCCTCATATACACATATATCCCACATTCATTTTAAAAATATCACCATTATTATATTATTAAAATATAATAATATATTTAAATGAATTATTTATCAGAAAAGATAAAATATCAATTTTTTAACAATTGTCACTTTAAAATTTTCTTCATCTATATCCACATAAAATAAATATTTTCCTTATCATATAAATTAATAATTAATTATTTCCAAATAATATTATAGAATCACAATAATCTTGGCAACCAGTACATTTCTAGGAAAGAGGGGCTTTCGATAAGAATTTCTCCATCTTGGCGCATGATTAGGTGACCAAACCTCTCCTTGGAGACGAACTTTCTAGACATTGCCAATAATGTTATCTATTAATATTATTCCAATAATATAATTATTGATCCGATAATGAAAATATCATAGTAATGTGACAATTATTGAAACAACAATAATATAGAATATCAACGTAGCAATTATTGAATCAATAAAATAAAATATTGAATAGTAACTACTATAACAATTATTGAGTAGTGTCTTCTTACGTTAGAATCAATAATTGGTGCAATACTGGTAAGGTGTCTTCTTTGTCTGACAATAGCGACATTCTTGTGTTTTAACCAAGGGTATTCCAACAATGAATTGCAGTATAACTACGTCGTTATTTATAAACAACTTATACTTGTCATTTTTTTTCATCCAATCGCTTTCAGTTATGGGGCCCATACCAATTTGCGCGTCGTATGAATATTCCCCGACAGCAAGAATATTCCACGACCAAACGAATATTCCCCGACAACAATGAATATTTTATAACCACTTGCTTATTTTAAAAATATTTGCGCATTTTACACATAACTAACCACATTAATCAAATCAATCCTTACTATTTCAAAATAATAAATAGAGAAAATTTAATTTCATTTATAATAAGTTGGGGTCTTACACATAAGCCATATAAAACAGCCCCATATACGCACGCTATCATAATTACAATCCATACTCTCATGTTCATTGTCAATTCCATACAAGTACTAAAACGAATGGTGATCAAGCATTCATACATGCAAAACAATTATGATAGACATCCCATATGATATGTAAAACAACCCCAGCAATCAAGCATGCAACCAAACTACATATTAAAATCCGTTAGAATCCCATAATGGAGTTTAGTTCATGACTGAACCAAAAGCCATTATGGGATCAAAGCTAAACATGATTCACAAGTAAACAATTGAAAGATGAACGATAGAAACGATCAAACCGAATTGCAGATTATAAACCAAAGTTAACGTTCAAATCCTCATATAATTCCAGCAAAATAAAGATGATAATCCACAATGATAGAAAATTCCCACGAAGAATTGGAAAAGATGGATTTTAGGCTTCGTTCTTCGTTGGAATCTCTCCCCTTGTGTAAACCCTAGTTACTACTGTGAAAATACGTAAAAAAAAGTAATCAAAGATATGTCTGACACCAGTCAGATATCATTTTTTATCAATTATAACACTTTAAAATTGGAAATTAAAATAAATAACTCGACGCCGGTAACCATCGCAGCGCGGTTGCATGGCTCCCCGAAGATAATTCTCGCGGCATGACGCTACGATGTCTTATTACATCCGGTGAGAGTACTCGCGCGGGCGCCCATCCTCAAGCCTATTCTGCCGCACGGCTTGTATTTGTACTCTGGTTCTATCATGCTGCTGCTACTTCTACTTGTTCATTCTTTTCCTTCTTTCCTTCATTACCAGTCCCTTTGCTGCACTACATTCTCATATCGTGCATTATTCAGCCTTGAACCATACATCCAATAGCCTCTTGCCATCCAACACCACCAAAGTACGCCATTTCCTGCACTTTTATGCCAATAGGAGTTCTCAGTACATGCAATGCAACATAACATGAAATAAAACTAAAACAGACTAAAATGTACTTGAGATGGGCATAATTCGCGTAAATTGATATCCAATAAGTAGGTATAAAACCCACTTATCAAATACCCCCAAACTTGAACTATTGCTTGCCTCCAAGCAATGCATGCTAACTAACAATTAAAATGTAAAAGCACTACTATGCATTAAATTACTATGCACTAGTCTCACATCATTCTAACTTAAAACAGCAATTTCATTAAAATGCCTCAAATGACTTATCCAGATTCAAGAATACAAGTTCAAACTAAACTATGGTCATAACATCATACACTCAGATAATTCATACATGCTATAGAGACGCTGTGTGTGTGTGTATAGTGTTCACCAAAACTTGATTCAAGCAAAGAATACACATGCTAAACTGCTTTCATCAAAACAAAAATTATAGTCTAAATTAAGAATCATGTATACTTATCTGGTAAGACCTGCTCCAACATATCCAAATAAACTAAAGTTCAACAATGGGCTTACCTGCTTTATTGCTACTCATGAGGGTGATTTTTGCTCTTTCCTGCGGTGTTTATTGCTATTTTTCTTTTTTTTTTCACATGACTGTGCAATGTCCTATTCCCTTAGGCAACACTGCTACCCGTTAGAGAGCTTTCAACCAACGACTCCCAGACCATGAAAGACCTTAAGGCGCTAGGTGTAGAGACAATCCCCTCAGGCGTACTTACTCAAGTAGCCAGGGCCCCGAAATAAGACTAGCCACATTATTGCTATTCATTTTTTTTATACATAGCATACCAATGTTTTCCTAAAGTTTGAATGTCAATGTTTGTCAAGTCTACATGCATGTTCCACATATTTCTCTTTTTAAAACTACATTTTCTAACAAGCAATGCAACGCATAATTCTTATACCTACAAGTGATTGTGAACACATCTGTGCAAACCGAAAGCATTTAAACAGCAACATGAATTTCATCATGTAAAACATTATAACTACGTTTATGTTATTCCATATACTCAAAAATCCTTCACAATTCACTAACATCATTGGCTAGGCAAGAAATTCCAAAAAAAAAACAAGAACTTTGTGAGACATGCAAACTAACTAAAACAAAAATTTTCTATCACATAAAACAATAACACACAAAAAACTAAACTAGTAAACTAATTATGCAAAAACTAAATTACATGCTACTATACTACTACCCCAATACCCCCAAACTTAAAGTATTCAATGCCCCATTGAATGAAGGTAAAGGGTACAAGAGAACTCCCCTAATGATCGGCTGCACCACCCTCCTCGGGTGGTGAATCTGGTGGTGGATAAGGCACTGCGGTCCCGAACTAAAGCCATTCTAGCATTGTTCCTTTCTACGCAAAGGCTTCGGCCAAGGCCCTCGTGAGACCCGTAGCAAACGCTCCAAAATTGTCATAGATGGCATCAACCCGTCACTCCAACCTTCGGAGCTGGCGATCACCGTGAAGAGCTTGTGGTCGTGTCTAAATTGTCGTAAGGACCTGCCTCTTTGGTCCGAGGGGGCTGCTGTGATGGCTCTGAGAATGTAGGCCAGAGAATAAATCCTCACCCGCGCGGGTGTGCGTCGCCTCCTGCCCAATCCTCAAATTTCGCAATGGTGGCATGAGTGATGTCTTGGCTTGGATATTGCATTTGTTCATTGCCCCAGTTGCATCACTGATGAGCATATAGCATGGCTACCACTGAGGCATGTGGAATGCTCCCAGTGGTACTTCCCCTCAGATACTTCAAAATGTTTTGATAAATTAAATGACCCACGTCAATATACTTGCCAATAATTATACCCGCACAGAATTATGGCCCTTTCCGCCGTGATCTCATGTTGATGCGACGAAGGCAATAACTTAGCATAAATGAACAGATTCCACACCTTGGCATATCGATTCGGTCATTTCTTTGAATATGCGAGGTCGGGTCGTCTTGAACTTTGTAAGTCCACTTCGTGCCTGGCACGCACAATTCAACAATAACAAGCTCCAAGTCTGTTTCTATATGTGCCCTTGTGATCCAATTAGCAGCCCCTCTTAGTGGTGTCTCGGTGAGTCTAAAAATGGTTCTGATGGCGGGAGGTCTGTAATCTATCTCAACCCCGCGAACCATAGAGATACCGCTCATGATGATCTTAGCATTGGCATAAAACTCGCAGACTACGCTCATTGGAATGGGCGTGGGAGAGGCAATCAGTCCACCCCAGCCTCGTTCATGGATCATGGCACATAGCTGTTCATCATGTCCTTCTGGTTTGAATCCTCTTTCCTTGACAAATGTTTTTTCCACGATTCGGTAGTACTCCTGCTGGGCTTCCAAACACAGGAACTTGGTGTGGTCGACAATGTCCTCCCCGTGACTGCCAGAGGGGGATGATGAAGAAGACGATGATCGTGCTCTCTTTGGACCCATTTGCAGATAGTTGACCGAGAATGCAGATGAAATTATTGAGAGTGAATGAGAACTTATGATGTGATAACCTTCAAACTTGTTTCTGCCAACCCAATCAGAAACCCTAGCTTTATAGCAGTGGATGAGAGCGTGGGTATGGGCCTTGAACGTGGAGATGATCGTGGGAATGTGATTGAGAGATGTATAGCTTCAATTTGTAACTGATAGAGAGAAGGAGACGTGCGTTATGGAGACTGAGAGGATTTCACTTCTGTTATGATATCAAATGAGAGTACAAATGGTCCCCAATACGTTTTAAAATTTTTAAATCGCTGCTTGATCAGTGTCGCGTGTGGCCGCAAGAACTTTATCATTATGTTTTAGGCGCGCGTGAATCTTGATTATTATGCGATGATGCATGCGGTGGCGTCTACGATAACATATAGAGCGGCCGCAGCGTGTCTTTTTCTTGCTTCTAGCGATGTTAAACTCCAATATGCATATCAGTGATGCCTTCAGTTGCAGGGACCTACATAGACATTAATGCACACTATTAAGATATTAATTAATGAGAAAATAAAGTCTAACCTCTTTCAAACATTCTCACTGTATTTCCTGCTACACACTCAATCATGCAAATCCGACATATTATCAAAAATGAACTTAATATAAACTAACTACAACAATCTAAGTTAAATAAATAAAGAGCTACTAGAGATAGAAGTAATGGGTTACCTCCCATCAAGCGCTAAGTTATATTCAATTAGCTTGACTATCTCGGAATATCATATCGAAGGAAGAGTGGAGGTGACTTTCTGCTTGTCCACCTCACCCCTAAATTTAATGACTTCAGCTTTCGTCAATGGCTCTACCTTTAACTTTGAATTTTCACCCGTTACACACCTTAACGGTCCTTAATTCCCCAGTTTCTGTACTTCATCATCTAGGTCCCGATCCACCAAGTTAACTAGGAAGCATTCTTCTTCATCCGTTGGGAACTTTACATTGAATGTGACCTCCTGATCATGTATACGCATAGTGAGTTCCCCTTTTTGTACATCTATCGAAGTCCTGCCTATGGCTAAGAATGGTCTCCCTAGTATTATTGGTATGCTTTTGTCCTCTTCGTAATCTAAGATGATGAAGTCAGCCGGAAAGATAAACTTGTCCACCTTAACCAACACATCTTCAACAATTCCCTGTGGATACGTGATGGATCTATCAGCTAGCTGTAAAGATATGTTTGTCAGCCTTGGGGCCGGCAATCCTAACTGATTGAACACTGACAAAGGCATCAAATTTATACTTGCCCCCAGATCACATAAATACTTACTAAAGTTCATCTTCCCAATTGTGCACGGAATTGTGAAGCTACCCAGATCCTTCAGCTTTGGAGGTAATTTTTGCTGAAGCACTGCACTGCATTCCTCTGTCAAGGCTACTGTCTCAAACTCATCTAGTCTTCTCTTCCTTGATAATATACCCTTCATAAACTTTGCATATCTTGGAATTTGTTCCAATGCCTCGGCGAACGGTATGTTGATCTGTAGCTTTTTGAATACCTCCAAGAACTTACTGAATTGTTTATCTTCCCTCTACTTGTTTAATCTCTACGGATACGGTACTTAAGGTTGAATTAGTGGTACTGAACTCTTAATCTTTTCCTCTGAACCTACTTTATCTTTTTCTTCCTGCTACGACTCAGATTTTTCTAGATTTTCTTTCTCGTCAGTGACTGCTTTCATCTTCTTGCGCGACCATGTGATTTCCTCATGTATTCTGTGGTCTTGGGACTTGGACTTGCATCTGCAGATTCTTCCCAGATCTTAATGTGATCGCTTAACATTGTTCCTTCCCGTCTCTTCTAGGATTTGTCTCTGTATTACTTGGCAATGAACCCTAGGGCCTGTTGTTAAGCATGCTCGCCACTTACCCCATTTGAGGCTCCAGATTCTTGATAGCCACTGCTTGGCTTTTGATCATAACTTCCGTGTTTGCCATGTATTTCAACATCATCTCCTCCATTTCAGATTTCTTTTCTAGCTGTGGTGCAGCTGGAGTTTGATGTTGTTGTTGTTGAGCAAATCCCGGTGGAAACGGTGGTTTCGATGAAAACTCTGGTGAGATATTTGTGGCCAAAATTTGGCTGTTGGTTCATTTGGCCGATTCTTGATGTCCTTGGTTATTTGACCAACTAAAGTTTGGATGATTTTGGTTGTTGGGGTGGTATGCGTTTTGAAATTGACCTTGGTCTTTCCTGTAGTTGCTCACATACTGTACCGACTCCGAGCTGATAGCACATTAATCCATGGAGTGTAACCCTGCACAAATCTCACATACGAAGGCAACTATTTTTACTTTGATTTCTGCCAGTGTATCTATTTTCTTTGCCATTGCTGCCATCTGTGCCGACAACTGGGTAATAGCATCAACCTCCAACACATCTGCAACCTTGGATTGTGGCATCCGAGCTGTAGGATTCTGGTAGTCATTTGCAGCCATAGTCTCGATAAGTGTATAGGCCTCGTCATAGCTCTTTGCCCATAATGCCCCTCATGCGGCTGCATCTACAATCGGTCTCGACTGCCATCCCAATCCATTATAAAATGAGTTGATCACCATCCAATCTGGCATACTGTGATGCAGACACTTCCTTAGCATCTCTTTATATCTCTCGCATGCTTCATATAAGGACTCGCCCTGTTGTTGCTCAAACTGAGAGATAGCCATCCTCATCTTTGCAGTCTTAGCCATTGGGAAGAACTTGGCTAAGAATTTCTGTGCTAAGTCCTCCCATGTAGTGATTGACCCTGACGACAAAGAATGTAGCCAACTTCTAGCCTTATCCCTCAATGAGAATGGGAATAGCCTAAGTCTGATAGCATCCTCTGTCACACCATTGTATCTGAATGTATCACAAATCTCGATGAAACTCAACAGGTGTTCATTCGGATCATCCGTAGCATCACCCCCAAACTATATCGAATTCTGCACCATTTAAATTGTGCCCGGTTTAATCTCAAAAGTATTCGCTGCTATCGCCGGCCTAACTATGCTAGACTGTAGTTCGTTTATATTTGGCATGGAATAATCCCTTAGAGCCCGATGCTCTTCTCTTTGCTCAATTCTTTGTTCTTCTACCATACTAACTGTTGTGCTTTCTAACTGAGCTTGCAAATTTCTCCACACACTCACTTTCCAACCTCTTTCGTTAATGTTATCCTGTGCTGGTGTTAATTCTGAGTTGGACGATCTCGTGTGCATCAAAATCTACAAGTACCTGAAACCAAAAACAAAACAAAAATAGAAATGAGAAACGATCAGAATTGTCTAAGTCATACAATATAGCTTGAAACTGATGATAATTATTTAAATTAACGCCTTTCTCCGGCAACGGCGCCAAAAACTTGTTGCCTCTTTTTCAGTTCTGACATAAGAGCTCTAACTCATGCAAGCATACATGTGTTAACAAGTAATACAGAGTAAGTAGAGTATCGATCCCACAGAGAAAGTTGTCAAATTTAAACTACTATGCATCAATTAAATCACTATACTTATATGCTTAAACTAATGACTATAATTGGTGAATTACTCTAATTGCATATAACAACTAAAACAGGAATAATAATGAAATAAACCAAATCTGGAAATAATGGGATCCTAACTTCATTTAATACTTCATCTAATTACCACTATCATGCAAGAATTGTTCACATATCATAGAAAAGTAGCCAAGAGCACTAATAGAGTCATAGCCATTTTTCAATGTACTATGACCTACTTACACAGCATCCACAAATGATAGACTCCATGTAATCATCAATATAACCAACATCACTATATGTCTATGTGAAATTGTAATCATACTGAATTTAAGCACAAGCCCTTATTTTAACTCATACGGTGCAACAATATATGTCTATCTGGTTCACAAAATACATAAGCCATATAAAAAAGCCCCATATACGTAGGCTATCATAATTACAATCCATACTCTCATGTTCATTGTCAATTCCATACAAGTACTAAAACGAATGGTGATCAAGCATTCATACATGCAAAACAATTATGATAGACATCCCATATGATATGTAAAACAGCCCCAACAATCAAGCATGCAACCAAACTACATATTAAAATCCGTTAGAATCCCATAATGGAGTTTAGTTCATGACTGAACCAAAAGCCATTATGGGATCAAAGCTAAACATGATTCACAAGCAAACAATTGAAAGATGAAGGATAGAAATGATTAAACCCAATTGCAGATTATAAACCAAAGTTAATGTTCAAATCCTCATATAAATCCAGCAAAATAAAGATGATAATCCACAATGATAGAAAATTCCCAAGAAGAATTGGAAAAGATGGATTTTAGGCTTCGTTCTTGTTGGAATTTCTCCCCTTGTGTAAACCCTAGTTACTACTGTGAAAATACGTAAAAAAAAGTAATCAAAGATACGTCTGACGCCAGTCAGATATCATTTTTTATCAATTACAACCCTTTAAAATTGGAAATTAAAATAAATAGCTCAGCATTAGCAACCATCGCGGCAACCGCTGCCCCCCCCTGTAAGATAATTCTCTGCAAGTAGCGAGACTTGCAATGTCTTGTTCATCGAATGAAGGTACTTCACGGTACAAGATCCTCAAGCCTATTAAATGCACGCGTAATTATGCGATTGTACTCGGGGTTACATCGTTGTCGCTACTTCTACTTGTTCATTCTTTTCCTTCCTTCCTTCATTACCAGTCCCTTTGCTTCACTACATTCTCATGCCGTGAAACCTTCAGCCTTGAACCATGGATCCAATAGCCTCTTGCCATCCAACACCACCAAAGTACGCCATTTCCTGCACTTTTATGCCAAAAGGAGTTCTCAGTACATGCAATGCAATATAACATGAAATGTAACTAAAACAGACTAAAATGTACTTAAGATTGGCATAATTCATGTAAATTGATATCCAATAAGTAGGTATAAAACCCACTTATCACACCCGCGTGACAACCGTGCGCCAGACAGAGAGACCGCGCGATGCCTCAATTCCAGTTTTTGCAAAAGCTCAAAAACAGACTCTACTTTGGCCAAAAATCCCAATTCTACAGAAAATCTCCCAACTTCAACATCTAACACTTTGTCATATTATAGTTATACATGCTAAACACCATTCTATATACAAAAACATTATATAAACATCATTTTGAAGAATCAAAACTATATTTTTCCCAAATTTCCTCATTTTTATACTTTTAACAAATTCGATCACCACGAATTCGTTTCTTAATCATTTGACACGATTCGAACTACGTCACTTTCGTTTCTTAACATAATATCACAATCCACCAACAAATTAAAGATTATAACAAGTATTGATCATGAAAATTTGGTACTTTCTAAGCCACTTTATATGAACATAAACACTGTGATTTTCCTTTTTCTTCCTACACCCAATTTACATGAATTTGATAACTAATACAACACTCATACATGATGACAACAGATTCTACAACATAATCCACACCATATACACAATGTTTGAACAATAAATCCACAAAATCAATTTACAGAGAACTTAGATAAAAACTAAAGCTTGCAAATTTAGGAATAAATAATACCTTAATCCTCTTGATTATAAGCTAGCACGTGAATCTCTTCTTTCTCTTGGCAAACTCAGAGATTACTCTCTCAAATCTTACTCACAAAACTCTGCAATTCTCTCTTCCTCTGTTATCTAGTAAATCTTAGAAAATAATACGTAAAATAACCCACAACGCTTAAACACTGATAATCGTGATTATCAGTTTATTAAGCCAAGCGTCTTTGGCAGTTATACTAACCAAAAGCCACAAGGCTTTGTTTGCTTACACAAAATTTCTATAGTAGATTATTATTATAATATTTTACTATATAGTTTCACTTGTCACACATGCAACCCATTAAATAACTTATAATTTATAATTATAATTATTATAATCTTATTATAATTATACTTATAATAAATAAATTATCATATATCTAATTTTAATTAATAAATTAGAAATATCACTTTATGTAATTTATTCATTTAATATTAAACAATTCACTTAATTTAATTATTTTCTTAAATATTAAGCAATTGATTTAATTTAATTATTTCCTTAAATTAAATCCTTAGATAAATTATCATTACTCAATTTAATTTACACTAATCAATTTAATTACTAAATTAATTTACCACAATTCATCAATTATTTATTTTCCTCAGTAAATAAATTATTTAGAATATTTATTTAATTCCATAAATATTTAAATTAAATTACAAATTTCTAGATCGTTACAATGACAATATACAATTGAATAGACATGGTATATATGCAAATTACTACATCCAAAAGAGTTAGGAAAATCTCATTTGGAACAATGAATTTAAACAGTTTATGTTTTAAATAACAACAACAACAAGAGTTAGGAATGTGAAACTCGCTCGATATAAAGAATTGGAATACAAGAGCTTGCAACATCATAAACAAGATGGAATCAATAAGCCTGCTCAAATTTAATATAAGGTTTAGGAACTTGCATAATGATAAATTAGGGTTAGGAAGCTTGCTTGACAACAAATGGTAAACATAGTTATGAAACTTGCATTCGTTATAAACGGAATGAAGTTAGGGAACTTGCCTCGTGCGTAAACTATGCAATTACTACATACGTTCGTCAAATACCCTACATATACCATTAAGATCACAATACCAATTAGTTAAATTAAAACTAACTTCATGGGCTTACTTCTCATTTTAGTCAAGTCTATAGTCTCTAAATTAAGACCTAATTATTTTAATCATCCATGTACCATAAATCCGCACTCCTAATTATATAACAGTACCCAACATGGTGATTGCGTATCAACACAAATTCTTATGATATCACGTTATAAACTTTCACAACTTACTAGTTCATAATCTTTAGTTTCAACATTGTGATTACTATATGTTATCACGTCTTATAGCATGCATTAGACCCTTTTACAATCACTAAAATATGTTAAGTTAACATTCTCCAAGCTATGTTGTTAACAGTTCTTCACTAGATCCAGTGACCATTGGCAGCGATAAGCGCCATGGTTTACCTTTAAATATAGCGCTCTTATGGCGTCAATGGCCGTAGATGGCGATGCGTCTACCAAATGTGAGAATCACATATGACATTTCTCTTCTTTTACTAGAAGTGGTAGATTCTATATTGATCATACATTATCTCCTTGTACAACTTATTATACCCAGGCATACCCTTTGATATACCCTAAGGGTCTTATGGAATAAGTCAAAGTATAACTCATTATACACAAGATACTATGATGATCTCAAGTCCAAGGATCACTTGTACTACTATCACTACAAGAATTCCTATTGACAGGCAAGAAAAACTCCATTAGGTATTCCTTAGTAAGCCACGTTCAGTGAACTTATTCTCAAAAAGCACTTACATACTTGCTTTAGTGTCTCCACACAAATGATGATGAGATCAATCATCCTCATCCAATGAGCAAGCAACATATGTACTAATCTATCCAGATTCATTAATCTCCAATTTAGTAATCCAACAATTGGGAACTATTTTAGTTTTAAGCTTTCTAAGAATTTAGATCTCATTAGAATGATCATCATCATTATTCTAAAAGCATTGCTTAAAACTATGGGTTTATCACATATTATAAAGCAGCATCATGTTGATAATTAAAAGCCTTTAATAAATTAATACTTTCTATTAATAAATAAATAAGATTGTTACAAAGTATATGCTTTATCATCAAACATGATTGGCTTGTGTGCATATTACTTTCAATCTCCCACTGGCACTAAAGCCAATCGCCATGGTATCTCACACCCTTCTTCTCTAAGTGACGATTATCTTTCTATTGGATAAGTTTTAGTTAATTGATATGTAATGTTGTTCTTGAGAGTCCACTATCTTTATAGTGATTTCCCATCTTTCAATTATTCCTATAATCAAATGAAAGTGCCACAACACATGTTTAGATCCAATATGAGACTTAGGAACTATTCCTAGTTCTGTTATGAACTTTTCATCCAAACAATGAACCTGCAGCTTCATTTATAGCTATATACTTTGTCTTTATCACTAAACCAATAACTCTTTGCTATTTGAAACCTTTCCAATTCACTGCACCACTATTCAAGGTAACGCTTTACCTTAAAGTAGATTTTTTGTCGCCTTGGTCTTTCTGAAAAACTTGAGTCTGTTAAGCCCTCTAGTTTTAATTTAGACTCACCATAAATTTTAATCACATCCTTAGTTCCAGTTAAGTACTTTAAGATTTTTTTCACTGTCTTATAGTGAACTTCTCCATAATATAATTGATCAACATCAGGTCTCGTACATTTCATTGCATACATGAAAGTTACTCATGCGATCTCTCTTTTATGAGTCTATGGGGACTATTAAGAGAGATTCACTCCAGGGCTCATCAACATGAGACATCCCATGGAGTTTGCCATGCTAAACGACTTTAGCATCAAATGAATATATGTTCCTTGAGTTAAGTTGAGCATCCTCTTGAATCTATCTATATAGATTTGTATCCCCAATTAAGATACTCTTCCCAAATCATTCATGGAGGAATGTTTAGACAACTTTATCTTTACTGATTGTAGCATTAATATGTCATTCCTTATCTGTAATATATCAACATATAATACTAGAAATGTCACGACGCTCCCACTGACCCTTTTGTACACACTAGGTTCATTCTTGTTTTTGATAAAATCAAACTCTTTTGATTGTCTCATCAAAATGAATGTTCTATATTTGAGAAGCATGTTTCATTCCATTTCTTTGAATGTCTACAACTCTTCCCTCATCGTATGTAACTGGATCATCATCTTCTATGATGTGTACCTCATCATCATCATTTATGATGAATCTATACCTCCCAGGTATTTTCGGTACTATTCCAGATTTACGATTCGGTTGTGGTACAATAGGTCTATCTATTGGTTCCTCTTATTTGATTTATAGTGTTTTGAGGTTCTTGAACTCTTCAAGATATATTATCCTCCCACTAACCCCCTTTAATGATAAACTCCTTTATCTTAGAAGGTAGCGTGTTTCGTAACAAACACCTTTTGCTAAGTAGAATTATAGAACATATACCCTAAACTTACTTTAAGATGTTCCATAAATCTGTATTTGTCAAATCTTGTCCCAAGCTTATCCTTTGAAACCTTTTTCACATAAGCTGGACAACCCCTTATCTTAACATACTTAAGATTATGAATTCTCCCTATCCATAACTCTTATAGAGTCTTGGGGTCGAATTTTGAGGTTACCTTTTCGTTGATATGCAGCTATTTCTAGGACTTTATCCCAAAAGGATACTGGAATGTCAGTAAAATCATTATGGACCGCACCATATCCAACAAGGTATAATTTTTCCTTTCAGATACATCAATCAACTATTGAATATCAGGAGGTTTCCATTATGAGAAAACCATTTAAGATGATCTAGAAACTTATTGCACAAGTATTCCTTCCTTGATCAGATCAAAGAATCCTAATACTTAGCCAATTTTTTTCACTTCTGAATTCTTTGAACCTTTCAAATAATTCATACTTGTATTTTATCAAATACAAACATTCAACTCTTTGAATGATTATCTCCTTTTCTTATACTAGTTTGTTCAATTTGCAAAATAATTTTTCACGTAAGTTAAGTATACAAAAAATTATTATTATAAATAGAACAACAATTATTCTTTAATATAATACCAAAGATTTCATTGTCCAACAATAAAATGGAAATAATATTTCCAACGAGAACTGGAATACAATAACAACTTATTGACTTAATAGACTTGCCGGTAGATAATGCTAAACAATAAGTTCCTATAGCTAATATAGCAACATTTCCCACACATATGATTACTTATCTTTGTTTAGCTTTCTACTTCTACTTGGTCCCTTCATAAATCTATATTTATGATAACCAATACTGGTTTCCAATACCCAAGTAGAACCTTGACTTAAAGAAAAATTTATTTCAATCATGAACAAAACTATATTTTTAACCGAAGCTTCACTAAGCTTCTTTTGGTTAGCCTCTACAAGATATACTTCTCGTAGTTTCTTTTCCATTGTCCAGGCTTATTGCAGTGGAAGCAAACTCCTTTGCTATCAGTATCAGTTTCGTTCTTATTATCATTTATTTTTGCCTTTTTATTTACCTTCTTAGAATCGTTCTTCTTTTTAGAAGATCCTTTGACCCTTACCAGTAAGTCTTGGTCTTTCTTGGTTGGAAAGTGACTTAACATTTTTTAACATGTTAAACAAATCAGCGAAGCTGATATCTAGCTTGTTCATATGAAAAATTCACAACAATTGTGAAAGGAGTCCGGGAATGAGTGCAAGATCAAATCTTGGCTCAACTCTCCATCCATGATAAAACCCGTTGTCCTAATTGTTCAATCAAATTGATCATGTTTAGGACATGTGTCTGTACTGTAGTGTCGTTGGTCATTCTAGATCGGAAGAGCTCCTTAGATATCTGATATCTATCAGTCCTACTTTCCTCACCATCAACTACTTGTTGTGCAGGAATATAGTAAGAGCATCCATAGTTTCATGCTGACACTGTAGCTCATTACTCATGGATACGAACATGATGCATTGAGCCAACTGTGCATCATCTTGCCACTTTCTAAAAGTAGCAATCTCTTCCTTAGAGACATTGTCTGCAACTATTGAAGGGATAGGCGTATTAAGGACATAAGATAGCTTTTCAGCCTTTAGAACTATTCTCAATTTCCTTAACCAATCCGTTTAATTCGGTCCGATTAATTTAGTATTTAATATGCTATGCAGTGATAGTAATTTAGACATTGTAAAATTCTGTAAATGAATTTGTAATTAACAACATTTTATCATACATTCTTTTATTAATTACCAAAATAATTTAGGTCTTGTTTTAAGTTGGTATCTCCCACTATTTTCATCAAACTATATTACCCTCACTTATATAGTTAGGTAAAATCTAATTAAAGTTTTACTATTGAGAATAAGGATCCCATTTCAAATGTATATAGCCTTGTGGTGACACAACAAACTATATATAAATAAATAGGTAGACAACTCTTGTCAATTACATCAACTATGCAACTCCTTGTATTTTGCCTCTTAGATTATTTTGATCAAGTGGTGGCACATCCGAATCAAAATTATCTAAGTTAAGTCCAACCTAGCACTTTCATATATTCAAAAAAGAAAAACATTGTCCTTGTGGTGACACAACAAAAAAATATTGTTCAATTTTCTTTATAAGCATTAAATGTGATAAAATTAACATCTCAAAAAATTAAGATAAGCCTTGTGGTGACACAACAAACTTATAATAATTAATTGATACTCTATTATTTTTTATCATGCTAGAAGGCGACGTTGGAATATCTTTGAACGCTTAGGACTTAATATAAAATCTTTGAGGGGTTTGTAATTAATTTGTCTCATCTTGTTTAGCACGTATGCACACATATATATATATAACATACACGTCAAATTAATTAACATGTGAAGCATGTTTGCATAATATATATATATATATATATATATATATATATATATATATATATATATATATATATATATATATATATATATAGTATAAGCATGCACATATAGAATACTATATTCTAGTTTGGTTCACTAGAGTCACCGCTTGAACCAAAAGGTCAAATCTTAGGGGTGAAAGAATTAATATTTAAATATAATTATTACATTTAAACCTGCGCTCCATTATAAACGGGTCTTCAAGCACTCCTTGCTCCTTGATCTCCAATTCTTCAAAATAATTATAACTATTCCTATTATAAAACTATTTAATATAAATAGAAACCTTGATCAACAGTCAAGGGGTAGTACATAGGAGGAAGATAGAATTTACATTAAGAAAAATTTAGAGAAGACGAGGTACACAGACCCCATTTAATAAAACTCATACATTCATGTATCCAACTAAAATAAAATCCAATCATATTGGTCAATAGTCCATAATCAATCCCATTAATTATCATACACATCACCATATGCATCAATAAATAACATTCATCTCATGAATAATAAACATTCAATATATATATTGATATCATTTAATGGGCAAAATTAGTTAGCATAAAATCTAATTTTGAATCAAAATAAACTCCTTTATTTTAATCCAAATTTAAATCAAAATAAACCTCTTTTATTTTAATTTATCATTAATAATGGAATCCAATATATATATATATATATATATATATATATACAAATAAACTCCTTTATTTTGAATAATAATCTTATTTCATATCTAAATAAACTTTTATTTAATATGGATTTTCTTTCCTATCAAAAGAAACAAGTTTATATCCGCTGATCCCGCAAATGAATGGCTTATTTAAATGAAACATGGAATCCTTTTTCAACTCAATTAAATCATCAGAATCCAAACTCTAATTAGTTAGCATGAAAATCCAATATTAAAAGGTAATCAACTCTTTAAATTATAAAATTTTAAAATATTCGATAAATTATATCAAGCCCATTGAATTAGAATATTATAATATATATATATATATATTATATATATATTCACACATTATCCAAAACCGAAACAAGTTTATATCCGATTGATCCCAGCAATGAATGCCAAAAAATGAAAACCCACCACAGCACGAAAAGCCAAAAAAAAGGTAGTTAATCGATCGCGGAAATTATATCAAGCCTGGAACTAAAAAGCGAACGCTATTCACACATTATCCATAAATTAATAGAAAAGCTGAAAAGCTAATCGCAGTTTCACGCCTTTTTTATTCAAATTCTGGCGAGGCCGCCTCCCTCCCCTATCCTTCATGCTTCTCTGCAATTTCTTACACTGCCGCAAAACATAGACCCTCCCAACTTGAAAAAACCTCCATTCAAGCATCAATAATTTAATCGATTTGCATGAAGAGAAAGCTTCCAACAATTCACCATCAAGAAAAGATCAAGATACAAATTTTCGTATTCGGATATTAGTTTGGTAAGATTTACTTTTCATGTAATATAATTATTTTATTAACATGTATTTATAAAAAAATAGATGTTTAAACTTTGAAGAAAAATGATCAATTATTATTATGTCTACATATATGCATGTGAATGTAAAAAAAATTGTGATTTATGTATACGATAAAATTATTTGATATAAAAAATTGTGATTTATGTATACGCGATGTTATTATGATTAAATTATTTGCTTAATAATTGTAATGGAGTAGAACCCACTATTTTTTATAATATGTATGTGAGTATTGTGACTGATTAATTATTATGAAAATTTGAAGAAAAAAAAGAAATAATAAAATTATTTAAGTATGATGTTTTATTTGGATTATTAGGATATAGATATATTGCGTTACATAGTTATTAAACAATATAAAAAATATGTGGTTGTTATTTTTTTAGGTACTAGATGGACAGTTGGATTTATGGACCAATTGACCCAAGTGTCCTTAACGACCAACAAAATCATGTGTCAGATGATATATATGATGGAAAAGACAGGGGCAGACTACTCTCATGTCAATTAACTGAAAAAAAATACGATCAATGGATATTAACAAAAGCTCAAAAAACTCTTCTGAAAAAATGTGGGTTTGGGATTTTTTGTTATCCGGCCGTTGTACCACAAACTGACATTGGGCTCGTTTCCGCCTTGGTAGAGAGATGGCGGCCGGAGACCAATAGTTTTCACTTGAATTGTGGGGAAATTACAATCACTTTAGAGGATGTACACTTCATTCTTGGGTTGCCGGTGGTTGGCAAACCCTTAACTGGTCCGTTATTTGACACTCCATTGGCTCATTTTAAAGAATGTTTTGGTAGTGAAGTAGTTGATGAATATCAGGAATCAAAAAACGCTATTTATTTCATTACTATGGTTGCAAAGAACATTTTAATAATTGTCCCCGAAAGCAAGTAAGGAAATTATTGGTCGATGCACAAAGGCCTATATTCTTTGGTTGTGTGGGGGCAATATTGTTCCCCACTAGAATAAAAACACTGCTCATCCCAAGTATATGTATTTTATTGCTAACGCTGAAAATCAGGTAACGTATTCTTGGGGTGCAAATTGTGTTGGGCTATTTGTATAGGTCTTTGTATACCGCCACTAGAAAGGAGCAAAATATATTAATGGGTGTGTCACTCTTTTACAAATTTGGGCATACGAAGCATATAATAATCAAGTGCACCTAACCCCGGCCTCAATCACGCTTATGGTTACCTAGGTCCCTAGCCCAAGCATACTCGTAAAATCACAGCTACCGATAGACCACCAAATCCCCATCATCATTTACAATTTTACCGAGGGAGTTAGATGTCCAAATTTAAATGGCAAGTAGTTTGGCGCCTTACATGAGGTGGGATGACAAAATGAGTGGATTTAATTTTGAAGGAAGATTGTTGGGATCCGTAGAATCCCTTGATCCATTTTGATATTGTAGAATACCGTGATGCCGATAGGTGATGAGGCAAAGATGGGTTCTTGCAAGGTATACCATCTCCTAAAAAAATCACAAAGAACTTAGAAAGGAAAAGAAAATAGATTTGCCGTCGTTGATCAGCATGGCCTTAAGGCAAGTGTACATCGCACATCGGGATGCTTAAATGGAGCATTTGAAGGACAAGAAGACGAAAATTTCCAACTATGTGAAAATTGATTCATACATGGCTTGGTATAGAAAAATTACACATAGAAATCGTGATCGCCTCGACGGAAAGGGACCTGCACCCTACATACGAGCCCTGAATCGCTTACGTACCAACAACATCATCTTATACAAATGGTACACTAACATTTTCATTTACATACAAGATACAAATGGTACATGTGTTAATAATACTAATATTGTACTTTTATCTTAAATGACAGTTTGAAAGTGCAAAATCCTTACTTGATAAGTGCTTTGCTTTTACCGAGATGCCTGCATCTATGTAGTTGAGAAATGTATGGAACCATCTTTATGGTGTATACAACTCAAGTCGAGGGAACAATGGTGAAGAGCGAGAGAGCCAATTAATGATGCGTAGAAAGAGAGTTACATCCCCACGACCCCAAACTTATGATCCTCTTTGTCATTCGAAGTTCGACTTCATAGAAGGCAAAAGTTCAAGTATTATTCCCTCTTAATCTTAAGTTGTAAAAAGGCAATTCATATTATTATCATTAATAATATTATTATTAATATTATTCTTATTTTCAGGCCCAAGACATAACTGGCTTATGTTCCAATCCCGGTAAAAGTTCCAGTCCCACCACCCAGGCATTCGAGACGGGCTTCATAGAGCAGGTGGGTAAACAGGTACATTACTTAAAAATATTGCTATTAGTAAATCTTAATGCTACATTTTTTTATGTTTTATCAATATATTTACCCAGGCATTCGAGAATGTGTTGGAATTAAACATGGCTTATGGTGCGACAAAGTCTCCAACCAAAAAGCTGAGGGAAAACAAGATAGAGTTTATAAATAATTACTTGTTTGGGAACCAACTTTCAATCCACTAATATTTCCAAATACATCCGCATAACTTGTATACACGCAGATCACAACGCATTCCAAGCCTTAAGCCCCGTGATCTTGGATTTTTGAGCATTCGCTGACGCCAGATATTCTATTATCATGGATAGAGAGGAGTACTACAGGACGCAGGGAATTCGAAGGTGGGCAACATTTGGCTTCATGGAATCATTCTTCATGCATCTTGGCAAGAGCGTTGTATCCTCAAGCCAGGCGAATGGGGCAGAGAATTTTTGTCACCCTTATGTCCACCCAGATGTGGGCCCGACATTACACGAATGCACGTTATTATTCATGCCAGTGTGTACTCAAGAGACCAAGCATTTTATCCTGTTTGTATTCTCGGTGCCCGAATGGGCAGTCACTATCTTTGACCCTCTATACGATGATACCCCATATATGACCATCCAGCAAATGTATAGAGACTTTGTTAAAGTTGTGGTAGGTATATTAATTGTTAGTGTTATACTTTTATATATGTATATCCTTGATTAATAAAACTATGTGCACGCAGGTCAAATTGATACCAGTTTGTTTGAGAATTGGTGATCCACAACGTGAGTGGCCAACACAGGATCCGCGTGTGCTAATACCAAAAAATGTAATTGTCATACCAAAAACACTTATGACTGTGGTATTTTCGTTTGCAAATATGTTGACTATTTTGTCAGGAGCAGTGTAAATATTCGTCGAGAAAAATGGTCGGCAGAAGATTTACTGGTATTTCGACACCGAATCGCGTGGGAACTCTTTAGATGTCAAGCTAGACTTCTTCCTGTGGATGATATTTAGTCAGATTATTGGTGTACTTATTATTGGGAACTCTTTAGACATCTATTATTATTATTATTCATATTATTATTATCGGATATTATTATAATTATTACGCTTTAATATAATAATAATAGCTTACAAAACATAGCTTATATAATACAACTAAGCATTAATACAAACATTAATATATAATGCAACCGAGCATAAATACAAACATAATACAACCGAGCATAAATAAAAACATCGCT
Source organism: Panax ginseng (assembly GCA_020205605.1). Lineage (NCBI taxonomy): Eukaryota > Viridiplantae > Streptophyta > Magnoliopsida > Apiales > Araliaceae > Panax > Panax ginseng. Next base: position 81,635,379 of record CM035139.1, on the reverse strand, counting down.
TAAATAATACAACCGAGATCTATTTTTAGGCTCAGAATCCCTAACACTCGATAGTGATTGCGCTTTTATCATGGTTTCGCTTCAAAGCCACAAATTGCACATTTTCGATGAGGTTTAGAACCCACTATTTTTTCAAATGCACTCTTTAACCTTGATTATTTTTTGCGACCCTTTGTTTGAGAAATAATCGTGTCAAAAACTCATGTTCTTCCGCTTCTTCCTCTCGTGATCTTCATCGCCATTGTCATAGCCCATTGTTTGAGTATCACTTGATAAAGGTAATCAATGTCATCGCTCGCCAACTCAAGAATATTCTCGTCCCGGATCATACCGGGTCAATTAATGCTTTTCCTCGCATTCAACTTAAGGTGAGTTTTGTAACCTCGAATCGAAAGCAAGCAACTTTTTATCGCCAACTCCGCAATCGGTCATCAAATGATTAAAACGCATTGCTTGATCTTGTTCAAAGTCGCCAGCTTGTTGGGCTAAAGAGAAATTCTTCAACATCGGTTTTATTTGCGTTTCTTGTCCAACGAGAAAGAATCATGTCATTTGGAATTTGGGAAATACTCTTAGACAAGAAATAACTCAAGATGTGCCTGCACAATTCACCAGAATGTGAAAATAATTAACAATTACATGTTACCGAATTCAAAGAGATTTATTGTTGACTATTTCTTTATATCTTCCACCATTTTCAGCTGCATCTGTCTTATACACTACATAAACCTTTATTTCAGGGCCACACAACACACTGACTTTACTAACATTGTACTTCATTGAATCGACGAATTGACGCTGAAAACGTCTAAACATCTCTTTTGTGTACACCGCTACAAGATGCACTTCCAAAGATGACCCGAGTACCATATTCCTTTTCCGATGTCAGGTTATGTAATCGGCCTTCCTCTCTCTCGATAAATTGATTTGCTATAGCTTTCCTCGACTCAAGACTACAAATTCTTTCATGCCCGCTGACGCATCGACAAACTCATCAAAAACTATTCATGCTCTCGCTTCTTCCAAAGGGTTGTCATTCCCGCCAGCAAATATCTCTTTGTATATATGCTGAATCCATTTTTCTCGTACATCATACAAACTTCTAATCCATTCATTGTTATACAATTCATAATTCCTCAACACAATCTGCCAACGCTCTTCAAACTCCCCAATGGATAATGAATTATACACACAATCGTTAAAATGCTCTTTGAAGGATGGGTGCTCGTAATAAACATGATGCAATTTCTCAGAAATTTGTTGCTAATATGCCAAGAACATAATAAGTGATAAGTAGGGCGGAGTACCTTGGCAATAAGATTACTCATGGCTTTGTCTTGGTCAAAGGATGATGGTTATAGGCAATTTGTAGTCCATGGCTTTGAGCCATGTCTCTAATACCCACACGAAAGTGTCCTCTGCTTTCATCCCTTAACAATGCAAATCCAAACAATATAGATCAAAATGGTGGTTAACCCCTAGAAAAGGAACAAACGGCATGTCATACTTATTTGTCCTCAGACGATCATCAAATGTCACAACATCTCCAAATGTTGATACATAGACCTCGATCGCAAGGCCGACCCACAAAATGCATGCTATGCGATTTGTCAGATCCGGTTCGACACGATAAAAAATTTACTACTCGAACTCTTGATGCAAGTTTTTGCAAATAATTTACAAAGCAGAATTGTGCATCATTTTCATCTGCAGAATCACGCCTTAAATCCTCACCACATTCTCAACATTAACATTAGAAAAAGGAACATTTTGCAACCCGCCACCCATTGTGCTCAAAACGCTCATCATCCTCCTACTAGTCCAATTCCGCACTTATTTAAAGTGTCAATTAATTTTTTGGTAACCGGAGTAATATTTCTATGTGTCTCAATCAAATCTACTTGGTAGGGGTCACTAGTGATGATTGTGTTTAATTCAACAAAGAGAAATACGCCAAACTGCCATCTTTCTTATTATGAACAACAAATATTCTAGCTTTGCATAATGTAAGGCCCTATAGTAGTCTCGTTGCCTAGTTATTTTCTTACTACCATCTTCATCATCGGGCAAACTCTTTACAGAATTTGGTGTACCGACTTTTTTACAAACATACAACCTAGAAGACACATTATTAGTACTAGCATGTTTATGACTAGTTGCAATTCTAATCTCAAAACCATTTTTTTTAGCATACGACCTGTAAAAAAACTCAACTTCTTCCAACTTAGAAAATTATTGACCAACGTATGGCACCAGTTCAGATTTACTACTTTCAACTTTACTTACAAACTCAAATGTATTTTCATAATTTAAGCTAGCAACAGAATCTAAAGAACTTGATACAAACCTTTTATGAGCAGGTATGTTGTGTGCCATTCTAAAATAAGAAGGAAGAAACGCCGGATAAGAATTTCAGTTTGGACTTGAGATTAAAAGTGTGCAACCATGGAGGCCAAAAAAACTAAAGCTGTAAAAAAGGAAAGTGATATCGAGAGAAAACTAAGACATGATATCTGTGAGAGGAAAGGTTGGAGAGAGAGATAATTCAAGAACGGAAGAAGTGAGGATGGTACTTAAAGAGCAAATGTCCTTGCCGCTACAGCTTGTAGCGGCACTCATCAAATTCCGTAAAAGCTAAAAAACTGGTCAACTTTTTGTCATATAGTTAAAAAGGTGATTAAAAAGCAAAAAGTAGGTGAAGTTTCATAATGCCTGCCGCTACAAGCTCCTACGGCAGGGCTTGATATAATTTTCGGGCAAATCAGAATTTTGCGCTGATTACCTTTTAATATTGGGTCGCCACATGTACCGTAGAAATGCAATAGGGTGCTTTTCATTTTATCCGAGCCATTCATTGCTAGGATCAACGGATATAAACTTGTTCGCTGAACAGTGCATCGAGCAAACGTGTGCCATGCATTAATTCCCTATATATATATATATATATATATATATATATATATATATATATTACATAACGTGTATCAGGATATATTACAAAAGTTACCGTGACTCACGTGATTATTATAATATTATAATATATATAGGACTTTCCAACATCACGTGAATCACTAGGAGCATTACTTGTAAAGTATTACAAATATATAACTATCATATATATATATATATATATATATATATATATATATATATATATATATACACGCAATCAAAGTAATCCGTGAAGCAACAGGATTAGGACTCAGCGAAAAAAAAGTATTTGTTAAAAAAAATAAGTTTCGCGAGATTTTTTTTTGTTTAAATAAATTTTATATAACAAAATTATGCCCAATTAAATTGTTCTAAACACATATCAATATATATATCAAATTAAAATAATTAATAATTCGCATAAAGGTTTGGCTCTGATACCACTGTTAGGTTTGTAATATTCATGAACGCAATCAAATTGCTCAAAATAAGCGGAAGCATGAAAATTAGAGTTTTAAAATTTTACAAACCATATATTCGGATCATCCTTTATGCACAATTATTAATTAAACGAAAAGATAAAGAACAAGAATCATACCCTTAAAGATTCGAGCTTCCTCAGGTACAAGTTCACCTCTAAATCCTTTTCACGTTCAACTTGAATCCACCGGGTTTGGTTCTGTGACGCCCCCAAATTCAGGTACTTGAAATCCGAACTCGATGCTTCATGATACCATTTCTATGAGCGGAATAATACTAATAATAATAACTATAATATAAATATTAAACTTAATTTACATATCAGAGTCTATTCCCAAGTACGTAACCTTTAAACATTCATTACAATACATGATAGATAATATATATCATTTTCATCTTAATAAAACCAAACTATTACATAATATATAGCATAACACTCATTCAACAACTTTCCCTTTTCCTTTGTTCTTGGCAGAGCCTTCTAGTTGTTCACACTTAGCTGAAAATATTTAAATTAAGCAAGAGTGAACATTTGAGTTCCCAGCAAGTAATAACAATTATAAATATTAGCTGAAAGGATTAAATGTTTCCTTTGTACTACCCTTCTACAACGAATCAATAGTTGTGAAGTAATCTTGACCAACAGTAATAATATTTTAATTCTATACCAAATTTTTTAAAACTACGTACTAACTATAATTGGGGATTAGTCGATAGACTATGAACATTTTTTTCTATTTTTGAAAAGGTTAAACATAAATTCATCTGCAAACCGTCATAACTTACGGGCACGGGGGGTGATCAGCTCGTTATGTCCTGTATTCATCAATACTACATGCGAGAACGATATTATCGTTCATCTATCCGCCTTTGGCGCACAAAGAGTATTCCCATGTACGTGATGTTCATACTTAGTCGGGATTTCAAAACAAAACAATTCGGTTGGATAATGGTAAGGTTTTATCTTATTCAAAAATAATTTATAATTCAACATATATATACTGGTAATTAATAAATTTGTATCAACATGTGATTAAATACAATGATTATCCAAGTGGGGACACTTGTATAACCATATATAGAAATTAACGAGCAGAATATATATCTGAATTACAATATAATACCATGTTTTTAATCAATGATCGGATATAATATATATATAACAATAGGGTTAATAATCTGGCATAATAATAATATAATTCTAAAACTTTCTTATTTATATCCATTGCATAAAGAAAATGTAAAGGTAGGATACTTGTCAGGTCTGCTGCTTACAATATGTAACTTAGTTTTATCTTTTATATCACGACCTACCATTAATAAGATCATTCGTTCGATTAGAACAATATACTATAACACATAATACTACATTTTGCAGTCAACACATAACCTAAGCACATTTTCACATATGTTTAACAGTCATTGAATCACAAATAAACACTTATCAAGTCAAATTATCTAAGTCCAGATCAATTTCTGAAATATGTCGGTGTACCGACGGCTTTATCAGGTAATTATCGAGTCTAAGACTCTATTCTGTAGTTCAATAACTGAAAATATCAGTCATCTTATTTTTAATTGACTTATAATAATTTTTCAATAATTATTATAATTTATCATGATTTTTCAAACACTGGAATCATTATTAAATGATTTAAATATTAAATAATTCTATTATCATTAATATTTAATTAATATTAAACTATTAATGAAACCATTGCCAAAATATTAAAGTTATTTATAATAACTTAAAATATTTTAATTTATTTATATCCTTTTTAAATGATTTTAAATCAATAAAAATACTTTAAAACTATTTATTTAAAATAATTCTTAAATAAATTTAATATTATTAATATTAAATTATTAATGAAATTATCTTTTAAATATTTAAAGTTATATTTTATAACTTAAAATATTTTTAAATACCTTATTATTATTTAAAATGATTTTTAATATAATAAAATTATTTTTAATTAATTTATTTAATGCATTTATTAAATAAATTAATTATCATTAATATTAATTTATTAATGAAATTTAACACAAAATATTAAAAGTCATTAAAATAACTTCACATATTTTTTTATATCATAATATATATAATTTTAAATGATTTTTAAGTATTAAAATCATTTTTAAATAATTTATTTAATATAATAATTAAATAAATTAAATAGCTTTAATATTTCAAAAATATTAAATATTTATGAAATATATTAAAAATTATTAAAAACTAATTTTTTTGGCTTTAAAATAATTTTTAGTAATTAATTTGGTATTTTAATAATTTAAACTAATTTTCTCTAATTATTAAATAAAATAATTAATTTTAGAAATAAAGTGTCGCTAAAGACTGTCTATAGCGACAGAACCGTCGCTATAGGTGTTCTTCACCTAAACCCAGAAATACATGTCAGTCACAAAGGGTACCAGTTTGACCATCAATAATTCGTAACTCATGATGTTTCTGAAAAATCTAAACATCAGAGCTTGTAATGCTAGTGCTATACTATATGATCTAACAAGAAACATGGCCAAACAGCATAAAACAAATGAGATCTGGGGCCTCAAAAACATTGTCAATCCTGTTCTTCATTTATGGGTTACCCATAACTGAAGAACAACCAAGGTACCTATTTTGCAGGCTTTAAATCTAGCGTTTTGGGCTTGGTCTGTGTGATATGAAGATTCAATCATGTAGAATACATGTCAAAGAGCAATTACATAACATAATATAGATCTAACATGTGACGCCCCCAAAATAGGTATACATCACCTATTCTGAGTCGCCAAATATATGGTACAGAATATAAATACAATCTTAAATATACAACATGAGCTGTGAGTTTTAATACAAATATTATCTTCTAGGCATAAAGATTCAAACTCAAAATAAGTCCTCAATACATTTATTATCACACTATTTCATAGAATAGTGAGGACTACTAATGCTATCATCTCGACCGTCACTCAGCTTCTGAGACTAGTCCCTGCTACATTCTCATTTCCTTAAGAGAACAATGAAAGTAAAAGGGTGAGCTCAACTAGCCCAGTAAGAAATATTATGACTAAGATAATGCAGAATAAATTATCGTTAGCCTTCAATAGTGTTAAACTGATACAATATAACAAACATCAAGTCTAATTGCAGCGGGACAAGCAATCCAAAAAGAGTTAAGTAGAGAATAAAATCTACTATCTTTTATGATTTAAAAGGTTTTTCATCACTTTTATTATTTGAGACTCGACAATAAATAAACCACATCATCCACACTACTACCAAAGATATTCATTAGTATCAAAACCACAAATTATCTCATGTACTTACGGGCCAAGGATATTTGTGTATTCATCAATGGTCATGATCATGCCAACAACTATCCATCAATGCACTACTGGCCAATGAGGACTTTTACCACATCATTTTTAACATTACGATCATGATTATTATACCATTAATCCCTCGGTCATAATCATACCAAGTCCATCTATGTACTACAGACACGTGAGATGACTTTTAATATAATATAAACATGAGGATGATGACAATGATATAAGAATTTAATAAAACAAGTTCAAGAATTAATTTATCCAGGAACCAATAACGTCCAAATTGTCAACATGATACTTCTTTGTGGAGTAAAATTCAAGAATGTTCAGAAGAATATTTCCATGAAAAGATATTGGATGAAGCGCAAATATCAAGGATATTCCACTAATTTCATGGAGTATAGAAGTCAAAGCTTTAACCAACTGAGTATAAGAGAATATATAAAACTGCAAATGGATTTTCGTCCGCCATGCGGTAATCCACTTAAACAGATCACTTCCACAATTTAATAAGGAATGAATACAAAGGTTCATTCACCATGCATGTGATAATCCACATAGACAGGTCATTCCAACAGAATAATAAAGAATAGAATAACAGAAAAAATCACCAGGCATGCAATAGACCGCACAAATAGGTTATTCCAACAGAATAATAAAGAATGGAACCAGGTTATGCTTAATCCGCATAGACAGGATGTTCCAACAGAATAATAAAGAACGGAACCAGGTCATACGTAAACCGCACAGACAGGATGTTCCAACAGAATAATAAAGAACGGAACTAGGTCATGTGTAAACGCACAGACAGGATATTCTAACAGAATAATAAATAATGAAATAACAACAAAATTTCACCATGTATGCGGTACTTCGCATAGACAAGTTATTCCAACATAATAATAAAAAATGGAATAACAGAAGAATTTCACCAAGTATAGGGTAGTCCGCGTATACACAGGTTATTCCAACAGAATAATAAAGAATGGAATAACAACAGAATTTCACCATGTATGCGGTACTTCGCATAGACAGGTTATTCCAACATAATAATAAAGAATGGAATAACAGAAGAATTTCACCAAGTATAGGGTAGTCCACAGATACTGAAGTTATTCCAATGTAATAATAAAGAATGGAATAACAGAAGTTCTCTTCATGAAGACGAAAGAAATAATACCACTTACGAGTACAACAAATAATATCCCTTACCTTAGAAGAAACTGGATATAGGAAAAGAGAGGTAGCAGACTTCTCTTCTTCTTTCCCTCTATAATTTTCTCTCTCTAGAGTTTCAGTCAATTCGTAAGAAATAATGAAGGAATGAGCTTCTATTTATAGAAGAATTGAAAGGCACTGTGTAAGGATTTTTTTTCTTACGGACGAAATAATTCATGAACTCATGGGCATCACACGCAACCTTTAGTTGATTAAATAGCAATGAAATTATCTAATACAAACAAAAAACTAAAATAATATATATATATATATATATTATAAATATAGACACATGCTTGTTTGAATTTTGCTCCCACCCGTGAACCAACTTTTGAAAAACCTCCAAACAATTCAATTTTCAACACCCGTGGGCCCCATGTGTTCCCCTCCCACCAACATCTCATAATCACATGTGGGTCCCACTATATATATATTGAATAACTTCCTACCGATTATTTGAAAAATGGGTAAATGGGGGTCCATAAAATAAGCAAAACTTCATAAAAATCACCTTAATAATTTTAACAACATTTATCACCTTTATTATAATTCACAATATTAATCGACCAGGTCGTTCCCAGGAAAGAGGGGGCTTTCCAATAAGGATTTCTCCCTATCGGCGCGCAATTAGGTGACCAAACATCTCCTTGACAGAACTTCTAGACATCGTTAATATTGTAAATAATAATATTAATAACTTTGTTATCTCAATTATTGATTTAATAATATATAAAATATCAACAATAATTGAATCAAATAACGTGAGATACTATGCAACAATTACTATAACAATAATTGAACAAAACTGAGTGACTTCTCACGTAAGCATTAATAATCAACACCGTGTGCTACTATGCAACCACGCGTATTACTGTACTTTTAATACCGGGTGTTTCAACAGTTAACGGTAAAACTTTCGCCGTTATTTTCATAAAAATATTTTTGTCATTTTCTCAATCCGATAATAATTCTGTTGTGGGGTCCACCAATGATTGTGCCGTTGTACGAATATTCCCTATTAAAACGAATATTCCCCGACCAATCGAATATTATATAACAACTTGCATACTTTGCAAAATTTATAAATATTACTCACAACTATAATATTATATCAAATCCACAACATAATTTTGAAAAAATATTTTGAGAAATTTAAATCTTTATTCATAAAATTTGGGGTCTCACAATCTCCCCTCCTTATGAAATTTCGCCCTCGAAATTTACATACATACCTGATATGCCGAATAGGTGAGGATACCTTGACTTCATTTTAGATTCTAACTCTTGAGGTATAACCCTTGAGTGTTGAATACGATCCTTCGTATCTCCTCATATGTTAAATCTTCTGCTATCTCGTTTATTTCTAATTTAATAACGTGGTTTGGGTCATCCACATATTTACATAACATCGATACGTGAAAAACGTTATGAACACGAGACAGACTTGGAGGTAAAGCGAGTCTATAGGCTACAGTCCCTACTCAATCGAGGATTAAAAATGGGCCAATGAATCGAAGATTGAGCTTTCCTCTCTTTCCAAATCTCGTAACTCCTTTCCATGGAGCAACACGTAACAACACATGATCTCCAATATCAAATTTCACGTCCTTTTGATGAAGATCAGCATAACACTTTTGTCGGTTTTGTGAGCTTTTTATACGTTGTCAGATCATTTGAATCTTTTCCGTAGTCATACATACCAACTTCGGTCCCAACAATGTTGCTTCACCCCTGGAGAATGACACTTTCTTCCATACAACGCCTCAAATGGAGCCATGCCAATACTTGTTTGATAACTGTTCTTGTAAGAAAACTCCACCAATGGTAAGAACTTGTCCCAACTTCCCTTGAAGTCAAGGACACAGAGTCTTAATAAATCTTCAAGAGTTTGAATAGTCCTCTCTGATTGTCCGTCCGTCTGAGGATGATATGCCGAACTAAATCGTAAATTCGAGCCCATAACTTTTTGTAAACTAACCCAAAATCATGAAGTGAATCTTGGGTCTTTATCAGAAACTATGGATATTGGCATACCATGCAGTCTTACAATCTCGTTTATGTACATATGAGCAAGACGTTCAAGTGTATAAGTTTCTCGTATTGGTAAGAAATGAGCAGACTTGGTCAATCTATCAACAATGACCCAAATTTCATCTATGCCTTGAGAAACCTTGGGAAGACCAGTAACAAAATCCATGGTAATGTGCTCCCACTTCCATTCTGGAATTTCAAGTGGTTGCAATGGACCTTTTGGTACTTGATGCTCTGCCTTGACTTGTTGACAAGTTAAACACCTTAAGATAAATAAATTTATCTCTCTCTTCATATTGCCCCACCAAAATGTATGTCAAGATCATGATACATTTTGGTACTCCTAGGATGGATTGCAAAAAGTGTTGTGCGCCTCCATCATGATTTTATACTTTAACTTCGGGATCGTTAGGAACACAAAGTCTGGAGTTGACTTGAAGTATTCCTTCTTCATCGATTCTTTCTTCCGGCATAGCACCTTCTTGTACTTTGTTCCTCATATGCATCAGCTCCAGGTCTGTAGCTTGAGCAGCTTAACTTTATCGATTAAAGTCGATTCTAATCGTATATTTGTTATCTTCATGTGGGTCCCTAGAGTCTTTAACTCAATCTTCATCATTTGTAAGTTATACGAAATGGGTTTTTGTGTTAACAACATCGCACTCGTAAACGCGTACGATCTTTTACTCAACGCGTCAGCTACCACGTTCTCTCTTCCACAATGATATTGAATGGTATGATCGTAATCTTCAACAACTCGAGCCAACGTCTTTGGCGCATTATACGTTCGTTTTGGTTGAAGAAATAGGTTTTGTACTTGGGTCAATACAAAATTCGATTTCACACTCTGGGGTAGGCCAAGAAGTCTTCAAGAATACGTCAAGAAATTTATTAACGATAGAAGTATCATTCAAAACTGTGACCCTTATCCAAGACTTGGATAACACGTCACATTGATACCTATCAATTTGCCACCGTTTTTCACGACGTCCCCTACGGGAAGTCTGGCTTAGGTGCATTCCACACAAGGATGTCACCAACGAAAGGTTCGAGGCTCTTTACTTATGGCTTGATATGACAATAATTGAATTTAGTTGTTTGGTTGCTTGAATTCGTATAACAGGTTGGTTAGGAATATAAAAGCTAATAACCTTACGAAAATAATCAATTTTAACATGATGAGTAGTTAACCAATCGATTCCTCAAATCACATTAAGGGCAAGTATTTTCAATGAGATAAGATCGACAGGTAACGTGAGGGTATCGATATGAATCAAACAAGATATATAAACAGTGGAGGTAACGAAGGTTTCTCCTAACGGAGTTTCAACAGATAAGTCAAAGTCTAATTTCTCAGGAGTCAAATTTAAACGTTGAGCGCAAGCAAGAAAGATAAAAGAATGGGTAGAACCGGTATCTAATAAGATATAGACTCGCAAGAATTTATGATTAACTAACCCATGCTAACTTCGTTCGGGTTACTCGCTTTTTGAGAAGTCACGAAAAACGCTCTTCCTAAAACCACCGACTTTGTTTTGTCCGTATCTGCCTTTGGTGCCACCGTCTCCAAATTGGACTTGACTTTGGTGCATGACAAAATTGAGCTAAATGACCTTCTCTTCTTGAAATTTCCACTTCTATTATCTTGACCATGATTACCACTTAAGTGGTTACCATTCTTGGCATGATAATTTCCTTCATGATGGTTATCATTGTTCCGATGGTCGTTGCCACCGGTATGATTATTATCATGTTGTTGGTCGTTACCCTTTTGCTTGAGCTGAATCAACACTCTCATGTGCTTCATTGCTTATCTCAGCATTTTCAGATGTCATTCTTAAACACTGTCACAAAACAAGGGTTAATTAACATATCACATATTATCCCTATACTCTGACCGACCAATTAAGTACCAAATAAACTTAGGTAGGTCATACTAGCGAAGGAATTTCCTGTCTCTCCCCGCCTAGTTCTAGTCTCAAATCTCAGCCAGAGATCATATCCCTAAGCTTTGATACCAACTGAGACGCCCCCAAAATAGGTATACATCACCTATTCGAGTCGCCAAATACATGATACGAATACAAATACAATCTTAAATATACAACATGAGTCATGAGTTTTAATACAAATATTGTCTTCTAGGCAAGATTCAAACTCAAAATAAGTCCTCAATACATTTATTATCACACTATTTCATAGAATAGTGAGGACTACTAATGCTATCATCTGGACCGTCACTCCGTTCCCCGACTAGTCCCTGCTACATTCTCATTTCCTTAAGAGAACAATGAAAGTAAAAGGGTGAGCTCAACTAGCCCAGTAAGAAATATTATGACTAAGATAATGCAGAATAAATTATCGTTAGCCTTCAATAGTGTTAAACTGATACAATATAACAAACATCAAGTCTAACTGCAGCGGGACAAGCAATCCAAAAAGAGTTAAGTAGAGAATAAAATCTACTATCTTTTATGATTTAAAAGGTTTTTCATCACTTTTATTACTGAGACTCAGCTTGATAAATAAACCACATCATCCCTGTACTACGGCCAAGGATATTCATTAGTATCAAAACCACAAATTATCCGTGCACTACGGGCCAAGGATATTTGTGTATTCATCAATGGTCATGATCATGCCAACAACTATCCATCAATGTACTACGGCCAATGAGGACTTTTACCACATCATTTGTAACATTACAGTCATGATTATACCGATTAATCCCTGGTCATAATCATACCAAGTCCATCTATGCACTACAAAATACGTATGACTTTCAATATAATATAAACATGAGGATGATGACAATGATATAAGAATTCAATAAAACAAGTTCAAGAATTAATTTATCCAGGAACCAATAACGTCCAAATTGTCAACATGATACTTCTTTGTGGAGTAAAATTCAAGAATGCTCAGAAGAATATTTCCATAAAAAGATACTGGATGAAGTGCAAATATCAAGGATATTCCACTAATTTCATAGAGTATAGAAGTCAAAGCTTTAACCAACTGAGTATAAGAGAATATATAAAGCGCAAATGGATTTTCGTCGCATATGCGGTAATCCACTTAAATGCATCACTTCCACAATTTAATAAGGAATGAATACAAAGGATCATTCACCATGCATGTGATAATCCACATAGACAGGTCATTCCAACAGAATAATAAAGAATAGAATAACAGAAAAAATCACCAGGCATGCAATAGACCGCACAAATAGGTTATTCCAACAGAATAATAAAGAATGGAACCAGGTTATGCGTAATCCGCATAGACAGGATGTTCCAACAGAATAATAAAGAACGGAACCAGGTCATGCGTAAACCGCACAGACAGGATGTTCCAACAGAATAATAAAGAACGGAACCAAGTCATGTGTAAACACACAGACAGGATATTCTAACAGAATAATAAAGAATGAAATAACAACAGAATTTCACCATGTATGCGGTACTTCGCATAGACAGGTTATTCCAACATAATAATAAAGAATGGAATAACAGAAGAATTTCACCAAGTATAGGGTAGTCCGCAGATACAAAGTTATTCCAATGTAATAATAAAGAATGGAATAACAGAAGTTCTCTTCATGAAGACGAAAGAAATAATACCACTTACGGGTACAACAAATAATATCCCTTACCTTAGAAGAAACTGGATATAGGAAAAGAGAGGTAGCAGACTTCTCTTATTCTTTCCCTCTATAATTTTCTCTCTCTAGAGTTTCAGTCAATTCGTAAGAAATAATGAAGGAATGAGCTTCTATTTATAGAAGAATTGAAAGGCACTGTGTAAGGATTTTTTTTCTTACGGACGAAATAATTCATGAACTCATGGGCATCACACGCAACCTTTAGTTGATTAAATAGTTATGAAATTATCTAATACAAACAAAAAACTAAAATAATATATATATATATATATATATATATTATAAATATAGACACATGCTTGTTTGAATTTTGCTCCCACCCGTGAACCAACTTTTGAAAACCTCCAAACAATTCAATTTTCAACACCAGGCCCCATGTGTTCCCTCCCACCAACATCTCATAATCACATGTGGGTCCCACTATATATATATTGAATAACTTCCTACCGATTATTTGAAAAATGGGTAAATGGGGGTCCATAAAATAAGCAAAACTTCATAAAAATCACCTTAATAATTTTAACAACATTTATCACCTTTATTATAATTCACAATATTAATCGACCAGGTCGCTCCTGGGAAAGAGGGGGCTTTCAATAAGGATTTCTCCCTATCGGTAGCAGCAATTAGGTGACCAAACATCTCCTCGATGAACTTCTAGACATCGTTAATATTGTAAATAATAATATTAATAACTTTGTTATCTCAATTATTGATTTAATAATATATAAAATATCAACAATAATTGAATCAAATAACGTGAGATACTATGCAACAATTACTATAACAATAATTGAACAAAATGAGTGACTTCTCACGTAAGCATTAATAATCAATACCGTATTGCTATACGCAACCAATGCCAGACATCAGATTCTTTATTACTTTAATAAGGGTGTTTCAACGAGCTTAACGTAAAACTTCCGCCGTTATTTTTATAAAAATATTTTATCGCTTTCAAATCGACAATAATTCCCTTGTGGGGTCCACTAATGATTTTGTCGTCAGTATTTAATATTCCCCGACCAATCGAATATTATATAACAACTTGCATACTTTGCAAAATTTATAAATATTACCCACAACTATAACATTATATCAAATCTACACTATAATTTTGAAAAAAATATTTCGAGAAATTTAAATCTTTATTCATAAAATTTGTGGTCTCACATAACATCAACACATTTAAGAAATCAAGGCCGGTCAAAGTGGTCCCTAGAAACTGTTCTTGAATATTTCTGGAAAATCCAGAAATGTTCATAGGCAAATGGTCAACCCACTTTTGACCTTTCATAACTTGGATCCCATTAAGCATCTAGGTTGTCTAAAGGCTTTAATATGTAGTATATATGTCAGAATACAACATCCAATTAACAACATAACCAATATATCCAATAACAGAAAGATCAAAGGCGTGAAAAACATTGTCAGAGGCTTTCTGGGTTTCTAGGCTACCCAGAAACTTAGTTGGTCATGGCCGGTCAACGGTGTTTGACCATTAATAACGTGAAATCTGTCCATCGTATGACCCTATTTCCAGTTCCAGACTAAAGATCTCACAACATACTACATGTTAAAACATTTAAACAGCAAATTACATAAATAGAATGAGATCTAGAAGGCCTGACATTCGTTGTCAGACATCATAAAAAAAATTACAGATTTTATAAAATGTTAGATCTAAGCCTATAGATGTTATGGATCTAACATCTATCAATCCAAATCATCATTATACACTACTAACAACATATTTTAACACTCAATCATAACATTTAACATAACATCAAAAGTCAGATTTTCAAGTTAGGGTTTATACCTTCTATGATCAAATTCTGATACAAGGCCACTGATTTGGTTATATTTATTGGTGGGGTTGGTTTTTGGCACTGAAAAGCTATAAGAATTCATGGGTTTTGAGTTAAGAGAGATAGGTTGAGTGTTTGTGCAAAAATGACTAAAAAATAACATTCTCTCTCTCCCAATCTATATATACAAGTGTTAGATGCATGAATTGGCTGAGCATAGACTAATGTGCTGGAGATTTAGGTTATGCTAAGTCAAGATTTTAGGTCACCAACTCCAATTTTGGCTAGATACACAAGCAACCTTATTAAAGAATACAAAAGGGCATTTTAGACAATAACCTTACAATTTTAATGGCCCAATTATAATCTTAACAAACCCTTAGGGTTTGACCCTTAGGGTTTAATCCTAAGGTTTAACATATAGAATTTGTAGGATTTCCAATTAGGGTTTGTACAAAAATAAAAATTTTAATTTCTAAAATTTGTAATTAGAGTTTCCTTAATTAGATTAGGTTTCTAATTACATTATACATGAACATTAGGGTATTATTTACTAATTATAATTAACCTTGCTAATTTAGCGATTAGGGTTTATAATTTTGATAATTAGTGTTACCAAATCACAATTAGGGTTTCTAATTACTAAATTAGGGTTCTAGTCATTAGGCTTTTAAATTACTAATTAGGTTTTCCCTAATTAGCAATAAAATCTACCATACATGATATTAATTACATTAACACAATTTCTGACTGATCATAAACTCCGGTTTAAGTTTCACATTAGGGTTTCTCTAATTAATTTTATAATACGCAATCAAAAATCACTACACAGTCATGAACTATTATTTGAATTTCAAAATAGGGTTTAACAAATTTATGCTAGGATTTTGACATTATACACCATAATTGACCAACCATTAACAACACGTACATACAATACATATTTATAGCACTGAAAAATCAAAATATAATTAATATTATATTATTATTCTCATTCTTTGATCAAAATCCAAAATTAGGGTTTGGATTCCATAACTGATTTATCTTACATATTTAACATTATTAATTAAGTTAAAAATAATTAATAAATTCATATAATTAAACAATTATTATAGTAATTCTAAAATCATTTCATATATTATTTAAATAATATATAATTATATTTTCATGGAAAATAATTAATAAAAACATTTCTACTATAAAATTTGTTATTATAAGAATATAATTTATAATTATCAATAATTCTAAAATAAAATTATTTGCAATAATTAATGTAATAAATAAATTTTTATTTATCACATACATATATATACACTTTTCCTAGCACATATTTCCACCTTTATATAAAAAAAAATTATACGCAAAATTTTTGATTTATTTATATAGAAAATATCGGGTTATTACATTCACCCTCCCTTATAAAGATTCTGTCCCCGGAATCACCGTTTTAAAAATCATACATACAAGGGCACATAGCATACAAAATCATTGCAAGTAGATCTCGATCATAATTGATCGAACTGATCTTGAATTATTCAACATAAAGCTTGTCTATCTGATTAAACGGAAATTTGATTTCTAAGAGAACTCAAATTCCTCCTTCAAAATTTGTTTATAAAATAATTTACTATATATAGGAAAATCATGTATAATAAAATAAAAGTTATACGAATAATACCTGGAGTTCCATTACCAGCTGCCACTGTATCCTGGACCGTCATGTTGTAGACTCTCGCGGTTGATTTCGTTGGCTTGCTGTATGAGGTTGGTCCCGTAATCGCCAGAGTCCCGCTGCTCTTATCAGTAGTTACACTCCCTGCATCCATTCTCCTTTTCGGGCAATCTGTCACCTTATGCTCGATTGACCGGCATATAAAACAACCAGTGTTCATCCTTGGATTGGGGTAGTTGGGAGAGATATGTCCCTCCTGCCCACACTTGTAGCATACAAACTTTCCCTTCAAACATTCCCCATAATGGTTCTTTCCACAGTTTCCATAATGCACAACTTGCTTCTTAACACCTTCTTGCTTCACCTGGACATTTCCAAAATAGTTCCCCTTCCTCTTTTCACCTCTATTCCCACTATTAGTTTCCACTTTCACAGTTCCTACGACCTTGCCTTTGTTCTTTTTCTCCTTGTTGTAGAGGCTCATGGCCTCACTCCCTTCCTCGGCTATGATAGCCTTTTCCATGAGTGCTGCAAATTTAGGGATCTGCAATACCGCCACCTTATTGTAGAGACAAGGTTTTAATCCCAGCTCAAACCTTATTGCTTTTCTAGCCTCCGTATCAACTTGATGCGGAGCAAACCTAGCCAACTCATTAAATTTTACGACGTATTCTGACACCATCATATTCTCCTGCTTCAACTCTAAAAATATCACCTCCATCCTAGCCTGCATACTAGATGAAAAATAGTTTTCAAAAAACAAAGTCTTAAACCTAGCCCATGTAACTACTCCTTCTCCTGCCCTCGCCTGATTTGCTTCCCACCAAAAGTTAGCCTTCCCTTTCATCATGTAGGTGGCAAAAGCGGTTTTTTGCCCCTCATCTACCCTAGCTATCATAAACGCCTTTTTAATTTCTTTAACCCAAGTTTGGGCTTCAACAGGGTCACTTGTCCCTTTGAATTCGGGTGGTCCTACAGCCTTGAAATCTTTAAAGTTTGCCAAATGATTATCCGGCTAGTTCCTTGCGGCTGGCATTCCTTTTTGCATAGCCTGTGCTACCATGTTTGCAAAGTTTGGCATCGGGTCTGCTTGTTGTTGTCCCTCAGCGTTGTTGACATATTTTTCTGCCCTTTGATTTCGAGTTTGTTTTCTTGGCGGCATTATCTGATTAAATAAAACATAATTTATTCTTTATTAACTTACATTCTAAACCTTATCGTATAAGTTTAATATATTAAACTTGTTTCATTACTCAAACATAGATTCATATTCATTTAGCGAATACTTTACATATCACAACACATACTGCTTTAAACATCAGCTATCCCTTTGTGACTACAAAAGTCGGGATTCGCTACTACAACTTATACAAAAGTTTTAGAATATTACATTACACAATCATACTATTCATATATATTACATTAAACAGACCTACACAACAGAACCTATACTACCTATTTACTATGCCTTTTTTTTGGACAACCTTTCGCCTGATGACCTTCCAATCCACAAATAAAACATGCACCTGGTTTATAGTTGGGACATTAAAGAGTGGTATGTCCCTCATAACCACAAATGTAACATTTCCTTTTCCATTTCTTCTTATCGAATTTTCCTAAGTCGTGGTCTTCTATCTTTCTTTTCCCCTTATTGCTCGGAGCTGCACACGATTTGTTGCTTGTGGCTCCCATCTGATCAATTTGGATTTTAAGCTTATCTTGTTCTTCCATTGTTTCGATTAAAGCTTTTCGCAATTAACTATTTAACAGCTTTTCTATTTCCCACAGCCTTTCTAGAGAAGAAACCTTGTTCCTCAGATTCTGCATTTCCATTGATTCTTGATCAGCTTCAACTTTAGTGTCCGAATCACTATCTGTCAGTTCCACCATTTGCGGATCTGATACTATGTTTTCCACAATAACTACCTCCTCCGAGTTGTTTTCATTCTGAGCCTCTATTTTAGCTATTTGCTTCGATATTAGCTCGGGTGTATGGATTTGATCCTTCTCCATGCTATAAGCATATAACAAGCCTTTTCCACCAGACATCTACACATATAAATTATCCTGATTAGCATATATTATATACACACAAAGAAATAATAGTTTTATATAAGTTATCTTTTATTTTGTTTGATTTATGAATTTATTCAATTCATCTCCTTTTAAACTCTATATGAGTTATTTATATTTTCAATGTTTCCCTCTGTTCTAAGGTTATAGCCTAAGGTCTATCCCACCTAAGGTTTCTAACCTAAAGCTCCGATACCAACCTGTGACTTTCATGGTGCTTCTAACCATAGCACCTCACAAGGGTACCTATCAGCTTGCCACCGATTGAATCGGCGTCTCCTATGGAGAGTCTGGCTTTAGTGCATTCTAGACAAGCAAGTCACCAGCGAGAGGCTCGGGGCTCTTAGCAAATTCATACTTATAGTTCTCGATACCACTCTTTGATTTCCCAAATTCAGGTACTTGAAACCAGAACTCGGTGCTTCACGATACCATTTCTATAAGCGGAATAATACTAATAATAATAACAATAATATAAATAAAAAACTTAATTTACATATCAGAGTCTATTCCCAAGTACGCATCCTCTAAACATTCATTACAATACATGATAGATAATATATATCATTTTCATCTTAATAAAACCAAACTATTACATAATATATAGCATAACACTCATTCAGCAATTTTCCCTTTTCCTTTGTTCTTGGCAGAGCCTTCTGGTTGTTCACACTTAGCTGAAAACATTTAAATTAAGCAAGGATGAGCATTTGAGTGCCCAGCAAGTAATAAAAATTATAAATATTAGCTAAAAGGATTAAATATTTTCTTTGTACTACTCTTCTACAACGAATCAATAGTTGTGAAGTAATCTTGAGCAATAATAATATTAATTTAATTCTATACCAAATATTTTGAAACTACGTACTGACTATAACTGGGGATTAGTCGACAAACTATGAACATTTTTTTCTATTTTTGAAAAGGATAAATGAAATTCTTCTCATAAATCATCATAACTTACGGACACGAGGGTGATCGAATTTCGTTATGCCTCAGATTGATCAATACTACATGCAAGAATGATATTATCATTCACTGTATCCGCCTTTTGGACAAAAGTTTTTTCCATGTACGGGATGTTCATACTTAGTCGGGATTCCAAACCAAAAAAATTCGGTTGGATAATTGTAAGGTTTTATCTTATTTAACAATGATTTATAATTGAACATATATCTATACTGATAATTAATAAATGTGTGATTAAATACAATGATTATCCAAGTGAGGACACCTGTATAACCATATATAGAAATTAACGAACATAATATATAACTGAATTACAATATAATACCATGTTGATAATCAATGATCGGATATAATATGTATATAACAATAGGGTTAATAATCTAGCATAATAATAATATAATTCTGAAACTTTCTTACTTATATCCATTGCATAAAGAAAATACAAAGGTAGGATACTTGCCTGGTCTGCTGCTTACAATATGCAACTTAGTTTTATCTTTTATATCACGACCTATCATTACTAAGATCATTTATTCGATTAGAACAATATACTATAACACATAGTACTGCATTTTGCAGTTAGCACAAAACCTAAGCACATTTTCACATATGTTTAACAGTCATTGAATCACAAACAAACACTTATCAAGTCAAATTATCTAAGTCCATATCAATTTCTGAAATATGTCGGTGTATCGAAGGTTTTATCGGGTAATTATCAAGTCTAAGACTCTATCCTATAGTTCAATAACTGAAAATATTAGTCATATTATTTTTAATTGAGTTATAATAATTTTTAAATAATTATTATAATTTATCATGATTTTTCAAAAACCGGAATCATTATTAAATGATTTAAATATTAAATAATTCTATTATCATTAATATTTAATTAATATTAAACTATTAATAAAACCATTGCCAAAATATTAAAGTTATTTATAATAACTTAAAATATTTTTAATTCATTTATATCCTTTTAAATGATTTTTAAATTAATAAAATCATTTTAAAACTATTTATTTAATATAATTCTTAAATAAATTTAATATCATCGATATTAAATTATTAATGAAATTATCTTTCAAATATTTAAAGTTATATTTTATAACTTCAAATATTTGTAAATACTTTATTATTATTTAAAATTATTTTAATATAATAAAATCATTTTAATTAATTTATTTAATGCATTTATTAAATAAATTAATTATCATTAATATTAATTTATTAATAAAATTTATCACAAAATATTAAAAAGTCATTAAAATAACTTAAAATATTTTCTTATATTATAATATAATTTTAAATAATTTTTCAAGTATCAAAATTATTTTTAAATAATTTATTTAATATAATAATTAAATAAATTAAATACCTTAAATATTTTAAAAATATTAAATATTTATATTAAAAATTATTAAAATCTAATTTTCAGACTTTAAAATAATTTTTAGTAATTAATTTTGTATTTTAATAATTAAAACTAATTTTCTCTAATTATTAAATAAAATAATTAATTTTAAAAATAAAGTGTCATTAAAGATCTTTTATAGCTTGACGAATCGTATATAGGTGTTCTTCATGTTCTTCACCCAAACCCAGAAATACATGTCAGTCACAAAGGGTACCAGTTTGACCATCAATAATTCGTAACTCATGATGTTTCTGGAAAATCCAAACATCAGATCTTGTAATGCTAGTGCAATACTACATGATCTAATAAGAAACATGGCCAAACAGCATAAAACAAATGAGATCTGGGGCCTCAAAAACATTGTCAGGCTTGTTCTTCATTTTCTGGGTTACCCAGAAATGAAGAACAACCAAGGTACCTATTTTGCAAGCTTTGAATCTAGCGTTCTGGGCTTGGTCTGTGTAATATGAAGATTCAATCATGTAGAATACATGTCAAAGAGCAATTACATAACATAATATAGATCTAACATCAACACATTTAAGAAATCAAGGCCGGTCAAAGTGGTCCCTAGAAACTGTTCTTGAAATTTTTTGGAAAACCCAGAAATATTCATAGGCAGATGGTCAACCCACTTTTGACCTTGCATAACTTGGATCCCATTAAGCATCTAGGTTTTCTAATGGCTTTAATATGTAGTATATATGTCAGATTACAACATCCAATTAACAACATAACCAAAATATCCAACAACAGAAAGATCAAAGGCGTGAAAAACATTGTCAGCGACTTTCTGGGTTTCTGGGCTACCCAGAAACTTAGTTGGTCATGGCCGGTCAACGGTGTTTGACCATTAATAACATGAAATATGTGCATCGTATGACCCTATTTCCAGTTCCAGACTAAAGATCTCACAACATACTACATGTTAAAACATTTAAACAGCTGATTACATAAATAGAATGAGATCTAGAAAGCCAGACATTCGTTGTCAGACATCATAAATTTTTTTTCCAGATTTTGTAAAATGTTAGATCTGAGCCTATAGATGTTATGGATCTAACATCTATCAATCCAGATCATCATTATACACTACTAACAACATATTTTAATACTCAATCATAACATTTAACATGACATCAAATGTGAGATCCCGAATTTTATGAAATAAAAGTATTCAATTTTTCTATTTTGGTAAATAGTTAAATTGATAAAAGTTTAAAGTTAAGGGTGATATGTGAAAATTTTTCAAAGTAAGCAAGTTGTCATAAAATAATCGGTAGTAAAAGTACAGTAATACGCGTGATTGCATAGTAGCACACGGTATTGATTATTGATGCTTATGTGAGAAGTCACTCAGTTATACTCAATTATTGCTACAATAATTGTTGCATCATATCTCTCATATTATTGATTCAATTATTATCACAGTATCATCTGTATAATATTTTATATATTATTAAATCAATAATTGAGATGACAAAGTTATTTATATTATTAAATTGTAATATTTACAATGTCTAGAAGTTCTGTCAAGGAGAGGTTTGGTCATCTAATTGCGCGCCAATAAGGAGAAATCTTTATCGGAAAGCCCCTCTCGATGCATAAATAATACCCATATTAACGTCAATCCACAATTAAGATAGAAATCCGTTAAACACCTTAATCAACTAACCCACTATATCTCTATGTGAATTACAATTGAAGAAGGTTTAAGAATAAGTTCTCTATCCGATTACATGCGGTGTCAAACATATCTCTACCTTAACACTCATCAAGTTTAAGCTATTAACAAAATCCTGAACACATGCTATCACGATCAGATTTAAATCTATACTTCATCTCTCGAGTTCATATAGATTATCACGGTAATTGATGGCCAATCAATTAAACAATTAAGTCCAAATCACAATAGACAATCCTCACAATAGAACATAATAATTGATAACAAAACATATTAAATAAACTACACAATAAGATCCATTGTAATCTCAAACAAAGAATTAGTTCATTGAATTAAAACTAAGAATCCACACTTGAATAAACAATAAAAGACAAAGATAGAAGAAGATAAGAAGATAGAATCTATTGTCTGTAGATTTGACGATCCCTCCTTGCTCCTACTTTGAATCTTCAATGGTCTCTAAGTTGCTTTAATCTCCAAATCTCATAATAACTAGGGTTTTTTCCAATATACTCTAATCTAATCTAATGGAATTCTTCTAAAAACTTCCTCTAATCCATGCAAATCTCCTCCTTTTATAAGCCTCTTTATATGTCTTTAAGTAATCTTGGGAGTCCTTTAATCAAACAACTCGAATAAATCCTTATCGGACTCAAATTCGGACAAAATCTCCTCTTTCCGCGCATACCCAAGCCCCGGCTTGCTATTTACTTGCTAGTGGCCTGTTATTGATTCTTGACCCCAAGCCCCGACTTTCTATCAAAGCACAAAAGGGCAAGCCCCGGCTTACTAGTAAGCTGTCAATTATTTTTCTGCTGCAGCGTCCTCTGGTAAAATGGTCATAACTTTTGATCTGAGAAGAGTTACAGGGCCTGCAACCTATCAAATCGAAGGTATCGACGAGTTCTACAATATTCATTCTTTGAGGTTTGAGAAATAACGAAAGGATTAAGGTCGAAATTGGACTGGAAGTGACTGATATGCAAATGACCACCCAAAATAGCGAAATTCAACGTCCGTTAGTACAAATGTCATAACTCTTGCATCCAAACTCCGATTGGAATGATTCAAGATGTTCTGGAAAACTAAAAAGAAGCTCTACAATATAGTCCAAGTTCCAAGATAAGAACATGAAATGAACATGAAAGCCCAAACGATGTCCGGATTGCTTTTCTTTGCATTTTCCTACCAATTCTTTGCGATATCCTTGCTTTTACTTACCAATAGTCGCTCACACCGCTCCCAAACATATAACCTACAAAATGAACACAAAATGCATGAAAAATAACTAAGACACATGAATATAATCAACTAATTTAAGTAAAAGATACCGGATAAGTATATATAAAATCCACTTATCAAATACCCCTAAACTTAAACCGTTGCTTGTCCCCAAGCAACATAACATAATGCAATGCAATGCAATGAATGCAAATAATCTATATGCCTACGAATCCAGCAGTATTGATAAAATCAAATCTATTCACTCGGCCTTAGAGCAATCAAGCAAACACGACAATACTTCATATCAAAACCAATCAACAATTTCCTAGTCAATCATCAAGTCTTAAACTGTTATTACTGGTATAGTGTGTGTGTGCTCCATAACAATGTTAACTGATATAAAATCAAATTTAACACATAACAAGTCTCTTTGAAGGCATCATACAGTGTAAACTCAAGAAATCCAAAAATAAGCTAGATCCAACTAAAATCAAACAATTACCAATATCGAGGGTCAACATGGGATACTTATGCTTTATTTTTCATCTACGGGGGCTTTTTGCTCTTATTTCCCGTTTTATTCTTTTTTTTTCTTTTGGTTTATATACACATAGCTATACAATGTCTTATTCCCTTAGGCTTTTCAATGCTACCTTAACGAGCTTTCACCAACGACTCCTGCACCATTAAGACCTTAGGCGCTAGGTGTAAAGACAATCCCCTCAAGCTTACTTTACTCAAGTAACAAAGGCCACAAAACTAGACAAGCACGCCATGGTGTTTATTCATACTTTTTTTTTCTTTTTTTCTATTTTTTCAATAGCTTATATATCTCACATATTCCCCCAAACTTAGGTTCTTGTTTAACTTTAGCCATCACTACTTGTTCTTGTCATTCTTTCATTTAAACTAGCATTATCCTTTAGAGTCCCATTATGTATCAATTTAAACTCAATCAATCAACAAGTTATTTTTATTGTGCTATCCTTGATTATACCAGTTTTAAATAGGAAAAGACTCAATTCCCAACAAGAAATCACATCAAAGCTCTAATAGTCAGTACTATACTTGCCTACTCAATTCCATTCTCCTCATTGGCCAAAATAAACTTAAACTATCAAACAGCTGGACTCATGCAAGATGAACATAGTAACTAACTATTATTTTTTATTTTTTTTTCACAATAAACTGAATATAATGTTATTCAAACTATACTACTATGCAACTACTTATGCAGTTATACTACATGAATGCAAACATAATGTACCTATACTAAATTAACAACATATGCAAAATAACATAACATAAACATGAAACTAAACATGCAATAATGAACTAAACTAAATTCCCCTAAACTTAGCAATTACAATGTCCTCATTGTAAGAATATAGCGATAAGTAGAAGAGAACTTCCCTGTAATCAGCTAAGCTTGAAGTGATGGTGGCGATGGCGGCGACGATCATTTTCCTATCCATTGAACCTCCAATACCTGCAATGAAGAGACAACGTGGATTAGATTATAAGAGAGCTTAATAAGCAAAATAATTCCTATCTACTAAATAAACTAGTAAAGCATATAAATATAAAAATTCTCGGTTTGCCTCCCGATTGAACAACTTGATTTATAGTCTTTCAGCCTAACTATGTCTGGTCAACGCTATCCAATTCCTCTTCCAAAGTTGAGGAACCCTCCATCCATCGGAAATAATGTAGCTTTCGGTAGGTTCCCATTTGTGATAGCCATTGCATTAAAGTCACCTAGCATGCTCTGATTTGGTATGATCTCAATCAAGAACGTCCCACAGCTAGGTGTTTTCTCCATTATGTATGTGATCACTTTGGGGCATGGAAGCTTGTCACACACAATGGGCTCTTCGTCTATCTTCTCTTTTTCTTCCCACCATGGATTGAAAATTGTACTCACTCTTATGTTAACAAGAGCTTCGCCGACGACATGACTACCAAGTGGGCATGATTTTGCAAATCTGACCGACTCTTTGATCTTTGGTGGAGACCAATTTAGATCTTCATGGACCTCTATTTCATTATCCCCAATTGTCTCCACACTTCCTATATCTTGTGGCTCATCCAGTTGCATATTTGGTTCAGGTACTCCATCAATTTCGTCATCAATGTCATAAAGTCAAGTGTTTGGAGGAAGGTTGCTTACGTCTTTGGTTATTTGCTCTATCTGATCCGCAAGATTTTAACTTTCCCGCGCTTGATTACTCATCTTCTCCTCATATACTATGAACTTGGACAATAATTCCCCCAGCCTTGAATTTTTGTTTCATCTTCTTAGCCATGTATTGAGGACCATTGGTTGAGGTTGTGAAACATTGTTCCATCCATTTATTAAAATTTTGGATTGATACTCCTCGACTCTTTATCGCCTCTTCTGCTTCCGCTATACTCCTTAACATGAATTCTTTAAACTCAATCGACTCTTGTCACCTTGGAGGTGGATATGAGAATTCCATCGTGTATGTTGGACTTGGAGCATATAATTGATCTTGATGAGTATGGCTCCATGAAAAATCTGGGTGATACCCCCAAACTTGATCATAATTATCATATGCATACTGATTGAGGTAGTTACCACCATACTGTACCGGCCCAAGATTGATGGTGCATTGATTACTTTCGGTGATTGCTAAAGACAATAGTCACACATAACTGCCATCCTACGACTCTGTTGGGTTGCGATAACGTCCAACCTCCTCGAAAGTTCTTCAATATGTGCTGACATTGCGGAAAGTGTCGCGAGTCTATCGATCTCCGCTCCCCTTGGCTGAGTCATTCTTGCCATCCTTCGACTCCGTTGGGCTGCGATAACCTCCAACGTCTTCGAAGTTGCCTCACTTTGTATTGGCTCTATAGAAGATGTATTAAGTCCTTCATTCCATGTTTCCCATGGTTGAGTCATGTTCGTGTATGGCCATTGATACGCAAAGTCATCCATGGTACCTGAAAAGAGAGAAATATAGGAAGAGAATTAAAAATAAAAATAAAAATGTTTAAATTAAGACTAATTTTATTGAAGCTAATATTGGTAAAAAAAAATTAAACTAATTCCCCGGCAACAGTGCCAAAAACTTGTTGGGTAAAATCTAATTACGCACAACACGCAAGTATACATGGTCAACAAGTAATAAAGTGATAAGTTGAGTATCATTCCTACAGAGAATTAGTTAATAAAAATCACCAAGTACTAACCTGTAACCAACTCAATCTTATTTAAACGAATGAATTTCAAATTATATAAATTAAACTACTATTAAATTCCACTAATTAAATTAAGACTATGGAGATTTAAGATCACAACTTCACTTATTGCTTCATTTAAGTAACATACTTCTCATCAACTATTCTCTATCCCGAATTGTTAATCAAGAACACTAAAGTAGATAAAACCACCTCTCGATGCATAATACCCATATTAACGTCAATCCATAATTAAGATAGAAATTCATTAAACACCTTAATCAACTAACCCACTATATCTCTATGTGAATTACAATTGAAGAAGGTTTAAGAATAAGTTCTCTATCCTATTACATGCGGTGTCAAGCATATCTCTACCTTAACACTCATCAAGTTTAAGCTATTAACAAAATCCTGAACCACATGCTATCACGATCGATCTAAATCTATACTTCATCTCTCGAGTTCATATAGATTATCACGGTAATTGATGGCCAATCAATTAAACAATTAAGTCCAAATCACAATAGACGATCCTCACAATAGAACTAATAATTGATAACGAAGCATATTAAAATAAACTACACAATAAGATCCATTGTAATCTCAAACAAAGAATTAGTTCATTGAATTAAAACTAAGAATCCACACTTGAATAAACAATAAAAGACAAAGATAGAAGAAGATAAGAAGATAGAATCTATTGTCAGTAGATTTAACGCTCCTTCCTTGCTCCTACTTTGAATCTTCAATGGTCTCCAAGTTGCTTCAATCTCCAAATCTCATAATAACTAGGGTTTTTCCAATATACTCTAATCTAATCTAATGGAATTCTTCCAAAAACTTCTTCTAATCCATGCAAATCTCCTTCTTTTATAAGCCTCTTTATATGTCTTTAAGTCTTCTTGGGAGTCCTTGAATCAAACAACTCGAATCAATCCTTATCGGACTCAAATTCAAACAAAATCTCCTCTTTCCACGCATACCCAAGCCCCGGCTTGCTATTTACCTTGTATTGATTCTTGACCCCAAGCCCCGGCTTGCTATCAAAGCACAAAAGGGCAAGCTCCGGCTTGCTAGTAAGCTGTCAATTATTTTTCTACTGCAGCATCCTCTGGTAAAATAGTCATACCTTTTGATTCGGGAAGAATTACGGGTCCTTCCACCTATCAAATCGAAGGTATCGACGAGCTCTACAACGTTCATTCTTTGAGTTTTGAGAAATAACGAACGGATGAAGGTAGAAATTGGACTGGAAGTGACTGCTATGCAAATGACCACCCAAAATAAATAAAAATTCAACGTCTGTTGGTACAAATGTCATAACTCTTGCATCCGAACTCCGATTGGAATGATTCAAGATGTTCCAGAAAACTAAAAAGAAGCTCTACAATATAGTCCAAGTTCCAAGCCAAGAACATGAAATGAACATGAAAGCCCAAACGATGTCCGGATTGCTTTTCTTTGCATTTTCCTACCAATTCTTTGCGATTTCCTTGCTTTTCACAATAGTCGCCACCATCTTCCCCAAACATATAACCTACAAAATGAACACAAAATGCATGAAAAGTAACTAAGACATATGAATATAGGCAACTAATTTAAGTAAAAGATACCGGATAAATATATATAAAATTCACTTATCACTTATCTCATTGTTTTCTGCGCATTTACGATCCAACAATTTGTATAAATGAAGTTTGTATTTGATTTTTATAGAGTGATATCTAGCGACTCAGAATGGGTCGTGTGGACCTATTTTGGGGACGTCACAAATGGTATCAGAGCTTAGGGATATGGTCGCTAGCGGTGATAAGAGTCTAGAACTAGGAGGGGAGAGACGAGTTATATACTTCGTTAGTGTGTGACTTACCTAAGCTGAAATTGTTTACTTGATAATTTGACAAATTGTGATATGTCAATTAACCTTCGTTTTGAAGATATATTCTAGAATGATATCTGAAATACAGGACATGAGCAATGGGAAAATCATGATACAGATGAAATAACCAGGAAGGTATAATCTAAAAAGAAAGCAAGGTATTCTCATCTCTTCGAACTACCAGGTACATAAATTTCGAGGGCAAAATTTCATAAGGATGGGAGATTGTGAGATCCTGAATTTTATGAAATAAAAGTATTCAATTTTTCTATTTTGGTAAATAGTTAAATTGATAAAAATTTAAAATTAATGGTGATATGTGAAAATTTTTCAAAGTAAGCAAGTTGTCATAAAATAACCGGTAGTAAAAGTACAGTAATGCACGTGGTTGCATAGTAGCACACGGTATTAATTATTGATGCTTATGTAAGAAATCACTCAGTTATACTCAATTATTGCTATAATAATTGTTGCATCATATCTCTCGTATTATTGATTCAATTATTGTCACAGTATCATCTGCATAATATTATATATATTATTAAATCAATAATTGAGACGACAAAGTTATTTATATTATTAAATTGTAATATTTACAATGTCTAGAAGTTCTGTTAAGGAGAGGTTTGGTCATCTAATTGCGCGTTAATAAGGAGAAATCCTTATCGGAAAGCCCCCTCTTTCCTGGGAACGACCTGGTTGTTAAATATTGTGAGTTATAATATTAATGATGAATGTTATTAAAAATTGAATTTGAGTTCGGAGTTGAATTTGGCGACGCGAACGTGATATTTGAGTCTGGAACGATAAAATTAGTAGAAATAGACTATAAACACAAAATTTGTCGGGGTTGACTTTTTAGTTAAAAAAGTCAACAGTACTTTTTTTGGAAAAAGTCAAACTTCAAAATTTCAAAAATTAAATTTTTGAGAAAATTATTTCCATTGTGTTGGGATTGTAAGTGTTAGTAGAAATCGACATTTATTTCGATAATAATTGATGTCTGGAGGTTATATTGACCAATCGGGTAATTAATCGAATAAATGAGCAATTAATTGCTATTAATTCACATGAGTATAACTATTTGTTCACATGTGTGTACTATTGATTCACATTCATGTACTATTAGGGTAGGTGGTGCAAGATTGATAATACTTGCATGACTAAGTTAAAAATGGAGGTATTGATGGAGGTACTATACTGTAATTCGTATTTTCACATGATTATAACTATTGAGTCACATGATTGAACTATTGATTCACATTATTTACTATTAGGGGAGGTGGTGCAAGTTTGATAATACTTGCAGGACTAAATTAAAAATGAAGGAAAAGAGGAAGGTATTATACTGTAATATTTCGAGCCCCAAAACGTGCAATTATCGAAATTATATTTTCCTATAAATAGAAACTCATTACTTCATTATTTTTCACCAATTCACTAAAGCTATAGAGCAATTATTATAGAGAGAAATTATAGAGAGAAAGAAGAAGAGAAGTCTGCTACCTCACTATTCCAGTATCTAGTCTTCTTTTGAGGGTAAGGGGTATTATTTCTTCGTATTCATGAAGAGAGCTTCTGTTATTCCATTCTTTATTAGTATGTTGGAATAACCTGTCTATGCGAAGTACCGCATACATGATGAAATTCTTCTGTTATTCCATTCTTTATTATTCTGTTGGAATAACCTGTCTGTGCGGATTATGCTAGACCTGGTTCCATTCTTTATTATTCTGTTGGAATAACCTGTCTGTGCGGTCTATCGCATGCATAGTGAATTCTTTGTTATTCCATTCTTTATTATTCTGTTGGAATATCATGTCTGTGCGGATTACGCTAGACTTGATTCCATTCTTTATTATTCTGTTGGAATAACCTGTCTGTGCGGTCTATCGCATGCATGGTGAATTCTTCTGTTATTCCATTCTTTATTATTACATTGGAATATCACATGCATGTGAATTACGCATGACCTAGTTCCATTCTTTATTATTCTGTTGGAATAACCTGTCTATGTGGATTATCACATGCATGGTGAATGATCCTTCGTATTCATTCCTTATTAAATTATGGAAATGACCTGTCTACGTGGATTACCGCATGGTTGGTGAAAAATCCATTTGCAGTTTTGTATTTTTTCTGACCCTCAAAAATTCTGAAAAAAATTGAAATGATAATTTGATGAGTTTTCTAGATTGTGTCCAAAAATGGTGATTTTTGGATGTATAGATTAGGAGTTATGAATTTTATGGGAAAAGACTATTTTAAAAGTAAACTCTTATAAATCCTTGTGGTTTACTCCAAAATTGGTGAAATTTTTATTGGGAGTACATATATATAACAGGAGTATACCCTGTAAATTTCGGAATTTTTGGACAAAAGTATAATTTATGATAAATGTCTAAATATTCGGCAATTTTGGCCATATGAAAAATAATAAATGAATTTTAAAAATTCTGAGAAAAATATATGTTCAATATGGGACTATATTTTGTTAAATCCCAGAAAAGAAATATTTTTGGGACTGATTTGGTATTTTTCATGAAAATAAACTAGTTATGAGTAAATGAATTAAATATGTTATGTGAAGTTGAAAAATTGGTAAATAGGATTTTATAGCTTGGAAATCCTATATAAGTTATATGCAGATTTTTGATGAGGGATTTGATCATTGGTGGTGAAATCCTATGAGTATGGCATTTTTGAATGATTAAATGCATTATTTGGTAAAGTGTAAACAATTAAAATAAATTGTTTATAAGTTTAAGAAGTGATTAAAATATTGTTATAATATTAATAATATTAGATTATTAGTTTATTAAGTGATTGATAATATTTGGATAAATTTAAAGTCTTTAATATTTATCCTTGTTTACGTTTGATTAAAACTTATATCATTGTCATCATCCTCATGCTTATATTATGATGAAAGTCATCTTTGGCTTACGTGCAAAGATGGACTGCTAATTATTGGCTTTATAGTTGAATATCTTTGGCTTACGTGCGAAGATGGACTGTTGATTATTGGTTTTACAGTTGTATATCTTTGGCTTACGTGCAAAGATGAACTATTGATTGATGAGTATCTTTGGCTTCTGTGAATAGATGAACTGTTTATTGGTATGATTATGACCAGGGATCATTCGATATAATCATGACCCGTAATGTTATAGATGATGTGGTAAAAGTCCTCATTGGCCCGTAGTGCATTGATGGACAGTTATTGGTATGATTATAACCAGGGATTATTCGGTATAATCATGACCATTGATGATTACATGAATATCCTTGGCCGTAGTGCATGGATGATTCGATGATGTGGATTATTTATTAAGCTGAGTCTTAGCGATAAAATATTGATTATACACTTTTAATTCGTAAAAGTTAGTAGATATCATTCTCTACTTGACTCTTTTAAAATACAGTTGTATGTCTTTGGCATGTAGTGCAAAGAATAAATTGTTAATGAATATCTTTGGTCGTAGTGCAAAGATGAATTTATTAGTATGATTATGAGCAGTAATTGTGATTTGGTATAACCATGATTTTTGATGTTTCAGGTGAAGATAAGTGATGAAAATTATCTTCGTCCTGGGTGCGAAGAGGAATTTAGAATCACAATTATGATTATGAGTTATTCATATGATTGTGGACAGGAATTGTTATTCATGTTATAGGGATAAAACATTATTGGTGGACTTTTAACATGGAGAAGATAATAGACCTGATAGTCTATTTGACTCTTCTAATGGATTACTCGTTCCACTGCAACTCTGGTTGAAAAGTTTTATCATCTACCATATGTTCTAAATCTCTAATTTATTATCTCCTTTCTTATTATAGGTTGAGTGTTTGTGCAAAAATGACTAAAAAATAACATTCTTTCTCTCCAAATCTATATATACAAGTGTTAGATGCATGAATTGGCTGAGGATAGACTAATGTGCTAGAGATTTAGGTTATGCTAAGTCAAGATTTTAGGTCACCAACTCCAATTTTGGCTAGATACACAAGCAAGCTTATTAAAGAATACAAAAGGGCATTTTGGACAATAACCTTACATTTTTAATGGCCAAATTGTAATGTTG
Organism: Panax ginseng; assembly: GCA_020205605.1. Classification (NCBI taxonomy): domain Eukaryota; kingdom Viridiplantae; phylum Streptophyta; class Magnoliopsida; order Apiales; family Araliaceae; genus Panax; species Panax ginseng. The sequence goes on along the minus strand of CM035139.1, from coordinate 81,601,701 downwards.
ACAAACCCTTAGGGTTTGACCCTAAGGTTTAACATATAGAATTTGTAGGATTTCCAATTAGGGTTTGTATAAAAATAAAAATTTTAGTTTCTAAAATTTGTAATTAGAGTTTCCTTAATTAGATTAGGTTTCTAATTACATTATACATGAACATTAGGGTATTATTTACTAATTATAACTAACCTTGCTAATTTAGCAATTAGGGTTTACAATTTTGATAATTAGGGTTACCAAATCACAATTAGGGTTTCTAATTACTAAATTAGGGTTCTAGTCATTAGGGTTTTAAATTACTAATTAGGTTTTCCCTAATTAGCAATAAAATCTACCATACATGATATTAATCACATTAACACAATTTTTGACTGATCATAAACTCCGGTTTAAGTTTTACATTAGGGTTTCTCTAATTAATTTTATAATACGCAATCAAAAATCAATACACAGTCATGGACTGTTATTTGAATTTCAAAATAGGGTTTAACAAATTTATGCTAGGATTTTGACATTATACACCATAATTGACCAACCATTAACAACACGTACATACAATACATATTTATAGCACTAAAAAATTAAAATATAATTAATATTATATTATTATTCTCATTCCTTGATCAAAATCCAAAATTAGGGTTTAGATTCCATATCTGATATATCTTACATATTTAACATTATTAATTAAGTTAAAATAATTAATAAATTAATATAATTAAACAATTATTATAATAATTCTAAAAAATCATTTCATATATTATTTAAATAATATATAATTATATTTTATGGAAAATAATTAATAAAAACATTTCTACTATAAAATTTGTTATTATAAGAATATAATTTATAATAATCAATAATTCTAAAATAAAATTATTTGCAATAATTAATGTAATAAATAAATTTTTATTTATCACATACATATATATACACTTTTCCTAGCACATATTTCCACCTTTATAAATAAATAAAAATAAAAATTTATACACAAATTTTTTGATTTATTTATATAGAAAATATCGGGTTAGTACAGGTTCCTTCCTTTGATCAACGTTAGCCACCTAAGTGTTTGGCCTCTAGAAGTGATCCACCAAGGAAATTTTTTTTTTTAAGAAGATGGGTATTTGGAAAAACCCTAGTTTTTCTATCTCTCGTAGAAAAAGAAACTCTTCCAATTATTGGAATTACGTATTCACGTGTTTTGTGAAAGTGTTAACCACCCTCACCCATAATAAGACTCCTCTTATTTATAGATGTGGGCAACCCACCTTAACAATTAAAAAATTGGGTTTTATTTTAATTAATTAAATTCCTTTAATTAATTAGGCTCCCAATCTTATTAGGAATAATTAATTAAACTCTTTTAATTAATTAGTCTCTTAATCTTATTATGATATTTGAGAGTACTTTTATTAATTAATTCCCAAACTCATTTAGAAATTAAATAATAATAATAGTAATAATAATAATAAGACTCCTCTTATTAATTTATATTTAATATTTCCACAATATTAAATAATAAATATTAAGCTATTTAATTTATTCTAATACCATAGATTAAATTAAATATACTTAACTTTATTATTACGATTATACCATTTGCTTCTTAAATAATTATTCTTCCTTTTATGGTGTGATCATTTAGGTTCTTCATATTAAACCGGTTGTGAATAAATCAATTAGAATAATTCTAATCTTATTTAAATAAATTAATTAGACTATTAATTTATTTAAATAAATAATATTTATTCTACAATAGGGATAAGCCTCCCTAGAGATTAACGACTTTTCAGATAATATAGATTTCAATATTAATCATAAAAGAACCTTTGAGTAAATAGTTACCGTACAATTCAATCCTTCCACCATACAATGTACCAATTAAATATAAGACATGGAATTATTGTCAAGTCTTATTTTATTTTATTATATGTATTTTGACTCTTAAATGCACAACTCCAAATAATGCAAATTAGAAACTCCTTTCTAATTTCATTTTGCCTTGGCCAAGGACTACTGGGTTGTCATTTATCGAATCACATATGACATTTCATTTCTATTACTAGAAGTGGTAGATTCTATATTGATCATACATTATCTCCATGTACAACTTATTATACCCAAGCATACCCTTTGATATATGTAACGACCCCAAAATTCATACACTATAATTCTAAACTCTGGTCATTAATAACACAACGAACTTCTGATTTTTACATCAATATTCGATGTTAAACTTTATAAAATGCGAAATACTTTAAACTTTTCTATCTTCTTAATTCAATTCCATGACTTAAAACCTTTATCATCTACATGTCTTTGAATCAATCTTATTTTATGATTCACTTTATCACTGTTATTATATAAAATTTTATATTTTTAATCCAATAACCTTTACATATCAGATAACTCTAACTTTAGCTTTACAACTCAACATAAAACCATACATCATAAAACATTTAATACACCTTATGAATCTTAAACATGGTATAAAGAAATAACAACTTTAGCTAAAATATTAATCTTCGTGTATTATTTTTGATCCACGTCATTCAAGTAGCACATAGTGTTACCTTCAATCCTTAACCTGCAAAAATGGTTATTTGCAAGGTTGAGCTCGACAGCCTAGCAAAATCTAACAGTTTTCATGCATCACGTAGCACATAATAGCATGCTCAACATATATCTCATAAACATTAGACTAACATAACATACATGTTACAGTTCATATAGTCAAGAATAAAGATTGAGTTCCTTACTCAATCAACATGTTTTATTCAATCAACGCAGTCATAAGTTGACTTTAATATTTCATATATTCAACATATATATAACAGATCATGCTCTTTGTAATAAAGATTTAAAACAGATAATCACCAATTCACATAGCAAATAGGAACTGAAAGACTTGCCTTGATTGTTGTTTACCAATAACAGTTTAACAGCTTACAGATATATGCACTTCACGTGCCCTACACAATTATATAATCATTCACATTAACTATTAGTCACATAGCAACGCATTGTAATGTAAACTTTAATTTACGTCTCATAACCCTTCCTATCATAAATACAGAATGTTCAATTTGATTGTGTTAACTTTCGACTTATAGCTCACTATGTTTCATATTCGAAGTTCATTCAAGTGTTTAAGTCTTGCTAGGACTACTTATTGATTTTATATTAACACTATTCAATATCTTATAATATTCATTTCTTTTGATTTAAAATACTTTTTACGTTCATTATCACTTATCATGGTGTTTCGACGTTTATTCGTCACATGCCTAATTTGTCTCTCTTGTGTGTGCTTAGTATGCGTATACAACTTATCTAATATATCATTTATTAATTTTAAGCATTATTATACTTCCTAATATTCATGTTCTATAACTTAGAACAACATCTCTTATCATCAAGAGCATTACACTTGCATAGGTGCATACTGCGCCCTCAGATTGCCTCTCGATAAAACAAAGAGTCCTCCAAATGACCATTTTATCCTTCCTAAAGACCTCAAATTAAAAGACTTAAAGAATACAAGTTGTAGGTCTATTCGTCTTCGTTCCGGATCATCTTGAATCATCTCAATCGGATTTCGTATGAAAAGGTTATGATTATTTTACAAAAATAGGTCAAAGCAGTCACACCTTGCACACTAGGGCTATGGCAGGTCATCAATTCCTTCATAAAATACAGTACGTCCATGCGCGACTTGGAAATACCAAATTAAGCAGCCATCATGCGCTGGTGTTCGGCTTTGCAGTAAAAAAGTTTTGGACATATCTTTTTCATTTTAAGTTCGAATTAGTCGATTTTCGATTTGTTGGACTCATTAAACTCTTAGTTACTCATCTAGAGAATAATTTTAACACTTCAAACATATTAACAAATCATTTTAAGGGTTCCAATTCAATGTTCATGCTATATTTTCATATTTTAAACGCATTTAGCGAATTCATTCGCTATGAACTCGTTTCTCAACCAAATTGGTCCGTTTAACTTTTGTTGATTTCGTTTCTTCACATACTAACATAATCCAACATCAATTTACAGATTATAACACATATTAGACATAAAATTTTGTACTTTTTAAAGCCATTTTTCATAAACATACACTGTTATTAACTTTTCTCCCTACAAACCCAAATTTCATTAATTTGACACTCAAACAACACTTACATGTGATTATTAACAGAGTATAAACCCTTCATACATATATATGTATCAATTCAACATAATTATCAATAGAAATTTCAAAAACAAGGGTTAACATTAGAGTAGGTTATACCTTGTTACTTTGTTTGTTGGGAAGAGAATTATTTTTCCTCGATACTCCACTTCCTAGCAAAATCCATGAGAGAATTTCTCAAAACTCTCTCTCCCTTTCTCTGCTCTCTCTATATTCTTAGGCAAAGAAAGAAAATGCGTAGGAATAAACTGATAACCCCTCTTTCTCACGCACTTCAGTTACAAAACCCAATAAGCGTCAGTTAAAAATAAGCCAAAAGCCACAAGGCCTTTTTTGGCTACACCCAATTATCCCCCCAAACTGAATTATTTTAATAATATTATATTATATAGTTCATATGTCACACCTTTAGTTAATTTAAATAACTTATAATAATAATAATTATAATCTTATTATAATTATACTTATAATTAATAAATAATTACATATATCTAATTTAATTAATAAATAAGACTTAAACATTACTTTTTTTAATATACCTATTTTCTTTCATATTAAACAACTCATTTAATTTAATTAATTCATTAAATTAAATCTTCAAAGAATAAAATTTACCTTTGCTTTAATTTAATTATCATACACACGCATTAAATTATTATACCACAATTTCATAAATTATTTATTTTTCTCAATAAATAAATTATTTAAAATATTTATTTAATTCAATAAATATTTAAAATAATTACCAAATTTATTTAATTTCTTTAATAGTTAACTTAACTATTAAAACTCACTTTCAAATATATGAATATATATATATATATATATATATATATATATATATCTTCACACCATCATCACATATTTCAAAATATATAAAGACGATATATACATACTCAAACTCAAAACATCTCATAATAAGAATTTTAATTATTAAATTTCTATTTTAATAACTTATAAAAATTCGGGTTGTCACATCCTTCCCTCTTTATAAGGATTCCGTCCTCGGAATCACCGATACCCTACCTTACTAAGGTTTTCACAAAATCTCTTTCACAATTATCGTTGAATAACTTCAACACGTTAACTTAGCAAAAGGTTATATATATATATATATATATATATATATATATATATATATATATATACTTCATTCATTTATTTTACAACTTTTAGGTTTTATTACTTAACCTTCAATTAAACACAGTCATATATCAAATATTATATATTCTTTAACTCATTCATTTCTTTTTCTAAGGATCGTTCTCATAAACACTAGGGATATTACATTCACACTTTCTTCTAAGAATTTCGTCCTCAAAATTTTATTTATTAATCTTCATTCATTCAATCTATCAAAATAGATTTTTATGTTAATATTTTATTCATTCATTGGGTTCTATAACCACTTCTTTCCACAAAGATCTTTTTACGATTATTAAACTTCTCTATTAAAAGTTTTACATTATTCTCTTATAACTCATCTCCTTCTCATTTCAAAATTTCTTTTCTCACTTATTCAATATATTCATCATTCAATGTCGCATTCTACGACTTACTTCTTTCTAAAGAATATCATCCTTACCACATTCGCCTTTTAGAATAGAAAGAATCTTCCATAATTGCTCAATAATTGGGAAGCAATATGAACAACAGGAATTTAAAAGATTTCAAATCATGCTGAGGGTTATAAGACCTTGAACTACGTCCACGATTATAAGTACTCTTTCAACTTAAACCTTAACAATCATTAGACTATAAGGACTCTCGTACTTAGGGTGTTAAGCCCTTCGTACGATGTATTGTGCACAAATATTTAAATGATATGCGTATGTCCATAGTTATAAGTAATCTTTCAACTTCAACTTTAACAGTCATAAGACTATAGGGACCCCTCGTACTTAAGGTGATCAACCCTTCGTATAATGTATTGTGCACAAACATCTAAATGCCTCTGCGTATTCCCTTATAAAAGGGTTGTTCATCTCAGCTTTCAACATCCGAATCCGCACCAAAATAATTTGGTTTGGCATAACTTTTCAAGAAAAGCATGAATTTCATGAACATCTTATAATATTCGTCTAGCTGAATCAAATAGCATAGACTTCTACAATAATTAAGACATCAATCAAAATATACATATACATACATATATATATATATATATATATATTCTCATATCTTAAAGAAATCTCAAAAATATTTTTATGACATCATGATACCACACTGTATTTACAGTCCGTTGAGGATTCCGTCATTTGGTGATTTTATCATACTACATCATACCATAGTGGGCTGACGATCCTTATATCACCTCCAACACTAAGTAATACTGCATTGATGACTCCATCATTTTTTTTATCATATCTGCACCAGGTTCCATGATGTATTGATGATATAAAAAAAATGCATTTTGATATATTTCAAATCATTTTTATCTAGCCAAAGCAATTAGCATAGACATACGAATAATAGCACTGTTTTTAAAAATTCCTTGGTTCACTAGTGTGACCCAACATTTTTTTTTTCTTCTAAAAATCAAAAGTATAACCATCGGCACGAAGTCAATAAATTTTGAAAGTCTAGCATAGCTAGTAGATTTAGAATATCCAGGCATCCATCAACTTCAATCATTACTCCAATACTTCATTACTTAACCATTCTATTAGTCTTCAACTTCATCAATGCTCTCTATACTATAACCGTTTTCTACCCAATATAGTTCATCAAACTTACCGCACATTGGAAGTTCAGGAACTTGCCACAATAATATGAGTTTAAGAACTTGTCCTAATCAGACCATAGGCATCCATTCGCTGAGGGGTTCAAAACATACCATATTATTATGAGTCACGAACTTACCATATGCATTAGTTTTAAGAACCGCACCTAATCCTAATAATATTTGACTACTCTTAATAGTTTCTAACTATCAAATATACACATGAGAAAAGCATCACCTTTTCGCCACATATACATTGATAGCGTGACACCAACATTCCAATGATTATCAATATGATAAACTGAGTGCAAGCACAAAACCCTCACCTATACAAAGGTTTGTACAATTCAGCCATCACATGAGTCCTCAATTGAAGTCCCACCTAACTCTATCTTACTCTTAACTTGCTCTTTGCTCGATACGAATTCCTCGTATCACATCATCTATAACTCCTTGTGAGTTATCTCATACTATTTCATAGTACATCATCTTCATAGCATCAAGCTATAATTATTCAAACATTACAGACCATCTTTCTTTTATAACTTAAACAGATCACGTTGTGATCTTATTCTATAATCATCTCCCTTAAAATTCTTTTATTAACTCGTGAACGTTTTGTTTTACGATCCTCTTTCTTTCCCTTTTTCATCAGTTACGACATTATTCGTTATCTTGGCTATTACCATTTCTTATCTTTATATATCTTCAAGATTCTTCTTTGAATTTTCTTGTTTATATAACAATTCTTACTTTAAGAATTTCTAGCTTCATTTACATTGCTTAACATTTCATTTAAGTTTCACATTCTCATCATACGTATCCACTTTCTATACTTGGTACACATCGAGTCTCTAACAGTTTCAATATGGTACGCTGCGTGGTTTCCCACAAACAACCAACAAACTAGGTTTCGAGTTGCTAGTTCGTATATAACTCCGCTCCATGAAGGAATCGTTTAGCCCAGATACCATACATCAACCATTAAAGAGTACAACTCTACCATACTTAATTATAACTTTTTATTCTTAACTTCTTTATCATTCTCTTCTTATAGACATTGTCTAATTATTATCACCTTACATCCTTATTATTGGAGTTGGGTAACCCCATATTCATACTCCTTATAACTCTACGAGATTCTTCTTTGAATTCTCTCACACATGTTTTAATCCCTTCTTTATAAATTTCTTAAATTACTTCTTATTATACAAACTCTATATGTGCTTATTCTTTCATTATCTTCACATATCTACTCTAAGGTTATAGCCTAAGGTACTCTTACCTAAGGTTTCTAACCTATCGGCTTTGATACGAACTGTAACGACCCAAAAATTCATACACTATAATTCTCAACTTCGGTTGTTAATAACACAACTAATTTCTGATTTTTACATCAATATTCGATGTTAAACTTTATAAAATGTGAAATACTTTAAACTTTTCTATCTTCTTAATTCAATTCCCTGAATTAAAACCTTTATCATCTACATGTCTTTGAATCAATCTTATTTTATGATTCACTTTATCACTGTTATTATATAAAATTTTACATTTTTAATCCAATAACCTTTACATATCAGATAACTCTAACTTTAGCTTTACAACTCAACATAAAACTATACATCATAAAACATTTAATACCCCTTATGAATCTTAAACATGGTATAAAGATAAGAACTTTAGCTAAAATATTAATCTTCATGTATTATTTCTGATCCACGTCATTCAAGTAGCACATAGTGTTACCTTCAATCCTTAACCTGCAAAAATGGTTATTTGCAAGGTTGAGCTCGATGAATTCCAAAGAAAATCTAACAGTTTTCATGCATCACGTAGCACATAATAGCATGCTTAACATATATCTCATAAACATTAGACTAACATAACATACATGTTACAGTTCATATAGTCAAGAATAAAGATTGAGTTCCTTACTCAATCAACATGTTTTACTCAATCAACGCAGTCATAAGTTGACTTTAATATTTCATACATTCAACATATATATAACAGATCATGCTCTTTGTAATAAAGATTTAAAACAGATAATCACCAATTCACATAGGAAATAGGAACTGAAAGACTTGCCTTGATTGTTGTTTACCAAAAACAGTTTAACAGCTTACAGATATCTGCACTTCACGTGCCCTACACAATTATATAATCATTCACATTAACTATTAGTCACATAGCAACGCATAGTAGTTGTAATGTAAACTTTAATTTACGTCTCATAACCCTTCCTATCATAAATACACAATGTTCAATTTGATTGTGTTAACTTTTGACTTATAGCTCACTATGTTTCATATTCGAAGTTCATTCAAGTGTTTAAGTCTTGCTAGGACTACTTATTGGTTTTATATTAACACTATCGAATATCTTATAATATTCATTTCATTTGATTTAAAACACTTTTTACGTTCATTATCACTTATCACGGTGTTTCGACGTTTATTCGTCACACGCCAAATTTGTCTCTCTTATGTGTGCTTAGTATGCGTATACAACTTATCTAATATATCATTTATTAATGTTAAGCATCATTATACTTCCTAATATTCATATTCTATAACTTAAAACAACATCTCTTATCGTCAAGAGCATTACACTTGCATAGGTGCATGCCCAACGCCCTCCGATTGCCTCTGATAAAACAGTAGTCCTCCAAATGACCATTTTTATCCTTCCTAAAGACCTCAAATTAAAAGACTTAAAGAATACAAGTTGTAGGTCTATTCGTCTTCGTTCCGGATCATCTTGAATCATCTCAATCGGATTTCGTATGAAAATGTTATGATTATTTTACCAAAACAGGTCAAAGCAGTCACACCTTGCACACTAGTAGCAGCGCACAAGACCCAATTCCTTCACAAATACAAATGTGTCTGCTACATGATTTGGTCACAGCAAATACAAGGCATCATCGCCACAAGTGTTCAACTTCGCATGAGAAAAAGTTTTGGACATATCTTTTTCATTTTAAGTTCGAATTAGTCGATTTTCGATTTGTTGGACTCATTAAACTCTTAGTTACTCATCTAGAGAATAATTATAACACTTCAAACATATTAACAAATCATTTTAAGGGTTCCAATTCAACGTTCATGCTATATTTTCATGTTTTAAACGCATTTAGCGAATTCATTCGCTACGAACTCGTTTCTCAACCAAATTGGTCCGTTTAACTTTCGTTGATTTCGTTTCTTCACATACTAACATAATCCAACATCAATTTACAGATTATAACACATATTAGACATAAAATTTTGTACTTTCTTAAGCTATTTTTCATAAACATACACTGTTATTAACTTTTCTCCCTACAAACCCAAATTTCATTAATTTGACACTCAAACAACACTTACATGTGATTATTAACAGAGTATAAACCCTTCATACATATATATGCATCAATTTAACACAATTATCAATAGTAATTTCAAAAACAAGGGTTAACATTAGAGTAGGTTATACCGTGTTCCTTTGTTTGTTGGGAAGAGAATTATTTTTCCCTTGATACTCCACTTCCCTAGCAAAATCCATAGAGAATTTCTCAGAAACTCTCTCTCCCTTTCTCTGCTCTCTCTATATTCTTAGGCAAAGAAAGAAAATGCGTAGGAATAAACTGATAACCCCTCTTTCTCACGCACTTCAGTTACAAAACCCAATAAGCGTCAGTTAAAAATAAGCCAAAAGCCACAAGGCCTTGTTTGGCTACACCAAATTATCCCCCCAAACTGAATTATTTTAATAATATTATATTATATAGTTCATGTGTCACACCTTTAGTTAATTTAAATAACTTATAATAATAATTATAATCTTAATATAATTATACCTATAATTAATAAATAATTATATATATCTAATTTAATTAATAAATTAGACTTAAACATTACTTTATTTAATATACCTACTTTCTTTCATATTAAACAACTCATTTAATTTAATTAATTCATTAAATTAAATCTTCAAAGAATAAAATTTACCTTTGCTTTAATTTAATTATCATACACACGTAACTAAATTATTATACCATAATTTCATAAATTATTTATTTTTCTCAATAAATAAATTATTTAAAATATTTATTTAATTCAATAAATATTTAAAATAATTACCAAATTCATTTAATTTCTTTAATAGTTAACTTAACTATTAAACCTCACTTTCAAAATATATAAATATATATATATATATATATATATATTCTTCACCCGCATCACATATTTCAAAATATACAGCACGTATATATACATACTCAAACTCAAAACATCTCATAATAAGAATTTTAATTATTAAATTCCTATTTTAATAACTTATAAAAATTCGGGTTATCACATCTTTCCCTCCTTATAAGGATTCCGTCCTCGGAATCACCGATACCCTACCTTATTAAGTTTTTCACAAAATCTCTTTCACAATTATCATTGAATAACTTCAACACGTTAACTTAGCAAAAAGTTTTACATATATATATATATATATATATATATATATATACTTCATTCATTTATTCTACAACTTTTAGGTTTTATTACTTAACCTTAAATTAAACACAATCATATATCAAATATTATATATTCTTTAACCCATTCATTTCCTTTTTTAAGGATCGTTATCATAAACACTCAGGATATTACAACATATCCTAAGGGTCTTATGGAATAAGTCAAAATATAACTCATTATACACAAGATACTATGATGATCGCAAGTCCAAGGATTACTTGTACTACTATCACTACAGGAATTCATATTGATAGGAAAGTAAAACTCCATTAGGTATTCCTTAGCGAGCCACGTTTAGTGAACTTATTCTCAAAAAGCACCTACATACTTGTTTTAGTGTCTCCACACAAATGATCATGTGATCAATCATCCTCATCCAATGAGCAAGCAACGTATGTACCAATATATCCGGATTCACTAATCCCCAATTTAGTAATCCAACGATTGGGAACTATTTTAGTTTTAAGCTTTCTAAGAATTTAGATCTCATTAGAATGATCATCATCATTATTCTAAAAGCATTGCTTAAAACTATGGGTTTATCACATATTATAAAGCAGCATCATGTAGATAATTAAAAGTCTTTAATAAATTAATACTTTTTATTAATAAATGAATAAGATTGTTACAAAGTATATACTTTATCATCAAACATGATTGGCTTGTGTGCATACTACTTTTAACACATACATATAATCAACAATCCAACACAACTTCCAAATCACAGAGAATAGATATTACAAAACTAAGAGTTAGAATTAGGAATAGATTATACCTTTAATCCTTGATTTAGCAAAGATGATGATTCTAAAGCTTTTTCCTTTGATTCCCAATTCACAGAGAACTCTCAATTTCCTCTCTAGCTCCCTCAATTTCTTTCTAACACTCTATGTTTTCTTCCTCTCTATACTCTCTGTTCTTAGCCTTTAGGAAAAACACATAACATAGCCCAACTAAAACATTATGCGCACAAATAAACTGATAAACGTGGTTATCAGTTTCATCAATCCAAAAGTCCTCAGCTGTTACATTAACCAAAAGCCACAAGGCTTTCTTTGGTTTGCACACTAATTCATCCCCCTTTAATTTATTTTTATATGTCCTATATTATATAGTTCTTATGTCACACCTGTGAGACCCCAGATTTTATGAATAAATATTTAATTTTTTCGAAATAAATTTTTTGAATATTATGGTGTGGATTTGATATAATGTTATAGTTGTGGGTAGTATTTATAAATTTTGTAATGTATGCAAGTTGTTATATAATATTCGATTGGTCGGAGAATATTCTTTTTGTCGGGGAATATCCGTACTACGGTACAATCATTGGTGGACCCCACAACAGAATTATTGTCGGATTTAGAAAACGACAAAAATATTTTTATGAGAATAACGACGAAAGTTTCTGAATTAAACTGTTGAACTACTCAGTAGTAAAAAATACAAAGATGTCTGCATGGTTTGCATAGTAGCACATGGTATTGATTATTAATGCTTACGTGAGAAGTCACTCAGTTTTGTTTTATTAGTATTATTAATGTAATAAAACAGAAAAACTTTTTATATAAAATAGAATACTTTTATAAAGTTATTCGTTTTATTAGACTATAAATAGAAAATATAATATTCTATTATGCATAGTGTTTTGCATAGTAAATTTTTTGTTTATATAAAATAGAATACTTTTATAAAGTTATTTGTTTTATTAGACAATAATTAGAATATATTATATTTTATTATGCATAGTGCCTGTATAGTGTTTTGCATAGTAAAATCTTTTTATATAAAACATAATACTTTTATAAAGTTATTCATTTTATTAGATTATAAATAGAATATATTATATTTTATTTAAAAGATTTTGTTTTATTAGAATATTTTATTAAATCAATCTGGACCGTTCATGAATTAGTTACTATGCAGTCCATTCTCCTATAAATAGAAGCTCATTCCTTCATTATTTCTTACGAATTCACTGAAACTCTAGAGAGAGAAACTATAGAGAGAATTCTTCTTATATAATCTTGAGCGTATTTCTTTAGAGTTTAAGAAAGTTTTGAGCGTAGTGCAAGTTTTCTTCGAGTATATCCTCGCCCTACCAGTCGGAATACTCTTCTTTCAAAGGTAAGGGGTATTATTTCTTTTGTATTCATGAAGAGAACTTCTGTTATTCCATTCTTTACTATTATGTTGCAATAACCTGTCTATGTGAAGTACCGCATACTTGGTGAAATTCTTCTGTTATTCCATTCTTTATTATTATGTTGGAATAACCTGTTTATGCGAAGTACCGCATACATGGTGAAATTCTTCTATTATTCCATTCTTTATTATTCTGTCGGAATATCCTGTTGGTGCGTACTACGCCTGACCTGGTTCCATTATTTATTATTCTGTTGGAATATCATGTCTGTGCGTTTACGCATGACCTAGTTCCATTCTTTATTATTACTCGCCGGAATATCCTCATCTTCATGCGTACGCATGACACCGGTTCCATTATTTATTATTCTCATTGAGAATAACTCGTTTGCAATCTATCGTCGATGCATTGTGATTTCTTCTGTTATTCCATTCTTTAGTATTCTATTGGAATAACCTGTCTATGTTGATTATCACATGCATGGTGAATGATCCTTTGTATTCATTCCTTATTAAATTGTGGAAATGATCTCAGATATCGTGGATTACTTAGCATGGCTGGCAAGCGAAAATCAATTTGCAGTTTCATATATTCTATTATACTCAGTTGATTAAGGTTTTGACTTCTATACTCCATGAAATTAGTAGAATATCCTTGATATGTGCGCTTCATCCAATATCTTTTCATGGAAATATTCTTCTGAGCATTCTTGAATTTTACTCTACAAAGAAGTATCATGTTGACAATTTGGACGTTATTGGTTCCTAGATAAATTAATTCTTGAACTTGTTTTATTGAATTCTTATATCATTGTCATCATCCTCATGTTTATATTATGTTGAAAGTCATCTGTGGCATGTAGTGCATAGATGGACTTGGTATGATTATGAACAGGGATTATTCGGTATAATCATGACCATAATGTTACAAATGATGTGGAAAAAGTCCTCATTGGCCCGTAGTGCATTGATGGACAGTTTTGGGTATGATTATGGCTATGGATTCTCTTCGGCTAAGCGTGCAAAGATGAATTGTTTTATGGCATGATCAGGACCGTTGATGAAAACACGATTATCTTTGGCCCGTAGTTCATGGATAATTTGTGGTCGTGATACTAAAAAAAATGTCCTTGGCCTGTAGTGCAGGGATGATTTGATGATGTGGATTATTTATTGAGCTGAGTCTCAGCGATAAAAGTGATGAAAAACTTTTTAAATCATAGAAGATGATAGATTTTATTCTCTACTTGACTCTTCTAATGGATTGCTTGTTCCGCTGCAGTTAAACTTGATGTTTGTTATATTGTATCAATTTAACACTGTTGAAGCCTAACAATAATTTATTCTGCATTATCTTAGTCATAATATTTCATACTGGGCTAGTTGAGGTCACCATTTCTTTCATTGTTCTCTTCAGAAAATGAGAATGTAGCTGGGACTAGTTGGGGAACAGAGTGATGGTCCTAGATGGTGCATTAGTAGTCCTCACTATTCTGTGAAATAGTGTAATAATAAATGTAATGAGGACTCCATTGAGTGTGGATATTGTCTAGATGACAATATTTATATTAAAACTCACAGCATATGTTTTGTCGTATTTTACACGATTGTTGTATAATTAGTTTGTATTTGTATTCAGTACCATGTATCTGGCGACCCAAGATGGGTGATGTATACTTATTTTTGGGGGGCGTCACAACACCTATTATACAAATAATTTAATTAAGTTCATAATTTAAATTAACATTTGCCTTATAACTATAATTTCCATTATGAATTATAATTTTATTCCACAACTAATAAATCATTAATTTAATTATCAAATTAAATTAGAATGACATTCTAATTATTTAATAATTCATTTAATTTAATTATCTCATTAAATTAAATCTTCAAATTATAAAATTACCATTAATCAATTTAGTACATATGCACTCAACTAAATTATCACACCTAATTTCATCAATTATTTATTTATCTTAATAAATAAGTCAATTAAAATATTTATTTAATTGAATAAATATATAATATAAATTACAAAATTTGCAATCGTTACATCCTTCCCTCCTTAAAAAGATTCTGTCCCTAGAGTCACGACTCGATAAATTTATTCGTTACATTCTTCCCTCCTTAACAAGATTCTATCCCCAAAATCGCTATACAAGATCAAGCAAATAACTGAGGATAATTTTTCATCATAACATCAAGTTCCCACGTAGCTTCTTCAGCATTATGGTTTCTCCAGATTACCTTAACAGAAGGTATCACTTTATTCCTTAGTACTTGCTCTTTCCTGTCGATAATTTGAACATGGACTTCTTCATATGACAAGTTTTTTTCAAACGACAATAGCTCATATTCTATAACATGCTTATAATCAGGCTTATATGGCCTTAAGACCGAAATATGGAAAATGTTATGGATATGTTCTAATTCCGGAGGTAAAGCTACCTCATACGCCACTTTCCCAACTCGTCGTAGCACTTCAAAAGGTCCTATAAACCTAGGGCTTAATTTTCCCTTTTTACCAAACAAAATTTTACCTTTCCAGGAGACACTTTCAAGAAAACAAAACTACCGACATCGAATTCTCGATTTTGTCGGTGTTGATCGGCATATTTCTTCTGTCTATCTTGTGCAGCTATTAATCTTGTCCGAATCACCTTGATGATCTTAACAGTTTGTTGTACCAATTATGGACCCAATAATTGACGTTCACCTACCTCTGTAAGAACCGAGAATTTCATGAATAAATATTATTTTGATAAAATAAGAGGATGAATATTTATTTGAATATAAATATTGATGTGTTGAGAAATGAATAATTCAACTAGGATAAATTGAATTGTGATGAGAATTGTGAAAATGCCTTGTGTGGCATGAGAATGGAGATTTAGAGAATTGATTTAATTGAGAGATGATTAAATTAAGGAGTGAAGGATTAATTAATATTATATTATTAATTAATTGATGAGCAAAATAATTTACATAAATATTAGAATTGTATTAATCATTTAGTTGATGTGTGTAAGACATGTGATATTATATAGTTCTTACATTAAAAAGAATCTTTAATGTGACACCTTGTGGTAACTATATTATATATAGAAACTATATAGTAAAATGAAAAGAATTATAAGTTACATAAATAATTACATATGTGGCAATAAGTGCGTGTGGGAACATTAAAGATGTACTCTGTCAAAGAATTACAAATTTTTCCAATAAGTGAGTTTAACTGGAATAATAAAGTTTTAAAGAAATATTGAATTATCAGTCGTCAATTAAAATTGAGTCCATACCTACTATAATTATTAATTAAACTGGACTAATGTACATGGATTATATGATGTGAGTACATAAATAATCCCTAACTTTCTATTGTGTAGTTGTATTAAAACATTAAAATTATATTTTTGGGAATATAAGAGAACAAAGTGAGCATTATAAACATAGTTACTGAGAATTAGGCCTTGTCCCAAATTAAATGTCCCAATCATTAGTCGAGTATTAGGCCAATGGCATATCCCCTACTATTGCATGAAACTCAGCAAAAACAAAAAAGGCTAAGAGGAAGATGATGAAGCTAAAAAGGGTTGTGATGATAGCTACGGGATGGCAGATGGCCAACCCTTCTATACCCAACATTTCTTCCCAATCTCTATTGAATCAAACCTTGGTGTAAAGCAATTGACTGGGTATGCATTTCTTTATATAAGTAACTTCATTCTTCAATTCTCTGCTGCTTGAGATTTATCTGATAAATTGCATATAGAAGTGTGAGTTGCTGAGAATTGAGAGAGACCTTACTTAGTGCATTGAGGAATCCATTAAGGCTTCAAAAGGTATAAAATTATGTTTTTAGTTAAGTTTTGTCAAATTCTTACAATTCTTATGAAATCTCTGATAATTGATATAGAATAGCATGCTACTGTGTTATCTGGGTTTGTTTGCATGTCTAGGAGCTATATACTGGGTTTGAACTCAGATTTGATGTTGGTTATGTTGGAACTCTGCAGAAACAGTCTTTATTCTTCATTCTGATCGAAGTGGCGGCATAGCGCACTTCTATAGTATACGATCATCGTTGTCAGTCGCTTACATTAAAGTCATGTATGTAGCAATTTTGTGATCTTGTTCCATTCTAAGCATGCTACTTTGGTTATTATATGCTTATAAACAACCTTAAAACATGGAATGAGGATGCTATGGATATTGTGATCCATGAATCATTGTTTTGGTTTAATTATTCAAAGAGGACTTAAAGAGTTGGAAACTAGTTTTGATAAACCTTTTTCAAAAACATGTTCTGACCTTGGTTGTGAATGTATCAAGTTTTGATATACATTAAAATGTGACCAATATATTAGCTTACCTTGTTGGTGAGGGTATGTTGTAGACAAGCATAAATTAAAAGAAAAATGCAAGTAATAGACTATGTTAGCTATGTATACATGAACTATGCATAAACTAAGTTTTAAACTTCAAAACATAGCTATTTGACCTATTATGTGGTTATGGAAGCATGTTATGGAATATGTGAACTTACTTTACATGGTTGAATAAGTTTTACTAATGGAAACTTAAAGTTTGGAAAACGAACTTGATAGACTATATACACTTTGAGATGAGAACTCGTGAGTATGCATATGAGGTCTAACATGTATATATGGGAGAGTATGATGTATGGTAGGTAAAGTGGTTTGTATGAGTGATAGCTAAATATGCAGTTTTCAAAGGAAACCTTGAAGATTAATTGTTGATAACTACATTACAAGTATTCTAGTATCTAATATCATGATTAGGTGTGGCATGCATATAGACATCATTGACAAGAATGCTAGTCATATGTATTCTAAAATAGTTGAGCATGGATTACCATAAGTCGAAGTAATGACTTCATATTTGAAATACATGATGTAACTAACGCAAGTATGTGTTGTTGAGACATAGGGATCATATGGTATATGTTTAACGATCAAACGTAAGAAAATTATGAATTAATGGGAATGGATAATTACATATGTTAAAGATAGAATATAGGGTCAAACTTAGTTATCCACACATTGACATATGTGTTTTGCATGATTATTCGTATATGTGTTAGTCGTATGTACACTGGTTTTCAGCTGGAGCAGCCATGTCTTGGTTTGCACCAGGAGCAGCGTGGCCGCACCACTTTGTAGTACAAACCAAGCACGGCCGCACCAGTGTGCAGTAGGATTAGATTTCTGTTGTTGATCTGAAGGTTGATGTATGCCTATATTGTAACTTAAATCAGTAATACATGTTCAGTATGGTATACATATGTGAATAAGTATGATAATAGGAGAATACTATAACTATACCCTCAAATCAAAGTGTGAAGGCAAGCTATGGTAATATAGTGTATTAGGAACTGAATTTCATGTTATGTGATGATATACTCATGGAAGCATGCAACTAAGAGGAAACTAACACTATATGTTCAGTGTTAACAAGTTATACTTATATATCATGTAGTAGGTGTATATGTTGAACTTATATAACTAATGTGATTATACATGAATAGGATATCATAGTGCATTGGATTGATATTAAGCCTTACTTTGGTAAACTACGCTTGAGGCAAGTACTCGAACCTTACTCCTTATTGAGCATTATTAAACTTGTACAATTATTGATCGTACATGTAGAACTTTGAAGAAATAATATTTTATAATGAAATTTCAAACTTTGATTCGAACGATAACTGTTCATATATATATATATATATATATATTGTGAAAGAGATGTCTAAGCCATTATTTCGGCTAGACTATTAATAATTGATCGAAAGATATCCAAACCAAATTAACTTGGTGCGGACTCTTATAACTGAGAAGAACAACCCTCTTAGTAGGGGAATTATATATTGTCAGGGAATCGACGCGCGCACATGAGGAAGACTAAATATTATGCATGACATAAGGTACTTTAGGCTGATCACTTATTGTACTCATTTTATAGAATTATCAGTCTATTACTGTTAATTCTATAGGAGAAGTTCATAGTCCTTCGTGACTGCTCAATATCTATTACTTTGAAATCTTGAATTGATAAATCTTTGAATATTATTGAATATTATTGTTGTTAATCATTGATACTTCTTGTTATCTTGAATTATCATATACCCTTGAGAAATTGAAAACGATATTGAATACCTTTTTTTCTATATTACTTGTTGGGCAAAATTGTTGCTCATCCTTGCTTTCCCTAAAACTTTCAGTGAAGGAAAAACGTGGTGAACCCTCTGGAAAGGATAAGGGTAAAGAAAAGACTTTGGAGTAATTATTTCTAGGTTGACTAGGAATGTACTATGATTTGATTATAGAAGAACTTATTAAGCTATGTTTACTTTAAGTTATGTTGTATTATGTATTAGTTATGTCTAAATGATGTTTAAGTTATGTAAGAGATGTTTAAGTTTCGAACCCTTGGGACGAGAATAATTATGTTATACCAATGTAAATTATTCTATTATTTTGATGTACAAGATGTTGATATATTATTAGAGTTAGTACATGGCAACCAAATTTGAGACAAGTGTGGTCTGAATTTGGGGGTGTCATAACCTTGTCCCAGCATAATGGAGTTCTGCATTTCCTGCCGTATAACGCTTCGTAAGGCGGCATGCCAATACTCGTGTGATAACTATTATTATAGGCAAATTCAACAAATGGTAGATGGTCATCCTAATTCCCTTTGAAATCCATAATACATGCTCCAAGCATATCCTCTAGCGTCTGGATGATTCTTTCACTCTATTCGTCGATTTGAGGATGATACGCTGTTCTCATTCTCAACTGCATTCCCAAGCATTCTTGTAGTCGTTTCCTTAAATTTGATGTGAAACGTGGATCTCTGTCTGATACAATGGACACCGGAACACCGTGTCTAGAAACAATTTCCTTCACGTATAATTTTGCCAACCGATCTAGGTTAAATCTAATCTTAATTAGCAAAAAGTGTGCTGATTTCGTCAATCGATCGACGATCACCCAGATTGTATCGTAACCTTGCTGAGTCATTGGAAGACCTAGCACAAAATCCATTGTGATATGCTCCCATTTCCATTCTGGTATCTCTAACGGTTGCAACAATCCGCTTGGACTTTGATGTTCAGCTTTAACTTTCTGACACATTAAACATTTTTTCCACACATTCAACAACATCCTTTTTCATATTTAACCACCAAAAATGATGTCTGAGATCCTGGTACATATTCGTGCTTCCAGGGTGAATCGAATATCTTGAGTTATGGGCCTCACTTAGAATTTCCTCTTTAATTTTTGGTACTGGCAAAACCCAAATTCTCCCTTCGAATCTAAGTAACCCTTTCGAATCAACTTTAAATCTGTCTTCCTCACCTTTAGACACTTTCTGACTTATCTTTTCACAGTTCTTATCCTGAAGTTATGCATTCATCACTTTATCTACCAACATTGAACTGCTTCGTATCTCGAACAATTTTTCATCTGATTTTGTCGGATATTTAATTTCCAACTCCATCTTTGCAGTTTTTGATACTAGCTTTTCCTGAGTAGTCAACATCATTAATTTCTCCTGACCCTTCCTACTTAAGGCATCGACAACAACATTCACCTTTCTAGGATGATAAAGAATATCACAATCAAAATCTTTAATCAATTCCAGCCATCTCCTCTGTCGCATATTTAAATCTTTCTGTGTAAAGATATACTTGAGACTTTTATGGTCTGTATATATCTCACACCTCTACCCATAAAGATAATGTCACCAAATTTTTAGGGCAAACACCACCGCAGTCAATTCTAAGTCATGAGTCGGATACCATTTCTCGTAATCTTTCAATTGACGTGATGTATACGCAATAACTCTGATATTCTGCATAAGCACATGTGACGCCCCCAAATCCAGGTTCTCTAACCTCAGATTTGGTGCTCATGATCTATCATCATCATAAGCATTCTATAACTATTACGGAATAATAAACATACATTGTTCATTATAATAAAGTTTCATAACATAGTGCCAATGTCTTCTTAACCTTAACTTAAACACACCATTCATATTACAAAAGGTTTACATAAGAAATTCCATCAGATAATAATAACTAACATGTGATGCCCCCAAAAATAGGTATACATCACTCATCTTGAGTCGCCAAATACATGGTACAAAATTCAAATACAACTTAATTATACAACAGTCATGTAAAATACGACAAAATATATGCTGTGAGTTTTAATACAAATTTTGTCATCTAGACAATATCCACACTCAATTGAGTCCTCATTACATTCATTATCACACTATTAACAGAATAGTGAGGACTACTAATGCTATTATCTGGACCGTCACTCCGTTCCCCGACTAGTCCCGGCTACGTTTTTATTTCCTGAAGAGAACAATGAAAGCAAATGGGTGAGCTCAACTAGCCCAGTAAGAAATATTATGACTAAGATAATGCAGAACAAATTATCGTTAGCCTTTACCAGTGTTAAACTGATACAATATAACAAACATCAAGTTTAATGGAACCAGACCAATTAAATCGAGGGTTGAGATAACGCCTTCTTGAACCTTCTTCTTCATATTCTCAGATTCGGGTGTGTAGTTTGAGAGGCTTTAACTTTATCGATTAAAGTCGATTCTACTCATATATTCGTTATCTTCACATGGGTCCCTAGAGTCTTTAACTCTATCTTCATCATTTGTAAGTTATACGAAATGGGTTTTTGTGTTAACAACATCGCACTCGTAAACGTATACGATCTTCTACTCAACGCGTCAGCTACCACATTCGCTCTTCCACGATGATATTGAATGGAACGATCATAATCTTGAATAGCTCGAGCCAACGTCTTTGGCGCATGTTACGTTTGTTTTAGTTGAAGAAATATTTAAGGGGTTTAGAAATGAAGTTTTGTACTGGGGTCAATACAAAATTCGATTTCACGCTCTTGGGGTAGGCTAGGAATTCTTCAAGAATACGTCAGGAAATTTATTAACAATAGAAATATCATTCAAACTGTGACTCTCATCCAAGACTTGGATAGCACGCCACATTTATACCTATCAACTTGTCATCGTCATTCATAATGTCGCCTACAAAAAGTCTGGCTTCGGTGCATTCTGCACAAGGAAGTCACCAGCGAAAGGCTCGAGGCTCTTTACTTATGACTTGATATAACAATGATTAACTTTAGTGGTTTGGTTGCTTGAATTCGCATAACATGTTGGTTAGGAATATGAAAGCTAATAACCTTACAAAAAGCTTGATGAGCAGTTCACCAATCGATTTCTAAAATCACATCAAAAACAAGTATTTTCAAAGAGATAAGATCGACAGGTAACGTGAAAGTGTCGATTTGAATCAAACAAGATTTATAAATAGTGGAGGTAACGAAGGTTTCTACTAACGAAGTTTCAACCAATAAGTCAAAGTCTAACTTCTCTGGGGTCAAATTTAAATGTTGAACGCAAGCAAGAGAGATAAAATAATGGGTAGAACCGGTATCTAATAAGGTATAGACTTTGCAAGAATTTATAATTAACTAACCCGTGATAACTTCATTTGGGTTCCTCACTTGTTGGGAAGTCATGACAACCGCTCTCCCTTGAACTACCCGGCTTTGACTTGTCTGGGGCAGCATTTGGTGTCATCACTGCCATTGAAATTGACTTTTCTATAGGGCATATTCCACCCTCAACTGCTTCATTGTACTCCTGTTTCATGATCTGAATCATTAATCTTCGATCTATATCAAATTGGGGTTGACCGCAATGTACCGGGTAATTCAAAACTCGATGTTGGGTTCTCTCAATTGCTGTCCAAAAAGAGAAATACATATCATCTATTTTAGCCTTCTTAGATCGGATATCTCTTTCCACAATATCAACGCGTCGTGCGACTTTTACCCATGCATCACTCATTCTCACTCGTTCAGTTGTTTCTTCTTTTAGCTCAGATTCCATCTTTATCATCTTATACTCTGCCAAAGAGTGCTTCTGTTCAAGCATCACATATCGGGTAACACAAGCTTGAATTGTTGCATCCTTTTGTTCCACGACCGCCTGCCATTCTTCAGCCTGCTCTTCTAACTCATGAACACGATTTTGCAATTCTAAATTTTGATCATAAAATTTTTCTAATAAATTCTCCTCAGGTTCCTCTTCTTCCACTTCTTCCTCACTCTCAGCTGCTACCTCTGTGACTATCTCGGGTGCAACTATCAATTCTTCACTCACCATATGGATATATCTAATTCCTTCTTTGCCTGACATCACATTATCCTGGTTGGTGATTAAAGGTGTCTCCACAATCTCATTTACTCTATTGTTAACATTTTTAGCTGCCATTTTTCAAACACTGCCACAAAACAAGAGTTAATTAACCTATCACATATTATCCCTATACTCTGACCGACCAATTAAATACCAAATAAACTTAGGTAGGTCATACTAGCGAAGGAATTTCCTGTCTCTCCCCTCCTAGTTCTTGCCTCACATCTCAGCCAGAGATCATATCCCTAAGCTTTGATACCAACTGTGACGCCCCCAAAAATAGGTATACATCACCCATCTTGAGTCGCCAAATACATGGTACAAAATTCAAATACAACTTAATTATACAACAGTCGTATAAAATACGACAAAACATATGCTGTGAGTTTTAATACAAATATTGTCATCTAGACAATATCCACACTCAATTGAGTCCTCTTTAAATTTATTATTACACTATTT
Source organism: Panax ginseng (assembly GCA_020205605.1). NCBI lineage: Eukaryota > Viridiplantae > Streptophyta > Magnoliopsida > Apiales > Araliaceae > Panax > Panax ginseng. The sequence goes on along the minus strand of CM035139.1, from coordinate 81,577,379 downwards.
AACAGAATAGTGAGGACTACTAATGATATTATCTGGAACGTCACTCCGTTCCCCGACTAGTCCCGGCTACATTCTCATTTCCTGAAGAGAACAATGAAAGCAAAAGGGTGAGCTCAACTAGCCCAGTAAGAAATATTATGACTAAGATAATGCGTAACAAATTATCGTTAGCCTTCAACAAAGTTAAACCGATACAATATAACAAACATCAAGTTTAATCTGCGGTGAACAAGCAATCCATTAAAAGAGTCAAGTAAAGAATAAAATCTACTATCTTTTATGATTAAAAAGGTTTTTCATCACTTTTATCACCGGGACTCAACAATAAATAATCCACATCATCCACACTTTTCGACCAAGGATATTCATTAAGTATCACAACCACAAATTATCCATGCACTACGGGCCAAGGATATTCGTGTATTCATCAATGGTCATGATCATGCCAACAACTGTCCATCAATGCACTACGGGCCAATGAAAACTTTTACCACATCATTTGTAATATTAAGGTCATGATTCTACCGAATAATCCATGGTCATAATTATACCAAGTCCATCTATGCACTACAAGCCACAGATGACTTTTAACATAATATAAACATGAGGATGATGATAATGATATAAGAATTCAATAAAAAAAGTTCAAGAATTAATTTAACCAGGAACTAATAACGTCCAAATTGTCAACATGATACTTCTTTGTAGAGTAAAATTCAAGAATGCTCAGAAGAATATTTTCATGAAAAGATACTGGATGAAGCGCAAATATCAAGGATATTGCACTAATTTCATGGAGTATAAAAGCCAAAACTTTAACCAACTGAGTATAATAAAGAATGGTAACAAAAGAAATCACCAGGCATGTGATAGACCACATAAACAGGTTATTCCAACAGAATAATGAATAACGGAACCAGGTCATGCGTAAACGTACAGACAAGATATTCCAATAGAATAATAAATAATGGAACCAGGTCACGTAAAATTCGCATGCCAAGCGGATGTTCCAATGTAATAATAAATAACGTAATTCAAATATGCGTAAACGCATGCACGTGATGTTCCAATGTAATAATAAAGAATGGAATAATGTAAGAATTTCACCATGTATGTGGTACTTGGCATGTAGGCAGTTATTCTAACATAATAATAAAGAATGGAATAACGTAAGAATTTCACCAAGTATAGGGTAGCTCAACAGATATACATGTTATTCAAATGAATAATAAAAATGGAATAATGTAAGTTCTCTTTATGAATACGAAAGAAATAATACCCTTACCTTAGAACAAACTGGATATAGGAGTAGTGAAGGCGCGAGATACTTTTCTTCTTCCTCTCTATAGTTTCTCCCTCTAGAGTTTCAGTGAATTCGTAAGAAATAATGAAGGAATGAGCTTCTATTTATAGGAGAATGGACTGAATAGTAACTAATTCTTGAACTATCCAGATTGATTTACTTTTAAACGGACGGTCCAGATTGGTTTACTATAAAATATTCTAATAAAATAAAATCTTTTAAATAAAATATAATATATTCTATTTATAGTCTAATAAAATGAATAACTTTATAAAAGTATTCTGTTTTATATAAAAAAATTTACTATATAAACACTATGCAGGCACTATGCAAACACTATGCATAATAAAATATAATATATTCTATTTATAGTCTAATAAAATGAATAACTTTATAAAAGTATTTTGTTTTATATAAAAAGCATTTCTGTTTTATTACATTAATAATACTAGTAAAACAAAACTTCTTCATCATTATTATAATTCACACTATTAATTGACGAGGTCGTTCCCAGGAAAGAGGGGGCTTTCCAATAAGGATTTTTCCCTATTGGCGCGCAATTATGTAACCAAACCTCTTCTTGGCAGAACTTCTAGATATCGTTAATATTGCAAATAATAATATTAATAACTTTGTCGTCTCAATTATTGATTTAATAATATATAAAATATCGACAATAATTGAATCAATTAACGTGAGATACTATGCAACAATTACTGAAGCAATAATTGAACAAAACTGAGTGACTTCTCATGTAAGCATCAATAATCAATACCGTGTGCTACTATGCAACCACGCGTATTTCTTTACTTTTAACACCAGGTGTTTCAACAGTTAACGGTAAAACTTCTGCCGTTATTTTCATAAAATATTTTTGTCATTTTCTCAATTCGACAATAATTCCGTTGTGGGGTCCACCAATGATTATGCCGTCGTACGAATATTCCCTGTTAAAACGAATATTCCCCAACCAATCGAATATTATATAACAACTTGCGTACTTTACAAAATTTATAAATAATACCCACAACTATAACATTATATCAAATCTACACCATAATATTCAAAAAAAATATTTTGAGAAATTTAAATCTTTATTCATAAACTTTGGGGTCTCACATAACATTCATTCTAAACTATTCTTGGATCTTGCCCTTGCCTTTGTCTTTCGTATTGGATCCTTCAGGCTTAACTGAAATAAATGTCATGATATAGCAAGGGTAAGTAACTAATTTGCTTAGCAAGTTTATATACAAGTGAGATATATCATGACTAGAAAGAAGTTTTGCTTTCAATGTTCAACAATAATATAAGATTATGAAGGAACATGAATTAATAATCAACAATTGAATATTCGAATAATTGAATAATTAACATGAACTGAGTGGTTTTGAAATAACCATGAACATTTGCTAAGGTTCTCAGTCATTTAAACTGGACCTCTTAATAAGTTTTGGTATTCAAGGGGATCAGCCTTTCATACCCCGTGATTTATGCATAAACACTTAATAATCCAGCATCGATATCATGCCTTAATCAAATTCGTCCTTTTCTCAGTCAAGAGTTTTTATCATATCAATTTAATAAGAACAACTTTTTAAAACACATTTGATTTAACAAATTTAAACATGCTTGATCTAGCTGATACAAGTAGCATAGATCTATCTCATAAATAGTTCATGAATGAAGAACTTTAATTTAATTCACAATTCAATAATAATAGAACATGAATTCAATTGCACCAAGTGCGAATCTCAATAATCAATATAGTTATGAATAATCATCAATAATTATTCACTAACATGCTTTGAAAATAATAACTCGAGTTTGAGTTATGGAACTTGTCTCGTTTGTAGGTTACGGCTACGCAATTAAATTCTATCCGCTAGGCAGTTTAATTATCTTCCTTTGAGAGACCTAAAGTTAATCTTTCAATTAGCCATAGCATAACATTAGATTATGTGATCACATAGATATTATATATTACATTTAGTTCTTAGAAATATTATCCCGCCTCGATAATGTTACTATAAATAACAACCACCTTTAATTCACTTAATATTATTAATCTTGATAATATTTAATTCACCGCTTAGTATTATTAGTTTACTAATAATATTTTTACTCGCTTACTAATATTATTAACATCTTAATAATATTTTAATACATTACTAATATTATTAATCCCTTAATAATATTTTAATCATGCATTAATATTATTACTTTAATAATATCTTACTTATGCTTTAGTATCATTAATCAATTAATAATACTTTTATTCATTTACCAATAGTATTAATATTTTATTCATTTACTAATATTATTAATTATTTAATAATATTTTATTCCTTTACTAATGTTATTACATTTTAATAACATTTTATTTAATCTCGAATATTATTATTTACTTAATAATATTTTAATCATCCAATAATACTTTAATTTAATATTATTAATCTTTTAATAATATTTTAATCTAAGATTAATATTTTAATCTAATATTATTAATCATTTAATAATACCTTAATCATTTATTAATGCTCAAATCAAATACTATTAACCATTTAATAATATTTTAATGAAGTTTTACTCTTAATATTTTTATTTACTTAACAATATCATATTCTAATATTATTAATATCATAATAATATTTTAATAATTTATTAGATCAATAAACAATTTTTTTTCTAATTGTTCACTCTTTATAAAACCTCTTATTTAATATTCATAAAAGGTCATAAATAATATTTCTTATTTTAAATTACCAAAATACCCTAAAATAGTCATAATATTATATATTAGGAGTATTCAAGCATTAAAATCACATTTTTCTTATTTAAAACATCATTTACCTATTTATTTCTTTTTATTCATAACTTCATCATTTTTAGAAAAAATACCAAACTAATTACAAAATTTCTTCTTTTCTAGATTTGGACGGTATATGACCCAACAATGATCTCCAAATTTTTCTGGAATTTTAGAAAGTGATTTACTAATTTTAAAGTGCCCAAAACACTTAGATCTTGCTTCATTTTTCATAAATCGAGTTTTTCTCAGAAACATCTGAAATTTTCAGGGTATACTCTCATAACATATAAGAACATCCTATAAAAGTTTTGGAATTTTTCAGTGTATACACTGTGAGAAATTTGGGTGTTAATATTTAGGAGTCCTTTACGGAAATAGCCATTATGCACAACCTATAAATCGAAACCTGTCCATTCTTTTTCCTACACGTAGATAACTTCTTAAGGTACCTCTGTAATTTTTCCCAGATTTTTATAAGACTTGAAACTGTTCGAAATAGCCTTAAGAAAATGGGGATAATAGCTTTTTAGGATTTTAAAACTTTAATTTTTCTATGTGGACTATTTTGGGGAAAACGGTCCCCATGGCTTCAATACTTGCTAGATTTGTGTTCTACCACTAGGGTTTACTAGATAACTCATGTATCTAGCACCCCCCTTTGACGGATCACAAATCCAAGTTGTAAAACTTGAGTTACACAAGATTTAGTGGAAGAAAAACAAGGGTTTAACCCCTAGGAGAACATATGCTCATTTTCTTCCTCTAAACCTTTGATCTAACACTCAAGATACTTAGTTCCATACATGATGATATGTAGAACTAGGGTATCTTAAGTATTAGTTCATAACCCCATAAAATCTTGCTATAACACCAAATAGAAGAAGAAGATGAAGATTTAGGTTATACCTTGTTCTAGTAGCAACCTTCCTTGATTACCAAAGTAATATATAATCTTAGGATGCATTAATCAAGCTAGCACACTCCTCTCTCTCTCTCTTCAAAACCGAACCCCTCTCTCTCTTTTCTCTCTTTGTATCTTGCTAGCTTGGGAGAAAAATAGAAGAAGAAGAAGAATAAGAGAAATGAAATGTCTAGCAAATGAAATGTGGTGATTTAACTAATATCCCCCATACTTTTGTTGTCTCTTGGATAAAAGGCTTTACCTTATCTCTTTCAATTGAGCCTAATCATGTGATTAAGGGTGCTAAGTAGATTTTCTACCAATGGGAGATGGACACACTTGTACTTGATGTAAGAGTTACTAATTAAGGAACTTGATTAGCATAACTTTGTTGCCTTAAAAGGCCTAATAGGGCCGGTCCCCTTGCCCCCATTATCTCCTCCATTTTGCTTTTATTTTAATGCACAAATTTGATTAATCAAAAGTCTAAAATACCCTTAATCAAGTGGGCTAAGTATTGGTTTGCATTTTATTTCTTTTGGGCTTCTCCTTTAATTGTTTTGGGCCATATAATGAACATAGTCTAACAATTTTAATATATACTACCCAAATTGTTTATTTAGGGTTTTCATTCTCAATCTTATGAAATTTAATTACTTATACATGTGACTTTAGCTCATAACCTAATTAGGTTTACTAGAAATAAGTTTAAAATTATTAGTCACTTGAAATAACAAGATTATCCACTTAAGTTAGTATACATATTAAATACTAACCTTTCCTTATTACCATAACCCTTAGGTTATTTAATTGTCTCACCTAATGTATAATTAGGTTACAAAGCTTTCATTTTTAATAAAATCTATAAATGTATATATCCATAACTATAGTATATATGTTTATTGATCCATAAACCACTTCACATATGTTGTCACATATTAAATCACTATATAACACAAAATTTTAAATATCAATGATGTACATACATATATAGTGACTTAAAATTCACGGTTATTACAGCACACAACCTAGTCCTTTATGTGATGCGTCACTATACACCACAAAATTCCCTGCATCATCGGGCAATGATAACACAAGTGTTGAACTCAATCTCTTCTTTAATTCTTGAAAACTTTTCTCACACTTCTTCGTCCAAATAAACTTAACTGCCTTCTTAGTTAAATTCGTCAACGGAGTTGAGATCTTAGAAAAGTCTTGAATAAAACACCTATAATAACCTGCCAATCCCAAGAAACTTCTTACTTCTGACGGTGTCTTCGGCTGATCCCAATTTATTACAGCTTCAACCTTTGATGGATCTACCGAGATTCCGTCCTTATCAATAACGTGCCCAAGAAACTGTACACGTTCTAACCAAAACTCACATTTTGAGAATTTAGCGTATAACTTTTCTCTCCTCAATGTCTCCAACGTCACTCTTAAGTGTTCAACATGTTCCTCCTTGGTCTTAGAATACACCAGTATATCATCAATAAACACTACCACAAATTTATCGAAGAATGGTTTAAACAACCTGTTCATCAAATCCATGAACACTGCAGGTGCATTAGTTAAACCAAATGTGTAACCCCCCAAAATTCGGTCTATCTTCACACCCGGATTCCGTACGTCACGAGTACATCATTCATTCCAACATACATCATTATATACTGAAATATAACAACATACATTCTCAAATCCCAGTTTCTAATACATTATAACCTTGTTCATTACAAATAATGTTAATTACATTATTCTTTACATCTTACAGGAGTGACTTTTATCCACCACCAAGGATACATTACCGTTCATTAAACTAATCTATAGTTCAATTTTAATTATTTTTATATTACAAGTCTTCCTTTGATCTTCACGCTCATTCACATACTAAATGACACTTCATCTGGATACCGGCCAGCTTGATCTTTATGGGATCCTTAAGTTCTTCTAACATCGTTCGCTGAAAATGTTTTTCATTTAAAGCAAGTGTGAGCATTCAATTTCCCAGCAAGTCATAACAGTTGAACAAATAACTTTAAGAATTCAAGCATTCCTTTAGAACTTCAATAACCGAACAAAGGTTATGAAGCAGCTTGAATAATAGGAATAATCTCCATTCCTATCATTTTAAAACATTATTCAAATTCACTTTGAAATACTTTCATTATTCTACCTTTTTCATACACATCCTGTCTGGCTAGAATCATTAGCACAGACTTAATAATAACGGTTCATGTATAAACAGAACATACTCATATTGAATCAGTTCAATCACAGAACAGTTTATCTCATAGAAACACCAAAGTGTTCACATTGTGGCATAAGGCATCCTACATTCTACCACCTTGTACAAATATCGCACATTCGCACATAAATAGATCTTCTCAAGTTCAACATCTGAGAAGTTTAAGAAACTAGCATTCATTTAAAATATGAATGAAGTTAGGAAACTTGCCTTACGCACAGCTACAGCTTACATTGAACTGTTCATTCCAATTTCTATATAACACATAAGGAGAAAACATAAACACCAATTAGTCATATACTTGACATACGCATTGGTTTACTTAATTTTACTTCTTAGGGTTCACGTTCTTGTAAACTAAGTTTACGCAACTAACTTTCTTTACCGGTTTACGGCTTCATGACATACAGAGATGTCTTACTTAAAACATTCATCATCTTTGATGATTTGCATTCTTATCTTTTCTTATAACTTCTCTAGGACTCAACACACATCGCTTCTCTACTAATAGTTCATATGGTACTCTGAGTGGTTTCCCACAAATAACCAACAAACAAGTTTTAAGTCTCGCTTTACTTTGCTATCACAAAGTGAGTTTAGATCGGATTGCCGCCATATATATCTTCGCTCTCTGAAGGAATTGTTTAGCCCAGCTCCCATATGTCAACCATCAAAGGTTACGATTGTACCACAACCTAAACTCATCTTTACATATCTGAACCATGAAACTATAATGTTCGTGAAGTCAATTTCTTATTCCTTATGGCTTCCTGGAAACTAAATGCCATACTTCAGGATTTATTCTTTATGGTCTAAGTCATATAGTCTTTTGTATACTCACAACGATCATTCAGGTTAATCAGTAACTCAGCTTCGTTATGTTAATGTCATTGTCTTTAATTTAGTTCTTTATCATTCATGGTTTAATCATTGATCTTCATTAACTTACGGTCAAACCATACACGGGGTGTAGGTTTTATTCGTTTAGTATTTGCGTACACTCAACCTTCACGTCGGTTAAAGTGTTCAACGCTTATATTTCATTCTAACATTATCCATCCGACCCACATTCGGCTTTCGTTAATCTTATTACCCTTCATTATGGCTTTCTTAATACCATTCGTTATTCTTCCTTAATGTCGAAGCCATACAGTTCGTTGTATGCTAAGATCGATCATTTAACACAACTACGTTGCGTTCATAGCGTCTATACGCTTTACACTTATCTTTCATACCACAACATAACATCGAAATGTTATTCATTACCCTCTTCACTCAACGTCTAAGGAATTACAATCATAGCAATCCCCCATGTTCATTTATCGCGACTACGATCCCCGGATATCAGTTCTGTAACCCGCGTCTACATTCTTTGTCGTTTAATCTCGTTTAATCTATCCATTCAACCTTTACTAAAGGTTTTAAATACTTGATTAAGTGTTACACTCGATGAACTACATGTTCATTAGCTTTCAGTACACTTCCCCCGGGTTTTGAGCAGTTAAAAGCTCATTACTGGCATTTTCCCTACACCAAATTTGGTCATTGTATTTCCACTCTCCTTCTATCGCTCACGCCGTAGTGTGAGTCTTCATGCCTTGGCTCCCGATCCTAGCAATCGCGATGCCACATTATATAAGATGGTTAGCCGGCCGCCAAGCCCTAGTTCTTGAAATTTTTTTCTAAGTCTTTGATCATTCTGAGATGCTTACTTTCCCGCTTCCATAACTTATTTGATATAACTCAGAACGAGGTCATTCTAAAGCCATTCTCTTCCTTATCTTATATACTTCAATACCCCTTGGACAGAACTTCATTCTGAATTCGTTAACGTGCCATTCGATTGGCTTAATCTTTGTCCTTCGTTCATTTTTATGTTATTAATGTTCTTCGTTCATTCGTCCGTAATTCGATCATCCAAACTCGAAACTTATTTGTTCTTGAGTCCACGACTCACGTTTTCTATGTTCTCTTACTTTTTTATGAAACCCTACACATTCGGGTTCATTTACTAACTTTTTAATTCTTATTCATCTTTTACAAAATTTCTGCCATAACTTCATTATAGCTCAGTTTTAATCCGTTCTTCATGAACATTTCTACCGTTCCTAACCAAGAAATAAGCATCTAACTTATACGTGATGGTTTTAAACTTTTCCATGAACAACAATTATCCTACGATGGTTTTAAATTTGTCCATCAACAACGTTCTTCGCGTTCTTTACGTGTTCTTCGCGTTCTTTGTTTGTTCTTCATTTTTAATCGATATTTTGATTACAATTTCACTTTTTATTGGAATTCGATGTTATAAAACACCATTCCTTACTTATTTCACCGTATCATTCATATGATTCACTCGGATCGTTCTAATTCATTACGAATCTTATACTTCCTTAAGAAATTTCTTTACTAAATTTATAATTTTTTATTTCTTCTTTTGTCATGATTTCAACCATATGAAATCATTCCTAACATCTTTTACTCCTTATTCTCACTAAGCTATGTTTTAAACATATAAAACTTAAAGAAAATTTATAAGAGACTAGGTTTCAGATTACCTTTCTCCTTTAATCTCTTTCTGTCGGACAAAGTTTGCTCACGAGCAACCTTTCCTCCTCCTTTTCCTCTTCTTTCTCCCATCCGAACTCTCTCTCTCTCTCTCTATCTCATATTGTAGGATTTTTAAAATCCCTTTCAAATGAAATTAGCTTCCTATTTATAGATTTTCAAGGCTAGGAGCATTTTGGTCATTTGGCTAAACCGCCTTACTATTCACACCTCCTTACTATTCCCACCTCTTCACTATTCACGTAGCTTCACTTGGAAGCTTCGTGCTTCCGTCCGACAGTTTTAAAAACTGTGATTCTCAGAATCCAAATATTTTTAGATATTTTGTCTTTCCTTTATCAATTAACTTTTACGTATTCTTCGGATCTCCAAAAAACTGAAAAACACTTTTTGACAATAAGCATTTTCCTTCACATTTTCCCCTAACATAGTTAAACGAGTGAAAAGTACATAGCAGTACTTTTCAACGTTTTTATTTCGTTCGATTTCTGTACATTTTTCGAGAAAAACTTTTATCGGCTTACTTAACTTTTCACAATATATTATCGTCAAATCTTTCGACGAAATGTCATTTTGACATACCGAACTCTCGGAAAGGCTTAGTTTACTCAAACCCTAACTCTTAGGGTTTCGTCGGGTGAATATTGCCTATTTTGTCTTTTTCCCTGAAAATATTTTTGTTCCCGGAAAAAATTTATTTTTGTCTTGAAAATTCTTACTTGTTCAGTCTAGCTCGTAGCCAGAATCCTCCTCATTTATAATCATCCTAGGTTCTAGAATGATTAATAAACACATAGCACAAAATATTATTAATAAAAATTTATTTTATTAATAACTAATTCTTTAAATCTTAAATTCTGGATAATCCGAATTTCTGGGTTGTCACATCCTTGCTCCTTTATAAAAATTCCATCTTCAGAATTTTTAAAACCACACCCATTCTCGGGTCATCACATTCACCCCTTCTTCACAGAATTTCATCCTCGAAATTTTAGCCTACCCCTCTTCTCAACTTCTCTTCAAAGAAGTTCTTATCTTTCAAACATTCTCTCACCTTCATAACTTATCAAGAATTATGAAGTAAAATGAACAATGAGGAATATAAGAATTCCTTTAAAACATTTCATACTTTTGCTGAGGGGTCAAATTGACCATGAACTCTTACTAGGTTTAATAGCATGACACCGTAACCTTTCTTTCCACGGTCAGTTTACAATCACCAAGAAGGTAAACTACATCTTTCATACGTAGGTGATCAACCCATTGTATAACCCCATTTCGGGGTGTGTTAACCTCAGACTTGATCATTAGATTCCGCACCAAAACAATTTAGTTTGGCACAACTTCTTCAAAGAAAGATCGATTTTCTTTTAAACATGACATACCATTTGTCTAGTCAAATCAAGTAGCTTAGACCATACCAATAAATTGGATATCAACTTGAAACATTCGTCTAGTCAAATCAATTGACATCGACTTCTTCTTTAAATTCTTTTGGCAATACATCAAGACGTTTTATGACATCATGATACCGTACTTTTCATAGTACGTTGAGGACTTTGTCAGTTTATGACTTCGTCATTATACATCATACCATAGCGGGTTGTTGATCCTAAGATCACATCCAACAACAGGTTTAATTGCATTAATAACTCCATCCTTTTACCATCCTTGCATCGAATGCACAGATGATATAAATTCATTTTGATATTTCAAATTAATTTCTGTCTAGCCGAAATAATTAGCATAGACATACCAAGAATAGTTCTTTTAAAAATCTATTGGTTCCAAAAGTTGAACCAATTCTTTCCTTTTTCAAACGCACACATAAGCATGATTTCAATAAACTTCGAAATCTAGCATAGCTAGATGACTTGGAATATCATATTCTCCATCTTCCTTCATTGTCTTATTTGCGACAATACATAATCTTCTCTATCACCTTTAATGCTAATTCTATTGAAAATACACGCTTTCAGTCTAATCATCCCTATACCTTAGTACAGTCCATCAACTTACCACACATTATGAGTTCAGGAACTTTCCACAACAATATGAGTTTAAGAACTAAACCAGACAGACCATAGGCGTCCATTCACTGAGAAGTTCAAAAACATACCATATAATTATGAGTTATGAACCTACCATTAGTATAAGTTTTAAGAACTCGCACCTACCTTATCCTTCTCTACCTATCAAGTACATACATTAGAAAAGATTCACCTTCTCGTCATATACATATTGATAGCGCGACCAATTCCAATGATTATCACTGTAATAAGCTAAGCAGTTGTTACACCAAGCACAAACCTTTGCCCATAACAAAGGTTCATAAAACTCGGCTATCACATGAGTCCTCAATTGAAATTTTACAACTTCTAAATTCCTCCTTACTTAATACAAATTTTCTTTAATCCGAATGTTATCCTTCACAACTCAATCTGAGTTCTTCTTCCCGCACTACTTCGTAGTACCATTCATTCATAGCATTAGCTATAAATCATTCATCGTCTAACAACTCATTTGTTACTATGATTTACTATGATCACGTGGTGATCTTCTTATCCTTCTCTCTACGATTATAGTCTTAGGTACTCATACCTAAGATTTATAACATATCAGCTTTGATACCAACTTGTAACGCCCCGAAATCCAGTCTATCTTCACACCCGGATTCCGTACGTCACGAGTTCATCATTCATTCCAACATACATCATTATATACTGAAATATAACAACATACATTCTCAAATCCCAGTTTCTAATACCTTATAACCTTGTTCATTACAAATAATGTTAATTACATTATTCTTTACATCTTACAGAAGTGACTTTTATCCACCACCAAGGATACATTACCGTTCATTAAACTAATCTATAGTTCAATTTCATTTTTTTATAGTACAAGTCTTCATTTGATCTTCACGCTCATTCACATACTGAATGACACTTCATCTGGATACCGGTCAGCTTCATCTTTATGGGATCCTTAAGTTCTTCTAACATTGTTCGCTGAAAATGTTTTTCATTTAAAGCAAGTATGAGCATTCAATTACCCAGCAAGTCATAACAGTTGAACAAACAACTTTAAGAATTCAAACATTCCTTTAGAACTTCAATAACTGAACAAAGGTTATGAAGCAGCTTGAATAATAGGAATAATCTCCATTCCTATCATTTTAAAACATTATTCAAATTCACTTTGAAATACTTTCATTATTCTACCTTTTTCATACACATCCTGTCTGGCTAGAATCATTAGCACCGACTTAACAATAACGGTTCATGTATAAATGTAACATACTCATATTGAATCAGCCTTCAATCACGTAATGCAGCTCATCTCATAGAAACACCAAAGTGTTCACATTGTGGCACAAGGCATCCTACATTCTACCACCTTGTACAAATATCGCACATTCGCACATAAATAGATCTTTTCAAGTTCAACATCTGAGAAGTTTAAGAAACTAGCATTCATTTAAAATATGAATGAAGTTAGGAACCTTGCCTTACGCACAGCTACAGCGTACATTGAACTGTTCATTCCAATTCGTATATAACACATAAGGAGAAAACATAAACACCTGTGACGCCCCCAAATCCAGGTTCTCTAACCTCAGATTCAGTGCTCACGATCCTATCATCATCATAAGCATTCTATAACTATTTCAAATAATAAACATACATTGTTCATTATACAAAAGTCTCAAAACATGGTCCCAAGGTCTCTAACCTTAACTTTAAATACACCATTTATAATACAAACAAGCATTTACTCAAGAAACTCCATTAGATAATAACTAATTTAACATTCATTCTAAAATTACTCCTCGGATCTTGCCTCTTGCCCTTGTCCTTCGTGATTAGATCCTTCTCGCTTAATCGAAAATAGAGGTCATGATATAGCAAGAGTAAGCAACTAATTTGCTTCACAAGTTTAAAAAGACAAAGGAGATATATCATGACTTAGAAAGAAATATTGCCTTCAATGTTCAACAATAATATAAGATTGTGAAGGAACATGAATTAATAATCAACAATTGAATATTCGATAATTGAATAACATGAACCGAGTGGTTTTGAATAACCATGAACATTTGCCAAGGTGCTCAAATGATTTAAACTGGACCTTTTAATAAGTTTTGGTATTCAAGGGATCACCTTTCATACCCCGTGATTTATGCATAAACACTTAATAATCCGACATTGATATCATGCCTTAATCAAATTTGTTCATTTCTCGACCAAGAGTTCTTACCATATCAATTAATAAGAACAGCTTATTTAAAATCCATTTGATTTAACAAATTTAGACATGCTTGATCTAAATGATACAATTAGCATAGATCTATCCCATAAACAGCTTTCATAAATGAAGAACTTTAATTTAATTCACGCTTCAATGACAAGTAGAACAGAATTCAACCGCACAAAGTGCTAATTTCAATAATTGAATAAAGACGTGAATAATCATCAATAATTATTCACTAATATGCTTTGAAAATAATAACTCAAGTTTGAGTTAGGAAACTTGCCTCGATCAGAGGTTACAAATGCACGAAAATAAATTTCTATCCACTATGTAGTTAAAATATCTTCCTTTGAGAGACCTATAATTAGTCTTTCAATTAGTCATTGCATAACATCGATTATGTAATCACATAGATATCATACATTACAATAAGTTATTATAAACATTATCATGTCTAGATAGTGTTATTAACGACTACCTTTAATTCACATAATATTATTAACTTAGATAATATTAATTCACCTTCTACTATTATTGGTTCACTAATAATACTTTAAATCATTTACTAACATTTTATTCACTTACTAATATTATTAATCATTTAATAATATTTTATTCACTTACTAATATTATTAATCATTTAATAATATTTTATTTAATCTCTAATATTATTATTTAATAATAATACTCTAATCTAATATTTTTATTTACATAACAACATCATATTATAATATTATTAGTATTTTAATAATATTCCAATGATTTATTAAATTAATAAACAATTTATTCTAATTGTTCATCCTTTAATAACCTCTTATTTAATATCCATAAAAGGTCATAAGTAATATTTATTATTATAAATTACCAAAATGCCCTAAGATAGTCATGATATAATATATTATGAGCATTCAAGCATAAAAATCATATTTTTCTCATTAAATGCATCATTTAACTATTTATTTCCTTTTATTCATAACCTAATCATTTTTAGGAAAAATAGCAAACTGATTCCAAAAATTTTTAGCTTCTGGATTTTAACAGAATATGAACCAACAATGATCCTCTAATTTTTCTAGAATTTTAGAAAATGATTTACTATTTTTAAAGTGCTCAAAACACTCGTGATCTTGCTCTATTTTTTAAAAAATTGAGTTTTGCTCAGAAAAATCTGAAATTTTCAGGGTATGCTCTCTTAACATATATGAAGCTACTGTACAAATTTTGGAATTTTCCAGTGTATACACAGATGAGATATTCGTAGGATAATATTTATGGAGTCCTTTACTAAATAAATAGTCATTACGCACAATATATAACTCAAACGTGTCCGCTTCTTTTTCCTACGCCATATAAACTTCATAAGGTACCTCTGTAATATTTTTCCAGATTTTTACAAGATAAGGAACTGACCGAAACAGCCTCATGAAAAACAAGTCAGTAGCTGATTTAGAGTTTCAAAGCTTTAGCATATAAAGTGGACTGTTTTGGGAAAAATAATCTTAAAGGTTTCAAAACATGCTATATTTGTGATCTACCACTTGGGTTTACTAGATAACTCATGTATCTAGCACCCCCCTTCGACGGATCATAATTCCAAGTTGTAGAACTTGAGTTACACAAGATTTAGTGGAAGAAAAACAAGAGTTTTCACCCTTGGAGAACATATGCTCATTTTCTTCCTCTAAGTCTTTGATCTAACACTCAAGATACTTAGTTCCATGCATGATGGTATGCATAACTAGTGTATCTTGAGTAGTTGTACATAACCCCATCAAAACTCAAGCTATCAAAACAAGGTAAGAGAAGAAGATGAAGGTACATTATACCTTGACTTAGTGGCTACCTTCCTTGATTTTCCAAAGTAACTAATAAACTTAGGGGGCATAAACCACTAGAACTCCTATAATTCTTCTTCCTATGGCTGAAATTCTCTCTTTCTTTTCTCTCTTTGAAGTTGGCTAGCTTGGGAGCAAGAGGTAGAAGAAGAAGATGAAGAAGATGGAGAGAAAATGAGATGTTGGAAGAATGAATTGTGTTTAAAAATGAAATGGCCAATTCATTAATAATTCTCCCACAATTATTTTGTTGCCCATTAGGTAAAAACTTTGTATTATTACTTACCTTAGGTTAAACATGATTAAATGTGCATAATGGAGTGGCAACCAATGGAAGCCTTACAACATTGTCCTTATGTTTATTCATGTCTACTAATGGACAAGCTAGATTAATTATTCCACTTAGGATCCTCATAATATCCACCATTTAGCTTTTTATTTTAAATGCCCAATTTTGATTAATCAAATGTCTAGAATACCCCCAATCAAGTGGGCTAAGTATTGGATTACATTTTATTTTCCTTGGGCTTTTCTTTTAATTGATTTGGGCTAGATAAAACATAGTCCAACAATTTTAATAATGTTACCCAATTTGATAATTTAGGGCTTTCATCTCTAATCATATGAAGTTTAATTACTTATACATATGATTTTATCTCATAACCTAATTAGATTTACAAGAATTAGGTTTAAAATTATTAGTCACTTGAAATACTAAGTTTACCCACTTAAGTTAGTATACGTATAAAATACTAACTTTTTCGTGTTACCATAACCCTTAGGTTATTTAATATCCTTACCTAATGTATAATTAGGTCACAAGGCTTTCATTTTTAATGAAATCCATAAATGTATGTATCCATATATAATACAAAGTTTAAAAAAAATGTACATACATACATGGTGACTTAAGATTCACTAGTTATTACATCCTCCCCTCTCTTATAAGAATTCCGTCCCTAATTACATATAAGGTTACTCAAAAGGTGTGGGTAATTTTCTCTTATCCTTTCTTCAAGTTCCCACGTAGCTTCTTCAAAGATTGTGGTTCCTCCAAAGAACTTTTACGGTAATGTATAACCTTATTTCGCAATTTACGCTCCTTTCTATCTAAAACTTCGATCGGAATTTCCTCGTGACGATAAATCTTTTTCGAATTCGAATTGGCTCATGACGATATCACATGCTTGTAATCAGCTTATATGGTCGTAAGACGACATTATGAAACACATTATGAATATGTTCCGATTCAGAGGTAGAGCTACCTCGTACGCCACTTCGCCTATCTTCTTCAAGATCTCAAAAGGTCCAATAAATCTTGGACTCAATTTTTACTTTCTTTCCAAACCTTATCTTTCCTTTCCAAGGAGATACTTTCAAAATGCATGGCTTCCCACCTCAAAATCTCGCTTCAAGCGATGTAAGTCTCAGATACTTCTTCCGGCGATCTTGAGTTGCTACCAACAGAGCTCTAATCACCTTAATGGTCTCTACTTGGTCTGCACCGCATCGATTCTGTCCCAACAATTGACGTTCACCCACTTCATCCCAAAGATACCATGGCGTTCACATTTCCTCCCATAAAGTGCTTCAGACGGCGGTATTCGATGTCAAGGCGTGGTAGCTATTGTTGTATGCGAACTCTACCAATGGAAGATGATCCTCCCAACTACCCTTGAAGTCCATCACACAAGCTCTGAGCATGTCTTCAAGTGTTTGAATCGTTCTCTCACTTTGCCCATCGGCTCATGGATGATACGCGGTGCTCATCCGTAGTCAAGCCCCCATTCTTTCCTCAAGACTCTTCCGTAAGTTTGACGTGAAGCGCGGATCCCTATCCCACACAATAGATACAGTGTACGCCATGTCTCAATATAATTTCTTTGATGTATAGTTTGGCTAATTTGGTCCAGACTATACCGATCTTGATCGGCAAAAGTGAGCCGATTTCAGTAAGACGATCTACGATCACCCATATGGCATCGTGTCCCTTTATGCGTTCTTTGGAAGTCCCACCACAAAATCCATCATGATGTGCTCCCATTTCCACTGAATCTCTAAAGGTCGTAATATTCCACTTTCGGTTACGTTGATGTTCGCCTTGACTCTCTCGACAAGTTAGACATTTACCGACACATTCACGCAACATCTCTCTTCATGTTTGGCCACCAAAAGTGTTGACGTAAGTCTTGATACATTTTGTGCTTCACTGGTGTATCGAGTACCTCGTATTATGTGCTTCTTGCGTAATCTCTTCTCTTAGTTCGGTATTAATCTGCACCCAAATTCGTCCTTCAAATCTTAGCAATCCCAAGGTGCCATCAATCTTGTATTTCAATTCATCCCCTTCATTTAACCGCTTCTTGATGTCGTCGCAATCTTCGTCCTTCTCTTGAGCCTCTTTAACCTTATCTAATAAAGTAGGGCTCACGCCACAAAGAAATAATTTCTCATTGACCTCAGTCGGTTACTTAACCTCTAAGTCAAGTCGTTCAAATCCTTCACCAATTCCTCTTGAATGGTTAACTTCAATAACTTCTCTCGCTTTTTCTCTCGCAGGCATCACCCACTACATTTGCTTTGCTCGGATGGTACAGTAATCTCACAATCATAATCCTTGATCAATTCTAGCCATCGCACACGCCTCATATTTAGCTCCTTCCGGGTGAAGATATACTTTAGACTCTTATGATCCGTATATATCTCACACTTCTCTCCATACAAATAGTGCCTCCAAATTTTCAAGGCAAAAACTATCGCTTTGCTAACTTCTAGGTCATGAGTGGATAACCCTTCTCATAGTCCTTTAGGCGACGTGAAGCGTCGCGAATGACCTTGCTATGTCGCATCAAGACACACAACCAAGACCCTTGTGTGACGATCACTATACACTATAAATCCTCCCGTGTTGTCCCAAGAAAGCCAACACAAAGTGCTTGATCGAGCCTCTTCTTCAATTCCATGAAACTCTGCTCACATTTTTCCGTCCAAACGAACTTCACCGCTTTTCTAGTAAGGTTGGTCAATGGCGATGCTACCTTTGAAAAATCTTGGATGAATCTTCGATAGTATCCTCGCTAATCCCAAGAAACTCCTAATTTATGTTTGTCGCTGGTCGTTCCCCCGCTTGATAACCACTTCTACTTTTGGCCGGATCTACCAAACACCATCTTTGTCGATAACGTGACCCAAAAATTGCACTCTCCATGACCAAAATTCACACTTGGAGAACTTTTCATACAACTTCTCCCTCCTTAACGCCTCCAACACTTTCCTTAGATGTTCGGGCCAGGATCTTCCTCTCGTCTCCCTAATATACCGTAATGTCGTCGATGAACACAACAACAAACTTATCCAAATCTTTGCTTAAACACTGCTCATCAAATCCATGAATGTCGCCGGCATTAGTTAACCCAAAAGACATTACCGTAAACTCAAAGTGTCCATACCGAGTTCAATGCCGCCTTTTGGAACATCCTCATGTCTCACCTTCAATTGGTGATAACCAAATTCCTCAAGTCAATTTTTGAAAAGTATTTTGCCCCTTCAACTGATCAAACAAATCGTCGATCCCGGGCAACGGGTATTTATTCTTAATGGTGACCTTGTTTAACTCTCTGTAGTCGATACAAAGTCTTAATGACCCATCCTTTTCTTTACTTAATAAGACCGGTGCTCCCCATGGTGATACGCTTTGGTCGAATGTATCCCTTTATCTAACAACTCTTGTAGTTGAACCATCGCCTTTCATTTCTACAGAGCCATATACGATACGGCGCTTTGGATACCGGTGATGTCCCTCGGTGCCAAATCGATAACAAACTCTATCTCTATCTCGTGGCAATCCTGAATTTCATCCGGGAAAACGTTAACGAATTCCTTACAATAGGTATTTGACCCACCACCTCGATTCTCATGTATCCACAACGTGAGCCAAATAACCTATACAACCCTTCCTAAGCAACTTCCTTGTTTGCATCATCGCTTTATTACAACAAGATTGTCTTCAAGATTTATCGCCATAAAATACCACCTTTGACTTATTCGGTCTTTAGGTGTACACACTTTTCTTAAAGTCAATGACCGCTCCATGACTTGATAACCAATCCATCCCAAGGATTACATCAAACTCTCCAAGACGAATCCAGATCAAATCCACGTTAAGCTTAAAACCTCTTACATTAGCACAACAGTTCCTATAGATGTAGTCTAAAGGGATAATTTCTTTGTTTGCTACTTCTACATTCATTGGGTGTTCTAATAGTTCATGAGGTAAACTTAATCTTTGAGCAAATTCATCGACATAAAAAAAGAACATGAAGCTCCCTAATCGAATAATACATAGCATTTATATCATTGATCTAATTATACCGACACCACCTCCCCGGATGCCACAAAGATCTTGCACCGTCATATTGAATGTCCGTCTTTGTTGGCTTTGTTTGGTCATTGGGTGGTCCTCCACCGGTTGTCTTTGTGTTATTGCCCCTCACGCCATTTCCGCCATCCATGCTTTTCTTCTTCTGGGCAATCCTTGATCCGATGTCCCACTTCACCACAATTAAAGCAACCTCTTTTCTTCACCTTAGTACAATTGGGTGAGGTATGCCCTTCTTGTCCACATGTATAACATATCATTTTCCTTTCCAAAGACTTCCCCAGTGACCCTTTCCACAGCTCCCACACAATCGACTTCTTTTTTGTTGCACGCTTCCTTCTTTCTCCTCCAGTTACTACCACCATCGCTCCATTTCCGCTTCTTATTGTTACTACCGCCATCACGACATTTTGATTCCCACCTTCCGATTTCTTCTTATTCTTCTCCGATTGTATCTTGAGACCGCTTCGCTTCCTCCTTCGCTATAAGAGCTTTTTCCAATGAGTTGAGAATGATGCGATTTGTAAAACCGCTACCTTACTATAAATCCACGGCTTTAGTCCATTTTCAAACCTTCTCGCTTTCCTCGCCTCTCATCCACGATGTGGAGCGAATCGCGAATTCATTGAATTTCGCAAATACTACGACATCGACATATTCTCCTGTTTCGGTTCCCAAGAACTTGATCTCCATTCTTGCTTGAACACTCTCGGGAAGTAGTTCTCAAGAACAACTTCTTGAATGCTTCCCAAGTCACGATTCCAGCTCCGGCTTTGTTCGGTTGGCATCCCACCAATAGCTAGCCTCCCCTTCATTAAGTAGGTAGCAAAAAAAATGTCTTCGTTCTTCCGCTACTCTAGCAATAACGAAGGCCTTCTCAATCTCCTTTACCCACATTTGGGCTTCTATCGGGTCTATTGTTCCTCCGAACTCTGGCGGTCCCATCGCCTTGAAGTCCTTAAAGTTTACTATTTGGGTGCTCACCGATTTCCTGCAGTTGAGCTTGATTCTCATGGCTTCAACCATCATGTTAATAAAATCTTGCATTGGGTTTTGTTGAGATCCCGCCGCATTATTAACTCGACTCTTCAATATCTTGGTTCTGAGTCCACGTCTGCGGCGCCATTATCTAGTGAAACAAAAATTCTAACACGCTTACTCGGATTTATTATCATATGATTACTTAGTATGTAATACGCTATTTATTTAAACAATCGTACGATCATTATGTGAGAGTTTTAAGTTACCGAGATTTGGAAGTCTTTCTCCTCGCTTAGTGGGTTAAGTTTGTTTTAAAGAACATTTTCCAAATCAGCCATCAAATTCACATAACATTAAATAGAAAATTTACTATTTAAAATTTTCTAACACATATCATAATAATATCGCATTTATATTCATACACCAATCTTCAGTGACTTACACGATTAATACAGGTATATTTTATAAATGCTACTATCCCATTTTAACACAAAAGATGGGATTAACTCATAATGATACCTCCCTACAAACACAATTAGGGAAAGTACATAACCATTTACTACCTCACACACTACCGAGGTTTACATCAACATAAAACCTTATTACACAACAAGAAAAGTACTAATGCATCTATCTACAACTCGGGCCATCACATCATCACCACTGGTGGCCTCGCCAGTCACTCCACACAGACAGCTCCTGGGGAGGCAACTCACTGCAGACTCTCACGTCGAATCGGATCGACTAGACTCTCCTATCTCGTAGTGGACCCTCCTAGCCCCTCTCTCATACCGCCCTCATATCACTGTTGCATCAAGGGCCAGTCCTAAAGTTTCTACTCTGACCTTTATGGCTGCAGGTTCGATCTTTAATTGGCCCACCACTCATCCGACTCATGGAGTGCCTCTTCCACCCCGCATCTTATCGGCAATTTCTACGTCAAACTCAACCTGCATCTCCAGATGCTTCATGCTCAGCTCTCCAAACTATGCCTTTTCATTCTCTAGCTGTACCATCAGTATCCCAACTTGCAACTGGGACTCATCAAATTTTTCCTTCTGTTCGACTTTCTCCATCTGGGCTTGATGAGCCTCATCCTTGTATTGTTCTTTAGTAAATTGGAGGGTGTGGTTTTCTATTTCTAATTCTTCCACACTGCCTTCTAATTGACTGATTCTCCTCAACAAGTCCCCTACCGGAGGACCATGAGGGACATCTTGGCTGGCCTCATGCTCAATGGGTTCCTGCTCAACTGAGTAACTACCTTGACGCTCATCAGACATCCTACAAACACCATAAAGTCAACGTCAGTACCACAATAAAATATATTCATTGATGAAATGAAATAATATTTTATTAAGTACAACACAAACTTGATGAATTTCCATAATCCATCTCATAACATACTCTATAAGAGTTTTCTACTAAGGTTATAACCTAGGTTTCGCATTCCTAATGTTTATAACCTCATGCCTTTGATACCAACCTCATGACGCCCCCAAATCCGTTTCTCTAACCTCGATTCAAAGGCTCACGATCCTATCATCATCATAAGCATTCTATAACTATTTCAAAATAATAAACATACATTGTTCATTATACAAAAGTCTCAAAACATGGTCCCAAGGTCTCTAACCTTAACTTTAAATACACCATTTATAATACAAATAGCTTTACTCAAGAAACTCCATTAGATAATAACTAATTTAACATTCATTCTAAAATTACTCCACGGATCTTGCCCTTGCCCTTGTCCTTCGCATTTAGATCCTTCTAAGGCTTAACTAAAAATAGAGGTCATGATATAGCAAGAGTAAGCAACTAATTTGCTTCACAAGTTTAAAAAGACAAAGGAGATATATCATGACTTAGAAAGAAATATTGCCTTCAATGTTCAACAATAATATAAGATTGTGAAGGAACATGAATTAATAATCAACAATTGAATATTCGATAATTGAATAACATGAACTAAGTGGTTTTGAATAACCATGAACATTTGCCAAGGTGCTCAATGATTTAAATCGACCTTTTAATAAGTTTTGGTATTCAAGGGATCACCTTTTCATACCCCGTGATTTATGCATAAACACTTAATAATCCGACATTGATATCATGCCTTAATCAAATTTGTTCATTTCTCGACCAAGAGTTCTTACCATATCAATTAATAAGAATATTATTTAAAATCCATTTGATTTAACAAATTTAGACATGCTTGATCTAGGCGATACAATTAGCATAGATCTATCCCATAAACAGTTCATAAATGAAGAACTTTAATTTAATTCACAGCTCAATACAGAGAGAACAGAATTCAATTGCACAAAGTCGCAATTTCAATAATCAATAAAGACGTGAATAATCATCAATAATTATTCACTAATATGCTTTGAAAATAATAACTCAAGTTGAGTTAGGAAACTTGCCTCGATCGTAGAGTTACAAACTACTGAAATAAATTTCTATCCACTATGTAGTTAAAATATCTTCCTTTGAGAGACCTATAATTAGTCTTTCAATTAGTCATCAGATAACATCGAGTTATGTAATCACATAGATATCATACATTACAATAAGTTATTATAAACATTATCATGTCTAGATAGTGTTATTAACGACTACCTTTAATTCACATAATATTATTAACTTAGATAATATTAATTCACCTTCTAGTATTATTGGTTCACTAATAATACTTTAAATCATTTACTAACATTTTATTCACTTACTAATATTATTAATCATTTAATAATATTTTATTCACTTACTAATATTATTAATCATTTAATAATATTTTATTTAATCTCGAATATTATTATTTAATAATAATACTCTAATCTAATATTTTATTTACATAACAACATCATATTATAATATTATTAGTATTTTAATAATATTCCAATGATTTATTAAATTAATAAACAATTTATTCTAATTGTTCATCCTTTAATAACCTCTTATTTAATATCCATAAAAGGTCATAAGTAATATTTATTATTATAAATTACCAAAATACCCTAAGATAGTCATGATATAATATATTATGAGCATTCAAGCATAAAAATCATATTTTTCTCATTAAATGCATCATTTAACTATTTATTTCCTTTTATTCATAACCTAATCATTTTTAGGAAAAATAGCAAACTGATTCCAAAAATTTTTAGCTTCTGGATTTTAACAGAATATGAACCAACAATGATCCTCTAATTTTTCTAGAATTTTAGAAAATGATTTACTATTTTTAAAGTGCTCAAAACACTCAGATCTTGCTCTATTTTTTAAAAAATTGAGTTTTGCTCAGAAAAATCTGAAATTTTCAGGGTATGCTCTCTTAACATATATGAAGCTACTGTACAAATTTTGGAATTTTCCAGTGTATACACAGTGAGATATTCGTAGGATAATATTTATGGAGTCCTTTACGGAAATAGTCATTACGCACAATATATAACTCGAAACGTGTCCGTTCTTTTTCCTACGCGTATATAACTTCATAAGGTACCTCTGTAATATTTTTCCAGATTTTTACAAGATAAGGAACTAACCGAAACAGCCTCATGAAAAACAAGTCAGTAGCTGATTTAGAGTTTCAAAGCTTTAGCATATAAAGTGGACTGTTTTGGGAAAAATAATCTTAAAGGTTTCAAAACATGCTATATTTGCGATCTACCACTTGGGTTTACTAGATAACTCATGTATCTAGCACCCCCCTTCGACGGATCATAATTCCAAGTTGTAGAACTTGAGTTACACAAGATTTAGTGGAAGAAAAACAAGAGTTTTCACCCTTGGAGAACATATGCTCATTTTCTTCCTCTAAGTCTTTGATCTAACACTCAAGATACTTAGTTCCATGCATGATGGTATGCATAACTAGTGTATCTTGAGTAGTTGTACATAACCCCATCAAAACTCAAGCTATCAAAACAAGGTAAGAGAAGAAGATGAAGGTACATTATACCTTGACTTAGTGGCTACCTTCCTTGATTTTCCAAAGTAACTAATAAACTTAGGGGGCATAAACCACTAGAACTCCTATAATTCTTCTTCCTATGGCTGAAATTCTCTCTTTCTTTTCTCTCTTTGAAGTTGGCTAGCTTGGGAGCAAGAGGTAGAAGAAGAAGATGAAGAAGATGGAGAGAAAATGAGATGTTGGAAGAATGAATTGTGTTTAAAAAATGAAATGGTCAATTCATTAATAATTCTCCCACAATTATTTTGTTGCCCATTAGGTAAAAACTTTGTATTATTACTTACCTTAGGTTAAACATGATTAAATGTGCATAATGGAGTGGCAACCAATGGAAGCCTTACAACATTGTCCTTATGTTTATTCATGTCTACTAATGGACAAGCTAGATTAATTATTCCACTTAGGATCCTCATAATATCCACCATTTAGCTTTTATTTTAAATGCCCAATTTTGATTAATCAAATGTCTAGAATACCCCCAATCAAGTGGGCTAAGTATTGGATTACATTTTATTTTCCTTGGGCTTTTCTTTTAATTGATTTGGGCTAGATAAAAACATAGTCCAACAATTTTAATAATGTTACCCAATTTGATAATTTAGGGCTTTCATCTCTAATCATATGAAGTTTAATTACTTATACATATGATTTTATCTCATAACCTAATTAGATTTACAAGAATTAGGTTTAAAATTATTAGTCACTTGAAATACTAAGTTTACCCACTTAAGTTAGTATACGTATAAAATACTAACTTTTTCGTGTTACCATAACCCTTAGGTTATTTAATATCCTTACCTAATGTATAATTAGGTCACAAGGCTTTCATTTTTAATGAAATCCATAAATGTATGTATCCATATATAATACAAAGTTTAAAAAAAAATGTACATACATACATGGTGACTTAAGATTCACGGTTATTACATCCTCCCCTCTTATAAGAATTCATCCCCTAATTACATATAAGGTTACTCAAAAAGGTGTGGGTAATTTTCTCTTATCCTTTCTTCAAGTTCCCACGTAGCTTCTTCAAAGATTGTGGTTCCTCCAAAGAACTTTTTACGGAATGTATAACCTTATTTCGCAATTTACATTTCCTTTCTATCTAAAACTTGACCGAATTTCCTCAGACGATAAATCTTTTTCGACTTCGAATTGGCTCGTGCGATATCACATGCTTGTAATCGAGCTTATATGGTCATTAAGACCGACACATGAAACACATTATGAATATGTTCCATTCAGGGAGGTAGAGCTACCTCGTCGCCACTTCGCTTATCTTCTTCAAGATCTCAAAAGGTCCAATAAATCTTGGACTCGACTTACCTTTCTTTCCAAACCTTATCTTTCCTTTCCAAGGAGATACTTTCAAAATGCATGGCTTCCCACCTCAAAATCTCGCTCGGCGATGTAAGTCTGATACTTCTTACAGCGATCTTGAGTTGCTACCAACAGCTCTAATCACCTTAATGGTCTCTACTTACTTTTCATTGCACCAGCTTCTGGTCCCAATAATTGACGTTCACCCACTTCATCCCAAAGATACCAGGCGTTTCTACATTTCCTCCCATAAAGTGCTTCAGATGCAGTGCAGGTATTACGATCTTTGGCGTGGTAGCTATTGTTGTATCACGAACTCTACCAATGGAAGATGATCCTCCCAACTACCCTTGAAGTCCATCACACAAGCTCTGAGCATGTCTTCAAGTGTTTGAATCGTTCTCTCACTTTGCCCATTAGTCACTTGAAATACTAAGTTTACCCACTTAAGTTAGTATACGTATAAAATACTAACTTTTTCGTGTTACCATAACCCTTAGGTTATTTAATATCCTTACCTAATGTATAATTAGGTCACAAGGCTTTCATTTTTAATGAAATCCATAAATGTATGTATCCATATATAATACAAAGTTTAAAAAAAAATGTACATACATACATGGTGACTTAAGATTCACGGTTATTACAACACCAATTAGTCATATACTTGACTTACGCATTGGTTTACTTAATTTTACTTCTTAGGGTTCACGTTCTTGTAAACTAAGTTTATGCAACTAACTTTCTTTACCGGTTTATGGCTTCATGGCATACAGAGATGTCTTACTTAAAACATTCATCATCTTTGATGATTTGCATTCTTATCTTTTCTTATAACTTCTCTAGGACTCAGCACATATCGCTTCTCTGCTAGTAGTTCATATGGTACTCTGAGTGATTTCCCACAAACATCCAACAAACAAGTTTCTGTCTCATCTACACTGCCATCACAGTGAGTTAGATCAGTTACCAGTTTCGTATATACCTTCGCTCTCTAAAGGAATTGTTTAGCCCAACTCCCATATGTCAACCATCAAAGGTTACGATTGCACCATAACCTAAACTCAACTTTATTTATCCGAACCATTAAACTATAATGTTCGTTAAGTCAATTTCTTATTTCTTATGGCTTCCTGCCAACTAAATGTTATACCTCAGGATTTATTCTTTATCGTCTAAGTCATACAGTCTTTTATATACTCACAGCGATCATTCAAGTTAATCATTAACTTAGCTTCGTTACGTTAATGTCATTGTCTTTAATTCAGTTCTTTACCATTCATGGTTAATCATTGATCTTCATTATCTTACGGTCAAACCATAGATGGGGTGTAGGTTCTATCTGTTTAGTATTTGCGTACACTCAACCTTCATGTTGGTTAAAGTGATCAATGCTTACATTTCATTCTAACATTCTCCATCCAACCCACATTTAGCTTT
This sequence comes from Panax ginseng, assembly GCA_020205605.1. Taxonomy (NCBI): domain Eukaryota; kingdom Viridiplantae; phylum Streptophyta; class Magnoliopsida; order Apiales; family Araliaceae; genus Panax; species Panax ginseng. The sequence continues at coordinate 81,549,360 of CM035139.1, read as the reverse complement.
CATTAATCTTATTACTGTTCATTATGGCTTTCTTAATACCATTCGTTATTCTTCCTTAATGTCGAAGCCATACGGTTCGTTGTATGCTAAGACCAATCATTTAACGCAACTACATTGCATTCACAGCGTTTATACACTTTACACTTATCTTTCATACCACAACATAACATCAAAATGTTATTCATTACCTTCGTCACTCAATGTTTATGGAATTAGAATCATAGCAATCCCACACGTTCGTTTATCGCGACTACGGTCCCCGGATATCGGTTCTGTAACCCGCGTCTACATTCTTTGTCATTTAATCTTTCCATTCAACCTTAACTAAAGGTTTAAAACACTTGATTAAGTGTTACACTCGATGAACTACACGTTAATTAGCTTTCGGTACACTTCCCAAAGGTTTTGAGCAGTTAAAAGCTCATTACTGGCTTTTTCCCTACACCGCGCTTACTGGCGCCCTCTCCTTCTCTATCTCTCGCACATGAACGAGTCTTCATGCCGGCTCCACAGTCTCGGTGTCAGCTTTGCACCACATTACATAACATGGTGGATGGCCATGGCTAAAACCCTAGTTCTTGAAAAAAAAATTCTAAGTCTTTGATCGTTCTAAGACGCTTACTTCCTGCTTCCATAACTTATTCGATATAACTTGGAACGAGGTTGTTCTAAATCTATTTTCTTCCTTATCTTACGTACTTCAATACCCCTCGGACAAAACTTTGTTCTGAATCCGTTAACGTGACATTCGATTGGCTTAATCTTTGTCCTTCATTCATTTTTATGTTATTAACGTTATTCGTTCGTCCGTCCGTAATTCGGTCATTCGAATTCGGAACTCGTTCGTTCTTAAGTCCACGAATCACATTTTCTATGTTCTCTTACTTTCTTATAAAACCCTACACATTCCGGTTCATTTAGTAACTCTCTAATTTTCATTTGTCTTTTACGAAATTTTTGCCATAACTTCGTTATAGCTCAGTTTTAATCCGTTCTTCATGCACGTTTCTACCGTTCCTAACCAAGCAATAAGCATCTATCTGCCCCGTAATTGAATAACCAATCCATTCCCAGTATAACATCAAACTCCCCAAGTTTAATTAGTATCAAATCTACCATCATCTCGTGACCCTTTATAACCACTCTACAATTCTTATATATAAACCTAACAGGAATCACTTCCATATTCGCAATTTCTATGCTTAAAGGGAAATCTAATTCTTCTTGAGGTAAATCTAAGTTCTAAGAAAAATCATCGGATATAAATGAACAAGTAGCACCCGAATCAAATAGCATATAAGCATTAATACCAGTAATCAGAATGATACCTGACACCACATCCTTTGACTGCAAAATATCTTGCATGGTCATATTGAAAGTCCTCGCGGTAGGTCGGCTTGATTGCGCTAGTCCCGTGATAGTTAATGTACCACCACCGTTGTTTCCCTTTCCTCAACTTGCACTTCCAGCTATCTTTTTAGGGCAATCACGAACCATGTGATCCTTCGACACGCAGGTGAAACATGCTCCATTCTTTGGACTAAAATAGTTTGGTGCAATGTGACCCTCTTAGCCACAATTAAAACACACCCGCTTTCCCTTCAAACACACACCAGTGTGGTTCTTCCCACAGGTAGCTCAAGCTTCAAATTTCTTCTTTTTTTGACTTCCTTGTTGTCCTCCAGCACTCGAATTCTCACTCCACTTCCTTTTCAGATTGTTACTTCCATTATTGTTTCCACCAGCCTTGTTTTCATTCTCATTCTTTCTCTTATTCTATTCTTGGTTATACTTGGTTAAGGCATCGCTTCCACCATCCGCGATAATTGCCTTTTCTAACACTGCCGTAAACGTGTTTAGCTGAAACATTGAAACCTTGCTATACAGCCAAGGCTTCAATCCTTGTTCGAACCTTCTCGCCTTACGCTCATCGGTATTAACTTGGTATGGAGCAAACCTTGCCAGCTCATTAAACTTTGCAGCACACTCCGACACAGTCATGGTTCCTTGCTTCAATTTTAAGAATTAAACTTCCATCTGATTTTGAGAACTCGTTGGGATATACATCTCAAAAAACATTTCTTTAAACCTATCCCATGCTATTATTCCATGTCCCCCATGAACCTTATTCACCTGCCACCAATAGCTAGTTTCAGACTTCAACATGAACGTTGCGAACACGGTTTTTTGATCCTCGTTAACTCTAGCAACGTCAAACACCTTCTCCATTTCCATGATCAAGGTTTGGGCTTCAACTGGATTCATAGACCCTTGAAACTCTGGCGGTCCAACCGCTTTGAAGTCCTTGAAGGTCGTGACTTGAGCTTGCGGCTAATTTGCAAGTGCTCCCGTTAACAAAGTCACCAACTGCTGAACCGGGTTAGCGTTGGCCTCATTATTATTGTTAGTAGACCCCTCGGGAGGTGGTTGTTGACATGGTTGTCTTCTTCTAGGAGGCATTTTTTGTTAAAATATACGCTTATTAGTTAATTACTCAACTTCTTGAATATTTTAAAGTTTAACTTAAACATTCTAAGATTAAATCTATAGCACATAACATTTCAATAAACTTTAATATTTTTATTCATTCATAATTTTCCAAACCATCATAAGGATAGCATGTATGCCATCAACATCCACTTTCCTAAACTAAACAAGTTTCAGGATTACATAATCATACTACCCCTTTATTTATCTCCAAAATAAGGGATTTACAATTTATTTATTCACATACTTAATCATATATTATTGTTATTATTCTTCCTATCTTGGCATATTAAGACGTCGAGAGGCTTCTCTACGCTCTTCCTCCATAATACGATACACCGTCCTACAATCCATCACGAACCACGACAAGTCTCCAAACTGAGGTGGGTAGTAAAAGACTCGATCATGAGCCCTATCACTCGCAAAATGAAAGGAATGATCCATTTCATTTGTCTTATCCTTTTCGTTTGAACCTTGGCTTCAACACGGTCTACACGCTGAGTAGTATTCATCCAAGCATCCTCTGCTCTCGCACGCTTAGCTGATTCCTCCTTCAAGTCATCTTTCAGCTTTTCCACTTCAATTTTCATCTTCTCATTCTCAACCAATAGCTTATCTTGATGTCTCTCTGTGTGAACTAGGTTCCACTCCATGTTTCCAAGACGTGAGTCTCGCTCCTGAATCTCCACATCGTTCTGCACTATAGTAGCCTGACGCATCTCAGCTAACTCCTTCAGCTCCTCAACCTTATCCTGTAATTCTATATTACGGTCGTATAGCTCATCATACATCTCAGCTGATATGGAGTTTGGTGGAAACTCCATAAGATCCTCTTCCTCATCCTCTACCTCTATCTCCTCAGAGTTCTCCCCCTCAGGATCAGACACAGGCTCATCCTCCTGTTCTTCCTCAGCAACCAACAAAGAATTCTCCCTTTGAATCAACTATTCCCGAACCACATGAACATCTTGGGGTTCCTCATCTCTAGGTATTTGAGGTATCACTTTCCTAGCTTGACTAAATCCTTCAACATTAGACATCCTGACAACAAAATACTTTTAAGTTTCATTTATTACATGTCACTCTTCGATACTAATGAGTACATATGTTATTAACACATAACACATAAAGTCTTTTATTATTTTGTTTTATCTTTAATGAATTCCTTAATTCATTCCTTAGAACTCAATAAGAGTTTATCACCACTATATTTTCTGTCTCCTTAAAGGTTACTTCCTAAGGTTTTCCCCCACCTAAGGTTCATAACCTAAAGCTTTGATATCAACTTGTGACACCCCCAAATTAAGGTACTTCATTCCCACAGAATTTGGTGCTCACTTTCCAAAATATTTACATCTAACTACCCATAAACAAGGGTAAAGACATAACTTAAAAAAAATATCTTCCCCATTAAAGGGTTACATCAACTTAAAACATTCCCAAGTAATCTAACCTTTAATTATTACATAAGTCTGCAGAATACATCACATAATAACATAAGTCTCATAACAGAATCCTACTAAATAAAAATCCAACAAGTCTTCATCATTTGGACATCTTTCCCTTGACTTTACTAGAAGACAACTCATCCATTTTCTCAACTTTAGTTGCAGTGTTTAAATGAAAGGGTGAGCAAACAATTGCTCACTGTTATAAAGAGAGATAATAGCAATAATTTAAGAGTAAGCAATGAATACTGAATAAGTAAGAACTTGTTCTTTGAGACAAAATTATTAAACAAGTTCGAGATTTATATTTGAGGGTCTTTAAGACCATGAACTATGTCCCAAGGTTATTAAGTATTTTTACTTCAACCTTTAACAGTCATTAGACTATATAGACTTTTACTTTCGTACTTAGGGGGATCAGCCCTTCATACCATGTATTGTGCACAAACATCTAAATGATGACGCGTACATAATCCCCTATATTAGGATTGTTCATCTCAGTTTGACTTTAGAATTTCCGCACTAAAGAAAGTTTAGTTTGGAACTAGCTTATCAATGATTCTAGAATTTTAGAACACTCATCATATAGATTAGTCCAATCAATACGAGTTTGCTTGTTATTTGAAGGTTTAACACAATAATATAGGATTGAACAATGATATTTAAGTCAAGGATTTAATAATGACAATATACAATTAAATAGACATTGTATATATGCAAAGTACTACATCTAAAAGAGATAGGAAAGTCTCTTTTGGAACAATGAATTTAAACAGTTTATGTTTTAAATAACAACAACAAGAAGAGTTAGGAATGTGAAACTCGCTCAATGTAAAGAATTGGAATACAAGAGCTAGCAACATCATAAACAAGATGGAATCAATAAGTTTGCTCAACTTTAATATAAGGTTTAGGAACTTGCATAATGATAAATTAGGGTTAGAAAGCTTGTTTGACAACAAAAGGTAATAATAGTTATGAAACTTGCATTCTTTATAAAGAGAATGAAGTTAGGGAACTTGCTTCATGCGTAAGCTATGCAATTACTATAAACATTTGTCAAATACCCTACATATACCATTAAGATCACAATACTAATTAGTTAAATTAAAACTAACTTCATGGGCTTACTTCTCATTTTACTCAAGTCTGTAGTCTCTAAATTAAGACCTGATTATTTTAATCATCTATGTACCATAAATCCGCACTCCTAATTATATAACAGTACCCAATATGGTGATTGTGTATCAAGACAAATTCTCATGATATCACATTATAAAATTTCACAACTTACTAGTTCATAATCTTTAGTTTCAACATTGTGATTACTATATGTTATCACGTCTTATATCATGCATTCGACCCTTTTACGATCACTAAAATATGTTAAGTTAACATTCTTCAAGCTATCTTTGTTATGATTCTTCTTTCAGTGGTCCGATCACTTTAACGCGGCCGCTGCTTATGGTTACCTTTAAATCCGACGCGCTCCGACGCGTGGCGGTACCTTTACGCCCAGAGAAGGGTACAAGCCACGCTTTAAGACTGTATCCGCTCCGAGACACAATTTGATCTACTGTTACAAGCTAAAAACCCAATTTCTTCACCCAACACCCAATTAACCAAACCCAAATGTTTATAAGCTTTTAAAACTCAAGACCAAATATTTATAAAGCAATTTTAACAGTACAAACAACTTTAACAACTAATTTAAGGTCTCCATGTAAGACCCGAACTTTTTAATAAATAAAATTGAATTTCTTCTATTCATTATCTTGAAATAATAAGGAGTTAATTTGATATAATGCTTTGTTTATGGGTGAAATGTGCAAATTTTGCAAAATTTGCAAGTGGTTATAAAATATTCATTTTGTCGGGGAATATTCATTTGGTCGTGGAATATTCTTGTTGTCGGGGAATATTCGTATGACAGCGCAGCCATTTGTGGGTCCCATAACGGAAAACGGTCGGATGAAGAAAATGATAAGTTTGAGTTTTTATAAATAATGACGTAATTGTTACCGTTAACACTGTTGGATTACTTGATGGTTAAAATACGATGTCGGCGTGGTAGTTGCATTGAAGAAGCTATTACCAGACGCATTGCGGTATTTTGAATTATTGATTTTTACATAAGAAGACACTACTCAATAATTATTAGAGTAATTACTACTCAATATTTTATTTTTTTTGATTCAATAATTGCTACGTTGATATTTTATATTATTGTTATTTCAATAATTGTCACTGCACAGTATTTCCCATTATCAGATCAATAATTCATATTATTTGAATAATATTATTAGATAGCATTATTGATAATGTCTAAGGAAGTTCTGTCTAGGAAAGGGGTTTGGTCACCTAATTACGCGCCAGTAAGGAGAAATCCTTATCGGAAAGCCCCCTCTTTCTTGGGAATGACCTGGTTGTCTTAATTATGATTCTGTAATATTATTTGTGAATAATTAATTATTGATTTATATGATAAGGAAATATTTATTTTATATGGACATAAATGATGGATAGGAAAATATTTATTTTGTGTGAATATAAATGAAGGAATTAATGCTGACGTGTTTTATCAGTATTTTATCAGAATGGAGGTATTAAAAATCGTCTGTATGTGGATTTCAGGCATTTTTCATTTGGAATTTGGAAAAACTTAAAGTTAAAAAGTTGTAGAGAATTTAATTTTCTATGAAATGGACATAAAATTCGTATTTTTCTGATAAAAGGGCTATTTATTATGAATTATTGAAGTTTCAAAAATTAAATATTTTTATTAAAATTATGGGTGGGACCCACTTTTGTTTTTTTTAAAACATGTGCTGAAAATTTATGTTCAAAAGTGGAGGGCTAGTAGGTGGCATGCGTAGAAAATTATAATATTATTTTATTAATTTAGTCTCCTTTGGCATTCTAGTATTTTTCTATAAATAGGGTGCTTAGTTAGAATTGAAAATCACACCAAAAATAAGTTTTTTTTTCTCTCTCTCTATATTAATAAGTTTTCGTATCACATCATCTATAACTCCTCATGAGTTATCTCGTACTATTTCATAGTACTCCATCTTCATAGCATTAAGCTATAATTATTCAAACATTATAGACCATCTTTCTTTTATAACTTAAACAGACCACGTCGTGATCTTATTCTATAATCATCTCCCTTAAAATTCTTCTTAACTCGTGATCGTTTTGTTTTACGATCTTCTTTCTTTCTCTTTTTCATCATTTACGACATTATTCGTTATCTTGGCTTTTGGAGTTAGAAAACTCCCCCTTCTTATCTTTATATCTCTTAGATTCTTCTTTGAATCTTCTTGTTTATAAAAAAAAATTCTTCCTTTAAGAATTTCTAACTTCATTTACATCGCTCAAAATTTCATTTGAGTTCTACACTTTCATCATATGTATCCATTTCTACACTTGGTACAAATCGAGTCTCTAACAGTTTCAATATGGTACGCTGAGTGGTTTCCCACAAACAACCAACAAACTAGGTTCCGAGTTACTAGTTCGTATATACTTCCGCTCTATGAAGGAATCGTTTAGCCCAGATACCATACCTCAACTACTAAAGAGTATAACTGTACCATACTTAACTATAACTTTTCATTCTTAACTTCGTTACCAATCTCTTCTTATAGACATTGTCTATTTGTTACCACCTTACATTCTTATTATTGGAGTTGGGTAACTCCATAACTCTGCGAGATTCTTCTTTGAATCCTCTCACGCATGTTTTCATCCTTTCTTTATAAATTTCTTAAATTACTTCTTATTGTTCAAACTCTATTTGAGTGTATTCGTTCATTATCTTCACCTATCTTCTCTAAGGTTATAGCCTAAGGTACTCCTACCTAAGGTTTATAACCTACAGCTCTGATACCAACTGTAACATCCCCAGATTCGGGTCCCAAATCACCACAAATCCGGTGTACTATTTCTATAACTATTGCGGAAGATATAAACATAAATTGTTTATACATTAAACATTACACACTATCCCCAAGGTCGAGAACCTTCACATAATACCTAAATTAATATCCTATCAGACATACAAAGCTATTATCATACATTACTATTACAACTTTAGCTGCACCTATAATCCAAAGCTGACTTGTCTTGGACTTTTCTTGTAACCGATGTATTCGTCATAATCTGCAATGTTTATCACGATATAGCAAGGGTGAGCAACAAATTTGCCCAGCAAGCATAAGTTTATTTGAGGATATATCATGATTGAAAGAATTGAACAATAAGCTAGCTAACTTTCAACAATATAAACATTGTGAAAGAGCATGAACAAATTTTCTTAGCTGAACAACCAAGTCAATAAAAATGAATGGTCCATAATGAACATGAACAGATTAACTTAACCAAATGGTAATGAAGGTGATCAGCCTTTCATTCCTTATTAACATTTACAACATGCACAACGTGCGAATCAATAATCAATATAGACGTGAATAATCAACAACAACTATTCACTAACATGCTTTGAACATATAACTCAAGTTTGAGTTAGAGAAACTTGCACGAATAAATAACTAACACAAGTCCAATACTTACCCTTACTATGATAATATTAGTAAGGATTTAATAAATACCCAAAAAAAATTAGGGTTAGGAAACTTGCCTGATAAGCCTGCTATAATTAACGCTAGCAATTAACCTTCACATAACCTAATCACATGTGTCTCGTTAATCACCATTCATACACAATCTAGTTTGAAGTAAAAGGGTCTCCTATTGGATATGCTATAAACATCATAATAGAATATATTTAGAAAATATATGCCACCCATTTTAGATATAATAGGCAGCCCAAAACAGAACTTAAAAAAAATGCCCAACATAACAGTTTTTATTTTATTTTATTTTTCTCAGCTTTACCATATCTCGCTAAAACAGTCATAACTAATTCGTTTTAAAACATTTTTGAGCCATTCTTGCACCCACGCGAAGCTAACTTCTGGGTCTACAACTTTCGTTCATGGACCATCTTCAAATTCCAAGCACAAAATTCCAGAAAATCCGTGCAAGGGGACTGCTCCGATTCACTTCACGATTTTGGGTTAGTTTGCAGAAAGCTATGGGCACGGATTTACGATTTAGTTCAGGATACCATCCTCAAACGAACGGGCAATCAAAAAGGACTATTCAAACTCTTGAAGATCTATTAAGACTCTGTGTCCTAGATTTCAAAGGGAGTTGGTATAAGTACTTACCATTGGTGGAATTCTCCTACAACAATAGTTATCAAGCAAGTATAGTTATGGCTCCATTCGAGGCATTGTATGGACAAAATTATCGTTCTCCAGTATGTTGGGACGAGGTGGGTGAAGCAACATTGTTGGGACCAGAATTAGTACGCATGACTACAGAAAAGATTCAAATGATCCAGCAATGTATAAAGACCTCACAAGATCGACAAAAGAGTTATGCTGATCTTCATCGAAAGGACGTGGAATTTAATATTGGAGATCATGTACTATTATGTATTGCTCTATGGAAGGGAGTTAAAAGATTCTAGAAGAGAGGAAAGCTCAATCCACAATTTGTTGGTCCATTTGAGATTCTTGACCGAATAGGAAATGTGGCCTATAGACTCGCATTACCTCCAAGCATGTCTCGTGTTCATAATGTTTTTCATATATCTATGCTTCATAAATATGTGAAAGACCCAAACCATATTATTGTGTTAGAACCAAACGAGATAGCCGAAGATTTAACGTACGATGAGGTACCTGTCAAGATCTTGGATAAGAAAGAGCATGTCCTACGAACAAAGGTTATACTACAAGTCAAGGTTTTGTGGAGGAACCATGCTATGGAGGAAATGACCTGGGAGTTGGAATCATAAATTGTAACATCCCCAGATTTGGGTCCCAAATCACCACGAATCCGGTGTACTATTTCTATAACTATTGCGGAAGATATAAACATAAATTGTTTATACATTAAACATTACACACTATCCCCAAGGTCGAGAACCTTCACATAATACCTAAATCAATATCCTATCGTATTACGTACAAAAGCTATTATCATACATTATCGTTACAACTTTAGCTGCACCTATAATCCAAAGCTGACTTGTCATGGACTTTTCTTGTAACCGATGTATTCGTCATAATCTGCAATGTTTATCATGATATAGCAAGGGTGGGCAACAAATTTGCCCAGCAAGCATAAGTTTATTTGAGGATATATCATGATTGAAAGAATTGAACAATAAGCTAGATAACTTTCAACAATATAAACATTGTGAAAGAGCATGAACAAATTTTCTTAGCTGAACGACCAAGTCAATAAAAATGAATGGTCCATAATGAACATGAATAGATTAACTGAACCAAATGGTAATGAAGGTGATCAGCCTTTCATTCCTGATTAACATTTACAACATGCACAACGTGCGAATCAATAATCAATATAGATGTGAATAATCAACAACAACTATTCACTAACATGCTTTGAACATACAACTCAAGTTTGAATTAGAGAAACTTGTACGAATAAATAACTAACACAAGTCCAATACTTACCCTTACTACAATAATATTAGTAAGGATTTAATAAATACCCAAAAGAAATTAGGGTTAGGAAACTTGCCTGATAAGCCTGCTACAATTAACGCTAGCAATGAACCTTCACATAACCTAATCACATGTGTCTCGTTAATCCCCATTCATACACAATCTAGTTTGAAGTAAAAGGGTCTTCTATTGGATATGCTATAAACATCATAATAAAATATATTTAGAAAATATATGCCACCCATTTTAGATATCATAGGCAACCCAAAACAGAACTTAAAAAAAAATGCCCAACATAACAGTTTTTATTTTATTTTATTTTTTCTCAGCTTTATCATATCTTGCTAAAACAGTCATAACTAATTCGTTTTAAAACATATTTGAGCGATTCTTGTACCCACGCGAAGCTAACTTCTGGGGCTACAACTTTCGTTCATGGACCATCTTCAAATTCCAAGCACAAAATTCCAGAAAATCCGTGCAAGGGGACTGCTCCGAATTTGTTGGACAGATTTGACGCAACTACTTTGAAAAGTCATAACTCCTTGCTCCGAAGTCGGAATTAGTCCGTTCCGGAGTCTATGGAAAGCTTATTCAGTGCACTATAATAACCCAAAAGTCCAAAATTTTCTGGAAACTGTAGCTAGCCCCGAATTTGTCCTTAGGGTCAGCAGTTCACAATTTTTTTCGATTTCTAACATGTTTATTTCGCGACCTTACGATTTTCATATCTCACTCAATATAGCTTCGATCCGAATGAAATTTGGACATGTTATACCTCATGCTACATACTATTTTAGAAAATTATTACATGCAGCAAATGGATTATCTAAGACATGATTTCGAGTGACCAAAAATCCTGAAAAATCATGCAAACTAGTTTAACCCAACTTTTAAGAAAATCATGATTTTGATTCTAGCATGCATGGATTTGATTCCTACTGTCCAGACCACATTTACTAACATATATATACATGTTACAACAATTCATTTCTCTAACTTTTCATGTTTTGATCAAATTAGCAACTAAGAGGCATAATATCAAACACTTAGCATGCAAGGCATAACTCTTTGGATTTTTAAAGCATACATGACATGATTTATCCAGAACTTATGTTCTTATTACACCATAACAATTAAACCACAATTACACAACATCACATACTCCAAAACAAACCATTTATACAGGTCTCCTATGCATATTCTCTCATAGTTTTGGAAGAACAAAGAGAATGGGTGCATAGCTTACCTCTTTGGCGAATTCCTCTTGATTTAATCTGTTAGAGACTCACTCCTTGCTTGCTTAGACTCTCCAAAATCTTCAGAAATCACCACAACATCTATTACTCTCAATTTCTCTTTCTTTTTGTATCTTGGTGGGATTTTTGCAAAGTGAAACATTTATTTTTGTTGGGTGTATATATATATAACTTGATAGAGCTACTCTCTCCAGCCCCTTCACCACTCCCATCATCAGTTACATGCATAATTATCCCACTTGAATATAGTTATGGGGGGGGGGGGAAGTTAGGAACATGAAAAGGTTTGCTTATTATGTATGGTTTAATAAGGAGTTATCACCTTTCTTCCTCCTTATTGCTATATACGAATATACTCTCCCTCCGTGTCCCATATTATGTGTCACAAGACCCCACCAGCTGCTGTCCAATTAAACAAATGCATTATAATGTTATTTTAATCATTTAAATACCATTTTTGACCGTTTTGCCCTCCGTAGCAAAACGTATCGATACTTATATCGATTCCTACTAAAGTCGACGTCCCGGACGTCGTTGAACTATCCGTTTCATCAAACTCAACTTCAAAATTCGTAGTTGACAATTCGTCTTCGTCGCTCCACAGTGTGTTTGGGCTAAATTTAAGATAATATTATATCTAATAAAGTTCCAAGAGAAGAGATTTGACTGTATGTGATATTTTACATCATGAAACTTCCAAGTCCATATATCTATAAATAAGAGCATTGTAAAAGAGAATGGTGGATATATAAAAATATTATGAGGCATGTCTCATTTTCGTGACACATTTAAAAATATTATGAGACATGTCTCATTTTTGTGACACATTTTCGTGGTTACAGTCTATCCTGCCTAATTTCGACGTTTCGGACTCAAATACGCAGACCGCGTCTCTAAATTCCGCTCCAAACTCAAACTCATATTTGTAAGTCATCCTACGACATTAATTAGAATTAATTCCATCCTTAATCAATTTAAATAATTGGCCTAACCGTAACAACCATTAATATGCATCTTATCACATAACATATAATAAAAATAAATAATTCATCTAAAAATAATTGTCACATAAGAATTTCACATAAGTTTGTTTATTGAAATTGTTTAATTACATGGAAAAATCTAGGATATTACATAAATGAAAGCGAGGTACCCTCTCCTTTTCGAAACACCAGGTACGTACGTCAATTTCAAGGACAAAATTTCATAAGGAGGGGAGGTTGTAAGACCCCAACTTTTTAATAAATAAAATTAAATTTCCTCTATTCATTATCTTGAATTAATAAGGAGTTAATTTGATATATTGCTTTAGTTATGGGTGAAATGTGCAAATTTTACAAAATAAGCAAGTGGTTATAAAATATTCATTTTGTCGAGAAATATTCGTTTGGTCATGAAATATTCTTGCTGTCGGGGAATATTCGTACGACGGCGCAACCATTTGTGGGCCCCATAACGAAAAATGGTCGGATGAAGAAAACGACAAGTTTGAGTTTTTATAAATAATGGCGTAATTATTACTGCTTAACACTTGTTGATTACCTTATGGTTAAAATCTGATGTCTGGCGTGGTTGCATAAAGATGGCACTACGGTATTGCACGATGTATTTTTGAATTATTGATTCTTACGTAAGAAGGCATTACTCAATAATTGTTACAGTAATTACTACTCAATATTTTATTTTTTTGATTCAATAATTGCTACGTTGATATTTTATATTATTGTTGTTTCAATAATTGTCACTGCACAGTATTTCTCATTACCAAATCAATAATTCAAATTATTTGAATAATATTATTAGATAGAATTATTGGCAATGTCTAAAGAAGTTCTGTCTAGGAAAGAGGTTTGGTCACCTAATTACGCACTAGTAAGGAGAAATCCTTATCGGAAAGCCCCCTCTTTCTTGGGAACGACCTGGTTGTCATAATTGTGATTCAGTAATATTATTTGTGAACAATTAATTATTGATTTATATGATAAGGGAATATTTATTTTATGTGGACATAAATGATGGATAGGAAAATATTTATTTTGTATGAATATAAATGAAAGAATTAATGCTGAGATGTTTTATCAGTATTTTGTCAGAATGAAGGTATTAAAAATCGTCCGTATGTGGATTTCGGGCATTTTTCGTTTGAAATTTGGAAAAGTTTAAAGCTACAAAGTTGTAGAGAATTTAATTTCCTATAGAATGGACATAAAATTCATATTTTTCTGATAAAAGGGCTATTTATTATAAATTATTGAAGTTTTGGAAATTAAATGTTTTTATTAAAATTATGGGTGGGACCCACTTTTGTTTTTTCTTTTGAAAACATGTGCTGAAAATTTATGTTCAAAAGTGGAGGGCTGGTAGGTAGCATGCGTAAAAAATTATAATATTATTTTATTAATTTAGTCTCCTTTTGGCGTTCTAGCATTTTCCTATAAATAGGGTGCTTAGTTAGAATTGAAAATCACACCAGAAACAAGTTTTTTTTTTCTCTCTATATATTATCGAGCGTATTTTGTGATTATTTAGATACTTTGAGAGTTGCTATTCAGTGCAAGTTTCCTTCAACATTTCATCCGATATTCCAGTCAGAAATAATGTTCTTTTGAGGTAAGGGATGCTATTTTCTTCGTAAATGATATTATTTCTTTCAATATCATTATGCTAAAATATTGGTATGAATTTTATTGTGAAATTTCTACCTTTTTGTATCGGGGTTACTATTCACGTATACGGCAATATTCACCAAAAAATAAAATTTTCTCTTCTTTGTCCCAAATGTATATTATAGTTACTATCTTTGATTATATCCATGTTTTGACCTTCATTCTTGAATTTTACTCCACTATGGTTTATTATGGAGTGTTTTTGAACTTGGATTATCTAAAGTACGAATCTCTAATCTTTGTCCTTTTGTCTTACTGGATTCGTTCTTTAAAATATTTTTCATCATCCTCAGTCCTTAATGGTGATACTTGATGAATATCTTTGGTCTGTAGTGCAAAGATGAATGATTACCTGATAAATATCTTTGGCTCGTAGTGCAAAGATGGACAGCTGTTGAGATGAACATGACCAACTGGTGATACAAATGAATATCTTTGGCTCGTAATGCAAAGATGAATATTTGACTCAAGATGTATATCGATTGATGTTACAGGGATAAAATATTGATGATGGACTTTTAAATTCATAGATGATAGTAGATTTAATTCTCTACTTAACTCTTCTAATGAATTATTATTTTCGCTGCGAATATTGATCTAGAACATGTTGTCCATTATATTTTATCTGATTTGTTGAAGGCTAACGATAATTTGTTGTTCATTATCTTAGTCATAATATTCTTTACTAAGCTAGTTGAGCTCACCCTTTTCCTTTTTGTTCCATTTTTCTTCTTAGGAATTGAGAATATAGCAGGAACCAATCGGGGTATAGAGTGATGGTCCTAGACAGTTGTTTTAGCAGTCCTCACTATTTTTGTAATATAGTGTATCAATAATTGTAATGAGGACTTTATCTGAGTGTGGATATTGTCTAGAAGACAATATTTGTATTTAAACTCGTAGTATATGTGTTGTCGTATTTTGCATGACAATTGTATTAATGAATTTGTAGTTGTTTCTGTACCATGTATTTAGCGACTC
This sequence comes from Panax ginseng, assembly GCA_020205605.1. Taxonomy (NCBI): domain Eukaryota; kingdom Viridiplantae; phylum Streptophyta; class Magnoliopsida; order Apiales; family Araliaceae; genus Panax; species Panax ginseng. The sequence goes on along the minus strand of CM035139.1, from coordinate 81,533,974 downwards.
AGAATGGGTGATGTATACCTATTTTGGGGGCGCCACACTCCAATTCCAAGTTCATACTAGTTTTTATATTTTATCATGCATAGCAAAATCAGTCACCACGATTTCGATTTTCAACCATTTTGATTTGTTCAAACTACATTACTTTCGTATCACAGAGTTCTATCATAAACAATTATCAATCTTCAATTTATAGCATGAATTCATAATTAATTTTTAACTCTTAAACAACCATAATACACATATAACACTGTTATTTAAATTTTCCTTCCACAAACCAAATTTCATGAATTTGATAACTAAATATTGCTTTATAGATGATAATTATCAGATTCTACAAGACCATACATACATATAATCAACAATCCAACACAACTTCCAAATCACAAAGAATAGATATTACAAAACTAAGAGTTAGAATTAGGAATAGATTATACCTTTAATCCTTGATTTAGCAAAGATGATGATTCCAATGCTTGTTCCCTTGATTCCCAATTCACAGAGAACTCTCAATTTCCTCTCTAGCTCCCTCAATTTCTTTCTAACACTCTGTGTTTTCTATACTCTCTGTTTTTAGCATTTAGGAAAAACACGTAATATAGCCCAACTAAAACATTGTGCGCACAAATAAACTGATAAACATGGTTATCAGTTTCATCAAGCCAAAAGTCCTCGGCTGTTACATTAACCAAAAGCCAAAAGGCTTTGTTTGGTTTGCACACTAATACATCCCCCTTTAATTTATTTTTATATGTCCTATATTATATAGTTCTTATGTCACACCCATTATACAACTAATTTAATTAAGTTCATAATTTAAATTAACATTTGCTTTATAACTATAATTTCCATTATGAATTATAATTTTATTCCACAATTAATAAATCATTAATTTAATTATCAAATTACATTAGAATGACATTCTAATTATTTAATAATTCATTTAATTTAATTATCTCATTAAATTAAATCTTCAAATCATAAAATTACCATTAATCAATTTAGTTAACATATACACTCAACTAAATTATCACACCATAATTTCATCAATTATTTATTTATCTCAATAAATAAGTCAATTAAAATATTTATTTAATTCAATAAATATTTAATATAAATTACAAATTTTTCAATCGTTACATCCTTCCCTCCTTAAAAGGATTCTGTCCCCAAAATCACGACTCGATAAATTTATTTGTTACATAAATAGGTATACACAACCCATTCCGAGTCGCCAAATACATGGTGCAGAAATCAAATACAAACTTAATTATACAACTATCGTGTAACATAAGCTGAGAGTTTTAACACGAATATTGTCTCATAGACAATATCCAAACTCAAATAGAGTCCTCATTACAATTATTATCACACTATTTTACAGAATAGTGGACTACTATAGCAACCATCTGGACCATCACTCAATTTCCCGACTAGTCTCAGCTATATTCTCATTTCCTGAAGAGAAAAATTAAAGAAAAGGGTGAGCTCAACTATCCTAGTAAAGAATATTATGACTAAGATAATGCAGAATAAATTATCGTTAGCCTTCAATATTGTTAAATTGATAGAATACAATAGATAATAAGTTTAACTACAGCGGAACAAATAATCCATTAGAAGAGTCAAGTAGAGCATGATATCTACTATCTTTTATAATTTAAAAGTTCATGATCAATATTTTATCGCTGTAACACAGCTCAATAAATAATCCACATTATCAAATTATCTATGCACTACGAGCCAAGGATATTCGTTAGTATCACATCCATGAATTATCCATGCACTACGGGCCAAGGATATTCATTATTATCACATCCACGAATTATTCATGCACTACGGGCCAAGGATATTCGTTAGTATCACCAGTGGTTATGATCATGCCAACAATAATTCATCTTTGCACCCTTGGCCAAAGAGAACCCATGGTCATGATCATACCAGCAACTGTCCATCAATGCACTACGGGCCAATGATGACTTTTACCACATCATTTGTAACATTAAAGGTCATGATTATATCGATACATAATTTATGGTCATAATCATACCAATCAATAGTCCATGTGAGACCCCAAATTTTTTGAATAAAGATTTAAATTTCTCGATTTTTTTTTTAATATTATGGTGTGGATTTGATATAATGTTATAGTTATGGGTAATATTTATAAATTTTACAAAGTATGCAAGTTGTTATAAAATATTCTTTTTGTCGGGGAATATACGTACGATGGCACAATCATTGGTGGACCCCACAACAGAAGTATTGTCGTAGTTAGAAAATGACATAATTATCTTTTTATAAAAATAACGGCGAAAGTGTTACCGTTAAAAAGCGCTGAACTACCCGTGAGTAAAATACGAATATGCGTGGTTGCATAGTAGCACGCGGTATTGATTATTGATGCTTACGTGAGAAGTCACTAAGTTATACTCAATTATTGCTACAGTAATTGCTGCATCATATCTCTCATATTATTGATTCGATTATTGTCACAGTATTATCTGCATAATATTTTATATATTATTAAATCAATAATTGGGACGACAAAGTTGTTCATATTATTAAATTGCAATATTTATAATGTCTAGAAGTTCCGTCAAGGAGAGGTTTGGTCATCTAATTGCGCGCCAATAAGGAGAAATCCTTATGGACAATTTTTGGTATGATTATGACCAGGGATTATTCGGTATAGTCATGACCATTGATGATTTAATGAATATCCTTGGCCCGTAGTGCAGAGATGATTCGATGATGTGGTTTATTTATTAAGCTGAGTCTCAGCGATAAAAATTGATAAAAATATTTTAAATCATAGAAGATAGTAGATATCATACTCTACTTGACTCTTTTAATGGATTGCTTATTCCGCTATAGTTAAACTTGATGTCTATTGTATTTTATCAGTTTAACATTGTTGAAGGCTAATGATAATTTATTCTGCATTATCTTAGTCATAATATTTCTTACTGGGCTAGTTGAGCTCACCCTTACTTTCACTGTTCTCTTCAGGATATGAGAATATAAATTTGGGACGAGCCTGGGAACCAATGGAGTGAAGGTCCGTATGATGATAGCATTAGTAGTCCTCACTATTCTATTAAATAGTGTGATAATAAATGTAATGAGTGTGGATATTGTCTAAATGACAATATTTGTATTAAAACTCATATCATATGTTTTATCGTATTTTACACGATCGCTTGTATAATTAAGTTTTATTTGTATTTTGTACCATGTATTTGGCGACTCAAGATGGGTGATGTATACCTATTTTGGGGGGCGCCATAATTAGTATCAAAGCTTAGGGATATGATCCCCGGCCGAGATGTGAGACAAGAACTAGGAGGGAGAGACGGGAATTCCTTCGCTAGTATGACCTATATAAGTTTATTTGGTATTTAATTGGTGAACGTGAGTATAGGGATAATATGTGATATGTTAATTAACCCTTGTTTTGTGACAATGTTTGAAAATGGCATATAAAAATGTTGAGATCAAAGAATGAAGCACACGAGACCGCTGAGTCACCAACGATCAATACCCAGGATAATGTGCAACAGGAAGACAATAATCCTCAGGTAAATAATAACACCGATCAAATGATGAATGATGGGATGTTCAGAGGCTTTATGCAATTCATGCAACATCAGGCGAGAGAGACTCCTGTTCAAAATGTAGGTGGAAACAATGGCAACCCATGGTTGGTCACCGCTAAGAAGTTCAAGGAGCTAGGACCACTGGAGTTTTAGGGAAAGCCAGAACCACTTAAGGCGGAGATGTGGTTAAAGCAGATCACCAAGATATTTGATGTCTTGGGATGCTCCGAGGAACAAAAGGTTCCCTTTGCCACCTTTATGTTGCATGAAGACGCAGATTATTGGTGGGAATCTGTAAAATGTACCCAGCACGACGCACTCAAGATGTCTTGGGAGAAATTCCAAGAGTTGTTCAACGACAAGTACTTTCCCGAAAGTATTCGTCACATGAAGGAGGTGGAGTTCATCAAGTTGGAGCAAAACAATATGACCGTGTCTCAATACGAGGCTAAATTTGCGGAGTTATCCCAATTTGCATCCCATTTGGTAGATAATGAGGAGCGGATGACGCGAATGTTTCTAAGAGGTTTGAAACCCGATATACGTCAAAACCTCATTTCTCACAAACTTTGTTTATATTCGATGTTGTGAATAGGGCTCGCTTATTGGAGCGATAATGAGTCAAGACAACCAAAAGGCAACGACCAACAACACGATAATAATCGTATCGGTGGCAACGACCATCTAACAATGATAACCATCGTGGGAGAAATTATCATGCCAAGAATGGTAACCACTTTGGTGGTAATCATGGCCAAGATAATAGAGTGGAAATTTCAAGAAGAGAAGGTTCAACAACGATGGAAAGACAAAGAAAGACCAACACCCATTTTCAAGGAAGGAGAACGACCACCAATCAGTATGCTTCAAATGCGGAGGGAGGGACATATCACCAAATCTGCGTGATGCAAATTCAAAGCATGTTACAATTATGGAAAAGAAGGTCACCTAGCCCGATTTTGTCGTGCACCAAAGTCAAGTCCAAATTGGATGGTGGCACCAAAGGCGATATATACAAAAAACAAAGTCTCTGGTGGTTTCAGAAGAGCGTTTTTCATGACTTCTCAAAAAATGAGTAACCCAAACGGTTAGCACGGGTTAGTTAATTATAAATTCTAGCGAAGTCTATACATTATTAGATACCTGCTTCTACCCATTATTTTATCTCTCTTGCTTGCGCTCAACGCTTAAATTTAACTCTAGAGAAGTTAGACTTTAACTTATCGATTGAAACTTCGTTAGAGAAACTTCTTCATTTCATGTGCTATCCAAGTCTTGGATGAGAGTCACAGCTTTTAAATGATATTTCTATCATTAATAAATTGCTTGACGTATTCTTGAAGACTTCTTAGCCTACCCCTAGAGCGTGAAATCGAATTTTGTATTGACCCCAGTACAAAACCCATTTCTTCAACCCTTAAATATTTCTTCAACCAAAACGAACGAATAATGCGCCAAAAGACGTTGGCTCGAGTCATTTGAAGATTACGACTATACCATTCAATATCATCATGGAAGAGCGAACGTGGTAGCCGACGCTATTGAGTAAAAAGATCGTATATGCGCTTATGAGTGTGATGTTGTTAACACAAAACCCATTTCAGATAACTTACAAATGATGAAGATAGAGTTAAAGACTCTAGGGACCCACGTGAAGATATCAAATATACGATAGTAGAATCGACTTTTAATCGATAAAGTTAAAGCCGCCAAGCAAGCTACATACTCAGAGTCAATGAATGTGAAGAAGAAGGTTCAAGAGGGCGTTATTCTAGAAGCAAGAATCGATGAAGAGAGGAAATCTCAACCCTCGATTTTATCGGCCCATTTGAAATCCTCGATCGAGTAGGAACTATGGCCTATAGACTCGCTTTTACCGCCAAGTATGTCGTATATGTTCATAACGCTTTTCACGTATCGATGTTACGTAAATATGTGGATGACCCAACCACATTATTAAATTAGAACTAGACGAGATAGCGTAAGATTTAACGTATGAGGAGATACGTGTTAAAATCTTGATAAGAAGGATCGTATTCAACACTCAAAGGTTATACCTCAAGAGTTAGAATCAAATGAAGTCAAGGTATCCTCATCTCTTCTAAGATACCAGTAATGTACGTAAATTTCGAGGGCAAAATTTCATAAGGAGGAGATTGTGAGACCCCAAATTTTATGAATAAAGATTTAAATTTCTCAAAATATTTTTTTTAATATTATGGTGTGGATTTGATATAATGTTATAGTTGTGGGTAATATTTATAAATTTTGCAAAGTAAGCAAGTTGTTATATAATATTCGATTGGTTCTGGGAATATTCTTTTTGTCGTGAAATATCCGTATTTATGGCAATACAATCATTGGTGGACCCCACAACTAAGTATTGTCGTAGTAGAAAAATGACATAATTATCTTTTATAAAAAATAATCTACAAAAAGTGTTACCGTTAAAACCGCTTGAACTACCCTAGAGTAAAAGTACAAAGAATACGCGTGGTTGCATAAGAGCACACCACCAGATTGATTATTGATGCTTACGTAAGAAGTCACCAATTATACTCAATTATTGCTACAAAGAATTGTCAGATCATATCTCTCATATTTATTGATTCGATTATTGTCACAAAGTATCATCTGCATAATATTTTATATATTATTAAATCAATAATTGAGACGACAAAGTTATTCATATTATTAAATTGCAATATTTACAATGTCTAGAAGTTCTGTCAAGGAGAGGTTTGGTCATCTAATTATGCGCCAATAAGGAGAAATCCTTATCGAAAAGCCCCCTCTTTCCTGGGAACGACCTGGTTGTTAAATATTGTGAGTTATAATATTAATGATGAATAAGTTCGTGTTGATTAAAGATGAAATTGATAGTTCCATTGTGTTGGAATTATTAGTGTTAGTGGAAATCGACATCTATTCCGATGATAATTGATGTCCTGGGGTTATATTGATAAATCGTAATTAATCGGATAAATGAGCAATTAATTGCTACTAATTCACATGCTTATATAACTATTTGTTCACATGTGTGTACTATTGAATCACATTCTTGTACTATTAGGGGAGTTGGTGCAAGATTGATAATACTTGCATGACTAAGTTAAAATGGAGGTATAGATGGAGGTACTATACTATAATTCATATTTTCACATGATTATAACTATTGATTCACATGATTGAACTATTGATTCACATTATTTACTATTAGGGGAGGTGGTGCAAGTTTGATAATACTTGCAGGACTAAATTAAAAATGAAAGAAAAGTTAGAGGTATTATACTGTAATATTTCGAGCCCCAAAACGTGTAATTATCGAAACTATATTTTCCTATAAATAGAAGCTCATTCTTCCTTCATTTCTCACCAATTCACTAAAGCTTTAGAGCAATTATTATAGAGAGAAATTATAGAGAGAAAGAAGAAGAGAAGTCTCACACCTCTACTATTCCAAAGATCCAGCTTTTTTTTCTAAGGTAAGGGGTATTATTTCTTTCAGATTCATGAAGAGAGCTATTGTTATTCCATTCCTTATTATTATGTTGAATAACTCGTTATATGCCAAGTACCGCATACATGGTGAAATTCTTCTATTATTCCATTCTTTATTATTCTGTTGAATATCCCGTCTGCATGCATACACATGAATTCACGACTGTTATTTCCATTCTTTATTATTCTCGTTGAATATCCTCGTCTGCATGCGCTTACGCATGACCGGTTCCATTCTTTATTATTCTCATGGAATATCCTAACTGCGGCATGCACGCATGACCTCGTTCCATTCTTTATTATTCTATTGAATATCCTGCCTCACGCTATCGATTTATTGAATTCTTCCTTTCCATTCCATTCTTATTATTCATTCTAACCTATTCTATTCGGTTCGATGCATGGTGAATTCTTCTATTATTCCATTCTTTATTATTCTCGAATAACCTCATCTATGTGGATTACCGCATGCATGGTGAATGATCCTTTCAGATTCATATGAATAGTATTTTCATTCAAAAGGGGTTTCGCCAGTAAGCTTCAGAAATTTTTCTGACCCTCAAAAATTCTCGAAAAATTTGAAATGATAATTTGATGAGTTTTCTAGATTGTGTCCAAAAATGGCGATTTTTGGATGTATAGATTAAGAGTTATGGATTTTATGGGAAAAGACTATTTTAAAAGTAAACCCTTATAACTCTTTTGTGGTTAACTCCAAAATTGGTGAAATTTTTATTGGGAGTACATGTATATAACAGAGTATACCTCAAAATTTTTAATTTTTGGACAAAAGTACAATTTATGATAAATGTCTAAATATTCGCGCTTTTGGCCATATGAAAATATAGTAAATGAATTTTAAAAAATTCTCGAGAAAAATATATGTTCAATATGGGACTATATTCTCGCTAAATCCCGTAAAAGAAATATTTTTGGGACCGATTTGGTATTTTTCATGAAAATGAACTAGTTATGAGTAAATGAATTAAATATGTTATGTGAAGTAACAAAATTGGAAAATAGGATTTTATGGCTTGGGAATCCTATATAGGTATATGCAGATTTTTTGATGAGGATTTGATCATCGGTGATGAAATCTTATGAGTATGGCATTTTTTGAATGATTAAATGCATTATTTGGTAAAGTGTAAACAATTGAAATAAATTATTTATAAGTTTAAGAAGTGATTAAAATATTGTTATAATATTAATAATATTAGATGATGAGTTTATTAAGTGATTGATAATATTTGATAAATTTAAAGTCTTTAATATTTATCCTTGTTTTCGCTTGATTAATGCTTATATCATTGTCATCATCCTCATGCTTATATTGTGATGAAAGTCATCTTTGGCTTACGCAGCATAGATGGACTTGGTATGATTATGACTGTGGATCATTCTAAGATAATCATGACCTCGTAATGTTATAAATGATGTGGTAAAAGTCCTCAAAGGGCCTCAGAAAGGTATCGATGGACAATTTTGGTATGATTATGACCAGTGGATTATTCGGATAGTCATGACCATTGATGATTTAATGAATATCCTCGCCCGTAGTAGTGTGGATGATTCGATGATGTGGTTTATTTATTGTCGAGTCTCAAATGATAAAAATTGATGAAAACATTTTAAATCATGTAAGATAGTAGATATCATGCTCTACTCGACTCTTCTAATGGATTGCTTATTCACCGCAGCTTAAACTTGATGTCTATTATATTTTATCGCTTTAATATTGTTGAAGGCTAATGATAATTTATTCTCGCATTATCTTAGTCATAATATTTCATCGGGCTAGTTGAGCTCACCCTTTCTTTTCACCGTTTCTTTAGAAAATGAGAATATAGATGGGACTAGCCAGGAACCAGAGTGATCATCCAGATGATAAGATTAGTAGTCCTCACTATTCTCGTTAAATAGTGTGATAATAAATGTAATGAGGACTCCATTGAGTGTGGATATTGTCTAGATGACAATATTTGTATTAAAACTCATAGATTATGTTTTGTCGTATTTTACACGACGCTTGTATAATTAAGTTTTTATTTGTATTTTGTACCATGTATTTGTCGACTCAAGATGGGTGATGTATAAATATTACTTACATACTACGAGTATGGAAGAAAATATTATTTCTTACGAAATATTGAACAAAAATAATATCCCTTACAACTGTTGAACGAAAATAATATTCCTTACAAATATTGAACGAAGATAATATTCCTTACGAATATTGAACGAAGATAATATTCCTTGCGAATATTGAACGAAAATAAAATTCCTTACGAATACGAAAAATAATATCGTAAGTGAATATGAAATAAATAATACCACTTACCTTAAAAGAAAAGTACTTCTGAATGGCATAGCGGGGATATTCTTGAGGAAAAATTGTACTATTTTCTATACTCAAAGTTTCCTTAAACTCTAAAAAAATATGCTTAATATTATAGAAGAAGAATTCTCTGATTCTTGGGTGATTTTCATTTCTAAACTGAGCATCCTATTTATAGGAGAATGGCATGATACTATTTGTGTAAAAACCCAAATTTTTAGAAAATATTAAAGTAAGAATTTAGTAAATAAAATTCTTAAGGCGTGAGAAGGGTTCGAATAAGAATATATATATATATATATATATATATATATATATATATATATATATATATACATTGTGAGGTATGTGGTATGGTGTTGCATGGGGTAATATAAAATATGCAATAAGTGATTTTTGTGTTTAATAAATATATTATTATATATTTGTTATTTATTGAAGAGGTGAGTTATTTGAAGTAAAGAAGATGGATTGAAATTTATCTATCGATATTAAATAATTTATGTGAAATTATTTTATTATAGTAAGTTGATGACATTAAATATCTTTAATAATCATCAATTTTTTGAGTATATGTTCGAGTAAGTATCAAGTCTAAGGCAGTGCAACCGTACCTTTAATGGTAGATGTATAGGAGTTGGGCTAAATAATTCCTTCAGAGAGCGGATGTATATACAAATTAGTAACCGATCAAACTCACTGTGAAAACAATGTAGACGAGATGGAAACTAATTTGTTGGTTGTTTGTGGGAAACCACTCAGTGTACTATATTGAATACTATTAAAGAGTCGATGTGTGCTAGGTTTAGACTTGTATATATGTACGTTATTGACGAGAGAAGAAAATCGATATACCTTTAAATAAAAATTGGTTAGAGAATTATTAAGTAATTTGATATACGTCGAGAAGTGAAGATTAAAGGAATGTATTTATGTGTTATATATATCTTGAATTATGTGATTTGGTGGAAAGAAATTCATATGAGATCTTTATAGTTAATTAACTATTAAGGGAAATAGAGTTTGAACTTGAAGTTAATCTCTAAATCATTGAAGAAGGTTGTGATAGATGTTAGTTAACTGGTATAAAAAGTTAGTAATTTAAAAGCATGAAATAGTTATGAATTGAAGCTAAAGTTATGCTCAGATAGAACTTATTTGCCTCTAAATTTGAGGTGGCATAGCTGCGCCACTTCCAAGCATAAGACCAATAAGAATTACTGCCAAAATCTATGAAAAATTCGAGAGAGTTGTGTAATCTGAACTTGAGGATAGGTATATTAGTAATTAAAATATCATAATCGGCATTTACTATGTCCAAGAATGGATTAAGATAGCAAAGCGTGAATTGAATTAATGTTAATTATGGAAATTATTTAACCTATAATAAACATTTGGTTAATCAAGTTATACTATTGAATATTCTAACGGCTTGTGTGGCAGGGGTATGGAAGAAAAGGGAATGAAAAAGAGTTAATTGACTTTCATAAGATAGTGTATTAATGTATGTGTTTAACATAAAGAAAATGGAATGAATATGTAAATTAAAAGGGAATTTTAATATATTACATAGTGTAATAATATATGAAAAGATTGGATAATTGAGATATGTTAATGGATAATAAGTGCTTGATAAAAAAAAGGGGACCAATATATATTTAAATATTGGATAGAGATGAATATGTTAAGTTAATGCATTGAGATTTGGTTAACTAAAAAGTGCTGGAACAATTTATGGAAGAAAAGAAATTGGGAATTATATTGGTATTGTACATACTAATTATTTTAAGAAAGAAATGATTATTTTTAAATAAGGATGTAATGATTACAATTTCATAGAATATAATTAATTAAGGTGATTAGCTAAATTGGTATTAAATTAAGGTGTGTCACACAAACTTTATATTAAATAAATATTAAAATAATGTGGAATTGGAGAAAAGCCAAACATGGCCTAAACCCCTGATATTTTACTGTTGAGATAATGAGCCTTGTGTGGCCTGGGTATTAAAGTTAAACCAGACTGAAGGTTTAACTAGAATTATTGAAAGAGAATTAATGGAAAGATAATAGATGATTGATAATAATCATTGTGATATTTATGTGTGATAGAAAATAATGGGTTAAGAGTACCCAACAGAATTATAGTTAGCCCAATTAAAATATTATTTGGACTAGCCCAATGTACATGGGATATAAGATTTTATGGGTGTATATTTAAAATATAAGTAAACTTCCTATATGCGGGTATGCACATATATATGTGTATATACGCCCATAACTTAATTTAATGTAGTAATATTAAATCATTATAATTGATTTAATAAGCAAAAAGGAATTAACCGTAGTAGAATGAGACCCATGTTACTGATAAATTAGAGAATAATAGATAATGTCCCAAATTTATTGTCCCAAAATTAGAACAGCCGTGTAATAGGCCGTTGGCCTAACTCTACAATTACTGGAAATATAGAAGGCTAAATAGAGCTGATGATGGCTAGTTAAAGGTGATGATGAAGAGAGGAATGGAGGAAGAGGGAGTTGGTGACCCACTCCCCATTGCCCTTTGGTTTCTTCTTCTTTCTGATAAATCAAAACATTATGTAAAGGCTCTGTCTGTGTAGAGAATTCTCTATAAATAGAGCTCCTACTTTTCTTTTCCCATTTATTGAGTGACTGAATAATTGCTATAGAGAGTTAGTAGAATTGGAGAATTGAGGAGCAATTGGAGAATTGAGGAGCTATAGTTAATAATTGCAAGCATTTAAGAGGTAATAATGCTAACATATATGCTCTTGATTCCTAAGTTTTACAATTCCTTAGAAATTTTAAGAAATACTCACTTTTGAGTCAAAAATTTATGAGTAATGTAAGACCCCAACTTATTATAAATGAAATTGAATTTTCTCTATTTATTATTTTAAAATAGTAAGGGTTGATTTGATTAATGTGGTTAGTTATGGGTAAAATGCGCAAATATCTTAAATAAGCAAGTGGTTATAAAATATTCATTGTTGTTTGGGAATATTAGTTTGGTCGTGGAATATTCTTACCGCTGTGGAATATTCGTATTTACTCAAGACAACCTTGTGTGGGATCCATAACGGAAAGCGATTGGATGAAGAAAACGACAAGTATAAGTTTTTTTTATAAATAACTGCGTAGTTGTTACCACTGTTAACAACATTGTTGGAATACCCATGGTTAAAACACAAATGAATACGCCAGTATTGCATAAAGAAGACACGATGATTGCACCAATTATTGATTCTTACATAAGAAGACACTACTCAATAATTGTTACAGTAATTACTGTTCAATATTTTATTGATTCAATAATTTCTACGTTCATATTTTATATTATTGTTGTTTCAATAATTGTCACTGCACAGTATTTTCCATTAACAAATTAATAATTTATATTATTTGAATAATATTATTAGATAGCATTATTGGCAATGTCTAAGGAAGTTCTGTCTGAAGAGAGGTTTGGTCACCTAATTGCACACCAGTAAGGAGAAATCCTTATTGGAAAGTCCCCTCTTTCCTGGAAACGACCTGGTTGTCATTATTGTGATTATGTAATATTATTTGTGAATAATTAATTATTGATTTATATGATAAGTAAAATATTTATTTATGTGGATAGAAATGGAGGAATTTTTAGAAAAATGACAATTGTTGAAAATTGATGTTTTATCTTTTCTGATAAAATAATTTATTTAAATATATTATTATATTATAATAATATAATAATGGTGATATTTTTACAATGAATGTGTGATATATGAATAAATGAGGAGGAAGAGTATGTTTGTTACAATAAATGTTAAAACATGTTTAAACATATTAATGGGCCCCATTTTTGATGAAATTTGATTATAAATACATAAAATCGTCCGTATGTGAATTTCGGTCAATTTTTGCTTGGAATTTGGAAAAACTTAAACTTACAAAGTTGTAGAGAATTGAATTTCTTATAGAATGGACATAAGATTTGAATTTTTCTTATAAAAGGGCTATTTATTATGAATTATTGAAGTTCCAGAATAATTAATTTTTGAAGTTTTAATTATTTTTTTTATGAAAAACGTTTTTGTTATGAGTGGTGGGCCCCACTTGTTGTTAAGCATGCTGAATTCAAAATTTCAAAGTGGGCGTAGGAATTTTAAAAATAATAATAATATTTTATTAAATTTTCTACTTTGGTGTTCTAAGCAATTTCCTATAAATAGGGTGCTTAGGTTAGAATTGAAAATCACACCAGAAACTGAAGTTATCTCTCTCTATATTGTTGAGCGTATTCTTGTGAGTATTTTGATACTTTGAGTGTTGCTATATTGTGCAAGTTCCTTCAGCACTATATCCAGTATTCCAGTCAGAAGTACTGTCTTTTTGAGGTAAGGGATGTTATTTTTTTAAAAAAATTATATTATTTCTTTCAATATCATTATTCCAAAATATTGGTAAGATTTTTTTTGTGAAATTCTTGTCTTTTTATGTATACGGCACTATTCACGTATACGGCACTATTCACGAATACGACACTATTCATAGAAAAATTAAATTTTCGTTCTTTATCCCAGATGACTATTTTTGTTACTATCTTTGATTGTATCCATGTTTTGATCATTATTCTTGAATTTTACTCCACCATAGTATATTATGGGGTATTTTTGAACATGTATAAACCGAAGTACGAATCATTAATATTTGTTCTTTTGTCTCACTGGATTCATTTTCTTTAAAATATTTTTCATCATCCTCAGTCCTAAATGATGATATAACTGAATATCTTTAGCCTGTAGTGCAAAGATGAATGATTTTTTAATGAATATCTTTGGGCCGTAGTGCAAAGATGAACAGATGTTGAGATGAACATGACCAACTGATGAATATCTTTGGCCTGTAGTGCAAAGATGAATATTTGATTCAAGATGAATATTGATTTATGTTATAGGGATAAAATATTAATGATGGACTTTTAAATTCATAGATGTTAGTAGATTTCATTCTCTACTTAACTCTTCTAATGAATTGTTATTTTCACTGCGAATATTGATCTGAAACTTGTTGTCTATTATATTCTATTAGATTTTTCTCTATTGAGGACTAACGATAATTTGTTTTATATTATCTTAGTCATAATGTTCTTTACTAGGCTAGTTGAGCTCACCCTTTTCGTTTTTGTTCCCTTTTTCTTCTCAGGAGACGAGAATGTAGCGAGTACTAGTCGGGGTATGGAATGATGATTCTAAAAAGTTGTTTTAGTAGTCCTCACTATTTTTGTAAAATAATATATCAATAATTGTAATGAGGACTTATTTGAGTGTGGATATTATCTAGAAGACAATATTTGTATTTAAACTCACAGTTTAAGTGTTGTCGTATTTTGCACGACAATTGTGTTAATAAAGTTGTAGTTGTTTCTGTACCATGTATTTAGCAACTAAGAATGGGTGACGTATACCTATTTTGGGGGCGTCACAAGTAAGACTTGTTACAATCTATAAATTGCTATCAGATGTTGATAATAAAGTTAAAAACAAAAAAAACGGAAGTTAAATGAACCAATTTGGTTTAGAAACGAATCTGTAGTGATGAAATTTGCTAAACTTGTCAAAACATGAAAATTTAGTATGAACATGTATTTTGGATTAATATTTGGGTTAGTTAATATTTATGTTAATAATTGATTCTTTGGTATGTTTTAGTTTTATGAGTTACGAATCCAAAGAATCGAAAACAAATTAATTTGGATAAGTATAACTCATGTTATGACGATCAGAAGGTGAAATGGTCTGCAAAATTGCGAAGATCGTAGTCCGAAACACCTTCGTTTTGCATGGGCGTGAAATACTTAGCTACCCAAGGTCATTTTAGTAGCAGCCTGACGCGCCCCAAAGCAATTTAGGGCGCAACAAGGCGTTAACTATGTCGATAACAACTGCTTTTGACCTATTGTAGTAAATTAGGAATAATGTTTTCATAAAAATTCCGATTGAGGCGATTCATGATGATTCCGAAAGATAACGAGTAGACCTACAACTTTCCTTCTTTAAGTTTTTCGATTTTAAGTCTTTAAGAGGGGTAAAAATGTACATCTTTGTTACTGCTACGTATGCGAAGGAAATCGGAGGACGTCGGACATGCATATACGCAAGTGTAGTGCTCCCGACGATAAAATATGTTATTCTAAGTTATAAAATATAAAGATGCATGATAATAGACATGTCATATAACTAAGATTACTTTACTTATAATGGAATGATTTAACATTATTTTCTAAAAGAAAACTTAAAGTTTTTGAGAAATGAAAGTTGATGAATTTGGTGTCCTTTGAGTCCTGACCTTGGACCCTATGTAAGCACATCAACGTGCAAGAAATGTAGTTTTAAAATAACCTTGCATATACTAGATTGATATAGCTTGGTTTAAAATGTTTTGAAAAAAAACTTAGAAGTTTTGAGAACTAATAGTTTCAAATATTATGTAAAGTATACCCTGACCTTTCTAGCATTCATACTAAGATGCCTTATTCCTTTAGACATGACGAATATGTTCATTATCTAGCTAAGCATGAATTTGACCTTTCAAGTGTGGTTTAAAATAAGTTTTCAAATAATGAACTATGTTATGTCTATGTAAATAAGATATATACATGTGAGCATGCTATTAGAAGCTTATTAGTACCAATATATGGTTTAAAAGCTTATAACATCGAATCTTGTTAAAGAAAGTTGTTAAGCCTTATTAATTGAAATAAATCATTATAGAGCTAAGTAGTTTGAACATGAACTTGAAATTAGATCACAACCTACTTTGTGACGCCCCCAAAATAGGTATATACTTCGCTAGAGTTTATGATAAGCTTACCCGTGATGACCTCATTTGGGTTCCTTACTTTCTGGGAGGTCACGACAAATGCTCTCCCTTGCACTACTGGCTTTGACTTTTCTCGGATGTCCTTTGGTGCCTCCATCCTAGCTGAACTTGTCTGCGGTGAATGACAAAATCGGGCTAGGTGACCTTCTCTTCCACAATTATAACATGTTTTGGATGGCATCGCGCAGTTTGGACTGATGTGTCCTTCCCCTCCGCATTTAAAGCATATGATAGGTGTTCGTTCTCCTTCCTTAACCACGGGTGCTGGTGCTGACGTCTTTCCATCATTGTTGAAGCTCCTCTTCTTGAAATGTCCATTCTTATTCTTTTGGCCATGATTACCACCGAAGTGGTTACCATTTCGCATGTTGATTCCTCCACGCTTATCGTCACCGCTCAAGGATCATTATCACCGGTATTATCATTTTGTCACCGCTTCTTTTTGGTTGGATTGACTCATTATCGCTCTCCAATAACTGAGCCCTATTAACAACATCTGAATACAAACATAGTTTATGAGAGATAAGATATTGACGTATCTCGGGTTTCAAACCTCTTAGAAACATTCGCGTCATTCTCTCATCATTATCAACCAAATGGGACACAAACCGACAACTCGGCAAACTTGGCCGTCTTTGCGATCATGACACTACGTATTTGTTTTGCTCCAAATTGATGAACTCTACCTCTTTCATGTGACGAATACTTTCGGGAAAGTACTTTTCGTTGAACAATTCTAGGAACTTCTCCCAAGTCATCTTCAGTGCGGCAGGTTGAGTACATTTTACAGATTCCCACCAGTAATCTGCCTCTGCACGCAACATGAAGGTGGCAAAAGGGAACCTTTTGCTCCTCGAAGCATCCCAAGCATCAAATATCTTGCAGATCTGCTTTATCCACGTCTCCGCCTTAAGTGATTTTGGCTCTCAAAAAAACTCCGGTGGTCCTAGTTCCTTGAACTTCTTAGCGGTGACCGTCCGAGAGTTGCCAGTGTTTCCACCTGCATTTTGGACAGGAGCCGTTCTTGCCTGATGTTGTATGAATTGTATAAAGCCTCTGAAAATTCCATCGTTCATCATCTGGTCAGTGTTATTGTTTGCCTGAGGATTGTCACCTTCCTGATGCACATTATCCTGATTATTGATCTGTGGAGACTCAACGGTCTCCTGTGTTCCATTGATGTTCTCAACATTCTCGGATGCCATTTTAAAACACTGCCACAAAATAAAGGTTAATTAACATATCACATATTATCCCTATACTCTGACCGACCAATTAAATATCAAATAAACTTAGGTAGGTCATACTAGTGAAGGAATTCCCCTTCTCTCCCCTCCTAGTTCTTGTCTCACATCTCAGCTAGGGATCATATCCCTAAGCTTTGATACCAACTGTGACGCCTCCAAAATAGATATACATCACCTATTCTGATTCGCCAAATACATGGTATAGAATACAAATAAAATCTTAAATATACAACCAGAGCTGTGCATTTTATGCCGGAGCTGGTTCCGTCTTTATTATTTTGTTGGAATATCCTATCTGTGCGTTTTACGCCGAACCTGGTTCCGTCTTTATCATTTTGTTGGAATATCCTATCTGTGCTTTTTACGTCGGACCTGGTTCTGTTATTTATTATTCTGTTGGAATAACCTGCCTGTGCGGTCTATCGCAGGCCTGATGATTTCTTTTGTTATTCCATTCTTTATTATATTCAGTTGGATAAAGTTTTGACTTTATATTCCATGAAATTAGTGGAATATCCTTGATATTTGCGCTTCATCCAGTATCTTTTCATGGAAATATTCTTCTGAGCATTCTTGAATTTTTCTCTACAAAGAAGTATCATGTTGACAATTTGGACGTTATTAGTTCCTGAATAAATTAATTCTTGAACTTGTTTTATTGAATTCTTATATCATTGTCATCATCCTCATGTTTATATTTTTTTTAAAGTCATCTCGTGGCTCAGTGGTGCATAGATGGACTTGGTATGATTATGACCAGGGATTATTCGGTGTAATCATGGCCGTAATGTTACAAATGATGTGGTAAAAGTCCTCATTGGCCCGTAGTGCATTGATGGATGCTTGTTGGCATGATCATGACCATTGATGAATACACAAATATCCTTGGCGTAGAAATGGGATGATGTGGATTATTTATTGTGAGTCCCATGATAAAAGTGATGATAAACCTTTAAATCATAAAAGATAGTAGATTTTATTCTCTACTTGTCTCTTTTAATGGATTGCTTGTTCCGCTGCAGTTAAACTTGATATCTATTATATTAACATTTGTTGGAAGAATGCATATCTTGATTTGATGTTTAAAGTAAATGATCATGATTATATGTAAAGTCCTTAAAAGAATATATGTACAAGGACTTAGTGAGAGATCAAAAATGTTAGGTTGATCTATCGTGAAACGTACAGATAGGCTTCAATAGGAATCGTAGTCTATCAAGCTGATTAACAGATTGCAAAAGCCAAGGCAAGATCGTAGAGCTTAGAAGATCGTAGTGTATTTTCCTTGAAGGACCTCTTCAGAAATCGTAGAGTGGTCCAGACGTTTGCCGAAGCTAACTCAGAGATCATATTGTACTCTCGGAAACGTTGAGTCTGCAAGACGAGCAAGTGATGATCGTCGTGTGAAAAGATCGTAGTGTGCAAATCCTTGCGAGAAATCGTAGTGTTCTCTTAAGAGCAAGCATTAATATGACAAGACACTACGATATGGATAGTAGAGTGTCATCTGCCTTGTGTCAGAAATATCGAGCCCTAACTTTTGTTAGAAGACAAGTTCCAACAAATGAGGAATGGGTTTTGAACGTTGAAGCACTCACCAGTCCCAACGGTACAACAGATATCCCTAGTATTGATCAAAAGGAACGTATTCAAGAAGTTAAGAAAAGGACCATTGGGCAGAGAAAAACACCTTTTCAGGTGTTAGGTGAGAAAGCAGTCTGATGTGTTAGTGGGCCAGAGTGAAATTTAGAAGATGTGCAGAAAAGTCTCCATCAATGTTCAGAAAGGTCAAACGCATTTAATGCTTCTTCAAAAGGCTTCAACGGATAGATTTCAAGATCACATATATACAGAACATAGACAGATGAGAAAGACAAGCAAGTATTAAAAACCAAAAAGTGAAAGAACACTCAACGCTCAACTCTACGATCTGAGAAAGATAGAAAGCTTGCTCAGCTACTCAGTTCTTTCAAATAAGTGCTTAATAAAGAATCGAGTAAGCACCAATCACGATCTCAACAAAGAACCCATCAATCAAGTGAGAAGTTCCAAGTCCAAGGACTTGAAGAGTTCTAAGTGAACTCAGAAAGAACCAAATCATTGGACTTGAAGAGTTCAAGAGTGAACTAAGAAGTGCCTGCATCATTGGTTCAGAAGGAATCTATGAGATTCAAGAAGTGTAACAGACATCCATAGTGGATTCCCTACTCAAGGAGTAGAAGAGTGGATTAAGAGCTTTAAGTGCTCTGAACCACTTAAAATAGATGTGTCTTCTATAACTTCTATAACTGTTATAATTGTCATAACTGTCTTACTCTCATTAACTCAAGATATCTAAAAGAAGGTTTACTATATACTCATTCCGTTGTGCATTAATCATAATCATTCTAAACCGTTTAAAAGAAAAGTTTTTAAATATTTATTCAACCCCCCCCCCCTTCTAGATATCTATTGTGCCTCCGGGAACTAACAATTGGTATTAGAGCAGGTTCTATAATACAGCCTACAAATCTTGAGTAGATCCAATGGCATACTTACCAAGAAAATCAAAGACTGGAAGAGACAGCAAGCCACCAATGTGCAACAAAGATAAATTCGCTAACTGGAAGGTTAGGATGCAAGCTTACATGGATTCAATAGATGAAGATCTATTTAAAACTGTTCAAAATGGGCCCTATGTTCCTACAAAGCTTGCACCAACTACAGATGATCCAAACAGAGTACAGATCAAGGTCAAAGGAGAATGGACAGAGAATGAGAAGAGAGTTGTCCAGCTTGACAAAAAGGCCAAGAACATCCTATTTCAATCACTAAAAGATGATCTATTTGAAAACGTGGTCAACTGCAAAACAGCAAAGGAGGTTTGGGAAGCACTACTCATTATGCATGAAGGAACAGAAGAAGTCAGAGAAAATAAACAATAATAGAGGCTGGAAGGACTCTACTAGCAGCAACTCATCTGCCTGAGTACTTCTAGGCAGAAGCGGTCAACACTGCATGTTATACTCAGAACAGATCACTCATACACTCTACGATTAAGAAGACTCCTTATGAACTTTGGAAAGGAAGAAAGCCAAGTGTCAGCTAGTTTCATGTGTTCGGCTGTGCATGCTATATACTCAACAATGGAAAGCAGTACCTGACAAAGTTTCAACCAAAATCAGACGAAGGAATCCTTCTTGGATATGCCACAGACAGCAAGGCCTACAGAGTGTTCAACAAAAGGACACTGAGTGTTGAAGTCTCGATTCACATCATCTTTGATGAAACAGACTTAGACAAAACAATGCCTCAAGATACTGCGAGTAACAGTTTAGACACTACGAACGAGGGCGTCGAGCTCAACACTACGATTGTAGTACCAGACAGTGAAATCGTTGAACAAGGGAATGAGATCGTAGAGAGGCCTATGCCAGACAACGAGCCTCCACATCAAGAAGAAGAAATAGATCTTAAAGATCTAAGAAAAGAAGGCATAAGAACTGATATCCCAATAGGAAACAGATGGGCAAGAGATCACACTCAAGATCTAATCATTGGAGATTCGAATGCAAGAGTCAAAACAAGAGTTGCTACTTAAAATGAATGCTTCTATTTAATTTTCCTATCTTAAATAGAACCAAAGAAGATAGAGGATGCTATGGAAGACTCCAGCTAGACAGAGGCCATGCAAGAAGAACTTAATCAGTTCGAGAGAAACAACGTATGGAGATTGGTTACAAGACCAAAGAACCATCCTGTAATTGGAACCAAGTGCGTTTACAGAAACAAGATGGATGAAGATGGAGTCACCACTAGGAATAAGGCAAGACTAGTGGCCAAGGGCTACTCTCAAAAAGAAGGCATTGACTATGATGAGACATTTGCACCTGTTGCCAAACTGGAAGCCATCAAAATATTTCTTACCTTTGCTGCACACATGAAGTTCAAGGTCTTTCAGATGGATGTCAAGAGTGAATTTTTGAATGGAGAACTTCAAGAAGAAGTTTATGTAGAGCAGCCTCCAGGTTTCATCAATACATCTCTTTCTAATTATGTCTTTAGATTAGACAAAGTCTTATATGGTCTTAAACAAACACCTAGAGCATGGTATGAAACACTGACTAACTTTTTTATTGAAAATGGATTCACTAGAGGTAGAGTAGATACCACACTATTTCGTAGAAAGCATAAAGATAAAGTCCTATTAGTTCAAATATATGTTGATGATATTATCTTTGGGTCTACTGATGAAAAGTTATGCAAGAGATTCTACAAGCTTATGCAGAACAAGTTTGAAATGAGCATGATGGGTGAGCTGAACTTTTTCCTTGGACTGCAAGTAAAGCAGACTGATGAAGGAATCTTTATCAACCAAGCCAAGTACATTAAAGACTTACTTAAAAAGTATGGCATGGAATCAGCCTCTCCCATGAAAACCCCAATTGCTCCTGCAACTAAGCTTGACAAAGATGAAAAAGGTAAAAGTATTGATATAACTCAATATAGAGGTATGATATGCTCTCTTTTATATTTAACTGCCAGTAGACCAGATATAATGTTTGCAACATGCATTTGTGCTAGATTTCAGGCTAGTCCTAAAGAATCTCATTTAACTGTTGTAAAGAGGATTTTTAGGTATCTCAAAGGTACACCCCACTCGGGGCTTTGGTATCCTAAGGAGTCCTCATTTGAGCTAATAGGATACACAGATGCTGATTTTGCAGGCTGCAAAATTGATAGAAAGAGTACCAGTGGCACCTGTCAATTTCTAGGAAATAGACTTATGTCCTGGTTTAACAAAAAGAAAAATTCGATGTTCACTTCAACTGCAGGTGAATACATTCATTGCTTGCAGGAAGTTCTTTGTGTTTCGATCTTATGGATGAAAAATCAACTAGCAGATTATGGGTTTGAATTTAAATTCATTCCTATTCACTGTGATAACACAAGTTCAATTGCTATAACTCATAATCCTGTCATGCATTCTAGAACTAAGCATATAGAAATAAGGTTTCACTTCATTAGGGATCATGTGCAAAATGGAACTATATCTTTACAATATATCCCTACTGAAAATCAACTTGTTGATGTCTTTACAAAACATCTAGATGAATCCAGATTTAACAAATTGATAAGTGAGTTAGGCATGCTTAACTTGCAACCATGAAAATTATGCTCTAGTTTGTGCTAACCATACAGATTTAAGGGCTATGTTCGAAAACAAAGACATGATCAAAGGAAGTCCACGATCGTAGAGCCAAAGTGTCATAAAAGACAACGATCGCAATGTAAACTCAACAATCGCGGTGCCGACTCAACGATAGCAGAGTTCATTCATCAGAACAAAGAAGCACCATGTGATGATGAAATTCAAAACAAAGCAATCTCTCTAAACAAGCACCTCAGGAACAAACCTAACCCTTGATTCACTCTATGAGATTGGTTCTTCTAGAGTTATCTTGAACCAAAGGGAATGCTAAGTTAAAAGTTCATCACAAAGACTCTGTAAGACTCAACGATCACAGCTCAGACTCGATGCTTGCAGATTAGACACAACGATTGTTGAACAAACTCAATGAACGCAGTTACTTACCGCTTCCACCTTTGTAGGATCCACGGAAATTCCATTTTGATCTATCACGTGTCCTAGAAACTGGACCCTTTCCATCCAAAATTCATATTTTGAAAATTTCGCATACATCTTCTCCTTCTCAATGCTTCCAATACCATCTTCGTGTGTTCTACAGGTTTTCTTCTTTTGTCTTTGAATAAATCAAAATGTCATCGATAAATACTACTACTTAACTTATCTAAGTATGGCTTGAAAACTGGTTCATCAAGTCCATGAACGCCGAGCATTGGTTAACCCAAACGACATCACTAAAATTACAGTAATGCTCAGTAGCGAGTTCAAACGCCGTCTTTTGTATGTCCTCCTCTCGCACTTTCAACCGATGATAACCCGCTCAGAATCTATTTTGGAAAAACACTTCGCTCCTTCAGGTTGATCGAAAAGGTCGCTCTATCCTTGGCGAAAGGATATTTATTCTAAATTGTCACTTTGCTTCAACTCCAGATAATCGATACGTAGTCTCATCGATCCATCCTTTTCTTTACAAACAACACCGGTGCTCCCCGAGGAGACACACTTGGCAATGTAACCCTTATCTAGTAACTCTTGCAATTGAATCATCAATTCCTTCATTTCTACCGGCGCCCATACGATATGGGGCTTTTGAAATTGGTGCGGTTCCCTGTGCTAAGTCTATTATGAATTGAGCTTTTTATGCTGCGGAAGGCCAGCGCCTTCGCTTGGAAACACGCCTTGAAAATCTTTTACCACTAATATATCTTTCATTTCTATCCTCTTTTGATGAATGTCCACTATATAGGCTAAATAACCCACACATCCTTTCTTTAAAAATTTCTTGCTTTTGCATCATCGTAAGGCAACACGATTGCTGGAAATGATGAGCTACCGTAAACACTACATTAGGACCGATTTGAGGTCCGAAGGTTCACACTCTTCTTCCCGACAATCGATTATCGCAGCGTGGCTTCTGATAACCAATCCATTCCTAATATTACATCAAACTCTCCCGCTTTAATCCAATTAAGTCTACGCTTCATTCGTGACCTCTAATGTTTGCACAACAGCTTTGATGAAATAAACTCTATGGGAATTACTTCCTTATTTGCAATCTCTATGTTCAATGAGTTTTCTAAATGTTCGGGAGGTATGTTTAGTCGATTAGAAAATTCTTCGAATTACAAAAGGAATAGGTAGCACCAATCAAATAATACATATGCATTTATATTATTGATTGGGAGAATACCCGACACCACGCCCCTTTCATTCACTTCGTGTCTCTCAAGCGGTCATGTTAAAGGTTAGGGCGATCACTTCGGTTGGATTGCGTTGGTCCACCGATCATCGACTTCTTCGCCCCTCCTGATGGCCGCTTCCTCCGTTGCTCCCTTTCTTTGGGCAATCCTTGATTTGATGCTCGGTTGAGCCACACGCTAAACATCCTTGCTCCTCTTCTACGGCGGCTTAGGTGAAATGTGCCCTTCTTGCTTAGCGATTAGCTAGAGCGAGATGTCGCGCCCTTCCAAAGATTCCCTTGATGGTTTTTCCCACATTTCGAGCAAGCTTCACTTCTTTTCTTGAATCCTCCTTGATAATTTTCTCGATCGGGTTGATGCTTGATGGTGGTTGGTGTTGTTGTTGTTGTTGCGGTTATCCCATTTCCTCTTTCCCAAATAACTTCCACCACCGCTACTCCCTCCACGAGTCTCTCCTCCAAAGATTCTTGTTCTTCTTCTCCTTGTTGATTGGCTCAATGCCTTGCTACCTCCCTCAAAGAATTATCGCCTTTCTCAATAAGGTGGCGAAAGAGTCAATTTGAAGGATCGACACCTTGTTGAACAACCAAGGTTTTAGTCCAAGTTCAAGCGTCGAGCTTTCCTTTCTTCATGTCTACTTGATGTGTTGCGAATCGCATGAGTTCATTGAACTTGGCCGCATACTATGCCACCGCATCTCCCTTGTTTTAGTTCTAGAAACTTTACCTCCATCCTATTCTTCACGCTCTTCGGGAAGTAATTCTCGAAGAACAAAGTCTTAAACCTTTCCTAGGTTATAGTCCCTTCTCCCGCTCTCTGTTGATTTGTTTCCCACCAAAGAGTTTGCTTCACCCTCATCATATATGTAGCGAACACGCTTTTAAGGTCTTCACCCACACGAGCAATGGCGAAGGCTTTCTCATTTCCTTGATCCACGTTTATACTTCGATAGGCTTCGGTAGTACCCATGAATTTCAAGGTCCTACGCTCTTAAAGTCCTTGAAGTTTTGCGGCGAGCTACTTGGGAGCGGGTGGTACTTGTTCATTTCTTCCCTAAGAGCCTCCCCTAACAAATCTACAAGCCTCCTGAATGGGATCTACTTGTCCTCTCTCATCATTGATCAACTCTTCCGGAGCAAAGATTAATCTCTGGGCCTGGTGGCATTTTCCTACATCGGGACACTCCCATTTTTATTATCTAATTATATTACTTAAACAATTCTCCATAGAAGGAATAAGATTTGAATACATTTGAGAACAAGATCATTTATATTCATATGCCAAATTGTTACATTACATGATTATCTCCAAGATACTTCTATAAATGACACAACTTATCCCCCTAATATCACAAAAGATGGGGACAACCATTAACATACTACCCTCTAACATAACTCAAAAGTTTGGGGTTTACAACATCTCACATTCTACATAAGGATTACCACAACAGATAATACATTACACAAATCGAACTACAACTAATAACTTTTAGCGCCTTAGAATTAATCTATCATTCCGCTCCACAAAGGTGCTTCTGGTACTCCCTCTCGAGTAATGTGCCCCACCACATCTCGACTTATGGTGTGTCTTGGGTCTCCCCGCTTCCTGTCGGGTAGTGATTTACCCCACCAATCACCCCTCCATGGTCAGTGCTTGTGATCATAGCTCATCCTATCCATCTTCCTCCTTTGCACCTCACTTCATCTTCTAGATCGTTAGCCCTATCATTGGCCCCTTTCCACTTTTCTTGAAATGGATCCTATCCATTACTTCCATCCTTAATCGAGTACGGATAGCTTCCTTCTCTGTCGTCCCTCGCTCAACCCCTCTCGCTCCATCTCTTCCAACTTGCTGTCGGGCTTCTACATTCCTAGCCACCGCCTTTCAGTGAAACAAAGCCCCCATCCGGATTCTTGCCTCCTTACTTGAACAATCTCTACTTCCATCTCTCAGCATTACTAACTTTCTCGGTGGTCTTCGTCCTTGACTTTTGGAATTTGGACTCTCTGTCTTTGGCCTCGGCCTCTAACTTCTCAACTTTGCACCCTAGTTCCAAAACTGCTCCTCATACTCCCCAACATCCTATCCTCAAAAGTAGCCTCGTCGGAGTCCTCCATGGGCTCATCCATCATATGCTCCTCCTCTGGATCAGACTCTTCGGGTATTGGCTCTATCTCCTCTTCCTCGTCATCATCATCGATAAGAACTACCGTTGATATAGGCTCTACTATCAATGGTGCCTCATATACCACGTGTATGTCACGCTGCTCCTCTTCTACTACTCTGGCTTAGGTCCTCCCATGTCACCATCCTACAATCACCGACACAAGACAAAACAACCAACAACTCCATTAGAATCATAAGTTCATTGTATAGAATGAAGTTATATTCTCAGAACACGCTAAGTCCATCTCTATGAAAACTCTATATGAGTTTCATCCCTTTCTATCTTCTCGAGTTCTCCTCGCTTATAATCTAAGGGCTCTCGCTCCCCAAGGTTTATAACTATGGCTTTGATACCAACTCGTATGCGCCCCCAAAATTTTCGGACACTCATATCTCGAATTTCTGCATTGCATCACGCCACTTACTACGAATATCTTACAAAATCATTAACAACGGAAATAATATAATAATTTACATTGATGAAATATAAATATTCACGTCCCAAGGTACCGTAACCATTACTACAACCATTCTGTGATTAGCTTAACATAGCTTAATCATTCTTGAATACATCATGATAACAATAATAATAATACTTCGTCTTAAGGGCTAAATTATTCATGTCAGCCTTGCCCTTTTCCCTTGTCCTTTCCTCAAGTACACCTTGCTCACTTTAACTCGTAATGTTTTAGGAAGCAAGAATGAGCAACAAGTTTGCCCAAAGAAGAAATATAGCTAGAAGAACAAGCGCTTATAGCATTTGAATCTTTCAAAGGTATAATAATAATTGATAGTTCAAGGTATCAAGAATACCAAGAGTATTCAACAGTGTGTATGGACCGAAGGATATCAATAAAATCTCGTGATTTATTCATTTCGAGGTTCAACATAATTGAATACTTTGAGTACACTAAGGACCAAGAACTCTTACTAGAATTAACGTATTACACTCGTAATCCAACATCCACGAGTACATCAGTGATCATCGACTAAGGTACCCTATGTTATGCATAACATTTAATCATACTTTCGTATGTGCGTCGCCTCCTCTCGACAATATATAATTTCCCCTTCTATGAGGGTTAGACAGTTTTTCACCATGCATTGAGGAATGATAAGTCCAATGCTTACAACAATGTCAAGGTATACAAGTGATTTTCGAATAGAAGCAGATATTTGCTTGATAAAATATGATTGATATGACAACAATTCAACGTATAAAGTGTGTGAATTAAGGAACTTGCAACACAGTAATAATAATGTTCGGATACTTTCTCATTGTAAATTTGAGTGAGGTTGCCCAACAATAACAATAAGTCAGAGATAGAAAACTTGCATACTTGAAATCAAGGTAGAGTAAGAAACTTGCCTTTAGCGTTGATTACTACTAATAGCGAAAATCACCTCAACGAACTATGTTTGTCCTATTCATGTAAGTATAGGTATTCATTAGCCAAACACACTTGATATATATCAACAACATGTACACATAACACATTTTTCTTTCTATCTGTTGTACCCATCAAAACTCATAATGGTACACTAACATGCTCATACTATTGACCACTGCTAGCTTATTCATAATCTTTCTTCCTCGAAGTTTTAAGAGGTTCATTGCTTTAAGTAGACCATAACGTCTATTAATCCCACCGACCTTTTTCTACGCATGTTTGCAAGTATTAGATTTATTTTCCCGAAGTGGGTAAAATTCTCTACTTAGAACTCATTCGTGTACTAATAGTTTACGACAGTATAGGAGTATTTATTAATCCATCCTTATATCAAGTTACGATGTTGTCTCCGAGTTCCAGGACATCTTGCCACGTCCGAAGATATTATGACTTGCTCGAAGACAACACGCTTCGTCCGAAGACATCGCGCTTCGTCCGAAGACATCACGCTCTGTTCGAAGACATTACGCTCTATCCGAAGACTTCACGCTTTGTACGAAGGCATTACGCTCTGTCCAAAGACATCACTCTTTGTCCGAAGACATTACGCTCTGTCCGAAGACATCACGCTTTGTCCGAAGGCATTACGCTCTGTCCGAAGACATCACGCTTTGTCCAAAGACATTACGCTCATCAAGAAGACATCACGCTTTGTCTCAAGCAGGCTCCTTGAGACTTTGGCCTATACTACTTCGACAAGGTTTAAGTTCGCTCGGGTTAATTTAAGACTTTACTATATGCATACAACCTAAGGGAATTTCTTAATACAAGGTCCTGATACGACCAAACCCATCAAAGATGGTTCCTAAGCATGGTGCAAATTGCACCCATGGATTTCGAAGCGGTGAACATGCTCTGCGCTTTTGCAGAGTAGCCACAACTTGATTCCGGACAATTTTTAACGTATTCATGCACGAAGGTAAACTTTCTAAACACCCTTTATCATGCTAATTCATCATACTTGACCTAATAATCAAAAAGCGAGAATCAACAAGACTCAAGTTAAGAACGAGTAGAACTTATACCTTCTCGAGCTTTAACCTTGATATCTCACACACCGATTTGGTAATGCTTAAGAACTAAGAATTCTTTACTCGATTTCTCCAACACTCTTATCACTAAAACAGATCGCCCTAGTGGCTTGTATTTAAAGAGAAAACATGGGCGGACACTTGCTTTACCCAATATTGGGATTCATGGTGCAATAAAATGAACAATGGTTATTTAAGGAGTTGTTCAATCACTCCATATACCTATCACTTAGCTAGCTATGCATGCGTGGGATTAGCAACTTGAAATTTGCGTAAAGAGAGTTTAGGCTACTGTTCTTTGTACTTGGTGACCTTAATTTGGGGACAAGAGAGTAGATCTCAGACATGGACAAGGGCTAGCTGGTCAGGCCCATTGCCCCACGCCACATTTTAATTTAACCAATACTTGTACTCTCAGTTAACTATTTTGTTGGATTCCGATTAGATTCTAAATATCCCAAGTTTATTGGGCTAACTCAAAAGTCCATCAATTAACTTATTGGGCTAAACTCCCAATTTATTATTTGGACCTTAAACATGCAATTGCTTACTCATCCTTCACTAAGTTCATCATTGTGTCACACAAGACATTTCATGAACCTATCTTATCGATCATCAACAGCTCAATTTTAATTCAATTGAGTTACTCTCCTCATGCCACGTAAGCATTTGTAAAATAAATAATTCGCCGGCTCTATTTAATAATAATATTAAATCATAAAATTTACGGGTATTACAGATAAGGTCCTATTAGTTCAAATTTATGTTAATGATATTATCTTTGGTTCTACTGATGAAAAGTTATGCAAGAGATTCTCCAAGCTTATGCAGAGAAAGTTCGAAATGAGCATGATGGGTGAGCTGAACTTCTTCTTTGGTCTGCAAGTAAAGCAGACAGATGAAGGAATTTTCATAAACCAAGCCAAGTACATTAAAGACTTACATAAGAAGTATGGCATGGAATCAGCCTCTCCCATGAAAACCCCAATTGCTCATGCAACCAAGCTTGACAAAGATGAAAAAGATAAAAGTATTGATATAACTCAATACAGAGGTATGATAGGCTCTCTTTTATATCTTACTGCCAGTAGACCAGATAAAATGTTTGCAACATGCATTTGTGCTAGATTTCAGGCTAATCCTAAAGAATCACATCTAACTGCTGTAAAGAGGATTTTCAGGTATCTCAAGGGTACACCTCACTTGGGACTTTGGTATCCCAAGGATTCCTCATTTGAACTAACAGGATACACAGATGCTGATTTTGCAGGCTGCAAAATAGATAGAAAGAGTACTAGTGGCACCTGTCAATTACTAGGTAATAGACCTGTGTCCTGGTTTAGCAAGAAGCAAAATTCAGTATCTACTTCAACCGTAATTCTTCAATACACTCTTTGTTCTTTGGCTATTCTTTGTGCGTGCTCGATTTTATGGAGGAAAAATCAACTAGCAGATTATGGGTTTGAATTTAAATCCATACCTATCCACTGTGATAACACAAGTGCAATTGCTATAACTCATAATTCTGTCATGCATTCTAGGACTAAGCATATAGAAATAAGGTATCACTTCATTAGGGATCATGTGCAAAATGGAACTATATCTTTACAATATATCCCTATTGAAAATCAACTTGTTAATGTCTTTACAAAGCCTCTAAATGAATCCAGATTTAACAAGTTAATAAGTGAGCTAGGCATGCTTAACTTACAACCATGAAAAATATGCTCTAGTATGTGATAACCATACAGGTTTAAAGGCTATGTTTGAAATCATAGAAATGATCAAAGGAAGACCACGATCGTAGAACCCAAGTGTCATACAATGACAACGATCGCAGTGAAGACTCCACGATCGCGGTGCAGACTCAACGATATCAGAATTACATAAAAACCAAAGGAACACCCTATGATGATCAAGTATCAAACAAGGCAATCTCTCTGATAAGAACCTCAGGGACAAACCTAACCCTTGATTCATTTAAAGAGGTTGGCCCTTCCTGAGCTACTTTAAACTGAGAAGAATGCTAAGTCAAAAAGGTTAATCACGAGAACTTGATCAGACTCTACGATTGCCAGTCAGACTCAACGATTGCGATTCGGACTCTACACGATTGCAAATCGATACATGACGGTTTATCATTATACAGACTCAATGATGGTAGAACAGACTCGACGATTCCAAGGACCATCTCAACGATCATAGTCCTACTGACGAATACATTAGCTCAGAAGGGGTTAAGGGCAATTCAGTACAATCCTTCTCTGTCAGATTCGTAAAGCCAAGCAAAATTCGACACCTGTCCCACTAAGAAAAATAGAGAGAGGGATGTTACAAGTACAAATTAAAATCGTCTTTTTGAAATCTGAAAAAGATCATCTCTCTCTTCCTCTCTCAAGCAGAAACCCTAAATCAGTAGCAAGCTCAGTCAGTCTCACTTCCTGCCAAGAAATCAATGGTAGCTTCCAGTGTTATCTCTGGCTACAGACTCTATTGTGATGAGTTTAAATCAGCTAAAACTCAATTTCACAAGACGTTATCGCTACTGAAGAAGATAGGTCTCGAAGAAGCCTTGGGTACGGACACATTGATCTACCCAAAGCTGGTAAAAGAATTCTACAATAACGGGGTATTTGAAAACAACACCATCATCATGAAAGTCGAGAACGTCCAAATCAGACTAAAGACTGAGGACATCAATCTAGCCCTAGGCCTCAAATCTGAAGGGTATCCTTCCTTAGATGGCATAGACTTCCATAAGGGTCCCAAGAAGATGTATCAAAAGAAATCACCCTCTGTCAAAGGATACAAGAAGAAGGAGTTTCCACAGAGGTATGAGTTTCTAGCTGATATTGTTGGAAAATGTATATGTTGTAAGAGCTCAGGTCATGACTCTGTGAATGAGGTACAACTCAAACTCATGACTGCCATATGTTATAAAATACAACCTAACTATGGGGCTCTATTACTTGAATGGATTGGGAAGTGGTTAATCAGCTCAAAGAAAACATAGAACTCACAGAAGATGCTGTACGGACGATTTATATGCATTATCCTACAGGCTGCTCTTGGTGACCTAATTGAGGATGATGAAGGAGATGCTATCAATCCAAATCGACGAATGACCCAACAATTATTTAAAAACTGGAAAAGGAATCCAGTTGAAAATGTGAAGATGATGTCTGAATCCAGTGGAAGAACCGGTGAAATAAAGGAATCGTGGAGTGCGGGGAACATGTCAACTTGTCAAAGAAACTCAAGAAGAAGAAGAAGAAGTTAACTAAGAAGAACCCATTGCTTTAATCGTAAAAAAAGCAAAGGGAAAAGGAAGTCAAAGCCGAACTACGAAGAACCTCAAGGATCCACTACTGATAAAGTCCGTAGAGTCCTCGGACATTGAGACTCTAAGGATCCTAAGAAGGAAGCAACAAAGGTCGAGGCGAAGAAGATAGAGCAACCATATCTCAGCTGCTGAAAAAGAATAAAATTAGCCACAAGACCAAAAGGCCATCAATCTTTTCGATCGTAGAGTCTCTGCCGATCGTAGAGACCAGACCAAACAAGGAAGTAGCTGCAACAAACATTTTGGCTAATAAGAAGGATAAAACTGAAGAAAGTCCTAAGGCTGTGGCTCAGCCTAAAAAGCCAAGAAGGAAACTGGTCAAGAAATATATTCTTGTCAATGAGAAAGCACTAAAGAGGGAAGACAAAGAATTGACTGCTGAAAAGGAACCAACAAATGAAAGCGAAATAGTCAAAGCTCAAATTGAGGGGGACACTCCTGAAGATCTGATGATAGAGGATACTCCTATTGAGGGGGAGATGGCTGAAACTCCCATTATAGAAAGTGCCCCAGTTGAGGGGGAGTTATTGATAGTACAAGAAGATGATCACGGTGAGGGGGAGGCTCATGCAATCTCTATGACAGAAGAAGAGGTTCTGAGAAGAAATGAAGAAGAACCTGTGCAAGAACATCATGAGGACATTGAGATAACGGAATCCTCCAACGAAAGCAGAAAAGAGGATGAAGGTGATGAGGTAGAGATTATAGCTGTGGGCATTGATGGGCACATAAGAGCCAACTATTAACAACTATTTGAATATCTACCTATGATGCCTTTCCACCAAGCTCAAATTCTGAACTCTTGGGATCACATGTTCTGGAGTTTCAAAGAGTATCTGGCCATCTCAGTGCTAGCCAATGGATTCCCAAGGAGATTCAATTTTGCCAAGAAGCTTCTCACCAACAGTTCTTTCTCAAAGAACAAACTTGAGGTACTATCTATCCCAACTCTTTTCAGAGTTAATCACTTGCCATCATCCTCATTTAATCAATTTTATGAATTCCCACGATGGTTGGAAGTGATTCTTCATCCATTGAATCAATTTCCAGTTGCAGAATCCCAAAATTCTGTAACTGAGGAACCAAATAAGATCAACTCCCTAATTCTCCCATAGCCTATCAACTCTACGATCATTGACTCTAGACCCATTGTAGAGTCTCCACCTCAAATCGTAGAGTCACCAACCTTAAACATCCAAACCTAGGCCCCTCCATCAGATATTCCTTCCTCATCCAGCAATGAATACTTCAATCTTAATCTTTCCCTCTACTCCTTGCAAGAGCAATCCAAGAGCACGCCACCTCCCTCACAAATTCCTCAACTAAATGAACTCTTGTCAGAACTATCCACAAAGGCTGATTTATCAGCAATGTCTGAGAAAGTGATCAAGGAACTTGACGAGAGTCTTGAAGATCATACTGCACTTATCTAGCTAAGATTAACATCAATGATCAATGCTGCAAACAATCTTCCAAGCTCCCTAAGCTCTGAGGTCTCTAAAACGCTCAAAGAAATCATCAAAGAAATGCTTTAAAGCATAAAAGACAGGGACGATATTCACTTTCTTGTAGCTAAAAGGCATCGGGATGTTGTCTTGATCTTATAGAAAATTCAAGAATCTCAAAACAATCTAATGATACAGAGCATCAAAAGTCTTCAAACTACAGTAAAAGAGTTTCAAGACTTCTCCATGGGTCAAATGCAGCGGACAGAAACTATTCTCAACATTCTTCAACGACGTGAAACTAGTTCTGATGTCTTGATCCAAGAAAATCGTGAGGACATTGCTCAAACTCAGAGTCAACTCAACGAGCTTGTCCAAGGAGTCACTCACCTATCCGAAGACATTCGAACCCTTGATACTGACATAAAGGGGGAGAATAAAGGCAAAGGAGATCAGAGAGGTCAGGGAGGCAAGGGCAGAGGCAGATGACAATTCCAAACTCAAGCCTCGAGGAACCCACATGCAAGGCAAATCACTCAGCAGACTCCACAATCCATCCATCAGACTCAACGATCTGATCAGCAAGAAGTTTTAATGGCTCAACCATTAAGGAGTCAAGGGCTAACTACTAGCTCTCATGAGGTGACAACAATAGGCCTAAGAATGCCAATTGGAGATCCTGCATTCATGAATAGGCATGATCACAATCCTAGACTAAGCCCAAGTGAGCTGGAAGATTTGTCCAGAAGAGAAGAAGCAAGCAGAAAGAGGAGAGCTGAGGAATATGCAAATCCTCCAAGAAGCAAAAAGCCGAAGAAATAGAGATAAGTTGAAGCTTAAACTCTTATTGATGTAAAGCTTATCTGTAATATCTACTCTTCAGACATCAATAAATTCATGCTTATTCTCTAGAAATTTCAGCTGCTCACTAAAATATTAAGTCACGTTTACTTTACTAAAAATGCATCTAGATATTGATAATCATGACAACAAATCTCCTTGGTTATGTCAACATCAAATAGGGGGAGATTGTTGGAAGAATTCATATCTTGATTTGATGCTTAAAGTAAATGATCATGATTATATGTAAAGTCCTTAATAAATATATGTACAAGGACTTAGTGAGAGATCAAAAATGTTAGGTTGATCTATCATGAAACGTACAGATAGGCTTTAACATGAATCGTAGTCTATCAAGCTGATCAACAGATTGCAAAAGCCAATACAAGATCGTAGAGCTTAGAAGATCGTAGTGTATTTGCCTTGAAGGACCTCTTTAGAAATCGTAGAGTGGTCCAGACGTTTGCCAAAGCTAACTCAGAGATCGTAGTGTGCTCTCGGAAATGTTGAGTCTGCAAGACGAGCAAGTGATGATCGTCGTGTGAAAAGATCGTAGTGTGAAAATCCTTGCGAGAAATCGTAGTGTTCTCTTAAGAGCAAGCACCAATATGACAAGACACTACGATATGGATAGTAGAGTGTCATCTTGTGTCAGAAACATCGACCCCTAACTTTTGTTAGAAGACAAGTTCCAACAAATGAGGAATGGGTTTTGAATGTTGAAGCACTCACCTGTCCCAATGGTACAAAAGATATCCTTAGTATTGATCAAAAGGAACGTATTCAAGAAGCTAAGAAAAGAACCATTGGGCAGAGAAAAACACCTTTTCAGGTGTTAGGTGAGAAAGCAGTCTGATGTGTCAGTGGGCCAGAGTGAAATTCAGAAGATGTGCACAAAAGTCTCCATCAATGTTCAGAAAGGTCAAACACATTTAATACTTCTTCAAAAGGCTTCAACGGATAGATTTCAAGATCACATATATACAGAACACAGTCAGATGAGAAAGACAAGCAAGTATTAAAAACAAAAAAGTGAAAGAACACTCAACGCTCAACTCTACGATCCGAGAAAGATAGAAAGCTTGCTCAACTACTCAGTTCTTTCGAACAAGTTCTTAATAGCAACTGAGTAGCACCAATCAGGATCTCAATAGCAACCCATCAACTGAAGTGAGAAGTTCCAAGTCCGAAGGACTTGAAGAGTTCTAAGTGAATCAGAAGAACCAAGTCTGCTTTGGACTTGAAGAGTTCAAGAGTGAACTAAGAAGTGCCTGCATCACGGGTCTAGAAGGAATTTGTGAGATTCAAGAAGTGTAACAGACATCCTTAGTGGATTCCCTACTCAAGGAGTAGAACAGTGGATTAGGAGCTTTAAGTGCTCTAAATTACTTAAAACAGTTGTGTCTTCTATAACTGATATAACTGTCATAATTGTCTTACTCTTATTA
The DNA here is from genome assembly GCA_020205605.1 of Panax ginseng. Classification (NCBI taxonomy): domain Eukaryota; kingdom Viridiplantae; phylum Streptophyta; class Magnoliopsida; order Apiales; family Araliaceae; genus Panax; species Panax ginseng. The sequence continues at coordinate 81,497,855 of CM035139.1, read as the reverse complement.
ACTCAAGATATCTAAAAGAAGGTTTACTATATACTCATTCCGTTGTGCATTAATCACAATCATTCTAAACCGTTTAAAAGAAAAGTTTTTAAATATCTATTCAACCCCCCCCCCCCCTTCTAGATATCTATTGTGCCTCCGGGAACTAAAAATATTGTTGAAGACTAATGATAATTTATTCTGCATTATCTTAGTCATAATATTTCTTACTGGGCTAGTTGAGCTCACCCTTTCTTTCAATGTTCTCTTTAGGAAATGAGAACGTAAATGGGACTAGTCTGGGGAACCAAGAGTGACTGTCCGAGACTTGTGTCTTAGTAGTCCCTCACTATTCTATAAAATAGTGTAATAATAAATGTAATGAGAACTTATTCGAGAATTGATTTTTTCCTAAAGACAATATTTGTATTAAAACTCACAGCTCTTGTTGTATATTTAAGATTGTATTTGTATTCTGTACCATGTATTTGGCGACTCAGAATAGGTGATGTATACCTATTTTGGGGGCGTCACATACTTGATGTATGTTTACAGTACGTATCAGAATACATGTTATGCTAGAAATTATATTGTGCAATAAAAAGCTTAAATCTGGTATGGCTAGGGGATTCGCGTGAGTCTAGCGCCCATCCTAAAGTTAAATCATAGCTAGCAGCTGCACCGCACTATGTGAGTTGCCAAACTATTTTAATGGTAATCTGAACCTTAAAGCATATGTGTATGAATGTCTTAAGCTTCAATGCTTGACCTAAGTGATGTTTTAAGTATATGAGCAAGTAATGGTTATATAAAACCCATATTTGTTAAATTTTATTAAATTTTTCAAAATGTAAGAACGATGTAGAACACGCATCTATAAACTTTAAATATATGTCGAACACATAGCGAGTCAAGTGAGTGATAAATGTATACGAATGTTGATCTCAAGTACGGATGGCTAAGGTATACCTATACATACCTAGCTATTCTAAGAGTATGATGAGAAAGTGAAATGAAGGTTGTATAAACCTAGTTAGGAAATGATGTAATAGTATAATCATAAAGTGAAATGAATAGCTGTCGAGCTCACTCTTGCAAATAACCACTTTTGCAGGTTAAGGACTCACGGTAAAGATTATGTGCTACTTGATTGATAGAGTTCAATAGTATTGAAGGATATTGATTTATTTACCTAAATATATGCTCTTGGACCATGTTTAGGTTATAGGAGATGTACGTGATAGTAGTTTACGATGTGTAATACATGTTCAGTTGTAAAGTTGTACTATGTGATGTATAGATGAATTCGAATCGAGATGTAAAAATTTATACAGTAATTTGAATAGAATGAATCATAACATAATTTGATTCAAGGATATGTAATTGATTCAAGTTAAGAAATCAATGATAGATTTTTCAAAGGAGATTGAAAATGTTAAAATCATTCCATATATTTTTATAACATCAAATTTGATGTAAGATAGGAATGGTAAATGACCAAGTTTTGAAACTTATAAAAGTTTGGGGTCATTATACAGATCTTGGAAATGGAAAGAATTTATATTCTAAATTGTAATAAGCAAAGTTATATTCACTAAGTTATGAATAAAAGATATGAATAGTTTGACGATAGTAGTATCGTGGCGGACTGGATCCGAGGTTCAAAGGGACCTGGATTTGGGGACGTCACAATTTGGACACATAGTAAGGACAAATCACGGGTGAACAGTAAGAATCACTGGCGAACGAATTCATAGACGAAACTTTTAAAAAGTTTGATTTTACTATGTTGTACTATGCAGTACTATGCAGTACTATACAAACACTATTCTATTTTATATATAAATATATATATATATATATATAACTTATATAGATATATATAAGTAATAAAACTGAGATAACTTTCTACCGATGATTTTAAAAAATGAGAAAGTGGTGGTCCATATAATAAACCAAATTTACAATAAATTCTTCACAAAAAACCCCTCTATTTATCTCAATTCACTTGGCTTTACTAAACACATTTTTAACAACATTTATTCATCATTAATATTATAACTCGCAATATTAACAACCAGATCATTCCCAGGAAAGAGAGAGCTTTTCGATAAGGACTTCTCCTTATTGGCGCATAATTAGGTGACCAAACCCCTTTCCTCGACAGAACTTTTTAGACATCGTTAATAATGCAAATAATAATATGAATAACTTTGTCGTCTCAATTATTAATTTAATAATATAAAATATTATGAAAATAAATAAATCAATAATGTGAGATACTATGCAGCAATTACTGTGGTAATAATTGAGTAAAATTGAGGGACTTATCACATAAGCATCAATAATCAAAGATACTATACAATATCGTGTGCTACTATGCAACCACACGTATTATTGTACTTTTATCACTAGGTATTTCAACAGTTAGCCGTAAAAGCCTTGTCGTTATTTTTATTAAAAGTTATTTATGTCGTTTTCTAACTCCGACAGTAATTTCATTATGGGGTCCACCAATTATTATGTCGTCGTATGAATATTCCCTGATAAAACGAATATTCCCCGACCAAACGAATATTTTATAATAACTTGTTTACTTTGCAAAAAAATTTTAAATATTACCACAACTATAACATTATATCAAATCCACACCTTATTATTCAAATTAATATTTAGAGAAAAATTAATCTGTATTCATAAAAGTTGGGGTCTTTCAACCTCCCATGTGAAATCCAGAATTTTAAATTATAATTTTAAATATTTATTAAATTATATAAATATTTAATTGACGTGTTTATTGTGGAATAAATATTTGTTTTATTTGATTTGATTTAATTATTTATTTGTTAAATAAATAATGAATGAGTGAAGAAAATTAATTATTATGAGATTATATTCTAATTTAATTTAATGATTAAATTAGAGAGTTGATAGGGATTAAATGGATTATTATAATATTTTAATTTAAATTTGGTAATAAAAGTGTGACAATAAACTATGCTATAAATGGGTTATTAAAATAAATTAAAGGAGATTAATTTTGTTTGCCAAACAAGGCTTAAAGATATTAAGTCTTTAATTTTTAAAGATTTTTTGCCGAACAAAGCCTTATGGCTTTTGAATTTTGAATTATAATTATAATAAATAAAATAAGTAAAATAAATCAAATAATAAATAAAATATATTTATAACCTAAACGTTTATATTTTTGTAACTGATATTATTTAGTGTGCGTGTTATGGCCATATCAGTTTCTTTTATTTTATGCATACTTGGTTATCAGTTTTGTTACACGTTTGAGTTATTTGCTAAACTGAGGAAGAAAATACAGAGAATTTGAGAGAGAGATTAGAAAGAGATTAAGAGAAATTTCTAAGTTCAAACAATTATCTGTGGTGAGCAAGGATTTCTTAAGCAATTGAAGGTATTTTTCTATAACCTTAATATATATATATATATATATATATATATATATATATATATATATATATATACACACGTATATATGTTTTATGGCATAATTCCTAAAGTATATGTGTTCTTGAGTTTCACTGTTTACAAAATTGTCCGTAATCCGAATTTCTTTATGATTGGTTGATAAATTATGTGAAATTATAATTGTGATATTATAACTAGCATATATATATGATTGCAGTTGATTTGTATGCTAATTTACGTTCAAAAAGAAAGAAAAATGGTTTTACAGTGAATATATGTATGAACATGGTTTGTAGGAGTACCAAAATTGGTATTTGATTGTGAACTGATAGATAAACTGAGCCTTGAATATGTTAATATGTTAAGAAATGAAGAGAACGTAATTCGAATGAGGTAATTTGGTGTATAATTATGGTTACAGTCTTAATTTTATCAAACAATGTAAAAAAATGGAGTTTTGTGTTGAAACATGGCATTCAAAGATTTCTGAAGTTGTTGTTTAGTTGTTTTAAATTAGTATATATATGATGAGTAACTGTTATGTGTAATTTACGTAAGTTATACGTGTTAATTTAGGTGCTAGAAGTTATTAAACAGTAAAAAATTAGCTTTGTTTTTGTTTTTTGTGTTAATTAATTACGTATAGATTACTGAGCTTACTTAAGCCATGAAATAAAAAAGACTCACAACCGAACGCTAAACTCTACGCCACACACCAACCTCGTACACACGGTGCACTTTGCACAGACTTGTTACTCACGTTCAAGCACAAATTACCGCGTCATAAATACCAACCCCAAAGATAAAATGTGGCCTCAAGAATCTACGGTTAAGCAGAATGGCCAGAAAATTGTTTTCTAGTCTGTAATTGTTGATATGATGCAATATTATAATTGTTAAAAATGTAATTTTTGTTATTGTGATATTATAGTACTAAGATTGAGCATATTATTAATAATTAACGAGTTTTATTATTTCATTATTAGTGTAGCTTGATTATGTGGTTAAAAATCAAGCCATACATGAGATAGATACTTATTTGTATACAAAGTATTTGTAGTGACTAATTGTGTCATAATGACATGTGTTTAGGATACTGTGAATCAAACTATTACGGTTTATCTTACACACAAGGCAAGTTTTCTAACTCTAAACTTTCGTTGGGCAAGTTTCTTAACTCTAATTATATTGTGCAAGCTCCTCAACCTTACCTCTTGATATTGAGCAAGTTTTTCTAATCTTAAACCTGTTATTTAGCATGCAAGTTTCTAAATTCTGATACACTAACGTTGAACAAGTTTTATCGTTCAATTTACTATTTATTACACATGCTCAAATACTCAATTCTAAACAAGATTTTAACCTTAGCTTAACATTATTCAAGCAAGGTATGTTATATTATTCAATGTTTATGCTTTTAGTTCATTCATAAAGCATGACCTTACTATGAAACGTTGATTCATTCATGACTTATTACATAGCGCATTGTTACTACATTTTATTCAACTAATCCTTAGTTGATGTTCATTAAACTCTAAATTACCTTGAAACTTATCCAAACCAAACTTACTTTGGTGCGGAATTGTATTCTAAATACTGAGATGAACAACCCTATTATAGGGGATAATTTACGCATAGCGTTGGAATGTTTGTGCACAATACATTGTACGAAGGGCTGATCCCCCTAAGTACGAGGAGTCCCTATAGTCTTATGACTGTTAAAGTTTAAGTTGAAAGAATACTTATAACTATGGACATAGTTTGTGGTCTTTTGACCCTCAGTAATATATTTCACATTCTGTTCTTGATTATTATTGATGAAGTACCTTATTCATTTCTATTGAGCCTATTCATTTGGCAGTTGATATGATGTTTATTCATTGTCATTTCAAGTGAGCATTGTTTGTTTACTCTTGCTTATATAAATATTACAGCTAAAGTTGAGAAGGTCGATGAACATACAACCAGTAAAGGGAAAGGGAGGATAAGCAAGTATTGAAGACTTGTAAACCCGTTAGCTTTTATGTTGTTGGACTTTATTTTAAATCTTGTGATGTATTTATTTAATTTTTCCACACATGATGTTTGTAATTAAAGGTTAGATAATCTGGGAGATTTTGTTGAACTTATGGATGTAACCCTTTAATGGGAAGGTTTATTATTAAACTTTATTATGTTTGGGTAGTTAGATATGAATGTTTTTATAAAGTGAGCACCAAATCTGATGGAAATGAAGTACCCGGATTTGGGGGTTTCACATCCCCTTCTTATGAAATTTCATCCTCGAAATTGGTGTACGTACCTGGTATGTCGAAGAGGTGAGGATACTTTGTTTTCATTTCAGATTCTAACTCCCAGGTTATTTCCTCAATATCGTGATTTCTCCACAAAACTTTGTCTTGAGGTATAACCTTGGAGTGTAGAATATGTTCCTTCTTATCCAAGATTTTAACAGGTACCTCTTCATACGTTAAATCTTCCGCTATCTCGTCTTGTTCTAATTCAATAATGTTGTTCGGGTCTTCCACATATTTACATAATATAGATATGTGAAAAACGTTATGAACACGAGATATACTTGGCGGTAAAGCGAGTCTATAGGCCACAGTTCCTACTCAATCGAGGATTTCAAATAGAACAATAAATCGAGGGTTGAGATTTTCTCTCTTCGTCGATTTTTGCTTCTAGAATAACGCCTTTTCGCACCTTCTTCTTCATATTCATCAGCTTCGGGTCTGTAGCTTGATCAACTTTAACGTTATCGATTAAAGTCGGTTCTACTCATATATTTGATATCATCACGTGGGTCCCTAGAGTCTTTAACTCTATTCATGATTTTCTATCAAGGGTTACGACCCCATAGAGTTTGGTGCTCACGATCAACATATAAATAACATCTAACTACCCATTTAATTATGAATAGTAACATACATTTCATTAACTGTTATTGTTAATACATTGCGTAGTTCTTAACAATAACATTACAAACATACCCTGTTTGTATATCATAATGTAAATGGGTAGTTTAGATGTTAATTATATGTTATTCATCGTGAGCACCAAACTAAATGGGGTCGTAACTAACTCTTGATTTTGAAGGCCACAGTTGGTATCAAAAGTCATGGGTTATAAACCTTAAGTGGGTGGGGGAAAACCCTAGGATTATAACCATAAGTGAGATAAAGAATACTCATCTAGAGTACTAAGTGGGGGATTGCCGAAGTGTATCGGTAGTGAGATATGTGGACACATAGTGTGAGAATTTTGTACTGGTGAAATACTAATCAAGTTGTTTAACTGACTGTAGGATGTCAGGAGAAGATGAAATGGGTACGGAGATGCCAGCAGCTGTTGCACCAGTGCCAGTAGCCGAGGTGCCAGCACATAGTGAGTCAGTTGAAGAAGTGGGGAAAGATGAACCTATGATTAATCTAGGGAGTGATCATGACGATTATCTTGAAATGTATCTGAGTGGTGATGAAGAGGCGGAGTCCGAAGAAGCTAAGGTGGAGAAAAAGAATAAGACCAATGTTGGAGAACAAGATCAAGAATCTGCAGAAGTCCAAGAACTCTGTAGTGAAGTATTTCTCTTAGAGGAGTTATGGAAGAAGGAGCGAACGTTACGCGAAATGACTTAAGATCGGAATGAGCTGAAGGCGCAGGTGGAAAGGATGAAGACTAAATGTGGTGGATCGTCTGATGGAACAATCAAGTAGAAGAAAGGTAAGAAAAAGAGAAAGAGGGACAACGACAACAACAATTCTGAAAATTCAAACCTGAAGAAGAAGAAAGTCTGTAGCAAGTGTGGAAAGACTCACATGGGAGAATGCATGATGTGGAAGAACGTGTGTTTCAACTGTAAGCAGGAAGGACATATTTCCCTACATTGTCCAAAGCGGAATATGAGGAAGTGTTTTTCATGTGGGAGAACAGGTCACAGATTCAACAAGTGTCCCAACAAGAAGACTGGTGAAGGGAGTGAACGGTAGATAGCTTAAATTTAAGCGATAGTATCTTTTGATAGTGAGTGATATTAACGGTTGTAGTATCAAGAATGATGTGTGAACATATGTAAATATATATGTTTGTATGAATGAAATCTTTATTTTCTATATGAATATAAGATTAATTTGTGAGTTCTTAAAACTCATACTTATGGTAAGTTCATGACTCATAATTATATGAAATATTTTGAACCCCTCAGCGAATGGACGTCAATGGTTTGACTAGGATAAGTTCATACACTCATATAATTGTGGAAAGTTCCTGAACTCATAAGTGTGGTAAGTTTGACGAACTGGGAATAGCTATGTATGAATGGAGAATTGTAACTTTTTCTGTAAAGTTGGAGAATTACTACTTTTTATGTAAAGTTGTATGGTTAATCCTGTTATTATAAAAAAAGGGATAGTAATATGTGTTAAGCACTAAATGTACTGTGTGATATTTGAATAAATTTGTGATTATATGAGAACTATGTGTTGAATTCTTATTGTGTTAAGAATTTGTGTAGAGAAAGAGAATTAATATAAGATTTTTATTTAAATCAGATCATGCCGCCTAGACGACAGAATCAAAATTAGAGAGAAGAGCAGTCAGTAAATAATAAAGGAAGTCAAGTGGACCCGATGCAAAATTTTGTGAACATGTTAGCCCAAGCTATGGGAAATTGAGCTCCAGCAGAAAGAGCAAGAGCGAGAAATCAGCCAGCTGATAGATTGGCGAATTTTTAGGACTTCAAAGCGGTAGGACCACTGGAATTCAAGGGAACCAAGGATCCAATTGAAGCCCAAACTTGGGTGAAGGAGATGGAGAAGGCATTCATTATTGCCAGAGTAGCAGAAGAGCAAAAGACAGCTTTTGCTACATATCTGATGAAGGGAGAAGCCAATTATTGGTGGGAAACTAATCAGGTAAGAGCTGGTACAGCTGTGGTGACTTGGACAAGATTCAAGAAGTTTTTCTTTGAGAACTACTTTTTGCCAAGTATGTAAGCTCGGATTGAAGTTAAGTTTTTAGAACTGAAGAAAGAGAACATGTCGGTATCAGAATATGCCGCTAAATTCAACGAGTTAGCGAGATTTGCACCTCATCGGGTGGACATAGAGGCGAGAAAAGTGAGAAGATTTGAGAATGGGTTGAAAGCAGGGATATTCAACAAAGTAGCTGTGTTGCAGATCAATACGTTTGCGGCTTTGTTGGAGAAAGAGATAATTGCTAAAGGAGGGAGCGAAGCTGCATCTCGATTTCATCAAGAGAAGAAGAAGAAGACAAATTGAGGAAGCAATGGTGGTAGTAATCCAAACAAGACAAAGTGGAGCGACAATACCCAGTCGGGTAACAAAATAGAAGAGAAGAGAAAAGGAGGTGAGCCTTATGCAACTTGTGGGAAGAATCATGCAAGAATATGTCTGAAAAAGAAAGGGGTTTGTTACAACTATTGTTACATCCCCAAAATAGGTATACAACACCCATTCTGAGTCGCCAAATACATGGTACAGAAAGCAAACTACAACTTCAATAATACAATTGTCGTGCAAAATACGACAACACATACTGTGAGTTTAAATACAAATATTGTCTTCTAGATAATATCAACACTCAAATAAGTCCTCATTACAATTATTCATACACTATTTTATAGAAATAGTGAGGACTGCTAAAACATCTTTCTAGAACAATCACTCCATACCCCGACTCGATCCTACTATGTTCTCACCTCCTAAGAAGAAAAATGGAACAAAGAGGAAAAGGGTGAGCTCAACTAGCCCAGTAAAGAATATTATGACTAAGATAATATACAACAAATTATCATTAGTCTTCAGCAGGAAAAAATCGATAGAATATAATAGACAACAAGTTTTAGATCAACAAATCAAAAAACAACAATCCATTAAAAGAGTCACGTAGAGAATGAATTCTACTATCTTCTAAGATTTAAAAGTTCATCATCAATATTTTATCCTTGTAACATCAATCAATATACATCTTTAATCAAATATTCATCTTTGTACTACAGGCCAAAGATATTCATTTATATCACCAGTCGGTCATGTTAATCTCAACACATGTTCATCTTTGCACTACGGTCAAAGATATTCATCAGTTAATCATTCATCTTTGCACTACAGGCCAAAGATATTCAATAATATCATCATTTAAGACTGAGGATGATGAAAAATATTTTAAAGAAAATGAATCCAGTGAGACAGAAGGACAAATATTAGGGTTTCGTATAACAGTTTATCCAAGATCAATAATACTTCACAATAACCAATTGTGAATTAGAATTCAAAAATAAAGATCAAAACATGGATACAATCAAAGATAGTAACCATAATAGACATCTTGGATAAAAAGGAAAAATTTCATTTTTTCGGTGAATAGTGTCATATTCGTGAATAGTGTCGTATACGTGAATAGTGCCATATACGTGAATAGTAACCCCGACACAAAAAGTTACAAATTTGATTAAAAAGTTCAAACCAATATTTCGGCATAATGATATTGAAGAAAATAATATCATTTAAGAAGAAAATAACATCCCTTACCTCAAAATAACAGTGACGATCGATCGAAATATCTGATATAAAGTCAAGGAAACTTATGTAGAAACAATAACTCTCAAAGTATCAAAATACTCACAAAAATACGCTAGATAATCTAGAGAGAAAGAAAACTTATTTCTGGTGTGATTTTCAATTCTAACCTAAGCGTCTATTTATAGGAAAATGCTAGAACGCCATAGGAGATTAAAATAATAAAATAATAATATTTCTTTTTAAATCATCTACGCCACCCACCATTTTGAGTCTAGCATGACTTCTTGGACAAAAATCAGCAGCCCATGTGTATTCAACACCAACCAAAAGTGGGTCCCACCCATAATTTAATAAAAATCATTTTATTTTCCAAAACTTCAGTAATTCATAGAAAATAGCTCGTTTTTCAGAAAAATACGAATTTTATGTCCATTCCACGCGAAATCGAATTCTCTACAACTTTGTAGCTTTGAGTTTTTTTAAATTCCAAACAGAAAATATCCAAAATCCACAAATGGATGATTTTTAATACCTCCATTCCGATAAAATACTGATAAAACACCTCAGCATTAATTCCTTCATTTATAACCACATAAATAAATAAATCCATCATTTATATCCACATCAAATAAATATTTCCTTATCATATAAATAAATAATTAAATATTCACAAATAATATTACGAGAATCACAATTACGACAACCAGCAGTTCCCGAGAAGAGAGGGCTTTCAATAAGAATTTCTCCTTCTTGCCAGCGCAATTAGGTGACCAAACCTCTCCTTGATGAAACTTTCTAGACATTGCCAATAATGTTATCTAATAATATTATTCAAATAATATGAATTATTGATCCGATAATGGAAATCTTGTGCGATGACAATTATTGAAACAACAATAATATAAACTATCAACGCAGACAATTATTGAATCAATAAAATAAAATATTGAACAGTAACTACTGTAACGATTATTGAGTAGTGCCTTCTTACGTACAAATCAATAATTCAATAATACTGTGCAATACCGTGTGCTACTGTGCAATCACGCGTATTACTATATTTTAACCACCAGGTATTCCAACAGTGTTAACGGTAACAACTACGCCATTATTTATAAAACTCATACTTTGTCATTTTCCTTCATCCAACCATTTTCCGTTATGGGGCCCACAAATGGTTCTTGTGGTCATCTGAATATTCCCCAAACAAAAAGAATATTCCACGACCAAACGAATATTCCCCGACATAAATGAATATTTTATAACCACTTGCTTATTTTACAAAATTTGTACATTTCACCCATAACCAAAGCATTATATCAAATTAACACCTTATTAATTTAGAATAATGAATAGAGAAAAAATTCAATTTTATTTATAATAAGTTGGGATCTTACAACCTCCCCTCCTTATAAAATTTTGTCCTCAAAATTGACGTACGTACCTGGTGTATCGAAAAGGTGAGGGTACCTCGCTTTCATTTTCGATTCCAACTCCCAGGTCATTTCTTCAATATCATGGTTCCTCGACAAAACCTTAACTTGTGGTATAACCTTGGTGCGTAGGACATGCTCTTTCCTATCCAAGATCTTAACAGGTACCTCCTCGTACGTTAAATCTTCGGCTATCTTGTCTGGTTCTAACTCAATAATATGGTTCGGGTCTTTTACATATTTATGAAGCATAGATATGTGGAAAACATTGTGAACACGAGACAAACTTGGAGGTAATGCGAGTCTATAGGCCACATTTCCTATTCGGTCAAGAATCTCAAATGGACCAACAAACTTTGGATTGATCTTTCCTCTCTTCCCAAATCTTGTAACTCCCTTCCATGGAGCAACACGTAACAATACATGATCCCCAATACTAAATTTCACGTCCTTTTGATGAAGATCCGCATAACTCTTTTATCAATCCTGTGCCATTTATATACGTTGTCGAATCATTTGGATCTTTTCTGTAGTCATGCGTACCAACTCTGGTCCCAACAAAGTTGCTTCACCCACCTCATCCCAGCATACTGGAGAACGACACTTTCATCTATAGAAGGCTTAAAATGGAGCCATGCCTATACTTGCTTGATAACTATTATTGTAGGAGAATTCCACCAGTGGCAAGTACTTATCCCAAATTCCTTTGAAATATAAGACATAGAGTCTTAATAAATCTTCAAGAGTTTGAATAGTCCTTTCCGATTGTCCATCCGTTTGAGGATGGTACGCTGAACTGAATCGTAAATCCGTGCCCATAGCTTTCTGCAAGCTAACCCAAAATCGTGAAGTGAATCTTGGATCACGATCCGAAACTATGGATACTGGAATGCCATGTAATCTCATAATCTCATTCAAGTACATACAAGCAAGACGTTCAAGGGAATAAAGTCTCACGTATAGGCAAGAAATGAGCAGACTTAGTTAATCTATCAACAATAACCCAAATCGCATCTATGCTTTGAGAAACTTTGGGAAGACACATACTTGAAATCCATGGTAATGTGTTCCCACTTCTATTTCTAATCTCAAGTGGTTGTAATGGACCCTTTGGCACTTGATGCTCTTGCCTTTACGTTGCCGACAAAGTTAAACATCTCAAGATAAACTCCGCGATCTCTCTCTTCATAGTGTTCTACCAAAATATATGTCAAAGGTCATGAAACATTTTGGTACTCCTAGGATGGATTGTAAACGGGGTGTTGTGTGCCTCCATCATGATTCTATACTTCAAGTCAGAATTGTTAGAAACGCAAAGTCTAGAGTTGACTCGTATATTCGCCATCATCATGTGGGTCCCTAGAGTCTTTAATTCTATCTCCATCCTTTGCAAGTCATACAAAATGGGCCTTTGCGTTGACAATATCGCACTCGTACTCGCATACGATCTTCTACTCAATGCGTCAGCTACTACGTTCGCCTTTCCAAGATGATATTAAATAGTGTGATCGTAATCTTTCAACAGCTCAAGCCAACGTCGTTGCCGCATGTTGAGTTCTTTTTGGGTGAAGAAATATTTGAGGCTTTTATGGTCCATATAAATCTCCACTTTCTCCACATACAAGTAGTGTCTCCATATCTTCAACGCGAAAATGACTGCTGCCAACTCCAGATCATGAGTAGGATAATTCCTCTCATATTCTTTGAGTTATCGCGAGGCATAGGTTATGACTTTCCCATGTTGCATGAGAACACATCCTAACCCTTTGCCTAAAGCATCTCTATAGATAACAAATCCATCCGAACCAGATGGTATTACCAGAACAGGTGCCGAAATGAGTCTCCTCTTGAGCTCTTGGAAACTCTTCTTGCATTCTACGCTCCATACGAATTTTGTATCTTTCTGAGTCAGCTGAGTTAACAGAGTAGCGATTTGAGAAAATGCTTCCATGAATCTCCGATAATAACCAAATAAGCCCGTAAAGTCACAGATTGATCATACCGAACAGTTGCTCCCAACTTTGTATTGCTTCAATCTTCGCCGGGTTAACAGATACTCCATGTTTTGACACCACGTACCCAAGGAATGCTACTTCCTCAAGCCAAAACTCGCATTTCTTCAGCTTGGCATATAGCTTGTTTTCACGAAGCCTTTCAAGTATCAGCTTCAAATGGTGCTCATGATCTTCACGGCTTTTGGAATAGATGAGGATGTCATCAATAAAGACAACAACAAACTGATCCAAATATTCCTTGAATACTCGGTTCATCATATCCATGAAAGCGGCGAGGAGCATTAGTCAATCCAAAAGACATGACTAAGAATTCATAATGCCCGTCATCGAGTTTTGAAGGCGCCTTTGGAATATCCTCGCTTTAATCTTTAGTCGATGATATCCGAATCTAAGATCGATCTTTGAAAAGAATTGTGCTCCTTGCAATCGGGTCAAATAGGTCATCAATGTGAGGTAACAGATACCTATTCTTGATGGTGACATGGTTTAATTCTCGGTAGTCAATACAAAGTCGCATACTCCCGTCTTTCTTCTTTACGAATAAAACAGGAGCACCCCAAGGAGATGTACTAGGACGAATGAAACCGATGTCTAATAACTCCTGTAATTGGACCTTTAACTCCTGATGTTCAATAGGAGCCATTCAATATGGGGTTTTAGAAATGGGTTTTGTACCCGGTTCAAGGTCAATAAAGAATTCAACATCACGTTCTGGGGGTAGACCGGGAAGTTCTTCAGAAAATACATCTGGAAATTCTCTAACAATAGAAATATTATCCAAATCTGTGTTGTCTCTGTACAAATCCATAACATGGGCTAAGAAAGCTTGACATTCGTTTTTCAATAAATGAATAACTTTGTGGCTTGATATGATAGTGACTGATTTTAGTGGTTTAGTTGCTTGAATTCGCATAACAAGTTGGTTAGGAATATGAAAACTAACAACCTTACGAAAACAATTAATTTTGGCATGATGAGTGGTTAACCAATCAATTCCTAAAATCACATCAAAAGCAAGTATCTTTAAAGAGATAAGATCAACAGGTAATGTGATAGTGCCAACTTGGATAAAGCAAGATTTATAAACTGTAGATGTAACGAAGGTTTCACCCAACGGAGTTTCAACAGATAAGTTAAAGTCCAATTTCTCCAGAGTCAAGTTTAAACGTTGAGCACAAGTAGGAGAGATAAAAGAATGGGTAGAACCGGTATCTAGTAAGGTATAAACTTCATAATAATTCAAGATTAGCTTACCCGTGATCACCTCGTTCGGGTTCCTCATGTTTTGGCTAGTCACGATAAACGCTCTTCCAGGAACAGCTGATTTTGACTTATCCGGGATAGCCCTTGGAGTCACCATCCCCGCTGAACTTGGTTTTTCTACAGAACAATCCCGAGCTATGTGACCTTCCTTTCCATAGTTATAACATACCTTGGATTGTTGTGGGCAGTTTGGGCTGATATGTCCCTTTTTCCCGCATTTATAACATCTAACTGGCGATCGTTCTCCTCCCCTAGAATTTGTTGTTGGTCTTTGGTCTTTACTGATGTCTTCCCGTCATTGTTGAATCTCCTCTTTCTGAAATTTCCACTTGACTCACCTCTCCTATTATCATGGCCATGATTACCACCCGAGTGGTTACCGCCTTTGTCCATATTTTTCCCTCCTCGTTGGTTATCATCGCCTCATGACTTACTTCATCACAAATTATGACCTCGGTTGTGGTCCCTCGAAAGTATACTCATTATCTTGCTCTAATAATGGAGCCCTGTTGACAACATCTGAATACAGAGAAAATTTATGAGAGATAAGGTATTGACGCATCTCGGGTTTTAGACCTCTCAGAAACATCCGCGTTATACGTTCTTCATTTTCTACCAAATGAGGTGCAAACCTGGATAACTCTGCGAACTTCGCCTCGTACTAAGACACCGTCATTTTGTTCTATTCTAGTCTAATAAACTCTACCTCCTTCATATGACGAATACTTTCTGGAAAGTACTTGTCATTGAACAGTTTCTGAAATCTTTCCCAAGACATGTTAAGTGTAGCTGGCTGGGTACTCACAGATTCCCACCAGTAATCTGCCTCACCACGGAACATAAAGGTGGCAAATGGAACCTTCTGTTCCTCCGTGCATCCCAAGACATCGAATATCTTGGTAATTTGCTTGACCCACGATTTCGCCTTAATCGGATCGGGCTTTCCCCAGAAATCTGGTGGTCCCAACTCCTTGAACTGCTTGGCTATGACAGACCGCGCGTTGCTATCACTTCCACCCATATTTTGTACATGAGTCTCCCTCGTTTGATTTTGCATGAACTGCAAAAAGCTCCTAAACATTCCATCGTTCATCATTTGCTCGGTAATGTTGTTTACAGGAGGAATATTGCCTTCCTGTTGCACGTTCTCCTGGTTTGTGACTAAAGGTTGTTCCACAGTCTTATACACTCCATTATTAACGTTCTCAGCAGCTATTCTTAAATACTTCCATAAAACAAGGGTTAATTAAACAAATTAACATATCACATAATATCCCTATATTATGACCAACCAACAAATAAGCTTAGATAGGACACACTAGCGATGGATTTACTCATCTCTCCCCTCCTAGTTCTATTCCCTGATCTCTGCCAGAGACCATATCCCTAAGCTCGGATACCAACCTGTGGCGCCCCAAAATAGGTATACAACACCCATTCCGAAATAGCCAAATACATGGTATGAAAAGCAAACTATAACTTCAATAATACAATTGTCGTGCAAATACGATAACACATACTGTGAGTTTAAATACAAATATTGTCTTCTAGACAATATCAACACTCAAATAAGTCCTCATTACAATTATTCATACACTATTTTACAAAAATAGTGAGGATCAATTAAAACATCTTTCTAGAACCATCACTCCATACCCAGACTAGATCCTCGCTTATTTTCTCACCTCCTCGAGAAGAAAAATGGAACAAAAAGGAAAAGGTGAGCTCAACTAGCCCAATAAAGAATATTATGACTAAGATAATATACAACAAATTATCATTAGTCTTCAACAGGGAAAAATCTGATAGAATATAATAGACAACAAGTTTTAGATCAACAAATGCAGCGAAAACAACAATCCATTAGAAGAGTCACGTAGAGAATGAATTCTACTATCTTCTAAGATTTAAAAGTCCATCATCAATATTTTATCCCTGTAACATCAATCAATATACATCTTTAATCAAATATTAATCTTTGACTATAGGCCAAAGATATTCATTTATATCACCAGTCGGTCATGTTCATCTCAACACCTGTTCATCTTTGCACTACGACCAAAGATATTCATCTGTTAATCATTCATCTTTGCACTACAGGCCAAAGATATTCAATAATATCATAATTTAAGACCGAGGATTATGAAAAATATTTTAAAGAAAACGAATCTAGTGAGACAGAAGGACAAATATTAGGGATTCATATAACAGTTTATCCAAGATCAATAATACTTCATAATAACCAATTGTGAAGCAGAATTCAAAAATAAAGATCAAAACATAGATACAATCAAAGATAGTAACCATAATAGACATCTTGGACAAAAAGGAAAATTTTCATTTTTCGATGAATAGTACCGTATTTATGAATAGTGTCGTATTCGTGAATAGTGCCGTATACGTGAATAGTAACCCCGACACAAAAAATTCCAAATTTGATTAAAAAGTTCAAACCAATATTTCGGCATAATAATATTGAAGAAAATAATATCATTTAAGAAGAAAATAACATCCCTTACCTCAAAATAACGGTACTTCTGATCGGAATATCGGATATAGAGCCGAAGGAAACTTGTACCGAACAACAACTCTCAAAGTATCAAAATACTCACAAATGGATAATTTTTAATACCTCCATTCCGATAAAATACTGATAAAACACCTCAGCATTAATTCCTTCATTTATAACCACATAAATAAATAAATCCATCATTTATATCCACATCAAATAAATATTTCCTTATCATATAAATCAATAATTAATTATTCACAAATAATATTACAGAATCACAATTATGAGAACCAGACAGTTCTCAGGAAATAGGGGGCTTTCCAATAAGGATTTCTCCTTACTTGCGCGCAATTAGGTGACCAAACGTATCCTTGACAGAACTTTCTAGACATTGCCAATAATGTTATCTAATAATATTATTAAAATAATATGAATTATTGATCTGATAATGGGAAATACTGTGTAGTCACAATTATTGAAACAACAATAATGTAAACTATCAACGCAGCAATTATTGAATCAATAAAATAAAATATTGAACAGTAACTACTGTAACAATTATTGAGTAGTGCCTTCTTACGTACGAATCAATAATTCAACAATACTATGCAATACCATGTGCTACTGTGCAACTACGCGGATTACTGTATTTTAACCACCAAGTATTCTAATAGTGTTAACGGTAACAACTATGTCGTTATTTATAAAACTCATACTTTGTTGTCTATCTTCATCCATCCATTTTTTGTTATAGGGCCCACAAATGGTTGCGCCGTCGTACGAATATTCCCTGATAAAAAAGAATATTCCACGACCAAACGAATATTCTCTGACATAAATGGATATTTTATAACCACATGCTTATTTTGCAAAATTTGCACATTTCACCCATAACCAAAGCATTATATCAAATTAACACCTTATTAATTTAGAATAATGAATAGAGGAAAAATTCAATTTTATTTATAATAAGTTGGGGTCTTACAATTGTGGTTAAGAGGGACACATGTCGCCCAATTGCTCTAGTCCAAACAAGATACATGGTTGTTATGCCTGTGGATCAACAGATCATCTGGTTCGGGATTGCCCGAAGGGGAATATGGAGAAGGGAAGTGTCAACAAAGAACCTGGTAGTGGAACCTTGGTGACTCGAGGACCTACTCAGCCAGGAAGACCAACGGTCCGTACATTTAATATGATTTGGCAAGATGATGCAATGGTTGCCTGGAGAGTGGCGACAGGTAATAATTTCGCTTAATAATATAAGTACATGAGTAATATTGGATATATAATGCTGTGAATAGTTTCTTTTATAATCCAAATCACAGGTTAGTATATGAGACACAAGTTAATATTGTGTTGATATAAGTGAATTGATGATACAACTTTAAAAGATTGTAGAGGATAAGAAAGCGGTGATTTCGAGGACAGAATCCTTATAAGGAGGGGAGAATGTGATAACCCGAGAATTTATATGATTAATAAAATCTTAATTGATTAAATAAAGGTGAATAATAAGATCTAGACTGCAAATAAGTAATGGATTTTTAAAAAAAATTGTTATAGAATTTTATGGTTTTGTGTATTGTTATATGTGGGTAAATGCATATGAACAATATGTGTTTGTTTTTATTTGTTTATTATAAACAAGTAAGAGAAGCTAAGGTAACCTAATTATAAATTAGGAATAAAAAATTTAATAACTTAAGGGTTATGATACGGGAAAATATTAGTATATAAAATATATACTAATTCTAAGAGATTTATTTTATACATCTCAGTTAATTAATTTTATAACCTAATTATAGCAAGTCTAATTGGGTTAAGGAAATAAATGTGCATGAGTAAGGATTTATGTTATAATTGAGGAAATGAAAATCCTAATTAAATAATTAGGGATTGATAATATTAAAAGTGTTGGAATATGTTATTTGTTATGGCCCAAAGAAACTAAGTTTGTAAGCCCAAAACATTAAAGGAATGGCCCAACATTTAGCACAATAGGAGAGGGGAATTTTAGTCATTTGATATACTAGATATTTCAATCAAAACAAAAGCAAAGCTTGGAGATGGAGAGGCCACATGGCCGGTCAAATAAATAGAGAAAAGGGGGGGTGTATATCATTATTACATGCTCCACATCTTCCAAAAGATATTTTACTTAATTAGCTAGGTGTCATTTTGTTTATGGAGCCACCATGTTAGTAAGTAATCTTGTAATAATTAAGAGAGATAGATAGAGCTAGAAGGTGGGGGAGAAGTGTGTGTATAGATATATATCTTATATCTATACATTACAATTCTACAAAAATCTAATCTCTTTCTCTTTCATCTTTTATGTTACTTCATTTATATTACTTTCCTTTAAGCTAACAAAGCAAAAACATAAGAGAGAGAGAGAGAAAAAAAATCGGTAGAGAAGAGGAGAAAGAGAGGGGATTTTCATTTTCATACAACCAAGATCCATCTCATATTTTAGAAGGAGAAGAAGGAAAAGCTAAGGTATAACAAAATTTCTATTTATGTAGTCTAATTTCCTTTTTGGTTTGATTTGAGTTTTGGCAATATGAAGTTATGATCTTGATGTTTAAAACCTTAGATCTATGTGTATATAAGTGTTTCATGTTTAGATCTAACCCTTTTGAGGAACAAAAGTTAGATCTAAAGTATGAAATGGAAGCTAGGTTTTTCAAAATGTAGAAAATCCTAATTTTCTTAGCCTTGATGGTGTTTAATCTTGTGTGTGATGATTGTTTGATGAAATAAATCATGTATCATGGTAGAATCATGAGTATGAGTTATTTTGAGTTAATATGATGAGTTATGTTGGTTTTATGGGAGATCATGAAAGTTTTCATACAAAACATAAAGAGTTGAAAAATAGATTTTTGAGGAAACAAAGTATGATATGGAAATGACCATATATCTCATTCTAATTTGAATTTTTGAGTGTGGTCAAGTCCTAGAGTTATATCTATGAGTTTTCTAACATCTTCAAGTGGAATCACTGAAAAAGGAGTTGTAGATTTCCGTATGGACTATTTTTAGTAAAGCACGAAAAACTTGTTTTTCTAAAAATGCTATTGTCCAAATTTTGTAAGGGCTGTTTTTGGCCACTAAATTTGTGAGAAAAATTCTGGCCTTTTGGGAGATGAAAATATATGGTATTAAGTAGCTCCTGTCCAAAAATGAGCTCATTCCGACTTAAAATGATCAAGTTATGACTATTTCAATATTTGGGGTTTTTTGACGAAAAATGCTATAACCGGAGTTCTATAACTCCGATGGCCACAAAATTTAAACTGGAGGCTCATGTTAACATGTGTAAGATCCCACCAAGAGTTGGGAATTTTTGGAGTTATATGTGAGGTAGATAATTTCTTAAGGAATTAACTAGAAATTAATTTTTGAAAAATACTTAAGGGAGTTGAAAAATTCCAGAAAAATACTTTTTGTGTATGGAATACATGTGTATATGATTGGCCAAAAGATTGAAAAATAATAAGTTGATTTCATATTTTCATGAATAGTGTATTTCAGCTTCCTGACATGAACATTTCAGGTTACTAAAATGAGAAACTGAAATGTCAGAAGAGATGTCAGTTTTGTTTTAGCTTGCTGAAATAGAAACTGAAATGATATATTAAGACTTATAAAGTCATAAATAGTTTAGAAAGTTATATTAAGAACTTTTAAATGAACGAGTAAGTGTTAAGTCTAGGGTAGTATAGTAGTACTCTTTAATGATTGATTATGTGATTACATGCGATAAGTAAGATATGTGATGCTAATTGTGAGACCGTTACTATTGATTATAGGTCTTTCGAACATAGATAATTATATTGTGTAGCAGTAGTCAACGAATCAAGCAAGTTTCCTTAACTAAACCTTGAGTTATATCTTTTCAAATATTATGGTGGTTAATTATTGTTGATTAGACCACGTCTGAGAATTTATTGTTGATTATTCGCAGTTAGTGCTTATTTATTAATTTAAATTGAATTAGTGATTCTGAGAATATACTTGGAGAATAATTGTTGTTGGATAATTTCATCCATAGAAGCTATCAGTGATTGTAAATAGTACAAAAAATTCTTGTATATTGTTTAATCATGTTGAGAAATGTCTTAACCAATTGTTTTGGTTAGACAAACATTTGTTAGAACATGATAGGTTCGAGAAGAGAAGAGAAGAGAAGATAAGAGAATTCAAATATTATTCATAGATCGATGCCAATTGTTTCGGCTAGATCGTGAAAATAAACTTGATAAGTTTGAGAAGAGAAGAGAAGTACAATTATTGAACAAATGTTCCCTTTGTATTATTTGATTTAACAATGAAATACAATGATTTCAATAAACTTAATAATCGTGAAAATACAATGTTCCCTTTGTATTATTGAAATCATTGTATTTCATTGTTAAATCAAATTCTGATTCTAAGACTGAGAAGAACAACATTTTATACAAAGGGAACATTATTGGTCGATATTCTATTTTCTTGCGCGTAAAGTATTATGCATAATATAGGGTACAAGGAGTTGGCCGCTCTAAGTACTTGCAGAGGGGTATGACTTAATCTTTATAGTTATCTGATACACCTAGGTATATCAAAGTATGTCTTTGATAGTTACTCGAGAAGAGAAGTTCTAGTTCCTTTGTGATCACTCAGCATAAATTCTAGAAAATATTTCCATCTTGTTATTTGGGTATATCAAAGTAAATCTTTGATAGTTACTCGAGATTAGAATTTCAAAATCATTTAAGATCAATCAGTATAAACTCTGGAGAATATTTGTAAATTGTTATTCAATTTAATATCGTAAAAACTTTGAAAGTGTTGTACCCTTTCATTTTTAAACTATTGTGTTGCATAGGTCGCGAGAAGATTAGTTAGAGAAGAACAAATTGTTCAACTATTTCAAAGTTCTCCGAACTTTGGTGTCATTCTATCAAAATAGATAGTCTGTTGTTCTGATTCTTATACATTCATTGTATATCTTAACTTGTGGGGCAAATTTGTTGCTCACCCTTACTAAATAAAATATTTCAGCTAGGAACGAAGAAGCCGGAGGGGCTGAGAAGAATAAGGGGAAAGGCTTATTGCTGAAATAATGTAATGACATTATTATTATGTTATATTGGTAAACCCTTTTTTTATATCTAAAGGGTATGTTTGAAATGTTAAGGTTAGAGAACCTGGGGTAATGTATTAACAATATAAGTTAATGAAATGTATGTTACTATTCATAATTAAATGGGTAGATAGATGTTATTTATATGTTGGATCGTGAGCACCAAACTCGGGGGTCAGGTAACCCGGATTTGGGGGCGTTACACTATCTCCATCATTTGTAACTTATACAAAATGGGTCTTTATGTTTACAGCATCGCACTCGTACCCGTATACGATCTTATACTCAACGCGTCAGCTACCATGTTCTCTTTTCCAAGATGGTATTGAATGGTATGATCATAATTTTTTAATAGCTCGAGCCAACGTCTTTGGTGCATGTTATGTTCGTTCTAAGTGAAGAAATATTTGAGGGTTTGGTATCGGGTTCAAGATCGATACAAAATTTGATTTCACACTCCAGGGCAGGCCAGGAAATTCTTCGGGGAATACGTCAGGAAATTTATTAACAATAGAAATATCATTCAAATTTGACGTATTTTTATTTAAATCTGTGACATGGGCTAAGAAAGCTTGACATCTATTTTTTAATAAACAAATGGCTTTATGGCTTGATATAACAGTGATTGAATTTAGTAGTTTGGTTTCTTGAATTCGCATAATAGGTTGGTTAGGAATATGAAAGCCAACAACCTTACGAAAATAATCAATTTTTGCATGATGAATAGTTAACCAATCAATCCCTAAAATCACATCAAATGCAAGTATTTTCAAAGAGATAAGATCGACAGGCAACGTGAGGGTGCCGATTTGAATCAAACAAGATTTATAAACAGTGGATGTAATGAAGGTTTTTCCCAACGAAGTTTTAATAGATAAGTCAAAGTCTAATTTCTCCGGAGTTAAATTTAAACGTTGAACATAATTAGGTGAAATAAAAGAGTGGGTAGAACTAGTATCGAATAAGGTATAGACTTCGCAAGAGTTTATGATTCTCTTACCCGTGATAACTTCGTTTAGGTTCTTCATCACGAAAAATGCTCTCCCTTAAACTACTGACTTTGACTTATCTAGGACAGCCTTTGGTGTCACCATCTCAGCTGGACTTGACTTCCCTACATGACAAAATCGAGCTAAGTGACCTTCTCTTCTGCAATTAAAACACGCTTTGGGTTGCTGCGTACAGTTTGGACGGATGTGTCCCTCCTGTCCGCATTTTTAGCTTATGCCCGATGGTCGCTCTCCTTCCTTAGAAACGGGTGTTGGTGCTGCTGTCGACGTCTTTTTGTTATTGTTGAATCTTCTCTTCTTAAAGTTGTTCCCACTTAGTTCACCTTTCTTATTATCTTGGCCATGATTACCACCGAAATGGTTACCATTTCTGGCATGATAATTTCCTCCACGATGGTTATCATTGTTTTGATGGTCGTTGCCACCGGTATGATTATTATCATGTTGTTGGTCATTGTCTTTTGGTTGGGCTGACTCATTTTCGCGCTCTAATAACTGAGCCCTATTCACAACATTTGAATACAAGCAAAGTTTGTGAGAAATGAGGTATTGACGTATTTTAGGTTTCAAACCTCGCAAAAATATTTGCGTCATTCGCTCCTCATTATCAACCAAATGGGATGCAAACAGGGATAACTCTGCAAACTTAGCGTCGTACTGCGATACGATCATATTGTTTTGCTCCAGCTTAATGAATTCCACTTTCTTCATATGATGAATACTTTTGGGAAAGTACTTGTCGTTGAATAATTCTCGGAACTTCTCCCAATACATCTTTAGTGCGGCAGGCTGAGTACGTTTTACAAATTCCCACCAATAATCTGCCTTTCCTCGCAACATGAAGGTGGCAAAGGGAACCTTTTGCTCCTTCGAACATCCCAAGACATCAAATATCTTGGTGATCTGCTTAATCCACGTCTCTACCTTAAGTGGTTCTGGCTTTCCCAAAAACTCCGGTGGTCCCAGCTCCTTGAATTGTCTTAGCGGTGACCAACTATGAGTTACCAGTGTTTCCACCTGCATTTTGAATAGGAGTCTCTCTCGCCTGATATTGCATGAATAACAGAAAGCTTCTGAACACCCCTTCGTTCATCATTTGGTCGGTGTTGTTGTTTACCTAAGGATTATTGCCTTTCTAATGTACATTATCTTAGTTATTGATTATCGGTGACTCAACGGTCTCATATGCTCCATTGCTTATCTAAACATTTCAAATGCCATTTTCAAACACTGCCACAAAACAAGGGTTAATTGACATGCCACATATTATCCCTATATTCTGACTGACTAATTAAATAACAAATAAGCTTAGGTAGGTCATACTAGCGAAGGATTTACCCGTCTCTCCCCTCCTAGTTCTAGCATCAAATCTCAGCTAGGGATCATATCCCTAAGCTTTGATACTAACTGTGACGCCCCCAAAATAGGTATACACAACCCATTTTGAGTCGCCAAATACATGGTACAAAAATCAAATACAAACTAAATTATACAACTGTCGTGTAACATAAGCTAAGAGTTTTAACACGAATATTATCTCATAGACAATATCCAAACTCAAATGGAGTCCTCATTACAATTATTATCACACTATTTCACAGAATAGTGAGGACTATTATAGAAACCATCTAGACCATCACTCCATTCCTCGACTAGTCCCAGCTATATTCTCATTTTCTAAAGAGAACAATGAAAGAAAAGGGTGAGCTCAACTAGCCCAGTAAAGAATATTATGACTAAGATAATGCAGAATAAATTATCGTTAGCCTTCAACAGTGTTAAATTGATAGAATATAATCGACAACAAGTTTAACTGCAGCGGAATAACTCTTCCTCCTAATTTATTCATATATCGTGCATTCATTGTAAAAATATCACCGTTATTATATTATTATATTATTACATCATACACCTATAATGTAATATTACAATAATATATTAGAGTGAATTATTTTATTAAAGAAGATAAAATATCAACTCTTAATAATTGTCTCTTTAAAAATTTCATCATTAAATAAATATTTTCTTATCATTTTATCAATAATTAATTATTCACAAATAATATTACGTAATCACAATAATGACAACTGTGTCGCTTCTGTGAAAGAGGGGGCTTTCAGATAAGAATTTCTCCCTTCTTGGCCAATTAGGTGACCAAACCCCTTTCCTGAATGTAACTTCCTTAGACATTGCCAATAATGTTGTCTAATAATATTATTCAAATAATATGAATTATTGATCTGATAATGGGAAATACTGTGCAGTGACAATTATTGAATCAATAATATAAAATATCAACGTAGCAATTATTGAATCAATAAAATAAAATATTGAACAATAATTACTGTAACAATTATTGAGTAGTGACTTCTTACGTAAGAATCAATAATTAGAATTATTGTGAAATACCGTGTGCTACTGTGCAACACCGCATATTACAGTATGTTAATGATCGGGTATTCCAACAGTTTTAACGGTAACAACTACGTCGTTATTTATAAAAAAACTCATACTTGTTGTTTTCATCATCCGACAATTTTCCATTATGGGGCCACAAATGGACAGCAAGAATATTCCACGACTAAACGAATATTCCCCGACAACAATGAGTATTTTATAACCACTTGCTTATTTAAAAAATTGGCGCATTTTACCCATAACTAACCACATTAATCAAATCAACCCCTTATTATTTCAAAATAGAGGAAATTCAATTGTATAAAAAGTTGGGGTCTTACACAACTTGCTACCGAAAAATACTACATTTGACTTCTTCAAAGTCACAAGGTTTATGAACTTCCTCTGATAATTAATTATTGCTCCCTAGTTAAACAACCAATCCATACCTAAATAAACAACTAGCACTCGAGTCAAATAGTACGTAAGCATCTATATCGTTGATCGGAATGATACCTGACACCACATCCTTCGACTGCACAACATCTTGCAATGTCATATTGAACGTTTGAGGGGTTGGTCGGTCAGTGGTGAGGGTTTTGTGATGGTCAGCTTGCCACTATTATAGCTTCCTCTACCCCCATTGATGAGGACATGACTAGCTTGGACTCAAATGGAGGTCGTGGTTCGGACCCGGTACAAGTACCAGTTGGACTCGTAACAAGGGGACGAGCTAAATGGTTCAAGGAAGGGCTAAAGAGATTAGTACAAGCAATGTGGAAGGATACTGGCATGCATACTTGGTCTAAGGAAGATGAGATTATACCAAAGTTCCTTAACATGATCCAAGGTTGCACCTCAGGACTGGACTTTTAGGACTGGACTTTTAGCAAGCCCACCCCGGCTAGTTTTTAAGCCTAGGAAACCCCGCCCCGGCGGGGACCTCTCTGCCAAAAGCCTCCTCGACGAGCTCTGAAGCCGCCCCGACGTGAACCTCTCTACTAAAGCCAGCCCCGACAGACTTTACAGGGCAAAATACCCGCCCGGCAGGGTAGCCCAGAATTAATTGGCGTGTTTTTTGAGGCAGACGTGTTTTGATAGATTTTGAGCGTGTATTTATTTCCTAAACTTCGTATTTACTGTATATTATCAGATGTCTATTATAATTTGGATGGTATATTAGATTTTAATTCAAAAACACTTATTGATTCTTTTTAGGGTTTTTATGGTTTCAATTATTGCTATTTAAGACTCATGGATGTAATTCATAGAAAAAACATTCAATAATATTTAGATTTATTCTATTTGTGAGATTATTCTCTAATTTTGGTTCTTTGAAGAATTCCTAAGTATTTTCTTATATATTTCTTTGAGATTCATTTGACTTATCATATAATAAATTATAGTTATGTGTGGTATCTTCTACCGTATCAATCGTCGTTTGTGCCGAGATTACTGCTTCAATATAAGCGAGGGGTCAAGGTATCATTGGTATCCATTCAACGCATATTTTCGAATGCGAGAAATTATACCAAGATTACCATCTACATATAGACGAGGGGTTAAGATTTTGCAAGCAATTCACCCAACAACTGTGATATAAACAATCCGGCTGACAACCACCTCATGCAAGCGTGCCATGAAGTCCATCATTTGGGATCAAAGCAAAGTTTTCTAGTGAGTTACGTATCTTTAATTTTTTGTTAAAATATATATTATGAAAAAATAGAAATTTTTTTAGATTTTATTATTTTGTCGATTGCATACTATCGTGAGGATTCCTGCCATCTATATCTTGTTTCGTGATAAGTTATTTTTGAATTGATTAGTAAAAATCGAGAATTTTGCTAGGTGAATTCAAGAAGAACCTGTTAGAGAGAATATAGGTAAAAGGCTAACTAATGAGATTAATCGAGGGTAAAAACAGAATTATTGAATGTATACACAAGTGAAACACGAGCTCTAAAGACGAAGGAACTTATGAGGAACAACCCTCGACGGCTGAATTGAAATTGCAGACGGAAGCCATGCATAAAGAATGGGTTTGAAGGTTGAGAAAGACTATGGAGAGAATGGAAGAACAATTAGATCAGATGAGGGTGTTTGTTTTTATTTGTTTATTATAAACAAGTAAGAGAAGCTAAGGTAACCTAATTATAAATTAGGAATAAAAAATTAAATAACTTAAGGGTTATGATACGGGAGAATATTAGTATATAAAATATATACTAATTCTAAGAGATTTATTTTATACATCTCAGTTAATTAATTTTATAACCTAATTATAGCAAGTCTAATTGGGTTAAGAAAATAAATGTGCATGAGTAAGGATTTATGTAATAATTGAGGAAATGAAAACCCTAATTAAATAATTAGGGATTGATAATATTAAAAGTGTTGGAATATGTTATTTGTTATGGCCCAAAGAAACTAAGTTTGTAAGCCCAAAACATTAAAGGAATGGCCTAACATTTAGCACAATGGGAGAGGGGCATTTTAGTCATTTGATATACTAGATATTTCAATCAAAACAAAAGCAAAGCTTGGAGATGGAGAGGCCAAATGGCCGGTCAAATAAATAGAGAAAAGGGGGGGTGTATATCATCATTACATGCTCCACATCTTCCAAAAGATATTTACTTAATTAGCTAGGTGTCATTTTCTTTATGGAGCCACCATGTTAGTAAGTAATCTTGTAATAATTAAGAGAGAGAGAGAGAGAGCTAGAAGGTGGGGGAAAAGTGTATAGATATATATCTTATATCTATACATTACATTTCTACAAAAATCTAATCTCTTTCTCTTTCATCTTTTATGTTACTTCATTTATATTACTTTCCTTTAAGCTAACAAAGCAAAAACATAAGAAAGAGAGAGAGAGACAGAGAGAAATTCGGTAGAGAGGAGGAGAAAGAGAGGGGATTTTCATTTTCATACAACCAAGATCCATCTCATATTTTAGAAGGAGAAGAAGGAAAAGCTAAGGTATAACAAAATTTCTACTTATGTAGTCTAATTTCCTTTTTGATTTGATTTGAGTTTTGGCAATATGAAGTTATGATCTTGATGTTTAAAACCTTAGATCTATGTGTATATAAGTATTTCATATTTAGATCTAACCCTTTTGAGGAACAAAAGTTAGATCTAAAGTATGAAATGGAAGTTAGGTTTTTCAAAATGTAGAAAATCCTAATTTTCTTAGCCTTAATGGTGTTTAATCTTGTGTGTGATGATTGTTTGATGAAATAAATCATGTATCATGGTAGAATCATGAGTATATGAGTTATTGTGAGTTAATATGATGAGTTATATTGGTTTTATGGGAGATCATGAAAGTTTTCATACAAAACATAAAGAGTTGAAAAATAGATTTTTTAGGAAACAAAGTATGATATGGAAATGACCATATATCTCATTCTAATTTGAATTTTTGAGTGTGGTCAAGTCCTAGAGTTATATCTATGAGTTTTCTAACATCTCCAAGTGGAATCACTGAAAAAGGAGTTGTAGATTTTCGTATGGACTATTTTTAGTAAAGCACGAAAAACTTGTTTTTCTAAAAAAGCTATTGTCCAAATTTTGTAAGGGCTGTTTTGGCCAATTAATTTGTGAGAAAATTTTTGGCCTTTTGGAAGATGAAAATATATGGTATTAAGTAGCTCCTGTCCAAAAATGAGCTCATTCCGACTTAAAATGAACAAGTTATGACTATTTCAATATTTGGGGTTTTCTGATGAAAAATGCTATAACTAGAGTTCTATAACTCCGATGGCCACAAAATTTAAACTAGAGGCTCATGTTAACATGTGTAAGATCTTGCCAAGAGTTGGGAATTTCTGGAGTTAAACGTGAGGTAGATAATTTCTTAAGGAATTAACTAGAAATTGATTTTTGAAAAATACTTAAGGGAATTGAAAAATTCTAGAAAAATACTTGTTGTGTATGGAATACATGTGTATATGATTGGCCAAAAGATTGAAAAATAATAAGTTGATTTCATATTTTCATGAATAGTGTATTTCAGCTTCCTGAAATGAACATTTCAGGTTACTGAATTATTTAAAAGTTCTCCGAACATGTCAGCTTCAGCTTTCATATTTGTTCAGCTATTTCAAAGTTCTCCGAACTTTGGTGTCATTCTATCAAAATAGATAGTCTGTTGTTCTGATTCTTATACATTTATTGTATATCTTCACTTGCGGGGCAAATTTGTAACATTCTAGAATTTTAATTGTGATATTAAATATTTATTGAATTATTTAAATATTTAATGGATGTGTTTATTGTTGAATAAATAATTGTTCAAATTTGAATTGATGTGGTTAATTATTTGTTAAATAAATAATTAAGAAAAATCAATTATTTTGCTAATTTAATTTAATTATTAAGTTAGAGAATTTTGATTAATTGAATTACTATTCTTTTTATTGGAATTTGTAAATTTAAAAGGATGTGTTAGTTGATTAAATAAAGTTATAATTATATAGAAAATTATAATTTTGTGGTATTGATTTATGTGATGAAGTGATTTAATAAATTATTATTATGATTAATTTAATTAAATTAATGTGTGACAAATAACCTTTTATAAAGTAGTTATTAAAATAACTTAAAGGAGTTTTAATTCCGTTTTGCCAAACAAGGCCTAATGCCTATTAAGTATTTAATCTATTTAAGTTTTACCAAACAGGGTGTTAGGATTAATGAGTTATTTTTTTTAGTTAGTAACCAAACAAGCCTTCTGACTTTTGATTTTTAAAACTCATATAACTGATATCAGTTATATGTTTTGTATTTATATTATATAATCAATATATATTATATTCTATATACGTTATTTGTTAAGTACGTTAGATAGAGAGAGAGAAGAAAAGAAAATTCAGAGGAAGAAGAAGAAGGGAAGAAGAATAGAAGAGAGGAAGAAAGGCTAGAGAGTGGGAAGAAGGAGCTTGAGAATAGAAAGGATAGTCGTCATCTTCTTCAAGGTATTACTCTATTCTTTTTAAGTTTTAAAAGTTTTAGTTTCTCTTCTCCTATTTCTCTGTAAAATTCTTGTGATAGGATAATTATTGATTTTATGTGTGTTCATATGATAAACTAGTGTTGTAAAGTTATTTTCATAGGTTATATATGATTATAATCAATGTATTGTTGTTATGTATGAAGTTTGTGAAGAAAACCTTTTTACAGAGAGTTTTTGGTGATTATATATTGTTTAGTTAAAATAGAAATTGAGGCTTAATTAGTTGTTTAGTTGATAAATTGACCATTTAATTTGTTAGAGTATGTATAATCATTGATAAAGACACTTTGAATTAGTGGTTTTGGTTGAAAAACAAAAGTCACACTGTTGATTTTCATTGACATATAAAAAAAAATGAGTTTTTAGCAAAAATAGTGAAATTAAATGTTTTAAATTCGTTGTTTATGTTTTTTTATAGGTAGAATCATGTTTAGAGTTTTTGAAATATGTTTATATGAAGTCTCTATATGATTTATGTGCTAATTAGTCTGTTAGAAATGAGCTTGTAGGCCAAAATTGGCTTTTTCATCTTTGTTATTGTCGAGGTCATGTCAGTCGAGGTTCTGCAATTCAATTGCTGTGCATGCTGCCTTATGATACCTTTGTGGTGCCAAGCAGTTACGCTCATGCTTCATTGCAAATACGACCTTGTAGCCTTTGATCTCCGTATGTGCATGCCATGCCCTCGCCAATAGCGACCCACAAAGTAAATCGTGGCAACGCTATGCCATGAAAGTTAGCGAAATGGTCTCGATGTGTTGATTTTGTACTCAAAATTTTAAGGAATTGTTATGTGATGATAGTAGGACTGCTAAATGTTGATTTTATTATGTCTATACTATGAATAAGTATGTTATTAACAATTAACTTGTGTTATAACTCGATTATGTGATTAAAAATCCAATTTTAAATGATGAACGTACTTAGTTATGTTTGTAAGATGGTAATGACTAATTATGTCATGATGACATATGTTTATAGGATATTGTGATTCATATTGATTTGGTTTAGCCTACGAGCAAGGCAAGTTTTCTAAACTTTCTTTTTACATTGAGCAAGTTCTTTAACTCTACTTTTAGAATTGTGCAATCGCTTAAATTTTCTTTGAGCAAGTTTTTCTAATCCTTTATCTTGTTGAACTAATTATGGTTTTCAATTCGATTATGATATAATGATGTAAGTTATTCTTGAGCAAGTTATTCTTGTATTTAACTTGTTGTTTAGCATGCAAATTTATATATTCTAATGTTGAACATTTTTATCGATCAAATTGTTATGCATGCTTAGTATTCAATTCTAATTAACCTTGGCTTAGTATTGTTCAAGCAAGGTGTTATAGTTATTCAAATTGTATGCTCTTAGATTATTCCTAAAGCATGACTTTAGTTTACTATGATTGATTTAATCACGATTATTCTATAGTGAAATGTTCTTGGTTTTATTCAACTAATCCTTAGCTGATGTTCGTTGAATTCCAAATTACCCTGAAAGCTTATCCAAACCAAACTTCCTTTGGTGCGGACTTGTACTCTAAATACTGAGATGAACAACCCTAATGTTATGATTAGGGGTTAACTTACGCGTAGCGTTAAATGTTTGTGCACAATACATGGTACGAAGGGCTGATCCCCCTAAGTACGAGGAGTCCTTATAATCTTATGACTGTTAAAGTTGGAGTTGAAAGATTGCTCGCAACTGTGGACATAGTTCATGGTCTTATGACCCTCAGTTATATTTATTCCACATTTTGGATTTTAGTTTCTGATTATAGATGATAGAGTACTATTCATTGTTGATGAGCCTATTATTGGCAGTTATTATTACTATACTCCTATTGATTTCATATTATATCTAGTGAGCAATTGTTTTGCTCACTCTTGCATATTTTAAAACTCATTGCAGCTAAAGAAGAGAAGGTAGATGAACCTTCGTCTAGCAAAGGAAAGGGAAAAATGTGCAAGTGATGAAGACTTGTAATTTTACTTTGATTGAGATGTTAGATTTTTATTATGATGATCTTAGACTTGGTTTTAATGAAGTTTATTTAATTTCCGCATTTGAATGATTGTAATTAAAGGTTAGATAACCTGGGAGATTTTATTATGTAACCCTTTAATGGGAAAAGTTTTATTTATCCAGTTTTATTGTGATTGGGTAGTTAGATATGAATGTTTGATTAAGTGAACACCAAATACTGTGGGAATAAAGTACCTGGATTTGGGGGTGGCACAAAATTTGTTGCTCATCTTTGCTAAATAAAATATTTCAGCTAGGAACGAAGAAGCCGGAGGGGCTAAGAAGAACAAGGGGAAAGGCTTATTGCTGAAATAGTGTAATGACATTATTATTATGTTATATTGGTAAACCCTTTTTGTATATCTAAAGGGTATGTTTGTAATGTTAAGGTTAGAGAACCTGGGGTAATGTATTAACAATATAAGTTAATGAAATGTATGTTACTATTAATAATTAAATGGGTAGTTAGATGTTATTTATATGTTGGATCGTGAGCACCAAACTCGGGGGTTAGGTAACCCGAATTTGGGGGTGTCACACTATCTCCATCATTTGTAACTTATACAAAATGGGTCTTTGTGTTTACAACATCGCACTCGCACCCGCATACGATCTTATCAACGCGTCAGCTACCATGTTCGCATATCAATAATTCAATTCAATCGATTTATATAAGTGTAGCCAAACCCCGTTGGCAAATTAAAAATTTTGAAAACATTTTCGAGAATGACGTCATGATGCCGTACTGTATTAACAATCCATTTGAGGATGCCGGCATTGTATGACTTTGTCATAACACATCATACAATAGTGGAACAACGACTTCAGGTCAAATTCACACTAAGTATTCCTTTATTTACAACTCCATCACATTTTTATCATCTCTGTACCAGGTTACATGGTACATGAGTGATAATTAAAAACAAATTTTGATATTTCAAATCATTTGCGTCTAGCCAAAATAAGTAGCATAGACCGTACTTTAAACCGTTTCAAAAATGGTTACGAGTCTACATTTTTTTTAAAAGCACATAGTGCGTATTAGCTTGATGTAAAAATTTCAAAGTTTAGCATAGCGCTAGGAGTTTAGGAAAACCTAACACCTTCACTAATAATTATTTACTTAACAATCTATCTGTTCTTGTAATCCATAACACTTCATTCACACAAAATTATACCCAGTTCATCAAACCACACTTATGAGTTCATAAATTACCACAATCATATGAGTTTAAGAACTTATCCTAGTCAGACCTTTGGCGTCCATTCGCTGAGGGGTTCATAAACATTTCATATAATTATGAGTCAAGAATGTCTCATAAGTATGAGTTTTAAGAACTCGTACTTAATCTTTTATTCTTTATCTATGACCTATCTACCTGTTATACACCTGAGAATGGAGTCATCCTCTTAATGTGCATATAACAAATAGCGCGACATAGACATTTCAATGATTATCAGTGCCAAAAACTAAGTGGTTTTTACACCAAGTACAATTCCCTGCCCATATAAGGAATCATACAACTCAGCTGCCAACATGAGTCCTCAATTGAAATCCCCACTTTATCTTAACCCCCTTCTCCATACGAATTTCATTCAATCCGTATTCATAATAATTTCCTGGATTTGTACCAATTCATAGCATAAATCATACACAGTAATTTTGTTGTAAACTTTCCAATCATCAGATTGATTCTTTCTGGCTGTCATAGCCTTATCAGATCACTGAATGATCTCATCGTATATATTACGATTCAGTTCTATATCTTGATCGTTTTATTTTACGATCTCTCATAACTGTACTTTCAGTCTTTTAGAATCAATCTATTCCCCACTACTGTTTAACTTTATTATCAGAGTTAGGGAACTCTGTGTCTTTACACTCGTCGAGATTCATCTTTGAATCTTATCGACCAACTAACTCTATATGAGTTAGTACTTATCCTAATCATTGCGGTTATTAGTCTCAGGTATTCCTACCTAAGCTTCATAACCAACAGCTTTGATACCAACTTGTGCGACCCCAAATCCAGGTACTTGAAACCCGAACTCGGTGATTCACGATACCATTTCTATAACCTGAATAATGCAATAATAATATTACATTCAAACTTAATTTACATACATCAAAGTGTACTTACCAGGTACGAGACCTTCAAATACATTCCATACAATACCTGAACAGATACCAATACTAACTATAACCATTAACTCATAATATAACTCATTCGAACAGCTTCCCTTTTTCCTTTGTTAGGTGCGAGCCTTCGAGTTGCTCATACATAACTGAAAACATTTAATTTAAGGAAGGGTGAGCATTTGAGTGCCCAGCAAGTAATAGAAATTATATATATAAGCTGAAAGAATATAAGTATTCTCCTTACATAACACTTCTACAACGAATTAAAAGTTGTGAAGTAATCTGTACTGATAAAAAATTCACATAACAACTCTCTTTCAAATTCTTTAAATTTGGCTCTGGCTCTACCCTTGAATAGGGTTTAAGAAACATACTATGAACATTCTTTTCATTTTCGAAAAGGTTTAGCAAAAATCCATTCGCAAACCGTCATAACTTACGGGCACGGAGGGTGATCAACCCCGTTGTACCTTGTATTGATCAATACTACATAACTTGAACGAAATTCATCGCTCACTCTATCCGCCTTGGGGGCAAAAATTTTCCCATATAGGGATGTTCATACATGTCTTGTTCCAAACCCAAAGGTTTTTAATCTTGCTCAACAATAATATGTAATTCAACATATATATATACGGGTAATTGACAAAGGTGTATCAACATGTGAATAAATGCCATGATTATCCAAGTGGGGACACTTGTATAACCATTTAGAAATTAACGAACAGAAAATATATCTGAATTAACATGTTGATAATCAAAGTGTACATAATCTGTACAGGAATAGAAAAGAATTCTGAAACTTCTTACTCATGTCCATTGCATAAAGGAAATGCAAAGGTAGGATACTTGCCTGATTCGCTGATTACAAATCTCAACTTAGGTTCTATCTCTTTATATCACAACCTATCATTAATCAGATCATTCGTTCGATTAGAACAATATATCATAACATATAATCTCGTCTATTACAATTGACATAGTCTAATCACATTATCACACATCTCTAACAGTCATTACATCATAAACGATCATTAACATAGTCAAATATCTAAGTTCAGATAAATTTCTGACAATTATCGGTGTACCGACAGCTTTATCGGGTAAATACTAAGTCTAAGACTCTTATTCTGTACCTCAACATCTGTAAATATCAGTCATTTTATTTTTAATCATTTTCGAAATTTCCAGAAATTGAAAATTTTAAAATAATTCAAATTTGTCGCTAAAGGGGCCTATAGTGACATAACTGTCGCTATAGGTGTTCTTCATCAAATCCAGAACTTCATAATCGGTTCTCAAGTCAGCTAGTTTGACCGGCTATAACTTTGTGTGTGTTGTGTTTCTAATTCTGTTCTTGGTCAGATCTTGTAGAAGAAATACAAGACTACAATTACCATCATGCATTTTCAAACATCGGAATCATAATTAAATGATTTAAACATTAAACAATTTCATTATCATTAAT
Source organism: Panax ginseng (assembly GCA_020205605.1). Lineage (NCBI taxonomy): Eukaryota > Viridiplantae > Streptophyta > Magnoliopsida > Apiales > Araliaceae > Panax > Panax ginseng. The sequence continues at coordinate 81,461,485 of CM035139.1, read as the reverse complement.
AGTTTAATTAATACTAAACTATTAATGAAACCATTGCCAAAATATAAAAGTTATTTATAATAACTCAAACTATTTTTAAAACATTTATATTACCCAAATAATTACCATTAATATTTAAATATTAATGTACTATTTATCCAAATATTAAAAGTCATTAATTATAACTTAAAATATTTTTAAATCCTTAATATCCTCTTTAAATGGTTTTAAATAAGTAAACCATTTTAAACTATTTATTTAATAATAATTATTAAATAAACTAAATATCATTAATATTATCTTAATATCATTAATATTTAATTATTAATGAAATTATCATTTAAATATTAAAAGTTATATTTTATAACTTCAAATATATTTAAATACCTTATTTTCATTTAAAATGATTTTTATAATATAAAATTATTTTAAACTAAATTATTTAATATAATCATTAAATAACTTTAATATCATTAATAATAATTAATTAATGAAATTCATCACAAAATATTAAAAGTCATCACAAATAACTCATTTACATAATCAATTTCAAGCCAAAATAAACATAGTAAACTAACTAGTTTATTAACAAAACTAACTAAACTTCAAAAATTCAAACTTTAACTAACAATTAAATACAATATTTAAAATAATAACATTACAAAAATTAAATAAGAAATATACCCGAAAATACGAATTCCACAAACTGAATACGCACTTCCACGCCAAAATTTAACTAAGGAGATCTTTATAAATAGTCCTCCCACAACAAAGCCTTTCTCAAAAATTGGAGGCCTTATTGTTGGTGAATGAAACAAAGGCCAAGCCCTTCTATTTATAGGTTTAGAAAATGGTGAAGTTCTCAATTTAGTCGATGTGGGACTTGGTTTAAACTAATCTTTCAATAGCTCACTTTGCGATTTTCTCACGCCTTACTCATTTATCAGAAAATTCCCAACTTTGGATATGTTATACATGGTATACCAGAGTGATTCTTCCCGCAGTTCTTGCACTGCACTACCTGCTTCTTTGTACCTTCCTGGTTCACTTGCACGTTCTCAAAAAAATTCCTCATTCTTTTCTCACCCCTATTCCCACTACTACTTTATATCTTTACTGTTCCTCCTGACTTGCTTTTGTTCTTCTTCTCCTTGTGGTAGAGGCTCATGGCCTCACTTCCCTGTTCAGCTATGATAGCCTTCTCCATGAGTCTTTGCATGAAAATTATTGATTTGCGAGATCGACACCTATATTAGAGCCGTGGTTTTAAGCCCACTCAAATCTCCTTGCCTTCCTAGCCTCAGATCCACTTGATGTGGAGCAAACCTAGCCAACTCATTAAATTTTGCGGCATACTCATAGAATACCATGTTATCCTGCTTTAACTCCAGGAATTTCACCTCCATTCTAGACTGCATACTAACAGAGAGATAGTTTTCGAAAAATAAATTCTTAAACATATCCCAAGTAATCACTTCTTCTCCTGCCCGAGTCTTATTTGCCTCCCACCAAAAGTTAGCTTCCCCTTTCAACATATAAGTGGCAAAAGCGGTCTTTTGTTCCTCATCTACTCTAGCAATTACGAACGCCTTTTCTATCTCGTTAACCCATGTCTGGCCTTCTATAGGGTCAGTTGATCCTCTGAATTCTGGTGGTCCTATGGCTTTGATGTCTTGGAATTTTGCCAAGCGATTGTCTGGCTGGTTTCCCACAACTGGTATTCCCTGCTACATAGCCTGAGCTACCATGTTTGCAAAGTTTTGCATCAGTTCTGGCTGTCATTCCCTAGCATTGGTAGATTCTTCTACCCTTTGGTTTCGAGTTTGACGTCTTGACGACATTATCTAGTTAAATAAAACCATAACTTATACTCTATTAACTTTCATTCTAAACCTTATTGCACAAGATTAATATATTAAACTTGTTTTATTTCTCAAACTTAGCTTCATATTCATTTATCGAATATTTACATAGCACATACTGCTTTAATCAACAGCTATCCCTTTGTGACTACGAAAGTCGGGAGAAATATTGACCAACATAAAAGTTGAAAATAGTTCATTACTTATCACACATATTACATAAACACAACATAACCCATACCACTTATTTACCAAGCCTTTTTCTCGGACATTCATTCGATCGATGTCCTTCTATCCCACAATTAAAACATCCACCTTTCTTATAGTCGGGGCAACGAGGAGAGGTATGTCCCTCACGGCCGCAAATATAACATATCTTCTTCCCTTTCTTCTTATCAAGTTTTCCTAAGTCAGGATCTTCTACCTTTCTTTTTCCCTTACCTCTCGGAGCTGCACACGATGTGTTGCCTGAGGCTCCATCTGGTCAATTTGGATTTTGAGCTTATCCTACTCTTCCATTGTTTCCATTAACGCCTGACGCAACAACTTTTCTATCTCCCACAACCTTTCCAATGAAGAAACCTTGTTCTCTAGATCCTGCACCTCCGTTGATGCTTGAGCAGCTTCAACTTTGATGTCTGAATCACTATCTGTCAAATCCAACATTTCTGGATCTGATGCTACGTTTTCCACGATAGCCACCTCGTCCGATTTGGTTTCCCCTGTGAGCTTCTATTTCAGCTGTTGACCTCTATATTAGCTCGGGGTATGGATCTGGTCCTTCTTATTCGACATATCTTTCTCACCAGACATCTACATACATAAGTTACCCAATACACCTCTCACAAGAGTAAAAGTTTTCAAATTGTGCTGAGGGGTCATATAGACCATGAACACATAGTTTTAACGGTATTTATACCGCAAGACAATACATTACTTGGTATGCTTGCAATCACGAAGAAGGTAAACTACCATTAATAGTACTTTAGGTGATTAGCCTATTGTACCCTTACGTCATGCATAACATATTAATCATGCCTAGCGAATATTTACGCTATTAGATTGGATTATTATCCTAACAACATTGTTCACCTCAGTCTTATCATAGGATTCCGTACCAAAATAATTTGGTTCGGGAAATTTCTTTCAATGAACACATAGAGTTTTCACAAACATTAGTCTAGTTGATTCAAATAGCATAGACTCATATCAATAATTCAATTCAATCGATTTATTTAGGTGTAGCCAAACCCCGTTGGCAAATTAAAATTTTTGAAAACATTTTCGAGAATGACGTCATGATGCCGTACTGTATTAACAATCCGTTTGAGGATGCCGTCATTGTATGACTTTGTCATAACACATCATACAATAGTGGAACAAATGACTTGAGTCAAATTCACACTAAGTATTCCTCTGATTTACAACTCCATCACATTTTTATCATCTCTCGCACTGAAAGTTACATGGTACATGAGTGATAATTAAAACAAATTTTGATATTTCAAATCATTTGCGTCTAGCCGAAATAATTAGCATAGACCGTACTTTAAACCGTTTCAAAAATGGTTACGAGTCTACATTTTTTTTTTAAAAGCACATAGTACGTATTAGCTTGATGTAAAAATTTCGAAGTTTAGCGTAGCGGTAGGAGTTTAGGAAAACCTAACACCTTCACTAATAATCATTTACTTAACAATCTATCTGTTCCTGTAATCCATAACACTTCATTCACACAAAACTATACCCAGTTCATCAAACCACACTTATGAGTTCATAAATTGCCACAATCATATGAGTTTAAGAACTTATCCTAGTCAGACCTGTGGCGTCCATTCGCTAAGGGGTTCATAAACATTTCATATAATTATGAGTCAAGAATGTCTCATAAGTATGAGTTTTAAGAACTCGTACTTAATCTTATATTCTCTATCTATGACCTATCTACCTGTTATACACCTGAGAATGAAGTCATCCTCTTAATGTACAATTCCTTGCCCATACAAGGAATCATACAACTCAGCTGCCAACATGAGTCCTCAATTGAAATCCCCACTTAATCTTAACCCCCTTCTCCATACGAATTTCATTCAATCCGTATTCATAATCCTTTTTTGGATCTGTACCAATTCATAGCATAAATCATACACAACAATCTTGCTGTAAACTTTCCAATCATCAGATTGATTCTTTTTGGTTGTCATAGCCTTATCAGATCACGGAATGATCTCATCGTATATATTACGATTCAGTTCTATATCTTGATCGTTTTATTTTACGATCTCTCATAACTGCACTTTCAGTCTTTTAGACTCAATCTATTCCCCACTACTGTTTAACTTTATTATCAGAGTTAGGGAACTCTGTGTCTTTACACTCGCCGAGATTCATCTTTGAATCTTATCGACCAACTAACTCTATATGAGTTAGTACTTATCCTAATCATTGCGGTTATTAGTCTCAGGTATTCCTACCTAAGCTTCATAACCAACAGCTTTGATACCAACTTGTGACGACCCCAAATCCAGGTACTTGAAACCCGAACTCGGTGCTTCACGATACCATTTCTATAAGCTGAATAATGCAATAATAATATTACATTCAAACTTAATTTACATACATCAAAGTTTACTTCCCAGGTACGAGACCTTCAAATACATTCCATACAATACCTGAACAGATACCAATACTAACTATAACCATTAACTCATAATATAACTCATTCAACGACTTCCCTTTTCCCTTTGTTCGTGCCTGAGCCTTCAGGTTGATCATACATAACTGAAAACATTTAATTTAAGCAAGGGTGAGCATTTGAGTGCCCATCAAGTAATAGCAGTTATATATATATAAGCTGAAAGAATATAAGTTTTCTCCTTACATAACACTTCTACAACGAATTGAAAGTTGTGAAGTAATCTGTACTAATAAAAAATTCACATAACAACTCTCTTTCAAATTCTTTAAATTTGGCTCTGGCTCTACCCTTGAATAGGGTTTAAGAAACATACTATGAACATTCTTTTCATTTTCGAAAAGGTTTAGCAAAAATCCATTCGCAAACCGTCATAACTTACGGGCACGGAGGGTGATCAACCCCGTTGTACCTTGTATTGATCAATACTACATAACTTGAACGAAATTCATCGCTCACTCTATCCGCCTTGGGGGCAAAAATTTTCCCATATAGGGATGTTCATACATGTCTTGTTCCAAACCCAAAGGTTTTTAATCTTGCTCAACAATAATATGTAATTCAACATATATATATATACGTAATTGACAAAGGTGTATCAACATATGAATAAATGCCATGATTATCCAAGTGGGGACACTTGTATAACCATTTAGAAATTAACGAATGTAAAATATATCTGAATTAACATGTTGATAATCAAAGTGTACATAATCATGCGGGAATGAAAAGAATTCAAAACTTCTTACTCATGTCCATTGCATAAAGGAAATGCAAAGGTAGGATACTTGCCGATTCACGATTACAAATCTCAACTTAGGTTCTATCTCTTTATATCACAACCTATCATTAATCGGATCATTAGATTCGATTAGAACAATATATCATAACATATAATCTTTGTCTATTACATTAAAGACATAGTCTAATCACATTATCACACATCTCTAATAAATCATTACATCATAAACGATCATTAACATAGTCAAATATCTAAGTTCGAGATAAATTTTGACAATTATTTGCAGTACCTGAAAGCGACTTTATCGGGTAAATACTAAGTCTAAGACTCTTATTCTCATACCTCAACATCTCAGAAATATCGGTCATTTTATTTTTAATCATTTTCAAATTTCCGAAATTGAAAATTTTAAAATAATTCAAATGTGTCATTAAAAAGGGGCCTATAGTGACATAACCTGTCATTATAGGTGTTCTTCATTAAATCCAGAACTTCATAATCGGTTCTCAAGTCAGCTAGTTTGACCGTCTATAACTTTGTGTGTGTTGTGTTTCTAATTCTGTTCTTGGTCAGATCTTGTAGAAGAAATACAAGACTACAATTACCATCATGCATTTTCAAACATCTAATCATAATTAAATGATTTAAACATTAAACAATTTCATTATCATTAATAGTTTAATTAATACTAAACTATTAATGAAACCATCGCTAAAATATAAAAGTTATTTATAATAACTCAAACTATTTTAAAACATTTATATTACCCAAATAATTACCATTAATATTTAAATATTAATGTACTATTTATCCAAATATTAAAAGTCATTAATTATAACTTAAAATATTTTTAAATCCTTAATATCCTCTTTAAATGGTTTTAAATAAGTAAAACCATTTTTAAACTATTTATTTAATAATAATTATTAAATAAACTAAATATCATTAATATTATCTTAATATCATTAATATTTAATTATTAATGAAATTATCATTTAAATATTAAAAGTTATATTTTATAACTTCAAATATTTTTAAATACCTTATTTTCATTTAAAATGATTTTTATAATATAAAATTATTTTTAAACTAAATTATTTAATATAATCATTAAATAACTTTAATATCATTAATAATAATTAATTAATGAAATTCATCACAAAATATTAAAAGTCATCACAAATAACTCATTTACATAATCAATTTCAAGCCAAAATAAACATAGTAAACTAACTAGTTTATTAACAAAACTAACTAAACTTCAAAAATTCAAACTTTAACTAACAATTAAATACAATATTTAAAATAATAACATTACAAAAATTAAATAAGAAACATACCCGAAAATACGAATTCCACAAACTGAATACGCACTTCCACGCCAAAATTTAACTAAGGAGATCTTTATAAAAAGTCCTCCCACAACAAAGCCTTTCTCAAAAATTGGAGGCTTTATTGTTGGTGAATGAAACAAAGGCCAAGCCCTTCTATTTATAGGTTTAGAAAATGGTGAAGTTCTCAATTTAGTCGATGTGGGACATGGTTTAAACTAATATTTCTATAGCTCACTTTACGATTTTCTCACGCCTTGCTCATTTATCAGAAAATTCCCAACTTTGGATATGTTATACATGGTATACCAGAGTATTTTTAAAAAATATAACCCAGTAATTTCGGACCTCTTAGGAAGCTTAAAACATACCCCAAAAATGTCCACTCGCAACCGTTTTTATCTATTTCCCAGATTTACCCTCTTTCGCTAAAACAGTCATAACTCTTTCGTTTTAAAACATTTTTAGACGATTCTTGAGCCCACGCGAAGCTATCTTCCGAGACTACAACTCTTCCCTACTGACTTGTTTCCAAATTCCGAACACATCAGCCCAAAATTTCCGTTCAAGTGGACTACACCGCACTTGTTGGACAGTTTTGACACTACTACTTTGAAATGTCATAACTCTCTCCTCCGATATCGGATTTAGTCCGTTTCAGAGTCTATGGAAAGCTTATTCAGTGTACTACAACATATCAAAAGTCCAAACCTTTTAAAGCACAAAAAGTGGACGAGAATGCCCCCATTACAGACTGCCCAAAAACAGTTTATCATGATTGGTCAACCATGTTTGACCATCTATAACTTCTAATATATACATGATATGGACTTGATTCTTTTTGCAGATTAAAGACCACATAACAAGCTACACATAACAACTTAAAAACAACAAAAATCATGATTGATCAAAGATCTATAATCTCTGACATTTGACGAAAAATCACAGAAATGAAAATTTTCAGATTTCTTAAATCTTCAAATTCGTGTACTTTGATGTTATGGGTCTTTGATTTATCAACCCATATCATCAATTAACATCCTATTACACAACTTTAAACAATCAATTGCATCAAATAACATCGAATCAAATGATTTCTAGGTTTAGTGTTCTTATACCTTTTTTGCCAAAAATTCTTGATTCTTGCTTCTGATTTGTTATGGGTGATGGTTGGGCTTTGTTTAAGAGTGTATGGGCAAGATAATTTTGTAGCTAAGAGCTTGAGAGAGTATAGCTAGAAGCTTTGGAAAATTTTAGTGTGCAAAATAATGTTAACCCTCTTTAATCTATTTATAGGGCAATTAAATGTAATATTTAACCACTAGATTTAATTCTTACAATTTACCAATTAACTTCTATCCTTTGGTAAATTAAAATACTTATACAATAACATCGAAATTAAACCCGATAATTAAAATTAGGGTTTTCTATAGAAAATTTAGGGTTCTATAATTAGAGTTTCTTAACGTCATCAATTAGGGTTTCTAATGACCATTAGGGTTCTTTAATTTTCTGTGTATGTTACTAACACAGTCGTTACGGTTTTTAACTTCAACCGGTTAGGGTTATAATAATTAGGTTTTGTCCTAATTATCGACGTCATAACAATAATTAGGGTTTTTCTTCTAATTACCGATATTCTTATACACAAGAACTTCATATACACAAACTACTACTCACCATATCTCATAACTCAGTTTAATAATTAGGGTTTCACAAAGACGGTATATATGCTACCTACCTAATTGACCGTCATTGCTCAATATTATCTGTCCATTACATACACAAATACATAATTATGGTAATGTAAAATCATTATATAAATAATATAATATTATTATTCTCATCTCTTGATCACAATCCCAATCCGTGGTTTGGATCTCATATCCGACTTATTCTTCGTACACAACATCAATAATCAAGTTAAAATAATTAACGTAAATATTCGAACAATTCATATAATAAAATATTTATTATATAAATCTAATTATCACTTCATATATTATTTCCAATCATGTATTCATGGAAAATAATTAATAAAAACATTTCTACTACGTAAATTTATTACCATATAATTTGTGGTAATTAATAATTCCAAAATTATTTCTAATTTTTCAAGTAATAAATATATTCGCATTTATCGATCACTTTACTTGACACTTAGTCTCGTCATTAAATTAAAAAAAAAATTATACGCAAAATTTCTTATTTATTTTATATAGAAAATCTCGGGTTATTACAGATCTGATAATGGGAAATACTGTGCAGTGACAATTATTGAATCAATAATATAAAATATCAACGTAGCAATTATTGAATCAATAAAATAAAATATTGAACAGTAATTACTGTAACAATTATTGAGTAGTGACTTCTTACGTAAGAATCAATAATTAGAATTATTATGAAATACCGTGTGCTACTGTGCAACACCACGTATTACTTTATGTTAACGACCGGGTATTCCAACAGTTTTAACGGTAACAACTACGCCATTATTTATAAAAAAAACTCATACTTGTTGTTTTCATCATCCTACAGTTTTCCATTATGGGGCCACAAATGGCTGCACCGTCGTACGAATATTCCCCGGCAGCAAGAATATTCCACGACCAAACGAATATTCCCCGACAACAATGAGTATTTTATAACCACTTGCTTATTTAAAAAATTAGCGCATTTTACCCATAACTAACCACATTAATCAAATCACCCCCTTATTATTTCAAAATAAAGGAAATTCAATTGTATAAAAATTTGGGGTCTTACACAACTTGCTATCGAAAAATACTATATTTGACTTCTTCAAAGTCACAAGGTTTATGAACTTCTTCTGACAATCAATTATTGCTCCCTAGTTAAACAACCAATCCATACCTAAATAAACAACTATCACTCAAGTCAAATAGTACGTAGGCATCTATATCGTTGATCGTAATGATACCTGACACCACATCCTTCGACTGCACAACATCTTGCAATGTCATATTGAACGTTCGAGGGGTTGGTCGGTCAGTGGTGAGGGTTTTGTGATGGTCAGCTTGTCACTATTGTAGCTTCCTCTACCTCCACTGATGAGGACATGACTACCTTGGACTCAAATGGAGGTCGTGGTTCGGACCCGGTGCAAGTACCAGTTGGACTCGTAACAAGGGGACGAGCTAAACGGTTCAAGGAATGGCTGAAGAGATTAGTACAAGCAATGTGGAAGGAGACTGACATGCATACTTGGTCTAAGGAGGATGAGATTATACCAAAGTTCCTTAACATGATCCAAGGTTACGCCTCATATCAGACTTCAGGACTAGACTTTTAGCAAGCCCACCCCGGCTAGTTTTTAAGCCTAGGAAACCCCGCCCCGGCGAGGACTTCTCTGCCAAAAGCCTCCTCGACGAGTTCTGAAGTCGCCCCGACGTGAACCTCTCTGCTAAAGCCAGCCCCGACAGACTTTACAGGGCAAAATACCGGCCCGGTGGGGTAGTCCAGAATTAATTGGCGTGTTTTTTGAGGCAGACGTGTTTTTATAGATTTTGAGCGTGTATTTATTTCCTAAAGTCCGTATTTACTATATATTATCATATGTCTATTATAATTTGGATGGTATATTAGATTTTAATTCCAAAAACACTTATTGATTCTTTTTATGGTTTTTAGGGTTTCAATTATTGCTATTTAAGACTCATGGATGTAATTCACAAAAAAAACATTCAATAATATTTAGATTTATTCTATTTATGAGATTATTCTCTAATTTCGGTTCTTTGAAGAATTCCTAAGTATTTTCATATATATTTCTTTGAGATTCATTTGACTTATCATATAATAAATTATAGTTATGTGTGGTGTCTTATACTGCATCAATCGTCGTTTGTACTGAGATTACCGCTTCAATATAAGCGAGGGGTCAAGGTGTCATTGGTATCCATTCAACGCATATTTCCGAATGCGAGAAATTATACCAAATTACCATCTACATATAGACGAGGGGTTAAGATTTTGCAAGCAATTCACCCAACAACTGTGATAGAAACGATCCGGCTGACGACCACCTCATGCAAGCGTGCCATGAAGTCCATCATTTGGGATCAAAGCTAAGTTTTCTAGTGAGTTACATAACTTTAATGTTTTGTTAAAATATATATTGTGAAAAAATAGAAATTTTTCAGATTTTATTATTTTGTCGATTGCATACTATCGTGAGGATTCCTACCATCTATATCTTGTTTCGTGATAAGTTATTTTTGAATTGATTAGTAAAAATCGAGAATTTTGCTAGGTGAATTCAAGAAGAACCTGTTAGAGAGAATATTTAGAGGTAAAAGGCTAACTAGTGAGATTAATCGAGGGTAAAAGCAGAATTATTGAATGTATACACGAGTGAAACAGGAGCTCCAAAGATGAAGGAACTTATGAGGAACAACCCTCGACGGCTGAATTAAAATTGCAGACGGAAGCCATGCATAAAGAATGGGTTTGAAGGTTGAAAAAGACTATGGAGCAAATGGAAGAACAATTAGATCAGATGAGGGTGTCTATAGTTGAGTTATCCCAAAACACTCATGAGACGCAAAACAAGGAGAGGACACAAAAAACTAATGCAAGGAAGGAAGATCCTTATGGTGATGAATGTGACGCCCCCAAAATAGGTATACATAACCCATTTTGAGTCGCCAAATACATGGTACAGAAATAACTACAACTTTATTAATACAATTGTCGTGCAAAATACGACAACACATACACTGTGAGTTTAAATACAAATATTATCTTCTAGACAATATCCACACTCAAATAAGTCCTCATTACAATTATTGATACACTATTTTACAAAAATAGTGAGGACCACTAAAACAACTTTCTAGAACTATCATTCCATACCCTGACTAGTACTCGCTACATTCTCGCCTCCTGAGAAGAAAAATGGAACAAAAAGGAAAAGGGTGAGCTCAACTAGCCCAGTAAAGAATATTATGACTAAGATAATATAGAACAAATTATCGTTAATCCTCAACAGAGAAAAATCTGATAGAATATAATAGACAACAAGTTTTAAATCAATATTCGCAGCGGAAATAACAATTCATTTAGAAGAGTTAAGTAGAGAATGAAATCTACTATCATTTATGAATTTAAAAGTCCATAATCAATATTTTATCCATGTACCATCAATCAATATACATTTTGAATCAAATATTCATCTTTGCACTACAGGCCAAAGATATTCATCAGTTGGTCATGTTCATCTCAACACCTGTTCATCTTTGCACTACGGGCCAAAGATGTTCATCAGGAAATCATTCATCTTTGTACTACAGGCCAAAGATATTCTGTTATATCATCATTTAGGATTGAGGATGATGAAAAATATTTTAAAGATAACGAATCCAGTGAGACAAAAGAACAAATATTAGGGATTCGTACTTCGGTTTATCCATGTTCAAAAACACCCCATAATATACTATGGTGGAGTAAAATTCAAGAATAATGATTAAAACATGGATACAATCAAAGATAGTAATAAAAATAGACATCTGGGACAAAGAATAAAATTTAATTTTTCTGTGAATAGTGTCGTATTCGTGAATAGTGTCGTATACGTGAATATTGTTGTATACGTGAATAGTAACCCCGACACAAAAAGACAAGAATTTCACAAGAAAAAATCTTACCAATATTCCGGCATAATGATATTGAAAGAAATAATATCATTTTAAAAAAATAACATCCCTTACCTCAAAAGGATAGTACTTTTGACTGGAATACCGGATATAGTGCTGAAGGGAACTTGTATAGCAACACCCAAAGTATCAAAATACTCACAAGAATACGCTCGATAATATAGAGAGAAAACTTCAGTTTCTGGTGTGATTTTCAATTCTAACCTAAGCACCCTATTTATAAGAAAATGCTTAGAACACCGAAGTAGAAAATTTAATAAAATATTAATATAATTAAAAATTTTTCATGCCCACCTTAGACAAACTGATTTCAGCATGTTTACAACACATGTGGGGCCCACCAAATGAAAAAAACATTTTTATTAAAAAAAAATTTAAACTTCAAAAATCAATTATTCCGGAACTTCAATAATTCATAATAAATACCCCTTTTATCAGAAAAATTCAAATCTCATGTCCATTCCATAGGAAATTCAATTCTCTACAACTTTTTAAGTTTAAGTTTTTCCAAATTCTAAGCAAAAATTGACCAAAATCCTTGTACAGACGATTTTACAGGCTATAATCAAATTTCAGTCAAGAAATGAGGTCCACCAACATGTTTAACATGTTTTTAACATTTATTGCAACAAAAATACTCTTCCTCCTCATTTATTCATATATCACACATTCATTGTAAAAATATCACTATTATTATATTATTAAAATATAATAATATATTTAAATGAATTATTTTATCAGAAAAGATAAAATATCAATTTTCAACAATTGTCACTTTTCTAAAAATTCCTCCATTTATATCCACATAAATAAATATTTTCTTTATCCTATAAATCAATAATTAATTATTCACAAATAATATTACGTAATCACAATAATGACAACCAGTCGCTCCTGTGAAAGAAGGGCTTTCCAATAAGGATTTCTCCTTACCAAATACAAGCAATTAGGTGACCAAACCTCTCTTTAGACAGAACTTCCTTAGACATTGCCAATAATGCTATCTATTAATATTATTCAAATAATATGAATTATTGATTTGATAATGGGAAATACTGTGCAGTGACAATTATTGATACAACAATAATATAAAATATCAACGTAGCAATTATTAAATCAATAAAATATTGAACAGTAATGACTGTAACAATTATTGAGTAGTGCCTTCTTACGTAAGAATCAATAATTGGTGCAATACCGTGTGCTACTGTGCAACACCGCGTATTACTGTGTTTTAACCACTGGGTATTCCAACAGTGTTAATGGTAACAACTACGCCGTTATTTATAAAAAAACTTATACTTGTCATTTTCTTCATCCAATCACTTTAGTTATGGGGCCCACACAAGGCTGCGCCGTCGTATGAATATTCCCGATAGTAAGAATATTCTACGACCAAACGAATATTCCCCGACAATAATAAATATTTTATAACCACTTGCTTATTTAAGATATTTGCGCATTTTACCCATAACTAACCACATTAATCAAATCAACCCATACTATTTCAAGATAATAAATAAAAAAAATTCAATTTCATTTATAATAAGTTGAGGTCTTACAACCTCCCCTCCTTATGAAATTTCGTCCTCGAAATTGACGTACGTACCTGGTGTTTCGAAAAGGTGAGTATACCTCGCTTTCATTTTTGTTTCTAACTCCCAGGTCATTTCCTCAATAGCATGGTTCCTCCACAAAACTTTGACTTGTGGTATGACCTTTGTGCGTAGGACATGCTCCTTCCTATCCAAGATCTTGACAGGTACCTCCTCGTACATTAAATCTTTGGCTATTTTGTCTGGTTCTAACTCAATAACGTGGTTCGGGTCTTTCACATATTTACGAAGCACAGATATGTTAAAAACATTATGAACACGAGACATACTTGGAGGTAACGCGAGTCTATAGCCCACATTTCTTACTCGGTCAAGAATCTTAAATTTACCAATAAATCGTGGATTGAACTTTCCTCTTTTCCCAAATCTTGTAACTCCCTTCCATAGAGCAACACATAACAATACATGATGCCCAATACTAAATTCCACGTCCTTTCAATGAAGATCCGCATAACTCTTTTGTCGATCCTGTGCTGTTTGTATACATTGTCAAATCATTTGGATCTTTTCTGTAGTAATACGTACCAACTCTGGTCCCAACAATGTTGCTTCACCCACCTCATCCCAACATACTGGAGAGCGACACTTTCGTCCATACAATGCTTCGAATGGAGCCACACCTATACTTGCCTGATAACTGTTGTTGTAGGAGAATTCTACCAATGGTAAATACTTATCCCAACTCCCTTTGAAGTCTAGGACACATAGTCTTAATAGATCTTCAAGAGTTTGAATAGTCCTCTCTGATTTTTCGTCTGTTTGAGGATGGTATGCCGAACTGAATCGTAAATCCGTGCCCATAGCTTTCTGCAAGCTAACCCAAAATTGTGAAGTGAATCTTGGGTCACGATCCGAAACTATGGATACTGGCATGCCATGCAATCTCACAATCTCATTTACGTACATACGAGAAAGACGTTCAAGGGAATAAGTCTCCCGTATCGGCAAAAAATCCAAATAGCATCTATGTCTTAAGAAACCATGGGAAGACCCGTAACAAAATCCATGATAATATGTTCTCACTTCTATTTCAGAATCTCAAGTGGTTGCAATGGACCCTTTGGTACTTGATGCTTCGCCTTTACACGTTGACAAGTTAAACACCTCGAGATAAACTTCGCGATCTATCTCTTCATATTGTTCCACCAAAATGTATGTCGAAGATCACGATACATTTTGGTACTTTCAGGATGGATTGCAAACGACGTATTGTGTGCCTCCATCATGATCTTATACTTCAAATCAGAGTCGTTAGGAACACAAAGTCTGGAGTTGACTCGAAGTATTTCTTCTTCATCGATTCTTGCTTCTGGGATAACACCTTCTTGTATTTTCTTCTTCATACGCATCAGATCCGGGTCTGTGGCTTGAGCAACTTTAAATTTATCGATTAAAGTTGGTTCTATGCATATACCTGACATAATTGTATGGGTCCCCGGAGTCTTGAATTCTATCTTCATCTTTTATAATCACACAAAATGGGCCTTTGTGTTGACAACTTCGCACTTGTTCCCGCATATGATCTTCTACTTAATGCGTCAGCTACCACGTTCGCTTTTCCAGGATGGTATTGAATGGTGTGGTCATACTCTTTCAACAGCTCGAGCCAATGTCATTGCAGCATGTTGAGTTCCTTTTAGGTTAAGAAATATGTGAGACTTTTATGGTCTGAATATATCTCCACTTTTTCCCCGTATAGATAATGCCTCAAGATTTTTAGCGCGAAAACGACTGCTGCCAACTCTGGATCATGAGTAGGATAATTCTTCTCATATTCTTTAAGTTGTCGCGAGGCATAGGCTATGACTTTCCCATGTTGCATGAGAACACATCGTAACCCTTTGCACGAAGCATCATTCAGATAACAAATCCATCCGAACCGCATTTCATTGTCAAAAATAGGATGCCAAATAAGTCTCCTCTTAAGCTCTTGAAAACTATTCTCGCATTCCTCGCTCCATACAAATTTTGTATCTTTCCGAGTCAGTTGAGTTAAAGGAGTAGCGATTTGAGAAAATCCTTCCACGAATCTCCGATAATAACCAAATTAAGCCTGTAAAGCTACGACTTGATCATCGACTTCGCTGTTCTAACTTTATATTGCTTCAATCTTCGTCGGGTCAACAGATACTCAATGTTTTGACACCACGTGCCCAAGGAATGCTACTTCCTTAAGCCAGAACTCGCATTTCTTCAGCTTTCCATATAGCTTATTTTCACGAAGCCTTTGAAGTACTAGCTTCAAATGGTGCTCATGATCTTCACGACTTTTGGAATATACGAGGATGTAATCAATAAAGACAACAACGAACTGATCCAAATATTCCTTGAATATTCGGTTCATCATATCCATGAAAGTCGCAGGAGCATTATTCAATCCAAAAGACACGACTAAGAATTCATAATGCCCGTACCTAGTTTTAAAGGCAGTCTTCAGAATATCCTCAGTTCTAATCTTCAATTAATGATATCCATAACGAAGATCGATCTTTGAAAAGAATTATGCTCCTTGCAACTGGTCAAACAGGTCATCAATGCGAGGTAGTGGATACCTATTCTTGATGGTGACATGGTTCAATTCCCGGTAGTCAATACAAAGTCGCATACTCCCGTCTTTCTTCTTTACGAATAAAATAGGAGCACCCCAAGGAGATGTACTGGGACGAATGAAACCGATGTCCAATAACTCCTATAGATGGACCTTTAACTCTTGAAGTTCAATAGGAGCCATTCGATATGAGGTTTTAAAAATGGGCTTTGTACCAGGTTCAAGGTCAATAAAGAATTCAACTTCATGCTCTAGGGGTAGACCGGGAAGTTCTTCAGGAAATACATCAGGAAATTCACTAACAACAGAAATATTATTCAAATCTGACGCTTCTTTATTCAAATCCATAACATGGGCTAAGAAAGCTTGACATCAATTTTTCAATAAACGAATGGCTTTATGGCTTGATATGACAGTGATTGATTTTAGTGGTTTAGTTGCTTGAATTCGCATAACAGGTTGGTTAGGAATATGAAAACTAACAACCTTACGAAAACACTCAATTTTGGCATGATGAGCAGTTAACCAATCAATCCCTAAAATCACGTCAAATGCAAGTATCTTTAAAGAGATAAGATCAATAGGTAATGTGATGGTGCCAACTTGCATCAAACAAGATTTATAAATAGTGGATATAATGAAATTTTCTCCTAACAGAGTCTCCATAGATAAGTCAAAGTCTAATTTCTCCGATGTCAAGTTTAAACGTTGAGCACAAGCAGGAGAGATAAATGAATGGGTAGAACCGGTATCTAGTAAGGTATAAACTTTGCAAGAGTTTATGATTAGCTTACCCGTGATCTCCTCGTTCGGGTTCCTCGTATTTTGGCCAAATACGACAAAAACGCCTTCCGTGAACCGGCCGACTTTGACTTTTCTCGGGATGACCTTTTTGAGTCACCATCCCTCACCGGACTTGGTTTTGCTACAAGACAATCTCGAGCGATATGTCCTTCCTTTCCATAATTATAACATACCTTGAACTGTTGTGGATAGTTTGGGCTGATGTGTCCCTCATTTCCACATTTATAGCATATGACCGGTGGTCGTTCTCCTCCCTTAGAAACAGTTGATGCTGGTGTTGACGTCTTCACATTGTCATTGTTGAATCTCTTCTTTTTAATATTTCCATTTGACTCGCCTCTCCTATTATCATGGCCACGATTACCACCAGAGTGATTACTGCTTTTGTTTGAATGTTT
This sequence comes from Panax ginseng, assembly GCA_020205605.1. Classification (NCBI taxonomy): domain Eukaryota; kingdom Viridiplantae; phylum Streptophyta; class Magnoliopsida; order Apiales; family Araliaceae; genus Panax; species Panax ginseng. The sequence continues at coordinate 81,443,832 of CM035139.1, read as the reverse complement.
CCCTCCCCGCTGGTTATCATTGCTCCGATGGCTGCTGTCACCGGTATGACCCTGGTTGTGGTCCCTGGGTTGAACGTACTCATTATCTCGCTCTAATAATTGAGCCCTATTGACAACATCTGAATATAGAGAAAATTTGTGAGAAATGAGATATTGATGTATGTCGGGTTTCAAACCTCTCAGAAACATCCGCATCATACATTCCTCATTCTCCACCAAATGAGGTGCAAACCTGGATAACTCCGCGAACTTCGCCTCGTACTGAAACCAGATATTGACCAGCAGTGCGTTGCCATTATTTCTACCTGCATTTTGAACAGGAGTCTCCCTCGTCTGGTTTTGTATGAACTTCAAAAAGCTTCTAAACATCTCATCATTCATCGTCTGCTCAGTGGTGTTGTTTACAGGAGGAACATTGCCATCCTGTTGCACGTTCTCCTGGTTTATGAGTAAAGGTGTTTCCACGGTCTCATTCACTCCATCATTAATATTTTCAGCTGCCATTTTTAAATACTGCCACAAAATAAGGGTTAATTAAAGAAATTAACATGCAACATAATAACCCTATACTTTGACCAACCAACAAATAAGCTTAGGTAGGACACACTAGCGAAGGATTTACTCGTCTCTCTCCTCCTAGTTCTATTCCCCGATCTCCGCCAGAGACCATATCCCTAAGCTCTGATACCAACTTTGACGCCCCCAAAATAGGTATACATCACCCATTCTGAGTCGCCAAATACATGGTACAGAAATAACTACAACTTTATTAATACAATTGTCCTACAAAATACGACAACACATAAACTGTGAGTTTAAATACAAATATTGTCTTCTAGACAATATTCATACTCAAATAAGTCCTCATTACAATTATTGATACACTATTTTACAAAAATAGTGAGGACCACTAAAACAACTTACTAGAACCATCATTACAAATTATCCCAGTAAAGAATAGCCCAGTAAAATGGAACAAAAAGGAAAATGGAACAAAAAGGAAAAGGGTGAGCTCAACTAGCCCAGAAAAGAATATTATGACTAAGATAATATAGAACAAATTATCGTTAGTCCTCAACAGGGAAAAATCTGATAGAATATAATAGATAATAAGTTTTAAATCAATATTCGCAGTGGAAATAACAATTCATTTAGAAGAGTTAAGTAGAGAATGAAATCTACTACCATCTATGAATTTAAAAGTCCATTTTCAATATTTTATCCCTATAACATCAATCAATATACATTTTGAATCAAATATTCATCTTCGCACTACAGGCCAACGATATTCATCAGTTGGTCACGTTCATCTCAACACCTGTTCATCTTTGCACTATGGGCCAAAGATGTTCATCAGGAAATCATTCATCTTTGCACTATAGGCCAAAGATATTCTGTTATATCATCATTTAGGATTGAGGATGATGAAAAATATTTTAAAGATAACGAATCCAGTGAGACAAAAGAACAAATATTAGGGATTTGTACTTCGGTTTATCCATGTTCAAAAACACCCCATAATATACTATGGTGGAGTAAAATTCAAGAATAATGATCAAAACATGGATACAATCAAAGATAGTAACAAAAATAGACATTTGGGACAAAGAACGAAAATTTAATTTTTCTGTGAATAGGTCCGTATTCGTGAATAGTGCCGTATACGTGAATAGTAACCCCGACACAAAAAGACAACAATTTCACAAGAAAAAATCTTACCAATATTTCGGCATAATGATATTGAAAGAAATAATATCATTTAAAAAAATAGCATCCCTTACCTCAAAAGGACAATACTTCTGACTGGAATACCGGATATAGTGCCCAAGGGAACTTGTATAGAAACACTCAAAGTATTAAAATACTCACAAGAATACGCTCGATAATATAGAGAGAGAAAACTTCAGTTTCTGGTGTGATTTTCAATTCCAACCTAAGCACCCTATTTATAGAAAAATGCTTAGAACACCAAAGCAGAAAATTTAAAAAAATATTAATATAATTAAAAAAATTTCACGCCCACCTTAGACAAACTGATTTCAACATGTTTACAACACATGTGGGGCCCACCAAATGAAAAAAACATTTTTATTAAAAAAAAATATTTAAAACTTCAAAAAACAATTATTCCGAAAATTCAATAATTCATAATAAATAGCCTTTTTTCAGAAAAATTCAAATTTTATGCCTATTCCATAGGAAATTCAAATATCTACAACTTTGCAAGTTTAAGTTTTTCCAAATTCCAAGCAGAAATTGACCAAAATCCACATACGGACGATTTTGCAGGCTATAATCAAATTTCAGTCAAGAAATGGGGTCCACCAACATGTTTAACATGTTTTTAACATTTATTGCAACAAGGATACTCTTCCTCCTAATTTATTCATATATCACCCATTCATTGTAAAAATATCACCATTATTGTATTATTAAAATATAATAATATATTTAAATGAATTATTTTATCGTAAAAGATAAAATATCAATTTTCAACAATTGTCACTTTTCTAAAAATTCCTCCATTTATATCCACATAAATAAATATTTTCCTTATCATATAAATCAATAATTAATTATTCACAAATAATATTACGAATCACAATAATAATGACAACCAGTGTCGCTCCTGTGAAAGAGGGGATTTCCAATAAGGATTTCTCCTTACTGGCGCGCAATTAGGTGACCAAGCCTCTCCTTAGACAGAACTTCCTTAGAAATTGCCAATAATGCTATCTAATAATATTATTCAAATAATATGAATGATTGATCTGATAATGGGAAATACTGTTCAGTGACAATTATTGAAATAACAATAATATAAAATATCAACGTAGCAATTATTGAATTAATAAAACATTGAACAATAATTACTGTAACAATTATTGAGTAGTGCCTTCTTACGTAAGAATCAATAATTGGTGCAATACTGGTGCTACTCTTTCAACACCGCCAGACATCGTGTTTTAACCACCAGGTATTCCAATAGTGTTAACGGTAACAACTACGCCGTTATTTATAAAAAACTTATACTTGTCGTTTTCTTCATCCAATCGCTTTTCTTTATGGGGACCACACAAGGTTGCGCCGTCGTACGAATATTCCCAACAGTAAGAATATTCCACGACCAAACGAATATTTCCCGACAACAATGAATATTTTATAACCACTTGCCTATTTAAGATATTTGTGTATTTTACCCATAACTAACCACATTAGTCAAATCAACCCTTACTATTTCAAAATAATAAATAGAGAAAATTCAATTTCATTTATAATAAGTTGGGGTCTTACAATGAAAGTGTGGGGGAAGATCGAATCTAATTTCTGACATCGAATACAAAGAAGTACTAAGGAAAGAGAAGGACGAGATAGAGAAGATGGCAATTTGGATAGCATAAAAATGAAAGTTCCAGCTTTCCAAGGCATGGGTGATCCTGAGGCTTATTTAGATTGGGTAACCAAGATGGAGCGGATCTTTAATTATCATAACTATTCAGACCTTAAGAAAGTTAAGCTGGATGTGATCGAGTTTTATGGATACGCATTGATATGGTGGGATCAGTTGACAGCTAATCGAAGGAGGTGTGATGAGCAACCGATTAAAACTTGGCAGGAATGAAAGCTATCATAAAAAAGAGGTTTGTACCAACATACTATCAACAGGAAATCATTCTTAGTTTACAAACTCTAAAATAGGAAAGTAAAAATGTGGACGACTACTACAGGGAGATGGAAATGTTGAAGGATCAAGCTAATTTGGTCGAGGATAATGAAACAACGATGACTAGGTTCTCGAAAGGATTGAATTGGGAGATTACGAACTTGGTTGAACGACATCATTACTTTGAGTTAGAAGAATTAGTCCATATGACTATCAAGATAGAGAAATAGCTCAAGAGGAGAGGAGGACAATGAGGACAATCTAATGTTAGTTCATCATGGAAACCTAATTTTGCAAAGCGAGAGGAAAAATCAATTATGATTAAACCAAAGGTGGAACCTAAGCAAGGGTTGACTAGCTGAGAGATATAAGGTAAAAATGAACAACCTTCTTTTGGGCGTAATCAGGATATTGTATGATTCAAATGTCAAGGTAGGGGACATATTTCTAGCCAATGTCCAAATCAGAGAAAAATGTTGTTGCTTGACAATGGAGAGGTGGAGACCAAGGGGGAAGAGTGCGACATTAAGTCTATGTCACGATTAGAGAAGATAGATGAGTGTGAGACCCCGAATTTTATGAAATAAATGTATTCAACTTTTCTATTTTGGTGAATAGTTAAATTGATAAAAGTTTAAAGTTAAGGGTGACATTTGAAAAATTTTCAAAGTAAGCAAGTTGTCATAAAATAATCGGTGGTAAAATATGCGTGGTTGCATAGTAGCACACGGTATTGATTATTAATACTTAGGTGAGAAGTCACTCAGTTTTGTTTTATTAGCCTTATTAATGTAATAAAACAGAAAAGCTTTTTATATAAAACAGAATACTTTTATAAAGTTATTCTATAAATAGAATATATTATATTTTATTATGCATAGTGTTGCATAGTGCCTGCATAGTATTTTGCATAGTAAAATCTTTTATATAAAACAGAATACTTTTATAAAGTTATTCATTTTATTAGATTATAAATAGAATATATTATATTTTATTTTAAAGATTTTGCTTTAAATATGGACCGAATTGATTAAAAGTAAATCAATCTGACCGCTCATGAATTAGTTACTATGCAGCACCATTCTTCTATAAATAAAGCTCATTCCTTCATTATTTCTTACTTAATTCACTTTGAAACTCTAGAGAGAAACTATAGAGAGTTCTTCTTACGTAATCTCGAGCGTATTTCTTTAGAGTTTAAGAAAGCTTTGAGCGTAGAAGATAGTGCAAGTTTTTCAAGTATATTCCCGCCCTACCGGCTAGAATACTCTTCTTTCAAATGTAAGGGATATTATTTATTGTACTAGTAAGGGGTATTATCTCTTTCATATTCATGAAGAGAACTTCTGTTATTCCATTCTTTATTATTCTGTTGGAATAACCTGTACACGCGGACTACCCTATACATGGTGAAATTCTTCTATTATTCTATTCCTTATTATTATGTTGGAATAACCCATCTATGCGAAGTACTGCATACATGGTGAAATTCTTCTATTATTACATTCCTTATTATTATGTTGGAATAACCTGTATATGCGAAGTACCGCATACATGGTGAAATTCTTCTATTATTCCATTCTTTATTATTATGTTGGAACATCCCGTCGGTGCAAATTTTGCCTAACCTAGTTTCGTTCTTTATTATTCACGCCGTAATATCCTCGCCTATGCGTTTATGCTTAAACTCGGTTCCATTATTTATTATTCGCTTTAATATCCTCATTTTGTGCGTTCTGTTGGACTCGGTTCCATTATTTATTATTCTCATCAAAATATCCCATCTGCAAGTGCTTACGCCTTAACCGGGTTCCATTATTTATTATTTTGTTGGGAATAACTTGTCTGTGCAGTCTATCGTACGCATGGTCAATCCTTCTGTTATTCCATTCTTTATTATTCTATTAGAATAACCTGTCTATGTGGATTACCACATGCATGGTGAATGATCCTTTATATTCATTCCTTATTAAATTATGGAAATAATCTGGTTACGTTGATTATGATGAGAGTCATAATAAAAGCATTGGACTGATGAAAATAATGGGTATATGAAGTATTAGTAAGTGTTATGATGAGTTATGTTGGTTATTATAAGAAAACATGAAAGTTTCTTAGAAATCACAAAGGGTTGAAAAATCAGATTTTGGTGAAAATGGAACATGAAATTCAATTGACCATATCTCCTATTAAATTTTGAATTTTTGAGTGTGGTCAAGTTCTAGAGTTATATCTATGAGTTTCCTAACTTATTCAAGTGGAAACACTGGAAAAGGTGTTGTAGATTTTCGTGTGTCCTAATTTTAGCAAACCATAAAAAAGTGAAAAATGGGAAAATAGCTACTGCCAGAAATTTTAAAAGGGAATTTTTGGCCACTTAATTTGTGAGAAAACTTCCGGCCTTTTGGGACATGAAAGTATATGGTATAAAGTACCTCCTGTCCAAAAATGAGCTCATTCCGACTTAAAATGAGCAAGTTATGACCATTTCAATATTTAGGTTTTTCCGACGAAAAATGTTATAACCGGAGTTCTATAACTCCGATGACAATGAAATTTAAACTGGAAGATCATGTTAACATGTGTAAGATTCTGCCAAGATTTGGGAATTTCTGGAGTTACACTTGAGGTAGCTAATTTCTTAAGGAATTAATTAGAAATTGATTTTTGAAAAATAGTAAATTAATTTTAAAAATTCTGAGAAAAATATATGTTCATTATGGGACTATATTCTGCTAAATCCCAGAAAAGAAATATTTTTGGGACTGATTTGGTATTTTTCATGAAAATAGTTTAGTTACGAACATATGAGTTAAATATGTTATGTGAAGTAAGAAAGTTGGAAAATAGAATTTTATGGCTTGGAAATCCTTATAAGGTATATGCAGATTTTTGATGAGGGATTTGATCATTGGTGATGAAATCTTATGAGTATGGCATTTTTGAATGATTAAATGCATTATTTGATAAAGTGTAAACAATTAAAATAAATTTTTTATAAGTTTAAGAAATAATTAAAATATTGTTATAATATTAATGATATTAGATTATGAGATTATTAAGTGATTGATAACATTGGGATATTCTTGAACCCTGGATAATTTATATTATAAATGTTTAATATTTATCCTTTATCTCATTTGATTGATTCTTTATATCGTTGTCATGATCCTCATGTATATATTATGTTGAAAGTCATCGTGGCACAGAGGTATAAATGGACTTGGTATGATTATGACGAGGATTATTCTATATAATCATGACCAGTAATGTTACAAATGATGTGGAAAAAGTCATCATTGGCCGTAGTGCATTGATGGATAATTTTTGGTATGATTATGGCTATGGATTCTCTTCGGCCAAGGGTGCAAAGATGAATTGTTTTATGGCATGATCAGGACCGTTGATGAAAACACGATTATCTTTGGCCCGTAGTGCATGGATAATTCGTGGTCGTGATACTAAAAGAATATCCTTGGCCTATAGTGCAGGGATGAATTGATGATGTGGATTAATTATAGAGCTGAGTCTCAGCAATGAAATATTAATTCATAGATGTGATAATAATGAATACCCTTGGCCGTAGTGCATTGATAATTCATGGATGTTGTAAGACCCCAGATTTTATGAAATAAAAGTATTAAAATTTTCTTATAATTATTATTCAGTAAATGATTAAATTGATAAAAGTTTAAAGTTAAGGGTGATATATGTAAAATTTTTAAAATACGCAAGTGGTTATAAAATACTCATTTCTGTTGGAGATATTTGTTTGGTCGTGAAATATTCTTGTTGTCGGGGAATATTCGCATGCGGCTGCTTACACGATCATTTCAGGGCCCCATAATGTAATAACCGCTTGGATGAAGAAAACGACAAGTTTGAGTTTTTATAAATAACGACGTAGTTGTTACCGTTAACACTGTTGGAATACCCGATGGTTAAAATACAATAATATGTGTGGTTGCACAGTAGTACACGGTATTGCACAGTATTTTTGAATTATTGATTCTTACATAAGAAGGCACTACTCAATAATTGTTACAAAGAATTATCGCTCAATATTTTATTTTATTGATTCAATAATTGCTGCGTTAATATTTTATATTATTGTTGTTTCAATAATTGTCATTGCACAGTATTTCCATTATCAGATCAATAATTTATATTATTTGGATAATATTATTAGATAGCATTATTGGCAATATATAGAAAGTTCTGTCAAGGAGAGGTTTGGTCACCTAATTGCGCGCCAGTAAGGAGAAATCCTTATTGGAAAACCCCATCTTTCCTGAAAACGGTCTGGTTGTCATAATTGTGATTCTGTAATATTATTTGTAAATAATTAATTATTGATTTATATGATAAGGAAATATTTATTTGATGCGGATATAAATGATGGATTTATTTATTTATGTGGCTATAACTGAAGGAATTAATGTTGAGGTGTTTTATCAGTATTTTTGTCGGAAAGGATGTATTAAAAATCAAACCAGTGTTCTTATGATATATTGCGTGAGTTATAATTTTTAATCTGACCGTTGGATCGTTGTGATTTTTGGATATGTTATACATATATAAGTTGAGTATATGTCCACAAATTTTGAACCGTTAAAAATGAACGTATGATTTGTTATGAATTTTAAAACGTGACTGATTCGAAAATTAGGTTTATAAATGATTTTGGTGGAAAATTCTAGAATGTGTGGGCCCCATCTATGGTTGGTGAAGAAATGTGCTGAAATTCTAATTCAAATGTGGTGGGTGGCAATAGTAGCAGGTAAATTCATCAGGTAGCAGGTCAAGTCTGCTTCGGCGTGCTATCATTTTCCTATAAATAGAGGGCTAAGTTAGAATTAAAAATCACACCAGAAACATAAGCTTTCTCTCTTTCTCTCTCTATATTATCAAGCATATTTTGTGAGTATTTAGATACTTTGAGAGTTGCAATTCAGTGCAAGGTTCCTTCGGCTTTATATTCCGGTCATAAATACTACTTTTTCGAGGTAAGGGATTGTAAGGGATTTTAAGGGTTATTATGTTTTTCAGTTTCGTACTTTTTCAGACCTTCAAAAATTCTGAAAAAATTTAAAATGATAATTTGATGAGTTTCCTAGATTGTGTCCAAAAATGGTGATTTTTGGATGTATAAATTAGGAGTTATGGATTTTATGAGAAAAGACTATTTTAAAAATAAACCCTTATAACTCCTTGTGGTTAACTCTATAATTGTTGAAATTTTTATTGGGAGTACATCTGTATAACATTAGTATATCCTGTAAATTTCGGAATTTTTGGACAAAAGTACAATTTATGATAAATGTCTAAATATTCGACAGTTTTGGCCATATGAAAAATAGTAAATGAATTTTAAAAATTCCTAGAAAAATATATGTTCAATATGGGACTATATTCTGCTAAATCCCAGAAAAGAAAATTTGTTTGTACTGATTTGATATTTTTCATGAAAATAGACTAGTTATGAGTAAATGAATTAAATATGTTATGTGAAGTAACAAAATTGGAAAATAGGATTTTATGGCTTGGAAATCCTATATAAGGTATATGCAGATTTTTGATGAAGGTTTTGGTTATTGGTGATGAAATCTTCTGAGTATGGCATTTTTGAATGATTAAATGTATTAATTAGTAAAGTGTAAACAATTAAAATAAATTATTTATAAGTTAAGAAATGATTAAGATATTGTGGTAATATTAATAATATTATATTATGAGATTATTAAGTGATTTATAACATTTGGATTAAGGTGTTATGAAATCATTGATTTATGAATCTTACTCTTGAAATTAAATGCAGTTGTTGATCATATTGTTTTTATATATTATCATATATAACATTTTTATAATCTTGGTGATGAAATTTCTCTTTGACTTAAGTGTAAAGATGGGTAGATTATTGGTATGATCGTGACTATGGGTTCTCTTTGGCCAGTAGTGCAAAGATGAATTGTTGACTGGTATGCTCATGACTATTGGATTTACAATTGAATATTTTTAGCTTAAGTGCAAAGGTGAATTGATCAACATGATTATAATTATGGTTTATATAAATTATGAAATGATTGTATATTTCTTTGAGATATGAATATCTTTGGCCCGTAGTGCAAAGATGAATTATTGATGAATATCTTTGGCCTGTAAGTGCAAAGATGTCCTGTTGTTGAATATCTTTGGCTTGTAGTGCAAAGATGAACTATTGATGAATATCTTTGGCCCGTAGTGCAAAGATGAATTTATTAGTATGATTATGAACAGGAACTGTTATTTGGTGTAACCATGATTTTTGATATTTCAGGTAAAGACAGGTGATCAAAATATCTTCGTCTTGGATGAGAAGAGAAAATTAGAACTACAATTATGATTATGAGTTATTCACATGACTGTGAACAGGATCTTTTGATTAATGTTACAGGGTTAAAGCATTGTTGGTGGACTTTTAACATGGAGAAGAAAATAGACTTTATAGTCACAGTTGGTATTAAAACTCATAGCATATTTGTGTTGTTGTATTTTGCACGAAAATTGTAGTAATAAAGTTATAGTTGTTTTCTGTACCATGTATTTGACGACTCAGAATAGGTTGGATGGATTAGACCTATTTTGGGGGCGTCACAGATGTGATATAAACGAATGTCCTTGGCCATAGTACAGGGGTGATTCGATGATGTTGATTATTTATTAAGCTGAGTCTCAGCGATAAAAGATTGATAATAAACTTTTAAATTCGTAGAAGATAGTAGATATCATGCTCTACTTGACTCTTCTAAAATATAGTTGTATGTCTTTGGCCCGTGGTGCAAAGATGAATTGTTAATGAATATCTTTGGTCAGTAGTGCAAAGATGAATTTATTAGGATGATTATGAGGCGTGGATTGTGATTTGGTATAACCCTTATTTTTTGATGTTTCGGTGAAGATAGGTGATGAAAATTATATTCGGCCACAGAAAAGCGAAAAGGAATTCGTAATCACAATTATGATTATGAGTTATTCATATGATTGTGGACAAGAATTGTTGATTGATGTTACTGAGGATAAAACATTATTGGTGGACTTTTAACATGGAGAAGATAATAGACCCGATGGTCTATTTGACTCTTTTAATGGATTGCTCGTTCCGCTGCAACTATGGTTGAAAAGTTTTATCATCTACCATATGTTCTAAATCTTTGATTTATTATTAACAAAAGCTATTGATAATTTAATTATCTTTAGTTATGATATTCTTTATTGGGCTAGTTGTGTCACCCCCTTTGCTTCACAATTCCTTTCGTAATAAGAGTGTAGTCTGGGTCAAGCTGAGGGATAACAGGGGAATAGAATCGGTGGTTCTATATTTGTTGAGGTTCTCCCTAAATAGTATGAAAATAATTTTATTGAGAACTTTAGATAAGTGTGTCGTATTGTATACATCATTTGATATTTAATTTTGGTGAACCGAATAGGGTGAGACGAACCTAACTTTGGAAGGGTGTTTTGTCACTATCATACAAGATGTCTAATGACATACAACCTCGTGTTATCATAAGACAGGGTTGTGCACATCCACTTGCTGAGTATATCTACGAGCACTACCTATATGATCTTGGAGTTTATTTGAAATATAATTTTCACTTGGAGACAGTGGAGATAGTTATATGTCAAGAGAAGACTCACCATTGGAAGGAACATGATAGTAATCTTCGCATTTTTCTTTGGGGTCTATTGGGTCGACCAAGGATAATTCTCTGGACATATGATGTCTATCATAACTTAGATTCATGGCCTCCTATATACGAAGGTTTCCTTGAGCACTTTCGAAAGATTTTAATTTCTAAAATAGTTTTTGACTGTACCTTTATGTAAGGTGCAATTGTGACATGAGTCAGAGTTGGTATATGTATTTATATTTAAACTCACAGTATACGTGTCGTCGTATTTTGCACGACAGTTGTATAAATGAAGTTGTAAATGATTTTTATAGTGTGATATCTGGCGACTCAAGATGGGCGATGTATACTTGTTTTGGGGGCGTCACAATGAGGATGCGATACATGGTGAAATTATAGTTACAAGAAGAGCACTTAGTACACAGGTTAAGGGGGAGAATAGTGAACAACGAGAAAATTTATTTCATACTCATTGTCTTGTGAATGGGAAAATCTGTTATGTAGTCATATAGATAGAGGCAGTTGTACAAATGTGGCAAACACTACGATGGTGGAGAATTTGGGGTTGACCACCACCAAACATCTACAACCGTATAATGCAGACATTAATGAAACCAAACAGATGTTAGTTCCATTTACTATTGGTCGGTATGTTGATGGGATATTGTGTGATGTGGTACCTATGCATGTGGGGCATATGTTATTGGGTAGACTATGACAGTTTGATAGGAGGGTTCAATATAATGGGTTTACCAATGTATATTCCTTTGTTCAGGACAAGAAGAAAATCACTTTGCGTCCTATGTCAGCACAACAAGTACATGAGGATCAAATTCATTTGCAGAAAGATCATGTACAAAGAAAATAGAGTGAAAAAAAAGAAAAATCATGAGGAAACAAATAAAATAAAAGATGAAAAAAACAAATATTGACAAAAAAGGGTGATGTGAGAATAGATTTGGTTTCTAAACAGCCTATGATTGTACTTCGGTATAAAGAGGCGCTTTTGAATACTAACGCTAATAATTCTTTTCCTAGTGTTGTTTCATCTCTTTTGCATGATTTCAAAGATGTATTTCTCAAGGAGCTTCTGTGACGCCCCCAAAATAGGTATACATCACCCATTCTGAGTCACAAAATACATGGTACAAAATACAAATACAAACTTAATTATACAACATGAGCAGAGAGTGTTTTACACGAATATTGTCTTATAGACAATATCCAAACTCAAATAGAGTCCTCATTACAATTATTACCACACTATTTCATAAAATAGTGAGGAATACTATAACACCATCTCGGACCATCACTCCATTCCCCGACTAGTCCTGGCTACATTCTCATTTCCTAAAGAGAACAATGAAAGCAAAAGGGTGAGTTCAACTAGCCCAGTAAGAAATATTATGACTAAGATAATCTTTTAACAGCTCGAGCCAACATCTTTGGCGCATGATACGTTCATTTTAGTTGAAGAAATATTTGAGGTTTTGGAAATGGGTTTTGTACTAGAGTCGATACAAAATTCGATTTCACGCTCTGGGGTAGGCTAGGAAGTTCTTCAGGGAATATATTAGGAAATTTATTAACAATAAAAATATCATTTAAATCTAACATATTTTTGTTTAAATCCGTGACATAGGCTAAGAAAGCTTGACATCCATTTTTAATAAACGAATAGCTTTATGGCTTGATATGACAGTGATTGACTTTAGTGGTTTGGTTGCTTGAATTCGCATAATAGGCTAGTTAGGAATATGAAACAACCTTACAAAAATAATCAATTTTAGCATGATGAGTAGTTAACTAATCAATCCCTAAAATCATATCAAATGCAATTATTTTCAAAGAGATGAGATCAACAGGTAATGTGCGGTTACCGATTTGAATCAAATAAGACTTATAAACAGTGGATGTAATAAAGGTTTCTCACAACGGAGTTTCAACAGATAAGTCAAAGTCTAATTTCTCCAGAGTTAAATTTAAACGTTGAGCGCAAGTAGGAGAAATAAAAGAATGGGTAGAACTGGTATCGAATAAGGTATAGACTTCTCAAGAGTTTATGATTAACTTACCCATGATATCTTCATTCAGGTTCCTTAACAAACGCTCTTACTTAAACTACCGGCTTTGACTTGTCTGGGACATCCTTTGGTGTCACCATCCCAGTTGGACTTGACTTCACTACACGACAAAATTGAGCTAAATGACCTTCTCTTTTGCAATTGAAATACGCTTTGGGTTGTTGCGTACAGTTTGGATGGATGTGTCCCTCCTGTCCGCATTTGAAACATATGACCAATGGTCGTTCTCCTTCCTTCGAAATGAGTGTCGGTGCTGCTGTCGATGTCTTTCCGTCATTATTGAACCTTCTATTCTTAAAGTTGTTTTCACTTAGTTCACCTTTCCTATTATCTTGGCCATGATTTCCACCAAAGTGGTTACCATTTCTGGCATGATAATTTCCTCCACGATGGTTATCGTTGTTCCGATGGTTGTTGCCACCGGTACGCTTATTATCGTGTTGTTGGTCATTGCCTTTTGGTTGAGCTGACTCATAATCGCGTTCTTATAACTAAGCCCTATTCACAACATCTGAATACAAACAAAGTTTATGAGAAATAAGGTATTGACGTATTTCGGGTTTCAAACCTCACAGAAATATTCGTGTCATTCGCTTCTCATTATCAACCAAATGAGATGCAAACCGGGATAACTCCGCAAACTTTGCCTCGTATTGCAATACGGTCATATTGTTTTGCTCTAGCTTGATGAATTCCACCTCCTTCATGTGACGAATACTTTCAGAAAACTACTTGTAGTTGATTAGTTCTTGGAACTTCTCCTAAGACATCTTTAGGGCGGCAGGTTGAGTACGTGTTACAGATTCCGACCAGTAATCTGCATCTTCACGCAACATTAAGGTGGCGAAGGGAACCTTTTGCTCCTCTGAGCATTCCAAGACATCAAATATCTTGGGGATCTGCTTTATCCACGTCTCTGCCTTAAGTGGTTCTGGCTTTCTCAAAAACTCCGTTGGTCCCAACTCTTTGAACTGCTTAGCGGTGACCAGCCGTGAGTTGCCAGTGTTTCCACCTGCATTTTGAACTTGAGTCTCTCTCGTTTGATTTTGTATAAATTCTAGGTAACTCTTAAACGTACCATCGTTCGTTATTTGGTCGGTGTTGTTCTTTACACAAGGATTATTGCCTTCCTGATACACATTATCCTGGTTATTGATCGTCGGTGACTCAACGGTCTCATGTGCTTCATTGCTTATCTCAACATTTTCAGATGCCATTCTCAAACATTATCACAAAACAAGGGTTAATTGACATGCCACATATTATCCATATACTCTAACCGACCAATTAAATAACAAATAACTTAGGTAGGTCATGCTAGCGAAGGATTAACCCGTCTCTCCCCTCCTAGTTCTAGTCTCACATCTCAGCCAAGGATCATATCCCTAAACTTTGATACCAAATGTGGCGCCCCCAAAATAGGTATACATCACCCATCTTGAGTTGCCAAGTACATGGTACAAAATACAAATACAAACTTAATTATACAACATGAGCTGAGAGTTTTTTACACGAATATTGTCTTCTAGACAATATCCTAACTCAAATGGAGTCATCATTACAATTATTATCACACTATTTTATAGAATAGTGAGGACTACTATAACACCATCTCGAATCATCACTCCGTTCCCCGACTAGTCCCGGCTACGTTCTCATTTCCTGAAGAGAACAATGAAAGCAAAAGGGTTAGCTCAACTAGCCCAGTAAGAAATATTATGACTAAGATAACGCAGAATAAATTATCTTTAGCCTTTAACAGTGTTAAACTGATAAAATACAATAAACATCAAGTTTAACTGCAGCGGAACAAGCAATCCATTAGAAGAGTCAAGTAGAGCATGATATCTACTATCTTCTATGATTTAAAAAGTTTATCATCAATTTTATCGCTGAGACTCAGCTTAATAAATAATCCACATCATTGAATTATCCATGCACTACGGGCCAAGGATATTCATTAGTATCACAACCACGAATTATCCATGCACTACGGGCCAATGATATTTGTGTTTTCACCAATGGTCATGATCATACCAAACAACAATTAATCTTTGCACCCTTAGCCGAAGAGAACCCATGGTTATGATCATACCAACATATGTCCATTAATGCACTACGGGCCAATGAGGACTTTTATCACATCATTTGTAACATTACGGTCATGATTATACCGAATAATCCCTAGTCATAATCATACCAATCAACAGTCCATCTATGCACGTAAGCTCATATGACTTTCATCACAATATAAACATGAGGATGATGACAATGATATAGGAATTCAATCAAATGAAAACAAGGATATATTTTAAAGATCTATAATTTAATTTATCCATAATTCAATAATATCCAAATTATCAACATGATACTGCTTTGTGGAGTAAAATTCAAGAATAATATTGTATCAAAAATGATTTGGACAGAAAATAAATTAATTTTTATCATAAATAGTACCCTGGATGAATAGTTCCCCGGGTGAATAGTAACTTGTGAATAGTACTTCGTGAATAGTACTATGTGAATAGTACTGTGTGAATAGTAGTACCCTATGAATAGTACTTTGTAACGCCCCAGAAAATTCGAATTTTTTTTTTTAGAATTAAATTTTTATTTGATTATGTGGATTAAATAAATTTAATTGATTATTTATAGGAGTAAGCTAATTGAAGGTCGTTCTATGACCTAGACATATCAGAACGTCGTAGTAATTTGGCTACGTGGTAGAATTAAAGTGTTTGAATTTCCAAGTCAAAAATAAAAGCTTTCCAAGAAGTTTTCTGAAAAACACTATTCACAAATTTTTGCTCGGGGATTATTTTTGAACTTCTGAGAAATACGTAATGATAGAATATCGAGGTGAGATAGAATATCCAATAATATTTCAGTTATGGCAAACACAGTTTTTCGCCTGCAGACTTAAAAACCTAACGATTAAGGAAAGTGAATTCCGAGAAGGAATTTAAATGCGATTAATGAATTAAAGTAATGATTGTATAATACGTAGGTATTATACGAAGTAATGAATACAAGTATGATACGAGGTGTTATACGAGTATGAATGAAGCATAGTATGTCGTATATGAATAAGTATACGAGTGGGAATATGAGATGAATACGCAAATTATACGTTATAAGGCTTTAAGTTAAATGAATTTAATTTATAAGATTGTGTAGAACATTATAAAGTCCAATGAGATATTGATAAGGCCCAAGTGTAGAAAGGTGTAAGCCCAAGTGGTTGATTAATGAGAAGCCCAAAGTAACTTAATGCAAGCCCAAAATGAATAAGCTAAGTTAATTAGACTTAAGCCCAATGTAATAATCCAAAGGATTAGGAGGATCCATGGGGTAACCCATGATCACATGTATAACCCAAAGTAGTGGCCAAGTAAAGTACTTGGTGGCTAAGTAAAAGTAATGAGCAAGTAAACTTAATGATTAAGCAATGGATAAGTCAAGTGGTGGCCAAGTAAAGTGCTTATGCTTGGTGGCTAAGCAAGAGATAAGTTATGTGATGACCAAGTAACTTAAAAGCTAAGTAAAGGATAAGTTTTGTGGTGAGGAAGCAAGAGATAAAAGCTGTGGAGGCCAAGTAAACTTGGTGAGCAAATAAGGAATAGTAAGGAGGTGGAGTTAAGGAGGTGGAATGGCTTATTGACCATTAAGCCCTCATTTAGGATTTCCTATAAATAACAAGCTTAGGATTTCATTTGTTGCTTGTTAAAATTTCATCCAACAACTTCTCTTACAAAGAAACTTATTGGTTAGAGAGAATAAGCACTAATAAGTCAAACTTCCATTGTGAGACTTTCAAGAAGCAAGAAGGAGATTAAAGCTTAACCAAAGAATTATCAAGGGTAAGAACTTAAACCATGAATCTCTTTCTCTTCATTTGATAAAGAAGTGGGTAGTGGTAGAACATGTATGCTAAGAAGAAGTAAGAATGATTAATCAAATGACTTAAGTATTAATAAGCCGTGAATAAGCACTTTGTTCATAAATAAAATATGAATCAAGGAAGAACTTGTAGGAACTTGTCTTCTGGTTATAATAATGAAGTTGTATGATAATAAGAAGCAAGGATGATTGTTAAAAGATTTAAGCTATGATAAGTCATGCAAAGTGAATTCATAAGTAGTTTATACTTTTATAAGTTATAAACTCACAAAGAACAAGTAATAGCTTATCATGAAAATAAGTTAATGAAGTATGTATGTTAAGATGTTAGTATGATGGATTGAATCCATTTAAAATGATGAACAAATCATAAGAATTGAAGTTATGCCAGAATTTACACGATTAAACGATAATCGTCGAATTCGTGAAAATCTCGGAATGGAAGTTGAATTTTGATATTGAGCTTGGAAACATTGGTTTTCAATGGAGACAAGTCATATTTGGCATTATGGAGTTACGAACTCAAAAATTACCGAATTCCTACTTAGAACAAAGAAACAAGCGTTGAACGTTCACTAACGTTTATCGTTTTCGTTAAAAATGAACTAATAGGTGAATTTTTAGCAAACGAAGTCAAATAGATAAAATTCTTGCATGAACGTGTAGAGTATGTAATTTGTGAACCGTAGGCTTTTGAAAGAGCCAATTCGGACTTATAACGAAGAAGTTATGCGTCCAGGAATTTCGCAAACTTGGAAAACTGTCAAAAAAATTTGAGGCACAGAGTCCGCGCCGTAGCGCAACTCCAGGCCCAAAGGCCCGCGCCGCAGCGCGAGGCCGAGATAGGGTACATTGCTAACTTGCACCGCAGCGCGACCATAACAAGGGAGACTTGCGCCGCAGCGCCGAGTCCAGAACCTTGACCACTGATGTTTCACGCCGCAGCTCGACTTAGAGAGAGCAAACTGACGCCGCAGCGCCAGTCCTAAACTAAAGATAGTCATGAAAGCTTATAGGTGTAAAATGAATGTAAAGTGATTAATTCAAGTTAATTTACTTTAAAAGAAATTGAAGAAACATCCTTACAAGATGTTAAAGACCTTAGGTATTATCACTGAAGGTCGACAAAAGATTAATTGGAGGTAAGAACAATGTAATGTGCTAAGACGACCGTAGAAATTTGTTGACCAAGTTTATTATAAATCCAATGGTTTGCAATACCAGTATGGGTCATGTAATTACCTAATGAACAGGATAAGACCTTTCCTAAATCACTGTTATAGTGATGACTTTAGGAATTTAATGTTGTTTAATGAGTAGTTAAACGACGAATGTAAAGTATAAGAAAGTGAAATGTATTCAATAATGATAATGACTATAACGTTAAGAGTTACAACTAAAAGTTTTTAAGTAATTGAACGTGAACGATATGCAGTAAGTGTACTTAACCAATGACGATCAAGTTTTGATTAATAACGTAGGAATGTTAGTAAGCTGTGAGGAAGGATGATTAACTCGAAATGAGTGGTATTAATAATAATTTCAGTTAAGTTATATAAGAGAAAGAAGTTAGTAAGAATGATGTAAGTTATAATGGTAAGCCGGAACCAATAATAACAAATCTAATACAAGATTAGATTGAGAAGAAGGGTAAGATTCATTTGGAACCATGTATGTTCATTCATGACCTAATGTGGTATGTTATGTGGTTATGTGTTGTAGAGACTGTAAAGACTCAAAGGAAAAGTTATTATCTTTATCAGCAGCAGTTTGAAGGCAAGTTTTTCTTAAACGCTTGTCTAACCTTCGTGTTAGCCAAGTTTTCTGTGATTCATGTTATGAGAAGTATGAAGTGTTTTACTAAAGGGTCAATGCCAGTTTTATCTCAGCTAGACTAATCTTGAAGAGTTGATTGATTTATTTACAAGACTTTCAATATAGAATTTTTAACGCTATCCTACGCCAATTGTTTGGTACGGATTTAAGGTAAGCCTGAATATGAATAAACAAATATATTTTCATCGATTATTCGATGGGCACGTGAGGTTGCCAAAACTTAAACGTACATACGTTTAACAGGATGTAGTGTTGATCAACATAGAGTACTATGGGCTGATCACCCAGAAGTGCTCGTAAGATATGTTGGACTTACGGACTTAGTATCGGGTTGTCCTTTTCAAAGAAATTCTGAAACTCTCATGGTCTTGAGCCAGAAATTGATGTTTTACTGAATATTGTTATTGTAAAACATTTTAAAGGAAAAGAAGTGATATTTTGAATTATCAATAGTACTTCGTAACTATTGTTCAGTTACTGAAGATATATGATTCATATGTTTCAAGCATGTCGTTTAAAAGAAATTGTTGTACTTGCTGAGCTTGTTATGCTCACTCTTGCTTGAACCATATGAATGCAGCTTAGACCGAACGGACCAAAGGATTAGACAAGGATAAAGAAGAGGCTAAGGCGAACCTATAGGTTACTTATGTAATAGTATAGGTTTGTAATGATAATATTTAATATTATGACAAGAACGAATGTAATGGTTATAAAGAACCTGGGAAATATTAGTATTGTTTTGGAATATTTATAAGACATATTCATTCTTTTGGAGGCATTTCAATTGAATGTTTGTGTGAACTGTAGCACCGTGGAGCACCATATGTCGAGTTGGAAGAGCCCCGGATTTGGGGGCGTCACAGGTTGGTATCAAAGCATTAGGTTATAAAACTTTAGGGGGGAAAGAACCTTAGGCTAATAACCTCGTTAAGGAAGAAAAGTCTGAAGGAAGTAAACTCAAGCTTTACTTCAGTTGAATGAGTTAATACGGTATTGAGGAAACTCAGTACCAAATGATTTAAAAGATGGAAAGTAACCCTAAATAAATTAAATGTGATTTGTGCTTATACTATTGTGTGTTATGTACTAATCAACATATATGTTATTATAGGATGTCGATCGATAGCTTGATGTATAGAGATATACACGCGATGAGCGAAGAAATTATGAACAGAGTAGAGCCTGTACCTATGCCGGTGGCGGAGGTACCATTAGTGATTCTAGAGGAGTCGAAGACAGTGGAGTACTTTTCTGAGAAGGACTACTCCGAGGGAGATATGGATATAGCGTCATATCTTAATATGATGGTATATGAGGAGGAGGAAATGGAGGTAACATCGGTTAATACGATGGTACCTACACTAGAGTCAATACCTCCAGATGCAATGAGAGCATTGTATCTGGCAGTACTTGATAGGAGTGTGCAACTGAATACAACTGTACAGAATCAGAGTAAAGAGATTAATTATCTCCATGAAGCTAAGGTGTCTATAGAAGCAGATTTTGAGTCAGAGCACGATAAGCTGGTGCTTATGACAGAGCAGACTAGGGTCTATAAGGGAGAGGTCGATAAGCTTTGCAAGAAAATAATTAAGAAGGATCGGAAGATAGCACGGATGTCTTACATCCATAAGAGTGGTCATATGGATTTCAAGCTGAAGGTTGCTTGTCATCCCATGGAGTTAGGACAGACTCGACATACTATTAGTCGGGATACTATAGCGAAGATTGCAAATGAGAAACACGAGGACGCTATTATGCATTATTAGAAAGCTAGAGTTATAAATATGTGTGTAGTGACTTAAAACCCTCTTTTGTATAAAAAAAGGGTAGTCTCTTTGTAAAATCCCAAACTGTTGAGAAGTTCAATTGTGGGATAGAAATGGAATAGCCTTTGGCTGTGGAAGCAAATTGTAAATAGTTTTGACTATGAACAAACATATGAATATAATGAAGTTTTAATTCAATATGCTTTGTATGGTATGAGTTGTTGTTTGACAAGTAAGAACGAAGTAAGTAAATAGATAATAATGAAATTCTATTTATTTAATCAGAAAATACTGTCAAGGAGAAGACAACGTAATCAGGAAGCGGAATCAAGTAATGATAATCAAGGGGGGGGAGGGGGTTAAATTAACCCTATACAAGAGTTCGTTAATTTATTAACGGCTGCATTTAACAAAACTGGGGGTAGAGTACCTGAGGAACCTAGGTTAGTCAGAATGACTACCTTTAAAGAATTTAAAAGCGTAGGTCCGCCTGAGTTTAAAGGAACAACGGACCCATTAGAAGCCCAGACATGGGTAAAGGAAATAGAGAAGGTGTTTGTAGGTGAAGCGCAAAAGACTTCTTTTGCGACCTATATGATGAAGAGCCAACTTTTGGTGGGAGGCTCACCAGGGTGGGGCTAGAACAGATTCACCAGGGTGGGAATAATTCAAGAAGGTTTTCTTCGAGAATTATTTCCCTTCAATTATGCAGGGGAGGAGGGAGATTAAGTTTTTAGAACTTAAGCAAGGGGACATGATGGTTCCCCAGTACGCAGCTAAATTCAATGAATTGATAAGGTTTTCTGCACACCAAGTGGACACTAAGGAGAGGAAGGCTCGTAGGATTGAGCAGGGCCTGAAACCCTGGATCTATAGTATGATTTCTGTAGTCCAGATTGTTTCCTATGGGACCATTCTGGGGAAAGTGATTCTAGCAGAGGGTGGTAGTGAAGCGTTAACTCAATACCATATAGAAAGAAAAGATAAGAGCAAGGGAGAAAGAGGAACCAAGGTAGAGAATGCTAGTGGTGGTGGCAGTATGTCAAAAAGAAAGAGTTTTTAACTCCGGGAATACTGGAGGGGGAACAAGGGGAATCCTAAGCGTAGTATCGAGGTATGTAAGGCATGTGGAAAGACTCATCTAGAAGTCTGTCTGAAAAGGAAATCGTTTTGTTATAACTATGGACAGGAGGGTCATATATTACCCAATTGTATTAATCCTAAGAAAAACCATAGTTGTTTTGTATGTGGGTCGTTGGACCACATGGCAAGAAATTGCCCAAAAAAAGGGTTGGAAGAAAGTAAAGGTGTTAGTAGTGGTAAGTTAGCCATGATACGATTGTATCAGTGAATTTAGTAGCAGGTATCATTTCGGTAATTACAATGAATGCTTATGTACTATTTGATTGGAGTGCTACTTTTCTTTTATAGCATGAGAGTTTGCTAAGTGATTAAGTTCATTCTCGGAAGGGATTATAAATACCTTTATACGATAAGATAGAGATTAGGGAAATAACTTTCGTTAATTATATTCGTGGAAATGGCTTCATGAATAAGGAATGTAAGTAAGTATCGGTAGATAAGTACCAATAAAGTTGAGAGAATTTGAAGTAATTCTCAGTATGAATGAGTTGATTAACCATAGAACTTTAATAAATTGTTAGAATAAAAGTATGAATCCTTGGTTTTCTAAGAAAATCCAAGGTAGTAATTTACGATAATAAAATACTGCGACGCTCTTGATGTCTAATGGTGACGCAAGTTAGGAGGATGTTAAGGAAGAGGTCGTTATGGTTGCGTATCGACTATCACAATAGGAGTAAGTTAGCGGTTAAGAATAAATACCCATTGCCCAGGATTGATGATCTATTTGATCAGTTGAAAGGCCAAAGTATTTTTTTAAGATAAATTTGTGTACGGGGTATTATAAGATAAAAGTAAGGAGGAAGGAGGATGTACCTAGGACGACATTCAGAACTCGTTATGGATATGACAAGTTTCTGGTTATGTCAATTGGGTGGACTAATGTACAAAAGTTAGACTTTCCGTAAGGGGCGCTGAGCAAGTCGGTGAAATTGATAGGTACCCTTGTGGGATGCTATGTTTGAAAGTACCATTAGCGTCACCGAGTGTTCAAGAAATATTTGGATGAGGGTGTTGTAATGATCATTGGTGATATTCTAGCCTAATTTAAGATGTCAGAAGATCACGCAGAACATTTGAAGATAGTGTGAGAAATACTACGGAGGGAGAAGTTGGATATGGAATTCACTAAGTGTGAATTTTAGCTTAAAAGATATACAGATATGTTATTGATAAGTATGTTGGAAATGAGAAGTGAGAAAATAATTTTCAGGAACTAAAAAGGAAAGTTAAGTGAGGTACCTGTATTATCCTTATCAGATGATACGAGAAATTTTGTAGTGTATCTCGATGTTTCGCATAGATGACGAGGTTGCATGCTCATGTAGCATGGCAAGGTCATTAGGTATGCATCACGCCATTAATGGATTATGAGAAGATCTATCCTACTTATGATCTATAATTGTCAGCTATAGTTTTCGAATTAAAAAAAATTGAAGATAGTAATTATACGGGGAGAAAAGTGAGATATACACAGACTCTAAGAGTCTGAAATATATCTTCACACAGAAGGAGTGGAATATGCGGTAAAGAAGGATTGTGATATTTTATATCATACATGGAAGGAAAGTGTAGGAGCCAACGTGTTAAGTAGAAAGGATAGGGAAAAGCTATCAATATTAGCGACACAAAATAAGTTAATAACGAAAATGGCAGGAATGAAGTTAGAAGTTAAATTACGGAATGAAGTGATAGAAATGTTATCCACAACATAGACTCAATCAAAAATAATGGAACGCGTTAATTAAGTACAACTAGGTAATGAGGAATGTACGCGAATGAAGAAGAGGATGTAGGATAAAGAGAAGATCATGTATAATCATGTTTTGAAGGAGGAATTTGAGTTTCATATAATTTGGTATTAAAAGAAGGACTAATAAAAGGAAGATAGCGTAATGTGTGAGTAAAGGTTTAGCTTCCAACTTAGAGTATTGATAGGAAGTGACAAGTCATGTGAATTAAGATAATACCTTCGGTGAAGGTGAAATGAAATAACCTCAATGTTGTAGAAGCATTGTGGGAACTCAAGATTAAAATAAAGGAAAAATTTTCCTCAATGGTGGATGTAGTGTTAGCGTGATTCTGGGGACAGAATCCTTATAAGGGGGGAAGAATGTAACGCCCCAGAAAATTCAATTTTTTTTTATAATTAAATTTTTATTTGATTATGTGGATTAAATAAATTTAATTGATTATTTATGGGAGTAAGCTAATTGAAGGTCGTTCTATGACCTAAACATATCGGAACGTCGTAGTATTTTGGCTACGTGATAGAATTAAAGTGTTTGAATTTCCAGGACGAAAATAAAAACTTTCCGAGAAATTTTCTAAAAAACACTATTCACACATTTCTGCTCGGGAATTTTTTTTGAACTTCCGAGAAATACGTAATGATAGAATATCGAGGTGAGATAGAATATCCAATAAAATTTTAGTTATGGCAAACACAGTTTTTCGCCTACAGACTTAAAAACCTAACGATTAGGGAAAGTGAATTCCGAGAAGGAATTTAAATGCGATTAATGAATTAAAGTAATGATTGTATAATACATAGCTTTTGTACGAAGTAATGAATACGAGGTGTTATAGGAGTATGAATGAAGCATAGTATGTCGTATATGAATAAGTATACGAGTGGGAATACGAGATGAATACGCAAATTATACATTATAAGGCTTTAAGTTAAATGAATTTAATTTATAAGATTGTGTAGAACATTGTAAAGTCCAATGAGATATTGATAAGGCCTAAGTGTAGAAAGGTGTAAGCCCAAGTGGTTGATTAATGAGAAGCCCAAAGTAACTTAATGCAAGCCCAAAATGAATAAGCTAAGTTAATTAGACTTAAGCCCAATGTAATAAACCAAAGGATTATGAGGATCCATGGGGCAACACATGATCACATGTATAACCCAAAGTAGTGGCCAAGTAAAGTACTTGGTGGCTAAGTAAAAGTAATGAGCAAGTAAACTTAATGATTAAACAATGGATAAGTCAAGTGGTGGCCAAGTAAAGTGCTTATGCTTGGTGGCTAAGCAAGAGATAAGTTATGTGATGACCAAGTAACTTAAAAGCTAAGTAAAGGATAAGTTTTGTGGTGAGCAAGCAAGAGATAAAAGTTGTGGAGGCCAAGTAAACTTGGTAAGCAAATAAGGAATAGTAAGGAGGTGGAATGGCTTATTGACCATTAAGCCCTCATTTAGGATTTCCTATAAATAGCAAGCTTAGGATTTCATTTGTTGCTTGTTAAAATTTCATCCAACAACTTCTCTTACAAAGCAAATTATTGGTTAGAGAGAATAAACACTAATAAGTCAAACTTCCATTGTGAGATTTTCAAGAAGCAAGAAGGAGATTACATTGTGTGAACTGTAGCACCGTGGAGCACCATATGTCAGGTTGGAAGAGACCCGGATTTGGGGGCGTCACATACTTTATGAATAGTATCCCGTGAACAGTACTCTGACATGAAAAGCTTAAAATTTAACAAGAATGTTCAAAAAAATATCCTTGTGAAACGATACTAGATGAAGCGCAAATTTCATAGATATTCTACCAATTTCACGGAATATAGAAGCAATACTTTAACTGAATGAGTGTAGAATTAGAAATGCGAAACGAAATAATTTTACTCACATACTATAGAGTATGGAAGAAAATATTATTTCTTACGAATACTAAAAAAATAATATTCCTTACCTTAGAAGAAGACTGGATACTGGAATAGTAAAGTAGCAGAATACTCTTCTTCTTTCTCACTATAGCTTCTCTCTCTATAATTGCTCTTGTGAGTCTTAGTAAATTGGTGAGAATAAAAGAAAAATGAGCTTCTATTTATAAGAAAATATAGTTTCGATAATTGTACGTTTTGGGGATCAAAATATTACAGTATAATACCTTCATCTTTTCCATCATTTTTAATTTAGTCCTACAAGTATTATCAAACTTGCACCACCTCCCCTAATAGTACATGCATGTGAATCAATAGCTCCATTCATGTGAACAAATAGTTATATGCATGTGAACTAATAGCAATTAATTGCTCATTTATCCGATTAATTGCCCGTTTGGTCAATAAAACTAGCTAATCACAGAAATATCTCCTCTAAGGGTAATTGGGTTACGTAAGAATTAAAGAAAACTGAATGAACAAACATCTTTAATCAACACGAACTTATTTATCATTAATATTATAACTCACAATATTTAACAACCAGATCATTCCCAGGAAAGATGGGGCTTTCCGATAAGAATTTCTCCCTATTGGCGCGCAATTAGGTTACAAAACCCCTTTCCTCGACATAACTTTCTAGACATCGTCAATAATGCAAATAATAATATGAATAACTTTTGTCATCTCAATTATTGATGTAATAATATAAAATATTATGCAGATGATACTGTGACAATAATTGAATCAATAATATAAGAGATAGTATGTAGCAATTATTGTAGAAACAATTGAGTATAACTGAGTGACTTCTCACGTAAGCATCAAAAATCAATACCGTGTGCTACTATGCAACCACGCGTATTACTGTACTTTTACTGCCGGGTATTTCAACAGTTTAACGGTAAAACTTTCGTTGTTATTTTTATAAAAAGATATTTATGTCGTTTTCTAACTCTGACAATACTTCTATTGTGGGGTCCACCAATGATTGCGCCGTTGTATGAATATTCTTTGTTAAAACGAATATTCCCTGACCAATCGAATATTTTATAACCACTTGCTTACTTTGTAAAATTTATAAATATTACCCACAACTATAACATTATATCAAATCCACAACATAATATTCAAAAATATTTTTTGAGAAAAATTAATCTTTATTCATAAAAGTTGGGGTCTTATAGCTTCCTCAAGGACTACAACCTATTCGGGGAATTGAAAATCAAATTAATTTTGTTCCCTGTGCGACCATTCCAAACCGTCCAGCTTATCGAAGTAATCCCGAGGAGACGAAGGAGTTATAAAGATAAGTTGATGAGCTGATAGGAAAAGGGTTCGTGAGAGAAAATATGAGTCTGTGTGCAGTTTCGGTGATACTAGTGCCCAAAAAGGATGAAAAATGGTGGATGTGCATCGATTGTCGAGTAGTAAATAATAACACGATAAAATATTAACACTTCATTCCTCGTTTAGATGACATGTTGAATGAATTGCATGGATCTTGCATATTTTCTAAAATTGACTTGAAAAGTGGTTATCATCAAATAAGAATGTAAGAGGGTAATGAATGGAAAACTACAGTTAAAACAAAATATGGTTTGTATGAGTGGTTAGTGTTACATTTTGGTTTAGCTAATGCACCTAGTACTTTCATGCGGTTAATGAATCATGTGTTGCATCCATTCAGTAGCTAATTTGTTGTTGTTTACTTTGATGATATTCTCATTTATAGCAAAAACTTGGGTGAGCATGCATTACATTTAAAATCTGTTTTAAATGTACTTAGGAAGGAAAAGTTATTTGCTAACATGGAAAATTGCACCTTTTTCGGATATAATTGTTTTTTCTTGGTTTTGTTCTGAGTTCATGGGGATTCCAAGTTGATGAGGAGAAAATTCGTGCAATCCGGGATTGGCCGAGTCCAAAAAATGTGAGTTAAGTACGAAGCTTTCATGGACTCACAAGTTTTTACATATGTTTTGTTCAGAATTTCAGTGAGATTACAACACCGTTGACCGAGGTTATCAAGAAAAGTGTGGGCTTTAAGTGGGGTGATGAATAAGAAAAGACATTTAATTTGATTAAGTATAAATTGACAAATGCTCCTTTACTTATTTTGCCTAACTTTGATAAAACTTTTGAGATTGAGTGTGATGCTTCAGGTTTAGGGATTGAAGCTGTGTTGATGCAAGAAGGGAAATCAGTGGCATATTTCAGCAAAAAGTTAAGTGGGGCAGCTTTAAACTATCCTACTTATGACAAGGAGATGTACGCTTTGGTTAGAGATTTGGAGACATGGCAACATTACTTGTGGGCCAAGGAGTTTTTGATCCACACTGATCACGAGTCATTAAAATACTTGAAGGATCAACACAAGTTGAACAAGAGACATACGTAATGGATGGAGTTTATCAATACATTCCCATATGTTATTCGATATAAGCAAGGTAAAGAGAATGTCGTTGTTGATGCTTTATCTAGAAGGTATGTGTTGTTGAATACTCTTGATACGAAATTACTTGGTTTTGAATGAATCAAAGATTTATATGCTAATGACCTTGATTTCGGTGAAGGGTTTAAAACTTGTGAAAAGAATGTTGTAGGTAAATACTTCAAAATTGATGGGGTTTTTTTTCGTGAAATAAATTGTGTATACCTGCATGTTCTTTGTGTGAGTTTTTACTGAGAGAATCATATAGGGGTGGTTTAATGGGACATTTTGCTGTTGCTAAACTTTGGTTGTTTTAAAAGAACATTTTTATTGGCCTCATATGAAACGAGATATTGAAAAAATTTATGATAGATGTATTACATGTTGCTAGTCTAAATCTCATTTTCAACCCCATAGGTTGTATACACCATTGCCTATACCTAATGAAACTTGGATGGATTTTTCTATGGACTTTGTATTGGGTTTACCTAGGTCTAAGCATGGTAATGATTCTATATTTGTGATTGTGGATAGATTTTCAAATATTACACATTTTATTCCATGTCATAAAATTGATGATGCATCCCATATAGTTGATTAATTTTTTAGGGAAATTGTTTGATTGCATGGTA
Source organism: Panax ginseng (assembly GCA_020205605.1). Taxonomy (NCBI): domain Eukaryota; kingdom Viridiplantae; phylum Streptophyta; class Magnoliopsida; order Apiales; family Araliaceae; genus Panax; species Panax ginseng. The sequence continues at coordinate 81,415,028 of CM035139.1, read as the reverse complement.
TTCCTAGAACCATTATTTCTGATAGAGATGCTAAGTTTTTAAGCTATTTTTGGAAGACCTTGTGGTGTAAATTGGGAACTAAACTGTTATTTTCTACTACTTATCACCCACAAACCGATGGTCAAATTGAAGTAGTAAATAGAACTTTGTATGCGTTGTTAAGGGCTATTATTAAAAAGAATCTCAGTCATTGGGAAGAATGTTTACCACATGTTGAGTTTGCTTATAATCGTCCAGTTCACTCTGCTACTAAATTTTCACCATTTGAGATTATTTATGGTTTTAATCCTTTAACTCCATTGGATTTATCACCATTATCTGTTTCTGAATTTACTAACATGGATGGAAAGAAAGAGGCTGAGTTTTTGAAGCAGATACATGAGAAAGCGAGGCTCAACATTGAGAGGAGGACAGAGCAATATGCCAAATAAGCCAACAATGGTCGCGTCAAATTAGTTTTGACCTGGGAGATTGTGTGAGATCCTGAATTTTATGAAATAAAAGTATTCAATTTTTTCTATTTTAGTAAATAGTTAAATTGATAAAAGTTAAATTTAAGGGTAATATTTGAAATTTTTTCAAAGTAAGAAAGTTTTCATAAAATAATCGGTGATTAAAGTACAGTAATATACTTGGTGGCATAGTAGCACACTGTATTGATTATTGATGCTTACGTAAGAAAGTCACTCAGTTATACTCAATTATTGCTACAATAATTGCAGCATCATATCTCTCATATTATTCAATTATTATCACAGTATCATCTGTATAATATGTTATATTATTAAATCAATAATTGAGACGACAAAGTTATTCATAATATTATTTGCAATATTGACGATGTCTAGAAGTTCTATCGAGGAGAGGTTTGGTCATCTAATTGCGCGCCAATAGGGAGAAATCCTTATTGGAAAGCCCCCTCTTTCCTGAGAACGATCTAGTTGTTAATATTGTGAGATATAATATTAATGATGAATGTTATTAAAAATTGAATTTGAGTTCGGAGTTAAATTTGGAGACACGGACGTGATATTTGAGTCCAGAACGATGAAATTAGTAAAAATAGACTATAAACACAAATTTACCGGGGTTGACTTTTTGGTCAAAAATTCAATAGTTGACTTTTTCAGAAAAAGTCAAACTTCGAAATTTCAAAAATGAAATTGTTAATAAAAATATTTCCATTGTGTTGAGATTATTAGTGTTAGTGGAAATCGACATTTATTTCGATAATAATTTATGTCTGGAGGTTATATTGACCAATCGGGTAATTAACCGAATAAATGAGTAATTAATTGTTATTAATTCACATGCTTATAACTATGTGTTCACATGTGTGTACTATTGATTATTAGGGGAGTTGGTGCAAGTTTGATAATACTTGCATGACTAAGTTAAAAATGGAGGTATAGTTGAAGGTACTATACTATAATTAATTTTTCACATGTTTAGAACTATTGAGTCACATGATTTACTATTGATTCACATGATTTACTATTAGGGAGGTGGTGCAAGTTTGATAATACTTGCATGACTAAATTAAAATGAAGGAAAAGATGAAGGTATTATACTCAGAATATTTCGAGCCCCAAAATGTGCAATTATGAAAACTATATTTTCCTATAAATAAAGCTCATTCCTTCATTATTTTTCACCAATTCATTAAGTCTCACAAGAGCAATTATTATAGAGAAATTATATAGAGAGAAGCTATAGAGAGAAGAAGGCGAAGTCTGCTACTTCACTATTCCAAAGATCCAATCTTCTTCCGAGGTAAGGGATATTATTATTATAGTAAGGGGTATTATTCTTTCATATTCATGAAGAGAGTTATTTTCTTTCAATACTCATAAGGGTTGTTATACCATTCTTTATTATTATGTTGAATAACTGTTCATGCTAAGCACCGCATACATGGTGAAATTCTTCATACTCCATTCTTTATTATTCTATTGGAATAACTCCGCTCTATGCGGTCTATCGTCACTTTTTCGTGAATTTCGTTGTTATTCCATTCTTTATTATTATGTTGGAATATCCTCGTCTGCATGCGGATTACACATGACCGGTTCCATTCTTTATTATTCTCGTTGGAATATCTTGTCTATGCGATTACGCATTTACCGTTCCATTCTTTATTATTACATTGGGAATAACTCGTTGCATGCGGTCTATCGCATGCATGGTGAATTCTTCTGTTATTCCATTCTTTATTATTCTGTTGGAATAACTTGTCTATGTGGATTATCGCATTTATGGTGAATGACCCTTCGTATTCATTCTTTATTAAATTGTGGAAATGATTTGTCTACGTGGATTACCGCATGGCAGGTGAAAATCCATTTGCAGTTTCGTATATTCTATTATACTCGTATAAGATATCATTTCTTTTGTACTCGTCATGGAATATCATTTTCTTTGGTATTTTTTTTACGAGATACTATTTATGGGTTACTATTCACCTAATTACTATTCACTCTAGTATTATTCACTCGGGTATTCAGGGCACTTTTCGTGTCAGAGTACTATTCACGAGTTACTATTCACGGGTTACTATTCACCCAAATTACTATTCACCCAAATATTATTCACTCGGGTATTTGGGGTACTTTTCATGTCGGGGTACTATTCACGAGGTACTATTCCCGAAGTACTATTCATAGGGTATTATTGCGGGGTACTATTTACCCAAAAAATATATTTCTTTTCTGTCCAAATTATTTTTGGTACATGAATATTATTCTTGAATTTTACTCCACAAAGCAGTATCATGTTGACAATTTGGATATTTTTAAACTCTGGATAAATTTAAAGTCTTTAATATTTATCTTTGATTTTGTTTGATTAATGCTTATATCATTGTCATCATCATCATGCTTATATTATGATGAGAGTCATCTTTGGCTTACGTGCAAAGATGGACGGTTGATTATTGGTTTTATAGTTGTATATCTTTGGCTTACGTGCAAAGATGGACTGTTGATTATTGGTTTTACAGTTGTATATCTTTGGCTTACGTGCAAAGATAAACTATTGACTAATGAGTATCTTTGGCTTATGTGCATAGATGAACTATTTATTGGTATGATTATGACCAGGGATCATTCGGTATAATCATGACCCGTAATGTTATAGATGATGTGGTAAAAGTCCTCATTGGCCCGTAGTGCATTGATGGACAGTTATTGGTATGATTATAACCAAGGATTATTTGGTATAATCATGACCATTGAAGATTACATGAATATCCTTGGTCGTAGTGCAGGGATGATTCGATGATGTGGATTATTTATTAAGCTGAGTCTCAGTGATAAAATATTGATTATACACTTTTAATTCGTAAAAGATAGTAGATATCATGCTCTACTTGACTCTTCTAAAGTACAGTTGTATGTCTTTAGCCTGTAGTGCAAAGATGAATTGTTAATGAATATCTTTGTCCGTAGTGCAAAGATGAATTTATTAGTATGATTATGAGCATGAATTTTGATTTGGTATAACCATGATTTTTGATATTTCAGGTGAAGATAGGTGATGAAAATTATCTTCGTCCTGGGTGCGAAGAGGAATTTAGAATCACAATTATGATTATGAGTTATTCATATGATTGTGGACAGGAATTGTTGATTGATGTTACATGGATAAAACATTATTGGTGGACTTTTAACATGGAGAAGATAATAGATATGATGGTCTATTTTACTCTTCTAATGGATTGCTCGTTCCGCTGCAACTATGGTTGAAAAGTTTTATCATCTACCATATGTTCTAAATCTTTGATTTATTACTGATGAAGGTTATTGATGATGTAAATTATCTTTAATCATGATATTCTTTACTGGGCTAGTTGTGCTCACCCTTTTTGCTTCATAATTCCTTTCAGGTAATAAGAGTGTAGCTGGGTCGAGCGGGGTAACAGAAATAGAATAGTGGTTATATAGTTGCTGAGGTTCTCCCTAAATAATATGGAAATAATTTTATTGAGAACTTTAGATAAGTGTGTCGATTGTATACGGTCATTTGATATTTAATTTTGGTGAACCGAATAGGGTGAGGTGAACCTAACTTTGGAAGGGTGTTTTGCCACTATCATACAAGATGTCTAATGACATACAACCTCGTGTTATCATAAGACAGGGAGTTGCTGAGTATATCTACGAGCACTACCTATATAATCTTGGAGTTGGTTTGAAATATGATTCTCAATTGGAGAAAATGGAGATAATTATAAGTCAAGAGAAGACTCACCATTAGAAAGAAGATGATAGCAATCTTGTTGTTTTTCTTTGGGGACTATTGAGTCAACCAAGTATAATTTTGTGGACATATAATATCTATCATAACCTAGACGCATGGCCTCCCATGTACGAAGGTTTCCTTGAGTATTTTCCAAAGATTTTAATTTCTAAAACAGTTATTGACTGTACTTTTATGTAAAGCACCATTGTAAGGTGTTGTGGTCGAGGCACCATGAGAGTTACATATATTTGTATTAAAACTCACAGCTTATCTATTGTCGTACTCTGTACGACAGTTCAACAGTTGTATAAATGAAGTTTATATTTGATTTTTATAGTGTGATATCTGGCGACTCAGAATGTGTCATGTGGACCTATTTTGGGGGCGTCACAGATTGGGTATGGCTATATATACAAAAAGAAATATTTCCATCTCAAAGATGTTCCAAATTACTTCCAAGAGGAGATGGTCCATTTCGAGTGTTGGAACGCATAAATGACAATGCTTATAAACTAGATTTTTTGGGTGAGTATAATTTTAGTGCAACCTTCAATGTTTATGATCTAAGTCCGTTTGATGTAGATGAAGATTTGAGGTAAAATCATTTTAAAGAGGAGAGGAATGATGAGTACATGAATAGCTTGGAATCAAATGGAGGTCTTGGTTAGGATCTGGTGCAAGTACCAGTTGGACCCATAACGAGGGGACAAGCTAAACGGTTCAAAGAAGGGCTAATGGGATTAGTACAAGCAATGTGGAAGGAGACTGGCATACATAATTGGTCTAAGGAGGATGAGATTATACCCAAGTTCCTTAACATGATGCAAGGTTGAGTATCAGATCAGACTTCAAGACTAAACTTTTAGCAAGCCCGCCTCGGTGGGGACCTCTCTACCAAAGGCCGCCCCAACGAGCTATGAAGCTATCCTAGCAGTAACCTCTCTGCTGAAGCCTGCCCCGATGGACTTTACAGGGTAAAATACCTGCCTCGACCCATAATTAGTTGGCACATTTTTTGAGGCAAAAGCGTTTTAATGGATTTTGAGCGTGGATTTATTTTCTAAACTCAATATTACTTATATTATTAGATGTCTATTATAATTAGGATGCTAGATTAGATTTTGATTCTAAAAACACTTCTTGATTCCTTTTAGGATTTTTAGGATTTCAATTATTGCTATTTAAGACTCATGGATGTAATTCACATAAAAAATATTCAATAATATTCAGATTTATTCTATTTGTGAGATTATTCTCTACTTTTGGTTCTATGAAGTATTTCTAAGTATTTTCTTAGTTATTTCTTTGAGAGTCAATTTGACTTATCATACAACAATTAATAGTTGTGTGTGGCATCTTCTACTACATCAATCGTCAATTGTACTGAGATTATCGCTTTAATATAAGCTATGGGTCAAGGTGTCATTTGTGTCCATTCAACGCATATTTTTGAATGCGAGTAATTGTACCAAGATTACCGTCTATATATAGATGAGGGGTTAAGGTGTTGCAAGTAATTCACTAAACAACTGTGTTAGAAACAATCTGGGCGACGACCACCTCACGCAAGCGTGTCATGGATTCCATCATCCACTCGCTTCCCCTATCACTTTCTTTGGAAAATCCTGACCCAAGTGCTTATTTGATCCATAGGTGAAACATACACCTTTCTTCAGACTTGAAAATTTTGGTGCGATATGACCTTCTAAGCCACAATTGTAACACGCCCTCTTCTTCTTCAAGAAAACACCTACATGATTCTTTCCATAGCTGCAACACGCCTCTACCTTCTTCTTCAGATTCCCTTGCCGATTCCTAGTAGTGATACTATTATTTCACTTCCTTTTCTATGCATTGTTACCATGACTACTTCTTGCCTTATGTTCTCCTTTACCTTTCTTTTTCTTCTGCTCCTGATTATATTTTTTTTCAGCGCATCACTTCCACCTTCTGCGATAATTTCTTTCTCCAGCACTACTGCGAACGAGTTAAGCTGAAACATCGATACCCTACTATAAACTAAGAGCTTCAATCCCTGTTCAAATTTTCTCGCCTTTCTCTCATCAGTGTTGACTTGATATGGTGTAAACCTCACCAATTCATTAAATTTTGCGGCATACTTCGTTATTGTCATCGTTCCCTGCTTGAGTTCTAAAAAATGAACTTCCATTTGATTCTGCGAGCTAGGCAGAAAGTATGTCTCAAAAAAAAATTCTTTAAACCTTCCCCAAAAAATCACTCATTGTCCACCTCTGCATTTGTTAGGTTGCCACCAGTAACTCGCTTCTTCCGTCAACATGAAAGTAGAGAAAGCAGTCTTTTGTTCTTCATTTACCCTAGCGACTTCAAGCACTTTCTCCATTTCCATAATCCATGTTTAAGCTTCAACTGGATTGACAGAACCTTTAAATTATGCAGGTTCTACAGCCTTAAAGTCTTTAAAATTTGGGGCATGATCTTGAGGTTGATTTGCAAACGCGACTACTAACAAATTCACCAACTGGTGCATTGGGTTAGCGTCAGCTTCCCCATTATTATTCGTAGATCCCTTGGGGGTTTGCTGATGTTGTTGTCTCCTTCTAGGTGGTAGCTTATTGTTTAAGATTTACGCTATTAGCTCATTATTCATTTACTAAAATCATTTAAGAACTATCTTAATCACTTGTATATAACACACAACATATTTAAGAAACATAGGTATTGTAAGACCCCAACTTTTATGAATAAAGATTTAATTTCTTGAAATATATTTTTGAATACTATGGTGTGGATTTGATATAATGTTATAGTTGTAGGTAATATTTATAAATTTTGCAAAGTAAGCAAGTTGTTATAAAATATTGGATTGGTCGGGGAATATTGGTTTTATCAGGGAATATTCATACAATGACAAAATCATTGGTGGACCCAACAACGGAATTACTGTCAGAGTTAGAAAATGACAAAAATATCTTTTTATAAAAATAACGACGAAAGTTTTACCATTAACTGTTGAAATACCCTATGATAAAAGTACAGTAATACGCGTGGTTGCATACTAGCACACGGTATTGATTATTGATGTTTACGTGAAAGTCACTCAGTTTTGTTCAATTATTATCACAGTAATTGCTGCATAGTATCTCACGTTATTAATTCAATTATTGTCACAATATTTTATGTTATTAAATCAATAATTAAGATGAAAAAGTTATTCATATTATTATTTGCATTATTGATGATGTCTTGAAAGTTCTGTCGAGGAAAGGGGTTTGGTCACCTAATTACACGCCAATAGGGAGAAATCCTTATCGAAAAGCCCCCTCTTTCTTGGAAATGATCTGGTTGTTAATATTGCGAGTTATACTAATGATGAATAAATGTTATTAAAAATGTGTTTTGTGAAGCCAACTGAGTTTAGATAAATAGAGGAGATTTTATGAAGTATTTGTTGAAAATTTTGTTTATTATATGGACCCCCACTTACCCATTTTTTAAAATAATCGGTAGACAGTTATTCAGTATATATATATATATATATATATTATAATAATAAGTTTTGTTTTTTATATAAAATAGAATATATTATATTTTATCATGCATAGTGTTTACATAGTAAATCATGTGATTTCTATAAAAACAAATCCCTGAACTTCGTCTGAATTCTTCGATGTGTCCGTTTCTAAATAGTATCCTTCCATTCTCAAATAAATAGGATGCTCAGTTTAGAAATGAAAATCACACCAGAATCAGATAATTTTTCTTCTATAATATTGAGCGTATTTCTTTAGAGTTTAAGGAAGATTTGAGTGTAGAAAATAGTATAAGTTTTCTTCAAGAATATCTCCGTTATACCAGTCGAAATTGCTCTCTTTTTGAGGTAAGGGGTATTATTTATTTCGCTTACGATATTATTTTTCGTATTCGTAAGGAATTTTATTTTTCGTTCAATATTCGTAAGGAATATTATTTTCATTCAATATTCATAAGTAATATTATATTCATTCAATATTCGTAAGGAATATTATTTTCGTTCAACAGTTGTAAGGGATATTATTTTTGTTCAATATTCGTAAGAAAAAATAGTTTCTTACGTACTCTGTAGTATGTAAATAATATTATTTCATTTTAGATTCCGAATTCGACACTCATTTTGTTAAAGTATTGCTTCTATACTCCTTGAAATTAGTAGAATATCCTTGAAATTTGCGCTTCATCTAGTATCGTTTCACAAGGATATTTTTCTGAATATTCTTGTTAAATTTTAAGCTTTTCATGTCTGAGTACTATTCATGGGTAATATTCATACGTACGACACTATTTATACGTACGATACTATTTATAAGTATGACACTATTTACGAAGTACTATTCACGGGGTACTATTCACTCAAGTACTATTCACCCAGGGTACTATTCATGATAAAATTTGATTTCTTTTCTGTCCAAATTATTTTTGATATGTGAATATTATTCTTGAATTTTACTCCACAAAGTAGTATCATGTTGACAATTTGGACATTTTTAAACTCTAGATAAATTTAAAGTCTTTAATATTTATCCTTGATTTCGTTTGATTGATGCTTATATCATTGTCATCATCCTCATGCTTATATTATGATGAAAGTCATCTTTGGCCCATAGTGCACAAATGAATTGTTGATTGGTATGATTATGATCAGGGATTATTCGGTATAATCATGACCTGTAATGTTACAAATGATATGGTAAAAGTCCTCATTTGCCCGTAGTGCATTGATGGACAGTTATTGGTATGATTATGACCATGGGTTCTCTTCGGCCAAGGGTGCAAAGATGAATTGTTGTTTGACATGATCATGACCATTGGTGATAACACGAATATCCTTGGCCCGTAGTGCATGGATAATTCGTGGAGGTGATACTAATTAATATCTTTGGCTCGTAGTGCATGGATAATTCAGTGATGTGGATTATTTATTGAGCTGAGTCTCAGCGATAAAATTGATGATAAACTTTTTAAATCATAGAAGATAGTGTAGATATCATGCTCTACTTGACTCTTCTAATGGATTGTTATTTCAGCTACAATTGTTGATCTAAAATTGTTATATATTGTATTCTATCAGTTTAACAATGTTGAAAGCTAACGATAATTAATTCTGCATTATCTTAGTCATAATATTTCTTACTGGGCTAGTTGATCTCACCCTTTTGCTTTCATTGTTCTCTTCAGGAAATGAGAATGTAGCCGAGACTAGTCGGGGAACGGAGAGATGATCCGAGATGATGTTATAGTAGTACTCACTATTCTCTAAAATAGTGTGATAATAATTCTAATGAGGACTCCATTTGAGTTTGGATATTGTCTAGAAGATAATATGCGTCACAATTGGTATCAAAGCTTAGGGATATGATCCCTGGCTGAGATTTGAGACTAAAACTAAGAGGGGAGAGACGGGTAATGTGACGCCCCTAAAAATAGGTATACATCACCCATCTTGAGTCGCCAAATACATGGTACAAATTTCAAATACAACTTAATTATACAACAGTCGTGTAAAATACGACAAAACATACATTGTGAGTTTTCACTCAATTGAGTCCTCATTACAATTACTATCACACTATTTAACAGATTAGTGAGGACTACTAATGCTATCATCTGGACTGTCAATCCATTTCCCGACTCGTCCCTGCTATATTCTCATTTCCTGAAGAGAACAATTAAGGAAAGGGTGAGCTCAACTAGCCCAGTAAGAAATATTATGACTAAGATAATGCAGAATAAATTATCATTAGTCTTCAATAATGTTAAACTGATAAAATACAATAGACATCAAGTTTAACTACAGCGGAACATGCAATCCATTAAAAGAATCAAGTAGAGAATAAAATCTGCTATCTTTTATGATTTAAAAGGTTTTTCATCAATTTTATCGCTAGGACTCAGCTTAATAAATAATCCACATCATCCCTGCACTACGGCCAAGGATATTATTTAGTATCACATCACGAGTTATCCATGCACTACAGGCCAAAGATAATTGTGTTTACATCAACGGTCCTGATCATGCCATAAAACAATTCATCTTTGCAGCCTTGGCCGAAGAGAATCCATAGCCATAATCATACCAAAAACTGTCCATCAATGCACTACGGGCAAATGAGGACTTTTTTCCACATCATTTGTAATATTACGGTCATGATTATACCGAATAATCCCTGGTCATAATCATACCAAGTCCATCTATGCACTACAGGCCACAGATGACTTTCAACAAAATATAAACACGAGGATGATGACAATGATATAAGAATTCAATAAAACAAGTTCAAGAATTAAATTATCCAGGAACTAATAACGTCCAAATTGTCAACATGATATTTCTTTGTAGAGTAAAATTCAAAAATGCTCAGAAGTATATTTCCATGAAAAGATACTGGATGAAGCGCAAATATCAAGGATATTCCACTAATTTCATGGAGTATAGAAGTCAAAACTTTAACCAACTGAGTTTAATAAAGAATGGAATAACAAAAGAAATCACCATGCATGCGGTACTTCACATAGACAGGTTATTCCAACAGAATAATAAATAACGGAACCAGGTCAGGCGTAATACGCACCGATAGGATATTCCAACAATATGATAAAGAATGGAATAACAACAGAAATCACCATGTATGCCGTACGTCGCATAGACAGGTTATTCCAACAGAATAATAAATAACGAAACCAGGTCAGGCAAAATTTGCACCTACAGGATGTTCCAACAGAATAATAAAGAATGGAATAACAACAGAAATCACCATGCATGCAGTACTTCGCATAGACAGGTTATTCCAACAGAATAATAAATAACGGAACCAGTTCCGACGTAAAACACACAGACAGGATATTCAAACAGAATAATAAAGACGAAACCAGGTCCGGCATAAAACGCAGAGACAGGATATTCCAATAGAATAATAGAGAATGAAATAACAACAGAATTTCACCATGTATGCGATACTTCGCATAGACAGGTTATTCCAGCAGAATAATAAATAATGGAATAAAAAAAGAATTTCACCAGTTATAGGGTAGACCGCGTATACAGGTTATTCCAACAGAATAATAAAGAATGGAATAACAGATGTTCTCTTCATGAATATGAAAAAAAAATACCCCTTACCTTATAAAGAAGATTACTCTGACGGTAGGGCGGGGATATACCGGAAGAAACTTGCACTACGCTCAAAGCTTTCTTAAACGCTAAAGAAAGACGCTCAAGATTATAGAAGAAGAATTCTCTCTACAGTTTCTCTCTCTAGAGTTTCAGTGAATTCGTAAGAATAATGAAGGAATGAGCTTCTATTTATAGAAGAATGGACTGAATAGTAACCAATCCATGAACGATCCAGATCGATTTACTTTTAATCGGACGGTCCAGATTTAAAGCAAAATTTTTTAAATTAAATATAATATATTCTATTTATAATTTAATAAAACGAATAACTTTATAAAAGTATTCTGTTTTATATAAAAAGATTTTACTATGCAAAACACTATGCAGGCACTATACAACACTATGCATAATAAAATATAATATATTCTATTTATAGAATAACTTTATAACAAAGATATATTTTATATAAAAGATTTTACTATGCAAAAACATTATGCTTAATAGAATATAATATATTCTATTTATAGAATAACTTTATAAAAGTATTCTGTTTTATATAAAAAGCTTTTATGTTTTATTACATTAATAATACTAATAAAACAAAACTTATATAATATATATATATATATATAATAATCAAAAATAATTGAATCAAATAACGTGAGATACTATGCAGAAACTATTGTAGCAATAATTGAACAAAACTGAGTGACTTCTCACGTAAGCATCAATAATCAATCACGTATTACTGTACTTTTACTACCGAGTAGTTCAACAGTATTAACGGTAAAACTTCTGCCATTATTTTCATAAAAATATTTTTGTCGTTTTCTCAATCCGACAATAATTCCGTTAATTCACCGGTCCACCAATGATTGTCTTAAGTATTTAATATATTCCCGACACAAAGAATATTCCCCCCACCAATCAAATATAATATAACAACTTGCATACTTTGCAAAATTTATAAATATTACCCACAACTATAACATTATATTAAATCCACACCATAATATTCAAAAAAAAAAATTCGAGAAATTTAAATCTTTATTCGTAAAATTTTGGATCTTATAATCTCCCCTCCTTATGAAATTTTACCCTCGAAATTTACGTGACGCATTATCATACCAATGCAGATGAGGACACTTCGTCCGATTCTAACTCTTGAGGCATAACCTTTGAGTGTTGAATACATTCCAGGATTTTAACAGGTACATATTCATACGTTAAATTATACGCTATCTCGTCCGGTTCTAAATCAATAATATGGTTCGGGTCGTCCACATATTTACGTAACATTGATATGTGAAAAATGTTATGAACACGCGACATACTTGGCGGTAAAACGAGTCTATAGGCCACAGTTCCTACTCGATCAAGGATTTCAAATGAGTCAATAAAATCGATGGTTGAGATTTCCTCTCTTCATCGATTCTTGCTTCTAGAATAACGCCCTCTTGAACCTTCTTTTTCACATTCATCAGCTCTGAGTATTTAGCTTGAACGGCTTTAACTTTATCAATTAAAGTCGATTCTACTCGTATATTCGTTATCTTCACGTAGGTTCGTATATTCATATTCATAAACGCATACGATCTTCTACTCAACGCGTCAGCTACCACGTTCGCTTTTCCCACGATGGTATTGAATGGTACGATCGTAATCTTCAACAGCTCGAGTCAACGTCTTTGGCGCATGTTACGTTCATTTTAGTTGAAGAAATATTTAAGGGTTTTAGAAATAAGGTTTTGTACTGGGGTCAGTACAAAATTCGATTTCATGCTCTGGGGTAGGCCAAGAAGTCTTCAGAAATACATCAAGAAATTTATTAACAATAGAAATATCATTCACAACTGTGACTTTCATCAAAGACTTGGATAACACATCACATTGATACCTACAAACTTGCCATCGTTATTCAAAACGTCCCCTACAGAAAGTCTGGCTTCGGTGCATTCCACACAAGGAAGTCAACAACGAAAGAACCGGGGCTCTTTACTTATGGCTTGATATGACAATGATTGACTTTAGTGGTTTGGTTGCTTGAATTCGCATAACAGGTTGGTTATGAATATGAAAGCTAACAACCTTATTAAAAGCATGATGAGTAGTTAACCAATCGATTCCTAAAATCACATCAAAGGCAAGTATTTTCAAAGAGATAAGATCAACAGGTAACGTGAAAGTGTTGATTTGAATCAAACAAGATTTATAAATAGTGGAGGTAACGAAGGTTTCTCCCAACTGAGTTTCAACAGATAAATCAAAGTTTAACTTCTCTAGAGTTAAATTCAAACATTGAACACAACTAAGTGGAATGAAAGAGTGAGTAGAACCCAGATTCAACACTCAGATAGACTTCGTAATAGTTTATGATTAACTTACCAAAGTGATAATTTTATTCGGTTCCTCGTCACAAAAAAAAACTCTCTCTTAAACTCCTAGGCTTTGGGCTTATCGGACATCCTTTGGCATCACCATCCCAGCTGGACTTGACTTCACCATACGCCAAAATTGAGATAGGTGACCTTCTCTTCCGTAATTAAAACACGCTTTAGATTGTTGCGTACATTTTGGACGGATGTGTCCCTCCTATCCGCATTTGAAACATACGACCGGTGGTCATTCTTCTTCCTTTGAAACGGGTGTTGGTGCTGCTGTCTTTCCATCATTATTGAACCTTCTCTTCTTAAAATTTCCACTTCTATTATCTTGGCCATGATTACCACCGAAGTGGTTACCATTCATGGCATGATAATTTCTCCCACGATGGTTATCATTGTTCCGATAACCATTGCCACCGGTACGATTATTATCGTGTTGTTGGTCGTTGCCTTTTGGTTATGCTGACTCATTATCGCGCTCCAATAACTGAGCCCTATTCACAACATCTGAATATAAATAAAGTTTGTGAGAAATGAGGTATTAACGTATATTGGGTTTCAAACCTCTTAGAAACATTCGCGTCATTCGCTCCTCATTATCGACCAAATGGGATGCAAACCGAGACAACTCAGCAAACTTAGCCTCGTACTGCAACATGATCATATTATTTTACTCCAGCTTGATGAACTCCACCTCCTTCATATGACAAATACTTTCGGGAAAGTACTTGTCGTTGAACAGCTCTTGGAACTTCTCCCAAGACATCTTGAGTCGTCGATCTGGATCGTTTTACGATTCCCACCAAGAATCCTCTTCTTCACGCAACATAAAGGTGGCAAATGGAACCTTTTGCTCCTCTGAGCATCCCAAGACATCAAATATCTTGGTGATCTGCTTTAACCATGTCTCCGCCTTAAGTGGTTCTGGCTTTCCCAAAAACTCCGGTGGTCCCAGCTCCTTGAACTCCTTAGCGGTGACCGACCGTGGGTTGCCATTATATCCACCTATATTTTGAACATGAGTCTCTCTTACCTGTTGTTGCATGAATTGCATAAAGCCTCTGAACATTCCATCGTTCATCATTTTGTCAATGTTGTTGTTTACAGGAGGATTATCGCCTTCCTGATGCACATTATCCTGATTATTGATATGTGGAGACTCAACGGTCTCCTGTGCTCCATTGTTATTCTCAACATTCTCGGATATCATTTTCAAATACTGCCACAAAACAAGGGTAAATTAATATATCACATATTATCCCTACACTCTGACTAACCAATTAAATACCAAATAAACTTAGGTAGGTCATACTAGCGAAGGAATTCCCCGTCTCTCCCCTCCTAGTTCTTGTCTCACATCTCAGCCAGGGATCATATCCCTAAGCTTTGATACCAACTGTGATGCCCCCAAAAATAGGTATACATCACCCATCTTGAGTCGCCAAATACATGGTACAAAATTCAAATACAACTTAATTATACAACAGTCGTGTAAAATACGACAAAACATACGCTGTGAGTTTTAATACAAATATTGCCTTCTAGACAATATCCACACTCAATTGAGTCCTCATTATAATTACTGTCATACTATTTAACAGAATAGTGAGGACTACTAATGCTATCATCTAGATCACAATCCGCTTTCCGACTCGTCCCAACCTATATTCTCATTTCACAAGAGAACAGTGAAGGAAAGGGTAAGCTCAACTAGCCCAGTAAGAAATATTATGACTAAGATAATGCAGAATAAATTATCATTAGTCTTGAACAATGTTAAACTGATAAAATACAATAGACATCAAGTTTAACTACAGCGGAACATGCAATCTATTAAAAGAGTCAAGTAGAGAATAAAATCTACTATCTTTTATGATTTAAAAGGTTTTTCATCACTTTTATCGCTAGGACTTAGCTTAATAAATAATCAACATCATCCCTGCACTACGGCCAAGGATATTATTTAGTATCACGACCACGAATTATCCATGCACTACAGGCCAAAGATAATTGTGTTTTCATCAATGGTCCTGATCATGCCATAAAATAATTCATCTTTGCACCCTTGGCCGAAGAGAATCCATAGCCATAATCATACCAAAAACTGTCCATCAATGCACTACGGGCTAATGAGGACTTTTTCCCACATCATTTGTAATATTACGGTCATGATAATACCGAATAATCCCTGGTCATAATCATACCAAGTCCATCTATGCACTACAGGCCACATATGACTTTCAACAAAATATAAACATGAGGATTATGACAATGATATAAGAATTCAGTAAAACAAGTTCAAGAATTAAATTATCCAAGAACTAATAACGCCCAAATTGTCAACATGATACTTATTTGTAGAGTAAAATTCAAGAATGCTCAGAAGTATATTTCCATGAAAAGATACTAGATGAAGCGCAAATATCAAGGATATTCCACTAATTTCATGGAGTATAGAAGTCAAAACTTTAACCAACTGAGTATAATAAAGAATGGAATAATAAAAGAAATCACCATGCATGCGGTACTTCGCATAGACAGGTTATTCCAATAGAATAATAATTAATCGGAACTCAGGTCAAAGCGTAATACTGCACTTAAGCGTGATATTCCAATGAGAATAATAAAGAATGGAATAACAATGAAATCACCATGCATGTGGTACGTCAGCGTAGACAGTTATTCCAATGTAATAATAAATAACGGAACGAGTCGGGCCAAATTCATACCGAAAGGATGTTCCAAATGAATAATAAAGAATGGAATAACAACAAAATCACCATGCATGCGGCACTTCTCGCATATAAAGTTATTCCAATGAATAATAATTAACGGAACCAGTCCCATAAAATGCATGCAGACAGATATTCCAACGGAATAATAAAGAGCGGAACCAGTCCCAAGCGTAAACGCATGCATGACAGATATTCCAATAGAATAATAAAGAATGGAATAACAATGAATTTCACCATGTATGCGGTATTGCGATGTACAAAGTTATTCCAAAGAGAAAATAAATAATGGAATAATGAAGAATTTCACCAAGTATAGGGTAGATCACAGTATCTGAGTTATTCCAATGAAATAATAAAGAATGGAATAACAAAAGTTCTCTTCATGAATATGAAAAAAATAATACCCTTACCTTATAAAGAAGAAGACTACTCTCGTAGGCGGGGATATCTTTGGAAGAAACTTACACTACGCTCAAAGCTTTCTTAAACGCTAAAGAAAGACCCTCAAGAATATAGAAGAAGAATTCTCTCTACAGTTTCTCTCTCTAGAGTTTCAGTGAATTTGTAAGAATAATGAAGGAATGAGCTTCTATTTATAGAAGAATGGACTGAATAATAACCAATCCATGAACGGTCCAGATCGATTTACTTTTTATCGGACGGTCCAAATTTAAAGCAAAATCTTTTAAATTAAATATAATATATTCTATTTATAATCTAATAAACCGAATAACTTTATAAAAGTATTCTGTTTTATATAAAAAGATTTTACTATGCAAAATACTATGCAGGCACTATGCATAATAAAATATAATATATTCTATTTATAGAATAACTTTATAAAAGTATTACATTTTTATATAAAAAGTTTTTACATTTTATTACATTAATAATACTAATAAAACAAAACTTATATATATATATATATATATATATATATATATATATATAACAAATCAACAATAATTGAATCAAATAACGTGAGATACTTATGCGTGAACTCATCGTAGCAATAATTGAACAAAATTGAGTAACTTCTCACATAAGCATCAATAATCAATACCGTGGTATTGCTACTATGAAACCACACGTATTCATCGTACTTTTACTACCGAGGTAGTTCAACAAAGATAACAGGTAAAACTTCATTGTTATTTTCATAAAAATATTTTTGTCGTTTTCTCGGTCAAACCAATAATTCCGTTATTAGGGTCCACCAATGATTGTGCCTAAATCATTTAATATTCCCTACACAAAAAGAATATTCCCTGACCAATCGAATATAATATAACAACTTACATACTTTACAAAATTTATAAATATTACCCACAACTATAACATTATATTAAATCCACACCATAATATTCAAAAAAAAATCGAGAAATTTAAATCTTTATTCGTAAAATTTGGGATTTTACTGGTAAATCCTTCGCTAGTATGACCTACCTAAGTTTATTTGTTATTTAATTGGTCGATCAGAATACAGGGATAATATGTGGCATGTCAATTAACCCTTATTTTGTGACAGTAAAATGACATATAAAAATGTTGAGATAAGCAATGGAGCACATGAGACCGTTGAGTCACCGCTGATCAATAACCAGGATAATGTGCATCAGAAAGGTAATAATCCTCCTGTAAACAACAACACCGACCAAATGACGAACGATGGTTTGTTTATGAACTTTCTAGAATTTATTCAAAACCAAACGAGAGAGACTCTTGTTCAAAATGCAGGTGAAAACACTGGCAACTTACGGCTGGTCACCGCTAAGCAGTTCAAGGAGCTGGGACCACCAGAATTTTTGGGAAAGACAGAACCACTTAAGGTATAGACATGGATTAAGCAGATTACCAAGATATTTGATGTCTTGGATTGCTCAGAAGAACAAAAGGTTCTCTTTGCCACCTTTATTGTGACGCTCCCAAAATAGGTATACATCACCTATCTTGGGTCGCCAAATACATGGTACTGAATACAAATACAAACTTAATTATACAACTTGAGCTGAGAGTTTTTACACGAATATTGTCTTCTAGACAATATCCAAACTCAAATGGAGTCCTCAGTACATTTATTATCACACTATTTTATAGAATAGTGAGGACTACTATAACACCATCTCGGACCATTACTCCGTTCCCCGACTAGTTCCGGCTATGTTCTCATTTCCTGAAGAGAACAATGAAAGTAAAAGGGTGAGGTCAACTAGCCCATTAAGAAATATTATGACTAAGATAATGCAGAATAAGTTATCATTAGCCTTCAACAATGTTAAACTGATAGAATATAATAGACAACAAGTTTAACTGCAGCGAAACAAACAATCCATTAGAAGATTCAAGTAGAGCATGATATCTACTATCTTCTATGATTTAAAAAGTTTATCAGTAACTTTATCACTGGGACTCAGCTTAATAAATAAATCACATCATCAAATCATACCTGCACTACGAACCAATGATATTCATTAGTATCATATCCACAAATATTCTTGCACTACAGGCCAAGAATATTCGTGTAATCATCAATGGTCATGATCATAACGAATTATCCCTGGTCATAATCATACCAATCAACAATCCATCTATGCACGTAAGCCAAAGATGACTTTCATCATAATATAAGCATGAGGATGATGACAATGATATAAGAATTCAATTAAAAGAAAACGAAGGATAAATTTTTAAAGATTTATAATTTAATTTATCCAGAATTCAATAATGTCCAAATTGTCAACATGATACTGCTTTGTGGAGTAAAATTCAAGAATAATATCCATGTATCAAAAATAATTTGGACAGAAAAGAAATAAATTTTACGGTGAATAGTACCCTATGAATAGTACTTTAGGAATAGTACCCCGGCATGAAAAGTGCCCCGAATACCCGAGTGAATAATATTTGAGTTAATAGTAACCGGGTGAATAATAACCCATGAATAGTACCCCGGCATAAAAAGTGCCCCAAATACCCGAGTAAATAATATTCTAGTGAATACTAACTGGGTGAATAGTAACCCGTGAATAGTACCCCAGGTAAAAATATAAATATTTAATAAGAAAGTTCAGATAAATATTCCAATGAAACGATACTGGATGGAGCGCAAAACTCAAGACTACTCCACTAATTTCAAGGATTATAAAAGCAATACTTACCATAGTAAGTTTAGATTTAAGAATATGAAAAGAAATAACATACGAAACTGCAAATGGATTTTCACCTGTCATACGATACGTAATCCGCATATATAGGTTATTCTGACATATTAAAAGATGAATGCAAAAAATAGTATTCCTTATGAATACAAAAGAAATAATACCCCTTACAAATACAACAAATAATATCCCTTACCTTAGTAGAAGACTGGATACTGCAATAGTGAAGTAGTAGAATACTCTTCTTCTTGCTCTCTATAGTTTCTCTCTCTATAATGTCTCTTGTGATTCTTCGTGAATTGATGAGAATGAAAGAAGAATTAAACTTCTATTTATAGGAGAATGGACTAAATATTAACTGATTCATGAACGGTCCAGATTAATTTACAATTAGAACGGACGGTTCATATTAATTACTATTAAAATCACAACCGAAAAACCACCACAGACGGTCCAGATTGATTTAGTTTTAAAACCACCACTGACGGTCCAGATTGATTTACTATTAAAACCACCATCAATGGTCCAGATTGATTAACTATTAAAACCACCATCAACAGTCCATAAAATTAGTAAATCTTCTCATAGAATACTAAGTCAAACTTACAACAAACGCCTCATAACAATCCCTATATTTATATCAAAAATTGAATAAATATTGATCTATTAACAATTACTCATCATTAATATTATATCTCATAATATTTAACAACCAGATCATTCCCAGGAAAGAGGGGGCTTTCCGATAAGGATTTCTCCCTATTGGCGCACAATTAGGTGACCAAACCTCTCCTCAACAGAACTTTCTAGACATCGTCAATATTACAAATAATAATATGAATAACGTTATCGTCTCAATTATTGATTTAATAATATAAAATATTAATATCTTTAGCACAATAATTGAATCAAATAACGTGAGATACTATCTGACAATTCTTCAGTAGCAATAATTGAGTATAATTGAGTGACTTCTCATGTAAGCATCAATAATCAATCCGTGTGCTACTACTATGCAACCACGCAGCGTATTCATCAGACTTTTACCACTAGATAGTTCAACAGGTTTAACGGTAAAACTTTCGCCGTTATTTTTATAAAAAGATATTTTTGTCATTTTCTAACTACGACAATACTTTCGTTGTGGGGTTCACCAATGATTGTGTCGTCATACGAAAATTCCCTGTTAAAATGAATATTCCTCGACCAATCGAATATTCCCCGACACAACGAATATTTTATATCAACTTGCATACTTTGCAAAAATTTCAAATATCACCCTTAACTTTAACCTTTATCAATTTAACCATTTACTAAATAACATAATAATTATAAGAAAATTGAATACTTTCATTTCATAAAATTTGGGATCTCACAATCTCCCATCCTTATGAAATTTCACCCTCGAAATTTACGTACCTACCTAGTATGTCAAAGAGATGAAGATACCTCGTCAGATTCTAACTCTTGAGGTATAACCTTTGAGCATAGAATATGATCCTTATTATCCAAGATTTTAACAGGTACCTCTTCATACGTTAAATCTTCCGCTATCTCGTCCGGTTTTAATTCAATAATGTGGTTCGGGTCGTCCACATATTTATGTAACATCGATACGTGAAAGACGTTATGAATACGCGGCATACTTGGCGGTAACGCAATTCTATAAGCCACAGTTCCTACTCGATCGAGGATTTTAAAAAGACCAATAAAATCGAGGGTTGAGATTTCCTCTCTTCGTTGATTCTTGCTTCTAGAATAATGCCCTCTTTAACCTTCTTCTTCACATCCATCAGCTCTGAGTCTGTAGCTTGATCGACTTTAACTTTATTGATTAAAGTCAGTTTTAATCGTATATTTTCCATCATCACGTGAGTTTTTGGAGTCTTTAACTTTATCTCCATCATTTGTAAGTCATACGAAATGGGTCTTTGTGTTAACAACGTCACACTCGTAACCGCATACGATCTTCTACCCAACTCGTCAGCTACCACGTTCGCTCCTCCACGATGATATTGAATAGTATGGTCGTAATCTTCAACAACTCGAGCTAACGTCTTCGACGCGAGTTACGTTAGTTTTGGATGAAGAAATATTTGAGGGTTTTGTATCGGGTTCAAGGTTGATACAAAATTCAATTTCACGCTCTGGGGGTAGGCTAGGAAGTTCTTCAGGGAATACGTCAGGAAATTTATTAACAATAGAAATATGATTCAAAACTGACGTATTTTTGTTTAAATTTGTGACATGAGCTAAGAAAGCTTGACATCCATTTTTCAATAAACGAATAGCTTTATGGCTTGATATGACAGTGATCAACTTTAGTGGTTTGGTTGCTTGAATTCACATAATAGATTGGTTATGAATATGAAAACTAACAACCTTACGAAAATAATCAATTTTAGCATGATGAGTAGTCAACCAATCAATTCCTAAAATCACATCGAATACAAGTATTTTCAAAGAGATAAGATCAACAAGTAACGTGCGGGTGCCGATTTGAATCAAATAAGATTTATAAATAGTGGATTTAATGAAGGTTTTTCCCAACGAAGTTTCATCAGATAAGTCAAAGTCTAATTTCTTCGGAGTCGAGTTTAAACTTTGAGCACAATTAACTAAAATAAAAGAGTGGGTAGAACTGGTATCGAATAAGGTATATACTTTGCAACAGTTTATGATTAGCTTACCCGTGATAATCTCGTTCGAGTTCCTCGATAAACGCTCTCACTTAAACTACCGGCTTTGACTTGTCTGGGGCATCCTTTGGCATCACTATCCCTGCTGGACTTGACTTCACTGCACGACAAAATCAGGCTAAGTAACCTTCTCTTCCGTAATTATAACATATTTTGGACTGATGTGTCCCTCCCCTCTGCATTTGTAGCATACGATCGGTGGTCGTTCTCCTACCTTGAAAATGGGTGCTAGTGCTGCTGTCTTTTCCTCATTGTTGAACCTTCTCTTCTTGAAATTTTCATTTTTATTATCTTGGCCATGATTACCACCGAAGTGATTACCATTTCTGGCATGTTGATTCCCTCCACGTTTGTTGTCATCGCTTCGATGATTGCTAACACTAGTATTATCGACTTGTCAGCTGCTCTCTCATGGTTGGGTTGACTCATTATCACGCTCTAATAACTTAGCCCTATTTACAACATCTGAATACAAATATAGTTTGTGAGAAATGAGGTATTGACATATTTCGAGTCTCAAACCTTGTAGAAATATTCGCGTCATTCTCTCCTCATTATCAACCAAATGGGATGCGAACCAGGATAACTCGACAAACTTAGCTTCGTACTACGACATCGTCATATTGTTTTGCTCCAACTTGATAAACTCCACCTCCTTCATTTGACGAATACTTTCGGGAAAGTACTTGTCGTTGAACAGTTCTTGGAACTTTTCTCAAGACATTTTGAGTGCGGCTGGCTGAGTACGTTTTACTGATTCCCACAAGTACTCTTCATTTCCTCTCAACATGAAGGTGGCAAAGGGAACCTTTTGCTCCTCAGAGCATCCCAAGACATCAAATATCTTGATGATTTGCTTTATCCACGTCTCCGCCTTAAGTGGTTTTGGCTCTCCCAAAAACTTCGGTGGTCCTAGCTCCATGAACTGCTTAGCAGTGACCATCCGAGAGTTGCCAGTGTTTCCACCTGCATTTTGAATAGGAGCCGCTCTCGCCTGATGTTGCATAAAGCCTCTGAACATCCCATCGTTCATCATTTGATTGGTGTTGTTGTTTACCTGAGGATTAATGTCTTCTTGTTGCACATTATCCTGGGTATTGATCGCTGGTGACTCAACGGTCTCATGTGCTTCATTGCTTATCTCGACATTTTCAGATGCCATTTTCAAACACTGCCACAAAACAAGGGTTAATTGAAATGCCACATATTATCCCTATACTCTGACCAACCAATTAAATACCAAATAAACTTAGGTAGGTTATACTAGAGAATGAATTCCCCGTCTCTCCCTTCTTAGTTCTTGTCTCACATCTCAGCCAGGGATCATATCCTTAAGCTTTGATACCAACTATGACGCCCCCAAAATAGGTATACATCACTCATCTTGGGTCTCCATATACATGGTACTGAATACAAATAAAAACTTAATTATACAACTTGAGCTGAGAGTTTTTACACGAATATTGTCTTCTAGACAATATCCAAACTCAAATGGAATCCTCATTACATTTATTGTCACACTATTTTATAGAATAGTGAGGAATACTATAACACCATCTCAGACCATCAATCCGTTCCCCGACTAGTTCCGACTACGTTCTCATTTCCTAAAGAGAACAATGAAAGTAAAAGGGTGAGCTAAACTATCCCAGTAAGAAATATTATGACTAAGATAATGCAGAATAAGTTATCATTAGCCTTCAACAATGGTAAACTGATAGAATATAATAGACAACGAGTTTAACTGCAGCGGAACAAGCAATCCATTAGAAGATTCAAGTAGAGCATGATATCTACTATCTTCTATGATTTAAAAAGTTTATCATCAATTTATCGCTGAGACTCAGCTTAATAAATAATCCACATCGAATTATCCATGCACTACGGGCCAAGGATATTCATTAGTATCACAACCACGAATTATCCATGCACTATGGGCCAAGGATATTCGTATTTTTACCAATGGTCATGATCATGCCAAACAATAATCCATCTTTGTACTTAGCCGAAGAGAACGCATGGTTATAATCATACCAATATATGTCCATCAATGCACTACGGGCCAAGGATATTCATTAGTATCACGTCCACAAATTATTCTTGCACTATGGGCCAAGAATATCCGTGTAATCATCAATGGTCATGATTATACCAAATTATCCCTGGTCATAATCATACCAATCAACAATTCATCTATGCACGTAAGCCAAAGATGACTTTCATCACAATATAAGCATGAGGATGACGACAATGATGTAAAAATTCAATTAAAAGAAAGTAAAGGATAAATTTTTAAAGATTTATAATTTAATATATCCAGAATTCAATAATGTCCAAATTGTCAACATAATACTGCTTTGTGGAGTAAAATTTAAGAATAATATCCATGTATAAAAATTAATTTGGACAGAAAAGAAATAAATTTTTTGGTGAATAGTACCCCATGAATAGTACTTCGAGAATAGTAGAACCCCGACATAAAAAGTGCCCTGAATACCTGAGTGAATAATATTTGAGTGAATAGTAACTAGGTGAATAGTAACCTATGAATAGTACCCCGACATAAATAGTGCCCCGAATACTCGAGTGAATAATATTCTAGTGAATAGTAACCGGGTGAATAGTACTCCGGGTGAAAATATTGATATTTAATAAGAAAGTTCAGATCAATATTCCAATGAAACGATATTGGATAAAGCACAAAACTCAAGACTATTCCACTAATTTCAAGGATTATAGAAACAATACTTACCATAGTAAGTTTAGATTTAAGAATATGAAAAGAAATAACATACGAAACTGCAAATGGATTTTCACCTGTTATACGGCACATAATCCGCGTAGACAGGTTATTCTGACATATTAAAGGATGAGTACGAAAAATAGTATTCCTTATGAATATGAAAGAAATAATATCCCTTACGAATACAACAAATAATATCCCTTACTTTAGTAGAAGACTGCATACTACAATAGTGAAGTAGTAGAATACTCTTCTTCTTGCTCTCTATAGTTTCTCTCTCTATAGTGTCTCTTGTGATTCTCCGTGAATTAGTGAGAATGAAAGAAGAATTAAGCTTTTATTTATAGGAGAATGGACTAAATAGTAATTGATTCATGAATGGTCCAGATTAATTTACTATTAGAACGGACAGTTCATATTGATTACTATTCAAACCACAATCGATGATCCAGATTGATTTACTTTTAAAACCACCACATACAGTTTAGATAATTTACTTTTAAAACCACCATCGACGGTCCAGATTGATTTAATTTTAAAACCACCACAGACGGTCCAGATTGATTTACTTTTAAAATCACCACCGATGGTCCAGATTGATTTACTATTAAAACCACCATCAATGGTCCAGATTGATTTACTATTAAAACCACCATCAATGGTCCAGATTGATTAACTATTAAAACCACCATTGATGGTCCATAAAATTAATAAATCTTCTCATGGAATACTAAGTTAAACTTACAACAAACACCTCATAACAATCCCTATATTTATATTAAAAATTGAATAGATATTTACCATAAATTATTTATCTTTAATAAACACATTTTTAATCTATTAACAATTATTCATCATTAATATTATAACTCATAATATTTAACAACCAGATCATTCCCAGGAAAGAGGGGGCTTTTCGATAAGGATTTCTCCCTATTGGCACACAATTAGGTAGCCAAACCTCTCCTCGATAGAACTTTCTAGACATCGTCAATATTGCAAATAATAATATGAATAACTTTGTCGTCTCAATTATTGATTTAATAATATAAAATATTAATATTGTGACAATAATTGAATCAAATAACATGATATATTATGCAGCAATTACTGTAGCAATAATTGAGTATAACTGAGTGACTTCACACATAAGCATCAATAATCAATACCGTATGCTACTATGCAACCACACGTATTACTGTACTTTTACCACCGGGTAGTTCAACATTTTAACGGTAAAACTTTCGCCGTTATTTTTATAAAAAGATATTTCTTTCGTTTTCTAACTACGATAATACTTTTATTATGGGGTCCACCAATGATTGTGCCGTCATACGAATATTCCTTGTTAAAATGAATATTCCCCGACCAATCGAATATTTCTCGACACAACGAATATTTTATATCAACTTGCACACTTTCCAAAAATTTTAAATATCACCCTTAACTTTAACCTTTATCAATTTAACCATTTACTAAATAACATAATAATTATAATAAAATTGAATACTTTTGTGAGACCCCAAATTTTATGAAATGAAAGTATTCAATTTTCTTATAATTATTCTATTTAGTAAATGGTTAAATTGATAAAAGGTTAAAGTTAAGGGTGATAAGTAAAAATTTTGCAAAGTAAAAAAGTTGCTATAAAATAATCGATGGTAAAATATATTGCATCAGTTGTATAGTAGCACTGCACGGTATTGATTATTGATGCTTATGTGAGAAGTCACTCGGTTATACTCAATTATTGCTCACATAATTCTTTGCATCATATATCTCATATTATTGATTTGATTATTGTCACAAGATCATCTCGTAATATGATATATATATTAAATTAATAATTGAGACGACAAAGTTATTCATATTATTAAATTGCAATATTTACAATGTCTAGAAGTTACATCGAGGAGAGGTTTGGTCACCTAATCATGCGGCGGCAATAAGGAGAAATCCTTATCTGAAAGCCCCTCTTTCCCGGGAACGACACTTCGTTGTTAAATATTGTGAGTTATAATATTAATGATGAATAAGTTTGTGTTGATTAAAGATAAAATTGATAGTTCCATTGTGTTGGAATTATTAGTGTTCGTGGAAATCGATATTTATTTCGATAATAATTGATGTCTGGAGGTTATATTATTCGATCGGGTATTCGGGACACTTTTTGTGTCAGAGTACTATTCACGAGTTACTATTTATGGGTTACTATTCCCCTGATTACTATTCACTCAGGTATTTGGGACACTTTTTATGTCGGAGTACTATTCACGAGTTACTATTCATGAGTTACTATTCACTAAAATTACTATTCACTCTAGTATTATTCACTCGGGTATTTGAAACACTTTTCGTGTCGGGGGTACTATTCATGGGGTACTATTCCTGAAGTACTATTTACGGGGTACTATTCACCCAAAAAATATATTTCTTTTCGGTCCAAATCATATTTAGGTACAATATTATTCCATGAGGAGATGTGCTAATTTTTCAGATCGTTGGTTTAAAGTTTTAATAGTCAATCAATATGGATCGCTGGTTTAAAGTTTTAATAGTGAATCAGTATGGATCGCTGGTTTAAAGTTTTAATAGTGAATCAGTATGGACCGTTGCTTTATGTTTTAATAGTAAATGAATATGGATCGTCCGTTTAAAAGTAAATCAATCTGGACCGTTCATGAATTAGTTACTATTCAATCCATTCTCCTATAAATAGAAGCTCATTCCTTTATTATTTCTTATGAATTCACTAAAACTCTAGACAGAGAAATTATAGAGAGAAATTATAGAGAGAAGCTGTAGAGAGAAAATCTATAGAGAGAAAGAAGAAGAGAAGTCTGCTACCTCACTATTCCAGTATCCAGTTTTCTTCTAAGGTAAGGGATATTATTTGTTGTACTCGTAAGGGGTATTATTTCTTTCTTATTCATGAAGAGAACTTCTGTTATTCCATTCTTTATTATTATGTTGGAATAACTTTTTACATCTGAGTACCACATACATGGTGAAATTCTTCTATTATTCCATTCTTTATTATTACATGGCTTAATATCCTGGCTCTGCAATAGCGTTTACGTATGACTGGTTCCATTATTTATTATTCTCGCTGTAATATCATGTATATGTGTTTACGCATGACCAGTTACATTATTTATTATTTTGTCTAATATCATATGCATGCGTTTACGCATGACGACCGTCAGGCGGTCTATCATATGTATGGTGAATTCGCTTGTTATTCCATTATTTATTATTTTGTTGGAATATCTGCTTGCAAGTCTGAATTACGCTTTGACACGGTTCCGCTTCTTTATTATTTTGTTGGAATATCCTCGGTGCAAGGATTACGCCGACTTCGGTTTCGATTCTTTATTATTACGCTGAGAATAACTTTCATGCAAGGCCTATCGCATATATATGGTGAATTCTTCAATTATAACATTCTTTATTATTCTGTTGGAATAACCTGTCTATGTGGATTACCACATGCATGGTGAATGATCCTTTGTATTCATTCCTTATTAAATTGTGGAAATGATCTGTTTATGTGGATTATGATGAAAGTCATAATATAAGCATTGGACCGTTGATTATGATGAAAGTCATAATAAAAGCATTGGATTGATGAAAATCACGGGTATATATGTAGTATTAGTAAGTGTTATCATGAGTTATGTTGGTTATTATGTGAAAACATGAAAGTTTCTTAGAAATCACAAAGGGTTGAAAATCGATTTTTGGTAAAATGGAACATGAAATTCAATTGACCATATCTCCTATTATATTTTAAATTTTTGAGTGTGGTCAAGTTTTAGAGTTAGATCTATGAGTTTTCTAATTAATCCTAGTGGAATCACTGAAAAAGGTGTTGTAGATTTTCATGTGGACTGATTTTAGCAAAGGAGTCAAAAACTGCAAAATACCAAAAAGTTACTGCCCAGAAATTTAAAAGGGTTATTTCAGCCACTTAATTTGTGAGAAAGGTTTCGGTCTTTTTGGGACACGAAAATATATGGTATAAAGTACCTACTGTCCAAAAATGAGCTCATTCTGACTTAAAATGAGCAAGTTATGACTATTTCAATATTTAGGTTTTTTTCGATTTAAAAATGCTATAACCGAGTTCTATAACTCCGATGACCATGAAATTTAAACCGAAGCTCACGTTAACATGTGTAAGATCTTGCCAAGATTTGGGAATTTCTGGAGTTAAACTTGAGGTAGCTAATTTCTTAAGGAATTAATTAGAAATTGATTTTTGAAAAATACTTAAGGGAGTTGAAAAATAATAAAAAAAATACTTGTTGTGTATGAAATATATGTATATATGTTTGGACAAAGGATAGAAAAATAATAAGTTGATTTGGTAATTTTTTATGAAAATGGTTTAGTTACTTAACATATGAGTTAAATATGTTATGTGAAGTTGAAAATTTGGTTTTGACAACATATCTTTGGCTTACGTGCATAGATGAACTGTTGATTATCGCTTTTATGATTTGTATATCTTTGGCTTACGTGCATAGATGGACTATTGATTATTGGTTTTACAGTTGTATATCTTTGGCTTACGTACAAAGATGAACTATTGATTATTGGTTTTACAGTTGTATATCTTTGGTTTACGTGCAAAGATGAACTATTGATTGATGAGTATCTTTGGCTTATGTGCATAGATGAACTGTTTATTGGTATGATTATGACCAGGGATCATTCGATATAATCATGACCCATAATGTTATATATGATGTAGTAAAAGTCCTCATTGGCCCGTAGTGCATTGATGGACTGTTATTAGTATGATTATAACCAGGGATTATTCGGTATAATCATGACCATTGATGATTACATGAATATCCTTTGCCGTAGTGCATGGATGATTCGATGATGTGGATCATTTATTAAGCTGAGTCTCGGCGATAAAAGTGATGAAAAACCTTTTTAATTCGTAAAAGATAGTAGATATCATGCTCTACTTGACTCTTCTAAAATACAATTGTATGTCTATGGCCTGTAGTGCAAAGATGATTTGTTAATGAATATCTTTGGCCGTAGTGCAAAGATGGATTTATTAGTATCATTCTGAGCAGAAATTGTGATTTGGTATAACTATGATTTTTGATGTTTCAGGTGAAGATAGGTGATAAAAATTATCTTCTTCCTGGGTGCGAAGAGGAATTAAGAATCACAATTATGATTATGAGTTATTCATATGATTGTGATGCGAAATATCTCGATTTATTCTTGTGAAGGCTATTGATAATTTAATTATCTTTAGTCACGATATTCTTCTTTATCAACTATTTGTGCTCACCCTTTTGCTTCACAATTCCTTTCGGTGTAACAAGAGTGTAGTTTGGGTTTGAAAGAGGGTAATGGGAATAGAAATCGGTGGTCTATAAATTTATTGAGGTTCCCCCTAAATAGTATGGAAATAAATTTATTGAGAACTTTAGATAAGTGTGTCATATTGTATATGTCATTTGATATTTAATTTTGGTGAACCGAATAGGGTGAGGTGAACCCAACTTTGGAAGGGTGTTTTGCCACTATCATACAAGATGTCTAATGACATACAACCTCATGTTATTATAAGATAGGGTTGTGCACATCCACTTGCTGAGTATATCTACGAGCACTACCTATACGATCTTGGAGTTTATTTGAAATATAATTTTCCCTTGGAGACAGTAGAGATAATTATATATCAAGAGAAGACTCACCATTAGAAAGAAGATGATAGTAATCTTCTCGTTTTTCTTTGGGGTCTATTGGGTCAACCAAGGATAATTCTGTGGACATATGATATCTATCATAACCTAGACGCATGGCCTCCCATGTACGAAGGTTTCCTTGAGCACTCCCCAAAGATTTTAATTTCTAAAACAGTTTTTGACTATACTTTTATGTAAAGTATCATTGTAAGGTTGTGGTCGAGGCACCATGAGAGTTACATACATTTGTATTAAAACTCACAGTTAACTGTGGTAGTATTCTATACGATAGTTCAATAGTTGTATAAATGAAGTTTGTATTTGATTTTTATAGTGTGATATCTGGCGACTCAGAATAGGTGATGTATACCTATTTTGGGGGCATCACAAATGGTATCAGAGCTTAGGGATATGGTCGATGGCAGAGATAAGAGTCTAAAACTAGGAGGGGAGAGACGAGTTATATACTTCGCTAGTGTGTGACTTACCTAAGCTAAAATTGTTTACTTGATAAGTTGACAAATTGTGATATGACAATTAACATTTGTTTTGAAGATATATTCTAGAATGATATCTGAAATACAGCAGATGAGCAATGGAAAAATCATGATATAGAGGATATAACCAAGAAGGTACAATCCGAAAAGAAAGCAAGGTATTCTCATCCCTTCGAACTACCAGGTACGTAAATTTTGAGGGCGAAATTTCATAAGGAGGGGAGATTGTGAGACCCCGAATTTTATGAAATAAAAGTATTCAATTTTCTTATAATTTTTCTATTTAGTAAATGGTTAAATTGATAAAAGGTGGGTGATATGTGAAAATTTTGCAAAATAAGCAAGTTGCTATAAAATAATCGATGGTAAAATACTCGTGGTTGCATAGTAGCATACTGTATTGATTATTGATGCTTATGTGAGAAGTCACTCAGTTATACTCAATTATTGCTACAGTAATTGCTGCATCATATCTCTTATATTATTGATTCGATTATTGTCCCAAATCATCTGCATAATATGATATATTATTAAATCAATAATTGAGACGACCAAGTTATTCATATTATTAAATTGCAATATTTACAATGTCTAGAAGTTCTGTCAAGGAGAGGTTTGGTCACCTAATTGCGCGCCAATAAGGAGAAATCGTTATCGAAAAGCCCCTCTTTCACGAGAACGACACGGTTTGTTAAATATTGTGAGTTATAATATTAATGATGAACAAGTTCATGTTGATTAAAGATGAAATTGATAGTTCCATTGTGTTGGAATTATTAGTGTTAGTGGAAATCGATATTTATTTCGATAATAATTGATGTCTGGAGGTTATATTATTCGATTGGGTATTCGGGGCACTTTTTGTGTCGAAGTACTATTCACGAGTTACTATTCACCGAATTACTATTCACTCTAGTATTATTCTCTCGGATATTTGGGAAACTTTTTGTGTCGAAGTACTATTTATGAGTTACTATTCATGAGTTACTATTCACCCAAATTACTATTCACTCTAGTATTATTCACTCGGGTATTTGGGATACTTTTTAATTCAGGTTCTATTCATGGGTACTATTCTTCACGAAGTACTATTCACCCAAAAATATATTTTTTCTATTCCAAATCATTTTTGGTTCAATATTATTCCATGAGGAGATGTGCTAATTTTTGAATAGTTGGTTGAAATTATAATAGTAAATCAATATGGATCATTTGGTTTAAAGTTTTAATAGTGAATCGGTATGGATCATTTGGTTTAAAGTTTTAATAGTGAATCGGTATGGACCGTTGCTTTAAGTTTTAATAGTAAATCAATATGGATCGTCCGTTTAAAAGTAAATCAATCTAGACCGTTCATGAATTAGTTACTATTCAATCCATTCTCCTATAAATAGAAGCTCATTCCTTTATTATTTCTTACGAATTCACTGAAACTCTAGAGAGAGAAATTATAGAGATAAGTTGTAGAGATAAAATCTATAGAGAGAAAGAAGAAGAGAAATCTGCTACCTCACTATTCCAGTATCTAGTTTTCTTCTAAGGTAAGGGATATTATTTGTTGTACTCGTAAGGGGTATTATTTATTTCTTATTCATGAAGAGAACTTGTCTGTGCGGTCTATCGCATGCATGGTGAATTCTGTTGTTATTCCATTATTTATTATTACATTGGAATATCCCAGCCGGTCAAGTGATTATTCCCCGACTTGGTTTCGTTCTTTATTATTCTATTGGAATATCCATCGCTTGATTCTTGATTACGCTGACTGGTTTTCGATTCTTTATTATTACTGTTGAGAATAACTTTTATGCTATGCCTATCGCATATATGGTGAATTCTTCAATTATAACATTCTTTATTATTACATTGGAATAACTTTGCTCTATGTGGATTACCACATGCATGGTGAATGATCCTTTGTATTCATTCCTTATTAAATTGTGGAAATGATCTGTTTATGTGGATTATGATGAAAGTCATAATATAAGCATTGGACCGTTGATTATGATGAAAGTCATAATAAAAGCATTGGATTGATGAAAATCACGGGTATATATGTAGTATTAGTAAGTGTTATCATGAGTTATGTTGGTTATTATGTGAAAACATGAAAGTTTCTTAGAAATCACAAAGGGTTGAAAATCAGATTTTGGTAAAAATGGAACATGAAATTCAATTGACCATATCTCCTATTATATTTTAAATTTTTGAGTGTGGTCAAGTTTTAGAGTTAGATCTATGAGTTTTCTAATTAATCCTAGTGGAATCACTGAAAAAGGTGTTGTAGATTTTCATGTGGACTGATTTTAGCAAAGGAGTCAAAAACTGCAAAATACCAAAAAGTTACTGCCCAGAAATTTAAAAGGGTTATTTCAGCCACTTAATTTGTGAGAAAAGGTTTGGTCTTTTTGGGACACGAAAAATATATGGTATAAAGTACCTCTTCGTCAAAAATGAGCTCATTCGACTTAAAATGAGCAAGTTATGACTATTTCAATATTTAGGTTTTTTCGACGAAAAATGCTATAACCGGAGTTCTATAACTCCGATGACCATGAAATTTAAATTGGAAGCTCACGTTAACATGTGTAAGATCTTGCCAAGATTTGGGAATTTCTGGAGTTAAACTTGAGGTAGCTAATTTCTTAAGGAATTAATTAGAAATTGATTTTTGAAAAATACTTAAGGGAGTTGAAAAATAATAAAAAAAATACTTGTTGTGTATGAAATATATGTATATATGTTTGGACAAAGGATAGAAAAATAATAAGTTGATTTGGTAATTTTTTATGAAAATGGTTTAGTTACGAACATATGAGTTAAATATGTTATGTGAAGTTGAAAATTTGGTTTTACAGTTGTATATCTTTGGCTTACGTGCATAGATGAACTGTTGATTATTAGCTTCTGATTGTATATCTTTGGCTTACGTGCATAGATGGACTATTGATTATTAGTTTCTGATTTGTATATCTTTGGCTTACGTACAAAGATGAACTATTGATTATTGGTTTTACAGTTGTATATCTTTGGTTTACGTGCAAAGATGAACTATTGATTGATGAGTATCTTTGGCTTATGTGCATAGATGAACTGTTTATTGGTATGATTATGACCAGGGATCATTCGGTATAATCATGACCCATAATGTTATATATGATGTAGTAAAAGTCCTCATTGGCCCGTAGTGCATTGATGGGCAGTTATTAGTATGATTATAACCAGGGATTATTCTGTATAATCATGACCATTGATGATTACATGAATATCCTTGGCCGTAGTGCAGGGATGATTCGATGATGTGGATTATTTATTAAGCTGAGTCTCAACGATAAAAGTGATGAAAAATCTTTTTAATTCGTAAAAGATAGTAGATATCATGCTCTACTTGACTCTTTTAAAATACAGTTGTATGTCTTTGGCCTGTACTGCAAAGATGAATTGTTAATGAATATCTTTGGCCGTAGTGCAAAGATGAATTTATTAGTATGATTCTGAGCAGAAATTGTGATTTGGTATAACCATGATTTTTGATATTTCAGGTGAAGATAGGTGATGAAAATTATCTTCGTATTGGGTGCGAAGAGGAATAAAGAATCACAATTATGATTATGAGTTATTCATATGATTGTGGACAGTAATTGTTGATTGATGTTACAAGTATAAAACATTATCGGTGGACTTTTAACATAGAGAAGATAATAGATCTGATGGTCTATTTGACTCTTCTAATGGATTGCTCGTTCCGCTGCAACTATGGTTGAAATTTTTTATCATCTACCATATGTTCTAAATCTCTGATTTATTACGACGAAAGGCTATTGATAATTTAATTATCTTTAGTCACGATATTCTTTCTTTGAGCTATTTGTGCTCACCCTTTTGCTTCACAATTCCTTTCGGTAACAAGAGTGTATTTGGAATTGAAAGAGGGTAACGAGGGGAATAGAACGGTGGTCTATAGCTGTTGAGGTTCCCCCTAAATAGTATGGAAATAAATTTATTGAGAACTTTAGATAAGTGTGTCATATTGTATATGTCATTTGATATTTAATTTTGGTGAACCGAATAGGGTGAGGTGAACCCAACTTTGGAAGGGTGTTTTGCCACTATCATACAAGATGTCTAATGACATACAACCTCATGTTATTATAAGATAGGGTTGTGCACATCCACTTGCTTGAGTATATCTCTGAGCACTACCTATAATCTTCTTGAGTTTATTTGAAATATAATTTTCCCTTGGAGACAGTAGAGATAATTATATATCAAGAGAAGACTCACCATTGGAAATAAGATGATAGTAATCTTCTCGTTTTTCTTTGGGGTCTATTGGGTCAACCAAGGATAATTCTGTGGACATATGATATCTATCATAACCTAGACGCATAGCGTCCCATGTACGAAGATTTCCTTGAGCACTTCCTAAAGATTTTAATTTCTAAAACAGTTTTTGGCTATACTTTTATGTAAAGTATCATTGTAAGGTTGTGGTCGAGGCACTGTGAGAGTTACATACATTTGTATTAAAACTCACAGTTAACTGTGGTCGTATTTTATACGACAGTTCAACAGTTGTATAAATGAAGTTTGTATTTGATTTTTATAGTGTGATATCTGGCGACTCAGAATAGGTGATGTATACCTATTTTGTGGGCGTCACAACTTTTATTTCATAAAATTTGGGATCTCACATTTATGTTGCACGAAGAAGCAGATTACTGGTGGGAATCTGTAACACATATTCAGCCTGCCGCACTAAAGATGTCTTGGAAAAAGTTCCAAGAATTGTTTAACGACAAGTACTTTCCTGAAAGTATTCATCACATGAAGGAGGTGGAATTCATCAAGCTGGAACAAAAAACATATGACCGTGTCACAATACGAGGCTAAGTTTTTCAAGTTGTCCCAATTTCCATCGCATTTGGTTGATAATGAGGAGCGAATGACGCGAATATTTCTGTGAGGTTTGAAACCTAAATTACGTCAATACCTCATTTCTCACAAACTTTATTTATATTCAGATTTTGTGAATAGGTCTCAGTTATTGGAGTGCGATAATGAGTCTGGCTAACCAAAAGGTAACGACCCACAACTCGATAATAATCATACCAGTGGCAACGACCATCGGAACAACGATAACCATCGTGGAGGAAATTATCATGCCAGAAATGGTAACCACTCCAGTGGTAATCATGGACAAGATGATAAGAGAGGTGAACTAAGTGGGAATAACTTTAAGAAGAGAAGATTTAACAATGACAAAAAGACGGCGGCAACAGCACCAGCACTCATTTCCAAGGAAGAAGAACGACCACCGGTCGTTTGTTACAACTACAAACAGGAGGGACACATCCGTCCAAACTGTACGCAGCAACCCAAAGTGTGTTTCAATTACAGAAGAGAAGGTCACCTAGCTTGATTTTGTCGTGTAGTGAAGTTAAGTCTAGCTGAGATGGCGACACTAAAGGTTGTCCCAGACAAGTCAAAGCCAGTAGTTTAAGTGATAGCGTTTGACGAGGAACCCGAATGAAGTTATCACGAGTAACCTAATCATAAACTCTTGCAAAGTCTATACCTTATTTAATACTGGTTCTACCCATTTTTTTATTTCACCTACTTGCACTCAACGTTTGAACTTGACTCACGAAAAATTAGACTTTGATTTATCTGTTGAAACTCCGTTGGGAGAAAGCTTCGTTACATTCACTATTTATAAATCTTGTTTGATTCAAATCGTCACCCTTACGTTACCTGTTGATCTAATCTCTTTGAAAATACTTGTATTTGATGTGATTGTCGACGTCGAGATTTTTATTGTCCCTCTTCTGTTCTTGTCTTTTAGTGTTCTCATGTTAGGTGAGATTTGTTTAAAAAAACAAGTTATGAAAAGGTCCGACATTAATATGTCGACGATTTTACTGTAAGAGTCGTCAGTTGGTTTTTTAAATGATTGTACCAACACAACCGAGAAAAGGTTTGCACATTGACCAAGTGATGTGACACTACTAAACGAATTTGTGAAACTGAGATTCATTAGGGTCCGAGAACTTGATTATGCAGAGGGAAGGTGTTAGGCACCCCCCGACATTCGTGTTACCACGGTGACCGCCACTTTTCAATTAAACTATTACATGAATGTGTGTGTGTGTGTGTGTGGATCAATGTGTAATTTGTTTGGAAGTAGTGTTATGCCTCGTTCACACCTATACACAGAGGGTTTGAATTTGTATAAAAAATTAGTTTTAAACAAGATATAGCAGTGAGGTTTCGTAAAAGATGTTTTTCGAATCCTGTGCTTAATAGTAATTGAGGCCTTTGATACTTTCATTTTATTAAATATCTGGCTTGATTGTTTTTATTTTCGAGATACGAAGCATCTTCGAGAAAATAATATATATAGCAGTGCCAAACTCCTTGTGGACGTGAAAGCCATCTAAGTAAATTCAGGCACCGTGAATAATTTATAAGCTGCTTAAAGCTGAAAAAATCCATCACAGGAACTGAATCTAGAATTAGTAGACTGAATCTGTGATCACATGATTCCTAGGCTCACATGATGTCGCAATTTATATGAAAGCAGTAAGCAGTTATATATATAAAAGCTATATATATATATATATATACATGATCAACCACCACGAAGCACCTCCATAGGGATCGAAATGTAAATATATAAAAGCGAAATATATATATATATATATATATATATATATATATATATATATATATATATATAAGTAAACTCAAAAGTGACGAAAAATGTAAATAAAGCAAGAAAATGATCAACCGCCACGAAGTCAACTCCAAGCGGGACTAATGTAAATAAAAGCGGAAAAGGCCAATGTAAGTAAACTCCGTGCCTAATGAAATGTAAATATATATATATATATATATATATATATATATATAAGCGATAGACATGGATGTAAAATCCGGTGGTCATCGAGCAGTCCGATAACAATTTATATATATAAGTATATATATATATATATATATATATATATATATATATATATAAAAGCAATAAATGCTCCAGATGTAAAATCTGCACTCATGAATGTAGTTCGACTATAGTTCATATATATATATATATATACAAAAGCAAATAAATGCTCCGGACGTGAGTCTAGGCTCAATCGAGGCATAACTCGATAATGTTAGTCCATATATATATATATAAAGGGACATAAAAGCCACGGACCGAAGTTCGGGCATACACACGCAACACGACTCTCAATGTGAAGAACGGTGTACGCAAAGTAGAAGAGAAAGGCTTTAAAGGGTGAAAGAAGGCTTACAGTGGACTGCCAAAGAAGACTTCTATAGCTTAAAATGGATGAACACTCAGCTCCTGCCGGTAAAAATATGACTGAATATAAGCTCACAAGTGTTTAAAATGAGAAAGCACTTAGTTTAGGGTGTGTATAGAGAAAATTAAACAGGGTTTCCTCGCTGTTTTCTCTTACAAAAATGCCACCCCAAGCCCTCTATTTGTAGAGGGGGGAGCCACAGGTACACCTACGACAGCCGCAGATGTACCTGCAGCAGCCACAGATGTACCTGCGGCTAACCGAGGTGCCCCGAGATCCGTGGGTCCCACCGTCTTGAAGTACGTGCATGCATGCAACATGATGTCAGCTCGAACTTGCAGAACTTCAATCCAAGCCTCCGATTGAGGTGTATAAGACCTTTTACGGAGTGTTATTTTTGAGAGCTACACAAATGACATGGGATTAGAGGTTGTAAGAAGTCACGAAGATGGGACCATGCCCTTGGTCTTCAAGCTTTAAATTACATCCAGTGTGTTGTCCAATGTAGTAGTCACTCGGGATTGCAACTATTTGGCTCTTGTGGGACATTGCTATGTAGAATGTATGTTGAACTATTGTTGAGATGGCACAATGTGGAATCGAGGTCACAAAATGACAATTTTGCCCCTCACCGGGGTTATCTCCGGTTTGGGAGAATAAAGCAATCGTTGCTCAGGGTTATCTCAGAGATTGGGCTGCTACAAGCACTGAATGTCCTCAGGGTTATATCTGAGGTGTGCCTGACCTCCCGGGGTTATCTCTGGGTTTGGGACTGAGTGCCTCGGGGTTATCTCCGAGGTTGAAGCTAATTGCTGGGGGTTGAAACGAATATCTCCGGGGTTATCTTCGGAATTGAAATTGCATTCCTCGAGGTTATCTCCAAGGTTAACACTATATTTCCTGTTGTTGTTTTTGGAACTGAGACTGAGTATCTTGGGGTTATCTCCGAGATGAAACGACCTTCTCTGGTGTGATTTCTTATTGAAATGAGTCATCTCCGTGGTTATCTCTCGAAGACAATTACGCCCTCCTGCAATGTTAATGTAATTGTATGCGAAAAATTTAGTGTCTTTAGATGCCCCTCTTTATCATATTCATGTAATGCAATGGCATGGATAGGATAAAGAATACTAGACACTTGAAATACAGCAAGATGATCATAATGCAATGTATGACAACATGATGCAAATATATGTGGTTTATTGGATTGTTCTCCAACATGGTGGGATGATTGTCGGCTCCCCTTGACTTCTACCATGATTAAAAGTTATTACTGATAACCTTGATAAACTGTCTTGGACATGCAATCGAATGCTCTCAGAAGCTTCCAGGATGTTGACGTTGGGGTTATCTCCAAAGTCCTTAATCCTTTATACAAACTTCACACTGAAGATACATCTCTTATGTATAAGAGACTCTATAGGGATAGAGCTTTGTTTATAGAGGATGTGTATAACATATTCTATCATTGGTCCTCCCCGATGAGGATGTTCTTTTACGTTCAGATCGCTGTGTCTTTTCAATCGATCTATTGAGTTACTTGCTAACAAATAATAAGTATCGTGGTTACCTAACCTTCATTTACATGTGTATCAATGGATAAGATCCCTGTTGGGGATAACGTCAAGGCTGCTTGACCTTCGTCATGAAAAGCCGCTGAGGACAAGGTTTCAGGGCTATGACCCTGAATTGATGGCATCGGACCTTCGTGAGGTATTTCCAAATGTAGTTTGTAATAGTTAAGATCATTGGTATAGTATACCTTGTGTTTGGGTGAATTCCAATGAGTGAAATGTAAGGCCACAACTTGACCTGTGAAAACAAGGATTTTAGGCTATTCTGCTCAATCGCGTAGCATTTTTATTCCTGATTTGGCCTTTTCAGCTGGTGAGAAATCCTTTGTAACTAGAACTGGACCGAGCCGGAGGGGTGTCAGTGCCATGTACGGCGGATATTACCCCGATTGCCGTTCGATCCTTGCTAGGAGTTCGGCTGAGGCGCTCAAGGGCAGGACCGTTCGTACAGGTCCATTGAGCGTAGATACTATAAGCGGATTGTTGAGTTAGCCTATACCCGATGATGTGAGAGTCAGAGATCACATTCTTCGGTGATTGTTCCTGATAATCATTAGGGCCTGCTTCATAGATGATAACTTTTTTACAGTGTCATTCACTTTGGTGAGCGCCACGCGACACGTGAACCGTATCGGAGAGTATGACTGGGGTTCCTACACCTTCGCCTATTTCCTCAGGGGTATGCGCATGCGTTCGCAGGCTTGACGGAGGCTTGGCTAGTATTTTACCCATTTCTTTTGGTGAGTATTTCTCTTGTGATTTCCCATGTACAGGTTAAGAGTGTTGACTGACAGCAAATGTTTGCCTTTGTGTTGGCAGTTCTGGGCCTATGAGAGGCTCCCATGTTTGCGTCCTGTGAGTGTGTTAGGCATGGAGACCTATCCACAAGGATGGTGATGACATCATTCCATACTAGCGGAGGTCCCTGTAGCTGAGGGTTTTACTCATTGTCGCCTACAGCTGGAGTTATTGACATCTGATGCCATTACTTGGATCCCATATTCTGGGGAGCACTTGGCCATTGGTTTTGAGGATGGATACACGACTATTGTTGAGTACGTGATTTCTACTCGTAGGATTCCTATCTTTACAGATGGAGGATGG
The DNA here is from genome assembly GCA_020205605.1 of Panax ginseng. Classification (NCBI taxonomy): domain Eukaryota; kingdom Viridiplantae; phylum Streptophyta; class Magnoliopsida; order Apiales; family Araliaceae; genus Panax; species Panax ginseng. Next base: position 81,373,736 of record CM035139.1, on the reverse strand, counting down.
GAGCTCTATTTAGGAGAGCGTGCTATTAGGAGCACCACATGAGAGATTCATATACCGATCTTGCCTCCTACTAGGCGTTATTGGCCTATTTCATAGTCACTCGTCATTAATATCCCCTTGATGGGTGTTGACGATTTTACATTGTCAGAGGGTCCACATACCCAGGCTACATTCCAGTATTAATGGTCCCCTCGTACCATTAGAGCCTAAACCCGTGCTACACAGTTTATGGGAGATATGGTTCCGGGATCTTTGATGATGATGGATTGGATGGCCTGTGTTAGAGATCCTACTCATTTGACACAGATTTAAAGTTCGACCCAGTAGTTGGACCGGGCACATTTCATTATCCAACACTTGGGCAGAGATCCGGTAGAGGCAGAGATACATTTGATCCTTCCAGCTCAGAAGCTAGCCCCTCATGGATCCAGGGTGTATGCCTGTCGGGAGCAGCGTGAGGTAGCTGCATTTTCTATTAGCCATCCGGGTTGTTCCGCAGAGTATTCCTCATGGATAGAGACAGAGACTACATCAGTTGCGGTAGTATCCACATCGTCGGGGATTGATTCTGATGATAGGGAGCTCATAGAGGACATTGATATACCCATAGAGGAGGAGCTATTCATTGGGTTGCCATCAGCTCTTGTAGATTCTCCCAGTACGAGTGCTACTGTTATCATTAGCCTTCAACAATGTTAAACTGATAGAATATAATAGACAACAAGTTTAACTGCAGCAGAACAAGCAATCCATTAGAAGATTCAAGTAGAGCATGATATCTACTATCTTCTATGATTTAAAAAGTTTATCATCAATTTTATCGCTGAGACTCAGCTTAATAAATAATCCACATCACTGAATTATCCATGCACTACGGGCCAAGGATATTCATTAGTATCACAACCACGAATTATCCATGCACTACGGGCAAAGGCTATTCGTGTTTTCACCAATGGTCATGATCATGCCAAACAACAATTCATCTTTGCACTTAGCCGAAGAGAACGCATGGTTATGATCATACCAACATATATCCATCAATGCACTGCGGGCCAAGGATATTCATTAGTATCACGTCCACAAATTATTCTTGCACTATGGGCCAAAAATATCCGTGTAATCATCAATGGTCATGATCATACCGAATTATCCCTGGTCATAATCATACCAATCAACAAACCATCTATGCATGTAAGCTAAAGATGACTTTCATCACAATATAAGCATGAGGATGATGGCAATGATATAAGAATTCAATTAAAAGAAAGTAAATGATAAATTTTTAAAGATTTATAATTTAATTTATCCAGAATTCAATAATGTCCAAATTGTCAACATGATACTGCTTTGTGGAGTAAAATTCAAGAATAATATTCATGTATCAAAAATAATTTAGACAGAAAAGAAATAAATTTTTCGGTGAATAGTACCCCGTGAATAGTACTTCGGGAATAGTACCCTATGAATAGTACCATGGCAGGAAAAGTGCCCCGAATACCTGAGTGAATAATATTTGAGTGAATAGTAACTGGGTGAATAGTAACCCATGAATAGTAACTTATAAATAGTACCCTGACATAAAAAGTGCCCCGAATACCCGAGTGAATAATATTCTAGTGAATAGTAACCCGTGAATAGTACCCTAGGTGAAAATATTGATATTTAATAAGAAAGTTCATATCAATATTCTAATGAAACGATATTGGATGAAGCACAAAACTCAAGACTATTCGACTAATTTCAAGGATTATAGAAGCAATACTTATCATAGTAAGTTTAGATTTAAGAATATGAAAAGAAATAACATTCGAAAATACAAATGGATTTTCACCTGCCATACGATACGTAATCCTCGTAGACAGGTTATTCTGACATATTAAAGGATGAGTACGAAAAATAGTATTCCTTATGAATACGAAAGAAATAATACCCCTTACGAATACAACAAATAGTATCACTTACCTTAGTAGAAGACTGAATACTGCAATAGTGAAGTAGCAGAATACTCTTCTTCTTGCTCTCTATAGTTTCTCTCTCTATAGTGTCTCTTATGATTCTCCGTGAATTGGTGAGAATGAAAGAAGAATTAAGCTTTTGTTTATAGGAGAATGGACTAAATAGTAACTGATTCATGAATGGTCAAGATTAATTTACTATTAGAACAGACAGTTCATATTGATTACTATTAAAACCACAACCGACGATCCAGATTGATTTACTTTTAAAACCACCATCGACAGTCCAGATTGATTTACTTTTAAAACCACCACAGACAGTCCAGATTGATTTACTTTTAAAATCACCGTCAGATTGATTTACTATTAAAACCACCATCAATGGTCCAGATTGATTAACTAGTAAAACCACCATCGACGATCCATAAAATTAGTAAATCTTCTCATGGAATACTAAGTCAAACTTACAACAAACGCCTCATAACAATCCCTATATTTATATCCAAAACTGAATAAATATTTACCACAAATTATTTATCTTTAATAAACACATTTTTAATCTATTAACAATTACTCATCATTAATATTATAACTCACAATATTTAACCACCAGATCATTCCCAGGAAAGAGGGGGCTTTCCGATAAGGATTTCTCCCTATTGGCGCACAATTAGGTGGCTAAACCTCTCCTTGACAGAACTTTCTAGACATCGTCAATATTGCAAATGATAATATAAATAACTTTGTCGTCTCAATTATTGATTTAATAATATAAAATATTAATATTGTGACAATAATTGAATCAAATAATGTGAGATACTATGCAACAATTACTATAGCAATAATTGTGTATAACTGAGTGACTTCTCACATAAGCATCAATAATCAATATCGTATGCTACTATGCAACCACGTATATTACTATACTTTTACCACCGGGTAGTTCAACAGTTTAACGGTAAAATTTTCATTGTTATTTTTATAAAAAGATATTTCTGTCGTTTTCTAACTACGATAATTCTTTCGTTGTGGGGTCCACCAATGATTGTGCCGTCGTACGAATATTCCTTGTTAAAATGAATATTCCCCGACCAATAGAATATTATCCGACACAACGAATATTTTATATCAACTTGCACACTTTTCAAAAATTTCAAATATCACCCTTAACTTTAACCTTTATCAATTTAACCATTTACTAAATAACATAATAATTATAAGAAAATTGAATACTTTCATTTCATAAAATTTGGGATCTCACATTTATGTTGCACGAAGAAGCAAATTACTGGTGGGAATCTGTAACACGTATTCAACCCACCACACTAAAGATGTCTTGGAAAAAGTTCCAAGAATTGTTCAACGATAAGTACTTTCCTAAAAGTATTCGTCACATGAAGGAGGTGGAATTCATCAAGCTGGAACAAAAAAATATGACCGTGTCGCAGTACGAGGCTAAGTTTTTCGAGTTGTCCCGATTTGCATCGCATTTGGTTAAAAATGAGGAGCGAATGACATGAATATTTCTGTGAGGTTTGAAACCCGAAATACGTTAATACCTCATTTCTCACTAACTTTATTTATATTCAGATGTTGTGAATAGGGCTCAGTTATTGGAGTGCGATAATGAGTCAGCCCAAACAAAAGGTAACAACCCACAACTCGATAATAATCATACCAGTGGCAACGACCATAGGAACAACGATAACCATCGTGGAGGAAATTATCTTGCCAGAAATGGTAACCACTTCAGTGGTAATCATGGCCAAGATGATAAGAGAGGTGAACTAAGTGGGAATAACTTTAAGAAGAGAAGATTTAACAATAACGAAAAGACGGCGACAACAACACCAGCACTCATTTCCAAGGAAGAAGAACGACCACCGATCGTATGTTACAACTGCAAACAGGAGGGGACACATCCATCCAAACTGTATGCAGCAACCCAAAGCGTGTTTCAATTGTAGAAGAGAAGGTCACCTAGCTCGATTTTATCGTGTAATGAAGTCAAGTCTAGCTAGGATGGCGACACCAAAGGTTGTCCCAGACAAGTTAAAGCTAGTAGTTTAAGTGAGAGGTTTGATAAGGAACCCGAATAAAGTTATCACGGGTAACCTAATCATAAACTCTTGCGAAGTCTATACCTTATTTGATACCGGTTCTACCCATTCTTTTATTTCACCTACTTGTACTCAACGTTTGAACTTGACTCCTGAGAAATTAGACTTTGATTTATCTATTGAAACTCCGTTGGGAGAAACATTCGTTACATCCACTATTTATAAATCTTGTTTGATTTAAATCGTCACCCTCACGTTACCTGTTGATCTCATCTCTTTGAAAATACTTGTATTTGATGTGATTGTCAACGTCAGGATTTTTATTGTCCCTCTTCTGTTCTTGTCTTTTGGTGTTCTCATGTTAGGTGAATTTTTTTTTAAAAAATAAGTTATAAAAAGGTCCGACATTTATATATCGACGATTTAACTGTAAGAGTCTCCAGTTGATTTTTTGAATGATTATACCAACACAACCGAGAAAAGGTTTGCACATTAACCAAGTGATGTGACACTACTAAACGAGTTTGTGAAACTGAGATTCATTAGGGTCCAGGGACTTGATTATGCGGAGGGAAGGTGTTAGGCACCCCCCGACATCCGTGTTACCACGGTGACCACCACTTTTCAATTAAACTGTTACATGAATGTGTGTGTGTGTGTGGATCAATGTGCAATTTGTTTGGAAGTAGTGTTATGCCTCGTTCGCACCTATACACAGAGGGTTTGAATTTGTATAAAAATTTAGTTCTAAACAAGATATAGCAGTGAGGTTTTGTAAAAGATATTTTTCAAACCCTGTGCTTAATAGTAATTGAGGCCTTTGATACTTCCATTTTATTAAATGTCCGTCTTTATTGCTTTTATTTTTGAGATGCGAAGCATCTTCGAGAAAATAATATATATAGCAGTGTCAAACTCCTTGTGGACATGAAAGGCATCTAAGGAAATTTAGGCACCGTGAATAATTTACAAGCTGCTTAAAGCTGAAAATATCCATCACGGGAACTGAATCTAGATTCAGTAGATTGAATCTGTGATCACATGATTCCTAGGCTCACATGATGTCGCAATTTATATGAAAGCAGTAAGCAGTTATATATATAAAAGATGTATATATATATATACAGACATGATCAACCACCACGAAGCACCTCTATAGGGGATTAGAAATGTAAATATATAAAAGCGATAAATATATATAGAGAGACATGATCAACCACCGCGAAACACCTCCATGGGGGATCGAAAATGTAAATAAAGCAATAAAGACGATCAACTGCCATGAAGTAAACTCCAGGCGGGACGAAAAATGTAAATAAAGCAGTAAAAATGATCAACCGCCACGAAGTCAACTCCAAGCTAGACAGAATGTAAATAAAGTAGTAAAAAGCCACGAAGTAAACTCCAGGCCTGACAGAAATGTAAATATATATATATATATATATATATATATATTGAACTGTTGTCGAACTTTGTTCGATGAGCCTGGATTTTACATCTGGAGCATTTATTGCTTATATATATATGACGTGAGTCCATGCTCAATCGAGGCATAACTCGATAATGTTAGTCCATATATATATATAAATACATATATATATTAGAGAAATAAAAGCCACAGACCGAAGTCCAGGCATACACACGCAACACGACTTTCAATGTGAAGAACGGTGTGTGCAAAGTAGAAGGGAAAGGCTTTAAAGGGTGTAAGAAGGCTTACAGTGGACTGCCAAAGAAGACTTCTATAGCTTTAAATGGATGAACACTAAGCTCCTACCGGTAAAAATATGACTGAATAAAAGCTCACAAGTGTTTAAAATAAGAAAACACTCAGTTTATGGTGTGTACAGAGAAAATTGGATAGGGCTTCCTCGTTGTTTTCTCTTACAAAATTGCCACCGCAAGCCCTCTATTTATAGAGGGGGGAGCCACAGGTACACCTGCGGCTGCCACAGATGTACCTGCGGCTGACTGGGGTGCCCCGGGCTCCGTGGGTCCCGCCGTCTCAAAGTATGTGCATGCATGCAACGTGATGTCCGCTCGAACTTGTAGAACTTCAATTCGAGCCTCCGATTGATGTGTATAAGACCTTTTACAGAGTGCTATTTTTGAGAGCTACACAAATGACATGGGATTAGAGGTTGTAAGAAGTCAGGAAGATGGGACCATGCCCTTAGTCTTCAAGCTTGAAATTACATCCGGTGTGTTATCCTATGTAGTAGTCACTCATGATTGCAGCTATTTGGCTCTTGTGGGACATTGCTATGTAGAATGTATATTAAACTATTGTTGTGATGGCGTAATGTGGAATCGATGTGGAAAAATGACAATTTTGCCCCTCACCGGGGTTATTTCCGGTTTGGGCGAATAAAGCAATCGTTGTTCAGGGTTATCTCTAAGATTGGGCTGCTACAAGCGCTGGATGTCCTCAGGGTTATATCTGAGGTGTGCCTGACCTCCTGAGGTTATCTCCAGGTTTGGGACTGAGTGCCTCGGGGTTATCTCCGAGGTTGAAGCTAATTGTTGGGGGTTAAAACGAGCATCTTCGGGGTTATCTTCGGAACTGCAACTGCACTCCTCGAGGTTATCTTTGAGGTTGACACTATATTTCCCAGTGTTGTTTTTGGGATTGAGATTGAGTATCTCGGGGTTATCTCCGAGATGAAACGGCCTTCTCCGGTGTGATTTTCGATATTGAGCTGAGTTGTCCTCCAGTGTTATCTCTAAAAGACAATTCTGCCCTCCTGTAATGTTAGTAACAGGTATGCAAAAAAGTTAGAGTGTCTACAGATGCCCCTCTTTATCATATTCATGCAATGCAATGGCATGGATAGGATAAAGAATACTAGATACTTGAAATGCAACAAGATGGTCATGATGCAATGTATAACAACATGATGCAAATGTATGTGGTTTGTTGGATTGTTCTCCAACATGGTGGGATGATTGTCGGCTACCCTTAACTTCTACCGGGATTAACAGTTATTACTTATAACCCTGATTAACTGTCTTGGACGTGCAATCCAATGCTCTCAGAAGCTTCCAGGATGTTGACGTTGGGGTTATCACTAAAGTCCTTAATCCTTTATACAGACTTCACACTGAAGATGCATCTCTTATGTATAAGAGACTCTGTTGGGATAGAGCTTTGTTTGTTGAGGATGTGTATAACATATTCCATCATCGGTCCTCCCCGATGAGGATGTTCTTTTCTGGTTCGTATCGCCAGGTCTTCTTGCTGATCTATTGGAGATACTGCCAACAGTCGGTGTTGTCAGGGTTGCCTGACCTTCATTGATATGTACATCAATGGATAAGATCCATGTTGGGGATAAAGTCAAGGCTGCTTGACCTTCATTGACGTGTGCATCAACGGATGAATTGTATGAAAAGCCTCTAGGGATAAGGTTTCAGGGCTACGACCCTGAATTGATGGCATCGGACCTTCGTGACGTATTTTTGAATGTAATTTGCAACAACTGAGATCATTGGTATAGTATACCCTGTGTTTAGGCAAATTCCAATTAGTGAAATGTAAGGCCACAACTTGACCCGTGAAAACCAAGATTTCAGGCTATTCTGCTCAATCGCGTAGCATTTTTATTCCTGATTTGGCCTTTTTAGCTTGTGAGAACTCCTTTGTAACTTGAACTGGACCAAGCCAGAGGACTGCCAGTGCCATGTACGGTGGATATTACCCCGACTGCCATTTGATCCTTGCTAGGAGTTCAGCTGAGGCGCTCAAGGGCAGGATCATTCGTATAAGTCCGTTGAGCGTAGATGCTATAAGCAGGCTATTGAGTAAGCCTATACCTAATGATGTGAGAGTCAGGGATTGCAGTCTTCGACGATTGTTCCTGATGATCATTAGGGGCTGCTTCATAGCTGATAACTTTTCTACGGTGTCATTCACTTTGGTAAGCGCCACGCGACACGTGGACCGTATCGGAGAGAATGACTGGGGTTCCTACACCTTTGCCTATTTCCTCAGGGGTATGCGCATGCGTTCGCAGGGTTTGATGGAGGCTTGGCTAGGATTTTACCCATTTTTGATCTTGAGTATTTCTCTTATGATTTCCCATGTACAAGTTAAGAGTGTTGACTGACAGCAGATGTTTTCCTTTGTGTTGGTAGTTCTGGGCCTATGAGAGGCTCCCATGTTTGCGTCATGTGAGTGTGTTAGGCATAGAGACCTATCCACGAAGACGGTGATGGCATCATTCCATACTAGCGGAGGTCCCTGTAGCTGAGGGTTTTACTCATTGTCGCCTACAGCTGGAGTTATTGATAGCTGATGCCATTACTTGGATCCTATATTCTGGGGAGCACTTGGCCATTGGTTTTGAGGATGGATACACGACTCTTGTTGAGTATGTGATTTCCACCCATAGGATTCCTATCTTTACAGATAGAGGATGGGAGCTCTATTTAGGAGAACGTGCTATTAGGAGCACCACAGGAGAGATTCATATATCGATCTTGCCTCCTACTAGGCATTATTGGCCTATTTCACAGTCACCTGTCATTGATATCCCCTTGATGGGTGTCGATTTGGTTTTACATCATTAGAGGGTCCACATACCCAAAGCTACGCCCAAAGATTGGTGGTCCCTCAGTACCATCGAGCCTGCACTGCAAAGATGCAGCTTTATGGGGATATAGTTCCTGGATCTATGATGATGACGGATTGGATGGCCTGTGTCAAAGATCCTACTCATTTGACATAGATTGACAGTTTGACCCAACAGTTGGACCGGGCACATTTCTTTATCCAGCACTTGGGCAGAGATCCGGCAGATACAGATACATTTGATCCTTCCAGCTCAGGAGCTTGCCCCTCAGATGACCCATATGACTTTTCTGGTGCAGATCCTCTATTGTATTTACCTGACATCCCCGTTGATGGAGATCCAGTGACTCAGGAGGAGTTACATCAGGTGGACAGGATTGATGAAGTAGACATTGACACCATTGTCTTCTTCTGATGTATATTCTCATTATATCTTTTGATAGACCTCTGTTAGACACTAGGTGGTTGTACCCCATTCTCATAATATCTTTTGATTGGCCTATGTTAATAGTTGGGTGTCTGTGCCCCATTTCCTTGTATTTTTAGTTGTACAGAGATGTATTAGATGATGATGTATTTAGGAATGTATTTACTATTATTCCCTACATCATATTGCTATCTATTGTTGATTATGCATATATTATGTTATGCATATGTATGTATGTCTAAAGATATTCAGCATTGACCCCTGGATGATCTTATGACACAGCCCACATAGATGTCTTCTTCGAAAGTTAACCGTATTGATCATACCCCACCAGTATTGGTGGCATCCCGTCTGAGATCGTGGTATGATAGTATGTCACCTTCGTATTGGGTAATCAGAGATCGCTTAGTCAAAGATACTACGACTCTCTTGATGTTTCAAGTTCCATGAGTTTTGTAGAGGGTATCTTTGGCGTATTGATACCGTAGAGGCGGTGTTTTTGGTTTGGTATCCATGAGTTGACTCCTACTTGGGGAGTACGACGAATGACGAATAATGGCCGCTTAATCGAATGCACTCAGACGTGAATGGCTATCGGCGACATGATCCGACAGTTTATGACCCTCATCGGGCTGAGGCATAGAGTTGTGCAGGATGAGATCACATCCGGCCACGTGATATCCCAGCATTTTCTGATGGACAGATTTGGCTCAGAGGATAGTTATACATGGCATTTGGGTGATTTTACCATGTCAGAAGATTATTAGCATATGGCCAAAGTAGATGTACTGCTATTGTGCGTATTGTAATATGTATACATGCCACGGTACATGGATGAGTTGGACATTGGTGTCATTATGGCAATGAGAGCTCTCAGGGAGGGTCACACCATTGTTCCAATGATTGTAGCAGAGACGCTGAGATCAGCTACATATTGCAGCACCTACCCTGTAGGGGTATTCACATGTTGTTCGGCCATGTTGTACGTGTGGTTCATGTCACACTTGAGACCGATTGGCACATTCCGACGGCATGGGTATTATTTTACCCATGAGATAGCCATGTCGTATTCCTTTCACCCTGTAGACTGTACAAATCCTACATCTTGGTCTATTTTCCTAGCAGGGATTGGAGATCCATTTAATATATTACCGTGTACAGGGATCAGTTCACCCTACAGCTTCATCACTCATGTTTCGGGCATGGATTATCTCCCTCTAGCTTGTTTGAGGGGCATGACTACTTAGCACCCACTGGCTGTGATGTGTTAGTTTGACCAGTTCCAGGACTTCCATCCTTTGAAGGGAGCATTGAGTTAATGGTTGGCTTCTCGCCACTTGTCAGCAGAGGATAGATCCAGGGTGCATGCCTGTTGGGATCAACGTGAGCTAGCTGCATTTTCTATTAGCCATCCGGGTTGTTCCACAGAGTATTCCTCATGGATGGAGACAGAGACTACATCGGCTGCGGTAGTATCCACATCGTCGGGGATTAATTCTGATGATAGGGAGCTCATAGAGGACATTGATATTCCCACAGAGGAGGAGCTATTTACTGGGTTGCCAGCAGCTCTTGTAGATTCTCCCAGTACAAGTGCTACTGTGATTCAGCATTCAACACAGTTTTTAGAGCAGAGTCTTCATCTGATGACCTTTGAGAGATATCAGGCTAGGGCCTTGATGTTGATAGCTCTTGATGGGAGAGACACTGCTTTATTAGATAGAGATGAGGCCTGATCAGCCAAAGATGCATTGATTATTTAGCGGGATGCTGCCCTATCTACCTGGGATGTGGTCATTACAGATAGTACTTCAGTGAGATCCGTTACTAGTGGCATGCTTGCCGATATGAGTGCATATATTGATGAGCATCATGCCACCATACAATTGGCTGCGGATCTATTAGCTCGTGTAAATACCCTTGGACAGGAACTTACAGCTTTACCCCCTTCTTCAGAGAGAGATGCCATGTTGGACTTGATAGTTCGTATATCCACGGGATTATAGATAGACTTGTATTTTCCTGCACATACTAGTTTAGCTATTTTGTCATGTACAACACATATTGTATATATCAAACAACATTATATATTGCAGGGAAATATATTTTGATTCGTTTCCCTTTTAGTTGTGCCTTGATACTTACTTGATATTTGCCTGCTTCTTCAGGGCTTGTGATCTTGATGTATTCTGAGCTCATCCTTGATAGGTGGACATTGAGACGTCTCAGGATCTTTCAGAATGGATCATTGATCCGTGTGTATCCCTACCTTTTTTGGTGTCTTAGGATTGGTTTCTGTATGTAGATGTGGAGAGGAGTGTGGCTTTTCCTCTCTGAGATTGACCGCACCACAGATGGTCGCCAGTACTCCTATTCAAGAGAAGCCCAGATAGTTCTATCTCTTTAAGATTGGTGTTGCTCTTCGAGGAATCAACCTCAGCTTGGATGGTCGTTAACTCTCCCATTTATGGGAAGGCCAAGTAGTTCCATCCCTTTGGTCTGAAGCCGATGAAATGTGGTGGATTGAAGTTTGATCCCAGTACCGTTGATAAGTATTTGTTTTGGTAGGGGTAAGACCGAACCATAAATGGCTGCCTACGTACTCCTATTGAAGAGGAGATTAGGTCTGCGTAGTTCAAACCTGGTGTAAGAGGTTCAACGTTGAATGGTGTAAGGGTAGAAAAGGTGTAGAAATGTTTTTATAGTTTTTATTTATAGAGAAGGGCGTAGAAATGTTTTCGTTATTTTTGTTTTATTGCGACCGGCCATATAAAATGGTTGCCTACGTACTACTAAGTATCGGGGAGATCAGGTCAACGTAGTTCGCCCCATGTTCAGGATGATTTGCAGCCGAAAAAAGTTTGATGCCATGTTCAGGAAAAACTGTTGGGAAAAGTTTGATCCCATGTTCAGGACAAATTGCGGGTGTAAAAAAGATTGATCCCATGTTCAGGACAAACTGTAGGGGAAGGGTTCAATCCATGGTGGGGTAATTAAATTTTAATGAGATATGAAATGTGGGATCTGATGATCCAAAACTAGGCTGCTGGCTTAAAGAGTGTGTTTCCCTGATGGGGCAAATGGGTATGAAGAAAGGGTTAGAAAACCTAAAATGACTAGTGATCTGGTGATCCAAAACTAGGATGTTTACTTGATGGAAACTTCAGACATAGTACCATTTCACGGTGTCTGAGTTGATGAGCTGTGGAAATTCGTCGCCATCCATTTCCTGTAATTTGAGAGCACCTCCTGTCAATACTTCTTTGATAATAAACGGGCCTTCCCAGTTTGGAGTGAATTTTCCCTTTGCTTGATCTTGGTTGTCAATGATCTTTTTCAAAACCAAGTCATGTTGGTTAAAGTGTCGTAGCGGTACTTTTCTATTGTAGGATCTGGTGATCCTTTGTTGGTATAACTAACCATGGAAGATAACATCACTTCGCCTTTCGTCTATTAGAGAAAATTGGTGATATCTGTCTTGCAACCATTGGTCTTCATCCAGCTGAGCGTCAATCAACACTCTGAGGGATTCTATTTCCACCTCTATGGGGAATACTACTTCTATCTCATAGGTCAATGATTAGGGGCTTGCCCTAGTGGAAGTACGCATTGAAGTTCTGTAGGTTAATAGAGTCAAAGGCAAGAGGTCATGCCATCCTTTGTGATTGGCGGACATCTTTTGCATGATCTTCTTGATGTTCTTATTAGCCGCTTCAACAACACCATTTATCTTTGTACGATAGATGACGGAGTTAAGGTGTTTGATGTGGAATTTACTGGACAACTCCTCCATCATTTTGTTGTTGAGGTTCTTAGCATTGTCTAACACAATTACCTCTAGTTGTCCATATCGACAAATGACATTGTTTATGATGAAAGCAATGATGACTTCTTTGGTAACCTGGGGGAAAGAGGCTGCTTCTACCCACTTGGTGAAGTAGTCGATCATGGTGAAGATATATCGATGCCCATTACTAGCTTTGGGCTCGATGGGCACGATCACGTCTATTCCTCATATTGAGAAGGGCCAAGGTGAACTCATAGTGTGGAGTTCCCTCGGAGGGGCGTGGATAGCATTCCCATGAATTTGACATTGGTAGCATCTCTTGACGTGATCATCATAGTCAGTTTTAAGCAAGAGCTAGTAGTGCTCTATTCTTAGGATCTTCTTAACAAGTAGAGTACCGCTAATGTGTGGGCCACATACTCGACCATGAATTTCATCCATGAGCCTCTAAGCTTGATCCTTGTCCAGACATTTGAGGAAACCTAGTCCTGTATCTCTTTTGTAGAGTGCATCTCCGCTCAGGTAGAATTTCATAGCCAATCGATGGATCTGCCTTCTTTTAGTCGGGCTTGCCTCAACGGGTGTTGATCCATCTCCCAAGTTTTCCTTGATGTGGTAATACCAAGAGTGTTGGATTGGAGGTAGCTCATCCGATACTTCTCCAATATAATTCCCATAGGCTGGAGCCTTTTGTAGGGAAAATGGTATGCTTGGCATGTTTTCCTTGTCAGGTATGTTGATCAAGGAGGTCAAAGTTGCTACCGCATCCGCAAAATCATTTATATTCTGAGGAATATGGAGGAAGTTTATTTCTTCAAACTCTGAAGCCATCTGTAAAACTTGTCGATGGTAAGGCAGCAAACTGTAAAACTTGCCGATGGAAAGGCAGCAAATGTAAGTCTTTGGTATGATAGGTTACTGTGGTCTGTCTGATTACCAATTTTGAATCCCCAAAGATAGTTAACCTCCTGATACCCATTGATTGGACAAGTTTGAGTCCCATGATACAACCTTCATACTTAGCTGTGTTGTTGGTGCTGACAAACTGCAATTTGACGGCGATAAGATACTTCTCCCCCGTACCGGATACTAGAACTGCTCCAGCTCCAGAACCTTCCATATTTATAGTTCCATCAAAATACATTCTCCATGATTGGTGTGTATTGTACTGATGGTTTTGTTGAACTATCATTACCCCTTCATCGAGGAAGTATGTTTCCAAGGGTTTGAAATCCACTACAGCTGCGATGGCCAGTTGATCCGCAATTCCTTGACCTTTAATGGACTTTTCTGTCACGTAGACAATGTTAAATTGTTGTAGAAACAACTGTCATCTGGATAGCCGACAATTTAATATGGATTTATTGAACACGTACTTGAGAGGATCCACGCGGGATATGAGATGGGTTGTGTGACCATGGAGGTAATGTTGTAACCTCCTGGAAACCCATGCTAAAGCACAAGTTTTCTCAATCAGAGTGTTCATATTTTCACTGCTGCTAAATCTTTTGCTGAGGTACTAGATAGCTCGCACTTGGCCTAAATCATCTTTTTGTCCCAGCATGAAGCCCATGGCATTGTCATTAATGGACAGGTACATGAATAGGGGAACATCATCCTTGGGAGGTACCAAAACCGGAGCATTAACCAGCTGCTCTTTGATTGTAAGGAAGGCTTTTTGACACTCATCGTTCCATTTCATGGAGGAGTTCTTCCTTAACAACTTGAAGATAGGCTCACAGGTTGCTGTGAGTTGGGAAATGAACCAGCTCATGAAGTTGATTCTTCCCAAAAATCCCCGTATTTCCTTCTCTGTCTGAGGAATGGGCATTTCTGTAATGGCCTAGATTTTGGTGAGATCCAGCTCAATCCCTTTGTGGCTTACTAGGAAACCTAGTAACTTGCCTGATTTAACGCCAAAGGCGCACTTGGCTGGATTTAACTTCAAGTTGTACTTACGTAACCTGTTGAAGAGCTTTTTGAGATGGTCTAAGTGGTCTTCTTACCTTCGGGATTTGACAATGATGTTATCCATGTAGATCTCTGTCTCTTTGTGCATTAAGACATAAAAAAGAGCCATCACAGCTCGCTGGAAGGTTTCTCTGACATTAATGAGGCCGAATGACAACCGTCTATAGCAAAAGGTTCCCCAATGAGTGATGAATGCAGTTTTCTTATGATCCTCCTTGGCAACTTTAATTTGATGATACCCCGCAAAGCAATCATCAAAGGATTACATGTCATATTGAGCATTATTGTCAATAAGAATGTGGATAAATGGCACGGAAAAGCTATCCTTAAGGCAAGCTTTATTCAGATCCCGGTAATCCACATAAACTCTCAACTTTCCTCCTGGTTTAGGCACGGGGACTATGTTGAATAGCCTTTCAGAATATGTGGACACCATGATGATGCCATCTTGAAATTGTTTCATAATTTCTTCTTTAACCTTTAAACTCCACTCAGGTTTTAATCGCCTGAGCTTCTGCCTGACTGGCTTGAATCCCTCTTTAATGGGAAGGTGATGGATGACGATGTTCGTGGACAAACCCACCATGTCTTCGTGAAACCATGAAAATACATCTTGGAATTGGGTTAATAATGTAACCATGTCATTCTTTTGGTTTGAGGTAAGGTCTGTACCAATCTAAATTAACTTAGGGTTTTCTAAGGTTCCAAGGTTGAATGAGGTGGTTTGATCAAGATTTGGCTTGGGTTTGTCCTCTACCCATTCTTTGATCTCCTAAGGTATCTCAATGTCCTCTTATATTTCCATCAAGTTTGAGTTCAACTTTTCATCAAAGTTATAGCCCTTGTGGAGAAAAGGCAACTCATCAGCAAGTATAGGCACATCTAAGTTCAGAGTCCTGAAACAAAATATACTTTCACTTAATATATGAAACTATTCAATCATACAAAGTGTTAGCATATACTGATACAATAACTGCTAATAGTGTACAATAAAGTAAGCAGTTAAAGCTATCTACAGGGCAGAGGGAGTTTCTGCCCTTTTTACCCTTGTCGACCAATGCAAGGAGTGATGCTCCAATTGTCAAGAGTGAACTCCTGATGGACGGCAGTGATGAAGTTGCTATCATCGTCCTCTTTCTCCCAAATGATGACCATAATGTCGGGACAATCATCGTCTGGAGTGTATCTATTTGTGTGTTCATCATGTAAAAGGATGCGTAGATGAGACAAACTTTTGGCGATGTCTTGTTTACGTTTCCATTCTCTCTCTTCCACTTTGGGATCAGGAATCAGGATCGCTTTTGCTCTAACCAGTATCGGTTTGGGAAATAATATAGCCATAACATGGGGTGGAACCTTTACTGGAGACTGTATAGGCTCAGGATCAGTAGGTGGAGATAATCACCGTATGGTTAAAGATGAAGGAATCTGTTTGTGCTTATGAGGATTCCTATGACTGGAGCTAGTAGAATAGCCTAATCCACGAAGTACTATTTATAAGTATGGCACTATTCACAAAGTACTATTCACAGGGTACTATTCACTCAGGTACTATTCACCTGGGGTACTATTCATGATAAAATTTGATTTCTTTTCTGTCCAAATTATTTTTGATACGTGAATATTATTCTTGAATTTTACTCCACAAAGTAGTATCATGTTGAGAATTTGGACATTTTTAAACTCTAGATAAATTTAGTCTTTAATATTTATCCTTGATTTCGTTTGATTGATGCTTATATCATTGTCATCATCCTCATGCTTATATTATGATGAAAGTCATCTTTGGCCCATAGTGCACAAATGAATTGTTGATTGGTATGATTATGATCAGGGATTATTCGGTATAATCATGACCTGTAATGTTACAAATGATATGGTAAAAGTCCTCATTGGCTCGTAGTGCATTGATGGACGGTTGTTGGTATGATTATGACCATGGGCTCTTCGGCCAAGGGTGCAAAGACGAATTGTTGTTTGGCATGATCATGACCATTGGTGATAACACGAATATCCTTGGCCCGTAGTGCATGGATAATTCGTGGATGTGATACTAATGAATATCTTTGACCAGAAAAGTATGGATAACTCGTTGATGTGGATTATTTATTGAAATTTGAGTCTCAAATGATAAAATTGATGATAAACTTTTTAAATCATAAAAGATAGTAGATATCATGCTCTACTTGACTCTTCTAATGGATTGTTATTTCCGCTGCAATTGTTGATCTAAAACTTGTTGTCTATTATATTCTATCAGTTTAACAATGTTGAAAGCTAACGATAATTTATTCTGCATTATCTTAGTCATAATATTTCTTACTGGGCTAGTTGAGCTCACCCTTTTGCTTTCATTGTTCTCTTCAGGAAATGAGAATGTAGCCGGGACTAGTCGGGGAACGGAGTGATGGTCCGAGATGGTGTTATAGTAGTCCTCACTATTCTCTGAAATAGTTTGATAATAATTCTAATGAGGACTCCATTTGAGTTTGGATATTGTCTAGAAGACAATATTCGTCACAATTAGTATCAAAGCTTAGGGATATGATCCCTAGCTGAGATTTGAGACTAGAACTAGGAAGGGAGAGATAGGTAAATCCTTCGCTAGTATGACCTACCTAAGTTTATTTGTTATTTAATTGGTCGATCAGAATATAGGGATAATATGTGGCATGTCAATTAATCCTTGTTTTGTGACAGTAAAATGGCATCTGAAAATGTTGAGATAAGCAATGGAGCACATGAGACTGTTGAGTCACCACTGATCAATAACCAGTATAATGTGCATCAGAAAGGCAATAATCCTCCTGTAAACAACAACACCGACCAAATGACGGACGATGGTATGTTTAGGAACTTTATAGAATTTATTTAAAATCAAATGAGAGAGACTATTGTTCAAAATGCATGTGGAAACACTGGCAACTCACGGCTGGTCACCGCTAAGCAGTTCAAGGAGCTGGGACCACCGGAATTTTTGGGAAAGCTAGAACAACTTAAGGCAGAGACATGGATTAAGCAAATCACCAAAATATTTGATGTCTTGAAATGCTCAGAAGAACAAAAGGTTCCCTTTTCCACCTTTATTGTGACGCCCCCAAAATAGGTATACATCACCCATCTTGGGTCGCCAAATACATGGTAATGAATACAAATAAAAACTTAATTATACAACTTGAGCTGAGAGTTTTTACACGAATATTGTCTTCTAGACAATATCCAAACTCAAATAGAATCCTTAGTACATTTATTATCACACTATTTTATAGAATAGTGAGGACTACTATAACACCATCTCTGACCATCACTCCGTTCCCCGACTAGTTCCGGCTACGTTCTCATTTCCTGAAGAGAACAATGAAAGTAAAAGGGTGAGCTCAACTACCCAGTAAGAAATATTATGACTAAGATAATGCATAATAAGTTATCATTAGCCTTCAACAATGTTAAACTGATAGAATATAATAGACAACAAGTTTAACTGCAGTGAAACAAGCAATCCATTAGAAGATTCAAGTAGAGCATGATATCTACTATCTTTTATGATTTAAAAAGTTTATCATTAACTTTATCAATAAATCACATCATCGAATCATCCCTTAACTATGGACCAAGGATATTCATTAGTATCACGTCCACAAATTATTCTTGCACTACGGGCCAAGAATATTCGTGTAATCATCAATGGTCATGATCATACCGAATTATCCCTGATCATAATCATACCAATCAATAATTCCTTTATGCACGTAAACCAAAGATGAATTTCATCACAATATAAGCATGAGAATGATGATAATGATATAAGAATTCAATTAAAAGAAAGCGAAGGATAAATTTTTAAAGATTTAAAATTTAATTTATCTAGAATTCAATAATGTCCAAATTGTCAACATGATACTGCTTTGTGGAGTAAAATTCAAGAATAATATCCATGTCTCAAAAATAATTTGGGCAGAAAAGAAATAAATTTTTCAGTGAATAGTACCCTATGAATAGTACTTCAGGAATAGTACCCCATTAGTAGTACCCCAGCATGAAAAGTGCCCCGAATACCCGAGTGAATAATATTTGAGTGAATAGTAATTGGGTGAATAGTAACCTATGAGTAGTATCTCATGAATAGTACCCTGGCATAAAAAGTGCCCCAAATACTAGAGTGAATAATATTCTAGTGAATACTAACCGGGTGAATAGTAACCCATGAATAGTACCCCAGGTGAAAATATTGATATTTAATAAGAAAGTTCAGATCAATATTCCAATGAAACGATACTGGATGAAGCACAAAACTCAAGACTATTCCACTAATTTCAAGGATTATAGAAGCAATACTTACCATAGTAAGTTTAGATTTAAGAATATGAAAATAAATAACATACGAAACTGCAAATGGATTTTCACCTGTCATACAGTACGTAATCCGCGTAGATAGGTTATTTCGACATATTAAAAGATGAATGCAAAAAATAGTATTCCTTATGAATACGAAAGAAATAATACCCCTTACGAATACAACAAATAAATCCCTTACCTTAGTAGAAGACTGGATACTGCAATAGTGAAGTAGCAGAATACTCTTCTTCTTGCTCTCTATAGTTTCTCTCTCTATAGTATCTCTTGTGATTCTCTGTGAATTGGTGAGAATGAAAGGAGAATTAAGCTTCTATTTATAGGAAAATGAACTAAATAGTAACTGATTCATGAACGGTCCAGATTAATTTACTATTAGAACGGACGGTTCATATTGATTACTATTAAAACCACAACCGAAAAACCACCACTGATGGTCCAGATTGATTTACTTTTAAAACCACCACCGACGGTCCAGATTGATTTACTTTTAAAACCACCACAGACGGTCCAGATTGATTTACTTTTGAAACCACCACCGATAGTCCAGATTTATTTACTATTCAAACCACCATCAATGGTCCAGATTGATATTATAACTCACAATATTTAACAATCAGATCATTCCCAGGAAAGAGGGGGCTTTCCGATAAGGATTTCTCCCTATTGGCGCGCAATTAGGTGGCCAAACCTCTCCTCAACAAAACTTTCTAGACATCGTCAATATTGCAAATAATAATATGAATAACTTTGTCGTCTCAATTATTGATTTAATAATATAAAATATTAATACTGTGACAATAATTGAATCAAATAACGTGAGATACTATGAAATAATTACTATACCAATAATTGAGTATAACTAAGTGACTTCTCACATAAGCATCAATAATCAATACCGTGTGGTACTATGAAACCACGCCAGACATCAGATTTCTTTTACCACCGGGTAGTTCAACAGCTTTAACGGTAAAACTTTCGCCGTTATTTTATAAAAGATATTTACATCTGCTTTCTAACTACGACAATACTTCCATTGTGGGGTCCACCAATGATTGTGTCGTCGTACGAATATTCCTTGTTAAAATGAATATTCCCCGACCAATCGAATATTCTCCGACACAACGAATATTTTATCTCAACTTGCACACTTTTCAAAAATTTCAAATATCACCCTTAACTTTAACCTTTATCAATTTAACCATTTACTAAATAACATAATAATTATAAGAAAATTGAATACTTTCATTTCATAAAATTTGGGATCTCACAATCTCCCCTCCTTATAAAATTTCACCCTCGAAATTTACGTACGTACCTGCTATGTCAAAGAGATGAAGATACCTCGTCAGATTCTAACTCTTGAAATATAACCTTTGAGCGTAGAATATGATCCTTATTATCCAAGATTTTAATAAGTATCTCTTCATACGTTAAATCTTCCTCTATCTCATCCAGTTTTAATTCAATAATGTGGTTCGGGTCATCCACATATTTATGTAATATCGATACGTGAAAGACGTTATGAACACGTGACATACTTGGCGTTAACGCGAGTCTATAAGCTATAGTTCCTACTCGATCGAGGATTTTAAAAAGACCAATAAAATCGAGGGTTGAGATTTCCTCTCTTCGTCGATTCTTGCTTCTAGAATAATGCCCTCTTGAACCTTCTTCTTCACATTCATCAGCTCTGAGTCTGTAACTTGATCGGCTTTAACTTTATCGATTAAATTCAGTTTTAATCATATATTTGCCATCATCACGTGAGTTCTTGGAGTCTTTAACTTTATCTCCATCATTTGTAAGTCGTACGAAATGGGTCTTTGTGTTAACAACGTCACACTCATAACCGCATACGATCTTCTACTCAACTCGTCAGCTACCACGTTCGCTCTTCCCATGATGATATTGAATAGTATGGTCGTAATCTTCAACAGCTCGAGCCAACATCTTCGGCGCGAGTTATACTAGTTTTGGATGAAGAAATATTTAAGGGTTTTGTATCGGGTTCAAGGTCGATACAAAATTCAATTTCACGCTCTGGGGGTAGGCTAGGAAGTTCTTCAGGGAATACGTCGAAATTTATTAACGATAGAAATATCATTCAAAACTGACGATTTTTGTTTAAACTGCGATATGGGCTAAGAAAAGCTTGACATCCGCTTTTCAATAAACGAATAGCTTTATGGCTTGATATGACAGTGATCGACTTTAGTGGTTTGGTTGCTTGAATTCACATAATAGGTTGGTTAGGAATATGAAAACTAACAACCTTACGAAAACAATCAATTTGAGCATGATGAGTAGTCAACCAATCAATTCCTAAAATCACATCGAATGCAAGTATTTTCAAAGAGATAAGATCGACAAGTAATGTACGGGTGCCAATTTGAATCAAATAAGATTTATAAATAGTGGATATAATGAAGGTTTCTCCCAACGGAGTTTCATCAGATAAGTCAAAGTCTAATTTCTTCGGAGTCGAGTTTAAACGTTGAGCACAATTAAGTAAAATAAAAGAGTGGGTAGAACCGGTATCGATTAAGGTATAGACTTCGCAACAGTTTATGATTATCTTACCCATGTAATCTCATTCGAGTTCTTCGACAAATGCTCTCACTTAAACTATCGACTTTGACTTGTCTGGGGCATCCTTTGGCATCACCATCCCTGCTGGACTTAACTTCACTGCACAACAAAATTAGGCTAAGTGACCTTCTTTTCCGCAATTATAACATGTTTTGAACTAATGCGTACAGTTTGGACTGATGTGTCCCTCCCCTTCGCATTTGTAGCATACGATCGATGGTCGTTCTCCTACCCTGAAAATGGTTGTTGGTGCTTCTGTCTTTCCCTCATTGTTGAACCTTCTCTTCTAGAAATTTTTATTTCTATTATCTTGGCCATGATTACCACCGAAGTGGTTACCATTTCTGGCATGTTGATTCCCTCCACGTTTGTTGTCACCGCTTCGATGACTGCTAACACTGGTATTATCGACTTGTCGGCTACTCTCTCTTGGTTGGGTTGACTCATTATCGTGCTCCAATAACTGAGCCCTATTTACAACATCTGAATACAAACACAGTTTATGAGAAATGAGGTATTGACGTATTTGGGGTCTCAAACCTCGTAGAAATATTTGCGTCATTCTCTCCTCATTATCAACCAAATGGGATGCGAACCAGGATAACTCGACAAACTTAGCCTCAGACTGCGACACGGTCATATTTCTTTGCTCCAACTTGATAAACTCCACCTCCTTCATGTGACGAATACTTTTAGGAAAGTACTTGTTGTTGAACAGTTCTTGGAACTTTTCCCAAGACATTTTGAGTGCGGCAGTCGAGTAGATGCTTTTCGATTCCCACCAAAGAATCCGCCTCCTCTCAACATGAAGGTGGCAAAAGGAACCTTTTGCTCCTCAGAGCATCCCAAGACATTAAATATCTTGGTGATTTGCTTTATCCACGTCTCCGCCTTAGGTGGTTTTGGCTCTCCCCTAAAACTCTGGTGGTCCCAACACCTTGAACTGCTTAGTAGTGACCATCCGAGAGTTGACAGTGTTTCCACCTGCATTTTGAACAGGAGTTGCTCTCGCCTAATGTTGCATGAAGCCTCTGAACATCCCATCGTTCATTATTTAATCGGTGTTGTTGTTTACCTGAGGATTAATGTCTTCTTGTTGCACATTATACTCAACGATCTCATGTGCTTCATTGCTTATCTCGACATTTTCAGATGCCATTTTCAAACACTGCCACAAAACAAGGGTTAATTGACATGCCACATATTATCCCTATACTCTGACCGACCAATTAAATACCAAATAAACTTAGGTAGGTCATACTAGCGAAGGAATTCCCCGTCTCTCCCCTCCTAGTTCTTATCTCACATCTCAACCATGGATTATATCCTTAAGCTTTGATACCAACTGTGATGCCCCCAAAATAGGTATACATTACGCATCTTAGGTCGCCAAATACATGGTACTAAATACAAATACAAACTTAACTATACAACTTGAGCTAAGAGTTTTTACACGAATATTGTCTTCTAGACAATATCCAAACTCAAATGGAGTGCTCATTACATTTATTGTCACACTATTTTATAGAATAGTGAGGACTACTATAACACCATCTCGGACCATCACTACATTCCCTGACTAGTTCTAGCTACGTTCTCATTTCCTGAAGAGAACAATAAAAGTATAAGGGTTAGCTAAACTAGCCCAGTAAGAAATATTATGACTAAGATAATACAGAATAATTTATCATTAGCCTTCAACAATGTTAAACTGATAGAATATAATAGACAACAAGTTTAACTGCAGTGGAACAAGCAATCCATTAGAAGATTCAAGTAGAGCATGATATCTACTATATTCAATGATTTAAAAAGTTTATCATCAATTTTATCATTGAGACTCGGCTTAATAAATAATCCACATTGCTGAATTATCCATGCACTACGGGCCAAAGATATTCATTAGTATCACAACCACAAATTATCCATGCACTACGGGCCAAGGATATTCGTGTTTTCACTAATGGTCATGATCATTCCAAACAACAATTCATCTTTGCACTTAGCCGAAGGAACGCATGGTTATGATCATACCAACATATGTCCATCAATGCACTACGGGACAAGGATATTCATTAGTATCACCTCCACAAATTATTCTTGCACTATGGGCCAACAATATCCGTGTAATCATCAATGGTCATGATCATACCGAATTATCCCTGGTCAAAATTATACCAATCAACAATCCATCTATGTACGTAAGCCAAAGATGACTTTCATCACAATATAAGCATGAGGATGATGACAATGATATAAGAATTCAATTAAAAGAAAGCAAAGGATAAATTTTTAAAGATTTATAATTTAATTTATCCATAATTCAATAATGTCCAAATTGTCAACATGATACTGCTTTGTGGAGTAAAATTCAAGAATAATATCCATATATCAAAAATAATTTGGACAGAAAAGAAATAAATTTTTAGTGAATAGTACCCCGTGAATAGTACCTTATGAATAGTACTTTGGGAATAGTACCATGTGAATAGTACCTCGGCATGAAAAGTGCCCCGAATACCCGAGTGAATAATATTTGAGTGAATAGTAACTGGGTGAATAGTAACCCATGAATAGTAACTCGTGAATAGTACCCTGACATAAAAAGTGCCCCGAATACCCGAGTGAATAATATTCTAGTGAATAGTAACTGGGTGAATAGTACCCTAGGTGAAAATATTGATATTTAATAAGAAAGTTCAGATCAATATTCCAATAAAACGATACTGGATGAAGCACAAAACTCAAGACTATTCCATTAATTTCAAGGATTATAGAAGTAATATTTACCATAGTAAGTTTAGATTTAAGAATATGAAAAGAAATAACATACGAAACTGCAAATGGATTTTCACCTGTCATACGATACGTAATCCGCGTAGATAGGTTATTCCGATATATTAATGGATGAGTACGAAAAATAGTATTCCTTATGAATACAAAAGAAATAATACCCCTTACGAATACAACAAATAATATCCCTTACCTTAGTAGAAGACTGGATACTGTAATAGTGAAGTAGCAGAATACTCTTCTTCTTGTTCTCTATAGTTTCTCTCTCTATAGTGTCTCTTGAGATTCTCCGTGAATTGGTGAGAATGAAAGAAGAATTAACCTTTTATTTATAGAAGAATGGACTAAATAGTAACTGATTCATTAACGGTCTAGATTAATTTACTATTAGAACAGACAGTTCATATTGATTACTATTTAAACCACAATCGACGGTCCAGATTGGTTTACTTTTAAAACCACCACCGACAGTCCAGATTGATTTACTTTTAAAACCACCACCGACGGTCCAAAATGATTTTGTAGAGTCCCCGAATCCGGATACTTGAAACCCAAACTCGGTACTTTACGATACCATTTCTATGAGCGGAATAATACTAATAATAATAACAATAATATAAATTATAAACTTAACTTACATTTATCAGAGTCTAATCCCAAGTACGCAACCTTTACTACATTCTTTACATGATATATAATACATATCAATATCTTAATACAATCTATCTATTACAAATGATACCAATAACATATTCATTTGCTTTCCTTTTCACTTGTTCTGGCCGAGCCTTCTAGCTTTTCATACTTAAGTGAAAACATTTAAATTAAGCAAGGATGAGCATTTGAGTGCCCAAAGAAGTATTATATATATATAATTTGAAGAATTTAAATGTTTTCTTTATAATATTCTTCTACACAACCGGTCAAGAGTTGTGAAGTAATCTGTACCAATAATAATAGCATAACAACCCTCGCTCAAGTTTTTGAAACTGTGTATTGTTTATTTATAAGGTTTCGTGACATAACATGAACATTGTTTTCATTTTCAAAAGGTTAAATGAAATTCATCTCAGTAAACCTAAGGCATTGCTTACGGGCCCGAGGTGTATGCAATCCATGGGCCTGTAGATGATCAATACTACATTGCTAGAACGATATTATCGTTCATCCTTTGTCCGTCAGTAATATAAAAATTTTCCCATTATCGGGATGTTCATTTCATCGGGTTTTCATAACAAAGGTCTTATATAATTCAACATATATGTATATCAAAGGTGTATCAACATGCGATTAAATACAATGATTATCCAAGTGGGATACTTGTATAATCATTTATAGAAATTAACGAATGTAATATATTTATCCGAATTATCATATACTAACATGTTGATAATCAATGGGCTTATATAATATAGCTTTAACAATCTATACATTAATAATAATAATATAATTTTGAAACATTCTTACACTTGTCCATTGCATAAAGAAAATGCAAAGTTAGGATATTTGCACGATCGATACTAATTACACTTACGCAACTTAGATTTATCATTTCTATCACGACCTATCATTAATCAAATCATTTTACTGATTAGTATATCATAACGTAATACATAACACTGTCTATTACAGTCAGCACATAACCTAATCACCTTATCACATAATTTTAACACCATTGAATCACAAATAATTCACTTATCAAGTCAATCTATCTAAATCCAGAACAATTTCTGAAATATGTCGGTCTACCGACAACTTTATCGGGTAATCATCGAGTCTATGACTCTATACAGTAATTACATATCCGATTAGATAACTTACACATCAGTCGCACTATCTTTCATGGCCTTGTAATAATATTTAAACAATTATTACCATTTATCATAATTTTGAAATATCAGAATCATTATTAAATGATTAAAATAATAAACAATTCTATTATCATTAATATTTAATCAATATTAAATTATTAATGAAACCATTGCCAAAATATTCAAATTATTTATAATAACTGAAAATATTTTTAAAGTATTTATATTACCCTTAAATGATTTTTAAAACATTTAAAATCATTATTAAATAATTACCATTAATATTTAAATATTAATGAACTATTTATCCAAATATTAAAAGTCATTAATTATAACTTAAAAATATTTTTAATTCATTTTTATCCCTTTTAAATGATTTTAAATTAATAAAACTATTTTAAAACTATTTATTTAATATAATTATTAAATAAATTTAATATCATTAATCATTAAATAAATATCATTAATATTAATTTATTAATGAAATTATCCTTTAAATATTAAAAGTTATATTTTATAACTTAAAATATCTTTAAACATTTTATCTTCATTTAAAATGATTATTAAAATATTAAAATCATTTTAAACTAATTATTTAATAAAAATATTAAATAACTTTAATATCATTATTAATCATTAATTAATGAAATTAACCATTAAATATTAAAAGTTATATTTTATAACTTAAAATATTTTTAAATACTTTATTTTCATTTAAAATGATTTTTAAATCATTAAAATCATTTTATCTTATTTATTTAATTTAATAATCAAATAAATCTAATATCATTAATATTAATTTATTAATAAAAAATTATCACAAAATATTAAAAGTTACCAAAAATAACTCAAAATATTTTCTAACACAATAATATAATTTTTCATGATTTTCATGAATTAAAATTATTTTTAAATAATTTATCTAATATTGTAATTAAATAAATTAAATACTTTCTATATTCCAAAAATATTAAATATTTTCAAATATGCCCAAAATAATTAAAAACTATTTTTCGGACTTTAAAAATAATTTTTCAAAATTTATTTCGTATTTATAATAATTAAAAACCATTTTTATAATTTATTTCCTATTTTTAAGTAATTTTCGGAAAATATAGAAATTAAAAATAATAGAAACCGTCGCTGTAGGTCTTTAGCGACAAAAAGCGTCACTGTTGGTGTTCTTGAGGCTCAAGAACACTGACAGTCAGTTTCATGGTGGCTCGTTTGACCGTGATAATCTTCCAGCCTGATCATGTTTTGGACTAACCTATGGTTCAATCATGTAGTGCATATGTAGTACTACAATTATCAAGTATTACATCAATAAAACAACAACAATCTTGCAAGATCCAGAGCTTCAATGACGCTATCACCCATTCTCGGGTTTTTCAGGCCCCATACGGTTTAGTTGCTACATCTAAGCTCAAATTAATCTATGTTCTAGTCTTGGTTCGTGGGTTTGATGATTCATAATTGTAGTCCTAGTGTCAAGGTACATTAATAAAACAAAAACTTAGATTATCATCAACAGAATCAATATAAAACACACGGTCAAACTTTGTCAGACAGCTTGTTCAAACTTTTCTGGAAATCCCCAGAAATTGCAAATCGTGACCAAATGGGTCATTTTGACCAACTGCTCTAATCGATCTGTGAATTATTTTAATGTTCTAAGAGCATGGATCTAGACTTCATCTTATAGGCTACAGATTCATTACAACAAATACATCATAACACCAATATCATGATGCATCAAGCGACTTTAGAAATCTTGTCGACTGCTTTTGAAGGTTCTGGTTTGCCTGTATTTTAACCCGATCAACGCTTGGCCAACAAAGTGTTTGATCGATTATAACTCGTGATCTTGGTATCTGATGCTTGTACTACCACTTGCAGAATAAAGAACGCATACAAGGCTACAAATGTAAACACTTAAACAACAAAAACAATAAACACACAACGATCTATAGACTCTGACATTTGATGTCAGATCACAAAATTTTATTTTCCAGAAATTTGAAAATCATTGATTTAAGCATTTAGATGTTATGGACTTGTAATATACCAACCCAAATCGTTAAATTAGACTATAAACAACAGCTTTTAACAACGAATTACAAGATCTAACAACATATCATAAAAAAAATTTATGGTTGGGGTTTATACCTTTGATGAACAAATTTTTGATCTTGTGTTTCTGATTTGTTAAAGGTGAACGTGGGGCTATATTTGTGACTGATATTAGCAACAAATTTTGTGGCTTTTAGAAAGAGAAGGTCTAGGAGGAGCTTGGTAAATAATTTGAGCAACAATGCAACATTTTCTCTCTCTAACCTATATATACAAGACTTAGATTCATGAATGGTTGCTAGATGGCTGATGGCTGGTGTTTTTAAGTCAAAGGAGTTGTTGGTTTAGGTCACCAACCCATCCTATTGTCAAAACCTAGTTTGTAGCTTCAATTATTCAAGAGGGACATTTTTGTCATTTCCTTAAATTTCTAGAAAATTGCCTTAGGGTTTAGGGTTTAGATATTTTAGTGTTTAGGGTTTACACAAAAATAGAAATTAAATAAAAATTAAATAAATTTTAGTTTCTAAAATTTTTAAATTAGGGTTTTAAAATAATTAGGTTTCTTAACTAAATAAAAGGTTTTACTTTACTTATCACCTTGCTAATTAGGGTTTAAGAAACACTAATTAACATTACGTTAACCAAATTAAATATTAGGGTTTACAATTACAAATTAGGGTTACTAATTTAAAAATTAGGGTTTATAATATAGAAAAATAATATGGATTTTGAATAATTACGATTCTCCCTAATTAGGGTTAATACATATAACACCGATCGTTAATCACATTATCATGGTTATATAACAGCTTAACAAATTCTCAAAGTCGTGACTGACTTTCGCATTAGGGTTTCACCGTTTGAAACTAGGGTTTCTATTTTTAAATTATGGTTTCTAAATATTAAATAGGGTTTAATAATAAAATAACAAAATTTTAGTTTCTAAAATTTTGAAAATAATAACTTTGTTAATTAAAGTAAGTTTGTAATTATCTTATACATGGATATTAGGGTTTATTACCCTTAATCACAATTAACCTTGCTAATAAAGCAATTAGGGTTTATAATATCGATAATTAGGGTTTCCATAATTAGCATACCATGAAGTAACACACAACATATATCACACAACACAGTTATATAATAGCCTTAAATTCACGATTTGAGTTTTAAATTAGGGTTTTTCCACAGTAAACTAGGGTTTTCAAATCTTTCCATTATACATCATAATTGACCAACCATTTATCATCCACATACAAAGATATATATATATATATATATATATATATATGAAAAATTTCAAAATATTATAATATAATAATATTATTATCATTATTCCTTATCTCAGAACCAAAATTAGGGTTTATTAGACTAGTATTTAGGGTTTATAAAAATATTATCAGGGTTTAGTTATAATATAATAAAACTGTTCCACACATTAATATTACACGCATAACCATACTTATCTATAACACTGACAAATAATAATATAATATTATTATTCTCATTCCTTGATCAAAACCCAAAATTAGGGTTTGGATTCCATATCCCATTTATCTTTCATATATAACCTTAATAATTAAGTTAAAATAATTAACTTAACTATTCTCAAAATAATTTCATATAATAAAATAAGTATTATAAAAATTCTATAATCATATCATATAAAATAATATAATTATCCTATTTCCTTGGAAAATAAACATTAAAAACATTTTTACTATAAAATTAATTAGTATAAAAATATAATTGATAATTATCAATAAATTCTAAAATAAATTTATTTGCAATACTTAATGTAATAAATAAATTTTATTTATCACACATATAATAATAATTACACATTACCTTGACACATATCATTAATATTTATTTTAATAAATAAAAAAAAAATTTATACGCAAAATTTATGATTTATTTATATAGAAAATATCGGGTTGTCACAGATTTAATTTTAAAACCACCACAGACGGTCCATATTGATTTACTTTTAAAATCACCACCGATGGTCCAAATTGATTTACTATTAAAATCACCATCAATGGTCCAGATTGATTAACTATTAAAACCACCATTGACGGTCCATAAAATTAGTAAATCTTCTCATGGAATACTAAGTTAAACTTACAACAAACGCCTCATAACAATCCCTATATTTATATCAAAAATTGAATAAATATTTACCACAAATTATATATCTTTAATAAACACATTTTTAATCTATTAACAATTATTCATCATTAATATTATAACTCACAATATTTAACAACCAGATCATTCCAAAGAAAGAAGGGGCTTTCCGATAAGGATTTCTCCCTATTAGCGCGCAATTAGGTGGCCAAACCTCTCCTCAACAGAACTTTCTAGACATCGTCAATATTGCAAATAATAATATGAATAACTTTGTCATCTCAATTATTGATTTAATAATATAAAATATTAATATTGTGACAATAATTGAATCAAATAACGTGAGATACTATGCAGCAATTATTGTAGCAATAATTGAGTATAACTGAGTGACTTCTCACATAAGCATTAATAATCAATACCGTATGCAACCACGCGTATTATTGTACTTTTACCACCGAGTAGTTCAATAGTTTAACGGTAAAACTTTCGCCGTTATTTTTATAAAAAGATATTTCTTTCGTTTTCTAACTACGATAATACTTCCATTGTGGGGTCCACCAATGATTGTGTCGTCGTACAAATATTTCTTGTTAAAATGAATATTCCCCGACCAATTGAATATTCCCCGACACAACGAATATTTTATCTCAACTTGCATACTTTTCAAAAATTTCAAATATCACCCTTAACTCTAACCTTTATCAATTTAACCATTTACTAAATAACATAATAATTATAATAATATTGAATACTTTAATTTCATAAAATTTAGGATCTCACATTTATGTTGAACGAAGAAGCAGATTACTGGTGGGAATCTGTAACACGTATTCAACCTGCCGCACTAAAGATGTCTTGGAAAAAGTTCCAAGAATTGTTCAACGACAAGTACTTTTCTGAAAGTATTCGTCACATGAAGGAGGTGGAATTCATCAAGCTGGAACAAAAAAAATATGATCGTATCGCAGTACGAGGCTAAGTTTTTCTAGTTGTCCCGATTTGTATCGCATTTGGTTGATAATGGGAGCGAATGACGCGAATATTTCTGTGAGGTTTGAAACCCGAAATACGTCAATACCTCATTTCTCACAAACTTTATTTATATTTAGATGTTGTGAATAGGGCTCAGTTATTGGAGCGCGATAATGAGTCAACCCAACCAAAAGGTAACAACCCACAACTCGATAATAATCATACCAGTGGCAACGACCATTGGAACAACGATAACCATCGTGGAGGAAATTATCATGCCAGAAATGGTAACCACTCCAGTGGTAATCATGGTCAAGATGATAAGAGAGGTGAACTAAGTGGGAATAACTTTAAGAAGAGAAGATTTAACAATGACGAAAAGACGGCGGCAATAGCACCAGCACTCGTTTCTAACGAAGAAGAACAACCACCGATCGTAAGCAACAACTGCAAACAGGAGGGACACATCCGTCTAAACTGTACGCAGCAACCACAAGCGTGTTTCAATTGCGAAAGAGATGGTCACCTAGCTCGATTTTGTCATGTAGTGAAGTCAAGTCTAGCTGGGATGGCGACACCAAAGGTTGTCCCAGACAAGTCAAAGCCAGTAGTTTAAGTGTGAGCGTTTGACGAGGAACCCGAATGAAGTTATCACGAGTAACCTAATCATAAACTCTTGTGACGTCTATACCTTATTTGATACCGGTTCTACCAATTCTTTTATTTCACCTACTTGCACTCAACGTTTGAACTTGACTCTTGAGAAATTAGACTTTGATTTATCTGTTGAAACTCCATTGGGAGAAACCTTCGTTACATCCACTATTTATAAATCTTGTTTGATTCAAATCATCACCCTCACGTTACCTGTCGATCTAATCTCTTTGAAAATACTTGCATTTAATGTGATTGTTGACGTCAAGATTTTTATTGTCCCTCTTCTGTTCTTGTCTTTTGGTGTTCTTATGTTAGGTGAGATTTGTTTAAAAAAACAAGTTATGAAAAGTCTGACATTTATATGTCGATAATTTAACTGTAAGAGTTGCCAGTTGGTTTTTTAAATGATTGTACCAACACAACCGAGAAAAGGTGTGCACATTGACCTAGTGATGTGACACTACTAAACGAGTTTGTGAAACTGAGATTCATTAGGGTCCGGGAACTTAATTATGCAGAGGGAAGGTGTTAGGCACCCCCCGACATTCGTGTTACCACGGTGACCACCACTTTTTAATTAAACTGTTACATGAATGTGTGTGTGTGTGGATCAATGTGCAATTTGTTTGGAAGTAGTGTTATGCCTCGTTCACACCTATACACAGAGGGTTTGAATTTGTATAAAAAATTAGTTTTAAACAAGATATAGCAGTGAGGTTTTGTAAAAGATGTTTTTCGAATCCTGTGCTTAATAGTAATTGAGGCCTTTGATACTTTCATTTTATTAAATGTCCGGCTTGATTGCTTTTATTTTCGAGATACGAAGCATCTTCGAGAAAATAATATATATAGCAGTGCCAAACTCCTTGTGGACGTGAAAGCCATCTAAGGAAATTCAGGCACCGTGAATAATTTACAAGCTGCTTAAAGCTGAAAATATCCATCACGGGAACTGAATCTAGATTCAGCATACTGAATATGTGATCACATGATTCCTAGGCTCACATGATGTCGCAATTTATATGA
Organism: Panax ginseng; assembly: GCA_020205605.1. NCBI lineage: Eukaryota > Viridiplantae > Streptophyta > Magnoliopsida > Apiales > Araliaceae > Panax > Panax ginseng. Next base: position 81,340,553 of record CM035139.1, on the reverse strand, counting down.
AAGAAGGAAGCAGTTATATATATAAAAACTATAAATATATATATATATATATATATATATATATACAGACATGATCAACCACCACGAAGCACTTCCATATGGGATCATAAATGTAAATATATAAAAGTGATAAATATATATATATAGAGATATGATCAACCACCGCGAAGCACCTCCATGGGGGATCAGAAATGTAAATAAAGCAATAAAGACAATCAACTGCCATGAAGTAAACTCCAGGCGGGACGAAAATGTAAATAAAGCAGTAAAAATGATCAACCGCTACGAAGTCAACTCCAAGCGGGACGGGATATAAATAAAGAAGTAAAAGGCCACGAAGTAAACTCCAGGCCTGACAGAAATATAAATATATATATATACATATATATAAGCAGTAAATGCACCGGATGTAAAATCTAGGCTCATCGAACAGAGTCCGACAACAGTTTATATATATATATATATATATATATATATATATATATATATAAAGGGAAATAAAAGCCACAGACCGAAGTCCGGGCATACACACGCAACACGACTCTCAATGTGAAGAACGGTGTGTGAAAAGTAGAAGAGAAGGCTTACAGTGGACTGCCAAAGAAGACTTATATAGCTTTAAATGGATGAACACTCAGCTCCTACCGGTAAAAATATGACTGAATATAAGCTCACAAGTGTTGAAAATGAGAAAGCACTCAGTTTAGGGTGTGTACAGATAAAATTGGACAGGGCTTCCTCGCCATTTTCTCTTACAAAACTGCCACCTCAAGCCCTCTATTTATAGAGGGGGGAGCCGCAGGTACACTTGCGATAACTGTAGATGTACATGTAGTAGCCACAGATGTACCTGCGGCTGTCTGGGGTGCCCTGGGCTCCGCCGTCTTGAAGTACGTGCATGCATGCAACGTGATGTCTGCTCAAACTTGCAGAACTTCAATCCGAGCCTCCGATTGAGCTGTATAAGACCTTTTACAGAATTCTATTGTCAAGAGCTACACAAATGACATGGGATTAGAGGTTGTAAGAAGTCAGGAAGATGGGACCATTCCCTTGGTCTTCAAGCTTTAAATTACATCCGTTGTGTTGTCCTATATAGTAGTCATTCGGGATTGCAGCTATTTGTATCTTATGGGACATTGCTATGTAGAATGTATGTTGAACTATTGTTGAGATGGCGTAATGTGGAATCGAGGTGGCAAAATGACAATTTTGCCCCTCACCGGGGTTATCTCCGGTTTGGGCAAATAAAGCAATCGTTGCTTAGGGTTATCCCTGAGATTGGGCTGCTACAAGCGCTGGATGTCCTCAGGGTTATATTTGAGGTGTGCCTGACCTCCCGGGGTTATCTTTGGGTTTGGGACTGAGTGCCTCGGGGTTATCTCTGAGGTTGAAGCTAATTGCTGGGGGTTGAAATGAGCATCTTTGGGGTTATCTTCAGAACTGCAACTGCACTCCTTGAGGTTATCTCTGAGGTTGACACTATATTTCTCGGTGTTTTTTTTGGGACTGAGACTGAGTATCTCGTGGTTATCTCCAAGATGAAACGACCTTCTCCGGTGTGATTTCCAATATTGAGTTGAGTTGTCCTCCAGGGTTATCTCTGAAAGACAATTCTGCCCTCCTGCAATGTTAGTAACAGGTATGAAGAAAATTTCGAGTGTCTACAGATGCCTCTCTTTACCATATTCATGCAATGCAATGCAACAAAATGATCATGATGCAATGTATAACAACATGATGCAAATATATGTGGTTTGTTGGATTATTCTCTAACATGGTGGGATGATTGTCGGCTCCCCTTGACTTCTACCAGGATTAACAGTTATTATTGATAACCCTAATGAACTGTCTTGGACATGAAATCCAATGCTCTCATAAGCTTCCATGATGTTGACGTTGGGGTTATCACCAAAGTCCTTAATCCTTTATACAGACTTCAAATTGAAGATGCATCTCTTATGTATAAGAGACTCTGTGGGGATAGAGCTTCGTTTGTTGAGGATGTGTATAACATATTCCATCATCGGTCCTCCCCGATGAGGATGTTCTTTTCTGGTTCGTATCTCCAGGTCTTTTTGCTGATCTATTGGAGTTACTGCCAACAGTCGGTGTTGTCAGGGTTGCCTGAACTTCATTGACATGTTCATCAATGGATAAGATCCCTGTTGGGGATAACTTCAAGGCTTCTTGACCTTCGTCGACGTGTGCATCAATGGATGAATTATATGAAAAGACGCTGGGGACAAGGTTTAAGGGTTACGACCCTGAATTGATGGTATCGGACCTTCGTGAGGTATTTTTGAATGTAGTTTGCAGCATCTGAGATCATTAGTATATTATAGTATACCCTATATTTGGGTGAATTCCAATGAGTGAAATGTAAGGCCACAACTTGACCCATGAAAACTAGGATTTTAGGCTATTCTGCTCAATGGCGTAGCATTTTTATTCCTGATTTGGCCTTTTTTGCTTGTGAGAACTCCTTTGTAACTTGAATTGGACCAAGCTGGAGAGGTGCCAGTGCCATGTACAGTGCATATTACCCCAACTACCATTCTATCCTTGCTAGGAGTTCGGCTGAGGCGCTCAAGGGCAGGACCATTCGTACAGGTCCATTGAGCGTAGATGCTATAAGCGGGCAGTTGAGTGAGCCTATACCCGATGATGTGAGAGTCAGGGATTGTATTCTTCGGCGATTGTTCCTAATGATCATTAGGGACTACTTCATAGCTGATAACTTTTATACGGTGTCATTCACTTTGGTGAGCGCCACGTGACACGTGGACCGTACCGGAGAGTATGACTGGGGTTCCTACACCTTCGCCTATTTCCTCAGGGGTATGCGCATGCGTTCGCAGGGCTTGACGGAGGCTTGGCTAGGATTTTACCCATTTCTGCTGGTGAGTATTTCTCTTATGATTTCCCATGTACAGGTTAAGAGTGTTGACTGACAGTAGATTTTTGCCTTTATATTGGTAGTTCTGGGCCTATGAGAGGCTCCCATATTTCAAGTCCCGTGAGTGTGTGTTGGGCATGGAGACACATATACAGGGACTGCGATGGCATCATTCCATCTTGGCGGAGGTCCTCGTGAATCGAGGGTTTTACTTATTGTCGCCATACCGGAGAGTTATTGATTGGTGATGCCATTACTTGGATCCCATATTCTGGGGAGCACTTGGCCATTAGTTTTGAGGATGGATACACGACTGTTGTTGAGTACGTGATTTCGACCCGTAGGATTCCTATCTTTACAGATGGAGGATGGGAGCTCTATTTAAGAGAGCGTGCTATTAGGAGCACCACAGGAGAGATTCATATACCAATCTTGACTCCTACTAGGCATTATTGGCCTATTTCATAGTCACCCGTCATTGATATCCCCTTGATGGTTGTTGACGGTTTTACACTGTTAGAGGGTCCACATACCCAGGCTACGTTCCAGTATTGGTAGTCCCCTCGTACCATCAGAGCCCAGACCCGCGCCACCAGGTTTATAGGGGATATGGTTCTTGGATCTGTGATGATGATGGATTGGATGGCCTATGTCAGAGATCTAACTCATTTGACACAGATTGACAGTTTGACCTAGCAGTTGGACCGGGCACATTTCTTTTTCTAGCACTTGGGCAGAGATCCAGTAGAGGCAGATACATTTGATCCTTCCAGCTCAGGAGTTAGCCCCTCAGATGACCCATATGACTTTTCCGGTATAGATCCTCCATTTTATAGGCCTGACATCCCCGTTAATAGAGATCTAGTGACTCAGGAGGAGTTACATCAGGTGGATAGGATTGATGAAGTAGACATTGACACCATTGTCTTCTTCTGATGTATATTCTTGTTATATATCTTGATAGGCCTCTGTTAGACACTGGGTGGATGTGCCCCATTCTCGCTATATCTTTTGATTGGCCTCTGTTAATAGTTGGGCGTCTGTGCCCCATTTCCCTGTATTTTTAGTTGTACAAAGATGTATTAGATGATGATGTACTTAGGAATGTATTTACTATTATTCCCTACATCATATTGCCATCTATTGTTGATTATGCATGTATTATGTTATGCATATGTATGTATGTCCAGGGATATTCAACATTGACCCCTGGATGGTCTTATGACACGGCCCACATAAATGTCTTCTTTGACAGTTAACCGTATTGATCATACCCCACCAGTATTGGTGGCATCCCGTCTGAGATCATGGTATGATAGTATGTCACCTTCAGACGTGGTGGTATAGATCGATTAGTCTGAAAGATACTATAACTCTCTTGATGTTTCAGGTTCCCGCAGGCTTTGTAGAGGGTATGCTGGAGCATTGGATACCGAAGAGGCAGGTTTTTTGGTTTGGTATCCATGAGTTGACTCCTACCTTGGGGGAGTATGCACGGTTGAAGGCGCTGCCACTGAACATACCTTGCACGTGAATGGCTATCGGCAACATGAGCCGACAGTTTATGACCCTCATCGGGCTGAGGCGTAGAGTTGTGTAGGATGAGATCACATCTGGCAACATGATATCCCAGCATTTTTTGATGGACAGATTTGGCTCAGAGGATAGTTATACATGGCATTTCAGAGATTTTACCATGCCAGAGGATCATTAGCATTTGGCCAAAGTAGATGTACTGCTACTGTGCGTATTGTCATATGTATACATTCCACGGTACATGGATGAGTTGGACATTGGCGTTATTATGGCAGTGAGAGCTCTTAGGGAGGGTCACACCATTGTATCAATGATTGTAGTAGAGACGATGAGATCAGGTACATATTGCATTACCTACCCTGTAGGGGTATTCACAAGTAGTTCGGCCATGTTGTACATGTGGTTCATGTCACACTTGAGACCGATTGGAACATTTCGACGGCATGGGTATTGTTTTACCCATGAGATAGCCATGTCGTATTCCTTTCACCCTGTATACTGTACAGATCCTGCATCTTGGTCTATTTTCCTAGCAGGGATTGGAGATCCATTTAATATATTGCCGTGTACATGGCTCAGTTCACCCTACAGCTTCATCACTCATGCTTCGGGCATGGATTATCTCCCTCTAGCTGGTTTGAGGGGCATGACTACTTACCACCCACTGGCTGTGATGTGTCAGTTTAACCAGTTCTAGGACTTCCATCCTTTTGAGGGGCCATTGAGTTAATGCTTGGCTTCTTGCCACTTGTCAGCAGAGGATAGATCCAGGGAGTATGCCTGTTGGGATCAGCGTGAGCTAGCTGCATTTTCTATTAGCCATTCGGGTTGTTCCATATAGTATTCCTCATTGATGGAGACAGAGACTACATCCGCTGCGGTAGTATCCACATCGCCAGGGATTGATTCTGATGATGGGGAGCTCATATAGGACATTGATATTCCCACAGAGGAGGATCTATTCACTGGGTTGCCATCAGCTCTTGCAGATTCTCCCAGTATGAGTGCTACTGTGATTCAGCATTCAACATAGTTTTTATTGCAGAGTCTTCATCTGATGACCTTTGAGAGATATCAGGCTAGGGCCTTGATGTTAATAGCTCTTGATGGGAGAGACACCGCTTTATTAGAGAGATGCATTGATTATTTAGCGGGATGCTGCCCTATCTACCTGGGATGTGGCTGTTACAGATAGTACATCAGTGAGATCCCTTACTAGTGGCATGCTTTTCGATATGAGTGAATATATTGATGAGCATCATGCCACCATGTAGTTGGCTGCAGATCTGTTAACTCGTGTAGATACCCTTGGGCAGGAGCTTGCAGCGTTACCCCCTTTTTTAGAGAGAGATGTCATGTTGGACTTGATAGTTCGTATATCCACGGGATTGTAGATAGACTTGTATTTTCTTGCACATACTAGTTTAGCCATTTTGTCATGTACAACACATATTGTATATATCAAACAGCATTATATATGGCAGGGAAATATATTTCTATTCACTTCCCTTTTAGTTGTGCCTTGATACTTGCTTGATATTGCCTGCTTCTTCAGGCCTTGTGATCTTGATGTATTCTGAGCTCATCCTTGATAGGTGGACATTAAGATGTCTCAGGATCTTTTAGAATGGATCATTGATCTGTGTGTATCCGTACCTTTTTTGGTGTCTTGGGACTGGTTTCTATATGTAAATGTGGAGAGGAGTGTGGTTTTTCCTCTCTGAGATTGACCACACCACAGATGGTCACCAATACTCCTATTCAAGAGCAGCCCAGATAGTTCCATCTCTTATAGATTGGTGTTGCTCTTAGAGGAATCAACCTTAGCTTGGATGGTCGCCAACTCTCCCAGTTGTGGGGAGGCCAAGTAGTTCCATCCCTTTGGTCTGAAGCCGATGAAATGTGGTGGATTGAAGTTTGATCCTAGTACCATTGACAAGTATTTGTTTTGGTAGGGGTAAGACCGAACCATAAATGGCTGCCTACGTACTCCTATTGAAGAGGAGATCAGGTCTGCGTAGTTCGAACCTGGTGTAAGAGGTTCAACGTTGAATGGTGTAAGGGTAAAAAAGGTGTAGAAATGTTTTTTTTGTTTTTGTTTATAGAGAAGGGCATAGAAATGTTTTTGTTATTTTTATTTTATTGTGACCGGGCCATATAAAATGGTTGCCTACGTACTCTTAGGTATTGGGGAGATCAGGTCAACATAGTTTGCCCCATGTTCAGGACGATTTGTAGCCAAAAAAAGTTTGATCCTATGTTCAAGACAGACTGTGGGGAAAAGTTTGATCCCATGTTCAGGACAAACTGTAGGGGAAGGGTTCAATCCCTGGTGGGATAATCAAAATTTTATGAGAATGAAATGTGGGATCTGATGATCTAAAACCAGGCTGCTGGCTTAAAGAGTGTGTTTCCCTGATGGGGAAAATGGGTATGAAGAAAGGGTTGTGTTTAGTAAGGGTTAGAAAACCTGAAATGACTGGTGATCTGGTGATCCAAAACTAGGATGTTTACTTGATGGAAACTTCAGACATAGTACCATTTCACATTGTCTGAGTCGATGAGCTGTGGAAATTCGTCGCCATCCATTTCCTGTAATTTGAGAGCACCTCCTGTCAATACTTCTTTGACAATAAATGGGCCTTCCCAATTTAAAGTGAATTTTCCCTTTGCTTGATCTTGGCTGTCAATGATCTTTTTCAAAACCAAGTCATGTTGTTTAAAGTGTCGCAACCTAACTTTTCTGTTGTAGGATCTGGTGATCTTTTGTTGGTATAACTGACCATGGAAGATAACATCACTTTGTCTTTCGTCTATTAGAGACAATTGGTGATATCTGTCTTGCAACCATTGGTCTTCATCTAGCTGAGCATCAATCAACACTCTAAGGGATTCCATTTCCACCTCTATGGGGAATACTGCATCCATTTCATAGGTCAATGAGTAGGGGGTTGCCCCAGTGGAAGTACGCATTGAAGTTCTATAGGCTAATAGAGTCAAAGGCAAGAGGTCATGCCATCCTTTGTGATTGGCGGACATCTTTTGCATGATCTTCTTGATGTTCTTATTAGCCGCTTTAACAGCACCATTCATCTTTGGACGATAGATGACGGAGTTAAGGTGTTTGATGTGAAATTTACTGCACAACTCCTCCATCATTTTGTTGTTGAGGTTCTTAGCATTGTCTGACACAATTACCTCTAGTTGTCCATATCGATAAATGACATTGTTTCTGATGAAAGCAATGATAACTTCTTTGGTAACCTGGGGGAAGGAGGCTGCTTCTACCCACTTGGTGAAGTAGTCGATCATGGTGAAGATAAATTGATGCCCATTACTGGCTTTGGGCTCGATGGGCATGATCACGTCTATTCCCCACATTGAGAAGGGCCAAGGTGAACTCATATTGTGGAGTTCCCTCGGAGGGGCATGGATAGCATTCCCATAAATTTGACATTGGTAGCATCTCTTGACGTGATCATCACAGTTAATTTTAAGCAAGATCTAGTTGTGCTCTATTCTTAGGATCTTCTTAACAAGTAGAGGACCGCTAATGTGTGGGCCACATACTCCACCATGGATTTCATCTATGAGACTCTGAGCTTGATCCTTGTCCAGACATCTAAGGAGACCTAGTCTTGCATCTCTTTTGTAGAGTGCATCTCCGCTCAGGTAGAATTTCATAGCAAGTCGATGGATCCGCCTTCTTTCAGTCGGGCTCGCCTCAGCGGGTGTAGATCCATCTCGTAAGTACTCCTTGATGTGGTGATACCAAGAGTGTTGGATGGGAGGTGGTTCATCCAATACTTCTCTAATATAATTCCCATAGGCTGGAGCCTTTTGTAGGGAAAATGGGATGTTTGGCATGTTTTCCTTGTCAGGTATGTTGATCAAGGAGGCCAAAGTTGCTATCGCATCCACAAAATCATTCCTATTTCAAGGAATATGGAGGAAGTTTATTTCTTCAAACTCCGAAGCCATCTGTAAAACTTCAGATGGTAAGCGCGGGAAAATGTAGGTCTCGTACTTTGGACATGATGGTCTCTTTGTAGTGCAATAGATTAAAATTCAAGCCATCCTTTTTAAATGATTTAAACATTAAACAATTCCATTATCATTAATAATTTAATTAATATTAAACTATTAATGAAATCATTGCCAAAATATAAAAGTTATTTATAATAACTCAAACTATTTTTAAAACATTTATATTACCCTTAAATGATTTTTAAAAACAATAAAATTATTTTTAAATAATTACCATTAATAATTAATTATTAATGTACTATTTATCTAAATATTAAAAGTCATTAATTATAACTTCAAATATTTTTAAATCCTTAATATCCTTTTTAAATGATTTTTAAATAAATAAAACCATTTTTAAACTATTTATTTAATAATAATTATTAAATAAACTAAATATCATTAATATTATCTTAATATCATTAATATTCAATTATTAATGAAATTATCCTTTAAATATTAAAAGTTATATTTTATAACTTAAAATATTTTTAAATACCTTATTTTTATTTAAAATGATTTTTATAATATTAAAATCATTTTTAAACTAAATTATTTAATATAATTATTAAATAAATTTAATATCATTAATATTAATTAATTAATTAAATTCATCACAAAATATTAAAAGTCATGGAAATTAACTTAAAATATTTTCTTATATCATAAAATAATTTTTCATGATTTTTCATGAATTAAAACTATTTTTAAATCATTTATTTAATATTATAATTAAATAAATAAATACCTTTTATATTCCAAAAATATTAAATATTTATGAAATATACTCAAAATAATTAAAAACTATTTTTTGGACTTTAAAATAATTTTTCGAAATTTAATAAGTATTTTAATAATTAAAATCTAATTTTTTCTATTTTTTAAATCATTTTCTAATTTCGAAATTGAAAAATTTAATATAATTCAAATCGTAAGCTAAAGGGCCTATAGTGACATAATCGTCATTGTGTTGCTTCTTCATCAAACCCGAACTCAAAAAATCGTAACCCAGTAAAGCTACTTTGACCATCAATAATTCTCAATCTATGACGTTTCTCGGTAGGCTATAACTTGGATCTTGTAGTACTAGTGTAATACGACATGTAACAACCAATAACCAGGATTTAAAACATCACAATCAAAAGTTACTAAGCCTTAAAATAGCTTTCAACACTGTTTTTGAAAATTCTGGGTTGCCCAGAATTTTCGGTCATGCTCGGTCAACCTAGTTTGACCATGAATAACTCTTAATCCATAATAGATATGGACCTAATTCTTTTTGAAGATTAAAGACCACATACCAGAATACACATATCAACTTTCATAACATCAAAAATCCAAACATAGTGAGATATACAAGGCCGGACATTTGCTTAAAAAACTTTTTCTGGGTTTTCCAGAATCAGTTTCATGATCGGTCAATGCCGGTCAACCCACTTTGACCTTAAATAAAGTTTGATCCACAATAGCTATGGACCTGATTTCTTTTGGAGATTAAAGACCACATAACAAGCTACACATAAAAACTTCTAAACAACAAAAATCATGATCGAGTAAAGAGTTATGGCCTCTGACATTTGACTGTCAGACCATATTTTTGGTTTTGACAGTTTGCTTAAATCTTCAAATTCGTGCACTTTGATGTTATGGGTTCATGATATATCAACCCAGATCATCAATTGACACCCTATTACACAACTTTAAACAATCAATTTCAAAAATTAACATAGAATCAAAGGATTTATAAGCTTAGTGTTTTATACCTTTTCAAGCTTTGATTTCTTGATTTCTGACTTTGATGCTTCTGATTTGTTATTTGTGATTTCTGGGCTTTGATTATAGACTGATATGGCAAGAGGATTTCGTAGCTTTTAGAGAGAGATGGTCTAGGATGAGTGATATGAGAAAATGTGCAAATAATACACTTTGTTTCTCTCTTTAAATCATATAATTGATTGATGCAATAATGTAGTGGCTGATTATTGATGGGTAATGTTATAGTGCCATGAGTAACTTCTAAAAGATAGTGAATGGCTAGCATTTTGTGAAGATTCTATCAACAATGCAACTAATAATACACTAATAAACCAAAAAGGCAATTTTGGTCATTTTACATATAATTTCAAGGGCATTCTTGTACAAGGTAATTAAATCTAGGATTTATTCACTAGATTGTACTTCTTACCATTACCCAATTAATTTCTAGGGTTTGACAATTTTAAATAATTGTACAATACAAATCTTAATTGAACACAATAACATAACATTAGGGTTTTCAATAGAAAAAATTTAGGGTTCTATAATTAGGGTTTCCTAATTGACCATTAGGGTTTTCTAATTATCTCATATTATTACTAACACGCCATTCTGAGCTTTCTAACTTCAACCTAAGTTAGGGTTATTCATGCAATAATTAGGGTTTTTCCTAATTATCGGCGTAAAAATAGTAATTAGGGTTTCTTCTAATTACCGATATTCTTATACACAGTAACTTCATATACAAATACTACTACTCACCATATCTCATAACCGAGTTTAATAATTAGGGTTTCACGAATGTTCTATGCTATGACCTAATTGAATAGTAATTGCTCAACTTTATCTGTCCGTACATACACAGTACATATTTATGGTACTGTAAAATCATAATATAAATAATATAATATTATTATTCTCATCTCTTGATCACAATCCCAATCAAAGGTTTGGATCTCATATCTGAATTCTCTTTCTTACACAACATCAATAATCAAGTTAAAATAATTAACTTAAATATTCTGAACAAATCATATAATAAAATATTTATTATATAATTCTAATTATCACTTCATATATTATTTCCAATCATGTTGTCATAAAAATATTTCGGCTTACAGAAATTAATTATCATAACAATATAATTTATGGTAATTAATAATTCCAAAATTATTTCTAATTTTTCAAGTAATAAATATATTTGCATTTATCGTTCACCTCACTAGACACTTATTCTTGTCATTAAATAAATAAAAAAAAAATTATAAACAAAATTTCTTATTTATTTTATATAAAAAATCTCGGGTTATTACATTCCCTTATAAGGATTCCGCCCCTAATCACCGCTTTAAAAACTCATATATACGGAAGATACATAGCATATAATCATTGCACATAGACCTCGATCATACTTGATCGAACTGATCTTTAATTATTCTTCATAACACTTGTCTATTCGATTAAGCAGAAATTTGATTTCTAAAAGAACTCAAAATTTCTTTATAAAATAATCTACTATATATATATGAAGGAAAATCATATAAGATATATAAGTTATTCAAATAGCACCTAGAGTTCTGTTTCCAGCTACCACCGTATCCTGGACCGTCATGTTGAAGACCCTCGGAGTTGCTATCGTTGGGGTACTGGTTGAGTGTGGTCCTGTTATTGCTAAAGAACCACTGTTTCTCCCCGTGGTTACGTTTCCTGCCTCCATTCTTCTCTTTGGACAGTTCTTGACCTTATGCTCAGTCGATCCGCATATAAAGCATCCACTGATCATCCTTGAGTTGGGGCAGTTGGGAGAGATATGACCCTCTTGCCCGCACTTATAGCACACGAACTTACCCTTCAGACACTCGTCAAAGTGATTCTTCCCGCAGTTCTTGCACTGCACTACCTGCTTCTTTGCACCTTCCTACTTTACTTGCACATTCTCAGAAAAATTCCTCATTCTTTTCTCACCCCTATTCCCGCTACTACTTTCCATCTTCATTGCTCCTCCTGACTTGCTTTTGTTCTTCTTCTCTTTGTGGTAGAGGCTCATGGCCTTACTCCCCTGTTCAGCTATGATAGCTTTCTCCATGAGTGCTGCAAAAGTATTGATTTGCGATCTCGACACCTTATTGTAGAGCCGTGGTTTTAAACCCACTCAAATCTCCTTGTCTTCCTAGCCTCTCAGATCCACTTGATGTGGAGCAAACCTAGCTAACTCATTAAATTTTGCGGTATACTCATAACAATTATGTTATCCTGCTTTAACTCCAGGAATTTCACCTCCATTCTAGACCGCATACTAACGAGAGATAGTTTTCAAAAAATAAATCCTTAAACCTATCCCAAGTAATTTCTTCTTCTCCTGCCCCGAGTCTTATTTGCCTCCCACCAAAAGTTAGCTTCCCTTTCAACATATAAGTGGAAAAATGGTCTTTTGTCCCTCATCTACTCTAGCAATTACTGAACGCCTTTTCTATCTCGTTAACCCATGTCCGGCTTCTATAGGTCGATTGATCCTCCGAATTACGTGGTCCTACTGACTTTGAAGTCTTTGAATTTTGCCAAGCGATTGTCTGGTTTGGTTTCCCATATTCGTTGTTCCTCGCCGCATAGCCTAAGCTACCATGTTTGCAAAGTTTTGCATCGATTCTAATTTGTTTTCCCAAAGATTGGTAGATTCTTCTACCCTTTGGTTTCGAGTTTGACGTCTTGACGACATTATCTAGTTAAATAAAACCATAACTTATACTCTATTAACTTTCATTCTAAACCTTATTGCACAAGATTAATATATTAAACTTGTTTCATTTCTCAAACTTAGATTCATATTCATTTATCGAATATTTACATAGCACATCCTGCTTTAATCAACAGCTATACCTTTGTGACTACAAAAGTCGGGATTTAAAATCTTGACCAACATAAAAGTTGAACTTTATAATAAAGGAGCTTGCACGAATGATTAATTAATCACAAGCCCGACCTTACCCTCGCTGCAATTAACTGAATAAGAGTTGAATAAATTCATAATGAAAAAAAATAGGGTAAGAAACTTGCCTGATAAGTCTTCTATAGTTAAAGCTATGTACTAGTTCTTCACGTAACCTATTCATTTAAGTCACATTAAGCAACTAAGTATGCAAATACTAGTTTTAAGGATAAATTATTCTTTTCATTTCAATTAGAATATATATTTAATTCTCATTCTATTATCAATACAAATTAATCACATAACGTGCCGCATCACATAAGTAGAATTGTACAATTTTAGAATCTGAGGAAAAAAAAATGAAAAAAAATTATTTTTTTTCGACCCGACATTGAAATTTTCGTTCCTTGCAGCCACTTTTGCGATTTTATTTCTACTAATCTATAGATGATATGACCATGATACTTGGACACAATAAACTTCATAGAGCAAGGTATTTTACAAAAATATTACATCCCAGAAATTAACATGCTAAGACCATAAACCGACTTCCTTGAAAAGCGTGCCAGCATTGGTTCTATACTTAGAAAAATTCTAGAAATTTCCAGAATTCTGCAGATTTTTATTTCCAACATGCATGCTTACGATTTTCATAACTTGCTCAATTTAACTCATTTTCTTATGAAATTTGAGAGAGAGAGAGAGAGAAGTTCTATAACAAGTAATTAAGTGAGTTCCAAGCAAAACATCAAGTGTTAGTCAAGAACGTGAAGAACGCTAAGGTAATATTTCATAAACATTAGTCTTCGATCTTTTTCGATTTCTTTTTCGTAGAGAAGTATGAATTGGTGGATCATGTCTTTTTGGTAGTAATAAGGATGGCTAATAGTGGATTAAAAAAAATATAAGTCATGTATGGTTAGTAATCGTAAGCGTTTAAGTATATTATAATCAAAGAAAATCGTTAAGTGTTTAATTGGTTGTTGATGGACAAATTGAAAACCATCATAGGGTATGTGCATCTTGTTTGGATAGGATATAGATGATGAATCAATGGAGTTATTCTATTTGATTTGGCGTATAGAACACGAGTAACGAAGTTATGACAAAATTTACGAGATTATGCGTTAAACGTTGAAAACATAGAAATCTTGGATGAGTAGTCAAAAGTTGTCGTGTTACTTGGAAACTTTGGTTTTCAATGGCATAACATGAGATAAGGTATTCAAGAGTCGTGGACTTAAGAATCGTCGAGTTCTGACTTAGAACGAAGAAACGAGCTATGAACGCTCACGAACGATAAACGAACGCTCAATAATGAACTAATCGGTGAATTCCATGTTAAAAGATTTGAGAATGAAATATTTTCTAATGAAATCATAGCGTATATGATTTAGGAGTTAATGGCTTTTGAACGAGCCAATTCGGATGTAAAACGAATAACTTATGAGCCCGGGAATTTCGTAGAATAATAAAACTGTCAAAATTATCCGAGGCTCAGGGGAGGCACCGCAGCGCCAACCCAAGCACAAATGGCAGCGTTGCAGCGCCTGTAATAGTGTCTTTAGCTACTGGAGAGTGGCGCCGCAGTGCCACTATTGCAAAGGAATCTCATGCGGCATGTGTCACGTCCCGAACTTTAGCTATCGTTAGTTAAGCGCCGCAATGCCAATGGTGTGTTATTATCAAAGCAGCCTTGCAATCACGTGTAGAGATTTTGTTGGACAATTTGGTTTCTAATCCCAAGTGATTGTAAACCAATAGTGGAATATGAATGTATTTAATATACATGGTAAGACCAATCTTAGATCACTTATTTAGTGATGACTTTAGGAATGTAAATATTGTTTAATAGAGATTAAACGAAGAATGCAATATATACGAAAGTAAAATGTATTCGAGCTTTGGTAATTAACCAATAACGAGTAAGTCTTGGTTAGTAACCTAAGACGTTAACTAGCCGTAAGGAAGAATAGTAAATCGAATTAACCTTTATTAATGAAATAATTTCACTTAAGATATAGAAGAGAAAGAAGTTGGCAAAAATAATGTGATTAGATTGTTTAGTAACTAATTACAGTGTGCTATGTGAATATATCATGTAGATACTATAAAGACCAAGAATTGTTGAATATTATATTCAAAAAATCTTGAAGGTAAGTTTTCTTAACGCTTGTCTAACCTTCGTGTTAGCCAAGTTTTCTATGATTCATGTTCTGAGATGCATAAATTGATATACGAAAGGTCGATGCCAGTTTTAACTCGGCTAGACTATTCTTAAGAGTTAGATTGATTTGTTTATAAGTCTTTCGATATAGAACTATTAACGCTATCATATGCCAAGTATTTGGTATGGATTCAAGGTAAGTTTGTATATGAACAAACAGATGTATTTTCATTGATTATTCGATGGGCACGTGAGGTTGCCAAAACTTAAACGTAAATATATTTAATGGATGAGTGTTGATCAACATAGAGTACTATAGGCTGATCACCTAGAAGTGCTAGTAAGAAATATCAGACTTACGGACTTAGTGTTGGGATGCCATTTTCATGTATGAAAATTAAAAGAGTATGTTCATGGTTTTTCGACCGGTTCAGAATTCCTAAGCTATTATATATACTTTGGAATTGTTGTCATGAAATGAGAAGTGCTAGTCAATGTTTCATAGTACTTCATAACTACTTTCTCAGTTATTGAAGATAATCATATAATTCTTGATGTGGTATTTGTATTATCTTTTGCTAGACTTGTTGAGCTAGTTATGCTCACTTCTTGCTTGAATTATATAATTGCAGCTAAGGCCGAAAGAACTGATGATCCCAATAGGGATAAAGGCAAAGCTAAGATGGATAAATAGATTTTCTTGTAATAGATTAGTATGTTTGTAAAAAACATATTATGATGACAAAGAATGTATCAGTTTCAGAACTTGGGAATAGGATGATTATTATTATTGTAATAAGAATGTAGTAAGTATGTTCATTTTTATGTTATTTCAATGGAATGAATATATAGATAGTAGTACCTTGTAGCACCATATCTGTGGGCGTCACAAGTTGGTATCAAAGCATTAGGTTATAAAACTTAAGGAGGGAAGAACCTTTGGCTAATAACCTCGTTAGAAAAGGAGAAGTCAGAAGGAAGTAAACTCGAGTCGAATGAGTTAATAAGGTATTGAGGAAACTCAGTATCGAAAGATTTAAAATATGGAAATTAACCCTAAATAAATTAAATGTGATTTGTGCTTATATTATTGTGTATTATGTACTAATCAACATGTTATGTGTTATTGTAGATGTCCATCGATAGCTTGATGTATAGAGATATACATGTGGTGAGCGAAGAGTCTGTTAAAAGAGTAGAGATTGTACCTATGTTCGTGGCGGGAATACCAGTAGTGATTCTAGAAGAGTCTGAGCCAGAGGAGTACTTTTTTGAGGAGGACTACTCCGAGGGAGTTATAGGATTGGCATCATACCTTGATATGATGATCGATGTGGAGGAAGATATGGAGGTAACATCAATTAATACGGTGGTACCTGCACTAGAGCCAACACCTCCAGATACAATGAGGGCATTGTATCTAGCGGTGCTTAATCGTAATGTGCAATTGCACACTGTTGTGTAGAACCAGAATGAAGAGATTAGTGCTCTTCATGAGGCGAAGGAGTCTGCAGAAGCAGATTTTGACTTAGAGTACGATGAGAAGGTGTTTATGACGGATAAGGCGAGGGACTATAAGAATGAGGCCATAGGGCTTCATAAGAAACTGGTGGAGAAGGACCAGAAGATAACACGAATGTCTTACATCCATAATAGTGCTCATGAGGATTTCAAGCTGAAAATTGCTTGTTATTCTATTGAGTCGGGACAGAATCGACATACTATTAGTCGGGATATTATTTCTATTCTAGTGAATCAGAAGCATGAGAATGTTATGAGGTAGTGTTAGTAGATCGATAGATCTTTTTGTATATGTGTAGTGACGTAAAACCCTCTTTTCTATAATTAAAGGGTAGTCTTTTTGTAAATCCCAAATTTTATGAAATTCAATCGCGGGATAGGAATGTGATAGCTTTGGCTATAGAATCAAATTGTAAATAGTTTGAATGATTAAGCATATGAATATAATGAAGTTTCTATTTAATATGCTTTGTTATGGTATGAGTTGTTGTCTGGCGAATAATAACTAAGTAAATAGATAATAATGAAACTTTTATTTATTTAATTAGAAAAATGCCACCAAGAAGAAGACAATGTAATAAGGAGGCTGAGTCCCATAACGATAACCAATGGGGGTCAAAACAACCCTATGAAAGAGTTTGTTAATTTATTAATAGCTGCATTTAATCAAATTAGGGGTAGAGCACCCGTAGTCCCTAGGGTAAACAGAATGACTACCTTTAAGGAATTTAAAAGCGTAGGTCCGCTGGAGTTCAAAGGAACTACTGACCCAATTGAGGCCCAGACATGGGTAAAGGAAATAGAGAAGGCATTTGTTATTATAAACGTAGGGGAGGTGCAACAGACTTCTTTTGCGACCTATATGATGAAGGGAGAAGCCAACTTCTGGTGGGAGGCTCACCAGGGTGGGGCTAGAACAGATGCGATAACGTGGGAATAGTTTAAGAAAGTTTTCTTTGAGAAATATTTCCCTACAAGCATGCAGGGGAGGATGGAGATTAAGTTCCTAGAACTTAAACAAGGGGACATAACGGTTCCCCAATACGCGGCCAAATTCAATGAATTGGCAAGGTTTGTTCCACATCAAGTGGACACTGAGGAGAGGAAGGCTCGTAGGTTTGAGTAGGGCCTAAAACCCTGGCGCTATAGTAGGATTTTTGTTTTCCAGAGTGCCTCATATGGTACCATTCTGGAGAAAGCAATCATCGTAGAGGGTGGTAGTGAGGCTTTGAGCCAATACCACAAAGAGAGAAAGAATTAGAGCAAAGGAGAGGGAGTACCCAAGGTGGAGGGAGCTATTGGTAGTACCTGCTACTACATCCCCTGATGCAACTACATCTTGGACCGTCATATTAAAGGCGCGGGCCAACGGGCTACTCGTCTAAGCTGGACCACTAATAGCTAACTTACCACTATTAGTCCCCTTCTTCGGGCAGTTCTTCGCTATGTGATCAGTTGATCCACATATGAAGCATCTGTGATTCTTCTTCGAACTTGGACAGTTAGGTGAAATATGCTCCTCTTGTCCACAGTGAGTCTTCCCACAGTTCTTGCATGCTTTCATCCTCTTCTTAGGATCTCCTTTCTTTACTCTGGTATTCCTAGAGTTAAAATCCTTCCTTTTCTGGTCGTTGCCACTACCACTGGCTCCCTCAATTTTTACTCCCCATTCTACCTTATTCTTATTTTTCTTCTCCCTGTGGTACTGGCTTAAAGCCTCGTTACCACCCTCAGAAATTGTTTCCTTCTCCAGAATGGTTCTAAAGGAAGTACTTTAAAACTCTGTTATCCGGCTATAGAGCCAAGGTTTCAAGCCCTGCTCGAATCTCCTCGCCTTCCTTACCTCTGTATCCACCTGATGTGGAGCAAACTTCGCCAGTTCAACTTGGCAGTATACTGGGAACCGTAATTTCCCTTTGTTTCAATTCTAGAAACCTCATCTCCATCCTCCCTTGCATAATCGTGGGAAAGTAGTTCTCGAAGAAAATCTCCTTGAACCATGTCCACGTTAAGTTCTCTATCTCAGCCCTAGCCTGGTTCGCCTCCCACCAGAAGTTGGCCTCTCCCTTCATCATATAGGTAGCAAAAGCAACCTTTTGCCCCTCATTGACATTTGCAATAACAAATGCCTTCTCTATTTCCTTCACCCAAGTCTGGGCTTCTATAGGGTCCGTAGTTCCTTTAAACTCCGGCAGACCTACACTTTTAAAATCCTTAAACGTAGTAGCCCGTACTACCGTAGGATTTACAGGTATATTAGCCCTGTTTTGGTTAAAAGCAGCAGTTAATAAATTAACGAACTCTTGCATCGGGTTAACCGGTCCCCCTTCCCGTTGATTCACGTTCGCTCGTTGATTTCGTTGTCTTCTTCTTGGCGGGATCTTTCTGTTAAAATAAATAACACTTCATTATTACTTTTATTCTTGTTAGTTAGTTATTATTCATTATCAAACAATAATTCACACTCATTACACAACATATTCTATAAAAGGCTTATATTGATACGTTCTTCCTTGTAGTATAATACTACATCATTCATCATTACACAGCCTTAGCTGATTACATTACTTTTCCGCCATTGCTTTCCAAAAATTGGGATTTATAAAAGGCTACCCTTTAATATACAAAAGAGGGTTTTACGTCACTACATAGATACGACATATTTACATATCTATTATACTATAATTAGTAACTAGATTACATCTTCTTTATGGCATTCTCATAATCTACATTGGCAAGACCAGCTATCACATCTCGGCTGATAGTATGACGTGTCTGCCCTGCCTCCACAGGATACTCAGCCACTTGCCGCTGAAAATCCCTGTGAGAACTCCTATGTATATAGGACATCCTACTAACCTTCTACTTCCTGGTCTTTAGCTCCTTGACTAACACCTTCTCATCATTCTCTTCTTCCCACATCGTCTCAATGCTTTTCTTATCCTCCAAGATATCATGGATCTCCTCCTTCAACTCTTTCACCTCCTTCACATATTGGATATTTCTATCCAATACTGTCATGAACAACGCCTTCATTGACTCCGCTGGAGTTATCTCTTCTACAAGGACTACCGTGTTAAACGATACAACCTCCACCTCCTCCTCTGACATGCCATCAAACCAAGACATCAAGTCTAAGTTTTCTGAGTCTGCTGACTCAATCACCACCACTTCTGGCAACTTTGCTACAGGTGTCGGTAAAATCTCTACTTGATTCACAGACTCCTCACTAACGACATGTATATCCCTATACATTACGTTATCTCCTGACATCTACAACAAAATATTTAGTTTGATTAGTAAACATCATTAGAATAATAAAAGCACATATCACATATAATACATTTTAGGGTTAACTTCATCTTTTACTTCTTTAACTCTTCTTAAGGTTATGACTTCTGGTTCTTTCCCCCCCCCCCCTTAAGTTTTATAACCTACAGCTCTGATACCAACCTGTGACGTCCCCAAATCTGGATATCTTCTAACCTGACAGATGGTGCTACACGGTGCTATAGTTCACACATACATTCCATTGAAATAACTCAAAGAGTGAATATGTCTTCTATATATTCCAAAAGAATATTCACTTTTCCAGATTCTTTATAACCATTACATATGTTCTTGGTCATAATATCAAATAATTACAACGTTCAAGCTATACTATTACAAAGACAACTTATTTTTCTGCCTTAGCCTTCCCTTTATCCTTATTGGATCCTTCAGGTCATTCGGTCTTAGTTGCATTCATATGGTTCAAGCAAGAGCGAGCATAACTAGCTCATCAAGTATGACAATTTCATTTAAACAACAGGCTTGAATCATATGAATTGTATATCTTCTATAACTGAAGCAATAGTTATGAAGTACTATTGATAATTCAAAATAGCACTTCTCTTTTCTTTAAAAAATTTCACAATGAAAAACGTTCATTAAACATAAATAATGGTCCAAGACCTTAAGGATTTCATTTTTTTCTTGAAAAGGACAACCCGGCACCAAATCCATAAGTTCGGTATATCTTACGAGAACGTCTAGGTGATCAGCCTATAGTACTCTATTTTGTACAACACTTCTTCTTTAAATGTATTTACGTTTATGTTTTGGCAACCTCACGTGCCTGTTGTTTGACGACAAAACGTTTGTTAATTTATTCTCAGTCTTTCTTTGAAATCCATACCAAAATAGTTTAGCAAAAGATAGCAACATTGATAACATTTTGATAGATTATAAGGAATCCACTAAATACATTAAGTCTAGCCGAAGGAATTGGTTTCAACTTCATTATACATCAACTCATGCGTAAGAGACATGAATCACAAAACTTGTCTAGAATGAACATAGACAAGGGTTAGAACACTTGCCTTCAGCATCTTCTATAATTAATACACTTTCCTTTTGAATCTTTAAGGTTTCTACAATACATAATCACATAACATACCACATTAGGTGATAATGAATCATGTATGGTCACTAATGTATCTTACCCTTCTTTTCAATCTAATCGTCCTTTAGATTGTTTAACATTGGCTACGGTTTATCGTATTACTTTACATTTATGTTCAAGTAATCGTTCGTCAACCTTTATTTATAATTCTTAAGGTTATTATCGTCATTAAGGATGTTACTTCAAGTTTATTAAGGTATTAATTCACCATTAATCAACTGACATTCTTTTTAAATTCATGAGAATTCTTCTCTATGTCATACCTAGTCTTTGGCTGACATGGCTGCCAAACTTTCTTATATATAACTTCATGACTGCATGCCGACTTCTCAGTAGGTGTTACCCAGCTCTGGCACTGCGGCGCCATGCCCAGTACTAACATCCGCGCTGCTGCGCCACTCTTCAGTGGGTTGGGGTTTAGCCTTGGCACTTCGGCGCCAATTATAACGCTTTGGGCTGCGCTACAGCGTCAGTCCTGAGCCTCATATGGCTTTCATAGTTTTCTTCTTATGTGAACTTTCCAGGCTCATAACTTGTTCATTATAAGTCCGAATTGGCTCGTTCAAAAGCCGTTAGCTCACATAGCACATGTTTTATGATTTCATTTAATAATTTCACATTTTTGAATCCGTTAACACAGAATTCACCTATTAAGTTCTTTATTACAAAAACATTAAACGTTCGTGAACGTTCATAGCTCATTTCTTCGTTCTAAATCAAAATTTGACCATTTTTGAGTCTGCAACTCCAAAATGTAAACATAGACTATTCTCCATCGAAAACCAACTTTTTCGAGTTCAATGGTGACTTTTGACTTCCACTCCGAGAATTTAACGATTTCGACGATTATCGTCTAATCTCGTAAATTTCGCCATAACTTCGTTACTTGAGATTTTTACACCGTTCCAAATGGATTCATTCCATTAACATAACATATATTATCTAATCCTATAAATGATGGTTTTAAACTTGTCCATCAACAACAAAATTAGAATTCTTTAATGTTCTTCAATAGTTCATAACTTTTATGAATATGATTCCATTTATACATGGTTTATTAAGGTTTAAGTCCTCTAATAACCATCCTTATCACTCCTTATCATACATGCTCCACCAATACTCACTTCTCTATCAACTATAATTGAAGAGATGAAGAATAATGGTTAAAGGTTTATTACCTTTGAAGTTCTTAGCTTGGTTCTTCTTCTATTTTCTTGGATTATCAAAACTCTTCTCACTTTTCTCTCAATATAAGATATTTGTGTATTTTGAACAACAACAAATGAACTAGCAACCCTCTTATTTATAGGATTTGCCAAATGAGGGTTCAATGGTCATTTAGGCCCTTCCACCTCCTTACTTCACCTCCTTACTAATCCTATCTTGGTCACCAAGTAAATTACTTTACTTGGTCACCAAGATGGTGGCCATGTGCTCCATGGGGCCCACATGGGTTGCCCCGTGGGTTTTTCTTATCCGAAAACCCATCGATTCGACCCACGGGTATGGTTCTTGGTTTGGGCTTAGGTTTTAATAACCTTGGGCTGAACATTTATGCTTACATTATCAATCATTGGGTCTTACAAGTTTTCACTTGGGCTTGCCCAATTCCTACACAAATCATATAAGTCCATTAAATTTGGTGTAAAGCTTATAACGTATAGTTCTCGTATTCTTCTCGTACACTAATTCGTATACTCATTCATCATATATGATATACTATCATTCATACATACTCGTATAATACTTTGTATCATATTCGTATTCTTTGCTTCGTATAATAATTGCGTATCATACTATCATCATTTATTAAATCTTTACTTTCCCTAATATTCTCGAACTTAGTACGCAGGCAAAAAACTGTGTTTGTCATACTTGAATTATTATTACATAATCCATCCTTCCTTGTCATTCTATCGTTACGTATTTCTCGGAAGTTCAAATATAATTCCCGAGCATATATTGATAAATAGTGTTTTTTAGAAAATTTCTAGAAAAGCTTTTTATTTTTGTCTTGGAAATTCAAACACTTTAATTCCTTCACGTAACCAGAATACTATAATATTCTAATACTTTTAGGTTATAGAACAACCTTCATCTTATTAACTCATTAATAATAACATATAATATAATTTTATTCATTATTTAATCAAATAAAATTATTTTACAATTAATCCAATTTTCTCATTCGTTACAAATGATCACGTTCATTGATGAGCATAGTGTCACTATGAAGATGGCTGTGGATCTCTTGGCTCGCGTTGATACCCTTGGGCTCACAGAGTTTCCCCTTTCTTCGGAGAGGGATGCCATGTCGGATTTGATAGCACGCATATACACTGATTTGTAGATGGGCTTGTATTTTCCTGCACAGACTAGCTTAGCCATTTTTTGTCATGTACAGTACATATTGTATATATCAAACAATATTATATATGGTAGGGAAATATATTGTGATTCACTTCCCTTTTAATTATGCCTTGTTACTTGATTGATATTTGCCTGTTTCTCCAGGTCTTGTGATCTTGATGTATTCTGAACTCCCCCTTGATGGATGGACATTGAGATGTCTCAGGATTATTCAGAATAGATCGTTGATCTGTGTGTATCCCCTACCCTTTGGTGTCTTGGGAATTATTTATGTATGTGGTTGTGGAGAGGAGTGTAGCTTTCCTCTCTAAGGTTGACTGCACCACAGATGGTCGCCGGTACTCCTTTTTATTGGGGAGCCCAGGTAGTTTCATCTTTTATGGACTGGTGATTCCCACCAGTAGTCTGCCTCGCCACGGAACATAAAGGTGGCGAATGGAACCTTCTGTTCCTCCGTGCATCCCAAGACATCGAATATCTTGGTAATTTGCTTGACCCACGTTTCTGCCTTGATCGGATCCGGCTTTCCATGGAAATCTAGTGGTCCCAACTCCTTGAACTGCTTGACTGTGATAGACCGCGCGTTGCTATCATTTCCACCCGTATTATGGACAGGAGCTGCCTTCGCTCGTTGTTGCATGAATTGCTCCTTAAACTGCTTAGCGGTGACCGTCCAAGAGTTATCAATGTTTCTACCTGCATTTTGGACAGGAGCTGCCTTCGCCTGTTGTTGCATGAATTGCATAAAGCCTCTGACCATCCCATCATTCACCATTTCATCGGTGTTATTATTTTCATGAGGATTATTGTCCTCTGGTTGCATATTATCCTGATTATTGATCTGTGGAGACTGTGGCGACCCCAAATCCAGGTACTTGAAACCCGAACTCGGTTCTCCACGATACCATTTCTTTAAGCTGAATAATACTAAATAATAATACATTCGAACTTAATTTACATACATCAAAGTTTACTTCCCCAGGTACGTGACCTTCAAATACATTCCTTACAATATCTGACAATAGATTCCATTGTCTTACTAACTATAACCATTAACTCATACTAAATCTCATTCGAATAGCTTTTCTTTTCCCTTGTTAGTGCACGAGCCTTGAATCGATCGTCTTGTCTTGAAAACATTTAGTTTAAGCAAGGATGAGCATTTGAGTGCCCAATGAAGTAATAACAATTATATATATAAAAATTTGAAAGAATATAAGTATTCTCTTTACATAACACTTTCTACAACGAATCAAAAGTTGTGAAGTAATCTGTACTGATAAAAGATTCACATAACAACTCTCTTTCAATTTCTTGAAATTAGGCTCCACCCATGAATAGGGTTTAAGAAACATACTATGAACATGGTTTTTCATTTTCGAAAAGGTTTAACAGAAATTCATCCAAGAAACCAGTCATAACTTACGAGACGGAGGGTGATCACCAGATTATACCTGTATTGATCGATCAATACTACATAACTTGAACGAAAATTCATCGCTCACCCTTTGTCCGCCAAGCATAAAAATTTTCCCATTATCGGGATGTTCATACATGCACGGTTCCAAACCCAAGGTTTTAATCTTGCTTTCAACAATAATATGTAATTCAACATATATATATATGTATATATATATATATATATATATATACGGTAATTGACAAAGGTGTATCAACATGTGAATAAATGCCATGATTATCCAAGTGGGGACACTTGTATAACCATTTAGAAATCAACTTAATGTAATATATATCCGAGCTAACATGTTGATAATCAAAGCGTCATAATAATCATGCAGAGAATAGAATAATTAAAACTTCTTACTCATGTCCATTGCATAAAGAAAATGCAAAGGTAGGATACTTGCCTGATTCGCTGATTACAACTCTCAACTTAGGTTTTATCTCTTTATCACAACCTATCAATAATCAGATCATTCGTTCGATTAGAACAATATATCATAACACATAGTACTGTCTATTACGGTCAGCACATAGTCTAATCACGTCATCACATAATCGCAGTGATCATACTTTTAGTTCATATTCTATACTTTTATACATTTTTCAAATATCTCACCCATGTTCTTACAGTAGCCTTTTCTTTCTATTATAGGGTCTGACATTTGTCGGCGTACCGACAGCTTTATCGGGTAAATACTGAGTCTAAGACTCTTATTCTATACCTCAACATCTGTAAATATCAGACATTTTACTTTTAATCATTTTCGAATTTTCCAGAAATTGAAAATTTTAAAATAAATCAAATCATCACTCAAGGGCTTATAGTGATATAACATTACTATGGGTGCTCTTCATCAAATCTCGACTTCATAACCTAGCTCAAGTCATTAGTTTGATGGATATCACTTTCAAACATCGAATTATAATTACATGATTTAAACATTAAACAATTCTATTATCATTAATAATTAATTTATATTAAACTATTAATGAAACCATTGCCAAAATATAAAAGTTATTTATAATAACTCAAACTATTTTTAAAACATTTATATTACCCTTAAATGATTTTTAAAACAATTAAAATCATTTTAAATAATCACCATTAATATATAAATATTAATGTACTATTCATCCAAATATTAAAAGTCATTAATTATAACTTAAAATATTTTTAAATCCTTAATATCCTCTTTAAATGATTTTTAAATAAATAAAACCATTTTTAAACTATTTATTTAATAATAATTATTAAATAAACTAAATATCACTAATATTATCTTAATATCATTAATATTAAATTATTAATGAAATTATCCTTTAAATATTAAAAGTTATATTTTATAACTTAAAATATTTTTAAATACTTTAATTTCATTTAAAATGATTTTTATAATATTAAAATCATTTTTAAACTAAATTATTTAATATAATCATTAAATAACTTTAATATCATTAATATATAATTAATTAATGAAATTCATCATAAAATATTAAAAGTCATCACAAATAACTTAAAATATTTTCTTATACCATAATATAATTTTTCATGATTTTTCATGAATTAAAACTATTTTAAATAATTTATTTAATATTATAATTAAATAAATAAATACCTTTTATATTCTAAAATATTAAATATTTATGAAATATACTCAAAATAATTAAAAACTACTTTTCAGACTTTAAAATAATTTTTCATAATTTATTTGGTATTTTAATAATTAAAAACTAATTTTTCTAATTTTAAATTAATTTCCTAAAAATCGAGAAATTAAAATAATTAAAATCTGTCATAAAGGCCCCTATAGTGACGAAGTGTCGCTATAGGTGTTCTTGAGCCTACCCAGATCTTCATAAAGGCGAACCGAGTGGGCTACTTTGACCGCGTGAATAACTCTCTCATCTTAACGAATTTGGACAATCTATAAATTGGGTCTTGTAGAGGAAATACAAGACTACAAGATCCAACAATCATAACCTCTAAATAAACATCGATCTGGGATAAATCAGCCATCAAAGTAGCTACCAAAGTCGTTTCTTCACGAAGAACAGATTCGAGGTGCCTACTTTGAACCTCTATAACTTGATGATCGTAACGCGTTATGTGATCTATCAATTCCAA
Source organism: Panax ginseng (assembly GCA_020205605.1). Classification (NCBI taxonomy): domain Eukaryota; kingdom Viridiplantae; phylum Streptophyta; class Magnoliopsida; order Apiales; family Araliaceae; genus Panax; species Panax ginseng. Next base: position 81,313,320 of record CM035139.1, on the reverse strand, counting down.
TGTGTAGACAACATGTAGGACTACAACTCTAAAACTTACCATCATCATAAAAACAAGAAATCAAGCATCTAAAGTATGGTCAAACCTTGTCAGAAAAATTAACACTTAGAAAATTCTGGCCGCCTGAATTTTCCGGTCAATCTTAGAGTCAACCCAGTTTGACCTTAAATAACTCCTAATCCGTAATATATATGGACCTGATTCTTTTTGGAGGTTACATACCACATAACAAGCTACACATATCAACCTTTATAACACAAAACACATTAAAGATGACCGAGATATAAGGCCTGACATTTGCCAAAAAAACAAATTTCTGGACACTTAGAATATTTTCTAGGTTTGAAAAACAGCCGGTCAATGCCGGTCAACCCACTTTGACCGCTTATAAATCCCGATCTACAATAGATATAGACCTGATTCCTTTTGAATATTAAATACCACATATCAGGATACCTATAACAACTTTTAAACAACAAAACTCGAGATCGACCAAAGAGTTATAGCCTCTGACATTTGGTGAAAAATAACAGAATTCGGTTTTTCCAACTTGCTCAAATCTTCAAATTCGTGCACTTTGATGTTATGGGTTCATCATTTTACAACCCAGAACATTAATAGACTCCCTATTACACTACTTTAAACAATCAATTGCATCAATTAACATCGAATCGAAGGATTTCAAAATTAGAGAATTTCATACCTTTTCAGCCGATTTTTGATTTTTTTGGCTTTGATGCTTCTGATTTGTTGTTTGTGATGGTTGGGCTTTGTTTAGGGACTGATATGCTAGATAATTTCGTTGGCTAGAGGTTGAGAGAGTGTGGCTAGAGAGTTTAGAAAATATTAGTGTGCATTTGCATTATTTCTCCCTCAATCTCTATATATAGACCATGTCAAGTGCCTTGGATGCTCAATAGGGTTGGTATAATTGAGGTGTAATGGTATAGTAGCATGAGGGAAATCTAGAAGCCATTGATTAGCTAGCATAATTGAAGATTCCATCAACAATGCTACTAATAATACACTAAAATGGACAAAAAGGGTATTTTGGTAATTTCCCATATAATTTCATGGGCATTCTTGTACATGGCAATTAAATGTAATTTTTAATCACTAGATGGTAATTCTTATTATTTACCAATTACTTTTCATCCTTTGGTAAATTAAAACATTTATACATTAACATCGTAATTAAACCCGATAATTTTAAATTAGGGTTTTCTATAGAAAATTAGGATTTTCTAATTGTGGTTTCTTAACGCCATCAATTAGGGTTTCTAATTGACCATTAGGGTTCTCTAATTATCTCGTGTATGTTCTAACACGGTCATTACGATCTCTAACTTCAACCGGATTAGGGTTGTAATAATTGTGGTTTGTCCTAATTATCGACAAACAACGATGATTAGGGTTTTTCTTCTAATTACTGAGCATCTTATACAAGAAACCTTCATATACACAGTCACTACTACTCGGTCATATCTCAATGGCGAGGTTTAATAATTAGGGTTTCACAAACCGCGGTAATATGCTGTGACCTAATTGACTATCATTGCTCAATATTATCTCTGTCATCGCATATACACAAAGACATAATTATTGTCTTGTAAAATCATTATAACAATAATATAATATTATTATTCTCATCTCTTGATCACAATCCCAATTCGAGGTTTGGATCTCATATCGACTTCTCTTTTTCGCATATCAAGTTAAAATACTTGATTTAAATATTACTAACAATTCATATAATAAAATATATATTATATAAATTCTAATTATCACTTCATATATTATTTCCAATCATGTTTTCATGGAAAATAATTAATAAAAACATTTCGCTTACACGAAATTAATTACCATAAAAATATAATTTGTAGTAATTAATAATTCCAAAATTATTTTTAATTTTTCAAGTAATAAATATATTCGCATTTATCGCTTCACATTACTGTAGACACTTATTCTCGTCATAAAAAAAAAAAAAAATTATACGCAAATTTTCTTATTTATTTTATTTAGGAAATCTCTAGGGTTATTACGAGAGACTCAACGGTCTCCACATGCTCCATTACTTATCTCAATATTTTTTGGATGCCATTTTCAAATCTCGCCACAAAACAAGGGTTAATCAAACAAATTAACATATCACATAATATCCCTATATTATGACCGACTAACAAATAAGCTTAGGTAGGACACATTAGCGAATGATTTATTCGTCTCTCCCCTCCTAGTTCTATTCCCCGATCTTCGCCAGAGATCATATCCCTAAGCTCTGATACCAACTGTGACACCCCCAAAACAGGTATACATCACCCATTCTGAGTTGTCAAAAACAAGGTACAGAAATAATTACAACTTTATTGTTACACCATATAAACTGTGAATTTAAATACAGATATTGTCATCTAGACAATATCCATATACAAATAAATCCTCATCATAATTATTGATACATTATTTTACAAAAATGGTGAGGACTACTAAACAACTCTCTAAAACCATCATTCCATACCTCAGGCTAGCGTCTTCTACTACATTCTCGCCTCCACGAGAAGAAAAATGGAACAAAAAGAAAAAGGGTGAGCTCAACTAGCCCAGTAAAGAATATTATGACTAAGATAATACAGAACAAATTATCGTTAGTCTTCAACAGGGAAAATCTAATATAATACAATAGACAACAAGTTTTAAATCAATACTCGCAGCGGAAAATATTAATTCATAGAAGAGTTACGTAGAGGATGAAATCTACTAATATCTATGAATTTAACAGTCCATCATCAATATTTTTATCCCTGTAACATCAATCAATGCACCTCTTGAATCATATATTCATCCTTGCACTATAGGCCAAGGATATTCATCAGTTGGTCATGTTCATCTAAACACCTGTTCATCTTTGCACTACGGGCCAAAGATATTCATCAGAAATCATTCATCTTTGCACTACGGGCCAAAGATATTCAATAATGTCATCATTTAAGGCGAGGATGATGAAAAATATTTTTAAAGAAACGAATCCAATTGAAACAAAAGAACAAATATTAAGGATTAAATATTTTAAACAATCCAAGTTCAAAATACTTCATAAGTAATCGTAGTGGAGTAAAATTCAAGAATGATCAAAACATGGATACAATCAAAGCTAGTATCCACAATAGATATTTTAGACGAAAAAGGAAAATTTTCATTTTTGATGAATAGTCTTAGTATTAAGTGAATAGTACCATATCGTGAATAATGCCGAGTATCGTGAATAGTAACCCCCGACACTAAAAAGTTCCAAATTTGATTAAAAAGTTCAGATCAATACTTGGCATAATGATATTAGAATAAACAATATCATTTTAAAAAATAATATCCCTTACCTCGGAAAGCAGTATTTAAAGCTGGAATCTTTGGATATAAGTTATAACTTGAACTTGCACCGTATAGAAATACTCAAAGTATACTCAAAATACTCACAAGAATAAACTCGATAATATAGAGAGAAAACTTTAGTTTACGTGTGATTTTCAATTCTAACCTAAGCACCTATTTATAGGAAAATGCTTAGAACACCAAAGCAAAAAATTTAATAAAATAATAATATATATTATAAATTCTCTCGCACACTTCTTGAATCGAAAATCTGCATTCAACACATTCAAATCACATGCTAGACCCACAAAAATGTTTTTCATATTTAAATTATTTTAAACTTCCAAAATCAATTATTTTGAGCTTGAAACTTCAATAATTCATAATAAATAGCCCTTTTTGTCGAAAAATTGAATCTAAGCTTTTTATATAAGAAATTCAATTCTCTACAACTTTGCGAAGAAAGGTTTTCCAAATTCCAAATAGAAATTGGCCAAAAATCCACAAACGGACAATTTCTGATGCTATAATCAAATTTCGGTCCAAGAAATGGGGTCCACCAACATGTTTAACATGTTTTAAACATTTATTGCAACAAAAAAATACTCTTTCTCCTCAGATACTCATATATCACACATTCATTGTAAAAATATCACCATTATTATATTATTAAAAATATAATAATATATTTAAATGAATTATTTTATCAAAAAAGATAAAATTTTAATTTTCAACAATTGTCACATTAAAAATTTTCTCCATCTATATCCACATAAAATCAATATTTTCCTCATCATATAAATCAATAATTAATTATTCACAAATAATATTACGTAATCACAATATTGACAACTTGGCGGTTCCTCAGGAAAGAGGGGCTTTCCAATAAGAATTTCTCCTCATCTTGGCGCCATGATTAGGTGACCAAACCTCTCCTTAGACGTAACTTTCTAGACATTGCCAATAATGTTATCTAATAATATTATTCAGATAATATGAATTATTGCTTCGATAATGAAAAATCTTTGTGTAATGATAATTATTGAAACAACAAAGAATATAAAATATCAACGCAACAATTATTGAACCAATAAAATAAAATTACGAGCAAGAATTCATCAAACCATTATTGAGTAGTGCCTTCTTACGTAAGAGTCAATAATTGGTGCAATACTGCAATCTTCTTGTGCAACAACGCAGACATCTGTTTTTAACCACTAAGGGTATTCCAACAATTAAAAGCAGAATAATAACTACGCCAGTTATTTTTAACAACTTATATTTGTCGTTTTCTTCCTCCAATCGCTTTCAGTTATGTGGCCCACACATGGTCATTTGCCATCGTCTTTAATATTCCCAAAGCATTTAATATTCCCCACCAAACGAATATTCCCCGACAACAATGAATATTTTATAACCACTTGCTTATTTTGTAAAATTTGCGCATTTTACCCATAACTAACCACATTAATCAAATCAACCCTTACTATTTCAAAATAATAAATAAAGGAAATTCCATTTTATTTATAAAAAATTCGGGGTCTTACAATGTAGCTCTTTGGTGTGATAGATCCCAGTGGTTTATCTGATTACCAATTCGGAATCTCCAAAGACAGTTAACCATCTAATGCTCATGGATTGGGCTAGTTTTAACCCCATGATACATCCTTCATACTCAGCTGTGTTATTGGTGTTAGAAAACTATAATTTAACGGCAACGAGATACTGCTCCCCCATAATGGATAGTAGAAGTGCTCTAGCTCCAGAACATTCCATGTTTACAACTCTATCAAAATACATCTTCCATGAATGGTGTGTATCGTCCTGATGATGTTGATGAACTGTTATTACCCCTTCATCGAGGAAGTAGGTTTCCAAGGGTTTGAAATCATCTGCAAGTGTGGAGGCCAGTTGATCCGCAATTCCTTGACCTTCGATGGACTTTTGAGTCATATAGATGATGTCAAATTACTGTAGGATCAACTTCCATCTGGACAGTCGACAATTCAACATGGGTTTGTTGAACACGTACTTGAGGGGATCCATGCGGGATATGAGATGGGTTGTGTGACCATGGAGGTAATGTTGTAACCTCATGTAAACCCATGCTAAAGCACATCAATTTTTCTCAATCAATATCATATCATATCTTATCATATCTTAAAAGCACAATCAAGCCTTAAAGCCTTAAAAGCAATAACCGAAATAAAACCAAGGTATCATATCATATCTTATCCCTTTCATTTTCTCTTTCTTTTCTTTCTGTAACAACCCCAATCTCATCGATTCCCCTATAAAGAAGATGAAAAAATAAGAGCATTCATTAGTTGGACCTTTATGCTACCAGCCTCTACTATTGACACTCTTTCTATACTAGACGAGCTGTAGGATCATGAGCATCACCCATAAAAAAGGCATACATAGAAGGAGGTTTCTCACCCGGGTCGAGATCTGATGCCGGTGTGGCAACCCATTGATCCACCGGAATAAAAGTTAGCTGCATTAGGGTTAGCAAGATTTTTAACCAAAAAAGTGATTCACTTGGTTCAAGAAGCGTAGCGATCCTAAGAGATCAGATCAGAGAATTAAAGAGCGGAGCCGATCACATATTAGGATCTCGTCCCACCAATTGAATGAAAATGGCATTGAAACTACCCCCAAAGTGTCATATATTACTTCTATTGATCCTCAATTCTTTTCATTTTTAATGGTTGTGATTCTGAACTTTGTTTATTCGGTTATTACCCGAATAACCGAATAATAAATTCAGTTATTCGGTAATTCGGTTAATGGGTAATTCAGTTATTTGTTCGGATACTAAAATTACACAAATTTCAGTTTTTGGTTATAACCGAATAGTCTATTCGGTTCGGTTATAACCGAATGATCAGTCCTAATCCCATGACATTGTCATTAATTGTCAGGTACATAAAAAGGGAACACCATCCCTAGGAGGTACCAACACAGGAGCTTTGATTAGTTGCTCTTTGATGAGAATGAAGGCTCTTTGACACTCATCATTCTATTTCATAGAGGAGTTCTTCCTTAATAACTTGAAGATGGGCTCACAGGTTGCCGTGAGCTGAGAGATGAATCGGCTGATGAAGTTGATTCTTTGCAAAAATCTACGTATTTCGTTCATTGTCTAAGGTATGGGCATTTCCGTGATGGCCTAGATTTTTGTAGGATCCAGCTCAATCCTTTTGTGGCTGACTAGGAATCCTAGCAACTTACCCGATTTAACGCCAAAGACGCACTTGGCTGGATTCAAATTCAAGTTGTACTTAAACAACCAGTTGAAGAGCTTTTTGAGATGATCTAGGTGGTCTTCCTCCCTTCGGGACTTGATAATGATGTCATCCACATAGATTTCTATCTCTTTGTGCATTAGATCATGGAAAAGAGCCATCATGGCTCGTTGATAGGTAGCTCCGGCATTGATGAGGCCGAATGACAATCGTTTGTAGCAAAAGGTTCCCCAAGGAGTGATGAATGCAGTTTTCTCACGATCCTCTTCAGCAACCATGATTTGATGGTACCCCACAAAGCAGTAAACAAAGGAGTACATGTCATATTGAGCTGTATTGTCAATGAGTATGTGGATGAATGGCACGGGAAAGCTATCCTTGAGACAAGCTTTGTTCAGATCCCTATAATCCACATAAACTCGCACCTTCCCTCCAAGTTTAGGCATGGGGACTATGTTGGATAGCCACTCAGAGTATGTTGATACCATGATGATGTCGGCTTGAAATTGTTTCACAATTTCTTCTTTAACTTTTAAACTCCACTCCGGTTTTAATCGCCTGAGCTTCTGCTAAACTGGCTTGAATCCCTCCTTGATGGGAAGGCGATGAAAGACGATGTCATTTGACAAACTGACAATGTCTTTATGAGACCATGGAAACACATCCTTGAATTGGGTCAATAGAGTAACCATGTCATTCCTTTGGTTTGGAGTAAGGTCCTTACCAATCTTGATTTGTTTGGGGTTTTTTAAGGTTCCAAGGTTAAAAGAGGTGGTTTGATCAAGATTTGGCTTGGGTTTGTCTTCGACCCATTCTTTGATCTCCCGAGGTATCTCAGAGTCCTCTTGTTCAATCTCTATCAAGTCTGAGTCCAACTTTACGTCAAAGTTACAGTCCTTGTGAAGAATAGGCACCTCATCAGTAAGTTTAAACACATCTAAATTTAGAGTCCTGAAAAAATGCTTTCACTTAATATATGAAATTGTTCAATCATACAAAGTGTTAGCATGTAATGACAAAAAAAACTTCTAATACTGTACATCAAAAGTAAGCAGTTATTGCTATCTACAGGGCATGGAGAGTTTCTGCCCTTTTTACCCTTATCGGCAAATGCAAGGAGTGCTGCTCCAATTGCCAAGAATGAAGTCCTGGTGGACAGGATGAAGGGGATGTTATCGTCCTCCTTCTATTAAATGATGACCATGATGTCTGGAAACAATCAAATTGCACAAAGTAAGCGGGAGCATGGAAAGTCAGAGTTTAAAAATTTTACAAACCATATACCCAGGTCATCCTTTATGCACAATTACTAATTAAACGAAAATATGAAGAACAAAAATCATACCCTTGAAGATTCGAGCTTCCTCATGTACAAGTTCACCTCCAATCTTTTTCACGTTCAACTTAAATCCACCAGGTTTGGTTTCTTCCTTTGATCAATGTTAGCCACCCAAGTGTTAGGCCTCTAGAGGTGATCCACCAAGGAAGAAAAATTCAAGAAGATGGGTATTTGGCAAAACCTTAGTTTTTCTATCTCTCATAAAAAAAGAGCGTACTCTCCAACAATTGGAATCACGTATGTTGATAACTGATATAAGACTCCTCTTATAAAGATATCAGTTAACCCTTCTAATCTAATTAGAAAATAGAGTATTATTTAATTAATTAAATTCCTTTAATTAATTAAGCTCCCTAATCTTATTAGGGATAATTAATTAAACTCTTTTAATTAATTTAACCTCTTAATCTTATTAGGAATATATGAGAGTACTTTTATTAATTAATTCCTAAACTCCTTTAGAATTAAATAATAATAATAGTAATAATAATAATAAGACTCTTCTTATTAATTTATATTTAATATTTCCAAAATATTAAATAATAAATATTAAGCTATTTAATTTATTCTATCACCATAGATTAAATTAAATATACATAAATTATTATTACGATTATGCCATTAACTTCTTAAATAATTGTGAAAACCCGAGAAATTAGAAAATTTATTAAAATCTTAAATGATGGATTTAAGGTCAAATAATAGACCTAGACAGAAAATAAGTGTATGCGTTTGATATTTTTGGGAAGGAATTTTGAGGATTTCAAAATTTTGTGAAGGATTTTGGTGAGTTATTCAGGATTAAGTGTATATGTGTTTATCTTCCGTAAATATGGTATTATATATGTACAGTATGTGGTTAAGGATCAGTGTCAAACCCTAATATTATTAAGAACGTCAACGTTCAGTTAGAAAACCCTAATGACTGTTAAGAAACCCTAGAAATCGGTTCTGAAACCCAAATTTCAGTTCCGGGAGTCCGAAACCCTAATTTGGAAATTTAAAACCCTAGATTGGGAATGTAAACGCTGGTATAAGGTTTAAACGTTATTAATTATAATTTTATTAGGGAAAAACCCTAATGATTCACCTGAAACCCTAATTGATTATAAGAAAACACTAATACTAGATCTGGAAACTCTAATTTCAGATTTCGGTAATTTGAAACCCTAATATGTGTACTTAACGGAGAATTTTAATGCTTAAGTGCTATTAATTATAATATTAATTAGGGTAAAGCTTAATTAATTAGCAAACCTAATTTTAAAATTTTAAACCCTAATTATTCCGTCAGAAATCCTAATGTATAATTTTGACCCTAATTGCTTAATTAGGAAATATTAATCCTAATTAGCAAACTTTAATTATGATTAAGGAAAACTTAATATAATTAGAGAATCTTAATTATAATTTACAAATGTTAATTTTCTATTTCGAAAATCCTAATCAGGAAATCTTAGAAAGGTGAATTATGGAAAGCTTAGGTTTTAACCCTAAGGGTTTCATCAAATGACAATTCTAGAATAAAAATTGTATGGAAATGACCATTTTTCCCTTTTTGCAATACTAAAATGACTTGGTGAGTAGTACCAAACTATCCATAAGCACTGAAGTGCCGTATACTGCAGCAACAGAACTGCAGTTATACTCAAAGTTCAAACTAAACTATAGCCACACCTAACCAATAAAGCAGAAATAGGAAAGAGAAATACTCAAAGTTCAAGCTAATTTTTGTGCCATTTTCTTTTGCTGATTTTGAGCAGTCCCAACTTGGATGCCATCAATGTATACTTCAACGGTTGCTAAATTTCCACTTCGAGTAGCTTTGTACTCCAAGCCTTCAGCCTATTGTTGACACCTTTCTTGCAGTTCCCGCACTGGATGCATAGGGAGCGTTTTTGGAGTGACCATAAGATCAAATAAAGGTTGGAAGACCTGTTATTGTAACAAAATTTCGATAAATGAACCTTTAAGTCGGGAAATCACAACTCGTCCCTAAAAAATAAGCCTAAACATTGTTTAAGTCATCCCTGAATGTATGGTGCCAGCACAGAAAAGGAACTACACAGTCACCACTATAAATAATATTGATGGACCAGCGACAAGACAGAAAATCAAATAAAGGCAATGCTGGTCACGAAAAAGTAGTTGCTTTTAAGTTTTAACTAATGACAACAACATATATGCATTAAACGAACCAAATACATGCTTTTAAAATGGCAAAGAAGAAAGGGCACTTGTGACTTCTCCGGTGATGAATCAAAATAATTAGAAAAAGCATAACTCAGTCATACCTCTCCTGGTTATTGTATTTGGTGTTTATGTGCCTAACTATTTCTTCAGTAGTACCAGAACCATTATTCATAACATCTAGTAGATAATTGAAACTTTCAGCAGATGGGAACTCTGGTTGTTCTGCACGAGCTATGTTGATATAAAATAAATAAATTAAAAAAAAGGAAAAATCAGAGAATGAATATTGAAAATGGGCTTTTACAGTTTTAAACAACGATAAAGTCGCATTAAAAATAAATAATATTTCTATTTACTGATTGTAAGATAAAACCTTTTGAAAGCTTCAATTCATTAAGTGCATAGCCAAAATAGCGCTGATGGTTCCCAAGTTTGGCTACTAACTGCATCATTCTCTCAAGCTCAAGTGCATGTTCATGCTCTTCCATAAGCTGCTTCCTAAGCATCCTTAAATTATCATAAACTCTGGGAACTACAAAGAAGAATAAAACTATGTCATGTAATGAAGTATGAACACCATATAACTAACCAATAAAACAGTATCTAAAATTAATTCAAGAACTATTCTCACTTGAGTGAAGCTTAGATTCTGCATCAACAAAGTGTGAACCATAGTACATTGGGTGCTGAACTTTTTCAGGGTACTTCTTGAAGAAAAGATGCTACATTAGAATAAACCTTGAAGACTTCAATACACCGTTAGACAAACATAAATGTGCAGCATTTTCCATATCTAGTTAGTAACAATATAACAAATATATCGTCCCAGTAAAAATTCCTACAGCTACCATACTATAATCACATTTTATGAAAGTATTGACTATTGAGAATAGAATGAAACAATTATCTAAAGTTGCAATGAATAGCCATTTGGATGGTGTCAAAGACCAAAAGAGGGAAAACAACTGTAAAAAACAAAGTAAAGATTTCCTCTCTTTAGACAGACTAGATACAATACCTCTCGGGAAGCCTAGATTTTTCCATGTAAGGCTTCACCAGAACACGAGCACCACATACGAAATGAGGATTCCCTTTGGCCAGAATCTGTTTTACTGTCTCTGCGAAAACAAAAGTCACAAAGCCAAACATTCTCTTCTGCTGGCAAGGAATCCTAACATCTTGAACAGGCCCGTATTTGCTGAGGTAAAAAACACAAAAAGACAAAGGATCTCAAACATTTTTATATGAGCAAGTAATTGCAGAAGTATCAGCAACTACCAGTGGCCTCGAGTGGGCAATCAGATTTACTTGAAATAATTGGAAACATCTTGCTCCGAGAAAGTGCTCTCAGCAGGAAAAGTCAGATATATCTGGCGAGAGCCAGCCACAATTCCGCCATGCTCATTTTTTTCTCCATTGTATTCCATGTATTTTGGAACATCTTCGGTCAAAATAACATAATGCTGGCCACGAGGTGTGTAGCTAAATAACAGAAAATTAAACAAGTTAACTACTCTTTGAACTTAGAACTATAAAGCATTCAAAGTCGTAGCATTTCATAAATTCCACCTGTCAATAAGACGGATGCTGTTCTTTAGAAGGGCAAGAAGCTTTGTCAGGCTATAGCCATCTTTTCCATGTCTTTGGCTCTCAGTGAGGTACCCCTCAGCCTGAAGTGTCCTCCCATATTTCTCATAGTATAGAATCAGTAAAGAAGCAATTGAAACTGGGAACACTCTTCTTGATTTCAAAAGTTCAGTGAGTTCCATTTCTAGCTTCTCGAGGGATCCCGGTGAGAAAACTTGATCTTCATTCGCATTTTTATTATAATTTTGATTGAACATTTGAGAGAAGCTTTCTGGCATCAGATGGCCATGGAAATACTGACAGTTGCTTCCATGCTTACAAAACCCTTTACTGAAGTAATGACAAGCCTTGACAGGAAATTCAGGCAAACTTGGAGACCTTTAGTTGGATCTTGGACCAATTACAGATTCTGGGTAATAGTAATTGCTTAAGAAGTCAGAATGAACAGAGCTTACAGGCTCCATTTGATCTTCTAATGACAAAAACTGAAGTTGGTTTTGAATGCAATAGTCATCTGGAGCGGTTTTCGAGTATCCTAATGGGACAAATTCCAAGTTATGAACAGGCTACTGCTCAGCATGGACTTGGGGCATTCAGAATTGAATGGGTACCGGAGATGACAAGGGATGAGATGACGCTGGTGATAATGGAGTGAATTGTGATGGAAGCTCTGTGATTGGTGCAGGGTTCACCTGAGGAGGTGAACCTGCATGAGAAGCAACTGGCTTGGAGGGCAATCCAAGGTCGGCTTAGCTTTGTTAATCAAAGAATGTATCAGATTATCAGGGCTAAAGGCCAACCTGATAATTTCTCTCTCACCATGATCTTGTTAATTTCATAGTTTATAGTGATGTTTCACATAGAGGACTTGGTTGCGTGCTCATGCAGCATGGCAAGGTCATTGCGTATGCATCTAGGTAGTTGAAGGATTATGAGAAAGTTTATCCTACTCATGATCTGGAACTGGCCGCAGTATTTTTTGCTCTAAAGATATGGAGACATTATCTTTATGGAGAAAAATGTGAGATATACACGGACCACAAGAGTCTAAAATATATCTTCACACAGAAGGAGTTGAATATGAGGCAGAGGAGATGGTTGGAGTTGATAAATGATTACGACTGTATCACCCTAGAAAAGCCAATGTAGTTATCGACGCCTTAAGTTGGAAGGGTCGGGAAAACTTGTCTTTGTTAACGGCTCAAACTGAGTTAATAACAGAGATGGCTAGGATGGAGTTGGAAGTGAAGCTGCCAAGTGAAGTAGGACAAATGTTGTTTCGACGAAGATGCAATCTACCATCATAGAGAGAGTTAAGGAGGTACAACTCAAAACTGATGAGTGTGACCAGATGAAGGAGCGGCTGGCCAATGAAAAAGATACTAAGTACAGTCTTGATAATGAGGGATTATTAAGATTTGAAGGAAGAATTTGGGTTCTAGATGAGATAGAATTAAAGGAGCAGGTGTTACAAGAGGCTCACAGTTTGAGGTTTTCGATTCATCCTCATAGTACAAAGATGTATCAAGACCTTCGACAGAGTTTTTGGTGGCCGAACATGAAGAGAGAAATAGCAGAGTACATGAGTAGGTGCTTGACTTGCTAGAAAGTTAAGGCCGAACATCAACGACCAAGTGGCTTGTTACAGTCATTGGAAATTCCGGAGTGGAAGTGGGAAAATATCACGATGGATTTTGTTGTGGGACTTCAAACTACAACCAAAGGGTATGATGCGATTTGGATAATAGTAGACCGATTGACAAAGTCGGCTCACTTTTTGCCAATTAGGGTCAAGTATAACTTAGACCAGTTAGCTAGACTATATATTAAGGAAATAATTTCCAGACATGGAGTACCAAAGATCGATTGTGTCGATCGTGATCCACGATTCACATCGAATTTTTGAAGAGTCTACAAGAGCGATTAGAACACGATTGGAAGTCGAGTCGTATCGCGTATCATCCACAAATGGATGGACAGAATGAGAGAACAATTGAGACGTTAGAAGATATGCTAAGATCTTACGTCATGGATTTCAAGGTAGTTGATGATCATCTACCATTAGTGGAGTTCATGATAACAATAGTTATCATGCAAGCATAGGTATTCCGCCTTACGAAGCTTTGTATGGGAGGAAATGTAGAACGCCGCTGTATTGGGATGAGGTAGGAGAACGCCGAATGTTGGGACTAGAATTGGTGCAACAAACAGCAAACATTGTTAAACTGATACGGATGCATTTGGTAGCAACTCAAGACAGACAGAAGAAGTTTACGGATTCGCATAGAGAGAATAGAGAATTTGAAGTAGGTTCGTACGTATTTCTAAAAGTACCTCCTTGTAAAGGAAAGATACGTTTTGGAAATAAAGGAAAGTTAAGTCCGAGGTTTATAGGACCTTTTGAAGTATTAAAATGGGTGGGTGAGGTAGCATATATGATAGCATTACCTGCAGACCTAGAACGAATACATAATGTATTTCACGTATCGGTATTGCGTCCTTATAAGTCGAATTATAAGCAAGTGATAGAATATGAACCTATTCATATCGAGAAGGACTTAACGTATGAGGAAACGCCGATTCAAATTGTCGATAAAAAAGAACAAGTTCTGTGAAATAAAGTCATACCTTTCGTGAAGGTGATATGGAAGAACCACGATGCAGAAGAAGCAACGTGGGAGTTAGAAGAAATGATGAAAAAGAATTACCCTCAATTATTTGTGTAATTTTTTATATATATAGCAAGATTCTGGGGACAGAATCCTTATAAGGGGGAGAGAGTGTAACGTCCCAGAAAATTGGACCTTTGTAAATACTTTTAATAATGAATAAAATAATATTATTTATTATTATTGTGTGTTGATAAGATGAATGTCGTTCTATAACCTAGAAACGTTGAAACGTTGTAGTATTTTAACTACGTGGATGAATTAAAGTGTTTGAATTTCTAAGACAAAAATAAAAGTTTTCCAAGAAATTTTCCAAAAAACACTATTCATCGATTTCTGCTCGGGAATTATTTTTGAACTTCCGAGAAATATGTAACGTTATAATATCAAGGTGAGATGGATTATGTAATAATAATCTATGTATGGAAAACACAATATTTCACATGCGGACTTAATTGGGAACGTTAGGTTATTAAGCGTTAAGGAAAGAAAGTATTAATCAAAGGATGTGTATGTATTATACGAGGTAATGAACGTAAGTATAATACGACATATTATACTATTAAGAATGGAGAATGAAATAACGTATATTACGAATTAATATACGAGCTAGCATACGAGAATTATACGTGATGTATATATGTTAAGATTCTTAATTAAATGTAATGGACTTGTAGGATTATTAGCTTAATGATAGAAGTCCAATAGAATGTGATACTCAAGCCCAAGTGTTTGATAAATCATAAGTCCAATCTATTGTAGTATAAGCCCAACAAGAAATTAACTAGATTAATTAGCAAGCCCAATGATAAACTATGATCCATGGGGCAAACCAATTGAGAAATGGATAGACTTGATGGGCAAGAACATTATGTAATGCCCAAGTGTTGTGATGAGCAAGAAAGGAAAGTGGCTAGTAAGTTTACTTGGTTGCTAGGTTATGAATAGTAAGGAGGTGGAAGTTGAGGAGGTTAACTAAGGAGGTGGGATGGCCTAAATGTCCATAATGCCCTAACTTAGGATTGCCTATAAATAGAGAAGCCTCACTTCATTTGTTGTTTGATAAAATTTCTCTCAACTCCTCTCAAGATAAAGAACTTAATTGTTAGAGAGAATAAGCCACATAAACACTTATAAGTTATTTCAACCTTTGCTAGATTTTCCAAAGTGAAGTGAAGTAATAGTCTTCAAGGGTAAGACTCATGTCTATTATCTTTATCTCTTCTATGATAGGATCGATAGAGAAGTGGGATTGTTTGATAATAACATGTAATAAGTCATTGATGAATGAACTTAAGCCGAATAAGTTGAATAAGCAACTTGAACCTAAATAAGTTGATAAACTTGTTTAGAACTTGTCATATGTTTGCCATATGATGTTAGTATGTTCAATATAGTATGAGAACATTAATTGATGGACTTAAGTTCATAGTAAGTCATAAACATGAGAATTTGTAGTTCATAAGTTAAATAAGTCATTTACTTAGGACAATAAGTCAAAACCTAATTTGTCAATAAGTTGGTGTAATAAGTAACTTGAAATGTTCATGTGTTGGTTAAAATCCATTTAGAATGATTAGTAATGAGGTATTGTCGGAATTCAAACAATTAGACAATAATCGTCAAATTCGTGAAATTCTCAGAATAGAAGTCGTATTTTGTGTTTGAAGTAGGAAACATTGGTTTTCGATGGAGACAAGTCATATTTGGCATTATAGAGTTGCGGACTCAAAAATGACCGGATTCTGACTTAGAACGAAGAAACGAGCATTGAACGTTCACGAACGTTTATCGTTTTTGTTAAAATAAACTAATAGGTGAAATTTTAGTAAACGAAGTCAAATAGATAAAATTCTTGCATGAACGCATAGAGTATGTAATTTGTGAACCGTAGGCTTTTGAACGAGCCAATTCGGACTTATAACGAAGGAGTTATGCGTTCGGGAAGTTCACAAAATTTAAAATCTGCAAAATTTTTCTAAGGCACAGAGTTGGCGCCCTTACCGTAATGTAATGTTGTCGGGGGCATCTTGCTAACTAGCATCGCGCCTTGAGATGAAGAGCTAAGTGTGTACCGCCATGAGTCCCGTCGAGTTTTGACAGACAAGAATGTTTACAAGTATAGACTGAAAGATAACTCATTAGTAATGAATTGAGGTGTTAATATAACATTGTTAAGGAATTGTTAGACACTTAATGTATGATAATTAATGGTTAATAATCAATTGAATGTGAACGTAATGTGAATGACATAATGAAAAGCTGGAAACCATAATAACAGATCTAAGTCAGAATTTAGATTGAGATGAAGGGTAAGGTATAATAATATACTTACTTGATTATATAAGACCTAATGTGGTATGTTATATGATCATGTATTGTAGAGACTTAGAGACTTAAAGAGTACGTGTGATAATCAGTAAGCAAACGTTGAAGGCAAGTATTCTAAGCCTTGTTCCAGTTTAGTCTGGACAAGCTTTGTAATTCATGTATCCTTTCGCATGAAGTTTTGTATGAGGAAGTCAAAGCTAATTCTTTCGGCTAAACTTATGTTATGATTCTATCAAGCATGTTTAATGTTTACCAAGTTATATTGGTGTGGTTTTCAATAGAAGACTGAGTATGCTAAAATGTTTTCATCGTTTAACGACAGGCACGTGAGGTTGCCACAACTTAAACGTATACACGTTTAATGAATGTAGTGTTGATCAACATAGAGTACTACGGGCTGATCACCCAGAAGTGCTTGTAGGTGATGTCGGACTTATGGACTTAGTGTCGGGTTGTCCTTTTCAAAAGAACTTATGAAATGCTCAAGGTCTTGGACCAGAACTGATGTGTTACGGAAAATTGTTGTTGTAAAACGTTTTGAATGAAAAGAAGTGCTATTTTGAATTATCGATAGTACTTCGTAACTATTGTTCAGTTACTGAAGATATACGAGTTCTATGTTTCAAGCATGTTGTTTATTAGAATTGTAGTACTTGTTGAGCTAGTCATGCTCACTCTTACTTGAACCATATAAACACAGCTAAGATCAAACGGACCGAAGGCTCTAGTAAAGACAAAGGCAAGGCGAAGACGAACCCTTAGCTTACCTATGTAATAATATAGGTGTATGTTTGTAATATATTAAATATTATGACAAGAACGAAGGAATGGGTATTAAAGAACCTGGGAAATATAATATTATTTTGAATAGATAGAAGTTATATTAGTCATTTTGAGACTCTTCAATTGAATGAATGAATGAATGGCAGTACCGTGTAGCACCATCTGTCAAGTTGGAAGATACCCAGATTTGGGGGGGTCACAAGAGTACTATCTCACCTAACACCTGAAAAGGTGTTTTTATGCTAACATGTAGTACTTTTCTTAGCTTCTTCAATATGTTTCTTCGTTATATACTAAGGATGAGTATCGGGTCATTGGGATTCCCGAGTCTCAATGTCTATAATTCATTCCACATTTGTTGTAATTTATTCTTCAATAAATGGACAAAGCTCTATGCTTCTGATACAGACAGATGATGCACCACTAAAACAACCCGGAGAATCCGGATTGTTCAGAATTTAAGTTTAAAGAATTAGTTATTAATAAAATGAATTTTTATTAATAATATTATGTGCTATATGTTTATTAATCGTTCTAGAACCTAGGATGAATATAAGTCGGGAGGATTCTCGCTACGAGCTAGATTGAACGAGTAAGAATTTTCAAGACAAAAATAAAAATTTTCCGGGAACAAAATATTTTTGGGGAAAAAGACGAAATAGACACTATTTACCTGATAAAACCTAAGGGTTAGGGTTTGAATAACCTAAGCCTTTCCGAGAGTTCGGTATGTCGAAATGACATTCTGTCAAAAGATTTTGTGATAATATATCGTGAAAATTTAAGTAAGTCGATAAAAGTTTTTTTCGAAAAATGTGCAGAAATCGGACAAAATAAAAATGATAAAAAGTACTGCTATGTACTTTTTATTCGTTTAGCTACGTTAAGGGAAAACGTGAAAGAAAATGCGTGACACCAAAAAAGTGTTTTTTAGTTTTTCGGAAATCCGAAGAATACGTAAAAGTTAATCGGTAAAGGAAAGACGAAATATCTAAAAAATATTTGAATTCCGAGAATCGCAATTTTAAAAACTGTCGGACGAAACCCGAAAGACGGAACCACGAAACTTACAGGTTAAGTCTTGTGAATAGTAAGGAGCTTAACTAAGGAGGTGGAAGTAGTAAACTTAAGGGCTAAGTAAACTTAAGGGCTAAGTAAACTAAAGAGCTAAGTAAACTTAATGGCTAAGTTAACTTAGTGCTTAAGTCATGAATAGTAAGGAGGTTTGGGGGGCGAAATCAATTTATTTTGCCCTAGCTTTGGATTTTCTATAAATAGGAAGCTAACTTTCATTTAAATGGGATTTCAAAAATCCTATAACATGAGAGAGAGAGAGAGAGAGAGCTTGGAGAAGATGGAGAAGGAAGAGAATGAGTATAAATGATCGGATCGAAGGTGATCGTGAAATAGAAAAGCTTGCGAATCGCCAATTTTGTCTAGCGAAAGAAAAATAAAGAAGAGAAGTAACCTAAACCAAATCGAATTTAATAACTCTTTAGGTCCTATATGTTTAAAACATAAATTACTGAGAATAAGAAGATGATGAGGTTATGAATGATTTCATATGGTTGAAATCATGAGAAATAATGAAAATAAGAATTTGAAATTTAGTAAATAAATTTCGTAAGGAAGTATAAGATTCGTAATGAATTAGAACGATCCGTGTAGATTATATGAATGAGTAGGTAAAATAAGTAAGGAATGATGTTCTATAACATCGAATTCCAATGAAAAGTGAAATCGTAATCCAAAATATCGATTAAAATGAAGAACGAACGAAGAACACGAAGAACATTGTTGATGGACAAATTTAAAACCATCATAGGATAATTGTTATTGATGGACAAGTTTAAAACCATCGTGTATAATTTAGATACTTATTGCTTGGTTTGGAAAGGAAGAAACGTTTATGAAGAATGGATTAAAACTTAGCTATGACGAAGTTATGGCGAAAATTTCGTAAAAGACAAACGAGAATTAGAAAGTTAGTAAATGAACCCGAATGTGTAGGGTTTCATAAGAATGTAAGAGAACATATAAAACATGATTCGTGGACTTGAGAACGAACGAATTCTGAGTTCAGATAACCGAATTACGGACGAACGAACGAAGAGCGTTAAAAACATAAAACGAATGAAAGGTGAAGATTAAGCCAATCGAATGGCACTTTAACGGATTCAGAAGGAAGTTTTGTCTAAAGGGGAACGTAAGATAAGGAAGAGAATGGCTTTAGAATGATCTCGTTCTGAGTTATAACGAATAAGTTATGGAAGCGTGAAGTAAGCGTCTCAAATTGGATTGAAGACTTAGAAAATTTTTCAGGGATGAAGGCTTTGCGCCGCAGCGCGAGCCGTGCCTTGGGAGGTGGCACCGTAGCTCCAGACTCGGTAGTTAGACACTGCAGAGTGATACTGTAGTGCAAGTGATAAAGAGGGACCTGGCACCGCGGCGCCGATGCAGGGAAAAAGCCAATGATGAGTTTTTAAGTGCTCAATTACTGGGGGATATGCAAGAAAGAAATATGAACATGTAGTTCACCTAAAATAACACTTAAACAAGTGAATTAAACCTTTCGTACAGGTTGAACGAAATGGTCAAAATAGATTAAAAGATCAAGAAGAGAATAGACATAAATGTAAACGTAACACAGTTGCAAGTAGTCTTAACATACAACGAACAGTATGGCTTCAACATTAAGAAAAAGTAATGAACATGGGGTTCAGGTAATGGATAAAGAAAGTATGAAGTAAGATAAAAATGGTAACAAGAAAGCTGTAACGAACGGTAATAAGATTAATGAAAGTCAATCGTGATTCGGATAGAAAATGATAGAATGAATTATAAGTATAGAACATTTTAACCAATGTGAAAGTTGAGTGTAGGCAAATATTAAGTGGATAGAACCTACACCCTGTGTATGGTTTGACCATAAGATAATGAATATCAATGATTACACCATGAATGGTAAAAGACTGAATTAAAGACAATGACGTTTAACATAACAAAGTCGAGTTAATGATTAAATGGAATGATCGCTCTGAGTATACAAAAGACTGTATGACTTAGACGATGAAGAGTGAATCCTGAGGTGTTGCATTTAGTTGCCAGGAAGCCATAAGTAATGTGAATTTGACTTAGCAAATGTTATAGTTTTAATGGTTCGGATAAGTTAAGATAAGTTTAGGTGGTAGTACAATCGTAACCTTTGATGGTTGACATATGCGACCTGGGCTTAACAATTCCTTCAGGGAGCAAAGGTATATACAAAACTGGCAACTGATCTAACTCACTGTGATGGCAGTGTAGATGAGATGAGAACTTGTTTGTTGGTTTTTTGTGGGAAACCACTCGATTAACACCATATGGACTACTAGCGGAGGAAGCGCGTGTCTTTGAGTCCTAGAGAAGTTATAAGAAGAAGATAAGAATGTAAGACATCAATGATGATGAACGTATAAGTAAGACATCTCCGTATGTCATGAAGCCGTAGAACGGTAATGAAAGTGGTCGCGTAAACTTAGGTTGCAAGAAGGCGAACCCTAAGAAGTAAATTTAAGTAAACCAATGCATAAGTCAAATATGCATGACTAATTGGTGTATGTGGTGTTTTCTTATGTTATATATAGGAATTGATATGAGCAGTTCAGCGTAAGCTATAGATGGGCGTAAGGCAAGTTTCCTAACTTCATTCATATTTTAAATGAATGCTAGTTTTTTAAACTTCTCAGATGTCAAACTTGAGAAGTTCTGTCTATGTGATAATGTGCGATATTTGTGCAAGGTGGTAGAACATATGAGGCCTTGTGCGATAATGTGAACACTTCAGTGTTTCTATGAGATGAATTGTTCCATTATTTAACTGTTCAATCAGGGAATGCTCGGTTTATACATGATTCGTTATTGTTAAGTATGTTCTAATGATTCTAGCCAGATAAAATGTGTATGAAAAAGATAGAAGAATGAAAGTATTTTAAAATGAAAGTGAATATTGTTTTAAAATGATAGGAATCGAGATTATTCCTATTATTCAAGCTGCTTTATAACCTTTGTTCGGTTATTGAAGTCTTAAAAGAATGTTTGAATTCTTGAAGATGTTTGTTAAACTATTATGACTTGTTGGGCAATTGAATGCTCACATTTTCTTTAAATGAAAAACATTTTAAGCGAACAATGTTAAAAGAACTTAAGGATCCCGTAAAGGTCAAGCTGACAGTAACCAGATGGAATGCCATTCAGAATGGGAGTGAGTGAGAAGATCAAGTGAAGACTTGTAATATAAAATAAGTTAAATGATCTTTAGATTAGTTTAATGAACTATTATGTATCCTTAGTGGCGGATAAAAGTCACTCGTGTAAGATGTAAAGAATAATGTAATTATCATTATTTGTAATGAAATGAGTTATAAGGTTTTAAAACTTGAGAAATGGGAATGTATGTTGTTATATTTAAGTATATAATGATGTATGTTTGGATGAATGATGTACTCGTGACGTACGAAATCTGGGTGTGAAGATAGATCGAATTTTGGGGTGTTACAAGTTGGTATCAAAGCTGATAGGTTATAAATCTTAGGTAAGAGTATCTAAGACTATAATCATAGAGAGAGGGATAAGAAGATCACCACGTGATCATAGTGAATCGTAGTAACAGATGAGCTATTAAACGATGAATGATTTATAGTACTACGAAGTAGTACGGTAAGAAAAACTCATATTGAGTTGTAAAGGATAGCATACGAATTAAAGAAAATTCGTATTAAGTAAAGAGAAATTTAGAAGTTGTAAAATTTCAATTGAGGACTCATTTGATAGCTGAGTTGTATGAACTTTTGTTATGGGCAAAGGTTTGTGCTTGGTGTAACAACTGCTTAGCTTATTATAGTGATAATCATTAGAATTAGTTGCACTGTCAAGATATATATGATGAGAAGGTGAATCTTTTTTCATGTATATACTTGATAGGTAGAGAACGATAAGGTAGGTGCGAGTTCTTGAAACTCATACTTATAGTACGTTCGTGACTCATAATGATATGGTAGGTTTTTGAACTTCTCAGCGAATGGACGCTTATGGTCTATCTGGGATGTTTCTTTAACTCATATTATTGTGGAAAGTTCCTAAACTCACAATGTGTTGTAAGTTGATGGACTGTACTAAGGTATAAGGATGTTTAGACTGAAAACAAGTTGTTTTCAGTAGGCTTAGTATTGAAGGTGCTAGAGAAGATTATGTATAGTCGCAGTAAGACAATGAAGAAAGATGAAGATTGTGATATTCCAAGTCATCTAGCTATGCTAGATTTCGAAGTTTATTGAACTCGTGCTGATATGTACATTTTGAAAAGGAAAGAATTGGTTCAACTTTTGGAACTAACATATTTTAAAAGAGATATTCTTGGTATGTCTATGTTTATTGCTTCAGCTAGACAGAATTTGATTTGAAATATCAAAATGAATTTTATATCATCATTGCAATTGATGCAAAGATGGTAAAAGGATGGAGTTATTAATGCAATTGAACCTAGTGTTGGATGTGATCTTAGGATCAACAACCCGCTATGGTATGTTGTATAATGACAAAGTTACAAATTGACGAAGTCCTCAACATACTATGAAAAGTACGGTATCATGACGTCATAAAACATTTTGATTAATTGAAAAAGAATTTAAAGAAGTAGTCGATGTCAATTGAGTTGACTAGATGAATGTTTCACGTTGATATCCAATTTATTGGTATGGTCTAAGCTACTTGAATCGGCTAGACAAATGGTATGTCATGTTTAAAAAAATCGAGCTTTCTTTGAAGAAGTTGTGCCAAACCAAATTTTTTAGGTGCGAAATCTAATGAATAAGTCTGAGGGGAACATATCGCAAAATGGGGTATACGATGAGTAAGAGGTTGTTTGCTTTCTTTGTGATTGTAAACTAATCTTGGAAGAAAGGTTACGGCGTCATGCTGTTAAACTTAGTAAGAGTTCTGGTCGATTTGACCCCTCAGCAAAAGTATGAAACGTTTTAAAAGGAAATTTTATATTCCTCATTATTCCTTCTACTTTACGATTCTTGATAGGTGATGGGGATTAAGAATGATGGAAAGATAAGAACTCCGTTGAAGGGAATATGAGAAGAAAGGGTAGGCTAAAATTTTGAAGACGAAATTCTGTGAAGAAGGGGTGGATGTGATGACCCGGGTAAGGGTGTGGTTTTAAGAAATTCCGAGGCCGAAATTTTTATAAGGGGGAAGTGTAACAACCCGGAGAATCCAAATTGTTCAAAAATTAAGTTTAAAGAATTAGTTATTAATAAAATGAATTTTTATTAATAATATTATGTGTTATGTGTTTATTAATCGTTCTAGAACCTAGGATGAATATAAGTTGGGAGGATTTTGGCTATGAGCTAGATTGAACGAGTAAGAATTTTCAAGATAAAAATAAAAATTTCCCGGGAACAAAATATTTCCTAGGAAAAAGACGAAATAGGCACTATTCACCCGACGAAACCTAAGGGTTAGGGTTTGAATAACATAAGCCTTTCTGAGAGTTCGGTATGTCGAAATGACATTCCATCGAATGATTTGGCGATAATATGTCGTGAAAATTTAAGTAAGCCGATAAAAGTTTTTCTCGAAAAATGTACAGAAATCGAACAAAATAAAAATGAGGAAAAGTACTGCTATGTACTTTTTATTCGTTTAGCTACGTTACGGGAAAACGTGAAGGAAAACTCTTAACTTTATCGATATCAAATCTACCGATAATTTATAACCGCGTATGTCTACGCAACAACTCCTATGAATATCTTCAACAGGAATTATCTCTTCATTCGCTACCTTAATATTTAAAGGTATAGGCAACTTTTCGGGAAGTAATTCTAATCGTTTAGCAAAATCACAAGTTATGAACGAACAAGTAGCACCCGAATTAAATAGCACGTAAGCATTTATGTCATTGATCGGATTAATACCTACAACAACGTCCCCCGATGCAACTACATCTTGGACTGTCATATTAAAGGTATGACCTATCGGCTTACCCGGTTGCGCTGGACTACTAATAACTAACTTACTGCTATTAGTGCCCCGATTCCCATCTGTCCCCTTCTTCGGGTAGTTCTATGCCATGTGGTCAATTGATCCACACACAAAGCATCCGTGATTCTTCTTTGGACTCAGACAGTTAGGCGCAATGTGCCCCCCCTGTCCACAGTTGTAACAGACGGCCTTCCCTTGAGACAGACTCCTAAGTGAGTCTTCCCACAGGTCTTGCAGGCCTCCATCCTCCTCTTCGGGTCTCCTTGCTTCACTCCAGTATTCCCAGAGCTAAACACCTTCTTCTTCTGACCATCGCCACTCCCGCTGGCTCCTTCGATCTTTACTCCCCCATCCACTTTCCCCTTATTTTTCTTATCTTTGTGGTACTGGCTCAACGCCTCGCTACCACCTTCGGTGATTATTGCCTTCTCTAAAATGGTTCCAAAAGAAGTACTTTGAAACACTGAAATACGGTTATAGAGCTAGGGTTTTAAGCCCTGCTCGAACCATCGCTTGCTAACCTCGGTATCCACTTGGTGTGGAGCCAACCTTGCCAGATTCATTAAACTTTACGTGTTGGGCAACCGACATGTCCCCTTGCTTCAACTCGAGAAACCGCATCTCCATCCTCCCTTGCATGCTCGTGGGAAAGTAATTCTCGAAGAATATCTCCTTGAACCTCTCCCACGTCAGATTCGCTATCCTGGCCCTAGCCTGATTGGCTTCCCATAAAAAGTTGGCCTCTCTCTTCATCATATAGGTTGCAAAGGCAACCTTTTGGGCCTCGTCGACATTTGCTATCACAAATGCCTTTTTTATTTCCTTAACTCACGTTTGGGCTTCAATAGGGTCCGTAGTTCCTTTGAACTCCGGCGGACCCACGCTCTTGAAATCCTTAAAGGTAGTAGCTTGTGCTACTCCTGGATTTACGGGGATATTAGCCCCTGTTCTATTAAATGTGGTTGTTAACAAGTTAACAAACTCCTGCATCGGATTAATCGGACCTCCCTTCGGTTGATTCATGTTAGCACCTTGATTATATTGTACTCTTTTTAGCGGCATTTTACTGATACAATAAAAAAAATTCGTTATTATTCCTTTCTTTATTAGTTATCATTTAATATTAAACAATAACTCCAACATCCATTACTCATTGTTTTCCTTAAAAAGGACTTATATTCATTCTTCGTAGTATAATACTACATCGGTTACATACATAGGCTAAGCTGATTACATTACTTTCCCGTTATCATTTTCCAAAAATTGGGATTTACAAAAGACTACCCTTTACTATACAAAAAGGGCTTTACGTTACTATTAATTACAAATTATTTACATACTACTCTAGCTACTACTAGTCTACATTTGTCTCAAGGCATTCTCGAAATCTGCTTTGGCAAGACCGACAATAATATCACTACCGATAGTATGTGGCGTCTCTTACCACCTCTCTGGGATAACTTGACCACCGCTGCACGGAATCAGTGAGAACTCCTATGGATATAGGACATTCTCCCTATCTTCTGCAGTTTGGTCTTTAGCTCTTCCTTGAGCTCAAAGACCTCATGTTTTAATTCATGGACTTTGTCCTTAGCCAAAATCCTCTCATCATGTTCCTGCTCCCACATGGACTCGACATCAGTCTTGTCCTCTATAACAGTTTGGAGCTCTGCCTTCAGCTCCTTGACCTCCTGACAGTAATGGATATTTCTATCCAATACTGACATGAATAAAGACATCATCGACCCCCCAGGAGCTATCTCAGCTGCTATAGCTACTAGATTAAAGGACATTGTCTCCACTTCCTCCTCTATCATCCCGTCGAATACTAACATGTAGTCAGCATCATCTGAGTCTCCAGACTCAATAACCACAACTTCAGGCTCTACCGCTATGGGGTTCAGTATAACCTCTACTTAGTTCACCGACTCTTCACTAATGGCTTGACCATCTACATACATTCCGTTTACTCCTGACATCTACACAAAATAGTTAAGTTGATTAGTACACGTCAGTAGAATAATAAAAACACATAACATAATCATAATGCATTTTTATAAGGTTATTTTCTTCTTGTACTTCTTTGACTTCTCTTAAGGTTATGACTTATGGTTTTTAATCCCCCCTTAAGTTTTATAACCTAATGTTTTGATACCAATCTGTGATGCCCCAAAATCCGGGTATCTTCTGTAAAATCCTAAATTTTACGAATAAAAATTTAATTTTCTCGAAATATTTTTTTTAATATTATGGTATGGATTTGAAATAATGTTATAGTTGTGGGTAGTATTTATAAATTTTGCAAAGTATGCAAGTTGTTGTATTATATTCAATTGGTCGGGGAATATTCATTTTAGCAAAGAATATTCGTACAACGACGCAATCATTGGTGGACCCCACAACGGAATTATTGTCGGAATGAGAAAACGACAAAAATATATTTATGAAAATAATGGTGGAAGTTTTACCATTAATACTGTTGAACTACTCGGTAGTAAAAGTAAAGTAATACACGTGGTTGCATAGTAGCACACAATATGGATTATTGATGCTTACGTGAGAAAACACTCAGTTTTGTTCAATTATTGCTACAATAGTTGCTGCATAGTATCTCACGTTACTTGATTCAATTATTGTCGATTGTTATATTATATATATAAGTTTTATTTTATTAGTATTATTAGTGTAATAAAACAGAAAAGCTTTTTATATAAAGCAGAATACTTTTATAAAGTTATTCGTTTTATTAGACAATAATTAGAATATATTATATTTTATTATGCATAGTGTTGCATAGTGACTGCATAGTGTTTTCCATAGTAAAATCTTTTTATATAAAACAGAATACTTTTATAAAGTTATTCATTTTATTAGATTATAAATAGAATATATTATATTTTATTTAAAAGATTTTGCATTAAATCTAGACCGTCCGATTAAAAGTAAATCAATCTGGACCGTTCATGAATTAGTTACTATGCAATCCATTCTTCTAAAAATAGAAGCTCATTCCTTCATTATTTCTTACGAATTCACTAAAACTCTAGAGAGAGAAACTATAGAGAGAAAGAAGAAAAGTATTCTACTACTTCACTACTTCTATATTCAGTTTCTTCTATAAGGTAAGGGGTATTATTTTTTTTATATTCATGAAGAGAACTTCTGTTATTCCATTCTTTATTATTCTGTTGGAATATCCTGTCTGTACATTTTACGCCGGACCTAGTTCCATCTTTATTATTCTGTTGGAATATCCTGTCTGTGCGTTTTACGCCGGACCTGATTTCATTATTTATTATTCTGTTGGAATAACATGTCTACGCGAAGTACCGTATGCATGGTAATTTCTGTTGTTATTCCATTCTTTATTATTCTGTTGGAATATCCTGTCGGTGCGTATTACGCCTGACCTGGTTCCGTTATTTATTATTCGATGGAATAACCTATCTATCTGCCAAGTACCGCATGCATGGTGATTTCTTTTGTTATTCCATTCTTTATTATACTCGATTGGTTAAAGTTTTGACTTCTATACTCCATGAAATTAGTGGAATATCCTTGATATTTGCGCTTCATCCAAAGATTTTCAAGGAAATATTCTTCCGAGCATTCTTGAATTTTACTCTACAAAAGAAGTATCATGTTGACAATTTGGATGTTATTAGTTCTGAATAAATTAATTCTTAAACTTGTTTTATTGAATTCTTATATCATTGTCATCATCCTCATATTTATATTTTGTTGAAAGTCATCTCAGTGGCTTCAGAGTGCATAGATGGACTTGGTATGATTATGACCAGGGATTATTCGGTGTAATCATGACCGTAATGTTACAAATGATGTGGTAAAAGTCCTCATTGGCCCGTAGTGCATTAATGGATAGTTGTTGGCATGATCATGACTATTAATGAATACACAAATATCCTTGGCCCGTAGTGCATGGATAAATTGTGGTTGTGATACTAATGAATATCCTTGGCCATAGTGCAGGGATGATGTGGATTATTTATTAAGCTGAGTCCTAGCAATAAAAGTGATGAAAAATCTTTTAAATCATAAAAGATAGTAGATTTTATTCTCTTCTTGACTCTTTTAATGGATTTCAGGTTCTGCTGCAGTTAAACTTGATGTCTATTGTATTTTATCAGTTTAACATTGTTGAAGACTAATGATAATTTATTCTGCATTATCTTAGTCATAATATTTCTTACTGGGCTAGTTGAGCTCACCATTTCTTTCACTGTTCTCTTCAGGAAATGAGAATATAGTTGGGACGAGTCAGGGAAAGGAGGGACGGTCCAGATGATAGCATTAGTAGTCCTCACTATTCTGATTAAATAGTGTGACAATAAATCTAATGAGGACTCCTTTGAGTTTGTATAATTGCCTGATGACAATATACGTTATTAAAACTCTTAGTTTATGTTTTGTCGTATTTTACACGACAGTTGTATTATTAAGTTGTATTTGAATTTTGTACCATGTATTTGGCGACTCAAGATGGGTGATAAATAACTATTTTTGGGGGCATCACAGATGTAATGAAGGTTTCTCCCAACGGAGTTTCAACAGATAAGTCAAAGTCTAATTTCTCCGGAGTCAAATTTAAATGATGAGCGCAAGTAGAAAAAATAAAAGAATGTGTACACCCGGTATCAAATATGGTATATACTTCGCTAGAGTTTATGATAAGCTTACCCGTGATGACCTCGTTTGGGTTCCTTGATTTACGGAGGTCACGACAAACGCTCTCCTTGCACTCACCGGCTTTAACTTTTCTACGGGACGCCCTTTGGTGTCTCCATCCTAGTTTTGAACTTGTCTTCTGATGAACGACAAAATTGGGCTAGGTGACCTTCTCTTCCACAATTATAACATGCTTTGGACTGCATCGCATGTGCTTTGACCGATGTGTCCTTCCCTCTCTCATTTAGAAGCATATGATGTGGTTGTTCTCCTTCTTTAACCACGGGTCTTTGGTCTTTGACGTCTTTCCATCATTGTTGAATCTCATGTTCTTGAAATGTCCATTCTTATTGTTTTGGCCATGATTACCACCGAAGTTGTTACCATTTATGGCATGTTGATTCCCTCCACACTTATTGTCACCGCTTCGATAACTATTATCACTAGTATTATCATTTTGCCGGCTGCGTTCCAATAACTGAGCCCTATTAACAACATCTGAATACAAACACAGTTTATGAGAGATAAGATATTGACGTATCTCAGGTTTCAAACCTCTTAGAAACATTCGCGTCATTCTCTCCTCATTATCAACCAAATGGGACGCAAACCGGGACAATGGTCATGTTGTTTTGCTTCAGCTTAATGAACTCTACCTCTTTCATGTGACAAATACTTTCGGGAAAGTACTTGTCGTTGAACAATTCTTGGAACTTCTCCCAAGTCATCTTCAAGTCATGGCAGATTGAGTACGCTTTTACGATTCCCACCATGAATCATCTCAAGACGCAACATGAAGGTGGCAAAGGGAACCTTTTGCTCCTCGAAGCATCCCAAGACATCAAATATCTTGCAGATCTGCTTTGTCCACGTCTTTGCCTTAAGTGGTTTTGGCTCTCCAAAAACTCCAAAGTGGTCCCAGCCTCGAATCATGCCGCTTAATGGTGACCGTCCGAGAGTTGCCAATGTTTCTACCTGTATTTCGGACAGAAGTCTCTCTTGCCTGATGTTGCATGAATTGCAGAAAGCCTCTGAACATTCCATCGTTCATCATTTGGTCAGTGTTGTCGTTTGTATGAGGATTGTCGCCTTCCTGATGCACATTGTCCTGATTATTAATCTGTGGAGACTCAACGGTCTCCTGTGCTCCATTGATGTTCTCAACATTCTCGGATGCCATTTTCAAATACTGCCATAAAACAAGGGTTAATTAACATATCACATATTATCCCTATACTCTGACTGTCCAATTAAATACCAAATAAACTTAGGTAGGTCATACTAGCGAAGAATTCCCGCCTCTCCTCCTAGTTCTTGTCTCACATCTCAAATTTCGATCATATCCCTAAGCTTTGATACCAACTGTGATGCCCCCAAAATAGGTATACATCACCTATTCTGAGTCGCCAAATACATGGTACAAAATACAAATACAATCTTTAATATACAACAAGAGAGTTGTGAGTTTTAATACAAATATTGTCTTTTAGACAATATCCACTCTCAGAATAAGTCCTCATTACATTTATTGTCACACTATTTAACAAAATAGTGAGGACTACTAATACTATCATTTGGACCGTCACTCCGTTCCCTGACTAGTCCCGGCTACGTTCTCATTTCCTGAAGAGAACAATGAAAGAAAGGGTGAGCTCAACTAGCCCAGTAAGAAATATTATGACTAAGATAATGCAGAATAAATTGTCATTAGTCTTCAACAATGTTAAACTGGTAAAATACACTAGACATCAAGTTCAACTACATCGGAACATACAATCCATTAAAAGAGTCAAGTAGAGAATAAAATCTACTATCTTTTATGATTTAAAAGGTTTTTCATCACTTTTATCGCTGGGACTCAGCTTAATAAATAAACCACATCATCCCTGCACTACGGCCAAGGATATTCATTAGTATCACAACCACAAATTATCCATGCACTACGGGCCAAGGATATTCGTGTATTTATCAATGGTCATGATCATGCTAACAATTGTCCATCAATGCACTACGGGCCAATGAGGACTTTTACCACATTATTTGTAACATTACGGTCATGATTACAATCAATAATCCTCGGTCATAATCATACCAAGTCCATCTATTTACTACAAATATGATGACTTTCAAAAAAAATATAAACATGAGGATGATGAGCAAAGGATATAAGAGTTCAATAAAACAAGTTAAGAATTAATTTATTCAGGAACTAATAACATCCAAATTGTCAACATGAAACTTCTTTGTAGAGTAAAATTTAAGAATGCTTAGAAGAATATTTCCATGAAAAGATATTGGATGAAGAGCAAATATCAAGGATATTCCACTAATTTCATGGAGTATATAAGTCAAAACATTAACCAACTGAGTATAATAAAGAATGGAATAACAAAAGAAATCACCATGCATGCAGATTACATGATATAGGTTATTCCAATAGAATAATAAATAATCGGAACCAGTGTCAGCGAATATTGCCTAGCGGTGATATTCCAAATGTAATAATAAAGAATGGAATAACAACAAAATCACCATGCACGCGTAGATTGCATGTATGCATTATTCCAACATAATAATAAATAACGTAAATCAGTCCCCAGTAAACGTCATGCATGTGATATTCCAATGTAATAATAAAGAATGAAATAACAAAAATTTCACCATTATACTGAGATTGCATAGATAGGTTATTCCAATGTAATAATAAATAACGAAACCGTGTCCCAGAAAACGCATGTATGTGATATTCCAATGTAATGATAAAGAATGAAATAACAACAGAATTTCACCATGTATGCGGTACTTCGCATAGACGGGTTATTTCAGCATAATAATAAATAATGGAATAATAGAAGAATTTAACCAAGTATAGGGTAGACCGTGTATACAGTTTACTCCAACAGAATAATAAAGAATGGAATAATAGAAGTTCTCTTCATGAGAAAAAAAATACCCCTTACCTTATAGAGAAGAGTACTCCGACGGTAGGGCGGGGATATACATGAAGATACTTGCACTACGCTCAAAGCTTTCTTAAACGCTAAAGAAATATGCTCAAGATTATAGAAGAAGAATTCTCTCTATAGTTTCTCTCTCCAGAGTTTTAGTGAATTCGTAAGAAATAATGAAGGAATGAACTTCTATTTATAGAAGAATGGATTGAATAGTAACCAATCCATGAACGGTCCAGATTGATTTACTTTTAAATGGACGGTCCAGATTTGTTTACAATAAAATATAATATATTCTATTTATAATCTAATAAAATGAATAACTTTATAAAAGTATTCTATTTTATATTAAAAGATTTTACTATACAAACAATGTGCAGGCACTATGCAAACACTATGCATAATAAAATATAATATATTCTAATTATTGTCTAATAAAACAGATAACTTTATAAAAGTATTATCTTTTATATAAAAAGATTTTACTATTAGCCTAATAAAACGAATAACTTTATAAAAGTATTCTGTTTTATATAAAAAGCTTTTCTATTTTATTACATTAATAATACTAATAAAACAAAAAATCATCATCATTATCATAATTCACACTATTAATCGACCAGTGTCGCTCCAAGGAAAGAGGGGCTTTCAATAAGGATTTCTCCTATCATGCAGTGCAATTAGGTGACCAAACCTCTCCTGGCGTAACTTCTAGACATCGTTAATAATGCAAATAATAATATTAACAACTTTGTTATCTCAATTATTGATTTAATAATATATAAAATATTGACAATAATCGAATCAAATACCGTGAGATACTATACAGCAATTACTGAAGCAATAATTGAACAAAACTGAGTGACTTCTCATGTAAGCATCAAAAATCAATACCGTGTGCTACTATGCAACCACGCATGTTCCTGTACTTTTAACACTGGGTGTTTCAACAGTTAACAGTAAAACTTCCGCCGTTATTTTCATAAAATATATATTTTTTTGTCATTTTCTCAATCCGACAATAATTCCGTTGTGGGGTCCACCAATGATTGTGCCATCGTACGAATATTCCCTGTTAAAATGAATATTCCCCGACCAATCGAATATTATAAACAACTTGCGTACTTTACAAAATTTCTAAATATAACCCACAACTATAACATTATATCAAATTCATTCATAATATTTAAAAATAATAATTATAGAAAATTAATCTTTATTCATAAAAGTTGGGGTCTTACAATAAGTGACATAAGAGTTCAATAAAACAAGTTCAAGAATTAATTTATTCAGGAACTAATAACATCCAAATTGTTAACATGATACTTCTTTGTAGAGTAAAATTTAAGAGTGCTCAGAAGAATATTTTCATGAAAAGATATTGGATGAAGCACAAATGTCAAGGATATTCCACTAATTTCATGCAGTATAGAAGTCAAAACTTTAACCAACTGAGTATAATAAATTATGGAATAACAAAAGAAATCACCATGAATGCGGTATCAGATATATACAAAGTTATTCCTACGTAATAATAAATAATCTAACCGTGTCAGGCGTAAAACACAATCATGTGATATTTCAATAGAATAATAAAGAATGGAATAACAATGTAAATCACCATGCTTACGGTTGCTTGGCAGGCAGGTTATTCCAACAGAATAATAAATAACGGAACCAGTCCCAAGCGTAAAGCGCATGCAGACGGGATATTCCAATGTAATAGTAAAGAATGGAATAACAACGAATTTCACCATGTATGCGGTACTTAGATAGAGCGGTTATTCTACGAAATAATAAATAATGGAATAATAGAAGAATTTCACCAAGTATAGGGTAGGCCGTGTATACAAAAGTTATTCCAATGAAATAATAAAAATGGAATAATGTAAGTTCTCCCATGAATATGAAAAAAATACCCCTTACCTTATAAAGAAGATTACTCACGATGGTAGGGAAGGATATAATTGAAGAAACTTGCACTACGCTCAAAGCTTTCTTAAACGCTAAAGAAATAAGCTCAAGATTATAGAAGAAGAATTCTCTCTCACGCTCTCTCTCTCTAGAGTTTCAATTGAATTCAAGTAAGAAATAATGAAGGAATGAGCTTCTATTTATAGAAGAATGGACTAAATAGTAACCAATCCATAAACGGTCCAGATTGATTTACTTTTAAACGGACGGTCTAGATTGGTTTACAATAAAATATAATATATTCTTTTTATAATCTAATAAAATGAATAACTTTATAAAAGTATTCTATTTTATATAAAAAGATTTTACTATGCAAACACTATGCAGGCACTATGCAAACACTATGCATAATAAAATATAATATACTCTAATTACTGTCTAATAAAACAGATAATTTTATAAAAGTATTGTGTTTTATATAAAAAGATTTTACTATTAGCCCAATAAAACTAATAACTTTATAAAAGTATTCTTTTTTATATATAAAGCTTTTCTGTTTTATTACATTAATAATACTAATAAAACAAAACTTCATCATCATTATTATAATTCACACTATTAATCGACTGTGTCATTCCCTCGAAAGAGGGGCTTTCCAATAAGGATTTCTCCTATCATCGCCGTAATTAGGTGACCAAACCTCTCCTCGGCGTAACTTCTGACATCGTTAATAGTGCAAATAATAATATTAACAACGTTGTTATCTCAATTATTGATTTAATAATATATAAAATATTGAAAATAATTGAATCAAATAATGTGAGATACTATGCAGCAATTAATGAAGAAATAATTGAACAAAACTGAGAGACTTCTCACGTAAGCATCAATAATCAATATCGTGTGCTACTATGCAACCACGCGTATTCCTGTACTTTTAACACTGGGTGTTTCAATAATTAACGGTAAAACTTCCGCCGTTATTTTTATAAAATATATTTTTTTTTGTCATTTTCCCAATCCGATAATAATTCTATTGTGGGGTCCACCGATGATTGTGCCGTCGTACGAATATTCCCTGTTAAAATGAATATTCCCCGACTAATCGAATATTATAAATAACTTGCATACATTACAAAATTTCTAAATATTACCCATAACTATAACATTATATCAAATTCATTACATAATATTAAAAAAATGATAATTATAGAAAATTCATCTTTATTCATAAAAGTTGGGGTCTTACAATCTCCCCTTCTTCTGAAATTTCGCCCTCGAAATTAGGGTACGTACCTGGTATGTCGAAGAGGTAAGGATACCTTGATTTCATTTCAGATTCTAACCCCCAGGTCATTTTCTCAACATTGTGGTTCCTCCATAAAACATTGACTTGAGGTATAACCTTGGAGCGTAGAATATGTTCCTTCTTATCGAAGATTTGAACAGGAACCTCTTCATACGTTAAATCTTCCGCTATTTCATCCGGTTCTAACTCAATAATGTGGTTCGGGTCTTTTATATATTTACGTAACATGGATATATGAATAACGTTATGAACACGAGACATACTTGGCGGTAAAGCGAGTCTATAGGCTAGAGTCCCTACTCGATCGAGGATTAAAAATGGGCCAATGAATCGAGGATTGGGCTTTTGATGAGTGAGTTTTATACCCATGAATTGGATACATTCGGGCTTAATTTATTGTTGTTCTTAAGTCTTTTAGGATGTTTTTATGTGTTTGTGTCTATTCATGCATGTTTTATGTTATTTTATAGGAATTGGGACAAAAGTTACATGGATCGATGTTTGGGGTGGCTTGATTCGCGTTTTCGGCTTGCCATTTACATAGAAGCCACTTCGGAGACAATTTGACTATAGCTCCTGACATTATTTCGACAAACTTCAAGAATTAAAGTTGTATATCTACTTCTTCTCTTTCCGGAACATCTTGAATCATCAAAATCGGAGTTCGGACGAAGAAGTTATGGCCATTTTCCCAAAGGACGTCGGATCAGAAAATGTCAGATTTTGGGCCAGCGCCGGGGCACGATTTTTAGTGTATTTACAATGCGAAGGCATTAGCGCTAGAACTCGATCTGCGTTGCCCGGTATTTGGCTAAGCTGGGGAAGGGTTTGGTGCTACTGGACGCGTTTTGGGCAAATTTTGACACCTTTTTGACTCCAAATAGGATGGGGGTTGTTCCAAAACTAAAAATTGTACTTGTAACCTATAAATACATAATGCAAGGCATAAAATAAAGAGAGATTACATAGCTTAGCCTAGATTAAACACTCCTTTAGATTAGAAAATAACCCTAGTTCTTATTAGTTTTGAGATTGAAGCTCTTGGAGACCATTGAAGATCAAGAGCAAGAGCAAGAGGGGAGCATCAGTTTTCGACAACAGATTCTATTCTCTTCTCTCATCTTACTTTTATCTTTTGATGTCTATTCAGTTTGTGGATTCTTAGTTTTAATTCATTAATTATGAACTACCTCTTTTATAAGATTTCAATTGAACTTTTTATGGCTATGAATTAGTTATTCATTATATTCTAATTATTTATGTTAAAGTGAGTTGTTTATCTTGTCTTGTGCTTATTGCTTAATTATTTGATCAAGAATTACTTTGTTACTCTGTAAAGGAATTGGAAGAGGAATTCTAGGGTTAGAACTGGGCATGATATCATGTGACTTAGTTATTTGCATGGTGAAAAATTAGGTTTGTGAATTGAATGGAAATATCTGTTAGCCGCATATAACACGTAAGGAATTGGGATTGGAAAGAGTTTAATTCAATTGTTTTGTATAGGAATATAGCAAGATTAATCTGGATTAAATAGAAGGCAATTGATCACTTGGAAAAGGACTTTTGGCATTTGAGAATTCCTGTTAACAATTCAAAGAGGCATAATAATTGGGATAATTGGATAATTGATTTATAATTCATAATTGGGGATATTGAAGTCTTAATCTTTATTTATTTGAATTCATTCGTTAAAATCTTAGTTTTAATTAGTTAATTTAGTTTTCTTAATTAGAAGAAACACGATTTGAGATTGTTTAAATAAAATTAGTTTGGTTAAGAATTAGTACTTGGTGATTTTTATTAAATAATTCCTCGTAGGAACGATACTCTACTTTCACTTTATTACTTGTTGACCGTGTATACTTGCACGTATTCATTGATTGCAAAATCGATCAACAGCTTTCCTCTCTTTCCAAATCTTGTAACTCCTTTCCATGGAGCAACACATAATAACATATCATCTCCAATATCGAATTCCATGTCCTTTCGATGAAGATCAGCATAACTCTTTTGTCGGTCTTGTGAGGTTTTTATACGTTGTCGGATCGTTTAAACCTTTTCCGTAGTCATACATACCAACTCCGGTCCCAACAACGTTGTTTCACCCACCTCATCCCAGCATACTGGAGAACGACACTTTCTTCCATACAACGCCTAGAATGGAGCCATGTCAATACTTGCTTGATAACTATTGTTGTAGGAAAACTCCACCAATGGTAAGAACTTGTCCCAACTTCCCTTGAAGTCAAGGACATAGAGTCTTAATAAATCTTCAAGAGTTTGAGTAGTCTTCTCTGATTATTCGTCTGTCTGAGGATGATATGCCGAACTAAATCATAAATTCGTGCCCATAGCTTTTTGCAAACTAACCCAAAATCTTAAAGTGAATCTCGGGTCTTGACCAGAAACTATGGATACTGGCATACCATGCAATCTTACAACCTCGTTTATGTATATACGAGCAAGACGTTCAAGTGTATAAGTTTCTCGTATTGGTAAAAAATGAGCAGACTTGGTAAATCTATCAACAATGACCTAAATTGCATCTATACCTTGAGAAACCTTGGGAATACCAGTAACGAAATCCATGGTAATGTGCTCCCACTTCAATTCTAGAATTTCAAGTGGTTGCAATGGACCTTTTGGCACTTGATGTTCCGCCTTGACTCGTTGACAAGTTATACACCTTGAGATAAACAGCGTTATCTCTCTCTTCATATTGCCCCACCAAAATTTATGTCGAAGATCATGATTAGGATAATTCCTCTCATATTCTTTGAGTTATCGAGAGGCATAGGCTATGACTTTCCCATGTTGCATGAGAACACATCCTAGCCCTTTTCCTGAAGCATCACTGTAGATGACAAATCCCTCTAAGTCAGATGGTATTATCAGAACAGGTGTTGAAATGAGTCTTCTCTTAAGTTCCTGAAAACTCTTCTCACTTCCTCATTCCAATCGAATTTTGTATCTTTCCGAGTCAGCTGAGTTAAGGGAGTAGCGATTCGAGAAAACCTTTCTACGAATCTCCGATAATAACCATCTAAGCCGAGAAAGCTACGTACTTCGGTCACTGAATTAGGTTGCTCCCAGCTTTGAATAACTTCAATCTTTGCTGGGTCAACAGATATTCCATGACTTGATTTTACGTGCCCAAGGAATGCTACTTCCTTAAGCCAGAACTCGCATTTCTTTAACTTGGCATAAAGCTTATATTCACGAAGCTTTTGGAGTATCAGCCTCAAGTGTTGCTCATGATCCTCACAGCTTTTGGAATAAATAAGGATGTCATCAATAAAGACGACCACAAAGTGATCCAAATATTCCTTGAATACTCTGGTTCATCATATCCATGAAGGCGTGAATGGAGCATTTGTTAATCCAAAAGACATAACTAGGAATTCATAATGCCTGTCTTCGAGTTCAAAAGCCGCCTTTGGAATGTCATCGGTTCTAATCTTCAATTGGTGATATCCTAACGAAGATCAATCTTTGAAAAGAATTTGGCTCCTTAACTGTTGGGTCAAATAGGTCATCAATACGTGGCAATGGGTACCTATTTTTGATGGTGACATGATTCAACTCCTGATAATCAATACAAAGTCGCATACTCCCATCTTTCTTCTTCACGAATAGAACAGGAGCATCCCAAGGAGAAGTACTAGGAAGAATGAAACTGATGTCTAACAATTCCTGCAGTTGGGTCTTTAACTCGTGAAGTTCAATAAGAGCCATTCGATATGGGGCTTTGGAAATAGGTTTTGTACCGAGTATATCTCAACATCGTGTTTGTATTCAGATGTTGTTAATAGGGCTCAGTTATTGGAGCGCGATAATGAGTCAACCCAACCAAAAAAGAGCATCCGTCAAAATGATAATACCTATGATAACAGTCATTGAAGCGGTGACAATAAGCGTAGAGGGAATTAACATGCCAGAAATGGTAACCACTTCGGTGGTAATCATGGCCAAAACAATAAGAATGGACATTTCAAGAAGAGGAGATTCAACAATGATTGAAAGACGTCAGCACCAGCACCCGTGGTTAAGGAAGGAGAACGACCACCTATCATATGCTTCAAATGCGGAGGGGAAGGACACATTAGTCCAAACTGTGCAATGCCTTCCAAAGCATGTTATAATTATTGAAGAGAAGGTCACCTAGCCCAATTTTGTCATTCACCGAAGACAAGTTCAGCTATGATGGAGGCACCAAAGGACATCCCAGAAAAGTCAAATCCAGTAGTGAAAGGGAGAGCGTTTGTCGTGACTTCCCAGAAAGCAAGGAACCCGAACGAGGTCATCACGGGTAAGCTTATCATAAATTCTAGTGAAGTATATACCTTATTTGATATCGGGTCTACCCATTCTTTTATTTCTCTTACTTGCGCTCAACGTTTAAATTTGATTCCGATGAAATTAGACTTTGACTTATCTGTTGAAACTCCGTTGGGAGAAACCTTCATTACATCCACTGTTTATAAGTCTAGTTTAGTTCAAATTGGTACCCTCACATTACCTGTCGATCTTATTTCATTGAAAATACTTACATTTGACATAATTCTACGGATTGATTGGTTAACGACTCATCATGCAAAAATTGATTATTTTCGTAAGGTTGTTAGCTTTCATATTCCTAACCAACCTATTATGCGAATTCAAGCAACCAAACCATTAAAATCAATCACTGTCATCTCAATCCATAAAGCTATTTGTTTATTGAAAAAGGAATGTCAAGCTTTCTTAGCTCATGCCACGGATCTAAACAAAAATACGTCAGTTTTAAATTATATTTCTATTGTTATTAAATTTCCTGACGTATTCCCTGAAGAACTTCATGGCCTACCCCCAGAGCGTGAAATTGAATTTTGTATTGACCTTGAACCCGGTACAAAACATATTTCTAAAGCCCTATATCGAATTGCTCCTATTAAACTTCAGGAATTAAAGACCCAACTACAGGAATTGTTAGACATCGGTTTCATTCGTCCTAGTACTTCTCCTTGGGGTGCTCCTGTTCTATTCGTGAAGAAGAAAGATGGGAGTATGCGACTTTGTATTGATTATCGTGAGTTGAATCATGTCACCATCAAAAATAGGTACCCATTGCCACGTATTGATGACCTGTCGACCACCGCAAGGAGCCAAATTCTTTCAAAGATTGATCTTCGCTTAGGATATCACCAATTAAATATTAGAACCGATGACATTCCAAAGACAAATTTTCGTAACTCCATTTGACGGCATTAGGGAATTCCTAGTTATGTCTTTTAGATTAACAAATGCTCCTGCTGCCTTCATGGATATGATGAACCGAGTATTCAAGGAATATTTGGATCACTTTGTGGTCGTCTTTATTGATGACATCCTTATTTATTCCAAAAGCTGTGAGGATCATGAGCAACACTTGAGGCTGATACTCCAAAAGCTTCGTGAATATAAGCTTTATGCTAAGTTAAAGAAATGCGAGTTCTAGCTTAAGGAAGTAGCATTCCTTGGGCACGTAAAATCAAGTCATGGAATATCTGTTGACCCAGCAAAGATTGAAGCTATTCAAAGTTGGGAGCAACCTAAATCAGCTATCAGAGATTCGTAGAAGGGTTTTCTCGAATCGCTACTCCCTTAACTCAGCTGACTTAGAAAGATACAAAATTCAGTTGGAACGAGGAATGTGAGAAGAGTTTTCAAGAACTCAAGAAAAGACTCATTTCGGCACCTGTTCTGATAATACCATCTGACTCAGAGGGATTTGTCATCTACAGTGATGCTTCAGGAAAAGGGTTAGGATGTGTTCTCATGCAACAAAGGAAAGTCATAGCCTATGCCTCTCAATAACTCAAAGAATATGAGAGGAATCATCTTACTCATGATCTAGAGTTGGCAGCTGTTGTCTTCGCACTTAAAATTTGGAGGCATTACTTGTAGAGGGAGAAAGTTATGATCTTTACGGATCATAAAAGCCTCAAATATTTCTTCACTCAAAAGGAACTCAACATGCGACAGCGACGTTGGCTTAAACTGTTGAAAGATTAGGATCATACCATTCAATACCATCTTGGAAAAGAGAACGTTGTAGCTGACGCATTGAGTAGAAGATCATATGCGGGTACGAGTGTCATATTGTCAATGCAAAGGCACATTTTGTATGACTTGAAGAGGATGGAGATAGAGTTAAAGACTCCAGGGACCCAAGTGATGGTGGTGAATATACGAGTGAAATAGACTTTAATTGATAAAGTTAAAGCTGCTCAACCTACAGACCTGGAGCTAATGCGTATGAGGAAGAAAGTACAAGAAGGTGCTATAGCGGAAGCAAGAATCGATGAAGAAGGAATACTTCGAGTTAACTCCAGACTTTGTGTTCCTAATGACCCTGATTTAAAGTATAAAATCATGATGGACGCGCACAACACACCGTTTGGAATCTATCATGGGAGTACGAAAATGTATTATGATCTTCGACATACATTTTGGTGGGGCAATATGAAGAGAGAGATAGCGCTGTTTATCTCAAGGTGTATAACTTGTCAACGAGTTAAGGCGGAACATCAAGTACCAAAACGTCCATTGCAACCACTTGAAATTCCAGAATGGAAGTGGGAGCACATTACCATTGATTTCGTTACTGGTCTTCCTAAGGTTTCTCAAGGCACAGATGCAATTTGGGTCATTGTTAATAGATTGACCAAGTCTGCTCATTTCTTACCAATACGAGAAACTTGTACACTTGAACGTCTTGCTCGTATATACATAAACTAGGTTGTAAGATTGAATGGTATGCCAGTATCCATAGTTTTTGATCGAGACCCAAGATTAACTTAAAGATTTTGGGTTAGTTTGCAAAAAGCTATGGGCACAGATTTACGATTTAGTTTGGCATATCATCCTTAGACAGACGAACAATCAAAGAGGACTATTCAAACTCTTAAAGATTTATTAAGACTCTGTGTCCTTGACTTCAAGGGAAGTTGGGACAAGTTCTTACCATTGGTGGAGTTTTCCTACAAAAATAGTTATCAAGCAAGTATTGGCATGGCTCCATTCGAGGCGTTGTATGGAAGAAAGTGTCATTCTCCAGTATAACGGGATGAAGTGGGTGAAACAACGTTGTTGGGACCGAAGTTGGTACATATGAGTAAGGAAAAGATTCAAACGATCCGACAACGTATAAAAACTTCACAAGACCAACAAAAGAGTTATGCTGATCTTCATCGAAAGGACGTGGAATTCGATATTAGAGATCATGTGTTATTACGTGTTGCTCCATGGAAAGGAATTACGAGATTTGGAAAGAGAAGAAAGCTCAATCCTCAATTCATTGGCCCATTTTTAATCCTCGATCGAGTAGGGACTGTAGCCTATAGACTCGTTTTACCGCCAAGTATGTCTCGTGTTCATAACGTTTTTCATATATCCATGTTACATAAATATGTGAATGACCCAAACCACGTTATTGAGTTAGAACCAGACAAAATAGCGAAAGATTTAACGTATGAAGAGGTTCATGTTCAAATCTTGGATAAGAAGGAACATATTCTACGCTCCAAGGTTATACCTCAAGTCAATGTTTTATGGAGGAACGACGATGTTGAAGAAATGACTTGGGAGTTAGAATCTGAAATGAAATCAAGGTATACTTACCTCTTCGACATACCAGGTACGTACCCTAATTTTGAGGGTGAAATTTCATAAGAAGGGGAGATTGTAAGACCCCAACTTTTATGAATAAAGATGAATTTTCTATAATTATCATTTTTAAATATTATGGAATGAATTTGATATAATGTTATAGTTGTGGGTAATATTTAAAAATTTTGTAAAGTACGCAAGTTGTTTATAATATTCGATTGGTCGGGGAATATTCATTTTAACAGGGAATATTCGTACGACGGCACAATCATTGGTGGACCCCACAATGGAATTATAGTCGGATTGAGAAAATGACCAAAAAAATATATTTTATGAAAATAACGGCAGAAGTTTTACCGTTAACTATTGAAACACCCAGTTTTAAAAGTACAGGAATACGCGTGGTTGCATAGTAGCACACGGTATTGATTATTGATGCTTACGTGAGAAGTCACTCGCTTTTGTTCAATTATTGCTTGAGAATTCTTCGCATAGTATCTCACGTTATTTGATTCAATTATTGTCAATATTTTATATATTATTAAATCAATAGTTGAGATAACAAAATTGTTAATATTAGTATTTGCATTATTAACGATGTCTAGAAGTTCTGCCAAGGAGAGGTTTGGTCACCTAATTGCGCGCCAATAAGGAGAAATCCTTATTGGAAAGCCCTCTCTTTCCTGGGAACGACCTGGTCGATTAATAGTGTGAATTATGATAATGATGATGAAGTTTTATTTTATTAGTATTATTAATGTAATAAAATAGAAAAACTATTTATATAAAATAGAATACTTTTGTAAAGTTATTCATTTTATTAGGCTAATAGTAAAATCTTTTTTTATAAAATAGAATACTTTTATAAAGTTATCTATTTTATTAGACAATAATTAGAATAT
The DNA here is from genome assembly GCA_020205605.1 of Panax ginseng. Lineage (NCBI taxonomy): Eukaryota > Viridiplantae > Streptophyta > Magnoliopsida > Apiales > Araliaceae > Panax > Panax ginseng. The sequence continues at coordinate 81,269,375 of CM035139.1, read as the reverse complement.
ATTATATTTTATTATTCATAGTGTTTGCATAGTGCCAGCATAGTGTTTGCATAGTAAAATACTTTTATATAAAACAGAATACTTTTATAAAGTTATTCGTTTTATTAGATTATAAATAGAATATATTATATTTTATTGTAAACCAATCTGGACCGTCTGTTTAAAAGTAAATCAATCTGGACCGTTCATGGATTGGTTACTATTCAATCCATTCTTCTATAAATAGAAGTTCATTCCTTCATTATTTCTTACGAATTCACCAAAACTCTAGAGAGAGAAACTGTAGAGAGAATTCTTCTTCTATAATCTTGAGCGTATTTCTTTAGCGCTTAAGAAAGCTTTGAGCGTGAAAAGTTTCTTAAAGTATATCCCACCTCTACCATCGTAGAGTACTCTTCTTTATATGAATGGGTATTATTTTTTTCATATTCATGAAGAGAACTTCAGTTATTCCATTCTTTATTATTCTGTTGGAATAACTTGTATACGCGGTCTACCCTATACTTGGTGAAATTCTTATGTTATTCCATTATTTATTATTCTCACTGAATAACTCATCTATCTGTAATCTGAGGATACATGGTGAAATTCTCGTTGGTATTCCATTCTTTATTATTCTCGCTGGAATATCCTCGTCAAGTGAATTTTACGCACGACCTAGTTCCATTATTTATTATTCTCGTTGAATAACTGTTGCCCATGCTGGCACCGCATGCATAGTGATTTCTGCTGTTATTCCATTCTTTATTATTCTCGTTGAATATCCTATCGATCGTATTACGCTCGACCGGTTCTCGTTATTCATTATTCTCGTTGGAATAATATGTCTATGCAAAATTACCGCATGCATGGTGATTTCTTTTGTTATTCCATTCTTTATTATACTAAGTTGGTTAAAGTTTTGACTTCTATACTCCATGAAATTAGTGGAATATCCTTGATATTTGCGCTTCATCCACTATCTTTTCATGAAAATATTCTTCTGAGCATTCTTAAATTTTACTCTACAAAGAAGTATCATGTTGACAATTTGGATGTTATTAGTTCCTGAATAAATTAATTCTTGAACTTGTTTTATTGAACTTTTATATCATTGTCATCATCCTCATGTTTATAATTTTTTTGAAAGTCATCTGTGGCCTGTAGTGCATAGATGGACTTGAAATGATTATGACCAGGGATTATTCGGTGTAATCATGACCATAATGTTACAAATGATGTGGTAAAAGTCCTCATTGGCCCGTAGTGCATTGATGGACAGTTGTTGGTATGATTATGACCATTGATGAATAAACGAATATCCTTGGCCTGTAGTGCATGGATAATTTGTGGTTGTGATACTAGTGAATATCCTTGGCCGTAGTGCAAGGATGGTGTGGTTTATTTATTAAGCTGAGTCCCAGCGATAAAAGTGATGAAAAACCTTTTAAATCATAAAAGATAGTAGATTTTATTCTCTACTTGACTCTTTTAATGGATTGTATATTCCGCTGCAGTTAAAATTGATGTCTATTGTATTTTATCAGTTTAACATTGTTAAAGACTAATGATAATTTATTCTGCATTATCTTAGTCATAATATTTCTTACTGGGCTAGTTGAGCTCACCCTTTCTTTCACCTATTCTCTTGAAATGAGAATGTAGTCGGGACTAGTCGAGGAAACCAGAGTGATTTATCTCCGGATGATAGTATTACTAGTCCTCACTATTCTGTTAAATAGTGTGATAATAAATGTTATGAGGACTTATTCTGAGAGTGGATATTATCTATAAGACAATATTTGTATTAAAACTCACAACTCTCTTGTTATATATTAAAGATTGTATTTGTATTCTGTACCATATATTTGGCGACTCAGAATAGGTGATGTATACCTATTTTGGGGGCGCCACATTGGTATCAAAGCTTAGGATATGATCCTAAATGAGATGTGAGACAAGAACTAGGAGGAGAGACAGGGAATTCCTTCGCTAGTATGACCTACCTAAGTTTATTTGGTATTTAATTGGTCCATCGAGTATATGGATAATATGTGATATGTTAATTAACCCTTGTTTTATGGCGTGATTTGAAAATGGCATCCGAGAATGTTGAGAACATCATGGAGCACAGTGAGACCGTTGAGTCTCCACAGATCAATAATCGTGACAATGTGCATCGTGAAGGCGATAATCCTCATGCAAACAACAACACTGACCAAATGATGAACGATGGAATGTTCAGAGGCTTTCTGCAATTCATGCAACATCGACCAAGAGAGACTCATCCGAAATGCGGTGGGAAATACTGGCAACTCTGGGGCCGGTCCACCGGCCACGCAGCTTTAAGGAACTGGGACCACCGGAGTTTTTTGGAGAGCCAAAACCACTTAAGGCGGAGACGTGGATAAAGCAGATATGCAAGATATTTGATGTCTTGGGATACTCCGAGGAGCAAAAGGTTCACTTTGCCACCTTCATGTTGCGTGCAGAGGCAGATTACTGGTGGGAATCTGTAAAACGTATTCAACCTGCCGCATTGAAGATGACTTGGGAGAAGTTCCAAGAATTGTTCAACGACAAGTACTTTCCCGAAAGTATTCGTCACATGAAAGAGGTAGAGTTCATTGTCGAGAAAAACAACATGACCGTGGTCGTAAGTACGAACCCAAGTTTGCCGAGTTATCCCGTTTATACCCCATTTGGTTGATAATGAGGAGAGAATGACGCGAATGTTTTTAAGAGGTTTAAAACCCGAGATACGTCAATATCTTATCTCCCATAAACTATGTTTGTATTCAGATGTTGTTAATAGGGCTCAGTTATTGGAGCGCGATAATGAGTCAACCCAACCAAAAGAGAGCAGCAAATTGACAAAATGATAATACCAAGATAATAATCATCGAAGCGGTGACATTAAGCGTGGAGGGAATCAACATGCCAGAAATGGTAACCACTTCGGAGGTAATCATGGCCAAAACAATAAGAATGGACATTTCAAGAAGAGGAGATTCAACAATGATGGAAAGACGTCAGCACCAGCACTCGTGGTTAAGGAAGGAGAATGACCACCTATCATATGCTTCAAATGCGAAGGGGAAGGACACATCAGTCCAAACTGCGCGATGCCTTCCAAAGCATGTTATAATTGTGGAAGAGAAGGTCACCTAGCCCGATTTTGTCGTTCACCGAAGATAAGTTCAGCTAGGATAGAGGAAGCAAAGGACGTCCCAGAAAAGTCAAAGCAAAGGACGTCCCAGAAAGGTCACTTGCGCTCAACGTTTAAATTTGACTCCGGAGAAATTAGACTTTGACTTATCTTTTAAAACTCCGTTGGGAGAAACCTTCATTACATCCACTGTTTATAAGTCTTGTTTGGTTTAAATCGGTACCCTCACATTAACTATCGATCTTATTTCATTGAAAATATTTGCATTTGACATAATTCTAGGGATTGATTGGTTAACCACTCATCATGCAAAAATTGATTATTTTCGTAAGGTTGTTAGCTTTCATATTATTAACCAACCTATTATGCGAATTCAAGCAACCAAACCATTAAAATCAATCACTGTCATCTCAAGCCATAAAGCTATTCGTTTATTGAAAAATGGATGTCAACCTTTCTTAGCTCATGTCACGGATCTAAACAAAAATACGTCAGTTTTAAATGATATTTCTATTATTAATGAATTTCCTGACGTATTCCCTGCAGAACTTCCTGGCCTACCCCCAAAGCGTGAAACTGAATTTTGTATTGATCTTGAACCCGGTACAAAACCTATTTCCAAAGCCCCATATCGAACGGCTCCTATTGAACTTCAGGAGTTAAAGACCCAACTGCAGGAATTGTTAGACATCGGTTTCATTCGTCCTAGTACATCTCCTTGGGGTGCTCCTTTTCTATTCGTGAAGAAGAAAGATAGGAGTACGCGACTTTGTATTGATTATCGGGAGTTGAATCATGTCACCATCAAAAATAGGTACCCATTGCCACGTATTGATGACCTGTTTGACCAGTTGCAAGGAGCCAAATTCTTTTCAAAGATTGATCTTCATTCCGGATATCACCAATTGAAGATTAGAACCGATGACATTCCAAAGACGGCTTTTAGAACTCAGTACAGGCATTATGAATTCCTAGTTATGTCTTTTGGATTAACTAATGCTCCTGCTGCCTTCATAGATATGATGAACCGAGTATTCAAGGAATATTTGGATCACTTTGTGGTCGTCTTTATTGATGACATCCTTATTTATTCCAAAAGCCGTGAGGATCATGAGCAATACTTGAGGCTGATACTCCAAAAGCTTCGTGAATATAAGCTTTATGCCAAGTTAAAGAAATGCGAGTTCTGGCTTGAGGAAGTAGCATTCCTTGGGCATGTAGTATCAAGTCATGGAATATCTGTTGACCCAGCAAAGATTGAAGCTATTCAAAGCTGGGAGCAACCTAAATCAGTGACCGAAGTACGTAGCTTTCTTGGCTTAGTTGGTTATTATCGGAGATTCATAGAATGGTTTTCTCGAATCGCTACTCCCTTAACTCAGCTGACTCAGAAAGATACAAAATTTGGTTGGAACGAGGAATGTGAGAAGGGGTTTTCAAGAACTCAAGAGGAGACTCATTTCAAAGACCTGCTACGACAATACCATCGGCGCCTTGAGGATTTGTAATCTACAGTGATGCTTCAAGTAAAGGGTTAGGATGTGTTCTCATGCAACATGGGAAAGTCATAGCCTATGCTTCTCGACAACTCAAAGAATATGAGAGAAATTATCCTACTCATGATCTAGAGTTGGCAGTTATTGTATTCGCACTTCAATTATGGAGGCATTACTTGTATGGGGAGAAAGTGGAGATCTTTACGGATCATAAAAGCCTCCAATATTTCTTCACTCAAAAGGAACTCAACATGTGACAGCGACGTTGGCTTAAAATGTTGAAAGATTATGATCATACCATTCCATACCATCTTGGAAAAGTAAACGTGGTAGCCGACGCATTGAGTAGAAGATTATATGCGGGTATGAGTGCGATATTGTCAACGTAAAGGCCCATTTTGTATGACTTGCAAAGGATGGAGATAGAGATAAAGACTCCAGGGACCCAAGTGATGATGGTGAATATACGAGTGGAACCGACTTTAATCGATAAAGTTAAAGCTGCTCAAGCTACAGACCTGGAGCTGATGCGTATGAGGAAGAAAGTACAAGAAGGTGCTATGCCGGAAGCAAGAATCGATGAAGAAGGAATACTTTGAGTCAACTCCAGACTTTGTGTTCCTAACGACCCTGATTTAAAGTATAAAATCATGATGGAGGCGCACAACACACCGTTTGTAATCCATCCTGGGAGTACCAAAATGTATCATGATCTTCGACATACATTTTGGTGGGGCAATATGAAGAGAGAGATAGCGTTGTTTATCTCAAGGTGTATAACTTGTCAACGAGTCAAAGCAGAACATCAAGTACCAAAATGTCCATTGAAACCACTTGAAATTCCAGAATGGAAGTGGGAGCACATTACCATTGATTTCGTTACTGGTCTTCCTAAGGTTTCTCAAGGCACAGATGCAATTTGGGTCATTGTTAATAGATTGACCAAGTCTGCTCATTTCTTATCAATACGAGAAACTTATACACTTGAACGTCTTGTTCGTATGTACATAAACAAAGTTGTAAGATTGCATGGTATGCCAGTATCCATAGTTTCTGATCGAGACACAAGATTCACTTCAAGATTTTGGGTTAGTTTGCAAAAAGCTATGGGCACAGATTTACGATTTAGTTCGGCATATCATCCTTAGACGGACGGAAAATCAGAGAGGACTATTCAAACTCTTAAAGATTTATTAAGACTCTGTGTCCTTGACTTCAAGGGAAGTTGGGACAAGTTCTTACCATTGGTGGAGTTTTCCTACAAAAATAGTTATCAAGCAAGTATTGGCATGGCTCCATTCGAGGCGTTGTATGGAAGAAAGTGTCATTCTCCAGTATGACAGGATGAAGTGGGTGAAACAACGTTGTTGGGACCGGAGTTGGTACGTATGAGTAAGGAAAAGATTCAAACGGTCCGACAACGTATAAAAACCTTACAAGACCAACAAAAGAGTTATGCTGATCTTCATCGAAAGGACGTGGAATTCGATATTGGAGATCATGTGTTATTACGTGTTGCTCCATGGAAAGGAATTACGAGATTTGGAAAGAGAGGAAAGCTCAATCCTCGATTCATTGGCCCATTTTTAATCCTCGATCGAGTAGGGACTGTAGCCTATAGACTCGCTTTACCGCCAAGTATGTGTCGTGTTCATAACGTTTTTCATATATCCATGTTACGTAAATATGTGAAAGACCCGAACCACATTATTGAGTTAGAACCGGACGAAATAGCGGAAGATTTAACGTATGAAGAGGTTCCTGTTCAAATCTTGGATAAGAAGGAACATATTATACGCTCCAAGGTTATACCTCAAGTCAATGTTTTATGGAGGAACGACGATGTTGAGGAAATGACTTGGGAGTTAGAATCTGAAATGAAACCAATGTATCCTTACCTCTTCGACATACCATGTACGTACCCTAATTTCGAGGGCGAAATTTCATAAGAAGGGGAGATTGTAAGACCCCAACTTTTATGAATAAAGATGAATTTTCTATAATTATCATTTTTAAATATTATGGAATGAATTTGATATAATGTTATAGTTGTGGGTAATATTTAGAAATTTTGTAAAGTACACAAGTTGTTTATAATATTCGATTGGTCGAGGAATATTCATTTTAACAGGGAATATTCGTACGATGACACAATCATTGGTGGACCCCACAACGGAATTATTGTTAGATTGAGAAAATGACAAAAAAATATATATTTTATGAAAATAACGGCGGAAGTTTTACCGTTAACTGTTGAAACACCTAGTGTTAAAAATATGTAAATCTGGCGTGGTTGCATAGTAGCACACGGTATTGATTATTGATGCTTACGTGAGAAGTCACTCAGTTTTGTTCAATTATTGCTTCAATAATTGCTGCATAGTATCTCACGTTATTTGATTCAATTATTGTCAGTATTTTATATATTATTAAATCAATAATTGAGATAACAAAGTTGTTAATATTATTATTTGCATTATTAACGATGTCTAGCAGTTCTACCAAGGAGAGGTTAGGTCACTTATGCATAGTGTTTGCATAGGGCCTTCATAGTGTTTGCATAGTGCCTGCATAGTATTTGTATGGTAAAATTTTTTTTATATAAAACAGAATACTTTTATAAAGTTATTCATTTTATTAGACTATAAATAGAATATATTATATTTTATTGTAAACCAATCTGGACCGTCCGTTTAAAAGTAAATCAATCTGGACCGTTCATGGATTGGTTACTATTCAGTCCATTCTTCTATAAATAGAAGCTCATTCCATCATTATTTCTTACTGAATTCACCAAAACTAGAGAGAGAAACCGTAGAGAGAATTCTTCTTCTACAATCTTGAGCGTATTTCTTTAGCGCTTAAGAAAGCTTTGGCGTAGTCTGAGTTTCTTCAAATATATCCCGCCCTACGTCTTTGAAAGTACCCTTCTTTATAAGGTAAGGGGTATTTTTTTTCATATTCATGCGAGAGAACTTCATTATTCCATTCTTTATTATTACTGTTGGAATAACTCAGTATACGCTGTGATCTACCTATACTTGGTGAAATTCTTATGTTATTCCATTATTTATTATTCTCATTGGAATAACTTTATGTATCTTGAAGTCTGCGCATACATGGTGAAATCTGTTGTTATTCCATTCTTTATTATTACTGTTAGAATAACTTTGTATCGAGGTCTACCCTATACTTGGTGAAATTCTTCCATTATTCCATTATTTATTATTACATTGGAATAACTTTTGCTATCTTAATCCGCATACATGGTGAAATTCTGTTGGTATTCCATTCTTTATTATTACTGTTGAAATATATATCATACATGCGTTTTACATGGGACTTGATTAAAATCTTTATTATTCTCATTGGAATATCCATGCATGGCATTTCTGTGGGACCGGTTCCGTTATTTATTATTACATTGGAATAACTGCTTTTAAGTAATCTGCATGCATGGTGATTTACATTGTTATTCCATTCTTTATTATTACATTGGAATATCCTCATTTCAAGGTGATATTCACGCTTTGACAGTTCCGATTATTTATTATTCTCGTTAGAATAACCTATCTATACGAAGTACCGCATGCATGGTGATTTCTTTTGTTATTCCATTCTTTATTATACTCCGTTGGTTAAAGTTTTGACTTCTATACTCCATAAAATTAGTGGAATATCCTTGATATTTATGCTTCAACCAGTATCTTTTCATGGAAATATTCTTCTGAGCATTCTTAAATTTTAGTCTACAAAGAAGAATCATGTTGACAATTTAGACGTTATAAGTTCCTGCATAAATTAATTCTTGAACTTGTTTTATTGAACTCTTATATCATTGTCATCATCCTCATGTTTATATTTTTTTTGAAAGTCATCTGTGGCCTATATTGTATAGATGGACTTGGTATGATTATGACTTGGGATTAATCGGTATAATCATGATCGTAATGTTACAAATGATGTGGTAAAAGTCCTCATTGGCCCGTAGTGCATTGATGGACTAGATGTGAGACAAGAACTAGGAGGGGAGAGACGGGTAATTCCTTCGCTAGTATGACCAACCTAAGTTTATTTGGTATTTAATAGGTTGGTCAGAGTATAGGGATAATATGTGATATGTTAATTAACCCTTGTTTTGTGGTAGTATTTGAAAATGGCATCCGAGAATGTTGAGAACATCAATGGAGCATGTGGAGACCGTTGAGTCTCCATGGATCAATAATCGGACAATGTGCATCGTGAAGGCGACAATCCTCATGCAAACAACAACACCGACCAAATGATGAGCGATGGAATGTTCGGAGGTTTTCTGCGCAATTCATGCGAAGATCGGTCAAGAGTGACTCTGTCTCAAATGCGGTGGAAACACTCGAAACTCTTGAGCAGTCCACGCTAAGCGATTTAAGGAACTAGGACCACCGAAGTTTTTTGGAGAGCCAAAACCACTTAAGGCGGAGACGTGGATAAAGCAGATCTGCAAGATATTTGATGTCTTGGGATGCTCCGAGGAGCAAAAGTTCTCTTTGCCACCTTCATGTTGCTTGCAGAGGCAGATTACTGTTGGGAATTTGTAAAACGTACTCAACCTACCGCACTAAAGATGACTTGGGAGAAGTTTCAAGAATTGTTCAACGACAAGTACTATCCCGAAAGTATTCGTCACATGAAAGAGGTAGAGTTCATTAAGTTGGAGCAAAACAACATGACCGTGTCGTAGTACGAACCCAAGTTTGCCGAGTTGTCCCAATTTGCTTCCCAATTGGTTGATAATGAGGAGAGAATGACGCGAAAGTTTCTAAGAGGTTTGAAACCCGAGATACGTCAATATCTTATCTCTTAAAAACTGTTTTTGTATTCAGATGTTGTTAATAGGGATCAGTTATTGGAGCGCGATAATGAGTCAACCCAACCAAAAGAGAGCAGCTGGTAATATGATAATACCAATGATAACAAGCATCGAAGCGGTGACAATAAGCGTGGAGGGAATCAACATGCCCGAAATGGTAACCAATTTGGTGGTAATCATGGCCAAAACAATAAGAATGGACATTTCAAGAAGAGGAGATTCAACAATGATGAAAAGACATCAGCACCAGCACCCGTGGTTAAGGAAGGAGAACGACCACCTATCATATTCTTCAAATGCGGAGGGGAAGGACACATCAGGCCAAATCATAGCGATGCTTTCTAAAGCATGTTATAATTGTGGAAGAGAAGGTCACTTAGCCCAATTTTATCATTCACCGAAGACAAGTTCAGCTAGGATGGAGGCACCAAAAGACGTCCCAAAAAAGTCAAAGCTAGTAGTGCAAGGAAGAGCGTTTCTCATAACCTCCCAGAAAGCAAGGAACCCGAACGAGGTCATCACGGGTAAGCTTATAATAAACTCTAGCGAAGTATATACCTTATTTGATACCGGGTCTACCCATTCTTTTATTTCTCCTACTTGCGCTCAACGTTTAAATTTGACTCCGGAGAAATTAGACTTTGACTTATCTATTGAAACTCCGGTGGGAGAAACCTTCATTACATCCACTGTTTATAAGTCTTGTTTGGTTCAAATCGGTACCCTCACATTACCTGTCGATCTTATTTCATTGAAAATACTTGCATTTGACGTAATTCTAGGGATTGATTGGTTAACCACTCATCATGCAAAAATTGATTATTTTCGTAAGGTTGTTAGCTTTCATATTCCTAACCAACCTATTATGCGAATTCAAGAAACCAAACCATTAAAATCAATCATTGTCATCTCAAGCCATAAAGCTATTCGTTTATTGAAAAATAGATATCAAACTTTTTTAGCTTATGTCACAGATCTAAACAAAAATACATCAGTTTTAAATGATATTTTTATTGTTAATGAATTTCCTAACGTATTCCCTGAAGAACTTCCTGGCCTACCCCTAGAGCGTGAAATTAAATTTTATATTAACCTTGAACCCGGTACAAAACCTATTTCCAAAGCCCCATATCGAATGGCTCCTATTGAAATTTAGGAGTTAAAGACCCAACTGCAGGAATTGTTAGACATCGGTTTTATTCGTCATAGTACTTCTCCTTGGGGTGCTCTTGTTCTATTCGTGGAGTAGAAAGATGGGAGTTGATAAGTGGATTTTATATACACTTATCCAATATCTTTTACTTGAATTATTTGCTTATATTCATGTGTCTTAGTTACTTTTTATGTATTTTATGTTTATTTTGTAGGTTATACGTTTGGGAGCGGTGTGAGCGACTATTAGTAAGGAAAAGCAAAGAAAATGCAAAGAAAAGTAAATCGGACATCATTTGGGCTTTCATGTTTACTTCATGTTCTTTGTTTGGAACTTGGATTACATTGTAGAACATCGTCTTAGCTTTTCGGAACATTTTGAATCATTCCAATCGGAGTTCGGATGCAAGAGTTATGATCGTTGTGCCAACGGACGTCGAACGTCATGGTTTTGGGTGGTCATTTGCATAGCAGTCACTTCCAGCCCAATTTCAACCTTCATCCGGCCCGAATTTCTGAATCCTCAAAGAATAAAAGTTGTAGATATCGTCCATATCTTCAATTTGATAGGTGGCAGGCCCCGTAACTCCTTCCGGATCAAACGTTATAGCCATTTTACTAGAGGATGTTGTGACAAAAATTGTACCCCCGACGGGGCGGGCATAGCAGCTGCTAGACAGTAAGGACCCCCACCGGGGTGGGCCCTGTGTTAGCCTAAACCCCCGCCGGGGCAGGGGTACGCGTTAAGAAGACGTTTTTAGGCCAAATTTGAGTTCGGGAAGGATTGTTTTCGATCCAATTGACTCAAGGACTTCTAAGAGGACTTAAAGACATGTAAAAAGACTTATATAAGGAGGGGAATAACAAGGATTAGAGGGCATGTTAGGAGATTAGGAGAGATTAGAGAGAGCATTCCATTAGATTAGATTAGAGTAAATTAGATCAAAACACTAGTTCTAAATAGTTTTGGAGATTGAAGCAACTTGGAGACCATTGAAGATCAAGAGCAGGAGCTTGAGGAAGATAGAGATTTCTTGACAATGAGATACTCTTTACTTTACTCTTATTCTTATCTTTTAATGTGTTTTCAATTGTGGATTCTTAGTTTTAATTCAATGAACTAATTCTTTGTTTGAGATTACAATGGATCTTATTGTGTAGTTTATTTTAATATGCTTCACTATCAATTATTATGTTCTATTGTGAGGATTGTCTATATTGATTTGAGCTTTAATCTATGAATTGCCTGATCAACAATTCTTTGTGTAGTTGGATGGAATCGAGAGAGGATATTCAAATCTAGACCTAGTTGATATAGCATTTGTTCAGGATTTTGTTAGTAGCTTAAACTTGATTCGTGTTAAGGTAGAGATGTGCTTGACGACACATGTAATCGGATAGAGAACTTATTCTTCAACCTTCTTCAATTGTAATTCACATAGAGATATAGTGGGTTAGTTGATTAAGGTGTTTAACGGATTTCTATCTTGATTGTGGATTGACGTTAATACGGTATTAGTGCATCGAGAGGTGGTTAATACTACGTTCGTGTTCTTGATTAACAATTCGAGATAGAGAATAATTGATGAGAAGTGTGTTAACTTAAATAAAGCAATAAGTGAAGTTGTGATCTTAAATCTCCATATTCTTAATTTAATTAGTGGAATTTAATAGTAGTTTAATTTATATAATTTGAAATTCATTTGTTTAAATAAGATTGAGTTGGTTACGGGTTAGTACTTGGTGATTTTTATTAACTAATTCTCTGTGGGAACGATACTCAACTTATCACTTTATTACTTGTTGACCATGTATACTTGCGTATTGTGCATATATAGATTTTACCCAACAAGTTTTTGGCGCCGTTGCCGGGGAATTAATTTAATAATTTTTACCAATATTAATTTCAATCAAATTAGTCTTAATTTAAATATTTTTATTTTTTATTTTTAATTCTCTTCCTATATTTCTCTCTTTTCAGGTATCATGGATGACTTTGTGTATCAATGGTTGGGGGAATCATTGTCCAAGTTCATAGTAACTGAGGAGAAAATGAGTAATCAAGCAAGGTCATGTCAGAATCTTGCAGATCAGATAGAGCAAATGACCAACGCCATAAAAAACCTTCCTCCAAACACTTGGCTTTATAACAGGGATGACAAAATTGACGGAGAACCCGAACCAAATCTACAACTGGATGAGCCTCGAGATGTTAAAAAAGAGGAGACAAGTGGGGATAATGACAACAAGGTCGGTGAAGAGCTAACTATGAGTACTAACGAGGATGAACCGATGTTATTAATGCCTCAAGTGCCTTCTCCTCTACATTTCAAGAATCCGGTTAGATTTGTAAAACCTTGTCTGATTGGTAGTCATGTCGTCGGCAATACTCCTTGTGATGTAAAAGCGAGTACAACTTCAAAACCATGGTGCGATGAGCTGGAGAAGATAGAAGAAGAAATTGTTGTGTCTGACAAGCCTCAATGTCAGAATCTATTCGCAGACACAATGGAGAAAACGCCTAGATGTTGAACGTACTGGAATGTGATCTTATCTAAAGAAAGCATGTCAGGTGACTTTAATGCAATGGCTATCATAAATGGGAACCTACCAAAAGCTATATTATTTCTGATGGATGGAGGGTTCCTCAACTTTCGAAGAGGAATTGGATAGTGTTGACCAGACAAAGTCAGGCTGAAAGACTGTAAATCAAGCGCTATTTGGGAGGCAACCCAATCTTTAGTTTATTTATCTTATTTACAATTCATATTTTCTTAATCATAGTTTTCATTAAATTACTAGGTTGAAGAATAAAATAAAAATCTCGTTAATCTCTCCACAACACAACATGTCATCAACAATCCAGTAATGCTTATGTTTTATATCTTGTAGGATGGAAAAAGGATCATTGAGTGGGTTAACATGAAGCAAAAGTTAAGAAACCAGGAAGTTAAGCAGAAGGTATGCCCGTCGGTGTGGGCCCAAAATGAACTGCAACCCCCATCGGGGCGGGGGTCCCCTACTTCAGATAACAGAATACAAGCCCGCAGGGGCGGGCTTCCTAAGCCTAGCACCCCCCGCCGGGGCGGGGGTCCTAGAATCCAATCAACTTTGGCAGTTGCACATAGACTTCTCCCATCCCCAATAAAACCCCACTTTCTCCACTTCCCCACTACTTCATAACTCCATCCACCACCTACTCCAACCACTATCTCCCACACTCCATCACTTCTCCCCACCTCCACAATCCACCAATAGAACTCATCATACCACCTCTATATATTACCACATCTCCTACCATATTTCTCACACTAATTGAATTGGGCATTCATAGAGGATACTTGAGAGCAAGTGAAGGTTAAATTGATAAGTTTGGGAGAAAGTTATGGTGATACACGCATTCGAGAGCAAATGGCTTCGAAACTCAGGAATTGTATTGGAGGCTCAATGGATAGGAAAATGATCGCCGCCGCAATCGCCACCATAAACTCACGCTTAGCTGATTACAGGGAAGTTCTCTTCTACTTATCGATATATTCTTACAATGAGGACATTGTAATTGCTAAGTTTGGGGGAGTTTAGTTTAGTTCATTATTGCATGTTTAGTTTCATGTTTATGTTATGTTATTTTTCATATGTTGTTAATAGAGTTTAGGTTCATTATTAAAAAAAATCAAAAAATAAATCAAAAATTTAAAAATAATAGTTAGTAACTATGTTCATCTTGCATGAGTCCAGCTGTTTAATAGTTTAAGTTTATTTTGGCTAATGATGAGATTGGAATTGAGTAGACAAGTATAGTACTGACTATTAGAGCTTTGATGTGATTTCTTATTATGAATTGAATCTTTTTCTGTTTGAAACTGGTATAATAAGGATAGCACAGTAAAAACAACCTTGGTGATTGATTGAGTTTAAATTGATACATAATGGGATTCTAAAGGATAATGTTAATTTGAATGAAAGAATGACAAGAATAAGTAGTGATGGCTAAAGTTAGACAAGAACCTAAGTTTGGGGGAATATGTGAGATATATAAGCTATAAAAAAAAGGAAAAAAAGTATGAATAAACACCGTGGCGTGCTTGTCTAGTTTTTTGGCCTTTGTTACTTGAGTAAGTAAGCCCGAGGGGATTGTCTCTACACCTAGCGCCCTAAGGTCTTAATGGTCTGGGAGTCGTCGGTCGAAAGCTCGTTAAGGTAACATTGAAAAGCCTAAGGGAATAAGACATTTGCATAGCTATCTTTAGATAAAAAAAAAAGCAAAAAAAGAAGAATAAAACGGGAAATAAGAGCAAAAAACCCCCATAGATGAAAAATAAAGCATAAGTATCCCATGTTGACCCTCGATATTGGTAATTGTTTGATTTTAGTTGGATCTAGCTTGTTTTTGGATTTCTTGAGTTTACATTGTATGATGCTTTCGAAGAGACTTGTTATGTGTTAAATTTGATTTTATATCAATTAGCATGGTTGTGGTGCACACCCTTATATATACAATGATAACGATTTAAGATTTGATGAATGACTAGGAAATTGTTGATTGGTTTTGATATGAAGTATTGTCATGTTTGCTTGATTGCTCTAAAGCCGAGTAAATAGATTTGATTCTATCAATCTTTCTTTGGATTAAATGAGCATATAGATTAGTTGCATTTCATTGCATTGCATTGCATTATGTTATGTTGCTTGAGGGACAACAACGGTTTAAGTTTAGGGGTATTTGATAAGTGGATTTTATATACACTTATCCGGGTATCTTCTTGAATTAGTTTCTTATATTCATGTGTTTAGTTACTTTTCATGCATTTTGTGTTCATTTTGTAGGTTATACATTCGGGAGGCGGTGTGGCGACTATTGGTAAGAAAAGCAAAAGCGCAAAAAAAAGAAATTTGGACATCATTTGGGCTTTCATGTTTACTTTATGTTCTTGGTTTGGAACTTGGCTTACATTGTAGAGCATCGTCTTAGCTTTCTGGAACATTTTGAATCATTCCAATCGGAGTTCGGATGTAAGAGTTATGATCGTTGTGCCAACAGACGTCGAACGTCATGGTTTTGGGTGGTCATTTGCATAGCAGTCACTTCCAGCCCAATTTCAACCTTCATCCGGCCTGAATTTCTGAATCCTCAAAGCATGAAAGTTGTAGATCTCATCGATATCGTCAATTTGATAGGTGGCAGGCCCCATAACTCCTCTCGGATCAAACGTTATGTCCGTTTTACCAGAGGATGCTGTGACAGAAATTGTACCCCCGCCGGGGTGGGCTTTTCCTTAATAAAACCCCCACCGGGGCTAGCATAACAGATGCTAGACAGTAAGGACCCACGGGCGGAACCTGTACAGAAGCCTAAACCCGGCCAAATAAGTGCAGCGATTAAGAAGGCGTTTTAGGACAAATTTGAGTTCGGGAAGGATTGTTTTCGATCCAATTGACTGAAGGACTTCTAAGAGGACTTAAAGACATGTAAAAAGGCTTATATAAGGAGGGGAATAACAAGGATTAGAGGGCATGTTAGGAGATTAGGAGAGATTAGAGAGAGCATTCCATTAGATTAGATTAGAGTAAATTAGATCAAAACACTAGTTCTAAATAGTTTTGGAGATTAAAGCAACTTGGAGACCATTGAAGATCAAGAGCAGGAGCTTGAGGAAGATGGAGATTTGCTGACAACGGATTTACTCTTTACTTTACTCTTATTCTTATCTTTTAATGTGTTTTCAATTGTGGATTCTTAGTTTTAATTCAATGAACTAATTCTTTGTTTGAGATTACAATGGATCTTATTGTGTAGTTTATTTTAATATGCTTCACTATCAATTATTATGTTCTATTGTGAGGATTATCTATATTGATTTGAGCTTTAATCTATGAATTGCACGATCAACAATTCTTTGTGGAGTTGGATGGAATCGAGAGAGATATTCAAATCTAGACCTAGTTGATATAGCATGTGTTCGGGATTTTGTTAGTAGCTTAAACTTGATTAAGTGTTAAGGTAGAGATGTGCTTGACGCATGTAATGGGATAGAGAACTTATTCTTCAACCTTCTTCAATTATAATTCACATAGAGATATAGTGGGTTAGTTGATTAAGGTGTTTAGCAGTTTCTATCTTGATTGTGGATTGGCGTTAATCTGGTATTAGTGCATTGAGAGGTGGTTAATACTACGTTCGTGTTCTTGATTAACAATTCGGGATAGAGAATAATTGATGAGAAGTGTGTTAACTTAAATAAAGCAATAAGTGAAGTTGTGATCTTAAATCTCCATATTCTTAATTTAATTAGTGGAATTTAATAGTAGTTTAATTTATATAATTTGAAATTCATTTGTTTAAATAAGATTGAGTTGGTTACGGGTTAGTACTTGGTGATTTTTATTAACTAATTCTCTGTGGGAACGATACTCAACTTATCACTTTATTACTTGTTGACCACATATACTTGCGTGTTGTGCGTATATAGATTTTACCCAATAGGAGTATGCGACTTTGTATTGATTATCGAGAGTTGAATCATATCACCATCAAAAATAGGTACCCATTGTCACGTATTGATGACCCGTCCAAAGCATGTTATAATTGTGGAATAGAAGGTCACCTAGCCCGATTTTGTCGTTCACCGAAGACAAGTTCAGCTAGGATGGAGGCACTAAAGGACGTCCCAGAAAAGTCAAAGCCAGTAGTGCAAGGGAGATTGTTTGTCGTGACCTCCCATAAAACCCGAACGAGGTCATCACGGGAAAGCTTATCATAAACTCTAGCGAAGTATA
Source organism: Panax ginseng (assembly GCA_020205605.1). Classification (NCBI taxonomy): domain Eukaryota; kingdom Viridiplantae; phylum Streptophyta; class Magnoliopsida; order Apiales; family Araliaceae; genus Panax; species Panax ginseng. The sequence continues at coordinate 81,251,953 of CM035139.1, read as the reverse complement.
TACCTTATTTGATACCGGGTCTACCCATTATTTTATTTCTCCTACTTGCGCTAAACGTTTAAATTTGACTCCTGAGAAATTAGACTTTGACTTATCTGTTTAAACTCCGTTGGGACAAACCTTCATTACATCCACTGTTTATAAGTCTTGTTTGGTTCAAATTGGTACCCTCACATTACCTGCCGATCTTATTTCATTGAAAATACTTACATTTGACATAATACTAGGGATTGATTAGTTAACCACTCATCATGCAAAAATTGATTATTTTCGGAAGGTTGTTAGCTTTCATATTCCTAACCAACCTATTATACAAATTCAAGCAACCAAACCATTAAAATCAATCACTGTCATCTTAAGCCATAAAGCTAATCGTTTATTGAAAATGGATGTCAAGCTTTCTTAGCTCATGTCACGGATCTTAACAAAAATACGTCAGTTTTAAATGATATTTCTATTGTTAATGAATTTCCTGACGTATTCCCTGCAGAACTTCCTGGCCTACCACCAGAGCGTGAAATTGAATTTTGTATTGACCTTGAACCCGGTACAAAACCTATTTCCAAAGCCCCATATCTAATGGCTCCTATTGAACTTCAGGAGTTAAAGACCCAACTGCAGGAAATGTTAATTAGACATCGGTTTCATTCGTCCTAGTACTTCTCCTTGGGGTGCTCCTTTTCTATTCGTGAAGAAGAAAGATAGGAGTACGCGACTTTGTATTGATTATCGGGAGTTGAATCATGTCACCATCAAAAATAGGTACCCATTGCCACGTATTGATGACCTGTTTGACCGATTGCAAGGAGCCAAATTCTTTTCAAAGATTGATCTTCATTTCGGATATCACCAATTGAAGATTAGAACCGATGACATTCCAAAGACGGCTTTTAGAACTCGGTACGGGCATTATGAATTCCTAGTTATGTCTTTTGGATTAACTAATGCTCCTGCTGCCTTCATAGATATGATGAACCGAGTATTCAAGGAATATTTGGATCACTTTGTGGTCGTCTTTATTGATGACATCCTTATTTATTCCAAAAGCCATGAGGATCATGAGCAACACTTGAGGCTGATACTCCAAAAGCTTCGTGAATATAAGCTTTATGCCAAGTTAAAGAAATCTGCGAGTTACGGCGAGAGAAGTAGCATTCCTTGGGCATGTAGTATCAAGTCATGGAATATCTGTTGACCCAAAGAAAGATTGAAGCTATTCAAAGTAGAGCAACCTAAATTAGTGATAGAAGTACGTAGCTTTCTCGGCTTTAACACCGGTTATTATCGAAGATTAAATGAAGGGTTTTTCTCGAGTCGCTTCTCCCCTTAACTCAATTGACTCGGAAAGATACAAAATTTGGTTGGAACGAGGAATATGAGAAGAGTTTTCAAGAACTCAAGAGAAGACTCATTTCAGCACCTGTTCTGACAATACCATATGGCTCGGAGAGATTTGTCATCTATAGTGATGCTTCAGGCAAAGGGTTAGGATGTGTTCTCATGCAACATAGGAAAGTCATAGCCTATGCCTCTTGATAACTCAAAGAATATGAGAGAAATTATCCTACTCATGATCTAGAGTTGGCAGCTGTTGTCTTCGTACTTAAAATTTAGAGGCATTACTTGTATGGGGAGAAAGTGGAGATCTTTACGGATCATAAAAGCCACAAATATTTCTTCAATCAAAAGGAACTCAACATGCAACAACGACTAGATGAAGAGTAAATTCTTTGTAGAGTAAAATTCAAGAATGCTCATAAGAATATTTCCATGAAAAGATACTAGATGAAGCGCAAATATCAAGGATATTCCACTAATTTCATGGAGTATAGAAGTCAAAACTTTAACCAACTGAGTATAATAAAGAATGGAATAACAAAAGAAATCACCATGCATGCGGTACTTATAGACAAGTTATTCAACGAATAATAAATAACGGAACCGGTCGAGTAATAATACCCACCAAATGGATATTCCAACGAATAATAAAGAATGGAATAACAATGAAATCACCATGCATGCGGTGCCCGCATGACAGGCAAGTTATTCCAATAGAATACTAAATAACGGAACCAGGTCCGGCGTAAAACGCACAAACAGGATATTCCAACAAAATAATAAAGACGCAACCAGGTCCGACGTAAAACACACATACAGGATATTCCAACATAATAATAAGGAATGGAATAACAACAGAATTTCACCATATATGTGGTACTTCGCATAGACAGGTTATTCCAGCAGAATAATAAATAATGGAGTAACATAAGAATTTCACCAAGTATAGGGTAGACCGCGTATACAGGTTATTCCAACAGAATAATAAAGAATGGAATAGCAGAAGTTCTCTGCATGAATATGAAAAAAAAATAATACCCCCTACCTTATAAAGAAGAGTACTCCGACGGTAGGGCGGGGATATAGTTGAAGAAACTTGCACTACGCTCAAATCTTTCTTAAACGCTAAAGAAATACGCTCAAGATTATAGAAGAAGAATTCTCTCTCTGACGTTTCTCTCTACAGAGTTTCAGGTGAATTAAGTAAGAAATAATGAAGGAATGAGCTTCTATTTATAGAAGAATGGACTGAATAGCAACCAATCCATGAACGGTCCAGATTGATTTACTTTTAAATGGACAGTCCAGATTTGTTTACAATAAAATATAATATATTCTATTTATAATCTAATAAAACGAATAACTTTATAAAAGTATTTTATTTTATATAAAAAGATTTTACTATACAAACACTATCTGAGCACTATCTGAACACTATGTATAATAAAATATAATATATTCTAATTATTGTCTAATAAAACAGATAACTTTATAAAAGTATTATGTTTTATATAAAAGATTTTACTATTATCCTAATAAAACGAATAACTTTATAAAAGTATTCGGTTTTATATAAAAAGCTTTTCGATTTTATTACATTAATAATACTAATAAAACAAAACTTCATCATCATTATCATAATTTACACTATTAATCGGCCAGTGTGTCGCTCCTGTGAAAGAGGTGGCGTTCCAAAAAAGGATTTCTCCATATTGGCGCCGCAATTAGGTGACCAAACCTCTCCTTGGCAGAACTTCTAGACATCGTTAATAATGCAAATAATAATATTAACAACTTTGTTATCTCAATTATTGATTTAATAATATATAAAATATTGACAATAATTGAATCAAATAACGTGAGATACTATATCGCAATTCTTTGAAGCAATAATTGAACAAAACTGAGTGATTTCTCAGGTAAGCATCAATAATCAATACCGTGTGCTACTATGCAAGCACGCGTATTCCTGTACTTTTAACACTAGGTGTTTCAACAGTTAACGGTAAAACTTCCACCGTTATTTTCATAAAATATATTTTTTTTGTCGTTTTCTCAATCCGACAAAAATTTCGTTGTGGGGTCCACACATAATTGTGTAGTCGTACGAATATTCCCTGTTAAAATGAATATTACCCGACCAATCGAATATTATAAACAATTTGCGTACTTTACAAAATATCTAAATATTACCCACAACTATAACATTATATCAAATTCTTTCCATAATATTTAAAAATGATAATTATAGAAAATTCATCTTTATTCATAAAAGTTGGGGTCTTACAATCTCCCCTTCTTATGAAATTTTGCCCTCGAAATTAGGGTACATACCTGGTATGTCGAAGAGGTAAGGATACCTTGATTTCATTTCAGATTATAACTCCCAGGTCATTTCCTCATCATCGTGGTTACTCCATAAAACTTTGACTTGAGGTATAACCTTGGAGCGTAGAATATGTTCCTTCTTATCCAAGATTTGAATAGGAACCTCTTCATACGTTAAATCTTTAAGCTATTTAAATCCGGTTCTAACTCAATAATGTGGTTCGGGTCTTTCACATATTTACGTAACATGGATATATAAAAAACGTTATGAACACGAGACATACTTGGCGGTAAAGCGAGTCTATAGGCTAGAGTCCCTACTCGATCGAGGATTAAAAATGGCCCAATGAATCGAGGATTGAGCGGACATGATAAACCACCACGAAGCACCTCCATGGGGGATCGAAAATTTAAATATATAAAAGCGGTAAATATATATATATATATATATATATATATATATATATATATATAGAGAGAGAGAGAGAGAGAGAGAGGCATGATCAACAACCACGAAGCACCTCCATGGGGGATCAGAAATGTAAATAAAGTAGTAAATACGATCAACCGCCACGAAGTAAACTCCAGGCGGGACTAAATGTAAATAAAGCAATAAAAGGCCACGAAGTAAACTTCAGGCATGCCATAAATGTAAATTTATATATATATAAGCAGTAAACGCACAGGAAATATATCGATCCCGATTCAGTTTATCATTTCAGCGATTTGTCGCTATATATATATAAAATCCAGGCTCATCGAACAGAGTCCGACAATAGTTTATATATATATATATAAGTAAATAAATTCTTCGAACGTGAGTCCATGCTCAATCGAGGCATAACTCGATATATATATATATATATATATATATATATACACAAGAAAAAATAAAAGCCACGCGAATCAAATTCCCGCATACACACACATAATCGACTTTCAATGTAAAGAATGGTGAGTGCAAATATGAAGAGAAAGGCTTTAAAGTGTGCAAGAAGGCTTACAGTGGACTGCCAAAAAAGACTTCTATAGCTTTAAACGGTTGAACACTCGGCTCCCGCCGATAAAAATATGACTGAATATAAGCTCACAAGTGTTTAAAATGAGAAAACACTCAGTTTAGGGTGTGTACAGAGCAAATTGGACAGGGCTTCCTCACCATTTTCTCTTAAAATATGGCCACCCCAAGCCCTTTATTTATAGAGGGGGGAGCCGCAGGTACACCTGCGACAGCCGATTGTTAGAAGTCAGGATGATGGGACCATTCCCTTGGTCTTCAAGCTTCAAATTCCATCCGGTGTGCTGTCCTGTGTAGTAGTCACTTGGGATTGCAGCTATTTAGCTCTTGTGGGACATTTCTATGTAGAATGTAGGTTGAGTTATTGTTGAGATGGCGCAATGTGGGATCGAGGTGGCAAAATGATGATTTTGCCCCTCTTCGGGGTTATCTCTAGTTTGGACTGATAAAGTAGTCGTTGTTCAGGGTTATCTCTAAGATTGGGTTGCTGCAAGTAATGGACGTCCTTAGGGTTGTCTCTGAGGTATGCTTAACCTCTCGGGGTTATCTTCAGTTTTGGAGCTAAGTTCCTCGGTGTGAGTCCCGAGGTTGAAGCTGACTGCATAGGTTGAAATGAGCATCTCTGGGGTTATCTCCGGAACTGTAACTGCATTCTTTGAGGTTATCTCCAAGGTTGACATTGTCTTTCCTGGTGTTGTTTCCGGGACTAAGACTGAGTATCTCGGGGTTATCTCTGAGATAAAATGGCCTTCTTCGATGTGATTTCCGGTATTGGAACTGCATGCCTTGGGGTTATCTCAGAGGTTAAAACTGACACTTTCAGTGTTATTTGCGGGAATGGGCTGAGCTGTCCTCCAGGGTTATCTTTGAATGACGATTCTGCCCTCCTGTAATGTTAGTAACAGGTATACAGAAAATTTTGAGTGTCTATAGATGCCCGTCTTTAACATATTCATATAAGGCAATGGCATGGATAGGATAAAAAATACTAGACACTTGAAATATAACAAGATGATTATGATGCCATGTACAACAACATGATGCGAATATATGTGGTTTGTTGGATTATTTTCAAACATGGTGGGATGATTGCCGGCTCCCCTTGACTTCTACTAGTATTGACAGTTATTACTGACAACCCTAATGAACTATTTTGGACGTGTCCAATGCTCTCAGGAGCTTCCAGGATGTTGACGTTGGGGTTATCACCAAAGTCCTTAATACTTGATACAGACTTCACATTGAAGATGCATCTCTCATGTACAAGAGATTCTGTGGGGATAGAGCTTTGTCTGTTAAAAATGTGTATAACATATTCCATCATCAATCCTCCCCGATGAGGATGTTCTTCCCTGGTTTGTACCGCCAGGTCTTTCTGCTACTCTGTTGGAGTTATTGCCAATAGTCGGTGTTGTCAGGGTTGCCTAACCTTCATTGACATGTGCATCAACGGAAGAGATCCCTATTCGGGATAATGTCAAGGCTGGTTAGCCTTCATAGACATGTGAATCAATGGATGATTGGATGAAAAAGCTGTTGGGCACAAGGTTTTAGGGCTACGACCCTGAATTGAAGGCATCAGACCTTCGTGAGGTATTTCTGAATGTACTTTGCAACAACTGAGAACACTGGTATAGTGTACCCTGTGTTTGGGTGAATTCTAATGAGTAATATATAAAGCCACAACTTGACCCATGAAAACCAGGATTTTAGACTTTTCTGTTAAATCACGTAGCATTTTTATTCCTGATTTGACCTTTTTAGCTTATGAGAACTCCTTTGCAACTCGAACTGGACTAAATTGGAGGGGTGGGCTCCACCTAGGGGAATCGCAGGGACACCTGCGGCCAGCCGTGGGTAGATTTTAGCTGCCCGTTGCTTTCATAAGTCATTTTCATGTTACGCCGTGAAAGAAATTCGAGAGCTCTTCTTCAGATTTGATGAGTTCAGGCGTCTTTCTGCAAATTCTATCACTGTACAAGTGTTCTACACTGTCCTGGTAACTTATGGATGTCTTCTTTTCTATTTTTTATCCGTTGGAAATGACTTATGATAAGAAATGCATCTAAACACATAGTAGTGAATATGCATGCTTATATGATGTGATAAAAAATATTCAACATAGCAAATGTTAGTATTAAACCATGCAGAACATAATGATGTGAAAAAATCTGACTTTTGAAACAGTCAAATTGGCACCTTTTTCTTCTATTTCTTATCCTATTTGAGGATAAATGAGCTAAGGTGAAAAAGCAAAATAATCCTGGTAATTAGGCTACCCTTACGGATTTTTTACTTTGATGCATTAATGCATGTAGGATGTTTATGACTGTGGGCAGGTGTGCTACTGAATGACCACCTAGTCATGCCTATGTGCATGTGGATAGTCCAATTTACAAAGGGGACTATGGTGAAATATTTCCAAAATGTAGGCATTGGGTAGTCATGCATTTTTAACTGTACTGTAGGCGTATGTTAAAATAATGCATGCATGCATGTAGTCATAAAATTGCATTTTGAAAAGCTCTAGGTTAGAATTTACCACACCCTTTTTGAGGTGATTTGGAGACTTGTTGTCCAGATACATGGATCTGGATCTGCTGAGTAGTTCTCGCAGGACCACTTCAGGTGTGCGGAGGAGGGCTTCTGAAGTACCTCAACCCCATTCTGTTAAACAGCCCCGTCATTTGGCGGAGGCGGTGATACGTCCTGTCCGGGTTGATGTGTCAGACATTGAGGACGAGGAGGAGGACGTTCCAGTTGTGGACCCTGCTCCTGCTGTACATGTTCCTCGTAGGGATTTTCCAAGTATCCAAGTGATGATCCCAGAGTTACTTGGTGATCTGAGTAGAAATCCCTCGATTTACTTTCACGCAAATGAGGTAAAAGTTAGATTTTGATCTTTCCTTTTTTCCTAGAGGGAACTGGTTCAGCAATCACTCCACATACCAAGCTCTGCATCCTGATTATAAAGCGATTGTGTATGGTTGGGGCTTTGGAGCTTTCTTTTCCATCCTTCCCCTTCGTTGTCCCTGGGGTTACCTCAGGGCATTGTCTAAGCGTTGGTTTCACTAAACTCAGTCTCTCCATTTGTTGGACTGTGAGGTGATGATGACGCTAATGGATTGGCGATTTATCACTGGTATGGAGTTTGGAGGGGTGTCAGTGCCATGTACGGCGGATATTACCCCAACTGCCATTCGATCCATGCTAGGAGTTCTGGCTGAGGCGCTTAAGGGCTGGACCATTCGTACAGGTCCATTGAGCGTGGATGTTATAAGCGGGCTATTGAGTGAACCCATACCCAATGATGTGAGAGTCAGGGATTGCATTCTTCGGCTATTGTTCCTGATGATCATTAGGGGCTGCTTCATAACTAATAACTCTTCTACGGTGTCATTAGCTTTGATGAGCGCCACACGATATGTGGACCGTATTGGAGAGTATGACTGGGGTTCCTACACCTTCGCCTATTTCCTCAGGGGAATGCGCATGCGTTCGTAGGGCTTGACGGAGGCTTGGCTAGGATTTTACCCATTTTTGCTGGTGAGTATTTCTCTTGTAATTTTCTATGTACAGGTTAAGAGTGTTGACTAACAGCAGATGTTTGCCTTTGTGTTGGCAGTTATGGGCCTACGAGAGGCTCCCATGTTTGCGTCTTGTGAGTGTGCTAGGCTTGGAGACCTATCCACGAGGACGACGATGGCATCATTCCATACTAGCGGAGTTTTCTGTAGCTGAGGGTTTCACTCATTGTCTCATTCAGCTGGAGTTATTGACAACTGATGCCATTACTTGGATTCCCTATTCTGGGGAACACGTGGCCATTGGTTTTGAGGATGGATACCTGACTAGTGTTGAGTACATGATTTCAACCCGTAGGATTCCTATCTTTACAGATGGAGGATGGGAGCTTTATTTAGGAGAGCGTACTATTGGGAGCACCACAAGGGAGATCTGTATACCGATCTTACCTCCTTTCAGGCGTTATTGACCTATTTCACAGTCACCCGCCATTAATATCTCTTTGATGGGTGTTAACGGTTTTACACTATCAGGGGGTCCACATACCCAGGCTACGTTCCAGCATTGGTGGTCCCCTCTTACCATCGGAGCTCAAATTCGCGCCACGCAGTTTATCGGGGATATGGTTCCTGGATCTGTGATGATGATGGATTGGATGGCCTATGTCAGAGATCGTACTCACTTGACATAGATTGACAGTTTGACCCAGCAGTTGGAACGGGCACATTTCTATATTTGGCACTTGGGCAGAGATCCGGTAGAGGCAGATACATTTGATCCTTCCAGCTCAGGAGCTGGCCCCTCAGATGACCCATATGGCTTTACCGGTGCAGATCCTCTATTGTATAGGCCTGACATCGCCGTTGATGGAGATCCAGTAACTCAGGAGGAGTTACATTAGGTGGACAGGGTTGATGATGTAGACATTGACACCATTGTCTTCTTCTGATGTATATTCTCGTTATTGTGACAGCCCTAAATCCGGGTCCCAAATCACCATGGATCTGGTACAATCATTCTATAACTATTGCGGAAGATATAAATATATTTTGTTTATACAATAAACTTTACACACTATTTTCCCAAGGTCGAGTAATCTTAACGTATACACAATTCATAAACTATCTAACACAACATTATTATCAAACTATACTATTATAAATTAGCTGCACATTTTATCCCAAGCTGAACTTGGCATTATCCTTTTCCTCTATCCGAACGCATTTGCCTTATCTACAATGTTTATCATGATATAGAAAGTGTGAGCATGAAAGTTGCCCAGTAAGTTAAAATTTATATAAGGATATATCATGATTGAAAGAGTCTGAATAATAAGATGGCTATAATTCATCAATATAGTTGTGAATTAAGCAGCGAACAAACTTTTTTTTGAACAAAGTATTAAACATGAACAAATATATCTGGACCGAACGGTAATGAAGGTGATCAGCCTTTCATACCTGACTTATACATGCAATATATACAGAGTACAATTCTACATGGCAATCAGTAATGATTAACCATAAGCATATCTGAATGAAACAACTCTTAGTAGAGTTAAGAAAAACTTGCATGTTTCGTTGATTACTGCTACGCATTCTATATCGCTTATCCGAAGACCTAATATTAGTAATATAGATCTCCAATATTAGAATAATATCATCACAATATAATCTTATATATATATATATATATATATATATATATATATATATATATATATATATACATAGAATAACCTAAACACATAACACATAACCCTATTAGTCTATACAACACATAAAACTCAGTATCAAGTCAAACTATTTCAGTCTGAGTTAAAACCGACACAATTCTTACATCTCGACGGTCAAGTCAAACAAACATCGAGTTTAAGTTCAATTAAACTCTTCCTAAACACTTAACAATTATCTTAGATAATTTTCTTATCAGTCAAAACATTATTCATAGGCTTGTAAAAATTTTCAGATAATTATTACTATTTATCATAATTTTTCAATCATTAATATCGTATTTAAATGAATTAAATACCACATAATTCCTTTATCATTAATATTTATTTATTATTAAATATTAATAAAAATCATAACATAATATTATAATATATTTATAATATCACAAAGTATTTAATACCTTAAAATCATATTTATATGATTTTAAACAATTAAATTCATTATCGATAATTGCTATTAATATTAAAATATTAATATTTTCATGACAAAATATCAAAAGTTATATTTTATAACTTAAAATATTTTATAACACTTAAATCTTTTTTATATGATTTTAAATCATTAATTCTATTTTCCATAATTTATTTAATATATTTATTAAATTAATTAATTACCATTAATAATAAATTATTAATGAAATTCATCACATAATATTAAAAGTCATCAAAAATAACTTCAAATATTTTCTAATATCATAATATAATTTTTTATGATTTTTATGAATTAAAACTATTTTAAATAATTTATTTAATATTATAAATAAATAAATAATACCTTTTATATTCCAAAAATATTAAATATTTTTGAAATATACTCAAAATAATTAAAATCTATTTTTCAAGCTTTAAAATAATTTTTCATAATTTATTATGTATTTTTAATAATTAAAAACTAATTATTTCAATTTATTAATTAAAATAATTAATTTTCTAATTTATCTGTCGCTAAAGGTATTTTAGGCGACACAACCGTCGTTAAATGTGTTCTTGGGATGTTCTTGAGCTTTTCCAGAAACTTATGTTAGTTAAAATGGTAGGTAGTTTGACCGTTTACAATTCATTGATCCATAAGTTTCTAGGTTGTAAATTATTCTAATGTTATAGTTCGAATGTAGTACTACAACCTTAAGCAAAGTTCATGTCCAAATCATATAATCACGTAGAGATCTAAGCCATCCAACTTGATAAATGGGACACATTCTTCAATTTTGGGTTTTCCGAAATTGAAGAATACGATCAATCTTACTTTTGAGCCCTTGAATCAATGATGTAAAAGCTTACTTAATGTGTTATAAAGGTTCAAATGTGTAGTGGATATGTCAGTGTATGATTCTAGAACATTAGATCAATATAAAAACATTCAAATCACAAGATTCAAGCTAGTCAAACATTGTCAGAAATTTTGGCTGATGAAGATCTAGGTTTTCCAGAAAACATTCATGAGCCAGTCGGTCAAGCCTACTTTGACCAGGATTATCTAGAATTCTGTTAAAGATCTGGGCAATCTAAGGAAATGTATTTGCAGTTAATATACCAGTCTAAAACCTTCAACCAACAACATGACCAAAAACATAAAACATTGCAAGATCTAAGGTCTACAAATTGTTGTCAGAAATTCTGGGCTTATGGGTTTGCCCAGATTTCCAGAATTCGTGCTCGGTCAACGCTCTTTGACCGATCATATCTTACAATATACACATGATCTACTCTTGATTCAAGTCTTAGATCCAAGCCCTAACAACAAAGAACAGATATATAACATAACATACACCAAAACTCAAACACACACATATCTAAGGCCTCTGACATATGGCTGTCAGGCCATTTTTCTAACTTTTTCCAGATTTAAGAAATCTTCCATTTTAAGCCCTTTGATGTTATGGATATGGGATTTGACAACCCATATCACTAAATGACATTTTATAACACACTTCTAAACAACAACTCATAACATCTAACATCAAATCTAAGGATTTCAAAATTTAGGGTTTATACCTCCTTTAATGCTCCATTTTGATTCTAATCCATGTGATATGATCTTGGAAAGTTATGAACTGATACTAACTTATCTTATCTCACTTTCTCACTCTACACTTCGAATTTTAGAGAGAGAAAAGTCTTGGGAGAAAAATATAGGTAAAGTGGCCCTTCCCTCTCTCTTTAATCCATATAATTGATAGGATGCAATGCATATAGCAATCTAGATGGCTGATATGTTTTAAATTAGTCACATGGCTAGGCTAGGTTTTAGTGAACAACTCACCTAAAGTCAAAACCTACTCACCAACTTATTAAAAATACAAAAAGGGCAAAACAGTCATTTCTATAACATTTAATTTCTAGAATTGTCATTTGTTGCAAACCCTTAGGGTTTAACCCTAAGGGTTTAACCCTTAGGGTTAAAACCTAAGGTTTCCAAAAGTAATTTTCTAGGATTTCCAAATTCCGGTTTTCAAAATAGAAAATTAACATTTGTAAATTATAATTAGAATTCTCTAATTATACTAAGATTTTCTAATCATCAAATTCAATCTTGCTAATTAGGATTATTATTCCCTAATTAATATTGCTAATTTAGCAATTAAATCCACAATTGTGTATTAGGGTTTCTGACAGAATAATTAGGGTTCAAAAATTTGAAATTAGGGTTTGCTAATTAATTAAGCGTTAGCCTAATTAATAATATAATTAATAACACCTAAGCATTAAAATTCTCCATTTAGTTCCCAGATTAGGATTTCAAATTACCGAAATCTGAAATTGGAGTTTCCAGATCTGGTATTAGGGTTTTCTAATAATTCATTAGGGTTTTCATGTAATTCATTTGGGTTTTCCTAATAAATTATAAATAATGACATTTAAACCTTATACCATCATTTGCATTCCCAATCTAGGGTTTTAAATTTTTGAATTAGGGTTTCGGACTCCCGGAACTAAAATTAGGGTTTCAGAACCGGTTTCTAGGGTTTCTTATCAGTAATTATGATTTTTTAATTGAACATTGATATTCGACAATAATATTAGGGTTTGACATATATAAAATTTATCTGGTCAACCCTTGACCCTTAACCACATTCAGTACACAAACCATATCATAATCACAGAACATATTCACGCATACACTTAATCCTGAATAATTCACCTAAATCCTTCACAAAATTTTGAAATCCTCAAAATTCCATCCCAAAAATATCAAACTCATACCCTCAATTTCTGTCTAGGTTCTAATTTTGAACCTTAAATTAATTAATTAAGATTTTAAAAATTTTTTAAATTCTGGGGTTGTCACATTCACCCCTTCTTCTAAGAATTTAGTCCCCGAAATTCACCTTACACCTTACACCATACTGCTTACACCATTCACACATCATCACATGCTACCCAATACACCACTCACAAGAGTAAAAGTTTTCAAATTGTGCTGAGAGGTCATATAGACCATGAACACATAGTTTTAACGGTATTCATACCGCAAAACAATACATTACTTGGTATGTTTACAATCACAAAGAAGGTAAACTACTGTTGCTAGTACTTTAGGTGATTAGCCTATCGTACTCTTACGTCATGCATAACGTATTAATCATGTCTAGCAAATATTTACGCTACCCGATTGGATTATTTTATCCAAACAACATAGTTCACCTCAGTTTTATCATACCATTCCGCACCAAAACAATTTTGTTCGGGAAATTTCTTTCAATGAACACTTAGAGTTTTCATAAACATTAGTCTAGTTGAATTGAATAGCGTAGAATATCAATAATTCAATTCAATCGAATTATTTAGGTGTAGCCAAACCCCGTTGGCAAATTAAAATTTTGAAAACATTTTCGAGAATGACGTCATTATGTCGTACTGTATTAGCAATCCGTTTGAGGGTGCCATCATCATATGACTTTGTCATAACACATCATACAATAGTGGAATAAGGATTTTAGATCAAATTCACACTAAGTATTCCTGTATTTACAACTCCATCACCTTTTTATCATCTCTACACCAGGTTACATGGTACATAAGTGATAAATAAAATATATTTTGATATTTCAAATCATTTGCGTCTAGCCGAAATAAGTAGCATAGACTACACTTTAAACCGTTTCAAAAATGATTACGAGTCTACATATTTAATTTTTTAAAAGCACATAGTTCGTATTTAGCTTGATGTCAAAATTTTGAAATCTAACGTAGCTAGGAGTTTTGGAAAACTTATGTCTCCACTAATGATCAATTGCTTAACAATCTATCTGTTCTTATAATCCTCAATTCTCCATTTACACACAACTATACCCAGTTGTGAATTAGCGCGTGTTCTTGGGATGTTCTTGAGCTTTTCCAGAAACTTATGTCAGTTAACATGGTAGGTAGTTTGACTGTTTACAATTCTTTGATCCATAAGTTTCTAGGTTGTAAATTATTCTAATGTTATAGTTCGAATGTAGTACTACAACCTTAAGCAAAGTTCATGTCCAAATCATATAATCACAGAGAGATCTAAGCCATCCAACTTGGTATCAGACCTGTTCTTCAATTTCTGGGTTTTCCAAAAATTGAAGAACAATCGAGGTGCTACTTTTGAGCCCTTGAATCAATGATGTAAAAGCTTACTTAATGTGTTATAAAGGTTCAAATGTGTAGTGGATATGTCAGTGTATGATTCTAGAACATTAGATCAACATAACAACATTCAAATCACAAGATTCAAGCTAGTACAACATTGTCAGAAATTTCGGCTAATGAAGATCTGGGTTTTCCATAAAACATTCATGAGCTAGTCGGTCAAGCCTAGTTTGACCAGGATTATCTAGAATTCTGTTAAGGATCTGGGCAATCTAAGGACATGTATTTGTAGTTAATATACCAGTCTACAACCTTTAACCAACAACATGACCAAAAACATAAAACACTACAAGATCTAAGGTCTACAAATCGTTGTCAAAAATTCTGGGCCTCTAAGTTTGCCCAGATTTCTAGAATCCGTGCTCGGTCAATGCTCTTTAATCGATCATATCTTGCAAAATACACATGATCTAAGCTTGATTCAAGTCTTAGATCCAAGCCCTAACAACAAAGAACAGATATATAACATAACAAACACCAAAACTCAAACACACACAGATCTAAGGCCTCTGACATATGGCTGTCAGGCCATTTTTCTAACTTTTTCCAGATTTAAGAAATCTTCCATTTTAAGCCCTTTGATGTTATGGATCTGGGATTTGACAACCCAGATCACTAAATGACATCTTATAACACACTTCTAAACAACAACTCATAACATCTAACATCAAATCTAAGGATTTCAAAATTTAGGGTTTATACCTCCTTTAATGCTCCATTTTGATTCTGATCCATGTGATATGATCTTGGAAAGTTATGAACTGATACTAACTTATCTTATCTCACTTTCTCACTCTACACTTCGAATTTTAGAGAGAGAAAAGTCTTGGGAGAAAATGAAAGGTAAAGTGGCCCTTCTCTCTCTCTTTAATCCATATAATTGATAGGATGCAATGTATATAGCAATCTAGATGGCTTATATGTATTAAATTAGTCACATGGCTAAGCTAGGTTTTGGTGAACAATTCACCTAAAGTCAAAACCTACTCACCAACTTATTAAAAATACAAAAAAGGGCAAAATAGTCATTTCTATACCATTTAATTTCTAGAATTGTCATTTGTTGCAAACTCTTAGGGTTTAACCCTTAGGTTTCCAAAAGTCATTTTCTAGGATTTCCAAATTCAGGTTTTCAAAATAGAAAATTAACATTTGTAAATTATAATTAGAATTCTCTAATTATACTAAGATTTTCTAATCATCAAATTCAATCTTGCTAATTAGGATTATTATTCCCTAATTAATATTGCTAATATAGCAATTAAATCCACAATTGTGCATTAGGGTTTTTAACGGAATAATTAGGGTTCAAAAATTTGAAATTATGGTTTGCTAATTAATTAAGCTTTACCCTAATTAATATTATAATTAATAGCACTTAAACATTAAAATTCTCCGTTAAGTTCCCATATTAGGGTTTTAAATTACCGGAATCTAAAATTGGAGTTTCCAAATCTGGTATTAGGGTTTTCTAATAATTAATTAGGGTTTTCAAGTAATTCATTAGGGTTTTCCTAATAAATTATAATTAATGACATTTAAACCTTATACCGGCATTTGGATTCCCAATTTAGGGTTTTAAATTTCTGAATTATGGTTTCGGACTCTCGGAATCGAAATTAGGGTTTCAAAACCGGTTTTTAGGGTTTCTTATCTGTCATTAGGGTTTTCTAATTGAACGTCGATATTCGACAATAATATTAGGGTTTAACACTAATAAAATTTATCTGGTCAACCCTTGACCCTTAACAACATTCGGTACACATACCATATCATAATCACAGAACATATTCACGTATACACTTAATCCTGAATAATTCACCTAATTCCTTCACAAAATTTTGAAATCTTCAAAATTCCATCCCAAAAATATCAAACGCATACACTCATTTTTTGTTTAGGTTCTAATTTTGAACCTTAAATTAATTAATTAAGATTTTAAATTTTTTCTAAATTCTCGGGTTATCACAGTTATATCTTTTGATAGGCCTCTGTGAGACACTGGGTGGCCGTGCCCCATTCTCGTTATATCTTTTGATAGGCCTCTGTTAGTAGCTGGGGGTCTGTGCCCCATTTCCCTGTATTTTTAGTTGTATAGAGATGTATTAGATAATGATGTACTTAGGAATGCATTTACTGTTATTCCCTACATTATATTGCCATATATTGTTGATCATGCATGTATTATGTTATGCATATGTATGTATGTCCCGAGATATTCAGCATTGACCCCTGGATGGTCTTATGACACGGTCCGTGCAGATGTCTTCTTCGATAGTTAGCTGTATTGATCATACCCCGCCAGTATTGGTGGCATCCCGTCTGAGATCGTGGTATGATAGTATGTCACCTTCGCATGGTGGTGATTTGAGATCGATTATTGCAACATACTATGACTCTCCCGATGTTTGTGTTCCGCGAGCTTTGTAGAGGCTATCTTTGGAGCATTGGATACCGAGGAGGCGAGTCTTCCTGCTTAGTATCCATGACTTGACTCCTACCTTGGAGGAGTATGCACGATTCACGGTCGCTGCCATTAGGCGAGACCTTGCAGCGGATGGTTGTCGATGACATGGCCGAGCGGCTTATGATCCTCACAGGGTTGAGGTGTAGAGTTATGCAGGATGAGATCACATCCGGCCACGTTGTATCCCAGCATTTTCTGATAGACAGATTTGGCTTAGAGGATAGTTATACACGACATTCTGGTGATTTTACCATGCTGGAGGATCATTGGCATTTGGCCAGAGTAGATATACTACTACTCTGCGTATTGTCATATGTATACATGCCACAGAACATGGATGAGCTGGACATTGGCGTCATTATGGCAGTGAGAGCTCTCAGGAAGGGTCACACCATTGTACCAATGATTGTAGTCGAGACGCTAAGGTCGGCCACGTATTGCAGTACCTACCCTATAGGCGTATTCACAGGTAGTTTGGTCATGTTGTACGTGTGGTTCATGTCACACTTGAAACCGATTGGCACATTCCGACGGCACCGGTATTGTTTTACCCATGAGATAGCCATGTCATACTCCTTTCAGCATGCGGAGTGTATAGATCCTGCATATTGGTCCGTTTTCTTGGCAGGGATTAGATATCCATTTGATGTATTGCCGTGTACAGGGCTTTATTCACCCTACAGCTTCATCACTCATGCTCCGGGCATGGATCATCTCCCTCTAGCTGGTTTGAGGGGCATGACTACTTACCACCCACTGGTCGTGATGTGCCAGTTTGTCCAGTTCCAGGATTTCCATCCTTTTGAGGGGGCCTTGAGTCGGCGTTTGGCTTCCCACCACTTGTCGTGAGAGGATGATCCGTGGTGTATGCTGTTGGGATCGGCAGAGCTAGTCAGCATTTTCTATTAGCCATCCAGGTTGTTCCAAAGAGTATTCCACATGGATGGAGATAGAAACTACATTGGCTGCGGTAGTATCCACATTGCCAGGGATTTATTCTGATGATGGGGAGCTCATAGAAGACATTGATATTCCCACGGAGGAGGAGCCATTCACTGGGTTGCCAACAGCTCGTGCAAATTCTCCCAGTATAAGTGTTACTATGATTCAGCATTCAGCACAGTATCTGGAGCAGAGTCTTCATCTGATGACCTTTGAGAGAGATCAGGCTAGGGCGTTGATGTTGACAGCTCTTGATGGGTGAGACACTGCTCTATTGGAGAGAGATGAGGCCAAATCATCCAGAGATGCATGGATTGTAGAGCAGGATGATGCCCTATCTGCTCGGGATGTGGCCTTTACAGATAGTACTTCAGTAAGATCCTTTACGACTGGCATTCTTATCGATATGAGTGCATATATTAATGAGCATCATGCCACCATGTAGTTGGCCTCAGATCTACTAGCTCGTGTAGATACCCTTGGGCAGGAGCTTTCAGCGTTACCGCCTTCTTCGGAGAAAGATGCTATGTTAGATCTGATAGTCCTCATACATACCGATCTGTATATAGATTTGTATTTTCCTACATAGACTAGCTTAGCCATTTTGTCATGTACAACACATATTGTATATATCAAACAACATTATATATCGTAGGGAAATATATTTTGATTCACTTCCCTTTTAGTTGTGCTTTGATACTTGCTTGATATTTGCTTACTTCTTCAAGTCTTGTGATCTTGATGTATTCTGAACTCATCCTTGATGTGTGGACATTGAGACGTCGCAAGATCTTTTAGAGTGGATCATTGACCTGTGTGTATCCCTACCCTCTTTGGTGTCTTGGGACAGGTTTCTGTATGGAAATGTGTAGAGGAGTGTGACTTTTCTTCTCTAAGATTCATCGCACCACGGATGGTCGCCAGTACTCCTATTTAAGAGGAGCCTAGTTATTTCCATCTCTTATGGATTGGTGTTGCTCTTCAAGGAATCAACCGCAGCTTAGATGGTCGCCAACTCTCCCATTTATGGGGAGGCCAGGTAGTTCCATCCCTTTTGTCTGAAGCTGATGAAATGTGGTGGATTGAAGTTTGATCCCAGTACCGTGTGACAAGTATTTGTGTTTTGGTAGGGGGTTAGATCGAACCATAATGGTTGCCTTCGTACTCCTATTGAAGAGGAGATCAGGTCTGCGTAGTTAGAACCTGGTGTAAGAGGTTCAACGTTGAATGGTGTAGGGTGTAGAAATGTTTTTGTTGTTTTTGTTTATAGAGAAAGGTGTAGAAATGTTTTTGTTTTTTTTTGTTTTATTGCGACTAGGCCATATAAAATGGTTGCCTACGTACTTCTAGGTATCGGGGAGATCAAGTCAACGTAGTTCACCCCATGTTCAAGACAATTTACAGCCGAAAAAGTTTGATCCCATGTTTAGGATAAACTATGGGGAAAAGTTTGATCCCATGTTTAGAACAAACTGCGGGTGTGAAAATGTTTGATCCCATGTTTAGGATAAACTGCAGGGGAAGGGTTTAATCCCTGGTGGGATAACCGAAATTGTATAAAGTGTGAAATGAGAAATCTGATAATCTGAAAACCAAGCCGCTGGCTTGAAAAATGTGTTTCCCTGATGGGCCAAATGGGTATGAAGAAAGGGTTGTGTGTAATAAGGGTTAGAAAACCTGAAATGACTGGTGATTTGGTGATCCAAAACCAAGATGTTTGTCTGATGGTAACTTCAGATATAGTATCATTTCACAGTGTTTGAGTTGATGAGCTGTGGAAATTCATCGTCATCCATTTCCTATAATCTGAGAGTACCTCATGTCAATACCTCCTTAAAAATAAATGGGCCCTCCCAGTTTGGAGTGAATTTTCCCTTTGACTGATCTTGGTTGTCAATGATCTTCTTCAAAACTAAGTCATGTTGTTTAAACTGCCGTAGCCGGACTTTCTGGTTGTAGGATCTGGCGATCCTTTGTTAGTATTACTGACCATGGAAGATAGCATCACCTCACCTTTCGTCTATTAGAGACAATTGGTGATTTCTGCCTTGTAACCATTGCTATTTATCCAGCTGAGCGTCAATCAACACTCTGAGGGATTCTATTTCCACCTCTATAGGGAGTACTGCTTCCATTCCATAGGTCAATAAGTAGGGGGTTGCCCTAGTGGAAGTATGCATTGAAGTTCTGTATGCTAATAGAGTCAGAGGCAAGAGGTCAGGCCATCCTTTGTGATTAGCGGACATCTTATGCATGATCTTCTTGATGTTCTTATTAGCTGCTTCAATAGCACCATTCATCTTTGGACGGTAGATGACGGAGTTAAGGTGTTTGATGTGGAATTTACTGCACAACTCCTCCATCATTTTGTTTTTGAGGTTCTTAGCATTGTCTGACACAATTATCTCTGGTTGTCCATATCGAAAAATGACATTATTACTAATGAAAGCAATGATGACTTCTTTGGTAACCCTGGGGAAGGAGGCTTCTTCTACCCATTTGGTGAAGTAGTCGATCATGGTGAAGATAAACTGATGCCCATTCACTACACCAAAAATGGCCTCTAGTGAAGGACAAATCCTTCACTAGAGGCCCTATATCACTCATAAGTGATTTATTGTGAAGAAATATTTCCTTCACACGACTGCTCGCATTAGACCTCCTCGTAATTGGGTATCTTTCGCTAAGTACTAACTAAATGTTTTTTGTGAATGATATATTGTGAATAACTTTTTTATTCACAAATTGTATTTAGTATTGGAATATTGTTATTTAGTGAAAGATTGGTATCCTTCATAAATAATATTTTAAGAATGACTATTTGAAATTAGTGAATAACTTGATTCCCTCACAAATAATATATTGTGATGAATAAATTTATTTAACGAGAGAATATTTTCCTTCACTAATTATAAATTGAGAATCTTTCTTCAAATTAGTGAGAGAAAATTCCTTCACAAATTATAAATTTGTAAATAAAAATTAATTGCTAAATAATCAAAATTCATTGAAAATTATAATTGATTTTAAATCATTGATTTCATATTTATTATTATTATTAATCTCTATAAGAAATATTAAATTTATTTTTCAAGTAAATATAAATATTTCCATACTTTTTTCAAACTAATTGATAAGCTAATGCATAAAGAGCTAATAAAATCAAAATTTCTCATATAAATAGATCATAATACTCGAGTCACAATAACTACAAAATTTGTTATTGTATCTTGGTCTCACAAGGACCATAGTACCTACAAAATTTATTAACTAATATAAGAAAACTGAAAGAATAACAATGAACTAGAAGGAATAAAGTGTGATATGTTAGATCCACTTCATCATCATTTTCTTCAAAAAAAATTAAGGTTGGGCATGTAAACTTCATGCTGCAATAGAAACATCAAAATTCAATTTCAATAAGACGAGGAATAAGAAAATATGAAACTAGTGAACTTATATTAAAAAAGAAAAGAAAATAAACACCTCTTTTGGCAACAGACAATGATCCTAAAATAGTACAGAGAACTCACAAGTCAACTTTGTGAAAAAATTCTCAGAATCTCGCTTACAAGACAGCTTTGTGAAAAATAGCTCATCAGGAAGCACAACAATAATAGACTTCAGAAAAACAAAGACCTGAGCATACAGCATATGGAAACAAGAAATGAGACCTAAAAATCATTTAATTTTGCATCGCTGAGGGCACCGTCCCTTTCATGATCACATATAATGAATATTATTTTAAAAACCCTAATGCATCGTGGCTTCAGAGTTTGTGCTTCAATTCAAATAGTGGAGTCGTGGGATGAAGCAATCGCTTTACGGGAATAGTAGAAAACCTCGTGGATCTCGCAAACAAAGAATTTTGTAAGCTCTCATTACAATCCACAATGTCATTTACAGTGCAACAGTGGATGGAACAATGGGAATGAGACATTTGAAGTATACATTTTTAATTTAGTTGTTAAAAAAATATGTTAGAAGCCTCGAGGAATGATGAGCATAGTAATAACCACAAACGTTACGCATTTCCCCTCCCATGTTTGAATCAGAAGATAAATAGTCCTTGGAAAAAAGGATCACTAGTATTTTTCTAATTATATTCAAAATTTTACCATAACTTGTATATATTTCCAGCACCATCTAAAAAGTGACCCCAACTTTGCAGGAAGGAGATGCATAAAACCTTTCTTCTTCTGGGTGTTGTACTAATTTGTTACTGCAAAACTACAATGCAATTGCAGTCCTACTTATAATTTTTCTTTTAGGACCCTGCTAATACTATCATCAATGGTGTCACCTTTACATTATGTTACTTCCATCTGTCACATGGCATTCACAGCACCTATAACTCTAGATTCACCAGTATCCAATTGCCTCAAGTATTCATACAACATGGTCAAGGCCCCATAACATAGAAGATAAATAGATGCAATCAAATAACCAAAATTCACCCAAATCAAAATTTACTACTACACATAAATAGAGGTAAAATTGTGAACCAGAATACAACATTTGAAAAGATAGCTAATGAAAAAAAAATATGATCACATAAACAGAGGTAAAATTACCATGGTTCAGTAGAATGTAGATCTATGGATTTTACTCTTTCTAACCTCTAAGAAAGTTTTCTCTGATCCAATACTAATTGTCAGTAAATGCTAAATAACACAAACAACTGATAGTTTACAGAATATTAACAAGTATATAATCTACTAATTAGAAAAGTTCAAGTTAAAATTCAAATGAAAAAAAAAAATCAATACCTTTATTTCAAGTCTGAGAGGCTGGTTCCACACCAATGATAGTAGAAGGTATATTCGTGGAAATAAGGTTTGGTTTACCAAGTAGGATATCAATCAACCACCACCTGCATCTTGGTGACCACCCATATCAGGTTCCTTTTACACATCTCTGGTGTAGAACCAAAGCCATCCCCCAAGAGTCTAGCATTCTTTACATGGTTAAGGGTCGTTTCCTGCAGAAATAATTCTAAGTTATAAATGAAATAAACACCATTATACATTCTGATCAGTAGATGGGGGAAAAAATTGATACATGCCACGCATTTTCCGTGTGTGGCATACTATTCTTTGCAGCAACTCACCTTTAGAGCTTGCCTGATGAACTACACGAAAGCAAGTGTTTACTATGTTGCATACATGTTGGTTAATCAGCTTAAGTGATGCCTTATTCTTCATGCAGGCCAAAAGAACCTGAAGTATCTTTATTAGTACAATTTCTTCAGAGGCAAGATCAATCACCTCAAACCGACAAGTTGTCACAGCATCAACTATCAGGTGCAAAGCTTCGTCTACATTCAAAGTATATAAATCAATTACTTCCAGGGTTAAGATTTTGTAGACTGCTGATAAAGCAACACCAATCATTGGTGCACCAGTTTCATAAGATTGAATCACATCCAGAAATGGCGTGAGGTACACAAATGGATTGATTGTCTGCCACTGATGCTGCCATGAGAATATTTTTTTCCGCAGTTCCTTGAATGAAAGGATGAGAGAGTGATCTAGCTGATCATCATCTGCCGTATAAAAAGCTCCCCATCGAACATTTCTACTCATTACAGCCAAAACAGCACCTATTTTTGAATTCACCATTAATGCTAAAGCACCTCTATAAGGCCTACAGGAACAGTCCTTGAAGTCTCGAGCAAATACATTGACATCAGACTGATCACTTAAGCAACCCATGATCAAACTTTCTGAATGCACTTTACTTGATTGATGAACCACAACCAGCACCCATGCAAAGAGCAGTCTATCCTGGCCTATTCTTAACCTTCACAGTGATTGACAAAGAAAATCATCAAAAAAGATGAATGTGAAAATAAATTAACCAAAAACTTCAGAACATCAAGCAGATAAATCTACCAAATTAAACTGAGACATGCTATGTGGATTTCAAACATAACATATATACTGACAACATCTCTCCCTGACCTGGAACTAACCTCTATCAAGGTTAATAAGCTGAATAGTTTATTTATTATTTTTAATTAAATCTGTGAATCAGTCAAACTGAGTGCATACAGACTTAAGAAGATTCATTTAGGAATGACTTCTTCAGAAATTGTTACCGTATTACATTATCTTCTTTGTCAATTAAATGTTTGCTTACATGAAATTTTTACAATGATGAACTTGCTGAACAGTTAAAGATGATCAGAAGTCAGAACCCATCTTTCTCGACCTAATTAATTAAATATATTTTTACTCACAACGCAATAAGGACAAAATACTTTTTCAATGGATTGGAATTCATATTAGATTTTCAATTTGTTGGAATCAACTAGCACAAACACATATATATATCGGCAAATGGTATTTTCATACAAAATGAATCGCAAATTACTTGTCAAAATGTATCGCAAAATTTTTTAAATAAGTCAAATAATGTGAAGCAAAATAACAATGTGACATAAATAAGACAGATGGATAAGAAGGTAACCAATGCCATTGCTACCTGCTTACCTCATTTGATTCTTTTTAAATAAGTCTTCGTTCAGAGTGACCAAGAAAACAGAGTTTAGAAAATAAAAACTAGTAGAACTTTTATCCTACTAAAATCTGAAACCACCAGGAGATTAATATTTTTTCTTATTGACATAGTTAACTACAAGAATCAAAAATTTCCTTCCCGGTAATATAAATATTCTTATAAGCTGTACAAGAATTGGGATGTCTAGACTACAATTCATTAAAACTGGTGTCCAGACTACAATTCAAATTTTCAAGTAAATTGCTCACATGCATTTAACCAAACGCCTAACAGGAATTAATGAAATTCAATCAAAGCTACCTACTTTACTAAAGAAAAACTCCACATATATGTTATAATAACACCCAAATCAGTCTATCATGGCATGCATTAGGTAATCACTTGACATTCTTCCTCAAATTCACCATTTGACTTTAATTGATAAGAATAAAAGCACGTGTAAAGTCATGGTTAACACTTAAATTAAACCCCCGAATGATCTCGCATAATGTTAATAAAGATAAATTCACTCAAGAAATTTTAACGAACACCTTGTGGGCATTCAAAAATTTACTATGTTTTGCCTATGAGATTCATGCTTTAAGCCCAAATTGTACATACTAACACCAAATCGGAATGCCAAGCAACCAACACAAACAATATTGACCAATTAATTGAATAATACCATAGATGCCTTGAACACTTGAACAAACAAGTATCTTGTCATACTGGGTTGGAGAGAACAAACAAAGAAATAGTGAGAAGTGGTGTTCGGGTTCTCGTGTTGCGTTAATAACAATCAAGCCCATTGGGTTGGAGAATTAAGTTTTAATCGATCGTGAGATTAAAAAGAATTGAAAAGAGATTCGGAGAAGATCGGAAGAAGCGGGGTTCCGATGGAGACTTCCGATTCTCGAGTTCGAGATCCGGATTCGCCTTACAGTTTGGGTTTGGGATGAGAGACTTGAGATTCAGATCGAGACTTGAGAGTTCGAGTGTTCGACGTCAGAGTCTGGCTGGGGGGCTAGGGATAGACTATTAGTCATATTATTATTTCAAGTGATGTGTGCACTGGGTAATACAGCAAATTAGCAGTACATGGCTCAATCTTCCTGCCATTTTTTCGCAATCAAATTCTTAGTTTAGCAAAAGATCACTATTCGTAACTCGTTCGTTCACAGAGGAAGCTTTATCAGTGGAAATGACATCTTCCTTGAACGACGTCGTATAATCAGATTTTACTGTTTCTCGTATAATCAGATTCTTAATTTAATACTGTACAAAATTTAATGTATTTATATTATAATTTATATTCACCATAATTAAGTTTAAAAAATTATTTAGAACAAAACAGCGACTGATTTTATCTCACGCAAAAAACTTCTGAATAATGATATATAGTGAGTAATAATTCCTTCACTAAATAGATTTTTTTCTCACAAATTTTCATCATAAATTGGCTCTAAAAATCTTTTTATCGCCCCAATTTTGCGAGGTAAAAAATATAAATTGTGAAGGATGTTTCTTTCGCTAATAACTATATTATCAGTATACTTTTTTCCTTCACTGTTCCTTCGCTAAACAACTCCTCATGTGAAGGAATAAATTCCTTCACAAAATTTCCTTCGCTAGAGCCCATTTTTGGTGTAGTGATTACTGGCTTTAGGCTCGATGGGCCCGATCACGTCCATTACCCACATTGAGAAAGGCCAAGGTGAACTCATATTGTGGAGTTCCCTAGGAGGGGCGTGAATAGCATTCCCATGAATTTGGCAATGATAGCACCTCTTGACGTGATCATCATAGTCAACTTTAAGCAAGAGCCAGTAATGCCCTATTCTGAGGATCTTTTTGACAAGTAGAGGGCTGCTCATGTGTGGGCCACATACTCCACCATGGATTTCATCCATAAGCCTCTGAGCTTGGTCCTTGTCCAGACATCTGAGGAGACCTATTCCTGCATCTCTTTTGTAGAGTGCATCTCCGCTCAGGTAGAATTTCATAGCTAGTTGATGGATCCGCCTTCTTTCAGTCGGGCTCGCCTCAGCGGGTGTAGATCCATCTCGTAAGTACTCCTTGATGTGCTGATACCAAGGGTGTTGGATGAGAGGTAGCTCATCCGATACTTCTACAACATAATTTTCATAGGCTGGAGCCTTTTATAGGGCCAATAGGATACTTGGCATGTTTTCCTTTTCATGTATGGTGATCAAGGAGGCCAAAGTTGCTAATGCATCCGCAAAATAGTTCATATTCCGAGGAATGTGGAGGAAGTTTATTTCTTCGAACTCCGAAGCCATCTGTAAAACTTGCCGATGGTAAGGCAACAGATGTAGCTCTTTGGTATGATAGATTCATGTGGTCTGTCTGATTACCAATTCTGAATCCCCAAAGATAGTTAACCGCCTGATACCCATGGATAGGGCAAGTTTGAGTCCCATGATACAGCCTTCATACTCAGCTGTGTTATTGGTTCTGACAAACTACAATTTGACGGCGACGGGATACTGCTCCCCGTACCAGATACTAGAACTGCTCTAGCTCCAAAATCTTTAATATTTATAGCTCCATCAAAATACATTTTCCACATACGGCATGCATTGTACTGATGGTGTTGTTGTATTGTCCTTACCCCTTCATCAGGGAAGTATGTTTCCAACGGTTTGCAATCCCCTGCGGGTGCAGTGGCCAGTTGGTCTGCAATTCCTTGTCCTTTAATGAACTTTTGCATCACGTAGACGATGTCAAAAATCTTGCAGAATCAACTGCCATCTGGACAACCGACAATTTAATATGGGTTTACTGAACACGTACTTGAGAGGATCCACACGGGATATGAGATGTGTTGTATGACCATGGAAGTAATGTTGTAACCTCATGGAAGCCCATGCTAAAGCACAACAAGTCTTCTCGATCAGAGTGTACTTGTGTTCACTGCTGCTGAATCTTTTGCTGAGGTAGTAGATAGCTCGCTCTTGGCCTCTATCGTCTTTTTGTCCCAGCATGCAGCCCATGGCATTGTCATTAATGGATAGGTACATAAAAATAGGAGCATCATCTGTGACAACCCGAGAAATTAGTCAATTTATTAAAATATTAAATGATGAATTTAAGGTCAAATAATAGACCTAGACAGAAAATAAGTGTATGTATTTGATATTTTTGGGAAGGAATTTTGAGGATTTCAAAATTCTGTGAAGGATTGTGGTGAATTATTCAAGATTAAGTATATGAGTGAATATGTTCTGAGTAAATGGTTATGTGGTTAAGGGTCAAGGGTTGACCAGATAAATTTATCAGTGTCACCCTAATATTATATTCGAACATAACGTTCAGTTAGAAAACCCTAACGAGTGATAAGAAACCCTAAAAACCGGTTCTAGAAACCCTAATTTCAGTTCCAGAAATCCAAAACCCTATTTCAGAAATTGAAAACCCTAATCTGGGAACTTAAAGGATAATTACAATGCTCAAGTGCTATTAATTATAATATTAATTAGGGTAAAGCTTAATTAATTAGCAAACCCTAATTTCAAATTTTTAAACTGTAACGTACAATTGTGGATTTAATTGCTAAATTAGCAATTTTAATTAGAAAATATTAATCTTAATTAGCAAACTTAAATTATGATTAGGAAATTTAAGTATAATTAGAGAATCCTAATTATAATTTGAAAAATATTAATTTTTCCATTTTTAAAACCTAATTTAGAAATCCTAAATGTGATTTTTGTAAACCTTAAGTTTTAACCTAAGGGTTGCATCAAATTACAATTTTAGAATTAAAATTGTGTGGAAATGAATATTATACCCTTTTGTCACATTTTTTATTAGTTAGCTTGCAAATCTTGCCATGATTTTGAGTTGGTAAACCACCCTAGCTCTAGCTCTAGATATGTATCAAACATCAGCCATCTAGATTGCTAGCTACATTAAATCATACCATATGAATAGATTAAAGAGAGGAAAATGGCCACTTTAGTTCTCATTTTCTCCCAAGACCTTCTCTCTCTAAAATTTGGGAATAGGAAGTGAGAGAGAGTAAGATGCAAAGCCATGATCATGTGTTAGCATTCCAAGATCAGAAATTAAGGATCAGATTCAAGATCAACCATTAGAAAGGTATAAAAAAACCCTAAACTTTGAAATCATATGATTTGATGTTAGATGTTATGGTTTATTGTTTAAAGTGGTGTAATAAGATGTCATGTAGTGATCTGGGTTGTCAAATCCCAGATCCATAACATCAAAGGGCTCAAAATGGAAGATTTCTTAAATATGGAAAAAGTTAGAAAAATGGCCTGACAGCCATATGTCAGAGGCCTTAGATCTGTGTGTGTTTGAGTTATAGATCTATTCTTTGACGTTAGGGCTTTGATCTAAGACTTGAATCAAGCTCAGATCATATTTAGATTGCAAGATATGATCGGTCAAAGTCTGTTGACCGAGCACAAAAAAATTGAATCTGGGTAACCCAGATTTCCATGAAGCGTCTGACAATCTTTTTATGGCCTCTGATCTTCCTTCTGTTAAGCAATCTGGCCATGTTTGTGTAATATAATTGTAGACTGACATTTAGGCTTCATGCTCACGCTTATAGAACTCACAGATCATGTATAGAATCAAAGATAGGAAGGGTCAAAGTAGGGTTGACCGACTGTTCTTAAAGATTTCTGGAAAACTCAAAACCTTCAGTATGCGATTTTTACATCGACTTTGACCAAATTTTGATCTTCTTGGTGTGATGATGATATGATGATATGTTGCTATATAATTCTTCCCTGACATCCCTACTACAAGGCTGAACTCTTAAATCACATAAACCGAGCCAAGAAAGCTAAGATTTAAAGCTACAAAATAGATACGTCGACTGTTCTTCAATTTTTGGTAAACTCAAAAATTAAAGAACAGGTCTGACATCAATTTGGATGACTTAGATCTCTCTGTGATTATATGTTATGGACATGAACTTTGCTTAGGTTTGTAGTACTACATTAGTACTATAACATTAGAATAATTCACAACCCAGAAACTTATGGATCAAAGAATTACAATCGGTCAAACTTAGTACCTTTAACACTGACATGAAGATCTGGGCAGGCTCAAGAACACTCAAGAACACCTATAGCGACGGTTCTGTCGCTATAGGGCCCTTTAGCGACACATATTTTTGGAAATTAATTATTTTAATAAATAATTAGAGAAAAATAGTTTTAAATTATTAAAAAATACATAATAAATTATGAAAAATTATTTTAAAGCCCGAAAATTAGTTTTTAATTATTTTGAGTATATTTCATAAATATTTAATATTTTTGGAATATAAAGGGGTATTTAATTTATTTAATTATAATATTAAATAAATTATTTAAAATGATTTTAATACTTTAAAAATCATGAAAAATTAAATTATGGTATAAGAAAATATTTTAAGTTATTTTTAATAACTTTTGATATTTTGTGATAAAATTCATTAATAAATTAATATTAATGGTAATTAATTTATTTAATAAATATATTAAATAAATTATGGAAAAATAGAATTAATGATTTAAAAATCATATAAAAATGATTTAAGTGTTATAAAAAAATTATTTTATAAAATATAACTTTTGATATTTTGTCATGAAAATATTAATATTTTAATATTAAAAGCAATTATCTGGATAATGGATTTAAGTGTTTAAAAATTATATAAATATGATTTTAAGGTATTAAAATACTTTGATATAATATAAATATATTATAATATTATATTATGATTTTTATTAATATTTGATATTAAATAAATATTAATGATAAAGAGAATAATGTGGTAATTATAATAATTTATTGAATAATGTTTTAATTACTTTAAAAACAATTAAAGGAAATGATAAAGTATTAAAAATACTTTGAGATATTATAAATATGTTATAATATTATGACATGTATTTCATTAGTATTTATTATTAAATAAATATTAATGATATTAGAATATTGTGGTATTTAAATCATATAAATACGATATTAATCATGATAAATGGTAATAATTATCTAAAAATTATACGAACTATTGAAAATTATTTTGACTGATAATAAATTATCTAAGTTAATTGTTAAGTGTTTAGGCAGAGTTTAATTGAACTTAAACTCGATATTTGTCCGACTAGACCGTCGGGATATCAGATTTGTGTCAGGTTCAACTCAGACTATAATAGTTTGACTTGATACCGAGTTTTATGTGTGTTGTAGACTGATAGGGTTATGTGTTATGTGTTTAGGTTATTATATATATATATAATAGTATTATATTGTGATGATATTATTCTAATTTGTATATCGATATTATTTATATATTAGGTCTTCAGACAAAGCTTAATAAATTGTTAACGATGAATCTAATCGAACAGTGCAAGTTTTTCTTAACTCTACTTAGAGTTGTTTCATTCAGATAATGCTTATGGTTAATCATTGCTGATTTCCATGTCTAAGAATTGTAGAATTGTACTCTATACATATTACATGTATAAGTCAGATATGAAAGGTTGATCACCTTTATTACCGTTCGGTCCAGATATATTTGTTCATGTTTAACACTTGTTCAGTCAAAAGTTTGTTCGTACTAGTTCTCAACTATATTGAAGAATTATAGTCAGCTTATTATTTAAACTCTTTCAATCATGATATATCCTTCAAGAAATTTAAACTTGTTGGGCAACCTTCATGCTCACCCTTGTTATATCGTGATAAACATTGCTGATTAAGGCGAATAGGTCGGATACAAGGAAAGGTTAACGATAGTTCCAGCTTTAAGTTTATGTGTGCAGCTTAATTTGTAACAGCATAGTATGATAATATCTTTTTATATCAGATAGGATAATGAATTGTGTATAAGTTAAGGTTACTCGACCTTGGAGAATAATGTGTAATATTTAATGTATAAACAATTTATGTTTATATCTTTTGCAAATAGTTATAGAATGATTGTACCAGATCCGTGGTGATTTGGGACCCGAATTTGGGGCTTTCACATCATCCTTGGGTGGTACCAAAATAGGAGCGTTAACCAGCTGCTCTTTGATTGTAAAAAAGGCTTTTTGACACTCATTGTTCCATTTCATGGAGGAGTTCTTCCTTAACAACTTGAATATAGGCTCATAGGTTGTTGTGAGTTGAGAAATAAACCTGCTAATGAAGTTGATTTTTCCCAAAAATCCCCGTATTTCCTTCTCTGTCTAAGGAATGGGCATTTCTTTGATGGCCTAGATTTTGGTGGGATCCAGCTTAATCCCTTTTGTGGCTGACTAGGAAACCTAACAACTTGCCTGATTTAACGCCAAAGGCACACTTGGCTGGATTCAACTTCAAGTTGTACTTACGCAACCTATTGAAGAGCTTTCTGAGATGGTCTAAGTGGTCTTCTTCCCTTCAGGATTTGACA
This sequence comes from Panax ginseng, assembly GCA_020205605.1. Lineage (NCBI taxonomy): Eukaryota > Viridiplantae > Streptophyta > Magnoliopsida > Apiales > Araliaceae > Panax > Panax ginseng. The sequence continues at coordinate 81,220,056 of CM035139.1, read as the reverse complement.
ATGATGTCATCTGCGTAGATCTCTATCTCTTTGTGCATTAAGTCATGAAAAAGAGCCATCAAAGCTCGCTGGTAATTTGCTCCAGCATTAATGAGACCGAATGATAATCGTCTATAGTAAAAGGTTCCCCAAGGTGTGATAAATGCAATTTTCTCATGGTCTTCTTCAGCAACCATGATTTGATGATACCCCGCAAAGAAATTAACAAATGAATACATGTCATATTGAGCAGTATTATCAATAAGAATGTGGATAAATGGTACGGGAAAGCTATCCTTAAGGAAAGCTTTATTTAGATCCCAGTAATCCATGCAAACTCATATCTTTCCTCTCAGTTTAGGCACCGGGACTATATTTGATAGCCATTCAGGATATGTGGACACCATGATGATGTCAGTTTGAAATTGTTTCATAATTTCTTCTTTAACCTTTAAACTCCACTCAGGTTTTAATCGCCTAAGCTTTTGCCTGACTGGCTCGAATCCCTCTTTAATGGGAAGGCAATGGATGATGATGTCCATGGACAAATCCACCATATCTTCGTGAGACCATGCAAACACATCCTGGAATTGGGTTAGTAGCGCAACCATGTCATTCCTTTGGTTTGGAGTGAGGTCTGTACCAATCTGGATCAACCTAGCACTTTCTAAGGTTCCGAGATTGAATGAGGTGGTTTGATTCAGATTTGGTTTGGGTTTGTCTTTGACCCATTCCTTAATCTCCTGAGATATCTCAATGTCCTTTTGTATTTCCATCAAGTTTGAGTCCAACTTTTCATCAAAGTTACAGTCCTTGTGGAGAAAAGGCACCTCATCAGCAAGTACATGCACATCTAAATTCAAAGTCTTGGAACAAAATATGCTTTCACTTGATATATGAAACTGTTCAATCATACAAAAGTGTTAGCATGTACTGATAAAACAACTGCTAATACTATATAGAAAAGTATGCAGTTAAAGCTATCTACAGGGTATAGGGAGTTTCTGCCCTTTTTACCATGGCGACAAATGCAAGGAGTGATGCTCCAATTGCCAAGGGTGAAGTCCTGGTGGACAAAAGTAATGAAGTAACGATCATCGTCCTCCTTTTCCCGAATGATGACCATAATATAGGGACAATCATCATCTGGAGTGTATCTATTTGTGTGCTTATCATGAAAAAGGATTCATAGATGAGATAAACTCATGGCGATGTCTTGTTTACGTCTTCGTTCCTTCTCTTCCACTTTGGGATCAGGAATCAGGACCTCTTTTTCTTTAACCGGTATCGATTTGGGAAATAGCATAGCCATAACGTGGGTTGGAGCCTTTACCGGAGACTGTATAGGCTCAGGATTGGTAAGTGTAGATAATCATCGTATGGCTGAAGATGAAGGAATCTGTTTGTGCTTATGAGGATTTCTATAACTAGAACTAGCAGAATAGCTTAATCTAGTTGTCCCTATTTGACTGGGAACTTGAATTGGATGTTAAATACCCTGATAATCTTTGCCCAACCCTTGTCCAGGTTGATGACCCAATGATATCATCTCTTGAGTGGCTGATATTACCTTGGCAGAAATCATGGGTGTGAGAGATGGCGCCCCTATGGCATGGTAATGAGTGTTGCTCACCACCAGGGCATGGAAATTGACCGGCTTAACTTCTGAATTTAAGCTGATAAGTGGTATGTCACCTTTTTCAGGACATTCTGGCTCAGCATTAACAGTGACTAGGATATTGTTGATAATGTACTTGAGTTGCTGATGAAGGGTGGAAGAGACGGCTCCAGCCATATGAATCCACGTTCTTCCCAATAGCAGATTGTATCCTGTAGCTGTTCCGAGCACGTGAAAGGATACAGTAAATGTATGTGGAACAATCTCAACTGGTAATTCAATCTCTCCAACGGCATTTCGTTGGGACCCATCAAAAGCTTTGATAATCGTATGGCTGCTTTTGATCCTCTTAGGGTTAATATTCATCTTCTCTAATGTAGCATAAGGGCAGATATTCAAAAATGAACATCCATCTATCAAGACTCCTCCCACCATATATCCGGAGGACAAAACCGCTATATGCAACAACTTGCAATGACCAGTCCCTTCAGCGGGTATATCGTCATCAGTGAAAGATATCACATTGTTGTGAAAATGTGATCAACCAGATGTTGGAATTTTTCTACATCCACTAATTTTGGTAAATGGGCTTCTTCCAATACCCTTAGTAAGATCTTTCGATGATCTTCGGAAGAGCAAACCAAGTCCAGTATTAAAATTTGTTGAGGAGCTTCTCTTGAGCTTGAAACCACCTTGGCTTCGTTATAACCCATTGTACGAAGGAACTCTTCAACTTTCTTCATGGGAACTGTAAGACCCCAATTTATTATAAATAAAATAGAATTTTCTCTATTCATTATCTTGAAATAATAATGAGTTAATTTGATATAATGCTTTGGTTATGGATGAAATGTGTAAATTTTGCAAAATAACCAAGTGGTTATAAAATATTCATTTTGTCGGGGAATATTCGTTTGGTCGTGGAATATTCTTGTTGTTAGGAAATATTCATACAACGGTGCAGCCATTTGTGGGTCCCATAATGAAAAACGGTCGAATGAAGAAAACGACAAGTTTGAGTTTTTATAAATAACAGGCGTAATTGTTACTGCTTAACACTTGTTGGGTTACACAGTGGTTAAAATACTGAATACACTGGCGTGGTTTGCCTTGAAGCACACACGATATTGCACAATATTTTTGAATTATTGATTCTTACGTAAGAATGCACTACTCAATAATTGTTACAGTAATTATTGTTCAATATTTTATTGATTCAATAATTGATGTGTTGATATTTTATATTATTATTGTTTCAATAATTGTCACTGCACAGTATTTCCCATTATCAGATCAATAATTTATATTATTTGAATAATATTATTAAATAGCATTATCGGCAATGTCTAAGGAAGTTCTGTCTAAGGAGAGGTTTGGTCACCTAATTGCGTGCCAGTAAGGAGATATCCTTATCGGAAAGCCCCTTCTTTCCTTGGAACGACCTAGTTGTCATAATTATGATTCTGTAATATTATTTTTAAATAATTAATTATTGATTTATAAGATAAGGAAATATTTATTTTATGTGGATGGATAGGGAAATATTTATTTTGTATGGATATAAATGATGGAATTAATGCTAAGGTGTTTTATCAGTATTTTGTCGGAATGGAGGTATTAAAAATCGTCCGTATGTAAATTTTGGGAATTTTTTGTTTGGAATTTGGAAAACCTTAAAGCTACAAAGTTGTAGAGAATTTAATTTTCTATGGAATGGACATAGAGTCCGTATTTTTCTGATAAAACGGCTATTTATTATAAAATTATTGATGTTTCGGAAATTAAATATTTTTATTAAAACTATGGGTGGGACCCATTTTTGTCCTTTGTTGGTGGAAATATGTTGATTCAAAAGTGGTGGGCTGAGAATTCATTTTTGGAGTACTGCACATTTTTAAACAAAAGCCTTCGTATGAAAAAATTTGTCAACTATGGTGTTCTAGAATTTTCCTATAAATAGGTGTTTAGGTTAGAATTGAAAATCACACCAGAAACATAAGTTTTCTCTCTATATTATCGAGCGTATTTTTGTGAGTATTTAGATACTTTGAGAGTTGGTATTCAATGTAAGTTTTCTTTGGCTTTACATCCGATATTCCGATCAAAAATACTGTATTTTGAGGTAATGGTGTTATTTTCTTCATAAATGATATTATTTTCTTCAATATCATTATGTTGAAATATTGATATAAATTTTATTATGGAATTTATACCTTTTTGTATTGGGATTACTATTCACGTATACGGCACTATTCACGTATACGACACAAAGTGGTGAATGGAGCATTGAGGATTATAAGAATAGATAGATCTATTAAGTAATGGATCAGTAGAAAAAGTGAAGTTGATGATGGAAGCATAGGTATTCCAAATCTTCTAGCTATGCTGACTTCAAGTTTTGACATCAAGCTAAATCGCACTATGTGCTTTTGAAAAATGAATTTTTATTCTCAACTCCACGGTGATTATTGTGTATGCGTGGACTTGGACATCGACACCTCGTTACTGTTGAGATGATAAAAGCTGATTTGCAAAGATTTTTGAAACGATTTAAAGTACGATTTATGCTACTTATTTCAAATTTAAGCGCGAATGATTTGAAGTATCAAAAGTTGTTTTTATTTATCACTTATGTACCATACAACTTTAGTGCGAGAGATGATAAAAAAATGATGGAGTCATCAATGCAATATTACTTAGTGTTGGATGTGATCTCGGGATCGTCAACCCACTATGGTATGATGTAGTATGATAAAATCACCAAATGATGGAATCCTCAATGGATTTGTAAATACAATCTGCGGCATCATGGCGTCATTCTCAAAAAATATTTTCAAAATTTTAATTTGCCAACGGGGTTTGGCTATACTTAAATAATTCTATTGAACTGAATTATCGATATGAGTCTATGCTATTCGATTCAGCTAGACTAATGTTTATGAAAACTCTAAGTGTTCATTGAAAAAAATTTCCCGAACCAAATTGTTTTGGTGCGAAATCCTATACTAAGTCTGAGGTGAACAACCCTGAAAATGGGGATATACTAATTGGATAGAATATTCCAATTTAAGGACGCATATAGTCGTTCGGATTACTAAGGTACAATAGACTGATCATCTAAAGTACCAGAATCGGTAGTTTACCTTCTTCGTGATTGTAAACATACCTATTAAAGAAATGTTTAAGAGGTAGAGTACCTTTCTTTCTTAATTGAAAGAGGTAGCAGGTAGAAATATCCCTAAACCTCGGAGTTCAAAGTTCATAATTTTTATGATCCCTCGGGGTATATATGAAAAGTTTTTTTAACTCTTGAGAGTAATGTTGTGGTAGAATGTGATGATGGATATGAAATAGTGTAAACTCGTTGCGTACAAGTAGAATCTGAGATGATTAAATAAAGGTTATTATGAAAACCTAGTTTTGAAGAATGTTTAGAAGATGTAAACTCCTAGTGAGTAGTTCTGGTGAAATGTGATGATAGAAAGAGAAATCCTCAAAGGAGGAAATTGTAAAGGTTAAGTTGAAAACCTAGTTATGAATAAGAGAATAAGAGATTAGTATGCTTTAATTTCGAGGACGAAATTCTTAGAAGAAGGTGAATGTGACAACCCTAAAAGTTTCTAAAATCTTGAATGATTAGAATAAAGGTTAAAGAATAAAACCTAGATGAGAATTTGAGAATTTATTTAAAATTTTCAAGAAAAACCTATATGGTTTGATATTTGAATGAGAATAGAGAAAATATGGGTTACAAAATTCCAAAACCCCAAAAATGAATTAATATGTACTTGAAGGAATATCAAGAATAAGGTATTACGATACCTGTAAATTCGATGTGAACTGAATAGTCTAAGAAATGTTATATAAGTACATATGGAAATTTTATTATTGGAAATAAGATTTCACATGAAGAGATGCTATGAGGTTAAACGAAGATGAGTATATGTATAGAAATAATATATATATATATATACTTAGTAATGTTCTATATATATTTAAGCAAGAAGAATGATGAATTAAGTTAATGATATAATGATCAAGATTAAAACTATGTTAGTAATTAACATAGCTTGAGTGTTAGCCTTGATTGGCAAATAAGAATTTGAATAAGTATAAAGTCGTTAGTTAATACGATTAGTAATGAGAATGGAGTAATTTAAAACTCAAAATTTGAGTTAGAGATAGAATTTTGAAGCATGGATCTACTCGATTGCGTCCAAAAACGTCGAGTTTAGTCGTAATGGACGATGAAGCACAAAATGTGTAAAGATTGACTTTTTGGTCAAAGTCAACAGATTAACTTTTATGGAGAAAAGTCAAAATTAATGTGAGAAGTGAAATATGTTATGATTATGTGAATTATGGATATGAGTAAATAAATATACATTATATAATGTGAATACATTTATTTTGTATATAAGGGTGGAGTAAGAATTAAGTTATGTAACCTAATATATATATTAGGTGTGGTGATTAAATAACCCGAGAGAGGTTATAATATGGGAGAATATTAGTATATAAATGTATATACTGACATTAAGAGATTTATTTTATATATCTCCAATAATTAATTTTATAACCAAGTATAATTTGGTTTATGAAATTAAAAGGGCATGAGTAAGGAATTTATTTTCTAGAGTGAGAGATGTAAACCCTAATTTAAAGATAAGGGTAGAATGGAATAGAATTAAAAATAATGGACTATAATAAGGTTATAGCCCAATTAATTTGAATAGAGTCCAAGAGGAGTAGATTTAATGGACTAATGATGTTATATCATCTAAATATGCCCAATTAATTAATTAAGCATGGGACTTGTAGATAAAGTGATTAAGGGCAATTAATTATTTAATCTAGCCCAATATATTATGTATGGGACAAGTATTATAATGACCCAATTAAATTTTAGGTGGAAGCCCAAGTTAGTTTTTGTTAGTAGGTAACACAAGTAAAATGGCTAGCTCAATGGGATTAATTAATGGCCCAAACTAAGCCTACTTGTGGGAGAATAGTAATAATATTAAAATTATATTAAGTTAAGAGATATATTTTTATTATCTCAAGATTTTAATTTTATAACTTAATTAAAATATGCTTAATTGGGTTATAAAATTTATTGTAGTAGAGTGATGATTTAAATTCTAATTATTTGGAATGATACTCTAATTAAATATTTAGATTGGATATCCTAATTAAATATTTAGGGTTGGGTAAGATAGAAAAGAATTTGACTATGTTAATTTACATGGCCCAAAGAATTAAATTTTAAGTCCAATATATTATTTATTGATAGCCCAAAAGATGGAAATGGTGGCCCAAATTTAAGCCCAATTAAGGAGGGACATATTGGACATTTGGTATGCTAAATAAGAAAAAAAAAAGAAATCAATTATTGATATGGAAATGTCCATTTTACCCTTTTGTCCCATTTTGGTGAATAATTGCTAAAGAATCCTATGTTCAATAATTGGAAACTTGATGGGGCAATAATCCAAGCAATATTAGCCCTCATATCAACCAAACCATTTGCATCAATTATTTTCAAGAATTAAAGAGAGAGAAAGTTCATCCATGGAAGAAGGAAGAAGAAGAAAAAGAAGAAGGAAGGCTTAAGAAAAAGTATGAAAATTTCCTAAATTCAAAACTCTTGTTAGTTTAAAAGTGTTTTGATATGGTGTTTTAGATCAAGTGTTGAACTTATGATTTTGATCCATATGAGGAAAGATCTACATGATATATGATATTTTATGGTTAGATCTTGCCATTTTTAGGGTTGATAGGCTTGAACAAAGAAGAATAACCAAAACAGTTTTTTTTTTTTTTTAAATGAGTTAGTGGACTGCTGCCCTAAAACAAAAATTTCGGATTTGTTAGAGTGCTCTAAAAATTCTGGACTTGTGATATGTTATAGTACACTCAATAAGCTTTCCATAGACTCAAACGGACTAAATCCGACATCGGAGGAGGGAGTTATGGGATTTCTCCCAAACTACACAAAGTTAAGAAAACTGTGAAAAGGACAGTTTTGGAACAGTCACTTCCGGCTAAATTCCGGGATCTAAACATATCCAAATATGGATTGTGATATATGAAAACTTTAGTTCGAAAGATACGAATCCAACAAAATTGACGGATCATTAATCGGAGTTACAGATTTCGCTTTTATTTAAGTTTTGGTGAAGGACTCCAAAACTGCCAAAGTGCAAAAAGTTTCTGGCCAAAATTTTCCGAGGGCTGTTTTGGACATTTAGTTAATGAGAAAAATTACAGGCTTTTGGGAAATGAAAATATATGGTAATATGTAGCTCGTGTCCAAAATGAGCTAATTCCGCTTAAAACGACCAAGTTATGACCATTTCAATTTTGTGATTTTCCGATTTAAAATCGCTATAACCGAGTTCTACAACTCCGATTGCCACTGAAATTTAAAATGGAGCATCACGTTAACATATATAAGGTTATGTCAAAAGATGGGCATCTCTGGAGTTAAGAACGAGGTAGCTAATTTTCTTAAGTCACGCACTAATTATGATTTTTGAAAAATAGTAAAAGAAATTGAAAAATTACGGAAAAATATTTTTATGTATGAAATACATGTATATATGTTTGACCAAAGGATAAAAAAATAATAAGTTTATTTGGTATTTTCGTGAAAAGAATAGTGATTTCGGATACCTAAATAAAATCCGTCTTCTTCAAAATGGTATTTCTATTTACTAAGATGTTATCTAATTTACTAGGATAACATATAAAAATGAATAACTTATAAGTATAAGTTATGATGTGATTAAAAGAATATCAAAGTATAATAATAATATTAAGACTTAAAACTAATGTCTAATACTTAACTATATGTTATGACTAACCTAAAGATCTATTATAGGTTTTATATGTCAGATAGACCGATAGGAGTATGTGGAAATATGTTTAAGTTATTTTATAACAATGATGATATTATTCTAATATTGGAGATCTATATTATTAATATTAGGTCTTCGTGAGAAGCGTATTATATTGCGTTACTAAGAATCAATCTGCTCGTGCAAGTTTTTCAAGTTCTTTTTACTTAAACTCTTTTAAGAGTGGTTTCAGATAGATATGCTTATGAATTGTACTCTGTACATCTTGTATGTATAAGTCGGGTATGAAAGGCTGATCACCTTCATTACCAGTTGGTCCAGATATATTGTTATTCCTGTTAAATACTTGTTCAGTCAAAACTTTGTTCATGCTAATTCACAAATACATTGTGAAGGATAGTCAGCTTATTATTCAAACTCTTTCCATCATGATATATCTTTGAATTGTTTTTAAACTTGTCAAGGCAACTTTCATGCTCACCCTTGCTATATCATGATAAAACATTGCGAGATAAAGGCTAATACTGACCAATCATGTGAAAAGGAAAATGCCAAGTTCAGCTTGGGATAGAATGTACAGCTAATTTGTAAAAGTATGGTTGAAGAATAGTATTGTTATGTGTTAGATAGTTTATGAATTGTGTATAAGTTAAGGTTACTCGATTTTGGGAATAATGTGTAAAGTTTAATGTATAAATAATTTATGTTTATATCTAAAGTAAAAAGTTATAGAAATTAGCGAACCGAATCCGCGGCGATTTGGGGCCCGGATTCGGGGACGCTACAGTTGGTATCAAAGCTGTAGGTTATAAACCTTAGGTAGGTGTACCTTAGGCTATAACCACAAAGATGATAAGTAATAAACTCGAATAGAGTTTAAGCGATAAGAGATGAGTTTATGGAAATTCATCATTAAGTAAAGAGAAAGATAAAGAAGATTCAAAGAAGAATCTTAAAGAGCTATAAGGATAAGAATCTGGAGTTACCTGACTCCAGTAATAGAGATGAAAAGTGATACTAAATAGACGATGTCTATAAGAGGAAAAGTGCTAATAAAATCATAATATAATATGATTAAAGAGAAGAATAAGAAGATCGTAAAATAAAACGATCGTAAGCATAAGGAGAAATGATTTCAAAATAAGATCACAACGTGATCAGATTAAATCATCAATAACATATGATATGTTAAGTGATTGGCATAATATAGCTTGATGCTATAAAAAGAGAAGGTACTATGAAAGGGTACAATGTAAACTCAGAAATGAGTGGAAAATGTTAAGATACGGATTAAAGAAAATTCGTATTAAGAAAAGAGAAAGTTAAGATTATATGGGTTTTCAATTGAGGACTCATGTCAGTAGCTGAGTTGTATGATTCCTTGTATGGGCGGGGAATTTGTACTTGGTTTTAGAATCACTTAGCTTCCTGGTCGATATAGTGGTTAGGTTGACCAATTCTTTGTATGGGCGGAGAATTATCCGCTTAGCTTCCTATATTGATTAGTGGCTGAGTTTGGTTTGACAACCACTTAGCTTCTTACATTGATAATCATTGGAACCTAATGTCGCGCTATTTGATATATGCATGTTGAGAAGGTGATTCTTTTCTTATGTATATAACGAATAGGTAAAGAATATAAGGTTACTTATGAGTTCTTAAAACTCATACTTATGGTAAGTTCATGACTCATAATCATATGGTATGTTTTGAACCCTCAAATAATGGACGCCTATGGTCCGACTAGGATAAGTTCTTAAACTCATATGATTGTGGCAAGTTCTCGAACTCATAATGTGTGTAAGTTTGATGAACTGGGGTATAGCAAAGTGGTGAATGGAGCATTGAGGATTATAAGAATAGATAGATCTATTAAGTAATGGATCAAGAGAAAAGTGAAGTTGATGATGGAAGCATAGGTATTCCAAATCTTCTAGCTATGCTAGACTTCAAGTTTTTGACATCAAGCTAAATACGCACTATGTGCTTTTGAAAAATGAATTTTATTCTCAACTCCCGGTGATTATTGTGTATGCGTGACTTCGGGCCATCGACACCTCGTTACTGTTGAGATGATAAAACCGATTTGCAAAGATTTTTGAAACGATTTAAAGTACAAATTATGCTACTTATTTTGGCTTAGACGCGAATGATTTGAAGTATCAAAAGTTGTTTTTATTTATCACTTATGTACCATGCAACCTCGTGCGAGATGATAAAAAAAATGATGGAGTCATCAATGCAAGATTACTTAGTGTTGGATGTGATCTCGTGGATCGCCAACCCACTATGGTATGATGTAGTATGATAAAATCACCAAATGATTAATCCTCAACTGATCAGAAATACAAAGGCGCATCATCATGACGCCATTCTCTTGAAAATATTTTCAAAATTTTAATTTGCCAACTGGTTTGGCTATACTTAAATAATTCTATTGAACTCAATTATCGATATGAGTCTATGCTATTCGATTCACTAGACTAATGTTTATGAAAACTCTAAGTGTTCATTGAAAGAAATTTCCCGAACCAAATTGTTTTGGTGCGAAATCCTATACTAAGTCTGAGGTGAACAACCCTGAAAATGGGGATATACTAATTGGATAGAATATTCCAATTTAAGGACGCATATAGTCGTTCGGATTACTAAGGTACAATAGACTGATCATCTAAAGTACCAGAATCGGTAGTTTACCTTCTTCGTGATTGTAAACATACCTATTAAAGAAATGTTTAAGAGGTAGAGTACCTTTCTTTCTTAATTGAAAGAGGTAGCAGTAGAAATATCCCTAAACCCTGAGTTCAAAGTTCATAATTTTTATGATCCCTCGCATGTATATGAAAAGTTTTTTTAACTCTTCGAGTAATGTTGTGGTAGAATGTGATGATGGATATGAAATAGTGTAAACTCGCTATGCATTTAGTAGAATCGAGATGATTAAATAAAGGTTATTATGAAAACCTAGTTTTGAAGAATGTTTAGAAGATGTAAACTCCTAGTGAGTAGTTCTGGTGAAATGTGATGATAGAAAGAGAAATCCTCAAAGGAGGAAATTGTAAAGGTTAAGTTGAAAACCTAGTTATGAATAAGAGAATAAGCATAGATTAGTATGCTTTAATTTCGAGGACGAAATTCTTAGAAGAAGGGGTGAATGTGACAACCCGAAAAGTTTCTAAAATCTTGAATGATTAGAATAAAGGTTAAAGAATAAAACCTAGATGAGAATTTGAGAATTTATTTAAAATTTTCAAGAAAAACCTATATGGTTTGATATTCGAATGAGAATAGAGAAAATATGGGTTACAAAATTCCAAAACCCTAAAAATGAATTAATATGTACTTGAAGGAATATCAAGAATAAGGTATTACGATACCTGTAAATTCGATGTGAACTGAATAGTCTAAGAAATGTTATATAAGTACATATGGAAATTTTATTATTGGAAATAAGATTTCACATGAAGAGATGCTATGAGGTTAAACGAAGATGAGTATATGTATAGAAATATATATATATATATATACTTAGTAATGTGCTATATATATTTAAGCAAGAAGAATGATGAATTAAGTTAATGATATAATGATCAAGATTAAAACTATGTTAGTAATTAACATAGCTTGAGTGTTAGGCCTTGATTGGCAAATAAGAATTTGAATAAGTATAAAGTCGTTAGTTAATACGATTAGTAATGAGAATGGAGTAATTTAAAACTCAAAATTTGAGTTAGAGATAGAATTTTGAAGCATGGATCGCTTCGATCAAGGCCCAAAACGCCGAGTTTAGTCGTAATGGACAAGAAGCACAAAATGTGTAAAGATTGACTTTTGGTCAAAGTCAACAGTTAACTTTTATGGAGAAAAGTCAAAATTAATGTGAGAAGTGAAATATGTTATGATTATGTGAATTATGGATATGAGTAAATAAATATACATTATATAATGTGAATACATTTATTTTGTATATAAGGGTGGAGTAAGAATTAAGTTATGTAACCTAATATATATATTAGGTGTGGTGATTAAATAACCTGAGAGGTTATAATATGGGAGAATATTAGTATATAAATGTATATACTGACATTAAGAGATTTATTTTATATATCTCCAATAATTAATTTTATAACCAAGTATAATTTGGTTTATGAAATTAAAAGGGCATGAGTAAGGAATTTATTTTCTAGAGTGAGAGATGTAAACCCTAATTTAAAGATAAGGGTAGAATGGAATAGAATTAAAAATAATGGACTATAATAAGGTTATAGCCCAATTAATTTGAATAGAGTCCAAGAGGAGTAGATTTAATGGACTAATGATGTTATATCATCTAAATAAGCCCAATTAATTAATTAAGCATGGGACTTGTAGATAAAGTGATTAAGGGCAATTAATTATTTAATCTAGCCCAATATATTATGTATGGGACAAGTATTATAATGACCCAATTAAATTTTGGGTGGAAGCCCAAGTTAGTTTTTGTTAGTAGGTAACACAAGTAAAATGGCTAGCTCAATGGGATTAATTAATGGCCCAAACTAAGCCTACTTGTGGGAGAATAGTAATAATATTAAAATTATATTAAGTTAAGAGATATATTTTTATTATCTCAAGATTTTAATTTTATAACTTAATTAAAATATGCTTAATTGGGTTATAGAATTTATTGTAGTAGAGTGATGATTTAAATTCTAATTATTTGAATGATACTCTAATTAAATATTTAGATTGGATATCCTAATTAAATATTTAGGGTTGGGTAAGATAGAAAAGAATTTGACTATGTTAATTTACATGGCCCAAAGAATTAAATTTTAAGTCAAATATATTATTTATTGATAGCCCAAAAGATGGAAATGGTGGCCCAAATTTAAGCCCAATTAAGGAGGGACATATTGGACATTTGGTATGCTAAATAAGAAAAAAAAAAAGAAATCAATTATTGATATGGAAATGTCCATTTTACCCTTTTGTCCCATTTTGGTGAATAATTGCTAAAGAATCCTATGTTCAATAATTGGAAACTTGATGGGGCAATAATCCAAGCAATATTAGCCCCTCATATCAACCAAACCATTTGCATCAATTATTTTCAAGAATTAAAGAGAGAGAAAGTTCATCCATGGAAGAAGGAAGAAGAAGAAGAAGAAGAAGGAAGGCTTAAGAAAAAGGTATGAAAATTTCCTAAATTCAAAACTCTTGTTAGTTTAAAAGTGTTTTGATATGGTGTTTTAGATCAAGTGTTGAACTTATGATTTTGATCCATATGAGGGAAGATCTACATGATATATGATATTTTATGGTTAGATCTTGCCATTTTTAGGGTTGATAGGCTTGAACAAAGAAGAATAACCAAAACAGTTTTTTTTTTTTGTTTTAAATGAGTTAGTGGACTGCTGCCCTAAACAGAAAAAATTTCGGATTTGTTAGAGTGCTCTAAAAATTCTGGACTTGTGATATGTTATAGTACACTCAATAAGCTTTCCATAGACTCCGAAACGGACTAAATCCGACATCGGAGGAGGGAGTTATGGGATTTCTCCCAAACTACACAAAGTTAAGAAAACTGTGAAAAGGACAGTTTTGGAACAGTCACTTCCGGGCTAAATTCCGGGAGCTAAACATATCCAAATATGGATTGTGATATATGAAAACTATAGTTCGGAAAGATACGAATCCAACAAAATTGACGGATCATTAATCGGAGTTACAGATTTCGTTTTATTTAAGTTTTGGTGAAGGACTCCAAAACTGCCAAAGTGCAAAAAAGTTTCTGGCCAAAATTTTCCGAGGGCTGTTTTGGACATTTAGTTAATGAGAAAAAATTACAGGCTTTTGGGAAATGAAAATATATGGTAATATGTAGCTCGTGTCCAAAAATGAGCTAATTCCGCTTAAAACGACCAAGTTATGACCATTTCAATTTTTGTGATTTTCCGACGGAAAATCGCTATAACCGGAGTTCTACAACTCCGATTTCCACGAAATTTAAAATGGAGCATCACGCTAACATATATAAGGTTATGTCAAAAGATGGGCATCTCTGGAGTTAAGAACAAGGTAGCTAATTTTCTTAAGTCACGCACTAATTATGATTTTTGAAAAATAGTAAAAGAAATTGAAAAATTACGGAAAAATATTTTTATGTATGAAATACATGTATATATGTTTGACCAAAGGATAAAAAAATAATAAGTTGATTTGGTATTTTTCGTGAAAAAGAATAGTGATTTCGGGATACTGAAATAAAATCCGCCTTCATCAAATGGTATTTCGGTTTACTAAGATGTTATCTAATTTACTAGGATAACATATAAAATGAATAACTTATAAGTATAAGTTATGATGTGATTAAAAGAATATCAAAGTATAATAATAATATTAAGACTTAAAACTAATGTCTAATACTTAACTATATGTTATGACTAACCGAAAGATCTATTATAGGTTTTATATGTCAGATAGACCGATAGAGTATGTGGAAATATGTTTAAGTTATTTTATAACAATGATGATATTATTCTAATATTGAGATCTATATTATTAATATTAGGTCTTCGTGAGAAGCGTATTATATCAGGTTACTAAGAATCAACTGCCTCGCATAAGTTTTTCAAGTTCTTTTTACTTAAACTCTTTTAAGAGTGGTTTCGCATAGATATGCTTATGAATTGTACTTTGTACATCTTGTATGTATAAGTCGGCATGAAAGGTTGATCACCTTCATTACCAGCTTGGTCCAGATATATTGTTATTCTGTTAAATACTTGTTCACCAAAACTTTGTTCATGCTAATTCACAAATACATTGTGAAGGATAGTCAGCTTATTATTCAAACTCTTTCCATCATGATATATCTTTGCATTGTTTTTAAACTTGCTGGGCAACTTTCATGCTCACCCTTGCTATATCATGATAAAACATTGCAGATAAGGCGAATACGGCCAGTTACAGGAAAAGGAAAATGCCAAGTTCAGCTTGGGATAGAATGTACAGCTAATTTGTAAAAGTATGGTTGAAGAATAGTATTGTTATGTGTTAGATAGTTTATGAATTGTGTATAAGTTAAGGTTACTCGATTTTGGGAATAATGTGTAAAGTTTAATGTATAAATAATTTATGTTTATATCTAAAGTAAAAAGTTATAGAAATTAGCGAACCGAATCCGCGGCGATTTGGGGCCCGGATTCGGGGACGCTACATTTATCCTTTTCTCTCACTGGATTTGTTCTCTAAAATATTTTTCATCATCCTCAATCTTTAATGGTGATACTTGATGAATATCTTTGGCCCGTAGTGCAAAGATGAATATTTGATGCAAGATGTATATTGATTGATGTTACAGGGACAAAATATTGATGATGGACTTTTAAATTCATAGTTGATAGTAGATTTCATTCTCTACTTAGCTCTTCTAATGAATTATTGTTTTCGCTACAGTTGTTGATCTAAAATTTATTGTCTATTATATTCTATTAGATTTTTCCCTGTTGAAGACTAAGGATAATTTTTTGTATATTATCTTAGTCATAATATTCCTTACTGGGCTAGTTGAGCTCACCCTTTTCCCTTTTGTTCCATTTTTCTTCTTAAGAAGTGAGAATATAGCAGGAACCAGTCGGGGTATAGAGTGATGGTCCCAGACAGTTGTTTTAGCAGTTCTCACTATTTATGTAAAATAGTGCATCAATAATTGTAATGAGGACTTTATTTGGGTGTGGATATTGTCTAGAAGACAATATTTGTATTTAAACTAACAGTATGTGTTGTCGTATTTTGCACGACAATTGTAATAAGAAAGTTATAGTTGTTTTCTGTACCTATTTTGGGGGCGTCACAATTGGTATCAAAGCTTAGGGATATGGTCTTTGGCGAAGATCGGGGAATAGAACTAAGAGGGGAGAGACGAGTAAATCCTTCGCTAGTGTGTTCTACCTAAGCTTATTTGTTGGTCTGTCATAATATAGGGATATTATGTGATATGTTAATTTGTTTAAATTAACCCTTGGTTTATGGCAATTTTTATGAATTACAGCTGAGAACGTTAACAATGGAGTGTATGAAACCGTGGAACAACCTTTAATCACCAACCAGGAGAACGTGCAACAAGAAGGCACTATTCCTCCTGTAAACAACACTACCGAGCAAACAATAAATGATGGAACGTTTAGAAGTTTTTTGCAGTTCATGCATAATCAGACGAGGGAGACTCGTGTACAAAATAAGGGTGGAAATGATAGCAACGTGTGGTTTGTCACAGCCAAGCAGTTCAAGGAGTTGGGACCACCAGATTTCTGGGGAAAGCCGAATCCGATTAAGGCATAAACGTGGGTCAAGTAAATTAACAAGATATTCGATGTCTTGGGATGCACAGTGGAACATAAGATTCCATTCGCCACCTTTATGTTCCGTGGTGAGGCAGATTACTGATGGGAATCTGTGAAGCGTACCCAGCCAGCCGCACTTAACATGTCTTGGGAAAGATTTTAGAAACTGTTCAATGACAAGTACTTTCCTGAAAGTATTCGTCATATGAAGGAAGTAGATTTTATTAGATCGGAATGGTAACAACATGATTTAATGTCATAAATGAGGCGAAGTTCGCGAAGTTATCCAGGTTTGCACCTCATTTGGTAGATAATGAGGAACGTATGGCGTGGATGTTTCTAAGAGGTCTAAAACTCGAGATTCGTGAATACCTTATCTCTCATAAAATTTCTCTGTATTCAGATGTTGTCAACAGGGCTCAATTATTAGAGCGAGATAATGAGTATGTTCATCCGAGGGACCACAACTAGGGTCATACCGGTGACAGCAGTCATCGGAGCGATGATAACCAGTGAGGAGGGAAAAATACGGACAAAAGAGGTAACCACTCAGGTGATAATCGTGGCCATGATAATAAGAGAGGTGAGTCAAGTGGAAATTTTAAAAAGAGGAGATTCAATAATTACGGGAAGACATCAGCAGCAGCACCAACACCAACAACAAATTCTATGGGAGGAGAACGACCGCCAGTTAGAAGCTACAGATGCGGAGAGGAGGGACACATAAGTCCAAACTGTTCACAGCCTTCCAAGGTGTGTTTCAGTTATGGAAAAAATGGTCATATAGCCCGGTTTTGTCTGATAGCGAAGTCATGTCCAACTGGGACGGTGGCACCAAAGACGACTACAGACAAAACAAAGTCGGTGGTTCAATGGAGAGCATTTGTAGTGACTGGCCAAAATGCGAGAAACCCGAATGAGGTGATCACGGGTAAGCTAATCTTGAACTCTTGCGAAGTTTATACCTTACTAGATACCGATTCTACCCATTCTTTTATCTCTCCTACTTGTGCTCAACGTTTAAACTTGACTCTGGAGAAATTAGACTTTGAGTTATCTGTGGAGACTCCGTTAGGAGAAACTTTTATTACATCCACTATGTATAAATCTTGCTTGATCCAAGTTGGCACAATCACATTACCTGTTGATCTTATCTCTTTAAAGATACTTGCATTTGATGTGATTTTAGGGATTGATTGGTTAATTACTCATTATGCCAAAATTGATTATTTCGTAATGTTGTTAGTTTTTATATTCTTAACCAACATGTTAAGCAAATTCAAGCAACCAAACAACTAAAGTCAATCACTGTCATATCAAGCCATAAAGCCATTCGTTTATTAAAAAATGGATGTCAAGCTTTCTTAGCCCATGTTATGGACTTGAACAAAAACACGTCAGATTTGAATAATATTTCTGTTGTTAGTGAATTTCCTGACGTATTTCCTGAAGAACTTCCTGGTCTACCCCCAGAAAATGAAGTTGAATTCTTTATTGATCTTGAATCGGGTATAAAGCCCATTTCTAAAACCCCATATCGAATGGCTCCTATTGAACTTCAAGAGTTAAAAGTCCAACTACAGGAATTGTTAGACATCGATTTCATTCGTCATAGTACATCTCTTTGGGGTGCTCCTATTTTATTTGTAAAGAAGAAAGACGGGAGTATGCGACTTTGTTTTGACTACCAAGAATTAAACCAAGTCACCATCAAGAATAGGTATCCACTACCTCGCATTGATGACCTGTTCGACCAATTGCAAGGAGCATAATTCTTTTCAAAGATAGATCTTTGTTCTGGATATCATCAGCTGAAGATTAAAACTGAGGATATTCCGAAGACTACCTTCAGAACTTGGTACGGGCATTATGAATTCTTAGTCATGTCTTTTGGATTGACTAATGCTACTGCGGCTTTCATGGATATGATGAACCGTGCATTCAAGGAATATTTTGTTCAGTTCGTTGTTGTCTTTATTGATGACATCCTCATCTATTCCAAAAGCCGTGAAGATCGTGAGCACCATTTATAGCTGGTATTTCAAAGACTTCGTGACAACAAGCTATATGCCTTGCTGAAGAAATGCGAGTTCTGGCTTAAGGAAGTAGCATCCCTTGGGCACGTGGTGTCAACACATGGAGTATTTGTTGACCCGACGAAGATTGAAGCAATACAAAGTTGGGAGCAAATGAAGTCGCTAACCGAAGTGCGTAGATTTTTGGGCTTAGCTGGTTATTATCGGAGATTCATGGAAGGATTTTCTCGAATCACTACTCTGTTAACTCAACTGACTCGAAAAGATACAAAAGAATATGAGAGGAATTATCCTACTCATGATCTGGAGTTGGCAGTAGTCATTTTTGTGTTGAAATCTGGAGACACTACCTGTATGGGGAGAAAGTAGAGATTTATACGGATCATAAAAATCTCAAATATTTCTTCACCAAAAATGAACTCAACATGCGGAAACGACGTTGGCTTAAGTTGTTGAAAGATTACGACCATAGCATTCAATATCATCTTGGAAAAACAAACGTTGTAGCTGACGCATTGAGTAGAAGATCATATGCGAGTACGAGTGCAATGTTTTTAACACAAAGGCCTATTTTGTATGACTTGCGAAGGATGGAGATAGAGGTAAAGGCTCCAAGTACCCACGTGATGATGGCAAATATACGAGTAAAATCGACTTTAATCAATAAAGTTAAAGTTACTCAAACTACAGACATAGAGCTGATGCGTATGAAGAAGAAAGTGCAAGAAGGTCCTATTCCGGAAGCAAGAATCGATGAAGAAGGAATACTTAGAGTCAAGTCCAGACTTTGTGTTCATAACGACTCTGACTTAAAGCATAGAGTCAAGATGGAGGCACACAACACACCATTTGTAATCCATCTTGGGAGTACTAAAATGTATCATGATCTTCGACATATATTCTGGTGGAGTAATATGAAGAGAAAGATCACGGAGTTTATCTCGAGGTGTTTAACTTGTCAATGTGTGAAGACGGAGCATCAAGGGACAAAGTGTCCATTGCAACCACTTGAGATTCTAAAATGGAAGTGGGAGCACATTACCATAGATTTCGTTACAGGTCTTCCCAAGGTTTCTCAAAGCATAGATGTGATTTGGGTTATTATTGATAGATTAACCAAGTCTGCTCATTTCTTGCCTATACGTGAGACTAATTCCCTTGAACGTCTTGCTCGTATATACGTGAATGAGATTGTGAGATTGCATGGCATGCCAGTATCCATAGTTTCAGATCATGACCCAAGATTCACTTCACAATTTTGGGTTAGCTTGCAGAAAGCTATGGGCACGGATTTACGATTCAGCTCGGCATACCATCCTCAAACGGATGGGAAATCGTAAAGGACTATTCAAAGCCTTGAAGATCTATTAAGACTTTGTGTCCTAGATTTCAAAGGAAGTTGGGATAAGTACTTGCCATTGGTGGAATTCTCCTACAACAACAGTTATCAGGAATGTATAGGTGTAGCTCCATTCAAAGCATTATATGGACGAAAGTGTCGATCTCCAGTATGTTGGGATGAGGTGGGTGAAGCAACATTGTTGGGACCAGAGTTGGTATGTATGACTACAGAAAAGATCCAAACAATTCGACAACGTATAAAAATGACACAGGATCGACAAAAGAGTTATGTTGATCTTCATCGAAAGGACGTGGAATTTAATATTGGAGATCATGTACTGTTACGTATTGCTCCATAGAAGGGAGTTACAAGATTCGGGAAGAGAGGAAAGCTCAATCCACGATTTGTTGGTCCATTTGAGATTCTTGACCGAATAGAAAATGTGGCCTATAGACTCACATTACCTCCAAGCATGTCTCGTGTTCATAACTTTTTTCATATATCTATGCTTCATAAATATGTGAAAGACCCAAACCACATTATTGCGTTAGAACTAGACGAGATAGCCGAAGATTTAACGTACGAGGAGGTACATGTCAAGATATTAGATAGGAAAGAGCATGTCCTACGAACAAAGGTTATACCACAAGTCAAGGTTTTGTGGAGGAACCATGCTATTAAGTAAATGACCTGGGAGTTGGAATTGGAAAATGAAAGCGAGGTACCCTCACCTTTTCGAAACACCAGGTACGTACGTCAATTTCGAGGGCGAAATTTCATAAGGAGGGGAGGTTGTAAGACCCCAACTTATTATAAATAAAATTGAATTTTCTCTATTCATTATCTTGAAATAATAATGAGTTAATTTGATATAATGTTTTGGTTATGGGTGAAATGTGCAAATTTTGCAAAATAAGCAAGTGGTTATAAAATATTCATTTTATCGGGGAATATTCGTTTGGTCGTGGAATATTCTTGTTGTCGGGGAATATTCATATGATGGCGCAACCATTTGTGGGCCCCATAACGGAAAATGGTCGGATGAAGAAAACGACAAGTTTGTGTTTTTATAAATAACGGTGTAATTATTATCATTAACATTGTTGGGTTACCTGGTGGTTAAAATACAGAAATACGTGTGGTTGCACAGTAGCACACGGTATTGCACAGTATTTTTGAATTATTGATTCTTACGTAAGAAGGCACTACTCAATAATTGTTACAGTAATTACTGTTCAATATTTTGTTGATTCAATAATTGTTGCGTTGATATTTTATATTATTGTTGTTTCAATAATTATCACCGAACATTATTTCCCATTATCAGATCAATAATTCATATTATTTGAATAATATTATTATCGACAATGTCTAAGGAAGTTCTGTCTAAGGAGAGGTTTGGTCACCTAATTGCGCGCCAGTAAGGAAAAATCCTTATCTGAAAGCCCCCTCTTTCCTGAGAACGACCTGGTTGTCATAATTGTGAATTTGTAATATTATTTGTAAATAATTAATTATTAATTTATATGATAAGGAAATATTTTATTTTATGTGGATGGATAGGGAAATATTTATTTTGTGTGGATATAAATGAAGAAATTAATGCTGAGGTATTTTATCAGTATTTTGTCAGAATGGAGGTATTAAAAATCATCCGTATGTGGATTTCAGGCATTTTTTGTTTGGAATTTGGAAAAACTTAAAGCTACAAAGTTATAGAGAATTTAATTTCCTATGGAATGGACATAAAGTTCATATTTTTTTGATAAAATGGCTATTTATTATGAATTATTGAAGTTTCAAAAATTAAATATTTTTATAAATATTATGGGTGGGACCCATTTTTGTCCTTTGTTGGTGGAAATATGCTGATTCAAAAGTGGTGGGCTGAGAATTCATTTTTGGAGTGTTGTACGTTTTTAAATAAAAGCCTCCGTATGAAAAAATTTGTCAACTATGGCGTTCTAACATTTTCTTATAAATAGGTGCTTAGGTTAGAATTAAAAATCACACCAGAAACATAATTTTTCTCTCTCTATATTATCGAGCGTATTTTTGTGAGTATTTAGATATTTTGAGAGTTGGTATTTAGTGCAAGTTTCCTTCGGTTTTACATCCGATATTCCGGTCATAAATACTGTATTTTGAGGTAAGGGATGTTATTTTCTTCGTAAATGATATTATTTTCTTCAATATCATTATGCTGAAATATTGATATAAATTTTATTATGGGATTTCTACCTTTATGTGTTGGGGTTACTATTCACGTATACGACATTATTCAAAAATACGGCACTATTCACCAAAAACTGAAATTTTTTCTTCTTTTTCCTAGATGTCCGTTATGGTTATTATCTTTGATTGTATCCATGTTTTGATCTTATTTCTTGAATTTTTCTCCACTATGGTTTATTATGGAGTGTTTTTGAACTTGGATTATCTAATTTTTCTCTCACTAGATTCGTTCTCTAAAATGTTTTTCGTCATCCTCAGTCTTTAATGGTGATACTTGATGAATATCTTTCTCCTGTAGTGCAAAGATGAATGATTACCTAATGAATATCTTTGGCTCGTAGTGTAAAGATGAATAGGTGTTGAGATGAACATGACCAACTGGTGGTATAAATGAATATCTTTGGCCCGTAGTGCAAATATGAATATTTGATGCAAGATGTATATTGATTGATGTTACAGGGATAAAATATTAATGATGGACTTTTAAATTCATAGAAGATAGTAGATTTCATTCTCTACTTAGCTCTTCTAATGAATTATTATTTCCGCTGCAATTGTTGATCTAAAACTTGTTGTCTATAATATTCTATCAGATTTTTCCCTGTTAAAGACTAAGGATAATTTGTTGTATGTTATCTTAGTCATAATATTCTTACTGGGCTAGTTGAGCTCACCCTTTTCCTTTTTGTTCCATTTTTCTTCCCAGGAAGCGAGAATATTGCAAGAACCAGTCGGGGTATAGAGTGATGGTCCTAGACAGTTGTTTTAGCAATCCTCACTATTTTTGAAAAATAGTGCATCAATAATTGTAATGAGGACTTTATTTGGGTGTGGATATTGTCTAGAAGAAAATATTTATATTTAAACTCACAGTATGTGTTATCGTATTTTGCATGACAATTGTAATAATAAAATTGTAGTTGTTTTATGTACTATGTATTTGGCGACTCAGAATGGGTGATGTATACCTATTTTGGGGGCATCGCAGGAACCTTCCCATTTGACTTGATTATAGGCTTCATCACCTGATGAGGAAGATATAGTGGATTCTCCTTCGCCACTGCAGCAGTTGTATGTGAGGTAGATCCTTCAGCCTGCCCATAATTCCATGGGACTTTTTTCCAGCTGACAATAGGATACTGTGGCCTAGATGGCAAAAGAATTGGCTCTGGTGCAGCCACTTTCAAAGGATTGTCAGTACCTTTGAGTTAAATTTCTTGTATTGTGAGTGGTCTGGCAGCCAAATCATCCTCAGCGGATATAACTGCTACGTTGTCCTTCCATTTTGTAGGACATATGTTCCCACTCTCGAGTAACAAAGTGTCATCATCTACCATTTGCAGGACACCGCTGTTGGTTAAATTCTGAATGAGATGGCGGAGTGCCCAACCTTCTTCTGTGTTGTGACCGCGAGAGTGGGAGTGGTACTTACATACTCCATTGGAATTGAACCGTCTGGAATGGGGATTGATTGGAGGTAGAAGGGATTTAATTCTTCCTTCATTGATCAACATCTGAAATATCTCCTCCATAGGTTGACCAAGGTATGTAAATTCCCTTTTATTAGCAAAATCCCGACGGGCTTTGGCACTTGCTCTTTTTGCAACTTTATCCTTCAGTGTTTCACTTTTTAAAGGCGATGATGGAGCATTCATGACAAAAGGAAGGAGACTAACATGCTCCTAACTGACTAATTGGCGTGTCACTACAAGAAAAACGGCTATTTCCGACGAACGTATCCTCGACGGATTAAATTTGATCGAAATAGGATTACTTCCGAGGGAATATTTCGTCGGTTATAAGTCCCTCAGAAATAACCTAATTAGGACAGAATTCAATCGAACTTATACCTCTCCAGTTGGCACCAAGTTTCGCGCTACTGCGAAAAGTAATTTTGACGAACAAACATTAATTTCGAGGGACGTTTCGTCGAATTTAAGTTATTTCCGAGGGACTTATGTCCGAAGGACATTCCTTCGAAGATAACAGATAAACACTTTTTAGCTACTACCTTTTCATTTTAGATGCTCAGTCGTTTATCTCTCATTCTCTCTCACTCAGTCACTCTCCTTCACTCTCTCATCCTCCCCGCCCCCACCCATCTGGTCACCAGTCTCCAATTCTTGCCCTTCCCCATCGCCATTTACCCCGATCACGCCTCCCCAACAAAGATTTCCCCACCCACCCCACCCCTCTCTTTTCCCACCCGGTTTCCCCTACCCCTCCATAGTCACCCCCACCCCCTCCCTTTCCCCTGGTTTCTCCGGCCCCCACCCCACTCCACAGTACCCCCACGAGGCGTAGAGGCTGCTCTATTCACTGCCGGCTTATTTTCATCCTCGTTCAAGGTAAGTGCTTCCCAATTCTTTTTAGGGTTCATATTTGGTATTTGATATAATTGTTGAAATTTGGATATACTAAGTAGTTGTCAATATAATTGCTGAAAATTGGATAAATTTGTGAGTTATTGATATATACATTTGATATGATTGATTGTTGAAATTGGAATTTGTGAGTTATTGATATGATTTGATATACTTAAATTAGGAAACTGATTTTGGAGTTGTTGTTTTGTTGCTGAAATTGGGTTTTCTTGCTGAAATTGGGAAGGGTTTTGTTTAAATTGATATTAAGTACTTTTGAGTTTATTTTGTTTACAGCTTCTGTAAGTTTATATCATTTGAGTATTTTGCTTGATATTTCTGACTGAATTTCCCACTGAAATTCTTTCAGAATTTTGGAGATGCAAAATTTGTGGGCCCTATATATATATATATATATAACTTAATTTTGTAATACTAAAATTCAGTAATTAAGTAGAATAAACTTAATTAGTTTTCGACTAATAAAATAAAACAAAACAAAAATTTACTAAAATAATATATAATAAAAAAAGAAATTAAATTAAATTAAGCAACTTAATTAAGTAAATATAATAAATGAAATAAATATAATTTAATAAATGGATTAAATTAAATTTAATAAAATAAAATGATAAATTAAATTAAATAAAACAAATTTTATTTAATTTAATAAATAAATTAAATATAATAAAAATATTTAAAAATATATAATATAATACTTAATAAAATAAAATTCAATAAAAAATAAAAAAAATTAATAAAATTTAATTTAATTAAAATAATTTAAATTAAATTAAATATAAAATATTTTAAATTTAATTTAATTTAATTTAATTTTAAAAAAATTAAAAATTATATAATATAATACAAAATAAAAAAAAATAAATAATAAATTAAATCAAATGGAAGAGATTAATACCATAAATTAAATTAAATTAGAACTTATATAATATAATACAAAATATAAAATAAAAGAAAAGAAAATATAATAATAAACTAAGTAGCATTTGCTTAGTTGGCTTGGCTACTGATTGCTTCATCTTGAGTTTACGGAAGAAGTTAGGAATGTTAGGCTTGGCATGGCTACTGATGGCTTTTGCCCTTTTAATAATTTCAGCCTTAGCCGCACTCGGTTTGGCGGTCGTTATGGTCGGTTATAATCTTCCACCGATAATGCATGAAGGATCCGTGTATTTGTTTTTGACTTTACTCATTCCGGGGATAAAAGTCCTACAAAAGACCTTAATGTGTACCTTCAATCGTTAGTGGATGAACTAAAGATGTTGTGGGAGACAGGGGTTCGTGACGTATGATAAATTGATATGCGAGAATTTTGTGATGAAGGCAAATTATGGACTATCACCGACTTTTCCTATCTTGGGATGGTTAGTGGTTGGTCAACTCACGGGAAGTCATGCTGTATCCAATGTGTATGGGGGATGTGCAAGGCAAACCAACCAGGTTGACATGGGCAAAAATGTAGTTTCTTTGGGCCTTTCGTAGATTCTTGCCTCTTGATCACAATTACAGAAAGATAGAGAAGAAGGGGGTTGTTGGTCTACTGGTCAAAGGGTGAGGTCTTCAATCGGTTGAATCAACTTGATTTTCCTTTGGGGAAGGAACACTTTAAATTGAGAGCGTACCGGTATGGGAAGACTCATAATTGGACACACTTGCCTATATGGTTTGAGTTGCCGTATTGGGGCACACTTTCAGTTCGTCGTTGTATAGATGCCATGCATACCGAAAATAATGTTTTTGAGAACTTGTTTTCCACCGTGTTAGATGCGAGTGGTAAAACTAAAGATAATGACAATGCTCGAAAAGATTTGGAGGCATTGAACATTAGGCCAGAATTGTGGCTTCACCCTAACACTACAAAACCTAAAGCTCCATTTTGTCTTACTAAGCAAAAAGTTGAATACGTGTGTAAGTGGGTTAGTGGGTTGAAGCTCCCAGATGGATATGCGTCGATCATAACACGTTGTTGTAAGGTTGAGCAAATTGAATATTTTTATATTCAAGAGTCACGATTGTCATGTATTCATGTAGAAGATTCCAATTTCATTTCATGAGATGTTACCTAGAAAAGTTCTGGATGCATTGACCGAAATGTCAAATTTCTTTCGAAATATTTGCTCAACTATAATTAAGTACAGTGATGTCGAGCAGATGGAGAAGAATATTGTGCTTACCATTTGCAAGCTCAAAATGATCTTCCCTCCAAGATTTTTTTACTTGATGGAACATCTGCCTATTCATCTGCCATATGAACTCAAACTTGGAGACCAGTGTAATATCGGTGGATGTATCCTTTTGAGAGGTAATATATAAACTGCTAATTGCTCTATCTTGCTCATATTAATAATACTTCAATTTGTATGCATATTATTTATCGTAGGTATATGCACTGATTAAAACAAAAGGTCAAGAACAAAGCTCGTGTAGAGGGTTCTATTGTTGAACGATATACGGAGGAAGAGCTTGTCAACTTCTGCTCATTGTATTTTGATGATGTTATCTCAACGAAGCACAACTGTTTAGGAGGGAATGAGGTTGTTGGTCCAATTACTCATGCTGATGATGAGTTAGCTGTATTCATATATCCGGCTAAAACATTTAGCCATGAGACGCTGACTTACTTAAGCGACAAAGAGTTGAAGATTGTATCTACATACGTGCTTTTAAATATGCCCGAAGTATCATCATACATCACGTAAGTCTAAGCCTATTTATGGTATTTAGTACAATTTACAAGTGTAGTCATCTCTAATATCGCAGTTCATTCGAAGAGGAAGCTTATGCTTCTAACCCAACTTTTACTGCAGCAGAATTGGAAACATTCACTAATGCTAATTTCCAACAGTGGTTTAAGAAAAGGGTTGAAGCGGATAATATTTTTGAGCGTTTTATAGATTTCATCCAAGGACCTTGCAAAGTTGTTAGTTCTTTTCCTGGTTGCATCGTGAATGGGTACAGATTTAGAGTCGATGACTTGCATGAACTCACATCAGTCAATTCTGCGGTTGTGGTGTTAGGAAGCTGCTACCAAGATTCTGAGTCCAATTACTATGGTCGTTTATAGGATGTGGTTGTGCTCAATTATCACGGCGGCAAAAAGGTAGTTACATTTAAGTGTAGCTGGCTTGATACTGAAAAGGGGGTTAAAGTTAATCGTAATAGAATCACAACCGTGGATAACAAGTCGGTGTTAAATTCTGATGACGTGTACATGTTAGCAAGTCAAGCGACTCAAGTGTATTACGCTCCTAATGTCGTAAATACTCGTATCCCCTGGTACATAGTAGTCACTACTAAAACACGCTCATTTAATGCTGATAACATGTTTGGTAAGAAAGAGGCATTGCAAGAAGATGTGAGCAACCCTTTGGCCGTAGTGTTCCATGCTGAAGATGTGGTGAGTACTGATGCCATTGACGTACCTAACGATGAGGATGTCGAGGCCAACGTACACATGAATGTTTATGTAGTCGTTGAGGATGATAACGATGACAAAACTGATCTCGAAACTGAGGATGAGGAAGATACCGAATCCGAGAATGATATACACGTTGATTTTGATGGGTTTGATGACGCGCGTAATTGAAAATGAGCATTCATATTAGTACTTACCTCATATTATTAAACCTTACATATTTGTAATATACCAATTTTGTTATTGCAGTAGGATATTCATGGCTAGACATAGTGGTGGAGGTCATCGAGGTGGTGGGCGATCCGGTACTAGAGACGGTAGCCACGATGGAGGCTCTTTTTCAGGCGCGAGTAAGTTATCTTAACTAGTATTTAAATATATCTCAAGCTGCATTACTTACAATGATTATTGAAGTACTATGTTAAATAAAATTATTACAGATGCACCTCGTCGACGAGACTGAGGGACGAACCTCGGTATCTTTGGTCGTCCGCCGGCAGTGCCACTTACAGTACCAGTGGATGTCGTTTCCCAGTAGTAGGTGTTAATATATTCGTAATATTTCTATCAGTTATTGCAAAACACAATTCACATAACACATATTATTTTACTTTTTATGTAGTATACTAGACCCGATGGCTAAGCACACCCTACACGTGATTTTTTTGACGCATCTCTCGAGAGGGAACATGCGGTTCACCAAGATGTATGCATGCGATACCACTTTTATCTGAGGCTGGCCTCTTGGGGAGTTCCACATAAGTTAAGCATATTATCACTACATAGTTGTATTGGGATGACAAAATCAATTGTTCCTAATTTTAAATAATCTTTTGTTATAGGTTTATTATCGATTTGACCCGAGCATCTCTCAGTCAGCTGGCGATGATGTGATTGAGCATCATGTCGCTGCGAATTACTCAGGATGGCTGTATGAGATGCGACAGAAGGCAGCCCGGGCAGTTGTGGACCAGTCTGGGACCACCATCAGAGATCATCAACCCTGCATAGTCTCTAATTTAGCCTAGGAGGCTATGTGTACGCACTGGGAGGCTGATGACTTCAAGAAAAAGTCTGAGCAGGCGAAGAAGAACCATGGTCAGCTCCGGATAGTACACACCACTTGTTCTTAGTCATTCGAGGAGGCGAAGACGGTAAGTGCGTTGTATTTAGTTATTTATGTGTCAAGTTCTCACACAAATACTTAAGATCTGTTTTATGAATGTTTTTATTAGGCATTGGGGAGGACCTTGGGACGAAATCCTACCATTCTAGAGTTTTGGGATCGAGCCCACACGCCTGGGGAGACGAGCGTGCTTTGTCTCGAGCGGCTTTAGCTATACTGGTAAAACTATCATCTTACTATTTAATAATATTCAATCATAAAAATGATATAATTAACATACGATATCTGGAATACATTACAGACCGATTTCAGAGGGGCTTCGATGATGAGCGTATTCTTCGAGTCGAGACTATTAGGAGGGGTTCTCGAGTAGTTAGATTCCGCCACCCTCTTCCCTTAAATTGTATTAGATCTGGATGAGGAGTTGAGACTATGGGTCGCGTCTCAGGATCCCCTTACTAGCAGTACCAGCATATATCGAGTGTTGGGTCTGCCGAGGATACCCGCATATACATTTCTTGGAGGTAATATTTTTTTATGTTTCATGAAATTATCCGAATTTATCACATTATATAAATTATTATTAGTAATTGAATTTGTATCTCTTTATAGGCTCCACCAACGCCAAAGATCTAATAAAGCGTGTCGAACCATCTCATACGCAAGCACCGCTTGATGATGATATCTTTAGCGGTGATAATAGTAAATGCCGTCGAGATAGGTTCCATACCGATCTGGTCTTTCGGCGTCAGCAGTTGCCTTCCAGTTATCATCTTCACCAGATTGCTCAGGATATTATAGCAGGGGCCTCTACAAATAGTACGGGATTACCACATGAGCAATTCGATGCTTGGAGCGCCGAGATGCTCCGGATGGTGATTACCCTCTTGGAGGAGGCTTTTCGTCCGCCCCCACCTACTCAGGTATTCTTATTGTTTATGTTTTTTTCAATTAAGGCTAGCTTGTTAATTCTCACATATATATATATGGACTAATGATTTATATTTTTGATTCTATCAACAGGGTGGCGATGGTGAGCAGGCTGGAGATGATGAGCAGGAGCACGATGCTGATTTCCATACACCGAGCAAAGGTCGTTCACCTCACTTGGATGATGATACTTTTACTAGTTTATAGTTCATTTGTATTCATGTTATTGTAGAACTTTTATATATATTGTATTGTCTAATTACATCTGCACAAGTATTGTAAATTATATTGTTTAACATTTATGGAACATTAGCTTATATTTGTAATTGGTTAGCTTATAATACGTTTTGGTGGATATTTGAATGTGACTGTGAATTATAATGAGTTGAAGATTACGTTTTAGTGCTATGTTGCATATTTGAATGTGAGATACATGTTTATATTACTGTGTATTGGGTTGTGACAGGTTACAGGTACATAAATGGGTTTAAACACCTGGAAAAAAAACTTTTAAAATTTGTATTTAAACAAAATAGTTAATTCCGACGAAATAAGGTTCTCGACGGAACTTCCCTCGGAGTTAACAAATAACAAATTTTTAATAAATTTCAAAATATTCAAATTTTTAGTCAGAAATACGTTAACTTCGACGGAACATATCTGTCGTAGGTACGGTATCTCTGACGCAAATTTCGTCGAAGTTAATAATTAGTCAATTTTAGTAAATGCCAGATTATTTTAGTTTTTAGTCGAAAATAGGATAAGTCCGACGGAATATGTCCGTCGGAAATAGGGTCTATTATACTCGATGGAAAGTTTCGTCCTATATATTCTGTCGAAGATAGTTTATATTCGACAAAAATTCGTCAGAGATACTTTCGTCGAAGATAATAAATATCCGACGAAATTCTTGACAGATCTTATCTTTGATGCGAATATATACGATCGAATTTCTGACGGATATTTTCTTCGAAAATAATATATTTTTGACTGAATAGGCTTAGGTCCGACGGAATATTCCGTCAGAATTAAGTTTTTTTCTTGTAGTATGTGATTTGGTGTTGATGGATCACCAGTTCTGCTAATTGGTCTACTTGCTTGCAAAGAGCCTTAATATTTCGTTCCATTATAAACTGGTCTGGGAAGGTTCAACAACGTAATTAGAACTTTGTCCACTGCTCCAATTAATCATAATGACTCTTCTTCTTTGTGTTGAGGAAGAGGATTTTCTTATACATGAGTTTGGTTGGGTTTAGTCACCACAATCTCCCCATTGTCGATTAAGTCCTGGATCTTGTGTTTCAAGGCCCAATAATCCTGAGTGTCATGTCCCGTTGCCCCGATAAGCACACTTCTGTGTAGCATTGTAACCATTACCATTCAGGTTGGCTGGTGGAAGAAGATGTGTAATTTTCTTTTGAGTAGTTAGGAGATTGAGAACATTCTCGAGCGAATCCCCTAGGGGTGTGAACGCTTAATTACGTCAGAATTCTCCACCCTTTGGTAATGTGGGGTTGGAAGACTATGCTGGAAAAGGGGAGTAGTTCCTCCTCTGGATAGGCATGTTCTGTTTGCCTTTCCAACCTTGTAGTATCAAGGAAACATCCTCCTCTTTCTTTTTATGGACCCTCCAGGGGTTGTTTCCATAAGTTCCAAACTGGATGTGCTCAGTAACAGCTTTCAGAGCGGCTAGGTCTTGAATTTTTCTTGCCTTCAATCCCATCTCAGCCATCTCTCCGTGTTTAATCATTTCAGAAAATGGCTTACCAATGCCAGCTAAGACTCTGTCATAGAAAGGAGCTTCTTGTATGTCTATGAAAGTCATAACCATTTCTGACTCTGTCATAAAAGGAATAACTTGAGTAGCAAGGCGCCTCTACCTTTGAGCATACTCTCTAAAATGACTAATTAGACTGTTTCTTGACCTTTGTAATTTGGTACCGGTCAGGAGATATACAAGACTGGAAGCTACATTGAGTGAGGAAGGCATGAGCTAACTCTTCCAAGCTATGTATTTTAGAGTTGTCTAATCTAGTATACAATGATCGGGCTTCTCCAGTTAGACTTTTTTTGAAACAGCTACATTTTGAGCTTCTCATCCTCGGCATAACATCTGAGTTCTCCAATAAATACCTTTAAGTGTGTGTAAGGATCTCCTAACCCATCATACTTTTCAAAGTCAGGAGTCTTGAACTTCTCTGGATAATGAACACCAGGGAATATATAAAGATCAGCATAGGAAACACTCCCGTGTGCTCCAATCCCTTTTATAGACCGAATGGTCTCTTCCATTTGAAGGACTTTTTTTCTTGATATCACTGCTGTCTAGATCTTCTTTGAGATGGGTGTTTTCAGAAATTTTGTTGGTCGTGTCCAACTGAAGTTCAGGAATTGTTTAATCCGGACCTTGTGTCCCTCCATATGCAGAGGATTATGTATGTACGGGTATTCACAAACCCTGAGTAGATTGGTGTAGTTCTTTAAGCAGAACAACCAAATCTGTAATTTGCTTGCTTAAACCGCCGAACTCTTCTCGAGAGACAGGAGCGGGATTAGATTGGTCAGATGAAGACACGATTGGATGTAGGCTCGTGGCCTTTTTGGACATTGAATGGGTAACAGGCCCAATTGTTTCCCTATAAAAACTTATGTAGTTTAGTCTTAGAGAATGTATAAATGTTTACATGCTATCATAATGTGTCCATTTTAGGAATATTATCCTGTAAAACGGGTGTCATTTGATAGCATGTCAAGCCTTAATATGAATGTACACATATTCTTCATATTTTGCATTACATAGAGATTAACATGGAATGAAATTACAAGTAATTATCTTTACAAGTAATTGAAAATGGAAAGCATGAAGAGACTTTCCTCCGCGTTTGGTTTATCAGAGGCTGACCTATCTTAGGATACTCTCGTGGTTTTTCGGCATAAAGGTTCCCAGATCCTCGCAAATTACTTGACGGGAAGTTAATCCGGTCTTTTAACTGGAGCGAATCTGGGTGGTGCCTTTCCTGAGCCTCGTTGGAATTAGTCTCCCTACGAGTCCAGTAATCAAACACATACAGGATAGCCTCCTGGTGGAGGAACCACACAACATACATTCACATGCAACGTGTCTCACCGTTATGCGAATGATGACATGTCTGAAGCTTAATTAATATCACGAATAGATATATTGCGATCGAAGAAGTAAAATGCATTCGTACACATTCATCAAAAATGTAAATGCAACATCCACACATAAGCATATAACAGTTTTGAAAAGCTTGTAGTAGCGGCTTAAGTCCTCTTACTAGTGTCCCCAGCAGAGTCGCCACCTGTCGACGTCGGGATTTTTATTGTCCCTCTTCTGTTCTTGTTTTTTGGTGTTCTCATGTTAGGTGAGATTTGTTTGAAAAAATAAGTTGTGAAAAGGTACGACATTTATATGTCAAAAATTTGACTATAAGAGTCGTCAGTTGAATTTTTTTATGGTTGTACCAACACAATCGAGAAAGGGTTTGTACATTAACCTAGTAATGTGACATTGCTAGACGAGTCTGTGAAACCGAGATTCATTAAGGTCCGAAGACTTACTTATGTGGAGGGAAAGTGTGAGGCACCCCCCGACATCCGTGTTACCACGGTTACCGCCACTTTTCAATTAAACTGTTATATAAATATGTGTGTGTGTGTGGGTCAATATGCAGTTATTTGGAAGTAATGATATGCCTCGTTCGCACCTATATACACAGGGTTTGAATTTGTATAAAAATTCAGTTTTAAAAAAGATATAGCAATGAGGTTTTATAAAAGAGGTTTTTCAAACCCTATGCTCAATAGTAATTGAGGCCTTTGATACTTCCATTTTATTAAAAGTTCAGCTTGATTGCTTTTATTTTCGAGACGCGAAGCATCTTCGAGAAAATAATATATAAAGTAGTGTCGAACTCCTCATGGGCATGAAAGCCATCTAAGGAAATTTAAACACCGTGAATAATTTACAAGCTGCTTACAGCTTAAAATGTCCATCACGGGAACCAAATCTAGATTCAGTAGACTAAATCTATGATCATATGCTTTCTAGGCTCATTTGATGCAGCAATTTCTATGAAAGCGATAGCGATTTATATATATAAAAGCTCTAAATATATATATATATATATATATATATATATATATATATATATATATATACAGACATGATCAACCACCACGAAGCACCTCCATTGGGGATCGGAATTGTAAATATATAAAAGTGGTAAATATATATATATATATATACCACTTTTAACCGCCACGAAGTAAACTCCAGGCTTGACAGAAATGTAATATATATATATATATAAGCGGTAAACACACAAGATATATATCAATCCCGACTCGGTTTATCATTTCAGAGATTTATCGCTATATATATAAATAAAAGCAGTAAACGCACTGGATATAAAATTCAGGCTCATCGAACAGAGTCCGACAACAGTTTATATATATATATATATAAGCGGTAAACACACAAGATATATATCAATCCCGACTTTGGTTTATCATTTCAAATGATTTGTCGCTATATATATAAATAAAGCAAGAACGATACTTAGGATATAAAATCCGTGGCTCATTGAATGCGAGTCCCATAATAGTTTATATATATATATATATATATATATATATATATATATGTGTGTGTGTGTGTGTGTGTGTGTGTGTGTGTGTGTGTGTGTGTGTATAAGCAAATAAACGCTCCGGACGTGAGTCCAGGCATACACGACTCTCAATGTGAAGAACTGTGTGTGCAAAGATGAAGAAAAAGGCTTTTTAGTGTGTAAGAAGGCTTACAGTGGACTGCCAAAGAAACTTCTATAGCTTTAAACAGATGAAAACTCAGCTCCCGCCGGTAAAAATATGAATGGATATAAGCTCACAAGTGTTTAAAATGAGAAAGCACTCAGTTTAGGGTGTGTACAGAGCAAATTGGACAGGGCTTCCTCGTCGTTTTCTCTTGAAATATGGCCACCCCAAGCCCTCTATTTATAGAGGGGTTAGCCATAGGTACACCTGCGATTACCCCAGATGTACCTGCGGTTGCCCAGGGTACCCCGCGCTCAGCGGGTCCCGCCATCTCGAAGTACGTGCACGCATGCAACGTGATATCCGCTCGAACTTATAGAACTTCAATTCGAGTCTCGATTGAGGTATATAAGACCTTTTATGGAGTGCTATTGTCGAAAGCTACACAAATGACATGGTATTGGAGGTTGTTAGAAGTCAGGAAGATGGGACCATGCCTTTGGTCTTCAAGCTTCAAATTTCATCCAGTGTGCTGTCTTGTGTAGTAATCACTCGGGATTGCAACTATTTGGCTCTTGTGGGAAATTATTGTGTAGAATGTAGGTTGAGTTGTTGTTGAGATGGAGCAATGTGGGATCGAGGTGGCAAAATGACGATTTTGTCCGTCACCGGGGTTATCTCCGGTTTGGGCTAATAAAGCAGTCGTTGCTCAGGATTATCTCTGAGATTGGGCTGCTGTAAGTACTAAACATCCTCAAGGTTGTCTCTGACGTGTGCCTGACCTCCCGGGGTTATCTCTGAGTTTGGAGTTGTGTGCCTCGATGTGAGTCCCGAGGTTGAAGCTGACTGCATAGGTTAAAACGAGCATCTCAGGGGTTATCTCCGGAACTGCAACTGCATTCCTTGGGGTTATCTCCAAGGTTGACATTGTCTTTCTCGGTGTTATTTTTGGGACTGAGACTGAGTATCTTGGGGTTATCTCCAAGATGAAATGGCCTTCTCCGGTGTGATTTGTGGTAATGGAACTGCATGCCTCGGGGTTATCTCCCCCCGAGGTTGAAACTGACACTTATAGTGTTATTTCCGGGAATGAGTTGAGCTATCCTCCAGGGTTATCGCTGAAAGATGATTCTGCCCTCTTGTAATGTTAGTAACAGTTATGCAAAAAATTTTGAGTGTCTACAAAAAGTTATAGCTGAGCACATCTAGTCTGGAAGTTATGGGAATAACCCCCGGAGGGTCCATAAGAAGAAAGAAGAGGATGTTTCCTTGATACTGTAAGGACAAAAAGACAATCAAAACATTCCTATTCAAAGGAGAAACTATTCCCTTTTCCAAGCACAGTCTTCAAACCATCCCTTGCCAAAGAGTGGGGAAGTCAGACATACAATAGTGTTCACAGCCTTAGGGGACTCACTTAAAAACATTCTCATACTTCTGACAGCTCATAAGAAAATCACTCATCTCCTTCCACCAGCCAACTCGAGTGGAAAAGGTTTTCATGCAAGCAAGAAATGTGCTTACCATGCTGGAGCTCCAGGCCATGACACTCAGGATTGTTGGGCCCTTAAGCATAAGATCTAGGATTTAATTGACAATGGTGAAATCGTGGTGACCAAGCCTGACCAACCCCATGTTCAAGACAACCCTCTCCCTCAACACAGGGGAGGAGGTTAACATGATCAACATAGGCAATGGAGAGACCTCCAAGTACCTCAAGTATGTGGGTGGATCATCCCAAATCAACAAGGATAATTCTGACAAATGGGATTATTCACAGTTCCAGTTCATGATAGAACGGGAGATAAAGGCTCTTGGCGAACAAGTCAATCAATTGGCAGAACTGGTGATTCATCAGTACTAAGTCACACGTCAATTATTCAGTCAGGAGTATGCTATCCTCCTTCCTCTTATTAAAAATACTCCACCACTTACTCCAGAAAGTGAAACGCTGGAGGAAAAGATTGCAAAAAAGAGAGAAAGCCAAACCCCGTTGGGACTTTGCCAATAAAAGGGAATTCACTTATTTAGGCCAATCGATGGAAGAGATATTACAAATGCTGATTAATGAGGGAAAATCACAGCACTGCTACCTCCAGTCAACCCACACTCAAGACGGTTTGATGCTAATGGAGTATGTCAATACCACTCCCAATCTCACGGTCACAGCACTAAAGAATGCTAGGCACTCCGCCATCTTATTCAGAACATGATTGACAGCGGTGACCTGCAAATGGCAGATAATTACACTATATCATTTGAGAGTGGGGACACATTTCCTCCAGGACGGAAGAAAGTCGTAGCAGTTATATCCTCTAAGGGAAATTTGGTTGCCACACCACTTACAATTCAACCAATTCAACTCAAAGGTGTTGAAAACCGTTTGAAAGTGGTTGCACCAAAGCCAATCATATTTCCGTTCAGGCCACAGTATCCTGTTGTCAGCCTATAGAAAATGCCATAGAACTAAGGAGGGGCTGAAGGATCTACATCCAATACAACTGTTATAGTGTCTAAAGAAAATCCACTATATCTTCCTCAACGAGTGATGAAGCCTGTCATCAGATCTAAGGGGAAAGTGCCCATGGAGAAGATTGAAGAATTCTTTCGCAAGATGAGACACAATGAAGCTAAGGTGGTTCTAAGCTTAAAATAAGCTCCACAACAGATTTCTATTCTGGACTTGGTTTTCTCTTCAGAAGATCATAGAGAGGTCTTATTGAAAGTATTAGAAGAAGCCCACTTGCCAAAGACAGTGGATGTGGAAAACTTCCATCATCTGGTTGATCACATCTTTAATTGCAATGTGATATCCTTCACCGATGATGACATACCTCCCGAAGGGATGGGTCATTGCAAATCATTGAACATAGCGGTTATATCTTCTGAATATGTGGTTTGAGGAGTGTTGATAGATGGAGGATCATCCCTAAACATCTTCCCTTATGCCACATTGGAGAAAATGAACATCAATCTTAACATGATTAAAAGTAGCCATACAATCATTAAAGCCTTTGATGGATCTCGGCGAAATGTTATTGGAGAGATTGAACTGCCCGTGGAAATCTGTCCATATACATTTTACATATCCTTCCAGGTGCTTAAGATCACTATAGGATACAACTTACTGTTAGGAAGACCTTGGATTCATATGGCTGGAGCCGTCCCATCCACTCTTCATCAGCAACTCAAGTATATCTTTAACAATAGCCTGGTCACTGTCAGTGCTGAGCCAGAATGTCCTATTCGAAATGATATACCCCTTATCAGTTTCAATGCAGAAGTTGAGCCTGTCAGCTTCCAAGCCCTTGAGGTGAGAAACACTCACTATCAACCCATTGGGGCGCCACCTCTAAAACCCAGAGTTTCTGCCGAGGTAATTTTGGCAAGTCAAGAGATGATATCCTTGGGTTTTTAACCTGGATATGGGTTAGGAAAGGATCGCCAGGGAATCAAGTGTCCAATTCAAATTCCTAGCCAGACAGGGACAGCCGGACTCGACTACTCCTCTGGGTCCACTCACAGGAACCCACACAAGCTTAAACCGATTATTCATCTAAAAGGCGTCTGCGTAAACCTAAAGTTGACAATCCTGTATGGCCTTCATTAAAGATTCCTGCCTCTGTGGTAGCTATGTTGTTTCCCAAATCGATACCAATCAAAGGAAAGGAAGTCTTGATTCTAGACCCGGAGGTGGAAAAAAGGAATCAAAGGCGCAAAGAAGAGATAAATAGACATTTATCAAACATGCGCGTCCTGGTCCATACGGAGGGTATGAATAGAGACATCCCAGATGATGACTGTCCAAACATCATGGTCATCATTCAAGAGAAGGAGGATGACAACAGCCCCTTTATCACACCTGTCCATCAGGACTTAACCCTTGGCAATTGAAGCTGCACTCCTTGCATTTGCCGACAAGGGTAAAAAAGGGCAGAAACTCATTCTGCCTTGTAGATAACAATAACTTCTTACTTTTGTTGTACAATATTAGCAGTTGGTTTTGTCATTTCATGTTAACACTTCGTATGATTGAACAGTTTCATATATTAAGTGAAAGCATTTTGTTTCCGGACTCTAAAGTTAGATGTGCCTAAACTTGCTGATGAGGTGCCTATTCTTCACAAGGACTATAACTTTGATGTAAAGTTGGATGCAAACTTAATGGAAATTGAACAAGAGGACTATGAGATACCTCAGGAGATTAAAGAATGAGTCGAAGAAAATCCCAAGCCAAATCTTGATCAAACCACCTCTTTTAACCTTGGAACCTCAGAAAACACTAAACAAATCCAGATTGGTACGAACCTTACAATAAACAAAAGGAATGCCATGGTTACTCTATTGACCCAATTCCAGGATGTGTTTACATGGTCTCATGAAGACATGGTCGATTTGTCCATTGACATCATCATTCATCACCTCCCCATCAAACAGGAATTCAAGCCAATCAGGTAGAAACTTAGGCGATTAAAGCCTGATTCGAGTTTAAAAGTTAAAGAACAAATTGTGAAACAATTTTAAGCTGGCGTCATCATGGTGTCAACATACCCTGAGTGGCTATCCAACATAGTCCCCGTGCCTAAACCTGGATGAATGGTGCGAGTTTGCGTGGTTTATAGGGATCTGAACAAAGCTTGTCTCAAAGATAGCTTTCCCATGCCATTCATCCACATACTCATTGACAATACAACTCAGTATGACATGTAATCCTTTGCTGACTGTTTTGTGGGGTACCATAAAATCATTGTTGCTGAAGAGGATCGTGAGATAACAGCATTCATCACTCCTTAGGGAACCCTTTGCTACAGACGGTTGTCATTCAGCCTCATCAATGCCGAAGCTACTTATCATCTAGCCATGATAGCTCTTTTCCATGATCTAATGCACAAAGAGACATAAATATATGTGGATGAATTCATTGTCAGGTCTTGAAGGGAAGAAGACCACCTAGATCATCTCAAAAAGCTCTTCAACAGGTTGTGTAAATGCAACTTGAAGTTGAATCCAGCCAAGTGCGCCTTTGGCGTCAAATCAGGAAAATTGCTAGGATTCCTAGTAAGCCACAAAGGGATTGAGCTAGATCCTACAAAAATCCAGGCCATTACGGAAATGCCCATACCCCAGACAGAGAGGGAAATACGGGGATTTTTGGGAAGAATCAACTTCATCAGCCGATTCATCTCCCAACTTACAGCAACCTGTGAGCCTATCTTCAAGTTATTAAGGAAGAACTCCTCCATACAATGAAATGATGAATGTCAGAAGGCCTTCTTTCTCATTAAAGAGCAGCTAATTAAATATCCTATTTTGGCCCCAGGGACGGTGTTCCCCTGTTTATGTACCTGTCAATCAATGAAAACGCCATGGGCTGCATGCTGGGGCAGAAAGACGGTAGAGGCCGAGAAAGAGCTATCTATTATCTCAGCAAAAGATTCAGCAGAAATGAACATAAGTACACTCTGATTGAGAAAACTTTTTGTGCTTTAGCATAGGCTTCCATGAGATTATAGCATTATATCCATGGTCACACAACCCATCTCATATCCCGCGTGGATCCTCTCAAGTACATGTTCAGCAAACCAATGTTGAATTGTCGACTGTCCAAATGGTAGTTGATCCTACAGCAGTTTGACATCATCTACATGACTCAAAAGTCTATCAAGGGTTAAGGAATTGCAGATCAACTGGCAACCACACCTGTAGGGGATTTCAAACCCTTGGAAATGTACTTCCCCAATGAAGGGGTAATGACAGTTCAGCAACACCATAAGGATGAAACACACCAACCATGGAAGATGTATTTTGATGCCGCCAAAATAGATATACATAACCCATTTTGAGTCACCAAATACATGGTATAGAATACAAATACAAACTTAATTATATAACTGTCGTGTAACACAAGCTGAGAGTTTTAACATGATTATTATCTTCTAGACAATATCCAAACTCAAATGGAGTCCTCATTACAATTATTGTCACACTATTTTATAAACTAGTGAGGACTACTACAGCCACCATCTCCGACCGTCACTCCATTCCCCGACTAGTGTAATACCCGAGAATTTCCCAGTATTATTAAATGAATATATTAATGGAAATAATATTTATATGAATATAAATGTTATTGTTTTATGAGTCGATTAATTCAATTGATTTATATTAGATCAATGCATATTAAGAAATGTGAATTGACATTGAGAATTGTGAAATGCCTTGTGTGGCATAATGTGAAATGAGGGAATTCACTAAGCTAATTAAAACGAGAATCAGGAAGATTAATCGTGTAAGATCATGTGATTTCTTATAAGTAATCAATACGCTCTTAGACTTGTAATATCACTCTTGTGGACATTAATTCATATCGAGTAAACAAGTTTGGCGATGAAAGTTGGCCCTAGCTTGAAGCTAAACCAATCTTGGCATTTGTTAGGTACTGCCATAGCCTGACGTCTGGCGAGTCCAAAAGATGGTAAAACTAGCAAGCTAAGAATACCTTAATGGTCGATTGGAGAAAAAAATTAATTTTTCTACTTTTGAAATAAAATGGAACAATTATGTGATATGTGTGACATTAATAAACGATGAAATAAAGTACGTTATGTTTGACGAAGGAATTATTAAGTAAGCCATTAATTAATATTAATTGATTGTGGTGGAATATTGATTACTTGGTAATTAATTAATTATATGTGATTATTATTATTTACAATATATCTATAAATATAATAAGAATTATATAGATAATTAATGGTTATGAAGATCCATAAAAACATTAATTAAGGAAGAATGGATTAATTTATTTATTTGACATAAAACAAATAAGTGAGTTATTAATATAACAAGATTATATTGACAGTTATGTGCATGTGAGCAATAATACACCTATATTATATAGTCTAGTGTGACATTTGTGTGATTATATATTAAGTCTTATAAAACTATATTGTATGAAGCAATGTGATTAAACATATTGGAACTATATGTTATAAATACATTATGAAATATTTATGTGACAATGTGTAGGTAGGTATACATTAAAATAAAATGTATATGGATTATATGTATGTTGCATAGTATCTACTACCTTAAAATGTTAAATCATATTGTGACTTA
Source organism: Panax ginseng (assembly GCA_020205605.1). Classification (NCBI taxonomy): domain Eukaryota; kingdom Viridiplantae; phylum Streptophyta; class Magnoliopsida; order Apiales; family Araliaceae; genus Panax; species Panax ginseng. The sequence continues at coordinate 81,177,909 of CM035139.1, read as the reverse complement.
AGTTATAATGTATAGTTGATATGTATACAAGAAAAATAGCACAAGAATGAGAATTTGTATAAGTGTACATGATTGCTGAGTTAGTTGGAAGTGTCCCAAAATGAGTGTCCCATTTGCCTCATTTCTTAGTCACATATAAACCAAAAAGGCTAAGGCCTATTTCTTCTTCCAAGCTTCCTAGCTAAATGATCATTGGGGGAGTGGTGGTTATGATGAAATCCAACTAACATCAAACAACTCCTCCTTGCCCTTCATGCAATTCTTTCATCCATGAGTTTGATTTAAGGGAAAATGTTATTGTCTGGGTTTTGAGTGTTCTATAAATGAGAGCTCTCCTTTCATTTTTCCATTGCTGAGAATTCCGTTGAGGGTGAGGTTGAGAGCATACAAGCATTCTAGGACATTGGGAGTTCATTAGGAGCAAGTTCTTTCACATTACAAAGGTATAATTCTTTTTCCTTGCTTCCATTTCATTCTCTGTAAAAATGGAATTTTGAGTTCTTGAAATTCAAATTTTTGATTTTGTGAAATTGGATGTTAATGAGGTTGGGTAATGTTTAAATAATTTTTATATAACCATATAAGCATGTCGCAATTGATACATGACTGGTTAGAATTGAAATGATGAATAATTTCTAAAGTTGGGCTAGCTTTCTGCCGAAGCAGACTGTTCTTGGCTCGAACCAAGCACGGCCCAGCTACGTCGGATTTACACTAAGGTGCAGCGCAGCTGCGCCAGTCTCTGTTTTTAGTTGGAGTTTCTATTTTCAAATCTGATCAATGTTAGTCAATCGTTATGGCTCAGGCTAGCATGTAAGCATGTGTATGGGGTATATACTAGTATATTAACTTAAGGAGAACATGTTTTACTAGATTAGCATGATTAACGAAAGTGTGTGGATTAAAATGAATTTGGGAACTTTAGAAACGAACTTGATGAGTATGAATGACATATTTATGTACTGACTTTGCAAGCATGTTGGTATGATCTAGAAATGCATAAATAAACCGTTAACTTATGTTTATATGATTCGTAAGAGAGCATGAACATGTTGAACTAATTGAAAATATGACCTTTGAACATGAATATTGACAAACTACCTTGAGGGTTAGAATCTGACATTTGTAATCATGTTAATGTTACTCTTAGGCTCACTCATGTAACATAACCATATATATACCATGCTTGTGTATCATATTTGAAGAAAAGCATGAACGAAGCATATTTTCAACTAAAGCGGTGTTAATTTCACATATGCGTTATGAATACTCACAAGCATGCCTAATACGAGTATTATAACTACCTTGTATGATTAGAGAGCAAGCATGATAGACTTTATGGTTTCATGAACTTGAAGGGCTTTAAATTGTTAATTTGGAATTATATAATGAGATGAAGAACCTAGATTGACTTGAGAAGCATGAAAAGACCTTTTGCATAATTATATATGATTGTTTTGTTTATGCCAGACAGAAATCTCAAGGCAACAACTGAGTCTTGGCTTGGCCAGAGGACGGCACAGCTACGCCGGTCCTAGGCTTAGCCATAGCACAAAAGTTCTATCTGCTTTAAAGAATCTTATTATTGAATATAAAAGTCATTAAACTTTTATACTGATATATTTGTTCTTAATTTTTTATCTGCTTATTTGAAAAGCATTATTCAGTACTTAACTCTTATTAGCTTATTAAAGAAGCACTTTGTTGTAAACTTATTTGTAAACAGAGAAATGATTAGAGTTAGTTTATTTTATTTACCTGTGAGAAAGACGAATAATTCTTCGATCAAGACCAGAGTCTTAGAGAGGTTAGCAGGAAGTTGAGTCTCTAGTGTGTGAGGTGAGAAAGAAGTTGTTGTTTCAAGACCAGATCATAGAATAGAACTAATCTCAAAAGGGTGGTACAACTAGACTTGAGGAAGGAGCGGGGAGCTTTCTGTCCAAGATAGAATAGTTGAATAGTTGAAAGTTTGTCTATAAAACTTTTTAAAGGCTTCTCCGCTTGTTGAAGAAGTTGTTATTACTGATAGTAATAGGATCTCAAGTTCCAAGTAGGAACTTGAGACTAGACGTAGCAACATACCAAGGGGTGTATGTTGTGAACCAGATAAATCTCTGTACATTGTGATTGAATTTTTATTATGTTGCATGCTAATTGCTAAAATTGCTAACTAACGACTAAAAATTTAAAAAGGCCTAAATATAATTTTTAAATTGTAATAATCTATTCAACCCCCCCCCCTTCTAGATTATTATTGACCTTTCAATTGGTATCAGAGCAATGCTCTTTAACTTGTTTGTTGAGTATATACAGGCATACCTAAGAGTAGATCCATGGCCTACAATGCTACCGGTTGTGGGGAAGGACTGTCTATGTCCAGACCTCCACTATTTGATGGTACCAATTTTGCCACTTGGGAAAATAGATTCAAAATCTATGCCAAATCCCAAGGAATCAAATTTTGTGTGCCATCGAACGAGGTGTACAAATTCCAACCAAAATTCAAGGAGAAAAGACTGTCGAGAAAGACATATATGAATTCACCATCGAAGAAGAAGAGATCATGAATATTACATCCCGAGCGGCACAAGTGCTAACCAGTGCTTTGATTGAAAAAGAATACAAAAGAGTTAGTAACTGTAAAAATGCAAAAGAAATTTGGGAAAAATTGATTGTAACCTATGAAGGTACCAATCACATCAAAGAAACCAGAAAAGATGCTCTAATTCAAGAATATGAAAGTTTCAAGCTAGAAGAAGGAGAAAAGATCATTGATATAGAAACTCAGTTTTTTAGAATCATTGATGAGCTAGAGCAATTAGGAAAAACATACACTACAAATGAGAAAAACAGAAGAATTCTCAAAGCCCTTCCATCCATCTAGAAAATGAAAGTCACTGCAATAAAAGAAATGCAAGATCTAACTACATATCCTATGGATAATCTCATAGGGAATCTTCGTGCCCACGAAGTTGATATGTTTGTTGAAAAGGCTAGATTAGATACAGATCTCAAAAAGAAAGGAATCGCCTTCAAAGATCTTTTGGTGGATCAATAAAGTGACGATGAAGAATTAAATGAAGAACTTCTCAGTCTAGACAACAATAAAGTTTCTCTACTGTCCAGACAACTCAGAAGAGTAATTCAAAGCAAAGCAAGAAAATATGGCAAAGGCTTCATGAAAATAAACAACAACCTCAACAACTTCAAAGGCAAACAATTTTTCAAACCAAAGACGCAAGGAGGTAATTTCAAAGTAAATAATAACAACTTCAGAAGTACCAATCTAAATGAAAATTCAAACACATGTTTCGAATGTAAGTAGCTTGGACACTTCAAGAAGGACTATCCAAAACTAGTCAACAACAAAGTTCTTGTAGCTGAAGAAGGATGGGATCTAAGTGAAAGAAGAAACTTCTGAGCAAATCGAAGAAATTTCAAATCTCTGCTTAATGGCAGATAATGACTCATCACCAAGATCTGAGGTAAATTCTGAACACCAACTGCCTAGCACTTCATTTTCTTCATACACACTAGAAAATATAAATAAAGAACACTATGAATTACAAGAAGCTTATAATCATTTATATGGAAGTAATGAACTGTTAAAAGAAGAATTAGAAAGATTAAAAAAAATAAATACAAGTCTTGAAATTGAAAATGCTATCGAAAGTTTAAATGAAATAAACATAGAAAATAAAGAAGAATTAGAACAACTTAAGAAAATTAATAAAAATCTTGAAATAGAAAATTCCTCACTTATTATCTCAATTGAAAATCTTGAAATTAAAATTTTAACACTTGTTGTAATCAATGAAGATAATCAATTTCAAGAACAAGCTGTAATTGAAGAAATTAAAAATGAAAATTCAAGTTTAAAGTCAGAAATAGAAAAACCATAATTGTTTAATTGAAAACTTAACCAAAGAACGTGAAGATTTAAATAAAATAATTTATGAATTTACAAAAGGGAAGGAAAATCTTGATATCATGTTAAATCAACAAAAATGTAGCTTTAATAAAGAAGGTCTAAGATATACCGGTGAAACAAGTGAATAAAAAGATAAAGGATTATATCACGTTAAAATTACGAAAAATGAAAGTCATATATCTCCCTTCACAAAATGTTCCTATTGTAACAAAAATGGTCACTCTTTTTATATGTGCAATGCTAGAAATGGAAACTATAAAGGAAAAATGATTTGGGTTCCCAAAGGAACATATACTGCACCAACCATCACAAGAATAGAATATCACAAACAGCATTATCATACTTCTCACAATCTAGTTACTCATAGAATGCTTCTTTCTAATAAGATTGATTATCCTATGTCGAGTTTTATAAAGGAAACTTCAAATGCTCCTTATACAAAATGGAAAACTCACCCTAAGGACCCTTCAATTTAAAGGGTACCAACCTGTAAAATTAGTACATATATTGCAGGTATGTCTTGTAGTTGATATGAATAAAAGCGAATGGTATATTGATAGTTGATGCTCAAGACATATGACTGGAGACAAGTCCAAATTAAGAAATCTGCAAGCTACAGACTTTGGTGAGGTAACTTTTGGTGATAACAATAAAGGTAAAATAATTAGAGTTGGATGTGTTGGTAATAAACACATAACCATTTCCAACGTTCAGCTAGTTACTGGATTCAGGTATAATCTTTTATCTATCAGTTAACTATGTGATAGTGGTTTTAAAATATCTTTTAGTACACATTACTGCTCTATTTTTGATCAAACTGGTAAATTGATCTTAGTTTATCCTAGATATCAAAACGTGTATACTTGTGACTTAGATGCATACTCTCATTTAGATAACATTTGTCTTGCATCTGCAAATGAGGATCCTTGGCTATGGCATCGCAGACTAGGACACATCAATATGAAACTCATAAATAACATTTCTTTTAAAGAACATGTTCGTGGTCTTCCTAAATTAAAATTTTTTAAAGACCACATATGTGAAGCTTGCGAATTAGGAAAACAAATTCATGCATCACATAAACCTAAATTTACTGTATCAACCTCTTGACCCTTAGAATTGTTACACATGGACCTTGTTGGACCAATCCCTAAACACAACATGGGTGGTGCTGTATACATTCTAGTTTTGGTTGATGATTATTCACGATTTACATGGGTTGACTTTCTTAAATATAAAAATGAGGCTATTAATTCTTTTTCTACTCTGTGTAAAAAGATTCAAAATCAACAGGAGAGTTTTATTGTTTATATTCGATCTGATCACGAAAAAGAATTTAGTAATTCTAATTTCATTATGTTCTGTGATGAAAACGGTATAAGTCATAACTTCTCTGCTCCTTACACACCTCAGTCAAATGGTGTAGTTGAAAGGAAAAATCGTTCTTTGCAAGAAATGGCTAATACCATGTTAAATGAATACCGTCTTCCAAAGTATTTTTGGGCTGAAGCAGTGGCAACATCTTGTTACATATTAAACAGAGTTTTATTAAGACCCGTTTTGCTCAAAACTCCCTATGAGCTCTACTATAAAAGAACTCCAAAAATAAACTATTTTTCGTGTTTTTTGGAGCAAATGTTTTATTTTAAACACCAAAGGACACTTATTGAAATTTGATCCTAAATTTGATGAAGGAATATTTCTTGGATACTCTCTTAATAGTAAAGCATACAGAGTTTTCAACAAAAGAAGTCTAGTTGTGGAAGAATCAATGAATGTGACTTTTGATGAAACTTAGCCTCCTCCAAAATATAAAGAATTGACTGATAATGATGTTGTCATTGAAGATATTCTCAGAAATATGGAAGAACCAAAATTAGATAATGCATCTCCACCTATTGTTGAGAATCCCCTTGAAAACCCAAACCCTCAGTTGAATGATTTGCCTAAAGAGTCTCATGTTATCAAAAATCATCCTATAGAAAATGTTATTGGTAATATTGAAAAAGGAGTTATCACTAGATCACAAGCACATAATCTAGCTGGTCATTTATCTTTCTTGTCTCAAATTAAACCTAAATTGATAAAAGATGCTTTACTGGATGAAGACTGGATAATGGCTATGCAAGATGAACTTGAACAATTCACTAGAAATAAAGTATGGGAATTAGTCCCACAACCTGAGGATGTTTTAATCATTGGAACTCGATGGGTATTTCGTAATAAACTTGATGAACATGGAACTGTTATTCGTAATAAAGAAAGATTAGTCGCACAAGCATATAATCAAATGGAAGGAATTGACTACGATGAAACATATGCTCATGTTGCTAGAATTGAATCTATTCGTATGTTATTAGCATTTGCATGCCATAAGAATTTTAAACTGTTTCAAATGGATGTGAAATCTGCATTCCTAAATGGTGTTATAGAAGAGGAAGTTTATGTTAAACAACCTCCTGGATTTGAAGATTTTAATCATCCTGAATATGTTTATAAATTACATAAATCTCTATATGGTTTAAAACAGGCTCCCAGAGCTTGGTATGAAAGGTTGAGTAAATTTTTGTTGAAAATGGCTTTAAACGAGGAACTGTTTATACTACCTTATTTACTAAAAATAAAAATGATGATATTATTTTTTGCTCTACTGATATTACTATGTGCAATGATTTTTCTGAAAGTATGAGTAAAGAATTTGAAATGAGTATGATGGGAGAATTAAACTTCTTCCTCGGACTGCAAATCAAACAAGGAGAAAAAGGTATTCATATATCTTAGTCTAAATACTGTAAAGAAATGATCAAGAAATTTAGCCTAGAATCAGCAAAACCTCTTAACACTCCTATGTCAACAACTGATAAATTAATTATTGATGAAAATGAAAAATCTGTTGACTCAAAGAAATATAGAGAAATGATCGAAAGTTTATTATATATAACTGCTATTAAACCTAACATCATGTTTAGTGTTTGTAAATGTGTCAGGTTTCAAGCTGATCCTAAAGAATCTCACATGACCGTAGTGAAAAGGATTTTTCAATATCTTAAAGGAACCACTGAATTGGGTCTATGGTATCCTAAGGATCAACCTTTTAATCTAGTATGCTTTTCAGACTCTGACTATGAAGGTCATCATGTTGATCAAAAAAGTACCAGTGGTACCTGCCAATTGCTAGGAGGATGTTTGGTTTCTTGGTTTTCTAAAAAATAGAACTTGGTATCTATTTCAACCACTGAAGTGGAATATGTTACAGCTGCAGGATGTTGTGCTCAAATATTGTGGATGAAACAAACCCTTACTGATTATAACCTAAAATTTGACTGTGTGTCAATTTTATGTGATAATACTAGTACTATAAATCTAAGCAAAAATACAGTCTTGCATGCTAGATCAAAACATATAGACATTAGGCATCATTTTTTACGTGATCATGTTAATAACGGAAGCATTAAATTAGAACATATTGACACTGAATTAAATATAGCTGATATATTTACTAAACCACTAAGTTCAAAAAGATTCTGCAAATTAAGAATTGAGTTAGGAATGCTAGATAATTCTTCTTAATTATTTTAATTTGTGTCTAAACAAACTTTAATTTATTTTCTATTTAATTATTTTTATTAATAGACTATATATGTATTCTTGATATTTTTTTTAAATATACATATAATTTTTTAACAAATTTATTATTGTATATATTAAACTAAATATATATATATATATATATATATATACTATAATTATTTTTAATAATTTTCTATTAAGCTAAATTAAATATATATATTTCTTTAATAAAAATGGTTACTTTATCATTGTTAAAATAAGGTATATATATTATATATATATATATATATATATATATATATTCTTTTAAAAATTAAATCTGCACCATCAAATCTTTATGCACATCCAATGGTCCAACTCATTCAAGTCGTGTCCCACTGATCCAACCAATCAAAGTCAAGCATCAAACGCACACGGATCACGCTCCCAAACCGTCTGATCAAGACTAAGAATTGATCTCAGCCATTGGATCATGTTTTAAAAAAAACACAACTCAGATTAAGTTATGGTCGTTGATCATGATCTGCTCAACCTTCTCTACCGTTGGTTCTCTTGGTAAAACAAACTATATATATATAATTTTTATTTTTTAATTGATTTTCAATCTTTCTTTCTCTCTCTTCTCAACTCTCACCACCGATTCTCTCTCACCTCTCAGATCTTCGGCTCACTCTTCTCTCATCTCATCTTCTCCGATTTCCTCTCCCTATCTGATCTAGTTTTTCGGTTCACCGATTCATTTCTTCTTCTCTTAATCATGATCCTCAAATTTTTAGAGATTACGCTTCTGGTATGCTCAATCGATTTTTTTTTGTCAGTAAGGGTTTCGGTTCAATTTCTGTATACTGATTTTTTGTTCTACAATTTTTCAAACACTTGCATTTTAAAATTTTGTTAAAATACTCAAAAATCTTCTCTGATCATGATTCTCAAATTTTTATTTCCAGTCTAAATTTTTTTAGGATGTCCAAACACTTGTGGGTGCTCTTTTTTAGAGATCTTCAGCCTTAATAAAATACTCACAATCGCCTCTACTCTATTTTATTTAAACAAACATTTTTGTGAAACTTTCAATAATCAACCATCTGCATTTTTTTTATCTGTTAAAAGGTAAAAAAACATTTTTTTTTGCCATCAAATTTCTAAGGCTTCAGTCAACGAACAATTTTTTTTGTTCTATTTATCTTTTTGTTTCTACTTAAAATCGTGTCTGAGTTAGTTTTTCAATTTTTTAACTTAACCACAACTACATTCTTAGGATTCTCTTTAAATTTTCTGATGATCAAACCTTTCATAAAATGTGTCTATTTCTAGTCTGTCTTAAAAGATTACTAGTTAGGGTTTCTTTGAAATCTTCTTACAAGTCATTTTCATCTACTTCATCAGATCTCCTAAACTTTATGGTATGTTCCATTTGCATCCTTTATTATTGCTTCATTTTAAACTTTTTAACCATCTATTCTCTGATATTTTTTTTAATTTTTTTAACAAACCCTAATTTCTATAACAAGGTTTCAACAGAAAACATTTTTTTATTTATATATATATATATATATATTTCTTTATTTATATAATATCTATATATCTATATACATATATATATATATATATATTGTTATAACTGTGTACCTTTGCTGATTTTTTTTGAGAAATCTGTACAACGAAGAGCTTATCATACTGCAAGTGACATATTATAGATACCAACCCAGGTATAAACTCTTTATCTCTTTGTATATTACTACCTGCGTAGATACTGATGTCCACTAGATTCATTTCTGTGTCTTATATAATGTGTGAATACTGATATTCACCTAGTTGCTCATTGCATTAACTGTTATATGATATCTCCATCTAAGATTTGCTATAAATGTTGAAATCTTGCCCTTTACCTGCTTCTTTGACAAACTGGTGTCAGAAATAATAATTTCTTGTCGTGTTTTATAAAAAAAATTCTGGCTTTAGTAATCATTCTTACGTTTGATTGAATGTTTTTATTATTTGTGTTCTTCAAATGACATGTGGAGTTTTTTTTTTACCGATCATTGTTTCTTCTTAAAATAACAGGTTTTAAACAGTGTTTACCCTACTATTTAACTTAAATATTTCCTGCCCCTTGTTACTGTATAATCTTATTACTTGTTCCTACATCAACTTATTAATTTTTTCTTCTGTTGGAAGAGTGCATATTGTGATTTGATGTTTAAAGTAAATGCTCATGATTATATGTAAAGTCCTTTTAGGAATGTGTGTACAAGGACTTAGTGATAGATCAAATTGTTAGGTTAATCTAAGCTTTTAATGTTTATCATTCTGTAAATGAATATATAGATAAAGAGATCAAAGATGTTAGGATAAACTATAAAATGTAATAGATAGGCTTCAATAAAATCGCAGTCTATTGAGCTGATCAAGAACTTGCAGAAGCCAAGGCAGAATCGTAGAGTATCGAGGATCGTAGTATGTCTGCCTTGAAGAGCTATCCAGAGATTGTAGTGTTGTGACGACCCCAAATCCAGGTACTTGAAACCCGAACTCGGTTCTCCACGATACCATTTCTTTAAGTGTTGAATAATACTAAAATAATAATACATTCAACTTAATTTACATACATCAAAGTTTACTTCCCTGTGCACGTGACCTTCAAATACATTCCTTATAATACTTGAATAGATACCAATACAACTATAACCATTAACTCATGATACACACTTATTCGATCAGCTTTCCTTTTCCTTTGTTCGTGCCTGAGCCTTCAGGTTGCTTTCATACATAACTGAAAACATTTAATTTAAGCAAGGATGAGCATTTGAGTGCCCAGAAGTAATAGCAATTATATATATAAGCTGAAAGAATATAAGTATTCTCTTTACATAACACTTCTACAACGAATCGAAAGTTGTGAAGTAATCAGATCGATAAAAAATTCACATAACAACTCTCTTCCAAATTATTTAAATTTGGCTCTGGCTCTACCCATGAATAGGGTTTAAGAATCATACTATGAACATTCTTTTCATTTTCGAAAAGGTTTGGCAGAAATCCATCCGCAAACCGCTCTAGCTTACGGGCACGGAGGGTGATCAGCCCCGTTGTACCCTGTATTGATCAATACTACATAACTTGAACGAAATTCATCGCTCACTCTATCCGCCTTGCGCAAAAATCTTCCCATATAGGGATGTTCATACATGCCTGGTTCCAAACCCGAAGGTTTTTAATCTTGCTCAACAATAATATGTAATTCAACATATATGTATACGGGTAATTGACAAAGGTATATCAACATGTGAATAAATGCCATGGTTATCCAAGTGGGGACACTTGTATAACCATTTAGAAATCAACGAACGTAATATATATCCGAGCTAGCATGTTGATAATCAAAGAGTACATAATGCATGTAAAATAGAATAATTCTAAAACTTCTTACTCATGTCCATTGCATAAAAGAAATGCAAGGGTAGGATACTTACTCGATTCGGCGATTACAAATCTCAACTTAGGTTTTATCTCTTTATCACAACCTATCAATAATCGGATCATTCGCTCGATTAGAACAATATATCTTAACACATAGTAATCGCCTATTACAATCAAAGACATAGTCTAATCACATAATCACAAAGGATCATACTTTTAGTTCCTATTCTATACTTGAAATATTTTTATACATTTTCAAATATCTCATTCATGCTCTTACAAGAGCCTTTTCTTTTTCTATTATAGAGATTCGACATTTGTTTGGCAGCATCGACAACTTTTATCGGATAAATATCGAGTCTAAGACTCTTATTTTATACCTCAACATCTCAGAATATCGACATCTTAATTTTTAATCATTTTCGAAATTTCCGAAATTGAAAAATTTAAAATAATTCAAATCTGTCACTAAAGGGCCTATAGTGATATAACTGCTACTATAGGTGTTCTTCTTCAAATTTAGAACTTCATAATCGGTTCTCAAGTCATAGTTTGGTTTGGCCGTTTATAACTTTCAATTATCGGAATCATAATTAAATGATTTAAACATTAAACAATTCCATTATCATTAATAGTTTAATTAATACTAAACTATTAATGAAACCATTGCTAAAATATAAAAAGTTTATTTATAATAACTCAAACTATTTTTAAAACATTTATATTACCCTTTAAATGATTTTTAAAACAATAAAAATCATTTTTAAATAATTACCATTAATATTTAAATATTAATGTACTATTTATCCAAATATTAAAAGTCATTAATTATAACTTAAAATATTTTTAAATCCTTAATATCCTTTTAAATGGTTTTTAAATAAGTAAAACCATTTTTAAACTATTTATTTAATAATAATTATTAAATAAACTAAATATCATTAATATTATCTTAATATCATTAATATTTAATTATTAATGAAATTATCATTTAAATATTAAAAGTTATATTTTATAACTTAAAATATTTTTAAATACCTTATTTTCATTTAAAATGATTTTTATAATATTAAAATCATTTTTAAACTAAATTATTTAATATAATCATTAAATAACTTTAATATCATTAATAATAATTAATTAATGAAATTCATCACAAAATATTAAAAGTCATCACAAATAACTCATTTACATAACCAATTCTAAGCCAAAATAAACATAGTAAACTAACTAGTTTATTAACAACACTAACTAAACTTCAAAATTCAAACTTTAACTAACAATTAAAAATAATAACATTACAAAAATTAAATAAGAAATATACCCTTAAATACTTAATTCCACAGACCAATCGCACTTCCACGCCAAAATTTAACTAAGGAGATTTTTATAAAAAAGTCTCTCCACAACAAAGTCTTTCTCAAAAAATTGAGGCCTTATTGTTGGTGAATGAAACAAAGGCCAAGCCCTTCTATTTATAGGTTTAGAAAATGGTAAGAAGTTCTCAACTTAGTCGATGTGGGACTTTGGTTTATACTAATTTTTCAATAGCTCACTTTATGCGATTTTCTAACGCATTGCTCATAACTCCGATTAATCTGATTTTTGGATATGTTATACATGGTATGTAAGACTATTTTTAAAAATACGAATTACCCAATTCGGGTTCATTAGGTAGCCCAAAAAAGTCAAGGCCAAAAGTGGACGCTCATAATAGATTTTCAATCTCGCTTTCAGCTTTACCTCTTCCGCTAAAACAGTCATAACTCTTTCATTTTAAAACATTTTTGAGCGATTCTTGAGCCCACGCGAAGCTAACTTCTGGGGCTACAACTTTTATTCTTTGACCATTTCCAAATTCCGAACACATCAGCCCAGAAATTCCGTTCAAATGGACTGCACCGCACTTGTTGGGAAGTTTTGACACTACTACTTTGAAATGTCATAACTCTCTCCTCCGATATCGGATTTAGTCCGTTTCGGAGTCTATAGAAAGCTTATTTGGTTTACTATAACATACCAAAGGCCCAGAAGGTTTTGAAAACATTAACTGATCGAAACAGTGTCCCGAATAGCACATCCTACCGACTTTTCGGCTTTGACACATTTCCTTCCAATCACCGTAATTCCTCATCCGAGGCCTGAATGAGGTCATTCCAAAGCCTATGGCTTCCTAACTCAGTGCACTACAACATATCAAAAGTCCAGACCTTTTAAAGCACAAAAAGTGGACGAGAATGCCCCCATTACAGATCGCCCAAAAATAGTTTATCGTGATCTCCACAACCATGTTTGACCATCTATAACTTCTAATCTATACATGATATGGACTTGATTCTTTTTGCAGATTAAAGACCACATATCAAGCTACACATAACAACTTTTGAAGAACAAAACTCATGATCGAGCAAAAAGAGTTATGGCCTCCGACATTTGGTGAAAAAAATAATGTAATTCGCTTTTCCAACTTGCTTAAATCTTCAAATTGCACTTTGATGTTATGGGTCTTTGATTTATCAACTCATATCATCAATTAACATTCTATTACACAACTTTAAACAATCAATTGTATCAAATAACATCGAATCAAAGGATTTCTAGGTTTAGTGTTCTTATACCCTTTTTTTGCCAAAAATTTTGATTCTTGCTTCGATTTGTTATGGGTGATGGTTGGGCTTTGTTTAAGAGTGTATGTGCAATCTTGTACAAGGCAATTAAATGTAATATTTTATCACTAGATTTAATTCTTATAATTTACCAATTAACTTCTATCCTTTGGTAAATTAAAACACTTATACAATAACATCGAAATTAAACCTTAAATTAAAATTAGGGTTTCTAATTGACCATTAGTGGTTCTTTTTAATTATCTGTGTATGTTACTAACACACACGCCGTTACGGTTTCTAATTTCAACCTGCTAGGGTTATAATAATTAGGGTTTGTCCTAATTATCGATGTACAACTGATAATTAGGGTTTCTTCTAATTACCGATATATTTTATTCACAGAATTTCATATACACAAATACTACTCGTAAATACCCCATAACCGAGTTTAATAATTAGGGTTTCACAAAGACGGTAATATGTTATGACCTAATTGATCGTCATTGCTCAATATTATCTCATCACACATACCCAAATGCATAATTATGGTAATCAGTAAAATAATATAATATTATTATTCTCATCTCTTGATCACAATCCCAATCCAGGTTTGGATCTCATGTCCGACTTATTCTTCGTACACAACATCAATAATCAAGTTAAAATAATTAACTTAAATATTCGAACAATTCATATAATAAAATATTTATTATATAAATCTAATTATCACTTCATATATTATTTCCAATCATGTTTTCATGGAAAATAATTAATAAAAATATTTCTACTTACGTAAATTTATTACCATATAATTTGTGGTAATTAATAATTTCAAAATTATTTCTAATTTTTCAAGTAATAAATGTATTCGCATTTTATCGCTCACTTTACTTGACACTTAGTCTCGTCATTAAAAAAAAAATTTATACGCAAAATTTCTTATTTATTTTATATAGAAAATCTCGGGTTATTACAAGTGTGGTCCAGACGTTTGCCGAAGCCAACTCAGAGATCGTAGTGTGGTCCAGACGTTTGCCTAAACTAACTCAGAATTCGTAGTGTGGCCCAGATGTTTGCCGAAGCCAACTCAGAGATCGCAGTGTGCTCTCGGAGTTATAGAGTCTGCAAGACAAGCAAGTGAAGATTATAGTGTGCCAGCCCTTAAGAGAAATCGTAGTGTTCTCGCTTGGTTGCATTAAGCACCAAGGTGGCAAAACACCACGATAAGAATCGTAGAGTATCATCTGGCTGTGTCAGAAGTTGTGGACCCTGGTCATTTGTTCAAAGATAAAATCTTAACAAATGTGGAATGGGTTACAAACATTGAAGTAATCACTAGTCCCAATGGCATGAAAATATCCTTAGTATGCAACAAAAAGACGTATTGAAGAAGCTAAGGAAAGGACCATGGAACAGAGGAAAACACCTTTTCAGGTGTTAGGTGAGAAAGCAGTCTGCTTTGTCAGTGGGCCAGAATGCATTTCAGAAGATATGCAGAAAAGTCTCCATCAAAGTTCAGAAACATCAAATGCATTAAATGCTTCAACGGATGGATTCAACGGGCAGATTTCAAAGATCACATATATGCAAGACATCTGCAGATGATAGAAGTAAGAAAGCATTGAACAAAATGCACAAGAACACTTAACGCTATACTCTACGATCTAAGAAAAAGAGAAAGCTTGCTCAGCTACTCAGTTCTTTTGAACAAGTGCTTAAACAGGAACTGAGTCGCACCAATCAAGAACTTAACAACTACCAATCAACTGAAGTAAGAGTTCCATGTCAGAAGGACTTGAAGAGTTCTAAGTGAACTGTGAAGAGCCAAGTCTCGCTAGACTTGAAGAGTTATAAGTGAATCAGAAGAGCCAAGTCTGCTTTGGACTTGAAGATACTATCGTCAAACTATTTATATCTTTTATTCATAACTTAATGAATATAACTTTACTTATTACAATTTAGAATATAAATTCTTTCCATTACCGTGATCTATGTAATGACCCCAAACTTTTATAAGTTTCAAATATTGGTCATTTACTATTCTTGCTTTTACATCACATTCGATGTTATATAAATATGCGGAATAATTTAAACTTTTTCAATCTCCTTTGAAAATAATCTTTTATTGATTTCTTAACTTGAATCAATTACAAATCCTCAATCAAATTATGTTATGATTCCTTCTATTCAAATTCATCAGATAAAATATTTACATCTCATTTCAATTTCTCTATGTATCACATAATACAACTTTACAACGCAACTTGTATTACACCTCATAAACTACTATCTTGTACATCTATTCTAGAACATAAACGTGGTTCAAGAGTATATATATTAAACACATAAACCAATCTCCTTCAATTACTATTGAACTCTATCAATCAAGTAAAGACGTAATCTTTACCGTGAATCCTTAACTCCGCAAAAGTGGTTATTTGCAAGGGTGAGCTCGATATTTCAAATAATTCTAATAGCTTTTCATGCAAAGACATATATAGCATATAACAACATATTCAGCCCATGCATTCATAATCGATTAATATTTACTACGATGTTACTTCTCACATAACAAGCATAGAGGTTTATATCACAAGTATATCATCAAAGATCAACTTTCACATTTCATACATATCTCATAATGCATTTCATATATAACAACATTTGCATAGCATAATATAGCTCAACTAATAGCTTATCGAATTCATATAACAAATAGAACTCGAAAGATTTGCCTCGATTCAGTAGTTTATCAACTACGACTTAACTGCTTATAGTTATCTGCACTTCGTGTATTCCTACACAGTTATATAATCATGGATTCACATCCATTAGTCATATATTTCATACAGTCTCAATGTAATAATATTGTTACATTGTTCTTTAACTAGGTTCAGTAAAACCTACACTTCACTTTCTTTCATCATACGCTTAGAATAGCTAGGTATGTATAGTATACCTTAGTCACCCTTATATGACATCAACATTCATATACATCTATCACACACTTGACTCATGCTATGTGTTCGACACACATTAAAACTCATATCGTTAAGTTCAACCGCATACACAAACGTCTAACTTAGTTGTAACTTTATACAACATTACCTATATAGCACAAATCGATTGTAAGACCTCACAAATTCAAACAACGATTATCATTGCTTTATATCATGAAAACATTCCTTTGAACTTAACGCTCAAAGTTATAATTAACATTCATTTTTATCACATAAGCATGCTTCTTAACACATTACATAAAGCATACCGATCATATATTGAAATTTAAAGTAATCATACTACCATGCTTCAAACATCGATCAAAAATGTAACTCATTTATAATCGAGGATGGCGCAGCTGCACACTGTCTGTGCTTAGGGATGGCAGCACACTGCTACCGTCCCCTCGCCACTAAGACCGAGCTTTGCACTTCCTATTTTTTAGTCCATACTTTAATACACTTAGACACTTACACTTAACATGCATACACGCTTAGAGGTCTTTACATACTTGTATGACCACTTCAAGTTCAACCTTATATGTTAGAGACTTTAGTTTAGGATTTCCACAAATCAAAACCAAATAGGGTTATGAAATCACTAGGTGTACTAATTAGCCTTATGTTCTCATAAAGAGGTCACACAATCTTTACTACACATGCTCATACATATTCACATCTTTTACTCATAGCTATCATCGTTTAACACTTTAAAACATGCTTTAACCTCATGGTTGGTTTACTTCCATTATTTTTAACATATAAGACTTATGTTTAGTGACATAATGAAACATAACATGGCATCTCAAGCCTTTAAAATCTAAATACTCATATGTAATACAACTTAAGTTCAAAAACATGCTCGAGGTTGCCTTTTAAAATCATTTTATCATAAATGATGTAATATAGCACATATAACTCATATCTAGGGATATTATAGACATAACATGACTTATAAATCCTTTAAAATCTAGATATCCATGTGATGCAACTATATTTTGAAAATATGTTTAAGTTTGCTTTTGAAACCATTGTAGACTTGAACAATGCCATTCAACACATACAACACAACTTCAAAGCTCTAAACATATGTAGTCAAGTCATGTTATCATGCTCGCAAGGTCAGAGTTTAAATCATGTAATAGGCATGCATGTTAGTTCACTATGCTAAGCTTTTTCATGAAAAACTTCTCTAACACAAAGCCTAATAAGGTGGTCATGCTCAAAGGAACTATGTACACTATATCATGCCCATCTAAGTGTAAAATCAGTCATGTGTATAGACCACTAAGCTCAAAATTTGCAGAGCATGAACTTTAACAAAGTTTGTTTCCAAAACTTAAAGTCCTTATTAAAGATAGTATACCGAATCATGTTAATCTTAGTAAAACATGCTCACATTAGGTTATTACACTTACATATACATGTTACACATGCTTGCATGTTGGCTTAAGCTATAATACTTTACCAACACTGATTAGACCTTAAAAAAGAAAGTAAAAACTAAACTCAGAGACCAATGCGGTCATGTCATTGCTAAGTCAGTCGTTTAATCGGCCAGCAATGCACATGCATGCCTCCTAGTTCGAGCCAGAACAATAAACTTCAACAATCTGCTTAGCCCAAACACGTAAATTACTCACAAAATTGATTCTAAACATTCCTATTATAGTTTGAAACATATTTATATGGTCATATAACAACTATATAACCCATACCCAACCTCATTAACATCTAATTCCATGAATTCAAGAATTTGAATTTGAATACTCAACGAAAACTCTGTTTTGACAAGAGAATGAAATGGAAGCAAGGAAAAGGAATTATACCTTTGTAATGTGAAAGAACTTGCTCCTAATGAACTCCCAATTCCACACTAGCAATTCTCAGAAATTTGAAACTCTTCACTCTCAAATATAACTTAACAAGAAATCTCAGCAACAATGAAAGTGAAAGAAATGCTCAATTTAGAGAATTTTTACTGATCATGTCAAACCATTAACTAAGAAATCAACCGAAAGGTTAGAAGAAAAATCTATTGGATTGAGAGAGTTTGGTGAAAAGGATTCACCAACTCCTTCTCCCCCATTTCTCATTTCATGATTATGGCTATAGTAGCCTTCAACCGCCAAACTAATTCATAATGGCGTAATATAGAGTTAGCCCAATTGTTCACATATTATTGTGCCACTCAATTTGGGACAAGAGAGAAATCTAAAGCATTTGGTTAATTAAGGCTTGGTTTGGTTCTTTTTAAAAATGAAATCTTAGTGTACAATTGTTACCATATTAGGAATTTAAAGATAAATTTTATACTCACATCATATAATCCATGTACATTAAATACATGCAATAAAATAACATAGTTAGGTATTATTATCCTAGTAGTAGTTCCATAATTATTTCTACTACTCACATAATCACATTATACCTTATTTAATATTAATGTTTATTTAAAACATTAATTTCCTTTCTCGCTTTCTAGAATACACAAATATTTAATCATTTATGTATTAAAGTTACATATGACTTTCATCTTGTATTACTTGGTACCTTATATCATTAGTCCCAATTAAATGTCACACTTCATGTATTCTTAGGCCATAGATATTTTACATCACTACTACCCTCATTTTCCATATTACCCATAGTAATACTATTTAATGATAATGTTCACATTAATATTTTAATTGGGCTAAGTTTAATTTAATTGGGTATTCCCAACCCATAATCACATTTTAATATCACAACGATTAATTAGTATTAATCATTTATTATCTTACAATAATTAGTATGTACAACACTAATTAATATAATTCTTTCATTTCATTTCTTCCATAAATTGTCCCAAAATAATTTTCTTTAACCTCCACATACAATATTAACCTTATGCATAAATCTCTAACCAATAATTACTTATAACTATATTGGTTCTTTTAATCATTTACCTTTCAAATATCAACCCTTTTTATATTACAAAACTATGTAATATATTAAAATATCCAATATTAATTAACATATTTCTTTCATCCTCTTATGCTAAACACATATGTTAACTCACCATCTTATCCAAGTGAACTAACCCTTTTTCATTTAACTTATTATCACGCCATTACCATACAAAAGATTATAATATTTCCATAATATAATTTTAATTAACCAATATTTATTCTTGTTTAGTTAATTAATTAAATCTTTTATTCAAGTCATGTTTTGCTAACTAAGTTTCTTCATGAACACTAAGTCACCATTCATGACCTTATAAGAGTTATTAGTATCCATTTCTTTGAATCAAATGTTCATAACTTACTCGTAATTTTTTCTATGAGATGCCACATAGCATTTGCTACCGGTCATAAACTTTTGAAAATGGCGCAATGCCATATACCAAATTCTCAGGCAGACAAGTTCTGCATTAGCAGAACTGAAACCTTACACTTCTAAATACTTTACACATCCTCCTTAAGCGTTAACTCGCCTAACATCAATCCTCTATTTGGTTTCACATCATCGATTACTATTTTTCTTAACAATTTAAGGATCACACTTCGAGTTTTAAAACTCTATCTCCTTTATTAGTTTAACCAACTATACATCTCCTTTACGGTTTCATACCACCAATAACACAACACTCAAATATAACACATACATACATTCTTTAAATCCTCACTTCTCGTCGTGTGTATCAATTTACTCAATAATTCTCTAACCACTTTAAAGGTATATCGATTTTCTTCTCTCGTCAACAACGTATATATATACAAGTCCAAACCTAACACACATCGAGTCTTTAATAGTATTCAATATAGTACACCGAGTGGTTTCCCACAAACAACCAACAAAAATTAGTTTTCGTCTCTCGCCTACACTGTTTTCACAAAGAGTTAGATCGATTACCAATTCAGATATATACCTCCGCTCTCTAAAGGAATCGTTTAGCCCATCTTCTATACATCAACCATTAAAGAGTATGATTGCACTACCTTAGACTTGATATTCACTCGTATAAATACTCAAGAAATTGGTGATTATCAAAGATATTTTAATGTCACCAACTTACTATAATAAAATAATTTCACATAAATTATTTAACATCAATAGATAAATTTTATCCATCTTCTTACTAATTCATCTCTATAATTTATAACAAATATATAATAATGATATATATTTATTAAACACAACATCACTTATTACATAGCTATATTACCCATACAACACAATACCACATACCTAACAACACATTATATATTTTTATTTGAACCCTTCACATGCCTTAAGAATTTTATTCACTAAATTCTTATTTTAATATTTTCTAAAAATTCGGGTTCTTACATCCTCTCCCCCTTATAAGGATTCTGACCTCGGAATCACCGAAACCTCCTCTACTCGGTGTTATTTCGAATATTACATATTCTTTTGAATAATTTTATTCATTCTCTTTTTGGAAGTTTTATTATAACTTGCTCACTTGCATTCTACCACATTCTCCTTTCTAAGGAACATTCTACTCACTACATTCATCACACAGAAGAATAAGAGTCTTCCACGATTTTTCAATAATCGGGAAGTAGTATGAATAACTCAGATTCCAAATTATGCTGAGGGGTCACACTAGACCGTGAACCAGTGCTTCATCACAATCCTTCGCACTACAAACCAGAGTGTTTATCAATCACAAGGACTGAAAACACCCTCCACACGTACGCTAGGTGGCCAGCCTATTGTACCACTACGTTGGGCCGCAACGTAGTGTTTTGTAACGACTACATGCGTTACGTTCAGAACCATTGTCCCCGAAAACATGTCCCCTTATAGGGTTGTTCACTCAGTTTTTCCACATCTGAATCCGCACCAGAGCAATCTGGTTTGGCATAAATACTCAAGAACGCTTGAATTCCATAAATATTTTCAACAATCGTCTAGCTGAATCAAATAGCTTAGACTTTTATCAACAATTCGGACATCAATCGAATAATTTGGCCAACTTAATTGACCTTCTTCATAATTTAAAAGAAAACCAAAAATTCTTTTATAACGTCATGATACCGTACTAGATTAGTAGTACGTTTAGGATTCCGCCATCATGTAACTTTGTCATACTACACCGTACCAAAATTGGCTGACAATCTTTTGATCACAACCAACACTAGGTTCAACTGTGTTGAAGACTCCATCGTTTACAATTTTTACACCATACCAAATGATGTAAATGGTCAGAAATACATTTTGAAAATTTTCAAATCATTTTGTCTTAGCCGAAACAATTAGCATAGACATATGGATAACAGTATTATTTTTAAAACATCATTGGTTCAATCACATGACCCAAAGTTTTTCAAGAAAATAGAAATGCATACACCAGCACGAAGTCAATAAATTTTGAAAATCTAGCAGAGCTAGAAGATTTAGAAAATCCATGTTTCTTCATCAACTTTACTTTACTCATTGCTTCATTCTATCAATCTCTAACACCATCAATGCTTACTATACCAAAATTTCTAACTTCATAACATATATATATATATCGATATAGTTCATCAAACTTACCACACTTTGGAAATTCAGGAACTTGCCATAATCATATGAGTTTAAGAACTTACCCTAGTCAGACCATAGGCGTCCATTCGCTGAGGGGTTCAAAAACATTTCATATAATGATGAGTCCCGAACGTACCATAAGTATGAATTTTAAGAACTCATAACTTAACCTTTATATTCTCTAACTATAACCTATCTATCATTGTTATACACATGAGAAAAGAATCACCTTCTCAATAGTATATAGCAAATAAGCGTGACACAAACATTTCAATGATTATCGATTACTGCGAAACTAAGTGGTTTTTACACCACACACAATTCTCCCCCACACACAAGGAATCATACAACTCAATTTACGACATGGGTCCTCAATTGAAATCCCACTTAACTCTATCTTACACTTTTTACTCGATATGAATTCTTCAGTATCTCATCACATACAACTCCTCATGAGTTCATATCGTACCATTTCATAAGTACATTCACTTATAGCATCAAGCTATACACACTTAGTCATTACATTTATTTATCACTTCATAGCTTAATCCGATCACGTCGTGATCATCAATTTACCTTAGGGTTCTTTCCTATTATCAATAAAACTCCACTCGAGTTCATTCTCATTATCTTTGTCATATATCTTACACCATCATCTTATCATTTTTATTACCAGAGTTAGGAAACTCCTAAATTATCATTCTCTTAGATACTTCAAGATTCTTCTTTGAATCTTCACTTATATATTTTAATCTTTATCTTTCTCTCTCTCTCTCGTTTATAGCCTAAGGTACACTTACCTATAGTTTATAACCCATCATGCTTTGATACCAACTCATGACGCCCCCCAAATCCCGAGTTCCTTCGAACCTCAGATTCGGTCCGCCACGATACTACTATCGTCAAACTATTTATATCTTTTATTCATAACTTAATGAATATAACTTTACTTATTACAATTTAGAATATAAATTCTTTCCATTACCGGGATCTATGTAAATGACCCCAAACTTTTATAAGTTTCAAATATTGGTCATTTACTATTCTGTTTTACATCACATTCGATGTTATAAAAATATCTGGAATAATTTAAACTTTTTCAATCTCCTTTGAAAATAATCTTTTATTGATTTCTTAACTTGAATCAATTACAAATCCTCTAAATCAAATTATGTTATGATTCCTTCTATTCAAATTACTTGTATAAAGATTTACATCTCATTTCAAATTTCTCTATGTATCACATAATACAACTTTATAACTGCAACTTGTATTACACCTCATAAACTACTATCTTGTACGACTCTATTAGAACATAAACGTGGTTCAAGAGTATATATATTAAACACATAAACCAATCTCCTTCAATTACTATTGAACTCTATCAATCAAGTAAAGCACGTAATCTTTACCGTGAATCCTTAACCTGCAAAAGTGGTTATTTGCAAGGGTGAGCTCGACAGCCCAACAATTCTAACAGTTTTCATACAGCACATAACATATAACAACATATTCAGTTTATGCATTCACAATCGATTAATATTTACTACGCATGTTACTTCTCACATAACAGGCATAGAGGTTTATATCACAAGTATATCATCAAAGATCAACTTTCACATTTCATACATATCTCATACGCATTTCATATATAACAACATTTGCATAGCATAATATAGCTCAACTAACAGTTATCAAATTCATATAACAAATAGGAACTGAAAGACTTGCCTAATTCGTAGTTTATCAACTACAACTTAACTATTTATAGTTATCCGCACTTGGTGTATTCCTACACAGTTATATAATCATGGATTCACATCCATTAGTCATATATTTCATACAGTCTCAATGTAATAATATTGTTACATTGTTCTTTAACTAGGTTCGTAAAACCTACACTTCACTTTCTCATCATACGCTTAGAATAGCTAGGTATGTATAGTATACCTTAGTCACCCTTACATGACATCAACATTCATATACATCTATCACACACTTGACTCGCTATGTGTTCGACACATTTAAAACTCATATCGTTAAGTTCAACCGTACACACAAACGTCTAACTTAGTTGTAACTTTATACAACATTACCTATATAGCACAAATCAGATTGTAAGACCTCACAAATTCAAACAACGTATCATTGCTTTATATCATGAAAACATTCCTTTGAACTTAACGTTAAAAGTTATATGATTAACATTCATTTTTATCACATAGCATGCTTCTTAACACATTACCTAGCATACCGATCATATATTGAAATTTAAAGTAATCATACTACCATGCTTCAAACATCGATCAAAATAGAACTCATTTATAATCTGCAGATGGCGCAGCATACTACTCGTCTCCAGCTTAGGGATGGCATGCACCGCTGTCATGTCCCCCTGCCGCACTCAAGACCGAGCTTTGCACTTCTATTTTTTTGTCCATACTTTAATACACTTAAGACACTTACACTTAACATGCATACACGCTAGAGGTCTTTACATACTTGTATGACTATTTCAAGTTCAACCTTATATGTTAGAGACTTTAGTTTAGGATTTCCACGAATCAAAACCAAATAGGGTTATGAAATCACTAGGTGTACTAATTAGCCTTATGTTCTCATAAAGAGGTCACACAATCTTTACTACACATGCTCATACATATTCACATCTTTTACTCATAGCTATCATCGTTTAACGCTTTAAAACATGATTTAACCTCATGCTTGGTTTACTTCCATTATGTTTAACATATAAGACTTATGTTTAGTGACATAATGAAACATAACATGGCATCTCAAGCCTTTAAAAGCTAAATACTCATATGTAATACAACTTAAGTTCGAAAACATGCTCGAGGTTGCCTTTAAAATCATTTTATCATAAATGATGTAATATAGCACATATAACTCATATGTAGGGATATTATAGACATAACATTACTTATAAATCCTTTAGAATCTAAATATCCATGTGATGCAACTATATTTTGAAAATATGTTTAATTTTGCTTTTAAAACCATTGTAGACTTGAACAATGCCATTCAACACATACAACACAACTTCAAAGCTCTAAACATATGTAGTCAAGTCATGTAATCATGCTTGCAAGGTCAGAGTTTAAATCATGTAATAGGCATGCATGTTAGTTCACTATGCTAAGCTTTTTCTTGAAAAACTTCTCTAACGCAAAGCCTAATAAGGTGGTCATGCTCAAAGGAACTATGTATAATATATCATGCTCATTTATGTGTAAAATCAATCATGTGTATAGACCACTAAGCTCAAAATTTGCAGAACATGAACTTTAACAAAGTTTGTTTCCAAAACTTAAAGTCCTTGTTAAAGATCGTATACCGAATTATGTTAACCTTAGTAAAACATGCTCACATTAGGTTATTACACTTACATATACATGTTACATGCTGCTTGCATGTTGGCTTAAGCTATAATACTTTACCAACACCGATCGAACCTTAAAATGTAAAGCAAAAAACTAAACTCAGAGAGGCAGCAAAACTAAACTCGAGTCGATGACCCGGCCTAGAATTGCAGCTGCCATTCTTCTGGTTCGAGCTAGGAACAGTAAACTTCAACAACTGTTTAGCCCAAACACAGAAATTACTCACGAAATATATTCTAAACATTCCTATTACTGTTGAAACATATTTATATGGTCATATAACAACTATATAACCCATACCCAACCTCATTAACATCTAATTCCATGAATTCAAGAATTTGAATTTGAATACTCACGAACTCTGTTTTGACAGAGAATGAAATGGAAGCAAGGAAAAGGAATTATACCTTTGTAATATGAAAGAACTTGCTCCTAATGAACTCCTAATTCCACACTAGCAATTCTTATAAATTTGAAACTCTCCACTCTCAAATATAACTTAACAAGAAATCTCAGCAACAATGAAAGTGAAAGAAATGCTCAATTTATTGAATTTTTACTGACCATGTCAAGCCATTAACCAAGAAATCAACCGAAAGGTTAGAAGAAAAATCTATTGGATTGAGAGAGTTTGATGAAAAGGATTCACCAACTCCTTCTCCCCCATTTCTTAGTTCATGATTATGGCTATAGTAGCCTTCAACTGCCAACTAATTCATACGTAATATAGAGGTAGGCCACTTTTCACATATTATTGTGCCACTCAATTTGGGACAAGAGAGAAATCTAAGCATTTGGTTAATTAAGGCTTGGTTTGGTTCCAAAATGAAATCTTAGTGTACAATTGTTACCATATTAGGAATTTAAAGATAAATTTTATACTCGCATCATATAATCCATGTAAATTAAATACATGAAATAAAATTAAACAATTAGGTATTATTATCCGAGTAGTTCCATAATTATTTCTATTACTCACATAATCACATTATACCTTATTTAATATTAATGTTTATTTAAAACATTAATTTCCTTTCTCAGTTTCTAGAATACACAAATATTTAATCATTGGTGTATTAAAGTTACATATGACTTCGTCGTACTACTTGGTACCTTATATCATTAGTCCCAATTAAATGTCACACTTCATTATTCTTAGGCCATAGATATTTTACATCACTACTACCCACATTTTCTATATTACCCATAGTAATACTATTTAATGATAATGTCCACATTAATATTTTAATTGGGTTAAGTTTAATTCAATTGGGTATTCCCAACCCATAATCACATTTTAATATCACAACGATTAATTAGTATTAATCATTTATTATCTTACAATAATTAGTATGTACAACACTAATTAATATAATTCTTTCATTTCATTTCTTCCATAAATTGTCCCAAAACAATTTTCTTTAACCACCACATACAATATTAACCTTATGCATAAATCTCTAACCAATAATTACTTATAACTATATTGGTTCTTTTAATCATTTACCTTTCAAATATCAACCCTTTGATATATTACAAAACTATGTAATATATTAAAATATCCAATATTAATTAACATATTTCTTTCATCCTCTTATGCTAAACACATATGTTAACTCACCATCTTATCCAAGTGAACTAACCCTTTTTCATTTAACTTATTATCACGCCATTGCCATACAAGAATTATAATATTCCATAATATAATTTTAATTAACCAATATTTATTACGGGCTAATTAATTAAATCTTTATTCAAGTCATGTTTTGCTAACTAAGTTTCTTCATGAACACTAAGTCACCATTCATGACCTTAAAAGAGTTATTAGTATCCATTTCTTGGAATCAAATGTTCATAACTTACTCAGAATTTTCTATAGACCGAAGATTTTTGCAAGTCATAGAAGCTGGTAAATGGCGCATATATACCAAATTCTCAGTGCATAAGTTCCGCATTAGTAGAATCAAACCTTATACTTCTAAATACTTTACACATCCTCCTTAAGCGTTAACTCGTCCAACATCAATCCTCTATTTGGTTTCACATCATTGTTTACTATTTTCCTTAACAATTTAAGAATCACACTTCGAGTTTTAAAACTCTATCTCCCTTATTAGTTTAACCAACTATACATCTCCTTTATGGTTTCATACCACCAATAACACAACACTCAAATATAACACATACATACATTCCTTAAATCCTCACTCTCGCCGTGTATCAATTTACTCAATAATAATTCTCTAACCACTTTAAAGGTATATCGATTTTCTTCTCTCAATCAACAACGTACATATATACAAGTCCAAACCTAACACACATCGAGTCTTTAATAGTATTCAATATAGTACACTGAGTGGTTTCCTACAAACAACCAACAAATTAGTTTCCGTCTCTTCTACACTATTTTCACAGTGAGTTAGATCTGTTACCAATTCGTATATACCTCCGCTCTCTAAAGGAATTGTTTAGCCCAACTTCTATACATCCACCATTAAAGAGTATGATTGCACTACTTTAGACTTGATACTCACTCGTACAAATACTTAAGAAATTGGTGATTATCAAAGATATTTTAATGTCACCAACTTACTATAATAATTTAATTTCACATAAATTATTTAAATATCAATAGATAAATCTTATCCATCTTCTTACTAATTCATCTCTATAATTTATAACAAATATATAATAAGGATATATATTTATTAAACACAACATTACTTAGTTTATAATATACAATACCATATATAACACATTATACATATTTGAACCCACACCCATACAACCTCACATGATATACATCATTATATATTATTTTTTGAACTTCATACATTTAAGAATTTTATTCACTAAATTCTTATTTTAATATTTTCTCAAAATTATGGGTTTTGTTCAATTCTGTTTTCAAAATAATTGTCTTAGTTTTGGTCTCCTTCTCACACAAGTGTTCCATTATTTGAACATTCCTCTGTCCAATCATCAATCTCAACACGTTCCCACTAGCAATATCATATCCCACCTCAATCTGCCACCACAACCCCTCATTATTTTTAAACCTCTTGATAATGAGAATATTGAAACTACCATCAACATGACTTCAAAAATTGACTCACTCAATAGTATGAACCAACTTCTGTTGCAACATCAAACTCTAATGTTGGAAAAATTAGAAGATCTTCAGCTCTCTCTACACACTGTCAAATATGTGGTCTGTTTGTTACTTGAGCACAAC
Organism: Panax ginseng; assembly: GCA_020205605.1. Classification (NCBI taxonomy): domain Eukaryota; kingdom Viridiplantae; phylum Streptophyta; class Magnoliopsida; order Apiales; family Araliaceae; genus Panax; species Panax ginseng. The sequence continues at coordinate 81,149,203 of CM035139.1, read as the reverse complement.
AACATGCTAATGAATCCCTTCAATGCTGATACCACGCCTGCCTTCACTGATCCGGTTCCTCCACAAGAAGATCCTTCCAGCAATATTCCTGATCTTTCTCACTTCTCTCCTCTAAATTTGGAGGATATCTAACTATTTGCTTAAACTTGTCTAACTAACTATTCGGATAACTGTAATCCTTAATCCCTTACCTATCTCTTACTACACTAACTACCACTGCTACTAAGTACTACTAACACTCCTTATCTTTTTATATATTTTTGGTTAACTGACTCTCATTGCATGTTTTTCTAACATACTTCCTGCAGGTTTCAACTTTTCTTTTACCTCGTCACTTTTTATGATGACAAAGGGGGAGAAGAAACATATGGATGAACTGCTATGAATGGATTATAAACTGTTATGAATGGATTATGAACTGCTATGAATGGATTAAACTGTCATGCAATTGAATATATAATGTTATAAAAGGTTCATAGTTTAAGGGGGAGTTTTTTTTAAAACTAAAAATATTTTTATAATTGTCATCATCAAAAAGGGGGAGATTGATAGGTATTATTTATTTTATATATTTTGATGATAACAATTATGTTTTAAATAAATAGGTAATTATTTATTTATTTTCCTTATTATTTTTATTATTCTATTTTTACTTGAATTAATTTTTATTGACCTTGATAAATTATATGTCAAGTGTTAAATAAATTAATTCATATAATATTCAAGGCAAGGAAACCCTCTTTCTTTTTCCAAAGTAAAATTGGGCAAAATATTTTTATGCATGTATACTTCATATATACTAAAACATATTATATAATATTATACTTATTATAATACCGGATATATATTACTATAACTTTTATATATATATATATAAGCCAAATTGATACAGGAGTATCTATTAATTAATGCATGCATGTGAAACCGTGTGTGCAAGTGACATTCAAATTAGGACTTAATAATAGGAGTATGTGTGCTCGCAACTTTATTTTGTCTTAACAAAACCGTGTCCGTTAAGAAGGTTTTCTGTGGTCAAAATAATAAATGCAAAGAAGTTGATTTTCGGCCCGAGCGGATTTTTCTCTTCTTCCGCGTGCAATTACTTTTGATCTAGTCCGTTAATTTCAAATTTTATTGATCAAAACCGAGAATTCAAAAATTAGTTTTCAAAATTATAATTTTGCCCAAACCTCAAAAATTTCTATAAATAAGGAGTATTTCATTCATTTGGTTTTCACCAATTTAGTGAGGAAAAAAAATCATACTCTCCTTGCCTACATTCTCTCTACGCTTTATATCTCTTCTTACAAAAGCTCTGAATTTTTGAAGAGAAAAATTGGTCCAAGTATTGAGATAAGTTTGATTTATGTTAAATTATTTCTTACTTGTATTTTATCTATAGATATACAAATACATATTGTTCTACACAATTCTATATATCCATATTTTATCTATTTATCAAATAAAAGGATACTTGGGCTGTAATAACCCGATATTTTCTATATTATTAAATCAAAAATTATGCGTATAAATTTTTTTATTATTATTTTAAAGGTGAGAATGCATGCAAGGTAATGTGTGTATGAATTTAAGTGATAAATAAAATTTATTTATTACATGAATAATTTCAAATAATTTTTTTTAAAAGAATTATTGATCATTATAAATTATATTCTTATAATAATTAATTTTATATTAGAAATGTTTTTTATTAATTATTTTCCATAAAAATATGATTATTATATTATTTAAATAATATATGAAATGATTACAAGATTATTATAATAACTATTTTATTATATGAATTTATTTCTGGATTAATTAAGTTAATTATTTAACTTAATTAATAATGTTATATATGGCAGATAAATCAGATATAGAATTCAAACCCTAATTCTGGTTTTGAAACAAGGAATGATGATAATAATTTAATATTAATTATATTTTGATTTTTCAGTGCTATCAATATGTACTGTATGTACGCATTGTTAATAATTGGTCAATGATGGTGCAGTATTTGAAAACCCTAGTTTTGAAGTCAAATGGGACTTTAAAATCTATCTAGTAATTATGTTATGTGATTAATGACATTTATTATAATATTATATTATTATTTATCAGTGTTGTAGATGTGTACAGTATGTGTGTAATGTTACTGTGTGGAATAATTTTAATGTATCATGACTAAACCCTAATATTAATTTGTCTAACCCTACTGTAAAACTCAAATGGGAGATCCAAGATTGTGTAATGATTGTGTGATGTGATTAATGTCGCGTAATATAGAATTTAAAGCTAATTAGAAAAACCCTAATTATTATTTAGGAAACCTAATTAATTAAACACCCTAATTACTAATTATAAACCCTAATCATTAAATGATAATGCTTAATGCTAATTAGTGAACTTTAATGTTCATGTATAATGTAAATAGAAAATATAATTAATTTAGAAAATCCTATTTTTCATTTTTAGAAAGCTAAATTTCTATTCTAATTGCTAAGTTATTTTCCCTAATTATTTATTATAAACCCTAATTACAATTTTTAGAAACTAAAATTTTTATTTTAAACCCTAATTGAAAATTTTACAATTTTGTGCTAAACCTTAGGGTTAAACCCTAAGGGTCAAACCCTAAGGGTTTGCTAAATGACCAAAGTGCCATTAAAATCATAAGTATAATGACCATTATGCCCTTCTTGCATTTTTTATGAAATAACTTGTAGACTTGGCCAAACCTTTAGTTGTTCAACAACTCTAACTACTCTTTTGACTTAAAATCTCCAGCACCTCAGCCTTATAACATAGCTACATGCATTGCATTTAATTATATAATGATCAAGAGAGAGAAAGTGTATCATTTAGCCCATTTGGTCACCAATACTCATCCTTGACCCTCTCTCTCTAAAAGCTTCGAAATGTTGTAGTATAACAGTCCCAAAACACAGCCCCACTAACACCAATATCAAATCAGTAGTTCAGAATCAAAGATTTGTTCATCAAGGTATAAACCTAACCCTAGAAATCTGATCATTGATCCTCTATTAAAAGTTATGTTTGAGTGTTAATACATGTTGTTTATAGTGTATATTAAGGATCTGGGTTGATAGATGTTAGATCCATAACATCTATAAGCTCATATTTGAAGATTTCAAGAATCTGGAAATAGTTGTTTTTGTGTCTGACAGTTAAATGTCAGACCTCTTTAATCTTTGCCTGTTATGTATTTTTGTTGTTTGAAGGTTGGTACTTGTAGTATGTAATGTGGTCTTTCATGTGAAACTTGAATCATGGTCATAACTGTTATAGAATTAAAGTTATTAAGAGTCAAAGTGGGTTGACTTAAGATTGACCTAAGCTATTTCTCGGACGACCGAATTGCCCGTAACGTCCCGATGATTTTGCAGGCGCTTGATCTTACTGTTGTTAAGTGTTTTGATCATGTTGTTGTTTGGTGTTTGTAGACTGACATGAAGACTACCTTCTAAAGCTTTTATATCACCTAGATCCTTAACAGAATCCAAACTTAATGATGGTCAAACTTAGGTATCCGAAACTGCTCAAGAACATTTCTGGAAAACCTAGAAATGTTCAAGAACAGTTCCGGGAAGGTACTTTGACTGTCTTGTATCTTAAAATTTTGTTGATGTAATATGTGTTTTATGTATTAGATCTCTTCATTTACATGTCATCTACACACTTAAAGTGTTAGATCACATAAAGCAGGCCTGTAGTGCAAGATATAATGATCGAAAGTAGGACCCTTGAGTTTCTGGGCAACCCACAACCTCAAGAACAGGTCTGACAAGATTTTTAATTGCTAATAACTCTCTGATCTGTTATCTTATTGACATGTTATCGATTGATATTGGTAGTATTACATTAATACTACAATCCTAACAAAAGTTCAAGCTCAGAATCATTGTGATCTAACAATTATGATTGGTCAAACGTACCTACTTGTTAACTGACATAAAGTTCTGGTTTTGGCCCAAGAACACCTATAGCGACAGTTTTGTCGCTATCGCTATACGGCCCTTTAGCGACAAATATTTTTGGAAATTAATTATTTTAATTAAATAAATAGGAAAAAAGTAGTTTTTAATTATTAAAAATACAAAATAAATTATTAAAAATTATTTTAAAGTCTGAAAATTAGTTTTTGATAATTTTGAATATATTTCATAAATATTTAATAATTTTGAATATTAAAGGTATTTAATTTATTTAATTATAATATTAAATAAATTATTTAAAAATGATTTTCATACATGAAAAATCATTTAAAATTATATTATGATATAAGAAAATATTTTAAGTTATTTTTAATGACTTTTAATATTTTGTGATGAATTTCATTAATTAATTAATATTAATTATATTTAAGTTATTTAATAAATATATTAAATAAATTATGAAATATAGAATTAATGATTTAAAAATCAATTAAAGTATTATAAAAATATTTTAAGTTATAAAATATAACTTTTGATATTTTGTCATGAAAAATATTAATATTTTAATATTAATGATATTAGATTTATTTAATATTTATATTAAATAAATTAGTTTAAAAATGATTTTAATATTATAAAAATCATTTTAAATAAAAATAAAGTGTTTAAGAATATTTTAAGATATAAAATATAACTTTTAATATTTAAAGAATAATTTCATTAATAATTTGATATTAATGATATTAATTTTATATTAATGATATTAATTTTATTTAATAATTATATTAAATAAATAGTTTAAAAATGGTTTTAGTTATTTAAAAATCATTTAAAAAGGATATTAATGAATTAAAAATATTTTAAATTATAATTAATGACTTTTAATATTTTGATAGATAATGCATTAATATTTTAATATTAATGGTAATTATTTAAAAATAATTTTAATTGTTTTAAAAATCATTTAAGGGTAATATAAATGTTTTAAAAATATTTTGAGTTATTATAAATAACTTTGATATTTTGACAATGGTTTCATTAATAGTTTAATATTAATTAAATATTAATGATAATAGAATAATTTAATATTTAAATCATTTAATAATGATTCTGGTATTTGAAAAATTATTATAAATTATATAATCATTGTTTAAAAATTATTGTAAGTCATTTAAAAATGTTATGATCATTATTTAAATAGTCTAAATGATATTGAACTTCGATATAGAGTCTTAGACTCGATAAATACTTCGATAAAGTTGTTTGTGTACAAGCGTATTTTCAAAAATTGATCAGGACTTAGATATTTTGACTGTATTAATGTTTGTTTGTGATTCAAGGACTGTGGAACATGTGTGACAATGTGATTAGGTTATGTATGGACTGTAATAAGCAGTGTTATGTGTTATAGTATGTTATTCTAATTGATCAAATGATCTTATTAATGATAGGTTTCAGTATAAAAGATAAAACTATGTTGCGTATTATAAACAGCAGACCAGGCAAGTATCCTACCTTTGCATTTTCTTTATGCAATGGATATGAGTAAGAAAATTTCAGAATTATATTATTATTATGCTAGATTATTAACCCTATTGTGATATATTCTATATTCGATCATTGTTTATCAATATGATATTATATTATATAATTTAGATATATATTCTGTTCGTTATTTTCTAAACATGGTTATATAAGTGTCCCCACTTAGGTAATCATTGTATTTAATCACATGTTGATATATATATATATATATATATATATATATATATATTGAACCCCAGTATGAATATAGTAAAAGCCGTCTAAGCTATTTGATCCAGCTAGACACAGATTCAGAAATATTGTTGAATATGATAAAACCCTATTGTATCCAATCAAATTGCTTTGGTTCGGATTCCTGACTAAGTATGAACATCCCGAACATGGGAAAATTTTTATGTGCCCAAGGCAGACAGAGTGAACGATAATATCATTCTTACATGTAGTATTGATCAATACAGGGCCCATGGGATGTACACCCTCGCGCCCGTAAGTTATGACGGTTTGCAGATGAAGTTCTGTTAAACCTATTTAAAAATTGAAAACAATGTTCATAGTATGTCACCTTAACCCTATATAAATAGTCAGTACGTAGTTTCAAAAACTTTGATATAGAAATAATATATGGTTATGATTGGTTCAGTTTACTTCACAACTATTGATCTGTTGTAGAAGTGATGTGTAAAGAAAATATTTATTTCTTTTAGCTAATTATATTTATAATTGTTATTACTTGCTGGGCACCCAAATGCTCATTCTTGCTTTAAATTTAAATGTTTTTAGCTAAGCGTGATCAACCCAAAGGTTCAGACAAGAACAACTAAAAAGGAAAGCAAACAGAATATGATTATTGGTATCTTTTGTAATAGTTAGATTGTATTAAGATAATTATATGTATTATATATCAAGTAAAGAATTATAGTAAAGGTTGTGTACTTGGGATTAGACTCTGATAAATGTAAATTAAGTTTTATATTCATATTATTGTTATTATTATTAGTATTATTCCGCTCATAGAAATGGTATCGTAAAGCACCGAGTTCGGGTTTCAAGTATCTGAATTTGGGGGCGTTACATGGGCGCCGCAAGGCTACGGAAATAAACCTCTACGGAGAGGAATCCGACCGTACAATTCCTCATAGTCTTCAGTAACCTTTTATTGATATTATTTATATAAATATCGTAAAATAGATCGACACTTGATAGCTCAAAAACACAATCGAGATCTTGCTCAAAAGAGTAGTCATCCGAACCGGATTTGAGAATCGTAGTGATCTACTGAAAATATTTATATAAATATCAATTATGAAAATTATAAATTATGTCATACTTGGGCGCCGCAAGGCTACAGAGATAAACCTCTACGGAGAGGAATCCGACCGTACGATTCCTTATAGTACTAAGTGACACTATTTATAAAAGTTCACATAATAGATAAAATATTCTTATATATTATTTAAGTTAAACAAGTAATATTTGTTATATCATTTTGTGCTTAACTGAGATTATATTTGATAAACATTGATACTTGGTAAAAACTAACTAAGAAACAATTATATATTATCCATAGAAAAACACTCTTTATTTTATAGAATTGTTAATTTTTTAAAAGTGCTTTAATATTATATACTTGTTTATCAGAAGCATAAGTGGATCTAAACAAAAGTTCTATCTGCTTTAAAGAAGCTTATTATTGAATATAAAAGTCATTATCTTTTATATTGATATATTTGTTCTTAATTTTCTATCTGCTTATTTGAGAAGCATTATTCAGTACTTAACTCTTATTAGCTTATTGAAGAAGCACTTTGTTGTAAACTTATTTGTAAACAGAGAAAGGATTAGAGTTAGTTTATTTTATGTACCTGTGGGAAAGACGAGTAATTCTTCGACCAAGACCAGAGTCTTAGAGAGGTCAGCAGGAAGTTGAGTCTCTAGTGTACTTGTGAGGTGAGGAAGAAGCTATTGTTTCAAGACCAGATCATAGAATAGAATTAATCTCAAAAGGGTGGTACAACTAGACTTGAGGAAGGAGCGGGGAGCTTGCTGTCCAAGATAGAATAGTTGAAAGTTTGTCTATAAAACTTTGTAAAGGTTTCTCCATCTGTTGAAGGAGTTGTTATTACTGATAGTAATAGGATCTCAAGTTCCAAGTAGGAACTTGAGACTGGACGTAGCAACATACCAAGGGGTGTATGTTGTGAACCAGATAAATCTATGTGCATTGTGATTGAATTTTTATTATGTTGCATGATAATTGCTAAAACTGCTAACTAACGAATAAAAATTCAAAAAGGCCTAAATATAATTTTTACATTGTAATAATCTATTCAACCCCCCCCCCCCTTTCTAGATTATTATTGACCTTTCAGTATTCATTCTTTATTAATCTACGGGAGTAACCTGTCTACTCGGATTATCGCATGTATGGTGAAAGACCCTTCGTATTCATTCTTTATTAATTTGCTGGAGTGACCTGTCTGCGCGGATTACCGCATGCATGGTGAATAATCATTTGTATTCATTCTTTATTAAATTATGGAAATGATCTGTCTACGCGGATTACCGCATGGCGGGTGAAAATCCAATTGCAATTTCGTATATTCTTTTATACTCATATGAGATATCATTTCTTTTGTACTCATCAAGGGATATCGTCTTCTTTCATATTTCTCCATTTATGGTACAAATTTATTGTTTGTTTCCATAACCTTATTATTAAATGGTGAAAACCCTTGAAATTAGTGGAATATTTTTAATAGTTTGTGCTTCATCTAGTATCATTCCACTATTGGTCTGAACTTTCTTATTAAATGACGGGATACTATTTATGTCAGAGTACTATTCATTTGGAATACTATTCATTCGGGATACTATTCATTCGGGGTACTTTGCATGACGGGGGTACTATTTATTTAGTACTATTCATTCAGGTACTATTCACGGGATACTATTCACAATAAAATTGGTTTCTTTTCTGTTCAAATTATTTAATACATGAAAATCATTATTGAATTTTACTCCACAATTAATTATCATGTTGACAATTTAGACATTCTTGAACTCTGGATAAATTGAATTATAAATATCTAATATTTATCATTGATCTCACTTGATTAATTCCTTTATCATTGTCATCATCCTCATGCTTATGTTATGGTAAAAGTCATCTTTGGCCCGTAGTGCATAAATGGACTGTTGATTGGTATAATTATGACCAGGAATTTTGTATTGGTATAATCATAACTTGTAATATTACAGACAAATGATGTGGTGAAAGTCCTCTTTGGCCCGTAGTGCATATATAGACAGTTGTTTGGCATGATCATGACCACTGGTGATACAAATGAATATCCTTAGCTCATAGTGCATGGATAATTTGTTGGTGATACATACGAATATCCTTGGCCCGTAGTGCATGGATAATTCATTGATGTGAAATGTTTATTGATTGGTATTACAGGGATAAAATATTGATGATGGATTTTTAAATCATAGAAGATAGTAGACATCATTCTCTACTTGCTTGACTCTTCTAATAGATTGTTATTTCCGCTGCAGTTGTTGATCTAAAACTTGTTGTCTATTGTATTCTATCAGATATTTCCTTGTTGAGGACTAAGGATAATTTGTTCTACATTATCTTTGTCATAATATTCTTTACTGGGTTAGTTGAGCTCACCATTTTCCTTTTGGTTCCATTATTCTTCTCAGGAGGCGAGAATGTAGTTGGAACTAGTCGGGGAGTGGAGTAATGGTCCAAGATGATTATTTTAGTAATCCTCATTATTTTGTAAAATAGTGTGATAATAATTGTAATGAGGATTTTATTTGAGTTTGGATATTGTCTACGAAACAATATTCGTATTAAAACTTATAGCATATGTTTTGTCGTATTTTACACGACAATTAATAGTTGTATAAATGAAATTTGTCTTTGATTTCTATACCATGTATTTGGCGAGTCAGAATGGATTGTATGGAACTATTCCGGGGCGTCACACAAAACCTTCTTTATATTACTTCGAATTTAACATGACAGTGTATGTAGACGTAAAGATAGTGGTCTAATGCAAAAATAAGTAAAATCATCAATCTTCAAGATCCACATCTAAGCATTTAATCTAATCTTGACCTAATAAAATATGTAACATTCATAGGTATAACATCTCACCATAGTAAATCAGAATATATATATGTATCTGAATCGGAACTAAACATCCTTCTGTAACATGAAAAGAAGTATTACCTAGTCAAGGAATATATAGTGTAAAGGCTCGAACACGGTTCACCATCAAGATTTAATTTTTCAATCACACATGAGTCACAATATTGATTGTACATTTTTCTTCGATGATAATTTTATACTGTTTCCTCCAGAATGAAGAAAAGTACAAAAATTAGTGTCACGATCAAGATAATCTAGAGTTCCATGCTAAATTGACAAAATTAAAATTTTGAGGACGGATTTGAACTTTTAGAAACCTTAGGGACTAATTTGAACTTTTCTTAAACTTTAGGGGATGCACTAAAAATTTATATAACTTTGGACGTTGTATTGAAAACTTCATAAACTTTAAGGGAACCAAATTGTACTTCTGCTACAAATGAACAATAACGTGTACTGTAGCAGTGTTTTTTTTAGATGAGAATTTTGGAATAGATTTGAGACTGCATTGTCGTTTCAGATATTGGTGTCAACTCTAGTAAATTTCAACAATTGATGTAAGTCAAAAAAAATTAGGGTAGAAAAAAATTGGGTGAAAGTAAAATATATCAGAATTTTTTGGCTCTTGATACTAATATTCTAGAACATTCTGCTAATATAATTAAATATATCCTAATATTATCTATTAAATAAATTTACAGTGAAATAATCTATAAATAATAATAATATAGGAAATTGTTAAATCCACATCACTTTTTGTTATTTTCACAATAAAAGTGTCGCTGTATATGTATAGCGACGGTGAAAACCGTCGCTATAGAATCTATAGCGACACTTTTGTTTTGAAAATAATATTTTCTATTGTGAATTTAACAATTTTCATAATATATAATAATAACTCAATAATATTAAATTTTATTTACTTTCATCAGCATAATAATATTTTATTATAACCAATGCAACAAAAAAATTTAGAATTTTATAGTGGTCAAGGGTGTGATAACTTCACCCTAATCATATCCAAACTATACCTAAAGAAAAAAGTTTGCATCCTTCAACTTTGCATCCCTCCGGAAAATGAAATTAACAAAGTTCACCTACCTAAGAACAAATATTGAGTGGTGCTAGAGACACAAACTATTTTACAAACATTTTACAAACTGTTGATGTGGCATACTCCACGTCAGCCTATTAATCAACAAATTGTTTAGTGTAGTCTTCGGTCCCACACAATATGCTGATGTGGAGTATGCCACATCAGCAGTTTGTAAAATATTTATAAAATAGTTTGTGTCTCTAGCATTATTCAAATATTACCACCGTACCAAGTAAATCAAAAAGTAGACAAACCCCATTGACCAATAAATGGTATGTACTTCCTCCATTGCAAAATATATAATAATTAATATGTTTTTAATTTCAAAATTAATAAGAATTTATTTATGTTTAGACAACACAATTATAAAATTTATAAACTATTCAAATATTTATTATGTTCAAAAATTAAATTAATCAACAATAATATTGAATTTGAAAATAACTCAAATTGATTTCAAAAAATTAAATTTCATCCTATATTTTTGGAATAGGAGCGAAGCGGAGAAAAGGAGAGATGTTCCATTTTTATCTAAACTCCGATTTTTTAATGATTAAGGTAGTGTTTGATAAAATTAAGTGTTAAGATCTGAACAATTTAGACATCTGAATAATGTAGAACATCTGTCAAGAATTATGTCTGAATGAAAAAATATTGTTTGATAATTATTCTTTTTACCCTATGAATAATTTAAATAAAACATGTTTAATAAACAGAAAGGCCTGAATAGTATTTTAAATGAAAATATTAACAAAAAAAAATTCTAATTTAATTTGAGGTTAATTTTACTTGTGAATTATGTAATTTTAACTATTATTATTTTACCTTTTAATTATTTATTAGTATGTTCACTACTACTAAAATATGTATTTTTTTTAAACAAAGCTAAAGTAACTCCATCATAAATACTTAAATAAAATAAAAGAAAATAAATAAATAAATAAATACCATAAATTTTTTATCATGTTTTGATCTTTCACACTTCCAGCCAAACCCATAATATTTTTTTCAAATTTTCAGCAAAACCCATAATTCTTTTTTCATTTCCATGGCCATTTTGAATTGAATCAGTCCTCATCAGTTCCTTATCTCTAACCAATTCTTGTTTAATCATAATTTCAGCAAAAAACACAATTATTTTCTTCTTTCCTCAGCCATTTTCAGTTGCAGCTGTCCTCATCAGTGCTATATCTCCACCAAATTCTTGCTTTTTTCATATTTTCAGCAAAACCCACAAATCTTTTTTCCTTTCCGCGACCTTTTCCAATTGCAGTAGTCCTCATTAGCGATGTATCTCCACGAACTTCTTTCCTTTTCGCATTTTCTATGAAACCTAGAAATATTTTCACCTTTCCATGGCCATTACCAATTGAACTGGTTTCAATTAGTGTTGTATCGTCAATTAGTGCTGAAACAATGGGAGTTGTAATTATTCAAGAATCAAGTTGAATGAGGAGACGAGAATGGGATAAAAGAAAGATTTTGTAATATTGAAAAAATTATTTTGTCCAAAAAAATATAAACTCATTCAGATATTCCTCTCAATAAGAATTATATTTGTCTTTTACCGATTAAGTGGCGTTAAGAGATAAAAAAAAATTATCAAACAAATTTCAGATGTAATCAAACAGCCTTAATATCCTTGGAAGACAAAAAGCCTCGAGTCCTGGAGTAAATAGAGGCTTAATTTTCTTGGAAGACGGAGAAGTACGATTAAGTCATCCAAGTCATTATAAAAAAAAGCGGAATAGTTGAATCAATTTGAAGGCACTCAGCAACTCCAAAAGAACCCAAATCTTCCATTCAAAGAATATGACATGATAAATGATACTCCCTGCGTCTCCAAAAAAATGACTTAAAAATAAATTGTACATAAATTAACTTGTGTACTTCAGCTTTTGAGGCGTCACTTATGCCTCTTAGATCTCTACTGAGTAAGAGGGTGTTTGTTTAAAATCAATCAATTTTAATTTTAGCTCTTGAATTAAATCGAAAATGATGGAGTGAATTAATTTGAATCATTTTTTTGAGATGAAGTTGAATAAAATAAAAAACTAAAATATTATATTATCTCTATTAAATAAATTTACAACAATTTTAAATTTTTTCAGAAGAATAAAATATTAAAATTTTATCATTCACATATTTCAAACCTATCAAACAACTTTTTTCATTCAAATTCAGATTAATTCAATTTTTATCAATCATCCCCTAAAGTTGCCAAAATCAAATTAAGCAAGAGATTTTTAAAATCATCCCCATCAGTTCAGAAGCAAGCAAAGTTTTCCCATGTACCTACCATAATTAGTTTCTCCCCCCACCCCAACAAACCGAGACCTTGAACAAACAGCTAATAGCAGGCAAGTTCATTCTTGCAAATTAAACTCGGAACGCCAAAAGAAACGACAAAAAATACAGCCTCATAAATGTTATTCACTATCTGATAGGATGTCCCATTTCAGTGTCTAATACCTCCCAAAATAAGTCTCACAAAACCTTTTTAAGCATATTAAGACGTTATGATTTGACCAGAGAATTTTTTTCCATAACCAACATTACTAAACCTGCGATCAAAGAAATTATTATGAATATCATTGACAAACATTAACAAGCCTAAAAATGAAACTCAATCTGGTAACTAGAATGATAGACCAAGTGATTATTGTCGGTAGAAAAAACTGTAGGTGGCTCAGCCACATCATCAACAAACACAACAAATAATCCATGCATCGCAGTATCTTGACAACGTTTTCAACAAAGTAAATTCAGTGCTTTATGAGTAAATATCAGAAAAGACAACTAATAGAGGAAAGGTCGACTTGCAGTATCACCAAACACATTTATTCCTCCTCTTCTGCTTCCTCCAGCCATTTTACGAAAGGCTCCACAGCCTTCACAAAGCTTTGCCTAAACCAATACGACAATTGATTAAAAAATGACAAGTTCAGTCCTTAGAAATAGACAATGCTATTTGAGTCATTTAAATAAATAAAGAGGGGCAGGAGAAAATAATTATATTTCAAGGTCACTTGGTTCCAATCACCAGTACAACTTGAATTTAATGTCAAATCTACCTATCAAAATATATATATCAATTCTCGTTATGTTCATATATATATATATATATATAAATTAGGTCAAGGTCACTGGTTCCAATATTATTAGTGCAAACCTAGGGCTGTGAGAGGTTAGCAATAAATAAACATTAAATCTGGCAGCTGTAATTTTTATTACTCATTCAGATTAGAGAACCTAGCATTCTTGGCCCGGAAGTAGTTCACTTGGAGCTCTATGATCTTGTGTTTCCCTATGATTATTCTTAACCTTTCCCTTTATCCTTGAATCCTCTAGGGTACAAATTGCACATGTTGCAATATTAGTTTACCCATAAAAAAGAAAAAAGTTGGTAGTTTAAAATAGTTGTTTAAATCGAGTACGACAACATCCAGTAGTAGTTTTGTTTGCTCTTATTTTAATAACAATTCTTTGATTTTTATTTTTCTTTTTTAAATATTCTCGACTTGATTTATTCTCTACTGATGTGCTAAGGGTCATTCCAAAAATCTTTTAAGTTTATACATCATCAAAAATTTTGCAAAGATTAATCTTTCCATGTTTACCCATAAAATAACAAGTGGAACAAAATTATAATGACAAATTTATGACTCATCAAAATAGTCTTTTCTGGAACAAATATTGTACGGGATTTTGTATGGAATGGATTAAGTCTATAAAGCTGGGAAGAAATATGACAGAGAGAATCATAGAAGAAAACTGAGCATAATTAACCAAAAAGATATACAGCCATTACATAATTTTTGAAACATTAAAGTGATCACGATTCACTATAATTTTTCAATTACCTGCCCTTAGGGTTTGATCCTTTACGAAACCAGTGAAGAATAGTATCTTCAGCAAGCACATCCAGGTCATATAAAGACCTAACGATTTCTGGAAACAACTTCATCAGCTTTGTGTCCTCGTAGCACTGGACCTGAACTTTGTACAGGAGTTCCAGTTCAAGCTTTCCACTGGTGCAGAAGGTATTTAATAATTCGGCCCATGTTTTCACCTAGATATGAACATCAACTTTTCAAAATAATGCATCAAAGAATATGCTATACTGCAACCATTCTTCATTTAAACTTCCTCAAGATAGCTAGCCCTAAGTGCCACAACTGATACTCTATCAACACTTTACTTTCATTTAGCTTTAGTATAGTCTTGCAGCTGGACCTTATGTGCCTCTATATGTATATGGACATGGGGGTTAATAATATGAAATATTTCACCTTGATCTCACTCTTCTTGTTCCCATATTTCCATCTAATCACTTAACCCCACCATACATCAACTCTAAGAACTTTTAAATACATATTAATAATTACAAATCAACAGACTTGGTGACGCATCTTCTAAAATCTTTGCAGTAAAACTGTCAGCTAAGAATGAAAGATGTATGACCTTTATCAACATAGTAATATAAAGCACTGCAGTGTTGAGATGTCATGAGATTCTATGCACTGTCAACCATCTATTGTCACCATAAAGTAGAAATACATTATATTCCAAAACAAGGAAAAACAAAAAAGAAAAAAAATTAAACTAAAAAGTAGCTTCCATACCGAGAATTTTTTTTAAAAAATCCCCTTTCCCCCGTACTCCTTCCTACATGCTTAAGGTAAAAGGAAAACTTTAAATGGGTACACCTATTGTAAATGCTTGCTTTTAAAGCTTGGTAATTCACTCTTCCAATTACAGAGCAAAATTCTCGTTCTTCAAGTATACAAGTGAGGAACCCATCCAACATGGCATCCTCACTCCCATGTAACAATACAAGAATTTCCTCTAAAACAAAATTATCATAAGCAGATACTCTCATCTTTTTTCTATTCTATTTTTTCTTAAAAAAATGGAAAATGTTGCATCCTTTAATCTCATTCAAAGACATGACAGAAAGCAGTTTAGTAATAAAAATTTATGGTATAATATAGATAACAAAATGCATAGGTGACAAAAATATACCTGGCGAAGAGCTAAATTAGCATTCTGCTGTTGATTCTTTCCAGACCATTGAACAGCGTCCATCATAACATCCCACAAGATACGCACAACCTCAATGTCTGGTAATTTAGCATCTTTGACATGTTGCTTCACAGATTCTATGACTTCAGATATGTCAGTTTCCTCCGCTATCTGGGTTGTTAATGCAGATTTCATTTCCTTCAGCTTCACCTCAAATATTTTCTTCTCATTGTATTCAACCAAAGGAGCGATCCCAGCATTCCTGCAGTGTGAAATTACAGAATAAAAGAGGGGACTAACTAATACAGGAAAGAGTATAACTGGTGCCAATTCAGAGGACATGGCTCCCTCCCACCTTCCTACTCCAATTCCATCCAATACATCCAATTTTTATAGCTTTGGATAATCTAAATGTAATCAACAATTATAAATTATTTATAATGTTTAGTATAATTGCTCCAAAAAAGAAAGTAATCAGATACTTTTTCACCATTTGATGAATATGTAATTTTACATTAAAATTTCAATGGTAAAAATACTTTTAATGATTCTAATTTTTTTGTTGGATTGATATCAATATCATGCATCGTCTATTAACATTTTTGGATCATTATCAACTAAATTCTTAACATAAAATAATTCGTGTATTGGAGGGAAGGTGTAATGAAGGAGAGCCAAATACACAAACTCAGGATGGTTCAAATTGTAATACCATAGTTAGAACATACATTGGGGCCTAGTTTGAATCAGGCATAATTCAAAGTAGGATACTGAATTGAAAGTCCCAAATCATTGTTCCAATTAGTTTAGTTACACATTCTTCAGATAATCATGAGCAATGTCACAACTAGAAGGTGTCTAGTTTAGTTATATTAACTAAACCACATGGCAGAAGGGCAGAAAGTACATGGTCCAATCTTCAGCATTTCTGATAATAAAGATGTCTTCACTTGACCAATTTATTATCCCAAACAACTTGTTAAGGTTCATTGTGAGCCTTTTCTAATTATTGAAATCAATAATTGATTAAAGGATATTTTATTTTTAATGCAAATATTAAGCGTATAGCAGGGTTTGAGGTTACTTTTTTCAAATTATTTGAAAATCATTTTTTTAAATTTTCAACTAATTCAAACTACGATTAATAATATTAAGAGTACCCCTAAAATAATGTTAACACTTGCACCATTTTCTTGTCATATTTAAAGTAAATAAAATAATGTTTATGAATTATTTAATATTACTTCAGCAATTATTTTTAGCTAAATGCAAAATGACCTCCTGATTACTTTTTAACAATCACTTGGAACCAATTATAACTTTAGCAGAAATCATTTTTTAGCAATTATTTAAGCTTAAACAAACAGTTGCAATGTATTAATGCACGCAACAAAGTAATGACGGAATGCTAACACTTGTGCTTGAAGATTATGTTTCAGTTGACTTTGCTCATCAGTGTAAGGCTTTAGGTTCATTATGTATTAATGTAAGAAACACAATCTAAACTAGTCCATCTAAATTAAAATTCAAGTGAAATACAATGTGGAAAATGCACCAACAACTTTACATGGGTAAAAGACAGGTCTCTCATGCTACCTTAATTCTTCACCCAGTTCACATAAAAGAAGACCTAGGTCCAAGACCCAAACTGTATTACCCATCAGATATCATCACAACAGAAAACCTCAAAATTGTTCTGGGTCAAAAATGACCAAAGCACGTGGACTGTTGATAATATAGATGATATTAATCTACGGAAGAAGTCGTCTCCTACAACATTGGTTATGTTATAACTTATGAAATCAAAAGCACTAAATGATTACTAAAACTAATTCTGTAAAAATGCACCAACAACTTTACATGGGTAAAAGACAGGTCTCTCATGCTACCTTTATTCTTCACCCAGTTCACATAAAAGAAGACCTAGGTCAAGGACCCGAACTGTATTACCCATCAGATATCATCACAACCGAAAACCTCAAAATTGTTCTGGGTCAAAAATGACCAAAGCACACGGACTGCTGATAATATAGATGATATTAATCTACGGAAGAAGTGGTCTCCTACAACATTAGTTATGTGGTCTCCTACAACATTAGTTATGTGGTCTCCTACAACATTGGTTATGTGGTCTCCTACAACATTGGTTATGTGGTCTCCTACAACATTGGTTATGTCGACTTATGAAATCAAAAGCACTAAATGATTACTAAAACTAATTCTGTAAAGGCCAAAGGTCTATCGGCAGGGTATTAAACAATGATATATCAAACTAAATACTGATG
This sequence comes from Panax ginseng, assembly GCA_020205605.1. Lineage (NCBI taxonomy): Eukaryota > Viridiplantae > Streptophyta > Magnoliopsida > Apiales > Araliaceae > Panax > Panax ginseng. Next base: position 81,131,131 of record CM035139.1, on the reverse strand, counting down.
ATTAAGAACTGATAAAAAAATCAAGTAACTAATATTCCTTGTCCTTTTAAAAGAAGCACTTACGTAAAATGCTCAGAGAAAGCTTCGGAAGATCGCTTTGCAGATGGGAAAAATTCAAGAAGATTATCCTCCATCTTACCCCGCTTCAGAATTGAAATCAAATCATCAAGGCTATTATCAATCAGATATTCCTTGAAGAAATCTGTTATAAACGAAAGAACTAGCCCTTTAGCCACAAGGTTATCCTTGAGCAGAGGCTGGAACACAGTCTCTGGTGGCAAACCAGACAGTTTCTGGGAAAATGCAAGTGCTGTGAAAATTGCCAGCTTCTTCCTTTCATTTTCCTCAAAAAGCTCAAGGGACTGCAAAAATCTCCGCGTAACATTTTCAAGATTTTTAATGAGGAAAGGCCTCCGTCGCAAGATTTTCTGTATGTAAATTACAGATGGCAAAATGACTTCACGTCTAGGCTCACAGTCTATTATAGAGTAAGGGTGACGCTCCCCCTCATCAGGTTTTGTAGTGCCAGGTTGTGTACGCCCTCCTGTGAAGACAACCTGCAGGAAGCAAGAAATATTCGCATCAAAACATAGCAAAAAATTGTATCACAGATAAAAACAAGTAGGAAAGCCATTGAATGTGTAAAATAAAATGCAATATAAAAATACCCTTAGGTTTAGACATAAAAAAATGAGAAACCAAACGTTCGAATACCATCAGAACTTCAACGCAATAAAGAAACATTTTCTCAAGAGACCCAAGAAAAAAAAAGAGGGGGGAGAACTTGCCTCAAAAAAGGTGTCACCGTATCTGGAGAAGTTAAGGTCAGAAGATTCAATGCTCTTAGCAATGAGTTCCTGCACAAATAAAAAACATTATTTAGGTTAATCTTGATGACCAATCTCCCTCCCCAAGTGTGTACACAACACTCATATGAACAAACAAATATAAGATTTGAGTTTGTACACATTTAAATAAAATATATATACAACCATATTTTACTCTTACCAGATCACCAGCATTATCCAGATAAATCTGGACCACTGCATCCATAAATGCTGCAGGGTCCAGAGGAGCAGCAATATTCCGCTTATGGGGTCTTAATCCAGCGTACCACTGAAACAATAGAAAAATATGAACCATAAGCTAGTAGCTCAGGATAAAAAATACTGACCACAACTCCATACATTATTAGCCTCTATCAACTAAAGTATGTCATTGCAAACATAGAATGCAAAAAGTGAAATTTGCTCCTTCTATTCAACTAATGCAATTGCATTACTTATAATGATAATAATTGGTATGTGATGGTTCAAGGTTCAGATGTTATATAGCTTTATCCATAATCTATAATTTTCAATAGGCACATATATGCTACAGAAGAATATAAAACACCTTCAAACAAAAGTAGCAGAATATTAACATCATCCCACCCACGGTAGATGCTTAGACATCACTGCCACTTTATTATGACTTCACAAGATAATTAAACGTAACAAGTGAATATTAATTGCTAAAAACACCTTTCACCTCCAGTTCACTTCAATCTGGTAATTTTGAGTAAACGCATTCCAAGCTGCATCTGATGCAGAATGGACGTCAAAGAATGTCTTATATGTGCGCTCTTATTCTACTCCGTTACTAAACTCATCTTTAAAACCTAGAACTGCCGTTACAAATCCTAAACACCGTTCATGGATATCGTTCCAATTACAGACAAAACCTTACCTTATTAATTTCTAATCCAACTCCAAATCTATAGCTCTTCTCTTACATCATTAAACCATAACCCTAGAAAGCTTCCTTCAAGCCTGTAAGCAACCTGATACATAATTACCCAGCTCTGTCAGCATCTTAAAGCTCAATAAATAAATAAATAAATTAGCTTATTATATCCTTAACTAGTGACCTCTGGTGTAGTTATGGTGCTCTAGATGTTCAATCGCATCAGGTTATGCACGAGGGGGTTGCAAATTAGTCTTTACAAGTGCATATGGTACAAGTTCTTGAATAACTGATTGCAAAATTAAATCTCCTTGTTATCTTTATTTCCTTAACTCAGGCAAAACAATCATAGAAATCAGTATTAGTATGATCACCGATCCACAATAAAATTCAGCTGTTCTCCTAGTGCAATTGATTAATTTTGACTACATAGCCAACACACACAAAAGAGACTATGTTCATATCAAAGAATTAGAAGACATGCTGAAATACAAAATTAACAAAAGGTGCAACAAATAAAAGATTCCAACTTCATAAACGCATGTTCACACGTCAGATTTCCAAACCATCATTCAAAACTAGTTTATCATGATAATCAAGCAAGATCTCATCTTATGGGCCCTTGAAAAGGATAACCACTAATGAGTTTATAACTACTACCTATTTACTAAAATAGTACATCACCTAGTCATGGCTTAACACCCGCCTAGGCGGAATTAGTCCTCTACCGCATCAAATTGACAAAGGCTTTGAAGTTTTACTATTCTAGAAATTCATTTGTTCTGCCTTGCAAGATGGTCTTTTTGGGGTAATTTTTAATGTAAACCTGTTTAGAATCTTCACAATAAATAATATTTAAATGTCAGGCACTAGTGTCCATTCCACTGCCTAGGACCGCACAATGGTTTATAGAACACTGAATTTTGTCATAAAATGACTGACAAAGACACATGAATAACAAAAGCAGTGAAGATTTCAGTGTATTAGTGATTGGTTAAATATGCAACTTACCTAAATTCATAGCTCCATATAAGAATAAAACAGGCCAATTAGCACTTGAATAAAAGTATGTGGGTAGCAACTATAACAATATAACTTAAATAGAAAATTAGGGAGCCAAAAGTTTTGCTGATTAATTTTAATACTCCCTCCATTCAAAAATGATAGTCAAATTTGACTTTAAAATATGACGGCTTGTCAACACCGGCGAAGCTACATATAAGATTATGGGGTCAATTGACTGAAAAAAAATAATTACTTTATAATGTAAGGTAAATTTTAAAAAAATTAAGTATTATATATAAATATATAAATGACCCCACTAAGATTTTATAAATTTTCTAGGTTGAAATGTTTATAATTTGTCAAATTTTATAACTTGTGACTCATATCCTCTCAATTTATGTATCTCTATATTTTTAAACTTAAATAATAATTAATTTATATTAATTAAAAATAATTAATGAATTAATTACTTATATAAAAAATCTATTATGAGTCACTATAGTATATGCATATATACCGTATATTATTACTTATTATATTGTCATTATAATATATAGTATATATATACATATATATGTGACCCTGTGACCCGAATAAGTATTAAAAAAAATTGACACACTTCCCCCAACCCCTCCAAATTATTTATAGCTTTGCTAATAATTTTGACCCCACTGAAAAGGATTCCTGGCTTCGCCATTTGTCAACCACTCACATAGATGTAAAAACTTCCAATAATTATTACTCGATCACAAATATATGAAGGCTGGAAAACATTTCGATATATTTCTCCCAATCACAATATTGGTCTTACAATAAAGTTTATTACAAAAACAATTTAAAAAATAAGGTCAAAGAATAAAGTTTATAACAAAAACAATTTTAAAAACAAGGTCGTTGTGTGTTTTTTACAAACGCAAAGGAAAATAAAAAGGTAACAATCAAATGGAGATTAATACATGACTGTAAACAATACATACCCGAGAGTCGGTTTCTCCTTCGAGCTACAGATTTAACAGTGCAAAAAAGAGTTCAATTAGATTTCGACAAAAAATCAATGAAGGTGAAAACAAAAAATAGGAGAAGAAAATCAGTATAAAATCATAAATCAGACCCAAACTACATCAGAATGACAGAATATAAAAAATTCGCAATCACATCAAAAAACGTAGTTTGTCACTCGAGAACAAGAGATCCAGTACCCTTAAAGATCTTTCCCCCAAAATCAAAACATTCTAAAGAAAATGGACCAAAAGATCGATTTTTCTGACAAAATAATTGGTGGAAACAACCAGATCTGGAAAATAACGATTGATAGAAAAGATTCAGATGGAGAGAAAGAGGCTACCTCATAAACCGAGACGCAAAAAAATCAAATAACAAGCGAGTCCACTACGACTCTGCGTTTGAGTTGCGATGCGAAATCTCAATCTCAATACAGAAAAGAGAGATTGGGAGAGGGGAAAGACGATAGAGTTTTAGGTGCGACTCCGTGCAGATATTTATCGCTAGAAAGAGAGAGCAAGTGGAACGAGAAAATGGGAGGCGCTCAAGACTCACGCGCGCGAAAAGATCCCGATAGATGTGGTGGAGAAGGGGCCCACCCCACGCTCGATTACAAAACAGCTGTAACCGTTCAGTGTGTTATAAAAGCAGATCGTCCGTCCCCAATTCTTCTGTCCTCTTTATGTCCCTTATTTATATTTTGACACTAAATAAGAAGTTAAGTATCAAAATATAAATAAAAGAACACAAGGAGATAGAAGAATTAACAACAGAAGATCTGCTCTCATTAGTAAAAGGGTCTATGACTCCATGTACTTTTGCATAGGCTTCCGAATACTTTGCTTAGCATTCATGTATCTTGTGCTTCACCGTTACAATGTAATACTCCCTCTTAAGACGTAAACGAGTCAAATAATTTGGGATCGATTCAAACTCAATTTAAAAAAATATGAATAAGATTCAGATTTGTTAATAATATAATTCAAATTTAAACATAAAAAATAGTTTAAATAAAAATATAAGTAGAATTTGAGCAAGGTTATACTCAACTCGTTTAAGATTCAAACTACTTGAATTCTTAATTGTGATTCGATACCGATTAGATACTCGATACATTCTCTTATAATATATACAAAATTAAATTAAATTAGGTTAATTAATTATTATTATTATTTTGTTTTATTTTTAATTTTAATTATGATTTTATATTTGTAAGTGTAATAGTAAATATATTTTCTTATTAAAATAATAAATTTAATTTATAATTATATTTATTATAAAAACTAGTTATTATGTGAAGACTCGAATTCGAGCTTGAATTTGAAACTCGCGAGTAGTTTGAATATAATTCAATCCGGGTCGGATCGAATTCGAGTAATAAATATTCGAGTTGAGTCGAATCTGAGTAAAAAATTTCAAATACAATTCGAATTCGAGTATGAATTTAATGTTTCAAATAGATCTTTGTTCGTTTCGGATCGACTTGTTTACACCCTTAACTCCCTCCGTCCCTTATATAATATAAGTCGTTTTAGAAAATAATTCTTGTCTCTTAATATATATAGTTTGAAAATTTCAAGTAAATATTAATTATTTAATTTTTAATATTATCTCAAATATTAAATATAATTTTGGTTCTCTTATTAGTTTTGTTCAATAAATAACATTTTTTAATATAAGGACGATATAGACAATTGATATTATATTTAATATTATACAATTATTTTCTTAATACTTGTGCACAACTCTAAAACGAATTATATTAAGAGACGGAGGGGGTAGTTTGTTTGCTTAATCTAAAAAAAATACAGATTAAAGGTATAAATTAAGAAAACTAGTCTAATTTTTGTACAAAGCACAATTATTTTAATCTATATTTTCATAATATATATGTCAACGCCAGGAATTTCCGATTTTTCCTAATATTTCGCGCTTCTACCCTTTTAAGATTTTGATTTATTTATTTCACTTAAAGGGTGATTTTTGGGAAAAGACCAACGTAATGTCGACGAAGTTTGAAAGATTGATTTTATTGATGGGCCAATTAGATAGAATCGTCAATTGGTAAAAATTTAAATAGATGTATCAACTCACCCGGATTTAAAGATTTTCGTAATCGAGAGGCCCAAGATGTGACTCCTTAAAATTAGTTTCGAAATCAAGATTCTTAGAGTAGAGGGCTTGCTTAAGCGAGGGGAATGTATTAGACACCCCTCGACTTCCATAAAAACATGATTACCGCTTTCTTGATGTTTTCCTAAGTGTGAAGTGTGTGTGATTTGGAAAAAATCTATCTTAGATTTGGATCGAAATAGTGATATGTGTGTTATTTTGAAAGCAACTTCGAACCTCTTTGAACCTATGCACAAATGATTTAATTTAAAAGAAAGGTTCATTTTAGCTTTAATTTTGATAAAATCCTTTCGAGGTGACGTTTTGAAAACATGGTTTTCAAAACATTCGCCAAATAGGAATCGATATTTTTCGTTACTTTCAATTTTAACTTAAAGTGGTCTTGCTAACCCGAGTGATTTGAGTTTAATTTTAGAAGATCTTCGTCACTTTGTTTATAAATCATTTTTTAGCGATAAATAAGGAATTAAGCATCAAAATAGGGTCGGGGCAATCTGTGGGGATGAAAGTCATCTCAATAGCCCCAAACACCCGCAATCGCAATTTTCACTATCACGGGGCTTTAAATCCAGATTTTATAGGATGGAATCCTCGATACCGTTTTAAGGCCCAACTTTACATTTACAATGATTGGATAATAATTTTACATTCGAAATCATGTCCATCATGGGAATTAGGCCAAGATCCAATTTGGTGATCCCGACCCCAACATTCCTAGGCTCACATCATGTTAAACGATATATTGAAATGAGGGACAATATCCAGAAAAAGGGCTCTCGTAGATCCTGATTCGTAGATTGCACAACCTAAACCGACAACACGAGAGACTGTATGTATCCCTGAGATATATGAGCGGGATCTAGAATCGATGGACTAAATTCGTAGATCTGAGACTCCCTAGATCTATACAATGACATAATCGAGAATTAAATCAAGAAATATATCCTAAACTAGTTATCAAGTGATTCAATTATTAGAATCCATTGATGATTTGGTAGTATGATCAGAACGCTCGAAATCCCGGCCTCTCATCTTCACACCTTGATTCCATACGTCCACTTGCCCATCTTCTTCCAAACATACATCATTATATAGTTAAATATAACAACATGCATTCTCAAATCCTAGGTTCTAATACCTTATAACCTCATTCATTACAAATAACGATAATTATATTATTCTTTACATCTTACAAGAGTGACTTTCATCTGCCACCAAGGATACATAATAGTTCATTAAACTATTTTACAGTTTAATTATACTATTCTACATTACAAGTCTTGGCTTGATATTCACGCTCATTCATATACTGAATGACACTTCTTCTGGATACTGATCAGCTTGATCTTTACGGGATCCTTAAGTTTTTCTACTCGTATGCTAAAAATATTTTTCATTTAAAGCAAATGTGAGCATTCAATTGCTCAGCAAGTCATAGCAGTTGAATAAACAACTTCAAGAATTTAAACATTCTTTTAAGACTTCAATAACCGAACAAAGGTTATGAAGTAGCTTGAATAATAGGAATAAACTATGATTCCTATTATTTTAAAACATTAGTCACATTCACTTTGAAATACTTTCTTCTTCTACCTTTTTTCATACACATTTTGTCTGGCTAAAATCATTAGCACAGACTTAACAATAGCAGATCATGTATAAACAGAACACTCTCATATTGAACAGTTCAATCACATAACAATTCATCTCATAGAAACACTGAAGTGTTAAAATAGTGGCACAAGGCCTCATACATTCTACCACCTTGTACAAATATCACACATTTTTACATAGACAAAATTTCTCAAGTTCAACATCTGAGAAAGTTTAAGAAACTAGCATTCATTTAAAATATGAATGAAGTTTGGAAACTTGCCTTACGCACAGCTACAGCTTACAGTTTACACTGAACTGCTCATCGCATTCCCTATATATCACATAAGGAATAACATGCACCAATTAGTCATATTTTTGACTTACTCATTGGTTTAAACTTAAATTTATTTCTTAGAGTTCCGTTCTTACAATCTAAGGTTTACGCGACCAACTTTTTTTTATCGTTTTACAGTGTTACGACATACGATGATGTCTTACTCATGCGATCATCATTTTTGATGATTTACATTCTTATCTTCATTTACTGACTCTTATAGGACTCAAAGACACATTAATATCTCACTAGTAGTCCATATGGTGCTCGAGTGGTTTCCCTGAACAACCAACAAACTAGTTTTCCTACTTTCGTCACTGCTATCTTTCACAATGAGTGAGTTAGATCTACGCCAATTTGTGAGATATACCTCTGCTCTCCAAGGAAATTATTTAGCCCACTTCCTATATGTAAACCGTAAGACCCCAACTTTTATGAATAAAGAATAATTTTCTCGAAATATATTTTTTGAATATTATCTTTATGGATTTGATATAATGTTATAATACCGTGGGTAATATTTATAAATTTTGCAAAGTAAGCAAGTCGTTATATAATATTCCATTGGTTAGGGAATATTCGCTTTTAATAGGTAATATTCGATGCACTGACACAATCATTGGTGAACCCCATAACTAAGTATTATTTAGTTAAAAGCGACATAATTATCTTTTTAAAATAACTCACGAAAGTTTTACCGTTAAACTGTTGAACTACCCGTAGTAAAAAGTGCAAGAATACGCGTGGTTGCATAAGTAGCACACGGTATTGATTATTGATGCATACGTGAGAAGTCACTCAGATATACTCAATTATTGCTACAGTAATTGTTGCATCGTATCTCTCATATTATTGATTCGATTATTGTCTCAGTATCATCTGTATAATATGATATATTATTAAATCAATAATTGAGACGACAAAGTTATTCATATTATTAAATTGCAATATTTACAATGTATAGAAGTTCTGTCAAGGAGAGGTTTAGTCATCTAATTGCGCGCCAATAAGGAGAAATCCTTATCGAAAAGCCCCCTCTTTCCTGAAAACGACCTGGTTGTTAAATATTATGAGTTATAATATTAATGATGAATAAGTTCATGTTGATTAAAGATGAAATTGATAGTTAAATTGTGTTGGAATTATTAGTGTTAGTGGAAATCAACATTTATTTCGATATTAATTGATGTCTGGAAGTTATACTAACCAGTCGGGTAATTAATCGGATAAATGAGCAATTAATTGCTATTAATTCACATGATTATAACTATTTGTTCACATGTGTGTACTATTGATTCACATTCTTGTACTATAGAGGAGTTGGTGCAAGATTGATAATACTTGCATGACTAAGTTAAAAATGAAGGTATAGATGGAGGTATTATACTGTAATTCGTATTTTCACATGATTATAACTATTGATTCACATGATTGAACTATTGATTCACATTATTTACTATTAGGGGAGGTGGTGCAAGTTTGATAATACTTGCAAGACTAAATTAAAAATGAAAGAAAAGTTGAAGGTATTGTACTGTAATATTTCGAGCCCCAAAATGTGCACTTATCGAAACTATATTTTCCTATACATAAAAGCTCATTCTTCCTTCATTTCTCACCAATTCACTAAAGCTTTAGAGCAATTATTATAGAGAGAAATTATAGAGAGAAAGAAGAAGAGAAGTCTACTACCTCTCTACTCCAGTATCCAATTTCCTTCTAAGGTAAGGGGTATTATTTCTTTCGTATTCATGAAGAGAGCTTTTGTTATTCCATTCTTTATTATTATGTTGGAATAACTTTGTCATGCTGAAGCACCACATACATGGTGAAATTCTTCTCATTATTCCATTTTTATTATTACTCGCTGGAATATCCTGTCTGCCATGGATTACGCTAGACCGGTTTCCATTCTTTATTATTCTGCTGGAATAACCCGCTCTGCGATATCTATCGTATGCATGGTGAATTCTTTGTTATTCCATTCTTTATTATTCAGTTGGTGTGAAGCCCCCAAAATAGGTATACACAACCCATCTTGAGTCGCCAAATACATGGTACAAAATTTAAATACCACTTAATTATACAATAGTCGTGTAAAATACGACAAAATATATGTTCTGAGTTTTAATACAAAAATTGTCATTTAGATAATATCCACACTCAATTGAGTCCTCATTGTATTTATTATTACACTATTTAAATGTAATAGTGAGGACTATTAATGCTATTATTCTGGACTGTCACTCCGCTCCCTCACTAGTCCCTCGCTACGCTTCTCATTTCACTCAGAGAATAATGAAAGTAAAAGGTGAGCTCAACTAGCTCAAGAAGAAATATTATGACTAAGATAATACGTAATAAATTATCGTTAGCCTTCAATGTTGTTAAAACCGATACAATATAACAAACATCAAGTTTAATGCAATAGAAACAAGCAATCCATTAAAAAGAGTCGAGTAGAGAATAAAATCTACTATCTTTTATGATTTAAAAGGTTTTCATCACTTTTATCACGGGACTCGACAATAAATAATCCACATCATCCCCGGACTACGACCACGGATATTCATTAGTATCACAACCACAAATTATCCATACACTAATGTGTCAAGGTATTCGTATTTCATCAATGGTCATAATCATGCCAACAATCGCCCATCAATGCACTACACGGCGATGAGGACTTTTACCACATCATTTGTAACATTACTTGGTTATGATTATACCGATTAATCCTCATTATAATCATACCAAGTCCATCTATGCACTTCACAAGCCGAGATGACTTTCAACATAATATAAACATGAGGATGATGACAATGATATAAGAATTCAATAAAACAAGTTCAAGAATTAATTTATCCAGGAACTAATAACGTCCAAATTGTCAATAGATACTTCTTTGTAGAGTAAAATTCAAGAATGCTCAAAAGAATATTTCCATGAAAAGATACTTCGGATGAAGCGCAAATATCAAGGATATTCCACTAATTTCATGGAGTATAGAAGTCAAAATTTTAACCAACCGAGTATAATAAAGAATGGAATAACAAAAGAAAACACGTGCATGCGATAATCATTGCACGACGGAGTTATTTCAATGAATAATAAATAATTAAATCGGTCAATGCATAAACGTTATTGCATTGTGGATATTCTAAATAATAATAAATAACGAAACCAGTCAAAGCGAAATTGCTTGCGTGACAAGATGTTCCAACATAATAATAAATAATCGGAACAGTGTCATGCGTAAACGCACGCATGGATGTTCCAATGGTAATAATAAAGAATGGAATAATGGAAGAATTTCACCATGTATGCGGTATTTAGATGGACGAAGTTATTCCAACATAATGATAAAGAATGGAATAAAAGAAGAATTTCACCAAGTATAGGGTGAGCCAGCGTATCTGAGGTTATTCCAATGAGAATAAAAAAATGGAATAATAGAAGTTCTCTTCATGAATACTGAAAAAAATAATACCCTTACCTTAGAAACAAACCGGATATAGGAGTAGTGAAGTAGTAGAATACTTTTTCTTCTTTCTCTATAGTTTCTCTCTAGAGTTTCAAAGTGAATTAAAAGAAATAATGAAGGAATGAGCTTCATTTATAGGAGAATGGACCTAATAGTAATTAATTCTGAATTCAGTCAGATTGATTTACTTTTTAAACGGAATGAGGTCAGTTGGTTTATTATAAATATTCTAATAAAACAAAATCTTTTAAATAAAATATAATATATTCTATTTATAATCTAATAAAACGAATAACTTTATAAAAGTATTCTGTTTTATATAAAAAGTTTTTCTGTTTTATTACATTAATAATACTAATAAAACAAAATTTCATCATCATTATTATAATTCACACTATTAATCGACTAGGTCGTTCCCAGAAAAGAGGGGGCTTTCCAATAAGGATTTCTCCCTATTGGCGCGCAATTAGGTGACCAAACCTCTCCTTGACAGAACTTTTAGACATCGTTAATATTGCAAATATTGAAAAGAGGGGGCTTTCCAATAAGGATTTCTCAAGATGGATGATGTATACCTATTTTGGGGGCGTCACAGTTGGTATCAAAGCTTAGGGATATGATCCCTGGCTAAGATGTGAGACAAGAACTAGGAGGGAAGAGACGGGGGGAATTCCTTCGCTAGTATAACCTACCTAAGTTTATTTGGTATTTAATTGGTCGGTCAGAGTATAGGGATAATATGTGATATTTTAATTAACCCTTGTTTTGTGGCAGTATTTGAAAATGGCATCCGAAAATGTTGAGATAAACAATAAAGCACATGAGACTGTTGAGTCACCACAGATTAATGCCCAGGATAATGTGCAACAAGAAGACAATAATCCTTATGTAAACAATAACACCGATGAAATGGTGAACGATGGGATGTTCAGAGGCTTTATGCAATTCATGCAACATCAGGTGAAAGCGGCTCCTGTCCAAAATGCAGGTGGAAACACTGACAACTCTCGAACGGTCATCGCTAAGCAGTTCAAAGAGCTGGGACCACCGGAGTTTTTTGGAGAGCCAAAACCACTTAAGGCAGAGACGTGGATAAAAAAGATCAACAAGATATTTGATGTCTTGGGATGCACCGAGGAGCAAAAGGTTCCCTTTGCCACCTTCATGTTGTGAGCAAAGGCAGATTTCTGGTGGGAATCTGTAAAGCATACTCAACCTACCGCACTCAAAATGTCTTGGGAGAAGTTCCAAGAGTTGTTCAATGACAAGTACTTTCCTGAAAGTATTCGTCACATGAAGGAGGTAGAGTTCATCAAGCTTGAGCAAAACAATATGACCGTAGGGCGTAGTACGAAGCTAAGTTTGCAAGTTGTCTCTGGTTTAAATCCCCACTTGGTTGATAATGAGGAGAGAATGACACGGATGTTTCTAAGAGGTTTGAAACCCGAGATACGTCAATACCTTATCTCTCATAAACTGTGTTTGTATTCAGATATTGTGAATAGGGCTCAGTTATTGGAGCGCGATAATGAGTTAACCCAACCAAGAGAGAGCGGTAAAACGACAAATCGATAATACCGATTAGTAGCGATCATCGGGCGGTAGAATAACAAATGGAGGGAATCAACATGCCAGAAATGATAATCACTTCGGTGGTAATCATGACCATGACAATAATAGTGGACATTTCAAGAAGAGGAGATTCAATAAGGATGGAAAGATGTCAGCACCAGCACCTGTTGTTAAGGAAGGAGAACGACCACCGGTCGTATGTTACAAATGTGGAGGGAAGGACACATAAGTCCAAACCGCATCGATGCAATCCAAAGCGTGTTATAATTATGGAAAAGAAGGTCACCTAGCCCGGTTTTCGCGGCACCTAAGTCAAGTCCAATTTGGATGGAGGCATCAAAAGGTGTCCCCATAAGACAAAATCTAGTAGTTCAAGGAGAGCGTTTGTCGTAACCTCCCAAAAAAGCGAGGAATCTGAATGAGGTGATCACGGGTAAGCTAATCATAAACTCTGCAAAGTTTATACTTTATTTGATCTGGTTCTACCCATTTCTTTATTTGTCCTACTTGCATTTTCAACGTTTAAATTTGACTCAAGAAATTAGACTTTGACTTCTCATTGAAACTCAGATTGGGAGAAACCTTCATTACATCCACGGTTTATAAGTCTTGTTTGATTCAAATTCAGTAGCCATACGTTACATGTCGATCTTATTTCCTGAAAATACTTGCATTTGATGTGATTTTAGGGGATTGATTGGTTAACTACTCATCATGCTAAAATCAATTATTTTCGTAAGGTTGTTAGCTTTCATATTCTAACCAAACTTTATTATGCGAATTCAAGAACAAACCACTAAAATCAATCACCGCATCATATCAAGTCATAAAGCTATTCGTTTATTGAAAAATGGATGTCAAGCTTTCTTAGCCCATGTCACTTGATTTAAATAAAGATACGTCGATTTGAATGATATTTCTATTGTTAATAAATTTCCTAACGTATTCCCAAGAACTTCGGCCTACCTCAGGCGTGAAATTGAATTTTGTATCGTCTTGAATCCCAGATAAAACCATTTCCAACGCCTCTATATCGAATAAGCTCTTATTGAACTTCAGAGTTAAAAACCCAACTACAGGAATTGTTAGACATCGGTTTCATTCGTCCTAAGACGTCTCCTTGGGGTGTTCCTGTTCTATTCGTGAAGAATAAAGATGGAAGTATGCGACTTTGCATTGATTATCGGGAGTTGAATCATGTCACCATCAAAAATAGGTACCCTTACCTCGCATTGATGACCTGTTTGACCAGCCAGCAAGGAGCCAAATTCTTTTCAAAGATTGATTTCGTTCTTGGATATCATCAATTGAAGATTAAAACGATGACATTCCAAAGATCGCTTTGTAACTCTAGACGGGCATTATAAATTCCTAAATCATATCTTTTGATTGACTAATGCTCTCGCCGCTTTCATGGATATGATGAACCGAGTATTCAAGGAATATTTGGATCACTTTGTGGTCGTCTTTATCGATGACATCCTCATATACTCCAAAACCGCCAAGACTATGAGCAACACTTGAGGTTGATACTCCAAAAGCTTCGTGAAAAACAAGCTTTATGCCAAGTCAAGAAATGCGAGTTCGCTCGAGGAAGTTACATTCCTTGGGCACGTGATATCAAATCATGGAATATCTGTTGACTGGCAAAGATTGAAGCAATTCAAAGTCGGGAGCAACCTAAGTCGATGATCAAGCACGTAGCTTTCTCGGCTTACTTGGTTATTATCTGAGATTCGTAGAAGGTTTTCTCATTCGCTACTCCATTAACTCAAATTGACTCGAAAAGATACAAAATTTGGTTGGAGCGAGGAATGTGAAAAGAGTTTTAAAGAACTCAAGAGAGACTTCGTTTCAAGACTGCTCGACAATACCATCCTGGCTCGGAGGATTTGTCATCTACAAATGATGCTTTAGGCAAAGGGTTAGTATGTGTTCTCATGCAACATGGGAAAGTCATAGCCTATGCCTCTAAATAACTCAAAGAATATGAGAGGAATTATCCTACTCATGATCTAGAGTTAGCAAGTAATCGTTTTTATGCTTAAGATTTGGAGGCATTACCTATGGAGAGAAGGTGGAGATCTATACGGATCATAAAAACCTCAAATATTTCTTCACTCAAAAGGAACTCAACATGCGGCAACGACGATGGCTTGAGTTGTTGAAAGATTATGATCATACCATCCAATACCATCCTGGAAAAGTGAACGTAGTAGCTAACGCATTGAGTAGAAGATCATATGCGGGTACGAGTGCAATATTGTCAACGCAAAGACCCATTTTGTATGACTTGGAAAGGATGGAAATAGAGTTAAAGACTCCAGAGACCTATGTGATGATGGCGAATATACGAGTGGAACCGACTTTATTCGATAAAGTTAAAGCTGCTCAAACTACAGACCTGAAGCTGATGCGTATGAAGAAGAAAGTGCAAGAAGGTGTTATTTCGGAAGCAAGAATCGATGAAGAAGGAATACTTCGAGTTAACTCCAGACTTTGTGTTCCTAACGATTCTGACTTGAAGTATAAAATTATGATGGAGGCACACAACACACCATTTGCAATCCATCCTGGGAGTACCAAAATGTATCATGATCTTCGACATACATTTTGGTGGAGCAATATGAAGAGGGAGATAGCGGGGTTTATCTCAAGGTGTCTAACTTGTCAATGAGTCAAGGCTGAGCATCAAGTGCCAAAAGGTCCATTGTAACCACTTGAAATTCTAGAATGAAAGTGGGAGCACATTACCCTAGATTTCGTTACTGGTCTTCCCAAGATTTCTCAAGGCATTGATGCGATTTGGGTCATTGTTGATAGATTGACCAAGTCTGCTCATTTCTTACCAATACGAGAAACTTTTACACTTGAACGTCTTGCTAGTATGTACATAAACGATATCGTAAGATTTCATGGTATGCCAGTATCCATAGTTTCTGATCGAGACCCAAGATTCATTTCAAGATTTTGGGTTAGTTTGCAAAAAGCTATGGGCACGGATTTACGATTTAGTTCGGCATATCATCCTCAAACGGATGGACAGTTGGAAAGGACTATTCAAACTCCTGAAGATTTATTAAGACTCTGTGTCCTTGACTTCAAGAAAAGTTGGGACAAGTTCTTACCATTGGTGGAGTTTTCCTATAACAACAGTTCTCAAGCAAGTATTGGCATGGCTCCATTTGAGGCATTGTATGGAACAAAGTGTCATTCTCCAGTATACTGGGATGAGGTAGGTGAAGCAACATTGTTAGGACTGGATTTGGTACGTATGACTACGGAAAAGATTCAAACGATCCGACAACGTATAAAAACCTCACAAGATCGACAAAAGAGTTATGCTGATCTTCATCGAAAGGACATGGAATTCAATATTGAGATCATGTGTTTGTTACGTGTTGCTCCATGGAAAGGAGTTACAAGATTTAAAAAGAGAGGAAAGCTCAATCCTCGATTCATTGGCCCATTTTAATCCTCGATCGAGTAGGAATCGTGGCCTATAGACTCGCCTTTACCGCTTGATATGTCTTCGTGTTCATAACGTTTTTCACATATCTATGTTACATAAATATGTGAAAGACCCTAACCACATTTTTGAATTAGAACTAGACGAGATAGAGGGAGATTTAACATATGAAGAGGTACCTGTTAAAATCTTGGATAAGAAGGATTATATTCTACGCTCTAAATTTATACCTCAAGTCAAAGTTTTGTGGAGAAACCACGATGTTGAGGAAATGACCTGGGAGTTAGAATCTGAAATGAAATCAAGGTATCCTCACCTCTTCGACATACCAGGTACGCACCCTAATTTCGAGGATGAAATTTCATAAGAAGTGGAGGTTGTAAGACCCTAACTTTTATGAATAAAGAATAATTTTCTCGAAATATATTTTTGAATATTATGGTGTGGATTTGATATAATGTTATAGTTGTGGGTAATATTTACAAATTTTACAAAGTAAGAAAGAGGTTATATAATATTCGATTGGTCGGGGAATATTCGTTTTAACAGGGAATATTCGTACGACGACACAATCATTAGTGAACCCCACAACGGAAGTATTATTGTAGTTAGAAAACGACATAATTATCTTTTTAAAAATAACGGCGGAAGTTTTACCGTTAAACCGTTGAACTACCCTTAGTAAAAGTATAAATGAATATCGTGTATTGCATAGTAAGACACTGTATTGATTATTGATGCATCGTGAGAAGTCACCGTATACTTAATTATTGCTTACATAATTGACTGCGATCATATCTCTCTCATATTATTGATTCGATTATTGTCATAGTATCATCTGCATAATATGATATATTATTAAATCAATAATTGAGATGACAAAGTTATTCATATTATTAAATTGTAATATTTACAATGTCTAGAAGTTCTGTCAAGGAGAGGTTTGGTCATCTAATTGCGCGCCAATAAGGAGAAATCCTTATCGGAAAGCCCCCTCTTTCCTGGGAACGACCTGATTATTAAATATTGTGAGTTATAATATTAATGATGAATAAGTTCGTGTTGATTAAAGATGAAATTGATAGTTCCATTGTGTTGGAATTATTAGTGTTAGTGGAAATCAACATTTATTTCGATATTAATTGATGTCTGAAAGTTATACTGACCAGTCGGGTAATTAATCGGATAAATGAGAAATTGTGTGTACTATTGATTCACATTCTTGTACTATTAGGGGAGTTGGTGTAAGATTGATAATACTTGCATGACTAAGTTAAAAATGAAGGTATAGATGGAGGTACTATACTGTAATTCGTATTTTCACATGATTATAACTATTGATTCACATGATTGAACTATTGATTAACATTATTTACTATTAGGGAGGTGGTGCAAGTTTGATAATACTAAGCAGGACTAAATTAAAATGAAAGAAAAGTTGAAGGTATTGTCTTCAGTAATATTTCGAGCCCCAAAACGTGTAATTATCGAAACTATATTTTCCTATAAATAGAAGCTCATTCTTCCTTCATTTCTCACCAATTCACTAAAGCTTTAGAGCAATTATTATAAAGAGAAATTATAGAGAGAAAGAAGAAGAGAAGTTTGCTACCTCTCTACTCCAAAGATCCAGCTTCTTCTAAGGTAAGGGTATTATTACTTTCAGATTCATGAAGAGAGCTTTTGTTATTCCATTCTTTATTATTATGTTGAATAACTTTGCCTATGCTAAGCACCGCATACATGGTGAAATTCTTCATTATTCCATTCTTTATCATTCTTTGAAATATCCTGCTCTGCATGCGGATTACGCTGAGACACGGTTCCATTCTTTATTATTCTGTTGAATAACCTGTCATGCGTAATTATCTATCGCATGCATGGTGAATTCTTTGTTATTCCATTCTTTATTATTATTTTGGAATATCCCATGCATGCGGATTACGCTAGACACGGTTCCATTCTTTATTAATCTGTTGGAATAACCTATCTGCAAGCGCCTTATCGCATGCACGGTGAATTCTTCATTATTCCATTCCTTATTATTTTGTTGAATATCCCATGCATGCGGATTACGCATGACTCGTTCCATTCTCATATTATTCTCATTGGAATAACTCGTACATGTGGATTATCACATGCATGGTGAATGATCCTTCGTATTCATTCCTTATTAAATTGTGGAAATGATCTGGTTTACGTGATTACCGCATGGCGGTGAAAATCCATTTGCAGTTTTATATATTCTATGATACTCATTTGGTTAAAGTTCTGGCTTCTATACTCCATGAAATTAGTAGAATATCCTGGACATTTGCTCTTCATCCGGTATCTTTTCATGGAAATATTCTTCTGAGCATTCTTGAATTTTACTCCACAAAGCAGTATCATGGTGACAATTTGGACGTAATTGATTTCAAGATAAATTAAATTATAAATCTTTAAAATTTATTCTTGAACTTTTTTTATTGAATTATTATGTCATTGTCATCATCCTCATGCTTATATTATGATGAAAGTCATCTTTGGCTTACGTGCATAGATGGACTTGGTATGATTATGACCAGGGATTATTCGGTATAATCATGACCTGTAATGTTATAAATGATGTGGTAAAAGTCCCAAGTAGCCCGTAGTGCATTGATGGACAGTTTTTGGTATGATTATGACCAGGGATTATTTGGTATAGTCATGACCATTGATGATTTAATGAATATCATTGGCCCATAGTGCAGGGATGACTCGATGATGTGGTTTATTTATTAAGCTGAGTCTCAGCGATAAAAATTAATGAAAACATTTTAAATCATAGAAGATAGTAGATATCATGCTTTACTTGATTCTTCTAATGGATTGCTTATTCTGCTGCAGTTAAACTTGATGTCTATTGTATTTTATCAGTTTAACATTGTTGAAGACTAATGATAATTTATTCTGCATTATCTTAGTCATAATATTTTTTACTGGGCTAGTTGAGCTCACCCTTTCTTTCACCGTTCTCTTCGGAAATGAGAACGTAGTAGGGACTAGCTCGGGGAACGGAGTGATTCCGTCCGATGATAAAGCATTAGTAGTCCTCACTATTCATTAAATAGTGTGACAATAAATGTAATGGGGACTCCATTGAGTGTGGATATTGTTTAGATGACAATATTCTTATTAAAACTCTTAGATTATGTTTTGTCGTATTTTACACGACTGTTGTATAATTAAGTTGTATTTGAATTTTGTACCATGTATTTGGTGACTCAAGATGGGTGATGTATACCTATTTTGGGGGCGTCACATAAACCATTAAAGATTACGATTTACCACAACCTAAACTTTATCTTAACTTATCCGAACCATTAAAAATATAATGTTTGTTAAGTTGATTTCTCATTTCTTATGGCTTTCTGGCAACTAAATGCTATTATTTCCCGTAGGCACACAATTGATCTAGAAGGGGGGGGGGGGTTGAATAGATCCTTTTTAATTTTCAAATACTTTTCTCTTTTATTTTGTATTGCTAATGAGTTAGCATACGACAAACATAAGAATCTTTTTAAGCACAATAGAATAAGTAAAAGATCCCCTTCATTGATATATTCATAATCATACAGACATTGTTCTTAGAGTTAGTTAAGTTGTAAGCAGTTAATACATACAGAGTAGTTATGGCTGTTAGGTACATAATGTAAATTATATAAAGTAAATGACGCAAGGGATTTTAAGTGGTTCAGAGACTCAAGCTCCCAATCCACTCTTCTGCTTTAAACTAACAGGATTTCCACTAAGGAAGGGCATCATCCTGAGTCACTAAGATTCCTTCAAGGCCAGCAGCCTTGGAACTTCAGTTCACTAAGAACTCTTCAAGGCAAGCAGCCTTGGGACTCCTCTAGTTCTTTAGGAACTCTTCAAACCCAGCAGATTTGGAACTTCATTTAGTCCCTCCGGACAAGGACCCCTCAGGCCCTGGCTACTTGTTGTAGTTGTTATTGTTTGTGCTTTGCTGTTAAGATGTCTTTAAGCTTGAACATCTTTTGTACTTAGCAGCTTGGCATGGTCCTCTTTTCATTCTACTTTGAGTCTGGACCACATCTTCTCTGGTGCAGCTGATCTTCACTCTTTTCTGCTCATCTTCATCTGATGTCAGCTGTACATCATCACCATTTGGTTTTGCTAAGTGTTTGAGCTTTTGGTAGACTTCGTCTGGCACTTAGCATTCCTTGAACCCTTCTTGAATGGCTTGCAGACATGGTTCTGCACTTGTTCTATTTCAGCTTTCGGTTCATGGTGATTCGCAGAGTGGCTCTCTGGATCTTCTTTGTGCTCTGCCACTTTTCTGAATGTTATTTTCTTGGCCTTCTCGGCTCTCAGCTTAGCTGCCATCTTCCGTGGCATTCTCATCTTTGTTGAGTGAAGCTTTAGTCTGTTTAAGTCCTTCTTCAAAGCTGCTTCACTTCCACCTTTGTAATCTCGCTGTCATTGAGACTTTTTCTGTTTAGCTCTGGTGGAACTCGTAGAGTCAACAATATAGCATTCCAATAACTCAACGATTCTGCTAGAGCAGCTCTTTTTGATCTTTAAAGCTCTGGCTGATATATACTCCTTCTTAATCTTCCCGTTGGAATATAGCCATTGAATGTAGTTTGAATTGCCTCGCAGACCTCGAGTTATTTGATGTAGACTGCAGATGTGACATGACATCCCCTTTATTAGTTTCTGACACTGCAGTCTACTATTTCACCTACCCCGTCAGAGATGTCACTTTGATGTCTTGGGCAGGTAATCGACTTTATTTCCTCTCTCTGATTTTTAGATCAGAGGTTGTCCTTCTGCATCGATACTCTCAATAAGCTTTGTTCCAATATCAATCTTCAGATTAAAACGTTGCCAATACTTCAATCTTCAGATGACCAAACTCTACGATTCTGATGCAGATGTTCTTGGACCTGATCGTAGTGTCTTGTTGAATGTTGCTCATTGACTAGTTGAGACAACACTACGATCCTGAAGAGTGTTCATTGAATCTTCAATGTAGAACACTTCTTTCTTTGTTTGTGTAATGCTTCAATAGGAAGACACCTTGTTCTAGTCTCTTCTGAATAGCAAGACACCTCAGATTTATGGCATGCCCAGCTCGCTTTCTCCTTGTGATCTCTCGTTTACTTATCATTAATGGACTGACCCATGCTTAATCACTTTAGCCTAGTTCTTCAGAAGCTGGCCAGTATCTTTGTGTAAACTATATCAGTTCTTTCTTTGCTTGGCAAACACTACGATCCTGGTTGACCCCAAGATCGTTATCTTCTATTCATTTTACAGCTACTGCACTTGCTGACTTTTCCTTAGTCAGTCACTTTTACTGAAGTCTTCTTTTGGTCTTCTTGTAGAAGATTTCATCTTGAATGGCTTTACAACTCAATCTGGATGCTGATTGGGTTGGTGCTTAGATCTTTTGTCAGCTTGCGAACCATTCGTTGAGTGCACTATGGTTCCCTTCAGGTGGAATATATCTTTGCAGCTCTGACCAGTGGCTTCATCCTTTGGATGTTCTGGGAGTGCTCATTTGTTAAGAGTCGTGTTTGCTCTACGATTCTTCCTTGGCGTTATGAGCACATCTGTTGAAGCCTTAGTTCTGCACTCTACGATTCTGCCATGGGTTGTGCAGACACTACGACTTTGAGATCAGATCTTGACATTCTACGATTTCTGTCTTTATGCCCGTTGTCTTCATCTGATCTTGCTCGACTATGATCTTTGCCTCTAAACCGATCGATGAGATCGTATTTACTCAGAGTGTAGTCTCGATTCTGAATTTGCTTGGTAGATGCTCGATCGGCTTGTGCAGTGCATCTGCCTCTACGATTACAACTCGACATCCTTAGCAGACTATGGCTCCGAGGATTTTCTTCTCGACACACTATTCGTATCTCCTGGCAGTCTACGAACTCCGAGATCTACTATCTTGCAGACTACAATTTTGCCTTGATAGCTCTTGAGTTTTCCATGACTCTCCTGGTAGACTACGATTTCTCGTGCAGTGCTCGACAATCAGACAAACCTATCTATTACATTATAAGATCAACCTAACAAGCTTGATCTTTCTATATTTATAGTCCTTGTACATCATTTCTTTTTAAGGACTTTACAAAACTGTTTTGCTTATATAGGGTCAACCTAACATATTTGATCAATTCATTCTAAGTCCTTGCACATATGTTCCTATTATCTATCAAAGGACTTTACAACTTTTCTTAATGCAAGCATACTTGTATATTCATTCATTTATATCATAATCAAATCATACATAAATAGGAATATCATTCACATGCTTATTCCTAACAATCTCCCCTATTTGATTATGACAAAAATAATAAGTGCATATGCATGATATGAATGAATCTTATATACAGTGAGCAACTGTATTTCTAAAACAGATAATCATGAATGTCATTGATAATAATATGGAATTACATAAACTTTTGACACTTAACAGCCTGGATCCAGAACATACTTAACTAGATAGATATGTACCTCTTTGGCTTCATATGTGTTTCCAGGAAGTCTGTTGATTAGCTATTTATCTGTTTGATCTTTTTGCTCCTGTTCCCCTTGAGATAGTGACTCCATTTCTTTTCTTAGCTCCTTCTCAAATTCATGGTCTTCTTCTTTTTCTGGCTCCACCTCAAACTTTGCATTCATGGGATCATCATCCTTTGGCTCCCCCTTGGATGATGACTCTTTTTCTGCTTCTGCTACTGCTGTCTTCTTCTCCTCCTTCTTTTTTGACTTCATTCTTTTTGCCTTACTCCTCCTTGAGTGCCTTTTTTCATGCCTCTTTTTCTCCCCCTTTTTTATTAATCACTTGTGAAAGTTGTTCCACCTTTGACATAAGTTGCTCCATCAAGTAAGATGTGTTACCAACCTCCATCTTAAGTTCTTGTTGGCTCAGCTCAAGCTGTAGGGAGAGAGACTGATTTAAATTGTCAATCTTGTCAAAGAGGGATAGAATTTTCTCTTCATTGGAATTCTGTGCTTGTAAAGCTTCGTCTTTCTGATCATACATAACCTTCAGATAGATTTGATCTCTCTCTTTGATTTTGAGAGATATATCAGATATAATGGTTTGTAGTTTGTCTTGAGCTGCATCGTCTCCTGCTTTTGTCAACATCTTTGACCCTTTAGTGATGATTGAGATCTTCTCAGCTAATTCATCAGAATTCTTCACTAACTCCTTCTCCATAGGAGTTTGGTCATTTGATTTCGCATCTTCTTGTTGAGCACTAGACTGGACTCCACGATTTCCATTCTTGAACAGATTTTCTGTGACACCCCCAAACCCAGGTACTTCATTCCCACAGGATTTGGTGTTCACTTAATCAAACATTCATATCTAACTACCCAATCATAATAAAATTGAATAAATAAAACCTTCCCCATTAAAGGGTTACATAATAAAAATCTCCTAGGTTGTCTAACATTTAAATACAATCATTCAAATGCGGAAAATAAATAAACTTCATTACAACCATTCAATTGAAAACTAATAATAAAATATCATTATATTACAAATCTTCAATACTTGTTCATCTTTCCTTTTCCCTTACTGGTGCTAGGTACATCAACCTTCTCATCTTTAACTGTAATAGTTATATAAGCAAGAGTGAGCAAACAAAGCTCACTTGAAACACCAATGAATGAAAATCTTTACAACATCTGTCAAATAAAAGGCTCGAAAGAATTAAACAATATGATTTATCAACATTCAAAAGTATATAACTGAGGGTCCTAAGACCACGAACTATGTCCATAGTTATAAGTAATTTTCAACTTAAACTTTAACATCCATAAAGACTATAGGGACTCCTCGTGCTTAGGGGATCAACCTTCGTGACAATGTATTGTGCACAAACATTTCAACGCTTAAGCGTAAATTACCCCTAATAATAGGGTTGTTCATCTCAATATTTAGAGTACAAGTCCGCACCAAAGTGAGTTTGGTTTGGATACATTTCAAGGTAATTTGAATTGACCTAACATCAACTAAGGATTAGTTGAATAAAATCAATAACATTACATTATGGAATAATCATAACTGAATCGACATGGTAAATTAAAAGCATGCTTTAGGAATAATCTAATAGCATACATATTGAATAACTATAACACACCTTGCTTGAACAATAATAAGCCAAGGTTATTTAAAATTGAATACTAAGCATGCATAGCAATTTGAACGATAAAACTGTTCAATATTAGTATATATAAATTTGCATGCTAAACAACAAGTTAAATACAAGAATAACTTACTCAATATCAAAAATTTAAGTTTAAAAACCTTGCATCATTATATTGTAATCGAATTGGAAACAATAATTGGCTCAACAAGATAATAAACTAGAGAACTTGCCTTGCTCGTAGGCTAAACCGAACAATTCGAATCACAATATCCTATATACATATGGCATCATGACATAGTTAGTCACTACCACTTTACAAACATAACTAAGTACATTCATCATATAGGGTTTGATTTTCAATCACATAATCAAGTTACAAACAATTTAATTGTTAATAACATGCTCATTCATGGTATAGAAATACTGAAATCATAATTTAACAGTCCTACTATTCACATAACAATTCCTTCAGATTTTGAGTACAAAAAGTACAATCGTCGTACCATTACGCTTGACTCGTCTTCTCATGGCCACAGCTTTATCTTTATGGGTCTCATAATTCTTGACAGCGATGATGATATTTGTATGAAAATTAACCTCACGAGGTTGGCACATATGGCACTTGGCATCACAGCGAAAGTTGTCTTCTTGAAGCCATGCCAGGGCCTAAATTACGAACTTCAAAGAGACAACTTGACAATAGCATGAACAAAAGCCAATTTGGCCTACAAGCTACTTTCTAATAACATTTAATTAACATGTAATTCATATAGAGACTTCATATAAACATAATTCAAAGACTCTTAACATGTTTCTACCCATAAAACAACATAAACAACGAATTTAAAACATCCAATTTCACTGTTTTTGATAAAAACTCACTTTTTGATGTTTTTAATGAAAATCAACACTGTGATTTTGTTTTTCAACCAAAATAGTTAATTCAAAGCACTTTATCCATGTTTATACATACTCTTTCAAATTCAATAGTCAATTTATCAATTAAACAACTAGTTAAACCTTAATTTATTCCTTAAACTAAACCATATTCATATAATTACATAAACTCTCTGTAAAATAGTTTTTTCTTCATAAACCACATACATAACATCAATTCATTGACTTTACTCATATATATCCTATGAAAATAGTTTTACAACACTAGTTTATCATATAAAGACACATACAATCAAACAATTTATCCTTTCACAAGAATTTTACAGAGAATTAGGGAAGAGAAAACTAAAATTTTAAAAGCTTAAAAGGGTAGGATGATACCTTGTTTGTAGAAGATGATGACTATCCTTTTGATTATCAAGCTTCTTCTCCCCAATTCATTTATCAAATTCTCTAGCCTTCCTTCCTCTCTTCTTTCCTCTCTGTAAACTCTCTTCTTCTCTTCTACTGAGTTCTTTCTTCCTAACTCCAACTACGTACTAACAATATAACGTATAATAATACTATAGGTATTAAATGTATAATATAATTCTAACTTTAACTGACATCAGTTATATTTTATTTGAAAATCAAAAGTCATAAGGCTTGTTTAGCTATCCTCTAAAAAAAAATAAAAAAAATCAATTAATCCTTATGCCTTGTTTGGTAAAACACAATTAGATTAAAGACTCAATAGGCATTAGGCCTTGTTTGGCAAAACTGAATTAAACTCCTTTAAGTTATTTTAATAACTCCTTTATAAAAGGTTATTTGTCACACTTTTATTTAATCAACTAACACATCCTTTTAATTACAAATTCAAATTAAAATATAATAATTCATTTAATCAAAACCCTCTAATTTAATAATTAAATTAACTTATAATATGATAATTAATTTCCTTAATTATTTATTAACAAATAATTCACCAAATCGAATCACATTGAACAATTATTTATTCAACAATAAACACATCCATTAAATACTTAAATATTAAATAAATATTTAATATAACAATTAAAAATTCTGGAATGTTACATCATTTCCTCCTTACAAGGATTCTGTCCCCAGAATCACAATTCAAATAATTCATTAGTCGCATTCTCCCCTACTTACAAAGATTCTGTTCCCAGAATCGAAGACATAGATTAAACAAATAACTCAGGGTAATTCTTCATCATTTCAGCTTCGAGTTCCCACGTAGCCTCTTCGACATTGTGGTTCCTCCATATTACCTTCACAGAAGGTATCACTTTATTTCTGAGCACTTATTCTTTCCTGTCGACTATCTGGATAGGAACCTCTTCATAGGACAAGTCTTCCTTAAACTGCAATTGTTCGTACTCGATCACGTGCTTGTAATCGAACTTATATGGTCGTCACACCGAAATGTGAAAAACATTATAAATGTTTTGCAATTCTAGAGGTAGAGCTACCTCGTAAACCACCTCTCCAACTTTTCGCAGCACTTCGAAGGGTCCAATAAATCTCGGGCTTAGTTTCCCCTTTTTACCAAATCGAATTTTTCCCTTCCAAGGAGAAACTTTTAGGAAAACGTAATTTCCTACGTCGAATGCACGATCTTGTCATGTTGATCGGCAGTACTTCTTTTTTCATCTTGAGCAATTTATCAATCTTGTTCGATGAGTTTGACAACCTCAATAGCTTTGTTGCACCGATTCTGGTCCTAATAGCTTGACGTTCAATCGACTTCATCCCAAAGACAAAGGAGTTCTCGCACCTCCCGCCAGATAATGCTTCGTAAGGCGGCATGCCGATGCTTGCGTTAACTATTATTGTAGGCAAATTCCACCAATGGTAATTGTTCGTCCCAACTTCCTTTGAAATCCATGACGCATGCTCTCAGCATATCTTCCAATATCTGAATCGTTCGTTCGCTTTGGCCATCTCGCTGTGGATGATATCAGTGCTTTCATTCAAGAATCGTGTTCCCATACATTCTTGTAATCTCTTCCGGAAGTTTGATGTGAACCTCGGATCTCTATCTGACACAATTGACACTGGAACTCCATGTCTCATCACGATCTCTTTAACATATAACTTTGCCAGCTGATCAAGATTGAATCTAATCTTTATTGGCAAAAAGTGTGCAGATTTTGTCAATCTGTCCACTATCACCCATATCGCATCATATCCTTTCTGAGTCATTGGGAGACCTACCACAAAATCCATTGTGATATGTTCCCATTTCCATTCCTGATTCTCCAATGAATTGAAGTAATCCGTTTGGCCTTTGATGCTCGGCACTTGACTCTCGATATGTCAAGCACTTTTGCAACGATTCTCGCAACGCCTCTTTTCATATTTGGCCACCAAAAATGTCGCTGCAAATCTTGATACATTTTCGTACTTCCCGGATGAATCGATATCTCGAGCTATGAGCTTCTGTCAAGATGTCTTCTTTAATATCTGGTACTGCTGGAACCCAGATTCGTCCCTCGAATATCAGCATTCCATCTATATCAACCTTGTATTTCACTTCTTTTCCCTCGACCACACTTTCCCTTATTTTTCTGCATTCCTCTTCCTGCAGTTGAGCGTTCTTCACTTTGTCCACCAAAATTGGACTGGCTTCCATCTGGTATAATTTTTCATCGGATTCTTTTGGAAATTTGATTTCTAGCTTTAGCCTTGCCATTGCTGAAATGAGCTCCTCCTTATCAGTTAACAACATCAACTTTTCTCTGCCTTTCCTACTCAAGGCATCTGCAACCACGTTAGCTTTGCTCGAATGATAAAAGATCTCATAATCGTAATCCTTTATCAATTCCATTCTTTGACGCATGTTTAGGTCTTTCTGAGTGAAAATGTACTTCAGACTCTTATGGTCTGTGTAGATCTCATATTTCTCTCCATAGAGATAGTGTCTCCATATCTTCAGAGTAAATACTACTGCCGCCAACTCTAAATCATGAGTCAGATACCCTTTCTCGTAGTCTTTCAGTTGCCTTGATGCATACGCAATAACCTTGCTGTTCTGCATAAGGACACAACCCAATCCTTTGTGTGAAGCATCACTATACACCATAAAGTTCCCCAGATTATCTGTAACGACAACACACAGCCACACTTAATTTCTTCTTCAGTTCTTGAAAACTTTCTTCACACTTCTCCGTCCAAACAAATTTTACAGACTTCCTCGTCAAATTCGTCAACGAAGTGGCAATCTTGGAAAAATCCTGAATAAACCATCTGTAATACCCTGCCAATCCCAAGAAACTTCTTACTTCTGATGGAGTTCTTGGTTGTTCCCAATTTATCACAGCTTTGACCTTTGATGGATCCACTAAAATTCCATCCTTGTCAATTACGTGCCCAAGAAATTGTACACGTTCTAACCAGAATTCACATTTAGAGAATTTCGCGTACAACTTTTCCTTTCTTAGCGTCTCCAACGTTAGACGTAAGTGTTCCACGTGTTCTTCTTGAGTTCTAGAGTACACCAGAATATCGTCGATAAACACCACCACAAACTTGTCTAAAAATGGTTTAAACACCCTATTTATCAAATCCATGAACGCTGCAGGGGCGTTTGTCAAACCAAAAGACATCACCAAAAATTCGTAATGTTCATACCGAGTTCTAATGCCGCTTCTACATCCTCCTTCCTTACTTTCATTGATGATACCCACTTCTCAAATCTATTTTGAGAAATATCTAGCACCCTTCAACCGTCAAACAAATCATCTATTCTCAAGAATGGATATTTATTCTTAATAGTGACTTTGTTTAACTCCCTATATTCAATGCAAAGACGATTGACCCATCCTTCTTCTTTGATGAATAACACCTGTGCTCCCCACGGTGACACACACTTACCGAATGTATTTCTTGTCCAATGACTCCTGCAGCTTGTACCATCGGTTCCTTCATCTCTACTAGAGCCATTCTCAGACGGGGCTTTTCGATATCGAGCGGTTCTTGGCGCTAAGTCGATCACGAACTCGATATCTCTGTTAGGCGGAAGTCTTGGCAAATCCTCCGGAAACACGTCCACAAATTCCTTAACTACTGGTATTTCTTCCAGTTTTGCACCCTTCTTCTGAGTATCGACTATGTAAGCTAAATAACCCACACAACCCTGACTCAACAACTTCTTGGCCTGCATAATCGTCAGACATCTCATTTGTCTATGCAATTTGCTACCATTGAAAACTACCTTTGACGGAGTCATAAGGTTTACACATTTCTTTTGGAAGTCAATTATCGCTCCACAATTGAACAACCAATCCATTCCCAAAATAACATCAAACTCTCCAAGCCTAATCAGAATTAAATCTACCATCAAAATATTTCCCTTAATATTCACCCTACAGTTCTTGTATACGATCCTAACAGGAATTACTTCCTTATTCGAAATTTCTATGTTTAAAGGCAAATTCAATTCTTCACTAGGCAATCCTAATCTCATAGCAAATTCATCAGATATACATGAGCAAGTAGCACCCGAATCAAATAATATATAAGCATCAATATCATTGATTGGGATAATACCTGACACCACATCCTTTGATTGCACAACATCTTGCACAGTCATGTTGAAGGTTATGGCTGTGGGTTTGGTTGATGCCTTTGGTTCTTCCCGTTGTCTCTCCAGCTTTCTTCTTAGGGTACTCTCGAGAAAAGTGATCCTTGGATCCGCAAGTGAAACAAACGTTCTTCTTTGGTTGATTGCAATTTGGGGCGATGTGACCCTCCTGGCCACAGTTAAAACATACTCGTTTCCCCATCAAGCATACACCCTTGTGAAACTTCCCGCATGTAACACATGCTTCAAACTTTTTATTCTCATTGGTTTACCTCAACGATTTCCAAAGACCCACATTTCCATTCCACTTTCTCTTCAGATTATTATTACAATTTCCACTACCACCACCTCCATTCTTAACCTCCACTTCATTCTTCTTCTTTTTCTGTTCTTGATTGAACTTGGTTACTGACCTCGCCTCCACCTTCGTGTGGAGAATTGCCTTTTCCATTACTTACAAGAAATGTCTTCAATCGAACAAGGAAACCCTACTATACAACCAGGGCTTCAACCTGCTCAAATCTCTTTGCCTTACGCTCGTCTTCAGGTTTGACTTGATATGGCGCAAACCTTCGCCAACTTGTTGAATTTCGCAAGATACTCCGACACCATCATCATTCCCTCGCTTGAGTTCTAAAATTGCACTTCCAACTCGACTCTTCAACTCTTTGGGAAATAGCCAACCCCTAACACACACCGAAGGATCATTTCCAACCCTCGAGATAACCCCGAAGTTTCATCTCTCGGAGATAACCCCAAGGAATGTTGTTGCAGTTCCGGCGATAACTCCGAAAATGCTTGTTTCAAATGCATGCTATCAGCTTCAATCTCGCACTCTCCCCCGAGGCACTCATACCTCGCACTTGAGCTAACACCGCGACATACAGCACACTACAGATGACCTCATGATTTCAAACACTTGCAGCAAATCCAATCTCGATGTAACCCCGAGCAACGCTCTGCTTTCAACTCAAACCGAGATAACCCCTGAGGAGTCAAACGTCATCTTGCCACCTCAACACCTCAAGCCATCTCAACACTTCATACATACATACATACAACAATGTCCTACAAGAACCAAGGAGTTCCAATCCCGAGTGACTATTATTACGCTGGGCAAAGACACCGGATAGAATTTGAAGCTTGAAGACCATGGGCATGGTCCCCTCTTCCCCGACTTCAGACAACCTCTAATCCCATGTCATCACAGAATCTCTCGACACAAGCAATCCAAGAAGGTCTTATATACCTCTGCTCGATGCTCTGATTGAAGTTCTGCAAGTTCGAAAGCGACATTACAAAGGCACGAAAGTGCACGATTTCGAGAGACGACGACCATGAGAGCCCGGGGGACCCCGGCAACACATGCAGTATCATGCATCACCAGCAGTACAGTACACTCCCCCCCCTCTATAAATAGAGGGCTTGGGGTGGCCATTTTAAAAAAAAAAAAAAGGCGAGGAAGCCCTCATCAAATTTGCTCTATACACACCCATATCGAGTGTTTCCTCATTTTAAACACCTGTTAGCTCACATATAGCTATATATTTACCAATGGAGCCGAGTGTTTATCCATATAGAGTCATAGAAGCCCGCATCAAGCAACCACCAACGTAAGCCTTCTCACACTCTATAAAGCCTTTCTTCTTCATCTTTGCACACACTATTCTACACATCGAGAGTCGTGTTGTGTGTATGCCCCGACTTCTATCCGTGGTTTTCATTTCTGTCTCATATATATATACTTATATATGTATATATTTATATATGGACTAACATTATCGAAGTTATGCCTCGATTGAGCCTAGACTTATGTCCGAGCGCTTATTTGCTTATATATATATATATATATATATATATATATATATATATATATATATATATATATATATATATATATATCGATGAGCCCGATTTTTATATCCTGAGCGCTATATTATATATATATATATATATATATATATATATATATATATATATCCGATGAGCCCGATATATATATATATATATATATATATATATATATATATATATATATATATATATATATATCCGATGAGCCTTATTTTATATCCTATATATATATATATATATATATATATATATATATATATATATATATATATATATATATATATTATATATATTTATATATATATTTAGTTTTACTTATATATTATATATATTTAGTCCTTTTTTTTTACTTCGTTTACTTTTATCGCTTTTATTTACATTTAGTCCCCCTCTCGAGTTTACTTCGTATGTATGATCGATCATTTATCGCTTTTATTTACTTTTCTCGATCCCCCATGGAGTCGCTTTCGTGGTGGTTGATCATGTCCATATATATATATATATATATATATATATATATATATATATATATTTATATATATATTTCCTATCCCCCATATAGTTGCTTTCGTATGGTTGATCATGTATATATATATATATATATATATATATATATATATATACATATATATATATATAACTATATCGCTAATAATCTTACATATATTTCATAAAATCATGATCATGTGAGCCTAGAATCATGTGATCACAGATTCAAATATCAATCTAGATTCGGCTCCTCTGATGGACATTTTCAAATTGTAAAAATTTTGTACATTATTTACTATGTGTCTCAATTTCCTTGATGGTCATCATGCCTATATGAGGAGTTCTAAGATCATCAGATATTATTTTCTCAAAGATGCCTCAGATCTCAAAAATAAAAGCAAACAAGTTTAACATTTAATAATAAAATGGAAGTATGAAAAGGTCTCAATTCCTATTGAGCATGTGGTTTGAAAACCTCTTTTTACAAAAACTTCATTGCTATATATCTTGCTTAAAACCAATTTTTCTATAAATTCAAACCTTTTGATATAGGTGCTAACGAGGCCTCACACTACTTTCAAATAATTGCACATCGATCCACACACACACACACACACACATATATATAATAGCTTTTTGAAAAGTGGCGGCCACCGTGGCAACACGGATGTCTGGGGTGCCTAACACCTTCCCTCCGCATAATCAAGCCCCCAACCCAAATGAATCTCTTGCTTTCACAATTCTGCTTAGCAAAGGTCACATCACCGGGTCAATGTGCAAACCTTTTTCTATTATGCATATGGTGCAACCAAATAAAAACACCAACCGGCGACTTTTAAAGTCAAATCGTCGACATTACACATGTCGACCTTTTTCACTTGTTTTTTCAAACAAATCTCACATAAACATGAGAACACCAAAGAACAAGTAACTAAAAGGGACAACTAAAAATCCCGACGCCGACAGTGGCGACTCTCTGGGGGGACTCCAAAGAAGAGGGCTTAAGCCGCTATTACAAGCTTTTTTTTCAAAATCATATATGCTTGTGTGTGAATGTTGTTGCATTTACATTTATGATGAATGTGTACGAATGCATTTTTACTTATCGCACCGCAAAATATCTATCTCAGATATTATTAGTTCGCATACATGTCATCATTTTCATAAAAACATGAGACACGCTAGATGTGAATGTATGTTGTGTGGTTCCTCCACCAGAGGCTATCCTGCTTGTTTGATTATCGGACTCAGAGGGAGACTAATTCCAACGAGGCTCGTGAAAGGCACCACCCAGATTCGCCCCAAATTGAAAGACCGATTAACTTCCCATCAAGTAGATTATGATGATCCGGGAACCTTCATGCCAAAAAGCCGCGAGAGTAACCCTAAGATAGGTCAACCTCTCGATAAACCAAACGCGAGGAAAGTCTCTTCATGCTTTCCATTTTCAATTACTTGTAAAAGCATTTACTTGTAATTTTATTCCATGTTCATCTTTATGTAATGGAAAATATGAAGAATATTTGTACATACATGTTATCAATTAACACCCATTTTTTGCAGACAATATTCCTAAAATGGGCACATTATGATAACATTTACATTATCCCTAAGACTAAACTACATAAGTCTTTTTAGGGAAATCATCGGGCCTCATACTCCGCTAAAAAATCAAAAAAGGCCACGAGCCTACAACCAATCATGTCTTCTTCCCACCAATCTAATCCTCGCTTCTCGAGAAGAATTTGACGATTAAGTAAACAAATTACATTTGGTCGTTTCACTTAAAGAATTGCATCAATCTACTCAGGGTACAAAGATGCCTACACATACATACGTAATCCTCTCTCTCACAAGGAGAGAGCTCAAGGTTTGAAAAAATAATTCCGTAACCTCAGCTGATACGACCAACAAAGACCCTGAAAACACCCATCTCAAAGGAGATCCAGACACCGATGATATCAGGAAGAAGGTCCTCCAAATGGAGGAAACTATCCGTGTTCTCAAAGGGATTGGAACACATGGAAGTGTTTCATATACCGACCTTTGCATATTTCCTGGTGTTCATTATCCAGAGAAATTCAAAACCCCGATTTTGAAAAAATATGACGATTAGGGGATCCTTATACACATTTGAAGGTGTTCATTGAGAACTTGGATCTTATGCGAAAAATGAGAAGCTCGTAATGCAAATTGCTCCAAGAGAGTCCGACCGAGAAGCCCTGCTCATGGTATACCAGATTAGACAACTCAAAGATCCATAGTCGGAAGAGCTAGCTCACGCCTTCCTCACTCAATACAGCTTTTCAATCTCGATGGCTCCTCGACCAACACTCAAATTACCAAGGTCAAGAAATAAATTTAATGAGTCTTTCAGAGAGTATGCTCAAAGGTGGAGGCGCCTTTGTCGCTCAAGTTATTCCTTCCATGATGACAATCGTAAATGGTCATGACTTTCATAGATATATACAGAAGCTCCTTTCTATGAGAGAGAGAGTTTTAGCCGGTATTGGCAAACCATTCTCCAAATGATCAAACACGAGAGAGATGGCCGAGATGGGATTGAAGTCCGTAAAATTCAAGACCTAGCCGCTTTTTAAAGCAAATGTTGAAGCACATCCAAATCCGGATCTTATGGAAACAACTCTCTGAGGGTCCATAAAAAGAAAGAGGAGGATGTTTCCTCGATACTACAAGGTCAAAAAGGCAATCAAAACATGCCTATACAGAGAGAAACTACTCCCTTTCAAGCACAAATTTCAAACCCTCCATTGCCTAAAAGTGGAGAAGAAAGCACCTCGAACGCTCACACCCTTAGGGGACTCGCCGAGAATATTCTTGCTCTTCCGACTACTCGTAAAGAAAATCACACGCCTTCTTCCACCACCAACCCTAATGGGAGGGGGTTTTAATGCTACTCGAAGTGTGCTTATCATGCCGAGCACCGGACATGATACTCAAGATTGTTGGGCCTTGAAACACAAGATCCAAGATTTAATAGACAACGGTGAGATCGTGGTCACCAAACCAGATCAACCTCATGTGCAAGACAACCCTCTTCCTCAACACAAAGAAGAAGAGGTCAACATGATTAGTCGGAGCACCGGATGTAGTTCCAGCTTTTAATGGTGAATCATCCTGCACCATCAAAGACTGGTGTTGATAGATGGGATTATGCAAAGTTCCAATTTACTATGGAACGAAAGATGAAAGCTCTTTTGCAAGCAAATTGAGCAATCGCGTAACTCGGTGACCCACCAAAGATCAAGTCACACGCCAATTAATCACCAGAGCATGCCTATCTCCTTCCTTTTGTTATGAATGCTCCACCATCACCTTCGTAAAGCGGGCTATGGAGGATAAGGTTGCAAAGAGAGCAAAATGCTAAAGCCCATCGGATTTTGCCAATCGTAGGGAATTTACCTATCCGGGCAAACTATGGAGGAGATATTTCAAATGTTGATCAATGAAGGAAGAATTACCTCCTTCTACCCTCCAATCAATCCCCTCGCTCAAGATGGTTCAACTCCGATGGAGTATGTCAATATCATTCACATTCTCGCCACACAAAGACAGAAGAATGTCAAGGCACTCCGCCATCTCATTCAAATCTTCGATAAGCAGGTCCCCAAGTAAATGGCAGATTATGACACTGCAAACTCGAGAGTGGGAATACATGTCCTACCAAATGGAAGGGATCAAGAGCGCTTATATCCCACGAGGATGATGAGACCACAAAGCATTTCCCATACAAGCAATTCAACTCAAAGGAGTCGATAATCCTTTGAAAGTGGCCGCACTGTAGCCAATTTCTTTACCTTCGCACTACAATATCCTCCTTGTCACCACACACACAAAGTTCCATGGAATTATGGAGAAGTCAAGGATCCACGCCTCATACTATCACTATAAAGTCAAGGAAAATCCACCGATCTCTTCCTCGAGGGTGATGAAGCCCGCCATCAAAGCAAAGGGAAGATTCCCATGGAGAAGATTGAAAATTCCTCCGCACTATGGGCCATAATGAAGCCAAGGTGGTTTTAAGCTTAAGAGAAGCTCCACATCGATATCAATATCGACTTGGTTTTCTTTCCGGATCACCGAAGATCTTATCAAGGTTTTGAAGAAGCCTACTTACCAAAATCAAAGGATGTGGAAAAATTTCAACATATGGTTGATCACATTTTCAACAACAATGTGATATCCTTCATCGATGATTTACATACCGCCCAAGGGACCGGGCCATCGCAAGCCATCAGACATTGCGCTTTTGTCCTCCGTATATATATGCTAGTTGAGTTTTGATAGATGGAGGTTCGCCTCTAAATATCCGTCCTTATGCCACCTTGGTGAAGATGAATGTCAATCTCAAACGGATCCAAAGCAAATGCATACTATTATCAAAGCTTTTGATGGATCCCGACGAAATTCCGCTGAAAAGATTGAGCCGCCAATTGAGATTGGTCCAAATACATTCAATGTATCCTTCCACGTCCTCAAGATAGATTCAGATACAACCTCGCTATCGGGGAGACCATGGATACACATGGTCGAGCCGCTCCTCCACACTACATCAACAACTCAAATACATTGTCAACAATAAATCTAGTCACCATCAACGCCGAGCCGAATGTCCCTAAACAAGGAGATCTCACCCAATCATCGCCTTCAATTCGTAAGTTGAGCCACCCAGCTTTTCATACTTTGAAGTGAGTAACACGCAATACCAACCCTATGAGCACCACTTCCCATACCCAAGATTTCACGAGAGGTTATGCTTTCCACTCAAGAAATGATGTCATCAATGGGTCATCACCGACAAGGGCTTGGTAAAAATCAAGCAGGTATTAAGCACCCTATTCAAGTGTCCAAATAAATTGGGACAAATTTTGACTAGGCTATTCTCGCCAGCCCAAATATAGAATCCTCATAAGCATAAGGTGTTCCTCAAGCTTCCGCCACACGATGATTTTTTTTTCCATCTCGCACCGCATGAGCCGATATACATCTCCAAAGAAGGTGCCACCCCATGTTATGGCTATGCTGCTTTTCCCAAACCAAGACTATTCAAAGCAAAAGAGGTGCCGATTCCCGATCCCAAGGGAAGAAAAGGAGCGAAAACGTAAACATGACATCGCCTTTTGATGATGTCAGTATACGATCATCATCCATGATGAAATACAAAAAGATATACCCTGATTTATGATTGCCTGTGATGTCATGTGGTTATTCTCTCGAGAAGGAGGACAATGACAATCCTCTCCATCATCGCAAATTCATCAGACTTTTTGCTCGATAATTGAGCAAAGACTCCATGCATCGGTCGACGAGGGTAAAATGGGCAAAAAATCTCCGCCTCAGAGATAACTTTAATTGCTTACTTTTCTATACAAGATAGCAGCTTATTTTATCAAGACATGCTAACACTTTTATGATTAAACAGCATATATTAAGTGAAAGCATATTTTGTTTCAGACTCAATTTAGATGTGCTCATTTGCCGATGAGGTGCCTTCTCTCCACAAGGGTCAGAATTTTGATGCAAAGTTGACTCAGACTTGATGGAAATACAAGAGGACATCGAGACACCTCAGAGATTAAGGAATGGGTCGCAGATAAAAACTAAACCCAACCTCGACTAAACCACTTTTTCAATCTTGAACCTTAGAAAACCCTAAGCTAATCCAGATTGGTTCGCACTCACCCCAAACCAACTGGAATGACATGGTCAGCACTATTAACCCAATTCCAGATGTGTTTGCATGGTCTCATGAAGACATGGTGGGTTTGTCCACCGACATTGTTCTTCATCGCCTTCCCATTAAAGAAGGATTCAAGCCAAGCCAGTAGTAAAACTCAAAGCGATTGAAACCCGAGTGGAGTTTAGTTTAAAGTTAAAGAAGAAATTGTGAAACAATTTCAAGCGGCATTATCATGGTGTCTACATATCCGAGAGGATATCCAACATTGTTCCCGCGCGTGCCTAAACCAGAGGAAAGGTGCGAGTTTGCGTGGATTACCGGATTTGAACAAAGCTTGCCTTAAAGATAGCTTTCCCTGCACTTTTATCCACATTCTCATCGACAATACCGCTTCAATACGATATGTACTCCTTTTTGATGGATTGCTTTCATGGGTACCATCGATTATGGTCACCGAGGAAGACCGTGAGAAAAACGCTTTCATCACGCCTTTGGGGAACCTTTTTACACTATGATTGTCATCATTCGCCTCATCAATGCCGGGCAACCTATCAAATGAGCTATGATGGCTCTTTTTCCACGATTTAATGCATAAAGAGATAGAGATCTACGTGGATGACATCATTGTCAAATCCCAAAAGGAGGAAGACCACTTAGACCATCTCAAAAAGCTTTTCAACAGTCATGTAAGTACAACTTGAAGTTGAATCCAAATCAAGTGCGCGCCTTTGGTGTTAAATCGTGTTGCTAGGTTTCCTAGTCACCACAAAGGGATTGAATCGATCCTACCAAAATCCAGCCATCAAGGAAATGCCCATTCCTCGCATGTAAGGAAATACGGGATTTTTGGGAGAATCAACTTCATTAAGAAGTTTTATCTCTCAACTCACAAAGAACTCTCGAGCCCATCTTCAAGTTGTTAAGGAAGAACTCTCCATGAAATGGAACGATGAGTGTCGAAAAGCCTTCCTTACCATTAAAGAGCAAATTTGTTAACGCCCCCTATTGGTACCACCTGTGGATGATGTTCCCTATTCATGTACCTGTCCATTAATGACAATGCCATGGGTCATATGTCAGGGCAAAAAGACGATAGAGGCCAAGAACGAGCTATCTATTACCTCAAAGAAAAGATTCAAAGATCGCGAACAACAAAGTACACTCTAATTGAGAAGACTTGTTGTGCTTTAGCATGGGCTTCCATGAGGTTACAACATTACCTCCATGGTCACACAACCCATCTCATATCCCGCGCGGATCCTCTCAAGTATGTGTTCAAGAAGCCCATATCAATTGTCGATCGTCCAGATGGCAGCTGATCCTACAAAGAATTTGACATCGCTTACGTGACGCAAAAGTCTCAAAAGGTCAAGGAATTGCGATCAACTCGCCGCCGCACCGCAGGGGGGATTACAAACCCTTAGAAACATACTTCCCCGATGAAGGGGTAATGGCAATCAAAGAATACCATCAAGACGATGCATGCCACACATGGAAAAATGTATTTTGATGGAGTCATAATACGTAAGGCTCGAGCCGAGCAGCTTCTAATATCCCAGACGGGGGAGCAGATCCCGTCATCATCAAAAATTGCAGCTTGTCAAAGACCAACAACACAAATTGAAAGTATGAAGGTCAGATCATGGGGCTAAAACTTGCCCGCTCAATGGGCATCAAAGTGTTAATCTGCCTTTGGGGATTCCAATTGGTAATCAAACAATCCACGGAAATCTATCAAACCAAAGAATTACATTTGTCGCCTTTACCATCGAAGTTTTTTACAGATGGCTTTGAGTTCAAGAAATCTCCTTTCTACACATTCCTCGTAATAGAATGATTTTATGATGCACTAGCAACGCTGGCCTCCTCGATTCACATACCCGACAAGGAAAACATGCCAAGCATCACATTTGCCCCTCAAAAAGCCCCCAAATTTATGGGAACTATGTTGAGAAGTATCGATGAGCTACCTCCCATCCACAACCCTTGGTATCAACATATCAAGGAGTATCTCATGAGATGGATCTACACCCACCGAGGCGAGCCTAATCGAAAAGAGGCGGATCCATCGACTTGCTATGAAATTCTACCCGAGCGAGATGCACTCTACAAAAGAGATGCAGGATTAGGTCTCCTCGATGTCCGGACAAAGACCAAGCTCAGAGGCTCATGGATGAGATCCATGGTGGAGTATGTGGCCCACACATGAGCGGACCCTTACTTTGTCAAGAAAATCCTCGTAATAGGGCATTATCGGCTTTACACTCAAAGTCGACCGTGATGATCACGCCAAGAGATGCTATCAATGCCAAATTCATGGGAATGCTATCCACGCCTCCAAGGAACTCCACAATATGAGTTCGCCATGGCCCTTCTCAATGTGGGGAATGGACGGATCGGCCCATCGAGCCCAAAGCCAAAATGGACATCGATTCATATTCACCATGATCGACTACTTCACCAAATGGGTAGAAGCAGCTCCTTCCCTGTGGTTACTAAAGAAGTCATCATTGCTTTCATCGTAAAATAATATCGTCTCATCGATATGGACAACCAGAGGTCATCAGTCGATAAATGCTAAGAACCTCAACAACAAAATGATGGAGGAGTTATGCAAGAAATTCCACATCAAACACCTTAACTCCGCCATCTACCATCCAAAGATGAATGGTGTGTTGAAGCTAAGCTAATAAAAATATCAAGAAGATCATGCAAAAAATGTCCGCCAAATCACAAAGGATGGCCCGACCTCTTGCCTCCTCGACTTTATTAGCCTACGTAACTTCCATGCGCATTTCCACCGGGGCAACCCCTACTCATTAGCCTATGGGATGGAAGCAAAGGTTCTATAGAGGTGGAAATGGAATCCTCAGAGTGTTGATGGATGCTCAATTGATGAAGACCAATGGGTACAAGATGTATCACCAATTGTCTCTAATAGATGAAAGGCGAACCGCGCTATCTTCTTCCATGGTCATTATATCAAAGAAAGGATCGCATTTATCCTACAATAGAAAAGTCCGCTACTACAGCTTCAAACAACATGACTTGGTTTTGAAAGAAGATCATTGACAACCAAGATCAATCTAAGGGAAAATTCGCCCTAACTGGAAGGCCCATTTGTTGTCAAGGAGGTATCGACAGAGGTGCTCTCATCTACTACAGAAATGGATGGCGATGAATTTCCACAACTTATCAACTCGACACACCGTGAAACGGTACTTATGTCCTGGGTTACCATCAAGCAAACATCCCGTATTGATCATCATCAATCACCACCATTCCGCTTTTTTACCCTCTCTTTTTACAAACTCTTCTTCCCTCAGTGGAAACATACACTTCAAACCAAAGAAATTGGTTTCACCTCATTTCAAACCTTTCATACAATTTCTTGCTTATCCTAAGACGGATTGAACCTTTCACACCCAGCAGCTTTATCCTCAAGACGGATTAAACTTTTCACGCTTTATCCTCAAGACGCTTTTCACGCTCCTTGTCCCAAGACGGATCAAACTTTTTCACACACCGCAGCTTTTGTCCCCATCATGGGATCAAACTTTCTTCCCCCAGCAAGATAGCCCGCATATGGGATTCACACTTCTTTTCGTCACAATTCATCCCGAGGGGCTAACTACGCCGACCGATCTCCCCGATACACGGAGTACGAGGCAACCATATTCTATATGGCCCTACCGCAATAAAAAAAAAAAAAAAACAAATTTCTTTCTTTTCTACAAAAAAAAAAAAACAACAAAAAATACTTCTACACACCTTTCTTCATCAATAAAGCTTCTACACCCATCTCGCTTTTCACATTCAAATTTTGAACCTCTTACACCAAAGTTCAAACTACGCAGACTTGATCTCCTCTTCAATAGAGTACGAGGGCGCCCATTTTTATGGTTCAAATTAACCCCTACCGTAACAAAAAAATATTTGTCACACTAAGATCGGGATCAAACTTCAATCCACCACATTTCACTCTGGCTTCTGCACTAAAGGGATGGAATTATCCAACCTCTCCTCACAAATAGAGATTCTATGACCATCTAAGTCATGGTTGTGCCTCAAAGAGCAACACCAATCCATAAGAGATGGAATTAACTAGGCTTCTCACAAATAGAAGTATCATGACCATCCGTGGTGCGCATAAATCTCGTAGAGAGAAAAAGCCACACTCCTCTCCACATTTCCATACGTAAACCAAATTCCCAAGACACCAAAGATGGTAGGGATACATACAGATCAATGATCCATTCGAGAGATCCCGTGATGGCTCAATGTCCACATATCAAGGATAAGTTCGTAATGCATCAAGATCATCAAGGCCCCAAGAAACAGTGCAAAAT
Organism: Panax ginseng; assembly: GCA_020205605.1. Taxonomy (NCBI): domain Eukaryota; kingdom Viridiplantae; phylum Streptophyta; class Magnoliopsida; order Apiales; family Araliaceae; genus Panax; species Panax ginseng. Next base: position 81,088,768 of record CM035139.1, on the reverse strand, counting down.
ATCAAGCAAGTATCAAGGCACAACTAAAAAGGGAAGTAAATCAAAATATATTTCTCCGCCATATATAATAATATTTGATATATACATCCGTGTTGTATATGACAAAAAATGGCTAAGCTAGTCTGTGCAGAAAAATACAAAGCTATCTACTTGATCTGTGTGTATATGCGACTATCGATCTAACATAGCATCCTCTCTCAAGAAGGAGGTAAAGTCGCAAGCTCCCGCCCAATGGTATCTACACGAGCTAGCAGATCCGAGGCTAACCGCATGGTGGTGATGATGCTCATCAATGTATGCACTCATATCGCAAGGATGCCACCAGATGGGATCTCAATCAAGTACTCGCTCTCAAATGGCCACATCCCTAGCAGATAGGGCGCATCCCGCCCACAATCAATGCATCCTCGGCCGATCTAGCCTCATCCTCTCTAATAGAGCTGCGCCTCCCCATCAAGAGTCATCAACATCGAGGCCCTAGCCCCGATCTCTCTCATAGGTCATCGATGTAGGCTCGCCCAAATGTTGTGTCAATAATCGAATAACAAAGGGCACTCGGGGGAGAATCCATCACAAATGTCAAGCAACCCAAAGAAATAAGTCCCCATCGATGGGAATGTCACCTCCTCCATAGCTCCTCATCGCTTAAATCAATATCCTCGCACCGTGGATACTACCATAGTCGATGCAAGTCTCGCTCTCATCCATGCCAATACTCGCAGAATAACCCGATGATCGATAAAAAACTCAAATTAGCTCTCACCGATCCCAACAGCATACAACCCGGATCTCGTCTCACCGATGATAAATGGCGAGAAGCGGTTACCAACTCACCGCCTCAAATGGATGGAAATCTCTAAACCGGTCAAACCGACACATCACGGCCAAGGTGGTAGGTAGATCATCCCTCAAACCAAATAGAGAGAGATAATCCATGCCCGAGAGCATGAGTAATGAAGTCAGTAGGGTGAGCTAAGCCCCAGACACTGCATAATATAGCAAATGGATCTCCAATCCTCGCCAGAAAGTCACCAAGATGCAAAGATCTCAGACACTCAGAGTCGAAAGGAGTACGACATATGGCTATATCATGGGTGAAACAATACCCATGCCGTCCTAATGTGCCAATCGGCCTCAAGTGTGACATAAACCACACGCATAAAGATGACCGAAGCCGCTCATGAACACTCCCCGCCGGATAAGTGCAAAGAATATGTGGTCACCTCGTAGTCTCTCGCCATAATCATCTGTGATGATGGTGTGACCCTCCCGGAGAGCTCTCACTGCCATAATGACGCCAATGTCCAACTCATCCATGTACCGTGGCATGTAGACGTATGACAATACGCACAATAGTAGTACATCCACTCGGACCAAACGCCAATGATCCTCCCAGTGGGTGAAATCCCTAAATGCCGTGCATAACTATCCTCGTGAGCCAAATCACAAAATAAAAAAATGCTCGATATCACGTGGCCGATGTAATCTCATCCTCACACTCACCTTACGCCTCAAATCCGGAGGGTCATGAATCGCCTACTCATGTCTCCGATCGCCATGTGCACGCAAGGTCTGGCCAAACGGCAAAGATCGCCAACCGCGCATACTCCTCCAAAGTAGAGTCAACTCCGGGTCCCAATCGAAAAACCTGCTCTCCTGCACACTAATGCTCTAAATACCCTCCATGAACCCTCGTGGGAACCTCAAACATCAACAAGGTCATAGATGTGTCAAAATAAATGATCTACAACACCCCCGTCTGTGGTGGTGACATACTATCATACCATGAACGAAGATACCGTATGCCACCAAAAATGGTGGGGTATGATCAATACGGCTTAATCGTCAAGAAGACATCTCAGACGGCCGTGTCATAAGACCATCCAGGGGTCAATGTCAATATCTCTCGACATATATACATATGCATAATAATATGCATGATACAATAGATGGCAATATGATATAGGAATGGAAAATCAGTATATACATTCCTAAGTATATCATCATCTAATACATCTCTCAGACAAATAAAAATATAGTGGAAATGGGGCGGTTAGCCAACAACTCTCAATGTAGAGGCCTATCAAAAGATATAGCGAGAATGGGGCGGCTACCCAAAGATCTAACAGAGGCCTATCAAAAGAGATAACGAGAAATATACATCGTAAGAAGTCAATGGTATCGATGTTCACATCATCAATCCTCGCCCACCGATGTAACTCCTCCCGAGTCACCGGATCTCTATCTACAAGGGATGTCGTGCCTATACAAGGGAGGATCTGCACCGCAAAAAGCCATATGGGTCACCCGAGGGGCCAACCACCAGAGCCGGAAGGATCAAAAGTATTCCGCCTCAAGGATCTCTACCCAAATGCCGATAAAGAAATGTGCCCTATCCAACCACGTCGTCAAATCATCAAATCAGGTCACATGAGTCGATCTCCTCACATAAAGCTAGCCAATCCATCATCATCACGGATCCTCGAACCATATCCCCATAAACCGTGGTGGCGCGGGTCCGAGCTCCAATGGTACGAGGGAACCACCAATGCCGAACATCTCCCGAAAGTGTGGGACCCTCCGACAATGTGAAACCGCCAACCCCAACAATGGGATATCAATGACGGGTGATCGCAAAATAGCCAATAACGCCTCGCAGAGGCAAGATCGGCATGCGAATCTCTCCTCAGAGTGCTCTCGATAAGACGCTCCCTAATAGAGCTCCCATCCTCCATCTCGTGAAGAGAGGAATCTTACGGTGGAAATAACGTACTCAACTCCAAATGGGTACCCATCCTCAAATCCAACACTCAAGTGCTCCCCTATTAGGGAACCCATGTGATGACATCCACCGTCAACAACTCCAAATCAGAAGCAAAATGAGTGAAACCTCAAAGAATGTGGACCTCCGCCAAGATGGAATGATGCCATCTCCGCCCTCGTGGATAGGTGTCTAAACCTAACACGCCACAGATGCAAACATGGAAGCCTCTCATAGCCCCAAAATCGCCAACACAAAGGCAAACATCTCGCCGTCACCAACACTCTTAACTCAGATATGGAAAAGACAAGAGAAATACTCACCAAAGAGAAAATGGGTAGAATCCTAACCAAGCCTCTCATTAAGCCCTCGCGATCGCATGCATTCATCCCCGAGGAAGTAGGCAAAGGTGTAGAACCCCCAATCATAGTCTCCTATACGGTCCACGGTCGAGTGGCGCCGATCAAAGCGAAGGACACCGTAGAAGAAGTTATTCTGCTATGAAGCAAATTTCTAATGATCATCATCAGAACAATCGCCAAGAATGCGATCCCCGACTCTCACATCATCGCATATAGGCTCACTCAATAGCCCGCCATATATAGATCTACGCCAAAGGACCTCAGACGCATACAGCCCCCTCTCGAGCGCCTCCGCCACCGAACTCCCAACAAGGATCTCGACGACAGAGGGGTATATATCCGCCATACAAGGCACTCGATCCCTCCAAACTCCATACCGTGATAAACCGCCAATCCATCGCCATCATCATCACCTCACAGCCCAAAGAAATGGAGTGACTCGAAGTCCGTGAAACCACCGCCGATAATGCCCCGAGGTAACCCTGTGGACAACGACGACGGGAAGAATGGAAAAGAACGTCCCAAATCCCAAATTATGTACAATCGCTTATAGTCATCATGCAAAGCCCGATACATAGAGTGGATGTCAAACCAGCCTCGAGGTCGTAAAGCCGGAACCTACATCAAATGCAGATCAACATCGTAACCCTTTACTCCTCATCAATAGGAAATAAGGAAGATTAAGATCTAACTTCATACCTCATTCATGCAGTAGATCAAGGATGCCGACTCAAGTCACCCGTAAGATCCGGGTTCGCCACTTGAATACCGCAAATCCCTCACGGGGAACACGCAAAAAGCAGAGAGCAGAACCTCAATCCAGACATCCTCCTCCTCGCCCCCCGACATCCGCACTTTCAACCCGGATAGATTATATCACCGCCTCCACCAAACGACGAGGTCAGTTTAATGTAATCGGGGTCGAGGTACTTCGTAAGCCCTCCTCCGCACACCGTAAGTGGTCCCATGAAACTACTCTACCGATCCGGATCCATAATATCCGACAACAAGTCTCCAAATCACCTCGTAAAGGGTGTGTGTAAATTTTTACCGAGCTTTTCAAAATGCATTTTATGATTATATGCATGCATGCATTGTTTTAACATACATCTACAAGAGAGTTAAAAATGCATGACTACCCAATGCCTACATTTTGAAAAATTTTGCCATAGCCCCTTTTGTAAATGGGACTATCCACATGCACATAGGCATGACTAGTGGCCATTCAAGAAAGACACCTACCAACAAATATATATACATCCTAAATGCATTTAATACATCATCAAAAAAAAAATCCGTAAGTGTAGTCTAATTACTGTGGTTATTTTACTTTTCTACCTTTACTCATTTGTCCTCAAATAGATAAGAAATGATAAGAAAAGGTACCAATTTGACTGCTTTAAAAGTCAAATTTTTTCACATCATTATGTTCAAAGATGGTTTAATACTAACATTTACTATGTTGAATATTTTTTATCAAGTCATATCAAGATGCATATTCACTACTATGTGTCTAAATGCATTTCATGTGATAAGTCATTTTCCAAATCTGATAGAAACTCGAAAAAAATACATGCATATGTTACCAGTGATGTTGAAGAACGCTTGTACGGTAGCGTAGTATATGCAAAAAGTTGCCTCAACTCAAAGAGTCCAAAGAAGAGCTCTCAGATTTCCTTCATCACAAAAATTGAAAATGACTTATGAAAGCAACCCGCAGGAATATATATACATACCACGGCCAGTCAGCAGTCCACCTCATGGCTGCAGCAGTGTACCTACCGCAAGCACCCTATATATGGGTCCCACACCTCCGCTTTCGCCCCAATTAGAGTTGTTGCAAAGGAGGTCTCATGTCGAAAAGGCCAAATCAGAATAAAATGCTACGCGATCGAGCTTAATAGCCTGAAACTCGGTTTTCATGGGCCAAACTCGCTCCCACATCTCACTCATCATTGGTATTCACCGCATACAAGGTATACTATACCAATGGCCTCAACTTTTATAAATCATGCTCGATAATACCTCACAAAGGTCCGATGTCACAAAGGTCCAACCCTATCCCCGTATGTCATCAAACAACGGGTCACAACCCTAAGAAGATCCCCGATGGGGGGTTACAACGCCAAGTTATGAAATAATGAAGTATCCCCACGGGGGTTACAACGCCAAGTTATGAATTAATGACGTATCCCCTCAATGGGGGTTACAACGCCAGTTATCAAATATCCACGTATCCCTACGGGGGTTACAACGCAATCTCAACCATCGATACACATTATCAACGAAGGTCAAGCAACCTCGACGTTATCTCATTATTATCAAATGAAGGCAAGTACCCATCAAGCAAGCAACAATTTCTCAACCATCGATGATACACAAATCAATGAAGGTCAAGCAACCTCGATATATCTCAACCGGCAATAAAGTAAAACCCATCAAAACCTTATCAAACCTTCCCAAAAGGGGTCACAACGCAATGCAACCATTGATACACACATCAATGAAGGTCAAGCAAATTTTTTGACAATGCACCCAACAGGATCTATCCGGATGATACACATATCAACGAAGGTCAAAAAACCTCGACAATACATACTATGTGGATCTATCCTCAACAAATATTATGGTATATACAAGATAAGCCGAGAAGACCATCCTCATCGAGAGACCGATGATGGAATATGTTATACACATCCTCAAATGTATAAAGCTTTATCCCCACGCATCTCTCTTGTACACAAGAGGCACCTCTATGGAGTAGAAGTCTGTGGTTCAGATTCAAGACTTTGGTGATAGCCCCAACGCCAACATCCTTGAAGACTTGGATCGCATGTCCAAGACATCACCGATTGTCATCCCAACAGATTAACAGGAACCGAAATCATTTCATTCATGCATCATACATTTGCATCATGTTGTCGCATATAAAGATCATGTTTATCTTGTTGCATTTCAAGTGTCTAGGATTCTTTATCCTATCCATGCCTTGCATTGCATGAATATGATAAAGAGGGCATCTCAGAGACACTCAAAATTTTCTCGCACACCTGTTATCGACATTGCAGAGAGGGCGATTTCATCTTTCTGAGATAACCCTCGAAGATAACTTTCACATCCATTCCGGATACTACCGAAGTTCAGCCAAACCCCGAACACACACCGAGAGTATCATTTCCAACCCCAAACACACACCGAAGGATCATTTCCAACCTCGAGATAACCCCGAAGTTTCATCCTCGGAGATAACCCCAAGGAATGTTGTTGCGCTCCAATGATAACTCCGAAAATGCTTGTTTCAAATGCATGCTATCACCTTCAATCTCGCACCTCCCCGCCGAGGCACTCATACCTCGCACCCGAGCTAACACCGCGCAGATACAGCACACTTACAGATGACCTCATGAGATTCAAACACTTGCAGCAAATTCCAATCTCGATGTAACCCCGAGCAACGCCTCGCTTTTCAACTCAAACCGAGATAACCCCTGCGAGGAGTCAAACGTCATCTTGCCACCTCAACACCACGCAAGGCCGCCTCAACACTTCATACATACATACATACAACAATGTCCTACAAGAACCAAGGAGTTCCAATCCCGAGTGACTATTACGCGCGGCAAAGACACCGGATAGAATTTGAAGCTTGAAGACCATGGGCATGGTCCCCTCTTCCCGACTTCAGACAACCTCTAATCCATGTCATCAGCATAACTCTCACACACAAGCAAATTCCAAAGAAGGTCTTATATACCTCGCTCGATGCTCTGATTTGAAGTTCTGCAAGTTCGAGCGAGACATTACAAAGGCACGAGTGCACGATTTCTTCGAGACGACGGACCACAGAGCCCGGGGCACCCCGGCACCAAGTAGTGCATCATCATGGTCACGCCAGTAGTACACACTCATGCCCCCCTATAAATAGAGGGCTTGGGGTGGCCATTTTAAAAAAAAAAAAAGGCGAGGAAGCCCTCATCAAATTTGCTCTGTACACACCCCATATCGAGTGTTTCCTCATTTTAAACATCTCATTAGCTCACATATAGCTATATTTTTACCAATGGAGCTGAGTGTTTATCCATATAGAGTCATAGAAGTCTCGCATCATGCAAATTTCACCGTAAGCCTCTCACACTCTATAAAGCCTTTCTTCTTCATCTTTGCACACACTATTCTACACATCGAGAGTCGTGTTTGTGTGTGTATGCCCTGACTTTCTATCCGTGGTTTTCATTTCTGTCTCATATATATATATACTTATATATATATATATTTATATATGGACTAACATTATCGAAGTTATGCCTCGATTGAGCCTAGACTTATGTCCGAGCGCTTATTTGCTTATATAATATATATATATATATATATATATATATATATATATATATATATATATATATCGATGAGCCCGGATTTTACATCCTGAGCGCTTATTGCTTATATATATATATATATATATATATATATATATATATATATATGCTGTTTATATATCCGATGAGCCCGATTTTACATCCTGATTTTATATATATATATATATATATATATATATATATATATATATATATATATATATATATCCGATGAGCCCGGATTTTATATCCTATATTTATATAGCTTTATATTATATATATATATATATATATATATATATATTTACTTTCGTCAAAGCCCGAGTTTACTTTCAGGCCTTTTACTACTTTTATTTACATTTAGTCCCGCTCGAGTTTACTTCGTGGCGCTTGATCGCATTTATCGCTTTACTTTATTTACTTTTCTCGATCCCCATGGAGTCGCTTCGTGGTGGTTGATCATGTCCATATATATATATATATATATATATATTATATATATATATATATATATATATATACCGCTTTTATATTTACATTTTCGATCCCCATGGAGTTGCTTCTTCGTGGTGGTGATCATGTCTATATATATATATATATATATACAACTTTTATATATATAAATCGCTTATCGCTTTTCATATAAAACTGCAGATCATGTGAGCCTAGAATCATGTGATCACAGATTCAAATTTCAATCTAGATTCTTGCCTCGATGGATGGACATTTTCAAATTGTAAAGCAATTTTGTACATTATTTACAAAGTGTACGAATTTCCTTGATGGTCATCATGCCCATATGAGTTCGAGATCATCAGATATTATTTTCTCAAGATGCCTCGTGATCTCAAAAATAAAAGCAAATGTTTAACATTTAATAATAAAATGGAAGTATGAAAAGGTCTCAATTCCTATTGAGCATGTGGTTTGAAAACCTCTTTTACAAAACTTCATTGCTATATCTTGCTTAAAACCAATTTTTCTATAAATTCAAACCCTTTGTATATAGGTGCGAACGAGGCCTCACACTACTTTCAAATAATTGCACATTGATCCACACACACACACACACACACACATTCATATAACAGCTTTCTTTTAAAGTGGCGGCCACCGTGGCAACACGATGCTCTGGGGTGCCTAACACCTTCCTCTCCGCATAATCAAGCCCCGAACCCAAATGAATCTCTTGCTTCACGTACCTGCTTAGCAAAGTTCACATCATCGGGTCAATGTGCAAACCTTTTTCCTATCATATGCAGGTGCAACCAGCTTAAAAACACCAACCGGCGACTTTTAAAGTCAAATCGTCGACATTACACATGTTCGACCTTTTTCACTTGTTTTTTCAAACAAATCTCACATTAACATGAGAACACCAAAGAACAAGTAACGAAAAGGGACAACTAAAACTTTTCATCTTCTGACTCTATACTCTCATCCTTAGAAGACAGACTTTCTTTGGGAGCTAGAGTTGACTTCTTCATCACCTTTGATTTCTTTCTAGATGGTCCTTGAAGTAATCTATTACTCCTTCTCTTTGGGGTTTCTGTAGTTGGGACCTTCGCTGGTGTGACTGCTACATATACAGAGTCATCAGAATGAGATGGCTTGCTTTCCACCTCTTGTGCCTTTATCTTCCTTACGGAGACCTTGCTGTTGCTGCCACAAGTTATTTGCCTCTTGTTTTCCTTGGGATTTTTCTTCCAGTTTATAAACAGTTGTGGTGACATTATTTTATGAACATTAAGAATTTCACCCTCATCATCCTTAATTTTATTCTTCAACTTTTTCTTCAAGATGATACTTAAAACCTTCCATGAAAAAAACTTTGTGAGTGGTTTTTCGTTAACCTTTTCTTTTCTTCCTTATCCACCATTTAGACATTCGATCAAGCGTGATAGCTCCAAAGTTGATGTGTTCCTTCAGGACTATAAGCAGGTATATGATCTTCATTTGTTGGTCGATCAATCACAAGATCATGTGCAAAGTGTTCTTTGTATAAGATACATTTACCCACTATTTCAGCAAGGAACTCGAATTCTTTAGGAAACTCTTTTTTCTTCATGTCCTTCATACTAGGGTTTTATTTGTACTCCATAATCTTCTTAGCTTTTTCAGTGTTGATCTCTTCCAGGCTTTTCAGATCTTGGTCAGGAAGGCCTAAGCATTGATTGATGTTAGAAGAGTTTAGCTTCAGAATCTGACCTTTGACCTTGGTAGAAAGGATTCCAGAATTTATGGTTGGGTTTGAGAGAAACTCCTTGACCAGGTCACCATATATTCGTGTGTTTGCCTCAAGACATTTAGAGAATCCTGCCTTTTTCACGAGTTCAAGAACATCTCTGAACTTCTTCTCAGATTTCTCAAAAGTCTTTGTTACGAGCTGAATGCCGGTGATTACTCCCCAATCTGCCATTTGAATAGTTTGAAGTATGTGGGTATTAAATTTTAGGTGTTTAATGAGAGGTAGCTGAATACACTTAGGGCAAAGCTTGAGGTTTGATAGATTTAGGCTTTGAAGAGAATTTTAGGGTTTGGACAAGAGAGGTAGAGAAAGGTTCGATAGCTTTTGATAACTTGTTCAGATATTTTGGCTGTTTAGAGGTAGCTAGGTTTTGCCTTAGGTGTAGATTTGACAGGTTTGCAGATTTTGAGGAGCCCACTATTATGAAACTGCCAATTATTTGAATTTCCCTCTTGTAATTGTTCCTTCCACGTTTCTTAGTGGGACAGTTGTAAGTCGCTGATAAGTCATCATCTATAAGTCCTCCATCGTGTCCGTTCTTCAGATTTAACTTTTCTGCTATTAACTATTTTAGTACGTAGAGTAGCTTGTTGAGGTAGCTATGGACTCTGCGATTTTCTTTATCGACTCAACGATCGTCTTCAGAGAGATGCTTTAGTGGATGATTTGACACTGATCCTCATCTTTGAAGTTGCATGGCTTAACCACTGATGTACCTCATGATAGTTTGGGCACCAAACTTCTGAGGTGAGTCTGCAGGGCATCTTTCCAATCTTATCTCCACACAATCTGAGTAGTTTAGCATGTGTCTAGTTCTTCCAAGCTCCCCATGAGCCAATGTATCCTCTGGGAAGACTGCGATCATCGAGCCTACTCTACGATCGTTGAGAGGTTGCACTACGATCATTGAGTTCACTACAGAATCTATTCCATGATCGTTGTCTGTCCTGGTCCTTGAGATGAACTAGACTAAGCATTCCTTCTGGGTTAAGGTAGCTCAGGAAGGGCCAACCTCTTAGAGTGAACTAAGGGTCAGGTTTGTCCCTGAGGCACTTTCCAGATGAAAGATTTTAGAAGTGATTAACACTGATATCTCATTTGACCTTTTCTGCTGGGGAGTTCATCAACCAACTCTAGACATTTTCATTAGCTGTAATCGTAGTGTCCTTCTTCTCTCACATTGCGATCAGATGGTTGATCGTAGGCACTCCACAATTTTGAGTTGGGTGGTAGACAAGGTTATCAGTAGTACATTTTGAGACTTTCTTACTGACTATGGATCTCCATTTGGTTCGTTAGCCACAAAGTTTTGGGACTCTGTAACTGGTATATTACGTCATAGAATTTTTCTGATATTTTTGGTGCTGATGTTCTTTAGTAGATCATTGCTCCCCCATGGTTGATACTGTCTTCTTAGAGAGGTGTGAGTTCTTCTTCTTCATGTGCATCAGAAGGAAGCCTTGCATATCTCTTTCTGACTGAAGTCATCATTATCAATTAAATCTTCTTGCATCATAGAAATGAATATCTTCAGGACTGTTCACTCTATGATCTTTTGACAATATTACGAATGTAGTCTTCTTTTGACAGTTTGTGCATGCGAAGTTCTGCTTCTATATGGAGATCAACAACCATGTGAGCTGAATTCATGTTAGCTCAATAATTTTCAAGCACAGGCTTTGACAAATAAGAATTTTGTCAGAATCATTTCTGAAATGTCTTAAGCCTCTTGCTAGTTTGAATCCTCTTGATTGAAGTCTTCTGCTTCAGCATTCCTCAGTGTGGTCAGATAGACCAAGTACCTGTAGTTTAGATAAATTTCTATTTTTAGTACCCATGGTTAAATGGGTCCTGCCAGGTTAGCCTTCAAAATCCCCATTCCTCATATGTTTGAACTTTCATCATATTGATCACCACCAATCATATTCATGCATGTATCCAATTTAGATATTACATTTTAAGATTCATGATGATGAGTGTGTATAAGATTAACCATTTTAACAAGACACTCTTTTTCTTTGATGGTTTTATCATTTGCTTGGTTATGTTCACAAAGTTTAAATGTTCACAGAGTGAGAATCAATTCTAACACTTATTTGTCTCTAATTGATTCATGGAGGTGATCAGTTTCTACGAATCTTTAAGATACTCTTGTAGAACTAATCATACTCTATGTGTTATCAAAAACTTAGAACATAGGTTTGTGCATACATACTGACCCATCAGCAAAGATTTCTCCACTTATAAATAATTAAACCTTGGTATGCTTATGACCTATTTCAGACTTCTTTCAAGATGTTATCTTCAACCTAAAACTTGAATGGAGAGAAAGTTTGTTAGCATTTGAGTTTCCAACTTCAGTGTACTTTCTCTCTTCTCCTTTTTAGGTAGAGTATGGTCTCTTGATAGAATACAGTTATAGTGCATAAGGTGATGCCATATGATGTACACATTTATACTGATGAGGAACTGTACCTTTACATTGTCACTTTCGTGACAGTCATTTATCTTGATATACTGAGGTTAGGCAGTAATGTGCATACGTTTTCCTTCACTTCTGACAGCATGTTGCTCCAGTTATCCTTTGATCAATCAGTCATAGTCTTGAAGATGTAGGCTAAGAAAATCTTGGCATCCTTAGTTCTTTGACAACCTTGAGTCCTCAAGATTCACATCCAGCTGTTGGTTGGCCAAATATAGACTTTAGAGATTCTTCTTTCTTCTCTGAATGAGTACTTCTTAGCACATATGACCTTTTCATCTTTTAGTCTGGTGGATGCTTGACTCTTTACTGTTGATGCCTCTTGAGCTCCCATATCTACTCTTCAGACTACAAGATTGACTATGGGCAAGGATTGGTCTTGTTGTTATGGCATTTAAGAACATGGATCAATCTGAGCAGCTTCAGGTGTATATACACATTTACCTGCACACAATATTTCCAACTTGTGAGCTCATCTGTATTTACAAGTGACTTACTACTAAACTAAATTTAGAACAATGTTTGTGCCTAGGATCAGACTCAAGGAGATAAGCTTTTGAATATAGCATGAGAACCTGCTCTGATACCAATTGTTAGTTCCCAGTAGGCACACAATAGATCTAGAAGGGGGGGGGGGGTTGAATAGATCCTTTTTAATTTTTAAATACTTTTCTCTTTTATTTTTTATTGCTAATGAGTTAGCATATGACAAACATAAGAATCTTTTCAAGCACAACAGAATAAGTAAAAGATCCCCTTCATTGATATATTCATAATCATACAGACATTATTCTTAGAGTTAGTTAAGTTGTAAGCAGTTAATACATACATAGCAGTTATGGCAGTTAGGTACATAATGTAAATGACATAAAGTAAATGACGCAAGGGATTTTAAGTAGTTCAGAGACTCAAGCTCCTAATCCACTCTGCTAGTTCCTAGTAGGCACAATAGATCTAGAAGGGGGGGGGGGGTTGAATAGATCCTTTTTATTTTTAAATACTTTTCTGGTTTATTTTGTATTGCTAATAATTTAGCATATGACAAACACAAGAATCTTTTCAAGCACATCAGAATAAGTAAAAGATCCCCTTCATTGATATATTCATAATCATACATACATTGTTCGTAGAGTTTGTTCAGTGGTAAGCAGTTAAAACATACACAACAGTTAAAGCAGTTAATGTACATAATGTAAATGATATAAAGTAAAAGACACAAGGGGTTTTAAGTGTTTCAGAGTCTCAAGCTCCTAATCCACTCTTCTACTTTCAACTAGCAGGATTTCCACTAAGGAAGGGCAGCACCCAGAATCACAAAGATTCCTTCAAGGCCAGCAGCCTTGGAACTTCAGTTCACTAAGAACTCTTCAAGGCCAGCAGCCTTGGAACCTCTCTAGTTCCCTAGGAACACTTCAAGCCCAGCAGGCTTGGAACTTTGTTTAGTCTCTCTGGACAAGGACCCCTCAGGCCCTAGCTTCTTGTTGTTGTAGTTTTTGTTATTGTTGGTGCTGAGCTACTAAGATGTCTTTAAGCTCGAACATCTTATGTACTTAGCAGCTTGGCGTGGTTGGCGTGGTCCTCTTTACCTTCTGCCTCTAGTCTGGACCACATCTTCTCTGGTGCAGCTGATCTTCACTCTTTTTTGCTCAGCTTTATCTGATGTCAGTTGTGCACCATCACCATCTAGATTTGTTAAGTCTTTGAGCTTTTGGTATACTTTGTCTGACACTTAGCAATCCTTGAACCCTTCTTGAATGTTTTGCAGACATGATTCTGCATTTGTTCTTTTTCAGCTTTTGGTTCATAGTGATCTGTAGAGTGGCTCTCTTGATCTTCTTTGTACTCTACCACTTTTCTGAATGCTATCTCCTTGGCTTTCTCAGCTCTCAGCTTAGCTGCCATTTTCAGTGGCATTTTCATCTTTGTTGAGTGAAGCTCTAATCTGTTTAAGTCCTTCTTCAAAGCTGCTTCACTTCCACCTATGTAGTCTCACTGTCACTAAGACTTGTTTTCTTAATCTTTTCATGGAACTCGTAGAGTCAACAATAGCCTTCAACAACTCAACAATTTTGCAACATAACAATCATCAGCTCCTTATGATCTTTGAAGCTTTGTTGATTTATACTCCTTCCCAATCTTCACGTTGGAAAGTAGCCGTTAAAAGCTTTTTGAATTGCTTCGCAGATCTCGAGTTATTTAATGTAGAATGTAGATGTGATATGACATAACTTCCTGACACTACAGTCTACTGTTTCACCTACCCCATCAGAGATGTCACTTTTATATCTCGGGCATGTAGTCGACTTTATTACCTCCTTCTGATTTCTCGATCAGAGGTTGTCCTTTTGCATCGATGCTCTCAATAAGCTTTGTTCAAATATCAATCTTCAGGTTGAACCGTTGCCAATGCTTCAATCCTCAGTTATTCAAACTCTATAATTCTGATGCACATCTTCTTGGACCTGATCGTAGTGTCTAGTTGACAGGCAGAGATAACACTACAATCTTGAAGATTGTTCATTATTTCTCCAATGTGGAACACCTCTTCCTTTTCTTGTGCAGTGCTTCAACACTTCTGTTTGCCTCGACTGCTCTCAGATACTGATGGCTTAACTCTTTGTTCTGGCCCCTTCTGAATATCAAGACACTTTAGATTTGTGGCGTGTCCAGCTCGCTTTCTCCTAGTGATCTCCCGTTCACTTATCATCAATGGACTGACCCAATGCTTAATCACTTTAGCCTTGTTCTTCAGAGGCTGACCAGTATCTTTGTGTACTCTCCATCAGTTCCTTCTTTGTCTGGCAAACACTACGATCCTAGTTGCTTTTAAGATCGTTATCTTCTATTTTCTTGACAGCTACTACACTTGCTGACTTTCCTTAGTCAGTTACTGAAGTCTTCTTCTGATCAACTTGTGGAAGACTTCTTCTCGAATGGCTTCACAACTCAATCTGGATGTTGATTGAGTTGGTGCTTAGATCTACTGTTAACTTACATGCCATTCATTGAGTGCTCTCTGGTTTCCTTTAGGTGGGATGTATCTTTGCAGTATCAACAGAGGCTTCATTCTTTTGGATATTTTGGGAGTGCTCAATTGTTGAGAATCGTGTTTGCTCTACGATTATGCCTTGGCATTGTGAGCATATCTGTTGAAGTCTCAGTCCTACACTCTATAATTCAGCTTCGGCTGTGTAGACACTACGACTCCGAGATCAGATCTTGACACTCTACGATTTCTGTCGTTGTTCTTGGTGTCTTTATCTGATCTTGCTCGACTATGATCTCTGCCTCTGATGCGATTAGTAGATTTTACGACTTTGAGTGTAGTCTACGATTCTTGACTTGGCTTTGGCAGATGCTCGGTCGGCTCGTAGGCAAGTTGTCTCTACAATTCTGTGCATGACTTCCTCAGTAGACTTCGGCTCAGAGGAAGTTCTACTCGTTACACTACGATCCTTCCTCGTCTCTCCTGGCAGTCTACGAACTCCGAGATTTACTATCTTGCAGACCACGATTCTGCCTCGACAGCTCTCGCTTCCTCTTGACTTCCTTGACAGCACTACGATTTTGGGTGCGATGACTTAATTTATCGAGATGAGGCTATCTATTACATCATAAGATCAACCTAACATTCTTGATCTTCTTATATTTATAGTCTTTGTACATCATTTCTCTTTAAGGACTTTACAAAGCTGTTTTGCTTATGTAGGATCAACCTAACACACTTGATCAATTCATTCTAAGTCCTTGTACATATGTTTCTATTATCAAAGGACTTGCATATTCATTCATATATACATATATATATATATATATCATAATCAAATCATATATAAATAGGAATATCATTCACATGTTTATTCCTGACAATCTCACCCTATTTGATTATGACAAAAATAATAAGTGCATATGCATGTTATGAATGAATCTTATATACAGTGAGCAGCTGTATTTCTAAAATAGATAATCATGAATATCATTTATAATGATGTAAAATTTAATACACTGACATTTTACATCCTGGATCCAAAAACATACCTAACTAGTTAGATATGTACCTCTTTGGCTCCATGTATGCTTCAAGGATGTTTGTTGATCAGTTATTCATCTGTTTGATCTTCTTGCACCTGCTCACCCTGGGACGTTGACTTCATTTCTTTTGTCTTCTCCCCCTCAGATGTATGTTTCTCTTCTTTTTCTTCTGGATCCCCCTTAGCATTTGCAAACACAGGCTTATCATCCTTTGGCTCCCCCTTAGATGATGACCCAACTTCTTCTTCTGCTGTCTTTTTCTTTGTCTTCTTTTCTTGTTTCTTTCTGCTTTCTCTTAAATGCCTCTTACTGTGCCTCTTTCTATACCTCTTTTTCTCCCCCTTTTTGTCATTAATCACTTGAGGGAGCTGTTCCATGTTGGACATAAGTTGCTCCATCAGATAAGAGGAGTTAGCAACTTCAATTTTAAGTTCTTGTTGGCTCATCTCAAGTTGCACGGAGAAAGACTGATTCATGCTGTCAATCTTGTCAAAGAGGACTTGGAGTTGTTCTTCATTTGCCTTTTGTGCTCGTAGTGCGTCTATTTTCTGATCATTCATGGCCTTTAGATAGATGTGATCTCTCTCTTTGATTTTGAGAGATACATCAGCCATCGTTGCTTGGAGTCTGTCTTGAACTAAATTATCTCTTGCTTTTGTTAACCTCTTTGATTCTTCATTGATTAGAGATATCTTCTCAATCAGCTCGTTAGAATTCTTCAATAGTTTCTGCTCCATAGGATTTTGGTCATTTGGTTGGGCAGCCTCTTGTTGAACACCAGATTAGACTCTAAGATTTTCATCCTTAGATAGATTTTCGAAGGTGTTGAGAATCTGAAAAATCATTGAGTACCAATCGCTATTGGTGGATGAAGAAATGTCGATAATTGTGCTTGAGCAGAGGCTTCTCATTTTGGACTTGAACGCTATCAGTAGTAGAGTGAACAGACTCTACGATTATCTCCTTGGTCATGATCCTTCTTCCTTCAGAGTCCACTCTACGATCATAAGGAATATAGTGGTTGCCAACATGTATGTAGACTTTGTAGTGGGGCTGGTCTTTGATCATCATTGTTGTATAACTCTTTAACTTTGGGAAGTTCTGAGCCACTAGTTCTAGGCTTGGAATTTCTGGAAGTAATTCTGGTGGTTCATTCGAGGCTTCCACTTCTATTCTTCTATTACTCCTAGCTGGAGAAATGACAGGATAATCTTCTAGTTCTTCTGATTCCTGATGTACAGAGTCAGAATCTTTCTCCATTTCTTCTCTTTCTGAGCTTGAAACATTCTGATCAGATCCATCAGTGAATCTTTCTTGCTGTATTTCATTTTCAGAACCTTCTTCAGCAAGATATTCCTTGGATTCATCTTCTGCATTACTAGTCCCATCTTCAGCACTTTCTTCTTGTGATTCAGATTCATCATCACTTAATTCAATGAATATAGTAGAGTGCTCACTTTTCTTTTTGGAGGCAAATTTAGCAAGTAATCTGTAGCTCTTCCTTCTTCTTAGAGGTTCAGCTGTGGGAGAGTCAGACTCTTCTTCCTCTTTAGACTCTAAGTCCTTTGAATCATCAGGCAAACTTCCTTGACTTTCAGTATTGGCAGGGGCATTTCCTTCTTCTTCAGAATCAACATCATTTGACCCATCATCTGGGCTTGTTGGAGCATTTGTATTTGGAGATGCAGTTGGATCATCTTGTAGCTATTCTTCATCATTAGTGTGACGCCCCCAAATTCAGGTACTTGAAACCCGAACTCGGTGTTTCACGATATCATTTCTATGAGCAGAATAATACTAATAGTAATAACAATAATATAAATATTAAACTTAATTTATATATCAGAGTCTAAATCTCAGGTACCCGATCTTTAAACATTAATTACAGGGTACTTAATAGTTATCATAGTCTTAATAAAGTTATACTATTATATAGAATACCATAAATCTTATTCTGTTTGCTTTCCTTTTCCTTTGTTTCTGCATGAGCCTTTTGGTTGTTCACACTTAGCTGAAAATATTTAATTTAAGCAAGGATGAGCATTTGAGCGCCCAACAAGTAATAACAATTATAAATATTAGCTGAAAGGATTAAATATTTTCTTTGTACTACCTTTCTACAACAAATCAATGGTTGTGAAGTAATCTGAACCGATAATAATAACATAACAACTCTCTATCAAATTTTTGAAACTACGTACTGACTATAAATAGGGTTAAGGTGAGATACTATGAACATTGTTCTCAATTTTCGAATAGGTTTAGTAGAACTTCATCCAAGAAATCATAATAACTTACGGGCACGAGGGGTGATCGGCTGTTATGCCCCTATTGATCAATACTACATGCAAGAACGATATTATTGTTCACTCTGTCCGCCTTGGGCGCATAAAATTTTTTCCTTGATCGAAATGTTCATACTTAGTCGGGAATCTAAACCAAAACAATTTGAGTGGATACAAAAAGGTTTTATCATATTCAACAATATTTCTAAATCAGGTCTAAATCGGGTCAAATAAATTTAGACGGCTTTTTCTTAACGTATACACATGAGGGATCAATAGGTATATATATATATATATATATATATATATATATATATCAATATGTGATTAAATACAATGATTATCGAAGTGGGGACACTTGTATAACCATATATAGAAATTAACGAATAAAATATATATCTCAATTACAATATAGTACCATGTTGATAATCAATGATCGGATATAATATATATATATATATATATATATATATATAACAATAGGGTTAATAATGCGTACAATAATATAATTCAAAACTTTCTTACTCATGTCCATTGCATAAAGAAAATGCAAAGGTAAAGATACTTGCCTGGTCTGCTGCTTACACAACTTAGTTCTATCCTTAATTCAACGACCTATCATTTATAAGATTGTTCTATTGATTAGAATAACATATCATAACACATCATAATCGCTATTAATACATAACCTAATCACATTGTCACATAGTTATATCACCATTAAGACACAAAAACACTTATACAATAAACTATATATGTTCAATCAAATTCTTGAGCATTTTGGTGTACCAATTTACTTTATCGAGTAATTTCCAGTTTAAAACTCTAATCAGTATTTTAAATATTATTCGGATAATTAAATATCAATCATATTATTTATAAATGACTTATAATAATTTATAATTAATTATTATAATTTATCATAATTTTTCAAACTCTGGAATCATTATTAAATGATTTAAATATAAAATAATTCTATTATCATTAATATTTAAATAATATTAAAATATTTATGCAACCGCTTGCCAAAATATCAAAGTTATTTTATAATAACTCAAAATATTTTTAAAGTATTAATTATTACCCTTAAATAATTTTTAAAACATTTAAAATCATTTTTAAACAATTACCATTAATATTTAAATATTAAGGTATTATTCACTAAAATATTAAAAGTCATTTATAATAACTTAAAATATTTTTAAACCACTTATATCCTTTTTAAATGATTTTTACGTCCCAATTAATCAAGCATTAACCCGATCTATCTTAATTAATACATGGCATGAAATTTTAAAACATATTAAATATATCTTTCTGAGTATAAATTACCACATATATGATCTCATGAAATTACCGTTGATTAGGGGTAGGGTTCTACCCAAAACTATGAGTAAATGTGTTTCTTCCTGTATGGCGCTTTTTATTAAGACAATATAATGTTACGATATATAAAACCTGTTAAGTAGTAAGAACGATTATGATTATTAGTTCTTGATTGATATCTTTGCTGTTTTGTATCGATTACTATTCTCAATATGATAATCTAAAAGCTCAAGTAAGGAAACATGATAATTAACTGAAGCAATAATTAAAACTTACAGAAGAGTCTTGGATATCTTCAAACTTCAGATTTATATATTTATCAAGTATTTTACAAAGAGAGGTACAAAGAGAATACAAAGGAAAATTCTAAAGAAAGTTCTGCCTCAACAAGGGTGAGGTCTCCCTTATTTATACAAAAGAGAAGGAGAGAAGGATTAGACGTGTCACGGATGGTGGAGTCGACGGTAATCCTTATCTTTTCTTCTTTATCCCTTAGCCGTAGTAGGAAGTGGAGGATAAGAGACAAGTCATTGTCAAGAAAGTGGGAATACCGTAGAAGTGATGTGTGGCTTGTCAATTTCGATAATAGAGAGGTAATCGGATAAGCATCGCTTTGGTGGGAACACTGCATTGTTTTCTTCTCGATTATTGATGTCAGTGGGAGAATAACTTTATTTTCCTTTTCCTTTCTTGTCCTGCTACCATCTTCTCGTGAATCATTGAGTGAGAAAGTCCCAAAAGTCTCCCATGGTAGGCTCCGGTTCTTGACTTTCTCCTCGCTAAAACATTGAATTGATTGTCATCCTGCTCGTAGTCTTCATCACTGTTAATAGTCTTCATGGAGGCATCATCCGGGACTAAGGATTGTAAGAATTGTGTCTTCATATAATCCATAGTTTTAACTAAGAGTTCTGTTTCAATTAAGTTTGGAAACTTTTGTTTTAAGTCTGTTTGGATTTTAATAAAAGGATTTACTAATGTTGATGCTGGAAGGCTATGAGGTATAACATCTAAACAGGCCTGGGTATGACCTTTTATGGTCTTGAGGAGTTCTGGTAAAGTGGGGTTAAGCCCTTTGTCCCACCACTTGGTAAAATATACTCTTTTTAGGCGAGTAAATATTTTATTTCAGATTTTAAAATATTTATTTCATACTGGTCATAAGGTATACTCATACGGTCATGTTTATCTCTAAGTTTTTTTCGAACTTTTTCTACAAAGAAAGTAGGAAGTCCATCTACAAATTTGGCCTTCCAATGTTCAACTTTAAGATCTGCTTCTTTGCATAACTTTCATTAAAAAACATCTTTATACCATCTAAAATGGGTTAAGGATGGGAAACGTGGGTTCTGTAAGAGTTCTCTACTTATCCAGTATTGATCATCGTCTGGTCCTACAAAATGATGAACGATAGCTTAGACTAAGGTGTAACAAGCATCTTCTCTTACGGTTTCAAGTTTAGTAATAGGGTCAAGATCATTCTTATAGGATCAAGGATTTCAGTTCTTCGGTTATCGAGAGTACATTATTCCACCATCCTTTAAGAATGCCAAGAAAACCGCTTACTAAGAAACGACTGATCGATGGTCTCTGTGTTTTCATTCTGCTTTTGATCGTTGTTGCATACATCAAAATATGATGGATGGTTTCAAAATTTGATATTCCGTCTTACCATCGATATTCCATTCATAGATGGTTTTACCATGATAAGACTTACGGGAATGAAGAAAGTCTTCTTCGAATGAGAATATCTGAGGGAGTAGAGTCTGGGTAGTAGTACCTACTAGGTCCAGATAAAGCAATTTTATTAATAGGCTTTCGACTATAAGTAGTTTTATTAATATTTTGCATTTCCTGAAAATTATTATGGATTTCAAAAATATTAATAGGGGAAATATCAGAATCTTCTTCTTCATTATCAGTATTATTATTACTGGTATGAGAGGAAGGTTGTCCAGATATCATATTGATCTGGGACGAGGATGCGGGTGTGAGCTTTAAATCTTTCATTTTATTTAAAAGATTTTCAATAAAATTATCACTGGTTTTAGAAGATTTCATTTTAAAATTATTAACTTCTAAAGGTGGCTTAATAGTTGCAGGTTGAAGGTCAATTTTTTGAGGAACAATTTGGCAATTATTATTAATATGATTTATTTGCTCTTCAATCCTGGTTAACTGTTTTCCTACAGTTTGAAGGAATAAATTAGTATAATTATTCTGTTTAGACAAGGGCAAAATGCCTTTAATCTTTACTTCTTCTTGTTGATAAGAAACTTCAGAAATATCAACATACGGATTAATAACTAAGGGCTTTAAATTTTCATTTCCAGAGCTAAGTTCAAGAGACTTAGAGGGGGATGAATAGATCAATAATATTACCATTTGTGGTAATCCAATCTTTTGAATTTAGGTTAATACATTTAGTTGATTTTCAGTATAAAAATCTGATTTTAAGACAAAATCATAATACCATTTAGCAAATGATAATATACACCGTTACTATTTAGATAAGCATAATAATTAGCTTTTATTTACGCTAACTTATCATTATCATGATTTTAAAATACCAATTTCTAAAATTACGGTATTTGTTCTGCATAAACTCTGGTTTTAAACATCGATTTAATTTTACTATTTGAGAAAAATCCATTTAACACTCAAAATTTATCTCACTAGCAGTTGGACTATAAGGTCTTCTGTTATGAGGAGTAGCCTCATAAATACCATGAGGTATTTGGTTTTTAGAAATATGAATTCGTCTAATTATGCCTTCATTTTTGACAGACTCATTGCTGGGATTTTTAGACTCTTGATAAACAGATTCTAAAGGGTCAGACACAGATTGTCTAGATGATTCAGGAAAATCATTATTATAAGAAATATTATTAATAGATCGACTTCGGGTAAAAGGTCTTTGAAATTTTAGGTAAATATTTCCATTACTGGTTTGAATAACATCTTCAATGTTTTGTCTAATTATAGGTTTGGTAGGAACGGCATTAGTAATTTGCCATTATTTTGAAAAAGTAATTTCTTCCCAAGGGATCATTCTGGGAATAGCCACTTGACTACTAAAAAGATTAGTATCTATAAGGACGATGTCCTTTGCTGGCTTTAACTTCGATATATGGGTTTAAAGTTGTTAAAACTTTAAGGTGTATACTAATAATATGGCAAAAGGAGGGATCCGGGTAGATATTCATAACCATGAGATATAATTCTCATCTCTAAAACTTTTGACAAATTATTATCGATTAGGGCAACACTTAAATTCTGGATAGATATTAAAATATCTTGGTCCATGGGCAAGGCTAGTTTCAATAGCTCCTACGCGAGAGAGCTTTCGAGCTTAAGACACCTACCATCTTTAAGTGTACCTTTGAATATTGGTATTTTGGCCAAGTAAAGTCAAAGGTTTGAAGGCTACCTGGACAAGTCCTATGTGAACATATTTATATTTTTGCAAAAAGGGGTACAAGTCTTCAACATGCAATAAATATAAAATTTCATCATTATTTTGTAAAGGAACAGCATGTTCAAAAGTCTTAATTATTATTTTATTGATAAAATCAAAGGTTCCAATTTTAGAAATTGTTTCTGGTTTGATCTTAGGAATAGTCCATTTATCTAAGGCTTCCTTAACATCCTGATAGGCTATTAGTTCGGTTGCTTCAACTGTAGAGGCTGAGGCATTGGCTACGGTTGAAAGAGAGGTTGAAAAATCAGTCATTTTTCAAAGGTGACCATATATGTGTAATTTATAAGTAATATATTCATTAAGGTAAAGGATTTTTTCAAAGACGAGTATACAGAATTGAAGCATCTTGGGAAAGATTTGGATAGTAATCACGAATATAATTTAAACTTCCCAAAAATCTTTGCAGTTGATTAATGTCTTTAATTTCATCCGGAAACTTAGATGAAATTCAATACATCTATCGATTGGAATAATAGTTCCATTAGAAATATTATGTCCAAGAAATCTGATCTTTGTTTGGAAAAGCTTCATTTTAGGGGCAGAAACTACCAAACCATTTTTTATGATAACATTTTTAAAAATATTTAAATGTTTAATATGTTGTTCAATGGATGAAGAGAAAATTAAAACATCATCAATGTAACAGATAATCAATCTTCATTTTTGATGACTCATTGGTCGGGATTTTAGACTCTTGATAAATGTATTCTAAAGGGTCGATACCACATTGTCAAGATGATTCGGAAAAATCAATATTATAAGAAATATTATTAATAGATCGACTTCGGGTAAAAGGTCTTTGAAGTTTTAGGTAAATATTTCCATTACTGGTTTGAATAACATCTTTAATGTTTTGTCTAATTATAGGTCTGGTAGGAACGGCATTAGTAATTTGCCATTATTTTGAAAAAGTAATTTCTTCCCAAGGGATCATTCTGGGAATAGCCACTTGACTACTAAAAAGATTAGTATCTATAAGACGTGATGTCCTCATCCTACAGCTTTGCTTTCTGATATAAGGGTTTAAAGTTGTTAAAACTTTAAGGTGTATACGGAATAATATGGCAAAAGGAGGGGATCCGGGTAGATATTCATAACCATGAGATATAATTCTCATCTCTAAAACTTTTGACAAATTATTATCAGTTAGGGCAACACTTAAATTCGGATAGATATTAAAATATACTGGTCCATGGGCAAGGCTAGTTTCAATAGCTCCCATGAGAGAGGCTTTCCAGTTAAGACACCTACCATCTCTAAGTGTACACTGAATACTGGTATTTTGGCCAAGTAAAGTCAAAGGTTTGAAGGCTACTTGGACAAGTCCTATGTGAACAAATTTATATTTTTGCAAAAAGGGGTACAAGTCTTCAACATGCAATAAATATAAAAATTCATCATTATTCTGTAAAGGAACAACATGTTCAAAAGTCTTAATTATTCTTTTACTGATAAAATCAAGGGTTCAATTTTATAAATTGTTTCTGGTTTGATCTTAGGAATAGTCCATTTATCTAAGGCTTCCTTAACTTCCTGATAGGCTATTAGTTCGGTTGCTTCAACTGTAGAGGCTGAGGCATTGGCTACGGTTGAAAGAGAGGTTGAAAAATCAGTCAGTTTTCAAAGGTGACCATATATGTGTAATTTATAGGTAATATATTCATTAAGGTAAAGGATTTTTCCGAAGGCGAGTATACAAAATAGAAGCATCTTGGGAAAGATTTGGATAGTAATCACGAATATAATTTAAACTTCCCAAAAACCTTTGCAGTTGATTAATGTCTTTAATTTCATCCGAAAACTTAAATGCAAATTCAATACATCTATCGATTGGAATAATAGTTCCATTAGAAATATTATGTCCAAGAAATCTGATCTTTGTTTGGAAAAGCTTCATTTTAGGGGCAGAAACTACCAAACCATTTTTTATGATACCATTTTTAAAAATATTTAAATGTTTAATATGCTGTTCAATGGATGAAGAGAAAATTAAAACATCATCAATGTAACAGATAATCAATCTTCATTTTTGACAGACTCATTGCTGGGATTTTTAGACTCTTGATAAACAGATTCTAAAGGGTCAGACACAGATTGTCAAGATGATTCAGAAAAATCAATATTATAAGAAATATTATTAATAGATCGACTTCGGGTAAAAGGTCTTTGAAATTTAGGTAAATATTTCCATTACTGGTTTGAATAACATCTTCAATGTTTTGTCTACTTATAGGTCTGGTAGGAACGGCATTAGTAATTTGCCATTATTTTGAAAAAGTAATTTCTTCCCAAGGGATCATTCTGGGAATAGCCACTTGACTACTAAAAGATTAGTATCTATAAGACGATATATGTCTTTGTCGGGCTTGCTTTGCTTTCTGATATAAGGGTTTAAAGTTGTTAAAACTTTAAGGTGTATACGGAATAATATGGCAAAAGGAGGGGATCCGGGTAGATATTCATAACCATGAGATATAATTCTCATCTCTAAAACTTTTGACAAATTATTATCAGTTAGGGCAACACTTAAATTCGGATAGATATTAAAATATACTGGTCCATGGGCAAGGCTAGTTTCAATAGCTCCCATGCGAGAGGCTTTCCAGTTAAGACACCTACCATCTCTAAGTGTACACTGAATACTGGTATTTTGGCCAAGTAAAGTCAAAGGTTTGAAGGCTACTTGGACAAGTCCTATGTGAACATATTTATATTTTTGCAAAAAGGGGTACAAGTCTTCAACATGCAATAAATATAAAATTTCATCATTATTCTTTAAAGGAACAACATGTTCAAAAGTCTTAATTATTCTTTTACTGATAAAATCAAGGGTTCCAATTTTATAAATTGTTTCTGGTTTGATCTTAGGAATAGTCCATTTATCTAAGGCTTCCTTAACATCCTGATAGGCTATCAGTTCGGTTTCTTCAACCTGAGAGGTTTGAGGCATTGGCTACGGTTGAAAGAGAGGTTGAAAAATCAGTAAGTTTTCAAAGGTGACCATATATGTGCAATTTATAAGTAATATATTCATTAAGGTAAAGGATTTTTCCGAAGGCGAGTATACAGAATAGAAGCATCTTGGGAAATATTTGGATAGTAATCACGAATATAATTTAAACTTCCCAAAAACCTTTGCAGTTGATTAATGTCTTTAATTTCATCCGAAAACTTAAATGCAAATTCAATACATCTATCGATTGGAATAATAGTTCCATTAGAAATATTATGTCCAAGAAATCTGATCTTTGTTTGGAAAGGCTTCATTTTAGGGGCAGAAACTACCAAACCATTTTTTATGATACCATTTTTAAAAATATTTAAATGTTTAATATCTTCATTCAATGGATGAAGAGAAAATTAAAACATCATCAATGTAACAGATAATCAATCTTCATTTTTGACAGACTCATTGCTGGGATTTTTAGACTCTTGATAAACAGATTCTAAAGGGTCAGACACAGATTGTCAAGATGATTCGAAAAATCAATATTATAAGAAATATTATTAATAGATCGACTTCGGGTAAAAGGTCTTTGAAATTTTAGGTAAATATTTCCATTCTCTGGTTTGAATAACATCTTCAATGTTTTGTCTAATTATAGGTCTGGTAGGAACGACATTAGTAATTTGCCATTATTTTGAAAAAGTAATTTCTTCCCAAGGGATCATTCTGGGAATAGCCACTTGACTACTAAAAAGATTAGTATCTATAAGGACAATATGTCCTTGCTGGCTTTGCTTTCTGATATAAGGGTTTAAAGTTGTTAAAACTTAGGTGTATACGGAATAATATGGCAAAAGGAGGGGATCCGGGTAGATATTCATAACCATGAGATATAATTCTCATCTCTAAAACATTTGACAAATTATTATCAGTTAGGGCAACACTTAAAATTCTTGATAGATATTAAAATATACCGTCCATGGGCAAGTCTAGTTTCAATAGCTCCCATGCGAGAGGCTTTCCAGTTAAGACACCTACCATCTCTAAGTGTACACTGAATACTGGTATTTTGGCCAAGTAAAGTCAAAGGTTTGAAGGCTACTTGGACAAGTCCTATGTGAACATATTTATATTTTTGCAAAAGGGGTACAAGTCTTCAACATGCAATAAATATAAAATTTCATCATTATTCTCAGAAGGAACAAAGATGTTCAAAAGTCTTAATTATTCTTTTACTGATAAAATCAAGGGTTCCAATTTTATAAATTGTTTCTGGTTTGATCTTAGGAATAGTCCATTTATCTAAGGCTTCCTTAACATCCTGATAGGCTATCGGGCTGGCTGCTTCAACCGTAGAGGCTGAGGCATTAGCTACTATTGAAAGAGAGGTTGAAAAATCACCATTTTTCAAAGGTGACCATATATGTGTAATTTATAAGTAATATATTCATTAAGGTAAAGGATTTTTCCGAAGGCGAGTATACAGAATAGAAGCATCTTGGGAAAGATTTGGATAGTAATCACGAATATAATTTAAACTTCCCAAAAACCTTTGCAGTTGATTAATGTCTTTAATTTCATCCGAAAACTTAGATGCAAATTCAATAGATTTATCGATTGGAATAATAGTTCCATTAGAAATATTATGTCCAAGAAATCTGATCTTTGTTCGGAAAAGCTTCATTTTAGGGGCAGAAACTACCAAAACATTTTTTATGATAACATTTTTAAAAATATTTAAATGTTTAATATGCTGTTCAATGGATGAAGAGAAAATTAAAACATCATCAATGTAACAGATAATCAATCTTCATTTTTGATGACTCATTCTTGGGATTTTAGACTCTTGATAAATGTATTCTAAAGGGTCGCATACGATTGTCTAGATGATTCAGAAAATCAATATTATAAGAAATATTATTAATAGATCGACTTCGGGTAAAAGGTCTTTGAAATTTTAGGTAAATATTTCCATTACTGGTTTGAATAACATCTTCAATGTTTTGTCTAATTATAGGTCTGGTAGGAACGACATTAGAAATTTGCCATTGTTTTGGGAAAGTAATTTCTTCCCAAGGGATCATTCTGGGAATAACCACTTGACTACTAAAAAGATTAGTATCTATAAGGACAGTATGTCCTTGCTGGCTTTGCTTTCTGATATAAGGGTTTAAAGTTGTTAAAACTTTAAGGTGTATACAGAATAATATGGCAAAAAGGAGGGATCCGTAGATATTCATAACCATGAGATATAATTCTCATCTCTAAAACTTTTGACAAATTATTATCAGTTAGGGCAACACTTAAATTCGGATAGATATTAAAATATACTAGTCCATGGGCAAGGCTAGTTTCAATAGCTCCCATGAGAGAGGCTTTCCAGTTAAGATACCTACCATCTCTAAGTGTACACCGAATACTGGTATTTTGGCCAAGTAAAGTCAAAGGTTTGAAGGCTACTTGGACAAGTCCTATGTGAACATATTTATATTTTTGCAAAAAGGGGTACAAGTCTTCAACATGCAATAAATATAAAATTTCATCATTATTACGTAAAAGGAATGTAATGTTCAAAAGTCTTAATTATTCTTTTACTGATAAAATCAAGGGTTCCAATTTTATAAATTGTTTCTGGTTTGATCTTAGGAATAGTCCATTTATCTAAGGCTTCCTTAACATCCTGATAGGCTATCAGTTCGGTTGCTTCAACTGTAGAGGCTGAGGCATTGGCTACGGTTGAAAGAGAGGTTGAAAAATCAGTCATTTTTCAAAGGTGACCATATATGTGTAATTTATAAGTAATATATTCATTAAGGTAAAGGATTTTTCCGAAGGCGAGTATACAGAATAGAAGCATCTTGGGAAAGATTTGGATAGTAATCACGAATATAATTTAAACTTCCCAAAAACCTTTGCAGTTGATTAATGTCTTTAATTTCATCCGAAAATTTAGATGCAAATTCAATTGATCTATCGATTGGAATAATAGTTCCATTAGAAATATTATGTCCAAGAAATCTGATCTTTGTTCGGAAAAGCTTCATTTTAGGGGCAGAAACTACCAAACCATTTTTTATGATAACATTTTTAAAAATATTTAAATGTTTAATATGCTGTTCAATGGATGAAGAGAAAATTAAAACATCATCAATGTAATGTATAATCAATCTTCATTTTCGACAGACTATTCTCGGGATTTTTAGACTCTTGATAAAATGTATTCTAAAGGGTCGGATACGCATTGTCTAGATGATTCAGAAAATCAATATTATAAGAAATATTATTAATAGATCGACTTCTAGTAAAAGGTCTTTGAAATTTTAGGTAAATATTTCCATTATCGGGTTTGAATAACATCTTCAATGTTTTGTCTAATTATAGGTCCAGTAGGAACGACATTAGAAATTTGCCATTGTTTTGGGAAAGTAATTTCTTCCCAAGGGATCATTCTGGGAATAACCACTTGACTACTAAAAAGATTAGTATCTATAAGGACAGTATGTCCTTGCTGGCTTTGCTTTCTGATATAAGGGTTTAAAGTTGTTAAAACTTTAAGGTGTATACAGAATAATATGGCAAAAGGAGGGGATCCAGGTAGATATTCATAACCATGAGATATAATTCTCATCTCTAAAACTTTTGACAAATTATTATCAGTTAGGGCAACACTTAAATTCGGATAGATATTAAAATATACTAGTCCATGGGCAAGGCTAGTTTCAATAGCTCCCATGAGAGAGGCTTTCCAGTTAAGACACCTACCATCTCTAAGTTTACACTGAATACTGGTATTTTGGCCAAGTAAAGTCAAAGGTTTGAAGGCTACTTGGACAAGTCCTATGTGAACATATTTATATTTTTGCAAAAAGGGGTACAAGTCTTCAACATGCAATAAATATAAAATTTCATCATTATTCTTTAAAGGAACAACATGTTCAAAAGTCTTAATTATTCTTTTACTGATAAAATCAAGGGTTCCAATTTTATAAATTGTTTCTGGTTTGATCTTAGGAATAGTCCATTTATCTAAGGCTTCCTTAACATCCTGATAGGCTATCAGTTCGGTTTCTTCAACTGTAGAGGCTGAGGCATTGGCTACGGTTGAAAGAGAGGTTGAAAAATCAGTAAGTTTTCAAAGGTGACCATATATGTGCAATTTATAAGTAATATATTCATTAAGGTAAAGGATTTTTCCGAAGGCGAGTATACAGAATAGAAGCATCTTGGGAAATATTTGGATAGTAATCACGAATATAATTTAAACTTCCCAAAAACCTTTGCAGTTGATTAATGTCTTTAATTTCATCCGAAAACTTAAATGCAAATTCAATACATCTATCGATTGGAATAATAGTTCCATTAGAAATATTATGTCCAAGAAATCTGATCTTTGTTTGGAAAGGCTTCATTTTAGGGGCAGAAACTACCAAACCATTTTTTATGATACCATTTTTAAAAATATTTAAATGTTTAATATGCTGTTCAATGGATGAAGAGAAAATTAAAACATCATCAATGTAACAGATAATCAATCTTCATTTTTGACAGACTCATTGCTGGGATTTTTAGACTCTTGATAAACAGATTCTAAAGGGTCAGACACAGATTGTCAAGATGATTCAGAAAAATCAATATTATAAGAAATATTATTAATAGATCGACTTCGGGTAAAAGGTCTTTGAAATTTTAGGTAAATATTTCCATTACTGGTTTGAATAACATCTTCAATGTTTTGTCTAATTATAGGTCTGGTAGGAACGACATTAGTAATTTGCCATTATTTTGAAAAAGTAATTTCTTCCCAAGGGATCATTCTGGGAATAGCCACTTGACTACTAAAAAGATTAGTATCTATAAGGACAATATGTCCTTGCTGGCTTTGCTTTCTGATATAAGGGTTTAAAGTTGTTAAAACTTAGGTGTATACGGAATAATATGGCAAAAGGAGGGGATCCGGGTAGATATTCATAACCATGAGATATAATTCTCATCTCTAAAACTTTTGACAAATTATTATCGCTTAGGGCAACACTTAAATTGGATAGATATTAAAATATACTTTGGTCCATGGGCAAGGCTAGTTTCAATAGCTCCCATGAGAGAGGCTTTCCAGCTAAAGATACCTACCATCTCTAAGTGTACAATCAATATCGGTATTTTGGCCAAGTAAAGTCAAAGGTTTGAAGGCTACTTGGACAAGTCCTATGTGAACATATTTATATTTTGCAAAAGGGGTACAAGTCTTCAACATGCAATAAATATAAAATTTCATCATTATTCAGTAAAGGAACAAAGATGTTCAAAAGTCTTAATTATTCTTTTCTCGATAAAATCAAGGGTTCCAATTTTATAAATTGTTTCGGGTTTGATCTTAGGAATAGTCCATTTATCTAAGGCTTCCTTAACATCCCGATAGGTTATCAGCTTCGGTTGCTTTAACCGTAGAGGTGAGGCATTGGCTACTATTGAAGAGAGGTTGAAAAATCACCATTTTTCAAAGGTGACCATATATGTGTAATTTATAAGTAATATATTCATTAAGGTAAAGGATTTTTCCGGCGAGTATACGTATTAGAAGCATCTTGGGAAAGATTTGGATAGTAATCACGAATATAATTTAAACTTCCCAAAAACCTTTGCGTAGCTGATTAATGTCTTTAATTTCATCCGAAAATTTAGATGCAAATTCAATTGATCTATCGATTGGAATAATAGTTCCATTAGAAATATTATGTCCAAGAAATCGATCTTTGTTCTAAAAGCTTCATTTTAGGGCGTAAACTACCAAACCATTTTTTATGATAACATTTTTAAAAATATTTAAATGTTTAATATGCTGTTCAATGGATGAAGAGAAAATTAAAACATCATCAATGTAACAGATAATCAATCTTCATTTTTGACAGACTCATTGCTGGGATTTTTAGACTCTTGATAAACAGATTCTAAAGGGTCAGACACAGATTGTCTAGATGATTCAGGAAAATCAATATTATAAGAAATATTATTAATAGATCGACTTCGGGTAAAAGGTCTTTGAAATTTTAGGTAAATATTTCCATTACTGGTTTGAATAACATCTTCAATGTTTTGTCTAATTATAGGTCTGGTAGGAACGACATTAGAAATTTGCCATTGTTTTGGGAAAGTAATTTCTTCCCAAGGGATCATTCTGGGAATAACCACTTGACTACTAAAAAGATTAGTATCTATAAGACAAGATGTCCTCACTGGGCTTTAACTCTCGATATAAGGGTTTAAAGTTGTTAAAACTTTAAGGTGTATACAGAATAATATGGCAAAAGGAGGGGATCCAGGTAGATATTCATAACCATGAGATATAATTCTCATCTCTAAAACTTTTGACAAATTATTATCAGTTAGGGCAACACTTAAATTCGGATAGATATTAAAATATACTAGTCCATGGGCAAGGCTAGTTTCAATAGCTCCCATGAGAGAGGCTTTCCAGTTAAGACACCTACCATCTCTAAGTTTACAATCGAATAATCGGGTATTTTGGCCAAGTAAAGTCAAAGGTTTGAAGGCTACTTGGACAAGTCCTATGTGAACATATTTATATTTTTGCAAAAAGGGGTACAAGTCTTCAACATGCAATAAATATAAAATTTCATCATTATTCTTTAAAGGAACAACATGTTCAAAAGTCTTAATTATTCTTTTACTGATAAAATCAAGGGTTCCAATTTTATAAATTGTTTCTGGTTTGATCTTAGGAATAGTCCATTTATCTAAGGCTTCCTTAACATCCTCGATAGGGCTATCGCCTTCGCTTTCTTCAACTGTAGAGGCTGAGGCATTGGCTACGGTTGAAAGAGAGGTTGAAAAATCAGTAAGTTTTCAAAGGTGACCATATATGTGCAATTTATAAGTAATATATTCATTAAGGTAAAGGATTTTTCCGAAGGCGAGTATACAGAATAGAAGCATCTTGGGAAATATTTGGATAGTAATCACGAATATAATTTAAACTTCCCAAAACCTTTTCATAGCTTGATTAATGTCTTTAATTTCATCCGAAAACTTAAATGCAAATTCAATACATCTATCGATTGGAATAATAGTTCCATTAGAAATATTATGTCCAAGAAATCTGATCTTTGTTTGGAAAGGCTTCATTTTAGGGGCAGAAACTACCAAACCATTTTTTATGATACCATTTTTAAAAATATTTAAATGTTTAATATGCTGTTCAATGGATGAAGAGAAAATTAAAACATCATCAATGTAACAGATAATCAATCTTCATTTTGATGCACTCATTCTTTGGGATTTTAGACTCTTGATAAAATGATTCTAAAGGGTCGAACATACGATTGTCAAGATGATTCGAGAAAATCAATATTATAAGAAATATTATTAATAGATCGATTTCTGTAAAAGGTCTTTGAAATTTTAGGTAAATATTTCCATTATCGGTTTGAATAACATCTTCAATGTTTTGTCTAATTATAGGTCCTGCAGGAACGACATTAGTAATTTGCCATTATTTTGAAAAAAGTAATTTCTTCCCAAGGATCATTCTCGAATAGCCACTTGACTACTAAAAGATTAGTATCTATAAGGACAATATGTCCTCACGGGCTTTGCTTTCTCGATATAAGGGTTTAAAGTTGTTAAAACTTAGGTGTATACTTAATAATATGGCAAAAGGAGGGATCCCGGGTAGATATTCATAACCATGAGATATAATTCTCATCTCTAAAACTTTTGACAAATTATTATCAGTTAGGGCAACACTTAAATTCGGATAGATATTAAAATATACTGGTCCATGGGCAAGTCTAGTTTCAATAGCTCCCATGCGAGAGGCTTTCCAGTTAAGACACCTACCATCTCTAAGTGTACACTGAATACTGGTATTTTGGCCAAGTAAAGTCAAAGGTTTGAAGGCTACTTGGACAAGTCCTATGTGAACATATTTATATTTTTGCAAAAGGGGTACAAGTCTTCAACATGCAATAAATATAAAATTTCATCATTATTCTGTAAAGGAACAAAGATGTTCAAAAGTCTTAATTATTCTTTTCTTGATAAAATCAAGGGTTCCAATTTTATAAATTGTTTCGGTTTGATCTTAGGAATAGTCCATTTATCTAAGGCTTCCTTAACATCCCCGATAGGCTATCGAGCTTCGGTTGCTTCAACCTGTAGAGGCCGAGGCATTGGCTACTATTGAAAGAGAGGTTGAAAAATCACCATTTTTCAAAGGTGACCATATATGTGTAATTTATAAGTAATATATTCATTAAGGTAAAGGATTTTTCCGGCGCTTAGTATATTGCATAGAAAGCATCTTGGGAAAGATTTGGATAGTAATCACGAATATAATTTAAACTTCCCAAAACCTTTAGCTTGATTAATGTCTTTAATTTCATCCAAAACTTAGATGCAAATTCAATAGATTTATCGATTGAATAATAGTTCCATTAGAAATATTATGTCCAAGAAATCATCTTTGTTCTAAAAGCTTCATTTTAAAGGCGTAAACTACCAAAACATTTTTTTATGATAACATTTTTAAAAATATTTAAATGTTTAATATGTCGTTCAATGGATGAAGAGAAAATTAAAACATCATCAATGTAACGTATAATCAATCTTCATTTTTACGATGCACTATTCTTTGGGATTTTTAGACTCTTGATAAACAGATTCTAAAGGGTCGCATACGTATTGTCTAGATGATTCGTGAAAATCAATATTATAAGAAATATTATTAATAGATCGACTTCTCAAAAAAGGTCTTTGAAATTTTAGGTAAATATTTCCATTATCGTTTGAATAACATCTTCAATGTTTTGTCTAATTATAGGTCCGGTAGAACGACATTAGAAATTTGCCATTGTTTTGGGAAAGTAATTTCTTCCCAAGGATCATTCTGAATAACCACTTGACTACTAAAAGATTAGTATCTATAAGACGGATGTCCTCACGGGCTTTGCTTTCGATATAAGGGTTTAAAGTTGTTAAAACTTTAAGGTGTATACGGAATAATATGGCAAAAGGAGGGGATCCGGGTAGATATTCATAACCATGAGATATAATTCTCATCTCTAAAACTTTTGACAAATTATTATCAGTTAGGGCAACACTTAAATTCGGATAGATATTAAAATATACTAGTCCATGGGCAAGGCTAGTTTCAATAGCTCCCATGAGAGAGGCTTTCCAGTTAAGATACCTACCATCTCTAAGTGTACACCGAATACTGGTATTTTGGCCAAGTAAAGTCAAAGGTTTGAAGGCTACTTGGACAAGTCCTATGTGAACATATTTATATTTTTGCAAAAAGGGGTACAAGTCTTCAACATGCAATAAATATAAAATTTCATCATTATTCTGTAAAGGAACAGCATGTTCAAAAGTCTTAATTATTCTTTTACTGATAAAATCAAGGGTTCCAATTTTATAAATTGTTTCTGGTTTGATCTTAGGAATAGTCCATTTATCTAAGGCTTCCTTAACATCCCGATAGTTATCGGCCGGTTGCTTCAACCGTAGAGGTTTGAGGCATCGTTACTGATTGAAAGAGAGGTTGAAAAATCAGTCATTTTTCAAAGGTGACCATATATGTGTAATTTATAAGTAATATATTCATTAAGGTAAAGGATTTTTCCGAAGGCGAGTATACAGAATAGAAGCATCTTGGGAAAGATTTGGATAGTAATCACGAATATAATTTAAACTTCCCAAAAACCTTTGCAGTTGATTAATGTCTTTAATTTCATCCGAAAATTTAGATGCAAATTCAATTGATCTATCGATTGGAATAATAGTTCCATTAGAAATATTATGTCCAAGAAATCTGATCTTTGTTCTAAAAGCTTCATTTTAGGGCGTAAACTACCAAACCATTTTTTATGATAACATTTTTTAAAAATATTTAAATGTTTAATATGCTCGTTTCAATGGATGAAGAGAAAATTAAACATCATCAATGTAACAGATAATCAATCTTCATTTTTGAGACTTTCATTGTCGAGATTTTAGACTTCTTCAAAATTTTTAATGATTCAGATTTTCTGATTACAGCAGATGAGCATTGGAAACTTTAATGTTATAATAAATCAATATATTTCAAGTCATCTTGAAATCTTTTGTAAATTCACTTTCATGGCACAACATTAAAATCAAATTATCCCAAATTTCATCCCAAAATCATTTTATCATTAAAAAGCATTGTTTAATAAAAGTTTCAAGTCTTAATTTTTAACTATCGACAATTGTTTCAATTTTATAATCGATGTTTCGATTTATAACATCTTCTAGAATAGTCCATTTATCTACTTGTAGCCAATGGATCACTTTCTACAAATAGCTAAACCGAACCGATAAATTTCATCGTGATGTTTAGGAAGCCTTTAGATAAATGGAATATTCCTAAGATCAAACCAAAAACAATTTATAAAATTGAACCTTGATTTTATCAAGAAAAGAATAATTAAGACTTTTGAACATGTTGTTCCTTTTACGTAATAATGATGAAATTTTATATTTATCAGCATGTTGAAGACTTGTACCCTTTTTGCAAAAAATATAAATATGTTCACATAGGACTTGTCCAAGTAGCCTTCAAACCTTTCGACTTTTACTTCGCCAAAATACCAAAGATTCATTGTACACTTAGAGATGGTAGGTGTCTTAACTGAAAGCTCTCTCATGGGAGCTATTGAAACTAGCCTTGCCTATGGACCAAAGATATTTTAATATCTATTCAATTTAAGTGTCGCCTCTAACTCGATAATAATTTGTCAAAAGTTTTAGAGATGAGAATTATATCTCATGGTTATGAATATCTACCCTGATCCTCCTTTTGCCATATTATTCAGAGATACACCTTAAAGTTTTAACAACTTTAAACCCTTATATCGTAAAAGCAAAGCCAAGAAGGACATACTATCCTTATAGATACTAATCTTTTAGTAGTCAAGTGGATATTCCTGTAATGATCCTCGGGGAAGAAATTACTTTTTCAAAATAATGGCAAATTACTAATTCCGCTCCTACCAGCATCTATAATTAGACAAAACATTGAAGATGTTATTCAAACCAAGAATGGAAATATTTACCTAAAATTTCAAAGACCTTTACCCAAGTCGATCTATTAATAATATTTCTTATAATATTGATTTTTCTCAATCATCTTGATAACTGCGGTTCCACCTTTAGTAACTCATTATCAAGAGTCTAAAAATCCCAAAGAATGAGTCCGTCAAAAATGAAGATTGATTATCTGTTACATTGATGATGTTTTAATTTTCTTCATCCATCAACAAAGATATTAAACATTTAAATATTTTTAAAATGTTATTATAAAAAATGGTTTGGTAGTTTCAGCCTCTAAAATGAAGCTTTTTCCAAACAAAGATCGATTTCTTGACATAATATTTCTAATGGAACTATTATTCCAATCGATGATGTATTGAATTTGCATCTAAGTTTCCTGATGAAATTAAAGACATTAATCAACCTCGCAAAGGTTTTGGGAAGTTTAAATTATATTCGTGATTACTATCCAAATCTTTTCCAAGATGCTTCAATTTCAGATACTCGCCTTCTAAAAAATCTTTACCTTAATGAATATATTACTTATAAATTACACATATATTGTCACCTTTGAAAATGACCGATTTTTCAACCTTTCTTTCAATCAGAGCTAATGCCTCAAATTTCATCGTTGAAGCAACCGAACCGATAAATTATCGTGATGTTAAGTGCCTTAGATAAATGGACTATTCCTAAGATCAAACCGTAAAATTTTTATAAAATTGGAACCTTTGATTTTATCAAGAAAAGAATAATTAAGACTTTTGAACATGTTGTTCCTTTACGTAATAATGATGAAATTTTATATTTATTGCATGTTGAAGACTTGTACCCTTTTTGCAAAAATATAAATATGTTCACATAGACTTATCCAAGTAGCCTTCAAACCTTTGACTTTACTTCGCCAAAATACCAATATTCAAAGGTACACTTAAAGATGGTAGGTGTCTTAACTCGAAAGCCTCTCTCATGGGAGCTATTGAAACTAGCCTTTACCTATGGACCAAAGATATTTTAATATCTATCCTAATTTAAGTGTTGCCCTAACCGATAATAATTTGTCAAAATTTTAGAGATGAGAATTATATCTCATGGTTATGAATATCTACCCGATCCCATCCTTTTGCCATATTATTCAGATACACCTTAAAGTTTTAACAACTTTAAACCCTTATATCGTAAAAGAAGCCGCCAGAAGACACATACCGTCTTTATAGATACTAATCTTTTAGTAGTCAAGCGGCTATTCCTTAATGATCCTCGGGAAGAAATTACTTTTCAAAATAATGGCAAATTACTAATGTCGCTCCTACCGCACCTATAATTAGACAAAACATTGAAGATGTTATTCAAACCAAGAATGGAAATATTTACCTAAAATTTCAAAGACCTTTACCCAAGTCGATCTATTAATAATATTTCTTATAATATTGATTTTCCTCAATCATCTAGACATAACTGTGGTTCCACCCTTTAGAATCTGTTTATCAAGAGTCTAAAAGTCCCAGCAATGAGTTTGTCAAAAATGAAGACATAATTAGAGGAATTCATATTTCTGAAAACCAAATACCTCATGGTATTTATGAGGCTACTCCTTAGAACAGAAGACCTTATAGTCCAACTGCTAGTGATATGAATTTTGAGTGTTAAATGGATTTTTCTCCAAATAGTAAAATTCGCCAATGTTTAAACCAGAGTTTATGCGTAACAAATACCGAATTTTAGAAATTGGTATTTTAAAATCATGATAAATGATAAGTTAGCGAAATTAAAGCTAATTATTATGCTTATCCTAATAGTAACCAGGTGTATATTATCATTTGCTAAATGGTATTATGATTTTGTCTTAAAATCGATTTTATACCTTGAAAATCAACTAAATGTATTAACCGGAATTCAAAAGATTGGATTACCACAAATGGTAATATTATTCATCTACATCCCCCTCCCAAGTCTCTTGAACTTAGCTCGAAAATGAAAATTTAAAGCCCTTAGTTATTAATCCGTATGTTGATATTTACAAGTTTCTCATCAACGGAAGAAGTAAAGATTAAAGACATTTTCCCTTGTTCTAAAATGAATAATTATACTAATTTATTCCTTCAAACCGTAGGAAAACAAATTAACTGTGATTGAAGAGAAAATAAATCATATTAATAATAATTGCCAAATTGTTCCTCAAAAATCGACCTTCAACTCGCAACTATTAAGCCACCTTTAGAAGTTAATAATTTTAAAATGAAATCTTCTAAAACCAAAGTGATAATTTTATTGAAAATCTTTAAATAAAATGAAAGATTTAAAGCTCACACCGCATCCTCGCCCCGCATCAATATGATGTTCGGACAACCTTCCTCTCATACCCAGTAATAATAATACTGATAATGAAGAAGAAGATTCTGATATTTCCCAGAAGTCTTATACCAGTAAAACCATCTATGAATGGAATATCGATGGTAAGACAGAATATCAAAATTTTGAAACCATCCATCATATTTTGATGTATGCAACAGTCTGCAAATAGAATGAAAACATAGACCATCGATTCTGTCGTTTCTTAGTAAACGGTTTTACTGGCATTCTTAAAGGATGGTGGGATAATGTACTCTCTGATAACCAAAGAACTGAAATCCTTCAATCCTATAAGAATGATACTGACCCTATTACTATACTCGAAACCAGAAGAGAAGATGCTTGTTACACCTTAGTCCAAGCTATCGTTCATCATTTTGTAGGACCAGGACAGATCAATATCGATAGAAGTAGAGAACTTTCTTTAGAATTTTCCTTTGTATTCTCTTTGTACCTCTCTCTGTAAAATACTTGATAAATATATAAATCTGAAGTTTGAAGATATCTAAGACTCTTCTGTAAGTTTTAATTATTGCTTCCGTTAATTATTATGTTTCCTTACTTGAGCTTTTAAATTATCATACTGAGAATACTAATCGATACAAAACAGCATATCAATCTGCAACTGATAATCATAATCGTTCTTACTTCTTAGAACAATTTTATATACCAGAACATTATATTGTCTTAACAAAAACTGCCATACAGGAAGAAACCTATCTGCTCATAGTTTTAGGTAGAACCCCTACCCCCTAATCAACAGTAATTTCATGAGATCATATATGTGGTAATTTATCTGTAAAGATATATTTAATATGTTTTTAAAATTTCATGCCATGTATTAATTAAGATAGATCGTGGTTAATGCTTGATTAAGTGGGACGTCACCAAAGTCGCGTTTTGAATCCTTGCCTTTATCTGTCTTGTGGAGTGTGGCTATTATTTCTTGTAAATCGTTGACATACGTGCTTGATCAACCCTTTTCTCTGGTCCTTTCCTTAATTTTTCATGCCATGTATTAATTAAGATAGATCAGGGTTAATGCTTGATTAAGTGGGACGTCACCAAAGTCGCATTTTGAATCCTTGCCTTTATCTGTCTTGTGGAGTGTGGCTATTATATCTTGTAAATCGTTGACATACGTGCTTGATCAACCCTTTTTTCCGATCCTTTCCTTAATATATGATTTTTAAATCAGTAAAATCATTTTTAATCTATTTATTTAATATTATTATTAAATAAATCTAATATCATTAATATTAAGCAATTAATGAAATTTATCTTAACATATTAAAAGTAATATTTTATAACTTAGAATATCTTTAAACTCTTTATTTGCATTTAAAATAATTTTTAAACTAATTTATTTAATATAATTATTAAATAAATCTAATATCGCTAATATTAAATAATTAATGAAATTTACATTAAATATTGAAAGTTACATTTTATAACTTAAAATATTATTAAATACCATATTATCATTTAAAATAATTTTTAATATAATAAAATCATTTTTAGTTAATTTATTTAATGCATGTATTAAATAAATTAAATATTAATAATACTCAAATAATTCTAATATTTATGAAAAATATGTCAAATTATTAAAAGTTAATTTTTATAACCTAAAATAATTTTTAAAACTGATTTTATAATTTTTAGAATTTATTTACTATTTTTAAATGATTTTTAGAAATTTATTTAATTAAAACAAAAAAAGTCTATCGCTAAAGCCTTTAGCGACAGTAAGTGTCGCCTTAGGTGTTCTCGAGGCTCAAGAACACTGATAGACAGTGATGAAGGTCTCATGTTTGACCACCTCTTATTCTCTGTATAAACATGATCTGAACTAACTAAGACACTGACATTGTAGTATTGTTGTAACACTACAAGATCCAACTATCGTCTAAGTCATAACACATCACAACAAGGAGATCTAGCCCATCAAACTCACTGTCAAAGCTTCCTGGGTTTTCTGGGTTACCCAGAAACCCAGTCAGCTTCGAGAGTACACTTTGAGGCTTAAATTTATTAGGGTTCTGGTTGATGTTATGGTGTTCTAACGGTTCAAGCATGTAGTCCACATGTCAAGTAAGAGATTCATTACATAAAACTCATCTAACAAAGACATTACGAACAAGATTTGTGCTTGGCCACCTCAGCCGTAACACATGTTCATCAGTTTTCTGGGTTACCCAGAAAACATGAACTGTGTTCGACCAAGATACTTTGACCGGCCACTGAATCCCTTCAGTTTGAGATTTATGTGTTCTAAAGGCCTTATCATGCAGTCTATATAACATATCGCAACTTTATTACAACAACAAGAGCAAAACAAGAACAACCTGACAGATCTGGAGCCTTAAAAATCTTGTCAGACGCTGGAAAATGATTTCCGGGTTTTCCAGAATTCATCTGGTCATGCCCGTCAATGGGTTTTGACCAAGAATAACATGAAATTTACAAATCCTCTGACCCTAATTCCAGTTCTAGCTTAAAGATATCATATCATACTACAAGTTTAAACATTTAAACAACAAAAATAATAACCAGATAAATATCTACATGGTCTGACATTCGGTTGTCAGACCACTTTTGAAAATTTCCCAGATTTTGTAAAAACTTAAATTCGAGTATATAAATGTTATGGATTCACTATCTAGCAACCCAGATCACTAATTTACACCTTA
The DNA here is from genome assembly GCA_020205605.1 of Panax ginseng. Classification (NCBI taxonomy): domain Eukaryota; kingdom Viridiplantae; phylum Streptophyta; class Magnoliopsida; order Apiales; family Araliaceae; genus Panax; species Panax ginseng. The sequence goes on along the minus strand of CM035139.1, from coordinate 81,046,374 downwards.
TATAACATATCTAAACATTCTAACATCAAATCCAACACAGCATACAAGATCAAATATTCTTGGCTTAGGGTTTACCTTTCTTGAACAAATTCTTGATCTAATACTTCTGATCTGCTACAAGTGATAGTGGGGCTTGTTTTGTGACTGGTCCAACACTAAAATTCGGATGTTTAAAGTTGAGAAGGTTTTGGTTGAGTTTTTGTGTATAAATGAGCAAGTTAGTAACCTTTCTCTCTCTTTGATCTTATATAATACTTGAATCTAGTGTACTTGTGATGCAAGATGGCTGAGATTTTTGGTTTATAGGCACATGGCTAGGTTGAGTTGGTTTACCAACTAATGTTATGGCAACCTATACAAGTTATCTATTAAATAATTCAAGAAGGGCAATTTGGTCATTTGGTTTTTACTTTTAGTGACAAAGTTGTCAATTCATTCTAACTCTTAGGGTTTAACCCTTAGGGTTTAACCCTAAGGTTTCTTAAGCTCAAAATCTAGGATTGTGTATTAAGGGCAAAAATGGAAATTCTAGCTTCTAAAAAGGTGAATTAGGGTTCCTTAATTAAATTAAGTTTCCTAATCACTTAGGACTTATAAATTAGGCTTTATAATGTACTAATCACCATAAGCTTGCTAAATTAATAATTAGGGTTTATAACTTAACAATTAGGGTTTTGATTTAGTAATTTGGGTTTCTAAATATTAATTAGGGTTTACCTAATTAACATTAAACATAATAATGGTCATTAATTACATAACACATAACTTAACAAACCTTACAGTCATAGTTAACTATGTACTATAGTTTATCAGTAATGCTAGGATTTTGTACTGTTTTACTATAACTGTTCCACACATTAACATTACACACATATCAGGCATGTTTATATTACTGAAATATAAAAAATATTATATTATTATTCTCATTCCTTATTCAAAATCCAGACTTAGGGTTTTGAATTCATATCTGACATAACCTTCATAGATACCATTATTAATTAAGTTAAAATAATTAACTTAATTATATAATACATATATATCATAATATCCATATCATATATACAATAATCATATTTTCATGGAAAATAAATAATAAATATTTTTTGTTGGAAGAATGCATATTTTGATTTGATGTTTAAAGTAAATGCTCATGATTATATGTAAAGTCCTTCAAGGAATACATGTACAAGGACTTAGTGATAGATCAAAATTGTTAGGTTGATCTTAGCTTTTAATGTTCATCATTTTATAAACGAATGTATAGATAAAGAGATCAAAGATGTTAGGTTGATCTATGACTTGAAAGAAATAGATAGGCCTTGAAGATAATCGCAGTCTATCAAGCTGATCAACAGATTGCAGAAGCTAAGGCAAGATCGTAGAGCTTAGAAGATCGTAGTGTATCTGCCTCGAAGGGCCTCTTTAGAAATCGTAGAGTGGTCCAAAGTTTGCCGAAGCTAACTCAGAGTTCGTAGTGTGCTCTTGGAAACGTAGAGTCTCCAAGACGAGCAAATAAAGATCGTAGTGTGCAAATCCTTGAGAGAAATCGTAGTGTTCTCTTCAGACTAAGCACCAATGTGATAAGACACCACGATATGGATCGTAGAGTATCATCTGCCTTATGTCAGAAGCATCGAGCCCTACTTTTGTTTGGAGACAAATTCTAACAAATGTGGAATGGGTTTGAAATGTTGAAGTCCTCACCAGTCCCAACGGTACAAAAGATATCCTTAATATTCAACTAAAGGAACATATTCAAGAAGCTAAGGAAAGGACCATAGGACAAAGGAAAAACAACTTTTCAGGTGTTAGGTGAGAAAGCAGTCTGCTGTGTCAGTGGGCCAGAATGAAATTCAGAAGGTGTGCAGAAAAGTCTCCATTAGAGTTCAGAAATGTCAAACGCATTTAATGCTTCAACAAATGGCTTCAACGGATAGATTTCAAGGATCACATATATGCAGAACATATGCATATGATAGATCTAAGCAAGCAGTGAACAAAAACGCACAAGAACACTCAACACTCAACTCTACGATCTGAGAAAAAGAGGAAGCTTGCTCAGCTACTCAGTTCTTTCGAACAAGTGCTTAACTACAACTGAGTAGAATCAATCACGAACTCAACAACTACCAATCAACTAAAGTAAAAGTTCCAAGTCAGAAGGACTTGAAGAGTTCTACGTGAACTGTGAAGAACCAAGTCTGCTGGACTTGAAGAGTTCAAGAGTGAACTAAGAAGTGCCTAGACTGCTGGTCTAGAAGGAATCTGCGAGATTCAGAAAAGTGTAAAAGACATCCTTAGTGGATTTCCTACTCAAAGAGTAGAAGAGTGGACTATGAGCTTTAAGTGCTCTGAACCACTTAAAAACAATTGTGTCTATTTCATTCTTGCCATAACTGCTATAACTGTTATAACTGTTATAACTGCCTCACTCTCATTAACTTTATCTAAAAGGGATTCAAAGAAACCTTAATTCCGCTGTGTTTAAATCATTATCAAAACTTTCTTAGTAAAAATGAAAAGATTTTTAAATATCGATTCAACCCCCCCTTCTAGATAACTATTGTGCCTTCGGGAACTAACAATTGGTATCAAAGTAGGTTCTATAATATAGCCTACAAAGCTTGAGTAGATCCAATGGCACACTTACCAAGTGAATCAAAGACTGGAGGAGGCAGCAAGCCACCTATGTGCAACAAAGATAAATTCACTAACTGGAAGGTTAGGATGCAAGCTTACATAGATTCAATAGATGAAGATCTATTTGAAACTGTTCAAAATGGGCCCTATGTTCCTACAAAGCTTGCACCAACTACAGACGACCCAAACAGAATATAGATCAAGGTCAAAGGAGAATGACATGAAAGCGAGAAGAGAGTCATCACTTTCGACAAAAAGGCCAAAAACATCTTATTCCAATCCTTAGAAGATGATCTGTTTGAAAACGTGGTCAACAGCAAAACAACAAAGGAGGTTTGGGAAGCATTACTCATTATGCATGAAGGAACAGAAGAAGTTAGAGAAAACAAAAAATCTCTTTTGACTCAGCAATATGAGATGTTTTGCTCACGTTCAAGGAGAGAACGTCACTGCCACCTACGAGAGGTTTAATGTTCTGCTCAACTCTCTACGAGCCTATGGAAAGATCTATCCAAACAAAGATCTAATCATAAAGTTCATGAGAGCCTTACCAAGCAAGTGGAATGCCAAAACCACTACCATTAGAGAGACAAAGAATCTACATGAAATGACTGTTCAACAGTTATATAGCAACCTTCTTATCTGAAGGAAGAAAGAAGGATAAAAGTGTTGCTCTCAAAGCAACTGAAAACACCTCCAAAGTCAACACTGAAGTTGATTCTGACTACGATGAAGATGATGATGAGGACTTTGCAATGCTGGTGAAGAGACTTAAAAGGTTCATGCGACAAGGCAAAACCAGTAAGCCAAAGAAAGTCAGCAACTACAGCAGCCAAGAACAAATGAATGACCTATGCTATAATTGCAAGAAACCTGACCACTTCATTGCTAAGTGTAACAAACCTCTCAGAGAAGAACTCAAGAAGAAATCACATTCAAAGAAGGAATACAAAGGCAATAAAAGGCCTCAGAAGAAAGACAAAGGCCTTGTAGTTGGAGGATCGTGGAGTGACTCAGACAATGACTCAACTCCGGAATCTGGAGATGATGAAGATCCTCAAATGTTATATCTTTGCCTGATGGCCAAAAATGTAAGGGACAAATAGAACTCCAACATACATGAAGTAAGTATTGATGAGGTATTTGACTTTAACTCTCATGATGTAGATATTGATGAATTAAGAACTGCACTACATGGTATAACATCTGATCTACATCAATACATGAAGTGGTTTAGAGTTTTGACTAAGGACTATTCACTTCTTCAAAAGGAGAAAGAAAAAGTTCAAGAAGAACTGAAAATAACCCTTCTAAGTACTGATTCTCTCTCCAAGTTTGAAGCTAAGAATAAGCTCTTAAAACAAACAAATGAGCTCAATGCAAAAAAAGAGAGTCAAGTCTAACCTCTAAAATTGAGGATCTAGAAAAGACAATCTCTACATGAAATAAATCCTCTTCATCCATAGACTCCCTAATCTCTACCCAAAGAAATGTCTCAGACAGAACAGGGTTAGGCTTTGGGGAATCTACCTCAGAGCCATGTGTGGAAAAAGTAAAGGAAATTAGCACTAGTAATGCCTCAAGCTTTAGTAGAGGCATTATATTTGTGAAATTCTCACAGAAGGATGAGCCTGTCAAACCCTGCTCAACTGATTCAATCCACATTCCTAAGAAAAAGGGATCTCATGCTTGGTGCTGGTTTTCAGAAGAAGAGAAGAGTAACTTGACCCACTACTCACTTACCTCTCAAGGATCGTAGAGTCTAGTAAGATCAGCTCTACGAACCAACTGGGAAGATACAGTAGAAGTAAGGTATACTCCTCACAAATCATGAAACACAAGGACACATGGAAGAAGGAATACCAACTTAAAAGTAGGATGACCAATAACCCACAAAAGTCCAAATGGAGGAAGAATTTTCACACACACACAAACATGCATCATATTAAATATTTAGTGTGCTACAAAGTTGGCCACAAGGCTGCAAAATGTCTTTATAATTCCATGCATATGAGACCCAAAATCAAGCAGGTTTGGGTCCCCAAGGGCACTAACAAAGTAGGACGCATGAAAGTATGGGTACCAAAATGAAGGTTTAATGTTACTACATGAAAAGAGCTCCACAATCACAACCTGGTATCTGGACAGTAGATGCTCAAGGCACATGACTGGGAACAAAGCCCTTCTGTCTAACTACATAGAGAAGGAGGGTCCCTTGGTCATCTTTGGAGACAACGACTCTGGCAAGACAAGAGGATATGGCTCAGCTGGAAATGGTGCAGTATCCTTCAGCAAAGTGGCCTATATGGAAGGACTACAACATAATCTTCTAAGCATTAGCCAACTTTGCGACAAGGGTCATCAAGTAACATTCCTCAGCAATCAATGTCAAGTCCAAGACCTGAAGACATCTGCTATAAAGTTATCCGGAACAAGAGAAGGAAATGTCTACACAGTAAACCTTGGACAACTAAGCTCAAACTAGACTATATGCTTTCTGGCTAAAGCATCTGAAGAAATGAGATGGCTATGGCATCGAAGATTATCTCATCTCAACTTCAAAAGCATGTCCAAATTAGCTTCAAAAGATCTAGTTGCACGCTTACCCAAGTTCAACTTCGTTAAAGAAAGGTCGTGCAATGCCTGTCAACTTGGAAAGCAGACCAGAAGCTCATTTAAGAGAAAAACTGCCAACTCAATTGACAAGCCTCTGCAGCTGCTACAGATGGATCTTTTTTGGCTAATTCTAATGACGAGCCTTGGAGGAAAGAGATACTCTCTAGTCGTAGTCGACGACTACACCAGATTTACATGGGTGTTCTTTCTAACCTCAAAGGATGAAACAAGCTCCCAACTGATCAAGATGTTCAAGCTGGTGATGAACGAGAAAGGAGAGAAAATCAAGGCTATAAGGAGTGATCATGGTAGGGAATTCGACTTCTCAGAAATGGACCAGTTCTGCACAGACAATGGCATTAGTCAAAACTTCTCAACTCCATGAACTCCCCAACAAAATGGAGTAGCTGAGAGAAAGAACGGGACATTAATAGAGGTTGGAAGAACTCTACTAGCAGCAGTCCATTTGCCTGAAAACTTCTGGGCAGAAGCTGTCAACACTGCATGCTACACTCAGAATAGATTACTCATACACTCTACGATTAAGAAGACTCCTTATGAACTGTGGAAAGGAAGAAAGCTAAGTGTCAGCTACTTTCATGTTTTTGGCTGTGCATGCTACATTCTCAATAATGGAAAGTAGTACTTGACAAAGTTTCAACCAAAGTTAGACGAAGGAATCTTTCTTGGATATGCCACAGACAGTAAGGCCTACAGAGTGTTTAACAAGAAGATACTGAGTGTTGAAGTCTCGATTCACATCATCTTTGATGAGACAGACTCAGACAAAAAAGTGCTTCAAGACACTACGACCAACAGTTCAGACACTACGAACGAGGTCATCTAGCTCAACACTACAATCGTAGCGCCAGATAGTGAAATCATTGAGCAAGAAAATGAGATTGTAGAGAGGCCTATGCCAAACAACGAACCTCCACACCAAGAAGAAGAAATAGATTTTGAAGATCTAAGATAAGAAGGCATAAGACCAGATGTCCCAACAGGAAGCAGATGGGCAAGAGATCACACTCAAGATCTAATCATTGGAGATCTGAGTGCAAGAGTTAAAACAAGAGCTGCCACCCAAAATGAATGATTTTATCTAAGCTTCTTGTCACAAATAGAACCTAAGAAGATAGAGGATGCTATGGAAGACTCCAGCTGGATAGAGGCCATGCAGGAAGAACTTAATCAGTTTGAAAGAAGCAAATTATGGAGATTGGTACCAAGACAAAAGAATCATCCTGTTATTGGAATCAAGTGGGTCTTCAGAAATAAGATGGATGAAGATGGAGTAATAACCAGGAATAAGGAAAGACTAGTGGCCAATGGCTACTCTCAGGAAGAAGGTATTGACTACGATGAGACATTTACACCTGTTTCCAGACTAGAAGCCATCAGAATATTCCTTTCCTTGATGCTCACATGAAATTCAAGGTCTTTCAGATGGATGTCAAAAGTGCATTCTTGAATGGTGAACTTCAAGAAGAAGTCTATGTAGAGCAACCTCCAGGTTTCATCAATCCATCTCTTTCTAATTATGTCTTTAGATTAGACAAAGCCTTATATGGTCTTAAACAAGCACCTAGAGCATGGTATGAAACACTAACTAACTTTCTTATTGAAAATGGGTTCACTAGAGGTAGAGTAGATACCACACTATTTCTTAGAAAGCATAAAGATAAAGTCTCATTAGTTCAAATATACGTTGATGACATTATTTTTGGATCTACTGATGAAAAGTTATGCAAGAGATTCTCTGTGAGACACCAAATTTTTTGAATAAATATTTAATTTTCTCGAAATATTTTTTAATATTATGGTGTGGATTTGATATAATGTTATAGTTGTGGGTAATATTTATAAATTTTGCAAAGTACGCAAGTTGTTATATAATATTCTTTTGGCCGGAAATATTCTTTTTGTCGGGGAATATTCGTATGATGGCATAATCATTGGTGGACCCCACAACGGAAGTACTGTCGTAGTTAGAAAACGACAAAAATATTTTATGAAAATAACGGAGGTTTTACCGAAGTAATCTTGTTGAACTACCCTAGTAGTAAAAGTACAAGAATACACGCGTGGTTGCATTGTAGCACTACCAGGTATTGATTATTGATGCTTACGATAAGTCACTCGGTTATACTCCATTATTACTACACAATAATTGTTTGCATCATATCTCTTATATTATTGATTCAATTATTGTTACGATATCATCGTATAATATGTTATATTATTAAATCAATAATTGAGACTGACAGTTATTCATATTATTAAATTGCAATATTTACAATGTCTAGAAGTTACATCAAGGAGAGGTTTGGTCATCTAATTGCGGCCTAATAAGGAGAAATCCTTATCTGAAAGCCCCTCCTGTCCGTGAACGACTTGGTTGTTAAATATTGTGAGTTATAATATAAATGATGAATAAGTTCGTGTTGATTTAAGATGAAATTGATAGTTCCATTGTGTTGGAATTATTAGTGTTAATGGAACTCGACATTTATTTCGGTATTAATTGATGTCTGGAAGTTATACTGACCAGTCGGGTAATTAATCGGATAAATGAGCAATTAATTGCTATTAATTCACATGATTATAACTATTTGTTCACATATGTGTACTATTTATTCACATTCTTGTTACTATTAGGGAGTTGGAGCAAGATTGATAATATTTGCATGACTAAGTTAAAAATAGAGGTATAGATGGAGGTACTATACTGTAATTCGTATATTCACATGTTTAGAACTATTTGTTCACACGATTTACTATTGAATCATATTATTTACTATTAGGGGAGGTGGTGCAAGTTTGATAATACTTGCAGGACTAAATCAAAAAGGAAGAAAAAAAGGAAGGTATTATACTGTAATATTTCGAGCCCCAAAACGTACAATTATCGAAATTATATTTTCCTATAAATAGAAGCTCATTCTTCCTTCATTTCTCACCAATTCACAAAAGCTATAGAGCAATTATTATAGAGAGAAATTATAGAGAGAAAGAAGAAGAGAAGTCTGCTACCTCTCTACTCTAGTATCCAGTTTCTTTCTAAGGTAAGGGATATTATTTATTGTACTCGTAAGGGGTATTATTTCTTTTGTATTCATGAAGAGAGCTATTGTTATTCCATCCCTTATTATTCTGTTGGAATAACTTGTATATACGAAGTATCGCATACATGGTGAAATTCTTCTATCATTCCATTCTTGATTATTATGTTGGAATAACCTGTATATGTGAAGTACTGCATACATGGTGAAATTCATCTGTTCTTCCATTCTTCATTATTATGTTGGAATAACCTGTTTATGGGAAGTACCGCATACATGGTGAAATTCTTCTATTATTCTGCTCTTTATTATTCTGTCGGAATATCTTGTCTGTGCGTTTACGCAAGACCTGGTTGCATTATTTATTATTTTGTCAGAATATCCTGTTAGTGCGTTTATGCATGACCTGGTTCCATTATTTATTATTCTATTGGGAATAACCTGTCTGTGCAGTCTATCGCACGCATGGTGAATCCTTCTGTTATTCCATTCTTTATTATTCTGTTGGAATAACCTGTCTATGTGGATTACCACATGCATGGTGTATGATCCTTTGTATTCATTCCTTATTAAATTATAGAAATGATCAGTATACGTGGATTACCGCATGGCGGGTGAAAATCCATTTATAGTTTCGTATATTCTATTATACTCAGTTGGTTAAAGTTTTGACTTCTATACTCCATGAAATTAGTAGAATATCCTGTATATTTGCACTTCATCTAATATCTTTCATGAAAATATTCTTCTGAGCATTCTTGAATTTTTATCTACAAAACAGTATCATGTTGATAATTTGGACGTTATTGAGTTTAGGATAAATTAACTTATAAATCTTTAAAATTTATTCTTGAACTGGTTTTATTGAATTATTATGTCATTTTCATGATGAGTTATGTTGGTTATTATGTGAAAACATGAAAGTTTCTTAGAAATCACAAAGGGTTGAAAATCAGATTTTGGTAAAAATGGAACATGAAATTCAATTGACCATATCTCCGGTTATATTTTGAATTTTTGAGTGTGGTCATGTTCTAGAGTTAGATCTTTGAGTTTTCTAACTTATCCAAGTGGAATCACTGGAAAAGGTATTGTAGATTTTCGTGTGGACTAATTTTAGCGAAGGAGTCAAAAATTGCCAATTTCGAAAAAGCTACTGCCCGGATTTTTAAAAGGGCATTTTCGGCCACTTATTTTTTGCAAAACAGTCCGGCCTTTTGGGACATGGAAATATATGGTATAAAGTAACTCCTGTCCAAAAATGAGCTCATTCCGACTTAAAATGAGCAAGCTATGACCATTTCAATATTTAGGTTTTTTTCGACGAAAAACGCTATAACCGGAGTTCTATAACTCCGATGACCATGAAATTTAAACTGGAAGCTCACGTTAACATGTGTAAGATCCTTCCAAGATTTGAAAATTTTTGGAGTTAAACTTGAGGTAGCTAATTTCTTAAGGAATTAATTAGAAATTTATTTTTGAAAAAAAGTAAATGAATTTTAAAAATTCCGAGAAAAATATATGTTCAATATGGGACTATATTCTGCTAAATCCCAGAAAAGAAATATTTTTGGGACTAATTTGGTATTTTTCATGAAAATAATCTAGTTATGAGTAAATGAGTTAAATATGTTATGTGAAGTAACAAAATTGGAAAATAGGATTTTATGGCTTGGGAATCCTATATGGAGTATATGCAGATTTTTTATAAAGGATTTGATCACTGGTGATGAGATCTTATGAGTATGTCATTTTGAATGATTAAATGCATTATGTGGTAAAGTGTAAACAATTGAAATAAATTGTTTATAAGTTTGAGAAGTGATTAAAATATTGTTATAATATTAATAATATTAGATTATGAGTTTATTAAGTGGTTGATAATATTTGGATAAATTTAAAGTCTTTAATATTTATCCTTGTTTTCGTTTGATTAATGCTTATATCATTGTCATCATCCTCATGCTTATATGGTGATGAAAGTTATCTTTGGCTTACGTGCAAAGATGAACTTTTGATTATTGAATTGTATATCTTTGGCTTATGTGCAAAGATGGATTGTTGATTATTGGTTTTATTGTTGTATATCTTTGGCTTACGTGTAGAGATGGATTTGGTATGATTATGACCAGGGATTATTCGATATAATAATGACTATTGATGATTTAATGAATATCCTTGGCCCATAGTGCATGGATGATTCGATGATGTGGTTTATTTATTAAGTTGAGTCTCAACAAAAAAAATTGATGAAAACATTTTAAATCATAGAAGATAGTAGATATCATGCTCTATTTGACTCTTCTAATGGATTACTTATTCATTAGCAGCTTAAACTTGATGTCTATTGTATTTTATCGGTTTAACATTGTTGAAGACTAATGATAATTTATTCGCATTATCTTAGTCATAATATTTCTTCTTTGGGCTAGTTGAGCTCACCCTTTCTTTCACCGTTCTCTTCTCTTGAAATGAGAATATAGCTGGGACGAGTCGGGGAACGGAGTGATGGTCCAGATGATAGCATTAGTAGTCCTCACTATTCTGTTAAATAGTGTGACAATAAATGTAAATTTTGGTTATTATGTGAGAACATAGAAGTTTTCTGATAAAACACAAAGGGTTAAAAATTAGATTTTTGTGAAAACAAAATATTAAATTCAAATGACCATATCTCCTATTATATTTCGACTTTTTGAGAGTGTGTTCAAGTCCTAAAGTTATATATATGAGTTTTCTAACTGATCCAAGTGGAATCACTAGAAAAGGAGTTGTAGATTTTCATGTAAACTGATTTTAGCAAATGAGTCAAAAACTATTAAAGGAGAAAAAGCTACTGTCCAAACTGTTGTAAGGGCAGTTTCGGCCACGTAATTTATGAGAATAATTCTGGCCTTTTGGAACATGAAAATATATGGTATTAAGAACCTACTTTCCAAAAATGAGCTCATTCCGACTTAAAATGACCAAGTTATGACCATTTCAATTTTTTGTGATTTTCCAACGAAAATGGCTATAACCGGAGTTCTATAACTCCGATGGCCACAAAATTTAAAATGTAGGCTCACGTTAACATGTGTAAGATCCTGCCAAGAGTTAGGAATTTCTGGAGTTAAACGTTAGAGCTAATTTCTTAAGGAATTAACTAAAAATGATTTTTGAAAAATTCTAAAGAAAGTTGGAAAATTATGGAAAAATACTTTTTGTGTATGAAATATATGTATATATATTTCGACAAAGGATAGAAAAATAATAAGTTAATTTGGTGTTTTCGTGAAAAGGATGTGGAATCCAACTTGCTGGATTGAATATTTTATGAATCCAGTTTGCTGGATTGAAGGATAATGAATCCAGTTTACTGAATTGAAAATATGTTGAATCCAACTTGCTGGATTACAAGCTAGGTTGTTGGAAAATCCAGGTTGCTAGATTTGGAATTCAGTCTGCTAAATTGGCAATTTGGTTGCTAGATTTAGAATCCAGGTTGCTGGATTAGTATTTGACTTATTAGATGTTAAAGAATAACTTATGAAGTGAAAAAGTGAGTGTTAAATCATAATGGATATGATATAGTGATTAAAGAATTATGAAAGGATGATAATAATATCTAATATTTAATTATGTGATTAAGTGTTAGATAATTGATTGATAATGTAATTGTATTATGATACAGAGTATGATATACTAATTAAAAGACCAATCTTATTAATGATAGGTCTTACAAAAGAAGTTAACTTAAATTGCATAGTAGTAGTCAACGAATCAGGCAAGTTTCCTAACTCAACCTTGAGTTCTATCTATTTAAATACTATAGTGGTTAATTATTGTTGATTAGACCATGTCCAAGAATTTATTGTTGATTATTCGCAGTTAGTGCATGTTTATTAATTTAAATTGAATTAGTGATTCTGAGAATATACTTGGAGAATAATTGTTATTGGATACTTACATCCGTAGATGCTATTATTAATAGTACAGATAATTCATGTCTATTATTGAATCGTGTTGAGAAATGTCTTAGCTAATTGTTCTTAGCTAACTTTGCCCCGCAAGTTAAGATATACAATGAATGTATAAGAATCAAAACAACAGACTATCTAATTCGATAGAATAACTCCAAAGTTCGGGGAACTTTGAAATAGCTAAACAAATCATTATTTACTAACAAGTCTTCTCGCATTCTATGTAACATAATAATTTAATAATGAAAGGGTACAACACTTTCAAAGCTTCTACGATATTCTATTGAATAACAATTTAGAAATACTTTCTAGATTTTATGATGAATGATCTTACAAGATCTTGAATTCTCTTCTCGAGTAACTATCAAAGATTTATTCTGATATACCCAAATAACAATATGGAAATATTTTCCAGAGTTTATACTGAGTGATCACAAAGGATCTAGAACTTCTCTTCTCGAGTAACTATCAAAGATGTACTTTGATATACCCAGGTGTATCAGATAACCATAAAGATTAAATCATACCCCTCTGCAAGTATATAAAGTGATCAGCTTTATTATACCCTATATTATGCATAATATTCAAACGCGCGCAAAGGTTGAATATACGACCAAATATGTTCCCTTTATATAAAAGGTTGTTCTTCTCAGTCTTTGAATCATAATTTGATTTAACAACGAAATACAATGATTTCAATATCTAATCACTTCTCTTCTCTTCTCTTCTCTTCTCAAACCTATCAAGTTTTGTTTTTCGATCTAGCCGAAACAATTGGCATCGATCTATCAATAATAATTGAATTCTCTTCTTTTCTCTTCTCAAACCTATCAAGTTCTAAAACTTTTCAGCTAGGGACGAAGTGGCAGGAGGTGCTGTGAAGGACAAAGGCAAAGGCATAGTGATAGCATAGTTCCATTAACATTATTATTATGTTGTATTTGTGAACCCTTTTTGTATATCTAAAGGGTATGTTTGTAATGTTAAGGTTGGAGAACCAAGGGTAATGTATTAACTATATCAGTTAATGAAGTGTATGTTCCTATTTATAATTAAATGGGTAGTTAAATGTTATTCATACTGTGGATCGTGACCACCAAACTCGGGGGTCAGGTAACCCAGATTTGGGGGTGTCACAGGTTAGTATCAAAGCTGTAGGTTATAAACCTTAAGTGGGGTGGGGAAGAACCTAGGATTATAACCATAAGCGAGATAGAGAAAACTCATTTAGAGTTCTAAGTGAGGGATTGCTGAAGTGCATCAATAGAAAGATGTGTGGACACATAGTGTGTATTAAGTTTGTACTATTGAAGTACTAATCAAGTTGTTTAAATTGACTGTAGGATGCCAGGAGAAGATGAAATAAGTGCGGAGATGCTAGCGGTTTGTTGCACCAATGCCGATGGCGAGGTGCGGTATAGCAGCTTAATCGATTGAGAAGGTGGGAAAAGATGAACCTATGATCAATCTGGGAAGTGATCATGACGATTATCCCGAAATGTATCTGAGTGGTGATGAAGAGGCAGAGTCTAAAGAAGTTAAGGTGGAGAAAAAGAATAAGACCAATGTTGGAGAACAAGATCAAGAATTTGCAGAAGTCCAAGAACTCTGTAATAAAGTATTTCTCTTAGAGCAGTTGTGGAAGACGAAGTGAGCGTTACGATAAATGACTCAAGAACGGAATGAGTTGAAAGCGCAGGTGGAAAGGATGAAGAATGAAGGTGATGAATCATCTGAAAGAACAATCAAGTAGAAGAAAGGTAAGAATAAGAGAAAGAAGGACAACGACAGTGATGATAATTCTAAAAATTCAAACCTGAAGAAGAAGCAAGTCTGTAGCAAGTGTGGAAAGACTCACTTGGGAGAATGCATGATGTGGAAGAACGTATGCTTCAATTGTAAGTAGGAAGGACATATTTCCCTACATTATCCTAAGCTAAATATGAGGAAGTGTTTTTCATGTGGGAGAACAGGTCACAGATTCAACAAGTGTCCCGGTAGGAAGAAGACTAGTGAAGGGAGTGGACAGTAGACAACATAGATATAAGCAGTATTATTTTTGGTAGTAGGATATGATATTAATGGTTGTAATATCGAGAATGGAGTGTGAACATATGTAAATATATATGTTTGTATGAATGAAATCTTTATTTTCTATATGAATATAAGATTAATTTGTTAGTTCTTAAAACTTATACTTATGGTAAGTTCATGACTCATAATTATATGAAATGTTTATGAACCCCTCAACGAATGGATGCCAATGTTCTGACTAGGATAAGTTCATACACTCGTATAATTGTGGCAAGTTCTGAACTCATAAGTATGGAAAGTTTGACGAACTGGAAATAGTTATTGAAAATGGAGAAGTGCAACATTTTGTGTAAAGTTGTGTGGGTTAATCCCAAAATTTATTTAAAAAGGGATAGTGATATGTGTTAAGTACTAAAAGTACTATGTGCTATTTGAATAAATATGCGATTATATGAGAACTATGTATTAAATTCTTATTGTATTAAGAATTTGTGTAGGAAACAGAAAATTAATATAAGATTTTTTTATTTAAATCAGATCATGCCACTGGACGTACGTAATCAAATCAAAGAGAGAAGCGTTAGGTGAATAATGAAGGAGGTCAAGTGATTCGACGTCTGAAATTTAAAGACATGCTAGCCCAAGCTATGGGAGATAGAGCTCCAGTAATAAGAGGAAGAGCGAGAAATCAGCCAGCTGATAGATTGGCAAATTTTAAAGACTTTAAAGCGGTAGGGCCGCCAGAACTCAGTGGAACTACGGATCCGATTGAAGCCCAAACTTGGGTGAAAGAAATGGAGAAAGAATTCATTATTGCGAGGGTGGCGGAAGAGCAAAAGACAGCGTTTACAACATATTTGATGAAGGGAGAAGCCAATTACTGGTGGGAGACTAATCAAGCGAGAGCTGGTTTAGCTGTGGTTACTTGGAAAAGATTCAAGGAGTTGTTCTTTGAGAACTACTTTTCACCGAGTATGCAAGCTCAGATGGAAGTTAAGTTTTTAGAACTGAAACAGAAGAATATGTCGGTGTCTGAATATGCTGCTAAATTCAATGAGTTAGCGAGATTTGCACCTCATTAGGTGGATACGGAGCTACGGAAGGCGAGAAGGTTTGAAAATGGATTGAAACCAGGTATATACAACAAAGTAGCTATATTACAGATTAATACGTTTGCGGCTTTGTTGGAGAAGGAAATAATTGCTGAAGGGGGAAACGAAGCTGCATTCCGTTATAATCAGTAGAAGAAGAAGACAAATGAAGGTAGTAATGCTAGTAGTAATCCAAACAAGAGAAAGTGGAGCGAGAATACCCAGTTGGGTACAAGACAGAAGGGAATAAGAAAGGAGGGGAGCCATGTGCTACCTGTGGAAAGAACCATTCGGGAGTTTGTCTGAAGAAGAAAGGTATCTGTTACAACTGCGAGAAATAGGGGCACATGTCGCCCAATTGCCCCAATTTGAAGAAAATACAAGGTTATTTTGCGTGTGGTTCGGAACTGTCCAAAGAGGAACGTGGAGAAGGGAAGTGTCAACAAGGGACCTGATAATGGAAACTTGACAACTCGAGGACCTGCTCATCCAGGAAGACCAATGGCCCGTACATTTAATATGATGGTGTAAGATGCAATGGATGCCCAAGAGGTGGCGACAAGTAATAATTTCGCTTAATAATATAAATACGCGAGTTATATTGGATATATAATGTTGTGAATAGTTTCTTTTATAGATCCAAATCACAGTTAGTATATGAGACACAAGTTAATATTGTGTTGATATAAGTGAATTGATGATACAACTTTAAAAGATTGTAGAGAGTAAGAAAGCGGTGATTTCGAGGACGGAATCCTTATAAGGGGGGAAGAATGTGATAACCCGATAATTTATACGATTAATAAAATCTTAATTGATTAAATAAAGGTTGAATAATAATCCTAGATAGAAAATAAGTGAATGGATTTGATATTTCTGTGAAGAAATTTTAAGGATTTCAAAATTCTGTGAAGGATTTTGGTTGGTTTAAAATCTTTTGGGGAATTATTCAGGAATAAGTATATAAGTGTATATGTTTTGTGTATTGTGATTATGTGTGTACCGTATGTGATTAAGGGTTACGATACGGGAGAATATTAGTATATAAAATATATACTAATTTTAAGAGATTTATTTTATACATCTTAGTTAATTAATTTTATAACCTAATTATAGCAAGTCTAATTGGGTTAAGGAATTTAAGTGTATGTAAGTAAAGAGGATTTAAATAATAATTGAAGAAATAAAAACCCTAATTAAATGATTTGGGTTGGATAAGAATTTAAAAGTATTGGACTATGTCAATTTCATATGGCACAAGAAATTAATTTAGAAGCCCAAAACAATTTAATTAAAGCCCAAATGTTGGCCCAATTATGGAAGGACATTTTGCACAATAAGTAAAGCATGTTATAACATTAATATTTTAAAAAAAATTGGGAATAAAAGGAAGAGGAATTTCGACCAACGAGGGAGAGAAAGAAGAGCTATGAGATTAAATCATTAAGTTTACTAACTCTCAACAACTTCCAACAAGTGTCCAATTCTCATTCAACCAACACTTTATTTAAGTGTACAAGCAACACTAAAATAATTAAGAAAGAGAGAGTGAGAGTGAGTAGAGGGAAAGAATGTAATGATGGAATTTACCGACTCTTCACCAACTCTCCATAGGTGTCATGCTATCTTTAAGCCACCATCTTTCACCAAAGTTACAAGTAATCTAAGTCTACAAGCAATCTTAAAGATGATAAGAGAGAGAGAGAGAGAGGGAAATTAGATTATGGTGGGAGAAAACTTAGATATACAAAATATATCTACACAAATTACTAACACCCAAAACCCATTCCGTTTCTCTCTCATCTCTTATTAGCTAACACAAAGAAAACCAAATAAAGAGGGAAAGAAGAGAGGCCTTTTCTGCAGCCATAGAGGGGAAAGAAGAGAGAGTTTTTCTCCAAGTTTTCTAGCTCCATAATCAAAGCTTAGCAAGAAGGAAAAAAGAAAATCAAGCAAAGGTATACCTAAACTAAATTATATAATTTATTGTTGACTTTTCAAAATCAAAACTTGGATCTATGATTCAAAAATTCAAAACTCTAGATCTATATGATCTAGAGTGTGTTATGTGTGTATCTATCCATTTTGAGGATCAAAAGTTTGATCTAAAGTATGAAATGGAAACTAGGTTTTTCAAAATGTAGAAACCCTAATTTTTCTTATCCTCGATTGTGTTAATCTTGTGTTTGATGATTGTTAGATGAAATAGATCATGTATTATTGTAGATTCATGGGTATATGAAGTATTAGTAGGTATTAAGATGAGTTATGTTGGTTATTATGTGAGAACATAGAAGTTTTCTTATAAACCACAAAGGGTTGAAAATCAGATTTTGGTGAAAACGAAACATGAAATTCAAATGACCATATCTCCTATTATATTTCTAATTTTTGAGTGTGGTCAAGTCCTAGAGTCCTAGACAGTTTTAGAATTATACTATTATTGTGCCAGATTATTAACTCTATTATTATTGATTATGTATCCAGTCTTTTGTATTCATACAAGTTCTTAAATTATCCGATCATTGTTTATCAATATAGGACTATTGTACAATCCAGATATTAATTTTGTTCGTTAATTTCTAAATATGGTTAGACAAGTGTCCTCACTTAGATAATCATTGTATTTAATCACATGTTGATACATACTTATTGATTTCTAGTATGTATACGTTGACTTCAAAGTCATCTAAGCTATTTGCTTTGGCTAGACACGAACTTAGAAATATTATGTAACAAGATAGAACTTTTTATTATCCAATAAAATTATTTTGGTTCGGATTTCCAACTAAGTATGAACTTTTCGTAAATGGGAAAACTTTTGTGCGCCAAAGGCAGATAAGATGAACGATAATCTCGTTCTTGCATGTAGTATTGATCAATATAGGGCATAACGGGTTGATCACCCCCCGTGCTCGTAAGTTATGACGGTTTACAAATAAAGTTCTGTTTAACCTTTTTGAAAATAGAAAACAATGTTCATAGTTTGTCGACTAATCTCCAGTTATAGCCAGTACGTAGTTTCAAAAATTTGAGATAGAATTGTTATGTTATTATTATCAGTTCAGCTTACTTCACAACTATTAATTCGTTGTAGAAGTGTTATTCAAAGAAAACATTTAATCCTATCAGCTAACTATTATTGATTGTTATTACTTGTTGGGCACTCAAATGCTCATCCTTGATTAATTTAAATGTTTTCAGCTAAGTGTGAAAAACCAGAAGGCTCATGCAGAAACAAAAGAAATGGAAAGCTAACAGAATAAGATTTGTGGTATTCTATGTAATAATTAGAATTTTTTATGACGATGATACTTATTAATTATCATGTAATAAATGTTTAAAGGTCTCGTACCTAATGATTAGACTCTGATGTATAAATTAAGTTTGGTATCTATATTATTGTTATTATTATTAGTATTATTCCGCTCACAGAAATGGTATCGTGAAGCACCGAGTTCGAATTTTAAGTACCTGAATTTGGGGGCGTCACAAGATGGTATCAGAGCTTTAGGGTTAGAAACCTTAGATGGGATAGACCTTAGGCTATAACCTTAGAACAGAGGGAAACATTGAAAATACAAATAACTCATATAGAGTAAAAATAAAAGATAACTTATACAAAACTATTATTTGATGTGTGTATATTTTATATGCTAATCAGAATAATTTATGTGTGTAGATGTCAGGTGGAAAAGGCTTATTATATGCTTATAATTTGAAGAAGGAACAAATCCATACAACTAAGCTAATATCTAAGCCAATAGCTGGAATAGAGGCTCACAATGAAAATAACTCGGATGAGGTGGTTATTTTGGAAAACATAGTACCAGATCCGGAAATGGTGGAACTAACAGATAGTGATTCAGACACTAAAGTTGGAGCTGATCAAGCATCAACGAAAGTGCAGAATCTGAAGAATTAGATTTCTTCTTTGGAAAAGCTGTGGGAAATAAAAAAGCTATTAAACAATCAGAATTAATAGTGAACAAGATAATGCTTAGAATCCAAATTAAATGGGAATAATATTTATTTCTAAAATAAATAAGAAAATTAGAAATAATTTTGAATATTATTAATTACTATAAATTATATTTTTACTTGAAAAATTAGAAATAATTTTGAAATTATTAATTACTACAAATTATAGCCGTAATTAATTTTTGTGTTTTTATTAATTATTTTCCATGAAAACATGATTGGAAATAATATATGAAGTGATAATTAGAATTTATATAATATATATTTTATTATATGAATTGTTCGTAATATTTAAATTAAGTATTTTAACTCGATATGCGAAAGAGAAGTCGATATGAGATCCAAACCCCGAATTGGGATTGTGATCAAGAGATGAGAATAATAATATTATATTATTGTTATAATGATTTTACAAAGACAATAATTATGTATCGCCGTATGTATGATGTGATAATATCGAAAAATATGACGGCCAATTAGGTCATAAGATATTACCGTCATGTGTGAAACCCTAATTATTAAACTTAGTTATGAGAAATGACCGAGTAGTGTATATGAAGTTTACCGTATATGAAGGTTACTTGTATAAGATGCTCAGAATTAGAAGAAAACCCTAATTATCGTTGTTTGTCGATAATCAGACAAACCCTAATTATTACAACCCTAATCCATTGAAGTTAGAGATTGTAATGACCGTGTTAGAACATACACACGTATAATTAGAGAATCCTAATGGTCAATTAGAAACCCTAATTGATGGCGTTAAGAAACCCTAATTAGAAAACCTAAATTTTTCAATCAAAACCCTAATTTAAAATTATTATCGTTTAATTACGATGTTAATGTATAAAAGTTTTAATTTACCAAAGGATAGAATTAATTGGTAAATGATAAGAATTACCATCTAGTGATTAAATACTACATTTAATTGCTATGTACAAAATGCCCATGAAATTATATGCTAAATTACCAAAATGCCCTTTTTGGCTTATTAGTGTATTATTAGTGTATTATTGAGGAATCTTGCTAGCAAAGCATGGAAAACATACTTACCCTACCAATTAAGCATCCAAGACTCAATTATGCGTATTCAATCAACCATTGAGTAGCATCCAATGCATCTAACTTGGTTTATATATAGATCGAGAGAGATAATATATTTTGTGCACTAAAATTCATCCAACTCTCATCCTTAAGCTTCTCTCTCTAAAACCTACGAAATTATTGTAGCATATCAGTCCCTAAACAAAGCCCAACCATCACAAACAACAAATCGTAAGCATCAAGAAGCCGTAAATCAAAAATCAAGCTTCGAAAAGGTAGAAATCCTAAATTCTAGAAATCCTTCGATTCGATGTTAATTGATGCAATTGATTGTTTAAAGTAGTGTAATAGAGAGTCTATTAATGTTCTGGGTTGTAAAATCATGAACCCATAACATCAAAGTGCACGAATTTGAAGATTTAAACAAGTTGGAAAAACCGAATTCTGTTATTTTTCACCAAATGTCAGAGGCTATAAATCTTTGGTCGATCTCGAGTTTTGTTTTTTAAAAGTTGTTATAGGTAGCCTGATATGTGGTCTTTAATCTCCAAAAGGAATAAAGTTCATAGCTATTGTAGATCGGGATTTATAAGCGGTCAAAGTGGGTTGACCTAGATTGACCTACTGTTTTCAAAACCCGTAAAATATTCTAAGTGTCCGTAAAATATTATTTTGGAAAATGTCGCCCTTATATCTCTTATATCTTAAATGTGTTTTGTGTTCTAAAGGTTGATATGTGTATCTTGTTATGTGGTATTTAACCTCCAAAAAGAATCAGTCCATATATATTACGGATTAAGAGTTATTTAAGGTCAAAGTGGGTTGACTTAAGATTGACCGTAAAAATTTCAGGCAAATTTCGTAATTTTCTAAGTGTTAATTTTTCTGACAAGGTTTGACCATACTTTAGATGCTTGATTTCTTGTTTTTATGATGATGTTAAGTGTTATAGTTGTAGTCCTACATGTTGTCTACACACTGGAATTGATAGATCACATAAAAGTTACACGATCATCAAGTTATAGAGGTCCAAAGTAGGCACCTCGAACTGTTCTTCGTGAAGAACAGCTTTGGTAGCTACTTTGATGGCTGATTTATCCCAGATCTGATGTTTGTTTAGAGGTTATGATTGTTGGATCTTATATTCTTGTATTTCCTCTACAAGACCCAATTTATAGATTGTCCAAATTCGTTAAGATGAGAGAGTTATTCACGGTCAAAGTAGGCCACCTTGCTCTCGCTTTACGAAGATCCTCGGTAGGCTCAAGAACACCTATAATGACACTTCTATCACTATAGGGCCTTTTTAGCTTACGCTTTTAATTATTTTAATTTCGATTTTCCTAAAAATGATTTAAAAATTAGAAAATTAGATTTTAATTATTAAAATACCAAATAAATTATGAAAAATTATTTTAAAGTCCTAAAAATAGTTTTTAATTATTTTGAGTATATTTCATAAATATTTAATATTTTTAGAATATAAAAGGTATTTATTTATTTAATTATAATATTAAATAAATTATTTAAAAATAGTTTTAATTCATGAAAAATCATGAAAAATTATATTATGGTATAAGAAAATATTTTAAGTTATTTCCCATGACTTTTAATATTTTGTGATGAATTTCATTAATTAATTATATATTAATGATATTAAAGTTATTTAATGATTATATTAAATAATTTAGTTTAAAAATGATTTTAATATTATAAAAATCATTTTAAATGAAATTAAGGTATTTAAAAATATTTTAAGTTATAAAATATAACTTTTAATATTTAAAGGATAATTTCATTAATAATTTAATATTAATGATATTAAGATAATATTAATGATATTTAGTTTATTTAATAATTATTATTAAATAAATAGTTTAAAAATAGTTTTATTTATTTAAAAATCATTTAAAGAGGATATTAAGGATTTAAAAATATTTTAAGTTATAATTAATGACTTTTAATATTTGATGAATAGTACATTAATATTTATATATTAATGGTGATTATTTAAAAATGATTTTAATTGTTTTAAAAATCATTTAAGGGTAATATAAATGTTTTAAAATAGTTTGAGTTATTATAAATAACTTTTATATTTTAGCAATGGTTTCATTAATAGTTTAATATAAATTAATTATTAATGATAATGGAATTGTTTAATGTTTAAATCATTTAATTACGATTCCGTGTTCGAAAGTTATAAATTTACCAAACTAGTCGACTTGAGAACCGATTATGAAGTTATGAAGTTTTGAGGAACACCTATAGTAATGCTTATATCACTATAGGCCCTAGAGTGACAGATTTGAATTATTTTAAATTTTTCAATTTCCGGAAAATTCAAAATGATTAAAAATAAAATGTTTGATATTTACAGATGTCGAGGTATAGGATAAGAGTCTTAGACTCAAGATTTACCCGATAAAGTCAGTTTCAAGACGCGCCGACAAATGTCGAAATTCTATAATAGAAAGAAAAGACTTCAGTAGAAGAGCATGGATGAGATATTTGAAAATGTATAAAAATATTTCAAGTATAGAATATGAACTAAAAGTATGATCACCGCGATTATGTGATGACGTGATTAGACTATGTGTTAATCGTAATAGATGAAGATTATGTGTTATGATATATTGTTCTAATCGAACTAATGATCCGATTATTGATAGGTTGTGATAAAGAGATAAAACCTAAGTCGAGAGTTGTAATCAATGAATCAAAAAGTATCTTACCTTTGTATTTCCTTTATGCAATGGACATGAGTAAGAAGTTTCGTAATTATTCTATTCCTCGCATGATTATGTACGCTTTGATTATCAACATGTTAGCTCGTATATATATTCCGTTAAGTTGATTTCTAAATGGTTATACAAGTGTCCCCACTTGATAATCATGGCATTTATTCACATGTTGATATACCTTTGTCAATTACCCGTATACATATATGTTGAATTACATATTATTGTTGAAAGCAAGATTAAAACCTTCTAAGTTGGAACCGTGCATGTATGAACATCCCGATAATGGGAAAATTTTTATGCTTTGTGCACGGACAAAGGGTGAGCGATGAATTTCGCTCAAGTTATGTAGTATTGATCAATCACAGGTACAATCTGGGCGATCACCCTCCGCGTCTGTAAGTTATGACGGTTTGCGGATGAATTTCTGCTAAACCTTTTCGAAAATGAAAAACAATGTTCATAGTATGTTTCTTAAACCCTATTCATGGGTAGAGCCAGAGCCAAATTTAAATAATTTGGAAGAGAGTTGTTATGTGAATCTTTTATCAGTACAGATTACTTCACAACTTTCGATTCGTTGTAGAAGTGTTATGTAAAGAGAATACTTATATTCTTTCAGCTTATATATATATAATTGTTATTACTTGCTGGGCACTCAAATGCTCATCCTTGCTTAAACTAAATGTTTTCAGTTACGTACGATCGACCTGAAGGCTCAGGCACGAACAAGGGAAAAGAAAAGCTGTTCGAATGAGAATTAGTATGAGTTAATGGTTATAGTTAGTAAGACAATGGAATCTATTATCGTCGTATTGTAAGGAATGTATTTTGAAGGTCACGTACTGGGAAAGTAAACTTTGATGTATGTAAATTAAGTTCAATTATATTATTATTATTATTATTTAGTATTATTATTTAAAGATTATAGTATTTCATTTGGGGTCACCTTAAAGCAAATATCGGTATCGTGAGCAATAAGGAGAAAAGAAAGATGATAAACCACGACTTAAGAAAATCTGATAAGAACCAAGGGAAAAATATATGTTATATTTGCGGCCATAAGGGACATACCTCTCCTCATTGTCCCAACTTTAAGCAAGGTGCATGTTTTGTTTGTGGGTTGGAAGGTCATTGGGCGAAAGATTGTCCCGAATCAGGAAAAAGGTGTAGTAAATAATTAGGATTAGTAGTTGATTATGTATGTTAGATAATGTGCATGTATAATGTAATATTCTCAACTTTTGTATAAGTTGTAACAATAAATCCTGACTTTTGTTGTCACTAAGGGATAGCAGTATGTGTTATGTAAAAGTACTATGAATTAGCTGAATGAATATGAATCTATGTTTAATTTATGAAATAAGTTTGATATGTTAAACTTATACAATAAGGTTTAGAATGTAAGTTAAATTTATGATTTTATTTAATCAGATAATGCCGCCAAGATGTCAAACTCGAAATTAAAGGGAAGAAGAATCTGTCAACAACATTGGGGGACAACAACAAGATCCAATGCAGAATTTCCCAAACATGGTAGCCCAGGAATACCAGCCGCAGGGAACTAACCAGACAATCGCTAACCGAATTTTAAAGACTTTAAAGCAGTTGGACCACCAGAATTCAGGGGAACAGCTGACCCTATAGAAGCCCAGACTTGGGCAAAGGAGATAGAGAAGGCGTTCATAATTGCTAGGGTAGATGAGGGGAAAAAAACCACTTTTGCCACCTATATGATGAAAGGGGATGCTAACTTTTGGTGGGAAGCAAATCAAGCGAGGGCAGGAGAAGGTGTAGTCGCATGGGCTAGGTTTAAGACTTTATTTTTTGAAAACTATCTATCAGCTAGTATGCAGACGAGGATGGAGGTGAAATTTCTGGAGTTAAAATAGGAGAACATGACGGTGTCAAAGTACGCCGTAAATTTTAATGAGTTGGCTAGATTCGCTTCGCATCAAATTGATACGGAGGCTAAGAAGGCGAGGAGGTTTGAGTTGGGATTAAAACCCTGGCTCTACAACAAGGTGGCAGTGTTGCAGATCTCTACATTTGCAGCACTTTTAGAGAAAGCTATTATTGCTGAAGAAGGGAGTGAGGCCATGAACCTCTATAATAAGGAGAAGAGGAACAAAGGCAAGGTCGTAGGAGCTGTGAAGGTGGAAGGTAATAGTGGGAATAGGGGTGAAAAGAGAAAAGGGAGTAATTTTGGAAACGTTCAAGTGAAGCAGGAAGGTATGAAGAAGCAAGTAGTGCAGTGTGGAAACTATGGAAAGAACCACTCTGGAGAATGTCTGAAGGGAAAGTTTGTATGCTACAAGTACGGGCAGGAGGGCCATCTCTCCCAACTGCCCCAATCCAATGATGAACATTGGTTTTTTTATATACGGGTCAATGGAGCACAAGGTTAAGGATTTCCTGAAAAGGAGAATAGAGGCAGGGAGTGTGACTACTGGCAAGGGCAGAGGGACTCTGGCGATCACGGGACCAACGTCTTCCAGCAAACCAACAAAATCAATCGCGAGAGTCTACAACATGACGGTCTAGGATACCGTGACAGCTGGTGATGGAACTCCAGGTATTATTCGTATAACTTTTATTTTCATATATATGATTTCCTTATATATAGTAAATTATTTATAAAAAAAAATTGAAGGAGGAATTTGAGTTCTTTTAGAAATTAAACTTCCGTATAATCAGATAGACAAGCTTTATGTTGAATAGTTAAAGATTAGTTCAATCAATTATGATTGAGATCTACTTGCAATGATTGTGTATGCTATGTACTCTTGTATGTATGAGTTTTAAAACGGTGATTCACCTCCCTTTAGAACTGAATAAAAAGAACTAGCCTGACATGCTCTTGAGTCTACACTCCAATAGATGATAGTTGAATGCCTAAAACCCTGACTTTCATCCTCTATTTATAGTGCTAGACAAAGTCCTAAATCCTACAGGAAGTAGAAATCCAAATCCTAAAAGGAATTACAAATAATAATTAATTTCCATAAAGAAATAGAATTCAATTTAGAAATAAATCTTAGTCTAAAGGAAATCCAAAAGCTAATAGAAATATCAATCAAATTCCATGTAGAAATCTGCCAAAATCTGTTTTTAAAAACTTTCCAAAAATCTAAGATTTCCAAGATTTTCCATATTTCCCGCACAAATTCGCCCCTATTTTCTGTTGCGACGTCCTTTGGTAAAATGAGAATAACTTTTGATCCGGAAGGATTTACGGGGCCTGCTACCTATCAAATCGAAGATATCGACGAGATCTACAACTTTCATTCTTTGAGAGTTAACAGATTCGAGCTGGATCAAGGTCGAAATCGGGCTCCAAGTGACTGCTGTGTAAATTGTAACTTCCAAACTTTGAGGTTTAACGTCCGTTTAGTAAAAAGATCATAACTTTTTCATATGAACTCCGATTGGGACAATTCAAGATGTTCCAAAAATTTAAGGAAAAGCTCTATAATAAAATCCAAGTCCAATGCCAAGACCATGCATCCAACTTAATGCTAAAAACCCTGCAATTTTCCATTTTTCCTCATTTCAGCTCCAATTCTTCCTGAAATCATTAAACACCTTAATAAGCTCATATACACATGAAACATGCAATAAAACTAAACATAAAGGAATCAAAATAAATGAATAATATGCACTCATCAACTTTAAAGCAGTCGGACCACCAAAATTCATGGGAAAAACTAACCCTATAGAAGCCCAGACGTGGGTAAAGGAGATAGAGAAGGTGTTCATAATTGGTAGGGTAGATGAGGGACAAATATAGCTTTTCCCACCTATATGATGAAAGTGGAGGCTAACTTTTGGTGGGAAGCAAATCAAGCGAGGGCAGAAGAAGGTGTAGTCACATGGGCTAGGTTTAAGACTTTATTTTTCGAAAACTATCTATCAGCTAGTATGCAGGCGAGGATGGAGGTGAAATTTTTGGAGTTAAAACAGGAGAACATGACGGTGTCAGAGTACGCCGCAACGTTTAATGAGTTGACTAGATTCACCCCGCATCAAGTTGATACGGAGGCTAAGAAGGCGAGGAGGTTTGAGCTGGGATTAAAACCCTGGCTCTACAACAAGGTGGCGGTGTTGCAGATCTCAACATTTGCATCACTTTTGGAAAAAGCTATTATTACTGAAGAAGGGAGTGAGGCCATGAGCCTCTATAACAAGGAGCAGAAGATCAAAGGCAAGGTCGTAGGAGCTGTGAAGGTGGAAGTTAATAGTGGGAATAGGGGTGAAAAGAGAAAAGGGAGTAATTTTGGAAACGTTCAGGTGAAGCAGTAAGGTATGAAGAAGTAGGTAGTGCAGTGTGGAAACTTTGGAAAGAACCACTCTAAAGAATGTCTGAAGGGAAAGTTTGTGTGCTACAAGTGCGGGCAGGAGGGCCATATCTCTCCCAACTGCCCCAATCCAAAGATGATCACTGGTTGTTTTATATGCGGGTCAATGGAGCACAAGGTTAAGGATTGCCCCAAATGGAGAATAGAGGCAGGGAGTGTGACTACTAGCAAGGGCAGCTGGACTCTGGCAATCACAGGACCAACGTCATCCAACAAGCCAACAAATAAACCGCGAGAGTCTACAACATGACGGTCCAGGATACCGTGGTAGTTGGTGATGGAACTCCAGGTATTATTCGTATAACTTTTATTTTCATATATATTATTTCCTTATATATAGTAAATTATTTTATAAAGAAATTTTGAAGGAGGAATTTGAGTTCTTTTAGAAATCAAACTTCTATATAATCAGATAGACAAGCTTTATGCTGAATAGTTAAAGATTAGTTCAATCAATTATGATCGAGATCTACTTGCAATGATTGTGTATGCTATGTACCCTTGTATGTATGAGTTTTAAAATGATAATTCCGGGGATGGAATCCTTATAAGGGAGGGTGAATTTAATAACACGATATTTTCTATACAAATAAATGAGAAATTTTGCATATAAATTTTTATTATTATTATTTTAAGATGGGAATATGTGCCAAGTAATATGTATGTATATATGTGATAAATAAAATATATTTATTACATGAATAATTTTAAATAATTTTATTTTAGAATTATTGATTATTATAAGGTATATTATTATAGTAATTAATTTTATAGTAGAAATGTTTTATTATTTATTTTCCATGAAAATATGATTTTTATTATTTAAATAATATATGAAATGATTATTATAATTATTATAATAATTAGTTTATTTTATTATGTGAATTTATACTAGATTAATTAAGTTAATTATTTTAACTTAATTAATAATGTTAAATATGAAAGATAAATCAGATATGGAATCCAAACCCTAATTTTGGATTTTTATCGAGGAGTGAGAATAATAATATAATATTAATTATATTTTGATTTTTCAGTGCTATAAATATGTACTGTATGTACGTATTGATAATGGTTGGTCAATTATGGTGTATACTGTCAAAACCCTAGTATTAATTCGTTAAACCCTAACTTGAAACTCAAACCGGAGTTTTCGATTGGTAAGACATTGAGGTACGTAAGTAATAACAATTATTATATTATGCTAATTAGGAAAATCCTAATTATTGTCTAAAAACCCTAATTGTACATTAGAAACCCTAATTTTCAATTTAAAACCCTAATTGCTAAAATGGTAATTTTAATTATTATTTTAGTAAATTATAATGTTAATTAGGAAACCCAAATTGTTAATTTGGGAACCCTAATAATATTAAGGAACCCTAATTATTTAAAAAACTAATTTTTTTATTAAAAACCCTAATTTTAATTAGTAAGTTCTAATTAAAATTTTATTAAACTTTAAACTTAAATTTTTAAACCCTAGAAATTATTTGGAAAACGTTAAGGTTTAAGATCTATTGATTTTAACCTAAATTCAAGCATCATGGACAAGAATACACTTAAAATGTTTTGTTAGTTTACTAAAATAGCCTTTTTGGATTTATTTTAATGAGATAGCTTGCAAAGTCACCACTCTAGATTATAGCACATGCCCTAAAACTCATCCAATCTTATCCTCTTTGACACCTTGCAAGTTAGATTCAATGTATCTAAATTTTATAAATAGATTAAGAGAGAGAAAGATGCACATTTTTGCTCATACATTCCCAAACACTTAACTCAACTCTCTCAAGCTCAAACCCACGAATTCTTGTAGTAACCCCAAATCCGGGTCCCAAATCACCACGGATCTGGTATACTAATTCTATAACTATTGCGGAACATATAAACATAAATTGTTTATACATTAAACTTTACACACTACTCCCCAAAATTTAGTAACCTTAACTTATTACACAATTCATAAAATATATAACATATAAAATTATTATTATACATAAGCATTTATACAAATAAAATTTTACATTTTATCCCAAAATTTGAACTTGGCTTTATCCTTTCCTCAGTCCCAAAGTATTCACCTTAATCTAATATATTATCATGATATAACAAAAGTGAGCATGAAAGTTTGCCCCGTGAAGTTTAAATTTATTTAAGGATATATCATGATTGAAAGAGTCTGAATAATAAGCTGGCTATAATACCACAAAATAGTTGTCAATTAGCATGAACAAATTTTTGACTGAACAAGTATTAAACATGAACAAATATATCTGGACAAAATCTAGAATGAAGGTGATCGACCTTTCATACCGACTTATACATGGAATATGTCAGAGTACAATTCTATATAATGATCGACAATGATTAACCATAAGCATATCTCGATAAACAACTCAAAGTATAGTTAAGAAAAAAACTTTTTGTTTAGATTGATTACCATTACGCATTTTAATAAGCTTTGTATGAAGACCTAATTTATAAATAATATCGATATACAAATTAGAATAATATCATCACAATATAATACTATTATATATATATATATATATATATACATAGAATAACAAAAACACATAACACATAACCCTATCGAATCTACAACACACATAAAACTCTTGTGATCAAGTCAAACTATTACGATTCGAGTTGAACCCACACAACCGACATCCCGACTGGTTAATGGGACTTTTATCGAGTCTAAGTTCAATTAAACTTTGCCTTAACACTTAACAATTATCTTAGATAATCATATTATTAATCAAAGTAATTTTCTAAGTCTCATAATAATTTTCAAATAATTAATATCATTTATCATGAATTTTAATCCTTAATATCGTATTTATATAATATAAATACCACATTATTCTCTCATCATTAATATTTATTTAATATTAAATATTAATAAAAATCATAACATAATATTATAATATATCAAAGTATTTTAATACTTTAAAATCATATTTATATGATTTTTAAACAGATTAAATCTATTATCCGATAATTGCTATTAATATTAAAATATTAATATTTTTATGAAAAATATCAAAAGTTATATTTTATAACTCAAAATATTTTTATAACACTCAAATCATTTTTATATGATTTTTAAATCATTAATTCTATTTTTTAAGTAATTTATTTAATAAATTAATTACCATTAATAATAAATTATTAATTAAATTCATCAAAAAATATTAAAAGTCATAAAAATAACTTCAAATATTTTCAAATATCATAATATAATTTTTCATTATTTTTCAAGGATTTAAATCAATTTTAAATAATTTATTTAATAATATTATTAAATAAATTAAATACCTTTTATATTCCAAAAATATTAAATATTTTTGAAATATACAAAAAATAATTAAAAACTATTTTTTAGGCTTTAAAATAATTTTTCATAATTTATTATGTATTTTTAATAATTAAAAACCATTTTCCCCTAATTTTTAAATAAAATAATTAATTTTCTAAATAAACTGTTGCTAAAAGGGGCTTAGGTGACAAATTTGTCGCTAAAGGTGTTCTTGGTGTTCTTGAGTCCCAACCCAGAAACTCATAGGCAGATACAAGGTGCCACGTTTGACTAGTTCTAGATATTTGATTATCATGTTTCTGGGTGTGTTAAAACGTTGATGTTGTAGTATAAGTGTAATACTACCATTATCAATCGATTTCATGGCCAAACTACAAAAATAAGAGAGTTATAAGCCTTCTAATATGATGTCAGAGCTGTTCTTCATTTCTGAGTTTTCCAGAAAATGATGAACAGTTCATGATGTTACTTTTGGATCCTTATATCTTGGTCTCTAGATGTCAAGGAATAATAATACATCAACAGATAAACATAACAACAAAACATTCGATGAATTAAGGCTGGTTAAACCACACTAGGAATTTCCGCTCTTGAAGGTTCTGGGTTTCCCAGAAACCTTCATAAGGCGAATCAGTCAACGTACTTTGACCTTAATTATTTTCGATACTGATCAAGATCTAAGTAAGATAATGGCTTTCATATGTAGTATGCGTGACAGGCTACTAATAACAACCAACAACATGACTCAAATAACAAATCACAACAAGATTTTGCGCCTGCAAAAGGCTTGTCAGAGGTTACTGGAATTCTAGGCTGCCCAGAATTCGCTTTTTTGTGAACGGTCATCCTACTTTGACTAATCTTATCTCTCAATTTGTTCATGATCTATCCCTGTTTCTAGTTTCAGAATACAGACCACATGGCATAGAACACATTTATAACATAAAACAACAAATATCAAAAACAGAGAAA
Organism: Panax ginseng; assembly: GCA_020205605.1. Classification (NCBI taxonomy): domain Eukaryota; kingdom Viridiplantae; phylum Streptophyta; class Magnoliopsida; order Apiales; family Araliaceae; genus Panax; species Panax ginseng. Next base: position 81,014,545 of record CM035139.1, on the reverse strand, counting down.
GATCTAGGGCCTTTGACATATGACTGCCAGGCCACTTTTTGATTTTTTTTCCAGATTTTTCAAAACATCAAAATCGTGCATCTAGATATTATAGATCCTTGATCTAACAACCCAGATCACTTATTAACACCCTAATACACAACTTTAACTAATAACCTACAACATTTAACATCAAATACAAAGATTTCAAGATTTAGGGTTCTTATACCTTTGAGGCTTTGATTCTTATTCTGATCCTTGAAGATCTGATATTGCCAAGCTAAGAATTGATATTGGCTTATCTTATCACTCTCTCACACACTAGATTTCGGAGTTTGAAGAGAGAGAAAGTCTAGAGCAAAAATGAGAAGACAAGTGAGCCTTTTTTCTTTCTTTAATCTATATAAGATTTGGTTCAATGTATTTGCTAGCAATAGATGGCTGATTTTGGACACATGGCTAGGGCTAGGGTTAGGTTTAGTCACCAACCCAATATCATGGCAAGATTTGCAAGCTACCAGTTAAAGAATGCGACATAAGGGTATAATTGTCATTTTATATACCATTTTAATTCTAAAATTGTCATTTGATGCAACCCTTAGGGTTAAAACCTACAGTTTCCAAAAATACCAATTTTTAGGATTTTCAACTTAGGGTTTTCAAAATAGAAAATTAATATTTCTAAATTGTAATTAGGATTCTCTAATTAAATTAAATTTTCCCATTCATAAATCAATCTTGTTAATTAGGATTATTTTATCCCAATTAAAATTGCTAATTTAGCAATTAAGTCCATAACTGTACATTAAGGTTTCTAACGGAATAATTAGGGTTTAAAATTTTGAAATTAGGATTTGCTAATTAATTAAGCTTTACCCAAATTACTATTATAATTAATATCACTTAAACATTATAATTCTACTTTAAGTTCCCAGATTAGGGTTTTATATTCCGAATTAGGGTTTTAAATTTTTGGAACTAAAATTAGGGTTTCCAGAACTGGTTTCTAGGGTTTCTTATCCATAGCTAGGGTTTTCTAACTAAATGTTGACATTCATCAATAATATTAGGGTTTGACACTAATAAAATTTATCTGGTCAACCCTTGACCCTTAACCACATATTCTGAACACATATAATACCATATCCACAGAAAATATTCATATATACACTTATTCCTGAATAATTCACCTAAATCCTTCATAGAATTTTGAAATCCTCAAAATTCTTCCTAAAAATATCAAACGCATACACTTATTTTCTGTCTAGGTCTATTATTTGACCTTAAATCCATCACATAAAATTTTAATAAAGTGTCTAATTTCTCAGGTTGTTACATTCACCCCTTCTTCTAAGAATTTCATCCCCGAAATTCACCTTACACCTATACCATACTACTTACACCATTCTCACATCGTCACATGCTACCCAATACACCACTCACAAGAGTAAAAGTTTTCAAATTGTGCTGAGGAGTCGAATAGACTATTTATCTGTCATTTTCGCAAAGGTTTTATGGAAATTCATCTGCAAACCGTCATAACTTACGGACACGAAGGGTGATTAGCCCGATATGCCCTGTACTGGCCAAGTACTACTAGTCGGAACAATTTGTTCCTCTTATCCGCCTTAGGCGCACAAAATTTCTTACCTCAGTCTTATTGGATTCCACACTAAAATAATTTGGTTCGGGAAATTTCTTTCACAGAACACTTAGAGTTTTCATAAACTTTGGTCTAGCTGAATTGAATAGCATAGACTCATATAAATAATTCAATTTAATCGAATTATTTAGGTGTAGCCAAACCTCGTTGGCAAATTAAAATTTGTGAAAATATTTTTTTGAGAATGACGCCATGATGCCGTACTGTATTAACAGTCCATTTGAGGAGGCCGTCATTGTATGACTTTGTCATAACACATCATACAATAGTGGAACAATGATTTTTAGATCGAATTCACACTAAGTATTCCTGTATTTACAACTCTATCAAATTTTTATCATCTCTGCACCAGGTTACATGGTACATGAGTGATAAATAAAATATATTTTGATATTTCAAATCATTTGCATCTAGCCAAAATAAGTAGCATAAATTATACTTTAAACCGTTTCAAAAATGATTACGAGTCTATAATGTTTTTTTTAAAAGCACATAGTGCGTATTTAGCTTGATGTGAAAATTTCGAAGTCTAGCATAGCTAGGAGTTTTGGAAAACTTATGTCTCCGCTAATAATCATTTGCTTAGCAATCTATCTGTTCCTATAATCCTCAATTCTCCATTCACACACAACTATACCCAGTTCGTCAAACCACACTTATGAGTTTATAAACTTGCCACAATCATATGAGTTTAAGAGCTTACCCTAGTCAGACCTTTGGCGTCCATTCATTGAGGGGTTCATAAACATTTTATATAACTATAAGTCAAGAATGTCACATAAGTATGAGTTTTAAGAACTCATACTTAACCCTATATTCTCTACCTATAACCTATCTATCTGTTATACACATGAGAAAGGAATCACCCTCTTAACATGCATATAGCAAATAGCGCGACACAAACATTTTAATGATTATTAGTGCCAGAAACTAAGTGGTTTTTACACCAAGTACAATTCCTCGCCCATATAAGGAATCATACAACTCAATTGCTGACATGAGTCCTCAATTGAAATCCCCACCTAATCTTAACCCCCTTCTCAATACGAATTTCATTTAATCTGTGTTCATAATCCTTTCTTGAATCTGTACCAATTTATAGTACAACTTGCACACAACATTCTTGCTGTAAACTTTCCAATTATCAGATTGATTCTTTTCCCATATTATAACCTTATCAGATCACAAGGTGATCTCATCGTATATATTACGATTTATTTCTATGTCTTGATCGTTTTGTTTTATGATCTTCGATCCCTGTACTTTCAGTCTTTTAGACTCGATCTATTAATCACCAATGTTCACCTTTATTATCAGAGTTAGGGAACTCTATATCTTTATAACTCGCTGAGATTCGTCTTTGAATCTTACCAACTAACTAACTCTATGTGAGTTAGTACTTATCCTAATCAATACGGTTATTAGTCTCTGGTAACCCTGCCTAAGATTCATAACCAACAGCTTTGATACCAACTGTAGTAACCCCAAATCCGGGTCCCAAATCACCACGGATCTGACATACTAATTCTATAACTATTGCTGAAGATATAAACATAAACTGTTTATACATTAAACTTTACACACTATTCCCCAAAATTGAGTAACCTTAAATTATTACACAATTCATAAACTATCTAACATATAAAATTATTATTATACATAACTGTTACAAAAAAGTTGCACATTTTATCTCAAGCTGAACTTGGATTTATTCTTTCCTGTATCCGAACGTATTCGCCTTAATCTGCAATATTTATCATGATATAACAAAAGTGAGCATGAAAGTTGCCCATCAAGTTTAAATTTATTTAAGGATATAGCATGATTGAAAGAGTCTGAATAATAAGATGGCTATAATACCACAACATAGTTGTGAATTAGCATGAACAAACTTTTGACTGAACAAGTATTAAACATGAACAAATATATCTGGACCAAACGGTAATGAAGGTGATCAGCCTTTCATACCTGACTTATACATGGAATATGTACAGAGTACAATTCTACATGGCAATCAGCAATGATTAACCATAAGCATATCTCAATGAAACAACTCCGAGTATAGTTAAGAAAAAACTTGCCTGTTTCGTTGATTACCATTACGCATTTTAATAAGCTTTGTATGAAGACCTAATTTATAAATAATATCGATATACAAATTAGAATAATATCATCACAATATAATACTATTATATATATATATATATATATACATAGAATAACCGAAACACATAACACATAACCCTATCAGTCTACAACACACATAAAACTTCAGTTCAAGTCAAACTATTACGATCTGAGTTGAACCTTAGCACAAATCGACATCCCGAGTACCTAATTGGACTTTTATCGAGTCTAAGTTCAATTAAACTCTCGCTTTAACACTTAACAATTATCTTAGATAATCATATTATTAATCAAAAGTAATTTTATAAGTCTCATAATAATTTTCAAATAATTAATATCATTTATCATGAATTTTTAATCCTTAATATCGTATTTATATAATATAAATACCACATTATTCTCTCATCATTAATATTTATTTAATATTAAATATTAATAAAAATCATAACATAATATTATAATATATCAAAGTATTTTTAATACTTTAAAATCATATTTATATGATTTTAAAATGATTAAATCTATTATCCGATAATTGTTATTAATATTAAAATATTAATATTTTTATGAAAAATATCAAAAGTTATATTTTATAACTCAAAATATTTTATAACAAATCAAATCATTTTATATGATTTTTAAATCATTAATTCTATTTTTTCATAATTTATTTAATAAATTAATTACCATTAATAATAAATTATTAATTAAATTCATCAAAAATATTAAAAGTCATCAAAATAACTTAAATATTTTCTAATATCATAATATAATTTTTCATGATTTTTTAAGTATTAAAATTATTTTTTAAATAATTTATTTAATAATATTATTAAATAAATTAAATACTTTTTATATTCCAAAAATATTAAATATTTTTGAAATATACTCAAAATAATTAAAAACTATTTTTCGGGCTTGAAAATAATTTTTCATAATTTATTATGTATTTTTAATAATTAAAAATCATTTCCCCCTAATTTTTAAATAAAATAATTAATTTTCTAAATAAACTGTCACTAAAAGAGGCTTAGGCGATAAATCTGTCGCTAAAGGTGTTCTTGAGTCCTAACCCAGAAACTCATAGGCAGATACAAGGTGCCACGTTTGACTGGTTCTAGATATTTGATTATCATGTTTCTGGGTGTGTTAAAACGTTGATGTTGTAGTATAAGTGTAATACTACCATTATCAATCGATTTCATGGCCAAGCTACAACAAATAAGAGAGTTATAAGCCCTCCAATATGATGTCAAAGCTGTTCTTCATTTCTGGGTTTTTCAGAAAATGAAGAACAGTTCATGATGTTACTTTTGGATCCTTATATCTTGGTCTCTAGATCTGCTTTATGTGATTTAAGGCTTCAAACTTGTAGTTGAGATGTCAAGGAATAATAATACATCAACAGATCAACATAACAAGAAAACATTCGACGAATTAAGGCTGGTCAAACCACACTAAAAATTTTGAATCGGTCAACGTACTTTGACCTTAATTATTTTCGATACTGATCAAGATCTAAGTAAGATAATGGCTTTCATATGTAGTATGCGTCACATACTACTAATAACAACCAACAACATGACTCAAATAACAAATCATAGCAAGATCTTGTGCCTGCAAAAGGCTTGTCAGAGGTTACTGGAATTCTGGACTGCCCAGAATTCGCTTTTCTGTGAACGATCATCCTACTTTGACCAATCTTATCTCTCAAATTGTTCATGATCTATCCCTGTTTTTAGTTTTAGAATACAGACCACATGGCATAGAACACATTTATAACACAACACAACAAATATCAAAAACAGAGAAAGATCTAGGGCCTCTGACATATGACTGTCAGGCCACTTTTTAAATTTCTTTCCAGATTTTTCAAAACATCAAAATCGTGCAACTAGATGTTATAGATCCTTGATCTAACAACCCAGATCACTTATTAACACCCTAATACACAACTTTAACCAACAACCTACAACATTTAACATCAAATACAAAGATTTCCAGATTTAGGGTCCTTATACCTTTGAGGTTTTGATTCTGATTCTGATCCTTGAAGATCTGATCTTGCCAAGCTAAGAACTGATATTGGCTTATCTTATCACTATCTCTCACTCTAGAGTTCAAAGTTTGAAGAGAGAGAAGGTCTAGAGCAAAAATGAGAAGACAAGTGAGCCTTTCTCTTTCTTTAATCTATATAAGATTTGATTCAATGTATTTGCTAGCAATAGATGGCTGATTTTGGACATATGGCTAGGGCTAGGGTTAGGGTTAGGGTTAGTCACCAACCTAATATCATGACAAGATTTGCAAGCTACCAATTAAATAATGTGACATAAGGGTATAATAGTCAATTTGCATACCATTTTAATTCTAAAATTTTCATTTGATGAAACCCTTAGGGTTTAACCCTTAGGGTTAAAACCTAAGGTTTCCAAAAATACCAATTTTTAGGATTTTCAACTTAGGGTTTTCAAAATAGAAAATTAATATTTCTAAATTGTAATTAGGATTCTCTAATTAAATTAAATTTTCCCATTCATAAATCAATCTTGTTAATTAGGATTATTTTATCCCAATTAAAATTGCTAATTTAGCAATTAAGTCCATAATTGTACATTAGGGTTTCTAACAGAATAATTAGGGTTTAAAAATTTGAAATTAGGATTTGCTAATTAATTAAGCTTTACCTTAATTACTATTATAATTAATATCACTTAAGCATTATAATTCTACTTTAAGTTCCCAGGTTAGGGTTTTATATTCCGAATTAGGGTTTTAAATTTCCGGAACTAAAATTAGGGTTTCTAGAACCGGTTTCTAGGGTTTTTTTTATCCATAGCTAGGGTTTTCTAACTGAACGTTGACATTCGTCAATAATATTAGGGTTTGACACTGATAAAATTTATCTGGTCAACCCTTGACCCTTAACCACATATTCTGAACGCATATAATACCATATCCACATAACATATACACATATACACTTAATCCTGAATAATTCACCTAAATCCTTCACAAAATTTGGAAATCCTCAAAATTTCTTCCCAAAAATATCAAACGCATACACTTATTTTCTGTCTAGGTCTATTATTTGACCTTAAATCCATCACTTAAAATTTTAATAAATTGCCTAATTTCTTTGGTTGTCACAATTCTACTAGCATTTTAGTCACTAAAACTAGCCCCACTAACACCCATAACCAAATCGGTAGCCAAGAATTAGAAATTGTTCATCAAGGTATAAAACCCTAACCTAGAATCTGATCATACTTGTTATGTTAGATGTTATGATTTTATGTTAAAACATGTTGTTTGTAGTCTAACTAAGTTATCTGGGTTGTTACTTCCAAGATCCATAACATTAATATGCTCGAAGTCAAGTTTTAAGAAAATCTGAGAAAATTTTTTGTGTGTCTGACAACGTAATGTCAGACCCTGTAAATCATTTCATGTTAAGTGTTTTTGTTGTTTTATGTTTTAAATATGTAGTCTGATATGTTCTCTTTGATCTAGATCAAGAATCAGGCCTAGATCCGATCTAGATTGCAAGTTATTCGTGGTCAAACCACGTTGACCGACATTGATCGTATGAATTCTGGGCAGCCATGAACTTGCCCAGAAAGCTCTAAGAACAAGTTCATGGGCCTAGATCTTTCTGTTGTTAGTTGTTTTGTTCCTGTTGATGTAATAAGGTTGTAATATGGTATATGGACTACATATTTATTCCTTAAAATCTCCTTAACATCAAACGAGTCGATTGTAGTGGCGGGTCAAAGTAGGCAAAAAGATCATGAGGACTGTTTTCTGGGTAACCCAGAAAACGTTTGAACCTTATTTCTGACAAGAGTTGACCGGCTTATATCTTCTTGTTGTGTTGTTGTTATGATGATGTTATGTAATAGATATATACACCTACAGGTCATCTACACACTGAAAGTCTTAAATCTCAAAAACATTACCTGAGAAGCAAGTTGTGGAAGCCCAAAACTAGCCAGTCGAAATGTTCTTCATTTCTAGGTAACTCATAAAATGAAGAACATCTCTGACAGCTTTTTCTTGAGTTTGGATCTTGAATTTGGTGCATGATATGACCTTGTTAGTTGTTGGATCTTGTAGTATTACATTAGTACTACAATATCTAATCACTAACTAGTCCAGAAACACAATATACACTGAGTAATTACTGGTCAAAGTAGGGTACTTGACTACTGCCTATGAATGTTCTTGAGTCTCAAGAACACCTAAGGCGACAGATTCTGTCGCTAAATGCTATAGCGACAATTTTAATTATTTTAATTAATTTATTTTATAAAAATCATTTAAAAATAGAAATTAATTAATAAAAATTCCAAAAATAATTTTAAAAATTATTTTAAGTTATAAAATTAACTTTTAAGAATTTGACATATTTTTCATAAATATTAATATTTATTTGGATATTATTGATATTTAATTTATTAAATAAATACATTAAATAAATTTATTAAAATGATTTTATTATATTTAAAATCATTTAAAAAAATAATAAGATATTTTAAGTTATAAAACATAACTTTTAATATTTTAAGACAAATTTCATTAATTATTTAATATTAATGATATTAGATTTATTTAGTAATTATACTAAATAAATTAATTAAAAATGATTTTAATATTATAAAATCATTTTAAATAAAAATAAATAGTTTTAAAATATTTTAAGTTATAAAATATAACTTTTGATATTTAAAGGAAAATTTCATTACTAATTTAATATTAATGATAATAGTTTAGTTAATAATTATATTAAATAAGTAATTTAAAAATGGTTTTTTTATTTAAAAAGAAAATAAATGAATTAAAAATATTTTAAGTTATACTTAATGACTTTTAATATTGTGATAAATCAAGAGATCTTGGCCGGTCAAAGTGCAGGCCAGGAACTGTTCTTGGTGAATTCTGGGTTTTCCAGAAATTCATCCGGGCAGTTGGTCAATGCTTGTTTGACCACTGATTACTTTGATTCTATGCAAGCTCTGAGTGATCTATTAGCATGATTGTGTAGTACTTATACCAGTCTACAAGATTTAAACCACAACTTGTCCAAACTAACCAAACACAGCAAAATCTAGAGCTTCAAAAGTGGTTGTCAGAAATTCTGGGTTTCTGGGTTGCCCAGAAACTCAATTTCTTGTGATTGGTCAACGATGTTTAACTGCATATAACTTACGATCTAGACATGCTATGACCCTGTTTCCAGTTCCAGATCATAGTCTACATGACATACTACACATATATATTCAAACACCATAAATCAGTAACACAAAAGAATCTAGAGTCCCTCACATTTGCTTGTCAGATGACTCATGAAGGTTCAAGAACAGTTTCTAAAAACTTGATTTTCGAGCACTTTGATGTTATGGATCTGGGATCTAACAACCCAGATCACTAAATGACACCTTCTAACATAATTTTAAACAATAAACAACAACATATAACATCAGATCATAAAATTTTGAAGATTAAGGTTTATACCACTTTCTAGCTTTAATCTTTGAATCTGATCTTTGATCCTATTATTAGCTTACTATGAACTGATCTTAGCTTGGTTCCTCTCTCTCACTATAGATTTCGAAAATTGTGGAGAGAGAAAGTCTTGGAGAACAATGAGAAATAAAGTGAACTTTAATCTTTTATATTTCTTGATGCATGTATCTAGTTGGCGCAAGGTGGCTGAGTTGCTAAGAATTGGGAGATATAAGGTACATAAAAGTCATATAGTTGGTCACCAACCAATGACCTTGGCAAGATTTGCACTCCACCAATTAAAGAATGTGATAAAAGGGTATAATGGTTATTTTCCATACAATTTTAATTCTAAAGTTGTCATTTTATCCAACGCTTAGGGTTTGACCCTTGGGGTTTAACCCTTAGGGTTAAAACCTAAGGTTTTCATAAATCAATTTTCTAGGATTTCTAGATTAGGGTTTTCGAAATAGAAAATTAATATTTCAAAATTAGAATTAGAATTCTATATTTATATTAAGATTTTCTAATCATAAGTTCAATCTTCCTAATTAGGATTAACATTTCCTAATTAAAATTGCTAATTTAGCAATTAAGTCCATATTTGTACCTTAGGGTTTCAAACAAAACAATAAGGGTTTCCAATAATTAGGTTTTCTAATTATTAGGGTTTTAAGTAAATCATTAGGGTTTTCCCTAATTAGATTATAATTAATAACGTTTAAACCTTATACTAGCATTTGAATTCTCAAATTAGGGTTTTTAACTTCCGAATTAGGGTTTCAGATTCCTAAAACTGAAATTAGGGTTTCAAGAACCGGTTTTTAGGGTTTCTTATCCATTGCTAGGGTTTTCTAACTGAACGTTGACATTCTAAATATATACTTAGGGTTTGTCACAGATATAGTTTATCTGGTCAGCCCTTGACCCTTAACCACATTCTGTTCATATATAATACCATATTCACAGAACATATACACATATACACTTAATCCTGAATAATTCACCACAAATAATTTTAAATCCATAAAATTTCATCCCATAAATGTCAATTCCATTCACTTATTTTCTGTATAGGTTTTATTATTGAACCGTGAATCAATTAATTATGATTTTAAAATTTTTCTAAATTCTCAGGCTGTCACATTCACCCCTTCTTCTAAGAATTTTGGGGAACCTTACACCTTACACCATACTGCTTACACCATTCATACACATCATCACATGCTACCCAATACACCACTCACAAGAGTAAAAAATTTCAAATATTACTGAGGAGTTTTATAGACTATTGTCTGTCATTTTCGCAAAGATTTTATGGAAATTCATCCGCAAATCATCTTACCCTGAAGACATAGAGGGTGATTAGCTCGGTATGCCCAGTACTGGCCCAGTAATACTGGTTTTATTTGTTTCTCGTCACTACCATAGACACAAAAATTTTACCTCAGTCTTATTGGATTCTGCACCAAAACAATTTGGTTCGGGAAATTTTTTTCAAAGAATACTTAGATTTTTCATAAACATTAGTCTAGCTGAATCGAATAGCGTAGACTCATCTCAATAATCAATTTCAATCGATTTACGAATGTGTATAGCCAAACGCCGTTGGCAAATTAAAATTTTGAAAATATTTTTTTGAGAATGACGTCTTGATGTCGTACTGTATTAACAGTCCGTTTGAGGATGCCGTCATTGTATGACTTTGTCATAACACATCATACAATAGTGGAACAATGATTTTTAGATTGAATTCACACTAAGTATTCCTGTATTTATAATTCTATCAACTTTTTATCATCTCTGCACCAGGTTACATGGTACATAAGTGATAAATAAAAAATATATTTTGATATTTCAAATCATTATCGTCTACCCGAAACAAATAGCATAAACTATACTTTAAACCGTTCAAAAATTATTACAAATATATATATATATATATATATATATATATATATATATATATTTCAAAAGCACATAATGCGTATTTAGCTTGATGTCAAAATTTTGAAATCTATCATAGATAGGAGTTTTGGAAAACTTATGTCTCCACTAATAATCATTTGCTTAAACAGTCTATCTATTCCTATTATCCTCAATACTCCATTCACACAAAAATATACCCAGTTCGTCCAACCACACTTATGAGTTCATAAACTTTCCACAATCATATGAGTTTAAGAACTTGTCCTAGTCAGACCTTTGGCGTCCATTCGTTGAGGGGTTCATAAACATTTCATATAACCATGAGTCACGAACGTAACATAAGTATGAGTTTTAAAAACTCGTACTTAACCTTATATTCTCTACCTATAAACTATCTATCTGTTATACGCATGAGAAAGGAATCACCCTCTTAACATGCATATAGCAAATAGCACGACACAAATATTTCATACTCCCCACTTAATCCTAATTCCCTTCTCAATACGAATTTCATTTAATCCTTATTCATAATCATATCCTGAATCTGTACCAATTCATTGTACAACAGACACAGCAATCTTGTTGTAAACTTTTCAATCATTTGATTGATTATGTTCCCATACTATAACTTTATCATATCACGGGGTGATCTCATCATATATATTATGATTCATTTCTATACTATGATTGTTTTGTTTTACGATCTCCTATCCCTGTACTTTTAGTCTTTTAGACTCTATCTATTCACCGCTATTGTTCAACTTTATTATCAGAGTTAGGGAACTCCGTATCTTTACAACTTACCGAGATTCGTCTTTGAATCTTCACGACACACTAACTCTATGTGAGTTAGATCTTATCCTAATCACTGCGGTTATTGGTCTCAGGTATTCCTACCTAAGGTTCATAACCTACAGCTTTGATACCAACTGTGATACTCATGGTACTTCCAACCATAGCACCCCACAGTGATACCTATCAACTTGCTACCGACTGGCTCAGCGTCCCCTATGAAAAGTCTGGCTTCGGTGCCTTCCCTTAAAGGGATGTCACCAGCAAAAGGCTCGGGGTTCTGTAGACACTCAAAATTTTCTGCACTCCTATTACTAATATTGCAGGAGGGTAGATTCGTCTTTTGGAGATAACCCTGAAAGACAACTTACATCCATTTCGGATACTCCTAAGTTCGATTTCAACCCGAACACAAACCGAACATCATCTCAAACCCTAACACACACCGAATGTCATTTCCAATCTCGAGATAACCCCAGATATGCGAGATCAAAAGACCGACAACAACACCGAGAGAGACAATTACATCTCGGTGATAACACCGCGACACTCGCCCAGATCTAATAGAAACACCTGGAGAGTAAACCCATCATTGGTGATAGCCCCAAGAGATGACATTGCGATTAAAGTGATAACCATGGAAATGCTTGTTTCAAACACATGCAATCAGCTTCAACCTCAGACATCCTATCGAGGCACACACACCTCAGACCTGGAGTTGACAAACGGGCAGACAGGAACATCCACAGATGACAGGGATACATACAAACAAGCAGCAGTCCAATCTCAGTTGTAACCTTGAGCAACGTCTGCTTTCTGCTTAAATCGGCGATAACCCCGGTGAGGAGTCAACACGTCATCTTACCGTATCAACAAGATGATATCATGGCATACCAGCAAGTAGTCCAATCTTAGTTGTAACCCTGAGCAATGTCTACTTTCAACTCAAACCGGGGATAACCTCGGCGAGGAGTCAAACGTCATCTTGTTCCTTTGACAATGGCACGTCGTCTCAACACTTCATACATACATACATCCAACAATGTCCCACAAGAGCTGAGGATTGACAATCCCGAGTGACTATTACGCGTGGCAGTACTTTGGATAGAATTTGAAGCTTGAAGACCATGGGCATAGACCCCTCTTCCTGACTTCGTACAACCTCTAATCCATGTCATTGCGTAACTCTCTACACAAGCCATTCAAGAAGGTCGATATACCTCGTTTGGATGCTCCTCTGATTGAAGTTCTGCAAGTTCGAGCGGACATTACGATGCATGACCAGTACGTACTCTTAGACGACCGGGACCATGAGGCTCGGATGCACTTACGACCGGCCCAGGTATACAAGCTGCTGGTCAAGCAATGTACTGCTGGCCATCCGTCTATATATACAAGCCTTGGGGTCACCATTTGAGAAGAGGAGTAAGGGAAAAAGGCGAGGAAGCCCCGCCCATTTTACTCTGCAGATACACATCTTTTGAGTGTTTCCTCACTTCTAAACACTAGTTAGCTCACATATAGCTATCTTTTATCCAAATGGAGGATGAGTGTTTATCCATTTAAAGTCATAGAAGTCTACTTTGGCGACCCACCGTAAGCCTTCTTATATTCTATAAAGCCTTCTTCTCATATTAGCACACAATGTTGTACACGCGTTGAGAGTCGTAAGTGAGTGTGTTTACCCACTTGATCTGTGGTTTTTATTTCTGTCGTAGATATATATATATATATATATATATATATATATATATATATGTGTGTATATATTTCATATATGGACTAACATTATCGAGTTATGCCTCGATTGAGCCTGAACTTGATGCCGAGGCGTTTAATTGCTTTTATATATATATATATATATATATATATCTTGATATATACTTATATATATAATTGTTGTCGGACATATCCAATGAGCCTTGATTCACATCCCAAATGCGTTTTGCTTTTATATATATATATATATATATATATATTTGTACATATATATATATATATATATATATATATATATATATATATATATATTTACATTCTGTCACACTTTGAGTTTACTTATTGTGGCCTTTTACTGACTTATTTACATTTCGTCTCCTTTCGAGTTTACTTACGTGGCGATTGATCGCTTTTGACTTTATTTATATTTCGTCCCACAGAGTTTACTTCGTGGTGGTTGATCATATCCATATATATATATTTACCGCTTTTATATATTTATATTTTCGATCCCCATGGAGTTGTTTCGTGGTGGTTGATCATGTCTCAGATATATATATTTACTGACTTTTATACATATAATCTGCGTCTTCGCTTTCCATACAAATTGCGTGATCATGTGAGCCTAGGAATCATGTGATCACAAAGTTCGATTTCATGAATCTAGATTCGGTTCCATGATGGACATTTTTCGATGTAGCGACACATATATTATTTTACGTGTGTCGAATTTCCTTGGATGGTCATTATGCCCACGAGGAGTTCAAGATCACAGATATTATTTTTCTAGAATGCTTCGCATCTCAAAATAAAAGCGAACAATGAACATTTAATAATAAAATGGAAGTATGAAAAGGTCTCAATTCCTATTGAGCACAGGGTTTGAAAAACCTCTTTTATAAAATGTCATTGCTATATCTTGGTTAAAACTGAATTTTTCTATAAAATTCAAACCTTGTGTATATAGGTACGAACGAGGCCTCACAGTACTTTCAAATAATTGCACATTGATCCACACACACACACGCATTCATATAACAATTTCTTTGAAAAGTGGCGGTCACCGTGGTAACACGGATATCGGGGGGTGCCTAACACCTTCCCTCTGAATAATCAAGCCCCCGGACCCAAAATGAATCTCGGTTTCATAGACTTGTCTAGCAGTGTCAAACACTGGGTCAATCGTCGGAGAACGCGATCCCTAACTTTCACATCATCGGGTATAGGCCCGCTCATAGCATTTACGCTCAAAGGACCTGTACGAACAGTCCTGCCCTTGAGCGCCTCTGCCAGAACTCCCAACAAGGATCTGACGGCAGTAGGGGTGATATCCGCCGTGCAAGGCACCGGCTCCCCTCCAAACTCCATACCCGTGATAAACCGCCAATCCATCGACGTCATCATCACCTCGTAGTCTAGCAAATGGAGTGACTGAGTCTGGTGAAACCACCGCTCAGACAATGCCCTGAGGTAACCCCAGGGACAGCGATGAGGTAGAATGGAGAAGAACCTCCCGAATCCCCAGCCATGGACGATCACTCTGTAGTCATCATGCAAGGCCTGATACATAGAGAGATGCTAAACCCGATTCCTCGAGGTCGTGTGAAGCCGAGAACCTACATCAAATACAGATCAACATCGACTCTTGACTCCTCATCATGAAAATAAGGAAGATTAAAGATCTAACTCCATACCTCATTTGCGTGCGGTATCTTTGAAGGATGCCTACTCAAGTCACCCGTAAGATCCGGGTTCGCCACTGAATACCGGCAATTCCCTACGAGGAACACGCATCTGACGAGGCGGGAACCTTAATTGGTGCATCCTCCTCCTCATCCCTCGACATTCTTACTTCAACCCGAATGGACGTATCACCGCCTCATGCCAAGCGACGAGGTACGCCTAACGAGCACGACACGAGGCTCTTCAAAAGCCCTCCTCCATACACCGAAGTGGTCCTGCATGAACTACTTCTACCGATCCAGATCCATGATATCCGGACAATGAAGTCTCCAAATCACCTCGGAAAGGTGTGGTAATTTCTTACAGAGTCTTTTTAAAATGCATTCTATGATTACATGCATGCATGCATTGCTTTTAACATACATCTACATGAGAGTTAAAATGCATGACTACCCAATACCTACATTTTGGGAAAATTTTGCCATAGCCCTTTTGTAAATGGGACTATCCATACATACATTATAGGCATGACTAGGTGGCCATTCAAGAGAACACCTATACATCCATATACATCTTGTATGCATCATTACATTGCGATAAAAAAAACCGTAAGTGTAGTCTAATTACGAGATTATTTTGCTTGTCTACCTTTTACTCATTTGTCCTCATATAGGATGAGAAATGACAGTAAAATGTGCCAATTTGACTGTTTCAAAAGTTAAAATTTTCACATCATTATATTCAGCATGGTTTAATGCTAACATTTTCTATGTTGAATATTTTTTATCAAGTCATATCAGCATGCATATTCACTACTATGTGTCTAAATACATTTCATGCGATAAGTCATTTTTCAACGACTTTAAATTGGAAAAAATACATGCATATGTTACCGGGATGATGAAGAACGCTTATGCGGTGGCGAGAATATCACGAGAAAGTTGCCTAACTCACAATTTGATCCAAGAAGAGCTCTCGGATTTCCTTCATTTATGACTTGAAAATGACTTATGAAGCAACCAACCATCGCTTTATACATAGGCACGATTGGCCGGTAGAGTTAACCTCACTGCTCCCGCAGGTACCTCCACGGTACTCTACATGGGTCCCACACCTCCGACTCGCTCCAGTTAGAGTTGCAAAGGAGGTCTCACAAGCTGAAAAGGCCAAATCAGGAATAAAAGTGCTACGCGATTAAGCGGAATAGCCTGAAATCCTGGTTTCTCGTCGGTCCGAGTTAAACTCCCGTCGTCTCAAAGGTATTCGCCTGAATGCAGGGTATACTATACCAATGAGCTTAACTTTCACAGATCATGCTCGACAATACCCCACAAAGGTCTGATTTCATCAATGAGTGTCAGGCAACCCTGACGTATCCCCGACGGGTGTTACAACGCAAAACCACGACATATCAAACTTCCCCGGTGGGGGTTACAATGCCAAAGTTATCAACATCTACGTATCCCCGGTGGGGATCACAACGTGCATCTTTCAAGCATCTACGTATCCCCGGCGGGGGTTACAACGCAATGCAACCATTGATACACGTATTAATGAAGGTCAATCAGCCTTGACATCATGTCAGTCGATGGCAAGTAAACCCATCAAAGCAACCTTCCCCAGCAAGGGCTACAACGCAATGCTACCATTGACACATACATCAATGAAGGTCAAGCAGCCTTGACAATGCATCCAATAGGGATTTATCCGATGATACACATCGTCAAGATCGTGCAACCCCGATAACAACAAACCGCTAGCGATAACTCGGCTGTAATGATGGAATATGTTATACACATCCTCAAACAGACAAAGCTTTATCCCCATAGATCTCTTACACATAAGAGGTACCTCTATGGAATATAAGTCGGTGTCTAAGATTCAAGACTTTGGTGATAGCCCCAACGTCAACATCCTTGGAAACTTGGATCGCATGTCCAAGCCATCACTGGTTGTCATCCCAACGCAAGATTACCTGACAATCATTCATGCATTCTACATGCATTTGCATCATGTTACTGCATACATTATCATGTTTATCTTGCCTGCATTTCAAGTGTCTAGTATTCTTTATCCTATCCATGCCTTGCATTGCATGAATATGATAAACAGGGGCATCTGTAGATACTCGAAATTTTCTGCACTCCTTTTACTAACATTACAGGAGGGTAGATTCGTCTTTTGGAGATAACCCTGAAAGACAACTTACATCCATTTCGGATACTACCGTAAGTTCGGGTTCAACCGGAACACAAACCGAACATCATCTCAAACCCGAACACACACACTAGAATGTCATTTCAATCTTGAGATAACCCCAGAGATATCAGATCAAAAAGACCCAAGAACAACACCGGAGAGAGACATGTTCTATCTTGGTGATAACACCATGACGCTTTGGTTCCAATCCCAGAGAGAAACACTGAGTAAAGAACCCCATCCTTGGTGATAGCCCCAAGAGATGCCATTGCGCTTCCTATGATAACCCCGTAAATGCTTGTTTCAAACACATGCAATCGCCTTCAACCTCGTACATATACTATCGAGGCACACACACCTCGGACCAGAGTTGACAAATCTGGAAGACAGAAACATCCACGGATAGACGGTGATACATACAAACAAGCGGCCGGTCAATCTCGGTTTGTAACCCCGAGCAACGCTCGCTGCTTAAAACGCCGAGATAACCCCGGTGAGGAGTCAACACGTCATCTTACCATATCAACAAGATGATATCATGGCATACCAACAAGTAGTCCAATCTCAACTGTAACCCTGAGCAATGTCTACTTTTAACTCAAACAGGCGATAACCCCGGCGAGGAGTCAAACATCATCTTGTTCCTTTGACAATGGCACGTCGTCTCAACACTTAATACACACATACATACATCTAAAAATGTCCCACAAGAGCTGAGGATTGACAATCTCGAGTGACTATTACGCATGGTAGTACTTTGGATAGAATTTGAAGCTTGAAGACCATGGGCATAGACCCCTCTTCTTGACTTCATACAACTTCTAATCCATGTCATTGCGTAACTCTCGACACAAAAGGTCCGAAGAAGGTCAAATATACCTCGTTCGGATGCTCGGATTGATGTTCTGCAAGTTCGAGCGGACATTACAAAGGCACAACTACACGTGATTATGAGACAGCGAGACCCATGAGGCTCTTGATACACTGACAACCAACCGCAGTATTAATCATGGGCTACACCATGTGTACCGCGACCATTCATCTCATATCTCTGAGCCTTGGGGGTCACCCATTTGAGAAGAGGAGGAAGGGAAAAAGGCGAGGAAGCCTGTCCATTTTACTCTACATACACATCTTTTGAGTGTTTCCTCACTTCTAAACACTAGTTAGCTCACATATAGCTATCTTTTATCCCATGGAGCCGAGTGTTTATCTATTTAAAGTCATAGAAGTCTACTTTTGCGTTACCACCGTAAGCCTTCTTATATATATAAAAAGCCTTCTTCTCATATTAAAGCACACCGCTAGGTACACGCTGAGAGTCGTGTGAGTGTGTTTGCCCTTAATTTCTCCATGGTTTTCATTTCATACAGATATATATACTTATATATATATATATATATCATATATGGACTAACATTATCGAAGTTATGCCTCGATTGAGCCTGAGACTTGATGCGGAGCGTTTAATTGCTTTTATATATATATATTTATATAAAACAAATAAACGCATCTAATATAAAATCTGTGCTCATCAGATGTTAATTCCACCACGCTTTATATATATAAGTATATATATATATATATATATTTTGTTGTCGGATATATCCGATGAGCCTAGATTCACATCCTAATGCTTTCTGACTTTTATATATATATTTACATTCTGTTCTACCGAGTTTACTTTTTGTGGCCTTTTACATCTTTATTTACATTTCGTCCTGCCTAGAGTTTACTTCATGGCAGTTGATCGCTTTTACAGCTTTATTTACATTTCGTCCCACCTGGAGTTTACTTCGTGATGGTTGATCATGTCCATATATATATTTACCGCTTTTATATATTTATATTTCCGATCCCCCATGGAGTTGCTTCGTGGTGGATGATCATGCCTCAGATATATATATATTTATAGCTTTTATATATATAACTGCCATCGCTTTCCATACAAATTGCAGATTACGTGAGCTTAGGAATCATGTGATCATCAATAGTTCGCCTTCAATCTAGATTCGGTTCCTATGATGGACATTTTTCAACTCAGTAAGCGTACTCAGATATTATTTTTACAATTGTCTCAATTTCCTTGGATGGTTATCATACCCATGAGGAGTTCTAAGATCACAGATATTATTTTCTCGAGAATGCTTCACATCTCGAAAATAAAAGCAAAGAAGCCGAACATTTAATAATAAAATAAAAGTATGAAAAGGTCTCAATTCCTATTGAGCATAGGGTTTGAAAAACCTCTTTTATAAAATGTCATTGCTATATCTTGGTTAAAACTGAATTTTTCTATAAAATTCAAACCTTGTGTATATAGGTGCGAACGAGGCCTCGCACTACTTTTAAATAATTGCACATTGATCCACATACACACACATTCATATAACAATTTCTTTGAAAAGTGGCGGTCAGCGTGGTAACACGGATGTCGGGGGATGCCTAACACCTTCCCTCCGCATAATCAAGCCCCCGGACCCAAAATGAATCTCGGTTTCATAGATCCGTCTAGCAGTGTCAAAACACTGGGTTAATATGCAAACCTTTTCGGTTGCGTTGGTGCAACCAGTTAAATACACTAACTGGCGACTCTTAAAGTCCAATCGTCGACATTATACATGTCGAACCTTTTTCTCTTATTTTTTCAAACAAATCTCACATTAACATGAGAACACCAAAGAACAAGTAACGAAAAGGGACACTCTAAAATCCCGACGTCGACAGGTGGCGACTCTGCTGGGGACTCCAGTAAGAAGGCTTAAGCCGCCATTACAAGCTTTTCAAAATTGTTATATACTTGTGTGTGAATGTTGCATTTACATTTATGATGAATGTGTGCGAATGCATCTTAATTACTGCACTGCTAAATATCTATCTGTGATATTAGTGCTTCACAAATGCCATCATTTTGCATAAACGGTGAGACACGTTGTATGTGAATGTATATTGTGTGGTCCCTCCACCAGGAGGCTATCCTGTCGGTGTTTGATTACTAGACTTGTGGGAAGAATGATTCCCCGGGGCTCAGGAAAGGCACCACTCAGATTTGCTCCAGTTGAACGACCGAATTAACTTCCCGTCAAGTAAATTGCGATGATCTAGGAATCTTCATGCCGAAAAGCCGCGAGAGTAACCCTAAGATAGGTCAGCCTCGGATAAACCAAACGCGGAGGGAAGTCTCTTCATACTTTTCAATTACTTGTAAAAGCATTTACTTATAATTTATTCCATGTTCATCCATATGTAATGGAAAATATAAAGAATATATGTACATGCATGACATGTTATCAATTAACAACCGGTTTTGCAGGACAAAATTCCTAAACGGACATGTTATGATAACATTTATATTACCCTAAGACTAAACTACGTAAGTCTTTTGTAGGGAAGCAATTGGGCCTGTTACACGCTCAAAGTCCAAAAAGGCCGCAAGCCTACAGCCAATCATGTCTTCTTCTGATCAGTCCAAAAAGGCCGAGAAGAATTTGATGGATTGAGTAAACAAATCACAGACTTGGTTGTCCTACTAAAAGAATTACACCAGTCTACTCAGGGTACAAAGATACCTACACATACAGAATCCTCTACACAAAGAGGAGTTCAAGGTCCGAAAAACAATTCCGAACATCGCTTGGATATAACCAACAAAGACCCCGAAACACCCATCTCAAAGGAGATCCGCATAATTCGGTGATATCGGGAAGAAGGTCCTCCAAATGGAGCAAACTATCCGCTGTTCTCAAAGGGATTGGAACACACGGCGGGTTGTTTCATATATGCATCCTTTGCATATTTCCCAGTGTTCAATATCCGAGAAATTCAAGACCCCGATTTTGAGAAATATGATAGATTAGGGGATCCTTGTAGACATTTAAAGGTGTTCATCGGAGAACTTGGGTCTTACGCAGAAAATGAAAAGCTCCGAATGCAAAATTGTTTCAAAAAAAGTCCGACCGAGAAGCTTCGTTCATGGTATACCAGTTAGACAACTCTAAGATCCATACCGGGAAGAGCCGGTTCACGCCTTCCTTACTCAATACACTTTTCAATCTCAGATGGCTCTGGCCAGGTACCAAATCACCATGGTCAAGAAAGCAATCTAATGAGTCATTTAGAGAGTATGCTCAAAGGTGGAGGCGCGCTTCGCTTTCAAGTTATTCCTTCCATGACGTAATCGAAATGGTCATGACCTTCATAGATGTATAAAGCTCCTTTCTATAAAAAGAGTTCTATTGGTATTGGCAAACCATTTTTGAAATGATCAAACACTCAATGCCAGATGGTTTGAGATGGGATTGAAGTCCCAGTAAAATTCAAGACCTAAGCCGTTTTAAAGCTTTTATCGAAAGCACATCCCATCCTGGATCTTATGGAAACAACCTTCCTGAGGGTCCATAAAAAAGAAAGAGGAGGATGTTTCCTTGATACTACAAGGATAAAAAGGCAATCCAAGCATGCCTATGCAGAGGAGAGACTACTCCCTTTTTCCAGCACAATCTTCAAACCCTCCATTGCCTAAAAGTGGAGAAGTAAAGCGACCTCGAATGTTCAAACCCTTATGGGACTCACTCGAGAATATTCTTGCTCTTCTGACTGCTCAGAAGAAAATTACACATCTTCTTCCACCAGCCAACCCTAATGGGAGGGGTTTTAATGCTACTCGGAAGTGTGTTTATCATGTCGGGCCACCTGGACATGATACTAAAGATTGTTGGGCCTTGAAACATAAGATTCAAGATCTAATAGACAACGGTGAGATCGTGGTCACTAAACTAGATCAACCTCATGTGCAAGATAACCCTCTTTCTCAACACAAAGAAGAAGAGGTCAACATGATCAGTTGGAGCACTATACAAGGTTCTAATTCTAATAGCGAATCATCCCAACCCATCAAAGACGGTGATGACAAATCGGATTATGCAAAGTTCCAGTTTACCATGGAACGAAAGATGAAAGCTCTTTCCAAACAAATTGAATAATTGGCAGAACTGGTGACCCACCAGCATCAGGTTACACGCCAATTAATCAGGCAAGAGCATGCCTATCTCCTTCCTTTTGTTATGAATGCCTCCTCACCACCTTCAGAAAGTGAAGCTATGGAGGATAAGGTTGTGAAGCGAGCAAATGCTAAAGCCCATCGGGATTTTGCCAATCAGAGGAAATTCACCTATTTGGGCCAATCTATGGAGGAGATACTACAGATGTTGATTAACGAATGAAGAATTACCTTCCTTCTCCCTCCCATCAATCCCCGCTCACATTCCCGCGGTCACAGCACAGAAGAATTCTGGGCACTCCGCCATCTTATTCAGAATCTCATTGATAGTGGTGTCCTGCAAATAATGATGATGATTACACTTTATGCGGCTCAAGGGTGGGAATGCATGTCCTACCAAATAGAAGGGATCAAGAGTGCGTTATATCCGAAGTGGATGATGAGACTGTTAAAGTATTTCCCATACAACCAATTCAACTCAAAGGAGTCGATAATCCTTTGAAAGTGGCCGCACTTCGAGCCAATTTCTTTATCTTTCGAGACCACAATATCCTCATTGTCACCACACAACGCTCCATGGAATTATGGAGAAGTCAAGGATCTACGCCTCATACTATCGCTATAAAGGTGTCGAAGGAAAATCCATTGTATCTTCCTCAACGGGTTATTAAACCTACTTGCGAAGCAAAGGGGAAATTGCTCGTGGAGAAGATTGAAAAATTCCTCCGCACTATGGGCCACAATGAAGCCAAAGTGGTTTTAAGCTTGCGAGAAGCTCCACACCAGATTTCGATACTGGATTAGGTTTTTTCTTCCGAGGATCATCGGAAGATCTTGCTGAAGGTTTTAGAAGAAGCCTATTTGCTAAAATCAGTGGATGTGGAAAAATTTTAACATTTGGTTGATCACATTTTCAACAACAATGTGATATCCTTCACTGATGATGACATACCTCCCGAAGGGACCGGTCATTGCAAGCCTTTGCATATTACAGTTTTATCTTCCGGGTACATGCTAGTAGGAGTATTGATAGATGGAGGCTCATTTCTAAATATATGTCCTTATGCCACCTTGGTAAAGATGAATATCAATCTCAAGCGGATCCAAAGCAGCCACACGGTCATCAGAGCTTTTGATGGATCCTGGAAAGATTGAGTTGCCAATTGAGATTGGTCCAAATACATTCAATGTATCCTTCCACGTCCTCAAGATAGACTCAGGATACAACTTGCTATTAGGGAGACCATGGATACACATGGCTGGAGCTGTTCCCTCCACGCTACATCAACAACTCAAATACATTATCAACAATAGTCTAGTCACTGTCAATGCTGAGCCGGATTGTCCTAAACAAGGAACTCTACCAATCATCAGCTTCAATTCAGAAGTTGAACGGGCCAGTTGTCATACTCTGGAAGTGAGTAACACGCAATACCATTCTATTGGAGCGCCACTTCCCGTACCCAAGATTTCTGCCGAGGTTATGTCGGCCACTTAAGAAATGATGTCATTGGGTCATCAACCTGGACAACGGCTTGGTAAAGATAAGCAGGGTATTAAGCACCATATTCAAATGTCGGTCAAATCGAACAAAGGACTAAACAATTACGCCCAAGCTCTGAGAATCCTCATAAGCACAAACAGTTCCTCAAGCTTCCGCCGCACGGTGATTTTCTATACCTTTACCCCATGAGTTAATGCAATCTCTAGTAAAGGTTCCAGCACATGTTATAGCTATGCTGTTTCCAAAACCAGTGCCAATCAAAGCAAAAGAGGTGTTAATTCCTGATCCCGAGGCGGAAGAAAAGGAACAGAAACATGACCTTACCTTAATGATGGCAGGCATTCGCGTCATTGTTCATGATGAACATACAAACAGATACACCCCAGACGATGATTGCCCAGATGTCATGGTTATCATTCGGGAGAAGGAGGACAATGACAATCCTTCCATCACTTGCAAATTCATCGAGACTTTGCCCTCGATAATTGGAGCAAAGACTCCATTCATTGGGTTGACAGGGTAAAATGGGCGTAAAATCCCTCCGCCTACGAGATAACTTTTAATTTCTTGCTTTCCTTTACAAAGAATAGCGCTTATTTTATCAAGTACATGCTAACACTTTTGTATGATCGAACAGATTACATATATTAAGTGAAAGCATCTTTTATTTCGTGACTCGAATTTAGATGTGCCTGTCCTTTGCGATGACATGCCTTCTCTCCACAAGGGCTGTAACTTTGATGCAAAGTTGGACTCAGACTTGATGGACATCCAAGAGGACATTGAGACACCTCAGGAGATCAACGGAATGACATGGTTGCACTATTAACCCAATTCTAGGATGTGTTTGCATGGTCTCATGAAGACATAGTGGGTTTGTCCACTGACATTGTTCTTCATCGCCTTCCCATCAAAGAAGGATTCAAGCCAGTTAGGCAAAAACTCAGGCGATTGAAACCTGAGTGGAGTTTGAAAGTCAAAGAGGAAATTGTGAAACAATTTCAAGCTGGCATCATCATGGTGTCTACATATTCGTAGTGGATATCTAACATTATTCTCGTGCCTAAACTAGGGGGAAAGGTGCGAGTTTGCGTGGATTACCGGGATTTGAACAAATCTTGCCTTAAAGATAGCTTTCCTGTGCCCTTTATCCACATTCTTATTGACAATACTGCTCAATACGGCATGTACTCCTTTGCTGATTGCTTTGCGGGGTATCATCAAATTATGGTCATTGAGGAAGATCGTGAGAAAACTGCTTTCATCACGCCTTGGGGAACCTTTTGCTACAGACGGTTGTCATTCGGCCTCATCAATGCCGGGGCAACCTATCAGCGAGCTATGATGGCTCTTTTCCACAATTTAATGCACAAAGAGATAGAGATCTACGTGGATGACATCATTATCAAATCCTGGAAGGAGGAGGACCACGTAGACCATCTCACAAAAATTTTCAACAGGTTGTGTAAGTACAACTTGAAGTTGAATCCCGCCAAGTGCGCCTTTGGTGTTAAGTCAGGCAAGTTGCTAGGTTTCCTAGTCAGCCACAAAGGGATTGAACTGGATCCTACCAAAATCCAAGCCATCAAGGAAATGCCCATTCCTCAGACAGAGAAGGAAATATGGGGATTTTTGGGAAGAATCAATTTCATTAGCAGATTCATTTCCCAATTCACAGCAACCTGTGAGCCTATTTTCAAGCTGTTAAGGAAGAACTCCTCCATGAAATGGAACGATGAGTGTCAGAAATCCTTCCTTACCATTAAAGCAACTAATTAACGCTCATGTTTTGGTACCTCCCAGGGATGATGTTCCCCTGTTCATGTACCTGTCCATCAATGACAATGCCATGGGTCGCATCATTGAAGCGAGAAAAGACAATAGAGGCCAAGAGCGAGCTATCTATTACCTCAGCAAAAGATTCAGCATCAGCGAACACAAGTACACTCTGATTGAGAAAACTTGTTGTACTTTAGCATGGGCTTCCATGAGGTCACAGCATTACCTCCATGGTCACACAACCCATCTCATATCCCGAATGGACCCTCTCAAGTATGTGTTCAGTAAGCCCATACTGAATTGTCGACTGTCCAGATGGCAATTGATCCTACAGCAATTTGACATCGTCTACATGACGCAAAAGTCTGTACAAGGTTAAGGAATTGTGGATCAACTAGCCGCCGCACCTACAGGGGATTACAAACCCTTAGAAACATACTTTCTCGATGAAGGGATAATGATAATTCAGCTACAACATCAGTACAATACATGCCGTACGTGGAGAATGTATTTTGATGGAGTCATATTACTGAAGGCTCGAGCTAGAGCGCTTTTAATATCCAAAGACAGGGAGCAGCGATCCCGTCAGCCATTAAATTGCGGTTTGTCAAGACCAACAACACAAATTGAAAGTATGAAGGTCGTATCATGGGGCTAAAACTTACCCGCTCAATGGGCATCGGTGAAACTGTCTTTGGGGATTCTCAATTGGTAATCAAGCAATCCACGAGAATCTATCAAACTAAAGAATTACATTTGTCGCCTTTGCCACCCAAGAAGTTTTACAGATGGCTTTGGAGTTAGAAGAAATCTCCTTTCTACACATTCCTCGTAATAGGAATGATTTTGCAGATGCATTAGCAACGTTGGCCTCCTTGGTTTATATACCAGAAAAGGAAAACATGCCAAGCATCACGTTTACTCTGCAAAGAGCCCCAGTCTATGGGAATTACATTGGAGAAGTATCGGATGAGCTACCTCCCATCCACAACCCTTGGTATCAATGCATCAAGGAGTATCTACGAGATGGATCTACACCCGCTGAGGTGAGCCTAACTGAGAAGAGGTGGATTCATCGACTTGCTATGAAATTCTACCTGAGCGGAGATGCACTCTACAAAAGAGATGCAGGATTAGGTCTCCTCAGATGTCTGGACAAAGACCAAGCTCAGAGACTCATGGATGAGATCCACGGTGGAGTATGTGGCCCACATATGAGCGGCCCCTTACTTGTCAAGAAAATTCTTAGAACGGGGCATTATTGGCTTACACTCAAAGCTAACTGTGATGATCATGTCAAGAGGTGATATCAATGCCAGATTCATGGGAATGCTATCCACGCCCCTCCAAGGGAACTCCACAATATGAGTTCGCCATGGCCCTTCTCAATGTGGGGAATGGACGTGATCGGGCCCATTGAGCCCAAAGCCAATAATGGACATCGATTCATATTCACCATGATCGACTACTTCACCAAATGGGTAGAAACAGCATCCTTCCCCAAGGTCACTAAAGAAGTTATCATCGCTTTCATCAGAAACAATGTCATTTGTCGATATGGACAACCAGAGGTCATTATGTCAGACAATACTAAAAACCTCAATAACAAAATGATGGAGGAGTTATGCAGAAAATTCCACATCAAACATCTCAACTCCGTCATCTACCATCCAAAGATGAATGATGCTGTTGAAGCGGCTAATAAAAATATCAAGAAGATCATGCAGAAAATGTCCGCCAATCATAAAAGATGGCCTGACCTCTTGCCTCTGACTTTATTAGCCTACAGAACTTCCATGCGAACTTCCACTGGGGTAACCCCCTACTCATTAGTCTATGGGATGGAAGCAGTGCTCCCCATAGAAGTGGAAATGGAATCCCTCAAAGTATTGATGGATACTCAGTTGGATGAAGACCAATGGGTACAAGACAGGTATCACCAATTTTCTTTGATAGACGAAAGGAGAACTGTGGCAATCTTCCATGGTCAGTTATATCAGAAAAGGATCGCACGATCCTACAACAGAAAAGTCTGACTACGGAAATTCAAACAACATGACTTTGTTTTGAAGAAGATCATTGACAACCAAGATCAATCTAAGGGAAAATTCGCTCCTAACTGGGAAGTCCCATTTGTTGTCAAGGAAGTATTGACAGGAGGTGCTCTCAGATTGCAGGAAATGGATGGCGATGAATTTCCACAGCTCATCAACTCGAACACCGTGAAATGGTACTATATCTGAAGTTACCATCAAACAAACATCCTGGTTTTGATCCTCAAATCACCAGTCATTCCGGTTTTGAACCCTTTCCTTTCTACATACTCTTTTGCCCCTCAGGGAAATATACACTTCAAACCAGCAGCCTAGTTTTACTTCATTTCAAACCTTTATCACAATCTCAGTTATCCTGAAGACAGGATTTAACCTTTCACAATTTCGGTTATCCTGAAGACGGGATTGAACCTTTCACACCTGCAGTTTATCCTGAAGACGGGATTAAACTTTTCTACGCTCAGCTTTTGTCCCGAGGACGGATCAAACTTTTTACACTTGTAGTTTGTCCCCATTATGGGATCAAACTTTCTTCTCCCCAAGAGATAGCCTCAGTACATGGGATTCACGCTTCTCTTCACCTTCAATTCGCCTTGAGGGGCGAACTATATCGACCGATCTCCCTAATACCCGGGTACGTGAGGCAACCATATTCTCTACGGCCCGATCATATCGCATAAAGAAAAAACAACAAAACATTTTTACCCTTTCTACAAAAAAACAAAAAACAACAAAATACTTCTACACCCATCTCGCCTTCCGATTCAAATATTGAACCTCCTACACTAGGTTCAAACTACGTGAGACTTGATCTCCTCTTCAATAGAGTACATAGGAAGCCATTCATGGTGCGATCTAACCCCTACCGTAACAACATACTTGTCACACCTGCATCGGGATCAATCTTCAATTCGCCCCCATTTCATCGGTTTTTCAGATCAAAGGGATGGAATTACCCAACCTCTTCTCACAAATAGAAGATTCGGTGACCATCTAAGTCGCGATCGTGCCTCAAAAGAGCAATACCAACCCATAAGAGATGGAATTAACTAGGCTTCTCACAAATAGAAGTATCATGAACCATCTCAGGTGCGGTCGATCTCAGAGAGGAAGAAACTACCCTCCTCTCCATTTTTCCATACAGATACCAGTCCCAAGACACCAAAGATGGTAGGGATATACAGCAATCAATGATCCGTTCTGAGAGATCTTGCGACGTCTCAATGTCCATCTATCAAGGATAAGTTCAGAATGCATCAAGATCACAAGGCCCTGGAGAAACAGGCAAATATCAAGCAAGTATCGAGGAATAACTAAAAGGGAAGTGAATCAAAATATATTTCCCTGCCATATATAATATCGTTTGATATATACATCCGTGTTGTACATGATAAAATGGCTAAGCTTAGTCTGCGGTAGAAAATACAAAGCTATCTACAGATCCGTGTGTATGCGACTATCGATCTAACATAACATCCTCTCTAAAGACGGAGAGGTAGCACCGCAAGCTCCAAAACCAAGGGTATCTACACGAGCTAGCAGATCGAGGCTAACCGCATGGTGGCATAATGCTCATCAATGTAAGCACTCATGTCGGCAAGACCGACAAATATCCGATCTCTAATCAAGTACTATCTCACATGATGGCCACATCCCTAGCGAGATAAGGTAGCATCCCGCCCACAATCAATGCATCCCCTCGGGTCGATCTAGCCTCATCCTCTCTAACAGAGCAAGATCTCTCTCATCAAGAGTCATTAACATCACGCGCCCTAGCCTCGATCTCTCTCTCATAGGTCATCGATGTAAGCTCGCTTCCAAATGATGTGCCAATACCGAGTAATAAAGGCACTTTCGGGGTGGGAGAATCCATCACAAATGCCGGTATGCCCAAGATCAAATCATCGGTCGGAATAATAGCCTCTTCTATAGGCTCCTCATCGTCAGAATCAATCTCCTGCACTGTGGATACTGCCACAATCGATGCAGTCTGTGTCTCCATCCATGCAGAATACTCTGCAGAATAACCTGGATGACTAACAGAAAACTCAGCCAGCTCTCGCTGATCCCAACAGGCATACAACCTGGATCTGTCCTCCGCTGATAAACGGTGTGACGCAAAGCACTGACTCACTGTCCCCTCATACAGATGAAAATCATGGAACTGGTCAAACTGACACATCACGGCCAGTGGGTGGTAAGTAATCATGCCCCTCAATCCAGCCAGAGGGAGGTAATCCATGCCCGGAGCATGAGTAATGAAGTTGTAGGGTGAACTAAGCCCTAAACACGGCAATATGGCAAACGGATCCCTAATCCCTACCAAGAAAACTGACCATGATGCTGCATATGTGCACTCTGCAGGCTAAAAGGAGTATGACATGGCTATCTCCTGGGTGAAACAAAACCCCTGTCGTCTAAATGTGCCAATCGGTCTCAAGTTAAACCACACATACAACATAACCAAGCTACCTATAAATACTCCTGCCGGATAAGTGCAGCAGTATGTAGCTGACCTCAGAGTCTCTGCGATGATCAACGGTACAATGGTACGACCCTCCCTGAGAGCTCTCACTGCCATAATGACGCCGATATCTAGCTCATCCATGTACCGCAGTATGAAGACATATAACAATACACATAGAAGCGGTACATCTACTCTGGCTGAATGCCAATGATCCTCCGGTGTGGTGAAATCCCCGGAATGTCGTACATAGCTATCCTCAGAGCCAAACCTGTCAAATAGGAAATACTGGGATATCACGTGGCCGGATGTAATCTCGTCCTGGACCACTCTATATCTCAATCCGGTGAGGGTCATGAACTGTCTGCTCATGTCTCTAATAGCCATATGCACGCAAGGTCCGCATCCAATGGCAAGATCGCCAACCGTGGTACTCCTCCAAAGTAGAGTCAACTCGGGTCCCAAATCGGAAAACTGTGCTCTCCGATACCCAATGCTCTAGCATGCCCTCTACAAATCTCGTGGGGAACTCAAACATCAATGGTGGTCATAGTATGTCATAAAAAATCATCTACGATCACCATGTCTCGATGGTGATATACTATCATACCATGAGTGATATATACTACTACCACCACAAATGGTGGGGTATGATCAATACTGCTAACATCAAGAAGACATCTCAACGCCGTGGTCATAAGACCATCCAGGGTCAATGCATATCTTCGACATACATACATATGCATAACATAATAACATGCATGATACAATAGATGGCAATATGATATAGGAATGGAAAACTGTATATACATTCCTAAGTATATCATCATCTAATACATCTCTCAGACAAATAAAATACAGGAAATGGGGCGGCTTACCCAACATACAATGTAGGCCTATCAAAAGAGATAGCGAGAAATACATCGTAAAAAGTCAAGAGTGTCGATGTTCACATCATCGATCCTGCCCACCGATGTAACTCCTCCCGAGTCACTCGATCTCTATCTACTGGATGTCGTGCCGATACAAAGGAGGATCTCGCGCCAAAGAAAACCATATGGGTCACCCGAGGGACCAAATACCAAAGCCGAAGGATCAAAAGTATCTACCTCAGGATCTCCGCCCAAATGCCGAATGAAAAGATGTGACCGGCCCAAATTGCCGAAGTTAATCATTAATCATGTCACATGAGTCGGATCTCTACACAAAGCTAGCCAATCCATCATCATCACGGATCCCGAACCATATCCCCATAAACCGTGGTGGCGCGAGTCCGAGCTCCAATCGCACGAGGGATCCACCAATGCCGAACATCTCCCGAGAATAGGGGCCCTCTCGACAATGTAAAACCGTCAATCCCCATCAATGGATGTCAATGACGGGTGACTACGAAAACAGTGCCAATAACGCCTAAGCAGAGGCAAGATTGGTGATACGAATCTCTCCTCAGTAGTGCTCCTAATAAAGACGCTTCTCCTAAATAGAGCTCCCATCCTCCATCTGTGAAGAGAGGAATCTTGCAAGTGGAAATGACGACTCAACTCCAAATGGTACTCATCCTCAAAACCAACTCCCAAATGCTCTCCAAAGTAGGGAATCCATGTGATGACATCTACCATTAATAGCTCCAAATCAGAGGCGACAATGAGTGAAACCCTCAAAGAATGTGGACCTCCGCCAAGATGGAATGATGCCATCTCCGCCCTCGTGGATAAGTGTCTAAACCTAACACGCCACAGACGCAAATAAGGAAGCCTCTCATAGGCCCAAACTCGCCAACACAAAGGCAAACATCTACCGTCAACAACACTCTTAACCCATACATGGGAAAAGACAAGAGAAACACTCACCAAAAAAAATGGGTAGAATCCTAACCACGCCTCGATCAAGCCCTCGCGATCGCACGCGATTCCCCGAGGAAATAGGCAAAGGTGTAGAACCCCAATCATACTCTCCTATACTACCACGCGTCGAGTGGCGCCGATCAAAGCGAAGGACACCGTAGAAGAGTTATCTCGCTATGAAGCACCCCCTAATGATCATCGTGAATAATCGCCGGAGAACGCGATCCCCGACTCACATCATCGGTATAGGCTCACCAACAAATCCCGCCATAAGATCTACGCCAAAGGACCTATACGGAATGTCCTCGCCTCTTGAGCGCCCCACCTAACTCCCAACAAGGATCTCGATGGCGTAGGGGTGATATCCGCCATGCAAGGCACCGGCCCCTCCAAACTCCATACCGTGATAAACCGCCAATCCATCGAACTCATCATCACCTCAGCAGCCAAAGAAATGGAGGATCGAAGTCCGGTGAAACCACCGCTCGATAATGCCCCGAGGTAACCCTGTGGACAAATGACGACGGGTAGAATGGAGAAGAACCTCCCGAATCCCTACCATGGACGGATCGATCGCTCAGAGTCATCATGCAAGGCCCGATACATAGAGAGGATGCTAAACCAGCCTCCTCGAGGTCAGTGTGAAGCCGAACCTACATCAAATGCAGATCAACATCGCACTCCTCGACTCCTCATCAATAGGAAATAAGGAAGATTAAAGATCTAACTTCATACCTCGTTTATGCAAGTATATCAAGGATGCCTACTCAAGTCACCCGTAAGATCCGGGTTCGCCACTTGAATACTCGCAAATTCCTACGGGAACACGTGCTGGAGAGCAGGAACCCTCGACGGCAGTGGATCCTCCTCCTCGCCCTCGACATTCGCAACTTCAACCCGAATAGACGATCACCGCCTCCGCCAAGCGACGAGGTCGTCTAACAAAATCTGCACCGAGGCTCTCTTCAAAAGCCCTCCTCCGCACACCGTAAGTGGTCCTCATGAACTACTTCCTACCGATCCGGATCCATGATATCCGGACAAAGAAGTCTCCAAATCACCTCGTAAAGGGTGTGGTAATTTCTTACCCGAGTCTTTTTCAAATGCATTCTATGATTACATGCATGCATGCATTGCTTTAACATACATCTATAGTAGAGTTAAAATGCATGACTACCCAATACCTACATTTTGGGAAAAATTTTCCATAGCCCCTTTGTAAATGGGACTATCCACATACACATAGGCATGACTAGGTGGCCATTCAAGAGACACCTATACACAAATATATACATCCCAGATGCATCAATACATTGCAAAAAAAAAATCCGTAAGTGTAGTCTAATTACTGTGATTATTTTGCTTGTCTACCTTTACTCATTTGTCCTCATATAGATAAGAAATGACAAGAAAAGGTGCCAATTTGACTGCTTTAAAAGTCAAATTTTTTCACATCATTATGTTCAAAGATGGTTTAATACTAACATTTGCTATGTTGAATATTTTTATCAAGTCATATCAAGATGCATATTCACTACTATGTGTCTAAATGCATTTCATGCGATAAGTCATTTTCCAACGATGTAAATTGGAAAAAATACATGCATGTGTTACCGTGATGTTGAAGAACGCTTATACGGTGGCGTAATATGCGTAAAGTTGCCCAACTCAAAGATCCCAAGAAGAGCTCTTGATTTCCTTCATCAAGAACTTGAAAATGACTTATGAAAGCAACCAAATCGCTTATACATAGTACCTGGTTGGTCATGAAGCTAACTCATGCTCCTCAGTAGTACACCGCAAAGACTCTACATGGGTCCCACACCTCCTACTCACTCCAATTAGAGTTGCAAAGGAGGTCTCATGTCGAAAAGGCCAAATCAGAATAAAAGTGCTACGCGATTGAGCTTAATAGCCTCGAAATCCTGGTTTCGCTTCGGTCGAAAGTTAAACTCCCGTCGTCTCAAAGGTATTCACCAAATGCAGGTATACTATACCAATGAGCTCAACTTTCACAGATCATGCTCTAATACCCCACAAAGGTCCGATGTCATCAATGAGTGTCAGTAACCTCGACGATCCCCCACGGGGGGTTACAACGCAAAACCACGAATATATCAAACTTCCCCACGGGGTTACAACGCCAAAGTTATCAACATCTACGATCCCCGGGTAGGGTCACAACGCATCATCTTTCTTTCAAGCATCTACGTATCCCCTGCGGGGTTACAACGCAATGCAACCATTGATACACACATCAATGAAGGTCAAGCACCTTGACATCATGTCACCGATGGCAAGTAAACCCATCAAAGCAACCTTCCCAAAGACGGGGCTACAACGCAATGCTACCATCGACATACATCAATGAAGGTCAAGCAATTTCGACAATGCATCCAAAGAAGGATTTATCCGATGATACACATCGTCAAAGATCGTGCAACCCCGATAACAACAAACCGTCAGCAAGAATCTGATGTAATGAGGGAATATGTTATACACATCCTCAAATGCATAAAGCTTTATCCCCACGATCTCTTACACACAAGAGGTACCTCTATGGAATATAAGCCAAAGTCTAGGATTCAAGACTTTGGTGATAGCCCCAACGTCAACATCCTTGGAAACTTGGATCGCATGTCCAAGCCATCACCGATTGTCATCCCAACAGATTACTCCGACAATCATTCATGCATTCTACATGCATTTGCATCATGTCACGTGCATATATTATCATGTTTATCTTGCTTTCATTTCAAGTGTCTAGTATTCTTTATCCTATCCATGCCTTGCATTGCATGAATATGATAAAGAGGGCATCTAGACACTCAAAATTTTCTCGCACTCCTATTACTAACATCACAGAGGGGGTAGATTCGCTCTTTGGAGATAACCCCGAAAAGACAACTTACATCCATTTCGATACTACCGAAGTTCGGGCCCAACCCTAACACAAAACCCGAGAACATCATCTCAAACCCTAACACACACCGAATGTCATTTCCAATCTCGAGATAACCCCGAGATATGCAGATCAAAAGACCGACAATAACACCGAGAGAGAGATAGCTTCTATCTCTATGATAACACCGCGACGCTTTCCGCCCATTCCCAGAGAAACACTGAGTAAGAACCCCATCCTTGGTGATAGCCCCAAGAGATGCCATTGCGCTCCCGGCGATAACCCCGAAAATGCTTGTTTCAAACATATGCAATCGCCTTCAACCTCGACATCCTATCGAGGCACACACACCTCGCATCTTGAGAGTTGATAACGGAAGATAGAACATCCACAGATGACAAGTGATACATACAAACAAGCAAAGCAGCCCAATCTCAAATTGTAACCCCGAGCAACGCTCTCTTTTTCGCTTAAACCGACGATAACCCCGTGAGGAGTCACAACGCTATCTTACCATATCAACAAGATGATATCACTGCATACCAACAAGTAGTCCAATCTCAACCAGTAACCTCGAAAGCAACGCTCTACTTTCAACTCAAACCGATAACCCCTCATGAGGAGTCAAACGTCATCTTGTTCCTTCGACAATGGCACGCCGTCTCAACACTTCATACATACATACATCATCCAACAATGTCCCACAAGAGCCGAGGATCGACAATCCCGAGTGACTATTACGCTGTGGCGCAGATTTTTGATAGAATTTGAAGCTTGAAGACCATGGGCATAGACCCCTCTTCCCCGACTTCATACAACCTCTAATCCATGTCATCACAGAATCTCTCGACACACAAGCGGGTCCAAGAAGGTCGATATACCTCGCTCGGATGCTCTGATTGAAGTTCTGCAAGTTCGAGCGACATTACAAAGGTATGAGTGCACGTGACTTACGAGACGACGGGACCATGAGGGCTCGATGCACCACGACCACCGTTAGTACAACTCATGGCCACAAGTGTACCATGCTACCATCCGCTCTATATATACAAGCCTTGGGGTCACCATTTGAGAAGAAGAGGGAGGGAAAAGGCGAGGAAGCCCTGCCCATTTTACTCGCATATACACATCTTTTGAGTGTTTCCTCACTTCTAAACACTAGTTAGCTCACATATAGCTATCTTTTTATCCCATGAGCCGAGTGTTTATCCATTTAAAGTCATAGAAGTCTACTTTGGCAAATTTCACCGTAAGCCTTCTTATATTCTATAAAGCCTTCTTCTCATATTAGCACACACCGCTGTACACGCTGAGAGTCGTGTGAGTGTGTGTTTGCCCGACTTCTATCCGTGGTTTTCATTTCTTCATATATATATATATATATATATATATATATATATATATATATTTTCATATATGGACTAACATTATCGAAGTTATGCCTCGATTGAGCCTGCATTTCTGCCTCGAGCGTTTAATTGCTTTTATATATATATATATATATATATATATATATATATATAAATATGGTCGATCATCATAAATGAGCCCGATTTTATATCCTGTGCGTTTATGCTTATATATATATATATATATATATATATATATATATATATATATATATATTTGTTATTTGACATATCCGATGAGCCTGATTCACATCCTAAGTATGCTTATCGCTTTTATATATATATTTGTATATATATATATATATATATATATATATATATATATATATATATTTACATTCCTGTTTGGCTCGAGTTTACTTTGTGGCCTTTTACAAATTTTTATTTACATTTTTCGTCCTCGCCTTGAGTTTACTTTCATGGCAGCTTGATCGCTTTTACAAACTTTATTTACATTTCGTCCCACCTGAGTTTACTTCGTGATGGTTGATCATGTCCATATATATATATATATACCGCTTTTATATATTTACATTTTCGATCCCCCATGGAGTTGCTTCGTGGTGGTGGTTGATCATGTCTCATATATATATATTTATAGCTTTTATATATATATATAATCGCTATCGCTTTCCATACAAATTGCGTGATTATGTGAGCCTAGGAATCATGTGATCACAAAGTTCGCTTTTATCAATCTAGATTCTGCCCTATGATGGACATTTTTCAAATTGTGTAGTACTATTGTATATTATTTTTTACAAAGGTTCAATTTCCTTGATGGTCATTATGCCCATGAGGAGTTCGAAGATCACATATATTATTTTCTCGAGAATGCTTCGATCTCAAAAATAAAAGCAAACAAGCCAACATTTAATAATAAAATGGAAGTATGAAAAGGTCTCAATTCCTATTGAGCATGTGGTTTGAAAACCTCTTTTATAAAAAACTTCATTGATATATCTTGTTTAAACCGAATTTTTCTATAAAATTCAAACCTTGTGTATATAGGTGCGAACGAGGCCTCGCACTACTTTTAAATAATTGCACATTGATCCACACACACACACACACACACATATAACAATTTCTTTGAAAAGTGGCGGTCACCATGGTAACACTTGATGTCTGGGTGCCTAACACCTTCCTCCGCATAATCAAGCCCCCTGACCCAAAATGAATCTCTTGCTTCATAGATTCGCCTAGCAAAGGTCAAAACATCGGGTCAATGTGCAAACCTTTTTTTTTATTGCGCACAGCAACTAGTTAAATACACCAACCGGCAACACTTAAAGTCAAATCGTCGACATTATACATGTCGGACCTTTTTCACTTATTTTTTCAAACAAATCTCACATTAACATGAGAACACCAAAGAACAAGTAACTAAAAGGACACTCAAAAATCCCTTATTCCCCAAGGTCGAGTAATCTTAACTTATACACAATTCATAATCTATCTAACCTATAACATTATTCTCATACTATACTATTACATTTTAGCTGCACATATTATCCCTAGATGAACTTGGCTTTGTCCTTTCCTGTATCCGACGTATTTGTCTTAATCTACAATGTTTATCATGATATAGCAAGGGTGAGCATAAGTTTGCCCAGCAAGTATAAGCTTATTTAAGGATATATCATGATTGCAAGAATTTGAATAATAAGCTGGCTATAATTCAATAATATAGTTGTGAATTAGCATGAGCAAATTTTACATAGTCGAACGAACATTGAACATGAACATATATATATCTGGACCGAATAGTAATGAATGTGATCAGCCTTTCATACCTAATGAATACATGTAGTATGCACAGAGTGCGATTTAATAATTCTTAGACATGGCAATCAGAAATGATTAACCATAAGTATAAATGAATAATACAACTCGAGGTCGAGTTAAGAAAAACTTTCACAATAAATAAGTATAAGAAACTTGCTTGTTCGGTCGATTACTGTTACGCAATTTATTAAGCTTTGACTGAATACCTAATATATAAATAATATCGATATACAAATTAGAATAATATCATCACAATATAATACTTATCATATATAATCATAGAATTACCTAAACACATAACACATAACCCTTTAAGTCTATACAGCATTTAACACCTAATATCAACTCAAACTATTTCAGTTTAAGTTAAAACTAACACAAATCTGACATCCCGACAGTCTAGTCGGATAAATCTCATGTCTAGAATCACTAAGACTCGGTCTAAACTGGTCCACGGATAATTTATTATCAGTCAAAATATTTTTCATAAGCTCATAATAATTTTCATCTAATTATTACCATTTATCATAATTTTTCAATCACTTATATCGTTTTTA
Organism: Panax ginseng; assembly: GCA_020205605.1. NCBI lineage: Eukaryota > Viridiplantae > Streptophyta > Magnoliopsida > Apiales > Araliaceae > Panax > Panax ginseng. The sequence goes on along the minus strand of CM035139.1, from coordinate 80,975,649 downwards.
TGTAATATAAATACCACATTATTCTTTTATCATTAATATTTATTTAATATTAAATATTAATAAAAATTATAACATAATATTATAATATATTTATAATATATCAAAGTATTTTTAATACCTTAAAATCATATTTATATGATTTTTAAACAATTAAATTCATTATTCGATAATTGTTATTAATATTAAAATATTAATATTTTTATGACAAAATATCAAAAGTTATATTTTATAACTTAAAATATTTTTATAACACTTAAATAATTTTTATATGATTTTTAAAACATTAATTCTATTTTTCCATAATTTATTTAATATATTCATTAAATAAATCCATTACCATTAATATTAATTTATTAATGAATTTCATCACAAAATATCAAAAGTTATTAGAAATAACTTAAAATATTTTCTAACACCATAATATAATTTTCATGCTTTTCAAATATTAAAATCATTTTTAAATAATTTATTTAATATTATAATTAAATTAATTAAATACCATTTATATTCCAAAAATATTAAATATTTATGAAATATACTCAAACTAATTAAAAACTAATTTTTAGGCTTTAAAATAATTTTTAGGAATTTATTTTGAATTTTTAATAATTAAAAACTATTTTTATCTATTTATTAATTAAAATAATTAATTTCTGAATTTAAGTGTCGTTAAAGGTGTATTAGGCGACAAATCCGTGGCTAAAGCTGTTCTTGTGTTGTTCTTTTTCAAACCCAGAAATGCATGTCAGTGGACAAGGTGGTAGGTTTGACCAGCTGTAATTCATGGATCTTAATGTATCTGATTTCGATATTTGATTAGGATTGTAATATGTATGTAGCACTACAACCTACAGCAATTTTCATGGCAATCCAACATCACAACTGAGAGATATAGGCTCTCAAATTTCATGTAAGAGCTGTTCTTCATTTCTGGGTTTTTCAGAAATGAAGAACAGTTCATACTGCCTACTTTGAAGCTTCATAATTTTCAGTCTGGGTCTAGTTTGTGAGATCTAATGGTTCCTATATGTAGAAGAGATGTCAGGGTACAACAATACCTAATCAGATCAATATAACAACAACACAACCAAGAGATCTTGGCGGAATTGAAGTGCAGGCCGAATCGCTTTCTTAGTGAATTACAGGTTTTCGAAATTCATCCTGAGACGGGTTAATCGATGCTTGTTTGACCACTGATTACTTTGATTCTATGCAAGCTCTAAGTGATCTATTAGCATGATTGTGTAGTACTTATACCATTCTACAAGATTTAAACCACAACTTGTCCAAACTAACCAAACACAACAAAATCTAGAGCTTCAAAAGTGGTTGTCAGAAATTCTGGGTTTCTGGGTTGCCCAGAAACTCAATTTTTCGTGATCGGTCAACGATGTTTGACTGCATAAAACTTACGATCTAGACATGCGATGACCCTATTTTGGGTTCCAGATCACAGTCTACATGACATACTACACATATATAACTTCAAACACCATAAATCAATAACACAAAAGAATCTAGAGTCCTTGACATTTGCTTGTCAGACGACTAATAAAGATTCAAGAACATTAACGATCGAGAAATTTGTAATTTAATTTAAATATTTATTGAATTAAATAAATATTTTAAATAATTTATTTATTGAGGAAAATAAATAATTGATGAATTGTGGTGAATTAATTTGGTAACTAAATTAATTAATGTTAATTAAATTGAATAATGATAATTTTATTTGAAGGATTTAATTTAAGGAAATAATTAAATTAAATCAATTGCTTAATATTTAAGGAAAACAATTAAATTAAGTGCATTATTTAATTTAAAGGAAATAAATAAATTAAATAAAGTGATGCTTCTAATTTATTAATTAAAATTAGATATATAATAATGATAATAAGATTTTTATTATTATTATTATAAGTTAATTTAAATCAACTAAGCTAAGGATATTTAAATTAACTAAATTAAGGTGTGACACAAAGTAACTATATAATATAAATAATATTATTTAAATAATTTAGTTTGGGAAATAGGTGCTTAGCCGAACAAGGCCTTGTGGCCTTTGGCTTATTCTAACTGACGTCTTTTGTTTTCTTTAACTGAAAGAGAACGTGAGTTAGTGGTTATTTTCTTTCTACGCTTCTTATTTTTTCCCTAAGGCTTAATAGTTGAGAGAGAGATAAAGAGAGCTTGGAAGAAGAAAGAAAAACACAGAGAGAATTGCCAAGAGATTGAGGGTTTTGCTGTGGAAGGGATTGAAGCCACTGCATATCAATTTCTTCAATAAACAAGGATTAAGGTATATTGTAGTTCTAATTTTATGTTTTGAGTTCTTTGTGAAAATTTTCTATAAATTATTAAGTCACGTTGGATGATTGTATATATGTGTACATATAGTTTGGTAGAGTTTGTTAGCCACCATATTTGGGTGTTATTGGAATAACCAAACATGTAAAATTGGATTTTAGGAGGGAATTTAGATAGCAGTGATATGTTCAAATGATATGGCTTTAGAAAGTATGAAATTTGATGTTCTATATGTGTTATAATCTGTAAATTGAAGTTAGAATATGTTTGTATGTTAAGAAACGAAAGCGGCGTAGTTGGAATCGTGTCAATTGGTTAAGAAACGAATTCGTGGTGATCGAATTCGCTAAAGGTGTCAAAAATTGAGTTTTTATATGGAAACATGAAATTTAAGGAATTAAATTAGTTTAATTTGATGTTTAGTTATTCTAAGTCGATGAATATGTGAAGAAACATGTATGTGTTAGTTTTATATCAATTGGATGTGCTAATTTCACTGTTTTGATGGTGAAATTTGTGTTAGTTGAGCTAAAATCGGAACAACATTTCTTTGCATTTACATTTACATGCAGTGTATGGCGGTGCGCGTGCTCTCATTGCATCATCATCAGTCGAAATGGCAATTGTAATTATCATTGGTTTCTGATTGAGCACCAAGTAGCAAATTATTGCCCAGGCCAAAAAAATGCAAATGCTACAACAGTATGGCGGCATACTTTGCCACACCTACGAAACGATGAAGAAGTCTGCTTATTTGCAGGTCATGTATAATGGACTTATGTTAGCTAAGCAAGCATGTTAATGATGTTAAGGCATAATAGAAACTATAATAACAGATTTCAATGTGTTGTAATGTAAAGTGTAAAGATTTGAAATAATTATTTAAATAAGTTATAAAATGAAACCAAATGTGATGTTTTCAAAAGGTTAGAGATGAACGGTTAGGTTATGTTGGCTTGTAATGAGATTTCAGATTCATTAAGTATATTAACCTATGTGGTTAGGCGCTAGGTTAGGGTTATGACCTAAATGATGGTTTAAACCCTAAAGCTAATATTCATACAACTAATTGTTTTTGTGATTTCAATGATGTATGTAGGGTAATTGGAGATTATTTTACGTTTGTGTAGCTTACAATCAAGGCAAGTTTTCTAACTCTACCTTGTTATTATTGAGCAAGATTCTAAACCTTATCTCCTTACAATTGAGCAAGCTTTCTAACTTCATTCTTTTCATATTTAATGCAAGTTTCCATTCCTATAATATTATTGTACAAGTTCTTAAAATTGAGCAAGCCTAATCTATCTTGAATATGTTTGTATAAGCTCTTGTGACCTGCTTCGTTACCTCGAGCGAGTTTTACTTTTCTAAACCTTGATGTTACTATTCAAAGCATCGTTACAAATGAGATTGTTCTAACTCTTTTGGTTATAGCATTTTACATGTATATCATGTTTATTCAACTACATATATTGTTGATATCCGATCTTTGACTTTGATAGCCTTGTTCAGTTATACATTCTGTATTAAACCTTTATTGATGGAAATTGAATAGTGTTCTAAAATTCTAGAAACATTGATAAGCTAGTTCCAAACTAAACTTTCTTTAGTGCGGAAATTCTAAATCCAAACCTAGACGAACAACCCTAACATAGGGGATTTTGTATGTGTAACGTTTAGATGTTTGTGCACAATACATGGTACAAAGGGTTGATCCCCCTAAGTACGTTAAGAAGGGTTCGTATAGTCTAAATGGCTGTTAAGGTTGGGTAATAATACCTAAATATCGGGGACATAGTTCGTGGTCTTAAGACCCTCAGATAATTAAAGTTCGAACTTGTTTTCTATTTTGATTTGTAGAACAAGTTCCTTATTGTTTAGCTTTCGTTGTTCACTCTCATGTTACTAGAATTGCTACTTTCTATGTCAGTGACTAAAGTGGAGAAGGTTGATGAGCCGTCTACTAGCAAAGGAAAGGGCAAATTGTCCAAGTGCTGAAGACTTATGAGAAATTTATTTAAATGTTTACTCTTTGAGACTTATTTTAATTTTATGACGTATTCCGCAACTGATGTAATAAATTTAAGGTTAGATTACACAGGATTATTTTGAGATGTTGATGTAACCCTTTAATGGGAGAGATTATTGTTTAAGTTATTTAAATTATGTCTTTATCCTTTGATCATGGGTAGTTAGATGTAATGTTTTGGTTAGTGAACACCAAATCCTATTGGAATGGAGTACCTGGATTTGGGGGTGTCACAGGTTGGTATCAGAGCTTTAGGTTATGAACCTTAGGTGGGGAAACCTTAGGAAGTAACCTTTAAGGAGATAGAAAATATAGAGGTGTCTAACTCTTATCGAGTTTTAAGAAATGGATTAAGGTATCCATTGAAGCTAAATAATAAAAGACATTATGTGCTATGTGTTAATAACTTATGTGCTCGCGAGTATCGAAAATGTTAAGTAAAACTTAAAATATTTTGTTGTCAGGATGTCAAACGAAGGAGGATCCAGTCCAGCTAGGGAAGAGATACCTCAGATGCCTAAAGACGATGAACCTCGGGATATTCATGTTTGTCTTTGGAGCAGTTGATCCGGGGAGGATATGCATGTGGCCGATCCCGAGGAGGAAAGTTACGAGGAGATAGAGGAGGAGGATGAGGAAGAGGATCTCGAGGAGTTTCCACCAAACTCCATCTCAAATTTGAGATGTATGACGCTTTATGTCTGACCGTAAAATAGAGTTACAGGACAAGGTTGAGGAGCTGAAGGAGTTGGTTGAGATGCATCATGCTGCGATAGAGGAGAAGGATGCAAAGATTCAGGAACTTGACTCAAAACTTGGAAACACGGAGTGGGACCTAGTTCATACCAAGGGTCAGCATGAAGACCTGTTGGCAGTAAACGAAAAGATGAAGACTGACATGGAGAAATTGAAAGATGATTTCAAGGAGGAATCAACTAAGCGTGCAAGAGTAGAGGATGCTTGGATGAAGTCGACTCAACGTGCAGACCGTGCTGAAGCTAAAGTCCAAGTGAAGAAAGCCAAGATGAAGGAAATGGATTACGCTTTTAATTCTGCGATTGATAGGGCCCAGGATCGAGTCTATTATTACCCACCTCAGTTCGAAGACTCGCCATGGTTCGTGATGGGTCGCAGAACGGCTTATCGTATCATGGAGGAGGAACGTCGAAAAGCCTTACGACGTCTTAATATGCCTAGATAGAATAGGAGTGATAACAATATGTGGTTAATTATGTGAATAAATAAATTGTGAATCCCTTATTTTGAGATAAATAAAGGGATAGTATGAGTATGTAATCCTGAAACTTGTCTAGTTCAGGAAAGTGAATGTTTATAGCGGTTATGCTATCTTGAATATGTTCTAAAACTTTATGAATGAATAAAATATCAAAGTTTATTTGAAATGTTATGTGTTATGGCTTTAATCTTGGAATGTTTAAGTTAAACTTTAAATACCCAAGAAGTTGAGTAATGAACTAATAAGCGTATATCTTAACAGAAGATGCCTCCTAGAAGAAGACAACCACTACAGCAAGCACCTCCTGAGGGGTCTACTAATAATAACAATGAGACCAACGCTAATCTGGTTCAGCAGTTGGTAACTCTGTTGACGGGTGCACTTGCGAATCAACCGCAAACTCAAGTTATGACTTTTAAGGAGTTCAAAGCGGTTGGACCGCCAGAGTTTCAAGGGTCTATGAATCCAGTGGAAGCCCAAACCTGGATTGTGGAAATGGAGAAGGTGTTCGACGTTGCTAGAGTAAACGAAGACCAGAAGACTGCATTCGCAACGTTCAGGCTAAAGTCTGAAGCTAGCTACTGGTGGCAGGCAAATAAGGTTCGTGGAGGATAAGGGGTGATAGCGTGGGATAGATTTAAGGAGATGTTCTTTGAAATGTACTTTCCAGCGAGTTCTTGGAATTAGTTGGAAGTGCAATTTCTGGAGTTGAAGCAAGGAACGATGACGGTGCTAGAATATGCTACGAAGTTTAACGAATTGGCAAGGTTTTCCACTTACCAAGTTAATACTGATGAATGTAAAGCAAGAAGATTCAAACAAGGATTGAAGCCCTGGCTTTACAGTAAGGTTTCAATGTTCCGGCTGAACACATTTCCGGCTGTACTGGAGAAGGCAATTATCACGGAAGGTGGAAGTGATGCCTTAACCAAGTTCAATCAAGAACAAAAGAAGAGGAAGAATGAGAATGAAAATAAGGCTGGTGGGAAGTAATGTTGGAAGTAATAGTCAAAAGAGAAAGTGGAGCGAGAATTACATTACGGGGAGGACAACAAGGAAATCGTGAGAAGAAAAAGTTTGAAGCTTATGCGACGTGTGTGGAAAGAACCATACTGGGGTATGTTTGAAGGAAAGCGAGTGTGTTTCAAGCGTGGTGGGGAGGACATATTGCACCAAACTATTTTAGTCCAAAGAAAGGAGCATGCTTTACTGCGGTTCAAAAGATCACATGGCTCGTGATTGCCCTAAGAAGCCGGTGGGGAAGTGCAAGTGGCGGAAAGGGAAACAACAACGGTGGTGGTGCATTGACTATCTCTGGACCAGCACAGATCAAGCCGACCTACTGCGAGGACTTTCAATATGACCGTGCAGGATGCTTTGTGCAGTCTAAGGATGTGGTGTCAGGTATCATTCCGATTAATGGTATTAATGCTTATGTACTATTTGATTCGGGTGCTACTTGTTCATTTATATCCGATGAATTTGCTCAAAACTTAGATTTGCCTCAGGAAGAATTAGAATTTCCCTTAAGTATAGAGATTGCGAATAGGGAAGTGATTCCTGTTAAATTCATATATAGGAATTATTAAAGTGGTTATAAAAGGTCACGAGATGATGGTAGACTTGATACCAATTAGACTTGGTGAGTTTGATGTTATACTGGGAATGGATTGGTTATTCAATTACGGAGCAGTAATTGATTGCCAAAGGAAGTCTGTTAACCTTATGACTCCGTCAAAGGTTGTGTTCTTTGGTAGAAAGTCACCTCCACAAGAAAGTTGTCTAATGGTGATGCAAGCCAAGAAGTTGTTGGAATGAGGATGTGTAGGATATTTAGCCTACATAGTCGATACACAGAAGAAGAGTGCAAAGTTAAAAGAAATACTGATCATAAGAGATTTTGCAGATGTATTTCCAGATGATTTGACGGGTCTTCTACCGGATCGACAAATCGAGTTCATGATTGACTTACTACCAGGAACGGCCCCGATATCTAAAGCACCGTATAGAATGGTCCCGGTAGAAATGAAAGAGTTGATGGTGCAATTGCAAGAATTGCTTGACAAGAAGTATATTCAGCTGAGTGTTTCATGCATGGGGAGCACTGGTGTTGTTTGTTAAGAAGAAAGACGGATCGATGCGGCTTTGCATTGATTATAGAGAATTGAATAAGGTCACGATTAAAAATAAGTATCCATTACCTAGAATCGATGACCTGTTCGATCAGTTGAAAGGAGCGAGGTATTTCTCAAAGATAGACTTGAGAAGTGGTTATCATCAGTTGAAGGTGAGGCCGGAGGATGTACCAAAAATAGCATTCAGAACTTGGTATGGTCATTACGAGTTTTTGGTTATGTCTTTTGGTTTAACCAACGCACCTGCAGCGTTCATGGACTTGATGAACAGGGTGTTTAAACCATTCTTAGACAAATTTGTGGTGGTGTTTATTGATGACATATTGGTATATTCCAAAACCAAAGAGGAACATGTGGAACACTTGAGATTGACGTTGGAGACGTTGAGAAAAGAGAAGTTGTACGTTAAGTTCTCAAAATGTGAATTTTGTTGGAACGTGTATAGTTTCTCGGACACGTTATTGATAAGGACAGAATTTTGGTAGATCCATCAAAGGTTGAAGCTGTAATAAACTGGGATCAGCCGAAGACACCATCAGAAGTAAGGAGTTTCTTAGGATTGGCGGGTTACTACAGGTGTTTTATTCGGGACTTTTCCAAGAACTCCGTTGACAAATTTAACTAGAAAAGCGGTTAAGTTTGTTTGGACAGAGAAGTGCGAGGAAAGTTTTTGAGAGTTAAAGAAGAGATTGAGTTCAGCACCTGTGTTGTCATTGCCTGATGATACAGGAAATTTTGTGATATATAGTGACGCATCGCATAAAGGACTAGGATGTGTGATTATGCAAAACGGCAGAGTTATTGCGTATGCATCACGTCGATTGAAAGATTATGAAAAGGATATCCGACTCATGACTTAGAGTTAGCGGCGGTGGTATTTGCCACGAAAATTTGGAGACATTATCTTTATGGAGAGAGGTGTGAGATATATGACCACCATAAAAGTCTGAAGTATCTTTACACAAAAGATTTGAATATGAGACAAAGAAGATGGTTGGGCCGATCAAAGACTATGACTTTGAGATTTTCTATCATCTTGGAAAGGCGAATGTTTTTTACTGATGCTTTAAGTAGGAAAGGACGAGAGAAGTTAATGATGTTAACTGCTCAGGAGAAGCTAGTGTCATAAATGGCTAAGATGGAGTTGGAAATTAAATATCCGACAGAATCCGATGAAAAGTTGTTCCAGATAGGTAACAGTTCAATGTTGGTAGATAAGGTAAAAAATTCACAACTTCAGGATGGAGGCTGCGAAAAGATAAAACAGAAGATATCTGAAGGTGAGGAAAACAAATTCAAAATCGATACGGAAGGGTTACTTCGATTCAAAGGGAGAATTTGGGTTCCGCAAGTACTAGAAGTTAAGGAGGAAATTCTGAGTGAGGCTCACAACTCAAGATATTCGATTCACCCTGGAAGTACAAAGATGTACCATGATCTTAGACATCATTTTTGGTAGCCAAATATGAAGAGGGATGTGGCTGAATGCGTGGCAAAATGTTTAACATGTCGAAAAGTTAAAGTTGAACATCAAAGGCCAAGCGGATTATTACAACCGTTGGAGATACCGAGAATGGAAATGGGAGCATATCACAATGGATTTTGTGGTAGGTCTTCCAACGACTCCACCAAGGTTACGATGCCATTTGGGTGATTGTCGATCGATTGACGAAGTCGACACACTTTTTGCCAATCAAGCTTCGATTTACCCTAGATCGGTTAGCAAAACTGTACGTGAAGGAAATTGTTTCAAGACACGGTGTACCTGTGTCCATTGTATAAGACAGAGATCCACGTTTCACATCTAATTTCTGGAGACGATTACAAGAGTGCTTGGGGACACAGCTGAGAATGAGCACAGCGTACCATCCTCAAACCGACGGACAAAGTGAGAGAACCATCCAAACACTAGAAGATATGCTCAGAGCATGTATCATGGATTTCAAGGGAAATTGGGATGACCATCTACCATTGGTGGAATTTGCCTATAATAATAGTTATCACGCGAGTAGTATTGGCATATGCTTACGAAGCGTTATCTGGCGAAATCTGAGAACTTCAATTATCTTTGGGATGAGGTAGGTGAACGTCAGCTATTGGGTCCAGAATTAGTACAACAGACTGTCGAGATCATCAAAGTGATTCAAGCAAGATTGATAGCTGCACAAGATAGATAGAAGAAGAAATATGCCGATCACATCGACAAAATAGAGAATTTGATGTCGGTAGTTATGTTTTCTTGAAAGTATCTCCCTGGAAGGGAAAAATTCGATTTGGCAAGAAGGGGAAATTGAGCCCTAGATTTATAGGACCTTTTGAAGTGCTTCGACGAGTTGGTGAAGTGGCGTACGAGGTAGCTTTACCTCCAGAGTTGGAGCATATTCATAATATTTTCCATGTATCAGTATTAAGGCCATATAAGCCTGATTATAAACATGTTATAGAATATGAGCCCTTACGATTTGAGAAAAGATTTATCATATGAAGAAGTCCTTGTTCAAATTGTTGTGAGAAAAGAAGCAAAGTCTTGAGGAATAAGGTGATACCTTACATTAAGGTAATCTGGAGGAACCACAATCTTTGAAGAAGCTACGTGGGAACTTGAAAGCGTTATGATGAAGAATTATCCTCGATTGTTTGCTTGATTTTGTATAGCGATTACGGGACAAAATCTTGTTAAGGAGGGAAGAATGTAACGAATAAATTTTTTTTTTTGAGTTGTGATTACGGGGACGAGAATCCTTTTAAGGAGGAAGGATGTAACGATCGAGAAATTTGTAATTTAATTTAAATATTTATTAAATTAAATAAATATTTTAAATAATTTATTTATTGAGGAAAATAAATAATTGATGAATTGTGGTGAATTAATTTGGTAACTAAATTAATTAATGTTAATTAAATTGAATAATGATAATTTTATTTGAAGGATTTAATTTAAGGAAATAATTAAATTAAATCAATTGCTTAATATTTAGGGAAATAATTAAATTAAGTGAATTATTTAATTTAAAGAAATAAATAAATTAAATTAAATAAAGTGATAATTCAATTAATTTATAATTAAAATTAGATATATAATAATGATAATAAGATTTTTATTATTATTATTATAAGTTAATTTAAATTAACTAAGCTAAAGTTATTTAAATTAACTAAATTAAGGTGTGACACAAAGTAACTATATAATATAAATAATATTATTTAAATAATTTAGTTTGGGAAATTTTGCTTAGTAGAAACAAGGCCTTGTGGCCTTTGGCTTATTCTAATCGAGCGTTTTTTGTTTTTTTTAAGCGAAAGAGAGATTGTGTGAGTTAGTGGTTATTTTCTTTCTGCGCTTTATTTTTTCCCTAAGGCTTAATAGTAGAGAGAGAGAGAAGAGAGAGCTTGAGAAGAAGAAAAAAGAGAGTAATCTCGTGAATTGCCAAGAGATTGAAGAGGGTTTTGTCATGGAAGGAGATTTGCTAAACCCTATATATCAATTTCTTCAATAAACAAGGATTAAGGTATATTGTAGTTCTAATTTTATGTTTTGAGTTCTTTGTGAAAATTTTTTATAAATTATTTGTTCACGTTGGATGATTGTATATATGTGTACATATAGTTTGGTAGAATCTTGTTAGCCATCATATTTGGGTTGTTATGGAATAATCAAATTCATGAAAATTGGATTTTAGGAGGAATTTAGATAGCGATGATATGTTCATATGATGTGGCTTTAGAAAGTATGAAATTTGATGTTCTATATGTGTTAAATCTTCAAATTGAAGTTAGAATATGTTTGTATGTTAAGAAACAAAAGCGGCGTGAGTTGGAATCGTGTCAATTGGTTAAGAAAGCGAATTAAGTGGTGATCAAATTAAGCTAAAGGTGTCAAAAATTGAGTTTTATATGAAAACATGAAATTTAAGGAATTAAATTAGTTTAATTTGATGTTTAGTTTATTCTAAGTCGATGAATATGTGAAGAAACATGTATGTGTTAGTTTTTTATATCAATTAGATGTGCTAATTTCACTTTGTTTTGATGGTGAAATTTGTGTTAGTTGAAGCTAAAAATGGAACACTTTATTGTCTTTGCATTTACATTTACGTATGCGGTGTGTAACGCCATTTATTGTCATCACAATCGAAATAATCTTGCAATTGCTATTCATTGGTTTTCTTGATTGAGCACCAATAGCAATTGCTACCAAAGCCAAGAGCCAAAAAATGGCTGGCTAATTGCACGGTCCCAGCTTAAGTATGGCGCAATTGCGCATACCCTACTAAAGACAGATGAAGTCTGCTTATTTACAGGTCATGTATAATGGACTTATGTTAGCTAAGCAAGCAAGTTAATGATGTTAAGGCATAATAGAAACTATAATAACAGATTTCAATGTGTTGTAATGCAAAGTGTAAAGATTTGAAATAATTATTTAAATAAGTTATAAAATGAAACCAAATGTGATGTTTTCAAAGGTTAGAGATGAATGGTTAGGTTATGTTTGGCTTGTAATGAGATTTCAGATTCGTTAAGTATATTAACCTACGTGGTTAGGTGCTAGGTTAGGGTTATGACCTAAATGATGGTTTAAACCCTAAAGCTAATATTCATACAACTAATTGTTTTTGCGATTTCAATGATGTATGTAGGGTAATTGGAGATTATTTTACATTTGTGTAGCTTACAATCAAGGCAAGTTTTCTAACTCTACCTTTATTATTATTGAGCAAGTTTCTAAACCTTATCTCCTTACAATTGAGCAAGCTTTCTAACTTCATTCTTTTCATATTGAATGCAAGTTTCCATTCCTATAATATTATTGTACAAGTTCTTAAAATTGAGCAAGCCTAATCTATCTTGAATATGTTTGTATAAGCTGTTGTGACCTGCTTCGTTACCTCGAGCGAGTTTTACTTTTCTAAACCTTGATGTTATTATTCAAAGCATATATTATTCTAATACATCGTTTCAAATGAGATTGTTCTAACTCTTTTGGTTATAGCATTTTGCATGTATATCATGTTTATTCAACTACATATATTGTTGATATACGATCTTTGACTTTGATAGCCTTGTTCAGTTATACATTCTGTATTAAACCTTTATTGATGGAAATTGAATAGTGTTCTAAAATTCTAGAAACAACGATAAGCTAGTTCCAAACTAAACTTTCTTTAGTGCGAAAATTCTAAATCAAACCTGAGACGAACAACCCTAACATAGGGGATTTTGTATGTGTAACGTTTAGATGTTTGTGCACAATACATGGTACAAAGGGTTGATCCCCTAAAATGCGTTAAGAAGGGTTCAGATAGTCTAAATGATTGTTAAGGTTGGGTAATAATACCTAAATACAGGGGACATAGTTAAGTGGTCTTAAGACCCTCGATAATTAAAGTTCAAACTTGTTTTCTATTTTGATTTGTAGAACAAGTTCCTTATTGTTCGACTTTCGTTGTTCACTCTCATGTTACTATCATTACTACTTTCTTTCTATATCGAAAGAGCATTTGTTTGCTCACTCTTGCAATTAACACCTGCAATGCTAAAGTGGAGAAAGTTGATGAGCCATCTCTACTAGCAAAGGAAAGGGCAAATTGTCCAAGTCTTTGAAGACTTATGAGAAATTATTTAAATGTTTACTGTTTGAGACTTGTTTTAATTTTATGATGTATTCCATGAACCGATGTAATAAATTTAAGGTTAGATTACACCGGGATTATTTTTAAGATGTTGATGTAACCCTTTAATGGGAAAGATTATTGTTTAAGTTATTTAAATTATGTCTTTATCCTTTGATTATGGGTAGTTAGATGTAATGTTTTGGATAGTGAACACCAAATCTGTGGGAATGGAGTACACGGATTTGGGGTGTCGCTCGACGTTGACGTTCTAAATATATACTTAGGGTTTGTCACAGATATAGTTTATCCGGGTCAACCTTGACCCATAACCACATTCTCATATATATATAATACCATATTCACGAACATATACACATATACACTTAATCCTGAATAATTCACCACAAAAATTTTTAAATCCATAAAATTTCATCCCAGAAATGTCAAATCCATTCACTTATTTTCTGTTAGGTTCTAATATTGAACCTTAAATCAATCAATTAAGATTTTAAAAATTTTCTAAATTCTCGGGTTGTCACACACGTGATATCAAATCACTGAATATCTATTGATTCGGCAAAGATTGAAGCAATTCAAAGCTGGAAGCAACCCAAGTCAATGACCGAAGTACGTAGCTTTTTGGGCTTAGCTGGTTATTATCGGAGATTCGTGGAAGGATTTTCTCGAATCGCTACTCCATTAAAGATTAAAAATTCGGTTGGAGCGAGGAATATGAGAAGAGTTTTTAAGAACTCAAGGGGAGACTTATTTCAGCACCTGTTCTGACAATACCATCTGGTTCAGAGGGATTTGTCATATACAGCGATGCTTCAGGCAATGGTTTAGGATGTGTTCTCATGAAATATGGGAAAGTCATAGCCTATGCCTCACGACAACCCAAAGAATATGAGAGGAATTATCCTACTCGTGATTTAGAGTTGGCAGCTGTCATTTTCGCACTTAAAATCTGGAGGCATTACCTGTATGGGAAGAAAGTAGAGATCTATACGGATAATAAAAGCCTCAAATATTTCTTCACCCAAAAGGAACTCAACATGCGGCAACGACGTTAGCTTGAGACGTTGAACGATTACGATCATACCATCTAATACCATCCTGGAAAAGCCAACGTAGTAGCTGACGCATTGAGTAGAAGATCATATGCGGGTACAAGTGCAATATTGTCAATGCAAAGGCCCATTTTGTATGACTTACAAAGGATGGAGATAGATTTAAAGACTCCAGGACCCATGTTGTAAGATCCCGAATTTTATGAAATAAAAGTATTAAATTTTCCTATTTAGTAAATGGTTAAATTGATAAAAAGTTAAAGTTAAGGGTGATATATGAAATTTTTCAAAATACACAAGTGGTTATAAAATATTCATTTCTGTCGGGGAATATTCGTTTGGTCGTGGAATATTCTTGTTGTCGGGGAATATTCGTACGACGGCGCAGCCAATTGGTGGGCCCCACTTTTGGTTGGTGAGAAATGTGCTCAAATTGAATTTCAAATGTGGTGGGTGGCAATAATAGCAGGTAAAGCCATCAGGTAGCAGGTCAAGTCTGCTTCGGCGTGCTAACATTTTACTATAAATAGAGAGCTAAGTTAGAATTGAAAATCACACCAGAAACAAGTTTTCTTTCTCTCTATATTATCGAGTGTATTTTGTGAGTATTTAGATACTTTGAGAGTTGCTATTCAGTACAAGTTTCATTCAGCATCATATCCAATATTCCATTCCGAAGTACTGCTCTTTTGAGGTAAGGGATTGTAAGGGATATTGTCATTATATTGGTAAGGGTTTGTAAGGGATGGTAAGGGATGTTATTTTCTTCTTACGTAAATGATATTATTTTCTTCAATATCATTATGCTAAAATATTGATATGAACTTTATTGTGAAATTTTTACCTTTTTGTGTCGGGGTTACTATTCATGTATATGGCACTATTCACGTATACGGCACTATTCATGTATATGGCACTATTTACGTATATGACATTATTTACATATACTAGATTATATACTGAATAATGAGTTACTATTCATGAGTTACTATTTACGAGTTACTATTCACGAGTTACTATTCACGGGTACTATTCACGACAAAATTAGTTTCTTTTTCTGACCAAATTATCGTTGATTTATGAATCTTACTCTTGAAAATAAATGCAATTGTTGATCATATTATTTTTATTATCATATATAACATTTTATAATCCCGATGATGATATTTCTCTTTAGTCAAGTGTAAAGATGGGTAGATTATCTATGATGATCGTGACTATGGGTTCTCTTTGGCCGAGAGTGCAAAGTTGAATTGTTGACTAGTATGATCATAACCATTGAATTTATAATTGAATATCTTTAGCTTAAGTGCAAAGGTGAATTGATCAACATGGTTATAATTATTGTTTATATAAATTCTGAAATGATTATGTATTTCTTTGAGATATTAATATCTTTGGCCTGTAGTGCAAAGATGAATTATTGATGAATATCTTTGACCTGTAGTGGAAAGATGACCTGTTGTTGAATATCTTTGGCATGTAATGCAAAGATGAACTTTTAATGAATATCTTTGGCCCGTAGTGAAAAGATAAACTTATTAGTATGATTATGAATAGGAACCGTGATTTGGTATAACCATGATCGTTGATGTTTCAGGTAAAGACAGGTGATGTAAATTATCTTCGTCCTGGATGAGAAGGGGAATTTAGAATCACAATTATGATTATGAGTTATTCATATGATTGTGGAAAGGAATTGTTGATTGATGTTACAGGGATAAAACATTGTTGGTGGACTTTTAATGTGGAGAAGATAATAGACTTTATGGTCTATTCGACTCTTCTAATGGATCGCTTCGTTCACGCAACTATGGTTGAAAAGTTTTATCATCTACCATATGTTCTAAATCTACGATTTATTCGATGAAGGCTATTGATAATTTAATTATCTTTAGTCATGATATTCTTCTTCGAGCTAGTTGTGTTCACCCTTTTTGTTTCACAATTCCTTTCGTAATAACAAGAGTGTAGCGGATTGAGCTAGATAACAGAAATAGAGCGGTGGTCTATAGTCATGCTGAGGTTCTCCCTAAATAGTATGAAAATAATTTTATTGAGAACTTTAGATAAGTGTGTCATATTATATCGTTATTTGATATTTAATTTTGGTGAACAACAATAGGTGAGGTGAACCCAACTTTGGAAGGGTGTTTTTGCCACTATCATACAAGATGTCTAATGACATACAATCTCGTGTTATCATAAGAAAGGGTTGTGCACATCCACTTCTTTGAGTATATCTCTGAGCACTACCTATATGATCTTGAGTTGGGTTGAAACATAATGTTCAATCGCAGCCGGTGGAGATAGTTATATGTCAAGAGAAGACTCACCATTGTAAGGAACATGATAGTAATCTTCTCGTTTTTCTTTGGTGTCTATTGGATCCACCAAGGATAATTCTCTGGACATATGATATATATCATAACTTAGATTCATGGCCTCCATGTACGAAGGTTTCTCGAGCACTTCCCAAAGATTTTAATTTCTAAAATGTTTCTAGATTGTACCTTTATGTAAGGTATCACTTTGTGAGTGTTGTCCATAGTTGGGACATGAGTCACAGTTGGTATTAAAACTCACAAAGATATGTGTTGTTGTATTTTGCACGACAATTGTAGTAATAAAGTTGTAGTTATTTTCAGCACCATGTATTTGGCGACTCGAAATAGGTCGGATGGATTGGACCTATTTTGGGGTCCACATTTGGTATCGAGCTTAGGATATGATCTCTGGCGGAGATCCCGGATTAGAACTAGGAAGGAGAGATTTAAGTAATATCCTTCGCTAGTGTGTGTCCTACCAAAGTCGAATATTCTTTACTAAGTTGATAAATTGTGATATGTCAATTAACCTTTGTTTTGAAGTCATATTCTAGAATGATATCCTAAATACGTGAGGAGATGAGCAATAGAAATCATGATGATGGGAAGATGGAATCTGAAAAGAAAGCAAGGTATTCTCAACTCTTCGAAATACCAGGTACGTAAATTTCGGGGACAAAATTTCATAAGGAGGGGAGATTGTAAGATCCCGAATTTTATGAAATAAAAGTATTAAATTTTCCTATTTAGTAAATGGTTAAATTGATAAACAGTTAAAGTTAAGGGTGATATATGAAATTTTTTAAAATATGCAAGTGGTTATAAAATATTCATTTCTGTCGGGGAATATTCGTTTGGTAGTGGAATATTCTTATTATCGGGGAATATTCGTACGACGGCGCAGCCAATTGGTGGGCCCCACTTTTGGTTGGTGAGAAATGTGCTCAAATTGAATTTCAAATGTGGTGGGTGGCAATAATAGCAGGTAAAGCCATCAATTAAAGAGTCAAGTCTTGCCTTGGCGTGCTAACATTTTCCTATAAATAGAGGGCTAAGTTAGAATTGAAAATTACACCAGAAACAAGTTTTCTTTCTCTCTATATTATCGAGTGTATTTTGTGAGTATTTAGATACTTTGAGAGTTGTTATTCAGTACAAGTTTCATTCAGCATCATATCCGATATTCCATTCTGAAGTACTGCTCTTTTGAGGTAAGGGATTGTAAGGGATATTGTCATTATATTGGTAAGGGTTTGTAAGGGATGGTAAGGGATGTTATTTTCTTCTTACGTAAATGATATTATTTTCTTCAATATCATTATGCTAAAATATTGATATAAACTTTATTGTGAAATTTTTACCTTTTTGTGTCGGGGTTACTATTCATGTATACGACACTATTCACGTATACGGCACTATTCATGTATATGGCACTATTTACGTATATGACATTATTTACATATACGGTACTATGTACGAATACGAGTTACTATTCATGAGTTACTATTTATGAGTTACTATTCACGAGTTACTATTCATGACAAAATTAGTTTCTTTTTCTGACCAAATTATCGTTGATTTATGAATCTTACTCTTGAAATTAAATGCAGTTGTTGATCATATTATTTTTATTATCATATATAACATTTTTATTATCCCGATGATGATATTTCTATTTGACTTAAGTGTAAAGATTAGATTATTGGTATGATCGTGACTATGAGTTCTCTTTGGCCAGTAGTGCAAAGTTGAATTGTTGACTAGTATGATCATAACCATTGAATTTATAATTGAATATCTTTAGATTAAGTGCAAAGGTGAATTGATCAACATGGTTATAATTATTGTTTATATAAATTCTGAAATGATTATGTATTTCTTTGAGATATTAATATCTTTGGCCTGTAGTGCAAAGATGAATTATTGATGAATATCTTTGGCCTGTAGTGGAAAGATGACATGTTGTTGAATATCTTTGGCATGTAATGCAAAGATGAACTTTTAATGAATATCTTTGGCCCGTAGTGCAAAGATGAACTTATTAGTATGATTATGAACAGGAACTGTGCTTTGGTATAACCATGATCTTTGATGTTTCAGGTAAAGACAGGTGATGTAAATTATCTTCTTCCTGGATGAGAAGAGGAATTTAGAATCACAATTATGATTATGAGTTATTCATATGATTGTGGAAAGTAATTGTTGATTGATGTTACAGGGATAAAACATTGTTGGTGGACTTTTAATGTGGAGAAGATAATAGACTTTTATGGTCTATTCGACTCTTCTAATGGATTGCTTCGCTTCACCGCAACTATGGTTGAAAAAATTTTATCATCTACCATATGTTCTAAATCTCTGATTTATTACTGATGAAGGCTATTGATAATTTAATTATCTTTAGTCATGATATTATTTACTGAGCTATTTGTGTTCACCCTTTTGTTTCACAATTCCTTTCGTAATAAGAGTGTAAGCCCAAGAATCGAGCGGGATAACAGGGGGAATAGAGCTGTGGTCTATAGTCGTCATTGTGGTTCTCCCTAAATAGTATGAAAATAATTTTATTGAGAACTTTAGATAAGTGTGTCATATTGTATACGTCATTTGATATTTAATTTTGGTGAACAACAATAGGGTGAGGTGAACCCAACTTTGGAAGGGTGTTTTGCCACTATCATACAAGATGTCTAATGACATACAATCTCGTGTTATCATAAGAAAGGGTTGTGCACATCCACTTGCTGAGTATATCTACGAGCACTACCTATATGATCTTGGAGTTGGGTTGAAACATAATGTTCAATCGCAGACGGTGGAGATAGTTATATGTCAAAAGAAGACTCACCATTGGAAGGAACATGATAGTAATCTTCTCATTTTTCTTTGGGGTCTATTGGATCAACCAAGGATAATTCTCTGGACATATGATATCTATCATAACTTAGATTCATGGCCTCCTATGTACGAAGGTTTCCTTGAGCACTTCCCAAAGATTTTAATTTCTAAAACAGTTCTAGATTGTACCTTTATGTAAGGTATCACTGTGAGGTGTTGTCCATAGTTGGGACATGAGTCACAGTTGGTATTAAAACTCACAAGATATATGTGTTGTTGTATTTTGCATTTAACAATTGTAGTAATAAAGTTGTAGTTATTTTCTGTACCATGTATTTGGCGACTTAGAATAAGTTGGATGGATTGGACCTATTTTGGGGGCGTCACACATGTGATGATGGCGAATATACGAGTAGAACCAACTTTAATCGATAAAGTTAAAGCTGCTCAAGCTACAGACTTGGAGCTGATGCGTTTGAGGAAGAAAGTGCAAGAAGGTGCTATGCCGGAAGCAAGAATCGATGAAGAAAGAATACTTCAAGTCAACTCCATACTTTATGTTCCTAACGACCCTGATTTAAAGTATAAAATCATGATGGAGGCGCACAACACACCGTTTTCAATCCATCCTGGGAGTACCAAAATGTATCATGATCTTCGTCATACATTTTGGTGGAGCAATATGAAGAGAGAGATAGTGGAGTTTATCTCAAGGTGTTTAACTTGTCAACATGTCAAGGCGGGGCATCAAGTTCCAAAATGTCCATTGCAACCACTTGAAATTCCATAATGGAAGTGGGAGCACATTACCATGGATTTTGTTACTGGTCTTCCCAAGGTTTCTCAAGGCATAGATGCGATTTGGGTCATTGTTGATAGATTGACCAAGTCTGCTCATTTCTTACCTATAAGAGAAACTTATTTACTTGAACGTCTTACTCGTATATACATAAATGAGATTGTAAGACTGCATGGTATGCCAATATCCATAGTTTCTGATCCAGACCCAAGATTCACTTCACGATTTTGGGTTAGTTTGCAAAAAGCTATGGGCACGGATTTATGATTTAGTTCGGCATATCATCCTCAAACCGACAAAGCAAATGGAGAGAACTATTCAAACTCTTGAAGATTTATTAAGACTCTGTGTCCTTGACTTCAAGGGAAGTTGGTACAAGTTCTTGCCATTGGTGGAATTTTCCTACAACAACAGTTATCAAGCAAGTATTGGCATGGCTCCATTCAAGGCGTTGTATGGACACAAGTGTCGTTCTCCAATATGCTGGGATGAGGTGGGTGAAGCAACGTTGTTGGGACCGAAATTGGTACGCATGACAACGAAAAAGATTCAAATGATCCGACAACGTATAAAAACCTCACAAGATCGACAAAAGAGTTATGCTGATCCATCGAAAGGACGTGGAATTCAATGTTGGTGATCATGTGTTGTTACGTGTGGCTCCATGGAAAGGAGTTACAAGATTTGGAAAGAGAGGAAAGCTCAATCCTCGATTCATTGGCCCATTCAAAATCCTCGATCGAGTAGGAACTGTGGCCTATAGACTCGCCTTACTGACCGCCAAGTATGTCTCGTGTTCATAACGTTTTTCACATATCTATGTTACGTAAATATGTGAAAGACTCGAACCACATTATTGACATAGAACCGGATGAGTTAGTGGAAGATTTAACGTATGAAGAGGTACATGTTAAAATCTTAGATAAGAAGGATTATAGTCTACACTCCAAGGTTATACCTCAAGTCAAAGTTTTGTGGAGAAACCATGATGTTGAGGAAATGTCCTGGGAGTTAGAATCTGAGATAAAGTCAATGTATCCTCACCTCTTCGACATACTAGGTACGTACCCTAATTTTGAGGATGAAATTTCATAAGAAGGGGAGGTTGTAAGACCCCAACTTTTATGAATAAAGACTAATTTTTCTCGAAATATATTTTTGAATATTATGGTGTGGATTTGATATAATGTTATAGTTGTGGGTAATATTTATAAATTTTGCAAAGTAAGCAAGTTGTTATAAATTATTCGATTAGTCGGGGAATACTCGTTTTAACAGGGAATATTCGTACTACGGCACAATCATTGGTGGACCCCATAATGGAAGTATTGTCGTACTTAGAAAAAGACAAAAATATCTTTTTATAAAAATAACGGCGAAAGTTTTACCGTTAAATTGTTGAACTACCCGGTAGTAAAAGTACAGTAATACGCATGGTTGCATATTAGCACACAGTATTGATTATTGATGCTTACGTGAGAAGTCACTCAGTAATACTCAATTATTGCTACAATAATTACTGCATAATATCTCTCATGTTATTGATTCAATTATTGTCACAGTATCATCTGTATAGTATTTTTTATTATTAAAGCAATAATTGAAACGACAAAGTTATTCATATTATTATTTGCAATATTGACGATGTCTAGAAAGTTCTGTCGAAGAGAGGTTTGGTCACCCAATTACGCGCTAATAGGGAGAAATTCTTATCAAAAAGCCCCCTCTTTCCTAGGAATGATCTGGTTGTTAAATATTGTGAGTTATAATATTAATGATGAATAAGTTCGTGTTGATTAAAGATGAAATTGATATTTTCATTGTGTTGGGATTATTAGTGTTAATGGAAATCGACATTTATTTCGATAATAATTGATTTCTGGAGGTTATATTGACCAATCGGGTAATTAATCGGATAAATGAGCAATTAATTGCTATTAATTCACATGCTTATAACTATTTGTTCACATGCATGTACTATTAGGGGAGGTGGTGCAAGATTAATAATACTTGCATGACTAAATTAAAAATAGAGGTATAGATGAAGGTACTATATTGTAACTATTTTTTTCACATGTATAGAACTATTGATTCACATGAATGTACTATTGATTCACATGCATGTACTATTAGGGCAGGTGGTGCAAGTTTGATAATACTTGCAGGACTAGATTAAAAATCAAAGAAAAGATGAAGGTATTATATTGTAGTATTTCGAGCCCCAAAACATGAAATAATCGAAACTATATTTTCCTATATATAGAAGCTCATTCTTCTTTCATTCTCACCAATTCACTAAGACTCATAAGAAAAATTATACAAAGAGAAGCTACAGAGAGAAAAAAGAAGAGTATTCTGCTACTTCACTATTCCAGTATCCAATCTTCTTCTAAGGTAAGGGATATTAATTTTGTTCAGTATTCATAAGGAATAATATTTTCTTTCATGCTCTGTAGTATGTGAGTAATATTATTTCGTCTCATATTCCTGATTATACCCTCATTTTGTTAAAGTATTGCTTCTATACTGCGTGAAATTAGTAGAATATCCTTAAAATTTGTGTTTCATCTAGTATCGTTTCACAAAGATATTTTCTGCACGTTCTTGTTAAATTTTAAGATTTTCATGCCGGAGTATTGTCCATGAGTACTATTCTTTTGTACGGTACTATTCACAAAGTACTATTCATAGGTACTATTCATAAAGTACTATTCACAAAGTACTATTCATGAAGTACTATTCACAAAGTACTATTCATAAGGTACTATTCCCGAAGTGCTATTCACGGGGTACTATTCACTCAAATACTATTCATCCAGAGTACTATTCATGACAATAATTGATTTCTTTTCGGTCCAAATCATTTTTGATACAATATCATTCTTGAATTTTACTCCACAAAGCAGTATCATGTTGGCAATTTGATCATTATTGAATTCTGAATAAATTAAATTATAATCTATAAAAATTTATCCTTTGTTTTCTTTTAATTGAATTCTTATATCATTGTCATCATCATCATGCTTATATTGTGATGAAAGTTATCTTTGGCTTATATGCATAGATGGACTGTTGATTGGTATGATTATGACCAGGGATCATTTGGTATAATTATGACCCGTAATATTACAAGTGATGTGGTAAAAGTTCTCATTGGCCTGTAGTGCATTGATGGACAATTGCTGGTATGATCATAACCATTGGTGAAAACATGAATATCATTGGCCCGTAATGCATGGATAATTCATGGTCGTGATACTAATGAATATCCTTGGACTGTAGTGCAGGGATGATTCGATGATGTGGTTTATTTATTAAGCTGAGTCTCGGCGATAAAATTGAGGATAAACATTTTAAATCATAGAAGATAGTAGATATCATGCTCTACTTGACTCTTCTAATGGATTGCTTGTTCCGCTGCAATTAAACTTGATGTTTATTGTATTTTATCAATTTAACATTGTTGAAGGCTAATGATAATTTATTTGACATTATCTTAGTCATAATATTTCTTATTAGGATAGTTGAGCTCACCCTTTTGCTTTCATTGTTCTCTTCAGGAAATGAGAACGTAGCCGGGACTAGTCGGGGAACGGAGTGATGGTCCGAGATGGTGGCTATAGTAGTCCTCATTATTCTATGAAATAATGTGATAATAAATGTAATGAGGACTCCATTTGAGTTTGGATATTGTCTAGAAGATAATATTCGTGTAAAAACTCTCAGCTACGCTTTTATCGTATTGTATAAAAGAAGTTTGTATTTGATTTATGTACCAAGTATTTGGCGACTCAGAATGGATGATGTATACCTATTTTAGGGGCGTCACAGGCACAAACACAAAGGAAACCCCCGCCGGGGTGGGGGTACATGACCAAAAGCATAAGATTCCTTCACCGGTGAAATGCAGAAAAAGCAAGAATTGTGTTTCAATTGGAACTCTGTAGCAGCGTGAAGGAAACAAGTTGGCATGGCTTGGGACTTTGTTTGGCGTCAGTTAAGAGCTAATTACATGATTTGTGCTAGAGAAGACAATACAACAAGGACATAACAACAATCAAATAATTTAGCAAGATTGAGCCCTAATTTGAGTGAAGAACAGTGGAGGAAAGCAAGGAAGGTCTCAATCACGAAGATTGCAAATTGGAGCAAGAAGAAGGGTGGTTTTATATCTATTCTACTTCTTTAATTCAATTATTGTAATTGGGATGATGGATTCTTTTATTATTTTAGTTTTTATTTCATTGATGATGAACTAAAGTATTTATTAGGCTTGCGATGGAACTTTATTGTTGAGCAATGATTGTGAAGCCTTAATTTCAGTTCAATAATCTATCAATTCAGTTTATCTATTATGATTTTCACTTTAATTTATGAATTGCTTGATCACCAATTCTGTGTGGATTTGTATGGATTCGAGAGATGATGTATGAATCTAGACTTAGTCACTTTAGCATGTGTTCTTGAATTCTGTGTTTGAATGGAATCTTGATGAATGTTAGGATAGAGATATACCTAGCATCACATGTAATCGGGTAGAGAACTTGAATTTAAACCTTATTTGATTGTAATTCACATAGAGATATAGTGAATTAGTTTATTAGGGTATTTGGCTTAATTCTATCTAATGTGTGGATTTAAGTTAATACGGTGTTTGTGCATCGAGAGATGGCTAATTCTACTTAAGTGTTCTTGATTAATAAACTGAAATAGTGAATTGAACTGGAATAAGGTGTGACAATTGGAGTGAGACTTAAAGTGAAGTTGTAAACCTAATTCTCCTTTATTTGCTTGAAATTATGAATTTTAAGTTGTGTTGATTAATTGGTATTCTCAATTTCTTAGTATTTTTTATTTATAATCATTGATTTGGATAGTTTAATAAAATTGGGTTAATATAAAACTGGTAATTATTAGGGTTAATTTCTTACTATTCTCTATGGGAACGATTCTTTTCTTATCACTATATTACTTGTTGACCACGTGCAGTTGCGTGTGAACGTATTTAGAATTCGACCAACAATTTACATGTTTTAACACTTACATTATTTCTTATTATCTTTGTCCGATCTAAGTTCGGAACCTTCGTTAACTCCATTATAGTTCGTTACAACTTTATAACATTTAAATGTTATAAGTCATCATCTTTGTTCAACGTTTAAGTCATTACATTTCATGTAATCTTAAGGGTTCATTTTATTTGAATACAGTCTACCATATTCCCGAATACGGGATCCTGCATTCCAAGTACGCACTTTGCGTTTATATTTTACAATCTTCAATCAATTCTTGATTATCATACTTAACATTCATCAACGTCTAAGTCATATAACCAATGTATACTTAGAACGTTCGTTCGACATGAATACGATTTATGAATACCGTTCATGTAATTTGCATTTACATTCTTTGTCTTTTAATGTCGTTCAACCTTTACTAAAGGTTTAAATCACTTGTTTAAGTGTTACATTATGTGAACTATATATATGTTCATTATTTTTCCTTACACTTCCCCAAGAGTCGAAAGCGGCTAAAAGCTCTTCTCTCAGTTTTTTTAGCCGTGACTGCGGCTACAGGCTCCACTTGTTATTGGGGAGCTGCACTGAGTTACCAAGACACGGCTTCTCAACCAGGCATTGCAGCGCCCCATTTCTAGTTCAAACTGGCGCTTCAGCGCCAGTTCAAAAACTCAATTTTTTCTTTTAAGTGTTCCAACATAATTGAGATGCTTACTTTGAAATCTTATAACTGCTTCGTTATAACTTAAAACGGATTCGTTCTAAATCCATTTTCTTCCTTATCTTACGTACTTCAATTTTCCCTAGATATAATTTTATTCTGAATCCGTTAACATGCTATTCGATTGGCTTAAATTTCATTATTCGTTCTTTTTACGTTATTAACGTTCTTCGCTCGTTCGTCCGTAATTCGGTCATCCGAACTTGGAATTCATTTATTCTTGAATCCACGACTCACGTTTTCTACGGTTTCTTACATTCTTATGAAACCCTATACATTCAGGTTCATTTACATACTTTCTACTTTTCGCTCGTCTTTTACGAAATTTCGCCATTACCTCGTTATAGCTAAGTTCAATTCGTTCTTCATGAATGTTTCTCTCATTCCTAACCAAGCAATAAGCATCTAACTTATACACGATGGTTTTAAACTTGTCCATCAACAACAAGTTCTAATTAAATGGTTTTAAATATGTCCATCAACAACGTTTTTCGCGTTCTTCGCGTTCTTCGTTCGTTCTTCATTTTTAATCGATATTTTGATTATGAATTCACTTTTTCTTGGAATTTGGTGTTATAACTCACCAATCCTTACTTATTTCACCGAATCATTCATATAATTCATTCAGATCGTTCAAATTCATCAAGCAATTCATAGTTCCTATGAAGAGCTTTTAAAAGAAATTTATAAATAAACTTCAATTTCTTCTTACTTCATTTTCATATGGTTTTCATATAATTTCAACCATATGAAAATCATTCTTAACATCTTTTACTTCCATTTTCATTAAGTTATGTATATTGACATAGAAAACTTAAAGAAAATTTTGGTTAAATTAGGTTTTAGGATTACCTTTCTTCTTTAATCTTCTTCCGTTGGAAGCTTGCTCTTGGCTAGCTTTTCCTCTTCCTTTTTTTCTTCTTCTTCTTCATCCGAATATCTTCTCTCTCTCTCTCTCTCTCTCTCTCTCTCTCTCTCTCTCTCTGTCTCTCTCTCCAAGTGTTGGTGATTTTTCAAAATCACCAACAAATGAGCTTAAGCTCTCTTTTATTAAGCTTTCAAAGGAAGGGGTAAAATAGTCATTTCTCTCCCAAAAACACTATGCACACCTCCTTTCCCTAACCTCCTTACTATTCACGAAGCTTCTCTTAGAAGTTTCGTACTTTCGTCTTGCGAAATTCGTTCGACAGTTCGAAAAACTGCGATTCTTGAATTCCAAATATTTTTAGATATTCCGTCTTTCCTCTATAAATTTACTTTTACGCATTCTTCGGAACTTTGAATAACTGAAAAATACTTTTTTATGAATAGTATTTTCTGTCACGTTTTCCCAAAGCATAATTAAACGAATGAAAAGTACATAACAGTACTTTTCGCCGTTTTTGTTTCGTTCGATTTCTATACGTTTTTCGAGAAAAAAATTTTATCGGCTAACTTAACTTTTCATGGCATATTATCGTCAAATCTTTCGAGGAAATGTCATTTCCACATACCGATCTCTCGAAAAGGCTTAGGTTATTCAAACCCTAACCCTTAGGTTTCGTTTGGTGAATAATGTTTATTTCGTCTTTTTCTTCGAAAATATTTTTGTTCTTGGAAAAAAAAATTCGTCTTGAAAATTTTTACTCGTTCAGTCTAGCTCGTAGCCAGAATCCTCCCATTTTATAATCATCCTAGGTTCTAGAACGGTTAATAAACATATATCACAGAATATTATTAATAAAAATTTATTTTATTAATAACTAATTCTTTAAACTATTTCTAAACAATTCGATTTTCCTGATTGTCACATAAGGCCACCAATGCCTAAAAACTCCACCACTTACAATTGGCCAAGCCCTATCACATATGTCTTGCAACAATGACTTGCCATACAAGAGGTCACATCTCACCTCTTAAAGCTAGACAACACACCTCAAACAAGACATTGAGCCACGTCTCACCTCCCATTGCTTGACAACACTACAAAGCAAACAAAAATCAATTTGATGACTAACTCTACAAAGCAAGTATCAATACGTACAAGTTTGTAAGTATTATATACTTTCATATTGGCCAAAAAGTCATCCCTTTCTCTACACCATAACTGGATCCCACTTAGTTTACTTACTCTAAACTTAGTTTACTTTATAGTTAGCTTATAGTTACTCATTAGTTAGCTTTCCTAACTAATCCGGTTAGTTAAAAATTATTGACTTTTCCAAAGTTGACTTTACGTTTTATGAATAGTGATTTAGCGTTTTTATGAATAGTGATTTCCTAATTAAGTTTTACAAAATGTTTCTATACTTATAATGAAACCATATATATTCAATCACATAGCACATAATTTCAATCATAAAAATATTATTTATTAATCATATAAAATTACATTAAAAGACTTATAAGGATTCAAAATATTGCACCTATGATTCATAGTTCATAGTGGCAATTTGTTGGCATGTTGTTAGCTTCACTTGTATGTTGAACTTACTCTACTACCATGTTTCTATCAAGCACTATTCGAGTTAGTTTGGTAGGAAATTTGTAAGTGATACACTTTGATAATTATGAGAAGTTTTTAGAAAAAGATTTGGATGTTTCAATTTATATTGAGGAGCACATGCATTTAACTTATTTTATTATTCGTCCAATCATTTTTGTTTATTGTAATTGATGTTTGATACTATTGTGTCATAAATGGACCAAGATAACTACAATGAGTTATAAGGTCTCATCGTAACATAATAAAATTTGTAACCTTCATATTTAAACACAATAAATCTCAATAAATAATTGTAAATATTCATATTTTCTTAAAATACATAGTCCAAATTGATAGATTTTTTCATAACAAATTAAACATCAGTTGCTTCTATGTCATCGATTTTAAACGAAATTGGTAACCACACAAATTTTCAGTTTTATTAATTGAATTAATATTTGGACACTAAATGTGCTATTATTGTACTATATATATATATATATATATATATATATATATATATATATATATATATATATATATATATATATATATATATATAATCTGTTTGTTGGTCTTCCCATATTCTATTATCTTTTTAATTTTACTTTTAATAAACCAATTTATGGTGAATTTAATATATGGACAAAGTTGAAAGAGTTCACAACGTACAGAGAAATTAAACTGGATTTATGCTAATATGTATATAACTCCATATATTAATTTTCACCAGAATAAATAATTTAAGAAATTGATATTTTCATATGAATTTTTGATATTTCTGCATGAAAATTGTCACTATAAATCTTATAACCACGATTTTTGTAGCGATCGCGTTTTCCCTAAAAAATAAATTTTTATTTTATTTTTAATGTGTTGTATGGTACTGCATATATTATTTGTTTGCAGTGTAAAATGTGCATGTGTGTGTGATATGCAATGTGATAAATATATTTGAATATATATTTATTGTGTAAATAGTTGTGGGAAGTAAATTAATTTGTGGAGGATATAATAAAGTAATTTATGGTAAATAAATTATTTTTAATATAATAAAATTAATTTATTAAATAAAATATTTTATTTAATAAATAATTTTCATTTTGATGGAAATGATTTACGGATTTTTGGATAACATTATGATATTTAAAATGCATTACAGTTGAGTCTGATTATTATTAAGCTTGAGCTGGGGTGTCTATGTGATGATTAAGTGAATGCTTAGTAGGAGTTGTCTGTATATGAGCCAAATAGACCATCAAGCTCAGCAAACCTACTTTGTTAGAAGCAAGAAAGAATTCATCTATAAAAACCCATCTTAGTCTTCAGAGTTCTGATTTGAGAAATCAAGTGTCCTGTTCTCCATATCAAAATTCATAGCCAAATCTCTGTATCTCTAAATCATGATCTAATAGCTGAGTTGGAGCTGGAGATCTAAGAGGAAGAAATTAAAGTATTAAGGCAAGGAATTTCAGCTATATTAAGAGGTATTATTATCATTTTGATAAATTTTACAGTGGTTGAGTTTTATGTGAAGGAATTGTGATAATTAGTGACTGTAATTTGATAATATAACTGTGAGAGATTTCTAAAAAGAAATCTGGGATTAGATATGATAATCAAGCTGTGAAATTTTAAAATTTTCATTATGTATGCTAATTGTTTGTTAAAAGACACAAATGAAAAGTATGTTATCAATTTGATAATTTGAGAAATAGTGTTTGTTGATAGTAACTGATTGTGTAAAATCAAAAGGTATGAAAGGCATGCTAAAAGAATACAAATAACCATTAGGTCAGTTCTGGGCTGAAGTCAAAGTGGCGCAGCTGCGCTACTTCTTTAGTAAAACTCTGCGCAACTGTGCAGCTTGCCAGTCTTTGAAAAATGTTTTGTTTCTGTGTTCTGCAACCCTGATCATATGCATTTGGACCCTATGTGATTCTATATATGGTGAACAAGGTGACCCTAATAATCTTGTATAAAATATGTGGTTTTAATTTGGTATAATAAAACTTTCAAAAAGAAAACTAATTGAAACTTTGAGAAGAAAGTAATGTATCTAACTAAAATGAGAATATGTATTCATTCTGGATTAGGAAATCTTTGTATGTTTAAGTTGGAATTCAAGAGGGTTAAGAAGATATTGCATTTGCTAAACAAAAGATTTTCAAAGTAAAACTTTGTGGTTTTGGGAAACCAAGCTTGATTCATGTAGAATAAGACTAGACCTGGCAATATAGTTGTTTAACTGTCGGGTCAACCCATATTAACTGGAACCAAATGAGTTTGTTAACTATTTTTATTTATTTGGGTTGGGTAAAGTTTGGAACCATATTTTTAAAAAGAAATATAGTTCCAACCCGGTTAACCATTTTTCGACCCATATTTATTCTAAATCTAAATTAAAAGTTCTTTTCACCCATATTTACATATTCAAGAAGTTCAACCACCCACGCACCCACCCCACCCACCCCACCCCAACCCCACCCCACCCCAACCCACCCCACCCCACCCCACCCACACCCCACCCACCTACCCCACCCACCACCCCACGCCCCACTCACCCCCACACCCCACTAAAAAAATAATATTATGTGATTATGTATATACCCCTTACCCCCACCCCATCCACCCCACCCCACCCCACTAAAAAAATAATATTATGTGATTATGTATATACTTTACTACCCCACCCCACCCCACCTCATCCCACCCCAACCAAAAAAATAATAATATTATGTGATTATGTATACACCTCTTACCCCCACCCACCCCACCCCCCACTCACTTCACTTTCACCCCCCACCCCCACCCAAAAAAAATAATGTACACCACCCCATATTATTTTTTTTTTGGGAGGAGGTCAGTGGGGTGAAAATCAATGCTGGGTGGGGTAGGGGGTGGTGGAGTATACATAGTCGCTTAAATATTATTTTTTGGGGAGGGATGTTGGGTGGGTGGGTAGGTAGATAGGTGGGGTGGGTGGGGGAGTGAGGGTGGTGGTGTATACATAATCGCTTAATATTAATTTTTTTGGGAGAGAGTGGTGGGGGTGGGGGGGTGAGGTGGGGTGGGTGTCAGTATACATTATTTTTTTTTGGGTGGTGGGGGTGGGGGTGAAGGGTGGGGTGGGGTGAGGTAAAGGTATATATATAATCACATAAGATTATTTTTTTTAGTGGGGTGGGGTGGGGTGGGGTGGGGTGGGGTATATACATAATCACATAATATTAGTGTCAAATCATGCCTTCATGGAACCCATAACCCATAACAATATTAAAATGGTTAATATGGTTTTTAACCATAACCATTTGGTTCCAACCCACATTATTCATATTAAAAATGGTTAATATGGTTTTAGTTCTTAAATGGAACTATAACCATATTTTGAAAATCAAAACCAATCCATAACCATATTTTGTCAGGCCTAAATAAGACCTAAGACTTGTTTACAAATTATTGTTGTGTGTTACATGATATGTATAGGAGTAATGGCTTGTGTAAACTGGAACTGCACATTAGGAATTTCAGTTCTGGTTTAGCCAGGGAGCAGCGCAGCTGCGCCACTCCCAAAGCCAAACATGGCACACTTGCACCAAACTACAGTCCAGTCAAGACATTCCTTTAGTAATTTGAAGCTAAAAAGATGTATGTTAATGCAATCTAAGATGTAATATCAGCATTTATATGAGTCTAATATATTCAAGCATGCAATGAACTATTTCGGGAAGGATTTCAAAGGAAGCTTGTAAAAGTTTTCAAAACGAAAGTATATAGTTTACGAAACTAGAAACAAGAAAGTATATTATTGCAACTACGTGTTGTATGAATGGCAAATGAGAACTGGATGTGTTCTTTACGACTGAGTATGATTATTTGTTTTATGTGACAACGTGTAATTAAATGTGGAATGGAATATATAGCTGACATAAAGTTATATATGAAATGGATAATGTAGAATACGTGAAAAGAGGAATAAGTTAAGCTAAGATTTAAACGTAGCCTACAAAAAAGGCAAGTATCCTAATTCTTTGCACTTATTTTATGCAAATGATCTTTTGAAAAGCAAATGTTTCAAAGCTATGTTACTTATTGAGAAGCGGTTTATTGATATAATGTATACTTGTTGAATTGCAGTATGCATGAACAGTTTAAAGATAGTCTAAGCCTTTTGTTTCGACTAGACGCAGATTAAATATTTTAATTTTTTCATGTTAAGTCTTGAAATATATTTGTGATATGATTTAAATTGTCCAGCTATTTGAATATAGTTTGGATTCCAGTCTGAGAATGAACGGGAAATTTTATATTACGCTCTGGGAGCGGTGACAGTGAACACAAATGTTGTTCGGAACAAGATAGTATTGATCCATCTGGGGCATGAGGGTTGATCGACCCATCGTGCCTGTAAGACTGCATACGACAGTTGTTCTAAAAATTCTCGCCAGGTTCACTTAGGTCCTTTAAGCGCTTGGCCCCCTCTTGGCACCCCGCCTAGTGCTAGTTCCCATAGTGCCTCTGCCTTGTCAGCCAAAGCCTCCCTGCCTGACGCCTCACTTAGGCCCAAAGAAGCAAAAAAATCCTTTCAGAAAATTAGGCGGGGTCTAGGTGGAAAGATTTTTTTTATTTTAATAACTACCCAAACCAAACCTTGATATATTTATTTTTCTAATGATTTATCATATTCATAATATAAGTTGTAGCATATAAAATCACAACAAAAAGTGAACAATATCAAGTCAAAATAGATAATTTTATTATAATTATAATTTTTTGAACTTGTACCAACTTCAAATTATATAAATGATGATACATTTGTAATATTTAGTTTAATTCAATATAATTCTTAAATTTATGTTTAGTTTCTTAAGTTTAATATTGAATTAAATTTTTAAAATTTAAAATTTTATTATTCAATAGCAATCTTGTTTATGAATAAAAATAATACGTTAAAAATATGTTTGAACTTTGAACAATTGCATGTTTCTGTTTGTGTTTGAACTTTGACATTAGCAATATGGATGTGTTTGAACTTTTAGCAAAGACCTTTATTATCTTTATTATATATTGTCTTGTTTTATATTATTGTTTTGTTTGGATAAATATAAGATAAAATATTAAAATTGGCTTAAAATAAAAAATTCCGCTTTGGCCCCGCCTAGTCCCCCTAGGCACTAGGCCCCCTGGCCTCCCGCCTCACGCCTAGAGCCTTTTAGAACATTGTGACCAGACAATTCACAGATGAATTTTAGATAAAACCTTTTCAAGAAACGAAAAAGAATGTTCATGGATTATGACCTCTCAACTATTCAAATGTTGATATGTTGTTACAAGAAAATGAATGATTCAAGATTTATTCTAAATTGCTTTACATTTTAGTTTCACTGTAAGAGTATGTTTCAAAGAAAACATTTATTTATTGACACGATATTTGTGCATGATATTACTTGCTGAGCAATTGAATGCTCATTCTTGCTTTGTTATAAATGTTTTCAGTTAACCAAGATCGTATAGAAGGATTAGGTAAGGATAAGGGAAAGGAAAAGTTGTGGAATAACTGAAATGTTACATAATAGATAGTTTTTATGTTATAAATATTTAATTATCATATAATAAACACTTAAAGGTCATCGTACCTAGGATAGTAAGACTCTGATGTAATAACTGGTATCATATGATGTTGAATGTTAGTTATCGTGAAGCACTGAATATAGGTTTTAAGTCCCGAATTTGGAGGCGTCATAGTTTTTACTGTCGATATACATCTATAACAACACTTTTCATATGAAAATATCAATTTTTATAATTTATTGCAACCTAGAACATTCGCCAGAAGAAATTTATTGCAGCTCTAAAATGACTACCAAACCAACTATTACCCTCATTTTGTTTTTTATATAGTAATAGATTTTAATCAACTAGATAAAGAACCAGTTAAATCTTAAAGTCTATGTGCCTGCTTTTAAAACGTCAAGCAAAAATAAATGGAGGGAGTGCCACTTTCACTCTCTTTCATATCCATATTGGGATCAAAGTATAGCTTATCCCTTTGGGAATATGTGAGAGACTTGAGGGGGGAATGGCGATTTTGCAAATGATATTGAATGGGATAATTTAAATAGGTACGCTAATGGTCAAGAAAAATACAATATATTGATTACAAAACTTTCCTAGCACATTCATTTTCTATACAGATGCATACATTTACGAGAGATTATGGTAAATATTGTTGGAGACATTGTTTTAAATGTTGAAGCGTAACAGGCTTTGATACAAAGGAGTCCATACCGTTTGCGTAGCACTCATCTGCACTCTCTGACAAAGAGTTTGCTGTCATCTGCGTGCATACCAACTAGCTTTGTTAGCCTTGGTATTACTAGTTTACAAGTAATACTAGTAAAGGATTCTTAATTACTCATATTTTAGGAGTAGTAACAATGCATAAATTGGTAATCATTCCCGATCATAACTAAATGAGTGGTGATTGGATAATTAAGGCCTATGTTACACGACTTAAAGTATACTCGGCACTCAAATAAGGGAGTAGTGTAAAAAATTAACAAAATTAAAGAGTACCCGTGTCGGACTTTTCAAAATATCACTCCATCCGAATCCGTGTAACATAGATAAAGGCCTAGTCAACAAAGTATTAAATTTCTCTGTAAAAGTATTCAACAGCTGAACTGTTAAAAGAAATGGAATAGGAGTTTGATTAATATCTAAGGCAACTAATACTCCTCAACTTTAGCAGTCAAAGATGAATAAAAACCAGATATTTAATTCCTTAGCTTTAGCGTTCAAATATCCTATTCCATTTTAAGATATCAAATATTTGATTTACTATTTCATTTTCAAAAGTAAGAAACATTTAACTTTGTGAATTGTGATTTAGTGCATCTCATGTTGAGTTATAAAAGTCTAGTTCATATTTCTCTAAAACCCTAACAGTCCAAGTCTTGGAAACTTGAATCATATTGCTTTGACTTTGTACCATCCTTTTGTTATATAAGAAATATGAATGATTATATTGTCAAGGTAACCAACCCAATGAACAACTACGAGCATGCACAAGCAGTTGAAAGGATAAAAAAAAATGAAAAAATGACAAAAAAAGAATACGGATCGCACAAACAGTATTGTTTTGGTGCCCCTCCATACAGTAATATAATGGCCCTAATGCGGTTGAGATTTTCGGTGCGATCAGTATTAAGAAGGGAATATTGTGCTTTGAAAAATGATATTATGGCCATAATGCGGTTGATATCTTTGGAATATGATTTGTATAGCTGATCCAAGTAAGTGGAATATAATGACACCAGACTGGAAATAACAAAAGCAAAGTGAATGAAAGAAACATAATATCTTGAAAAGCTATTGTATGCACCAATTCTAGGGATCCGGATTCCATGAATTTGTGACATTCCTTAACCACTATGAACTTTTATAGCTTTTTGTTGCATTAATTATAGCACATGGTGCATTTGTGATGGCCCACAAACAAGTCGCTAGAGTTAAAATGCAACATTTGCTAAATGCAGCAAAAAGTTACAAACTTCAGAGTGGTCAAGAATGTGGCAACTTCAGGGAATCCAAATCCCAATTCCAGTGGTAATAAAAGTTTAAGTACTTACTGCAATTATAGGAATCCGCTTTCTGGGCAGTTTATAGTCTTCGCCAATTTGTAATGAATTTGAAGGAGAAACATGACACTTCACCCCAGCCCTAGATGCTGCTTCCCAGTTGCCAGTTTCCTCGAAAGAACGGATTAGTCTTGTGGCCTGAAGGCCATCCATAACCGGCATGAATACATCCTGCAGTATTTACACAATTAGAACCAACCTCATTCCAGCAATATCATTAGAAAGCTATTCAAAACATGTCATAAGAAATATGAGACATCACGTTGTTCAAGTATTCCAAGAGATCATTCTTAGAAGATTAAAAAAGATTCCTTTTACATTACAAAGGTAAAAAAACATTGAAAACTAATTGAAGTAATAAGCACGAGAAGAACAGAGTAATCACCATAATCATAGATAAACATTATATATATATATATATATATATATATATTCTGGGAAAAAAGAATATGTGGCTTGCCACAACCAAGCTTGGGTATAGATCATGCTTAAAATGATGTAGTATTTGGTAATAAAATAGTGAAATGTCTGTAATGCCATTAATGAAAATGATGAAAAAGATAATATGCCATTAACGAATGATTGTCTATAGACAAGCTTGGCTATGGCAAGCCACATTTGTTTTCTCCTATATATAATATATACTTTAATATGCTTAACCAATACTCTGATGAATGCATGTCTTTTTGTCTTTATACAACATAGTAATTAGATTGTTATAGTTCCTAACAATCAAATTCTTCAAGTAAATTCTCACAAATATACGGCGTCCGGCCACAAAAATAATCGTACGAAAATATTTCAGACAAATTAAAATATTTAATTATTTCTAATTGTTTGATATAGTTAGGATTAATGCTTTTATTGGTGAATAAAACTCACTTTAGACATTCTTTTGGGGTCGAAGAGAATATATTATGGTGTCCTTGACTTGTCTATGTCCTAATTTATTTCAGGATGTATTGTTCCGACGTGTTTATGTTGTGTCATACCCGTCCTATGTGTCTTA
This sequence comes from Panax ginseng, assembly GCA_020205605.1. Taxonomy (NCBI): domain Eukaryota; kingdom Viridiplantae; phylum Streptophyta; class Magnoliopsida; order Apiales; family Araliaceae; genus Panax; species Panax ginseng. The sequence continues at coordinate 80,938,440 of CM035139.1, read as the reverse complement.
TCCACGCTTCATAGATCAACCAAGTAAAAGTAGTTTTAACACTATCCTCAAATAATATCACGCTTTAAGTGAAGAGAAATTCAATTAAAAAGTCATGAAAATGCATCTAATATAGGAAGTTCAAAAAATAAAATAAATGCAATAGCCTTATTGTAAAATTACCATAAGAACGAGATCGTAATTACTGCTCTGAATTGCACACAGTGCTTCCACTCCATTGTTGACAACAACTATGTCATGGCCTAACTGCCTCATCAGCGACCGTGTTACCATCACATTAATTTTGTTATCTTCGACAAGAAGGATCTTAGGTTTCGACATTGATTCAAGCATTTCCGGACTGCTACTTGAAGTGCATTCGGAGCTCCTCTCAGACCTCACCTGCATCTGACAGATTTCTTGTGGATCTCTAGACTTCGTAATCTCAAGCACATCGTTGCTTCTTTGTGAGGAATAAGATGTGTTCATACACGGGCTTCTGAGTTGACGATTTGCATCATGATGACATTTTTGTTCTTTACCAATGGAACTTTTGTTATCAGAATCTGGACTATACCTCAAAGAACTTTCAGGTTCTGATACTGCCTCGGTAACATCAACTTCTGAACATGCATCTTCTATTGAACTCATCTCCTTTAACGTGATGTTACCAGAGGGGAATGAATAGGAATCTTGGGAATATCCATTTAGTCTAGGTAAGGTACTAATCCCGAAACCGTTTGGTGTTAATTTTTGGGTCCTGCCAGAACCATTCGAGGAAAATAGAGTACCCAATGTTCGTGGCTGGAACTGGAAGAAGCCAGAATTTGTATCATCGTCATTTATATCAGTTGCTGCATCATGGTCGACCATATCTGAGAGTTCATCGGGATCATCTGAAGTGTCGCTCAAAGTTGAAACTTTATAAGGTAGTATAAAAGTAAAGGTTGATCCAAGGTGCTCTCTGCTGGACACAGTGAGTTGACCTCCCATAAGCTCAACCTGTTACATATGCATATCAATGTCAGAAGGATCAAAACTTTGATTCTCGAAATTAGATGGAAATAAATACATGAATTAAATTGTAAGAAAGAAAATATACAATATAGCATTCCATTGTTAGTCTTCTAACATTAATGTAGAAGAAAGTTAAACAAGTTGAGTAGAAGGAAAAGTTTGTTGGAGGTTATAAATCTTTATAACACAGTAAATGATACGAATTCTCCTTATTGAAGTTAATGACTAAAACAAGCTTCATAAAGTTACATAAATTGCATATCACATTATACCATAGATAACTTTACATCATGAGGAGAAAAAATAACCTGGATAACTTCTAAAACATTCATAAGGTCATTTATGTTAAAGTTTATCACTAAAAACTTGTTATTTACTTCTAACAGGTCAGCTGATTAATTTATGAAAGATCACTTAAAATCCAGACAAGCATGTGGACACAAGGATTGCAAGAATAATAATTGAAGCCAAAAATCTCGTCACATTATATTGAACTGGTGGGCCCGCTACATTCTGGAAATGAAGAGAAACTAAAAATGGAAAATAAATGGCAGGCGAGAAAAATTACCAGTTGTTTGCAGATCGCTAAACCTAATCCTGTCCCACCATACTTTCGAGCAGTGTCTGCACTTACTTGCATGTATTTTTTGAATAGAGTAGGCAAAGCATTTTCTGTTACATCAAAGTGGTGATTGAGTTTAAAATAGCATGAGTAATTAGTGAAGTAAACCAATAAACAGATACACAATAATTAGAAAACTAAAATGAATTAAATAAATAAATAAGTTTATATAATCATATCAAAATTACTAACAAGAAAACTAATTAATGTAACAAGCATGGGACGAAACAACTTAATCAATCAAATTACGTGTGTATCACAAAGATATACATATTAGTTACAAACCCGTATATACGTTAGTAGTTACACCCTTATTTTACACTGTCATGCATCGAAATATTTCTTACTATATTTATAAAATTATTGATTCTTATTTTTGTTCAAGAATTAAAATTTTATGTTAATGTCATTGAATTTTAGAATTAGTTGTTATAAATACTTCCACATAATCTGATATTATATATATATATAGGGAAAAGGGAATATGTAGCCGCCATAGCCAAACTTGGCTATAGAACTCATTCTTTAATGGTGTTTTTTGTCTTTTCATCATTTTCAATAATGACTTTACGGACATTCCACTATTCTATTACCAAATAAAACATCGTTTTGTCTGACCTATAACCAAGCTTGACGGTGACAAGACACATATTTCATAATTCCATATATATAAGAAACTTATATTTATTTATTTGACTTCCCATATCTTAAATGATTAGGATTTTCGTGTAGTGTTTGTCACATTTGTGTCTGTCCATTCTTCACAGATGGGTGGTAATCAATAATCTTCACACTGAATTTGCAAACAAATGCAAATAAGAAGTACCTGGTATTCCAATCCCTGTATCATAAACATCACAGCGTATCCACACTGTTGTTTCATGCGGAAGAGGATAGTCCTCTTTATCTCCATCTGTTGAAGATCCATTTTTAACCGGGGTTTTGGGTTCATTGTTAAGTGCATGATTATGGTATGGACCTGCCCCGTGTTTCTGTCCATTGAAGACCTTTTGATCACCGCTGCTATGAGAAGTTGATAAGCATTTATCTTCTTTAGGTGTATTTACTAGAACTGTTGACTCATCTGCATTCGTCTTCTGGAAAGATCCTCCTTGCTTACCAGCACATGGGTCAGGTATAACATAAAGCTTTATCCCAACCTTCCCCTCATGAGTAAACTTGATTGCATTGCTGTTAAGAGTAAAATGTCTATTAGAAGCATGCAACAAATGGTATTAGATAAAAATAGTAGTCAACCTATATTAACTAGAGAACCTAAATCTTAGGGTTCGGTGAATTCCTGCCTATGTTCATGCTAACAAAGGACGCCACTCTAGTTGTGAAAAGCCATAAAGAACACGCACAAAAAAAAAATGAAAATAACTTGGACCTTGAAGGACATCCCCTTCCCGAAGGATCAACTAAGACCTGGAAATTTCTCAAACCAAGTTTTTTTAAAATAGAAATATAAGGTAAAATATAAGCTAGAAGTTGCCACAATAACTGTAAAGTAGAAATCTTACGTAACGATGTTAAGAAATAATAAATAAAAAAATAAAAAAATCCCAAGGAAATATATCTTGGCTCAAATTCAATTAAGGCACTGGTCCTTTGATAATGATTAATGATTTTTTCATCACTGTGACAAAATGAACATGCAACTAAATATCTATGTAGTGGCACTGACATATTAAGTCGATCAACATACTAAAGTCTCAACACAAATGGAAAGTTTATAGGTACTTAGGTTACATGACCCCATCAGTCTCACATCTAGTTATAACTTATGACATGTACAAGATCCCTTACTGCAAATGTTATGAGATATTTATGACATAGTGGTGGACTAGTATATCAATAAGACCTTATAAAGGCTAAGAAGCCTTAAAATACAAAAAAGTCAAAAAATAATAATAAATAAAATAATAATAATAATTATTATTATTATTATATTAAAAAAACTAGGATCATGGGCAGATTTGGAGGTGTTTAAAAGGACTTTTAGCAACTAAGAGAAAAATTACAACTACAGGAGTTGAATAATGTAACTATGGTTTACATGTATAGTAGATCATCTGAAATTACATTATTTTATTGAAGAGTCATTGCCATAGTTTGAGGAAGTTTATATTTATTGGATGTCATTGTTTCTGATATCTGATGGCATATTTCTGCAATGACCTTAATATAGAATTATTGCTTTTCCATAGAAACAGGAATAAAGTGTAGTACTGACATCTTATCCATCTTATTTGTCATTATACAACTGTCTTTGTGAAAGGCCTTAAATGCGCTCTGTTGGGGCATGTTTGTTTGGGCTCGGATGATTCGGTGGACCATAGTTCACGTGAAGGAAGTTTCCCCACGTAGAAGTCGTGATAATTTTAAGGAATCTAGGATTCCTAACTATATTTAATTTCCAACTCCTAAAGAAACAGTCAGGATAGTGTTTGATTTCCCTTTTTAAAGGAGATTCACTTCTATCCCATTATGGTATCCTCCACCATACGGGGACAATGCGTTTAAGGAGGTGTGATCATTATAAATACAAGGTTACATCCTGATTCACAGGTATCTCATTACTTTTCAGTACTAGAGCAATAAGCCTCCATTGTTAACTAAATTTTAGCCTGTTTCGTTTCTGTTCAGGATTAGACGAGCTATTAATGATTGGGCGCGTGGACGAATCTTTGTGTTAACATTGGCACTAGAAGTAAGGTTGTTTAGTGTTACTTAATTTTTCAATCACCTAGGAGTTTGATCAGAGTAATGGCGACAAGCAAGGCAAAAACAGTCTCAGCATGGGACAAATCAACAGTCGATCCATCTCAACCTAGAGGTTCGGTCAAAGACAGGTTGGGGCCTTCCCTTCACATCTCTAACAAGCTCAGGTCCCACAGCCACTCAATGGGCCCATCGAAGGCGAAGACACCGTCGATCAGGAGACGGTTGTTCTTGGCCACGTAGAAGACGATAGTCCCCAATAGTCGAGTGGAAGACAAAAATTCAAAGCGAGACGGTTGAGACGAAAGGGAGTCAATCTTGGTCAGGAAGATGCAACAGAATAAAGACGCCATGAAGGCTTCAGCAGATAGAGCTAGATGCCTAGATGGCGTCACTGTTGGGGGAGGAGGTCTCTTCCAATCATTGTCAGCGTCGGGAAGCATCGCCAGGACATATTGTTCGGACGGTTCTCGACGCGAAAAGAGCAAGAAAAGAAGTCGCTCTAGGAAGGGTAGCAGCGAAGGACGAGGGAGGTCAGGATGAAGACAGCAAGTGGCTTCTCCGGACCATGAGCGGGATAGGCACAAGTTATCTTCCGGAAGGAGGATTCCGACTCCCTCGCAAAAAGAGTAGCAGAGTTAGAGCAAATATTGACATCGGTCAATCAGGAGAAGGAGGCTCTGATTGACCCAACATCCCCATTCTCCCCAGAGATTGATCGGGTTCGGGCTGACCCCAGTAAGAAGGTCCCACATATGGAGAGTTATGATGACACTGGGGATCCGTATGACCATACTCAAGCATACGATCGACTGATGAAATTTTACGATTACTCTGATGCCGCCAAGTGTCAGATGTTCATCACAACTTTGAGGAAGGAGGCTCGACAATGGATGACGTCGTTGGCCCGAAATTCAATCTCGTCATGGAAGGAGCTTTCTGACAAGTTTCATAGCCGGTTCAAGGAGCAATAAAAGGAGGGGAAAGCCGACCGGTTCTCTGATGCAGATAAGACAGTATTCCAACAAGACTCTGCACCAGTATGTGAAGAGATTCTGAGAGGCGGCCGGAGCAGTGACGGACTTAAATGGGCCCTCGGATATTTCCAGACGGGATTGGACGTGGTGATGTCAAGGAAGTTGGTAAAAGACATAATGTTCAACTCCCCGAAGGATCTGTCTGAAGCATATGATAGGACAGAGAGTTTCATCACGCCATGGTGCCAAGCCAAGTTTGACTAGTATTCCTGAGTTCTAAACATTGGACTTTGGAAATATAGTCTAGAGGAATGTAAACCAAAGGATGGTAGTTGACTTGGACGTGTTAATTGTACGCAATGGCGTGTCGGTTAAGCGTTCAAGTTAAACAAGTCGGGCGTACGACGAACGAACGTCGAAACGTCGAGTCGAATGTTAATAAACTTAAATAGTGTTCCGTAGTATGAAACGAACATTATAAAACATGGAATAGAGTTAAAGTAAACCATAAGTGACGTATATACATAACTAATTGGTATAATTGACTTTAATGATATATATAGGTCGTTTGAGGAGCGATTGAATAGCGTTCCGGTTAATCGCGTGAAAGGCAAGTTTCTTAACTTTCTCTAATGTGGTAATTGAGCAAGTTTCCTAACTTCATTCAAATTATTGAATTGAATGCAAGTTTCATGTTTTTGTGTAAATAGATTATATTTGTACAAGTTGTTGAGTTATGAATTGTGTTGTTTGCCAATATCTGCACTTATGAGCTTTTGTGTAAGAATTGTTATGTTGTTGAACTATTTACGTTGTTACAGTTCTGTTGATACATGAATTATGTTATGATTAAGTACATGCTAATTGTTGTAGATGGACACATGTTAAGGTGTTATATGGAAGTAAACACAGGTTGTGTTATGATATTGATGTAGACACTATTGGTGTCAAAGCATAGGATTTAAGAAAGGTAAAAAGGTATAAGTCGGTAGGACTAGTTAATAGAGATTGTGATGTTTAAGAATGATAGGGATTTAAGTTATTTCTGTTTAGTCGAATTGCTTCTCAACTATTGTTTCGTTGATGAAGTTTTCAAAGAATGATGAATTGATTCTTGATTTTTGTTGCTTATTCAACTGTTATAACTTGTTGGCCAATTAAATGTTTACTCTTGCAAAACTCTGAAACTTTTGCGGCTAGAGTGGATGGACTTGAATAGTCAGATGACATTAAATGAAAGGAATTTGTTAAAGAATAAGGTTTAGAAGATTACATATTGTAATGTAATAGTTTGTTGTAATTGTAATATTTTTATGATATAATATTCATTAATATTATAATTTAATGATGTAAAGGTCTTAAGAACCTAGGATTAGCAGTGATTTGATGTAATAATATATTAATTACATTCATGTCTTAAGATTCTACTGGATGGGTAGTACCATGACACACCGAACTGTGGTTTGACAGTGTTCTAAAAATCCCGCCTAGGTCCGCAAAGGCCCCGCCTAGGTGCTAGGCCCCCCTGGCGCCTCACCTAGGCCCAAGACGTCAAAAAAATCTCTCCAAGAAATTAGGCGAGGCCTAGACGGTCTAGGCGGAGAGGTTTTTATTTATTTTAATAACTACCCAAACCAGATCTTGATATATTTATTTTTTTAATGATTTACCAAATTCATAATGCAGGTTACAACGTATCAAATCACAACAAGAAGTGACCAATATCAAGTCAAAATGGATAATTTTATTATAGTTGTAATTTGGCTTAAATATGAATTACTATCCTAAACTATTAGCGTTTTTCCACTTCGGTAATTGACCTTTTAATTTTTTCAATTAGATCATTAAACTATTAAAATTTTCCACTTCGGTCCAATTTAAGTTGCCACGACATAAATTAAAGACGTGACCCGCTGACTAGGCAAACTAATGCTTATATGTAATTAAAAAAATATTATTTTAATTATATTTTCTAAACATCAAGGGTAAATACGTCAAATCATCGTTAAATATAACCAAACCTAACAAATATCATTAAAATCATTCTTGTTCCTCCTTCAATTGAACTGAAAATCTATTGCTGCTTTCTCCCCCAATATTAAACATCTACCAGTCTCAAAAATTTCACATACTTTTAATTTTTCTCTTACTTAAAAGAACAAATAAAAAAGTCCTAAATCTACAACTTCCTTTGTTCATTATTTGATAACACCTTAAATCTCTTGCCCATGTCCTCTGTTTCTTCTTCAGATCTACCGGCTCCTTTTTCCATGATCGGAGCACAACTCTCGGCACTCCAATAGGGGCCACCAGTTTCCCTCCCATCACCTTTATAGCTCCATCTCGGTTGTAAGTGACACCACCTAATCTCTACCGCACGTCTCCGGAAGGCGAGAAAAAAAAAGTAAGTAAGCGGCATCGACGAAGCTTTTTCTGAGGGGAAGGAAGCGATGGTGGTGGAGGCTTTGCAGTGACGAGGAGTTGAAGCCATCGAAGCTAGACAGAGCTGCTTTCGAGGAGGCGGTGATGATGGAAGATTTAAGATCTGAGTTTGTATTTTTATCTGGGTTTGAAATTGAAATTTCATTTCATTTTTTCTTAGTTTGAGGAATACATGGTTTTGATCTCTTTTTTTTTAGCTGTGTTGGATTTAGGTATGCAGGATGGTGTTTTTTGGCTGTGTTGGATTTGGGTATCTTGAGGATGGTGTTCACGGTGGCTTTAGGAGGTGTGTTTGGTTTTTGGTGGGTTGGGAGAACAAGGATGATTTTAATAATATTTGTTAGGTTTGGATATATTTAATGATAATTTGACTTATTTATCCTTTGATGTTTAGAAATTATAATTAAAATAATATTTTTTTTAATTACACATAAGCATTAGTTTGCCTAGTCAGGGGGTCACGTCATTAATTTATGACGTGGCAACTTAAATTGGACCGAAGTAGAAAATTTTAACAGTTTAATAATCTAATTGAAAAAATTAAAAGGTCAATTACCGAAGTGAAAAACGCTAATAGTTTAAGATAGTAATTCATGTAAGACCCCAACTTATTATAAATAAAATTGAATTTTTTCTATTCATTATTCTAAATTAATAAGGTGTTAATTTGATATAATGCTCTGATTATGGGTGAAATGTGCAAATTTTGTGAAATAAGCAAGTGGTTATAAAATAATCATTGTTATCGGGGAATATTCGGTTGGTCGTGGAATATTCTTTTTGTCGGGAATATCCGTACGACGGAGCAGTCATTGTGGGCCCCATAACGGAATAACTGTCGGATGAAGAAAACGACAAAGTTTGAGTTTTTATAAAAATTTAAGAATTATTCTGCAGATTATCATTGTTGAATTACAGGGGTTAAAATACGATGAATACGTGTGGTCGCCGATAAGCACCACGGTATTACATGATATTGTTGAATTATTGATTCTTACGTGAAGGCACTACTCGATAATTATTACAAAGAATTATCGCTTTAATATTTTATTTTATTGATTCAATAATTGTTTGCGTTGATATTTTATATTATTGTTGTTTCAATAATTGTCATTGCCACATATTTCCCATTATCGAAACAATAATTCATATTATTTGAATAATATTATTAGATAGCATTATTGGCGATGTCTGAAAGTTCACGAGGAGAGGTTTGGTCATCTAATCAATTGCAAAGATGGAGAAATCCTTATTGGAAAGCCCTCTCTTTCACTGAGGAAGCTGCATGGTTGTAATAATTGTGATTACGTAATATTATTTGTGAATAATTAATTATTGATTTATATGATAAGGAAATATTTATTTGATGTGGATATAAATGATGGATTTATTTATTTTATGTGGTTATAAATGAAGGAATTAATCTTTGGTGTTTTATCGGTATTTTGTTTGAATGGAGGTATTAAAATCATCCGTTTGTGGATTTGAATATTTTACATTTGGAATTTGGAAAAACTCAAAGCTACAAAGTTCTAGAGAATTCGATTTCGTGTGGAATGGACATAAAATTCGTATTTTTCTGATAAACGGGCTATTTTCTATGAATTACTGAAGTTTCGGAAAATAAAAGGATTTTAATTAAATATTGGGTGGGACCAACTTTTGTTTTAAATCATGTGGGCTGTTAATTTTTCAGAATTGGCTGGTCTTGGTTGGCAACTTGGTTGGTGAAGGTTGGCGTAGAAGAAAGAAAAAGAATTAATATTATTTTATTATTTAGTCTCCTATAGCGTTCTAGCATTTTCCTATAAATAGACGCTTAGGTTAGAATTGAAAATCACACCAGAAACAAGTTTTCTTTCTCTCTATATTGTCAAGCGTATTTTGTGAGTATTTAGATACTTTGAGAGTTGTTGTTCTAGATAAGTTTCCTTGACTTTCTGTCAGATATTTCGATCGGAAATCTGCAGTTATTTTGAGGTAAAGGATGTTATTTTCTTCTTAAATGATATTATTTTCTTGATATCATTATCCAAATATTGGTTTGAACTTTTTAATCAAATTTGGAACTTTTGTTTTGGGGGTTACTATTCACATATACTAAGACTATTCAATTTAAAATGAAAATTTTCCTTTTTGTCCAAGATGTCTATTATAGTTACTATCTTTGATTGTATCTATGTTTTGATCTTTATTTTTGAATTCTGCTTCACAATTGGTTATTATGAAGTATTATTGATCTTGGATAAACTGTAATATGAATCCCTAATATTTGTTATTCTGTCTCACTGGATTCGTTTTCTTTAAAATATTTTTCATCATCCTCGGGTCTTAAATGATGATATTCTTGAATATCTTTGGCTGTAGTGCAAAGATGAATGATTAGTGATGAATATCTTTGGCCGTAGTCTGAAGATGAACAGTGTTGAGATGAACATGACCAACTTGTGATACAAATGAATATATTTGGCCTGTAGTGCAAAGATGAATATTTAATTAAAGATGTATATTGATTGTTGTTACAGGGATAAATATTGATGATAGACTTTTAAATCTTAGAAGATAGTAGAACTCATTCTCTACGTGACACTTTTAATGGATTGCTGTTTCCGCTGCATTTGTTGATCTAAAACTTGTTGTCTATTATATTTTATCAGATTTTTCCCTGTTGAAGACTAATGATAATTTGTTGTATATTATCTTAGTCATAATATTCTTTACTGGGCTAGTTGAGCTCACTCTTTTCGTTTTTGTTCCATTTTTCTTCTCAAGAGGTGAGAACATAGCAGGATCTAGTCGGGGTATGGAGTGATGGTTCTAGAAAAATGTTTTAGCAGTCCTCACTATTTCTGTAAAATAGTGTATGAATAATTGTAATGAGGATTTTTTTGAGTATGGATATTGTCTAGAAGACAATATTTGTATTTAAACTCACAGTATGTGTTGTCGTATTTAACACGACATTTGTATTATTGAAGTTGTAGTTTGCTTTCTGTACCATGTATTTGACGACTCAGAATGGGTGTTGTATACCTATTTTGGGGGCGTCACAATTCATATTTAAGCCTTGTAATTTTTTGAACTTGTATCAACTTCAAATTATATAAATGATAATACATTTGTAATATTTAGTTTACTTCAGCATAATTCTTAAAATTATGTTTAATTTCATAAATTTTAATATTGAATTGAATTCTTCAAAATTTTAAATTTTATTATTTAATAATAATTTTGTTTATGAATAAAACTAATACGTTAAAGATATGTTTGAACTTTGAACAATTGCATGTTTGTATTTGAACTTTAACATTAACAATATGGATATGTGTTTGAACTTTAAGCAAAGGCATTTATTATCTTTATTATAGATTGTTTTGCTTTATATTATTGTTTTGTTTAGATAAATGTAAGATAAAATATTAAAATTGGCTTAAATAAAAAATCACGCCTAGGCCCCGCCCAGGCCCCCTAGCCGCTAGGCCCCCCCTAACCGCCTGCCTCTGCCTAGCGCCTTTTAGAAGATTGGGGTTTGAAGATAGACCGGGTTTCGAGGTGTTACAGAGGTTTATGTCTAAATCGGTAGAAAGGTGTTTGCCCTTTTTTGACACTCTAAAGGGGCAGAAAAACGAAAAGACATTTCAGTGGACCTCAGAGTGCAAGGATGCTTTCCAAGTGATCAAGAAATACCTGTCCTCGGTGCCATTATTGATGAAGTCATTCCTTGTATTTAGCGGCAAGTTCATTTACAGTTGGCGCAGTGTTGGTACGAGAGGCGGGAGGAAAGCAATCCACCGTCTATTATGTCAGTCATGCCCTTCACGATGCGAAGATCAATCGGTGATGTTCTAAAAAGCGCTGAAGTGAGGCGAAGCGGCCGGGGGGCTTAAGCGTGAATTTTTATTTTAAGACAATTTTAATATTTTATCTTACAGTATTCTAACAAAACAATAATATAAAGCAAAATAATCTATAATAAAGATAATAATTAAATTATAGAATTAGTAGTAATTGCACTTAAGTAGTAAAATACATATCCATTGCTTGAAATAATTAAATTATAGAATTAGTGTTACTAGTAAGTAGTAACTAGTAAGAAGTATCTTGATATCTTCATATATATAATGTTTAAGCTAGTAAGTAGTAAGTATATATATCTTCATATATATAATGTTTAAACTAGAATTAGTGTTACTAGTAAGTACTCCCTCTGTCTCATAATTATAGGCTGATTTCTTTTGGCACATAGTTTAAGAAAATCAGTTTAAGTTAATTTTTAACAAAAAATTTCCACATATACCACTTAATATAGAATTAATGAATAAATTAATTACTCCTTACTTATCACATTGAAACTCTTAACTTCATTGATTGCTGGTACAATTGCATTTTATACACAAAATATGTTAAACTAGTAAAGCCTAAAGAGTTGAATTCTTTTATTGAGAATACAACAACATTAAATGTGGTGATAAAAATAATGACATTGAAGGTTGTTTCTTCAAAAAAAGAGTAATGGTTGAATATTTATTATAAGGGCATAAAAGTAAAATAATGAACCAACTAAATTTTATAAATAGTAAGTAGCCTATATATTGGGACATCTCAAAATAGAAAATCAGTCTATAACTATGGGACGGAGGAAGTAGTAACTAGTAAGAATTAGTGTCGAGGACATGATGATTACGGCTCGTCTCCCTAAGCTTTGCTGTGACGCCTTGCAAAGCAAGTTTTTTTTTTTATATGCTTGTCTGCGTAGTTCTCTAACTTGTACAATTTGACATTGGTACACAAATTTCCTTTATTACCTTAAGTTTTAAAATTCCTGAACTATTTACAGATGAGCCTAAGCTAATTGTTTAAGCTAAACTCAAGTTACAATATTTTGTCACAAGTCTTTTATCATATTGTTGAGATATTTAGAGTGTTCAACCAAATTGTTTTGGTTTGGAACTCAAGGTTGAGTATGAACATCCCTTAGTTGGGAAATTTTTTATTAGTCCACAAAGGCACTGAAAACAAGCAAGTAGTGTTTATCAACACAGGGCATAAAGGGTTGATCACCCATCATGCCCGTAATTTAGACGGTTAAACAGTTGAATTATTGTTATACCTATTTATAGAATGAAAAACAAAGTTCAAAGGTCTACTGACCGCTCGGCATCTGTAGTCACTATGTCATTTCAAAAGCGCAAGCTATTTGGTTTGTTATTCGGAAATTGTTTCAATGACTTCACAACTGTTGATTCGTTGTAGAAGCATACTCAAAGAAAACATTTAACTCTTTTATACATTGTTTATTGCACGCTATTACTTGTTTTCAGTGAAATCTGAGCGCACGGAAGGATTTAGCAAAGACAAAGGAAAGGAGAAGGTGGATGAGTAATTGAGGATTGTTATCAATAATAACTGGATGTTTTATAATAATAGACTTTTTTATGAGATATTACTTTATCTATCATGTAATGAACTATTTAAAGGTTCATGAACTATTTAAAGGTTCTTGTAACTGGGGGTAGCAAACTCTGATGTAATATTTTTAAGTATTTAATATATTAAGCAGGTTGTATGAATATTATCGTGTAGCGCCAAGTATGGGTTGCAAGTACCCGGATTTGAGGGCGTCACAGTAATGATGAGGCCTATAGGGAGTGTATGGTCCGGGAATGTTTTCCCGACCTTGGTGATTGTGCTTTTTCATTTAATACTCAATTATTGGGTTTTAAATTTTGAAATTTTTCAATAAATGTCTCATTATAATAAAAGACTGGGGGGGCAATGGGCCATAGTCCACGTGAAGGAAGTTTCCCTATGTAGGAGTCTGTTTTGGACAGTGGAAAAACTTTAAGGAATCTAGGATTCCTAACTATATTTAATTTTCAACTCTTAAGGAAAGAGTCAAGATAGTGTCCGACTTCCCTTCTTTAAGGAAATTCACTTCTATCCCATTATGGTATCCTCAATAATGAGGAATTTTATTCCCATACGGGGACAGTGCATTTAAGGAGGTTTGATCACTATAAATACAATTGACTTCTCATACTAAAATCACACGTGCACTGAAATTAGTTTGCACCGTCACCTCTATCTACAGAAATATTAACATTTTATCCTCAGCAAGATAGCAGGGATTTAAGCGGAATAAAATGTAAGAAAATAAGTAGCTATGCTTAATAGGCAATCAAAACATATAGTCTAGCAACGTATCTACTACATAAATCTATAGGTTAGTACATCATAATATTATATAAGAATACCGAGTCGCAGAACCCAATAGTAAATACCTGATCAAGTTGGTGAGAATTTGACGAATCCGTAGAACATCTCCAATCACCTGAAATTGATGAATACTTTTCAATTTATATCATTTGAAAAGTTGCATATAATAATAGGAAGTGTTTGGGCATATTTAGTAATGAGTTTAACACTATAAATGTTTAAAATGGAATTGACCATCTGTTTTTTCTATGCTGGAGAGTTTTATTGACTACTAAGCATGATTCACCAGTCTTACTTAGGAAGGGTACGGAGTTCGTCAGAAATGTTTAAACTAATAGCAAAAGGAATGAGAAAGAAAATTAGGATTCGGAAGAATACTGAAAACACATCAAAGGAGATACATATTATCATACATATTAAATGAACTGCTGAACAAGAAAACATTCTTACACCTCAATTACAAGTCAACAAATTTGGTGATTTTACATAAATGTATCGACATAACAGAATATACTTTATACTAATGTTCAGAAGCAAGAAACCCCACTTTGTGCATTACAGATCATACCCAGCAGTTGGTCTAATGAAGTATTTATGAGAGGAAAAATTAAAACTGAAGCTTTGCCAAATCTTCCCTAGTCATACAATCATTTAACAAAGAAAATAAACCGTAAATACTGTAAGAGTGTCATTCAACATAATGTTTGCACTAAAATATAGAATTTAAGTAATATTTCCAAAAGTTTTGCCGAGAAGTTCTTTAAATTAGATGTAATTTTTAACTGTATAGATCAGCTTTAGGCTTAGGTATCTATATTATTATTTGTATCTCAATTGTGAGTTAAAATTTTCAAGCATTGCACTACATAATCATACTTTTAAAGTTATAGGTATGGTAAGAATATTGTGTTTCAGTTCAGCTGGACTACTATCATTATTTTAACATACTTTATAAGTTACAAATATATTAGACTTAAAGTTAACGTACCCAAAAGTGATGGAATGACGAACAAATGGAACTTGGATTTTATACAGAAAGCAATATCAAAGAGCAATTATACAAAACACAGACTATGATATAAAGGCTATGAACCAAAGTCAAATGTTAACAGCAGTGTATCACTGCACCCACTCCGGTACAAGTCAACACAGTAACGATGATGCAAAACAATGAACACATTGACACTCTTACTCCTTCGTTTAACATAAGTTATTATATTTCAACAGCATAATACATTTCCTATAATCAGAGAAACTGGCCCTTATGAATTCCAATTTAAATGCTGGTGAGAAATATGCAATCCTCTTGGTTGAAAAATAAATAATATAATTTATTTTGAAGCATTGTTACAGTCTGTAATAAACAAATTGAAATAAGACATGTATCTACATTTTAACCACAGTAGTAGTATCAAGATCCGGGCTATATCATAGATAACAATCTGATCCTCGAGGATAATAGGATCCATATTAGGAAACTGCCATTACAGAAGTAATGATGCTAATTGTGTGAATAAAAATATTTGGTAATATAAAATGAAAGGAAAATTTTATGCATAGTGCATCTTGACTATGTTGCAACAACTTATAAAGCTTGAGCATATAAGCATTATTGACACTATACCTTTCTCTTCCGACCTAATCTTTAAGAGCAGTCACTTGTTAACATGATATTATATTAGGAATGCTGTCTCTTATGATTTCACTTGCCAAAATAAGACTGTATATGTAACTCCAAAAAGTTCTTGATAACAATTCCCATTTTTGCCAATTGACAATCAAACTCTCCTTTTCAAGATGCCCAAAATTACACTCATTTGAAATTAATGTATCAAATCTCAATATATTTAAGTGACTTTTAATCTTAGCGCAAAACTTTGACTTCCAAGACAATCAATTTGTATGAGAAGCACATGCTTAGTCAACTCAACTTAAGGACATATCCCATGAGGTAAATACTTTTAGTAAAAATAACAAGTCAACTGGCTCTCTGTTTCTTCTAGAGTAGCCAACTGTTAAAAGTAATAATATGTAAAAAGCTCTCACCTCCACCGGAACATCATCGGTTACATGTCCTTCCAGTGTTAACATCTTTTGTAATGATGCCGCAGCAGTTTGCAGCACATGCTTTACTACCTCTCTTGGCCTGAATTTGGTAGCTTCCAACTTCATAACTCCTAAGAAAAATCAAATAAAAAAGTAAATAATTTGAAATCCTAGTCATTGAAATACTAAATAAATCACATTTCTTCTTCTCATTTTCAATATCTTACTAATTAACAGAAAAATATTTTATTCCTTTGCTGGGTTATCACACTTTTCCATTCTTGGCGACTTGCTAAAATAGAAATGATTTTCTCAAAACCTTTTTGCCTAAAAAGTAAGACCACGGAGTGCCTATATATCTATTACCTATTATATATATATATATATAATTAAAAGCAAAAAAAATAAAGATTTTCTTTCTGCTCAACATGAAAAATCTATATAGATAGATAGATAGATGAAACCATCAAGAAAGAGAGAGACATCAAACCTGACTCAACCTTGGAAAGGTCAAGGATGTCATTAATCAGTTGAAGAACCAAATCTCCTGAAGATAACATGACACTCAACAGTTGGCTTTGCTCCTTGTCAAGTTTTGTGGTTGAAAGAATCTCAGCCATGCTTACAACCCCTGCTAGTGGAGATCTTATCTCATGTGACATTGTTGCAAGCATTTGTTTTGCACGCATAGTTTCCTCTTCAGGAGGATAAACAGGCAAAGAATGAATAACCTTTGTTTTTTAAACTAGTTCTATTGAAAACTATAAGAGTGAAATTATCATGGACATACCTGTTATATGAATTGTTTTGTTAAGTTCTGTCTCCTTGGCCTTTCGTACGGCTATTTCCTCTCTAAGTTTTGCCATCTTTTCTCTTGTTCTAACCTATAATCACGAACAGATTATGTTGAGGAGCAAGAGAGGCAGAGGAAGAGAGAGAGACACACACACACACACACAGAGACTATTGTAACATATGTACTCTCATAGTAAAATACTCTTGGACTTTGTTAGGAACACAGAAAGTGTGAGGAAAATAAAGGAAACTGAAGCGACAATAAAGATGAAAAGATGGTAAGAAAATTTCCCTAGTCCATTTATTATCATCTTACTTGATATGGGAACTTTTAAAAGTAATTGGACTTACCTTTGCTATTTCTTAGTTCCGAGTACAGCACTAGTTTCATTGCATTCATATCACTGCCTTACCACCACCAAGAACTATTTTCTCAATTTTGAGGCCTTCATCCTTCTCAAGCTTAGATTTTCATATGCATATACAAGTTTAGACACGAATAGGTGCATGAAAAGAAATATAAAAAGGAAGAAGTATGGGCACGTGTAGATCAAGACTCATGTAAATATATATATACAAACACACACATACATATATATGGAAAGTGATCCATAATCAGAGTTGGCTATGGGTCGTTTCCCAGCCAACACATCTCTCATGGTCGATACAAACAGGACAGACAAGATTTAAAACACATGAAATAGCTCTACCATTATTGTTGGCGGATGGTGCCAACACTAACGACAGAAGAAATTCCATGTGAAAAGAGGCGTATACCCTTAATGAAGTAAAAATCTATAGCCCTCAGCCATTCTTTCTGACAGGCGATACTTTATTTTAACACATCCACCTCTCTTCTCCTTGCCATGATTCCTACTCAGGAATCAGGACATGCAGAATGCACATGTAAATCGAAGCTAAAATTTAAATCACATGATAGCTTTAATTATCATAGCCTGTGAAATTGGTGCCCCACTTCCAATTGTAGGTGAATTCATTTCAGCTTTTTGTGATCAAAGCATTCGCAGCAAGAGTTATAAATTAACCCTAAACCCTAGAAAGTTTTGATATTTTCAAATCACGATATGAGATAAGAACACCAAGGAGTTTGAACAATGAACATACATATGATTGCTACTCTAAACACAATACTTGGAATGGAATTGAGAACAAACCATTGCCCTTGACATATACTTACGCCTTAGTATTCAGAATATTTAAACAGAATTGATTAATACATTTGAAAAGTAGAAGACATGCTATGTCTGATGGTCAAATGAAGAGTGAATCTCCCCACATAAATATCATACAACCATGACATCTATAAAGAAAAGGGAAAAAATGGTAATACAATGAAAAAGAAATATGAACAAAAAACTTGAGCTCACCTGATCCGTCACATCCATTCCCATATAATTCACACCAATAGTCTCTCCTGCCTTGCTGAATACGGGTTCCACATATATCAGAAATGTCTTTGACCCAAATAAATCTGTATCAAATGTTATCTCTCTTTTTGCAGCTACTCCTCGCTCCAATACTTCCCTTTTGAAGTCTTGCGATTCCTTGACACCTCCACCAGTGAAAATCTCTACATCTGTTTTTCCTATAATTTCCTGAAAAATCAGTGTATTTTGAGGAAGGCCTGTGCCACATTCTACAAATAGTTCTTTCGAAATTGAAGATGGATCGGAATTAAAACTAATGAGTAAGAAAAGACTAACCTTGTTTCAAAGAGTAAGAATATTATTAGGTTCACAGCCAATATAAGAAAATAAAAATAAAACTTCATAATAGGAATGACCCTAGATTGAAAATTATAATTGGTTGTAAAATTACCTGTTCCCCCAAACTTGGAAAATGATTATAGATGAAGCGATAGCGCAACTCGTTATCCTACAAAACAAGAATGATAATAACAGAACACTTAAGTCTCTTATTAACACAAGCTATTTGTAAGGAACTTAACATAAAAAATAGTAAATAAAGACTATAAAGAAAAAGTAATGACAACTAGATTAGTGGTAAGCAATTTACTCAAGCCATACTCTCGAAACAAAATTTTGAGGAGAGGAACAGAGAATCAGTATATCAAAGTACATCAATCAACGAAAGCAACAGTACTCTTTTTCCGTTTCTTTTTTTATCAGTGGAAAATGAATGCATAGCATTAAGACATATTTCCTTTTTCATTGTTTCTAGATGCAGATTATCAAAATTGGATGAAGAAAACCAGACTGCTTATTGACTTAAATCCTATTATTGATTATGTTAATCCTTAAATGGTTCAACAGCAATGAATTAGGCGCACTGCCGGTAGGGCAACTAATATACTTGTTACTGGTTCTACAGATATTGGTTAGACTTAAAGAGTGATGTAGTAGAGTTGAAGGAGTTAGAAAGGGAAAAGAAAAACAGAAGTATAACAATTCTATCAGCAAAAAAAATAAAGGTAAATAAAAATAGAAATAAACCAGTGATTTAACCAGACGACATAGCCACATGCAGTAAAACATAACGTTACAGGATTTTTTAGTTAACTTTGGATGAAAGAAAAAGCATGTTATACTAAGCCATAAATTGAAGCTTCAAAAGTTGGTAACTAGAGACAGTAATATGTCTGAAATGGCTCATTGCTATAACTGACTGATGGTAATATGTCTGAAATGGTGCATTGCACCACTTAAAATTGACTTACTACAAGCTGAAGAAAGTAAGAGTTCGGATAATGTAAAAAAAATAGCAAGATATAGACCACAAATATTTAACTAAAGTCCTAGGACTTGCAGAAGACAAAAATAAACTGAATTGAGCACTTCTTCTACTCAATAGGTTGTACCAGATAACTATGCTTTTATATTAGCAGGAGCATCTGTTTCTAGTAAGAAGATGAAACAAATGCTGCACAACTTAAGAGTCGATAAATCACACCAAATGCAAATCATAGCCCAGAATACAATCTTTTATTGAATGCAATTTCAAAATAAACTGCACTAATATTGTAAAATTATTCGTTTTTATAAGTATATCCAAGCTCTTTACAGCTTTTAGTTGTGGATCATACCCAATGATTTTAACACATGCCAAATTTTAGAAAATTAGTTAACCATGAGACCATACGATGGAAAATTTGGCAAGGATGACAACATAAGAAATTAAGGGGCTTATGAAAATCCTCTTTGGATCACCAAAGGATATAAATTAGTTACGACTTAATGACTTATAGCTTCAGAAAACTAAATATCAAGAAGCAAAACCTCCTACGAATAGACAATTACTATCACTGTCAATACACACTATTAAACGGCATTAACCAGGCTCTGGAAATTAGAAAATATGCAACTGACTTAGCAGAAGATAACAAATATGGAATAAACATATATATACATATAATTCTGATGGATAGGCGTAGAGGGACAATCAGGCTTATGTATTACTTAACTTAACTCAACACCTTTTATCCCAAACTAGTTGGGGTAGGATAAAAAAGTATCCCATAAATTTATGTTATATGAGACGGGGGGAGGGGGATGATAAAGTACCACTAAACATAAATTTATGGATTAACTGCAGAAATATTCCACAAAGTTCCACAAAATTATACTTTTAGCTTCGAAGTATCAATTTTTTCAAGAGTGTTCCTTCAAGTTTAAATATTTTACAAAACTATTCCCTTTTAACATATTAGTGAAATTATAGGTCAAAACTTACGTTTTATATAGTTGAATACACATTTGCCCCATTTCAAACATATAAATATATACGTTATATGAAACGTAAATAACATAATTATGAAATCATCTAAAAAATTTAAATTTGAAGGAACACAATTAAAAAATTTGGTACTTTGGGCTAAAAATGAAATTTTGTGAAACTTTGAGGGACACTTTTGCAGTTAACCCTAAATTTATACATGTAGAAATGGGTGCCTTTGTCGAATAACTTACTCATATGTGTTGTAAACCCAATTTAAACAGATACTTCTCAAAGCATTTATGTTAAAAGTAATTAGCAACAATATTCTAAAAATAGTTAGGACCTAGGCGGCGGAGGGGGGCTGCCTAGCTAAGCGCCTAGGCGCCAGAGAAGGACAAGGAGTTTTCTTCTGCGGTCTAATTTTTTTACTTTTCTATTGTACATACTTGTTATACTATACAAAACATATATTATATCTAATTTAAAATAATTTTTAATGCTTAACAAATTCATTTTACATATTGTAGAGCTTCAAAATAAAGGTCTAATTCTGTCTAGGCACCCAGCCAAATCAAGGCGGTAGAGGACTGCCTAGTACCTAGGAGGGGATAAATCGGACCTATGAGGAGATTCTTAGAACAATGATTAGAATGATCAAAGAGGTCTTACTTCACTAAAACACATTATGATGTTCAAAATATTTACATTTTTTCCTAAGAGCTACCTCTGCTATAATTCTTTCACAAAATGTCAATTCATGTTATGATATTACTAGAATTGATACTAACTAGTCCTGTACAAGTAAAACTGGGTAGTGGAGAAAACAAGCAAAAATAATGTCCACAAACAACGGCCTAGAATTATGGAGAACGAAATAATATCAGAAATTTCAAACATTATGCCATAGCAGAAAACAGATAAGGGTGATATTATATCTCACACAATTTACCTGATGCCCGATGACTACTGGTGCATTTTGAAGAACAAAATGTAAAAAATTATCTGCTCTTCTCAAGACTTGGGACAATTCTTCCACTGGAGATGACTGCCTTTCTAGATTTTGTATGCTCTCCTGCAACTTCTCTAGGACTATCTGTTCTCTCTGGATGCTTGCCTCCAACAATTTCTCTAAATACATAGCTCGCTGCTTCCAGTATAAGACAGTGTCATGTTCAGCGTCTATTTCGGGTCTTTTATCTTGAACAACTACATCATTTCTCTTCCGAGGAACTTCTTGCCATATATCATACACCTCATCCAAAATAGATACTGGACGCTTATCACCACCATATGTTTGTTCCTCAAACCGATGTTCCTCCAATATTTCTAATTTTTTGAGCTCAGCTTCCTGCTGTTGCTTACTCAAGGTATCAAGCTCTTCTCTGAGGAGTCGTGCAGCATTAGCCTGCCTATACTCCCAATTTTTTACGAGGTAGGCTAACTGAGAGGAGCCCTTCTCACTGTAAGTGGTGAGATCTACGAGGCGATTGAAATCATATATAGTAGGCTCCTCAATGAGCGTAACAACTTCCAACATATCTTGATCTGCTCCTGGCTTTTCGACATTGAATTGGTTCCCTGCTTCATTAATATCTTCAGGCCACATTGAAGAGAGGACTTCAACGTCCATTTCTTCAGCATGGTCCATTTCAGAATTCATATTTACCATTTATTTGTCACATCTAATTCTTATGTTACAATTAGGGTGAACTTATAATGGATAATATTTTGTGCTTCATAGCCAGAATTTGTTCATCTGAGGTAAGTCCAATTGAATGTATCTGGTGTTTCTGTTCTGAAGCAGAATTTAGTTAGTAGCCAGAAAATTTCTACAAATGTGCACAATTCACTTTTTTCCTCAACGAAGAGTTGCCAATTAGGTTGAAGCCTACATAATAAGAGAAAAATGAGTCTTAAATTAGTTGATATGGTTAACTTAACGAAACTATGTGCTGACAATGCACAAACATAGACCATGCATAAGGAAGACTACCACCATATATAAAGCTATATTGTGATAGTAGTGAACCAATTACACCAGTATTCTGTTACCTATAAGTGTATAATAGAATCAGATTGAAGTAAAGTGCTTAGCAATCTTCAACAGTTTAACAAATAACATTAACAACGGAACATTTGTATATTACTCATATCAGAAGTCACAAATAGAAGGCAATGGATATAATGTAGCTAAAAAACATAAAGGCAAGCTCACCTAGTTGTTGTATTAGTCTTTCTTTTCATTTTATTATTTTTTATTTATTGATTTATTTACTTTTTGGGCAAAGTTTCTCATTCTATTCATCTCACCAATCAATCAATAATATATACAACAGACCTTTATAAAAGCATGTCCACATTCATACCTCAGTTAGCCAATATCCAAAGTATGATATACAACACATTTTGCCAATATGAAATTTAGTTGCCAATGAAAGCCACTCATAGAAAGGATAAAGAACTAAAAGTATTTGACATTGGTACCAAGAGAAAAGATTGCTGACAAGGAAAAGTAAGCACGGCGTAATGTGGAAAAGAGATGGACAACATTCTTTGGGATTTTAGGTTGCAGATTAAATGCTAACTAACCAATTCAAGGATTATTGATTTTTTTTTCAAGAAATACTGAATTCCAATTACCTTACAGGCTGGTTAATAACTCATAAAAAGAAGATCGAAGTATTTGGTAGTTGTAACATCACACATCAAGATAGAATTTATATGATTTCAAACAGAATAGCTATCTTATGGCTTGCAGTTATGAGTGAGGTCAAATCCATACAAGTCAAAGAATTTCCTTTTTGTTCATCTAAATCCACCTTTAAAATTTCTATTATAGTGGGAAATTCTGATTGCATTTAAAGCTGCCATAATAGAAATACTACCCAAGACTCAAATAACTACTCCCCTGTCTTTTTACATGTCGTCATCTAAATGACAAATTTCACAGGACGAGTTAATATCAGAGAAAATTTCACAACTCCTCAAATTTAAATTAACAACCACGAAAAAAAAAAAAGAAGGAATCCTCACTCCATAAGGGAAAAATAAAAAAAAAAAAATTGGCACAAAACTTCTGAACAAAATTATAGTAGTATTAACAATATTGAAAAGAGGAAAAACTTCCAAAACCCACATTAAACACAAAACACAGAAAAACATCTTGTTCAAAGACTAACATGTTCCAAAAAAAATTGAGACCTCATACAAAAAATTTACACTAATACCATTGAATTAAACCAACAGAAAAATTCATGACCAAACACAAAATACCAATTGAAATGAATCAATACTAATAATGAACCCCTTCATTGTTTGATCAAATCCCACAAACCCAGATTGAAAGATAAAGAGGAACTGCATTGTTTGATAAAAATTCTAACCAAATCCTAAAACCCGTATTGAAAAATCAATCAAAGGGGCACAAAATTTAACCATAATTGTAAGTCAACAACACTTCTGAAAGGGAAAAAAATGAGACCTCATTGAAAAATTTACATTAATATGGTTGAATTAAACCAAAATTGGAGTCAACGAACAGATAAATTCCATGACCAAACACAAAATAGGATTGAAATAATTCTGCATTGTTTAATCTAAATAAGATACACGCAGCATTGTTTGATAATATTCTGACCAAACTCCACAAACCCAGATTGAAAAATCAATCAAATGGGTATAAAATCTAACCTTAATTGTAAGTCAGCAACTCTTCTAAACACTCTGAAGGGGAAAAAAGATGAAGGGTTGAGTTCAGCTAGGTAGCCTCTTTATCCTTTCACTGTAGATCTGAAAGAATCTCTTGAAAGTGCTGGGTCAAAGAAAAAAATAATACCTACAAATTGGAGCATATACAGGAAGAGAGAGAAAGTGCATGAGAGAGAAAATGTGGAGAAAGATGAGAAACTCAAGAAGCCATGTGCGTTGGAGGTCAAAAATATTACAGAAATGCCTGGCCTTTCTTGTCCCTGAAAATTTTATATTTTAATTCTCTTCTCACTATACAAACACACATCTGTATATATATATATGGGAGTGTGTGTGTATATATATATATATATATATATATATATATTCTCTCTATTTCAGTGTTC
Source organism: Panax ginseng (assembly GCA_020205605.1). NCBI lineage: Eukaryota > Viridiplantae > Streptophyta > Magnoliopsida > Apiales > Araliaceae > Panax > Panax ginseng. Next base: position 80,913,832 of record CM035139.1, on the reverse strand, counting down.
TTGGCCTCTTCAGTCTCTAACAATCAGTTATTCCACTCTATTTTCTATCAGATGTATATATATAAATATGATAGATTCAATCATATACAAATATTTAAATATATATATATATGTGTGTGTGTGTGTGTGTGCGCGTGTGTGCATAGAGAGAGAGAGGGAGACAAGGGGAGAATTTTAAATTGGGGGAAGAAATGAGGCTGCTCCCCGCCCTTTCCGAGGTTTACGTATTTTGGACGGCGCGTGACGACGACGCGCAATTTTGGAGAGTTTGTTACTCCGTATTGTTAGACAAACAGGTCAGCTCTCTTATTAATCGTTTTTTTTTTTTCTGTGTTAGTGGAAAGTGTCCATGACGAATGAAAAAAAAAAATTGCGCACAGATTATAAATAAAACTTACACACTAACAATAAGACTTACAATAAGTCTAGAGGGATATTTTTGTAGTAATATTCTAGTTATCTTTTTTTTTCTTTTTTTTTTTTTGGTAGTACTTTCCAAAAAATATATAGTATTTATTTTAACTGAAATTTTTATAAAAAATAATATTTTAGGTGTAATTTTGATACATACAAGAAACAAGGTTGTACGGACTGACCTCCCGGGGTTATCTCCGGATTAGGGACTGAGTGCCTCGGGGTTATCTCCGAGGTTGAAGCTGACTGCAAGGGTTGAAAGAGCATCTCTGGAGTTATCTCCGGAACTGCAACTGCACTCCTCGGTGTTATTTTCGAAGTTGAAATTGAAACTCCCAATGTTGTTTTCGGGATTGAATATTTCGGGGTTATCTCCGAGATTGAAAAGGCTTCTCTGGTGGGATTTCTAAAATTGGAACTGTCTTGTCCTCCAAAGTTATCTCTTAAAGATGATTCTGCCCTCCTGCAATGTTAGTAACGGGAATGTAAAATTTTGAGTGTCTACACCCAATTTAGTAATCCAACGATTGGGAACTATTTTAGTTTAAAGCTTTCTAAGAATTTAGATCTCATTAGAATGATCATCATCATTATTCTAAAAGCATTCCTTAAAACTACGAGTTTATCACATATTATAAAACAACATCATGTGAATAATTAAAAGTTTTTAATAATTTAATATTTTTTATTAATAAATGAATAAGATTGTTACAAAGTATATGTTTTATCATCAAACATGATTGGCTTGTGTGCATACTACTTTCAATCTCCCACTTGCACTAAAGTCAATCGCTATGGCATCTCATACCCTTCTTCTCTAAGTAACGATTATCCTGCTGTTGGATAAGTTTCAGTAAATGGATATGTAATGTTTTTCTGGAGAGTCCACTATCTCTACAGTGATTTCTCATCTTTTAATGATTCATATAATCAAATGAAAGTGCCACAACACATGTTTAGATCCAAGATGAGACTTAGGAACTATTTATAGTTCTAGAATGAACTTTTCATCTAAACAATCAACTTGTAGCTTCATTTATAGCTATATACTTTGTCTTTATCACTAAATCAGCAACTCTTTGTTGTTTGAACCTTTCCAATTCACTGTTCCACCATTCAAGGTAACACTTTACCTTAAAGTGTATTTTCTGTCGTCTTAGTCTGTCTGAAAAAAGTTGAGTCTGTTAAGCCCTCTAGTTTTAATTCAGACCCACCATAAATATTAATCACATCCTTAGTACCGATAATTGAGACGACAAAATTATTCATATTATTATTTGCATTATTGACGATGTCTAAAAAGTTATATCAAGGAAAAGGGTTTGGTCACCTAATTGTGCTTCAATAGGGAGAAATCCTTATCAGAAAGTCCCATCTTTCTTGGGAATGATCTGGTTGTTAATATTATGAGTTATAATATTAATGATAAATGTTGTTAAAAATATGTTTTGTGAAGCCCAAATTAACAAATTACACTTAAAACACTTAAAACACTTACATACCCTGTTTACACCTTGTACATACCTTGTTTCTTGTATGTATCCATAAAACACTTAAAACACTATATAAAACACTGTACATACCCTGTTTCTTGTACATACCCTATTTCTTGTATACCCTGTTTCTTGTATATATCCAAATTACACTTACCATGTTTCTTGTATATATCCAAATTACACTTAAAACACTGGTTTTTATAAAAATTTCAGTTGGAATAAATACTATACATTTTTTAGAAGATACTACAAAAAAAACCAAAAAAAAAGTTATTAGAATGTTACTAAAAAAATGTCCCCCTAGAAGGACTCTAAGATTTATCTATCATAAAAATGTGTAAAAACTTTGATGATAGGTCTCATTTTTTTTCTTCTTTTATACAAATTATACATAATTTTTTTATGTATAATCTCCACACCATTATCCATAACGAATTAGGAAATGATTTGTGACGCCCCCAAATCCGGGTATCTTCCAACCCGACAGATGGTGCTACACGGTACTACCATTCATACACTCATTCAATTGAAAAGTCTCAAAAGGACTAATATGTCTTCTATATATTCAAAGTAATATTACATTTTCCTAGGTTCTTTATAACCCATTCATTCGTTCTTGTCATAATATTCAATATATTACAAACATTTACCTACACTATTACATAAGTAATCTAAGGGTTCGTCTTCGCCTTGCCCTTATCTTTGCTTTGAGCTTGGTTATTCGATCTTAGCTCATTTGTGTTCATATGGTTCAAGCAAGAGTAAGCATGACTAGCTCAGCAAATACTACAATTCTAATAAACAACATGCTTGAAACATATAACTCATATATCTTCATGAATCGAACAATAGTTACTGAAAGTACTATCGATAATTCAAAATAGCACTTCTTTTTCATTCAAAACGCTTTACAACAACAATATTCAAGAAAACATCAATTCGGTCCAAAACCTTGAGCATTTCATAAGTTCGTTTGAAAAGGACATCCCGACACTAAGTCCGTAAGTCCGGCATTACTTACGAAAGCACGTCTAGGTGATCAAATTTATAGTACTCTATGTTGATCAACACTACATTCATTAAACGTGTATACGTTTAAGTTGTGGCAACCTCACGTGCCTGTCGTTAAACGACGAAAACATTTTTAGCATACTCAGTCTTCGATTGAAAACCACACCAATATAACTCGGTAAACATTAATCATGCTTGATAGATTCATAATATAAGTCTAGCCGAAAGAATTGGCTTTGACTTCATCATTCAAGACTTCATGCGAAAGAATACATGAATTACAAAGCTTGTTCAGACTGAACTGGAACAAGGGTTATAATACTTGCCTTTAGCGCCTGCTTACTGATTATCACACATACACTTTATGTAAGACCCCAACTTTTATGAATAAAGAATAATTTTCTCGAAATATATTTTTGAATATTATGGTGTAGATTTGATATAATGTTATAGTTGTGGGTAATATTTACAAATTTTACAAAGTAAGCAAGTGGTTATATAATATTCGATTGGTCGGGAAATATTTGTTTTAATAGGGAATATTCATACGATGGCACAATCATTGGTGGACCCTACAACGGAAGTATTGTCGTAGTAAGAAAACGACAGAATTATCTTTTTATAAAAATAAGCGGAAGTGTTACCGTTAAAACTGTTGAACTACTCGGTAGTACAAGTACAGTAATACACGTGGTTGCATAGTAGCACACAGTATTTGTGAGATCCTGAATTTTATGAAATAAAAGTATTCAATTTTTCTATTTTGGTAAATAGTTGAATTGATAAAAGTTTAAAGTTAAGGGTGATATGTGAAAAATTTTCAAAGTAAATAAGTTGTCAAAAAATAACCGGTAGTAAAAGTACAGTAATACGTGTGGTTGCATAGTAGCACACAGTATTAATTATTGATGCTTACGTGAGAAATCACTCAGTTATACTCAATTATTGCTACAGTAATTGCTGCATCATATCTCTCATATTATTGATTCAATTGTTGTCACAGTATCATCTGCATAATATGTTATATTATTAAATCAATAATTGAGATGATAAAGTTATTCATATTATTATTTGCAATATTGACAATGTCTAGAAGTTCTCACAAGGAGAGGTTTGGTCACCTGAATCAAGGCTACCATAAGGAGAAATCCTTATTGGAAAGCCCCCTCTTTCCTGAGAACGACCTGGTTGTTAAATATTATGAGTTATAATATTAATGATGAATAAGTTCGTGTTGATTAAAGATGAAATTGATAGTTCCATTGTGTTGGGATTATTAGTGTTAGTGGAAATTGATATTTATTTCGATAATAATTGATGTCTGGAGGTTATATTGACCAATCGGGTAATTAACTGGATAAATGAGCAATTAAATGCTATTAATTCACATGTTTATAACTATGTTTTCACATGTGTGTACTATTGATTCACATGATTTACTATTAGGGGAATTGGTGCAAGATTGATAATACTTGCATGACTAAATTAAAAATTGAGGTATAGATGAAGGTACTATACTATAATTAATTTTTTCACATGTTTAGAACTATTAAGTCACATGATTTACTATTGATTCACATGATTTACTATTAGGGGAGGTGGTGCAAGTTTGATAATACTTGCAGGACTAAATTAAAAATTAAAAAAAGTTGAAGGTATTATACTGTAATATTTTGAGCCCCAAAACGTGCAATTATCGAAACTATATTTTTCTATAAATAGAAGCTCATTCTTCCTTCATTTCTCACCAATTCACTAAGTCTCACAAGAGTAATTATTATAGAGAAATTATAGAGAGAAAGAAGAAGAAAGTCCTGCTACCTCACTATTCCAAAGATCCAGCTTTTTTCTTAAGGTAAGGGGTATTATTCTTTCGTATTCATGAAGAGAGTTATTTTCTTTCAATACTGTAAGGTTTGTTATTCCATTCTTTATTATTATGTTAGAATAACATGTTTATGCGGCAATCGCATACACATGGTGAAATTCTTTTGTTATTCCATTCTTTATTATTCTCGCTTGGAATAACACTGCATCTGCTGGGCCTATCGCATGCAGTAAATTCGTTGTTATTCCATTCTTTATTTTTCTCGTTGGAATAACTTTTATGCATGGATCTATCGCATGCATGGTGAATTCTCGTTGTTATTCCATTCTTTATTATTCGTTGGAATATCCTCGTGCTGCAAGGATTACGCATGACTGGTTCCATTCTTTATTATTCTATTGGAATATCCTCGTCTGCATGCGATTACGTATGACTTCGGTTCCATTCTTTAATATTCTATTGGAATATCCTATCTGTGCGGATTACGCATGACTTGGTTCCATTCTTTATTATTCTCATTGGAATATCCTCGTCATGCATAGCGAGTACGCATGACCGGTTCCATTCTTTATTATTCTATTGGAATATTCGTCATGCATAATTACGCATGACATTCGGGTTCCATTCTTTATTATTCGCTTGAATATCCATGGCATCTGCGGATTACGCATGACACAGTTCCATTCTTTATTATTATTCTATTTGAATAACTCACGTGCGCACATGCGTCTATCGCATGCATGGTGAATTCTTTTGTTATTCCATTCTTTATTATTCTCATTGAATAACTTGCCTATGTGGATTATCATGAGTATGGTGAATGATCCTTCAGATTCATTCTTTATTAAATTGTGGAAATGATCTCATCTCACGTGGATTACCGCATGGGGGTGAAAATCCATTTGCGCTTTAGATATTCTATTATACTCATATGAGATATCATTTTTTTGTACTCGTCATGGAATATCATTTTTTTGGTATTTTTTACGAAGTTACTATTCACGAAGTTACTACTCACCGGTTATTATTCACTCTAGTATTATTCACTCTCGGGTATTCGGGCACTTTTCGTCAGGTCAAGTACTATTCACGAGTTACTATTCATAGGTTACTATTCACCCAAATTACTATTCACCAATATTATTTACTCGTGTATTTGGGGTACTTTTCATGCCGAGTACTATTCACGGGTACTATTCTCAAGTACTATTCATAGGGTACTATTATTGTAATTACTATTTACCCAAAAAAAATATATTTCTTTTCTGTCCAAATTATTTTTGGTACATGAATATTATTCTTGAATTTTACTCCACAAAGCAGTATGATGTTGACAATTTGGATATTTTTAAACTTTGGATAAATTTAAAGTCTTTAATATTTATCCTTGATTTTGTTTGATTAATGCTTATATCATTGTCATCATCCTCATACTTATATTATGATGAAAGTCATCTTTGGCTTACGTGCATAGATGGACTGTTGATTATTGGTTTTACAGTTGTATATCTTTGGCTTACGTGCAAAGACGAATTATTGATTATTGGTTTTATAGTTGTATATCTTTGGCTTACGTGCAAAGATGGACTATTGATTATTGGTTTTATAGTTGTATATCTTTAGCTTACGTGCAAAGATGGACTGTTGATTATTGGTTTTACAGTAGTATATCTTTGGCTTACGTGCTAAGATGAACTGTTAATTGATATCTTTGGTCGTAGTGCAAATATGAACTATTAATTGATAGCTTTGGCCCGTAGTGCAAAGATGGACAGGTGTATGACATGATCATGACCACTTGTGATACTAATGAATATCTTTGGTCATAGTGCAGGGATAATTCGATGATATGATTGGCAGGATCATGACCATTAGTTAACAGTTGAATGTCTTTGGCCGTAGTGCATTGACAGGCAATTGATTGGTATGATCATGACTATTGGTTTTATAGTTGAATATCTTTGGCCAGTAGTGCAAAGGTAGACAATTGATTGGTATGATCATTGTTATTATATTTGAATATCTTTAGCCTTTGGGGTAAGGATATTAAGTAAACGTTCTATTAAGCCTTTGTGGCAAGGAGTTACTGTTGATTTACATGATTATAAATATGAATTGTGGATTTAACTATAATCTTTGGTGGTTTAGGTGAAGACAGGTGATGATAGTTCTTTTTGTCTTGGGTTTAACAAAGAACTGTTGATGAGTATTACAGGAATGAAATATTAACGTTGGACTTTTAATCTAGAGGAGATAGTAGACATTATGTTCTACTTGACTCTTCTAATGGATTGCTTATTTCGCTGCAATTAAACTTGATGTTTATTGTATTTTATCGCTTTAACATCGTTGAAGGCTAAGGATAATTTATTCTCGCATTATCTTAGTCATAATATTTCTTCTTGGGCTAGTTGAGCTCACCCTTTTCTTTCAACGTTTTTCGTGAAATGAGAATATAGTTTGGGACGAGCCTGAGAACGGAGTGATGGTCCGATATATGGTGGCTATAGCAAATCCTCACTACTTAGTGTGATAATAAGTGTAATGAGGACCTAATTTGAGTTTATATACCGCCTATGAGGCAATATTCATGTAAACTCTCAACTATGTTTTGTGTCGTATTTGTACGACAAACCGTATAATTAAGTTTGTAGTTGATTTCTGTACCATGTATCTGGCGACTCAAGATGGGTGATGTATACCTATTTTGGGGGTGCCACAGTATTGATTATTGATGCTTACGTGAGAAGTCACTCAGTTATACTGAATTATTGCTACAGTAATTGCTGCATCATATCTCTCATATTATTGATTCGATTATTGTCACAATATCATTTGCATAATATGATATATTATTAAATCAATAATTGAGACGGCAAAGTTATTCATATTATTAAATTACAATATTTACAATGTCTAGAAGTTCTGTCAAGGAGAGGTTTGGTCATCTAATTACGCGCCAATAAAGAGAATTCCTTATCGAAAAGCCCCCTCTTTCCTGGGAACGACCTGGTTGTTAAATATTGTGAGTTATAATATTAATGATGAATAAGTTCGTGTTGATTAAAGATGAAATTGATAGTTCCATTGTGTTGGAATTATTAGTGTTAGTGGACATCGACATTTATTTCGATATTAATTAATGTCTGGAAGTTATACTGACCAGTCGTGTGACGCCGCCAAAAATAGGTATACATCACCTATTCTGAGTCGCCAAATACATGGTACAGAATATAAATACAATCTTAAATATACAACATGAGCTATGAGTTTTAATACAAATATTGTCTTCTAGACAGTATTCAAACTCAAAATAAGTCCTCAATACATTTATTATCACACTATTTCATAGAACTACCAATGCTATCATCTGGACCGTCACTCCATTCCCCGACTAGTCTCTGCTACGTTCTTATTTCCTGAAGAGAACAATGAAAGTAAAATGGTGAGCTCAAATAGCCCAGTAAGAAATATTATGACTAAGATAATGCAGAATAAATTATCGTTAGCCTTCAAAAGTGTTAAATTGATACAATATAACAAACATCAAATTTAACTGCAGCGGAACAAACAATCCATTAAAAGAGTAAAGTAGAGAATAAAATCTACTATCTTTTATGATTTAAAAGGTTTTTCATCACTTTTATCACGGGACTCGACTTTAATAAATAATCCACATCATCCCCGCACTACGACCAAGGATATTCATTAGTATCACAACCACAAATTATCCATGCACTACGGGCCAAGGATATTCGTGTATTCATCAATGGTCATGATCATGCCAACAACTGTCCATCAATGCACTATGGGCCAATGAGGACTTTTATCACATTATTTGTAACATTATGATCATGATTATACTGATTAATCCCTGGTCATAATCATACCAAGTCCATCTATGCACTACAGGCCACAGATGACTTTCAACATAATATAAACATGAGGATGATGACAATGATATAAGAATTCAATAAAACAAGTTCAAGAATTAATTTATCCAGGAACTAATAACGTCTAAATTGTCGACATGATACTTCTTTGTAGAGTAAAATTCAAGAATGCTCAGAAGAATATTTCCATGAAAAGATACTAGATGAAGCGCAGATATCAAGGATATTCCACTAATTTCATGGAGTATAGAAGTCAAAACTTTAACCAACTGAGTATAATAAAGAATGGAATAACAAAAGAAATCACCAAGCATGCGATAGACCGCATGGACAGGTTATTCCAATAGAATAATAAATAACGGAACCAGGTCGTGCGTAAACGCACAGACAGGATATTCTAACAAAATAAAAAATAATGGAACCAAGTCATGCCTAAACGCATGCATGTGATATTCCAAATGTAATAATAAATAATGGAACCAGTCATGCGTAAACGCACGTATGTGATATATTCCTCTGCAATAATAAATAATCTGAACCAGTCGTGCGTAAACGCATGCATGTGATGTTCCAAACAGAATAATAAAGAATGTAATAATCAAGAATTTCACCATGTATGCGATTGCGATGACAAAGTTATTTCAACATAATGATAAAGAATGGAATAACAGAAGAATTTCACCAAGTATAGGGTAGCCCGCGTATACAGGTTATTCGAACAAAATAATAAAGAATGGAATAACATAAGTTCTCTTCATGAATACGAAAGAAATAATACCCCTTACCTAAGAAGAAACTAGATATAGGAGTAGTGAAGTAGCAAAATACTTTTCTTCTTTCTCTCTATAATTTCTCTCTCTAGAGTTTCAGTGAATTCGTAAGAAATAATGAAGGAATGAACTTCTATTTATAGGAGAATGGACCTCAATAAGAACTAATTCATGAACTATCCAGATTGATTTACTTTTAAACTGATTACGGTCCATATTGATTTACTATGCATTAATAAAATATTCTAATAAAATAAAATCTTTTAAATAAAATATAATATATTCTATTTATAATCTAATAAAACGAATAACTTTATAAAAGTATTCTGTTTTTATATAAAAAAGATTTTACTATGCAAAAACACTATGCAGCACTATATAAACACTATGCATAATAAAATATAATATATTCTATTTATAGTCTAATAAAACAAATAACTTTATAAAAGTATTCGCTTTTTATATAAAAAGATTTTACTATACAAAAATACTATGCATAATAGAATATAATATATTCTATTTATAGTCTAATAAAACAAATAACTTTATAAAAGTATTACATTTTATAAAAAAGCTTTTCATTTTATTACATTAATAATACTAATAAAATGTACTTTATATATATATATATATATATATATATATATATATAAACTCCCCGTGACTTCATAAAAAGACACCTCAATATATTTAACAACATTTATCATCATTATTATAATTCACAATATTAATCGACCAGATCATTCCCAAGAAAGATGGGGCTTTCCAATAAGGATTTTTCCCTATTGGCGCGCAATTAGGTGACCAAACCTCTCCTTGGCAGAACTTCTAGACATCGTTAATATTGAAAATAATAATATTAAAAACTCTGTCATCTCAATTATTGATTTAATAATATATAAAATATCGACAATAATTGAATCAATTAATGTGAGATATTATGCAACAATTATTGAAGTAATAATTGAACAAAACTGAGTGACTTCTCACGTAAGGATCAATAATCAATACTGTGTGCTACTATGCAACCACGCGTAGATTTCAGACTTTTAACACCGTGTGTTTTAACGCTTAATTCAGTAAAACTTCCGCCGTTATTTTCATAAAAAATATTTTTATCGCTTTCTCAATCCGACAATAATTCCGTTATGGGGTCCACTAATGATTGTCTTGCATTTAATATTCCCTATTAAAACGAATATTCCCCGACCAATCGAATATTATATAACAACTTGCGTACTTTGCAAAATTTATAAATATTACCCACAACTATAACATTATATCAAATACATTCCATAATATTTAAAAATGATATTTATAGAAAAATCATCTTTATAAAAAAAATTGGGGTCTTACAACCTCCCCTTCTTATGAAATTTCGCCTTCGAAATTAGGGTACGTACCTGGTATTTCGAAGAGGTAAGGATACCTTGATTTCATTTCAGATTCTAACTTCCAAGTCATTTCCTCAACATCGTGGTTTCTCCACAAAACTTTGACTTGAGGTATAACCTTGGAGCGTAAAATATGTTCATTCTTATCCAAGATTTGAACAGGAACCTCTTCATACGTTAAATCTTCCGCTATTTCGTCCGGTTCTAACTCAATAATGTGGTTCGGGTCTTTCACATATTTACGTAACATGGATATATGAAAAACGTTATAAACACGAGACATACTTGGCGATAAAGCGAGTCTATATGCCACAGTTCCTACTCGATCGAGGATTAAAAAGATCGAGGATTAAAAATGCGCCAATGAATCGAGGATTGAGCTTTCCTCTCTTTCCAAATCTCGTAACTCCTTTCCATGGAGCAACACGTAACAACACATGATCTCCAATATCGAATTCCATGTCCTTTCGATGAATATCATCATAACTCTTTTGTCGATCTTGTGAGGTTTTTATACTTTGCCGGATCATTTGAATCTTTTCCGTAGTCATACGTACTAACTCCGGTCCCAACAACGTTATTTCACCCACCTCATCCCAGCATACTGGAGAACGACACTTTCTTCCATACAACGCTTCGAATGGAGCCATGCCAATACTTGCTTGATAACTGTTGTTGTAGGAAAACTCCACCAATGGTAAGAACTTGTCCCAACTTCCCTTGAAGTCAAGGACACAAAGTCTTAATAAAACTTTAAGAGTTTGAATAGTCCTCTCTGATTGTCCGTCCGTCTGAGGATGATATGCCGAACTAAATCGTAAATCAGTGTCCATAGCTTTTTGTAAACTAACCCAAATTAGTGAAGTGAATCTTGGGTCTCGATTAGAAACTATGGATACTGGCATACCATGCAATCTTACAACCTCATTTATGTATATACGAGCAAGACATTCAAGTGTATAAGTTTCTCGTATTGGTAAGAAATGAGCAGACTTGGTCAATCTATCAACAATGACCCAAATTGCATCTACGCCTTGAGAAACCTTGGGAAGACCAGTAACGAAATCCATGGTAATATGATCCCACTTCCATTCTAGAATTTTAAGTGGTTGCAATGGACCTTTTGGTACTTGATGCTCCGCCTTGACTCGTTGACAAGTTAGACACCTTGAGATAAATAAATATTATCTCTCTCTTCATATTGCTCCCACCAAAATGTATGGCGAAGATCACGATACATTTTGGTACTCCCAAGATGGATTGCAAACCAGGTGTGTTTATGCGCCTCATCATGATTTTATACTTTAAATCGTGGTCGTTAGGAACACAAAGTCTGGAGTTGACTCGAAGTATTCTTCATCGATTCTTGCTTCCGACATAGCACCTTCTTGTACTTTCTTCCTCATACGCATCAGCTCTAGGTCTGTAGCTTGAGCAGCTTTAACTTTATCGATTAAATTCAGTTCTACTAGTATATTCGCCATCATCACGTGGGTCCTTGGAGTCTTTATCTCTATCTCCATCCTTTACAAGTCATACAAAATGGGCCTTTGCGTTGATAATATCGCACTCGTACCCGCATATGATCTTCTACTCAATGCGTTAGCTACCACGTTTGCTTTTCCAGGATGGTATTAGATGGTATAATCATAATCTTTCAACAGTTCAAGCCAACGTCGCTGTAGCATGTTGAGTTCCTTTTGAGTGAAGAAATATTTGAGGCTTTTATGATCCGTAAAGTTCTCCACTTTCTCCCCATATAAGTAATGCCTCCAAATCTTTAATGCAAAAATGACTGCTGCCAACTCTAGATCATGAGTAGGATAATTCCTCTCATATTCTTTGAGTTGTTGAGAGGCATAGGGTATGACTTTCCCATGTTGCATGAGAACACATCCTAAACCTTTGCCCGAAGCATCACTGTAGATGACAAATCCCTCCGAGCCAGATGGTATTATCAGAACAGGTGCTGGAATGAGTCTCCTCTTGAGTTCTTGAAAACTCTTCTCACATTCCTTACTCCAACTGAATTTTGTATCTTTCTAAGTCAGCTAAGTTAATGGAGTAGCGATTCGAGAAAACTCTTCTACGAATCTCCGATAATTACCAGCTAAGCCGAAAAAGCTACGTACTTTGGTCACTGATTTAGGTTGTTCCCAGCTTTGAATAACTTCAATTTTTGTCGGGTCAACAGATATTCCATGACTTGATACCACGTGCCCAAGGAATGCTACTTCCTCAAGCCAGAACTCGCATTTTTTCAACTTGGCATAAAGCTTGTTTTCATGAAGCTTTTGGAGTATCAGCCTCAAGTGTTGCTCATGATCTTCACGGCTTTTGGAATATATGAGGATGTCATCAATAAAGATGACCACAAAGTGATTCAAATATTCCTTGAATACTCGGTTCATCATATTCATGAAGGCAGCAGGAGCATTAGTCAATCCAAAAGACATGACTAAGAATTCATAATGTCCGTACCGAGTTCTGAAAGCCGTCTTTGGAATGTCATCGGTTCTAATCTTCAATTGGTGATATCCGGAACGAAGATCAATCTTTGAAAAGAATTTGGCGCCTTGCAACTGGTTAAACAGGTCATCAATACGTGGCAATGGGTACATATTTTTGATGGTGACATAATTCAATTCCCGATAATCAATACAAAGTCGCATACTCCCATCTTTCTTCTTCACGAATAGAACAGGAGCACCCCAAGGAGAAGTACTAGGACGAATAAAGCCAATGTCTAACAATTCTTGCAGTTGGGTCTTTAACTCTTGAAGTTCAATAGGAGCCATTCGATATGGGGCTTTGGAAATGGGTTTGTCTTTGGGTTCAAGGTCGATACAAAATTTAATTTCACGCTCTGGGGGTAGGCGAGGAAGTTTTTCAGGGAATACGTCAGAAAATTTATTAAGAATAGAAATATCATTTAAAACTGACGTATTTTTGTTTAGATCCATGACATGAGCTAAGAAAGCTTGACATCCGTTTTTCAATAAACGAATAGCTTTATGGCTTGAGATGACAGTAATTGATTTTAATGGTTTGGTTGCTTGAATTCGCATAATAGTTTGGTTAGGAATATGAAAGCTAACAACCTTACGAAAACAATCAATTTTTGCATGATGAGTAGTTAACCAATCAATCCCTAGAATCATATCAAATACAAGTATTTTCAATGAAATAAGATCGACAGGTAATGTGAGGGTACCGATTTGAACCAAACAAGACTTATAAACAGTGGATGTAATGAAGGTTTCTCCCAATAGAGTTTCAACAGATAAGTCAAAGTCTAATTTCTCTGGAGTCAAATTTAAACGTTGAGCGCAAGTAGGAGAAATAAAAGAATGGGTAGAACCGGTATCAAATAAGGTATAAACTTCGCTAGAGTTTATGATAAGCTTATCCGTGATGACCTCGTTCGGGTTCCTTGCTTTCTGGGAGGTCACGACAAACGCTCTCCCTTGAACTACCGGTTTTGTCTTTTCTGGGACGGCCTTTGATGCCTCCATCCCAGTAGGATCTGTCTTCGGTGCATGACAAAATAGGGTCAAGTGACCTTCTCTTTCACAATTGTAACATGCTTTGGATGGTATCGTGCAGTTTGGACTGATGTGTCCCTCCCCTCCACATTTGAAGTATATGATAGGTGGTCGTTCTCCTTCCTTAACGATGGGTGCTGATGCTGACGTCTTTCCATCATTGTTGAATCTCGTTTTCTTGAAATGTCCACTCTTATTGTTTTGGCCATTATTACCACCAAAGTGGTTACCATTTCTGGCATGTTGATTCCCTTCACACTTGTTGTCATCGCTTCGATGACTGCTATCACTAGTATTATCATTTTGCTGGCTGCTCTCTTTTGGTTAGGTTGACTCATTATCGCGCTTCAATAACTGAGCCATATTAACTACATCTGAATACAAGCAAAGTTTATGAGAAATGAGGTATTGATGTATCTCGGGTTTCAAACCTCTTAGAAACATCCGTGTCATTCTCTCCTCATTATCAACCAAATGGGACGCCTTAACCGGACAAACTTTCGACAAACTTGGCTTCATCATCGCGACACGGTCCATGTTGTTTTGTTCAAGTTTAATGAACTCTACCTCTTTCATGTGACGAATACTTTTGGGAAAATACTTGTCGTTGAACAGTTCTTGGAACTTCTCCCAAGACATCTTCAGTGCGGAAGGTTGAGTATGCTTATAGATTCCAACCAAGTCTCCTCTGCGCATGACATGAAGGTGGCAAAGGAACCTTTTGCTCTCGGAGCATCCCAAGACATCAAATATCTTGTTGATCCGCTTTATCCATGTCTCCGCCTTAAGTTGTTTTGGCTCTCCAAAAACTTGGTGGTCCCACTCTTTGAACTTCTTAGCGCGTGACCGTCCGAGAGTTGCCAGGTGTTTCCACCTGCATTTTGACAGAGTCTCTCTTGCACGATCTTTGCATGAATTGAAAGCCTCTGAACATTCCATCGCTTCATCATTTGGTTAGTGTTGTTGTTTGCATGAGGATTGTCGCCTTCGATGCACATTGTCCCGATTATTGATCCATGGAGACTCAATCTGCGGTCTACGTGCTCCATTGCTATTCTCAATATTCTCGGATGCCATTTTCAAATCGCCACAAAACAAAGGTTAATTGACATGCAATATATTATCCCTATACTCGGGCCAGACCAATTAAATGCCAAATAAACTTAGGTAGGTCATACTAGCTAAGCGAATTCCCTATCTCTCCTCCTAGTTCTTGTCTCACATCTCACCAATGGGATCATATCCTAAGCTTTGATACCAACCGTGGCGCCCCAAAAATAGGTATACATCACCACCTATTCTCGAGTCGCCAAATACATGGTACGTAATACAAATACATTTTAAATATACAACATGAAATGTGAGTTTTAATACAAATATTGTCTTCTATACAGTATTCAAACTCAAAATAAGTCCTCAATACATTTATTATCACACTATTTCATAGAATAGTGAGGACTACTAATGCTATCATCTGAACCGTCACAGAAGGACTACTAATACTTCTTTGTAGAGTAAAATTCAAGAATGCTCAGAAGAATATTTCCATGAAAAGATACTAGATGAAGCACAAATATCAAGGATATTCCACTAATTTCATGGAGTATAGAAGTCAAAACTTTAACCAACTGAGTATAATAAAGAATGGAATAACAAAAGAAATCACCAGGCATGCGATAGACCGCATGCATAAAAGTTATTACAACGAATAATAAATAACGAACCAGTCATGCGTAACGCACAAAACGAGGATATTCCAAATGAATAATAAATAATGGAACCAAAGTTATGCCTAAACGCATGCGATGAGATATATTCCAAATGTAATAATAAATAATGGAACGGTCAAATCACATGCGTAAGCATGTAGGCAGGATATTCTAACAAAATAATAAATAATTTAACCAGGTCATGCGTAAACGCACGCATGGATGTTCCAAATGAAAAATAAAGAATGGAATAATCAAGAATTTCACCATGTATGCGGTACTTGCATAGGCAAAGTTATTTCAACATAATGATAAAGAATGGAATAAAGAAGAATTTCACTATGTATGCGGTATCATGATGTAGGCAGTTTATTCCAACATAATAATAAAATAGAATAATGTAAGAATTTCACCAAGTATAGGGTAGCTCATGATCTGATTATTCCAATGTAATAATAAAGAATGGAATAACATAAGTTCTCTTCATGAATACTGAAGAAATAATACCCTTACCTTAGAAAAATGGATATAAGAGTAGTGAAGTAGCGAATACTTTTCTTCTTTCTCTCTATAGTTTCTTTCTCTGAGTTTCATGAATTAAGTAAGAAATCTTTGAAGGAATAAGCTTTCTATTAATGGATCTGAATAGTAACTAATTCATGAAACTATCTGATTGATTTACTTTTAAACAGACTATTACATATTGATTTACTATGCATTATTAATAAAATATTCTAATAAAACAAATTCTTTTAAATAAAATATAATATATTCTATTTATAATCTAATAAAACGAATAACTTTATAAAAGTATTCTGCTTTTTTATATAAAAAGATTTTACTATGCAAATACTATGCAGTAACTATACAAACACTTATGCATAATAAAATATAATATATTCTATTTATAGTCTAATAAAACAAATAACTTTATAAAAGTATTCTCATTTTGTATAAAAGATTTTACTATCTGAAAACACTATGCATAATAGAATATAATATATTTTATTTATAGTCTAATAAAACAAATAACTTTATAAAAGTATTCATTTTTTATATAAAAAGCTTTTCTGCTTTTATTACATTAATAATACTAATAAAATGCGAATTTATATATATATATATATATATATATATATATATATATATATATATATATATATATATAAAACTCCTCATGACTTCATAAAAAGACACCTCAATATATTTAACAACATTTATCATTGATGATTGGGTAGTATACCCATGAATCGGATATTCTTGGGCTTAAATTTGTGCACTCTTGAGTCATTTAGAAGTATTTTTATTGTGTTTAGTTATTTTTTGTAGAATCGAGAGCGATAGGTGCGATTGGGGAGTTTTAAGCTATAAAAGGGCAGTTTGGTAATTTTTGTGGTACAACAATGTATTGGAAATGTATTAGATGCAAAGACCAAGGAAGCGCCGAGCCTCACTGAGTTGACCAACACGCTTGCTTTGACCATCCGTTTGACTTGGTTTGGCAGATTGAATTCAGAATTTGAATTGAGAAGGGATTGTGGTGAGATTAGGAGAATATATAAAGTTTATTTTAACTGAATGAAGGGCTATCAAAACAATTGGAGGCTAAGCAAGGATTCAAGAACAGATTGAAGATTTTACTTAGAGTTTTCTCTTCTCCATTATTTCAAATTGTGTAATTCTTTAAGGATGACTTGCAAAAGATTGTTGGTTTTAATTTCTGCTATGAACTAATTTCTTTAATTAAGATTTCAATTGAACCTTTTATGGCTATAAATTAGTTATTTGATTTATTCCAATTATTTATGTTGAAGTGAATTTTTTATCTTGCCTTGTGTTTATTGATTAATTATTTGGCTAATAATTACCTTGTTACTCTAGAAGGAATTGAAAGAGGAATTCTAGGGTTAGAACTGGGCGTGATAACGTGTGACTTAGTTATTTGCATAGTGAATAATTAGGTTTGTGAATTGAATAGAAATATCTGTTCACCGCATGTAACGCATAAGGAATTGGGATTTACAGGAGTTTAATTCAATTGTTTTGCATAGGAATATAGCAAGATTAATCTGGATTAAATAGAAATCAATTAATCTCTTGGAAAAGGACTTTTGGCATTTTGAGAATTCCTATTAACAATTCAATAGGCATAATAATTGGGATAATTGGATAATTGATTTATAGTTCATAATTGGGGATATTGAAGTCTTAATCCTTATTTATCTGAATTCATTCATTCAAATTTTAGTTCTGTTTATTTCCTTTATTTTAGAATAATCTCATTTTAATTGTTTAATTTAGTTTTCTTAATTATAAAAATCACATCTTATGGTTGTTTAAATAAAATTGGATTGATACAGTACTAGTAGTTGGAATTTATTGATTAGAATTCTCTGTGGGTTCGACACTCTATCTTATCACTTTATTACTTGTTGACCGTGTATACTTGCACGTATTCATTGATTGTGAAATCAATCAACAATCATCATTATTATAATTCACAATATTAATCGACTAAGTCGTTCCCAGGAAAGAGGGGGCTTTCCAATAAGGATTTCTCCTATCATGCCGCAATTAGGTGACCAAACCTCTCCTCGGCGTAACTTCTAGACATCGTTAATATTGCAAATAATAATATTAATAACTCTGTCATCTCAATTATTGATTTAATAATATATAAAATATCGACAATAATTGAATCAATTAACGTGAGATACTGTGTAACAATTGAACAAAACTGAGTGACTTCTCATGTAAGCATCAATAATCAATACCGTGTGCTAGTATGCAACCATGCGTATTCCTGTACTTTTAACACCGGGTGTTTCAACAGTTAACGGTAAAACTTCTGCCATTATTTTCATAAAATATTTTTGTTGTTTTCTCAATCCGACAATAATTTCGTTGTGGGGTCCACCAATGATTGTGCCGTCGTATGAATATTCCTTGTTAAAATGAATATTCCCCGACCAATCGAATATTATATAACAACTTACGTACTTTGCAAAATTTATATATTACCCACAACTATAACATTATATCAAATTCATTCCATAATATTTAAAAATGATATTTATAGAAAAATCATCTTTATAAAAAAAAATTGGGGTCTTACAAGTCGGGTAATTAATCGGATAAATGAGCAATTAATTTCTATTAATTCACATGATTATAACTATTTATTCACATGTGTGTACAATTGATTCACATTCTTGTACTATTAGGGGAGTTGGTGCAAGATTGATAATACTTGCATGACTAAGTTAAAAATGGAGGTATAGATGGAGGTATTATACTATAATTTATATTTTCACATGATTATAACTATTGGTTCACATGTTTGAACTATTGATTGACATTATTTACTATTAGGGGAGGTGGTGCAAGTTTGATAATACTTGCAGGACTAAATTAAAAATGAAAGAAAAGTTGGAGGTATTGTACTGTAATATTTTGAGCCCCAAAATGTGCAATTATCGAAACTATATTTTCCTATAAATAGAAGCTCATTCTTCCTTAATTTCTCACCAATTCATTAAAGCTTTAGAGCAATTATTATAGAGAGAAATTATAGAGAGAAAGAAGAAGAGAAGTCTGCTACCTCACTATTCTAGTATCCAGTCTTCTTTTGAGGTAAGTGGTATTATTTCTTTCGTATTCATGAAGAGAGCTATTGTTATTCCATTCCTTATTATTCTGTTGGAATAACCTGTATACACGGACTACCGTATATATGGTGAAATTCTTCTGTTATTCCATCCTTTATTATTATGTTGGAATAACCTGTCTATGCGAAGTACTGCATACATGGTGAGATTCTTCTATTATTGCATTCTTTATTATTACGTTTAATATCACATGCGTAGCACGCATGAACCGGTTTTCATTATTTATTATTACATTTGGAATATCCCGTCTGCATGCGTTCTACATGACTTCGTTCTATTATTTATTATTCTCATTGGAATAACTGCGTCGCGGTCTATCGCATACATGATGAAACTCTTATGTTATTCCATTCCTTATTGTTCTGTTGGAATAACCTGTCTATGTGGATTACCACATGTATGGTGAATGATCATTCATATTCATTCTTTATTAAATTGTGGAAATAATCTGTCTACGTGGATTACCGCATGGCGGGTGAAAATCCATTTGCAGTTTCATATATTCTACTATACTCAGTTGGTTAAAGTTTTGACTTCTATACTCCATTAAATTAGTAGAATATCCTGGATATTTGCGCTTCATCCAGTATCTTTTCGTGGAAATATTCTTCTAAGCATTCTTAAATTTTACTGTACAAAGCAGTATCATGTTGACAATTTGGACGTAATTGATTTCATGATAAGTTAACTTATAAATCTTTAAAATTTATTCTTGAACTTGTTTTATTGAATTATTATGTCATTGTCATCATCCTCATGCTTATAATGTGATGAAAGTCATGATGGACAGTTTTTGGTATGATTATGACTAGGAATGATTCTGTATAGTCATGACCATTGATGATTTAATTAAAATCCTTGGCCTGTAGTGCAGGGATGATTAGATGATGTGTTTTATTTATGAAGCTGAGTCTCAGCTATAAAAATTGATGAAAACATTTTTAAATCATAGAAGATAGTAGATATCATGCTCTACTTGACTCTTCTAATGGATTGCTTATTCCACCGCAGCTTAAATTTGATGTCTATTGTATTTTATCGCTTTAACATTGTTAAAGACTAATGATAATTTATTCGCATTATCTTAGTCATAATATTTCATCTTCTTTGGGCTAGTTGAGCTCACCCTTTTGCTTTCATTGTTCTCTTGAGAAATGAAAACGTGAAATGGACTAGTCGAGGAACGGAGTGATGGTCTCGAGATGGTGTATTAGTAGTCCTCACTATTCTATAAAATAGTGTGACAATAAATGTAATGAGGACTCTATTTGAGAGTGAATATTGTCTAGAAGGCAATATTCCTGTTTAAACTCTCAGCTATGTATTGTCGTATACTACACGACGGTTGTATAATTAAGTTGTATTTGTATTTTGTACCATATATTTGGCGACTCAAGAAGGGTGATGTATACCTGTTTTGGGGGCGTCATAGTTGATATCAAAGCTTAGGAATATGATCCCTGGTTGAGATGTGAGACAAGAACTAGGAGGGGAGAGATAGGAAATTCCTTCGCTAGTATGACCTACCTAAGTTTATTTGGTGTTTAATTGGTTGGTCAGAGTATATGGATAATATGTGACATGTCAATTAACCCTTATTTTGTGGCAGTATTTAAAAATGGCATCCGAAAATGTGGAGATAAGAAATGATGCACATAAGACCGTGGAGTCACCACTGATTAATACCCAGGATAATGTGCAACAGGAAGACAATAATCCTCATGTAAACAATAACACCGATGAAATGGTGAACGATGGGATGTTCGGAGGCTTTATGCAATTCATACAACATCGGTAGAGCGGCTCTCGTCCAAAATGCGGTGGGAACACCGACAACTCTCGGACACCATCGCTAAGCGATTCAAGGAGCCGGGACCACCGAGTTTTTGGAGAGCCAAAACCACTTAAAAGCGAGACGTGGATAAATTAGATTAATAAGATATTTGATGTCTTGGGATGCTCCGAGGAGCAATGGTTCCTTTGCCACCTTCATATCATAAGTGCGAGCAGATTCATCGTGGGAATCAGACTCAACCTATCGCCCTGAAGATGTCTTGGGAAAAGTTCTAAGAGCTGTTCAACGACAAGTACTTTCCTGAAAGTATTCGTCACATGAAGGAGGTAGAGTTCATCAAGCTTGAGCAAAACAATATGATCGTGACGCAGTACGAAGCTAAGTTTGCCGAGTTGTCTCAGTTTGCGTCCCACTTGGTTGATAATGAGGAGAGAATGACGCGGATGTTTCTAAGAGGTTTGAAACCCGAGATACGTCAATACCTTATCTCTCATAAACTGTGTTTGTATTCAGATGTTTTGAATAGGGCTCAATTATTGGAGTGCGATAATGAGTTAACCCAACCAAGAGAGAGCAACCGACAAGTCGATAATACCAGTGGTAGCAGTCATCGAAGCGGTGACAACAAACGTGGAGGGAATCAACATGCCAGAAATAATAATCACTTCGGTGGTAATCATGGCCATGACAATAAGAGTGGACATTTCAAGAAGATGAGATTCAACAAGGATGGAAAGACGTCAATACCAGCACCTGTTGTTAAGGAAGGAGAACGACCGCCGATTGTATGTTACAAATGCGGAGGGGAGGGATATATCAGTCCAAACTGCGTGATGCAGTCCAAAGCGTGTTATAATTGTGGAAAAGAAGGTCACCTAGCCCGATTTTGTCGTGCACCAAAGTCAAGTCCAGCTGGGATGGAGGTATCAAAGGGTGTCCCAGACAAGACAAAATCGGTAGTTCAAGGGAGAGCGTTTGTCGTAACCTCCCAAAAAGAAAGGAATCCGAATGAGGTGATCACGGGCAAGCTAATCATAAACTCTAGGGAAGTTTATACTTTATTTGATACCGGTTCTACCCATTCCTTTATTTCTCCTACTTGCGCTCAACGTTTAAATTTGACTCCGGAGAAATTAGACTTTGACTTATCTCGTTAATACTCTCAGCTGGGAGAAACCTTCATTACATCCACGGTTTATAAGTCTTGTTTGATTCAAATCGAGAACCGCACATTACCCGTCGATCTTATTTCTTTGAAAATACTTGCATTTGATGTGATTTTAGGGATTGATTTGTTAACAACTCATCATGCTAAAATCGATTGTTTTCGTAAGGTTGTTAGCTTTTATATTCCTAACCAACCTATTATACGAATTCAAGCAACCAAACCACTAAAATCAATCACTGTCATATCAAGCCATAAAGCTATTTGTTTATTGAAAAACGGATGTCAAGCTTTCTTAGCCCATTTCACGGATTTAAATAAAAATACGTCAGATTTGAATGATATTTCTATTATTAATAAATTTCTGACGTATTCCTCAAGAACTTCCCGCCTACCCCCTGCAGAAAGCGTGAAATTGAATTTTGTATCGACCTTGAAACTGGTACAAAACCCATTTCCAAAGCCCCATATCGAATGTCTCCTATTGAACTTTAGGAGTTAAAAACCCAACTATAGGAATTGTTAGACATCGGTTTCATTCGTCCTAGTACGTCTCCTTAGGGTGCTCCTGTTCTATTCGTGAAGAAGAAAGATGGAAGTATGCAACTTTGTATTGATTATCTGGAGTTGAATCATGTCACCGTCAAAAATAGGTACCCGTTTCCTCGCATTGATGACCTATTTGACCAGTTGCAAGGAGCCAAATTCTTTTCAAAGATTGATCTTCGTTCCGGATATCATCAGTTGAAGATTAAAACTGATGACATTCCAAAAACTGCTTTCAGAACTCGGTACGGGCATTATGAATTCCTAGTCATGTCTTTTGGATTGACTAATGCTCTTGTTGCCTTCATTGATATGATGAACCAAGTATTCAAGGAATATTTGGATCACTTTGTGGTCATCTTTATTGCTGACATCCTCATATACTCCAAAACCCGTGAAGACCATGAGCAACACTTGAGGCTGATACTCCAAAAGCTTCTTAAAAACCAGCTATATGCTAAGTTAAAGAAATGCGAGTTCTGGCTTGAGGAAGTTGCATTCCTTGTGCACGTGATATCAAATCATGGAATATCTGTTGACCTGACAAAGATTGAAGCAATTCAAAGCTGGGAGCAACCTAAGTCAGTGACCGAAGTACGTAGCTTTCTCGGCTTAGCTGGTTATTATCGGAGATTCGTAAAAGGGTTTTCTCGAATCGCTACTCCATTAACTCAGCTGACTCGAAAAGATACAAAGTTTGGTTGGAGCAAGGAATGTGAGAAGAGTTTTTAAGAACTCAAGAAGAGACTCATTTCAGCACCTGTTCTGACAATACCATCTGGCTCAGAGGAATTTGTCATCTACAGTGATGCTTCAGGCAAAGGGTTAGGATGTGTTCTCATGCAACATGGAAAAGTCATATCCTATGCCTCACGACAACTCAAAGAATATGAGAGAAATTATCCTACTCATGATCTAGAGTTGGCCGCCGTCATTTTTGCGCTTAAGATTTGGAGGCATTACCTATATAGAGAGAAGGTGGAGATCTATACGGATCATAAAAGCCTCAAATATTTCTTCACTCAAAAGGAACTCAACATGCGGCAATGACGATGGCTTGAGTTGTTGAAAGATTATGATCATACCGCCCAATACCATCCTCGGCGCGAAATGTAGTAGCTAACGACATTAATGAAACCGAACCAAATTTGAGGGGGTCAAAATTTGAGGGCTGATTCTGAGGAAGTCCGGAGCGAGATGACGTGTAGGTTTCAAATGGTGAGGAGCGTAGTTAAGGTCCTTGGGTTTGATTTTGACCCAGATTGAAAAAAATGGAATGTATATTAGCGGCCCAACAAAAAATCAATTAATTGAAAGAACTCTAACATCCAATAGTAGCTACTTTGCGATTTTCTATCTTTCAAGTCGTACATCCAATATAAACCAACTTTTAATATGTTGTAGAAGGCATATCATACTATTTTTAAAAAATATAAACCTACTAAAACAAGCATCTTAGATAGGTTTTATAAGAATTTAAAACTTCCTAGCTGAAATAGTTTTTCAACAGAGCCTAACTCATTCAATTCTTACAAACTTGTTTTGGCTCACCCAACCAAAATAAGTTGACTTACTTTATAAAACATGTATAAAGAATTTCTTAATCACAAACTTGACCAAATCTTCTTATTTATGCTTGACAACCTCTTAGATAACAACTATCAAACATAACATGTGCACAATTTTAAAAGACAGATTTCACACCTACCAGTACATGGTTCAGCCATGTATATTTATCCTTATTTTTTGTATTTGTATTGTGTTATGATTGTTACTTGAATCATTGTTATAAGGAAATCTTACTAATTTTTTTCAAAACATTAATTAACACCTTAAATATGTATAAATATTAATTATATTAAATAAAACAAATTAGCCATGCGTCTGGCATGGGTTAAAATTAAAAAACTAATTTTATTTAAATAGTAATTTCAAACTCATTAAAAACATCATCATCATCATCACTTTCTCTCTCCTCTCCATGACTCCATTATCTCCTAAAAATTTAAGTTATATTATTATATTTCCCTTTCCATGACTCCATTATTTCCTAAAAATTCAAAAGCCTTTGTCAAAATTCCCCACCGAAAGTCCTGAGCAATCGTGAGGGTCAGCCCGCCCAACCCCCCTCCCTCGCCTCCGTCAGCCCCTTCTAGTTCTCGCTCACTTACTACTTCTGGGCGGATGCCCCACCCGCCTAGTTCCGCCTGTCACGACGCATTGAGTAGAAGATCATTTTGCGGTCTGAAAAGTGCGATATTGTCAACGCATAAGGCCCATTTTGTATGACTTGCAAAGGATGGAGATAGAGATAAAGACTCCGAGGACCCACGTGATGATGGCGAATATCTGAGTAGAACTAACTTTAATCGATAAAGTTAAAAATTGCTCCAAGCTACTGAGACTGGAGCCGTCACGATGAGAAAGAAAAGTACAAGAAGGTGCTATTCCTAAGCAAGAATCGATGAAGAAGGAATACTTGAGTCAACTCAAACTTTGTGTTCCTAAAGATTCGACTTGAAGTATAAAATTATGATGGAGGCACACAACACACCGCTTGCAATCCATCTCGAGTTCCAAAATGTATCATGATCTTCACGTACATTTTGGTGGAGCAATATGAAGAGAGAGATAGCGGGGTTTATCTCAAGGTGTCTAACTTGTCAACGAGTCAAGGCGGAGCATCAAGTGCCAAAAGGTCTATTGCAACCACTTGAAATTCCAGAATAGAAGTGGGAGCACATTACCATGGATTTCGTTACTGGTCTTCCCAAGGTTTCTCAAGGCATAGATGCAATTTGGGTCATTGTTGATAGATTGACCAAGTCTGCTCATTTCTTACCGATACGAGAAACTTATACACTTGAACGTCTTGCTAGTATGTATATAAACGAGATTGTAAGATTACATGGTATGCCACTATCCATAGTTTCTGATCGAGACCCAAGATTCACATCATGATTTTGGGTTAATTTGCAAAAGCTATGGGCACGGATTACGATTTAGTTCGGCATATCATCCTCAAACGGATGGGCAGTCAGAAAGGACTATTCAAACTCTTGAAGATTTATTAAGACTCTGTGTCCTTGACTTCAAGGGAAGTTGGGCAAGTTCTTACCATTGGTGGAGTTTTCCTACAACAATAGTTATCAAGCAAGTATTGACATGGCTCCATTTGAGGCGTTGTATGAAAGAAAGTGTTGTTCTCTAGTATGCTGGGATGAGGTGGGTGAAACAACATTGTTGGGACCGGATTTGGCATGTATGACTACGAAAAAGATTCAAACGATCCGAAAACGTATAAAAACCTAACAAGATCGACAAAAGAGCTATGCTGATCTTCATCGAAAGGATGTGGAATTCAATATTGGAGATCATGTGTTGTTACGTGTTGCTCCATGGAAAGGAGTTATGAGATTTGGAAAGAGAGTAAAGCTCAATCCTCGATTTATTGGCCCATTTTTAATCCTCGATCAAGTAGGAACTGTGGACTATAGACTCGCCTTACCACCAAGTATGTCTCGTGTTCATAACATTTTTCACATATCTATGTTACATAAATATGTGAAAGACCCGAACCATATTATTGAACTAGAACCATACGAGATAGAGGAAAATTTAACATATAAAGAGTTACCTGTTAAAATCTTGGATAAGAAGGATCATATTCTACGCTCTAAGGTTATACCTCAAGTCAAAGTTTTGTGGAGAAACCACGATGTGGAGGAAATGACCTGGGAGTTAGAATCTGAGATGAAGTCAAGATATCCTCACCTCTTCTATATACTAGGTACGTACCCTAATTTCGAGGATGAAATTTCATAAGAAGGGGAGGTTGTAAGACCCCAACTTTTATGAATAAAGAATAATTTTCTCGAAATATATTTTTGAATATTATGGTGTGGATTTGATATAATGTTATAGTTGTGGGTAATGTTTACAAATTTTTCAAAGTAAGTAAGTGGTTATATAATATTGATTGGTGAGAGAATATTCGTTTTAACAGAAATATTAAATGCGACAAGACAATCATTGGTGGATCCCATAACGGAAGTATTGTCAGTAGTAAGAAAAAATGCATGTAATTATCTTTTATAAAAATAACGACGAAAGTGTTACTCGATTAAAAGCTGTTGAACTACTCGGTAGTAAAAGTACAAGATGTCTGCGTGGTTGCATAGTAGCACAAGATTGATTATTGATGCTTTACGTGAGAAGTCACTCAGCTTATACTCAATTATTGCTATAGTAATTGCTTTGCATCATATCTCTCACATTATTGATTTGATTATTGTCACAGTATCATCTGCATAATATGATATATTATTAAATCAATAATTGAGGCCACAAAGTTATTCATATTATTAAATTGCAATATTTACAATGTCTAGAAGTTCTATTAAGGAGAGGTTTGGTCATCTAATTGCGCGCAAATAAGGAGAAATCCTTATCGGAAAGCCCCCTCTTTCTTGAGAACGACCTGGTTGTTAAATATTGTGAGTTATAATATTAATGATGAATAAGTTCGTGTTGATTAAAGATGAAATTGATAGTTCCATTGTGTTGGAATTATTAGTGTTAGTGGAAATCGACATTTATTTCGATATTAATTGATGTCTGGAAGTTATACTGACCAGTCGGGTAATTAATCGCATAAATGAGCAATTAATTGCTATTAATTCACATGATTATAACTATTTGTTCACATGTGTATACTATTGATTTACATTCTTGTACTATTAGGGGAGTTGGTGCAAGATTGATAATACTTGCATGACTAAGTTAAAAATGGAGGTATAGATGGAGGTATTATACTGTAATTCATATTTTCACATGATTATAACTATTGGTTCATATGTTTGAACTATTGATTCACATTATTTACCATTAGGGGAGGTGGTGCAAGTTTTATAATACTTGCAGGACTAAATTAAAAATGAAAGAAAAATTGGAGGTATTGTACTGTAATATTTTGAGCCCCAAAACATGCAATTATCGAAACTATATTTTCCTATAAATAGAAGCTCATTCTTCCTTCATTTCTCACCAATTCACTAAAGCTTTAGACCTATTATTATAGAGAGAAATTATATAGAGAAAGAAGAAGAGAAGTCTGCTACCTCACTATTCTAGTATCCAGTCTTCTTTTGAGGTAAGGGGTATTATTTCTTTCGTATTTATGAAGAGAGCTATTGTTATTCCATTCCTTATTATTCTGTTGAAATAACCAATATACGCGGACTACCGTATATATGGTGAAATTCTTCTGTTATTCCATCCTTTATTATTATGTTGGAATAACCTATCTATGCGAAGTACCGCATACATGGTGAAATTCTTCTATTATTCCATTCTTTATTATTCTATTGGAATATCCCGTCTGTGCGTTTATGCATGACCTGGTTCCATTATTTATTATTCCGTCGGAATATCTTGTCTGTGCGTTTACGCATGACCTGGTTCCATTATTTATTATTACATTTGGAATATCACATGCGTCGCATTTTATGCATGACCTGGTTCCATTATTTATTATTCTGTTGGAATAACCTGTTTGTGTGGTCTATCGCATACATGGTGAAATTCTTCTGTTATTCCATTTCTTATTGTTCTGTTGGAATAACCTGTCTATGTGGATTACCACATGCATGGTGAATGATCCTTCGTATTCATTCCTTATTAAATTGTGGAAATGATCTGCATCTCGTGATTTCTGCATGGCGAGGGAAAATCCATTTGCATAGCTTTCATATATTCTACTATACTCAACAAAGTTAAAGTTTTGACTTCTATACTCCATGAAATTAGTAGAATATCCTATATATTTGCGCTTTATCCAGTATCTTTTCATGGAAATATTCTTCTGAGCATTCTTGAATTTTACTCTACAAAGCAGTATCATGTTGACAATTTGGACGTAATTTGTAAGACCCCAATTTTTTTTAATAAAGATGATTTTTCTACAAATATTATTTTTAAATATTATGGAATGAATTTGATATAATGTTATAGTTGTGGGTAATATTTATAAATTTTACAAAATACGCGAAGTTGTTATATAATATTCGATTGGTCCTGGAAATATTACGTTTTAACGAGGGGAATATTCGCATTTACGACGCCTTAATCATTAGTGGACCCCACAACAAAATTATTGTTTGGATTGAGAAAATGACAAAAATATTTTATAAAAATAACGACGGAAGTTTTACCATTAATCGTGAAACACCCGGTGTTAAAAGTACGAGAATACGCGTGGTTGCATAGTAACACACACAAGATTGATTATTGATGCTTACGTGAGAAGTCACTCAGTTTTGTTCAATTATTGCTTGATGGTTGTTGCATAGTATCTCACGTTATTTGATTCGATTATTGTCGATATTTTATATATTATTAAATCAATAATTGAGATGACGAGTTATTAATATTATTATTTGCAATATTAACGATGTCTAGAAGTTCCTGCCAGAGAGGTTTGGTCACCTAATTGCGTGCCAATAGGAGAAATCCTTATTGAAAGCCCCCTCTTTCACAGGAACGACACAGTCGATTATTAATATTGTGAATTATAATAATGGTGATAAATGTTGTTAAAATTATTAAGGTGATTTTTATGAAATTTTGTTTATTTTATGGACCCCTTTTACCCATTTTTCAAGATTATCGATAAAAAGTTATTCAAGTATATATATATATAATATATATATAAGTAA
The DNA here is from genome assembly GCA_020205605.1 of Panax ginseng. Lineage (NCBI taxonomy): Eukaryota > Viridiplantae > Streptophyta > Magnoliopsida > Apiales > Araliaceae > Panax > Panax ginseng. Next base: position 80,883,882 of record CM035139.1, on the reverse strand, counting down.
TATATATATATATATATATATATATATATATATATATATATATATATATAGATTCACGTGAATCCTGTGGATTCAATGATTAAGGGGGGGTATACATACGGGTTATATATATATATATATATTAAGTCACAAGATTATTGTTATTTCACGGGGAGGAGAAATGTAATCACGGTTATATATATATATATATATATATTATTCAAAGTTTTCGTTTTATTAGAATATTTTATTGCATAGTATCCTTTCCATTTTCCTATAAATAGGATGCTTAGTTAGAATTGAAATCACACCATAAATTCAGAGAATTCTCTTCTATAATCTTAAGCGTATTTCTTTAGAGTTTTAAGAAGCTTTGAGCGTGTGTGTTTTTCTTCAAGAATATTCTCGCCTACCAAATTGGAATACTCTTCTTTACTTTAAATGGGTATTATTTCTTTCGTATTCATGAAGAGAACTTCATTATTCCATTCTTTATTATTCTGTTGAATAACTTTTGTATCTGCTGCGACTACCCTATACTTGGTGAAATTCTTACATTATTCCATTCTTTATTATTATGTTAGAATAACTTTGCCTATGTGAAGTACCGCATACATGGTGAAATTCTTACATTATTCCATTCTTTATTTTTCTGTTGGAACATCATGTATGCAATGCGTTTACGCATGACCCGGTTCCGATTATTTATTATTCTCGTTGGAACATCCTGCCGGGTGTGAATTTTTGCTCGACTCGTTCCGTTATTTATTATTCATTGGAATATCCTCATCGTGCGCTTACGCATGACCGATTCCGTTATTTATTATTCTTATTAGAATAACTCGTATCATGGGTTTATCGCATGCACGGTGATTTCTTTTGTTATTCCATTCTTTATTATACTCGGTTGGTTAAAGTTTTGACTTCTATACTCCATGAAATTAGTGGAATATCCTTGATATTTGCGCTTCATCTAATATCTTTTCATGAAAATATTATTCTGATTATTCTTGAATTTTACTCTACAAAGAAGTATCATGTTGACAATTTGGACGTTATTAGTTCCTGGATAAATTAATTCTTGAACTTGTTTTATTGAATTCTTATATCATTGTCATCATCCTCATGTTTATATTATGTTGAAAGTCATCTGTGGCCTGTAGTGAATAGATGGACTTGGTATGATTATGACCAGAGATTATTCGGTATAATCATGACCGTAATGTTACAAATGATGTGGTAAAAGTCCTCATTGGCCCATAGTGCATTGATGGACAGTTGTTGGCATGATCATGACCATTGATGAATACACGAATATCCTCGAATTCGACGTGGTGCATGGATAAATTGTGGTTGTGATACTAATGAATATCCTTGGCCGTAGTGCAGGGATGATGTGGATTATTTATTAAGCTGAGTCTTTCTGCAATGATAAATGATGGAATGTTCAGAGGCTTTCTGCAATTCATGTAGCATCAGGCAAGAGAGACTCCTGTCCAAAATGCAGGTGGAAACACTGGTAACTCTCGGACGGTCACTACTAAGCAGTTCAAGGAGCTGGGACCACCGGAGTTTTTTGGAGAGCCAAAACCACTTAAGGCGGAGACGTGGATAAAGTAGATCAATAAGATATTTGATGTCTTGGGATGCTCCGAGGAGCAAAGTTCCTTTGCCACCTTCATGTTGCAGGCAGAGGCGATTCTTGGTGGGAATCAGAAGCGTACTCAACTCCGCCGCATCAAGATGTCTTGGGAGAAGTTCCAAAAATTGTTCAACGACAAGTACTTTCCCGAAAGTATTCGTCACATGAAAGAGGTAGAGTTCATTAAATTGGAACAAAACAACTTGACCGTGTCGTAAGTGAAATGAAGCCAAGTTTGCTCAATTTATTAGGTTTGCGTCCCATTTGGTTGATAATGAGGAGAGAATGACACAGATGTTTCTAAGAGGTTTGAAACTCGAGATACGTTAATACCTCATTTCTCATAAACTTTGCTTGTATTCAGATGTTGTTAATAGGGCTCAGTTATTGGAGCGCGATAATGAGTCAACCCAACCAAAAGAAAGCAGTCGGCAAAATGATAATACCAGTGATAACAGCCATCAAAGCGGTGACAACAAGCGTGGAGGGAATCAATATGCCAGAAATGGTAACCACTTCGGTGGTAATCATGGTCAAAACAATAAGAGTGGACATTTCAAGAAGAGGAGATTCAACAATGATGGAAAGACGTCAACATCAGTACTCGTCGTTAAGGAAGGAGAACGACCACCTATCATATGCTTCAAATGTGGAGGGGAGGGACACATCAGTCCAAACTATGCGATGCCATCCAAAGCATGTTACAATTGTGAAAGAGAAGGTCACCTGGCCCAATTTTGTCGTGCACCGAAGACAAGTCCAGCTGGGATGGAAGCATCAAAGGCCTCCCGATTAAAACAAAACCTAGTAGTTCAAGGAGGCGTTTATCGTGAACTCCCAGAAGCAAGGAACCCGAACGAGGTCATCACGGGTAAGATTATCATAAACTCTAGCGAAGTATATACCTTATTTGATACCGGTTCTACCCATTCTTTTATTTCTCCTACTTAGCTCCAATGTTTAAATTTAACTTTGGAGAAATTAGACTTTGACTTATCTCATTGAAACTCCGCTGGGAGAAACCTTCATTACATCCACTATTTATAAGTCTTGTTTGGTTCAAATCGGTACCCTCACATTACTCCGTCGACCTTATTTCATTAAAAATACTTGCATTTGACGTAATTCTAGGATTGATTGGTTAACTACTCATCATGCAAAAATTGATTGTTTTCGTGAGGTTGTTAGCTTTCATATTCCTAACCAAGCTATTATGCTAATTCAAACAACCAAACCATTAAAATCAATCATTTGTCATCTCAAGCCATAAAGCTATTCATTTATTGAAAAATGGATGTCAAGCTTTCTTAGCTCATGTCACGATCTAAACAAAAATACGCCGGTTTTGAATGATATTTTATTGTTAATAAATTTCCGACGTATTCCCTCAAGAACTTCCCTACTACCCCAAAAGAGTGAAATTGAATTTTGTATCAACCTTGAACCCAGATACAAAACCTATTTCCAAAGCCCCATATCGAATGGGCTCTCTATTGAACTTCGTGAGTTAAAGACCCAACTGCAGGAATTGTTAGACATCGATTTCATTCGTCCTAGTACTTCTCCTTGGGGTGCTCCTGTTCTATTCGTGAAGAAGAAAGATGGGAGTATGCGACTTTGTATTGATTATCGGGAGTTGAATCATGTCACCATAAAAAATAGGTACCCATTGCCACGTATTGATGACTTGTTTGACCAGTTGCAAGGCGCCAAATTCTTTTCAAAGATTGATCTTCGTTCAGGATATCACCTATTAAAGATTAGAACCGATGACATTCCAAAGACTGCTTTCAGAACTCGGTACGGGCATTATAAATTCCTAGTCATGTCTTTTGGATTGACTAATGCTCCTGCTGCCTTCATGGATATGATGAACCAAGTATTCAAGGAATATTTGGATCACTTTGTGGTCGTCTTTATTGATGACATCCTCATATATTCCAAAAGCCGTGAAGATCATGAGCAACACTTGAGGCTGATACTCCAAAAGCTTCGTGAAAACAAGCTTTATGCCAAGTTGAAGAAATACAAGTTCTGGCTTGAGGAAGTAGCATTCCTTGGGCACGTGGTATCAAGTCATGGAATATTTGTTGACCCGACAAAGATTGAAGCTATTCAAAGCTGGGAACAACCTAAATTCTCGATGAATGATCGTAGCTTTCTCGCTTATTTGGTTATTATCGGAGATTTGTAGAAGGGTTTTCTAATCACTACTCCATTAACTCAAATTGACTTAAGGATACAAAATTCGGTTGGAGTGAGGAATGTGATAAGAGTTTTCAAGAACTCAAGAGGAGACTTATTTCAAAGACTGCTACGACAATACCATCCGGCTCGGAGGATTTGTCATCTACAAGGATGATGCTTGAGCAAAGGGTTAAGATGTGTTCTCATGCAACATGGGAAAATCATAGCCTATGCCTCTTGACAACTCAAAAAGAATATGAGAGGAATTATCCTACTCATGATCTAGAGTTAGCGGCAGATGCTTTTTGCACTAAAGATTTGGAGGCATTACTTGTATGGGGAGAAAGTGGAGATCTTTACGGATCATAAAAGCCTCAAATATTTCTTCACTCAAAAGGAACTCAACATGCGACAGCGAAGTTGGCTTGAATTGTTAAAAGATTATGATCATACCATCCAATACCATCCTGGAAGAGCCAACGTGGTAGCTGACGCATTGAGTAGAAGATCATATGCGCACGAAAAGTGATATTGTCAACGCAAATGCCCATTTTGTATGACTTGCAAAGGATGGAGATAGAGATAAAGACTCCAGGGACCCACGTGATGATGGCGAATATACGAGTAGAACTAACTTTAATCGATAAAGTTAAAGCTGCTCAAGCTACAGACCTGGAGCTGATGGGTATGAGGAAGAAAGTACAAGAAGGTGCTATGCCGGAAGCAAGAATCGATGAAGAAGGAATACTTAGAGTCAACTCCAGACTTTGTGTTCCTAACGATCCTGAGTTAAAGTATAAAATCATGATGGAGGCGCACAACAAACCGTTTACAATTCATCTTGGGAGTACCAAAATGTATCATGATCTTCGACATACATTTTAGTGGGGCAATATGAAGAGAGAGATAGCGCTGTTTATCTCAAGGTGTTTAACTTGTCAACGAGTCAAGGCAGAGCATCAAGTACCAAAAGTTCCATTGCAACCCCTTGAAATTCCAGAATGGAAGTGGGAGCACATTACCATGGATTTCGTTACTAGTCTTCCCAAGGTTTCTCAAGGCGTAGATGCAATTTGGGTCATTGTTGATAGATTGACCAAGTCTGCTCATTTCTTACCAATACGAGAAACTTATACACTTGAATGTCTTGCTCGTATGTACATAAACGAGGTTGTAAGATTGCATGGTATGGGACAAGTTCTTACCATTGGTGGAGTTTTCCTACAACAACAGTTATCAAGCAAGTATTGGCATGGCTCCATTCGAAGCGTTGTATGGAAGAAAGTGTTGTTCTCCAGTATGCTGGGATGAGGTGGGTGAAGCAACGTTGTTGGGACCGGAGTTAGTACGTATGACTACGAAAAAGATTCAAATGATCCGACAACGTATAAAAACCTCACAAGATCGACAAAAGAGTTATGCACGATGGACAAAACCTCACAAGATCGATAAAAGAGTTAGTACGTATTATTATTTGCAATATTAACGATGTCTAGAAGTTCTGACAAGGAGAGGTTTGGTCACCTAATTATGTGCCAATAGGGAGAAATCTTTATTGGAAAGCCCCCTCTTTCCTGGGAATGACCTGGTCGATTAATATTGTGAATTAAAATAATGGTGATAAATGTTGTTAAAATTATTAAGGTGATTTTTATGAAGTTTTGTTTATTTTATGGAACCCCCTTTTACCCATTTTTCAAGATAATCGGTAGAAATTTATTCAGTATATATATATATATATAAGTAATATATTATATATATATATAGGATTTGTAGACACTCGAAATTTTTTGCACTCCTATTACTAACATTGCAGGAGGGTAGATTCGTCTTTTGGAGATAACCCTGAAAGACAGATTACATACATTTCTTGGATACTACCTAAAGTTTAGTTCCAACCTTAACAAAAACCGTTAGTAACATCATCTCAAACCCAAAACACACACCGAATTTTCATTTCCAATCTCTAGAGATAACCTCGAGATATGCGAGATCAAAAGACCCAAGTAACAACAACGGAGAGAGACGCTTGTACCGCAGGCATCCGCTCTATATATAAGCTTGGGGTCACCATTTGAGAAGAGAGAGGGAGGGAAAAAGGCGAGGAAGCCCTGCCCATTTTACTCGCATACACATCTTTTGAGTGTTTCCTCACTTCTAAACACTAGTTAGCTCACATATAGCTATCTTTTATCCCATGAGTCGAGTGTTTATCCATTTAAAGTCATAGAAGTCTACTTTGGCGTTTCCACCGTAAGCCTTCTTATATTTTATAAAGCCTTCTTCTCATATTAGCACACACCTCTGTACACGCTGAGAGTCGTGTGAGTATGTTTTGCCCTGACTTCTATCCTGTGGTTTTCATTTCTATCATATATATATATACTATATATATGTATATATTTCATATATATGGACTAACATTATCGAAGTTATGCCTCGATTGAGCCTGAGACTTCTATTCGAGCGCTTTAATTGCTTATATATATATATATATATATATATATATATATATATATATATATATATATACTCATTCGATGAGCCCGGATTTTATATCCTATATGCTTTAATTGCTTATATATATATATATATATATATATATATATTGTATATATATATATATATCCGAGCCTCGGATTTATATCCGGATTCACATCACTTATATATATATATATATATATATATATATATTTGTATATATATATATATATATATATATATATATATATTTATATATATATATATTATTTAGTTTACTTCGTGGCCTTTTACAACTTTTATTTACATTTTGTCCTACCTCGAGTTTACTTGTGGCGCTTGATCGCTTTTACAACTTTATTTACATTTCGTCCCACCTCGAGTTTACTTCGTGGTGGTTGATCATGTCCATATATATATATATTTACCGCTTTTATATTTACATTTTCGATCCCCATGGAGTTTACTTCGTGGTGGTTGATCATGTCTATATATATATATATATATATATTATATATTATTTATATATATATATAACTGCTTATCGCTTTCCATACAAATTGCAAGATTATGTGAGCCTAGGAATCATGTGATCACAAAGTTCAGCTTTCATCAATCTAGATTCGGTTCTATGATGGACATTTTTCAAATTAAGTAAGTACTCAGTATATTATTTTACAAAGGTCTCAATTTCCTTGATGGTCATCATGCCCATGAGGAGTTCGAAGATCACAGATATTATTTTTTCGAGAATGCTTCGCATCTCAAAAATAAAAGCAAACAAGCCAACATTTAATAATAAAATGGAAGTATGAAAAGGTCTCAATTCCTATTGAGCACAGGTTTGAAAAACTCTTTTTACAAAACTTCATTGATATATCTTGTTAAAATCAAATTTTTCTATAAAATTCAAACCTTGTGTATATAGGTGCGAACGAGGCCTCACACTACTTTCAAATAATTGCACATTGATCCACACACACACACACACACACATTCATATAACAATTTCTTTGAAAAGTGGCGGTCACCGTGGTAACACGGATGTCGGGGGGTGCCTAACACCTTCCCTCCGCATAATCAAGCCCCCGGACCCAAAATGAATCTCGGCTTCATATACCCTGCTAGCAGAAGTGTCAAAACACCGGGTCAATGTGCAAACCTTTTCGCCATAAGGTTGGTGCAACCAGTTAAATACACCAACTGGCGACTCTTAAAGTCAAATCGTCGACATTATACATGTCGGCCCTTTTTCACTTGTTTTTTCAAACAAATCTCACATTAACATGAGAACACCAAAGAACAAGTAACGAAAAGGACACTCAAAAAATCCCGACGCCGACAGTGGCGACTCTCACTGGGACTCCAAAGAAGAGGGCTTAAGCCGCCATTACAAGCTTTTCAAAATTGTTATATGCTTGTGTGTGAATGTTGCATTTACATTTATGATGAATGTGTACGAATGCATCTTAATTACCGCACTGCTAAATATCTATTCAGGATATTAGTGCTTCAGCACATGTCATCATTTTGCATAAACGGTGAGACACGTTGTATGTGAATGTATGTTGTGTGGTCCCTCCACCAGAGGCTATCCTGCTTGTGTTTGATTATCGGACTCATGGGAAGAATGATTCCCTGGCTCGTGAAAGGCACCACTCAGATTCGCTCCAAATGAACGAATTTGGATTAACTTCCCGCCAAGTAGATTGCGATGATCCGGGAACCTTCATGCCAAAAAGCCGCGAGAGTAACCCTAAGATAGGTCACCGATAAACCAAACGCGAGGGAAGTCTCTTCATACTTTCCATTTTAAATTACTCAGTAAAAACATTTACTTGTAATTCTATTCCATGTTCATTCATATGTAATGGAAAATATAAAGAATATCTGTAGCATGCATGACATGTTATCAATTAACAACCGGCTTTTGCAGACAAAATTCCTAAACGGACATGTTATGATAACATTTATATTACCCTAAGACTAAACTACGTAAGTCTTTTTAGGGAAGCAATTGGGCCTCATATCGCTCAAAGTCCAAAAGGCCACACAGCCTACAAACCAATCATGTCTTTCTTCCGACAGCCTAATGTCGCTTCCCGAGAAGAATTTGACGATTGAGTAAACAAATCACGCATCTGGTTGTTCTACTAAAAGAATTACACCACCCTACTCAGGTACGTAAGATACCTACACATACGTAATCCTCTACACAAGGAGGAGTTCAAGGTCCGGAAAAATAATTCCAAAACATCACTGATACAACCAACAAAGACCCCGAAAACACCCATCTCAAAGGAGATCCATACATCGGTGATATCAGAAGAAGGTCCTTCAAATGGAGGAAACTATCCGCTTTCTCAAAGGGATTGGAACCCATACGCGTGTTTCATATACGCACTTTGCATATTTCCCGGTGTTCAATATCCAGAGAAATTCAAGACCCCTCGATTTTGAGAAATATGATGGATTAGGGGATCCTTATACACATTTAAAGGTGTTCATCGAGAACTTGGGTCTTACGCAGAAAATGAAAAGCTCAATGCAAATTGCTTTCAAAAAAGTCTGACCGAGAAGCCTGCTCATGGTATACCGATTAGACAACTCTAAGATCCATAGTCAAAGAGTCGGCTCACGCCTTCCTTACTCAATACAGCTTTTCAATCTCGATGGCTCCTAACCTGCATCAAATTACCAAGGTCAAGAAATAATCTAATGAGTCATTTAGAGAGTATGCTCAAAGGTGGAGGCGCCTTTGTCGCTCAAGTTATTCCTTCCATGATGAATCGAAATCGTCAATGGTCACGACCTTCATAGATGTACAGAAGCTCCTTTCTATGAAAGAGTTCTAGCCGGTATTGGCAAACCATTTTCTCAAATGATCAAACACTATGAGATGGCCGAGATGGGATTGAAGTCCCAGAAAATTCAAGACCTAGCCGCTTTAAAGTCAAGTATTGTTGAACACATCCAAATCCGGATCTTATGGAAACAACTTCCCGAGAGGGTCCATAAAAAGAAAGAGGAGGATGTTTCCTCGATACTACAAGGACAAAAAGGCAATCCAAGCATGCCTATGCAGAGGAGAAACTACTCCCCTTTCCAAAGACAATCTTCAAACCTCCATTGCCTAAAAGTGGAGAAGTAAAGCGACCTCAAAACGCTCACACCCTTTAGGGGACTCGCCGAGAATATTCTTGCTCTTCCGACCGCCGTAAGAAAATTACACATCTTCTTCCACCAGCCAACCCTAATGGGAGGGGTTTTAATGCTACTCGGAAGTGTGCTTATCATGCCGGGGCACCTGGACATGATACTCAAGATTGTTGGGCCTTGAAACATAAGATTCAAGATCTAATAGACAATGGTGAGATCGTGGTCACTAAACCAGATCAACCTCATGTGCAAGATAACCCTCTTCCTCAACACAAAGAAGAAGAGGTCAACATGATCAGTTGGAGCACTTTACAAGGTTCCAATTTAACGGCGAATCATCCCAACCCATCAAAGACTATGTGTTAACAAATGGGATTATGCAAAGTTCCAGCTTTACTATGGAACGAAAGATGAAAGCTCTTTCCAAACAAATTGAATAATCATCGCGTAATCGGTGACCCACCAAAGATCAAGTCACACGCCAATTAATCAGCAGAGAGCATGCCTATCTCCTTCCTTTTGTTATGAAATGCCTCCTCACCACCTTCGTAAAGCGAAGCTATGGAGGATAAGGTCAGAAGCGAGCAAATGCTAAAGCCCATCGGATTTTTCCAATCGTAGGGAATTCACCTATTTGGGCCAATCTATGGAGGAGATATTACAGATGTTGATCAACGAAGGAAGAATTACCTTCCTTCTCCTCCCATCAATCCCCGCCAGTGGCGGTTCAATCTCGATGAAATGTGTCAATATCATTCACATTCTCGCACACAAAGACAAAGAATGTCGGGCACTCCGCCATCTTATTCGTAATCTTATCGATAATGGTGTCCCCGCAAATAAAGCAGATGATTACACCGCATAACTCAAGGGTGGGAATGCATGTCCTACCAAATGGAAGGGATCAAGAGTGCTTATATCCAAAGTGATGATGAGATCACAAAGTATTTCCCATACAACCAATTCAACTCAAAGGAGCCGATAATCCTTTGAAAGTGGCCGCACCAGAGCCAATTTCTTTATCTTTCGCACTACAAACATCCTCGTTGTCACCTACACAAAGTTCCATGGAATTATGGAGAAGTCAAGGATCCACGCCTCATACTATCGCTATAAAGGTCAAAGGAAAATCCACCGTATCTTCCTCAACGGGTTATTAAACCTACTTGCAAAGCAAAGGGAAGTTGCCCATGGAGAAGATTGAAAAATTCCTCCGCACTATATGGGCCACAATGAAGCCAAAGTGGTTTTAAGCTCATGAGAAGCTCCACACCAGATTTCAATACTCGATTTGGTTTTCTTCCGAGGATCATCGAAAGATCTTGTCAAGGTTTTAGAAGAAGCCTATTTGCCAAAATCAAAGGATGTGGAAAATTTCAACATTTGGTTGATCACATTTTCAACAACAATGTGATATCCTTCATCGATGATTTACATACCTCCCGGGGGACCTGGCATCGCAAGCCTTTGATATTGCGCTTTTGTCTTCCGGTATATGCTAGCAGGAGTATTGATAGATGGAGGCTCATCTCTAAATATCCGTCCTTATGCCACCTTGGTAAAGATGAATATCAATCTCAAGCGGATCCAAAGCAAACCATACTATCCATCGTAGCTTTTGATGGATCCCAACGAAATTCCATTGAAAAGATTGAATTGCCAATTGAGATTGGTCCAAATACATTCAATGTATCCTTCCACGCCCTCAAGATAGACTCAGATATACAACTCGCTATTAGGGAGAGACCATGGATACACATGGTCGAGCCGTTCCTCCACGCCACATCAACAACTCAAATACATTATCAACAACAATCTAGTCACCGCCAACGCCGAGCCGGATTGTCCCGAACAAGGAACTCTACCAATTATCGCCTTCAATTCGTAAGTTGAACCAACCAGCTTCCATACTTTGAAGTGAGTAACACGCAATACCATTCTATTGGAGCGCCACTTCCCATACACTCCAAGATTTCTGCGCCGAGGTTATGTCTTCTACACTCAAGAAATGATGTCATCAGGTCATCAACTCCGAAGGGCTTGGTAAAGATAAGGTGGTATTAAGCACCCTATTCAAATGTCCAACAAATTGAACAAATGGACTAGGCTATTCTCGCAGCCCAAATATTACAGAATCCTCATAAGCACAAGCAGCAGGTTCCTCAAGCTTCCGTCAAGACGATGATTTTCTATACCTTTACCTCATGAGTTAATGCAATCTCCAAAGAAAGGTTCCAAATTTCATGTCAGGCTATGCTTGCTTCCAAAACAAAGCCAATCAAAGCAAAAGAGGTGTCGATTCCCGATCCCGAGGCGGAAAAAAAGGAACGAAAACGTAAATATGACCTTGCTTTGATGATGGCAGTATTCGCGGCATTGTTCATGATGAAACATACAAATAGATACACCCTGCATTTATGATTGCCCGTATGTCATGGTTATCATTCTAGAGAAGGAGGACAATGACGATCCTTCCATCACCGCAAATTCATCAGACTTTGCCTCGACAATTGGAGCAAAGACTCCATTCATCGGTCGACGAGGTAAAATGGGCGTAAAAATCCTCCGCCTCAGAGAGATAACTTTTAATTGCTTGCTTTCCTTTACACAAGACTAGCAGCTTATTTTATCAAGTACATGCTAACACTTTTGTATGATCGAACAATTGCATATATTAAGTGAAAGCATCTTTTGTTTCAGACTCAATTTAGATGTGCCTGTCCTTGTCGATGACATGCCTTCTCTCCACAAGGGTCAGAATTTTGATGCAAAGTTGACTCGCACTTGATGGACATCCAAGAGGACATTGAGACACCTCAAGAGATTAAGGAATGGGTCGCAGACAAACCCAAACCCAATCTTGATCAAACCACTCCTTTCAATCTCTAACCTTAGACAACCCTAAGCTAATCCAGATTGGTTCGCACTTACCACAAATCAACTAATGACATGGTCAGACTATTAACCCAATTCCGTGGATGTGTTTGCATGGTCTCATGAAGACATGGTGGGTTTGTCCACCGACATGTTCTTCATCGCCTTCCCATCAAAGAAGGATTCAAGCCGCTTAGGCAAAAGCTCAAAGCGATTGAAACCCGAATGGAGTTTAAAAGTCAAAGAGGAAATTGTGAAACAATTTCAAGTCGGCATCATCATGGTGTCTACATATCCCAGAGTGGATATCCAACATTGTTCCCATGCCTAAACCAGGGGAAAGGTGCGAGTTTATGTGGATTATTATCGGATTTGAACAAAGCTTGCCTTAAAGATAGCTTTCCGCGTCTTTATCCACATTCTTATTGATAATACCGCTCAATACTTGCATGTACTCCTTTCATCGATTGCTTTATGGGTACCATCAAATTATGGTCACCGAGGAAGATCGTGAGAAAACCGCTTTCATCACGCCTTTGGGGAACCTTTTGCTACAGACGGTTGTCATTCGGCCTCATCAACGCCGGGCAACCTATCAAATGAGCTATGATGGCTCTTTTTCCACGATTTAATGCACAAAGAGATAGAGATCTACGTGGATGACATCATCACAAATCCCTAAGGAGGATGACCATTTAGACCATCTCACAAAACTTTTCAACAAAGTCATGTAAGTACAACTTGAAGTTGAATCCCGCCAAGTGCGCCTTTTGGTGTTAAGTCGCAAGTTGCTAGGTTTCCTAGTCACCACAAAGGGATTGAATCGATCCTACCAAAATCCAGCCATCAAGGAAATGCCCATTCCTCGCATAGAGAAGGAAATACGGGGATTTTTGGGAAGAATCAATTTCATTAGCAGATTCATTTCTCAACTCACAAAGAACCTGTGAGCCTATCTTCAAGTCATAAGGAAGAACTCCTCCATGAAATGGAACGATGAGTGTCGTAAAGCCTTCCTTACAATTAAAGAGCAACCGATTAACGCCTCCTGCTTTGGTACCTCCTGTGGATGATGTTCCCCTGCTTCATGTACCGCCCATAAATGACAATGCCATGGGCATCATGTCAGCGTAAAAGACAATAGAGGCCAAGAACGAGCTATCTATTACCTCAAAGAAAAGATTCAAAGATCGCGAACACAAGTACACTCGATTGAGAAGACTTGTTGTGCTTTTTTAGCATGGGCTTCCATGAGGTTACAACATTACCTCCATGGTCACACAACCCATCTCATATCCCGAATGGATCCTCTCAAGTATGTGTTCAAGAAGTTCCATATCAATTGTCGATCGTCTGTATGGCAGTTGATCCTACAAAGAATTTGACATCGCCTACGTGATGCAAAAAGTCTCATCAAAGGTCAAGGAATTATGGATCAACGCCACCGCAGACACAGCAGGGGATTACAAACCCTTAGAAACATACTTTCCTCGATGAAGGGAGTAATGACAATTCAACATAACATCAAGACAATACATGCCAGACGTGGAGAATGTATTTTGATGGAGCTGCAATACAAAAGGCTCGAGCCGAGCAGCTTTTAATATCCCAGACGGGGAGCAAAGATCCCGTCATCCATCAAATTGCAGCTTTGTCAAACCAACAACACAAATTGAAAGTATGAAGGTCAGATCATGGGGCTAAAACTTGCCCGCTCAATGGGCATCAAAGCAAAGAACTGCCTTTTTGGGGATTCTCAATTGGTAATCAAGCAATCCACAGAATCTATCAAACCAAAGAATTACATTTGTCGCCTTACCATCTCCAAAGTTTTACAGATGGCTTTGAGTTCAAGAAATCTCCTTTCTACACATTCCTCATAATAGAATGATTTTGCGATGCATTAGCAACGTTGGCCTCCTTGGTTTACATACCGACAAGGAAAACATGCCAAACATCACGCTTACTCCAAAAAGCCCCACTATGGGAATTACGTTGAGAAGTATCGGATGAGCTACCTCCCATCCACAACCCTTGGTATCAATGCATCAAGGAGTATCTACGAGATGGATCTACACCCACCGAGGCGAGCCTAACTCGAGAAGAGGCGATTCATCGACTTGCTATGAAATTCTACCGAGCGAGAGATGCACTCTACAAAAGAGATGCAGATTAGGTCTCCTCGTATGTCCGACAAAGACCAAGCTCAGACTCATGGATGAGATCCATGGTGGAGTATGTGGCCCACACACATGAGCGGACCCCCTTACTTGTCAAGAAAATTCTCGTAACGGACATTATCGGGCTTACACTCAAAGTCGACCGTGATGATCACGCCAAGAGGTGCTATCAATGCCGATTCATGGGAATGCTATCCACGCCTCCAAGGGAACTCCACAATATGAGTTCGCCATGGCCCTTCTCAATGTGGGGAATGGACGGATCGGCCCATCGAGCCCAAAGCCAAGAATGGACATCGATTCATATTCACCATGATCGACTACTTCACCAAATGGGTAGAAGCAAAGATCCTTCCCAAGGTTACTAAAGAAGTTATCATTGTTTTCATCAGAAACAATGTCATCTGTCGATATGGACAACCAGAGGTCATTGTGTCAGACAATGCTAAGAACCTCAACAACAAAATGATGGAGGAGTTATGCAAAAAATTCCACATCAAACATCTCAACTCCGTCATCTACCGTCCAAAGATGAATGGTGTCATGTTGAAGCTAATAAAAAAACATCAAAAGATCATGCGTAAAAATGTCCGCCAATCATAAAGGATGGCCCGACCTCTCGCTCGACTTTTATTAGCCTACGTAACTTCCATGCGAACTTCCACCGGGCAACCCCTACTCATTAGTCTATGGATGGAAGCAAAGTTCCCATAGAAGTGGAAATGGAATCCTCGTAGTATTGATGGATGCTCACTGATGAAGACCAATGGGTACAAGACAGTATCACCAATTGTCTCTCGATAGATTTAAAGGCGAACCGCGACAATCTTCCATGGTCATTATATCAAGAAAGGATCGCATTTATCCTACAAATGTAAAAGTCCGACTACGGCAATTCAAACAATACGACTTGGTTTTGAAGAAGATCATCGACAACCAAGATCAATCTAAGGGAAAATTCGCCCCTAACTGGAAGGCCCATTTGTTGTCAAGGAAGTATTGACAGAGGTGCTCTCAGATTGCAGTGAAATGGATGGCGGCGAATTTCCACAACTTATCAACTCTGACACCGTGAAACGGTACTATGTCCGGGTTACCATCAAACAAACATCCCGGTTTTGATCATCAAATCACCAAATATTCCATCCGCTTTTGAACCCTTTCCTTTCTAATACTCTTCTCGCCTCGTGAAACATACACTTCAAGCCAAAGAACTGGTTTTACTTCATTTCAAACCTTTCATACAATCTCTAAGTATCCTCAAGACGGATTTAACCTTTCACAATTTCTTTATCCTCAAGACGGATTGAACCTTTCACACCGCAGCTTTATCCTCAAGACGGATTAAACTTTTCACGCTCGCAGCTTGTCCCGAGGACTGGATCAAACTTTTTACACACTTGCAGCTTATCCCCATTATGGGATCAAACTTTCTCCCCCCAAAGATAGCCTCGCATATGGGATTCACACTTCTTTCGCCTTCAATTCGCCCCCGAGGGGCGAACTACGCCGACCGATCTCCCCGATACCCGGGGTACGAGGGCAACCATATTCTATATGGCCCTACCGCAATAAAGAAAAACAACAAAAACATTTCTACCCTTTCTCTAAAAAAACAAAAACAACAAAAATACTTTACACCCATCCGCTTTCCGATTTCAAATAACCTCCTCCTACACTAGGTTCAAACTACGCAGACTTGATCTCCTCTTCAATAGAGTACGTAGGGCACCATTCATGGTGCGCCTAACCCCTACCGTAACAACATACTTGTCACACTAGATCGGGATCAATCTTCAATTCGCCCCATTTCATCTGGCTTTCAGATCAAAGGGATGGAATTACCCAACCTCTTCTCACAAATAGAAGATTCTAAGTGACCATCTAAGTCATGATCGTGCTCTCAAAGAGCAATACCAACCCATAAGAGATGGAATTAACTAGGCTTCTCACAAATAGAAGTAATCAAGCGCACCATCCTGCGGTAAGCGGTCAATCTCGAGAGAGGAAGAAACCACCCTCCTCTCCACTTTTCCATACAGATACCAAATCCCAAGACACCAAAGATGGTAGGATTTACGTAAATCAATGATCCATTCTAAGAGATCTCATGACGCCTCAATGTCCATCTATCAAGGATAAGTTCGTAATGCATCAAGATCACAAGGCCCCGAGAAACACAGCAAACATCAAGCAAGTATCAAGGCATAACTAAAAGGGAAGTGAATCAAAATATATTTCCCCGCCATATATAATAATCGCTTTGATATATACATCCGTGGTTGTACATGACAAAATGGCTAAGCTTAGTCTGCAGGCAGAAAATACAAAGCTATCTACAGATCTGTGTATATGCGACTATCGATCTAACATAGCATCCTCTCTCTCAAGACGAGGAAGCACCGCAAGCTCCCCGCCCAAGGGTATCTACACGAGCTAGCGATCGTAGGGCTAACCGCATGGTGGCATAATGCTCATCAATGTAAGCACTCATGTCTCTAAGACCGATACCATCCGGGATCTCATCAAGTGTTATCTCGCAATGGCCACATCCCTAGCAGATAAGGCGATCCCGCCCACAATCAATGCATCCCCGGCCGATCTAGCCTCATCCCTCTCTAACAGAAAGCCAGATCTCTCTCATCAAGAGTCACAACATCGCGCCCTAGCCTCGATCTCTCTCATAGTCATCGATGTAAGCTCGCTCCAAATGTCAGTGCCGTAATATCGAGTAATAAAGGCACTCGGGGTGGAGAATCCATCACAAATGCCGGCAAAATTTCAAAGAGCCAAATCATCGATGGGAATAATAGCCTCTCTATAGGCTCCTCATCGCCGTAATCAATCCTCGCACTATGGATACCGCCACAAATTGATGCAAGTCTCTCTCTCTCCATCCATGCGAATACTCGCAGAACAACCTCGATGACTCGATAAAAACTCACCAAATTCTCACGATCCCAACAGCATACAACCCGGATCTGTCCTCCGATAATAAACGGTGTGACGCTAAGTTACCGACTCATCGCCTCTCATACGGATGAAAATCCTCGAACCGGGTCAAACCGACACATCACTACCAAGGTGGTAAGTAATCATGCCCTCAATCCAAATGTAGAGGGAGATAATCCATGCCCGAGTATGAGTAATGAAGTCAGAGGGTGAACTAAGCCCTAACACACTAAATATGGCAAACGGATCCCTAATCCTCGCCAGAAAAAGTCACCACGATGCAAAGATCTGTACACTCAAGCAGTCGAAAAGGAGTACGACATGGCTATCTCCCCTGGGTGAAACAAAACCCCGCCATCTAAATGTGCTAATCGGCCTCAAGTGTGACATAAACCACACATACAAAGATGACCGAAGCTACTCAGAACACTCCTCACGGATAAGTGCAAAGAAGATGTAATCGACCTCGTAGTCTCTCGCAATAATCATCCAGACAATGGTACGACCCTCCCCGAGAGCTCTCATCGCCATAATGACGCCGATATCCAAATTTCATCCATGTACCGCGAGCATGAAGACGTATGACAATACGCATAAAGCAAAGACATCTACTCGGGTCAACGCCAATGGTCCTCCAAAGGTGGTGAAATCCTAATGTCGCGCATAGCTATCCTCGTGAGCCAAACCTCACAAACAAGAAATGCTGGATATCACGTGGTCGATGTAATCTCGCCCCGACCACTCTACGCCTCAATCCGGTGAGGGTCATGAATCGCTCGCTTCATGTCTCCAATAGCCATATGCACGCAAGGTCTGCCCCAATGCAAGGCAAAGATCATCAACCATGCATACCCTCCAAAGTAGGAGTCAACTCATGGGTCCCACACCTCCCGCCCTCCAGCTTAGAGTTGCAAAGGAGGTCTCATGTCGAAAAGGCCAAATCAGAATAAAAGTGCTACGCGATCGAGCTAATAGCCCAAATCCGTTTCGCTTCACGAAGTTAAACTCCCGCCGCCTCAAAGGTATTCACCAATGCAGGTATATACTATACCAATGAGTTCGGCTTTCACAGATCATGCTCGGCAATACCCCACAAAGGTCCGATGTCGTCATTTGTAGGGTCACAACCCTAAACTTCCCCGGCGGGGGTTACAACGCAAAACCACGAAATATCAAACCTCCCCAGCGGGGGTTACAACGCCGAAGTTATCAACATCTACGGGTTATCACGCACATCTATCAAACATCTACGTATCCCCATGGGGTCACAACGCATATCTTTCAAGCATCTACGATCCCCAACGGGGTTACAACGCAATGCAACCATTGATACACACATCAATGAAGGTCAAGCAACCTTGACATCATGTCAGCCGATGGCAAGTAAACCCATCGAAGCAACCTTCCTCATACGGGGCTACAACGCAATGCTACCATTGACATATACATCAATGAAGGTCAAGCAAATTTCGACAATGCATCCAAAGCAGGATTTATCCGGTGATACACATCATCAAGTCAGATCGTGCAACCCCGATAACAACAAACTATCATAAGAATCGACAAAATGAGGGAATATGTTATACACATCCTCAAATGCATAAAAGCTTTATCCCCACGCATCTCTTACACACAAGAGGTACCTCTATGGAATATAAGCCAGTTGTCTAGGATTCAAGACTTTGGTGATAGCCCCAACGCCAACATCCTTGAAACTTGGATCGCATGTCCAAGCCATCACCGATTGTCATCCCAACAGATTACTCTCGACAATCATTCATGCATTCTACATGCATTTGCATCATGTTGTCGCATGATATAAGATCATGTTTATCTTGCTTGCATTTCAAGTAGTCTAGTATTCTTTATCCTATCCATGCCTTGCATTGCATGAATATGATAAAGAGGGGCATCTCAGTAGACACTCAAAATTTTCTCGCACTTCCTATTACTAACATCAGAGAGGGTAGATTCGCCTTTTGAGATAACCCCGAAAGATGTTTTACATCCATTCCGATACTACCGGAGTTCGGTTCCAACCCGAACACAAACCGGAACATCATCTCAAACCCGTAACACACACCGAAATGTCATTTCCAATCTCGAGATAACCCCGAGATATGCAGATCAAAAGACCGGCAAACAACACCGAGAGAGATAGCTTCTGTCTCTACGATAACACCGCGACGCTTCGCCCAAATCCCAGAGAAACACTGAGTAGCAACCCCATCCTTGGTGATAGCCCCAAGAGATGCCATTGCGCTCCGGATAACCCCAAAATGCTTGTTTCAAACATATGCAATCGCCTTCAACCTCGTATATCCCTGTCGAGGCACACACACCTCGCACTCTTGAGATAACAACGGGCGACAGAACATCCACAAATGACAAGTGAGACATACAAACAAGCAAAGCAGCCCAATCTCGATGTAACCCTCGAAAGCAACGCCTCGCTTCCGCTTAAACCGACGATAACCCCTGAGGAGTCACAACGCCATCTTACCATCTCAACAAGATGATATCACAAAGATACCAACAAGTAGTCCAATCTCAACAGAACCCCGAGTAACGCTCTACTTTCAACTCAAACCGATGATAACCCCATGAGGAGTCAAACGTCATCTTGTTCCTTCGACAATGGCACGCCGTCTCAACACTTCATACATACATACATCCAACAATGTCCCACAAGAGCCGAGGATCGACAATCCCGAGTGACTATTACGCAGTGACAAGATTTTTTGATAGAATTTGAAGCTTGAAGACCATGGGCATAAACCCTCTTCCCGACTTCGCAGACAACCTCTAATCCATGTCATTGCATAACTCTCGACACAAGCGGTCCAAGAAGGTCGATATACCTCGCTCGGATGCTCGATTGAAGTTCTCGCAAGTTCGAGCGAGACATTACAAAGGTATGAGTGCACGATTTAACGAGACGACGGACTCATGAGGCTCTTGATGCACCACGACCAAATTGTAGTACAAATCATGGTCGCCATCGTAGTGTACTGCTACCATCCGCTATATATACAAGCCTTGGGGCACCATTTGAGAAGAAGAGGGAGGGAAAAAGGCGAGGAAGCCCTATCCATTTTACTCGTGATACACATCTTTTGAGTGTTTCCTCACTTCTAAACACTAGTTAGCTCACATATAGCTATCTTTTATCCCATGGGAGCCGAGTGTTTATCCATTTAAAGTCATAGAAGTCTACTTTGGCAAATTTCACCGTAAGCCTTCTCTATATTCTATAAAGCCTTCTTCTCATATTAGCACACACCGCTGTACACGCTGAGAGTCGTGTGAGTGTGTTTTGCCTTTACTTCTATCCGTGGTTTTCATTTCGTCTCTGTATATATATACTTATATATATGTATATATTTCATATATGGACTAACATTATCGAGTTATGCCTCGATTGAGCCTAGATTTCTGGCCCGAGCGCTTAATTGCTTTTATATATATATATATATATATATATATATATATATATATATATATATATATATATCCTATATATTATATATATATATTATATATAATATTGCTCTATTATATCGATGAGCCCGGATTTATATCCTAAGTATGCTTAATTATTATATATATATATATATATATATATATATATATATATATATATATATCCGATGAGCCTCGATTCACATCCATATATATATATATATATATATATATATATATATATATATATATATATATATATATATATACATTTCTATTAGTCAGTTCGAGTTTACTTCGTGGCCTTTTACAACTTTTATTTACATTTTCATTCCCGCCTCGAGTTTACTTTACTTCGGGCAAGTTGATCGCTTTTACAACCTTTATTTACATTTCATCCCACCTGAGTTTACTTCGTGGTGGTTGATCATGTCCATATATATATATATATATATATATATATATATATACTATATATATATTTACATATATTTCCCCATGGAGTTGCTTCGTGGTGGTCGATCATGTATATATATATATATTTATATATATTTTATATATATATATAACTCGCCATCGCTTTCCATACAAATTGCAAGATTATGTGAGCCTAGGAATCATGTGATCACAGTGTTCGGGCCATCAATCTAGATTCTGCCTCTATGATGGACATTTTTCAAATTGTAAGTTAAATTCAGTATATTATTTTACAAAGGTCTCAATTTCCTCGATGGTCATTATGCCCATGAGGAGTTCTAAGATCACCAGATATTATTTTCTCGAGAATGCTTCAGATCTCAAAAATAAAAGCAAACAAGTTTAACATTTAATAATAAAATGGAAGTATGAAAAGGTCTCAATTCCTATTGAGCATGTGGTTTGAAAAACCTCTTTACAAAACGTCATTGATATATCTTGTTAAAACCGAATTTTTCTATAAAATTCAAACCTTGTGTATATAGGTGCTAACGAGGCCTCGCACTACTTTCAAATAATTGCACATCGATCCACACACACACACACACACATTCATATAACAATTTCTTTGAAAAGTGGCAACCACCGTGGTAACACGGATGTTCTGGGGTGCCTAACACCTTCCCTCCGCATAATCAAGCCCCTGACCCAAAATGAATCTCGCTTTATAGACCTGCTAGCAAGCAGTTGTCAAAACACTAGTCAATGTGCAAACTTTTTCGGTTGTGTTGGTGCAACCAAATAAAATACACCAACCGCTACTCTTAAAGTCAAATCGTCGACATTATACATGCTCTGACCTTTTTCACTTATTTTTTCAAACAATACGCCGACTACCCTATACTTGGTGAAATTCTTACATTATTCCATTCTTTATTATTATGTTGGAATAACCTTTCTATCTGAAGTACCACATACATGGTGAAATTCTTCATTATTCCATTATTTATTATTCTCATTTGGAACATCCCATCGCAAGCGCTTACGCACGACCGGTTTCCGTTATTTATTATTCTGTTGGAACATCCTGCTCGGGTTTGAATTTCTTTGACACAGTTCTGTTATTTATTATTCATTTGGAATATCCTCAGAGGTGCAATTTCACCGACTTCGGTTCCGTTATTTATTATTACATTGGAATATCCCTGTTTGTGCGTTCTGCACGACCGGTTCCGTTATTTATTATTCTGTTGGAATAACCTGTTTGTGCAGTCTATTGCATGCCTGGTGATTTCTTTTGTTATTCCATTCTTTATTATACTAAGTTGGTTAAAGTTTTGAATTCTATACTCTATGAAATTAGTGGAATATCCTTGATATTTGCTCTTCATCCAGTATCTTTTCATGGAAATATTCTTCTGAGCATTCTTGAATTTTACTCTACAAAGAAGTATCATGTTGACAATTTGGACGTTATTAGTTCCTGGATAAATTAATTCTTAAACTTGTTTTATTGAATTCTTATATCATTGTCATCATCCTCATGTTTATATTATGTTGAAAGTCATCATGGCACAGAGGTGCATAGATGGACTTGGTATGATTATGACCAGGGATTATTCGGTATAATCATGACTGTAATGTTACAAATGATGTGGTAAATTCCTCATTGGCCCGTAGTGCATTGATGGACAGTTGTTGGCATGATCATGATCATTGATGAATACACGAATATCCTTAGCCCGTAGTGCATAGATAATTTATGGTTGTGATACTAATGAATATCCTTGGCTGTAGTGCAGGGATGATGTAGATTATTTATTAAGCTGAGTCCCAGCGATAAAAGTGATGAAAAACCTTTTAAAATCATAAAAGATAGTAGATTTTATTTGTTTCTTGACTCTTTTAATGGATTGCTTATTCCGCTGCAGTTAAACTTGATGTTTGTTATATTTTATCAGTTTAACACTGTTGAAGGCTAACGATAATTTATTCTGCATTATCTTAGTCATAATATTTTCTTCAAGGGTTAGTTAAGCTCACCCTTTCTTTCACCGTTTCTCTTCAGAAATGAGAACGTAGTCGGGGACTAGTCTGGAAACGGAGTGATCGGTCCGTATGATAGTATTAGTAGTCCTCACTATTCTGTTAAATAGAGTGACAATAAATGTAATGAGGAATCCTTTGAGTGTGGATATTGTCTAGATAACAATATTCCTATTAAAACTCTCAGTTTATGTATTGTCGTATATTACACGACGGTTGTATAATTAAAATTTATTCTTCAACTTGTTTTATTGAATTATTATGTCATTGTCATCATACTCATGCTTATATTGTGATGAAAGTCATCTTTGGCTTACATGCATAGATGGACTTGGTATGATTATGACCAGGGATCATTCGGTATAATCATGACTCGTAATGTTATAAATGATGTGGTAAAGGTCCTCAAAGTGGCACATAATGCATTGATGGACGCTTTTGGTATGATTATGACCAGAATTATCTAGTATAGTCATGACCATTGATGATTTAATGAATATCCTTGGCCTGTAGTACAGGGATGATTAGATGATGTGGTTTATTTATGAAGCTGATTCTCAGCGATAAAAATTGATGAAAACATTTTTAAATCATAGAAGATAGTAGATATCATGCTCTACTTGACTCTTCTAATGGATTGCTTATTCCGCTGCAGTTAAACTTGACGTCTATTGTATTTTATCAGTTTAACATTGTTAAAGACTAATGATAATTTATTCTGTATTATCTTAGTCATAATATTTCTTACTGGGCTAGTTGATCTCACCATTTTGCTTTCATTGTTCTCTTGTGAAATGAGAACTTAGCTTGACTAGTCGGGGAATGGAGTGATGGTCCCGAGATGGTGTATTAGTTGTCCTCACTATTCTATAAAATAGTGTGACAATAAATGTAATGAGGACTCTATTTGAGAGTGGATATTGTCTAGAAGGCAATATTCCTGTTTAAACTCCCAGCTATGTATTGTCGTATACTACACGACGGTTGTATAATTAAGTTGTATTTGTATTTTATACCATATATTTGGCGACTCAAGATGGGTGATGTATACCTAGTTTGGGGGCGTCACACTTTAAGTCTCTAAGTCTCTACAATACATGATCATATTAGGTCAGATATAATCAAGTAGGTATACTACTATATCTTACCCTTCATCTCAATCTAAATCCTGACTTATCAACACGCAATAATAATAAATAATATTATTTTATTCATTATTAAAAGTATTTACAAAGGTTCGATTTTCCGGGGCGTTACATGATTTGTATTCACGACCAATTTGAATTTTTGATTAGTGCGTAAACTATAAGTTATAGAATACAATAATAATATAAATTTATCATAGTATATTAGTGAGTTTTTATTTATTTACTAGATACAAACTCGCGCGTTGCGGTGGGATTATTCAATTTTTTAATAATAAATGTATACGTACAATTAAGAAATTAAACTATAATAAGAAGATGGTAAATTATTGTACGATGATCAAATTTTACACAGAAAAACAAATAAATATACATTGTAAGGGGTAGTGTTGAGATAAAATAGTGATTTTATTAAATAATAATTAAATTACAGATGATAATATCAAAATAGTTAATATTATCAAAACAGTTTAGATTTGTAGTGATTTAGGGGATTATAAATCTAAAAAATTAAGAGAATGACATTATGCTATTAATTGTTTAGATTTGTAGTAATTTAGAAGATTATAAACTCAAAAAATTAATTAATAGCATAAAGAAGTGATTTTATTAAATAGTAATTAAATTACAAAGGATGATATCAAAACAGTTGATATTATCAAAATAGTTTAGATTTGTAGTGATTTAGGGGATAAATCTAAAATTTAAGGGAATGGTTATGTTAGCTGGGCAGTTTTGTTCAGGGTCTTAAGGAATATTAATTAGGCAGGACATGTGTTGAATTGTGGGAATGACAGATGTCAAGCTATGGTATCATGTACTGCATTTTAGTATATTTAATAAATTTTTTATTTTATGTATTCACATATGTCATTATTTAGTATTAATATAAATTTGTCATCATATATTTTAGAATTCTATTATACATTGCGACAAATTTGTGTCAAATTATAATTGCAAAAT
The DNA here is from genome assembly GCA_020205605.1 of Panax ginseng. Classification (NCBI taxonomy): domain Eukaryota; kingdom Viridiplantae; phylum Streptophyta; class Magnoliopsida; order Apiales; family Araliaceae; genus Panax; species Panax ginseng. Next base: position 80,858,395 of record CM035139.1, on the reverse strand, counting down.
ATATCAATATATGAAATTTACTAAGGAGCCCCACTTATACATATATATTTAAAAAAGTTACAATTAATTTTTATCTATTTAACTAATAATTAAAAAGTCAACGTAAATCTTATATATATATATATATATATATATATATATATATATATATATATGTCATTTTCTTTTATTAAATTTAACAGAGTATATTACAAACAACCATCTATGATTTACTCAAAATTACTTATAGCCCCCTATAATTTAAAGGTGAACTTTCGACCACCAGTAGTTTCAAAAACATAACATACTCTCACTCCACTAGTAATGACATTAATAAAAGTTAACGGATGATGTGTAAGTGTGACGCTCCCAAATTCAGACACTAATCTCTCGAATTCGGTGCTTCACGGTATCATTCTAATAATACACTAGTAACTCATACAACAGAATAATAGAATAATTTACATTGATTTTATTATAATTATTTTTGTCCCAAAGTCTAGTAACCGTTACTAATACATCACAACTTAAAACATACTTAATACATAATATTAAACTAGTTTTATTAAATCTTAAACATAAACTTCTAGCACAAACGACTAAAGCTAATTCATAGCTTTGCCCTTTTCCTTATCTTTGTCTGAGGTTTTACCATGTTCACTACAAGAAAAAGCTTTATTTCTGACGGACTTATTGTCGACTAAACATATTCAGTCGAGGTTAATATAAGACTGACCGAATATTTAGTCGGCATTAATTCAGTTGGAATTAATGTATCCTCGATTGACATCAGTCGGATTTAAGATCTTCTCCTTGGCGCGAGGGTTTTCCGCCAGTGCGAATATATAGTCGACAGAATATGTGTCATCCTCGACGGAGTAATTCGTCGAGGATATTATAACGTCGACCAAAAGAACCTCGACGGAAGTCCATCGGAAATAAACCTAAAAAAAACCCTTCGCCTTCCCTGCGCCCTCTCATTTTCATTTTCCTCTCTATTTTTACATTTCTCTCTCTATTTCTCTAGACCACTGATCTCTCTCTATCTCTCATACGCCCGTCCCAAACCCTCTCCACCGGTCCCCCCGGGCGGTCGTCCCCCCTGCACGACCCCACCTCGCCTTGCATTTTTCTTCTTCCCTCTCCCCCTGTCGACGTCGTCCTACGTCCCGGTAGTCCGTTACCACACCCCACCCACCCTCGGTACCCCCACTCCCCAAACCCCTTCCCCGGTACCCCACCCCTCTCCCCTGACCCTTCTCCTTGTCCCAAAGACACACACCACCTAGCACTCACTCGCTGCCGATCACGACCCCTCCATGCCACGGGTCATGGAGACTCGCCACCACAGTTAGACCCTCTTCTTTCATAATTTTCCAGGTATTGAGTATATATATATATTATACATATGTTAGTAGTATGAAATTTAAGTATGAAATTTGTGTATGAATTTGGTATTATAATGTGCAATTGGTCTAAATTTATTTTATTTTTGGATTGATAATGTATAATGTATATATGAATTCTGTTTTTGGTATTATAATGTATATATGAATTCTGTTTTTGGTCATTTGGGTCTAAAATTGGTCATTTGCAGCTTCTGTACATGTATAGCATCCATTTTATTGTTTGGTTTTATTTTCTATTATGTAATTGCAGTGTATATTTCTTCAATTTCAATATTGTATGTTGTATGTTAATAATAGTAAAGTAATTTTATTCTTGATATTTCCGATGAAATTTTCGACAAAATTCTGTCACAATTCTTGAGATGCAAAATCTGTTGCTCTAATAACTATTTATTACTTAATTTAGTAATACTAAAATTCACTAATTAAGTAGCATTTACTTAATTAGTTTTCGACAAATAATTTATACTTCAAATATCAATTATTTTAATCAACTTAATTAAAAAAACAAAATAAAATAAAATTCACTATTTAATATACTAATATATAATTCGAATAAAATAAAATAAAGTTTAATAAATGAAATAAATATAATTTAATATATAAATAGATTAAATTTAAAATAAAAATTATTAATAAATAAATAAAATAATAAATTTCATTTAATTTAGTTTATTAAATAAAATAAATTTTAAAAATGAGATAATATAATATATTAAAAAAAATAAATTAAATTAAAATAATTAATAAATTAAAATAAAATAAAATAAAATAAAATAAAATATAATTTTTTGAGGATTTTTCAGCTGGTGTCTCTACACATGTTCTTCGAGTGCATACTTAGACTAAGTTGTCTTGGTCTATTTCGTGTACTTGAAGACCATGGGGAGGTGATGCTGAAATTTTCTTAAAATATTATAAACACGCACCTTGTGAATGGCACTAGTGAGGAGACGCATCCAGGAACGGGATAGAAGCCTAAACCCTGTAGAGTGGAGATATATACTAGGTAAACTAAATACATGCATATATATTATAATTGGGTATTTTCTTCAATTAAAGATGTTAATGACCTAATTTGAGTTGGATGTACCGTAGGATACCAATTGATGGGAGGGGATTAGTTGATGCGTCTTAGTGAAGGGGTGTCCAATTTTATGAACAAAGCAATAGAACATGTTGATGATCCGAATCGGAAAGATGAGATGCCTGTGTTCCAAGTGTAAGAACATGATATGGGAAGACCGCCAGATGAAGTTAAATTTGACTTATATTCACGTGGGTTTGTGGATGGGTATTCGGTATGGATTCATCACGGGGAATCAACTGAGTTTAGAGAATGGACATATAATCATCAGAGACCACTTGGATCACGGGATTCGCATGACGGATAACTATGATGTCGTGCGGATGTTGGTTAATCGTATGGCCCTACCAATATTATCGATCAATAAAACGAGCATCGTCAGCGGTTCTCGAAGAAAAGCCAAAGGTATCCTTGACCGAATATCCTCGACAGAATTCCGCCACGCGTAAGTTTTTTTCTATTTTTGTCAGGCTGCCACGTGGTATGCTTATCATCGACCGAATATCCTTGACGGACACATATCCGTCGGGGATATGTAATCTCCGACTGAATGTTCGGTCGACAATAGTTCCGTCGACGCTAATTATTCCCGATCGAAGAATCGACGGACTTATTTTCGACGTGCTTATATAAGACCGAATTTCCGACCGAATATTTCGTCGGAGATTAGGTTACCTTCGACTGAATAACCTTAGTACCGACAGAATATTCAGTCGTAAATAAGCCTCTTTGTTGTAGTGGTTCTGCCTTAGCTGAAAGGTTTAAAGAAAGTCAGAATGAGCAACAAGTTTGCCCAACAAGTATATAACAATAAGGTGAACATGCATAATATAAAGTTAATAAGTTCAGATGTAAGACCCTAACATTTATGAATAAAGATTTTATTTTCTCTAAATATCATTTTGAGTAATAAGGTGTGGATTTGATATAATGTTATAGTTGTGGGTAATATTTACAAATTTTATAAAAGTAAGCAAGTTGTTGTAAAATATTTGTGTGACACCCCCAAACCCAGGTACTTCATTCCCACAGGATTTGGTGTTCACTTAATCAAACATTCATATCTAACTACCCAATCACAATAAATTGAATAATAAAACCTTCCTCATTAAAGGGTTACATAATAAAAATCTCCTAGGTTGTCTAACCTTTAAATACAATCATTGAAATGTGAAAATTAAATAAACTTCATTACAATCATTCAATTAAAATCTGATAACAAAATATCAACATATTACAAGTCTTCAATACTTGTTCATCTTTCCTTTTTCCTTACTGGTTCTAGGTACATCAACCTTCTCATCTTTAACTGTAATAGTTATATAAGCAAGAGTGAACAAACAAAGCTCACTTGAAACAACAATGAATGAAAATCTTTACAACAACTGTCAATTAAGAGGCTCAATAGAAATGAACAATATGGTCTATCAACATTATGAAGTATATAACTGAGGGTCCTAAGACCACAAAATATGTCCATAGTTATAAGTAATTTTTCAACTTAAACTTTAACAGTCATAAGACTATAGGGACTCCTCGTGCACTTAGGGGATCAACCTTTCAGATAATGTATTGTGCACAAACATTTCAACGCTAAGCGTAAATTACCCCTAATAATAGGGTTGTTCATCTCAGTATTTAGAGTACAAGTCCGCACCAAAGTAAGTTTGGTTTGGATACATTTCAAGGTAATTTGGAATTCAACGAACATCAACTAAGGATTAGTTGAATAAAATTAATAACATTATACTATGGAACAATCATAACTGAATCGACATTTTAAATTAAAATCATGCTTTAGGAATAATCTAATAACATACATATTGAATAACTATAACATACCTTGCTTGAACAATATTAAGCCAAGGTTATTTAGAATTGAGTACTAAGCACGCATAGCAATTTGAACGATAAAACTGTTCAACATTAGTATATCAGAATATATAAATTTGCATGCTAAATAACAAGTTAAATACAAGAATAACTTGCTCAATATCAAAATAAAGTTTAGAAATCTTGCATCATTGTATTGTAATCGAATTAGAAACAATAATTGGCTCAACGAGACAATAGATTTAGAGAACTTGCCTTGCTTGTAGGCTAAACCGAATAATTTGAATCATAATACCCTATGTGTATGTATATATATATATATATATATATATGTCACCATGACATAGTTAGTCAATACCATATTACATACATAACTAAGTACATTCATCATGTAAGATTTGATTTTTAATCACATAATCAACTTACAAAACTAGTTAATTGTTAATAACATGCTCATTCTTGGTTTAGAAATACTGAAATCATAATTTAACAGTCCTACTATTAACACATAACAACTCCTTCAGACTTTGTGTACAAAAATTACACTGTTTGACCATTCTACTAACTCATGTAAGCCATTTACGATTTATACATGGAGGTCGATGTCATGCACATGTATGATAGTCATGTCATGAGAGACACAACCCACTTAAGTGGCGTCATTGCAAGTGGTCATGACCGTGAATGGCGAGAACTATACTACGAGAGGTCAGCATCATGCCACCAATTGCAATCCTACGACAACTAACTTCTAAATCACACGAACAAAGCTAATTTTGGCCTACAAGCTACTTTCTAACAGCCTAATTAGCAAGTAATTCATATAGAGACTTTGTATAAACATATTTCAAAGACTCTTAACATGATTCTACCCATAAAACAACATAAACATCGAATTTAAAACATCTAATTTCACTATTTTTGATAAAACCTCTCTTTTGATGTTTTCAATGAAAATCAACACTGTGATTTTGTTTTTCAACCAAAATAGTTAATTTAACATACTTTGTTTATGAATATACATACTCTTTCAAATTCAATAGTCAATTTATAAATTAAACAACTAATTAAACCTTAATTTTACTTTAAACTAAACCATATTCATATATATTCATATAAACTCACTGTAATATAGTTTTCTTCACAAATTACATACATATCATAAATTCATTTGACTATACTCATATATAAACTTATGAAAATAGTTTCACAACACTAGTTTATCATATAAAGCCATATACAATCAAACAATTTATCCTTTCACAAGAATTATACAGAGAATTTTGGAAGAGAAAACAAAAATTTTAAAGAGCTTAAAAAGGGTAGGATGATACCTTGTTTTAGAAGATGATACTTTTCTCTTTGATCAATAAGCTTTTCTCCAACTTCACTCTCAAATTCTCTAGGATTCTCTCAAGTTTTCTCTCACTTTTCTTCTTATCTTCTTTTTCTTCTTCTGAGTTCTTCCTCTCTATTCTAATCCTACGTACTAGAGTTATAACGTATAAGATATAATATATAATAATTGTATAATATAAATATATCTATTAACTGACATCAGTTTCTTTTTTTTTAAAACTCAAAAGACATAAGGCTTGTTTGGCTAACTAACTAAAAAAATAACCCATTAACTCTTACACCTTGTTTGGTAAAACACATTTAAAATAAAGAATTAATATGCATTAAGCCTTGTTTGGCAAAACTGAATTAAACTCTTTTAATTTATTTCAATAACTCCTTTATAGAAGGTTATTTGTCACACTTTATTTAGTTAAATTTTTTAATAATCAATTAAATTAATTCTAATAACAATTTATTAAATTACTTTAACACATAAATCAATACCACAAAATTATAATTTTCTTTATAATTATAACTTTATTTAATCCACTAACACATTCTTTTAATTACCAATTCAAATTAAAATATAATAATTCATTTAATCATCATAAATTCTCTAACTTAATAATTAAATTAAATTAGAATATAATAATTAATTTCTTTAATTATTTACTTAACAAATAATTAACCAAATCGAATCAAATTTGAATAATTATTTATTCAATAATAAACACATCCATTAAATACTTATATAATTCAATAAATATTTAATATAATAATTTAAAAATTCTGGAATGTTACAATTTGTTTGGTCGGGGAATATTTATTTTATCAGGGAATATTCGTACAACGGCACAATCATTGGTGGACTCCAAAACGGAATTACTATCGGAATTAGAAAACGACAGAAATATCTTTTTATAAAAATAACGATTTAAAGTTTTACATTAATCGTTGAAATACCCAGTGATAAAAGTACAGTAATACGCGTGGTTGCATAGCAGCACATATTATACAGTATCTTTGATTATTAATGCTTACGTGAGAAGTCACTCAGTTTTATTTAATTATTGTCACAGTAATTGCTGCATAGTATCTCACATTATTGATTCAATTATTGTCACATTATCATCTGCACAATATTTTAAATTATTAAATTAATAATTGAGATGACACCGTTATTCATATTATTATTTACATTATTGACGATGTCTAGAAAATTCTGTCGAGGAAAGGAGTTTGGTCACCTAATTGGGCGCCAATAAGGAAAAATCCTTATCGGAAAGCTCCCTCTTTCCTGAGAATGATCTGGTTGTTAATATTGTGAGTTATAAATGATGAATAAATGTTATTAAAAATATGTTTTGTGAAACCAAGTGAATTGAGATAAATAGAGGGGATTTTTATGAAGTATTTGTTATAAATTTGGCTTATTATATAGACCCCCACTTACCCATTTTTCAAAATTTTCGGTAGAAAGTTATCTCAATTTTTGTTATATATATATATATATATTATTGTCATGGGGGAAACCAAGATTCATGGGGGGAGTATTATTATTGTTAGTTATATATATATATATAATATTAGTTTTATTTTTTTATAAAAAATAGAATATATTATATTTTATTTGCATAGTATTGAATAGTCTTTGATAAGATCTTTGCATAGTGCGTGCATAAGTAAAAGATAATAAAAATCAAAAAATTTCAAATTAAACGAATTCTTGTATTTCGTGAACTTTTCTCTCCGTAAATCCATGATTTTCTTTTTCAAATAGTATCATGTCATTCTCCTATAAATAGGATGCTTAGTTTAGAATTGAAAATCATACCAGAATCAGAGAATTTTTCTTTTATAATATTGAGCGTATTTCTTTTAAGTTTAAGGAAGCTTTGAGTGTAGAAAATAGTATAATTTTTTTTTAAGAATATCCCCGCCCTACCAGTCAGAAATACTCATCTTTTAAGGTAAGGGGTATTGTTAGTTCCTGGTAGGCACACAATAGATCTAGAAGGGGGGGGGGGGGGTTCAATAGATCCTTTTTATTTTCAAATACTCTTCTTGTTTATTTTGTATTGCTAATGAATTAACATATGATAAACATAAGAATCTTTTTAAGCACAACGAAATAAGTAAAAGATCCCCTTCATTGACATATTCATGAACGTACATACATTGTTCTTAGAGTTAGTTAAGTTGTAAGCAGTTAATACACACATAGCATTTATAGTAGTTAGGTACATAAAGTAAATGACAAAAAGTAAATGACTGAAATGTAAAAGACACATGGGATTTTAAGTGGTTAAGAAATTTAAGCTCCTAATCCACAGTTCTGCTTTAACGAGTAGGAATTCCACTAAGGAAGGGCAGCACCCTGAATCACTAAGATTCCTTCAAGGCCAGCAGCCTTGGAACTTCAGTTCACTAAGAACTCTTCGCCCAGCAGGCTTGGAACTTCATTTAGTTCCTCCGGACAACGACCCCTCAGGTCCTGGCTACTTGTTGTTGGTGATGTTATTGTTGTTGGTGCCTTGCTGCTAAGATGTCTTGAAGCTTGACATCTTTTGTACTTAGCAGCTTGGCGTGGCCCTCTTTGCATTCTGCGTAGAGTCTGGACCACTTCTCCTTGGGTACAACTGATCTTCATTCTGTTCTGTTCATCTTCATCCGAAGTCAGCTGTGCACCATCATCATTTAGGTTTACTAAGTGTTTGAGCTTTTGGTAGACTTCGTCTGGAACTTAGCATTCCCTGAAATCTTCTTGAATGGTTTGCAGCCATGGTTCTGCATCTTTTCTATTTTAGCTTTTGGTTCATATTGATCCATAGAGTGGCTCTCTAGATCTTCTTTGTGCTCTGTCACTTTTCTGAATACTATCTTCTTGGCCTTCTGTTGGGTAAAATCTAATTACGTACAACACACAAGTATACGTGGTCAATAAGTAATACAGTGAAAGTAGAGTATTGTTCCCATGAGGAATTAGTTAACAAGAATTACCAAGTACTAACCTATAACCAATTTAATTTTATTTAAACGAAGGAATTTCAAATTATATAATTAAACTACTATTAAATTCCACTAGTTAAATTAAGATTACGGAGGTTTAAGATCACAACTTAACTTATTGCTTCATTTAAGTTAACACACTTCTCATCAATTATTCTTTATCCTGAATTGTTAATCAAGAACACTAAAGCAGATAAAACCACCTCTCGATGCATAATACCCATACTCACTTAAATCCATAGATGATAGAATTAAGCAAGACACCCTAATTAACTAATCCACTATATCTCTATGTGAATTACAATTAAAAAGGATTTAAAGCACAAGTTCTCTATAAGATTACATATGGCATAAAGGCATATCTCTATCCTAAACACGAATCATGAATTTCATCTATGCAAAAATCACAAACACATGCTATTATGATCAGATCTAAATCTAAACTTCATCTCTCAAGTTCATATAGATTATCACGGTAATTGATGGCCAATCAATTAAACAATTAAGTCCAAATCACAATAGATAATCCTCATAATAGAACATAATAATTGATAGTGAAGCATGTTAAAATAAACTACATAATAAGATCCATTGTAATCTCAAACAAAGAATTAGTTCATGATTATTGAATTCAAACTAAGAATCCACAATTGAATACACATTAAAAGACAAAGATAGAAGAAGATAAGAAGATAGAATCTATTGTCTATAGATTTGATGCTCTCTCCTTGCTCCTACTTTGAATCTTAGATGGTCTCCAAGTCGCTTCAATCTCAAAATCTCATAAAAACTAGAGTTTTGGTCCTAATCTATTCTACTATAATCTAATAGAATCCTCTCTCCCTCCTCTAATCTATGTATTCTCTCCTCCTTTATATGCCTTTTAATATGTCTTTAAGTCCTCTTGAAAGTCCTTGAGTCAATCGGATCAAAACAATCCTTCTTGGACTCAAATTCAGACAAAAAATGACTTTTCTGCGCATACCCCCACCCCGGCGGGTGTCCCTACTATTTTGCAGCTGGTATGCCCGCCCCGACGAGGTTTTTGTGAAGGAAAAGCCCGCCTCGACGGGGGTCACTTTTCTGCTCTGATGTCCTTTGGAAAAATTGTCATAACTTCTTCGTCTGAACTCCGATTTTGATGATTCAAGATGTTCCGGAAAGAGGAGACGTAAATATACAACTTTCATTCTTTGAGTTTTTAGAAATAAGGAATGGAGAAATGTTGAAATTGGCTCTAAAGTGTTTGCTATGTAAATGGTCACCCAAAACAGTGAAGTTCAACGTCCGTTGGTACAAAGGTCATAACTCTTGCATCCGAATTCTGATTGGAATGATTCAAGATGTTCCAAAAAGCTAAGAAGAAGCTCTACAATATAATCCAAGCTCTAATCCAAGAACATGAAATAAACATGAAAGCCCAAACGATGTTTGGATTTTTTTTCTTTGTGTTTTCCTTACCAATAGTCGCTCACACCGCTCCCAAACATATAACCTACAAAATAAACATAAAATGCATGAAAAGTAACTAAGAAACATGAATATAAGTAGGTATATAACCTACTTATCACCTTCTCGGCTCTCAGCTTAGCTGCCATCTTCAATGGCATTCTCATCCTTGTTGAGTGAAGCTTTAGTCTGTTCAAGTCCTTCTTCAAATCTGCTTCACTTCCACCTTTTTAGTCTCATTGCCACTGAGACTTGTTTTGTTTAGTTCTGGTGGAACTCATAGAGTCAACAATATAGCATTCCAACAACTCAACGATCCTTCAACTCAGCAACTTTTGATCTTTGAAGCTCTGGTTGATATATACTCCTTCACAATCTTCCCGTTGGAATATAGCCGTTGGAAGTTATTTGAATTGCTTCGTAGATCTTGAGTTATGTGGTGCAGGCTGCTTGATGTGACATGACAACTCCTTTTTGACTTTACTGACACAACAATCTGCTACCTTACCTACCGCCTTAGAGTTGTCATCTTTCTGTGTCAGGCAAGTAGTCATCTTTATTTTTTCTTTCTAACTTCTCGATTAGAACATCAAAAATTATCCTTTTGCCTCGATGCTCTCAAATAACAATATTCAAATACCAGTCTTTAAATTGAACTGTTGCTAATGCTTCAATCTTCAGATGACCAAAATCTACAATTCTGATGCAGATGTTCTTGGACCTGATCGTAGTGTGTCTTGTTGAATGTTGCTCATTGACTGATTAAGACAACACTACAATCCTGAAGAGTGTTCATTGGATATTCAATGTAGAACACCTCTTCCTTCACTTGTACAGTGCTTCAACACTTCTGTTTGCCTCTACTGATCTCAGGAACTAATAGCTTGACTGATTAATCTCCCTCCTCAACTTTAAGACATATTAGGTTAGACATGCTCAGTCTCTTTCTCCATGTGATCTCCCGTTCATATATCATCAATGGTCTGACCCATGTTTCATCTTAATTATTTGTTCTGTATAGGTTGGCCAATGTCTCTTTGTAAACTGCATCAGTTGTTGCTTTGTTTGGCAAACGCTACGATCCTGGTTGATCCCAAGATCGTTGTCTCCTATTCTTTTGACAACTACTGCTCTTGCTGACTTTCCTTTGTCAGTTGCTTTCACTGAAGTCTTTTTCTAATCAACTTGTGGAAGACTTCATCTTGAATGCCTTCACAACTCAATCTGGATGTTAATTAAGTTGGTTCTTAGATCTGCTGTTAGCTTGCATGCCATTTGTTGAGTGCTATCTGGTTTCCTTTAAGGTGGAATGTATCTTTGCAACTCAGACCAGAGGCTTCATTCTTTGGATATTCTGGGAGTGCTCATTTATTAAGAATCGTGTTGACTCTACGATTCTACCGTAGCGTTGTGAGTACCTCTGTTGAAGCCTTAGTTCTGCACACTACGATTTCACTTTGGTTCTGCAGACACTACGACTCCGAGATCAGATCTTGATATATTACAATTTCTATTTTCATGCTTGTTGTCCTTGTCTGATCTGGCTCGACTATGATTTATGCTTTTGATATGATCAGTAGACTCAACGACCTCAAGTGTGATCTATGATTCTTGACTTGGATTTGGCAGATGCTCGGTCGGCTCTTAGACAGGCTGTCTCTACGATTCTGAATATGACTTCCTCAACAGACTACGGCTTTGAGGAAGTTCTTCTCGACACACTATGATCCATCCTCATTTCTCCTGACAGTCTACGAACTCTGAGATCTACTATCTTGCAGACTACGATTTTGCCTTGATAGTTCTCGAGCTTTCCTTGACTCTCCTGGCAGACTACGATTTCTGGTGCAGTGCACGACGATCAGATATGCCTATCTATTACATTATAAGATCAACCTAACAAGCTTGATCTTTCCATATTTATAGTTCTTGTACATTATTTCTTTTTAAGGACTTTACAAAGCTATTTTGCTTATGTAGGATTAACCTAACATATTTGATCAATTCATTCTAAGTCCTTGTACATATGTTCCTATTATCTATCAAAGGACTTTATAACTTTTCTTAATGCAAGCATACTTGCATATTTATTCATTTATATCATAATCAAATAATATATAAATAGGAATAACATTCTCATGTATATTCCTAACAATCTCCCCCTATTTGATTATAAAAAAAACAATTAGTGCATATACATGAGATGAATGAATCTTATATACAATGAGTAGCTGTATTTCTAAAACAGATAAGCATGAATTTCATTGATGATAATATGAACTTGTATACACTATGACACTCTATATCCTGGATCCAGAACATATCTAACTAGATAGATATGTACCTTTTTGGCTCCATGTGTCTCCATGATGTCTTTTGATCAGCTACTTAGCTACTTATCTTTTTCTTCTTTTCTCTGCTCCCCTAGGATGGTGACTTCATTTCTTCTTGATCTCCTGGTTCCTGCTCCCCCTCAGACTCTGTGTGCATGGGATTATCATCCTTTGTCTCCCCCTTAGATAATGACTCTACTTCTACTGCTGTCTTCTTCTTTTCCTTCTTTTCTTCCTTCATTCTTTTCTCTTTACTCCTCCTTGAGTGCCTCTTCCCATGTCTCTTTTTCTCCCCGTTTTTGTCATTAATCACTTGTGAAAGCTGCTCCACATTTGACATAAGTTGTTCCATCAGGTAAGATGAGTTACCAACCTCAATCTTGAGTTCTTGTTGGCTCAGCTCAAGTTGTAGGGAGAGAGACTGATTCAGATTTTTAATCTTGTTAGATAGAGATATAATTTTCTCTTTATTAGCCTTATATGCTCGTAGAGCTTCTTCCTTCTGATCATACATAGCCTTCAGATAGATTTGATCTCTCTCTTTTTGATTTTGAGAGATATATTAGACATAGTGGCTCAGAATCTATCTTGAAACACAATATCTCCTTCTTCTGATAACATCTTTGCCTCTTCAGTGATGATAAATATCTTCACCACCAACTCATTAAAGTTCTTCATTAACTCCTGCTCCATAGGAGTTTGGTTATTTGGCTGGGCTTCCTGTTGATCATCTAGTTGGACTCTACGATTTTCATTCTTGGATAGTTTTTTGAAAGCAGTGAGAATTTGATAAATCGTTGAGTGCCAATCACTGTTGGAGGATGAAGGAATATCAGACACTTTTGCTTGAGCAGTGTAGAGCTTCTCAATATGTGTTTGATCATCTTTAATGGTAGAGTGGATGATCATGAACTTGGGTATACACTGTTTTCCATCTGATCCTACTCGACAATCGTAGGGAATGTAATGATTTCCAGTGTGTCGATAAATCGTAAAGTGAGGCAGGTCCTTGATCATCTGATTTGCAAACTTCTTTATCCTTGGAAAGTTCTGTGATAACCGAGATTTTGTAATTTAATTTTAATATTTATTGGATTAAATAAATATTTTTTCGATGAATTAATTATTAGATTAAATAATTAATTGATGAAATTATGGTAGATTAATTTAATTATATGTGTTATATTTATTAAATTAATGTGAAGAATTTTATTATTCAAGTATGTATTTTTGTGAGCTTATTGAATTAAAAGAAATATTTAATAAGTCTAATGTTATTTTAATTAATTTAATAGTTAATTAGAGATTTAATAATTTGACATAATTAATAAATGAGAAATTTAATTATGTGACTATGTGAATTAATGAGAAATTATTATATGTTATTTGAAATAAATTAAATAAGACATTTGATTTATTGTGCAATTAGATGTGACATGATTTAAACTATATTATAAAATTTTAATTAAATTAAATGGGTATAAGCCTTTTAAGGCTAGCCAAACATGACATTAGTGGAGGTTGAGAGCAGTAACCCATGATTGGGTAACTGACCACCACCACGCCAGTTCTTATACGCATCAGGCGTATTATTTTGTTTTTCACGTATGCTAAGTTAATTAAAAGTTGAGAGCTCAGAGAGAATTCAGAGGAATTGTGGGAGAAACTCTATGATTGAAGTAGTATCTGAAAAAGGGATTTTTATCTTTACTCATTCACACTTTGGGTAATCTCTTCAACCAAATTTCTATTTTACGTCATTAAGATTTCATGAATATGGCTTTCAATTTTTCTGTTAAAATCTATGTAATTGGAAATTTTATTGACTATGTGGATGTATATGTGATAATATGTTAGCATAACATGTTTTTACTATATTTTATAGATTTCCATATCATCAGTTTCATAAAATTATGCAGTATATTGTTACAGAGTATAGAATATGGCCATATGGCCCTTATACATAAATTTAATATGTCAAACTTATATTGTTACATAAAATTCACACTCGTATATAATTATGCATGTTAAAACGAAGAAATCAAACTTCGAATGGATGGATTTGGTGTTATAACGAATTCGTAGTGTTAAATTTTATGTTTTGTGTTCAAAACTTTCAAGAACATCAAGAACAGTGGAATTACATGTTTTGATTATGCAATTATTGTGTTTTAACTTGTTAAAATCATGTTAATAGGGTTGAGTAGTAGTTATAAGTGTATTACAGTGTTTGAGTATATCAAATTTCATGTAAGAATTAGTTAATTGGGTGTTTTGGCCATGTTCTGCAATTTTTCGCGAATTGCAGTTCATATTCTTCGTTCGCAAGCCACAGTCACCGGGTCATAGAACAATACCCGCGTCATTGTGCATTAAATACGCATCGCCATTGTCTAGTCGTCGCAGCGTTACCGGGCCGTCAAGTAGTCTTGCGATCTTAGAATAGTTATATGGTGAAATACGCGTACCCTCTCAGCTTTGTTAAAGAATGAGCATTTTAGTGGTTTTATTCTAAGGACTATAATTGCAACCTAATTTAATGAGCATAAAAATGTGTTAGACATACAATGTGGTAATTAAATAGATCCTTAGCATGTCAATAACACAATTATGTGTGAATTGAATTATTGAATGCATAATTAGCTTATTATTCGTGTAGTGTGATATTATATGAAAATAAGCGTGATAATTTGACTATGTATAGTCATAACCAGAGTTTAGACCAAAGAATGAACGTATGATGATTAGTTACGTTATAATTGACTGTTATTGTGAATGTAAATTGTATGTAGGATTAAATCAAGGAACGAGTATAAATTAACGTGTAATCTACGTACGAGGCAAGTTTCCTAACCCTACTCGTTGTCATTATATAAGTTTATTATTAATCTATCTCTTTACATCGAGCAAATTATTGATCAAGTCCATTTTGTTATATTAAAGTATATTAATTTTTCAAAGTAATATTCTGTTTTACAATATTTATTCTATTGTATATCTCTTGAGATTGCTATTCGATTTAACTATCAGATACTGTTGAACCTTGTTAGACTAGCAAACCCTTAATGATTCGACTAGTCCATAGTTGATGAGTGTTCTAAATTTTAGAATCCTTGATGAATTGTCCAAACCAAACTTCCTTTGGTGCGGACTCTAATGTCAAACTTAGATGAACAACCCTGTATAGGGGATTACTTATGCGTTAGCGTTAAGATATTGTGCACAGTATGGTACTAAGGGCTGATCCCCCTAAGTACGAGAAGAAGAGTCCATAGTCTTATGACTGTTAAAGGTTTCAAGTATAAACACTTGACAACCTAGGACATAGTTCAAGGTCTTATGACCCTCAGAAGTTCTTTTATTTCTTGTTATTCATTCTTGATTCAAAAGCTGAGTTTTTCCTAGTTCAGAAGTCTTTGATTTATTCGCATGTTATTATTCATTTGTCATATTGCTATACTTGTGGGCAATCGTGCTTACTCTTGCGTAATAATAACATTGCCGTTAAGAACGAAAGATTTGACGAGCCTTCCACTAGTAAAGGCAAGGGCAAGATTAACAAATGAAGAAGACTTGTTGTTATTATGTATTTATATTCAGACTTGATGTTGTTTAAGACTTGTTAATTGTTTATGATTCTGCACAGATGTTTAAGGTTAGAGTGACCTGAGATTGTATTTATTATGCAGATGGTGTAACCCCATAAGGGGAAGATTTATTTAATTATTTCTATCTATTGCATGGTTTGTATTTATTTATGGGTAGATAGATAGATGATATTTGTACAGTGAACACCAAATCCTGCAGAAATGGAAGTACCCGAATTTGGGGGTGTCACAGGTTGGTATCAGAGCTATAGTTTATGAACCTTAGGTGGGGGAACAACCTTAGGTAGTATCCTTGTAGGAGATCGAGAACATAGTGGTGGTAAACTCTTATCGAGTTATAAGAAATGAATTTGTTAATTCATTGAAGATAATAAAAGACTTTATGTGCTTATGTGTTAAAATATGTGTTCGCTAGCACATATTAGTAACTAAAACTTAAAATTGTGTTGTCAGGATGTCGGATGTTAGAGGAGCTAGTCGAGCTGGGGAGGAGGAACCCCGAGTACCTATAAAGGAATAGCCCCGAGACATTCATGTCGTCAGGAAACAGTTGGTACAGAGAGAGCCATCTCCGTTGATCACTGTTGTTGGTCAGGAGCATGAGCCTGAGACTGATCCAGAGGAGTATTCTGATGAAGAAGAGGAGGAAGAGGAGTTCCCACCGAATTCCATTGATGCTGAGATGTATGATGCGCTTTATGATCATAACATAGAGTTACAAGACACTATTCAAGAGCTGAAGGAGCGGACTGTTACTCAGCAGAGTACCATCGAGAAGAAGGATGGGGAAATTGTGACTCTTCACACACGTTTAGGAAACGTGGAGTGGGATTTGCTTCACGAGAGGGGTCAAACTGAGGAGAAGTCCGAAGAAATAGAAAAGTTGAAGAAGGATCTGAAAGAGAGCTCAGAAAGGCTGGCCATAGCAGAGGAGGGCTGGGTAAGAGGGTCACATCATGCTGATCTTGTAGAAAAGGATTGTCGTGCGAAGAAGGCTAAGCTTGGGGAGACGTACTCTACACTTTAAAATGCAATGGATGCGGCCCAGGATCGAGTTATGAGGTATCCAATCCAGTTTGAAGGTCTACCATCATATATGCTAGATCGCAGGACGATGTGCCGCATCATGGAAGAGGAACGTGGCAAGGCTATTCACGCCTTAACATGCAGTGATAGAATTAGTTTAATTATGTGAAAACTATCTGGTAGTTAAAGATGTAAATTCCGATGTGTTTATAAACAAATGAATATTTTAAATCCTGTAGATTCTTTATCTCGGGATAGTTGATGTAAATAGCAGTGATGCTATCATATGATGTTAAAACTTTTGATTGAATAAAAATGTCAGAGTTTTTTTGGAGATAATGTGTTAAGTGAATTATGATTAAATGTTTTAGTTAAGCCTTAAATGTTTAAGGAATTGTGTAAATACCTAATAAGCTTATATTCTTAACAGAAATATGCTGCCTAGAAGAAGACAAAACCGTCAACAAGCTCAAGGAGAACCGATAAATAACAACAACGATGCCAATGCTAACCCTGTTCAGCAATTGATGAACCTATTAGTCAGAGCAATTAACAATCAACCACAAGCTCCACCGAATACATCATTTAAAGATTTCAAGGCGGTGGGACCGCTAGAGTTTAAGTGCTCCATAAACCCAATCGAAGCTCAAACATGGGTTATGGAGATGGAGAAGGTGTTTGATGTCGCCAGAGTAAGAGAAGACCAGAAGACCGCATACGCAACATTCATTCTGAAGTCCGCCGCTTATTGGTGGCGCATAAAACAAAGTACGGGAGAAGAAGGTGTGATAACACGGAGAGATTCAAGGAGATGTTCTTCGAGATGTATTTTCCGACCATCTCACAAAACCAAATGGAGGTTCAGTTTCTGGAGTTGAAATAGGGGAATATGTCCATAGCAGATTATGCGGCAAAGTTTAACGAGTTGGCTAGGTTCGCCACATACCAAGTGCATACTGATGAGAGAAAGGCAAGACATTTTGAGTAGGGACTGAAGCCTTGATTGTATAGCAAGGTGTCAATGTTCTAATTGAACACTTTTGCTGGAGTATTAGAGAAGGCCATACTCGCTAATGGTGGAAGCGATGCGGTAACTAAATATAATCAGGATCAGAAGAAGAAAAAGAGTGAGAATGAAGGAACTAACAAGACTGGTGGAAGTAGCACGGGAGGTAGTAATAATCATAAGAGAAAGTGGTCTGATAACTCATCAGCTGAAAGTCAACAAGGAGGGCAGAAGAAGAAGATCGAAGCGTGCCCAACCTGCGAAAAAGCTCATCTGGGAGTTTGCATGAAGGGAAAACGAGTGTGCTATAATTGTGGTCAGGAAGGCCACATAGCACCTAACTGTCCTAACCCAAAGAAGGGTGCTTGCTTCACTTGTGGATCAAAGGATCATCTTGCAAGGGATTATTCTAAGAAGGGATCTGGAGGGTCAGGATCAGGAGGGAATAGAGGAAATAACGGTGGAAGCACTTTGATTATCGCAGGACCAGCCACAACCAACCGAATCGAAATAGCTAGAACATTCAACATGACAAAGACAGGATGCGATCTACCTCGCGATGTGGTGTCAGGTATCATTCCGATCAATAAAGTTAATGCTTTTGCATTATTTGATTCGGGTGCTACTTGTTCATTTATATCTGATGACTTTGCTAAAAACTTAAGAATTGCTTAAGGACAACGTAAGACCCCGAATTTTATGAAATAAAAGTATTCAATTTTCCTATTTAGTAAATGGTTAAATTGATAAAAAGTTAAAGTTAAGGGTGATTTATATAAAATTTTCAAAATACGCAAGTGGTTATAAAATACTCATTTCTGTTGTGGAATATTCGTTTGGTCGTGGAATATTCTTATTGTCGGGGAATATTCGTACGACGGTGCAACCATTTGTGGGCCCCATAACAGAATAACTATCGGATGAAGAAAATAACAAGTTTGAGTTTTTATAAATAATGACGTAGTAGTTACCGTTAACATTATTGGAATACCTGGTGGTTAAAATACGAATACGCTGCATTGGTCGCATAAGAGTAGCACACTTCAGATTGCACACAATATTTTTTTGAATTATTGATCCTTACGTAACAAGGCACTACTCAATAATTTTTACGAAGAATTATCGCTCAATATTTTATTTTATTGGTTCAATAATTGTCATTGATATTTTATATTATTGTTGTTTCAATAATTGTCACGACACAATATTTCCCATTATCAAATCAATAATTCATATTATTTGAATAATATTATTAGATAAAGATTATTGGCAATGTCTAGAAATTTCATCAAGGAGAGGTTTGGTCACCTAATTGCGCTACCAAGAAGGAGAAATCCTTATCGGAAAGCCCCCTCTTTCCTGGGAACTGCCTGGTTGTCATTATTGTGATTCTGTAATATTATTTGTGGATAATTGATTGTTGATTTTTATGATAAGGAACTATTTATTCGATGAGGATATAAATGATGTATTTATTTATGTGGTTATAAATGAAGAAATTAATGTTGAGGTGTTTTATCAAGATTTTGTTTGATTGAGGTATTAAAAGATCAAATCCAAGGTTCTAAAAGCTCTATTCAAGTGAATGATAATTTTAATCCGACCGTTGGATCGTTGTGATTTTTGGATATGTTATACATATATAAGTTGAGTAGATGTCCACAAATTTTGAATCGTTAAAAATTAACGCATGATTTGTTATGAATTTTAAAAGGTGTTAAAAATCATCCGTTTGTGGATTTTGGATATTTTTTGTCTGGAATTTGGAAAAACTTAAAGCTACAAAGTTGTAGAGAATTCGATTTCGTGTGGAATGGACATAAAATTCGTATTTTTCTGATAAACGGGGCTATTTTCTATGAATTACTGAAGTTTCGGAAAATAAAATGATTTTATTAAAATTGGGTGGGACCCACTTTTTGGTTGGTGTTGAATACATGTGCTGAATTGAGTTCAATTGTGGAGGGCTGGTCTTTGATGGCTGCGTAAGAGAAAAGAATAATTAATATATTATTTTATTAATTTAGTCTCCTTTGGCGTTCTAGCATTTTCATATAAATATGTGCTTATGTTAGAATTGAAAATCACACTCGAAACATAAGTTTTCTCTCTCTATATTATCGAGCGTATTTTTGTGAGTATTTAGATACTTTGAGAATTGCTATTCAGTGCAAGTTTACTTTGGCTTTACATCCGATATTCCAGTCAGAAGCACTGCTTTTTTGAGGTAAGGGATTTTAAGGGTTATTATGTTTTTCAGTTTCGTAATTTTTTCGACCTTCAAAAATTCTGGAAAAATTTAAAATGATAATTTGATGATTTTTCTTGATTGTGTCTAAAAATGGCGATTTTTGGATGTATAGATTATGAGTTATAAATTTTATGGAAAAAGACTATTTTAAAAGTAAACCCTTATAACTCCTTGTGGTTAACTCCAAAATTGGTGAAATTTTTATTGGGAGCACATGTATATAACAGGAGTATACTTTGTAAATTTTGGAATTTTTGGACAAAAGTACAATTTATGATAAATGTCTAAATATTCGGCAGTTTTGGCCATATGAAAAATACTAAATGAATTTTAAAAATTCCGAGAAAAATATATGTTCAATATGGGACTATATTATGCTAAATCCCAGAAAAGAAAATTTATTTGTACTGCTTTGGTATTTTTCATGAAAATAAAATAGTTATGAGTAAATGAATTAAATATGTTATGTGAAGTAACAAAATTAGAAAATAGGATTTTATGGCTTGGGAATCCTATATAAGGTATATGCAGATTTTTGATGAGGGTTTTGGTTGTTGGTGATGAAATTTTATGAGTTTGACATTTTAGGATGATTAAATGCATTAATTAGTAAAGTGTAAATAATTAAAATAAATTGTTTATAAGTTAAGAAATGATTAAAATTTTGTGGTAATATTAATAATATTAGATTATGAGATTATTAAGTGATTTATAATATTTGGATTAACGTGTTATGAAATCATTGATTTATGAATCTTACTCTTGAAATTAAATCCATATTTTGATCATATTGTTTTTATTATCATGTATAACATTTTTATAATCCCGGTGATGAAATTTCTCTTTGACTTGAGTGTAATGATGGGTAGATTATTGGTATGATCGTGACTATGGGTTCTCTTTGGCCAGTAGTGCAAAGTTGAATTGTTGAATGGTATGATCATGACCATTGAATTTATAATTGAATATCTTTAGCTTAAAGTGCAAAGGTGAATTGATCAACATGTTTATAATTATTGTTTATATAAATTCTGAAATGATTATATATTTCTTTGAGATATGAATATCTTTGCCTCAGAGTGCAAAGATGACCTGTTGTTGAATATCTTTGGCTCGTAGTGCAAAGATGACCTGTTGTTGAATATCTTTGGCCCGTAGTGCAAAGATGACCTGTTGTTGAATATCTTTGGCTCGTAGTGCAAAGATGACATATTGCTGAATATCTTTGGCATGTAGTGCAAAGATGAAGTGTTAATCAGTATCTTTGGCCCGTAGTGGAGAGATGAACTTATTAGTATGATTATGAACAGGAACTGTGATTTGGTATAACCACGATCTTTGATGTTTCAGGTAAAGACAGGTGATGTAAATTATCTTTGTCCTGGATGAGAAGAGGAAATTAGAACTACAATTATGATTATGAGTTATTCACATGACTGTGAACATGATCTGTTGATTGATGTTACAGGAATAAAACATTGTTGGTGGACTTTTAACATGGAGAAGATAATAGACTTTATGGTCTATTTGACTCTTCTAATGGATTGCTCGTGTCGCTGCAACTATGGTGGAAAAGTTTTATCATCTACCATATGTTCTAAATCTCTGATTTATTACTGATGAAGGCTATTGATAATTTAATAATCTTTAGTCATGATATTCTTTACTGAGCTAGTTGTGCTCACCCTTTTGCTTCACAATTCCTTTCAGGTAATAAGAGTGTAGCTGGGTCGAGCGGGGATAACAGGGGAATAGAATGGTGGTCTATAGCTGTTGAGGTTCTCCCTAAATAGTATAGAAATAATTTTATTGAGAACTTTAGATAAGTGTGTCGTATTGTATACGTCATTTGATATTTAATTTTGGTGAACCGAATAGGGTGAGGTGATCCCAACTGTGGAAGGGTGTTTTTTCACTATCATATAAGATGTCTAATGACATACAACCTTGTGTTATCATAAGACAGGGTTGTGCACATCCACTTGCTGAGTATATCTACGAGCACAACCTATATGATATTGGAGTTTGGTTGAAACATAATGTTCAATTGCAGACGGTGGAGATAGTTATATGTCAAGAGAAGACTCACCATTGGAAGGAACATGATAGTAATCTTCTCGTTTTTCTTTGGGGTCTATTAGATCAACCAAGGATAATTCTCTGGACATATGATATCTATCATAACTTAGATTCATGGCCTCCTATGTATGAAGGTTTCCTTGAGCATTTCCCAAAGATTTTAATTTTTAAAATAGTTATTGACTGTACCTTTATGTAAGGTATCACTGTAAGGTGATGTCCATGGTTGGGACATGAGTCACAGTTGGTATATATTTGTATCAAAACTCACAGCATATGTGTTGTTGTAGTAATAAAGATATAATTGTTTTCTGTACCATGTATTTGGCGACTGAGAATAGGTTGGATGGATTGGACCTATTTTGGGGGCATCACAGACAAGTTAGAATACCCTATGAACATAAAAATTGCGAATAGAGAAATAATCCCTGTTAAGTACGTACATAAGAACTGTAGAGTGGACATTAAGGGTAATATCATGAACGTAGATCTTATCCCTATTCGACTTGGAGAATTCGACGTTATCTTGGGTATGGACTGGTTATCCAATTATGGGGCGGTAATTGATTGCCAAAAGAAGCGTATTAACCTTATGACTCTGTCTAAGGTTGTGTTTTATGGTAGCAAGTCGCCTAGACAAGCGAGTTGTCTGACGATGATGCAGGCCAGGAAGTTGTTAAGACAAGGCTGTGTAGGATATCTAACTTACATAGTCGATAGTCGTAAAGAGAATCCAAAAATAGGGGAGATACCAGTAGTGAGGGATTTCGCAGACGTATTTCCGGATGATTTGCCAGGACTTCCTCCAGATAGAACAGTTGAATTCGTGATCGATTTGGCTCCAAGAACGGCTCTAATATCGAAGGCACCATACCAAATGGCACCAGTAGAGATGAAAGAGCTGATGGTCCAACTACAAGAATTACCGGACAAAAAGTATATCCAACCGAGCGTATCGCCGTGTGGAGCGCCGGTTTTATTCGTGAAGAAGAAGGATGGGACAATGCGGCTCTGCATCGACTATAGAGAATTGAATAAGGTTAGGATTAAGAATAGATATCCATTACCACGAATTGATGACCTGTTCGATCAGTTAAAGGGATCAAGATACTTTTTAAAGATAGACTTGAGGAGTGGTTATCATCAACTGAAGGTGAGACCAGAGGATGTACCGAAGACAGCGTTCAAAACACGATATGGTCACTACGAATTTTTGGTAATGTCAATTGGTCTAACGAATGCTCCTGCAACATTTATGGGCTTATTGAATGGAGTGTTCAAGTCGTTTTTGGACAAATTCGTAGTGGTATTTATAGATGATATTTTGGTATATTCGAAAACTAAGGAAGAACATGAAGAGTATTTGAGGGTGACGTTAGAGACATTGAGAAAACAGAAGTTGTATGCCAAGTTCTCGAAATGTGAATTCTGGACTGAAAGAGTACAATTTCTAGGACATGTGATTGATAGGGACGGAATTTCGGTGGATCCCTCCAAAGTCGAAGTTGTGATTAACTGGAATCAACCGTAGACGCCGTCAGAAGTAAGAAGTTTTCTTGGATTGGCAGGTTATTACAGAAGATTCATTCAGGATTTTTCCAAGATCGCGACTCCGATGACGAATTTGACAAGGAAATCGGTGAAATTTTTTTGGATAGAGAAGTGTGAGGAAAGCTTTCAAGAATTAAAGAAGAGGTTGAGCTTAACACTTGTAGTATCTCTTCTGGATGATACAGGAAATTTTGTGGTTTATAGTGATGCATCGCATAAAGGACTTGGTTGTGTGCTTATGCAGAATGGCAGAGTCATTGCGTATGCGTCACGACAATTGAAGGATTATGAGAAGGGGTACCCAACCCATGACTTGGAGTTAGTTGTAGTGGTTTTTGCTTTGAAAATCTGGAGGCACTATCTCTATGGGGAGAAGTGTGAAATATATACAGACCACAAGAGTCTGAAATATATTTTTACACAGAAAGACTTGAACATACGCCAAAGAAGGTGGTTGGAGTTAATTAAGGACTACGATTGTGAGATTCTATACCATTCGGGTAAGGCAAATGTGTTTGTCGATGCCTTAAGTAGAAAGGGTCGGGAGAAATTGATGATGTTGACTGCTCAAGAGGAGTTAATTTCAGCAATGGAAAAGCTGGAATTGGAATTGAAGTGTCCTATGGAGATTGATGTGAAGCTGTTTCAGATGCAATCTGGTATAACTCTATTAGATAAAGTTAAAGATGCTCAACTTCAGGATGACGAATGTAAAATGGTGAAAAAGAAGATATCCGAAGGAACTGAATCAAGATTCAAGATGGATAAGGAACGAATATTGATATTTGAGAGTAGAATTTGGGTACCGCCAGTACCACAGATTAAGAAAGAAATTTTGAACAAGGCTCATAACTCACAATATTCGATTCACCCTGGTAGTACCAAGATGTACCAAGATCTTTGACAACATTTCTGGTGGCCAAATTTAAAACGAGAGGTTGCAGAATGTGTTGCCAAGTGCCTGACATGTCAGAAAGTGAAAGCAGAACATCAGAGGCCGAGTGGGTTACTACAACCTTTAGAGATTCTAGAATAGAAATGGGAATATATTACGATGGATTTCGTGGTTGGCCTTCCGACAACTCAGAAAGGCTAAGACGCAGTATGGGTTATCGTTGACCGACTGATAAAATTCGCACACTTCCTTCCGATCAAAATCAGATTCAACTTAGATCAGTTGGCAAAGTTATATGTGAAAGAGATTGTTTTAAGGCACGGAGTTTCGGTGTCAATTGTTTCAGATAGAGATCCACGCTTTATGTCAAACTTCTGGAAATGTCTACAAGAATGCATGGGTACACAGTTACAAATGAGCACGACATATCACCCTTAGACAGATGGACAGAGTGAAAGAACAATTCAGACATTGGAAGACATGTTAAGAGCTTGTATAATGGACTTTAAAAGGAAATTGGGATGATCATCTACCACTCGTAGAGTTCGGCTACAACAACAGTTACCACGCTAGTATTGGCATGCCACCTTATGAAGCATTATACGGTAGAAAGTGCAGAACTCTGCTATATTGGGATGAAGTTGGCGAAAGACAATTACTAGGCCCAGAATTGGTACAACATACAGCAGAAATAGTTAAAGTGATCCGGACAAGATTGATAGCAGCTCAAGATAGATAGAAGAAATACGCCGATCCACACCGTAAAAATGTTGAGTTTGAATCGGGTTGTTATGTGTTTTTAAAGGTCTCTCCCTGGAAGGGAAAGATCAGGTTCAGAAAGAAAGGGAAATTAAGCCCAAGATCCATTGGACCCTTTGAAGTACTGAGAAGGGTCGGAGAGGTTGCGTATGTGGTAGCCTTACCTCCAGCTCTCAAGAATGTCCACAACGTTTTCCATGTTTCAGTTTTACGACCTTACAAACCCGATTGCAAGCACGTGATTGAATATGAACCCCTACATTTTGACAAAGACTTATCTTACAAAAAAATTCCTGTTCAGATTGTCGACCGAAAAGAGTAAGTTCTAAGAAATAAAGTAATACGTTCTGTTAAGGTAATTTGGAGGAACCACAACGCTGAAGAAGCAACGTGGGAACTCGAAGAGAATATGATGAAGAATTATCCTCATTTATTTACTTAGATTATTATAATCGATTCTTGGGACATAATCTTTGTAAGGGGGGAGAATGTAATGGGATAGATTATTTGAATCGTGATTCTGAGGATAAAATCTTTTTAAGGGGGGAAAGATGTGACAACCGAGATTTTGTAATTTAATTTTAATATTTATTGGATTAAATAAATATTTTTTTATGAATTAATTATTAGATTAAATAATTAATTGATGAAATTGTGGTAGATTAATTTAATTATATGTGTTATATTTATTAAATTAATGTGAAGAATTTTATTATTCAAGTATGTATTTATGTGAGCTTATCAATTAAAAGAAATATTAAATAGCCTAAATGCTATTTTAATTAATTTAATAATTAATTAGAGATTTAATAATTTGACATAATTAATAAATGAGAAATTTAATTATGTGACTATGTGAATTAATGAGAAATTATTATATGTTATTTGAAATAAATTAAATAAGACATTTGATTTATTGTGCAATTGGATGTGACATGATTTAAACTATATTATAAAAGTTTAATTAAATTAAATGGGTATAAGCCTTTTAAGACTAGCCAAACATGGCATTAGTGGAGGTTGAGAACAGTTAACCCATGATTGGGTAACTGACCACCACCACGCCAGTTCTTATACGCATCAGGCGTATTATTTTGTTTTTCATGTATGCTAAGTTAATTAAAAGTTGAGAGCTCAGAGAGAATTCAGAGGAATTGTGGGAGAAACTCTATGATTGAAGTAGTATCTGAAAAAGGGATTTTTATCTTTACTCATTCACACTTTGGGTAATCTCTTCAACCCAATTTCTATTTTACGTCATTAAGATTTCATGAATACGGCTTTCAATTTTTCTCAAAAATCTATGTAATTGGAAATTTTATTGACTATGTGGATGTATATGTGATAATATGTTAGCATAACATGTTTTTACTATATTTTATAGATTTCCATATCATCAGTTTCATAAAATTATGCAGTATATTGTTACAGAGTATAGAATATGGCCATATGGCCCTTATACATAAATTTAATATGTCAAACTTATATTGTTACATAAAATTCACACTCGTATATAATTATGCATGTTAAAACGAAGAAATCAAACTTCGAATGGATGGATTTGGTGTTATAACGAATTCGTAGTGTTAAATTTTATGTTTTGTGTTCAAAACTTTCAAGAACATCAAGAACAGTGGAATTACATGTTTTGATTATGCAATTATTGTGTTTTAACTTGTTAAAATCATGTTAATAGGGTTGAGTAGTAGTTATAAGTGTATTACAGTGTTTGGGTATATCAAATTTCATGTAAGAATTAGTTAATTGGGTGTTTTGGCCATGTTCTGCAATTTTTCGCGAATTGCAGTTCATATTCTGTTCGCCAAGTACTTACTTGCCATTAAGTGCATGATACTACCGTCGCAAATACTACCCATTAAGTATCAGACGCTTATTGTTTCAGTCAGCATTATATGGTCGCCGCCAAGCAAGCTTAGAGAATAGGTTATATGGTGGTATATGGCCACCACTCTGCAGTTTGTTAAAGAATGAGCATTTTAGTGGTTTTATTCTAAGGACTATAATTGCAACCTAATTTAATGAGCATAAAAATGTGTTAGACATACAATGTGGTAATTAAATAGATCCCTAGCATGTCAATAACACAATTATGTGTGAATTGAATTATTGAATGCATAATTAGCTTATTATTCGTGTAAAGGTGATATTATATGAAAATAAGCGTGATAATTTGACTATGTATAGTCATAACTTGAGTTTAGACCAAAGAATGAACGTATGATGATTAGTTACGTTATAATTGATCGTTATTGTGAATGTAAATTGTATGTAAGATTAAATCAAGGAACGAGTATAAATTAACGTGTATTCTACGCATTTGAGGCAAGTTTCCTAACCCTACTCGTTGTCATTATATAAGTTTATTATTAATCTATCTCTTTACATCGAGCAAATTATTGATCAAGTCCATTTTGTTATATTAAAGTATATTAATTTTTCAAAGTAATATTCTGTTTTACAATATTTATTCTATCAGATATCTCTTGAGATTGCTATTCGATTTAACTATCAGATACTGTTGAACCTTGTTAGACTAGCAAACCCTTAATGATTCGACTAGTCCATAGTTGATGAGTGTTCTAAATTTTAGAATCCTTGATGAATTGTCCAAACCAAACTTCCTTTGGTGCGGACTCTAATGTCAAACTTAGATGAACAACCCTCAGATATGGGGATTACTTATGCTGTTAAGCGTTAAGATATTGTGCACAAGATGGTACTAAGGGTCGATCCCCCTAAGTACGAGAAGAAGAGTCCATAGTCTTATGACTGTTAAAGGTTTCAAGTATAAACACTTGACAACCTAGGACATAGTTCAAGGTCTTATGACCCTCAGAAGTTCTTTTATTTCTTGTTATTCATTCTTGATTCAAAAGCTGAGTTTTTCCTAGTTCGTAAGTCTTTGATTTATTCGCATGTTATTATTCATTTGTCATATTGCTTATACTTGTGGGCAATCGTGCTTACTCTTGCGTAATAATAACATTGCCAAGTAAGAACGAAAGATTTGATGAGCCTTCCACTAGTAAAGGCAAGGGCAAGATTAACAAATGAAGAAGACTTGTTGTTATTATGTATTTATATTCAGACTTGATGTTGTTTAAGACTTGTTAATTGTTTATGATTCTGCACAGATGTTTAAGGTTAGAGTGACCTGAGATTGTATTTATTATGCAGATGGTGTAACCCCATAAGGGGAAGATTTATTTAATTATTTCTATCTATTGCATGGTTTGTATTTATTTATGGGTAGATAGATAGATGATATTTGTACAGTGAACACCAAATCCTGCAGAAATGGAAGTACCCGAATTTGGGGGTGTCACAAGTTCTGTTCCACCAGCTCTAGGTTGGGAAGATGAGAGAAGACCCATGTGAGATAGTTGTTGTCTTCAGTGAGAGATGCCTTTACCCATGGCATATGAGGGTGAAACCACCTTATTGCATGGTTCTTAACTTTAGGCTCATATATCATAGTTGAAGTGTCCAGCTTTATAGCCTTACAATTATTGAACGCATTTTCTGCGGTCATCATCACCACATTTAGCCTTTCATTTCCATGATTAATCCATCTGGTTGGAAACACATCCAGTTATTCGTCAATTTCCACTACAATTTTTCTTTTGCGATTTACAGGTTTAGGAATGTGAAAATTTTCTGGCTCTTTTGTTACAGAACTGGAGTCTTTTCCACCTTCATTTTGTCTGGGGCTAGAGTTAGACATGTGTAGACTTCCTTCATTAAACTCATCAGTTTGTTCCTCTGATTCCTAGTTTGTAGAACTAGAACCTTTTTCCAACTCTTCATCTTCTTCTTTAGCATCTTCTTCCTCAGATTCAAACTCATCATCACTCAAATCAATGACAGTAGTAGAGAGTTCTCCTTTCTTCTTTGGGACAGATTTAGCAAGCAGTTTGTTGTTCTTTCTTCTCATTGGAGGGTTAGCTATAGGAGTTTCAGACTTTTCTTCTTTTTCTGAATTTGAAGCCTCTATGTCCTCATATAGGCTTCTTTGATGTTCAACAATAGTAGGAACATGTCCCTCTTCTTCGGACTCAACATCTTTTGAACCATCATATGAACTTGTTAGAGAATTTGCAGTAGGAGATGCAATTGTTTCAACTTTCAATCTTTCTTCATCAGTAGAGTGGCAACTCTGAGTGTTAGCTACAGGACTTGCACATTCTTCTTCACCATCAGATTTGTCTATTTCTTTCATAGATTTAACATCTTCTTTATTGCTGGATTTGCTCTTTGAGGATTTATCCTTGAAGCTTTCAGATCCCTTCTCATTTTCTGACTATACATTTTCTCTTTCTTCTTGAGTAGATAGGCTTCTTTGAGGAACTGTAACTGACTTCTTCATCACCTTTGCTTTCTTCTTGGATGGCCCTTGGAGTAATCTGCTACTCCTTCTTCTTTTTAGGGTTGCTGCAGTTGATGCTTTTTCTATTTCTGCTTCATGCCTCTTCTTGTCAGTGGAGAGACTGCTTGGTGGAGTCTTTGTTTTCTTCACAGTCTTAGTTTTCTTCTTTGTTGGAGTGACTGCTACAATTATAGAGTCATCACATTGAGACATCTTGCTTTCCATTTCTTTTGCCTTCTTCTTCTTTGCAGAGACCTTGCTGCTGCTGCCAGATGTCATTAGCCTCTTTTTTTCCTTGGGATTTTTCTTCCAATTTTCAAACAACTTCGGGGACATCACTTTATGAACATTCAGTGGTTCTCCCTCATCATCCTTTATCTTGCTTCTTAGTTTCTTCTTCAGTACAATGCTCAAGAGTCTTCCGTGAAAAACCTTTGTGAGGGGTTTTTCTGTAGACTTCTTCATCTCAGTTTTTTCCAGCCACTTGGTCAACCAGTCAATTAGAAGGGTCTCAAGTTTACTCTTTGCTTCATGACTATTGGTCACGATTCTCGATTGTAGATCACTAATGATGTCATATTACGATGTCTTTTGCACAAGATGCATATTCCCGTAATCTCAGCCAGAAATTTAAACTCTTCAAGAAACTCCTTCTTCTTCATATCTTTCAGATTTACATTCCTCTTGTAGCGCATTACCTTTTTGCCTTCTTCGATGTCAATGTCTTTGAGGTTTATCAGACTTTGGTTAGGAAACCTTAGACATTGGTTGATGTCTGATGCTTTTATTTTCAGGCTTACTCCTTTGACCTATGTGGACAGAAACCCAGAATCTATTGTTGCATTGGAGTAGAATTGCTTCACTAGCTCGGTATAGACTGGAGTGTTACCTTCCAAGAAATCATAAAACCCAACATTCTTTACAAGCTTAAGTATATCCTTGAACTTCTTTTCTGATCTTTCGAACTTCTTGAAGCCGAGTTGGATTTCGGTTATGACACGCCATTCTTCCATTTTGAGGGTTTGAAATACATGGGTATTTAGTTTCAGAACTCTTATGAGGGTTAGTTGAACACAATTTGGATGATAATGGATTCAGGCTTTGAAGAGGATTTTAGGGTTTAAAAAAGGGAGAGAGAGGTTCAACAGCTTTTGATAACTGTTTGGAGTTTAGATTTGTCTTTATGATAGTTCCTTCTGACTCTGCATAAGCTGTGATGTGGCAACCAGCAATTGGTTGCACGATGCCCAGTAAGAAACTGTAACTCCCCATAAATTGAATAGTTTTTCAGTTTTAATTTTCAAAAAAAATAAGCATTACTGATGTAGTCTGACCATTGACTTTTTCAGTACGTAGAATGGCTTGATGAGATAACTACAGACTCTACGATTTTCTTTGGTAACTCAACGATTGTCTCTTGAGAGATGCTTCAGTGAGCATTTCAACACTGATCCTCATATTGCATGGCTTAACCACTGATGCGCCCGAATTGAGTTCGGGCACTGAAATCCTGAAGTGAATTTACAAGACGTCTTTTCTAAACTATATTCGTAACTTCCCTCCATGTCTAAATAGTTTGGTATGTGCTAAGTTCTGCTGAGCTTACCATGAGCTAGTGTATCCTTTGGGAAGACTACAATCGTCGATGTTGCTTTATGATTGTTAAGTCTCATCAATGAACATACTTACTTAACGTAGTCTCGTCACAGTCCTTGAGATGAACTTGACTTAGCATTCCTTCTGGGTTAAGGTAGCTCAGGAAGGGCCAACCTCTTAGAGTGACTAAGGGTCAGGTTTATCCCTGAGGCACTCACCAGATGAAAAACTTTAGACGATTAATGCTGATATCTCATTTAATCTTTCTGTTCGGGAGTTCATCTACCGACTTTAGACATTAGCATTGACTGTAATCGTGGTGTCCTACTGCTCTTACACTACGATCAGATGTTTGATCGTAGGCACTCCACGATTTGAGTTGGGTGGTTAACAAGGTTATTAGTGGCACTTTTTGAGACATTCCTACTGTCTATGGATCTTCATTGGGTTCATCAGCCACAAAGTTTTGGGACTTTGTAACTGATATATTGCTTCATAGTGCACTTCTGATACTTTTAGTGTTTCTGTCCTTTAACAGATCACTTCTCCCCCATAGTTGATACTATCTTCTCAAAGAGATGTGAGTTCTTCTTCCTCATGTGCATCAGAAGGCAGCCTTGCATATTTCCTTCTGACTGGAATCATCACTATCATTTAAACCTCATTGGATCACATAAATAGATATCTTTTGGACTGATCATTCTATAATAGTTTGACAGAACTACGAACGTAGTCTTCTTTGACAGTTTGTACTTGTGGAGTTCTGCTTCTCTAATGAGTTCCTCGAG
The DNA here is from genome assembly GCA_020205605.1 of Panax ginseng. Classification (NCBI taxonomy): domain Eukaryota; kingdom Viridiplantae; phylum Streptophyta; class Magnoliopsida; order Apiales; family Araliaceae; genus Panax; species Panax ginseng. The sequence continues at coordinate 80,826,009 of CM035139.1, read as the reverse complement.
GGTTCTTCTCAGATGATATGCCTTGCATGATTGAGCATATATGACTCTTTTTATCTTAGGATGAATGGTCTGCTTCTATATGGAGATCAGCAGTCATATGAGCTTTATTCATGTTAGCTCATCAAGTCTTCAAGAATAGGCTTTGACATAGACTAATTTTGTCAGGACATTTCAAAAATGTTTTAAACCTCCAGCTGGTTGAATCTTTTCGACTGAAGTTATCTGCTTCAGTATTCCTTAGTGTGGTCAGATATACCAACTATCTGCAGATCGGATAAATTTCTATTTTTGGTACTTATGGTTAAATAAGTCCTGCTAGGTTAGTTTCCAAAATCCCTGCTCCTCGTATATTTTAATTTACATCACATTGATCATTAACAATCATATTTAAGCATGTATTCAATTTAGGTATGACATTTTAAGATGGATGATGATGAGTGTTTGTAAGATTAACAATTTTAATAAGACACTCTTTTTCTTTGATGGTTTCATCATTTGCTTGGTTATGTTCACGTATTTTAAATGTTCATAGAGTGAGAATCAGTTCTATCACTTATTTGCATCTGGTTGATTCATGGAGCTGATCAGTTTCTATGAATCTTCAAGATACTCTTGTTGAACTGATCATACTCTATGTATTATCAAAAGAAACGTAGAACAAAGGTTTGTACGTGTGACGCCTCCAAAATAGGTATACATCACCTATTCTGAGTCGCCAAAAACATGGTACAGAATACAAATACAATCTTAAATATACAACAAGAGCTATAAGTTTTAATACAAATATCATCTTCTAGACAATATCCACTCTCAGAATAAGCCCTCATTACAATTATTATCACACTATTTCATAGAATAGTGAGGACTACTAATGCTATCATCTGGACCGTCACTCCGTTCCCTGACTAGTCCCTCCTACGTTCTCATTTCCTGAAGAGAACAATGAAAGCAAAAGGGTGAGCTCAACTAGCCCAGTAAGAAATATTATGACTAAGATAATGCAGAAAAAAATTATTGTTAGCCTTTACCAGTGTTAAACTGATAAAATATAACAAACATCAAGTTTAACTGTAGTGGAACAATCAATCCATTAAAAGAGTCAAGTAGAGAATAAAATCTACTATCTTCTATGATTTAAAAGGTTTTTCATCACTTTTATCGCTGAGACTCAGCTTAATAAATAAGCCACATCATCCCTGCACTACGGCCAAGGATATTCATTAGTATCACGACCACAAATTATTCATGTACTACGGGCCAAGGATATTCGTGTATTCATCGATGGTCATGATCATGCCAACAACTGTCCATCAATGCACTACGGGCCAATGAGGACTTTTACTACATCATTTGTAACATTACAGTCATGATTATACCGAATAATCCCTGGTCATAATCATATCAAGTCCATCTATGCACTACAGGACACAGATGACTTTCAACATAATATAAACATGAGGATGATGACAATGATATAAGAATTCAATAAAACAAGTTCAAGAATTAATTTATCCAGGAACCAATAACGTCCAAATTGTCAACATGATACTGCTTTGTGGGGGTAAAACTCAAGAATGCTTAGAAGAATATTTCCATGAAAAGATTCTGTATGAAGCGCAAATATCAAGGATCTTCCACTAATTTCATGGAGTATAAAAGCCAAAAACTTTAACCAACTAAGTATAATAAAGAATGGAATAACAAAAGAAATCACCAGGCATGCGATAAAGTCATGATGCATGTGTTATTCCAATGTAATAATAAATAATGTAACCGTGTCATGCGTAAACTTACGCAGATGTGATATTCCAATGTAATAATAAATAATCTAAAATGTGTCAAAGCGTAAATTCGCACCGACAGGATGTTCCAATGTAATAATAAATAACGGAACCGTGTCATGCGTAAACTCACGCATAAGATGTTCCAATGTAATAATAAAGAATGGAATAATGTAAGAATTTCACCAAGTATAGGGTAGTCCGCGATACAAAGTTATTCCAATGAATAATAAAGAATGGAATAATGTAAGTTCTCTTCATGAATACGAAAGAAATAATACCCCACCGTAAAAGAAGAGTATTCCAATCGGTAGGCGAGGATATTCTTGAAGAAAACTTGCACTACGCTCAAAGTTTCTTAAAAATCTAAAGAAATACGCTCAAGATTATAGAAGAGAATTCTCTGAATTTCTGGTGTGATTTCAATTCTAATTAAACATCCTATTTATAGGAGAATTAAAGGGATACTGTTTAATCATTGTGCACCGAATGATTTCACGGATGAATTATTTAGCATTAGCTTTTAAATGCTAGGCCATGAATTTCAAAGTATTATCAATAAAAAACAAAACAAGGTACAATAATATATATATATATATATATATATATATATAATTGATCGCATGATATAATCACACACCCACACCAATATTATATATATATATATATATCAACATATAATAATAGTACTCTTTCCATATAACACTACCTGTGGCTAGACTTTTCTTCCCCCATCCATTTCAATACTCCACCAAAATCCACTAACATATATATAATAAAAATACTTCCCTCCTTGCCAACTTCCAAATCAAAACATATATATGTATATAGTACTCCATCCTGTGCCACCAAAATAATCATCCACCTTGAAAGACTTTCCTCCACATGTGGGCCCCACCCGTGGCCCCCCCTTAAAAAAAATAACTTTCTACCGATTATTTGAAAAATGGGTAAATGGGGGTCCATAAAATAAGTAAAATTTACATCAAATACTTCATAAAAATCCTCTTAATATTTTTAACAACATTTATCATCATTATTATAATTCACAATATTAATCGACTGTGTCGCTCCTGTGAAGAGGGGCTTTCCAATAAGGATTTCTCCCTATCATGCCGCAATTAGGTGACCAAACCTCTCATTGGCAGAACTTCTAGACATCGTTAATTTGCAAATAATAATATTAATAACTCTGTCATCTCAATTATTGATTTAGTAATATATAAAATATCGACAATAATTGAATCAAATAACGTGAGATACTATGCAACAATTACTGAAGCAATAATTGAACAAAACTGAGTGACTTCTCACATAAGCATTAATAATCAATACCGTGTGCTACTATGCAACCACGCGTATTCCTATACTTTTAACACCGGGTGTTTCAACAGTTAACGGTAAAACTTTCGCCGTTATTTTTATAAAATATTTTGTCATTTTCTCAATCCGATAATAATTCCGTTGTAGGGTCCACTAATGATTGTCTTAGTCATTTAATATTCCCCCGTTAAAATGAATATTCCCCGACCAATCGAATATTATATAACAACTTGCGTACTTTGCAAAATTTATAAATATTACCCACAACTATAATATTATATCAAATTCATTCCATAATATTTAAAAATGATATTTATAGAAAAATCATCTTTATTAAAAAAAAATTGGGGTCTTACAGTACGTACATACTAACCCGTCAGCAAGGATTACTCCACTTATGATACATTAAATCTTGATAAGCTTATGACCTATTTTAGACTTCTTTCAATATGTTATCTTCAACCTAAAACTTGGATGAAGAGAAAGTTTATTAGCATTTGAGTTTCCAACCTTAGTGAACTTTCTCTCTTCCTTTTTTAGGTAGAGTATGGTCTCTTGATAGAATACTGTTATAGTACATAAGTTGGTGCAACATGATGTACACATTTATGTTAATGAGGAATTGTACCTTTTCACTGTCAGTTTCTTGACAGTCATTTATCTCGATATAATGAGGTTAGGCATTGATGTGCATATTTTTACATTCATTTTTGACAGCTTGTTGCTCTAGTTGTCCTTCGATCAATTAGTCATAGTCTTGAAGATGTAAGCTAAGAAAATCTTGGCATCCTGAGTTCCTTGACGACCTTGAACCTCAAGGTTCACATCCATCTACTGGATAGCCAAATACATTTTTGAGAGATTCTTCTTTCTCCTCTGGATAAGTATTTCTTAGAATGTATAACCTTTCATCTTTCAGACTGGTGGATGCTTGACTATTTGCTGTTGTTGCCTCTTGACCTCTCATCTCTGGTCTTCAGACTACAAGATTAAATGTGAACAAGGATTGATCTTATTGCTATGACATTTAAGAACATGGACCAATCTAAGCAGCTTCAGGTGTATATACACATTTACCTGTACACAATATTTCCATCGTGTGAGCTCATCTGCATTTACAAGTGACTTATTACTAAACTAAGTTTAGAACAATATTTGTGCCTAGGATCCGACTCAAAGCGATTAACTTTTGAATAAAGTATGAGAACCTGCTCTGATACCAATTGTTAGTTCCAGTAGGCACACAATAGATCTAGAAGGGGGGTTGAATAGATCCTTTTTATTTTCAAATACTTTTCCTGTTTATTTTGTATTGCTAATGAATTAACATATGACAAACATAAGAATCTTTTCAAGCACAACGGAATAAGTAAAAGATCCCCTTCATTGATATATTCATGAACGTACATACATTGTTCGTAGAGTTAGTTAAGTTGTAAGCAGTTAATACATACATAGCATTTATAGCAGTTAGGTGCATAAAGTAAATGATAAAAAGTAAATGACTGAAATGTAAAAGACACAAGTGGTTTTAAGTGGTTCAGAGACTCAAGCTCCTAATCCACTATTCTGCTTTAATGGGCAGGAATTCCACTAAGGAAGGGCAACACCCTAAATCACTAAGATTCCTTTAAGGCCAACAGCCTTGGAACTTCAGTTCACTAAGAACTCTTCAAGCCCAGTAGGCTTGGAACTCCTCTAGTTCCTTAGGAACGCTTCATGCCCAAAGAAGTTTGGAACTTCATTTAGTCCCCTCCTGGACAAGGACCCTCAGTGCCCTCAGCTACTTGTTGTTGGTGGTGTTGTTGTTGTTGGTGCCTTGCTGCTAAGATGTCTTGAAGCTTGAACATCTTTTATACTTAGCAGCTTAGCGTGGCCCTCTTTGCATTCTATGTAGAGTCTGGACCACTTCTCCTTTGGTGCAGCTGATGTGACACCCTCAAATTCAGACCACACTTGTCTCAAATTTGGTTGCCACGTACTAACTCTAATAATAAATCAACATCTTATATAACAAAAAATAGAATAATTTATATTGGTATAACATAATTATTCTCATCTCAAGGGTTCTAAACTTAACATCTCTTACATAATCTTAACCATAATTAAACATCGTTTAGACATACATAATACAACACAGCTTAAATTAAAACATAGCTAAATAAGTTCTTTCACAACCAAATCATAGTACATTCCTAGCAACCTAGAAACAACTACTCTAAAGCTTTCTCTTTATCTTTGTCCTTTCTAGAGGTTCACCACGTTCTACCTTCACTGAAAGTTTTAGGGAAAGCAAGGATGAGCAACAATTTTGCCCAACAAGTAATATAACAAAGAGGGTAATCAACATGTTTTAAATTTCTCAAGGGTATAGGATAGTTCAAGATAACAAGAAGTATCAATGATTAACAACAATGATCACTAGGACAATAATATTCAAAGATTTATCAATTCAAGATTTCAAAGTAATAGATACTAAGCAGTCACTAAGGACTATGAACTTCTCCTAGAATTAACAGTAATAGACTAATAATTCTACAAGACGAGTACAACAGGTGATCAGCCTAAAGTACCCTATGTCATGCATAACATTTAGTCTTTCTCATGTGCGCACGTCGGTTCCCCGATAATGTATAATTCCCCTGCTAAGAGGGTTGTTCTTCTAAGTTATAAGAGTCCTCACCAAGTTAAATTGGTTTGGATAGCTTTTGATCAAATATCAATAGTCTAGCCGAATTAATGGCTTAGACAGTTTCTTTCGCAATATATATGAACAATTATCGTTCGAATCAAAGTTTGAAATTTCATTACGAAATATTATTCCTTCAAAGATTTACTTGTACGATCAATAATTTGCACAAGTTTAAATAATGCTCAATAAAGAGTAAGGTTCGAATACTTGCCTCAAGCGTAGTTTACCAAAGTAAAGCTTAATACCATCTTCTGGATCCTAACATAATATATCTACACGTATAGGATTTTCATTAGTCACATAAACTCATATGTTTAAGTTCGAATGTATACTTAAACATCCAACCTAGTTGTAACTTCTTACCTACCACATCATATATCATACATCTTTATAACACAAATCAGATTGTATGTTACCATAAGACAAGCAATGTATCATTGTCTTATAGCTTGTAAACCTTATTTTAGACTTAACATTTGAAAGTCGTAATTTCTCATTAACCTTCATCTCTATCACCTAACATTCTTCTTAACACATTACATAACATATTGGTTATATAATACAAGTTAAATTAACCATATATGTACGCTTTGAACATCAAATTAGAAACAGAATCTAGACATGATCAGCAGATGGCGCAAATGAGCCTCAAGCTAGGCTTAGATGAAGACAAATGCAGGCCCCGGCTCCTCTAGCTGAGCCCGCAGTTGAGCTTCACTTCCTTCTGCTTCTCCAACTCTAACACACTTATGCACTTATACTTTAATATACTTAGATGTTAGAGGTTCTCACATAAGCATATGACCATTCTTGAGTTTATTTTTACAAGTTTTAACTTATAACTTACATGGTATTAAAGCATAACAAGATTACGTAGTTACCATGTTTTATAACTTGACTATATGTCTACATAGAGTGATTACACAATCTGTTATTACACATGCTTATAGTATTCATATTGTTTGTTCACAACTATCATTGTTTAACACTTCGAATCATGCTTTAAACTCATGTTCGATTTAGTTATCATCATGTTCAATACATATGAATCATGTCTAGGGATATTATAGACATAACATGACATCTTACCCCTTTAGAATCTAGATATTCATGTGATGCAACTAGATTTTGAAAATATGTTCAAGGTTGCCTTTGAAATTACTTTATTTTGAATGCTGTAATATGGCACATATAAGACAACTTTAAAACTCTTATCATAAGAAACTAAGTCATGATAACTTCTTTTCAAGATCAGAATGTATATCATGTAGCCTTCATGCATATTTACTTTAACATATCAAGCTTTTCCTTTAAAACATTTTCTAACACAAAGCTAACAAGTTTGATCATGACAATGAAACTATAACACCATATCATGCTTATTCATCTCTGAAATCAATCATGTATATGAATTTCTAAGTTCAGAATTTGTAAACATAAGTTTCCACAAGGTTTGTTTTGAAAACCTTAAGTTTTGTTACAAATTTCCTTACTAACCCATGTTGATTACTTCATACTACATAAGAAAGTTTTATATCTCAGGTCATTTCCCCTTGTTAGGTATATATCTAAGTCATAACATCAAGTTAGCAACACATAGCACAACTAAAACAATAAACTGATTCGTGGTGATGATGGCAAACATACAACGCACCCTAGTATAAATAGGCGACATGCTGCCATGCGCCTCGAACAAAAGCGAAAACTTGCTCTATTTTGTAGAGCATCAACTAACAATGATTCTTCTTGGTTTAAACATGTTCCAATCCATCATTTAAGTGTTCATATGTGTAAGCATACTTCCTAAACACATTATAGCATATTAGTTCCTATCAATTGATATAGAATTCAAAGGAATTTCAAGAATTTAGCAAGACCCAATTCAAGAACACAAGTTAAGATTTTATACCTCTTGGAGCTTAATAAACTTAGTTTCCTCCTTCTGAATTTGCTAAACTCTTCTTTGAACCACAACTCACTCACTCTCAAGTTATCAGTATTTCAATAGCCAAGAACAAGCAACGTAAAACTAAAAATTGGTATGCTATTTATAAAAGAAAACTTGGATTGGGCAATTACATTGTACTGAGGTTGAATTCATGGTGTAATGGAAGGAAACATTTGTTAATTAAGAGTGGTTTAACAACCCATCACCAGCCATCTCCATAGCCATTGGCTTAGCAATCATCACCTATGCTTAGCCACTAATATCACTTGGAAGTTACGTAATTTAGCCTTAGGCTACTATTCATGTACAGTGGTGTAACTGATGAGTTTAAATCTTCCAGCAACATGTTTAATTAGTTCAATTCAGTTACCTTAATTTCCAAAAATGGGTTTTAATGTACAATTGTTACTATATTAGGAAAAATTAGGGATTACTTATACACTCACATCATATAATCCATGTACATTAAATACATGTAATAAAATAACACAGTTAGGTATTATTGTCCGGGTATCTCCATAATTATTTTTACTACTCACATAACCACATTATAACATTATTTAATATTAACTGTCCAGTTTACACACGTAATTCCTTCCCCAATTTCTGGAATACACATATATTTAATTATTTCTGTATTAAAATCACTTATGATTTTATTGTACTACTTGATACTTTATATCATTAGAATGTATTCTTATCATATGATTTTATTTGTGACACCTCAAAATCTGGGTACTTCAATTTCGTATGATTTGGTGTTCATTGTACAAATATCATCTATTTATCTACCCATATTAAATGCAAACCATGCAATAGATAGAAATAAATCCTCCCCTTATGGGGTTACAACATATGAATAATAAATACAATCCTAGGTCAAACTAACCTTAAACATCTGTGCAGAAACATAAAAAAATAAATAAGTCTTACACAACATCAAGTCTTAACAATAAACATTCTTAAAATTAAATAACAAGTCTTCAACACTTGTTAACTTTCCCCTTGCCTTTAATAGTGGAAGGCTTGTCAAACCTTTTGTTCTTAATTGCAATGTTATTATTACACAAGAGTAAGCACGGTTTCCCACAAGTATAACAATATAACAACAATATAATAACATGCGAATTAATCAAAGACTTCTGAAATAAGAAAACTCGGCTTTTGAATCAAGAATGAATAACAAGAATCAAATGAACTTTTGAGGGTCATAAGACCTTGAACTACGTCTTAGGTTGTCAAGTGTTTATACTTAAAACCTTTAACAGTCATAAGACTATGGACTTTTCTTCTTTTACTTAGGGGGATCAACTCTTAGTACCATACTGTGCACAATATCTTAACGCTAAATCATAAGTAATCCCCTATAACAGGGTTGTTCATCTCAGTTTGACATTAGAGTCCGCACTAAAGGAAGTTTGGTTTGGATAAACTCAACAAGGGTTCTGAAATTTAGAATGTTCATAACCTATAGACTAGTCAAATCAATAAGGGTTCACTAGTCTTACAAGATTCAACAATAAATGATATTCAATTTGAATAATAAACTCAAAAGGTATACAATGGAATAAGTATTCTATAATAGGAATCATGCTTAAAAAGATTGATAACCTTTAATATAACATATTGAACTTGATCAATAAATAACAAGAACTAGTTGGATATAAAACATAAGTCTAGAATTTACTCAATGTAAATAGGTAAGGTTTAGAAACTTGCACAACGATAACAAGTAGGGTTAGGAAACTTGCCTCGTGTGTAGGTTATATGTTAATTATACACATTCCTTGATTTAATCCTACATACTATTTACATACAATACCAGTCAATTATAATGTAACTAGCATCATAAGTTCATTCCCTTTTGTCTAAACTCTGATTATGATTATACTAATCTAATCACAACACTTGTTTTCACATAATATTAGATTCCACGAACGACTAGCTAACTATGTGTTCAATAATTTAATTAAGCATGTAAGCACCTCATTGACATGTTAAGAATATATTTTAACATTTCATTATATGTCTAACACATTTTTATGTTATTTAGCTTAGGTTACTATTACATTCCCTGAAATAAAACAATTAAAATTCTTATTCTTGGGCAAATCAGATAGCTACCATGGACGCCACCATACAAAGTAACCACCGGTGCTACTACGCGGATGGCACTACAAACTTGATCAAAATGTAATAAATGGAACTTAAAGTATCGGGTTGGCATTTGCATTTGACATACCAATTCATGATTCTGAGTTTCACGTTGAACGCATATCATGACCAATTACATCCAATTACATCATTCACATATGAATTTATGTATACCAGACACTATAATACACATATAATCATTACTCAACCTTTCTAGCATAATTTAACAAGTTAAAACATACAATTACTTGAATCAAACCATAAAATTTCACTGTTCTTGGTGTTTTTAAAAGTTTTGAAAATAAAACATGAAGTGTCATTACGGATTCGTTATAACCCCGAATCTGTCCGTTCAAAGTTTATTTTCTTTGTTTTGACATGTGCTAACATAATCTACCGTTAAATTTTAAGTTAAATAACGATTCATGCATTGATCACTAAATTTTTGTTTTACAGGGAACTCAAAGTACTTATTAATGGAAAACTCTGATTTTAGCATGATTACATGAAATCAATTTCTTTAAACACATGAATATAAGATGTACACATATTATACACATAAACTAACATATACATCACATCCTATACTCATCAATTTGCAACTTTCTTCAATCATAGAGGACTTAGAGATAGTTTTTCATAGAAAATAATAACATAGTAATTTACAAATTGGGTTTGAAGAGATTACCCTATATCAATCCCTCTGATTCTTTACTTTCTTCTTCAATCTCCCAGTTTCCTTTAAATTTCTCTCTAATTCTCTCTGGTTTTCTCTAAGTTAAGTTTGATAAAATGAAATACGTAAAAGAAACAAGATCGACATCATGCAATGAGTTGTGGGTCGCTTAATCCTTACGTGGTTTAACTGCTCCCAACTCCTCATAGGGCCTTGTTTGACTTGAATCATAAGTATCCCTTCTAATTATTTTAATTAACCTCTTATAATATAGTTTAATAATGTCACACCCAATTAAACAATAAATCAAATATCTTATTTAATTTAATTTAAATAAAATATAGTAATTTCTCATTAATTCACATAGTCACATAATTAAATTTCTCATTTATTAATTATGTCAAATTTTTAATTAATTATTAAATTAATTAGAATAACATTATGCTTATTAAATAATTCATTCAATCCAATAAGCTCAATTAAGTACATACTTTGAATAATAAAATTCTTCATATTAATTCAATCAATGTAACATATATAATTAAATAAATCTACCACAAATTCATCAATTAATTATTTAATCTAATAATTAAATTATAGAAAATATTTATTTAATTCAATAAATATTCAAATTAAATTACGAAATCTTGTTCGTCACATCTTTCCCCCCTTAAAAGGATTCTGTCCCTAGAATCACGACTCAATCAATTCGTCTCGTTACATTCTCCCCCACTTACAAAGATTCTGTCCCCAGAATCGCTTACACATAATTAAGTAAATAAATGAGGATAATTCTTCATTATATGCTCTTCGAGTTCCCACGTAGCTTCTTCAGCATTGTGGTTCCTCCAGATTACCTTAACAGAAGGTATTACTTTATTTCTGAGAACTTGCTCTTTCCTATCAACAATATGAACAGGAATTTCTTCATAAGATAAATCTTTCTCAAATTGTAGGGGTTTATATTCAATCACATGCTTGTAATCGGGTTTGTAGGGTTCTAAAACTGAAACATGGAAGACGTTCTGGACATTCTCTAGTGTTGGAGGTAAGCCTACCTCATATGTAACTTCTCCAATCCTTCATAGTACCTCAAAGGGTCCAATGAACCTTGGGCTTAATTTACCCTTCTTTCCGAACCTGATCTTTCCTTTCTAGGGAGAGACTTTTAAAAACACATAGCTACCCGATTCAAACTCAACATTTTTACGACGTAGATCAACGTATTTCTTCTGCCTATCTTGAGCTGCTACCAGTCTTATTCGGATCACTTTGACTATCTCTGCTGTCTGCTGTACTAGTTCTGGACCTAGTAATTGTCTCTCACCAACTTCATCCCAGTATAGCAGAGTTCTACACTTTCTGCCGTATTACGCTTCATAATGCGGCATGCCAATACTAGCATGGTAACTGTTGTTGTAGCCAAACTCTACGATCGTGAGCTATGAGCCTCACTTAAAATATCTTCCTTAATCTCTGGCATTGGCGGTACCCAAATTCCGTTGTCAAATCTCAGTATTCCTTCATTGTCCATCTTGAATCTCAATTCGGTTTCTTCGGATATCTTCTTTTTCACATTTTCACATTCTTTGTCCTGAAGTTGAGCCTTCTTAACTTTATCCAGCAAAGTTGTACCAGATTTCATCTGGAACAACTTCTCATAAATCTCCATAGAATGCTTTACTTCTATTTCCAGCTTCTCCATCGCTGAAATTAGCTCCTGCTGAGTGATCAACATCATCAATTTCTCCCGACCTTTCCTACTTAAGGTGTTGGCAACTATATTTTCTTTACCTGGATGGTATAAAATTTCACAATCATAGTCCTTAATTAACTCCAACCACCTTCTCTGGCACATATTCAAGTCATTCTCTGTAAAAATATATTTCAGACTCTTGTGGTCTATATATATTTCACACTTCTCCCCATAGAGATAGTGTCTCCAAATCTTTAAAGTAAAAACCACCACAGCTAACTCCAAGTCGTGGGTCGGATACCCCTTCTCATAGTCCTTCAATTGTCGTGATGAATACGTAATGACCCTACCGTTTTGTATAAGCACACAACCTAATCCTTTATGCGATGTATCACTATAAAACACAAAATTTCCTGTGTCATCTGGAAGAGATAACACAGGTGCCGAACTCAACGTCTTCTTAAGTTCTTGGAAACTTTCCTCACACTTCTCTGTGCAAACGAATTTCACTGATTTCCTAGTCAAATTCATCAATGGAGTCACAATCTTGGAAAAGTCCTGAATGAATCTACTATAATAACCTGCAAATCCAAGGAAACTTCTAACCTCTAACGACGTCTTCAGCTTATCCCAGTTCATCATGCCTCTAACATTACTTTTAAATGCTCTACGTGTTTTTCCTTGGTCTTTGAATATACCAAAATTTCATCGATAAAGACCACTACGAATTTGTCTAAAAATGGGTTGAATACTCTGTTCATGAGATCCATAAATGCTGCAGGCACATTTGTTAGACCAAATGACATCACCAAAAATTTATAATGACCATATTGAGTCCTTAATGCTATCTTCGGAACATCCTCTGGTCTCACCTTCAATTGATGATAACCACTCCTCAAGTCTATTTTTGAAAAGTATCTTGTACCCTTCAATTGGTCAAACAGGTCGTCGATCCTCAATAATGGATATCTATTTTTAATCGTGACCTTATTCAGTTCTCTGTAGTCGATGCAGAGCTGCATCGTCCCATCCTTCTTCTTCATAAATAACACCAGCGCTCCCCACGGTGATACACTTGGTTGAATGTTCTTCTTGTCCAGTAACTCTTATAGTTGTACCATTATTCTTTCATCTCTGCCGGAGCCATCCGATACGGTGCCTTTGATATTGGAGTCATTCCTGGCGCTAAATCGATCACAAACTCAACTTCTCTGTTTGGCAGAAGTCCTGGAAGATCATCTGGAAATACATCTGTAAAGTCCCTCACTACTGATATCTCTTCTATCTTCAGGTTCTCTTTACGACTGTCGACTATGTAGGTGAGATATCCTATACAGCCTTGTCTTAACAACTTCTTGGCCTGCATCATTGTCAGACAACTCACTTGTCTAGGCGACTTGCTACCATAAAACATAACCTTTGATAGAGTCATAAGGTTGATGCGCTTCTTCTGGCAATCAATTATAGTCCCGTAATTGAATAACTAATCCATTCCCAAAATGACGTCAAATTCCTCAAGTCTAATCGAGATAAGATCTACGTTCATAATGTTACCCTTAATATCCACCCTAAAATTCTTGTGTACGTATTTAACATTGATCACTTCTCTATTCGCAATTTCTATGTTTATGGGGGTATTCTAACTCATCCTTAGGCAATTATAAGTTTTTAGCAAAGTCATCGAATATAAATGAACAAGTTACACTGACACCACATCGCGATACTGCACAACATCTTGCACTGTCATGTTGAAGGTCCTAGCGGTCGGTCGACTGGTTACGATTGGTCCCATGATAGTTAAAGCACTTCCACCACTGTTTCCCTTATTCCCTCCTGATCTTGCCCCTCTAGACCCTTTCTTGGGAGAGTCCCTTACCAGATGGTCCTTTGAGCCGCAAGTGAAGTAGGCGCGCCCTTCTTTGGATTAGGACAGTTAGGTGCTATGTGTCCTTCCTGACCATAATTATAGCACACCCATTTTCCCTTCATACAAACCCCCAAGTGAGCTTTCTCATAGGTTGGACATGCTTTGATTTTCTTCTTCTGACCTCCTTGCTGATTTGCAGTTGATGAGTTGTCAGTCCACCTCCTCTTCTGATTGTTACTTCCTCCCGTGTTACTTCCACTAGCTTTGTTATTTCCTTCACTTTCACTCTTCTTCTTTTTCTGATCTTGGTTATACTTGGTTACCGCATCGCTTCCACCTTCGATGAGTATGGCCTTCTCCAGCACCCCAACAAAAGTGTTTAATTGAAACATTGACACTTTTCTATATAACCAGGGCTTCAGTCCCTACTCGAATCGCCTAGCCTTTCTCTCGTCAATATACACTTGATACGTGGCAAACCTAGCCAACTCGTTGAAATTCACCGCATAGTCTATTACAGACATATTCCCCTATTTTAACTCTAGAAACTGGACCTCCATTTGGTTCTGCGAGCTGGTCAGAAAATACATCTTGAAAAACATCTCCTTGAACCTCTCCCAGGTAATCACACCTTCACCTCCCCGGACCTTATTTGCTTGCCACCAATAACTGGCTTCAGATTTCAGCATGAATGTCGCGTAGGCAGTTTTCTGGTCCTCTCTGACTCTGGCGATGTCAAAAACTTTTTTCACCTTCATAACCCAAGTTTGAGCCTCTATCGGGTTCATGGAGACTTTAAACTCTGGCGATCCCACCGCCTTGAAGTCCTTGAATGTAGTATTTGGTGGAGCTTATGGTTGATTGTTAATCGCTCTTGTCAGTCAATTCACCAACTGCTGAATGGGGTTAGCATTGGCGTTATTATTGTTGTTATTCGTTGTCCCTTCCTGGGCTGGTCGAGGATTTGGTCATCTTCTTGGTGGCATTTTTCTGTTAAGAAATATACTTATTAGATCTCTAAATATTTCAGGCTTAACTCAAATATTTTGACATAATCACTTAACACATTTTCTCAAATAACTCTGATATATTTATTTAATAAAAATTTTTAACAAAATACGATAGTATCACTGCTATTTACATTAACTATCCCGAGATAAAGAATCTACAGGATTTAAAACATCAAAATATTCCTCTGTTTATAAGCACATCAGAATTTACATTATCAATTACCAGATAGGTTTTCACATAATTAAACTATTCCTATCACTACCTGTTAAGGCGTTAAATAGCTTTTGTTAGTTCCCAGTAGGCACACAATATATCTAGAAGGGGGGGGGGGGGTTGAATAGATCGTTTTAATTTTCAAATACTTTTCCTTTTTATATTATATTGCTAATGAATTAGCATACGACAAACATAAGAATCTTGTCAAGCACAACGGAATAAGTAAAAGATTCTCTTCATTGATATATTCATAATCATATATATACATTGTTCTTAGAGTTAGTTAAGTTGTAAGTAGTTAATACATACATAACAGTTATAGCAGTTAGGTATATAATGTAAATGACATAAAGTAAAAGACACAAGGGGTTTTAAGTGGTTCAGAGACTCAAGCTCCTAATCCACTCTTCTGCTTTTAACTAGCAGGATTTCCACTAAGGAAGGGCAGCACCCTGAATCACTAAGATTCCTTCAAGGCCAGCAGCCTTGGGACTTCAGTTCACTAAGAACTCTTCAAGGCCAGCAGCCTTGGAACTCCTCTAGTTCCCTAGGAACTCTTCAAGTCCAACAGGCCTTGAACTTCATTTAGTCCCTCTGGACAAGGACCCCTTAGGCCTTGGCTTCTTGCTGTTGTAGTTGTTGTTGTTGTTGGTGCTGAGCTGCTAAGATGTCTTTGAGCTTGAACATCTTCTGTACTTAGCAGCTTGGCGTGGTCCTCTTTGCATTCTACTTCGAGTCTGGACCACATCTTCTCTGGTGCAGCTGATCTGCACTCTTTTCTGCTCATCTTCATTTAATGTCAGCTGTGCACCATCACCATCTGGATTTGCTAAGTCTCTAAGCTTTTGGTAGACTTAGTCTGGCACTTAGCAATCCCTGAACCCTTCTTCAATGTTTTACAGACATGATTCTGCTTCTATTCTTTTTCAGCTTTTGGTTCATGGTGATCTGTAGAGTGGCTCTCTTTATCTTCTTTGTGCTCTGCCACTTTTATGAATGCTATCTTCTTGGCCTTCTCGGCTCTCAGCTTAGCTGCCATCTTCAATGACATTCTCATCTTTGTTGAGTGAAGCTCTAGTCTGTTTAAGTCCTTCTTATAAGCTGCTTCACTTCCACCTATGTAGTCTCACTGTCACTAAGACTTGTTCTGTTAATCTCTGGTGGAACTTGTAGAGTCAACAATAGCATTCCAATAACTCAACGATTCTGCAACATAACAACTATCAGAACCTCTTGATCTTTGAAGCTCTGTTGATTTATACTCCTTCCCAATCTTCCCATTGGAAAGTAGCCGTTAGAAGCTTTTTGAATTGCTTCGCAGATCTAGAGTTATTTGGTGCAGACATCAGATATGACATGACATGACTTTCTGACACAGCAGTCTACTATTTCACCTACCCCATCAGAGATGTTACTTTTATATCTTGGGCAGGTAATCAACTTTATTACCGCCTTCTGATTTCTCGATTAGAGGTTGTCCTTTTGCATCGATGTTCTCAATAAGCTTTGTTCGAATATCAATCTTCGGGTTGAACCATTGCCAATGCTTCAATCCTCAGTTGTTCGAACTCTATGATTCTGATGCACATCTTCTTGGACCTGATCATAGTGTGTAGTTGACAGGCAGAGACAACACTACGATCTTGAAGAGTGTTCATTTGATCTTCAGTGTAGAACAACTCTTCCTTCTATTGTGTAGTGCTTCAACACTTCTTGTTTGCTTCGACTGCTCTCAGATACTGATGGCTTGATTCTTTGTTCTGGCCCCTTCTGAATAGCAAGACACTTCAAATTTGTGGCGTGTCCAGCTCACTTTCTCTTAGTGATCTCCCATTCACTTATCATTAATGGACTGACCCAATGCTTAATCACTTTAGCCTTGTTCTTCAGAGGCTGATCAGTATCTTAGTGTACACTCCATCAGTTCTTTCTTTGTTTGGCAAACACTATGATCCTGGTTGCTTCCAAGATCAATGTCTTCTATTTACTTGACAGCAACTACACTAGCTGACTTTCCTTAGTTAGTTACTAAAGTCTTCTTATGATCAACATGTGGAAGACTTCATCTCGAATGGCTTCACAACTCAATTTGAATGTTGATTGAGTTGATGCTTAGATCTTCTGTTAGCTTGCATGCCATTTGTTGAGTACTCTCTAGTTTTCTTCTGGTGGGATGTATCTTTGTAGTACCAACCAGAGGCTTGGTTCCTTTGGATATTCTGGGAGTGCTCAATTGTTGAGAATCATGTTTCCTCTATGATTCTACCTTAGCTTTATGAGCACATCTGTTGAGGTCTTATTTTTGCACTCTACGATTTAGCTTCGGCTGTGCAGACACTACGACTCAGAGATCAGATCTTTATAATCTATGATTTCTGTCGTTATTCTTGTTGTCTTCATCTGATCTTGCTCGACTACGATTTCTGCCTCTGATACGATCAGTAGACTCTTCCGAGTGTAGTCTACGATTCTTGACTTGGCTTCGGTAGATGCTTGGTCGGCTCGTAGGCAGGCTGTCTCTACGATTCTGAACATGACTTCCTCAGCAGACTACGACTCCGAGGAAGTGCTCCTCGACACACTACGATCCTTCCTCATCTATCCTCGTAGTTTACGAACTCCGAGATCTACTATCTTGCAGACTACGATTCTGCCTCGATAGCTCTCGAGTTATCCTTGACTCTCCTGGCAGACTACGATTTTTGGTGCAGTGCTCGATGAGTAGACAAGCCTATCTATTATAACATAAGATCAACCTAACATGCTTGATCTTTCTATATTTATAGTCCTTGTACATCATTTCTTTTTAAGGACTTTACAAAGCTATTTTGCTTATGTAGGATTAACCTAACATATTTGATCAATTCAATCTAAGTCCTTGTACATATGTTTCTATTATATATCAATGGACTTTACAGCTTTTCTTAATGCAAGCATACTTGCATATTCATTCATATATATCATAATAAAATCACACGTAAATAGGAATATCATTCACATGCTTATTCTTGACAATCTCCCCCTATTTGATTATGACAAAAATAATAAGTGCATATGCATGTTAT
The DNA here is from genome assembly GCA_020205605.1 of Panax ginseng. Classification (NCBI taxonomy): domain Eukaryota; kingdom Viridiplantae; phylum Streptophyta; class Magnoliopsida; order Apiales; family Araliaceae; genus Panax; species Panax ginseng. The sequence continues at coordinate 80,807,580 of CM035139.1, read as the reverse complement.
GAATGAATCTTATATATAGTGAGCAGCTGTATTTCTAAAACAGATAATTATGAATGTCATTTATAATGATGTGGAATTTAATACACTGACATTTTACATCTTGGATCTAGAACATACCTAACTAGTTAGAGATGTACCTCTTTGAGTCCATGTATGCTTCCAGGATGTCTGTTGATCAGCTATTCATCTGTTTGATTTCTTTGCTCCTTCTCCCCCTGGGATGTTGACTTCATTTCTTTTGTCTGCTTCTCTGCAAATGTATGCTCCTCTTTTTCTTCTGGCTCCCCCTCAGCCTCAGGCTCATCATCCTTTGGCTCCCCCTTAGATGATGACTCAGCTACTTCTTATGTTGTCTTCTTCTTTGTCTTCTTCTTTTCTTTCCTTCTACTCTCCTTGCTCTTTCTTGAGTGCCTCTTACTCTACCTCTTTCTATGCCTCTTTTTCTCCCCCTTTTTGTCATTAATCACTTGGGAGAGCTACTCCATGTTGGATATAAGTTGCTCCATCAGGTAGGAGGAATTACCAAATTCAATCTTGAGTTCTTGTTGGCTCAGCTCAAGTTACACAGAGAAAGACTGATTCAGGTTGTCAATCTTATCAGAGAGGACTTGGAGTTTCTCTTCATTGGCCTTCTGTGCTTGTAGAGCTTCTGCCTTCTGATCATTTATGGCTTTTAGATAGATGTGATCTCTCTCTTTGATTTTGAGAGATACATCAACCATGGTGGCTTGTGATCCATCATGAATCGAGTTATCTTTTGTTCTTTGTCAACCTCTTTGACTCTTGATGATTTGAGATATCTTCTTGATCGACTCATCGAAATTCTTCAATAGTTCTGTTCTATAGGAATTTGGTCATTTGGTTGGCGACCTCTTGTTGAACACAGTTGGACTCTCGATTTTCATCCTTTGTGATTTTCAAAAGTAGTGAGAATCTGAAAAATTGTTAAATACCAATCGTGATTGGAGGATGAAGGAATGTTAGATAGCTTTGCTTGGGCAGACGGAGGCTCCCCATTTTGGACTTGAACACCATCATTGGTAGAGTGAATAGACTCTACGATTATCTCCTTGGCCATAGTCCTTCTGCCTTCAGAGTCCACTCTACGATCGTAGGGAATATAGTGATTGCCAGAATGCCGATAGACTTTGTAATGGGGCTGGTCATTGATCATCATGGTTGCAAACTTCTTTACCCTTGGGAAGTTTTATGACACCAGCTCTAGATTTGGAAACTGATAGTAGCACCAGCTGAAGTAGCTCTCATCTTTATCAGTATGTGCCTTTAACCATGGCATCCACGGGAAGAACCATCTCATCAAAAGATCTTCATAGTTATACAATATCGTTGTGCAATCTAACTCCATATTTTTCCAATTATGAAGCACTTCATCTGTAGTCATTCTTACAACTTGAAGTTGTTCATTTCCATGATTTATTTATTTCAGCTGGTGGTTCATCAAAGACTTCCGCTACTATTCTTCTGCTAATTCTGGCTGGAGAGAGAACATGATAGTATTCTGATTCCTCTGATTCCTAATGTGCAGAATCAGAATCTTTCTCCATTTCTTCTCTTTTGGAGCCTGAATCATTCTGATCAGATTCATCAGCGAATCCTTCTTGTTGATTTTCATTTTCAGAACCTTCTTCAGCAATATCTTTCTTGGATTCATCCTCTTCATCACTAGTCCCACCTTTAGCACTTTCTTCCTTGGATTCAGATTCATCATCACTTACATCAATGACTATAGTAGAGTGATAACTTTTCTTGTTGGAGGTAAATTTAGCCAGTAGTCTGTAGCTCTTCCTTCTCCTTGGAGGTTCAGCTATAGGAGAGTCAGACTCTTCTTTCTCTTTAGGCTCTGAGGCCTTTGGATCATCATATGAACTTCCTTGAGGTTCAACATTGGCAGGGGCAGGTATTTCTTCTTTGGACTCATCATCTTTTGAACCATCATGAGGGATTATTGGAGCACTTGCATTTGGAGATGCAAATGGGTCATCTTGTAGCTTTTCTTCATCATCAGAGTGAGTACTCTGAGAGTTAGCCATAGGGCTTATATATTCTTCTTTATCAGCAGGGTTTACATTTTCTTCCATGAATCCAATTCCACCTTCATCTCTGGATTTGTTCTTTGGGGACTCATTCTTGTCATCATCAGTTCCCTTTTCTTCTTCTGACTCTATCACCTTAGCTTTCTTCCTTGATGGCCCTTGAAGCAGTCTGTTGCTTCTTCTCTTTGTGGTTTCTGGTGCAGTTAAGACCTTTTCAACTTCATCTTTGTCTTCAGTGGAGAGACTCTTTGGTGGAGCCTCTATTTTCTTCACACTCCTGGATCTCTTCCTTACTGATGTGGCTGCTATTGGTGCAGAGTTACCAGACTCAGAGCTTTCCACCTCTTTTGCCTTCTTCTTCTTTATAGAGACCTTGCTTCTGCTCCCAGTTGTTAGTTTCCTATTTTCCTTTGGGTTCTTCTTCCAGTTCATGAACAGCTATGGAGATATCACTTTATGAACATTTAGAGGCTCTCCTTCATCATCCTTCATTTTGCCTCCCAACTTCTTCTTTATCACAATACTCAATAGTCTTACATGAAAGACCTTAGTTAGGGGTCTATCTATAGACTTCTTTATCTCAGCCTTTTCTACCCATTTGGAGATCTGATCGAACAAGATAGCTCTAAAGTTGACTTGCTTCTTCAGAACTATTGCAGACATAATCTTCAATTGCTGATCAAGCACAGTGTCATGTGCAGTATCCTTGCATAAGATATATTTTCCCACTATCATAGCAAGGAACTCAAATTCCTCAGGGAACTCCTTCTTAATGTTCTTCAGACTAGGGTTCCTTTGGTACCCCATAATCTCCTTTGCTTGCTCAATGTCAATCTCATCAAGGTTTTTCAGTCCTAGGTCAGGAAAACCTAAGCATAGATTGATATCTAATGATTTTAGCTTTAGAGATTAACCTTTAACTTTGGTTGAAAGGGTTCCGACATTTATGGAAGCATTTGAATAGAACTCCTTAACCAGTTCAGTATATACTCGAGTGCTTACCGCAAGACATTCTGAGAATCCAGCTTTCTTCACAAGTTCAAGAATGTCTCTGAACTTCTTTTCAGATTTCTCAAATGACTTGGTTCTGAGCTGAATGCCAGTGATTACTCGCCAATCTTCCATTTGAATGGTTCGAGGAATATGGGTATTTGATTCAGAAAGATTTATGAGAAATAGCTGATTGTGATTTGGGCTCTGGAGGTTTAATTGATTTTGGCTTCAAAGAGGATTCTAGGGTTTAAAAATGGGAGGGAGAGAGATTTGATAGTTTCTAGTTACTGTTTGCAGATTTTGAATTTGTCTTTATGGCAGTTCCTTCTGACTCTGCATACGCTGTGATGTGTTAACTAGCCATTGGTTGCACGATGCCCAGTAATGAGCTGTAACTCCCCCATTAACTCTTCAGTTTAATGTCCCTTTTTAAAACAAATAGTCATCAATGACATGGATTGACCATTGACCATTGACCATCTTGGTTCGTAGAGTATCATTGTAAGGCAGCTATGGACTATACGTTTTCCTTTGTTGACTCAACGATCAACTTTTGAGAGATGCTGTAGTGGATGGTTTTGACATTACTTCTCATTTTGAAACTGCATGGCTCAACCACTGATGTACTGCATGAAGCCTTGGGCACTTCTCTTCAGCAAGACATCTTTCCAACCAACATTCGAACTTATCTCCCCATAATCTGAATGGTTGATCAATTGTCCCATTCTTCCAAGCTCCTCATGAGCTAGAGTATCCTCTCGTAAGACTGCGATCGTTGAGTCTGCTTGTATGATCTTTGAGGTTGCTCCACGATCTTTGAGTTTACTTCTACCTTTACTCTACGATCATTGACTGTCTTGGTCCTTGAGATGAACTTGACTAAGCAATCCTTCTGGGTTAAGGTAGGTAATAACCCGAGATTTTCTATATAAAATAAATAAGAAATTTTATGATAAATTTTTTTTTTTTTAATGACGAGACTAAGTGTCAAGTAAAGTGAACGATAAATGCGAATACATTTATTACTTGAAAAATTAGAAATAATTTTGGAATTATTAATTACCACAAATTATATGGTAATAAATTTCTCGTAGTTTAAAATGTTTTTATTAATTATTTTCCATGAAAACATGATTGGAAATAATATATGAAGTGATAATTAGATTTATATAATAAATATTTTATTATATGAATTGTTCGTAATATTTAAGTTAATTATTTTAACTTGATTATTGATGTCAGGTACGAAGAATAAGTCGTATATGAGATCCAAACCCGGATTGGGATTGTGATCAAGAGATGAGAATAATAATATTATATTATTTATATAATGATTTTACAAAGACTATAATTATGTATCGGGTATAAAAGTGACAGATAATATCGAGCAATGACGGCCAATTAGGTCATAAAGATATTACCGCGTCAGAAAACCCTAATTATTAAACTCGCTTATGGGATATTTCGAGTAGTGACCGTGTATATGAAGTTACCGTGAATAAGAATATCTGTAATTAGAAGAAACCCCAATTATCGTTGTAGACGTCGATAATTAGGACAAACCCTAATTATTATAACCCTAACCTATTGAAATTAGAAACCGTAACGACCGTGTTAGTAACATACACACATAATTAAAGAACTACTAATGGTCAATTAGAAACCCTAATTGATGACGCTGAGAAACCCTAATTTTAATTACCGTTTAATTTCGATGTTATCAGATAAGTGTTTTAATTTACCAAAGGATAGAAGTTAATTGGTAAATTATAAGAATTAAATCTAGTGATTAAATATTACATTTAATTGCCTTGTACAAGATTGCCCATACACTCTTAAACAAAGCCCAACCATCACCCATAACAAATCAGAAGCAAGAATCAAGAATTTTTGGCAAAAAGGGTATAAGAACACTAAACCTAGAAATCCTTTGATTCGATGTTATTTGATGCAATTGATTGTTTAAAGTTGTGTAATAGAATGTTAATTGATGATATGGGTTGATAAATCAAAGACCCATAACATCAAAGTGCACGAATTTGAAGATTTAAGCAAGTTGGAAAAACCGAATTCTGTTATTTTTTCACCAAATGTCGAGGCCATAACTCTTGCTCGATCATGAGTTTTGTTCTTCAAAAGTTGTTATGTGTAGCCCGATATGTGGTCTTTAATCTGCAAAAAAGAATCAAGTCCATATCATGTATAGATTAGAAGTTATAGATGGTCAAACATGGTCAACCGATCATGATAAACTGCTTTTTGGGCAAATTGTAATGGGGGCATTCTCGTCCACTTTTTGTGCTTTAAAAGGTCTGGGCTTTTGATATGTTGTAGTGCACTGAGTTAGGAAGCCATAGGTTTTGAATGACCTCATTCCACCTCGATGAGGGAATTACTATGATTGGAAGGAAATGTGTCAAATTTCTCAAAACCGAAAGTCAGCAGCTGGATGTGCTATTCGGGACACTGCTTTGATCAGTTAATGTTTCCAAACCTTCTGGGCTTTTGGTATGTTATAGTACACCGAATAAGTTTTCCATAGACTCAAACGGACTAAATCCGATATCGGAGGAGAGAGTTATGACATTTCAAAGTAGTAGTGTCAAAACTTCCCAACAAGTGCGGTGCAGTCCATTTGAACGGAATTTCTGGGCTGATGTGTTCGGAATTTGGAAATGGTCAAAGAATAAAAGTTGTAGCCCCAGAAGTTAGCTTCAAGGGCTCAAGAATCGCTTCAAAAATGTTTTAAAATGAAAGAGTTATGACTGTTTTAGCGAAAGAGGGTAAAGCTGAAACGAGATTGAAAACTCATTATGAACGCCCACTTTTGACGACTGCTTGGGCTACCTAATGAACCCGAATTGGGTAATTCGTATTTTTAAAAAATAGTCTTACATACCATGTATAACATATCCAAAAATCAGATTAATCGAGTTATGAGCAATGCGTTAGAAAATCGCAAAGTGAGCTATTGAAAAATTAGTATAAACCAAGTCCCACATCGACTAAATTGAGAACTTCACCATTTTCTAAACCTATAAATAGAAGGGCTTGGCCTTTGTTTCATTCACCAACAATAAGGCCTCCAATTTTTGAGAAAGGTTTTGTTGTGGGAGAACTTTTATAAAGATCTCCTTAGTTAAATTTTGCTGAAGTGCGATTCAAATTGTGGAATTCAGATTTCCTGCATGTTTTTATTTAATTTTTGTAATGTTATTATTTTTAATTGTTAGTTAAAGTTTGAATTTTTGAAGTTTAGTTAGTGTTGTTAATAAACTAGTTAGTTTACTATGTTTATTTTGGCTTGGAATTGATTATGTAAATGAGTTATTTGTGATGACTTTTAATATTTTGTGATGAATTTCATTAATTAATAATTATTAATGATATTAAAGTTATTTAATGATTATATTAAATAATTTAGTTTAAAAATGATTTTAATATTATAAAAATCATTTTAAATGAAAATAAGGTATTTAAAAATATTTTAAGTTATAAAATATAACTTTTAATATTTAAATGATAATTTCATTAATAATTAAATATTAATGATATTAAGATAATATTAATGATATTTAGTTTATTTAATGATTAATATTAAATAAATAGTTTAAAAATGGTTTTACTTATTTAAAAACCATTTAAAGAGGATATTAAGGATTTAAAAATATTTTAAGTTATAATTAATGACTTTTAATATTTGATAAATAGTACATTAATATTTAAATATTAATGGTAATTATTTGGGTAATATAAATGTTTTAAAAATAGTTTGAGTTATTATAAATAACTTTTATATTTTGGTAATGGTTTCATTAATAGTTTAGTATTAATTAAACTATTAATGATAATGGAATTGTTTAATGTTTAAATCATTTAATTATGATTCCGATATTTGAAAGTTATAAATTACCAAACTAGTCGACTTTGAGAACCGATTATGAAGTTCTCAATTTGAAGAAGAACACCTATAGTAATAAATTATATCACTATAGGCCCTTTAGTGACAGATTTGAATTATTTTAAATTTTTCAATTTCGAAATTGCAAAATGATTAAAAATAAGATGTCCGATATTTACAGATGTCGAGGTATAGAATAAGAGTCTTAGACTCAAGATTTACCCGATAAAGTCGCTTGATACGCCGACAAATGTCGACCTTATAAAAAAAGAAGAAAAGACTACCGTAGAGCATGGATGAGATATTTGAAAATGTATAAAAAATATTTCAAGTATAGAATAGAACTAAAAGTATGATCACCGTGATTATGTGATTGACTATGTGTCAATCGTAATAGATAAAGATTATGTGTTAAGATATATTGTTCTAATCGAACGAATGATCCGATTATTGATAGGTTGTGATAAAGAGATAAAACCTAAGTTGAGATTTGTAATCGCCGAATCAAAAGTATCCTACCTTTGCACTTCCTTTATGCAATGGACATGAGTAAGAAGTTTCGTAATTATTCTATCCCCGCATGCATTATGTACTTTTGATTATCGACATGTTAGCTCGTATATATATTCTGCTCATTGATTTCTATAAATGGTTATACAAGTGTCCCCACTTGGATAATCATGGCATTTGTTCACATGTTGATACACCTTTGTCAATTACCCGTATATATATGTTGAATTACATATTATTGTTGAGCAAGATTAAAACCTTCTGGTTTGGAACTGTGCATGTATGAACATCCCTATATGGGAAGATTTTTACAAGGCGGATAGAGTGAGCGGCGAATTTCGCTCAAGTTATGTAGTATTGATCAATACAGGTACAATCGGGCCGATCACCCTCCGCGTCTGTAAGTTATGACGGCTTGAGGATAGAATTCCGCTAAACCTTTTCAAAATGAAAAGAATGTTCATAGTATGTTTCTTAAACCCTATTCAAGGGTAGAGCCAGAGCCAAATTTAAAGAATTTGAAAGAGAGTTGTTATGTGAATTTTTATCAAGATGTATTACTTCACAACTTTCAATTCATTGTAGAAGTGTTATGTAAAGAGAATACTTATATTCTTTCAAATTATATATAATTGCTATTACTTGTCAAGCACTTAAATGCTCATCCTTGCTTAAATTAAATGTTTTCGCTATGTATGAGCAACCTCAAGGCTCAGTACACTAACAAAGGAAAAGGAAAGTCGATCGATCGAATAAGTGTGTATTATGAGTTAATGGTTATAGTTGTATTGGTATCTATTCAAGTATTGTAAGGAATGTATTTGAAGGTCACGCACTGGGAAGTAAACTTTGATGTATGTAAATTAAGTTCGAATGTATTATTATTTAGTATTATTCAAAAGAAATGGTATCGTGGAGAACCGAGTTCGGTTTCAAGTACCGGATTTGGGGTCGTGTGTATTTATTTGTTATATGCATTATTAAGAGGATGACTCCATTCTCGGTGTATAACGAGTAGATAGGTCATAGATAGAGAATATAAGATTAAGTTTGAGTTCTTAAAACTCATACCTATGAGACATTCTTGACTCATAATTATATGAAATGTTTATGAACCCCTCAGCGAATAGACGCCAAAGGTCTGACTAGGATAAGTTCTTAAACTCATATGATTGTGGCAATTTATGAACTCATAAGTGTGGTTTGATGAACTGGGTATAGTTTTGTGTGAATGGAGTGTTATGGATTACAGGAACAGATAGATTGTTAAGTAAATGATTTTTAGTGAAGGTGTTAGGTTTTCCTAAACTCCTAGCTATGCTAAACTTTAAAATTTTTGACATCAAGCTAAATACGCACTATGTGCTTTTGAAAACAAAAATGTAGACTCGTAATCATTTTTGAAACGGTTTAAAGTATGGTCTATGCTACTTATTTTGGCTAGACGCAAATGATTTGAAATATCAAAATTTGTTTTAATTATCACTCATGTACCATGTAACCTGGTGCAGAGATGATAAAAATGTGATGGAGTTGTAAATACAGGAATACTTAGTGTGAATTTGACCTGAAGTCGTTGTTCCACTATTGTATGATGTGTTATGACAAAGTCATACAATGACGGCATCCTCAACGGATTGTTAATACAGTACGGCATCATGACGTCATTCTCAAAAATGTTTTCAAAAGTTTAATTTGCCAACGGGGTTTGGCTACATCTAAATAATCCGATTGAATTGAATTATTGATATGAGTCTATGCTATTTTGAATTAGCTAGACTAATGTTTATGAAAACTCTAAGTGTTCATTGAAAGAAATTTCCCGAACCAAATTGTTTGGTGCGGAATCCTATGATAAGACTGAGGTGAACAATGTTGTTTGGATAAATGATCCAATCTAATGGCGTAAATATTCGCTAGGTATGATTAATACGTTATGCATGACGTAGGGGTACAATAGGGCTAATCACCTAAAAGTACTATTAATGGTAGTTTTCCTTCTTTGTGATTGTAAACATACCGTAATGTTTTGTTTTATGTATGAATACCGTTAAAACTATGTGTTCATGGTCTATATGACCCTCAAAGACAATTTGAAAACTTTTACTCTTGTAAGAGGTGTATTGGGTAGCATGTGATGATATGTGTGAATGTTGTAAGCCACAGATCGAGTTAGCCGAAGTTATGAGGGAGGTTGGAGCGAGAGGAGATATTCAGATAAGACAGTTGAAGGTTGAAATAGAAGCCAAAGACACCAGATATATACCTTGGATCAGGCTTTAGTCATCACCTTCATGCGATTCGATGCAGTGGATGGAGCGCCTTCGGCGGAAGATAGGCGTTGATGAGAATTGAATAAATTTATCGTCAATCAAAATAAGAGACAACGATATATAGAACTCTTGATTGCTATGTATATATACTATATGTTAATCTGTGGGTAACTTATGTATGTAGATGTATGGTGAGAAAGATATGTGGAATAAGAAGGATCATATTCACACCCCAGAGCTAATATCAAGGCCAACAGATGAAATAGAAGCTCACTAGAACCCAAATCGGACGAGGTGGCTATCGTGGAAAAACGTAGCATCGATCCGTAAATGTTAGATTTGACAGATAGTGATTCGAGACACTAAAGTTGAATCTTACTCAAGCATCAACGGAGGTGCGGATTTGGAGAACAAGGTTTCTTCATTGGAAAGGTTGTGGGAGATAGAAAAGTTGATGCGTCAAAGTTAATGGAAACAATGGAAGAGCGGGATAAGCTCAAAATCCAAATTGACCAGATGGAGCCTCAAGCGACACATCCATGAAGGACACACCTCTCCTCGTTGTCCCGACTATAAGAAAGGTGCATGGATGTTTTAATTGTGGGATGGAAGGACATCGAGCGAATGAATGTCCAAGAAAAGGCTTGTAAATAAGTAGTATGGGTTATGTATGTAATATGTGTGATAAGTAATGAACTATTTTTAACTTTTATGTTGGTTAAGATTTTAAATCCAGACTTTCTCAGTAGTCACAAACGGATAGTCTGTTGATTAAAGCAGGATGTGCTGTGTAAATATTCGATAAATGAATATGAATCTAAGTTTGAGAAATGAAACGAGTTTAATACATTAATCTTATGCAATAAGGTTTAAAATGTAAGGGTATAATTTATGGTTTTTATTTAACCAGTTAATGCCGCCAAGACGTCAAACTCGAAACCAAAGGATAGAAGAATCTACTAATGCTGGGGAACGACAGCCAGAACTGATGCAAATCTTTGCAAACATGGTAGCTCAGGCTATGCAGCAGGGAACACCAATTGCGGGAAACCAGCCAGACAATCGCTTGGCAAAATTCAAAGACTTCAAAGTCGTAGGACCACTAGAATTCAGAGGATCAGCTGACCCTATAGAAGCCCAGACTTGGGTGAACGAGATAGAGAAGGCGTTCATAATCGCTAAAGTATATGAGGGGCAAAAGACCACTTTTGCCACTTATATGATGAAAGGGGAAGCTAACTTTTGGTGGGAGGCAAATAAGACTCGGGCAGGAGAAGAAGAAATTACTTGGGATAGGTTTAAGGATTTATTTTTCGAAAACTATCTCTCTATTAGTATGCAGTCTAGAATGGAGGTGAGATTCCTAGAGTTAAAGCAGGATAACATGATACATTGCTATGAGTATGCCGCAAAAAATTTAATGAGTTGGCTAAGTTTGCTCCACATCAAGTGGATATGAGGCTAGAAGGCAAGGAGATTTGAGTGGGCTTAAAACCCTGGCTCTACAATAAGGTGTCAAGATCAGAATCAATACTTTTGCAAAGACTCATGGAGAAGGCTATCATTCTTTGAACAGGAAGTGAGGCCATGAGCCTCTACCATAAGGAGAAGAAGAACAAAAGCAAGTTAGAGGAACAAAAAGATAGAAAGTAGTAGTGGGAATAGGGGTGAGAAAAGAATGAGGAATTTTTCTCGAAAAATGCAAGTAAAACAGAAGGTATAAAGAAGCGGTAGTGTAGTGCAAGAATCATGGAAGAATCACTCGCTAGTGTCTCAAGGGCAAGTTTGTATGCTACAAAGTGCGGGCAAGAGGGTCATATCTCTCCCAATCGCCCAAACTCAAGGATGATCAAAGGATGTTTCATATGTGGATCGATCGAGCATAAGGTGAGGAACTGCCCACGAGGGAAATGGAGGCAGGAACGTAACCACGGGAGAAGCAAAGGACGTTAGCAATTTCAGACTAAACTCAACCAAGAACTCCAACGAAAGCAACTCCGAGGGTTTACAACATGACGGTCCAGATACTTGGGTGGCAAATTGGAAATGCAACTCAGTGCTATTTGAATAACTTATATATCTTATATTTCGCTTAATCGAATAGACAAGTGTTATGATGAATAATTAAAGATCGGTTCGATCAAGTATGATCGAGATCTACGTACAATGATTATATGCTATGTACCCTTCTTCGTGATATGAGTTGTTAAAGTGGTGATTCCAGGACTAATCCTTATAAGGAGGTGAATGTAATAACCCGAGATTTTCTATATAAAATAAATAAGAAATTTTGCGTATAATAATTTTTTTTTTATTTAATGACTTAGACTAAGTGTCAAGTAAAGTGAACGATAAATGCGAATACATTTATTACTTGAAAATTAGAAATAATTTTGAATTATTAATTACCACAAATTATATGGTAATAAATTTTGTGTTTAAATGTTTTTATTAATTATTTTCCATGAAAACATGATTGGAAATAATATATGAAGTGATAATTAGATTTATATAATAAATATTTTATTATATGAATTGTTCGAATATTTAAGTTAATTATTTTAACTTGATTATTGATGTTGTGTACGAAGAATAAGTCGGATATGAGATCCAAACCACGGATTGGGATTGTGATCAAGAGATGAGAATAATAATATTATATTATTTATATAATGATTTTACAAAGACCATAATTATGTCTTTGGTATATGCTGATGAGATAATATTGAGCAATGACGGGCCAATTAGGTCATAGCATATTACCGTCTTTGTGAAACCCTAATTATTAAACTCGCTTATGGGATATTTCTGAGTAGTGATCGTGTATATGAAGTTATTGTGAATAAGAATATCGGTAATTAGAAGAAACCCTAATTATCGTTGTACATCGATAATTAGGATAAACCCTAATTATTATAACCCTAACCTATTGAAATTAGAAACCGTAATGACTCGTGTTAGTAACATACATAGATAATTAAAGAACCACTAATGGTCAATTAGAAACCCTAATTGATGACGTTGAAAAACCCAATTTTAATTATCAGGTTTAATTTCGATGTTATCAGATAAGTGTTTTAATTTACCAAAGGATAGAAGTTAATTGGTAAATTATAAGAATTAAATCTAGTGATTAAATATTACATTTAATTGCCGTGTACAAGATTGCCCATACACTCTTAAACAAAGCCCAACCATCACCCATAACAAAATCGTAAGCAAGAATCAAGAAGTTTTTGGCAAAAAGGGTATAAGAACACTAAACCTAGAAATCCTTTGATTTGATGTTATTTGATGCAATTGATTGTTTAAAGTTGTGTAATAGAATGTTAATTGATGATATGGGTTGATAAATCAAAGACCCATAACATCAAAGTGCACTAATTTGAAGATTTAAGCAAAGTTGGAAAACCGAATTTCTATTATTTTTCACCAAATGTCGAGGCCATAACTCTTTGCTCGATCATGAGTTTTGTTCTTCAAAAGTTGTTATGTGTAGCCTGATATGTGGTCTTTAATCTGCAAAAAGAATCAAGTCCATATCATGTATAGATTAGAAGTTATAGATGGTCAAACATGGTTGACCGAAAGCATGATAAACTATTTTGGGCGATGCAGAATGGGGGCATTCTCGTCCACTTTTGTGCTTTAAAAGGTCTGGGCTTTTGATATGTTGTAGTGAACTAAGTTAGGAAGCCATAGGCTTTGGAATGACCTCATTCCAACCTCGGATGATGGAATTACGGTGATTGGAAGGAAATGTGTCAAATTTCTCAAAACTGAAAGTCAGCAGCGGGATGTGCTATTTAGGACAGTGTTTCTATTAGTTAATGTTTCCAAAACCTTTTGGGCTTTTGGTATGTTATAGTACACCGAATAATCTTTCCATAGACTCCGAAACGGACTAAATCCGATATCGGAGGAGAGAGTTATGACATTTCAAAGTAGTAGTGTCAAAACTTCCCAACAAGTGCGGTGCAGTCCATTTGAACGGAATTTCTGGGCTGATGTGTTCGGAATTTGGAAATGGTAAAAGAATAAAAGTTGTAGCCCCAGAAGTTAGCTTCGCGTGGGCTCAAGAATCGCATAAAAATGTTTTAAAATGAAAGAGTTATGACTGTTTTAGCGAAAGAGGGTAAAGCTGAAACGAGATTGAAAACTGGTATGAACGCCCACTTTTGACGACCGTTTGGGCTACCTAATGAACCCTAATTGGGTAATTCGTATTTTTAAAAATAGTCTTACATACCATGTATAACATATCCAAAAATCAGATTAATCGGAGTTATGAGCAATGCGTTAGAAAATCAAAAAGTGAGCTATTGAAAAATTAGTATAAACCAAGTCCCACATCGACTAAATTGAGAACTTCACCATTTTCTAAACCTATAAATAGAAGGGCTTGGCCTTTGTTTCATTCACCAACAATAAGGCCTCCAATTTTGAGAAAGACTTTGTTGTGGGAGGACTTTTTATAAAGATCTCCTTAGTTAAATTTTAAGGCGTGAAGTCACGTATTCATCTTGTGGAATTAAGTATTTAGTATGTTTCTTATTTAATTTTTGTAATGTTATTATTTTTAATTGTTAGTTAAAGTTTGAATTTTTTGAAGTTTAGTTAGTGTTGTTAATAAACTAGTTAGTTTACTATGTTTATTTTGGCTTGGAATTGATTATGTAAATGAGTTATTTGTGATGACTTTTAATATTTTGTGATGAATTTTATTAATTAATAATTATTAATGATATTAAAGTTATTTAATGATTATATTAAATAATTTAGTTTAAAATGATTTTAATATTTTAAAAATTATTTTAAATGAAAAATAAGGTATTTAAAATATTTTAAGTTATAAAATATAACTTTTAATATTTAAATGATAATTTCATTAATAATTAAATATTAATGATATTAAGATAATATATTAATGATATTTAGTTTATTTAATGATTAATATTAAATAAATAGTTTAAAATGGTTTTACTTATTTAAAACCATTTAAAGAGGATATTAAGGATTTAAAAATATTTTAAGTTATAATTAATGACTTTTAATATTTGATAAATAGTACATTAATATTTAAATATTAATGGTAATTATTTGGGTAATATAAATGTTTTAAAATAGTTTGAGTTATTATAAATAACTTTTATATTTTGGCAATGGTTTCATTAGTAGTTTAGTATTAATTAAACTATTAATGATAATGGAATTGTTTAATGTTTAAATCATTTAATTATGATTCCGATATTTGAAAGTTATAAATTACCAAACTAGTGACTTGAGAATGCGATTATGAAGTTCGAATTTGAAGAAGAACACCTATAGCAACACTTATATCACTATAGGCCCTTTAGTGATGATTTGAATTATTTTAAATTTTTCAATTTAAATTGCGAAAATGATTAAAAATAAGATGTCCGATATTTACAAATGTTGAGGTATAGAATAAGAGTCTTAAACTCAAAAGATTTACCCGATAAAGTCATTGATATCGACAATTGTCGACCTTATAAAAGAAAGAAAAGACTACCGTAAGAGCATGGATGAGATATTTGAAAAATGTATAAAAATATTTCAAGTATAGAATATGAACTAAAAGTATGATCACTTTGTGATTATGTGATCGGACTATGTGTTTATTTGTAATAGATAAAGATTATGTGTATAGATATATTGTTCTAATCGAATCTAATGATCCGATTATTGATAGGTTGTGATAAAGAGATAAAACTTAAGTTGAGATTTGTAATCAAATAATCGTGTAAGTATCCTACCTTTGCACTTCCTTTATGCAATGGACATGAATAAGAAGTTTCGTAATTATTCTATCCCCGCATGATTATGTACTCTTTTATTATCGACATGTTAACTCGGATATATATTTCTGCTCATTGATTTCTATAAATGGTTATACAAGTGTCCCCACTTGAATAATCATGGCATTTGTTCACATGTTGATACACCTTTGTCAATTACCCGTATATATATGTTGAATTACATATTATTGTTGAGTAAGATTAAAAACCTTCAGTTTGGAACCGTGCATGTATGAACATCCCTATATGGGAAGATTTTTTGCATGAAGTGGAAAGAGGAGCGATGAATTTCGTTCCTGCTATGTAGTATTGATCAATACAGGTACAATTCGGGCCGATCACCCTCCGTGCTCCGTAAGTTATGAAGGTTTGAGGATAGAATTCCGCTAAACCTTTTCGAAAATGAAAAGAATGTTCATAGTATATTTCTTAAACCCTATTCAAGGGTAGAGCCAGAGCCAAATTTAAAGAATTTGAAAGAGAGTTGTTATGTGAATTTTTATCAAGATGCAGATTACTTCACAACTTTCAATTCGTTGTAGAAGTGTTATATAAAGAGAATACTTATATTCTTTCAAATTTATATAAATTGCTATTACTTGTCGGCACTTAAATGCTCATCCTTGCTTAAATTAAATGTTTTCGCTTATGTATGAGCAACCAAGGCTCGAGTACGAAACAAAGGAAAAGGAAAGCTGATTGAATAAGTGTGTATTATGAGGTAATGGTTATAGTTGTATTGGTATCTATTCAAGTATTGTAAGGAATGTATTTGAAGGTCACGTGCACCAAAAGTAAACTTTGATGTATGTAAATTAAGTTCGAATGTATTATTATTTAGTATTATTCAGCTTAAAGAAATGGTATCGTGGGGAACCGAGTTCGGGTTTCAAGTACCTGGATTTGGGGTCGTCACAACAATCATTGTCGTAGTAAGAAAACGACAGAATTATCTTTTTATAAAAATAACGGCGAAAGTGTTACCGTTAAAACTGTTGAACTACCTGGTAGTAAAAGTATAGTAATACGCGTGGTTGCATAGTAGCACACGATATTGATTATTGATGCTTACGTGAGAAGTCACTCAGTTATACTCAATTATTGCTACAGTAATTGTTGCATCATATCTCTCATATTATTGATTCAATTATTGTCACAGTATCATCTACATAAAATGATATATTATTAAATCAATAATTGAGACGACAAAGTTATTCATTTTATTAAATTGTAATATTTACAATGTCTAGAAGTTATATCAAGGAGAGGTTTGGTCATCTAATTGCGCGCCAATAAGGAGAAATCCTTATCAGAAAGCCCCCTCTTTCCTGGGAATGACTTGGTTGTTAAATATTGTGAATTATAATATTAATGATGAATAAGTTTGTGTTGATTAAAAATGAATTTTATAGTTCCATTGTGTTGGAATTATTAGTGTTAGTGGCAATCGGCATTTATTCCGATGATAATTGATGTCTGGGGGTTATATTGATAAATCGGGTAATTAATCGGATAAATGAGCAATTAATTGCTACTTATTCACATGCTTATATAACTATTTGTTCACATGTGTGTACTATTGAATCACATTTTTGTACTATTAGGGGAGTTGGTGCAAGATTGATAATACTTACATGACTAAGTTAAAAATAGAGGTATAGATGGAGGTACTATACTGTAATTCGTATTTTCACATGTCTAGAACTATTGAGTCACGTTATTTACTATTGATTCACATGATTTACTATTAGGGGAGGTGGTGCAAGTTTGATAATACTTGCAGGACTAAATTAAAAAAGAAGAAAAAGAGGAACGTATTATGATGTAATATTTCGAGCCCCAAAATGTGCAATTATTGAAACTATATTTTCCTATAAATAGAAGCTCATTCTTCATTCATTTCTCACCCAATTCACTAAAGCTATAGAGCAATTATTATAGAGAGAAATTATAGAGAGAAAGAAGAAGAGAAGTCTGCTACCTCACTATTTAAGTATCCAGTTTTCTTCTGAGGTAAGGGGTATTATTTCTTTCGTATCCATGAAGAGAGCTATTATTATTCCATTCCTTATTATTCTGTTGGAATAACCTGTATACGCGGACTACCGTATATATGGTGAAATTCTTCTGTTATTCCATTCATTATTATTATGTTGAATAACTTTTGCTACATGCTAATCTAATCGCATACATGGTGAAATTCTTCTATTATTCAATTCTTTATTATTTCGCTGGAATATCCTCGTTTGCGCGCTTACGTATGACCGGTTCCATTATATATTATTCATTGGAATAACCTATCTCATGCGGCCATCGTATGCTCGGTGAAATCATTGTTATTCCATTCTTTATTATTCTATTGGAATATCCTCGCTTGAGAATTTCACCGACCGTTCCGTTTCTTTATTATTCTGCTGAGAATAACTTGTCTGCGGCGGGTCTATCGCATGCATGGTGAATTCTTTTGTTATTCCATTCTTTATTATTCTCATTAGAATAACTCGCATCTATGTGGATTACCACATGCATGGTGAATGATCCTTTATATTCATTCCTTATTAAATTGTGGAAATGATCTGCTTTACGCTTGATTATGATGAGAGTCATAATAAAAGCATTGACCTGAAAATCATGGGTATATGTAGTATTAGTAAGTGTTATGATGAGTTATGTTGGTTATTATGTGAAAACATGAAAGTTTCTTAGAAATCACAAAGGGTTGAAAATCAGATTTTGGTGAAAATGGAACATGAAATTCAATTGACCATATCTCCTATTATATTTTGAATTTTTGAGTGTGGTCAAATTCTAGAGTTATATCTATGAGTTTTCTAACATCTCCAAGTTGAATCACTGAAAGAGGAGTTGTAGATTTTTGTATGGACTATTTTTAACAAAGCACGAAAAAGTGAAAAAGGAGAAAAAAGCTATTGCCCAAAATTTTGTAAGGGCTGTTTCGGCCACTTAATTTATGAGAAAATTTCGGCCTTTTGGGACATGGAAATATATGGTATAAAGTACCTCCTGTCCATAAATGAGCTCATTCCGACTTAAAATGAGCAAGTTATGACTATTTTAATATTTAGGTTTTTCCGACGAAAAACGCTATAACCGGAGTTCTATAACTCCGATGACCATGAAATTTAAACTGGAAGCTCACGTTAACAGGTGTAAGATCTTGCCAAGATTTGGGAATTTTTGGAGTTAAACTTGAGGTAGCTAATTTTTTAAGAAATTAATTAGAAATTGATTTTTGAAAAATACTTAAGGAAGTTGAAAAATTATAAAAAAAATACTTGTTGAGTATGAAATATATGTATATATGTTTGGACAAAGGATAGAAAAATAATAAGTTTATTTGGTAATTTTTGATGAGTTAAACATATGAGTTAAATATGTTATGTGAAGTTGAAGAATTGGTAAATAGGATTTTAGGGCTTAAAAATCCTATATATGGTATATACAGATTTTTGATGAGTGATGTGATCATTGGTGATGAAATCTTATGAGTATGACATTTTTGAATGATTAAATGCATTATTTGGTAAAGTGTAAACAATTAAATTAAATTGTTTATAAGTTTAAGAAGTGATTAAAATATTGTTATAATATTAACAATATTAGATTATGAGTTATTTAGGTGATGGATAATATTTGGATAAATTTAAAGTCTTTAATATTTATCCTTGTTTTCGTTTGATTAATGCTTATATTATTTTCATCATCCTCATGCTTATATTGTGATGAAAGTCATCTTTGGCTCACGTGCAGAGATGGACTTGGTATGATTATGACTGTGATTATTCTAAGATAATCATGACCGTAATGTAACGAATGATGTGGTAAAAGTCCTCATTGGCCTGTAGTTCATTGGTGGACAGTTGTTGGTATGATTATGACTAGGGATTATTCGGTATAGTCATGACCATTGATGATTTAATGAATATCCTTGGCCCGTAGTGGAGGGATGATTCAATGATGTGGTTTATTTATTAAGCTGAGTCTCAGCGATAAAAATTGATGAAAACATTTTAAATCATAGAAGATAGTAGATATCATGCTCTACTTGACTCTTCTAATAGATTGCTTATTCCGCTGTAGTTGTTGATCTAAAACTTGTTGTCTATTGTATTATATCAGTTGTTATATTGTTGAAGGCTACGGAAAATTTATCCTGCATTATCTTAGTCATAATATTTCTTACTGGGATAGTTGAGCTCACCCTTTCTTTCACTGTTCTCTTCAGGAAATGAGAATATATTTGACGAGCCTGGGAAGCAGATTGACGCCTAGATGATAGCATTAGTAGTCCTCACTATTCTGTGAAATAGTGTGATAATAATTGTAATGAGGACACCATTGAGTGTGGATATTGTCTAGATGACAATATTCTTGTTTAAACTCTCAGCTATGTTTTGTCGTATGTTATACGACAGTTGTATAATTAAGTTTGTATTTGATTTATGTACCATGTATTTGGCGACTCAAGATGGGTGATGTATACCTGTTTTGGGGGCGTCACAGATTAGGTACTTGCAGGTTATACATTTCTATTTTTGTTACCCAAGGTTAAATGGGTCCTGCTAGGTTAGTTTTCTAAATCCCTGTTCCTCATATATTTGGATAATCATCATATTGATCACTAACAGTCATATTCATGCATGCAACTAATTTAGATAATACATTTTGAGATGCATGATGGTGAGTGTGTGTGAGGTTTGCTATTTTAATAAAACACACTTTTTCTTTGATGGTTTCATCATTTGCTAGGTTATGTTCATAGGGTTTAAATGTTCACAGAGTGAGAATTAACACTACGATCTATTTGTATCTGGTTGATTCATGGAGGTGATCAATTTCTACGAATCTTCAAGATGCTCTTGTAGAACTGATCATACTCTGTGTGTTATTAAACACTTAGACCATAGGTTATACATACATATTAACCCATCAGCAAAGATTACTTCAAATAAAATTAATTTAACTTGTGATGCTCTTATAACCCATTTCAGATTTCTTTTAAGATGTCATCTTCAACCTAAAACTTGGATGGAGAGAAAGTTTATAGACATTTGAGTTTCCACCCTCAGTGTACTTTCTCTCTTCACCTTTTTAGGTAGATTATGATTCTTTAAAAGAATACTGTTATAGTTCATAAGGAGGTGCAATCATGATGTACATATTTATATAAGTGAGGAGCCGTACCTTTTTACTGTCAGATTCTTAACAGTCATTTATCTTTAGATATACTGAGTTTAGGCATTGATGTGCATAGTTTCTCAATTTCTCCTGACAGCTATTTGCTTCAGTTGACCTTCAATTAATCAGTCGTGGTCTTGAAGATGCAAGCTAAGAGAATATCATCATCTTTAGTTCTTTGACATCCTTGAGTTCATAAGGTTTACATCCAGCTGCTTGTTGGCCAGATACATGTTTGAGAAGTTCTTCTTTCTTCTCTAGATAAACATTTCTTAGCATGTGTGGCCTTTTCATCTTTTCAGGCTGGTGGATGTTTGACTCTTTTCTGTTGAGGTCTTTTGAGCTTTCTAGCCTGGTCTTCAGAATACAAGATTGACCGCGAGTAAGAATTGGTCTTGTTGATATGGCAATCAAGAACATGGACCAATCTGACGACTTGTGTGTATATACACATTTACTGCATACATAATATTTCCAACGTGTGAGCTCATCTCAAGATACAACAAGTGACTTACTACTAAACTAAGTTTAGAACAATGTTTGTGCCTAGGATCAGACTCAAAGCGATTAGCTTTTAAATATAGCATGAGAACCTACTTTGATACCAATTGTTAGTTCCCAGTAGGCACATAATAGATCTAGAAGGGGGGGGGGGGGGAGGTTGAATAGATCCTTTTAATTTTTAAATACTTTTCCTTTTTATTTTGTATTGCTAATGAATTAACATAAGACAAACATAAGAATCTTTTCAAGCACATCAGAATAAGTAAAAGATCCCCTTCATTGATATATTCATAATTATATATATACATTGTTCTTAGAGTTAGTTAAGTTGTAAGCAGTTAATACATACATAGCAGTTATAGCAGTTAGGTACATAATGTAAATGACATAAAGTAAAAGACACAAGGGGTTTTAAGTGGTTCAGAGACTCAAGCTCCTAATCCACTCGGTTGCTTTCAACTAGCAGGATTTCCACTAAGGAAGGGCAGCACCCTGAATCACTAAGATTACTTTAAGGCCAACAGCCTTGGGACTTCAGTTCACGAAGAACTCTTCAAGGCCAGCAACCTTGGACTCCTCTAGTTCCTAGGAACTCTTCAAGCCCAGCAGGCTTGGAACTTCATTTAGTCCCTCTGGACAAGGACCCCTCAGGCCCTGGCTTCTTGTTATTGTAGTTATTGTTGTTGTTATTGTTGGTGCTGAGCTGCTAAGATGTCTTTGAGCTTAAACATCTTATGTACTTAGCAGCTTGGCGTGGTCCTCTTTGCATTCTACTTCGAGTCTGGACCATATTTTCTCTGGTGCAACTGATCTCCACTCTTTTCTGTTCATCTTCATTTGATGTCAGCTGTGCACCATCACCATCTGGATTTGCTAAGTCTCTGAGCTTTTGGTAGACTTAGTCTGACACTTAGCAATCCCTGAACCCTTCTTGAATGTTTTGCAAACATGATTCTGCTTCTATTCTTTTTTAGCTTTTGGTTCATGGTGATCTGTAGAGTGGCTCTCTTTATCTTCTTTATGCTTTACCACTTTTCTGAATGCTATCTTCTTGGCCTTCTCGGCTCTTAGCTTAGCTGCCATCTTCAATGGCATTCTCATATTTATTGAGTGAAGCTCTAGTCTGTTTAAGTCCTTCTTCAAAGGTACTTCACTTCCACCTATGTAGTCTCACTGTCACTGAGACTTGTTCTGTTAATCTCTGGTGGAACTTGTAGAGTCAACAATAGCATTCCAATATCTCAATGATTCTACAACATAACAACTATCAGAACCTCTTGATCTTTGAAGCACTATTGATTTATACTCCTTCCTAATCTTCCCTTTGGAAAGTAGCCATTAGAATCTTTTTGAATTGTTTCGCAGATCTCGAGTTATTTGGTGTAGACTGCAGATGTGACATGACATGACTTTCTGACACTATAGTCTACTGTTTTACCTACCCCATCAGAGATGTTACTTTTATATCTTGGGCAGGTAATCGACTTTATTACCTCCTTCTGATTTCTCGATCAGAGGTTGTCCTTTTGCATCGATGCTCTCAATAAGCTTTGTTCGAATATCAATCTTTGGGTGGAACCGTTGCCAATGCTTTAATCCTCAGTTGTTCGAACTCTACGATTCTGATGCACATCTTCTTGGACCTGATCATAGTGTCTAGTTGACAGGTAGAGACAACACTACGATCTTGAAGAGTGTTCATTTGATCTTCAGTGTAGAACAACTCTTCCTTCTATTGTGCAGTGCTTCAACACTTCTTGTTTGCTTCAACAGCTCTCAGACACTGCTGGCTTGATTCTTTGTTCTAGCCCCTTCTGAATAGTAAGACACTTCAGATTTGTGGCGTGTCCAGCTCGCTTTCTCCTAGTGATTTCCCGTTCACTTATCATTAATGGACTGACCCAATGCTTAATCACTTTAGCCTTGTTCTTCAGAGGCTGACCAGTATCTTAGTGTACACTCCATCAGTTCTTTCTTTATTTGGAAAACACTACGATCTTGGTTGCTTCCAAGATCGATGTCTTCTATTTACTTGACAACAACTACACTAGCTGACTTTTCTTAGTCAGTTACTGAAGTCTTCTTATGATCAAGACTTCATCTCGAATAGCTTCACAACTCAATCTGAATGTTGATTGAGTTGATGCTTAGATCTTCTGTTAGCTTGCATGTCATTCATTGAGTACTCTCTGGTTTCCTTCAGGTGGGATGTATCTTTGCAGTACCAACCAGAGGCTTGGTTCCTTTGGATATTCTGGGAGTGTTCAATTATTGAGAATCATGTTTGCTCTACGATTCTACCTTGGCTTTGTGAGCACATCTGTTGAGGTATTAGTTCTGCACTCAACGATTCAGCTTCAGCTGTGCAGACACTACAACTCAGAGATCAGATCTTGACACTCTATGATTTTTGTCGTTATTCTTGTTGTCTTCATCTGATCTTGCTCGACTATGATTTCTGCCTCTGATACGATCAGTAGACTCTTCCAAGTGTAGTCTACGATTCTTGACTTGGCTTCGGCAGATGCTCGATTCTTACTCGTGGCGGTCAGTCTCTCACGATTCGAACATGACTTCCTCAGCAGACTACGGCTCTGAGGAAGTGCTCCTCGATACACTACGATCCTTCCTCATCTCTCCTGGCAGTCTATGAACTCCAAGATCTACTATCTTGCAGACTACGATTCTGCCTCGATAGCTCTCGAGTTATTCTTGACTCTCCCGGCGGATCACGATTTACGGTGCGAAGGTTTCGACGATCGATGCAATTCTATCTATTACAACATAAGATCAACCTAACATGCTTGATCTTTCTATATTTATAGTCCTTGTACATCATTTCTTTTTAAGGACTTTACAAAGCTGTTTTACTTATGTAGGATCAACCTAACATATTTGATCAATTTCTAATTCCTTGTACATATGTTTAACTTTTCTTAATGCAAGCATACTTGCATATTCATTCATATATATCATAATCAAATCACATGTAAATAGGAATATCATTCACATGCTTATTCCTGACAGCTTTGTTACGCTCTTCTTCCATAATGCGGGACATCATCCTGCGATCTAGCATGTACGATGGTATTCCTTCGAACAGAATTGGGTATCTCATAACTCGATCCTGGGCCTCATCAATTACATTTTGAATCATAGAGTACGTCTCCTCAAGCTTAGGCTTCTTCGCTTGACAGTTATCTTCTGCAAGATCTGCACGTCGTGATTCCCTTACCCATGCATCCTCTGCTATGGCCAGCCTTGCTGATTTCTTTCTTCAACTCCTCTATTTCCTCTGACTTCTGCTCGGTTTGGCCCTTCTCATGAACCAAATCCCACTCTACGTTTCCCAGACGTGTGTGAAGTGTGATAACCTAGGATTTTGAATAATTCGAATTTTTCGAATAATTTTTATTTATTTATTAATATTGATTATCAATATTAAGCTGAGAATTTGTGATACGAGTTTAGATAATGAGTCAATTTGTGTATTGACTGAGAAAATAAGAGTAGAACTGAGAATAGAAACCCTAACCCTAAGTCTGGATAGGGATTCAATAGAAAATACAGTTATTATAACTGTATCGTTGAGTACGTGCTTGTACTGTATTGAATTTTGATCAGTGATTGATCGGGTAGGGTATAACATTAGTAAACCCTAATAAGATATTAAAAACCCTAATCTCAGAATTAGAAACCCTAACGCGTAGTTAGAAACCCTAATCGTATGCCGGGAAACTCTAATTTTAAAACCGGGAATCCTAAACCCTAATTAGGAAACCCTAATCCTAATTAGTAAGCCCTAATGTGAATATTAAACTTTAATGTGATTAGAAAACCTAAATATAAACATTAAACCCTAATTATAGTTTAAAAATCTTAATTTCCTATTTTCAAAATCCTAAATTAAAAATCTTGGAAACTAATGTTGTAAAACCTAAGGGTTAGAACCTTAGGGTTAAACCCTAAGGGTTTGGTAAATTCCATGTATGCCATTAAAATTTTCAAAGAGATTTACCAAAATGCCCTTTTTGTATTTTTATTAAGGTAACTTGTAAATCTTACCAAATCAAGAGTTGGTGACCAACTAAGTTGACCATTGTGACTTATATCTCAGCCATACACTGATCCAAATTGCCACCTAGCATGTTGGATTCATTAAATCAAATATTTAGGTGATAAAGAGAGAGAAAGTCACTAATATTACTCATTTTGCACTCTAGCTCTCAACAACTCTCTCTCTCTCTCCCAAACCTCTGAATTTCTAAAGTAATTCAGTCACTAAAACACTTCATAGATCATCAAGATCAGTTTAGTAGAGCCAAGATCTAAGCATATTCAAGAGAAGGTATAAACCCTAAGTTTCATTTTGATCTTGTATGCTTAGTCAAAATTTGTGTTTATGTCTTTAGAATTTTGTTAAAGGATGTTTTATGATGATCTATGGTGATATACCATAGATCCATAGCATCAAAATGCTTTAAAATGATGATTTTCCAAAATTGCCCTAGAACATGGTTTGTGGTCTGACAAGCTAATGTCAAGAGCCACAAATTCTTGTCTGTTTATGATTCTTGTTGGTTTATGTTTTGGATCTGTAATTTGGTATGAGGTCTTTCATATGGAATTGAAATCGTAGTTATTGGATGTCTAGATTTCTTGTTTTAATTGGTCAAAACTCGTTGACCGGACATGACCAGACAAAATCTGGGTAACCCAAAAATGCTAAAACTGGGTCTAACAAGTTTTTGTAACGCCTTGATCTGTCAGTGTTTAAGTGTTATGTTAATGTTATGATAACCAGTGTGTAGTCTGATATGTGGACTTGAAATCTATACCTTTAGATCTCTTAAATAACAAACCCGTGGGATATAGTGGACGGTCAAACTGGGTCTGTCGATCATGGATACCATTTCTGGAAAACCTAGAAAACGGTTGAACAATGATTCTGACAGGGATTAATTTGGAAAATTTGTTGTTGTTTAACTGATATGTTGTTGTAGTGTTGTTCCTTGATGTAAGGAGTATAGTTTTGAACCATGAGACCACTTGAATAATGATCAGAACATAGATTAAAGTGAGCTCGAAAGTGCCTAGTTGACATTGTCTGGGTTTTTGGGTTACCCAGAAAACCCAGATTCGGTCTGACAGTAAGTTTGAGGAGCTGGATCTTCTCGTTCTGTGATTGTATGTCATAGCTAATTATTGATTCTTGTAGTGTTACAGAAACACTACATTATCAATGTTTAACATGACCCAAAAATAATTTGAGAGTAGAATTACATTCACCAAAGTTGAATTCCTTAAATCGGGTCCGATGCTATTGTTCTTGAGCTTAAGAATTTACCTAAGAATATTACGAAAAATGTCGCTAAAGGGATATAGATTAAAAAAATGGTTTTAAAATTATTTTAAATTATGAAAAATAATTTTTGACTATTTGGGATATTTTTCATTAATATTTATAATTATTTGAATATTAATTATATTTAATTTATTTAATTAGTTTATTAAATAAATTAGAGGAAAATGATTTTAATATTATAAAAATCATTTTAAATAAGAATAAAGTATTTAAAAATATTTTGAGTTATAAAAAGTAACTTTTAATATTTTTAGAGAATTTTCATTAATAATTTAATATTAATAATTTTGGATTTATTTAATTATTATATTAAATAAATTAGAGAAAAATGATTTTAATATTATAAAAATCATTTTAAATGAGAATAAAGTGTTAGAAAATATTTTGAATTATAAAATATAATTTTTAATATTTTTAGAGAATTCTCATTAATAAATTAATATTAATGATATTAGATTTATTTAATTATTATATTAAATAAATGAATTAAAAATGATTTTATTGATTTAAAAAATGATTTAAAATGAGAAAAATAATTTAAAAATATTTAAGTTATAATTAATAACTTTTAATATTTGAATGATAATTTCATTAATATTTAAATATTAATGGTGATGATTTAAAATGATTTTAATTATTTTAAAAATCATTTAAGTAGAATATTAATGATTTAAAAATATTTTAAGTTATTAATAATAACTTTAATATTTTGATAAGTATGTCATTAATATTTTTATATTATTAAATATTAATGATGGTAAGATTATTTGATAATTAAATCATTTAAAAATGACTCCGATGTTTGAAAAATTATTATAAATTATAATAATTGTTTATAAATTATTAAAAGCTTCTGAAAAATATTATTAATGATATTTGAATTATCTAAAATAATATTGAAGCTTAGAGACCAAGTTTGATAGACAATCAATGTGTTAATTGTCGGATAGGGTGACCAGAATACCGATAATAGACCGAAGTCTAACCAAACTGAACTAGTTAGACTTGTTAAGTGTTTATATATGTTATAAACACTAATGTGGCTATGTGGTAATGTGTCTAGAAAAAAGATTGACTGTGAATTATAGTATTGTGTGTTGTGAACTATTGTGCTAATTGTGAGACCAATATTATTGATTATATGTCTTACGAACACAGATAAGTATATTGTGTAGCAGTAATAAGCGTGAAAGGCAAGTTTCCTTAACTCAACCTTGAGTTAATATTGTTTAATTATTATGGTGGTTAATTATTGTTAATTAGACCACGTCCAATAATTTATTGTTGATTATTCGCAGTTAGTGCATGTTTATTAATTCAAATTGAATTATTGATTCTAAGAATATACTTGTAGAATAACTGTTATTGGATATTCACATCTGTAGAAGCTATTATTAATTTCAAATAGTACAGTTAAATTCTGTCTATTGTTTAATCGTATCCAAACATGTCTTAGCTAATTGTTTTGGGTAGACGAACATTTGTTAGAACTTGATAGGTTCGAGAAGAGAAAAGAAGATAATTTAATTATTATTGATAGATCAATGCTAGTTGTTTCGGCTAGATCAAAAAAGAAAACTTGATAGGCTTGAGAAGAGAAGTGATTAGATATTGAAATCATAGTATTTTATTGTTAAATCAAATTTTGATTCTGAGACTGAGAAGAACAACCTTTTATACAAAGGGAACATTTTATTGGTCATAAATTCGACCTTTGCGCGCGTGTAAGTATTATGCATAATATAGGGTACAAAGAGTTGGCCGGCTCTAAGTACTTGCAGAGGAGTATGATTTAATCTTTATGGTTATCTGATACACTTGCGTATATATCAAAGTAAAACTTTGATAGATACCCGAGAAGAGAAGTTCTAGATCCTTTGTGATCACTCAGCTTAAATCTGGAAAACATTCCACTTTGTTATTGCGTAGAATTGATTCTTGATTATTCATTAGAATATCGTAGAAACTTTGAAAGCATTGTACTATTTCATTATTGAACTATTGTATTGCATAGAATGCGAAAAGACTTGTTAATTATTAAAGCTTTGTTCAGCTATTTCAAAGTTCCTCGAACTTTGTTTCATTCTATCAAATTAGATAGTCTGTTCTTATTGATTCTTATACATTTATTGTATGTCTTAACTTGCGGGGCAAATTTGTTGCTCACCCTTACTAAATAAAACTTTTCAGCTGGGAACGAAGTGGCAGGAGGTGCTGTGAAGGACAAGGGCAAAGGCATTGTAATAAATTAGTTATGAATAACATTATTATTATTTTATGTTTGTAAACCCTTTTTATATATCTAAAGGGTAAGTTTGTAATGTTAAGGTTAGAGAACCTGGGACTTATGTATTAAAAATATCTGTTAATGAGTTATGTATTACTATTTTTATATGAATGGGTAGTTAGATGTTATTATATTGTGGATCGTGAACACCAAACTCGGGGGTCAGGTAACCTGGATTTGGGGGTGTCAAATGAAGAGCCTCAACCTCTTTATCCCTCTGCTCGATGGTAAGCTGCTGAATAACCCCCAAATCCGGGTACTTCAATTCCACGGGATTTGGTGTTCACTGTACAAATATCATCTATCTATCTACCCATATAACATGCAAACCATGCAATAGATAGAAATAAATCCTCTCCTTATGGGGTTACAATGACTGAATAATGAACACAATCCCAGGTCAAACTAACCTTAAACATCTGTGCGGAAACATAAACAAATAAATAAGTCTTAAACAACATCAAGTTTTGACAATAAACATTCTTAAAATTAAATAACAAGTCTTCAACATTTGTTAACTTTCCCTTTGCCTCTACTAGTGGAAGGCTCGTCGGACCTTTCATTATTAACTGCAATGTTATTATTACGCAAGAGTTCGTACATCTCAAAACTTATAGAGTTCGATGGGAACTCATCTTCATCCTCTTCTTCCTCAGGATCCTCCTCTGGATCAGACTCAGGCTCATGCTCCTGACCAACAACAATGACCAACGGAGATGGCTCTCTCTATACCAACTGCTCCCGGATGACATGAATGTCTCGGGTCTCCTCCTCTCTAGGTACTCAGGGTTTCTCCTTCCCAGCTCGACTAGATCCTCCAACATCTGACATCTTGACAACAAAATTTTTAAGTCTTAGTTATTAATCGATACTCGCGAGCACATAAGTTTATCACATAAGCATATAAAGTATTTTATTATCTTCAATGAATTAAGGAATTTATTTCTTAGAACTCAATAAGAGTTTACCACCACTATGTTCTCGATCTCTTATAAGGCTACTACCTAATTTTGTTCCCCTACCTAAGGTTCATAACCTACAGCTTTGATACCAATCTGTGACACCCCCAAATCTGGGTACTTTAATTCCACAGAATTTGGTGTTCACTTTATAAATATCATCTATCTATCTACCCATATAAAATGCAAACCATGCAATAGATAAAAATAAATCCTCCCCTTATGGGGTTATAATATTTGAATAATAAATACAATCCCAGGTCAAACTAACCTTAAACATCTATGCGGAAACATAAACAAATAAGTAAGTCTTAAACAACATCAAGTCTTGACAATAAACATTCTTAAAATTAAATAACAAGTCTTCAACACTTGTTAACTTTCCTATTGCCTCTACTAGTGGAAGGCTCGTCGGACCTTTCGTTCTTAACTTCAATGTTATTATTACACAAGGGTGAGCACGGTTGCCCATAAGTATAACAATATAACAACATACAAATGAATCAAAGACTTCTGAAATAAGAAAACTCAGCTTTTGAATCAAGAATGAATAACAAGAATCAAAAGAACTTCTGAGGGTCATAAGACATTAAACTACGTCTTAGGTTGTCAAGTGTTTATACTTGAAACATTTAACAGTCATAAGACTATGGACTCTTCTTCTCGTACTTAGGGGGATCAACCCTTAGTACCATATTGTGCACAATATCTTAACGCTAAAGCATAAGGACCCCCCTATAACAGGGTTGTTCATCTCAGTTTGACATTAGAGTCCGCACCAAAGGAAGTTTGGTTTGGATAAACTCAACAAGGGTTCTGAAATTTAGAACGTTCATCAACTATGGACTAGTCGAATCAATAAGGGTTCACTAGTCTTACAAGATTCAACAATAAATGATATTCAATTTAAATAATAAACTTAAGAGGTATACAATGGTATAAGTATTGTATAATAGGAATCATGCTTAAAAAGATTGATAACCTTTAATATAACATATTGAACTTGATCAATAAATAACAAGAACTAGTTGGATATAAAACATAAGTCTAGAATTTGCTCAATGTAAAGAGGTAAGGTTTAGAAACTTTCATAATGATAACAAGTAGGGTTAGGAAACTTGCCTCGTGCGTATCTGACGCCCCCAAAATAGGTCCACACGACCCATTCTGAGTCGCCAGATATCATACTATAATAATCAAATACAAACATCATTTATACAATTGTTAAACTGTCGTGCAGAATACGACCACAGTTAAACTGTGAGTTTTAATACAAATGTTTATAACTCTCATGGTGCCTCGACCACAACATTACAATGTTACTTTACAAAAAAGAACAGTCAAAAACTATTTTAGAAATTAAAATCTTTGGGAAGTGCTCAAGGAAACCTTCGTACATGGGAGGCCATGCGTCTAGGTTATGATAGTTATCATATGTCCATAGAATTATCCTTGGTTGATCCAATAGACCCCAAAGAAAAATGAGAAGATTATTATCATGTTCTTTCCAATGGTGAGTCTTCTCTTGACATATAATTATCTCCACTGTCTGCAATTAAAAATTATATTTCAACCAAACTCCAAGATCATATAGGTAGTGCTCGTAGATATACTTAGAAAGTGGATGTGCACAATCCTGTCTTATGATAAAACGAGGTTGTATGTCATTAGACATTTTATATGATAGTGGCAAAACACCCTTCCAAAGTTGGGTTCACCTCACCCTATTTGGTTCACCAAAATTAAATATCAAATGACGTATACAATACGACACACTTATCTAAAGTTCTCAATAAAATTATTTCCATACTATTTAGGGAGAACCTCAACAATTTATAGACCACCGATTCTATTCTCCTCATTACCCAACTTGACCCAGCTACACTCTTATTACCTGAAAGGAATTGTGAAGCAAAAAGGGTGAGCACAACTAGCCCAGTAAAGAATATCATGACTAAAGATAATTTACATCATCAATAGCCTTCATCAGTAATAAATCAGAGATTTAGAACATATGGTAGATGATAAAACTTTTCAACCATAGTTGCAGCGGAATGAGCAATCCATTAGAAGAGTCAAATAAACCATCAGGTCTATTATCTTCTTCATGTTAAAAGTCCACCAATAATGTTTTATCCCTATAACATCAATCAACAATTCCTGTCCACAATCATATGAATAACTCATAATCATAATTGTGATTCTAAATTCCTCTTCGCACCCAGGACGAAGATAATTTTCATCACCTATCTTCATGTGAAACATCAAAAATCATGGTTATACCAAATCACAATTCCTGCTCATAATCATACTAATAAATTCATGTTTGCACTACGGCCAAAGATATTCATTAACAATTCATCTTTTCACTACAGGCCAAACACATACAACTGTATTTTAGAAGAGTCAAGTAGAGCATGATATCTACTATCTTTTATGAATTAAAAGTGTATAATCAATATGTTATCATTTGAGACTCGAATTTTAATAAATAATCACGATCATCGAATCATCTCTGCACTACGACCAAGGATATTCATGTAATCATCAATGGTCATGATTATACCGAATAATCCCTGGTTATAATCATACTAATAACTGTCCATCAATGCACTACGGGCCAATGAGCACTTTTACCACATCATCTATAACATTATGGGTCATGATTATACCGAATAATCCCTGGTCATAATTATACTAATAAACAGTTCATCTATGCACATAAGCCAAAGATACTCATCAATCAATAGTTCATCTTTGCACGTAAGCCAAAGATATACAACGGTAAAACCAATAATCAACAGTCCATCTTTGCACGTAAGCCAAAGATATACAACTGTAAAACCAATAATCAACAATCCATCTTTGCATGTAAGCCAAAGATATACAACTGTAAAACCAATAATCAACAGTCCATCTTTGCACGTAAGCCAAAGATGACTTTCATCATAATATAAGCATGAGAATGATGACAGTGATATAAGTATTAATCAAATGAAATCAAGGATAAATATTAAAGACTTTAAATTTATCCAGAGTTTAAAAATATCCAAATTCTCAACATGATACTGCTTTGTGGAGTAAAATTCAAGAATAATATTCATGTACCAAAAATAATTTGGATAGAAAAGAAATATATTTTTCGGGTAAATAGTACACCGTAATAGTACTCTATGAATAGTACTTCGAGAATAGTATCTCGTGAATAGTACCCCGGCATAAAAAGTACCCTAAATACCCGAGTGAATAATATTCGAGTAAATAGTAATTTGGGTGAATAGTTACTCGTGAATAGTACTACTCAAACGAAAAAGTTCCCTAATACCCGAGTGAATAATACTAGAGTGAATAATAATCGGGTGAATAGTAACTTTGTGAATAGTAACTCTTAAAAAAATACCAAAGAAAATGATATTCCATGAGGAGTATAAAAGAAATGATATCTCATACAAGTATAATAGAATATACGAAGCTCGCAAATGGATTTTCACCGCCATGCAGTAATCCACGTGAGAGCAGATCATTTCCACAATTTAATAAAGAATGAATACGAAGGATCATTCACCATACTGCTGATCAGAATCCATATAGACAAGTTATTCCAACTAATAATAAAGAATGAAATAACGAAGAATTTCACCATGTATGCGGTACTTCACATAGATGTGTTATTCCAACATAATAATAAAGAATGGAATAACAAACCTTCACGAGTATTGAAAAAATAACTCTCTTCGTGAATACGAAAGAATAATACCCTTACCTTAGAAGAAACTGGATCTTCAAATAAAGGAGGTAGCAAACTTCTCTTCTTCTTTCTCTATAATTTCTCTCTATAATAATTGCTCTAAAGCTTTAGTGAATTGGTGAGAAATGAAG
Organism: Panax ginseng; assembly: GCA_020205605.1. Taxonomy (NCBI): domain Eukaryota; kingdom Viridiplantae; phylum Streptophyta; class Magnoliopsida; order Apiales; family Araliaceae; genus Panax; species Panax ginseng. Next base: position 80,773,837 of record CM035139.1, on the reverse strand, counting down.
GAAGAATGAGCTTCTATTTATAGAAAAATATAGTTTCGATAATTGCATATTTTGGGGCTCAAAATATTACAGTATAATACCTTTATCTTTTCCTTCATTTTTAATTTAGTCCTGCAAGTATTATCAAACTTGCACCACCTCCCCTAATAGTAAATCATGTGAATCAATAGTAAATCATGTGAATCAATAGTTCTAAACATGTGAAAAAATTAATTATAGTATAGTACCTTCAACTATACCCCCATTTTTAATTTAGTCATGCAAGTATTATCAATCTTGCACCAACCGCTCTAATAGTAAATCATGTGAATTAATAGTACACACATGTGAACCCTTAGTTATAGGCATGTGAATTAATAGCAATTAATTGCTCATTTATCCGATTAATTACCCGATTGGTCAATATAACTTCCAGACATCAATTATTATCGAAATAAATGCCGGTTTCCACTAACGCTAATAATCCTAACACAATAGAACTATCAATTTCATCTTTAATCAACATGAACTTATTCATCATTTATATTATAACTCACAATATTTAACAACTAGGTCGTTCCAAGGAAAGAGGGGGCTTTTCGATAAGGATTTCTCCCTATTGGCGTGCAATTAGGTGACCAAACCTCTCCTTGACAGAACTTCTAGACATTGTCAATATTGAAAATAATAATATAAATAACTTTGTCGTCTCAATTATTGATTTAATAATATAAAATATTGTGACAATAATTGAATAAAACTGAGTGACTTCTCACGTAAGCATCAATAATCAATACCATGTCTACTTATGCAACCACACGACATCAGTATTTTTACTACCGAGTAGTTCAACGTTTTAATTCAGTAACACTTTTTGTCGTTATTTTTATAAAAAGATAATTCTGTCATTTTCTTACTATGATAATACCTCTGTTGTGGGGTCCACCAATGATTGGGCCGTCCTACGGATATTCCCGGACAAAAAGAATATTCTACGACCAAACAAATATTTTATAACAACTTGCATACCTTGAAAAATTTTCACATATCACCCTTAACTTTAACCTTTTATCAATTTAACCATTTACTAAATAGAATAATTATAAGAAAATTGAATACTTTCATTTCATAAAATTCGGGGTCTCACAATCTCCCCTCCTTATGAAATTTTGCCCTCGAAATTTACGTACCTGATAGTTCGAAGAGATGAGAATACCTTACTTTCTTTTTAGATTGTACCTTCCCGGTTATTTCCTTTGTATCATGATTTTCCCATTGCTCATCTCCTATATTTCAGATATAAATCTAGAATATACCTTCAAAACAAAGGTTAATTGACATATCACAATTTGTCAACTTATCAAGTAATTAATTTTAGCTTAGGTAAGTCACACACTAGCGAAGTATATTACTCGTATATCCCCTCCTAGTTCTAGAATCATATCTCTGCCAGCGACCATATCCCTAAGCTCTGATACCATTTGTGACCCCCCCAAAATAGGTCAACATGACCCATTCTGAGTCGTCATATATCATACTATAAAAATCAAATACAAACTTCATTTATACAACTGTTAAACTGTCGTGTAGAATACGACCATAGTTAAACTGTGAGTTTTAATACAAATGTATATAACTCTCATGGTGCCTCGACCACAACCTTACAATGTTACTTTACAAAAAAGTATAGTCAAAAACTGTTTTAGAAATTAAAATCTTTGGGAAGTGCTCAAGGAAACCTTCGTACATGGGAGGCCATGCGTTTAGGTTATGATAAATATCATATGTCCACAGAATTATCCTTGGTTGACCCAATAGACCCCAAAGAAAAATGAGAAGATTACTATCATGTTCTTTCCAATGGTGAGTCTTCTCTCGACATATAATTATCTCCACCATTCGTAAATTGAAAATTATATTTCAACCAAACTCCAAGATCATATAGGTAGTGCTCAGAGATATACTCAAAGAAGTGGATGTGCACAACCCCGCCTTATGATAACACGAGGTTGTATGTCATTAGACATCTTTTATGATAGTGGAAAAACACCCTTCCAAAGTTGGGTTCATCTCACCCTATTTGGTTTACCAAAATTAAATATCTAATGACGTATACGATACGACACACTTATCTAAAGTTCTCAATAAAATTATTTCCATACTATTTATGGAGAACCTCAACATCTATAGACCAATCGCTTCTATTCTCCTCATTACCCCCCACTCGATTCCAACTACACTCTTATTACTTGAAAGGAATTGTGAAGCAAAAGGGTGAAAGACAACTAGCCCAAGAAAGAATATCATGACTAAAGATAATTTACATCATCAATAGTCTTCATCAAGAATAAATCGAGATTTAGAACATATAGTAGATGATAAAACTTTTCAACCATAGTTGCAAATGAACGAGCAATCCATTAGAAGAGTCAAATAGACCATCGTGTTTATTATCTTCTTCATGTTAAAAGTCCACCAATAATGTTTTATCCTGTAACATCAATCAACAATTCCATTCACAATCATATATAGAATAACTCATAATCATAATTGTGATTCTAAATTCCTCTTCGCACCCAGGACGAAGATAATTTTCATCACCTATCTTCACCTGAAACATCAAAAATCATGGTTATACCAAATCACAATTCCTGCTCATAATCATACAAATAAATTCATCTTTGCACTATGGCCAAAGATATTCATTAACAATTCATATTTGCACTACAAGCCAAAGACATACAACTGTATTTTAGAAGAGTTAAGTAGAGCACGATATCTACTATCTTTTACGAATTAAATGTGTATAATTAATATGTTATCGCTGAGACTCAGCTTAATAAATAATCCACATCATCGAATCATCCTTGCACTACGGCCAAGGATATTCATGTAATCATCAATGGTCATGATTATACCAAATAATCCCTGGTTATAATCATACCAATAACTGTCCATCAATGCACTACGGGCCAATGAGGACTTTTACCACATCATCTATAACATTACGGGTCATGATTTTACCGAATGATCCCTGGTCATAATCATACCAATAAAAAGTTCATATATGAATATAAGCCAAAGATACTCATCAATCAATAGTTCATCTTTGTACGTATGCCAAAGATATACAACTGTAAAACTAATAATCAATAGTCCATCTTTGCACGTAAGCCAAAGATGACTTTCATCATAATATAAGCATGAGGATGATGACAATGATATAAGCATTAATAAAACGAAATCAAGGATAAATATTAAAGGCTTAAAATTTATCCAGAGTTTAAAAATATCCAAATTCTCAACATGATACTGCTTTGTGGAGTAAAATTCAAAAATAATATTCATGTACCAAAAATAATTTGGATAAAAAAGAAATATATTTTTTGGGTAAATAGTACCCCGCAATAGTACCCTATGAATAGTACCTCGTGAATAGTACCCCGGCATGAAAAGTACCCCAAATACCCGAGTGAATAATATTCGGGTGAATAGTAATTTGGGTGAATAGTAACTCGTGAATAGTACTCTGACACAAAAAGTGCCCCAAATACCCGAGTGAATAATACTAGTGTGAATAGTAATTAGGTGAATAGTAACCCGTGAATAGTAACTCATAAAAAAATACCAAAGAAAATGATATTCCATGACTAGTATAAAAGAAATGATATCTCATACGAGTATAATAGAATATACGAAACTGCAAATGGATTTTCACCCGCCATGTAGTAATCCATGTAGACAGATCATTTCCACAATTTAATAAAGAATGAAAACGAAGGACCATTCACCATGCCTGCGGTAATCCACATAGACAAGTTATTCTAACAGAATAATAAAGAATGGAATAACATAAGAATTTATCAGGCATGCGATAGACCGCACAGACATGTTATTCCCAACCGAATAATAAAGAATGGAACTGTGTCACGCGTAATCCGCATGCATAAGATATTCCAATGTAATAATAAAGAATGGAACCGTGTCATGCGTAATCCGCATGCATGTGAGATATTCCAAATGTAATAATAAAAAGATGGAACCAAAGTCATACGTAATCCGCACAAACAGATATTCCAACGTAATAATAAAGAATGGAATAACAACGAATTCACCGGTATGCGATAGATCAGATGCATAAAAGTTATTCCAATAGAATAATAAAGAATGGAATAATGAAAGAATTTCACCATGTATGCGGTAGATGATGATAAAAGTTATTCCAACATAATAATAAAGAATGGAATAACAACCCTTACGAGTATTGAAAAAAAAATAACCCTCTTCATGAATACGAAAGAATAATACCCCTTACCTTAGAAGAAACTGGATACTGGAATAGTGAGGTAGCAAACTTCTCTTCTTCGTTCTCTCTATAATAATTGCTCTAAAGCTTTAGTGAATTGGTGAGAAATGAAGGTAGAATGAGCTTATATTTATAGAAAAATATAGTTTTGATAATTGCACATTTTGGGGCTCAAAATATTACAGTACAATGCCTTCATCTTTTCCTTCATTTTTAATTTAGTCTTGCAAGTATTATCAAACTTGCACCACCTCCCCTAATAGTAAATCATGCGACTCAATAGTTCTAAACATGTGAAAAAATTAATTATAGTATAGTACCTTCAACTATACCTCCATTTTTAATTTAATCATGCAAGTATTATCAATCTTGCACCAACTCCCCTAATAGTAAATAATGTGAATCAATAGTACACACATGTGAACACATAGTTATAAGCATGTGAATTAATAGTAATTAATTGCTCATTTATCCGATTAATTACCCGATTGATCAATATAACTTCCAGACATCAATTATTATCGAAATAAATGTCAGTTTCCACTAACACTAATAATCTCAACACAATGGAACTATCAATTTCATCTATAATCAACACGAACTTATAATAATATAAATAACTTTGTTGTCTCAATTATTGATTTAATAATATAAAATATTGTGATAATAATTGAATAAAACTGAGTGACTTCTCACATAAGCATCAATAATCAATACCGTGTGCTACTATGCAACCACGCGTATTACTGTACTTTTACTACCAAGTAGTTCAGCAATTTTAATGGTAACTGTGACACCCCCAAATCTGGGTACTTCCTTTTCTGCAGGATTTGGTGTTCACTGTACAAAATATCATCTACCTATATACCCATAAATAAATGCAAACTCTTATCGATTTCTAAGAAATGAATTTCTTAATTCATTGAAGATAATAAAAGACTTATGTGCTTATGTGTTAAATTAAGTGCTCTCTAGTACGGATTAGTAACTAAAACTTAAAATTTTGTTGTCATGATGTCGGATATTGGAGGAGCTAGTCGAGCTGGGGAGGAGGAACCCCGAGTACCTGCGAAGGAGGAGCCCCGAGACATTCATGTCGTCAGGGAGCAGTTGGTACGGAGAGCCATCTCCTTTGATCACTGTTGTTGGTCAGGAGCATGAGCCTGAGACTGATCCAGAGGAGGATTCTGAAGAAGAAGAGGAAGAGGAGTTCCCACCGAACTCCATTGATGCTGAGATGTATGTTGTGCTTTATGATCGTAATGTAGAGTTACAAGACATCGTTCAAGAGCTAAAGGAGCAGACTGTTATTTAGCAGAGTACCATCGAGCAGAAGGATGGGGAAATTGTGACTCTTCACACACGTTTAGGAAATGTGGAGTGGGATTTGGTTCACGAGAAGGGTCAAACCGAGGAGAAGTTTGAAGAAATAGAGAAGTTGAAGAAGGATCTGAAAGAGAGCTCAGAAAGGCTGACTATAGCAGAGGAGGGCAGGGTAAGAGAGTCACGTCGTGCTGATCTTGCAGAAGAGGATTGTCGTGCAAAGAAGGCTAAGCTTGGGGAAACATACTCTACACTTCAAAATGCAATGGATGAGGCCCAAGATCGAGTTATGAGATACCCAATCTAGTTTGAAGGACTACCATCATATATGCTAGATCCTAGAATGATGTCCTGTATCATGGAAGAGAAACGTGGCAAGGCTATGCAGCGCCTTAATAGGCAGTGATAGGATTAGTTTAATTATATGAAAACTATCTGGTAGTTAATGATGTAAATTCTAATCTATTTATAAACAAAGGAATATTTTAATGTTTTAAATCCTGTAGATTCTTTATCTCGGGATAGTTGATGTAAATAGCAGTGATGCTATCTGTTGGGTTAAATCTAATTACGCACAACACGTAAGTATACGTGGTCAACAAGTAATAAAGTGATAAGTAGAGTATCGTTCCCATAGAGAATTATTTAATAAAAATCACCAAGTACTAACCCGTAACCAACTCAATCTTATTTAAACGAATGAATTTCTAATTATATAAAGTAAACTACTATTAAATTTCACTAGTTAAATTAAGATAACGGAGATTTAAGATCACAACTTCACTTATTGCTTCATTTTAAGTTAACACACTTCTCATCAATTATTCTCTATCCTGAATTGTTAATCAAGAACACTAAAGCAGATAAAACCACCTCTCGATGCATAATATCCATATTAACGTCAATCCACAATTAAGATAGAAATCCGTTAAACACCTTAATCAACTAACCCACTATATCTCTATGTGAATTACAATTGAAAAAGGTTGAAGAATAAGTTCTCTATCCGATTACATGCGGTGTCAAGCATATCTCTACCTTAACACTCATCAAGTTTAAGATATTAACAAAATCCTAAACACATGCTATCATGATATGATCTAAATCAATATTTCATCTCTTGAATTCATATAGATTATCACGGTAATTGATGGCCAATCAATTAAACAATTAAGTCCAAATCACAATAGACAATCCTCACAATAGAACATAATAATTGATAGCGAAGTATATTAAAATAAACTACACAATAAAATCCATTGTAATCTCAAACAAAGAATTAGTTCATTGAATTAAAACTAAGAATCCACAATTGAATACACATTAAAAGATAAAGATAGAAGAAGATGAGAAGATATAATCTATTGTCTGTAGATTTGATGCTCCCTCCTTGCTCCTACTTTGAATCTTCAATGGTCTCCAAGTTGCTTCAATCTCCAAATCTCATACTAACTAGGGTTTATCCCAATCTACTCTAATCTAATCTAATCTAATGGAATTCTTCCTCTAACTCCCTCTAATCCTTGTCATTCTCCTCCTTGTATAAGCCTCTTTATATGTCTTTAAGTCCTCTTGGATGTCCTTGAATCCAACAGCTCGAAACAATCCTTATCGGACTCAAATTCGGACAAAATCTCCTCTTTCAACAAGATACCCAAGCCCCCGCTTGCTTTTGTTTTGTAAATAGCAAGCCCCGGCTTGCTAGTGGCCTGCTATTGATTCTTGACCCCAAGCCCCGGCTTGCTATCAAAGCACAAAAGGGCAAGCCCTGGCTTGCTAGTAAGCTGCCAATTATTTTTCTGCTGCAGCATCCTCTGGTAAAATGGTCATAAAGTTTGATCCGGGAAGAATTACGGGGCCTGTCACCTATCGAATTGAAGATATCGATGAGATCTACAACTTTTGTTCTTTGAGTTTTGAGAAATAAAGAACGGATGAAGGTCGAAATTGGACTGGAAGTGACTGCTATGCAAATGACCACCCAAAATAGTGAAATTCAACGTCCGTTGATACAAATGTCATAACTCTTGCATCCGAACTCCGATTGGAATGATTCAAGATGTTTCGAAAAGCTAAGAAGAAGCTCTACAATATAGTCCAAGTTCCAAGCCAAGAACATGAAATGAACATGAAAGCCCAAATAATGTCCGGATTACTTTTCTTTGCATTTTCCTTACCAATAGTCGCTCACACCGCTCCCAAACGTATAACCTACAAAATGAACACAAAATGCATGAAAAGCAACTAAGACACATAAATATAAGCAATTAATTCAAGTAAAAGATACCGGATAAGTGGATATAAAATCCACTTATCACTATCGTATGATGTTTAAACTTTTGATTTGAATAAAATGTTAGAGTTTATTCGAAATAATGTGTTAAGTGAATTATGGTTAAATGTTTTAGTTAAGCCTTAAATGTTTAAGGGATTGAATAAAGACCTAATAAGCATATATTCTTAACAGAAATATGCTGCCTAGAAGAAGACAAAACCGTCAACAAGCTCAAGAAGAACCAATGAATAACAATGACGCCAATGCTAACCCTGTTCAGCAATTGGTGAACCTATTAGCCAGAGCAATTAACAATCAACCACAAGCTCCACCAAACACCTCAGTCAAGGATTTCAAGGCGATGGGACCGCTAGAGTTTATGGGCTCCATAAACCCAATCGAAGCTCAAACATGGGTTATGGAGATGAAGAAGGTGTTTAACGTCGCCAGAGTAAGGGAAGACCAAAAGACCGCATATGCAACATTCATGCTGAAGTCTGAAGCCAACTATTGGTGGTAGGAAAACAAAGTAAGGGGAGGAGAAGGTGTAATAACCTGGGAGAGATTCAAGGAGATGTTCTTCGAGATGTACTTTCCAACCAGCTCGCAAAACCAAATGGAAGTTCCGTTTCTGGAGTTGAAACATGGGAGTATGTCCGTAGCAGATTATGCGGCAAGGTTCAATGAGTTGACTAGATTTGCCATATATCAAGTGCATACTGATGAGAGAAAGGAAAGATGTTTCGAGTAGGGACTGAAGCCCTGGGTGTATAGCAAGGTGTCAATGTTCCAATTAAACACTTTTACTGGAGTGTTAGAGAAGGCCATACTCGCTGAAGGTGGAAGCGATGCGGTAACTAAATATAATCAGGATCAGAAGAAGAAAAATAGTGAGGAAGGAACTAACAAGACTGGTGGAAGTAGCACGGGAGGTAGTAATAATCATAAAAGAAAGTGGTCTGATAACTCATCAGTTGGAAGTCAACAAGGAGGGCAGAAGAAGAAGATCGAAGCGTGCCCAACCTGTGGAAAAGCTCTTCTGGGAATTTGCATGAAGGGAAAATGAGTGTGCTACAATTATGGTCAGGAAGGCCACATAAAGACCTAACCTGCCCTAACGCAGCAGCGGGTGCCCGCTTCACTTGTGGCTCAAAGGATCATCTTACAAGGGATTGTCCTAAGAAGGATCCGGAGGATGTAATCGAGAGGAATAGAAAATAATGGTGGAAGCACTCTGACTATCGCAGGACCAACTGCAACCAACCGACCGATCGCCGTAACATTCAACACGACAATGACATGACGCAAAGGTGCCTCATGATGTGGTGTCAGGTAACATTCCGATCAATAAAGTTAATGCTTATGTATTATTTGATTCGGGTGTTACTTGTTCATTTATATCCGATGACTTTGCTAAGAACTTAGAATTGCGTAAGGACGAGTTAGAATACCCCATGAACATAGAAATTGTGAATAGAGAAATAATCCTCATTAAGTACATTGCATATAAGAATCTGAGTGGATATTAAGGGTAATATCATGAACGAGATCTTATCCCTATTCAACTTGGAGAATTTGATGTTATCTTGGGTATGGACCGGTTATCCAATTATGGGCGATAATTGATTGCCGAAGAAGCGTATAACCTTATGACTCGCCAAAGGTTGTGTTTTATAAGAGTAAGAAGTTGCCTGCACAAGCGAGTTGTCCGACGATGATGCAGCTCCTAAGTTGTTAAGACAAGGCCGTAGGATATTTAGCTTACATAGTCGATAGTCGTAAAGAGAATCGAAAATAGAGGAGATACCAAAGAGTAAGAGATTTCGCAAGTATTTCGGATGATTTGCCGTGACTTCCTCCGAGAGAGAGCATTGAATTAAGTATCGATTTGGCTCGAGGAATGGCTCCAATATCGAAGGCACCGCATCAATGGCACCGGTGAGATGAAAAAGAACTGATGGTTCAGCTACAAGAATTACTGGACAAGAAGTATATCCAACCAAGCGTATCGCCGTGGGGAGTGCCAATTTTATTCGTGAAGAAGAAGGATGGAACAATATGGCTCTGCATTGACTATAGAGAACTAAATAAGGTCACAATTAAGAATAGATATCCATTATCGAGAATCAACGACCTGTTCGATCAGTTAAAGGGAGCGAGATACTTTTAAAAGATAGACTAGAGGAGTGGTTATCATCAACTGAAGGTGAGACCAGGAGGATGTCACCAAGACGAAGATTCGTAACACGATATATGGTCACTACGAATTTTTGGTAATGTCATTTGGTCTAATGAATGTTCTTGCAGCATTTATGGGCTTAATGAATGGAGTGTTCAAGCCATTTTTGGACAAATTCATAGTGGTATTTATAGATGATATTTTGGTATATTCAAAAACCAAGGAAGAACATGAAGAGAATTTGAGGGTGACATTAGAGACATTGAGAAGGGAGAAGTTATATGCCAAGTTTTTGAAATGTGAATTTTGGATTAAAAGAGTACAATTTCTAGGGCATGTGATCGATAGGGATGGAATTTCGGTGGATCCCTCCAAAGTCGAAGCTGTGATTAACTGGGATCAGCCGAGGACGCTGTCGGAAGTTAGAAGTTTTCTCGAATTGGCAGGTTATTATAGAAGATTCATTCAGAACTTTTCCAAGATCGCGACTCCGTTGACGAATTTGACTAGAAAATTGGTGAAATTTGTTTGGATGGAGAAGTGTGAGGAAAACTTTCAAGAATTAAAGAAGAGGTTGAGTTTAGCACCTGTGTTATCTCTTCCGAATGATACAAGAAATTTTGTGGTTTATAGTGATGCATCGCATAAAGGACTTGGTTGTGTGCTTATGCAGAATGACAAAGTCATTGCGTATACGTAACGACAATTGAAGGATTATGAGAAGGGATATCCGACCCACGACTTGGATTTAGCTGTAGTGGTTTTTGCTTTGAAAATCTGGAGGCACTATCTCTATGGGGAGAAGTGTGAAATATATACAGACCACAAGAGTCTGAAATATATTTTTACACATAAAGATTTTAACATGCGCCAAAGAAGGTGGTTGGAGTTAATTAAGGACTACGTATGGCAAATGTGGTTGTCGACGCCTTAAGTAGAAAGGGTCGGGAGAAACTAATGATGTTGACCGATCAGGAGGAGTTAATTTCAGCAATAGAAAAGCTGGAATTGGAAGTGAAGTGTCCTATGGAGATTGATGAGAAGCTGTTTCAGATGCAATCTGGTACAACTCTACTGGATAAAGTTAAGGAGGCTCAACTTCAAGATGACGAATGTAAAATGGTGAAAAAGAAGATATCTGAAGGAACCGAATGAAGATTTAAGATGGATAAGGAAGGAATACTAAGATTTGAGAGTAGAATTTGGGTACCGCCAGTACCAGAGATTAAGGAGGAAATTTTGAGCGAGGCTCATAATTCACGCTATTCGATTCACCCTGGTAGTACCAAGATGTACCAAGATCTTCGAAAACATTTCTGGTGGACAAATTTGAAGTAAGAGGTTGCAGAATGTGTTGCCAAGTGTTTGACATGTCAGAAAGTGAAAGCAGAAAATCAGAAACCAAGTGGATTACAACAACCTTTAGAGATTCTAGAATGGAAATGGGAACATATTACGATGGATTTCGTGGTTGGCCTACCGATAACTCAGAAAGGCTATGAAGCAGTATGGGTTATTATTGACCGATTAACGAAATCCGCAAACTTCCTTCCGATCAAAATCAGATTCAACTTAGATCAGTTGGCAAGGTTATATGTGAAAGAAATTGCTTTGAGGCACGGAGTCCCGATGTCAATTGTCTCAGATAGAGATCCGCGCTTTACGTCGAACTTTTGGAAACTTCTACAGGAAAGCATGGGTACACAGTTGTGAATGAGCACGGCATATCACCCACGCATGATGGACGAGAGAAAAGAACAATTCGTACATTAGAAGACATGTTAAGAGCTTGTATAATGGACTTTAAAGGAAATTGGGATGACCATCAACCACTCGTAGAGTTCGGCTACAACAATAGTTACCACGCTAGTATTGGCATGCCGCCTTATGAAGTGTTATACGGTAGAAAGTGCAGAAATCCGCTATACTGGGATGAAGTTGGCGAAAGACAATTACTAGGCCCGGAATTGGTACAATAGACAACAGAAATAATCAAAGTGATCCGAACAAGATTGATAGCAACTCAAGATGAGCGGAAAGAAATACGTCGATCAACACCGTAAAAATGTTGAGTTTTAATCGTAGTTATGTGTTCTTAAAGGTCTCTCCACGAAGGAAATATCGAGATTCGGAAGAAAGGGAAATTAAGCCTAAGATTCATTGGACCCTTTGAAGTCTCAAGGAAAGGGCTCGGAGAGGTTCAATGTGAGGTAGCCTTACCTCCGACTCTCTCGAGAATGTTCACAACGTCTTCCATGTCTCAGTGTTACGACCCTACAAACCCGATTACAAGCACGTGATTGAATATGAACCGCTATATTTTGACAAAGACTTATCTTATGAAGAAATTCCTGTTCAGATTGTCGACCGAAAAGAACAAGTTCTAAGATATAAAGTAATACCTTCTGTTAAGGTAATTTGGAGGAACCACAACGCTGAAGAAGCTACGTGGGAACTCGAAGAGAATATGATGAAGAATTATCCTAATTTATTTACTTAGAGTATTATAAGCGATTTTGGGGACAAAATCTTTGTAGGGGGGGGGGGAGAATGTAACGGGATGAATTGTTTGAGTCGTGATTATGAGGACAAAATCCTTTTAAGGGGGAAAGATGTGACAACCAAGATTTTGTAATTTAATTTTAATATTTATTGGATTAAATAAATATTTTTTTAATGAATTAATTATTAGATTAAATAATTAATTGATGAATTTGTAGTAGATTAATTTAATTATATGTGTTATATTTATTAAATTAATGTGAAGAATCTATATTATTCGACGTATGTATTTATGTGAGCTTATTAAATTAAAAGAAATATTTAATAAGCCTAATGTTATTTTAATTAATTTAATAATTAATTAGAGAATTAATGAATTTGACATAATTAATAAATGAGAAATTTAATTATGTGACTATGTGAATTAATGAGAAATTATTATATGTTATTTGAATTAAATTAAACTAGATGTTTGATTTATTATCTAATTGGATGTGACATGATTTAAACTATAGTATAAGAGAATCATTAAATTAAATTGGTATAAGCTTTTTAAAGCTAGCCTAACAAGGCCTTGGTAGAGGTTGTTAGCAGTTAACCCATGATTGGGTAATCCACCACAATGCAATGCGCCGATTCCTTTATTATTATATCGCCTTCCATTTTTTTTATTATTTGCTAAGTATGGAAAAGCAAAATAGAGAGGGAGAGAGAGAGAGAGTTTTGAGAATCAGTGAGATTAAAGGAGAAGAAGTGTGGGAAATTGAGAGCTGTTAACTTGTTATCACCTTGTATAATCCAAGCAGAGTAATCAAGGTTAATCTCTTCTTCCCCAAATTTCAAATTTACGTTGTTTAAGTTTTTTTGTAAAATAATTGGCTCTCAAGTTTTCTGTAAAGTCTCTGTAAATTGGAAATTGTATTGTTTATGTGTATATATGTGATAATATGTTAGCATAACATGTTTTACTATATATTATAGATATCCATATCATCAGTTTCATAAAATTATGCAGTATATTGTTACAGAGTATAGAATATGGCCATATGGCCCTTATACGTAAATTTAATATGTCAAACATATATTTTTTTCGTAAAATTCACACTTGTATATAATTATGCATGTTAAAACGAAGAAATCAAACTTTGAATGGATGGATTTTGTGTTATAACGAATCCATAGTGTTAATTTTTATGTTTTGTGTTCAAAACCTTCAAGAACATCAAGAACAGTGAAATTACAAGTTTTGATTATGTAATTATGTGTTTTAATTGGTTAAAATCACTCAATAAAGGTTGGGTAATGATTATGTACGAATTCTAGTATGTGGGTATGTTTAATTTGGTGAATTTAATGACCATGTAATGATAACTTCGCTTGATTACTCGTTCTTCGCGAATCGTAATTCAAAATCGGAGTTTATACATGCACGCTAACTCCATGCCTCGAGTCCCAGCCTTGACCACTTACTTAGCGATTGTCCAGAAATGAATTTTTTTAAGTGTTCAAGTCTAGAAATGTGATAGTAACTTAATCTAATGAACATAAAATTAGGTTAAACGTATAATGAGATGTTAAAATAAATTCTTAACATGTCAATAACACATTTATGTGTAAATTTAATGATTGAATGCATAGTTAGCTTATTGTTCATGAAGTGTAAATTATGTGACAATGAGTGTAGTAGTTTGACTGAGTATAGTCATAATTCGAGTTAAACAAAAAGAATAAACTTGTGATGACTAGTACGTTATAATTGACCGGTATTGTGAACATAAATTGTGACGCCCCAAAATAGGTATACATCACCCATCTTGAGTCGCCAAATACATGGTATATAAATCAAATACAACTTAATTATACAACTGTCGTGTAAAATATGACAAAACATAAAATCGAGAGTTTAAACAAGAATATTGCCTTCTGCATAAATATCCACTCTCAATGGAGTTCTCATAGGCAAAGATACAAACTCAAATTCAGGTCCTCATTACATTTATTATCACACTATTTAATGTAATAGTGATGACTACTAATGCTATCCTCCGATCATCAATCCGCTCTCGACTCATTCCCCAACTATATTCTCATTTCAAAGAGAACAAAGAAGGAAAGGGTGAGCTCAACTAGCCCAATAAGAAATATTATGACTAAGATAATGCAGAATAAATTATCATTAGTCTTCAACAATGTTAAACTGATAAAATACAATAGACATCAAGTTTAACTACAGCGGAACAAGCAATCTATTAAAAGAGTCAAGTAGAGAATAAAATCTACTATCTTTTATGATTTAAAAAGGTTTTTTATCACTTTTATCGCTGAGACTCATCTTAATAAATAATCCACATCATCCCTGCACTACGGCCAAGGATATTCATTAGTATCGCGACCACAAATTATCCATGCACTACGGGCCAAGGATATTCGTGTATTCATCAATGGCCACTATCATGCCATAAAGCAATTCATCTCTGCACCCTTGGTCGAAGAGAATCCATAGCCATAATCATACCAAAAACTGTCCATCAATGCACTACGTACGGGCAAATGAGGACTTTTTTCACATCATTTGTAACATTACTACCAAGATTATATATTAGAATAATCCTGGTCATAATCATACCAAGTCCATCTTTGCACCATCGCCACGATGACTTTCAACATAATATAAACATGAGGATGATGACAATGATATAAGAATTCAATAAAACAAGTTCAAGAATTAATTTATCCAGGAACTAATAACGCTCAAATTGTCAACATGATATTTCTTTGTAGAGTAAAATTCAAGAATACTCGTAAGAATATTTCCATGAAAAGATCATCGGATAAAGCACAAATATCAAGGATATTCCACTAATTTCATGAAGTATAGAAGTCAAAACTATAACCAACCGAGTATAATAAAGAATGGAATAACAAAAGAAATCACCGTGCATGCGATGTAATCGCACGAGATAGGTTATTCAAATGAATAATAAATAATCGGAACTCAGTCATGCGTAAACGCATGTACATGATATATTCCGGCGTAATAATAAAAAGAATGGAATAACAACGAATTCACCATGCATGCGATAGATCGCTTGCAGATAGGTTATTCCAAATGTATAATAAATAACTAATCAGTCATGCGTAAACGCATGCATGTGATATTCTCGGCGTAATAATAAAGAATGGAATAACAACGTAATTCACCATGCATGCGATAGATCAAGACGCATGACAGTTATTCTAACGTAATAATAAATAATGGAACCAGTCATACGAAACGCATTGACGATGATATTCCGAAGTAATAATAAAGAATGGAATAATAGAAGAATTTCACCATGTATGTGGTACTCAGACATACAAAGTTATTCCAATATAATAATAAAGAATGGAATAATGTAAGAATTTCACCATGTATAAGGTATTTTATATATACAAAGTTATTCCAATGTAATAATAAGGAATGAAATAATAGAAGAATTTCACCAAGTATAGGTAGTCCCCATATACAAAGTTATTCCAAAAATAATAAAGAATGGAATAACATGTGTCTCTTCATGAATACGAAAGAAATAATACCCTTTACCTTATAAAGAAGAGTACTCTCAGACGGTAGGCAGAATGTACTTGAAGAAAACTTGCACTATGCTTCAAAGCTTTCTTAAACTCTAAAGAAATACGCTCAATATTATAGAAGAAGAATTCTCTCTGCTTCTCTCTAGAGTTTCAAAGAAATTCGTAAAGAAATAATGAAGGAATGAACTTCTAGAAGAAGGGATTGAATAGTAATTAATTCATGAACTATCTGCATTGATTCACTTTTAAACGAACGGTCCAGATTGATTTAATAAAATATTCTAATAAAACAAAATCATTTAAATAAAATATAATATATTCTATTTAAAATCTAATAAAATGAATAACTTTATAAAAGTATTCTTTTATATAAAAATGTTTTACTATGCAAAACTATGCAGCACTATGCAAATACTATGCATAATAAAATATAATATATTCTAATTATTGCCTAATAAAACAAATAACTTTATAAAAGTATTCGCTTTTTATATGAAAGATTTTACTATACAAAAAACACTATGCATAATAAAATATAATATATTCTAATTATTGTCTAATAAAACAAATAACTTTATAAAAGTATTCTGCTTTATATAAAAAGATTTTACTATGCAAAATACTATAATAATAGAATATAATATATTCTATTTATAGTATAATAAAATGAATAACTTTATAAAAGTATTCTATTTTATATAAAAAGTTTTTCTATTTTATTACATTAATAATACTAATAAAACAAAACTCATCATCATTATCATAATTCACACTATTAATAGACCGTGTCGTTCTCAAGAAAGAGGGTGTTTTCCAATAAGGATTTCTCCTATCATAGTAGCAATTAGGTGACCAAACCTCTCCTCGGCAAAACTTTTAGACATCGTTAATATTGCAAATAATAATATTAATAACTTCATCATCTCAATTATTGATTTAATAATATATAAAATATCAACAATAATTGAGTCAAATAACATGAGATACTATCATACAACAATTACTAAAGCAATAATTGAACAAAACCGAAAGTGACTTCTCAATGTAAAGATCAATAATCAATACTGGTAAGCTACTATGCAACCATGCGTATTCATCGTACTTTTACTACCGAGTAGTTCAATAGTATTATAATTAAAACTTCCGCCGTTATTTTCATAAAAATATTTTTGTCGTTTTCTCAAGTTAATAATAATTTTGCTAGGGGTCCACTAATGATTGTGCCGTCGTATGAATTTCCTCATAAAAACGAATATTCCCCACCAATCAATAATATATAACAACTTACATACTTTGCAAAATTTATAAATACTACCCACAACTATAATATTATCTCAAATTCACATCATAATATTTAAAAAAAATATTTTGAGAAATTAAATCTTTATTCGTAAAATTTGGGATTTTATAATCTCCCCTCCTAATGAAATTTCGCCCTCGAAATTTACGTCGCGTATCGGTATATGTGAATGTATGAGGATACCTCGTTAGATTCTAACTCTTGAGGTATAACCTTTGAGTGTCGAATATGATCCTTCTTATCCAAGATTTTAACAGTACATCTTCATATGTTAAATTATCCGCTATCTCATCCGGTTTCTAAATCAATAATGTGGTTCGGGTCATCCACATATTGACGTAACATCAATACGTTAAAAACGTTATGAACACGCGACATACTTGGCGGTAAAACGAGTCTATAAGCCACCATTCTTACTTAATCGAGGATTTCATATGGACCAATTAAATCGAGGGTTGACATTTCCTCTCTTCATCAATTCTTGCTTCTAGAATAACGCCCTCTTGAACCTTCTTTTTTCACATTCATTAGCTTCGGGTGTGTAGTCTGAGCGGCTTTAACTTTATCGATTAAAGTCGATTCTACTCAGATATTCGCTTTGAATGTAGGTTCGATATTCACACTCATAAACGCATACGATCTTCTACTCAACGCGCGCCACTACCACGCTCGCTTTTCCACGATGGTATTGAATGGTACAATCATAATCTTCAACAGCTCGAGTCAACGTCTTTGGCGCATGTTACGTTCGTTTTAGTTGAAGAAATATTTAAGGGTTTTAGAAATGGGGTTTTATACTGGGGTCAGTACAAAATACGATTTCACGCTCTGGGGTAGGCTAAGAAGTCTTCAGAAATACGTCAAGAAATTTATTAACGATAGAAATATCATTCAAAACTGTGACCCTCATCCAAGACTTGGATAGCACATCACATTGATACCTATCAACTTGCCACCGTCATTCACGAGGTCGCTTACAGAAAGTCTGCTTCGGTGCATTCCACACAAGGAAGTAAACAACGAAAGGATCGGGGCTCTTTAATTATGGCTTCATATAACAGTGATTGACTGTAGTGGTTTGGTTGCTTGAATTCGCATAACAGGTTGGTTAGGAATATAAAAGCTAACAACCTTACGAAAAGCATGATGAGTAGTTAACCAATCGATTCCAAAAATCACATCAAAGGCAAGTATTTTCAAAGAGATAAGATCGACAGGTAACGTGAAAGTGTCGATTTGAATCAAACAAGATTTATATATAGTGGATGTAACGAAGGTTTCTCCTAATAGAGTTTTAACATATAAGTCAAAGTCTAATTTCTCAATAGCCAAGTTCAAACATTGAACACAACTAGGTGAAATACAAGAGTGGGTAGAACCGGTATCAAATAAGGTTTAGACTTCGTAAGCGTTTATTATTAACTTACCCGTGACAACTTCGTTCGGGTTCCTCGATAAACACTCCCACTTAAACTACCGGCTTTGACTTGTCTGGGACATCCTTTGGTGTCACCATCCCTGCTAGACTTGACTTCACTACACGACAAAATCGAGCTAGGTGACCTTCTCTTCCATAATTGAAACACGCTTTGGATTGTCACAGACAGCTTTGACTTTTGTGTCCCTCCCGTCCAAGCATTTAAAACATATCAATGACCAAGTGGTCGTTCTTCTTCCTTTGAAATCGGTCTTTGATCTCATTGCTCTTTCCATCATTATTGAACCTTCTCTTCTTGAAATTTTCACTTCTATTATCTTAGCCATGATTACCACCGGCGGTTACCATTCTTGGCATGATAATTTCCCCATGATGGTTATCATTGTTCCGATGGTCGCTGCCAACAAATAAATTATTATCGTGTTGTTGGTTGTTGCCTTTTGGTTGTCAAATCATTATTGAGCTCCAATAATCGAGCCCTATTTACAACATCCTAAATATAAACAAAGTTTATGAGAGATGAGGTATCGACGATATCGGGTTTTAAACCTCTTAGAAACATTCGCGTCATTCACTCCTCATTATCGACTCAAATGGGATGCAAATCGATAAGTTCGCAAACTTAGTCTTGTATTACGATACTTGGCCATATTATTTTGTTCCATTGCTTATCTCAACATTTTCGGATGCCATTTTCAAACACTATCACAAAACAAGGGTTAATTAACATATCACATATTATCCTATACTCTAACTCCACCAATTAAATACCAAATAAACTTAGGTAGGTCATACTAAGCGAAGGAATTCCCCTCTCTCCTCCTAGTTCTTGTCTCACATCTTAGCTGTGGATCATATCCCTAAGCTTTGATACTAACCATTAAACCCCAAAATTGGTATACATCACCCATCTTGAGTCGCCAAATACATGGTACATAAATCAAATACAACTTAATTATACAACTGCGTGTAAAATATGACAAAACATAAATCGAGAGTTTAAACAAGAATATTGCCTTCTAGACAATATCCACTCTCAATGGAGTTCTCATACAGATGATACAAACTCAAATTCAGTCCTCATTACATTTATTATCACACTATTTAATGTAATAGTGATGACTACTAATGCTATCCTCTCGATCATCAAACCGCTCTCGACTCGTCCCAACTATATTCTCATTTCAAAGAGAATAAAGAAGGAAAGGGTGAGCTCAACTAGCCCAATAAGAAATATTATGACTAAGATAATGCGTAATAAATTATCATTAGTCTTCAACAATGTTAAACCGATAAAATACAATAGACATCAAGTTTAACTACAAATGAACAAAGCAATCTATTAAAAGAGTCAAGTAGAGAATAAAATCTACTATCTTTTATGATTTAAAAAGGTTTTTCATCACTTTTATCACGAGACTCATCTTAATAAATAATCCACATCATCCCCGCTTTCTACTTGAGGATATTCATTAGTATCACGACCACAAATTATCCATGCACTTACGGGCCAAGGATATTCGGTATTCATCAATGGCCACTATCATGCCATAAAGCAATTCATCTCGCACTTTGTCGAAGAGAATCCATAGCCATAATCATACCAAAAACGTCCCATCAATGCACTACGTGCGGCAAATGAGGACTTTTTTCACATCATTTGTAACATTACTACCATGATTATACCGAATAATCCTCGGTCATAATCATACCAAGTCCATCTTTGCACCATCGTCGCCGTGATGACTTTCAACATAATATAAACATGAGGATGATGACAATGATATAAGAATTCAATAAAACAAGTTCAAGAATTAATTTATCCAGAACTAATAACGCGTTCAAATTGTCAACATGATATTTCTTTTGTAGAGTAAAATTCAAGAATACTCGTAAGAATATTTCCATGAAAAGATATCGGATAAAGCGCAAATATCAAGGATATTCCACTAATTTCATGAAGTATAAGTCAAAACTATAACCAAAATCGAGTATAATAAAGAATGGAATAACAAAAGAAATCACCAGCATGCGATAGACCGCATGAGATAGGTTATTCAAACAGTAATAATAAATAATTGAACCAGTCATGCGTAACGCATACGACGAGGATATTCCAGCGTAATAATAAAGAATGGAATAACAATGTAATTCACCATGCATGCGATAGAATCGCACGTATAGGTTATTCCAATGTAATAATAAATAACGGAACCAAAGTCATGCGTAAACGCACGCATGTGATATTCGGCGTAATAATAAAGAATGGAATAACAAATGAATTCACCATGCATGCGATAGATCAAGATGCATAAAAGTTATTCTAACGTAATAATAAATAATGGAACCAGTGTCATACGAAACGCATTGCATGTGATATTCCGGCGTAATAATAAAGAATGGAATAATAGAAGAATTTCACCATGTATGTGGTACTTCGCATATACAGGTTATTCCAATATAATAATAAAGAATGGAATAACAGAAGAATTTCACCATGTATGCGGTACTTTATATATACAGGTTATTCCAACAGAATAATAAGGAATGAAATAATAGAAGAATTTCACCAAGTATAGGGTAGTCCCCATATACAGGTTATTCCAAAAATAATAAAGAATGGAATAACAGAAGTTCTCTTCATGAATACGAAAGAAATAATACCCCTTACCTTATAAAGAAGAGTACTCCGACGGGTAGGGCAGGAATGTACTTGAAGAAAACTTGCACTATGCTCAAAGCTTTCTTAAACTCTAAAGAAATACGCTCAAGATTATAGAAGAAGAATTCTCTCTACAGTTTCAGTAAATTCGTAAGAAATAATGAAGGAATGAACTTCTAGAAGAAGGATTGAATAAGAATTAATTCATGAACGGTCCATCTGCATTGATTCACTTTTAAAACGAATCTAGCCCGTATTGATTTAATAAAATATTCTAATAAAACAAAATCATTTAAATAAAATATAATATATTCTATTTAAAATCTAATAAAATGAATAACTTTATAAAAGTATTCTGCTTTTATATAAAAATGTTTTACTATGCAAAAACTATGCAGAGCATTAATTATGCAAATACTATGCATAATAAAATATAATATATTCTAATTATTGTCTAATAAAACAAATAACTTTATAAAAGTATTCTGCTTTATATGAAAGATTTTACTATACAAAATACTATGCATAATAAAATATAATATATTCTAATTATTATTCTAATAAAACAAATAACTTTATAAAAGTATTCATTTTATATAAAAATATTTTACTATGCAAAATACTATGCATAATAGAATATAATATATTCTATTTATAGTATAATAAAATGAATAACTTTATAAAAGTATTCTATTTTATATAAAAAGTTTTTCTATTTTATTACATTAATAATACTAATAAAACAAAACTCATCATCATTATCATAATTCACACTATTAATCGACCAGGTCGTTCCCAGTAAAGAGGGTGTTTTCCAATAAGGATTTCTCCCTATTGGCTTGCAATTAGATGACCAAACCTCTCCTTGGCAGAACTTTTAGACATCGTTAATATTGCAAATAATAATATTAATAACTCTGTCATCTCAATTATTGATTTAATAATATATAAAATATCAACAATAATTGAGTCAAATAACATGAGATACTATGCAACAATTACTAAAGCAATAATTGAACAAAACTGAGTGACTTCTCACGTAAGCATCAATAATCAATACCGTGTGCTACTATGCAACCACGCCAGACATCGTACTTTTACTACCGAGTAGTTCAATAAAGATTAACTGTATTAAAACTTCCGCCGTTATTTTCATAAAAATATTTTTGTCGTTTTCTCAAGCCGACAATAATTCTGTTGTGGGGTCCACCAATGATTGTGCCGTCGTATGAATTTCCCTGTTAAAACGAATATTCCCCGACCAATCGAATAATATATAACAACTTACATACTTTGCAAAATTTATAAATACTACCCACAATTATAATATTATCTCAAATTCACATCATAATATTCAAAAAAAATATTTTGAGAAATTAAATCTTTATTCGTAAAATTTGGGATTTTATAATCTCCCCTCCTAATGAAATTTCGCCCTCGAAATTTACGTACGTACCTGGTATGCCGAACAGATGAGGATACCTCGTTAGATTCTAACTCTTGAGGTATAACCTTTGAGTGTCGAATATGATCCTTCTTATCCAAGATTTTAACAGGTACATCTTCATATGTTAAATTATCCGCTATCTCATCCGGTTCTAAATCAATAATGTGGTTCGGGTCGTCCACATATTGACGTAACATCAATACGTTAAAAACGTTATGAACACGCGACATACTTGGCGGTAAAACGAGTCTATAAGCCACCATTCTTACTTAATCGAGGATTTCATATGGACCAATTAAATCGAGGGTTGACATTTCCTCTCTTCATCAATTCTTGCTTCTAGAATAACGCCCTCTTGAACCTTCTTTTTTCACATTCATTAGCTTCGGGTGTGTAGTCTGAGCGGCTTTAACTTTATCGATTAAAGTCGATTCTACTCGTATATTCGTTTGAATGTAGGTTCGTATATTCACACTCATAAACGCATACGATCTTCTACTCAACGCGTCAGCTACCACGTTCGCTTTTCCACGATGGTATTGAATGGTACAATCATAATCTTCAACAGCTCGAGTCAACGTCTTTGGCGCATGTTACGTTCGTTTTAGTTGAAGAAATATTTAAGGGTTTTAGAAATGGGGTTTTATATCGGGTCGCGATAAAATACGATTTCACGCCTCTGGGTAGGCTAAGAAGTCTTCGTAAATACGTCAAGAAATTTATTAACGATAGAAATATCATTCAAAATCGTGACCCTCATCCAAGACTTGGATAAAGACATCACATTGATACCTATCAACTTGCCACCGCTATTCACGAGGTCGCTTACGTAAAGTCCGCTTTGCAGTTGCATTCCACACAAGGAAGTAAACAACGAAAGGATCGGCTTTTTACTTATGGCTTCATATAACAAAGTGATTGATCAGTAGTGGTTTGGTTGCTTGAATTACATATAACAAAGTTGGTTAGGAATATAAAAGCTAACAACCTTACGAAAAGCATGATGAGTAGTTAACCAATCGATTCCAAAAATCACATCAAAGGCAAGTATTTTCAAAGAGATAAGATCGACAGTAACGAAAGTGTCGATTTGAATCAAACAAGATTTATATATAATGGATGTAACGGGTTTCTCCTAATAGAGTTTTAACATATAAGTCAAAGTCTAATTTCTCGATAGCCAAGTTCAAACATTGAACACAACTAGGTGAAATACAAGAGTGGGTAGAACCCAGATCAAATAAGGTTTAGACTTCGTGGCGTTTATTATTAACTTACCCGTGACAACTTCGTTCGGGTTCCTCGATAAACACTCCCACTTAAACTACCGGCTTTGACTTGTCTGGGACATCCTTTGGTGTCACCATCCCTGCTAGACTTGACTTCACTACACGACAAAATCGAGCTAGGTGACCTTCTCTTCCATAATTGAAACACGCTTTGGATTGCTGCGTACAGTTTGGACGGATGTGTCCCTCCTGTCCGCATTTAAAACATACGACCGGTGGTCGTTCTTCTTCCTTTGAAATCGGTGCTGATGCTGCTGTCTTTCCATCATTATTGAACCTTCTCTTCTTGAAATTTTCACTTCTATTATCTTAGCCATGATTACCACCGAAGTGGTTACCATTCTTGGCATGATAATTTCCCCCATGATGGTTATCATTGTTCCGATGGTCGTTGCCAACAGTACAATTATTATCGTGTTGTTGGTTGTTGCCTTTTGGTTGTGCTGAATCATTATTGAGCTCCAATAACTGAGCCCTATTTACAACATCTGAATATAAACAAAGTTTATGAGAGATGAGGTATTGACGTATATCGGGTTTTAAACCTCTTAGAAACATTCGCGTCATTCACTCCTCATTATCGACCAAATGGGATGCAAACCGGGATAAGTTCAAAACTTAGTCTTGTACTTACGATACTGGCCATATTATTTTGTTCCATTGCTTATCTCAACATTTTCGATGCCATTTTCAAACACTATCACAAAACAAGGGTTAATTAACATATCACATATTATCCCTATACTCTAACTGACCAATTAAATACCAAATAAACTTAGGTAGGTCATACTAGCGAAGGAATTCCCCGTCTCTCCCCTCCTAGTTCTTGTCTCACATCTTAGCCAGGGATCATATCCCTAAGCTTTGATACCAACTGTTAAACCCCCAAAATTGGTATACATCACCCATCTTGAGTCGCCAAATACATGGTACATAAATCAAATACAACTTAATTATACAACTGTCGTGTAAAATATGACAAAACATAAACTGAGAGTTTAAACAAGAATATTGCCTTCTAGACAATATCCACTCTCAATGGAGTTCTCATAGACAGTATACAAACTCAAATTCAGTCCTCATTACATTTATTATCACACTATTTAACAGAATAGTGATGACTACTAATGCTATCCTC
The DNA here is from genome assembly GCA_020205605.1 of Panax ginseng. Taxonomy (NCBI): domain Eukaryota; kingdom Viridiplantae; phylum Streptophyta; class Magnoliopsida; order Apiales; family Araliaceae; genus Panax; species Panax ginseng. Next base: position 80,748,426 of record CM035139.1, on the reverse strand, counting down.
TCGATCATCCAATCCGCTCTCGACTCGTCCCAACTATATTCTCATTTCAAGAGAACAAAGAAGGAAAGGGTGAGCTCAATCTAGCCCAATAAGAAATATTATGACTAAGATAATGCGTAATAAATTATCATTAGTCTTCAACAATGTTAAACCGATAAAATACAATAGACATCAAGTTTAACTACGTTGAAACAAGCAATCTATTAAAAGAGTCAAGTAGAGAATAAAATCTACTATCTTTTATGATTTAAAAGGTTTTCATCACTTTTATCACCGAGACTCATCTTAATAAATAATCCACATCATCCCCGCACTACTAAAGGATATTCATTAGTATCACGACCACAAATTATCCATGCACTACGGGCCAAGGATATTCGTGTATTCATCAATGGCCACTATCATGCCATAAAGCAATTCATCTCTCGCACCTTGGTCAAGAGAATCCATAGCCATAATCATACCAAAAAGCGGCCCATCAATGCACTACGACGGCAAATGAGGACTTTTTCACATCATTTGTAACATTACGGTCGTCATGATTATACCGAATAATCCCTCGGTCATAATCATACCAAGTCCATCTTTGCACTCATCGGCCACGATGACTTTCAACATAATATAAACATGAGGATGATGACAATGATATAAGAATTCAATAAAACAAGTTCAAGAATTAATTTATCCAGGAACTAATAACGTTCAAATTGTCAACATGATATTTCTTTGTAGAGTAAAATTCAAGAATACTCAGAAGAATATTTCCATGAAAAGATACTGGATAAAGCGCAAATATCAAGGATATTCCACTAATTTCATGAAGTATAGAAGTCAAAACTATAACCAACTGAGTATAATAAAGAATGGAATAACAAAAGAAATCACCAGCATGCGATAGAAGCATATTGAGATAGGTTATTCAAATGTATTAATAAATAACGGAACCAGTCATGCGTAAACGCACGCATGTGATATTCCTACGAATAATAAAGAATGGAATAACAACGAATTCACCATGCATGCGATAGATAGCATGCATAGATAGGTTATTCCAACAATAATAAATAACGGAACCAGTCATGCGTAAACGCATCCAGGCAAGATATTCCGGAAGAATAATAAAGAATGGAATAACAACAGAATTCCACCATGCATGCGACCAGCATGCACATTGCAGATACATGTGTTATTCTAATGAATAATAAATAATGGAACCGTGTCATAATGTAAACGTATGCATGAGGATATTAAACGAATAATAAAGAATGGAATAATAGAAGAATTTCACCATGTATGTGGTACTTCGCATATACAGGTTATTCCAATATAATAATAAAGAATGGAATAACAGAAGAATTTCACCATGTATGCGGTACTTTATATATACAGGTTATTCCAACAGAATAATAAGGAATGGAATAATAGAAGAATTTCACCAAGTATAGGGTAGTCCCCATATACAGGTTATTCCAAAAATAATAAAGAATGGAATAACAGAAGTTCTCTTCATGAATACGAAAAGAAATAATACCCTTACCTTATAAAGAAGAGTACTTCACCTGCAGGTAGAGGCGAGAATGTACTTGAAGAAAACTTGCACTATGCTCAAAGCTTTCTTAAACTCTAAAGAAATACGCTCAAGATTATAGAAGAAGAATTCTCTCTACAGTTTCAGTAAATTTGTAAGAAATAATGAAGGAATGAACTTCTAGAAGAAGGGATTGAATAGTAATTAATTCATGAACGGTCCAGATTGATTCACTTTTAAACGAACGGTCCAGATTGATTTAATAAAATATTCTAATAAAACAAAATCATTTAAATAAAATATAATATATTCTATTTAAAATCTAATAAAATGAATAACTTTATAAAAGTATTCTGTTTTATATAAAAATGTTTTACTATGCAAAAACTATGCAGGCACTATGCAAATACTATGCATAATAAAATATAATATATTCTAATTATTGTCTAATAAAACAAATAACTTTATAAAAGTATTACTTTTTATATGAAAGATTTTACTATATGCAAAACACTATGCATAATAAAATATAATATATTCTAATTATTGTCTAATAAAACAAATAACTTTATAAAAGTATTACATTTTATATAAAAAGATTTTACTATGCAAAATACTATGCATAATAGAATATAATATATTCTATTTATAGTATAATAAAATGAATAACTTTATAAAAGTATTCTATTTTATATAAAAAGTTTTTCTATTTTATTACATTAATAATACTAATAAAACAAAACTCATCATCATTATCATAATTCACACTATTAATAGACCGTGTCGTTCCCAAAGAAAGAGGGTGTTTTCCAATAAGGATTTCTCCTATCGGCTTGCAATTAGATGACCAAACCTCTCCTCGCGTAACTTTTTAGACATCGTTAATATTGCAAATAATAATATTAATAACTCTGTCATCTCAATTATTGATTTAATAATATATAAAATATCAACAATAATTGAGTCAAATAACATGAGATACTATGCAACAATTACTAAAGCAATAATTGAACAAAACTGAAAGTGACTTCTCACGTAAGCATCAATAATCAATACCGCGTACTACGCAACTATGCCAGACATCGTATTTTTTTACTACCGAGTAGTTCAATAGTATTAACGGTAAAACTTCCGCCGTTATTTTCATAAAAATATTTTTTTGTCGTTTTCTCGTTAAATACAATAATTACTGAGGTCCACTAATGATTGTGCTGGCTGTCGATGAATTTCCTGTTAAAACGAATATTCCCTCCACCAATCGAATAATATATAACAACTTACATACTTTGCAAAATTTATAAATACTACCTACAATTATAATATTATCTCAAATTCACATCATAATATTCAAAAAATATTTTGAGAAATTAAATCTTTATTAAGTAAAATTTGGGATTTTATAATCTCCTCTCTAATGAAATTTCGCCTCGAAATTTACGTGCGCATACTGGTATGCCGAATGTATGAGGATACCTCGTTAGATTCTAACTCTTGAGGTATAACCTTTGAGTGTCGAATATGATCCTTCTTATCCAAGATTTTAACAGTACATCTTCATATGTTAAATTATCCGCTATCTCATCCTATTTCTAAATCAATAATGTGGTTGAATTAGTCCACATATTGACGTAACATCAATACGTTAAAAAGTTATGAGCACGCCGACATACTTGGCGGTAAAACGAGTCTATAAGCCACCATTCTTACTTAATCGAGGATTTCATATGGACCAATTAAATCGAGGGTTGACATTTCCTCTCTTCATCAATTCTTGCTTCTAGAATAACGCCCTCTTGAACCTTCTTTTTTCACATTCATTAGCTTCGGGTGTGTAGTCTGAGCGGCTTTAACTTTATCGATTAAAGTCGATTCTACTCGTATATTCGTTTGAATGTAGGTTCGTATATTCACACTCATAAACGCATACGATCTTCTACTCAACGCGTCAGCTACCACGTTCGCTTTTCCACGATGGTATTGAATGGTACAATCATAATCTTCAACAGCTCGAGTCAACGTCTTTGCACATGTTACGTTCGCTTTAGTTGAAGACATATTTAAGGTTTTAGAAATGGGGTTTTATATCGGGAATTCGATACAAAATACGATTTCACGCCTCGGGGTAAGCTAAGAAGTCTTCAGAAATACGTCAAGAAATTTATTAACGATAGAAATATCATTCAAAACTGTGACCCTCATCCAAGACTTGGATAGCACATCACATTGATACCTATCAACTTGCCACCGTCATTCACGAGGTCGCTTACAGAAAGTCTGCTTCGGTGCATTCCACACAAGGAAGTAAACAACGAAAGGATCGGGGCTCTTTACTTATGGCTTCATATAACAAAGATTGGCTCAGAGTGGTTTGGTTGCTTGAATTAGCATAACAAAGTTGGTTAGGAATATAAAAGCTAACAACCTTTTATTTAAAAGCATGATGAGTAGTTAACCAATCGATTCCAAAAATCACATCAAAGGCAAGTATTTTCAAAGAGATAAGATCGGCGGTAGCGTGAAAGTGTCGATTTGAATCAAACAAGATTTATATATAATGGATGTAACGAAGGTTTCTCCTAATAGAGTTTTAACATATAAGTCAAAGTCTAATTTCTCAATAGCCAAGTTCAAACATTGAACACAACTAGGTGAAATACAAGAGTGGGTAGAACCCAGATCAAATAAGGTTTAGACTTAGATAGGCGTTTATTATTAACTTACCCGTGATAACTTCGTTCGGGTTCCTCGATAAACACTCCCACTTAAACTCTAGGCTTTGACTTGTTGTCAGGGACATCCTTTGGTGTCACCATCCCTGCTAGACTTGACTTCACTACACGACAAAATCGAGCTAGGTGACCTTCTCTTCCATAATTGAAACACGCTTTTGGATTCTCACAGTACAATTGGACTTGATGTGTCCTCTCCGTCCCAAGATTTAAAACATACTGACCGGTGGTCGTTCTTCTTCCTTTGAAATCGGTCTTTGATGTCATTGTCTTTCCATCATTATTGAACCTTCTCTTCTTGAAATTTTCACTTCTATTATCTTAGCCATGATTACCACCGAAGTGGTTACCATTCTTGGCATGATAATTTCCCCCATGATGGTTATCATTGTTCTGATGGTCGTTGCCAATAGTACAATTATTATCGTGTTGTTGGTTGTTGCCTTTTGGTTGTGCTGAATCATTATTGAGCTCCAATAACTGAGCCCTATTTACAACATCTGAATATAAACAAAGTTTATGAGAGATGAGGTATTGACGTATATCGGGTTTTAAACCTCTTAGAAACATTCGCGTCATTCACTCCTCATTATCGACCAAATGGGATGCAAACTGGGATAAGTTCGCAAACTTAGTCTTGTACTACGATACGGTCATATTATTTTGTTCCATTGCTTATCTCAACATTTTCAGATGCCATTTTCAAACACTATCACAAAACAAGGGTTAATTAACATATCACATATTATCCCTATACTCTGACTGACCAATTAAATACCAAATAAACTTAGGTAGGTCATACTAGCGAAGGAATTCCCCGTCTCTCCCCTCCTAGTTCTTGTCTCACATCTCAGCCAGGGATCATATCCCTAAGCTTTGATACCAACTGTTAAACCCCCAAAATTGGTATACATCACCCATCTTGAGTCGCCAAATACATGGTACATAAATCAAATACAACTTAATTATACAACTGTCGTGTAAAATACGACAAAACATAAACTGAGAGTTTAAACAAGAATATTGCCTTCTAGACAATATCCACTCACAATGGAGTCCTCATAGGCAAAGATACAAACTCAAATTCAAATCCTCATTATATTTATTATCACACTTATTTATGAATAATAAGGACTACTAATGCTATCATCTGGACTGTCAATCCATTCCCCGACTCATCCCAGCTATATTCTCATTTCCTGAAGAGAACAGTGAAGGAAAGAGTGAGCTCAAATAGCCCAGTTAGAAATATTATGACTAAGATAGTGCAGAATAAATTATCATTAGTCTTCAACAATGCTAAACAGATAAAATACAATAGACATCAAGTTTAACTGCAGCGGAACAAGCAATCCATTAAAAGAGTCAAGTAGATAATAAAATCTACTATCTTTTATGATTTAAAAAGGTTTTTCATCACTTTTATCATTTGAGACTCGACAATAAATAATCCACATCATCCCTACACTACGGCCAAGGATATTCATTAGTATCACGACCACAAATTATCCATGCACTACGGGCCAAGGATATTCGTGTATTCATCAATGGTCACGATCATGCCATAAAAAAAATTCATCTTTGCACCCTTGGCCGAAGAGAATCCATAGCCATAATCATACCAAAAACTGTCCATTAATGCACTACGTATGGGCCAATGAGGACTTTTTCCACATCATTTGTAACATTACGATCATGATTATACCGAGTAATCCCTGGTCATAATCATACCAAGTCCATCTATGCACAACAGACCACATATGACTTTCAACATAATATAAACATGAGGATGATGACAATGATATAAGAATTCAATAAAACAAGTTCAAGAATTAATTTATCCAGGAACTAATAACGTCCAAATTGTCAACATGATACTTCTTTGTAGAGTAAAATTTAAGAATACTCAGAAGAATATTTCCATGAAAAGATACTGGATGAAGCACAAATATCAAGGATATTCCACTAATTTCATGGAGTATAGAAGTCAAAACTTTAACCAACTGAGTATAATAAAGAATGGAATAACAAAAGAAATCACCAGGCATGCGATAGACCGCATGTAATAACCGTGAAATTTAAGTCACTATATATGTATGTACATTATGGATTTTTTTTTACCTTGTGTTACATAAGGATTTAATATGTGACAACACATGTGAAGTGGTGCATGGATCAATTAACATATATATTATAGTTCTGGATACATACATTTATAGATTTAATTAAAATGAAAGCCTTGTGACCTAATTATATATTAGGTAAGACTATTAAATAACCTAAGGGTTATGGTAATACGAAAAAGTTAGTATTTTATATGTATACTAACTTAAGTGGGGAAACTTTGTATTTTAAGTGACTAATAATTCTAAACTTAATTCTTGTAAATCTAATTAGGTTATGAGATAAAATCATATGTGTAAGTAATTAAACTTCATATGATTAGAAATGATAGCCCTAAATTATCAAATTGGGTAACATTATTGAAATTGCTAGACTATGTTTATTATCTAGCCCAAATCAATTAAAAGAAAAGCCCAAAGGAAATAAAATACAATCCAATACTTAGCCCACTTGATTAGGGGTATTCTAGACATTTGATTAATCAAAATTGGGCATTTAAAATAAAAGCTAAATGGAGGATATTATGAGGATCCTAAGTGGAATAATTAAGCTAACTTGTCCATTAGTAGACATTATTAAACATAAGAACAATGTTGTTAAGCTCTCATTGGTTGCCACTCCATTATGCACATTTAATCATGTCTAGGTTAATGGAAGTAATAATACAAAGTTTTTACCTAATGGGCAACAAAATAATTGTGGGAGGGTTATTAGTGAATCACCCACCTCATTTTGTTTTCATTCTTCCAACATCTCATTCTCTCTTCATCCTTTTCTTCTATCTTTTTCTCCCAAGCTAGCTAACTTCAAAGAGAGAAAAGAGTGAGAGGATTACGACCATAGGAAGAAAAAATATAGGAGTGCTAGTTGTTTATGCCCCTAAGTTTATTAGTTACTTTGGAAAATCAAGGAAGGTAGCAACTAAGTCAAGGTATAATGTACCTTCATCTTCTTCTTTTACTTTGTTTTGCTAGCTTGAGTTTTGATGGGGTTGTGTACAACTACTCAAGATACACTAGTTCTACATATCATCATGCATGAAATTAAGTATCTTGAGTGTTGGATCTAAGGCTTAGAGGAAGAAAATGAGCATATGTTCTCCAAGGGTGAAAACTCTTGTTTTCTTCCACTAAATCTTGTGTAACTCAAGTTGTACAACTTGGAAATGTGATCCGTCGAAGGGGGTGCTAGATACATGAGTTACCTAGTAAACGCAAGTGATAGGACACAAATCTAGCATGTTTTGGAACCTTTAAGATTATTTTCCCAAAAGCAGTCCACTTTATATGCTAAAGCTTTGAAACTCTAAATCAGCTACTGACTTGTTTTTCATGAGGCTGTTTCGGTCAGTTCCTTATCTTGTAAAAATCTGGAAAAATACTACAGAGGTACCTTATGAAGTTATCTACGCGTAGGAAAAAGAAAGGACACGTTTCGAGTTATATATTGTGCGTAATGACTATTTCCGTAAAGGACTCCATAAATATTATCCTACGAATATCTCACTGTGTATACACTGGAAAATTCCAAAATCTTTACAGTAGCTTCATATATGTTAAGAGAGCATACCCTTAAAATTTCAGATTTTTCTGAGTAAAACTCAATTTATGAAAAATAGAGCAAGATCCGAGTGTTTTGGACACTTTAAAAATAGTAAATCATTTTCTAAAATTCTAGAAAAATTAGAGGATCATTGTTGGTTCATATTCTGTCAAAATCCAGAAGCTGAGAATTTTTGGAATCAGTTTGCTATTTTTCCTAAAAATGATTAGGTTGTGAATAAAAGGAAATAAATAGTTAAATGATGTCTTTAATGAGAAAAATATTATTTTTATGCTTGAATGCTCATAATATATTATATCATGATTATCTTAGGGCATTTTGGTAATTTATAATAATAAATATTATTTATGACCTTTTATGGATATTAAATAAGAGGTTAATAAAGGATGAACAATTAGAATAAATTATTTATTAATTTAATAAATCATTGGAATATTATTATAATATTAATAATATTATAATATGATGTTGTTATGTAAATAAAAATATTAGATTAGAGTATTATTATTAAATAATAATATTCGAGATTAAATAAAATATTATTAAATGATTAATAATATTAGTAAGTGAATAAAATATTATTAAATGATTAATAATATTAGTAAAGGGATAAAATATTATTAAATGATTAATAATATTAGTAAAGGGATAAATATTATTAAATGATTAATAATATTAGTAAGTGAATAAAATATTAGTAAATGATTTAAAAAGTATTATCGTTGAACCAATAATACTAGAAGGTGAATTGATATTATCTAAGTTAATAATATTATGTGAATTAAAGGTAGTCAGTTAATTAATAATAACACTATCTAGACATGATAATGTTTATAAGAACTTATTGTAATGTATAATATCTATGTGATTACATAATCGATATTATGCATTGACTAATTGAAAGACTAATTATAGGTCTCTCAAAGGAAGATAATTTAAGCTGCATAGTGGATAGAAATTAATTTCTCGTAGGCTGAAACCTCTGATCGAGGCAAGTTTCCTAACTCAACTTGAGTTATTATTTTCAAAGCATGCTAGTGAATAATTATTGATGATTATTCACGTCTTTATTGATTATTGAAATTAGCACTTTGTGCAATCAATTCCATTCTACCCATTGAGCTGTGAATTAAATTAAAGTTCTTTATTTATGAAGCTGTTTATGGGATAGATCTATGCTAATTATATCGACTAGATCAAGCATGTCTAAATTTGTTAAATCAAATGGATTTTAAATAACTATTCTTATTAATTGATATGGTAAGAACTCTTGGTGAGAAATGGACAAATTTGATTAAGGCATGATATCAATGTCGGATTATTAAGTGTTTATGCATAAATCACGGGGTATGAAAAGTTGATCCTTTGAATACCAAAACTTATTAAAAGGTCCAGTTTAAATCACTGAGCACCTTGGCAAATGTTCATGGTTATTCAAAACCACTCAGTTCATGTTATTCAATTATCGAATATTCAATTGTTGATTATTAATTCATGTTCCTCCACAATCTTATATTATTGTTGAACATTGAAGGCAATATTTCTTTCTAAGTCATGATATATATCCTTTGTCTTTATAAACTTGTGAAGCAAATTAGTTGCTTACTCTTGCTATATCATGACCTCTATTTTCAGTTAAGCTGAAGGATCTAACGTGAAGGACAAGGGCAAGGGCAAGATCCAGGAGTAATTTTAGAATGAATGTTAAATTAGTTATTATCTAATGGAATTTCTTAAGTAAACTATTTGTATTATAAATGGTGTATTTAAAGTTAAGGTTATGGAGACCTTGGGACCATATTATGAGACCTTATTATAATGAACAATGTATGTTTATTATTTCAAAATAGTTATAGAATGCTTATGATGATGATAGGATCGTGAGCACTGAATCTGAGGTTAGAGAACCTGGATTTGGGGGCGTCACAGGTTGGTATCAAAGCTGTAGGTTATAAACATTAGGAATGCGAAACCTAGGTTATAACCTTAGTAGAAAACTCTTATAGAGTATGTTAGGAGATGGATTATGGAAATTCATCAAGTTTGTGTTGTACTTAATAAAATATTATTTCATTTCATCAATGAATATATTTTATTGTGGTACTGATGTTGATTTTATTTATGGTGTTTGTAGGATGTCTAACGAGCGCCAAGGTAGTTACTCAGTTGATCAGGAACCCATTGAGCATGAGGTCGCCCAAGATGTCCCTCATGGTCCTCCGGTAGGGGACTTGTTGAGGAGAATCAGTCAATTAGAAGGCAGAGTGGAGGAATTAGAAGTAGAAAACCACACCCTCCAATTTACTGAAGAACAATACAAGGATGAGGCTCATCAAGCCCAGATGGAGAAAGTCGAACAGAAGGAAAAATTGGATGAGTCCCAGTTGCAAGTTGAGATGCTGAGGGTACAGCTAGAGAATGAAAAGGCAAAGTTTGGAGAGCTGAGCATAAAGCATTTGGAGATGCAGGCTGAGTTTGATGTAGAAATTGCCGATAAGATGCGGGTGGAAGAGGCACTCCATGAGTCGGATGAGTTTGGTGGGCCAATTAAAGATCGAGCTGTAGGCCATAAAGGTCGAGTAGAAACTTTAGGGGCGGCCCTTGATCTGGCGTTTGAGGGCGGCCTTGATGGGGCTAAGAGGGCACACTACGAGATAGGAGAGCCTAGTCGATCCGATTCGACGTAGATTAGAGTAGTTGCTTCCTTAGAGCACTGTCGGGTGACTGGCGGGGTCACCAGTTAGTGATGATGTGATGGCCCAGATTGTAAATAGATGCATTAGTACCTTTCTTGTTGTGTAATAAGGTTTTATGTTGATGTAAACCTCAATAGGTGTGAGGTAGTAAATGGTTAGTACTTTCCCTAATTGTGTTTGTAGGGAGGTATCATTACGAGTTAATCCCATCTTTTGTGTTAAAAATGGGATAGTAACATTTATAAAATATACCTTATTAATCATGTAAGTCATTTGAAGATTGGTGTATGAATATAAATGCGATATTATTATGATATGTGTTGGAAGATTTTAAATAGTAAATTTTCTATTTAATGTTATGTGAATCCATGGATCGATTTGGAAAATGTTCTTTAAAAACAAACTTAACCCACTAAGCGGGGAAAGACTTCCAAATCTCAGTAACTTAAAACTCTCACATAATGATCATCGATTGTTTAAATAAATAGCGTGTTACATGCTAAGTAATCATATGATAATAAATCAAAGTAGCGTGTTAGAATTTTGTTTCACTAGATAATGGCGCGCGGGCGTGTGGGTGAGGAACCAAGAGATTGAAGAAGTCGATTAATAATGTAGCGGGATCTCAACAAAACCCAATGCAAGATTTTATCAACATGATGGTTTGAAGCCATGAGGAATCAAGCTTAACTGCGAAAATCGGTAGGGCACCCAACTAATCGACTTTAAAGACTTCAAAGCGATGGGGATATGGGAGTTAGGAGAGGAACAACAGACCCAATAGAAGCCCAAATGTGGGTAAAGGAGATTGAGAAGGCCTTCGTTATTGCTAGAATAGCGAAGAACGAAGACCATTTTGCTACCTACTTAATGAAGGGTGAGGCTAACTATTGGTGGGATGCCAACCGAAACAAAGCCGGAATGGAATCGTGACTTGGGAAGCATTCAAGAAGTTGTTCTTGAGAACTACTTCCACGAGTGTTCAAGCAAGAATAGAGATCAAGTTCTTGGAACTAAAAAGCAGGAGAATATATGTCGATGTCGATTGTATCTTTGCGAAATTTAATGAATTGGCAGATTAAGCTCCACATCGGTGGACACGAGAGGTGAGGAAAGCGAGAAGGTTTGAAAATGGACTAAAGCTGTGGATTTATAGTAAGGTAGCGGTTTTACAATCCCATCATTCTCAACTCTGTTGGAAAAAGCTCTTATAAGCGGAAGGAGGAAGCGAAAGCGGTCTCGAATACTGATCGGGAGAAGAATAAGAAGAAATCGGAAGGTGGGAATCAAAATGTTAGCGATGGCGGTAGCAACAATAAAGCGGAAATGGAAGCGGTGGGGGTAGTAATGCGGATGCGGCAAGGAAGTGTGCAATAAAAGAAGTCGGTGTGTGGGAATGTGGAAAGGGTCACTCGGGAGTGCTTGAAAGGAAAAAGCGATATGTTATACATGTGGGCAAGAAGGGGCATACCTCACCCAATTGTACTAAGGTGAAGAAAGGAGGTTGCTTTAATTGTGGTGAAGTGGGACATCGGATCAAGGATTGCCCAAGAAGAAAAGCACGGATGGCGGAAATGGCAACAGAAGCAATAACACTAAGACAACCCGGTGGAGGACCATTTGCCCAAACAAAGCTACAAAGACGGACATTCAATATGACGGTGCAAAGATGCAGTGGCATCGAGGGAGGTGGTGTTAGGTATAATTCCGATCAATGATATAAATGCCTATGTGTTATTCGATTCGGAGCTTCATGTTCTTTTTGTATCGATGAATTTGCTCAAAGATTAAGTTTACCTCATGAACTATTAGAACTTACCCTATGAATGTAGAAGTAGCAAACAAAGAAATTATCCCATGTAGACTACATCTATAGGAACTGTTGTGCTAATGTAAGAGGGTTTAAGCTTAACGTGGATTTGATCTGGATTCATCTTGGAGAGTTTGATGTAATCCTTGGGATGGATTGGTTATCAAGTCATGGAAGCGGTCATTGTTGTAAGAAAAGTGCGTACACCTAAAGACTCCGAATAAGTCAAAGGTGGTATTTCATGGCAGTAAATCGCCAAGACAATCTTGTTGTTTGACGATGATGCAAGCAAGGAAGTTGCTTAGGAAGGGTTGTATAGGTTATTTGGCTCACGTTGTGGATACCCGCAGAATCGAGGGTGAACTAGGTCAAATACCTATTGTAAGGGAATTCGTTGACGTTTTCCCAAATGAGATTAAAGGATTGCCACGGATAGAGATAGAGTTTGTTATCGATTTGGCGCCGAGGACATCACTTAGGTATCAAAGCGCCGTGTCGTATGGCTCTGTGAAATGAAGGAACTGATGGTTCAACTATAAGAGTTGTTAGATAAAGGGATACATTCGACCAAGCGTATCACCATGGGGAGCACCGGTCTTTATTAAGTAAAGAATAAGGATGGGTCATTAAAACTTTATGTCGACTACAGGGAGTTGAACAAGGTCACCATTAAGAACAAGTACCCATTGCCCGGATCGGCGATTTGTTTGATCGGTTGAAGGGGCAAAATACTTTTCAAAAATTGACTTGAGGACCGGTTATCACCAACCGAAGGTGAGACATGAGGATGTTCCAAAGGCGGCATTCGAACTTCGGTATGGACACTTTGAGTTTACGGTAATGTCTTTTGGGTTAACTAATGCACGCAGCGACATTCATGGATTTGATGAGCAGTGTTTAAGCGATATTTGGATAAGTTTGTTGTCGTGTTCATCGACGACATTACGGTATATTCGAGCGGAGAGGAAGATCACGTTGAACATCTAAGGAAAGTGTTGGAGGCGTTAAGGAGGAGAAGTTGTATGCAAAGTTCTCCAAGTGTGAATTTTGGTTGCGGAGAGTGCGGTTTTTTGGGTCACGTTATCGACAAAGATGGTGTTTCGGTAGATCCGACAAAAGTAGAAGCGGTTATCAATCGGGAACGACCGAAGACAAGCGAAATTAGGGAGTTTCTTGGGATTAGCGAGGATACTTATCGAAGATTCATCCAAGATTTTCAAAAGGTAGCATCGCCATTGACCAACCTTACTAGAAAGGCAGTGAAGTTCGTTTGGGCGGAAAAAATGTGAACGAGTTTCATGGAATTGAAGAAGAGGCTCGATCCAAGCACACATGTTGGCTTTCTTTGGACAACACGGGAGGATTTATAGTGTATAGTGATCGTCGCACAAGGGTCTTGGGCGTATCTTGATCAAACATGGCAAGGTCATTACGTGCGCTTCACGTCGACTAAAGGACTATGAGAAGGGTTATCAGACTCATGACACAGAGTTAGCAACTGATAGTTTTGCCTTGAAAATTTGGAGGCACTATTTGTATGGAGAGAAGTGTGAGATATATACGGATCATAAGAGTCTAAAGTATATCTTCACGCAGAAGGAGCTAAATATGAGGCAGCGCCGATGGTTAGAATTGATCAAAGATTATGATTGTGAGATTACGTACCATCCGAACAAAAGCAAATATAGTGGTGATGCCTTGGCGAGAAAAAGGCGAGTGAAGTTATTGAAGTTAACCATTCAAGAGGAATTGGTGAAGGATTTCAAACGACTTGACTTAGAGGTTAAGTATCCGATGGAGATCAATGAGAAATTATTCTTTGTGGCGTGAGCCCTACTTTATTAGATAAGGTTAAAGAGGCTCAAGAGAAGGGCGAAGATTGCGGCAAGACATCAAAAAGCGGTTAAATGAAGGGATGAATTGAAATACAAGATTGATGGCACTTGGACCTGCTAAGATTTGAAGGGCGAATTTGGGTACAGATTAATACGAGAACTAAGAGAAGAGATTCGCAAGAAGCACACAATCTGAGGTACTCGATACACCTGTGAAGCACAAAGATGTATCAAGACTTACGTCAACACTTTTGGTGGCCAAACATGAAGAGAGATGTTGCGAGAATGTGTCGGCGGATGTCTAACTTGTCGAGAGAGTCGCGAGCATCAACGAATCGAGTGGATTATTACGACCTTTAGAGATTCGGTGGAAATAGGAGCACATCACGATGGATTTTGTGGTGGGACTTCCAACAACGCAAAGGGACACGACGCCATATGGGTGATCGTAGATCGTCTTCTGAAATCGGCTCACTTTTTTTCCAATCAAGATCGGTATAGTCCGGACCAATTAGCCAAATTATATATCAAGGAAATTATCTCGAGACATGGCGTACCAATATCTATTGTGTCGGATAGGGATCCATGATTCACGTCAAACTTACGGAAGAGTCTTGAGGAAAGAATGGGGACACACGACTACGGATGAGCACCGCGTATCATCCGCAGAGCCAGATGGGCAAAGCGAGAGAACGATTCAAACACTTGAAGACATGCTCGAGCTTGTGTGATGGACTTCAAGGGTAGTTGGGAGGATCATCTTCCATTGGTAGAGTTCAGATACAACAATAGCTACCACACCGACGCCGAATGCCGTCAATGAAGACCGTATGGAAGGAAATGTAGAATGCCCTTATCTTTGGGACGAAGTGGGTGAGCGTCATTGTTGGGACGAGGCGGTGCGCGACGGGAATCGTAGAGACCATTAAGGTGATTAGAGCCGCAATGGTAGCGACTTAAGATCGCCGTAAGAAATATCTGCGACTTACATCGCCGAGCGAGATTTTGAGGTGGGAAGCTATGCATTTTTGAAAGTATCTCCTTGGAAAGGGAAGATAAGGTTTGTAAAGAAAGGTAAAGCGAGTCAAGAGATTTATTGGACCTTTTGAGATCTGAAGAAGATAAAGGAAGTGGCGTGCGAGTAGCTCTACCTCTTGAATCGGAACATATTCATAATGTGTTTTATGTGTCGATTACTTTACGACCATATAAGCGATTACAAGCATGTGATATCGTGCGAGCCAATTCAGTCGAAAAAAGATTTATCGTCTGAAGAAATTCCGGTCGAAGTTTTAGATGAGAAAGGAGCGAGAAATTGCGAAATAAGGTTATACATTACGTAAAAGTTCTTTGGAGGAACCACAATCTTTGAAGAAGCTACGTTAGGAACTTGAAGAAAAGATAAGAGAAAATTATCCGCACCTTTTTTGAGTAACCTTATATGTAATTAGGGGCGGAATTCTTATAAGGGGGAGGATGTAATAACCGTGAAATTTAAGTCACTATATATGTATGTACATTATGGATTTTTTTTTACCTTGTGTTACATAAGGATTTAATATGTGACAACACATGTGAAGTGGTGCATGGATCAATTAACATATATATTATAGTTATGGATACATACATTTATAGATTTCATTAAAATGAAAGCCTTGTGACCTAATTATATATTAGGTAAGACTATTAAATAACCTAAGGGTTATGGTAATCTGAAAAAAGTTAGTATTTTATATGTATACTAACTTAAGTGGGGAAACTTTGTATTTTAAGTGACTAATAATTCTAAACCTAATTCTTGTAAATCTAATTAGGTTATGAGATAAAATCATATGTGTAAGTAATTAAACTTCATATGATTGGAACTGAAAGCCCTAAATTATCAAATTGGGTAACATTATTGAAATTGCTAGACTATGTTTATTATCTAGCCCAAATCAATTAAAAGAAAAGCCCAAAGGAAATAAAATACAATCCAATACTTAGCCCACTTGATTAGGGGTATTCTAGACATTTGATTAATCAAAATTGGGCATTTAAAATAAAAGCTAAATGGAGGATATTATGAGGATCCTAAGTGGAATAATTAAGCTAACTTGTCCATTAGTAGACATTATTAAACATAAGGACAATGTTGTTAAGCTCTCATTGGTTGCCACTCCATTATGCACATTTAATCATGTCTAGGTTAATGGAAGTAATAATACAAAGTTTTTACCTAATGGGAAACAAAATAATTGTGGGAGGGTTATTAGTGAATCACCCACCTCATTTTGTTTTCATTCTTCCAACATCTCATTCTCTCTTCATCCTTTTCTTCTATCTTTTGCTCCCAAGCTAGCTAACTTCAAAGAGAGAAAAGAGTGAGAGGATTCTGTCATAGGAAGAAAAATATAGGAGTGCTAGTTGTTTATGCCCCCTAAGTTTATTAGCTACTTTGGAAAATCAAGGAAGGTAGCAACTAAGTCAAGGTATAATGTACCTTCATCTTCTTCTTTTACTTTGTTTTGCTAGCTTGAGTTTGGATGGGGTTGTGTACAACTACTCAAGATACACTAGTTCTACATATCATCATGCATGAAATTAAGTATCTTGAGTGTTGGATCTAAGGCTTAGAGGAAGAAAATGAGCATATGTTCTCCAAGGGTGAAAACTCTTGTTTTTCTTCCACTAAATCTTGTGTAACTCAAGTTGTACAACTTGGAATTGTGATCCGTCGAAGGGGGGTGCTAGATACATGAGTTACCTAGTAAACCCAAGTGATAGGACACAAATCTAGCATGTTTTGGAACCTTTAAGATTATTTTTCCCAAAACAGTCCACTTTATATGCTAAAGCTTTGAAACTCTAAATCAGCTACTGACTTGTTTTTCATGAGGCTGTTTCGGTCAGTTCCTTATCTTGTAAAAATCTGGAAAAATACTACAGAGGTACCTTATGAAGTTATCTACGCGTAGGAAAAAAGAAGCGGACACGTTTAAAGTTATATATTGTGCGTAATGACTATTTCCGTAAAGGACTCCATAAATATTATCCTACAAATATCTCACTGTGTATACACTGGAAAATTCCAAAATCTTTACAGTAGCTTCATATATGTTAAGAGAGCATACCCTTAAAATTTCAGATTTTTCTGAGTAAAACTCAATTTATGAAAAATAGAACAAGATCCGAGTGTTTTGGACACTTTAAAAATAGTAAATCATTTTCTAAAATTCTAGAAAAATTAGAGGATCATTGCTGGTTCATATTCTATCAAAATCCAGAAGCTGAGAATTTTTGGAATCAGTTTGCTATTTTTCCTAAAAATGATTAGGTTGTGAATAAAAGGAAATAAATAGTTAAATGATGTCTTTAATGAGAAAAATATGATTTTTATGCTTCAATGCTCATAATATATTATATCATGACTATCTTAGGGCATTTTGGTAATTTATAATAATAAATATTATTTATGACCTTTTATGAATATTAAATAAGAGGTTAATAAATGATGAACAATTAGAATAAATTGTTTATTAATTTAATAAATCATTGGAATATTATTATAATATTAATAATATTATAATATGATGTTGTTATGTAAATAAAAATATTAGATTAGAGTATTATTATTAAATAATAATATTAGAGATTAAATAAAATATTATTAAATGATTAATAATATTAGTAAGTGAATAAAATATTATTAAATGATTAATAATATTAGTAAAGGGATAAAATATTATTAAATGCTTAATAATATTAGTAAAGGGATAAAATATTATTAAATGATTAATAATATTAGTAAAGGAATAAAATATTATTAAATAATTAATAATATTAGTAAGTGAATAAAATATTAGTAAATGATTTAAAGTATTATTAGTGAACCAATAATACTAGAAGGTGAATTGATATTATCTAAGTTAATAATATTATGTGAATTAAAGGTGATGCGTTAATTAATAATAACACTATCTAGACATGATAATGTTTATAAGAACTTATTGTAATGTATAATATCTATGTGATTACATAATCGATGTTATGCATTGACTAATTGAAAGACTAATTATAGGTCTCTCAAAGGAAGATAATTTAAGCTGCATAGTGGATAGAAATTAATTTAAATGAAACTTTGTAACCACGATCGAGGCAAGTTTCCTAACTCAACTTGAGTTATTATTTTCAAAACATGCTAGTGAATAATTATTGATGATTATTCACGTCTTTATTGATTATTGAAATTAGCACTTTGTGCAATCGAATTCAGATTCTAACGCCATTGAATTTGTGAATTAAATTAAAGTTCTTTATTTATGAGCCCCATTTTATGGGATAGATCTATGCTAATTGTATCGACTAGATCAAACATGTCTAAATTTGTTAAATCAAATGGATTTTAAATAACCGTTCTTATTAATTGATATGGTAAGAACTCTTGGTCGAGAAATGGACAAATTTGATTAAGGCATGATATCAATGTCGGATTATTAAGTGTTTATGCATAAATCACGAAGGTATGAAAGGGTGATCCCTTGAATACCAAAACTTATTAAAAGGTCGATTTAAATCACTTTGAGCACCTTGGCAAATGTTCATGGTTATTCAAAACCACTCGAGTTCATGTTATTCAATTATCGAATATTCAATTGTTGATTATTAATTCATGTTCCTCCACAATCTTATATTATTGTTGAACATTGGAAGGCAATATTTCTTTCTAAGTCATGATATATATCCTTTGTCTTTATAAACTTGTGAAACAAATTAGTTGCTTACTCTTGCTATATCATGACCTCTATTTTTCATTTAAGCGAAGGATCTAACGTGAAGGACAAGGGCAAGGGAAAGATCCAGGAGTAATTTTAGAATGAATGTTAAATTAGTTATTATCTAATGGAATTTCTTAAGTAAACTATTTGTATTATAAATGGTGTATTTAAAGTTAAGGTTATGGAGACCTTGGGACCATATTGTGAGACCTTATTATAATGAACAATGTATGTTTATTATTTCAAAATAGTTATAGAATGCTTATGATGATGATAGGATCGTGAACACTGAATCTGAGGTTAGAGAACCTGGATTTGGGGGCGTCACACCGCACAGACAGGTTATTCCAACATAATAATAAATAACGGAACCAGATCATGCGTAAACATACAGATAGAATATTCCGATAGAATAATAAAGAATGGAATAACAACAGAATTCACCCTGCATGCGATAGACCACACAGACAGGTTATTCCAACAGAATAATAAATAACGGAACCAGGTCATGCGTAGACGCACAGACAGGATATTCAGACAGAATAATAAAGAATGGAATAACAACAGAATTCACCATGCATGCGATAGACCGCATAGACAAGCTACTCCAACAGAATAATAAATAATGGAACTAGGTTATGCGTAAACGCACAGATAGGATATTCCGACAGAATAATAAAGAATGGAATAATAGAAGAATTTCACCATGTATGCGGTAGATTAAGATATACAAAAGTTATTCAACATAATAATAAAGAATGGAATAATGAAGAATTTTTACCATGTAATGCGATTACTTTTGCATATCTGAGTTATTCTAATAGAATAATAAGGAATGGAATAACAGAAGAATTTCACCAAGTATAGGGTAGTTCCCGTATACAGGTTATTCCAAAAATAATAAAGAATGAAATAACAGAAGTTCTCTTCATGAATACGAAAGAAATAATACCCCTTACCTTATAAAGAAGAGTACTCCGACGGGTAGGGTGGGAATGTACTTGAAGAAAACTTGCACTACGCTCAAAGCTTTCTTAAACTCTAAAGAAATACGCTCAAGATTATAGAAGAAGAATTCTCTCTACGGTTTCTCTACAGAGTTCAATGAATTAAGTAAGAAATAATGAAGGAATGAACTTCTATTTATAGAAGAAGGATTGAATGGTAACTAATTCATGAAACAGTCCGGATTGATTCACTTTTAAGCAGATTTCATCAAGTTGATTTAATAAAATATTCTAATAAAACAAAATCTTTTAAATAAAATATAATATATTCTATTTATAATCTAATAAAACGAATAACTTTATAAAAGTATTCTATTTTATATAAAAAGATTTTACTATACAAACACTATGCGAGTTTAACTATGCAAACACTATGCATAATAAAATATAATATAATCTAATTATTGTCTAATAAAACAAATAACTTTATAAAAGTATTACGTTTTATATATAAAACGATTTTACTACGCAAAAACACTATGCATAATAAAATATAATATATTCTAATTATTGTCAATAAAAAAAATAACTTTATAAAGTATTCTATTTTATATAAAATATTTTACTATGCAAAATACTATGTATAATAGAATATAATATATTCTATTTATAGTCTAATAAAATAAATAACTTTATAAAAGTATTCTGTTTTATATAAAAAGTTTTTCTGTTTTATTACATTAATAATACTAATAAAACAAAACTCATCATCATTATAATAATTCATACTATTAATCGACCAGGTCGTTCCCAGTAAAGAGGGTGTTTTCCAATAAGGATTTCTCCCTATTGGCACGCAATTAGGTGACCAAACCTCTCCTTGGCAGAACTTTTAGACATCGTTTATATTGCAAATAATAATATTAATAACTCTGTCATCTCAATTATTGATTTACTAATATATAAAATATCAACAATAATTGAATCAAATAACATGAGATACTATGCAACAATTCTTTGACGATAAGTGAACAAAAGCGAGTGACTTCTCATGTAAGCATCAATAATCAATACTGAGTAGGCTAATATGCAACCATCGTATTACATACTTTTACTCTGGAGAGTAGTTCTACAATATTAGCAGTAAAACTTCCGCCGTTATTTTCATAAAAATATTTTTATGCGTTTTCTCAATCAGAAAATAATTCCGTTGTGAGGTCCACGAATGATTGTCTTGGTTATGCGAATATTCCCTATTAAAATGAATATTTCCCGACCAATCCGAATATTATATAACAACTTGCATACTTTGCAAAATTTATAAATACTACCCACAACTATAATATTATCTCAAATTCACACCATAATATTCAAAAAAAATATTTTGAGAAATTAAATCTTTATTCGTAAAATTTGGGATTTTACATAAATGATATGTAGGATTAAATCAAGGAACAAGTATAATTAACGTGTAATCTACGCACGAGGAAAGTTTCCTAACCCTACTCGTTATCTTTATATGAGCTTATAAGTTGTCTCTTTACATCGAGCAAATTCTCATTATTATTGATCAAGTCCATTTTATTATATTAAAGTGTATTAATCTTTCAAAGTATGATTCTGTTATACAATAATTATTCTATTGTATACCTTTTGAGATTGCTATTCAATTTAAATTATCGATTCTTTGTTGAACCTTGTTAGACTAGCGAACCCTTAATGATTCGACTAGTCCATAGTTGATGAGCGTTCTAAATTTCAGAACCCTTGATGAATTATCTAAACCAAACTTCCTTTGGTACGGACTCTATTGTCAAACTGAGATGAACAACCATGTATAGGGGATTACTTATGCGTTAGCGTTGACATATTGTGCATAGTATGGTACTAAGGTAGATCCCCCCAATGCGAGAAGAAGAGTCCATAGTCTTATAGTGTTAAAAGGTTTCAAGTATAAACACTTGACAACCTAGACATAGTTCAAGGTCTTATGACCCTCGGAAGTTCTTTTATCTCTTTAATTCTTGATTAATTCTTGATTCAAAATGCTAAGGGTTATAAGACCTTGAATAATGTGTAGGTTGTCAAGTGTTTATTCTTAAAACTAAAGTACTACTGAAACTCTTCTTTTAGGATAATTCATCAAGGGTTGAAATTTGAATTTGACTCGGTGTGGACTACATAACGTCTGCAACAGATTCAACCAAGCAGTTTAATTACAATATAATCATACTTGACATTAAACAATATTAAGGACTTGATGAATGAAATCGATGAACAACGTATGCGTTCATTATACTCGTTCCTGATTTAATCCTCCTAATAATATCATTCTACAATTCTGTCTTAGGTCAATTATAATGTACTAGTCATCACAAGTTCATTCTTTTGTCTAACTTCGAATTATGACTATACTCAGTCAAACTACTACACTCATTGTCACATAATTTACACTTCATGAACAATAAGCTAACTATGCATTCAATCATTAAATTTACACATAAATGTGTTATTGACATGTTAAGAATTTATTTTAACATCTCATTATATGTTTAACCTAATTTTATGTTCAATAGATTAAGTTACTATCACATTTCTCGACTTGAACACTTAAAAAAATTCATTTATGGACAATCTGCTAAGTGGCGCTGCGGCGCCACTGTTATACTTGTTCTTGGCGCTGGGGCGCGGGACTCAAGGCATGGAGTTGGCGCCGCGACGCGAAACTCCAGTTTTTGAATTCCAATTCGCGAAGAACACATAATCAAGCAAAATTATCATTACATGGTCATTAAATTCACCAAATTAAACATACCCACATACTAGAATTCGTACATAATCATTACCCAACCTTTATAGAGTGATTTTAACCAATTAAAACACATAATTACAAAATCAAACCTTGTAATTTTACTGTTCTTGATGTTCTTGAAGGTTTTAAACACAAAACATAAAAATTAACACTACGGATTCGTTATAACACCAAATCCATCCATTCAAAGTTTGATTTCTTCGCTTTAACATGCATAATTATATACGAGTGTGAATTTTACGAAACAATATATGTTTGACATATTAAATTTATGTATAAGGGCTATATGGCCATATTCTATACTATGTAACAATATACTGCATAATTTTATGAAACTGATGATATGAAAATCTATAATATATAGTAAAACATGCTATTCTAACATATTATCACATATATCCATATAAACAATACAATTTCCAATTTACAGAGACTTTACAGAAAACTTGAGAGCCAATTATTTTACAAAAAAACTTAAACAACGTAAATTTAAAATTTGGGAAAGAAGAGATTACCCTTGATTACTCTGTTTGGATTATACAAGGTGATAACAAGTTAACAACTCCCAATTTCCCACACTTCTTCTCCTTTAATCTCACTGATTCTCAAAACTCTCTCTCTCTCCCTCTCTATTTTGCTTTTCCATACTTAGCAAATAATAAAAAAAATGGAAGACGTATAATAATAAAGGAACTGACGCGTTGTGGTCAGTTACCCAATCATGGGTTAACTGCCAACAACCTCTACCAAGGCCTTGTTTGGCTAGCTTTAAAAAGCTTATACCAATTTAATTTAATGATTCTCTTATACTATAGTTTAAATCATGTCACATCCAATTAGATAATAAATCAAACATCTAGTTTAATTTAATTCAAATAACATATAATAATTTCTCATTAATTCACATAGTCACATAATTAAATTTCTCATTTATTAATTATGTCAAATTCATTAATTCTCTAATTAATTATTAAATTAATTAAAATAACATTAGGCTTATTAAATATTTCTTTTAATTCAATAAGCTCACATAAATACATACTTGAATAATAAAGATTCTTCACATTAATTTAATAAATATAACACATATAATTAAATTAATCTACCACAACTTCATCAATTAATTATTTAATCTAATAATTAATTCATCGAAAAGATATTTATTTAATCCAATAAATATTAAAATTAAATTACAAAATCTCTGTTGTCACAGTAACACTTTCGCTGTTATTTTTATAAAAAGATAATTATGTCGTTTTCTTACTACGACAATACTTCCGTTGTGGGGTCCACCAATGATTGTGCCTTCCTATGGATATTCCCCGATAAAAAGAATATTCTCCGACCAAACGAATATTTTATAACAACTTGCATACTTTGAAAAATTTTCACATATCACCCTTAACTTTAACCTTTTATCAATTTAACTATTTACTAAATAGAATAATTATAAGAAAATTGAATACTTTCTTTCATAAAATTCGGGGTCTCACACGTAGGTTATACATTAATTATACATGTTCCTCGATTTAATCCTACATACCATTTACATTCACAATACCAGTCAATTATAACGTAACTAGCATCATAAGTTCATTCTCTTTTGTCTAAACTCTTATTATGATTATACTAATCTAATCACAACACTTGTTTTCACATAATATTAGATTCCATGAATGACTAGCTAACTATGCATTTAATAATTTAATTAAGCATGTAAGCACCTCATTGACATGTTAAGAATATATTTTAACATTTCATTATGTGTCTAACACATTTTTATGTTCATTAGCTTAGGTTACTATTACATTCCCTTAAATAAAATAATTAAAATTCTCATTCTTGGGCAAACTGCATAGTGGCGCTGCGATGCCACCATATAGGCTAACCTCAAGGGCATGGCCATGGATGGCGTTACCGCGTTAGTTTGAATTTGAAATATTTATGTACATGGACCTTAAAGGCTTGGGGTTGGTATTTGCGACACGACATACCGATTCGTGATTCTCGAGAGGCAATGATCATGACCAATTACATCCAATTACATCATTCACATATGAATTTAAGTATACCCAAACACTATAATACCCATATAATCATTACTCAACCTTTCTAGCACGATTTAACAAGTTAAAACAGACAATTACTTGAATCAAACAATAAAATTTCATTATTCTTGGTGTTTTTGAAAGTTTTGAAAATAAAATATGAATTGTCATTACGGATTCGTTATAACCCCGAATCTGTCCGTGCAAAGTTTATTTTCTTTGTTTTGACATGTGCTAACATAATCTACCGTTAAATTTCAAGTTAAACAACGATTCATGCATTGATCACTAAATTTTTGTTTTACAGAGAACTCAAAGTACTTATTAATGGAAAACTCTGATTTTAGCATGATTACATGAATTCAATTTCTTTAAACACATGAATATATGACGTACACATATTATACACATAAACTAACATAAACATCACATCCTATACTCATCAATTTGCAACTTTCTTCAATCATAGAGGACTTAGAGATAGTTTTTCATAGAAAATAATAACAACGTAATTTACAAATTGGATTTGAAGAAATTACCCTATAGCAATCCCTCTAAATCTTAACTTTCTTCTTCAATCTCCTAGTTTCCTTTAAATTTCTCTCTAATTCTCTCTAGTTTTCTCTAAGTTAAGTTTGATAAAATGAAATACGTAAAAAAACTAAGACTGATTAATGCGCACAGTTGTGGTCAGTTAATCCTTACGTGGTTTAATTGCTCTCAACTCCTCATAGGGCCTTGTTTGGCTTGAATCACAAGTATCCCTTCTAAATATTTTAATTAACCTCTTATAATATAGTTTAATAATGTCACACCCAATTAAATAATAAATCAAATATCTTATTTAATTTAATTTAAAAAAAATATGGTAATTTCTCATTAATTCACATAGCCACATAATTAAATTTCTTATTTATTAATTATGTTATATTTTTAAATTATTATTAAATTAATTAGAATAACATTATGCTTATTAAATAATTCATTCAATCTAATAAGCTCAATTAAATACATACTTTGAATAATAAAATTCTTAACATTAATTCAATCAATGTAACACATATAATTAAATTAATCTACCACAAATTCGTCAATTAATTATTTAATCCAATAATTAGATCATAAAAAATATTTATTTAATCCAATAAATATTCAAATTAAATTATGAAATCTCGTTCGTCACATTATTCATGTCACGCCTTACATTAATGTTCCATTTCATTTCTATAGTAGAAACTAATTTTTTCCAGATTAACCACTGGCGCAGCTGCGCCATTTTGTACTGCTGGGAGGATGTAGCTACGCCAGTCCCTAGCAGTGCAAAAATGGTTTAGCTTTAAGCCAGTTTCAATTTCTATCACCACACAAGTTTTACATGACATACTTTAACTTCTATAGTGGTAATATTACTAGTTCAAGAGTGTATTTATCACATAACTATACACAATTAATCTTCATCTTAATAACTATTTCTCTTTTAATTCACTTAGTGAATTTCCTCATTCCACACCATGCCACACAAGGCCTTTCACAATTCTCATCGTCAATTCCACACTTCTCAAATATATTCACTTTTCACTAATTGAATTACTCATCGTACAATACATCAATATTTATATTCAAATAACTATTCATTTTCTTATTATATTGAGATAATTATTTATTCCTAAAATTCTCGGTTCTTACAACTGATCTTCATTCTGTTCTGCTCATCTTCATCCGATGTCAGCTGTGCACCATCACCATTTAGGTTTGCTAAGTGTTTGAGATTTTGGTAGACTTTGTCTAGTACTTAACATTTCCTGAACCTTTCTTGAATGGTTTGCAGACATGGTTCTGCATCTTTTCTATTTCAGCTTTTGGTTCATGGTGATCCGTAGCGTGGCTCTCTAGATCTTCTTTGTGCTCTGCCACTTTTCTGAATGCTATCTTCTTGGCCTTCTCGGCTCTCATCTTAGCTGCCATCTTCAATGGCATTCTCATCCTTGTTGAGTGAAGCTTTAGTCTGTTTAAGTCCTTCTTCAAATCTGCTTCACTTCCACCTTTGTAGTCTCACTATCACTGAGACTTATTCTGTTCAGTTTTGGTGGAACTCGTAGAGTCAACAATATAGCATTCTAACAACTCAACGATCCTTCAACTCAATAACTTTTGATCTTTGAAGCTCTGGCTGATATATACTCCTTCACAATCTTCCCGTTGGAATATAGCCGTTGGAAGTTATTTAAATTACATTGTAGATCTCGAGTTATTTGGTGCAGACTGCTTGATGTGACATGACAGCTCCTTTTTGACTTTACTGAAACAACAATTTGCTACCTTACCTACCGCCTTAGAGTTGTCATCTTTCCGTGTCAGGCAAGTAGTCATCTTTATTTCTTCTTTCTGACTTCTCGATTAGAACATCAGAAATTGTCCTTTTGCATCGATGCTCTCAAACAACAATATTCAAATATCAGTCTTCAAATTGAATTATTGCCAATGCTTCAATCTTTAGATGACCAAACTCTATAATTTTGATGCAGATGTTCTTGGACCTAATCGTAGCGTGTCTTATTGAATGTTGCTCATTGACTGATTGAGACAACACTATGATCCTGAAGAGTGTTCATTGGATCTTCAATGTAGAAAACCTCTTCCTTCACTTGTGCAGTGCTTCAACACTTCTGTTTGCCTCGACTGATCTCAGGAACTGATAGCTTGACTAATTAATTTGGCCCTCCTCAACTTCAAGACATATCAGGTTAGACATGCTCAGTCTCTTTCTCCATGTGATCTCCCGTTCACATATCAACAATGTTCTGACCCATGCTTCATCTTCTTTGTCTGTTCTGTATAGGTTTGCTAGTGTCTCTTTGTGAACTGCATCAGTTCCTACTTTGTTTGGCAAACACTACAATCCTGGTTGATACCAAGATCGTTGTCTCCTATTCTTTTGTAAGCTACTGCTCTTGTTGACTTTCCTTTGTCAGTCGCTTTCACTGAAGTCTTCTTCTGATCGACTTGTGGAAGACTTCATCTTGAATGGCTTCACAACTCAATCTGAATATTGATTGAGTTGGTGCTTAGATCTGCTGTTAGCTTGCATGCCATTTGTTGAGTGCTCACTGGTTTTATTTAAGGTGGAATGTATCTTTGTAACTCAGACCAGAGGCTTCATTCTTTGGATATTTTGGGAGTGATCATTTATTGAGAATTGTGTTGACTCTACAATTCTTCCTTGGCATTGTGAGCACCTTTGTTGAAGCCTTAGTTCTGCACACTACGATTTGGCTTTGGTTTTGTAGACACTACGACTCTGAGATCAAATCTTGACATACTATAATTTTTATGTTCATGCTTGATGTCTTTATCTGATTTGGCTCGACTATGATTTCTACCTTTGACATGATCAGTAGACTCTACGACCTCAAGTGTGATCTACGATTCTTGACTTGGCTTTGGCAGATGCTCGTTTGACTCTTAGATAAGTTATCTCTACGATTCTGAATATGACTTTCTTAATAGACTACGGCTTTGAGGAAGTTCTTCTCGACACACTACGATCCATCCTTGTCTCTCCTGACAGTCTACGAACTCTAAGATCTACTATCTTGCAGACTACGATTTTGCCTTGATAGTTCTCGAGCTTTCTTTGACTCTCTTGGCAGACTACGATTTCTGGTGCAATGCTCGACGATCAGACATGCCTATCTATTACATTATAAGATCAACCTAACAAGTTTGATCTTTCTATATTTATAGTCCTTGTACATCATTTCTTTTTAAGAATTTTACAAAGCTATTTTGCTTATGTAGGATCAACCTAACACATTTGATCAATTCATTCTAAGTCCTTGAACATATGTTCCTGTTATCTATCAAAGGACTTTACAACTTTTCTTAATGCAAGCATACTTGCATATTCATTCATTTATATCATAATCAAATCATATATAAATAGGAATAAAATTCTCATGTATATTCCTAACATGTATTATTTATTTCATATTCGCTTACGATATTATTTTTCGTATTCGTAAGGAATTTTATTTTCGTTCAATATTCATAAGGAATATTATTTTCGTTCAATATTTGTAAGGAATAATATCTTCGTTTAATATTCGTAAGGATATTTTCGTTCAATATTTGTAAGGGATATTATTTTTGTTCAATATTCGTAAGAAATAATATTTTCTTCCATACTTTGTAGTATGTAAGTAATATTATTTCATTTCAGATTCTGAATTCTATACTCATTTTGTTAAATATTGCTTCTATACTCCTTGAAATTAGTAGAATATTCTTGAAATTTGCGCTTCATCTAGTATCGTTTCATAAGGATATTTTTCTGAACATTCTTGTTAAATTTTAAGCTTTTCATACTGGAGTACTATTCATGGGTACTATTTATACGTACGTCACTATTCATATGTACTGTATTATTTATACGTATGGTACTATTTATACGTATTATACTATTCATGAAGTACTATTCACTTGGGTACTATTCACCTGGGATACTATTCATGACAAATTAATTTCTTTTCTGTCCAAATTATTTTTGATACATGAATATTGTTCTTGAATTTTACTCCACAAAGCAGTTATCATGTTGACAATTTGGACATTTTTAAACTCTAGATAAATTAAAAATCTTTAATATTTATGCTTGATTTCGTTTGATTGATGTTTATATCATTGTCATTATCTTCATGCTTATATTGTGATAAAAGTCATCTTCATCCCGTAGTGCATAGATAGACTGTTGATTGGTATGATTATGACTATGTATCGGTATAATCATGACCTGTAATGTTACAAATGATGTGGTAAAAGTCCTCATTTGCCCGTAGTGCATTGATGGACAGTTGTTGGTATGATCATGACCATGGGTTCTCTTCTTCCAAGGGTGAAAAGATGAACTGTTGTTTGGCATGACCATAACCATAGGTGATAATAACGAATATCCTTGGCCCGTAGTGCATGGATAATTCAGTGATGTGGATTATTTATTAAGCTGAGTATCAGCGATAAAACTAATGATAAACTTTTAATTCATAGAAGATAGTAGATATTATGCTCTACTTGACTCTTTTAATGGATTATTTATTCCGCTGCAGTTAAACTTGTTGTCTATTATATTCTATCAGTTTAACATTGTTGAAGGCTAACGATAACTTATTCTGCATTATCTTAGTCATAATATTCTTTACTGGGCTAATTGAGCTCACCCTTTTCTTTCATTATTCTCTTCAGGAAATGAGAATATAGCTGGGACTAGTCGGGGAATAGAGTGATGGTTTGAGATGGTGGCTATAGTAGTCCTTACTATTCTATTAAATAGTGTGATAATAATTGTAATGAGGACTTATTTTGAGTTTGGATATTGTCTAGAAGATAATATTTGTATTAAAACTCACAACTTATAATTTGTCGTATTCTGCACGACACTTAACAGTTGTATAAATTAAGTTTGTATTTGAATTTTGTACCATGTATTTGGCTACTCAGATTGGGTTGTGTATACCTATTTTGGGGGCGTCACAGTTGGTATCAAAGCCAAAAGTAAAGAGCCCCGAGCTTTTATCTGGTGACTTCCAAGTCTTGGGATGCACTAAAGCTAGACTTTCTGTATGGGACGACGTGAATAACTGTGGAAAGTTAATAGGTATCATTGTGAGGTGCTATCCAAGTCTTGAATGTGAGTCACCGTTGGTATCAGAGCTTAGGGATATGATCCCTGGCTGAGATTTGAGGCTAAAACTAGGAGGGAAGAGACATATAATTCCTTCGCTAGTATGATCTACCTAAGCTTATTTGTTATTTAATTGGTAGGTCGTAATATAGGGATAATATGTGGCATGTCAATTAACCCTTGTTTTGTGGCAGTGTTTAAAAATAACATCTAAAAAATATTGAGATAAGCAATGTAGCACATGAGACCGTTGAGTCACCGATGATCAATAACCAAGATAATGTGTATCAGGAAGGCAATAATCCTCATGTAAACAACAACACCGACCAAATGACGAATGCTGGTATGTTTATGAACTTTCTAGAATTCATGCAAAACCAAACGAGAGAGACTCCTGTTCAAAATACCGGTGGAAACACTGGCAATTCACGGCTGGTCACCGCTAAGCAGTTGAAGGAGCTGGGACTACCAGAGTTTTTGGGAAAGCCAGAACCACTTAAGGCAGAGACACGGATTAAGTAGATCACCAAGATATTTTGTAACGATCGAGAAAATTGTAATTTAAATTAAATATTTATTGAAATTGAATAAATATTTTAAATAATTATTTATCGAGGAAAATAAATAATTGATGAATTGTGGTGAATTAATTTAATAATTAAATTGATTAGTGTAAATTAAATTGACTAATGAAAATTTTATTTGAAGGATTTAGTTTAAGGAAATAATTAAATTAAATCAATTGCTTAATATTTAATGGAAATAAATAAATTAAATAAAGTGATATTTCTAATTTATTAATTAAATTAGATATGCAATTATTTATTAATTAATAAGAATTTTATTATTATTATAAGTTATTTAAAACTAACTAAACTAAAGTTATTTAAATTAACTAAATTAATGGTGTGACATGAAACTATATAATATAATAATAATTTAATTTGGGGAGAAAAGGTGTTAGCCAAACAAGGCCTTGTGGCCTTTGGCTTATTCAACTGACGTCTTTTTATTTTTCTAACTGAAAGAAAACGTGCCATATAAGTTTATTTTACGCGTCTATTTCCTAAGGTTAGCGCTCAGTTTTCTTGTTTCACGTATTTTACCAAGGGAAATAGCAGAGGGTTTGCAAGAGAGTAAAACACAGAGTTTTTTTTAGATTGTTAAGAGGAAGTAGGAGAATTTCAAAGCCCCTAACACAATCTTTTGCTAGCATTTAATCAAGGATTTAAGGTATAATCTACCCCTAATTCTAATTCTCAGTTTTGTAATTTTTATTTTATGGAATTGGGTTTTTGTCAAGTGTTGATTGTAAGATATGGGTTATGGGTGTGTGATAGTATTGTAGAATCGGTTATTGGCATGTATATATAAAAGGGGTAGCAATCAAACACGTGAAATTGAATTGTAAGAAGGAATTGAAATATTAGTGTTTATGTTCTTATTATATGGCTCTGTAATTTGAGGTTAGAATATGTTTGTATATTAAGAAATGAAAGCGACATAGTTTGAATCATGTCAATTGATTAAGAAACGAATTCGTGGTGATCGAATTCGTTAAGTGTAAAAATGAAGAAATTTGGAAAAATTATAGTTTTGATTCTTCAAATTCATGTATATATGATGTTTTTGTATATAGAATGATGTTTAGCATGCTTAGCTATGATATTACAAAGTTTTAGATGTTGAAGTGTGGTAAAATTCTGTGGAATTGGGATTGTTGGCCTATAGCAGAGTTCATTTTTTTAGAGTTTCGCAAAACCTGAACTGGTGCATCACGCATGCTATTTGGCATTTGGTAATATGTCATGTCATGTGAACACGTTGTATCTTAGCGCTTGTGTACCACGCTTCTTGCTGCATGTGATTTCTTTGTAACCTAGTGTAAAACTAGCGCGACCGCACTTTTGAGTCAAATATTAAACAATGAAGTCTGCTACTTCTGCAGACTTTGGATATTCATGGTAACTTAGCTTAATGTATGTAAACATGTTAAATGTGTAAAAACAAGGTTAAAGCAGAAGTGTATCATATGGTTAGTAATTCTAAAATGCAAAGTTAGTAAGTGGTGAAAATGATATGTATGATTTAAGGAACTTAAGGAGCAATGAATAAGTGTTGAGAAATGTACACTTGTGGTTCTGAAATATGTATGGTAATGAAAAACTTGTGCTAAAATGATAAGATTAGCTAGAATTGTACATGTTATGGTATGTTAGCATATCTAATAGATATTGTGATTCCACTAAAATGTGTGGGTGAACGCGAGTTGTAATATTAGCTTACGCTTGAGGCAAGTTTCCTAACTCTGCCTTGCGATTATTGAGCAAGTTTATTTACCTTATCTTAAATACAATTACGCCTGTTTCATAGCTATGCTATCTTTAAGTCAAGTAATCTCTTTATTCCTAAATTTACATTGAAGTTAAGCAAGCCTATTGATTCTATCTCGTGTATGATTGTACAAGCTCTTGTAACCTAATTCGTTACATCGAGCGAGTTTTACTTTCCTTATTATCATTCGAAGCATATATTGTTCTAATACATTGATTCAAAGGAGATTGTTCTAACTCTTCCGAATATAGCGCTTTTCATGTATATCATGTTTACTCAATTATATATTGTTGTTATTCAATCTTTGACTTTGATAACCTTGTTCAAAGCTTTATCGTTGTATTAAACCTTCAAGTAGTAAGCAAACCTTTATTGATTGAATTAATCTATATTAGAATAGTGTTCTAAAATTCTAGAAACACTGATAAGCTAGTTCCAAACTAAACTTTCTTTAGTGTGGAAATTCTAAATTCAAAATGAGACGAACAACCCTAATATAGGAGATTTTGTACGTGTAACGTTTAGATGTTTGTTCACAATACATGGTATAAAGGGCTGATCCCCCTAAGTACGTTAAGAAGATTCTGTATAGTCTAATGACTATTAAGGTTGAGGTATTAATACCTAAATACCAGAGACATAGTTCGTGGTTTTAAGACCCTCAGATATTAAACTCGAACTTGTTTTCTATTTTGGTTCATAGAACAAGTTCATTACTGTTCAACAATCGTTGTTCCTTCTCATGTTGTTATTATTGCTACTTCCTATATTAGTGAGCAATTGTTTGCTCACTCTTGCAATTAATACTGCAGCCAAGGTTGAAAGAGTCGATGAGCCATCTACTAGCAAAGGGAAGGGCAAGATGTCCAAGTGTTGAAGATTTATGGAAATTAATTTAAATGTTTTACGTTATGAGACTTGTTTTATTTATATTTCGCAAACGGATGTAACAAATTTAAGGTTAGATTACCTGGGATTATTTTGATGATGATGTAACCCTTTAATGGGAAAGATTGTTGTTTAAGTTATTTAAATTATGTATTTATCCTTTGATTATGGGTAGTTAGATATAATGTTTTGGATAGTGAACACCAAATCCTGTGGGAATAGAGTACCTGGATTTGAGGGTGTCACATTTTTGATATCTTGGGATGCTCCGAGGAGTAAAAGGTTCCCTTTGCCACCTTCATGTTGCGAGGAGAGGCAGATCATTGGTGGGAATCTGTAAAACATACTCAGCCTGCCGCACTGAAAATGTCTTGGGAGAAGTTCCAAGAATTGTTTAACGACAAGTACTTTCCCGAAAGTATTCGTCATATGAAGGAGGTAGAATTCATCAAGTTGGAGTAAAACAATATGGTCGTTTCATAATACGAGGATAAGTTTGCCGAGTTGTCCCGATTTGCATCCCATTTGGTAGATAATGACGAGCATATTTGAAACCCGAAATACGTCAATATTTCATTTCTCAGAAACTATGTTTATATTCAGATGTTTTGAATAGGGCTCAGTTATTGGAGCGTGATAATGAGTCAGCCCAACCAAAAGACAACGACCAACAACACGATAATAATTGTACAGGTGGCAATGGCCATCAGAAAAATGATAACCATCGTGGAGGAAATTATCGTGCCAGAAATGGTAACCACTTTGGTGGTAATCATGACCAAGATAATAGGAAAGGTGAACTAAGTGGGAATAATTTTAAGAAGAGAAGATTCAACAATGATGGAAAGACATCGACAGCAGCACCAACACCCGTTTCCAAGAAGGAGAACGACCACTGATTATGTGCTACAAATGTGGAGAGGAGGGACACATTCGTTAAAACTGTACGCAATAACCCAAAGCGTGTTTCAATTACGGAAGAGAAGGTCACCTAGCTCAATTTTGTACTGTAGTGAAGTTAAGTCCAGCTGGGATGGAGACACCAAAGGCTGTCCCAAACAAGTCAAAGTTGGTAGTTTAAGGGAGAGCGTTTTTCACGATGAGGAACCCGAACGGAGTTATCATGGGTAAGTTAATCATAAACTTTGCGAAGTCTATACCTTATTCGATACCAGTTCTACCCACTCTTTTATTTCACCTAGTTGTGCTCAACGTTTGAACTTGACTCTAGAGAAATTAGACTTTGACTTATCTGTTGAAACTCCATTAAGAGAAACCTTCACTACATCCACTGTTTATAAATCTTGTTTGATTCAAATTGGCACCCTCACGATATCTGTCGATCTTATCTCTTTGAAAATACTTGCATTTGATGTGATTTTAGGAATCAACTGGTTAACTACTCATCATGCTAAAATTGATTATTTTCGTAAGGTTGTTAGCCTTCATATTCCTAACCAACCTGTTATGCGAATTCAACCAACCAAACCACTAAAGTCAATCACTGTCATATCAAGCCATAAGTAAAGAGCCCCGAGCCTTTCGCTGGTGACTTCATTGTGTGGGATGCACTGAAGCCAGAATTTTCGTAGGGACGCCGTGAATAACGGTGGCAAGTTGATAGGTATCAATGTGAGGTGTTATCCAAGTCTTAGATGAGAGTCAAAGTTTTGAATGATATTTCTATTGTTAATAAATTTCCTGACATATTCCCCAAATATTTCATCACATAAAATGAACGTAACATGCACCAAAGACGTTGGCTCGAGCTATTGAGAGGTTACGACCATACCATTCAATACCATCTTGGAAAAGCTAAAGTAGTACCTGATGCATTGAGTAAAAGATCGTATGCAGTTATGAGTGCGACGTTGTTCACATAAAGACCCATTTCGTATGATTTACAAAGGATAGAGATATAGTGAAAGACTCTAAGGACCCACGTGATGATAACAAATATACGAGTGAAACCGACTATAATCGATAAAATTAAAGTTGCTCAAGCTACAGACCCGGAGTTGATGAATATGATGAAGAAGGTGCAAGAAGGAGTTATTCTAGAAGTAAGAGTCGATAAAGAGAGGAAATCCCAACCCTCGATTTATTGTTCTATTTGAAATCCTCGACTGAGTAGGAACTATGACCTATAGACTCGCCTTACCGCCAAGTATGTCTCGTGTTCATAACGTTTTTTACATATCTATTGTGACACCCCCAAATTCGGGTACTTCATTTCCAACAGATTTGGTGTTCACTTGATAAAAACATTCATGTCTAAATACCCAAACATAGTAAAATTTAATAATAAACCTTCCCATTAAAGGATTACATCAATAAGTTTAATAAAATCTCCCAGGTTATCTAACCTTTAAATACAAACATCATGTGCGGAAAATTAAATAACTACATCACAATATTTAAAATAGCGTCTGACAATATAAAAGTCAACAGGTTTACAAGTCTTCATTACTTGTTCGTCTTCCCTTTCCCTTTACTGGTTGTAGGTTCATCAAACTTCTCAACTTTAGCTATAATATTTATATAAGCAAAAGTGAGCAAACAATGCTCACTTGAAATGATAATGAATAAACATCATATCAACAGTCAAATGATTAGGTTTCATAGAATTGAATAATGTACTTCATCAACAATAATGAGGAACAGAATTTGAAATATATAACTGAGGGTCAAAAGACCACGAACTATGTCCATAGTTATAAGTATTCCTTCAACTTAAACTTTAACAATCATAAGACTATAGGGACTCCTCGTACTTAGGGGGATCAACCCTTCGTACAATGTATTGTGCACAAACATTTAAACGCTATGCGTAAATTATCCCCTATAATAGGGTTGTTCAAATCAGCATTTAGAATACGAGTCCGCACCAAAGTAAGTTTGGTTTGGATAAGTTTCAAGGTAATTTAGAGTTTAACGAACATCAACTAAGGATTAGTTGAATAAAAATGTAATAATGTTATGTTATGGAATAAATCATAAATGAATCAACATTGTATACTAAGGTCATGTTTTAGGAATAATCTAAGAGCATAAACATTGAATAACATAACATACCTTGCTTGAACAATATTAAGCTAAGGTTAGAATCTTGTTTAGAATTGAGTATTGAGCATGCATAACAAATAGTAAATTGAACGATAAAACTTGCTCAACATTAGTGTATCAGAATTTAGAAACTTGCATGCTAAATAACAGGTTAAAGATTAGAAAAACTCGCTCAATATCAAGAGGTAGGGTTTAGGAGCTTGCACAATATAAGTAGAGTTAAGAAACTTGAACAAAGAAAGTTTAGAGTTAGAAAACTTGCCTTGTGTGTAATCTAAACCGTAATAATTCGATTCACAATATCCTATACACATACCATCATGACATAATTAGTCACTACAAATACTCTATATATAAATAAGTATCTATTTCATGTATGGTTTGATTTTTAACCACATAGTCAAGTTGTAGACACTCAATTTTTTTTTTCTGCACAACTGTTACTAACATTACAAAAGGGCAGAATTGTCTTTCAGAGATAACCCTAGAAGATAGTTCACATCCATTCCGGATACTATCGGAAGATCAGTTCATAACCCGGACCACACATCGGGAACATCATTTCCAACCCCGGACCACACACCGGGAGTATTAGTCTCAACCCCGGAACACACATCGGAAGGATCATTTCCAACCTCGGAGATAACCCCGAGTTTCTTCCTTGGCGATAACCCCAAGGAATGTTGTTGCAGTTCCGGTGATAACTCCGGAAATGCTTGTTTCAAATACATGCTATCAGCTTCAATCTCAGCCCTCCTGCCGAGGCACTCATCTCTCAAACACGAAGCTAACACTGGGCATATAGGTACTTACAGGATGACCTTGCGACATTCAAACACTTACAGCAGTCCAATCTCAGATGTAACCCTGAGCAACATCTGCTTTCAACTCAAATCGGCGATAACCCCGACGAAGAGTCAAACGTAATCTTACCACATCAACACCTGCGCGTCGTCTCGACACTTCAACACATACATACAACTATGTCCTTCAAGAACCAGGATATCCAATCCCGAGTGACTATTACGCGTGGTAGTATACCGGATATAATTTAAAGCTTGAAGACCATGGGCATGGTCCCCTCTTCCTGACTTCGTACAACCTCTAATCCATGTCATTGTGTAACTCTCGACATAAGCAGTCCGAAGAAGGTCACATATACCTCGTTCGGATGCTCGGATTGAAGTTCGCAAGTTCGAAAGAGACATTACGATTGCACGAATGCATATACTGAGACGACGGACTGCAAAGCCCTAGGCCCACTACGACCATCACCGCAAAGTGTAATCAAGGCCATCGATCTATAAATATAGACCTTGGGTCAGCCATTTTGAGAGGGAGAAGAGAGAGAAAAGGCGAGGAAGCCTTATCCACTTTACTCTGTACACACCCATATTGAGTGTTTTCCTCATTTTAAACATCTATTAGCTCACATATAGCTATACTTTCATCCGGAGGGAGCTG
This sequence comes from Panax ginseng, assembly GCA_020205605.1. NCBI lineage: Eukaryota > Viridiplantae > Streptophyta > Magnoliopsida > Apiales > Araliaceae > Panax > Panax ginseng. The sequence continues at coordinate 80,710,148 of CM035139.1, read as the reverse complement.
AGTGTTTATCCATATAGAGTCATAGAAGTCTACATTGGCAGCCCACTATAAGTCTTCTTACATTCTATAAATCCTTTCTTCTCATAATAGCACACACTGTTATACACATTGAGAGTCGTGTGTGTGTGTTTGCCCGAACTTCGGTCCGTGGTTTTCATTTCTGTTTGTATATATATATACTTATATATATATATATGTATGTATTTTTATATGGACTAACATTATCGAGTTATGCCTCGATTGAGCCTAGACATTGGTCTGGAGCGTTTATTGGCTTATATATATATACGTATATATATAACTGTTGTCGGACATATCCGATGAGCCTGGATTTTATATCCAGTGCATTTACTGCTTATATATATATATGTATATATATATATATATATTTACATTTTGTCCTACACGAGTTTACTTACGTGGCGGTTGATCGCTTTTTATGACTTTATTTACATTTTGTCCTCACTTTTGAGTTTACTTTCGTGGCGCTTGATAGCTTTTATAGCTTTATTTACATTCAAGTCCCTTTGGAGTTTACTCCATGGCGGTTGATAGCATTTATTGCTTTATTTACATTTCGATCCCCATGGAGTTGTTTCAGTAGTGGTGATCATGCACGTATATATATATTTACTTTGCTTATATATATATATATAACTACTTACTGCTTTCCATACAAATTGCAGTATCATGTGAGCCTAGGAATCATGTGATCACAGATTCAGTCTACTAAATCTAGAATCGGTTCCCATGATGGATTTTTCCAAATCTGCATTACAGCATTGTACATTATTCTGATGTTTGAATTCCTTGGATGACCTATCGTGCCCATAAGGAGTTCGACAAGATCAACAGTATATTATTTTTCGGATGCCTCGCATTTCGAAAATAAAAGCAAACAAGCCGAAAATTTAATAATAAAATGGAAGTATCAAAGGCCTCAATAACTATTGAGTAAAGGCTTTGAAAAAACCTTTTTTTATAAAACTTCAGTGCTATATCTTGCTTAAAATTGATTTTTCAACAAAATTCAAACCCTATGTATATAGGTGCGAACGAGGCATAGCACTACTTCCAAATAATTGCACATTGATCAACACACACACACACATACACATTCATATAACAGTTTCTTTAAAAAGTGGTAGTCACCGTGGCAGCACGGATGTTGGGGGGTGCCTAATGTAAAATCCAAAATTTTATGAACAAAGATTTAAATTTCTCAAAATTTTTGGTTTGAATATTGTGGAGTAAATTTGATATAGTGTTATAGTTGTGGGTAATATTTAGAAATTTTGAAAAGTATGCAAGTTGTTATATAATATTCGATTGGTCGGGGAATATTCTTTTTGTCGGGGAATATCCATACGACGGTACAATCATTGATGGACCCCACAACGGAATTATTGTTGGATTGAGAAAATGACAAAAATATTTTTATAAAAATAACGGCGTAAGTTTTAGCGTTAAAACTGTTGAACTACTCGGTAGTAAAAGTACAGTAATACGCGTGGTTGCATAGTAGCACACAGTATTGATTATTGATGCTTACGTGAGAAGTCACTCAGTTTTGTTCAATTATTGCTGCAATAATTGTTGCATAGTATCTCACGTTATTTGATTCAATTATTATCGATATTTTATATATTATTAAATCAATAATTGAGACGACGAAGTTATTAATATTATTATTTACAATATTAACAATGTCTAGAAGTTCTGCCAAGGAGAGGTTTGGTCACCTAATTGCGGCGATAGGGAGAAATCCTTATTGGAAAGCCTCCTCTTTCTCGGGAACGACACAGTCGATTAATAGTGTGAATTATAATAATGATGATGAAGTTTTGTTTTTTTAGTATTATTAATGTAATAAAACATAAAAGATTTTTATATAAAAATGAATACTTTTATAAAGTTATTCGTTTTATTAGACTATAAATAGAATATATTATATTCTATTATGCATAATGTTTTGCATAGTAAAATCTTTTTATATAAAACAGAATACTTTTATAAAATTATTCAGTATTCTGTTTTATTAGATTATAAATAGAATATATTATATTTTATTTAAAAGATTTTGTTTTATTAGAATATTTTATAGTAAACCAATCTGGACCGTCCATTCAAAAGTAAATCAATCTGGACCGTTCAGGAATTAGTTACTATTCATTCCATTCTCCTATAAATAGAAGCTCATTCTTTCATTATTTCTTACGAATTCACTGAAACTCTAGAAAGAGAAATTATAGAGAGAAAGAAGAAAAGTATTCTGCTACTTCACTACTCCTATATCTTGTTTGTTCTAAGGTAAGGGATATTATTTGTTGTACTCGTAAGGGGTATTATTTCTTTCGTATTCATGAAGAGAACTTTTGTTATTCCATTCTTTATTATTCTATTGGAATAACTCAGATACGCCAAGCTACCCTATACTTGGTGAAATTCTTCATTTATTCCATTCTTTATCATTATGTTGAATAACTTGTCTATCTGAAAGTACCACATACACGGTAAAAATTCTTACATTATTCCATTCTTTATTATTCTGTTGGAACATCATATGTCGTGCGTTTACGCATGACCTAGTTCCGTTATTTATTATTCATTGGAATATCCTCATGCATGCGTTTTACGGATGACTTGGTTCCGTTATTTATTATTACATTGGAATAACTCGTCTGCATGGGTACATCGCATGCCTGGTGATTTCTTTTGTTATTCTATTCTTTATTATACTCAGTTGGTTAAAGTTTTGACTTCTATACTCCATAAAATTAGTGGAATATCCTTGATATTTGCGCTTCATCCAGTATCTTTTCATGGAAATATTCTTCTGAGCATTCGTGAATTTTACGCTACCAAGAAGTATCATGTTGACAATTTGGACGCTATTAGTTTCTGGATAAATTAATTCTTGAACTTGTTTTATTGAATTATTATGTCATTGTCATCATCCTCATGTTTATATTATGTTGAAAGTCATTTGTGGCCTGTAGTGCATAGATGGACTTGGTATGATTATGAGCGAGGATTATTCTAAGATAATCATGACCGTAATATTACAAATGATGTGGAAAAAGTCCTCATTGGCTGTAGTGCATTGATGAACAGCTTTTTGGTATGATTATGGCTATAAATTCTCTCTGACCAAGGGTGCATGAGATGAATTGTTTTATGGCATGATCGTGACTGTTGATGAAAACATGATTATCTTTAGCCAGTAGTGCATGGATAATTTGTGGTCATGATACTAATAAATATCCTCGGTAGTAGTGTGGATGATGTGGATTATTTATTAAAAAGTCTCAAATGATAAAAGTGATGAAAACCTTTTTAAATCATGAAAGATAGTAGATTTTATTCTCTACTTGACTCTTTTAATGGATTGCTTGTTCCGCTACAGTTAAACTTGTTTGTTATATTGTAATAGTTTAACACTGTTGAAGGCTAACGATAATTTATTCTGCATTATCTTAGTCATAATATTTCTTACTGGGCTAGTTGAGCTCACCCTTTTTCTTTCATTGTCCTCTTCAGGAAATGAGAACGTGGCGTGGATTAGTCGGGAACTGGAGTGACTGATGCGGATGATAGCATTAGTAGTCCTCACTATTCTGTTAAATAGTGTGATAATAAATATAATGAGGACTCAATTGAGTGTGGATATTGTCTAGATGATAATATTTGTATTAAAACTCACATCACATGTTTTGTCATATTTTACACGACTGTTGTATAATTAAGTTGTATTTGAATTTTGTACCATGTATTTGGTGACTCAAGATGGGTGATGTATACCTATTTTGGGGGCGTCACAGTTGGTATCAAAGCTTAGGATATGATCCCTGGCTGAGATGTGAGACAAGAACTAGGAGGGGAGAGACAGGGAATTCCTTCGCTAGTATGACCTACCTAAGTTTATTTGGTATTTAATTGGTCGGTCAGGGAAAATATGTGATATGTTAATTAACCCTTGTTTTGTGGCAGTATTTGAAAATGACATCCAAGAATGTTGAGAATAGCAATGGAGCACAGGAGACCGTTGAGTCTCCACATATCAATAATCAGGATAATATGCATCAAGAAGGCGATAATCCTCAGGCAAACAACAACACTGACCAAATGATGAACGATGGAATGTTCAGAGGTTTTATGCGTTGTTCTGAGTTACGAGTTCGAGTTCGGATCTGAAAGAGCAAAGCCGCATCTTACTTTTCATGCAACAAAAAAAGTAAGAGAGACTCTGCTCAAAATATAGGTGGAAATAATGGCAACCCACTTTGGCCACCACCAAGCGCTTCAAGGAGCCGACCACTGAGTTTATGGGAAAGCCAGAACCACTTAAGGCGGAGACGTGGTTAAAGCAGATCACCAAGATATTTGATGTCTTGGGATGCTCAGAGGAGAAAAAGGTTCCATTTGCCACCTTTATGTTGCATGAAGTGGAAGATTACAGGTGGGAATATGTAAAACGTACCCAGACTGACGCACTCAAGATGTCTTGGGAGAAGTTCCAAGAGCTGTTCAGCGACAAGTATTTTCCCGAAAGTATTCGTCACATGAAGGAGGTGGAATTCATCAAGCTGGAGCAAAACAATATGACCGTGTCGCAGTACGAGGATAAGTTTGCCGAGTTGTCTCGATTTGCATCCCATTTGGTCGATAATGAGGAGCGAATGACACGAATGTTTCTAAGAGGTTTGAAACCCAATATACGTCAATACCTCATTTCTCATAAACTTTGTTTATATTCAGATGTTGTGAATAGGGCTCAGTTATTGGAGCGCGATAATGAGTTAGCACAACCAAAAGGCAACGACCAACAACACGATAATAATCGTACCGGTGGCAACGGTCATCGGAACAATGATAACCATCGTGGGGGAAATTATCATGCCATGAATGGTAACCACTTCAGTGGTAATCATGGCCAAGATAATAGAAGTGGAAATTTCAAGAAGAGAAGGTTCAATAATGATGGAAAGACAAAGAAGACCAAAGACCCGCTTCAAAGGAAGAAGAAGAACGACCACCCATCGTATGTTTCAAATGCGACAGAGAGGACACATCCAAACCTACATCAAAGAATCCAAAGTGTTTTTTAATTGTGGAAGAGAAGGTCACCTAGCTCGATTTTGTCGTATGGTGAAGTCAAGTCCAGCTAGGATGGTGATGCCAAAAGATGTCCTAGACAAGCCAAAGCCAATAGTTTAAGAGAGAGCGCTTTTTTTTCATGACGAGGAACCTGAATAAAATTATCACAGGTAAGTTAATCATAAACTCTTGCGAAGTCTATACCATGTTAGATACCTGTTCTACTCACTCTTTCATTTCACCTAGTTGTGTTCAATGTTTGAATTTAACTCCGGAGAAGTTAAACTTTGATTTATCTGTTGAATCTCTGTTGGGAGAAACCTTCGTTACCTCCACTATTTATAAATCTTGTTTGATTCAAATCAATACTTTCACGTTACCTGTCGATCTTATCTCTTTGAAAATACTTGCCTTTGATGTGATTTTAGGAATCGATTGGTTAACTACTCATCATGCTTTTAGTAAGGTTGTTAGCTTTCATATTCCTAACCAACCTGTTATGCGAATTCAAGCAACCAAACCACTAAAGTCAATCATTGTCATATCAAGCCATAAGTAAAGAGCCTCGGTCCTTTCGTTGTTGACTTCCTTGTGTGGAATGAACCGAAGCCAGACTTTCCATAGGGGACGTTGTAAATAACGATGGCAAGTTGATAGGTATCAATGTGACGTGTTATCCAAGTCTTGGATGAGAGTCACAGTTGTGAATGATATTTCTATTGTTAATAAATTTCCTGACGTATTCTTAAAGACTTCTTAGCCTACCCCTAGAGCGTGAAATTGAATTTTGTATTGACCCCAGTACAAAACCCATTTCTTAAACCCTCAAATATTTTCTTCACCCAAAACGAACGTAACATGCGCCAAAGATGTTGGCTCGAGCTATTGAAGATTACGATCATACCATTCAATATCATTATGGAAGAGCGAACGTGGTAGCTGACACATTGAGTAGAAGATCATATGTGTTTACGAGTGCGATGTTGTTAACACAAAGACCCATTTGGTATAAATGATGAAGATAGAGTTAAAGACTCTAGGGACCCACGTGAAGATAACGAGTATACGATTAGAATCGACTTTAATCGATAAAGTTAAAGTTGCTCAAGCTATATATTCAGAGCTGATGAATGTGAAGAAGAAGGTTCAAGAGGGTGTTATTCTAGAAGCAAGAATCGACAAAGAGAGGAAATCTCAACCCTCGATTTAATTGGCCCATTTGAAATCCTCGATCGAGTAGGAACTGTAGCTTATAGACTCATTTTACCGCCAAGTATGTCGCGTGTTCATTAACGATTTTAACGTATCGATGTTACGTAAATATGTGGATGACCTGAACCACATTATTAATTTAGAACCGGACGAGATAGCGAAAGATTTAACATATGAAGATGTACCTGTTAAAATCTTGAAATATATTTTACGCTCAAAGGTTATACCTCAAGAGTTAGAATCTGACGAAATGTTCTCATTTGTTCGGCATACCAGGTACGTACGTAAATTTCAAGGGCGGAATTTCATAAGGAGGGGAGATTGTAAAATCCCAAATTTTATGAATAAAGATTTAAATTTCTTGATTTTTTTTGAATATTATGGAGTAAATTTGATATAGTGTTATAGTTGTGGGTAATATTTAGAAATTTTGAAAAGTATGCAAGTTGTTATATAATATTCGATTGGTCGGGGAATATTCTTTTTGTCAGGGAATATCCGTACGACGGTACAATCATTGGTGGACCCCACAACGGAATTATTGTCGGATTGAGAAAACGACAAAAATATTTTTATGAAAATAACGGCGGAAGTTTTAGTGTTAAAACTGTTGAACTACTCGGTAGTAAAAGTATAGTAATACGCGTGGTTGCATAGTAGCACACGGTATTGATTATTGATGCTTACGTGAGAAGTCACTCAGTTTTGTTCAATTATTGCTTCAAAGAATTGTTGCATAGTATCTCACGTTATTTGATTTAATTATTGTCGATATTTTATATATAATTAAATCAATAATTGAGACGACGGGTTATTAATATTATTATTTGCAATATTAACGATGTCTGTAGAAGTTCTTCCAAGAGAGAGGTTTGGTCACCTAATTGCACGCCTAATAGGGAGAAATCCTTATTGAAAGCCCCTCTTTCCGGGAATGACCTCGGTCGATTAATAGTGTGAATTATAATAATGATGATGAAGTTTTATTTTATTAGTATTATTAATGTAATAAAATGAAAAAGTTTTATATATAAAATGTAATACTTTTATAAAGTTATTCGTTTTATTAGACTATAAATAGAATATATTATATTCTATTATGCATAGTATTTTGCATAGTAAAATCTTTTTATATAAAACGAAATACTTTTATAAAGTTATTCGCTTTATCGTACTATAAATAGAATATATTATATTCTATTATGCATAGTGTTTTGCATAGTAAAATCTTTTTATATAAAATAGAATACTTTTATAAAGTTATTCATTTTATTAGACTATAAATAGAATATATTATATTTTATTATGCATAGTGTTTGCATAATGCCTCGATAGTGTTTGCATAGTAAAATCTTTTTATATAAAACATAATACTTTTATAAAGTTATTCGTTTTTATTAGATTATAAATAGAATATATTATATTTTATTTAAAAGATTTTGTTTTATAAGAATATTTTATAGTAAACCAATCTAGACCGTTCAGGAATTAGTTACTATTCACCCATTCATTCTCCTATAAATAGAAGCTCATTCCTTCATTATATCTTACTTAATTCAATTTGAAACTCTAGAGAGGAAACTATAGAGAGAAAGAAGAAAAGTATTCTCACTTTCACTACTCCTATATCCAGCTTTGTTCTAAGGTAAGGGATATTATTTGTTGTACTCATAAGGGGTATTATTTCTTTTGTATTCATGAAGAGAACTTATGTTATTCCATTCTTTAGTATTTTGTTGGAATAACCTGTATACGCGGGCTACCCTATACTTGGTGAAATTCTTCTATTATTCCATTCTTTATCATTATGTTGAATAACTCCGCCTATGCTGGCACCGCATACATGGTGAAATTCTTCTTTTATTCCATTCTTTATCATTATATTGGAATAACTTGTCTATATTATTCCATTCTTTATTATTCTGTTGGAACATCCTGTCTGTGCGTTTACATATGACCTGGTTCCGTCATTTATTATTCTCATAAAAATATCACATTCTCAGATTTACGCATGACACTGTTTCTTTATTTATTATTCTATTAGAATAATCATGCATCTTGATCTATCGTATGCCTGGTGATTTCTTTTGTTATTCAATTCTTTATTATACTCAGTTGGTTAAAGTTTTGACTTCTATACTTAATGAAATTAGTGGAATATCCTTGATATTTTCACTTCATCCAGTATCTTTTCATGAAAATATTCTTCTGAGCATTCGTGAATTTTACTCTACAAAGAAGTATCATGTTGACAATTTGGACGTTATTAGTTCCTGGATAAATTAATTCTTGAACTTGTTTTATTGAATTATTATGTCATTGTCATCATCCTCATGTTTATATTATGTTGAAAGTCATTTGTGGCCTGTAGTGCATAGATGGACTTGGTATAATTATGACCAGGGATTATTCGGTATAATCATAACCATAATATTACAAATGATATGGAAAAAGTCCTTATTGGCCCGTAGTGCATTAATGGATAATTTTTGGTATGATTATGGCTATGGATTCTCTTCTACCAAGGTGTAAAGATGAATTGTTTTATGGCATGATCAGATCATTGATGAAAACATGATTATCTTTAACCCAGAGTGCATGGATAATTTGTGGTCGTGATACTAATGAATATCCTCGGTCAGAAGTGCGGTGGATGATGTGGATTATTTATTAAGTTGAGTCCCAGCGATAAAAGTGATGAAAACCCTTTTTAAATCATGAAAGATAGTAGATTTTATTCTCTACTTGACTCTTTTAATGGATTGCTTGTTCCGCTGCAGTTAAACTTGATGTTTGTTATATTGTATCAGTTTAACACTGTTGAAGGCTAACGATAATTTATTTTGCATTATCTTAGTCATAATATTTCTTACTGGGCTAGTTGAGCTCACTCTTTTTCTTTCATTTTCCTCTTCAGGAAATGAGAACGTAGTAGGGACTAGTCTGGGAACGGAGTGATGGTCCAGATGATAACATTAGTAGTCCTCACTATTCTGTTAAATAGTGTGATAATAAATGTAATGAGGACTCAATTGAGTGTGGATATTGTCTAGATGACAATATTTGTATTAAAACTCACAGCACATGTTTTGTAGTATTTTACACGACTGTTGTATAATTAAGTTGTATTTGAATTTTGTACGATGTATTTGGCGACTCAAGATGGGTGATGTATACCTATTTTGGGGACATCACACCTAACACCTTCCCTCCATGTAACCAAGCCCCCGAACCCTAAATGAATCTCAGTTTCATAGACCCGTTTAGCAGTGTCACATCACTAGGTCAATCTGCAAACCTTTTTGGTTGCATTGGTGCAACCAGTTAAATACACCAACTGGCGACTCTTAAAGTCAAATCGTCGACATTATACATGTCGGACCTTTTTCACTTATTTTTTCAAAAAAATCTCACATTAACATGAGAACACCAAAGAACAAGTAACGAAAAGGGACACCAAAAATCCCGACGTTGACAGGTGGCGACTCTGCTGGGGACTCCAGTAAGAGGGCTTAAGCCGCTATTACAAGCTTTTCAAAACTGCTATATGCTTGTGTGTGAATGTTGCATTTACATTTATGATGAATGTGAACGAATGCATCTTACTTACTGCACTGCTAAATATCTATCTGTGATATTAGTGCTTCGCACATGTCATCATTTTGCCTAAATGGTGAGAAACATTGTATGTGAATGTATGTTGTGTGGTTCCTCCATCAGGAGGCTATCTTGTCGGTGTTTGATTACTGGACTCGTAGGAAGAATAATTCCAACAGGGCTCAGAAAAGGCACCACCTAGATTCGCTCTAATTGAAAGACCGGATTAACTTCCCGTCAAGTAAATTGCGATGATCTGGGAACCTTCATGCCAAAAAGCCGCGAGAGTAACCCTAAGATAGGTCAACCTCTGATAAACCAAATGCGGAGGAAAGTCCCTTCATTCTTTCCATTTTCAATTACTTGTAAAAGCATATACTTGTAATTTTATTCCATGTTCATCCATATGTAATGGAAAATATGAAGAATATATGTGCATACATGACATGTTATCAATTAACAACTGGTTTTGTAGGACAAAATTCCTAAAACAGACATGTTATGATAACATTTACATTACCCTAAGACTAAGTCTTTTGTAGGGAAGTAATTGGGCCTGCTACCCGCTCAAAATCCAAAAAGGCCACAAGTCTACAACCAATCGTGTCTTCTTTTGACCAGTCTAATCCTGTTTCCCGAGAAGAATTTGACGGATTGAGTAAACATATCACAGACTTGGCTGTTCTACTGAAAGAATTGCACCAGTCCACTCAGGGTAAGAAGATACCTATACATACAGAATCCTCTACACAAGGAGAAGTTCAAGGTCTGGGAAAACCTCAGTTGGATACGACCAACAAAGACCCTAAAAACACCCATCTCAAAGGAGATCCAGACACCGGTGATATCAAGAAGAAGGTCCTTCAAATGGAGGAAACTATCCATGTTCTCAAGGGGATTGGAACACATGGCAGTGTTTCATATACAGACCTTGCATATTTCTTGGTGTTTGTTAGTTCCCAAGGCACAATAGTTATCTAGAAGGGGGGGTTGAATGTGATATTAAAAACTTTTCTTTGTTTAAAGAATGTTTAGATAAATCTTTAAGCACAAATGTAATTATTGATTCTTTGAAAACCTTTTAGATACCAAAGTTAAAGAGAGAAAGGCGGTTATTGCGCTTATAGCGCTTATAAAGACACAGATTGTTTTAAGTGGTTGAAGCACTCAAAGCTCCTAGTCCACTCTTCTACTCCTTGAGTAGGAAATCCACTAAGGATGTCTTTTATACTTTCTGAATCTCACAGATTCCTTCTAGACTAGCAGTTTAGGCACTTCTAAGTTCACTCTTGAACTCTTCAAGTCCAGCAGACTTGGCTCTTTACAGTTCACTTAGAACTCTTCAAGTCCTTCTGACTTGGAACTTCTTACTTCAGTAGATTGATAGTTATTGAGTTATGATTGAGGCTACTCAGTTGCAGTTAAGCACTTGTTCAAAAGAACTGAGTAACTGAGCAAGCTTTCTCTTTTTTCTCAGATCGTAGAGTTTAGTGTTTTGTGCTTTTGTGCGTTTTGTCCAATACTTGCTTACATCTCTTATGTGTTTATATTCTGTATATATGAGATCCTTAAAATCTATCCGTTGAAGTCATCTGATGAAGCATTAAATTCGTTTGACATTTCTGCACATCTTCTGAATTGCATTCTGGCCCACTGACACGGCAGACTGCTTTCTCACCTAACACCTGAAAAGGTGTTTTCCTCTGCCCAATGGTCCTTTTCTTAGCTTCTTGACTACATTTCTTTTGATCAATACTAAGGATATCTTTTGTACCATTGTGACTGGTGAAAGCTTCAACATTCAAAGCCCATTCCTTATTTGTTGGAGTCTATCTTCAATTAAATGATAGGGATTGATGTTTCTGACATAAGGCAGGTGACACTCTACTATTCAAATTGTAGTGTCTTATCATATTGATGTTTGCTCTTAAGAGTACACTACACTTTCTTCACACGACGATCATCACTTGCTCATCTTGCAAACTCTATGTTTCCTAGAGCACACTACGATATCTGAGTTAGCTCGGTAAACGTCTGGACCACTCTACGATTCCTGGAGAGGCCCTTCAAGGCAGATACACTACGATCATCTCAGCTCTGCAATCCTACTATAGCTTTTGCATTCTGTTGATCAGACGGATAGACTACCAGCCTATTTATTTCTTTCTAGCCATAGATCAACCTAACAGATTTGATCTCTTTGTCTATATAGGTAAAACACTTAAAGGCTAAGATCAACCTAACAACTTTGATCTATCAGTAAGTCCTTGTACATATATTCTTTGAAGGACTTTACATAATCATGAGCTATTTCATAAAACATCAAATCACAATATGCATTCTTCCAACAATCTCCCCCTATTTGATGTTGACATAACCAAGGAGATTTGTTGTCATGATTATAAAGTTTTATATGTAGTTGCAGAAAAGTAAACATGACTTAGTATTTCAGTGAGCAGCTGAAATTTCTAGAGAATAAGCATGAATTTATTGATGTATGGAGACAGATTTTACATTTAAGAATGACTACATCAATACAATTTGAAATTCAACTTATATCTATTTCTTTGGTCTTTTGCTTCTTGGAGGATTTGCATATTCCTCAGCTCTCCTCTTTCTGCTTGCTTCATCTCTTCTAGCCAGATCTTCTAGCTCACTTGGACTTAGTCTGGGATTGTGATCATGCCTATTCATGAATGCATGATCTCCAATTGGCATTCATAGGCCTGTTGTTGTCACCGCATGAGAGCTGGTAGTTGGCCCTTGACTCCTTAATGGTTGAGCCATTAAAATTTCCTGCTGATCAGATAGTTGAGTCTGATGGTCGCTCTCGTGGAGTCTCGGCCGAGTGATTTGCCTTGGCCTTGATTGGAAGTGACCTTTGCCTCCTCCTCTGCCTCCCCGATTTCCTTGCCCTTTATTCTCCCCTTTATGTCAAAGATCAAGGGTTCGAATGTCTTCCGAGAGGCGAGTGACTCCTTGAACAAGCTCATTGAGTTGACTCTGAGTTTGAGCAATGTCCTTACGATTCTCTTGGATCAAAGCATCAAAACGAGTTTCTCGTCGTTGAAGTATGTCAAGGACAGTCTCAGTTTGCTTCATTTGTCCCATGAAAAAGTCTTGAAACTCTTTGACTGCAGTTTGAAGACTTTTGATGCTCTGTATCATCAGATTGTTCTGAGATTCTTGTGTTTTCTGTAATATTAGGACAGCATCCCTATACTTTTTAGCTGCAAGAAAGTGAATATCGTCCCTGTCTTTAATGCTTTGAAGCATTTCTTTGATGATCTTTTTGAGTGTTTTAGACAGTTCGGAGCTTAGGGAGCTGGGAAGATTGTTTGCAGCATTGATCATTGATGTCAATCTCAGTTGTATCAGTACAGTATGATCTTCAAGACTCTCGTCTAGTTCTTTGATCACTTTCTCAGATATAGCTGACAAATCAGCCTTTGTGGATAGTTCTGACAGGATTTCATCTAGATTTGGAATTTGTGAGGGAGGTGAAATGCTCTTGAATTTATCTTGCAGTGAGTAGAGAGCAAGTTCAAGATTGAAGCATTCATTTCTAGATGAGGAGGGAATATCTGAAGGAGGAGTTTGGGTTTGAATATTGAAGCTTAGTGACTCTACGATTTGTGGTGGATACTCTACCAAAGGGCTAGAGTCAGTGATCGTAGAGGTGGTAGGCTGTGGGAGTAATAGGGAGTGGCTCTTATTTGGTTCCTCAGTTATAGCATTTTGAGATTCTACAACTGGAAATTGATTTAGTGGATGAAGAATCACTTCCAACCATTGCGGGAATTCATAGAATTGATTAAATGAGGATGATGGCAAATGATTATTTCTGAAAAGAGTTGGGATATATAGTACCTCAAGTGTGTTTTCTGAGGAAGAACTGTTGGTGAGAAGCTTCTTGGCAAAATTTAATTTCCCTGGGAATCCATTTACGAGTACTGAGATAGCTGGATACTCTTTGAAACTCCAGAACATGTGATCCCAAGAGTTTAGAATTTGAGCTCGGTGGAAGGGCATTATAGGAAGATATGCAAACAGTTGCTCATAGTTGGCTCTTCTGTGCCCATCAATGCCTACAACTATGATCTCAATCTCATCATCTTCTTCTCTGTTTTCACTGAAGGATTCCATTATGTCAATTGCTTCAGGATGTTCTTGCACTGGTTCTTCATTATCTCCTTCAGGAATTTCTTTTTCTACTATTGAGGTGTCATGATCCTCCCCCTCAGCTTGATCATTCTTTTGAAATATCAATAGCTCCCCCTTAATTGGAGCATCCTTTGGCAGGAGATCTTCAGGCATCTCCCCCTCAGCAGGAGTATCTATTATCATCAGATCTTTTGGTGTCTCCCTCTCAGCTGGTTTCTTTTTAGCAGACAATTCTTTGTCTTCCTTCTTTAGAGCTTTCTCATTAAAAAGAATATACTTCTTGACCAATTTCATTCTTGGCTTTTTAGGCCGTGCCACAACCTCAGGACTTTCTTTAGTTTTGTCCTTCAGATCAACCAATACATTTGATGCATCTACTTCCTTGTTTAGTCTGGGCTCTATGATCGGAGGAGACTCTACGATCGAAGAGGCTGATGGCTTTTTGCTCTTGTGGCTGATCTTACTCATCTTTAGCAGCTGAGATATAGTTTCTCTATCTTCTTCTGCCTCAGCCTGCTGTTCTTTTCTTCTCAGGATCCTTAGAGTCTCAATATCTGAGGACTCTACAGACTTATTGGTGGTGGATCCTTGAGGTTCTTCTGAAGTTCTGGCTTTCTTTTTCCCTTTACTTTTTCTGATTAAAGTAATGTGTTCTCCTTGATTAGCTTCTTCTTCTTCTTCAGTTTCTTTGACAACAGATATATTCCCTAGCACTCCTGTCCCCTTTATTTCACCAGTTTGACCATTGGATTCAGACATCATCTTCATATTTTCAGCTGGATTTCTTTTCTAGTTTTTAAACAACTGCTGAGTCATTCGTCGATTTAGATTTACGGCTTCTCCTTCATCATCCTCAATTAGGTCACCAAGAGTAGCCTGTAGGATAATGCTGATAAATCGTCCGTAGAGCATCTTCTGTGAGCTCTTTGTTTTCTTTGAGTTGATTAACCATTTTCTAACCCACTCAAGTAATAGAGCCCCATAGTTGAGTTGTATTTTGTAACATATGGTAGTCATGAGTTTGAGTTGTACCTCATTCACAGAGTCATGACCTGAGCTCTTACAGCATATGCATTTTCCAACAATATCAGTTAGAAACTCATACCTTTGTGGGAACTCCTTCTTTTTGTATCATATAACAGAAGGTAACTTCTTGTGATGCATCTTCTTGAGACCCTTGTGAAAATCTATGCCTTCTATCGACAGGTGCCCTTCTGATTTGAGACCTAGGGCTAGGTTGATGTCCTCAGCCTTTAGTTTGATTTCAACGTTCCTGACTTTTGCAGTGATGGTGTTGTTTTCAAACACACCGTTATTATAGAACTCCTTTACCAGCTTCGGGTAGATCAATGTGTCCATACACAAGGCTTCTTCGAGACCTGCCTTCTTTAGTAGCGACAGAGTGTTGTGAAATTAGGATTCAGAAGTTTTGAACTCATCAAAGCATAGTCTGTAGCCAGAGATAACACTGGAAACTGCCATTAATTTCTTCACAGGAGGTGAAACTGACTGAGTTTGCTACTGATTTATGGTTTCTTCTTGAGAGAGGAAGAGAGAGATGGTCTTTTGAACTTTCAGATTTCAAACAGACGATTTTAATTTGTACTTGAAACTTCCCTATCTCTATTTTGCTTAGTGGGACAGATGTCGAATTTCGCTTGGCTTTACGAATTTTGACAGAGAGGGATTGCACTGAATTGCCCTTAACTCCTTCTGGGATGATATATTCTTTAGTGGTACTACGATCGTTGAGATGGTCCTTAGAGTCGTCGAGTCTGTTCTACCATCGTTGAGTCAGTGTAGCAGTCGTCGTGTCTGAGCTGTAAACGTAGAGTCTGAACTACGATCATTAAGTCTGACTGTCAATCGTAGAGTCTGAACAAGTCCTTGTGATGAATCTTTTTGACTTAGCATTCTCCTTAAATTAAGGTAGCTCAGGAAGGGCCAACCTCTTGAATGAAACAAGGGTTAGGTTTATCCCTGAGGCACTTATCAGAGAGAATTCTTTGATTTATGCTTGATCATCATAGGGTGCTCCTTTTGTTTTGTTGATGTAGCTCTGCTATCGTTGAGTCTGTGCTGCGATCGTTGAGTCTTGACTGTGATTGTTGTCATTCTATGACTTTGGCTCTACAATCGTGGACTTCCTTTGATCATGTCTTTGATTTCGGACATAGCCCTTAAATCTATATAGTTAGCACAAACTAGAGCATAATATTTCAGGTTTGCAAGTTAAGCATGCCTAGCTCACTTATCAATTTGTTGAATCTAGATTCATCTAGAGGTTTTGTAAAACTATCAGCAAGTTGATTTTCAGTAGGAATATATTGTAAAGATATATTTCCATTTTGTACATGATCCCTAATGAAGTGATATCTTATTTCTATATGCTTAGTCCTAGAATGCATGACATGATTATGAGTTATAGCAATTGCACTTGTGTTATCACAATGAATAGGTATGGATTTGAATTCAAACCCATAATCTGCTAGTTGATTTTTCATCCATAGGATCTGAGCACAGCAACTGCAAGCAGCAATGTACTCATCTTCTGCAGTTAAGGTAGATACTGAGTTTTGCTTCTTGCTAAACCAGGACACAAGTCTGTTACCTAGTAGTTGACAAGTGCAACTTGTACTTTTTCTATCTATTTTGCAGCCTGCAAAATCAGCATCTGTATATACTGTTAGCTTAAATGAGGATTCCTTGGGATATCATAACCCCAAGTGGGGTGTACTTTTGAGATACCTGAAAATCCTCTTAACAGTAGTTAAATGAGATTCTTTAGGGCTAGCCTAAAATCTAGCAGAAATGCATATTGCAAACATTATATCTGGTCTACTGGCAGTTAGATATAAAAGAGAGCCAATCATACCTCTATATTGAGTTGTATTAATACTTTTACCTTTTTCATCTTTGTCAAGCTTAGTTGCAGGAGCAATTGGGGTTTTCATGGGAGAGGCGGACTCCATGCCATACTTCTTAAGTAAGTATTTAATGTACTTGGCTTGATTTATGAAGATTCCTTCATCACCGCTTTTTTTTTGCGATCGAGGAAGAAGTTCAAATTCACCCATCATGCTCATTTCAAACTTACTCTACATAAGCTTGGAGAATCTCTTGCATAACTTTTCATCAGTAGAACCAAAAATGATATCATCAACATAGATTTGAACTAATAGGACTTTATCCTTATGCTTTCTAAGGAATAGTGTGGTATCTACTCTACTTCTAGTGAACCTATTTTCAATAAGAAAATTAGTCAGTGTTTTACACCATGCTCTAGGTGCTTGTTTAAGACCATATAAGGCTTTGTCTAATCTAAAGACATAATTAGAAAGAGATGGATTGATGAAACCTGGAAGCTTCTCTACATAGACTTCTTCTTGAAGTTCACCATTCAAGAATGCACTTTTGACATCCATCTGGAAGACTTTGAACTTCATGTGAGCAGCAAAGGCAAGGAATATTCTGATGGCTTCTAGTCTAGAAACAGGTGCAAATGTCTCATCATAGTCAATGCCTTCTTCTTGAGAGTATCCCTTGGCTACTAGTCTAGCCTTATTCCTTGTTATCACCCCATCTTTATCCATCTTGTTTCTGAAGACCCACTTGGTTCCAATTATAGGATGGTTCTTTGGTCTTGGAACCAATCTCCAAACTTTGCTTCTCTCAAACTGATTAAGTTCTTCTTGCATGGCCTCTATCCAGCTGGAATCTTTCATAGCATCCTCTATCTTCTTTGGTTCTATTTGAGATAGGAAGCTTAGATAGAAGCATTCATTTTGAGTGGCAGCTCTTGTCTTAACGCTCGCACTCGGATCTCCAATGATTAGATCTTGAGTGTGATCTCTTGCCCATCTGCTTCCTGTTGGGACATCTGTTCTTATGCCTTCTTATTTTAGATCTTCAAGATCTATTTCTTCTTCTTGGCGCAGAGTTTTGTTATCTGGCATATGTCTCTCTACGATCTCGTTTCCTTGCTCAACGATTTCACTGTCAGGTTCTACGATCGTAGTGTTGAGCTCGACGTCCTCGTTTGTAGTGTCTTCACTGTTCATCGTAGTGTCTTGGAGCACTATTTTGTCTAAGTCTGTTTCATCAAAGATGATGTGAATCGAGACTTCTACACTCAGTGTCTTCTTGTTGAACACTCTGTAGGCCTTCTGTCTGTGGCATATCAAAGAAAGATTCCTTCGTCTGATTTCGGTTGAAACTTTGTCAAGTACTGCTTTCCATTGTTGAGTATGTAGCATGTGCAGCCGAACACATGAAATTAACTGACACTTGGCTTTCTTCCTTTCTAAAGTTCATAAGGAGTCTTTTTAATTGTAGAGTGTATGACTGATCTGTTCTAAGTATAGCATACAGTGTTGACTGCTTCTGCCCAGAAGTATTCTAGTAGATGAGTTGCCACTAGTAGAGTCCTTCCAGCCTCTATTAATGTCCTGTTCTTTCTCTCAGCAAATCCATTTTGTTGGGGAGTTCATGGAGCTGAGAAGTTGTGACTAATCCCATTATCATGCGTAATCGGTCCATTTCGAGAAAATCAAATTCTCTGCCATGATCACTTCTTATGGCCTTGATTTTCTCTCCTTTCTCATTCATCACCAGTTTGAACATCTTGATCAGTTGAGAGCTTGTTTCATCTTTTGAGGTTAGAAAGAATACCAATTGTAAATCACAGTGCGATTAAATGCGACTCACGACTAGTGAGTATCTCTTTCCCCCAAGGCTCGTCGTTGGAATTGGTCCAAAAAGATCCATATGTAGTAATTGCAGAGGCTTGACAATTGAGTTGATGGTTTTGCTCTTAAATGAGCTTCTGGTCTGTTTTCCAAGTTGACAGGCATTGTAGGGCCTTTCTTTAACGAAGTTGAGTTTGGGTAGGCATGCAACTAGATCTTTTGAAGCTAATTTGGACATGCTCTTAAAGTTGAGATGAGATAATCTTCGGTGCTATAGCCGGCTCATTTCTTCAGATGCTTTAGCCAGAAAGCATATTGTCTCATGTGAGCTTAGTTGACCAAGATTTACTGTGTAAACATTTCCTTCTCTTGTCCCGGTTAACTTTACTGCAGATGTCTTCAGGTCTCGAACTTGGCATTGGTTGTTGAGGAAAGTTACTTGATGACCCTTGTCGCAGAGTTGGCTAATACTTAGAAGGTTATGTTGTAGTACTTCCACATAGGCCACTTTGCTAAAGGATACTGTACCATTTCCTGATGAGCTGTAGCTTCTTGTCTTGCCATAGCTATTATCTCCAAAGATGACCGAGGGACCCTCCTTCTCTATGTAATTGGATAGAAGGGCTTTGTTTCCTGTCATATGCCTTGAGCATCCACTGTCCAAGTACCAGGTTGTGATTTTGAAGTCCTTTCCCTGCAAAAATATTAAGCCTTCATTTTGGTACCCATACTTGCATGGGTCCTATATTGTTAGTGCCCTTGGGGACCCAAATCTGCTTGATTTTGGGTCTCATATGCATGGAATTGTAATAACATTTGGCAGCCTTATGACCAGTAGTGTAGCACACAAATATTTTGATATGATGCATGTTTGTGTGTGTGTGAAAGTTCTTCCTCCATTTGCACTTGTGTGGGATATTGATTATCCTCCTGTTGGGCTGATATTCCTTCTTCCATGTGTTCTTATGTTTCATTGTTTGTGAAGAGTATGTTTTACTTCTACTGTACCTTCCAGGTTGGTTCGTCGAGTTAATCTCTTTGAACTCAACGATCCTTCGAGGTTGGTGAGTAGTAGCTAGATTACTCTTTTCTTTTCTGAAACCTTGACCAGCATAAGATCCCTTGCTCCTAGGAATATGAATTGAATCAGATGAGCAGGGTTTGACAGGCTCATCCCTCTATGAGGATTTCACAAATATAATGTCTCTACTAAAACCTGAGGCATTTCTAGTGTTAATATCCTTTTCTTTTACCACACATGACTCTGAGGTAGGTTCCCCAAAGCCTAGCCCTGTTCTATCAGAGGCGCTTCTCTGAATAGAGATTAAAGAATCCATGGATGAAGAAGATTTATTCCATGTAGAGATAGTCTTTTCTAGATCCTCAATTTTTGAGGTTAGACTAGACTCTTTTTGCACTGAGCTCATTTGTTTGTCTCAAGAGCATATTCTCAGCTTCAAGCTCAGAGAAAGAATTAGTACTGAGAAGAGCAGTTTCCAGTTCTTCACGAACCTTTTCTTTCTCCTTTTGAAGAAGTGAATAATCCTTAGACAGAACTCTAAACCACTTCATGTATTGGTGTAGATCTGATGTTATGCCATGTAATGCAATTCTAAGATCATCAATATCTACATCAGGAGAATTAAAGTCAAATACCTCATCGATTCTTACTTCATGTATCTTGGAGTTCTGCTTGTCCCTTGCACTTTTGGCCATTAGGTAGAGGTTAGCCATTTGGGGATCTTCATCGTCTCCAGATTCTGGAGTTGAGTCATTATCAGTGTCACTCCACGATCCTCCAGCTACAAGGCATTTGCCTTTCTTTATTGGTCTCTTGTTGCCTTTGTATTCCTTCTTTGCATGTGATTTCTTTTTGAGTTCTTCTCTGAGAGGTTTGTTGCAGTTGGCAATGAAGTGACCAGGTTTCTTGCAGTTGTAGCATAGGTCATTCATTTGTTCCTGGCTGTTGTAGTTTCCAACTTTCTTTGGCTTGCTGGTTCTACCTTGTCTCATGAATCTTCTTAGTCTTTTAACTAGCATTGCAAAGTCCTCATCATCATCTTCATCGTAGTCAGAATCAACTTCAGTGTTGATTTTGGAGGTGTTTTCAGTTACTTTGAGCGCAACACCTTTGTCCTTCTTTCTTCCTTCAGATAACGTTTCAGCTCGTTGTGTTAGCTCCAGTTCGTACATGAGGAGGTTTCCATATAACTGTTGAACAGTCATTTCATGTAGATTCTTTGATTCTCTAATGGTAATGGTTTTGGCATCCCACTTGCTTGGTAAAGCTCTCATGAACTTTATGATCAGATCTTTATTTGGATAGATCTTTCCACAGGCTCGTAGAGAATTGAGCAGAATATTGAATCTTTCGTATGTAGTAGTGACGTTTTCTCCTTGAACATGGGCAAACATCTCATATTGTTGAGTCAAGAGAGATTGTTTGTTTTCTCTGACTTCTTCTGTTCCTTCATGCATAATGAGTAGTGCTTCCCAAACCTCCTTTCTTTGCTTTTACAGCTTGACCACGCTTTTCAAATAGATCATCTTCTAATGATTGAAATAAAATGTTCTTGGCCTTTTTGTCAAGTTGGACAGCTATCTTCTCATTCTCTGTCCATTCTCCTTTGACCTTAATCAGACTCATTCTCGGATCATCCAGTAGTTGGTGCAAGCTTTGTAGGAACATAGGGCCCATTCTGAACAGTTTCAAATAGATCTTCATCTATTGAATCCATGTAAGCTTGCATCCTAACCTTCCAGTTAGCAAATTTATCTTTGTTGCACATAGGTGGCTTGCTACCTCCTCCAGTCTTTGATTCGCTTGGTAAGTGTGCCATTGGATCTACTCAAGCTTTGTAGGCTGTATTATAGAACCTGCTTTGATACCAATTGTTAGTTCCCGAAGGCACAATAGTTATCTAGAAGGGGGGGTTGAATAGATATTAAAAACTTTTCTTTGTTTAAAGAATGTTTAGATAAATCTTTAAGCACAGCAGAATTATTGATTCTTTGAAAAACCTTTTAGATACCAGGTTAAAGAGAGAAAGGCAGTTATTGCAGTTATAGCAGTTATAAAGACACAGTTGTTTTTAAGTGGTTCAGAGCACTCAAAGCTCCTAGTCCACTCTTCTACTCCTTGAGTAGGAAATCCACTAAGGATGTCTTTTACACTTTCTGAATCTCACAGATTCCTTCTAGACCAGCATTCTAGGCACTTCTAAGTTCACTCTTGAACTCTTCAAGTCCAGCAGACTTGGCTCTTTACAATTCACTTAGAACTCTTCAAGTCATTCTGACTTGGAACTTCTTACTTCAGTAGATTGATAGTTGTTGAGTTGTGATTGAGGCTACTCGATTCTGCGATTAAGCACTTGTTCGAAAAGAACCGAGTAGTGAGCAAGCTTTCTCCTTTTCTCGCATCGTAGAGTTCAGCTTGCTTTGTGTTTTTGTGCGTTTTGTCTAATACTTGCTTACATCTCTTATGTGTCTGTATTCTGTATATATGAGATCCTTAAAATCTATCCGTTGAAGTCATCTGATGAAGCATTAAATGCGTTTGACATTTCTGAGCTTTTGATGGAGACATTTCTGCACATCTTCTGAATTGCATTCTGGCCGACTGACATGGCAGACTGCTTTCTCACCTAACACCTGAAAAGGTGTTTTCCTCTGCCCAATGGTCCTTTTCTTAGCTTCTTGACTACGTTTCTTTTGATCAATACTAAGGATATCTTTTGTACCGTTGGGACTGGTGAGAGCTTCAACGTTCAAAGCCCATTCCTTATTTGTTGGAGTCTATCTTCAATTAAACGACAAGGCTTGATGTTTCTAACACAAGGCAGGTGACACTCTACTATTCAAATTGTAGTGTCTTATCATATTGATGCTTGCTCTTAAGAGTACACTATGCTTTCTTCACACGACGATCATCACTTGCTCATCTTGCAAACTCTATGTTTCCTAGAGCACAATACAATCTCTGAGTTAGCTCGGCAAACGTCTGGAAAATCATTGACAACCAAGATCAATCTAAGGGAAAATTCCCTCCTAACTGGGAAGGCCCATTTGTTGGTAAGGAGGTATTAACAGGAGGTGCTCTCAGATTGCAGGAAATAGATGGCGATGAATTTCCATAGCTTATCAATTCGGACACCGTGAAATGGTACTATGTCTGAAGTTACCATTAAACAAACATCCTGGTTTTGGTCATCCAATCACCAGTCATTCTGGTTTTGAACCCTTCCTTTCTACATACTCTTCTGCCCCTCAGGGAAATATACACTTCAAACCAGCAGCCTGGTTTCACCTCATTTCAAATCTTGCATAAAATTTCGATTTTTCTGAAGACGAGATTCAACCTTTCACACCTGCAGTTTATCCTGAAGACGGGATTAAACTTTTCACACCTGCAGTTTATCCTGAAGACGGGATTAAACTTTTCTATGCTTGCAGTTTGTCCTAAAAACGGGATCAAACTTTTTCAACACTTGCAGTTTATCCCCATTATGGGATCAAACTTTCTTCTCCCCGCAGTATAGCCTGCACATGGGATTCACACTTCTCTTTGGCTGCGATTCATCCTGAGGGGCGAACTACATCGACCTGATCTCCCTAACACCGAGAGTACATAGGCAACCATATTGTATATGGCCCGGTCGCAATAAAAAAAAATAACAAAAACATTTCTGCCCTTTCTCTACAAAAACAAAAACAACAAAAACATTTCTACACCTATCTGCCTTTCAAATTAAGCGTTGAACCTCTTACACCAGGTTCGAACTACGCAGACTTGATCTCCTCTTCAATAGGAGTACATAAAGCGTACCATTTATGGTTCAAATTTAACCCCTACCGTAACAAAAATATTTATCACACTCAGATCGGGATCAACCTTCATTTCACCACATTTCATCGGTTTGAGATCAAAGGGATGGAATTACCCAACCTCTTCTCACAAATAGAAGATTCGGTGACCATCTAAGCTGCGATCATGCCTCGAAGAGCAATACCAACCCATAAGAGATAGAATTAACTAGGCTTCTCACAAATAGAAGTATTTGCGACCATCTATGGTGCGGTCAATCTAAGAGAGGAAGAAACCACCCTCCTCTCTCCATTCCATACAGATACCAGTCCCAAGACACCAAAGATGGTAGGGATATACAGAAATCAATGATCCGTTCTAAGAGATCTTGCGACGTCTCAATGTCCACCTATCAAGGATAAGTTCAAAATGCATCAAGATCACAAGGCCCTGAAGAAACAGGCAAATATCAAGCAAGTATCAAGGCATAACTAAAAGGGAAGTGAATCAAAATATATTTCCTTGCCATACATAATACTGTTTGATATATACATATGTGTTGTACATGAGAAAATGGTTAAGCTAGTCTGTGTAGGAAAATACAAAGCTATCTACAGATCTGTATACATGAGGACTATCAGATCTAACATGGCATCCCTCTCTAAAGATGGAGGTAACGCTGCAAGCTCCTGCCCAAGGGTATCTACACGAGCTAGCAGATCAGAGGCTAACTGCATGGTGGCATACTACTCAATAATGTAAGCACTCATGTCGGCAAGACTGATAGTCATCTGGTATCTCACTGAAGTACTGTCTGCGATGGCCACATCCCTAGCAGATAAGGCGGCATCCCGCTCCACTATCAATTCATCCCTGGATGATCTAGCCTCATCCCTCTCTAATAGAGCGGCGTCTCTCCCATCAAGAGTCATAAACATCGCCAGCCCCTAGCCTCGATCTCTATCATAGGTCATCGATGTAAGTTCTCGCTCCGGATGTTGTGCCAAATCACCGAGTAACAAAGATGGCACCTTTCGGTGGGAGAATCCATCACAAATGTCGGCAAATTTCAAAGATCAAGTCGTTGATGGGAATATCAACCTCCTCTATAGGCTCCTCATCGTCAGAATCAGTCTCATGCACTATGGATACTACCACAGTCGATGCAGTCTCTGTCTCCATGCATGCGCAATACTCTGCAGAACAACCTGGATGAGTGACAGAAAACACAACTAACTCTCGCTGATCCCAATATGCATACAACCTGGATCTTTCCTCCGCTAATAAACGGTGTGAAGGGAAGCGCTGACTCACTGTAACCTCATAAGGATAAAAATCCTGAAACTAGTCAAAATGACACATCACGGCCAGTGGGTGGTAAGTAATCATGCCCCTCAATCCAGCCAGAGGTAGGTAATCCATGCCCGGAGCATGAGTAATGAAGCTGTAGGGTGAGCTAAGCCCTGAACACGGTAATATAGCAAACGGATCCCTAATCCCTTCCAGGAAAGCTGACCACGATGCAACATCTGTACACTCCGCAGGCTGAAAGGAGTATGACATGGCTATATCATGGGTGAAACAAAACCCCTGCCGTCTAAGCTTACCATTCGGTCTTAAGTGTGACATAAACCACACATACAGCATGACCAAGCTACCTATGAACACTCATGCCGGATAAGTGCAGCAGTATGTAGCTGACCTCAGAGTCTCTGTAATAATCATCGGTATAATGGTACGACCCTCCCTGAGAGCTCTCACTGCTATAATGACGCCGATATCCAGCTCATCCATATATCATGGTATGAAGACGTATGACAATACGCACAATAACAGTACATCTATTCTAGCCAAACGCCACTGATCCTTCTGTGTGGTGAAATCCCCAGAATGTCGTGCATAACTATCCTCAGAGCCAAATCTGTCAAATAGAAAACGTTGGGATATCACGTGGCCAGATGTAATCTCGTCCTATACCACTCTACGTCTCAATCCAGTGAGGGTCATGAACTGTCTACTCATGTCTCCGATAGCCATATGCACGCAAGGTCTGTCCAGCGGAAGCATCGTCAATCGTGCATACTCCTCCAAAGTAGGAGTCAACTCCTGGGTCCCAAATCGGAAAACCTTCCCCTCCGATACCCAGTGCTCTAACATACCCTCTACAAATCCTGTGGGAACCTAAAATATCAACATGGTCATAGTATGCTGCAGTAAATCATCTACGATCATCATGTCTGATGGTGATATACTATCATACCATGAGCTCATACCAGATACCACTAAAAATGGTGGGGTATGATCAATACGGCTAATCGTCAAGAAGACATCAGACGGTAGTGTCATCGTACCATCCAGGGGTCAATGCTGAGTATCTCTGGACATACATACATATGCATAACATAATAACATGCATGATACAATAGATGGCAATATAATATAGGGAATGAAAGCGTACATGCATTCCTAAGTATATCATCATCTAATACATCTCTGTACATCTAAAATACAGGGAAATGGGGCTAAGCTACCCAGCAACTAACAGAGGCCTATCAAAAGAGGTAACAAGAAATACATCAGAAAAAGTCAATGGTGTCAATGTCTACATCATCGATACTATCCACCGGATGTAACTCCTCCTGAGTCACTAGATTTCTATCTACAGGGATGTCAGGCCTATACAAGGGAGGATCTGCACCGGCAAAGCCATATGGGTCACCTAAGGGGCCAACACCAGAGCTGGAAGGATCAAAAGTATCTACCTCTGAAGGATCTCTGCCCAAATGCCGGGTCAATCTATCAATCTAGTCACATGAGTTGGATCTCTGACACAGGCTAGCCAATCCTTCATCATCATGGATCCTGGAACCATATCCCCCATAAACTGTGTGGCGCGGGTCTGAGCTCCAATGGTACGAGGGGTCCACCAATGCTGGAATATCTCCTAAGTGCAGGGGCCCTCTGATAAAGTAAAACCGTCAATCCCCAATAATGGGATGTCAATGACGGGTGACTGCGAAACAGGCCAATAATGCCTGGTAAGAGGCAAGATCGGCATACGGATCTCTACTATAGTGCTCCTGATAGCACGCTCTCCTAAGTAGAGCTCCCATCCTCCATCTGTGAAGAGAGGAATCCTGCGGGTGGAAATGACGTACTCAACTCCAGTCGGGTACCCATCCTCAAATCCAACTCCCAAATGCTCCCCAGAGTAGGGAACCCATGTGATGACACCCGCTATCAACAACTCCAGCTGTAGGCGACAATGAGTGAAACCCTCAGCAATAGGGACCTCCGCCAGTATGGAATAATGCCATCTCCGTCCTCGTGGATAGGTATCTAAACCTAACACGCTCACATGAGGCAAACATTGAAGCCACTTATAGGCCCAGAACTGCCAATACAAAGGCAAACATCTACTGTCAGTCAACACTCTTAACTTATACACGGGAAAAGATAAGAGAAACACTCACCAGTAGAAATGGGTAGAATCCTAACCACGCCTCGGTCAAGACCTGCGATCGTATGCGCATTCCCCTGAGGAAGTAGGCAAAGGTATAGGAACCCCAATCATAGTCTCCTATACGGTCCATATGTCGAGTGGCGCTGATCAAAGCGAAGGACACCGTAGAGGAATTATCTACTATGAAGTAGCCCCTAATGATCATCAGGAATAATCGCCGAAGAATGCGATCCCTGACTCTTACATCATCGGATATAGGCTCACTCAATAGCCTGATCATAGCATCTACGCTCAAAGGACCCGTACGAACAGTCCTGCCCTTGAGCGCCTCCGCCAGAACTCCTAACAAGGATCTGACAGCAGTATAGGTAATATCCGCCGTACAAGGCACTAGATCCCCTCCAAACTCCATACCTGTGATAAACTGCTAATCCATCGGCGTTATCATCACCTCACAGTCCAACAAATGAAGTTACTGAGTCTGGTGAAACCACCGCTCAGATAATGCCCTGAGGTAACCCTAGGGACAGTGACGGGGAAGAATGGAAAAGAATGCTCCAAATCCCCAGCCATGCACAATCGCTCTATAGTCATCATGCAAGGCCTGGTACATAGAGTGGATGCTAAACCAGTTCCCTCGAGGCTGTGTGAAGCCGGGAACCTACATCAAATGCAGATCAACATTAGACTCCTTTACTCCTCCTCAATAGGAAACAAGGAAGATTAAGATCTAACTTCATACCTCGTTTGCGTGCAGGTATATTGAAAGATGCCGACTCAAGTAACCCAGAAGATCTGGGTTCGCCACTTGAAAACCTGGCAACTCCCTACAGGGAACACGTACAGCAGGAGTAGGAACCTCGACTGGTACATCCTCCTCCTCGTCCTCGACATCCAGTACTTCAACCCGGATAGGATAAATCACTGCCTCCACCAAACGACGAGGCTATTTGACAGACCGGTGTTGAGGTTCTTCAGAATCCCTCCTTCGCACACCTAAAGTGGTCCTACGGGAACTACTCGACTGATCCGGATCCATAATATCTGGACAACAAGTCTCCAAATCACCTCAGAAAGGGTGTGATAATTCTTACCTGGAGCTTTTCAAAGTGCATCTTATGCATTACATGCATGAATGCATTGTTTTAACATACATCTACAGTAGATTTAAAAATACATGACTACTCATTCCTACATTTTGGAAAATTTTTGCCATAGCCCCTTTGTAAATGGGACTATCCACATGCACATAGGCATGACTAGGTGGCCATTTAGTAGCACACCTATTCACAGTCATATACATCCTACATGCATTTAATACATTGTAGTAAAAATCCGTAAGTGTAGTCTAAATTACCAGGATTATTTTGCTTGTCTACCTTTATTCATTTGTCCTTAGATAGGATAAGAAATGACAATAAAAGGTGCTAATTTGACTATTTCAAAAGTCAAATTTTTTCACATCATTATGTTCAGCATGGTTTAATACTAACATTTGCTATGTTGAATATTTTTTATCAAGTCATATCAGCATGCATATTCACTACTATGTGTCTAAATGCATTTCATGTGACAAGTCATTTTCCAACGGATAGAAACTGGAAAAGAATACATGCATACGTTACCAGGACAGTGAAAAACGCTTGTACGGTAGTAGAATATGCAGAAAGTTTCTCGAACTCAACAAGTCTGAAGAGAAACTCTCAGATTTCCTTCGTCGTGCAACTTGAAAATGACTTGTGAAAGCAACCTTTGGGCTTTACATAGCCACGATTAGCCGCAGGTCCACCTGCGGTTGCTGCAGGTGTACCTGCGGCACTCCTACATGGGTCCCACACCTCCGGTTCGCTCTAATTAGAGTTGTAAAGGAGGTCTCACAAGCTGAAAAGGCCAAATCAGGAATAAAAATGCTACGCGATTGAGCGGAATAGCCTGGAATCCTGGTTTTGCATGGGTCAGAATTGAACTCCCGTCATTTCATTGGTATTCCCCTGAATGTAGGGTATACTATACCGATGAACTCAACTTTCACAAATCATGCTCGGTAATACCCCACAAAGGTCCGATGATGCCATTGCATGGTTACAACATCTACGTATCCCCGGCGGCGGTTACAACGCACAAAACCATGAAATGCTAAACATCCCCGGCAGGGGTTACAATGCACAAAACCATGAAATGCTAAACATCCCCGATGGGGGTTACAACGCAGAAGTTTTAAACATCTACGCATCCCCAGCGGGGGTCACAACGCACATCTTTCAGGCATCTACGTATCCCCGGCGGGGGTTACAGCGCATTCAACCATTGATACACACATCAATGAGGGTCAAGCAGCCTTGATGTCATTTCATCCGATGGCAAGTAAACCCATCGAAGCAACTTATCCACATATCCCCGGCGGCGGTTATAATGCATTCAACCATTAATACACACATCAATGAAGGTCAAGCAACCTTGACTTCATGTCCGCCGATGGCAAGTAAACCCATCGAAGCAACTCATCAACCTTTCCCCGGCGGGGGGTTACAACACAATGCAACCATTGACACATACATCAATGAAGGTCAAGAAACCTTGACAATGCACCCAGCAGGGATCTATTCGGTGATACACACATCAATAAAGGTCAGGCAACCCTGACAACAACAGGTTATTGGCAGTAACTCCAACAGGATGAGGGAATATGTTATACACATCCTCAAATAGACAAAGCTTTATCCCTACAGATCTCTTACACACAAGAGGTACCTCTATGGAATATAAGCCAGTGTCTAGGATTCGAGACTTTGGTGATAGCCCCAACGTCAACATCCTTCAAGACTTGGATCGCATGTCCAAGCCATCACTGATTGTCATCCCAGCAGGATTACCTGACAATCATGCATAATACATTTGCATCATGTTGCTGCACATAGTATCATGTTTATCTCACTTGCATTTCAAGTGTCTAGGATTCTTTATCCTATCCATGCCTTGCATTGCATGAATATGATAAAAAGGGGCATCTGTAGACACTCTAATTTTTTTTTTTACACAACTGTTACTAACATTACAGGAGGGAAGAATTGTCTTTTGGAGATAACCCTGGAAGACAGTTCACATCCATTCCGGATACTATCGGAAGATCAGTTCACAACCCGGGAACATCATTTCCAACCCCGGACCACACACCAGGAGTATTAGTCTCAACCCCAGACCACACACCGAGAGTATCAGTCTCAACCCCAGAACACACACCGGAAGGCTCATTTCCAACCTTGGAGATAACCCTGAGTTTCATCCTTGGCGATAACCCCAAGGAATGTTGTTGCAGTTCCGGTGATAACTCCGAAAATGCTTGTTTCAAATACATGCTATCAGATTCAATCTCAGCCCTCCTGCCGAGGCACTCATCTCTCAAACCTGGAGCTAACACCGGGCATACAGGAACTTACACGATGACCTTGCGACATTCAAACACTTGCAGCAGTCCAATCTCAGATGTAACCCTGAGCAACGTCTGCTTTCAACTCAAACCGACGATAACCCCGGCGAAGACTCAAACGTCATTTGCCACATCAACAACTGTGCGTCATCTCGACACTTTAATATATACATACAACTATGTCCTTCAAGAACCAGGATATCCAATCTCGAGTGACTATTACGCGTGGCAGTATACCGGATAGAATTTGAAGCTTAAAGACCATGGGCATGGTCCCCTCTTCCTGACTTTGTACAACTTCTAATCCATGTCATTACGTAACTCTCGACACAAGCAGTCCAAAGAAGGTCACATATACCTCGTTCGGATGCTCAGATTGAAGTTCTGCAAGTTTGAGCGGACATTACAGTGCACGAGTGCATGTACTTTGAGACTACGGGATCTGCGGCAAGCTCGGCCCACTACGACCACCAGCAGTGTGTCATGCACGCCATAGTACACACCTGCGACCATCAGTCTATAAATATAGACCTTGGGTCAGTCATTTTGAGAGGGAGAAGAGAGAGAAAAGGCAAGAAAGCCCTGTCCACTTTACTTTGTACACACCCATATTAAGTGTTTTCCTCATTTTAAACATCTAGTAGCTCACATATAGCTATACTTTCATCCGGCGGGAAATGAGTGTTTATCCATATAGAGTCATAGAAGTCTACATTGGCAGCCCACTGTAAGCCTTCTTACATTCTATAAATCCTTTATTCTCATAATAGCACACACTATTATACACATTGAGAGTCGTGTGTGTGTGTTTTGCAGGACTTACTTTCATCTGTGATTTTCATTTTTGTCTATATATATATACTTATATATATATGTATATATTTTTATATGGACTAACATTATCGAGTTATGCCTCGATTGAGCCTTGAACTTGATGCCTAGAGCGTTTATTAGCTTATATATATATATATATATTTATATATATAAACTATTGTCGACTACATTCGATTAGCCTCGATTTTACATCCCATATGCGTTAATTGCTTATATATATATATATATATATATATATATATATATATATATATATATATATAATCTGCTTGTCCGACATATTCGATGAGCCTCGGATTTTATATCCGATGCATTTATCGCTTTTATATATATATATATATATATATATATATATATATTTACATTTCGTCCTACCTGAGTTTACTTAGTAGTAGTTGATCGCTTTTAGTTTTATTTATATTTCGTCCGCCTGAGTTTTATTTCATGGCGCTTGATAGCTTTTTATGCCTTTATTTACATTTATGTCCCTTTGGAGTTTACTCGTGGCGCTTGATAGCATTTATCGCTATATTTACATTTTGATCCCCATGGAGTTGCTTCGTGGTGGTGATCATGCACACACACACACACACACACACACACACACACACATATATATATATATATATATATATATATATATATATATATATTTACCGCTTTTATATATATATAATCGCTATCGCTTTCCAAACAAATTGCAAAGATTATGTGAGCCTAGAATCATGTGATCACAGATTCATTCTCATCAATCTAGATTCGGTTCCATGATGGACTTTTTCCAAATGTAACAAATGTTTTGTACATTATTTACAATGTCTCGAATTCCCTTGGATGGTCATGTATGCCCATAAGGAGTTCTACATCGTCAGATATTATTTTCTTGAAGATGCCTCGCATCTCGAAAATAAAAGCAAACAAGCCGAACATTTAATAATAAAATGGAAGTATCAAAGGCCTCAATTACTATTAAGCACAGGGTTTGAAAAAACCTTTTTTATAAAACTTCATTGCTATATCTTGCTTAAAACTGAATTTTACAAAATTCAAACCTTATGTATATAGGTACGAACAAGGCATAGCACTATTTCCAAATAATTGTACATTGATCCACACACACACACACATTCATATAACAGTTTCTTTGAAAAGTGGTGGTCACCGTGGCAACACGGATGTCGGGGGGTGCCTAACACCTTCCCTCCGCATAACCAAGCCCTTGAACCCTAAATGAATCTCGATTTCACAGACCCGTTTAGCAATGTCACATCACTAGGTCAATGTGCAAACCTTTTCGGTTGCATTGGTGCAACCAGTTAAATACACCAACTGGCGACTCTTAAAGTCAAATCATCGACATTATACGTGTCAGACCTTTTCACTTATTTTTTCAAACAAATCTCACATTAACATGAGAACACCAAAGAACAAGTAACGAAAAGGGACACCAAAAATCCCGACGTCGATACAAGTTACATTAGTAATAAAAACTCGTTAAATGTTAATTATATGTTCATTCTTAGTACTATGATACAACAATTAACAAAAGTCACATTCTAACAATCTTAATACTGCACCGTATCAACAATTACAGACTTTGTGTAAAAGAAAAATAATTTTACAATATTCTCATGTGGTACCAAGCTAGACTACAGATTGCACTAAGGTTGGTATTTGCCACAAGGTTATCGGGTAATCATGTGAGAGACATGTTGGGGTTGGTATTTGTGGCGCGAGGTTGGCAAGCCGTGGTCTTGATTTTACGTCATGGGTCTTAATTACAAATGTTGAGCACGAAGAACAGAAACAAAACTAATTTTGACTTTTTAATAACTTCTAGCACCTAAATTAACACGTATAACTTATATAAATAACACATAAATGTTACCCATCATATATATACTGATTTTAAAACAACTAAACCACAATTTCAAAAAAATTAAAGCCTCGAATGCCATGTTTTAAACCAAAACTCCATTTTTGACATTATTTGACAAAATTAACACTATAATCATAATTATACACGAAATTAATTCATTCAAACTACGTTCTCTTCATTTCTTAACATATTAACATATTCAAGGTTCAATTTATCTATTAGCTCACAATCAAATATCAATTTTGGTACTCCTACAAGCCATGTTCACACATATATTCACTGTAGAACCATTTTTCTTATTTTAAATGTACATGTAAACTACAATCACATATATATATATATATATGCTAGTTATAACATCACAATTACATTTACACATAATTTATTAACCAATCATAAAAATTTGGATTATAGAAAATTTTGTAAAGAGCTTTATACACACACACACACACACACACACACACACACACACACACACATATATATATATATATATATATATATATATAATATTAAGGTTATGTAAAGTACCTTCTCTTGCTTGGATAATCTTGGATAATCTCAGAGAATAGCTTGGGAAATCTCAAAAATCTTCTCTCAATTCTCTCTCAACTCCCTCAAACTCTCTCTATGTTCTCTGCAATCTTCTTTTTTCTTTTCTCTTCTTAGTTAAGCCAAAAGCTTTTCACGTAGGATAAAACAAACGCTCACCAACGTATGTAACTGACATATAATTACTATTATAATAATTACATATCAGTTATAAGATGTTATATATTTTATTTTGATTTATTTTATTTATTTTAATTAAAATTCAAAATTCAAAAGTCATAAGGCTTTGTTTGGCAAAAACTCTCTAAAAATTAAAGACTTAATATCTTTAAGCCTTATTTGGCAAAACTAAATTAAACTCCTTTAATTTATTTTAATAACTCCTTTATAGCATAGTTTATTATCACACTTTTATTACCAAATTAAATTAAAAACATTATAATAATCCATTTAATCCCTATCAACTCTATAAATTAATTATTAAATTAAATTTGAATATAATCTCATAATAATTAATTTCTTCACTCATTAATTATTTATTTAACAAATAAATAATCAAATCAAATCAAATTAAATAAATATTTATTCAACAATACACACATCAATTAAATATTTATATATTTCAATAAATATTTATTATTACAATTTAAAATTCCTAATTGTTACATCATTCCTTCCTTACAAGGATTATATCCCTAGAATCACAACTCAATTAAATCATTCATCACATTCTTTCCTCCTTATAAAGATTCTGTCCCCAGAATCGAAGATACATATTAAACAAATAACTTAGGGTAATTCTTCATCATTTTAGCTTCGAGTTCCCACATGGCCTCTTCGACATTGCGGTTCCTCCATATTACCTTCACGGAAGGTATCACTTTATTCTCGAGCACTTGTTATTTCCTGTCAACTATGTAGATAGGAACCTCTTCATAAGACAAGTCGTTATCGAACTGTAATGGTTCGTACTCGATCACATGCTTGTAATCGGGTTGATACGGTCGTAACACTAAAACATGAAAAACATTGTGAACGTGTTCCAACTCTGGAGGTAGAGCTACCTCATAAGCCACTTCTCCTACTCTTTGCAGCACCTCAAAAAGTCTAAAAAACCTCGGGCTTAGCTTTCCCTTTTTACCAAAATGGATTTTCCCCTTCCAAGGAGAAATTTTTAAGAACACGAAATTTTCTACGTCGAATTCACGTTCTTATCTATGTTGATCAACATACTTCTTTTATCTGTCTTGAGGAGCTACCAATCTTGTCCTGATGAGTTTAACAACCTCAGCAGTTTGCCGTACCAATTTCGGTCCTAACAGTTGGCGTTCACCGACTTCATCCCAGCAAAGTGGAGTTCTGCACTTCCTGCCATATAATGTTTTGTAAGGCGGCATGTCGATTCTTGCATGGTAACTGTTGTTGTAGGCGAATTCCACCAATGGTAAATGTTCATCCCAGCTTCCTTTGAAATCCATGATGCATGCTCTAAGCATATCTTCTAATGTCTGGATTGTTTGTTCGCTTTGGCCATCTGTTTATGGATGGTTCACCGTACTCATTCTCAATTGTGTTTCCATGCATTCTTGTAGTCTCTTCCAGAAGTTTGACGTGAATTGCGGATCTCTATCTGACACAATTGATACTGGAACTCCATGTCTCAAAATGATTTCTTTAACGTACATCTTTGCCAACTGATCAAGATTGAATCTAATCTTTACTGGTAAAAAGTGTGCTGATTTTGTCAGTCTGTCCACTATCACCCAAATCGCATCGTATCCTCTCCGAGTAGTTGGAAGACCTACCACAAAATCCATTGTGATATGTTCCCACTTCCACTCTGGTATTTCCAACGGTTGAAGTAACCAGCTTGGCCTCTGGTGTTCTGCCTTTACTCTTTGACATGTCAAGCATCTCGCAACACATTCTACGACATCTCTTTTCATGTTTGGCCACCAAAAGTGTCATCGTAAATCTTGATACATCTTCATATTTCCCGGGTGAATCGAATATCTTGAGTTATGAGCTTCGGTCAAGATTTCGTCTTTAATATCTGGTACTATCGGAACCCAAATTCTTCTTTCAAATCTTAGTAGCCATTCGGTATTGATCTTGTATTTCACTTCACTACCCTCAATCACTTTCTCTTTGATTTTTACACATTCTTCATCTTGTGGTGAGCATTTTTTACCTTGTCCACCAAAGTTGTACTAGCTTTTATTTGGAATAATCACTCTTTTGGAAATTTTATTTCCAACTTTAGCTTTGTCATTGCTGAAATAAGCTCCTCATGAGTGGTTATCAACATCAACTTTTCCCGACCTTTCCTGCTTAAAGTATCTGTAACCACATTCGCCTTATCCGGATGATAAAAGATCTCACAATCATAATCTTTTATTAATTCCATCCATCTCTTTTGACGCATGTTCAGGTCCTTTTGAGTGAAAATATACTTCAGACTCTTATGGTCTGTGTAGATCTCACATTTTTCTCCATAGAGATAGTGTCTCCATATCTTTAGAGCAAATACCACCGCAACCAACTCTAAATCATGAGTCGGATATCCTTTCTCATAGTCCTTGATTATCTTAATGCATATGCAATAACTTTGCCGTTCTGCATAAGCACACAACCTAATCCTTTATGTGAGGCATCACTATACACCACAAAGTTTCCTGTATTATCCGGTAATGACAACACAGGTGCCACACTTAACTTCTTTTTCAAGTCTTGAAAACTCTCTTAACACTTCTCCGTCCAAACAAATTTTATAACTTTCCTTGTCAAATTTGTTAACGGAGTGGAAATCTTGGAAAAGTCCTGAATAAATCGTCTATAATAGCCGGCCAGTCCCAAGAAACTCCTTACCTCCGAGGGTGTTCTTGGTTATTCCCAATTGATTACGGATTCAACTTTTGATGGATCCACTGAAATACCATCATTGTTAATCGCATGCCCAAGAAATTGTACACGTTCTAGCCATAATTCACACTTAGAGAATTTTGCGTATAGTTTTTCCTTTCTTAGCGCCTCCAACGTCAAACATAAATGTTCCACGTGTTCTTCTTGAGATTTGAAGTCCACCAGAATGTCATCAATGAATACCACCACAAACTTATCTACGAATGGTTTGAACACCCTGTTCATCAAATCCATGAATGTAGCAGGGGCATTTGTCAATCCGAAAGACATCACCAGAAACTTGTAATGTCCATACCGAGTTTTGAATGACGTCTTTGTTACATCCTCCTTTCTTACTTTTAATTAGTGATACCCACTTCTCAAATCTATTTTTGAGAAGTATCTAGCACCCTTTAATTGATCAAAAAGTCATCTATTCTTGGCAATGGATAATTATTTTTAATAGTGAATTTGTTTAATTCCCTATAATCAATGCAATGACGCATTGACCCATCCTTCTTCTTCACAAATAACATCGGTGCTTCCCATGGTGACACACTCGGCTGAATGTATTTCTTGTCCAACAACTCTTGCAATTGTACCATCAATTCCTTCATTTCTACCAGAGCCATCCTGTCTGTGGCCTTCGATACCGGGGCGGTTCCTAGCGCTAAGTCGATCATGAACTTAATCTCTCGGTCAGGCGACAGTCTTGGCAAATCCTCCAGAAACACATCTATAAATTCCCTAACCACTGGTATCTCTTCCAGTTTCACCCCCTTCCTCTGAGTATCGACTATATAAGCTAAATAACCCACACAGCCTTGACTCAAAAACTTCTTGGCCTGCATAATCGTCAAACATCTCGCATGTCTAGGCGATCAGCTACCATAGAAAACTACCTTTGACGGAGTCATAAGGTTTATACATTTCTCTTGCCAATCAATTTTCGCACCATAATTGAACAGCCAATCCATTCCCAAAATAACATCAAACTCTCCAAGTTTTATTGGAATTAAATCTACCATCATGACATTCCCCTTAATGTTCACCCTACAATTCTTGTATACGAATCTAACAGGAATCACCTCCCTATTCACAATTTCTATGTTTAAAGGGAAATTCAA
Organism: Panax ginseng; assembly: GCA_020205605.1. Lineage (NCBI taxonomy): Eukaryota > Viridiplantae > Streptophyta > Magnoliopsida > Apiales > Araliaceae > Panax > Panax ginseng. The sequence continues at coordinate 80,672,400 of CM035139.1, read as the reverse complement.
TTCTTCACTAGGCAATCCTAACCTCTTAGCAAATTCATCAGATATAAATGAGCAAGTAAAACCAGAATCAAATAATACCTAAGCATCAATATTATTGATTGGGATAATACCTGATGTGACACCCCCAAATTCGGACCTCCACTTGGTCACTCAAATCTGGTTCATAACGTTCTCATGGTAACACCATAATAACTAAATAATCATACATTCACAACGAAAAATCTAAATTAGAATAATATACAATGATTTATTATAATTATTCTCCCAAGTCTCGCAAGCTACAGTACTTAATAGATTACATAATAGTATCGAATAAAGACCTATTACATAATCCTACTTAAGTTTAAACATAGTCTGTAAATAGTCTTAACATAACATAATAGTTTTTAAACATAAAGGAACAAGCTAGTCGGTAGCCTTGCCCTTGCCCTTGTCTGTTCCAGAGACACATCCATGTTCCTCCTTAACTGAAAGGTTTTAAATAAGCAAGAATGAGCACAAATTGCCCAGCAAGTAATATATAACAAGGGTGTAGGATATAATATCACAAGATTTCAAATATCGAAGTGTCATTTCTAGAATAGTTCAAAGTGTTAGAACAACATCATGAATAAAGGATATGACAATTCAATATAAATCGACAGATATATATGAATTTAACGACTAACAATATATCCAACTGGATAAGCAATTTGTACTGAGCAGTCACTAAGAACCATTGGACTTCCACTAGAGTTACCAATATTAAACTTTTAACCAAAAAAATATCAAGTACTATAGATGATCAATCTATAATACTTTACGTTATGCATAACACCACAATAATATTTATTCATGCGTTGGGGCTTCCAAAAATATACGCTGCCCTTACCAAAAGGGTTGTCCAACTCAGTTTTCAAGATTTTCGCACCAATCAATTGGTTTGGATAGCTTTTATAAACATGCATATAGTCTAGCCGAATCAAATGGCATCGACTCTTTCACAATATTCTAGGACAATACTAATTTCAACATGAATAATAGCTTTCACAAGGGTTTAACATACTAATTCATTTGAACGAGAAAGTAATATAACTTGTATTCAAAGGGATAAGCTTACGGTATTTGTCGAATAAATAATGTAGTTACACTTGCACAATAATAGTAGGGTTTGGATACTTGCACAACATGAATTTGAGTAACGTTAGAGAAACTTGTCTTAAGCGTAGTTTATCCACGTTAATAAATCAACACTTTAGAACCCTAGTATAACGTATTATAAGTATACAGTGTTCATTAGCTAAACCAGTCCTTAATTAAGCTCGACACGATACAAGTATGCACATATGGTACAAAATCAGTTTATAAGTCATCATGAATCAACTACTTAGTTACTTCACAAGAAAATCAAGAATTCCCAAGGTTAAGACCTCCTACTCATGGACTTTTCATTTCAATGCAACACCGACTTATCAACTAGGCATCACTCATATATATACATCATCGCCAGTTTTTAGATCACATTTAGCATCATAGACATCATGCAAGTTGTCATTCCAAAAGTCAGAATTCACTATCTAGGATTCCAGATCGATCGATTCATGCCTAATGGTTAAGCTTCAGACTAGCAAGAATCTTGCTAAGGCTGTCCTCGACCGAACCAAAAATCACCACGCTTTTTTGGTCTCTCGTCTGCCTCTAAAGCTACAATCATACATAATGTATTTTGACATGTTAAGGTTCCTTTCATTCTTATCAAGTAAATCTAGGTTTCCTCTTTATGATATATTTTTAATTTAAACATTTCAACCATTTAAGGCAATTCGAGGTCATGAATTCACAAGGTCTAGCATGCTTGCTTTCTAAACATACAAGATAGTTATAAAACTCATATTAGGCATCCTTGTGTGTATTCATAACACATACATGAAACTAACACCACTTTAGTTGAAAAATAGGCTTTGTTCATACTTTTCTTGAAATGGGCTACACAAGTATGGTATATATATGTTTATGCTACATGAGTGAGTCTAAGAGTGTCATAAAACATGATCACAAATGTCAGATTCTAGTCTTCAAGGCCTCATGACAATATTCATATTCTAAACTTGTTAGTAGGTTCAACATACTCATGTTTCCTTACTAATCAAATAAACACAAGCTAAAGGTTTATTCATGCATTTCCAAGTCATACTCACAGGATTTCAAAGTCAGAATATAAACCATTTAGAAATCATGCATGTTAGCTCACTAGGTTAAGTCTTTCCTTGAAAACATTTCTAACACTAGGCTTAATAAGTTTGATCATGCTCAAAAGGACTATGTACATTACAACATGCTTATTTATGTGCAAAATCAGTCATGTATAGCTTACTAGGTTCATAATTTGTAGAACATGATCTTTAACATATTTTGTTTTCAAAACTTAGTCCAAATCTCCATGTAAACCATACGCCTTCGTTAATCATAAAAGTCTAGTCTAAACATGCTCACATTAGATTCATATACTTTTACATACACCTTAAACATGCCTTCATGCTAGTTTAAGCCATAATGGTTGGTCAACACATAGCAGATTTCAAAACAGAAGTTCCAACTGAATTCAAGAATCGGTATAAGGCCACTGCTTGTTTAGTTCATAATGGCGCAACCAAGACGCGTCTTCTGATTCAAAAAGTGTAAATGCACTCTATTTTGCAGAGTCTTGGCTAACTTGATTTCCTTGACATCAAACATGTTCCAAACCATTCCTAAAGTGTTCATACATACTAGTAAACTCCTTAAACACATCTTAACATGATTATTCATATCAATTAACAAATGAATCCAAGAAATTTTAAGAATCAAACAAAACCTATCTTAAGAACATAAATAGAAATTATACCTTCTTAGGCTTAAATTGGACTTCCTACTCACTAACTTTGCTTCTACAATGCTCAGCAACTAACACTCTCTAATTTAAACTATCAAATAACTTCTAGCAATCACAAAAATCTGCATTTGGGCTTGTATTTATAGAGAAAACTTGGACTAGTCATTGACTTTACACAATTTTGGAATCCATGGTGTATTGGGAAGAAACAATGGTTCATGAAGGGTGGTTTAACAACTCTATACCAACTACATAGCTAGCAATGATCATCTAGGATTTAGCCTTGTGGAGGATACGTGTTTTAATCTTCAGCTACTGTTCATGTACTTGGTGATACTAATTATGGGACAAGAGAGAAAATCCCAGCATTCTTGATATCTAGGTTTGGTTTGGTCTACTTAATTTCCCACAATGAAATCTTAATGTACAATTGTTACCCTATTAGGAATTTAGGGATTAATTTATACACTCATATCATATAGTCCATGTACATTTTTATCACTTTGGTATACTTCATTAAAATAATAATTTACAATATGCTCATGGTATTGTATTTTAATATATACCCACATACCTATCGTCACATAGATATTTTATAACATATTTATAACATATAGTTCTAATATATTTAATCGTATTGCCTTATACAATATAAATTTATAAGACTTAATATATAGTCACACAATGTCACACTACACTATATAGTATAGTTGTATTATTACTCATATACATATAATCACAATATAATATTATTATATTACTAACTTACTCATTTATGTGAAATAATTAAATCATGCACTTCCTTAATTAACACCAATATCAATTAATCATTGATCAATATATTTATGGATTTCCATAATCATTACTTATCTATATAATAATAACCTATTATTAATTAATTACCAAGAAATCAATATTCCACCACAACCCTTATCAATTAAATAACAATTAATAATCACATACTAATCAACCTCATTAACATCAATTAAAAATCCATAAATATACTACAACAACAATTAACAATTAATATTACTTAATTGTTTACTTTATAATTCCTTTGTTAATTAATATTACTGTTAATATTTCTTATCAACATGCCACACAAGGCTTCAATGAGTTCATCACAAGACTCCACATATCCTCAATTACTTAGTTATTTAATATAATTGAGTTATCTCATTTCATAATACGAAATCGTTTATATTCTAATAAATATTTATTTCCATTAATATATTTATTTAATAATACGTGGAAATTCTCGGGAATTACATCCTCCCCCCCTTATAAAAATTTCGTCCCAGAATTGCTACAAGGTTACACAAACAGATGGGGGTAATCCCTCATCATCCTATCTTCTAACTCCCACGTTGCCTCCTCAACATCGTGGTTATGCCAAAGCACTTTTACAGAAGAAATAACTTTATTCCTTAAGGTTTGCTCTTTCCTATCGAGAATTTGGACCAGAATTTCTTCGTACGCTAAATTCTTCTCCACTTGAATAGGTTCAAAAGAAATGACGTGTTTGTAGTCGAACTTGTATAGACGCAACACAGATATCTGAAACACGTTATGGATGTGCTCCAACTCATGTGGTAGTGAAACGTTTTATGCTACTTTGCCCACTCGTTGTAATATCTCGAATGGTCCTATGAATCTTGGACTCAGTTTTCCTTTCTTACCGAAACAGATCTTTCCCTTCCATGGAGATACCTTCAAGAATACAAAACTACTGACTTCAAAATCTCGATCTTGCCGATGCAAGTATGCGTACTTCTTCTGGCGATCCTGAGCTGCTACTAGCCTGGCCCTTATCAGTGTTACCACATCCGCGGTTTGTTGTGCTAACTCTGGTCTGAGTATTCGTCGTTCTCCGACTTCATCCCAACATAATGGAGTTTTTCACTTTCTTCCATAAAGAGCTTCATACGATGGCATGCCGATACTCGCATGGTAACTATTATTATACGCAAATTCGACTAAGGGTAGGTGGTCGTCCCAATTTCCCTTGAAGTCCATCACGTAAGTCCTCTAGAATTTGTATTGTTCACTCACTTTGTCCGTCTGTCTGAGGATGATAAGCAGTACTTAACCGTAACTGTGTCCCCATCCTCTCTTGCAAGCTTTTCCAGAATTTTGACGTGAAACGTGGGTCTCGGTCAGAAACAATCGATACCGACACTCCATGTCGTGAAACAATTTCTTCTTTACGCATGCATCGCTTAATTGATTTAAATCAGAATGGATCTTGATAGGTAGAAAATGTGCGGTCTTCGTAAGTTGGTCTAAGATAACCCAAATGGCATCCAAACCTTTCTGCATGACTGGAAGTCCTACCACGAAATCCATAGTGATATGCTCCCATTTCCACTCAGGTATTTCCAACGGTTGTAATAAACCAATTGGTCGCTGATGCTCTGCTTTGACTCGCTGACACGTAAGACATCTACTAACGTACTCTGTAATTTCTTATTTCAGATTTGGCCAGCAAAAATGTTGCTTCAAGTCTTGGTACATCTTTGTGCCTCCTGGATGAACGGAATATATCTTATTATGAGCCTCGTACAAAATCTCCTCTCTTAACTCGGTTACTGCCGATACCCACACTCTCCCCTCGAATCTTAAGATACCATCTTTATCTATTCGAATTTTTTCTTCCCCTTTTTCCGTGATCCTTCTTCTGATTTTCTCACATTCTTCATCTTTCTCCTAGGCTTCCTTTACCCTATCCAACAATGTTGGACAAGCTTCCATTACAAATAACTTCTCTTCAGACCTCTCGGGTCCCTTCACTTCTATTTCCAATTTCTCCATATCCCTTATTAACTCCTTCTGAGTTGTCAGGTGAAACAATTTCTCCCTTCCTTTCTTGCTCAGAGCATTGGCAACTACGTTTGCCTTCCTTAGGTGATAAAGAATCTCATAGTCATAATCCTTGATCAATTCTAACCACCTTCTATGACGCATATTCAACTCCTTCTGTGTGAAGATATATGTTAGACTTTTTATGGTCCGTGTATATCTCACATTTCTCTCCGTACAAATAATGTCTCCATATTTTTAACGCAAAAACTATGGCCGTTAACTCTAGGTCATGAGTAGGGTATCATTTTTCGTAATCCTTCAATTTTCGTGATGCATACGCAATGACTTTGCCATGTTGCATAAGCACACAACCAAGTCCTCTATGCGATGCATCACTGTACACCACAAATCCTCCCGTATCATCTAGTAATGATAATACAAGTGCCTCGCTTAATCTCTTCTTCAACTCTTGAAAACACTATTTGCATTTATCGGTCCATACAAATTTCACCGTCTTCCTCGTCAAATTAGTTAATGGGGTAGCTATCTTAGAAAAATCCTGGATAAATCTTTGATAGTACCCAGCTAACCCTAAAAAACTTCTCACTTCCGTCGGTGTCCTCGGTTGTTCTCAATTACTCACTGCTTCAACCTTTTTCGGGTCTACTGAGATTCCATCCTCATCCACCACGTGGCCTAAGAATTGAACATTTTTCATCCTAAATTCGCACTTAGAAAACTTCGCATACATCTTCTCCTCTCGTAGTGCCTCCAAAATAATCTTTAGATGTTTGGCGTGTTCTTCCTCCTCCTTCGAGTAGATCAAAATGTCATCGATGAAAACTACTACGAATTTATCCAAATATGGCTTGAAAACCCGATTCATCAAGTCCATGAATGTTGTCGGAGCATTAGTTAAACCGAACGACATTACCAAAAACTCGTAATGTCCATAACGGGTTCTAAACGCAGTCTTTGGTATGTCCTCATCCCACACCTTCAGTTGATGATATCCTATCCGTAGGTCGATCTTCGAAAAACATTTTGCTCCTTTCAGTTGATCAAATAAGTCGTCTATCCTTGGTAGCGGATATCTGTTCTTGATCGTTACTCTGTTCAATTCTCAATAATCGATACAGAGCCTCATCGATCCGTCTTTTTTCTTAACGAATAACATGGTGCCCCCCAAGGAGACACACTTGGTCGAATATAACCTTTATTCAATAACTCTTAAAGTTGTATCATCAATTCCTTCATTTCTACTGGCGCCATACGATATGGAGCTTTCGAAATCGGTGCCGTTCTCGGTGCTAAATCTATTATAAATTTGATTTCTTTGTCTAGCGGAAGGCCAGACAGATCATCCAGAAACACATCCTAAAATTCACTCACTACGGGTATATCTTTAATCTCTACTCCCTTTTTTCGAGTATCCACTATGTAAGCTAAATAACCTACACATCCTTTCTTTAACAATTTCTTGGCCTGCATCATCGTAACACAACACGAATTCTTTGGGATGAGCTACCATAAAACACTACCTTAGACTTACTTGGAGTCCGAAGGTTCACACACTTGTTCTTGATAATCAATTACTGCTGCATGGTTATATAACCAATCCATCCCCAGTATTACGTCGAATTCTCCTAGTCTAATAGGAATCAAGTCTACGCCAGCCTCATGTTCTCTAATGTTTATGATAATTTTGATAGACGATTCTACATGTGAATTATTTCCTTATTTGCAACTTCTATGTTCAAAGGATCTTCTAAAAGTTCTTGGGGTGTACTAAATTTACTAGCAAATTCTTCAGACATAAATTAAATCGATCAGTGGCACCTTAATCAAATAATACATAAGCATTTATATTATTGATTGGGATTATACTTGACACCACGTCCTTTTGCAAAATTATAAATAAGGTCTTGATTTGGCCATGTTAAAGGTTGAGCTACGATCGGCCAGTTATGCAAGGTGTCCACCAATCATTAACTTACTTCCTCCTCCTCGCTTCCGCCACTCCACCGCTTCTTTCTTCGGCAATCCTTTATCTGATGCTCTATTGATCCACAAGCAAAACATCCTCTGATCTTCTTTGGCTTTGGGCAATTTGGCGATATGTGCCCCTCTTGGCCGCAATTATAGCAGATGCTTTTCCTTTTCTAGCATTCTCCCTGATGACTTCTTCCATATTTGTTGCAAGCTTCGGTCCTCTTCTTGAAGTTTCCCTAGTGACTCCCACCTTGGTTATTGTTTCTGTTGTTGTTATTCTCCCATTTCCTCTTTTCAGAGTTACTTCATCCACTGCTGCTCCCTTCACGATTCTCACTACCAGCATTCTTATTCTTCTTCTCCTTATGATATAGACTTAAGGCTTCACTGCCACCTTCTGCAATGATTACCTTTTCCAACATTGTTGTAAAGGAATTAATCTGGAAAAAACCGATACCTTATTATACAACCACGGCTTCAACCCTTGCTCAAAACGTCTCTCCTTCCTCTCCTCAACCAAAACTTGGTGTTTCGCAAATCAGCTTAGTTCATTGAACTTAGTCATGATTAAGGCCACCGGCCATATCACCTTGTTTTAACTTTAGGAATTTTACTTCCATCCTACTCTTCATACTTTTCAGAAAATAGTTCTCGAAGAACAACGTAGTAAACCTCTCCCATGATATCATTCCTTCCCCGCCTCTGGCCGATTAGTTTCCCACCAATAGTTTGTTCACCTCATCATGACGTGGCAACATCGCTCTTCCGGTCTTCACCCACGCGAGCTATAGTGAAGGCCTTCTCGATTTCCTTTGATCTAGGTTTGCAGAACTATCGGGTCAAGGGTTCCCGCGAACTCTGGGGTCCTACACTCTTAAAATCTTTGAAGGTTGTTATCGACATTTGGGGAACGTGGTATGGGTTCATCTCTTCCCTCGAGCTTCTCCAATAAATCTACCAAATTTCTATATTGATCTACAGGACCTCTCTCATCATGAACTCGACTCTTCTGGGACAATGATTCTACGTCTGGCTGCATTTTCTCGTGATCACAAAATTTTCATTTTATTATCTAATTATCATATTTAGACATTTCTCAATAGAAAAAAACTATAGGTTTATAACACATTTCTAAAATAAGATGATTTATATTCATATGCCAAATGGTTACATTACATGTTCTTTTTAGCATATTGTTATAAATGATAACACATATGTGAGACCCCAAAGTTTATGAATAAAGATTTAAATTTCTCAAAATATTTTTTTATATTATGGTGTAGATTTGATATAATGTTATAGTTGTCGGTAATATTTATAAATTTTGCAAAGTATGCAAGTGGTTGTATTATATTCGATTGGCCTGGGAATATTCATTTTAGCAGGTGAATATTCGTGACAACTACAAGCAATCATCGGTGGACCCCACAATAGAATTATTATCTGATTGAGAAAATGACAAAATATTTTTATAAAAATAACGGCGGAAGTTTTATCGTTAATCGTTGAAACACCCGGTTAAAAGTACAATGTATACGCTATGGTCGCATAAGAGCAATACTAGATTGGTTATTGATGCTTACGTGATAAGTCATTCACCTTATACTCAATTATTTCTACTCAGAATTGTCGATCATATCTCTCATATTATCGATTCGATTATTCTCACAAAGATTATCTACATAATATTTTATATATTATTAAATCAATAATCGAGACAACAAAGTTATTCATATTATTAAATCGCAATATTTACAATTTCTAGAACTTCTATAGAGAGAGGTTTGGTCACCTAATCAAGCTACTAACACGGAGAAATCCTTATTGAAAAGCCCCCCTTTTCCTCGGAACGACTTCGTTGTTAAATATTGTGAGTTATGATATTAATGATGAATAAGTTCGTGTTGATTAAAGATGAATTTGATAGTTCCATTGTGTCGATTATTGGTGTTAGTTGAAATCGACATCTATTCCTCGATTTATAATTGATATCTAGGGGTTATATTGATAAATCTGTAATTTATCTGGATAAATGAGCAATTAATTGCTACTAATTCAAATGCTTATATAACTATTTGTTCACATGTACTATCGAGTCACATTCACTTACTATTAGGGGAGTTGGTGCAAGATTGATAATATTTGCAAATGACTAAGTTAAAAAGGAGGTATAGATGGAGGTACTATACTATATTTTGTATTTTCACATGATTATAACTATCGATTCACATGATTGAACTATTGATTCACTATTAGGGAGGTGGTGTTTGATAATACTTGCGGTGACTAAATTAAAAATGAAAGAAAAGTCGGAGGTATTGTACTATAATTTTTTTCGAGCCCCAAACGCAATTATCAAAACTATATTTTCTATAAATAAGCTCATTCTTCCTTAATTTCTCACCAATTCACTAAAGCTTTAAAGCCATTATTATAGAGAGAAATTACAGAGAGAAAAAAGAAGAAAAGTCCTGCACCTCACTATTCTAGTATCCTATTTTCTTTTTTGAGGTAAGGGTATTATTTCTTTCGTAGTCATGAAGAGAACTTCATTTATTCCATTTTTTCATTATTCTCTTGGAATACCTCAGATACGCTGGCTTCCCTATATACTGGTGAAATTCTTCCGTTATTCCATTCTTTATTATTCTCATGAATATCCTCAGCTCGTATGCTTTTACACCGCACTGGTTCCGCCTTTATTATTCTTCGTTGAATATCCTATCTGTATAGCGCTTTTACACCTACTTCGTTTCGCTCTTTATTATTCTCGCTGAATATCCTATCTGTGCATTTTACGCCGAACCTGGTTCCGTTATTCATTATTCAGTTGGAATAACATGTCTATGTGAAGTACCGCATGCATGGTGATTTTTGTTGTTATTCCATTCTTTATTATTCTATTAGAATATCCCGCTTGCATTACACGCCGACCGTTCCGTTATTTATTATTCTGTTGGAATAACCTGTCTATGTGAAGTACCGTATGCATGGTGATTTCTTTTGTTATTCCATTCTTTATTATACTCAGTTGGTTAAAGTTTTGACTTCGATACTCCATGAAATTAGTGGAATATCCTTGATATTTGTGCTTCATCCAGTATCTTTTCGTGGAAATATTCTTCTGAGCATTCTTGAATTTTACTCTACAAAGAAGTATCATGTTGATAATTTGGACGTTATTAGTTCCTGGATAAATTAATTCTTGAACTTTTTTTATTGAATTATTATGTCATTGTCATCATCCTCATGTTTATATTATGTTGAAAGTCATCTGTGGCATGTAGTGCATAGATGGACTTGGTATGATTATGACCAGGGATTATTCAGTATAATCATGACCGTAATGTTACAAATGATGTGGAAAAAGTCCTCATTGGCCCGTAGTGCATTGATGGATATTTTTTGGTATGATTATGGCTATGGATTCTCTTCGGCCAAGGGTGTAAAGATGAATTATTTTATGGCATGATCAAGACCGTTGATGAATACACGAATATCCTTGGCCCGTAGTGCATGGATAATTTGTGGTCGTGATACTAGTGAATATCCTTGGCTGTAGTGCAGGGATGATGCGAATTATTTTTTTAGCTGAGTCTCAGCGATAAAAGTGATGGAAAAACCTTTTTAAATCATAAAAGATAGTAGATTTTATTCTCTACTTGACTTTTTTAATGGATTGCTTGTTCCGCTGCAGTTAAACTTGATGTCTATTGTATTTTATCAGTTTAACATTTTTGAAGACTAATAATAATTTATTCTCAAGCAAAGATCTTAGTCATAATATTTCTTCGGGCTAGTTGAGCTCACCCTTTCTTTCCTTCACCGTTCTCTTGAGAAATGAGAATATAGCCGGGACGAGTCGTGGAAATCTGATTGACAAATCGCATGATAGCATTAGTAGTCCTCACTATTCTATGAAATAATGTGATAATAAATGTAATAAGATTGATTTTGAGAGTGGATATTGTCTAGAAGGAAATATTCTTGTTTAAACTCTCAGCTTATGTTTTGTCGTATGTTACACGAAAGTTGTATTTTGTATTTTTGTACCATGTATTTGGCGACTCAAGATGGGTGATGTATACCTATTTTGGGGGCATCACAACATATCCCCTACTATCACAAAAGATAGGGACATATTAACTTACTACCCCTCTAACACTTTTTAGAAGTTTAGAGGTTTACCACTATCTCACATCTTACACAAAAGATTGAGATTATAACAACATTTTAACAACATATAAATAAATTACTATACTACTGAGCTTTTCCCCCCTAGACTCAATCTAACATTCCATGCTCTACTACCTGCCTCGATATTCCTTCATGTGATGTGTACCACCATGTCTCTACTTATGGTATGTCGGGTCCGTCTCGCTTTCACCGGGTAATGATGTACCCCATCGATCAATCTCTCCATGGCAAAGCAGGAAGAGCATAGCCCATCTTGTTCATCTTCCTCCTCTTGCACCAAGACCTCATCCTCTAGGTCATCCGCCTCTATCATTGGCTTCCTCCCACTTTTCCTCAAAGTGAATCCGTCCCATGACCTCCATTTCTAATCGAAGTTCGGAGAGCCTCCTTCTCCGCCCTCTCACTCAAAAAACCTTCGCTCCTAATTCCTCCATCTTTCCCGCCACCTCAACATTCCTTGCCACCGCCGCTAAGGAAATAAAGCTCTATCTGGATCCCCTCGCCTCCCCACGGTGGGCAATTTCTACCTCCATCTCCTGCATCACTAGTTGCCTCTGATGGTCCTCATCCCTCAACTTCTGGAATGCAAACTCCTTCTCCCTCGCCTCAGCTTCTAGCTTCTCCATTCTACACCCTAACTCCAATATCTGCTCCTCATATTCTCCTAGCATCCGATCCTCAAAAGTAGCATCGTCGGAGTCCATCATAGGCTCGGGCTCCCCCTCCAAAGGCTCCTCCTTCGGATCAGACTCCACCTCTTCCTCATCATTATCATCAAAAGGGGCTACTACTGAAATAGGCTCCGCTATCAAGGGTGTCTCATAGACTACGTGGATATCACATGGCTCCTCCTCTAACACTCGGCTAGGTCCTCCCATGTCAATCATCCTACAATCACCAACATAAGACAACACAAACAACAACTCCATTAGAATGTTAAACAAACATAAGTTCATTGTATAGAATGAAGTTACATTTTATAACATACTAAGTCTCTCAAGGAAAACTCTACATGAGTTTTATCTCCTTCCTAACTTCTAAGTTCTCCCGAGTTATAATCTAAGGACACTCACTCCTAAGGTTTATAACTACTATTTGATACTAACTGTGGATTTCCCAAATTCGGACCTCTACTTGGTCACTCGAATCCGGTTCATCACGTTCTCATGGTAACACCATAATAACTAAATAATCATACACTCATAATGGAAAATCTAAATTAGAATAATATACAATGATTTATTATAATTATTCTCCCATGTCTCGCAACCTATAGTACTTAATAGATTACATAATAGTATCTAATAAAGACCTATTACATAATCATACTTAAGTTTAAACATAGTCTGCAAATAGTCTTAACATAACATAATAGTTTTTAAACATAAAGGAACAAGTTAGTCGGTAGCCTTGCCCTTGCCCTTGTCTGTTCCAGAGACACATCCCTGTTCCTCCTTAACTGAAAGGTTTTAAATAAGCAAGAATGAGCACAAATTGCCCAGCAAGTAATATACAACGTACAAGGGTGTAGGATATAATATCACAAGGTTTGAAATATCGAAGTGTCATTTCTAGGATAGTTCAAAGTGTTAGAACAACATCATGAATAAGGAATATGACAATTCAATATAAATCGACAGATATATATGAATTTAACGACTAACAATGTATCCAACTGGATAAACAATTTGTACTGAGCAGTCAATAAGGACCATTAAACTTCCACTAGATTTACAAATATTAAACTGATAACCAAAAAAGTATCAAGTACTATAGATGATCAGTCTACAATACTTTACATTATGCATAACACCACAATAATATTTATTCATGTGTTGGGATTTCCAACAACATACGCTCCCCTTACCAAAAGGGTTGTCCAACTCAGTTTTCAAGATTTTCGCACCAATCAATTGGTTTGGACAGCTTTTATAAACATGCATATAGTCTAGCCGAATCAAATGGCATCGACTCTTTCACAATATTCAAGGACAATACCAATTTCAACATGAATAATACCTTTCACAAGGGTTTAACATACTAGCTCATTTGAACGAGAAAGTAATATAACTTGTATTCAAAGGGATAAGCTTACGGTATTTGTCGAATAAATAATGTAGTTACACTTTCACAATACTAGTAGGGTTCGGATACTTGCACAACATGAATTTGAGTAAGGTTAGAGAAATTTTCCTTAAGCGTAGTTTATCCATGTTAATAAAGTAACACTTTAGAATCCTAGTATAACGTATTATAAGTATACAGTGTTCATTAGCTAAACCAGTCCTTAATTAAGCTCGACACGATACAAGTATGCACATATGGTACAAAATCAGTTTATAAGTCATCATGAATCAACTACTTAGTTACTTCACAAGCAAATCAAGAATTCCCAAGGTTAAGACCTCCTACTCATGGACTTTTCATTTCAATGCAACACCGACTTATCAACTAGGTATCACTCATATATATATATATATATATATATATATATATACATCAGTAGGTTTTAGATCACATTTAGCATCATCGGCATCATGCAAGTTCTTTGTCAAAAAGTCGTCGAATTCTATCTGGGATTCCGAGATCGGGCGCAGATTGAGCCATGGCTAAGCTTAGGATAAAGGGCCTTGCTACTGTAGTCCCCGAACCAAACAAAACTCGATTCTTTGCCTTGTGGTCTCTGTCCGGTCTCAAACGCACAATCATACATAATGTATTTTGACATGTTAAGGTTCCTTTCATGCTTATCAAGTAAATCTAGGTTTCCTCTTTATGATATATTTTTAATTTAAACATTTCAACCATTTAAGGCCATTCGAGGTCATGAATTCACAAGGTCTAGCATGCTTGCTTTCTAAACATACAAGCTAGTTATAAAACTCATATTAGGCATGCTTGTGTGTATTCATAACACATACGTGAAACTAACACCGCTTTAGTTGAAAAATAGGCTTTGTTCATGCTTTTCTTGAAATGTGCCACACAAGCATGGTATATATATGTTTATGCTACATGAGTGAGTCTAAGAGTGTCATTAAACATGATCACAAATGTCAGATTCTAGTCTTCAAGGCCTCATAACAATATTCATATTCTAAGCTTGCTAGTAGGTTTAACATACTCATGTTTCTTACTAATCAAATAAACACAAGCTAAAGGTTTATTCATGCATTTCCAAGTCATACTCACATGCTTTCAAAGTCAGAATATAAACCATTTAGAAATCATGCATGTTAGCTCACTAGGCTAAGTCTTTCCTTGAAAACATTTCAAACACTAGGCTTAATAAGTTTGATCATGCTCAAAAGGACTATGTACATTACAACATGCTCATTTATGTGCAAAATCAGTCATGTATAGCTTACTAGGTTCATAATTTGTAGAACATGATCTTTAACATAGTTTGTTTTCAAAACTTAGTCCAAATCTCCATGTAAACCATACGCCTTCGTTAATCATGCAAGTCTAGTCTAAACATGCTCACATTAGATTCATATACTTGTACATACACCTTAAACATGTCTTCATGCTAGTTTAAGCCATAATGGTTGGTCAACACATAGCAGATTTCAAAATAGAAGTTCCAACTGAATTTAGTAAATGGCGTAGCAATTACAAGCTTGCTTGAGTTCAATAATGGCGCATGCTACTGCAGTGCTCGATTCAAAGTGTAAATGACTGCTTTTGCGTAGTCTTGTGTAACTTGATTTCCTTGACATCAAACATGTTCCAAACCATTCCTAAAGTGTTCATACATGCTAGTAAACTCCTTAAACACATCTTAACATGATTATTCATATCAATTAACAATTGAATCCAAGAAATTTCAAGAATCAAACAAAACCCATCTCAACAACATAAATAGAAATTATACCTTCTTAGGCTTAAATTGGACTTCCTACTCACTAACTTTGCTTCTACAATGCTCAACAACTTACACTCTCCAATTCAAACTACCAAATAACTTCTAGCAATCACAAAAATATGCATTTGGGCTTGTATTTATAGAGAAAACTTGGACTAGTCATTGGCTTTACACAATTTTTGAATTCATGGTGTATTGGGAAGAAATAATGGTTCATGAAGGGTGGTTTAACAACTCTATACCAACTACATAGCTAGCAATGATCATCTTGGATTTAGCCTTGTGGAGAATACGTGTTTCAATCTTCAGCTACTGTTCATGTACTTGGTGACACTAATTATGGGAAAATAGAGAAAATTCCAGCATTCTTGATATCTAGGCTTCATTTGGTCTACTTAATTTCCCACAATGAAATCTTAATGTACAATTGTTACCCTATTAGGAATTTAGGGATTAATTTATACACTAATATCATATAGTCCATGTACATTTTTATCACTTTGGTATACTTCATTAAAATAATAATTTACAATATGCTCATGGTATTGTATTTTAATATATACCCACATACCTATTGTCATATAGATATTTCATAACATATTTATAACATATAGTTCTAATATATTTAATCGCATTTCCTCATACAATATAATTTTATAAGACTTAATATATAGTTACACAATGTCACACTACAGTATATAGTATAGTTGTATTATTACTCATATGCACATAACTGTCAATATAATATTATTATATTACTAACTTACTCATTTATGTGAAATAATTAAATCATGCACTTCCTTAATTAACACCAATATCAATTAATCATTGATCAATATATTTATGGATTTCCATAATCATTACTTATCTATATAATAATCACCTATTATTAATTAATTACCAAGAAATCAATACTCCACCACAACCCTTATCAATTAAATAACAATTAATTATCACATACTAATCAACCTCATTAACATCAATTAAAAATCCATAAATATACTACAACAACAATTAACAATTAATATTACTTAATTGTTTACTTTATAATTCCTTTATTAATTAATATTACTGTTAATATTTCTTATCACCATGCCACACAAGCCTTCAATGAGTTCATCACAAGACTCCACATATCCTCAATTACTTAGTTATTTAATATAGTTGAGTTATCTCATTTCATAACACGAAATCATTCATATTCAAATAAATATTTATTTCCATTAATATATTTATTTAATAATAGGTGGAAATTCTCAGGTATTACACCTGACACAATATCTTTTTATTGCACTGCATCATGCACAATCATGTTGAAGGTTCTGACTGTGGGTCTGTTTGATGACGTTGGTTCCACAATGGTCAATGTGCCTTCACTGCTACCTCCCTTATTTCCCGTTGTCTCTTTAGCTTTCTTCTTAGGGTACTCGCGAGAAAAATGATCCTTTAACCCGCACGTGTAGCAAACATTCTTCTTGGGTTGATTGCAATTTGGGGCAATGTGACCCTCATGGCCACAGTTAAAGCATACACTTTTCCCCCATAAGCACACTCCCGCGTGAAAGTTCCCGCATGTAGCACATGCTTCGAACTTCTTCTTCTGCTGGTTACCCTGCTGCTTTCCAGAACCCACATTTCAATTCCATTTTCTCTTCTGGTTATTGTTACTGTAAGACCCCGAATTTTATGAAATAAAAGAATTCAATTTTTCTATTCAGTAAATGGTTAAATTGATATATATATATATATATATATATATATATTTTCAAAATACGCAAGTGGTTATAAAATACTCATTTCTGTTGGGGAATATTCGTTTGGTCGTGGAATATTCTTTGTTGTCGGGAATATTCGCATTTACTATGCGCACTACCATCAGTGGGCCCCATAATGTAATAACTCATTGGATGAAGAAAATGACAAGTTTGAGTTTTTACAAATAACGGCGTAATCGTTACCATTAACACTGTTGGAATACCCGGTGGTTAAAATATAGTAATATGTGTGGTTGCATAAAAGAAGACACCTGATTGTATAATTTTTTGAATTATTAATTCTTACATATGAAGGCACTACTCAATAATTGTTACAGTAATTACTGTTCAATATTTTATTTTATTGATTCAATAATTGCTACGTTGATATTTTATATTATTGTTGTTTCAATAATTGTCACCGATATAGATTTCCCATTATCGATCAATAATTCATATTATTTGAATAATATTATTAGATAAAGATTATTGCAATGTCTAGAAAGTTCATGTAAGGAGAGGTTCGTCACCTAATTATGCCGCCAAGAAGTGAGAAATCCTTATTGAAAAGCCCCTCTTTCCTCGGGAACCACCGTTCATCATAATTGTGATTCTCAGAATATTATTTGTGAATAATTAATTATTGATTTATATGATAAGGAAATATTTATTTGATGCGATATAAATGATGGATTTATTTATGTGGTTATAAATGAAGGAATTAATGTTGAGGTGTTTTATCAAGATTTTTGTCTGGAAAGGAGGTATTAAAAAATCAAATCAAAGGTTCTTTAAGATATATATCATGTGAGTTATAATTTTTAATCCCACCGCTGGATCGTTGTGATTTTTGGATATGTTATACATATATAAGTTGAGTATATGTCCACAAATTTTGAACCGTTAAAAATGAACATATGAATTGTTATGAATTTTAAGAGGTGACTGGTTCAGAAATTGTTGAAGTTTCAGAATTTATCATTTTGGTGGAAAATTCTAGAATGCGTGGGCCCCACCTATGGTTGGTGAAGAAATATGTTGAAATTCTAATTCAAATGTGGTGGGTGACAATAGTAACAAGTAAAGCCATCAGGTAGCTGGTCAAGTCTGCTTCGGCATGCTAACATTTTCTTATAAATAGGCTAAGTTTGAATTGAAAATTACACCAGAAACATAAGCTTTCTCTATTTCTCTCTCTATATTATCGAGCGTATTTTTGTGAGTATTTAGATACTTTGAGAGTTTCTATTCAGTGCAAGGTTCCTTCGGCTTTACATTCCGGTCAGAAATACTGCACTTTTGAGGTAAGGGATTTTAAGGGTTATTATGTTTTTCAGTTTCAAAATTTTTTTGAACCTTCAAAAATTCTGGAAAAATTTGAAATGATAATTTGATGAGTTTCCTTCATTGTGTCCAAAAATGGCGATTTTTGGATGTATCGATTAGGAGTTATGAATTTTATGAGAAAAGACTATTTTAAAAGTAAACCCTTATAACTCCTTGTGGTTAACTCCAAATTTGGTGAAATTTTTATTGGGAGTACATGTATATAACAGAAGTATACTTTGTAAATTTCGGAATTTTTGGACAAAAGTACAATTTATGATAAATGTCTAAATATTCAGCAGTTTTGGCCATATGAAAAATAGTAAATGAATTTTAAAAATTTTGAGAAAAATATATGTTCAATATGGGACTATATTCTGCTAAATCTCAGAAAAGAAAATTTGTTTGTACTGATTTGGTATTTTTCATAAAAATGGACTAGTTATAAGTAAATGAATTAAATATGTTGTGTGAA
Source organism: Panax ginseng (assembly GCA_020205605.1). NCBI lineage: Eukaryota > Viridiplantae > Streptophyta > Magnoliopsida > Apiales > Araliaceae > Panax > Panax ginseng. The sequence goes on along the minus strand of CM035139.1, from coordinate 80,653,135 downwards.
GTAACAAAATTGGAAAATAGGATTTTATGGCTTGGAAATCCTATATAAGGTATATGCAGACTTTTGATGAGGTTTTTTGTTATTAGTGATGAAATCTTATGAGTTTGGCATTTTAGGATGATTAAATGCATTATTTAGTAAAGTGTAAATAATTAAAATAAATTGTTTATAAGTTTAAGAAATGATTAAGATATTGTGGTAATATTAATAATATTAGATTATGAGATTATTAAGTGATTTATAACATTTGGATTAAGGTCTTATGAAATCATTGATTTATGAATCTTACTCTTGAAATTAAATGCAGTTGTTGATCATATTGTTTTTATTATCATATATAATATTTTTATAATCCCGGTGATGAAATTTCTCATTGACTTAAGTGTAAAGATGGGTAGATTATTGGTATGATCGTGACTATGAATTCTCTTTGGCCAGTAGTGCAAAATTGAATTGTTGAATAGTATGATCATGACTATTGAATTTACAATTGAATATTTTTAGCATAAGTGCAAAGGTGAATTGATCAACATTATTATAATTATGGTTTATATAAATTCTAAAATGATTGTATGTTTCTTTGAGATATGAATATCTTTGGCCTATAGTGCAAAGATCAATTATTGATGAATATCTTTGGCCCGTAGTGCAAAGATGACCTGTTGTTGAATATCTTTGGGCTCAGAAATAGCAAAGATGACTTGTTGATTGAATATCTTTTGCTCAGTGTAAAGATGAACTCATGATGAATATATTTGGCCCGTAGTGCAAAGATGTCCTGTTGTTGAATATCTTTGGCTCAGAGTGCAAAGATGAATCGTTGATGAATATCTTTGGCCCGTAGTGCAAAAGATGAATTTATTAGTATGATTATGAACATGAACTCGTGATTTGGTATAACCATGATCTTTGATATTTCGTGTAAAGACAGTGATGTAAATTATCTTCGTTCCGGTGCGAAGAGGAATTTAGAATCACAATTATGGTTATGAAGTTATTCATATGATTGTGGAAAGGAACTCGCTGATTAATGTTACGTAGAGATAAAACATTGTTGGTGGACTTTTAATGTGGAGAAGATAATAGACTTTATACTATTCGACTCTTCTAATGGATCGCTTGCTGTTCTACTTAACAACTATGGTTGAAAAGTTTTATCATCTACCATATATTCTAAATCTCCGATTTATTATCGATGAATGCTATTGATAATTTAATTATCTTTAGTCATGATATTCTTTTATCGAAGCTAGTTGTGCTCACCCTTTTGCTTCATAATTCCTTTCGTGTAATAAGAGTGTAGTTGGGTTTGAATGGGATAACAGGGGAATAGTGTGATGGTCCGGGACTGTCAAAGTTTCTCAACAAATTATAAAATGGTATGACATACAATATATAATTGTATTGAGGACCTAAGATGTGTGTGTCGTATCTTATACGTCACTTAATAATTGATTTTGGTGAACAACAATAACGTGAGGCGAACCCAACGTTGGAAGGGTGTTTTGCCACTATCATACAAGATGTCTAATTACATACAACCTCGTGTTATCATAAGACAGGATTGTGCACATCCACTTGTTGAGTATATCTACGAGCGCTACCTATATGATCTTGGAGTTTGCTTAAAAGATAATTCTCAATTGCAGACAGTGGAGATAACTATATGTTAAGAGAGGACTTATCATTGGAAGGAACATGATAGTAATCTTCTCGTTTTTCTTTGGGGTCTATTGGATCAACCAAGAATAATTCTCTGGACATATGATATCTATCATAACTTAGATTCATGGCCTCCTATGTACGAAGGTTTCCTTGAGGATTTCCCAAAGATTTTAATTTCTAAAACAGTTATTGACTATACCGTTATGTAAGGTATCACTGTGAGGTGTTATCCACAGTTGGGACATGAGTCATAGTTGGTATATATTTGTATCAAAACTCACTGTATATGTGTTGTTGTAGTAATAAAGTTGTAGTTGTTTTTTGTACCATGTATTTGGCGACTCAGAATAGGTTGGATGGATTGGACCTATTTTGGGGGCGTCACAGTTACCATTTCCACCACTACTACCACCATTCTTTCATTCACCCTCATTCTTTTTCTTTCTTTGTTCTTGATTGTACTTTGTCACAGCCTGGCCTCCACCCTCAGTGAGAAATGCCTTCTCAAGCACCACGGCGAATGTCTTCAGCTGGAATAGGGAGATCCTACTATACAACCAAGATTTTAGTCCTTGCTCAAACCTCAAAGCCTCGCGCTCATCTGTATTGACTTGATATGGCTCAAACCTCGCCAATTCGTTAAATTTTACGGCAAACTCCGATACCGTCATCGATCCCTGCTCCAGTTCTAGAAACTATACCTCCATCTGATTCTTCAAACTCTCTGGGACATTAGTCTCGAAGAAAATCTCCTTAAACATATTCCAAGTAATCACCCCTTGTCCTCCTCGAGTTTTATTGGCTTGCCACTAATAACTAGCCTCTGCTTTCAACATGAATGTTGCAAAAGCTGTCTTCTGATTCTCCCCTACTCTAGCTACATCAAACACTTTCTTTATCTCCATGATCCAGGTCTGAGCCTCAACTAGATTCATGGACCCATTGCACTCGGTGGTCCAACCGCCTTGCAAGTCCTTAAATGTCACTACTTGATTCTCTGCGGTTGATTCTATAACGACCTATCGATGAACGCCACTAATCAATGAATGGGGTTAGCTTCCACAATGTTATTGTTGGTAGATCCCTCAGGGGTTCTTTGTCGTGGCTGATGTCTACTTAGAGGCATTTTCTATTAAAATACACTCATTAGATTATTACTCAATTCTTTTAAGTATTTTCTACTTAACTTGCACACCATAAAATATCATCACATAACACATAACACTTTGAATAAAATAATAACTTTTATTCATTCATAATCTTTTAGAAAACATAAGAACAATAACATCAGTACTATTTACATTTCTTTCCTGAACTACTAAAGTTTCAGGATAACATCATCATTATATCCCATAGGTTACATAACACTTGGGATTTACATCTTATTTGTCATCTCATTAATCACATATCAAGTACATTTATGACGACCTACTAAAATATTGCATAGCCTTACGACGCTCTTCTTCCATAATACGGAGCATTATTTGGCGATCTAATATGTACGATGGCAGCATCTCGAACTGAATCGGATAACCCAGGACCCGATCTTGAGCTCGATTGATCACAATGTTAAAAACACTATTCATCTCTTCCATCTTGATCTTCTTCACTTGTACATCTCTCTCTGCTACTTCGGCTCATTTAGAAGCTTCGTCGTATGCGTCTTCGGCTCTTGCCCTCTTAGTAGATTCTTCATTCAGCTTGTTCTTCAGGTCTGTGATCTCCTTTGTCAGTTGCTCATTTCCTCCTTCAGTGTGGACCATCTTCCCTTCGACATTACTCAAACGTTCCTCTAGATCCTGGATCTCGTTATCCTTCTGCGCCATTGAGTTCTGTTGTTTAGCTACTATCTCTCTCAACTCCTCAACGCTATCCTGAAGTTCCACATTGCGGTCGTATACTTCATCGTACATACGAGCAGCGATCGAGTTTAGTGGAATCTCTTCCTCCTCGTCCTCCTCATCCTCATTTGACTGTGGCAGCTCAATAGGGTCCTCCTCGTCTGTCTCTATCTCATCATCATCATCAGGTAACCCCTCTTGCTCAACCACTGTGACCAACGAAAATGATTCCCGTGGCAGTATTTGTTCCCAAATCACCTGAATATCTCGAGGCTCCTCCACCCTAGGCATCTGGGATTCCTCTTCTCTAGCCTGAATGGATTCTCCTACATTCTGACAACAAAATTTTAAGTTTTAATGACTAATCATTACTACTCGATACTCACGAGAACATAGGTTGTAATCACATAAGCACATAAGTGTTTTAGTACTTTTTCACTAAAACTCGATAAGAGTTTATCACCACTATCTTTTCAAAGGTTATTTCCTAAGGCTTTTCCCCACCTAAGGTTCATAACCTAAAGCTTTGATACCAACTTGTGACACCCCCAAATCCGGGTACTTCATTTCCACCAAATTTGGTATTCACTTGATAAAAAACATTCATGTCTAACTACCCAAACATAATAAAATTTAATAATAAACCTTCCCATTAAAGGATTACATCAATAAGTTCAATAAAATCTCCCAGGTTATTTGACCTTTAAATACAAACATCATGTACGGAAAATTAAATAACTACATCACAATATTTAAAATAACACCTGACAATATAAAAGTCAACAGGTTTACAAGTCTTCAATACTTGTTCGTCTTGCCTTTCCCTTTACTGGTTGTAGGTTCATCAACTTTCTCAACTTTAGCTGTAATATTTATATAAGCAAGAGTAGCAAACAATGTTCACTTGAAATGAGAATGAATAAACATCATATCAACTGTCAAATGATTAGGTTTCATAGAACTGAATAATGTACTTCATCAATAATAATCAGGAACAGAATTTGAAATATATAACTGAGGGTCAAAAGACCACGAACTATGTCCATAGTTATAAGTATTCTTTCAACTTAAACTTTATGATCAAGAATAATATAGGGACTCCTCATACTTAGGGGGATCAGCCCTTCGTACAATGTATTGTGCACAAACATTTAAACGCTTTGCGTAAATTATCCCCTATAATAGGGTTGTTCAACTCAACATTTAGAATACGAGTCCGCACCAAAGTAAGTTTGGTTTGGATAAGTTTCAAGGTAATTTAGAGTTTAACGAACATTAACTAAGGATTAGTTGAATAAAAATGTAATAACGCTATGCTATGGAATGAATCTTAAATGAATCAACATTGTATACTAAGGTCATGCTTTAGGAATAATCTAAGAGCATAAACATTGAATAAAATAACATACCTTGCTTGAACAATATTAAGCTAAGGTTAGAATATTGTTTAGAATTTAGTATTGAGCATGCATAAAAAATAGTAAATTGAACGATAAACTTGTTCAACATTAGTGTATCAGAATTTAGAAACTTGAATGTTAAATAACAGGTTAAAGATTAGAAAAACTTGCTCAATATCAAGAGGTAGGGTTTAGGAGCTTGCACAATATAAGTAGAGTTAAGAAACTTGCACAAAGAAAGTTTAGAGTTAGAAAACTTTCCTTGCGTGCAAGCTAAACCGTAATAATTCGATTCACAATATCCTATACACATACCATCATGACATAATTAGTCACTACAAATACTCTATATATATAAATAAGTATCTATTTCATGTATGGTTTGATTTTTAACCATATAGTCAAGTTACATTAGTAATCAAAACTCGTTAAATGTTAATTATATGTTCATTCTTAGTACTATGATACAACAATTAACAAAAGTCACATTCTAACAGTCATAATACTACACCGTATCAACAATTACAGATTTTGTGTAAAAGAAAATAATTTTCTGGCCATTCTGCTAAGTGGCATTGTGGCACCACATATTGCACTGTGGTTGGCACTGTGGCGCTGATTTTGGCGTTGCGGCACCGAATTACAGTGTTGAGCACGAAGAATAGAAACAAAGCTAATTTTGGCTATTTAATAACTTCTAGCACGTAAATTAACATGTATAACTTACATAAATTACACATAAACGTTACCCATCATATATATACTGATTTCAAAACAACTAAACAACAATTTCAAAAAAATTAAAGCCTCAAATGCCATGTTTTAAACCAAAACTCCATTTTTGACATTGTTTGACAAAATTAACACTTTAATCATAATTATACACCAAATTAATTCATTCAAACTACGTTCTCTTCATTTCTTAACATATTAACATATTTAAGGTTCAATTTATCTATTAGCTCACAATCAAATATCAATTTTTGTACTCCTACAAGCCATGTTCATACATATATTCACTGTAATACCATTTTTCTTATTTTAAACGTACATGTAAACTACAATCATATATATATGCTAGTTATAACATCACAATTACATTTACACATAATTTATTAACCAATTATAAAAATTTGGATTACAGACAATTTTGTAAAGAGCTTTATACTACAGTGAAACTCGAGAACACAGAAACTATTATGCCGTAAAACACACACACACACACACACACACATATATATATATATATATATATATATATATATATTACTGATTATGTAAAATACCTTCTCTTACTTGGATAATCTCAAAGAATAGCTTAGGAAATGTGACAACCTGAATTTTTATAAATTATTAAAATAAGAATTTAATAATGAAAATTCTTATTATAAGATGTATATATTTTGAATTATGTGTTTTGGTGTGAAGAAATTAAATTTTTATGAGATTTAATAGTTGATTAAACTATTGAAGAAAAGTAAGCAAATTAGTTATGAAATAGGAAAATGGTGGCAAAAGAAATTAACTCAATAATATTAGTTAATTAAGATGGAAATTATATTGTGGAATAATATAATTTAATTGGTATGCCTTTATTAAGTGCGATGGAATTGTTATGACTTAAATTTCATAAATAATATGAGTAATTCACTTAATTAAAATAAAGAATTAATGTGAATATATTTGTTTTAATAAAATGAGAGAGTATATATATATATATATATATATATATATATATATATATATATATATATATATATATATATATAAATGTGGTATGTGAATGTAATATGTTTGTGAATTTTATAAATAGTTAAAATATTTATTAAATAAAATAAATATTTGATGGAAATATTCCAATTTAATCTAATAATTAAATTAAAGGATTGATTTGTTGAATAAAATTATAATTATGGTTGGATAAATAGAAATTATAATTATAATAATAAGGTTTAATTTAATTTAAAATATTAGAATTTGTTAATGGTTGTGACATGAATGAATCATATGTTAAAGGGAATTATAAAAATAAGTTAGGAGAGAATAATTGGGCTCTAGCCAAACATGGCCTTGAGACCCTTATTATTCCTAACTGCCAATACTATAGATTTCTAGTAACGTATTGGGAAACCAAATGCAAAAATAAAATATACGCTTATTTTTGGTTGATTATTCATAAGGTAAGGCAGAACAGTATGAGTTCTTTATGAATTGGAGATGGAACTCTGAGGGTTGTGAAGGAAGAAGATGATTCAATGAAAGCTTTCTAATCATCCACTCTCTATGTTTAAAGAGGAATTAAGGGCACGTGAAGTGAAAATATCTGTAAGCTATTAAATTGTTATTGGTAAACAACGATCAAGGCAAGTCTTTCAGTTCCTATTTGTTATGTGAACTTGATAATTAACTGTTTTAAATATTTATTGCAAAGAGCATGATGTGTTATATATATGTTGAATGTATGAAACATTTAAGTCAATTTATGACTACGTTGATTGAGTAATGAATGCTGATTGAGTAAGGAACTCAATCTTTATACTTGTTATGTGAACTGCAGCATGTTTGTTATGTTAGTTTAATGTTTATGAGATGTATGATAAGCATGTTATTATGTGTTACATGATGCATGAAAACTGTTAGATTTGCTGGGCTGTCGAGCTCAACCTTGCAAATAACCATTTTTACAGGTTAAGGATTGAAGGTAACACTATGTGCTACTTGAATGACGTGGATCAGAAATAATACAAGAAGATTAATATTTTAGTTAAAGTTGTTATTTCTTTAAACCATGATTAAGATTCATGAGATGTACTAAATGTTTTATGATGTATAGTTTTATATTGAGTTGTAAAGTTAAAGTTTGAGTTATCTGATATGCAAAGGTTATCGAATTGAAATGTAAAATTTTATATAATAAATGTGATGAAATGAATCATGGATTATATATGATTCAAAGACATGTAGATGATAAAGGTTTTGATTTTGGGAATTAAAGTAAGAAGATAGAAAAGTTTAAATTATTCCGCATATTATTAAGTTTAACATTGAATAATGATGTAAAATCAGAAGTTAGGCGTATTATTAACGCTAATCAAAGTCGATGAATTGAATTGTATGAAATTTGGGGTTAATTACGGTTTATTATCAAGTTGTAGGTTATAAACCTTTGGTAGGAGTACCGTAGGCTATAACCTTAGAGAAGGAAGATGGAGATAATGAAAGAGTACGCTCAAATAGAGTTTGAACAATAAGAAATAATGTAAGAAATTTATAAAAGAGGGATTAAAACATGCGTGAAAGGATTCAAAGAAGAATCACGTAGAGTTATAAGGAATTTGAATGTGGGGTTACCCAACTCCAATAATACGGATGTAAGGTGATGTCTATAGGAAGAGAATGATAAAGAAGTTAAGAATAAAAAGTTATATTTAAGTATGGTACAATTGTACTCATTAATAGTTAATGTATGGTATCTGGGCTAAACGATTCTATCATAGAGTGGAGGTATATATGAACTAGCAACTCAGAACCTAGTTTGTTGGTTGTTTGTGGGAAACCACTCAGCATACCATATTGAAACTGTTAGAGACTCGATGTGTACTAAGTATAAAAAATGGATACGTATGATGAAAAAGGAAAGAAAGAGGATCGTAAAACAAAACGATCACGAGTTAAGAAAAGACTTTTAAGGGAGATGATTATAGAATAAGATCACGACGTGATCTGTTTAATTTATAAAAGAAAGATAGTCTGTAATGTTTGAATAATTATAGCTTGATGCTCTGAAGATGATGTACTATGAAATAGTACAAGATAAACTCATGAGGAGTTATATATAATGTGATATGAGGAATTTGTATCGAGCAAAGAGAAAGTTAATAGTAAGATAGAGTTAGGTGAGATTTCAATTGAGGACTCATGTGATGGCTGAGTTGTACAAACCTTTGTATGGGTGAGGGTTTTGTGCTTGCACTCAGTTTACCACATTGATAATCATTGGAATGTTGGTGTCGCACTATAAATGTATATGTGGCGAAAATGTGATTCTTTTCTCATGTGTATGTTTGATAGTTAGAAACTATTAAGATTAGTCAGATATTATTAGGATTAGGTGTGGTTCTTAAAACTAATGCATATGGTATGTTCGTGACTCATAATAATATGGTACGTTTTGAACCCCTCAGCAAATGGACGCCTATGGACTAACTAGGATAAGTTCTTAAACTCATATTATTGTGGCAAGTTCATGAACTTCCAATGTGCGGTAAGTTTGACGAACTATACTAGGGATATAGGAGGATTATAAGTTAAAATACAAGAATATTTAGTGTACAAATTAAAATTAATAGAGAAAATTAGATATTCCAAATCTTCTAGCTTTGCTAGATTTTCAAAATTTATTGACTTCGTACCGATGGTTATACTTTTGGTTTTTGGAAGAAAAAAAAATGTTGGGTCACACTAGTGAACCAAAGAATTTTTAAAACAGTGTTATTATTCGCGTATCTATGTTGTTTGTTTCGGCTAGAAAAAAAATGATTTATAAATTTTCAAAATATATTTTAATTATATGTATTGGGTGATATGATAAACGACGGAGTCATCAATGCAATGGAACCTGGTGTTGGATGTGATCATATGATCGTCAGCCCACTATGGTGAGATGTAGTATGACAACGTCATAATCATGACGCTATAAAAGGATTTTTGTGGTTTCTTTACGATATGAGAATATATATATATGTATATTTTGATTGATGTTCGAATTGTTGTCGAAGTATATGCTATTTGATTTAGCTAGACGAGTATTAAAAGATGTTCATGAAATTCAAGCGTTTCTTGAGAAGTTATGCCAAACCAATTTATTTTGGTGCGGATTCAGATGTTGAAAAGCTGATATAAACAACCTTTTTATAGGGGAGTACGCAGAAGTGTTTAGATGTTTGTGCACAATGCATCGTACGAAGGGCTGATCACCCTAAGTACGGGAGCCCCTACAGTCTAATGACTGTTAAGGTTTAAGTTGAAAGAGTACTTATAACCGTGGACAGAGTGCACAATACATCGTACGAGGGGCTTAACACCCTAAGTACGGGAGTCCCTAAAATCTAATGACTGTTAAGGTTTAAGTTAAAAAAGTACTTATAACCGTGGACGTAGTTCAAGGTCTTATGACCCCTCAACATGATTTGGAATCTTTTAAATTCCTGAGTTATTCATACTGTTTCCCAATCATTGAGCAATTGTGGAAGATTCTTGTTATTCTAAAAGGCGAATGTGGTAAGGATGATATTCCTTATAAAGAAGTGAGTCGTAGAATGCGACACTGAATGATGAATATATTGAATAAGTGAGAAAAGAAATTTTAAAATGAGGAGAAGATGAGTTATTAAAGAATAATGTAAAACTTTTAATAGAAAAGTTAAATAATTGTAGAAAGATCTTTGTGGAAAGAAGTAATTATAGAACCCAATGAATGGATAAAGTATTAACATAAAACTGTAGACACTCGAAATTTTTTGCACTCTTATTACTAACATTACAGGAGGGTAGATTCTTCTTTTGGTGATAACCTTGAAAGATAGCTTACATCCATTCCGGAGACCACCGGAAGTTCAGTTCCAACCCGGAACATAAACCAGGAGCGTCATGTCAATTCGGAACACACACCGAGAATGTCATTTCCGATCTCGGAGATAACCCCGAGATATACAAATCAAAAGACCGGCAACAACACCGGAGAGGACAGTTCTGTCTCGACGATAACACCTCAACACTTAGTTCCAGTTCCAGAGACAACACTGGGAGTAGCAACCCCATCCTTGGTGATAGCCCCAAGGGATGCCATTGCCGTTCTGGCAATAACCCTGGAAATGCTTATTTTAAACATGTTCGATCAGCTTCAATTCAGATGATAGTGAGGCATACAAACAAGTAGCCCAATCTCAGATATAACCACGAGCAACGCCTCTGCTTCTGCTTAAACCGCGATAACCCGGTGAGAGGAGTCACAACGTCATCTCATCCACGCCAACAAGATGATATCGCAGTATACCAACAAGTAGTCCAATCTCAAATTGTAACCTCGAAAGCAACGCTCTACTTTCAACTCAAATCAAGCGATAACCCCCACGAGGAGTCAAGCGTCATCTTGTTCCTTCAACAATGGCACGTCGTCTCAACACCTCATACATACATCCAACAATGTCCCATAAGAGCTGAGGAATGACAATCCCGAGTGACTATTACGTGTGGCAGTACTTTGGATAGAATTTGAAGCTTGAAGACCATGGGCATAGACCCCTCTTCCTGACTTCGTACAACCTCTAATCCATGTCATTGCATAACTCTCGACACCAGGGGTCCGAAGAAGGTCAGATATACCTTGTTCGGATGCTCGGATTGAAGTTCTGCAAGTTCGAACGGACATTACAGTGCATGAGTGCACATACTACGAGACGACGAGATCCGCAAGGCTCGGATCCACCACGACCAGCCACAGGTGTACCTGCGGCCATCAATCTATAAATATAGGTGGGGTCGACCATTTGAAGAGAGGGAGAGAAGGAAAAAGGCGAGGAAGCCCCCTCATCCATTTTACTCTGCATACACATCTTTTGAGTGTTTCCACTTCTTTAAACACTAGTTAGCTTACATATAGCTATCTTTTATCCAGTGGGAACTGAGTGTTTATCTATTTAAAGTCATAGAAGTCTACTTTGGCAACCAACTGTAAGCCTTCTTACATTTTATAAAGCCTTCTTCTCATATAACACACACTGTTATACACATTAAGAGTCGTGTTGTGTGTGTTTGCCCAGATTTTGGTCCATGGTTTTCATTTCTGTCTGTATATAAATACTAATATATGTATATATTTTATATATATGGACTAACATTATCGAGTTATACCTCGACTGATCCCCCATGGAGTTGCTTTGTGGTGGTTGATCATGTATATATATATATATATATATATATATATATATATATATATATATATATATATTTATCGCTTTTATATATATATAAGCGCCATCGCTTTCCATACAAATTGCAGTATCATGTGAGCCTAGGAATCATGTGATCACGAGTTTCAGTTTATTGAATCTAGATTGCTATTTACCATGATGGACATTCTTCGCTTTATGCGTGTACTTGTACATTATTTTACAATTATCTCAATTTCCTTGGATGGGTTTGTCATGCCCATGAGGAGTTAGGCATCTGCAGTATATTATTTTCTAGAATGCTTTTGTGATCTCGAAAATAAAAGCAAACAAGCGGACATTTAATAATAAAATTGAAGTATGTAAAGTTCTCAATTCCTATTGAGCACGAGGTTTGAAAAACTTTTACACAAAACTTCATTGCTATATCTTAGTTAAAACCGAATTTTCCTATAAAATTCAAACCTTGTGTATATAGAGTGCGAACGAGGCCTCGCACTACTTTCAAATAATTGCACATTGATCTACACACACACACATTCATTCATAATAATTTCTTTGAAAAGTGGCGGTCACCGTGGTAACACGGATGTCGAAGTGCCTAACACCTTCCTCCGTATAATCAATCCTCTGACCCAAAAATGAATCTCGGTTTCACAGACTGCTTTAGTAGTGTTGAATCAACGGTCAATGTGCAAGCCTTTTTCGATTCGTTGGTGCAACCACGATTAATACACCAATCGGGTGACTCTTAAAGTCCAATCGTCGACATTATACATGTCGGACCTTTTTCACTTATTTTTTTCAAACAAATCTCACATTAACATGAGAACACCAAAGAACAAGTAACGAAAAGGGACACTCAAAAATCCCGATGTCGACAGGTGGAGACTCTGCTGGGGACTCCAGTAAGAGGGCTTAAGCCGTTATTACAAGATTTGCAAAATTATCATATGCTTGTGTGTGAATGTTGCATTTACATTTCTGATAAATGTGTACGAATGCATATTTTTTAACTCCTGCACTGCTAAATATCTATATGTGATATTAGTGCTTCGCACATTTCATCATTTTGCATAAACGGTGAGACACGTTGTATGTGAATGTATGTTGTGTGGTTCCTCCACCATGAGACTATCCTATCGGTGTTTGATTACTGGACTCGTGGGAAGAATGATTCCCTGAGGCTCAGGAAAGGCACCACCCAGATTTGCTCCAGTTGAACGACCGGATTAACTTCCCGTCAAGTAGATTGCGATGATCTGGGAACCTTCATCCCGAAAAGCCGCGAGAGAAACCCTAGGATAGGTCAACCTCTAATAAACCAAACGCGGAGGAAAGTTTCTTCATACTTTCCATTTTAAATTACTTGTAAAAGCATTTACTTGTAATTTTATTCCATGTTCATTCATATGTAATGGAAAATATGAAGAATATATGTGCATGCATGACATGTTATCAATTAACAACCGGTTTTTGTAGGACAAATTCCTAAAACAGACATGTTATGATAACATTTATATTACCCTAAGACTAAACTACGTAAGTCTTTTGTAGGGAAGAAATTGGGCCTGTTACCCGGTCAAAATCTAAAAAGGCTGCCATCCTACAACCAATTATGTCCTCTTCCGAACAGTCTAATCCTATTTCTCGAGAAGAATTTGATGGATTGAGTAAATAAATCACAGACTTGGCCGTTCTACTGAAAGAATTGCACCAGTCTACTCAGGGTAAGAAGATACCTATACATACAGAATCCTCTACACACAAGGGGAGTTCAAGGTCCGAAAAAACAATTCCGTAACAACGATTTGATACAACCAACCCAGATTCCACAAGGCACCCATCTCAAAGGAGATCCAGATACCGATGACATCGGAAGAAGGTCCTTCAAATGGAGGAAACCATTCGCGTTCTCAAAGGGATTGGAACACACGGCGGTGTTTCATATCACGAACCTTTGCATATTTCCTAGTGTGCATTATCAAGAGAAATTTAAGACCCCTGATTTTGAAAAGTATGATGGATTAGGGGATCCTTACACACATTTAAAGGTGTTTATTGGAGAACTCGGATCTTATGCAAAAAATGATAGGCTCAGAATGCAGCTGTTTCAGAAAAGTCTGACTGGAGAAGCCCGTTCACGGTATACCAGATTAGACAACTCTAAGATCCATAACTGGGAAGAGTGGCTCATGCCTTCCTCCTCATCTGATTTTCAATCTCGGATGGCTCTGGCCAGGTGCCAAATCACCAAGGTCAAGAAATGATCAAAATGAGTCATTTATAGAGTATGCTCAAAGGTGGAGCGCCTTTTCGCTTAAGTTATTCCTTCCATGATTTTAATTGGAAATGGTCATGACCTTCATAGATGTACTGAAGCTCCTTTCTATGAAAGAGTTCTAGCTGGTATTGGCAAACCATTTTCTGAAATGATCAAACACGGCGAGATGGTTGAGAAGGGATTGAAGTCCGGTAAAATTCAAGACCTAGCCGCTCTTAAAGCTGTTGCTGAGCACATCCAGTCCGAATCTTATGGAAACAACCCCCTGAGGGTCCATAAAAAGAAAGAGGATGATGTTTCCTTGATACTACAAGGACAAAAAGGTAATCCAAGCATGCCTATGCAGGAGAAACTACTCCCCTTTTCGGCCTGACTTTCAAACCCTCCATTGCCTAAAAGTGGAGAAGAAATGCGACCTCGAGCGTTCACACCCTTAGGGGATTCGATCGAAAACATTCTTTCCTTCCGATCGCTTCGAAAGAAAATTACACATCTTCTTCCACCACCAACCCTAATGGGAGGGTTTTAATGCTACTTATGTGCTTATCATGCTGGGGCACACTGGACATGATACTCAAGATTGTTGGGCCTTGAAACATAAGATTCGTGGATCTAATAGACAACGATGAGATTATAGTCACCAAATCAGATCAACCTCATGTATAAGACAACCCTCTTCCTCAACACAAAGAAGAAGAGGTCAACATGATCAGTTGGAGCACTGTACAAGGTTCCAATTCTAACGGTGAATCACCCCAACCTGTCAAAGAAGGTGTTGACAAATGGGATTATGCAAAGTTCCAGTTTACCATGGAATGAAAGATGAAAGCTCTTTGCAAACAAATTGAGAAATTGGCAGAACTGGTGACCCACTAGCATCAAATCACACGCCAATTAATTAGGCAGAAGCATGCTTATTTCCTTCCATTTGTTATAAATGCTCCATCAACACCTTCAGAAAGCGAAGCTATGGAGGATAAGGTTGCAAAGCGAGCAAGTGCTAAAGCCCGTCGAGATTTTGCCAATCAAAGGGAATTCACCTATCTGGGCCAGTCTATGGATGAGATACTTCAAATGTTGATCAATGAAAGAAGAATCACATTCCTTCTCCCTCCAATCAATCCCCACTTAGGGCGGTTCAATCCTGATGAAATGTGTTAATATCACTCACATTCTTGCGGTCACAGCACAGAAGAATGCTGGGCACTCCGCCATCTTATTCAGAATCTTATTGATAGCGGTGTCCTGCAAATAGCAGATGATTACACTGTACAACTCAAGGGTGGGAATGCATGCCTTACCAAATAGAAGGGATCAGTAACAGTTATCTCCACAATGGATGAGGAAACTGTCAAAGTATTTCCCATACAACCAATTCAACTCAAAGGAGCTGACAATCCTTTGAAAGTGGCCGCACCAGAGCCAATTCCTTTACCTTGCAGACCACAACATCCTGTTGTCAGCTTGCATAAAGTTCCATGGAATTATGGAGAAGCTGAAGGATCCACATTTTATACTACTGCTACAGTGTCAAAATAAAATCCATTGTACCTTCCTCAACGGGTTATTAAACCTACTTGCGAAGCAAAGGGGAAATTGCCCATAGAGAAGATTGAAAAATTCCTCCGTACTATGGGCCATAATGAAGCCAAAGTGGTTTTAAGCTTGTGAGAAGATCCACACCAGATTTCGATACTGGATTTGGTTTTCTCTTCTAAAGATCATCGGAAGATCTTGCTAAAAGTTTTAGAAGAAGCCTATTTGCCAAAATCAGTGGATGTGGAAAAATTTCAACATTTGGTTGATCACATTTTCAACAACAATGTGATATCCTTCACTGATGATGACATACCTCCTGAAGGGACAGGTCATTGCAAGCCATTGCATATCACAGTGTTGTCTTCCAGGTACATGCTAGTATGAGTATTGATAGATGGAGGCTCATCTATGAATATCTGTCTTTATGCCACCTTGGTAAAGATGAATATCAATCTCAAGCGGATCCAAAGTAGCTATACGGTCATCCGAGCTTTTGATGGATCCCGACAAAATGCCGTCGGAAAGATTGAATTCCCAATTGAGATTGGTCCAAATACATTCCATGTATCTTTCCACGTCCTCAAGATCGACTCAGGATACAACCTGTTATTGGGGAGACCATGGATACACATGGCTGGAGTCGTTCCCTCCACGCTACATCAACAACTCAAATACATCATCAACAATCGCCTAGTCACCGCCAATGTCTTTGGTGAATTATCCTCGAACAAGGAATTCTACCAGTTATCAGCTTCAATTCAGAAGTTGAACCGGCCAGTTTCCATACTTTGGAAGTGAGTAACACGCAATACTATTCTATGGGAGTGCCACTTCCTGTACCCAAGATTTTTGCCGAGGTTATGTCAGCCACTCAAGAAATGATGTTATTGGGTCATCAACCTGGACAAGGGCTTGGTAAGGATCAATAGGGTATTAAGCACCCTATCCAACTGTCCAGTCAAATTGGAACAGCCGGGCTAGGCTATTCTTCTAGTTCCAGATACAGGAATCCTAATAAACATGAGAAGGTTCCTCAAGCTTCCGTCGCACGACGATTTTCTATTCCTTTACCTCATAAGCTAATGTAATCTCCAATAAAGGTGCCAGCCCATGCTGTGGCTATGCTATTTCTGAAACCAGTGTTAATCAAAGCTAAAGAGGTGCTGATTCCTAATCCCGAAGTGGAAGAAAAGGAACGGAAATGTAAACATGACCTTGCCTTGATGATGGTAGGCATTTGCGTTATTGTTCATGATGAACATACAAACAAATATACCCCAGACGATGATTGCCCAGATGTCATGGTTATCATTTGGGAGAAGGAAGACATTGACGATCCTTCCATCACTGCAGTCTTTCAGGACTTTGCCCTTGACAATTGGAGCAACACTCCATGCATTGGTCGACGAGGGTAAAATGGGCGTAAAAAACCTCCGCCTCAGAGATAACTTTAATTGCTTGCTTTCCTTTACAAAGACTAGCGCTTATTTTATCACGTACATGCTAACACTTTTGTATGATCGACGAGCTTGCATATATTAAGTGAAAGCATCTTTTGTTTCGAGGACTCTGAATTTAGATGTGCATGTCCTGCGATGACACGCCTTCTCTCTCACAAGTGGTCAGAATTTTGATGCAAAGTTGGACTCGGACTTGATGGACATCCAAGAGGACATTGAGACACCTCAAGAGATTAAGGAATGGGTCGTAGACAAACCCAAACCCAATCTTGATTAAACCACTACTTTCAATCTCTAACCTTAGACAACCTTAAGCTAATCCAGTTGGTTCGGACCTTTACCACAACTCAAATGGAATGACATGGTTGCGCTATTAACCCAATTCCAGGATGTGTTTACATGGTCTCATGAAGACATGGTTGGTTTGTCCACTGACATTATTCTTCATCGCCTTCCCATTAAAGAAGGATTCAAGCCAGTTAGGCAAAAACTCAGGCGATTGAAACCTGAGTGGAGTTTAAAAGTCAAAGAGGAAATTATAAAACAATTTCAAGCTGGCATCATCATGGTGTCTACATATCCGGAGTGGATATCCAGCATTGTTCCCATGCCTAAACTAGGAGGAAAGGTGCGAGTCTGCGTGGATTACAGGGATTTGAACAAATCTTGCCTTAAAGATAGCTTTCACGTGCCTTTTATCCACATTCTTATTGACAATACTTCTCAATACGGCATGTACTCCTTTGTTGATTGCTTTGCGGGGTACCATCAAATTATGGTCGCTGAGGAAGATCGTGAGAACACTGCTTTCATCACGCCTTGGGGAAATTTTTGCTACAGACGATTGTCCTTCGGCCTCATCAATGCCGGGGCAACCTATCAGCGAGCTATGATGGCTCTTTTCCATGATTTAATGCACAAGGAGATAGAGATCTATGTGGATGACATCATTGTCAAATCTCGGAAAGAGGATGACCACTTAGACCATCTCACAAAGCTATTCAACAGGTTGCGTAAGTACAACTTGAAGTTGAATCCCGCCAAGTGCGCCTTCGGTGTTAAGTCAGGAAAGTTGCTAGGCTTCCTAGTTAGCCACAAATGGATTGAACTAGATCCTACCAAAATCCAGGTCATCAAGGAAATGCCCATTCCTCAGACAGAGAAGGAAATACAGGGATTTTTGGGAAGGATCAACTTCATTAGCAGATTCATTTCTTAACTCACAACAACCTGTGAGCCTATCTTCAAATTGTTAAGGAAGAACTCATCCATGAAATGGAACGATGAGTGTCAGAAAGCCTTCATTTCCATTAAAGAGAAACTGATTAACGCTCCTGTTTTGGTACCTCCCAGGGATGATGTTCCCCTGTTCATGTACCTGTCCATAAATGACAATGCTATGGGTTGCATGCTGGGGGAAAAAGACAATAGAGGCTAAGAACGAGCTATCTATTACCTCAGCAAAAGATTCAGCATCAGTGAACATAAGTACACTCTAATCGAGAAGACTTGTTGTGCTTTAGCATGTGTAAGACCCCAACTTTTTTGAATAAAAATGATTTTTCTATAAATATCATTTTTGAATATTATGAAATGAATTTGATATAATGTTATAGTTGTGGGTAATATTTATAAATTTTGCAAAGTACGCAAGTTGTTATATAATATTCGATTGGTTGGGGAATATTCGTTTTAAATAAGAAATATTCGTATGACGACACAGTCATTGGTGGACCCCACAACAGAATTATTGTCGGATTGAGAAAACGACAAAATTATTTTATTGAAAATAATGGCGCGAGAAGTTTTACCGTTGATCTTGTTGAACTACTTTCGGTAGTAAAAGTAATGCGATGTCTGGCGTGGTTGCGTAGTAGCACACACTATTGATTATTAATGCTTATGTGAGAAGTCACTTAGTTTGATTCAATTATTGTAGATATTTTATATGTTATTAAATCAATAATTGAGATGAAGTTGTTAATATTATTATTTGCATTATTAACGATGTTGAAAAGTTCTCGAGAGGAGAGGTTTGTCACCTAATTGCGCTATAATAGGAGAAATCCTTATTGAAAAGCCCCTCTTTCACAGGAATGACACAGTTAGATTAATGGTGTGAATAATAATAATGATGATGAAGTTTTGTTTTATTAGTATTATTAACATAATAAAATGTAAAAAACTTTTTATATAAAACAAAATACTTTTATAAAGTTATCTGTTTTATTAGACAATAATTAGAATATATTATATTTTATTATGCATAGTATTTGCATAGTAAAATCTTTTATAAAGTTATTCGTTTTATTAGATTATAAATAGAATATATTATATTTTATTTAAAAGATTTTGCTTTAAATATGGACCGTCCGATTAAAGTAAATTAATCTGGACCGTTCATGAATTAGTTACTTTGCATTCCATTCTTCTATAAATAGAAGCTCATTCCTTCATTATTTCTTACGAATTCACTGAAACTCTAGAGAGAGAAATTATAGAGAGAAAGAAGAAAAGTGTTCTGCTACTTCACCACTTATATATCAAGTTTCTTTTACGGTAAGGGGTATTATTTCTTTTGTATTCATGAAGAGAACTTCTGTTATTCCATCTTTATTATTCTATTGGAATATCCTGTCGGTGTGAATTTCACCTGACCTGGTTCCATTATTTAGAATTCTGTTGGAATATCTTGTCTGTGCTTTACGCCGGACCTGGTTCCGTCTTTATTATTCTATTGGAATATCCTATCTGTACTTTATGTCGGACCTGGTTTCGTCTTTATTATTCTGTTGGAACATCCTGTCAGTGTGAATTTCACCTGACCTGGTTTCGTTATTTAATATTCTATTAGAATAACCTGTCTATGCGAAGTATCGCATGCATGGTGATTTCTGATGTTATTCCATTCTTTATTATTCTGTTGGAACATCCTATCGGTGTGAATTTCACCTGACCTGGTTCCGTTATTTAGTATTCTGTTGGAATAACATGTCTATGAAAAGTACCGCATGCATGGTGATTTCTGTTGTTATTCCATTCCTTATTATTCTGTTGGAACATCCTATCGGTTCGAATTTCGCCTGACCTGGTTCTGTTATTTATTATTCTATTGGAATAACTTGTCTATGCGAAGTACCGTATGCATGGTGATTTCTTTTGTTATTCCATTCTTTATTATACCCAGTTGGTTAAAGTTTCGAGTTCTATACTCCATGAAATTAGTAGAATATCCTTGATATTTGCGCTTCATCTAGTATCTTTTCATGGAAATATTCTTCTGAGCATTCTTGAATTTTATTTTACAAAGAAGTATCATGTTGACAATTTGGATGTTATTAGTTCCTGGATAAAATAATTCTTGAATTTGTTTTATTGAATTCTTATATCATTGTCATCATCCTCATGTATATATTTTTTTGAAAGTCATCTGTGGCCTGTAGTGCATAGATGGACTTGGTATGATTATGACCAGGGATTATTCGATGTAATCATGACCGTAATGTTACAAATGATGTGGTAAAAGTCCTCATTGGCCCGTAGTGCATTGATGGAGAGTTGTTGGCATGATCATGACCATTGATGAATACACAAATATCCTTGGCCCGTAGTGCATGGATAATTTGTGGTAGTGACCCTAATGAATATCCTTGGTAGTAGTGCGGGGGATGAAGTGGATTATTTATTGCCGAAGTCTCAAATGATAAAAGTGATGAAAAGCCTTTTTAAATCATAAAGATAGTAGATTTTATTCTCTACTTGACTCTTTTAATGGATTGCATTCTCAACTGCAGCTTAAACTTGATGTCTATTGTATTTTATCAGTTTAACATTGTTAAGGACTAATGATAATTTATTCTGCATTATCTTAGTCATAATATTTCTTACTGGGCTAGTTTAGCTCACCCTTTCTTTCACTGTTCTCTTCAAAAAATGAAAACGTAGCCGGGACTAGTCGGGGAACGGAGTGATGGTCCGAGATGGTGTCTTATTAGTCCTCACTATTCTATAAAATAGTGTGATAATAAATGTAATAAGGACTTATTCTGAGAGTGGATATTGTCTAGAAGACAATATTTGTATTAAAACTCGCAGCATGTATTTTGTCGTATTTTACACGACTGTTGTATAATTAAGTTGTATTTCAATTTTGTACCATGTATTTGGCGACTCAAGATGGGTGATGTATACCTATTTTGGGGGCGTCACAGCATGGGCTTCCATAAGGTTACAGCATTACCTCTATGGTCACACAACCCATCTCATATCCCGCGTGGATCCTCTCAAATATGTATTCAATAAACCCATACTGAATTGTCGACTGTCCAGATGGTAGTTGATCCTACAACAATTTGACATCGTCTACGTGACGCAAAAATCTGTCAAAGGTTAAGGAATTGCGGATCAATTGGCCGCCGCACCTGCAGGGGATTACAAACCCTTAGAAATGTAATTTCCCGATGAAGGGGTAATGACAGTTCAGCTATAACATCAGTACGATACATCTGCCGTGAGTGGAAAATGTATTTTGATGAGGCTGTTAATTCAGAAGGATCCGGAGCTGGAGCAATCTTACTATCCGGTACGGGGGAGCAGTATCCCGTTGCCGTCAAATTACAGTTTGTCAGCACCAACAACAAAGCTGAGTATGAAGGCTATATCATGGGGCTAAAACTTGCCCGTTCAATAGGCATCAGGCGGTTAACTGTCTTTAGGGATCCCGAATTGGTAATAAAGCAATCCACATGAATCTATCAAACCAAAGAATTACATTTGCTGGCTTACCATCGGCAAGTTCTACAGATGGCTTTGGAGTTTGAAGAAATCTCCTTTCTACACATTCCTCATAATAGGAATGATTTTGCAGACGCATTAGCAATGTTGGCCTCCTTGGTTTACATACCGGACAAGGAAAACATGTCGTGCATCACGTTTCCTCTGCAAAAATCCCCAATCTATAGGAATTACGTTGGAGAAGTATCGGATGAGCTACCTCCCATCCATAACCCTTGGTACCAACACATCAAGGAGTATCTACGAGATGGATCTACACCCCCCTGAGGCGAGCCTAATTGAAAAGAGGCGGATTCATCGACTTGCAATGAAATTCTACTTGAGCGGAGATTCACTCTACAAAAGAGATGCAGGATTAGGTCTCCTCAGATGTCTAGACAAAGACCAAGCTCAGAGACTCATGGATGAGATCCATGGTGGAGTATGTGGCCCACACATGAGCGGCCCCTTACTTGTCAAGAAAATGCTCAGAACGGTACATTATTGGCTTACACTCAAAGTTGACTGTGATGATCACGTCAAGAGGTGCTATCAATGCCAGATTCATGGGAATGCTATCCACGCCCCTCCAAGGGAACTCCACAATATGAGTTCGCCATGGCCCTTCTTAATGTGGGGAATGGACGTGATCGGGCCCATCAAGCCCAAAGCCAGTAATGGACATCAATTCATATTCACCATGATCGACTACTTCACTAAATGGGTAATAGCAGCTTCCTTCCCCAAGGTTACTAAAGAAGTTATAATTGTTTTCATCAGAAACAATGTCATCTGTCGATATGGACAACCAGAGGTCATTGTGTCAGACAATGCTAAGAACCTCAACAACAAAATGATGGAGGATTTATGCAGAAAATTCCACATCAAACATCTCAACTCCGTCATCTACCGTCCAAAGATGAAGGGTGCTGTTGAAGTGGTTAATAAAAACATCAAAAAGATCATGCATAAAATGTCTGCCAATCACAAAGGATGGCATGACCTCTTACCTCTGACTTTATTAGCCTACAGAACTTCCATGCGAACTTCCACTGGGGCAACCCCCTACTCATTAGTCTATGGGATGGAAGCAGTTCTCTCCATAGAAGTGGAAATGGAATCCCTTAGAGTATTGATTGATGCTCAGTTGGATGAAGACATATGGGTATAAGACAGGTATCACCAATTGTCTCTGATAGACGAAAGGCGAACCGCGACAATCTTCCATGGTCAGTTATATCAGCAAAGGATCGCACGATCCTACAACAGAAAAGTCCGACTACGGCAATTCAAACAACATGACTTGGTTTTGAAGAAGATCATTGACAACCAAGATCAATCTAAAGGAAAATTTGCTCCTAACTAGGAATGCCCATTTATTGTCAAGGAAGCATTGACAGGAGGTGCTCTCAGATTGTAGGAAATGGATGGCGATGAATTTCCACAGCTTATCAACTCGGACACCGTGAAACGGTACTATGTCTGAAGTTACCATCAAATAAACATCCTGGTTTTGATCCTCAAATCACCAGTCATTCCGGTTATGAACCCTTTCTACATACTTTTCTGCCCCTCGGGGAAACATACACTTCAAGCCAGCAGCCTGGTTTCACTTCATTTCAAACCTTTCATACAATCTCGGTTATCCTGAAGACGGGATTTAACCTTTCACAATTTTGGTTATCCTGAAGACGGGATTTAACCTTTCACACCTGCAGTTTGTCTTGAAGACGGGATTAAACTTTTCTATGCCTGTAGTTTGTCCTGAAGACGGGATAAAACTTTTTACACACTTGTAGTTTGTCCCCATTATGGGATTAAACTTTCTTTTCCCCGCAGTATAGCCTGCACATGGGATTCACACTTCTCTTTGCCTTCAATTCGTCCTGAGGGGCGAACTACGTCGACCTGATCTCCCTGATACCCGAGGGTACGTAGGCAACCATATGCTATATGGCCCGGTCGCAATAAAGAAAAACAACAAAAACATTTCTACCTTTTCTCTACAAAACAACAAAAACAACAAAAATACTTCTACACTCTTCTGCCTTCCGCATTCAGCGTTGATCCTCCTACACTAGGTTCGAACTACGCAGACTTGATCTCCTCTTCAATAGGAGTACGTAGGCAGTCATTCATGGTGCAGTCTAACCCCTACCAGAATAACATACTTGTCACATGGTACTAGAATCAATATTCAATCTGCCCCATTTCATCGATTTCAGATCAAAGGGATGGAATTACCCAACCTCTTCTCATAAATAGAAGATTTGGTGACCATCTAAGCCGCGATCGTGCCTCAAAGAGCAATACTAACCCATAAGAGATGGAATTAACTAGGCTTCTCACAAATAGAAATCTTGGCGACCATCGTAGTGCGGTCGATCTTAGAGAGAAGAAACCATCCTCCTCTCCACTTTTCCATCTGATACCACCCCAAGACACCAAAGATGGTAGGGATATACAGAAATCAATGATCCATTCTGAGAGATCTTGCGACGTCTCAATGTCCATCTATCAAGGATAAGTTCAGAATGCATCAAGATCACAAGGCCCTGGAGAAACAGGCAAATATCAAGCAAGTATCAAGGCATAACTAAAAGGGAAGTAAATCAAAATATATTTCCCTACTATATATAATACTATTTGATATATACATATGTGTTGTACATAACAAAATAGGTAAGCTAGTCTGTGCAGGAAAATACAAAGCTATCTACAGATCTGTATGTATGCGGACTATCAGATCTAACATAGCATCCCTCTCCGAAGATGGAGGTAGCACTATAAGCTCACACCAAGGGTATCTACACGAGCTAGCAGACAGAGGCTAACTCGCATGGTGGAAAAATGCTCATCAATGTAAGCACTCATGTCGACAAGATCGATACTATCCGGGATCTAATGGAAGTGCTATATGCGAATGGCCACATCCTCGCGAGATAAGGCGGCATCCCGCACTCCAATCAATACATCCCTGGCTGTTCTAGCCTCATCCCTCTCTAACTGATCGGTATCTCTCTCATCAAGAGATGTCAACATCGTGGCCTTAGCCTGATCTCTATCATAGGTCATCAGATGTAAGCTCGCTCCCAAATGTTGTCTTAGAATCTTTGAATAACAAGATGGCACTTTCGGGGTGGGAGAATCCATCACAAATGTTGGCAGCCCAACAGTCAAATCATCAGTGGAAATAACAACCTCCTCTATAAGCTCCTCATCGTCAAGATCAGTCCCCTACACTGTGGATACTGCCACAGTCGATGCAGTCTCTGTCTCCATCCATGCGCAATACTCTGCAGAACAACCTGGATGACTGATAGAAAACTCAGCCAGCTCTCGCTGATCCCGACAGGCATACAACCTGGATATGTCCTCCACTGACAAATTGTGTGATGCGAAGCGCTGACTCACTGCCCCCTCATACGGGTGAAATTCCTAGAACTGGTCAAACTGACACATCACGGCCAGTGGGTGGTAAGTGATCATGCCCCTCAATCCAGCCAGAGGGAGATAATCCATGCCTGGAGCATGAGTAATGAAGCTATAGGGTGAACTAAGCCCTGAACACAGCAATATGGCAAATGGGTCTCTAATCCCTGCCAGAAAAACTGACCACGATGTAGCATTTGTACACTCCACAGGCCAAAAGGAGTACGACATGGCTATATTATGGGTGAAACAAAACCCCTGCCGTCTGAATGTGCCAATCGGTCTCAAGTGTGACATAAACCACACGTACAGCATGACCGAGCTACCTGTAAACTCTCCTGCCGGATAAGTGCAGCAATATGTAGCTGACCTCAAAGTCTCTGCGATGATCATCGGTACAATGGTATGACCCTCCCTGAGAGCTCTCACTGCCATAATGATGCAGATATCTAGCTCATCCATGTTTCGTGGCATGTAGACGTATGACAATATGTATAGAAGCAGTACATCTACTCTGGCTGAACGCCAATGATCCTCCCGTGTGGTGAAATCCCCAGAATGCCATACATAGCTATCCTCAGAGCCAAACCTGTCAAGCAGGAAATACTGGGATATAACTTGGCCGGATGTAATCTCATCCTGCACCACTTTACGCCTCAATCCTGTGAGAGTCATGAACTGTCTACTCATGTCTCCCATCACCATATACACGCAAGGTCTGTCCAGAGGCAACATCGTCAATCGTGCATACTCCTCCAACGTAGGAGTCAACTCACGGGTCCCAAATCGGAATACCTGTTGGTCCGGTACCCAGTGCTCTAGCATGCCCTTTACAAATCCTGGAGGAACCTAAAACATCAGTGAGGTCATAGTATGCTGCAGCAAATCATGTACGATCACCATGTCTAATGGTGATATACTATCATACCATGAGCGCATACTAGCTACCACCACAAATGGTGGGGTATGATCAATACGGCTAACTATCGAAGAAGACATTTGTACGGGCCGTGTCATAAGACTATCCAGGGGTCAATGCTGAATATCTCTGGACATACATACATATGCATAACTTAATAACATGCATGATACAATAGATGGCAATATGATATAGGGAATGGAAAACTGTACATACATTCCTAAGTATATCATCATCTAATACATCTCTGTACAGCTAAAATACAGGGAAATGGGGCAAAGCTACCCAACATACAACAGAGGCCTATCAAAAGAGATAGCGATAAATACATCAGAAAAAGTCAAGAGTGTCGATGTCTACATCATCGATCCTATCCACCTGATGTAACTCCTCCTGAGTCATTGGATCTCTCTCTACAGGGATGTTAGGCCGATACAAGGGAGGATCTACGCTGGAAAAACCATATGGGTCACCTAAGGGATCAACGCCAGAGCTGGAAGGATCAAAAGTATCTACCTCTGCAGGATCTCAACCTAAATGCCAAATGAAAAGATGTGACCGGTCCAGCTGTTGAGTCAATCTGTGAATCTGTGTCACATGAGTCAAATCTCTGACACAAGCTAGCCAATCCGTCATCATCACGGATCCTAGAACCATATCCCCCATAAACTGTGTGGTGCGGTTCTGAGCTCCAATCGTGTGAGGGATCCATCAATGCTGGAACATCTCCTGAGAACAGGGGCCCTCTGACAATGTAAAATCGTCAATCCCCATCAATGGGATGTCAATGACGGGTGACTGCGAAACAGGCCAATAATGCCTGGCAGGAGGCAAGATCGGCATATGGATCTCTCCTGTAGTGCTCCTAATAGCACGCTCTCCTAAATAGAGCTCCCATCTTCCAACTATAAAGAGAGGAATCTGCTGGTAGAAATGACGTACTCTACTCCAGTCGGGTATCCATCCTCAAATCCAACTCCTAAATGCTCTCCAGAGTAAGGAATCCATGTGATGACATCAGCTGTCAATAGCTCCAGCTGTAAGCGACAATGAGTGAAACCCTCAGCAACAGGGACCTCTTCCAGTATGGAATGATGCCATCTCCATCCTCGTGGATAGGTATCTAAACCTAACACGCTCATAGGACGCAAACAAGGAAGCCTCTCATAGGCCCAAAACTGCCAATATAAAGGCAAACATCTGCTGTCAGTCAACACTCTTAACCCATACATGGGAAAAGACAAGAGAAACACTCACCAGCAGCAATGGGTAGAATCCTAACCATGCCTTGGTCAACATGTCGAGTGGCGCTGATCAAAGCGAAAGACACCGTAGAGGAATTATCTGCTATGGCGATTTCAATGATCATCGGAACAATCGCCAAAGAATGCGCCTCCCCGACTCTCACATCATCGGGTATGGGCTCACTTCAATAGCCCACCATAACATCTACGCTAAAGGACCTCAGACGGTCAGCCCTACCTTGGCGCCTCATGGAAACTCCCAACAAGGATCTCGACTACAGTGGGGAGATATCTGTCGTGGCAGGCACCGGCCTCCCTCAAACTCCATACCGTGATAAACCGCCAATGGAGTCCAAAGAAATGGAGTGATCGAAGTGCGGGTGAAACCACCGCTGCATAAATGCCCCGAGGTAACCCAGTGGGACAACGACGGGGTAGAATGGAGAAGAACCTCCCAAATCCCCAGCCATAGACGATCGCTCTGTAGTCATCATGAAAACCCTGATACATAGAGTGGATGTTAAACCAGTTCCTCGAGGTCAGATAAAGCGGGAACCTACATCAAATGCAGATCAACATCGAACTCCTTGACTCCTCATCAATAGGAAATAAGGAAGATTAAAGATCTAACTTCATACCTCGTTTGCGTGCGTATACTAAAAGATTCCTACTCAAGTCACCCGTAAGATCCGGGTTCGCCACTGAATACTCGCAATTCCTACGGGAACACATACAATGTAGCGTGGAACCTCGACGGGTGCATCCTCCTCCTCGCCCTCGACATTCGACACTTCAACCCGAATAGACGTACCATCGCCTCTCTTAAGCGATGAGGTGTCTAATGAATCTGCTACCGAGGCTCTTCAAAGCCCTCCTCCGTACACCCGTAAGTGGTCCTGCGAGAACTACTCTACCGATCTGGATCCATGATATCCGGACAAAAGTCTCTAAATCACCTCGTAAAGGGTGTGGTAATTTCTTACCTGGAGTCTTTTCAAAATGAATTCTATGATTACATGCATGCATGCATTGCTTTAACATACATCTACAGTAGAGTTAAAATGCATGACTACCCAATACCTACATTTTGGGAAAATTTTTTCCATAGTCCCCTTTGCAAATGGGACTATCCACATGCACATAGGCATGACTAGGTGGCCATTCAAGAAGACACCAGTACACAAATCATATACATCCTGTATGCATCAATACATTGCAGTAAAAAATCCATAAGTGTAGTCTAATTACCAGGATTATTTTACTTGTCTACATTTACTCATTTGTCCTCAAATAGGATAAGAAATGACAATAAAAGGTGCCAATTTGACTGTTTCAAAAGTCAAATTTTTTCACATCGTTATATTCAGCATGGTTTAATACTAACATTTGCTATGTTGAATATTTTTTATCAAGTCATATCAGCATGCATATTCACTACTATGTGTCTAAATGCATTTCATGCGATAAGTCATTTTCTAACGGACAGAAATTGGAAAAAAATACATGCATGTGTTACCAGGACAGTGAAGAACGCTTGTACGGTGATAGAATATGTAGAGAGTTGCCTGAACTCAGCAGATCTGAAAAAGAACACTCGGATTTCCTTCGTTGTGCAACTTGAAAATGACTTGTGAAAGCAACCAGCCACCTATGCATAGGCACGACTAGTCGTAGAAGTTAACTCACACAAATCGCAGTAGTATTACACTGCGCCCCCTACATGGGTCCCATACCTCCGACTCACTCCAGCTTAGAGTTCCAAAGGAGGTCTCATGTCGAAAAGGCCAAATCAGAATAAAATGCTACGCGATTGAGCTAGATTAACTGAAATCTGGTTTCTTGTTGGTCAGAGTTAAACTCCCGTCGCCTCAACGGTATTCACCTGAATACAGGGTATACTATACCAATAAGCTCAGCTTTTACAAACCATGCTCGGCAATACCCCACAAAGGTCCGATGTCGTCACAACCCTAACCTCCCGGGTGGGGGTTACAACGTGAAAAACCACGGAATATCAAACCTCCCCGGCTGGGGTTATAACGCCAAAGTTATCAACATCTACGTATCCCCGGAGTGGGTCATAACGCATATCTTTCAAACATCTACGTATCCCCAGCGGAGGTCACAACGCATATCCTTCCAAACATCTACGTGTCCCCGGCGGGGGTCACAGTGCAATGTAACCATTGATACACACATCAATGAAGGTCAAGCAACCTTGACGTCATATCAGCTAATGGCAAGTAAACCCATCGAAACAACTTTGCCCAGCAAGGGTTACAACATAATGCTACCATTGACACATACATCAATGAAGGTCAAGCAGCCTTGACAATACGCCCAGCAGGGATCTATCCGGTGATACACACATCAACGAAGGTCAGGCAACCCTGGCAGCGACAACACTATTGGCAGTAACTCTGACAGTATGAGGGAACATGTTATACACATCCTCAAAATAGACAAAGCCTTATCCCCACAGATCTCTTCCACACAAGAGGTACCTCTATGGAGTATAAGCCAATGTCTAGGATTCAAGACTTTGGTGGTAGTCCCAATGTCAACATCCTTGGAAACTTGGATCGCATGTCCAAGCTATCACTAATTGTCATCCCAGCAGGATTACATGACAATCATTCATGCATCATACATTTGCATCATGTTGCTGCATATAGCATCATGTTTATCTTGCTTGCATTTCAAGTGTCTAGGATTCTTTATCCTATCCATGCCTTGCATTGCATGAATATGATAAAGAGGGGCATCTGTAGACACTTGAAATTTTCTGCACTCCTATTACTAACATTACAGGAGGGTAGATTTGTCTTTTGGAGATAACCCTGAAAGACAGCTTACGTCCATTCTGGATACCACCAGAAGTTCAGTTCCAACCCGGAACACACGCCGGGAATGTCATTTTCGATCTCGGAGATAACCCTGAGATATGCAGATCAAAAGACCCAAGAATAACACCGAGAGGAGCAGTTACGTTTCAGCGATAACACCACGCGCCGGGTTCAATCCTAGAGACAACACTGGGAGTAGCAACCCCATCCTTGGTGATAGCCCCAAGGGATGCCATTGCAGTTCCGGTAATAACCCCGGAAATGCTTGTTTCAAACATGTGCGATCAGCTTCAATTCAGATGACAGTGAGGCATACGAATAAGTAGCCTAATCTCAGATGTAACCCTAAGCAACGTCTGCTTTTCACTTAAACCAGCGATAACCCCAGTGAGGAGTCACAACGTCATCTGTCCACGTCAACAAGATGATATCGCGGCATACCAACAAGTACTCCAATCTCAGCTATAACCCTAAGCAACGTCTACTTTCAACTTAAACCGGCGATAACCCCGGCGAGGAGTCACGCGTCATCTTGTTCCTTCAACAATGGCACGTCGTCTCAACACTTCATACATACATCCAACAAAGTCCCACAAGAGCTGAGGAATGACAATCCCGAGTGACTATTACGTGCAGTACTTTGGATAGCATTTGAAGCTTGAAGACCATGGGCATAGACCCCTCTTCCTGACTCCGTACAACCTATAATCTATGTCATTGCATAACTCTCGACATCAGCGGTCCGAAGAAGGTCAGATATACCTCGTTCGGATGCTCGGGTTGAAGTTCTGTAAGTTCGAGCGGACATTACAGTGCATGGGTATACGTACTACGAGACGACGGGACCCGTGAGGCTCGGATCCACCACGACCAGCCGCAGTTACAACTGCGGCTACCACAGGTGTACCTGCGGCCATCAGTCTATAAATATTGGCTGAGGGGTCAGCCATTTGAAGGGAGGGAGAGAAGGAAAAAGGCAAGGAAGCCCTGTCCATTTTACTCTGCATACACATCTTTTGAGTATTTCCTCTTCTTTAAACACTAGTTAGCTTACATATAGCTATCTTTTATCCGGCGGGAGCTGAGTGTTTATCCATTTAAAGTCATAGAAGTCTACTTTGGCAGCCCACTGTAAGCCTTCTTACATTTTATAAAGCCTTCTTCTCATATAGCACACACTATTATACACATTGAGAGTCGTGTTGTGTGCGTTTGCCCGGACTTCGGTCCGTGGTTTTCATTTCTGTCTGTATATATATACTAATATATGTATATATTTCATATATATGGACTAACATTATTGAGTTATGCCTCGATTGAGCCTAGACTTCGGTCTGGAGCGTTTAATTGCTTTTACAGCTTTATTTACATTTTGTCATGCCTGGAGTTTACTTCATGGCAGTTGATAGCATGTATTGCTTTATTTACATTTCTGATCCCCCATGGAGTTGCTTTGTGGTGGTTGATCATGTACATATATATATATATATATATATATATATATATATATATATATATATATATATATATATATATATTTATCGCTTTTATATATATAATCGCTACTACTTTCCATACAAATTGCAAAAGATCATGTGAGCCTATGAATCATGTGATCACGAGTGTTCATTCTTTATCAATCTAGATTCATTCCATGATGGACATTCTTCGCTCATAAATGTTCTATACATTATTTTACGATTATTCCGAATTTCATTGAATGGTTGTCATGCCCATGAGGAGTTAGGCATCTATCTTTATATATTATTTTCTCGAGAATGCTTCGCATCTCAAAAATAAAAGCAAACAAGCCGGACATTTAACAATAAAATTGAAGTATGTAAAGGTCTCAATTCCTATTGAGCACAGGGTTTGAAAAACCGCTTTTACAAAACTTCATTGCTATATCTTGGTTAAAACTGAATTTTCCTATAAAATTCAAACCTTGTGTATATAGGTGCGAACGAGGCCTCGCACTACTTTCAAATAATTTCATATTGATCCACACACACACACACACATTCATATAATAATTTCTTTGAAAAGTGGCGGTCACCGTGGTAACATGGATGTCGGGGGGTGCCTAACACCTTCCCTCCGCATAATCAAGCCCACGGACCCAAAATGAATCTCGGTTTCATAGACCCGTTTAGCAGTGTCGAATCACTAGGTCAATGTGCAAGCCTTTTCGGTTGTGTTGGTGCAACCAGTTAAATACACTAACTGGCGACTCTTAAAGTCCAATCGTCGACATTATACATGTCGGACCTTTTTCACTTGTTTTTTCAAACAAATCTCAAATTAACATGAGAACACCAAAGAACAAGTAACGAAAAGGGACACTCAAAAATCCTGACGTCGACAAAATCTATTTTGATAGAATGAATGAATGAAGATTAATAAATAAAATTTCGAGGACGAAATTCTTAGAAGAATGGGTGAATGTAATAACCCGAGTGTTTATGATAGCGATCCTTAGAAAAGGAAATGAATGGGTTAAAGAATATATAATACTCAAAATATAATTGAGTTCAAGTGAAAGTTATGAAATAAAACTTACAAGAATTTATTGTGAAGAATGGTTGGAGTGGTAATAAATAAAACATATATTAAGGTAATGTGTTAGAGATATTCAACGATAAATTTTGAAAAGAGATTTGGTGAAAACCGAGTAAGGGAGGTTTTGTTGATTCCGAGGACGAATCCTTATAAGGGGGGGGGGAGTATGTGACAACCAGAATTTTTATAAATTATTAAAATAAGAATTTAATAATTAAAATTCTTATTATGAGATGTATATATTTTGAATTATGTGTTTTGGTGTGAAGAAATTAAATTTTTATGAGATTTAATAGTTGATTAAACTATTGAAGAAAGTGTAGCAAATTAGTTATGAAATAGGAAAATGGTGGCAAAAGAAATTAACTAAATAATATTAGTTAATTAAGATGGAAATTATATTGTAGAATAATATAATTTAATTGGTATGCCTTGATTGGTGATGGAATTGTTATGAATTAAATTTCATAAATAATATAAAGTAATTCACTTAATTAAAATAAAGAATTAATGTGAATATATTTGTTTTAATAAAATGAGAGAGTATATATATAAAAATGTGGTATGTTAATGTAATATGTTTGTGAATTTTTAAATAGTTAAAATATTTATTAAATAAAATGAATATTTTAATTAAAATATTTATTGAGTAAAATAAATATTTGATGGAAATATTCCAATTTAATCTAATAATTAAATTAAATGATTGATTTGTTGAATAAAATTATAATTATGGTTGGATAAATAGAAACTATAATTATAATAATAGAAATTATAATTATAATAATAAGGTTTAATTTAATTTAAGATATTAGAATTTGTTAATGGTTGTGACATGAATGAATCATATGTTAAAGGGAATTATAAAAATAAGTTAGGAGAGAATAATTGGGTTCTAGCCAAACATGGCCTTGGGACCCTTATTATTCCTAAATGTCAATACTATAGATTTCTAGTAATGTATTGGGAAACCAAATGTAGAAATAAAACATACGCTTATTTTTGGCTGAGTATTCATAAGGTAAGGCAAAACAGTATGAGTTCTCTATGAATTGGAGAGGGAACTCTGAGGGTTGTGAAGGAAGAAGATGATTCAATGAAAGCTTTCTAATCATCCATTCTCTATGTTTAAAGAGGAATCAAGGGCACGTGAAGTGCAGATATCTGTAAGCTGTTAAACTGTTATTGGTAAACAACGATTAAGACAAGTCTTTCAGTTCCTATTTGTTATGTGAACTTGATAATTAACTGTTTTAAATATTTATTGCAAAGAGCATGATGTGTTATATATATGTTGATTGTATGAAACATTAAAGTCAATTTATGGCTACGTTGATTGAGTAATGAATGCTGATTGAGTAAGGAACTTAATCTTTATACTTGTTATGTGAACTGCAACATGTTTGTTATGTTAGTTTAATGTTTATGAGATGTATGATAAGCATGTTATTATGTGCTGCGTGATGCATGAAAACTGTTAGATTTGCTGGGCTGTCGAGCTCAACCTTGAAAATAACCATTTTTGCAGGTTAAGGATTGAAGGTAACACTATGTGCTACTTGAATGACGTGAATCAGAAATAATACACGAAAATTAATATTTTAGCTAAAGTTGTTATTTCTTTTAACGTAGGAGTGCTCTTGGGGTGCTCCTGTTCTATTCGTGAAGAAGAAAGATGGAAGTATGCGACTTTGTATTGATTATCGGGAGTTAAATCATGTCACCATCAAAAATAGATATCTGTTTCCTTGTATTGATTACCTGTTTGACCAGTTGCAAGGAGCCAAATTCTTTTCAAAGATTGATCTTCGTTCTAGATATCATCAGTTGAAGATTAAAACTGATGACATTCCAAAGATCGCTTTAACTTCAGATGCGGGCATTATAAATTCCTAGTCATGTCTTTTGGATTGACTAATGCTCCTGCTGCCTTCATAGATATGATGAACCGAGTATTCAAGGAATATTTGGATCACTATGTGGTCGTCTTTATTGATGACATCCTCATATATTCCAAAAGTTGTGAAGATCACGAGCAACACTTGAGGCTGATACTCCAAAAGCTTCGTGAAAACAAGCTTTATGCCAAGTTGAAGAAATACAAGTTCTGGCTTGAGGAAGTATCATTTCTTCGGCACGTAGTATCAAGTCATGGAATATCTGTTGACCCGGCAAAGATTGAAGCAATTCAAAGTTGAGAGCAACCTAAATCAGTGACCGAAGTACGTAGCTTTCTCGATTTAGCTGGTTATTATCGGAGATTCGTGGAAGGATTTTCTCGAATCGCTACTCCATTAACTCAGCTGACTTGAAAAGATATAAAATTCGGTTGGAGCGAGGAATGTGAGAAGAGTTTTCAAGAACTCAAGAGTAGACTCATTTCAAGACTGCTACGACAATACCATCCGCTCAAGAGATTTGTCATCCACAGTGATGCTTCAGGTAAAGGGTTAGGATGTGTTCTCATGCAACATGGGAAAGTCATAGCCTATGCCTCACGACAACTCAAAGAATATGAGAGGAATTATCCTACTCATGATCTAGAGTTGGCAACAGTCATTTTTGCACTAATGATTTGGAGGCATTACTTGTATGGGGAGAAAGTGGAGATCTTTATGGATCATAAAAGCCTCAAATATTTCTTCACTCAAAAGGAACTCAACATGCGACAACGACGTTGGCTTGAACTGTTGAAAGATTATGATCATACCATCCAATACCATCCTGGAAAAGAAAACGTGGTAGTGGCGACATTAAGTAGAAGATCATATCAGTCTGAAAAAGATATTGTCAACGCAAAGGCCCATTTTGTATGACTTGCAAAGGATGGAAATAGATATAAAGACTCTAGGGACCCATGTGATGATGGCGAATATATGAGTAGAACCGACTTTAATCGATAAAGTTAAATATGCTCAAGCTACAGACTTGGAGCTGATGCGTATGAGGAAGAAAGTGCAAGAAGGTGCTATGCCAGAAGCAAGAATCGATGAAGAAGGAATACTTCGAGTTAACTCCAGACTTTGTGTTCCTAACGATCCTGAGTTAAAAGTATAAAATCATGATGGAAGCGCAAAACACACCATTTGAAACCCACCAGGGAGTACCAAAATGTATCGTGATCTTCGACATACATTTTGGTGGAGCAATATGAAGAGAGAGATAGCGCTGTTTATCTCAAGGTGCCTAACTTGTCAACGAGTCAAGGCGGAGCATCAAGTACCAAAAGGTCCATTGAAACCACTTAAAATTCCAGAATAGAAATGGGAGCACATTACCATGGATTTTGTTACTGGTCTTCCTAAGGTTTCTCAAGGCATAGATGTAATTTGGGTCATTGTTGATAGATTGACCAAGTCTGCTCATTTCTTACCTACACGAGAAACTTATACACTTGAATGTCTTGCTCGTATATACATAAACGAGGTTGTAAGATTGCATGGTATGCCAGTATCCATAGTTTTTGATCAAGACCCAAGATTCACTTCATAATTTTGGGTTTGTTTACAAAAAGCTATGGGCACGGATTTACGATTTAGTTCGGCATATCATCCTCAGACGGACGGATAAAGAGAGGACTATTCAAACTCTTGAAGATTTATTAAGACTCTGTGTCCTTGACTTCAAGGGATGTTGGGACAAGTTTTTACCATTGGTGGAG
Source organism: Panax ginseng (assembly GCA_020205605.1). NCBI lineage: Eukaryota > Viridiplantae > Streptophyta > Magnoliopsida > Apiales > Araliaceae > Panax > Panax ginseng. Next base: position 80,616,562 of record CM035139.1, on the reverse strand, counting down.
TTTTCCTACAACAACAGTTATCAAGCAAGTATTGGCATGGCTCCATTTGAGGCGTTGTATGGAAGAAAGTGTCGTTCTCCAGTATGCTGGGATGAGGTGGGTGAAACAACGTTGTTGGGACCGGAGTTGGTACATATGACTATGGAAAAGATTTAGACGATCTGGCAACGTATAAAAACCTCACAAGATAGACAAAAGTGTTATGCTGATCTTCATCGAAAAGTCATGGAATTCGATATTGGAGATCATGTGTTGTTACGTGTTGCTCCATGGAAAGGAGTTATGAGATTTGGAAAGAGATGAAAGCTCAATCCTCGATTTATTGGCCCATTTTTAATCCTCGATCGAGTAGGAACTGTGGCCTATAGACTCGCTTTACCGCCAAGTATGTCTCGTGTTCATAACGTTTTTCATATATCCATGTTACATAAATATGTGGAAGACTCGAACCACATTAAGAAGGAACATATTCTATGCTCCAAGGTTATACCTCAAGTCAAAGTTTTGTGGAGAAACCACGATGTTGAGGAAATGACCTGGGAGTTAGAATCTGAAATAAAATCAAGGTATCCTTACCTCTTCGACATACCAGGTATGTACCCTAATTTCGAGGGAGAAATTTCATAAGAAGGGGAGATTGTAAGACCCCAAATTTTATGAATAAAGATGAATTTTCTATAAATATCATTTTTAAATATTATGGAGTAAATTTAATATAATGTTATAGTTGTGGGTAATATTTAGAAATTTTGAAAAGTATGCAAGTTTTTATATAATATTCGATTGGTCGGGAAATATTTATTTTAACAGGGAATATTCGTACGACGGCACAATCATTGGTGGACCCCACAACGGAATTATTGTCGGATTGAGAAAATGACAAAAATATTTTTATGAAAATAATGGCGGAAGTTTTACCGTTAACTGCTGAAACACTCTTTCGGTGATAAAAATGTACGATACGCTCTGGCATTGTTAAAGTAGCTACGGTATTGATTATTGATGCTTACGTGAGAAGTCACTCGCTTTTGTTCAATTATTATCTACGATAATTCTTTGCATAGTATCTCACATTATTTGATTCAATTATTGTTAATATTTTATATATTATTAAATCAATAGTTGAGACAACGAAGTTATAAACATTATTATTTGCAATATTAACGATGTCTAGAAGTTCTGCCAAGGAGAGGTTTGGTCACCTAATTGCGCGCCAATATGGAGAAATCATTATTAGAAAACCCCCTCTTTCATGGGAACGACCTGGTCAATTAATAATGTGAATTATAATAATGATGATGAAGTTTGTTTTATTAGTATTATTAATGAAGTAAAACAGAAAAGCTTTTTATATAAAACAGAATACTTTTATAAAGTTATTTCTTTTATTAGACAATAATTAGAATATATTATATTTTATTATGCATAGTGTTTTGCATAGTAAAATCTTTTTATATAAAATAGAATACTTTTATAAAATTATTTGTTTTATTAGACAATAATTAGAATATATTATATTTTATATGCATAGTGTTTGATAAGTAAAATCTTTTTATATAAAACAGAATACTTTTATAAAGTTATTCATTTTATTAGATTATAAATAGAATATATTATATTTTATTTAAAAAGATTTGGTTTTATTAGAATATTTTATTAAATCAATCTGGACCGTCCGTTTAAAAGTGAATCAATCTGGATCGTTCATGAATTAGTTACTATTCAATCCATTCTCCTATAAATAGAAGCTCATTCCTTGATTATTTCTTACGAATTCACTGAAACTCTAGAGAGAGAAACTATAGAGAGAAAGAAGAAAAGTATTCTGTTACTTCACTACTCCTATATCCAGTTTCTTCTTTATAATTAAGGGGTATTATTTCTTTCGTATTCATGAAGAGAACTTCTGTTATTCCATTCTTTATTATTTTGTTAGAATAACCTATATACGGGGACTACCCTATACTTGGTGAAATTCTTCTGCTATTACATTCCTTATTATTCTGTTGGAATAACCTGTATATGCAAAGTACCGCATACATGGTGAAATTCTTCTGTTATTCCATTCTTTATTATTATGTTGGAATAACTTTGTATATCGCAATCTTGCGCATACATGGTGAAATTCTTCCATTATTCCATTCTTTATTATTCTATCTAATATCTCTTCTGCATGCGTTTACGCATGACACAATTCCATTATTTATTATTACATTGGAATAACTTTGTTTGTGCTATTTCTATCACATGGATGGGGAATTACGTTGTTATTCCATTCTTTATTATTCTGCTTAATATCCTCTGTGCTGCGTTTATGCATGACCTTCTGTTCCATTATTTATTATTCTCATTTGGAATATCCATCGGTTATGATTACGCTGACCGGGTTCTCGTTATTTATTATTCTCGTTGGAATAACTCGTCTGCATGCTATTACATCTCATGCATGGTGATTTCTTTTGTTATTCCATCCTTTATTATACTCAGTTGGTTAAAGTTTTGACTTTTATACTCCATGAAATTAGTGGAATATCCTTGATATTTGCGCTTCATCCAGTATCTTTTCATGGAAATATTCTTCTGAGCATTCTTGAGTTTTACCCCACAAAGCAGTATCATGTTGATAATTTGGACGTTATTGGTTCCTGGATAAACTAATTCTTGAACTTGTTTTATTGAATTCTTATATCATTGTCATCATCATCGTGCTTATATTGTGATGAAAGTCATCTTTGGCTTACGTGCATAGATGGACTTAGTATTATTATGTCCAGGGATCATTCGGTATAATCATGACCTGTAATGTTATAAATGATGTGGTAAAAGTCCTCGGTGGCCTGTAATGCATTGATTGACAGTTTTTGGTATGATTATGACCAGGGATTATACGGTATAGTCATGACCATTAATGATTTAATTAATATCCTTGGCCGTGGTACAAGGATGATTAGATGATGTGGTTTATTTATTAAGCTGAGTCCCAGTGAGAAAAATTGATGAAAACATTTTAAATCATAGAAGATAGTAGATTTTATTCTCAATTTGACTCTTCTAATGGATTGCTTGTTCCGCTGCAGTTAAACTTGATGTCTATTGTATTTTATCAGTTTAACATTATTAAAAACTAATGATAATTTATTCTACATTATCTTAGTCATAATATTTCTTACTGGGCTAGTTGAGCTCACCCTTTCTTTCACTATTCTCTTCAGGAAATGAGAACGTAGTCGGGACTAGTCGAGGAACGGAGTTATGGTCCGAGATGGTGTATTAGTAGTCCTCACTATTCTGTGAAATAGTGTGATAATAAATGTAATGAGGACTCTATTGGAGAGTGGATATTGTCTATAAGGCAATATTCCTGTTTAAACTCTCAGTTATGTTTTGTCGTATTTTACACGACAGTTGTATAATTAAGTTTTTATTTGTATTTTGTACCATATATTTGGCGACTCAAGATGGGTGATGTATACCTATTTTGGGGGCGTCACACATAGTGTTTGCATAGTGCATGCATAGTGTTTGCATAGGAAAATCTTTTTATATAAAATAGAATATTTTTATAAAGTTATTTATTTTATTAGATTTTAAATAAAATATATATATATATATATATATATATATTATAAATAGAATATATTATATTTTATTGCATAGTATACTTTCTATTTTCCTATAAATAGGATGCTTAGTTAGAATTGAAAACACACCAGAAGTTCATAGAATTCTTCTTCTATAATCTTGAGCGTATTTCTTTAGAGTTTAAGAAAGCTTTGAGCGTAGTGAAAGTTTTCTTCAAGTATATCCCCGCCCTACCCGTCAGAGTACTCTTCTTTATAAGGTAAGGGATATTATTTGTTGTATTGGTAAGGGGTATTATTTCTTTCGTATTCATAAAGAGAACTTCTGTTATTCCATTCTTTATTATTCTATTGGAATAACCTGTCTGTGCGTTTACGCATGACCTGCTTCCATTATTTATTATTCTGTTGGAATATCCTGTTGGTACGGATTACGCATGACCTAGTTCCATTCTTTATTATTCTGTTGGAATAACCTGTCTATGTGGATTACCACATGCATGGTGAATGATCCTCGGTATTCATTCCTTATTAAATTGTGGAAATGATCTGTCTATGTGGATTACCACATGGCGGGCAAAAATCCGTTTGCAGTTTCATATATTCTATTATATTCATTTGATTAAAGTTTTGGCTTCTATACTCCTTGAAATTAGTGGAATATCCTGGATATTTGCGCTTCATCCAGTATCTTTTCATGGAAATATTCTTCTGAGCATTCTTGAATTTTACTCCACAAAGCAGTATCATGTTGACAATTTGGACATTATTGAGTTCGTGATAAATTAACTTATAAATCTTTAAAATTTATTCTTGAACTTGTTTTATTGAATTATTATGTCATTGTCATCATCCTCATGCTTATATTGCGATGAAAGTCATCTTTGGCTTACGTGCATAGATGGACTTGGTATTATTATGACCAGGGATTATTCGGTATAATCATGACCTATAATGTGATAAATGATGTGGTAAAAGTCCTCAGTGGCCTATAGTTTATTGATGGATAGTTTTTGGTATGATTAGGACCAGGGATTATTCGGTATAGTCATGACCATTGATAATTTAATGAATATCCTTGGCCCGTAGAGCAGGGATGACTTGATGATGTGGTTTATTTATTAAAATCGAGTCTCGTGATAAAAATTGATGAAAACATTTTAAATCATAGAAGATAGTAGATGTCATGCTCTACTTGACTCTTCTAATGGATTGCTTATTTCGCTGCAGTTAAACTTGATATCTATTGTATTTTATCAGTTTAACATTGTTGAAGACTAATGATAAATTATTCTGCATTATCTTAGTTATAATCTTTCTTACTGGGCTAGTTGAGCTCACCCTTTCTTTCATTGTTCTATTCAGGAAATGAAAACATAGCCAGGACTAGTCGGGAAACGGAGTGACGGTCCAGATGATAGTATTAGTAGTCCTCACTATTCTGTTAAATAGTGTGACAATAAATGTAATGAGGACGTCTTTATGTTTTGTCGTATTTTACACGACAACTGTATTATTAAGTTGTATTTGATTTTGTACCATGTATTTGGCGACTCAAGATGGGTGATGTATACCAATTTTGGGGGCGTCACAGTAGATATCATGCTCTACTTGACTCTTCTAATGGATTGCTTGTTCTGCTGCAGTTAAACTTGTTGTTTATTAGTTTAACACTGTTGAAGGCTAACGATAATTTATTCTGCATTATCTTAGTCATAATATTTTTTACTGGGCTTGTTGAGCTCACCCTTTTCCTTTCATTGTCCTCTTTAGGAATTGAGAACGTAGCCGAGACTAGTCAGGGAACGGAGTGATGGTCCGAGATGGTGGCCGTAGTAGTCCTCACTATTTTATAAAATAGTGTGTTAATAATTGTAATGAGGACTCCATTTGAGTTTGGATATTGTCTAGAAGACAATATTCGTGTCAAAACTCTCAGCTATGTTTTGTCGTATTTTACACGACAGTTGTATAATTAAGTTGTATTTAAATTTTGTACCATGTATTTGGTGACTCAGAATGAGTGATGTATACCTATTTTGGGTGTGACATAGTTGGTATCAAAGCTTAGGGATATGATCCCTGGCTAAGATGTGAGACTAGAACTAGGGGGGAGAGACGGGGAAATCCTTCGCTAGTATGACCTACCTAAGTTTATTTGTTATTTAATTGGTTGGTCAGAATATAAGGATAATATGTGGTATGTCAATTAACCCTTGTTTTGTGGCAGTGTTTGAAAATGACATCTAAAAATGTCGAATTAAGCAATGGAGCACATGAGACCGTTGAGTCACTATTGATCAATACCCAGGATAACGTGCATTAGGAAGGAAATAATCCTTAGATAAACAACAACACCGACCAAATGATGAACGAAGGGATGTTCAAAGGTTTTTTACAATTCATGCAACATTAGGCGAGAAAGACTCCTGTCCAAAATGCGGGTGGAAACACTGACAACTCACGGATGGTCACCGCTAAGCAGTTAAAGGAGCTGGGACCACCGGAGTTTTTAGGAAAGACAGAACCACTTAAGGAAGAGACGTGGATAAAGTAGATCGCCAAGATATTTGATGTCTTGGGATGCTCCAAGGAGAAAAAGGTTCCCTTTTCCACCTTCATGTTGCGAGGAGAGGTAGATTACTGGTGGGAATCTATAAAGCGTACTCAACCTGCCGCACTGAAGATGTATTGGGAGAAGTTCTAAGAACTGTTCAACGACAAGTACTTAACGACAAGTACTTTCCCGAAAGTATTCATCACATGAAGGAGGCATAGTTCATCAAGAAGGAGAAAAACAATATGACCGTGTCGTAGTACGAAGATATGTTTGCAGAGTTATCTCGATTTGCATCCCATTTGGTAGATAATGAGGAGCGTATAACGCGGATGTTTCAAAGAGGTTTGAAACCCGAAATACGTCAATACCTCATTTCTTTCAAACTATGTTTATATTCAGATGTTGTAAATAGGGCTCAGTTATTGGAGTGCGATAATGAGTCAACCCAACCAAGAGAGAGCAACCGATAAATCGATAATACCAGTGGTAGCAGTCATCGAAGCGGTGACAACAAACGTGGAGGAAATCAACATGCCAGAAATGGTAACCTCTTCGGTGGTAATCATGGCCAAGATAATAGAAGTGGAAATTTCAAGAAGAGGAGATTCAATAATGATAGAAAGACATCAACACCAGCACCTGTTGTTAAGGAAGGAGAACGGGCGCTGATCATATATTACAAATGTGGAGGGGAGGGACACATCAGTCCAAATTGTATGCAGTAGTCCAAAGCATGTTATAATTGTGGAAGAGAAGGTCACCTAGCCTGATTTTATCGTGCAGTAAAGTTAAGTCCACCTGGGATGGAGACACCAAAGGTCGTCCCAGACAAGTCAAAGCCGGTAGTTCAAGGGAGAACATTTGTCGTGACCTCCCAAAAAGAGAGGAACCCGAACGAAGTCATCACAAGTTAGCTAATTATAAACTCTAGCAAAGTCTATACCTTATTTGATACCGGTTCTACCCATTCTTTTATTTCACCTACTTGTGCTCAATGTTTAAATTTGACTCAGGAGAAATTAGACTTTGACTTATCTGTTGAAACTCATGGGAGAAATCTTCATTACACCCACTATTTATAAATCTTATTTGATTCAAATTGGCACCCACACATTACCTGTTGATCTTATCTCTTTGAAAATACTTGCATGTGATGTGATTTTAGGAATTGATTAGTTAATTACTCATCATGCTAAAATTGATTATTTTTGTAAGGTTGTTAGCTTTCATATTCCTAACCAACCTATTATGTGAATTCAAGCAACCAAACCACTAAAGACAATCACTGTCATATCAAGTCATAAAGCTATTCATTTATTAAAAAATGGAAGTCAAGCTTTCTTAGCCCATGTCATGGATTTAAACAAAAATACGTCAGTTTTGAAGGATATTTTTATTGTTAATAAATTTCTTGACGTATTCCCTGAAGAACTTCTTGGCCTACCCCAGAGAGAGAAATCAAATTTTGTATCGACCTTGAACCTGGTACAAAACCCATTTCCAAAGCCCAATATAGAATGACTCCTATTGAACTTCAGTAGTTAAAGACACAACTACAGGAATTGATAGACATCGGTTACATTCGTCCTAGTACGTCTCCTTGGCTTGCTCCTATTCTATTCGTAAAGAAGAAAGATGGAAGTATGCAACTTTATATTGACTATCAGGAGTTGAATCATGTTACTGTAAAAAATAGGTACCCGTTGCCACGTATTAATGACCTATTTGACCAGTTATAAGGAGCTAAATTCTTTTCAAAGATCGATCTTTGTTATAGATATCATCAGTTAAAGATTAAAATTGATGACATTCGAAAAGATCGCTTTTTAACTCGAATGCGGGCATTACTTAATCCCTAGTCATGTCTTTTGGATTGACTAATGCTCATGTTGCCTTCATGGATATGATGAACCGAGTATTAAAGGAATATTTGGATCATTTTTTGGTTGTCTTTATTGATGACATCCTCATTTACTCCAAAAGCCATGAAGATCATGAGAAACAGTTGAGGTCGATACTCCAAAAGCTTCACGAGAACAAGTTATATGCCAAGTTAAAGAAATGCGAGTTCTGGCTTGAGGAAGTAGCATTCCTTGGGCACGTGATATCGAATCACGGAATATCTGTTGACCCGACAAAGATTGAAGCAATTCAAATCTAGGAGCAACCTAATTTAGTGACCGAAGTACGTCACTTTCTGGGTTTAGTTGGTTATTATCGGAGATTCGTAGAAGGATTTTCTCGAATCGCTACTCCATTAACTCAGCTGACTCGAAAAGATAAAAAAATCGATTGGAGCGAGGAGTGTGAGAAGAGTTTTCAAGAACTCAAGAAGAGAGTCATTTCAGCACATGTTCTGACAATACCATCTGGTTTAGAGGGATTTGTCATCTACAACGATGCTTCAGGAAGAGGGTTAAGATGTGTTCTCATGCAACATGGGAAAGTCATAGCCTATGCCTCACGACAACTCAAAGAATATGAGAGGAATTATCCTACTCATGATCTAGAGTTTGCAGCAGTAGTTTTCGCACTAAAGATCTGGAGGCATTACATGTATTGGGAGAAGGTGGAGATCTATACGGATCATAAAATCCTCAAATACTTCTTCACCCAAAAGGAGCTCAACATGAGACAATAACATTGGCTCGAGCTGTTGAAAGATTACTGTCATACCATTCAATACAATCCTAAAGAAATCATGTTTACAGTGAATTACAGTGATATATGTATAATATGGCTTATTTTAGAATCAAAATTGATACTCAATTCATGATATAAAGTGTCAATTGAATTTTGATTGTGTAAATACATGAAGAAACGAAAACAAAGTGATTTAAACGGATTATTTTGGGTAAAAAATGGATTTACAGTAATTAGTTTTGCTTAGAGTATTTAAAAGTGAAAAAATAGCAAAAATAATGAAATTTAAAGGTTTTAATTTGTTGTTTATGTTGATTATAAGGCTAGAAATATTAGTTGTTGTTTTTGTAAAGTTTATACTACTTGGGTAAGTTAAAATTGTTGTTAGAAAGAAGTTTTTAGTCCTATTTGGCTTTGTTCTGTGTTTTTCGCGAACTTCAAATGCAGGCGTCATGACTTGCAATGTTGCCTGAGTTAGGCTTAAAATTCGAGTTGTTTAGCCACCGTAGAGTTGCAACGCTTGATTCTAGTTAGAATGTTGGAGCTGCGGTATACGCTTTTAGTTCTAATGGTGGTGAAATATATTTCGATTAAAGTTTAGCCCAAAATTTTGATTTTTAATATACAATTGTGTAATTGTTAATGTAGTATAGTCTTATGACTATAAAATGTGATTAGTAATGTTGTGATGTTGTTATAATACAAAATATAACAATTATTATTTTTAAGTAAAGAGTTATGTGATAATTAAGATTGGTGTTAATAAATTAGAATTGTGGTTTAATCATGTGGTTAAACCTAAGACCAAGGGTTGTAAATGAAATAGATATTTAGTTATGTAACATGTCGTGGTAACTAATTATGTTACAATGATATATGTGTATAGGATATTTGGGAACGTGAGTTATAACTGTTGAACTTATACGCAAGGCAAGTTTCTGAACCCTACTCTCAAGCTCTCTAACTCTAATCTCTATTTGAGTTTATCCTACCTTGTTTATAATTATGCAAGTTTATTATTTTCTCTTGTTTATAAATTATGCACGTTCTTGAATTCTATTGAGCAAAGTTCTTAATTCTGTTTCCTTATTGGAAAGTGTAACCTTAACTTATATTTTTGTTCAAGCAAGATTTATTATGTCTTTTCGATGCTTTGAACTTGATTCTTAAAGCATGACTTCGATGTAGTACATTATTCATTTATGGTTCATATGTGACAGCCCCAAATCCGGGTCCCAAAGCACCACGGATCTGGTACAATCATTCTATAACTATTGCGGAAGATATAAACATAAATTATTTATACAATACACTTTACACACTATTTCCCCAAAATCGATTAACCTTAACTTATACACAATTCATAAACTATCGAACATATATCATTTTTATCAAACTATACTATTACAAACTAGTTGCACATTTTATTCCAAGCTGAACTTGGCTTTATCCTTTTCCCCATGTCCAACGCGTTAGCCTTATCTCGCAATGTTTATCATGATATAGCAAGGTGAGCATGAAAGTTGCCCAAATGAAGTTTAAATTTTATTTAAGGATATATCATGATTGAAAGAGTCAGAATAATAAGCTGGCTATAATTCATCAATATAATTGAGAACTAGCACGAACAAACTTTTGACTGAACAAGTATTAAACATGAATAAATTTATCTGAACCGAATGGTAATGAAGGTGATCAGCCTTTCAAACCTGACTTATACATGCAATATGTACAGAGTACAATTCTACATGGCAATCAGCAATGATTTAACCATAAGCATATCCGAATGAAACAACTCTTAGTAGAGTTAAGAAAAACTTGCTTATACTGTTGATTACCGCTACACAATTTATATCGCGTTATCCGAAGACCTAATATTAGTAATATAGATCTCCAATATTAGAATAATATCATCATAGTATAATACTATTATATTTATATACATAGAATAACCTAAACATATAACCCTACTAGTCTATAACACACATAAGACATAGCATCAGGTCAAACTATTTCAGTCTGACTTGAAACCAACACAAATCTGACATCTCGATGGTCTAGTCGGATAAATATCGAGTTTAAGTTCAATTAAATTCTGCCTAAACACTTAACAATATCTTAGATAATTTATTATCAGTCAATTATTTTTCATAGGCTTGTAATAATTTTCAGATAATTATTACCATTTATCATGATTTTTGAATCATTTATATCGTATTTATATTATATAAATACCACAATATTCCTTTATCATTAATATTTATTTATTATTAAATATTAATGAAAATCATTACATAATATTTTTATATATTTATAATATCACAAAGTATTTTTAATACTTTAAAATCATATTTAAAATATAATTTTAAGCGACTAAATTCATTATCGATAATTGCTATTAATATTAAAATATTAATATTTTCATAACTAAATATCAAAAGTTATATTTTATAACTTTAAATATTTTTATAACACTTAAATCATTTTTATATGATTTTAAATCATTAATTTTATTTTTCTATAATTTATTTAATATATTTATTAAATAAATTAATTACCATTAATAATAAATTATTAATGAAATTCATCACAAAATATCAAAAGTTATTGGAAATAACTTGAAATATTTTTTACCATAATATAATTGTTCATGATTTTTCATGAATTAAAACTATTTTAAATAATTTATTTAATATTATAATTAAATAAATAAATACCTTTCATATTCCAAAATATTAAATATTTTTGAAGTATACTCAAAATAATTAAAAACTAATTTTCAGGCTTTAAAATAATTTTTCATAATTTATTATGTATTTTTCATAATTAAAAATCATTTTTATCTATTTATTAATTAAAATAATTAATTTTGGAAAATAAACTGTAGCTAAAGTGTCCTATAGCGACAAAATCGTCGCTATAGGTGTTCTTGAGCTTGCCCAGAAAACCATGTCAGTTATCGAGGGACTTGATTTGACCGGTTCTAGATTCATGTTCATTACGTTTCTAGGCTTCTAATTTGGTTAGAACTGAAGTACTAATGTAATACTAGAATTACCAACTTGGTCCATGACCATACAACATCAGATCATAGAGATCTTGACCCTCAAAAACCTTGTCAGAGGCTATTCTTCATTTCTGGGTTTTCCAAAAATGAAGAACAGACCAAGTGACTACCTTTCAATCCTAGTAACTTGCAGTCTATGTATTGTTTGTGTGATCTAAAGGTTCGATCTTGAAGACCACGTGACAGGGTACAAGTATAATGCATCAAACCAATCTAATAACATACACTAAGCGATTAAGTATGGTAAAAGTTCAGAAAGAAAAATGCGTCATAAAGATTCTGGGTTACCCAGATTGTTCTTCAAGCAGATTGGTCATCTATAGTTTGACCGGATACAACTTCGATTCTGTTATGGATCTAAGTGATATAAAGGCTTAAAAGTGTAGTACTCATGTCACACTACAAGTATATAACAACAACATAGCCAAACAACTTATAAACAACAAGATTCAAGCCCTGCAAAAACGCTGTCAAACAAGATCTGGGTTTCTGGGTTGCCCAGAAACCCATTTTCGTGATCGGTCAATGACCTTTAACTGCTTATATGTTTCGATCAACACATGATCTGGACTTGATTCAAGTTCCAGATCCAAGACCTTATAACATACAACAAGTACAAACCCTTAAAACACCAAAACAATTATCAGAGACAGATCTAGAAGACCTGACATTTGACTGTCAGACACCATTTTTTCTAGTTTTCCAAATTTGAGAAATCTTTAAATTCGTGCATCTAGATGATATAGATATATGATATAACCACCCAGATCACTATGTGACACCATCTAACACATATTTAACTAATAAACAACAACATTAACCACAATCTTGAAGATCAAAAATTTTAGGGTTTTTATACCTTTCAATGCTTGATCTTGAATCTGATCCATGTGATCTGATCTTGGAAACTTATGAACTGATACTAACTTATCTTATCTCACTTTCTCACTCTACATTTCAAATTTTAGAGAGAGAAAAGTCTTGGGAGAAAATGAAAGGTAAAGTGGCCCTTCTCTCTCTTTTTAATCCATATAATTGATAGGATGCAATGTATATAGAAATCTAGATGGCTGATATGTATTAAAATAGTCACATGGCTAGGCTATGTTTTGGTGAACAACTCACCTAAAGTCAAAACTTACTCACCAACTTATTAAAAATATAAAAGGGGCAAAATGGTCATTTTTCATATAATTTTTATTCTAGAATTGTCATTTGATGAAACCCTTAGGGTTTGACCTTAGGGTTAAAACCTAAGCTTTCCTTAATTCATTTTTCTATGATTTCCAGATTAGGGTTTTCAAAAATGAAAATTAACATTTGTAAATTATAATTAGAATTCTCTAATTAAATTAAACTTTCCCATTCATAAATCAATCTTGTTAATTAGGATTACTTTATCCCAATTAAAATTGCTAATTTAGCAATTAAGTCCACAATTGTGCATTAGGGTTTTTGACAGAATAATTAGGGTTTAAAAAATTTGAAATTAAGGTTTGCTAATTAATTAAGCTTTACCCTAATTAATATTATAATTAATAGCACTTAAGCATTATAAATATCCTTTAAGTTCCTAGATTAGGGTTTCAAATTCCCAGAATCTAAAATTAGAGTTTTCAGATCTGGTATGAGGGTTTTCTAAAAAATCAATTAGGGTTTCAAGTGAATCATTAGGGTTTTCCCTAATTAAGTTATAATTAATAACATTTAAACCTTATACCAGCATTTGCATTCCCAATCTAGGGTTTTAAATTTCTAAATTAGGGTTTCAAACTCCCAGAACTGAAATTAGGGTTTTAAAACCGATTTCTAGGGTTTCTTATCAGATGTTAGGGTTTTCTGACTGAACGTTGACGTTCTTAATAATATTAGGGTTTGACACTGATAAAATTTATTTGGTCAACCCTTGACCCTCAACCACATTCAGAACACATAAATGACCATATACACAGAACATAAACACATATACACTTAATCCTGAATAATTCACCAAAATCCTTCACAGAATTTTGAAATACTCAAAATTCCTTCCAAAAAATATCAAACGCATACACTTATTTTCTATCAAGGTCTATTATTTGACCTTAAATCCATTATTTAAGATTTTAATAAATTGTCTAATTTCTCGGGTTGTCACATTCACCCTTTCTTCTAAGAATTTCGTACTCAAAATTCACCTTACACCTTACACTATACTGTTTACACCATTCACACATATCACATGCTACCCAATACACCACTCACAAGAGTAGAAGTTTTCAAATTGTGCTGAGGAGTCGTATAGACTATTTGTCTGTCATTTTCGCAAAGGTTTTATGGAAATTCATCTGCAAACCGTTATTACTTACGGGCACAAAGGGTGATTAGCCCGAAATGCCCTGTACTGGCCAAGTACTGGTTTTATTTGTTTCTCGTCACTACCATAGGCACAAAACTTTACCTCAGTCTTACTGGATTCCGCACCAAAACAATTTGGTTCGGAAAATTTCTTTTAATGAACACTTAGAGTTTTCATAACATTAGTCTAGCTGAATCGAATAACATAGACTCATATCAATAATTCAATTCAATCGAATTATTTAGGTGTAGCCAAACCCCGTTGGCAAATTAAAATTTTAAAAACATTTTCGAGAATGACGTCATGATGTCGTACTGTATTAACAGTCAGTTTGAGGATGCCGTCATCGTATGACTTTGTCATAATACATCATACAATAGTGGAATAACGATTTTAGATCAAATTCACACTAAGTATTCATGTATTTATAACTCCATCACCTTTTTATCATCTCTACACTAGGTTACATGGTACATAAGTGATAAATAAAATATATTTTGATATTTCAAATCATTTAAATCTAAATTGAAAATAATAGTATAGATCATATTTTTTAAACTGTAGTTTCAAAAAAATGATTACGAGTCTACATTTTTTTTAAAAGCACATAATGCGTATTTAGCTTGATGTCAAAATTTTGAAGTCTAGCATAGCTAGGAGTTTTGGAAAACTTATGTCTCCACTAATAATTATTTGCTTAACAATCTATCCATTCCTATAATCCTCAATTCTCCATTCACACATATAACTATAACCATTAAATCAACCACACTTATAAGTTCATAAACTTGCCACAATCATATGAGTTTAAGAACTTACCCTAATCGAACCTTTGGCGGCGTACATCATTTGAGGGGTTCATAAATATTTCATATAACTATGAGTCAAGAATGTCACATAAGTATGAGTTTTAAGAACTCGTACTTAACCCTATATTCTCTACCTATGACCTATGTATCATGTTATACACAGAAGAAAGGAATCACCCTCTTAACATGCATATATAGCAAATAGCGCGATACAACATTTCAATGATTATCAGTGCCAAAAACTAAGTAGTTATTACACTAAGTACAATTCCCCGCCCATACAAGGAATCATACAACTCAGCTGCTGACATGATTCCTCAATTGAAATCCCCACCTAATCTTAACCCCCTTCTCAATACAAATTTCATTCAATTCATATTCATAATCCTTTCTTGAATCTGTACCAATTCATAGTACAACTGTCACACAATAATCTTGTTGTAAACTTTCCAATCATCAGATTGATTCTTTTCCCTGCTATCACCTTATCAGATCACGGGGTGATCTCATCGTATATATTACGATTCATTTCTATATCTTGATCATTTTGTTTTACGATCTCCTATCACTGTACTTTCAGTCTTTTAGACTCAATCTATTCATCACTACTATTCATTTTTATTTTCAGAGTTAGGGAACTCTGTATCTTAACAAATTGCCGAGATTTATCTTTTAATTTTACTGACCAACTAACTCTATATGAGTTAGATCTTATCCTAATTACTGCGGTTATTGGTCTCAGGTATTCCTACCTAAGCTTCATAACCAACAACTTTGATACCAACTATGAAAGCCCCGAATCTGGGTCCCAAAGCACCACGGATCTGGTACAATCATTCTATAACTATTGCGAAAGATATAAACATAAATTGTTTATACAATACACTTTACACACTATTTCCCCAAAATCAAGTAATCTTAACTTATACACAATTCATAAACTATCTAACATATATCATTATTATCAAACTATACTATTACAAACTAGTTGAACATTTTATTCCAAGCTGAACTTGGCTTTATCCTTTTTCACATATCCAAACGCGTTAGCACTTATATCATAATGTTTATCATGATATAGCAAGGGTGAGCATGAAAGTTGCCCAGCAAGTTTAAATTTTATTTAAGGATATATCATTATTGAAAGAGTCTGAATAATAAGTTGGCTATAATTCATCAATATAATTGAGAACTAGCACGAACAAACTTTTGACTGAACAAGTATTAAACATGAACAAATTTATCTGAACCGAATGGTAATGAAGGTGATCATCCTTTCATACTTGACTTATACATGAAATATGTACATAATACAATTCTACATGGCAATCAACAATGATTTAACCATAAGCATATCCGAATTAAACAACTCTTAGTAGAGTTAAGAAAACCTTGCATGTACCATTGATTACCGCTACACAATTTATATCGATTTATCCAAAGACCTAGTATTAGTAATATAGATCTCCAATATTAGAATAATATTATCATAGCATAATAATATTATATTTATATACATAGAATAACCTAAACACATAACCCTATCAGTCTATAACACACATAAGACATAGCTTCAGGTCAAACTATTTCAGTCTGACTTGAAACCGACACAAATCTGACATCCCGACGGTCTAATCGGACAAATATCGTGTTTAAGTTCAATTAAACTCTGCCTAAACACTTAACAATATCTTAGATAATTTATTATTAGTCAAATTATTTTTCACAAGCTTGTAATAATTTTTAGATAATTATTACCATTTATCATGATTTTTGAATAATTTATATCATATTTATATTATATAAATACCACA
This sequence comes from Panax ginseng, assembly GCA_020205605.1. Lineage (NCBI taxonomy): Eukaryota > Viridiplantae > Streptophyta > Magnoliopsida > Apiales > Araliaceae > Panax > Panax ginseng. The sequence continues at coordinate 80,599,750 of CM035139.1, read as the reverse complement.
ATATTCCTTTATCATTAATATTTATTTATTATTAAATATTAATGAAAATCATTACATAATATTATAATATATTTATAATATCACAAAGTATTTTTAATACTTTAAAATCATATTTATATGATTTTTAAAAGCATTAAATTCATTATCCGATAATTACTATTAATATTTTCATTTACTAAATATCAAAAGTTATATTTTATAACTTCAAATATTTTATAACACTTAAATAATTTTTATATGATTTTTAAATCATTAATTTTAGTTTTCCATAATTTATTTAATATATTTATTAAATAAATTAATTACCATTAATAATAAATTATTAATGAAATTCATCACAAAATATCAAAAGTTATTGAAAATAACTTAAAATATTTTCTTATACCATAATATAATTTTTATGATTTTTTTCATGAATTAAAACCATTTTTAAATAATTTATTTAATATTATAATTAAATAAATAAATACCTTTTATATTCCAAAAATATTAAATATTTTTGAAATATACTCAAAATAATTAAAAACTAATTTTAGGCTTTAAAATAATTTTTCATAATTTATTATGTATTTTCATAATTAAAAATCATTTTTATCTATTTATTAATTAAAATAATTAATTTTGAAAAAAAAATTGTTGCTAAAGGGTCCTATAGCGACAGAACCGTCGCAATAGGTGTTCTTGAGCTTGCCCAGAAAACCATGTCAGTTATCGAGGGGCTTGATTTGACCGGTTCTAGATTCATGTTCGTTACGTTTCTGGGCTTTTAATTTGGTTAGAACTGAAGTACTAATGTAATACTAGAATTACCAACTTGTTCCATGACCATACAACATCAGATCATATAGATCTTGTGTAAGACCCCAACTTATTATAAATAAAATTGAATTTTCTCTATTCATTATTCTAAATTAATAAGGTGTTAATTTGATATAATGCTCTAGTTATGGGTGAAATGTGCAAATTTTACAAAATAAGCAAATGGTTATAAAATAATCATTGTTGTCGAGAAATGTTCGGTTAGTCGTGGAATATTCTTTTTGTCAGGAATATCCGTACGACGACACAGTCATTGTGGGCCCCATAACGGAATAACTGTCGGATGAAGAAAACAACAAAGTTTGAGTTTTTATAAATAACGGCGTAATTGTTACCGTTAACACTGTTGGATTACCTAGTGGTTAAAATACGATGTCTGTGTGGTTGCCTGAGTGGGACATGGTATTGCACGTTATTGTTGAATTATTAATTCTTACGTAAAAAGGCACTTACTCAATAATTTATTACATTAATTCTTTGTTTAATATTTTATTTTATTGATTCAATAATTCTTTGCGTTGATATTTTATATTATTGTTGTTTCAATAATTGTCACTTTACACCAGATATTTTCCATTATCGGATCAATAATTCATATTATTTGAATAATATTATTAGATAGCATTATTGGCAATGTCTAGAAAATTCTGTCAAGGAGAGGTTTGGTCACCTAATTGCGCGCCAATAAGTAGAAATCCTTATTGAAAAGCTCCCTCTTTCCTAGGAACTGTCTGGTTGTCATAATTGTGATTATATAATATCAATTGTGAATAATTACTTATTGATTTATATGATAAGAAAATATTTATTTGATGTGGATATAAATGATAGATTTATTTATTTTATGTGGTTAAAAATGAAGGAAATAATGCTGAGGTATTTTATCGGAATGGAGGTATTAAAAATCATCCGTTTGTGGATTTTGGATATTTTCTGTTTGGAATTTGGAAAAACTCAAAGCTACAAAGTTGTACAGAATTCGATTTTATGCGGAATGGACATAAAATACGTATTTTTCTGATAAATGAGCTATTTTCTATGAATTACTGAAGTTTCGGAAAATAAAATGAATTTTTAATTGGGTGGGACCCACTTTGGTTGGTGTTGAATGCATGTGAGCTGCTGGGAATTTCAGAATTGGCATGCCTTGACAATTTTTGGTCTTAGCATGCGTAAAGAAAATAAGAATAATATTATTTTATTATTTTAGTCTCCTATAAGCGTTATAGCATTTTCCTATAAATGTAGGCGCTTTAGGTTAGAATTGAAAATCACACCGAAAACAAGTTTTCTTTTCTATATTATCGAAGCGTTTTTGTGACCTGATTAGATACTTTGAGAGTTGTTGTTAGAGACAAGCTTCCTTGACTTTATATCCCATATTAGATCAAAAAATCTTTATTATTTTGAGGTAAGGGATGTTATTTTCTTCTTAAATGATATTATTTTCTTCAATATCATTATCTTAGAAATATTGGTTTGAACTTTTAATCAAATTTATAACTTTTGTGTCAGGGTTAAGTATTCACGTATATGACATTATTCACGTGTCTGAAGACTATTCACGAATCGACACTATTCACCAAAAATAAAATTTTCCTTTTGTCCAAGATGCCTATTATGGTTACTATCTTTGATTGTATCCATGTTTTGATCTTTATTTTTGAATTTTGCTTCACAATTGGTTATTATGAGTATTATTGATCTTGGATAAAGCTATGTCTGAATCCACGATATTTGTTCTTACATCTCACTTTGGATTCATTTTCTTTAAAATATTTTTCATCATCCTCGGTCTTAAATGATGATATTCTTTGAATATCTTTGGCTGTAGTGTAAAGATGAATGATTAATCGATGAATATCTTTTTACTTAGTAGTGCGAAGATGAACATGTGTTGAGATGAACATGACCAATTTGGTGATACAAATGAATATCTTTGGCCTATAGTGCAAAGATGAATATTTGATTAAAGTTGTATATTAATTGTTATTCTGAGGATAAAATATTAATGATGGACTTTTAAATCTTAGAAGATAGTAGAACTCATTCTCTACGTGACTCTTCTAATGGATTATTGTTTCACGTGCATTTGTTGATCTAAAACTTGTTGTCTATTATATTTTATCGATTTTCCCTGTTGAAGACTAATGATAATTTGTTGTATATTATCTTAGTCATAATATTCTTTATTTGGCTATTTGAGCTCACCCTTTCCTTTTGTTCCATTTTTCTTCTCAAGAGGTGAGAACATAGCAGGATCTAGTCGGGGTATGGAGTGATGGTTCTAGAAAGAGGTTTTAGCAGTCCTCACTATTTATGTAAAGTAGTGTACGAATAATTGTAATGAGGACTTATTTGAGTGTGGATATTATCTAGAAGACAATATTTGTATTTAAACTCACAAAGATATGTTGTCGTATTTTTTTTACATTTGTATTATTGAAGTTGTTGTTTGCTTTCTGTACCATGTATTTGGCGACTCGGAATGGGTGTTGTATACCTATTTTGGGGGTGTCATATCTTAACCCTCAAAAACCTTGTCAGAGGTTGTTCTTCATTTCTGGGTTTTCCAGAAATGAAGAATAGACCAAGTGACTGACTACCTTTCAATCCTAGTAACTTGCAGTCTATGTATTGTTTGTGTGATCTAAAGGTTCGATCTTGAAGACCACATGACAGGGTACAAGTATAATGCATCAAACCAATCTAATAACATAACACTAAGCGATTAAGGATGGTCAAAGTTCTTACAGAAAAATGGTTCATAAAGATTCTGGGTTACCCAGATTGTTCTTCAAGCAGATTGGTCATCTAAAGGTTGATCGGCTACAACTTTGATTCTGTTATGGATCTAAGTGATATAAAGGCTTAAAAGTGTAGTACTCATGTCACACTACAAGTATGTAACAACAACATAGCCAAACAACTTATAAACAACAAGATTCAAGCCCTGCAAAAACGCTGTCAGACAAGATCTAGGTTTCTGGGTTGCCCAGAAACCCATTTTCGTGATCGGTCAACGACCTTTGACTGCTTATATCATTCGATCTACACATGATCTAGACTTGATTCAAGTTCCAGATCTAAGACCTTATAACATACAACAAGTACAAACCCTTAAAACACCAAAACAATTAACAGAGATAGATCTAGAAGACATGATATTTGACTGTAAGACGCCATTTTTTCCAGTTTTCCAGATTTGAGAAATCTTTAAATTCGTGCATCTAGATGATATAGATATATGATCTAACCACCCAGATCACTATGTGACACCATCTAACACATATTTAACTGACAAACAACAACATTAACCACAATCTTGAAGATCTAAAAATTTTAGGATTTTTATACCTTTCAATGCTTGATCTTGAATCTGATCCATGTGATCTGATCTTGGAAACTTATGAACTGATACTAACTTATCTTATCTCACTTTCTCACTCTACATTTCGAATTTTAGATAGAAAAAAGTCTTGGGAGAAAATATATGAAAGGTAAAGTGGCCCTTCTCTCTCTCCCTCTCTTTAATCTATATAATTGATAGGATGCAATGTATATAGCAATCTAGATGGCTGATATGTATTAAATTAGTCACATGGCTAGGCTAGGTTTTGGTGAATAACTCACCTACAGTCAAAACTTACTCACCAACTTATTAAAAATACAAAAAGGCAAAATGGTTGTAAGACCCCAACTTTTATGAATAAAGATGAATTTTCTATAAATATCATTTTTAAATTTTAAGGTACAAATTTGAAATAATATTATAGTTGTGGATAATATATATAAATTCTGCAAAATATGCAAGTTGTTATATTATATTCGATTGGTCGGGGAATATTCGGTTTAGCAGGGAATATTCGTTCAACGGCTCAATCATTGGTGGACCCCACAACAGAATTATTGTCGGATTGAGAAAACGACAAAAATATTTTTATGAAAATAATGGCGTAAGTTTTACCATTAATACTGTTGAACTACTCGGTAGTAAAAGTATGCGATGTCTGCGGGTTGCATAAGTAGCACCTACGGTATTGATTATTGATCTTACGTGAGAAGTCATTCAGTTTTGTTCAATTATTGTTATAGTAATTGTTGCATAGTATCTCATGTTATTTGATTCAATTATTGTCGATATTTTATATATTGTTAAAATCAATAATTGAGACAACAAAGTAATTAATATTATTATTTGCAATATTAACGATGTCTAGAAGTTCTGTCAAGGAGAGATTTGGTCATCTAATTGCATGCCAATAGTGAGAAATCCTTATCGAAAAGCCTCCTCTTTCCTGGAAACGACCTGGTCGATTAATATTGTGAATTATAATAAAGGTGATAAATGTTGTTAAAATTATTAATGTGATTTTTATGAAGTTTTGATTATTTTATGGACCCCCATTTATCCATTTTTCAAAATAATCGGTAGAAAATTATTTAAAAGTGGGGCCCACATGTGGGGCCCATATACGTTCAAAAACTAATTTTGGAATTGGGGGTGGAAGAGAGATACGTATAGGGGAGGGAGTTTATGTATATAAGGTTGTTATGTGTGTGTGTATATATATAATATTATATGTGTGTGAGTGGGAAGTGGTGGGGGGAAAGAAAGGGTGAAAGTGATGTGTGTATGATTATAGTATATTTGTTTATTATGTGAGTGGGAAATGGTGGGGGAATGGAGTTGAATTATAATAGAGGTAGTTAGTATTATATATATATATGTTTATAACATGTGTGGTTTGTATATATATATATATATATATATATATATATATATATATTATTATTTTGCTTTATTCTTATTGGTTGGAGGTTTGAAAAACTTGCACTTGAGTTATCAAAATTATCATCCATAAATTGCATAATTATTGATTCCTAGCATGTGTCTTTCCATTCTCCTATAAATAGAAGCTCATTCCTTCATTATTTCTTACGAATTCACTGAAACTCCAGAGAGAGAAATTATAGAAAAACTATAGAAAAGTATTCTGCTACTTCTCTACTCTTATATCCGATTTCTTTTACGGTAAGGATATTATTCTTTTGTATTCATGAAGAGAACTTACATTATTCCATTCCTTATTATTACATTGGAATAACTTTGTATCTGCTGAGCTACCCTATACTTGGTGACATTCTTTCTATTATTACATCTTTATTATTACGCTTGGAACATCATGTATACATCGTTATCATGGGACTGAGTTCCGTCTTTATTATTACATTGGAATATCACATGCATGCATTTCTACGGGACCTGGTTAAAATCTTTATTATTACATTAGAATATCTTGTGCATGTCGTTTCTGTGGGACTGATTAGATTATTTATTATTCTACTGTTTGGAATATCTTGTCTGTCTGATCTTTAGCATACATGGTGATTTACATTGTTATTCCATTCTTTATTATTGTGTTGGAACATCCGCTTCGGTGTGAATTTACTTTGACTTGGTTCCGCTACTTATTATTCATTGAATAACTTTTATACATCTGAAGTATCGCATGCATAGTGATTTCTTTTGTCATTCCATTCTTTAATATACTCAGTTGGTTAAAGTTTTGACTTCTATACTCCATGAAATTAGTGGAATATCCTTGATATTTGAGCTTCATCGATATTTTCTTTCATGGAAATATTCTTCCGAGCATTCTTGAATTTTACTTTTACAAAACAAAGATCATGTTGACAATTTGGGGCGTTATTGGTTCTGAACAAATTAATTAATTGAACCTATTTTATTGAATTCTTATATCATTGTCATCATCCTCATGTTTATATTATGTTGAAAGTCATCTGTGGCCTGTAGTGCATAGATGGACTTGGTATGATTATGACCAGGGATTATTCGGTGTAATCATAACCGTAATATTACAAATGATGTGATAAAAGTCCTCATTGGCCCGTAGTGCATTGATGGACAGTTGTTAGCATGATCATGACCATTGATTAATACACGAATATCTTTGGTCCGTAGTGCATGGATAATTTGTGGTCGTGATACTAAAGAATATCATTGGTAATGAGTAGTGCGGTGATTCGATGATGTGGATTATTTATTAATTTGAGTCTCAATGATAAGCGTGATGAAAACCTTTAAATCATAAAAGATAGTAGATTTTATTCTCTCTTGACTCTTTTAATGGATGGCATGTCATTGCAGATTAAACTTGATGTCTATTGTATTTTATCGGTTTAACATTGTTGGAGACTAATGATAATTTATTACGCATTATCTTACGTCATAATATTTCTTCTGGGCTAGTTGAGCTCACCCTTCTTTCACCTTTCTCTTCGGAAATGAGAAACGTAAATGGGGATGAGTCGGGAGCGGAAGTGATGGTCGGGATGATAGTATTAACTAGTAGTCCTCACTATTCTCATTAAATAGTGTGACAATAAATGTAATGAAGACTTATTACGAGTGGATATTGTCTAGAAGGCGGTGTTTTGTTGTGTTTAAACTCACGACTCTCTTGTTGTATAATTAAGATTGTATCTGTATTCTGTACCATATATTTGGCGACTCAGAATAGGTGATGTATACCTATTTTGGGGGCGTCACAATGGTCATTTGCAATACAATTTTTATTCTAGAATTGTCATTTGATGAAACCCTTAGGGTTTAACTCTCAGGGTTTGACCCTTAGGGTTAAAACCTAAGCTTTCCATAATTCATTTTTCCAGGATTTCCAGATTAGGGTTTTCAAAAAAGAAAATTAACATATGTAAATTATAATTAGAATTCTCTAATTAAATTAAACTTTCCCATTCATAAATCAATATTGTTAATTAGGATTACTTTATCCCAATTAAAATTGCTAATTTAGCAATTAAGTCCACAATTGTGCATTAGGGTTTCTAACATAATAATTTGGGTTTAAAATTTTGAAATTAGGGTTTCCTAATTAATTAAGCTTTACCCTAATTAATATTATAATTAATACTCCCTCTGTCACATAGTTATAAGCTGATTTCTTTTGGCACATAGTTTAAGAAAATCAGTTTAAGTTAATTTTTAACAAAAATTTTCCACATATACCCCTTAATATAGAATTAATGAATAAATTAATTACTTCTTACTTATCACATTGAAACTCTTAACTTCATTGATTACTGGTACAATTGCCTTTTATACACAAAATATGTTAAACTAGTAAAGCCTAAAAAGTTGAATTCTTTTATTGAGAATACAACAACATTAAATGTGGAGATAAAAATAATGACATTGAAGGTTGTTTCTTCAAAAAAAGAGTAATGGTTGAATATTTATTATAAGGGCGTAAAAGTAAAATAATGAACTAACTAAATTTTATAAATAATAAGTAGCCTATATTGAGACATCTCAAAATAGAAAATCAGTCTATAACTATGGCACGGAGGGAGTAGCACTTAAGCATTATAAATATCATTTAAGTTCCCAGATTAGGGTTTCAAATTCCCAGAATCTTAAATTAGAGTTTTCAGATCTGGTACGAGGGTTTTCTAAAAAATCAATTAGGGTTTCAAGTGAATCATTAGGGTTTTCCCTAATTAAGTTATAATTAATAACGTTTAAACCTTATACAAGCATTTGCATTCCCAATCTAGGGTTTTAAATTTTTGAATTAGGGTTTTAGACTCCCAGAACTGAAATTAGGGTTTCAGAACCAATTTATAGGGTTTCTTATCAGACGTTAGGGTTTTCTAACTGAATGTTGACGTTCTTAGTAATATTAGGGTTTGACACTGATAAAATTTATTTGGTCAACCCTTGACCCTTGACCCTTGACCCTCAGAACACATAAATGACCATATACATAGAACATAAACACATATACACTTAATCCTAAATAATTCACCTAAATCCTTCACAGAATTTTGAAATCCTCAAAATTCCTTCCCAAAAATATCAAACGCATACATTTATTTTCTGTCTAGGTCTATTATTTGACCTTAAATCCATCATTTAAGATTTTAATAAATTGTCTAATTTCTTGGGTTGTCACATCATAACTACTCTGTAATACATCGTTGTTGAACCCTTGCAATGTCATTACACTTTTGATTCAACTAATCCTTAGTTGATGTACGTTAAACTCTAAATTACCCTTGAAACTTATCGAAACCAAACTTCCTTTGGTGCAGACTTGTATGTTAAAACTGAGATGAACAACCCTATTATAGGAAATTATTCACGCGAAAGCGTTTAGATGTTTGTGCACAATATATGGTACGAAGGGCTGATCACCCTAAGTACGGGTAAGAAAGTTCATATAGTCTAATGACTGTTACGGATTTAAGTTGAAAAACTTATAACCTAGGACATAGTTCATGGTCTTGTGACCCTCAGATGATTTCTAGTATCAGCTCTTGATTATCGATATTAGAAAATGTAACAACCCGATATTTTCTATACAAATAAATCAAAAATTTTGCATATAAATATTTTTTTTATTTATTAAAATAAATATAGGGAATATGTGCCAAGATAATGTGTATGTATTTATGTGATGAATATAAAATATATTTATTACATGAATAATTACAAATGATTTTATTTTAGAATTATTGATTTTTATAAATTATATTCTTATAATAATTAATTTTATAGTAGAAATGTTTTTATTAACTATTTTCCATGAAAATATATTATTATATATTATTTAAATAATATAAGAAATGATAGAATAATTATAATAATTATTTTATTATATGAATTTTAATCTGATTATTAAGTTAATTATTTTAACTTAATTAATAATATTACGTATAATGATAAATCGGAATCTGGAATCTAAACCCTAATTTTGGATTTTGATCAAAGAATGAGAATAATAATATAATATTAATTATATTTTGATTTTTCAGTGCTATAATTATGTACGGTATGTACGTACTGATAATGATCGATCAATTATGGTGCTGTATTTGAAAACCCTAGTTTTACTATGTTAAACCCTAATTTGAAACTCAACTTAGAGTTCAAGATTGTTTGTAAATGTGTTAATGTTATTAATTAACAAGTGTTAGAATTATAATTGTTAATCAGGGAAAACCTAATTATTAATTTAAAACCCTAACCGATATTTAGGAACTCTAACTGTCAAAGTGGGAAACCCTAATTGCTAATTAGCAGACTTTAAACCCTAATGACCATGAATAATGTAATTAGAAACCCTAATTACAAATTATCAACCCTAATTATTAAATTATTAACCCTAATTATCAAATTGGTGCCCTAATTGATAAATTAGTGATCATAATTATAATTAGTGATTACCTAAACCTAATTTTTAAGACTAAGTAATTAGGGAACGTAAACTAATTTAGTAATCCTAATTTGTGAATTTTAGAAACTAAAATTTCCATTTTTAGCCTTTTCAAGAAATCCTTAAATGTTAATACACAAAACCTTAGGGTTAAACCCTAAGGGTCAAACCCTAAGGGTTTGTCAAGATTACAAGATTGCCATTAAAAGTATAAGTGCAATGACTAAAATGCCCTTTGTCACATTTTTTTATTTAGCTTACTTGCAACTCTAGACAAATTGGAGTGGTTGGCCAACTCTTGACCAACCATGTGACACATATCAATACAAATCTCCAGCATATCAAGCAATATCGGCCAATACATGAATCATAGACTTGTATTTATAGATTGAAAGAGAGAGAAATTGCATTAGTTAGCTTATTTTTGACCCAACACTTAATCATTTTCTCTCAAGCTACACACCTCCGAAATTTATAGTTTTTCAGTCACAAAAACTAGCCCCACTAACACATTTAGCAAATCAAAAAGCTAGAATTGTTAGTCATTTTACCGATCAATATATGTGTGCAAGTATACACGGTTAACAAGTAATAAAGAGTAAGTAAAGTATCGTTCCCACGGAGAATTAACTAATAAAGTTTACCAAGCACTAACGCATAACCATTTCAGTCTTATTTAAACAAATAAATAGGATTTCAGCCCAAGCTCTCAATTGACTACGAGTGGTGCTTCGGTATATGTCTATCCTAAGCATGAATCATACATTCCATCACCATGTAGAACATACAAACACAAACTATCAAGATCAGATCTAAACCAAGCCAAGAACATGAAATGAACATGAAAGCCCAAACGATCCCCGGATTGCTTTTCCTTGTGTTTTCATACCAATAATCGCTCACATCGTTCCCAAGCTTAAGATCTACAAAATGAACACAAAATACATGAAAAGTAACTAAGAAACATGAGTATAAGCAACTAATTCAAGTAATAGATACCGGATAAATAGGTATAAAACCTACTTATCAAGAATCAAAACTTGTTCATAGAAGGTATAAGCCTAACTTGAAAATCTGATCTCAGTTGATATGTTAGATGTTAGTTTTTATGTGTTAAACATGTTGTTAGTAGTGTTTAATGATGATCTGGGTTGATAGATATTAGATCCATAACATCTATAGGCTCAGATCTAGAATTTTACAAAATCTGGAAAAGTTCAAAGCCGTGGTATGCAACAATGAAATGTCGGTGGTCACCAATCTTTCTCTATTATGTGTTTTTGTTGTTTAAATGTTTAAATATGTAGTCGACATGTAGTCTTTGATCTGGATCAAGAATCGGACTTAGATCCGATCTAGATTGCAAGTTATTGTTGGATCAAAGTCGGTTGTTGACCGTGGCCGAAGACCATTTAAAGCAACCCGAAACCTTGAACTAACGTTTGACAAGTTTTTGTTGGCCTTGGATGCATCGATTATGGTGTTGTTTTAATTACATTTTTTGTAACTAAGTTGTAGCTTGTTTTGTGTACTATGTATACATGCTTTTAGATCATTAAATAATCAAGTGGATTGAACTCGGTGGTAGGTCAAACTAGCGAGTCGAAAGCGTGTTCTCTGTTTCTACGGGTAACCCGAAAAACATATGAACATGTCGTTGACATCGGCTTCAATAGGATCCTAACTGTTGATGTTTTGTTGATGTTTTGTAATAGATCTCTTAAGTTACATGTTGGCTACTATCTAAAACTTTTAGATCACAAAAACATTAACATGATTGCAAGTTGTGGAAGCCCAAAGGTGCATGCTTGAATTGTTCTTCATTTCTGAGCAACCCAGAAATGAAGAACAGCCTCTGACAGCTACTTTGGGTACCCAAATCTCCTTTGTTATGCATGTTATGATTATGTTAGTTGTTTAATGGTGTAGTCCTCCACTAGCACTATAGGATCTGCTCATAATCATCCCATAAAACATCACAGATTGAGAATAATTATTGGTCAAACTCACCCACTCGGTATCTAACTTGGTATTCTGGGTTTTTAAGATGAACATGAAGAAGACCTTTAGCGAAGGTTTTGTCTCTATAGGTGGTCTTTAGCGACATTCTCTATATAAAAATTATATTTTTATTAAATAATTGTAGAAAATTAGTTTTTAATTATTAAAAATACATAATAAATTATTAAAAATTATTTTAAAGTCCAAAAATTAGTTTTTAATTATTTTAATATATTTCATAAATATTTAATATTTTTGAAATATTAAAGGTATTTAATTTATTTAATTATTATATTAAATAAATTATTTAAAAATAATTTTAATATTTGAAAAATCATTTAAAATTATATTATGGTATAAGAAAATATTTTAAGTTATTTTTAATGACTTTTAATATTTTGTGATGAAATTAATTAATAAATTAATATTAATGATAATTAAGTTATTTAATAAATGAATTAAATAAATAAATTAAAAATGATTTTATTATATTAAAATCATTTTAAATAATAATAAGACATTTAAAAATATTTTAAGTTATAAAATATAACTTTCAATATTTAAAGGTAAATTTCATTAATTAATTATTATTAATGATATTAAAGTTATTTAATAATTATATTAAATAATTTAGTTTAAAAATAATTTTATTATTATAAAAATCATTTTAAATGAAAATAAAGTGTTTAAAGATATTTTAAGTTATAAAATATAACTTTTAATATTTAAAGGATAATTTTATTAATAATTTAATATTAATGATATTAATTTAGTATTAATGATATTAAATTTATTTAATAATTATATTAAATAAATAGTTTTAAAATGGTTTTATTGATTTAAAAATCATTTAAAAGGATATAAATGAATTAAAAATATTTTAAGTTATAATTAATGACTTTTAATATTTAGATAAATAATATTTTAATATTTTAATATTAATGGTAATTATTTAAAAATGATTGTAAATGTTTTAAAAATCATTTAAGAGTAATATTAATACTTTAAAAATATTTTGAGTTATTATAAATAACTTTAATATTTTGGCAATGGTTTTATTAATAGTTTAATATTAATTAAATGTTAATGATAATAGAATTATTTGATATTTAAATCATTTAATAATGATTTTGGTGTTTAAAAATTCATGATAAATTATAATAATTTTTAAAAATTATTATAAAGTCATTTAAAAATAATTTAATAGATATTTAAATTATATTGAACTTTAGAATAGAGTCTTAGACTTCGATAATTATCCGATAAAGTTGTCGATTACAAAAGTATGTTTTAGAAATTGATCTGGACTTAGATATTTTGATTGTATTAATGTTTGTTTTTGTGATTGATAGACTTGAACATATGTGATTGATTAGGTTATGTCTTGTTGCGAAATGCGATACTATGTGTTATAGTATATTGTTCTAATCGAACGAATGATCGATTAATGATAGGTCGTGATATAAAAGATAAAACTAAGTTACATTTTGTAAGCGATGAGACGAGTGCAAGTATCTTACCTTTGCATTTTCTTTATCTGATGGACATGAGTAAGAATGTTTGAACTATATTATTATTATGCTAGATTATTAACCCTATTATATATATATATATATATATATATATATATATATATATATATCATCCCATCATTGATTATCAACATGTTAGTATATGGTAATTTAGATATATATATATTTTGTTAGTTAATTTCTATATATGGTTATACAAGTGTCCCCACTTGGATAATCATTATATTTAATCACATGTTGATACACCTTTGTTAATTACATCCATATATATATATATATATATATATATATATATATATATATATATATTGAATTATAGATTATTGTTGAATAAGATAAAACCTTACCATTATCCAACCGAATTGCTTTGGTTTGGAATCCCGACAAGTATGAACATCCCTTACGCGGGAAAACTTTTTATGCACCCAAGGTGGGCCGAGTGAATGATAACATCATTCTTGCATGTAGTATTGATCAATCTGAGCATACAATCGATCATTAATCACCCCGTGCTAGTAAGTTATGACGGTTTACGGATGAAGTTACGCTAAACCTATTCAAAAATTGAAAACAATGTTCATAGTATGTCACCTTAACCCTATTTATAGTCGATCGTAGTTTCAAAAATTTGAAAAAAGTTGTTATGTTATTATTATCGGTTGATTACTTCACAACTATTGATTTGTTGTAGAAGGGTAGTATAAAGAAAATATTTAATCCTTTTAGCTAATATTTATAATTGTTATTACTTATTTAGGCACTCAAATGCTCATCCTTGCTTAATTTAAATGTTTTCGACTAAGTGTGAACAATCGAGGAAGGCTCTCTAAGAACAAAGGAAAAGGAAAGGTTGTTAAATAAATTTGATGCTATCATATGTAATAGTTAACTATTATTAAGACAAGTATGATATATATTATTTATCATGTATTGCGAGGAATGTATTAAAGGTTACGTACTTGGGATTGAGACTACGATGATTATGTAAATTAAGTTTAATATTTATATTATTGTTATTATTATTAGTATTATTCTCTTTCATAGAAATGGTATCGTGAACCACCGAGTTTGGGTTTCAAGTACACGAATTTGGGGGCTTTAAAGGCGATCAAGCATCAATGGAAGTGCAGAATCTGAGGAACAAGGTTTCTTCTTTGGAAAGGTTGTGGGAAATAAAAAAGGTGCTTAATAGTCAACTGCGTCAGGCATTAATAGAAACAATGGAAGAACAAGATAAGCCTAAAATTCAAATTGGTCAGATGGGAGCCACAAGCAACATATCGTGTACAACTTCGAGCAAGAAGGGGAAAAGAAAGATAGAAGACCGGGACTTAGGATAACCCGATAAGAATAAATGAAAAAAGAATATGTTACCTTTGCGACTATGAGGGACATACCACTCTGTATTGTCCTGACTATAAACTAGGTGCATGTTTTATTTGTGGATTGGAAGATCATCAGGCGAAAGATTGTCCAAGAAAAAGGCGTAGTGAATAGGTAGTATAGGTTCTGTTGTGCAGGTATGTTTAATGTAATATATATGATAAGTATGTCTATGTAATGTAATATTCTCAACTTTGTGTTGGTCAAGGTTGTAAATCCCGACTTTTATAGTCGTCACAAAGGGATAGTTGATGTTTAAAGCAATATGTGTTATGCTATGTAAAATATTCGCTAAATGAATATGAATCTATGTTTGAGTAATGAAACAAGTTTAATATGATAAGATTTAGAATGTAAAGAATAATTTATGGTTTTACTTAACCAGATAATGCCGCCAAGACGTCAAACTCAAATAAATGGGCAGAAGAATCTGTCAATAACGTTGAGGGACAACAACAAGCAGACCCGATGCAGCACTTTGCAAATATGGTAGCACAAGCTATGCAGCAAGGAATGCCCATCGCAGGGAACCAGCCAGACAACCTCTTAGCGAACTTTAAAGATTCCAAGGATGTGGGACCGCTGGAATTTAAAGGTACAACTGACCCTATAGAAGCCCAAACTTAGGTTAAGGAGATTGAGAAGGCGTTTGTGATAGCTAGGGTAGCTGAGGGGCAAAAGACCGCTTTTGCCACCTATATGATGAAAGGTGAGGAAAACTTTTGGTGAGAAGCAAATCAGGCGAGGGCAGTAGAAGGTGTAGTTACATGGGATAGGTTTAAGACACTGTTTTTCGAAAACTATTTTTCATCTAGTATGCAGGCTAGGATGGAGGTTAAATGTTTAGAGTTGAAGTAGGAGAATATGACTGTTGCGGAGTATGCCGCAAAGTTCAATGAGTTGGCTAGGTTTACTCCGCATCAAGTTGATATGAAGGCTAGGAAAGCTAGAAGGTTTGAGCTGGGATTAAAACCCTGGCTCAATAACAAGGTGGCAGTGTTGTAGATTCCTACATTTGCAGCACTCATGGAAAAGGCTATTATTGCTGAGGAGGGGAGTGAGGCCATCAGCCTCTACAACAAGGAGAGAAAGAACAAGGGCAAGGTCGTAGGAACTGGGAAGGTAGAAATTAATAGTGGAAGTAAAAGTGGTAGTAGCAAGAGGAAGGGGAACTATTTTGGAAATGTCCAGGTAAAACAGGAAGGAGTTAAGAAGCAAGCTGTGCAATGTGGAAATTGTGGAAAGAACCAATCTGGGGAATGTCTGAAGGGGAAGTTTGTATGCTACAAGTGCGGGCAGGAGGGCCATATCTCTCTCAACTGCCCCAATCCTAGGATGGACAGTGGGTGTTTTCTATGCGGGTCGACTAAGCACAAGGTGAAGGATTGTTCGAAGAGAAGAATGGAGGTAGGAAACGTGAACACGGGCAAGGGCAGCGGGACTTTGGTAATCACAGGACCGACATCATTGAACAAGCCAACAGAGTCAACAACAAGGGTTTTCAACATGACGGTCTAGGATGCGGTGGCAGCTGGCGATGGAACTCTAGGTATTATTTGTGAGACCCCAAATTTAATGAATAAAGATTTAAATTTCTCAAAATATTTTTTTGAATTTTATGGTGTGGATTTGATTTAATGTTACAGTTGTGGGTAATATTTATAAATTTTGCAAAGTATGCAAGTTGTTATATAATATTCGATTGGTCGGGGAATATTCATTTTAACGAGGGAATATTAAATGCGATGGCACAATCATTGGTGGATCCCACAATGTAAGTATTGTCGTATTAAAAAATGACAAAATTATCTTTTATAAAAAATAACGGTAAAAGTGTTACCGTTAAAAGCGTTGAACTACTACTCGGTAGTAAAAGCACAAAGATACGCCTAGTTGCATAGTAGCACACAATATTGATTATTGATGCTTACGTGAGAAGTCACTCAGTTATACTCAATTATTACTACACGATAATTCTTGCATCATATCTCTCGTATTATTGATTCGATTATTATCACAAAGATTATCATCGCATAATATGATATATTATTAAATCCATAATTGAGACGTCAAAGTTATTCATATTATTAAAATTGCAATATTTACAATGTCTAGAAGTTCTATCGAGGAGAGGTTTGGTCATCTAATTGCAGGCATGAATAAAGAGAAATCCTTATCTGGAAAGCCCCTCTTTCCTAGGAATGATCTGGTTGTTAAATATTGTGAATTATAATATTAATGATGAATAAGTTCGTGTTGATTAAAGATGAAATTAATAGTTCCATTATGTTGGAATTATTAGTGTTAGTGGAAATCGACATTTATTTCGATGATATTTGATTTCTGGGGTTATATTAATAAATCGGGTAATTTATCAGATAAATAAACAATTAATTGCTACTAATTCACATGCTTATATAATTATTTGTTCACATGTGTGTACTATTGAATCACATTCATGTACTATTAGGGGAGTTGGTGCAAGATTGATAATACTTGCATGACTAAGTTAAAGATGGAGGTATAGATGGAGGTACTGTATTGTAATTCGTATTTTTACATGATTATAACTATTGATTCACATGATTGAACTATTGAATCACATAATTTACTATTAGGGGAGGTGGTACAAGTTTGATAATACTTGCAGGACTAAATTAAAAATAAAGGAAAAGAGGAAGGTATTATTCTGTAATATTTCGAGCCCCAAAATGTGTAATTATCGGAACTATATTTTTCTATAAATAGAAGCTCATTCTTCCTTCATTTCTCACCTAATCACTAAAGCTATAGAGCAATTATTATAGAGAGAAAGAAGAAGAGAAGTCTGCTACCTCTCTATTCCAATATCCAGTCTTCTTTTGAGGTTTGAGGGACTTATTTCTTTCGTATTCATGAAGAGAGCTATTGTTATTCCATTCCTTATTATTCTGTTGAAATAATCTGTATACGCGGACTACCGTATACATGGTGAAATTCTTTTGTTATTCCATTCTTTATTATTATGTTGGAATAACCTGCTATGTGAAGTACTGCATACATGGTGAAATTCTTCTATTATTCCATTCTTTATTATTCGGCTTAATATCCTCACATGCGTGCGTTTACGTATGACTTGGTTCCATTATTTATTATTCGCCGAATATCCATGCCTGCGTTCGCGCATGACACACCTCGTTCCATTATTTATTATTACATTGGAATATTATGCATACGTGCGTTTACATGACACAGTTCCATTATTTATTATTCTCGCTGGAATAACTTTGTATGTAAAAGGCCTATCGCATGCACGGTGAATTCTTCCGTTATTTCATTCCATATTGTTACGCTGGAATAACTTTGTCTATGTGGATTACCACATGCATGGTGAATGATCCTTCGTATTCATTCTTTATTTAATTGTGGAAGTGATCTGTCTACGTGGATTACCGCATAGCGGGTGAAAATCCATTTGCAGTTTCGTAATTTTTCTGACCCTCAAAAATTCTGGAAAAATTTGAAACGATAATTTGATGAGTTTTCTATATTGTGTCCAATGATGGAAATTTTTGGATGTATAGATTAAGAGTTATGGATTTTATGGGAAAAGACTATTTTAAACGTAAACCCTTATAACTCCTTGTGGTTAACTCCAAAATTAGTGAAATTTTTATTGGGAGTACATGTATATAACAGGAGTATACCCTGTAAATTTTGGAATTTTTGGACAAAAGTACAATTTATGATAAATGTCTAAATATTCGACAGTTTTGGCCATATGAAAAATAGTAAATGAATTTTAAAAATTCTAAGAAAAGTATATGTTCAATATGGGACTATATTCTGCTAAATCCCAGAAAAGAAATATTTTTGGAACTGATTTGGTATTTTTTATGAAAATGAACTAGTTATGAGTAAATACATTAAATATGTAATGTGAAATAACAAAATTGGAAAATAGGATTTAATGGCTTGGGAATCCTATATAAGGTATATACATATTTTTGATGAGGGATTCGATCATTGGTGATGAAATCTTATGAGTGGCATTTTTGAATGATTGAATGTATTATTTGGTAAAGTGTAAACAATTGAAATAAATTGTTTATAAGTTTAAGAAGTGATTAAAATATTGTTATAATATTAATAATATTAGATTATGAGTTTATTAAGTGATTGATAATATTTGGATAAATTTAAAGTCTTTAATATTTATCCTTGTTTTCGTTTAATTAATGCTTATATCATTGTCATCATCATCATGCTTATTTTGATGAAAGTCATCTTTGGCTTACGTGTAAATATGGATTGTTAATTATTGGTTTTATAATTGAATATCTTTGGCTTACGTGCAAAGATGGACTGTTGATTATTGGTTTTACAGTTGTATATCTTTGGCTTACATGTAAAGATGAACTATTGATTGATGAGTATCTCTGGCTTATGTGCATAGATGAATTGTTTATTGGTATGATTATAACCAGGGATTATTCGGTATAATCATGACCCGTAATGTTATAGATGATGTGGTAGAAGTCCTCATTTGCCCGTAGTGCATTGATGGACAATTATTGGTATGATTATAAATAGGGATTATTCGGTATAATCCTGACCATTGATGATTACATGAATATCATTGGCCGTAGTTCAGGGATGATTCAATGATGTGGATTATTTATTAAGCTGAGTCTCAGCGATAAAATATTGATTATACACTTTTAATTCGTAAAAGATAGTTGATATCATGCTCTACTTAACTCTTCTAAAATATAGTTGTATGTCTTTGGCATGTAGTGCAAAGAATAAATTGTTAATGAATATCTTTGGCCGTAGTGCAAAGACGAATTTATTAGTATGATTATGAGCATGAATTATTATTTGGTATAACCATGATTTTTGATGTTTTAGGTGAAGATAGGTGATGAAAATTATCTTCGTCCTAGGTGCGAAGAGGAATTCAGAATCACAATTATGATTATGAGTTATTCATATGATTGTGGACAAGAATTGTTGATTGATGTTACAAGGATAAGACATTATTGGTGGACTTTTAACATGGAGAAGATAATAGACCTGATGGTCTATTTGACTCTTCTAATGGATTGCTCGTTCCGTTGCAACTATGGTTGAAATTTTTTATCATCTACCATATGTTCTAAATCTCTAATTTATTAATAACAAAGGCTATTGATAATTAAATTATCTTTAGTCATGATATTCTTTACTGGGATATTTGTGCTCACCCTTTGCTTCACAATTCCTTTCAAGTAATAAGAGTGTAGCTGGGTCGAGTGGGGATAACAGGGAAATAGTGTGATGGTCTGAGACTGTCGAAGTTTCTCAAAACATTATAAAACGGCTTGACATGCAACAGATAATTGTATTGAGGACCTAAGATGTGTGTGTCATATTTTATACGTCACTTAATAATTGATTTTGGTGAACAACAATAGGGTGATGAGAATCCAACCTTGAAAGCGTCAAAAGTTCACCGCATTAAAATGAAGAAAATAGAAATCTTCTCGTGTCCCTTTGGAGACTTGAAATATTTGCTGCTGTACTTTATATGGCATGTAATAATTTGAGTATGAATATTGCCGTATTATATACGTTACAATATTTGTATTGAAACTCATAGTATATATGTCGTCGTATTTTGCACGACAGTTGTATAAATGAAGTTTATAATTGATTTCTGTAGTGTGATATCTGGCGACTCAGAATGGGTCGTGTAGACCTATTTTGGGGGCGTCAGTTTTGGTATAAGAGCTTAGGGATATGATCTCTGGCGGAGATCGGGGAATAGAACTAGGAGGGGAGAGACGAGTAAATCCTTCGCTAGTACGTCCTACTTAAGCTGAATTTTCTTTCTTAAGTTAAGAAATTGTGATATGTCAATTAACCTTTATTTTGAAGATATATTCTATAATGATATCTGAAATACAAGAGATGAGCAATGGAAAAATCATGATATAGAGGATATAACCGGGAAGATACAATCCGAAAAGAAAGCAAGGTATTCTCATCTCTTCGAACTACCAGGTACGTAAATTTCGAGGGCAAAATTTCATAAGGAGGGGAGATTGTGAGACCCCAAATTTTATGAATAAAGATTTAAATTTCTCGAAATATTTTTTTGAATATTATGGTGTGGAATTGATATAATGTTATAGTTGTGGGTAATATTTATAAATTTTGCAAAGTATGCAAGTTGTTATATAATATTCGATTGGTGGGGAATATTCATTTTAACGGGGGAATATTAGATGCGACGACACAATCATTAGTGGACCCCATAACTTAAGTATTGTCGTAGTAAGAAAATGATGCGAATTATCTTTTTATAAAAATAACGGCGAAAGTGTTACAAGTTAAAAGCTGTTGAACTACTCGGTAGTAAAAATACAATAATCTGGCGTGATTTCATAAGTAGCACACGATATTGATTATTGATGCTTACGTGAGAAGTCACTTTCGATTATACTCAATTATTACTACAATAATTGTTTGATCATATCTCTCATATTATTGATTCGATTATTGTCACAGTATCATCTGCATAATATGATATATTATTAAATCAATAATTGAGACGGCAAAGTTATTCATATTATTAAATTGCAATATTTAGAATGTCAAGAAATTCTATCAAGGAGATGTTTGGTCATCTAATTGCGCGCCAATAAGGAGAAATCCTTATCGGAAATCCCCCTATTTCTTGGGAACGACCTAGTTGTTAAATATTATGAATTATAATATTAATGATGAATAAGTTCGTGTTAATTAAAGATGAAATTGATAGTTCCATTGTGTGAGACCCCAAATTTTATGAATAAAGATTTAAATTTCATTAAATAATTTTTTAAATATTATGGTATGGATTTGATATAATGTTATAGTTGTGGGTAGTATTTATAAATTTTGCAAAGTATGCAAGTTGTTATAAAATATTCGTTTGGTCGGGGAATATTCTTTTTGTCGGGGAATATCTGTACGACGGCACAATCATTGGTGGACCCACAACGGAAGTATTATCGTATTTAGAAAATGATGAAAATTAACATTTTATAAAAATAACAAAAAAAAGTGTTACCGTTAAAACTGCTTGAACTACTCGGTAGTAAAAGAATACGATGTCTGGCGTGGTTACATAGTAGGACCCGGTATTGATTATTGATGCTTACGTGATAAGTCACTCAGTTATACTCAATTATTGCTACAGTAATTGTTGCATCATATTTCTCATATTAATGATTTAATTATTGTTACAGTATCATCTACATGATATGTTATTAAATTAATAATTGAGACGACAAAGTTATTTATATTATTAAATTGCAATATTTACAATGTCTAGAAGTTACATCGAGGAAAGGTTTGATGCATCTAATTGCGGCATGATAAGGAGAAATCCTTATCGGAAAGCCCCCTCTTTCCTGGGAATGACCTGGTTGTTAAATATTGTGAGTTATAATATTAATGATGAATAAGTTTGTGTTGATTAAAGATGAATTTGATAGTTCAATTGTGTTAGGATTATTCATGTTAGTGGAAATCGACATCTATTCCGATGATAATTGATGTTTGGGGGTTATATTTATAAATCGAGTAATTAATCGGATAAATGAGCAATTAATTGCTACTAATTCACATGCTTATATAACTATTTGTTCACATATGTGTACTATTGAATCACATTCTTATACTATTAGGGGAGTTTGTGCAAGATTGATAATACTTGTATGACTAAGTTAAAGATGGAGGTATAGATGGAGGTACTATACCGTAATTCGTATTTTCACATGATTATAACTATTGAATCACATGATTGAACTATTGATTCACATGATTTACTATTAGGGAAGGTGGTGCAAGTTTGATAATACTTGCAGGACTAAATTAAAAATGAAAGAAAAGTTAGAGGTATTGTACTGTAATTTTTTGAGCCCCAAAACGTGCAATTATCGAAACTATATTTTTTTATAAATAGAAGCTCATTCTTCCTTCATTTCTCACCAATTCACTAAAGCTTTAGAGCCATTATTATATAGAGAAATTATAGAGAGAAAGAAGAAGAGAAGTCTGCTCCCTCTCTATTACAGTATCTAACTTTATTCTAAGGTAAGGGATATTATTTGTTGTACTCGGAAGGGGTATTATTTCTTTCTTTTGTCTTCATGAAGAGAACTTCTCTTATTCCACTCTTTATTATTATGTTGGAATAACCTAGTTATTTGAAGTACCGCATACATGGTGAAATTCTTCCATTATTCCATTCTTTATTATTCCGCTTGGAACATCACATGCATAGCTTTACTGCTTGACTGGTTCCGCCTCTTTATTGATACTGTTGGAACATCCTATTCAGGCTTTACTTCATGGGACTGGGTTCCGCTCTTTATTATTCTTTTGAACATCCTCATGCATGCTTTACACCGGACTTGGTTCCGTCTTTATTATTCTCTGTTGGAATATCCATGCATGCGTTTTTACGTCGGACTGGTTCCGCTTTTATTATTACATTAGAATATCCTCCGCCGCCAAGTCGTTTTACTGGACACAGGTTTCGTCTTTATTATTTTGTTGGAATAACCTGCCTGTGCGGTCTACCGCATGCTTGGTGATTTCTTTTGTTATTCCATTCCTTATTATACTCAGTTTGTTAAAGTTTTGACTTATATACTCCATGAAATTAGTAGAATATCCTTGATATTTGCGCTTCATTCAGTATTTTTTCATGGAAATATTCTTATGAGCATTCTTGAATTTTACTCTACAAAGAAGTATCATATTGACAATTTGGACGTTATTAGTTCCTAGATAAATTAATTCGTGAACTTGTTTTATTGAATTCTTATATCATTGTCATCATCCTCATGTTTATATTTTTTTGAAAGTCATCTGTGGCCTGTAGTGCATAGATGGACTTGGTATGATTATGACCAGGGATTATTCGGAATAATCATGACCATTGGCCCGTAGTGCATTGATGGACAGTTGTTGGCATGATCATGACCATTGATGAATACATGAATGTCCTTGGCCCGTAGTGCATGAATAATTGTGGTCGTGATGCTAAAGAATATCCTTGGTCGTAGTGCAGGGGTGATTCGATGATGTGGATTATTTATTAAGCTGAGTCACATCGATAAAAATTGATGAAAACATTTTAAATCATAGAAGATAGTAGATTTTATTCTCTACTTGACTCTTTTAATGGATTGCTTGTTCCGCTGCAGTTAAACTTGATGTCTATTGTATTTTATCAGTTTAACATTGTTGAAGGCTAATGATAATTTATTCTACATTATCTTAGTCATAATATTTCTTACTGGGCTAGTTGAGCTCACCCTTTCTTTCACTGTTCTTTTTAGGAAATGAGAACGTAGCCGGGACTAGTCAGGGAACGGAGTGACGGTCCGAGATGGTGTCTTAGTAGTCCTCACTATTCTATAAAATAGTGTGATAATAAATGTAATGAGGACTCCATTGAGAGTGGATATTGTCTAGAAGGAAATATTCTTGTTTAAACTCTCAGCTTATGTTTTGTCGTATGTTACACGACAGTTGTATTATTAAGTTGTAATTTGTATTTTTGTACCATGTATTTGGCGACTCAAGATGGGTGATGTATACCTATTTTGGGGGCGTCACATATTGTGTTGGAATTATTAGTGTTAGTGGAAATCGACATTTATTTCGATGATAATTTATGTCTGGGGGTTATATTGATAAATCGGGTAATTTATCGGATAAATAAGCAATTAATTACTACTAATTCACATGTTTATATAACTATTTGTTCACATGTGTGTACTATTGAATCACATTTATGTACTATTAGGGGAGTTGGTGCAAGATTGATAATACTTGCATGACTAAGTTAAAGATGGAGGTATAGATGGAGGTACTATACTGTAATTCGTATTTTCACATGATTATAACTATTGATTCACATGATTGAGCTATTGAATCACATGATTTACTATTAGGGGAGGTGGTGCAAGTTTGATAATATACTTGCAGGACTAAATTAAAAATAAAGGAAAAGAGAAAGGTATTATTCTGTAATATTTCGATTCCCAAAATGTGCAATTACCGGAACTATATTTTTCTATAAATAGAAGCTCATTCTTCCTTTATTTCTCACCAATTAACTAAAGCTATAGAGAAATTATTATAGAGAGAAAGAAGATGTAAAATCCCAAATTTTATGAATAAAGATTTAAATTTCTCAAAATATTTTTTTGAATATTATGGTGTGAATTTGAGATAATGTTATAGTTGTGGGTAATATTTATAAATTTTGCAAAGTATGAAAATTGTTCGATTGGTCGAGGAATATTCATTTTAACAGGGAATATTCGTACGACAGCACAATCATTGGTGGACCCCACAATGGAATTATTGTCGGATTGAGAAAATGATAAAAATATTTTTATGAAAATAACGGCGGAAGTTTTACCGTTAATACTGTTGAACTACTCGGTAGTAAAATTATAGTAATACGCGTGGATGCATAGTAGCACACGGTATTGATTATTGATGCTTCGTGAGAAGTCACTCGGTTTTGTTCAAATATTGCTTGATGGAATTTGCATAGTATCTCACGTTATTTGATTCAATTATTGTCGATATTTTATATATTATTAAATCAATAATTGAGATGACAGAGTTATTAATATTATTATTTGCAATATTAACGATGTCTAAAAGTTCTACCAAGGAGATGTTTGGTCACCTAATTGCGCGCCAATAGGGAGAAATCCTTATTGGAAAGCCCCCTCTTTCCTGGGAACGACCTGGTCGATTAATAGTGTGAATTATAATAATGATGATGAAGTTTATTTTATTAGTATTATTAATGTAATAAAACAGAAAAGCTTTTTATATAAAACATAATACTTTTATAAAGTTATTTGTTTTATTAGGCAATAATTAGAATATATTATATTTTATTATGCATAGTGTTTTGCATAGTAAAATCTTTTTATATAAAACAAAATACTTTTATAAAGTTATTTATTTTATTTGGCAATAATTAGAATATATTATATTTTATTATGCATAGTGTTTGCATAGTAAAATCTTTTATATATAAAACAAAATACTTTTATAAAGTTATTCGTTTTATTAGATTATAAATAGAATATATTATATTTTATTTAAAAAGATTTTGTTTTATTAGAATATTTTATTAAATCAATCTGGACCATCCGTTTAAAAGTGAATCAATCTGGATCGTTAATGAATTAGTTACTATTCAATCTATTCTTCTATAAATAGAAGCTCATTCCTTCATTATTTCTTACAAATTTCTTCAAAACTCTAGAGAGAAACAGAGAGAATTCTTCTTATAGTCTTGAGCGTATTTTACATTTTAAGAAAGCTTTGAGCATAGTGCAAGTTTCTTCAAGTATAACCCACCTACTACCCATCGGGTACTCTTCTTTATAAGGTAAGGGATATTATTTGTTGTACTCTCGTAAGGGTATTATTTCTTTCGTATTCATGAAAAGAACTTCATTATTCCATTCTTTATTATTACATTGGAATAACTTTTGTATCTGCTGAAAGCTACCCTATACTTGGTGAATTTCTTCATTATTCAATTCTTTATCATTATGTTAGAATACCACATGTACATCTTGAAAGTCTGCATACATGATGAAATTCTTCTATTATTCCCTTCTTTATTATTATGTTGGAATAACCTGTCTCTGTGAAGTACCTCATACATGGTAAAATTCTTCTGTTATTCCATTCTTTATTATTATGTTGAACAACTCATTTGTCATCGGCAGTACTGCATACATGGTGAAATTCTTCTATTATTTCATTCTTTATTATTACATTTGGAACATCCTGCATATGGTCTGCAATTTCTCCCGACTGGGTTAGTTATTTATTATTCTATTGGAATATCCTGTCTGTGCGTTTACGCATGACTTGGTTTCGTTATTTATTATTCTATTGGAATAACCTGTATGTGCCGTCTATCGCATGCCTGGTGATTTCTTTTGTTATTCTATTCTTTATTATACTCAGTTGGTTAAAGTTTTAGCTTTTATACTCCATAAAATTAGCTGAATATCCTTGATATTTAAACGCTTGAACGATATCTTTTATGAAATATTCTTACGAGCATTCTTGAATTTTACTCTACAAAAAAGTATCATGTTGGCAATTTGGACGTTATTAGTTCCTGGATAAATTAATTCTTGAACTTGTTTTATTGAATTATTATGTCATTGTCATCATCCTCATGTTTATATTATGTTGAAAGTCATCTGTGGCCTGTAGTACATAGATGGACTTGGTATGATTATGACCAGGGATTATTCAGTATAATCATGACCGTAATGTTACAAATGATGTGGAAAAAGACCTCATTGGCCCGTAGTGCATTGATGGACAGTTTGTGGTATGATTATGGCTATGGATTCTCTTTGGCCAAGGGTGCAAAGATGAATTTTTTTATGTCACGATCAGGACCGTTGATGAATACATGAATATTCTTGGCCCGTAGTGCATGGATAATTTGTGGTCGTGATACTAATGAATATCCTTGGCCGTAGTGCAGGGATGATGTGGATTATTTATTAAACTGAGTCTCAGCGATAAAAGTGATGAAAAACCTTTTAAAATCATAAACGATAGTAGATTTTAATCTCTACTTGACTCTTTTAATGGATTGTTTGCTCCGCTGCAGTTAAACTTAATGTCTATTGTATTTTATCAGTTTAACATTGTTGAAGACTAATGATAATTTATTCTACATTATCTTAGTCATAATATTTCTTATTGGGCTAGTTGAGCTCACCCTTTCCTTCACTATTCTCTTCAGGAAATGAGAATATAGCTGGGACGAGTCGGGGAGCCAGATTGATGATCCAGATGATAGCATTAGTAGTCCTCACTATTCTGTTAAATAGTGTGATAATAAATTTAATGATGATTGAATTTGAGTTTGTATACTGTCTATGAGGACTCCATTGAGAGTGGATATTGTCTAGAAGACAATATTCTTGTTTAAACTCTCAGTTTATGTTTTGTCGTATTTTACACGACAGTTGTATAATTAAGTTGTTTTTGAATTTATGTAGCATGTATTTTCTGGCGACCCAAGATGGGTGATGTATACCTATTTTGGAGGTGTCACAGAAGAAGAGAAGTCTGCTACCTCTCTATTCCAATATCCAATCTTCTTTTGAGGTAAGGGGTGTTATTTCTTTCGTATTCATGAAGAGAGCTATTGTTATTCCATTCTTTTTTATTCTGTTGGAATAATATGTATACGCGGACTACCGTATACATGGTGAAATTCTTCTATTATTCCATTCTTTATTATTATGTTGGAATAACCTGTCTATGCGAAGTACTGCATATATGGTGAAATTCTTCTATTATTCCATTCTTTATTATTCAGTCAAATATCATGTATGCGTGCGTTCTACGCATGACTGAGTTCCATTATTTATTATTCTGTCGGAATATCATGTCTGAGCATTTACGCATGACCTGGTTCCATTATTTATTATTCTGTTGGAATATCCTGTCTGTGTATTTACGCATGACCTAGTTCCATTATTTATTATTCTATTGGAATATCCTGTATGTGCGGTCTATCGCTTGCCTGGTGAATTCTTCCGTTATTCCATTCCTTATTGTTCTGTTGGAATAACCTGTCTATGTGGATTATCACATGCATGGTGAATGATCCTTCGTATTCATTCTTTATTAAATTGTGGAAGTGATGCATGCACGTGATTACCGTATGGCGGGTGAAAATCCATTTGCGGTTTAATAATTTTTCCGACCTCAAAATTAGGAAAACTTTGAAATGATAATTTGATGAGTTTTCTATATTGTGTCCAAAGATGGCGATTTTTGGATGTATAGATTAAGAGTTATGGATTTTATGGGAAAAAACTATTTTAAACTTAAACCCTTATAACTCCTTGTGGTTAACTCCAAAATTGGTCAAATTTTTATTGGGAGTACATGTATATAACAGGAGTATACCCTGTAAATTTCGGAATTTTTGGACAAAAGTACAATTTACGATAAATGTCTAAATATTCGGCAGTTTTGGCCATATGAAAAATGGTAAATAAATTTTAAAAATTTTCAGAAAAATATATGTTCAATATGGGACTATATTCTGCTAAATCCCATAAAAGAAATATTTTTGGAACTGATTTGGTATTTTTCATGAAAATGAACTAGTTATGAGTAAATGAATTAAATATGTTATGTGAAGTAACAAAATTGGAAAATATGATTTTATGGCTTGGGAATCCTATATAGGGTCTATATACTGATTTTGATGAGGATTTGATCATTGGTGATGAAATCTTATGAGTATAGCATTTTTGAATGATTAAATGCATTATTTGGTAAAGTGTAAACAATTGAAATAAATTGTTTATAAGTTTAAGAAGTGATTAAAATATTGTTATAATATTAATAATATTAGATTATGAGTTTATTAAGTGATTGATAATATTTGGATAAATTTAAAGTCTTTAATATTTATCCTTGTTTTCATTTGATTAATGTTTATATCATTGTCATCATCCTCATGCTTATATTATAATGAAAGTCATCTTTGGCTTACGTGTAAATTTGGACTATTAATTATTGGTTTTACAGTTGAATATCTTTGGCTTACGTGCAAAGATGGACTGTTGATTATTGGTTTTATAGGTGTATATCTTTGGCTTACGTGCAAAGATTATTAGTTTTACAGTTGTATATCTTTGGCTTACGTGCAAAGATGAACTATTGATTGATGAGTATCTCTGGCTTATGTGCATAGATGAACTGTTCATTGGTATGATTATAATAAGGGATCATTCGGTATAATCATGACCCGTAATGTTATAGATGATGTGATAAAAGTCCTCATTTGCCCATAGTGCATTGATGGACAGTTATTGGTATGATTATAACCAGGGATTATTCGGTATAATCATGACCATTGATGATTACATGAATATCCTTGGCCGTAGTGCAGGGATGATTTGATGATGTGGGTTATTTATTAAGCTGAGTCTCAGCGATAAAATATTGATTATACACTTTTAATTCGTAAAAGATAGTAGATATCATGCTCTACTTGACTCTTCTAAAATACAGTTGTATGTCTTTCGCCTATAGTGCAAAGAATAAATTGTTAATAAATATCTTTGGCCGTAGTGCAAAGATGAATTTATTAGTATGATTATGAGCAGGAATTAAGATTCGGTATAACCATGATTTTTGATATTTCAGGTAAAGACAGGTGATGTAAATTATCTTCGTCCTGGATGACAAGAGGAATTTGAAACCACAAATATGATTATGAGTTATTCATTTGATTGTGGACAGGAATTATTGAGTGATGTTACAGGGATAAGACATTATTGGTGGACTTTTAACATGGAGAAGATAATAGACCTGATGGTCTATTTGACTCTTCTAATGGATTGCTCGTTCCGCTGCAACTTTGGTTGAAAAGTTTTATCATCTACCATATGTTCTAAATCTCTGATTTATTATTGATGAAGGGTGTTGATAATTAAATTATCTTTACTCATGATATTCTTTACTGGGTTATTTGTGCTCACCCTTTGCTTCACAATTCCTTTCGGTGTAATAAGAGTGTAAATTTGGGTCGAGAGGGATAACGGGAAATAGTGTGATGGTCCGAGATCTATGAAGTTTCTCAATACATTATAAAACGGCATGACATGCAACAGATAATTGTATTGAGGACCTAAGATGTGTGTGTCGTATTTTATACATCACTTAATAATTTATTTTGGTGAACAAAAATAGGGTGATGAGAACCCAACCTTGAAAGCGTCAAAAGTGCACTGCATTAAAATGAAGACAACAGAAATCTTCTCGTGTCCCTTTGGAGACTTGAAATATTTGCTATTGTACTTTATATGGCATGTAATAATTTGAGTATAAATATTGTCGTATTATATACGTTACAATATTTGTATTGAAACTCATAGTATATATGTCGTCGTATTTTGCACGACAGTTGTATAAATGAAGTTTATAATTAATTTTTGTAGTGTGATATCTGGCGACTCAGAATGGGTCGTGTGGACCTATTTTGGGGGCGTCACATTATTCGTATAACTTTTATTTTCTTATACATGATTTTCCTATAAATAATAACTTATTTTATAAAGAAATTTTGAAGGAGGAATTTGAGTTCTTTTAGAAATCAAATTTCTGTTGAATCAGATAGACAAGCTTTATGTGAATATTTAAAGATCAGTTCGATCAAAGTTGGTCGAGATCTACTTGCAATAATTGTGTATGTTATGTACCCAATTATGTATAGGTTTTAAAACGGTGATTCCGGGGATGGAATCTTTATAAGGGAGGGTGAATGTAACAACCAGATATTTTCTATACAAATAAATCAAAAATTTTGCGTATAAATTTTTTTTTTTATTAAAATAAATATGAGAATACGTGCAAAGATAATGTGTATGTATTTATGTGATGAATATAAAATATATTTATTACATGAATTATTACAAATGATTTTATTTTAGAATTATTGATTTTTATAAATTATATCCTTATAATAATTAATTTTATAGTAGAAATATTTTTATTAATTATTTTCCATGAAAATATGATTATTATATTATTTAAATAATATAAGAAATGATTTTTAGAATAATTATATTAATTGTTTTATTATATGAATTTTAGTACATATTATTAAGTTAAATTATTTTAACTTAATTAATAATGTTACGTATATGACGATAAATCGGAATCTGAATCTAAATCCTAATTTTGGATTTTGATCAAAGAATGAGAATAATAATATAATATTAGTTATATTTTGATTTTTCAGTGCTATAATTATGTACGATATGTACGTACTGATAATGATCGATCAATTATGGTGCTGTATTTGAAAACCCTAGTTTTACTTTGTTAAACCCTAATTTGAAACTCAACTTAGAGTTCAAGATTGTTTGTAAATGTGTTAATGTTATTAATTAACAAGTGTTAGAATTATAATTGTTAATCAGGGAAAACCTAATTAGTAATTTAAAACCCTAACCGATATTTAGGAACTCTAACTGTCAAAGTGGAAAACCATAATTGCTAATTAGCATACTTTAAACCCTAATGATCATGAATAATGTAGCTAGAAACCCAAATTACAAATTATCAACTCTAATTATTAAAATCTTAACCCTAATTATCAAATTGGTGCACTAATTGATAAATTAGTGATCATAATTATAATTAGTGATTACCTAAACCTAATTTTTATGACTAAGTTGTGAGACCCCAAATTTTATGAATAAAGATTTATATTTCTCGAAATATTTTTTTTAATATTATGGTGTGGATTTGATATAATATTATAGTTGTGGGTAATATTTATAAATTTTGCAAAGTATGTAAGTTGTTATATAATATTCGATTGGTCGGGGAATATTCGTTTTAACACGGAATATTCGTACGACGACACAATAATTGGTGGACCCCACAATGGAAGTATTGTCGTAGTAAGAAAATGACAGAATTATCTTTTTATAAAAATAACGGCGGAAGTTTTACCGTTAAACTGTTGAACTACCCAGTAGTAAAGAAATAAAGAATATGTCTGGCGTGGTTGCATAGTAGCACAACGGTATTGATTATTGATGCTTACATAAGAAGTCACGCAGTTATACTCAATTATTACTACAGTAATTGCTGCATCATATCTCTCATATTATTGATTCAGTTATTATCACAGTATCATCTGCATAATATGATATATTATTAAATCAATAATTGAGACGACAAAGTGATTCATATTATTATTTGCAATATTGACAATGTCTAGAAGTTACATCGAGGAGAGGTTTGGTCACCTAATTACAAGCCGCTAATAAGTAGAAATCCTTATCGAAAAGTATAGCATACAGGAAAATCGAACCTTTGTAATTACTTTTAATAATGAATAAAATAATATTATTTATTATTATTATGTGTTGAGAAGATGAAGGTGGTTACATAACCTAGAAACATCAGAACGTCAGAGTATTTTAACTTCGTGGGAGAATTAAAGTGTTTGAATTTCTAAAAGCGAAAATAAAAGTTTTTCGAGAAATTTTACGAAAAACACTATTTATCGATTTACCTTTCAAGAATTATTTTGAACTTCCAGAAATACGTAACATTATAATATCGAGTGATATTGATTATGTAATAATAACCTAAGTATGAAAAACATAATATTTCGCATGTGGACTTAATTTGGGAACGTTAGGTTATTAAGAGTTAAAGGAAGAGAGTTGTGATCGTATAATGTGTAGTCATTATATGAAAGTATTGAATGTAAGTATAATAATGACGTATTGTACTATTATGTATGAAGAATGAGATAACGATATATTAAGAATTAATATCTGAGCTAGTATCTTAGAATTATCGTAAGGTATGTATGTTAAGTTATTGAATAAAAGGGAATGGACTTGTAGGATTATAAACGTAATAGTAGGAGTCCAATATAATGTGACAATCAAGCCCAAGTGTTTGATATATCATGAGTCCAAATTATGTAGCACAAGCCCATTAAGAAAGTAGTTAGATTAATTAACCAAGCCCAATGAGAAGCCTTGATCCATAGGTCAAACCAAGTAGGAAGTGGGTAAGCTTGATGGGCAAGGATTATGTGTGATGATCAAGTAGGGTGGTGAGCAAGTGTTGTGCTAGCCAAGTTTACGTAGAGCCACAGTTATGAATAGTAAGGAGGTGGAATTAATGAGATTAATTGAGGAGGTGGAATGAGGAGGTCGAATAAGGAGGTGGGATGTCTAATCGACCATAATGCCCTAGCTTTAAGTTGCCTATAAATAGCAAGCTCTCCATCATTTGTTTGCTTGATAAAATTTCCTCTCAACTCCTCTCAAATATAAGTTACTTATTTGGTAGAGCAAATAAGCACTTTTAAGTTAAAGTTAGATTTTCCAAGAAGAAGAAGTTAGACTTCAAAGGTAATGATCTTGTGTCCAATGTTCTTTCATCTCTATTATGATAGGATTGATAGAGAAGGGGGATGGTTTGATAATATCATTTAATAAGTTAATAAGGAATGAACTTAAGCCGAATAAGTTGAATAAACAACTTGAACTCTAATAAGTTGTTAAAATCATGAAGAACTTGTCATATGTTGTCATATGATGGTTAGTATGTTGATTATAGCATGAGAACATTGATTAGTGGACTTAAGTTCATAGTAAGTCATTTAAATGAGAATTTGTAGTTCATAAGTTAAATAAGACAATGACTTATGAAAATGAGTCAAAACCTACTTTGATTATAAGTTGGCGTAGTAAATAACTTGTAATGATTTTATGTTGATTAAAATCCATTTAGAACGCTTAGTAATGAAGATTTGACGGACTTCACACGATTGGACGATTATCGTCGAATTCATGAAATTCTCGGAATGGAAGTATTATTTTGTGTTTGAAGTTGGAAACGTTGGTTTTCGATGGAGACAAGTCATATTGGTCATTATAGAGTTGTGAACTCGAAAATGACTGGATTCCAACTTGAAACGAAGAAACGAGCGTTGAACGTTCACGAACGTTTATCATTTTCGTTAAAAATGAACTCATAGGTTAAATTTTAGCAAACGAAGTCAAATAGAAAAAATTCTTGCATGAACGCATAGATTATGAAATTTGTGAACCGTAGGCTTTTGAACGGACCAATTCGGACTTAAAACGAAGAAGTTCTGCGTCCGGGAAGTTTGCTAAAATTTTAAAATCGCAAAAGCGTCGAGACACCAGTCTGCAGCATGGCGCGACGACTCCAAGCCTAAAAGCCCGCACTGCGACCTGAGTCGAACCTACACATTGCTAACTAACTTCATGCCAGCATGACAGAGACAGAGTAATTGTTGGCGTCGCGGCGCCAGTCACAAGAAAATGATAGAAAAGAAAGATTTCAAGTGTAGAAGGAAAGAGAACTTGTTAGTAATGAATTAAGATGTAATCATAACATGGTTAAGACATTGTAAGGTACTTGTAAGACACTAATGCATGTTGATTAAGAGTTAATAATCAATCAAAGATGAGCGGAATATGAATGGCGTAATGAAAGCCGGAAACCCTAATAACGAATCTAAGTCAGGATTTACATTGAGATGAAGGGTAAGATATAATAGTATACATACTTGATTATATATGACCTAATGTGGTATGTTATATGATATGTATTGTAGAATCATAGAGACTTAAAGTGTACATGTGTTAATCAGTAAGCAAACGCTAAAGGTAAGTATTCTAACCCTTGTTCTAGTTCAGTCTGGACAAGCTTTGAAATTCATGTATTCTTTCGCATGAAGTCTTGAATGATGAAGTCAAAGCTAATTCTTTCGGCTACACTTGTATTATGAATATGTCAAGCATGATTTATGTTTACCGAGTTATATTGGTATGGTTTTCAATCGAAGACCAAGTATGCTAAAATGTTTTGTCGTTTAACGACAGGCATGTGAGGTTGCCACAACTTAAACGTATACACGTTTAATGAATGTAGTGTTGATCAACATAGAGTACTATGAGCTGATCACTCAGAAGTGCTCGTAAGCTATGCCGGACTTACGGACTTAGTGTCGGGTTGTCCTTTTCAAAAGAACTTATGGATGCTCATAGACTTGAGCCATAATTGTTATTCCACTGAGTATGGTTGTGTAAAACGTTTTGAAGGAAAAGAAATGCTATTTTGAATTATCGATAGTACTTTGTAACTATTGTTCAGTTATTGAAGATATATGAGTTCTATGTTTCAAGCATGTTGTTTATTAGAATTGTAGTACTTATTTGAGCTAGTCATGCTCACTCTTGCTTGAACCATATGAACACAAATTTAAGATCGAAGCGGATCAAGGCTCGAAGGCAAGGACAAGGGCAAGGAAAAGACGAACCCTTAGATTACTTATGTAATAGTATAGGTACGATTGTAATATATTTGATATTATGATAAGAACAAACGAATGGGTTACAAAGAACCTGGGTAATGTATTATTATTTCAAATATATATATAATTTATATTAGTCCTTTTTAGACTGTTCAATGGAATGAATGAATGAATGGTATTACCGTGTAGCACCATCTGTCGGGTTGGAAGAGACCCAGATTTGGGGGCGTCACAGGTTGGTATCAAAACATTAGGTTATAAAACTTAAGGGGGGGATTAAAAACCTTAAGTCATAACCTTAAGAGGAGTCAAAGAAGTACAAGAAGAAAATAACCTTATAAAAATGCATTATAATTATGTTATGTGTTGTTATTATTCTACTGACGTGTACTAATCAACTTAATTATTTTGTGTAGATGTCAGGAGTAAACGGAATGTATGTAGGTGGTCAAGCCATTAGTGAAGAGTCGGTGAACCAAATAGAGGTTTTACTGAACCCTATAGCAACAGAGCCATATGTAGTGATTATTTAGTCTGGAGACTCAGAGGAAGCTGACTATATGTCAGTGTTTGACGGGATGATAGAGGAGGAGGTAGAGATAATCTCCTTTAACCAAGTGGCTATAGCAACTGAGATAGCTCCTGGGGGGTCGATGATGTCTCTGTTCATGTCAGTGTTGGATAGAAATATCCATTACTGTCAGGAGGGTAAAGAGCTGAAGGCAGAGCTCCAAATGCTTAGAGAGGACAAGACTGATGTCGAGTCCATGTGGGAGTAGGAGCATGATGAACGAATTTTGGCTAAGGACAAAGTCCATGATTTAAAGCACGAGGTCTTTGAGCTCAAGGAGGAGCGAGAGGCTAAGGTGCAGAAGATAGGGAGAATGTCCTATATCTATAGGAGTTCTCATACGGATTTTCAGCAGTAGTTAGCTGGATATCCAGTGGAGGTGGGGCAAACACGGCATGCTATTAGCCGTGATATCATTGCCAGTCTTGCTAAGGCAGATTTCGATAATGCCTTGAGGCAGATGTAGATTAGTGGTATTTAAGGTAGTATGTAAATATTTTGTAAGTAGTAGTGACATAAAGCCCTTTCTGTATAGTAAAGGGTAGTCTTTTGTAAATCCCAATTTTTGGAAAGTGATAGCGGGAAAGTAATGTAATTAGCTTAGGCTGAGTATGTAACCGATGTAGTATTATACTACGAAGAATGAATATAAGTTCTTTTTATGGAAAGCAATGTGTTATGGATGTCGACGTTATTATTTAATATTAAATGATAACTAATAAAGAAAGGAATAATAACGCAACGTGTTTATTGTATCAGCAAAATGCCGCCAAGAAGAGTGCAACATAACCAAGGAACGAATGTAAATCAACCAGAGGGAGGTCCGGTTAATCCGATGCAGGAGTTTGTTAACTTAATAACTGCCGCATTTAATAGAACAGGGGCTAATATCCTCAGAAATCCGAGAATGCTTACGAGCTACTACCTTTAAGGATTTCAAGAGTGTGGGTCCATCGAGTTCAAAGGAACTACGGACCTATCGAAATAGCTTCAAACGTGGGTTAAGGAGATAGAAAAGGCATTTGTAATAGCAAATGTCGACGAGGCCCAGAAGGTTGCCTTTGCGACCTATATGATGAAGGGAGAGGCCAACTTTTGGTGGGAAGCCAATCAGGCTAGGGTTGGGATAACGAATTTGACGTGGGATAGGTTCAAGGAGATATTCTTCGAGAACTACTTTCCCACAAGCATGCAGGGAAGGATGGAGATGCGGTTTTTGGAGTTGAAACAAGGGGACATGATGGTTCCCCAATATGTTTCCAAGTTCAATGAACTGGCGAGGTTCGCTCCACACCAAGTGGATATCGAGGTAAGGAAGGTGCGACGGTTCAAGCATAGCTTGAAACCCTGGCTCTATAACCGTATTTCAGTGTTTCAAAGTACTTTTTTTGGAACCATTTTAGAGAAGGCGATAATCGCCGAAGGTGGTAGTGAGGCGTTGAGCCAATACCACAAAGAAAAGAAGAATAAGGGAAAGGTTGACGGGAGAGTCAAGATTGAGGGATCCAGTGGAAGTGGCGAGGGTCAGAAGAGGAAGGTATTTAGCTCTGGGAATACCAGAGTGAAGAAAGGAGACCCGAAGAGAAGAATGGAGGCCTGCAAGACCTGTGGGAAGACTCACTTAGGAGTCTGCCTCAAGGGGAAGGCCGTCTGCTACAACTGTGAATAGTAGGGGCATATTACGCCAAATTGTCCAAGTCCGAAGAAGAATCACGGATGCTTTGTGTGTGGATCAACTGACCACATGGCAAAGAACTGCCCGAAGAAGGGGACGGACGGGAACCGGGGCACTAATAGCGGTAAGTTAGCTATTGGGGTCCAGTATAAATTGGAAGGTAGGCCGTCGTACCTTTAACATGATGTGACCAAGATGCGATTGCATCGAGGGACGTCATCGCGAGTATTATTCTGATCAACGATATCAATGCGTGCCTGCGTTTGATTCGGGTGCTACTTGTTCGTTTATAGCATGCGATTTTGCTAGACGATTAGGATTACTTCCCGAAAAGTTGCCTATACCTTTAAATATTAAGGTAGCAAACGAAGAGATAATTCCTGTTGAAGATGTTCACAAGAGTTGTTGTGTAGACATACGAGGTTGTAAATTATCGGTAGATCTAATACCAATAAAGTTAGGAGAATTCGACGTAATTCTCGAAATGGATTGGTTAGTTAACCATGGGGGCAATTATAGATTGTCAAAAGAAATGTGTGAACATTAAGACGTTAGAACAACGTTGGGTAGTATTTTACGGGAATAGATCGCTGGGACGTTCATATTATCTAACCATGACACAAACTAGGGAATTACTGAGGAAGGGATGCATAGGTTACCTGTGCCATGTTGTTGATACCTAGAGAGTGGTAGCAACCATGGAACAAATACCTATAGTGAGAAAATTCGCCGATGTATTTCTGAGTGAATTGCCTGGTCTTCTGCCAGATAGGGAGACCGAGTTTGTGATAGACATTGTGCCAGGAGCGGCACCAGTTTTCAGGGCACCGTATCGTATGGCGCCAGTGGAGATGAAGGAGTTGATGGTGCAGTTGCAAGAACTGTTGGATCAGAAGTACATTCAGCCGAGTGTGTCATCGTGGGGAGCACCGGTACTGATGGTTACAAGAACTGTTGGATCAGAACTGTTGGATCAGAAGTACTTTTCGTAGGCGACGTTGTGAATGACGGTGGCAAGTTGATAGGTATCAATGTGACGTAATATCCAAGTCTTGGGATGAGAGTCACAGTTTTGAATGATATTTCTATTGTTAATAAATTTACTGATGTATTCTTGAAGACCTCCTGGCCTACCCCTAGAGCGTGAAATCAAATTTTGTATTGACCTCAATACAAAACCTATTTCTTCAACCCTTAAATATTTCTTCAACCATAACGAACGTATAATACGCCAAAGACGTTGGCTCGAGCTGTTGAAGATTACGACTATAACATTCAATATCATTGTGGAAGAGCGAATGTGGTAGCTGGCGTGTTGAGTAGAAGATCGTATACATTTATGAGTGCGACGTTGTTAACACAAAACCCATTTCGTATAACTTACAAATGATGAAGATAGAGTTAAAGACTCTAGAGACCCATGTGAAGATAACGAATATACGATTAGAATCGACTTTAATCGATAAAGTTAAAGCCGCTCAAACTACACACCTGGAGCTGATGAATATGAAGAAGAAGGTTCAAGAAGGCGTTATTCTAGAAGCAAGAGTCGATGAATAGAGGAAATCTCAACCCTCGATTTAATTGGCCCATTTGAAATCCTCAATCGAGTAGGAACGGTGGCTTATAGAATCGTTTTACCGCCAAGTATGTCGCGTGTTCATAACATTTTTCACGTATCGATGTTACGTAAATAAGTGGACGACTCGAACCACATTATTAAATTAGAACTAGATGAGATAGAAGAAGATTTAACGTATGAGGAGATACGTGTTAAAATCTTGGATAAGAAGGATCATATTCGACACTCAAAGGTTATACGTCAAGAGTTAGAATTTGAAATGAAGTTAAGGTATCCTCATCTCTTGACATACCAGTGCGTCACGTAAATTTCGAGGGCAAAATTTCATAAGGAGGGGAGATTGTGAGACCCCAATTTTTATGAATAAAGATTTAAATTTCCCAAAATATTTTTTTTAATATTACGGTGTGGATTTGATATAATGTTATAGTTGTGGGTAATATTTATAAATTTTGAAAAGTATGCAAGTTGTTATATAATATTCGATTGGTTGGAGAATATTCGTTTTAATAGGGAATATTAAATGCACGACGACAATCATTGGTGGACCCCACAATATGCGTGGTTTGCGTAGTAGCTACAGTAGTATTGGTTATTGATGCTTACGTAAGAAGTCACTCAGTTATACTCAATTATTATTACGATATTGTTGCATCATATCTCTCATATTATTGATTCAGATTATTGTCACAATATCATTTGTATAATATGTTATATTATTAAATCAATAATTGAGACGGCAAAGTTATTCATATTATTATTTGCAATATTGACAATGTCTAGAAGTTCTGTCAAGGAGAGGTTTGGTCACCTAATTGCACGCCAATAAGGAGAAATCCTTATCGAAAAACCCCCTCTTTCCAAGGAACGACCTGGTTGTTAAATATTATGAATTATAATATTAATGATGAATAAGTTCGTGTTGATTAAAGATGAAATTGATAGTTCCATTGTGTTAGGATTATTAGTGTTAGTGGAAATCGACATTTATTTCGATAATAATTGATGTCTTGAGGTTATATTGACTGATCGGGTAATTAACCAGATAAATGAGCAATTAATTGTTATTGTTTCACATGATTATAACTATTTGTTCACATGTGTGTACTATTGATTCACATTCTTGTACTATTAGGGGAGTTGGTGCTAGATTGATAATACTTGCATGACTAAGTTAAAAATGGAGGTATAGATGGAGGTACTATCTTTGTAATTCAGATTTCACATGTCTAGAACTATTGATTCACATGATTTACTATTGATTCACATGATTTACTATTAGGGGAAGTGGTGCAAGTTTGATAATACTTGCAGGACTAAATTAAAAATGAAAGAAAAGTTGGAGGTTGTGTACTGAAATATTTCGAGCCCCAAAACGTGCAATTATTGAAACTATATTTTCCTAT
Source organism: Panax ginseng (assembly GCA_020205605.1). NCBI lineage: Eukaryota > Viridiplantae > Streptophyta > Magnoliopsida > Apiales > Araliaceae > Panax > Panax ginseng. The sequence continues at coordinate 80,558,589 of CM035139.1, read as the reverse complement.
AAATAGAAGTTCATTCTTCCTTCATTTCTCACCAATTCACTAAAGCTATAGAGTAATTATTATAGAGAGAAATTATAGAGAGAAAGAAGAAGAGAAGTCTGCTACCTCACTATTCCAGTATCCATTCTTCTTTTGAGGTAAGGGGTATTATTTCTTTCGTATTCATGAAGAGAGCTATTGTTATTCCATTCCTTATTATTACATTGGAATAACTTTGTATCACAGCCATGACTACCGTATACATGGTGAAATTCTTATGTTATTCCATTCTTTATTATTATGTTAGAATAACTTGTATATGCAATATACCGCGTACATGGTGAAATTCTTCTATTATTCCATTCTTTATTATTACATCGAATATCCTGCCTTACATGCGTTACGCATGACACAATTCCATTATTTATTATTACATTGGAATAACACATGTGCATGCGGCCTATCACATGCATGGTGAATTACATTGTTATTCCATTATTTATTATTACATTGGAATATCTTGTCGGTCTGATTACGCTTTGACACGGTTCGATCTTTATTATTCGCTGAGAATAACACATGCATGCGATCTATCGCATGCATGGTGAATTCATCTGTTATTCCATTCTTTATTATTCTGTTGGAATAACCTGTCTATATGGATTACCACATGCATGGTGAATGATCCTTTGTATTTCATTTCTTCTTAAATTGTGGAAATGATATGTCTACGTGGATTACCGCATGGCGGGTGAAAATCCATTAGCAGTTTCGTAATTTTTCTGACCCTCAAAAATTCTAGAAGGTCATAATAAAAGCATTGGACTATTGATTATGATGAAAGTCATAATAAAAGCATTAGACTGATGAAAATCATGGGTATATGTAGTATTAGTAAGTGTTATGATGAGTTATGTTGGTTATTATGTGAGGACATGAAAGTTTCTTAGAAATCACAAAGGGTTGATATCAGATTTTTGGTGAAAATGGAACATGAAATTCAATTGACCATATCTCCTATTATATTTCGAATTTTTGAGTGTGGTCAAGTTCTAGAGTTAGATCTATGAGTTTTCTAACTTATCCAAGTGGAATTACTGAAAAAGGTGTTGTAGATTTTTGTGTGGACTGATTTTAGCAAAGGAATCAAAAACTGCAAAGAACCAAAAAAGCTACTGCCCAGAAATTTAAAATTTAAAAGGGCATTTTGACAACTTAATTTATGAGAAAAATTCCGGCCTTTTGGGACAAGGAAATATATGGTATAAAGTACTTCCTGTCCAAAAATGAGCTCATTCCGACTTAAAATGAGCAAGTTATGACCATTTTAATTTTTGTGATTTTTTCGACGAAAAATGCTATAACCGGAGTTCTATAACTCCGATGACCATTAAATTTAAACTGGAAGCTCACGTTAACATGTGTAAGATCCTGCCAAGATTTGGGAATTTCTGGAATTAAACTTGAGGTAGTTAATTTCTTAAGGAATTAATTAGAAATTGATTTTTGAAAAATACTTAAAGGAGTTGAAAAATTATAAAAAAATACTTGTTGTGTATGAAATATATGTATATATGTTTGGACAAAGGATAGAAAAATAATAAGTTGATTTGGTAATTTTTCATGAAAATGGTTTAGTTACAAACATATGAGTTAAATATGTTATGTGAAGTTAAAGAATTCGTAAATAGGATTTTAGGGCTTGAAAATCCAATATTAGGCATATGCAGATTTTTGATGAGTGATTTGATCATTGGTGATGAAATATTATGAGTATGGCATTTTTGAATGATTAAATGCATTATTTGGTAAAGTGTAAACAATTAAATTAAATTGTTTATAAGTTTAAGAAGTGATTAAAATATTGTTATAATATTAACAATATTAGATTTTGAGTTATTTAAGTGATGGATAATATTTGGATAAATTTAAAGTCTTTAATATTTATCCTTATTTTCGTTTGATTAATGCTTATATTATTGTCATCATCATCATGCTTATATTGTGATGAAAGTCATCTTTGGCTTACGTGCAGAGATGGACTTGGTATGATTATGACCAGGGATCATTCGATATAATCATGACCTATAATGTTATAAATGATGTGGTAAAAGTCCTCCATAGCCTGTAATGCATTGATGGACAGTTTTTGGTATGATTATGACCAGGGATTATTTGGTATAGTCATGACCATTGATGATTTAATGAATATCCTTGGCCCGTGTTGCAGGGATGATTAGATGACGTGGTTTATTTATTAAGCTGAGTCTCAGCGATAAAAATTGATGAAAACATTTTAAATCATAGAAGATGGTAGATATCATGCTCTACTTGACTCTTCTAATGGATTGCTTATTCATTGCAAGAGCTTAAACTTGATGTCTATTGTATTTTATCAGTTTAACATATAATTTATTCTGCATTATCTTAGTCATAATATTTCTTACTGGGCTAGTTGAGTTTACCCTTTCTCTCACTGTTCTCTTCAGGAAATGAGAATATAGCTGGAACGAGTCGGGGAACGGAGTGACGGTCTAGATGATAGCATTAGTAGTCCTCACTATTCTGTTAAATAGTGTGACAATAAATGTAATGAGGACTCCATTGAGTGTGGATATTGTCTAGATGACAATATCCTTATTAAAACTCTCAGTTTATATTTTGTCGTATTTTACACGACAGTTGTATTATTAAGTTGTATTTGTATTTTTGTACCATGTATTTGGCGACTCAAGATGAGTGATGTATACCTATTTTGGGGGCGTCACATAAGTAATTAGGGAACCTAAACTAATTTAGTAATCCTAATTTGTGAACTTTAGAAACTAAAATTTCAATTTTTAGCCTTTTCAAGAAATTCTTAGATGCTAATACACAAAACATTAGGGTTAAACCCTAAGGGTTTGTCAAGATTACAAGATTGCCATTAAAAGTATAAGTGCAATGACTAAAATGCCCTTTGTCACATTTTTTTTATTTAGCTTACTTGTAAATCTAGACAAATTGGAGTGGTTGGCCAACTCTTAACCAACCATGCGATACATATCAATACAAATCTCCAGCATATCAAGCAATATAAGCCAATACATGAATCATAGACTTGTATTTATAGATTGGAAGAGAGAGAAATTGCATTAGTTAGCTTATTTTTGTCCCAACACTCAATCATTTTCTCTTAACCTCCACACATCCAAAATTTATAGTTTTTCAGTCACAAAAACCAGCCCCACTAACACATTTAGAAAATCAAAAAGCTAGAATCAAAACTTGTTCATAGAAGGTATAAGCCTAACTTGAAAATCTGATCTCAGTTGCTATGTTAGAGGTTAGTTTTTGTGTGTTAAACATGTTGTTAGTAGTGTTTAATGATGATCTGGGTTGATAAATGTTAGATCCATAACATCTATAGGCTCAGATCTAAAATTTTACAAAATCTGGAAAAAGTTCAAACTATGGTCTGACAACGAATGTTAGTGGCCACCAATCTTTCTTTGTTATGTGTTTTTGTTGTTCAAAGGTTTAAATATGTAGTCTGACATGTAGTCTTTGTTATGTGTTTTTATTGTTATATGTTTTTGTCGTTCGTATATTCGCACTCATAAACGCATACTATCTTCTACTCAACGCGTCAGCTACCACGTTCGCTTTTCCACGATTGCATTGAATGGTACGATCGTAATCTGCAACAGCTCGAGCTAACGTCTTTGGCGCATGTTACGTTCATTTTAGTTGAAGAAATATTAAAGGGTTTTAGAAATGGGGTTTTGTACTAGGGTCAGTACAAAATTTGATTTCACGCTCTAGGGGTAGGCTAAGAAGTCTTCAAGAATACGTCAGGAAATTTATTAACAATAGAAATATCATTCATAACTATGACTCTCATCCAAGACTTGGATAACACGTCACATTGATACATATCAACTTGCCATCGTTATTCACAACATCCCCTACGGAAAGTCTGGCTTCGGTGCATTCTACACAAGAAAGTCAACAACGAAAGGACCGGGGCTCTTTACTTATGGCTTGATATGACAATGATTAACTTTAGTGGTTTGGTTGCTTGAATTCGTATAACAGGTTGGTTAGAAATATGAAAGCTAACAACCTTACTAAAAGCATGATGAGTAGTTAACCAATCGATTCCTAAAATCACATCAAAGGCAAGTATTTTCAAAGAGATAAGATCGACAGGTAACGTGAAAGTGTGGATTTGAATCAAACAAGATTTATAAATAGTGGAGGTAACGAAGGTTTCTCCCAACTGAGTTTCAACAGATAAATCAAAGTTTAACTTCTTCAGAGTTAAATTCAAACATTGAACACAACTAAGTGAAATGTAAGAGTGAGTAGAACTGGTATCTAACACGGTATAGACTTCGCAAGAGTTTATGATTAACTTACCCGTGATAATTTTATTCAGGTTCCTCGTCACGAAAAAAAAATGCTCTCTCTTAAACTACCGGCTTTGGCTTGTCTGGGACATCGTTTGGCATCACCATCCCAGCTGGACTTGACTTAACCATATGACAAAATCGAGCTAGGTGACCTTCTCTTCCGCAATTAAAATAAACTTTGGATTGTTGCGTATATAGTTTTGAATGGATGTGTCCCTCTGTCCGCATTTGAAACATATCTGACAGTGGTCGTTCTTCTTCTTCCTTTGAAACGGTGTCTTTGGTATCTTGTCTTTCCATCATTATTGAACCTTCTCTACTTGAAATTTCCACTTCTATTATCTTGGCCATGATTACCACTGAAGTGGTTACCATTCTTAGCATGATAATTTCCCCCACGATGGTTATCATTTGTAACAACCGAGATTTTGTAATTTAATTTTTAATATTTATTGGATTGAATAAATATTTTTCAATGACTTAATTATTAGATTAAATTATTAATTGATGAAGTTGTGGTAGATTAATTTAATTATATGTGTTATATATATTAAATTAATGTGGAGAATTTTATTATTCAAGTATATGATTATGTGAGCTTATTGTATTAAAAGAAATATTTAATAAGCTTAATGTTATTTTAATTAATTTAATTATTAATTAGAGATTTAATAATTTGATATTATTATTAAATGAGAAATTTAATTATGTGACTATGTGAATTAATGAGAAATTATTATATTTTATTTAAAATAAATTAAATAAGATATTGATTTATTTTATAAAGGAGTGTGACATTATTTAAACTATATGATAAGACTTTATTAAATTAAATGATTTTTGAAACCTTTTATTTCTAGCCAAACATGACCTTAGTGGAAGTTGAGGGCGCTTAACCCATGACTAGGTAACCCACCACAACGCATCGCTTCTTACTATATTTATTATCTCTTTTTCTTTTTTATTATTTGCCTAAGTCTAGAATAGCATAAGCAGAGAGGAGAAAGAGAGAGAGAGAGAGTTTTGAGGAGATTGTTAAGAGATTAGGAGAATTAAGAAGAATTTGAGAATTTCATCTCCTATTAAATACATTCTACGCTTTAGGTAAAATTCTTCAACCCAAATTCCTTTTACGTCATTTAGTTTTATAAAATATGGCTTCCAATTTCTTTAAAATTCTCTCGTGGTTGGAAAGTGTATTGACTATGTGGTTATATAAGTGATTTTATGTCATGGTAGCATGTTTAATATGTATTTTATATGATACCATATCATCGGTTTTATAAAATTTGACTTGTATGTTTATATGGCCATATTATTTGGTCATATGGCCTATATAATGTAATTTTAATATGTCAACCATAAATTTTTCTATAAAATTTCCACTTGTATATGATTATGCATGCTAAAACGAACAAAAAGAAATTTGAATGGTTGGATTTGGTTTTATAACGAATCTGTGGCGTTGAATTTAAAGAATTTATGTTCTACACTTCAAGAACAGTACAAATTGCATGATTTAATTCTACGATTATGTGTTTTAATGGGTTAACATCACTCTACAAGTGTTAGGTAATGATTATGTATGATTTCTAACATGTGGGTATATGTAATTTGGTGAAATTAATGAATATGTAGTGTTTTTTTCGTGTTCTTTTGAATTCAAAATTCTTCGCGAATCGGGAATTCCAAGTCTAGAAATCAAACCTCATACCATGCCACCACCACCTAGTTCATTTCCCTTACTTATGCACTACCAAGACCCAAGACAAAATAATAGTAGAAAAGCATACTTAGCAGAATGTCCAGAAATGCAAATTTTTTTTAATGTTCAAGTATAGAAATGTGTTAGTAACTTAGTCTAATGATTATAAAAACTTGTTAGACATATAATGAAGTGTTAGAATAAATTCTTAACATGTCCATAACACAATTACGTGTAAATTGAATGATCAAATGCATAGTTAGCTTATTGTCATGAAGTCTTATTTTTTTGGCAACAAGTGTAGTAATTGACTAAGTATAGTCATGAACTCAAGTTAGACAAAGAATAAACTTGTGATGTTTATTACTTGATAATTGATTGATATTGTGACCATGAATGATATGTAGGATTTTAATCAAAGAACGAGTTTTATTAACGTGTAATCTACGCACGAGGCAAGTTTCCTAACCCTACTTGTTATCATTATAAGTTGATAATTTCACTGTTCTACATCGAGCAAATTCTCATTACTATTGATTAAGTCTGTTTTGTATATTAAAGCTTATTAATCCTTCAAGCATGATGTTGTTATACAATACTTATTCTATTGTATACTTTTGAGATTTTATCCAAGTTAATTACCAATTATTGGTAAACCTTGTTAGACTAGCGAACCCATTGATTCGACTAGTCCATAGTTGATGAGCGTTCTAAATTTCAGAACCCTTGATGAATTATCCAAACCAAACTTCCTTTGGTGCGGACTCTAATGTCAAACTGAGATGAACAACCCTGTATAGGGGATTACTTATGCGTTAGCGTTAAGATATTGTGCACAGTATGGTACTAAGGGCTGATCCCCCTAAGTACGAGAAGAAGAGTCCATAGTCTTATGATTGTTAAAGGTTTCAAGTATAAACACTTGACAACCTAGGACATAGTTCAAGGTTTTATGACCCTCAGAAGTTCTTTTGATTCTTGTTATTCATTCTTGATTCAAAAGTTAAGCTTTATTATATCAGAAGTTGTTAATTCATTTGCATGTTATTATTAGTCATTTGTTATATTGTTATACTTGTGGGCAATCGTGCTCACTCTTGCGTAATAATAACATTGCAGTTAAGAAAGAAAGAGCAGACGAACCATCCACTAGTAAAAGCAAGGGCAAGATTACCAACATTGTAGTTAACATTGAAGATTGTTTTATTATTGTGGTTATGTAATCATGATTAGAATTGATGTTACTTAAGACTTATTTGTTTATGTTTTCCGCACAGATGTTTTAAGGTTAGAGTAACCTGGGATTTATTTATTATGCAGTTGATGTAACCCCATAAGGGGAGGTTTATTATTTATTCTATCTATTGCATGGTTTGCATTTATTTATGGGTAGATAGATAGATGTTGTTTATACAGTGAACACCAAATCCTGTGGAAATGGAAATACCGGATTTGGGGGTGTCACAGGTTGGTATCAAAGCTGTAGGTTATGAACCTTGGGTGGGGGAACAACCTTAGGTAGTTGCATTGTAGGAGATTGAGAACATAGTGGTGGTAAACTCTTATCGAGTTATATGAAATAAATTTCTAAATTCATTGAAGCTAATAAAAGACTTTATGTTCTTATGTGTTAATATATGTGTTCGCTAGCACGGATTAGTAACTAAAACTTAAAATTTTGTTGTCAGGATGTCGGATGTTGGAGGAGCTAGTCGAGCTGGGGAGGAGGAACCCCGAGTACCTACAGAGGAAGAGCCCTAATAAGCGTATATTTTTAAGAGATTGAATAAAGACCTAATAAGTGTATATTTTTAACAGAAATATGCCGCCTAGAAGAAGACAAAACCGTCAGCAAGCACAAGAAGAACCAATGAACAACACTGACGCCAATGCTAATCCTGTTCAGCAGTTGGTGAACCTTTTGGCTGGGGCAATTAATACCTCGTTTAAGGACTTCAAGGCGGTGGGACCGCCAGAGTTTAAGGGTTCCATAACCCCAATCGAAGCTCAGACTTGGGTGATGGAGATGGAGAAGGTGTTCGACGTCGCTCGAGTAAGAGAAGATCAGAAGACCGCGTATGCAACGTTTATGCTGAAGTCCAAAGCCAGTTATTGGTGGCAGGCAAACAAAGTGAGAGGAGGTGAAGGTGTAATATCCTGGGAAAGATTCAAAGAAATGTTCTTCGAAATGTACTTTCCGACCAGTTCACAAAATTAGATGGAAGTACAGTTTTTAGAGTTGAAACAGGGAAGTATGTCAGTAGCTAATTACGTGACAAGGTTTAACGAGTTGGCTACGTTCGTCACATACCAAGTGCACACCGATGAGAGGAAGGCAAGACGATTTGAGTAGGGACTGAAGCCCTGGTTGTATAGCAAAGTGTCAATGTTCCAATTGAACACTTTTGATGGAGTGCTAGAGAAGGCCATACTTACTGAAGGTGGAAGCGATGCGATAACTAAGTACAATCAAGATCAGAAGAAGAAGAAAAGTGAGAATGAAGGTAACAACAAAATTGGTGGGAGTAGCACTGGAGATAATCACAATCAGAAGAGGAAGTGGTCTGAAAATTCGTCGGCTGGAAGTCAACAGGGAGGGCAGAAGAAGAAGATCGAACCATGCCCAACCTGGGAAAAAACTAATCTGGGAGTTTGCATGAAAGGGAAGCGAGTGTGCTACAATTGTGGTCAGGAAGGCCACATAGCACCAAACTGTCCGAACCCAAAGAAGGGTGCCTGCTTCACATGTGTCTCAAAGGACCATCTTGCAAGAGATTGTCCTAAGAAGGGATCGGGAGGGACGAGTTCAGGAGGAAACAGAGGAATTACTGGTGGAAGCACTTTGACCATTGCAAGACCAACCGCAACCAATCGACCGACAGCCAGAACATTCAACATGACAGTACAGGATGCAGTGCAGTCTCGCGATGTGGTGTCAGGTATCATTTCGATCAATAAAATTAATGCTTATGTATTATTTGATTACGGTGCTACTTGCTCATTTATATCCGATGACTTTGCTAAGAACTTGGAATTGTTTAAGGACGAGTTAGAATACCCCATGAACATAAAAATTGTGAATAGAGAAATAATCCCTATTAAGTATGTGCACAAGAACTGTTGAGTAGATATTAAGGGTAATATCATGAACGTAGATTTTATCCCTATTAAACTCGGAGAATTCGACGTTATTTTGGGTATGGATTGGCTATCCAATTATGGGGCGGTAATTGACTGCTAGAAGAAGCGTATTAATCTTATGACTCCGTCAAAGGTTGTGTTTTATGGTAGCTAGTTGCCTAGACAAGCGAGTTGTCTGACGATGATGCAGGCCAGGAGATTGTTAAGGCAAGGCTGTGTAGGATATCTAGCTTTCATAGTCGATAGTCGGAAAGAGAATCTGAAAATAGATGAGATACCAATAGTGAGAGATTTCCCAGACGTATTTCCGGATGATTTTCCAGGACTTCCTCCAGATAGAGCAGTTGAGTTTGTAATTGATTTGTCACCAGGAACGGCTCCAATATCGAAGGCACCGTACCAAATAGCACCAGTAGAGATGAAGGAACTAATGGTCCAACTATAAGAATTACTGGACAAGAAGTATATTCAACCAAGCGTATCATTGTGGGGAGCGCTGGCTTTATTTGTGAAGAAGAAGGATGGAACAATGCGACTCTACATAGACTATATAGAACTGAATAAGGTCGCGATTAAGAATAGGTATCCATTACTGCGAATCGACGACTTGTTCGATCAGTTAAAGGGAGCAAGATACTTTTCAAAGATAGATTTGAGGAGTGGTTATCATCAACTGAAGGTGAGACCAGAGGATGTACCAAAGACAACATTTAGAACACGATACGGTCACTATGAATTTTTTGTAATGTCATTTGGTCTAACAAATGCTCCTGCACCATTTATGGGCTTAATGAATGGAGTTCTCAAACCATTTTTGGACAAATTCTTAGTGGTATTCATAGACGACATTTTGGTGTATTCAAAAACCAAGGAAGAACACGAAGAGCATTTGAAGATGACATTAGAGGTATTGAGAAGGGAGAAGTTGTATGCCAAGTTTTCAAAATGTGAATTCTGGATTAAAAGGGTACAATTTCTTGGACATGTGATCGATAGGGATGGAATTTTGGTGGATCCCTCCAAAGTCGAACCTGTGATTAACTGTGATCAGCCAAAGACGTCATCGGAAGTAAGAAGTTTTCTTGGATTGGCAGGTTATTACAGAAGATTTATTCAGGATTTTTCCAAGATCGCAACTTCGTTGACGAATTTGACTAAAAAATCAGTGAAATTTGTTTGGACAGAGAAGTGTGAGGAAAGCTTTCAAGAATTAAAGAAGAGGTTGAGTACAACACCTGTGTTATCTCTTCCAGATGACACAGGAAATTTTGTGATTTATAGTGATACATCGCATAAAGGACTTGGTTATGTGTTTATGCCAAACGGCAGAGTCATTGCGTATGCGTCACGACAACTAAAAGATTATGAGAAGGGGTATCCGACCCTTGACTTGGAGTTAGCTGCAGTGGTTTTCGCTTTGAAAATCTGGAGGCACTATCTTTACGGGGAGAAGTGTGAAATATATACAGATCACAAGAGTCTGAAATATATTTTTACATAGAAAGACTTGAACATACGTCAATGAAGGTGGTTGGAATTAATTAAGGACTATGATTGTGAGATTCTATACCATCCGGGTAAGGCAAATGTGGTGGCCGACGCCCTAAGTAGAAAAGGTCGGGAGAAATTGATGATGTTGACCACTCAGGAAGAGCTAATTTTAGCAATGGAAAAGCTGGAATTGGAAGTGAAGTATCCTATTGAGATCGATGAGAAGTTGTTCCTGATACAAGATGGTACAACTTTACTGGATAAAGTTAAGGAGCCTCAACTTCAGGACGAAGAATGTGAGAAAGTGAAGAAGAAGATATCTGAAGGGACTGAACCGAGATTCAAAATAGACAGTGAGGGACTATTAAGATTTGAGAGAAGAATTTGGGTACCGCCAATACCAGAGATTAAGGAAGAAATTTTGAGCGAGGCTCACAACTCAAGATATTCGATTCACCCTGGTAGCACTAAGATGTATAAAGATCTTCGACAACATTTTTGGTGGCCAAATTTGAAATGAGAGGTTGCAGAATGTGTTGCCAAGTGCCTGATATGTCAGAAAGTTAAAGCAGCACATCAGAGGCCGAGTGGGTTACTACAACCTTTAGAGATTCCAGAGTGGAAATGGGAACATATTACAATGGATTTCGTGGTTGGCCTACCGACAACTCAGAAAGGCTACAACGCAGTATGGGTTATTGTTGACCGATTGACGAAATCCGCACACTTCCTTCTGATCAAAATCAGATTCAACTTAGATCAGTTGGCAAGGTTATATGTGAAAGAGATTGTTTCAAGGCACGGAGTTCCGGTGTTAATTGTTTCTGATAGGGATCCGTGTTTTACATCGAATTTTTGGAAACGTCTACAGGAATGCATGGGTACACATTTGTGATTGAGCACAGCATATCACCCTCAGACAGATGGACAAAGTGAAAGAACAATTCAGACATTGGAAGATATGTTAAGAGCTTATGTAATGGATTTTAAAGGAAATTGGGATGATCATCTACCGCTCGTAGAGTTCGACTACAACAACAGTTACCATGCTAGTATTGGCATGCCACCTTATGAAGCGTTATACTGGCGAGAAAGTGCGAACTCGCTTATATTGGGATGAAGTTGGCGAAAGACAACTACTAGGCCCGGAATTGGTACAACAAATAGCAAAAATAGTCAAAATGATCCGAGCGAGATTGACAGCAGCTCAAGATAGACAGAAGAAATACGCCGATCCACACCGTAAGAATGTTGAGTTCGAGCCGGGTACTTATGTGTTTTTAAAGGTCTCTCCTTGGAAGGGAAAGATCAGATTTGGGAAGAAAGGGAAATTAAGCCCAAGATTCATTGGACCCTTTGAAGTTCTGCGAAAGGTCAGAGAAGTTGCATATGAGGTAGCCTTACCTCCAGCTCTAGAGAATGTCTACAACATTCTCCATGTCTCAGTCCTACGTCCCTACAAACCCGATTACAAGCACGTGATCGAATATAAACCCTTACACTTCGACAAAGACTTATCTTACGAAGAAATTCCTGTTCAAATTGTCAACCACAAAGAACAAGTTCTGAGAAATAAAGTAATACCTTCTGTTAAGGTAATTTGGAGAAACCACGACGCTGAAGAAGCTACGTGGGAACTCGAAGAGAATATGATGAAAAATTATCCTCATTTATTTACTTAGATTATTATAAGCGAATCTGGGGACAAAATCTTTGTAAGGGGGGGAGAATGTAACGGGACAAATTGTTGAGTTGTGATTCTGAGGACATAATCCTTTTAAGAGGGGAAAGATGTGACAACCGAAATTTTGTAATTTAATTTTTAATATTTATTGGATTGAATAAATATTTTTTGATGAATTAGTTATTAGATTAAATAATTAATCGATGAAGTTGTGGTAGATTAATTTAATTATATGTGTTATATGTATTAAATTAATGTGGAGAATTTTATTATTCGAAGTATGTGATTATGTGAGCTTATTGTAATAAAAGAAATATTTAATAAGCTTAATGTTATTTTTAATTAATTTAATTATTAATTAGAAATTTAATAATTTGATATTATTATTAAATGAGAAATTTAATTATGTGACTATGTGAATTAATGAGAAATTATTATATTTTATTTAAAATAAATTAAATAAGATATTGATTTATTTTATAAAGGAGTGTGACATTATTTAAATTATATGATAAGGCTTTATTAAATTAAATGATTTTTAAAACCTTTTATTTCTAGCCAAACATGACCTTAGTGGAAGTTGAGGGCAGTTAACCCATGACTGGGTAACTGACCACAACGCGTCAGTTTCTTCCTTTATTTATTATACGCTTTCTCTTTTTCTGTCATTATTTGCCTAAGTCTAGAATATCATAACAGAGATGAGAAAGAGAGAGAGAGAGAGAGAGAGAGAGTTTGAAAGTTCAGAGATTGTTAAGAGATTAGGAGAATTAAGAAGAATTTGAGAAAGGTTTCATCTCCTATTAAATACATTATACGCTTTGGGTAAAATTCTTCAACCCAAATTCCTATTTTACGTCATTTAGTTTTATAAAATATGGCTCTCCAATTTCTGTAAAATTCTCTGTGGTTGGAAAGTGTATTGACTATGTGGTTATATACGTGATTTTATGTCATGGTAGCATGTTTAATATGTATTTTATATGATACCATATCATCAGTTTTATAAAATTTAAGAGTATGTTATATGGCCATATGGCCCTTATACGTAATTTTAATATGTCAACCATAAATTTTTCTATAAAATTTCCACTTGTATATGATTATGCATGCTAAAACGAACAAAAAGAAATTTGAATGGTTGGATTTGGTTTTATAACGAATCTGTGGCGTTGAATTTAAAGAATTTATGTTCTACACTTCAAGAACATCAAGAACAGTACAAATTACATGATTTAATTCTATGATTATGTGTTTTAATGAGTTAAAATCACTCTACAAGTGTTGGGTAATGATTATGTATGATTTCTAACATGTGGGTATGTGTAATTTGGTGAAATTAATGATATGTAGTGTTTTTTTTGATTTGAATTACGTGTTCTTCATGACTGAGAATTTAGAGTGCAGAGTGTCATGTATGAACCACCTCTAGTTCATTTCCAGTACAAGCAATGACCAAGTACCAAGCCGAAGTGCCAAGACCCAGTACAAAAATGGCGTCGCAGCACCACTTAGCAGAATGTCCATAAATGCAATTTTTTTTAATGTTCAAGTATAGAAATGTGTTAGTAACTTAGTCTAATGATTATAAAAACTTGTTAGACATATAATGAAGTATTAGAATAAATTCTTAACATGTCCATAACACAATTACGTGTAAATTGAATGATCAAATGCATAGTTAGCTTATTGTCGTGAAGTCTTATTTTTTTTGGCAATAAGTGTAGTAATTGACTAAGTATAATCATGAACTCGAGTTAGACAAAGAATAAACTTTTGGTGTTTATTACGTGATAATTGATTGGTATTGTGAACATGAATGATATGTAGGATTTTAATCAAAGAACGAGTTTTATTAACGTGTAATCTACGCACGAGGCAAGTTTCCTAACCCTACTTGTTATCATTATAAGTTGATAATTTCACTGTTCTACATCAAGCAAATTCTCATTACTATTGATTAAGTCTGTTTTGTATATTAAAGCTTATTAATCCTTCAAGCATGATGTTGTTATACAATACTTATTCTATTGTATACTTTTGAGATTTTATCCAAGTTAATTACCATTTATTGTTAAACCTTGTTAGACTAGCGAACCCTTATTGATTCGACTAGTCCATAGTTGATGAGCGTTCTAAATTTCAGAACCCTTGATGAATTATCCAAACCAAAATTCCTTTGGTGCGGACTCTAATGTCAAACTGAGATGAACAACCCTGTATAGGGGATTACTTATGCGTTAAGCGTTAAGATATTATTGCATGATGGTACTAAGAAATTGATCCCCTAAGTATGAGAAGAAGAGTCCATAGTCTGATGACTGTTAAAGGTTTCAAGTATAAACACTTGACAACCTCGGACATATTTCAAGGTCTTATGACCCTCAGAAGTTCTTTTGATTCTTGTTATTCATTCTTGATTCAAAATTTGAGCTTTTATATCAGAAGTTGTTAATTCATTCGCATGTTATTATTAGTCATTTGTTATATTGTTATACTTGTGGGCAATCGTGCTCACTCTTGCGTAATAATAACATTGCAGTTAAGAACGAAAGAGCAGACGAACCTTCCACTAGTAAGAGCAAGGGAAAGATTAGCAAGTAATGAAGACTGTTTTATTATTGCGGTTATCTAATGATGATTAGAATTGATGTTACTTAAGACTTATTTGTTTATGTTTTCCGCACAGATGTTTTAAGGTTAGAGTAACGTGGGATTTATTTATTATGCAGTTGATGTAACCCCATAAGGGGAGGTTTATTATTTATTCTATCTATTGCATGGTTTGCATTTATTTATGGGTAGATAGATAGATGATGTTTGTACAGTGAACACCAAATCCTGTGGAAATGGAAGTACCAGATTTGGGGGTGTCACATCATTGTTCTGATGACCGTTGCCACCGGTACGACTATTATCGTGTTGTTGGTCGTTGCCTTTTGGTTGTGTTGACTCATTATCGTGTTCCAATAACTGAGCCCTATTCACAACATCTGAATATAAACAAAGTTTGTGAGAAATGAGGTATTGACGTATATTGGGTTTCAAACCTCTTAGAAACATTCGCGTCATTCGCTCCTCTTTATCGACCAAATGGGATAAAAACCGAGACAACTCGGCAAACTTAACCTCGTATTACGACACAGTCATATTGTTTTGCTCCATCTTGATGAACTCCACCTCCTTCATGTGACGAATACTTTTGAGAAAGTACTTGTCGTTGAACAGCTCTTGGAACTTCTCCCAAGACATCTTGAGTCGGCCAACCTGCAGTATCGTTTTACATATTCCCACCAGTAATCTGCCTCTTCACGCAACATAAAGGTGGAAAATGGAACCTTTTGCTCCTTTGAGCATCCCAAGACATCAAATATCTTGGTGATTTACTTTAACCACGTCTCAGCCTTAAGTGTTTCCGGCTTTCCAAAAACTCCGGTGGTCCCAGCCTTGAATCGCTTAATGGTGACCGAATCGTGGGTTGCCATTATTTCCACCTATATTTTGAACAGAGTCTCTCTTTTTGTTGTTGCATGAATTGCATAAAGCCTCAGAACATTCCATCGTTCATCATTTGGTCAGTGTTGTTGTTTGCATGAGAATTGTCGCCTTCCTGATGCACATTGTCCTGGTTATTGATCTGTGGAGACTCAACGGTCTCCTGTCCTCCATTGCTATTCTCAACATTCTCGGATGCCATTTTCAAACACTGCCACAAAACAAAGGGTTAATTAACATATCACATATTATCCCTATATTCTGATCGACCAATTAAATACCAAATAAACTTATGTAGGTCATACTAGCGAAGGAATTTCCTGTCTCTCCCCTCCTAGTTCTTGTTTCACATCTTAGCCAGTGATCATATCCCTAAGCTCTGATACCAACTGTGATGCCCCCAAAATAGGTATACATCACCCATCTTGAGTCGCTAAATACATTGTACAAAATTCAAATACAACTTAATAATACAGCTGTCGAATAAACAATACGACAAAATATAAATTGAGAGTTTTAATAAGAATATTGTCATCTAGATAATATCCACACTCAAATGAGTCCTCATTACATTTATTGTCACACTATTTAACAGAATAGTGAGGACTACCAATGTTATCATCTCGACTGTCAATCCGTTTCCCGACTCGTCCCAGCTATATTCTCATTTCCTGAAGAGAACAGTGAAGGAAAGGGTGAGCTCAACTAGCCCAGTAAGAAATATTATGACTAAGACAATGCAGAATAAATTATCATTAGTCCTCAACAATGTTAAACTGATAAAATACAATAGACATCAAGTTTAACTCCATCAGAACAAGCAATCCATTAAAAGAGTCTAGTAGAGAATAAAATCTACTATCTTTTATGATTTAAAAAGGTTTTTCATCACTTTTATCGACGACACTCGAACAATAAATAATCCACATCATCCTTGCACTACTGGCCAGGATATTATTTAAGTATCACGACCACGAATTATCCATGCACTACGGGCCAAAGATAATTGTGTTTTTCATCAACCAGTCCCGATCATGCCATAAAACAGTTCATCTTTGCACCCTTGAACGAAGAGAATCCATAGCCATAATCATACCAAAAACTGACCATCAATGCACTATGGGCCAATGAGGACTTTTTCCACATCATTTGTAACATTACGGTCATGATTATACTAGAATAATCCTCGGTCATAATCATACCAAGTCCATCTATGCACTTCTGAAGCCACATATGACTTTCAACAAAATATAAACATGAGGATGATGACAATGATATAAGAATTCAATAAAACAAGTTCAAGAATTAAATTATCCAGGAACTAATAACGTCCAAATATCAAGGATCTTCTTTGTAGAGTAAAATTCAAGAATGCTTAGAAGTATATTTCCATGAAAAGATACTGGATGAAGCGCAAATATCAACGATATTCCACTAATTTCATGGAGTATAGAAGTCAAAAATTTAACCAACTTAGTATAATAAAGAACGGAATAACAAAAGAAATCACCATGCATGCGGTACTTCGCATAGACAGGTTATTCCAACAGAATAATAAATAACGAAACCAGGTCAGGCGTAATACGCACCGACAAGATATTCCAATAGAATAATAAAGAATGGAATAACAACAGAAATCACCATGCATGCGGTACATCGCATAGACAGGTTATTTCAACAGAATAATAAATAACAGAACCAGGTCAAGTGAAAAACGAACAGACAGGATATTCCAACAAAATAATAAAGACGGAACTAGGTCCGGCGTAAAATGCACAGATAGGATATTCCAATAGAATAATAAAGACGGAACCAGGTCTGGCGTAAAACGTACAAACATGATATTCCAAATGTAATAATAAAAGAGCGAGAACCAGTCCCACGTAAAAGCGATGTAAACAGGATATTCCAATGAGAATAAAGACGGAACCCGGTCGTCCCAAAAGAAACGCATGCATAAGACGTTCCAATGTAATAATAAGGAATGGAATAAAAATGAAATCACCAAGTATAGGGTGAAATGGCAGATATCACAGTTATTCCAATGAATAATAAAGAATGCAATAACGAAGTTCTCTTCATGAATATGAAAAAATAATACCCCTTACCTTATAAAGAAGAGTACTCCAACCAGAGGCGGGGATATACTTGAAGAAACTTGCACTACGCCAAAAGATTTCTTAAATGCTAAAGAAATACGCCAAGATAGAAGAATAATTCTCTCTACGCTTTTTCTCTCTACAGTTTAGATGAATTCGTAAGAAATAATGAAGAATGAGCTTATTTATAGAAGAATGGATCGAATAAGAACCAATCCATGAACAGTCCAGTTGATTTACTTTAAAACAGACGGTCCATATTGGTTTACAATAAAATATAATATATTCTATTTATAATGTAATAAAACGAATAACTTTATAAAAGCATTCTCGCATTTTTTATAAAAAGATTTTACTATGCAAAAACACTATCACGAGCACTTATGAAACACTATGCATAATAAAATATAATATATTCTATTTATAGAATAACTTTATAAAAGTATTACATTTTATATAAAAAGTTTTTCTGCTTTTATTACATTAATAATATCAATAAAGCGAGTGACTTATCACGTAAGCATCAATAATAAATACTGTGTGTCTTTACTTATGCAACCACGCCAGATATTCTTTTTTTACTACTCTTGAATAGTTCAACAAGATATTAACGGTAAAACTTCCGCCATCATTTTTAATAAAATATTTTTATCGTTTTCTCAATCCGATAATAATTCCGCCAGGGGTCCACCAATGATTGTACCATCGCATTTGGATATTCCCCGACAAAAAGAATATTTCCCGACCAATCGAATATAATATGACAACTTGCATACTTTGCAAAATTTATAAATACTACCCACAACTATAACATTATATCAAATTCACACCATAATATTCAAAAAAATACTTCGTGAAAATTAAATCTTTATTTTTAAAATTTGGGATTTTACACATTACGGTTGCATATCGATTATCATAATAAGAGTAAGTTAGTGGTTAAGAATAAATACTCATGGCCTAGGATCGATGATCTATTTGATCAATTGAAGAGGGCAAAGAATTTTTCTAAGATAGATTTGTGTACGAGGTATAGTTTGTTAAAAGTAAGGAAGAAGGAGGAGGTACCTACGATGACATTCAGAACTCATTATAGTTATGACAAGTTTCTGGTTATATCAATTGGGTGGACTAATGTACGGAAGCTAGATTTTTCGTAAGAGGCGCTGAGCAAGTTGGGGGTAAATTGATAGGTACCCTTATGAGGTGCTATGATTAAAAGTACCATTAGTGTTACATGTTGGTATTGTCAAAATGGGAAGTGAGAAAAATAGTTTTCAGGAACTAAAAAGGGAAGTTAAGTAAGGTACCTGTATTGTCTCTATCAGATGATATGGTGAATTTTGTAGTATATCTCGATGTTTCGCATAGATGATGAGATTGCGTGCTTATGTAGCATGGCAAAGTCATTATGTATGCATCACGCCAGTTAATGGATTATGAGAAGGTCTATCCTATTTATGATCTATAATTGGAAGCTGTAGTTTTTGAATTAAAAATTTGAAGATAGTGTTTATACGGTGAGAAGTATGAGATATAGACGGACTCTATGAGTCTGAAAAATATCTTCACACAAAAGGAGTTGAATATGAGGTAGAGAAAGTAATTAGAATGGATAAGAGATTTCGACGTTGATATGTTATATCAATCCAGGAAAGTTAATGTAGAAGATGACGCATTAAGTAGGAAGGGTAGGGAAAAGCTATCGATGTTAACAACTCAGAATGAGTTAATAACAGAAATGGCAAGAATGAAGTTAGAAGTTAAATTACAGAATGAAGTGGTAGAAATGTTATCCACAACGTAGACTCAATCCATGATAATGGAATGCGTTAATTAAGTACAACTAGGTAATGAGGAATGTAAGCGAATGAAGAAGAGGATGCAGGATGAAGAGAAGATCAAGTATAATCTTGTTTTGAAGGAGGAATTTGAGTTCCAAATAATTTTAAGTTAAAAGCTAATAAAAGGAAGATAGTGTAATGTGTTAATAAGTGTTTAAACATCCAACTCATATTATTGATAGGAAGTGATAAGTCATGAAAAATAAGATAATACCTTCGTTGAAGGTGAAATGAAAGAACCACAATGTCAAAGAAGCATTATGGGAACTTGAGATTAAAATAAAGGAAAATGTTTCCTCAAATGGTGTATGTATTATTAGCGTGATTCTGGGGACAAAATCCTTATAAGGGGGGAAGAGTATAACGCCCTAAAAATTTTTTATTTTTGAGAATTAAATTTTTATTTTGATTATGTGGATTAAATGAACTTAATTAATTAATTATGGGAGTAAGCTATTCAAAGGTCGTTCTATGACCTAGACATATCAGAATTTTATAGTAATTTGGCTATGTGATAGAATTAAAGTGTTTGAATTTCCAAGACGAAAACAAAAGCTTTCCGAGAAATTTTTCGAAAAACACAATTCACGCATTTTTGCTCGGGAATTATTTTTGAACTTCCGAGAAATACGTAATGATAGAATATCAAGGTGAGTTAGAATATCCAATAATATTTCAGTTATGGCAAACGCAGTTTTTCGCTTGCGGACTTAAAACTTAACAATTAAGAAAAGTGATTTCCGAGAAGGAAATGAAATGTGTTTGATGAATTAAAGCAATGTTCGTATAATACGTAGGTATTGTACGAAGTAATGAATACGAGTATGATATGAGGTATTATTTGAATATGAATGATTGACATACATGAATAAGTATATGAAGGGGAATACGAGATTAATATTTAAATTATATGTTATAAGGCTTTAAGCCATATGTAATGGATTTGTTGAATTGTGTAGGAAATTGTAATGACCAATTGGGATAATAATAAAGCCCAATACGAATTAATGTTAAAGCCCAAATATAGTAATGGTTAAGTCCAATGTAGTTTAATGAACAAGCCCAAGTGTTTGTTTAATTGTAAGCCAAGTGTATAAGATAAGTTAATTGAATGTAAAGCCTAAGGTAAGATCCAAAGGGTAAAGCATGATCCATTGGAGCAACCCATGGGTGATCCAAAGTAATGAGCAAGCAACTTAATGGCTAAGTGTTGTGATGGCCAAGTAATTAATGTGATAAGCAAGTAAAGTGCTTATGTGTGGTGAACAAGTAAAAGTTGTGATGAGCAAGTAATGGATAAGATAGGTGACTAGCAAGTATACTTAATGGCTAAGTAAGTATGATGATCAAGTAGACTTAATGGCCAAGTTTACTTAATAGCTAGGTAATGAATAGTAAGGAGGTGATTAAAGAGGTGGGATGGCCTAAATGTCCATAATGCCCTAATTAGGATTTCCTATAAATAGAGAAGCCTCACTTCATTTGTTAGTTGATAAATTTCTCCCAACTCCTCTCAAGTTAAGCAACTTATTGGTTAGAGAGAATAAGCACTTATAAGTCAAACTTCCATTATGAGATTTTCAAGAAGCAAGAAGGAGATTAAAGCTTAGTCAAGTGATATTCAAGGGTAAGAACTTAAACCATGAATCTCTTTCTCTTCCATTGGTAGGGAGATGGGTAGTGGTAGAACATGTATGCTAAGGAATGATAGGAATGAGTAATCAAAGGGCTTAAGTATTAATAAGCGGTATAAGTCATGAATAAGCGGTTCGTAATCATATAAGTTATGAAATAAAGAAGAACTTGTAGGAACTTGTTTTATGTTGAAATAATAAGATGGGATGATAATAAGAAGCAAGAATGATGGTTAAAAGATTTAAGCAATGATAAGTCATGTAAAGTGAATTCATAAGTAGTTCATACTTTTACAAGTTATAGACTAATGAAGAACAAATAATAACTTATCATGTCAATAAGTTAATGAAGTATGTATGTTATGATGTTAATATGATGGATTAAATCCATTTAAAACAATGAACAAATCATAAGAAATGAAGTTAAGGCAAAATTTACGAGTTTGGACAATAATCGTCGAATTCGTGAAATTCTCGGAATGGAAGTAAAATTTTGATATTGAGCTTGGAAACATTGGTTTTCAATGGAGACAAGTCATATTTGGCATTATAGAGTTGCGGACTCGAAAATGACCGGATTCCGACTTAGAACGAAGAAACGAGCGTTGAACATTCACGAACGTTTATCGTTTTCGTTAAAATGAACTAATAGGTGAATTTTTAGCAAACGAAGTCAAATAGATAAAATTCTTACATGAACGTAGAGAGTATGTAATTTGTGAACCGTAGGCTTTTTGAATCGAGCCAATTCGGACTTATAACGTAAGAAGCTATGCGTCCCTGAAGTTCACAAAATTAAAAATCAAAAAATTTTCTAAGGCACGAGTTGGCCATGGCTAAACCCAAGGCCAAATGGTGGCGCCATGCGATGGTCAGTAATAAAGATGTTAGGGACATCGCTAACTCGCATGCTGTGATGCGAGATGAAGAGCTAAGTGTGGCGCCGCGGCGCTAGTCCCCGAGTTTTGACAAACAAGAATGATTACAAGTATAGAAGGAAAGATAACTCATTAGTAATGAAATAAGGTGTTAACATAACATTGCTAGGCGTTGTTAGACACTTAATGTAAAGGTTAATAATCAATTGAAGATGAAGGTAATGAGAACAACGTAATGTGCTAAGCCGGCTGTAGAAATTTGTTGACCAAGTTGATTATGAATCCAATGGTTTGCAATACCAGTATGGGTTATGTAATTACTTAATGAATAATGATAAGACCTTTCCTAAATCACTGTTATAGTGATGACTTTAGGAATTTAATGTTGTTTAATGAGTAGTTAAACGACGAACGTAAAGTATAAAGAACGTGAACCGTATTCAATAATGATAAGGACTATAACGTTAAGAGTTACAACTAAAAGTTGTTAAGTAGTACGTAAACATAAACGGTATGCAATAAAGTGTACTTAACCAATGACGATTAAGTTTTGATTAATAATGTAAGAAAGTTAGTAAGCCGTGAGGAAGGATGATTAACTTGAAATGAGTTGGATTAATGAAGTAAATCTACGTAAGACATAGAAGAGAAAGAAGTTGGTAAGAATAATGTAAAATAAAATGGCAAGCCGGAACCAATAGTAACAAATCTAATATATGATTAGATTGAGAAGAAGGGTAAGATTCATTAGGAACTATGTATGTTTATTCATGACATAATGTGGTATGTTATGTGGTTATGTATTGTAGATACCGTAAAGACTGAAAGGAAAAGTTATTTTTATCAGAGCGGACATTTGGCAAGTTTTTCTTAAAACGCTTGTCTAACCTTCGTGTTAGCCAAATTTTTTGTGATTCATGCTATGAGATGCATGAACTGTTTTACTAAAGGGTCGATGCCAGTTTTACCTCGGCTAGACTAATCTTGAAGAGTTGATTGATTTATTTACAAGTCTTTTAAATATAGAATTGTTAACGCTATCCTACGCCAATTGTTTGGTACGGATTCAAGGTAAGCCTGAGTATGAATAAATAAATGTATTTTTCATCGATTAGTTGATGGGCACGCAAGGTTGTCAAAACTTAAACGTACATACGTTTAATAGGATGTAGCGTTGATCAACATAGAGTACTATGGGTTGATCACCCAGAAGTGCTCGTAAGATATATCGGACTTACGAACTTAGTGTCGGGTTGTCCTTTTCAAAGAAATTATGAACTGCTCATGGTCTTGAGCCAGAATTGATGTTTTACTGAATATTGTTATTGTAAAACGTTTTGAAGGAAAAGAAGTGTTATTTTGAATTTTCGATAGTACTTCATAACTATTGTTCAGTTATAGAAGATATATGATTCCTGTGTTTCAAGCATGTTGTTTAAAAGGAATTATTGTACTTGCTGAGCTTGTTATGCTCACTCTTGCTTGAACCATATGAATGAAGCTAAGACCAAACGAACCGAGGGATCTGAAAACGATAAAGGCAAGAAGAAGATGAACGATTAGTTTACCTTGTAATAAACTAGTAAGTTGTATATATTATAATATGATGAACAAAGAATGTAATGTTTATAGAACCTGGGAACGGGATGTAATATTATTAATGTAATAAGAATGTCGTTGATACGCACATTTTGATGTCGTTTCAATAGAATGAATGTACAGTTATGAGTACCGTGTAGCACCATCTGTCAGGTTAGAAGATACCCGGATTTGGGGACGTCACATCCTCTTTCAGTGATTCCACTTGGATAAGTTAGAAAACTCATAGATCTAACTCTAGAACTTGACCACACTCAAAAATTCAAAATATAATAGGAGATATGGTCAATTGAATTTCATGTTCCATTTTCACCAAAATCTGATTTTCAACCCTTTGTGATTTCTAAGAAACTTTCATGTTTTCACATAATAACCAACATAACTCATCATAACACTTACTAATACTACATATACCCATGATTTTCATCAGACCAATGCTTTTATTATGACTTTCATCATAATCAATAGTCCAATGCTTATATTATGACTTTCATCATAATCCACGTAAACAGATCATTTCCACAATTTAATAAGAAATGAATATAAAGGATCATTCACCATGCATGTGGTAATCCACATATACATGTTATTCCAAAAAAATAATAAAGAACGGAACCAGGTCAGGCGTAATCCGCACCGGCGTGATATTCCAAATGTAATAAAAAGAACAGAACCCGGTCGAGCGTAATCCATCGGCTGACAGGATATTTCAACAGTAATAATAAATAATGGAATAACAATGTAATTCACCATGCATGCGATGTAATCAAATGCAGACGGTGTTATTCCAACAGAATAATAAATAATGGAACCAGGTCATGCGTAAACACACAAACAGGATATTCCGATAGAATAATAAAGAATGGAATAATTGAAAATTTTCACCATGTATGCGGTACTTTGCATAGACAGGTTATTCCAACATAATAATAAAGAATGGAATAATAGAAGAATTTCACCATGTATACGGTAGTCCGCGTATACAGATTATTCCAACAGAATAATAAGGAATGGAATAACAGAAGTTCTCTTCATGAATACGAAAGAAATAATACCCCTTACCTCAAAAGAAGACTAGATACTGGAATAGTTTGGTAGCATACTTCTCTTCTTCTTTCTCTCTATAATTTCTCACTATAAAAATTGCTCTATCGCTTTAGTGAATTGGTGAGAAATGAGGGAAGAATGAGCTTCTATTTATAGGAAAATATAGTTTCGATAATTGCACGTTTTGGTGCTTGAAATATTACAGTATAATACCTTCCTCTTTTCCTTCATTTTTAATTTAGTCCTGCAAGTATTATCAAACTTGCACCACCTCCCCTAATAGTAAATAATGTGAATTAATAGTTCAATCATGTGAACCAATAGTTATAATCATGTGAAAATACGAATTACAGTATAGTACCTCCATCTATACCTCCATTTTTAACTTAGCCATGTAAGTATTATCAATCTTGCACCAACTCCCATAATAGTAAATGAATGTGATTCAATAGTACACACATGTGAACAAATAGTTATATAATCATGTGAATTAGTAGCAATTAATTGCTTATGTATTCGATTAATTACCCGATTTATCAATATAACCCCCAGAACTTAAATTATCATCAGAATAGATGTCGATTTCCACTAACACTAATAATCCCAACACAATGGAACTATCAAATTCATATTTAATCAACACGAACTTATTCATCATTAATATTATAACTCACAATATTTAACAACCAGGTCGTTCCCAGGAAAGAGGGGGCTTTCCAATAAGGATTTAAGAGGAAGGTGAAGAATAGAGCTTATGTCGAGGGGTCGATATATGATGTAACGACCGACAAATTTGGATTTTATTGTAAAATAATTTTATTGAATTAAATAATAATAAAATTATATTTTATGTGATATCAACATGGTTGTCATTCTATAACCTAATGATGTTGGAATGTCGTAGTATTTTAGCTACGTGAAGGAATTAAATTGTTTGAATTTCCAAGACGAAAATAAAAGTTTTCCGAGAAATTTTCTGAAAAATACTATTCATCGGTATTTGCTCGGGAATTATTTTTGAATTTCCGAGAAACAGGAAATGATAGAATATCAAGGTAAGACGGATTATGTAATAATAATCTAGTTATGGAAAATGTAATATTTCACTTGCGGACTTAATTTAGGAATATTAATGAAAGCAGAGTATTAGTAGGTAATTAATAATTGTATGATACTTAGGTATTGTACAAGGTAATGAAAATGAGTATAATACGAAGTATTATACAAGTTTGTATGAAGGATGGAATATCGTATATAATAAATTTCTATACGAGTTAGAATACGAAAATGATACATAGACAATATGTATATGTATTGAGTAATGATAATGGACTTGGAAGATTGGTTAGAATTTGTACAAGCCCAAGTGAATTAATAGTGAGGCCCAACTATTGAATAATAAACAAGTAGTGTTTGTTAATGCAAAGCCCAAAGGTTAAGTTAATTCAAGCCCAAGCTAGAATCCAATGGGTTGATTGACCCATGGGGAAAACCATATTAATAAGGTTAATGTGTGGTGACCAAGTTAATGTGGTGACCAAGTTTAATGTGTAATGACCAAGTGTTAGGAGTAATGATCAAGCAAAGGATAAGATTTGTGATTAGCAAGTAATGAATAGTAAGGAGGTGGCTTAAGGAGGTGGGTTGGTTTATTGACTAAATTACCCTAACCTTGTAAATTCTATAAATAGAGGAAGCTTGCTAGCCATTTATTACTTGTTCAAACAATCAAATATATTACAAAGTGCTTAAGTGTTAGGGAGAATAAGCCACAATAAGTTACTTTCATTTGTAAGAAGAAGAAGAAGGCTACTTTATAAAGACTTCAAAGAGTAAGACTTCTTCTCCATTTATCTTCTATCTCTACCATGATAGGTTGATAAGAAAAGTATGGATTAAGGAACATGAATGTTAAGAAGTAAGAAGAATGAGTATTCAATGAGCTTAAGCCACATAAGTTGGAAATAAGTCATTTAAACTTATAAAAGTTATGAACTTATTATAAGTTAACCTTGAATGTTAGTATGAAAAACTAAGAGTTTATATGAATTTGTATCATGTATACATTAATGATATTATATGTTAAGAACATATAAGTATGGTGATTAAAATACCTTAACTTTCATAAGTTATGACCAATGAAGCTAAAAGTAGTTTATACTTTAATAAGTTATAAGCTCATGAAAGGATAAGTCCAAATCCAACATGAAAATAAGTTGTTGTAGTAAGTATGTTGAGATGTTCATATGATAAATTGAATTCATTTGAAGTAATGACCAAATCATAAGTAATGAGGATTTGCCGAAAATTGCACGATTAGACGATAATCGTCGAATTCGTGAAATTTTCGGAATAGAAGTCAAATTTTGTGTTTAAACTTAGAAACGTTTGTTTTCAATGGAGACAAGTCATATTTGGTATTCTAGAGTTGCGGACACAAAAATGACCGAATTCCGACTTAGAACGAAGTAACGAGCATTGAACGTTCACGAACGTTTATCGTTTTCGTTAAAAATGAACTAATAGGTGAATTTTTAGCAAACGAAGTCAAATAGATAAAATTCTTGCATGAACGCATAGAGTATGTAATTTGTCAACCGTAGGCTTTTGAATGAGCCAATTTGGACTTATAACGAAGAAGTTATGAGCCCGGGAAATTAGCAAAGTTGAAAAACTATCCAAACTGAGCTGGTGGAAACTTGAGGCCATTTTGTCATGCCGCAGTGCGAGACTAAAACTGAGCATACTGGAAACTTGCGCCGCAGCGCGAACCATAGAGTAAATGATGGCGTCGCAGTAGCCATGTATGTGACAAGACCTCATCAGAGTAGAGTGGTAATGGCAACGATGCCATCGAGTAAGGACTCATGGCAGCAGCACAAGTCCGGGGCATCCTCACTATTAACTCGTGCGACAACGCGAGATGTAGGTATATGACTGGCGTCGCAGCGCCAGTCCTTTATCAAAGATAGTAAAGAATAAAAATGAGTACAAAGAAAGGAATGGGTTTAATTCGAATTGAACTTATCTTATGGAACTTGAAGTAACATTGTTAAAACTTTGTTAAACCTTAAGGATAGTGCATAAAGGTTGTTGATAACCTATTCAAATATGAATGCAAGTAGAAGGATAAGCCGGAATTGATAGTGAACAAATCTAATATATAATTAGATTGAGATGAAGGGTAAGATATAGTCATATACATATTTGATTATATATGACCTAATATGAGGCATTATGTAATCATGTGTTGTAGAGACTTGAAAGACTCGAACATAAAGTAATTATACTATAGAAGACGCTAGAGGCAAGTATTCTAACTCTTGTCTCAGTTCAATCTGAACAAGTTTTGAAGTTCATGTATCCTTACGCATGAATTGATGTATGATGAAGTTAAAGCCAATCCTTTTGGCTAGACTTGATATATTGGTTGGATTATTGATAATCTATCCATCTGTTATTAAATGTTGTTATCTTTTGTCAACTACTTGATATGGTTTTCAAAAGAAGACTGTATATGTTGAACAAATGTTTTTGTCGTCATACGACAGGCACTTGAGGTTGCCACAAATTAAACGTACATACGTTTAATGAATGTAGTGTTGATCAACATAGAGTATAATAGGTTGATCACCTAGAAGTGCTCGTAAGTAATACCGGGCTTACGTACTTAGTTCCGGGTTGTCCTTTTCAAAGAAAGAATGAAATGCTCAAGGTCTTGGATCGGAGTTAATGTTTTACGGAATATGGTTATTATTGTAAAACATTTTGAAAGAAAGATGAAGTGCTATTTTGAATTATCAATAGTACTTCATAACTATTGTTCAGTTATTGAAGATATACGATTCTTATGTGTCAAGCATGTTATTATTGAAATTGTCATACTTGTTGAGCTATATGAATGCAGCTAAGACTGAACGCCCCGAAGGATCGAATAAGGATAAAGGAAAAGCTAAGGCAGATCGTTAAGTTGTCTATGTAATAGTATAGATTTAATGTTGTAATATAGTTGATATTATGACAAAGAACTTTTGTAATGGGTTTAGAACTTGGGGAAATGTACATATTATTTTGATTATATAGAAGAGATATTTGTTCTTTTTAGGCTTTTCAATTGGATGAATTTATGAATGTTAGTACAGTATAGCACCATCTGTCGGGTTGGAAGATACCCGGATTTTGGGGCGCTACAGGTTGGTATCAAAGCCAAGGTTATAAAACTTAAGGGGTAAACTAGAACCTTAAGTCATAACCTTAAGAAAGAATAAAGAAGTAAAAGATGGAAAATAACCCTATAAAAATGCATTATATTATGTTATGTGTTTTTATTATTCTACTGACGTGTACTAATGAAACTATATTGTTTTATTGTAGATGTCAGGAGAAAATGATATGTATAGAGACATACATATAGTAAGCGAGGATTCGGTAAATCGAGTAGAGATACTACCAAATCCCATAGCAAATAGAACCAGAAGTGGTGGCAATCGAGTCTTGAGACTCAGACAACTTAGACTACATGTTTGTGTTTGATGGCATGCTAGAGGAAGAGGTGGACGTGATATCTTTTGAACAAGTTACACCTACAGAAGAGTTGACTACGGGGGAGTCAATGGAGGTACTATTTATGATAGTATTGGATAAAAATGTCCAGTATTGTCAGGAGGTTAAGGAGTTAAAAGAGGAACTCCAAGCTGTCCATGAGGACAAGACTAGTACGGAAGGGATGTGGGAAGAGGAACATGATGATCAAGTTTTGGCCAAGGACAAAGTCCATGAGCTGAAACACGAAGTCTTGAGCTCAAGTAGGAGCTAAAGACTACGAAACGGAAGGTAAAGAGGATGTCCTATATATATAGGAGTTCTCATGTGGATTTTCGGCAGCAAGTAGCTGGGTATCCGATAGAAGAAAGGCAAACTAGACATACTATCAGTCGGGATGTCATTACCGGTCTGGCCACGAATGACTTTGAGAATGCCATTCGGCAGATGTAATCTAGTAATAGCTGGAATAGTTTAGATAGGTAAATATTATGTATCTAGTAGTGACGTAAAACCCTCTTTTGTATATCAAGGGTAGTCTTTTATAAATCCCAATTTTTGGAAAGTAATTGCGGGATGGTAATGTAATCAGCTTAGGCTGTGTAATGTAAACAATGTAGTGTTAGACTACAAGTTATGAATCAATATAAGTCTTTTTATGGAACATATTGAGTAATGAGTATAAGTTATTGTTTCATTACGAATAATAACCAAACAACAAGAAGAAAGTAATAATGATGTGTTGTTTTCTTAACAGCAAAATGTCGCCAAGAAGGAGACAACGAAATCAAGATTCTAATGTTAATCAATCGGAGGGAGGTCCGGTTAATCTAATGCAAGAGTTCGTTAATCTTTTAATGGCCGCATTTAATAGAACTAGGGCTAATATACCCATAAATTCTGGGGTAGTACGAGCTACTACTTTTAAGGATTTTAAAAGTGTCGGTCCGCCGAAATTCAAAGGAACTACGGACCCTATAGAAGCCCAAACTTGAGTAAAAGAGATTGAGAAAACATTTATTATAGCAAATGTTGATGAAGGTCAGAAGGTTGCCTTTGCAACCTATATGATGAAGGGTGAGGCCAATTTTTGGTGGGAGGCAAACCAGGCTACGGTCGGTATAGAAAATCTAACGTGGGTAAGGTTCAAAGAGATTTTCTTCGAGAACTACTTTCCCACGAGTATGCAGGGAAGAATGGAAATAAGGTTTCTTAATTTGAAACAAGGGGATATGATGGTTCCCCAGTATGCTGCCAAGTTTAATGAACTGGCAAGATTTGTTCCACATCAAGTGGACACTGAAGTAAGAAAGGCTAGACAATTCGAGCAGGGCTTGAAACCCTGGCTCTATAGTCGAATTTCTGTGTTCCAAAGTACTTCCTTTGGAACCATATTAGAGAAGGCAATAATTGCCAAAGGTGGGAATGAGGCTCTCAGCCAGTACCACAAGGATAAGAAAAACAAGGGTAAAATTGATGGGGGAATAAAGACCGAGGGAGCCAATGGTAGT
The DNA here is from genome assembly GCA_020205605.1 of Panax ginseng. NCBI lineage: Eukaryota > Viridiplantae > Streptophyta > Magnoliopsida > Apiales > Araliaceae > Panax > Panax ginseng. The sequence continues at coordinate 80,527,546 of CM035139.1, read as the reverse complement.
GGCAACGGTCAAAAGAGGAAGGGTTTTAACTCTGGGAATACCGAAGTAAAGCAAGGGGATTCTAAGAGGAGGATGGAGGCCTGTAAAACCTGTGGGAAGACTCATTTAGGAGTCTGTCTCAAGGGAAAGGCAGTATGTTATAATTATGGACAGGAAGGGCACATTTTGCCTAACTGTCCAAATCTGAAGAAAAATCACGGATGTTATATGTGGATCAACTGACCACATAGCAAAAAACTGCCCAAAGAAGGGGACGGATGGAAATAAGGGCACTAATAGTGGTAAGTTAGCTATTAGTGGTCCAACTCAGCTGGGTAGACCAATGGCCCGCACTTTTAATATGACAGTCTAAGATGCGGTGGCATCAAGGGATGTAGTTGCAGGTATTATCCCAATAAATAACATAAATGCTTACATGCTATTTGATTCGGGTGCTACTTGTTTGTTTATAGCATGTGATTTTGCTAGACGATTGGAATTACTTTCCAAAAAGTTGCTTATACCTTTGATTATTAAGGTAGCAAACGAAGAGATAATTCTTGTCGAAGATATTCATAGGAATTGTTGCGTAGATATACATGGTTGTAAGTTATCGGTAGATTTAATACCGATAAAGTTAGGAGAATTCGACGTAATTCTTAGAATGGATTGGTTGATTAACCATGGTGCAATTATATATTGCCAAAAGAAATGTGTGAGCATTAGGACGTTGAAACAATCTCCTGTAATATTCTACGGTAATAAATTGTCGGGATGCTCGTGTTGTCTTACGATGACACAAACTAGAAAACTCTTAAGGAAGGGATGTGTAGGTTATCTGTGCCATGTTGTTGACACTTAGCGAGTGGGAGCAACCATGGAACAAATACCTATAGTAAACGAATTCATGGATGTGTTTCCAAGTGAATTACCAGGTTTACCGCCGGATAGGGAGATCGAATTTGTAATAGACATTGTGCCAAGAGCAGCACCAGTCTCAAGGGCACCGTATCGAATGGCGCCTGTGGAAATGAAAGAGTTAATGGTTCAGTTACAGGAACTATTGGATAGAAAGTACATTCAACCAAGTTTTTCCCCATGGGGGGCACCGGTATTGTTTGTCAAGAAGAAAGACGGATCGTTAAGGCTTTGTATCGACTATCGAGAGTTGAACAAGTTAACGATAAAGAATAAATACCAATTACCGGGATCGATGATCTTTTGATCACGTTTGAAAGGGCAAAAGTATTTTTCTAAGATAGATTTGCGGACGGGGTATCACCAATTGAAGGTTAGGAAGGAGGACATACCAAAGACAGCATTCAGGACTCGTTATGGTCATTACGAGTTTCTGGTAATGTCATTTGGGTTGACGAATGCACCAGCTGCATTTATGGATATGATGAATAGAGTGTTCAAACCATATTTAGACAAGTTCGTCGTTGTGTTTATCGATGATATTCTAGTTTATTCTAAGATGCCAGAAGATCATGCTAAACACCTAAGATTAGTGTTGGAGACACTAAGAAAGGAGGAGTTATATGCAAAATTCACTAAGTGTGAATTTTGGCTGGAGAAAGTACAGTTTTTAGGTCATGTCATTGACCAAGAAGGGATTTTAGTGGATCCAACGAAGGTAGAAGCAGTGATGAGCTAGGAACAACCGAAAAAGCCGACTAAGGTGCGGAGTTTCCTAGGGTTAGCAGGATACTATCGAAGATTTATCCAAGATTTTTCGAAGATAGCTACTCCGTTGACTAACCTGACAAGGAAGATGGTGAAATACGTGTGGACGGATAAATGTGAAGACAGTTTTCAAGAACTGAAGAAAAGATTAAGTGAAGCGCCTGTTTTGTCATTACCCGATGATACAGGAAATTTTATAGTTTATAGCGATGCTTCGCATAGAGGACTTGGTTGCGTGCTCATGCAATATGGCAAGGTCATTGCGTATGCATCACGACAGTTGAAGGATTATGAGAAAGTTTACCCTACTCATGATCTAGAACTGGTCGCAGTAGTATTTGCCTTAAAGATATGGAGACATTATCTTTATGGGGAGAAATGTGAGATATATACAGACCATAAGAGTCTTAAATATATCTTCACTCAGAAGGAGTTGAATATGAGACAGAGAAGATGGTTGGAGTTGATAAAGGATTACGATTGTGAAATCCTGTATCACCCTGGGAAAGCAAATGTAGTTTCCGACGCCTTAAGTAGGAAGAGTCGGGAAAGGTTATCTATGTTAACGGCTCAAAATGAGTTAATAACAAAGATGGCTAGGATGGAAATAGAATTGAAGATGCCGAGTGAATCGGGACAAATACTTTTTACGATGGAGATGCAATCTATCATCATAGAGAAGGTCAAGGAGGTACAACTCAAGACTGATGAGTGTAACCAAGTGAAGAAGCGGTTAACCGATAAAGAAGATACTAGGTATAGTCTTGATAATGAGGGATTATTAAGATTTGAAGGAAGAATTTGGGTACCGAATGAAACGGAATTAAAGGAGCAAGTGTTACAAGAAGCTCATAGTTCAGGGTACTCGATACATCTTGGTAGCACTAAGATGTATCAAGACCTTCAACAGAGTTTTTGGTGGCCGAATATGAAGAGAGAAATAGTGGAGTATGTGAGTAGGTGTTTGACTTGTCAAAAAGTTAAGGCCGAACATCAATGACCCAGTGGCTTGTTACAATCATTGGAAATTCCAGAATGGAAGTGGGAGCATATCACGATGGACTTCGTGGTGGGACTTCCGACAATGGCAAAAGCGTACGATTCAATTTGGGTAATAGTAGACCGGTTAACAAAATCGGCTAACTTCTTACCAATTAGGGTCAAGTATAACTTAGACTAGTTAGCTAAACTTTATGTTAAGGAGATTATTTCCAGACATGGAATACCAGTATCGATTGTGTCAGATTGTGATCCACGATTCACATCGAACTTTTGGAGAAGTTTGCAAGAACAGTTGGGAACACAGTTGAAGTTAAGTACAACGTATCATCCACAAACTGATGGGCAGAGCAAGAGGACAATTCAGACGTTAGAAGACATGTTGAGGTCTTGCATCATGGATTTAAAGGGTAGTTGGGATGATCACCTACCACTTGTAGAGTTTGCGTACAACAACAGTTATCATGCAAGCATAGGCATGCCGCCTTATGAAGCTTTGTATGGAAGAAGGTGCAGAACACCATTGTGTTGGGATGAAGTGGGAGAACGCCGGATGCTAGGACCAAAATTGGTGCAGCAGACAGCGGATGTAATAAAGTTAATTTGGACGCGTCTTGTGACAGCTCAGGACAGACAGAAGAAGTATGCGGACTCGCATAGATTAAATCGAGAGTTTGAAGTAGGCTCCTATGTGTTTCTAAAGGTATCTCCCTAGAAAGGAAAGATACGCTTTGGAAAGAAAGGAAAGTTAAGTCCAAGGTTTATAGGACCTTTTGAGATATTAAAAAGGGTGGGAGAGGTAGCTTATGTGATAGCATTACCTCCAGACCTAGAACGAATACATAACGTGTTTCACGTATCTGTGTTACGTCCTTATAAGCCTAATTATAAGCACGTAATCGAATATGAGCCGATTCATATTGAGAAGGACTTAACGTATGAAGAATTGCCGATTCAAATTATCGATAGAAAGGAACAAGTTCTGCGGAACAAAGTAATACTTCATAACTATTGTTCAGTTATTGAAGATATACGATTCTTATGTGTCAAGCATGTTATTATTGAAATTGTCATACTTGCTGAGCTAGTTATGCTCACTCTTGCTTGAACCATATGAATGCAGCTAAAACTGAACGCCCCGAAGGATCGAATAAGAATAAAGGAAAAGCTAAGGCAGATCATTAAGCTGTCTATATAATAGTATAGGTTTAATGTTGTAATATAGTTGATATTATGACAAAGAACTTTTGTAATGGGTTTAGAACTTGGGGAAATGTAAATATTATTTTGATTATATAGAAGAGATATTCGTTCTTTTGAGGCTTTTCAATTGGATGAATGTATGAATGTTAGCACAGTATAGCACCATCTGTCGGGTTGGAAGATACCCAGATTTGGGGGCGCTACATGTGAGGCATACATTTTCGATGACATATCTACGTTTGTCTTAGACTATTTTCCGGATGAAATCTTGACAAAGGCCAATCGAGTATCGAGACATGATGATGGGGGAAATGTTGAACTAAATGGTAGGCTCTGTTTATTTGGTCTATCGGGTCGCGCTTATGGAAAAGGGAAGCGCATATTCCTCTCTGAGCAAGAATTACATCTTTATATACTTACATTCTTCTCATTTATGAGGAGATTGGCCAATTTGTGAGGTACACATGTAAACTTGATAATTTATCTTTTAAGTTGAAAATTTATTCCAATATGTTAATGTTTATAACATGGTATAGATTGTACGATGACGAGTTAAAAGTGAAGCATCCATGCATAACTGATAAAGATATTCAAATCAATCGTGATAAAAAATTTGCACTTTGGCTAAAGGACAAAGTAAGTTCAATTTCTTAAGCACGACATATATATATATATATATATACTCCATATTAACTATGACTTCATTTAATAAGATGGAGTTTTTGTAGGCTTTGATTGAGGATCAACGATTAAAACATATGTAAAGTCCTAGCTATAGGACCCATGACGGGGACCAAGTCGACCCACAATGGTTACAAAATAAATGGTTGTGAATTTCATACGGTGCACGTATAGGGTGCGATAAAAAACCACGAACTACGGAGTGTGTGTCCAAGGAGATTGTTACAATGAGCTTGGTCGTGCCTTTTATGGGGAGTTGGAGGAAATCGTAGAGTTGTCATACAAGGGCACGTACGGGGGTCATATTAACTTGTTCAAGTGTCATTGGTTTGATTCAATAAAAAGGATACGTATTGATAGACATGGAATCGTCGATATTGACCTCCATAGGTCGGTTTACTCCAATGAACCGTTTGTTTTACCAACTCAAACAGTACAAGTATACTACAATCCTAGTCCTGTTAGGAAAAGGGATAGACCGCCTATAAATTGGCAAGTTGTAATTCATACTCCCGCGCGCAGTCGTGTCCAAGTAATAGACGGGGATTTCTACCAAGAGGAGATGCTTCATAGACCTCCTATAATAAATATAGAGGACAACGATGATGTAATCCAGTTAGAGGGTGGAGATGAACCTAATGAATTAGATCCCAGAGCAGGTTATTGTGCGGATAGCGGATAATCTTGAGTAAGAGTTATTGGTGACAACGACACGAAATCAAGAAGAAGATGGTTATGAATCTCCGACACTTATACAAAATGATTCTGACTCAGACAACGATTTTCATTAAAATGTATGTTTAGTTTTAATTGTATTACAATAAATTACATATAGGAATGTTATTTATATCCTTAATATGTTTATGTACCTTTTATTTATAGTTGTCGTAGTTAACTATTTCATATAATTAATTGTCATTATTGTCCTTTTCTATAAAATGTATGTTTAGCTTTAATTGTATTACATACAATTATATATTTACATGTTCTCTATATCCTTGACATGTTTATGTACCTTTCATTTATAACTCATACTAACATCCTAAAATTTTTATTTATAGATATCTTACGAACCTTCTTTGCACGAAAAGCCTTGAGGTTGGGTCTAGGCCCTAATCATGTGTCTTAGAAGGCCATTAATAGTCGGATGATCGCATTCTTATCTGATTCGTCCTCCTCCGAAAGCACGTAAGTTAAACATTGTGTATATATAAGGGTTTAATATTTCCATTGTTATAAATATATATAACTATAAATTATTGTATATTGTAGTGATTTTCAAGATAGTAAAATTGTGAAGTGCATTTCACAATTATGCTTACAGAACTGGCCTACGCCAGTGATTACATGGGCAAACACACCTCTCGCCCATAAGGATGCAGTTTGGGCTGAATTTTAGGTATATTTTTTTATCACTCTGATAGATAATACATAGTTAATCAAATAATATTGTTTAGTAATGTTAGATTATGGTATTATAACAGTTTTGATAATATTATTTTTTTTTATTTGCAGAAGCGGTATAGATGGGGACGACGCTTGAAGCATCGATTATTCGAGACACTATTCTAGCGAAGTGTCGTACCGTCCAGAACTAAAGATAATCTGAACAAAGAACGACAAAAAGCCCTGCACAATGCTGAGATTGACCATCCAGGACAGGGTGAGCAGTATATGCATGAGCATAGTCCCTGGTGGTGCGCACATCCCATATGGGTGCAAATGTGTGACTAGTGGAGAGCTGAGAGCTAGGATAAGAGACGCAAGACTGCCGCCTCAAACAGATCCTCAAGTGTATCTGAAGTCAAAAAGGTAAAAGGCACGTACAAGGGCAGCAATATATCACAGCTGCATCATATTGCTGCTAGGGTACGTATGTATAGCAAGTTTATTGGCTTAGTTATTTGTTTTTATGTTTACAGTCATGTTTTGTAGCTAAAATATCATATGTTTACATATTAATATGAGAACATGAATTGTAGGAGTCTGAGTCTCAAGGTCAACCTATCAATTTGTTGGATGTGTATGTGGCCACCCGTGATGGTCTGCCTGATGCTGTTCAGATAGTGGTAATAAGTTAACTTTATACTAATATGTTGTTTATAAATTATGACGACCCTTTTTAGCATTTTTTATTTATTTTTAACTATTTAATTGTTGACCTTCTAACAGAACACTTATAAAGGCTTAAGGAACGAGAGCTATCCTGAAGGCACCTCGCGTCCGTCGATTGATCAAGAATTGTGGGAGAGGGCGTCCGTTGTGAAGAAAAACTATGTTAAAGGCCAATGACAAAAACGACGCCTTGGACCATCGATGTACAGCACGCTCTGTTTTACGATCTACCGCGATCATGTCATCCGGTCTATCATACTCCTCATTTGTCGTGTGAGAGCGAATCGCCGAATCGTGATCTTCTTCATATCTTTGGTGGGCATCTGCATTCTCTTAGTCTGATGAGTTAAGCGGGAAGGCGATGGCAGCGTGATAACATCACAACATGAGGATGGTGACCGGTATATATATCGATATTATTCTTTGTGGTCATCTTTACTTATATGTTTCACTACATTATCTACTGTTTAGCTTTTCCCAAGTCATAGCAGTATCAACACAAGTAACATATATGTTTTATTCTTTTGTTAATGAAAGGGTACTGATTTGGATGATCCATGAAGAGCTAGACCAGTCATGTTAGATTTGTAAAGCCTTGTTAGACTTGTTTTTTAGATTTTTAAAGCCTTGTAATCTTTTAGATTCATTCTTTGGACCGTGTATTGGTTCTGATTCTATTATATGGATGTTTACGATTGTATTGTGTTGTGTTGGTTTAGATTCATTCTTTGGACTGTATGGATGGATGTTTATCATATAGTAGTTATCATAGATGAATGTTTATCATATGGTAGTTATCATGGATGGATGGATGCTTATATATACTATTGTGTGTTGGGATAGAAAGCAGGTACAAAGCAGGTTATTTTTGGGAAATCAATAAAACAGGGAAAATATTTATAAAAAAAACACTATCAGCGACCGCATGTGGTAGCTAATATTATAACAGTGACCGCGTTACCTTCTTGGACGTCAGTGACCGATTCGGTCTCTATTACCGGTCGCTGACACGTGTGCCACGTCACACTTGATAAATGACTCAACATGAGTCATAATAGCGATGGCTGCAGTCGCTGATGTCCATCCAGCGACCAGATTATCTACGACTAGTATCTGCGACAGCATGCGGTCACTGATACTCATCTACGACCAAATGCGGTCGTTGATAGTCAGTCGTTGATAAGCCTTTTTGTTGTAGTGGTTATACCACAAGTCAAAGTTTTGTTGAGGAACCATGTCATTGAGGAAATGACATGGGAGTTGGAATCAGAAATGAAAGCGAGGTACCCTCACCTTTTTAAAACACCAGGTACGCACGTCAATTTTGAAGATGAAATTTCATAAGAAGGAGAGGTTGTAAGACCCCAACTTTTGATAAATTAAATTAAATTTCCTCTATTAATTATTCTAAAATAAAAAGGGGTATTATTACTTTCGTATTCATGAAGAGAGTTATTTCTTTCAATACTTGTAAAGGTTGTTATTACATTTTTTTATTATTCTGTTGGAATAACTTGTCTACACGGACTACTCAATGCATGGTGAAATCCTTTTATTATTCCATTCTTTATTATTCTGTAGGAATAACCTGTCTACGCGGATTACCGCATGCCTGGTGAATAACCCTTCGTATTCATTTTTTATTAAATTATGGAAATGATATGTCTACGCGGACTACCGCATGACAGTTGAAAATCCATTTACAGTTTCGTATATTGTTCATTTCAGATTCCTAACTCTAAACTTATTATGGTAAGTATTACTTCTATAATTCCTGAAATGATTAGAAATTCTTTGAGTTTTGCGCTTCATCTAATGTTTTCACTAGAATATTGGTCTAAACTTTCTTGTGAAATTTTTACCTTTTCATGTCGAGGTTACTATTCATGTATACAAAACTATTCACGTATACGGCACTATTCACAAAAAAAAAATTCTTTTCTTTATCCAAGTTGTCTATTACCGTTACTATCTTTGATTGTATCTATGTTTTGATCTTCATTCTTGAATTTTGCTCCATAATTGATTATTATGGAGTATTTTTAAACTTTGATAAACTAAAGTACGAATCCCTAATCTTTATCTTTTTATCTAACTAGATTCGTTATCTTACAAAAATATTTTTCATCATCCTCAGTCCTAAATGGTAATATAACTGAATATCTTTGGTATGTAGTGCGAAGATGAATGATTACTTGATGAATATCTTTGGCTTGTAGTGCAAAGATGAATGATTACCTGATTAATATCTTTGGCCCGTAGTGCAAAGATGGACAGGTGTTGAGATGAACATGACCAACTGATAAATATCTTTGGCCCGTAGTGCAAAGATGAATATTTGATTTAAGATGTATATTGATTGATGTTACAGGGATAAAATATTGATGGTGGACTTTTAAATCATAGAAGATAGTTGATTTCATTCTCTACTTAACTCTTCTAATGAATTATTATTTTCGCTACGAATATTGATCTAAAATTTGTTGTCAATTATTTTTTATTTGATTTATTGAAGGCTAACGATAATTTGTTCTACTTTATCTTAGTCATAATATTCTTTACTGGGTAGTTGAGCTCACCCTTTTTCTTTTTGTTCCATTTTTCTTCTCAGGAAGTGAGAATATAGCGGGAACCAGTCGGGGTATAGAGTGATGTTTCAAGATAGTTGTTTTAGCAGTCCTCACTATTTTATAAAATAGTGCATCAATAATTATAACGAGGACTTATTTGAGTTTTGATATTGTCTAGAAGATAATATTTGTATTTAAACTCACAATTTATGTGTTGTCGTATTTTGTGCGACAATTGTATTAATGAAGTTGTAGTTGTTTTTGTACTATGTATTTGGCGACTCGGAATGGGTGGTGTATACCTATTTTGGGGGCGTCACACGCTACCTCAGTGCATCAGAGAACTCCCAAGATATGTCAATATTATCATTCAGATGTATAGTTCATATATAGATAATGTACTTTTTTTTTAATTTCTCTATAAATGTAAAACTAAGCACTTGAAAGTAATAATACATTACACAACTTAATATACAATTACATAAACTCTAAATGTAGTTAATTATTTCATCATAGTCCTCAAAAAGGATAACATATCTTAAGTCTTTCTATCCATAAATACTGGAGCTACTGGATACATCATTTCTATCTGCAAAAGAAAAATATTTACAAGGATGAGCTACAGAAAGCTCAGCAAGTTTTGAACAAGTAACAATATTATACCTACACTAAATCTAGATTGAATGAACATAAAGTTCAGAGTTTTTCCACATATATATAATGAGGTTTATCTGCCAAACCCCGCACATTACGAGTTTTTGTCAATCATATAGACTTAGCAACCCGAGTTGATCCGCTCAACCAAACAACCTAGGAGTATGCATATCATCATATCTTAATAACCCCTGATCATTGTTATAAATGTCGGTCATAAATAAACCCCGGTCAGCCTATAACTGTCGGTCATAATAGTGTCAGTATATATGTTTGTACCAAACAACATTGGTTTCTCACAATCTATGTTTTGATATTAAATCAAAAATAATTTACGCAAACAACAGATTATATGTATTGGTTATTTTTGAACAAGAAATCATAACCTTTTTAACAACAGATATCATGAACACTGTATATCACAAGATCATATCTGATAAATAGAAGACTTGTATTTAATAAATAAATTAAATGAAGCTAGAAAACTTATTTGTACCATCGATTACTGTTATGCAATCTAATATAGCTTCAATTGAAAGACCTATTATCAATAATATTGGTCTCACAATTAGCGTAACACATCCCATCACATAATACTGCTCTTTAAAGTCATTATGTAACTTAGAGACATAATCATGTAGTTACAGTAATGTTTACAACCTATAAAAACACTTAACAAGTCAAACTATTTCAATCTGATTGGACTTCAGTATCAATACAGTATCCCTATTAGCTTATTAGATAATTTATGAACTTATTTCCAATAAAACTCTACTCCACAGTTTCAATATTATTTTAAAAAATTTAATTATCCTTTATAATATTTTTTGGAAGCTTATAATAATTTTTAAATAATTATTATCTTTTATAATGATTTTTCAAACACCGATATCATTTTTAAGTGATTTAAATACTAACTAATTTCATTATCATTAATACTTAATTTATTTAAAATATTAATGAAATCTCTTGTCAAAATATTAGAAGTTATTTATAATAACTCAAAATATTTTAAAACCTAATATTATCTTTAAATAATTTTAAAAAATTTAAAATTATTTTTAAATAATTACCATTAATATTTAAATATTAATGTATTTCTCATCAAAATATTAAAAGTCATTTATTATAACTTAAAATATTTTTAAATCCTTTATATAATTTTAAATGATTTTTAAAACATGATTTATTAAGTTATTAATGAAATTTATATCAAAATATTAAAAGATATTCATTATAACTTAAAATATTTTCTAACCCTTTAATATCATTTTTAAAATATTAAAATCATTTTTAACTAATTTATTTAATATAATTATTAAATAAATTTGATATCATTAATATTTAAATAAAATAAATTATCAATGGAATTAATGTCAAATTATTAAAAGTTAATTTTTATAACTTCAAATAATTTTTAAAACTCATTTTTCAATTTTTATTATTATTTATTTTCTATTTTTATTGACATTAATCTAATTAATTTTATGAAAACTGTCGCTATAGGCTTTAGCGACGAAAACTGTTGCAGTTGGTGTTCTTCGTCAATGAAGAACATCCATGGTCAATACCCTAGGGCTACTTTGATCATGGTTAAATCCTAACTGGTTTGGATTTTGGGCTTGAGAGTGTATTCATGGTGTAGTACTAGTGTAAGACTACAAGTAGTAACCAATTTCAGGATCTAACTACATCATAGCATAAAGATATAAGCATCCAAAGTAGTTGTCAGGATTGTTTTGGGCTTTCTGGGATACCCAGAAACCCAAACAGTCTTGAGTGGCTACTTTAGAGCTTCAATAACTTGGTTTCTGTGACAACCCGGGAATTTGGACAATTTAATAAAATTCTAAAAGATTGAATTAAGGTTAAATAATGAACCTAGACAGAAAATAAGTGTATGGATTTGATATTTTTGGGAAGGAATTTTATGGGTTTAAAAATTTTTGTGTGGTGAATTATTCAGGAGTAAGTGTATGAGTGTATATGATCTTATATGTGTATAGTTTGTGGTTAAGGGTTAAGGGTTGACCAGATAAATTATGTCTATGACAAACCCTAAGGATATATTAAGAACTTTAACGTTCAGTTAGAAAATTTTAAAGATTAATTAGAAACCCTAATACCAGATCTAAAAACCCTAATTTTAAGTTCTGAGAATCCGAAATCGTAATTCGAAATTAGAAAACCCTACATTAGGAATTCAAAGGCTTAAATGTAATTAATTACAAACTTAATTAGGGTAAAATCTAACAAATTAGTTAGAAAACCCTAATTTGTAAATTAGAAACCCTAATTGTAAAATTAGGAACCCTATTACTAATTAGAAACCCTAATTGCTAATTAACAAAGTTTTATATTAATTAGGAAATATTAATCCTAATTACAGGTCCTAAGTGATTAGGAAATCTAATTTAATTACGAAATCCTAATTTACATTTTTAGTAACTTAAATTTTCATTTTTAAACCAAGTTAGAAATCCTAGAAAATGAAATGGTAAAACCTTAGGGTTAAACCCTAAGGGTTATGACAAGTTACTAGTTTGCCCTTAAATTTAAAAGCCAAATGACCTTAATGCCCTTTTCATATTCTTTATTACCTAACTTGAGAATCTAAACAAAACTGTAGTGGGTGAACTACCCTAGTTACCCCATGTGACTTAAATCAGCAAATATCAACCTCATTTCATCAGCTACTTGCATTGTATCATGATATATATATATATATATATATATATTGGGAGAGTGAAAAGTTCACTTTATTTCTCATAATATCCAACTACTTATCTCTCTCTAAAATTCGAGATTTGTGAGGAACCAAGTTCAAAAGTTAAGACTACATCACCATTCAACTTTCCAATATCAGATCAGCGAGATCAGAATCAAGGATCAAAGCTAGAAAGGTATAAAAACCCTAAACTTAGAAATCATGTGATTTGATGTTAGATGTTATGATTTATTATTTTAAGTTATGTTTAAGGGTGTTATTTAGTGATCTGGGTTGTTACATCTTAGATCCATAACATCTAGATGCATAAAATTGAAGTTTTTAGAAATCTGGAAAAAGTGTAAAAAGTTGTCTGACAGCCTAATGTCAGAGGCTTTAGATCCTTCCATGTTTTTGATTTGTTGTGTTTTAAGTTATAGATCTGTTCTTTGCCATGTGAACTGTGATCTGGAACTGGAATCATGGTCATACCATGTCTAGATCTCCAGATATAAGCAGTCAACCATGGTTGATCGTGACGACCAATCTATTTCAGGCGACCCGAAACCCGAAATAATCGATGCTTTTTTGAGCCTTAGATCTTTCTGTTGTTTGATAGTTTGGATAAGTTGTTGCTTTGTTCTTGTATACTGATATAAAGACTACACAATCAAGCCTTTATATCACCCAGAAAGTGTATAGAATTAGAGTTATAAAGGGTCAAAGTTGGGTTGACCACCTGTTTTGATGAATTTCTGGAAAACCCAGAATTCACTAAGAATAGGCTCCTGACAAGGTTTGACCAGCCTTTATCTGTCATATGTGATGTTGTTATTATGATCTGATGATATAGAATTGTACCCTGACATCTCTACTACATGTATGAACCACTAGATCACACAAAAACCGAGCCCAGAAAGCTAAGATTCAAAGCTTCAAAGTAGGTACTTCAATTGTTCTTCATTTTTGGAAAACCCAGAAATTGATGAACAGTGTCTGGCAACAATTTTGAGAGCATATGTGATGCCCCCAAAATAGGTCCAATCCATCCAACCTATTCTGAGTCGCCAAATACATGGTACAGAAAACAACTACAACTTTATTACTACAATTGTCGTGTAAAATACAACAACACATATGTTGTGAGTTTTGATACAAATATATACCAACTGTGACTCTCATCCTAACCTTGGATAGCACATCACAATGACATCTTATATAAGGTACAGTCAATAACTGTTTTAGAAATTAAAATCTTTGGGAAGTGCTCAAGGAAACCTTCGTACATGGGAGGCCATGCGTCTAGGTTATGATAGATGTGACGCCCCCAAAATAGGTATACATCACCCATCTTGAGTTGCCAAATACATGGTACAGAATACAAATACAAATTTAATTATACAACATTCGTGTAATATACGACAAAACATAGCTGAGAATTTAAACAGGAATATTGCTTTCTAGACAATATCCACTCTCAAATAGAGTCCTCATTACATTTATTGTCACACTGTTTTATAGAATAATGAGGACTACTAATACATCATCTTGGACCATCACTCCGTTCCCCAACTAGTCCCAGCTAGGTTCTCATTTCCTGAAGAGAATAATGAAAGCAAAAGGGTGAGCTCAACTAGCGCGGTAAGAAATATTATGACTAAGATAATGCAGAATAAATTATCAATAGTCTTCAACAATGTTAAACTGATAAAATACAATAGACATCAAGTTTAAATGCAGCGAAATAATCAATCCATTAGAAGAGTCAAGTAGAGCATGATACCTATTATCTTCTATGATTTAAAACGTTTTCATCAATTTTATCATTTGAGACTCGACAATAAATAAACCACATCATCGAATCATCCCTACACTATGGGCCAAGGATATTCATTAAATCATCAATGGTCATGACTATACCGAATAATCCATGGTTATAATCATATCAAAAACTGTCCATCGCTACACTACAGGCCACTGAGGACTTTTACCACATCATTTATAACATTACAGGTCATGATTATACCGAATGATCACTGGTCATAATCATACCGAGTCCATCTATGTACGTAAGCCAAAGATGACTTTCATCACAATATAAGCATGAGGATGATGACAATGACATAATAATTCAATAAAACAAGTTCAAGCATAAATTTTAAAGATTTATAAGTTAATTTATCCTGAAATCAATAACATCCAAATTGTCAACATGATACTTCTTTGTGAAGTAAAATTCAAGAATGCTCAGAAGAATATTTCCATGAAAAGATACTGGATGAAGCGCAAATATCCAGGATATTCTACTAATTTCATAGAGTATATAAGTCAAAACTTTAACCAACTAAGTATAATAGAATATATGAAACTACAAATGGATTTTCGCATTTACGTGCAAATCCACGTATGCAGATCATTTCCACAATTTAATAAGGAATGAATAAAAAGGATCATTCACCATGCATACGAAAATCCACATAGACAGGTTATTCCAACAAAATAATAAAGAATGGAATATTAAAAGAATTCACCAGGCATGCGATAGACTGCACCGACAGGTTATTCTCAACAGATTAATAAAGAATGGAACCGAATTAAATGCGTAATACGCACGACGAGATATTCAACGGGATAATAAATAATGGAATAACAATGAATTCACCGGGCATACGATAAACCCGCGCATGATGCAGTTATTCCAATGAATAATAAATAATGGAACTGTGTCAAATGCGTAATACGTCTGCATACGAGGATATTCCAATGAATAATAAAGAATGGAATCAAATGTCATGCGTGTCCGCATGCATACATGATATTCCAACGTAATAATAAAGAATGAAATAACGTAAGAATTTCACCATGTATGCGATCTTGCGATAGACAAGGTTATTCCAACATAATAATAAAGAATGGAATAACAGAAGAATTTCACCATGTAAAAACGTTATCTATTTAAAAGGGCAATTTTTTGATTTTAATTAGATAACGATTTTTAAAAAAAAAAACTTTATGTTTGTCAAAAAACACGGAGCCAAAAAAGAGGTGAAAGTAATCTATCACTTATTAACGCTAGAATAGAATTAGTCTCTTGTACCCAAAAACACTAGCTAGCCTCTCTTCTCTCTCACTCCCTACCTTCACAACCAGCCGTCGCCGCTGCTCTTCCCTTGGTTTCGATTGAAACCCTTGAATCCGACATGGCTACCGACGGAAATGGCAAAGTTCAAAGCCCTAATACTGTTAGCAAACGACAATCAGGTATGAATCTAGGGTTTATATTTTTTTCCAATTTTGTTCACCCCTCTCTAAAAACCTCAGCCCTAACACAAACAAAACAGACTGAACTTCTTTCCTCTCCTAATTTTGTACCCAGAGTGCTCACACAATTGAAGGTAAGTGCATTGTTCACTCTTTCAAGAATTACACCAAGCTTGAGAATGTTGGGTTCGAGGATTACTATTGTCGCTTTGAATACAAAGATGCCACTGGAGCATTCATACCTGATCGTGTCGCAGTGTGAGTATTGTTCTACTCTGCTCATCATTGATGTTTAATTACTGGTGGACATGTTTCATAACTTTCTTTGTGTTTTCTAATTTGAAGGTACTGCAAATGGGAGATGCCGTATAACCTATATGATTTGATGGTACAGTGTGATGGGTGTAAATACTGGTATAAACATTTTTATGTTGTCAAATATTATGAACTTTTGAGGATTTTTTCCTTACATTTGTTGCCAAAAAAGGAGGGAAAATAAAATTATATTTTCGGGCCCATATTTGTAGTTCTTTTAATGTGGTTAGATTGATTTTTTTTATTTTTTTGCTAATGTAACCTGTTTATTTTATGTATTTGGTTGTTTACTTATCAAATAACATTTTGGTTTGATTTTCTTAATTTACTATATTTCAAAGATTTTGATCAAATTTCTCTCTGCTATTTTTCTTCATTTCCTTGTAAAGCAAGATTAGCTAGTAAAAATATACTTTGACTTGTTAGTTTTTTTTTAAATTGTCTGGGAATTTATACAATATACAAGTTATTGAATAAAAGGTAAATCCTGTAAAATATTTTCAAGCACTCTCAGATAGATCTTCAAAGGTGGACTACAAGAAAAGGAAGAAGCTCCAAGCTCTTTCTTCTTCTTTTTTCTTTCTCTCTCCCCCCCTTCTTTTGTCTTATAGCTTCTTTTATGATAGAACACTTCAAGCTTTTTCAACTTGTTAAATGCATTAAGATTTTACAATCCACATGTCACAACTACTGGGTGAAGATATAGATTGTTGCTATATAGACTTGACATGTCTTCCTGGTGTACATTCTTTGATCTTATGTCATTGTTGATTTATATGGGAAGGATGCTCTGTATGGGCTTTATAGAGCTAACCTATGTCTTAAGGCTACTCGTCTTGGATTTATCCATATGGATATCCCTGCACCCTACTTATAATTGTGCTAAATTTGTGGAAGAAAAGTTCATTTCTTCTGATTAGAGGAAAGATTTATTCTAAGAGTTATAATTATGTTGCTTTGGCTTTTGTTTCCACAAATTTCAGATTTTTAACTTCTATTAAATTTCCTTGTGTGTATACTATATAAGTTGTGGAATATTATGTGCTTTTCACCATGGTATTTGTAGGTATCATCCTGCTTGTGTGAAGATGAGTATTGACCAAAAAAATCAACTAGACTTATTTGTGTGTGCTGATTGTACATCTAAAGATGATGCAAAAAAGTAATGTTGTTTCACTGAAGCTTTTTTAGTAGGTATGTTGCTTGGATTTCTTTATATTGTAGGATATACTTCTGTTTTTCTGATGTGTTTTTCTGATAATTTTTGGATGAGAAGGGAGATTAGAATATTTTTACGCTTTAATATTACATTTGGGTTCTTTATATGCTTGTTTTCTTTAGATCTGAATACATATTGAAACGCGGAGATTAGAATTATTGTTTAGGTATTTTTCCAGCGCTGGTGGAGGGACCAGAGTGAGGCAACCCATCATTGAGACTAGTTATCATCATTGAGGTTAGTAATATAGGTTAGGGTTTATTGCTCCTCTAGTGCAGAATGGGGGTTGTTTTACAAAGCACTACTGCTGTACATCTGAATATACTTTTGCATTTGCATTTGCATTTGCATCTGAAATTTTCCTTCCAAGCGGGATGATGTAGAAAAATGGCTCATCAATGGCCTTGATTCCCCTGCTCACCATCAGGACTTAAACTTATCTGACCCTTCAAAACTGTCTAAACCATGCAATGGATACAAGCCAACACATGTCTTTGCTGAAAAATCTAGTGTTGCTAAAGAAAAAAAGGTCTCCAAAGTGATTTCAAGCTTCCAGGTCCATCGTGATTTAGTCAGAGCCTTTAATGCAAGTCCAGCCTCAGCAGATGTACTCTTAAAAGGTTCTAAATAAGAGCCTTTTCTTCATTCTTCTGTCTTGGTTTAATTTTGTATCAGGCAATGTGCAGAGACAGTCAGATATTACCTAGAGCTGCACCCACAAAAATTGAGTTAGCAAGAAGACTGAAGGAATTTTCTTTTAAAGAGACTGGGTATTAAGAATGTTACATATCTTCATATCATCTTGATTTTCTCCTTCAAGTTCCTTTAAGGTGAATTTCTATTATTTCATTGATTATCAAAAGGTATAGTTTGACTGTTGTGTATCCTAGTGCTATGTCAACTAATTTGGATTTGTTATTTGACCATCTTTGAACATACCTATGAGCCCTATTTCTATCAAGCACTTGTGGATTATTTGTTTCGTATGACTGGATACTTGCAGGTTTTCAAGTACAGCAAGCATTGTAGAGTTTGTGACAAATGTGTGGACCGATTTGATCACCACTGCAGGGTATTACAAAATCTAGTTCTAGTGCAGACTTCCCAAGAGTTTAGACAAGACATCTAATTCCCTTTTCATTTTGGTTTTTGATAGTGGCTCAACAATTATATAGGAAAAAGAACTATCGAAAGTTTTTTACACTCATGGTTTCTACCCTTCTGCTGGTAAGGACAATAGTGTATTGTGTATTCTTTTAATTTGGAATCTTTTGACTCCTCATTTCAACTCCAGATGACGCACAATTACGTTCATTATATTGCCAATTAATTAGAAAAAAAAGGATTTATACTTGACAGCTTTAAAGAGTCTGGAATTTGTGTCAGGAACTCCCAGTTACTATTCTAACCTGAGGATGAACTGTAATTCATCTCTTGAATGAAATTTGGTTTTTTTTTTATTTTTGTAGATGGTGTTTATTGTAGCTTTAGACCCAACTCAATAACTGTAACATCTTTCACTTTCATAATCATGTTCATGGTTAATCCCTGATTAGACCCAGAAACAAATAAAAAGAGTTGGGTCATGTCACAATGGAAAGAAGTTGTCATGATACCTAATTGATGTCATTCTTTGTCTTATTTTATTTCCTTTCCCTTTTCTGTCTGTTCCTTTAGATTGAACTGAAAACTTCACCAGCTGATTATCGTTTCCCAACAACAAATCAAAGCAAACATTGCTTCACGCACTACATCGAGTTTCACAGGTACAATTTTTCATCATGAATGCATTTTTGGGGGCATTTTTCTTTAGTTGTATATTGCAGCCTATAGTGGAAATGATCAACTTTCATTTTTTTTCTTAGTTACTTAATATTAGCTTGCAAATGTGTATCAAGCAAGCTGGTCTGCTTGGCGTTGTCTTGAACAGACTTTGAGAGTGGTCTACTTAATCTTATACTTCTATCATGCTCTAACATCTGTTTAGTTTCCTGTAGACTTTGTCATGTTAGGCTTTCCTCACTTGGTTGAGTTTTGATTGCTATTTTAATTATTAGTATATTCATCTAGGTTGTTGACAGTACACCAACTTTTGTTTTTGCACTACTACCTGTTTCTTTTCTTTTTTTTCTTTAGACCAAATACATGCATATTTACCTTTTAATTCGAATCTCACCTCAAAATTGTATGGTCCTGAAGAGAGACTTGTTGAGCTGCATTATATTGTTTCCGAATGCTGTAAAGCAATTCTTCATTCTGGCATGCCACTTTTTATAACACTATTATATTTAATCTTAATGATTTTTATAACACTGTTATATTTAATCTTAAATGATATTTAATCAATTTAGGTATGTTTATAAGCTACTAACAGAGATGATGTGTTATATTGTGTTGCAGCCTCACATTTTTATTTTGTTGAGACGCTGTCTCTATGACAGTGATGATGAGGTCAGTTATATTTTTATTTGAAGTCTATAGTTTATGATTCTTATACACTGTAGTGATATTTTATATCTGGTTTAGAAGTTGGAGCATAAATTGGGTCTTCTGGTTTGTTTTCCTTGTTCATTGTGGTTTATTCTTTTCACATTCACAAGCTTATCATTTGATTCAAAATTTCAAGGATTATTGAATAAAGATTGAAACTTTAAGCATTTCAGTCAGTTTCTATCTTTTTTCTAAGTGTTAGTGAGACTTAGGTAACAGATTTTTACTCAAAACTCTTGTAGGTGCTGAATTTATATATAGAGCACAGGATTGTGTAAGAATTTCTTGGGTGGTTGGATGTATAGGCTGATGTTATCTTCTGACTATTGCAGTGAATTTTGGTGTAATGTGAAATTATTGAAAAAAGGCGTACTGACATCCAGAAGGTATTACTCAGCTAGGTAGCTTGAGGTCCACTGTATTAGAGGCTGAATACTATGTAGTTTGGACATTGTCAATATGAGCACTACTCTAGTATGTAAATGTACTTCATGGTATTCATTGTTAATATACGAGCAGATATAAATTTCATGGCATTAGCATATTGCAGGTGCATTGGTAATATAGGTGAACCACATCCTTTTTTTTTTCTTTTTTTTTATCTACAACATTTAAAAAATGTTGTCTGATATACTAAACAACATTTTTATCCAAAAAACGTTGTGGAATCATACCTTCTACAACGTTTTTAAGCATCTGCTAATTTTTGAAAAACAAATCTACAACGTTTTTTTCCTAAAAAACATTGTGTATTGTGTTTAACTACAACGTTTTAAAAATGTTGTGTAAGGGTGTCAAATAGATAACACCCTTAACCATGACGTTTTTCTGACTAAAATCACAACTTTTTTTTCGCGTTGTCTATTTACTATTTTGTAGTAGTGAGAAAGCCTTGTACCGTAGCGTGATCTTGATCTTTCGTGATTTTGTTTTATTTTAATTTTAATTAAATGATGTGTAATTGGTCTTAAAAAAATGATTCTGACTGGTGTTAGACGTACACTTGATAACTTTTAGCGCATTTTTATCATAGTAACTAGGGTTTACACCTTGGGAGAGATTCCAACGTAGAACGAAGCCAAACCGTCTACTTTTCCAATTTTTCTTGGGATTCTCTGTCATCGTGGATTTTCATTATTAGCTACTGGATTTCTATGAGGATTTAAGCGTTTATTATTGGTTTTTATTCAGCGATTGGGTTTGATCGTTCTATCTTTCTTATTTCAATTGTTGCTTATTGATCATGTTTAGCGTTGATCCCATAATGGCATTTGGTTCAGTCATGAACTAAATTCCATTATGGGATTCTAATAGATTTTAATATGTAGTTGGTTGCACATTTAAATGCTAGGGTTGTTTTGCATATCATATGGAATATATGTTATGATTGTTTTACATGCATGAATGATTGATCACCATTCATCACAGTATTTGTATGGAATTGACAATGAATATATAGGTATGGATTGTAGTCATGATAGCATGCGAATATGGGGCTGTTGTATATGGCTTGTGTATTTTGTGAACCAGATAGACATATATTGTTTCACCGTATGAGCTAGAATAAGGGCTTGAGCTTAAAATCAATATAATTGCAATTTCACATAGACATATAGTGATTTTGGTTGTATTGGTGATTACATGGAGTCTAACATCTGTAGATGTTGTGTAAGTAGGTTATAGTGCATTGAAAAATAGTTATAACTCTATTTGTGCTCTTAGCTATTTTCCTGTGATATGTGAACACTTATTGCATGATAGTGGCGATTAGATGAAATATTAAATGAAGTTAGGGTCCCATTACTTCCAGATTATATCTATTCCATTTGTATTGTTATTTTTAGTTTGTATTCACAATTAGTCTAATTCAACACTTTGTCATTAGTCTAAGCATATAAATACAGTGAGTTAATTGATGCATAACAGTTTAAATTTAACAACTTTCTCTGTGGGATCGATACTCTACTTACTCTATATTACTTGTTGACACATGTATGCTTGCATAAGTTAGAGCTCTTTTATTAGGATTATAAAAGAAGCAACAAGTTTTTGGCGTCGTTGCCTGGGAAAGGCGTTGAATTTAAATAATTATCATTAGTTTAAAGCTATATTGTATGACTTAGACAATTCTGATCGTTTTCATCTCTATTTTTTTTTTTGTTTTTGGTTTCAGGTACTTGTAGATTTTTATGCACACACGATCATCCAACTCAGAACTAACACCAGCACAGGACAACATAAACAGGAGAGGGTGGAAGGCTAGTGTGCGAAGAAATTTGCAAGCACAGTTAGACAGTACAACATCCAGAATGGCAGAAGAACCGAGACTTGAGCAAAGAGAAGAGCATCGGGCTCTAAGGGAGTATTCCATGCCAAACATAAATGGACTACAATCGAGCATAGTCAGACTAGGGATAGCAGCTAATACCTTTGAGATAAAACCGGGCACTATTCAGATGGTGTAGAACTCAGTACAGTTTGGGGGTGCTGCTATAGATGATCCGAATGAGCACCTATTGAGCTTTATTGAAATCTGTGATACATTCAGGTACAATGGTGTGACGGAGGATGCCATTAGACTATGGTTATTTCCATTTTCATTGAGAGATAAGGCTAGGAGTTGGCTACATTCTTTGTCGTCATGGTCAATAACCACATGGGAGGACTTAGCACAGAAATTCTTAGCCAAGTTCTTTCCAATAGCGAAGACTGCAAAGATGAGGACGACTATCTCTCAGTTTGAGCAACAACAGGGTGAGTCCTTATATGAAGCATGTGAGCGATATAAAGAGATGCTCCGAAAATGTCTGCATCACGGTATGCCAGATTCGATGGGGATCAACTCGTTTTATAATGGTTTGGGATGACAGTCGAGATCGATTGTGGATGTAGCCGCAGGAGGGGCATTATGGGCAAAGAGCTATTACGGGGCCTATACGCTTATCGAGAAAATGGCTGCAAATGACTATCAGAATCCTACAGCTCGGATGCCACAGCCCAAGGTTGCAGGTGTATTGGAGGTAGATGCGATTACTCGGTTATTAAAGACGATGGCGACTATGGCTAAGAAAATTGATACTTCGCGGCGGATAAAGCAAAGTGAAAATAGTTGCCTTCGTTTGTGAGATTTGTGTGGGGTCACACGCCACGGATCAATGTGCTATCAGCTCAAAGTCAGTACAATATGTGAGTAACTACAGAAAAAGACTAAGGTCAATTCCAGAACACATACCACCCCAACAATCGAAATTATCCGAACTTTAGTTGGTCGAATAACCAAGGAAATCAACAAAGTTTGTTTCAGTCGAATCATCAATTTTAGTCACAATCATCTCAACCACAGTTTACACCAAAACCACTATTTCCACCGGGATTCTCTCAAAGAACAACAACATCACACTCCAAATTGCTCCCACAACCGGAAAAGAAATCAGAGATGGAGGAGATGATGTTGAAATACATGGCAAAAATTGAAGTCATGATCAAAAGCCAAGCAGTGGCTATCAAGAATCTTGAGACTCAGATGGGGCAGATGGAGAGCATGCTTAACAATAGGCCCCAAGGTTCATTGCCAAGTAACACAGAGACAAATCCTAGAAGAGATGAGAAGGAGCAGTGTCAAGCGATTACATTGAGATCAGGGAAAGATTTGTCAGGTTCTGCAAGTCGCGCGCCCACGCCTGATAATACTAAGGAAGCCGCACGGCTGCACGAGGCAGAATAGTTGACTGACAAAGAAGAAAATCTGGAAAATTCTGAGGCTCAACAGGAAGAGAAAGACAAGGCAAATTCAGAAGAGAAGGGTAAGAGTCCAGTACAACCAATTCACCCTCGAGTTCCGTATTCGCAGAGGTTAGTTAAGCAGAAGGAAGACAAACGAGTTCAAATAAGTTTCGGAGGTATTCAAAAAGTCTATGATTAACATACCATTCATCGAGGCATTGGAACAAATGCCAAGCTATGCAAAGTTTATGAAGGGTATATTGTCAAGGAAGAGAAGACTAGATGAGTTTGAGACAGTGGCCTTGACAGAGGAATGCAGTGCAGTGCTCCAATAGAAATTACCTCCAAAACTGAAGGATCCGGGCAGCTTCACAATTACGTGCACAATTGGGAAGATGAACTTTAGTAAGTGTTTATGTGATCTGGGGGCAAATATAATGCCCTTGTTAGTGTTCAATCAGTTGGGATTGTCGGCTCTAAGGCCGACAAACATATCATTATAGCTAGCTGATAGATCCATCACGTATCCATGGAGAATTGTTGAAGATGTGTTGGTAAAGGTGGACAAGTTCATTTTTTCGGCTGACTTCATCATTCTAGACTATGAGGAGGACAAAAGCATACCAATCATATTAGGGAGACCATTCTTAGCCACGGGCAAGACTTTGATAGATGTGCAAAAAGGGGAGCTCACTATGCGCGTTCAGGATCAGGAGGTCACTTTCAACGTCTTCAAAGCCATGAAGTTCCCAACAGATGAAGAAGAATGTTTTCTGGTTGATTTAGTGGATCGGATCGTAAAGGATGAGGTGAAGAGTCTTGCAGATTATGAACCTTTGAAGAATATCACTAATGAGACTTCAGATCTGGAGGATGAGGAATTCGATGAATTTGTACAATATCTGGATACAACCTCACAATTCAGGAGATTTAGACCACCTGTAAAACCATTGACAACAGCTGGGGAACCCTCAGTAAATTTAAAGCCATCTCTTGAGTCACCTCCAGAGTTCAAGTTAAAACCACTTCCCGAACATCTCAGGTATGCATTTTTAAGTTCAGATTCAAAATTACCTGTGATTATCGCTTCTGCACTAACATCTTTTGTCAGGAGGAAAAATTGCTACGAGTGCTTCGACAGTTTAAATCAGCTATTGGATGGACTATAGCAGATATCAAAGGGATCAACCCTTCTTATTGCATGCACAAGATCCTGATGGAAGATTGTAGCAAGCCGACAGTTGAGAAACAAACGAGGCTTAATCCGATAATGAAAGAAGTGGTTAAGAAAGAGGTACTAAAATGGTTAGATGCATGAATAATTTACCCGATCTCATACAGTTCATGGGTGAGCCCAGTACAGTGTGTTCCGAAAAAGGGTGGCATGACAGTCGCGACCAATGAGAATAATGAGTTAATTCCAACACGAACAGTAACGGGGTGGAGAGTTTGCATGGATTACCGCAAGCTAAACAAAGCTACGAGGAAAGATCACTTCCCACTCCCATTCATTGATCAGATGTTGGATAGATTAGCAGGTCATGAGTACTATTGCCTTCTAGACGGATATTTGGGCTACAATCAAATTATGATAGCTCCAGAAGACCAGGAAAAGACTACTTTCACATGCCCGTACGACACTTTTGCTTTCAGAAGGATGTCTTTCGAGTTGTGTAATGCTCCAGCCACTTTTCAGAGATGCATGATGGCTATATTTTCAGACATAGTGGAGAAGAATGTGGAGGTATTTATGGATGACTTCTCAGTCTTCAGGGACTCGTTTGATTTATGCCTTGAGAATCTAGTTTTGGTTTTGAAGAGGTGCATTGAGACGAATTTGGTGCTGAACTGGGAAAATGCAATTTTATGGTCCAAGAAGGAATCATATTGGGACACAAGGTTTCGAAAAAGGGACTTGAGATGGATAGGGCAAAGTTGGATACTATTGAGAACTTGCCACCACCTACCTCAGTAAAAGGTGTTCGTAGTTTTTTGGGGCATGCAGGTTTCTATCGCAGATTCATCAAGGACTTCTCTAAAATAACTAAACCACTGTGCAATCTATTGGAGAATGATACATAGTTTAGTTTTGATGACACCTGCATGTCAGCATTTGAGCACTTAAAGAGAAAGCTAACTTCAGCACCAGTGATTACTGTACCAGATTGGGCTCTGCCATTTGAGTTGATGTGTGACGCCAGTGATTATGCCGTAGGGGCTGTTTTGGGGCAGCGGAAGGACAAGATATTTCATGTGATCTATTATGCCAGCAAGACCCTCATGGATGAACAATTGAACTATACCACCACCGAGAAAGAGTTATTGGCAGTGGTATACGCCTTTGATAAGTTTTGAGCATATCTGATTGGCACAAAGGTGATAGTGTACACGGATCATGTGGCAATTCGACATTTTGTGGCAAAGAAGGATGTAAAACCTCGTTTTATCAGATGGATTTTATTATTGCAGGAATTTGACTTGGAAATCAAGGACAGAAAGGGGACTGAAAACCAAGTGGCGGATAACTTATCTCGACTCGAGAATCCGAAAAGGAAAGTAAACGACAACGTTATGATCAACGAATCCTTTCCGAATGAGTAGTTGTTTGTGGTGAAAGGGGAAGTTCTATGGTTTGCTGACTACGCGAACTACCTGGTAAGTAAGATGGTACCTTCTGACTTGGTGAGCTATCAAAAGAAAAAATTTCTGTATGATGTTAAATGGTATATATGGGATGAGCCTTACTTGTTTAAACAGTGCTCCGATCAAGTGATAAGAAGGTGTATTCCATATAGCGAGACCGAGGGGATTTTGCAAGCGTGTCATTCTACTTGTATGGAGGTCACTATAGTGGTGAAAGAACAACATTTAGAGTACTACAGCGGGATTCTACACGCCAACACTTTTCAAGGATGCATACTGCTTTTGTCCAAATGGCAGTGATAGATGTCGCCGAAAGTGGGTAACATCTCCAAAAGAAATGAAATGCCTTTGAATACAATCCTTGAAGTAGAAATTTTTGATGTATGGGGGATTGATTTCATGGGACCCTTCATTTCTTTCTGTGGAAATCTCTACATCTTGCTCATAGTGGACTATTTCTCAAAATGGGTTGAAGCTGCAGCTCTTCCGACTAATGATGCAAAGGTTGTACTCAGATTTCTACACAAAAGCATTTTCACGAGGTATGGGACTCCAAGGGCTATCATTAGTGATGAAGGCAGTCATTTCTGCAATGAAAGCTTATGTACTTTATGAAGCTAAGTATGGGGTGAACCATCACATCGCTATAGCTTATCACCC
This sequence comes from Panax ginseng, assembly GCA_020205605.1. Lineage (NCBI taxonomy): Eukaryota > Viridiplantae > Streptophyta > Magnoliopsida > Apiales > Araliaceae > Panax > Panax ginseng. The sequence goes on along the minus strand of CM035139.1, from coordinate 80,500,641 downwards.
GCAAACGAATGGGCAAGCTAAAGTGTCGAATCGAGAAGTAAAGAGAATCCTGGAAAAAGTTGTGAATCCCACACGGAAAGACTGGTCGTTAAAGTTAGATGATGCAGTATGGGCTTATCGAACAACATACAAAACTCCGTTAGGCATATCGCCTTTTCAACTAGTATATGGCAAAGACTGTCACCTCCCTATGGAGCTAGAGCATAAGGCATATTGGGCAATACGAAAGCTCAATTTTGATTTGACATCTGCAGGGGAGAAATGTCTACTCCAGCTCAATGAGTTAGATGAATTTAGATTACAGACATATGAGAATTCGAAGTTGTACAAGGAGAACGTGAAGAAATGGCATGACCGAAAGATCATAGAAAGGACATTTGAACCGACATAAAGGGTTTTGCTCTATAATTCCAGACTTCAACTTTTTCCCGGAAAGCTAAAATAGAGATGGTCAGGTCCATTTACAGTGAAGACTGTCTTTCCTCATGGTGCAATTGAAGTATATGATCAGTTTCCAGATAAGCCTTTTAAGGTAAATGGCCAGCGATTGAAGCATTACTTTGGTGGCGAGGTGGACAGACAGAACATCACCTCAATTCTCTCGTCGACATGAGATTCAAAGATAGTCAAGCTAATTGACTATAACTTAGCGCTTGATGGGAGGCAACCCATTATTTTTACCCCTATTTTCTTTTCATTCCTTTAGTAGAGTAGTAGTTAAATCAATTATATTCCATGTCTGATAAATAATGTGTGGTGCATTCATGTTCATGTAGGTGTTTTCAATTGCACTCATCACTGATATATAAATTGGGCATACACAATGTGCAGTTCATGAAGTTACATCACATGATCAAGCATGTGCCGGTAACTTGAAAGTCGATATTCATAATTCTAGGAAAGTCACTCGCTACCAAGCCATTATCCCATAAGAAAATTCACGCGCAAGACGTGACACACGAGGTTGAAAATTTTTTAAGTTTAAGAATACGAGTGGTGGTCTAATTGGTCTCTCACGTGCCATAATATAAGCATATTCTTCTATTCTCCAATAATCATAAGACTCCTCAGCTATCATCAAAGCTCATACCACAACTTTCTTCATTGGCCTCAATCTAGGGCTTATTTTGTGTGGGTTGTGCACAAGCAAGTTTGAGGGTACTCTCATCTGTAGCAGAGCATCTACACTCTCTATCTATCATCTGTTATGGGTCCAAAAAGAATACGTTCAATCTCCATCTCTTCATCATCAGACTCATCATTTATTGCTCGCGACGAGGATATCATGGAACGCAGAAAATTTCTCAGTTGGGAAGCCTAGCAAGAATATTATCACCTAGAGACTAAATCATTTGTGAAAGAACAAGGGTTTAAACCTAACAAGAAAGATGGCCAACTATGGAATATGCTACGCGAAAGAGGCTGGGTTAACCTTGCCGCAACTCCTACGCCTATTCCCATGGGGGTTGTTCGGGAGATCTACGCGAATGCGAAGGAGGAGATACGAGTAGGGATAACGTTAGTTCGTCAAATACAAGTGGATTCCCCCCCCCCCCCCAGCCATCAGAGAAGTGTTTGGGATAACTAATACACCACCTACTGGGTCTGCGAATTGGGTTATAGGTGCACATTTGATGGCGGACTTGGACATAGTGATTTCAGATCTGTGCATCCCGGGAACCAAATGGAATTATAAACCAGGGATGACCGAGCCAAAATCTTTTCCAACGTCCACCTTGAATCGTTATGCCCAAGCATGGAATCTGTTCATATGCACCAAGTTAATTCCGTCCGCTCACAAGCATGAAGTACCTACCGAGAGAGCTATCATTTTATGGGGGCATTATCACAAAAAGTATATTGGCGTCGGCCACCTAATTCATCGTAACATGTTGCGTTATCAAGTGGCGGGGGAGCATGAATGGGAGTATTCTGTATGCCTCGGTGGCATCCATGCTTTGTACTCAACAAGGAGTAACGTGGAATGACGAGCAATTGCAAAATTCAAGTCACGACATCATTCCTGCCACAATTGCCAAGTTCAAGGATTGGACGGGGGGTGAATCGCATCCACGCAGATTACGATTTATTCTCCGACCCACCTTCCCCGAGCCATCCCAGCAGCCCCCTCAAACAGAGGAGGCAGGCCCATCCACCCGAGCACATACCATTCCTAGTGATCGACAGCTCCGAAGGTTGGAGCGCAAAGTCGATGCCATGTATGACAATCTTGGAACGTTTGCTATGGGCCTCACAAGAGCCTTGGCTAAAGCCTTTGCGCATCAAAGAACAATGCTAGAGTGGCCTCAATTTGGAACCGCAGTGCCTTATCCACCACCAGATTCACCACCCGAGGAGGGTGGTCAAGCCGATCATTAGGGGAGATTTTTGTACCTTTTACCTTCATTCAATGGGGACATTGAATATTTTAAGTTTGGGGGTATTGGGGGTTATAGCATAGTAGTTTAGTTTTATTTAATTGTTGCATGTTTAGTTAATTTTGCATGTTTATGTGTTAGATAAATTTTTGTAGAAAATTTTTAATTTTTAATTTTTATTCATTATTGATTGTGTTAGTATGTTTTAGTTGCATGTCTCATACAAATTCTTGCTTAATAGAAATTTTTGCCTAACCAATGATGATAGTGAATTGTGAAGGATTTTAGAATATTTGGGATAACATGAGCTGAGATATAATGTTTTATACGATGAGATTCATGTTGTTGTTTAAATGCTTTCAGTTTGCACAAACGTGTTCACAATCACTTGTAGGTTTAAGAAGTATGTGTTGCACGACTTGATAGAACATGTAGTTTTAAAAAGAGAAACATGTGGAAAGTGCTCTTAGACTGTATGAAACATTGACATGCAAATTTTGGGAAAACATGGGTATGCTATGTATAACAAAAATCAAATAACAATAACGTGGTTAGTCTTAATTCGGGGCCCTGGCTACTTGAGTAAGTACGCCCGAGGGGATTGTCTCTACACCTATCGCCCTAAGGACTTTCATGGTCTGGGAGTCGTTGGTTGAAAACTAGCTAAGGGGTAGCAGTGTGGCTAATGGATTGAGACATTTCACAGTCATGTGTGAAAAAAAGGAAAAGAGAGAGAAAAGAAAAATAGCAATAAACACCGCGGGAAAGTGCATAAATTGCCCTCGTGAGTAGCAATAAAGCAATAAACCCATTATTGAACCTCAGTTTGTGTCAATATGTTAAAACAGTCTGTGTTACATGAGTATACATGAGTCTTGATTTAGGCTATAATTTTTCTGTTTGGAGCAGTGTAGCATATGTATTCTTTGTTTAGATCAAGTTTTGGTGAACACCACACACACACAGCATCTCTATAGCATATATGAAATTATCTGAGTGTATGAGGTTATGTCTATAGTTTGGTTTGAAATTATATTCTTGGATCTCGATGATTCATTTGAGGTAATTTGGGTTTGAAATTACAGTATGGCTGAGATTATGTAAGGCTAGTTTGCATCATAGAGTAGTTGCATAGTTTTGTAGTTGCATTTTCATTGTTCATTAGTATGCATTGCTTGAGGGCAAGCAACAGTTCAAGTTTGGGGGTATTTGATAAGTGGTATTTTTACCTACTTATTGAATACCAATTCATACGAATTGTGCCCAACTCAAGTACATTTTATTGTGTTTTAGTTGCATTTCATGTTATTTTACAATGCATTTACTTAAAACTCCTTTTGGTGAATAAGTGCAAGAATTGGCTTAATTTTAGTGGTATTAGAGGATACAAGGATAATGGAGGCATGAAGGCAAGGCATAAATGGGGGAATGCATGGCATAGAGGTGTAATGGAGCAAGGAGATCAAGCATGAATGAACAAGTAGTAGCAAAGCAGAGCATTTACGTAACTAGAAACAAAGTGCGATCATGAGCCGTGTGGTAGCCATGCGGCGATGAGTTAGGAAATGCGGCCGCACGTGAAAGTACCCATTGCATGATGACTTTATGCAAGTTCTTGCGCTACCGAATAGACACAAGTCAGAGAGGCACGCTCGCTGCGTGAGATCCTACCGACAGGGCGAGGACGATTCAGTAAGTCTCATGCCCATGCCGACATATATTAGAGAAGCGATTGCACAAGGCTGATCGTGATGTTGTGATTTTGTTTTATTTTAACTTTAATTAAATGATGTGTAATTGGTCTTAAAAAAATGATTCTGACTGGTGTCAGACGTACACTTGATAACTTTTAGCGTATTTTCATCATAGCAACTAGGGTTTACACCTTGGGAGAGATTCCAACGTAAAACGAAGCCAAAACGTCTACTTCTCCAATTCTTCTTGGGATTCTCTGTCATTGTGGATTTCTATGAGGATTTAAGCGTTTATCATTGGTTTTTATTCAGTGATTGGGTTTGATCGTTCTATCTTTCTTATTGCAATTGTTGTTTATTGATCATGTTTAGCGTTGATCCCATATTGGCTTTTGGTTCAGTCATGAACTAAACTCCATTATGGGATTCTAACGGATTTTAATATGTAGTTGGTTGCACATTTAAATGCTAGGGTTTTTTTGTATATCATATGGAATATCTGTCATGATTGTTTTACATGCATGAATGATTGATCACCATTCATCTCAATATTTGTATTGAATTGACAATGAACATACAGGTATAGATTGTTGTCATGATAGCATGCAAATATGGGGCTATTGTATATGGCTTGCGTATTTTGTGAACTAGATAGACATATATTGTTTCACCGTATGAGCTAGAATAAGGGCTTGAGCTTAAAATCAATATAATTGCAATTTCACATAGACATATAGTGATTTTGGTTGTATTGGTGATTACATGGAGTCTAACATCTGTAGATGTTGTGTAAATAGGTTATAGTGCATTGAAAAATGGTTATAACTCTATTTGTGCTCTTGGCTATTTTCCTGTGATATGTGAACACTTCTTGCATGATAGTGGCGATTAGATGAAATATTAAATGAAGTTAGGGTCCCATTACTTCCAGATTATATCTATTCCATTTGTATTCTTATTTTTAGTTTGTATTCACAATTAGTCTAATTCAACACTTTTAGTCATTAGTCTAAGCATATAAATATAGTGAGTTAATTGATGCATAACAGTTTAAATTTAACAACTTTCTCTGTGGGATCGATACTATACTTACTCTGAATTACTTGTTGACACATGTATGCTTGCATTAGTTAGAGCTCTTTTATTAGGATTATAAAAGAGGCAACACCGCCATCATGATTTTATACTTCAAGTCGGAATCATTAGGAACACAAAGTCTGGAGTTGACTCGAAGTATTCCTTCTTCATCGATTCTTGCTTCCGAAATAGCACCTTCTTGTACTTTCTTCTTCATACGCATCAGTTCCAGGTCTGTAGGTTGAGCATCTTTAACTTTATATATCGATTAAAGTCGGTTCTACTCGTATATTCGCCATCATCACATGGGTCCCTGGAGTCTTTAACTCTATCTCAATCCTTTGTAAGTCATACAAAATAGGCCTTTGCGTTGACAATATCGCACTCGTACCCGCATATGATCTTCTACTCAATGCGTCAGCTACTATGTTCACTTTTCCAGGATGGTATTGCATGTTATGATCATAATCATTCAACAGCTCAAGCCATCGTCATTGCCACATGTTGAGTTCCTTTTGAGTAAAGAAATATTTGAGGCTTTTATGATACGTATAGTTCTCCACCTTCTCTCCATACAGGTAATGCCTCCAAATCTTAAGCGCAAAAACAATAGCGGCCAACTCTAGATCATGAGTAGGATAATTCCTCTCATATTCTTTGAGTTGTCGCGAGGCATAGGCTATGACTTTCTCATGTTGCATGAGAACACATCCTAACCCCTTGCCTGAAGCATCACTGTAGATGACAAATTCCTCTGAGCCAGATGGTATTGTTAGAACAGGTGTTGAAATGAGTCTCCTCTTGAGTTCTTGAAAACTCTTTTCACATTCCTCTCTCCAACCGAACTTTGTATCTTTTCGAGTCAGCTGAGTTAATGGAGTAGCGATTCAAATAACATTGAAAGTGTTACCGTTAAAACTGTTGAACTACTCGGTAGTAAAAGTACAGTAATACACGTGGTTGCAAAGTAGCACACGGTATTAATTATTGATGATTACGTGATAAGTCACTCAGTTATACTCAATTATTGCTACAGTAATTGTTGTGTCATATTTCTCATATTATTGATTTAATTATTGTTACAGTATCATCTACATGATATGTTATTAAATCAATAATTGAGATGACAAAGTTATTTATATTATTAAATTACAATATTTACAATGTCTAGAAGTTCTGTCAAGGAAAGGTTTGGTCATCTAATTGCGCGCCAATAAGGAGAAATCCTTATCGGAAAGCCCCTCTTCCTAAAGGAATGACCTTATTTGTTAAATATTATGAGTTATAATATTAATGATGAATACGTTCATGTTGATTAAAGATGAATTTGATAGTTCCATTGTGTTGGGATTATTCGTGTTAGTGGAAATCGACATCTATTACGATGATAATTGATGTTTGGGGGTTATATTGATAAATCGAGTAATTAATCGAATAAATGAGAAATTAATTGCTACTAATTCATATGCTTATATAACTATTTGTTCACATGTGTGTACTATTGAATCACATTCTTATACTATTAGGGGAGTTTGTGCAAGATTGATAATACTTGCATGACTAAGTTAAAGATGGAGGTATAGATGGAGTCTTATCTGGTAATTATTGATTTTCACATTATTATAACTATTGAATCACATGATTGAACTATTGATTCACATGATTTACTATTAGGGGAGGTGGTGCAAGTTTGATAATACTTGCAGGACTAAATTAAAAATGAAAGAAAAGTTGGAGGTATTGTCTCGTAATTTTTTCGAGCCCCAAAACGTCACGATTATCGAAACTATATTTTTCTATAAATAGAAGCTCATTCTTCCTTCATTTCTCACCAATTCACTAAAGCTTTAGAGCCATTATTATAGAGAGAAATTATAGAGAGAAAGAAGAAGAGAAGTCTGTTCCCTCTCTATTCCAATATCCAGCTTTATTCTAAGGTAAGGGATATTATTTGTTATACTCGTAAGGGGTATTATTTTTTTTCATATTCATGAAGAGAACTTTTGTTATTCCATTCTTTATTATTCTGTTGGAATAACCTGTATACGTGGTCTACCCTATACTTGGTGAAATTCTTTTGTTATTCCATTCTTTATTATTGTGTTGGAATAACCTGTATACGCGGTCTACCCTATACTTGGTGAAATTCTTCTGTTATTCCATTCTTTATTATTACATTTGAATATCCTCGTGCGTGCGTTTTTACGCTGCACTGGTTCCGTTATTTATTATTACATTGGAATAACTTTGTCCATGTGAAGTACCACATGCATGGTGATTTATGTTGTTATTCCATTCTTTATTATTCTGTTGGAATATCACATCTATGCATTTTATGCGGCACTGGTTCCATTATTTATTATTCAGCCGGAATATCACATGCATGTGTTTTACTGCCGGACTGGTTCCATTATTTATTATTACATTGGGAATAACACATGCTGCAAATCTATCGCATTGCATGGTGAATCCTTCATTATTCTATTCTTTATTATTACTATTTGGAATAACTTTTGTTTGTGTGATTACCACATGCATGGTGAATGATCATTTGTATTCATTCTTTATTAAATTGTGGAAATGATCATTTTATTGGATTACCGTATGGCGAGATGAAAATCCATTTGCAGTTTCATATATTCTATTATACTCATATGAGATATCATTTCTTTTGTACTCGTCATGAAATATCATTTTATTTGGTATTTTATGTTACAAGTTACTATTCATGGCTTACTATTCACCCGATTACTATTCACTCTAGTATTATTCACTCAGATATTCGGGGCACCTTTCATGCCAGAATACTATTCACGAGTTACTATTCACCCAAATTACTATTCACCCGAATATTATTCACTCTGGTATTTGGAGTACTTTTTATGTCGGGGTACTATTCCCAAAGTACTATTCACGATAAAAAATTGATTCTTTTCTGTCCAAATTATTTTTGGTGCATGAATTTTATTCTTGAATTTTATTCCACAAATAAGTATCATGTTGACAATTTGGACGTTATTAGTTCCTGGATAAATTAATTCTTGAACTTGTTTTATTGAATTCTTATATCATTGTCATTATCCTCATGTTTATATTTTGTTGAAAGTCATCTGTGGCCTGTAGTGTATAGATGGACTTAATGTTACAAATGATGTGATAAAAGTCCTATTTGGCCCGTAGTGCATTGATGGACAGTTATTGGCATGATCATGACCATTGATGAATACACGAATATCCTTGGCCCGTAGTGCATGGATAATTTGTGGTTGTGATACTAATGAATATCCTTGGCTGTAGAGTGCAGGGATGATTTGATGATGGGGGATTATTTATTAAGCCGAGTCTCAGCGATAAAAGTGATGAAAAACCTTTTAAATCATAGAAGATAGTAGATTTTATTCTCTACTTGATTCTTCTAATGGATTGCTTGTTCCGCTGCAGTTAAACTTGATGTCTATTGTATTTTATCAGTTTAACATTGTTGAAGGCTAATGATAATTTATTCTACATTATCTTAGTCATAATATTTCTTCTTTGGGCTAGTTGAGCTCACCCTTTCTTTCACCGTTCTCTTGAGAAATGAGAGCGTGGCAATGGACTAGTCGGGAGACCGGGTGACGGTCCGAGATGGTATCTTAGTAGTCCTCACTATTCTATAAAATAGTGTGATAATAAATGTAATGAAGTCTCCATTGAGAGTGGATATTGTCTAGAAGGCAATATTCTTGTTTAAACTCTCAGCTTATGTTTTGTCGTATGTTACACGACAGTTATATTATTAAGTTGTATTTTGTATTTTTGTACCATGTATTTAGCAACTCAAGATGGGTGATGTATACCTATTTTGGGGGCGTCACACGTACCCTAATTTTTGAGGATGAAATTTCATAAGAAGGGGAGGTTGTAAAACCCTAACTTTTATGAATAAAGAATAATTTTCTCGAAATATATTTTTGAATATTATGGTGTGGATTTAATATAATGTTATAGTTGTGGGTAATATTTATAAATTTTGCAAAGTAAGGAAGTGGTTATATAATATTCGATTGGTCGGGGAATATTCGTATGATGACACAATCATTGGTGGACCCCACAACGGATGTATTGTCGTAGTAAGAAAACGACAGAATTATCTTTTTATAAAAATAACGGCGGAAGTGTTATCGTTAAAACTGTTAAACTACTTGGTAGTAAAAATACGATGTCTGGCGTGGGTTGCGTAAGAGCACGGTATTGATTATTGATGCTTACGTGAGAAGTCACTCAGTTATACTCAATTATTGCTACAGTAATTGTTGCATCATATCTCTCATATTATTGATTTGATTATTGTCACACTATCATCTGCATAATATGATATATTATTAAATCAATAATTGAGACGACAAAGTTATTCATCTTATTAAATTGCAATATTTATAATGTCTAGAAGTTCTGTCAAGGAGAGGTCTGGTCATCTAATTGCGCTCCAATAAGGAGAAATCTTTATCGGAAAGCCCCCTCTTTCCTGGGAACGACCTGGTTGTTAAATATTATGAGTTATAATATTAATGATGAATAAGTTCGTGTTGATTAAAGATGAAATTGAAAGTTCCATTGTGTTGGAATTATTAGTGTTAGTGGAAATCGATATTTATTTCGATATTAATTGATGTCTGGAAGTTATACTGACCAGTCGGGTAATTAATCGGATAAATGAGAAATTAATTGCTATTAATTCACATGATTATAACTATTTGTTCACATGTTACTATTAATTAACATTCATTTACTATTAGGGGAGTTGGTGCAAGATTAATAATACTTGTATGACTAAGTTAAAAATAGAGGTATAGATGGAGGTACTATACTATAATTCGTATTTTTACATGATTATAACTATTGATTCACATGATTGAACTATTGATTCACATTATTTACTATTAGGGGAGGTGGTGCAAGTTTGATAATACTTGCGGGACTAAATTAAAAATGAAGAAAAGAGGAAGGTATTGTCTTTGTAATATTTGAGCCCCAAAATGTGCAATTATCGAAACTATATTTTTCTATAAATAGAAGCTCATTCTTCCTTCATTTCTCACCAATTCACTAAAGCTTTAGAGCAATTATTATAGAGAGAAATTATAGAGAGAGAAGAAGAAGAAATCTCTTTCCTCCACTATTCCAATATCCAGTTTCTTCTAAGGTAAGGGTATTATTTCTTTCGTATTCATGAAGAGAGCTTTTTTATTCCATTCTTTATTATTATGTTGGAATAACATGTCCATGTGAAGTCTAAGCATACATGATGAAATTCTTCTATTATTCCATTCTTTATTATTATGTTGGAATAACTTTTCATACATCTAATCATACATCGTGGTGAATTTCTTACATTATTCCATTCTTTATTATTCTATTAGAATATATCACATCTACATGCGATTACGCATGACACAGTTCCATTCTTTATTATTCTATTGGAATATCACATACATGTGTGTATTATCGTGACACTGGTTTCATTATTTATTATTACATTGGAATAACCCGTACTGTCGGATATCGCATGCCTGGTGAATTATGTTGTTATTCCATTCTTTATTATTACATTGGAATATCATATACGTGCGTATTCACGTTTGACTGGTTCCATTCTTTATTATTCTTTTGAGAATAACTTTTGTCGGTCTTGATTTATCGCATGCACGGTGAATTCTTACATTATTCCATTCTTTATTATTCTATTGGAATAACCTGTCTATGTGGATTTCCGCATGCATGATGAATGATTCTTTGTATTCATTCCTTATTAAATTGTGAAAATAATCTGTCTACGTGGATTACCGCATGGCGGGCGAAAATCCATTTGTAGTTTCATATATTCTATTATACTCAGTTGGTTAAAGTTTTGACTTCTATACTCCATGAAATTAGTAGAATATCCTGGATATTTGCGCTTCATCCAGTATCTTTTCATGGAAATATTCTTCTGAGCATTCTTGAATTTTACTCCACAAAGAAGTATTATGTTGACAATTTGGACGTTATTGATTTCAAGATAAATTAACTTATAAATCTTTAAAATTTATTCTTGAACTTGTTTTATTGAATTATTATGTCATTGTCATCATCCTCGTGCTTATATTGTGATGAAAGTCATCTTTGGCTTACGTGCATAGATGGACTCGGTATGATTATGACTAGGGATCATTCGGTATAATTATGACCTGTAATGTTATAAATGATGTGGTAAAAGTCCTTAGTGGCCTGTAGTGCGCATGATGGGCGAGTTTTGGTATGATTATGACCAGGGATTATTCAGTATAGTCATGACCATTGATGATTTAATGAATATCCTTAGCCCATAGTGCAGCGATGATTCGATGATATGGTTTATTTATTAAGCTGAGTCTCAGCAATAAAAATTGATGAAAACGTATTAAATCATAGAAGATAATAGGTATCATGCTCTACTTGACTCTTCTAATGGATTGCTTATTCCGCTGCAGTTAAACTTGATGTCTATTGTATTTTATCAGTTTAACATTGTTGAAGACTATTGATAATTTATTCTGCATTATCTTAGTCATAATATTTCTTACTGGGCTAGTTGAGCTCACCCTTTTGCTTTCATTGTTCTCTTCAGGAAATGAGAACGTGGTTTGGGACTAGTCGAAAGCAGTGATGGTCCGGAGATGATGTATTAGTAGTCCTCATTATTCTATAAAATAGTGTGACAATAAATGTAATGAGGACTCTATTTGAGAGTGGATATTATCTAGAAGGCAATATTCCTGTTTAAACTCTCAGCTATGTTTTGTCGTATATTACACGACGGTTGTATAATTAAGTTTGTATTTGTATTCTGTACCATGTATTTGGCGACTCAAGATGGGTGATGTATACCTATTTTTGGGGCGTCACAGTTCTATTCCCTATTATTTTGTTAGTACCATTTACTCTTATTACACGAAAGGAATCAGAAAAGCAAAAGGGTGAGCACAAATAGCCCAAGAAGATATCATGACTAAAGATAATTAAATTATCAATAGCCTTCGTCAGTAATAAATCAGAGATTTAGAACATATGGTAGATGATAAAACTTTTCAACCATAGTTGCAACGGAACGAGCAATCCATTAGAAGAGTCAAATAAACCATAAAGTTTATTATCTTCTCCATGTTAAAAGTCCACCAACAATGTTTTATCCATGTAACATCAATCAACAGTTCCTGTCCACAATCATGTGAATAACTCATAACCATAATTGTGGTTCTAAATTCCTCTTCTCATCCAGGACAAATATAATTTACATCACATGTCTTTACCTGAAACATCAAAGATCATGGTTATACCAAATCACAGTTCATGTTCATAATCATACTAATAAGTTCATCTTTGCACTACGGGCCAAAGATATTCATTAACAGTTCATCTTTGCACTACATGCCAAAGATATTCAACAACAGGTCATCTTTGCACTACATGCCAAAGATATTCAACAACAGGTCATCTTTGCACTACGGGTCAAAGATATTCAATAACAGGTCATCTTTGCACTACATGCCAAAGATATCAATCAATAGTTCTTCTTTGTACTACAGGCCAAAGGCATACAATTGTAAAACCAATAAACAACAGTCCATCTATGCACTACGGGCCAAAGATGACTTTCATCACAATATAAGTATGAGGATCATGACAAGGATATAAAGAATCAATCACATGAGATAAAGGATAAATTTTTAAAGACTTTAACAATTTAATTTATCCAGAATTCAATAATATCCAAATTGTCAACATGATATTGTTTTGTGGAGTAAAATTCAAGAATAATATTATATCAAAAATGATTTGAACAGAAAATAATATTTCAATGAATATTTAACGAAGATAATAACATTATTCATTATATTATAAACTCCATTTAATATTATTCATTATATAATAACATTAAATTCATTTACTAATATTATTAATCATTAAATAATATTTTAAATCAATGATTTCATAACAACTTAATCTAAATGTTATAAATCACTTCATAATCTCATAATCTAATATTATTAATATTACCGAAATATTTTAATCATTTCTTAAACTTATACAAAATTTATTTTAATTGTTTACACTTTACTAATTAATGCATTTAATCATCCTAAAATGTCAAACTCATAAAATTTTATCACCAATAACCAAAACTCTCATCAAAAATCTGCATATACCTTATATAGGATTCTGAAGCCATAAAATCCTATTTTCTAATTTTCTTACTTCACATAACATATTTTATTCATTTATTCAAACCTAGTCTATTTTCATGAAAAATTCCAAATCAGTCCCAGAAAATTTTCTTTTCTGGGATTTAGCAGAATATAGGCCCATATTGAACATATATTTTTCTCAGAATTTTTAAAATTCATTTACTATTTTTCATATGGCCAAAACTGCCGAATATTTAGACATTTATCATAAACTGTACTTTTGTCCAAAAATTTTGAAATTTACAGAGTATACTGTTGTTATATACATGTACTCCCAATAAAACTTTTACCAATTTTGGAGTTAACCACAAGGAGTTATAAGGGCTTTTAAAATAGTCTTTTCCCATAAAATTCATAACTCCTAATCTATACATCCAAAAATCGCCATTTTTGGACACAATCTAGAAAACTCATCAAATTATCATTTCAAATTTTTCCAGAATTTTTGAGGGTAGGAAAAATTACGAAACTGAAAAACATAATAATCCTTACAATCTCTTACCTCAAAAGAGCAGTATTTCTGACTGGAATATCGGATATAATGCTGAAGGAAAATTGCATTGAATAGCAACTCTTAAAGTAACTAAATAATCACAAAAATACGCTCGATAATATAGAGAGAGAAAACTTATGTTTCTGCTGTGATTTTCAATTCTAACCTAAGCACCTATTTATAGGAAAATGCTAGAAGGCCAAAGGAGACTAAATTAATAAAATATTAATAAAAAAAATTATACGCATGCTATTTTGAATAAAACTCAGCCACCACAAGTGGGGCCCACCAGAAATTAGCCAACTTCCACAACAACCAAAAGTGGGTCCCACCTTCTAGAAATCTCCACCAAAAATCATTTATAAAAATAATCTCTGAATCAGTCACCTCTTAGAATTCATAACAAATCATATGTTAATTTTTAACGGTTCAAAATTTGTGGACAAATACTCAACTTATATATGTATAACATATCCAAAAATAACAACGATCCAACGGTCGGATTAAAAATTATAACTCACGTAATATATCTCAAGAACACTGATTTTTCGAATTATGAGTCCTTCGGACCAGTTTCATTCAAACAGTCACCACGAAAAATCCATAATGAATTTTTGGGTAATTTCAATTTCTACGGTTAGCTTACTTCCAGGGCTTTCTTCTGATATATGGCTCATCTCCTAACTCACTATACACAAAGCATTATGGATTTTACAAAATCAAGTAATGAACTAAATTTTCTGAAAATCCCATATTTTGTTCTTCTTTTGATTTCTAGATTTCTCTCATTTGATTCATGCACAGTGAATTTAGTGTAAAAATATCACCATTATTATATTATTATATTATCACGTTATACATTTATAATGTAATATAATAATATATTTGAATGCATTATTTTATCAGAAAAGACAAAATATCAATTTTCAACAATTGTCACTTTTCTAAGAATTCCTCCATTCCGACAAAATATAAAACACCTCAGCACTAATTCATCATTTTATTCACATAAAAAAAATATTTTCTTATCATATAAATTAATAATTAATTATTTACAAATAATATTATAGAATCACAATAATGACAACCAGATTGTTCCCAGGAAAGTGGGGACTTTCCGATAAGGATTTCTCCTTACTGGTGCGCAATTAGATGACCTAACCCCTTTCCTCGATAGAACTTTCTAGACATCGCCAATAATGCTATCTAATAATATTATTCAATTAATATGAATTATTGATCTGATAATGGGAAATACTATGCAGTGACAATTATTGAAACAACAATAATATAAAATATCAATGTAGCAATTATTGAATCAATAAAATAAAATATTGAACAGTATTTATTGTAACGATAATTGAGTAGTGTCTTCTTACGTAAGAATCAATAATCAAAAATATTGTACAATATCTTGTGCTTTATGCAACCACGCCAGACATCGTATTTTAACCACCGTATATTCCAACAATGTTAATCAGTAATAACTATGCCGTTATTTATAAAAACTCAAACTTGTCGCTTTTCTTCATCCGACGCTTATTACATTATGGGGCCCACAAATGGCTACTGTCGTCGCATTTAATATTCCCCAAGTAAGAAGAATATTCCATGACCAAACGAATATTCCCCGACAACAATGAGTATTTTATAACCACTTGCTTATTTAAAATATTTACATATATCACCCTTAACTTTAACCTTATATCAATTTAACCATTTATTGAATAGTAATTATAAGAAAATTTGAATACTTTTATTTTATAAAATTCGTGGTCTTACAACATAGATCTCTCAGATATGATATGTGTTGGCCATGAGCTTTATTGATAATTATAGTATTACACAAATACTACTTGTATAACACCTTAGTTACCCAGAAAGTATGAACAACAAAGATTTAACCTTAGTCAAAGTATGCAACCTGTTAACTTACTATGAGTTTCTGGGCAGGCTCAAGAACACGAAGAACACCTATAAATGATTTGCCTTACGTCAAGTATAGTAATTTCTCTTAAATACATTTATTTTTCAAAATTAATTATTTTAATAAATAAATAGATAAAAATAGTTTTTAATTTTAATAATTTTGAATATATTTTGTAAATATTTAGTATTTTTGGAATAATAAAGGTATTTAATTTATTTAATTATAATATTAAATAAATTACTTTAAAATGATTTTAATGCATGAAAATTATTTAAAAATATAATATGGTGTTAGAAAATATTTTAAGTTATTTCTAATGACTTAATATTTTGTGATGAATTTCATTAATTAATTAATATTAATGGTAATTGATTCATTTAATGAATATATTAAATAAATTATGGAAAATTAGAATTAATGATTTAAAAATCATATAAAAATAATTTAAGTGTTAAAAAATTAATTAAATTATAAAATATAACTTTTGATAATTTGTTTATGAAAAAAACATTAATATTTAATATTAATGGAAATTATCTGGATAATGGATTTAAAGGTTAGTATTAAAAATACTTTGTGATATTATTAATATACTATAATATTATGGTATGATTTTAATTAATATTTAATATTAAATAATTATTAATGATAAGGGAATAATATGGTATTTAATTCATATAAATACGATACTAATAATTGAAAAATCATGATAAATGGTAATAATTATCTGAAAATTATTACGAGCTTATGAAAAATATTTTAAATGATAATAAATTATCTAAGATATTTGTGAACCAGTTTAAACTGAGTCTTAACGATATTAAGCTCGAGAATTGTCCGTCTAGGTCATCGGGATGACGAAATTGTGTTGGTTTCAACTCAGACTAAAATAGTTTGACTTGATATCGAGTCTTAGGTAATTTGTGGACTGATAGGGTTATGTGTTATGTGTTTAGGTTATTCAATGATTATATATAATAGTATTATATTGTGATGATATTATTATAATATTTGGAGATCGGTATTATTTATATTAGGTTTTCAGAAAAAGCTAAATAAGTTGCGTAAAGATAATTAACGGAACATGCAAGTTTTCCTTAACTCGACCTCGAGTTGTTTCATTCAAATATGCTTGTGGTTAATCACTATTGATAGCCATGTCTATGAATTTTTTTAATTGCACTCTGTGCATATTGCATGTATTCCTCAGGTATGAAAGGCTGATCACTTTCATTACCATCTGGTTCAGATATATTTGTTTATGTTCAATGTTCGTTCAGCTATGAAAGTTTGTTCATGCTAGTTCAAAATTATATTGTTGAATGTTAGCCAACTATTATTCAAATTCTTTCAATCATGATATATCCTCAATTAAACTTATACTTTTTGGGAAAACCTGTTGCTAACCCTTGCTATATCATGATAAACATTATAGATTAGGACGAATACGTCAGATACAGGAAAAGTCAAAGACATGTATAGCTTGGGATTATATGTACGGCTAATTTGTAATAGTATTGTATAATAATAACATTGTATGTCAGATAGGATAATGAATTGTGTATAAGTGAAGGTTACTCGACCTTGGGGTTAATGTGTAAAGTTTAATGTATAAATAATTTATGTTTATATCTTCCGCAATAGTTATTGAAATAGTATACCAGATCCTTGGTGATTAGGACCGAGATTTGGGGATGCTACAGTTGGTATCAGAGTTGTAGGTTATGAACCTTTGGTAGGGTTATGTGAGATTAATAAACGCGGTGATTAGTATTAGGTCTAACTCAAATAGAGTTAGTTGGTCGGTGAGATTCTAAGACAAATCTCGGCGGGTTATAAAAGACATGGAGTTCCCTAACTCTGATAATAAAGGTGAACAGTAGTAATGAATAGATAGAGTCTAAAAGACTAAAAGTACCGGGATAGAAGTTTGTAAAATAAAACGATCATAACATTTAAATGAATCATAATATATATGATGAGGTCACCCCGTGATCTGTTATGGATCAATCTAATGATTAAAAAGTTTATAACAAGAATGTTATATGTCAGTTGTACTATGCATTAGTATAGATTAAGGAAAGGATTCTAAATACGAGTTGAATGAATTTCGTATTGAGAAGGGAGTTAGGATTAAGTGGGGATTATGAAATATTTGTGTCGCACTATTTGTTATATGCGTGTTGAGAAGGTAATTCTTTTTTCATGCTTATAACAGATAGATAAGGTATATGTAGAGAATATAAGGTTAGGTTTGAGTTCTTAAAACTCATACTTATGGTAAGTTAGTGACTCATAATTATATGAAATGTTTATGAACCCCTTAGCGAATGGACGCCAAAGGTCTGACTAGGACAAGTTCTTAAACTCATATGATTGTAAAATGTTCATGAACTCATAAGCATGGTAAGTTTGATGAACTGGGTATAGTTTTGTGTGAATAGAGTATTGAGGATTATAGGAATAGATAGATTACTAAGAAATTGATTATTAGTGGAGAAATAGATTTTTTCCAAAATTCCTAGCTATGCTAGACTTCGAAATTTTAGACATCAAGCTAAATACGCACTATGTGCCTTTTGGAAATGAATTTTTATTCTCAACTTCTGGTGACCATTGTGTATGTGTGGACTTCGGGCCACCGACACATCGTTACCTATTGAGATGATAAAACTGAATTGCAACGATTTTTGAACGTTTTAAAGTATAGTCTATGCTACTTGTTTCGACTAGACGATAATGATTTGAAATATCAAAATATATTTTTATTTATCACTTATGTACCATGTAACTTTAAAAGCGAGAGATGATAAAAAGTTGATGGAGTTGTAAATACAGGAATACTTAGTGTTGAATTTGATCTAAAATCATTGTTCCACTATTGTATGATGTGTTATGACAAAGTCACTCGATGACATCATCCTCAAATGGGCTGTTAATACAGTACGACATCATGACGTCATTTTAAAACTAATTTTAAAATTTTAATTTGCCAACGGGGTTTGGCTATACCTAAATATTTTGATTGAATTGAATTATTGGTATGAGTCTAAGCTATTTGATTCAGCTAGACCAACGTTTATAAAATTCTAAGCGTTCTTTGAAAATTTTCCCGAACCGAATTGTTTTGGTGAGGAATCCGATAAGATTGCGGTACAATTTTTGTGCCTATGACAGTGACGAGAAATAGATCAGACCAGCATTACTTAATAAGTACCGGGCATAACGGGCTAATTAACCACTATGTCCATAAGACCAGAGCGGTTTGCGGATGAATTTCCATAAAACCTTTTCTAAAATGAAAGTTCGTAGTCTATATGACTCCTAAGTAAGATTTGAATAATTTAACTCTTGTGAGTGTTGTTTTGGGTAGCATGTGGTTCTGTGTATGAAAGGTATAAGGTGTAAGTTGAATTTTGGGGACAAAATTCTTAGAAGAAGGGGTGAATGTCACAACCCAAGAATTTGGATAATTTAATAAAATCCTAAAAGATTGAATTAAGGTTAAATAATGAACCTATACAGAAAATAGGTGTATAGATTTGATATTTTTGGGAAGGAATTTTATGGGTTTAAAATTTTTTTTGTGGTGAATTATTCAGGAGTAAGTGTATGAGTGTATATGATCTTATATGTGTACAGTTTGTGGTTAAGGGTCAAGGGTGACAAGATAAATTATGTCTGTGACAAACCCTAAGGATATATTAAGAACTTTAACGTTCAGTTAGAAAATTTTAAAGATTAATTAGAAACCCTAATATCGGATCTGGAAATCCTAATTTCAAGTTTCGGGAATCCAAAACTGTAATTCGAAATTAAAAAACCCTAAATTAGGTATTCAAAGGCTTAAGTGTAATTAATTACAAACTTAATTATGGTAAAATCTAACAAATTAGTTAGAAAACTCTAATTTGTAAATTAGAAACCCTAATTGCAAAATTAGGAACCCTATTGCTAATTAGAAACCCTAATTGCTAATTAAGAAAGTTTTATGTTAATTAGGAAACATTAATCCTAATTACAAGTCCTAAGTGATTAGAAAATCCTAATTTACATTTTTAGTAACTTAAATTTTCATTTTTAAACCAAGTTAGAAATCTTAGAAAATCAAATGGTAAAACCTTAGGGTTAAACCCTAAGGGTTGTGACAGGTTACTAGTTTGCCCTTAAATTTAAAAGCCAAATGACCTTAATGCCCTTTTCACATTCTTTAGTGGGTGAACTACCCTAGCTACCCCATGTGACTTAAATCAACAAATATCAGCCTCATTTCATCAGCTACTTGCATTGAATCATGTTATATTTATAGATTGGGAGAGAGAAAAGTTCACTTTATTTCTCATAATAGCCAACTACTTCTCTCTCTCTAAAATTTGATATTTGTGAGGAACCAAGTTCAAAAGTTAAGACTACATCACCATTTAACTTTCCAATATCAGACCAGCAAGATTAGAATCAAGGATCAAAGCTAGAAAGGTATAAAAACCCTAAACTTAGAAATCATGTGATTTGATGTTAGATGTTATGATTTATTATTTTAATTAATGTTTAAGGGTGTTATTTAGTGATCTGAGTTGTTCCATCTTAGATCCATAACATCTAGATGCACGAAATTGAAGTTTTTAAAAATATGGAAAAAGTGTAAAAAGTTGTTTGACAGCCTAATGTCTGAGGCTTTAGATCCTTCCCTGTTTTTTGATTTGTTGTGTTTTAAGTTATAGATCTATTTTTTGCCATGTGGACTATAATCTGGAACTGGAATCATGGTCATACCATGTCTAGATCTCCAGATATAAGCAGTCAAACATGGTTGACCGACCATGACCAAACTGTTTCTGGGCAACCCAGAAACCTAGAAATGATCTGACAAGCTTTTCTAAGCCTTAGATCTTTCTGTTGTTTAATAGTTTGGCTAAGTTGTTATTTTGATCTTGTAGACTGATATAAGGACTACACAATTAAGCCTTTATATCACCCAGAAAGTTTATAGAATCAGAGTTATAAAGGGTCAAAGTAGGGTTGACCGCCTGTTTTGATGAATTTCTTAAAAACTCAGAATTCACCAAGAACAGATTCTTGACAAGGATTGACCAGCCTTTATCTGTCATATGTGATGTTGTTGTGAGACACCAAATTTTATGAATAAAGATTTAAATTTCTCAAAATATTTTTTGGAATATTATGGTGTGGATTTGATATAATGTTATAGTTGTGGGTAGTATTTATAAATTTTACAAAGTATGCAAGTTGTTATATAATATTCGTTTGGTCGGGGAATATTCTTTTTGTCGGGAATATCCGTATGACGGCACAATCATTGGTTAACCCACAACGGAAGTATTGTCGTAGTAAGAAAACGACAGAATTATCTTTTTATAAAATAACGACGGAAGTATTACCGTTAAAACTATTGAACTACCCGGTAGTAAAAGTACAGTAATACGCGTGGTTGCATAGTAGCACACGATATTGATTATTGATGCTTACGTGAAAAGTCACTTAGTTATACTTAATTATTGTTATAGTAATTGTTGCATCATATCTCTCATATTATTGATTCAGTTATTGTCACAGTATCATCTGCATAATATGATATATTATTGAGACAACAAAGTTATGCATATTATTAAATTGCAATATTTACAATGTCTAGAAGTTCTATCAAGGAGAGGTTTGGTCATCTAATTGCGCGCCAATAAGGAGAAATCCTTACCGGAAAGCCCCCTCTTTCCAGGGAATGGTTTGGTTGTTAAATATTGTGAGTTATATTATTAATGATGAATAAGTTCGTTTTGATTAAAGATGAATTTGATAGTTCCATTGTGTTAGGATTATTAGTGTTAGTGGAAATCGACATCCATTCCGATGATAATTGATGTCTGAGGGTTATATTGATAAATCGGGTAATTAATCGGATAAATGAGCAATTAATTGCTACTTATTCACATGCTTATATAACTATTTGTTCACATGTGTGTACTATTGAATCACATTCATGTACTATTAGGGGAGTTGGTGCAAGATTTATAATACTTGCTGGACTAAGTTAAAAATGGAAGTATAGATGGAGGTATTATATTATAATTCGTATTTTTCACATTATCATACTATTGAGTCACATGATTGAACTATTGATTCACATTATTTACTATTAGGGGAGGTGGTGCAAGTTTGATAATACTTGCAGGACAAAATTAAAAATGAAAGAAATTTTGGAGGTATTGTACTGTAATATTTTGAGCCCCAAAACGTGCAATTATCGAAACTATATTTTCCTATAAATAAAAGCTAATTCTTCCTTCATTTCTCACCAATTCACTAAAGCTATAGAGCAATTATTATAGAGAGAAATTATAGAGAGAAAGAAGAAGAGAAGTCTGCTACCTCACTATTCAAGTATCCAATCTTCTTTTGAGGTAAGGGGTATTATTTCTTTCGTATTAATGAAGAGAGCTATTGTTATTCTATTCCTTATTATTCAGTTGGAATAACCTATATACGCGACCACTCAGATATATGGTGAAATTCTTACATTTATTCAATTCTTTATTATTATGTTGGAATAACTCCGCCTGTGCAAGCACCGCATATACATGGTGAAATTCTTCTATTATTCCATTCTTTATTATTATGTTGAAATAACCTGTCTATGCGAAGTATTGCATACATGGTGAAATTCTTCTACTATTTCATTCTTTATTATTCTGTCGGAATATCATGTCTGTGCGTTTACGCATGACCAAGTTCCATTCTTTATTATTCTGTCGAAATATCTTGTCTGTGCGTTTACGCATGACCTAGTTCTATTATTTATTATTCTGTTGGAATAACTTGTTTGTGCGGTCTATCGCATGCATGGTGAATTCTTCTGTTATTCCATTCTTTATTATTCTGTTGGAATATCCTGTCTGTGCATTTACGCATGACCTGGTTCTATTATTTATTATTCTGTTGGAATAACTTGCCTGTGCGGTCTATCGCATACATGGTGAATTCTTCTGTTATTCTATTCTTTATTATTTTGTTGGAATAACCTGTCTATGTGGATTACCACATGCATGGTGAATGATCCTTTGTATTTCATTTCTTATTAAATTATGGAAATGACCTGTCTACGTTGATTACCGCATGGCGGGTGAAAATCCATTAGCAGTTTCGTAATTTTTCTGGCCCTCAAAAATTCTGGAAGGTAATAATAAAAGCATTGGACTGTTGATTATGATTAAAGTCATAATAAAAGCATTGGACTGATGAAAATCATGGGTATATGTAGTATTAGTAAGTGTTATGATGAGTTATGTTGGTTATTATGTTAAAACATGAAGGTTTCTTAGAAATCACAAAGGGTTGAAAATCAGATTTTGGTGAAAATAGAACATGAAATTCAATTGACCATATCTCCTATTATATTTTGAATTTTTGAGTGTGGTCAAGTTCTAGAGTTAGATCTATGAGTTTTCTAACTTATCCAGGTGGAATCACTGGAAAAGGTGTTGTAGATTTTCATGTGGACTTATTTTAGCAAAGGAATCAAAAACTACAAAGTACCAAAAAGCTACTGCCCATAAATTTAAAAGGGCATTTTTGTCCACTTAATTTTGGAGAAAATTTTCGGCCTTTTGGAACTTAGAAATATATGGTATAAAGTACCTCCTGTCCAAAAATGAGCTCATTCTAACTTAAAATGAGCAAGTTATGAATATTTCAATATTTAGGTTTTTCCGACGAAAAATGCTATAACCGGAGTTCTATAACTCCGATGACCATGAAATTTAAACTGGAAGCTCACGGTAACATGTGTAAGATCCTGCCAAGATTTGGGAATTTCTGGAGTTAAACTTGAGGTAGCTAATTTCTTAAAGAATTAATTGAAAATTGATTTTTGAAAAATACTTAAGGGAGTTGAAAAATTATAAAAAAAATACTTGTTGTGTATGAAATATATGTATATATGTTTGGACAAAGGATAGAAAATAATAAGTTGATTTGGTAATTTTTCATTAAAATGGTTTAGTTATAAACATGTGAGTTAAATATGTTATGTGAAGTTGAAGAATTGGTAAATAGGATTTTAGGGCTTGAAAATCCTATATAAGGTATATGCAGATTTTTGATAAGTGATTTGATCATTGGTGATGAAATCTTATGAGTATGACATTTTTTAATGATTAAATGCATTATTTGGTAAAGTATAAACAATTAAATTAAGTTGTTTATAAGTTTAAGAAGTGATTAAAATATTATTATAATATTAACAATATTAGATTATAAGTTATTTAAGTGATGGATAATATTTGGATAAATTTAAATCTTTAATATTTATCCTTATTTTCGTTTGATTAATGCTTATATTATTGTCATTATCCTCATGCTTATATTGTGATGAAAGTCATCTTTGGCTTATGTGCAGAGATAGACTTGATATGATTATGACCAGGGATTATTCGGTATAATCATGACCGTAATGTAATGAATGATGTGGTAAAAGTCCTCATTGGGCTGTAGTTCATTGGTGGACAGTTGTTGGTATGATTATGACCAAGATTATTCGGTATAATCATGACCATTGATGATTTAATGAATATCCTTGGCCCGTAGTGCAGGGATGATTAGATGATGTGATTTATTTTATTAAGCTGAGTCTCAGGGATAAAAATGGATGAAAATATTTTAAATCATAGAAGATAGTAGATATCATGCTCTACTTGATGGATTGCTTATTCCGATGTAGTTAAACTCGATGTCTATTGTATTTTATCAGTTTAACATTGTTGAAGACTAATGATAATTTATTATGCATTATCTTAGTCATAATATTTCTTACTGGGCTAGTTGAGCTCACCCTTTCTTTAATTGTTCTCTTCAGGAAATGAAAATATAGCTGGGACTAGTCGGGGAACGGAGTGACGGTCCAGATGATAGAATAGTAGTCCTCACTATTCTGTGAAATAGTGTGACAATAAATGTAATGAGGACTCTATTTGAGAGTGGATATTATATAGAAGGCAATATTCATGTTTAAACTCTCAGCTATGTTTTGTCGTATATTACACGACGTTTGTATAATTAAGTTTGTATTGTATTTTGTACCATGTATTTGGCAACTCAAGATGGGTGATGTATACCTGTTTTGGGGGCGTCATAGTTGGTATCAAAGCTTAGGGATATGATCCCTGACTGAGATGTGAGACAAGAACTAAGACAGGAGAGACGGGGAATTCCTTCGCTAGTATGACCTACCTAAGTTTATTTGGTATTTAATTGGTTGGTCAGAGTATAGGGATAATATGTGATATATTAATTAACCCTTGTTTTGTGACAGTGTTTGAAAATGGCATCTGAAAATGTTGAGATAAGCAATGGAGCAAAATCGTATGACTGTATCGTAGTACGAGGCTAAGTTTGCGGAGTTATCCCGGTTTGCATCCCATTTGGACGATAATGAGGAATGAATGATGTTTCTAAGAGGTTTGAAACCCGATATACGTCAATACCTCATTTCTCATAAACTTTGTTTATATTCAGATGTTGTGAATAAGGCTCAGTTATTGGAGCACGATAATGAGTTAGCACAACCAAAAGGTAACGACCGACAACATGATAATAATCGTACCGATGGCAATGGCCATCGGAACAATGATGACCATCGTGGGGGAAATTATCATGCCAAGAATGGTAACCACTTCGGTGGTAATCATGGCCAAGATAATAGAAGTGGAAATTTCAAGAAGAGAAGGTCATTTAGCTCGATTATGTCAGATAAGGAAGTCAAGTCCAAATTGGGGACGGTGGCACCAAAGGCGATCTGGACAAAACAAAGTCGGTGGTTTCAAGAAGAGCGTTTTTCGTGACTTCTCAAAAAGCGAGTAACCCGAACGAAGTTAGCACGGGTTAGTTAATTATAAATTTTTGCGAAGTCTATACCTTATTAGATACCGGTTCTACCCATTCTTTTATCTCTCTTGCTTGCGCTCAACGTTTAAATTTGACTTCGGAGAAGTTAGACTTTAACTTAGCGGTTGAAGCTCCGTTAGGAGAAACCTTCATTACATGTGCTATCCAAGTCTTGGGTGAGAGTCACAGTTTTGAATGATATTTCTATTCTTAATAAATTTCCTGACGTATTCTTGAAGACTTCTTAGCCTACTTAGAGTGTGAAATTGAATTTTGTATTGACCCCCGTACAAAACCCATTTTATATAACTTACAAATGATGAAGATAGAGTTAGAGACTCTAGGGACCCACGTGAAGATAATTAATATACGAGTAGAATCGAATTTAATCGATAATGTTAAAGCCGCTCAAATTACACACCTAGAGCTGATGAATGTGAAGAAGAAGGTTCAAGAAAGCGTTATCTCAACCCTCGATTTTATTGGCCCATTTGAAATCCTCGATGGAGTAGGAACTGTGGCCTATAGACTCGTTTTATCGCTAATTATGTCACGTGTTCATAATATTTTTTTACGTATCGATGTTACGTAAATATGTGGATGACCCGAACCACATTATTAAATTAGAACTAGACGAGAAAACAGAAGATTTAACGTATGAGGAGATACGTGTTAAAATATTGGATAAGAAGGATTATATTCGACACTCAAAGGTTATACCTCAAGAGTTAGAATCTGAAATGAAGTCAAGGTATCCCCATCTCTTCGGCATACCAGGTACGTATGTAAATTTCGAGGGCAAAATTTCATAAGGAGGGGAGATTGTGAGACCCCAAATTTTATGAGTAAAGATTTAAATTTCTCGAAATATTTTTTTGAATATGGTGTGGATTTGATATAATGTTATAGTTGTGGGTAGTATGTTATATTATATTCGATTGGTCGGGGAATATTTTTTTTTGTTGAGAATATCCGTACGACGACACAATCATTGGTGAACCCACAATGGAAGTATTGTCGTAGTAAGAAAACGACAGAATTATCTTTTTATAAAATAACGGCGAAAGTGTTACCATTAAAACTGTTGAACTACCCGATAGTAAAAGTACAGTAATACGCGTGGTTGTATAGTAGCACACGGTATTGATTATTGATGTTTACGTGAGAAGTCACTCAGTTATACTCAATTATTACTATAGTAATTGATGCATCATATCTATCATATTATTTATTCAGTTATTATCACAGTATCATCTGCATAATATGATATATTATTGGGACGACAAAGTTATTCATATTATTAAATTGCAATATTTACAATGTCTAGAAGTTCTGTCAAGGAGAGGTTTGGTCATCTAATTGCGCGCCAATAAGGAGAAATCCTTACCGAAAAGCCCCCTCTTTCCTGGGAACGACATGGTTGTTAAATATTATGAGTTATAGTATTAATGATGAATAAGTTCGTGTTGATTAAATATTAATTTGATAGTTCCATTGTGTTAGGATTATTAGTGTTAGTGGAAATCGACATCTATTCCGATGATAATTTATATCTGGGGGTTTTATTGATAAATCGGGTAATTAATCGGATAAATGAGCAATTAATTGTTATTTATTCACATGCTTATATAAATATTTGTTCACATGTGTGTACTATTGAATCACATTCATGTACTATTAGGGGAGTTGATGCAAGATTGATAATACTTGCATGACTAATTTTAAAATGGAGGTATAGATGGAGGTACTATATTGTAATTCGTATTTTCACATGATCATACTATTCAGTCACATGATTGAACTATTGATTCACATTATTTACTATTAGGGGAGGCGGTGCAAGTTTGATAATACTTACAGGACTAAATTAAAAAAGAAAGAAAAGTTGGAGGTATTGTACTGTAATATTTTGAGCCCCAAAACGTGCAATTATCAAAACTATATTTTCCTATAAATAGAAGCTCATTCTTCCTTCATTTCTCACCAATTCACTAAAGCTATAGAGCAATTATTATAGAGAGAAATTATAGAGAGAATGAAGAAGAGAAGTCTGCTACCTCACTATTCAAGTATCCAATCTTCTTTTGAGGTAATGGGTAATATTTCTTTTGTATTAATGAAGAGAGCTATTGTTATTCTATTCCTTATTATTCTGTTGGAATAACCTGTATACGCGGACTACCGTATAAATGGTGAAATTCTTCTGTTATTCCATTCTTTATTATTATGTTGGAATAACTTTTATCTGTCTGAAGCTACCAATACATGGTGAAATTCTTACATTATTCCATTCTTTATTATTATGTTGGAATAACCTGTCTATGCGAAGTACTACATACATGGTGAAAATTTTCTATTATTCCATTCTTTATTATTCTGTCGGAATATCCTGTCTGTGCGTTTACGCATGACCTGGTTCCATTCTTTATTATTCTCGTGAATATCACATGCAAATGCGTTCGCACGACACAGTTCCATTATTTATTATTCTGTTGGAATAACCTGTCTATGCGGTCTATCGCATGCATGGTGAATTCTTCTGTTATTCCATTATTTATTATTCTGTTGAAATATCATGTATGTACTTTTACGCATGACCTGGTTCCATTATTTATTATTCTGTTGGAATAACCTGTCTGTGCGGTCTATCGCATGCATGGTGAATTCTTCTTTATTCCATTCTTTATTATTCTGTTGGAATAACCTGTCTATATGGATTACCACATGCATGGTGAATGATCCTTTGTATTTCATTTCTTATTAAATTGTGGAAATGATCTATCTACGTGGATTACAGCATGGCAGGTGAAAATCCATTAGCAGTTTCGTAATTTTTCTGACCCTCAAAAATTCTGGAAGGTCATAATAAAAGCATTGGACTGTTGATTATGATTAAAGTCATAATAAAAGCATTGGACTGATGAAAATCATGGGTATATGTAGTATTAGTAAGTGTTATGATGAGTTATGTTGGTTATTATGTGAAAACATGAAAGTTTCTTAGAAATCACAAAGGGTTGAAAATCAGAATTTGGTGAAAATAGAACATGAAATTCAATTGACCATATCTCCTATTATTTTGAATTTTTGAGTGTGGACAAGTTCTAGAGTTAGATCTATGAGTTTTCTAACTTATCCAGGTGGAATCACTGGAAAAGGTGTTGTAGATTTTCGTGTGAACTGATTTTAGCAAAGGAGTCAAAAACTGCAAAGTACCAAAAAGCTACTGCCCATAAATTTAAAAGGTAATTTTTGGCCACTTAATTTGTGAGAAAAATTCCGGCCTTTTTGGACATGGATATATATGGTGTAAAGTACCTCCTGTCCAAAAATGAGCTCATTCTGACTTAAAATGAGCAAGTTATGACTATTTCAATATTTAGGTTTTTCAAATGAAAATGCTATAACTTGAGTTCTATAACTCAGATGACCATGAAATTTAAACTGAAGCTCACGTTAACATGTGTAAGATCCTGCGCTTAGATTTGGGAATTTTGGAGTTTAACTTGAGGTAGCTAATTTCTTAAGGAATTAATTGGAAATTAATATTTGAAAAATACTTAAGGGAGTTGAAAAATTATAAAAAAATACTTGTTGTGTATGAAATATATGTATATATGTTTGGACAAATGATAGAAAAATAATAAGTTGATTTGGTAATTTTTCATGAAAATGGTTTAGTTACAAACATATGAGTTAAATATGTTATGAGAAGTTGAAGAATTAGTAAATAGGATTTTAGGGCTTGAAAATCCTATATAAAGGTATATCTTGATTTTTGATGAGTGATTTGATCATTGGTGATGAAATCTTATGAGTATGGCATTTTTGAATGATTAAATGCATTATTTGGTAAAGTGTAAATAATTAAATTAAATTAAATTGGTTATAAGTTTAAGAAGTGATTAAAATATTATTATAATATTAACAATATTAGATTATGAGTTATTTAAGTGATGGATAATATTTGGATAAATTTAAATCTTTAATATTTATCCTTGTTTTCGTTTGATTAATGCTTATATTATTGTCATCATCCTCATGCTTATATTGTGATGAAAGTCATCTTTGGCTTACGTATAGAGATGGACTTGGTATGATTATGACCAGGGATTATTCGGTATAATCATGACAGTAATGTAATGAATGATGTGGTAAAGGTCCTCATTGGCCTATAGTTCATTGGTGGACAGTTGTTGGTATGATTATGACCATGTATTATTTGTTATAATCGTGACCATTGATGATTTAGTGAATATCCTTGGCCCGTAGTACATGGATGATTAGATGATGTGGTTTATTTTATTAAGCTGAGTCTCAGCGATAAAAATGGATGAAAACATTTTAAATTATAGAAGATAGTAGATATCATGCTCTACTTGATGGATTGCTTATTCCGCTCCAGTTAAACTCGATGTCTATTGTATTTTATCAGTTTAACATTGTTTAAGACTAATGATAATTTCTTATGCATTATCTTAGTCATAATATTTCTTACTGGGCTAGTTGAGCTCACCCTTTCTTTCACTGTTCTCTTCAGGAAATGAGAATATAGCTGGGACTAGTCGGGGAACGGAGTGACGGTCCAAATGATAGCATTAGTAGTCCTCACTCTTCTGTGAAATAGTGTGATAATAAACGTAATGAGGACTCTATTTGAGAGTGGATATTATCTAGAAGGCAATATTCCTGTTTAAACTCTCAGCTATATTTTGTCGTATATTACACGACGGTTGTATAATTAAGTTTGAATTTATATTTTGTACCATGTATTTGGAAACTCAATATGGGTGATGTATACCTGTTTTGGGGGTGTCACAGTTGTTATGATCTGATGATATAGAATTGTACCCTGACATCTCTACTACATGTATGAACCACTAGATCACACAAATCGAGCCCAGAAAGCTAAGATTCAAAGCTTCAAAGTAGGTACCTCGACTGTTCTTCATTTCTGAAAAACCCAGAAATTGAACAACAGTGTCTAACAACGATTTTGAGAGCATAGATCTCTCAGATATGATATGTGTTGGCCATGAGCTTGATTGATAATGGTAGTATTACACAAATACTACTTGTATAACACCTTAGTTGCCTAGAAAGTATGAATTAACAACAAAGATTTAGCCTTGGTCAAAGTATGCAATTTGTTAACTGACTGTGACTTTCTGGGCAGGCTCAAGAACACGAAGAACACCTATAGCGACGGTTCTGTCGCTATAGGCACCCTTTAGCGACAATTATTTTCCAAAATTAATTATTTTAATAAATAAAAAAAATTAGTTTTAAATTATTAAAATGCAAAATATATTATTAAAATTATTTTAAAGCCTAAACATGAGTTTTTAATAATTTTGAATATATTTCATAAATATTTATTATTTTGGAATAATAAAAGGTATTTAATTTATTTAATTATAATATTGAATAAATTACTTAAAAATGATTTTAATGAATGAAAAATCATTTAAAATATAATATGGTGTTAGAAAATATTTTAAGTTATTTCTAATGACTTCAATATTTTGTGATGAATTTCATTAATTAATGAGTATTAATGGTAATTGATTTATTTAATGAATATATTATAAATAAATTATGAAAAAAAATAGAATTAATGATTTAAAAATCATATAAAAATGATTTAAGAGTTATAAAATATTTAAAGTTATAAAATATAACTTTTGATAATTTGTCATGAAAAAAAATTAATATTTAATATTAATGACAATTATCTGATAATGGATTTAAAGGTTTAAAAATCATATAAATATGATTTTTAAGTATTAAAAATACTTTGTGATATTATAAATATATTATAATATTATGGTATAATTTTCATTAATATTTAATATTAAATAAATATTAATGATAAGGGAAGAATGTGGTATTTAATTCATATAAATATGATATTAATGATTGAAAAACCATGATAAATGGTAATAATTATCTGAAAATTATTACGAGCTTATGAAAAATATTTTGACTAATAATAAATTATCTAAGATATTTGTGAACCAGTTTAAACTGAGTCTTAGTGATATTAGGCTCGAGAATTGTCTGACTAGGTCATCGGGATGATGAAATTGTGTTAGTTTCAACTAAGACTAAAATAGTTTAACTTGGTACCGAGTCTTAGGTAGTTTGTTGACTTATATGGTTGTGTGTTATGTGTTTAGGTTATTCTAAGATTATATATAATAATATTATATTGTGATGATATTATTCTAATATTTGGAGATCGGTATTATTTATATTAGGTTTTCAGATAAAGCTAAATAAGTTGTGTAACGATAATCAATGGAACAGATAAGTTTTCCTTAACTCGACCTCGAGTTGTTTCATTCAAATATGCTTGTGGTTAATCACTGTTGATAGCCATGTCTATGAATTGTTTAATCGCACTCTGTGCATGTTACGTGTATTCCTCAGGTATGAAAGGCTGATCACTTTCATTACCATCTAGTTCAGATATATTTGTTTATGTTCAATATTCGTTCAGCTGTGAAAGTTTGTTCATGCTAGTTCACAAGTATATTGTTGAATGTTAGCCAGCTATTATTTAAATTCTTTCAATCATGATATATCCTCAATTAAACTTATACTTGCTGGGCAAACATGTTTCTCACCCTTGCTATATCACGATAAACATTGCAAATTAGAACAAATACGTCAGATAGAGGAAAAGTCAAAGACAAGTACAACTTGGGATTATATGTGCGGCTAATTTGTAATAGTATTGTATAATAATAACATTGTATGTCAGATATGATAATGAATTGTGTATATATGAAGGTTACTCGACCTTGGGGTTAATGTGTAAAGTTTAATGTATAAACAATTTATGTTCATATCTTTCGCAATAGCTATAGAAATAGTATACCAGATCCTTGGTGATTAGGACCAGGATTTGGGGGTGCTACAGTTTCTGTGTATTGTTTGGGTGTTAGTGTAAAAATCCAAAACCCTAATAAGACTCGGATATGTAAAATTCAGTTATAATAATAAAATCTCTTCGTTCTGAAAGTGTTATATGTTAATATATACTCTGTTTAACAAATTTGGTCAAACAATTTGTCCAAAAATTGTCGTGCTTGAGACCTTGTGCTTAAAAAATTTCTTCTAAAAACGGACTTTTCAGTATATTTGTTTGGACAAGCTGCTTTGTCGTGCTTACACTGACAAAATGCTTTGTCCTGCTTGTTAGGATTAATGGAAAGCTAGGTTAGTAACCCTAGATTAACAAACCCTAACCTAATTTGTAAAACTAACATTAATTAGCTAAATTAACCCTAATTTGGTTATACTAACACCAAATTATGATTACTAAACTTCAATTAGATACTAATAAACATCATTAAACAACCCTAATCATTAAAAAACAAAACCCTAATCAAGATTAGTGAAGATTAGGGCATAATTAATCTACTAATTTGGTCAACAAGCTTACAAGTAGGTTATGAATCAGCCACACAAGTCCCAAAACATCACATGACATGCTTCCAAACTCCCAAGCACTAGAAGAGTCATAGATCAGATCTTTTAGGAGGCAAATAGGTGGAAAAATGACCAAAAAGCCAAGTTAAAGAATTCTATAAAAGGAGACCCAAGCTCAGTGTAAACTCACGAATTCTATAAGCCTAGACAGTCTTATAAACATACCAAATCAAGCCTGGGTGATAGCAGCAACCAATTCAGAAGCTAGAATCCAAAATTAAGCAAGAAAGGTGCAAATCCTAATTTATAGCTAGATCTTTGATGCTTTGATAAATTTGTTGTTTAGATGTTTAGAATTATGTATTTGTATGTTAGAAAGTATGTTAGGTTGATAGAACATGTTTTCATAACATCTAGATGTCTTAATTAAGTATTTTTAGTAATATGGGAATTTTGAAAATCAAGCCTGACAGTCGAATGTCAGAGCTTGTAGCTTCATATGTGTTTAGCATTAATTAGGTCTGTTATTTGTATGTTATTTGTAGCCTGATAGTAGGCCTTTAATCTGGAAAAAGAAAACAGGTTCATTAGAACCATATATTGAAAGTTATAGATGGTCAAAGGTGGTTGACAGATCACAAAGTTCTATTTTCTGGGTTACCCAGAAAACTTAAGAACAGGTTGAGCCGGCTATTTTGACCAGCCTTTTGATCGTTTCGGTTTGTTATTTTTGTAACTTTTTGTGATAGACTAATACCCTGATATATATAATACATATCCATGGTCTTAAATTACTTAAACAACTCAATGGATTACTGGAATTAATGGTCAAAAGTCGTTGACCGAGCTTGACCAAGTTTTCTGGGTTACCTAGAAAACTGATGAACACGAAGAACATAGGTTGGTTGTACTTTGACCAACATAGATCAAGACCTTACTGTTATGCTTTGTCCAAACCAATGTTATATATATGTACCTTGACATATATACTACATGTTACAACAAACACAACACAAATCTATTACATAGAATCAGAGATATTGAAGCAACAAAACCGTTGACCGACCATGACCATTGTTCTGGGTTACCCAGAAACTCAAGAACATCTCTGATAGTGACTTTGAGCCTCTATAAATTCTTGTTATATGTAGATTAAAGTATGAAATTAGGCTTATGTTGTACTATTGTGTGAGTACTATAACACCAACACTTGTCCAAACTTAGAATCATAAACCATATCGAGATAGATTGTGGTCAAACTCGTCTCTTGATAATGACTGGCCAGAAACCCAAAAGTTGAAGAACACCTATAGCGACACTTCCTATCACTATAGGGCTTTAGCGACAGACAAAAAATTATTTTTTTGAAATTAAATTATAAAAAGTAAAAATAATAAATAATAAATACAAATAAATACCAAAAAACAGTTTTAAAAATTATGTTATTATAATTAATTTACGATATTTTACATAAATTTAATAAATATTTTATTTTATTTGGATATTATTAATAATTAATTTAATAATAAAGTAATTAGAATAATTACTTATAAATACTAAATAATTATTGAAAATAATATTAATGATATAAAATCTTAATAAATAGATATAAATTATTTAAAAATAATAAACAAAGTTTTTGTAAAATTCTAAGTAAATATTAAGTATTTAACAATAGAAATAAATGATTTAAAAATCATTTAAAGGATAAATAAATACTTAAAAATTAGTATAAGCTTCTAGAAATTATTATAAGGGATATATAAATTATCTAAATAAATAATAAAGCTTATAAATAAAATTTAGTTGATTTATCAACTTATTTAATATTCGGTAAAGACATTAAACACTGAAACTCTATCAAATCTAACCCGAACTTATGTAAATGTTGTATTTAAGTATTGTTATTGTTAGAGTTCATGTCCTAGAGGCCAATTATTTTATATAATTGCTTAATATTTTGATATTATATTTGATTGAATAAATGAATGATTTTATTATGGTTTTATTTACTACGTTATATAAATATTAACATAATAAAATTCCTTAGAATAGTAATACAAATTATATAGTTTCAAGTATGTGACTTGAACATGAGATTATATAATAACAATTAGTGTCATTGCTCTTAAATGTCCCTAGTCAAGTATCATTATTGATGGGACAACAATGATGCATTGAGACTAGTATGTGGATTGACAGATGACCAAATCTCATTGGTCATAAATATATGAGATATTGAGTCAATGCATAGGTACATGTTAGAGAACGATGTACTGGATAGACCCACCATGAGAATTCTACGTGGAGTATTATGCAAAGTGTCATTAGTGATTCTCATAGTGACAATGATGTAATGATCCTCTGACCTGAAATTACTATATTACTACACTGGAATTTATGTACTTTGATATCATCAAAGGTCACATTTAATAGAGTGGACTATAAAGGTGATTATTGGGTACATCATCAATCGTGTGAGGAATATGAGTGATCTAGATGGAATTTAACCCTCTTATATATATTAGGGATGATATGCATAAGCCTCTTGATTGAGTAGGACTATGAAATGCATGTCCATGCTCAAATAGTGATTTGTTTCATATAGTCTACTCATTGATCAAGAAAAACTCAGATTAAATTATGAAGAGTATGACACATTCCATGACTCGAGTTTAATCTAGGATATTAAGGTTAAAATGATTAAATTACATTGAAACATTGGTCACGAAAAAGGTTGCATCGAATCATCGATCTTATTATTACTTGGGTAGCAGTGATGCATTAATAGATGTCACTCACTGTTTATAATTTTATAATATGATTTTAAAATTATTGCCAACATAATAATAACCTATAGGGTCACACACATAGAATGTAATTAAAAGGGAATTAATTTAAATTGTAAAGATTTAAATATGTCAATATGATTGATAGTATTTAAATTACAATTTAAATTAATAAGATAATTATATATAGGTATATTAATTAAGTAAGACTTAATTAAGATATATATATATATATATATATATATATATATATATATATAAAATTGATTTTATAAAGTTAGGTTTTGATTAATTCCTTTTTAACCGCTAAATATATATATGATATGTAGCAGCTATTTTTAGGGATTATCATTAACCAAAACCCTAGCCGCTCTTAGAGAGATACTAGAGAGAAACAGTTTCAAAAATCCTATTCCTTTGGTGTCTAGTATCGTAACTCCCTTGACTGCAGTTCGTGTGACGACGTGCAAAACGTTCGTGTGAATACCGTAGAGACGTAGTTCCTTCGGATTGCATTGGAGATTCGAAGCTTTTCATAATCGGTATAATCTCTTAAACACTGAATTAATGTCTATTTCGCATGGATCCTGTTTTGGGTTTCAGAAATTATTTTGTTTTTGTTCAAGTTATATTCTGATGTGCGTTGCTTTGATGTGCCAAAATCCCAACAGTTATCAATACTAACGTGTTAGATTTATATGAATGAACATCATAGGTGTTTATTAAATGAATCGAGTAGCAAAACTTAACTAATCTAAGCTTAGGCAAGTTCTTTATCCTTAAATCTCTTATTGAGCAAGTTTTCTAACCTATCTTGTTATTTATCGCAAGTTCTCTATCCTTAAATCTCTTATCAAGCAAGTTTTCTTTAACCCTAACTACTTACACAAATTTCTCAAACCCTGTTTATTCGTTAAACAAGATTTTTATCTTTATATACTGTTGATATGTTATACTACACCTACATTTGAATTACCTCTTATTGTAAAGTTATTGTTATAGCTTCAGCATAACTAAGAAATGAATTATTTATTCATATGATATTCTTTATTAAGCATAAACTATTGTGTCAAACCAAATTTTTTTGGTAAGACATCCTATACTGAAGTTGGGTATCCCGTAAGGGATCAATATTCGGTCGATAATATATTGACATTAATTTTGGTGCATTTGAGCACTGGTAGGATGAGATGCATACTCCTAGGATATTGAGTAGGCTGATCCCCTATCTTATATCTAAAACAAAGTTTTTAAGTTTGTCTGAATGACAGAAATAAAAATCCAGAAAATGGTAACAACTATCAGTCGAATTTTGAATTATTATACTTCTTCAAATCATATATTATTATAAACATAAAACCTGCTGAGCATGTCATAGCTCACCCTTGCAAATTATTGCCTTTGCGGTATTAGATGGTAACCTTGGAACATCTGGAGTAGACAAAGGGAAGCGTCCCTGCTAGACTAGGTTATATTCATGTCTAGTTGAATACTTTGTAATAAGAAACTCTTTATGAGAATCATGTAATCGAACCTTAATATTTATAATACATAACATATTTTATTTTTGCAACCGTGTTTTCTTACATATATAGATGTAATTAAGAATTCTTCAAATCTAGTTTGAGATCCTTGGGAACTATTTATCTGAGTAAGGGTATTGATAGCATGGACTGTTCATGTTGTTATTAATACTCTGAATTTCAGATAGATAGTTACTATCGATACGATAATGTAAATTCGCATGGCATAGAGTATACATCCGGGTGAGGGTATTGGTAATATGGACTTTTCATGTTATAAATGGTAATCTGAATTTCGAATAGATAGATTCTATTCACAGATACATTTCATATATCCAAGTGAGGGTATCTAAACACAGTAATAGTTCTCTTGGGAATTGTATTCTATTATGGGATACTATGAATCTTGGATCTATGGGAATTATATCTGATAGTCACTAAATTTGATATAAGTGTATAATCAGATACCATGAGTGTATAGATTTAAATGCATTATATTTTGATTCATAGTTAGCACCCTATCGGATACCGTGGGAGTATAGATATGGGGGCGTTACAGTTAGAGTGTCACACTCTTATAGATAATATGTCAAAGAACAAAAGTACTACACTTAGGTAGCTTAACTACATCATAACAGCAAGACTTGGCTTGGTCAAACCCTAACAGAAAACTTGTTCTTCAATTTTTTGGAATTTCTAGAAAACTATTTTTGTGGTTGGTCAACCTAGTTTGACTGCTAATAACTTGGATCATGTTTATTGTTTAGGTGTTTTGATGTTATGGTTCTATTGTCTATATACTATGGTATAACAATGATACACTTACATAAGCTAAACACATAATATATGCAAGATCTAAGCACAACAAAAAGGCTGTCAGATACTTTCTTAGAATTTCTGGGTTTTCCAGAAACTTATAAGCATGCTGGTCAACCATGTTTGACCATTAATAACTTGAAATCTAGACATGATATGTACATGATTCCACTTCTAGTTTACTCTCCTCAGAGCATACTAAAATATTGATACACCTAGTAAGTCTAACAATTAACTGATTTAGATCTATGGCCTCTGATATTTGACTGTCAGGCCATATTTTAGGGTTCTTGTCAGTTTTTAAAAACTTGATTTTAATGCACTTAGATGTTATAGATGCATGATATATCATCATAAATCACTATATAACATCCTATAACAGATATACAAACATAAAAACATAAAAAATTTCTTAGCATACAAGATCTAGCTTAGTTAGGTTTTATACCTTTCTTTGAACAACCTATGATCTTCACTTTCTAATCTGATCTTGGGGCATTCTTGGCTTATCTAGGGACTGAATATCTAGTTAATTTTCGTGGCTTTGAGAGAGAGAGACTTAGCTAAGTGAATGAACACAAAATAAGGTTTTACTTGATTTTTCTCTTTCTTTAATCTTTCACTCTTTGATCATGTGGTTGTTAATGTTGTTATGTTGCTTAACTAGGCTGATGCAAGGTGTATTTCAACATATGGTGATATTTCAAGAGATGTGTCAACAAATTTAGCCATATCTCCTTTAACTTAAAAGTCAAGTAAAGGATATTTTAGTAATTTCTCCTCCAAAAGGGTATTTTGGTAATTTCCCACATAATTTTAAAGGTAGTTTGGTCAGTTGACATGATTCCCATTAATCTTAACCCTTAGTGTTTGATAATCATTATTAGGGTTTATTAATTAGGGTTTAAGGTTCTCGAGTAAGAAATTAGGGTTTCCAAAAATAGAATTAGGGTTTCTAATTGATCGTTAGGGTTTCCTAACTGCATATTAGGGTTTCTAATCTAACATTAGGGTTTACTAAGGTTATACCTTATCTGATCAACATTTGATCATTAATCGCATACTGCACAAACAAATATCTGTAAATACAATTATAATAATTGTATCAAGTCCCTATCCATAATTAGGGTTAGAGTTTTTATCAGATGATCAATATAACTTCACTCATATTACTTAGTCAATATATTGTTTGACTATCTTGCTACGCTCATATCACAAATGCTCAATATAATACTGATATTAAATAAATATAAATTTATTCGTAAAAATAGAATTATTTAAAAATAGAATTAGGAGCAAGATAGAATTATTTGGGATTTCAATCGAGGATTCATGTAATGACTGAGTTATACGAACCTTTGTATGGGTAGGGTTTTGTACTTGCACTTGGTTAACTGTAACGACCCCAAAATTCATACAAGTTAATTCTCGACTTCGGTCATTAATAATACATTCAACCTCTAATTTTACATCATTAAACGATAATACACCCATTGAAATTTGCGGAATAATTAAAATTTTCTATTACAAACTATCCTCATTCCCAAAACCTTCAACCTTTACATCTAAATATCTTAGAATCATTTTAATACTACAATAGTTTACATCGCAAAACGATATTACAATTCAACATTAATACATTATTCGGAACCTTAAACATGGTTCAAATAATAATAACATAACCAAAGTGTATAAATCTTCAAGTATCACATCTGACTCGTGTCTTTCAAGTAACACATAACTTTACCTTGAATCTTGAACCTGCAAAAGTGGTTATTTGCAAGGTTGAGCTCGACAGCTTAGTAAAATCTAACAGTTTTCATGCATCACATAGCACATAATAACATGCTCAATATATAACATACATGCTACAGTTCATATAACAAGTATAAAGATTGAGTCCTTACTCAATCAGCATGCTTTAATCAATCAACATAGTCATAAATTGACTTTAACATTTCATACTTTTAACATATATATAACACATCATGCTCTTTACAATAAAGATTTAAAACAGTTAATCATCAAGTTCACATAGCAATTAGGAACTGAAAGACTTGCCTGATCCATAGTTTATGAACTACGACTTAACTGCTTAACGCTTATCTGCACTTCGTGTATTCCTACACAATTATATAATCATGGATTCACATCTATTAGTCATATATTTCATCCATTCTTAATATAATAGTAACGTTATATTGTTTCCTAACTAGGTTTGTAAAACCTTCATTTCACTTTCTTATCATACTCTTAGAATAGCTAAGCATGTATAAGTATACCTTAACC
Organism: Panax ginseng; assembly: GCA_020205605.1. Taxonomy (NCBI): domain Eukaryota; kingdom Viridiplantae; phylum Streptophyta; class Magnoliopsida; order Apiales; family Araliaceae; genus Panax; species Panax ginseng. Next base: position 80,460,075 of record CM035139.1, on the reverse strand, counting down.
ATCCGTACTTGATATCAAATAGGTTGTGATCTATTTTCAAGTTCACATTTAAATTACTTAGCTCTATAATGACTTATTTCAATCAATAAGGCTTAACAACTTTCTTTAACAAGATTTGATGTTATAAGCTTTTAAACCATATATTTGTACTAATAAGCCTTTAATAGCATGCTCACATGTATCTATCTCATTTACATAGACATAACATAGTTCATACTTTTAAAACATGCTTAAATAACTTCTGTCATGCTTGACTAGTTGAGTGCACATATCATTCATGTTTTAATACTTAGTTTACAAAAGATAATAGAGTTTGTCTTTGAAATCATTTTATCATTAATGATGTAGTATAGCACATATAAGACAACTTTTAAAAACTCTTATCATAAGTAACTAAGTCATGATAACATCTTCTCAAGTTCAAAACCTACCTCATGTAGCATTCATGCACCTTAGTTCTATTATATCAAGTTTCTCTCGAAAACTTTTCTAACACAAGGTCTAACAAGTTTTATCATGAAAAAGATACTATAAACACCATATCATGCTCATTTATATTTGAACTCAATCATGTATATAAACCACTAAGTTCAGAACTTATAAAACATAAGTTTCCACAAGGTTTGTTTGTTTGTTTTTTCATAATCTTTAAGTTTCTTTTTAAAACACATACTAATTCATGTCAATGCTTTCTATTATGAGCAAGGAAATTTTATACATCATGTATTATATCATGCATTTTCATGTTACATCACTTAAAATAACATATTCCATCGTCGGGAGCACTATACTTGGGTATGTGCTCGATCGACGCCCTTCGATCGCCTCCGAATATGTAATAGTCACAAAGATGACTATTTTGACCCTTCTTAAAGACCTTAAAATAAAAATCCTAAAGACTAAAAGTTGTAGGTCTATTCTTCTTTGTTCCAGATCATCTTGAATCACCTCAATCGGAGTTCGTATGAAAAAGTTATGGTTGTTTTAGTAAAACATGTCATGCTAGTTTTTTTTTTCAAAATTTGGCTTAGCAGACTACCCCCCCACCAGGGCGGGGGTCCCTTCTGCGATTTGTGATTTTGTTCTCTAGAACACTACGAAAAGCCAAATTAGGCCTCCAAACTCCTTTCTAACAACCATACCAACCTATCTAAGGTGTAATAGGTTTACAGAAACATAATCTAATGTTTTCTAACACGTTTCTAGCCATCTAAACAACATAAATATCCAAATTACAACCATTGATTTTTACTATTTCTGCAAAAACTTCACTTATTGAAAGTTTTAGTGAAAATCATCACTGTGATTTTGTTTTTCAACCAAAATAGTTAATTCAACATACTATGCATATGTTTATTCATCCTCTTTCGAATTTAATAGTCAATTTATATATTATACAACTAATTAAACTTTATTTTTACTTTAAACTAAGCCATATTCATATATGTTCATACCAATTCACTGCAATACGATTTCCTTCACAAAATACATACTTAACATGAATTCATTCACTATACTCATATATAAACTTATGAAAACAATTTTATAACAAATATTTTATCATATAAAGCTATATACAACAAACAATTCAACCTTCACAAAGTTTTTACAGAGAATTTTAGAAGAGAATATAACTATAACTTTTTTGAAAAATACAAGCAAGAGGATACCTTAATTTTAGTAGATGATGGCTATTCTTTTGATTATGAAGCTTTCTTTTTCCCCAATTCCTCTCTCTAGACTTCTGTAAGACCCCAACTTTTATGAATAAAGATGAATTTTCTATAATTAACATTTTTGAATATTATGGAATGAGTTTGATATAATGTTATAGTTGTGGGTAATATTTATAAATTTTGCAAAGTACGCAAGTTGTTATATAATATTCGATTGGTCGGGGAATATTCGTTTTAACAGAGAATATTCGTACGATGGCACAATCATTAGTGCACTCTACAACGGAATTATTGTCGGATTGAGAAAACGACAAAAATATTTTATGAAAATAACGACGGAAGTTTTATCGTTAACTGTTGAAACACCCGGTGTTAAAAGTACAGGAATACGTGTGGTTTCATAGTAGCACACGGTATTGATTATTGATGCTTACGTGAGAAGTCACTCTGTTTTGTTCAATTATTGCTTCAGTAATTGTTGCATAATATCTCACGTTAATTGATTCAATTATTGTCGATATTTTATATATTATTAAATCAATAATTGAGATAACAAAGTTGTTAATATTATTATTTGTAATATTAACGATATACAAAGTTACACTTGATGAGAGGTTTAGTCATCTAATTGCGGCGCCAATAGGAAAATCCTTATTGAAAGCCCCTCTTTCACAGGAACGACTTCGGTCGATTAATATTGTGAATTATAATAATGATGATGAAGTTTCGTTTTATTAGTATTATTAATGTAATAAAACAGAAAAAGCTTTTTATATAAAATAGAATACTTTTATAAAGTTATTCATTTTATTTGACTATAAATAGAATATATTATATTTTATTATGCATAGTGTTTTGCATAATAAAATTTTTTTTATATAAAATAGAATACTTTAATAAAGTTATCTATTTTATTAGACAATAATTAAAATATATTATATTTTATTATGCATAGTGTTTGTATAGTGCTGCGTAGTGTTTGCATAGTAAAATCTTTTTATATAAAAATGAATACTTTTATAAAGTTATTCGTTTTATTAGATTATAAATAGAATATATTATATTTTATTGTAAACCAATCTGGATCGTCCAGCTTTAAAAAATAAATCAACTGGACTGCTTCAAGAATTAGTTACTATTCACCCATTCTTCTATAAATAGAAGCTCATTCCTTCATTATTTCTTACTTAATTCACTAAAACTCTGAGAGAGAAACTATAGAGAGAAGAAGAAAAGTGTTTTTCTACTTCACCACTTCTATATCCGCTTTCTTCTAAGGTAAGGGGTATTATTTCTTTCATATTCATGAAGAGAACTTCTCATTATTCCAGTCTTTATTATTCATTTGGAATAACTCAGATATCGCAGCAGGCTACCCTATACTTGGTGAAATTATTCTATTATTCCATTCTTTATTATTACATTGGAATAAACTCTGCCTATCTGAGTACCACATACATGGTGAAATTCTTCTTCATTATTCCATTCTTTATTATTCTCGTTGGAATAACTTTTATACTGTCTTAATACCGCATACATGGTGAAATTCTTTTGTTATTCCATTCTTTATTATTCTGTTAGAACATCCTGTTGGGGCGAATTTCGCCTGACCTAGTTCCATTACTTATTATTCTTTTGGGACATCCTGTCTGTGCGTTTACGCATGACCTGGTTCCGTTATTTATTATTCTGTTGGAACATCCTGTCGGTGCGAATTTTGCCTGACCTGGTTTCGTTATTTATTATTCTGTTGGAATATCATGTCTATGCGTTTACGTATGACCTGGTTCCGTTATTTATTATTCTGTTAGAACATTCTATCGGTGTGAATTTTGCCTGACCTGGTTCCGTTATTTATTATTCTATGGGAATATCCTGTCTGTGCGGTCTATCACATGCCTAGTTATTTCTTTTGTTATTCCATTCTTTATTATACTCATTTGGTTAAAGTTTTGACTTCTATACTCCATGAAATTAGTGGAATATCCTTGATATTTGCGCTTCATCCAGTATCTTTTCATGGAAATATTATTTTGAGCATTCTTGAATTTTACTCTACAAAGAAGTATCATGTTGACAATTTGGATGTTATTAGTTCCTAGATAAATTAATTCTTGAACTTGTTTTATTGAATTCTTATATCATTGTCATCATCCTCATGTTTATATTATGTTGAAAGTCATATGTGGCCTGTAGTGCATAGATGGACTTGGTATGATTATGACCAGGGATTTATCGGTATAATCATGACCGTAATGTTACAAATGATGTGGTAAAAGTTCTCATTGGCCCGTAGTGCATTGATGGACAGTTGTTGGCATGATCATGACCATTGATGAATACACGAATATGCTTGACCCGTAGTGCATGGATAATTTGTGGTTGTGATACTAATGAATATCCTTGGTAGTAGTCTTGGGATGATGTGGATTATTTATTAAGTTGAGTCCCAATGATAAAAGTGATGAAAACCTTTTAAATCATAAAAGATAGTAGATTTTATTCTCTACTTGACTCTTTTAATGAATTGTTTGGTCCCCTGCAGTTAAACTTGATGTTTGTTATATTGTATCGGTTTAACACTTGAATTGAAGGCTAATGATAATTTATTACGCATTATCTTAGTCATAATATTTCTTCTTTGGGCTAGTTGAGCTCACCCTTTTACTTTCATTGTTCTCTTCGAGAAAATGAGAGCGTAGTAGGGACTAGTCGAACCTGCGGGTAGCCGGTCCGTATAATAGCATTAGTAGTCCTCACTATTACATTAAATAATGTGATAATAAATGTAATAAGGACTCAATTGAGTGTGGATATTGTCTAGACGACAATATTTGTATTAAAACTCACTGCATATGTTTTATCGTATTTTACACGACTGTTGTATAATTAAGTTGTATTTGAATTTTGTACCATGTATTTGGCAACTCAAGATTGGTGATGTATACCTATTTTGGGGGCGTCACAACTTCTCCCAATTCTCTCTTACTTTTCTCTGTAACTATCTTCTTCTCCTCTTTTTCCTCTTATGAGTTCTTTCTTTCTAACTCTAACCTTACGTACTAACAATATAACATATATGTATTCATATATATATGTATATTAATTATATAATATAAATATAATTTTAACTGACATCAGTTTTTTTTTAAAACTCAAAAGCCATAAGGCTTGTTTGGCTAACTAACTAAAAATTAACCCATTAAATCTTACACCTTGTTTGGTAAAACAGGTTTAAATTAAAGACTTAACATTCATTAAGCCTTGTTTGGCAAAACTGAATTAACCTCCCTTAACTTATTTTAATAACTCCTTTATAATATAGTTTATGGTCACACTTAATTTAATTAATTCTAATAATAATATATTAAATAAATTTACCACATTGATCAATACAACAAAATTATAATTTTCTTTATAATTATAATTTTATTTAATCAACTAAATATTAAAATAGTATCTCATGATGATCAATTTCCTTAACTCATAAATTATTTATTTAACAAATAAATAATCAAATCAACTCACCTTAAATAAATATTTATTCAATAATAACACATCAATTAAAATATTTATATAACTCAATAAATATTTTGAATTATAATTTAAAATAAAATTCTGGATTGTTACATTTACCACATTGATAATCGTTGGAATATTGGTGTCTCACTATCAATTTATATACGGCAAGAAGGTGATTCTTTTCTCATATTTGTGTTTGATAGTTAGGTAATGATAGGATTAGGTGTCGTTCTTAAAACTCATGCTTATGGTATGTTTATGACTCATAATCATATGTATGTTTTTCAGCCCCTAAGTGTAAGGAGAATCCCTGATTAGTTCTTGGACTACGTATTGCTAGAATAAGTTCTTAAACTCATATTATTGTGGCAAGTTCCTGGACTTCTAAAGTGTGGTAAGCTTGATAAACTATACTGGGTATAGAAAGGTTATACATCAAGAACTAAGAATTTTTGGTATAGTGAGCATTGATGGTGTTGAAGATAAGTAGAATGATTTAAGTAAAGAAGTAATGGAGTAAAGATTTAAGTCGATGGAGAAAATTGGATATTCTAAATCTTCTATGTGGCGAACGAGACTTTTGTAATTAATTTTAAATATTTATTGAATTAAAAAAAATATTTTGATGATTTATTTATTGAGTTAAATAAATATTGATGGAATTGTTGTAGATTAATTTAATCAAGTGTGTCACATTAACTAAATTAATGAGAAATAATATTATAATTGAAGTTACTATTTAGTTGAGATTATTAAATTAATTGAGTTGTTAATAATTATAATGTTATTCTAATTAATTAAATTAAATAATTAATTATAGATTTATTGAATTGTTATAATTAATATATGAGAATTTTAATTATGTGTTATATTTAATAAATGAGAATTTTAGTTATGTGATAATTTGATTTAATGAGTAATATTGCCTTTTATTTAATTGACTTTAAATAATCTCATTTGATTAATTAAAGTGTGACGAATTAACTATATAATAAACAAGTTAATAAAAAAATAGAAAATGGAACAAATAAGTAACAAACCAAACATAGCCTTAAGAACATGGGAGCAGTTAAGGCCATGATATGCACTTAACTGTTACCCATGTTGTGCTAGTTAATGTTATACATATAATGTATCAATCATTGTCAGTTCATTTACAAAACACATTAAAGAGAGAAAAAGAGAGAGAAAAATAAGAGACATTGAGATTGAAGAAGAAGTCTTTCACATTCTAGCAATCTAAACAAACAATCAAGGGTAATTTATGAATCCCAAGTTTTATTTCATGTTTTAAGTTTTCTCCATGAACGTATATTTTAAGTTCTCTGTTAATTTAGTTTCATGAGTAAATTGTTGAGAAGTTGTTTGTAATCATTAATATGCATGTATAATCTACTATATGATGTTTATAAGCTACATTAGAGTAATTAATCCATGAAATTGTTTTTAAATTGGAGTTTTGTAGTTTACAGAGAAATATATATGAATTTGGCTTAAATGTATGAAAATTTATGTTTAAATTGCATATTAATCGGTGAATTGATGATTGATTATGTTTATACATATAAAAAGAGAAAGAACGAAACTTAAACGGACTGATTTGGTGTTATAATGAATCTGTAATACGTGATTTCATGAAATTTAACGTAACTTTGAAAAATAGGAATAACATGAAAATTATGAGTTCAAATTTAGTTGTTTATGTGATTTAAGTTGTTAAAATCATGCTAGAAAGGTTGGGTAATGATCATATATGAATTATAGTATCTGGGTATGCTTAAATTGATGTATGAACAAAGAAATTGGAAGTTTATGGCCATATTCTATGTTTTTTACAAACTTTAGATTTTAGAACTGGCGCATCGCGCTGCAGCACTAGATTTAAGCTTAAAATTCGAGCTACAACGCCAGTCTTAGTTTAAATGGTTGAGTTTTAGCGCCTGCAACGCCAGTTTTAGTTCAAATGGTGGAGCTGCAGCTCCACTTAGCAGAATTGCCCAGAAAATTTGAATTAATTGTTCAAGTCCAGAAAATGTTATTTAAACCCAATCTATTGAACTTGAAAATGTATTAAACATACAATGTGATGTTAAAACAGATTCTTAATATGTCAATGATGTTCTTACGTGTTTAATTGATAAGTCGAATGTGTATTTAACTCGTCGTTTGTGAAGTCTAATAATGTATGAGAACTAATGTTATGATTTAATTAATATAATCATAATCAGAGTTTAGTAAAGTTAGAAGAGAATGTACTCATGAAGTTAGTTATGTTATAATTAATTGGTATTGTGAATGTAAATGGTGTGCAGGATTAAATTGAGAAACGTGAATAGTAAACGTATAATCTACGCATGAGGCAAGTTTCCTTACTCTATCATGATTACAATTACACAAGTTCCATAACTCTAAACTTTCATTGAGCAAGTTCTTAAACCTTATTATTATTGAGCAAGCTTCATATTCTTATTTCTAACTGTTCAAAGCTTAATTATTCAAGTTCATGTTTCCAATGTTCATTCAATTGTATAGAGTTGAAATTCAATCTTTGATTTAAATATCGATTACATTATCGTATTGAAACCTTAAATGGCTAGGGAATCCTTATTGATTCGACTAATCCTTAGTTGATGATTATTGAACTCTAAATTACCCTTGAAGTTAATCCAAAACAAACTTTCTTTGGTGCGGACTCGAATGTCAAAGCTGAGATGAACAACACTATTACGGGGGATTATATTACGCGATAGCATTAAGATGTTGTGCACATACATGGTATTAAGGGTTGATCCCCATAATTACGAGAAGTAAGGTCCATATAGTCTTATGACTGTTAAAGGTTTAAAGTAGAAATAATTGATAACCTGGGACATACTTTATGGTCTGGTGACCCTCAGATGTACTTTTGATTCCTGTTCTAATCTTGATTCAAAAGTCGAGCTTTCTTTTATTCAGTATCCATTGTTTACTCGCATGTTGTTATTATTACTATTGTTAAACTTGTGATAAATTGTTGCTCACTCTTGCATAATAACATTGCAGCTAAGGTTGAAAGAGTTGACGAGCCATCTACTATTACGGGCAAAGGAAAAGCAAACAAGTGACGAAGACTTGTTTATTATTTGAGAATGTTGATGTTAAGACTTATTATGTTATGTTTAAGACATATTTAAATTATGTTATGTTTCATCATTGATGTATTAAGGTTAGATAACCTGGGATCGATTTCTTTAAGCTGTTGTAACCCTTTATTGGAAGGATTTCTATTTCAGTTTTATTGTTATCTTTATTATGGATAGTTAGATGTTATTTGAGGGTGTCACATTCTAGTTATGCTAGATTTCTAAATTTTATTGACTTCGTGTTAATGTTTGCACTTTTGTTTTTGAAAAAAAATGTTTTGGGTCAGTTGAACCACTCAGCTATATAAAAAAAACTTTACTATTTAAATGACTATGTTAATTGCTTCAGCTAGACAAAAATGATTTGAAAATTTTAAAATGTATTTTATGTAATTATATGCATCGTTTACTATGGTGTAGAAATTGTGACGCCCCCAAAATATGTATACAACACCCATCCTGAGTCGCCAAATACATGGTACAGAAAACAAACTACAACTTCAATAATACAATTGTCGTGCAAAATATGACAACACATACTGTGAGTTTAAATACAAATATTGTCTTATAGACAATATCAACACTAAAATAAGTCCTCATTACAATTATTCAAACACTATTTTACAGAAATAGTGAGGACTGCTAAAACATCTTTCTAGAACCATCACTCCATACCCCGATTAGATCCTGCTATGTTCTCACCTCCACGAGAAGAAAAATGGAACAAAAAGAAAAGGGTGAGCTCAACTAGCCTAGTAAAAGAATATTATGACTAAGATAATATACAACAAATTATCATTAGTCTTCAACAGGAAAAAATCGATAAAACATAATAGACAACAAGTTTTAGATCAAAAGCTGCGGAAAACAACAATCCATTAGAAGAGTCAAGTAGAATGAGTTCTACTATCTTCTAAGATTTAAAAGTCCATCATCAATATTTTATCCATGTAACAACAATCAATATACATCTTTAATCGAATATTCATCTTTTTGCACTACGGGCCAAAGATATTCATTTTGTATCACCAGTTGGTCATATTCATCTCAATACTGCTCATCTTTTGCACTATGGGCCAAAGATATTCATCGATTAATCATTCATCTTTTGCACTCTCAGGCCAAAGATATTCAATAATATCATCATTAAGGACCGAGGACGATGAAAACATTTTAGAAGAACGAATCCAATGAGACGAAGGACAAATATTAGGGATTAGGTATTACGGTTTTATCCAAGATCACTAATACTTCATAATAACCAATTTTGAAGCGAATTCAAAAATAAAGATCAAAACATGGATACAATCAAAGATAGTAACCATAATAGACATCTTGGACAAAAAGGAAAATTTTCATTTTTTGGTGAATAGTGTCGTATACGTGAATAGTAACCCCGACACAAAAAGTTCCAAATTTGATTAAAAAGTCCAAACCAATATTTTGGCATAATGATATTGAAGAAAATAACATCATTTAAGAAGAAAATAACATCCCTTACCTCAAAGAAACAAGATGCCTTGGAATGAAAGGTCTAAGTGATCTTTGAATGAAACTTATCTTTGAACAACAACTCTCAAAGTATCTAAATACTCACAAAATACGCTCGATAATATAGAGAGAAAGAGAGAAAGCTTATATTTACGTGTGATTTTCAATTCTAAATTAGCCCTCTATTTATAAAAAATGTTAAGCATTTTGAAGCAGACTTGACCTGCTTTTGATGGCTTTACTACTGCTACTTATTGCCACCCACCACATTTGAAATAAAATTCAAGACATTTCTTCACCAACCACAAGTGGGGCCCACTCAATTCTAGAATTTTCTACCAAAATCATTTATAAACCTAATTTCCGAATCAGTCACCTCTTAAAATTCATAACAAATCATTCGTTCATTTTTAACGGTTCAAAATTTGTGGTCATATACTCAACTTATATATGTATAACATATGCAAAAATCACAACGATCCAACGGTCGGTTTAAAAATTATAACTCACACAATATATCGTAAAAATACTGATTTGATTTTTTAATACCTCCATTCCGACAAAAATACTGATAAAACACCTCAACATTAATTCCTTCAATTATAACCACATAAAATAAATAAATCATCATTTATATCCGCATCAAATAAATATTTCTTTATCATATAAATCAATAATTAATTATTCATAAATAATATTACAGAATCACAATTATGACAACCAAAGCGGTAGTTCCTCAGAAAGAGGGGGCTTTCCAATAAGGATTTCTCCTTACTGGAGTGCAATTAGGTGACCAAACCTCTCCTTGACAGAAATTTCTAGACATTGCCAATAATGTTATCTAATAATATTATTCAAATAATATGAATTATTGATCTGATAATGGGAAATACTGTGCAGTGATATTTATTGAAACAACAATAATATAAACTATCAATGTAGCAATTATTGAATCATTAAAATAAAATATTGAATAGTAACTACTATAACAATTATTGAGTAGTGCCTTCTTACATACGAATCAATAATTCAATAATACTTTGCAATACCGTGTGCTACTGTGCAACCACGTGTATTACCGTATTTTAACCACCAAGTATTCCAACAGTGTTAACGGTAATAATTACGCCGTTATTTATAAAACTCAAAATTTGTCATTTTCTTCATCCGACAGTTATTCTATTATGGGGCCCACAATTTACTGCGCCATCGTACGGATATTCCTGACAAAAAGAATATTCCACGACCAAACGAATATTCCCCGACAAAAGAATATTTTATAACCACTTGCTTATTTTGTAAAATTTGCACATTTCACCCATAACCAAAGTATTATATCAAATTAACACCTTATTAATTTAGAATAATGAAAAGAGAAAATTTAATTTTATTTATATTAAGTTGGGGTCTTACAGAAATAATAATCGAGGAAGTCATCAATGTAGTTGAACCTAGTACTAGGTGTGATCATAAGATCGTCATCCCACTATGATATGACGTAGCATTACAAAGTCAGATAATGACGGAATCCTCAACGTGCCATTAAGATGGTACGGTATCGTGATATCATAAAAAAGATATTTTGGTTTTCTTTAGACTTTGAAAAAATATGCTAATGGAGATGGTTTAAAAAAAAGGATTTTTGGTTTTCTTTAAACTTAGAAAGGTATGCATATTGAGTTGATAAAAAAGTAATATATATATATATATATCGATTGATATTCGACTAGACGAATATTGAATGATGTTTATGAAATTCGAGTGTTCCTTGTTAAACAATGCCAAACCAAATTGTTTTGGTGTGGATTCAAATGTTAAAAGGCTGAGGTGAACAATCCTATAACAGGGAACATGTTATCGGAAAAAATAGTTCTGAAAGTAACGTATATAATGTGACGCCCCTAAATTCGGGTACCTGAAACTCGTATTCAGTGTTTCACGATAACTAAAATTCAACATCGTATGATACCAAACTTAAATAAAGTTATTACATCAGAGTCTTACTACTCAGGTACGATAACCTTTAAGTGCTTATTACATGATAGTTAAGTATTTACAACATAAAAACTATCTATTACATAATGTTTTAGTTATGCTACAGTTTTTCCTTATCCTTACCAAATCCTTCAACACGATCCTGGTTAGCTGAAAACATTTATCACAAAGCAAGAATGAGCATTCAATTGCTCAACAAGTAATATCATGTACAAATATCTTGACAATAAATAAATGTTTTCTTTGAAGCATATTCTTACAGTGAAACTAAAATGTAAAGAAATTTTGAATAAATCTTGAACTAATCATAGTCTTATAACAACATATCAATATTTGAATAGATGGAAGGTTATAGACCATGAACATTCTTTCTCATTTCTTGAAAAGGTTCTATTAAAAATTTATCTGTGAACCATCTGGTCTTACGGGCATAATGGGTGATCAGCCCATTTATGCCATGTATTGATCAATATTGTAATGCCCCGAAATCTGGTCTATTTTCACACACGAATTTTGTACATCACAGTCCCACTTCTTTCCGAATATACATCATTATATAGCTAAATATAACAACATACATTCTCAAATCCCAGATTCTAACACATTATAACCTCATTCATTATAAATAATGATAATTACATTATTCTTTACATCTTACACGAGTGACTTTTATCCGCCACCAAGGATACATAAAAGTTCATTAAACTAATCTATAGTTCAATTCAACTATTCTACATTATAAGTCTTGGCTTGATCTTCACGCTCACTTATATACTAAATGTCACTTCTTCTGGATACAGGTCAACTTGATCTTTACGGGATCCTTAAGTTCTTTCTAACATCGTTCGCTAAAAATGTTTTTATTTAAAACAAGTGTGAGCATTAAATTGCTTAGTAAGTCATAGCACTTGAATAAACAACTTCAAGAATTTAAACATTCTTTTAAGACTTCAATAACCGAACAAAGGTTAAGAAGCAGTTTGAATAATAGGAATAATCTCGATTCCTATCATTTTAATACATTAATCACATTCACTTTGAAATACTTTCATTGTTCTACCTTTTTTCATACACATTCTGTCTGGTTAGAATCATTAGCACAGACTTAACAATAATGGTTCATGTATAAACAAAACATTTTTATATTGAACAGTTCAATCACAGAATAGTTTATCTCATAGAAACACCGAAGTATTAAAATTGTGGCACAAGGCCTCATATATTCTACCACCTTGTACAAATATCACACATTTGCACATAGACATAACTTCTCAAGTTCAACATCTGAGAAAGTTTAAGAAACTAGCATTCATTTAAAATATGAATGAAGTTAGGAAACTTGCCTTACGCACAACTACAGCTTAGAGTTTACGCTGAACTGCTCATTCCAATTCCTATATAGCACATAAGGAAATAACACATACACCAATTAGTCATATACTTGACTTACACATTGGTTTAAGCTTAACTTTACTTCTTAGGGGTTCGCGTTCTTGAAATCTAAGTTTACGCGACCAACTTTCTTTTACCGGTTTACAACTTCATGACATACGGAGATGTCTTAACTCATACGATCATCATCTTTGATGATTTACATTCTTATTTTCTTCTTATAACTCTTCTAGGACTCAGCACACATCGTGTCTCTACTAGTAGTTCATATGGTACTCTGAGTGGTTTCCAACAAATAACCAACAAAAAAGTTCCCATCTCATCTACATTGTCTTTCACAGTGAGTTAGATCGGTTGCCAGTTTTGTATATACCTCCGCTCTCTGAAGGAATTGTTTAGCCCAGCTCCTATATGTCAACCATCAAAGATTATAATTGTACCACAACCTAAACTTATCCTAACTTATCTGAACCATTAAAATTATAATGTTCGTTAAGTCAACTTCTCATTTCTTATGGCTTTCTGGAAACTAAATGTCATACCTCAAGATTCATTCTTTATCGTCAAAGTTATACAGTCTTTTGTATACTCAAAATGATTACTCAATTTTAATACTATGCGTTCATAACATTAAGTATTTTACATTACCTTATTCTTATCTTATAACGTCCGGTTCATTCGACTCGGAACGTCATCCAAGTTATAATTATTACTCAGTTTCTTAACGATATACGTCATTGTCTTTAATTCAGTTCTTCACCATTCACAGGTTTAAGCAACATTCTTCATTACCTTACGGTCAAACTATACACGGGGTGTAGGTTCTATCCGTTTAATATTCATAGACACCCAACCCTTACGTCGGCTAAAGTGCTTAACGCTTACGCTTACATTCATTCTAACATTCTCTATCTAACTTACACTCGGACTTTCATTAATCTTATTACCGTTCGTTATGACTTTCTTGATAATTCATATCTTACTTACTGCCTTCGTCAACGTTTAAGTCATACAACCAATGTATACTTAGAACGTTCGCCCGACGTGAATACGATTCACGAGAATCATTTACGTATTCAATGTTTACGTTACTCATCTCTTAAACTCCCAATTAACCTTTACCTAAGGTTTTAATTGCTTTCATTCGTTATCCATTACATGAACCCCATGTTCATTATTCTTTCTTAATGTCGAAGCCATACGGTTCGTTGTATACTAAGACCAATCGTTCATTGCAACAGCGTTGTGTTCACAACGTCTATACTCTTTACACTTATCTCTCATTACTACAACATAACATCAAAATGTTATTCATTACCCTCGTCACTCAACGTCTAAGGAATCATAATTATAGCAAGCCCCCACGTTCGTTTTATCGCGACTATGGTCCCCAGATATTGGTTCTGTAATTTGCATTTACATTCTTTGTCTTTTAATCTCGTTTAATCTTTTCGTTTAACCTTTACTAAAGGTTTAAATTACTTGTTTAAGTGTTACATTCGATGAAGTATATGTTCTTTATCTATCATTACACTTCTCCCTAAAGTTGAGCAATTAAAAGCTCCCTACTGGGTCTTTCCCTTCACCAGCGTTGCGGCACCGGTCCCCTTCTTATTCCTCACACTGCAGTGCCACTATGCTATGTGGGTTTCCGGGTTAACCTTCTGATCACCTCCTCAAGGCATGGCTGCATCTTGGCGCCCAAGCATCAAACTTGGAAAATTTTTCTAAGTCTTGAACTTGTTTGAGACGCTTACTTTATAATCTCATAACTTATTTGTTATAACTCGGAACAAGGTCGTTCCAAAGCTATTTTCTTCCTTATCTTATATATTTCAATTTCTCTCTGATAGAAATTTATTCTGAATCTGTTAACTTTCCATTCAATTAGCTTAATCTTCATCCTTCGTTTATTTTATGTTATTAGCGTTCTTTATTCGTTCATCCATAATTCGGTCATCTGAACTCGGAACTTATTCATTCTTGAGTCCACAACTCACGTTTTCTACATTCTCTTACATTCTTATGAAACCCTACACCTTTGGGTTCATTTACACACATTTTAGATCTCATTTGTCTTTTACAAAATTTTTGCCAAAACTTCATTATAGCTAAGTTTAATTGGTTCTTCATGAACGTTTCTACCGTTCCTAACCAACAATAAGCAACTAACTTATACGCAATGGTTTTAAACTTGTCCATCAACAACAAATTATACTATGATGGTTTTAAATTTGTCCATCAACAACGTTCTTCGTGTTTTTCGTGTGTTCTTCGCGTTCTTCGTTCTTCATTTTTAATTGATATTTTGATTACGATTTCACTTATTCTTGGAATTTGATGTTATGAAACACCATTCCTTACTAATTTCACCGAATCATTCATATTATTCATTCAAATCATTAAAATTCATTACGAAATTCACACTTCCTTAAGAAATTTATAAACTAAACTTCTACTTCTTATTTCTTCTCTTTCTCATGATTTAAACCATATGAAATCATTCTTAACATATTCTACTTCTATTCTCATTAAGCTATATTTTTAACATAGAAAACTTAAAGAAAATTTATATTAAACTAGGTTTTGGATTACCTTTCTTCTTTAATCTTCCTCTGTTGGACAAAGCTTGCACTCGGGCTAGCTTTTCCTCTTCCTTTTCCTCCTCATCTAACTTTTCTCTCTCTCTATCTCAAGTGTTGGTGATTTTCAAAATCACCAACGAATGAGCTAAGGCTCTCCTATTATAGAAAACCAAGGCTAGGGGTAAAATAGTCACCAATAATGGTTTTAAACTTGTCCATCAACAACAAATTATACTATGATGATTTTAAATTTGTCCATCAACAACGTTCTTCGTGTTTTTCGCGTTTTCTTCGCGTTCTTCATTCGTTCTTCATTTTTAATTAATATTTTGATTATGATTGCACTTCTTCTTGGAATTTGATGTTATAAAACACCATTCCTTATTAATTTCACCGAATCGTTCATATGATTCATTCGGATCATTCAAATTCATTACGAAATTCACATTTCCTTAAGAAATTTATAAACTAAACTTCTACTTCTTATTTCTTCTTTTTCTCATGATTTAAACCATATGAAATCAATCTTAATATCTATTACTTCTATTCTCATTAAGCTATGTTTTTAACATAGAAAACTTAAAGAAAATTTATATTAAACTAGATTTTTGATTACCTTTCTTCTTTAATCTTCTTCCGTTGGACAAAGTTTACACTCGCACTAGCTTTTCCTCTTCTTTTTCCTCCTCATTTGACTTCTCTCTCTCTCTCTCTCTCTCAAGTGTTGGTGATTTTCAAAATCACCAACGAATGAGCTAACGCTCTCCTTTTATAGAAAACCAAGGCTAGGGGCAAAATAGTCATTTCACCCGAAAGTTACTATTCACACCTCCTTAGTATTCATGAAGCTTCTCCTGGAAGTTTCGTGGTTCCATCTTGCGGAATTCATCCGACAGTTCGAAAATTGCGATTCTCGAAATCCTAATATTTTTGGATATTTCGTCTTTTCTTTACAGCTTAAGTTTTATGCATTCTTCGGATCTTCAAAAAATTGAAAAACACTTTTTGACGTTAAGTGTTTTCCTTCACATTTTCCCCTAACGTAGATAAATGAATGAAAAGTACATAACAATACTTTTCGTCATTTTTATTTCGTCCGATTTCTACATGTTTTTCGAGAAAAACTTTTATCGGCTTACTTAACTATTCATAATATATTATCGTCAAATCTTTTGACGGAATATCATTTCGACATACCAAACTCTCAAAAAGGCTTAGGTTATTCAAACCCTAACCCTTAGGGTTTCGTCGGGTGAATAGTGCATATTTTGTCTTTTTCCTCAGAAATATTTTGTTTCCGAAATTTTTTTATTTTCATCTTGAAAATTCTTACTCGCTCAGTCTAGCTCGTAGCCAGAATCCTCCCGTATTCTAATCATCCTAGGTTCTAGAATGATTAATAAATGCATAGCACATAATATTATTAATAAAAATTCCTTTTATTAATAACTAATTCTTTAAACTTAAATTATGGACAATCCAATTTTCTGGGTTGTCACATTCTTCCCCCCTTATAAAAATTTCTTCCTCAGAATTTCTTAAAACCACACCCATACCCGAGTCATCACATTCACCACTTCTTCACAGAATTTCGTCCTCGAAATTTTAGCTTACTATTCTTCTCAACTTCTCTCCAAAGAAGTTCTTATCTTTCACACATTCCCTAACCATCATAACTTATCAAGAATTTATAAAGTAGAAGGAATAAATAGGAATATAAAGATTCTTTTAAAATATTTCATACTTTTGTTGAGGGGTCAAATCGACCATGAACTCTTACTAAGTTTAACAGCATTTCACCGTAAACCCTTCTATCACGGTTAGTTTACAATCACCAAGAAAGCAAACTACCTCTTCCATACGTAGGCGATTAACCCATCGTATAACCCCATTTCGGGGTGTGTTCACCTCAGACTTAATCATTAGATTCTGCACCAAAACAATTTGGTTCGGCATAACTCTTAAAAGAAAGCTCGATTTTCTTACGACATGACATACCATTTGTCTTAGCCAAATCAAATAGCTTAGACCATATCAATAATTTGGATATCAACTTGAAACATTCGTCTAGTCAAATCAATTAACATCGACTACTTCTTTAAATTCTTTCACAATACATCAAAACGTTTTATGACGTCATGATATCGTACTTTTCACAGTACATTAAGTACTTCGTCAGTTTATGACTTCATCATTATACATCATACCATAGCGGGTTGTTGATCATAAGATCACATCCAACACCAGGTTCGATTGCATTAATAACTCCATCCTTTTACCATCCTTGCATCAAATGCACTGATGATATAAAATTCATTTTGATATTTCAAATCAATTTATGTCTAGCTGAAACAATTAGCATAGACATACCAAGAATAGTTCTTTTAAAATCCATTGGTTCCAAAAGTTGAACCAATTCTTTCATTATCAAAACGCGCACACATAAGCACGATTTCAGTAAACTTCAAAATCTAGCATAACTAGATGACTCGGAATATCCTATTTCTCCATCTTCGTTCATTGTCTTACTTGCGACAATACTTACTCTTCTCTAGCACCTTCAATACTAAGCCAACTGAAAATAACTTGTTTTCAGTCTAAACATTCTTATACCTTAGTATAGTCCGTCAACTTACCACACTTTATGTGTTTAAGAACTTATCTTTTTCAATATGTAATCCAAGAACAAATCAAGGACTATCCATATTCTTAGGGCTCAAAAACATAGCATATAACTATGAGTCACAATCTTTTCATAAGTATGAGTTTTAAGAACTCGCACCTATCTTATTGTTCTCTACCAATCAAGTATATATATGAGAAAAAAAATCACCTTCTCGGCATATACATATTGATAGCGCGACATATTCCAATGATTATCATTGTAATAAACTAAGTAGTTGTTACACCAAAGCACAAATCTCTGCCCATAACAAAGGTTCATACAACTCAGCTATCACATGAGTCCTCAATTGAAATCTTACAACTTCTAACTTTCTCTTTACCTATTAGCTCTGACATCACTCTGTAAGCCCCGAAATCCGGTCTATTTTCACACCTGGATTCCGTACATCACAGTCTCACTTCTTTCCGAACATACATCATTATATAGCTAAATATAACAACATACATTCTCAAATCCCAGGTTCTAATACCTTATAACCTCGTTCATTACAAATAATGATAATTACATTATTCTTTACATCTTACATGAATGACTTTTATCTTCCATCAAGGATACATAACAGTTCATTAAACTAATCTATAGTTCAATTAAACTATTTTACATTACAAGTCTTGGCTTGATCTTCACGCTCATTCATATACTAAATGTCACTTCTTTTAGATACCGGTCAACTTGATCTTTACAGGATCCTTAAGTTATTTCTAACATCGTTCGCTGAAAATGTGTTTATTTAAAGCAAGTGTGAGCATTCAATTGCTCAGCAAGTCATAGCAGCTGAATAAACAACTTCAAGAATTTAAACATTCTTTTAAGACTTTAATAATCGAACAAAGGTTATGAAGTAGCTTCAATAATAGGAATAATCTTGATTCCTATCATTTTAAAACATTAATCATATTCACTTTGAAATACTTTCAATCTTCTACTTTTTTCATACACATTTCGTCTGGTTAGAATCATTAGCACAGACTTAATAATAACGGTTCATGTATAAACAGAACATTCTTATATTGAACAGTTCAATCACAGGATAATTCATCTCATAGAAACACCGAAGTGTTAAAATTGTGGCACAAGGCCTCATACATTCTACCACCTTGTACAAATATCACACATTTGCACACAGACATAACTTCTCAAGTTCAACATCTGAGAAAGTTTAAGAAACTAGCATTCATTTAAAATATGAATGAAGTTAGGAAACTTGCATTACGCACAGCTACAGCTTAGAGTTTACGCTGAACTGCTCATTCCAATTCCTATATAGCACATAAAGAAATAACACATACACCAATTAGTCATATACTTGACTTACACATTGGTTTAAGCTTAACTTTACTTCTTAGGGTTCGCGTTCTTGAAATCTAAGTTTACGCGACCAACTTTCTTTTACCGGTTTACAACTTCATGACATACGGAGATGTCTTAACTCATACGATCATCATCTTTGATGATTTACATTCTTATTTTCTTCTTATAACTCTTCTAGGACTTAGCACACATCGTGTCTCTACTAGTAGTCCATATGGTACTCTGAGAGGTTTCCGATAAACAACCAACAAACAAGTTCCCTTCTCATCTACACTGTCTTTCACAATGAGTTAGATCGATTGCCAGTTTTGTATATACCTCCGTTCTCTGAAGGAATTGTTTAGCCCAGCTCCCATATGTCAACCATTAAATATTATGATTGTACCACAACCTAAACTTATCTTAACTTATCCGAACCATTAAAACTATAATGTTCGTTAAGTTAACTTCTCATTTTTTATAGATTTCTGGCAACTAAATGCCATACCTCAGGATTCATTCTTTATCGTCTAAATTATATAGTCTTTTATATACTCAGAATGATTACTCAATGTTAATACTATGCATTCATAGCGTTAAGCATTTTACGTTACCTTATTCTTATCTTATAACATTGGGTTCATTCGACTCGGAACGTCATCCAAGTTATAATCATTACTCAGCTTCTTAACGATATACATCATTGTCTTTAATTTAGTTCTTCACCGTTCACAAGTTTAATCAACATTCTTCATTACCTTACGGTCAAACTATACACGGGGTGTAGGTTCTATCCTTTTAATATTCGTGGACACCCAACCCTTACGACAGCTAAAGTGTTTAACGCTTACGCTTATGTTAGGAATAAGCATGTGAATGATATTCCTATTTATATATGATTTGATTATGATATATATATATATATATATATATATATATATATATATATATGAATGAATATACAAGTATGCTTGCATTAAGAGAAGCTGTAAAGTCCTTTGATAGATAATAGAAACATATGTACAATGACTTAGAATAAATTGATCAAATATGTTAGGTTGATCCTACATAAGCAAAATAGCTTTGTAAAGTCCTTAAAAAGAAATGATGTACAAGGACTATAAATATAGAAAGATCAAGCATGTTAGGTTGATCTTATAATGTAATAGATAGGCTTATGCGATCATCGAAACCTTTATGCAAAATCGTAGTCTTCCAGGAGAGTCAAGGAAAACTCGAGAGCTATTAAGGCAGAATCATAGTCTGCAAGATAGTAGATCTCGGAGTTCGTAAACTGGTAGGAGAGACGAGGAAGGATCGTAGTGTGTCGAGAAGAACATCCTCGAAGCCATAATCTGTTGAGGATGTCATGTTCAGAATTGTAGAGACAGCCTGTCTACGAGCCGACCGAGCATCTGCCAAAACCAAGTCAAGAATCGTAGACTACACTCGGAGTCGTAGAGTCTACTGATCAATTCAGAGGCAGATATCATAGTCGAGCAAGATCAGATGAAAACAACGAGTATAAAGACATAAATCGTAGAGTGTCGAATCTGATCTCGGAGTCGTAGTGTCTGCACAATCTAAGGTAGAATCGTAGAGTGAATAACTAAGGCTTCAACAGATGTGCTCACAACGCCAAGGCTGAATCATAGAGCAAACACGATTCTCAACAAATGAGCACTCCAAGAATATCCAAAGTAATGAAGCCTCTGGTCTGAGCTGCAAAGATACATTCCACCTAATGGAAACCATTGAGCACTCAACGAATGGCATGCTGGCTAATAGAAGATCTAAGCACCAACCCAATCAACATACAAATTGAGTTGTGAAGTCATTCAAGATGAAGTCTTCCACAAGTTGATCAGAAGAAGACTTCAGTCAAAGAAATTGACTATGGAAAGTAAGCAAATGCAGTAGCTGTCAAGTGAACAGAAGACAATAATCTTGGAAGTAACCAGGATCGTAGTGTTTACCAAACAAAGAAGGAATTGATGGAGTATACACGAAGATACTGGTCAGTTTTTGAAGAACAAGGCTAAAGTGATTAAGCACTGGGTCATTCCAATGATGATAAGTGAACGGGAGATCACAAGGAGAAAGCGAGTTGGACATGCCATAAATCTAAAGTGTCTTGCTATTCAGAAGAGGCTAGAACAGGGAAGAAGCCATCGGTGTCTGAGATCAGTCGAAGCAAACAAAAGTGTTGAAGCACTGCACAAGAAAAGGAAGAGGCGTTCTGCATTAAGGATCCAATGAACACTCTTCAGGATCGTAGTGTTGTCTCAACCTATCGATGAGCAACATTCAATATGACAGTACGATCAAGTCCAAGAATATGCATCAGAATCGTAGAGTTCGGTCATCTGAAGATTGAAGCATTGGCAATGGTTTAATCTGAAGAGTGATATTCGAATATGGCTTATTGAGAGCATCGATGCAAGAGGACAGATCCTGACATTCTAATCAAGAAGTCAGAACGGAGAAATAAAAAAGACTACCTGCCCGCGGCATCAAAATGACATCTCTGACATGGTAGGTGAAATAGTAGACTGTAGTGTCAAAAAGATGAAAAAGGGGATGTCATGTCATATCTGTAGTCTACATCAAATAACTTGAGATATGCGAGGCAATTAAAACTACTTTCAACGGCTATATTCCAACGAAAAGACTGGGAAGGAATATATATCATCAGAGCTTCAAAGATCAAAAGTTGCTGATGTTGAAAAAGTTGCTAAGGTTGGAGAGATGGTGGACTGATCAAAATAACGTAAAATAGTAAGTGACCAATGAAGGTTCGAAAGCTCACTCTACAATCCACCAAGAACACTTGGAGATAAATAGAATAAGAAGTAGAAGTAAGAGTTCTACGATGTAGAAGTGAGAGTTCTACTACAAGAAGAGTGTTCTGAACTTCCAAGAGAAAGTAGAGCATAAATATCATCTGTATGTCTATCATGGGAAGACTCTAAGTACCAGAGAGAAGAGCTTACAGTCATCTTATCAAGTCCATCATGAGAAGGCATCAAGTATCAAGGAAGAAGATCACTAACGTCATCATGATGTCAAGCATGAGAAAGTTTCTAAGTACCTAACAGAAGAGCCTATAGTCATCTTAGAAACTCATCATGTGCAGCCATCAAGTATCAAGAAAAATGATCTTCACTGCAGTTCAACAAGGGATCATCAGAAGAGGTTGAGTATCTTAAGAAGCTGAGCATCATGCAACATTTAATTGCACCTCAAGGATGATCACGTCAAGCTGCTAAGCATTCAGAGATGAAGAGCTTAAAGGACATCTTAGCAGCAAGGCACCAGCAACAACAACTATCAACAAGAAGCCAGGGCTTGAGGGGTCTTTGTCCGAAGGGACTAAATGAAGTTCCAAGCCTGTTGGGCTTGAAGAGTTCCTAGGGAACTAGAGGAGTTCCAAGGCTGCTGGCCTTGAAGAGTTCTTAGTGAACTGAAGTTCCAAGGATGTTGGCCTTGAAAGAATCTTAGTGATTCAGGGTGCTGCCCTTCCTTAGTGGAAATCCTGCTAGTTGAAAGCAGAAGAGTGGATTAAGAGCTTGAGTCTCTGAACCACTTAAAATCCCTTGTGTTATTTACTTTATGTCATTTACATTATGTACTTAAACTACTATAACTGTTATGTATGTATTAACTGCTTACCACTTAACTAACTCTAAGAACAATGTATGTATGATTATGAATATATTAATGAAGGGGATATTTTACTTATTCCGTTGTGCTTGAAAAGATTCTTATGTTTGTCATATGCTAATTCATTAGCAATACAAAATAAATAGGAAAAGTATTTGAAATTAAAAAGGATCTATTCAACCCCCCTTCTAGATCTATTGTGTACCTACTGCGAACTAATAATTGGTATCAAAGCAGGTTATCATGCTATATTCAAAAGCTAATCACTTTGAGTCTAATCCTAGGTACAAACATTGTTCTAAACTTAGTTTAGTAGTAAGTCACTTATAAATGCAGATGAGCTCACAAGTTGGAAATATTGTGTACAGGTAAATGTGTATATACACCTGAAGCTGTACAGATTGGTCCATGTTCTTAAATGCTATAGCAACAAGACCAATCAGTGTCCACAGTCAATCTTTTAGTCTGAAGAGCAGATATAGGAGCTCAAGAGGCATCAACAGCAAAGAGTCAAGCATCCACCAGACTGAAAGATGAAAAGGCCACATGTGATAAGAAGTACTCATTCAAAGAAGAAAGAAGAATCTCTTAAATCTATATTTGGCCAACCAACAGCTGGATGTGAACCTTGAGGACTCAAGGATGTCAAAGAACTAAAAATGTCAAGATTCTCTAAGCCTACATCTTCAAGACTATGACTGATTGATCAAACGACAACTAGAGCAACAAGATGTCAGAAGTGAAAGAAAAAGTATGCACATCAATGTCTAACCTCAATATATCAAGATAAAAGACTGTCAGGAAACTGACAATGTAAAGGTACGGTTCCTCATCAGTATAAATGTATACATCATGTTGCACCACCTTATGCACTATAAAAGTATTCTATCAAGAGACCATACTCTACCTAAAAAGGAGAAGAGAGAAAGTACACTGAAGTTGGAAACTCAAATGCTAACAAACTTTCTCTCTATCCAAGTTTTAGGTTGAAGATAACATCTTGAAAGAAGTTTGAATTAGGTCATAAGCATACCGAGAGTTTAATTATTCTTAAGTGGAGTAATCTTTGTTGATGGGTTAGTATGTATGTACAAACCTATATTCTAAGTTTTTGATAAAACATAGAGTATGATCAGTTCTACAAGAGTATCTTGAAGATTCGTAGAAACTGATCACCTCCATGAATCAACCAAATACAAATAAGTGTTAGAGTTGATTCTCACTCTGTGAACATAACCAAGCAAGTGATAAAACCATCAAAGAAAAAGAGTGTCTTGTTAAAATGGTTAATCTTATATACACTCATCATCATGAATCTTAAAATGTAATATCTAATTTGGATTCTTGCATGAATATGATTGGTGGTGATCAATATAATGAAAATTTAAACATATGAGGAACAGGGATTTTGAAGGCTAACCTGGTAGGACCCATTTAACCATGGGCATCAAAAATAGAAATTTATCTAACTTGCAGGTACTTGGTTTGTCTGACCACACTAAGGAATGTTGAAGTAGAAGACTTCAGTCAAGAGGATTCAAACAACAGAAGGCTTAAGACATTTCAGAAATGTTTTTGACAAAATCCTTATTTGTCAAAGTCTATCCTTGAAGATTGCTGAGCTAACATGAATGAAGCTCACGTGGTTGTTGATCTCCATATGGAAGCAGACCATTCACCCTAAGATAAAAAGGGTCTTATGTGCTCAATCATGCATAACATACCTGTTGCCTCTTTTACAGTCCTAACAAAAGAGCTCTAACTCATGCAAGCATGCATGCGTCAACAAGTAATACAGAATAAGTAGAGTATCGATCCCACAGAGAAAGTTGTTAAATTTAACCTATTATGCATCAATTAACTCACTGTATTTATATGCTTAAACTAATTACTAGAATTGTTGAATTGAACTAATTGTACTAACAACTAAAAATAAGAATAATAATGGAATAAATATAAACTGGAAATAATGGGACCATAACTTCATTTAATATTTCATCTCATCGCCACTATCACGCAAGAAGTGTTCACATATCATAGGAAAATAGCCAAAACACGAATAGAGTTATAACCATTTTCAATGCACTATAACCTACTTACACAACATCCACAGATGATAGACTATATGTAATCATCAACACAACCAAAATCACTATATGTCTATGTTAAATTGCAATTATATTGATTTTAAGCACAAGCCCTTACTCTAGCTCATACGGTGAAACAATATATGTCTATTTGGTTCACAAAATACGCAAGCCATATATAACAGTCCCATATTTGTATGCTATCATGATTACAATCCATACTTGTATGTTCATTGTCAATTCCATACAAATACTGAGACGAATGGTGATCAGGCATTCATACATGTAAAATAATCACGATAGAATTCCCATATAATATTCAAAACAACCCTAGCATTTAAGCGTGTAACCAAACTACATATTAAAATCCGTTAGAATTCCAAAATGGAGTTTAGTTCATGTCTGAACCAAAAGCCATTATGGGATCAATGCTAACCATGATCAATAAGTAAAAAATTGAAATATGAAAGATAGAAATATCAAACCCAATTGCTAAATAAAAACCAATGATCAACGATTAAATCCTCATAGAAATCCAGTAAACAATAATAAAAATCCACAATGACAGAGAATCCCAAGAAGAATTGGAGAAGTGGACGTTTTGGCTTCATTCTACGTTGGAATCTCTCCCAAGGTGTAAACCCTAGTTATGATGTGTAAAATACGCTAAAAGTATCAATCCCTCAGTCTGACACACGTCAGAATCGTTTTTAAAACCAATTACAACTCATTTAATTAAAATTAAAATAAAACAAAATCATAGCTTTAGCATCGCGCGCAGCCGCGCACCTCTCTAGTATATCCCTTGCGCGGGCGCGAGACTTGCAGAATGTCTTGCCCTGTTTGGCCGGCCTCTCGCGCGGGCGCGCGCTCTCAAAGCCATTCTGCCGCGCGGCTTGAAATCTGCAGTTACGGTTCGTTTACTGTTACTCACATGCTCAAGCTACTTGTTCTTTCATGCTTGATCTTCTTCCATGCTTGGTCTCCATGCTTCATTGTACCTCCATGTCATGCACATCAACGCTTGTGCCTTGCCTTCACGCATCCCTTAGCCTCGTGCCCTCTAATATCACCAAAATTAAGTCGATTCCTGCATTTATTCACAAAAAGGAGTTTTAAGTAAATGCAATGCAAAATAACATGAAATGCAACTAAAACACAATAAAATGTACTTGAAAAGGACACAATTCGCATGAATTGGTATTCAATAAGTAGGTAAAAATACCACTTATCAATACCATATAAGAAGAATCCTCAAGGAAGTTCACATCAGAAGATCATCGAGCATCAATCATGAGGAACTCATTATAGGAGCAGAACTCCACAAGTTCAAACCATCAAAGAAGACTACGTTCATAGTTCTAACAAACTATCGTAGGATGATTCCAGTCAAAAGGAGATATGCAAGGCTACCTTCTAATGCACATGCCAGAGAAGAACTCACACCTCTTTGAGAAGATAGTATCAACCATGGGGGCCAATGATCTGTTAAATAACAATAGCACTGAAAGTATCATAAATACACTATGAAGCAATATACCAGTTACAAAGTCCTAAAACTTTATGGCTAATGAACCAAATAAAGTTCCATAGTCAGTAGAAACGTCTCAAAACATACTACTGATAACCTTGTCAACCAACAAACTAAAAATCGTGGTGCGCCTAAGATCAAACATCTCATCATAGTGTAAGAGTAGGAGGACACCACGATTGCAGCTAATGCAAATGTCTAAGGTTGGTAGATGAACTCCCCAGCAGAAAAGGTCAAATGAGATATCCGTGCTAATCACTTCTAAAGTTTTTCATCTGGAAAGCGCCTCTGGGACAAATCTGATCCTTAGTTCACTCTAAGAGGTTGGCCTTTCCTGAGCTACCTTAACCTAGAAGGAATGCTTAGTCTAGTTCATCTCAAGGACCAGAACAGACATCGATCGTTGAATAGATTCTGAAGTGAACTCAATGATCATAGTGCAACTGTGGAACCCCCAAATTCGGGTACTTCTATTTTCGCAGGATTTGGTGTTCACTGTATGAATATCATCTATCTATCTACCCATAAATAAAAGAAAACCATGTAATAGATATAATTAAATAAATAAATCTCCCCTTATGGGGTTACATCATCTGCATAAAATACAATCCCAGGTCATTCTAGCCTTAAACATCTGTGCGGAATCATAAACAATAACAAGTCTTAAATAACATCAAGTCTAAATATCATTACATAACCACATAAATAACCAGTCTTCATTACTTGCTAATCTTGCCCTTGCCTTTACTAGTGGAAGGCTTGTTTGATCTTTCATTCTTAACTGCAATGTTATTATTATTCAAGAGTGAGCACGATTGCCCACAAGTATAACAATATAACAAATGAATAATAATATGCGAGTAAATCAAAGACTTCTGAAATAGGAAACTCAACTTTTGAATCAAGAATGAATAACAAGAAACAAAAGAACTTCTGAGGGTCATAAGACCTTAAACTATGTCCTAGGTTATCAAGTGTTTATACTTGAAACCTTTAACAGTCATAAGACTATGGACTCTACTTCTCGTACTTAGGGGTATCAGTTCTTAGTACCATACTGTGCACAATATATTAACGCTAACGCATAAATAATCCCCTATACAGGGTTGTTCATCTCAGTTTGACATTAGAGTCCGCACCAAAGGAAGTTTGGTTTGGATAATTCATCAAGGGTTCTAAAATTTAGAACGCTCATCAACTATGGACTAGTCGAATCATTAAGGGTTCACTAGTCTAACAAGGTTCAACAGTAACTGATAATTTAATTTGAATAGCAATCTCAAAGGTTATACAATAGAATAATTATTGTATAACATAATCATACTTTGAAAGATTAATACACTTTAATATAATAAAATGGACTTGATCAATAATACCGAGAATTTGCTCGAAGTAAAGAGACAACTTATAATCTCATATAAAGATAACGAGTAGGGTTAGGAAACTTGCTTCGTGCATAGATTACATGTTAATTATACTCGTTCCTTGATTTAAATCCTACATATCATTTATGTTCACAATACCAGTCACTTATAACATACTAGTCATCACAAGATCATTCTTTTTTCTAACTCGAATTCATGTCTATACTTAGTCAAATTACTACACTCATTGTCACAATTAACACTTCATGAACAATAAGCTAACTATGCATTCAATCATTCAATTCGCACATAAATGTGTTATTGACATGTTAAGAATTTATTTTAACACCTCATTATATGTCTAACATGTTTTTATGTTCATTAGGTTAAGTTACTAACACATTGCTTGACTTGAGCATTTAAAAACTCATTTCTGGACCATTCTGCTAAGTGGCTATGCTTATTTCTTTAAAACTTTCTTGCGGGAAACATGGCTTGAGACTTGGCTGCGTAAGTAGCTGGTGGTCTTCTGACATGGGACTTAGGCTTGGAGTTGGCGTCGCGGCGCGAAACTCCAATTTCTGAATTTCCAGTTCGCGAAGAACATAGAATCGGACGAATTTATCATTATATGGTCATTAAATTCATCAAATTAAACATACCCATATACTAGAATTCGTACATAATCATTACCCAACCTTGTAATACACAATTAACTAATACTCAACCCTTCTAGTATGATTTTAACAAGTTAAAACACATAATTTGCAAATTCAACACATTTAATTTCACTGTTCTTGATGTTCTTGAAGGTTTTGAACATAAAACATAAAATTGAACACTATGAATTCGTTATAACACCAAATCCATCCAATCAAGGTTTGTTTCCTTCATTTTAACATGCATAATTATATACGTGTGTGAATTTTACAAAACAATTTATGTTTGACATATTAAATTCATGTATAAGGGCCATATGGCCATATTTCTATACTCTGTAAATTTTAAAGCCATAACATACGTCATAATTATAATATTATGAAATTGATGATATGGGAATCTATAATATATAGTAATACATGATATGCTAACATCTCATCACATATATTCTCATAACAATACCATTTCAAAATTACAGAGACAGAAACTTTAAAGCCAATTATTTTACAAAACTTAAACAACGTAATTAAACTGGGTTGAAGAAATTACCCAAAGCGTAGATTAGTAGGAGATGAATTCCTTCTCAACTCTTTTTCAATCACACACTCACAATCTCCTCAACAATTATCAATTTTTCTCTCTGAATTCTCTGACTCTCAGGTTGAACACTTAATGAAAATACGTAAAACAAAATAGACTGATTATTTATGCGCACAGTTGAGGTCAGCTAATCCATACGTGGTTTAACTGCCCCCAACTCCTCATAAGGCCTCCTTTGGCTTGAAACATGAATAACCCTCCTAATTATTTTAATTAATCTCCTATACTATAGTTTAATAATTTCACACCCAATTAAGTAATAAATCAAATATCTAGTTTAATTTAATTCAAGTAACATATAATAATTTCTCCTTAATTCACATAGTCACATAATTAAATTTCTCATTTATTTACTATGTCAAATTATTAAATATCTAATTAATTATAAATTAATTAAAATAACATTAGGCTTATTAAATATTCCTTTTAATTCAATAAGCTCACATAAATACATACTTCGAATAATAAAAATTCTCCACATTAATTTAATAAATATAACACATTTAATTAAATTAATCTACCACAACTTCATCAATTAATTATTTAATCTAATAATTAATTCATCAAAAAATATTTATTCAATCTAATAAATATTAAAATTAAATTACAAAATCTCAGTTGTCACATCTTCCCCCCCCCCCCCTTAAAAGGATTCGTCCTCAGAATCACAACTAAAACAATTCGTCCCGTTACATTCTTCCCCCTTACAAAGATTTTGTCCCCAGAATCGCTTATAACAATCTAAGTAAATAAATGAGGATAATTTTTCATCATATTCTCTTCGAGTTCCCACGTAGCTTCTTCAGCGTTGTGGTTCCTCCAAATTACCTTAACAGAAGGTATGACTTTATTTCTCGACTTGTTCTTTTCTTTTAAACAATTTGAATAGGAATTTCTTTGTAAGATAAGTCTTTGTCGAAATGTAGGGGTTCATATTCAATCACATGCTTGTAATCGGGTTTGTAGGGTCGTAGGACTGAGACATGGAAAACGTTGAAGACATTCTCTAGAGCTGGAGGTAAGGCTACCTCATAAGCAACTTCTCCGACCCTTCGTAGAACTTCAAAGGGTTCAATGAATCTTGGGCTTAATTTGGGCTTAATTTCCCTTTCTTTCTGAACATGATCTTTCCCTTCCAGGGAGAGACCTTTAAAAACACATAACTACCCGAGTCGAATTCAACATTTTTATGGTGTAGATCGGCGTATTTCTTTTGTCTATCTTGAGCTGCTATCAATCTTGTTCGGATCACTTTGACTATTTCTGCTGTTTGTTGTACCAATTTCGGGCCTAGTAATTGTCTCTCACCAACTTCATCCCCGTATAGCGGAGTTCTGCACTTTTTGTCATATAACGCTTCATAGGGTGGCATGCCAATACTAGCGTGGTAACTGTTGTTGTAGTCGAACTCTACGAGTGGTAGATGATCATCCCAATTTCCTTTAAAGTCCATTATACAAGCTCTTAACATGTCTTCTAATGTCTGAATTGTTCTTTCACTTTGTCCATCTGTCTGAGGGTGATATGCCGTGCTCATTCACAACTATGTACCCAAGCATTCTTGTAGACGTTTCCAGAAGTTTGACGTAAAGCGCGGATCTCTATCAGAAACAATTGACACCGGAACTCTGTGCCTTGAAAGAATCTCTTTCACATATAACCTTGCCAACCGATCTAAGTTGAATCTAATTTTAATCGGAAGGAAGTGTGCGGATTTCGTCAATCGGTCAACAATAACCCATACTGCGTCGTAGCCTTTCTGAGTTGTCGGTAGGCCAACCACGAAATCCATCGTAATATGTTCCCATTTCCATTCTGGAATCTCTAAAGGTTGTAGTAATTCACTCGGCCTCTGATGTTCTACTTTCATTTTCTGACATGTCAGACACTTGGCAACACATTCTGCAGCCTCTCGTTTCAAATTTGGCCACCAAAAATGTTGTCAAAGATCTTGGTACTACCAGGGTGAATCGAATATCGTGAGTTATGAGCCTCGCTCAAAATTTCTTCCTTAATCTCTGGTACTGGCGGTACCCAAATTCTACTCACAAATCTCAATATTCCTTCCTTATCCATCTTGAATCTTGATTTGGTTCCTTCAGATATCATCTTTTTCACCGCTTGACATTCGTCATCCTGAAGTTGAGCCTCTTTAACCTTATCTAGTAGAGTTGTACGAGATTGCATCTAAAACAGCTTCTCATCAATCTTCATAGGACACTTTACTTCCAATTCCAGCTTTTCCATTGCTAAAATTAACTCATCTTGTTCGGTCAACATCATTAGTTTCTCCCGACCCTTTCTACTTAAGGCATCGACAACCACATTTGCCTTACCCAGATGGTATAGAATCTCACAATCGTAGTCCTTAATTAACTCCAGCCACCTTCTTTGGCGCATGTTCAAGTCTTTCTGTGTAAAAATATATTTCAGACTCTTGTGGTCTGTATATATTTCACACTTCTCCCCATAGAGATAGTGCCTCCAGTTTTCAAAGCAAAAACCACTTGCAGCCTAACTCCAAGTCATGGGTGGGATACCCTTCTCATAATCTTTCGGGTTGTCGTAGATCGCAGTCTTTGATGACTCTGCCGTTTTGCATAAGCACACAGCCAAGTCCTTTATACGACGCATCACTATATAGCAAAAAAATTCTTGTATCATCTGGAAGAGATAACATAGGTGCTGAACTCAATCTGTTCTTTAATTCTTGAAAGCTTTCCTCACACTTCTCCGTCCAAACAAATTTCACCGATTTTCTAGTCAAATTTGTCAACGGAGTTGTGATCTTGGAAAAATCCTGAATGAATCTTCTGTAATAACCTGCCAATCTGAGAAAACTTCTTACTTCCGACGGCATCTTCGGCTGATCCCAATTAATCACAGCTTCGACTTTGGAGGGATCCATTGAAATTCCGTATCTATCAATCACATGTCCTAGGAATTGTACTCTTTCAATCCAAAATTCACATTTCAAAAACTTGGCATACAACTTCTCCCTTCTCAATGTCTCTAATGTCACCCTCAAATGCTCTTCATGTTCTTCCTTGGTTTTCGAATATACCAAAATATCATCTATAAATACCACTACGAATTTGTCCAAAAATGGCTTAAACACTCCATTCATTAAGCCCATAAATGTTGCAAGAGCATTTGTTAGACCAAATGACATTACCAAAAATTCATAGTGACCATATCATGTTCTAAACGCTGTCTTCGGTATATCCTCTGGTCTCACCTTCAGTTGATGATAACCACTCCTCAAGTCTATCTTTGAAAAGTATCTCGCTCCCTTTAACTGGTCGAACAAGTCGTTGATTCTCGGTAATGGATATTTATTCTTAATCGTGACCTTATTCAGTTCTCTATAGTCGATGCAGAGCCCCATTGTCCCTTCCTTCTTCTTCACGAATAAAACTGGCGCTCCCCACGACGATACACTTGGTTGGATATATTTCTTGTCCAGTAATTCTTGTAGTTGGACCATCAGTTCTTTCATTTCTACCGGTGCCATTTGGTACGGTGCCTTCGA
This sequence comes from Panax ginseng, assembly GCA_020205605.1. Lineage (NCBI taxonomy): Eukaryota > Viridiplantae > Streptophyta > Magnoliopsida > Apiales > Araliaceae > Panax > Panax ginseng. Next base: position 80,426,879 of record CM035139.1, on the reverse strand, counting down.
TATTGGAGCCATTCCTGGAGCCAAATCGATCACGAATTCAACTGCTCTATCTGGAGGAAGTCCTGGAAAATCATCCGGAAATACGTCTGCAAAATCTCTCACTACTGGTATCTCATCTATTTTTGGATTCTCTTTATGACTATCGACTATGTAAGCTAGATATGCTACAAAGCCTTGCTTTAAAAAGCTCCTGGCCTGCATCATCGTCAAACAACTCGCTTGTCTAGGTGACTTGCTACCATAAAATACAACCTTTGACGGAGTCATAAGGTTAATTCGCTTCTTCTGGCAGTCAATTACCGCCCCATAATTGGATAACCAGTCCATATCCAAAATAACGTCGAATTCTCCAAGTCAAATAGGGATAAGATCTACATTCATGATATTACCCTTAATATCCACTCTACAGTTCTTATGCACGTACTTAACAAGGATTATTTCTCTATTTGTAATATCTATGTTCATGGGGTATTTTAACTCGTCCTTAAGCAATTCTGAGTTCTTAGCAAAGTCATCGGATATAAATGAACAAGTAGCACCCGAATCAAATAATACATAAGAATTAACTTTATTGATCGGAATGATACCTGACACCACATCGCGAGACTACACTGCATCTTATACTGTCATGTTGAATGTTCTGGCGGTCGGTCGGTTGGTTGCAATTGGTCCGATGATAGTCAGAGTGCTTCCACCGCTGTTTCCTCTATTCCCTCTTGATCCCGTCCCTCCAGATCCCTTCTTAGGACAATCCCTTGCAAGATGATCCTTTGAGCCACAAGTGAAGCAGTCACCCTTCTTTGGGTTAAGACAGTTAGGTGCTATGTGGCCTTCCTGACCACAATTGTAGCACACTCGTTTTCCCTTCATGCAAACTCCCAGAGGAGTTTTCCCGCAGGTTGGGAATGCTTTGATCTTCTTCTTCTGCCTTCCTTGTTGACTTCAAGCTGACGAGTTATCAGACCACTCCCTCTTCTGATTATGGCTACCCCCCGTGCTACTTCCACCAGTCTTGTTATTTCCTTCATTCTCACTCTTTTTCTTCTTCTGATCCTGATTATATTTAGTTACCACATCGCTTCCACCTTCAGCGAGTATGGCTTTCTCTAACACTCCAACAAAAGTGTTCAATTGGAACATTGACACCTTGCTATACAACCAGGGCTTCAGTCCATGATTGAAACATCTTGCCTTCCTCTCATCAGTATGCACTTGGTATGTGGCGAACCTAGCCAACTCGTTGAACCTTACCGCATAATCTGCTACGGACATACTCCCCTGTTTCAACTCCAGAAACTGAACTTCCATTTGATTTTGTGAACTGGTCAAAAAATATATCTCGAAAAACATCTCTTTGAATCTCTCCCAGGTTATTACACCTTCACCTCCCCGTACTTTGTTTGCCTGCCACCAATAACTGGCTTCAGACTTCAGCATGAATGTTGCATACACGGTTTTCTAGTCTTCCCTTACTCTAGCGACATCGAACACCTTCTCCATCTCCATAACCCATGTTTGAGCCTCAATTGGGTTTATGGAACCCTTAAACTCTGGTGGTCCCACCGCCTTGAAATCCTTGAATGAGGTGTTTGGTGGAGCTTGTGGTTGATTGTTAATTGCTTCGGCTAAAAGGTTCACCAATTTCTAAACAGGGTTAGCATTGGCGTTGTTGTTATTCATTGGTTCTTCTTGAGTTTGTTAACGGTTTTGTCTCCTTCTAGGCAGCATATTTCTGTTAAGAAAATATGCTTATTAGGTCTTTATTAAATCCCTTAAACATTTCAGGCTTAACTAAAACATTTAATCATAATGCACTTAACACATCAATTCAAATAAACTCTGACATTTTCATTAAATTCAAAAGTTTTAACATCATACGATAGCATCACTGCTATTTACATCAACTATCCCGAGATAAAGAATCTACAGGATTTAAAACATTAAAATATTCCTTTGTTTATAAACACATCGGAATTTACATCATTAACTACCAGATAGTTTTCACATAATTAAACTAATCCTATCACTGCCTATTAAGGCGCTGCATAGCCTTGCCACGTTCTTTTTACATGACGCGGGACATCTTCCTACGATCTAGCATATATGATGGTAGTCCTTCAAACTGGATATTAGATATCTCATACCTCGATCTTGGGCCTCATCCATTGCGTTTTAAAGTGTAGAGTACGTCTCCCCAAGCTTAGCCTTCTTCGCACGACAATCCTCTTCTGCAAGATCAGCATGACGTGGCTCTCTTACCCAGCCCTCCTCTGCTATGGCCAGCCTTTTTGAGCTCTCTTTCAGCTCCTTCTTCAACTTTTTTATTTCTTCAGACTTCTCCTCGGTTTGACCCTTCTCATGAACCAAATCCCACTCAACGTTTCCTAAATGTGTGTGAAGAGTCACAATTTCCCCATCCTTACGCTTTCGATGGTAATCATTGGATAACGATCGCTCCTTCACTCTGAGCAGTTGTCTTGCAACTCTATGTTACGATCATAAAGTGCATCATACATCTCAGCATCGATGGAGTTTAGTGGGAACTCCTCTTCCTCCTCTTCTTCATCAGAATCCTCCTCTGGATCAGTCTCAGGCTTATACTCCCGACCAACAACAGTGATCAACGGAGATGGCTCTCTCTGTACCAACGGTTCCTTGACGACATGAATGTCTCGGGGCTCCTCCTCCGTAGGTACTCGGGGTTCCTCCTCCCCAGCTCAACTAGCTCCTCTAACATCCGACATCCTGACAACAAAATTTTAAGTTTTAGTTACTAATCCGTGCTAGCGAACACATAATTTAACACATAAGCACATAAAGTCTTTTATTATCTTCAATGAATTAAGAAATTCATTTCATAGAACTCGATAAGAGTTTACCACCACTATGTTCTCTATCTTCTACAAGGCTACTACCTAAGGTTGTTCCCCCACCTAAGGTTTATAACCTACAACTCTGATACCAACCTGTGACACCCCCAAATTCGGGTACTTCCATTTCCGCAGGATTTGGTGTTCACTGTATGAATATCATCTATCTATCTACCCATAAATAAAAACAAACCATGCAATAGATATAATTAAATAAATAAATCTCCCATTATGGGGTTACATCATCTGCATAAAATACAATCCCAGGTCCTTCTAACCTTAAACATTTGTGCGGAATCATAAACAATAACAAGTCTTAAATAACATCAAGTCTAAATATCAATACATAACCACATAAATAACCAGTCTTCATTACTTGCTAATCTTGCCCTTTCCTTTACTAGTGGAAGGCTCGTCTAATCTTTCGTTCTTAACTGCAATGTTATTATTACGCAAGAGTGAGCACGATTGCCCACAATTATAACAATATAATAAATGAATAATAACATGCGAGTAAATCAAAGACTTCTGAAATCGGAAACTCAACTTTTGAATCAAGAATGAATAACAAGAAACAAAAGAACTTCTGAGGGCCATAAGACCTTGAACTATGTCCTAGGTTATCAAGTATTTATAATTGAAACCTTTAACAGTCATAAGACTATGGACTCTTTTTCTCGTACTTAGGGGGATCAGCCCTTAGTACCATACTGTGCACAATATCTTAACGCTAACGCATAAATAATTCCATATACAAGGTTGTTCATCTCAGTTTGACATTAAAGTCCACACCAAAGGAAGTTTGGTTTGGATAATTCATCAAGGGTTCTGAAATTTAGAACGCTCATCAACTATGGACTAGTCGAATCCTTAAGGGTTCACTAGTCTAACAAGGTTCAACGATGGCGATAATTTAAATTGAATAGCAATCTCAAAGGGTATACAATAGAATAATTATTGTATAACAGAATCATACTTTGAAAGATTAATACACTTTAATATAATAAAATGGACTTGATCAATAATAACGAGAATTTGCTCGAAGTAAAGAGACAACTTATAAGCTCATATAAAGATAATGAGTAGGGTTAGGAAACTTGCCTCATGCGTAGATTACACGTTAATTATACTTGTTCCTTGATTTAAATCCTACATATCATTTACGTTCACAATATCAGTCAATTATAACGTACTAGTCATCACAAGATCATTCTTTTTGTCTAACTCGAATTCATGACTATACTTAGTCAAATTACTACACTCATTGTCACAAGTAACACTTCATGAACAATAAGCTAACTATGCATTCAATCATTCAATTCGCACATAAATGTGTTATTGACATGTTAAGAATTTATTTTAACACCTCATTATATGTCTAACATGTTTTTATGTTCATTAGGTTAAGTTACTAACACATTGCTAGACTTGAGCATTTAAAACTCATTTCTGGACTAGGCATGTTCTTGGCGTTGCGGTGCCATGGCTGACTTGAGACTTTGACAGACTTAGTAGCCTTGATGGCGCTTCTGGGCAAGGACAGGACTTAAACTTGGAGTTGGCGTCATGTGATGAAACTCCGATTTAAAATTTCGATTCATGAAGAACACGAGAATCGGTAATTTATCATTACATGGTCATTAAATTCATCAAATTAAACATACCCATATACTAGAATTCGTACATAATCATTACCCAACCTTGTAATACACAATTAACTAATACTCAACCCTTCTAGCATGATTTTAACAAGTTAAACACATAATTTGCAAATTCAACACATTTAATTTCACTGTTCTTGATGTTCTTGAAGGTTTTGAACATAAAACATAAAATTGATCACTACGGATTCGTTATAACACCAAATCCATCCATTCAAGCTTTGTTTCCTTCGTTTTAACATGCATAATTATATACGTGTGTGAATTTTATAAAACAATTTATGTTTGACATATTAAATTCACGTATAAGGGCCATATGGCCATATTTCTATACTCTGTAAATTTTAAAGCCATAACATACGTTATAATTATAATTTTATGAAACTGATGATATGGGAATCTATAATATATAGTAATACATGATATGCTAACATCTCATCACATATATTCTCATAACAATACCATTTCCAAATTACAGAGACAAAAACTTGAAAGCCAATTATTTTACAAAACTTAAACAACGTAAATAAACTGGGTTGAAGAAATTACCCAAAGCGTAGATTAGTAGGAGATGAATTCCTTCTCAACTCTTCTTCAATCACACACTCACAATCTCGTCAACAATTATCAATTTTTCTCTCTGAATTCTCTGACTCTCAGGTTGAACACTTAATGAAAATACGTAAAACAAAATAGACTGATTATTTATGCGCACAGTTGAGGTCAGTTAATCCATACGTGGTTTAACTACCCCCAACTCCTCATAAGGCCTCGTTTGGCTTGAAATGTGAATAACCCTTCTAATTATTTTAATTAATCTCTTATACTATAGTTTAATAATGTCACACCCAATTAAGTAATAAAACAAATATCTAACTTAATTTAATTCAAGTAACATATAATAATTTCTCCTTAATTCACATAGTCAAATAATTAAATTTTTATTTATTAACTATGTCAAATTATTAAATCTCTAATTAATTATAAATTTATTAAAATTACATTAGGCTTATTAAATATTCCTTTTAATTCAATAAGCTCACATAAATACATACTTGAATAATAAAATTTCTCACATTAATTTAATAAATATAACATATATAATTAAATTAATCTACCACAACTTCATCAATTAATTATTTAATCTAATAATTAATTCATCGAAAAATATTTATTCAATCCAATAAATATTAAAATTAAATTACAAAATCTCAGTTGTCACAGCAACCTCAACGATCGTAGAGTAGGTTCAACGATCGTAGTCTTCCCAGAGGATACACTAGCTCATAGGGAGCTCGGAAGAACTAGACACATGCTCAACTACTCAGATTATGTGGAGATAAGATTGGAAAGATACCCTGCAGACTCACCTCAGAAGTTTAGTGCCCAAACTATCATGAGGTACATCAGTGGTTAAGCCATGCAACCTCAAAGATGAAGATTAGTGTCAAATCATCCACTGAAGCATCTCTCAGAAGACGATCATTGAGTCGATAAAGAAAATCTTAGAGTCCATAGCTACCTCACCAAGCTACTCCATGTACTGAAAAGAGTCAGAAGAAAATGTCATAAAGACAAATTCAAAATCTCCAAACAGTTATCAGAAGTTATCAAACCTCTCCCTCTCTCTCTCTCAAACCCTAAAAACCTCTTCAAAGCATGAATCCATTAAACCTCTAGATTTTCCCAAATCGCATTCAACCATATCTCATAAGATGTCTGAAACTAAATACCCATTTGTTTCGAACCCTCAAAATGGAAGAATGGCGTGTTATAACTGGAATCCAACTCGGCTTCAAGAACTTTGAAAGATCAGAAAAGAAGTTCAACGATATACTTGAGCTTGTAAAGGATGCTGGTTTTTCTGAATGCTTGGAAGCCAACACTCCAGTCTATACGGAGCTAGTGAAGTAATTCTACTCCAATGCATTGATAGATTCTGGACTTCTATCCACAAAGGTCAAAGGAGCAAGTCTGAAGATAAGGGCATCAGACATCAACCAATGTCTAGGGTTTCCCAACCAGGGTCTGATAAACCTCGATGAAGTTGACATTGAAGAAGGCAAGAGGTTAATGCGTTAAAAGAGAAATGTAAATCTAAAGAATATGAAGAAGAAGAAGGAGTTTCTTGAAGAGTTTCAATTTCTGGCTGAGATTACAGGAAAATGCATATTGTGCAAGGACACCGCACATGATACTGTTAATGATTTGCAACTAAGAGTTATGACTGCAATTGTCATGAAGCAACAGATAAACTTTGGAGTTATGCTAATTGATTGGTTGACCAAATGGTTGGAAAAGGCAGAGATGAAAAAGTCTACAGATAAACCACTCACAAAGGTTTTTCATGGAAGACTCTTGAGCATTGTAATTGTGACGCCCCCAAAATAGGTATACATCACCCATCTTGAGTCGCCAAATACATGGTACAAAATTCAAATACAACTTAATTATACAACAGTCGTATAAAATACGATAAAATATATGTTATGAGTTTTAATACAAATATTGTCATCTGGACAATATCCACACTCAATTGAGTTCTCATTACATTTATTATCACACTATTTAACAGAATAGTGAGGACTACTAATGCTATTATCTGGACCGTCACTCCGTTCTTCGACTAGTCCCTGCTACGTTCTAATTTCCTGGAGAGAACAATGAATGTAAAAGGGTGAGCTCAACTAGCCCAGTAAGAAATATTATGACTAAGATAATGCAGAATAAATTATCATTAGCCTTCAACGATGTTAAACTCATACAATATAACAAACATCAAGTTTAACTGCAGTGGAACAAGCAATCCATTAAAAGAGTCAAGTAGAGAATAAAATCTACTATCTTTTATGATTTAAAAGGTTTTCATCACTTTTATCATTTGGGACTCACTTTTAATAAATAATCAACATCATCCACGCACTTTTCTGACCAGGATATTCATTAGTATCACGACCACAAATTATCCATGCACTACGGGCCAAGGATATTTGTGTATTCATCAATGGTCATGATCATGCCAACAACTGTCCATCAATGCACTACGGGCCAATGAGAACTTTTACCACATTATTTATAACATTACGGTCATGATTATACCGATAAATCCCTGGTCATAATCATACCAAGTTCATTTATGCACTACACGCCACAGATTACTTTCAACATAATATAAACATGATGATGATGATGACAATGATATAATAATTCAATAAAACAAGTTCAAGAATTAATTTATCCAGGAACTAATAACGTCCAAATTGTCAACATGATACTTCTTTGTAGAGTAAAATTCAAGAATGCTCAGAAGAATATTTCCATGAAAAGATACTGGATGAAGCGCAAATATCAAGGATATTCCACTAATTTCATGGAGTATAGAAGTCAAAACTTTAACCAATTGAGTATAATAAAGAATGGAATAACAAAAGAAATCACCGGGCATGCGATAGGCCAAATGCAGACGGGTTATTCCAACGTAATAATAAACAATCGGAACCAAGTCATGCGTAAACTTACAGATGGGATATTCCAACGAATAATAAATAACGGAACGAGGTCAAAGTAAATTACGCATGCGGCGGGATGTTCCAATAGAATAATAAATAACGGAATCAGTCATGCGTAAACGCACATATGATGTTCTAACGTAATAATAAATAACGGAACTGAATTCAAGCAAAATTCGCGCAAGCAAGGATGTTCCAAATGTAATAATAAAGAATGGAATAATGTAAGAATTTCACTATGTATGCGGTGCTTAGCATGAGACAAGTTATTCAACAGAATAATAAAGAATAGAATAACGAAGAATTTCACCATGTATGCGGTACTTGTATATCTGAAGTTATTCCAACGAATAATAAAGAATGAAATAACAGAAGAATTTCACCAAGTATAGGGTAGCCCGCGTATATAGGTTATTCCAATAGAATAATAAAGAATGGAATAACAGAAGTTCTCTTCATGAATACAAAAGAAATAATACCGCTTACCTTAGAAGAAACTTGATATAGAAGTGGTGAAGTAGCAGAACAATTTTCTTCTTTCTCTATATTGTTTCTCTCTCTAGAGTTTCAGTGAATTCGTAAGAAATAATTAAGGAAGGAGCTTCTATTTATAGAAGAATAGACTGAATAGTAACTAATTCCTAAACGGTCCAGAATGATTTACTTTTAAACGGACGGTCCAGATTGGTTTACAATAAAATATAATAAATTCTATTTATAATCTAATAAAATGAATAACTTTATAAAAGTATTTTGTTTTATATAAAAAGATTTTACTATGCAAACACTATGCAGACACTATGCAAACACTATGCATAATAAAATATAATATATTCTATTTATAGTCTAATAAAACGAATAACTTTATAAAAGTATTCTGTTTTATATAGCTTTTCTGTTTTATTATATTAATAATACTAATAAAACAAAACTTCATCATTATTATTATAATTCACAGTATTAATCGACCAGGTCGTTCCCAGGAAAGAGGGGGTTTTCGAATAAGGATTTCTCCCTATTAGCGCGCAATTAGGTGACCAAACCTCTCCTTGGCAGAACTTCTAGACATCGTTAATATTGCAAATAATAATATTAACAACTTTGTTATCTCAACTATTGATTTAATAATATATAAAATATCGACAATAATTGAATCAATTAACGTGAAATACTATGCAACAATTACTGAAGCAATAATTGAACAAAACTGAGTGACTTCTCACGTAATCATCAATAATCAATATCGTGCCGTTATTTTCATAAAATATTTTTGTCGTTTTCTCAATCTGACAATAATTCCGTTGTGGGGTCCACCAATGATTGTGCCGTCGTACGAATATTTCCTGTTAAAACGAATATTCCCCGACCAATCGAATATTATATAACAACTTGCGTACTTTACAAAATTTATAAATATTACCCACAATATAACATTATATCAAATTCATTTCATAATATTCAAAAATGATAATTATAGAAAATTCATCTTTATTCATAAAAGTTGGGGTCTTACAGTAATGAAGAAGAAACTGGGAAGTAAGATAAAGGATGATGAAGGAGAACCACTGAATGTCCATAAAGTGATGTCTCCATAACTGTTTGTAAACTGGAAGAAAAATCCCAAGGAAAACAGGAGGCTTATGACAACTGGGAGCAGCAGTAAGGTCTCTGCAAAGAAGAGGAAGGCACAAGTGGTGGAAAGCTATCAATCTGATGACTCTGTATCGGTAGTAGCCACACCAGTAAAGAAGAAGCCTAAGGGTGTGAAGAAAATAAAGGCTCCACCAAGAAGTCTCTCCACTGACAGCAAGGAAGCAGGAGAAGAAAATTTCTCAACTGTAGAAACCCCAAAGAGAAGGAGTAACAAATTACTCCAATGGTCATCTAAAAAGAAAGAAAAGGTGATAAAGAAGTTAGCTCCAGTTCCCAAAGAAAGTCTGTTCTCCAAGAATGAGAGCGTAGAGTCAGAAGATAAGAAGGAAAATGAAAGTCTCAAGATTGAGTCCTCAAAGAGAAAGTCTGGAAATGAAGAAGAATGTACAAGTCCTATGGCTAGTCCTCAAAGCATCCACTCTGCTGATGAAGGAAGGTTGCAAGTTAACACAATTGCATTCCCTACTGAAAATGCTCCAACAAGTTCACATAATGACTCCAAAGATGCTGAGTCCGGAGAAGAAGGACATGTCCATACTAATGCTGAACATCAAGGAAGCTTGTCTGGTAATTCAGAGGCTTCAGATTCTGAAGAAGAAGAAAAGTCTAACTCTTCTATAGCTGAACCTCCAAAGAGAAGAAAGAGCAACAGACTGCTTGCCAGATCTATTCTAAAGAAAAAAGGAGAATCTTCTACTGCTGTCATTGATTTGAGTGATGATGAGTCTGAATCCGAGGGAGAAGATGCTGAAGAAGATACTAGTAATGAAAATTAGCAAGAAGAATTCACTGCTGAATTAGATAAAAGAAATCAACATGATTCAAGCTCAGAAGGTGAAGAAATGGAAAAAGATTCTAATTCTGCAAATCAAGAATCAGAGGAACCAACAGACTATCCAGTTCTTTCTCCAGCAAAAATTAGCAGAAGAATAGTGGTGGAAGTTTTTGATGAACCACCAGCTGAACCAACAGCAAGATGGATAAGTCATGGAAATGAACAACTCCGAGTTATAAGAATGACTACGGACGAGGTGCTTAATAATTAGAAAAATATGGAGTTAGATTGCACAACAATATTGTACAATTATGAAGATCTTCCGATGAGATGGTTCTTCCCGTGGATGCCTTGGTTAAAAGCGCATACTGATAAAGATGGGAGCTACTTCAGCTGGTGTTACTCAACGTTTCCGAACTTGGAGTTGGTATCTCAAAAATTTCCAAGAGTAAAGGAGTTTGCAACCAAAATGATCAAAGACCAGTCTCACTTAAAAATCTACTAACATGCTGGTAACCACTATATTCCTTACTATTGTAGAGTGGGTTCTAATGGCAAAAGGATTATGCCAAGCTAATGATCGTAGAGTCCTCTCACTATACCACTAAAGATGATCAAGTTCAGGATGAGAATCTTCCCTCCGCCCAAGCACAGTTGTCTGATAATCCTTCATCCTCCAACAATGATTGGCACTCAACGATTTTTCATATTCTCACTGCGTTCGAAAAACTGTCTGAAGATGAAAATCGTATAGTCAACTCTGATGCTCAATAAGAGTCTGCACAACCAAATGACCAAACTTCTACGGAGCAGGAGTTACTGAAGAATTTTGATGAGTTGGTCAAGAAGATGTCTATCCTCACTAAAGAAGCAAAGATGTTGACAGAAGCAAGCGATAATGCAGTTCAAGACAGGCACCAAGCCACTATATCTGATATATCTCTCAAAATCAAAGAGAGAGATCAAATCTATCTGAAGGCTATAATTGAACATAAGGCAGAAGCTCTAAGAGCACAGAAGGCTAATGAAGAGCAAATACAGGCCCTCTCTAACAAGATTGACAATCTGAATCAGTCTTTCTCTCTACAACTTGAGCTGAGCCAACAAGAACTCAAGATTGAGGTTGGTAACTCATCTTACCTTATGGAGAAACTTATGTCCAACATGGAGCAGCTTTCACAAGTGATTAAAGACAAAAAGGGGGAGAAAAAGAGGCATAGAAAGAGGCATTAAAGGAAGAGCAAAGAGAGCAGAAGAAAAGAAAACAATAAGGCCAAGAGAAAGGCAAAGAAGAAGACAGCAGCTGTAGAAGCAGAATCATCATCTGAGGAGGAGTCAAAGGATGATGATCCCATGAATTCAAAGTTTGAGGGGGAGCCAGAAAAAGAAGAAGAGCATGAATCTGAGAAGGATAAGAGAAAAGAAATGGAGTCACCATCCAAGGGGGAGCAAGAGTAAAAAGATCAAACAGATAAATAGTTGATCAACAGACATCCTGGAAGACACAAATAGAGCCAAAGAGGTATATCTCTAACTAGTTAGGTATGTTCTGGATCCAGGATGTAAAGTGTCATAGCTTATATAATTCCACATTATTATCAATGACATTCATGATTATCTGTTTTTAGAAATACAAATTGCTCCTTTGTATATAAGATTCATTCAGTATCATGCATATGCACTAATTGTTTTATCATAATCAAATAGGGGCGAGATTGTTAGGAATAAGCATGCGAATGATATTCCTATTTATATATGATTTGATTATGATATATATATATATATATATATATATATATATATATATATATATATGAATGAATATGCAAGTATGCTTGCATTAAGAAAAGTTGTAAAGTCCTTTGATAGATAATAGAAAAATATGTACAAGGACTTAGAATAAATTGACCAAATATGTTAGGTTGATCCTACATAAGCAAAACAGCTTTGTAAAGTCCTTAAAAATAAATGATGTACAAGGACTATAAATATAGAAAGATCAATCTTGTTAGGATGATCTTATAATGTAATAGATAGGCTTGTCTGATCGTCGAGCACTGCACCACAAATCGTAGTCTGCCAGGAGAGTCAAGGAAAACTCGAGAGCTATCAAGGCAGAATCGTAGTTTACAAGATAGTAGATCTCGGAGTTCGTAGACTGCCAAGAGAGATGAGGAAGGATCGTAGTGTGTCGAGAAGAACATCTTCGAAGCCATAATCTGCTAAGGATGTCATGTTCAAAATCGTAGAGATAGCTTGTCTACGAGCCGACTGAGCATCTGCCAAAACCAAGTCAAGAATCGTAGACTACACTCGGAGTCGTAGAGTCTATTGATCAATTCAGAGGCAGAGATCGTAGTCGAGCAAGTTCAGATGAAGACAACGAGCATAAAGACAAAAATCATAGAATGTCAAGATCTGATCTCAGAGTCGTAGTGTGACAACCCGAGAATTTAGAAAAATTTTAAAAATCTTAAGTGATTGATTTAAGGTCAAATAATAGACCTAGACAGAAAATAAGTGTATGTGCTTGATATTTTTGGGAAGGAATTTTGAGGATTTCAAAATTCTGTGAAGGATTTAGGTGAATTATTCAGGATTAAGTGTATACGTGAAAATGTTCTGTGTATATGGTTATGTATGTGTTCAGTATGTGGTTAAGGGTCCAGGGTTGACCAGATAAATTTTATCAGTGTTAAACCCTAATATTATTTTCGAATGTCGACGTTCAGTTAGAAAACCCTAACGTCTGATAAGAAATCCTAGAAACTGGTTCTAGAAACCTTAATTTCAGTTCCGGAAATTCGAAACCCTAATTTAGAAATTGGAAACCCTAATCTAGGAACTTAAAGGATATTTATAATGCTTAAGTGCTATTAATTATAATATTAATTAGGATAAAGCTTAATTAATTAGCAAACCCTAATTTCAAATTATTGAACCCTAATTGTTCTGTCAGAAACCTTAATGTACAATTTTGACCCTAATTGCTAAATTAACAATTTTAATTAGGAAGTAAAAATCCTAATTAGCAAGACTAAGTGTATGATTAGAAAATCTAAATATATTTATAGAATCCTAGTAATAATTTTGAAATATTAATTTTATATTTCGTAAACCCTAATCTGGAAATCCTAGAAAATTAATTTATGGAACCTTAGGGTTAAACCCTAAGGGTTTGTGTTAAATGGCAATTCTAGAATAAAAATGGTTTGGAAATGACTAAAATGCCATTTTTATTTCTTTAATAAGGAAGCTTGCAAATCGTGCTTTATCTTTGGTTGTTCACCAACCCTAGCCCTAACCCTAGCTTAGCATGTGACTTTTATATCTAGCAAAATACATTGAACCATATCTATTATATGGATTAAAGAGAGAGAAAAAGGACCATTTTACTCTCATTTTCTCCCAAGCTCTTCTCTCTCTTCAACTTCAAAATTTAGAGTGAGAGAGTGAGATATGATAAGCTAGTATCAGTCTTTTACTTGACCAGAAACAGATCACAAGATCAGATCCAAGAATCAAAGTCTAAAGAGGTATAAACCCTAAATTCTATAAATCTTGTGTTTTGATGTTAGTTGTTGGTTAGAGTCATGTTAGGGGGTGTCATTTGATGATCTGGGTTGCTAAAACTTAGATCCATATCATTTTGATGCTCGAAATTGAAGATTTCTTAAATCCGGAAAAATTAGAAATTTTTGTCTGACAAGCAAATGACAGTCTTCATAGATCGGTGTCTGTTAATGGTTTTAGTGTTTCAAATATTTGTATTTGTAGTATGTTATGTGGTCTTGGATCTGGAGCTTGAATCAAGTCCAAATCAAGTGCAGATTAAAAGTTATTGTTGGTCAAACTCCTTTGACCGTTCACGAAATCTGGTTTCTTGGTAACCCAGATTTGTCTGACAGCGTTTTTGTAGGCTTTAGATCTTGTTGTGTTTTACGTTTTTGGTTGTGTTGTTGGTTGGATGTTGGAGAATGGTATATGAACTACTAATCTATCCCTTTAGATTACCAAGATCCTTAACAGAATCGTAGCAAATCATGGTCAAACGTAGTTGACCGAACTGCCTGATGAACGATCTGGGAAACCCAGAATTCGTTCAAGAAAAGTTCTTGACCCATAGCTTGACATGCTTGAATCTTGTGCATATGTTGTTGTTATGATGATAGGTTGTTATAACATTGTACACTTATATACATATTACATACTTGAACCTTCATATCACATAAACGAAGCCTGGAAAGCAAAGATTCAGGGGCTCAAATGAAGCACCTCGACTGTTCTTTAATTTCTGGAAAACCCAGAAATTAAAGAACATGTCTGACAAGATTTTCTGTCGATTAGATCTCACTGATATGTTGTGTATTGGCTAGGATCTTGGTTGATATTTGTAGTATTACACGTATACTATAATGACAACACTTAACCCAGCCAAGAAACCTTATACTCATGAATCAAATTCTGGTCAAACATGCTCACTTAGTAATTGTCATGAGTTTTTGGAAAAGCTCAAGAACATCCCAAGAACACATTTAACGATGCTTGTGTCGCCTAAAATACCTTTAGCGACAGATAAATTAGAAAATTAATTATTTTAATTAATAAATTGAAATAATTAGTTTTTAATTATTAAAAATATATAAAAAATTATAAAAAATTATTTTAAAGCCTGAAAAATAGTTTTTAATTATTTTGAGTATATTTCAAAAATATTTAATATTTTTGGAATATAAAAGGTATTTATTTATTTAATTATAATATTAAATAAATTATTTAAAATGGTTTTAATTCATGAAAATCATGAAAAAATTATATTATGGTGTTAGAAAATATTTGAAGTTATTTTTGATGACTTTTAATATTTTGTGATGAATTTCATTAATAATTTATTATTAATGGTAATTAATTATTTAATAAATATATTAAATAAAATATGAAAAAATAGAATTAATGTTTTAAAAATCATACAAAAATGATTTAAGGGTTTTAAAAATATTTGAAGTTATAAAATATAACTTTTGATATTTTGACATGAAAATATTAATATTTTAATATTAATATCAATTATCGGATAATGGATTTAAGTGTTTAATTAAAAATACTTTCTAATATTATAAATATATTATAATATTATGTAATGATTTTCATTAATATTTAATAATAAATAAATATTAATGATTAAGGAAATACATGGTATTTATATTATATAAATACAATTTAAATGATTCAAAAATCATGATAAATAGTAATAATTATCTGAAAATTATTACGAGCCTATGAATAATGTTTTGACTGATAAGAAAATTATCTAAGATATTGTTAAGTGTTCAAGCAGAGTTTAATTGAACTTAAACTCGTTAAAGGTCTGACTAGACCGTCGGGATGTTAGAATTTTATCGTATTCAACTCAGACTTAAATAGTCTGACTTGATGCTAAGTTTTTTGTGTTGTACAGACTGATAGGGTTATGTGTTATGTGTTTAGGTTATTCTATGTATATATATATAATAGTATTATATTGTGATGATATTATTCTAATATTGAAGATCTATATTACTAATATTAGGTCTTCGGATAAAGCGTTATAAATTGTGTAGCGGTAATCAATGAAACAGGCAAGCTTTTCTTAACTCTACTAAGAGTTGTTTCATTCGGATATGCTTATGGTTAATCATTGTTGATTGCCATGTAGAATTGTACTATGTACATCTTGCATGTATAAGTCAGGTATGAAAGGTTGATCACCTTCATTACCGTTAGTCCAGATATATTTGTTCATGTTTAATACTTGTTGTGACGCCCCCGAATCCGGGTCCTCTGACCCCGGTCTGCTCATCACGATAACATGCTAACATCCACCACTAAACAACATACGATAACTAAAATGCGGAATATAATAAACGTACGTTGTTCATTCAAAAGGTGTTACTAGTCCCAAGATACGATAACCTTAACATCATTCTACAAACATACCCTAAAATAAACATTAGGGTTCATATTACATAATCGTAATTTAAACTAAGCATAAGATAATTTCCGCTTCTCCTAATAATCCTACATCTTCCCTTTACCCTTGTCCTTTCCTGAGGTCTCGGGCTTAACTGCAATACAATTCATGATATAACAAGGATAAACAACAAGTTTGCTCAACAAGTTTAAGTACAACAATAAAGATATATCATGATGAATGGAAAAATGTTTGGCAAAGGGTTCAACAGTATAATATCTGAAGGATTCAATAATATGAATATCATAAGCAAAGATAATGATTACTTTTAGAATAACTGCTAGTCAAATAGACTTCAAACTATAACACTCCAATGGAATCAATAGCTAATTGATCCTTTGGTTATCGGCTCTGAATAAGTACTTGAGGGATCAAATTTCACGTACTTCTATGTATATGCATAACATTTAAATCTGTTTATTGTATCTTTATTAGATACCTGCAATCCCCTATCATAGAAAGGGGTGTTCTTTCAGTCTAAGAATCCTTACCATCAATTGGTTTGGATAGCTTTTATAAAACTTCATAGGCTTGTCTGACCGAACAAAGGTTCAGACTCTATTACTTGCAACACAATAATTTCGGATACTTGCTCAATATAATTTAGAGTAAGTTTAGGGGAACTTGCTTAACAAAAGTAGGGTTCAAGGAACTTTCTTAACAAAAGTAGGGTTCAAGGAACTTGCTTACGATATGCATCGAATAAAGTAATGCAAGGGTTTAGGATACTTACTGCTTGCTCGTTCATTTCTGATACAATTCTAGCTTTAATTAACTTGCGTTGAAACGACATAATCATTAACAAGTCAGTCTTTCAATTAATATGTGTAAACTAATACGAGTCTACAATTAAAAGAATCAAGTCATCACATAGCATGCTTCTCAACACATTATATGAAATATTGGTCACACATTACAAAGTAAGTAATCATATAAGCATACCTTAATACTTCAGACCAAAAACATATCATCTTGGCAAGATCGCATAACTTGGTAGCAATTGCTTTTGGTCTAAACTTAGGGACGGTATAGCTCATGCCGTCCCTTGGCTGCACTCAAGGTTGAGCTGCTACACTCCTGAACTCAGTCCAACTCTAACATACCAATTACACATATATTTTAACACACGTTCGTGCTAGTGTTTCACACATACCACATGATCATACTCGAGTTCATTACCACAAGTTTAACTTACAACTTGTATGTCATTAAACATAAAATGTTATGTAATCATCATGCTTAATACATATGAATCATGTTTAGGAGCAATATAGCTATAACATGACATCTTACTACTTTAGTATCTAAGTACTCACATAATATGCAACTTATGTTTGAAAACATGCCCAAGGTTGTCTTTGAAATTATTTTAGCCGAATGATGCAACATACACATACAAGACAACTTTAGAACTCATATAATGTGTGATTAGGTTATGTTTAACATCTTTAAACACCATAACCTACACCACATAGTATTCATGTATATTACTTCAATATAACAACTTTTCCTTTAATACATTTCATAAGACATATCTAACAACTTTGAATCATGATAAAGACACTATACATCATATATCATGCTCACTTAGGTTCCAAATCAGACGCGTATATGGTCTCATAAGTTCAGAACTCGTGAACACAAGTTTTCCACAAAGTTAGTTTTGAAAACTTTAAGTTTAGCTACAACTTCCTTACTAATCCAAGTTGATTACATCATACCACATACGAAAGCTTTACATATCATGTTATACTCTTCTATAGGTATGTATCTAGGTCATAACATCAAGTTAATAACACATAACACAAACAGAAACCAACAACTGGTTCTGAGGTACGGCAGACAATTTGCTACGTCTTTGAGACATGAATCCGATTTTTGGAGTTACTAGCGAGAATCACGGCCCTTTCCCCCAAATACAAATAGAGACGTAATTGCTGGCAGGTATCGCATCGAGAGATGAGCTTTGCTCTGTTCGGCAGTTCAGCAACCCATCAAGTAAAAATCCTTACAACATTGCTTCTAACATAACTCAACACACTTATAAGCATATATAACACTAAAAAACATAACTCAAATCAACTAACAACCAATTCATGCTTAATTCAAAGAATCAACCCATTTAGACAATTTATCAAAAATTAAGAATGGGAATGGACGTTATACCTTTGTGACTCAACTCAGCTGCTCTATACTCACTCTAGAAAACTAATTCTCAGCAAATTGTAACAAGGAAGGATGATGTCCCATTTATAGGAGATTGATTATCTAGACAATGAGATTACCTCCCAAATCAAACCAAAGAATTTCAAGAATGCACAAGGGTTAAGGAAGAGTTGGTGAGAGTTGGTAATTCTACTCATGAATCCCACTCCCCATCTATGTTGGTTGATTTTGAGGTGGAGATAGGCTAGGCTAGGCTTGTTCACGTGGGAAGAAGAAATGGGACTCTAATATGGGACAAAGCAATTTCCAGCATTAGCAAAATAATGAAATGCAACATTTGGTTTATACCATATACATAATATATACTTGGTTATCAAATAGGTGTACACAATTCATCTCATATAACATAGGTTATAATGATTTAAAGAGCATACAATGTAACTCCTAATTTACAAGATATCTAGAAGTGCACATACATATATCAATATTATTATGCAACTCATATGAATGCAAATAACTCTTACTATATAGTACATATATATAATATATAGACATATATAATGTGTCACTATGTATAATATAAAATATACAATTAACTACCATATAATAAATGATTACTATATTGCATGTTTTGCACCAATAAATCAAGTAAACATATAATCATAATCTATTACACATTAATTATTATTTATCAAATAATAATTATTAAATAACACACTATCAATTAATTACTCATAGTTGCAATTAATTAATATAAATAAACTCTTGCTACTATATTCAAATAAATTGAATATTTAAATAATACTCTTATCAAGTCTTTGATATTAGAAACTTAGGGTTAGTCCACTAATTTAAATCAACTATTAGTGACTCCCTTTAATCATTTCGTACATTCACATAACCATATAAGGTTTAAATAATCTCACAAAACTAACTCGTTAAAATTAAATCAAATATTTAATTAATAAGGAGTTTAAAAATTTGTGGACGTTACACTTGTTCAGTCAAAAGTTTGTTCGTGCTAATTCACAATTATATTGTTGAATTATAGTCAGCCTATTATTCAGACTCTTTCAATCATGATATATCCTTAAATTGTATTTAAACTTGCTGGGCAACTTTCATGCTCACCCTTGCTATATCATGATAAACATTACAGATAAGGCGAATGTGTTCGGATACAGGAAAAGGATAAGCCAAGTTCAGCTTGGGATAAAATGTGCAGCTAGTTTATAATAGTATAGTTTGATAATAATGATATGTGTTAGATAGTTTATGAATTGTGTATAAGTTAAGGTTACTCGATTTTGGAGAATAGTGTGTAAAGTGTATTGTATAAACAATTTATGTTTATATCTTCCGCAAATAGTTATAGAATGATTGTACCAGATCCGTGGTGATTTGGGACCCGGATTTGGGGCTGTCATAGTTGGTATCAAAGTTGTTGGTTATGAAGCTTAGGTAGGAATACCTGAGACTAATAATCGCAGTGATTAGGATAAGATCTAACTCACATAGAGTTAGTTGGTCGGTAAGATTCAAAGACGAATCTCGGTGAGTTGTTAAGACACGTAGTTCCCTAACTCTGATAATAAAGTTGAACAGTAGTGGTGAATAGATTGAGTCTAAAAGACTAAAAGTGCAGGGATAGGAAATCGTAAAACAAAACGATCAAGATATAGAAATGAATCATAATATATATGATGAGATCACCCCGTGATCTGATAAGGTTATAATATGGGAAAAGAATCACTCTGATGATTGGAAAGTTTACAGCAAGATTGTTGTGTGAATTGGTACAGATTCAGGAAAGGATTATGAATACGAGTTGAATGCAATTCGTATTGAGAAGGGGGTTAAGATTAGGTGGGGATTTCAATTGAGGACTCATGCCCAGAATTGAAGTTGTATGATTCCTTGTATAAAGTGGGAATTGTACTTGGTGTAAAAACTACTTAGTATCTGGCATTGATAATCATTGAAATGTTGTGTCGCGCTATTTGCTATATGCATGTTAAGAGGGTGATTCCTTTCTCATGTGTATAACAAATAGATAGGCCATAGGTAGAGAATATAGGGTTAAGTACGAGTTCTTAAAACTCATACTTATGTGACATTTTTGACTCATAGTTATATGAAATGTTTATGAATCCCTCAGCGAATGGATGCCAAAGGTCTGACTAGGGTAAGTTCTTAAACTCATATGATTATGGCAAGTTTATGAACTCATAAGTGTGGTTTGACGAATTAGGTATAGTTTCGTGTGAATGGAGAATTGAGGATTATAGGAACAGATAGATTATTAAGCAAATGATCGTTAGTGGAGACATAAGTTTTCCAAAACTCCTAGCTATGCTAGATTTCAAAATTTTGACATCAAGCTAAATACGCACTATGTGCTTTTAAAAAATGTAGACTCGTAATCATTTTTGAAATGGTTTAAAGTACAGTCTATGCTACTTATTTTGGCTAGACGCAAATGATTTGAAATATCAAAATATATTTTATTTATCACTCATGTACCATGTAACTTGGTGCAAAGAGATGATAAAAAGTTGATGGAGTTGTAAATACAGGAATACTTAGTGTGAATTTGATCTAAAATCGCTATTCTACTATTGTATGATGTGTTATGACGAAGTCATACGATGACGGCATCCTCAAACGGACTGTTAATACAGTACGGCATCATGATGTCATTTTTGAAAATGTTTTCAAAATTTTAATTTGCCAACGGGGTTTGGCTACACCTAAATAATTCGATTGAATTGAATTATTGATATGAGTCTACGCTATTCGATTCAGCTAGACTAATGTTTATGAAAACTCTAAGTGTTCATTGAAAGAAATTTCTCGAACCAAATTATTTTGGTGCGAAATCCTATGATAAGACTGAGGTGAACTATGTTGTTTGGATAAATAATCCAATCAAGTAGCGTAAATATTCGCTAGACATGATTAATACGTTATGCATGACATAAGAGTATGATAGGCTAATCACCTAAAGTACTAACAACGGTAGTTTACCTTCTTCGTGATTGTAAACATACCAAGTAATGTAAAGTTTTACGGTATGAATACCGTTAAAACTATGTGTTCATGGTCTATATGACCCCTCAGCACCATTTGAAAAATTTTACTCTTGTGAGTGGTGTATTGGGTAGCATGTGATGATATGTGTGAATGGTGTAAGCAATATGGAGTAAGGTGTAAGGTGAATTTCGGGGACGAAATTCTTAGAAGAAGAGGTGAATGTGACAACCCGAGAATTTAGAAAAATTTTAAAAATCTTAAATGATTGATTTAAGGTCAAATAATAGACCTAGACAGAAAATAAGTGTATGCGTTTGATATTTTTGGGAAGGAATTTTGAGGATTTCAAAATTCTGTGAAGGATTTAGGTGAATTATTCAGGATTAAGTGTATACGTGAAAATGTTCTGTGTATATGGTTATGTATGTGTTTAGTATGTGGTTAAGGATCAAGGGTTGACCAAATAAATTTTATCAGTGTCAAACCCTAATATTATTGTCGAATGCCGACGTTCAGTTAGAAAACACTAACACTGATAAGAAACCATAGAAACTGGTTCTGAAAACCATAATTTCAGTTCCGGGAATCTGAAACCCTAATTTAGAAATTGGAAACCCTAATCTGGGAACTTAAAGGATATTTATAATGCTTAAGTGCTATTAATTATAATATTAATTAGGGTAAAGCTTAATTAATTAGCAAACCCTGATTTTAAATTGTTGAACCCTAATTGTTCTGTCTGAAACCCTAATGTACAATTTTGACCCTAATTGCTAAATTAGCAATTTTAATTAGGAAGTAATCATCCTAATTAGCAAGACCGAGTGTATGATTAGGAAATCTAAATATATTTATAGAATCCTAATAATAATTTTGAAATATTAATTTTATATTTCGAAAACCCTAATCTAGAAATCCTAGAAAATTAATTTATGGAACCTTAGGGTCAAACCCTAAGGGTTTGTGTCAAATGGCAGTTCTAGAATAAAAATGGTTTGGAAATGACTAAAATGCCCTTTTATTTCTTTAATAAGGTAGCTTGCAAATCTTGCTTTGTCTTTGGTTGTTCACCAACCCTAGCCCTAACCCTAGCTTAGCATTTGACTTTTATATCTAGCAAAATACATTGAACCATATCTATTATATGGATTAAAGAGAGAGAAAAAGGACCATTTTACTCTCATTTTCTCCCAAGCTCTTCTCTCTCTTCAACTTCAAAATTTAGAGTGAGAGAGTGAGATATGATAAGCTAGTATCGCCTTTTTACTTGACCGTAAATGATCACAAGATCGCATCCAAGAATCAAAGTCTAAAGAGGTATAAACCCTAAATTCTATAAATCTTGTGTTTTGATGTTAGTTGTTGGTTAGAGTCATGTTAGAGGGTGTCATTTGATGATCTGGGTTGCTAAAACGTAGATCCATATCATTTTGATGCTCGAAATTGAAGATTTCTTAAATCCGGAAAAATTAGAAATTTTTGTCTGACAAGCAAATGTCAGGCTTCATAGATCGGTGTCTGGTAATGGTTTTAGTGTTTCAAATGTTTGTATTTGTAGTATGTTATGTGGTCTTGGATCTGGAGCTTGAATCAAGTCCAGATCAAGTGCAGATTAAAAGTTATTGTTGGTCAAACTCCGATTGCTCACGAAAATCGGTTTCTTGGTAACCCAGAAACCCAGATTTGTCTGACAGCGTTTTTGTAGGCTTTAGATCTTTCTGTGTTTTACGTTTTTGGTTGTGTTGTTGGTTGGATGTTGGAGAATGGTATATGAACTACTAATCTATCCCTTTAGATTACCAAGATCCTTAACAGAATCGTAGCAAATCATGGTCAAACGTAGTTGACCGAACTGCCTGATGAACGATCTGGGAAACCCAGAATTCGTTCAAGAACAGTTCTTGACCCATAGATTTACATGCTTGAATCTTGTGCATATGTTGTTGTTATGATGATAGGTTGTTATAACATTGTACACTTACATATATATTACATACTTGAACCTTCATATCACATAAACCAAGCCTGGAAAGCAAAGATTTAGGGGCTCAAATGAAGCACCACGACTATTCTTCAATTTCTGGAAAACCCAGAAATTGAAGAACATGTCTGACATGGTTTTCTGTCGATTAGATCTCACTGATATGTTGTGTATTGGCTAGGATCTTGGTTGATATTTGTAGCATTACACGTATACTATAATGATAACACTTAACCCAGCCCAGAAACCTTATACTCATGAATCAAATTCTGGTCAAACATGCTCACTTAGTAACTGTCATGAGTTTCTGGAAAAGCACAAGAACATCCCAAGAACACATTTAGCGACGCTTGTGTGGCCTAAAATACCTTTAGCGACAGATAAATTAGAAAATTAATTATTTTAATTAATAAATTGAAATAATTAGTTTTAATTATTAAAATACATAATAAATTATGAAAAAAAAAATTTAATGCCCGAAAAATAGTTTTTAATTATTTTAGTATATTTCAAAAATATTTAATATTTTGGAATATAAAAGGTATTTATTTATTTAATTATAATATTAAATAAATTATTTAAAATGGTTTTAATTCATGAAAATCATGAAAAATTATATTATGGTATTAGAAAATATTTTAAGTTATTTTTGTTGACTTTTAATATTTTGTGATGAATTTTATTAATAATTTATTATTAATGGAAATTAATATATTTAATAAATATATTAAATAAATTATGGAAAAATAGAATTAATGTTTTAAAATCATACAAAAATGATTTAAGGGTTTTAAAAATATTTTAAGTTATAAAATATAACTTTTGATATTTTGACATGAAAATATTAATATTTTAATATTAATATCAATTATCGATAATGGATTTAAGTGTTTAAAATACTTTGTAATATTATAAATATATTATAATATTATGTAATGATTTTCATTAATATTTAATAATAAATAAATATTAATGATTAAGGAAATATGTGGTATTTATATTATATAAATACAATTTAAATGATTCAAAAATCGTGATAAATAATAATAATTATCTGAAAATTATTACGAGCCTATGAATAATGTTTTGACTGATAAAAAAATTATCTAAGATATTGTTAAGTGTTCAGGCAGAGTTTAATTAAACTTAAACTCGTTAAAAGTCTGACTAGACCGCCGAGATGTTAGAATTTTGTCGGATTCAACTCAGACTTAAATAGTCTGACTTGATGCTAAGTTTTATGTGTTGTATAGACTGATAGGGTTATGTGTTATGTGTTTAGGTTATTCTATGTATATATATATATATATAATAGTATTATATTGTGATGATATTATTTTAATATTGGAGATCTATATTACTAATATTAGGTCTTTGGATAAAGCGTTATAAATTGTGTAGCGGTAATCAATGAAACAGGCAAGCTTTTCTTAACTCTACTAAGAGTTGTTTCATTCGGATATGCTTATGGTTAATCATTGTTGATTGCCATGTAGAATTGTACTTTGTACATCTTGCATGTATAAGTCAGGTATTAAAGGTTGATCACCTTCATTATCGTTGGTCCAGATATATTTGTTCATGTTTAATACTTGTTGTGACGCCCCCGAATCCGGGTCCTCTGACCCCGGTCTGCTCATCACGATAACATGCTAACATCCACCACTAAACAACATACGATAACTAAAATGCGGAATATAATAAACGTACGTTGTTCATTCAAAAGGTGTTACTAGTCCCAAGATATGATAACCTTAACATCATTCTACAAACATACCCTAAAATAAACATTAGGGTTCATATTACATAATCATAATTTAAACTAAGCATAAGATAATTTTTGCTTCTCCTAATAATCCTACATCTTCCTTTTACCCTTGTCCTTTCCTGAGGTCTCGGGCTTAACTGCAATATAATTCATGATATAACAAGGATAAGCAACAAGTTTTCTCAACAAGTTTAAGTACAACAATAAAGATATATCATGATGAATGGAAAAATGTTTGGAAAAATCTTCGGATAAAGCGTTATAAATTGTGTAGCGGTAATCAACGAAACAGATAAGTTTTTCTTAACTCTACTAAGAGTTGTTTCATTCGGATATGCTTATGGTTAATCATTGCTGATTCCCATGTAGAATTGTACTCTGTACATCTTGCATGTATAAGTCAGGTATGAAAGGCTGATCATCTTCATTACCGTTGGTACAGATATATTTGTTCATGTTTAATACTTGTCAGTCAAAAGTTTGTTCGTGCTAATTCACAATTATATTGTTGAATTATAGCCAGCCTATTCAGACTCTTTCAATCATGATATATCCTTAAATTGTATTTAAACTTATTGGGCAACTTTCATGCTCACCCTTGCTATATCATGATAAACATTGCAGACAAAGCGAATACGTTCGGATACAGGAAAAAGATAAGCCAAGTTTAGCTTAGGATAAAATGTGCAGCTAGTTTGTAATACTATAATTTGATAATAATGATATGTGTTAGATAGTTTATGAATTGTGTGTAAGTTGAGGTTACTCGATTTTGGGGAATAGTGTGTAAAGTGTATTGTATAAACAATTTATGTTTATATCTTTCGCAAATAGTTATAGAATGATTGTACCAGATCCGTGGTGATTTGGGACCCGAATTTGGGGCTGTCACACATAGTGTCTGCACAACCCAAGGCAGAATCGTAGAGTGCAGAACTAAGGCTTCAACAGATGTACTCACAACGCCAAGGCTGAATCGTAGAGCAAACACGATTCTCAATAAATGAGCACTCCCAGAATATCCAAAGTAATGAAGCCTTTGGTCTGAGCTGCAAAGATACATTCCACCTAAGGAAAACCAGAGAGCACTCAACGAATGGCATGCAAGCTAACCAAAGATCTAAGCATCAACCCAATCAACATACAGATTGAGTTGTGAAGCCATTCAAGATGAAGTCTTCCACAAGTTGATCAGAAGAAGACTTCAGTCAAAGAAACTGACTAAGGAAAGTCGGCAAATATAGTAGCTGTCAAGTGAACAGAAGACAACGATCTTAGAAGTAACCAGGATCGTAGTGTTTACCAAATAAAGAAGGAATTGATGGAGTATACACGAAGATACTGGTTAGCTTTTGAAGAACAAGGCTAAAGTGATTAAGTATTGGGTCAGTCCATTGATGATAAGTGAACGGGAGATCATAAGGAGAAAGCGAGTTGGGTATGCCATAAATCTGAAGTGTCTTACTATTCAGAAGAGGCCAGAACAAGGAACAAGCCATCAGTGTCTGAGATCAGTCGAAGCAAACAAAAGTGTTAAAGCACTGCACAAGAAAAAGAAGAGGTGTTCTACATTGAGAATCCAATGAACACTCTTCAAGATCATAGTGTTGTCTCAACCGATCGATGAGTGTTGGGTAAAATCTAATTACGCATAACACGTAAGTATACGTGGTCAACAAGTTATACAGTGAAAGTAGAGTATCGTTCCCACGAGGAATTAGTTAACAAGAATTACAAAGTACTAACCTATAACCAATTTAATCTTATTTAAACGAATGAATTTCAAATTATATAATTAAACTACTATAAAATTCCACTAGTTAAATTAAGATTACGGAGATTTAAGATGACATCACTTATTGCTTCGTTTAAGTTAACACACTTCTCATCAATTATTCTCTATTTTGAATTGTTAATCAAGAACACTAAAGCAGATAAAACCAACTCTCGATGCATAATAATTATACTCACTTAAATCTACAAATTATAGAATTAAGCAAGACACTTTAATTAACTAATCCACTATATCTCTATATGAATTACAATTAAAAAGGATTTAAAGCACAAGTTCTCTATAAGATTACATATGGCGTAAAGGCATATCTCTATCCTAAACACGAATTATGAATTCCATCTATGTAGAAATCACAAACATATGCTATCATGATCAGATCTAAATCTAAACTTCATCTCTCGAGTTCATATAGATTATCACGATAATTGATGGCCAATCAATTAAACAATTAAGTCCAAATCACGATAGACAATCCTCACAATAGAACATAATAATTGATAGCGAATCATATTAAAATAAACTACACAATAAGATCCATTGTAACTTCAAATAAAGAATTAGTTCATTGTAACCTCCCCGTACTTTGTTTGCCTGCCACCAATAACTGGCTTCAGACTTCAGCATGAATGTTGCGTATGCGATTTTCTGGTCTTCTCTTACTCTAGCGACATCAAACACCTTCTCCATCTCCATAATCCAGGTTTGAGCCTCGATTGGGTTTATGGAACCCTTAAACTCTGGCGGTCCTACCGCCTTGAAATCCTTAAATGATGTGTTTGGTGGAACTTGTGGTTGATTGTTAATTGCTCCGGCTAATAGGTTCGCCAATTGCTGAACAGGGTTAGCATTGGCATCGTTGTTATTCATTAATTCTTCTTGAGTTTGTTAACGGTTTTGTCTCCTTCTAGGCGACATATTTCTGTTAAAAAAATATGTTTATTAGGTCGTTATTCAATCCCTTAAACATTTAAGGCTTAACTAAAACATTTAATCAAAATTCACTTAACACATCAATTTAAATAAACTCTGTCATTTATTCAATTCAAAAGTTTTAACATCATACGATAGCATCATTGCTATTTACATCAACTATCCCGAGATAAAGAATCTACAGGATTTAAAACATTAAAATATTCCATTGTTTATAAGCACATCGGAATTTACATCTTTAACTACCAGATAGGTTTCACATAAATAAACTAATCCTATAACTGCCTATTAAGGCACTGAATAGCCTTGCCACGTTCTTCTTCCATGTTGCGGGACATCGTCCTGCGATCTAGCATATACGATGGTAATCCTTCAAACTGGATTGGGTATCTCATCACTCGATCCTCGGCCTCATCCATTGCGTTTTGAAGTGTAGAGTACGTCTCCCTAAGCTTAGCCTTCTTCGTACGATAATCCTCTTCTGCAAGATCAGCACGACGCGACTCTCTTACCCAAATTCCTCCCGCTATGGCCACCTTTCGAAAGCTCTCTTCACCTCCTTCTTTAACTTTTCTATTTCTTCTGGACTTCTCCTCGGTTTGACCTTCTCGTGAACCAAATCCCACTCTACATTTCCTAAACGTGTGTGAAGAGTCACAATTTCCCCATCCTTCGCTTTCGATGGTAATCATCAATAATGTTCTCCCTTCACTTCCTCTGAATCTGTGTCTTGCAACTCTATGTTACGATCATAAAAAGCGCATCATACATCTCAAAGATCGATAGAGTTTGGGAACTCCTCCTCTTCCTCCTCTTCTTCATCGTAATCCTCCTCCGATCAGTCCTCGTGCTCATGCTCCCGACCAACAATAAAGGATCAACAGAGATGGCTCTCTCTCGCACTAACTGTTCCTCGACGACATGAATGTCTCTTGGGCTCCTCCTCTGTAGGTACTACTCTGGTTCCTCCTCCCCAAATTTCGACTAGCTACTCCAACATCCGACATCCCCGACAACAAAATTTTAAGTTTTAGTTACTAATCAGTGCTAGTGAACACATAATTTAACACATAAGCACATAAAGTCTTTTATTATCTTCAATGAATTAAGAAATTCATTTCTTAGAACTCGATAAGAGTTTACCACCACTATGTTCTCTATCTTCTACAAGGTTACTACCTAAGGTTCATAACCTCATACCTGATACCAACTCAGTGACACCCCCAAATCCTAGTGCTTCCATTTCCACGAGTTTGGTGTTCATCGCATAAATATCATCTATCTATCTACCCATAAATAAATGCAAACCATGCAATAGATAGAAATAATAAATAAATCTCCCCTTATGGGGTTACATCAACTGTATAAAAATAAAATCCCAGGTCACTCTAACCTTAAACATCTATGCGGAATCATAAACAATAACAAGTCTTAATAACATCAAGTCTGAAAATAAATACATAAGAACAACAAATCTTCCTCATTTGTTAACCTTGCCCTTGCCTTTACTAGTGGAAGGCTCGTCTAATCTTTCGTTCTTAACTGTAATGTTATTATTACGCAGGAGTGATCATAATTTCCCACAAGTATAACAATATAACAAATGAATAATAACATGCGAATAAATCAAAGACTTCTGAAATAGGAAACTCAACTTTTGAATCAAGAATGAATAGCAAGAGACAAAAGAACTTCTGAGGGTCATAGGACCTTGAACTATGTCCTAGGTTGTCAAGTGTTTATATTTGAAACCTTTAACAGTCATAAGACTATGGACTCTTCTTCTCGTACTTAGGGGGATCAGCCCTTAGTACCATACTGTGCACAATATCTTAATGCTAACGTATAAGTAATCCCCTATACAGGGTTGTTCATCTCAGTTTGACATTAGAGTCCGCACCAAAGGAAGTTTGGTTTGGATAATTCATCAAGGGTTCTGAAATTTAGAACGCTCATCAACTATGGACTAGTCGAATCTTTAAGGGTTCACTAGTCTAACAAGTTCAACAGTAACTGATAATTTAAAATTGAATAGCAATCTCAAAAGGTATACAATAGAATAATTATTGTATAACAGAATCATACTTGAAAGATTAATACATTTTAATATAATAAAATGGACTTGATAAATAATAACGAGAGTTTGCTCGATGTAAAGAGACAACTTATAAGCTCATATAAATATAACGAGTAGGGTTAGAAAACTTGCCTTGTGCGTAGATTACACGTTAATTTATACACGTTCCTTTATTTAATCCTACATACCATTTACATTCACAATACCAGTCAATTATCATGTAACTAGTCGTCATACGCTCATTCTTTTTGTTTAAACTCGAATTATGACTATACTTAGTCAAATTACTACACTCATTGTCATAATTAACACTTCATGAACAATAAGCTAACTATGCATTCAATCATTCAATTCACACATAAACGTGTTGTTGACATGTTAAGAATTTATTTTAACACATCATTATATGTCTAACATGTTTTCATGTTCATTAGGTTAAGTTACTAACACATTGCTAGACTTGAACATTTAAAAACTCATTTTTGGAGCATTCTACTAAGTGGTACTTTGGCCATCAACGCTAGGCTTATTCTTGCTGCCATGACTTGAGACTGGCGCTTATGACGCTTGCAGTGGTATTTAAGGCAAAGAAGAATTATACATGGAGTTGGCACCGCGACGCAAAACTCTAGTTTTTGAATTTCCAGTTCGCGAAGAACACAAAATCAGACGAATTTATCATTTCATGGTCATTAAATTCATCAAATTAAACATAAACATAAACTAGAATTCGTACATAATCGTTACCCAACCTTTATAGAGCAATTTTAACTAATTAAAACACATAATCACCTAATTAAAACATGTAATTTTACTGTTCTTGATGTTCTTGAAGGTTTTGAACATAAAACATAAAATTTAACACTACGGATTCGTTATAACACCAAATCTATCCATTCGAGTTTTGTTTTCTTCGTTTTAACATGCATAATTATATACGTGTGTGAATTTTACAAAACAAATTATTTTTGACATATTAAATTCACGTATAAGGGCCATATGGCCATATAATATACTGTATAACCATATACTATATAATTTTCATGAAACTGATGATATGGAACCATCTAATACATAGGAAAACACATTAAAACAACATCTTAACTCATATATACACATAATCCTTACTCTTTATAATTACAGAGACTTTACAGAATTTTGAAAGCCATTTTTATAAAAACTCAAATAACATAAATAAACTGGTTTGAAGAATTTACCCAAAGCGTAGAATGTATATTAGTCAGGAGAATTTCCTCAAGTGCTTCTTCAATCACACAACTCACAATCTCCCTCAACAATTTCTCAAACTCTCTCTGTTTTTACTTTTCCAGACTTAGAAAAAAATGAAAAGAAAAGGAAGACGCATAATAAATAAAGGAAAAGGAATCGATTTAGTTGGCAGCGATTACCCCATCATGGGTTAACTGCCCTCAACTCCCACTAAGGCCATGTTTAGCTATCTTTACAAAGCTTATACTCTTTTAATTTAATAATCCCTTATACTATGGTTAAATAATGTCACACCCCTTTATAAAATAAATCAAATATCTTATTTAATTTATTTTAAATAACATATAATAATTTTTTATTAATTCACATAGTCACATAATTAAAATTTTCATTTATTAATAATGTCAAATTATTAAATCTCTAATTAATTATTAAATTAATTAAAATACTATTAGGCTTATTAAATATTTCTTTTAATACAATAAGCTCACATAATTACATACTTGAATAATAAAATTCTCCACATTAATTTAATAAATATAACACATAATTAAATTAATCTACCACAATTTCATGAAATAATTATTTAATCTAATAATTAATTCATCGAAAAATATTTATTCAATCCAATAAATATTAAAATTAAATTACAAATTCTCGGTTGTCACAGAATCCACACTTGAATAAACATTAAAAGATAAGAATAAAAGAAGATGAGAAGATGAGAAGATAGAATCTATTGTCTGTAGATTTGATGCTCTTTCCTTGCTCCTACTTTGAATCTTCAGTGGTCTCCAAGTCGCTTCGATCTCCAAATCTCATAAAAACCAGTGTTTTCTCCTATTCTACTCTAATCTAATCTAATGGAATCCTCTCTCCCTCATCTAATCTATATATTCTCTCCTCATTTATATGCCTTTTTATATGTCTTTAAGTTCTCTTGGAAGTCCTTTAGTCAATCGGATCAAAACAATCCTTCTTGAACTCAAATTCGGACAAAAAATGACTTTTTTCTGCAGCATACCTCCGTGGAAGGGGTTATAAAACTAAAGGGCCAGCCCGGTGAGAGTCCCTCTTGCTTTTGCGGTGGTATGCTTTCCATCCACGGGTTTTGTGAATAGAAAGGCCGCTCCGGCGGGGGTCACTTTTCTGCTCTGACGTCCTTTGGGAAAATGGATATAACTTCTTCGTCTGAACTCTGATTTCGATGATTCAAGATGTTCTGGAAAGAGGAGACATAGATATACAACTTTCATTCTTTAAGTTTTTCGAAATAAGGAATGGACAAATGTTGAAATTGGCTCTGAACTGGAAGCCCAAACGATATCCGGATTGTTTTTCTTTGCGTTTTCCTTAGTTTTCCTTACCAATAGTCGCTCACACCGCTCCCAAACATATAACCTACAAAATGAACATAAAATGCATAGAAAGTAACTAAGAAACATGAATATAAGCAACTAATTCAAGTAACAGATACCGGATAAGTAGGTATAAAACCTACTTATCAAATACCCACAAACTTAAACCGTTGCTTATCCCCAAGAAACACAACATAATGCAATGCAATGCAATGAAATGCAACTAATCTATATGCGTACGAATCTAGCAGTATTAATAGAATCAAATCTATTCACTCGGCCTTAGAGAAATCAATTAAACATGATAATACATCATATCAAAACAAATCAATAATTTCTCAATCAATAATCAAATCTTAGACTATTATCACTAATATAATGTGTGTGTGCTCCACAACAATGTTAACTGATATAAAATCAAATTTAACACATAACAAGTCTCTTCGAAGGCATCATATAGTGTAAACTCAAGAAATCCAAAAACAAGCTAGATCCAACTAAAATCAAATAATTACCAATATCGAGGGTCAACATGGGATACTTATGCTTCTTCTTTTTTATCTACGGGGGCTTTTTGCTCTTATTTCCCGTTTTATTCATTTTTTTTATATACACATAGCTATGCAATGTCTTATTCCTTTAGGCTTTTCAATGCTACCTTAACGATCTTTTGACCAACGAGTCCCAGACCATTAAAACCTTAGTGCGCTAGGTGTAAAGACAATCCTCTCGGGCTTACTTACTCAAGTAACAAAGGCCACAAAACTAGACAAGCACGCCACGGTGTTTATTCATACTTTTTCTTTTCTTTTCTTTTCTTTTTTTTTATATAGCTTATATACCCCAAATATTCCCCCAAACTTAGGTTCTTGTCTAACTTTTGTCATCACTACTTATTCTTGTCATTCTGTCATTCAGACTAGCATTATCCTTTAGAGTCCCATTATGTATCAATTTAAACTCAATCAATCAACAAGTTGTTTTTACTGTGCTATCCTTATTATACTAGTTTCAAGTAGAAAAAGATTCAATTCATAACAAGAAATCATATCAAAGCTCTAATATTCAGTACTATACTTGTCTACCCAATTCCAATCTCATCATTAGCCAAAACAAACTGTAAATATCAAACAGCTGGACTCATGCAAGATGTACTAAATGCTATATAAACATAGTAAACTAACTACTATTTCTGAAAGTTTTCAATTTTTTAAATTTTTTTAAATTTTTTTATTTTAAACAAAAAACTGAATGCAAAAACTAAATGTAAACATAATGAACTACAATGTAAATAACTAACTATATACAATACGACACAAAAATTCCCCCAAACTTAAACTAGACATTGTCCTCAATGGCTGAAATAGAAAAAAGTAAAGCAGAGGACTTCCCTGAAAATATAGCAATCCTCTCCTTGTCCGCTAAGTTTGGAGAATAGATTAGGCACATGGAATAAATTGGGCACCACACTTGAATTGGACTTGAATAACCTTTTCATAATCTTTTGCCTTTCCATTGAACCTCCAATACCTGCAATTAAGAGAGACAACATGGATTAGAATAGCACTTGGATTAGTAAGAGAACTTAATAAACAAATTAATTCATATCTACTAAATAAACTAATAAAGCATATAAATAAAAAATTCCTGGGTTGCCTCCCAGTTAGCGCTTGAATTACAGTCTTTCAGCCTGACTTTGTTTGGTCAACGTTATCCAATTCCTCTTCGATAATTAAGGAACCCTCCATCCATCGAAAATAATATAACTTTTGGTAGGTTCCCATTTGTGATGGCTATCGAATTAAAGTCACCTAGCATGCTTTATTTAAATAAGTGCCCAATTGAAAATGTTGAATAACTAAGTGCTTTTTCGTCCATTGAGTCTATGACTAGATTGAGGCTTTGAGGCTTGGCAAGCACAACAGGCTCTTCTTCTATCTTCTCCTCCTCATCCCACCATGGCTTCACATTTGTACTAGCTCTCATGTCATAAAAAGCCTTACCGACGACATGACTACCAACCGGACACAGTTTTGCAAATCTAACTAGACTCTTGATCTTTGGCGGAGAAGGAACTTGGGGCACTAATAACATCAGCTCATCCTCATTAGTACTCATAGTTAGTTCTTCCCGGATTTTGTTGTCATTATCCCCACTTGTCTCCTCTTTTTCAACATCTCGTGCCTCATCCAGTTGTAGATTTGGCTTGGGCACTTCATCACTCTTGGAATCCTCATCATAACACCAATTGTTTTGAGGACAGTTGTTCAAGGCTTTGAGCATTTGATACATCTGGTTCTACAGATTTTGAATTGATATCTCTTGATTCTAAATTGATCGCTCTTGATTAATCCTTCTCTCCTCATTTGATGCTACGAACTTGGACAACAATTCCTCCAACCTTGAATTATCTGTCTCAGTTTTAGAATCCATGTATTGAGGACCATGGGTTGAAGTGGTGATGAGTTGTTCCATCTGGTGCTAAAAATTATGGCTCGATATTTCTTGACTTGTCATCCTCTCCTCTTGGTTTGCTATGAGTTTCGACAGTAATTCCTCTAAATTTGACTTTTCTTCTTGTGGGAATGGAGGTTTACATGAAAATTCTGGTGTGTATGTTGGATTTGGAGCGTAGTATTGGTCTTCATAAGTATAGCTCCATGACGAATCTGGGTGATACCCCCAAACTTGATGATAATTAGCATATGTATAATCGTTGAGGTATTTACCACCATGTTGTCCTGGCCCAAAACTAACGGTGCATTGATGACTCGGATGATTACCAGCACAATAATTGTAAGTAATTGCTATCCTTCGATTACGTTGGGCTGCAAAAACGTCCAACCTCCTCAAAAGTGTCTCAAGTTGCGCTGATAATGCAGAAAATGCATTGAGACGATCAATCCCCGCTCCTCTTGGCTGAGTCATTCTTGTATATGGCCATTGATAATTAAATTACGCCATGGTGCCTGAAAAGAAAGAAAAATGGGAAAATAATTAAATAAAAAGGAAAAAAATGTTTAAATTAAGACTAATTTGATTGAAGCTAATATTGGCAAAAATATATTAACTAATTCCCCGACAACGACGCTAAAAACTTGTTGGGTAAAATCTAATTACGCACAACACGCAAGTATACGTGGAGTATCGTTCCCACGAGGAATTAGTTAACAAGAATTATCAAGTACTAACCTATAACCAATTTAATCTTATTTAAACGAATGAATTTAAAATTATATAATTAAACTACTATTAAATTACACTAGTTAACTTAAGATTACGGAGATTTAAGATCACAACTTCACTTATTGCTTCATTTAAGTTCATTTCTCATCAATTATTCTC
This sequence comes from Panax ginseng, assembly GCA_020205605.1. NCBI lineage: Eukaryota > Viridiplantae > Streptophyta > Magnoliopsida > Apiales > Araliaceae > Panax > Panax ginseng. The sequence continues at coordinate 80,390,718 of CM035139.1, read as the reverse complement.
TATTTTGAATTGTTAATCAAGAATACTAAAGCAGATAAAACCACCTCTCGATGCATAATACCCATACTCACTTAAATCTACTGATGATAGAATTAAGCAAGACACCCTAATTAACTAATCCACTATATCTCTATGTGAATTACAATTAAAAAGGATTTAAAGCACAAGTTCTCTATAACATTACATATGGCATAAAGGTATATCTCTATCCTAAACACGAATCATAAATTCCATCTGTGTAAAAATCACAAACACATGCTATCATGATCAGATCTAAATCTAAACTTCATCTCTCGAGTTCATATAGATTATCACGGTAATTGATGGCCAATCAATTAAATAATTAAGTCCAAATCACGATAGACAATCCTCACAATAGAACATAATAATTGATTGCGAATCATATTAAAATAAACTACACAATAAGATCCATTGTAACCTCAAACAAAGAATTAGTTCATTGAATTAAAACAAAGAATCCACACTTGAATAAACATTAAAGATAAGAATAAAAGAAGATGAGAAGATATAATTTATTGTCTGTAGATTTGATGCTCTCTCCATGCTCCTACTTTGAATCTCCAATGGTCTCCAACGCTTCAATCTCCAAATCTCATAAAAACTAGTGTTTTCTCATATTATACTCTAATCTAATCAAATGGAATCCTCTCTCCCTCATCTAATCTATATATTCTCTCCTCCTTTATATGCATTTTTATATGTCTTTAAGTTCTCTTGGAAGTCCTTGAGTCAATAGAATCGAAACAATCCTTCTTGGACTCAAATTCGGGCAAAAAATGACTTTTCTGCGCATACCCCCACCCCGATGGGGGTTATAAGGTTAAAAGGGCCCGCCCCAGTGGTGGTCCCTACTGTTTTGCAGCTAGTATGCCCGCCCCGGTGGGGGTTTTGTGAAGGGAAAGCTCGCCCTGGTGGGGGTCACTTTTCTACTCTGACGTCCTTTGGGAAAATGGCCATAACGTCTTCGTCTGAACTTCGATTTAGATGATTCAAGATGTTCCGAAAAGAGGAGACATGGATCTACAACTTTCATTCTTTGAGTTTTTCGAAATAAGGAATGGACAAATGTTGAAATTGTCTCTGAACTGGCTGATATGTAAATGGTCACCCAAAACAATGAAGTTCAACGTCCGTTGGTACAAAGGTCATAACTCTTGCATCCGAATTCTGATTGCAATGATTCAAGATGTTCCGAAAAGCTAAGAAGAAGCTCTACAATATATTCAAGTTCCAAGCCAAGAACATGAAAAAAGCATGAAAGCCCAGACGATGTCCGGATTGCTTTTCTTTACGTTTTCCTTACTTTTCCTTACCAATAGTCGCTCACACCGCTCCCAAACATATAACCTACAAAATGAACACAAAATGCATGAAAAGTAACTAAGAAACATGAATATAAGCAACTAATTCAAGTAACAGATACCGAATAAGTAGGTATAAAACCTACTTATCAATGAGCAACATTCAACATGACACTACGATCAGGTCCAAGAATATGCATCAGAATCGTAGAGTTCGGTCATCTAAAGATTGAAGCATTGGCAACGGTTTAATCTGAAGAGTGATATTTGAATATGGCTTATTGAGAGCATCGATGCAAGAGGACAGATCCTGACGTTCTAATCAAGAAGTCAGAAAGGAGAAATAAAGAAGACTACATGCCCGAGGCATCAAAGTCACATCTCTAACGGGGTTGGTGAAACAGTAGACTACAATGTCAGAAAGATGAAAATGGGGATGTCATGTCACATCTATAGTATACATCAAATAACTCGAGATCTGCGAGGCAATTCAAATTACTTTCCACGGCTATATTCCAACGGAAAGACTGGGAAGGAATATATATCATCTAGAGCTTCAAAGATCAAAAGTTGCTGATGTTGAAAAAGTTGCTGAGGTTGGAGAGATGGTGGACTGATCAAAATAACGTAAAATAGTAAGTGACCAATGAAGTTCCGAAAGCTCACTCTATAATCCACCAAGAACACTTAGAGATAAACAGAATAAGAAGTAGAAGTAAGAGTTCTACGATGTAGAAGTGAGAGTTCTACTACAAGAAGAGTGTTCTGAACTACCAAGAGAAAGAAGAGAATCAATGTCATCTTGATGTCTATCATGGGAAGACTCTAAGTACTAGAGAGAAGAGCTTACAATCATCTTAGCAAGTCCATCATGAGAAGGCATTAAGTATCAAGGAAGAAGATCACCAACGTCATCATGATGTCAAGCATGAGAAAGTTTCTAAGTACCTAACAAAAGAACCTATAGCCATCTTAGAAACTCATCATGTGCATCCATCAAGTATCAGGAAGAATGATCTTCACTGCATTTCAACAAGGGATCATCAGAAGAGGTTAAGTATCTTAAGAAGCTGAGCATCATGCAACACTCAACTTCACCTCGAGGATGATCACGCCAAGTCCCCTAATCCGGTCCCAAATCGTTCCATGATCCTAGATACTAATTCTATCACTATTCCAAGAAGATATAAACATAAATTGTTTATACATTAAACTTTACACACTATTTCCCCAAAATCGAGTAACCTTAACTAATACACAATCATAAACTATCTAACACATGACAATACTATTCTTCAACCATACTTTTACAAATTAGTCAACACATTCTATCCCAAGTCAACTCTGCATTTTCCTTTTCCCAGAATCGTCAGATTCGCTTTATCTCGCAATGTTTTATCATGATATAGCAAGGGTGAGCATGAAAGTTGCCCAAAGTTTAAAAAAAACAAGGTAAAGATATATCATGATTGAAAGAGTTTGAATAATAAGTCGCTATCCTTCACAATGTAGTTGTGAATTAGCATGAACAAAATTTCAAAGTCGAATGAACATTGAAAATGAACATAACAATTATATCCGAATCGACCGGTAATGAAGGTGATCACCTTTTCATACCGATGAATACATGCAATATGTACAGAGTACAATTCATAAGCATATCTCGTTCAAACCACTCTTAAAAGAGTTTAAGTAAAAAGAACTTGAAAAACTTGCCTGAACCGTTGATTACCGTAACGCAATATAATAAGCTTCTCCTGAAGACCTAATATTAATAATATAGATCTCCAATATTAGAATAATATCATCACCGTTATAAAATAACTTAAACACATAATCCTATCACCATACAAAGATATAAAACCTATAATAGATCTTTCTTGCTAGTCATAACATATAGTTAAGTATTAGACAATAGGTTTAAGTCTTAATATTCTTATTATACTTTGATATTCTTTTAATCACATCATAACTTGTACTTATAAGTTATTCATTTTTATATGTTATCCTAGTAAATTAGATAACATCTTAGTAAACCGAAATACCATTTCAAGAAGATTTTATTTCATTTCAAAGATCCCAAATCAATATTCTTTTCACTTAAAAAATACCAAATCAACTTATTATTTTTCTATCCTTTGGTCAAACACATATACATATATTTCATACACAAAAATTATTTTTCCATAATTTTCCAAGTTCCTTTAGTATTTTTTTCAAAAATCATTTCTAGTTAATTCCTTAAGAAATTAGCTACCTTGTGCTTAACTCCAGAGATGCCCATCTTTTGACATAACCTTATATATATTAACGTGATGCTCTATTTTAAATTTCGTGGCAATCGGAGTTGTAGAACTCCTAAGTTATAGCGATTTCCGCCGAAAATCACAAAAAATTGAAATGGTCATAACTCGGTCATTTTAAGTCGGAATTAGCTCATTTTTGGACACGAGGTACTTAATACCATATATTTTCATTTCCCAAAAGGCCGGAATTTATTTCACACTTTAAGTTGCCAAAACAGCCCCTGGACAGATCTGGACAGAAACTTTTTGTCATTTGGCAGTTTTGGAGTCCTTTACTAAATCTTAAATAAAATGAGATCTGTAACTCCGATTAACGATCCGTCAATTTTTTTGGATTCCTATCTTTCCGAACTACAGTTTTCATCTATCACAATCCATATTTGGACATGTTAAGCTCCCGAAATTAGCCCGAAGTGGCTGTTAAAAACTGTTGCTCTAACAGTTTTTCTTACCTTTGAGTAGTTTGGGAGAAATTTCATAACTCTCTCCTCCGATGTCGGATTTAGTCCGCTTTGAGTCTATGGAAAGCTTATTGAGTGTACTATAACATACCAAAAGCTCAGAATTTTTAGAGCAAGCTAGCTAACCCCTGAAATTTCCTTTTTGTGGCAGCAACTTTTGGCCAAAAAAAACAGTTTTGGGGTCCTTCACCGAAAATCCATATCTCTCAAACCGTATGGCCAAAAATTCTCAATTTTTACACAACCTGCATATCTACAGATATTAACACCCCAAAATTTTTCCAGAATTTATAAAGCACAAAAGGGGACGAAAATGCCCCTGTTACATGGACTGATCCAAAACAGTTCCTAGAAACGGGACTGTTTTCACATAAATCAACACCACGACTTTTAGAAACGTGATTTTTGAGTTCTACCACTTGGGTTAACTACTAAACACATATATCTAGCACCCTCTTTGACGGATCGCAAAAAGGAATTATAGATTTAAAACGGTGAAATTTCAAAGTATATAGAAATTTCGATTTTCAAAACTAGAAAATTATTTTTCCTTATTCTTTGATTCCAACCAAATCAACACTCAATATGGTTATATCTAAACATGAAACACTCATTTACACATAGATCTAAGGTTTTTGAGTTTAGAACTATGGATTCAAGGTTTGATTTACAACCATCAAAAATTACATAAACAAAAAGGGGTTTATACCTTTACTTACCATGTTCTCCTTCTTCTTCTTCATAGCTTGATTATGGAGCTTTGATGTATCACCAAAAACTCCCCTTTCTCTCCTCCATGGTTGCCGAATGGCCTCCCTTCTCTCTCCCTCCATTTGGTTTTTTTTTGAGAGCAAGAGAGAAAAATTGAGCAATAATACACTTTCTCTCTCTCTCTCTTTAATCTAACAAGCCTTGTATGGAATAATTGTAATGGATGATTAGGGCTAGTAATGCTATAGTATTATAGGTAAATTCTAGATGTCTAGCTTTTGTGGAATAATTGGTGACAATAATTCACAATAATACACCAAATGGACAAAAGGGTAAACTAGTAATTTCCACATTAATAATTAATTTCTTTTTAATTTTATTTATCATACCAAATGTCCAATATGTCCCTCCTTATTTGGGCTTAAATTTGGGCCACCATTTCCATCTTTTGGGCAATCAATAAATAATATATTGACTTAAAATTTAATTTTTTAAGCCATATGAAATTAACATAGTCCAATACTATTAATTCTTTTCCAACCCAAATCATTAAATTAGGGTTTTCATTTTCCTCAATTATAACTTAAATCCTTACTCATGCACATTTATTTCCTTAACCCAATTAGACTTGCTAAAATTAGGTTATAAAATTAATTAACCGAGATGTATAAAATAAATCTCTTAGAGTTAGTATATATCTAAATACTATTATTTTCCCCAACTCATAACTCTTAAGTTATTCAATCATTCATTCTTAATATATAATTAGGATTACATTAGTTTATTTTATTTGTTTATATAATAAACAAATATAAACCATCACATAATCTTCATATTCCTTTACTCACCTATTCTAATAAAACAATTTAATAAATTGTGACATGTTCCACAATTCTTTAAATTAGGTCACTAATATAAAAATAAAATATTAGACCACTAAATAACGATAACCATTTAGGTTATTTAATTATCACACCTAATATATATATTAGGTTACATAACTTAATTTTACTTCACTTTTATATACAAAATAAATGTATTCACATTATATAATGTATATTTATTTACTCATATCCATAATTCACATAATCATAACATATTTCACTTCACACTAATTTTGACTTTTCTCCATAAAAGTCAACTATCGACTTTGACCAAAAGTCAACCTTTACACATTTTGTGTTTATCGTCCATTCTCGACTAAATTCGACGCTCGACGCAAACCGAGCAAATTCATGCTTCAAAATTCTATCTCTAACTCAAATTTTGAGTTTTAAATTACTCCTTCTCATTGCTAATCGATTATCTAACGACTTTATACTTATTCAAATTCTTATTTGCCAAATAAGGTTAACACTCAAACTATGTTAATTACTAACATAGTTTTATCTTCGATCATTATATCATTAACTTAATTCATCATTCCTCTCATAAAATATATATAAAGACCTTACTAAGTATATATATTTCTATACATATACTCATCTTCGCTTAACCTCATAAAGATCTCTTCATGTGAAATCTTATCTCCAATAATAAAATTTCCATATGTACTTATATAACATTTTTTTTTTAGACTATTCCGCTTCACATCGAATTTAAAGGTATCGTAATACCTTATTCTTAATATTCCTTCAAGTACATATTAATTCATTTCTAGGGTTTTGGAATTTTGTAACCCATATTTCCTCTATTCTTATTCAATAGCAAACCATATAGGTTTTACTTGAAAATTTTAAATAAATCCTCAAATTCTCATCTAGGTTTTATTCTTTAACCTTTATTCTAATCATTCAAGATTTTAGAAATTTTCGGGTTATCACATTCACCCTTCTTCTAAGAATTTCGCCCTCTAAATTAAAGCATACTAATCTCTCGCCATTCTCTTATCCATAACTAGGTTTTCAACTTAACCTTTACAATTTCCTCCTTTGAGGATTTCTCTTCTATCATCACATTTCACCATAACTACTCACTAGAGTTTACATCTTCTAAACATTCTTCAAAACTAGGTCATCGTAATAACCTTTATTCAATCATCTCGCATTCTACTCGCATACAACGAAGTTTACATTATTTCATATCAATCATCACGTTCTACCACAACATTACTCTGAAGGGTTTAAAAAAAAACTTTTCATATCTGTCTGAGGGATCATAAAAAATTATGAACTTTGAACTCCGAGGTTTAGGGGTATTTCTACCTGCTACCTCTTTCAATTAAGAAAGAAAGGTACTCTACCTCTTAAACATTTCTTTAATAGGTATGTTTACAATCACGTAAGAAGGTAACCACCGATTCTCGTACTTTAGATGATCACCTATTGTACCTTAGTAATCCGAACGACTATATATGCTGGCCCTTAAATTGGAATATTCTATCCAATTAGTATATCCCCATTTTCGTGGTTGTTCACCTCGCACTTAGATAGATTCCGCACCAAAACAATTTGGTTCGAAATTTCTTTCAATGAACACTTAGAGTTTTCATAAACATTAGTCTAGTCAATCGAATAAAGATAGACTCATATCGATAATTCACCAATAGAATTATTTAAGTATAGCCAAACCCCATTGGCAAATTAAAATTTTGAAAACATTTTTCGAGAATGACGCTATGATGCCGCATCCAGATTTACAAATTCGCCGAGGATTCCGCTATTTGGTGATTTTATCATACTACATCATACCATAAAGGGTCGACGATCCCGAGATCACATCCAACACTAAGTAATACCGCATTGATGACTCCATCATTTTTTTTATCATCTCTTCACTGTGTCAGTATGGTACATAAGTGATAAATAAAAACAACTTTTGATACTTCAAATCATTCGCTGCTAGCCAAATAAGTAGTATAGATCGTATTTTAAATCGCTTCAAAAATCTTTGCAAATCGCTTTTATCATCTCAACAGTAACGAGGTGCTCTCAGAGTCTCAAGTCCACGATACACAATGGTCACCCTGAGTTGAGAATAAAAATCATTTTTCAAAAGCACATAGTGCGATTTAGCTTGATGTCAAAACTTCAAGTCTAAAGATAGCTAGAAGATTTGGAATACCTATGCTTCCATCATCAACTTCACTTTTTCTACCGATCCATCGCTTAATAAATCTATCTATTCTTATAATCCTCAATGCCCCATTCACCACTTTGCTATACCCCAGCTTCATCAAACTTACTACACATTATGAGTTCAGAACTTGCCACAATCATATGAGTTTAAGAACTTATCCTAGTCGCACCATAAAGCGCCCATTCACGAGGGGTTCAAAACATACCATATGATTATGAGTCATGAACTTACTATAAGTATGAGTTTTAAGAACTCACAACTTAACCTTATATCCTCTACTCTATTCGTTATACACATGAGAAAAGAATCACCTTCTCAACATGCATATAACAAATAGCGACATTAGGTTCCAATGATTATCATTACTGTAAACTAAGTGGTTGTCAAACCAAACTCTACCACTAATCAATATAGAAGCTGTTTTACAATTCCACGCCCATACAAAGAATTTGTCAACCTAACCACTATATCAACCAGAAGCTAAGTGATTCTAAAACCAAGTACAAATTCCCCTACCATACAAGGAATCATACAACTCAAATTACCGACCGAGTCCTCAATTGAAAACCCATATAATCTTAACTTTCTTTTTTCTTAATACTAATTTTCTTTAATCCGTATTTAACATTTTCCACTCATTTCGAGTTTACATTGTACCATTTCATAGTACCTTCTCTTTATAAAGATCAAGCTATATCATTCCAATCACTTAACAAATCATATGTTATTCAATGATTTAATCTGATCACGCAGTGATCTTATTTCGTAATCATTTCTCCTTATGCTTACGATCGCTTTATTTTTACGATCTTCTTATTCTTCTCTTTAATCATATTATATTATGATTTTATTTACACTTTTCATCTTATAGACATAGTCTATTTATTTTCACTTTTCATCTCTATTATCGGAGTTAGGTAACTCCAGCATTCTTATCCTTATATCTCTTCAAGATTCTTCTTCAATCTTCTTTATCTTCTTCTTTACTTAATGATGAATTTCCATAAATTCATCTTCTTATCGCTAAACTCTATTCGAGTTTATTACTTATCATCTTTGTGGTTATAGCCTAAGGTACACCTACCTAAGGTTTATAACCCACAATTTTGATACTAATCAGAGATCCCCGAATCCGGTCCCAAATCGCCATGATCCTAGATACTAATTCTATCACTATTATGAAGATATAAACATAAATTGTTTATACATTAAACTTTACACACTATTTCCCAAAATCGAGTAACCTTAACTAATACACAATCATAAACTATCTAACACATGACAATACTATTCTTCAACCATACTTTTACAAATTAGTCAAGACATTCTATCCCAAGTCAACTCGCATTTTCCTTTTCCTCAGAATCGTCAGATTCGCTTTATCTCGCAATGTTTTATCATGATATAGCAAGGGTGAGCATGAAAGTTGCCCAAAGAAGTTTAAAAAAAAACAAGGTAAAGATATATCATGATTGAAAGAGTTTGAATAATAAGTCAAGTATCCTTCACAATGTAGTTGTGAATTAGCATGAACAAAATTTCAAAGTCGAATGAACATTGAAAATGAACATAACAATTATATCTCGAATCGACCGGTAATGAAGGTGATCACCTTTTCATACCGATGAATACATGCAATATGTACAGAGTACAATTCATAAGCATATCTCGTCTCAAACCACTTTAAAAGAGTTTAAGTAAAAAGAACTTGAAAAACTCATCAAACTGCTGATTACCGTAACGCAATATAATAAGCTTCTCCTCAAGACCTAATATTAATAATATAGATCTCCAATATTAGAATAATATCATCACCGTATAAAATAACTTAAACACATAATCCTATCACCATATACAAGATATAAAACCTATAATAGATCTTTCTTGCTAGTCATAACATATAGTTAAGTATTAGACAATAGGTTTAAGTCTTAATATTCTTATTATACTTTGATATTCTTTTTAATCACATCATAACTTGTACTTATAAGTTATTCATTTTTATATGTTATCCTAGTAAATTAGATAACATCTTAGTAAACCGAAATACCATTTCAAGAAGATTTGATTTCATTTCAAAGATCCCGAAATCAATATTCTTTTTCACTTAAAAATACCAAATCAACTTATTATTTTTCTATCCTTTGGTCAAACACATATACATATATTTCATACACAAAAATTATTTTTCCATAATTTTCCAAGTTCCTTTAGTATTTTTTTCAAAATCATTTCTAGTTAATTCCTTAAGAAATTAGCTACCTTGTGCTTAACTCCAGAGATGCCCATCTTTTGACATAACCTTATATATATTAACGTGATGCTCTATTTTAAATTTCGTGGCAATCGGAGTTGTAGAACTCCTGTTATAGCGATTTCACGGAAAATCACAAAATTGAAATGGTCATAACTCGGTCATTTTAAGTCGGAATTAGCTCATTTTTGGACACGAGGTACTTAATACCATATATTTTCATTTCCCAAAAGGCCGGAATTTATTTCACACTTTAAGTTGCCAAACAGCCCCTGGACAGATCTGGACAGAAACTTTTTGTCATTTGGCAGTTTTGGAGTCCTTTACTAAATCTTAAATAAAATGAGATCTGTAACTCTGATTAACGATCCGTCAATTTTGTTGGATTCCTATCTTCCTAACTACAGTTTTCATCTATCACAATCCATATTTGGACATGTTAAGCTCCCCGGAAATTAGCCCGAAGTGGCTGTTAAAAACTGTTGCTCTAACAGTTTTTCTTACCTTTGAGTAGTTTGGGAGAAATTTCATAACTCTCTCCTCCGATGTCGGATTTAGTCCGCTTTTGAGTCTATGGAAAGCTTATTGAGTGTACTATAACATACCAAAAGCTCAGAATTTTTAGAGCAAGCTAGCTAACCCCGAAATTTCCTTTTTGTGGCAGCAACTTTTTGGCCAAAAAACAGTTTTGGGGTCCTTCACCGTAAAAATCCATATCTCTCAAAAACCGTATGGCCAAAAATTCTCAATTTTTACACAACCTGTATATCTACAGATATTAACACCCCAAAATTTTTCCAGAATTTATAAAGCACAAAAGGGGACGAAAATGCCCTCACATGGACTGATCCAAAACAGTTCCTAGAAACGGGACTGTTTTCACATAAATCAACACCACGACTTTTAGAAACGTGATTTTTGAGTTCTACCACTTGGGTTAACTACTAAACACATATATCTAGCACCCTCTTTGACGGATCGCAAAAAAGGAATTATAGATTTAAAACGGTGAAATTTCAAAGTATATAGAAATTTCGATTTTCAAAACTAGAAAATTATTTTTCCTTATTCTTTTGATTCCAACCAAATCAACACTCAATATGGTTATATCTAAACATGAAACACTCATTTACACATAGATCTAAGGTTTTTGAGTTTAGAACTATGGATTCAAGGTTTGATTTACAACCATCAAAAATTACATAAACAAAAAGGGGTTTATACCTTTACTACCATGTTCTCCTTCTTCTTCTTCATAGCTTGATTATGGAGCTTTGATGTATCACCAAAACTCCCCTTTCTCTCCTCCATGGTTGCCGAATGGCCTCCCTCTCTCTCCCTCCATTTGGTTTTTTTTTTTTAGAGAGCAAGAGAGAAAAATTGAGCAATAATACACTTTCTCTCTCTCTCTCTCTCTCTTTAATCTAACAAGCCTTGTATGGAATAATTGTAATGGATGATTAGGGCTAGTAATGCTATAGTATTATAGGTAAATTCTAGATGTCTAGCTTTTGTGGAATAATTGGTGACAATAATTCACAATAATACACCAAATGGACAAAAGGGTAAACTAGTAATTTCCACATTAATAATTAATTTCTTTTTAATTTTATTTATCATACCAAATGTCCAATATGTCCCTCCTTATTTGGGCTTAAATTTGGGCCACCATTTCCATCTTTTGGGCAATCAATAAATAATATATTGACTTAAAATTTAATTCTTTGGCCATGTAAATTAACATAGTCCAATACTATTAATTCTTTTCCAACCCAAATCATTAAATTAGGGTTTTCATTTTCCTCAATTATAACTTAAATCCTTACTCATGCACATTTATTTCCTTAACCCAATTAGACTTGCTAAAATTAGGTTATAAAATTAATTAACTGAGATGTATAAAATAAATCTCTTAGAGTTAGTATATATCTAAATACTATTATTTTCCCCAACTCATAACTCTTAAGTTATTCAATCATTCATTCTTAATATATAATTAGGATTACATTAGTTTATTTTATTTGTTTATATAATAAACAAATATAAACCATCACATAATCTTCATATTCCTTTACTCACCTATTCAATAAAACAATTTAATAAATTGTGACATGTTCCACAATTCTCTTAAATTAGGTCACTAATATAAAAATAAAATATTAGGACCACTAAATAACTACGATAACCATTTAGGTTATTTAATTATCACACCTAATATATATATTAGGTTACATAACTTAATTTTACTTCACTTTTATATACAAAATAAATGTATTCACATTATATAATGTATATTTATTTACTCATATCCATAATTCACATAATCATAACATATTTCACTTCTCACACTAATTTTGACTTTTCTCCATAAAAGTCAACTATCGACTTTGACCAAAAGTCAACCTTTACACATTTTGTGTTTATCGTCCATTCTCGACTAAATTCGACGCTCGACGCAACCGAGCAAATTCATGCTTCAAAATTCTATCTCTAACTCAAATTTTGAGTTTTAAATTACTCCCTTCTCATTGCTAATCGTATTATCTAACGACTTTATACTTATTCAAATTCTTATTTGCCAAATAAGGTTAACACTCAAACTATGTTAATTACTAACATAGTTTTATCTTGATCATTATATCATTAACTTAATTCATCATTCCTCTTGCTAAAATATATATAGACCTTACTAAGTATATATATTTCTATACATATACTCATCTTCGCTTAACCTCATAAAGATCTCTTCATGTGAAATCTTATCTCCAATAATAAAATTTCCATATGTACTTATATAACATTTTTTTTACTATTCCGCTCACATCGAATTTAAAGGTATCGTAATACCTTATTCTTAATATTCCTTCAAGTACATATTAATTCATTTCTAGGGTTTTGGAATTTTGTAACCCATATTTCCTCTATTCTTATTCTAATAGCAAACCATATAGGTTTTACTTGAAAAATTTTAAATAAATCCTCAAATTCTCATCTAGGTTTTATTCTTTAACCTTTATTCTAATCATTCAAGATTTTAGAAATTTTCGGTTATCACAATATTCAACCTTTACCTAAGGTTTTAATCGCTTTCATTCGTTATCCATTACATGAACCCCATGTTCATTATTCTTTCTTTATGTCGAAGCCATACGGTTCGTTGTATGCTAAGACTGATCGTTTATCGCAACATTGCGTTCACAGCGTCTATACGCTTTACACTTATCTCTCATTACTACAACATAACATCGAAATATTATTCATTACCCTCGTCACTCAACGTCTAAGGAATCACAATTATAGCAATCCCCAACGTTCATTTTATCGCGACTATGGTCCCCGGATATCGGTTTCGTAATTTGTGTTTACGTTCCTTGTCTTTTATTCTAGTTTAATCTTTCCGTTTAACCTTTACTAAAGGTTTAAATTACTTGTTTAAGTCTTACATTCGATGAACTATATGTTCTTTATCTATCATTACACTTCCCCCAGAAGTTGAGCAATTAAAAGCTCCTTACTGGGTCTTGCCCTTCACCGGCGTTGTGGCGCCGGTCCCCTTCTTATTCCTCGCGCTGCAGTGCCACTATATAGTGTGGGTTGCCTGAGTTGGCACTGCGACGCTGCCTCCCAAGGCATGACTTGCATTGCAGCACCAAGCATCAAACTTGGAAAATTTTTCTGAGTCTTGAACTTGTTTGAGACGCTTACTTTACAATCTCATAACTTATTCGTTATAACTCGGAACGAGGTCGTTCCAAAGCCATTCTAACCTTTATCTTACATACTTTAATTTCCCTCTGACAGAAATTCATCCTGAATCCATTAACTTGCCATTCAATTGGCTTAATCTTCATCATTCATTCATTTTATGTTATTAATGTTCTTCGTTCATTCGTTCGTCCGTAATTTGGTCATCCAAACTCGGAACTTATTCGTTCTTGAGTCCACGACTCATGTTTTCTATGTTATCTTATATTCTTATGAAACCCTATACCTTCGAGTTCATTTACACAGTTTCTAGTTCTCCTTTGTCTTTTACGAAATTTTTGTCATAACTTCGTTATAGCTAAGTTTAATCCATTCTTCATGAACGTTTCTACCGTTCCTAACCAAGCAATAAGCAACTAACTTATACGCGATGGTTTTAAACTTGTCCATCAACAAAAAATTACACTACGATGGTTTTAAATTTGTCCATCAACAACGTTCTTCGTGTTCTTCGCGTGTTATTCGCGTATTCTTTGTGTGTTCTTCGCGTTCTTCGTTCGTTCTTCATTTTTAATCGTTATTTTGATTACGATTTTACTTTTTCTTGGAATTTGATGTTATGAATCACCATTCCTTACTAATTTCACCGAATCCTTCATATGATTCATTCGGATCATTCAAATTCATTACAAAATTTACACTTCCTTAAGAAATTTATAAACTAAACTTCTACTTCTTTTTTCTTCTTTTTCTCATGATTTCAACCATATGAAATTATTCTTAACATCTTTTACTTCTATTTTCATTAAGCTATGTTTTTAACATAGAAAACTTAAAGAGAATTTATATTAAACTAGGTTTTAGATTACCTTTCTTCTTTAATCTTCTTCCGTTGGACAAAGTTTGCACTCGGGCTAGCTTTTCCTCTTCCTTTTCTTCCTCATCCAGCTTCTCTCTCTCTCTCAAGTGTTGGTGATTTTCAAAATCACCAACAAATGAGCTAAGGCTCTCCTTTTATAGAAAACCAAGGCTAGGGGCAAAATAGTCATTTCACCCCAAAGTTACTATTCACACCTCCTTACTATTCACGAAGCTTCTCCTGGAAGCTTCGTGGTTCCGTCTTGCGAAATTTGTCTGACAGTTCAAAAACTGCGATTCTCAGAATCCAAATATTTTTGGATATTCCGTCTTTCCTTTAAAGCTTAACTTTTACGCATTCTTCGGATCTCCAAAAAACTGAAAAACACTTTTTGACGTTAAGTGTTTTCCTTCACGTTTTCTCCCAACATAGCTAAACGAATGAAAAGAACATAACAGTACTTTTTGTCATTTTTATTTCATCTGATTTCTGCACATTTTTCGCAAAAAAAAAAAAATTTATTGGCTTACTTAACTTTTCACGATATATTATCGTCAAATCTTTCAACAGAATGTCATTTCGACATACCGAACTCTCGAAAAGGCTTAGGTTATTCAAACCCTAACCCTTAGGGTTTCGTCAGGTGAATAGTGCCTATTTTGTCTTTTTCCTCAAAAATTGTGATGCACCCAAATTCGGGTATCTTCCAACCCGACATATGGTGCTACACGGTACTCATAATCATACATTCATTCCATTGAAACCATAACACAATGAATGTATTTAACTATATTTTTATTACAATCATAGTAAATCTTTTCCCAGGTTCATAAACCGATTACATCATTTGTTGTTCATACGTATAATACATATAACTACACTAGTCTATTACAGGATAATTAACTATCCATTTTAGCCTTACCTTTATCTCTCTTAGAACTCTCAGTTCGTTCGGCCTTAGCTGCAATCATATAATTCAAGCAAGAAGTGAGCATAGCTAGTTCAGTAAGTTTAACAAAGGATAATATCAATACCACATTCGAGAATTATATGATTATCTTCCATAACTGAACAAATAGTTATGAAGTACTATGAAACATTGACTAGCACTTCTCAATTCATAACATCAATTCCAAAGTATATATATAATAGCTTAGGAATTCTGAACCAGTCGAAAGACTATGAATATACTCTTTCTGTTTTCATAAAAATGATACCCCGGCACTAAGGCCGTACATCCGACATTTCTTACGAGCACTTCTAGGTGATTAGCCTATAGTACTCTATGTTGATCAACATTCATCCGTTAAACGTATTTACATTTAAGTTTTGGCAACCTCGCATGCCCATCGAATAAACGATGAAAAATATTTTTGTTTATTCATAGACAAACTTACCTTTGAATCCATACCAAATACATGGCATAAGATAGCGTTATCATTTCTATATAGAAAGACTTATACATAAATCAATTTAACTCTTAAGAATAGTCTAGCCGAGTTAAAACTGGCTTTGACCCTTTCTTTAAAATCATTCATGCAACTCATGACATGAATCACAGAAAACTTGGCTAACACGAAGGTTAGACATGCGTTTAAGAAAACTTGCCTTCAAGCGTCTTTGAATAAAATATTCAAAAGTTCTCAGTCTTTACAGTATCTACATGATACATTCACATATCACACTATAATTAGCTACCAAACAATCTCATCACATTGTTATTACCAACTTCTTTCTCTTTTATGTCTTAATTGAAGTTATTTCATTAATAATGTCAATTCGACTTACTACCCCTTCATCATGGCTTGTTAACGTTTTTACGTTATTAACCAAGACTTAGTCATTATTGGTGAAGTACCAACATTGAATACCATTTTCGGTTTACTTACTTATACTTCGCGTTCTTCGTTTAATTCCTATTAAATCATACTTAATTTTCTAACGTTATCACTATATAAGTGATTTAAGATTGATCTTTTACATGTATATTAAGTAAATATACATTCTACTATTAGTTCTTAATCAATTGGAATTACAAAACCAAACTTGGTAAACCAATTCCCACCGCTTTGTCAATTATTGCAGATCCTCCTTTTGTATTAGTGGTATTTATGGCGCCACTCTTCAATAGAGTCTTCTTGTATCGGACACTGTCATGTGCGGGCTGGTTTAAGCTTACCAATGGTGCTATGATTGCCACTCTTCCATAACTCATTCCTCTATTTATGGCGTTCCCTACAAGAACATTTATAATTAGGGTTGGCGCTTACTGGCCATGGTCCCCGAGCCTCAATGAGCTTTTGATAGTTAACTTTTTTCGGAACTTCCGGCTTTTATAACTTATTCGTTTTACGTCCGAATTGGCTCGTTCAAAATCCATTAGCACAAATTACATACTCTAAGTGTTCATGCAAGAATTTTACATTTTAAAATCCGTTAACTCGGAATTCACTTTTAAGTTCATTATCGAGCGTTCGTTTATTATTCGTGAGCGTTCAATACCTGTTTTCTAAGTTCTAAGTCAGAATTCAACGATTCTTAAGGCCACGACTCTTGAATACCTTATCTCACATGTTGACATTGAAAACAAACATTTCTAAGTCACACAGCAACTTTTGACTACTAATCTGACATTTCTACATTTTTGACGTTTAACGTCTAATTCCGTAAAATTCTCCATAACTTCGTTACTCATTTTCTATATGCCAAATCAAATGGAACAAATCCATTGATTCCTCATCTACATCCCAACCAAGAAAGATGTTTTTCAATTTGTCTATCAACAACCAAGTTAACATTCAATGATTTCTACGGTTTAAACTTTCATAAACCCATACGATTTCTACTTAAACATGACTTATCAATGTTTTAATCATTAAAAGCCATCCTTATTCCTCCATAAAATACATGCTCTACCAATCTATGATTCTCTACGAAAAATAAATTAAAAAGATTGAAAGCTAACGTTTACGAAATATTACCTTTTAGTTCTTCACGTTCTTGATAAAACTTCTTATGTTTTGCTTCAAAGTAGCTTGATTACTTGTTTCTAGCTCTTTCTCTCTCTCAATATATGTTGGCTAATATTTGTAAACCATCAAATGAACTAGCCAAGCTTGTATTTATAGGAAAATCAAATAGAGGGCATAATGGTCATCCTACACAACCTCCTTACTATTCATGGCTTAGTCACCAAGTAAGCACTGTACTTGGTGGCCAAGTGGCCGGCCCACAAGGTCCATGGGTCCTCCCCATGGGTTTTACCCATCCGTTGACCCATTAGTTCGATCCACGGTTCGGTTTCTTGGATCGGACTTGATTAAACTTAACATCGAGCCTTAACATGGGCTTGATTACACAATTCATTGGGCTTGATATAATCCAAGTCCAATTGGATTATACAAAGTCCTTAAACTCAAAGTCCATTAAGAATCAATCGTATTCTACGCGTATAACTCAAATTCTCTTCGCATAGTATCTGTACGATATTCGTATTGTACGTCGTATTAAATCTTTGTACTATACTCGTATACTAACTAGTATCACACTCGTATATCGTACGTATAATAATTTTAATCATTATACACATTTCATTTCCTTCTCGGAAATCACTTTTCCTAACCCTTAGGTTTTAAGTCCGGAGGCGAAAACTTTGTTTGCCACAACTGAAATATTATTGGATATTCCATCTCATCTTCGTATTCTATCATTACGCATTTCTCGGAATTTCAAACTTAATTCCCGAACAGAAACAGATGAATAGTGTTTTTACGAAAATTTCTCAAAAAACTTTTATTTTCATCTTGGAAATTCAAAATAATTAATTCTAGCAAATAGCCAGAATCCTAACCACATCTGCACATTCTTGGTCACAGAACGACCTTCACATAGCTTACTCACATAAATAATCAATTAAATTTATTTAATTCACATAATCAAATAAAAATTTAATTCTCATATAAATTCGATTTTCTCGGGCGTTATAGAAATATTTTGTTTTCGAAAAAATTTTATTTTCGTCTTAAAAATTCTTACTCGCTCAGTCTAGCTCGTAGCTAGAATCCTGTCGTATTCTAATCATCCTAGGTTCTAGAACAATTAAAAAACACATAGCACATAATATTATTAATAAAAATTCATTTTATTAATAACTAATTCTTTAAACTTAAATTCTGGACAATCCGATTTTTCGGGTTGTCACAAATACTATCTTGTTCCGAACAACATTTGTGACACCCCAAAATCTGGGTATCTTATAACCCGACAGATGGTGCTACACGGTACTACCATTCATACATACATTCAATTGAAAAGTCTCAAAATAACGAATATGTCTTCTTAATATTCAAAATAAGATTACATTTCCCTAGGTTCTTTATAACCAATACATTCGTTCTTGTCATAATATTCAATATATTACAAACATTCATCTATACTATTACATAAGAAATCTAAGGGTTCGTCTTCGCCTTGCCCTTATCCTTGCCAGAGCCTTCAGTCCGTTCGATCTTAGTTGTGTTCATATGGTTCAAGCAAGAGTGAGCATGACTAGCTCAGCAAGTACAACAATTCTAATAAATAACATGCTTGAGACATAGAACTCGTATATCTTCAATAACTGAACAATAGTTACGAAGTACTATCGATAATTCAAAATAGCACTTCTTTTCATTCAAAACATTTTACAACAACAATATTTAGTAAAACATCAATTTCGATCCAAGACCCTGAGCATTTCATAAGTTCTTTTGAGAAGGACATCCCGGCACTAAGTTCGTAAGTCCGACATTACTTACGAGCACGTCTAGGTGATAAGCCTATAGTACTTTATGTTGATCAACACTACATTCCTTAAACGTGTATACGTTTAAGTTGTGGAAACCTCACGTGCCTGTCGTTAAACAACAAAATTTTTTTAGCATACTCAGTCTTCGTTTGAAAACCACACCAATATAACTTGGTAAACATTGACCATGCTTGATTTATAAGTCTAGCCTAAAGAGTTGGCTTTGACTTCATCATACAAGACTCCATGCGTAAGAATACATGAATTACAAATCTTATCCAGATTGAACTAGAACAAGGGTTAGAATACTTGCCTTTAGTGCCTGCTATAGTTATAACACGTTCTCGGTTTAAGTCTTTTAAGTATCTACTGTAATTGATAACATCACATAACACATTAGATCATGAATGAACATGCTTGGTTCCTAATATATCTTACCCTTCTTCTCAATCTAATTATGACTTAGATTTATTACTATTTGTTCCGGCTTCTTGTTATGTTGTTCTTACATTGTCGTTATGTTCATATTTGATTATTTATCTTAAACATAATTAAGGTTTAATAATACCTTACAATGCCTTATTAAGTTCCTCAGTTCATTACTAATGAGTTACTGTTCATGCTATACTTGTAAACCTTCATCACTGTCCAAACCCTAGGGTTGGCGCCGCAATGCAACACCTTCCTCTCTAAGTCATATTACTTACTCTGCAGTTGGTCGACTACCGAGTCTGCATCATGCAGTTACCACATTTAACACAATCGAGCCAGCCGCCATGTGACTTTTGCAGTAGGTTGAGACACTATGTCGTATGTTTGCCAGACATTGCCACCTTTTTAGTTTTGGGTTGCCACGCCCAACTCAACTCAGGCCTCTCGAAAATATACATCTTTTAATTTTGCGAAACTCCCGGACGCATAACTTCTTCATTATAAGTCGAAATTGGCTCGTTCAAGAGCCAACGGTTCACAAACTACATACTCTACACGTTCATGTAAGAATTTTATCTATTTGACTTCGTTTGCTAAAATTTCACCTATTAGTTCATTTTAACGAAAACGATAAACGTTCGTGAACGTTCAACGCTCGTTTCTTCGTTCAAAGTCAAAATTCGGTCATTTTTGAGTTCGCAACTCTATAATGCCAAATATGACTTGTCTCCATCGAAAACTAATGTTTTCGAGTTTAAACACAAAATATGACTTCCATTCCGAGAATTTCACGAATTCGACGATTATCGTCCAATCGTGTGAATTCCGGCGAAACCTCATTACTAACGATTTGATCACCGTTTTAAATGGATTCTAACCATCTTATGAACATTTTAAGCTACTTATTACACCAACTTATTTTCAAAGTAAGTTTTGACTTATTCTTCATAAGTTCATGACTTATTCAACTTATAAACTAAAATTTCCATTTCTTATGACTTATTATTGACTTAAGTCCTTTACTCAATGTTCTCACATCTTATCTAACATACTAACTTCATATGACAATCACATAACAAGTTCATCATAAGTTATCAACTTATTTAAATTCAAGTTACTTATTTATAACTTATTCGTCTTAAGTCCATTCATTACTCAATTCTTATTATTGCTTAGCATACATGCTTATTAAGTTACACTTCTCTTATCATCCTACAATGATAGAGATAGAAGATGTATTATACAAGAGTCTTACCCTTGAAGAACTTGTACTTCTCTTCTTTGAAAATCTAACAAAGGTTGTCTTGACTTATGTGAGCTTATTCTCTCTAACACTTAAGCACTTATCTTGATGGAAGTTGGATGAAATTAATCAAGTAACAAATGAATTATGAGCTTGCTATTTATAGACTTGGCAAAGTTAGGGTAGTATGGTCATTATAACATCCCACCTCCTTTAACTAACCTCCTTACTATTCATAACTTTAACCATAAGTAAACTTGCTCATTACTTCTATTACTTGGCCACCACAAAACTTATCCTATACTTGGCCAATACTTAAAGTTCTTGGTCATCAAGATTACCCATGGGTTGCCCCATGGATCAACCTAGTCCATTGGATCATTACATTGGGCTTATGCTTCATTACTTAGCTAATTCTTGTGGGCTTGCATTACTTTAGTTTGGACTTTTGATTAACAAACACTTGGGCTTGCATATCAATTCCTATTGGACTTATACATACTACATAATCCATACATCTATTCACAATTGACTTAAAGTCTTAGTATAATTCTATATACATATAATTCTTGTATTCTAGTTCATATATTAATTCGTAATATACGTTATTCTATTCTTTATACATACTCGTATAATACTTTATATTATACTTGTACTCAATACCTCGTATAATTCATACGTATCATACAATCAATACATTCTCTTCTTAACGCTTCATATTCCTAACGTTCTCTAATTAAGTCCGCATGTGAAATATTGCATTTTCCATACGTGAATTATTATTACATAATTCATCTCACCTTGATATTATAACGTTACGTATTTTTTGGAAGTTCAAAAATAATTCCCGAGTGAAAATCGATGAATATTGTTTTTCAGAAAATTTCTCGGAAAGCTTTTATTTTCGTCTTAGAAATTCAAACACTTTAATTCATTCACGTAGTTAAAATACTACGGCGTTTAGACGTTTCTAGGTTATAGAACGACATTCATCTTATCAACACGTAATAATTATAAATAATATTATTTTATTCATTATTAAAAGTATTTACAAAAGGTTTGATTTTCTGGGGCGTTACAACATTTGTGTTTCATGTCACCGCTCCCAGAGCGTATTATCAAAATTTCCCAATTCAGGGACTGTTCATTCTCAGAATAGAATCCAAACTATATTCAAATAGCTGGACAACTTAACGCATATCACAAATATATTTCAAGACTTAATCACAAAAGAATTAAAATATTTAATTTGTGTCTAGCCGAAACAAAAGGCATAGACTATCTTTAAACTATTCATGCATACTGTAGTTTAACAATTATACATTAAATCAATAAACTATTTTTCAATGATTAACATGGCTCTATAACATTTGCGTAAAAATAAATGTAAATAGGTTAGGATAATTGCCTTGTTAGTAGGCTACACTTATAACTTAGCTTAGCTTATCCTTTGATCACGACGCCTACATTATTCATCATGTATGACTATATATCAGCTATGCAATGAAACTCTTTTTCAAATACACATTCTTTGGCATATAAACAAGTAATCATGTCAGAACATATAACAGGAAATCAATCCATACTTGGTTGTATATTATAATACTGTCATATCTCCTTGTTTAAGTTCAAGGAATCGGACTTCCATTCTGCTTAACATCCGGGAGGAAAGTAATTTTTAAAGAAAATCTCCTTTAATTTTTCCCAAGGAATTACACCTGTACCAGCTCTAGTCTTGTTGACTTCTCACCAAAAGTTTGTATCCCCTTTAAGCATATAAGTAGGAAATGGAGTCTTCAGCTCATTATTCACCCATGTTATCTCAAAGGCTTTCTCAATTTCTTTAATCCAAGACTGAGCCTCTATAGGCTCAGTGGTCCCTCTGAAGTCCGTGGGTCCCACACTTTAAAGTCTTTAAAACTAGCAACGTGTGCTACAGGTGCTTCTACATTTACATTAGGCGGTGGGTTTCTATTTTGGAAGGCTCCCATTAATAAATCCACAAATTATTGTATAGGATTTTATTGGCCCTCATTCTTGTTTTTATTATCATTACGGAATTCTTCATTCCTATTTCTGTTTCTTAGTCTACCTCGACCTCTACCTCTTGGCATCATTTTCTATTTAATAAAATTTTATTATTATTAAACCATTCATTGCTTTAATCATTCACATATAATGTAAAGCAACAACATACATAGCAAACACATTTAATATTCATTATATATTAGATATTCTCTTCATACACTCTTGATCTTAAACATTTCTTTTATTAACAACTCCTCCAGATGTTCTCATATCTATAGCAATTTACTTGCTATTTACATCATTCTCATCTTATAAAAAAGATTTATCATGTCTTAATACTTAACTTTGTCAAGTTAGGATTTATCAAAAGATATCCCATACTACTATCAAAAGTGTGATATAAAGCCATACTACCATATTTACATCATTATATCTACACATAAAGTCAAACCCAAGTCACATAACCACATATCACATAGCTCAATCGGCCCCATCCTGACCTAATGCAACAATGCTCACCAACTCATCTTCAATTATTGCAATTACCCTGGCTCAAGAGATAGAGTGCCTAAGTTGTCCAATCTCCCGAGGATGAGTCCAGAACTTAGCTTGTACATGTTCCATGGAAGCTATGTACGCGTGGTTCATTTCCTGCATCATGTGCTCATATGCCCTCAATTCATCATTCAACTACTAAATCCTATAGTCTGCTAACTCCTGTATATGCAAGTCAGTCGTCCTTGCATTTGTTAACTCATGATAATCTACTTGTCAATCATGAACTTTAGCCTCAAAGTAATCAGTCATGTTCTCAGCTATCTGGAGTCTAGCTGTGAAATCTTGGTTTTGGTTCAATAAGTGATGGACTATGCCTCCCAATTATATTAATACTTTTTGCATCCCATGATGCACATTCTCTACTATATTGGCTTCCAAAGCCTCCAGTTGTGCTATAAAAACCCCCTCCTCAGGGTTTTCCTCTATTTCATCATCAGAATCTATTATGATTATCTGATCTGGTGCTAAATCTAAAGCGATCAGCTCATCTACATCTATAGGATCCCCTTGTACTCCTACCATCTACACACAATTAAATAACTCGATTAATACATAATATAAGTTAAATATACAAATAACAGATAGTAGTTATTTTTAAACTATTTTTATTTACATTTTATAATCAACTTTCATAGTTCATTTTTTTTAAACTCTATACAAGTTATTTACTTTCTGTCTATCTAGTTTGCTTAAAGTTATAACCCAAGGTCTCCCATCCTAAGGCTTCTAACTTAAAGCTCTAATACCAACTTGTGACGCCCCCAAATTCGGGTACCTGAAACCCGTATTCAGTGCTTCACGATAACTAACATTCAACATCATATGATACCAAATTAAAATAAAGTTATTACATTAGAGTATTACTACCCAGGTACGATAACCTTTAAGTGTTTATTACATGATAGTTAAGTATTTACAACATAAAAACTATCTATTACATAATGTTTCAGCTATTCCACAACTTTTGCTTTCCTTTTTTCCTTACCAGATCCTTCAACACGATCCTGGTTAGCTGAAAACATTTATAACAAAGCAAGAATGAGCATTCAATTGCTCAGCAAGTAATATCATGTACAAATATCATGACAATAAATAAATGTTTTCTTTAAAGGATGCTCTTACAGTGAAACTAAACTATAAAGCAATTTTGAATAAATCTTGAACCAATCATAGTCTTATAGTAACATATCAATATTTGAATAGCTGAGAGGTCATAGACCATGAACATTCTTTCTCATTTCTTGAAAAGGTTCTATCAGAAATTTATCTGTGAACTGTCTGGTCTTACGGGCATAGTGGGTTATCAAACCATTTATGCCCTGTATTGATCAATTCTATCTTTTTTCGAATAACATTTGTGTTCCATGTCACTGCTTCCATAGCGTATTATCAAAATTTCCCAATTCAGGGACTGTTCATTCTCATACTGGAATCCAAACTATATTCAAATAGTTGGACAACTTAACTCATATCACAAATATATTCAAGACTTAAACATAAAAGATTTGAAATATTCAATCTTTGTCTAGCCGAATTAAAAGGCATAGACTATCTTTAAACTTTCATTCATATTGTAGTTCAACAATTATACATTAAATAAATAAATTACTTTTCAATGATTAACATGGCTCTATAACATTTGCATAAAAATAAATGCAAAGAGGTTATGATACTTTCCTTGTTAGTAGGCTACACTTATAACTTAGCTTAGTTTATCCTTCGATCACAACGCCTACATTATTCATCATGTATGACTACATATCAACTATGCACTAAAACTCTTGCTCAAATGCACACTCTTTGGCATATAAACAAGTAATCATGTCAGATCATATAGCAGAAAATCAATCCATACTTGCATTTATATAACCTATTGAGGTATAACTTGTTTTTATTCTTATTTTTAGGAATCCCTTTTGGAATTCCTTTGAAATCATAGCTTTGTATAGTCATTAATTACTTGACTATACCAATCATCATATTATCCTAATATTATAGTTTAGGATATATTCATACACATGCTCTCAAATTCAGATTGCAGGTAAAAGATCTTGACAGATTTGCAGAGTGGTACAGCTGCGCCTTATTTGGCCTTGGGAGTGGCGCATCTACGCTACTCCCTGGCCAACCAAGAATTAAATTCTTGTTATTTTTAAACAATTTGTAACATGTCATTATTCTTATACATATCACATAACACACAACACTGATTTGTAAACAAGTTTTGTGTCTTATTTCACATTAATCAAGCTTGGTTTCCAAAACTGACTAAATTTTCTTTTGAAAACTTAAATCTAATTGTAACAATGTAACACATTCTATGTTTTATCATCTTGGACATCTTATCAGGTTCATATACGAACACATAGGATTCATATACACACACTCAAGTTTGCAAAACATAAAGAAAATGGTTTTTGAAAATTCGGCAAACTGCAAGAAATGAGGTTTTTATAAGGAAGTGGCGCATTAACCACGCCTACTTCACTTCAAATTCAGAAACATACTTTGTTATGAAGAATTTGAGATTTAGGCATACCAATTCACTTATATATCATGCATTACAATTGTTATAGAACATCTTCAACAACTTCTAATCCATATCATATCATTAGTTACCATAATATTTGTAAGACCCCAACTTTTATGAATAAAGAATAATTTTCTCGAAATATATTTTTGAATATTATGGTGTGGATTTGATATAATGTTATAGTTGTGGGTAATATTTACAAATTTTTCAAAGTAAGTAAGTGGTTATATAATATTCGATTGGTCGGGGAATATTTGTTTTAACAGGAAATATTCGTACAACAACATAATCATTGGTGGACCCCACAACGGAAGTATTGTCGTAGTAAGAAAATGATAGAATTATCTTTTTATAAAAATAACGGCGAAGTGTTACTGCAATTAAAATTGTTGAACTACTTCGGTAGTAAAAAATACGATGTCTGGCGTGGTTGCATAGTAGCACACACGTATTGATTATTGATGCTTACGTGAAAGTCACTCGGTTATACTCAATTATTGCTCTGATAATTATTTGCATCATATCTCTCATATTATTGATTTGATTATTGTCACAAAGATTCATCTTCATAATATGATATATTATTAAATCAATAATTGAGGCGAAAAGTTATTCATATTATTAAATTGCAATATTTACAATGTCTAGAAGTTACATCGAGGAGAGGTTTGGTCATCTAATTGCGCGCCAATAAGGAGAAATCCTTATTGAAAAAAGCCCCTCTTTCACAGGAATGACACGGTTGTTAAATATTATGAGTTATAATATTAATGATGAATAAGTTAAATGTTGATTAAAGATAAAATTGATAGTTCCATTATGTTGGAATTATTAGTGTTAGTGGAAATCAACATTTATTTCGATATTAATTGATGTCTGGAAGTTATACTGACCAGTCGGGTAATTAATCGGATAAATGAGCAATTAATTGCTATTAATTCACATGATTATAACTATTTGTTCACATGTGTGTACTATTGATTCACATTCTTTTACTATTAGGGTAGTTGGTGCAAGATTGATAATACTTGCATGACTAAGTTAAAAATGGAGGTATAGATGGAGGTATTATACTGTAATTCGTATTTTCACATGATTATAATTATTGATTCACATGTTTGAACTATTGATTCACATTATTTACTATTATGGGAGGTGGTTCAAGTTTGATAATACTTGCAGGACTAAATTAAAAATGAAAGAAAAGTTGGAGGTATTGTACTTTAATATTTCGAGCCCCAAAATGTGCAATTATCGAAACTATATTTTCCTATAAATAGAAGCTCATTCTTCCTTCATTTCTCACCAATTCACTAAAGCTTTAGAGCAATTATTATAGAGAGAAATTATAGAGAGAAAAAGAAGAAGAAAGTCGCTACCTCACTATTCCAAAGATCCGGTCTTCTTTTTGAGGTAAGAGGTATTATTTCTTTCGTATTCATCAAGAGAGCTATTGTTATTCCATTCCTTATTATTCTGTTGGAATAACCTGTATACGCGGACTACCGTATATATGGTGAAATTCTTCTATTATTCCATTCTTTATTATTATGTTGGAATAACCTATCTATGCGAAGTACTGCATACATGGTGAAATTCTTCTACTATTCCATTCTTTATTATTTTGTCAAAATATCATTGCTCGTCATATGCGTGCGTTTACGCATGACTGGTTCCATTATTTATTATTACATTGGAATATATCACATGCGTGCGTTTTACGCATGACACAGTTCCATTATTTATTATTACATTGGAATAACTTTCATGCATGTCGGTCTATCGCATGCCTGGTGAATTCTTCTGTTATTCCATTCCTTATTGTTCTATTGGAATAACCTGTCTATGTGGATTACCGCATGCATGGTGAATGATCCTTCATATTCATTCCTTATTAAATTGTGAAAATAATTTGTCTACGTGGATTATCGCATGGCGGGTGAAAATCCATTTGCAGTTTCATATATTCTATTATACTCAGTTGGTTAAAGTTTTGACTTTTATACTCCATAAAATTAGTAGAATATCCTGGATATTTGCGCTTCATCCAGTATCTTTTCATGGAAATATTCTTCTGAGCATTCTTGAATTTTACTGTACAAAGCAGTATCATGTTGACAATTTGGACGTAATTAATTTTAGGATAAATTAACTTGTAAATCTTTAAAATTTATTCTTGAACTTATTTTATTGAATTATTATGTCATTGTCATCATTCTCATGCTTATATTATGATGAAAGTCATTTTTGGCTTACGTGTATAGATGGACTTGGTATGATTATGAACAGGGATCATTCGGTATAATCATGACCTGTAATGTTATAAATGATGTGGTAAAGGTCCTCAGTGGCCTGTAATGCATTGATGGACTGTTTTTGGTATGATTATGACCAGGAATTATTTGGTATAGTCATGACCATTGATGATTTAATGAATATCCTTGGCCCGTAGTGCAGGGATGATTAGATGATGTGGTTTATTTATGAAGCTGAGTCTCAGCGATAAAAATTGATGAAAACATTTTTAATCATAGAAGATAGTAGATATCATGCTCTACTTGACTCTTCTAATGGATTGCTTATTCCGCTACAGTTAAACTTGATGTCTATTGTATTTTATCAGTTTAACATTGTTAAAGACTAATGATAATTTATTCTGCATTATCTTAGTCATAATATTTCTTACTGGGCTAGTTGAGCTCACCCTTTTGCTTTCATTGTTCTCTTCAAGAAATGAGAACGTAGCCGGGACTAGTCGGGGAATGGAGTGATGGTCCGAGATGGTGTATTAGTAGTCCTCACTATTCTATAAAATAGTGTGACAATAAATGTAATGAGGACTCTATTTGAGAGTGGATATTGTCTAAAAGGCAATATTCCTGTTTAAACTCTCAGCAATGTATTATCGTATACTACACGATGGTTATATAATTAAGTTGTATTTATATTTTGTACCATGTATTTGGCGACTCAAGATGGCTGATGTATACCTATTTTGGGGGTGTCACAGTTGGTATCAAAGCTTAGGGATATGATCCCTGGCTGAGATGTGAGACAAGAACTAGGAGGGGAGAGACGTAGAATTTCTTCGCTAGTATGACCTACCTAAGTTTATTTGGTATTTAATTGGTTGGTCAGAGTATATGGATAATATGTGACATGTCAATTAACCCTTGTTTTGTGACAGTATTTGAAAATGGCATCCGAAAATGTGGAGATAAGCAATGATGCACATGAGAACGTGGAGTCACCACAGATTAATACCCAGGATAATGTGCAATAGGAAGACAATAATCCTCATGTAAATAATAACACCGATGAAATGGTGAATGATGGGATGGTTAGAGGCTTTATACAATTCATGCAACATCAGGCGAGAGCGGCTCCTGTCCAAAATGCAGGTGGAAACACTGACAACTTTCGTACGGTCACCGCTAAGCAGTTCAAGGAGCTGGGACCACCAGAGTTTTTTGGAGAGCCAAAACTACTTAAGATGGAGACGTGGATAAAGCAGATCAACAAGATATTTGATGTCTTGGGATGCTCCGAGGAGCAAAAGGTTCCCTTTGCCACCTTCATGTTGAGTGCAGAGGCATATTACTGGTGGGAATCTGTAAAGCGTACTCAACCTGTCGCACTGAAGATGTCTTGGGAGAAGTTTCAAGAGCTGTTCAACGACAAGTACTTTCCTGAAATTATTCGTCACATGAAGGAGGTAGAGTTCATCAAGCTTGAGCAAAACAATATGACTGCGGCGCAGTACGAAGCTAAGTTTGACGAGTTATCTCGGTTTGCGTCCCACTTGGTTGATAATGAGGAGAGAATGACGCGGATGTTTCTAAGAGGTTTGAAACCCGAGATACGTCAATACCTTATCTCTCATAAACTGTGTTTGTATTTAGATGTTGTGAATATGTCTCAGTTATTAGAGCGCGATAATGAGTTAACCCAACCAAGATAGAGAAACCGATAAGTTGATAATACCAGTGGTAACAGTCATCGAAGCGGTGACAACAAACGTGGAGGGAATCAACATGCCAGAAATGATAATCACTTTGGTGGTAATCATGGCCATGACAATAAGAGTGGACATTTCAAGAAGAGGAGATTCAACAAGGATGGAAAGACGTCAGCACTAGCACCTGTTGTTAAGGAAGGAGAACGACCGCCAATCGTATGTTACAAATGCGGAGGGGAGGGACATATCAGTCCAAACTGCGTGATGCAGTCCAAAGCGTGTTATAATTATGGAAAAGAAGGTCATCTAGCCCGATTTTGTCGTGCACCAAAGTCAAGTCCAGCTGGGATGGAGGCATCAAAGGGTGTCCCAGACAAGACAAAACAGATAGTTCAAAGGAGAGCGTTTGTCGTAACCTCCCAAAAAGCGAGGAATCCGAACGAGGTGATCACGGGTAAGCTAATCATAAACTCTAGTGAAGTTTATACATTATTTGATACCGGTTCTACCCATTCCTTTATTTCTCCTACTTGCGCTCAACGTTTAAATTTAACTCCGGAGAAATTAGAATTTGACTTATCTGTTGAAACTCCGTTGGGAGAAACCTTCATTACATCCATGGTTTATAAGTCTTGTTTGATTCAAATCGGTAACCGCATGTTACCTGTCGATCTTATTTCTTTGAAAATACTTGCATTTGATGTGATTTTAGGGATTAATTGGTTAACTACTCATCATGATAAAATAAATTATTTTAAATAAGGTTGTTAGCTTTCATATTCTAACTAACCTATTATACAAATTCAAGAACCAAACCACTAAAATCAATCAACATCATATCAAGTCATAAAGCTATTCCTTTATTGAAAAATGGATGTCAAGCTTTCTTAGCCCATGTCATGGATTTAAATAAAATACATCGATTTGAATGATATTTCTATTGTTAATAAATTTCTGACGTATTCCACGAAGAACTTCCCCTACCCCGGGCGTGAAATTGAATTTTGTATCGACCTTGAAATCAAGACAAAACCCATTTCCAAAGTCCCATATCAAATGGCTCCTATTGAACTTGTGAGTTAAAACCCAACTACGAAATTGTTAGACATCGGTTTCCTCTTGGGGTGCTCCCGCTTACTCGCATTACTGAAGAAGAAGAAGAAAGATGGAAGTATGCGACTTTGTATTAATTATCGGGACTTGAATCATGTCACCATCAAAAATAGGTACCCGTTACCTCGCATTGATGACCTATTTGACCAGTTGCAAAGAGCCAAATTCTTTTCAAAGATCGATCTTCATTCCGGATATCATCAGTTAAAGATTAAAATGGATGACATTCCAAAGACTGCTTTCAGAACTCGGTATGGGCATTATGAATTCCTAGTCATGTCTTTTGGATTGACTAATACTCCTGCTGCCTTCATGGATATGATGAACCGAGTATTCAAGGAATATTTGGATCACTTTGTGGTCGTCTTTATTGATGACATCCTCATATACTCCAAACCCGTGAAGACCATGAGCAACACTTGAGGTTGATACTCCATAAACTTTATGAAAACAAGGTATATGCTAAGTTGAAGAAATGTGAGTTCTGGCTTGAGGAAGTTGCATTCCTTGGGCATGTGATATCAAATCATGGAATATCTGTTGACCCGGCAAAGATTGAAGCAATTCAAAACTGGGAGCAACCTAAGTCAGTGACCGAAGTACGTAGCTTTCTCGGCTAGCTAGTTATTATCGGAGATTCGAAGAAAAGTTTTCTCGAATCGCTACTCCATTAACTCAGCTGACTCAAAAAGATACAAAGTTCGGTTGGAGCGAGTAATATGAGAAGAGTTTTCAAGAACTCAAGAGGAGACTCATTTCAACACCTATTCTGACAATACCATCTGGCTCAGAGGGATTTATCATCTACAGTGATGCTTCAGGCAAAGGGTTAGGATGTGTTCTCATGCAACATGGGAAAGTCATAGTCTATGCCTCATGACAACTCAAAGAATATGAGAGGAATATTCTACTCATGATCTAGAGTTGGTCAGCATTGCTTTTTTAACTTTAAGATTTGGAGGCATTACCTGTATGAAGAGAAGGTGGAGATCTATACGGATCATAAAAGCCTCAAATATTTCTTCACTCAAAAGGAACTCAACATGCGGCAACAACGATGGCTTGAGTTGTTGAAAGATTATGATCATACCATCCAATACAATCCTGGAAAAGCGAACATAGTAGCTGACGCATTGAGTAGAAGATCATATGCGGGCACGAGTGCAATATTGTCAACACAAAGACCCATTTTGTATGACTTGGAAAGAATGGAAATAGAGTTAAAGACTCCAGGGACACATGTGATGATGACGAATATAAGAGTGGAATCGACTTTAATCGAAAAAGTTAAAGCTGCTCAAGCTACAGACCTGGAGCTGATAGGTATGAGGAAGAAAGTACAAGAAGGTGCTATTCCGAAAGCAAGAATCAATGAAAAAGAAATACTTCGAGTCAACTCGACACTTTGTGTTCCTAACGATTCTGACTTGAAGTATAAAATCATGATGGAGGCACACAACACACCATTTGCAATCCATCTTGGGAGATCGAAAATGTATCATGATCTTCGACATACATTTTGGTGGAGCAATATGAAGAGAGAGATAGCGGGGTTTATCTCAAGGTGTCTAACTTGTCAACGAGTCAAGGCGGAGCATCAAGTGCCAAAAGGTCCACTGCAACCACTTGAAATTCCAGAATGGAAGTGAGAACACATTACCATGGAATTCGTTACTGGTCTCCCAAGGTTTCTCAAGGCATAGATGCGATTTGGGTCATTGTTGATAGATTGACCAAGTCTGCTCATTTCTTACCGATACGAGAAACTTATACACTTGAACGTCTTGCTAGTATGTACATAAACGAGATTATAAGATTGCATGGTATGCCAGTATCCATAGTTTTTGATTGAGACCTAAGATTCACTTCACAATTTTGGGTTAGTTTGCAAAAAGCTATGGGCACGGATTAACAATTTAGTTTGGCATATCATCCTCAAACGGATGGGTAGTCGGAAAGGACTATTCAAACTCTTGAAAATTTATTAAGACTCTGTGTCCTTGACTTCAAGGGAAGTTGGGACAAGTTCTTACCATTGGTGGAGTTTTCCTACAACAATAGTTATCAATCAAGTATTGGCATGGCTCCATTTGAGGAGTTGTATGGAAGAAAGTGTCATTCTCCAGTATGCTGAGATGAGGTGGGTGAAGCAACATTGTTGGGACCGAATTTGGTACGTATGACTACGAAAAAGATTCAAACGATCCGACAACGTATAAAAACCTCACAAGATCGACAAAAGAGCTATGTTGATCTTCATCGAAAGGACGTGGAATTCAATATTGGAGATCATGTGTTGTTACGTGTTGCTCCATGGAAAGGAGTTACGAGATTTGGAAAGAGACGAAAGCTCAATCCTCGATTCATTGACCCATTTTTAATCCTCGATCAAGTAGGAACTGTGGCCTATAGACTCGCCTTACCGCCAAGTATATCTCTTGTTCATAACATTTTTCACATATCTATGTTACGTAAATATGTGAAAGACCCGAACCATATTATTGAACTAGAACCAGACGAGATAGAGGAAGATTTAACATATGAAGAGTTACCTATTAAAATCTTTGATAAGAAGGATCATATTCTACGCTCCAAGGTTATACCTCAAGTCAATGTTTTGTGGAGAAACCACGATGTGGAGGAAATGACCTGGGAGTTAGAATCTGAGATGAAGTCAAGATATCCTCACCTCTTCGATATACAAGGTACGTACCCTAATTTCGAGGACGAAATTTTATAAGAAGGGGAGGTTGTAAGACCCCAACTTTTATGAATAAAGAATAATTTTCTCGAAATATATTTTGGAATATTATGGTGTGGATTTGATATAATGTTATAGTTGTGGGTAATATTTACAAATTTTACAAAGTAAGTAAGTGGTTATATAATATTCGATTGGTCGGGGAATATTCGTACGATGGCACAATCATTGGTGGACCCCACAACGGAAGTATTGTCGTAGTAAGAAAACGACAGAATTATCTTTTTATAAAAATAACGGCGGAAGTGTTACCGTTAAAACTATTGAACTACTCGGTAGTAAAAGTACAGTAATATGTGTGGTTGTATAGTAGCACATGGTATTGATTATTGATGCTTACATGAGAATTCACTCAGTTATACTCAATTATTACTACTGTAACTGCTACATCATATCTCTCATATTATTGATTCGATTATTGTCACAGTATCATCTGCATAATATGATATATTATTAAATCAATAATTGAGACGGCAAAGTTATTCATATTATTAAATTGCAATATTTACAATGTCTAGAAGTTCTGTCAAGGAGAGGTTTGGTCATCTAATTGCGCGCCAATAAGGAGAAATCCTTATCGGAAAGCCCCATCTTTCCTGGGAACAATCTGGTTGTTAAATATTATGAATTATAATATTAATGATGAATAAGTTCGTGTTGATTAATGATGAAATTGATAGTTCCATTGTGTTGGAATTATTTGTGTTAGTGGAAATCGACATTTATTTCGATATTAATTGATATCTGGAAGTTATACTGACTAGTCAGGTAATTGATCGGATAAATGAGCAATTAATTGCTATTAATTCACATGATTATAACTATTTGTTCACATGTGTGTACTATTGATTCACATTCTTTTACTATTAGGGGAGTTGGTGCAAGATTGATAATACTTGCATGACTAAGTTAAAAATGGAGGTATATGTGACGCCCCCAAAATAGGTATACATCACCCATCTTGAGTAGCCAAATACATGGTACAAAATTCAAATACAACTTACTTATACAACAGTCGTGTAAAATATGACAAAACATATGTTGTGAGTTTTAATACAAATATTTTCATCTAGACAATATCCACATTCAATTGAGTCCTCATTACATTTATTATAACACTATTTAATAGAATAGTGAGGACTACTAATGCTATTATCTGGACCGTCACTCCGTTCCCCGACTAGTCCCTACTACGTTCTCATTTCCTGAAGAGAACAATGAAAGTAAAAGGGTGAGCTCAACTAGCCTAGTAAGAAATATTATGACTAAGATAATACAGAATAAATTATCGTTAGCCTTCAATAGTATTAAACTGATAAAATACAACAGACATCAAGTTTAACTGCAGCGGAACAAACAATCCATTAAAAGAGTCAAGTAGAGAATAAAATCTACTATCTTTTATGATTTAAAAGGTTTTTCATCACTTTTATCATTTGGGACTCGACAATAAATAATCCACATCATCCACGCGACTACTTCGAAGGATATTCATTAGTATCACAACCACAAATTATCCATGCACTACGGGCCAAGGATATTCGTGTATTCATCAATGGTCATGATCATGCCATAAAACAATTCATCTTTGCACCCTTGGTCAAGAGAATCCATAGCCATAATCCTACTAAAGAGTTGTCCATCAATGCACTACGAGCAAATGAGGACTTTTTCCACATCATTTGTAACATTACGGTCATGATTATACCGAATAGTTCCTGGTCATAATCATACCAAGTTCATCTATGCACTACAGGTCACGGATGACTTTCAACTTAATATAAACATGAGGATGATGACAATGACATAATAATTCAATAAAACAAGTTCAAGAATTAATTTATCCAGGAACTAATAACATCCAAATTATCAACATGATACTTCTTTGTAGAGTGAAATTCAAGAATGCTTAGAAGAATATTTCCATGAAAAGATACTGGATGAAGCGCAAATATCAAGGATATTCCACTAATTTCATGGAGTATAGAAGTCAAAACTTGAACCAACTAAGTATATTAAAGAGTGGAATAACAAAAGAAATCCCCAGGCATGCGATAGACCGCACAGACAGGTTATTCCAATAAAATAATAAATAACGGAACCAGGTCATACATAAATGCACAAACAAGATATTCCAACTGAATAATAAATAATGGAACCAAAATCAGTAAAATTTGTGACACCCCAAATCCTAATTACTTCCATTTCCACGAGATTTGGTGTTCATCAGACAAACATCATCTATCTATCTACCCATAAATAAATGCAAACCATGCAATAGATAGAAATAAATAATAAATCTCTCCCGTTATGGGGTTACATCAACTGCATAATAAATAAATCCCAGGTTACTCTAACCTTAAAACATCTGTGCGGAAAACATAAATAAATAAGTCTTAGTAACATCAATTCTAATTACATCACATAACCACAATAATAAAACAGTCTTCATTACTTGCTAAGCTTGCCATTGCCCTTACTAGTGGAAGGTTCATCTGCTTTTTCGTTCTTAACTGCAATGTTATTATTACGCAAGAGTGAGCACGATTGCCCACAAGTATAATAATATAACAATGAATAATAACATGCGAGAGAAATAATAACTTCTGATATAAAGCTCAACTTTTGAATCAAGAATGGATAACAAGAATCAAAAGAAATTCTGAGGGTCATAAGACCTTGAACTATGTCCTAGGTTGTCAAGTGTTTTTACTTGAAACCTTTAACAGTCATAAGACTATGGACTCTTCTTCTCGTACTTAGGGGATCGGCCCTTAGTACCATCATCATGCACAATATCTTAACGCTAAAGCGTAAATAATCCCCTATACAGGGTTGTTCATCTCAGTTTGACATTCGAGTCCGCACCAAAGGAAGTTTGGTTTGGATAATTCATTAAGGGATTCTGAAATTTTGAACGCTCATAAACTATGGACTAGTCGAATCAATAAGGGTTCGCTAGTCTAACAAGGTTTAACAGTAAATGAATATTTAACTTGAATAACATCTCAAAAGGTATACAATAGAACAATTATTGTATAACAACATCATGCTTGAAGATTAATAAACTTTAATATACAAGACAGGCTTGATTAATAATAATGAGAACTTGCTCAATATCGAAAGATGAATTAATCAACTTATATAACGATAACAAGTAGGGTTAGGAAACTTGCTCAACGAAAGTTTAGGGTAAGAAACTTGCTCAATGTAAATGTAGAGTTAGAAAACTTGCTCAATGTAACAAGATAAGGTTTAAAAACTTGCCTCGTTCGTAGATTACACTTAAACAAACTCGTTCTTTGAATTAAATCCTACATATCAATTACGTTCACAATACCAGTCAATAATAACGTACTAAACATCATAAGTTATTCTTTGTCTAATCTCGACTTCATGACCATACTTAGTCAAATTACCATACTTGTTTTCACATAATATAATACTACACGAACAACAAGTTAATTACATAATCAACGATTCAAATAACATGTAATTGTCTTCTTGACTTGGTAAAACTCATTTTAATATCTCATTATATGTCTAACAAGTTTTTATGTTCATTAGACTAGGTCACTAACTCATTTCTATACTTGAACATTAAAAATTTACATTTTCTCGATAATCTCGCTAAGTGGTATTTATGTATTTCCACTTTTGTACCTAGGCGATGTGGCGCCATGGCATATTTACTGAATATGAAAAAAGAACTAGGAGTTGGCGCATGTATACGAGACTCAGTTCGATTCTTCTGCAATTCGCAAAAATTGCGTAATATGACTAAAATTTTCAATCAACTTATTTTTACACTAATTTAGACATACCCACATGCTAGAATTCATAAATAATCAATACTTAACATCTATGGAGTGATTTTCACCCATTAAAACACATAATCACAAAATTAAAGCATTCAAATTGGACTGTTCTTGATGTTCTTGAAGTTCTTGAACAAAAACATGGATTTTAATGCTACGGATTTGTTATAAAGCCAAATCCAACCATTCAAGTTTCATTTTGTTCATTTTAACATGCATAATCATATCAATGTGTGAATTTTGTAAAATAATTTATGTTTGGCATATAAAAATCACGTATAAGGCCATATGGCCATATCACGTACTATACAAATTTTTAAAATAACAAGCCATAATCATACGTTGTAATCTTATGAAATTAATGATATGGAAACACACAATAGATATATAAAACATGCCTTACAATTCGAATTATTACATATATTCACATAACAACAGAATTTCCCAATTTCAGAGAATTACAGAATGAATAAAACCATATTCATGAAAACTTTAAAAGACGTAAAATATATAAATTGGGTTGAAGAGATTACCCAAGCGTAGATTAATTTACTAGGAAGTGAATTCCTCCTCCACTAAAACTCTGAATTCTCAACTCTCTCTTGTATCTCTCTCTGCTTAATATTAGACTTAAAAAAAATGAAAGAAAAAGAAAGGAAGACGTATATAATATAGAAATCAACTGACGCGTTGGTGGTCAGTTACCCAGTCATGGGTAACTGCCCTCAACTTCCCATAGTGCCATGTTTGGCTAGATAGAATAGGTTTTAAAAATCTTTTAATTTAATAAAGCTTTATTATATA
This sequence comes from Panax ginseng, assembly GCA_020205605.1. Taxonomy (NCBI): domain Eukaryota; kingdom Viridiplantae; phylum Streptophyta; class Magnoliopsida; order Apiales; family Araliaceae; genus Panax; species Panax ginseng. The sequence goes on along the minus strand of CM035139.1, from coordinate 80,351,988 downwards.
GTTTAAATAATGTCACATCCATATAAAATAAATCAATTATCTAAATTAATTTATTTTAATTAAAATATAGTAAATTCTCATTAATACACATAGTCACATAATTCAAATCCTCTTGATTAATAATATCAAATTATTAAGTCTCTAATTAATAATTAAATTAATTAAAATGACATAGGCTTATTAAATATTTCTTTTAATTCAATAAGCTCACATAATCACATACTTCGAATAATAAATTCTCCACATTAATTTAATAAATATAACACATATAATTAAATTAATCTATCACCACTTCATCAATTAATTAATTAATCTAATAATTAATTCATCGAAAAATATTTATTCAATTAAATAAATATTAAAATTAAATTACAAAATTACGGTTGTCACATCTTTCCCCTCTTAAAAGGATTCTGTCCTCAGAATCACAACTCAAATAATTCGTCCCGTTACATTCTCCCCCCCCCCCCCTTACAAAGATTATGTCCCCAGAATCGCTTATAACAATCTAAGTAAACAAATGAGGATAATTTTTCATCATATTCTCTTGAGTTTCCCATGTAGCTTCTTCACGTTGTGGTTCCTCCAAATTACCTTAACGGAAGGTATTACTTTATTTCTCGAACTTGTTCTTTTTTCGATTAACAATTTGAGCAGAATTTCTTCGTAAGACAAGTCTTTGTCAAAATGTAGGGGTTCATATTCAATCACGTGCTTGTAATCGGGTTTGTAGGGTCGTAGGACTGAGACATGGAAAACATTGTGGACATTCTCTAGAGATGGAGGTAAGGCTACCTCATAAGCAACTTCTCCGACCCTTCTCGAACTTCAAAGGATCCAATGAATCTTGGGCTTAATTTCCTTTCTTTCCTAATCTCGATCTTTCCTTCCAAGGAGAGACCTTTAAGAACACATAACTACACGGTTCAACTCAACATTCTTACGGTGTGGATCGGCGTATTTCTTCTATCCGTCTTGGGGTCGCTATCAATCTCGTTCGAATCACTTTGACTATCTCTCGCATTTTTGTTGTACCAATTAAAGCCCTAGTAATTGTCTTTCGCCAACTTCATCCCAATATAGTGGAGTTCGCACTTTCTCACCGTATAACGCTTCATAAGGCGGCATTCCATACTAAGCGTCGTAACTATTGTTGTAAGAACTCTACAAGCGATAAATGGTCATCCCAATTTCCTTTAAAATCCATTATACAAGCTCTTAACATATCTTCCAATATCTGAATTGTTCTTTCACTCTGTCCATCTGTCTGAGGGTGATATGTTGTGCTCATTCGCAACTGTGTACCCATGCATTCCTGTAGACGTTTCCAGAAGTTCGACGTAAAACGCGGATCTCTATCAGAAACAATTGACACCGGAACTTCGTGCCTTGAAACAATCTCTTTCACATATAACCTTGCCAACTGATCTAGGTTGAATCTGATTCTGATCGGAAGGAAGTGTGCGGATTTCGTCAATCGTTCAACAATAACCCATACTGCGTCGTAGCCTTTCTGAGTTATCGGTAGGCCAACCACGAAATCCATCGTAATATGTTCCCATTTTCATTTTGAAATCTCTAAAGGTTGTAGTAATCCACTCGGTCTCTGATGTTCTACTTTCACTTTCTGACATGTCAGGCACTTATCAACACATTCTGCAACCTCTCGTTTCAAATTTGGCCACCAAAAGTGTTGTCGAAGATCTTGGTACATCTTGGTGCTACCAGGGTGAATCGAATATCTTGAGTTATGAGCCTTGCTCAAAATTTCTTCCTTAATCTCTTGTACTGGCGGTACCCAAATTCTGCTCTCAAATCTTAGTAGTCCCTCACTGTCTATTTTGAATCTAGGTTCAGTCCCTTCAGATATCTTCTTCTTCACTTTCTCACATTCTTCGTTCTGAAGTTGAGCCTCCTTAACTTTATCTAGTAAGGTTGTACCAGCTTGCATCTAGAATAACTTCTCGTCAATTTCCATAGGATACTTCACTTCCAATTATAGCTTCTCCATTGCTAAAATTAGCTCATCCTAAGCGGTCAACATCATCAATTTCTCCCGACCTTTTCTACTTGGGGTGTGTCTACCACCACATTTGCCTTGCCTTACTTGATGGTATAGAATCTCACAATTGTAGTCCTTAATTAACTCCAACCACCTTCTTTGACGCATGTTCAAGTCTTTTTGTGTAAAAATATATTTCAGACTCTTATAATCTGTATATATTTCACACTTCTCTCCATAGAGATAGTACCTCCAAATTTTCAAAGCAAAAACTACTGCAGCTAACTCCAAGTCATGGATCGGATACCTCTTCTCATAATCTTTCAGTTGTCGCGACGCATACGCAATGACTCTGCCATTCTTCATAAGTACACAGCCAAGTCCTTTATGCGATGCATCACTATAAACCACAAAATTTCCTATGTCATCTGGAAGAGATAACATAGGTGCTGAACTCAACCTCCTCTTTAATTCTTGAAAGCTTTCCTCACACTTCTCCGTCAAAACAAATTTCACCAATTTCCTAGTCAAATTCATCAGCGGAGTTGCGATCTTGGAAAAATCCTGAATAAATCTTCTGTAATAACCCGCCAATCCAAGAAAACTTCTTACTTCCGATGGCTTATTCGGCTGATCCCAGTTAATCACAGCTTCGACTTTGGAGCGATCCACTGAAATTCTGTTTATATCAATCACATGTCCAAGAAATTGTACTCTTTCAATCCAGAATTCACATTTCGAAAACTTAGCATACAACTTCTCTCTTCTCAATGTCTCTAATGTCAACCTCAAATGCTCTTCGTGTTCTTCCTTGGTTTTTGAATATACCAAAATGTCATCTATAAATACTACTACGAATTTGTCCAAAAATGGCTTGAACACTCCATTCATTAAGCCCATAAATACTACAGGAGCATTCGTTAGACCAAATAACATTACCAGAAATTCGCAGTGACCGTATCGTGTTCTAAACGCTGTCTTCGGTACATCCTCTGGTCTCACCTTCAGTTGATGATAACCACTTCTCAAATCTATCTTTGAAAAATATTTTGCTCCCTTTAACTGATCGAACAAGTCGTCGATTCGCGGTAATGGATACCTATTCTTAATCATGACCTTATTCAGTTCTCTATAGTCGATGCAGAGCCGCATCGTCCCATCCTTCTTTTTCACAAATAAAACTGGCGCTCCCCAAGGTGATACGCTTGGTTGAATATACTTTTTGTCCAGTAATTCTTGTAGTTGGACCATCAGTTCTTTCATCTCTACCGGTGCCATTCGGTATGGTGCCTTCGATATTGGGGCCGTTCCTGGAGCCAAATCGATAACGAATTCAACTGCTCTATCTAGAGGAAGTCCCGACAAATCATCCGAAAATACGTCTGCGAAATCTCTCACTACTGGAATCTCATCAAATTTCGGATTCTCTTTACGACTATCGACTATGTAAGCTAGATATCCTACATAGCCTTATCTTAACAATCTCCTGGCCTGCATCATCGTCAGACAACTCGCTTATCTAGGAGACTTGCTACCATAAAACACAACCTTTGACGGAGTCATAAGGTTAATACGCTTCTTCTGGAAGTCAATTACCGCCCCATAATTGGATAACCAATTCATACCCAAAATAAAATCAAACTCTCAAAGTCGAATAGGGATAAGGTCTACGTTCATGATATTACCCTTAATATCTACTCTACAGTTCTTGTGCACATACTTAACAGGGATAATTTCTCTATTCGCAAGTTCTATGTTCATGGGGTATTCTAACTCGTCCTTAAGCAATTCTAAGTTCTTAGGGAAGTAATCGGATATAAATGAGCAAGTAGCACCCGAATCAAATAACACATAAGCATTAACTTTATTGATCGGAATGATACCTGACACCACATCGCGAGACTGTACCGCATCTTGCACTGTCATGTTGAACGTTCTGGCTATCGGTCCATTGGTTGCAGTTGGTCCTGTAATGGTCAGAGTGCTTCCACCAGTTTTTCCTCTATTTCCTCTTGAACTCGTCCCTTCCGATCCCTTCTTAGGACAATCTCTTGCAAGATGGTCCTTTGATCCACATGTGAAGCAGGCACCCTTCTTTGGGTTCAGACAGTTTGGTGCTATGTGGCCTTCCTGACCACAATTGTAGCATACTCGTTTCCCTTTTAAGCAAACTCCCAAATGTGTTTTTCCGCAGGTTGGGCACGGTTCAATCTTCTTCTTCTGCCCTCCCTGTTGACTTCCAACCGACGAATTTTTAGACCACTTCCTCTTCAGATTGTGATTACCCCCAGTGCTACTCCCACCAGTCTTGTTATTACCTTCCTTCTCACTCTTCTTCTTCTTCTGCTCCTGATTATACTTCTTTACTGCATCACTTCCACCCTCAACAAGTATGGCCTTCTCTAACACTCCCGCAAAAGTGTTCAATTGGAACATTAACACTTTGCTATACAACCAGGGCTTCAGTCCCTGCTCAAATCGTCTTGTCTTCCTCTCATCAGTGTGCACTTGGTATGTGGAAAACCTAGCCAACTCATTAAACCTTGTCGCATAATCAGCTACTGACATATTCCCTTGTTTTAATTCTAGAAACTGAACCTCCATCTGATTTTGTGAACTAGTCGAAAAATACATCTCGAAGAACATCTCTTTGAATCTTTCCCAGGATATTATACCTTCACTTCATCTCACTTTGTTTGCCTGCAACCAATAGCTGGCTTCGGACTTCAGCATAAACGTTGCATAAGCAGTCTTCTAATCTCCCCTTACCCTAGCAACATCGAACACCTTTTCCATCTCCATTACCCATGTCAGAGCTTCAATTGGGTTTATGGAACCCTTAAACTCTTGTGGTCCCACCGCCTTGAAGTCCTTAAACAAAGTGTTTGGTGGAGCTTGGGGTTGATTATTAAGTGCTCCAGCTAAAAGGTTTACCAATTGTTGAACGGAGTTAGCATTGGCGTCGTTGTTATTGTTTGTTGACCCTTCCTGGGCTTGTTGACGATTTTGTCTTCTAGGCGGCATATTTCTGTTAAGAATATACGCTTATTAGGTTTCTATTCAATCTCTTAAATATTTAAGACTTAACTAAAACATTTAATCATAACTCACTTAACACATCAATTCAAATAAACTTTGACATTCTCATTAAATTCAAAAGTTTTAACACCATAAGATAGCGTCACTGCTATTTACATCAACTATCCCGAGATAAGGAATCTACAGGATTTAAAACATCAACATATTCCTTTATTTATGAACATATCGAAATTTACATCATTAACTATCAAATAGTTTTCACATATTTAAACTAATACTATCACTGTCTGTTAAGGCGCTGGATGGCCTTGCTACGTTCCTCCTCCATGATGCGGCACATCGTTCTGCGATCTAAAATATATGATAGTAGATCCTCAAACTGGATTGGATACTTCCTGACTCGATCTTGGACCGCATCCATTACATTTTGTAGTTTAGAGTACATCTCCTCAAGTTTAGCCTTCTTCGCACGGCGATCATCTTCTGCACGATCAGCACGACGTGACTCTCGTACCCAGCCCTCCTCTGCTATGGCAAGCCTCTCTAAGCTCTCCTTCATATCCTTCTTTAACTTCTCTATTTCTACGGACTTATCCTCGGTCTGACCCTTCTCGTGAACCAGATCCCACTCCACATTTCCTAAACATGTGTGAAGAGTCACAATCTCTCTATCCCTCCTCTTTCAATAGTAATCATTGACTAACCTTTCTTTCGATCCAGATCCCTAACAAAGATCCTGCAACTCTACGTTACGATCATAGAGTGCATCATACATCTCTGCATCAATGGAGTTCGGTGGAAACTCCTCTTCTTCCTCTTCTTCTTCCTCTTCCTCTGGATCAGTCTCCGGCTCATGCTCCTGACCAGCAACAGTGATCAACGGAGATGGCTCTCTTTGTACAAGCTGTTCCCTGACAAAATGAATGTCTTGGGGCTCCTCTTCTAAAGGTAATCGGGGTTCCTCCTCCCCAGCTCGACTAACTCCTCCAACATCCGACATCCATATAAAATAATGTCACATCCATATAAAATAAATCAATTATCTAAATTAATTTATTTTAATTAAAATATAGTAAATTCTCATTAATACACATAGTCACATAATTCAAATTCTCTTGATTAATAATATCAAATTATTAAGTCTCTAATTAATAATTAAATTAATTAAAATAACATAGGCTTATTAAATATTTCTTTTAATTCAATAAGCTCACATAATCACATACTTCGAATAATAAATTCTCCACATTAATTTAATAAATATAACACATATAATTAAATTAATCTATCACCACTTCATCAATTAATTAATTAATCTAATAATTAATTTATTGAAAAATATTTATTCAATCAAATAAATATTAAAATTAAATTACAAAATTATGGTTGTCACAAAATTCGCACCGACAGGATGTTCCAACAGAATAATAAATAATGGAACCAGGTCATGCGTAAACGTACAGACATGATATTCCAACAGAATAATAAATAACGAAACCAAAGTCAAATTGAAATTGCGCCCAAGCGGGATGTTCCAATGGTAATAATAAAGAATGAAATAATGTAAGAATTTCACCATGTATGCGGTATTGGCGCATAGACAAAGTTATTCCAACATAATAATAAAGAATGGAATAACAGAAGAATTTCACCATGTATGCGGTACCAGATGTATGCGAGTTATTCAACGAGTATAATAAAGAATGGAATAATGAAATTCTCTTCATGAATACGAAAGAAATAATACCCCTTACGAGTACAATAAATAATATCCCTTACCTTATAAAGAAGAGTACTCCGACCGGTAAGGCGGGGATATACTTAAAGAAACTTGCACTACGCTCAAAGCTTTCTTAAACAGAAAATACGCTCAAGATTATAGAAGAAGAACTCTTTATAGTTTCTCTCTCTATAGTTTCAGTGAATTCGTAAGAAATAATGAAGGAATGAGCTTCTATTTATAGAAGAATGGATTGAATAGTAACTAATTCATGAACGGTCCAGATTGATTAACTTTTAAACGGACGGTCCAGATTAATTTAATAAAATATTCTAATAAAACAAAATCTTTTTAAATAAAATATAATATATTCTATTTATAATCTAATAAAATGAATAACTTTATAAAAGTATTCTGTTTTATATAAAAAGATTTTATTATGCAAACACTATGGTGCACTATCACAAACACTATGCATAATAAAATATAATATATTCTAATTATTGCCATATAAAACAAATAACTTTATAAAAGTATTCATTTTATATAAAAAGATTTTACTATGCAAAATACTATGCATAATAAAATATAATGTATTCTAATTATTGCCTAATAAAACAAATAACTTTATAAAAGTATTCTATTTTATATAAAAAGCTTTTCTGTTTTATTACATTAATAATACTAATAAAACAAAACTTCATCATCATTATTATAATTCACACTATTAATCGACCAAGTCCTTCCCAGGAAAGAGGGGGCTTTCCAATAAGGATTTTTCCCTATTGGTGCGCAATTAGATGACCAAACCTCTCCTTGGCAAAACTTCTAGACATCGTTAATATTGCAAATAATAATATTAATAACTTCGTCGTCTTAATTATTGATTTAATAATATATAAAATATCGACAATAATTGAATTAATTAACGTGAGATACTATGCAACAATTCTCAAGCAATAATTGAACAAAACCGAGTGACTTCTCGTAAGCATCAATAATCAATACTGGTAGTGCTACTACGCAACCACACGCCAGACATCGTACTTTTACTAATGAAAGTAGTTCAACAAGATAATAAAGAAAACTTCCGCCGTTATTTTCATAAAAATATTTTTGTCATTTTCTCAATCCGACAATAATTCCGTTGTGGGGTCCACCAATGATTGTGTCATCGTACGAATATTCCCTGTTAAAACGAATATTTCCCGACCAATCAAATATTATATAACAACTTACATATTTTGCAAAATTTATAAATACTACCCACAACTATAACATTATCTCAAATTCACACCATAATATTCAAAAAATATTTTGAGAAATTTAAATCTTTATTCATAAAATTTGGAATTTTACAATCTCCCCTCCTTATGAAATTTTGCCCTCAAAATTTACGTACGTACCTAGTATGCCGAACAGATGAGGATACCTCGTTAGATTCTAACTCTTGAGGTATAACCTTTGAGTGTCGAATATGATTCTTCTTATCCAATATTTTAACAGGTAAATTTTCATATGTTAAATTATCCGCTATCTAGTCCAGTTCTAAATCAATAATGTGGTTCGGGTCGTCCACATATTTACGTAACATCGATACGTTAAAAACGTTATGAACACGCGACATACTTGGCGGTAAAACGAGTCTATAAGCCACAGTTCCTACTTAATCGAGGATTTCAAATGGACCAATTAAATCGAGGGTTGACATTTCCTCTCTTCATCGATTCTTGCTTCTGGAATAACACCCTCTTGAACCTTCTTTTTTCACATTCATTAACTTCGGGTGTGTAGTTTGAGCGGCTTTAACTTTATCGATTAAAGGCGATTCTACTCGTATATTCGTTATCTTCACGTAGGTTCGTATATTCACACTCATAAACGCATACGATCTTCTACTCAACGCGTTAGCTACCACATTCGTTTTTCCACGATGGTATTGAATGGTACGATCATAATCTTCAACAGCTCGAGTCAACGTCTTTGGCGCATGTTACTTTCATTTTAGTTGAACAAATATTTAAGGGTTTTAGAAATGGGGTTTGTACTGGGGTCAGTACAAAATTCGATTTCACGCTCTGGGGTAGGCCAAGAAGTCTTCAGAAATACGTCAAAAAATTTATTAACGATAGAAATATCATTCAAAACTGTGACCCTCATCAAAGACTTGGATAGCACGTCACATTGATACCTATCAACTTGTCACCGTTATTCACGACATCCCCTACGGATAGTTTGGCTTCGGTGCATTCCACACAAGGAAGTAAACAACGAAAGGATCGGGGCTCTTTACTGATGGCTTGATATAATAGTGATTGACTTTAGTGGTTTGGTTGCTTGAATTCGCATAACAGGTTGGTTAGGAATATGAAAGCTAATAACCTTACTAAAAGCATGATGAGTAGTTAACCAATATATTCCTAAAATCACATTAAAGGAAAGTATTTTCAAAGAGATAAGATCGACAGGTAACGTGAAAGTGTTGATTTGAATCAAATAGATTTATAAATAGTGGAGGTAACGAAGGTTTCTCCCAACTGAGTTTCAACAGATAAATCAAAGTCTAACTTCTTCGGAGTTAAATTCAAACATTGAACACAACTAGGTGAAATGAAAGAGTGAGTAGAACCGATATCTAACACAGTATAGACTTTGCAAGAATTTATGACTAACTTACCCGTGATAATTTTATTCAGGTTCCTCTTCATGAAAAAAAAACGCTCTCTTAAACTACCGGCTTTTGCTTGTCTGGGACATCATTTGGCATCACCATCCCATCAGGACTTGACTTCACCATACGACAAAATTGAGCTAGGTGACCTTCTCTTCCGCAATTAAAACACACTTTGGATTGCTACGTACAGTTTGGACGGATGTGTCCCTCTTGTCCGCATTTGAAACATACGACCGGTGGTCGTTCTTCTTCCTTTGAAACGGGTGCTGATGCTGATGTCTTTCCATCATTATTGAACCTTCTCTTCTTGAAATTTCCACTTCTATTATCTTGGACATGATTACCACCGGGTGGTTACCATTCTTAGGCATGATAATTTCCCCCGATGGTTATCATTGTTCCGATGGCCGCTGCCACTTGAATGCAAATTATTATCGTGTTGTTGGTTGTTGCCTTTTGGTTATGCTGACTCATTATCGCGCTCTAATAACTGAGCCATATTCACAACATCTGAATATAAACAAAGTTTGTGAGAAATGAGGTATTGACGTATCTCGGGTTTCAAACCTCGCAGAAACATTCGCTCCTCATTATCGACCAAATGGGATGCAAACCGGGATAATTCTGTAAACTTAGCCTCGTACTGCGACACGGTCATATTATTTTGCTCCAGCTTGATAAATTCCACCTCCTTCATGTGACGAATACTTTCAGGAAAGTACTTGTCATTGAATAATTCTTGAAATTTCTCCCAAGACATCTTGAGTACGTCAGGCTGGGTATGTTTTATGGATTCCCACCAATGATCTGCTTCTTCACACAACATAAAGGTGGTGAATGGAACTTTTTGCTCCTCTGAGCATTCTAAGACATCAAATATCTTGGTGATCTGCTTAATCCACGTCTTTGCCTTAAGTGGGTCTGGGTTTCCCAAAAACTCCGGTGGTCCCAGCTCCTTGAACTGCTTAGCGGTGACCAACCGTGAGTTGCCATTTTTTCCACCTGAATTATGAACAGGAGGCTCTCTCGTTTGGTGTTGCATGAATTCCAAAAAGCTCCTAAACGTACCGTCGTTCGTCATTTGATCAGTGTTGTTGTTTATAGGAGGATTATCGCCTTCCTGTTGCACATTATTCTGGCTATTAATCAGCGATTACTCAACGGTCTCATGTGCTCCATTGCTTACCTCAACATTTTTAGATTTCATTTTCAAATACTGCCACAAAACAAGGGTTAATTAACAAATCACATATTATCCCTATACTCTGACCGACCAATTAAATACCAAATAAACTTAGGTAGGTCATACTGTGAAGGAATTCCCCGTCACTCCCCTCCTAGTTCTTATCTCACATCTCAGCCAGGGATCATATCCCTAAGCTTTGATACCAAATGTGGCGCCCCCAAAATAGGTATACATCACCCATCTTGAGTCGCCAAATACATGGTACAAAATTCAAATACAACTTAATTATACAACAATGTAAAAAATCATTACAAAAACATATGTTGTGAGTTTTAATACAAATATTGTCATCTAGATAATATCCACACTCAATTGAGTCCTCATTACATTTATTATAACACTATTTAACAGAATAGTGAGGACTACTAATGCTATTATCTGGACCGTCACTCCATTCTCCGACTAGTCCCTACTACGTTCTCATTTCCTTAAGAGAACAATGAAAGTAAAAAGGGTGAGCTCAACTAGCCCAGTAAAAAATATTATGACTAAGATAATACATAATAAATTATCGTTAGCCTTCAACAGTGTTAAACTGATAAAATACAACAGACATCAAGTTTAACTACAGCGGAACAAGCAATCCATTAAAAGAGTCAAGTAGAGAATAAAATCTACTATCTTTTATGATTTAAAAGGTTTTTCATCACTTTTATCGCTGGGACTCAGCTTAATAAATAATCCACATCATCCCTGCACTACGGTCAAGGATATTCATTAGTATCACAACCACAAATTATCCATGCACTACGGGCCAAGGATATTCGTGTATTCATCAATGGTCATGATCATGCCATAAAACAATTCATCTTTGCACCCTTGGCCGAAGAGAATCCATAGCCATAATCCTACTAAAGAGTTGTCCATCAATGCACTACGAGCAAATGAGGACTTTTTCCACATCATTTGTAACATTATGGTCATGATTATACCGAATAGTTCCTGGTCATAATCATACCAAGTTCATCTATGCACTACAGGTCACGGATGACTTTCAACTTAATATAAACATGAGGATGATGACAATGACATAATAATTCAATAAAACAAGTTCAAGAATTAATTTATCCAGGAACTAATAACATCCAAATTATCAACATGATACTTCTTTGTAGAGTAAAATTCAAGAATGTTCAGAAGAATATTTCCATGAAAAGATACTGGATGAAGCGCAAATATCAAGGATATTCCACTAATTTCATGGAGTATAGAAGTCAAAACTTTAACCAACTGAGTATAATAAAGAATGGAATAACAAAAGAAATAGCGCGATATGATAGGCCGCATGATGTGTTATTCCAATGTAATAATAAATAACGAAATCGGTCATGCGTAAACGCACGCAGACGATATTCCCATAGAATAATAAATAATCGGAACCGTGTCATACGTAAACGCATGTATATGATATTCCAATGTAATAATAAATAACGAAACCAGTGTCGTGCAAAATTCACACCGGCGGGATGTTCCAATGTAATAATAAATAACGGAACCAGGTCATGCGTAAACGCACAGACAGGATATTCCAACAAATTAATAAATAACGGAACTAGGTCAGGTAAAATTCGCACCGACAGGATGTTCCAACGAGAATAATAAAGAATGGAATAACAGGAAGAATTTCACCATGTATGCGGTATTGATGACAAAGTTATTCCAACATAATAATAAAGAATGGAATAATGTAAGAATTTCACCATGTATGCGGTGCCGCATGACAAAGTTATTCCAATGAATAATAAAGAATGGAATAATGAAGTTCTCTTCATGAATACGAAAGAAATAATACCCTTACGAACGAGTACAACAAATAATATCACTTACCTTATAAAGAAGAGAGTACTCAACCTGTAGGGCGGGGATATACTTGAAAAACTTGCACTACGCTCAAAGCTTTCTTAAATGTAAAATACGCTCAAGATTATAGAAGAAGAATTCTTTACGCTTTCTCTCTAGAGTTTCAGTGAATTCGTAAGAAATAATGAAGGAATGAGCTTCTATTTATAGAAGAATGGATTGAATAGTAACTAATTCATGAACGATCCAGATTGATTCACTTTTAAACGGATGGTCCAGATTGATTTAATAAAATATTCTAATAAAAAAAATCTTTTTAAATAAAATATAATATATTCTATTTATAATCTAATAAAATGAATAACTTTATAAAAGTATTCTGCTTTATATAAAAAGATTTTACTATGCAAATACTATCGCAGTAATTGTGCAAATACTATGCATAATAAAATATAATATATTCTAATTATTTCCTAATAAAACAAATAACTTTATAAAAGTATTTTATTTTATATAAAAAGATTTTACTATGCAAAACACTATGCATAATAAAATATAATATATTCAAATTATTGCTTAATAAAACAAATAACTTTATAAAAGTATTTTGTTTTATATAAAAAGCTTTTCTATTTTATTACATTAATAATACTAATAAAACAAAACTTCATCATCATTATTATAATTCACACTATTAATCGACCGTGTCGCTCCCCAGAAAGAGGGCTTTCCAATAAGGATTTCTCCTATTGGCCGCATGATTAAGTGACTAAACCTCTCCTCGCGTAACTTCTAGATATCGTTAATATTGCAAATAATAATATTAATAACTCTGTCATCTCAATTATTGATTTAATAATATATAAAATATCGACAATAATTGAATCAAATAACGTGAGATACTATGCAACAATTACTGAAGCAATAATTGAACAAAACCGAGTGACTTCTCACGTAAACATCAATAATCAATACCGCATGCTACTATGCAACCACGCCAGACATCGTACTTTTACTACCGAAAGTAGTTCAACAAAGATAATCTGTAAAACTTCCGCCGTTATTTTCATAAAAATATTTTTGTCGTTTTCTCAATCCGACAATAATTTTGTTGTGGGGTCCACCAATGATTGTGTCATCGAACGAATATTCCCTGTTAAAATGAATATTCCCCTACCAATCGAATATTATATAATAACTTACATACTTTGCAAAATTTATAAATACTACCCACAACTATAACATTATCTCAAATTCACACTATAATATTCAAAAAATATTTTGAGAAATTTAAATCTTTATTCATAAAATTTGGGATTTTACAGTATAGATGAAAGTATTATACTGTAATTCGTATTTTTACATGATTATAACTATTGGTTCACATGTTTGAACTATTGATTCACATTATTTACTATTAGGGGAGGTGGTGCAAGTTTTATAATACTTGCAGGACTAAATTAAAAATGAAAGAAAAGTTGAAGATATTGTTCTGTAATATTTTGAGCCCCAAAACGTGCAATTATCAAAACTATATTTTCCTATAAATAGAAGCTCATTCTTCCTTCATTTCTCACCAATTCACTATAGCTTTAGAGCAATTATTATTGAGAGAAATTATAGAGAGAAAGAAGAAGAGAAGTCTGCTACCTCACTATTCCAGTATCTAGTCTTCTTTGAGGTAAGAGGTATTATTTCTTTCTTATTCATGAAGAGAGCTATTGTTATTCCATTCCTTATTATTCTGTTGGAATAACCTGTATACGCGGACTACCGTATATATGGTGAAATTCTTCTATTATTCCATTCTTTATTATTATGTTGGAATAACCTGTCTATGCGAAGTACCGCATACATGGTGAAATTCTTCTACTATTCCATTCTTTATTATTTTGTCAGAATATCCTGTCTGTGCGTTTACGCATGACTTGGTTCCATTATTTATTATTACGTGGAAATATCACATACGTGCGTTCTTACGTGACTGGTTCCATTATTTATTATTCTGTTGGAATAACTTGTCTGTGCGGTCTATCACATGCCTGGTGAATTCTTCTGTTATTTCATTCCTTATTGTTCTATTAAAATAACCTGTCTATGTGGATTACCACATGCATGGTGAATGATCCTTCGTATTCATTCCTTATTAAATTATGGAAATGATCTGTCTACGTGGATTACCGCATGGCGGGTGAAAATCCATTTGCAGTTTCATATATTTTATTATACTCAGTTGGTTAAAGATTTGACTTCTATACTCCATGAAATTAGTAGAATATCCTGGATATTTGCGCTTCATCCAGTATCTTTTCATGGAAATATTCTTCTGCGCATTCTTGAATTTTTACTCTACAAAGCAGTATAATGTTCACAATTTGGGCGTAATTGATTTCAGGATAAATTAACTTATAAATCTTTAAAATTTATTCTTGAACTTGTTTTATAGAATTATTATGTCATTGTCATCATCCTCATGCTTATATTGTGATGAAAGTCATCTTTGGCTTACGTGCATAAATGGACTTGGTATGATTATGACCAGGGATCATTCGGTATAATCATGACCTGTAATGTTATAAATGATGTGGTAAAGGTCCTCAGTGGCCTATAATGCATTGATGGACTATTTTTGGTATGATTATGACCAGGAATTATTCGGTATAGTCATGACCATTGATGATTTAATGAATATCCTTGGCCCGTAGTGCAGGGATGATTAGATGATGTGGTTTATTTATGAAGCTGAGTTTTAGAGATAAAAATTGATGAAAACATTTTTAATCATAGAAGATAGTAGATATCATGCTCTACTTGACTCTTCTATTGGATTGCCTATTCTGCTGCAGTTAAACTTGATGTTTATTGTATTTTATCAGTTTAACATTGTTAAAGACTAATGATAATTTATTTTGCATTATCTTAGTCATAATATTTCTTACTGGGCTAGTTGAGCTCACCCTTTTGCTTTCATTGTTCTCTTCAGGAAATGAGAATGTAGCCGAGACGAGTTGGGGAACGGAGTGATGGTTCGAGATGGTGTATTAGGAGTCCTCACTATTCTATAAAATAGTGTGACAATAAATGTAATGAGGACTCTATTTGAGAGTGGATATTGTCTAGAAGGCAATATTCCTGTTTAAACTCTCAGCAATGTATTGTCGTATACTACACGACGGTTGTATAATTAAGTTGTATTTGTATTTTGTACCATGTATTTGGCGACTCAAGATGGGTGATGTATACCTATTTTGGGGGCGTCACAGTTGGTATCAAAGCTTAGGGATATGATCCCTGGCTGAGATATGAGACAAGAACTAGGAGGGGAGAGACGGGGAATTCCTTCGCTAGTATGACCTACCTAAGTTTATTTGGTATTTAATTGGTTGGTCAGAGTATATGGATAATATGTGACATGTCAATTAACCCTTGTTTTGTGGCGGTATTTGAAAATGGCATCCGAAAATGTGGAGATAAGCAATGATGCACATGAGACCGTGGAGTCACCACAGATTAATACCCAGGATAATGTGCAACAGGAAGAAAATAATCCTCATGTAAATAATAACATCGATGAAATGGTGAATGATTGGATGGTCAGAGGCTTTATGCAATTCATGCAACATCAGGCGAGACCGGCTCCTGTCCAAAATGCAGGTGGAAACACTGACAACTCTCGAATGGTCACCGCTAAGCAGTTCAAGGAGCTGGGACCAACAGAGGTTTTTGGAGAGCCAAAACCACTTTAGGCGGAGATGTGGATAAAGCAGATCAACAAGATATTTGATATCTTGGGATGCTCCAAGGAGCAAAAGGTTCCCTTTGCCACCTTCATATTGCGTGCAGAGGCAGATTACTGGTGGAAATCTGTAAAGCGTACTCAACCTGCCGCACTGAAGATGTCTTGGGAGAAATTCCAAGAGCTGTTCAACGACAAGTACTTTCCTAAAAGTATTCGGCACATGAAGGAGGTAGAGTTCATCAAGCTTGAGCAAAACAATATGACCGCGGCGTAGTACGAAGCTATGTTTGCCGAGTTGTCTCGGTTTACGTCCCACTTAGTTGATAATGATGCGAATGTTTCTAAGAGGTTTGAAACCCTAGATACGTCAATACCTTATCTCTCATAAACTGTGTTTGTATTAAGATGTTGTGAATAGGGCTCAGTTATTGGAGCGCGATAATGAGTCAATCCAACCAAGAGAGAGCAACCGACAAGTTGATAATACCAGTGGTAGCAGTCATCGAAGCGGTGGACAACAAAACGTGGAGGAATCAACATGCCAGAAATGATAATCACTTCGGTGGTAATCATGACCATGACAATAAGAGTGGACATTTCAAGAAGAGGAGATTCAACAAGGATGGAAAGATGTCAGCACAAGCACCTGTTGTTAAGGAAGGAGAACGACCGTCGATCGTATGTTACAAATGTGGAGGGGAGGGACATATCAGTCCAAACTACGTGATACAGTACAAAGCGTGTTATAATTGTGGAAAAGAAGGTCACCAAGCCCGATTTTGTCGTGCACCAAAGTCAAGTCCAGCTGGGATGGAGGCATCAAAGGGTGTCCCAGACAAGATATAGCAGGTAGTTTAAGGGAGAGCGTTTGTCGTGACCTCCCAAAAAATGAGGAATCCGAACGAGGTGATCACGGGTAACCTAATCATAAACTCTAGCGAAATTTATACTTTATTTGATACCGGTTCTACCCATTCCTTTATTTCTCCTACTTGCGCTCAACGTTTAATTTGACTCTAGAGAAATTAGAATTTGACTTATCTGTTAAAACTCCGTTGGGAGAAACCTTCATTACATCCACGATTTATAAGTCTTGTTTGATTCAAATCGGTAACCGCGTGTTACATGTTGATCTTATTTCTTTTAAAATACTTGCATTTGATGTGATTTTAGGGATTGATTGGTTAACTACTCATCATGCTAAAATCAATTGTTTTCGTAAGGTTGTTAGCTTTCATATTCCTAACCAACTTATTATACGAATTCAAGCAATCAAACCACTAAAATCAATCACTGTCATATCAAGCCATAAAGCTAGTCATTTATTGAAAAATAGATGTCAATCTTTCTTAGCCCATGTCACGGATTTAAATAAAAATACGTTAGATTTGAATGATATTTCTATTGTTAATAAATTTTCTTACGTATTCCCTGAAGAACTTACTGCCCTACCCCCAGAGCGTAAAATTGAATTTTGTATCGACCTTGAAATCGGTACAAAACCAATTTCCAAAGCCCCATATCGAATGTCTCATATTGAACTTCAGGAGTTAAAAACCCAACTACATGAATTATTAGACATCGGTTTCATTCATCCTAGTACATCTTCTTGGGGTGCTCCTGTTCTATTCGTGAAGAAGAAAGGTGGAAGTATGCGACTTTGTATTGATTATCGGGAGTTGAATCATGTCACCATCAAAAATAGGTACCCGTTACCTCGCATTGATGACATGTTTGACCGGTTGCAAGGAGCCAAATTCTTTTCAAAGATTGTTCTTCGTTCCGGATATCATCAGTTGAAGATTAAAATGGATGACATTCCAAAGACTGCTTTCAGAACTCGGTACGGGCATTATGAATTCCTAGTCATGTCTTTTGGATTGACTAATGCTCCTGCTGCCTTCATGGATATGATGAACCGAGTATTCAAGGAATATTTGGATCACTTTGTGGTCGTCTTTATTGATGACATCCTCATATACTCCAAACCCGTGAAGACCATGAGCAACACTTGAGGCTGATACTCCAAAAGCTTCGTGAAAATAAGCTATATGCTAAGTTGAAGAAATACGAGTTCTGGCTTGAGGAAGTTGCATTCCTTGGGCATGTGATATCAAATCATGGAATGTCTATTGACCCGGTAAAGATTGAAGCAATTCAAAGCTAGGAGCAACCTAAGTCAGTGACCGAAGTACGTAGCTTTCTAGGCTTAGCTGGTTATTATCGGAGATTCGTAGAAGGGTTTTCTCGAATCGCTACTCCATTAACTCAGCTGACTCGAAAAGATACAAAGTTCAGTTGGAGAGATGAATGTGAGAAGAGTTTTCAAGAACTCAAGAGGAGACTCATTTAAAGACTGTTACGACAATACCATCTGGCTCGGAGGGATTTGTCATCTACACTGATGCTTCAGGCAAAGGGTTAGGATGTGTTCTCATGCAACATGGGAAAGTCATAGCCTATGCCTCACGACAACTCAAAGAATATGAGAGGAATTATCCTACTCATGATCTAGAGTTGGCCACCGCCGTCGTTTTATTATACTTAAGATTTGGAGGCATTACCTGTATGGAGAGAAGGTGGAGATCTATACGGATCATAAAAGCCTCAAATATTTCATCACTCAAAAGGAACTCAACATGCGACAACAACGATAGCTTGAGTTGTTGAAAGATTATGATCATACCATCCAATACCATCCTGGAAAAGCGAACGTAGTAGCCGACGCATTGAGTATAAGATCATATGCGGGCACGAGTGCAATATTGTCAACACAAAGGCCCATTTTGTATGACTTGGAAAGAATTGAAATAGAGTTAAAGACTTCAGGGACCCATGTGATGATGACGAATATATGAGTGGAACCGACTTTAATCGATAAAGTTAAAGCGGTTCAAGCTACAGGCCTGGAGCTGATACGTATGAGGAAGAAAGTAAAAGAAGGTGCTATTCCGAAAGCAAGAATTGATGAAGAAGGAATACTTCGAGTCAACTCCAGAATTTGTGTTCCTAACGATTCTGACTTGAAGTATAAAATCATGATGGAGGCACACAACACACCATTTGCAATCCATCTTTGGAGTACCAAAATGTATCATGATCTTCGACATACATTTTGGTGGAGCAATATGAAGAGAGAGATAGTGGGGTTTATCTCAAGGTGTCTAACTTGTCAACGAGTCAAGGCGGAGCATCAAGTGCCAAAAAGTCCATTGCAACCACTTGAAATTCCAGAATGGAAGTGGGAACATATTACCATGGATTTCATTACTGATCTTCCCAGGGTTTCTCAAGGCATAGATGCGATTTGGGTCATTGTTGATAGATTGACCAAGTCTGCTCATTTCTTACCGATATGAGAAACTTATACACTTGAACGTCTTGCTAGTATGTACATAAACGAGATTGTAAGATTTCATGGTATGCCAGTATCCATTGTTTCTGATTGAGACCCAAGATTCACTTCACGATTTTGGGTTAGTTTACAAAAAGCTATGGGCACGGATTAACGATTTAGTTCAGCATATCATTCTCAAACGGACGGGCAGTTGGAAAGGACTATTCAAACTCTTGAAGATTTATTAAGACTCTGTGTCCTTGACTTCAAGGGAAGTTGGGACAAGTTCTTACCATTGGTGGAGTTTTCCTACAACAATAGTTATCAAGCAAGTATTGGCATGGCTCCATTTGAGGCGTTGTATGGAAGAAAGTTTCGTTCTCCAGTTTGCTGGGATGAGGTGGGTGAAGCAACATTGTTGGGACCGAATTTGGTACGTATGACTACGGAAAAGATTCAAACGATCCGACAATGTATAAAAACCTCACAAGATCGACAAAAGAGCTATGTTGATCTCCATCGAAAGGACGTGGAATTCAATATTGGAGATCATGTGTTGTTACGTGTTTCTCCATGGAAAGGAGTTACAAGATTTGAAAAGAGAAGAAAGATCAATCCTCGATTCATTGACCCGTTTTTAATCCTCGATCAAGTAGGAACTGTGGCCTATAGACTCGCCTTACCGCCAAGTATTTCTCGTGTTCATAACATTTTTCACATATCTATGTTACGTAAATATGTGAAAGACCCGAACCATATTATTGAACTAGAACCAGACGAGATAGAGGAAGATTTAAAATATGAAGAATTACCTGTTAAAATCTTGAATAAGAAGGATCATATTCTACGTTCCAAGGTTATACCTAGAGTCAATATTTTGTGGAGAAACCAGGATGTGGAGGAAATGACCTGGGAGTTAGAATCTGAGATGAAGTCAAGATATCCTCACATCTTCGATATACCAGGTACGTACCCTAATTTCGAGGACAAAATTTCATAAGAAGGGGAGGTTGTAAGACTCCAACTTTTATTAATAAAGAATAATTTTCTCGAAATATATTTTGGAATATTATGGTGTGGATTTGATATAATGTTATAGTTGTGGGTAATATTTACAAATTTTGCAAAGTAAGTAAGTGGTTATATAATATTCGATTGGTCGGGGAATATTCATTTTAACAGGGAATATTCGTACGATGGCACAATCATTGGTGGACCCCACAACGGAAGTATTGTCGTAGTAAAAAAACGACAGAATTAACTTTTTATAAAAATAACGACGAAAGTGTTACCGTTAAAACTTTTGAACTACTCGGTAGTAAAAGTACAGTAATACGTGTGGTTGCATAGTAGCACACGGTATTTGATTATTGATGCTTACGTGAGAAGTCACTCAGTTATACTCAATTATTGCTACAGTAATTGTTGCATCATATCTCTCATATTATTGATTCGATTATTATCACAGTATCATCTGCATAATATGATATATTATTAAATCAATAATTGAGACAGAAAAGTTATTCATATTATTAAATTGCAATATTTATAATGTCTAGAAGTTACATCGAGGAGAGGTTTGGTCATCTAATTGCTACTTGATAAGGAGAAATCCTTATCGGAAAGCCCCATCTTTCTTGGGAACGACCTGGTTGTTAAATATTATGAGTTATAATATTAATGATGAATACGTTCATGTTGATTAAAGATGAAATTGATAGTTCCATCGTGTTGGAATTTTTAGTGTTAGTGGAAATCGACATTTATTTCGATATTAATTGATGTCTGAAAGTTATACTGACCAGTCGGGTAATTAATCGAATAAATGAGCAATTAATTGCTATTAATTCACATGATTATAACTATTTGTTCACATGTGTGTACTATTGATTCACATTCTTGTACTATTAGGGGAGTTGGTGCAAGATTGATAATACTTGCATGATTAAGTTAAAAATGGAGGTATTATACTGTAATTCGTATTTTCACATGATTATAACTATTGGTTCACATGTTTGAACTATTGATTCACATTATTTACTATTAGGGGAGGTGGTGCAAGTTTGATAATACTTGCAGGACTAAATTAAAAATGAAAGAAAAGTTGGAGGTATTGTACTGTAATATTTCGAGCCCCAAAACGTGCAATTATCGAAACTATATTTTCTTATAAAAGAAGCTCATTCTTCCTTCATTTCTCACCAATTCACTAAAGCTTTAGAGAAATTATTATAGAGTGAAAGAAGAAGAAAAGTCTGCTACCTCACTATTCCAGTATTTAGTCTTCTTTGAGGTAAAGGGTATTATTTCTTTCGTATTCATGAAGAGTGCTATTGTTATTCCATTCCTTATTATTCATTGGAATAACTTTTGTATCTGCTGACTACTAGTATATATGGTGAAATTCTTCTGTTATTCCATTTTTTATTATTATGTTGGAATAACCTGTCTATGTGAAGTACCGCATACATGGTGAAATTCTTCTATTATTTCATTCTTTATTATTCTGTCGGAATATCCTGTTTGTGAGTTTACGCATGACCTGGTTCCATTATTTATTATTCTGTCAGAATATCATGTGTGTGCATTTACGCATGACCTGGTTCCATTATTTATTATTCTGTTGGAATATCCTATCTATGCGTTTACGCATGACCTGGTTCCATTATTTATTATTCTGTTGGAATAACCTATATACATGCGGTCTCATGCATGCACGTGAATTCTTACATTATTTCATTCCTTATTGTTCATTGGAATAACACATCTATGTGGATTACCACATGCATGGTGAATGATCCTTCGTATTCATTCCTTATTAAATTGTGGAAATGATCTGTCTACGTGGATTACCGCATGGCGGGTGAAAATCCATTTGCAGTTTCATATATTCTATTATACTCAGTTGGTTAAAGTTTTGACTTCTATACTCCGTGAAATTAGTAGAATCTCTTGGATATTTACGCTTCATCCAGTATCTTTTCATGAAAATATTCTTCTGAGTATTCTTGAATTTTACTCTACAAAGCAGTAGCATGTTGACCATTTGGACGTAATTGATTTCAGGATAAATTAACTTATAAATCTTTAAAATTTATTCTTGAACTTGTTTTATTGAATTATTATGTCATTGTCATCATCCTCATGCTTATATTATGATGAAAGTCATCTTTGGCTTACGTTCATAGATGGACTTGGTATGATTATGACCAGGGATCATTCGGTATAATCATGACCTGTAATGTTATAAATGATGTGGTAAAGGTCCTCAATGGCCTGTAATGCATTGATGGACAGTTTTTGGTATGATTATGACTAGGAATTATTCGGTATAGTCATGACCATTGATGATTTAATGAATATCCTTGGGCCGTAGTGCAAGGATGATTAGATGATGTGGTTTATTTATGAAGCTGAGTCTTAGAGATAAAAATTGATGAAAACATTTTTAATCATAAAAGATAGTAGATATCATGCTATACTTGACTCTTCAAGTGGATTGCTTATTCCGCTGCAGTTAAACTTGATGTCTATTGTATTTTATCAGTTTAACATTGTTAAAGACTAATGATAATTTATTCTGCATTATCTTAGTCATAATATTCCTTACTGGGCTAGTTGAGCTCACTCTTTTGCTTTCATTGTTCTCTTCAGAAAATGAGAACGTAGCCGGGACTAGTCGGGGAACGGAGTGATGGTCCGAGATGGTGTATTAGTAGTCCTCATTATTCTATAAAATAGTGTGACAATAAATGTAATGAGGACTCTATTTGAGAGAGGATATTGTCTAGAAGGTAATATTCCTGTTTAAACTCTCATCTATGTATTGTCGTATACTACACGACGGTTGTATAATTAAGTTGTATTTGTATTTTGTACCATGTATTTGGCGACTCAAGATGGGTGATATATACCTATTTTGGGGGCGTCACAATATTCATAAAAATTTCTTTACTTTTCCAAAAGTTTGGCCATGGTTGTTCATTTAGACATTTAAACAAACATTTAATATACATGAAAGAAATTTGAACCTCCATAGCTTAGCTAACATGTAAATACCCAGATTTCACTTGGAAATTAACATTACGACCATACAAACATACCACAGCTATAATCTATTCTTAATCAAATTAACAGTTAAAGCAAACATAAGTAATTTACCTTTTGGTTTAGTTTACTTGAATCAGTTCTTCTTCAATTGATAACTTTAATTCTCCTTAAGTTCAGCTCCTTAGTAATCTTGGATTCAATTTAGAGTTACCCAAGCTTATATAAGATATAGAAGGATTTCTTTGCTGAGAGTAGAAGAGCTGATTATGGAAGAACTTGATATGGCTTTATAGAAAGCTTATGCTTGGCCTTCACGTTTATAGCCTTACTGACCAATAAGGCTACTTAATTGACAATAAGCCAGCTCCTACTCCTTTATTACTCAACCTAAAATCCAACAGCTCATGCTTATTGGAATAAGGCTTGTTTGGTTTAGAATAATATCTTAATATAACCATTTATTTCCCCTATATACATATTGCATCTCATAAATTGCACTTTAAATATACCAAATGCACTCCAAAAATTCGGATAAAATTTCCATAAATAATTTCCATCCAAACTTAAACCATTTATCAAATAAAAATATTTTATTTAATAAATAAATTTTATTATATTAAAATAATTCATCTTCCATAAATTATTTTAAAATTCACCAAAATACATCAAATGTATTAAAAATTATTTTTCCCCAAATATTCACATAATAAATATAATTACATATATTTATCACGCCCTGCTTCCATATATTTCATACATGTAAATAATTAAATAAGCGAGACAATTAAACAAATAAAATAATAATTTTACTTTCTTCTTCCATAATAAATTGTTTATAACAATTTAATATATATAATGAATATAAGTCATTATATTTATCATACCACATACATCCACATATCATATTGCAAATAATCACATATACAATGCAATACAATATATTATTAAAATAAAAATTTAATCCTTTAAATCTTAATTTTATTATCTGAAAACTCTGAATCGCTACATATAGTCCTTATGATGTAATACGTTGTGCGCGATGTAGTGGTACGATAGACTGATCATTTAGAGTACTTGCAGAGGGTGTTTTCAGTCTTTATGTTTGTTAAACATTCTGTTAAAAAGGGTTTACGGTGGTGAATCACTATTAAACCCATAGATGAGTTCAAGGTCTTCTGACCCCTTAGCATGATTTGGAATTTTTTAAATTCCTAAGTTATTCATATCCCTTCCCAATCATTGAACAATTGTGGAAGACTCTTATTATTTGGGAAGACAAAAATGAGAAGGAGGATGTTTCTTAGGAAGAATTAGGTTGTAGAATGCGACATGTAATAATGGGTATTTTGAGCAAATAATAATCATTCCGAGAAGAGAGAGGGATGAAGTTATCAAAGGATAATATGAATTCTTAAAGGAGAAAGATGTGAAGAATGCAATAATTTTAGTAAGATCTTTAGAGAAAGAATTTGGTTATAGAACCCAATGAAATAATAAAGATTAACGTGAAATCTATTTTGATTAATTAAATGAACAAAGGTTGGAAAATCAAAATTTCGAGGACAAAATTGTTAAAAGAAGGGGTGAGTGTGATATCTGGAATGTTTATAAGTTAGTAAATCATGATATTAAATGACTGCGACGAATATGGTATACAAAGATTCTTAGAAAAGGAAATGGTTGGATTGCAGATTATGTAATATTCAAAATAGTATCAAGTTCAAATAAAGTTTAATGACTAAAATCAACAGAAATTGTTGAGGAAATTGAATGGAATTGGTAAGATAAAATCTATATTAAAGTAATATGTTGGAATTATTCTGTGATAAAAATTTCGGAAGAAATTCATTGAAAACCTAATTGGGAGGTTTCGTTGATTCCGATGACGGAATCCTTATAAGGGGGGAAGGATGTGACAACCCGAAATTTTAAAAATTATTCAAATAAGAATTTAATAAATAAAATTCTTGTTATGAGATGTTTTGAGTTTGAGTAGAAATATATATATTCATATATTGGGAAGATAAGGTTTAATAGTTAATTAAACTGTTGAAAAATTAAATGAAATTGTTATGAAAAGGAAATTAACTGTGTAATATTAGTTGATTTAATTAAGTTGAAAATTATATTATGAAATAATATAATTTGATTATGGTGCCTTGTTGGCAAAAGAATTATTATGAATTAATTTCATAAATAATGTGAGTAATTCACTTAAATAAAATAGTGAATTAATGCAAATATATTTGTTTTAATAAAATAAGAGAGTAATATATTATATATAAATGTAATATGTTAATGTAATACGATTGTGAGTTTTGTAAATAGTTCAAATATTTATCGAGTAAAATAAATATTTTAGTTGGAATATTTATAGAATAAATAAATATTCGATGGAAAATATTATGGAATAATTATTTTAAGTATGATAATATTGATTAAATGATTTTATAATTGGTGCATATTTTATTACGCTGTTAGAATGGTAATATTCTAATTTAATTTAATAATTAAATTAAAGAAGAAACAAGAAGATTGTTCAAGCTTTATGGCTAATCAAAGGTAATAACCTAACCCTAAAACTCTAATTTTTGGTTTCTTGAGTTTTTCTCTGTAAATGGATTTTGGTGGAGGATTTGTCAAGAAATTGGATTATATATGTTCTTAGATATATATAATTCGTTTTATAATTGAGTTTTCAGTAAATAAATTCATGTAATTATGTTTTAAAAGAAGAAATTTAGTTTTATTATTATATATATGATATGGCTTATTTTGGACTCAAAATCGCTGGTTAGTTCAAGGTAATAATTTGAAATTGATGATAGATATTGTTAGTATGTTAAATTACAAAAACAACGAAGGTTTAATGGATTGATTTGGTTAAGAATCGAATTCGTGGTGAATGATTCTAAACATGTTAAAACATGAAATTTAGTATGAACTTTGAAATTGGGTGTTTAGAATGGTTTGTTAATGTTATTGGAAGATGTTGATTTTCTTTTATGTTGTAGTTTTAAGAGTTAGAAGTACATAGAATCAAAAACGGACTCAATTAGATGTGTATAGATCGAGTTATGAAGAAAGGAGGGAAGAAGGGTAAAAATCGAGTAAAGAACAAAATATGGGTAATCCATATCGCTGAACTAACAATGTAACACTAGACCCAATAACAAAATTGGCACCGCAGCGCCAGTCCCTAATCAGGCGCAGAGAAAAATGCTTAACAGAATGGCTAAAAGAGATGTTAATATTATTAATTCTAATTAACATTTTATCCTTAATGAGATATAATGAGAGAAATTGGGGGGGACCGTCCGGTGCACTTATTGACCGATAACGTCCGGTAAACCTTTTTTTTTAACCACAATTATGAGAATAATAAATAAAAAATAATAGAGCAAGTTTGAACAAAAAACTGTAAAAGAAAGTATATTTTTATTGAAAAAACATTGTAAACTGTTTATAGTAGTTTACGCATTTTTCAATAAAAATATACTTTTTTTACGCTTTTTTGTTCAAACTTTTATTTTTTATTTATTATTCTCATAATTGTGGTTAAAAAAGGTGCACTTGACTACACAATCGTTAAGAACAGGGCACCTCTAACCCATAATGAGAGACTTTAGATTCTTAATTTAATGTGAAGTATCAATGGAAAGATGAAATTTAAAGAATGATAAGGAGGTTAAATTAATTAATTAAATTAATCTAATAACATCTAATACGATGTAATAATAAGTTTTTGTAATACCCTAAAGAAAAATAAAATATTATATGATAAATATATATATATATATATATATATATATATGTTTGTTTTAAAACATATTAATTGGACTCTGCTTTTCTTATTTGGGCTATTATTTTATTTGGGCCAAATTAATCAAGAAAATTTGTGGACTATAATAAGTAAATGGATTATGTTAATTTGGGTTATATTATTTGGGCTAATTTATATTTGTGTAAATGTATTATTTTTTTTATCCAATTAATTAAGAGGATTATTATAATATATAATTAATAAATAAACTAAACTTAATTGCTTCATCATTTTTATACCGACTGAAAGAAAGAGAAAGAGGAGTCAACCGCCCTTATTGTATTTGTTAGAGTTGCGTATGATATAAAAAAAAAAAGAGAGAGAGAATCACTATCGTGTTTGTTTTGTTTCGCTTTTGATTTTCGCTAAATTTTGAAATAGTATATATGGATTGGTCAGATGCTTAGATCTTTATTATATATTATTATTATATACTGCCATACATATATGTATACTTAATTGATTGAAGCGACTTTGCGAAGCTTGTTATTATTTATTATTTATATATATATATATATATATATATATATATATATATATTATGTTTATATATATTTTGGTTGCTGCAATGACTTTGCAAGCGCTGAGTTAATTAGATATATATATATATATATATATATATATATATATACATATATTATTTTAATAATTATTCAACCATGAAATTTATAAGTTAGAATTGATAATTATAATTGAAGTTATATATATTAATTTAAACTCGTTAATCTTGTTGATAAAATTATAAAATTTACTTGATAATAAATTTAACAATTTTAGGTTGTTAATGGGTAAATTTGTAATAAATTTTATTTTATTTTATTAGATCGAATTGAAGGAGATTAGCATAATGTTATTTAAATTTTGGGTATTACATTGCTTAATCCAGGTACGGATTCCGTACTCTTTCAGCGAGACTCTTTTGTTTTTGATTTGTTCGTTTCGTTATTCGTTTCGAAATTCAATTTTGCATCTCATAATTATTCGTTGTCTATTTATTTGATAGTTCGTTTGGTGTTCATAGTTGGAACTCATAAGTGTACTCTTTAGACTAGTACAACATGTCTAAATTTATTTTGATAGTTTCGTTTTGGTATTGATACTTGGAACTCGTTTTTGTACTCTTGATTTAGTGTATCATCTTTTGTATTTATTTTGATTCTCTTAGAAAGTACATGTTAATATTTTTGGAGACTTTGAGTTGATAATTCATTTCAGTTTAATATGTACATATTAGAACCCCTTTTGGTTGGTATTATGTCGCATGTGTTGTGGTATGGTATCCTTGTTAGAATATACCGTAGGGTATACCTGAGCTATAACCACCTGTGGGGGTACCACAGGCATGTCCTCTTGGCACCGAGGCATAACACTTTTCATGGCGGTGTGATCAGTCCACGGCGTCTCCATTTTGTGGGAGGCATATGGGTCAACCCTAGTTTTTTTTTCCTCGCTCGCTCGTTGCTCGCGGATTGGTGATGTTTGTGCCAAACACGCCTTTCCGATTTTGCATGCATCCGGATTACTTGCAATCCAATGTGTGATTGCTCAGTGGCATTATTTTGATTGCTGTGTGGCATTATTTGACTTGCCTGTGTGGCGAGGTATATTACTATTTATTTTGAGCTCGGTATGAAATAACACCCAGCCATTCGATTCAGCCTATCATTTTGTTGTGTTAGTTTATTCGTACGGTTCAGTTTATTTAATTGTGTTAGTTATTTTGTTTCATCATTTTTTTATTCTATATCCGTACTGGGCATTTGGCTCATGCTGTGTTTTTCTTCCGACAGGTAATCAGGGGGACCAAGGGCAAGTGTGATGAGAGCTCCATTCACTCCAATCATTTATAAATATTCTGTTTAGGCTTATTATGTCAATTTATTTAGTATTGTAATAATTATTTTAGATTGTGGATTGAGCCAGTGTGGAATTTATTATGATTTGTCTTATGACATTGAATTATTATGAGACTATTCTTGTGTGGCTTTGAGCTCTGCTATTAAATTCATCAGTTTTGTTATATTTTGAGTAACCTCTCTTTTTATTTTGGAAAGGGGGTGTTACAGAGTTGGTATCAGAGTCAGGTTCTTTCTTGTAGAAAACCTATTTAGGTTTGACATGTGAGTTATAGAGAGACTTATGGGTTAGGTTTTTGTTCTGTTTAATTTTCTGTTCAGCTATCATATCAGCTATATTCAAATTTGTCTTTAATCTGCTTTGTTTATATTCGTGATCTCTTTCTTAGATGGCTCCAAGATCAACTAGAGTTGCTGGGAGGCGAGGTAACAATAGGGGAAGAGGTGAAGGTCGGTCCAATGAGTAACCTAATGATCAGATTAATGCTCAATTGTCTACCTTGGTGAATCAGGCAGTGAACCAGGCTTTACCTCAGTTGGTGGCACAGGTTGTACAAGCAATGCAATGCAATTACCATGACCGTAAATTTCTGAAAGGTGAGAACCCGGGAAATAATGGTCCACAGGAAAACGAAGAGGAAGGGAATGCAGATGGTATTGATCAGCAGGTGGTTCCAATGTATGTGTGGTTGGAAAGGTTCAAGAAGCAAAAACCACAGTCATTCAGTTCCGCCCCGACTCCAATTAACGCAGAGAATTGGATTGCCCATCTGGAGAAGATTTTTGATGTGTTGGGGTGTTCGGATAATCAGAAAGTGTTAGTTGCAGTGTACAAGCTAGAAGGGGATGCACAGAGGTGGTTGAAAGCGATAAAAACAACAAAGGGTGATGGCTATGTTGAGAATCTTAGTTGGGCGGAGTTTTGTGAGGTCTTCTATCAGCAGTACTTCCCAGCTGCTGATAAAGAGGCCTATGCTAGAGATTATCTGTCTATTCGACAAAAAGATGATGAGTCCATCACAGACTTCATGACGAGGTTTACTAGGTTAGCGTGATTTATGGAACTTCAAGGGCAGCGAACAAAGTGAGAAGTTTAAGTGGCGGATTCATTATAGGTATCGGCAACATCTCATTAATACCAAGTTTGCAGATGTGTCAGCAGTGGCTAATGTAGCCAAAAATATTGAGATGGAGCGACAGGATTTTTGGTCTTCTAGACCGGAGGGGAGTCGAAAGAGGGACAGAGATGACCAGCAGGGTCAAGCTTTAGTTCAACATGGGAGAAGTCAAGGTGGTCAGTTGAACAGGAATCGTGGTGACCAGCAGGGGCAGTGGTGTGGCCAAAATCAGAACAGGGGCTATCAGCAGATGCCTCAACAGGGGCAAAATCGTCAGCTTCAGCTACCTTGGTATGGACAGAATCGTCAGCAGGGGAATAATCGTCAGCATGGACAAAATCAGGGTCGTTATCTAGGACCAGCTGGTGGGGGTAACCCGAATCTCATTCTGATAGTTTCTTGTGCTACTTGTGGGGTAAATCATCCGGTGAGGCAGTGCCACAGACTCATAGGTGCATGCTTTTTGTGTGGACAAATGGGTCATATTGCTAGGGATTGTACCGGGGCACGTGGTAATGGTGGAGGTGGTGATAATGGTGGCAATGGAGGTCAGCGTCAAGGGGGTCAAGTGTTTGTTTTGACCCATAACCAGGCTGCAGGTGTGCTAGGTACTATTTCTGGTACTCTTTTAGTTGGCAATCGTGAGGCGTCTATTTTGTTTGATACGGGTTCTACTCATTCCATTGTTTCTCATTCTTTTGTTCGGCACCTGGGTGTGCCATCTCAGTCTTTAGATTCTGTGATGTCTATTGCTACCCCGATGAGGACTTCTGTAGTTATTTCTGATTTGTACCGAGGATGTCCGATCAGTTTTGGGGATAAGATCCGTAGCTTTAATCTCCTTCCGATGAGTATGCACGATTTCGATGTCATTCTTGGGATGGACTGGTTAGATAAACACCAGGCCACTATCGATTGTCAGGCGAAGAAGGTTATATTTGGAGATGTGAAGTCTTTAGAATTCGTGTTTCAGGGTTCACAGCCGAGTAGAGTGGTGAAGTTAATTTCAGCTTTGAAGGCTGGGAAGTTGATAGCAAAGGGTTGTGAGGGTTATTTGGCGTTCATGAAGGATACCTCTAAGGGTGAGTCTCGTATTGAGGATGTTCCTATTGTTCGTGACTTTTTCGATGTATTTCCTTAGGAGTTGTCCAGGTTGCCACCGCAGCGGGAGGTGGAGTTTGCTATTGAGCGTGTTCCTAGTGCGGAGCCTATCTCTAAGGCGCCGTATCGGATGGCACCGTTGGAGTTGCAAGAGTTGAAGGAACAGTTGCAGGAATTGTTAGATCGTGGTTTGATTCAACCTAGTTTATCGCCGTGGGGTGCTCCGGTCTTGTTTGTAAAGAAGAAGGATGGGTCTATGAGGCTGTGTATAGACTACAGAGAGTTGAACAAGATCACCATCAGGAATCGGTATCCATTGCCGAGTATTGATGACTTGTTTGACCAACTTCAAGGGGCAAAGTATTTTTCGAAGATAGACTTGAGGTCGGACTATCATCAGTTGAGGGTGAGGGATGAGGATATCCCTAAGACAACTTTTTGCACTCGATATGGGCATTACGAAGTTTACGTGACGCCATTCTAAGTTAACTAATGCTCCTAAGTTGTTTATGGATTTAATGAATCGGGTGTTCAGGGAGTATTTAGACCTATTTGTTATTGTCTTTATTGATGACATATTGGTTTACTCCAAGTCTAAGGAAGAACATGAGGAGCATCTTCGCACAGTGTTGGGGATTTTGCAGAAAGAGAAGTTGTATGCTAAATTCTCTAAATGCGAGTTTTGGTTGGAGCAGGTGGCATTTTTGGGTCACGTTGTTTCTGCTGAGGGCGTTAAGGTGGATCATGCGAAGGTAGAGGCTATCACTAAATGGCCAAGACCTACTACGGTGATGGAGATTAGGAGTTTCTTGGGTTTGGCAGGGTATTATAGGCGGTTTGTGGAAGGGTTTTCCTTGCTTGCCTTGCCATTGACCCAGTTGATGAGAAAGGGCACGAAGTTTATGTGGAATGAGGAGCGTGAGAAGAGTTTCGAGGAGTTAAAGAAACGACTTGTGACAGCTCCTATACTTGCATTGCCGTCGGGGACTAGAAGTTACGAAATTTATAGTGATGCTTCTAAGAAGGGCTTGGGGTGTGTTTTGATGCAACACGGTAAGGTGAATGCTTAAGCTTCTAGGCAGCTTAAACCTTATGAGGTGAACTACCCCACACATGATTTGGAGTTGGCAGCGGTGATCTTTGCCTTAAAGATTTGGAGGCATTATTTGTATGGAGAGACTTATGATATCTTCATTGATCACAAAAGTCTTAAATACATTTTCACTCAGAAGGAGCTCAATATGAGGCAGAGGCGTTGGTTGGAGCTTCTAAAAGATTATGATGCTAGAATTCAGTATCACCCGGGGAAGGCAAATGTGGTTGCAGATGCTCTTAGCCGAAAGAGTTCAGTGAGTGTAGCAAAATTTTATTACACAACCTCACTTATCTCTTGATATGGAGAGGATCGAGTTGGAGTTGTATGTACGAGGTTCAGATGGGCAATTGGCGGGTATGAGACTGGAGCCCTCTCTTATCTCGCGGGTCAAAGAAGCTCAAAAGGAAGATGGGGAATTGTGGAGTATGGCGCAGAATCTAGAGGAGGGCAAGCAGTCCGAGTTTTGTATTGATGACCATGGCGTAATTTGGTTGGGTGAGCGGTTGTGTGAACCGTCAAATCCAATCATTCGGGAGGCTGTGCTGGCTGAGGCTCATAGTTCGCCATTTTCAATTCATCCAGGTTCTACGAAGATGTATAGGGATTTGAAGAAGAATTTTCGGTGGAATGGGATGAAACGAGACGTGGCTGAATATGTTGGGAAGTGCCTCACTTGTCAACAAGTGAAGATGGAACATCAACGAGCTAGTGGGTTGTTGCAACAGTTAGACATTCCAGTGTGGAAGTGGGAGGATATCACGATGGATTTTGTTACTGGGTTGCCAAAGACTTTCAGGAAGAATGATGCCATTTGGGTAGTGGTGGACCGGTTGACCAAATTGGCACACTTTTTGGCTATCCATGAGGGTTACTCGGTAGATAGATTGGCACATATCTTTCAGCAGGAGATTGTTAGACTTCATGGTACTCCGGTGTCTATTGTTTCAGATCGGGACCCACGGTTCACTTCACGGTTTTGGAAAGGGTTTCAACGAGCTTGGGGCACTCAGCTCAACTTCAGTGCTTCTTTCCATCCGCAAACTAATGGGCAATCCGAGAGGACTATTCAGACATTAGAGGATATGTTGAGGTCTTGTGCACTTGAGTGGTCGAGTAATTGGGATGATTACTTGAGCCTAGTTGAGTTTGCTTACAACAACAGCTGGCATGCAAGTATTGGAATGGCTCCGTTTGAGGCATTGTATGGTAGGAAATGTCGGGCACCAACTTGTTGGGATGAGGTTGGCGAAAGGGCCATAGAAGGGCCTGAGTTAGTTCAAATCACTACGGAGAAGGTAGCGGTGGCTAAGGAGAAATTGAAGTCGTCTCGATCATGACAGAAGTGTTATGCTGATAAACATAGGAGGACTTTAGAATTTGAACCTGGTGAGCATGTGTTTCTAAAAGTTTCTCCTTGTAAGGGCATTCGGCGATTTGGGTTGAAAGGGAAACTTAGTCCGCGTTATATTGGACCATTTGAGATTCTGGAGAGGGTTGGTGAGGTTGCATACCGGTTAGCTTTGCCTCCAGAACTAGCTCACGTGCATAATGTGTTCCATGTGTCGGTGTTGAAGAGTTATCATTATCATCCGTTGCACGTGGTGCAATATCCGTTCGATAAGATTCGAGAGGATCTTACTTGTGAGGAACAAGATGAGGCGATTTTGGATCGTCAAGAAAGGATCATGAGGAGGAAGACTATTCCGTTTGTTAAGGTTTTGTGGAAGAATCATTCGGAGCGGGAAGCCACATGGGAGATGGAAGAGTCTATTCGAGCGGAATATCCCCATCTCTTTGAAAATTAGGTGTGTTCTATTCTTTTGATTCCGGGGACGGAATCCTTTTTAAGGGGTAGGTGATGTAATACCCGAAAGAAAAATAAAATATTATATGATAAAAAAAATATATATATTTTTGTTTTAAAACATATTAATTGGACTCTGTTTTCTTATTTGGGCTATTATTTTATTTGGGCCAAATTAATCAGTAAAATTTGTGGACTATAATAAGTAAATGGATTATGTTAATTTGGGCCGTTATATTATTTGGGCTAATTTATATTTGTGTAAATGTATTATTTTTTTTATCCAATTAATTAAGAGGATTATTATAATATATAATTAATAAATAAACTAAACCTAATTGCTTCATCATTTTTATACCGACTGAAAGAAAGAGAAAGAGGAGTCAACCGCCCTTATTGTATTTGTTAGAGTTGCGTATGATATAAAAAAAAAGGAGAGAGAGCATCACCATCGTGTTTGTTTTGTTTCGCTTTTTTGATTTTCGCTAAATTTTGAAATAGTATATATGGATTGGTCACGCATGCTTAGATCTTTATTATATATTTTATTATATGCGCTATATATATGTATACTTAATTGATTAAAGCACTTTGCGATATTGTTATTCGTTATTATATATATATATATATATATATATATATATATATTTCATGTTTATATATATTTTGGTTTTATTAATGATATATATATATATATATATAATTAGATATATATATATTATTTTAATAATTATTCAACCATGAAATTTATAAGTTAGAATTGATAATTATAATTGAAGTTATATATATTAATTTAAACTCGTTAATCTTATTGATAAAATTATAAAATTTACTTGAAAATAAATTTAACAATTTTAGGTTGTTAAAGGGTAAATTTGTAATAAATTTTATTTTATTTTATTAGATCGGATTGAAGGAGATTAGCATAATCTTATTTAAATTTTGGGTATTACATTGCTTAATCCAGGTACGGATTCCGTACTCTTTCAGCGAGACTCTTTTGTTTTTGATTTGTTCGTTTCGTATTCGTTTCGAAATTCAATATTGCATCTCATAATTATTCCTTATCTATTTATTTGATAGTTCGTTTGGTGTTCATAGTTGGAACTCATAAGTGTATTCTTTAGACTAGTACAACATGTCTAAATTTATTTTGATAGTTTCGTTTTGGTATTGATACTTGGAACTCGTGTTTGTACTCTTGATTTAGTGTATCATCTTTTGTATTTATTTTGATTCTCTTAGAAAGTACATGTTAATATTTTTGGAGACTTTGAGTTGATAATTCATTTCAGTTTAACATGTACATATTAGAACCCCTTTTGGTTGGTATTATGTCGCATGTGTTGTGGTATGGTATCCTTGTTAGAATATACCATAGGGTATACCTAAGCAATAACCACCTGTGGGGGTACCACAGGCATGTCCTCTTGGCACCGAGGCATGACACTTTCCATGGCAGTGTGATCAGTCCACGGCGTCTCCGTTTTGTGCTCCGGTGCGAGTTGGCCATTTGGTGTTTTGTTGTGGGAGGCGTATGGGTTGACCCTAGTTTTTCTGCTCGCTCGCTCATGGATTGGTTATGTTTGTGCCAAACACGCCTTCCGATTTTGCACGATCTGGATTACAGATCAATTCGATGTGATTGCCGTGGTGGCATTATTTGACTTGCACGTGTGGCGGGTATATTACTATTTATTTTGAGCTCGGTATAAAATAACACTCAACCATTCGATTCAGCCTATCATTTTGTTGTGTTAGTTTATTCGTATGGTTCAGTTTATTTAATTATGTTAGTTATTTCGTTTCATCATTTTTTTATTCTATATCCGTACTGGGCATTTGGCTCATGCTATGTTTTTCTTCCGGCAGGTAATCAGGGGGACCAAGGGCAAGTGTGATGAGAGCTCCATTCACTCCAATCATTTATAAATATTCTGTTTAGGCTTGTTATGTCAATTTATTTAGTATTGTAATAATTATTTTAGATTGTGGATTGAGCCAGTGTGGAATTTATTATGATTTGTCTTATGACATTGAATTATTATGAGACTATTCTTGTGTGGCTTTGAGCTCTGCTATTAAATTCATCAATTTTGTTATATTTTGAGTAACCTCTCTTTCTATTTTGGAAAGGGGGTGTTACAGAGTTGGTATCAGAGCCAGGTTCTTTCTTGTAGAAAACCTATTTAGGTTTGACTTGTGAGTTATAGGTAGACTTATGGGTTAGGTTTTTGTTCTGTTTGATTTTCTGTTCAGCTATCATATCAGCTATATTCAAATTTGTCTCTAATCTGCTTTGTTTATATTCGTGATCTCTTTCTTAGATGGCTCGAAGATCAACTAGAGTTCTTTGGGAGGCGAGGTAACAATAGGGGAAGAGGTGAAGGTCGGTCAATGAGTAACCTAATGATCGATTAATGCTCAATTGGCTACCTTGGTGAATCGAGCGAAGGAACCAAAGCTTTACTTCGATTGGTGGCACAGTTGTACAAGCAATGCAAAGAAATGGCCACCGTAAATTCCCCGAAAGGTGAGAACCCGGGAAATAATGGTCCACAGGAAAACGAAGAGGAAGGGAATGCAGATGGTATTGATCAGCAGGTGGTTCCAATGTATGTGTGGTTGGAAAGGTTCCAGAAGCAAAAACCACAGTCATTCAGTTCTGCCCCGACTCCAATTGACGCAGAGAATTGGATTGCCCATCTGGAGAAGTATTTTGATGTGTTGGGGTGTTCGGATAATCAAAAAGTGTTACTTGTAGTGTACAAGCTAGAAGGGGATGCACAGAGGTGGTGGAAAGCGATAAAAACAACAAAGGGTGATGGCTATGTTGAGACACTTAGTTGGGCGGAGTTTTGTGAGGTCTTCTATCAGCAGTACTTCCCAGCTGCTGATAAAGAGGCCTATGCTGGAGACTATCTGTCTATTCGGCAAAAAGATGATGAGTCCATCACAGATTTCATGACGAGGTTTACTAGGTTGGCAGGATTTGCAGGAACTTCTGCAGGGACTGCAGCGGAACAGGCGGAGAAGTTTAAGTGGCTGATTCATTATAGGTATCGGCAACATCTCATTAATACCAAGTTTGCAGATGTGTCAGCAGTGGCTAATGCAGCCAAAAATATTGAGATGGAGCGACGGGATTTTCGGTCTTCTAGACCGGAGGGGAGTCGAAAGAGGGACAGAGATGACCAACAGGGTCAAGCTTTAGTTCAGCATGGGAGAAGTCAAGGTGGTCAGTTGAACAGGAATTGTGGTACCCAGCAGGGGCAGTGGCGTGGCCAAAATCAGAACAGGGGCTATCAGCAGATGCCTCAACAGGGGCAAAATCGTCAGCTTCAGCTACCTTGGTATGGACAAAATTGTCAGCAGTGGAATAATCGTCAGCATGGATAAAATCAAGGTCATTATCTAGGACCAGCTGGTGGGGGTAACCCGAATCTCATTCCGATAGTTCCTTGTGCTACTTGTGGGGCAAATCATCCGTGGAGGCAGTGCCACAGACTCACAGGTGCATACTTCTTGGGTGGACAAATGGGTCATATTGCTAGGGATTGTACCGGGGCACGTGGTAATGGTGGAGGTGGTGATAATGGTGGCAATGGAGGTCAGCGTAAAGGGGGTCGAGTGTTTGCTTTGACCCATAACCAGGCGGCAGGTGCGCCAGGTATTGTTTCTGGTACTCTTTTAGTTGGCAATCGTGAGGCATCTATTTTGTTTGATACGGGTTCTACTCATTCCATTGTTGCTCAGTCTTTTGTTCGGCACCTGGGTGTGCCATCTCAGTCTTTAGATTCTGTGATGTTCATTGCTACCCGATGGGGACTTCAGTGTTATTTCTCGACGATCTGAGGATGTCCGTCGGTTTGGGGATAAGATCCGTAGCGTTAATCTCCTTCCGATGAGTACGCGATTTCGATGTCATTCTTGGGATGGACTGGTTAGAAAAACACCAGGCCACTATCGATTGTCAGGCGAAGAAGGTTATATTTGGAGATGTGAAGTCTCTAGAATTCGTGTTTCAGGGTTCACAGCCGAGTAGAGTGGTGAAGTTAATTTCAGCTTTGAAGGCTGGGAAGTTGGTCGTAAAGGGTTGTGAGGGGTATTTGGCGTTTGTGAAGGATACCTCTAAGGGTGAGTCTCGTATTGAGGATGTTCCTATTGTTCATGACTTTTTCGATGTATTTCCTTAAGAGTTGTCCAGGTTGCCACCGCAGTGGGAGGTGGAGTTTGCTATTGAGCTTGTTCCTGGTGCGGAGCTTATCTCTAAGGCGCCGTATCGGATGGCACCGTTGGAGTTGCAAGAGTTGAAGGAACAGTTGCAGGAATTGTTAGATCGTGGTTTGATTCAACCTAGTTTATCGCCGTGGGGTGCTCCGCTCTTGTTTGTAAAGAAGAAGGATGGGTCTATGAGGCTGTGTATAGACTACAGAGAGTTGAACAAGATCACCATCAGGAATCGGTATCCATTGCCGAGTATTGATGACTTGTTTGACCAACTTCAAGGGGCAAAGTATTTTTCGAAGATAGACTTGAGGTCGGGCTATCATCAGTTGAGGGTGAGGGATGAGGATATCCCTAAGACAACTTTTTGCACTCGATATGGGCATTACGAGTTTCTGGTGACGCCATTCGGGTTAACTAATGCTCCGGCAGTGTTTATGGATTTAATGAATCGGGTGTTCAGGGAGTATTTAGACCTATTTGTTATTATCTTTATTGATGACATATTGGTTTACTCCAAGTCTAAGGAAGAACATGAGGAGCATCTTCAGACAAAGTTGTCAGATTTTGCGTAAAAGAGAAGTTGTATGCTAAATTCTCTAAATGCGAGTTTTGGTTGGAGGCAGTGGCATTTTTGGGTCACGTTGTTTCACTTTGAGGCGTTAAGGTGGATCATGCGAAGGTAGAGGCTATCACTAAATGGCCAAGACCTACTACGGATGGAGATTAGGAGTTTCTTGGGTTTGGCGAGGGTATTATAGGCGGTTTGTGGAAGGGTTTTCCTTGCTTGCCTTGCCATTGACCCAACATGAGAAAGGGCATGAAGTGTATGTGGAATGAGGAGCGTGAGAAGAGTTTCGAGGAGTTAAAGAAATGACTTGTGACAGCTCCTATACTTGCATTGCCATCGGGGACTGGAGGTTACCAAATTTATAGTGATTCTTCTAAGAAGGGCTTGAGGTGTGTTTTGATGCAACACGGTAAGGTGATTGCTTATGCTTCTAGGCAGCTTAAACCTTATGAGGTGAACTACCCCACACATGATTTGGAGTTGGCAACATGATCTTTGCCTTAAAGATTTGGAGGCATTATTTGTATGGAGAGACTTGTGATATCTTCACCGATCACAAAAGTCTTAAATACATTTTCACTCGTAAGGAGCTCAATATGAGGCAGGCGGCGCTGTTGGAGCTTCTAAAAGATTATGATGCTAGAATTCAAAGATCACCCGGGAAGGCAAATGTGGTTGCAGATGCTCTTAGCCGAAAGAGTTCAGGGAGTGTAGCAGCCCTTATTACACAACCTCAGCTTATCTCGGATATGGAGAGGATCGAGTTGGAGTTGTAAGTACGAGGTTCAGATGGGCAATTGGCGGGTATGAGAGTGGAGCCCTCTCTTATCTCGCTGGTCAAAGAAGCTCAAAAGGAAGATGGGGAATTATGGAGTATAGCGCAGAATCTAGAGGAGGGCAAGCAGTCCGAGTTTCGTATTGATGACCATGGCGTAATTTGGATGGGTGAGCGGTTGTGTGTACCGTCAGATCTAATCATTCGGGAGGCTTTGCTGGCTGAGGCTCATAGTTCACCATTTTTAATTCATCCAGATTCTACGAAGATGTATAGGGATTTGAAGAAGAATTTTTGGTGGAATGGGATGAAATGAGACGTGGCTGAATATGTTGGGAAGTGCCTCACTTGTCAACAAGTGAAGATAGAACATCAACGAGCTAGTGGGTTGTTGCAACTGTTAGAAATTCCAGTGTGGAAGTGGGAGGATATCACGATGGATTTTGTGACTGGGTTGCCGAAGACTTTCAGGAAGAATGATGCCATTTGGGTAGTGGTGGACAGGTTGACCAAATCAGCACACTTTTTGGCTATCCATAAGGGTTACTCGATAGATAGGTTGGCACATATCTTTCAGCAGGAGATTGTTAGACTCCATGGTACTTCGGTGTCTATTGTTTCAGATCGGGACCCACAGTTCACTTCACGATTTTGGAAAGGGTTTCAACGAGCTTGGGGCACTCGGCTCAACTTCAGTACTTCTTTCCATCCGCAAACTGATGGGCAATCTGAGAGGACTATTCAGACATTAGAGGATATGTTGAGGTCTTGTGCACTTGAGTGGTCGGGTAATTGGGATGATTACTTGAGCCTAGTTGAGTTTACTTACAACAACAGCTGGCATGCAAGTATTGGAATGGCTCTGTTTGAGGCATTGTATGGTAGGAAATATCGGGCACCAACTTGTTGGGATGAGGTTGGCGAAAGGGCCATAGAAGGGCCTGAGTTAGTTCAAATCACTACGGAGAAGGTAGCGGTGGCTAAGGAGAAATTGAAGTTGGCTCGATCACGGCAGAAGTGTTATGCTGATAAACATAGGAGGACTTTAGAATTTGAACCTGGTGAGCATGTGTTTCTAAAAGTTTCTCCTTGGAAGGGCATTCGGCGATTTGGGTTGAAAGGGAAACTTAGTCCGCGTTATATTGGACCATTTGAGATTCTGGAGAGGGTTGGTGAGGTTGCATACCGGTTAGCTTTGCCTCCACAACTAGCTCACGTGTATAATGTGTTCCATGTGTCGGTGTTGAGGAGTTATTATAACACCCCCTTCCCGAAAAGGAAAGAGAGGTCACGAACAAAGCACAACAAACCTCAAAATAAGTAAACCGAGCACTAATAACTTCAAAACATGTAATAATGATATCCATCAATGCAGTACTAATTACAATTCTCCAACTAGAGTCAAAATAATCAAAACTTAAAATTTGAATCCACCTAAATTGTCAAAGACAACCCTCTCATCACACTAGCCCTGAATTACCCTCGCAACCTGCTTAGGAAGAAAAACACAAAGATGAGCCAATTGCCCAAAGACGGATCTGATATATACAAAAGATATGCAACTGATATACAAAAACAACTGAGACAAAATATTGAACAAAGCCTCAAGTGTAAATACTAACAAAAATATAATCTCCAAAGATCTAAATGGAATATATCTGAATCAACAAAAGAGTAAAGAAATAACGAACTGAAATAACTAACTCAATGAATGAAACTGAACAGAAACACACAAAACCAATACAATGAGATAATAGGTTGAATCAAATGGATGGGGTTATTTCATACCGAGTGAGCTCAAAAATATATCTTGCCACACAAGCAAGTCAAACTAATGACACACAGGCAAGTCAAAACAATGCCACACAGGCAGGTCAAATGATGCCACACAGGCAAGTCAAAATAATGCCACACAGGCAAGTCAAATGATGCCACACAGGCAAATCACACATTGGACCTCGGATCTAAATGTATGCAAATCGGATAGGTGTGTTTGGCACAACATCACCAATTCGCAAAACAAAAAACTAGGGTTAACCCATACGCCTCCCACAACAAAACACCAAATGGCCCACTTCCTCCGGAACCCAAAACAGAGACGCCGTGGACTAATCACACCGCCACGGAAAGTGTCATGCCTCTCGTGCCAAGACAACATGCCTATGGTACCCCCACAGGTGGTTATAGCTCAGGTATACCCTACGGTATATTCTAACAAAAATACCATGTCACAACACATGCGACATAATACCACAAAAGGGTTCTATATGTACATGTTGAACCAAATCAAATTATGGTCACAAGGTCTCAAAAGAAGGTAACAACATGTACCGCTCTACAATTATCAAAAATAAATATTAAACATGATAACCTAATTCAAAGAGTACAAATAC
The DNA here is from genome assembly GCA_020205605.1 of Panax ginseng. Taxonomy (NCBI): domain Eukaryota; kingdom Viridiplantae; phylum Streptophyta; class Magnoliopsida; order Apiales; family Araliaceae; genus Panax; species Panax ginseng. The sequence goes on along the minus strand of CM035139.1, from coordinate 80,309,617 downwards.
AAGTCATATGTATCAACTCCAAAATGAAACTAATATATTTCTTTCAAAAGAAAATAATTATGTGAAATTATAATAGAATTTGAAATACGAAAACAAACGAACAAATCAAATTTAACAAGAGTATCGCTGAAAGAGTACGGAATCCGTACCTGATACTTTCAAACCATTTATAGCACACTCCACCAAATCTTACCCTCAATTGCCAACGATATCAAATATGAAACGTCATTCACAACCTAAACATATTCAACTCAAATTAAAAATAATCCAAACTAATAATTCCAAAGTAATTCATAATCTATTTAATATACCTTTAATCATTGCCTTTTATCAATTATTAATACTCCAAAATTTATATTCCAAAAAATAAAAAACTCTTTAAATTCCCTCCGTTCAATTTAAATAATTTAATAAGATTTTATTATAATCCAATCATTAATAACATAATACTATTAAATTTATTATTAAGAACTTTTATAACTATGTCGGCAAAATTAATTAATTCAAAATGATATACGTAACCTCAATTTGATTTGTCAATTTCGATTTATAAGTTTCATGTCCAGATATTTATTAAAATATAATATACCAAGAGACTATTAAAATATAATATAATATATATATATATATATATATATATATATATAAATCCTAGCTTATTAATTACTTACATGCAGCAGCCCATCTTTCGCATCATGATAATCTCTTTTCTCTTCTTTTTTTTTCAGTTCTGGCACTTATGACGTATCTGTGGAAGGTTTTGTGAGGCACAACAGAGCTACCATCAAATACACATCCAGCAAAGTGCCCACCCCTTTCGAGAAATAAAATCATAAAACGGGTACTATCCTTGGTTCATGGATCAATTTATTCAATTTCTCGATCACTTCCCTCTATGTCTGACGTAGCATGCCACCATCATCAATAATTGCAGATTTATCATTCTCGAAGGAGACAGTCTCAGATTCATCCTCCGTAGCAGTCCCGATCCTCGTTTGTATAATAAAGTAATATTAGGTTTAGCTATTTATCAATTAAGTTGTAGACTTATAATTGGGTTAATTTAATATTAAAGCCCAAATTTTAATCACATAAAATTGTCTATTACTTATTAATATTTTTAGCCCACATAATTTCAATAAAACTTAACCCAACATAAAAAAAGCCCAACAAAAATATTTAAAATATGAAATTAAATGTTATTTATTTTTTCCATCGTTATTGTTATTTTATTTTATTTTCTGGGTATTACATCACCTACCCCTTAAAAAGGATTTCGTCCCCGGAATCAAAAGAATAAACGTACCTAATTATCAAAAGATGCGGATACTCCGCTCGAATAGACTCTTCTATCTCTCAAGTAGCTTCCCGCTCCGAATGATTTTACCACAAGACTTTAACAAAAGGAATTATCTTCCTCAATTTTAATTTAATCAGTTATTTAATTATCTACTAAAAGAATTTAATTTTCCAAACAAAACAAGGAAGAAAAGAGGGAAACAAAATTATTTACCTTTTTCAATTTAAACACAATTGTATAAGATAAAATCAATTAATATTTAATTTAAAAAAATATATGGGTTATTACATTTTTCACTCCTTAAAAAAATAATTCCGTCCTCGGAATTCAAATAAGCTACAAAAATAAATAAATAAATTTAGCTACGATGTAGCGCCGCCATTTGTAACGATCAACGCGGATAAGTCATCGGTCCACGTAATTATCCATGTACTTGTAATAGGTTCGTCAGCTTCCGTGTCAAGCCCCATTAAGATTCTTCGATTTACATCGAATAGACCACATGCTCCATAGCTTGTGCGACCCCCATCAATTTCTTTAAGTTTCATTCTTGTAAACATACTCTTCAGAACATAACTTGAAAGAACAAAATTTATCTTCATCAAAATACGATTCGAATACCCAAAAAAATGTAAAAATTATTTTTAATTCGTAAAATGTTTATGTTCCACACATGACAAAGATTTAAAAATTTATTTTTATTTAATTTTACATAATTTCATACAAAACTCTAAAGACATCAGATAAACAAAACAACTATGCAAACTATATTACCAACTCTCCCCAAGTCCTCAAGAGCTTCAAAATATCTCATCCTCAATTTGCACTAGTCCTCAAATATTATTACACCAAAGAATATACTACTAATATCTCTTTATCACCAACTCTCCTAAATCATTAAGAGTTTCAAAATATTATAACCTCAAATCAAATTAGTTCTCAAATATTATAATACCAAAAATATATTATTACTAAGATCTCTTCATCACCATACCAAACTCCAGATCATAAATCCTACTATCTGAATAAACAAACTATAGCTTTCAAAATCTCTTAAAGATTCATTACTTAATATATAATCATTCAATAAATCAATCATCCCTTATTACAAACCTTAATCCAATAAATTTCAATGTCTCTTCATACTATCACAAAGAAACTTCATAAAATATAACTTCAACATCCTACTAGAAAGTAGCCACAAGATTGATCATTAACTCTAAATGATTAATTTAATTTCCTCGAATATCAACAACTCAGATTTATAAAAAAAAATCCTCTATACTTAATAATTTATCTCCTTATCATAGTATGACATTAATACATAAACCTCAAATTATCCACAAGCTTAACAAAAATCAAAACCTAACTCAAATCAAATCCTCAATTCAACGATCATAACAATTGTCACAAAAAAAATAACTCTAAAAGATTAATTTTCCAAAATCAAATACTCGTCGAGATATACAAATACTCACATCATAATCACATCTCATATAAGATTATTTTCTATCTGTACAAAGTATAACTTTATTCACCTCAATGATTAAATCACAATTCTTACCTAATATCATTACTCAATCACCTTAATAACTTATTCCACTTTTCTCAAATCAACTACAAATCGAAAAGAAATCGACAATTGGTCAAAATAGGGAACAACCAAACAAAGAACAAAATCGAATCAAACTTCTATGTCTACCCAATGATTTACCCATAACTCACAGGTCAAATCTAAATAGGTTTTCTACAAGAAAAAACCTAAGCTTTGATACCATCTCTGTAACACCCCCTTCCCGAAAAGGAAAGAGAGGTCACGAACAAAGCACAACAAACCTCAAAATAAGTAAACAGAGCACTAATAACTTCAAAACATGTAATAATGATATCCATTAATGCAATACTAATTACAATTCTCCAACTAGAGTCAAAATAATAAAAACTTAAAATTCGAATCCACCTAAATGGTCAAAGACAACCCTCTCATCACACTAGTCCTGAATCACCCCTGCAAACCTGCCGGAAGAAAAACACAGCATGAGCCAATTTCCCAGTACGGATACAGATATACAAAAGATATGCAACTGATATACGAAAACAACTGAGACAAAATATTAAACAAAGCCTCAAGTGTAAATACTAACAAAAATATAATCTCCAAAGATCTGAATGGAATATATCTGAATCAACAAAAGAGTAAAGAAATAACGAACTGAAATAATTAACTCAATGAATGAAATTGAACAGAAACACACAAAACCAATACAATGAGATAATAGGCTGAATCAAATGGTTGGGATTATTTCATACCGAGTGAGCTCAAAAATATATCTTGTCACACAAGCAAGTCAAACTAATGACACACAGGCAAGTCAAAACAATGCCACACAGGCAAGTCAAATGATGCCACAGGCAAATCACACATTGGACCTCGGATCCAAATGTATGCAAATCGGATAGGTGTGTTTGGCACAACATCACCAATCATGAAACGTAAAAACTAGGTTTACCCATACGCCTCCCACAACAAAACACCAAATGGCCCACTTCCTCCGAAGCCCAAAACAGAGACGTCGTGGACTAATCACACCGCCACGGAAAGTGTCATGCCTCTCATGCCAATACGACATGCCTCTGGTACCCCCACAGGTGGTTATAGCTCAGGTATACCCTACGGTATATTCTAACAAAAATACCATGTCACAACACATGCAACATAATACCACAAAAGGGTTCTATATGTACATGTTGAACCAAATCAAATTATGGTCACAAGGTCTCAAAAGAAGGTAACAACATGTACCGCTCTATAATTATCAAAAATAAATATTAAACATGATAACCTAATTCAAAGAGTACAAATACGAGTCATATGTATCAACTCCAAAATGAAACTAATATATTTCTTTCACAAGAAACAATTATGTGATATCATAATAGAATTCAAAATACGAAAACAAACGAACAAATCAAATTTAACAAGAGTATCGCTGAAAGAGTACGGAATCCGTACCTGATACTTTCAAACCATTTATAGCACACTCCACCAAATCTTACCCTCAATTGCCAACGATATCAAATATGAAACGTCATTCACAACCTAAACATATTCAACTCAAATTAAAAACAATCCAAAATTTTATCAATTATTAATCTATTTAATATACCTTTAATCGTCGCCTTTTATCAATTATTAATACTCCAAAATTTATATTCTAAAAAATAAAAAACTCTTTAAATTCCCTCCGTTCAATTTAAATAATTTAATAAGATTTTATTATAATCCAATCATTAATAACATCATACTATTAAATTTATTATTAAGAACTTTAATAACTATGTCGGCAAAAAATTAATTAATTCAAAATGATATACATAACCTCAATTTGATTTGTCAATTTCTATTTATAAGTTTCATGTCCAAATATTTATTAAAATATAATATACCAAGAGACTATTAAAATATAATATATAATATATATATATATATATATATATATATATATATATATATATATATATATAATCCTAGCTTATTAATTACTTACATGCAATGTTCCCATCTCTTTCGCATCATGATAATCTCTTTTTTCTTCTTTTTTTTCAGCTCTGGCCCTTAAGACGTATCTGTGGAAGATTTTGTGAGGCACAATAGAGCTACCATCAAATACACATCCAGCAAAGTGCCCACCCCTTGCGAGAAATAAAATCATAAAAAGGTACTATCCTTGTTCATGGATCAATTTATTCAATTTCTCGATCACTTCCTCTCTCATGTCGACGTGGCATGCCACCATCATCTATAATTGCGATTTATCATTCTCGAAGGAGACAGGTCTGATTCATCCTCCGTGAAGCATGATCCAGATCCTCGTTTGTATAATAAAGTAATATTAGGTTTAACTATTTATCAATTAAGTTGTAGACTTATAATTGGGTTAATTTAATATTAAAGCCCAAATTTTAATCACATAAAGTTGTCTATTACTTCTTAATATTTTTAGCCCACATAATTTCAATAAAACTTAACCCAACATAAAAAAAGCCCAACAAAAATATTTAAAATATGAAATTAAATGTTATTTATTTTTCCCATCGTTATTGTTATTTTATTTTATTTTCTGGGTATTACAGTTATCATTATCATTCGTTGCACGTGGTGCAATATCCGTTCGATAAGATTCGAGAGGATCTTACTTGTGAGGAACAAGCTGAGGCGATTTTGGATCGTCAAGAAAGGATCATGAGGAGGAAGACTATTCCGTTTGTTAAAGTTTTGTGGAAGAATCATTCGAAGCGAGAAGCCACATGGGAGATGGAAGAGTCTATTCGAGCGGAATATCCCCATCTCTTTGAAAATTAGGTGCGTTCTATTCTTTAGATTCCGGGGACGAAATCCTTTTTAAGGGGTAGGTGATGTAATACCCGAAAGAAAAATAAAATACTATATGATAAATATATATATATATATATATATATATATTTGTTTTAAAACATATTAATTGGACTCTGTTTTCTTATTTGGGCTATTATTTTATTTGGGCCAAATTAATCAGTAAAATTTGTGGACTATAATAAGTAAATGGATTATCTTAATTTGGGCCGTTATATTATTTGGGCTAATTTATATTTGTGTAAATGTATTATTTTTTTTATCCAATTAATTAAGAGGATTATTATAATATATAATTAATAAATAAACTAAACCTAATTGCTTCATCATTTTTATATCGATTTGAAAGAAAGAGAAAGAGGAATCAACCGCCCTTATTGTATTTGTTAGAGTTGCGTATGATATAAAAAAAAAAGGAGAGAGAGCATCAATTTATCGTGTTTGTTTTGTTTACGTTTCTTTTGATTTTCAGTTAAATTTTGAAATAGTATATATGGATTGTTTGCATGCTTAGATCTTTTATTATATATTATTATTATATATGGGCTATACATATATGTATACTTAATTGATTGAAGCGACTTTGCGAGGCTTGTTATTCGTTTATATATATATATATATATATATTTTCATTTTATATATATTTTGGTTGCTTGCAATACTTTTAAAAGCGTTGAGTTAATTAGATATATATATATATATATATATATATATATATTATGCATATATATATATATATATATACATATATTATTTTAATAATTATTCAACCATGAAATTTATAAGTTAGAATTGATAATTATAATTGAAGTTATATATATTAATTTAAACTCGTTAATCTTGTTGATAAAATTATAAAATTTACTTGATAATAAATTTAACAATTATAGGTTGTTAATGGGTAAATTTGTAATAAATTTTATTTTATTTTATTAGATCGGATTGAAGGAGATTAGCATAATCTTATTTAAATTTTGGGTATTACATTGCTTAATCCAGGTACGAATTCCGTACTCTTTCAGCGAGACTCTTTTTTTTTTTAATTTGTTCGTTTCGTTATTCGTTTCGAAATTCAATATTGCATCTCATAATTAGTCCTTGTCTATTTATTTGATAGTTCGTTTGGTGTTCATAGTTGGAACTCATAAGTGTACTCTTTTTAGACTAGTCTGACATGTCTAAATTTATTTTGATAGTTTCGCTTTTGGTATTGATACTTGGAACTCGTGTTTGTACTCTTGATTTAGTGTATCATCTTTTGTATTTATTTTGATTCTCTTAGAACGTACATGTTAATATTTTTGGAGACTTTGAGTTGATAATTCATTTCAGTTTAACATGTACATATTAGAACCCCTTTTGGTTGGTATTATGACGCATGTGTTGTGGTATGGTATCCTTGTTAGAATATACCATAGGGTATACCTAAGCTATAACCACACATTGAAAGGTACCGAGCATGTCCTCTCGGCACCGAGGCATGACACTTTCCGTGGCGGTGTGATCAGTCCACGGCGTCTCCATTTTGTGCTCCGGTGGGAGTTGGCCATTTGGTGTTTTGTTGTGGGAGGCGTATGGGTCGACCCTAGTTTTTCTGTTCTGTTCTGTTCTGCGGATTAGTGATGCTTGTGCCAAACACGCCTTCCAATTTTGCACGCATCTGGATTGCGCAGTCCGATGTGTGATTGCCTATGTGACATTATTTTGATTGCCTGTGTGGCGAGGTATATTACTATTTATTTTGAGCTCGATATGAAATAACACTCAGCCATTCGATTCAGCCTATCATTTTGTTGTGTTAGTTTATTCGTACGGTTCAGTTTATTTAATTGTGTTAGTTATTTCGTTTCATCATTTTTTTATTCTATATCCGTACAGGGCATTTGGCTCATCTTTGTGTTTTTCTTCCTGTGCAGTATCGAGGACCAAGGGCAAGTGTGATGAGAGCTCCATTCACTCCAATCATTTATAAATATTCTGTTTAGGCTTGTTATGTCAATTTATTTAGTATTGTAATAATTATTTTAGATTGTGGATTGAGCCAGTGTGGCATTTATTATGATTTGTCTTATGACATTGAATTATTATGAGACTATTCTTGTGTGTCTTTGAGCTCTGCTATTAAATTCATCAGTTTTGTTATATTTTGAGTAACCTCTCTTTCTATTTTGGAAAGGGGGTGTTACAGTTTTAATGACTTAACCGAGGGTTAAATGTCAAACAAAGGGAAACATGAAGGAAGATAAGATAAAGAATTACTTAATTAACTTTAATTAAGTTTATTGAACGTTAGACTCATAATATGGAGTTATGAAAAACCTTAAAACACTCGATTGAGCAGTGTGTGGTGATTAGAAGTAATGTGTTCAAGTGAAAGATGAAGGTTGATCTAATTAAACTGAATGAACAAAGAAATGTTTTAGTAAGACCTAAACACTTGTTTAAAACTTCAAGTGTCACCCAAGAAGTAATGTGATGAAACATAAAATGAAATTCAACACAAACAAATTAAACATTATGTATCGATTAAAAGGAAGGATTATGGAATACAGAGTAGAGTTACTTAAATGATTACCAAGCGTGGTTATGTGACTAATAGTTGATGTGCATGATTATATATTGTATAGGATACGTAAAGTGAAGATAGCTATAAGCTGCTAATCTGTTATTGGTAATCAACGATCAAGACAAGTCATTCAGTTCCTTTGTCTTCTGTGATCTTATATTTTGATGTCATAGGAAATGTTCTCAAGTATGCTAAAGTTTGTGTTATTCTTTGAGCGATGAAAGTCAATATATGACTAAATTGATTTGGTTATGGTACCCAAATAAGTATGTGATATATAATATGAACTGACATTGTTTAGAGTATTAATGCATGTATAGTATGGATACTAGAATGATTATGAGATGTATGTTGGGCATGTTATTATGTGTTATGTGATGCATAAAAACTGTTAGATTTTGTTGAGCTGTCTAGCTCAATCTTACAAAAATAACTCTTTGCAGGTTAAGAATTCAAGATAATGTTACGTGTTATTTGATCGATAAGGATCAGAACACTAGTTAAAAAAAAGCAAATATATAATGCTTAAAAAACGTTGTAATTGAACTCCTAGAAACGTCGTGGTTAGTTGTGTCATCTATTTAAGACACATTTACACAACACTTTTAAAACGTTGTAGTTTGACGCATTACACAATGTTTTTTTCTTAAAAAACGTTGTCTATTTGTTTTCTATAAGTTGTTGGATGCGTGAAAACGTTGTAGAGAGTATAATTCCACAACGTTTCTGACTATAAAACGTTATAATACATGCATATATACAACATTTTTAGATCTCTACCTTAACAAGTAACAACGTTTATTTTTTCAAAAACGTTGTAATTTGACACATTAGACAACGTTTTATTTATTTTTCATAAGTTGTTGGATGCGTAAAAACGTTGTAGATGGAATGAAAAATCATACCCTTTGCCAAACCACTATGAAAAATTAAATATAAAATTATAGATCTAGTAATAAGAATAAAGGTTACACCAAGGCTGATTTTGTTGCTCAATTCTGCTAGTGTTGTTGTAATAACACGATGATTTTATTTAAAGGGTTGGAAACAGTCCAAAGATGACAATAACAAACTACTTTAAATGGAAAAGAGAAGGGTTGGTCTAAAAATACAATTATCTCACTCTTTGATGTCTGGCTGAAAAGTAGCAGGCAGCAACAATCCCACTTGTAGGCATAAATGGGGGATTATCTCAATCAGTTCAATTGAAAGAGAGGGCATATTGGACGCAGGCCTTCTGGGCATTGCCGAGGCTCGACTTCAAAGACACCGCTAGTTGGATAGTCGTGTGCTCCAAATGCATACTCTATACCATGAACTGTCAAGAACATGAAGGGTTAGTCAATAACTGTTTCCTTTATCTGATCTCTTGGTGCAAAACATAGAAGGAAATACTCAAATACATGAACTACAATCAAGTGCAAATTAATGAGCCAATGACCACCATGTGCATGAACTATTTTCACAATCTTGTGCATGAACTATTTTCAGAATGAGAAGTAAACTAAGAATCAGATTTTTCGTGATCCAGTCTTGTCCATAAAGGACATTTAAAAATAAAGTTGTTGAATGCATTTCTTTTTCCTTCTACAGAGGAAACAAGGTCGGCATTAAGCAAGTTTTGTTTTTCCTAGGTCTACTCTTCATCTATAAAAAAATGTTTCTTGTTCGGTGATTGTGTCTTCTGTGAAAGAGGGTTAAGTTCTTCTGTTCCACTAAATGATGGAAGGCTCTGATCCTTACCAATGGGATGTATGCAGGTAACTCTAGTATTTAATTAGAAGTAACTAACTTCTTTCTTCACTAAATTTTTGCAAGAGTCGCAATAAATTTACCTCGTCTTTGCTTGGAAGTTGGTCTATAGTATAACAAGATGAACAAAAGTAGTAAGAATTAATACTGAAGGTGATTATGAACATGTTGACGACTTACCCTTTTCATGGTTGGCTGTCTTGAAGAAGAATGCAAAAGGCAAAGGCGTGCTGCAATCATCATCATTTTCATCTCATCCTTGTAGTAATTTTCATTTAGGAAATTAAAAGGATCAATTAGACGTTTACATAAACCAAAACTGAGAAGAGATCTTGCGTGCAAGTCACAATCACATTGATGCTTAGAACTTTGAGATTTCTAAAAAAAAAAATTCTTTCAAAATTAACACAAGTTAAGTATCCTTAATCCTTATATTACCCATAGTACTAAGCTTTGTATACCATACTATGCTCACCCTCTCCAATTAAAAATTTAGGACTGAAGTTATAAGTTGCACTCTTAAGTTCTTCTGAACTTAAGCGCCTGACATGAACTCGGGCTGCTGTTTCTTCTTAACACTAAGCAGTTTTGGCGGGTTTTCAGTTTGTATCAGTGAGGGTGATGTCAAGGAAGATGTCATTGACAATGATTTTTGCATCAGACAACGTTTTCCTGATTGGTCAGAGCAATTTGATTTTGCTGGAGTTGACAGAGAAGATTGAAGGACTCTATTTGGAGTGGGAGAGCCTTGCTGTGAAGTTCCTGGCATCTGGATTAGAATCCTCCCTCCACTATTCATTATCAAGAGGGAACAAGTAGGAGACAATGATTTCAAGTATTTTGAAACTGTTGAATCGTTAGGCCTACATAACAAATCCCAATAAGTGAGAGACTAAATAGACATAAAAGAAAGGAGATTTCTAAGGCGAAAAAAGTATTTACCAAGGGATGCTGCATCCAACTGCAAAAATTGTTGCAAAGTTTATTCGTACTTGATGGCTGAGTCTGATAATATAGGAATTTCCTGTACAAACCTTTACTTGGAAATCCACTTGCATCCATGCAACCAAAAAATATCAGTATTTGATTTGTAATGTTATTGACAATTCATTAATAAATAAGTGTATAATCTTCATGAATATGAAATGTATTTGGATCAAAGTTACCATCTGGTTGTTGCACATGAACTGTTAGCACATTGTCCCCTGACATCACCACCAAATTGAGTAACCGAAGCAGAATTTCCCTGCTGCAGTTATATTCTTTTAAACCGACTATAATTGTTCTTCTCTTAGATGTTGTCCTAGTCCGTAGCAGTGACAACATTCCTGCTGCTACAGACTAGTCAAATACATAATAATGACATGGGAACATGGGAACACATAGGAAAATAATAAAATGATTGTTTAGTTAGAATTTAGTTGGAACTAATGACTGAAAAACCATTCGACTTTTGTCAAGCTACCAAAAACCATACAAAACTAATTATTTTTTTTTGCACCAAATAACTGAACTTGTTTACACAATACTGAACTGTTAAGGCTGTGTCAAGGAGTCAAACGAATCAAGAGTAGGTGTAGAACCATCTTACCAAACAATTGAAGTCAGGTGTAGTGCTCCTGAAATGCTAAAAAGAGTTAGCCCATTACTTTCGTTTCACTGATCAAATGATGGGGACAGATACATATTATGAGGAACAAAAAGAGTTAGCCCATTACTTTCGTTTCACTGATCAAATGATGGGGACAGGTGCAAAACAAAGAAAAAAAACAACTTTCAACTTGCAATCAAACAAGAGCACTGCATCTTTTATGTAATTTCCAAAAAAAAATCATCTGAACAAGCCAAACATTTTTTTCAGATATTAATCATCCAGACCACCAAACTCCTAAAGAAATTGCCACAACAAAAGTTCATGTGCAATTTACTTGAGAAATTCATATGAAGTAATTGTAAAACTGAAATTCATATACAAGTATGATATGACAAATGAAATTTTTGAGTTTGAATAGATCACACAATTGTGAAACTGAGGTAATAGGCTATAAAAAGTTGAGAGGAACTTTCAATAAGTTACTTAGAGACAATGTTTGTAACAAATTCTAGAAGACTTATTCAGTAGTAAGAATTACCTTCACTACCAATCTTCCTCGATAGCTAGAAGACAAAAGAAATAAGTCTGCAGGAAAAAACTGATCTTTTTCTATTTAAGGGCCTGTAAGAAAACAAAGAACTCTAGTAATCACCTCGTCAATTTTGGGAATTCATTGTGCACATTAAATTACCATAGTCTAGAAGATTATTAGATAAAAACATATAGATTACAAGAAATCCAGTAGAGCAATTCACAAATAATAAAGCGACCAAAGTCCTTAAAAAGGAATTTTGGCAATAACACTGAGAAACAAGAAATCTAGTAAAATTCAAAGTCCTTTATCCACAGATTTACAAACTACCAACCTTGAGATTCAAATTGAATTTTAGTCAACCATAGATACAAATAGAACAGATATCTTCAAATTTTAAAACCCATTCTCTGAATTCAAAACCTCAGAGACATCTACAGTTTTTCACACCCAAAATCTGGAAAACAAGGGTGACCCAAAAAAACTCAGAAATTCAAAATTAACAGCTAAGACTCCATGCCCAATTGTACCTTCGTCTAATAGTCACATCCTACTCATCAAAAAATCCTTACAAAGGTAAAACCATAAGCATGATCAAGGAAAAATTTAAGAAAATCGCCGCATTTCCCAGCTAAAGAGAAATACGCATAAAATTACACATACAATAAATACACCTTCAAATTCCCATATAAAATTAATCCCGAAATTTCGGCCAATTTTGAAACAAAAAGACATGACATATAAATACTTAAATGCAATGAGCAGAGAAAAAGGGTACTTGGGATCACGAGGGTCGTCGATCTTTTAAGAAGATTGAAACATACCGAGACGTAAAGTGATGAAATAAAAATAAAAACAAGCTACAGAGTTGCAGAGATCAGCCAAAGAGAGATGTTAACTTCAAGATATTCTGCCACATCGAATTACTTAAGACGTCCTGATTCTGCACAGTAAACACGATCAACATCAACAGCTTGACGGCATCGATCGTCAGAGGATAATTCAAGCGTGAGAGTCAATACATGTGTTCACAAGAGTTAACAATGGAGAATAATAATATCTAGTGTAGAGAGATGAAAAATTCAGTTGTTAGTGTATGTACCTTTTTCTTGAAGACATCTTTGCTAGGTTATACTCTCTTACGATTCTTAGTGTGTCACCCACTTGAATAAACCCATTTTCACCACTCCTCAATGATGTATCCGATCGCATGCAGGGTTGTCACCTTTTTCTCCATGTTTATGCCACCTTAGGCTATAATCTCATCCACATTAATGATCTGCAGACTTTTGGACAACAGCCTTCCTTTTTCATCATCACAAGTCAAAGATAAAGATATTAAAATATCTAATGGGTCATCCCACTGACCCGACCCGATCTCGTAAGGACTTAACAGGAATAAGATGGTGACTAGGCCCAATATCTTTAAGACTCAATAGTGAAGACCCAATGGACTAGTCAAATAAGCAAGCCCAATCCATTCGGCCCAATAGAGGAAATATCATGACCCAATATTACCCCCTAGTTTTTTATTAAACAGGAATATTTAATAGAAAACTATAAACGGTCCATGATATTATAGGATTTACTAAAAGCCCATAATGAAAGATAATTGAAATGCACCCGGTGTGATCCATAAGACGAAACAGAAAGTGACTGGAGGTCCAACGTGAAAGGCCCAATTTTGAAAAAAAAGCACGAGACTTAATCTACCTATTCAAATTCTAAATCATTACCAAATTTAATGTGCCGCCCTGGTGTCTCAGAGTAACAAATCGATTATAAAAGGTAATTTCCCCCAATTTTGACAGTTTTACTTGCCAATTTGAAATTTCAGACTCTTGAGCTTTCTTCTTCTCTTTCGATCTTTTCTTCCATTCTCTGCAAAATCTCAATAATGACTTCTCAAGGTTCTGAGCAAGGTTCGCCTCTTCTGGTAACACCGATTAATGCTGTTCCACCAAACCCAAGCCCCAACAAAGAAGCCTCGAGCTCTAATCCCAAAGGTGCGAAAACCAGCAGGAAACCACCTCCAAAAACCCCCCTAACTCCTTCTGAATTCTATAGGAGTACAGAACGCTTCTCACACGCCAACACTCCTTCTGTCATCATTGAAATTGATCTGAAAAGGATTCGAAGTCGATATCATATTCCGGATACTCACATGGTTAGAGTCCCTAGGTCCGGTAAGAGAATGTACCAACAACTGTAAGGTTGAATGGTACATTCTCGTGACCATTCTTGAGAAGGGGGTTCGATTTCCTCTTCATATCTTCGTAGTAACCATTCTAAGGTTTTTGGGTGTTGGGTTCGCCCAACTGGTGCCAAATTCTTACATATACATCTTAGCATTCATCGCTTTCTACCATGAGCTAGGTGTCGAACCTACACTCGACTTCTTCTTTACTGCCATACAAGATCAACCAAACCAGAAAAGGGGTTTAAGGTTTTGGGTAAACAATCGCCAAAGCGGGAGAGAAGTTTGAAAGCGATCCTGGTAAACACCTTCGAGACAATAGGGGATGGCATGAAGTGGTTTTTTTTCGAGGGACTGAAATCACCTCTTTACCGAATTGGGCCACAGATGAAAAGATTTCTACTGACTTCGGAGACATTCCTGAGGAACGTGAGGCCGAAATGATAGAACTTTTTGACAACTTCCCGAAGGAGGAATGAAACTATGGACTTCTCTCCAAGCAGGCGTGGTTGTACGACCACAAATGTGAGTATTAATCTATCTTATATATACATAAATTTGGAGATTTATATGATGTGAATTCTGACATAGGACTGTTTACTTTATGCAGTATCTCTAGTCAGACCGAGTTCCTCAGAAGTAAAGGAATTTGAAGATTTTCTATTTGGAAAATCTTCGGAAGCTGCCGAAACCCCACTGCTAGAAACTGTACCCGAAGGTAACCCTATCCCTGAAACACACATTGATGAACCTCAAATAAATGAACCAGAATCTGATGAATCTCCCCTACCGGAAGAGATTCTTCAACCTCGCCGGAAGAGGAGGGCCATCCAAAAGCCCCGATCAACCCCATTCTAACCTCTTCTGAACCCAACCCAGAAACTGAACCAATTACCAACTCAGCCCCCCCTCGAGGAGGTTTACTCGATCTGCCTGTTCATGATCGAAAAAACCTTCTTCGAGTTAAGAAGTTAAGAACCAAAGTAATCCCTCTGACAGCTGAAGAGCTCAGAGTGCCACCTACTTCAACTAATCTTCCTCCCGTAATTCCAGTTGAAATTCAAGCTTCTGACGATGAGGAGCAGATCGAAGCTGTTCCAGCACTATATAGAAAAAAACATCCTTCTGAGAGCCACCCAAGCCCAATAACCATTCCCTCACCAGCACATGAGCCCATTCCTTCTCGGTCTCCATCCCCCGAGAATATATATATGGATCTTTCCCCCACCCGTGACCAAACTATACCTTCTCCCCCAAGGCCTTCTTCAAATGAGTTTCAGAATGATGCAATGGGAACACCGACCATGTGGCCTCGGTTTAACGCCAATTTCCCATTTCAGCTCTTTGATGCCTTCGTTTGGGAAACCGACGATCACCGATTCGGTAACCATTCAAACGGGGATCTGCTTGATGAAGGCATGAGCTATTTGGCGAAGGTAAGTGACAATTTTCTTGGTTTATACATTCTTTCCTTGCTTAAGTATTTGAAACTGATTGTATACTGTTGAATATATATAGGCAAATGCGGTCTTCGGGAGTTTATGTCCTAGACATGTAAATGCTGAGGCCGAAGAGGAGGCCATGAAAAGGGAAAATAATATGTTGAAGGCGACGTTGGCTCGGGAGAGAAGTCAATACGAAAGTCTTCTTCATATTGACGAGGGCCTTCGAAGAGAGTTGGCTTAAGTCAAAGAGGGCTTGAAGGCGTCTGAGGACTAACGGAAGGCAACTGAAGAGGAATTGAAGGCGACCAAGGTTAGTCAGCAATCATTGACTGATATGAATGTCGGCCTGGTTGAAGAGAATTTGGTCCTGGAGACCAAAAATGAAGAACTCGCCACAGCCAACCGAAGCTTGGCGATACAACTTGGTGAAGTTCAGGCAAAGGCTCAGGATGATAAGGAAGTATACAAGGCCAAACGTTGTAAACTTCATCACAAGATAAAATCGCTTAAGGAGAAAGGTCCTCTTTTGACCGAAGAGCTGCGTAAGCAAATCTGATCAATATTGATCCTCCGGTGAAATTTGAGCGAAAATTTAGAAAGTCTATTCTGAAGGTTATGAAGTCTGCAGAGATCGTGGCAAAGAAAAATTGATTGCGACTTTCAATTAGATCCAAATTTCTTCGGATTCCAAGATGAAGGTGGTGCCTGATAATGTTACTGCTTCATTCGGACTTTTTAAGACTTATGTGAAAATTATCTGTTTTTTTGGGTGTTATTTTTAAGAACTTTATCAAAAAATTTAAATTTTATGTAATAGTTTAATATTATGATTGAAAGGATGAATGAATAGTGAAATTATTAACGAATCTTCAACTTTCTTTATCGCGGCTTCTGTTTTAATTCGTTTCTTGTCAATAATTCTGCATCAATGATCATGAATGGACTTAACTTAGACTATGGATCAGATAAGGCATATAACAGTTAAGTTAAGAAATTATATAAACTGAATTCAATGGACTGAACTGAATGAACTGAACTCAACACTTGAAAAAAAATAAAGTAATGTATATTTATCGTTTTCGAAGTGTGAGACAGGTCATGTGTAAAGTGAATTCGGCTGATCCTCTTTGCACCATCGGGATCTTGTTTACCGCTCGGGGTGAATCAAGTATATAAGGACATTTGTCTACCATGCGGGGTAGAACAAATATATAAGGACCATGAAATTTGTTTACCACTCGCGGTAGAACAAATTCATAAGGACACACCTGACAATAAGGCTTCCATCGAATGGCCAGCGAGTTCGACCATACCTCCTAACTTCGGTGCATATTGGTTTACCACTCGTGGTAAAAACAATATTAAAAGGACTATGGAATTTGTTTACCACTCACGGTAAATCAAACCCATGAGGACACTCCTGCCGAAAAGGCTACCATCGAATGGTCAGCAAGTCCACCCCGTCCTCCTTACACCGATTAAGTTTGCCTACCCCGAAAGGCCTGACAAATTCATAAGGACCACCTGCCAAAAAGGCTACCATCGAATGGTTAATGAGTCCCCCCGTCCTCCTTACACCATTGTGAACTTAGGACCAATAAGAAGAAGATCAATTGTGAAAAAATGAAACTTTTATTGATGATGAACCACCATTTACAGACTTCCGATAAACTGACTCGATCTCTACTGAAAGTATTTCCGAAGTCTGCCGGCATGCCAGGTCTTCTTGATCTCGGATCCATCCAATGCCTTTAACCGATAAGTCCCGGGCTTCGGTACTTCAATTATTTTATACGACCCTTCCTAGTTCGACATCAGCTTCCCCATGTTCTGAGGCGTAGACGCTTCGACTTCTCTGAGGACGAAGTCCCCCACTTCAAATCTACGAAGCTTAACCCCTTTGTTGTAATGCTTGGCTACTCTCCGTTGATAGGCTGCTAACTTGATCAAAGCCACCTCTCTGACTTCTTCCAAAAGATCCAAGTTAACCTTCAATCCTTCATCATTGTAGATTTCTTTAAACTGACTAACCCGAAGACTTGGAGATCCAATCTCAACTGGGACTAAGGCATCAGTGCCATAGGCCAACCTGAAAGGTGAATCCCCTGTTGTAGTCCTCGGTGTAATCCGGTAAGCCCATAATACACTGAGCAGCTCCTCTGGCCATCTTCCTTTAGCTTCGTCCAGTCTGCGCTTGATCCTGCTTCAATTCGCTTACGTTGGTCACCTCAACTTGCCCATTCGACTGTGGATGAGCCACCGAAGTCTTCTTATGCTGAACCCCCAACTCTTTCAGAAATCCTTCAAATTTTGATCCCACGAACTGGCATCCGTTGTCTGATATCACCACTTTAGGAATTCGGAAACGAAACACTACGGACTCTTTCATGAACTTCAGGCATTCTTGCTCCGTTATTAACCGAAGTGGCTTCGCTTCTACCCATTTGGTCATATAATTAATGGCGACTATAACAAAACTGACCTGACCTTTAGCTTTTGGCAACGGACCCAGTATATCAACCCCCCAGACAGCAAAGGGTATAGGAGATAAGATCGAGTATAGCTCTTCTGATGGCTGATGTGGGATCAGACTATTGAGCTGACACTTCTCGCACTTCTTTACGTACTCTATTGCTTCCTTGAAGATGGTAGGCCAGTAGAACCCCAGACGAAGCACTTTGTAGGCTAATGACTTGGCAGCCATATGGTCGCCGTAGATGCCCTCGTGAACCTCCCGAAGAGCATATTCAACTTTGGACGGGACCAAACACTTTAACAATGGTGACGAAAATGCTCTTCGATAAAGATCCCCATCAATAAGAACGAAGTTGGCATTCTTGTACTTGATCTTCTTTGCCAGCATCTGATCCGAAGGAAGGATGCCATCTACCAGATATTCAATGTATGGAGTCATCTAACAGTTAGAACGTTCAATGCACATTACTGCTTCATGCTGGATACTCGGCTGCTGGAGAACCTCTAAATAAACTGACCCATCAAAAACGCTAGCATCCGTGAAGGCCGACTTCGACAATTCATAGAATTGTCGCCACGCTCTATACCCTAAAACTCATAGGAATCTTAAATGTCAAGTTTGGTCTTTCAACTCTGCCAAATACTTGATCATCCTTGCTCCACGAGCTTCATAATCCCCGGATAATTGCTTGACGACCAGCTGAGAGTCGCTATAAATGATTAACTTCTGAACCTCCAGACTCTTCGCTAATCGGACCCCTGCTAGCACTGTTTTGTACTCGGCCTCATTGCTTGTTTCTCTGAACCCAAATCTGATGACCTGCTGCACTCTGAATTCCTTCGGACTTGTCAAGATAATCCATGCCCTACTGACATCCACAGTAGAAGATCCATCTGCATATAGCATCCACGAGCTCTGACCATGCTGAAGAACTGCAACTGCTCGATCGGATGTTTCAACTTCTGGCGACTCGATATCTGCTTCGAAGAACGAACACTCCACCATGAAATCGGCCAAGGCTTAACCTTTGATAGCAGTTCAGGGATGATATTCAATAAAAAATTGGGACAATTCCATCGTCCATGCTGATAATCTCCCCGAAACTTCTGGTTTGCCCATTACCTTCTTTAATGGCTGATCCGTGTAGACGACCAGGAGCCGACCTTGAAAGTATTGCCTGAGCTTTCGACTAGCAATTATCAAGGCAAAGGCAAATTTCTCAATGTTCGGGTATCTGGTTTCAGCATCTTTGAGAACATGACTGACGTAATAAATCGGATGCAGCTTCCCTCCTACTTCCCGAACCAAAACAGCTCCCACCTCCAACGAACTAGCCGCCAGATATAAGTACAAGGTCTCAGCAGGTGCAGGTTTCACCAATAATGGAGCCGAAGACAAATACGTCTTTATGCCTTGGAAGGCGTCTTCACACTCTGGAGTCCACTGGAACGTCTTCGCATTCTTTGGTCCCTTCAACGTGCTGAAAAATGGCAAACACCTTTCTACCGACTTGGACATGAACCTCCTCAAAGCTGCAATCCTCCCTGTCAGACATTGAATGTCTTTGAATGACTGAGGAGTCTTCATGCTCAAGATGGCCTGGATCTTCTCTGGGTTGGCCTCAATGCCCCTCTGACTCGTTTCTACCGACTTGGACATGAACCTCCTTAAAGTCAGAATCCTCCACCTGACATTGAATGTCTTTGAATGACTCAGTCTTCATGCTCAAGGCAGCTGGATCTTCTTCTTTAGGTTGGCCTCAATGCCCTCTCGATGACTAGATAGCCTGAAATTTACTAAAGACCGAGTCCGAAGGTGCACTTCATCGGATTGAGCCTTAATTTGTGATGGCGGACTGTCTGAAAGCATTCCTCCAGATCATCTAGATGCTTTTGGACAAGCATGCTCTTCACAATCATATCATCCACGTATACCTCCATATTCCTTCCGAGCTGCTTCTGGAAGACAAAGTTCATCATTCTTTGATAGGTGGCTCCAACATTGATTAAGACAAATGTCATCTTCTTGTAGGCGTACACCGAACGATGTGTGATGAAAGCTATCCTCGAAATATCCTCCTTTCACATGGAGATTTGATGATAACCTGAAAAAGCATCCATAAAGCTTAGTAATGCATACCCCAAAGTGGCATCGATGAGCTGATCAATATGGGGTAGAGGATAGAAATCCTTCGGACAGGCTTTGTTCAGGTCCGTGTAGTCGATGCAAACCCGCCATTTTCCATTCTGCTTCTGCACCAACACTACATTTGCCATCCACTCCGGGTAGTCGATCTCAAAGATGAAGTCGGCAGCCTATCGCCTTCACGATCTCTCATCAATGATCCTCTCGTCGCTCGGTGCAAAAGATTTGCCTTTTCTTCCTTAATCGGCTTCTTTGATGGATCCACATCTAGACGGTGCTTAGAAATCTTTTGGCTGATTCCAGGCATATCCTAAGGCTCCCATGAAAAGATATCTGCATAACAGCAAAGAAGTTTCATAAGGTTTGTCCGAAGAGGTTCCGGCAAACCCGAACCTATCTTCACTATTTTGTCCTTCTTCCCAAAGACAAGCTCGATCTCCTCTGTCTCTCCTGCTGGCACGACCAATGGCTCTGAACTGCTTTTAGTGAATGGCTCGATCTTTATTGCCATGGTCTGCTTTTGTTTACTGACTCCTACTCCCGAGGTAATCACAAACATTCACAGATCATCGCGTCAGCAGGATCCAAGTCCCCTGCTACCTCTCCAACTCCATGCGCCGTTGGGAACTTGATCTTAAAGTGAGGGATGGAATTTACAGCTTGGAGAGCTGTCAAAGTAGGTCTACCCAGTATGGCGTTGTAGGCCGAATCTACATGCACAACATAAAACTTACATTTTATTTCTACCTGTTGTGGAGCAATACCGAAGATGATCGGTAGCTCAATGGTTCCTGCCACTTTCACTGGGTCATTGTTGAAGCCATACAAAGGAGCCTCCTATCCGACCTCCATCTTCCGCCCATCAAGATGTATCCTCTGATAAGTATGGGCATACAAAATATCCATAGAAGACCCGTTGTTTATCATCATACACTTCACATCCACCGAACCTACTTGTGCTGTGATCACTAGTGCCCCTTTATGAGGTTCGATGGGCTCCGAAGGATAATCTGCATCGATGAAAGATATAACTGTCCCAGGAAACGGTCTGTCGGTTTTCGGGGGAACACCTGCCACGGACATGAATGAATCCAGATATCCCCTCCTCTTCTTTCCTACCAACTTCCCTGCCATCCCACCGGTTATTACATCAACGACGTGCCTTGGTGGTTGATCTGGAGTAGGTTGAACGAGTGAAACCATTTGGACCATCTGAACAGTATGGTCAACATTCTGCTGCTCTTGTTGTTGGTCCCTCCCGGCCACATACTGAACCAATAGACCGCTTTGAACCTTCCTCTCCACAAAGTCCTTCAAATTGCAACACTCATTAGTGTCGTGACCTGCAGCTTGATGATAGCCATAATATTTTCGAGCATTGCCCTGTCTTGGCTTGAGAATATCACGAGGAGGTTCAAAGAAGGCTGGTTCTTGATCTGATCCAAAATTACCGACCTATCCATGTTCAGTTTGGTGTAAACCTTATTCACTCTCGGGGTAGGAGTAGGTGAGCGATTACTTCCCTGTCGCCATGAGTTGTTATAATCCTTCGAGCTACCCTCGGACTGATCATTATACCCTCCCCCTTTCTTCTGATCACCTTCAGCCTTAGGAGCATCTGCGTCCTTCATTCGGTCCGAAGAAGGACGTTTTAGGCTATTCATAGCCTCCTCCACCACAATGTAGCCTTCGACTTTATCAAAGGCTTCGGCCAAGCTCTTCGGATGGTGAAACATCAGCTTCTTCACCAATTTTTCAGACTTCACCAAGTCTAAACCATTCTGAAACAAACCCACAGCTTGGAGATCATTGAGGTCGGACACTTGGCCAACAACTTCCCCGAATCGCTTCAAATACTGACCCAAGGACTCATTGGTGAACTGTCGGACCTGTGCCAAAGAACCTGTAGGCTTCCCTCTTCTTCGGTTGCTCCCAAAACGAGCATGGAATTTGTCACACAACTCGGACCACGACGAGACCGAATCTGCAGGTAGGGTCCCCATCAACTGCCTCGTGTCCTTCCTTAATGTTGTGATAAACGTATGACATTTGGTAGCATCGATGAAATCATAATATCCATCAGCCGGTCGAACGTCTGGCTATGGTCATAAGGATCTCCAAATCCATCGTAACTCTCTATATGAGGCAACTTCTTTGTGGTATCTACCTTCTCCTTTAGGATATCCGAAGAAAAAGGGGACGCCTTCTTTCCCGGAGTGTCTTTCACCTGCTGAACTTCAGCCAGTTGCTTCCTAAGCTCCTTCAACTCTTTCACCAAGAAATCCACACCTTCTGGCCGCGAGGAGACTTCTTTCTCCTGAATAACCTTCTACTTCTGAGCGGATCGACCTCCTCTATCTGACCCCACTGCCTTTGTTGGACTTCTGGATCTACTCCTGCGTGCATGTCTATCCTCATGATGAGAATATTCACGTTGAAGCTCTCTCCTTCTGTTCTCAGGTACGTGCTCCCTCGATCGACTTCTCTGTCTATCACCACGACCATGAGAACCGAATATCACCAACGCTTTCTTCAACACCTCGGGAGTTCTGCTCCTTGATCTCCTTCGGTCCTGAGGTCGTCCTTGAGATGCATGAATAGAATGCTTGGGCTCCTTTCCTTCTCGCTGTTGCACATCTTTAAGCCTACTACGCCTCTCGGTTTGAACATGACTAGATGCCTCGTCCTTCAACTCTGCAATCCGAAGCATCTGTTTGGCTATATCTTCTCTTTGCTTTAGAAGAACATCCAAAGCTTTATCCGCCTCCTCTGCCATCTTTGCCAACTTGGCAGTCCTGTCCTCACGTTGACTTCGGTGACGATTTCTGGACGGCGAACCCTCTACCCGTCTTCGGTCTTGGTCACGATCTCGGTCCTTATCAAACTTCAACCCCCTTCTGGCTTTGACATTGGCTCCCGAACGAGAACCCCCAGAATCATGCTTAGAAGTCGTGCTCTCATGAGCACTTTTGGAAGGACCCAGACGATCCTTAACAGAAACACGAGGCAACGACGAACTCACAACCATCGCTTGCCCCTCTGGTGTATCAGCTCTACTCCTCACCATCTTCCGAAGTAGATTAAATGAATGTGATTGAAAACTCAATGACACTAGAACACAGCCCTCCTTCTAGCGCCAATGTTAACGCCAAGATATTCTGCCACGTCCCAATCACTTAAGACGTCCTGATCCTGCAGAGTAAACATGATCAACATTAAGAGCTTGACTGCTTCGACCGTCGGGGGATAGCTCAGGCGTGAAAGTCAGTACAGTTGTTCACAAGGGTTAACAATGGAGGATAATAATATCTAGTCTATTGAGAGAGATGAAAAATTCAGTTGTTAGTGTATGTACCTTTTTCTTGAAGACATCCTTGCTAGGTTATACTCTCTTGCCCAGTTTATCATGCCACCCACTACCGTCTGACACAGTCCCCCACTCCTCAATGATGTCTGCCGACTGCATGCAGGCTATTGCCTTTTTTCTCCACTGTTTATGCCGCCGGCCGGCTATAATCCCATCCACATTAATGATCTGCAGACTTTTGGTCAACAACCTTCCTTTTTCATCATCACAAGTCAAAGATAAAGATATTAAAATATCTAATGGGTCATCCCACTGACCCGACCCGATCTCGTAAGGACTTAACAGGAATAAGATGGTGACTAGGCCCAATATCTTTAAGACTCAATAGTGAAGACCCAATGGACTAGTCAAATAAGCAAGCCCAATCCATTCGGCCCAATAGGGGAAATATCATGACCCAACAAGAGACAAAGATGAAAAACTTTTGCCAAATTTTATTATTTTTTTTAAAAATTTTTTTTAATCTTTTTTTCCATGAAAAACTAGTAGTCACTGTTAAATAATATTACTAAATAATATTAAATTTTATTTTATTTTTTTATAAATAAGATCAAATCATTTTTTATTTAACAAGATCAAATCTTTTACATTTAGAAATAAAATATGTGTTTCCATTATAATTATATATAATATGATATAATGAATAACTATATTACTGCAATCACCTTGTCCTATAATGATATAATATGATATTTCTGCAATCACATAAGTTCATTCATTATGGTGATATGATAAATCAGCCGTGATTACGTGATTGCAGCAGTACTATATGTTTTTCCTATAGCTAAGTTTAATTTGAATCCACCCTACATGATTACCTTGTTCTTTCCTGCATCCATCTTCCTTTTGTCAGCGTGAAGTTTTACCAAACCACCAATTTCCTTCTTTTGTATCACTGATGGCGTTATGAAATGATTGCGGGATACACTTACTCTGTGCAGATTCTTGAATTTAGGATGTGAGAGATAATTGATCATGTATACTTGCTCCTTTCACTGCAGCATTTGTAGAAGTGGCTAATGGAGATAACATTTAGATCGAGTTGTTCAGCTTTTCCAGGTATTTGTACAATGTTCTATTTCTCTTTTTGATTTTGTAAATCATTCATTGCATTTTAGTCTTTAGATGATAGCAAGTCTTATTACTTGTTTGACTAAAACATATCCAATTTAGGTTCATGTGGTGAATGAAAGAATTTGATGCAACCGGTGACTAAATTGGCATATAATCCCTCTGTTCCACCAAAATAGATATATATATATATATATATATATATATATATATATATATATATATATATATATATATATATATATATATATATTAAATTACAATAGGAATTGCAACATGAGGCAATTAACCTGAATATTGAGATTCATACTACTGAAATGTTTCAAATTGATTTAAGTAATTTTTTTACTTATATATATATATATATATATATATTACTAAATTAAATCTTATTTTATTTTGAAAATAAGATCAAATCTTCCCAATATATATATATATATATATATTATTTTATTATTGATTTGCTATTGTATATTAAATATTAATTAATTAATAATTTGATCCCCAAGAATTCTTAATATCATATATGAAAAGTATATGGGGATATATGTATGAAAAGTATATTTATATGTTCTTTCCACCGGTTGTATATATCAGGGGCAAAATAAAATCTCCATGATTCAGGGATATTCTACTAAATTCCTTGATCCTTGAATTTAACATAATTAAGCATTCCTCATTTTGGCCACCTTTAATCAGAGCCCCCTCTTCAGTTCATGGTAAATGGCTAGTGCAGGCTCATTTTAAAAAATAAGATGTACTACACATAGCCTTTATTTGTCCCATATTAGTAGGTCATGGAATTTCATGAAGCATAAATGGGTGACCAAAAATCATGTGCTAATCTTTGTATAGTCAGGGATCAAAATTCCCGAAGGAAACATCAATACGTTGTAGTCACGAATCAAAACTCTTATTCAGGCGGCTCGAACTTCAATTTTTTTTTTTAATATTTGAATTCTTTATAATTGCTTCATCGATTTCTCTTTTCAGGTGATTGTAGTTTTTTTCTTTTCCGGGCCATTTCACCTTAACAGGATCTTGGCTCGGATATTCTTAAAGAAAAGACAATATCGTAACAAGGAAGCATCTGTTCCGGGCCATTTCACCTTAACAAGGATCTTGGCTCGGATATTCTCAAAGAGAAAGCAACATCGCAAGGAGGAGGCATCTATTCCGAGCCATTTCACCTTAACAAGGATCTTGGCTCGGATATTCTGACAGAAAGGACAAC
Source organism: Panax ginseng (assembly GCA_020205605.1). Taxonomy (NCBI): domain Eukaryota; kingdom Viridiplantae; phylum Streptophyta; class Magnoliopsida; order Apiales; family Araliaceae; genus Panax; species Panax ginseng. The sequence continues at coordinate 80,283,545 of CM035139.1, read as the reverse complement.
ACCACAAGGAGGAAGAATTTATTCCGAGCCATTTCACCTTAATAAGGTCCTTGGCTCGGATATTCTGAAAGCAAGGACAACACCGCAAGGAGGAAGAATTTATTCCGGGCCATTTCACCTTAACAAGGTCCTTGACTCGGATATTCTGAAAGAAAAGACAACACCGCAAGGAGGAAAAATTTATTTCGGGCCATTTAACCTTAACAAGGGCCTTGACTCAGATATTCTGAAAGAAAGGACAACACCGCAAGGAGGAAAAATTTATTCCGGACCATTTCACCTTAACAAGGATCTTGACTCGGATATTCTGGTGAAGTAACATTTAGTCCAATCAGTTGATTCAACGAGTAAGGAGAAGTTAAATGTAAGTAGAAATTTGGTGTGAGAACCCAAATTTTATGAATAAAGATTTAAATTTCTCGAAATATTTTTTTTAATATTATGGTGTGGATTTGATATAATGTTATAGTTGTGGGTAATATTTATAAATTTTGCAAAGTACGCAAGTTGTTATATTATATTCGATTGGTCGGGGAATATTCTTTTTGTCGGAGAATATCGGTACGACGGTACAATCATTAGTGGACCCCACAACGGAATTATTGTTGGATTGAGAAAATGACAAAAATATTTTTATGAAAATAACAGCGGAAGTTTTACTATTAACTGTTGAAACACCCGGTGTTAAAAATACAGGAATACGTGTGGTTGCATAGTAGCACACGATATTGATTATTGATGCTTACGTGAGAAATCACTCAGTTTTGTTCAATTATTGCTTCAGTAATTGTTGCATAGTATATCACGTTAATTGATTCAATTATTGTCGATATTTTATATATTATTAAATCAATAATTGAGATGACAAAGTTATTAATATTATTATTTGCAATATTAACGATGTCTAGAAGTTCTTCCAAGAAGAGGTTTGGTCACCTAATTGCGCGCCAATAGGGAGAAATCCTTATTGGAAAGCCCCCTCTTTCCTGGGAACGACCTGGTCGATTAATATTGTGAATTATAATAATGATGATAAATGTTGTTAAATATATTGAGGTGTCTTTTTATGAAGTCACGAGAGTTTATATATATATATATATATATATATATATATATATATATATCTTTCATTTTATTAGTATTATTAATGAAATAAAATGTAAAAAGTTTTTTATATAAAACAAAATACTTTTATAAAGTTATTTATTTTATTAGACTATAAATAACATATATTATATTTTATTATGCATAGTATTTTGCATAGTAAAATCATTTTATATAAAACATAATACTTTTATAAAGTTATTTGTTTTATTAGACTATAAATAAAATATATTATATTTTATTATATGCATAGTGTTTGCATAATGCCTCGCATAGTATTTGCATAGTAAAATCTTTTATATAAAATATAATACTTTTATAAAGTTATTTGTTTTATTAGACTATAAATAAAATATATTATATTCTAATATGCATAGTGTTTGCATAGTACTGCATAGTGTTTGCATATTAAAATCTTTTTATATAAAACAAAATACTTTTATAAAGTTATTTGTTTTATTAGACTATAAATAGAATATATTATATTTTATTATGCATAGTATGTGATAAAGTACTGCATAAGTGTTTTAGACAAGTAAAATCTTTTTATATAAAATAGAATACTTTTATAAAGTTATTTTTTTTATTAGATTATAAATAGAATATATTATATTTTATTTAAAAGATTTTGTTTATTATAATATTTTATTAATCTTGCATAGTAAATCAATATGGATGAAAATGCATTTAAAAGTAAATCAATCTGGACCGTTCATAAATTAGTTACTATTCATTCCATTCTCCTATAAATAGAAGCTCATTCCTTCATTATTTCTTATGAATTCACTAAAATTCTAGAGAGAGAAACTATAGAGAGAAAGAAGAAAAGTATTCTGCTACTTCACTACTCCTATATCCTGTTTCTTCTAAGGTAAGGGATAATATTTGTTGTACTCGTAAGGGGTATTATTTCTTTCGTATTCATGAAGAGAACTTCTGTTATTCCATTCTTTATTATTCTGTTGGAATAACCTGTATACTTGGGCTACCCTATACTTGGTGAAATTCTTTTTTTATTCCATTCTTTATCATTATGTTGGAATAACCTGTTTATGCGGAGTACCGCATACATGATGAAATTCTTTTGTTATTCCATTCTTTATCATTATATTGGAATAACCTGTCTATACGAAGTACCGCATACATGGTGAAATTCTTCTATTATTCCATTCTTTATTATTATGTTGGAATAACTTGTCTATGCGAAGTACCGCATACATGGTAAAATTCTTCTATTATTCCATTCTTTATTATTTCGTTGAATATCACATGCGTGCGTTTACGCATGACTGGTTCCATTCTTTATTATTCTATCGTAATATCACGTATGCAATGCGTTTACGCATGACACAGTTCCATTATTTATTATTACATTGGAATAACTCCGTTATGCATGCGATCTATTGCATGCATGGTGAATCTGTTGTTATTCCATTCTTTATTATTACGCTTTAATATCACGCATGCATGCGTTCTACGCATGACCAGGTTCCATTATTTATTATTATGTTGGAATAACTTTTGTTTTATGCGGTCTATCGCATGCTTGGTGAATTCTTCATTATTCCATTATTTATTATTCGTGGAATATCACATGCAATGCGTTTTACGCACGACACAGTTCCATTCTTTATTATTACATTTGGGAATAACTTTTGTCTATGCAGGTTTATCGCACGCGATGTGAATCCTTCATTATTCCATTCTTTATTATTACGTTGGAATAACTTTTGTCATGTGGATTACCACATGCATGGTGAATGATCCTTTATATTCATTCAATATTAAATTGTGGAAATGATCTGTCTACGTGGATTACTGCATGGCGGGTGAAAATCCATTTGCAGTTTCATATATTCTTTATTATACTTAGTTGGTTAAAATTTTAGCTTTTATACTCCATGAAATTAGTGAAATATCCTTGATATTTGTGCTTCATCCAGTATCTTTTCATGGAAATATTCTTCTGAGCATTCTTGAGTTTTACCCCACAAAGCAGTATCATGTTGACAACTTGGACGTTATTGGTTCCTGGATAAATTAATTCTTGAACTTGTTTTATTGAATTCTTATATCATTGTCATCATCATCATGTTTATATTATGTTGAAAGTCATCTTTGGCTTACGTGCATAGATGGACTTGGTATGATTATGACCAGGGATTATTCGGTATAATCATGACCGTAATGTTACAAATGACGTGGTAAAAGTCATATGTGGCCTGTAGTGCATAGATGAACTTGGTATGATTATGACCAGGGATTATTCGGTGTAATCATGACCGTAATGTTACAAATGATGTGGTAAAAGTCCTCATTGGCCCGTGAGTGCATTGATGGATATTTTGTTGGCATGATCATGACCATTGATGAATACACGAATATCCTTGGCCCGTGGTGCATGGATAATTTGTGGTTGTGATACTAATGAATATCCTTGGTAGTAGTGCGGGGATGATGTGGATTATTTATTAAAATTTGAGTCCCAAATGATAAAAGTGATGAAAACCTTTTAAATCATAAAAGATAGTAGATTTTATTCTCTACTTGACTCTTTTAATGGATTGCTTGTTCACGTAGTTAAACTTGATGTTTGTTATATTGTATCGCTTTAACACCGTGTTGAAGGCTAACGATAATTTATTCTGCATTATTTTAGTCATAATATTTCTTAATGGGCTAGTTGAGCTCACCCTTTTACTTTCATTGTTCTCTTCAGGAAATGAGAACGTAGCAGGGACTAGTCAGGGAACGGAGTGATGGTCCAGATGATAGCATTAGTAGTCCTCACTATTTTATGAAATAGTGTGACATTAAATGTAATGAGGACTCCTTTGAGTTTGGATACTGTCTAGATGACAATATTCTTATTAAAACTCTCAATTTATGTTGTATATTTAAAATTGTATTTGTATTCTGTACCATATATTTGGCGACTCAGAATAGGTGATGTATACCTATTTTGGGGGCGTCACAGTTGGTATCAAAGCTTAGGGTTATGATCCCTAACTGATATGTGAGACAAGAACTAGGAGGGGAGAGACGGAGAATTCCTTCGCTAGTATGACCTACCTAAGTTTATTTGGTATTTAATTGGTCGGTTAGAGTATAGGGATAATATGTGATATGTTAATTAACCCTTGTTTTGTGGCAGTATTTGAAAATGACATCCGAAAATATTGAGATCAGCAATGTAGCACATGAGACCGTTGAGTCACCAACGATCAATACCCAGGATAACTAGCAATAACACGATAATATTCGTACCGGTGGCAACGGCCATCGAAACAATGATAACCATTGTGGGGAAAATTATCATGCCAAGAATGGTAACCACTTCGGTGGTAATCATGGCCAAGATAATAGAAGTGGAAATTTCAGGAAGAGAAGGTCACCTAGCCCGATTTTATCGTGCACCAAAGTCAAGTCTAGCTGGGACGGTGGCACCAAAGGCGGATACAGAAAAAATAAAGTCGTTGGTTTCAGGAAGAGCGTTTTTTATGACTTCTCAAAAAGTGAGTAACCCGAACGAAGTTAGCACGGGTTAGTTAATTATAAATTCTTGCGAAGTCTATACCTTATTAGATACCGGTTCTACCCATTTTTTTATCTCTCTTGCTTGCGCTCAACGTTTAAATGTAACTCTAGAGAAGTTAGACTTTGACTTATTGGTTGAAACTCTGTTAGGAGAAACTTTCATTACATGTGCTATCCAAGTCTTGGATGAGAGTCACAGTTTTGAATGATATTTCTATTCTTAATAAATTTCCTGACGTATTCTTGAAAACTTCTTAGCCTAACCCTAGAGCGTGAAATCAAATTTTGTATTGACCCCAATACAAAACCCATTTCTAAAACCCTTCAATATTTCTTCACCTAGAACGAACGTATTATGCGCCAAAGACATTGGCTCAAGCTGTTGAAGATTACGATCGTACCATTCAATATCATTGTGGAAGAGCGAACGTGGTAACTGACGCATTGAGTAGAAGATTGTAAGCGTTTACGAGTGTGATGTTGTTAACACAAAAGCCCATTTTGTATAACTTACAAATGATGAAGATAGAGTTAAAGACTCTAGGGACCCACGTGGTGATGTCGAATATATGAGTAGAATCGACTTTAATCGATAAAGTTAAAGACGTGCAAGCTACATACTCAGAGCTGATGAATGTGAAGAAGAAGGTTCAAGAGGGCGTTATTCTAGAAGTAAGAATCGACGAAGAGAGGAAATCTCAACCCTCAATTTTATTGGCCCATTTGAAATCCTCGATCGAGTAGGAACTGTGGCCTGTAGACTTGTTTTACCACTAAGTATGTCACGTGTTCATAACGTTTTTCACGTATCGATGTTACGTAAATATGTGGACGACCTGAACCACGTTATTAAATTAGAACTAGACGAGATAGCAGAAGATTTAACGTATGAGGAGATACGTGTTAAAATCTTGGATAAGAAGGATCGTATTCAACACTCAAAGGTTATACCTAAAGAGTTAGAATCTGAAATGAAGTCAAGGTATCCTCATCATACTAGGCACGTACATAAATTTTGAGGGCGAAATTTTATAAGGAGGGGAGATTGTGAGACCCCAAATTTTATGAATAAAGATTTAAATTTCTTGAAATATTTTTTTTAATATTATGTTGTGGATTTGATATAATGTTATAGTTGTGGGTAATATTTATAAATTTAGCAAAGTATGTAAGTTGTTATATTATATTCGATTGGTCGGGGAATATTCTTTTTGTTGGGGAATATCCGTACGACGGTACAATCACTAGTGGACCCCACAACGGAATTATTGTTGGATTGAGAAAACGACAAAAATATTTTTATTAAAATAACGGCGGAAGTTTTACCATTAACTGTTGAAACATCCGGTGTTAAAATTACAGGAATACGCGTGATTACATAGTAGCACACGGTATTGATTATTGATGCTTACGTGAGAAGTCACTCAGTTTTGTTCAATTATTGCTTCAGTAATTGTTGTATAGTATCTCACGTTAATTGATTCAATTATTGTCGATATTTTATATATTATTAAATCAATAATTGAGATGACAAAGTTATTAATATTATTATTTGCAATATTAACGATGTCTAGAAGTTCTGCCAAGAAGAGGTTTGGTCACCTAATTACGCCATGATAGGAGAAATCCTTATTGAAAGCCCCTCTTTCACAGGAACGACACAGTCGATTAATATTGTGAATTATAATAATGATGATAAATGTTGTTAAATATATTGAGGTGTCTTTTTATGAAGTCACGAGAGTTTATATATATATACATTATATATATATAAATTCTGTTTTATTAGTATTATTAATGTAATAAAATGTAAAAGCTTTTTATATAAAAAGAATACTTTTATAAAGTTATTTGTTTTATTAGACTATAAATAGCATATATTATATTCAATTATGCATAGTGTTTTGCATAGTAAAATCTTTTTATATAAAACATAATACTTTTATAAAGTTATTTGTTTTATTTGACTATAAATAGAATATATTATATTCTATTATGCATAGCATTTGCATAGTGCCTATATAGTGTTTGCATAGTAAAATTTTTTTATATAAAACAAAATACTTTTATAAATTTATTTGTTTTATTAGACTATAAATAGAATATATTATATTTTATTATGCATAGTGTTTGCATAGTGCCTGCATAGTGTTTGTACAGTAAAATATTTTTATATAAAATAGAATTCACTAAAATTCTAGAGAGAGAAACTATAGAGAGAAAGAAGAAAAGTATTCTGCTACTTCACTACTCCTATATCTAGTTTCTTCTAAGGTAAGAGATATTATTTATTGTACTCGTAAGGGGTATTATTTCTTTTGTATTCATGAAGAGAACTTTTGTTATTCTGTTGGAATAACCTGTATACGCGGGCTAACCTATACTTGGTGAAATTCTTCTATTATTCTATTTTTTATCATTATGTTGAATAACTTTTGTCTCATGCTGATACCGCATACATGATGAAATTCTTCCATTATTCCATTTTTATCATTATGTTGGAATAACTTTGTCACATCAAGTCTGCATACATGGTGAAATTCTTCTATTATTCCATTCTTTATTATTATGTTGGAATAACTTTTGTCTGTCACAATCTGCGCATACATGGTGAAATTCTTCTATTATTCCATTCTTTATTATGCCGTTGGAAAATCCTCATGCATGCGTTTGCATGACCTAGTTTCATTCTTTATTATTCGTCCGAATATCACATGCATGCGTTTACGCATGACACACGGGTTCCATTATTTATTATTCTGTTGGAATAACTTTGCCATCTGCGGTCTATCGCATGCATGGTGAATCTGTTGTTATTCCATTCTTTATTATTACTGCTTAATATCACATCTCGTGCGTTTACACATGACTGGTTCCATTATTTATTATTATGTTGGAATAACCTGTTTGTGCGGTCTATCGCATGCTTGGTGAATTCTTCTGTTATTCCATTATTTATTATTCAGCCGAATATCACATGCATGCGTGCGTTTCGCATGACCGGTTCCATTCTTTATTATTCTATTGGGAATAACTTTTATCATGCGGTCTATCGCATTTATGGTGAATCCTTCATTATTCCATTCTTTATTATTCTGTTGGAATAACCTATCTATGTGGATTACCACATACATGGTGAATATTCCTTTGTATTCATTCCTTATTAAATTGTGGAAATGATCTGTCTATGTGGATTACCACATGGCGGGTGAAAATCCATTTGTAGTTTTATATATTCTTTATTATACTCAGTTGGTTAAAATTTTGGATTTTATACTCCATGAAATTAGTGGAATATCCTTGATATTTGCGCTTCATCCAGTATCTTTTCATGGAAATATTCTTCTGAGCATTCTTGAGTTTTACCCCACAAAGTAGTATCATGTTGACAAATGATGTGGTAAAAGTCCTCATTGGCCCGTAGTACATTGATGGACAGCTGTTGGCATGATCATGACCATTGATGAATACACGAATATCCTTGGCCCGTAGTGCATGGATAATTTGTGGTTGTGATACTAATGAATATCCTTGGCCGTAGTGCAGGGATGATGTGGATTATTTATTAAAATTTGTCCCATTGATAAAAGTGATGAAAAACCTTTTAAATCATAAAATATAGTAGATTTTATTCTCTACTGACTCTTTTAATGGATTGCTTGTTCCAATCTCGCAGCTTAAACTTGATGTTTGTTATATTGTATCAGTTTAACACTGTTGAAGGCTAACGATAATTTATTATGCATTATCTTAATCATAATATTTCTTACTGGGCTAGTTGAGCTCACCCTTTTACTTTCATTGTTCTCTTCAGGAAATGAGAACGTAACAGGGACTAGTCGGGGAACGGAGTGACGGTCCAGATGATGGCATTAGTAGTCCTCACTATTCTATGAAATAGTGTGACAATAAATATAATGAGGACTCCTTTGAGTTTGGATACTGTCTAGATGACAATATTCTTATTAAAACTCTCAGTTTATGTTGTATATTTAAAATTGTATTTGTATTCTGTACCGTTTATTTGGCGACTTAGGATAGGTGATGTATACCTATTTTGGGGGCGTCACATTTGGTAATTTTTTTTGCAACATTTCCATTTTTTTTATCCCTCGTATAGTTACTTTCGTGTTTCCTTATGTATTTATTTTCTTGATTTTCAGATTGTAGAGGTCAATAAAGAGGATGATGATGTTCCTCTTGGGTTTATTTTTGGTACTACAAATGAGGTAGCTGCAGCGGCTTCTGCCAGTCGTGAGCTTCCTCAACCTATCCTTTTTGGTGTCGACTCGTCTTTTTCATATAATGATTATGTTAGCCTTGATGCTAAAGACACTTTATCTGAAGTAAGCCCAAGTCCTGCTGTGGGTGATACATCAATTTCCTCAATCCTTCCTATGACTTCTCCACATGATGGGCCTAAAGATGCTGATGAGGCTCCTACCTCCTCGAGGGGGAATCCTTCTGAGACTATTGCTGATGTGCATCCTCCCGGAAGGAGTCTCACAGAAGTTAGTGATTGCTCGGGAGGGCATTATTGATAGTACACTTTGGGTGGGTTAAATGACATTCCGTTTCGTGGCCTCTCCCGACTCCTTTTCCATTGGCTATATTGTGAGTATCTTTCTTTAGTCAACATATAATTCATCTTGAATTTCCTTTCTTTTTCCATAATATATTATGCTTTGACATTTTGTTTTCAGAGTGAGAAGATGAAAGATTTGCCTTTGCTAGTTGAGGCCCTTGCTTTGTTTGATGCTCTCCATCTGGATGTTACCCACTCGCCTTATAGTGACCTTGGTTATCCTCTAGGTGGCCAAGGCTTCGAGGAATCATCAGCCATACATCATCTTTCTGCTCCTCTATCTCTTGTCTCGACAAATTCCATGGTGGCGTCTAAAGTGGTTTCTGCCAGAGCTTCCATCAATCCAAGTGGGGATCTTATTTCGTGGAGGGGTTTCCAGATATCATCTTCCAATCAGGAAAGTCTGGAGCGTCTCCTAGCTCGGTTCCTGCAGATACTTGACCGGTTGATTATTAAGACAGCTTCCACCCAAACCTTCTTCCTAGATCAGCTTGCAGGCCTTGTTCTTGGGTTGCACACTCTATCTTTATATTCCTTGCGAGTCGAGGACTTGAAGAAGTTTAGTGATGATGTGGACGACCGTGAAGTCGTGGGTGTTGACATGTCTCCTTTTCGTGCTAGGCTGGATCTTCTCAAGTTAAGTTTTAATCTTGTTGCACTACGTTCGGAGGTTACGGTACGTAAGTATGAAGATGAATCCTTCTCAGTATAACTTTTTGAGCTTGACGATGCCGCAAACAAATTGGAGATCCAGTCTCGAGATTTAGAGGATAAGATTCGGCATCTAGATGCCAAGTTGAAGGATGTAGAGCGCCAGCGACAGGACTTAAAGTCAACTACCCGACAAGTCAGGGAGCTGAAAGTTGCAAATCTTAAGATTCGAGATGCTGCTATTGCTGACTTAGAAGCTTTAGCTATGCCTCCACTTTAATTTGATATGTCTTGGTCTTTAGATTATAATTTATTGTAGTAGTTCTCTTTTTTTTCGATTTCCTGTTTCGGAAACTCATTTACACATATTTCATTTATCAAAATGTAGTTTCTTTAACCTTGTGATTGCTTTTAATTTAAATGATTTCTTAAAACTCAATATTTATCATTGAATCTCAATTTATTCAAATTAATATTCCAAGACAACAATAGGTATTATAAGAAAACATGAATTTTGTCAAAAAACATGTATATATATTTTCTACAAACCAACACTTGAATTTATACCCCTTTTTTTTTTAAAGAAAATTAAAAAAAAAATATTCAAGTATAAGTGAAAGTTTGTCAATTCATTGATAATCAAATTTCTTTTAACGAAAAGCATAACGTTTCATATAGTAAATCTTGCTTTTGTCGAAGAAAGCATAACGTTTGCCACTTTTAGAGATAAAGTGTAACTTTCTTGCTTTTGTAGAATAAAGCATAACGTTTGCAACTTTTAAAGATAAAGTGTAACTTTCGGGTTTGAGGGCTTATACTCAGGTGCCTCAGTCACTTTTGAAGTTGAAAGTATAACTTCTGAGGGCTGTTAATCAGGTGCCTCGATTACTTTTGAAGTTGAAAGTATAACTTCTTTTTTTTTGTGATGCTCTTCTTATGTTTAATATTTCTTTACCCACTTCAAGTTTAATGGGCCTGAGACAACATCTGATCCCACAAGAGATATCTTGCAATACCCGCTTTCGGAGATCTCTCGTACCCTATACGGGCCTTCCCATTTGGGGTAAAATTTGGTGGTTGGTGTTCCTCTCATGACTTGAGTTTCTATTTTGAGCACCAGGTCTCCCACCAGAATCTGTCGTGGTACCACCGCGGTATTGTATTGTCGTCGCAATCTTTCGTGGTACCGTTCAAGCTTTTCTTTAGCTTTGTCTCAGAAGTCAACTAAGGCCTCCAGGGCGGCTGGTCGATTTTCTTCCTCAACTAAGCTTCGAAGTCTCATTCGAGCCGAAGGTATTTCTATTTCGGCGGGTAAGATAACTTCTTCACCATAAACCAAAGCGTATGTGGTCTCGCCTGTAGGCTTTCTTTTTGAAGTTCGATATGCCCACAACGCTATTGGTAGTTGTTCCGCCCATGTCTTCGGATGATCATCTAGGGTTTTTGATAAGATTTTTATCAAGGTTTTGTTTGTAGCCTCTGCTTGTCCATTGCCTTTCGGGTAATAGGATGATGATTTGTAGTGTTTCACCCTGTATCTTTCCATCAGATTTTTGATGTCCCTATTGATGAAGGGAGTTCCATTATCCAACAAAATGATCTTCGGGATCCCGAAACGGCATATGATGTGCTCCTTGATAAAATTTTCCACTGCTGGTCCCGTAGCCTTCTTCAAGGGTATTGCTTCCACCCAATTTGTGTACATTTCGGTGGCAGTTAAAATCTAGATGTTACCATTGGAATTAGGGTGAACAGGACCTATAAGATCCATTCCCCATATATGAAAGGGCCATGGTGTTGCTAAGGGTCGCAAATTCACGGCAGGAGCATGAATTAAGTTTCCATGTATTTGACATATGTGGCACTTTTTAACAAATTCTAGACAATCTCCTTCCATCTTTGGCCATGAGTAACCATGATCGATAAAATTTGTTTGTATAATTTGGCTCCCCCCTTGGTGCTCATCCTCAGTGCATTTGGTAAACCAAATCTTTGGTTTACTTTTAGTTCCGCATAATCGTAAAGGCTTGCCATTGAACCCTTTTCTGAATAATTCACCATTTTGCAAGAAGAATCGTTGTGACTTCCTCTTTATTATAATTGCATCCTTCTTTTTGGTCGGAAGATTCCCTCTTTGTAAGAACTCCATATAAGGGATTCACCAATCCACTATGTCATCAATGAAGGCGCATTCCTCCTCCCTAGGGTATTCTTGGCATGAAACACATTGGCGTTGTAGGGCATCTGCTTCCTTCTTCATTTCAGGCTAATAATACCCTTGGCGTTGCAGCCTACGATACAGGCATATGTCTGCCAATCCACAGTTCTCGACATGCACTTAATGCAAGACTCTATTTGCTTCCTGCCTCCCCAAACATCGTGTTAATACACCATCTTCTTCTTTGTGATACAAGACACCTTTGATGATATTGTACTTCTGTAGCTCCACGATTGGTATTGTTCCTTCCTTTGTTTGCAATTGATGGGAGATATCATGTCTCTAATCATCTATCATGTCTTTTGGGAATAAGTCTAGCACCGTGGTTGGGAGGGTTCTCTTCATTACCTTCACATTTAAGTCCTCTCCTTGGACATAGACTCGAGACGCTACTGTTGTTAGTGCATCAGGTTATTTATTTTGTCCTCTTGGCACATATTCAATCACCCCCTTCTTGAAAGCCTCCATCACCTTTTGTGCTACAGTTCGATATGGCGCCAAGATAGGTTCCTTCACTCCGAATTGACCTCTTATCTGTTGCACTATGAGGTTTGAATCTCCATTTACTTTAAGATGTTGGGCTCCCAATTCTTGAGCCCCCAACAATCCTAGTATGAACGCCTCATATTCTGTTTCATTGTTTGTGCAAGGGAAATCCAATTTGTATGACAAGACCACTTCATTTCCTTCCTTGGTGGTCAACACCACTCCTACTCCATCTTTACCTTCTGTAGATGGTCCATCAAAAGCTAAGGTCCACCATTCTGGGTCCTCATCCATCAAGTCGATTGATTCTACTTCTCCACCCGAAAGATCCTCAGAAGGGGGTTCATATTCTCCATTTGGAAATTGAGCTAGCAGGTCTGCCAACGCTTGACATCGGATCGCCTTTGGTGTTACACACTTGATGTCTTATTATGAAAGAATCATCATCCATCTGGCAGGGCTTCTTACTAATGCTGGCCTAGTCAATAGATATCTAATTGGATCAGTTCTTGTTGCAAGCTTTACTTTGTGCGTTAGAAAATAATGCCGCATTTTCTGTGCAATGAACACCAATGCTAGGCAATGCCTTTCCACCTATGAATACCTGGTTTCCGGTCCTCTGACTATCTTGCTAATGTAATACACATGTTTTTCTTCTCGATCCACCTCATGCGTGATCAATCCACCTATAGACTTCTTGGTAGATGTGATGTATAGCTGCAATGACATTCCTCTTTATGGCACTACCATCGTTTGCGCTGAAGCCAATTTTTTTTTCACCTTCTCAAAGGCCTATTGTTGGTCTTGCCCCCAGTCCCATTGTGCTTTTCCTTTTAGTAATTTGCCAAAAGGTTCCGTGACTTCGGCTAATGCTGACATGAATCTTCTCATATACGAAACTTTCCCTAGAAAGCTCTTCAACTGCTTTTACGTCTTTGGTGGGGGCATCTCTGTAATTGCTTTTGCCTTGCTTGGGTCCACCTCTAAGCCTCTGTTGTGCACTAAGAAGTCCACGAATTTTCTAGCCGTCATTCTAAAGGCACACTTCTTCGGATTCATCCTCAATTTGTACCTTCGACATCACTCAAACACTTTCCTCAGGTCATCCACATGAGTTGTCGCCTTCTTGGATTTCACTACTATGTCGTCCACGTAGTCCTCTATTATATCATGAATTATGTCATGAAATATAGCGTGTATTGCTCTTTGATAAGTTGCCCCCGCATTCTTTAACTCGAATGGCATTACTACATTGTAGAAATTCCCAAACAGGGTACGAAAGGCTGTCAACTCTGCATCTTCTACGGACATCTTTATCTGATTGTAACCTACAAACCCGTCCATGAATGACATCATCTCGTGATTAGCCGTTGCATCTACCAAAGTGTCTATGTTGGGTAATGGGTACATGTCCTTCGGGCATGCCTTGTCCAAGTCTCTGAAATCTACACATATTCGTAGCTGTCCATTTGATTTCTTTACCGGTACAATACTGGATAGCCATATTGGATGTTGGATTGGCTTGATGAACCCTACTTCCAGCAACTTCTTGATCTCTTCCTTTATTTGAGTTTCAACTTCGGGTGCATAGTTACAAGGTGCTTGCTTCACCGGCTTTATTCCCGGGTTTATGTTTAGATTGTGCTCCACAAGATCCTTGTCAATGCCGGGCATCTCGTCGTAATTCCAAGAAAAGACATCCATATACTCTTGCAATAATTGCACGAGCTCCTCCTCCTGGTTAGTATCCAGCTTCTTGTTGACATAAGTCGGCCTTGGCGTTCTTCCATCTGTTGCCAAATCAACTTCTTCTAATTCATTTTGTTGAGGTTTTGGCCTATCCTCAAAGCATTCTGGAGCTGGCTCTACCTTCTGTTGCACAACTTCTCCTTCTTCATTATTGCTAGAGTGGGGGACACCTCCTGAGCCGCTTGGTTCGTATGCTTCCTTGGGCTCTTCCCCCTTGCACCATCACAAGCAAAACACCACCTTTCCGTCGGGTTTAACAACCCTCTCCCATTTTGTCTTCTGGACATCCTTAGCCTGTGCTATCCGCTTGGCATTTATTATATTTCTGGCATCTTTAGGGTCTGCTGGCCTTTTCCTTCTTTCTCCAAGTCTACTACTACTGACTTCATATTTTTGGAACATTCTCTATGTTTTGAGGCCTTCTTCTTCTCTTTTTCTGCAGGCACAAACATATCTTCCTGCACTTCCTCTCAGCTAGCTAGTCTTAGGGAATCAGGCCTTGCGATCTGGTTCTCTCCCTCTTCAACAACGTCATTGAAGAAAGTTTCTTCGGTAATGTGTGCCTCCTCTGGTCCAAAGGGATTCTGAGTTGCTGGTACCTTCACTTCTCTTCCTTTCCAGATAGCTTTCAGGCACTAATGAAAGACTGAGGGTACCACCCCATAATCATTTTGCCAAGCTCTTCCCAACAAGACATGATATGCTGCATCTACCTCTACAACATAGAACGTTACAGGTCCTCGTATCTTCCCAACTTGCATGTCCACCTTGATATGTCCCAGGGTTCTTGTACTCTGGTTTGCGAATCCTATAATGTTTGTTTGTTCCTTCACTATCTTCTTCTCTGACAGGCCTAACCGTTTAAACATGGTATATGGCATAATATTTACAGATGCACCATTGTCAATGAACACCCTCCGCACCTCTATGCCATTGATTACTACTGTCACATACAACGACTTGTTGTGCGGGTATCTTATCTCTCTATCAGCTTTAGAGAAAGATATCTTATTTTCTTCTTCTTCCATTGTCTTCACGAATCCTTTGCTTATGTCCATGCAAGTCTCCTGCGTTTCGGCAACTTTAATGATTCCTTGGTGGCCTCTATCCTTGCTTCCTTGCCCAATCCTATTTGATCGAAAAAATTTCTGAACTTGACTCCGTTCATCAATGCCGTCACCTGCAAGCCTGGATCACACTCCTCCTTTTCTTCCATTATCATCTCCACTTCTAGGATTGTGCTGTGGATAACAGTGTTGCACGTTTCTTGCCCCTTGTGGTTTGGCAGTGGCTTGTCATGAACACTGCTTTCCTTTCCTAGTTCAATTTCCCCATTTGCCAATTTCTCATGGTATATCCTCTTTAGGCTGTAACAGTCCATAGTGGAATGTCCAGTGTATTGGTGGTATACACAGAAGTCTGGTCTTTTTTTCATCTCTTCCGTCACTACAAATCTAGGCCTTGGGGGTTTCACCACCCCATGTTCAACCCATTGTTCATATAGACCCTTGAATGCCCTCTCATTGCATGTGATAGCCTTTGGGACTGACTTTCTTGCATATTTTTCCCCAGGCCTTCCTCTGCTTCATTCGAAATTTTTCTCATGCTTCTCCCTATTGCCCCTTTGTGGTTTTAATTGAGAGTCAGCCAAAGCCATAGTTTTTGTCCTCTTGCCCTTCCATGTAACCGTCGCATGGCTAGTGGGAAATGTTATGATTCCTCCCAAATCTTGTGCAAAAGATGAGAGGGTCGCGAAGGAATCACAAGCCTTTGTAATGAGGTGGGGCTTGAAGGCATCTAAGGCACCATTGTTGCAAATGCCGACCAAGTTCTTTTCTTCAATCGGCTCTGTGCACTTCTGTGCCTGGGCCCTGAACCTGTCAACGTAATCTGACAGCTCCTCATTCGGCTTCTGCTTGAACCGCATGAGCTCTACAATGGTTACCTATTTCTGCACATAGAAAAACTTCTTAAAAATTTGTAATTTTAGGTCATCCCAATCATGTACTGATCCCTTCTCCAAATTATAGTACCAACTAAAGGCACTATTCGTCAAAGTCTTGTTGAATTCCCGCATCAACAAGTTGTGGTTGTTCACTTCGTCATATCGTAGCCACGGAGACATCGACTCTACGAACCTGGCAATATATTCCCTGACATTTCCTTTCTCCCCATTGTATTTTGGAAACTGCGGGGGATGCTCAATATACCCTGTCGGGTAAGGTTGCCTCCGAATGTGAGCCGGATAAGGTGGAGTAAAGTCTAACTTCGAGGGTCGGGATGTCTGCCTGCGAAGTTGATTGATCACATCAATCATATCATCCTTCGTCACGTACTGGATCGTGGCATGAACTCTTTCGGGTGTTGTGATATACTGTTGTATTGGCGGTGTGTATGGTGAAGATATTGGTTGATGTAAACTTGCATCGTGCAAAAGTTGTCTTCGTGGCGATTCTTTGGCTCACTAGCTGGACATGGATTGGGACGGTTGGCATCTGTACCTGTGAAAATACTGGGAGAGCAGTTGGGATAATGTTTGTCTGAGGTTAGCTTGCTTCCAACCTAGGTTGTGGCACGTCACCACTGTTCTGGGGTTCCAAGTTGATTATTGGAACCGATTGACTTTTCGTCAATGGAGGTACAATTTGGTTCTCTTTGTTGTTACTGCCATTGTTGTTGTCTTCCACTCCTGCTTGTTCTCCCTGCGAACCTCCTGGGAACATGGCCTTGAAGGTAGGGATCTGCATCAACTGCTGGCGGAAGTTCCCCATCTCCTCTTGCTTCCTCTGCATCTCCAGCATCATGGCCATCATCATCCCTTGTCCTTCCCGTGCTTCCTTCAACGCCTTGAGCATCTCCAGTTGCACAACATTTGTCTGCTCTCCACTAGCATCCTTGCCTTGCCTTCCTGCGTTTGTTTGTTGTTGATTGGCCATATGTGGTGATGTTGAACTCCCTTCCGAAGCGTCTTCAATAAATGGTTGGTCAAAATCCAAATTTTCACCTTGGAAAGCTTGAGTTGCTTGCCTTGGAACTGTATCAGGTGAGGTAATGCTATTTGTTGGTGAAGCAGCTCTTCCTGTAGTTCTCCTACTTCGAGTTGTGGACATACCCTTCACGAATTCTACACCTCCCCAGCACAGTCACCAAAGAAATGTGGGCAAGGAAATCATACTTTGCTAGGGTTAGGGTTTTGTGTTGGCTGAGGAGGAGAGAAATCCATGAAAAGTACGAAATTAATTGATTGATTGAAGAGGGGAGAAGAACAGGTAAGCGATTACTCCAATGACATGTGGCAGAACTCTTAGAATCCGAGAACCTTGTTAGGGTAGCAAGGATTCAGAGAGCCTTCTTGAGTCTTTGGGTTGAGAGAGAATCTTCAAGTCTCCTAGTCTTTGTTGGTCGGATAACCGATCACTAAACACGTGCAAGTATACGCGGTCTAACAAGTAATACAGTGATAAGTAGAGCGTCGTACCCACGAGGAACTATCACTAATATTTACCAAATACCGACTTTATATCGCTAAAGTCTTATTCGAACAGCAATAAATGAAAGAGTGATTAATCTAAGCATAACTAATTATCAAAGAAAGTAAATGGATAACGAATGGTAATCTAAGGAATAACAAGCTAAGGTTACAACTTCACCCCACTCAGGCATTCTGTCGAACACCTAGCGTGCTATGTTTCATAAAAATAGCTACCCTTCTCTCTCTGGTCTTAATGGTCATGACAATTTGTCGACCGAGAACACACAAGTGCTCATACACCTCTGTCGAGGTATGTACGAACATATCCTTTCCAGATCCACCCGTTAGGGAATAGAACAGAAAAGAACGCCCAAGCTAGATACAATCCTACATATGTCTATGCGAATTGATCAGAACAAGGATTTAAGCATAAGCTCTCAATTAGGTCGCACATGGTGCACAGATATATGTCTATTCTATGCACAACTTATGCAGTCGAAACCCACAATCACATGCCAATATATTCAGGTATAAATCTACAATTCTTCTGTCGATATCATGTAAATTACCAAAATCATCGCTAATGTCTTAGCGAGAATCATTAAGCATAAATATATCGATCCAAATCGTATAGTGCCAACCAAAGAGATAAGACAGTCAATTTAAATCACAAATGGTTCCATTATAACCTAAGAGCAAATATTCAGTTCATACTATTGAATAAAATACAAGTAGCAATAAAAACAACATTTATGGATTACAAAATCAGAGAAAATAAATAGATAAGAAGAAACTCTGTCAAGGCCCTTCAATCTCTAAGCATTCTGCTCAAATCAAGCTCTCCAGTCCGTGTTGATCATTGTTCTTGATGCTCCAAAGAAACCCAAACTTCTCCCTTAATCTAACTAATCTATATTTACAAACAATTATCAAGGAAAGGAAAACAAATTACAAAAGAAATAAAATCCTAAAACTAAACTACTCTCTAGATCTCCTTCTCTCTCTATATGATATATCTGTGTTATGTTGCCTCCCTCTTTCTTTTATATGATCTGCTCCTTTGCTAGGTCAAAAGCAAGCCTTCTCTTGAATGGAGGAAGTGGCATGCTGCCTGACCACTGACTATAGTTCGCATCACAAATACACATTAGTATCTTGGACACGGAGCTCATGCCTGCAAAATACGAGCCCATAAAGGAACAAAGGCGTATTGCAAGGTCAGATATTTGACATATAAAATAATTATTTTCTTATCATATAAATCAATAATTAATTATTCACAAATAATATTACAGAATCACAATTATGACAACCAGGTCATTCCCAGGAAAGAGGGGGCTTTTCGATAAGGATTTCTCCTTACTGGCACGCAATTAGGTGACTAAACCCCTTTTCTAGACAGAAATTTCTTAGACATTGCCAATAATGCTATCTAATAATATTATTTAAATAATATGAATTATCAATCTGATAATGGGAAATACTGTGCAATGACAATTATTGAAACAACAATAATATAAAATATCAATGCAGCAATTATTGAATCAATAAAATAAAATATTGAACGATAATTCTTCGTAACAATTATCGAGTAGTGTCTTCTTCGTAAAATCAATAATTCAAAAATCTTGCGTGCAATACCGTAATGCTCTTTGTGCAACCACACGTATTCTCGCTTTTAACCACCGTAATCCAATGATTAATCTGTAATAATTACACCATTATTTATAAAAAATCAAACTTGTCATTTTTTTTATCCGACATTTATTCTGTTATGAGGCTCACAAATGGCTGCACCGTCATACGAATATTCCCCGATAACAAGAATATTTCACGACCAAACAAAAATTCCCTGACAAAAATGAATATTTTATAACCACTTGCTTATTTTGCAAAATTTGCACATTTCACCCATAACCAAAGCATTATATCAAATTAACTCCTTATTATTTCAAGATAATGAATTGAGGAAATTCAATTTTATTTATTAAAAAGTTGGGGTCTTACAACCTCCCCTCCTTATGAAATTTCCTCCTCAAAATTGACGTACGTACTTGATGTTTCGAAAAGGTGAAGGTACCTCGCTTTTATTTCCGATTCTAACTCCCAGATCATTTCCTCAATAGCATGGTTTCTCCACAAAACTTTGACTTGTGGTCTAACCTTTGTGCGTAAGACATGCTCCTTCTTATCCAAGATCTTTACAGGTACCTCCTCGTACGTTAAATCTTCAGCTATCTCGTGTGGTTCTAACTCAATTATGTGGTTTGGGTCATCCACATATTTATATAACATTAATACGTGAAAATCGTTATGAACACGCGACATACTTAGCGATAAGGCGAGTCTATAGGCCATAGTTTCTACTCGATCGAGGATTTCAAATGGAATAATAAATCTAAGGTTTGAGCTTTCTTCTCTTCATTGACTCTTACTTCTAGAATAACGCCTTTTTGCACCTTCTTCTTTATATTCAGCAGCTCCGGTGTTTAGCTTGAGTGGTTTTAACTTTATCGATTAAAGTCGATTCTACTCGTATATTTGACATCATAACGTGGGTCCCTAGAGTCGTTAACTCTATCTCCATCCTTCTAAGTCATAAAAAATGGGTCTTTGTGTTAACAACATCACACTCGTACCCTCATACGAT
Source organism: Panax ginseng (assembly GCA_020205605.1). NCBI lineage: Eukaryota > Viridiplantae > Streptophyta > Magnoliopsida > Apiales > Araliaceae > Panax > Panax ginseng. Next base: position 80,263,093 of record CM035139.1, on the reverse strand, counting down.
CTTCTACTCAATGCGTCAGCTACTACGTTCGCTTTTCCACGATAGTATTGTCAGAACAGGTGCCGAAATGAGTCTCCTCTTGATTTCTTGGAAGCTCTTCTCACATTCCTCGCTCCATCTAAATTTTGTATCTTTACGAGTCAGTTGAGTTAATAGAGTCGCAATTCAAAAAAAAAAAAATCCTTCCACGAATCTCCGATAATAACCACTAAGCCTAGAAAGCTATGTATTTCGATTACTGACTTAAGTTGCTCTCAATTGTGACTCATATCCCAATCTTGGATATCACGTCATAATAACACCTATCATTTTACCACCACACAAATATAGTGTCCCCTACGGAGAGTATGGCTTTGGTGCATTTTACAAATGAAGTCACAAGATAGAGGCTTGAGTACCAACTCTTGTAGTTGGGTTTTTAACTTCTGAAGTTCAATAGGAGCCATTCAATAAGAGATTTTAGAAATGAGTTTTGTACCGGGTTCAAAGTCGATACAAAATTCAATATCACACTCTGGGGGTAGGCCAGGAAGTTTATTCAGGAAATACGTCAGGAAATTCACTAACAACAGAAATATTATTCAAATCTAACATATTTTTGTTCAAGTCCATGACATGGGCTAAGAAAGCTTGACATCCATTTTTCAATAAACCAATGACTTTATGGCTTAATATGATAGTGATTGACTTTAGTGGTTTGGTTGCTTGAATTCGCATAACAGGTTGGATAGGAATATGAAAACTAACAACCTTACAAAAATAATCAATTTTGGCATGATGAGTTGTCAACCAATCAATTCCTAAAATCACATCAAATGCAAATATCTTTAAAGAGATAAGATCAACAGGTAATGTGATTGTGCCAACTTGGATCATGCAAGATTTATAAACAGTGGATGTAATGAAAGTTCTCCTAACGGAGTCTCCACATATAAGTCAAAGTCTAATTTCTCCGGAGTCAAGTTTAAACGTTGAGCACAAGCAGGAGAGATAAAAGAATGGGTAGAACCGGTATCTAGTAAGGTATAAACTTTGCTAGAGTTCAAGATTAGCTTACTCGTGATCACCTCGTTTGGCTTTCTCGAGTTTTGAGAAGTCACAAAAAACGCTCTTCTTGAAACCACCGACTTTGTTTTGTCCGTATCCGCCTTTGGTGCCACCGTCCCAGCTGGACTTGATTTTTCTACAGGATAAAATCGAGCTATGTGACCATCTTTTCCATAACTAAAACATACCTTGGAAGGCTATGAATAGTTTGGACTTATATGTCCCTCCTCTCCGCATCAATAGTAACTAATCGGCGTTGCTTCTCCTCCCTAGAATTTGTTGTTTGGTCTTTGTTTATGATGTCTTCCCGTCATCGTTAAATCTCATCTTCTTGAAATTTCCACTTGAATCATTTCTTCTATTATCTTATCCACGATTACCACCACAGTGGTTACCGCTTTTGTCTGTATTTTCCCTTCCCCGCTGGATATCATTGCTCCGATGACTACTGTCACCGGTATGACCCTGGTTGTGGTCCCTCGGTTGAACATACTCATTATCTCGCTCTAATAATTGAGCCCTGTTGGCAACATCTGAATATAGAAAAAAATTTGTGAGAGATAAGGTATTGACGAATTTTGGGTTTTAGACCTCTCAGAAACATCCTTGTCATACGTTCCTCATTCTCTACCAAATGAGGTGCAAACCTGGATAACTCCGTGAACTTCGCCTCATACTGGGACACCGTCATGTTGTTCTGTTCCAGTCTAATAAACTCTACCTCCTTCATATGATGAATACTTTTAGGAAAGTACTTATCATTGAACAGTTTCTGAAACGTTTCCCAATACATATTGAGTGAGACTAGCTGGGTACACTTCACAGATTCCCACCAGTAATCTGCCTCACCACGGAACATAAAGGTGGCGAATGGAACCTTCTGTTCCTCAGTGCATCCCAAGACATTGAATATCTTGGTAATTTTCTTGACCTACATTTTTGCCTTAATCGGATCAGGCTTTCCCCAGAACTCTGGTGGTCCCAACTCTTTGAACTGTTTAGCTGTGACAAACCGCGCGTTGTTATCATTTCCACCCGTATTTTGTACACGAGTCTCCCTCGTTTGATTTTGCAAGAACTGCAAAAAGCTTCTAAACATCCCATCATTCATCGTTTGTTCGGTAGTGTTATTTACAAGAGGAATATTGCCTTCCTGTTGCACATTCTCCTGGTTAGTGATTAAAGGTGTCTCCACAGTCTCATACACTCCATTGTTAACATTCTCAGCTGCCATTCTCAAATACTGCCACAAAACAAGGGTTAATTAAAAAATTGACATACCACATAATACCCCTATATTCTGACCGACCAACAAATAAGCTTAGGTAGGACACACTAGCGAAGGATTTATTCATCTCTCCCCTCCTAATTCTATTCCCCGATACCCGCTAGAGACCATATCCCTAAGCTCTAATACCAACTGTGACGCCCCCAAAATAGGTATACACCACCCATTCTGAGTCGCCAAATACATGGTACAAAAACAACTACAACTTCATTAATACAATTGTCGCACAAAATACGATGACACATAAACTGTGATTTTAAATACAAATATTGTCTTCTAGACAATATATGTGACGCCCCCAAAACAGGTATACATCGCCCATCTTGAGTCTCCAGATACATGGTACATAAATTCAAATACAACTTAATTATACAACAGTCGTGTAAAATACGACAAAACATAGCTGAGAGTTTAAACAAGAATATTATCATCTAGACAATATCCACACTCAATGGTGTCCTAATTACAATTATTATCACATTATTCCGTAGAATAGTGAGGCCTACTAAAGCCATTTATCCTGGACCATCACTCCATTCCCCGACTCGTCCCAGCTATATTCTCATTTCCTAAAGAGAACAATGAAAGAAAGGGTGAGCTCAACTAGCCCAAAAGAAGAAATATTATGACTAAGATAATGCAGAATAAATTATCCTTAGCCTTCAATAGTATAACAACTGATAGAATACAATAGACAACAAGTTTTAGATTAACAACTACAACGGAAATAAGCAATCCATTAGAAGAGTCAAGTAGAGCATAAAATCTACTACCTTCTATGATTTAAAAAGTTTTTCATCAACTTTATCGCTGAGACTCAGCTTAATAAATAAAATCGAATCATCCCTGCACCACGGCCAAGGATATTCATGTAATCATCAATGGTCATGATTATACCGAATAATCTCTGGTCATAATCATACCAACAACTGTCCATTAATGAACTACATGCCAATGAGGACTTTTACAGCATCATTCGTCACATTACGGTCATGATTATACCGAATAATCCCTGGTCATAATCATACCAAGTCCATCTATGCACGTAAGCCAAAGATGACTTTCATCACAATATAAGCATGAGGATGATGACAATGATATAAGCAATAATCAACCGAAATTAAATCAAACAAAATCAAGGATAAATATTAAAGACTTTAAATTTATCTAGAGTTTAAAGATATCCAAATTGTCAACATGATACTGCTTTGTAGAGTAAAATTCAAGAATAATATTCATGTACCAAAAATAATTTGGACAGAAAAGAATATATTTTTTGGGTAAATAGTACCCCGTGAATAGTACCCTATGAATAGTACTTCAGGAATAGTACCTCATGAATAGTACCCCGACATAAAAAGTACTCTAAATACCCGAGTGAATAATATTTGGGTGAATAGTAATTGGGTGAATAGTAACTCGTGAATAGTACTCCAGTATGAAAAGTGCCCCGAATACCCGAGTGAATAATACTAGAGTGAATAGTAACCGGGTGAATAGTAACTCATGAATAGTAACTCGTAAAAGAAAAATACCTAAGAAAATGATATTTCATGATGAGTACAAAAGAAATGATATCTCAGACGAGTATAATAGACTATACAAAACTGAAAATGGATTTTCACCCGCCATGCCAGAATCCACGTGAAATGATTATTTTCACAATTTAATAAAGAATGAATACGAAGGATCATTCACCATGCATCTGCGTAATCCGCATGACGATGGATATTCCAACGAAATAATAAAGAATGGAATAACAACGAATTCACTGAGGCATACACGATAGGAGCCCTTGCATGCATGCTTTATTCCAATGAATAATAAAGAATGGAATAACGTAAGAATTTCACCATGTATGCGGTACTTCGCATAGACAATTTATTCCAACATAATAATAAAGAATGGAATAACAACCTTTATGAGTATTGAAAGAAAATAACTCTCTTCATGAATACGAAAGAATAATAACCCATACCTCAAAAGAAACTGGATATTGGAATAGTGAGGTAGCAGACTTCTCTTCTTCTTTCTCTCTATAATAATTTCTCTATAGCTTTAGTGAATTGATGAGAAATAATGAAGGAATGAACTTTTATTTATAGGAAAATATAGTTTTGATAATTGCACGTTTTGGGTCTCAAAATATTACAGTATAATATCTTCCTCTTTTTCTTCATTTTTAATTTAGTCCTGCAAGTATTATCAAACTTGCACCATCTCCCCTAATTGTAAATCATGTGAATCAATAGTAAATCATGTGACTCAATAGTTCTAAACATGTGAAAAAATTAATTATAGTATAGTACCTTCATTTATACCTCCATTTTTAACTTAGTCATGCAAGTATTATCAAACTTGCACCAACTCCCCTAATAGTAAATGAATGTGATTCAATAGTACACACATGTGAACAAATAGTTATAATCATGTGAATAAATAGCAATTAATTGCTCATTTATCTGGTTAATTACCCAATTGGTTAATATAACCTCCAGACATCAATTATTATCGAAATAAATGTCGATTTTCACTAACACTAATAATTCCAACACAATGGAACTATCAATTTCATCTTTAATCAACACGAACTTATTCATCATTATAATTATAATTCATAATATTTAACAACCAGGTCATTCCCAGGAAAGAGGGGGCTTTTTAATAAGGATTTCTCCCTATTGGCGTGCAATTAGGTGACCAAACCTCTCCTTGACAGAACTTCTAGACATTGTCAATATTGCAAATAATAATATGAGACTACTAGAAGTTCGACATATAGCGACGAACTATATCGATGGTCGAAACAGAATCGTCATTATCTCACGATTATCTATAGCGACGGTCGACGCAGGCGCTATAGTATCGTATATAAATATCTATAGTAATAATTCGACACGGAACCATCGGTATAGTAAAAACCTCCCACTCTCCCCCAAATTATTTCAGTTCACTCCAATTTTTCCGTCAAATTGGAACCCCTCGGGCTTCTTCTCTGACAATTGTCATCCCTTGTAATTTTGTAAATTCTGATGAAAAGGGTGTGATTTAGACCAAATTAGGCTCTCTCTTTTTTATTATTATTATGATTTTTGTTTTAAATTGATGTATAGTATCATGCAATTGAGATTAGTAATGGATTTTGTGCAAGAAATTAGGGTTTTTGATTGGGCTATGGGGAAAGGTACGAAGAATAGTGTAGTTGGGCATCAAGTATTCAAAGACGTAGCGAAGAATCGGGTGGATGATCTTGAGGGATGTTCTCGATCTGCGATCTGCGAGGAAGGAGAGCCGTTCGAACGATGTTGCTTTGATGGAAGAACAAGTTCATCAGATGCTTCGGGAGTGGAAAGCTGAACTTAACGAGCCTATCCCTGCTTCTTCTTTCCAGGTTTCTCTTTTTATTATTATTATTTTTTATTTCTTCTGTCGATAAAAATATCTGTAAATTCACATGCTTGCTTTAATGTTGTAATTATGCCAATTAGACGACAACATATCTTACTTTCCTCCCACAGAAAACATGAGTTTTATCTGGCACAAGTAAATTCACTCAATTTCTAACCAATAAACCTTGCTTTACTTGGCAGTGGCTGACAACGATGGGTTGTGTTGTGGGTGATTAGTGGGGTTTGTGTGATTTATTTGGGATAATGGTATGAATCTTAGTTTGGTGGCAGTGATGGGTGACATAAGTAGTGGTGACCTTCCTCCTTTGATCCGTATAAGATAATTGTCCTGTTGTGAGCTGGTCCCAACTTGAAGATAGTGTCATTCTATAGTCTGTTATGTTTAAACATTTTGCAGAAAAGCTAGGGAAGAAGCTATCAAATGGTGTTTACTGTAATTGTTATTGACCGGATCATCTTCTTCAAATGAGGAGCTAACAGTCTTTCTTCAAATGCAATGGTTGGGGAAAGATTTGGGTTGCAACAGTTAGACTTGCTGCCTGCTGGTGTATCTCTTCCTCTCGTCATGTAAGTGATAGCTAAATGTTCTGGGCATTAATAAAAACAATGGAGATTGATAATTTATATGTATGAAGAGAAGAGCCATGTACCACATTTATAGAAGTAGGTTGTGGCTGTTAAGTATTTGTAAGTTTCTAGCTTAAGGACTGTTGGGTCTTTGATTACATATCCTCACGACGCTATGTCTGATATCAAGACTGATCATCAGTTAAATTCCACCTAAAGTGTAATCAAGAAGTTTTGACTGTTTTATTGTTGTTTTTGGTTTATCATCGATTAAATTCCAAATTCTAAAGTTTAATAGACAAAAAGTTGGACAAAAGTTTTTGTTTTTGTTTTTTGGTTTACCTTTTGCTAGAAATGATAGTTGTTAAATAATTTGAATTCTCAAGTATAGGTGTATCAGACAAATAAAATCATGGTTGTTCTACACTTCTGATGGTTTACCTTTCAGAGGAGAATGGCAGTAAGCAATTTATTAGCTTTTCTAAGGGGTTACCTTTGATTTCCTTACTCATGTCTCATTTTTATTAATAATCTATTTTGCTAATTGTTGAGTGGGATGCTTCTTCTGCACCTCATAGGCATTGGATAAGTGCCGAATCTCCTCCAATCGATTGGCCTGCTGCTGCGTATGCTCTTCTTGGTCGAGAAGACCTATCTTTGTCATGCTTGGCACATTCAAGCAAATCCAAGGAACTTGAGCCTCACACCAATATGAATTTGATTTCTGTGTCTACACCTTACATGCTACATCTACATCCAGTGACAATCCTTCCTCAGTTTCTGGTACAAGTGAACTGGAGAATGCCAAGCTCGAGGATTCAAATTCTGTTGATGGATCTACCATTGATGGTATGGAGCATATTTTTAACTCTAACACACAGTTGAGGTATGGCCGTGATCTACGCGTAAATGAGGTAAGTCATGGTTGCTTTCTTTAGGTTATTGTATTGTAGCTTCAAAATACAAATATCATAACTAAGTTGTAAGTTACTGTTTCCAAGTGAAGAAAATCATATGTTGCATGTACAAGGTACCAGAAGAGACTTGCATCCTCAAATCTTCTTTAGTATTTTCTCAATGCATAATTGCATATGCATATTGTTTCAGCATCACTAATTTTTAGAAAGAATATTCTACTCACTAGGAGTTCTTAATCAAATTCCATCTTACAAGATGTGGTTTATTTTCATTTATTTCATTAGGGAGTGTGGTGCAGGCTGGAGTGCAAGAGGACAGAATTTTACTTTTGAGTTTCTTAAAATAAAAAGACCGTCGCTATAGGTTTTAGCGGCGACTTCTCTGATGACGATCGTGACCGTCGCTATAAATTTCTATCGACGGTCTTTTTAGCTTATAGCGTCGATCGTGAATCAGTAGCTATATGTTGATTTTCTAGTAGTTTTTGCGTCTCAATTATTGATTTAATAATATATAAAATATTATGCGAGATGATACTTATGACAATAATCGAATCAATAATATGAGAGATATGATGCAGAATTCTGTGAGCAATAATTGAGTATAACCGAAAGTGACTTCTTACGTAAGCATCAATAATCAATATCGTGTCTACTTTATGAAACCACGCGACATTAACATACTTTTACTACAAGGTAGTTCAACAGTTTTAACGGTAACACTTTCGCCATTATTTTTATAAAATGATAATTACGTAGCTTTACTAACTTCGACAATACTTCTTATTAATAGGGTCCACCAATGATTGTCTTGCCGTCGTGCGGATATTCCCATAAAAAAGAATATTTCCCGACCAATCGAATATTATATAACAACTTGCTTACTTTTCAAAATTTATAAATATTACCCACAACTATAACATTATATCAAATCCACACCATAATATTCAAAAAAAATATTTCGAGAAATTTAAATCTTTATTCATAAAATTTGGGGTCTCACTGTCTCCCCTCCTTATGAAATTTTGCCCTTGAAATTTACGTATGTACCTGGTATGATGAGGATACCTTGACTTCATTTCAGATTCTAACTCTTGAGGTATAACCTTTGAGTGTTGAATACGATCCTTCTTATCCAAGATTTTAACACGTATCTCCTCATACGTTAAATCTTCTGCTATTTTGTCTAGTTCTAATTCAATAATGTGGTTCGGGTCATCCACATATTTACATAACATCGATACGTAAAAAAAATATTATGAACATGCGACATACTTGGCGGTAAAACGAGTCTATAGGCCACAGTTCCTATTCGATCGAGGATTTCAAATGGACCAATTAAATCAAGGGTTAAGATTTCCTCTCTTCATCGACTCTTGCTTCTAGAATAACGCCTTCTTGAACCTTCTTCTTCATATTCATCAGCTCCAGGTATGTAGTTTGAGCGGCTTTAACTTTATCGATTAAAGTTGATTCTACTCGTATATTTGTTATCTTCACTTGGGTCCCTAGAGTCTTTAACTCTATCTTCATTATTTGTAAGTTATACGAAATAGATTTTTGTGTTAACAACGTCACACTCGTAACCGCATACGATCTTCTACTCAACGCGTTAGCTACCACGTTCGCTCTTCCACGATGATATTGAATGGTATAGTCGTAATCTTCAACTACTCGAGCCAACATCTTTGGCGCATGATGCGTTCGTTTTGGTTGAAGAAATATTTAAGAGTTTTAGAAATGGGTTTTGTACTGGGGTCAATACAAAATTCGATTTCACGCTTTAGGGTTAGGTTAAGAAGTCTTCAAGAATACGTCAGGAAATTTATTAACAATAGAAATATCATTCAAAACTATGACTCTCATCCTAAGACTTGGATAGCATGTCGCATTGATACCTATCAACCTGCCATCGTCATTCACGACGTCGCCTACAGAAAGTCTGGCTTCAGTTCATTCCACACAAGGAAGTCAACAACGAAAGGATCGGGGCTCTTTACTTATGGCTTGATATGACAGTGATTAACTTTAGTGGTTTGGTTGCTTGAATTCGCATTAATAGGTTGGTTAGGAATATGAAAGCTAACAACCTTACGAAAAGCTTGATGAGTAGTTAACCAATCGATTCCTAAAATCACATCAAAGGCAAGTATTTTCAAAGAGATAAGATCGACAGGTAACGTGAAAGTGTCGATTTGTATCAACAAGATTTATAAACAGTGGAGGTAACGAAGGTTTCTATTAACGAAGTTTCAACCAATTAATCAAAGTCTATCTTCTCTAGGGTCAAATTTAAACATTGAGCGCAAGCAAGAGATATAAAAGAATGGGTAGAACCGGTATCTAATAAGGTATAGACCTCGCAAGAATTTATAATTAACTAACCCGTGCTAACTTCGTTCGGGTTACTCGCTTTTTGAGAAGTCACAAAAAATGCTCTTCCTGAAACCACCGACTTTGTTTTATCCCTATCCGCCTTTGGTGCCACCGTCCCAGCTGGACTTGACTTTTGTGCACTACAAAATTGGGCTAGGCGACCTTCTTTTCCACAATTGTAACATGCTTTGGACTGCATCACGCAGTTTGGACTGATATGTCCCTCCCCTCCGCATTTGAAGCATATTATTATCCTGTTGCTAGTCATTACCTTTTAGTTGTGCTGACTCATTATCGCGCTCAAATAACTGAGCACTATTCACAACATCTGAATATAAACAAAGTTTGTGAGAAATGAGGTATTGACGTATATCGGGTTTCAAACCTCTTAGAAACATTTGCGTCATTCTCTCCTCATTACAAACCAAATTGGACGGAAACTGAGATAACTCGGCAAACTTAGCTTCATACTGTGCCACGGTCATATTATTTTGCACAAGCTTGATGAACTCTACCTCCTTCATGTGATGAATACTTTCAGGAAAGTACTTGTCGTTGAATAGTTCTTGGAACTTCTCCTAAGACATCTTCATCGGCGGCGAGTTGAGTATGTTTTACATTCCACCGATGTCTGCCTCTTGCCTCGCACAACATGAAGGTGGCAAAGGAACCTTTTGCTCCTTGGAGCATCCCAAGACATCAAATATCTTGAAGATCTGCTTTATCTATGTCTCCGCCTTAAGTGGTTTTGGCTCTCCCAAAAACTCCGGTGGTCCCAATTCCTTGAACTTCTTAGCGGTGATCAGTCAGAGTTGCGGTGTTTCCACCGCATTATGTCTGTGAGCCGCTCTTTTCGATGTTGCATGAATTGCATAAAGCCTCTGAACATTCCATCGTTCATCATCTGGTCAATGTTGTTGTTTGCCTAAGGATTGTTTCCTTCCTGATGCACATTATCCTGATTATTGATCTGTGGAGACTCAACGGTCTCCTGTGCTCCATTGATGTTCTCAACATTCTCGGATGCCATTTTCAAACACTGCCACAAAACACGGGTTAATTAACATATCACATATTATTCCTATATTCTGACCGACCAATAAAATGCCAAATAAACTTAGGTAGGTTATACTAGCGAAGGAATTCCCCGTCTCTCCCCTCCTAGTTCTTGTTTCACATCTCAGCCAGGGATCATATCCCTAAGCTTTGATACCAACTGTGATGCCTGCAAAATAGGTATACATAACCCATCTTGAGTCGCCAAATACATGGTACAAAATTCAAATACACCTTAATTATACAACAGTCGTGTAAAATACGATAAAACATATACTGTGAGATTTATTACAAATATTATCAACTAGATAATATCCACACTCAATTGAGTCCTCATTATATTTATTATCACACTATTTAACAGAATAGTGAGGACTATTAATGCTATTATCTGGACCGTCACTCTGTTCCCCGACTAGTCCCTGCTACGTTCTCATTTCCTGAAGAGAACAATGAAAGTAAAAGGGTGAGCAAAACTAGCCCAGTAAGAAATATTATGACTAAGATAATACAGAATAAATTATCGTTAGCCTTCAACAGTGTTAAACTGATACAATATAACAAACATCAAGTTTAACTGCAGCGGAACAAGCAATCCATTAAAAGAGTCAAGTAGAGAATAAAATCTACTATCTTTTATGATTTAAAAGGTTTTTCATCACTTTTATCGCTGGGACTCAGCTTAATAAATAATCCACATCATCCTTGCACTACGGCTAAGGATATTCATTAGTATCACAACCAAAAATTATCCATGCACTACGGGCCAAGGATATTCATTAGTATCACAACCACAAATTATCCATACACTACGGGCCAAGGATATTCGTGTATTCATCAATGGTCATGATCATGCCAACAACTGTCCATCAATGCACTACGGGCCAATGAGGACTTTTACCACATCATTTGTAATATTACGGTCATGATAATACCGATTAATCCCTGGTCATAATCATACCAAGTCCATCTATGCACTACAGGCCACAGATGACTTTCAACTTAAGATAAACATGAGGACGATGACAATGATATAAGAATTCAATAAAACAAGTTTAAGAATTAATTTATCTAGGAACTAATAACGTCCAAATTGTTAACATGATATTTCTTTGTAGACTAAAATTCAAGAATGCTCAGAAGAATATTTCCATCAAAAGATACTGGAAGAAGCGCAAATATCAAGGATATTCCACTAATTTCATGGAGTATAGAAGTCAAAAGTTTAACCAACTAAGTATAATAAAGAATGAAATAACAAAAGAAATCACTAGGCATGCGATAGACCGCATTGAAAGGTTATTCCAACTGAATAATAATTAATGGAACTAGGTCATGCGTAAACGTACAGACATGATATTCTAACAGAATAATAAATAACGGAACCAGGTCAGGCGAAATTTGCATCAACAGGATGTTCCAATAGAATAATAAATAACAGAACCAGGTCATGCGTAAATGAACAGACATGATGTTCCAACAAAATAATAAAGAATGGAATAACAGAAGAATTTCACCATGTATGCGGTACTTCGCATATATAGGTTATTCCAACATAATGATAATGAATGGAATAACAGAAGAATTTCACCAAGTATAGGGTAGCCCGCGTAAACAGGTTATTCCAACAGAATAAAAAAAATGGAATAACAGAAGTTCTTTTCATGAGTACGAAAGAAATAATACCCCTTACCTTAGAACAAACTGGATATAGGAATAGTGAAGTAGCACAATACTTTTCTTCTTTCTCTCTATAGTTTCTCTCTCTAGAGTTTTAGTGAATTAGTAAGAAATAATGAAGGAATGAGCTTCTATTTATAGGAGAATGGACTGAATAGTATCTAATTCCTGAACGGTCCAGATTGATTTACTTTTAAACGGACGGTCCAGATTGGTTTACTATAAAATATTCTAATAAAACCAAATCTTTTAAATAAAATATAATATATTCTAGTTTCATAAAAAAAACAGAACTTATAATATATATATATATATATATATATATATAATTATCATAATAGTACTCCTCAGATACATTATTCTCCCCCCCCCCTTTAATCCTTCATGCCACCATGAACCATATATATATATATATATATATATATATATATATATATATAACAACTTTCTATTGGTTATTTTGAAAAATGGGTAAATGGGGGTCCAAATAATACGACAATATTTACAACAAATACTTCATAAAATCACCTCAATATTTTTAACAACATTTATAATCATTATTATAATTCACAATATTAATCGACCAGGTCGTTCCCAGAATAGAGTGGGCTTTCTAATAAGGATTTCTTCCTATTGGCGCGCAATTGGGTGATCAAACCTCTCCTTAGCAAAACTTCTAGACATTGTTAATATTGCAAATAATAATATTAATAACTCTGTCATCTCAATTATTAATTTAATAATATATAAAATATCGACAATAATTGAATCAAATAATGTGAGATACTATGTAGCAATTACTGTAGTTATAATTGAACAAAACTGAGTGACTTCTCACGTAAACATCAATAATCAATACCATGTGTTACTATGCAACCGCTGCCAGACATTCTTTTTACTTTTAACACTTAGGTTGTTTCAGCGATTCTTAGGTAAAAACGCTCACCAGTTATTTTCATAAAATATTTTTGTTGTTTTCTCAATCCGACAATAATTCCGTTGTGGGGTCCACCAATGATTGTGTCGTGGTACGAATATTCTCCGACTAATCGAATATTATATAACAACTTGCGTACTTTGCAAAATTTATAAATATTACCCACAACTATAACATTATATCAAATTCATTCCATAATATTCAAAAATGATAATTATAGAAAATTCATCTTTATTCATAAAAGTTAGGGTCTTACAATCTCCCCTTCTTATGAAATTTCACCCTCGAAATTAGGATACGTACCTGGTATTTCGAAGAGGTAAGGATACCTTGATTTCATTTCAGATTCTAACTCCCAGGTCATTTCCTCAACATTGTGGTTCCTCCATAAAACTTTGACTTGAGGTATAACCTTGGAGCGTAGAATATGTTCCTTCTTATCCAAGATTTGAACATGAACCTCTTCATACGTTAAATCTTCCGCTATTTCGTCCGGTTCTAACTCAATAATGTGGTTCGGGTCTTTCACATATTTATGTAACATGGATATATGAAAAACGTTATGAACACGAGACATACTTGGCGGTAAAATGAGTCTATAGGCTATAGTCCCTACTTGATCGAGGATTAAAAATGGGCCAATAAATTGAGGATTGAGCTTTCCTCTCTTTCCAAATCTCGTAACTCCTTTCTATGGAGCAATACGTAACAACACATGATCCCCAATATCGAATTCCACGTCCTTTCGATGAAGATCAGCATAACTCTTTTGTCGGTCTTGTGAGGATTTTATACGTTGTCGAATCTTTTGAATCTTTTAAAAGTAGTCATACGTAGTAACTTCTTAACAACGTTGCTTCACCCACCTCATCCCAAAGATATCTTTGAATGACACTTTCTTCCATACAATGCCTTGAATGGAGCCATGCCAATGCTTGTTTGATAACTGTTGTTGTAAGAAAATTCTGCCAATGGTAAGAACTTGTCCCAACTTCCCTTGAAGTCAAGGACACAGAGTCTTAATAAATCTTCAAGAGTTTGAATAGTCCTCTCTGATTGTCCGTCCGTCTAAGGATGATATGCCAAACTAAATCGTAAATCCGTGCCCATAGCTTTTTGTAAACTAACCCAAAATTGTGAAGTGAATCTTGGGTCTCGATCAGAAACTATGGATACTGGCATACCATGCAGTCTTACAATCTCGTTTATGTACATACGAGCAAGACGTTCAAGTGTATAAATTTCTCGTATTGGTAAGCAATGAGCAGACTTGTTCAATTTATCAACAATGACCCAAATTGCATCTATGCCTTGAGAAACGTTGGGAAGACCAGTAACAAAATCCATGGTAATGTGCTCCCATTTCCATTCTAGAATTTCAAGTGGTTGCAATGGACCTTTTGGTACTTGATGTTCTGCCTTGACTCGTTTACAAGTTAGACATCTTGAGATAAACAGTGCTATCTCTCTCTTCATATTGTTCCACCAAAATGTATGTCGAAGATCACGATACATTTTGGTACTCCCAGGATGGAGTACAAACGGTGTGTTGTGCGCCCCCATCACGATTTTATACTTTAACTCAGGATCGTTAGGAACACAAAGTCTGGAGTTGACTTGAATTATTCCTTCTTCATCGATTCTTGCTTCCGGCATAACACCTTCTTGTACTTTCTTCCTCATACACATCAGCTCCAGGTCTGAGCTTGAGCAGCTTTAACTTTATCGATTAAAGTCGGTTCTACTCGTATATTCGCCATCATCACGTGGATCTCTGGAGTCTTTATCTATATCTCCATCCTTTGCAAGTCATACAAAATGGGCCTTTGCGTTGATAATATCACACTCGTACCCGCATATGATCTTCTACTCAATGCGTCAGCTACCATGTTCGCTTTTCCAAGATGGTATTGGATGGTATGATCATAATCTTTCAATAGTTCAAGCCAAGGTCATTTGTCATGATCTTTGAGTTCCTTTTGAGTGAAGAAATATTTGAGGCTTTTATGATCCCTAAAGATCTCCACTTTCTCCCCATACAAGTAATGCCTCCAAATTTTAAGTGTGAAGACAACAGCTGCCAACTCTAGATCATGAGTAGGATAATTCCTCTCATATTCTTTGAGTTGTCGAGAGGCATAGGCTATGACTTTCCCATGTTGCATGAGAACACATCCTAACCCTTTGCCCGAAGCATCACTGTAGATGACAAATCCCTCCGAGCCAGATGGTATTGTCAGAACAGGTGCTGAAATGAGTCTCCTCTTGAGTTCTTGAAAACTCTTCTCGCATTCCTCACTCCAACCGAATTTTGTATCTTTCCGAGTCAGCTGAGTTAATGGAGTAGCGATTCGAGAAAACCCTTCTACGAATCTCCGATAATAACCAGCTAAGCCGAGAAAGCTACGTACTTTGATCACTGATTTAGGTTGTTCCCAACTTTGAATAGCTTCAATCTTTGCCGGGTTAACAGATATTCCATAACTTGATACCACGTGCCCAAGAAATGCTACTTCCTCAAGACAGAACTCACATTTCTTCAACTTGGCATAAAGCTTATATTCATGAAGCTTTTGGAGTATCAACGTCAAGTGTTGCTCATGATCTTCATGGCTTTTGGAATAAATAAGGATGTCATCAATAAAGACGACCACAAAGTGATCCAAATATTCCCTGAATACTCGGTTCATCATATCCATGAAGGCAGCTGGAGCATTAGTCAATCCAAAAGACATGACTAGAAATTCATAATGCCCGTACCGATTTTTGAAAGCCGTCTTTGGAATGTCATCGGTTCTAATCTTCAATTGGTGATATCCGGAACGAAGATCAATCTTTGAAAAAAAATTGGTGCCTTGCAACTGGTTAAACAGGTCATCAATGCGAGGCAATGGATATCTATTTTTGATGGTGACATGATTCAATTCCCGATAATCAATACAAAGTTGCATACTCCCATCTTTCTTCTTCACGAATAGAACAGGAGCACCCCAAGGAGAAGTACTAGGATGAATGAAACCGATGTCTAACAATTCCTGCAGTTGGATCTTTAACTCCTGAAGTTCAATAGGAGCAATTCGATATGGGGCTTTGGAAATGGATTTTGTACCGGGTTCAAGGTCGATACAAAATTCAATAGGAGCCATTCGATATGGGGCTTTGGGAGTAGGCCAGGAAGTTTTACAGGGAATACGTCAGGTAATTCATTAATAATAAAAATATCATTCAAAACCGACGTATTTTTGTTTAGATCCGTGACATGAGCTAAGAAAGCTTGACATCCATTTTTCAATAAACGAATAGCTTTATGGCTTGATATGACATTGATTGATTTTAATGGTTTGGTTGCTTGAATTCGCATAATTGGTTGGTTAGGAATATGAAAGCTAACAACCTTACGAAAACAATCAATTTTTTCATGATGAGTAGTTAACCAATCAATCCCTAGAATTATGTCAAATGCAAGTATTTTCAATGAAATAAGACCGACAGGTAATGTGAGGGTACCGATTTGAACCAAACAATACTTATAAACAATGGATGTAATGAAGGTTTCTCTCAATGGAGTTTCAACAGATAAGTCAAAGTCTAATTTCTCCAGAGTCAAATTTAAACGTTGAGCGCAAGTAGGAGAAATAAAAGAATGGGTAGAACCGGTATCAAATAAGGTATAAACTTCGCTAGAGTTTATGATAAGCTTACCCGTGATGACCTCGTTCGGGTTCCTTGCTTTCTGGGAGGTCACGATAAACGCTCTCCCTTGCACTACTGGCTTTGACTTTTCTGGGACGTCCTTTGGTGCCTCCATCCTAGCTAAACTTGTCTTCGGTAAACGACAAAATCGGGCTAGGTGACCTTCTCTTCCACAATTATAACATGCTTTGGGCGACATCGCTAGCTTGGTGATGTGTCCCTCCCCTCGCATTTGAAGCATATGATAGGTGGTCGTTCTCCTTCCTTAACAACGGTCTTTGGTCTTTGACGTCTTTTCCATCATTGTTGAATCTCCTCTTTTGAAATGTCCATTCTTATTGTTTTGGCCATGATTACCACCGGTGGTTACCATTTCGCATATTGATTCCCTCAACGCTTATTATCACCGCTTCGATGATCGCTATCACTAGTATTATCATTTTGCCGGCTACTCTCTTTTGGTTGTGTTGACTGATTATCGCGCTCCAATAACTGAGCCCTATTAACAACATCTGAATACAAACACAGTTTATGAGAGATGAGATATTGACGTATCTCGGGTTTTAAACCTCTTAGAAACATTCGCGACATTCTCTCCTCATTATCAACCAAATGGGACGTAAACCAGGACAACTCGGCAAACTTGGCTTCGTACTGCGACACGGTCATGTTGTTTTGCTCCAGCTTGATGAACTCTTCTTCTTTAATGTGGCGAATACTTTCGGGAAAGTACTTGTCGTTGAACAATTCTTGGAACTTCTCCCAAGTCATCTTCAGTGCTGCAGGTTGAGTACGTTTTACAGATTCCCACCAGTAATTTGCCTCTGCACGCAATATGAAGGTGGAAAAGGGAACCTTTTGCTTCTCGGAGCATCCCAAGACATCAAATATCTTGCAGATCTTCTTTATCCACGTCTCCGCCTTAAGTGGTTTTGGCTCTCCAAAAAACTCCGGTGGTCCCAGTTCCTTGAACTGCTTAGTGGTGATCGTCCAATAGTTGTTAGTGTTTCCACCTGCATTTTGTACAGGAGCCGCTCTTGCCTGATGTTGCATGAATTACATAAAGCCTCAGAACATTCCATCGTTCATCATCTGGTCAGTGTTGTTGTTTGCCTGAGGATTGTCGCCTTCACGATGCACATTATCCACGATTATTGATCCGTGGAGACTCAGCGGTCTCACATGCTCCATGATGTTCTCAACATTTTTGGATGCCATTTTCAAACAACGCCATGAAACAAGGGTTAATTAATATATCACATATTATCCCTATATTACGTGAGCCAATTAAATGCCAAATAAACTTAGGTAGGTTATACTAGCGAAGAATTCCCCGTCTCTCCCCTCCTAGTTATTGTCTCACATCTCAGCCAGGGATGATATCCCTAAGCTTTGATACCAACTGTGACGCCCCCAAAATAGGTATACATCACCCATCTTGAGTTCCTAAATACATGGTACAAAATTCAAATATAACTTAATTATACAACAGTCGTGTAAAATACGAAAAAACATATGTTGTGAGTTTTAATACAAATATTGTCATCTAGACAATATCCACACTCAATTGAGCCCTCATTACATTTATTATCACACTATTTAACAGAATAGTGAGGACTACTAATGTTATTATCTGGACCGTCACTCTGTTCCCCGACTAGTCCCTTCTACCTTCTCATTTCCTGAAGAGAACAATGAAAGTAAAAGGGTGAGCTAAACTAGCCCAGTAAGAAATATTATGACTAAGATAATACAGAATAAATTATCGTTAGCCTTCAACAGTGTTAAACTGATACAATATAACAAACATCAAGTTTAACTGCAGCGGAATAAGCAATCCATTAAAAGAGTCAAGTAGAGAATAAAATCTACTATCTTTTATGATTTAAAAGGTTTTTCATCACTTTTATCATTTGGGACTCGACAATAAATAATCCACATCATCCTTGCACTTTACTGACCAAGGATATTCATTAATATCACAACCACAAATTATCCATGCACTACGGGCCAAGGATATTCATTAGTATCACAACCACAACTTATCCATGCACTACCACGAGCTGAGGATATTCGTGTATTCATCAATGGTCATGATCATGCCAACAACTGTCCATCAATGCACTACGGGCCAATGAGGACTTTTACCACATCATTTGTAACATTATGGTCATGATTATACCGATTAATCCCTGGTCATAATCATACCAAGTCTATCTATGCACTACATGCCACATATGACTTTCAACATAATATAAACATGAGGACGATGACAATGATATAAAATATAATAAAACAAGTTCAAGAATTAATTTATCTAGGAACTAATAACGTCCAAATTGTCAACATGATACTGCTTTGTAGACTAAAATTCAAGAATGCTCAGAAGAATATTTCCATGAAAAGATACTGGATGAAGCACAAATATCAAGGATATTCCACTAAATTCATGGAGTATAGAAGTCAAAAGTTTAACCAACTGAGTATAATAAAGAATGGAATAACAAAAAAATCACCGGGCATGCGATAAAGCGCAGACGCATGGGTTATTCCAATGTAATAATAAATAACGGAACCGGTCATGCGTAAACTCACGAGACCAGTGATATTCCAAAGGAATAATAAATAACGGAACGAGTAAGGCAAAATTACATGCGACACATGATGTTCCAACGTAATAATAAATAATGGAACCCGGTCATGCGTAAACGCATATGCATGTGATGTTCTAACGTAATAATAAAGAATGGAATAACAGAGGAATTTCACCATGTATGCGTATTGATATATTAAAGTTATTCCAACATAATGATAAAGAATTGAATAACAAAAGAATTTTACCAAGTATAGGGTAGCCCACATATACAGGTTATTCCAACAGAATAAAAAAAATGGAATAACAGAAGTTCTCTTCATGAATACTGAAAGAAATAATGCCCCACCTTAAAAACAAACTGGATATAGGAGTAGTGAAGTAGCGAGAATACTTTTCTTCTCTCTCTATAGTTTCTCTCTCTAGAGTTTCAGTGAATTCGTAAGAAATAATGAAGGAATGAGCTTCTATTTATAGGAGAATGGACTGAATAGTAACTAATTCCTGAACGGTCTAGATTTATTTACTTTTAAACGAACATTCCAGATTGGTTTACTATAAAATATTCTAATAAAACAATATCTTTTAAATAAAATATAATATATTCTATTTTTATAAAAAAACAAAATTTATAATATATATATATATATATATATATATATATATATATAACAACAAAATAAGTTACTGGTTTCAACCCCCTGACATCCACCACTTTCAAATATATATATATATATATATATATATATATATATATATATATATATATATATATATATATATACTTAATAACCATGTCTACCGGTTATTTTGAAAAATGGGTAAATGGGGGTCCAAATAATACGCCAATATTTATAACAAATACTTCATAAAATCACCTCAATATTTTTAACAACATTTATCATCATTATTATAATTCACAATATTAATCGACCAGGTCGTTCTCAGGAAAGAAGGGGCTTTCCGATAAGGATTTCTCCCTATTGGCGCACAATTAGGTGACCAAACCTCTCCTTGGCAAAACTTCTAGACATAGTTAATATTGCAAATAATAATATTAATAACTCTGTCATCTCAATTATTGATTTAATAATATATAAAATATCGACAATAATTGAATCAAATGACGTGAGATACTATGTAGCAATTACTGTAGCAATAATTGAACAAAACTGAGTGACTTCTCACGTAAGCATCAATAATCAATACTGTGTGCTACTATGCAACCATGCCATGCGACATCGCATTTACTTTTAACACCTAAGTTGTTTCAACATTAATGATAAAACTTCTGCCGTTATTTTCATAAAATATTTTTATCATTTTCTTAATCCGACAATAATTCTGTTGTGGGGTCCACCAATGATTGTACCGTCGTACAAATATTCCCCGATCAATCGAATATATATATATAACAACTTGCGTACTTTGCAAAATTTATAAATATTACCCACAACTATAACATTATATCAAATTCATTCCATAATATTCAAAAATGATAATTATAGAAAATTCATCTTTATTCATAAAAGTTGGGGTCTTACACCGGTGGTCCCAGCTCCTCGAACTGCTTAGCAGTGACCGTTTGAGAGTTGTCAGTGTTTCCACCTGCATTTTGGACAAGAGCCGCCCTCGCCTGATGTTGTATAAATTGCATAAAACCTCTGAACATCCCATCGTTCATCATCTGATCGGTGTTGTTGTTTACCTGAGGATTATTGTCTTCCTGTTGCACATTATCCTGGGTATTGATCGTTGGTGACTCAACGGTCTCATGTGCTTCATTGCTGATCTCAATATTTTCAGATGCCATTTTCAAACACTGTCGCAAAACAAGGGTTAATTAACATATCACATATTATCCCTATACTTTGACATACCAATTAAATACCAAATAAACTTAGGTAGGTCATACTAGCGAAGGAATTCCCCGTCTCTCCCCTCCTAGTTCTTGTCTCACATCTCAGCAAGGGATCATATCCCTAAGCTTTGATACCAATTGTGACGCCCCCAAAACAAGTATAAATCACCCATCTGGAGTCGCCAGATACATGGTACATAAATTCAAATACAACTTAATTATACAAATATTGGTGTAAAATAATACGACAAAACATAGTCGAGTTTAAACAAGAATATCATCATCTAGACAATATCCACACTTAATGGTGTCCTCATTACAATTATTATCACATTATTCCGTAGAATAGTGAGGACTACTAAAGCCATTTATCCTGGACCATCATTCCATTCCCTGACTTGTCCCAGCTATTTCTTATTTCCTGAAGAGAACAATGAAAGAAAGGGTGAGCTCAACTAGCCCAGTAAGAAATAATATGACTAAGATAATGCAGAATAAATTATCCTTAGCCTTCAATAGTATAACAACTGATAGAATACAATAGACATCAAGTTTTAGATCAATAACTGCAGCGGAAATAAGCAATCCATTAGAAGAGTCAAGTAGAGCATAAAATCTACTACCTTCTATGATTTAAAAAGTTTTTCATCAACTTTATCGCTGAGACTTAGCTTAATAAATAAAATCGAATCATTCTTGCACCACGGCCAAGGATATTCATGTAATCATCAATGGTCATGATTATACCGAATAATCCCTGGTCATAATCATACCAACAACTGTCCATCAATGAACTACAGGCCAATGAGGACTTTTACCACATCATTCATCACATTACGGTCATGATTATACCGAATAATCCCTGGTCATAATCATACCAAGTCCATCTATGCACGTAAGTCAAAGATGACTTTCATCACAATATAAGCACAAGGATGATGACAATGATATAAGCAATAATCAACCGAAATTAAATCAAACAAAATCAAGGATAAATATTAAAGACTTTAAATTTATCTAGAGTTTAAAGATATCCAAATTGTCAACATGATACTGCTTTGTAGAGTAAAATTCAAGAATAATATTAATGTACCAAAAATAATTTGGACAGAAAAGAATATATTTTTTGGGTAAATTGTACCCCGTGAATAGTACCCTGTGAATAGTACCTCATGAATAGTACCTCGTGAATAGTACCCTGACATTAAAAGTACTCCAAATACCCGAGTGAATAGTATTCGGGTGAATAGTAATTGGGTGAATCGTAACCCGTGAATAGTAACTCATGAATAGTACTCTGGCATGAAAAGTTCCCCGAATACTCTAGTGAATAATACTAGAGTGAATACTAACCCGTGAATAGTAACTCGTAAAAGAAAAATACCAAAGAAAATGATATTTTATAACGAGTACAAAAGAAATGATATCTCAGACGAGTATAATAGAATATACGAAACTGCAAATGGATTTTCAACCGCCATGCAGTAATCCACGTAGACAGATCATTTCCACAATTTAATAAAGAATGAATACGAAGGATCATTCACCTTGCATGCGGTAATCCACACAGACAAGATATTCTAACAGAATAATAAAGAATGGAATAACAACATAATTCACCAGGCATGCGATAGACCGCACAGACATGTTATTCCAATAGAATAATAAAGAATGGAATAATAGAAGAATTTCACCATGTATGTGGTACTTCGCATAGACAGGTTATTCCAACATAATGATAAAGAATTAAATAACAACCCTTATGAGTATTGAAAGAAAATAACTCTCTTCATGAATACGAAAGAATAATATCCCTTACCTCAAAAGAAACTGGATATTGGAATAGTGAGGTAACAAACTTTTCTTCTTCTTTCTCTCTATAATTTCTCTCTATAATAATTGGTCTATAGCTTTAGTGAATTGGTGAGAAATAATTAAGGAATGAGCTTCTATTTATAAAAAAATATAGTTTCGATAATTGCACGTTTTGGAGCTGGAAATATTACAGTATAATACCTTCCTCTTTTTCTTCATTTTTAATTTAGTCCTGCAAGTATTATCAAACTTGCACCATCTCCCCTAATAGTAAATCATGTGAATCAATAGTAAATCACGTGACTCAATAGTTCTAAACATGTGAAAAAATTAATTATAGTATAGTACCTTCATCTATACCTCCATTTTTGACTTAGTCATGCAAGTATTATTAAAATTTACACCAATTCCCCTAATAGTAAATGAATGTGATTCAATAGTACACACATGTGAACAAATAGTTATAATCATGTGAATCAGTAGCAATTTATTGCTCATTTATCTGGTTAACTACCCGATTGGTCAATATAACCTCTAGACATCAATTATTATCGAAATAAATGTCGATTTTCACTAACACTAATAATTCTAACACAATGGAACTATTAATTTCATCTTTAATCAACACGAACTTATTCTTCATTAAAATTATAATTCACAATATTTAACAACCAGGTCGTTCCCAAGAAAGAGGGGGCTTTCCAATAAGGATTTCTCCCCATTGGCGCGCAATTAGGTGACCAAACCTCTCCTTGACAAAACTTCTAGTCATTGTCAATATTGCAAATAATAATATGAATAACTTTGTCATCTCAATTATTGATTTAATAATATATAAAATATTATGGAGATGATACTGTGACAATAACTGAATCAATAATATGAGAGATATGATGCAACAATTACTATAACAATAATTGAGTATAATTGAGTGACTTCTTACGTAAGCATCAATAATCAATAATGTGTGCTACTATGCAACCACGCGTATTACTGTACTTTTACTATCGAGTAGTTTAACAGTTTTAACGGTAACACTTTCGCCGTTATTTTTATAAAATGATAATTCTGTCGTTTTCTAACTACGACAATACTTCCGTTTGTGGGGTCCACCAATGATTGTGCCGTCGTACGTGTATTCCCCAACAAAAAGAATATTCCCCGACCAATCGAATATTATATAACAACTTGCTTACTTTGTAAAATTTATAAATATTACCCACAACTATAACATTATATCAAATCCACACCATAATATTCAAAAAAATATTTCGAGAAATTTAAATCTTTATTCATAAAATTTGGGGTCTCACAATATCCACACTCAGATAAGTTCTCATTACAATTATTGATACACTATTTTACAAAAATAGTGAAGACTTCTAAAACAACTGTCTAGGACCATCACTCTATACCCCGACTGGTTCCTGCTATATTCTCGCTTCTTGAGAAGAAAAATAGAACAAAAAGGAAAATAGTGAGCTCAACTAGCCCAGTAAAGAATATTTTGACTAAGATAATGTGCAACAAATTATCCTTAGTCCTCAACAGGAAAAAATCTGATAGAATATAATAGACAACAAGTTTTAGATCAACAATTGCAGCAGAAATAACAATTCATTAGAAGAATGAATATCATTTACAAAGAAAATATCATTCCTTACCTCAAAAGAACAATACTTCTGACTGGAATATCGGATGTAAAGTCGAAGGAAACTGGCACTTAATAGCAACTCTTAAAGTATCTAAATTCTCACAAAATACACTTAATAATATATATATAGAGAGAAAACTTATTTTTGGTGTGATTTTGAATTTTAACTAAGCACCTACTTATAGGAAAATGCCAGAACACCGAAGCAGACTTAACCTGCTACCTGATGGCTTTACCTGTTACTATTCATGCCCACCACTTTTGAAATAAAATTTTAGCACATTTTTCACCAAAAAAAAGTGGGGCCCACCCATTCTAGAAATTTCCAAAATGTTTTACCATTTAAACAATAATCAGAAACTTCAATAATTCATAATAAATAGCCCTTTTATCAGAAAAATATGAATTTTATGTCCATTCCATAGGAAATTGAATTCTCTACAACTTTGTAGATTTAAGTTTTTCCAAATTCCGAACGAAAAATGCCCGAAATCCACATACGGACGAAATTTAATACCTCCATTCCGACAAAATACTGATAAAACACCTCAACATTAATTCCTTCATTTATATCCACACAAAATAAATATTTTTTATCCATCATTTATCTCCACATAAAATAAGCATTTCCTTATCATATAAATCAATAATTAATTATTCACAAATAATATTACAGAATCACAATTATGACAACCAGGTCGTTCCCAGGAAAGAGGGGGATTTTCGATAAGGATTTATCTTTACTGGCGCACAATTAGGTGACCAAACCCCTTTCCTAGACAGAATTTCCTATCTAATAATATTATTCAAATAATATGAATTATCAATCTGATAATGGGAAATACTGTGCAATGACAATTATTAAAACAACAATAATATAAAATATCAACGCAGAAATTATTAAATCAATAAAATAAAATATTGAACATTAATTACTGTAACAATTATTGAGTAGTGCCTTCTTACGTAAGAATCAATAATTCAAAATATTGCAAGAAATCTTGTGCTACTTTGCTCAACCATGCGTACATCGTATTTTAACCACCGTGTAATCAACAAAGGTTAATTGTAACAATTACGTCATTATTTATAAAACTCAAACTTGTCATTTTCTTTGTCCGACGGTTATTCATTATGGGATCACAAATGGTCATACCGTCGTAAATATTTAATATTCCCCGACAACAAGAATATTCCACGACCAAATGTATATTCCCCGACAAAAATGAATATTTTATAACCATTTGCTTATTTTGTAAAATTTGCACATTTCTCCCATAACCAAAGCATTATATGTGACGCCCCCATATTCAGGTACTTGAAACCTGAATTCAGTGCTTCACGATACCATTTCTTTGAGCGAAATAATAATAATTTTGTCATAAATATCAAACTTAATTTACATATCAGAGTTGTCTAAATCCCAGGTACGCGACCTTAAAACATTTCATTACATGATAAATAATAAATATCATCATCTTATTTAAGTCTAGCTATTACATAAGATAACACAACTTATTATGATAGCTTTCCTTTCCCTTTGTTCCTGGCAGAGCCCTCTGGATGATCATACTTAATTGAAAACATTTAAATTAAGCAAGAATGAGCATTTGAGTGCCCAACAAGTAATAGCAACAATAAACATTAGCTGAAAGGATTAAATGTTTTCTTTGAGTGACACTTCTATAACGAAGCAATAGTTGTGAAGTAACTGAAACACTTCTAAAGAACATACCAATTCTATTTCAAAATTTTGAAACTACGTACTGACTATAAATGGAGATCAGTCGACAGACTATGAACATTGTTTTCTATTTTTGAAAATGTTTAACAGAACTTCATCTGTAAACCGTCATAACTTACGGGCACGGGGGTGATCAGCCCGTTATGCCCTATATTGAATAATACTACATACCAGAACGATATTCTCGTTCATACTTAGTCGGGAATCCAAACCAAAACAATTTGGTTGGATATCATTAGGGTTCTATCATGTTTAACGATATTTTAAATCTATGTCTAGCCGAGTCAAATAGCTTAGACGACTTTTAATTAAGATATACATACTAGAAATCAACAAGTATATATCAACATGTACAATGATTATCCAAGTGAGGACACTTGTATAACAATACTTAGAATTTAACGAACAAAATATACATATCTAAATCTTATAGTAATATGATACTGATAAACAATGAACGAATAAAGTTTGGGAACTTGTGTGAATATAAATGATTGGATACATAATCAATAACAATAGAGTTTACTAATATGGCATAATGATAATATAATTCTAAAACTTTCTTACTCAAGTCCATTGCATAAAGGAAATGCAAAGGTTAGGATACTTGCACAATGTAAAAGATAATTCAGATATTTACACAATACTATGATTAATGACAATAAAGTTTAAAAAAACCCCGTATAACCGAATATAACTCAATAACTTACTTACACAGGTTTATTGCATAAATAGATACAAAGAGTATAGATACTTGCCTTAAGCACAATTTATCCACGTAAATAAATATATACTTTCGAATCCTATTTATAGCGTATTATAAGTAAAAAATGCTCATTAGCTAACACATTCGTTAATCAAGCTCGACATGATTCAAGTATGCTCATATGGTACAAAACCAGCTCATAGCTTTATCAATAAATCAATTATCTAGTTATATCATAAGCAAATTAAGAATGCTCAAGTTTAAGGTATTTTTACCCATGAACTTTCATTATCCAAAGTATACTGTAAGACCCCAACTTTTATGAATAAAAATGAATTTTCTATAATTATCATTTTTTGAATATTATGGAATGAATTTGATATAATGTTATAGTTGTGGGTAATAGTTATAAATTTTGCAAAGTACGTAAGTTGTTATATAATATTCGATTGGTCAGGGAATATTCATTTTAACAGGGAATATTCAGCACAATCATTGGTGGACCCCACAACGAAATTATTGTCGGATTGAGAAAATGATAAAAATATTTTATAAAAATAATGGCGGACGTTTTATCGTTAACTGTTGAAACACCCGGTGTTAAAAGTACAGGAATACGCGTGGTTGCATAGTAGAACACGGTATTGATTATTAATGCTTACGTGAGAAGTCACTCAGTTTTGTTCAATTATTGCTTCAGTAATTGTTGCATAGTATCTCACGTTAATTGATTCAATTATTGTCGATATTTTATATATTATTAAATCAATAATTGAGACGACAGAGTTATTAATATTATTATTTGTAATATTAACGATGTCTAGAAGTTCTGTCAAAGAGAGGTTTGGTCACCTAATTGTGCGCCAATAGGGAGAAATCCTTATTGGAAAGCCCCCTCTTTCCTGGGAACGACCTGGTCGATTAATATTGTGAATTATAATAATGATGATAAATGTTGTTAAAAATATTGAGAGGATTTTTATGAAGTATTTGATATTATTATATGAACCCCCATTTACCTATTTTTTCAAAATAATCGGTAGAAAATTATTTAATAAAATACAGGTGGGGACCACATGTGGGGGCCACGTGTGGAAGAAAGATGTCTTGGATGGAATTTGCAGGCACGTGTGAGAAATGGGGGGAGTGGGAGATTGCTTTTCTAAAAGGGAATTAATATTATATATATATATATATATATATATATGTTATTTTTGTTTTTTTTGATTGAATGAAGTTTTCAAGCATCCGTGATTATTAGTAAGGCAGCCCTTGAAATTTTTATGTTGCGTCTGTGATAAATTCCTAACAGTGCCCCTTCCATTCTCCTATAAATAGGATGCTTAGTTAGAATTGAAAATACACCAGAAATTCAAAGAATTCTTCTTCTATAATCTTGAGCGTTTTTCTATAGAGTTTTAAGAAGCTTTGAGCGTAGTGCAAGTTTTCTTCAAGTATATCCCCGCCCTATCGTCGAAGTACTCTTCTTTATAAGGTAAGGGGTATTATTTCTTTCGTATTCATGAAGAGAACTTCTATTATTACATTCTTTATTATTCTGTTGGAATAACCTGTATACGCGGGCTACCCTATACTTGGTGAAATTCTTCTGTTATTCCATTCTTTATCATTATGTTGGAATAACTTTGTCATCGCCAATACGACATACATGGTGAAATTCTTCATTATTCCATTCTTTATTATTCATTTGGAACATCCTCATGCGTGTGTTTACGCATGACCGATTCTCGTTATTTATTATTCTATTGGAATATCCCATCTCCATGCATATTATGCCCGACTTGGTTCCATTAATTATTATTCTGTTGGAATAACTCGTCTGCATGCGGTTTTATCGCATGCATGGTGATTTCGTTGTTATTCCATTCTTTATTATTCGTTGGAATATCCCATCTTGTCTTGCAATTTACTTTCACCGACTGTTCCGTTATTTATTATTCTGTTGGAATAACTTGTCTGTACGGTCTATCGCATGCATGGTGATTTCTTTTGTTATTCCATTCTTTATTATACTAAGTTGATTAAAGTTTTGACTTCTATACTCCATGAAATTAGTGGAATATCCTTAATATTTGCGTTTCATCCAGTATCTTTTCATGGAAATATTCTTCTGAGCATTCTTGAATTTTACTCTACAAAGAAGTATCATGTTGACAATTTGGACGTTATTAATTCCTAGATAAATTAATTCTTGAACTTGTTTTATTGAATTCTTATATCATTGTTATCATCCTCATGTTTATATTATGTTGAAAGTCATCTGTGGCCTGTAGTGCATAGATGGACTTGGTATGATTATGACCAGGGATTAATCAGTATAATCATGATCGTAATGTTACAAATGATGTGGTAAAAGTCCTCATTGGCCCGTAGTGCATTAATGGACAGTTGTTGGTATGATCATGACCATTGACGAATACACGAATATCCTTGGCCCGTAGTGCATGGATAATTTGTTGTTGTGATACTAATGAATATCCTTAGTCAGTAGTGCGGGGATGATGTGGATTATTTATTAAAATCGAGTCCCAAATGATAAAAGTGATGAAAAACCTTTAAATCATAAAAAGATAGTAGATTTTATTCTCTACTTGACTCTTTTAATGGATTGCTTGTTCATTGCAGCTTAAACTTGATGTTTGTTATATTGTATCGATTTAACACTTTGCTTGAAGGCTAACAATAATTTATTCTCAGTATTATCTTAGTCATAATATTTCTTCTTGGGGCTAGTTGAGCTCACCTTTTACTTTCATTGTTCTCTTGTGAAATGAGAACGTAGCGAGGACTAGTCGGGAACCGGAGTGACGGGTCGAGATAATAGCATAGTAGTCCTCACTATTCATTAAATAGTGTGATAATAAATGTAATGAGGACTCAATTGAGTGTGGATATTGTCTAGATAACAATATTTGTATTAAAACTCACAGTATATGTTTTGTCGTATTTTACACGACTGTTGTATAATTAAGTTGTATTTGAATTTTGTACCATGTATTTGGCGAGTCAAGATGGGTGATGTATACCTATTTTGGGGGCGTCACAGTTGGTATCAAAACTTAGGGATATGATCCCTGGCTAAGATGTGAGACAAGAACTAGGAGGGGAGAGACGGGGAATTCCTTCGCTAGTATAACCTACCTAAGTTTATTTGGCATTTTATTGGTCGGTCAGAATATAGGAATAATATGTGATATGTTAATTAACCCGTGTTTTGTGGCAGTGTTTGAAAATGGCATCCGAGAATGTTGAGAACATCAATGGAGCACAAGAGACCGTTGAGTCTCTACAGATCAATAATCAGGATAATGTGCATCAGGAAGGTGACAATCCTCAAGCAAACAACAACACGGACCAGATGATGAATGATGGAATGTTTAGAGGCTTTATACAATTCATGCAACATCAGGCAAGAGCGGCTCCTTTCCAAAATGCAGGTGGAAATACTGGCAACTATCGGACGACCACCGCTAAAAAGTTTAAGGAACTAGGACCATCAGAGTTTTTTGGAGAGCCAAAACCACTTAAGGCAGAGACGTGGATAAAGTAGATCAACAAGATATTTGATGTCTTGGGATGCTCCGAGGAGCAAAAGGTTCTTTTTGTCACCTTCATGTTGTTGTGGGGCGTAGGCGATTCTTCGGTGGGAATCAGAAAGCGTACTCAACCTGCCGCACTGAAGATGTCTTGGGGGAAGTTCCAAGAACTGTTCAACGATAAGTACTTTCCCGAAAGTATTCGTCACATGAAAGAGGTAGAATTCATCAAGTTGGAGCAAAACAACATGACCGTGTCGTAGTACGAATCCAAGTTTGCCGAGTTATCCCGGTTTGCGTCCCATTTAGTTTATAATGAGGAGAGAATGACGCGAATGTTTCTAAGAGGTTTGAAACCCGAGATACGTCAATATCTTATCTCTCATAAACTTTGTTTGTATTCAGATGTTGTTAATAGGGCTCAGTTATTGGAGCGCGATAATCAGTCAACCCAACCAAAAGAGAGTAGCCGACAAAATGATAATACTAGTGATAGCAGTCATCGAAGCGGTGATAATAAGCGTTGAGGGAATCAATATGCCAGAAATGGTAACCACTTCGGTGGTAATCATGGCCAAAACAATAAGAATGGACATTTCAAAAAGAGGAGATTCAACAATGATGGAAAGACGTCCAAAGACCAAAGACCAAGTTGTTAAGGAAGGAGAACGACCACCTATCATATGCTTCAAATGGGGAGGGGAGGGACACATCAGTCCAAACTGCGTGATGTCGTCCATATATGAAATATATACATATATATAAGTATATATATACGACGAAATAAAACCACGGATCAAGTCCCGCAAACACACTCACACTACTCTCAACGTACAACAATGTGTGCTAATATGAGAAGAAGGCTTTATAGAATATAAGAAGGCTTACGATTGAAATGCCAAAGTAGACTTCTATGACTTTAAATGGATAAACACTCAGGCTCCATGGGAAAAAAGATAGCTATATGTGAGTTAACTAGTGTTTAGAAGTGAGAAAACTCTCAAAAGATGTGTATGCAGAGTAAAATGGACTGGGCTTCCTCGCCTTTTTCCTTCCCTCCTCCTTCAAATGGTCGACCCCAAGGCTTGTGTATATAGGCGGATGGTCAGCAGGTACACCTCTGGCAGCAGCCGCAATAGCTTGTACCAAGGTGGTCGTGATGCATCCGAACCTCATGGGTCCCGGTTGCCTCGTAAGACGTACACTCATGCGATCAGAATGTCTGCTCGAACTTGTAGAACTTCAATCCGAGCATCCGAACGAGGTATATCTGACCTTCTTCGGACCTCTTATGTCGAGAGTTACACAATGACATGGATTAGAGGTTGTACGAAGTCAGGAAGAGGGGTCTATGCCCATGGTCTTCAAGCTTTAAATTCTATCCAATGTACTGCCACGCGTAATAGTCACTCGGGATTGTCAATCCTCGGCTCTTGTGGGACATTGTTGGATATATGTATGTATGAAGTGTTGAGACGACACGCATGTGTTGAAAGAACAAGATGATGTTTGACTCCTCACCGGGGTTATCGCCGGTTTAAGCGGAAAGTAGACGTTGCTCAGGGTTACAGCTGAGATTGGACTACTTTTTGGTATGCTGTGATATCATCTTGTTGAGATGGTAAGATGACGTTGTGTCTCCTCATTGGGGTTATCGCCGATTTAAGAGGAAAGCAGACGTTGCTTAAGGGTACATCTGAGATTGGACTGCTGCTTGTTTGTATGTATCACAGTCATCTGTGGATGTTCCTGTCTGCCCGTTGTCAACTCCGGGTCTGAGGTGTGTGTGCCTCGACAGGATGTCTGAGGTTGAAGCTGATTGCATATGTTTGAAACAAGCATTTTCGGGGTTATCGCCGGAATTGCAATGGCATCTCTTAGGGCTATCACCAAGGATGGGGTTGCTACTCTCGGTTTTTCTCTGGGGCTCGGCTCGAAGCGTCATGGTGTTATCGCTAGAGAGTAATCGCCCTCTCCGGTGTTGTTGCCAGTCTTTTGATCTGCATATCTCGGTGTTATCTCCGAGATTGGAAATGACATTCCTGGTGTGTGTTCCTAGTTTGAGATGATGTTCCTAGTTTGTGTTTAGGGTTGGAACTGGACTTTCGGTAGTATCCAGAATGGATGTAAGCTGTATTTCAAGGTTATCTCCAAAAGACGAATCTACCCTCCTGCAATGTTAGTAATAGGAGTGCAGAAAATTTTGAGTGTCTACAGATGCCCCTCTTTATCATATTCATGCAATGCAAGGCATGGATAGGATAAAGAATACTAGACACTTGAAATGCAAGCAAGATAAACATGATGCTATATGCAGCAACATGATGCAAATGCATGTAGAATGCATGAATGATTGTCAGGTAATCCTGCTAGGATGACAATTAGTGATGACTTGGACATACGATCCAAGTTTTAAAGAATGTTGACGTTGGGGCTATCACCAAAGTCTTGAATCCTAGACACTGGCTTATATTCTATAGAGGTACCTCTTGTGTGTAAGAGATTTGTGGGGATAAAGCTTTGTCTATTTGAGGATGTGTATAACATATTCCCTCATTCTGTCGGAGTTACTGCCAATAGTTTGTTGTTATCAGGGTTGCCTGATCTTCGCTGATGTGAGTATCATCGGATAAATCTCTACTGGATGCATTGTCAAGGTTGGTTGACCTTCATTGATGTATGTGTCAATGGTAGCATTGCGTTGTAGCCCCCGCCGGGGAAGGTTGCTTCGATGGGTTTACTTGCCATCGGCTGACATGATGTCAAGGCTTCTTAACCTTCATTGATG
The DNA here is from genome assembly GCA_020205605.1 of Panax ginseng. Lineage (NCBI taxonomy): Eukaryota > Viridiplantae > Streptophyta > Magnoliopsida > Apiales > Araliaceae > Panax > Panax ginseng. The sequence continues at coordinate 80,229,404 of CM035139.1, read as the reverse complement.
TGTGTATCAATGGTTGTATTACATTGTAACCCCCGCCGGGGATACGTAGATGCTTGAAAGATGTGTTTTGTGACCCCTGCCGGGGATACGTAGATGTTTGATAACTTCAGCGTTGTAACCCCCGCTGGGGAGGTTTGATATTTTATGGTTTTGCGTTGTAATCCCTACCGAGGAGGTTTAGGGTTGTGACCACGCATCGATTGCAAGACATCGGACCTTTGTGGGGTATTGCTTAGGCATGATCTCGTGGTCGAGCTCATTGGTATAGTATACCCCCATTCAAAGCGAATACCTTTGAGACGACGGGAGTTTAACTCTGACCGACGAGAAACCAGGATTTCAGGCTATTCCGCTCAATCGCGTAGCACTTTTATTCCTGATTTGACCTCCTTTGCAACTCTAACTGGAGTGAGCCGAAGGTGAGGGACCCGTGTAGGAGTGCCGCAGGTGTACCGTGCCTATGTATAGGCGACTGGTTGCTCTCATAAGTCATTTTCAAGTTGCGCAGCGAAGGAAATCCGAGAGCTTTTCTTCAGATCTGTTGAGTTCAGGAAACTTTCTGCATATTCTACCACTGTACAAGCGTTCTTCACTGTCTTGGTAACACATGCATGTATTTTTTCCAATTTCTATCCGTTGGAAAATGACTTATCACATGGAATGCATTTAGACACATAGTAGTGAATATGCATGCTGATATGACACACCCTTTCTAAGGTGATTTGGAGACTTGCTGTCTAGATATCATGGATCCAGATTAGCCGAGTAGTTCCCGCAGGACCACTTCTGGTGTACAAAGGAGGGCTTTTAAAGAGCCTCAGCGCCGTTCTGTTAGACAGCCTCATCGCTTGGTGGAGGCGGTGATACGTCCTATTCGGGTTGAAGTGCCAAATGTCGAGGATGAGGAGGAAGATGCACTGATCGAGGTTCCTGCTCCTACTGTATGTGTTCCCCATAGGGAATTGCTAGGTATTCAAGTGGCGAACCCAGATCTTCTGGGTGACTTGAGTAGGCATCCTTCTGTATACCTGCATGCAAACGAGGTATGAAGTTAGATCTTTAATCTTCCTTATTTCCTATTGATGAGGAGTCAAGGAGTCTGATGTTGATCTGCATTTGATGTAGGTTCCCGGCTTCACACAACCTCGAGGGAACTAGTTTAGCATCCACTCTATGTATCAAGCCTTGCATGATGACTATAGAGCGATCGTCCATGACTAGGGATTCGGGAGGTTCTTCTCCATTCTACCCCATCGCTATCCCTGGGGTTACCTTACGGCATTGTCTGAGCGGCGGTTTCACCAGACTTAGTCACTCCATTTCTTTGGATCATGCGAGGTGATGATGATGCTTAGATGGATTGGCGCTTATATACTGTGTATGGAGTTTGGAGGGGAGCCGGTGCCTTGATCATGGATATCACCCCTACTGCCAGATCCTTGTTGGGAGTTTTCTTGCGGAGGCGCTCAAGGGCGTGACTATTCGTGACAGTCCTTTGGCGTGAGATGCTATAAGGCGCTGAGTGAGCCCATACCGATGATGTGAGAGTCAGGGATCGCATTCTCTGGCGATTGTTCCTGATGATTATTAGGGGCTGCTTCATAGCAGCTAACTCTTCTACGGTGTCCTTCGCTTTGATCAGCGCCACTCGACATGTGGACTGTATAGGAGAGTATGATTGGAGTTCCTACACCTTTGTCTACTTCCTCTGTGGAATGCGCATGCGATCACAGGGCTTGACCGAGGCGTGGTTAGGATTCTACCCATTTCTGCTGGTGAGTGTTTCTCTTGTCTTTTCCTATGTTTGGGTTAAGAGTGTTAACTGACAGCAGATGTTTGCCTTTGTGTTGGCAGTTTTAGGCCTATGAGAGGCTTCCTTGTTTACGTCCTGTGAGCTTGTTAGGTTTAGATACCAATCCACGAGGACGGAGATGGCATCATTCCATACTGGCGGAGGTCCTTGTTGCTGAAGGTTTCACTCATTGTCGCCTACAGTTGGAGTTATTGACAGCCGATGTCATCACATGGATTCCCTACTCTGGAGAGCATTTGGGAGTTGATTTTGAGGATGGGTACCCGACTGGAGTTGAGTATGTCATTTCCACCCGCAGGATTCCTCTCTTCACAGATGGAGGATGGGAGCTCTATTTAGGAGAGCATGCTATTAGGAGCACTACATGAGATATCCGTATACCGATCTTGCCTCCTGCCAGGCGTTATTGGCTTGTTTCACAGTCACCCGTCATTGACATCCCATTGATGCGGTTTGACAGTTTTACATTGTCGAGGCCCCGCTTCTCGTGAGATGTTCCAAAGATTGTGGATCCGTCGTACGATTGGAGCTCAGACCCGCGCCACACAGTTTATGGGGGATATGGTTCCAGGATCCGTGATGATGATGGATTGGCTAGCCTGTGTTAGAGATCCGACTCATGTGACACAGATTGACAGATTGACTCGGCAGCTGGACCGGTCACATCTTTTCATTCGGTATTTGGACAGAGATCCTGCAGAGGTAGATACTTTTGATCCTTCCAGCTCTGGCACTGATCCACCTTTGTATCGGCCTGACATCCCTGTAGATAGAGATCCAGTGACTTAAGAGGAGTTACATCAGGTGGATAGGATCGATGATGTAGACATCGACACTCTTGACTTTTTCTGATGTATTTCTCGCTATCTCTTTTGATAGGCCTCTGTTGTATGTTGGGTAGCTTCACCCCATTTCCCTGTATTTTAGTTGTACAGAGATGTATTAGATGATGATATACTTAGGAATGTACGCACAGTTTTCCATTCCCTATATCATATTGCCATCTATTGTATCATGCATGTTATTATTATGTTATGCATATATATGTCCAGAGATATTCAGCATTGACCCCTGGATGGTCTTATGACACGGCCCGTATAGATGTTTTCTTCGACAGTTAGCCATATTGATCATACCCCACCATTTGTGGTTGTAGCTGGTATGCACTCATGGTATGATAGTATATCACCATCAGATATGGTGATCGTAGATGATTTGCTGCAGCATACTATGACCCTGTTAATGTTTCAGGTTCCCATAAGATTTGTAGAGGGCATGCTAGAGCACTGGGTACCAGAGAGACATGTTTTCCGATTTGGGACCCAGGAGTTGACTCCTACTTTGGAGGAGTATGCACAGTTAATGATGTTGCCGCTGGACAGACCTTGCGTGCATATGGCTATTGGAGACATGAGTAGATAGTTCATGACCCTCATCGGATTGAGACGTAGAGTGGTCCAGGACGAGATTACATCCGGCCACGTGATATCCTAATGTTTTCTGTTTGACAGGTTTTGCTCTGAGGATAGCTATGCACAGCATTCTGGGGATTTCACCACACCGGAGGACCATTGGCGTTCAGCCATAGTAGATGTACTACTTTTATGCGTATTGTCATACGTCTTCATGCAGCGGTACATGGATGAGCCGGATATCGGCGTCATTATGGTCAGAGAGATCTCTCGTGGAGGGTCATACCATTATCTCGATGATCATTACAGAGACTCGAGGTCGGGCCATATATTCTCGCACTTATCCCAAGATGAGTGTTCACAGTGTAGTTCTCGGTCATGTCAGTATGTATGGTTTATATCACATTTGAGACCGATTGGCACATTTAGACGACAGGGGTTTTGTTTTACCCAGGAGATAGCCATGTCATACTCCTTTCAAATTTCATGCAGAGTGCACATATGTTTTGATCGTGATCGCCTTTCTGGCAGGATTAGGGATCCGTTTGCCATATTGCCGTGTTCAGGGCTTAGTTCACCCTACAGCTTCATTACTCATACTCCGGGCATGGATTATCTCCCTCTGGCTGGATTGAGAGGCATGATTACTTACCACCCATTGGCCGTGATGTGTCAATTTTACTAGTTCAAGGATTTTCATCCGTATGAGGGGGCAGTGTGTCAGCGCTTCGCGTCATACCATTTATCAATGGAGGATAGATCCAGGTTATATGCCTATTGGGATCAGCGAGAGTTGGCTGAGTTTTCTATCAGTCATCTAGGTTGTTCTGCAGAGTACACCGCATGGATGGAGATAAAGACTGCATCGGCTGCTGCAGTATCTACAGTGCATTGGATTGATTCTGATTATGAGGAGCCTATAGAGGAGGCTGTTATTCCCACCAATGATTTGACTGTTGGGCTGCCAACATTTGTGATGGATTCTCCCACCCCGAAAAGCCATCAAGCACTCAAAGATTCTAAGACAACATTTGGAGCAGAGCTTACATCCGATGACCTATGAGAGAGATCGTGCTAGGGCGATGTTGACAAAATTTCTTTTGATGAGAGAGATACCGCTTCTGTTAGAGAGGGATGAGGCTAGATCACCAGGGATGTATTGATAGTGGAGCGGATGCCGCCTTTATCTGCTTTCGGGATGTGGCCATTGTAGACAAAGACTTCAAAGAGATCCCAGAAGACTGTCAGTCTTGCCGACATGAGTGCTTACATTGATGAGCACTATGCCACCATGCAATTAGCCTCTGATCTGCTAGCTCGGGTAGATACCCTTGGGCAGGAGCTTGCAGTGCTTCCTCCGTCTTCAGAGAGGGATGCTATGTTAGATCTGATAGTCCGCATACACATAGATCTGTAGATAGTTTTGTATTTTCATGCATAGACTAGCTTATCCATCTTGTCATGTACAACACAGATGTGTATATCATACAGTATTATATATGGCAGGAAAAATATATTTTGATTCACTTCCCTTTTAGTTATGCCTTGATACTTGCTTGATATTTACATGTTTCTCCAGGGCCTTGTGATCTTGATGCATTCTGAACTTATCCTTGATAGATGGACATTGAGACGTCGCAAGATCTCTCAGAACGGATCATTGATTTCTGTAACTCCCTACCATCTTTGGTGTCTTGGGACTGGTATCTGTATGGAAAAGTTGAGAGGAGGATGGTTTCTTCCTCTCTGAGATTGACCACACCACAGATGGTTGCCAGTACTTCTATTTGTTAGAATCCTAGTTAATTCCATCTCTTATGGGTTGGTATTGCTCTTTGAGGCATGATCACAGCTTAGATGGTCACCGAATCTTCTATTTATGAGAAGAGGTTGTATAATTCCATCCCTTTGATCTGAAACCGATGAAATGGGGCGAATTGGAGATTGATCCCAGTACCGTGTGACAAGTATGTTGTTCTGGTAGGGGTTAGACTGCACCATGAATGGCTGCCTACGTCTTCCTATTGAAGAGGAGATCAAGTCTGCGTAGTTCAAACCTAGTGTAGGAGGTTCAACGCTGAATGCGGAAGGCAGATGGGTATAGAAGTATTTTTGTTGTTTTTGTTGTTTTGTAGAGAAAGGGTAGAAATGTTTTTGTTGTTTTTCCTTATTGCGACCGGGCCATAGAGAATATGGTTGCCTAAGTACCCCGTGTATCGTGGAGATCAAATGATATAGTTCGCCTCGTGACGAATCAAGGCGAAGAGAAGTGTAAATCCCATGTGTAGGATATATCATGGGGAGAAGAAAGATTGATCCCATAATGGGGACAAACCGCAAGTGTGTAAAAGTTTGATCCCGCCCTTAGACAAATCGCAGCGAGAAATGTTTAATCCCGCCTTCGTGATAAATCAGAGTTGTGAAAGGGTTCAATCCCATCTTCGTGGATAACCAAAATTGTGAAAGGTTAAACTCGCCTTCGTGGATAATCGAGGTTGTATGAAAGGTTTGAAATGAAGTAAAACCAGTCGCAGGCTTAAATTGTATGTTTCCACGAGGGGCGTAAGAGTATTTAAAAAGAAAGGTTCAAAATCGAATAACGGTGATTTGATGATCAAAACCGGGATGTTTGTTTGAAGGTAACTTTAGACATAGTACCGCTTTCACTCGTGTCCGAGTTGATAAGTCAGGAAATTCATCGCCATCCATTTCTCGCAATCTGAGAGCACCTCCGCCAATACTTCCTTGACAACAAATGGGCCTTCCCAGCTTAGGAGCGAATTTTCCCTTAGATTGATCTTGGCTGTCAATGATCTTCTTCAAAACCAAGTCATATTGTTTGAATTATCGTAGTTGGACTTTTCTATTGTAGGACCGTGCAATCCTTTGCTGATATAACTGACCATGGAAGATTGTCGCGGTTCTCCTTTCGTCTATCAGAGACAATTGGTGATACTTGTCTTGTACCCATTGGTCTTCATCCAACTGAGCATCCATCAATACTCTGAGGGATTCTATTTCCACCTCTATGGGGAGCACTGCTTCCATCCCATAGACTAATGAGTAGGGGGTTGCCCCAATGGAAGTTCGCATGGAAGTTCTGTAGGCTAATAAAGTCAGAGGCAAGAGGTCAGGCCATCCTTTATGATTGGCGGACATTTTCTGCATGATCTTCTTGATGTTTTTATTAGCCGCTTCTACAGCACCATTCATCTTTGGACGGTAGATAACGGAGTTGAGATGTTTGATGTGGAATTTTCTGCATAACTCCTCCATCATTTTGTTGTTGAGGTTCTTAGCATTGTCTTACACAATGACCTCTGGTTGTCCATATCGATAGATGATATTGTTTCTGATGAAAGAAATGATAACTTCTTTAGTGACCTTGGGGAAGGATGCTGCTTCTACCCCTTTGGCGAAGTAGTCGATCATGGTGAATATGAATCGATGTCCATTACTGGATTTGGGCTCTATGGGCCCGATCACGTCCATTCCCCACATTGAGAAGGGCCATGGCGAACTCATATTGTGGAGTTCCCTTGGAGGGGCGTGGATAGCATTCCCATGAATCTGACATTGATAGCACCTCTTGACATGATCATCACAGTCAACTTTAAGTGTAAGCCAATAATGTCCCATTCTGAGAATTTTCTTAACAAGTAAGGGGCCGCTCATGTGTGGGCCACATACTCCACCATGGATCTCATCCATGAGTCTCTGAGCTTGGTCTTTGTCCAAACATCTAAGGAGACCTAATCCTGCATCTCTTTTGTAGAGTGCATCTCCGCTCAGGTAGAATTTTATAGCATGTCGATGAATTTGCCTCTTCTCAGTTAGGCTCGCCTCAGCGGGTGTAGATCCATCTCGTAGATACTCCTTGATGCATTGATACCAAGGGTTGTGGATGGGAGGTAGCTCATTCGATACTTCTCCAACGTAATTCCCATAAAATGGGGCTTTTTGCAGAGCAAACATGATGTTTGGCATGTTTTCCTTGTCCGGTATGTAAACCAAGGAGGCCAACATTGCTAATGCATCTGCAAAATCATTCCTATTATGAGGAATGTGTAGAAAGGATATTTCTTCGAACTCCAAAGCCATCTGTAGAACTTGCCGATGGTAAGGCAGCAAATGTAATTCTTTGGTTTGATAGATTCTTGTGGATTGCTTGATTATCAATTCAGAATCCCCAAAGACAGTTAACCACCTGATGCCCATTGAATGGGCAAGTTTTAGCCCCATGATATGTACCTTCATTCATACTCACCGTGTTGTTGGTGCCGATAAACTGCAATTTGACGACGAAGGGATACTGCTCCCCCGTATTGGATATTAAAACTGCTTTCTAGCTCCAGAGCCTTCTGTAATAACAGCTCCATCAAAATACATTCTCTACGTACGACATGTATTGTACTAATGTTGTAACTGAATTGTCATTACTCCTTCATCAGTAAAGTATGTTTCTAAGGGTTTGTAATCCCCTACAGGTGCGGCGGCCAGTTGATCCACAATTCCTTGACCTTTGACAGACATTTACATCACGTAGACAATGTCAAATTATTGTAGGATCAACTTCCATCTGTATAGTCGACAATTCAGTATGGGCTTACTGAACACATACTTGAGAGGATCCATTCGGGATATGAGATGGGTTGTGTGACCATGGAGGTAATGCTGTAACCTCATGGAAGCCCATGCTAAAGCACAACAAGTTTTCTCAATCAGAGTGTACTTGTGTTCACTGATGTTGAATCTTTTGCCGAGGTAATATATAGCTCATTCTTGGCCTCTATTGTCTTTCTACCCCAGCATGCAGCCCATGACATTGTCATTTATGGACAGGAACATGAACAGGGGAACATCATCCCTGGGAGGTACCAAAATAGGAGCGTTAATCAGTTGCTCTTTAATGGTAAAGAAGGCTTTTTGACACTCATCATTCCATTTCATGGAGGAGTTCTTCCTTAATGACGAAGATAGCTCACGGGTTCTTTGTGAGTTGAGAAATGAATCTGCTAATGAAATTGATTCTTTCCAAAAATCCCCGTATTTTCTTCTCTGTCTGAGGAATGGGCATTTCCTTGATGGCCTGGATTTTGATAGGATCCAGTTCAATCCCTTTGTGGCTGACTAGGAAACCTAGCAACTTGCCTGACTTAACACCAAAGGAGCACTTGGCGGGATTCAACTTCAACTTGTACTTACGCAACCTGTTGAAAAGTTTTGTGAGATGTTGGATATCCACTTCGGATATGTAGACACCATCATGATTCTAGCTTGAAATTGTTTCACAATTTCTTCTTTGACCTTGAAACTCCACTCAGGTTTCAATCGCCTGAGTTTTTGTCAATCTGGCTTGAATCCCTCAGGCGATGAAGAACAATGTCAGTGGACAAACCCACCATGTCTTCACAAGACCATGCAAACACATCCTGGAATTGGGTTAATAGTGCAACCATGTCATTCCATTGATTTGTGGTAAGGTCTGAACCAATTTGGATTAGCTTAGGTTTTTCTAAGGTTCCAAGATTGAAAGGAGTAGTTTGGTCAAGGTTGGGTTTAGGCTTATCTGCGACCCATTCTTTAATCTCCTGAGGTGTCTCAATGTCCTCTTGAATGTCCATCAAGTCTGAGTCCAACTTTGAATCAAATTTACAGCCCTTGTGGAGAGAAGGCACCTCATCAGCAAGTACAGACACATCTAAATTTAGAGTCCTGAAACAAAGTATGCTTTCACTTAATATATGCAACTAATTGATCATACAAAAGTGTTAGCATGTACTTGATAAAATAACTGCTAGTACTATAAAGGAAAGTAAGCAATTAAAGTTATCTACAAGGCAGAGGGATTTTCTGCTCATTTTACCCTCGTCGACCAATGCATGGAATGTTGTTCCAATTTTCGAGGGTAATGTCCTAATGGACTGCAGTAATGGAAGGATCGTCATTGTCATCCTTCTCCCGAATGATAACCATGACATCTGGGCAATCATTGTCTAGGGTGTATATGTTTGTATGTTCATCATGAACAATGACACGTATGCCTGCCATCATCAAGGCAAGGTCATGTTTACGTTTCCGTTCATTTTCTTTCACTACGGGATCAGGAATCAGCACCTCTTTTGTTTTCATTGGCACTGGTTTTGGAAACAACATAGCTACAACATGTGCTGGAACCTTTACTGGAGATTGCATTAACTCATGAGGTAAAGGTATAGAAAATCACAAAGTCTGATGAAGCTTGAGGAACTCTACGCTTTGCTTATGAGAATTCTCATAATCGAACCGCGTAAATAGCCTAGTCCGACTGCTCCAATTTGACTGTACATTTGAATAGGGTGCTTAATACCCTACTTATCTTTACCAAGCCCTTGTCCAAAGTTAATGACCCAATGACATCATTTTCTTGAGTGGCCGACATAACCCTCAGCAGAATCTTGGGTACGGAAGTGGCGCGCCCAATAGAATGGTATTGCGTGTTACTCACTTCCGTGGTATGGAACTCGGACGCCCAACTTCAATTGAAGTCGATAATTGGTAGAGTTCCTTGTTCGTGACAATCCGGCCAAAGGTCGATGTGTGACTAGATCGTTGTTGATAATGTATTTGAGTTATTGATGTAGCGTGGAGGAACAAAATCCAAATGCCCATGTATATCCATGGTCTCCCCAATAGCAGGTTGTATCCTGAGTGTATCTTGAGGACGTGGAAGGATACATTGAATGTATTTGGACCAATCTCAATTTGCAACTCAATCTTTCCAACAGAATTTCGTCGGGATCCATCAAAAGCTCTGATGACCGTATGGCTACTTTGGATCCGCTTGAGATTGATATTCATCTTTACAAAGGTGGCATAAGGACATATATTTAGAGATGAGCCTCCATCTATCAATACTCCTGCTAGCATGTCATCATCAGTGAAGGATATCACATTGTTGTTAAAAATGTGATCAACCAAATGTTGAAATTTTTCCACGTCCACTGATTTTGGCAAATAAGCTTCTTCTAAAACCTTTAGCAAGATTTTTTGATGATCCTCAGAAGAGAAAATAAAATCCAGTATCGAAATCTGATGTGGAGCTTCTCGCAAGCTTAAAACCACTTTAGCTTTATTGTGGCCCATAGTGTGGAGGAATTTTTCAATCTTCTCCATGGGCAACTTCCCCTTTGCTTCGCAAGTGGGTTTAATAATACGTTGAGGAAGATATAGTGGATTTTCCTTCAACACTGTAGCAATAGTATGAGATGTGGATCCTTCAGCTTCTCCATAATTCCATGGAACTCTGTGTAAGCTGACAACAGGATATTGTGGTCTGAAAGATAAAGAAATTGGCTCTGATGCGGCCACTTTCAAAAGATTGTCACTACTTTGAGTTGAATTGGTTGTATGGGAAATACTTTGACAAAGATCATCATCCACTTTGGATATAATCACATCGATCCTTCCATTTGGTAGGACATGCATTCCCACCCTTGAGTTGTACCGTGTAATCATATGCTATTTGCAGGACACCGCTATCAATAAGATTCTAAATAAGATGGCGGAGTGCCCAGGATTCTTCTGTGCTGTGACAGCGAGAATGTGAATGATATGAATGATATTGACACATTTCATCAGGATTGAACCGCCTTGAGCGGGGATTGATGGGAGGGAGAAGGAAGGTAATTCTTCCTTTGTTGATTAACATATGTAGTATCTCTTCCATAAATTGGCCCAAATAGGTGAATTCCCTCTGATTGGCAAAATCTCGACGGGCTTTAGCATTTGTTTTCTTCACAACCTTATCCTCCATAGCTTCGCTTTCTGAAGGTGGTGAGGAGGCATTCATAACGAAAGGAAGGAGATAGGCATGCTCCTGCCTGATTAATTAGCGTGCGACTTAATGCTGGTGGGTCACCAGTTCTGCCAATTGTTCAATTTGTTTGGAAAGAGCTTTCATCTTTCATTCCATGGCAAATTCGAAATTTGCATAATCCCATTTGTCAACAACGTCTTTGATGGGTTGGGATGATTCGCCGTTAGAATTGGAACCTTGTACAGTGCTCCAATTGATCATGTTGACCTCTTCTTCTTTGTGTTGAGGAAGAGGGTTATCTTGCACATGAGGTTGATCTGGTTTAGTGACCACGATCTCACCGTTGTCTATTAGATCTTGAATCTTATGTTTCAAGTCCCAACAATCTTGAGTATCATGTCCAGTGCCCCAAAGATGATAAGCACACTTCCGAGTAGCATTAAAACCCTCCCATTAGGGTTGGTTGGTGGAAGAAGATGTAATTTTTCTTCCGAAAGCGATCGGTAAGAGCAAGAATATTCTCGAGTGAGTCCCCTAAGGGTGTGAACGCTCGAGGTCGCTTTTACTTCCACTTTTATGCAATGGAGGGTTTGAAGATTGTGCCGAAAAGGGAGAAGTTTCTCCTCTGCATAGGCATGCTTGGATTGCCCTTTTGTCCTTGTAGTATCAAGGAAACATCCTCCTCTTTCTTTTAATGGACCCTCCGGGGGTTGTTTCCATAAGATCCGGACTGGATGTGCTCAGCAACAGCTTTAAGAGCGGCTAGGTCTTGAATTTTACCAGACTTCAATCCCATCTCAGCCATCTCACCGTGTTTGATCATTTCGTAAAATGGTTTGCCAATACCAAATAGAACTCTTTCATAGAAAGGAACTTCCTGACATCTATGAAGGTCAGCGACCATTTCGATTCTCACATGGAAGGAATAACTTGAGCAAAGAAGGCGCCCACCTTCGAGCATACTCTAAATGACTCATTAGACTGCTTTCGACCTTGGTAATTTGGTGCCTGGCCAGAGCCATCCGAGATTGAAAACTATATTGAGTAATGCTAAGGCGTGAGCCAACTCTTCCCAAATGCATGGATCTTAGAGTTGTCTAACTCTGTATACCATGAACTGGCTTCTCCAATGTATTTTTTTTTGAACAAATTGATTCTGAGCTTTTCATTTTCTCACGTAAGACCCAAGTTCTCCTATGAACACCTTTAAATGTGTATAAGGATCCCCTAATCCGTCATATTTCTCAAAATCAGGGGTCTTAAATTTCTCTAGATATTGAACACCAGGAAATATGCAAAGTTTTGTATATGAAACACTGTCATGTGTTCCAATCCCTTTGAGAATGCGGATAGTTTCCTCCATTTGGAGGACCTTCTTCCTGATATCACCGCTGTCTGGATCTCCTTTTAGATGGGTGTTTTCAGGGTCTTTGTTGGTTGTATCTAACTGATGTTCTAGAACTGTTTTTTCCAGACCTTGAACTCCTCCTTGTGTAGAGGATTCTATATGTATAGGTATCTTCATACCCTGAGTAGACTGGTGTAATTCTTTTAGTAGGACAGCCAAGTCTGTGATTTGTTTACTCAATCCGTCAAATTCTTCTTGGGAAACAGCATTAGACTGATCAGAAGAAGACATAATTGGCTGTAAGCCTGTGGCCTTTTTGGACCTTGAATGGGTGACAGGCCCAATTGTTTCCCTATAAAAGACTTACGTAGTTTAGTCTTAGGGTAATATAAATGTTATCATAACATGTCCGTTTAGGAATTTTATCCTGCAAAACCGGTTGTTAATTGATAACATGTCATGCATGCATATATATTCTTTATATTTTCCATTACATATGAATAAACATGGAATAGAATTAGAAGTAAATGTTTTTACAGGTAATTTAAAATGGAAAGTATGAAGAGACTTCCCTCCGCATTTGGTTTATCAGAGGCTAACTTATCTTAGGGTTACTCTCACGGCTTTTCGGCATGAAGGTTCTCAGATCATCGCAATCTACTTGACGGGAAGTTAATCCGGTCGTTCAACTGGAGAGAATCTGAGTGGTGCCTTTCCTGAGCCCTAGGGAATCATTCTTCCCACAAGTCCAGTAATCAAACACCGACAGGATAGCCTCCTGGTGGATGGACCACACAACATACATTCACATATAACGTGTCTCACCGTTTATGCAAAATGATGACATGTGCAAAGCACTAATATCACAGATAGATATTTAGCAGTGTAGTAATTAAGATGCATTCGTACACATTCATCATAAATGTAAATGCAACATTCACACACAAGCATATAACAAATTTGAAAAGCTTGTAATGACGGCTTAAGCCCTCTTACTGGAGTCCTCAGCAGAGTCGCCACCGCCGACATCGGGATTTTTGAGTGTCCTCAAGCGTTTTGTTCTTTTTGGTGTTCTCATGTTAATGCGAGATTTGTTTGAAAAATAAGTGAAAAGGTCCGATATGTGTAATGTCGATAATTTGACTTTAAGAGTCGCCATTGGTGTATTTAATCGGTCAGCACTAACGCGAATCAAAAAGGTTTTCACATCGACCCAAAGTTTTGACACTCGCTAGATGTGTCTATGAAACCGAGATTCATTTTGGGTACGGGGCTTGATTATGCGGAGGGAAGGTGTTAGGCACTTCAATATCCGTGTTACTACTATGGACCGCCACTTTTCAAAGAAATTGTTATATGAATGTGTGTGTGTGTGTGTGTGTGATCAATGTGCAATTATTTAAAAGTAAAAGCGCGGCGCGTTCACACACATATATATACACAAGAATTTTATAGAAAAATTCAGTTTTAACCAAGATGTAGCAATGACGTTTTGTAAAAGAGGTTTTTTCAAACCCTATGCTCAATAGGAATTGAGACCTTTTCATACTTCCATTTTATTATTAAATGTTTGGCTTGTTTGCTTTTATTTTCGATATGCAAAGCATTCTCGAGAAAATAATATACAGCAGTGCCGAACTCCTCATTGGGCATGACAGCCATCCAAGGAAATTCAGACATTGTAAAATAATGTACAGTCACATAAATTGAAAATGTCCATCATGGGAACCGAATCTAGATTCAAGAATCAACTCGTGATCACATGATTTCTAGGTTCATATGATACTGCGCAATTTGTATGGAAAGTAGTAAGCGCTATATATATAAAAGTCAGAATATATATATATATATATATATATATATATATAAATGGACATGATCAACCACCACGAAGTAAACTCCAGGTGGGATGAAATGTAAATAAAGCTGTAAAAGAGATCAATTGCCACGAAGTAAACTCTAGGCAGGACAAAATGTAAATAAAGCTGTAAAAGCAATCGACTACCACGAAGTAAACTTCAGGCAGGACAAAATGTAAATAAAAGTCAGAAAAGGCCACGCAAGTAAACTCCAGCCTGACAGAAATGTAAATAAATATATATGTACAAATATATATATAAAGCGAAGAATATATATATATGTGAATCTGTGCTCATCTGGATATGTCCGACAACAATTATATATATATATATATAAGCAATTAAACGCAAATATAAAATCTGTGCTCATCGATGTAGTCTCACTACGCTTATATATATAAAGTATATATATATAAGTAATTAAACGCCTGCATCAAGTTCAGGCTCAATCGAGGCATAACTCGATAATGTTAGTCCATATATGAAATATATATATATATATAAGTATATATATACAGATGTAATGAAAACCACTTTGATCAAGTCCGGCAAACACACTCACACTACTCTCAACGTGTACAACAAAGGTGTGCTAATATGAGAAGAAGGCTTTTATAGAATATAAGAAGGCTTACAATGTTAATGCCAAAAGTAGACTTCTATGACTTTAAATGGATAAACACTCATCCCCCACGGATAAAAGATAGCTATATGTGAGTTAACTAGTGTTTAGAAGTGAGGAAACTCTTAAAAGATGTGTATGCAGAGTCAAATGGACAGGGCTTCCTCGCCTTTTTCCTTCCCTCCTCCTTCAAATGGCTGACCCCAAGGCTTATATATATAGACGGATGGCATAGTACACTGCCATGTAGCCGCAGCTTGTACCGCTGGGTCGGTCGTGATGCATCCGAGCCTCGCGGGTCCCATCGTCTCGTAGTACATGCACTCATGCACTGTAATGTCTGCTCGAACTTGCAGAACTTCAATTCGAGCATCCGAACGAGGTATATTTGACCTTCTTTGGACCGCTTATGTCGAGAGTTACACAATGACATGGATTAGAGGTTGTACGAAGTCAGGAAGAGGGGTCTATGCCCATGGTCTTCAAGCTTCAAATTCTATCCAAAGTACTACCACGCGTAATAGTCACTCGGGATTGTCAATCCTTGGCTCTTGTGGGACATTGTTGGATGTATGTATGTATGAAGTGTTGAGACGACGCGCATGTGTTGAAAGAACAAGATAATGTTTGACTCCTCACCGGGGTTATCGCCGGTTTAAGCGGAAAGTAGACGTTGCTCAGGGTTACAGCTGAGATTGGACTACTTGTTGGTATACCGTGATATCATCTTGTTCAGATGGTAACATGACGTTGTGGCTCCTCACCGGGGTTATCACTGGTTTAATCGGAAGCGCATTTGCTCAGGTTACATCTCGAGATTGGATCACGATTGTTTGTATGTATCACCGCTCATCTATGGATGTTCCTGCGCTCACCGCTTGTCAACTCCGGGTCTGAGGTGTGTGTGCCTCGACAGATGTCCGAGGTCAAGTTGATCGCATATGTTTGAAACAAGCATTTTGGGATTATCGCCGAATTGCAATGGCATCTCTTGGGGCTATCACCAAGGATGGGGTTGCTACTCCCAAAGTTTCTCTGGGGATCGAAACTCAATATCGCATGCAGGCAATCACCGAGATAGAACTGCCCTCTCCTGTGTTGTTGTTTGGTCTTTTGATCTCGCATATCTCGAGGTTATCTTCTAGATTGAAATGACATTCCTGTGTGTGTTCCGGTTTGAGATGATGTTCTGTTTTGTGTTCCGGTTTGAAACCGAACTTCCTAAGAGTATTCAAATGGATGTAAGTCGCCTTTTCAAGGTTATCTCCAAAAGGCGAATCTACCCTCTTGCAATGTTAGTAATAGGAGTTTAGAAAATTTCGAGTGTCTATAGTCACAATATGATTTACATAATTAATATTTCAAGGTAGTAGATGTAATATGGAAATGTAACATACATATAATACATGTACATTTTATCACACCGGTATACTTTATTAAAATAATAGCTTACAATATGTTCATGGTATATTATTTTAATATATACCCACACACATTTTGTCACATACACCTTCATGATGTATTTATAACCTATAGCTCCAATATGCTCAATCACATTGTTTCTTACAATATAGTTTAATAAGACTTAATATATAGGTTGTTATATATATATATATATATATATATATATATATATATATATATATATATATATATATATATATATATATATATATATATTCACATAAATGTCACACTACATCGTATAATATAGTTGTATTTTATATTTTTAATTATTGCCCATATGCACCTAACAAATAATATAATTTTATTATATTAATAACTTACTTGTTTCATGCCAAATAAATAATTCACTTTCTCGATTAATTAACACCAACATTAATTAATTCGTTCCTCATTGATTAATGTAATTATGGATCTTTATAACAATTAATTATCTATATAATTTTATTATATTTATAGACATATTACTAACAATAATAATCACATATCATTAAATAATTAGTCAATATTCTACAATAACAATTAACAATTAATATTAATTAATTGCTCACTTAATAATTCTTTCGTCGATTAATATTATTATTAATATTTCTCACCACCGCACCACACAAGGCTTTCCACAAGTTTGTTACAACTCCACATTAACCAATTTAATATAATTAAGTTAACTCATCACATAACACGAAATCATTTATATCCAAATAAATATTTATTTCATTAATATATTCCTAAGACATAAAATTTCTCGGGTATTACACCACTTATCATCATAATCCTAACAATTATATCCTATATACATTAATCATATATTTACGGAAAATAACTAATACTATTATTATTACAAAATTAATTTATTATAGGAATATAATCTATAACGATCAATAATTCTTAAAAATAATTTACTTATAATTTTCATGTAATAAATAAATTTTATTTATCACATAAGTATATAAATTTTACTTTGCACATATTCCCACCCTTATATAAAAAAAAAATTATTCGCAAAATTCCTTATTGAAAATATTGGGTTATTACATTATATCAAATTAACTCCTTATTATTTCAAGATAATGAATAGAGGAAATTCAATTTTATTTATTAAAAAGTTGGGGTCTTACAATATAGCAGTGAAGTTTTGTAAAAGAGGTTTTTTAAACCCTGTGCTCAATAGTAATTGAGACATTTTTATACTCCCATTTTATTATTAAATGTTCTACTTGATTGCTTTTATTTTCGAGATGCGAAGCATCCTCGAGAAAATAACATATAGCAGTGCCGAACTCCTCATGGGCATGAAAGCCATCTAAGGAAATTCAAACACCGTGAATAATTTACAAGCTACTTACAACTGAAAATGTCCGTCACGGGAACCGAATTTAGATTCAGTAGATTGAATCTGTGATCACATGATTCCTAGGCTCACATGATGCCACTGTTTATATGAAAAGCAGTAAGCAGTTATTAATATAAAAGCTATAAATATATATATATATATAGACATGATCAACCACCATGAAGCACCTCCATGGGGGATCAGAAATGTAAATATATAAAAACGGTAAATATATATATATATAGAGAGAGACATGATCAACCACCACGAAGCATCTCCATGGGGGATCAGAAATGTAAATAAAGCAGTAAATGCAATCAACCGCCACGAAGTAAATCCTAGGCTGGACTAAATGTAAATAAAGCTGTAAAAACGATCAACCACCACGAAGTAAACTCCAGGCGGGACGGAATGTAAATAAAGCAGTAAAAGGCCACAAAGTAAACTTCAGGCCTGACAAAAATGCAAATATATATATATATATATAGTAAACGCTTCGGATATAAAATCCAGGCTCATCGAACATAATCCGACAACAGTTCATATATATAAGTATATATATAAAAACAAGTAAACACTCTAGTCATAAGTCTAGGCTCAATCGAGGCATAACTCGATAATGTTAGTCCATATATATAAATATATACATATATAAGTATATATATACATACAGAAATGAAAACCACGGAGAGAAGTCTGGGTATACACACACAACACGATTCTCAATGTGAAGAATAATGTGTGCAAAGATGAAGAGAAAGGCTTTATAGTGTGTAAGAAGGCTTACAGTGAGCTGCCAAAGAAGACTTATATGACTCTAAGTGGATGAACACTCAGCTCCCGCCGGTAAAAATATAGCTATATGTGAGCTAACAAGTGTTTAAAATGAGAAATCACTCAATATGGGGTGTGTACAGAGCAAATTTGATAGGGCTTCCTTGCCTTTTTCTCTTCAAATATGGCCCCCCAAGCACTATATTTATAGATCTGGTGGCTGCAGGTGTACTTGCGGCAGCCACAGATGCACTTGCGACTACCCGGGGTGCCTGGGCTCCACAGGTCTCGTCGTCTCGAAGTACATGCACTCGTGCACTGTGATGTCCGCTCGAACTTGCAAAACTTCAATCCGAGCATCCGATTGAGGTGTACAAGACCTTTTTCGGACTGCCATTGTTGAGAGTTATGCAATGATATGGGATTAGAGGTTGTACGAAGTCAGGAAGAGGGGACCATACCTATGGTCTCCAAGCATCAAATTCTATCTGGTGTGCTGCCTTGCGTAATAGTCACTCAGGATTAGAATTCCTTGTCTCTTGTGAGACATTGTTGTGTAGAAATGTATGTATGAGATGTTGAGATGGCGCAATGTGGGGTTGAGATGGAAAGATGACAATTTTGCCCCTCACCGGGGTTATCTCCAGTTTGGGTTGATAAAACAGACGTTGCTCAAGGTTATCTCTGAGATTGGAATGCTGCAAGTGTTTGAATTCCTCAGGGTTATCTTTAAGCATGCCTGTCTTCCCGGTGTTATCTTTGGGTCTTTGGAATGAGTGCCTCGGTGGGAGTTCCGAGGATGAAGCTAATTGCATGCATTTGAAACAAGGATGAAACTCAGGGTTATCGCCGAAACTGCAACGGCATTCCTTGGGATTATCTCCAAGGATGAAACTCGGGGTTATCTCTGAGGTTGGAACTGATACTCCCGGTGTGTGTTCCGGGGTTGAGACTGAACTTCCAGTGGTATCCGGAATTGATATGAGCTGTCTTCCAAGGTTATCTCTAAAAAATGAATCTATACTCCTGCAATGTTAGTAACAGGTGTGTAGAAAATTTTGAGTGTCTACAGATGTCCCTCTTTATTATATTCATGCAATTCAAGGCATGGATAGGATAAATAATCCTAGACACTTGAAATGCAACAAGATAAACATGATGTCTTGTGCAGCAACATGATGCAAATGCATGATGCATGTGTTTTGTTGGATTATTTTCCAACATGATGGGATGATTGCTGGTTCCTTATTAATCCTGCCGGGGATGACAATCAGTGATGTCTTGGACGTGTAATCTAAGTCTTCCAGGATGTTGACGTTGGGGTTATCATCCAAGTCCTAAATCCTTGATACAAACTTTACTCTGAAGATGTGCCTCTCGTGTGCAAGAGATATGTGGGGATAAAGCTTTGTCTGCTTGAGGATGTGTATAACATATTCCATCATCGGTCCTCTCCAATGAGGATGGTCTTTTCTGGTTCTTGTCACAAGCATATACCACGGTCCTGTTGGAGTTACTGCCAACAATATGTATTGTCAGGGCTGCCTGACCTTCGTTGACGTGTGTATCACCGTATAGATCCCTGTTGGGAAATCTGTCAAGGTTGCTTGACCTTCATTGATGTGTGTATCAACAGATAGATCCCTGTTGGGTAAACTGTCAAGGCTGCTTGACCTTCATTGATGTGTGTATCAACGAATATATACGTTGTAACCCCCGCCGGGGATTCATTCATGGACGAAGAATGCGGTGTAACCCCCGCTGAGGATCATGTCAATATATGACATCTGTGTTGTAAACCCCGCCGGGGAACCTTATCAATGAATGAAATCTATGTTGTAACCCCCGTCGGGGAACCTTTTAGGGTAACGACCCTGTATTTGGCGACATCGGACCTGTGTGAGGCATTGCCGAGTAGGATTTGCAAAAGCTGAGATCATCGGTATAGTGTACCTTATATTTAGGCGAATACCAATGAGTGATATATAAAGCCATAACTTGACTTGTGACAACCAGGACTCTAGGCTATTCTGTTAAGTCGCGTAGCGTTTTTATTCCTAATTTGGCCTTTTCAGCTTATGAGACCTCCTTTGCAACTCGAACTGTACTGAGACGGAGGGGTGGGACCCATGTAGGGGTGCCATAGGTACACCTGTGACATGCTGTAGATTGTTTTCATAAGTCATTTTTAAGTGGCACCGCGAAGGAAATCCGAGAGCTCTTCTTCAGATCTGCTGAGTTCAGGCAACTTTCTGTAAATTCTGCCATCGTACAAGTGTTCTACACTGTCCTAGTAACGTATGCATGTATTCTTTTCCATTTTTTATCCATTGGAAAATGACTTATCACATGAAATGCATCTAGACACATAGTAGTGAATATATATGCTGATATGACTTTATAAAAAATATTCAACATAGTAAATGTTAGTATTAAACCATGCTGAACATAATGATGTGAAAAAATTGAACTTTTGAAATAGTCAAATTGGCACCTTTTACTGTCATTTCTTATCCTAATTGAGGACAAATGAGCAAAGGTGAAAAAAGCAAAATAATCTTAGTAATTAGGCTACCCTTACTGATTTTTACTTTGATGTATTAAGGCATGTAGGATGTATACGACTGTGGGTAGGTGTGCTATTGAATGGCCACCTAGTCATGCCTATGTGCATGTGGATAGTCCTATTTATAAAGGGGACTACGACAAGATGTTTCCAAAATGTAGGAATTGGGTAGTCATGCATTTTTAACTCTATTATAGATGTATGTTAAAATAATGCATGCATGCATGTAGTTATAAAATGCATTTTGAAAAGCTCTAGATTAAAAATTACTACACCCCTTCTGAGGTGATTTGGAGACTTCTGTCCAAATATTATGGATCTGGATCAGCCAAGTAGTTCTCGCAGGACCACTTCTGGTGTACGGAGAAGGGCTTCTGAATTGCCTCGACCCCGTTCTGTTAGACAACATCATCGTTTGGTGGAGGCGGTGATACATCCAGTCCAGGTTGATGTGCCAGACATTGAGGATGAGGAGGATGATGTTCCAGTTGCGGACCTCGCTCCTGCTGCATCTGTTCCCCATAGGAATTTGCCAAGCATTCAGGTGGCGAACCCAGAGCTTCTGGATGATTTGAGTCGACACCCTTCAGTTTACTTGCACGCAAACGAGGTATAAAGTTAGATCTTAATCTTCCTTCTTTCCTATTAATGAGGAGTAAAGGATTTTGATGTTGATCTGCATTTGATATAGGTTCCCGGCTTTACACAGCCTCGAGGGAACTGGTTCAGCATCCACTCTATATATCAGGCTCTGCAGGATGACTATAGAGTGATTGTATATGGCTGGGGATTTGGGACGTTCTTTTCCATCCTTCCCCGCCGTTGTCCCTTGGGTTACCTCGGTGGCATTGTCTCGAGCTACCGGTTTGACTGCATCTCGGTACTCCATTTGCTGGATTATGAGGTGATGATGACGCAGATGGATTGGCGGTTTATCACAAGTATGGAGTTTGGAGGGGCACCAATGCCTTATATGACGGATATTACCCCTACTGCCACCAGATCCTTGGTAGGAGTTCCGAAAAAGGCGCTCAAGGGCAGGACTGTTCGTACAGGTCCTTTGAGAGTAGATGTTATGAGCGAGCTATTGAGTGAGACCATACCCGATGATGTGAGAGTCAGGGATCGCATTCTTCGGCGATTGTTCCTGATGATCATTAGGGACTGCTTCATAGCAGATAACTCTTCTATGGTGTCCTTTGCTTTGATCAGCATCACTCGACACGTGGACCATATTGGAGATTATGATTGGAGTTCCTACACCTTTGCCTATTTCCTCAAGGGAATGCACATGAGTTCGCAGGGCTTGACCGAGGCTTGACTAGGATTCTACCCGTTTTTGCTGGTGAGTATTTCTCTTGTCTTTTCCCATGTACAAGTTAAGAGTGTTAACTAACAGTAGATGTTTATCTTTACATTGATAGTTCTAGGCCTATGAGAGGCTCCCATGTTTGCGTCCTGTGAGTGTGTTAGGCTTAGATACCTATCCACGAAGACAGAGATGACATCATTCCATACTAGCGGAGGTCCTTGTTGAACAGGGTTTCACTCATTACCGCCTACAGCTGGAGTTGTTGACAGTGGATGTCATCACGTGGATTCCCTACTCTGGGGAGCACTTGAGCATTGGATTTGAGGATGGGTACCCGACTGGAGTTGAGCACATGATTTCAACCCGTAGGATTCCTCTCTTCACAGATGGAGGATGTGAGCTGTATTTAGGAGAGCGTGCTATCAAGAGCACCACAGGAGAGATTTGTATACCGATCTTGCCACCTGCCAGGCGTCACTGGCCTATTTTGCAGTCACCCGTCATTGATATCCCATTGTTGGGTGTTGATGGTTTTACATTATCAGAGGGTCCCTGTACTCAGGAGATATCAAACATTGGTGGTTCCCTTAGTACCATTGGAGCCCAGACCCGCGCCACTCAGTTCATGGGGGATATGGTTCTAGGATCCGTGATGATGATGGATTGGCTAGCCTGTGTCCGAGATCCAACTCATTTTACATGATTGACAGCTTGACTTCGGCAATTGACCGGCATATTTCTTTATCCCAAGACTTCAAGCGTAGATCCTTTAGAGGAAGATACTTTTGATCCTTCCAAATTTCTGGCGCCGCCCCTCGTGTGACCCATATGGCTTTGCGGTCAAGAGATCCTCCTCTGTATAGGCCCGACATCCCTATGGATAGAGATCCAAAGGCTCTCGGAGGAGTTACATCAAGTGGACAGATTGATGATGTAGACATCGACACCATTATCTTCTTTTTTGATGTGCGTCTCATTATTTCTTTTGATAGGCCTCTGTTAGACATTGGGTATCTCTGCCCCATTCTCGATATCTCTTTTGGTAGGCCGCTGTGTGACGCCCCCAAATCCGGGTATCTTCCAACCAGAAAGATGGTGCTACACGGTACTACCATTCACATATACATTCAATTGAAAAGTCTCAAAAGAACGAATATGTCTTCTATATATTCAAAATAATATTACATTTTCCCAGGTTCTTTATAACCAATACATTCGTTCTTGTCATAATATTCAATATATTACAAACATTCATCTATACTATTACATAAGAAATCTAAGGGTTCGTCTTCGCCTTGCTCTTTATCCTCGCTTTGAGCCTTCAAATTGCTCGATTTTATCTGTGTTCATATGGTTCAAGCAAGAGTGAGCATGACTAGCTCAGCAAGTACTATAATTCTAATAAACAACATGCTTGAATCATAGGAATCATATATCTTCAATAACTAAACAATAGTTACAAAGTACTATCGATAATTCAAAATAACACTTATTTTCATTCAAAACGTTTTACAACAACAATTTTCAGTAAAACATCAATTCCGGTCTAAGACCTTGAGCATTTCATAAGTTCTTTTGAAAAGGACATCCCGACACTACGTTCGTAAGATCTAGGTGATCAACCTATATTAATCTATGTTGATCAACACTACATTCATTAAACATGTATACATTTAAGTTATGGCAACCTCACATGCCTGTTATTAAACGACAAAATATTTTAGCATACTCAGTCTTCGTTTGAAAACCACACTAGGTAAACATTGACCATGCTTGATAGAAACATAATATAAGTCTAGCCGAAAGAGTTGGCTTTGACTTCATCATACAAGACTTCATGCGTAAGGATACATGAATTTCAAAGCTTGTCCAGACTGAACTGGAACAAGGGTTAGAATACTTGCCTTTAGCATCTGGTACAGTTATAACACGTTCTCGCTTTAAGTCTTTAAGTCTCTACTGTAATTGATAACATCACATAACACATTAGGTCATGAATGAACATGCTTGGTTCCTAATGTATCTTACCCTTCTTCTCAATCTAATTATGACTTAGATTTATTACTATTTATTCTAGCTTCTTGTTATGTTGTTCTTACATTGTCATTACGTTCATATTTGATTACTTATCTTCAACATAATTAAGGTTTAATAATACCTTAAACCATGTTCATCAAGCTTTAGTTCATTACTAAAGAGTTACTATCCATGTTATACTTGCTAACTATCTTCTCTGTCCAAACCCTAGGGTTGGCTGTCATGCCGCCATCCTTCATTCTCTGTCACATATGCGCTCCACTCTCAAATGGCCGAGTAATCGAGTCTTTGTCATGGCCACATTTAACACATTGAGCCGCGCCGTGGCATGACTCTGTGGTAGGTTGAGACATCGGTTGTCTTTGGCATTGCAGCCACCTTTTGGTTTGGGTTGAAATACGGCGCAAATCAGTGCCTCGTAAAATTTGACATCTTTTTAATTTTGCGAAACTCCTGGACGCATAACTTCTTCGTTATAAGTCCGAATTAGCTCGTTCAAGAGCCTACGGTTCACAAATTACATACTCTACACGTTCATGCAAGAATTTTATCTATTTAACTTCGTTTGCTAAAATTTTGCCTATTAGTTAATTTTAATGAAAGCGATAAACGTTCGTGAACGTTCAACGCTCGTTTCTTCGTTCTAAGTCAGAATCCGGTCATTTTCGAGTCGACAACTCTATAATGCCAAATATGACTTTCCTCCATCGAAAACCAACCTTTCCAAGTTTAAACACAAAATATGACTTCCATTTCGAGAATTTTACGAAATCGACGATTATCGTCCAATCGTGTGAATTCCGGCGAAACCTCATTACTAACGATTTGATCACCATTTTAAATGGATTCTAACCATCATATGAACATTTTAAGCTACTTATTACACCAACTTATTTTCAAAGTAAGTTTTGACTTATTCTTCATAAGTTCATGACTTATTCAACTTATAAACTAAAATTTTCATTTCTTATGACTTATTATTGACTTAAGTCCTTTACTCAATGTTCTCACATCTTATCTAACATACTAACTTCATATGACAATCACATAACAAGTTCATCATAAGTTATCAACTTATTTAAATTCAAGTTTCTTATTCATAACTTATTCGACTTAAGTCCATTCATTACTCAATTCTTATGGTTGCTTAGCATACATGCTTATTAAGTTACACTTCTCTTATCATCCTACAATGATAGAGATAGAAGATGTATTATACAAGAGTCTTATCCTTGAAGAACTTGTACTTCTCTTTTTTAAAAATCTAACAAAGGTTGTCTTGACTTATGTGAGCTTATTCTCTCTAACACTAAAGCACTTAACTTGATGGAAGTTGGACGAAATTAATCAAGCAACAAATGAATTGTGAGCTTGCTATTTATAGACTTGACAAAGTTAGGGTAGTATGGTCATTATAACATCCCACCTCCTTTAAATAACCTCCTTACAATTCATAACTTTAACCCTAAGTAAATGTAGACACTGGAGGGCAACTGTTATAAATTTTTCTGCACAACTGTTACTAACATTACAGGAGGGCAAAATCGTCTTTCGAAGATACCCCTGGAAGACAGCTCACATCCATCCCGGATACTACCGGAGGATCGGTTCACAACCTGGACCACACACCGGGAACATCAGTCTCAACCCGGAACACACACCGGGAGTCTCATCGTCAACCCTAGAACACACACCAGAAGGATCATTTCCAACCTCGAAGATAACCCCGAGTTTCATCCTTGGCGATAACCCCAAGGAATGTTGTTGCAGTTCCGACGATAACTCTTGAAATGTTTGTTTCAAACACATGCGATCAACTTCAATCTCAGCCCTCCTGTTGAGGCACTCATACCTCAGACCCGGGGATAACAACGGGCGGACATGCACACCCACAAATGACAGTGAGGCACACAAACAAGCAGTCCAATCTCAGATGTAACCCTGAGCAACGTCTGCTTTCCGCTCAAACCGGCGATAACCTCGGTGAGGAGTCAAACATCATCTTGCCACTTCAACACTTCCTCTCACAAGATGATATCGCAGCATACCAACAAGTAGTCTAATCTCAGATGTAACCCTGAGCAACGTCTACTTTCAGCTCAAACTGGCGATAACCCTAGCGAATAGTCAAACATCATCTTGCCCTTTTCAACAACTGCGCGTCGTCTCAACACTTCATACATACATACATACAACTATATCCTTCAAGAACCAGGATATTCAATCCCGAGGGACTATTACACGTGGCAGTACTTTGGATAGAATTTGAAGCTTGAAGACCATGGGCATGGTACCCTCTTCCTGACTTCGTACAACCTCTAATCCATGTCATTCACAGAATCCTCGACACAAGCTATCCGAAGAAGGTCATATATACCTCATTTGGAAGCTCAGATTGAAGTTCTGTAAGTTCGAGGACATTACAAAGGCGTGAGTGCACGTGCTTGAGATTTACGGGACCCGGAAGCCCGGCCCACCACGACCAAATGTGCAGTGTATTTGCGGTGCCAGCAGTACACCTGCTGACCATCCGCTCTCTATATATACAAGGTTGGGGTCAGCCATTTGAAGGAAGAGAAAAGAGAGAAAAGGCGAGGAAGCCCTGTCCATTTTGCTCTGTACACACCCATATTGAGTGTTTTCTTTTCTGTTAGCTCACATATAGCTATCTTTTGTCCGACAGTAGCTGAGTAGTTATCCAAATAAAGTCATAGAAGTCTACTTTGGCAGCCCACTATAAGCCTTCTCACATTCTATAAAGCTTTCTTCTCATATTATCACACACTGTTGTACATGTTGAGAGTCGTGTGAGTGTGTTTGCCTGAACATCGGTCCGTGGTTTTCATTTCTGTCTATATATATATATATATACTTATATATATATGTATATATTTTTATACGGACTAACATTATAGAGTTATGCCTCGATTGAGCCTAGACTTCGGTTTGGAGCGTTTATTGGCTTATATATATATATATATATATATATATTTACATTCCTGTCAAGCCTGGAGTTTCCTCCGTGGCTTTTTACAACTTTCTTTACATTTCGTCCTGCCTGGAGTTCACTTCGTGGTAGTTGATAGCTTTTTACAACTTTATTTACATTCAAGTCCCGCCTGGAGTTCACTTCATGGCGGTTGATAGCATTTATTGCTTTATTTACATTTCTGATCTCCCATGGAGTTGCTTCGTGGTGGTTGATCATGCACACACACACACACACACACACACACATATATATATATATATATTTACAGCTTTTATATATATAACTGCTTACTGCTTTCCATACAAATTGCAGTATCATGTGAGCCTAAGAATCATGTGATCACAGATTCAGTCTACTAAATCTAGATTCGGTTCCCATGATGGACATTTTCCAGCTGTAAGTAGCTTGTACATTATTTACAGTGTCTGAATTTCCTTGGATGGCTGTCATGCCCATAACGAGTGCAAACCTTTTCGGTTGCGTTGGTGCAACAAGTTAAATACACCAACTGGCGACTCTTAAAGTCAAATCGTCGACATTACACATGTCAGACCTTTTTCACTTGTTTTTTCAAACAAATCTCACATTAACATGAGAACACCAAAGAACAAGTAACGAAAACGGACATCAAAAAATCCCGACATCAACAGGTGGCGACTCTGCTAGGGACTCCAGTAAGAGGGCTTAAGCCGCTATTACAAGCTTTTCAAAATTGTTATATGTTTGTGTGTGAATGTTGTATTACATTTATGATGAATGTGTACGAATGCATCATAATTACTGCACTGCTAAATATCTATCTGTGATGTTAATGCTTCGCACATGTCATCATTTTGCATAAACGGTGAGACACGTTGTATGTGAATGTATGTTGTGTGGTCCCTCCATTAGGAGGCTATCCTGTCGGTGTTTGATTACTGGACCCGTGGGAAGAATAATTCCCTGGGGCTCAGGAAAGGGACCACTCAGATTCGCTCCAGTTGAACGACCGGATTAACTTCCCGTCAAGTAGATTGCGATGATTTGAGAAACTTCATGCCAAAAAGCCGCGAGAGTAACCCTAAGATAGGTCAACCTCTGATAAACCAAACGCGGAG
Source organism: Panax ginseng (assembly GCA_020205605.1). Taxonomy (NCBI): domain Eukaryota; kingdom Viridiplantae; phylum Streptophyta; class Magnoliopsida; order Apiales; family Araliaceae; genus Panax; species Panax ginseng. Next base: position 80,200,977 of record CM035139.1, on the reverse strand, counting down.
GAAAGTCTCTTCATACTTTCCATTCTCAATTACTTGTAAAAGCATTTACTTGTAATTTATTCTATATGCATACATGACATGTTATCAATTAACAACCGATTTTGCAGGACAAAATTCCTAAAACGGACATTGTTATGATGACATTACCTTAAGAGTAAACTACATAAGTCTTTTGTAGGGAAGCAATTGGGCCTATCACCCGCTCAAAATCTAAAAAGGCCACGAGCCTACAGCCAATCATGTCTTCTTCTGACCAGTCTAAAACTGTTTCCCGAGAAGAATTTGACGGATTGAGTAAACAAATCACAGACTTGGCTGTTCTACTGAAAGAATTACACCAGTCCACTCAGGGTACGAAGATACCTATACATACAGAATCCTCTACACAAGGGAGAGTCCAAAGTCTGGAAAAAACAATTCCAGAGCATCAGTTGGATACGACCAACAAAGACCCTAAAAGCACCCATCTCAAAGGAGATCCGGACACTGGTGATATCAGGAAGAAGGTCCTCCAAATGGAGGAAACTATCCGCGTTCTCAAAGGGATTGAGATACGGCAGTGTTTCATATACAGACCTTTTCATATTTCCTGGTGTTCAGTATCCAGAGAAATTTAAAACCCCTGATTTTGAAAAGTATGACGGATTAGGGGATCTTTATACCCATTTGAAGGTATTCATTGGAGAACTTGGATCTTATGCGGAAGATGAAAAGCTCAGAATGCAGCTATTCCAGAAGAGTCTAGCTGGAAGAGCCCATTCATGGTATACCAGATTAGACATCTCAAAGATCTATAGTTAGGAAGAGCTAGCTCACGCCTTCCTCACTCAATACAGTTTTCAGTCTCATATGGCTCCTGACCAGTACCAAATTACCAAGGTCAAGAAATAGTTTAATGAGTCATTTAGAGAGTATGCTCAAAGGTAGAGACGCCTTGCTGTTCAAGTTATTCCTTCCATGACAGAATCAGAAATGGTCATGACTTTCATAGATGTACAGGAAGCTCCTTTCTATGAAAGAGTTCTAGCTGGTGTTGGCAATCCATTCTCTGAAATGATCAAGCACAGAGAAATGGTTGAAATGGGATTGAAGTCTGGGAAGAATCAAGACCTCGCCGCTCTTAAAGCTGTTGCTGAACACATCCAGTCAGGATCTTATGGAACAACCCCCGGAGGGTCCATAAAAAGAAAGAGGAGGATGCTTCCTTGATACTGCAAGGGCAGAAATGCAATCAAAGCATGCCTATACAAAGGAAAAACTATTCCCCTTTTCAGGCACAATCTTCAAACCCTCCATTGTCTAAAAATGGAGAAGCAAAGCGACCTCAAACGTTCACACCCTTAGGGGACTCATTCGAGAATATTCTTGCTCTTCTGACTACTCGGAAGTGTGCTTATCATGCCGGAGCACCTGGACATGATACTCAAGATTGTTGGGCCTTGAAACACAAGATCCAAGACTTGATAGACAACAGTGAGATTGTAGTCACCAAACCCGATTAACCTTATGCGCAAGATAACCCTCTTCCTCAACACAAAGAAGAAGAGGTTAACATGATCAGTTGGAGCACTGGGAAAAATTCTAGTGTTATTGGTGAGCCATCTCAGACCATCAAAGACAGTGATGAGAGATGGGATTATGCAAAGTTCCAATTTACCATGGAACGAAAGATGAAAGCTCTTTGTAAACAAATCGAGCAATTGGCTGAACTGGTGACTCATTAGCATCAAGTCACACGCAAATTAATCAAACAGGAGCATGCCTATCTCCTTCCATTTGTTTTGATGCTCCACCATCACCTTCAGAAAGCGAAGCTATGAAGGATAAGGTTGCAAAGAGAGCAAGTGCTAAAGCCCGTCGGGATTTTGCCAATCAAAGGGAATTTACCTATCTCGGCCAATCTATGGAGGAGATATTGAAAATATTGATCAACGAAGGAAGAATTACCTTCCTTCTACCTCCAATCAATCCCCGCTCTGGACGGTTCAATTCTGATGAAGTGTGTCAGTATCATTCACACTCTCGCGGTCACAACATAGAAGAATGTTGGGCACTCCGCCATCTCATTCAGAATCTTATTGATAGCAGTGTCCTGCAAATTGCAGATGACTACACTGTGCAACTCAAAGGTGGGAATGCATGTCCTACCAAATGGAAGGAATCGATCGCAGTTATATCCGAAGTGGATAATGAGACTGTCAAAGTATTTCCTATACATCCAATTCAACTCAAAGGAGCTGAAAATCCTTTGAAAGTGGTCGCACTTGAGCCAATTTCTCTACCCTTCAGACCACAACATCCTGTTGTTAGCTTGCACAAAGGTCCATGGAATTATGGAGAAGCTGAAGGATCTACGTCTCATACTACTGCTACAGTGTCGAAGGATAATCAACTGTATCTTCCTCAACGGGTTATGAAGCCTACTTGTAAAGCAAAGGGGAAGATTCCCATGGAGAAGATTGAACAATTCCTCTGCACTATGGGCCATAATGAAGCCAATGTGGTTTTAAGCTTACGACAAGCTCCATACCAGATATCTATACTGGATTTGGTTTTCTCTTCCGAAGATCATTGGAAGATTCTATTATAGGTTTTGCAAGAAGCCTATCTGCCAAAATCAGTGGATGTGGAAAGATTTCAACATCTGTTTGATCACATTTTCAACAACAATGTGATATCCTTCACTGATGACGACATAACACCCGAAGGGACAGGTCATTGTAAGCCACTGCACATCGCAGTGTTGTCTTTCGGGTACATGCTGGCTGGAGTTTTGATATATGGAGGTTCATCTCTAAATATCTGTCCTTATGCCACCCTGGTTAAGATGAATGTCAATCTCAAGCGGATCCAGAACAGCCACACAGTTATCTGAGCTTTTGATGGATCCCGACGATGTGTCGTCGGAAAAATTGAATTGCCAATTGAGATTGGCCCAAATACATTCAATGTATCCTTCCATGTCCTAAAGATAGATTCAGGATACAACCTGCTATTGGGGAGACCATGGATATATATATGCTAGAAATCGTTCTCTACATTATATCAACAAATTTCAAATACATTATCAACAACAATTAATCACTTATTATCTTGAAATGGAGTATCCTCGAATAAGGAGATCTCGCCAATCATCGCTTTCAACTCGAAGTTGATCGCGCCATTCATACCTTGAAGTGAGCAACACTCAATATTAACCTATTGAAGCACCACTTCCATTGCCAAGATTTCTCGCGAGGTTATGCTTGGCTTACTCAAGAAATGATGTCATTGGGTTACTAGCACCGACAAGGGCTTGGTAAAGATAAACAGGTATTAAGCACCTATTCAAATGTCCAACAAATCGGGGCGGCCAAAGTTAGGCTATTCTCGCCGGTTCTCGCCAAAGGAATCCGCAAGATAAACACCCCACGCTTCTCAAGCTTCCACCACACGGCGATGTTTTCAATATGCACCTCATGAGCTGATATAGTCTCCAGTTAAGGTGCCAACACATATTCTGACTATACTGTTTCCCAATCCAGTACCTTTCAAAGCAAAAGAGGTGTTGATTCCTGATCCAGAAGTGGAAGAAAAGGAACGGAAACGTAAACATGACCTTGCCTTAATGATGGCAAGTATACGCGTCATTGTTCATGATGAACATACAAATAGATACACCCCAGAAGATGATTGCCCAGATGTCATGGTTATCATTCGGGAGAAGGAGGACGATGATCATCCTTACATTACTGCAGTCCATCAGGACTTTGCCCTCGAAAATTGGAACAACATTCCATGTATTGGTCGACGAGGGTAAAACGGGCAAAAAATCCCTCTTCCCTGTAGATAACTTTAATTGCTTACTTTCCTTTACAGTACTAGCAGTTATTTTATCAAGTACATGCTAACACTTTTGTATGATCGAATGCTTGTATATATTTAGTGAAAGAATACTTTGTTTCGAACTCAAATTTAGATGTGCTCAGATTTGCCGATGAGGTGCCTTCTCTCCACAAGGGGTCAGAATTTTGATGCAAAGTTGACCTCGGACTTGATGGACATTCAAGAGGACATTGAGGCACCTCAGGAGATTAAAGAATGGGTCACAGATAAGCCTAAACCCAACCTTGACCAAACTACTCCTTTCAATCTTGGAACCTTAGAAAAACCTAAGCTAATCCAGATTGGGTCAGACCTTACCACAAATCAACGGAATGACATGGTTACACTATTAACCCAATTCTAGGATGTGTTTGTATGGTCTCGTGAAGACATGGTTGGTTTGTCCACTGACATTGTTCTTCATCGCCTGAGGGATTCAAGCCAGTTAGACAAAAACTCAGGCGATTGAAACCTGACTGGAGTTTAAAGGTCAAAGAAGAAATTGTGAAACAATTTCAAGCTGGCATCATCATGGTGTCTACATATCCGGAGTGGATATCCAACATTGTTCCCGTGCCTAAACCAGGAGGAAAGGTGCGAGTTTGCATGGATTACCGGGATTTAAACAAAGCTTGCCTAGAAGATATCTTTCCCGTGCCTTTTATCCACATTCTCATTGACAATACTGCTCAATACGACATGTACTCCTTTGCTGATTGCTTTGCGGGGTACCATCAAATTATGGTTGTTGAGCAAGAACGTGAGAAAACTGCTTTCATTACGCCTTGGGGAACCTTTTGCTACAGACGGTTGTCATCTGGCCTCATCAATATCGGGGCAACCTACCAATGAGCTATGATGGCTCTTTTCCATGATCTAATGCATAAAGAGATAGAGATCTATGTGGATGACATCATTGTCAAATCCCGAAAGGAGGAGGATCACCTAGACCATCTAAAGAAGCTATTCAATAGGCTGCGTAAGTACAACTTAAAGTTGAATCCAGCCAAGTGTGCCTTTGGTGTCAAATCAGGCAAGTTGCTAGGTTTCCTAGTCAGCCACAAAGGGATTGAACTGGATCCTACCAAAATCCAAGCCATCAAGGAAATGCCCATTCCTCAGACAGAGAAGGAAATACGGGGATTTTTGGGAAGAATCAACTTCATTAGAAGATTCATTTCTTAACTCACAGCAACCCGTGAACCTATCTTCAAGCTATTAAGGAAGAACTCTTCCATGAAATAGAATGATGAGTGTCAGAAAGCCTTCCTTACAATTAAAGAGCAGCTGCTTAACGCTCCTGTTTTGGTACCTCCCAGGGATGATGTTCCCCTATTCATGTACCTGTCCATTAATGACAATGCCATGGGCTACATGCTGGGGGAAAAAGATGATAGAGGCCAAGAACGAGCTATCTATTACCTCATAAAGATTCAAAGACCAAAGTGAACATAAGTACACTCGATTTGAAGACTTGTTGTGCTTTAGCATGGGCTTCCATGAGATTACAACATTATCTCCATGGTCACACGACCCATCTTATATCCCGTGGATCCTCTCAAGTATGTGTTCATGAAGCCCATCTTGAATTGTCGGTATCATCGGATGGCGCTTGATCCTACAATAATTTGACATCGTCTACATAATGCAAAAGACTGTCAAAGGTCATGGAATTGCGGAACAACTGGCCACTGCACCTACAGGGGACTACAAACCCTTGGAAACATACTTCCCCGATAAGGGGGTAATGACAATTCAGTAATAACATCAGTATGATATATGCCGTACGTGGAAAATGTATTTTGATGGAGCTGTTAACATAGAAGGCTCTGGAGCTGGAGCAGTTCTAATATCCAGTACGGGGGAGCTGTCTCCCGTCGTCGTCAAATTGTAGTTTGTCAGCACCAACAACACAGCTGAGTATGAAGGCTGTATCATGGGGCTAAAACTTGCTCGTTCAATGGGCATCAAGCGGTTAACTGTCTTTGGGGATTCCGAATTGGTGATCAAACAATCCACGGGAATCTATCAAACCAAAGAATTACATTTGTTGCCTTACCATCGACAAGTTCTACAGATAGCGTTGGAGTTCGAAGAAATCTCCTTTCTACACATTCCTCGCAATAGGAATGATTTTGCGGATGCATTAGCAACGTTGGCCTCCTTGGTTCACATACTTGACAAGGAAAACATGTCAAGCATCACATTTGTTATGCAAAAAGCCCTAGTCTATGGGAACTACGTTGGAGAAGTATCGGATGAACTACCTCCCATCCACCACCCTTGGTATCAGCATATCAAGGAGTATCTACGAGATGGATCTACACCCGCTGAGGCAAGCCTAACTGAGAAGAGGCGGATTCATCGACTTGCTATGAAATTCTACCTGAGCGGAGATGCACTCTATAAAAGAGATGCAAGATTAGGTCTCCTCAGATGTCTAGACAAAGACCAAGCTCAGAGGCTCATGGATAAGATCCATGGTGGAGTATGTGGCCCACACATGAGCGGACCCTTACTTGTCAAGAAAATTCTCAGAACAGAACATTATTGGCTTACACTCAAAGCTGACTGTGATGATCACGTCAAGAGGTGCTATCAATGCCAGGTCCATGAGAATGTTATCCACGCCCCTCCAAAGGAGTTCCACAATATGAGTTTGCCCTGACCCTTCTCAATGTGGGGAATGGACGTGATCGGGCCCATCGAGCCCAAAGCCAGTAATGGTCATCGATTCATATTCACCATGATCGACTAATTCACCAAATGGGTAAAAGCAGCTTCCTTCCCCAGGGTTACTAAAGAAGTTATCATTTCTTTCATCAGAAAAAATATCGTCTATCGATATGGACAACCAGAGGTCATTGTGTCAGACAATGCTAAGAACCTCAACAACAAAATGATGGAGGAGTTATGCAGCAAATTCCACATCAAACACCTTAACTCCGTCATCTACCATCCAAAGATGAATGGTGCTGTAGAAGCGGCTAATAAAAACATCAAGAAGATCATGCAGAAAATGTCCGCCAATCACAGAGGATGGCCTGACCTCTTGCCTCTACCTTTATTAGCCTACAGAACTTCTATGCGTACTTCCACTGGGGAAACCCCCTACTCATTAGCCTATAGGATGGAAGCAGTGCTCCCCATAGAGGTGGAAATGGAATCCCTCAGAGTATTGATGGATGCTTAGTTGGATGAGGACCAATGGGTACAAGACAGGTATCACCAATTATCTCTAATAGACGAAAGGAGAACCGCGACAATCTTCCATGGTCAATTACATCAGCAAAGGATCACACGATCCTATAATAGAAAAGTCTGACTACGGCAGTTCAAATAACATGATTTGGTTTTGAAGAAGATCATTGACAACCAAGATCAATCTAAGGGAAAATTCGCTCCTAACTGGGAAGGCCCATTTGTTGTCAAGGAGGTATTGACAGGAGGTGCTCTTAGATTGTAGGAAATAGATGACGATGAATTTCCACAGCTTATCAACTCAAACACCGTGAAACGGTACAATGTTTGAAGTTACCATTAAACAAACATCCTAGTTTTGATCATCCAATCACTAGTCATTCCGATTTTGAACCTTTCCTTTCTACATACTTTTCTGCCCGTCAGGGAAACATACACTTCAAACCAGCAGCCTGGTTTCCACTTCATTTCAAATCTTTCATACCTGTAGGTTATCCTGAAGACGAGATTGAACCTTTCACACTTGCAGTTTATCCTGAAGACGGGATTAAACTTTTCTACGCCTGCAGTTTATCCTGAAGACGGAATTAAACTTTTCTACACTTGCAGTTTATCCTGGAGAATGGATTAAACTTTTCTACACTTGAAGTTTATCCTGACGACTGGATCAAACTTTTTCCACACCTGCAGTTTGTCCCCATTATGGGATCAAACTTTCTTCTCCCCGCAGTATAGCCTGCACATGGGATTTACCCTTCTCTTCGCCTTCAATTCGTCCTGAGGGGCGAACTACGTCGACCTGATCTCCTCTTCAATAGGAGTACGTAGGCAACCATATTCTATATGGCCCGGTCACAATAAAAAAAACAACAAAAACATTTCTGCCCTTTCTCTACAAAAACAAAAACAATAAAAACATTTCTACACCTCATCTGCCTTTCACATCCAGCGTTGAACCTCTTACACCAAGTTCGAACTACGCAGACTTGATCTCCTCTTCAATAGGAGTACGAGGGCGACCATTCATGGTTCAATCCTAACCCCTACCGTAACAAAAAATTTGTCACACTCTGATGGGATCAACCTTCATTTCACCGCATTTCATCGGTTTCGAGATCAAAGGATGGAATTACCCAACCTCTTCTCACAAATAGAAGATTCGGTGACCATCTAAGTCATGATCGCACCTCAAGAGCAATACAAATCCATAAGAGATGGAATTAACTAGGCTTCTCACAAATAGAAGTACTGGCGACCATCTGTGGTGCGGTCAATCTCAGAGAGAAAGAAACCATTATCCTTTCCACATTTTATACAGATACTAGTCCCAAGACACCAAAGATGGTAGGGATATACAAAAATCAATGATCCATTCTGAGAGATCTTGCAACGTCTCAATGTCCACCTATCAAGGATAAGTTCAGAATAAATCAAGATCACAAGGCCCTGAAGAAACATGCAAATATCAAGCAAGTATCAAGGCATAACTAAAAGGGAAGTGGATCAAAATATATTTCCCTGCCATACATAATACTGTTTGATATACACATATGTGTTGTACATGACAAAATGGCTAAGCTTAGTCTCAAGCAGAAAATACAAAGCTATCTACGATCTCAGATACATGCGAACTATCAGATCTAACATGGCATCCCTCTCTGAAGATGGAGGTAGCACTGCAAGCTCCTGCCCAAGGGTATCTATACGAGCTAGTAGATCAGAGGCTAACTGCATGGTGGCATAATGCTCATCAATGTAAGCATTCATGTTTGGCAAGACCGATATACATCCGGGATCTAATCAAGTATCGCTTTGTGATGGCCACATCCCTAGCAGATAAGGCGGCATCCCGCTCCACTATCAATGCATCCCTGGCTGATCTAGCCTCATCCCTCTCAAACAGAGCGGCGTCTCTCCCATCAAGAGCTATCAACATCATGGCCCTAGCCTGATCTCTCTCATAAGTCATCAGATGTAAGCTCTGCTCCAGATGTTGTGCCGAATACTGAGTAACAGTGGCACTTGGGGTGGGAGAATCAATCACAAATGCTGGCAGCCCAATAGTCAAATCATCAATGGGAATATCATCCTCCGCTATAGGCTCCTCATCGTCAGAATCAATCCCCTACAGTGTGGATACTACCGCAGCCGATGCAGTCTCTGTCTTCATCCATGCGGAATACTCTGCAGAACAACCTGGATGACTGACAGAAAACTCAGCTAGCTCTCGCTGATCCCAACAGGAATACAACCTGGATCTGTCCTCCATTGATAAATCTGTGAAGCGAAGCGGTGACCGACTCATCGCCTCTCATAAGGATGAAAATCCTGAAACTGGTCAAACTGAAACATCATGGCCAGTGGGTGGTAGGTAATCATGCCCCTCAATCCAGCCAGAGGGAGGTAATCCATGCCCAGAGCATGATTAATGAAGCTATATGGTGAGCTAAGCCTTGAACACAACAATATAGCAAATGGGTCTCTAATCCCTGCCAGAAAAAGTTTACCACGATGCAAAGATCTGTGACACCAGAAGTCGAAAAGGAGTATGACATGGCTATATCATGGGTGAAGCAAAACCCCTGTCGTCTGAATGTGCCAATCGGTCTCAAGTGTGACATAAACACTCCTACCAGATAAGTGCAGCAGTATGTAGCTGACCTCAAAGTCTCTGCAATAATCATTGGTATAATGGTACGACCCTCCCTGAGAGCTCTCACTGCCATAATGACGCCGATATCAAGCTCATCCATATATCGAGGTATATAGACGTATGACAATACGCACAACATCAATACATCAACTCTGGCTGAACGCCAATGGTCCTCCAGTGTGGTGAAATCCCTAGAATGTCGTGCATAACTATCCTCAGAGCCAAATCTGTCAAACAAAAAACGCTGGGATATCACGTGGCTGGATGTAATCTCATCCTCTACCACTCTACGTCTCAATTCGGTGAGGGTCATGAACTGTCTACTCATGATTCCAATAGCCATATGCACGCAAGGTCTGTCCAGAGGCAGCATCGTCAAACGTGCATACTCCTCCAAAGTAGGAGTCAACTCCTGGGTCCCAAATTGGAAAACCTGCCTCTCCGATACCCAGTGCTCGAGCATACCATCTACAAATCCTGTGGGAACCTGAAACATCAATAGGGTTCACAGTATGTCGCGAAGAAATCATCTACGATCACCATGTCTGATGGTGATATACTATCATACCATGAGCGCATACCAGCTACCACCAAAAATGGTGGGGTATGATCAATACGGCTAACTGTCGAAGAAGACATCTATGCGGGCCGTGTCATAAGACCATCTAGGGGTCAATGCTGAATATCTCTGGACATACATATATATGCATAACAATAACATGCATAATACAATAGATGGCAATATGATATAGGGAATGAAAAACTGTGCATACATTCCTAAGTATATCATCATCTAATACATCTCTGTATAGCTAAAATACAAGGAAATGGGGCGAAGCTATCAAACAACTCAACAGAGGTCTATCAAAAGATATAGCGAGAATGGGGCGAAGCTACCCAGTAGCTAACAGAGGCCTATCAAAAGAGATAATGAGAAATACATTAGAAAAAGTTAATAGTGTCAATGTCTACATCATCGATGCTATCCACCTAATGTAACTCCTCCTGAGTCACTGGATCTCTATCTACAGGGATGTCAGGCTTATATAATGGAGGATTTGCACCAACAAAACCATATGGGTCACCTGAGGGGCGTACGCCAGAGCTGGTGTGACACCCCCAAAACAGGTATACATCACCCATTCTGAGTTGTCAAAAACAATGTACAGAAATAACTACAACTTTATTGTTACAACATATAAACTGTGAATTTAAATACAGATATTGCCACCTAGACAATATCCATATACAAATAAATCCTCATCATAATTATTGATACATTATTTTACAAAAATGGTGAGGACTACTAAACAACTCTCTAAAACCATCATTCCATACCCCGACTCGTACTCGCTACATTCTCGCCTCTTGGAAAGAAAAATGGAACAAAAAGGAAAAGGGTGAGCTCAACTAGCCTAGTAAAGAATATTATGACTAAGATAATACAGAACAAATAATCGTTAGTCTTCAATAGGGAAAAATCTAATATAATACAATAGACAACAAGTTTTAAATCAATACTCGCAGCGGAAAATATTAATTCATAGAAGATTTACGTAGAGGATGAAATCTACTAATATCTATGAATTTAACAAATCCATCATCAATATTTTTATCATCAGAACATCAATCAATGCACCTCTTGAATCATATATTCATCCTTGCACTATAGGCCAAGGATATTCATCAGTTGGTCATGTTCATCTAAACACCTGTTCATCTTTGCACTACGGGCCAAAGATATTCATCAGAAATCATTCATCTTTGCACTTACAAAGCCAAAGATATTCAATAATATCATCATTTAAGACCGAGGATGATGAAAATATTTTTAAAGGAAACGAATCCAAAGGAAACAAAAGAACAATATTAAGGATTCAGTATTTTAAACAATCCAAGTTCAAAAATACTTCATAAGTAATCAGAGTGGAGTAAAATTCAAGAATGATCAAAACATGGATACAATCAAAGCTAGTATCCACAATAGATATTTTAGACGAAAAGGGAAAATTTTTATTTTTCGATGAATAATGTAAATGATTCGTGAATAGTATCGTATACCTGAATAGTGCCGTATACGTGAATAGTAACCCTGACACTAAAAGTTCCAAATTTGATTAAAAAGTTCAGATCAATACTTCGGCATAATGATATTACAATAAATAATATCATTAAAAAAAATAATATCCCTTACCTCGAAAAAGACAAGATTTCTAACTGGAATACTTTGGATATAAATTATAACTTGAACTTTCACCGTATAGAAATACTCAAAGTATACTCAAAATACTCACAAGAATACGCTTCGACAATATAGAGAGAAAAACTTTAGTTTACGTGTGATTTTCAATTCTAACCTAAGCACCCTATTTATAGAAAATGCTTAGAACACCAAAGCGTAAAATTTAATATAATAATAATATATATAACAAATTCTCTCACGCACACTTTCTAGATTTTGAATTCAAAGATTTACATCACATGCTAGGTCGCCCACAAACAAAAAAAACGTTTTTCATTCTTTAAATATTTTAAACTTCTAAAAATCAATTATTTCGTAGCTTCGGAACTTCAATAATTCACAATAAATAGCCCTTTTTCATAAAATTCGAATCTCGCGTGTTTTTATTGGAAATTCAATTCTCTACAACTTTGCAGAAGAAAGTTTTTCCAAATTCCAAACAGAAATTAACCAAAATCCACAAACGGGTGATTTTAGAGGCTATAATCAAATTTCAGTCAATAAATGGGGTCCATCGACATGTTTAACATGTTTTAAACATTTATTGTAACGAAAATACTCTTCCTCCTCATATACTCATATATCCCACATTCGTTGTAAAAATATCAGCATTATTATATTATTAAAATATAATAATATATATTTAAATGAATTATTTTATCGAAAAAAGATAAAATTTCAATTTTCAACAATTGTCACATTAAAAATTTTCTCCATCTATAAAATCAATATTTTCCTCATCATATGAATCAATAATTAATTATTCACAAATAATATTACGTAATCACAATATTGACAACCGTGAAATTCCCGTGAAAGAGGGGCTTTCCAATAAGAATTTCTCCTTCTTGGTAGCAATTAGGTGACCAAACCTCTCCTTGTATGTAACTTTCTAGACATTGCCAATAATGTTATCTAATAATATTATTCAGATAATATGAATTATTGCTTCGATAATGAAAAATACCGTAATGACAATTATTGAAACAAAGAAGAATATAAAATATCAACGCGCAACAATTATTGAACCAATAAAATAAAATATCGAATAAAGAATTATCAGTAACCATTATTGAAGCAAAGGCCTTCTTACGTAAGAGTCAATAATTGGTACAATACCGTGCTATCTTGTGCAACAACGCCAGACATCGTGTTTTAACCACCGGGTATTCCAACAAATGTAAATCAGTAATAACTACTGTGCTATTTTTAAACAACTTATATTTGTTGTTTTCTTCCTCCAATCGCTTTCCGTTATGGGGCTCACACATGGTCATGCTAGTGCCGCATTTAATATTCCCCACAAAGCATTTAATATTCCACAACCAAACAAGTATTCCCCGACAACAATGAATATTTTATAACCACTTGCTTATTTTGAAATATTTATGTATTTTACCCATAACTATCCACATTAATCACATCAACCCTTACTATTTCAAAATAATAATTAGAGGAAATTAAATTTCATTTATTAATTATTTGGGGTCTTACAACCTCCCTCCTTATGAAATTTCGTCCTCGAAATTGACATACGTACTGGTGTTTCAAAAGGTGAGGATACCTCGCTTTCATTTCCGCTTTCCAATTCCTGGTCATTTCTTCTATAGCATGGTTCCTCCACAAAACTTTAACTTGTGGTATGACCTTCGTCGTGTAGGACATGCTCCTTCCTATCCAAGATCTTGACAGTACCTCCTCATACGTTAAGTCTTCTATTATCTCGTCCTGGAGTTCTAACTCAATAATGCGATTCGGGTCTTTCACATATTTACGAAATACGATATGTGAAACACATTATGAACATGAGACATACTTGAGGTAACGCGAGTCTATAGGCTACATTTCCTACTCAGTCAAGAATTTAAAATGGACCAATAAATCGTGGATTGAGCTTTCCTCTCTTCCCAAATCTTGTAACTCCATTCCATGGAGCAACTCGTAACAATACATGATCCCCTATACTAAATTCCACGTCCTTTCGATGAAGATCCGCATAACTCTTTTTGTCGATCTTGTGCCGCTTTCTATCGTTGTCGAATCATTTAGATTTTTTCGGTAGTCATATCGTATTAACTCGGGTCCCAACAATGTTGCTTCACCCACCTCATCCCAACATATTGGAGCGACACTTTCGTCCATATAATGCTTCAAATGGAGCCACACCTATACTTGCTCGATAATCTGTTGTTGTTGTAGGAGAATTCCACCAATGGTAAATACTTATCCCAACAAATTTCTTGAAGTCTAGGACACGTAGTCTTAATAAATCTTCAAGAGTTTGAATAGTCCTCTCGATTGTCCGTCTGCTTAAGGATGGTATGCCAAATCAATCGTAAATTGCACCCATAGCTTTTTGCAAGCTAACCCAAAATCTTGAAGTGAATCTTGGGTCACGATCCAAACTATAGATACTGGCATGCCATGGAACCTCACAATCTCATTTACATATATACTAGCAAGACGCTCAAGAGAATAAGTCTCCGTGATCGGCATCTAAATGTGCGAGACTTGGTTAATCTATCAACAATAACCCAAATAGCATTTATGCCTTGAGAAATCGTGGGAAGACCCGTAACGAAATCCATGGTAATGTGTTCCCACTTCCATTTCGGAATCTCAAGTGGTTGCAATGGTCCCTTAGGCACTTGATGCTCCGCCTTTACACGTTGACAAGTTAAACATGTTGAGATAAACTTTACAATCTCTCTCTTCATATTGTTCCACCAAAATATATGTCGAAGATCACGATACATTTTAGTACTTCCAGATTGGATTGCAAATGGTGTATTGTGTGCCTCCATCATGATCTTGTACTTCAAATCAGAATCGTTAGGAACACAAAGTCTGGAGTGGACTCGAAGTATTCCTTCTTCATCAATTCTCGCCTCCGGAATAACACCTTCTTGTACTTTCTTCTTCATATGCATCAGCTCCGGGTCGGTGGCTTGAGCAACCTTAACTTTTTCTATTAAAGTTGGCTCTATGCGTATACTTGACATCATCGCACTCGTTCCTGCATATGATCTTCTACTCAACGCGTCAGCTACCACGTTCGCTTTTCCAGGATGGTATTGAATAGTGTGGTCGTAGTCTTTCAATAGCTCGAGCCAACGTCGCTGCCGCATGTTGAGTTCTTTTTAAGTGAAGAAATATTTAAGGCTTTTATGGTCTGAATATATCTCCACTTTCTCCCCATATAGATAGTGCCTCCATATCTTTAGCGCGAAAACAACTGCTGCCAACTCTAGATCATGAGTAGGATAATTCCTCTCATATTCTTTAAGTTGTCGCGAGGCATAGGCTATGACTTTCCAACGTTGCATGAGAACATATCCTAACCCTTTGCCTGAAGCATCGCTGTAGATAACAAATCCATCCGTACCAGATGGTATTGTTAGAACAGTCTTAAAATAAGTCTCCTCTTAAGCTCTTGGAAACTCTTCTCGCATTCCTCACTCCATACGGAATTTTATATCTTTCCGAGTCACCGAGTTAATGGAGTAGCGATTCGAGAAAATCCTTCCACGAATCTCCGATAATAACCAAATTAAACCCGAAAATCAAAGCTGCGTTTGGTCACGACTTTGGTTGCTCCCAACTTTGTATTTCTTCAATCTTCGCCGGGTCAACAGATACTCCATGTTTTGACACCACGTGCCCAAGGAATGCTACTTCCTCAAGCCAAAACTCGCATTTCTTCAACTTAGCATATAGCTTGTTTTCACGAAGCCTTTGGAGTACCAGCTTCAAATGGTGCTCATGATCTTCACGACTTTTGGAATATATGAGGATGTCATCAATAAAGACAACAACGAATTGATCCAAATATTCCTTGAATACTCGATTCATCATATCCATGAAAGCCGCAGGAGCATTAGTCAATCCGAAAGACATAACTAAGAATTCATAATGCCCATACCGAAGTTCTCGAAGGCGCCTTTGGAATATCCTCGGTTCTAATTTTCAAATTGATTATATCCGAATCGAAGATTGATTTTAAAAAGAATTGTGCTCCTTGCAACCGGGTCAAACAAGTCATCAATACGAGGTAGAGGATACCTATTCTTGATAGTGACATGGTTCAATTCCGATAGTCAATACAAAGTTGCATACTCCCGTCTTTCTTCTTTACAAATAAAACAGGATCACCCCAAGGAGATGTACTAGGACGAATGAAACCGATGTCCAAAAATTCCTGTAGTTGGACCTTTAACTCCTGAAGTTCAATAGGAGCCATTCGATATGGGGTTTTAGAAATGGGCTTTGTACCAAGTTCAAGGTCAATAAAGAATTCAACTTCACGTTCTGGGGGTAGACCGGGAAGTTCTTTAGGAAATACATCAGGAAAGTTAATAACAACAGGAATATTATTCAATTTTGACGTGTCTTTATTCAAATCCATAACATGGGCTAAGAAAGCTTGACATCCATTTTTCAATAAATGAATCGCTTTATGATTAGATATGACAGTGATTGATTTTAATGGTTTAGTTGCCTGAATTCGAACAACAGGTTGATTAGGAATATGAAAACTAACAACCTTACGAAAACAATCAATTTTGGCATGACGAGTAGTTAACAAATCAATCCCTAAAATCACATCAAAAGCAAGTATCTTTAAAGAGATAAGGTCAAAAGGTAAGATAAGGGTGCCAACTTGGATTAGACAAGATTTATAAACAGTGAATGTGATGAAAGTTTCTCCTAACGGAGTTTCCACAGATAGGTCAAAGTCTAATTTTTCTGGAGTCAAATTTAAACGTTGAGCACAAGTAGGAGAGATAAATGAATGGGTAGCACTGGTATCTAGTAAAGTATAAACTTCACAAGAATTTATAAATAGCTTACCCGTGATCACCTCCTTTGGGTTCCTCGCATTTTGACCAAACAACAACAAATGCTCTTCCAGAACCATTGACTTTGACTTTTCGGGACGTCTTTTGAGTCACCGTCCCCATGAACTAGGTTTCATTACCGCATAATCTCGAGCGATATGTCCTTCCTTTCCACAATTATAGCATACCTTGAACTGCTAGGCGCTTTGATCGATATGTCCCTCTTTCCGCATTTATAGCATATAATGGGTGGTCGTTCTCCTCCTTGGAACCAGCTTGTCACTGCAATCGCTGTTCACATGGTCGTTGTTGAATCTCCTCTTTTAAAATCTCCTCCTAACTCGCTTCTTCTATTTTCATGGCCATGATTACCACCGTGAGTGGTTACCATTTTTGTCCGCTCTTTTCTTTCTCCAATGGTTATTGTTGTTTTGTTGATCATTATCTCCCAGATGATCCTAATTGTGGTACCTCGGTTGACCATACTCGTTATCTCGCTTCTAACAATTGAGCCCTATTAACAACATCCTGAATAAAGAAAAATTTATGAGAGATGAGATATTGACGTATCTTGGGTTTCAAACCTCTAAGAAACATCCGCATCATACGCCCTCATTCTCCACCAAATGATGTGCAAACCTCGATAACTCGCAAACTTTGCCTCGCATCGAGACAACGCCATGTTGTTTTCTCTAATCGATGAACTCCACTTCCTTCATATATGACGAACACTTTCGTGGAAAGTATTTGTCATTAAATAGTTTCTGAAATGTCTCCCAAGACATGCCGAGAGTGCAGTACGGATGGGTATGCTTCACGCACTCCCACCAAAGAATGCCGCCACGCCACGGAACATAAAGGTGGCAAATGGAACCTTCTATTCCTCCGTGCATCCCAAGACATCGAATATCTTGGTAATTTGCTTGACCCACGCCTCCGCCATAATCGGATCCGCTTTCCCTTAAATTCGTGGTCCCAACTCTTTGAACTGCTTGGTGTGACAACCCGTGTGAATTGCTATCATTTCCTCTTGTATTTTGAACACGAGTCTCCTCGTCTCGATTTTGCATGAATTGCAAAAACTTCTAAACATCCCCTCGCTCATCATCTCGCCAATTGGGTTTGTTCACAGGGAGGAACATTGCCACACTGCTGCATCGCTTCTCCTCGTTGGTAAGTGCATCTCCAAGGTCTCATTTACTCCACTGTTAACATTCTCGGTTGCCATTCTTATATACTGCCATAAAACAAGGGTTAATTAAGCAAATCAATATATCACATAATATCCCTATATACTGACCAACTAACAAATAAGCTTAGGTAGGACACACTAGTGAAGGATTTAGTTGTCTCTCCTCTCTTAGTTCTATTCCCCGATCTCCGCCAGAGATCATATCCCTAAGCTCTGATACCAACTGTGACGCCCCCAAAACAGGTATACATCACCCATTCCGAGTTGTCAAAAACAAGGTACAGAAATAACTACAACTTTATTATTACAACATATAAACTGTGAATTTAAATACAGATATTGCCATCTAGACAATATCCATATACAAATAAATCCTCATCATAATTATTGATACATTATTTTACAAAAATGGTGAGGACTACTAAACAACTCTCTAAAACCATCATTCCATACCCCCACAGGCTACTACTTCGCTACATTCTCGCCTCCCGAGAAGAAAAATGGAACAAAAAGGAAAAGGGTGAGCTCAACTAGCCTAGTAAAAGAATATTATGACTAAGATAATACGTAACAAATTATCGTTAGTCTTCACGAGGAAAAATCTAATATAATACAATAGACAACAAGTTTTAAATCAATACTCGCAGCGAAAAATATTAATTCATAGAAGATTTACGTAGAGGATGAAATCTACTAATATCTATGAATTTAACAGTCCATCATCAATATTTTATCACTGTAACATCAATCAATGCACCTCTTGAATCATATATTCATCCTTGCAATATAGGCCAATGATATTCATCAGTTGGTCATGTTCATCTAAACACCTGTTCATCTTTGCACTACGGGCCAAAGATATTCATCAGAAATCATTCATCTTTGCACTACAGGCCAAAGATATTCAATAATATCATCATTTTAGACTGAGGATGATGAAAAATATTTTTAAAGGAAACGAATCCAGTGAAACAAAAGAACAAATATTAAGGATTCGTATTTTAAACAATCCAAGTTCAAAAATACTTCATAAGTAATCAGAGTGGAGTAAAATTCAAGAATGATCAAAACATGGATACAATCAAAGCTAGTATCCACAATAGATATTTTAGACGAAAAGGGAAAATTTTCATTTTTCGATGAATAGTGCCGTATTCGTGAATAGTATCGTATACGTGAATAGTGCCGTATACGTGAATAGTAACTCCGACACTAAAAGTTCCAAATTTGATTAAAAAGTTCAGATCAATACTTCGGCATAATGATATTAGAATAAATAATATCATTAAAAAAAATAATATCCCTTACCTCCTGAAAGACAAGATTTAACCTGAATACTCGGATATAAAGGCTATAACTTGAACTTTCACCGTATAGCAATACTCAAAGTATACTCAAAATACTCACAAGAATACGCTCGACAATATAGAGAGAAAAACTTGAGCCGTGTGATTTTCAATTCTAACCTAAGCACCCTATTTATAGAAAATGCTTAGAACATCAAAGCGTAAAATTTAATATAATAATAATAATATATATAACAAATTCTCTACGCACACTTTCTAGATTTTGAATTCAAATTTACATCACATGCTAGGTGCCCACAAACAAAAAAAAGTTTTTTTCATTCTTTAAATATTTTAAACTTCCAAAATCAATTATTTCGTAGCTTGAACTTCAATAATTCACAATAAATAGCCCTTTTTCGAAAAATTTGAATCTCGCTTGTTTTATAGGAAATTCAATTCTCTACAACTTTGGAGAAGAAAGTTTTCCAAATTCCAAATGTAAATTGACCAAAATCCACAAACGGGTGATTTTAGAGGCTATAATCAAATTTCAAATAATAAATGGGGTCCACCGACATGTTTAACATGTTTTAAACATTTATTGCAACAAAAATACTCTTCCTCCTCGTATACTCATATATCCCACATTCGTTGTAAAAATATCACCATTATTATATTATTAAAATATAATAATATATATTTAAATGAATTATTTTATCAGAAAAAGATAAAATTTCAATTTTCAACAATTGTCACATTAAAAATTTTCTTCATCTATAAAATCAATATTTTCCTCATCATATGAATTAATAATTAATTATTCACAAATAATATTACAGAATCACAATATTGACAACCAGGAAATTCCCAAGAAAGAGGGGGCTTTCCAATAAGAATTTCTCCTTACTGGCGCGCAATTAGGTGACCAAACCTCTCCTTAGACAGAACTTTCTGGACATTGCCAATAATGTTATCTAATAATATTATTCAGATAATATGAATTATTGCTTCGATAATGAAAAATACTGTGTAATGACAATTATTTAAACAACAGCAATACAAAATATCAACGCAACAATTATTGAACCAATAAAATAAAATATTGAACATTAATTACTGTAACCATTATTGAGTAGTGCCTTCTTACGTAAGAGTCAATAATTAGTGCAATACCGCAGTGCATCTTGTGCAACAACGCCATTCATCGTGTTTTTAACCACCGGGTATTCCAACAATTAAACTAGAACAACTACGCCTGCTATTTTTAAACAACTTATATTTGTCGCTTTCTTCCTCCAATTGCTTTTTGTTATGGGGCCCACACACGGTCAAGCTACTGGCCGTCATACGAATATTCCCCGACAGTACGAATATTCCACAACCAAACGAATATTCCCCGACAACAATGAATATTTTATAACCACTTGCTTATTTTGAAATATTTGCGTATTTAATCCTTAACTATCCACATTAATCACATCAACCCTTACTATTTCAAAATAATAATTAGACGAAATTAAATTTCATTTATTAATTATTTGGGGTCTTACAGCTGGAGGGATCAAAAGTATCTGCCTCTGAAGGATCTCTGCCCAAATGCCTGATGAAGAAATGTGCCCGGTCTAGCTGTTGGGTCAATCTATCAATCTGTGTCACATGAGTCGGATCTCTGACATAGGCTAGCTAATCTGTCATCATCACAGATCCTGGAACCATATCCCCCATATACTGTGTGGCGCGGGTCTGAGCTCCAATGGTACGAGGGATCCACCAATGCTGGAACATCTCCTAAGTGCAAGGGCCCTCTAACAAAGTAAAATCGTCAATCCCCAACAATGGGATATCAATGACGAGTGACTGTGAAATAGGCCAATGACGCCTGACAGGAGGCAAGATCGGTATACAAATCTCTCATGTAGTGTTCCTGATAGCACGCTCTCCTAAATAGAGCTCCCATCCTCCATATGTGAAGAGAGGAATCCTGTGGGTGGAAATGACGTACTCAACTCCAGTCGGGTACCCATCCTCAAAACCAACTCCCAAATGCTCCCCAGAGTAGGGAACACATGTGATGACACATGTTGTCAACAACTCCAGCTGTAGGTGACAATGAGTGAAACCCTCAACAACAGGGACCTCCGCCAGTATGGAATGATGCCATCACCGTCCTCGTGGATAGGTGTTTAAACCTAACACACTCACAGGACGCAAACATGGAAGCATTTCATAGGCCCAAAACTGTAAACACAAAGGCAAACATCTACTGTCAGTCAACACTCTTAACCTGTACACGGGAAAAGATAAGAGAAACACTCACCAGCAGAAATGGGTAGAATCCTAACCACGCCTCGGTTAAGCCCTGCGATCGCATGCCCATTTTCCTGAGGAAGTAGGCAAAGGTGTAGGAACCCCAATCATAGTCTCCTATATGGTCCACGTGTCGAGTGTCGCTGATCAAAGCGAAGGACACCGTAGAGGAATTATCTGCTATGAAGTAGCCCCTAATGATCATCAGGAACAATCGCCGAAGAATGCGGTCCCTGACTCTCACATCATCGAGTATGGGCTCACTCAACAGCCCGCTCATAGCATCTACGCTCAAAGGACTCGTACGAACAGTCCTGCCCTTGAGCACCTCCGCCAGAACTCCCAACAAGGATCTGACGGCAGTAGGGGTAATATCCGCCGTACAAGGCACTGGATCCCCTCTAAACTCCATACTTGTGATAAACCGCCAATCCATCGGCGTCATCATCACTTCACAGTCCAGTAAATGGAGTGACTGAGTCTAGTGAAACCACCGCTCAGACAATGCCCTGAGGTAACCCCAGGGACAGCGACGGGGAAGGATGGAAAAGAATGCTCCAAATCCCCAGCCATGTATAATCGCTTTGTAATCATCATGTAAAGCTTGATGCATAGAGTGGATGCTAAACCAGTTCCCTCAAGGCTGTGTGAAGCCAGGAACCTACATCAAATACAGATCAACATCAGAATCCTTAACTCCTCATCAATAGGAAATAAGGAAGATTAAAGATCTAACTTCATACCTCATTTGCATGCAGGTATACTGAAGGATTCCTACTCAAGTCACCCAGAAGATCTGGGTTCGCCACTTGAATTCCTGGCAACTCCCTACGGGGAACACGTCTGCAAGCAGACCGGGAACCTCGACGCAGACATCCTCCTCCTCGCCCTCAAATTCGGCACTTCAACCCGATTAGGACGTATCACCGCCTCCACCAAACGACGAGGTCATGCCTAATGTAATCGTTGAGGCTCTTCAGAAGCTCTCCTTCGTACACCAGAAGTGGTCCTGCGGGAACTGCTTGGTTGATCTGGATCCATAATATCTGGACAACAAGTCTCCAAATCACCTCAGAAAGGGTGTGGTAATTTCTTACCTGGAGCTTTTCCATATGCATTGTTTTAACATCCAGCTACAGTAGAGTTAAAAATGCATGACTAATCATTCCTACATTTGGGGAAAATTTTGCCATAGCCCCTTTGTAAATGGGACTATCCACATGCACATAGGCATGACTAGGTGGCCATTCAGTAGCACACCTATACACAGTCATATACATCCTATATGCATTTAATACATTGTAGTAAAAATCAGTAAGTGTAGTCTAATTACCAGGATTATTTTACTTTTCTACCTTTACTCATTTGTCCTCAGATAAGATAAGAAATGACAGTAAAAGGTGACAATTTGACTGTTTCAAAAGTTAAATTTTTTTGAATCATTATGTTCAGCATGGTTTAATACTAACATTTGCTATGTTGAATATTTTTTTATCAAGTCATATCAGCATGCATATTCACTACTATATGTCTAAAATGCATTTCATGTGATAAGTCATTTTCCAACTTATAGAAACTGGAAAGGAATACATGTATACGTTACCAGGACATTGAAGAACGCTTGTATGGTAGCAGATTATGCAGAAAGTTGCCCGAACTCAACAAGTCTGATGAGAAGCTCTTAGATTTCCTTCGTCGTGCAGCTTGAAAATGACTTATGAAAGCAACCTTTGGGCTTTACATAGCCACGGTTGGTCATGAGTCCACTCACTCACTTCTGCGAATATGTACCTGGCACTCCTGCATGGGTCCCACACCTCCGGCTCGCTCTAGTTAGAGTTTTAAAGGAGGTCTCGCAAGCTGAAAAGGCCAAATCAGGAATAAAAGCGCTACACAATTGAGCGGAATATCCCAGAATCCTGGTGTTCATGTGTCAAAATCTGGCTCCACATGATCCACATTGGTATTCACCTGCATACAAGGTATACGATACTAGTGGCCTCAGCTTTCATAAATTATGCTCGGCAATACCCCACAAAGGTCCGATGCCATCAATGAGTGTCAGGAAACCCTGACGTATCCCCGGTGAGTGTTACAACGCAGAATCTATGAAATTTAAGCATCAACATATCCCCAGCGGGGGTTACAATGTCGAAGTTACAAATTAAATACGTATCCCCGGCGGGGGTTACAACACCGAAGTTTCAAACATATACGTATCCCCGGTGGGGGTCACAATGCACATCTGTCAGACATCCACGTATCCCCGGCAGGGGTTACAACGCAATGCAACCATTGATACACACATCAATAAAGGTCAAGCAACCTTCATATCATCCAAAGGATACACACATCAACAAAGGTCGAGCAACCTCACAACAACAACCGATCATAGCAGAATCTCGAACATGATGAGGGAACATGTTATACACATCCTCAAGCAGACAAATCTTTATCCCCACAGATCTCTTACATACAAGAGGTACCTCTATGGAATATAAGAAAGTGTCTAGGATTCATGACTTTGGTGATAGCCCCAATGAAAACATCCTTGAAGACTTGGATCGCATGTCCAAGCCATCACTGATTGTCATCCCAGCAGGATTACATGACAATCATGCACCATACATTTGCATCATGTTGCTGCACATAAGCATCATGTTTATTTCACTTGCATTTCAAGTTTCTATGATTCTTTATCCTATCCATGCCTTGCATTGCATGAATATGATAAAGAGGGGCATCTGTAGACACTCAAAATTTTTCTGCACAACTATTACTAACATTATAAGAGGGCAGAATCGTCTTTCAGAGATAACCCTGGAAGACAGCTCACATCCATTCCGGATACTACCGGAGGATCGGTTCACAACCCGGACCACACACCAGGAGTCTCATCCTCAACCCCGGAACACACACCGAAAGGATCATTTCCAACCTCAGAGATAACCCCGAGTTTCGTCCTTGGCGATAACCCCAAGGAATGTTGTTGCAGTTCCGGCGATAACTCCAGAAATGATTGTTTCAAACACATGTGATCAGCTTCAATCTCAGCCCTCCTGCCGAGGAACTCATACATCAGACCCAGAGATAACAACGGGCGGACAGGCACACCCACAGATGACAGTGAGGCACACAAACAAGCAGTCTAATCTCAGATGTAACCCTGAGCAACGTCTACTTTTTGCTCAAACCGGCGATAACCCTGGTGAGGAGTCAAACATCATCTTGCCACTTCAACACTTCCTCTCACAAGATGATATCGCAGCATACCAACAAGTAGTCCAATCTAAGATGTAACCCTGAGCAACGTCTACTTTCAGCTCAAATCGGAGATAGCCCTGGTGAAGAGTCAAACATCATCTTGCCCTTTTCAACACCTGCGCGTTATCTCAACACTTCATACATACATACATACATACATACAACTATGTCCTTCAAGAACCAGGATATCCAATCCCGAGTGACTATTACGCGTGGCAGTACTTTGGATAGAATTTGAAGCTTGAAGACCATGGGCATGGTCCCCTCTTCTTGACTTTGTACAACCTCTAATCCATGTCATTGCGTAACTCTTGACACAAGCTATCCGAAGAAGGTCACATATACCTCGTTCAGAAGCTCGGATTGAAGTTCTGCAAGTTCAAGCAGATATTACAGTGCGTGAGTGCACGTACTTTGAGATGACGGGACCCGCGAAGCCCAGGCCCACCATGACTAGCCGCAGGTACACCTGCGGCCATCCGTCTATATATACAAGGCTGGGGTCAGCCATTTGAAGGAGGAGAAGAGAGAGAAAAGGCGAGGAAGCCCTGTCCATTTTGCTCTGTACACACCCATATTGAGTGTTTTCTTTTCTGTTAGCTCACATATAGCTATCTTTTGTCCTATGAGAGCCGAAGTAGCAAATAAAGTCATAGAAGTCTACTTTGGCATTTTAACATCATATTATCACACTGTTGTACACGTTGAGGGTCGTGTGAGTGTGTTTGCCTGCATTTCATTCCGTGGTTTTCATTTCATCAGATATATATACTTATATATATGTATATATTTTTATACTTGGATTAACATTATCGAGTTATGCCTCGATTGAGCCTGAACTTAGGTCCAGAGCGTTTATTAGCTTATATATATATATATTTATATATAAATTGTTGTCGACTATATTCAGATGAGCCTGAGACTTTGTCCGGAGGCGTTTAATTGCTTATATATATATATATATATATATATATATATATATATATATATATATATATATATATATATATATATATCTAAATTATGGTCAGACTCTGTCCGATGAGCCTAGATTTTACATCCGGTGTGTCGGGGGGTGCCTAACACCTTCCCTTCGCATAACCAAGCCCCCGAACCTTTAATGAATCTCAGTTTCACAGACCCGTTTAGAAGTGTCACATCACTGGGTTAATGTGTAAACCTTTTCGGTTGCATTGGTGCAACAAGTTAAATACACCAACTGGCGACTCTTAAAGTCAAATCGTCGACATTACACATGTCAGACCTTTTTCACTTGTTTTTTCAAACAAATCTCACATTAACATGAGAACACCAAAGAACAAGTAACGAAAAGGGACATCAAAAAATCCTGAGGTCGATAGTAAACTTGCTCATTACTTCTATTACTTGGTCACCACAAAACTTATCCTATGCTTGGCCAATACTTAAAGTTCTTGGTCATCAAGATTACCCATGGGTTGCCCTATGGATCAACTGTAATAACCCAATATTTTCAATAAGAAATTTTGCGAATAATTTTTTTTTATATGTATAAGGGTGGGAATATGTGCAAAGTAAAGTATATGTATATATCTGATAAATAAAATTATTTATTAGATGTAACTAAGTTCTTTTTAGAATTATTGATCATAGTAGATTATATTATTATAATAAATTAATCTTGTAATAAAATATTTATTATTTATTTTCCATGAAAATATGATTATTGTATATACGATATGGATTTTATGATATGTATTTATTATAATAATTAAGTTAATTATTTTAACTTAATTAATAATGGTATCTATGAAGGTTATGTCAGATATGAATTCAAAACCCTAAGTCTGGATTTTGAATAAGGAATGAGATTAATAATATAATATTATTTATATTTCAGTAATATAAACATGTATTATATGTGTGTAATATTAATATGTGGAACAATTATAGTAAAACAGTACAAAATCCTAGCATTACTGATAAACTATAGTACAAAGTCAAATATGACTGTAATGTTTGTTAAGTTATGTGTTATGTAATTAATGACTATTATTATGATTAATGTTAATTAGGTAAACCCTAATTAATATTTAGAAACCCTAATTACTAGATTAGAACCCTAATTGCTAAGTTATAAACCTTAATTATTAATTTAGCAAGCTTTTGGTAATTAGTACATTATAAAGGCTAATTTACAAATCCTAGGTGATTAGGAGACCTAGTGTAATTAGGGAACCCTAATCAACATTCTTAGAAACTAAGATTTCCATTTTTGCCCTTAATACACAATTCTAGATTTAGAGCTTAGGAAATCTTAGGGTTAAACCCTAAAGGTTAGAATGAATTGTCAACCTTGCCACTAAAAATAAAAACCAAATAACCAAATTGCCCTTCTTGCATTAGTTAATAGATAACTTGTAAAACTTACCATAACTTTAGTTGGTGACCAACTTTAGCTAGCCATGTGGCCTAGTACTAGCCTTTAATAAGCCAAAACCTTCCCTCATGATCAACCATGGTCCTTGCATCAAATTATATATAGATTGGGAGAGAGGAAAGTTCATAATTTTGTCCCAATTGTTCACAAACACACCACCAAGCTTCTCTCTCTCTAACCCACGAATTGTTTGAGAATTTCAGTCCCGTAAGCAAGCCCCACATTTACCACTAACAGATCAGAAGGTCAGAATCAAAAATCAAAGCTCAAAGGCAAACCCTAAGCCAATAAGATTTGATCTAGTATGCTATGATGGATTTGTTGCTTTTGTGTTTAAACATGTTATATGTTGTGTTAATCCATGATCTGGGTTGGTATTTAGTGAATCCATAACATTTAAATGCTCAAAATTGGTGTTTTCAAAATTCTGGAAATTTTTTAAATTGAGTCTGACAACCGAATGTCAGACCCTGTAAATCTCAGCCTGTTATGTTTTGTTGTTGTTTAAGTGTTTGATCTTGTAGTATGTTATGCTAGCTTTGATATAGAACTTGATTCAGAGTCAGATATGTTGTAGATTTGAAGTTATAATCGGTCAACACCCGTTGACTAGGCATGATCAGACTAATTCTGGGTATGTGACAACCTGAGAAATTAGACAATTTATTAAAATCTTAAATGATGGATTTAAGGTCAAATATTAGACCTAGACATAAAATAAGTGTATGCGTTTGATATTTTTGAGAAGGAATTTTGAGGATTTCAAAATTTCGTGTTAGATTTTGGTGAATTATTCAGGATTAAGGGTCTACGTGAATATGTTCTTTGTATATGTTTTTATATGTGTTCAGAATATGGTGATTAAGTTAGAAAAATCTAACGAACTGTTAAAAACCCTAACGATATGTTCAAAAAACCCTAATTTCAGTTTCGAGAATTCAAAATCCTAATTCAGATATTCAAAACCCTAATTTGGGAAATCAAAGGCTAAATATAATGGCCTAAGTATTTTTGAGTATATATTAGGGATAACCCTAATTGCTAAATTAGAAACCCTAATATTTTGTATAAAATCCTAGGGGATTAAAAGTTATGTGTGTAATGAATATGAATATTATGTATTTATTTATTTGTTTATTATATAAACAAATAAAAGAAACTAGAGTAATCTAATTATATATTAGGAATAAAAAATTGAATAACTTAAAGGTTATGGTATGGGAGAATATTAGTATTTATAATATATATTAATCCCAAGAGATTTATTTTATACTTCTCAATTAATTAATTTCATAACCTAATTATAGCAAGTCTAATTGGGTTAAGAAATTAAATGTACATGAGTAAAGATTTAAATTATAATTGAGGAAATGAAAACCTTAATTAAATAATTAGGAAATGATAGAATTAAAGGTAATGGACTATGGAAATTACATGGCCCAAACATGTTAAGTAGAGAGCCCAAAGAAACTAATTTGTAACCCCAAAAGAATTTGATTAAAGCCTAATCTCTTAGCCCAATTGAAGAGGGGCATTTTAGTCATTGGATATTTTAAATATTACATAAAACAAAAAAATCAATCTTGGACAAACTTAAGGCCACTTGGCCGAATGGGAAAGGAAAAAAGAGGAGCATGCAAATTATTTATTAAGTTGGTCACCCACTCCTACCAAATCTCCTTATGTGTCATTGTTTTGTTCAACCAACACTTTTATTTAAGTGTACAAGAAACACTAAATTGACTAAGGAGGAGAAAGCAAGAGAGATATTGGATGAAATGTTTATTAGATATACATAATATATCTCTATATTTTTACAAACAAAAGAAGAACCCATTCCATTTCTCTCTCATTTCTTATTAGTTAAAACAAAGAAAATCAAATAGAGAGAGAGAGAAGCCATATTTCAGCAGCCCCGAAGAGAGAAGAGAAGAGAAGATTTTGATCATCCATTCCATCCAAGATCCATCACATAGTTTGGAAGAAAAAGATATGTCTAGAAATCAAAGGTATAAAACCAAACCTAAGTTATCCTTTTTAAGTTATTTTGATGGAATAAAGATCTAAGGTTTCAAAACTCAAATATCTTAGATCTACATGATTTAGAGTGTTTTATGTGTGGATCTATCCATTTTAAGTGTCAAAAGTTAGATCAAAAGCAAGAAAAGTGAAGCTAGGTTTTCAATGTGTAAAAAATCCTAATTTTCTTAGTATTGATAGTGTTTAATCTTGTGTTTGATGATTGTTTGATGAAATAGATCATGTGTCATGGTAGAATCATGGGTATATGTAGTATTAGTAAGTGTTATGATGAGATATGTTGGGTATTATGTGAAAACATGAAAGTTTTTTAGAAATCACAAAGGGTTGAAAATCAGATTTTGGTGAAAATAGAACATAAAATTCAAATGACTATATCTCCTATTATATTTCGAATTTTTGAGTGTGGTCAAGTACTAGAGTTAGATCTATGAGCTTTCTAACGTATCCAAGTGGAATCACTAGAAAAGGTGTTGTAGATTTTCGTGTGGACTGATTTTAGCAAAGGAGTCAAAAACTGCAAAGTACCAAAAAGCTACTGCCCAAAAATTTAAAAGGGCATTTTCGGCCACTTAGTTGGTGAAATAAATTCTGGCCTTTTGGGAAATGAAAATATATGATATAAAGTACCTCCTATAAAGTACCTCCTATCCAAAAATACCAAGTTATGACAATTTAAATTTTTGAGATTTTTCAACAAAAACGGCTATAACCGGAGTTCTATAACTCTGATGACCACAAAATTTAAACTGGAGGCTCACATTAACATGTATAAGATTGTGTCAAGAGATGGGAATTTATGGAGTTAAGCATGATAGGGTTAATTTCTTAAGCTACACACTAAAAATGATTTTTGAAAAATATTAAAGGAAGTTGGAAAATTATGGAAAAATACTTTTTGTGTATGAAATATATGTATATGTGTTTGGACAAAGGATAGAAAAATAATAAATTTATTTGGTATTTTTGTGAAAAGGATATGGAATCCAGCTTGCTGGATTGAAAAGAAGTTTATTGAATTGAAAATATGTTGAATCCAGCTTGCTGGATTGCAATCTAGTTACTAGATTTGATATTCAGTTTGTTGGATTGCAGTTTAGTTTGCTGGATTCCAAATCTGGGTTACTGGATTGGTATTTGACTTATATATTCGAGAAAAACTTATAATATAATATTAAAGTATTTAAATCATATAAATATGTTAGTAATGATTGAAAAATCATGATAAATTATAATTATTATATAAAAATTATTACGAGCCTGTGAAAAATATTTTTGACTGATAATATAATTATCTAAGATAATTGTTAAAGTGTTTAGACAGAGTTTAATTGAACTTAAACTCGATAATTTTCCGACTAGACCGTCGGGATGTTAGAATTGTTCTGAACTCGACTCAGACTGTAATAGTTTTACTTGAGGTTAAGTTTTATGTGTGTTATAGACATATAGGATTATGTGTTAATATGTTTAGGTTATTTTTAATACTGTAATGATATTATTCTAACTTAGAAATAAATATTATTAATATTAGGTCTTCAGACAAAGCTTATTAAATTGCATAGTGGTAATCAACGGTTCAGGCAAGTTTTTCTTAACTCTACAAAGAGTTGTTTCATTCGGATATGCTTATAGTTAATCAGTGCTGATTGCCATGTAGAATTGTACTCTGTACATATTGCATGTATAAGTCAGGTATGAAAGGTTGATCACCTTCATTACCGTTTGGTCCAGATATATTCGTTCATGTTTAATACTTGTTCAGTCAAAAGTTTGTTCGTGCTAATTCACAACTATATTGTGGTATTATAGTCAGCTTATTATTCAGACTCTTTCAATCATGATATATCCTTAAATAAATTTAAACTTGTCGGGCAACTTTCAAGCTCACCATTGCTATATCATGATAAAACATTGCAGATTAAGGCGAATGCGTTCGGATACAGGAAAGGATAAAGCCAAGTTTAGCTTGGGATAAAATGTGCAGCTAATTTGTAATAGTATAGTTTGATAATAATGTTATATGTTAAATAGTTTATGAATTGTGTATAAGTTAAGGTTACTCAATTTTGGGGAAAAGTGTGTAAAGTGTATTATATAAATAATTTATGTTTATATCTTTCGCAATAGTTATATAATGATTGTACCAGATCCGTGGTGATTTGGGACCCGGATTTGGGGCTTTCATAGGGTAACCCAGAAAGTCATTACCAGTGTCTGACAACGTATTCAATCGCTCAGATCTGACAGGTTTTGGGAGATTTGATGTTGTTATTGTAACCAATTTGTAGCCTTACATATGTGCTTTATAATTATGGCTTTATATCGTTTATGTAATAAACATAGTGAATAGAGTAAGCGGTCAAAGTAGGCCATTCGGCCATGACTTAAGATTTCTGGAATTTCCAGAAACCGGAAGAACGTGCCTTCTGACAGGCTTTAACTGGGTTCAATCTGGAGAATGTGCTGTTGTTGGACTGATATGTTACTGTTTTTATGTTCTATGACATGAGTACTATATATTTGAGTATTGAGACCACATAAATCATGACCGGAACTAGGAAAGAATCGAGCCACAAAGTAGGCAGTCGAAGCTATCTGGGTTTCTGGGTAACCCAGAAAGCCCAGAATGAGTCTGACAACTACTTTGAGGCATTTAATCTTTCTAATTTGTTAAGATACGACTTAGATGATGATGGGAACATTTAGTATTACAGTAGTACTACACGTTGTACACTTTAGATAGCTCAGAAACATTACAATTTACGAATTACACTTGGTCAAACTAGCTGAGTCGAAACTGGCTATGAATGTTCTTGAGGACTCAAAAACACAATAGCGACGCTTTCTGTCCCTAAAAGCTATAGCGACAGATTTATTAATTTTAATTAATTAAATTTCTAAAAATCATTTAAAAATAGTAAATAAATTCTAAAAATTATAAAATCAGTTTTATAAATTATTTGAAGTTATAAAATTAACTTTAATAATTTGACATATTTTTCAAAAATATTAGTAATTATTTGAATATTATTAATATTTAATTTATTTAATAAATGCATTAAACAAATTAACTAAAAATGATTTTCTAATATTAAAAATCATTTTAAATGGTAATAAGATATTTAATAATATTTTAAGTTATAAAATGTAACTTTCAATATTTTAATGTAAATTTTATTAATTATTTAATATTAATGATATTAGATTTATTTAATAATTATATTAAATAAATTAGTTTAAAAATGATTTTAATATTATAAAAATCATTTTAATTGAAAATAAAGAATTTAAAGATATTCTAAGTTATAAAATATTACTTTTAATATTTTAAGATAAATTTCATTAATTAGTTAATATTAATTATATTAGATTTATTTAATAATAATATTAAATTAATAGATTAAAAATGATTTTATTGGTTTAAAATCATTTAAAAAAGGATATAAGTGGTTTAAAAATATTTTAAATGACTTTTAATATTTTAGTGAATAATACCTTAATATTTAAATATTAATGGTAATTGTTTAAAAATGATTTTAAATGTTTTAAAAATAATTTAAGGGTAATAATTAATATTTTTAAAGTATTTTGAGTTATTATAAAATAACTTTGATATTTTGGTAAGGGTTGCATTAATAATTTAATATTATTTAGATATTAATGATAATAGAATTATTTAATTTAATAATGATTCCACGGTTTAAAAAATTATGATAAATTATAATAATTAATGATAAATTATTATAAGTCATTTATAAATAATATGATTGATATTTAAATTATCTAGATTAATATTTGAATTACAGATTAGAGTCTTATCAATGATAAACTCGACAATTACCCGATAAAGCCATTAGTACACCAAAATGTTATCAAAATTGATCCGATCCTATATAGTTTGACTGTATAAGTATTTGTTTGTGTCTTGAGGACTGATATATCTATGTGACAATGTGGTTAGGTTAATTATTAACTTTAAATAACAGTATGATGTGTTATGATATGTTATTCTTATCAGTAGAACAATCTTATAAATGATAGGTCGTTGAATTAAGGATAGAACTAAATTGTGTAAGCAGCAGACCAGACAAGTATCCTACCTTTTCATTTTCTTTATGGAATGGACATGAGTAAGAAAGTTTCAGAATTATATTATTATTGTACTAGATTATTAACCCTATTGTTATATATGTTATATCCGATCATTGATTATCAACATGGTACTATATGGTAATTCAGATATATATATATTATATTCGTTAATTTCTAAATATGGTTATTCAAGTGTCCCCACTTGGATAATTATTGTATTTAATTACATGTTGATATATATATATATATATATATATATATATATATACCCTATTGATCACCAGTATGTATACAATAAGTAAAAGTCGTCTAAGCTATTTGACCAGCTAGACACAGATTTAGAAGTATTGTTGAATATGATAAAACTTTTTTATATCCAATCAAATTGTTTTGGTTTGGATTCTAGACTAAGTATGAACATCCCGAACATGAGAAAACTTTTATGCGCCCAAGGCGGACAAAGTGAACGATAATATCGTTCTTGCATGTAGTATTGATAAATACAGGGCATAACTGGCTGATCACCCCCCGTGCCCGTAAGTTATGACGGTTTGCAAATGAAGTTCTGCTAAACCTATTTGAAAATGGAAAACAATGTTCATAGTATGTCACCTTAACCCTATTTATAGTCATTACATAGTTTCAAAAATTTGATAGAGAGTTATTATGTTATTATTATCGGTTCAGATTACTTCACAACTTTTGATTTGTTGTAGAAGGGTAGTACAAAGAAAATATTTAATCCTTTCAACTAATATTTATAATTATTATTACTTGCTGGGCACTCAAATGCTCATCCTTGCTTAAATTAAATGTTTTCAGTTAAGTATGACCAACCAGAGGGCTCTGCCAGGAACAAAGGGAAAGGAAAGCTGTCAGAATAAGTTTGTGTTACCTTATTTAATAGCTAGACTTAAATAAGATGATGATATTAATTATCTATCATGTAATGAAATGTTTTATGGTCGCGTACCTGGGATTTAGACAACTCTGATATGTAATTAAGTTTGATATTTATGACAAAATTATTATTATTCCGCTGAAAGAAATGGTATCGTGAAGCACCGAGTTCGGGTTTCAAGTATCCGAATTTGGGAGCGTCACATCAATCTAGTCCATTGGATCATTACATTGGGCTTATGATTCATTACTTAGCTAATTCTTGTGGGCTTGCATTACTTTAGTTTGGACTTTTGATTAACAAACACTTGGGCTTGCATATCAATTCCTATTAGACTTATACATACTACATCATCCATACATCTATTCACAATTGACTTAAAGTCTTAGTATAATTCTATATACATATAATTCTCGTATTCTAGTTCGTATATTAATTCGGAATATATGTTATTCTATTCTTCATACATACTCGTATAATACTTCGTATTATACTTGTATTCAATACCTCGTATAATATATACGTATCATACAATCAATACATTCTCTTCTTAATGCTTCATATTCCTAACGTTCTCTAATTAAGTCCGCATGTGAAATATTGCGTTTTCCATACGTGAATTATTATTACATAATTCATCCCACCTTGATATTGTAACGTTACGTATTTTTTGGAAGTTCAAAAATAATTCCCGAGCGGAAATCGATGAATAGTGTTTTTTAAAAAATGTCTCGGAAAGCTTTTATTTTCATCTTAGAAATTCAAACACTTTAATTCATTCACGTAGTTAAAATACTACGACGTTCCGACGTTTCTAGGTTATAGAACGACATTCATCTTATCAACACGTAATAATAATAAATAATATTATTTTATTCATTATTAAAAGTATTTACAAAAGGTTCGATTTTCTGGGGCGTTACACTCTCTTCCCCTTATAAGGATTCTGTCCTCAGAATCTTGCTATATAAAAAAAATTACACAAACAAATGAGGGTAATTCTTTTTCATTTTTTCTTCCAACTCCCACGTTGCTTCTTCTGTATCGTGGTTCTTCTATATCACCTTCATGGAAGGTATGACTTTATTCCGCAGAACTTGTTCTTTCCTATCGACAATTTGAATTGGCGTTTCTTCGTACGTTAAGTCCTTCTCGATATGAATGGGCTCATATTCTGTCACGTGTTTATAATCTGGCTTATAAGGACGTAACACAGATACGTGAAACACATTATGTATTAGTTCTAGTTCTGGAGGTAATGCTATCATATAAGCTACCTCACCTACTCGTTTTCATACCTCAAAAGGTCCTATAAACCTCGGACTTAACTTTCCCTTCTTTCCAAAATGTATATTTCCTTTCCAGGGAGATACATTTAGAAATATGTACGAACCTACTTCAAATTCTCTATTTTCTCGATGCGAATCTGTAAATTTCTTCTGTCTGTCTTGAGCTTCTAACAGTCGCATTTGTATCATCTTGGCCCTGTCCACTATTTGCTGCACCAATTCTGGTCCTAGCATTCGGCGTTCTCCTACCTCATCCCAATACAGTGGTGTTCTGCATTTCCTCCCATACAAAGCTTCTTAAGGTGGCATACCTATGCTTGCATGATACCTATTGTTATACGCAAACTCCACTAATGGTAGATGATTATCCCAACTACCCTTCAAATCCATGACACAAGATCTTAGCATATCCTCTAACGTCTGAATTGTTCTCTCTCTCTGTCCATCGGTTTGTAGATGATACGCCGTACTCAGCTTCAACTGCGTTCCCAATTGCTCTTGTAGACTCCTCCAAAAGTTTGATGTGAATCGTGGATCATAATCTGACACAATCGATACTGGGGCTCTATGTCTGGAAATTATTTCCTTAATATAAAGTCTGGCTAACTGATCTAAGTTATACTTAACCCTAATTGGCAAAAAGTGAGCCGACTTTGTCAACCGGTCCACTATTACCCAAATTATATCATACCCTTTCGTTGTAGTCGGAAGTCCCGCCACAAAATCCATCGTGATATTCTCCACTTCCACTCGAATTTCCAATGGATCATAATAAACCACTTGGTCGTTGATGTTCGCCTTAACTTTTCGGCAAGTCAAGCACCTACCACGTATTTCTACTTTATCTCTCTCTTCATATTCAGCCACCAAAAACTCTTTCGGAGGTCTTGATACATTTTAGTACTACCAGGATGAATCGAAAACCTCGAACTATGAGCCTCTTGTAATACCTGCTCTTTTAATTCTGTCTCATTTGGAACTCAAATTCTTCTTTCAAATCTTAATAATCCCTCATTATCAAGACTGTACTTAATATCTTTTTCATTGGCTAGCCGCTCCTTTATCCGATCACACTCATCAGTTTTAAGTTGCACCTCCTTAACTCTCTCTACGATGGTAAATTGCATCTCCGTCGGAAACAGTATTGGTCCTGCTTCACTCGGCAGCTTCACTTCCAATTCCATCCTAGCCATCTTTGTTATTAACTCAGTTTGAGCCGTTAACAAAGATAACTTCTCCCGACCCTTCCTACTTAAGGCATCAGCGACTACATTGGCTTTTCCAAGGTGATACATGATTTCATAGTCGTAATCCTTTATCAACTCCAGCCATCTCCTCTGCCTCATATTCAACTCCTTATGGGTGAAGATATATTTTAGACTCTTGTGGTCCGTGTATATCTCACATTTTTCTCCATAAAGATAATGTCTCCATATCTTTAGAGCAAAAACTACTGCGACCAGTTCCAGATCATGAGTAGGGTAAACTTTCTCATAATCCTTCAACTGCCTAGATGCATACGCAATGACCTTGCTATGCTGCATGAGCATGCAACCAAGTCCTCTATACAAAGCATCACTATAAATTAAAAAAATTCATGTGTCATCGAGCAATGACAAAACAGGCGCTTCACTCAACCTCTTCTTCAATTCTTCAAAATGGTCCTCGCATTTATCTGTCCATACGTATTTCACCGTCTTCCTTGTCAAGTTAGTCAACGGAGTAGCTATCTTTAAAAAATCCTGAATAAATCTCCGATAGTAACCCGCTAACCCTAGGAAACTCCGCACCTCGGTTAGCATTTTCGGTGGATCTACTGAAATCCCCTCATGGTCAATGACATGACCTAAAAATTGTACCTTTTCTAACCAAAATTCACACTTAGTGAATTTCGCATACAACTTCTCCTTTCTCAATGTCTCCAACACTAATCTTAGGTGTTCTGCATGATCTTCTAGCATCTTAGAATAGACTAGAATATCATCGATAAACACCGCGACGAACTTGTCCAAATATTGTTTGAACACTCTATTCATCATATCCATAAATCTAGCTGGTGCATTAGTCAACCCAAATGACATCACCAGAAACTCGTAATGACCATAACGAGTCCTGAATGCTGTCTTTGGTACATCCTTCTTCCTAACCTTCAACTGGTGATACCCCGCTCTTAAATTTATTTTAGAAAAATACTTAGCCCCTTTCAACTGATCAAAGAGATCATCGATCCGGGCAATGGGTATTTATTATTTATTGTTAACTTATTCAATTCTCGATAGTCGATATAAAGTCTTAACGATCCGTCCTTCTTCTTGACAAATAGTACCAGTGCTCCCCACGACAAAACACACGGTTGAATGTACTTCATGTCCAACAGTTCTTGTAACTACACCATCAACTCTTTCATCTACACTGGCGCCGTATGATACGGTGCCCTGGAAACTGGTGCCGCTCCTAGCACGATGTCTATTACAAACTCTGTCTCCTTATCCGGTAGAAGACCCGGCAATTCACTCGGAAATACATCAGCGAATTCTCTCACTATAGGTATTTGTTCTATGGTTGCTACCAGTCTCTTGGTATTAACAACATGACACAGATAACCTACACATCCCTTCCTCAATAATTTCCTATTTTGTGTCATGGTTAGACAACACGAAAGTCCCAGCGATCTATTCTAGTAAAATACTACCTGAGGTTGTCTTAACGTTTTAATGTTCACACATTTCTTTTGACAATCTATAATTTCCCCATGGTTAACTAACCAATCCATTCTGAGAATTACGTCGAATTCTCCTAACTTTATCGATTATCAAATCTACCGATAATTTACAACCCCTGTGATATCTACGTTAATGACTCCTATGAACATCTTCAACAGGAATTATTTCTTTGTTTGCTACCTTAATATTTAAAGGTATAGGCAACTTTTCAGGAAGTAATCCTAATCGTCTAGCAAAATCACA
Organism: Panax ginseng; assembly: GCA_020205605.1. Lineage (NCBI taxonomy): Eukaryota > Viridiplantae > Streptophyta > Magnoliopsida > Apiales > Araliaceae > Panax > Panax ginseng. Next base: position 80,162,417 of record CM035139.1, on the reverse strand, counting down.
TGCTATAAATGAACAAGTAGCACCCGAATCAAACAACACAAGCATTTATGTCGTTGATAGAAATAATACGTGTGACGATGTCCCTTGATGCAACTGCATCTTGGACTGTCATGTTAAAGGTACGGCCCATCGGCCTACCCGGCTGTGCTGGACCACTAATAGCTAACTTACCGCTATTAGTGCCCCGGTTCCTGTCCGTCCCCTTCTTTGGGCAGTTCTTTGCCATGTGGTCAATTGACCCACACACAAAGCATCCGTGATTTTTTTCGGACTTGGACAGTTAGGCAAAATATTCTCTTCCTATCCACAATTGTAGCATACGTCCTTCCCCTTAAGACAGACTCCTAAATGAGTCTTCCCACAGGTCTTATAGGCCTCCATCCTTCTCTTCAAATCTCCTAGCTTCACTCCGGTATTCCCATAGTTGAACGTCTTCCTTTTCTGTCTCTCTCCACTACCGCTGGCTCCTTCGACCTTTACTCCCCATCCACTTTTCCCTTGCTATTCTTGTCCTTGTGGTATTGACTCAGAGCCTCACTACCACCTTCGGCGATTATCGCCTTCTCTAAAATGGTTCCAAATGAAGTACTTTGGAACACCGAAATAAGGATATAGAGCTAGGTTTTCAAGCCCTGCTCAAACCTTCGCGCCTTCCTAACCTCGGTATCCACCTGGTGTGGAGCGAACCTCGCCAGTTCGTTAAACTTGGCGGTGTATTGGGGAACTGTCATGTCCCCTTATTTCAACTGGAGAAACCGCATCTCCATCCTTCCCTGCATGCTCGTGGGAAAGTAGTTCTCAAAAAATATCTCCTTGAACCTCACCCATGTCAGATTCTCTATTCCGGCCCTAGCCTGATTGGCTTCCCACCAAAAGTTGGCCTCTCCCTTCATCATATAGGTTGCAAAGGCAACCTTCTGAGCCCTCGTCACGACATTTGCTATCACAAATGCCTTCTCTTTTTTTACCCACATTTGGGCTTCGATAGGGTCCGTAGTTCCTTTGAACTCCCATGGGGACCCTTCTTAAAATCCTTAAAGGTAGTAGCTCGTGCTACTCCACGGATTTATGGGGATATTAGCCCCTGTTCTATTAAAGGCAGGTGTTAATAAATTAACAAACTCTTGCATCGGGTTAACCGGACCTCCCTCCGGTTGATTCATATTAGCTCCTAGATTACGTTGTACTCTTTTTGGCGGTATTTTGCTGATATAATAAACATATTTCGTTATTATTCATTTCTTTATTAGTTATTATTTGATATTAAACAATAACTTCAACATCCATTGCTTATTGTTTTCCATAAAAAAATTATATTCATTCTTTGTAGTATAATACTACATCGGTTACATTACACAGCCTAAGCTGATAACATTATTTTCCCGCTATTGCTTTCCAAAAATTGGGATTTACAAAAGACTACCCTTCACTATACAAAAGAGGGCTTTACGTCACTACTAACTACAAAATATTTACATACTTAAACTATTCTAGCTACTACTAGATTACATCTGCCTTAAGGCATTATCAAAATCTGCCTTGGCAAGACCGTCAATGATATCATGGCTGATAGTATGCCGCGTCTGCCCCACCTCTACAGGATAACCAGCTACCTGCTGCTGGAAATCTGTGTGAGAACTCCTATGAATATAGGACATTCTCCCTATCTTCTGCAGTTTGGTCTTTAGCTCCTCCTTGAGCTCAAAGACCTCATGTTTAAGCTCATGGACCTTATCCTTAGCCAAAACCCATTCATCGTGCTCCTGCTCCCATATGGACTCCACATCATTCTTGTCCTCTATGACAGCTTGGAGCTCTGCCTTCAGCTCCTTAAACTCTTGACAGTAATGGATATTTCTATCCAATACTGACATAAACAACGATATCATCGACTCCCCAGGAGCTATCTCCGCTGCTATAGCTACCAGGTTGAAGGACACTACCTCCACCTCCTCCTCTATCATACCATCGAATACTAACATGAGGTCAGGATCCTCTGAGTCTCCAGACTAAATAACGATTAGCTCAGGCTCTACTGCTATGGGGTTCGGTATGACCTCTACTTGGTTTACAGACTCTACACTAACAGCCTATCCATCTACATGCATTCCATTTACTCCTGACATCTACACAAAATAATTAAGTTTATTAATATATGTCAGTAGAATAATAAAAACACATAACATAATCTTAATGCATTTTTATAAGGTTATTTTCTTCTTTTACTACTTTAACTTCTCTTAAGGTTATGACTTAAGGTTTTTAATCCCCCCTTAAGTTTTATAACCTAATGCTTTGATACCAACCTGTGACGCCCCCAAATCCGGGTATCTTCCAACCCGACAGATGGTGCTACACGGTACTACCATTCACACATACATTCAATTGAAAAGTCTTAAAAGAACGAATACGTCTTCTATATATTCAAAATAATATTACATTTCCCCAGGTTCTTTATAACCAATACATTCATTCTTGTTATAATATTCAATATATTACAAACATTCATCTACACTATTACATAATAAATCTAAGGGTTCATCTTCGCCATGCCCTTATCCTTGCCGGAGCCTTTGGTCCGTTCGATTTTAGCTGTGTTCATATGGTTCAAGTAAGAGTGAGCATGACTAGCTCAGAAAGTACTACAATTCTAATAAACAACATTCTTGAATCATAGGAATCATATATCTTCAATAACTGAACAATAGTTAAGTACTATCGATAATTTAAAATAGCACTTCTTTTCATTTAAAACGTTTTACAACAACAATATTCAGTAAAACATCAATTTCGGTCCAAGACCTCGATCATTTCATAAGTTCTTTTGAAAAGGACATCCCGACACTAAGTTCGTAAGTCTGACATTACTTACGAGCACGTCTAGGTGATCAGTCTATAATACTCTATGTTGATCAACACTACATTCATTAAACGTGTATACATTTAAGTTATGGCAACCTCATGTGCCTGTTGTTAAACGACAAAACATTTTAGCATACTTAGTCTTCATTTGAAAACCACACTAATATAACTTGGTAAACATTGACCATGCTTGATAGAAACATAATATAAGTCTAGCCGAAAGAGTTGGCTTTGACTTCATCATACAAGACTTCATGCGTAAGGATACATGAATTTCAAAGCTTGTCCAGAATGAACTGGAACAAGGGTTAGAATACTTGCCTTTAGCATCTGGTACAGTTATAACACATTCTCGATTTAAGACTTTAAGTCTCTACTATAATTGATAACATCACATAATACATTAGGTCATTAATGAACATGCTTGGTTCCTAATGTATCTTACCCTTCTTCTCAATCTAATTATGACTTAGATTTATTACTATTTGTTCCAGCTTCTTGTTATATTGTTCTTACATTGTCATTACGTTCATATTTGATTACTTATCTTCAACATAATTAAGGTTTAATAATACCTTAAACCATGTTCATCAAGCTTTAGTTCATTACTAAAGAGTTACTATCCATGTTATACTTATTAACTATCTTCTCTGTCCAAACCCTAGGGTTGGCGCTGCGACGCCACCCTTCCCTCTCTAAGTCGCGCTGCAGTGCCACTTTGCAGTGGCTGAGTACCGATTCTAGCGCTGCGGCATCACATTTAACACACTGAACCACACTTTGGCGTGACTCTACAGTAGGTTGAGACACTGTGCCGATGCTGCAGCGCCACCTTTTGGCCTTGGGTTGTCGCCACGGCGCCAACTCTGTGCCTCAGAAAAATTTAACAGTCTTTTAATTTTGCGAAACTCCCAGACGCATAACTTCTTCGTTATAAGTCCGAATTGGCTCGTTCAAGAGCCTACGGTTCACAAATTACATAATCTACACGTTATTCATGCAAGAATTTTATCTATTTAACTTCATTTGCTAAAATTTTGCCTATTAGTTCATTTTAACGAAAGCGATAAACGTTCGTGAACGTTCAACGCTTGTTTCTTCATTTTAAGTTGGAATTCGGTCATTTTTGAGTTCGCAACTCTATAATGCCAAATATGTCTTGCCTCCATCGAAAACCAATGTTTCCGAGTTTAAACACAAAATATGACTTCCATTCCGAGAATTTCACGAATTCGACGATTATCGTCCAATCGTGTGAATTCTGGCGAAACCTCATTACTAATGATTTGATCACCGTTTTAAATGGATTCTGACCATCATATGAACATTTTAAGCTACTTATTACACCAACTTATTTTCAAAGTAAGTTTTGACTTATTCTTTATAAGTTCATGACTTATTCAACTTATAAACTAAAATTTCCATTTCTTATGACTTATTATTGACTTAAGTCCTTTACTCAATGTTCTCACATCTTATCTAACATACTAACTTCATATGACAATCACATAGCAGGTTCATCATAAGTTATCAACTTATTTAAATTCAAGTTGTTTATTCATAACTTATTCGGCTTAAGTCTATTCATTACCCAATTCTTATGATTGCTTAGCATACAAGCTTATTAAGTTACACTTCTCTTATCATGCTACAATGATAGAGATAGAAGATATATTATACAAGAGTCTTACTCATGAAGAACTTGTACTTCTCTTCTTTGAAAATCTAACAAAGGTTGTCTAGGCATATGTGAGCTTATTCTCTCTAACACTTAAGCACTTAACTTGATGGAAGTTGGATGAAATTGATCAAGCAACAAATGAATTGTGAGCTTGCTATTTATAGACTTGGCAAAGTTAGGGTAGTATGGTCATTATAACATCCCACCTCCTTTAACTAACCTCCTTACTATTAATAACTTTAACCCTAAGTAAACTTGCTCATTACTTCTATTACTTGGCCACCACAAAACTTATCCTATGCTTGGCCAATACTTAAAGTTCTTGGTCATCAAGATTACCCATGGGTTGCCCCATGGATCAACCTAGTCCATTGGATCATTATATTGGGCTTATGCTTCATTACTTAGTTAATTCTTGTGGGCTTGTATTACTTTAGTTTGGACTTTTGATTAACAAACACTTGGGCTTTCATATCAATTCCTATTGGACTTATACATACTACATAATCCATACATCTATTCATAATTGACTTAAAGTCTTAGTATAACTTTATATACATATAATTCTCATATTCTAGTTCGTATATTAATTCATAATATACGTTATTCTATTCTTCATACATACTCGTATAATACTTCATATTATACTTGTATTCAATACCTCGTATAATACATATGTATCATAAAATCAATACATTCTCTTCTTAACGCTTCATATTCCTAACATTCTCTAATTAAGTCCGTATGCGAAATATTGTGTTTTCCATACGTGAATTATTATTACATAATTCATCTCACCTTGATATTATAACGTTACGTATTTTTTGGAAGTTCAAAAAAAATTCCCGAGCGGAAATCGATGAATAGTGTTTTTCAGAAAATTTCTCGGAAAGCTTTTATTTTCGTCTTAGAAATTCAAACACTTTAATTCATTCACATAGTTAAAATACTACGACGTTCCGATGTTTCTAGGTTATAGAACGACATTCATCTTATCAACACGTAATAATAATAAATAATATTATTTTATTCATTATTAAAAGTATTTACAAAAGGTTTGATTTTCTGGGGCGTTACACTAGTTGTTGGGCGTTAGTGCCCCATTTCCCTGTATTTTTAGATGTATATAGATGATGTATTAGATGATGATGTACTTAGGAAAGTATGTATAATTTTCCATTCCCTATATCATATTGCCATCTATTGTATCATGCATGTTATTATGCTATGCATATGTATGTATATCCAGAGATATTCAGCATTGACCCCGGGATGATCTTATGATACGACCCACACAGATGTCTTCTTTGACAATTAGCCACATTGATTATACCCCACCAGTATTGGTGGAATCTGGTATGTGATCGTGGTATGATAGTATGTCACCATCAGATATGGTGACTGTAGATCAACTGTTGCAGCATACTATGACCCTCTTGATGTTTAAGGTTCCCGCATGATTCGTAGAGGGCATGCTGGACCACTGGGTATCGGCGAGGCAGGTTTTCTGATTTGAGACCCAGGAGTTGACTCCTATTCTGGAGGAGTATGCACGTTTGACGATGCTACCACTGGACAAACCTTACGTGCATATGGCGATTAGAGACATGAGTTGGCAGTTCATGACCTTCACTGGATTGAGGCTTAGGGTGGTGCAGAACGAGCTCATATCCGGCCATCTGATATCTAAACATTTTTTGTTTGATAGATTTGGCTCTGAGGATAGTTATACACGACATTCCGGGGATTTCACTATGCGGGAGGATCATTAGCACTCAGCCAGAGTGGATGTACTGCTATTGTGCATATTATCGTATGTCTACATGCCACGGTACATGGATGAGTTGGATATAGGAGTTATCATGGCAGTGAGAGCTCTCAGGGAGGGTCACACCATCGTACCGATGATTATAGCAGAGACTCTGAGGTCGGCCACATACTGCTGCACTTATCCGACGTGAGTGTTTACAGGCAGCTCGGTCATGCTGTATGTGTGGTTTATATCACACTTGAGACCGATTGGCATTTTCAGACGACATGGGTATTGTTTCACCCATGATATAGCCATGTCATACTCCTTTCTGCTTGCGGAGTTTATAGATGTTGCATCTTGGTCAGCTTTTATGGAAGGGATCGGAGATCCGTTTGATATATTGTCGTGTACAAGTCTTAACTCACCCTACTGTGACGCCCCCAAAATAGGTATACAACACCCATCTTGAGTCGCCAGATACATGGTACAAAATTCAAATACAACTTAATTATACAACAGTCGTGTAAAATACGACAAAACATATGTTGTGAGTTTTAATACAAATATTGTCATCTAGACAATATTCATACTCAATTGAGTCCTCATTGCATTTATTATCACACTATTTAACAGAATAGTGAGGACTACTAATGCTATTATCTGGACCGTCACTCTGTTGCCAGACTAGTCCCTCCTACGTTCTCATTTCCTGAAGAGAACAATGAAAGTAAAAGGGTGAGCTCAACTAGCCTAGTAAGAAATATTATGACTAAGATAATAAAGAATAAATTATCGTTAGCCTTCAACAGTGTTAAACTGATACAATATAACAAACATCAAGTTTAACTACAGCGGAACAAGTAATCCATTAAAAGAGTCAAGTAGAGAATAAAATCTACTATCTTTTATGATTTAAAATGTTTTTCATCACTTTTATCGCTGGGACTCATCTTAATAAATAATCCACATCATCCTTGCACTACGGCCAATGATATTCATTAGTATCACAACCACAAAAGATATCCATGCACTACGGGCTAAGGATATTCGTGTATTCATCAATGGTCATGATCATGCCAACAACTGTCCATCGATGCACTACAGGCCAATGAGGACTTTTACCACATCATTTGTAACATTACGGTCATGATTATACCGATTAATCCCTTGTCATAATCATACCAAGTCCATCTATGCACTACAGGCCACAGATGACTTTCAACATAATATAAACATGAGGATTTAGGACAATGATATAAGAATTCAATAAAACAAGTTCAATAATTAATTTATCCAGGAACTAATAACATCCAAATTGTCAACATGATACTTCTTTGTAGAGTAAAATTCAAGAATACTCAAAAGAATATTTCCATGAAAAGAAACTGGATAAAGCACAAATATCAAGGATATTCCACTAATTTCATGGAGTATAGAAGTCAAAACTTTAACCAACTTAGTATAATAAAGAATGGAATAACAAAAGAAATCACCAGGCATGCGATAGACCGCACAGACAGGTTATTCTAATAGAATAATAAATAACGGAACCGGTGTCGTGCAAAATTCACAATCGGCAGGATGTTCCAATGTAATAATAAATAATGGAATCGAGGGTCATGTGTAAACGCACGACATGTGATGTTCCAACAGAATAATAAAGAATGGAATAACGTAAGAATTTCACCATGTATGCGGTATCAGATGAGGCAGTTATTCCAACATAATGATAAAGAATGGAATAACATAAGAATTTCACCAAATATAGGGTAGCCCGCGTATACAGGTTATTCCAATAGAATAAAAAAATAGAATAACAAAAGTTCTCTTCATGAATACGAAAGAAATAATATCCCTTACCTTAGAACAAACTGGATATAGGAGTAGTGAAGTAGCAGAATACTTTTCTTCTTTCTCTCTATAGTTTCTCTCTCTAGAATTTTAATAAATTCGTAAGAAATAATGAAGGAATGAGCTTCTATTTATAGGAGAATGGACTAAATAGTAACTAATTCCTGAACGGTTCAGATTGATTTATTTTTAAACGGACGGTTCAGATTGGTTTACTATAAAATATTCTAATAAAACAAAATCTTTTAAATAAAATATAATATATTCTATTTTCAAAAAAAAAAACTTATAATATATATATATATATAATATGTAACAAATAAGTCACGGGTTTCAACCCTCATGACATCCACCACTTTCAAATATATATATATATATATATATATATATATATATAATTATCATAATAGTACTCCCTGGATACATTATTCTCCCCCCTTTAATCATTCATGCCACACGTGAACCATATATATATATATATATATATATATATATATATATATTTAATAACTTTCTAACGGTTATTTTGAAAAATGGGTAAATAGGGATCCAAATAATACGCCAATATTTATAACAAATACTTCATAAAATCACCTCAATATTTTTAACAACATTTATCATCATTATTATAATTCATAATATTAATCGACCAGGTCGTTCCCAGGAAAGAGTGGGCTTTCCAATAAGGATTTCTCCCTATTGGCACACAATTAGGTGAACAAACCTCTCCTTGGCAGAATTTCTAGACATCGTTAATATTGTAAATAATAATATTAATAACTCTGTCATCTTAATTATTGATTTAATAATATATAAATTATCGACAATAATTAAATCAAATAACGTGAGATACTATGTAGCAATTACTATAGCAATAATTGAACAAAACTGAGTGACTTCTCACGTAAGCATCAATAATCAATACCGTGTGCTACTATGCAACCACGCTTATTACTGTACTTTTAACACCGGTTGTTTCAACAGTTAACGGTAAAACTTCCGCTGTTATTTTCATAAAATATTTTTATCGTTTTCTCAATCCGACAATAATTCCATTGTGGGGTCCACCAATGATTGTGCCGTCATACGAATATTCCCCGACCAATCGAATATTATATAACAACTTGTGTACTTTGCAAAATTTATAAATATTACCCACAACTATAACATTATATCAAATTAGTTCCATAATATTCAAAAATGATAATTATAGAAAATTCATCTTTATTCATAAAAGTTGGGGTCTTACAATCTCCCCTTCTTATAAAATTTCACCCTCGAAATTAGGGTACGTACCTGGTATGTCAAAGAGGTAAGGATACCTTGATTTCATTTCAGATTCTAACTCCCAGGTCATTTCCTCAATATCGTGGTTCCTCCATAAAACTTTGACTTGAGGTATAACCTTGGAGCGTAGAATATATTCCTTCTTATCCAGGATTTGAATAGGAACCTCTTCATACGTTAAATCTTCCGTTATTTCGTCCGGTTCTAACTCAATAATGTGGTTCAGGTCTTTCACATATTTACGTAACATGGATATATGAAAAACGTTATGAACACGAGACATACTTGGCGGTAAAACGAGTCTATAGGCTACAGTCCCTACTCGATCGAGGATTAAAAATGGGCCAATGAATCGAGGATTGAGTTTTCCTCTCTTTCCAAAAATCGTAACTCCTTTCCATGGAGCAACACGTATAAACACATGATCCCCAATATCAAATTCCACGTCCTTTCGATGAAGATCAGCATAACTCTTTTGTCGGTCTTGTGAGGATTTTATACGTTGTCAGATCTTTTAAATCTTTTCCGTAGTCATACGTACCAACTCCGGCCCCAACAACGTTGCTTCACCCACCTCATCCCAACATACTGGAGAACGACACTTTCTTCCATACAACGCCTCGAATGGAGCCATGCCAATACTTGTTTGATAACTATTGTTGTAAGAAAACTCCGCCAATGGTAAGAACTTGTCCCAACTTCCCTTAAAGTCAAGGACATAGAGTCTTAATAAATCTTCAAGAGTTTGAATAGTCCTCTCTGATTGTCCGTCCGTCTTAGGATGATATGCCAAACTAAATCGTAAATCCATGCCCATAGCTTTGTGTAAACTAACCCAAAATCGTGAAGTGAATCTTGGGTCTCGATCAGAAACTATGGATATTGGCATACCATGTAGTCTTACAATCTCGTTTATGTACATACGAGCAAGACGTTCAAGTGTATAAGTTTCTCGTATTGGTAAGAAATGAGCAGACTTGGTCAATCTATCAACAATGACCCAAATTGCATCTATGCCTTGAGAAACCTTGGGAAGACCAGTAACGAAATCCATGATAATGTGCTCCCACTTCCATTCTGGAATTTCAAGTGGTTGCAATGGACCTTTTGGTACTTGATGTTCCGCCTTGACTCGTTGATAAGTTAGACACCTTGAGATAAATAGTGCTATCTTTTTCTTCATATTGTTCCACCAAAATGTATGTCGAAGATCATGATACATTTTGGTACTCCCAAGATGGATTACAAATGGTGAGTTGTGCGCCTCCATCATGATTTTATACTTTAACTCATGATCGTTAGGAACACAAAGTCTGGAGTTGACTCGAAGTATTCCTTCTTCATAGATTCTTGCTTCCGGCATAACACCTTCTTGTACTTTCTTCCTCATACGCATCAGCTCCAGGTCTGTAGCTTGAGCAGCTTTAAATTTATCGATTAAAGTCGGTTCTACTCGTATATCCGCCATCATCACGTGAGTCCCTGGAGTCTTTATCTCTATCTCCATCCTTTTCAAGTCATACAAAATGGGCCTTTGCTCTGATAATATCGCAATCGTATTCGCATATGATCTTCTACTCAATGCGTCGGCTACCACGTTGCTTTTCGGGATGGTATTGGATGGTATGATCATAATCTTTCAACAGGTTCAAGCCAACATCGTTGTTTGCATGTTGAGTTCCTTTTGAGTGAAGAAATATTTGAGGCTTTTTATGATCCGTAAAGATCTCCACTTTCTCCCATACAAGTAATGCCTCCAAATTTTAAGTGCGAAGATGATGTTTGCTAACTCTAGATCATGAGTAGGATAATTCCTCTCATATTCTTTGAGTTGTTGAGAGGCATAGGCTATGACTTTCCCATGTTGCATGAGAACACATCCTAACCCTTTTCTAGAAGCATCAGATAGATGAATCCTCCTCTGAGCAGGATGGTATTGTCGAGAACAGTCTTGAAATGAGTCTCCTCTTGAGTTCTTGAAAACTCTTCTCATTCCTCACTCCAACCGAATTTTGTATCTTTATGAGTCAGCTGAGTTAATGGAGTAGCGATTCGAGAAAACCCTTCTACGAATCTCTGATAATAACCAGCTAAGTCGAGAAAGCTACGTATTTCGGTCACTAATTTAGGTTGTTCCTAGCTTTGCATAGCTTCAATATTTGTCGAATCAATGATATTCCATGACTTGATACCACGTGCCCAAGGAATGCTACTTCCTCGAGCCGAACTCGCATTTCTTCAACTTGCATAAAGCTTATATTCACGAAGCTTTTCGAGTATCGACCTCAAGTGTTGCTCATGATCTTCACGGCTTTTGGAATAAATAAGGATGTCATCAATAAAGATCACCACAAAGTGATCCAAATATTCCCTAATACTCGGCTCATCATATCCATGAAGGCGACGATGAGCATTAGTCAATCCAAAAGACATGACTACAATTCATAATGCCCGTCTGGGGAGTTCTGAAAGTCGTCTTTGGAATGTCATCGGTTCTAATCTTCAATTGGTGATATCCGGAATGAAGATCAATCTTTAAAAAAAAATTAGCGCCTTGCAACTGGTCAAACAAGTCATCAATGCGAGGCAATGGATATCTATTTTTGATGGTGACATGATTCAATTCCCGATAATCAATACAAAGTCGCATACTCCCATCTTTCTTCTTCACAAATAGAACAGGAGCACCCCAAGGAGAAGTACTAGGATGAATGAAACCGATGTCTAAAAATTTCTGTAGTTGGGTCTTTAACTCCTGAAGTTTAATAGGAGCCATTCGATATGGGGATTTGGAAATGGGTTTTGTAACGAGTTCAAGGTCGATACAAAATTCAATTTCACGCTCTGGGGGTAGGCCAGGAAGTTCTTCAGGTAATACATCAGGAAAGTCACTAACAATAGAAATATCATTCAAAACTGACGTATTTTTGTTTAGATCAGTGACATGAGCTAAGAAAGCTTGACATCCGTTTTTCAATAAATGAATAGCTTTATGGCTTGAGATGACAGTGATTCATTTTAATGGTTTGGTTGCTTGAATTCGCATAATAGGTTGGTTAGGAATATGAAAGCTAACAACCTTACGAAAATAATAAATTTTTGCATGATGAGTAGTTAACCAATCGATCCCTAGAATTACGTCAAATGCAAGTATTTTTAATGAAATAAGATTGACAGGTAATGTGAGGGTACCGATTTGAATCAAACAAGACTTATAAACAGTGGATGTAATGAAGGTTTCTCCCAATGGAGTTTCAATAGATAAGTCAAAGTCTAATTTCTCCAGAGTCAAATTTAAACGTTGAGTGCAAGTAGGAGAAATAAAAGAATGGGTAGAACTGGTATCAAATAAGGTATAAACTTTGCTAGAGTTTATGATAAGCTTACATGTGATGACCTTGTTCGGGTTCCTTGATTTCTCGGAGGTCACGACAAACACTCTCCCTTGCACTACTGGCTTTGACTTTTCTGGGACGTCCTTTGGTGCCTCCATCTTAGCTTAACATGTCTTCGGTGAATGACAAAATCGGGCTAGGTGACCTTCTCTTCCACAATTATAACAAGCTTTGGACGGCATCGCACAGTTTGGACTGATGTGTCCCTCCACTCCGCATTTGAAGCATATGATAGGTGGTCGTTCTCCTTCCTTAACAACGGGTGCTGCTGCTGACGTCTTTCCATCATTATTGAATCTCCTCTTCTTGAAATGTCTATTCTTATTATTTTAGCCATGATTACCACCGAACTGGTTACCATTTCTGGCATGTTGATTCCCTCCACGCTTATTGTCACTGCTTCGATGACTGCTATCACTAGTATTATCATTTTGCCGGCTGTTCTCTTTTGGTTGGGTTGACTCATTATCGCGCTCCAATAACTGAGCCTTATTAACAACATCTGAATACAAACACAGTTTATGAGAGATAAGATATTAACGTATCTCGGGTTTCAAACCTCTTAGAAACATTCGCATCATTCTCTCCTCATTAACAACCAAATGGGACGCAAACCAGGACAACTTGGCAAACTTGGCTTCATACTGCGACACGGTCATGTTGTTTTGCTCCAGCTTGATGAACTCTACCTCTTTCATGTGATGAATACTTTCGGGAAAGTACTTGTCGTTGAAAAATTCTTGGAACTTCTCCCAAGTCATCTTCAGTGTGGCAGGTTGAGTACGTTTTATAGATTTCCACCAGTAATCTACCTCTGCGCGCAACATGAAGGTGGCAAAGGGAACCTTTTGCTCCTCGGAGCATCCCAAGACATCAAATATCTTGCAAATCGCTTTTTATCCACGTCTCCACTTTAATTGGTTTTGGCTCTCCAAAAACTCCGTGGTCCTAGTTCCTTGAATCGCTTTACGGTGACCGTCAAGAGTTGCAAAGTGTTTCTACTGCATTTTGTACAGAGCCGCTCTTGCTCGATGTTACATGAATTGCATAAAGCCTCCCGAACATTCCATCGTTCATCATCCGGTGATGTTGTTGTTTGCACGAGGATTGTCGCCTTCACGATGCACATTTTCCCGATTATTGATCTGCGGAGACTCAACGGTCTCCTGTGCTCCATGATGTTCTCAATATTCTGGGATGCCATTTTCAAATCTTGCCACAAAACAAGGGTTAATTAACATATCACATATTATCCCTATATTCTGACCGACCAATTAAATGCCAAATAAACTTAGGTAGGTTATACTAGCGAAGGAATTCCCCGTCTCTCCCCTCCTAGTTCTTGTCTCACATCTCAGCCAGGGATCATATCCCTAACCTTTGATACCAACTGTGACGCCCCCAAAATAGGTATACATCACCCATCTTGAGTCGCCAAATACATGGTACAAAATTCAAATACAACTTAATTATACAACAGTCATGTAAAATATTACAAAACATATGTTGTGAGTTTTAATACAAATATTGTCATCTAGACAATATCCATACTCAATTGAGTCCTCATTACATTTATTATCACACTATTTAATAGAATAGTGAGGACTACTAATGTTATTATCTGGACCGTCACTACATTCCCCGACTAGTCCCTGCTACGTTCTCATTTCCGGAAGAGAACAATGAAAGTAAAAGGGTGAGCTCAACTAGCCCAGTATGAAATATTATGACTAAGATAATACAGAATAAATTATCGTTAGCCTTCAATAATGTTAAACTGATACAATATAACAAACATCAAGTTTAACTGCAGCGGAACAAGCAATCCATTAAAAGAGTCAAGTAGAGAATAAAATCTACTATCTTTTATGATTTAAAAGGTTTTTCATCACTTTTATCGCTGGGACTCAGCTTAATAAATAATCCACATCATCCTTGCACTACGGCCAAGGATATTCATTAGTATCACAACCACAAATTATCCATGCACTACGGGCCAAGGATATTCATTAGTACATGCAAACACATCCTGGAATCTAACATGGATAAACCTAACATGTCTTCATGAGACCATGCAGACACATCCTGGATCTGTCTTCATAAACCTAACATGTCTTCATGGCAATGAAGGAAAATGTCAGTGGATAAACCTAACATGTCTTCATGAGACCATGCAAACACATCCTGAAATTGAGTTAGTAATGTAACCATGTCATTCTGTTTGTTTGGGGTAAGGTCTGAACAAATCTGGATTAACTTAGGGCTTTCTAAGGTTCCGAGATTAAAAGAAGTGGTTTGATCAAGATTAGGCTTGGGTTTTTCTTCGACCCATTCCTTAATCTCCTGAGGTATCTCAATGTCCTCTTGTACTCCCATTAAGTTTGAGTCCAACTTTTCATCAAAGTTACAGTCCTTGTGGAGAAAAGGCACCTCATTAGCAAGTACAAGCACATCTAAATTCAGAGTCCTGAAATAAAATATACTTTCACACTTAATATATGAAACTACTTAATCATATAAAGTGTTAGCATGTACTGATAAAATAGCTGCTAATACTGTACAGAAAAGTAAGCAGTTAAAGTTATCTACATGGCAGATGGAATTTCTGCCCTTTTTACCCTCGTCAACCAATGCATGGAGTGCTGCTCCAATTATCAAGGGTAAAGTCCTGATGGACTGCAATGATGGATGGGCTATCATCGTCCTCCTTCTCCCGAATGATGACCATAACATCTTGGAAATCATCGTCTGGGGTGTATCTGTTTGTATGTTCATCATGGACAATGATGCACATGCCTGACATCATCAGGGCGGTGTCTTGTTTACGTTTCTGTTCCCTCTCTTCCACTTCGGGATCAGGAATCAATACTTCTTTTGCTTTAACCGGTACTGGTTTGGGGAATATCATAGCCATAACATGGGCTGACACCTTTACCGAAATTGTATAAGCTCAGGAGTTGTAGGTGTAGAAAATCGTCGTGTGGCGAAAGCTTGAAGAATCTGCTTGTGCTTATGAGGATTCCTATAACTGGAATTGGCAGAATAGCCTAGTCCGGTTGTCCCGGTTTGACTGGACATTTGAATTGTGTGCTTAATACCCTGATGATTTTTACCCAGCCCTTGTCCAGGCTGATGACCCAATGATATCATTTCTTGTGTAGTTTCTACCACTTCAGTAGAAATCTTGGGTATGGGAAGTGGCATTACAATAGGATGGTATTGCGTGTTGCTCACTTCCAAAGTATAAAAACTGGTCGGCTCAACTTCTAAATTGAAGCTGATGAGTCGTAGGTCTCCTTGTTCAGGATATTCCGGCTTAGTGTTGACAGTGACTAGGCTATTGTTGATAATGTATTTAAGTTGTTGATGATGTGTTGAAGGGATGGCTCTAGCCATGTGGATCCATCGTCTCCCCAATAGCAGGTTGTATCTTGAATCTATCATGAGGACGTGAAAAGATACGTAAAATGTATGGGGACCAATCTCAATTGGCAGCTCAATCTCTCTAACAGAATTTCGTTGGGATCCATCAAAAGCTCTGATAAACGTATGGCTACTTTGGATCCATTTGAGATTGACGTTCATCTTCACCAAAGTGGCATAAGGATAGATATTCAGAGACAAACCTCCGTCTATCAAAACTCCAGCTAACATATACCCGGAGGATAAAACTTCAATGTGTAATGGCTTGCAATGACCTGTCCCTTCGGGCGGTATGTCGTCATTAGTGAAAGATATCACATTGTTGTTAACAATGTGATCAACCAGATGTTGAAAATTTTCAACATCCACTGATCTCGGTAAGTAGGCTTCCTCCAAAACCTTCAGTAAGATCTTCTTGTGATCCTCGGAAGAGAAAACCAAGTCCAGTATTGAGATTTGATGTGGAGCTTCTCTTAAGCTTAAAACCACCTTGGCTTCATTATAGAGGAATTTCTCAATCTTCTCTATCGGAATCTTCCCCTTTGCTTTTATGGTAGGCTTCATCACCCTCTGAGGAAGATACAGTGGATTTTCCTTCGACACTGTAGCAGTAGTATGAGACATGGATCCTTCAGCTTCTCCATAATTTCATGGGACTTTTTGTAAGCTGATAACAGGATACTGTGGTCTAAATGGTAAGCAAATTGGCTCTGGTGTAGCCACTTTCAAAGGATTATCACTACCTTTGAGTTGAATTATTGGTGTGGGAAATGGCCTAATAGTCTCATCAGTCTTAGAGGATATTACTACTACTAGCCCCTTCCACATAGTAGGACATGTATTCCCACTCTCGAGTAGCACATTGTCATTGTCTGCCAACTGCAGGACACCGCTGTCAATTAGATTCTGAATAAGGTGGCGGAGTGCCCAGCATTCTTCTGTGCTGTGATCGTGAGAATGTGAATGATATTGACACATTCCATTAAAGTTGAACCGTCTTGAATGGGGATTGATTGGAGGTAGAAGGGAGGTGATTCTTCCTTCGTTTATTAGCATCTGAAATATCTCCTCCATAGGTTGGCCCAGGTATGTAAATTCGCTTCTATTGGCAAAATCCTGACGGGCTTTAGCACTTTCTCTCTTCGTAACCTTGTCCTCCAGTGCTTCACTTCCTAAAGGTGATGATGGAGCATTCATAACAAAAGGAAGGAGACGGACATACTCCTGGCTGACTAACTGGCGTGTGACTTGATGCTGATGGATCACCAGTTCTGCCAATTATTCAACTTACTTACAAAGAGCTTTCATCTTTCGTTCCATAGCAAATTGGAACTTTGCGTAATCCCATCTATCAACACCGTCTTTGATGGTCTAGGATGATTCATTATTAAAATTGGAACTCTGTCCACTGCTCTACCTAATCATATTGACCTCTTATTCTTTGTGTTAAGGAAGAGGGTTATCTTGCACATGAGGTTGATCTGGTTTGGTAACCACGATCTCACCGTTGTCTATTAAATCTTGGATCTTATGTTTCAAGGCCCAACAATCTTGAGTATCAAGTCCAGGTGCCCCGGAATGATAAACACACTTCCGAGTAGCATTGAAACCCCTCCCATTAGGGTTGGCTGGTGGAAAAAGATGTGTGATTTTCTTCTGAGTTGTCAGAAGAGTAAGAATATTCTCGAGCGAGTCCCCTAAGGGTGTGAACGTTCGAGGGTGCTTACTTCTCCACCTTTAGGCAATGGGGGGTTTGAAGAGTGTTCTTGAAAAGGGGAGTAGTTTCTCCTCTGTATAGGCATATTCTGATTGCCTTTTTGACCTTGTAGTATCAAGGAAACATCATCCTCTTTCTTTTTGTGGACCCTTCGGGGGTTGTTTCCATAAGTTCCGGACTGGATGTGCTCAGCAACTACTTTAAGAGCGGCTAGGTCTTGAATCTTAACTGACTTCAACCCCATCTCAGCCATCTCCCCATGTTTGTTCATTTCAGAAAATAGTTTACCACTACAAGCTAAGACTCTCTCATAGAAAGGAGCTTCTTGTACGTCTATGAATGTCTTGACCATTTATGATTTCGTCACAGAAGGAATAACTTGAGCAGCAAGGCGCCTCCACCTTTGAGCATACTCTCTAAAATACCCATTGGACTATTTCTTGACCTTGGTAATCTGATAACGATCGGGAGCCATCTGAGACTGGAAGCTGTAATGAGTAAGGAAGGTGTGAGCTATCTCTTCCCAGCTATGGATCTTTGAGTTGTCTAATCTACTATACCATAAACGGGCTTCTCCAGTCAGACTCTTCTGAAATAGCTGCATTCGGAGCTTCTCGTTTTCTGCATAAGATCCAAGTTCTCCAATGAACACCTTCAAATGTGTGTAAGGATCCCCTAATCCGTCACACTTTTCAAAGTCAGGGGTTTTAAATTTCTTTGGATAAAGAACATCAGGGAATATGCAAAGGTCAGCATATGAAACACTCCCATGTGCTCCAATCCCCTTGAGAGAACGGATGGTTTCTTCCATTTGAAGGACCTTCTTCCTGATATCACCAGTGTCTGGATCTCCTTTGAGATGGGTGTTTTCAGGGTCTTTGTTGGTCATATCCATTTGAGGTTCTGGATTTGTTTTATCCAAACCTTGTGCTCCTCCTTGTGTAGAGGATTCTGTATGTACAGGTATTCGCAAACCTGAGTAGATTGGTGTAGTTCTTTAAGCAGAACATCCAAATCTGTGATTTGCTAGCTTAATCCATCAAACTCTTCTCATGAGATAGGAGCAAGATTAGACTGGTCAGACAAAGACATGATTGGCTATAGGCTCGTGGCCTTTTTAGATTTTGAGCGAGTAATAGGCCCAATTGTTTCCCTAAAAAAACTTATGTAGTTTAGTCTTAGGGATAATGTAAATGTTTACATACTATGTGAGGTATCCGTGTTAGGAATATTATCCTGCAAAACGGATGTGACGCCTCCAAAATAGGTATACATCACCTATTCTGAGTCGCCAAATACAGTGTACAGAATACAAATACAATCTTAAATATACAACATGAGCTGTGAGTTTTAATACAAATATTGTCTTCTAGACAGTATTTAAACTCAAAATAAGTCCTCAATACATTTATTATCACACTATTTCATAGAATAGTGAGGACTACTAATGCTATCATCTGGACCATCACTCCGTTCCCCGACTAGTCCCTGCTACATTCTCATTTCCTGAAGAGAACAATGAAAGTAAAAGGATGAGCTCAACTAGCTCAGTAAGGAATATTATAACTAAGATAATGCAGAATAAATTATCGTTAGCCTTCAACAGTGTTAAACTGATACAATATAACAAACATCAAGTTTAACTGCAGTGGAACAAGCAATCCATTAAAAGAGTCAAGTATAGAATAAAATCTACTATCTTTTATGTTTTAAAAGGTTTTTCATAACTTTTATATCGGGACTCACTAATAAATAATCCACATCATCCACGACTACGACCAAGGATATTCATTAGTATCACAACCACAAATTATCCATGCACTACGGGCCAAGGATATTCGTGTATTCATCAATGGTCATGATCATGCCAACAACTGTCCATCAATGCACTACGGGCTAATGAGGACTTTTACCACATCATTTGTAACATTACGGTCATGATTATACCGATTAATTCCTGGTCATAATCATACCAAGTCCATCTATGCACTACAAGCTACAGATGACTTTCAACATAATATAAACATGAGGATGATGACAATGATATAAGAATTCAATAAAACAAGTTCAAGAATTAATTTATCCAGAATTTAATAACGTCCAAATTGTCAACATGATATTGCTTTGTAGAGTAAAATTCAAGAATGCTCAGAAAAATATTTTCATGAAAAGATACTGGATAAAGCGCAAATATCAAGGATATTCCACTAATTTCATGGAGTATAAAAGCCAAAACTCTAACCAACTGAGTATAATAAAGAATGGAATAACAAAAGAAATCACCAAGCATGTGATAGACTGCACAGACAGGTTATTACAACAGAATAATTAATAACGAAACCAGGTCATGCGTAAACGTACAGATAGGATATTCCAACATAAATATAAATAATGTAACCAGTGTCAAAGTAAATTCACACCGAGCGGGATGTTCCAACGAATAATAAATAATAAAACCGGTCAAAGTAAATTACGCACCGACGGATGTTCCAAATGAATAATAAAGAATGGAATAACAAAAGAATTTCACCATGTATGCGGTATTTGATGTAGACAAAGTTATTCCAACATAATAATAAAGAATGGAATAACGTAAGAATTTCACCAAGTATAGGGTAGTCCAAAGCGATATCTGAGTTATTCCAATGTAATAATAAAGAATGGAATAATAGAAGTTCTCTTCATGAATACCAAAGAAATAATACCCCTTACCGTAAAAGAAGAGTATTCCGACCGGTAGGGCAAGGATATTCTTGAAGAAATCTTGCACTACGCTCAAAGCTTCTTAAAACTCTAAAGAAATACACTCAAGATTATAGAAGAGAATTTCTCTGAATTTCTGGTGTGATTTCAATTCTAACTAAGCATCCTATTTATAGGAGAATGAAAGGGATACTATTTGAAAAATAAATCACGGACGCAACAGAAACAATTCACGGATGTTCTATACAATACTACGGGTGATTGGATTTCAATGCAATAATCCACAACAAACAAAAATATAATATATATACATATATTTATAACACATGTTATTTTGAAACAAAACAAAACAACAACTCCCACAATAATCCACCCATCAATTTCTACATCAAACACACACACCCACATTCCCTTATCTCCAAGGCATCTTCCCCCACCCCCCTTTATTCCTACCACACACACACACACTCACACACTAAACTCCACCAACATGTCACTCTCACACACATCACTCTCACCTATATCACATTCATATATATATATATATATATATATATATACACACACACACACACATCACAAACATATATATATATATATATATATATATATATATATATAATAAATCCCTCCCCTTTACGTAGCTCCCTCTCACCCTCATTTCTAAAATCAGTTTTTTAACACATATGGGCCCCACATGTGGGCCCCACCTTTAAATAATTTCTACCGATTATTTTGAAAAATGGGTAAATGGGGGGGGGGGGTCCATAAATACAACAAATACTTTATAAAAATATCCTCAATATATTTAACAACATTTATCATCATTATTATAATTCACAATATTAATCGACCAGGTCGTTCCTAGGAAAGAGGGGGTTTTCCAATAAGGATTTCTCCCTATTGGCGCGCAATTAGGTTACCAAACCTCTCATTGACAGAACTTTTAGACATCGTTAATATTGCAAATAATAATATTAATAACTTTGTCGTCTCAATTATTGATTTACTAATATATAAAATATCGACAATAATTGAATCAAATAATGTGAGATACTATGTAGCAATTACTGTAGCAATAATTAAACAAAACTGAGTGACTTCTCACGTAAGCATCAATAATCAATACCGTGCTTACTATGCAACCACGCTTATTCCCGCACTTTTAACACCGAAAAGTTTCAATAGTTAATTCAGTAAAACTTCCGCAGGTTATTTTCATAAAATATTTTTTCGTTTTCTCAATCCGACAATAATTCCATTATGGGTCCACCAATGATTGTGCCATCGTACGAATATTCCCTATTAAAACGAATATTCCCCGACCAATCGAATATTTTATAATAACTTACGTACTTTGCAAAATTTATAAATATTACCCACAACTTTAACATTATGTTAAATTCATTCCATAATATTTGAAAATGATATTTATAGAAAAATCATCTTTATTCAAAAAAATTGGGGTCTTACAACGGATGTTAGCTATTTTGTAATACAGGATAGCATGCTAATTTTAAATATGCATGTGCACATATTTCTTCATATTTTCCATTATGATGGATTGACATGAAATGATATTTACAAGTAAATGCTTTTACAAGTAATCGAAAGTGAAAAGCATGAAGAGACTTTCCTCCGCATTTGGTTTATCAGAGGCTGACCTATTTTAGGTTTACTCTCAAAATTTTTTGCATGAAGGTTCCCAGATCATTGCAATCTACTTGATGGGAAGTTAATCCAGTCTTTCAACTGGAGCGAATCTGGGTGGTGCCTTTCTTGAGCTTCATTGGAATTAGTCTCCCTACGAGTCCAGTAATCAAACACCGATAGGATAGCCTCCTGATAGAGGAACCACACAACATACATTCACATACAACGTGTCTCACCATTTTTGAAAATGATGACATGTGCGAAGCGCTAATATCACAGATAGATATATTGCAGTGTAGTAAGTAAAATGCATTCGTACACATTCATCAAAAAAATGTAAATGCAACATTCACACACAAGTATATAAGCCCTCTTACTAGACTCCCTAGCGGAGTCGCCACCTGTCGACGTCAGGATTTTTATTTGTCCCTTTTCTATTCTTGTTCTTCGGTGTTCTCATGTTATATGAGATTTGTTTGAAAAAATAAGTGAAAAAGGTCCGACATGTATATGTCGACGATTTGACTGTAAGAGTCACCAGTTGGTGTTTTTAACTGGTTGCACCAACGCAACCGAGAAAAGGTTTGCACATTGACCCAGTGATGTGATACTGCTAAACGGGTCTATGAAACCGAGATTCATTTGGGTTCGGGGGCTTGATTATGCGCAAGGAAGGTGTTAGGCACCCCCCGAAATCTATGTTACCATGGTGACCGCCACTTTTCAAGAAACTGTTATATGAATGTGAGTGTGTGTGTGGGTCAATGTGTTATTTATTTGGAACTAGTGTGAGGCCTTGTTCGCACCTATATACAAAGGGTTTGAATTTGTATGAAAAATTCAGTTTTAAACATGATATAGCAGTGAAGTTTTGTAAAAGAGGTTTTTCAAACCCTGTGCTCAATAGTAATTGAGACCTTTTCATACTCCCATTTTATTATTAAATGTTCAGCTTGATTGCTTTTTATTTTCGAGATGTGAAGCATCCTTGAGAAAATAATATATATCATTATCGAACTACTCATGGGCATGAAAGCCATCTAAGGAAATTCAAATACCGTGAATAATTTACAAGCTGCTTACAGCTGAAAATGTCCATCACGAAATCAATCTAGATTCATGAGATCTGAATGTGGATCACATGATTCCTAGGCTCACATGATGCCCCGATTTATATGAAAAGATGGCGATAGCTATATATATATATATATTATAATATATATATATATATATATATATATATATATATATATATATATACGAACATGATCAACTACCATGAAGCACCTCCATGGGGATCGAAAATGTAAATATATATATATATATATATATATATATATATATATATATATATATATATATATATAGAGAGAGAGAGAGAGAGAGAGAGAGAGACATGATCAACCACCAAGAAGCACCTCTATGGGGATCAAAATGTAAATAAAGTAGTAATCGATCATCAACTTGCCTATGAAGTAAACTCCAAGCGAGGACTAAATGTAAATAAAAGCAGTAAAAGCGATCAACCGCCACGAAGTAAACTCCAAAGTGATGAATATAAATAAAGCATAAAAGGCCACAGAAGTAAACTCAAGGCTGACATGTAAATGTAAATATATATATATATATATATATATATATATATATATATATATATATATATATATATATATATATATATAAGCTGTAAACACACGGGATGTTTCTCAATCCACTTCGGTTTATCATTTCACCGATTTGTCGCTATATATATATATATATATATATATATATATATATAAACAAGTAAACGCTTTAAACATAAGTTTAGGCTCAATCGTGACATAACTCAATAATGTTAGTCCATATATATAAATATATACATATATAAGTATATATATACAGACAGAAATGAAAACCTCGGATCGAAGTCCGGGCATACACACACAACACGACTCTCAATGTGAAGAATAATGTGTGCAAAGATGAAGAAAAAGGCTTTATAGTGTGTAAGAAGGCTTACAATGGGCTGCCAAAGAAGACTTCTATGACTCTAAGTGGATGAACACTCAGCTCCCACCGGTAAAAATAGAGCTATATGTGAGCTAATAAGTGTTTAAAATGAGAAAGAACTCAATATGGGGTGTGTACATAGCAAATTTGACAGGGCTTCCTCACCTTTTTCTCTTCAAATATGGCCACCCCAAGCTCTATATTTATAGAGTGGTGTGGCGTCAGGGTATACTGTGATAGTCATGAGATGCACTGCGGCTTCAAAGGTAGCCCCGTGCTCTGCAGGTCCTACTGTCTCAAAGTATGTGCACTCATGCGCTATGATGTCCGGTCGAACTTGCATAACTTCAATCTGAGCATCCAATTGAGGTGTACAAGTCCTTTTTCAGATCACCATTGTTGAGAGTTACGTAATGACATGGGATTAGAGGTTGTACGAAGTCAGGAAGAGGGGACCATGCCCATGGTCTTTAAGCTTAAAATTTTATCCGGTGTGCTGCCCTGCGTAATATTCACTTGGGATTGGAATTCCTTGGCTCTTGTGGGACATTGTTGTGTAGAAATGTATGTATGAGATGTTGAGATGGCACAATGTAGGGTTGAGGTGGCAAGATGAAAATTTTGCCCCTCAACGAGGTTATCTCTAGTGTTGGTTGATAAAGCAGACGTTGCTCAGGGTTATCTCTAAGATTGGAATGCTGCAAGTGTTTGAATTCCTCAGGGTCATCTTTAAGTGTGTCTGTCTTCCTGGTGTTATCTTCTATTTTTTGGAATGAGTGCCTCGGCAGGAGTTCCGAGGTTGAAGCTGATTGCATTCATTTGAAATAAGCATTTCCGGGGTTATCGCCGGAACTGCAACGACATTCCTTGGGGTTATCTCTAAGGATGAAACTCGGGGTTATCTCTGAGTTTGGAACTGATACTCCCAGTGTGTGTTCCGGGGTTAAGACTGAACTTCCGATGGTATCCGGAATGGATATGAGCTGTCTTCCAGGGTTATCTCTGAAAGACGAATATGCCCTCTTGCAATGTTAGTAACAGGTGTGCAAAAAATTTTGAGTGTCTACACTTAAATTTATTCGTTCGTTTACTTTATGTTCTTAACGTTCTTCGTTCGTCCGTCCGTAACTTACTCATCCGAATCCAGAATGAGTTCGTTCTTGAGTCCACGACTCACGTTTTCAATGTTTTCCAACATTCTTATGAAACCTCAGTTATTTAGGTTCATTAACTTACTTTCCATTTTCGTCTGGAAATCAATAATGGATTATGATTTCAACGATCAACATCTTTTATGAAATTTTCGCCATAACGTCGTTATAGGCTATTTTTAATCCGTTCCAAAGGAACATTTTTTTCAATTCTACATTTCCTAACCAAAAATATACCACCAATTATATATATGATGGTTTTAAACTTGTCCATAAATAACAAGCTCTAATTAGATGATTTTAAATTTGTCCTCCAACAACGTTCTTCGTTCTATCTTCGTGTTCTTCGTTCATTTTTCATTTTACATCAATATTTTGATTACGATTCTCTTGTTATGCATTAATCAACGTTAAAAGTTTGTTAATTCTTCTTTATTCCATTGGACCATTCATAGGATTTATCTGAATCATCCATTAACATCAAGCAATTCATACTTCATATGAAAGCTTTTAAAAGAAAAAGATGAAATAAATTTCAAATTCTCATTACTTCATTTTATTATAGTTAAACCATAATAAAATTATTTCTTAACATGTTTTACTTCCATATTCATTAAGTTATGTATTTTAACATATGAAACTTAAAGAAAAATGGATTAAAGCTAGATTTAATTATCTTTCTTCTTTGTTTTTCTTTTTTATTCTTCATACTCTTATCAAAGCTTGCTAACTGCTAGCTTTCCTCTTCCTTCTTCTTCTTCTCCATCCAAAAATGCCATTATCTTCTCTCTTAATTTATTTGCCTTTGCTCTTCTTTTGGTTTTGATTTGCTAAGTCAAATGAAATGGAATGCTTGTATATATAGAATTTGAAAGACTTGGGGTAAAATGGTCATTTCTCACCTTAGGACATTTTGGTCATTAAATCAATTTTGATTTTCTTACAAATTGGTCACTTAACTTTTGGTCTTGTATAGTTCAAACCTTTAGGTTTGGAAAACTTACAAAACACCCCCTACTTTTCACTATTCACACCTCCTCACTTAAAATATCAACCAAACTTCTCAAGGAAGCTTGGTGACCCATTTGGGTGACCAATGGTTCGACCCACAGGTTTGTTTCTTGGTTTAGGCTTATCTTTAATTCAAATTGGGCCAAAATTTGGGCTTGAATTTAACATACTTTTGGGCCTTAATTTAATTATCATTGTGCCTCCTAACATCCCCAATTGGGCTTCTCAAAGTCAAAGCCTAATAGCTAATTAGTCAATTTTGACTTTCTTATTTATACTATATAATTTTTGTATTATACGCGTATTGTACTTCGTATAATTTTTGTATTATACATCGAATTATTCTCTTACTATACTCATATAATAATTCATATTATACCAATATTCTTTTCTTTAATCCCTTTAATTATTACACAGTTGAAAAACTGCGTTTCTCGGTTTCCAAATCTTTTTGGACATTCCGTCTTTCTTCGTCACTCTAATGTTAACACTGTAAGACCCCAACTTTTATGAATAAAGATTTAATTTTCTCTAAATGTTATTTTGAATAATAAGGTGTATATTTGATATAATGTTATAGTTGTAGGTAATATTTACAAATTTTGCAAAGTAAGCAAGTTGTCATAAATGACACCCCAAATCCGGTACTTCCATTTCCACAGGATTTGGTGTTCATTCTACAAACATCATCTATCTATCTACCCGTAAATAAATGCAAACCATATAATAGATAAAAATAATAAAAAATCTCTCCCTTATGGGGTTACATCAACTTCGAATAATAATAAATCCTGAGTTACTCTAACCTTAAAACATCTATCACGGAAAACATAAACAAATAAGTCTTAGTAACATCAATTCTAATTACATCACATAACCACAATAATAAAAGCAGTCTTCATTACTTGCTAAGCTTGCCCTTGCCCTTACTAGTGGAAGGTTAAATACGCTCTTTTCGTTCTTAATCTGCAATGTTATTATTACTTAAAGAGTGAGCACGATTGCCCACAAGTATAACAATATAACAATGAATAATAACATGCGAGAGAAATAATAACTTCTGATATAAAGCTCAACTTTTGAATCAAGAATGGATAACAAGAATCAAAAGAAATTCTAAGGGTCATAAGACCTTGAACTATGTCCTAGGTTGTCAAGTGTTTTTACTTGAAACCTTTAACAGTCATAAGACTATGGACTCTTCTTCTCATACTTAGGGGGATCAACCCTTAGTACCATACTGTGCACAATATCTTAAAGCTAAAGCATAAATAATCCCCTATACAGGGTTGTTCATCTCAGTTTGACATTCGAGTCCGCACCAAAGGAAGTTTGGTTTGGATAATTCATCAAGGGGTTCTGAAATTTAGAACGCTCATCAACTATGGACTAGTCGAATCAATAAGGGTTCACTAGTCTAACAAGGTTTAATAGTAAATGAATATTTAACTTGAATAACATCTCAAAAGGTATACAATAGAATAATTATTGTATAACAACATCATGCTTAAAGATTAATAAACTTTAATATACAAGACAGGCTTGATCAATAATAATGAGAACTTGCTCAATATCGAAAAATGAATTAATCAACTTATATAACGATAACAAGTAGGGTTAGGAAACTTGCTCAACGAAAGTTTAGGGTAAGAAACTTGCTCAACGTAAATGTAGAGTTAGAAAACTTGCTCAATGTAACAAGATAAGGTTTAGAAACTTGCCTCGTGTGTAGATTACACTTAAACAAACTCGTTCTTTGAATTAAATCCTACATACCAATTACGTTCACAATACCACTCAATAACAACGTCTTAACATCATAACTTTACTCTTTGTTTAACTTTCGAATTCATGACTATACTTAGTCAATTATTACACTTAGTGTAAAATTAAGACTTCACGAAAAAATAAACTAATTATGCATTCGATCATTCAATCCACATGTAATTGTGTTATGGACATATTAAGAATTTATTTTAACATCTCATTATAGGTCTAACAAGTCTTTATAATCATTAGACTAAGTTGCTATCACATTTCCATACTTGTACACTTTTAAAAACTCATTTCTGACCATTCTGCTAAGTAGCGCTGCGGTGCCACTTTTATACTATGTCTATGTCTTGGCGGCTGGATGGTGTGCATGTATTAATGCAGCTGTTGGCAGTGTTTAATGCTATGCCAGGTCTCGTCTTGAGTCGTCGATGACACTCGATTCTGAGTTTCCAGCGAAGAACAAAATTCAAATAAATAAACTCTACGTGATCATTAATTTCACCAATTTAAACATACCCACATGCTAGAATTTATACATAACCATTACCCAACATATATAGAGTGATTTTAACACATTAAAACACATGATCATAGAATTAGAGCATGAAAATTGGACTGTTCTTGATGTTCTTGAAGTTTTGAACATAAATTCTAAAATTCATCGCCATAGATTCGTTATAAGACCAAATCCAACCATTCAAATTTCGTTTTGTTCATTTTATCATGCATAATCATATACAAGTGGAAATTTTGCAAAATCATTTATGTTTGACATACTAAAAACACATATAAGGCCATATGGCCATATAACATACTCTAAAATCTTTTACTATATAATTTCATGAAACTGAAGATATGGAAACCCATATAATATATATAAAACATGCTATGATGTTATATATTAACACATAATCACATAATTGTTACCCTTTCCAACTACAGAAACTTTACAGAAAACTTAGGCCATATTCATGAAAACTTAAAAAGATGTAAAATAGGAATTTGGGTTGGAGAGAATTACCGAAAGCGTAGAATATAACTTGGAGAAGATGAATTCCCTCTCAATTCTTTACCAATCACACACTAATTACTCAAACTCTCTCTGTCACTTTCTAGACTTAGGAAAATTAATAAAGAAAAGGAAGGGGAAAGCGTATAATAAAGAAGACGTCTGACGAGTTGTGGTCAGTTACCCAGTCATGGGTAACTGCCCTCAACTCCCTCTAAGGCCATGTTTGGCTAGTTAGAATAGGTTTTAAAAATTATTTAATTTAATAAAGCTTTATTATATAGTTTAAGTAATGTCACATCCATTATAAAATAAATCAATGTCTTATTTAATTTATTTAAATAAAATATAATAATTTCTCAATAATTCACATAGTCACATAATTAAATTTCTCATTTAATAATAATATTAAATTATTAAATCTCTAATTAATAATTAAATTAATTAAAATAACATAGGCTTATTAAATATTTCTTTTAATTCAATAAGCTCACATAATCACATACTTCGAATAATAAAAATTCTCCACATTAATTTAATAAATATAACACATATAATTAAATTAATCTACCACAATTTCATCAATTAATTATTTAATCTAATAATTAATTCATCAAAAATATTTATTCAATCCAATAAATATTAAAATTAAATTACAAAAATCTCGGTTGTCACATCTTTCCCCTATTAAAAGGATTACATCCCCGAATCACAACTCAATAATTCATCTCGTTACATTATCCCCCTTTACAAAGATTACATCCCCGAATCGCATATAACAATCTAAGTAAATAAATGAGGCTAGTCTAATAATGTTTAACGATAAATGAATATTTAACTTGAATAACATCTCAAAAGGTATACAATAGAATAATTATTGTATAACAACATCATGCTTGAAGATTAATAAACTTTAATATCCAGGCAAATTTGGATCGATAATAATGAGAACTTGCTCAATATCGAAAGAGGAATTAATCAAATTATATAACGATAACAAGTAAGGTTAGGAAACTTTCTCAACAAAAG
Organism: Panax ginseng; assembly: GCA_020205605.1. NCBI lineage: Eukaryota > Viridiplantae > Streptophyta > Magnoliopsida > Apiales > Araliaceae > Panax > Panax ginseng. The sequence continues at coordinate 80,132,124 of CM035139.1, read as the reverse complement.
TTTAGGGTAAAAACTTGCTCAACGTAAATGTAGAGTTAGAAAACTTGTCAATGTAACAAGATAAGGTTTAGAAACTTGCCTGATATGCGTAGATTACACTTAAACAAACTCGTTCTTGAATTAAATTCTACATATCAATTCGTTCACAATACCGATCGATAATAACGTCTTTAAACATCATAAGTTATTCTTTGTCAAAACTTGACTTCATGACCATACTTAGTCAAATTACTATACTTGTTTTTACATAATATAATACTACCACGAACAACAAGTTAATTACATAATCAACGATTCAAATAACATGTAATTGTCTTCTTGACTTGGTAAAAACTCATTTTAATATCTCATTATATATACAACAAGTTTTATGTTCATTAGACTAGGTCACTAACTCATTTCTATACTTGAACATTAAAATTTGCATTTTACGGACAATACGCTAAGTGGCTAGTATTTATATTTCACTTTTATCTTAACTCTTAGGCTGCTGTATTGGGACATAGTCTTTACTATGTGTGGTGGCTGATGATGATGGGGAAAAGAACTAGGAGTTGGCGCCGTGGCGCGAGACTCCAATTCCAGTTTCTACAATTCACGAAAATTGTAGAACACGACTAAAAATTTCCAATCAACTTATTTTTACACGAATTTAGACATACCCACATGCTAGAATTCATAAATAATCAATACTTAACATCTATGGAGTGATTTTCACCCATTAAAACACATAATCATAGAATTAAAGCATGCAAATTGGACTATTCTTGATGTTCTTGAAGTTCTTGAACAAAAACATGGATTTTAATGCTCTGATTAGTTATAAAGCCAAATCCAACCATTCAAGTTTCATTTTGTTCATTTTAACATGCATAATCATATCAATGTGTGAATTTTGCAAAATAAATTATATTTGACATATAAAAATCACGTATAAGGCCATATGGCCATATCACGTACTCTGTAAATTTTTGAAATAACAAGCCATAATCATACGTTGTAATCTTATGAAATTGATGATATGGACACACACAATATATATATAAAACATGTCATACAACTCGAATTATTACATATATTCTCATAACAATAGAATTTCCCAAATACAGAGACTCATAGAAGTATGAAAGCCATTTTTATGAAAACTTAAAAGATGTAAAACAAGAATTTGTGTTGAAGAGAATTACCTAAAGCGTAGATTAAATAAAATGACAAATCTCTCTACTTCAATCATAGAGTTTCTCCCAATCTCTCTCAAACTTTCTCAAACTCTCTCTCTGTTAAACTTTGTCAAACTTAGAAATAATAAGGAAAAGAAAAGAAGGCGTATACTAATACATAAGGTAAACTGATGCGCATTATGGAGGTCAGTTACCTATCATGGGTAACTGCTCCCAATCTCTCTTAGTGCCATGTTTGGCTAGCAAGAATGGGGTTTAAAATCATTTAATTTAATAAATCATTATCATATAGTTTAAATAATGTCACATCCATATAAAATAAATCTACTATCTTATTTAATTTACTTTAAATAAAATATAATAATTTCTCATTAATACACATAGTCACATAATTCAAATTCTCTTTGATTAATAATGTCAAATTATTAAATCTCTAATTAATAATTAAATTAATTAAAATAACATAGGCTTATTAAATATTTCTTTTAATTGATATAAGCTCACATAATCACATACTTCGAATAATAAAAATTCTCCACATTAAATTAATAAATATAACACATATAATTAAATTAATCTATCACAACTTCATCAATTAATTATTTAATCTAATAATTAATTCATCGAAAAATATTTATTCAATCAAATAAATATTAAAATTAAATTACAAAATTACGGTTGTCACATACACAGTAGCACACGATATTGTACAATATCTCTGATTATTGATGCTTACGTAAAAACTCACTCAGTTTTATTCAATTATTGTAACAGTAGTTAATGCATAGTATCTCATATTATTGATTCAATTATTGTTACAGAATCATCCGCACAATATTTTATATTATTAAATCAATAAATGAGATGACATATTTATTCATATTATTATTTGTATTATTGACAATGTCTAGAAAGTTCTGTCAAGGAAAGGGATTTGGTCATCTAATTGCGCGCCAATAGGGAGAAGCCTTTATCGGAAAGGCCCCTCTTTCCTAGGAATGATCTGGTTGTTAATATTGTGAGTTATAATATTAATGATGAATAATTGTTGAAAGATTAAAAATGTGTTTAGTGAAGTCAAGTGATTTGATATAAATAAAGGGGTTTGTAATGAAGTATTTGTTGTAAATTTGGTGTATTACATAGACCCCCACTTATTCATTTTTCAAAATCGTCGGTAGAAAGTTATCTCAGTTTTTGTTTTATAGTAATAAAACAGAAAACTTTTTACATTAAACAGAATACTTTTTATAAATAAAATATATTATATTTTATTACATATTACTGCATAATGTTTGCATAGTACTGCATAGTATTTGCATAGTGAAATAAAAAAAAAATTCAGCTGAATGCCCTTGAAAAAACTTCTGTTCACTCGTGAATTTCTAATTCAAATAGTGCCATGTCATTCTCTTATAAATAGGATGCTTAGTTTAGAAATGAAAATCACACCAGAATCAGAGAATTCTTCTTCTATAATATTGACCGTATTTCTTTTGAGTTTAAGGAATCTTTGAGTGTAAAAAACTGTGCAAGTTTTTTTCAAAAATATCTCCGCTACACCAGTCAGAATTACTTTACTAAGGTAAGGGGTATTATTTATTTCATATTCAGAAGAGATATTATTTTCCGTATTCGTAAGAATATTATTTTTGTTCAATATTCGTAAGGAATATTATTTTAGATTTAATATTAAGTAAGGGATATTGTCTTAGTCAATATTAAGTAAGGAATATTATTTTTTAGATTCGATATTAAGTAAGGGATATTATTTTTGTTCAATATTCATAAGAAATAATATTTTCTTCCATACTCTGTAATATGTAAGTAATATTATTTTGTTTCATATTCCTAATTCTACACTTATTTTGATAAGTATTGCTTCTATACCCCTTGAATTAGTAGAATATCCTTGAAATTTACGCTTCATCTAGTATCGTTTCACTGAAATATTTTTATGAACATTCTTGTTAAATTTTAAGATTTTCATGCGAAAGTACTATTCATGGGCACTATTTATGCATACGACACTATTTATACATACGGTACTATTCATACATATGGTACTATTCATAGGGTACTATTCACGAAGTACTATTTATGGGGTACTATTCACTCGGGTACTATTCACCCGGGGTACTATTCACGACAAAAAATGATCTTTTTTCTGTCCAAATTATTTTTGATACATGAATATTATTCTTGAATTTTACTCCACAAAGTAGTTATCATGTTAACAATTTGGATATTCTTGAACTCTGGATAAATTGAATTATAAATCTTTTAAATTTATCCTTAATCTCACTTAATTGAAATCTTATATCATTGTTATCATCCTCATGCTTAAATTGTGTGAAAGTTATCTTTGGCCCATAATGCATAGATGGACTATTGATTAGTATGATTATGACCAGAAATTATGTATCAGTATAATCATGGCCTGTAATGTTACAAACAAATGATGTGGTAAAAGTTCTCATTGGCCCGTAGTTCATTGATGGACAGTTGTTTGGCATGATCATAACCACTGGTGATAATAACGAATATCCTTAACCCGTAGTGCATGAATAATTCGGTGATGTGGATTATTTATTAAAATGTGTTACAAAGATAAAATATTGATGATGAACTTTTAAATCATAGAAGATAGTAGACATCATGCTTTACAAGACTCTTCTAATGGATTAGTTGTTCAACTGGAGTTAAACTTATTGTTTATTGTATTCTATCAGTTTTTACACTGTTAAAGGCTAAGGATAATTTATTCTATATTATCTTAGTCATAATATTCTTTATTGGGCTAGTTGAGCTCACCTTTTTCTTTCATTGTTCTCTTTAGGAAATGAAAATATAGATGGGACTTTTTGGGGAATGGAGTGACGGTCCAAGATGGTTGCTATAGTAGTCCTCACTATTTTATAAAATACTATGATAATAATTGTAATGAGGACTCCATTTGAGTTTGGATATTATCTACGAGACAATATTCGTGTTAAAACTCTCAACTTATGTTTTGTCGTATTTTACACGATAGTTGATAATTGTATAAATTAAGTTTATATTTAAGTTATGTACCATATATTTGGCGACTTAGAATGGGTTGTGTATACCTATTTTGGGGGCATCACAGTTGGTATCAGAGCTTAGGAATATGATCCCTGGCAGAGAAATTAGGCTAGAACTAGGAGGGGAGAGACGAGTAAATTGCGCTAGTGTGTCATACCTAAGCTTATTTGTTATTTAATTTGTTGGTCAGAATATAGGGATAATATGTGGCATGTCAATTAACCCTTGTTTTGTGATAGTGTTTGCGAATGAAATCTAAAAATTTTGAGATAAGCAATGGAGCGCATGCGACCATTGAGTCACCGCCAATCAATAACCAACATAATGTGAATCAGGAAGGCAATAATCCTCATATAAAAAATAACACCGACCAAATGAAGAATGATGGTATGTTTAGGAGCTTTCTAGAATTCATGCAACACCAAATGAGAGAGATTCCTGTTCAAAATGAAGGTGGAATCAATGGCACCTCACGGCTGGTCACTGTTAAGCAATTTAAGGAGCTGGGACCGTCAGAGTTTTTGGGAAAGCTAGAGCCACTTAAGGCAGAGACGTGGATTAAACAGATGACCAAGATATTTGATGTCTTGGGATGCTCAGAGGAGAAAAAGGTTCCCTTTGCCACCTTCATATTGCGAGAAGAGGCAGATTACTAGTGGGAATCTGTAAAATGTACTCATCTTTCCGCACTGAAGATGTATTGGGAGAAGTTCAAAGAATTATTCAACGACAAGTACTTTCCTGAAAGTATTCGTCACATGAAGGAGGTAAAAATTATCAAGCTGGAACAAAATAATATGACCGTATCGCAATACGAGGCTAAGTTTGCGGAGTTATCCCGGTTTGCATCCCATTTGGTAGATAATGAGGAGCGTATGACGCGAATGTTTCTGCGAGGTTTGAAACCCAAAATTCGTCAATACCTCATTTCTCACAAACTTTATTTATATTCAGATGTTGTGAATAGGGCTCAGTTATTGGAGTGCGATAATGAGTCAACCCAACCAAAAGACAACAAACAACAACATAATAATAATCGTACTGGTTGCAACGGCCATCAGAACAATGATAACCATCGTGGAGGAAATTATCATTCCAGAAATGGTAACCACTTCGGTGGTAATCATGGCTAAGATAATAAGAAAGGTGAACTAAGTGAGAACAACTTTAAGAAGATAAGATTCAACAATGATGGAAAGACATCGGTAGTAGCACCAACACCCGTTTCCAAGGAAGGAGAACAACCATCAGTTATATGCTACAAATGCGGACATGAGGGACACATCCGTCCAAACTGTACGTAGCAACCCAAAGTGTGTTTCAATTATGGAAAGAAGGTCATTTATCTCGATTTTGTCATGTAGTGAAGTCAAGTCTAGTTGGGATGGCGACACCAAAGGTTGTCCCAAAAAAGTCAAAGTCGATAGTTTAAGGGAGAGCACTTGTCTTAACTTCCCAAAAAGCGAGGAACCCGAACGAAGTTATTACGGGTAAGCTAATCATAAACTCTTGAAAAGTCTATACCTTATTAAATACCAGTTCTACCCACTCTTTTATTTCACCCAATTGTGCTCAACGTTTAAACTTAACTCCGGAGAAATTAGACTTTGACTTATCGGTTGAAAATCTGTTAGGAGAAACCTTTGTTACATCCACCATTTATAAATCTTGTTTGATTTAAATCGACACCCTCACATTACCTGTTGATCTCATCTCTTTGAAAATACTCGTATTTGATGTGATTTTAGGAATCGACTGGTTAACTACTAATCATGCTAAAATTGATTATTTTTGTAAGGTTGTTAGCTTTCATATTCCTAACCAACCTATTACGCGAATTCAAGAAGCCAAACCACTAAAGTCAATCACTGTTATATCAAGCCATAAAGCCATTCGTTTATTGAAAAATGGATGTCAATCTTTCTTAGCCCACGTCGTGGATTTAAATAAAAATATGTCAGATTTGAATGATATTTTTATTGTTAATAAATTTCTTGAAGTATTCCCTGAAGAACTTCCTAGCCTACCCTCAGAGCATGAAATTGAATTTTGTATTGACCTTGAACCCGGTACAAAATCCATTTTTAAAAAGGCTCAAATATTTCTTCAACCGAAACGAACGTATCATTCGCCAAAGACATTTGAAAGATTACAATTATAACATTTAATACCATCCTGGAAAAGTGAACGTGGTAGCTGACGCGTTGAGTAGAAGATCGTATGCGGTTACGAGTGCGACGTTGTTAACACAAAGACCCATTTTTGTATGATTTACAAATGATGGAGATAGAGTTAAAGACTCTAGGGACCCACATGATGATGTCAAATATACGATTAGAACCGACTTTAATCGATAAAGTTAAAGTTATGGCCTATAGACTCGCCTTACCGCCAAGTATGCCTCGTGTTCATAACGTTTTTCACATATCTATGTTACGTAAATATGTGGAAGACTCGAACCACATTATTGAATTAGAACCAGATGACACAGCAGAAAATTTAACGTATGAAGATGTATGTAAGACCCCAATTTTTATGATTAAAGATTTAATTTTTTCTAAATATTGTTTTGAATAATAAGGTGTGGATTTGTTATAATGTTATAGTTGTGGGTAATATTTATAAATTTTGCAAAGTAAGCAAGTTGTCATAAAATATTCGATTAGTCAGGAAATATTCATTTTATTAGAGAATATTCGTATGACGTCACAATCATTGGTGGACCCCATAACGGAATAACTGTCGGAGTTAGAAAACGATAGAAATAACTTTTTATAAAAATAACGGCAAAAGTTTTACCATTAACTATTGAAATACCCGGTGGTAAAAGTATAGTAATACGCGTGGTTGCATAGTAGCACACGATATTGTACAATACCTTTGATTATTGATGCTTACGTTAGAAGTCACTCAGTTTTGTTCAATTATTACCACAGTAATTACTGCATAGTATCTGACGTTATTAATTCAATTATTGTCATAATATTTTATATTATTAAATCAATAATTAAGATGACAAAGTTATTCATATTATTATTTGCATTACTAACGATGTCTAGAAAGTTCTGTCGAGGAAAGGGGTTTGGTCACCTAATTGCGCGCCAATAAGGAGAAATCCTTATCGGAAAGCCCCCTCTTTCCTGGGAATGATTTGGTTGTTAATATTGCGAGTTATAATAATGATGAATAAATGTTCATAAGGAATATTATTTTTCGTTCAATATTCGTAAGAAATATTATCTTCATTTAATATTCGTAAGGAATATTATTTTCGTTCAACAGTTGTAAGGGATATTATTTTTGTCCAATATTCATAAGAAATAATATTTTCTTCCATACTCTATAGTATGTAAGTAATATTATTTCATTTCATATTCCGAATTCTACACTCATTTTGTTAAGTATTGCTTCTATAATCCTTGAAATTAGTAGAATATCCTTAAAATTTTTGTTTCATCTAGTATCGTTCCACTGAAATATTTTACTAAACATTCTTGTTAAATTTTAATATTTTCATACCGGAGTTCTATTCATGGGTATTATATACATACGACACTATTCATACATACGACACTAGTCATACGTACGGTACTATTTATACATACAACACTATTCATGAAGTACTATTCACGGGGTACTATTTACGGGGTACTATTCACCTGGGTTACTATTCATGACAAAAATTGATTTCTTTTCTGTCCAAATTAATTTTGATACATGAATATTATTCTTGAAATTCACTCCACAAAATAGTTATCATGTAGACAATTTTGACATTCTTAAACTCTGGATAAATTAAATTATAAATCTTTAAAATTTATCCTTGATCTTATTTAATTGAATGCGTATATCATTGTCAGCATCCTCATGCTTATATTGTAATGAAAGTCATCTTTTTCCTGGAGTGCCTAGATGGACTGTTGATTATTGGTTTTACAGTTGTATATCTTTGGCTTACGTGCAAAGATGGACTATTGATTATTGGTTTTATAGTTGTATATCTTTAGCTTACGTGCAAAGATGGACTGTTGATTATTTGTTTTAAAGTTGTATATCTTTGGTTTATATGCAAAGACGAACTATTGATTGATAGCTTTGGGTCGTAGTGCAAAGATGGACAGGTGTATGACATGATCTTGACCACTGGTGATACTAACGAATATCCTTGGCCGGTAGTGCATGGATAATTCGATGATGTGATTGACAAGATCATGACCATTGGTTTTATAGTTAAATGTCTTTGGCCGTAGTGCACTGACAGACAATTGATTGGTATAATCATGACCATTGGTTTTATAGTTGAATATCTTTGGCCCGTAGTGTAAAGATAAACAACTGATTGGTATGATCATTGTTATTACATTTGAATATCTTTAGCCTTTGGGGTAAAGATATTGAGTAAACGTTCTATTAAGCCTTTGTGGCAAGGAGAAACTGTTGATTTACATGATTATAAATATGAATTGTGAATTTAACTATAATCTTTAGTGGTTCAGGTGAAGACATGTGATGAAAGTTCTCTTTGTCTTGGGTAAAACAAAGAACTATTGATGAGTATTATAGGAACGAAATATTAACGATGAACTTTTAATTTGAAGGAGATAGTAGACATTATGTTCTACTTGACTCTTCTAATGCATTGTTGATTTTGCTGCAATTATGGTTGAAAACTTTTATCATCTACTATATGTTCTAAATCTCTGATTTATTACTGATGAAGCCTATTGATAAATTAATTATCTTAATCATAATATTCTTTACTGGGTTAGTTGAGCTCACCCTTTGCTTTTATTGTTCTCTTCAAGAAATGAGAATATAGATTGGACTAGTCGGGGAATGGAGTGATGGTCCAAGCTGGTGGCTATAATAGTCCTCACTATTCTATGAAATAGTGTGATAATAATTATAATGCGGACTCCATTTGAATTTAGATATTGTCTACGAGACAATATTCGTGTTAAACTCTCAGCTTATGTTTTTTCGTATTTTACACGACGGTTGTATAATTAAGTTTGTATTTGAATTTTGTACCATGTATTTGGCGACTCATAATGGGTTGTGTATACCTATTTTGGGGGCGTCACAGTTGGTATCAAAGCTTAGGGATATGATCCCTGGCTGAGATTTGAGGCTAGAACTAGGAGGGGAAAGAGGGGTAAATCCTTCGCTAGTATGACCTACCTATGCTTATTGGTTATTTAATTAGTCGGTCAAAATATAGGGATTGTAACACCCCAGAAAATCGAACTCTTTGTAAATACTTTTAATAATGAATAAAATAATATCATTTATTATTATGTGAATGTCATTCTATAACCTAGAAACGTCGGGACATCGTAGTATTTTAACTACGTGAATGAATTAAAGTGTTTGAATTTCCAAGACGAAAATAAAAGCTTTTTCGAGAAATTTTCCAAAAAATATTATTCATCAATTTTTGCTCGGGAATTATTTTTGAATTTTCGAGAAATACGTAACGTTATAATATCAAGGTGAGATGGATTATGTAATAATAATATAAGTATGGAAAACACAATATTTCGCATGCGGACTTAATTAGAGGACGTTAGGAATATTAAGCGTTAATAAGAAAATGTATTGATTGTATGATACGTAGGTATTGTACGAGGTATTGAATGGAAGTATAATACGAAGTATTATACGAGTATGTATGGAGGATGGAATAACGTATATTACGAATTACTATACGAGCTAGAATATAAGGATTATACATATATTATAAGTGATAAGGTTTTTAATTAAATGGAATGGACTAATAGGATTGTGTAGCAATTGAAGAGTCCAATAAGAATTAAGGTTCAAGCCCAAACTAATGTAATGAAAGCCCAACAAAGAATAAGCTAAGTTAATTAAGTTAAGCCAAATGTAATGATCCAATGAGTTAGGCTTGATCCATGGAGCAACCCATGGGTGAAGTAATGGCCAAATACTTTAAGTGGTGATCAAGCATAGGATATGTTATGTGATGACCAAGACAAATGAGTAATGAACAAGTTTACTTAGGGCTAAAGCAAAGGAATATTAAGGAGGTTAGTAAGGAGGTGGAAGGGCCTAAAAGACTAAACTACCCTAACTTTGCCAAACCTATAAATAGAGGAAGTTTACTAGACATTTGTTCATTATTCAAAACACTAACAACTTCCAATACAAAGCAACTTAAGGGTTAGAGAGAATAAGCACATATAAGTCAAGACAAATTTTTTTAGATTTTTAAAGAAAAGAAGTACAAGTTCTTCAAGGGTAAGACTCTTTTCTAATACATCTTCTATCTCTATCATTGTAGGATGATAAGAGAAGTGTAACTGAATAAGCATGTATGCTAAGCAATCATAATAATTGAGTAATGAATGGACTTAGGCCGAATAAGTTATGAATAAGCAACTTAAATCTATATAAGTTGATAACTTATGATGAAATTGTTATGTGATTGTCATATGAAATTAGTATGCTTGATAAGATGTAAGAACATTGAGTAAAGAACTTAAATCAATAATAAGTCATAAGAAAGGGAAATTATAGTTTATAAGTTGATTAAGTTATGAACTTATGAAGAATAAGTCAAAACTTTCCTTAAAAATAAGTTGATGTAATAAGTAATTAGAAATGTTCATATGATAGTTAAAATCCATTCAGAATGATAATCAAATCGTTAGTAATAAGGTTTCGCCGAAATTCACACGATTGGACGATAATCGTCGAATTCGTGAAATTCTCGGAATGGAAGTCATATTTTGTGTTTGAAATTGGAAACGTTGGTTTTCGATGGAGACAAGTCATATTTGGCATTATAGAGTTACGGACTCAAAAATGGTCGAATTTCAACCTAGAACGAAGAAACGAGCGTTGAACGTTCACGAACATTTATCGTTTTCGTTAAAAATGAACTAATAGGTGAAATTTTAGCAAATGAAGTCAAATAGATAAAATTCTTGCATGAACGTGTAGAGTATGTAATTTGTGAACCGTTGGATCTTGAACGAGCCAATTCGGACTTATAACGAAGAAGTTATGCTTCCGGGAGTTTCACAAAAAATTAAAAAGTCATCAAATTTTTCTCGAGGCACGAGTTGGCGTGCATGGCTAATGATATAAAAGGTGGCCTTCTGATGGCAGACGCAGTGTCATGACCTTCTGCAGAGTCACGCCATAGCGGCAAGCATATAAGCGTTGAGACTTCATGTACAGTCACCGAGTCTTTCTTTACCTATCGTGTGCAGTTGCAATGTAGTGACATTAGAGAATGAAGGGTGGTAGCCATGACACCATACTAGAGTTTAGAAAATGATGAAGGTTTACAAGTATAGCATGAATAGTAACTCATTAGTAATGAACTTAAGAACTTAATAAGGCATTGTAAGGTATTGTTAAACCTTATTTATATTTTCTAAAGGTTGAAGATAAGTAATCAAACATGTACATAATAAGAACGACTTAACAAAAAGCCGGAACCAATAATAACAAATCTAAGTCATAATTAGATTAAGAAGAAGGGTAAGATTCATTAGGAACCATGTATGTTCATTCATAACTTAATGTGTCATGTGATGTTATCATTTACTGTAGAGACTTAATCAAGAATGTGTTATAACTGTAGCAGACACTAAAGGCAAGTATTCTAACCCTTGTCCCAGTTCAATCTGGACAAGCTTTGTCATTCATGTATTTTTACACATGAAGTATTATATGATGAAGTCAAAGCCAATTCTTTCAACCAGGCTTATATTATATTTCTATCAAAGCATGGTCAATGTTTACCAAGTTATATTGGTGTGGTTTTCAAACGAAGACTGAGTATGCTAAAAATGTTTTATCGTTTAACGACAGGCACGTGAGGTTGCCACAACATAAATGTATTCACGTTTAATGAATGTAGTGTTGATCAACATAGAGTACTATAGGCTGATCACCTAGACGTGCTCATAAGTAATGTCAGACTTACAGACTTAATGTCGAGATGTCCTTTTCAAAAGAACTTATGAAATGTTCAAGGTCTTAGACCAGAATTGATGTTTTACTGAATATTGTTGTTGTAAAACGTTTTGAATGAAAAGAAGTGCTATTTTGAATTATCGATAGTACTTCATAACTATTGTTCAGTTATTGAAGATATATAATTCCTATGTTTCAAGCATGTTGTTTATTAGAATTGTTGTACTTGCTGAGCTAGTCATGCTCACTCTTGCTTGAACCATATGAACACAGCTAAAATCGAATGGACCGAAGGCTCTGGCAAGGATAAGGGCAAGGAGAAGACGAACCCTTAGATTTCTTATGTAATAGTATAGATGAATGATTGTAATATATTGAATATTATAACAAGAACGAATGTATTGGTTATAAAGAACTTGGGGAAATGTAATATTATTTTAAATATATAGAAGACATATTCGTTCTTTTGAGACTTTTCAATTGAATGTATGTGTAAATGGTAGTACCGTGTAGCACCATCTGTCGCGTTGGAAGAGACCCAGATTTGGGGGCGTCACAGGTTGGTATCAAAGCATTAGGTTATAAAACTTAAGGGGGGATTAAAAACCTTAAGTCATAACCTTAAGAGAAGTCAAAGAAGTAAAAGAAGAAAAATAACCTTATAAAAATGCATTATGATTATGTTATGTGATTTTATTATTCTACTGACTTGTACTAATCAACTTAATTGTTTTGTGTAGATGTCAGGAGTAAATGGAATGCATTTAGATGTGCAAGCAGTTAGTGAAGAGTCGGTGAACCAAGTAGTGGTTATACCGAACCCCATAGCGGTAGAGCCTGAGATAGTGGTTATTGAGTCTGGAGACTTAGAGGATCCTGACCTCATGTCAATATTCAATGGTATGATAAAGGAGGAGGTGGAGGTTGTATCCTTTAATCCAGTGGCAATAGCAGCAGAGATAGCTCCTGGGGAGTCGATGATGTCACTATTTATGTCAGTATTGGATAGAAATATCCATTACTGTCAGGAGGTTAAGGAGTTGAAGGAAGAACTCCAGACGGTTATAGAAGACAAGATGGACGTGGAGTCCATGTGGGAGCAGGAGCACGATGAAAGGGTTTTGGCTAAGGACAAGGTACATGAGTTGAAACATGAGGTCTTTGGAGGAGCTAAAGACCAAACTACAGAAGATAGGAAGAATGTCCTATATTCATAGGAGTTCTCACACAGATTTCCAACAGCAGGTAGCTGGTTATCCTATAGAGGTGGGGCAAATGCAGCATACTATCAGCCGTGATATCATTGTCGGTCTTGCCAAGGCAGATTTCGATAATGCCTTGAGGCAGATGTGATCTAGTAGTAGCTAGAGTAGTTTAGGTATGTAAATATTTTGTACTTAGTAGTGACGTACAACCCTCTTTTGTATAACGAAGGGTAGTCTTTTGTAAATCCCAATTTTTGGAAAGCAATAGCGGGAAAGTAATGTAATCAGCTTAGGCTGTGTAATGTAAACGATGTAGTATTATACTACAAAGAATGAATATAAGCCTTTTTATGGAAAGCAATGAGCAATGGATGTTAAAGTTATTGTTTAATATCGAATAATAACTAATAATGAAAGGAATAATAATGAAATGTGTTGTTTATTAAATCAGCAAAATGCCGCCGAGAAGAGTACAACGTAATCAAGGAGCTAATATGAATCAACCGGAGGGAGGTCCGGTTAACCCTATATAGGAGTTTGTTAACCTTTTAACAACTGCATTTAATATAAGAGGGGCTAATATCTCCATAAATCCAGGAGTAGCGTGAGCTACTACCTTTAAGGATTTTAAGAGCGTGGGTCCGCCGGAGTTCAAAGGAACTACGAACCCTATCGAAGCCCAAACGTTGGTGAAGGAAATAGAGAAGGCATTTGTGATAGCAAATGTCGACGAGGCCCAGAAGGTTGCCTTTGCAACCTATATGATGAAGGGAGAGGGCAACTTTTGGTGGGAAGCCAATCAGGCTAGGGCTGGTATAGAGAATCTAACGTGGGTGAGGTTCAAGGAGATATTCTTCGAGAACTATTTTCCCATGAGCATACAGTGAAGGATGGAGATGCGGTTTCTTTATTTGAAATAAGGGGACATGACGGTTCCCCAATACGCCGCCAAGTTTAATGAACTGGCAAGGTTCGCTCCACACCAAGTGGATACCGAGGTTAGGAAGGCGCAACGGTTCGAGCATGGCTTGAAACCCTGGCTCTATAACCATATTTCAGTGTTCCAAAGTACTTCATTTGGAACCATTTTAGAGAAGGCGATAATCGCCGAGGGTGGTAGTGAGGCTCTGAGCCAATACCACAAAGATAAGAAGAGTAAGGGGAAAGTGGATGGGGGAGTAAAAGTTGAAGGAGCCAGCGGTAGTGGCGAGGAACAGAAGAGGAAGTCGTTCAGCTCTTGGAATACCGGAGTAAAGCTAGGATATTTGAAGAGGAGGATGGAGGCATGCAAGACTTGTGGGAAGACTCATTTACGAGTCTGTCTGAAAGGGAAGGCCGTTTGCTATAACTATGGAAAGAAAGGGCATATCTCGCCTAACTGTCTAAGTCCGAAAAAGAATCACGGATGCTTTGTGTGTGGGTCAACTGACCACATGGAAAAGAATTGCCCAAAGAAGGGGACGGACGGGAACCGTGGCACTAATAGTGGTAAGTTAGCTATTAGTGGTCCAAATAGCGTAAGGTAGGCCAATGGGTCAGACCTTTAACATAATGATCCAAGATGCGGTTGCATCGTGGGCGCGTCATCGCAGGTATTATTCCGATCAATGACATAAATGCTTACGTGTTGTTTGATTCGGGTGCTACTTGTTCGTTTATAGCATGCGACTTTACTAGACGATTAGGATTACTTCCCAAAAAGTTGCATATACCTTTAAATATTAAGGTAGAAAACAAAGAAATAATTCCTATTGAAGATGTTCATAGGAGTTGTTGCATAGATATACGGGGTTGTAAATTATCGGTAGATTTGATACCGATAAAGTTAGGAGAATTCAATGTAATTCTCGGAATGGATTGGTTAGTTAACCATGGGGCAATTATATATTGTTAGAAGAAATGTGTGAACCTTAGACTGTTAAGATAACCTCAGGTAGTATTTTACGAGAACAGAACACCGGGATGTTCGTGTTGTCTACCCATGACACAAACTAGGAAATTATTGAGGAAGGGATGCGTAGGTTATCTGTGTCATGTTGTTGATACCCAGAGAGTGGTAACAACCATGGAACAAATACCTATAGTGAGAGAATTCGCCGATGTATTTCCAAGTGAATTGTCGGGTCTTTTGCCGAATAGGGAGATAGAGTTTGTAATAGACATCGTGCCAGGAGCGACACCAGTTTCTAGGGCACTGTATCGTATGGCGCCAGTGGAGATGAAGGAGTTAATGGTGCAGTTACAAGAACTATTGGATAGGAAGTATATTCAACCGAGTGTTTCGTCGTGGGGAGCACCGCTACTACTTGTCAAGAAGAAGGACGGATCATTAAGACTTTGTATCGACTACCGAGAGTTGAACAAGTTAACAATAAATAATAAATACCAATTTCCCAGGAGCGATGATCTCTTTGATCAGTCGAGAGGGGCTAAGTATTTTCCTAAAATAGATTTAAGAACGGGGTATCACCAGTTGAAGGTTAGGAAGGAGGATGTACCAAAGAGAGCATTCAGGACTCGTTATGGTCATTACGAGTTTCTGGTGATGTCATTTGGATTGACTAATGCACCAGCTGCATTTATGGATATGATGAATAGAGTATTTTAACAATATTTGGACAAGTTTGTCATGGTGTTTATCGATGATATTCTAGTCTATTCTAAGACGCCAAAAGATTATGTTGAACACCTAAGATTAGTGTTGGAGACACTATAGAAGGAGAAGTTGTATGCGAAGTTCACTAGGTGTGAATTTTGGTTGGAGAAGGTACAATTTTTAGGTCATGTCATTGACCATGAGGGGATTTCAGTAGATCCAGTGAAGGTGGAAGCTGTGATGAATTGGGATCAACCGAAAATACCGACTAAGGTGCAGAGTTTCCTAGGGTTAGCGGGTTACTATTGGAGATTCATCCAGGATTTTTCGAAGATAGCTACTCCGTTGACTAACTTGACAAGGAAGACGGTGAAATACGCTTGGACTGATAAGTATGAGGACAGTTTTCAAGAACTGAAGAAGAGGTTGAGTGAAGCCCCTGTTTTGTCATTGCACGATGACACATGAAATTTTGTAGTTTATAGCGATGCTTCGCATAGAGGACTTGGTTGTGTGCTCATGCAGCATGGCAAGGTCATTGCGTATGCATCTAGGCAGTTGAAGGATTTTGAGAAAGTTTACCCTATTCATGATCTGGAACTGGCCGCAGTAGTTTTTGCTCTAAAGATATTGAGACATTATCTTTATGGAGAAAAATGTGAGATATACACAGACCACAAGAGTCTAAAATATATCTTCACACAGAAGGAGTTAAATATGAGGCAGAGGAGATGACTGGAGTTGATAGAGGATTACGATTGTGAAATCCTGTATCACCCTAGAAAGGCCAATGTAGTTGTCGACGCCTTAAGTAGGAAGGTTCGGGAAAAGTTGTCTTTGTTAACGGCTCAAAATGAGTTAATAACAGAGATGACTAGTATGGAATTAGAAGTGAAGTTGCCGAGTGAAGCAAGACCAATACTGTTTGCGACGGAGATGTAATCTACCATCGTAGAGAGAGTTAAGGAGGTGTGTGACGCCCCCAAAATAGGTACACATCTCCTATTCTGAGTCGTCAAATACATGGTACAAAATTCAAATACAACTTAATAATACAACTGTCATGTAAAATACGACAAAACATAAACTGAGAGTTTTAATAAGAATATTGTCATCTAGACAATATCCACACTCAAAGGAGTCCTCATTACATTTATTGTCACACTATTTAACAGAATAGTGAGGACTACTAATACTATCATCTGGATCGTCACTCCGTTCCCCGACTAGTCCCGTCTATGTTCTCATTTCATGAAGAGAACAGTGAAAGAAAGGGTGAGCTCAACTAGACCAGTAAGAAATATTATGACTAAGATAATGCAGAAAAAATTATCATTAGTCTTCAAAAATGTTAAACTGATAAAAAACATTAGACATCAAGTCTAACTGCAGCGGAATAAGTAATCCATTAAAAGAGTCAAGTAGAGAATAAAATTTACTATCTTTTATGATTTAAAAAGGTTTTTCATCACTTTTATCGCTGAGACTCAGCTTAATAAATAATCCACTTTATCCCTGCACTACGGCCAAGGATATTCATTAGTATCACAACCACAAATTATCCATGCACTACGTGCCAAGGATATTCGTGTATTCATCAATGGTCATAATCATGCCAACAACTATCCATCAATGCATTATGGGCCAATGAGGACTTTTATCACATCATTTGTAACATTACGGTTATGATTATACCGATTAATCCCTGGTCATAATCATACCAAGACCATCTATGTACTACAGGCCACAGATGACTTTCAACATAATATAAACATGAGGATGATGACAATGATATAAGAATTCAATAAAACAAGAATTAATTTAACCAGGAACTAATAACGTCCAAATTGTCAACCTGATACTTCTTTGTAGAGTAAAATTCAAGAATGCTCGTAAGAATATTTCCATGAAAAGATCTTTGGATGAAGCGCAAATATCAAGGATATTCCACTAATTTCATGGAGTATAGAAGTCAAAACTTTAACCAACCGAGTATAATAAAGAATGGAATAACAAAAGAAATCACCGGGCATGCGATAGATCGCACGAGACGGAGTTATTCCAATGAAATAATAAATAACGAGAACAGTCGTGCGTAAACGCATGCGATCGACGGGATATTCCAATAGAATAATAAATAATGGAACCGGGTCATGCGTAAGCGCCGCATGACGAGATATTCCAATGTAATAATAAATAACGGAACCCGGTCATGCGTAAACGCACAGAAAGGATGTTCCAACAGAATAATAAAGAATGGAATAACAAAAGAATTTCACTATGTATGCGGTACATCGCATAGAAAGGTTATTCCAACATAATGATAAAGAATGGAATAACAGAAGAATTTCACCAAGTATAGAGTAGCCCGCGTATACAGGTTATTCCAACAGAATAATAAAGAATGGAATAACAAAAGTTCTCTTCATGAATACAAAAGAAATAATACCCCTTACCGTAAAAGAAGAGTATTCCGACTGGTAGGGTGAGGATATTCTTGAAGAAAACTTGTACTACGCTCAAAGCTTCTTAAAACTCTAAAGAAATACGCTTAAGATTATAGAATAGAATTCTCTGAATTTCTAATGTGATTTCAATTCTAACTAAGCATCCTATTTATAGGAAAATGGAAAGGATACTATACAATAAAATATAATATATTCTATATATATATATATATATATATATACTTTATTTAAAATCTAATAAAACAAATAACTTTATAAAAGTATTATATTTTATATAAAAAGATTTTACTATGCAAAACACTATGCGCAGCACTATGCAACACTATGCATAATAAAATATAATGTATTCTACTTATAGTCTAATAAAACAAATAACTTTATAAAAGTATTACATTTTATATAAAAAAGATTTATTATGCAAAACACTATGCATAATAGAATATAATATCTTCTATTTATAGTCTAATAAAACAATTAACTTTATAAAAGTATTCTGTTTTATATAAAAAGCTTTTCTATTTTATTACATTAATAATACTAATAAAATAGAATTTATATATATATATATATATATAAGAAAGCTTGACATCCGTTTTTCAATAAACGAATAGCTTTATGGTTTGAGATGACAGGGATTGATTTTAATGGTTTGGTTGCTTGAATTCGCATAATAGGTTGGTTAGGAATATGAAAGCTAACAACCTTACGAAAATAATCAATTTTTTGCATGATGAATAGTTAACCAATCAATCCCTAGAATTACGTCAAATGCAAGTATTTTCAATGAAATAAGATCGACGGTAAATGTGAGGGTACCGATTTGAACCAAACAAGACTTATAAGCAAAGGATGTAATGAAGGTTTCTCCCAACGGAGTTTCAACAGATAAGTCAAAGTCTAATTTCTCCGGAGTCAAATTTAAACGTTGAGCGCAAGTAGGAGAAATAAAAGAATGGGTAGAACCGGTATCAAATAAGGTATATACTTCGCTAGAGTTTATGATAAGCTTACCCGTGATGACCTCGTTCGGGTTCCTTGCTTTCTGGGAGGTCACGACAAACGCTCTCCCTTGAACTACCAGTTTTATCTTGTTTGAGACGGCCTTTGATGCCTTTATCCCAACTGGACCTGTCTTTGGTGCACGACAAAATCGGGCCAAGTGACCTTCTCTTCCATAATTGTAACATGCTTTTGATGACATCGCGCATTTGGACTGATTGTCCTTCCCCTCCACATTTGAAGCATATGATAGGTGGTCGTTCTCATTCCTTAACGACGGGTGCTGATGCTGATGTCTTTCCATCATTGTTGAATCTCCTCTTCTTGAAATGTCCACTCTTATTGTTTTGACCATGATTACCACCGAAGTGGTTACCATTTCTGGCATGTTGATTCCCTCCACGCTTGTTCTCACCGCTTCATGATGACTACTATCAATCGGTATTATCATTTTCTTTTCTCTCGCTTCTTTTTGGTTGGGTTGACTCATTATCGCGCTCCAATAACTGAGCCATATTAACAACATCTGAATACAAGCAAAGTTTATGAGAAATGAGGTATTGACGTATCTCGGGTTTCAAACCTCTTAGAAACATTCGTGTCATTCTCTCCTCATTATCAACCAAATGGGACGCAAACCGGGACAACTCGGCAAACTTGGCTTCGTTATTGCGACACGGTCATGTTGTTTTGCTCGACGATGAACTCTACCTCTTTCATGTGACGAATACTTTCGGGAAAGTACTTGTAGTTGAAAATTCTTGGAACTTCTCCCAAGTCATCTTCGATCTGGCAGGAGTTGAGTACGTTTCTGATTCCCACCAATGTCTGTACGCACGCGCAAACATGAAGGTGGCAAGGGAACCTTTTGCTCCTCGGAGCATCCCAAGACATCAAATATCTTGTTGATCTATTTTATCCACGTCTCCGCCTTAAGTGGTTTTAGCTCTCTAAAAAACTTCGGTGGTCCCAGCTCTTTGAACTGCTTAGCGATGACCATCCAAGAGTTGTCAGTGTTTCCACCTGCATTTTGGACAGGAGCCGCCTTCGCCTGATGTTGCATGAATTCTAAGAAGCTCCTAAATGTACAGTCGTTCGTCATTTGATCAGTGTTGTTGTTTACAGAAGGATTATCGCCATCTTGTTGCACATTGTCTTGATTATTGATTTGTGGAGACTGAACGGTTTCTTGTGCTCCATTGCTTATCTCAACATTTTTGGATGCCATTTTCAAATACTGTCATAAAACAAGGGTTAATTAACATATCACATATTATCGATATACTCTGACTGACCAATTAAATACCAAATAAACTTAGGTAGATCATCCTAGCAAAAGAATTCCCCGTCTCTCCCCTCCTAGTTCTTATCTCACATCTCCACCAGGGATCATATCCTTATCCTTTGATACCAACTGTGACGCCCCCAAAATAGGTATACATCACCCATCTTGAGTCACCAAATACATGGTATAAAATACAAATAAAAACATAATTATACAAGAAGAATATTTCCATGAAAATATACTGGATGAAACGCAAATATCAAGGATATTCCACTAATTTCATAGAGTATAGAAGTAAAAACTTTAACCAACTGAGTATAATAAAGAATGAAATAACAAAAGAAATCACCAGGAATGCGATAGACCGCGCATATAGGTTATTCCAAATGTAATAATAAATAACGAGAACCAAAGTCATGCGTAAAACGCATGCATGTGATATTCCAAATGTAATAATAAATAATGGAACCGAAGCCATGCGTAAACGCATATGACAAGATATTCCAACAGAATAATAAATAACGGAATCAGTCATGCGAAACGCATGTAGGATGTGATGTTCCAACAGAATAATAAAGAATGGAATAATGTAAGAATTTCACCATGTATGCGTTATTGCATGAGGCAAAAGTTATTCCAACATAATGATAAAGAATAGAATAATGTAAGAATTTCACCAAGTATAGGGTAGCCCGCGTATACAGGTTATTCCAACAGAATAATAAAGAATGGAATAACAAAAGTTCTCTTCATGAATACAAAAGAAATAATACCCTTACCGTAAAAGAAGAGTATTCCGAATGGTATGGCGAGGATATTCTTGAAGAAAATTTGTACTACGCTCAAAGCTTCTTAAAACTCTAAAGAAATAAGCTCAAGATTATAGAATAGAATTCTCTGAATTTTGGGTGTGATTTCAATTCTAACTAAGCATCCTATTTTCAGGGAAATGGAAAGGATACTATGCAATAAAATATAATATATTCTAAATATATATATATATATATATATATATATATATATATATTGTTAGTGGTTTGATAAAGAGGGTTTACTGGATGAGAAACCAAAGTTCCTTTTGGTTGATTACTTGGGCCAGTAGGGCGACCCGGACCACGAGAAGATGATGTTCCTCGAACACTCATAACGGATGCACGGTACCTGTGTTAATAAATTCCCGAGTGAGAAAATCAGGAATGGAATTGTTAATTCCTTTAATGTATTCAATCTCAAAATCAAAGATACTTAATAGGGCTTGCCATCTAGCAAAGGAATGTTTAGAGACTATGTTTTCAACATTTTTTTCTAAAACATATTTTGCTGATTTGCAGTCAATACGAACCAGAAACTTTTGATTTAATAAGTCCCTTTGATATATATATATATATATATACATTATTTAAAATCTAATAAAGCAAATAATTTTATAAAAGTATTCTGTTTTATATAAAAAGATTTTACTATGCAAAAC
This sequence comes from Panax ginseng, assembly GCA_020205605.1. Lineage (NCBI taxonomy): Eukaryota > Viridiplantae > Streptophyta > Magnoliopsida > Apiales > Araliaceae > Panax > Panax ginseng. The sequence continues at coordinate 80,109,903 of CM035139.1, read as the reverse complement.
ACTATGCAACACTATGCATAATAAAATATAATATATTCTATTTATAGTCTAATAAAACAAATAACTTTATAAAAAGTATTCTGCTTTTATATAAAAAGATTTTACTATGCAAAACACTATGCATAATAGAATATAATATCTTCTATTTATAGTCTAATAAAATAAATAACTTTATAAAAGTATTCTGCTTTTATATAAAAGCTTTTCTATTTTATTACATTAATAATACTAATAAAACAGAATTTATATATATATATATATATATATATATAAACTCCGTGGCTTCATAAAAACACACCTCAATATATTTAACAATATTTATCATCATTATTATAATTCACAATATTAATTGACCAGGTCGTTCCCAGGAAAGAGGGGGCTTTCTAATAAGGATTTCTCCCCATTGGTGCGCAATTAGGTGACCAAACCTCTCCTTGGTAGAACTTCTAGACATCGGTAATATTGAAAATAATAATATTAATAACTCTGTCATCTCAATTATTGATTTAATAATATATAAAATATCGACAATAATGGAATCAATTAATGTGAAAATACTATGCAATAATTACTGAAGCAATAATTGAACAAAACTAAGTGACTTCTCACGTAAGCATCAATAATCAATTTCGTGTGCTACTATGCAACCACGCGTATTCATGTACTTTTAACATTGGGTGTTTCAACAGTTAACGGTAAAACTTCCATCGTTATTTTCATAAAATATTGTTTGTCATTTTCTCAATCCGACAATAATTCCGTTGTGGGGTTCACCAATGATTGTGCCATCGTACGAATATTCCCTGGTAAAACGAATATTCCCCGACCAATCGAATATTATATAACAACTTGCGTACTTTGAAAAATTTATAAATATTACCCACAACTATAACATTATATCAAATTCATTCCATAATATTTAAAATGATATTTATAGAAAAATCATCTTTATTAAAAAAACATTGGGGTCTTACAAGGTGCAACTTAAAACTGTTGAGTGTGACCGGATAAAGGAGCGGCTAATCAATGAAAAAGATACTAGTGCAGTCTTGATAATGAGGGATTATTAAGATTTGAAGGAAGAATTTGGGTTCCGAATGAGACAGAATTAAAGGAGCAGGTATTACAAGAGGCTCATAATTAGAGGTTTTCGATTCATCCTGGTAGTACTAAGATGTATCAAGACCTCCGACAGAGTTTTTGGTGGACGAACATGAAGAGGGAGATAGTAGAGTATGTGAGTAGGTGCTTGACTTGCCAGAAAGTTAACGCCGAACATCAACAACCAAGTAGCTTGTTACAGTCATTGGAAATTCTGGAGTGGAAGTGGGAGAATATCACTATGGATTTTGTGGTGGGACTTCCGACTACAACGAATGGGTATGATGCGATTTAGATAATAGTGGACCAGTTGACGAAGTCACCTCACTTTTTTGCCAATTAGGGTCAAGTATAACTTAGATCAGTTAGCTAGACTCTATGTTAAGGAAATAATTTCCAGACATGGAGTACCAGTATCGATTGTGTCAGATCGTGACCCACGATTCACATCGAACTTTTGGAGGAGTCTACAAGAGCAGATAGGAACGCAGTTGAAGTTGTGTACGGCGTATCATCCACAAACTGATGGACAGAGCGAGAGAACAATTCAGACGCTAGAAGATTTGTTAAGATCTTGCGTTATGGATTTCAAGGGTAGTTGGGATGATCATCTACAATTAGTGGAGTTTGCGTATAACAATAGTTATCATGCAAGCATAGGTATGCCGCCTTACAAAGCTTTGTACGCAAGGAAATATAGAACACCACTGTATTGGGATGAGGTAGGAGAACACCGAATGCTGGGACCAGAATTGGTACAGCAAAAAGCGAACATCGTCAAGATGATACAAATGTGTCTATTAGTAGCTCAAGACAGACAGAAGAAATTTACAAATTCGCACCGAGAAAATAGATAATTTGAAGTAGGTTCGTATGTATTTCTAAAGGTATCTCCCTGGAAAGGAAAGATACGCTTTGGAAAGAAGGGAACGTTAAGTCCGAGGTTCATAGGACCTTTTGAGGTATTAAAACGGGTGGGTGAGGTAGCTTACATGATAACATTACCTCCAGACCTAGAACGTATACATAATGTGTTTACGTTCTTATAAGCCGGATTACAAACACGTGATAGAGTATGAGCCTATTCATATCGAGAAGGACTTAACGTATGAAGAAACGCCGATTCAAATTATCGATAGAAAAGAACAAGTTCTACGGAATAAAGTCATACCTTCCGTGAAGGTGATATGAAAGAACCACGATGCAAAAGAAGCAACGTGGGAATTGGAAGAAAAGATGAAAAAGAATTACCCTCATTTGTTTGTATAATTTTTTTTATATAGCGAGATTCTGGGGACAGAATCCTTATAAGGGGGAGAGAGTGTAACTCCCCAGAAAATCGAACCTTTTGTAAATACTTTTAATAATGAATAAAATAATATTATTTATTATTATTATGTGAACGTCGTTCTATAACCTAGAAATGTCAGGATGTCGTAGTATTTTAACTACGTGAATGAATTAAAGTGTTTGAATTTCCAAGATGAAAAAAAAGCTTTCTGAGAATTTTTCTGAAAAACACTATTCATCAATTTTCGCTCGGGAAAATTTTTGAATTTTTGAGAAATACGTAACATTATAATATCAAGGTGAGATGGATTATGTAATAATAATATAAGTATGGAAAACGCAATATTTCGCATGCGGACTTAATTAGAGGACGCTAGGAATATTAAGCGTTAAGAAGAAAATGTATTGATTGTATGATATGTAGGTATTGTACGCGGTATTAAATGCAAGTATAATACAAAGTATTATACGAGTATGTATGGAGGATGGAATAACGTATATTATGAATTAATATACGTGCTAGAATATAAGGATTATATGTATAGTATAAGGGATAAGGTTTTTAATTAAATGGAATGGACTAATAGGATTGTGTAGCAATTGAAGAGTCCAATAAGAATTAAGGTGCAAGCCCAAACTAATGTAATGAAAGCCCAACAAAGAATAAGCTAAGTTAATTAAGTTAAGCCCAATGTAATGATCCAATGGGTTAGGCTTGATCCATAGAGCAACCCATGGGTGAAGTAATGGCCAAGTACTTTAAGAGGTGTTCAAGCATAGGATATGTTATGTGATGAGAAAGAAAAATGAGTAATGAGCAAGTTTACTTAGGGCTAAAGCAAAGGAATAGTAAGGAGGTTAATAAGGAAGTGGAAGGGCCTAAAAGACTAAACTACCCTAACTTTGCCAAGCCTATAAATAGAGGAAGTTTGCAAGAAATTTGTTCATTATTCAAAACACTAACAACTTCCAATACAAAGCAACTTAAGGATTAGAGATAATAAGCACATATAAGTCAAGACAACTTTTGTTAGATTTTCAAAGAAAAGAAGTACAATTTCTTCAAGGGTAAGACTCTTGTCTAATACATCTTCTATCTCTATCATTATAGGATGATAAGAGAAGTGTAACTTAATAAGCATGTATGTTAAGCAATCATAAAAATTGAGTAATGAATGGACTTAAGCTGAATAAGTTATGAATAAACAACTTGAATTTAAATAAGTTGATAACTTATGATGAACTTGTTATGTGATTGTCATATGAAATTAGTATGCTTGATAAGATGCAAGAACATTGAGTAAATAACTTAAATCAATAATAAGTCATAAGAAAGGGAAATTGTAGTTTATAAGTTGATTAAGTCATGAACTTATGAAGAATAAGTCAAAACTTTCCTTGAAAATAAGTTGATGTAATAAGTAATTGTAAATGTTCATATGATGGTTAGAATCCATTTAGAATGATAATCAAATCGTTAGTAATAAGGTTTCGCCGGAATTCATACGATTGGACGATAATCGTCGAATTCGTGAAATTCTCGGAATGGAAGTCATATTTTGTGTTTGAAATCAGAAACGTTGGTTTTCGATGGAAAAAAGTCATATTTCGCATTATAGAGTTGCGGACTCGAAAATGGCCAAATTCTGACTTAGAACGAAGAAACGAGCGTTGAACGTTCACGAACGTTTATCGTTTTCGTTAAAAATGAACTAATAGGTTAAATTTTAGCAAATGAAGTCAAATAGATAAAATTCTTGCATGAATATAGAGTATGTAATTTATGAACCGTAGGCTCTTGAACGAGCCAATTCGGACATATAACGAAGAAGTTATGCGTTCGGGAGATTCGCAAAATTAAAAGTCTGTCAAATTTTTCTGAGGCACAGAGTTGGTGTCGCGGCGCCAACCCAAGGTCAAAAGGTGGCGCTGCAACACCGGGCACAGTGTCATGACCTTCTACAGAGTCACGCAGCAGCGCGTCATATAGCATTGAGACTCATGCCACAGCGCTGAGTCCGGTCTTTACCCACTGCAGATATAGCATCCCCAAATCCGGGTACTTTTTACATCAGATCTGATACATCATTTCTATAACTATTGCGGAAGATATAAACATAAATTGTTTATACATTAAACTTTTACACATCATTCGCAAGGTTTACAACCTTAACTAAAAATATACCTTCAATATCTAAAAAGGTTTACAATGCTATTTTCATCAAAAAATTTAATAAATCTAACTGCACCATAATTTAATCTTGCACTTTGTCTTTGCTTCTGTCTTTACTCGAGCTTTCATCTTAATCTGAAATTTTTTATCATGATATAGCAAGGGTGAGCAACAAGTTTAAATTTAATTGAGGATATATCATGATTGAAAAGACTGAATATGTGACAACCCGAGAAATTAGACAATTTATTAAAATCTTAAATGATTGATTTAAGGTCAAATAATAGACCTGGACAGAAAAATAAGTGTATGCATTTAGCATTTTTGGGAAGGAATTTTTAGGATTTCAAAATTCTGTGAAGGATTTAAGTGAATTATTCAGGAATAAGTATATATGTGAATATGTTCTGTGTATATGGTTATATATGTGTTCAGAATGTGGTTAAGGGTCAAGGGTTGACCAACTAAATTTTATCAGTGTCAAACCCTAATATTATTAAGAACGTCAACATTCTGTTAGAAAACCCTAAAGTCTGATAAGAAACCCTAGAAACCGGTTCTTGAAACCCTAATTTCAGTTTTGGGAATTCAAAACCCTAATTCGAAAATTTAAAACCCTAAATAGGGAATGCAAATGCTGGTATAAGGTTTAAATGTCATTAATTATAATTTATTAGGGAAAACCCTAATGAATTACTTGAAAATCCTAATTGATTTTTAGAAAACCCTAATACCAGATCTAAAAACCCTAATTTCAGATTTCGGTAATTTAAAACCCTAATCTGGGAACTTAACGGAGAATTTTAATGCTTAATTGCTATTAATTATAATCTTAATTAGGGTAAAGCTTAATTAATTAGCAAACCCTAATTTCAAATTTTGGAACCCTAATTATTTCGTCAGAAACCCTAATGTACAATTGTGGATTTAAATTGCTATTTTAGCTATTCTATTTAGGATAAATTAATCCTGATTAGTAAGTTTAATTTATGATTAGAAAATATTGGTATAATTAAGAGAATTCTAATTATAATTTGCAACTGTTAATTGTTAATTTTTTTGTAAACCTTAGGTTTTAACCCTAAGGGTTTGATCATATGACCAATTTAGAATTAAAATTATATGCTAATTGTCCAAAGTGCCCTTATTGCATTCTTTAATAGGTTGCTTGTAGATCTAGCCCTAAATTGGGTTGGTAAACCACCCTAGCCATAGCATGTGACTTATAGTTAAATTATCAGCCATCTTGGCCAGCCATATACATTGTATCTTGAATGTAAAAGCAAAAAGTCTAAAAAAATGACTTACTTTATTTTTCAAACCAACCAAGTCACTTCTCTCTCTAGAAATTCGGGTATGAGAGTGAAAGAGAATGAAAAGCTAAGCTAATATCATCTCTTAGCTTAACAAGAACAGATTCAAGGATCAGAAATCAAAAATCCAAGTTTTAAAGGTATAAAAACCATAACTTAGAAATCCTTAGATCTGATGTTTGATGTTGTAATTTGTTGGCTAGATATGTGTTAGAGGGTGTCATTTGATGATCTGGGTTGCCAAAACCTAGATCCATATCATTTAGATACTCGAATTTAAAGATTTTTCAAATATGGAAAAGTTGAAAAATATGGCCGGACAACCATATGTCAGAGGCCTTAGATCCTTCACGATTGTTTGTTTGTTGTGTTTTATGTTATGGAGATGTTATATTCCATGTAGGCTTTCATCTGAAACTTGAATCAGGGTTGTATCATGTCTACATTTGAAGTTATGATCAGTCAAACAGCGTTGACCGAACACAAAGTTTGGTTTCTGGGCAACCCAGATTTCCCAGAAACTCTGACAACCATTTTCTGGGCTTCAGATCTTGCTTCTGTTAAATGTTATAGCCATATTGTTGTTTTATAGTTGTGGTGTGACATGTAGGCTTCATAATAATGTATCTAGAAACCCAAGATCATTAGCAGAATTGTAGATAATCTTGGTCAAACTAGGTTGACCGAAATGGCTTATGAAGGTTTTCTGGAAAACCCAGATCTCCATCAGCCTAAATTTTTGACAAGGTTTGACTGCTTTGGATCTTATGATTTTGATGTTGTTATGTTGATCTGTTGATGTATTATTATTCCTTGACATATAGACTACCAGTTCGAAGCTTTAAATCACACAAAACAGACACAGATTCCAAGTTATGAGGCTTCAAAGTAGGACTTAGCAACTGTTCTTCATTTCTGGAAAACCCAGAAATGAAGAACAGCTCTGAAATGATTTTCTAGAACCTAGATCTCTCATATATGATATGTTATGGACATGAAATTGATTAATGATGATAGTATTACACTTATACTACAATCTAAAAACTTTACTTTGGCCAGAAAACCTTAGTATCATGGATTAAATGTAGGTTAAACTAGCTACCTTGAATCTGACATGAAGATTTGGGTTTGCCCTGATGAACACCAAGAACACCTATAGCGACGGTTTTGTCGTTATAGGGCCCCTTTAGTGACATTTAATTACTAAAATTAGTTAATTAAATAGAAAAAATGGTTTTTAATTAGTAAATATACATAATAAATTATGAAAAATTATTTTTAAGCTTGAAAAATAGTTTTTAATTATTTTGAGTATATTTCAAAAATATTTAATATTTTTGGAATATAAAAGGTATTTATTAATTTAATTATAATATTAAATAAATTATTTAAAAATTGTTTTAATTAATGAAAAATTATATTATGATATTACAAAATATTTTAAGTTATTTTTGATGACTTTTAATATTTTGTGATGAATTTCATTAATAATTTATTATTAATGGTAATTAATATATTTAATAAATATATTAAATAAATTATGGAAAATTAGAATTAATAATTTAAAAATCATATAAAAATGATTTAAGTGTTATAAAAATATTTTTAAGTTATAAAATATAACTTTTGATATTTTGTCATAAAAATATTAATATTTTAATATTAAAAGCAATTATCTGATAATAGATTTAAGTGTTTAAAAATCATATAAATATGATTTTAAAGTATTAAAATAGTTTGTGATATTATAAATATATTATAATATTATATTATGATTTTTATTAATATTTAATATTAAATAAATATTAATGATATATGAATTAAGTGGTATTTAATTCATTTAAATACGAAGTTTAATAATTGAAAAATCATGATAAATGATATTAATTATCCAAAATTATTGCAAGTCTATGAAAAATATTTTGATGATAATATGATTATCTAAGATATTGTTTAGTGTTTAAAGCAGAGTTTAATTGAACTTAAACTCGATAATTGTCCATTAGACCATCATCAGGATGATAGAATTGTGGTTTGCTTTCAACTCGAATCGCAATAGTTTGACTTGATCTTAGTCTCATGTGTGTAATAGACTGATAGGGTTATGTGTTATGTGTTTAGGTTATTCTGTGTATATATATATAATAGTATTATATTGTGATGATAGTATTCTAATATTGGAGATCTATATTACTAATATTAGGTCTTGGATAAAGCGATATAAATTGCGTATGTAGCAGAATCAACCCGCTCAGTGCAAGTTTTTACTTAACTCTACTAAGAGTTGTTTCATTCAGTTATGCTTATGGTTAATCATTGTTGATTGCCATGTGGAATTGTACTTTGTACATATTGCATGTATAAGTCAGGTATGAAAGGCTGATCACATTCATTACCAGTTGGTCCAGATATATTTGTTCATGTTCAATACTTGTTCACTCAAAAGTTTGTTCGTACTAGTTCTCAATTATATTGATGAATTATAGTCAGCTTATTATTCAGACCCTTTCAATCATGGTATATCTTTAAATTATATTTAAACTTGCTGGGCATCTTTCATGCTCACCCTTGCTATATCATGATAAACATTGCAGATAAGGCGAATGCGTTCGGATACAGGAAAAGGATAATGCCAAGCTCCGTTTGGGATAAAATGTGCAGATAGTTTATAATAGTACAGTTGGATAATAATGATATATGTTAGATAGTTTATGAATTGTGTATAAGTTAAGGTTACTCGATTTTGGAGAATAGTGTGTAAAGTGTATTGTATAAACAATTTATGTTTATATCTTCCGTAATTAGTTATAGAAATAGTATACCAGATCTGTGGTGATTAGGACCCGGATTTGGGGCTACTACAGAATAAGCTTTCAAGTTTTCAACAATGTAATAATTATGAAATAACATGAATCAAGTGTCAATAATTGAGTGACTAAATCAATAACGTTTGAAGGTCAACAATGACCCTGAACAATTTAACTGAACCTTATGGTAATGAAGGTGATCAGCCTTTCATACCTGATGAACATATAAAACATGCACTAAGTGCACTAATCATGGATGTGGAATAATTGTCAATACTTATACCACTAGCATTCTGGAAAATTATTAACTCGAGTTTGAGTTAGAAAACTTGCCTGCATAGTCAATTACCGCTACGCAATTTAATTTATTCTCTTTATTGAAAAGACCTATCAGGTATAAGATTGATCTTTCAATTAGCATATCATACCTCATTCCATAATACTATCTAGCACTTAATCACATAGTCACATATTAGATAATCTTACCACCATGTTCATTTATTTACTTATAATCTCATCATCTTATATTAACTTGTCTAACCTTCACTCACAAAGTTAAGTATTAGACATTACACCTTAGTCTTAGTATTATCATTATACTTTGATAATCTTTTCATCACTTATAACTTATACTTATAAGTTTTCCCTTTATATGTTATCTTAGTAAGCTAGATAACCTTTCAGTAAACTGAAATATCATTTTAGTAAACCGGATTACATTTCAGCATCCTGAAATTACTATTTCAATAGACCACAATCAGATTAGCAGTCTGAATTCAATTTCAGCAACCTGAATTCACCATTTTTTTTCACGAAAATACCAAATTAACTTATTATTTTTCATTCCTTTGGCCAAACACATATACATATATTTCATACGCAAAAAGTATTTTTCTATAATTTTCCAACTTCCTTTGGTATTTTTCAAAAATCAATTTCTAGTTAATTCCTTAAGAAATTACCTATCTCGTGCTTAACTCCAGAAATTCCCATCTCTTGACAAAATCTTGTATGTGTTAACGTGAGCCTCCAATTTAAATTTCGTGGCCATCGGAGTTATAGAACTCCGGTTATAGCGATTTTTGTCAGAAAATCACAAAATTTGAAATGGTCATAACTTGGTCATTTTAAGTCGGAATGAGCTAATTTTTGGACAGGAGGTACTTAATACCATATATTTTCATGTCCCAAAAGGCCTGAATTTTTCTCACAGATTAAGTGGCCGAAAATGCCCTTTTAAAATTTTGGACAGTAGCTAAATTGGAAAAATAAGGTGTTCGTACTTTGTTAAAAATATTCCATACGGAAATCTACAACTCCTTTTTAGTGATTCCACTTGGAAATGTTAGAAAACTTATCATATTATCCTCCAAAAGTTTTCCAGAATTTTTGAATGTTCGAAAAATGACTAAATCGCCTTACTCTTGATCGTCTAAAAACATACATGTTTCCTTTAAAAAACACAAAACTATTTTTTACTAAATCACCACTGAGATCGTATGTACTCAACATTTTTGAGTTCTACCACTTGGTTTTAGTAGTTAACTTACATATCTAGCACCTCTCTTTGACAGATCGCAAAAAATAAGTGTAGATCAAAAACTGTGAAAATCCAAAGTACATAGAAATTTTAGGGTTTATAAACTAGAAAAATCACTTTTCTTTACTTTTGATTTCCAACTAAAATAACACCCAATATGGGTATATCTAAACAATAAACACTCATTAATATGTATATTCATGGTTTTTGAGTTTAGAAATATAGATTCAAGGTTTGATTTACAATCATCACAAATTACATAAACAAAAGGGTTAATACCTTTGTTCAAAATCTTCTCCTTCAAACATATGAGATGAAGTGTTGATATGAAAAAAAAAAAAAATCAAACTCCCTCCCTTATACTACTCAAGGTTGCCAAACTTGCCTTTCCTCTCTCTCTCTCTCTCTTTCTCTATTCAGTTCATTTAGCTAGAAAAATAAAAGAGATGAAAGAGAAACAAAATAAGATGGATAAGATATATTTATATATATATATATATACACAACTATCTCACTCCTCCTCCTTTTCCCTTCCACATACCATCCGACCATATGCCCCTCCTTTGCTCCCACTAATTCTCTCTCTTTCTTAATTACCAAGAGATTACTTACAAGCATGAACAAAGTTGTTGGATAAATAAAAAAATGACACATAGAAAGAGTAGGTAGAAGTCGGTCACCAACTAAAGTGAATACATCACATTCTTCACCTCCTTTTCCCTCATCACATGTCTGGCCAAGTGGCCTTATAATGCTCCCAATTTTTCTTTTTTTTATCTCTTATTTAACATACATAAGGTCCATAATACCCCCTCTCAATTGGGCTAAAAGTTGGGCCACTCAATTAATTCTTTGGGCTATGTAATATTAACATAGTTCAATCATATCCATCTTATCCCACCCTAAATATTTAATTAGGGTATCCATTCCAAACATTTAGAATTTAAATCATTACTCTTGTACATTAAATTCTATAACCCAATTAAACTTGTTTTAATTAAGTTATAAAATTAATAACTTGAGATAATAAAAATATATCTCTTAACTTAATATAATTTTTAATATTATTATTCTCCCACAAGTGGGCTTAGTTTGGGCCCTTAATTAATTCCATTGAGCTAACAATTTTACTTGTTTTACTTACTAACAAAACTAACTTGGGCTTTCAACCCTAATTAAATTGGGTCATTATAATACTTGTCCCATACATAATATATTGGGCTAGATTAAATAATTTAATCGCTCATAATCACTTTATCTACAAATCACATGCTTAATTAATTAATTGGACTTGCTTAAATAAAATAACCTCCTTAGCCCATTAAATCCAATTCTCATGGACTCTATTTAAATTCTTGGGCTATAACCTTATTATAGTCCATTACTTTTAATTCTATTCCATTCTACTCTTATCATTTAATTAGGGTTCCACTACACCTTTGTAAATAAATTCCTTACTCATATATCTTTAATTCCATAACCCAATTATATTTTGGTTATAACATTAATTATTTTAGATATATAAAATAAATCTCTTAATGTTAGTATATATATTTATATACTAATATTCTCCCATATTATAACCTCTTAGGTTATTTAATTATCACATCTAATATATAAACAAGGTTACACAACCTAATTCTTAATTCACTTTTATATACAAAATAATTGTATTCACATTATATAATGTTTATTTATTTAATCATATACATAATTCACATAATCATAACATATTTCACTTCTCACACTAATTTTGACTTTTCTCTATAAAAAGTCAACTATTAATCTTTGACCAAAAGTCAACCTTTACACATTTTGTGTTTACTGTCCATTTTGACTAAACTTGACGTTCCGGACGCAACCGAGCAGTCCATGCTTCAAAATTCTATCTCTAACTCAAATTTTGAGTTTTAAATTACTCCCTTCTTATTGCTAATCGTATTAACTAACGACTTTATACTTATTCAAATTCTTATTTGCCACCAAGGCTAACGCTCAAGCTATGTTAATTACTAACATAGTTTTATCTTGATCCTTATATCATTAACTTAATTCATCATTCATCTTGCTAAAATATATATAGCACCTTACTAAGTATATATATATATATATATATTTTCATTACATATAGTCATCTTCGTTTAACATCATATCATCTCTTCATGTGAAATCTTATCTCCTTAAGAAAATTTCCATATGTACTTATATAACATTTCTTAGACTATTCCGTTCACATCGAATTTATAGATATCGTAATACCTTATTGTTGATATTCCTTCAAGTACATATTAATTCATTTCTAGGGTTTAGTAATTTTATAACCCATATTTTCTCTATTCTAATTCGAATAGTAAACCATATAGGTTTTACTTGAAAATTTTAAATAAATTCTCAAATTCTCATCTAGATTTTATTCATTAACCTTTATTCTAATCATTCAAGATTTTATGAATTTTCGGGTTATCACAGCAGAGTGGCGCTGCAAAGCAGCTTAGAGAAGGAAGGGTGGTGCCGTAGTGCCAGCCCTAGGGTTTAGACAGTGATGAAGGTTTACAAGTATAACATGAACATTAACTCATTAGTAATGAACTGAGGAACTTAATAAGACATTGTAATGTATTGTTAAACCTTATTTATATTTTCTAAAGGTTGAAGATAAGTAATCAAACATGTACGTAATAAGAACGACTTAACGAAAAGCTGGGACCAATAATAACAAATCTAAGTCATAATTAGATTAAAAAGAATGGTAAGATTCATTAAGAACAATGTATGTTCATTCATGACCTAATGTGTTATATAATGTTATCATTTACTATAGAGACTTAAAGACTTAATCAAGAATGTGTTATAAATGTAGCAGACGCAAAAGGCAAGTATTCTGACCCTTGTCCCAGTTCAATCTGGACAAGCTTTGTCATTTATGTATTCTTACACATGAAGTATTGTATGAAGAAGTCAAAGCCAATTCTTTGGGCCAGACTTATATTATGTTTCTATCAAAGCATGGTCAATGTTTACCAAGTTATATTGGTGTGGTTTTCAAACGAAGACTGAGTATGCTAAAAAAGTTTTTGTCGTTTAACGAGAGGCACGTGAGGTTGTCACAACTTAAACGTATACACGTTTAATGAATGTAGAGTTGATCAACATAGAGTACTATAGGCTGATCACCTAGACGTGCTCGTAAGTAATGTCAGACTTACATACTTAATGCCGAGATGTCCTTTTCAAAAGAACTTATGAAATGCTCAAGGTCTTAAACCGGAATTGATGTTTTACTGAATATTATTGTTGTAAAACGTTTTGAATGAAAAGAAGTGCTATTTTGAATTATCTATAGTACTTCGTAACTATTGTTCAGTTATCGAAGATATATGATTCCTATGTTTTAAGCATGTTGTTTATTAGAATTGTTGTACTTACTGAGCTAGTCATACTCACTCTTGCTTAAACCATATGAACATAGCTAAGATCGAACAGACCGAAGGCTCCGGCAAGGATAAGGGAAAGGCGAAGACGAACCCTTAGATTTCTTATGTAATAGTATAGATGAATGATTGTAATATATTGAATATTATGACCAGAACGAATGTATTGGTTATAAAGAACCTGGGAAAATGTAGTATTATTTTGAATATATAGAAGACATATTCGTTCTTTTGAGACTTTTCAATTGAACGTATATGTGAACGGTAGTACCGTGTAACACCATCTGTCGGGTCGGAAGAGACCCAAATTTGGGGGCGTCACAGGGATAATATGTGGAATGTCAATTAACCCTTGTTTTTGTGATAATATTTGAAAATGACATCTAAAATTGTTAAGATAAGCAATAGAGCACATGAGACCGTTAAGTCACCACCAATCAATAACTAGGATAATGTGCATCAGGAAGGCAATAATCCTCGTATAAACAACAACACCGACCAAATGACAAACGATGGTATGTTTAGGAACTTTCTAAAATTCATGCAACACTAAACAAGAGAGATTCCTGCTCAAAATGCAGGTAGAATCAATGGCAACTCACGGTTGGTCACCGCTAAGCAATTCAAGGAGCTGAGATCACTAGAGTTTTTGGGAAAGCCAGAACCACTTAAGGCAGAGACGTGGATTAAATAGATCACCAAGATATTTGATGTCTTGGGATGCTCCAAGGAGCAAAAGGTTCCCTTTGCCACCTTCATGTTGTGAGGAGAGGCAGATCATTGGTGGGAATCTGTAAAATGTACTCAGCCTGCCGCACTAAAGATGTCTTGGGAGAAGTTTTAAGAATTATTCAATGATAAGTACTTTTCTGAAAGTATTCGTCACATGAAGGAGGTGGAATTTATCAAGTTAGAGCAAAATAATATGACTGTATCGTAATACGAGGCTAAATTTGTGGAGTTATCCCAATTTGCATCATATTTGGTAGATAATGAGGAGCGTATAACGCGAATGTTTCTAAGAGGTTTAAAACCCAAAATTCGTCAATACTTCATTTCTCACAAATTTTGTTTATATTCAGATGTTGTGAATATAACTCAGTTATTGGAGCGCAATAATGAGTCAGCCCAACCAAAAGGCAATGATCAACAATACGATAATAATCGTACTAGTGGCAACGACCATCAGAACAACGATAACCATCGTGGAGGAAATTATCATGCAAAAAATGGTAACCACTTCGGTGGTAATCATGGTCAAGATGATAGGAAAGGTGAACTAAGTGGGAATAACTTTAAGAAGAGAAGATTCAACAATGACGGAAAGACATCAACAGCAGCACCGACACCCTTTTCCATGGAAGGAGAATGACCACCAGTTGTATGTTACAAATGTGGACAGGAGGGACACATCTGTCCAAACTGTATGCAGCAACCCAAAGCGTGTTTCAATTGTGAAAGAGGTCACCTAGCTCAATTTTGTCGTGTTGAGAAGTCAAGTCCAGCTGGGATGGTGACACCAAAGGTTGTCCCAGACAAGTCAAAATCGGTAGTTTAAGGGCGAGCATTTTCGTGACGAGGAACCCGAACAAAGTTATCACGGGTAAGTTAATCATAAACTCTTGCGAAGTTTATACCTTATTTGATACCAGTTCTACCAACTCTTTTATTTCTCTTAGTTGTGCTCAACGTTTGAACTTGACTATTGAAAAATTAGATTTTGACTTATCTGTTGAAACTCCGTTGGGAGAAATCATCATTACATCCACTGTTTATAAATCTTGTTTGATTTAAATCGGCACCCTCACGTTACCTGTCGATCTTATCTCTTTGAAAATACTTGCCTTTGATGTGATTTTAGGAATCGTCTAGTTAACTACTCATCATGATAAAATTGATTTTTTTTGTAAGGTTGTTAGCTTTCATATTCCTAACCAACGTGTTATGCACATTCAAGTAACCAAACCACTAAAGTCAATCACTGTCATATTAAGCCATAAGTAAAGAGCCCCGAGCCTTTCGCTGGTGACTTCCTTGTGTGGGATACACCGAAGCCAGACTTTTCATAGGGGACGCTGTGAATAATGGTGGTAAGTTGATAGGTATCAATGTGAGGTGCTATCTAATTCTTGGATGAGAGTCATAGTTGTGAATGATATTTCTATTGTTAATAAATTTCCTGATGTATTCCCCGAAGAACTTCCTAGCCTACCCCAGAACGTGAAATCGAATTTTTTATCGACCTTGAACCCGGTGCAAAACACTCAAATATTTATTCACCCAGAATGAATGTAACATGCACCAAAGATTACGACCATACCATTCAATACCATCTTGGAAAAGTGAACATAGTAGCTGACACGTTGAGTAGAAAATCGTAAGCAGTTACGAGTGCGACGTTGTTAACACAAAGACCCATTTTGTATGATTTACAAAAATGGGGGTAGAGTTAAAAACTCTAGAGACCCACGTGAAGATGACGAATATACGATTAGAATTAAATTTAAATCGATAAAGTTAAAGCCGCTCAAGCTACAGACCCAGAGCTGATGAATATGAAGAAGAAGGTGCACGAAGTCGTTATTCCAAAAGCAAGAATCGACGATGTGAGGAAAGCTCAAACCTTTGATTTATTGGTCCATTTAAAATTCTCAATCGAGTAGGAACTGTGGCCTATAGACTCGTCTTACCGCTAAGTATGTCGCGTGTTCATAACGTTTTTCATGTATTGATGTTACGTAAATATGTGGACGACCCGAACCACATTATTGAATTAGAACTAGACGAGATAACAAAAGATTTAATGTATGAGGTGATACCTATTAAAATCTTGGATAAAAAGAAACATATTCTATGCTCAAAGGTTATACCTCAAGAGTTATAATCTAAAATGAAAATAAGGTATCCTCACATCTTCGACATACCAAGTGCGTACCCCAATTTCGAGGATGAAATTTTATAAGAAGGGGAGATTGTAAGACCCCAACTTCTATGAATAGAGATTTAATTTTCTCTAAATATTATTTTGAATAATAAGGTGTGGATTTGTTATAATATTATAGTTATGGGTAATATTTATAAATTTTACAAAGTAAGCAAGTAGTCATAAAAATATTCGATTGGTAAGGCAATATTCATTTTATCAGGGAATATTCGTACGACGGCACAATCATTGGTGGACCCCACAACGGAATAACTTTCGGAGTTAGAAAACGACAGAAATAAATGTTTATAAAAATAACGGCAAAAGTTTTACCATTAACTGTTGAAATACTCAGTGGTAAAATTATAGTAATATGCGTAGTTGCATAGTAGCACATGGTATTGTACAGTATCTTTGATTATTGATGCTTACGTGAGAAGTCACTCAGTTTTGTTCAATTATTGCCACAGTAATTGCTGCATAGTTTCTGACGTTATTAATTCAATTGTTGTCACAATATTTTATATTATTAAGTTAATAATTGAGACGACAAAGTTATTCATATTATTATTTGCATTATTAACGATGTCTAGAAAGTTCTATCGAGAAAATAGATTTGGTCACCTAATTACGCGCTAATAAGGAGAAATCATTATCAGAAAGCCCCCTCTTTCATGTGAATGATCTGGTCGTTAATATTGCGAGTTATAATAATGTTAAATAAATGATATTAAAAATGTGTTTTGAGAAGCCAAGTGATTTGAGATAAATAAAGGGGATTTTTATGAGGTATTTGTTGTAAATTTGGCTTATTATATGGACCCCCACTAACCAATTTTTCAAAATCGTCGGGAGAAAGTTATCTCAGTTTTGTTTTATATATATATATATATATATATATATATATATATATATATAAGTTTTATTTTTTATATAAAATAGAATATATTATATTTTAATGTTTGCATAGTACTGAATAGTGTTACTGTACAGTGTGTGCATAGTGTTGCATAGTAAAATCAAAATTTTCAAAATTCATCCGTGAATCGACGCACGTGAATTCCACTGTGCAGTCTGTGATTTTCATATTCGCTTACAATATTATTTGTCATATTTGTAAGGAATTTTATTTTTGTTCAATATTTGTAAGGAATATTATTTTCGTTCAGTATTCGTAAGGAATATTATCTTCGTTCAATATTTGTAAAGAATATTATTTTCATTCAACAGTTGTAAGGGATATTATTTTTGTTCAATATTCATAAAAAATAATATTTTTTTTCATACTCTGTAATATGTAAGTAATATTATTTCGTTTCATATTTTGAATTCTACACTCATTTTGTAAGTACTGCTTCTATACTCCTTGAAATTAGTAGAATATCCTTGAAATTTGCGTTTCATCTAGTATCGTTCCACTGAAATATTTTACTGAATGTTTTTGTTAAATTTTAATCTTTTCATGTTGGAGTACTATTTATGGGTATTATATACATACGACACTATTCATACGTACGACACTAGTCATACGTACAATACCATTTATATGTATGACACTATTCACGAAATACTATTCATGGGATACTATTTATAGGGTACTATTCACTCGGGTTACTATTTACGACAAAAATTAATTTATTTTCTGTCCAAATTATTTTTGATACATGAATATTATTCTTGAATTTTACTCCACAAAGTAGTTATCATGTTGACAATTTGGACATTCTTAAACTCGAGATAAATTAAATTATAAATCTTTAAAATTTATCCTTGATCTTATTTAATTGAATGCTTATATCATTGTCAGCATCCTCGTGCTTATATTGTAATGAAAGTCATCCTTTGCCCGTAGTGCATAGATGTACTATTGATTATTGGTTTTACAGTTGTATATCTTTGGCTTACGTACAAAGATGGACTGTTGATTATTGGTTCTACAGTTGTATATCTTTGGCTTACGTGCAAAGACGAACTATTGGTTGATAGCTTTGGCCCGTAGTGCAAAGATGGACATGTGTATGACATGATCATGACCACTGGTGATACTGACGAATATCCTTGGCCCGTAGTGCATGGACAATTCGATGATGTGATTGGCAGGATCATGACCAATGGTTTTACTGTTAAATGTCTTTGGCCGTAGTGCACTGACAGACAATTGATTGGTATGATCATGACCATTGGTTTTATAGTTGAATATATTTGGCCCGTAGTGCAAAGATAGACAACTGATTTGTATTATCATTGTTATTACATTTGAATATCTTTAGTCTTTGGGGGTAAGGATATTGAGTAAACGTTCTATTAAGCCTTTGTGGCAAGGAGAAACAATTGATTTACATGATTATAAATATGAATTATGAATTTAAATATAATCTTTAGTGGTTCATGTGAAGACAGGTGATAAAAGTTCTATTTGTCTTGGGTATAACAAAGAACTGTTTATGAGTATTAAAGAAATTAAATATTAACGATGGACTTTTAATTTTGAGGAGATAGTAGACATTATGTTCTACTTAACTCGTCTAATGGATTGTTGATTCCGCTGCAATTATGGTTGAAAACTTTTATCATCTACCATACGTTCTAAATCTCTGATTTATTACTGATGAATGCTATTGATAAATTAATTATCTTATTCATAATATTCTTTACTGGGCTAGTTACTCACCCTTTGCTTTCATTGTTCTCTTTAGGAAATGAGAATATAGTTGAGACTACTTGGGGAATGGAGTGATGGTCCAAGCTAGTGGCTATTTTAGTCCTCACTATTCTATGAAATAGTGTGATAATAATTGTAATGAGGACTCTATTTGAGTTTGGATATTATCTATGAGATAATATTCATGTTAAACTCTCAACTTATGTTTTGTCGTATTTTATACGATAGTTGTATAATTAAGTTTGTATTTGAATTCTGTACCATGTATTTGGCGACTCAAAATGGGTTGTGTATACCTATTTTGGGGGCGTCACAAGGTACCTGTTAAAATCTTGGATAAGAAGGAACATATTCTATGCTCAAAGGTTATACCTCATGTCAAAGTTTTATGGAGAAACCATGATATTGAGGAAATGACCTAGGAGTTAGAATCTAAAATAAAAACAATGTATCCTCACCTCATCGGCATACCAGCTACCACTACAAGAAATCACACAAAAAATGACGCTAAAATTTGTCACATAAAATTTATTTTTTGTCACTAAAATATTTGGTGACGATTGTTAATCGTCACAGAGACCGTCACCGTATGAGCGTGGTATTAGGTTTATTTGACAATATTTGATGTCGTCACTAAATGTTTTAACTTATGGTGACGATCTACATCATTGTCATTATAATTAATTACTTTTAGTGACGTTAGTAGCGTCACTATTTGAATGAAACTTTCGTCACTCTATATTATGTTTCGTCATCAAAACTTAGTGCATTAAATGACGAAAATCTTTTTTCGTTAAATGATATTGTTTTAGTGACGAAAATATGTTACTCTATTTAAATCATCTAATTTTAATGACAACGATATTGTCATATTTATGATTATTCTTTCGTCATGTTATTGTTTTTATCGTCACCAAAAATAAGAAAATAAATGACGATAGACCAATTCGTCACCTAATAATATATTTAACATGACAATTATGTCATTGTCATTTTATATTTTAAATAATATTACAAAATAATTTGTCACCAATTGAATATTTATGGTGACGATACATATCGTCACAGTATGAGTTATTAATAGTGACAAAATTAGTTGTTGAATATATAATAATGACAATACAACTCGTCACCGAAAGAGCTATTAATAATGACAAAATTAGTTGTTGTGACTAAATGAATATATAATAGTGACGATATAATTTTTCATAGTGTTGTCATTATACAAACATATATGGTGACATTAACTATCATCATGAAAAGAGTTAATATTAGTGACAAAATCAGTTGTCATAACTAAATGAATATATATAATGACAATAATATTAATTCTAAAAAGTTAATATTATTCGTCATTAAATTTTAATTTTCATTGACTAAATATTATTTATCAATAAATGATTATAAATTGTTATGACGTGGTGGTCATATTAAGTTATTTGATATTCTAAATGTATTATTATATTAACAATTTTTAATAAAAAAAATATAATACATCTAGTGACCTTTTTAAATCAACTTTACACATGTATATAATATAAGAGAAAAAGGCAATAAACATTTAAAATAAAAAGTAATTATCTTATAAACATTTAACTTGAAGGACACGTCGAGTTAATATGCCAATTTGACTTGCAAGCTTTGCAAATTCATCTCCATTTATATGTCTTCCTATGAATGGATCCACAATGATCTTCATTTTGTCAAAACGTCCTTTGATACCTTTGAGAGTTATCGAATCAGCTACCTTAGAATTACGATCGGGAATTTGTTTAGTTTGCATTGCTTTTCACTTTCTGTTTGTGTCCACCTCTATGAGCCATTTATAAAACCTGAAAGAAAAAAAGTTAAATTATATCTATAAGAATTGGATTAACTAATAATAAAAATAGGCTGCTTGTATAATTATACAGAACATTCTAGTGAGCATTAAGATGAAAAAATATCATAACATTCAGTACTATGTTAAAAAAATGCAATTTAAAGACTAATAAAAATTTATTATGTTTAAGTTACAACTTGAACTGAAATTGCATAAAATTAAGATATGTTTAAATTGCAGGCTGAATCATAAAATAACTAGCTCCCTTTGGTCCTCTAGCTTGAACTGAATTTTGGTACAAAAATGATTATAGCTATGGGTAGTGTGAAAATAATGAATCAATATATCAAATAACAGTTATATGAACATTATATATTAAGGCTTAGCAAGTGATCCGATGAAACATTAATAAAGAATTGCAAAGGACATACGAATACGAATAATTAATTGAGAGACAGTTCAAAATTTAAAGAACTTGCCTACATAAGAATAAATCCCAAAATACTTGCTTATTAAGATTTAGATACTTGCCTTGACTATGAGCTAATAACAAAACTTCAGCTTAACTTGTTCCCACAAATCCTACACAATTATATTTGGATTTACAAACATATTAGCCAAGTATTCAAGTCATGTAACTTTTATGTTCACATATCACATAACCACATGGATCATATCTTTAGTTTGTGTTGTTACTTTTTGAAACACTTCCATACATTTTTTAAATACATCATCCATATCCTTACAATAACCATTTTTCTCTTTAATAGAGTTCGTTATGATTGTAGTATGTGAATACATTGTAATTCTAAGTTATAATTCACTTGAATCTTAACACATGTCATTCTATGTTCTTTGTACATAACTCAAATGTATAAAGAAAATTTATAGTGTATTTCATGACTTGGAAGTAATTATAACTTGTTTGGGTAACTTATCGTTCCCATAATACTTTATAGTTTTATTTTCGTATACTAACACATGAAATATTCTAACATTTTAAAATAATATCAAAACAGTCTCTTCTTGGCTAAGTGTATCTAGCAGCCCTTCATGTTACTCTAATAGTTTCATAGCATGGATTGATTTAAATTAGCAACCCCTTATTGTCCCACTATGTTGGCAGCTAAGCTTTGCTTGGCCCCGTGTGGCTTAGCTGAGCTTGGTGTGGCCTTGGTTGGCCTCGTGGCCCCCAATTGAGCCTAACAGCCCCAAATCTTGTAACACTTTAGTTTATTAGCTTTATCTTATAGTTTGCTAACCCATTATAGTTTCTACATACACGTTCATTTAGAAAATTTGAAACCACTCTTTATGGTTGAATTTTCAAATTACTCTATGAAACTAAAATTGATTCGCCCAAACTGTTATAGCAGTCATTTACTGCTACCTGCTGCTGCCATTAGGCAGCAGCCTCTGCTTCCTTGCTTCTTGTAGTTTTTGATTCTCCATATTCTTGATTCGTTTGTCTTAAGTTTTGGATGTTATACATGTGGTACATTCATCTATTACCAAAGTATATTAGCTGGGCACTTCTAGAAATATAGAGGTACTAACTAAGAGCTCGAAGGAAGCCCCCCATCCCCTCGCTGTATCTAGATGATGTCTAGACACAGACTCTGCATCCTCATGGCCACTTTCTTATTGTAATACTTCTAATCCACATGATGGTTTACCTCCTTTTTAAATATATATAACATTGCATAATAGAGTATTTTTAGAATTTATAAAACCTCCATTTCAAGCTTGTTAGGCTGCCCAACACAGCACTCAAAGTTTCCTTGACATACTACTTTTCAATTTTTTACTTTGGCTTGAAGTTGAGTTTCGTTCCAATCTAATATGCTTAGACTTGCTATACAATCACACGTAATTTATAAATCAATCCCAAGCCTTGGTTATGTCTAATAATCAGTTTTTAAGCAAAACATTTCATATAGAGCTTATAACAAACATCTTGTGTGCACTATTTTGTATCACTTGTGTCATAGATATTTGTTTGTATTATAAACTCATTTTATCCTTCTTATGTCTCCACACAACCAACCTATCTCCTTTACTCTAATTCCAGCCATAACAGCCCATTACACAGTCAAATATATAAATAATTAACACATTACAACTAGTTAGTTCATATACTTTTTATACTATCACATTTTGATTCCAGTTTATGCAACATGAACTGAATATAATCTCCATGCACATCACAGTTGATTTCACCATCTAATATAACATCTTTATTCTCATTGCTATCCACAGTTAGAGTAAATACGGAGTTTGTATACTTCTAATCAAACAAGATATTTATCTCAAGTTATTATAGAACTAAACATAGCATATAGTGGTATACCTTGCTCTTGCTTATACTCAGATGAACTGAACTGGACTAGCAAAGGACTCAGCTGGAAACTGGACAGGGAGAAGGATGGAATAAAGGAGCTTAGAAAATAGGAAATGATCGGGTTTACACAAAAGGAACCAAGGAATTGAAATGGTTTCATAGAACAATGCTACCTGTGTTGCTTGCTACGTGAACTTGGTCATTACTAAAGACTCTTAGCTCCTATGGAGAGGAAATGCTGAGTATAATAACCTATAAGGCTATGTTAACAATATAATGCCAGCTCCTGCCTACTATTAGCTCTGCTCTTGATTTTTTTCCCAATACATGTTTACTTCAACATTTGGTTTCCTGACTCCCTTTACAATACATACCCTTCATACAAGCAAGTCAAATACTAAAATCTATCCCCAGGTAACATAACACCATAGTAAACCTTCTACAATGCATTTCATGGACTTCGTACACATCTACATGTAAACTTGTAGTTATATAGTGTATTTGTGTCTTCTCTTGTGTATTCCTAGCTTATCTTTTCTTTTGTAAGTATTCTACATGAATTGAATGTATATTAATTTCACACGCTTAACGTATACTCAATTCAAAGCAGAAAACTGTTTTCTTTTTAATTTACTATTTTTTAGGTAATTTGAAGGATAAAAACTTGTTAATTACATACTAGTTGCATTTCAAATTAGATCCTTTTCTGTACAGCAATGAGTATAAATATAGTAGTATTATAAGTACCAGCTTCAAATCTGATCTCGAAGCAGGCCATAAAACACAGAGCCATATGTTCCATGCCCAAGAAGATTGGAATCAGAGAAGCCATCAGTAGAAGATAAAATTTCTTCATATGTGAAAATCACGGGCTTCTCTATGTCAAAGACATCATTTCCTATAACTGCAAGGAATTTGTAAAGTACAAGATATCATACTCGCTTACCTAACAGAAATATAGAATCACCATTTCAATACGAGAAAACTGTTGATAATAGATGAATCATAAAAATGAGGTAATTAGATTATGACACAAAAACAAGCCCAAATAAATTACTTGTGTTAACGCCAGGATCTTTCTCCACGTCCCAATCACGAAAGACGTCCTGATCCTGCACAGTAAACACGACAAACATCACAAGATGAAGTCTTCTTATGCTGAATCCCCAACTCCTTTAAAAATGCTTCAAATTTTGATCCTACGAACTGGCGTCCGTTGTCCGATATTAATACTCTAGGGATCCCGAAGCGAAACACTACGGACTCTTTTATGAACTTCAAACATTCTTGCTCCGTAATTAACCGAAGTGGCTTCGCCTCTACCCACTTAGTCATGTAATCAATAGCAACTATGACAAAGCTAACCTAACCTTTAGCTTTAGGCAATGGCCCCAGTATATCTACCCCCCAGACAGCGAAGGGTATAGGAGATAAAATCGAGTATAGCTCTTTCGATTGGTCGATGTGAATCGACCGCCGAGTTGGCACTTTTCACATTTCTTGACATACTCTGTAGCTTCTTTGAAAATTGTAGGCCAATAGTCACCGCAAATTCCCTCGTGAACCTCCCGAAGAGCATATTCCGCCTCGGATGGGACCAGGCACTTTAATAATGGTGAAGAAAAGGCTAATCGATAAAGGTCCCCATCAATAAGAACAAAGTTGGCGCTCTTGTATTTGATCTTTTTTTCCAACATCTGATCCGAAGGAAGGACGCCATCTGCTAAATACTCGATGTAGGGGGTCATCCAGCAGTTAGATCGCTCGATACACATCACTGCTTCATGTTGAACACTTTCATTTACATTGTAGAACTTCCAAGTAAATAGATCCATTAAAAACATACTCATCATCAGTATTAGCCAACTTCAACAATGCATCGGCGATGGAATTGTCATTCGCTCTATGCCACAAATTCTTACTGAAAGCGAAAATCTCAAGTCGGTCCTTTAACTCCGCCAGATACTTGATCATCCGATTTCCACGAGCTTCATAATCCCAGATAGTTGCTTGACAACCAATGAGAGTCATCATGAGATGATAAGCTTCGGACCTCTAGACTCTTTGCCAATCGAACACCGCTTAGCACCGCTTCATACTTTCGGCTTTGTTGTTTGTCGCTTTAAATCCGAATCGATGGCTCGTTAAACTTTGAACCCAAATCCAGACTTGTCAAGATAATTCCCGCCCCCACTAACGGTTTGGGTAGAGGAACCATCTGCATATAGAGTCCAAACATTCTCGATTTTGTTGAAGAACTGCAAATCGCTTTCGATCGGTTCGATTCGACTTCCGAGAACTTCGGCGTCTAACTTTCGAACGAACATTCTACCATGAAATCGGCCAAAGCTTGATCTTTGATAGCTGTTCGGGGATGGTATTCGATGAAAAACTGGGACAATTCCATAGTCCATGCCGCTAGTCTCCCTGAAACTTATGGCTTGCCCATCACCTTCTTCAATGGCTGATCCGTGTAGACGACTAGGAGCCGACCTTGAAAATATTGCCGAAGCTTTCTACTAGCAATTATTAAAGCAAAGGCAAATTTCTCAATATTCGGATACCTGGTTTGACACCTCGCAGGGCGTGACTAATATAATAGGCCAGGATCTTTGCTTTCCACGAACTCCCAGAACCAAAGACCGCCTCCAACCGCTAACGAACTTCTTGGTCAGAAGATCTGATATATAAGGTCTCTGTTGGAATGGGCTTCACCAATAAAGGAGCCAAAGAAAGATACGCCTTTATGCCTTGGAAGGCGTCTTCACACTCTGAAGTCCACTGGAATGTCTTCGCATTCTTTGGCCCTTTCAATGTATCAAAGAAAGGAAGGCACCTCTCTGCAGATCTGGCGACGAAACTCCTCAAAGCTGCAATCCTGCCAGAAAAGACGTTGGACGTCCTTGAACGACTGAGGAGTCTTCATATCAAGAATGGCCTGGATCTTCTCCGGATTGGCCTCGATCCCCCTTTGACTGACCAGGTAACCTAAAAACTTCCCTGCACCGAGGCCAAAAGTGCACTTGGCGGGATTGAGTCTCAGTTGACGATGATGGACGGTTTGAAAGCACTCCTCTAGATCGTCCAAATGATTCTGAACCTGCATGCTTTTCACGATCATGTCATCGACGTATACCTCCATATTCCTTCCTAGCTGCCAAAAGTCATCTTCTTGTAGGCGTACACCAAACGGTGTATAATAAACGCGGTCTTTGGGATGTCCTCTTTACGCATGGATATTTGGTGATAACCTGAAAAAGCATCCATAAAGTTTAGTAATGCATACCATGAAATGGCATCGATGAGCTGATCAATATGAGGCAAAGGATAAAAGTCCTTCGGACAAGCTTTATTGAGGTCGGTGTAGTCGATGCAAACCCGCCATTTTCCATTCTGCTTTTGTACCAACACCACATTCGCCATCCACTCGGGATAATCAATTTCATAGATGAAGTCGGCGACCAACACTTTGTTATTTCCTCATCAATGATTTTACGTCGTTGGTATGAAGATCCGTCTTTTACGCGAGCAAAGCTTCTTCGAGGATCTACATTCAGGGCTATGCTCATTATCTTCCGACTAACTCGGTGCATGTCCCTTGGTTCCCATGCAAAAATATCCGCATAGCGGTCAGAAGAGTTCTATAAGGTTTGTCCGAAGAGGTTACTCGTAGACCCGAACCGATCATCACGGTCTTGTCTCGGCTTTCCAAGGATCAACTCGACCTCCTCCGTCCTCTCGTGAGAACCACCATCGGTTGAAACTACTTTTCGGTAAAGGGCTCAATCTCAATTGTCATCGCTTTGCTTTTGTTTGTCAACCCCCCACTCAAGAAAAATAACGACGATTCGGTAGCATCGTCGGGCTAGATCCAAGTCCCCGCCACCTCTCCTACTCCATGAGCCGTGGGGAACTTGACTTTGAAATGAGGGATGGAGGTCACGACTTGGAGAGCGATTAAGATAGGTCTTCCCAAATATAGCGTTGTAAGTGAATCAACGTGTACAACATAGAATTTACATACTATTTCGACTCTTGAGGGTCTTTGAAATGAAGATAATCGGAGTTCAATAGTTCCTATGACTTTGACCGGATCGTTCTTTGAAGCCGTATAAAAGAGCTTCTTCGCCGACCCTCCATTTTCGCCCATCAAGGTGCATCCTCCGATAGGCATGGGCGTACAGAATATCCACTGAAGATCCATTATCTATCATCATGCGCTTTATGTCCACCGTGCCCACTTGCATTTGTGATCATCACCAAGGCCCCCCTCATGTGGCTCGAAGGGTTCCGGAAGGATAGTCGTCGGTAAATGATATGATGCATCCGGGGAATGGTCTATTCACCTTCGAGGAGCATCTGTCATGTCGTGGACCGAATCCGGGTAAGCCCTTCTCTTCCTCCCTATCAACTTCCTGCGAGATCCACCGGTTATCACATCGATGACATGCCTTGGCGGAATCGGAGCCCTTTGAACCGTCTGAACGATGCAGTGCGGTTAATATTCTCGCTAATCATTCACGTACATCTTGCACTAACTAGCCATCCTTAATCTTCCTCTCCACAAAGTCTTTCAAATTGCAACACTTTCGTTAGTGTCGTGGTCCAATGACGATGATAGCCACAATATTCTGAGAGTTACCTGCCTGGTTCGGTGGTTATCACGGCGGCTCGAAGAAAGGTTGATTTCTGATTTGATCCGTAATGCTCGATCTATCGGTGTTTAATTTGGTGTAGATCTTATTCACTTTCGGAGGTGAACGGAGGATGACTTCCTTCTTGCCAAGAATTATTGTATTTTTTTGAATCGCCTCTGTCTGGATCATTATACCCCCGTATTCCTCCGATCAATTTTGGCCTTGGGAGCTCTCGACTCTTTCACAGTCCGAAGGAAGATGCTTCAGTGTTCATAGCTTCTTCCACAATGATATAGCCTATACGCCTTGTCAAAGGCTTCGGCCAACTCTTCTGGATGGTGAAACATCAACTTCTTCACCAACTTCTTGGATTTCACCGGATCTAATCCATTTTGGAACAAACCTCTGACTGGAGATCATTAAGATCGGACACCGACCGGCGCTTCTCTGAACATTTTCACATCTTCGGCCCAAAGATTCATTGGTAAATCACGGATCTGTGCGGAAGAACCCGTAGGCTTTCCTCTTCTTGATTACTCTAAAACGGGCATGGAATTTATCACAAAGTTCGGTCCAAGAGGATATTGAATCCAAGGCAAAGTTCCCAACCAATCATCTCGCATCCTTTCTCGGTAATCAGAACAAAGGTATGGCACTTGGCGACATCGGTGAAGTCGTAATAGTCCATTAGCCGCAAATTGAACGCTTGCTGGTCATAAGGATCCCCTTGCATACCATAGTAACTTTCCATGCGGCGGTTTCTTGGTGATGTCTGCCTTCTCTTTGAGAATATCTGAGGAAAAAGGGGATGCCTTCTTTCCCGGAGCGTCCTTTACCTGCTGAACTTCAGCCAGTTGCTTTCTAAGTTCCTTCACTAGAAAATCAACGCCTTCGGGCTGGGGGGAGACCTCTTTCTCACGAACAACATTCCGTCTTTGAGAGGATCGACCTCCTCCTGCCGATCCTACCGCCCTGGTGGGACTTCTTGATTTACTCCGGTGTACAAATCTATCTTTAGGGTGAGAATGATCACGTTGATAGTCCCTTATTCTGACTTCGGGAATAATCTCGCTCGATATGTTCCTTTGTCTTTAGTCATCTCGATGCTGAGAGGTAACGGCCATTATTGCCTTCTTCGAGACCACGGGAGTTCTGCTCCTCGATCTCCTCTTATCGCGAGAACGATCCTTAGAAACCTGCGCGGAATGCTTCGGCTCCTTACCCTCTCGGCGTGGCACCTCCTTGTGCCCACTTCGACCTTCGGACTGATCATGGGTAGATGCTTCATCCCGTAATTCCGCCACCCGAAGCATCTGTTCGGCTATATCTTCTCTTTGCTTTAATAGGACCTCCATGGCTTTATCCGCAATTCCGCCATCCTCGCCAACTTAAGCGGCTCTATCTTCTGACCCACTTCTCGATAAGTCCCGGTGGGTGAGCCTTCCACTTGCCCTCGACCATGATCTCACTCCCTATCCACACCGAAAACCAATCTTAAATCTGGCCCGCCATGAATCTTGAGACGGAGATCTCTGAATTATGCTTAGAGGTCGTTCTCGTGAACACTTTTAGAAGGACCTGGAGCGATCCTTCACCGAAACACGAGGCAGTGACGAGCTAAAAGCCATCGCCTGCCCTTCTGGCGTACCATCCCTACTCCCCATCATCTTCCGAAGTAGGTTAAATGATTGTGATTGAAAATTTTAATGACACTAGAACTCAAAGCCCTCCTTCTAGCGCCAATGTTAACGCCAAGATCTTTCTCCGTCCCAATCACGAAAAGGCGTCCCGATCCTGAGCGATAAACATGACAAACACCACAAGCTTGACTACGATTCCGGGGGATAGCTTTCGAGCGTGAGAATTAGTATGTGTTCACAAGGTTAACAATGGAGGAATGTCTTTATCTAGTGTCCGGAGAGATAATAATTCTCGATCGTTATATATGGGAGAATCTGAAAAATCAATATGTATGAGAACGTACCTCTGAGACGATGGCTTCCTTCCTAGGTTATACTATCTTTGCTTGGATTCTTTACCACCACTACTACGACACCCCTACGATCCGATGGGTTCTGCCCATTGCATGGAACTTATCCACCGCTTTTGCCATCGTTTTCTCTGCATCACGGCTATAATCCCATCCACATTAATGCATGGCGAGATATCTCGGTCAATTGTCATGCTATATCATCATTACAAGTCAAAGTAATAGATATTAAGTGACCCAATGGGTTAATCCAACGAATCAAATTCAGGTCTATAGGATTAAATAAAGCTAACACGATGATTGGGCCCAACAAGCCCCACGACTTAATTATAAAAGCTCAATGGAATAAATTAATAAATGAGCCCAACCTACCCGGCCCAAATAGGAGAAATATCATGACCCAACAACTTGTATTCACAAGATATACAAATCTGAGCTTAATTTAAATTTTTTCAACGAAAACTAACAAAATCCCAAAAAATATAAAACTAAAAAGTACCTGAGCAGCATTATAAGAATTCATAGTTTCCTCAACCGCCTCCTTCCGCTCATCACCAACCTTAAACTCCGCCATATATGGTAATCCCCCTTATCTTCAAATAAAACACCTTCGAAAAACACCTTCGACTCACTCGTGGAAGCCGGCGGCACCAGATTCGACTCAACAGCTTCAGAATCCCTGCGCAGACATCGGAAAGTTCCGACTCAACTTTAGATCTGTAGTCCTTAACTAGCACCACGTGATCGTCGTTCTTCCGAGATTCCTCCTTCTACTCGATCGACGACACGATTCTCTAGGCGGCTCGGAGCAAGCCGATGACGTTTTTGTAGGCCACGGAGAGGAGGTTTCGCTCCTCCACGGTCAGCTCGGCGGCCGGAGTCTAGCCGACCACCAGCTTCTCCATGAACTGGACCATCTCTTCACACCGCTCCGCTTGCTCCGCCAGTTTTGCCATGTATACATACTGTTCTCTGGTTAGTTTTCAGTTATTGTAAGCGGCATTGAAATTGGATTGAAGAGACGGGGGAGACTGATGAGAGAGAAATTGGAAAGAGATTGTTCTGTTCTTGCCCTTTTCCTCGATGAGATATATGCATTTGTCGTAATTGATATTAACCGTCAAATTAAGATGGTGATGTGGCATCGACGGTAGGTTTTGATTGATATCATTGTGAACGACGCCGTTCGTCTAAGGAGAATCATTTTGGATATATAGGAGAAGGTGGGACGTAAATGGCGAAAAAGAAAAGAAATTCACATAAAATTTAGGGACGTAAATCGAGTAGAACTAATCTGAAAACCTTATTGCTCATGTTCTCATGTCTCAACTCGGATCAAAAGAAAAATGCTCAAATTCAAACTAAAAATTTCATATAGCATTCAAATTCGACTCGTTTTAGAATAAGTCTGGGCAGACAGGTGAATGGGACAGGGAAATGCGACCGGTGCAATTTTTTATTTTTTATTTTTATTGTGACTCTCATCAAAAAATGTATAGTTTTTTTTCCAACAGAAATTTTTATAAAATATAGTGTTTTAGTTGTAATTTAGATACATATACAAAAATGTCTGTATAACTCTGTTTTTGTATATGTATCCAAATTATAACTAAAACACTATATTTTATAAAAATTTCTGTTAGAATAAATACTATACATTTTTTGAGAGTCACAATAAAAAAAATAAAATTGCACCGATCCCATTTCCGTGTCCAATTCCCCTGTCTGCGTAGAAGGACCCCTCGTTTTAATACTCGTTATTATTCAATTTAATGTTGCTCGACTCACTATAAGTTAATCGTAATTTTTTGTATTTAAATCTATGTTTGAGATATATTATTAAAAAAAGAAACATGAAACTAAAAACATAAAAAACTTTAATTTCATTGATATATAAAAAAACATGTTACAAAATTAAAATGATTTACTAAAATATATATTTTTATAATATTAGTTC
This sequence comes from Panax ginseng, assembly GCA_020205605.1. Classification (NCBI taxonomy): domain Eukaryota; kingdom Viridiplantae; phylum Streptophyta; class Magnoliopsida; order Apiales; family Araliaceae; genus Panax; species Panax ginseng. The sequence continues at coordinate 80,077,916 of CM035139.1, read as the reverse complement.
TATTTTTATGCTATTCTAGATACTACACGACTAATTGTTGCTTTAACTCATTTAAAACATAAAAGTATTTTATTTTTATTTTTAAAATAAAACATACATATTATAAACATTATAATATTAATTTTTATTAATATTATACATACTACAAATATTTTCTACCTCATTTTTAGCATTTGCATATTTTATCCACGTGTGTCTGATTATTTGATTCCACGTCATTTCCTTGATTTTGTTTAAATGTCATGTAAGAAATAAATAAACAGACATCCATTAAATTTGACGAAATGACCCAATTAAGCATTTTTTAAAATAACAATGGACCAATTGCATTTTTTTAAAATACAGTGGCTCAATGCTTACAACTCTACGAACACAATGGGGTAAAGGTATTTTTTTTTTCCAATTTTCAAGTATTAGGAATTTGGCTGACTGGCTTGCCATGTAGAAAATAACTTGTTTCGTTTTTTTTTCAAAAGCCACGTAGGAAAATTGGTCCAATTTTTTAACGTCCGTGAGTAAAATTGGACGGAATGGCTTGATTAACAATTTTTAAAAAACACAGTGGGCCAATTGAATTTTTTTAAACTACAGTGACTAATTGCTTAAAACACGACGACCACAATGTGATAAAGGTGCTTTTTCTCGTTTTTTGTGTGATTTCGGAGGCGATTTCGGTTCTTTGCTCAGCCCTTGTCAAAACTTGTATATGTAAAAAATGAGTTACAAGAAAAAATTCATATAAATTATTTTAGAAATTAATTATATTTTTTTAAAAAATATAAGTGAGAGAATATGGTCATTATAAATTACATTAAATTTACTACAAACTTTAATTTTTTAAAATTAAAAAATATATCTATATGTGCTCAATTTTAATTTCAAAATTTATAAATCTGGCCAAAAAATTAAAACTGGACACTTATTTTGAGACAGGGGAAGTGAAACATTTCACTGTATAAGTTTGTGTCCAAATAAATAATAATTTTGAAATGAAAAATGTGATGCCTTTTGGAAAAAAAGGTCGAAACATGCTTATTGGGTTTATCTTAATTTTGGGCAACAATTTACTAGTCGTTGTAAAAAATTATACAAAATACGCAATGGAAAAAAATTATTTACAATGAATGTAGCCCATATTAGGATACGAAATATAGCAAAAAAAACAATTTTTTGCCTAAGATGAGGAGAAATAACATCGGGACAAAAAAAATCATTATGCAAAAAATTATTTTTTTCCCACTAACAAATTGGCAACGAAATTTTGCAACAACCTATGAATTTCGTTACGAAAAATAAAAGCCTTTCAGAAACTGAAACGAATGAAAAATTTTGTTTCTAAATATGCATTTTGGGCAACGACTTTATAAGTCGTTGGCCGATAAATCGTTGCCAAATGTCCATTTTTTGTAGTGGGATTAATAGAAGATGAAGCGTCTACGTCGTAGCCATTAGTGCGACTTAATCGGTGCGATTGGTCGGTTTTTGACTAAATGGAGGCTGCCAATGATAAAAGAAAGAATGGTGACGTCGCTTGGATACAAGTTTGTTTGGGAAAATTTTTGCCTCCATATAAAAATGTGATGTCATTGCATACTTTGTCACTAAATAAAAGAATTTATGACGAACCAGTGTTGTCACTTATCTACTCATCTAATTAGTGACGCATTAATATCTCGTCATATAAAATTGGTATTTGTGACAATAAAAATTGTCATAATTTATTAATTTTTCGTCTTTACAAAATTTGCCTCCAAAATTACTTCAATTTTTTTGCCTCCAAATTAAATTGTGACAATATTATGTACTTTGTCACTAAATATAAGATTTTATGACGAACCATTTTTGTCACTTATCCACTCATCTAATTAGTGGCGAACTATTATCTCGTCATATAAAATTGGTAATTATGACAATACAAATTGTCATAATTTATTATTTTTTCTTCTTTAAAAAATTTCACTCCAAAATTTCTGAAAATTTTTGCCTCCGAATAAGATTGTGACGATATTATGTACTTTGTCACTAAATATAAGAATTTATGACAAACCATTTTTGTCACTTATCCACTCATCTAATTAGTGACAAACTATTGTCTCGTCATATAAAATTGGTATTTATGACAATACAAATTGTCATAAATTATTAGTTTTCTGTCTTTAAAAAATTTCCCTCCAAAAATAATTTTTCCTCCAAATAAAATTGTGATGAATTTGTATGTCACTAAATGTGAACATTAGTGACGAAAGCACATTGTCACTAAATTTTACAAATAATTAATGACAAACTATTATGTTGTCATTGAAAGAAATATTTAGTGACAATAAATATTGTCATCAATTATTACAAAATGTCACTAAAAGGTTTCCCTCCAAAATTTTGGTGCGAAATTCTACCTCCAAAATAACTTGTAACGAAATTTTCTTAATCGTCGTCAAATGTGTAAATTAGTGACGATATAAATGATTTATAGTAACAAAATTAAAGGTCGTCACAAAAACAAAAGTTTTAGTGACGATTATCAATTTCGTAATTATTAATTAACAAATTGTGACAAAATTTTGTGTGTGGCGAAAAAATTCGTCATAAAATGTGTGATTTCTTGTAGTGTACGTAGCCCAATTTCGAGGACGAAATTTCATAAGAAGGGGAGGTTGTAAGATCCCAACTTTTATGAATAAATATTTAATTCTCTCTAAATGTTATTTTGAATAATAAGGTGTGGATTTGATATAATGTCATAGTTGTGGGTAATATTTACAAATTTTGCAAAGTAAGCAAGTTGTCATAAAAAATTCGTTTGGTCGGAGAATATTCGTTTTATCAGGGGATATTCGTACGATGACACAATTATTGGTGGACCCCAAAACAGAATTATTTTCGGATTTAGAAAGCAACAGAAATAACCTTTTTATAAAAATAACGGCAAGACTTTTACCGTTAACTGTTGAAATACCCAGTGATAAAAGTATAGTAATACGCGTGGTTGCACAGTAGCACACAGTATTGTACAGTATCTCTGATTATTGATTCTTACGTGAGAAGTCACTTAATTTTATTCAATTATTGCAACAGTAGTTGATGCATAGTATCTCATATTATTGATTTAATTATTGTCACAGTATCATCTATACAATATTTTATATTATTAACTCAATAAATGACACGATACAGTTATTCATATTATTATTTGCATTATTGATAATGTCTAGAAAGTTCTGTCTAGAAAAGGGGTTTGGTCATCTAATTGCGCGTCAATAAGGAGAAGTCCTTATCGGAAAGCCCCCTCTTTCCTGGGAATGATCTGGTTGTAAATATTATAAGTTATAATATTAATGATGAATAATTATTGAAAGATTAAAAATGTGTTTAGTGAAGTCAAGTGATTTGATATAAATAAAGGGGTTTGTGATGAAGTATTTATTTCAAATTTGGTTTATTACATGGACCCTCACTTACTCATTTTTCAAAATCGTCGGTAGAAAGTGATCTCAGTTTTTGTTTTATAGTAATAAAGAAGAAAATATTTTTATAAAATAGAATACTTTTTATAAATAGAATATATTATATTTTATTTTATTGCATGTACTGCATAATGTTTGCATAGTACTGCATAGTATTTGCATAGTACTGCATAGTGCCGCATAGTGAAATTAGAAAATTTTTAGCCGAACGCCTGTGAAAAAACTTCTATTCACCCTTGATTTTCTAATTCAAATAGTGTCCTGCCGAATATTCTCCTATAAATAGGATGCTTAGTTTAGAAATGAAAGTCACACCAGAATCAAAGAATTCTTCTTCCATAATATTGAACATATTTCTTTTGAGTTTAAGGAAGCTTTGAGTGTAGAAAACAGTTCAAGTTTTCTTCAAGAATATATCCGCTATACTAGTCGGAATTACTCTCCTACTAAGGTAAGAGGTATTATTTATTTTATATTCAGAAGAGATATTATTTTTTGTATTCGTAAGAATATTATTTTTGTTCAATATTCGTAAGGAATATTATTTTCGTTCAATATTCGTAAGGGATATTGTCTTCATTCAATATTCGTAAGGAATATTATTTTCGTTCAATATTCGTAAGGGATATTATTTTTGTTCAATATTCGTAAGGAATAATATTTTCTTCATACTCTATAGTATGTAAATAATATTATTTCATTTCATATTCCTAATTCTACACTTATTTTTGATAAGTATTGCTTCTATATCCCTTGAAATTAGTAGAATATCCTTGAAATTTGTGTTTCATCTAGTATCGTTTCACTGAAATATTTTTTTGAATATTCTTGTTAAATTTTAAGCTTTTCATGCCAAGTACTATTCATACATATGACACTATTCATACATATGGTACTATTCATACGGTACTATTTATACACATGGTACTATTTATGAAGTACTATTCATAGGGTACTATTCACTCAGGTACTATTCACCGGCGTACTATTCACGACAAAAAATAATTTCTTTTTTGTCCAAATTATTTTTGATATATGAATATTATTCTTGAATTTTACTCCACAAAGTAGTTATCATGTTGACAATTTGGATATTCTTGAAATCTAGATAAATTGAATTATAAATCTTTAAAATTTATCATTGATCTCACTTACTTGAATTATTATATCAATGTCATCATCCTCATGCTTAAATTGTGATGAAAGTAATCTTTGGCCCGTAGTGCATAGATGGACTATTGATTGGTATGATTATGACCAAGAATTATGTATCGGTATAATAATGACTTGTAATGTTACAGACAAATGATGTGATTAAAGTCCTCATTGGCCTGTAGTCCATTGATGGACAGTTGTTTGACATGATCATAACCACTGGTGATAATAACGAATATCCTTGGCCTGTAGTGCATAGATAATTTGTGGATGTGATAATAATGAATATCCTTGGCCCGTAGTGCATTGATAATTCGTGGATGTGATACTAACGAATATCTTTGGCCCGTAGTGAATGGATAATTTGGTGATGTGGATTATTTATTAAAATGTGTTACAGAGATAAAATATTGATGATGAACTTTTAAATCATAGAAGATAGTAGACATCATGCTCTACTTGACTCTTCTAACGGATTACTTGTTCCATTGCAGTTAAACTTATTGTCTATTGTATTCTATTAGTTTTTACACAGTTGAAAGCTAAAGATAATTTATTCTACATTATCTTAGTCATAATATTCTTTACTGGGCTAGTTGAGCTCATTCTTATCTTTCATTGTTCTCTTCAGGAAATAAGAATATAGCTGGGACGAGTCGGAGAATGGAGTAACGGTCCAAGATAGTTGTTATAGTAGTTCTCACTATTTTATAAAATAGTGTGATAATAATTGTAATGACTCCATTTGAGTTTGGATATTGTCTACGAGACAATATTCGTGTTAAAACTCTCAGCTTACGTTTTGTCGTATTTTACAACACAGTTGATAATTGTATAAATTAAGTTTGTATTTAAGTTATGTACCATGTATTTAGCGACTCAGAATGAGTTATGTATACCTATTTTGGGGGCGTCACAAACACGTTATTTAAAAATTCGAAAAGCTGAAAAACATATTTCGATGAATGCTTTTTTCCTTAACGTTTTCCCAAAACATAGCTAAACGATCAAAAAGTACATAACAAATTTTTTCGTCATTTTTATTTCGTCCGATTTGTGCTCGTTTTTTGAAAAAAACTTTTATCGACTAACATGACTTTTTACGACATATTACCGTCAAATCTTGAAATGGAATGTCATTTCGGCATACCTATTTCATCTTTTTCTCAGAAAAGTTTATTTTCTCTAAAAAAATTCATTTTCGTCTTAAAAATTCTTACGCATTTATTCTAGCACATAGCCAGAATACTCCCGTTTTATAATCATCCAAGGTTATAAAATGACTAATAAACACATAACAAAAAATATTATTAATAAAAATATATTTTATTAAATAATAATCCTTACATCCTAATTAATATGACTATCTGATTTTCTGGGGTGTCACATTCTTCCCCTTTATAAGGATTCTGTCCTCGAAATCACCATTTCATAATTACATCCATATATAAATGCATTAACCTTACCTATACTTCTTTATACTTCTATTTCTTGTTGAATAACCTTAACAAACTATTTCAATTAGGTATTACCTAATTATTCATTTCCTTAACTCATTCAATTCCTTTTTCTAAGGATTATCTTCTGACATAATCATCATTAGTTAAACATCATGCTTAACTATACTTTCAATCCTTTGGGATATCACATTCACCCCTTCTTCTAGAAATTTCATCCTCGAAATTTTTAACATACCAAGTTTCTTAATTAATTTAGTTTCTTACTTCCTTCTCGTATGAGAATCACATTTTTCTACAACTTCTCTGTAACGCCCCGAAATCCAGTCTATCTTCATACCCAGATTTTGTATGTCACGGTCCCACTTCTTTCCAAATATACATCATTATATAGTGAAATATAACAACATACATTCTCAATTCCCAGGTTCTAATACCTTATAACCTCGTTCATTACAAATAATGATAATTACATTATTATTTACATCTTACACGAGTAACTTTTATCTGCCACCAAGGATACACGACAGTTCAATAAACTAGTTTATAGTTTAATTAAACTATTCTACATTACAAGTCTTCGCTTGATCTTCACGCTCATTCATCTAATGAATGACACTTCTTTTGGACACCGATCAGCTTGATCTTTACGGGATCCTTAAGTTCTTCTACTCGTACGTGTTGGTAGATTTCACAATCAATTATCTGTGCAAGTATACACAGTCAGCAAGTAATAAAGTGGTAAAATTAAGTGTCGATCCCACAGGGAATTCCAATCAATAAACTCCAACTACTAGCACAATACCAATTCAATTTTATTTAAACAACTGCAAATTATGATTTTTCTAATTAAGAAAACTAAATTAATCAATTAAAACTAGATTACTCTAAAATCTATTCAAGTAAATAAAGGTAAAGACTAAATGAATGAATTTAGATAAATAAAGATTAAGACTATAATATCCCCAGTTTATGTACTACAAACCAATTATCCAACTAATCCAATTATTATGCCTAATGAATCGTTAACATGAACTCTAAGTGTTAAAAGCCCTTTCCCAAGTGATGAGTTAACTTTTATTCAATTCAATTAATCTTGCGATATTCCTATGCAAAATAATTAAATTAAACCCATTAAGCTCCAATTCCTAATTTGTTGCATGCAGTGAACAGGTATCCCTATTCAGTTCACAACCCTAATTATTCATCTCGTGCAAATAATTAAGCATACATGTTATCATGTCCAGTTCCAACTCTAAATTTCATCTTCTGAATCCTTCTAGTGTAACACTGTAATTATTGGCCAAATAATTAGTCAATACGCACAAGACAAGATAAACAATTCACCTTGACATAAATAATTGGAATAAATTAAACAATTAATTCATAGACATAAAAGGTTCAAATTGTAGTCTTAATAAACGAATTAGTTCATAATGAAAAATAAAACCAATAATCTCATGAAAATCATCTTAAAAGAATTACATAATTTGAAAATAAGAAGAAGAAACTTTAAAAGAAAATCTCCAAAGCTTTAATCTTCAATCGGAATTCTTTTCCACAATCCCCTGTTAATCCTTAATTAATCTCTAGTTATGTTTGAATAATCCCCTTTTTATTTCAGTTAATTGGCCTTTTTATACTCTTTTCCATCTTGCCCCAATCCTAAACCAAGTCAACAATCCCCCCATATTCGCGCCTTGGTCCACGCAGTTCATTCCCCAAATACTCGATCTTTGAAATTACTACTAGAACTAAGCCCTAACGCTAGTATTCAAGAAAATTATGATTTTGCCATTAGTTAGCTCAAATCCTAATTTGTCCCCTCGCATCTCCTCAATCAAGAAAATAACAAATAAACACAAGTAAAAATTCTTCTAAAAGACTTGAGAATACAATAATTTAAGCCCAAATGTATCCAATTCATGGGTATATTATCCATTCATCAAATACCCCAAAACTTAAATTATTGCTTGTCCCCAAACAACAAAACACAATGCAACAAGAAAAACTAACTATACCATGCAAATGCACATATAACTATCCACATGTTTGTAATTCCAGCAATCAAACAAAACACCGTATACTCATCAGGCCTCAGAAAAAAAATCACAATAACATGCTAGTACATCATATCAAAACAGATCAATATTTTCCCAACAATCATCAAATCTAAACCTGTTATTACTGATATCATGTGTGTGTGCTCAACAACCATGCTAACTGATGAAAAGTAAAATACGAAACATAATAGATTTCTTAGAAGGCATCATATAGTGTAAACTCGAGAACTCCTCAAATAACCTAGATTCAGCTCAAATCAAACAATTACCAAAGTCCAGGGGTCAAAATGGAATACTTATGCTTTATTTATCTTTTTTTTTCTAGTGGGAGCTTTTTGCACTTTTTCCAGTTTTATTCATTATTTTTTATTTGCCCATGACTGTGCAATGTCTCATTCCATTAGGCTAACAGTTCTACCCCTTAGTGAGCTTTCGACAAATGACTCCCAGACCATATAAGACCTTAGGGCGCTAGATTTAGAGACACTCCCTCGGGCTTACTTGCTCAAGTAACAAAGCCCCCAAAATAAAACTAGTCACATTTTTTTTAAAAGCTTATATACTCCAAATATTTCCCTCCCCCAAACTTAAATTCATGTCTAACTTCAGCCATCACTAGCTATTCATGTTATTCTTTCATTCAACTAGTATTTATCCTTTAGAAATCTATTATCTATCCATTTAAACTTACTCAGCCAACATGGTCATTTCTTAACATGTGTTATCATGATAATATCAATTTCAAATAGATAAAGATTTAAATCATGTCAAGAAAGCACATCACAGGCTTAACAATCCTTACTAGACTTATTTATGCAATTTCAGTGTCATCATTGGCCCCAAATATACTTAAACTATTAAACAGCTTGAATTATGTGAAATCCTAAAAGCAACACTTAACAAAAAAGTTTTAAAATAATATCCACAAGCTACTAGAAACATGCACCTACGAATGCAACTAGAAACTAAACTACCCCCAAACATATAAAGAGCAGTGTCCTCATACAAAAAATAGAGCAAAATAAAATAGAGGACTTCCTTGACGAGCTTATTCCTCGAGCGCATCATCATCATCCTCACTCATCTCTTGATCAGAAGGGGGAAACACAGGCAAAATAGGAGCAATAGGAAAATGGCTAAGATCAACTCTAGGGTACAGCTGAGCATACATAGTATTCTGGGCGGTGAAGTAGTCAACTAAAAACTTGTAGATCACATCTTGATGTTCAGACAGGCGGACATTCTGGGATTTGAGATTGTAGAACCAACCATCAATTTCACACTGGACAACATCAGGAACAACACTGAGGATTGGGTAGTATACTCATTAATTGGATATACTTGGGCTTAAATTATTGTATTTTCAAGTCTCTTAGGAGAATTTTTACTATGTTTATTCATTATTTTGCAGATTGAGGAGTTGCAGGGATAAATTGGGGATTTGAGCTGTTTAATGGCATTTTTGTGATTAATTGAAGTGCGTCGTTTATTATTCCTAGTACTAATGCCAAATGTCGGGCGGTGAAGCCCTTCTGTTGACCAAGTACAAAGTGGTGACGAGAGGGTTTGACTTGGAGATTGGAAGGGGCTAAAAAGTTGATTTGGTTTATGACAACATGGAAAGAGAGTATATAAAGGCCAAGTAGCTGAAATTAGAAAGAAAAAAAACCATAATTGGAGGCTTATCAAGGAATCACTTGAAGATTGAAGATTAAAGATTGGGAGATTTTCTTTAAAGTTTCTTCTTCTCCTTATTTTCAAATGGTGTAATTCCTTAAGGATGATTTTCATGAGATTGTTGGTTTTAATTTCTATTATGAACTAATTCTTTTATTAAGACTTCTAATTGAACCTTTTATGCATATGAATTAATTATTTATTTATTCCAATTATTTTATGTCAAGGTGAATTGTTTATTATGTCTTGTGTTTATTGATTAATTATTTGGGCAGTAATTACCTTGTTAATCTAGAAGGATTCAGGAGAGGAGATCAAGGGTTAGAACTGGACATGATAACATGTATGCTTGATTATTTGCATGAGACAAATAATTAGGGTCATGAATTGAATAGGAATATATGTTCACTGCATGCAACAAATTGGGAATTAGAATTTAATGAGTTTAATTTAATTATTTTGCATAGGAATATCGCAAGATTAATTGGATTGAATAAAATTTAATTGATCACTTGGGAAAGGGCTTTTGACACTTAGAATTTCTGTTAACAATTCAGTAGGCATAATAATTAGGATAATTGGATAATTGGTTTATAGTTCATAATTGGGGATATTGGAGTCTTAACCTTATTTATCTGAATTTATTCGTCAAGTCTTAGTTTTTATTTAGTTGATTTAATTTTAGAGTAATCTATTTTTTTAATTAATTAATTTAGTTTTCTTATTTCGAAAAATCACACTTTACAGTTGTTTAAATAAAATTGAATTGGTATAGTGCTAGTAGTTGTAATTTATTGATTGGAATTCTCTGTGGGATCGAAACTTTATTACTTGCTAACTGTGTACATTTGCACATATAATTGATTGTGAAATCGATCAACAAGTTTTTGGCGTCGTTGCCGGGGAATTCTTTATTAATATTAATTCCATATTAGTTATAATCAATTCGATCTTAATTTAAATGTTATTTATTTTTCTTCTCGTGTTTGCAGGAATTCTTTGTGAGTGTATGCACACTAGATCAAGGGCTAAAAAGGAACTTTTTCCTTATACAGACGATATCGAAAGGAAGTTCCGGAAAGTACAGTTGACTAGTGCGGTATTACCTGTGGAAGAAGATCTGGCGGCACAAGAAATACCAGTGAACATGGCAGGGGAAGAACATAAATCACTTAGGGATTATGCCATGCCGACTGTCACATATATACAGTTGAGTATTCGGACGCCAGCGATTAACGCAAATAGTTTCAAGATTAAACCAGAAACGATTCAGATGCTTAAAAATGCAGTCCAGTTTAGGGGTAGTTCGGCGGATGATCTGAACGAGCATATTTTGAGTTTCTTGGAAATATGTGACACCTTCAACTTCAATAATGTCTCGGAAGATGCTATAAGGTTGAGGTTGTTTCCGTTTACATTGAAAGACAAAGCTCGGAGTTGGTTAAACTCATTGCCGCCCAGTTCAATCACAGCTTGGGACGACTTAGCCCAAAAATTTCTAGCTAAGTTTTTCCCACCAGCAAAGTCGGCAAAACTATGGAACGATATTCACACCTTTGCACAGTTCGACTCAGAAACTTTATATGAGGCGTGGGAAAGATTCAAGGATATGCTCCGTAAATGCCCACATCATGGAATTCCACAGTGGATGCAGGTTGGGATATTTTGTGATGGTTTGCACACGTCCACAAGAGCCAGTATTGATGCTGCAGCAGGTGGAGTGATTATGGCTAAGAACTTTGATGAGGCTTATCAACTATTAGAAACGATGGCCAACAATAACTATCAGTGGTCAATGACTAGATCTAATCCTCCGAAAACACCGTGAAAGTTTGAATTGGATGCAGTGACAGCATTGGCAGCATAGGTTTCTGTATTAACTAAGAAGATTGAAACATGGGGTCCACCATTGTCCGTACAACAAGTAGCAATGGTTTATGAGTTATGTGCTGGGATTCATGCTACAGATCAATGTGCCATCATTCCGAATCAGCTCAGTTCGTGGGAAGCTATAATCGATCTGTCCAACCTTATCTGAATCAAAATGCCTATAACCCAGGTTGGAGAAATCACCCGGGGTTTTCTTGGAGCAATAATCAAGCTCAAGCACCGAGACAGCAAAATCCACCCAAATTTCAAAATCAGACTCATCAACAATAAAAAAGGAAAACAAGTCTGGAAGCCGCGTTGGAGAAATTTATTATAGCTACAGACAAAAGGATCAGTGAGCAAGATAAGTTATTGAGTCAAGTAGATATGAACGTGAAAAGTTAAGGTATTTCGATAAAGAATCTGGAAAATTAAATGGGGCAGATAGCACATGCATTAAATAGCCATCCACATGGGACACTCCCAAGTGATACCGAGATAAATTTGGGCAGAGATGAGCATTGCGAGGCTGTGACTTTACGTAGTGGAAAGGAGTTGCAAGAGACACTCAAGGATAAGGAAAAGATGGACAGTGCAACAGTTGACAATGAGGAAGTCTTAGAAACCAAAAAACGTCAGGATGAGGAGTTAGAGTAGAAAGCACCGGAACAAACCCTCATAATGCCTCCCATACCATATCCGCAAAGGTTTCAGAAATCCAAGTTAGATAAGCAGTTTTCAAGATTTTTGGATATTTTCAAAAAACTGCATATCAACATACCATTTGCAGAAGCCTTGGAACAAATACCGAGTTACGCCAAGTTCATGAAGGAGGTCTTGTCGAAAAAGAGAAAATTGGGTGATTTTGAAACAGTGGCATTGACCGAAGAGTGCAGCGCAATACTCCAAAATAAGTTACATCTGAAGCTAAAAGATCCAGGTAGTTTTACTATTCCATGTGAAATTGGTAATCACTTTTCGGGAAGAGCGTTATGTGATTTAGGGGCCAGTATAAATTTGATGCCACTATCCGTCTACAGCCAATTTGGTCTTCAGGCACCAAAACTGACAACTATCAGTTTACAATTGGCGGACCGGTCAGTTACATATCCACGAGGTATTGTTGAAGACGTTTTAGTAAAAGTGGATAAATTCATCTTCCCGGCAGATTTCTTTATCTTGGATTGTGAAGTAGATAGGGAAATTCCCATCATTCTCGGGCGACCATTTTTAGCAACGGGGAGAACGTTGATCGATGTACAAAAAGGTGAATTGACGATGCGAGTTGAAGACCAACAGGTCACCTTTAAAGTATTTAAGTCAATGACATTTCTGAAAGAAAAGGGTGAATGTCTGCGGGTGGATGTCATGGACGAATTAGTGAATCACAAGTTCAACAGAAAATCTTCAGTAGACCCACTAGAATATGTTTTGTTCGGGATGGACGACTACAATATTGAGGATGAAATTGATTATGTCAAATGGTTAGATACATTACCGACCGCCAGGAAAACTAAACAATCATTCGACAGTCTTGATCGGCTGAAAACGGAAGAGAAAAGAGTTCAAACCATCGATAGAAGAGCCACCGATGTTGGAATTAAAACCGCTACCATCTCATCTGCAGTATGCCTATTTGGGAAAAGATGCTACCCTACTAGTCATTGTTTCGATAGATTTAACTGACATGCAAAAAGAGAAACTGCTAAGGGTATTGCGAAAGTTCAAAACAGCAATCGGATGGACTATAGTGGATATTCGAGGAATTAGTCCGTCATTTTGTATTCATAAGATTTTATTGGAAGAGGGAGCAAATGTAACGACCCCAAAATTCATACAATTTAATTCTCGACTACGGTCCTTAATAATACATTCAACCTCTAATTTTACATCATTAAACGATAATACAACCGTTGAAATTTGCGGAATAATTAAAATTTTCTATTACAAACTATTCTCGTTCCCAAAACCTTCAACCTTTACATCTAAATATCTCAGAAATATTTTAATACTACAATAGTTTACATCGCAAAACGATATTACAATTCAACCTTTAATACATTATTTGGAACCTTAAACATGGTTCAAATAATAATAACACAACTTAAGTGTGTAAATCTTCAAGTATCACATCTGATTCATGTCTTTCAAGTAATACATAACTTTACCTTGAATCTTGAACCTGTAAAAGTGGTTATTTGCAAGGTTGAGCTCGACTGCCTAGCAAAATCTAACAGTTTTCATGCATCACATAACACATAATAACATGCTAAACATATATCTCATAGACATCAGACTAACATAACATACATGCTATAATTCATATAACAATTATAAAGATTGAGCTCCTTACTCAATCAACATGCTTTAGTCAATCTACATAGTCATAAATTGAATTTAACATTTCATACTTTCAACATATATATAACACATCATGCTCTTTGAAGTAAAGACTTAAAACAGTTAATCATCAAGTTCACATAGCAAATAGGAACTGAAAGACTTGCCTTGATCGTTGTTTACCAATAAACGTTTAACAACTTAGAGTTATCTGCACTTCACGTGCCCTACATAATTATATAATCATATACATCAATTATTAGTCACATAACAACACATAGTAATTGTAATGTAAACTCTACTCCACATCTCATAATCTTTCCTATTAGTTAGCACACAATGTTTAATTAGATTGTGTTAACTTTTTTACTTATGTAATATTCGAAATTCATTCAAGTGTATAAATCTTGCTAGGAATCATTATTGGTTTTATATTAAACCTGTTTCATATTTTATAATATCTATTTCATTTGACTTAAAACACTTTTTACGTTCATTATCACTTATCACGACGTTTCGACGTTTATTCGTCACACGCCCACTTTGTCTCTCTTGTGTGTGCTTAGTATGCGTATATAACTTGTCTAATATATCATTTATTAATATTAAGCATCATTATACTTCATAATATTCATGTTCTATAACTTAGAACAACATCTTTTATTGTCAAGAGCACTACACTTGCATACGTGCATGCCCGACGCCCTCTGATTGCCTCCGATTACGTAAAAGTCCCAAAGATGATTGTTTTGACCCTTCATAACGACCTCAAATTGAAAACCTTAAAGAACAAAAGTTGTAGGTCTATTCGTCCTCGTTCCGGATCATCTTGAATCGTCTTAATCGGAGTTCGTATGAAAACTTTATGGCCGTTTTACCAAACTAGGTCAAAGTAGTCACAGTCAGCAGACATGGCTCCTGACGACTTATAGCGCTAGGCTAAAGCATACCGCGACTTGCGACTCCCCACTTTCGCACAAAAACAATTTTCTCAATGTACAATCTTCAAATCTTCATAACTTCTTCATTTTAAGTCGGAATTAGTTGGTTTTCGATTCTATGAACTCGTGAAACACTGAACTACTCATCTACAGAGTAATTTTAATATTTCAAAAACTTTAACAAATCAATTTAAGGGTTCTAATTCAATGTTCATGCTATATTTTCATGTTTTAAACACATTTAGCGAATTCGATCGCCACGGCTTCGGTTTTTAACCAATTGTCATGATTTAAAATACGCCGCTTTTTTTTCTTAACATACTAACGTAATCCAACATCAATTCGCAGATTATAACAAGTATTGCCCATGAAATTTGTACTTTCTAAGCCATATTCTATAATATAAACACTGTTATTTTACCTTTCTTCCTACAAACCAATTCTCACGAATTTGAACATCAACCAAAGATTATAGATGCTAACTAACATGTTTAGCAACAACATACAAACATAGAATTCGACATCTTAACCCTATCCAACGAAATTTCCAATTTAAAGGATAAATCAAGAACACCCAAACTAAGAAGAAACTAGGTTATTTACCTCTTAATTCTTGTTTAGCTTTGTTAGGAGATGTTAGAGAATTGGTACTTCCTTCTTGTTTTCAAGGATTCTCTTCCAATTGCCTCATAATTCCTCTCTAGAGCTCTCTCTCCCTCTGTATTTTCTCTCCAACTATCCTCAAGCTTGGGCCAACAAACATACGCAATAAACAAAACGTAAAAACTGATGTACTATTAAGTACATATCAGTTACAAAAATATTTATTATATTTTATTTTATTATTAATATTATTTTATTTAAAAAATCAAAAGCCATAAGGCTTTGTTTGGCAAAATCAATTAAAATAATGACTTAATCATTCCTTAAGCCTTGTTTGGCAAAACAAGATTAGAATAAAATTTTCAAAAGCTCTAAGGCTTTGCTTGGTAAAACCAAATTAAAACTCTTTTAATCTATTTTCATAAGTCATTTATAATAGAGTTTATTGTCACGCTTTATTTAAATAAATTTTCATATTAAATTAAATCTAATAACAATTTATCAAATCAATTTACCACAAACCCATACAATAAAATTATAATTTTCATTATAATTATAATTTTATTTAATAAATTAATTGATTACAAAAAAATCAAATTAAAATAACATTATAATAATTCATTTAATCATAATATAGTTTCAACTTAATTTAAGTTACCCGATATTTATAGGGTTAATTTCTCTCGGCACTAAATTCTTTATCGTGACTAATTTCTTTTATTTCCTTTAATAGTTTAATCAACTATTAAATCTCATAAAAAAAATTAATTTTTTTCATACCAAAACACATAATTAAAAAAAAATACATACACCTCATAATAAGAATTTTAATTATTAAATTCTTATTTTAATAACTTATGAAAATTCGGGTTGTCATAGCAAAACCAACCATTGAGCAACAAAGAAGATTAAACCCCATTATGAAGGATGTGGTGAAAAAGGAGATCATAAAGTGGTTGGATGCCGACATTATTTATCCAATTTCGGATTGCTCATGGGTAAGTCATGTACAGTGCGTACCAAAGAAAGGGGGAATGACAGTAGTGAAAAATGAAGCTAATGAACTCATCCCTACTAGAACAGTTACATGAAGGAGAGTATGTATGGATTACCGCAAACTGAATAAATCCACACGCAAGGATCACTTCCCCTTGCCATTCATTGATCAGATGTTGGATAGGTTAGCGGGACATCCATTCTACTGTCTTTTGGATGGATATTCCAGATATAATCAGATTGCTATAGCTCTGGAAGATCAAGAAAAAACCACATTCACATGCCCTTACGGTACGTTTGCATTCCAGCGTATGTCTTTTGTCTTATGTAATGCGCCGACAACTTTTCAACGGTGCATAATGGCTATCTTCTCAGATATGGTAGAACAAAACTTGGAAGTATTCATGGATGACTTCTCCGTGTTCGGTGATAGTTTCGACTTATGCTTGAAAAATTTGGTCTTAGTGTTGAAGCGCTGTGTGGAGACTAACCTAGTTTTTAACTCGAAAAAATGTCACTTCATGGTGCAAGAAGAGATAATTTTGGGGCATAAGGTTTCTGCAGCAGGGCTAGAGGTGGATAAAGCAAAAATTAAGACGATTGAGAAATTACCTCCTCCATCATCTGTGAAGGGAATACGGAGGTTCTTGGGACATGCGGGTTTCTACAGACGCTTCATTAAAGACTTCTCCAAAATTTCGAAACCCTTATGTTCCCTCTTGGAGAAAGATGTACCGTTCCAGATGGATCAGTCATGCATCGATGCTTTTGAAGTATTAAAGAAGAAATTGGTTTCAGCTCCAATTATAGTGGCGCCCGATTGGTCCTTACCGTTTGAATTGATGTGTGACGCCAGTGACTACCCAGTTGGAGCAGTATTGGGACAACGTCGCGATAGAATTTTTCAAATTATTTACTACTCTAGCAAGACGTTGACGGATGCTCAGTTGAACTACATGACCACCGAAAAAGAATTAATTGCGGTTGTGTTTGCCTTTGACAAGTTCAGAGCATATCTCATAGGGACCAAGGTAATTGTCTACACTTATCATTCTGCTATTAAGTATTTGATTGAGAAAAAAGATGCCAAGCCGCGGTTAATACGGTGGATACTTTTGCTATAAGAATTTGACTTGGAGATTCGAGATAGAAAAGGTACCAAAAACCAGGTGGCAGATCATCTTTCTCGATTAGAAAATGCGGAGGTTCAGCAAAAAGACGAAGTCATGATTAATGAGAGTTTTCCTGATGAATAACTTCTTCAAGTAACAACGACCGTGCCCTGGTACAAAAATTTCGTGAACTATCTGGTTAGTCACGTGTTACCTCCGGAATTGAACTCGCAACAACAGAAAAAGTTCCTCCACGACGTCCGACAATACTTTTCGGAAGAACCATTTCTGTTTAAGGCTTGTGCAGACCAAATGATTAGACGATGTGTGCCACAAGATGAGATGGATAACATATTAAGTCATTGCCACTCATCAGATTACGGAGGTTATTACGTGGGTGATAGAACAGCAGCCAAAGTGTTGTAGTCGGGTTTTTTATGGCCTTCCCTATTCAAAGATGCATATCTCTATGTGCTAAAATGTGATCGGTGTCAATGAGTAGGCAATATCTCCAAACGCAATGAAATACCACTTAATACCATTTTGGAGGTGCAGTTATTCGATGTGTGGGGAATTGACTTTATGGGACCCTTCCCATCCTCATTCAATAATTAGTACATTCTGTTGGCGATAGACTATGTTTTAAAATGGGTAGAAGCTGCAGTCTTACCCTCGAACGATGCTAAGGTGGTACTTCGGTTCTTGAAGAAGAATATTTTCACACGATTTGGAACACCGAGGGCAATAATCAGCGATGAGGGAACTCATTTCTATAATAAGAAGTTCACTAAATTGCTTACACAATATGGCGTCCGACATAAGATTGCAGCCGCATACCATCCCCAAACCAATGGACAAGCAGAAGTTTCGAATCAGGAAGTTAAGAGAATCCTGAAGAAGGTGGTCAATCCATCTCGAAAAGATTGGGCCATGCGACTAGATGATGCCCTATGGGCATATTGAACGGCTTACAAGAATCCTATCGGCATGTCACCTTACAGGATGATTTACGAAAAGGTGTGTCATTTCCAGGTCGAATTAGAACATAGTGCATACTGGGCCATTCAAAAACTGAACTTCGATCTACAAGCAGCTGGTGAGAAAAGATTACTTCAATTAAACGAAATGGATGAATTCCGGCTCAATGCCTATGAGAACGCCAAGCTGTACAAGGAAAAAGTCAAATCCTGGCATGATAAGAAAATTATTGATTGGAAGTTTGAACCAGGCCAACAAGTCTTGCTTTTCAACTCCAGATTGCGTTTATTTCCCGGTAAATTAAAATCTCACTAGTCTGGCCCTTTCGTGGTTATATCTGTCGCACCACACGGAAAAGTAGAAGTCGAGGAACCTAATTCGAAGCGAACCTTTAAGGTGAATGGCCAACAACTTATGCATTATTGGAGTTGTGACACCCCCAAATCTAGGTACTTCATTCCCACAAGATTTGGTGCTCACTATCCAAACTTTCATACTATCTACCCAAATAAATAATATTTAAACCATAAATCCTTCCCTTAAATAGGGTTAAATTCAAAAATAATCCCAGGTTATCTAACCTTTAAACATCATTCAAATGCGGAAATAAAATTTATTACATCACATCTTTGTTAAAGAGTCTAAGATCATCATAATAAAATAAAGCACAAATCGGCATCACTTATACAATTTTTCCTTTCCTTTGCTAGTTGAATGTTCATCTCCCTTCTCCACTTTAGCTGCAATGAGTTTATAAATATGCAAGACTGAGCAAAACAATTGCTCACCGAATAATAATAGTGAATCAACATGAGAATAACAATAATAACTGCCAACGAAATAGGCTCATCAAAACTGAATAGTACTCTAACAATGATAATCAGGAACTGGAATCCAAAATATGGAATATACATAACTGAGGGTCATAAGACCATGAACTATGTCCACAGTTGTGAGAGTAATCTTTCAACTCCAACTTTAACACTATAAGACTATAAGGACTCTCTCGTACTTAGGGGATCAACCTTCGTACCATGTATTGTGCACAAACATGTAACGCTACGCGTAAGTTATCCCCTAGTAATAATAGGGTTGTTCATCTCAATATTTAGAGTACAAGTCCGCACCAAAGAAAGTTTGGTTTGGATAAGCTTTCAAAGGTAATTTGAAGTTTAACGAACATCAACTAGAGGACTAGTTGAATCAATAGTGTTTGATAATCACAACAGATGTTTGATAACAATATAACATAGAACAATTGAGAATCATAAATGAACTAATTGTATAATGTTAAACTCATGCTTAAAATAACTATAAAGCATAAGTATTCGACAAAATGAATAAAATGGTAAACCTTTGCTTGAGCAATAAATAAGCTAAGGTTAGAGTTTTATAATATTAGAAATAAAATTATTGAACGTACATTAACTGATAGCAAGCTGAAAACTAGAACTTTCTCAACAAAGTATTAACTCATGCAAAGAATTAAAATAGTTCAATAATAAGGACGGGAATTCAAAACTACATTCATTATAAATAATAAAACTTAAGAAACTTACTTAACTATAGACAAGTTAGAATGAATCAATCAAATGAGAGTTCCAAATGACATTAGAGTTAAAGTTTGCTCAATCAAAAGAATAAAGTTACTCAATGTAGTAATAAAACTAACTTAACGAAAGTGCAAAGTTAGAAAACTATCTCAATGTAAAAAGATAGGGTTTAGAAACTTGCTCAATGTAAATATAGAGTTAAAAAACTTGCCTCGAGCGTAAGCTATAAAATTAAACTCATGATCACCTACACATAATTTTAGAACCACAAAACCTATTAGATATGCTAACATACCATAACATGATCATTACCATTTACATTTCAGAAACTCAAAGCATTTTACTTCGCAATACTTGTCTAACGTTCATTATGTATACCAAATTATCACATAACGCATTATCGATTTACTAATCACTTTTAAGATTTTGAATTCATAATCCACGTAACATGACTCTATTTCACCTTATTGTTACATTATTCTCACATTCCATAACCTTAAGCTAAGCTACAATGAACAACCAAAGCCTGCAGAATAAATAGACTTCAGTGTCTTAAAATGGGCACTCATGTGTGGCCACGAGATTTATATCAGGGATGTCGCTACCACGACGCTGACAATCTGCGCAAGACCCGCGCCTTAAGTGGTCACAAGACCAAGACTTATGTAAACTCGCTTTTGCGAATAGAATAGCACTTTTCTTAAGTAAACTAACACGAATTTCACCCACCAAACCGTGATAATAACACGTAAAATAAATATATGACTATCATAGACATGATTGCTAACACATACAATCACTTTACACAATTTAACAACCACAAAAACTATTTTAAATTTCTCAATTTTCATGTTTTCATGAAAAACTCAATTTTCTGGACATTCATCCTAAAAATCATCACTGTAAATTCATTACATGACCAATTCATCTTATTCAAATTACATTATGCTCTTATCTCATAGAACTAACATGTACAAGCTTCAATTTATAATTTCACATACTAATTGGCCACTAAAATTTATACTTTTCATGAACATATGAAAAAAATACCTATAAACATACACTGCAAACTTTTCTTCTACTGTAAACCTAAATTAGCATGAAATTCTCGTTTAAGACACAATCTCCAGTTATCATATACTCATATAATCATAAGTAATCCCATAATATAACAACAATTCAACAATTTGAAATTCACAGAGTATGAAAATTGTTGTCGTAATATTCATATATATACTTATAATATCAAAGTTGTAAAACGTACCTTCAATTACAAATGCAAACACTGCTAATCACTTGAACTTGCTGTGAAAATTTGTTACTCTCTCTCAATTTTCTCTGCTAACCTCTCAAGTTCTCTAAACTCTCTCAAAACTCAGTATGCTAGAATGCGTATAGTTAGGCCAAGCCAAATAACATTAAGCGTATTTTAAAACTGACAAACCCATAATACTAATACTAATTGCATTATCAGTTACTAACGTATATAACATAAATATATTATATTTATGATTTTAATTTATTTTGTTTATTTTATTAAATTTCAAAAATTAGAAATATCAAAAGCCATAAGGCTTGTTTGGCAAACCATTTAAATTTTAAACAATTAAAATACTTAAGCCTTGTTTGACAAAAACTAATTTAAATCCTTTTTAATTTATTTTAATAAGCACTTTCGTTTATAACTATAAATATAGCATTTTAGCAAATATCACAAAATTATAACACCTAATGTTACAATACAAATCTCTAAATTATAATTTAATTAAATTTAGAAAATTCTCTAATAAATTTAGATTCATAAATTCCACAATAGACACATCAAATAAATATTTATATTGATCAATAAATATTTAATATTACACTTTGAAATTTTGGATCGTTATATCCTTCCCTCCTTACAAGGATTCTGTCCCCAGAATCACAATTCAAACAATCAAATCGTCACATTCTCCCCTACTTACAAAGATTCTGTCTCCAGAATCGAAGACACAGACTAAACAAATAACTCGTGATAATTCTTCATCATATCGCCTTCGAAGTTCCCACGTAGCCTCTTCGACATCAGGTTCCTCCATATCACCTTCACAGAAGGTATCACTTTATTCCTGAGCACTTGTTCTTTCCTATTGACTATCTGGATAGGAACTTCTTCGTAAGACAAATATTTACTGAACTGCAACGGTTTATACTCAATCACATGCTTGTAATCGGGTTTATACAGTCGCAACACTGACACATGAAAAACGTTGTGCACATGCTCTAATTTTGGAGGTAAAGCTACCTCGTAAGCCACCTCTCTCACTCTGCGCAATATTTCAAAAGGTCCAATAAACCTCGGGCTGAGCTTGCCTTTCTTGCCAAAATGAATTTTTCCCTTCCAAGGAGAAACTTTCAGGAACACGAAATTTCCTGCTTCAAATTCATGACTCTGTCTGTGTTGATCAGCATACTTTTTCTGTCGATCTTGAGCAGCTACCAGTCTTGCTCTGATAAGTTTGAAAACTTCAACAGTCTGTTGTACCAGTTCTGGGCCTAATAGTTGACGTTCTCCAACTTCATCCTAGCATAGTGGAGTTCTGCACTTTCTGCCGTATAATGCCTTGTACGGTGGTATACCAATGCTTGCATGGTAACTATTATTGTATGCAAATTCCACCAACGGTAGATGATCATCCCAATTTCCTTCAAAATCCATGATGCATGCTCTGAGCATATCTTCAAGCGTCTGGATCGTTCTTTCTCTTTGCCCATCGGTTTGCGGATGATACAATGTGCTCATCTTCAATTGCGTTTTCATGCATTCTTGTAGTCTCTTTCAGAAATTTGATGTGAACCTCAGATCTCTGTCTGATACAATTGACACTGGAACTCCATGTCTTGAAACGATCTACTTCACGTAAAGTTTCGCCAGCTGATCAAGATTAAATCTAATCTTTATTGGCAAAAAGTGTGCAGATTTTGTCAATCTGTCCGCTACCACCCATATCACATCGTATCCTTTCTGAGTCGTTGGAAGACCTACCACAAAATCCTTTGTGATATGCTCCCATTTCCATTCCGGTATCTCCAACGGTTGAAGTAATCTGCTTGGTTATTGATGCTCGGCCTTCACCTTCTGACATGTCAAGCACTTTGCAATGCATTCTACAACATCTCTTTTCATGTTCGGCCACCAAAAATGATGTGAGGTCCCCGAATCCAGATACTTGAAACCCGAACTCGGTACTTCACGATACCATTTCTATGAGCTTTAATAATACTAATAATAATAATAATAATATAAAACTTAACTTAAGTTTACATATACATCGTAGTCTTTCTCCCAAGTACGTAACCTTTAAACATTCATTACATGTCATAATATATATATATATATATATCATAGTCTTCATAGTCTTATAAAACTATTACAAATACTGCCACAATTCTTATTTGGTTAGCTTTCCTTTTCCTTTGCCTCTACCGAACTTTCTTCGGTCCTTCACACTTAGTGAAAACATTTAAATTAAGCAAGGATGAGCATTTGAGTGCCCAAAGAAGTATTATATATATATATATATATATAAATCAAAAGAATTTAAATGTTTTCTTAATAATATTCTTCTACAACTAGTCAAGAGTTGTGAAGTAATCTGTACTCAATAATAATTCATAACAACCCTCTTTCAAACTTTTTTAAAATTACGATCGATCAGATATGGGGTTTCATGACATACCATGAACATTGTTTTTCATTTTCGAAAAGGTTTAAATGTAAATTCATCTCAGAAACCGCATGACTTACTTGCACGGAGGGTGATCCCCGCTTGTATTCCTGTAGATGATCAATACTACATTTATATGAACGATGTTATCGTTATTCCGTCTCTCATTGGGCGCATAAAATTTTCCCATTATCTGGATGTTCATATCTCGCTTGGTTTCATAACAAAGGTCTTATATAATTCAACATATATGTATATCAAATGTGTATCAACATGCGATGAAAGATAATGATTGTCCAAGTGGGGACACTTGTATAATCATTTATAGAAATTTAACGAAATGTAATATATTTATCCTAATTATCATATACTAGCATGTTGATAATCAATGGGCTTATATAATATAAGTTTAACAATCTGTATAATAATATAACTTTGAAACATTCTTACACTTGTCCATTGCATAAAGAAAATGCAAAGTTAGGATACTTGCCTGATGCGCTGCTTACTATTCTCAACTTAGTTTTATCTTTTATGAAATCACCTATCATTAATCAGATCATTTTACTGATTAGTATATCATAACGTACATATAACACTGCCTATTAGCAAAGACATTCCCTATTCACATTCACATATTCAATCATTATCACACAACACCTCTTTCAACACACAACCTTATTGAATCACAAATAAACATTTATCTAGCCAATTATCTAAGTCCGATCAATTTCAAATACGCCTGGCCCACCGACAACTTTTTTCGAGTAATAATCGAGTCTAAGACTCAAACCGTATCACAATATCCATTTAGATAACTTAAATATTAGTCACACTATTTTTCATGGCCTTATAATAATTATTAGATAATTATTATCATTTATCATAATTTTGAAATATCGTAATCATTATTAAATGATTTAAATATTAAACAATTCTATTATCATTAATATTAAATTAATATTAAATTATTAATGAAATCATTACCAAAATATTAAAGTTATGTATAATAACTCAAAATATTTTTAAAGTATTTATAATACCCTTAAATGATTATTTAAAATATTTAAAATCATTATTAAATAATTACCATTAATATTTAAATATTAATGAACTATTTATCCAAATATTAAAAGTCAATAATTATAACTTAAAATATTTTAAATCATTAATATCCTTTTTAAATGATTTTTAAATAAATAAAACCATTTTTAAACTATTTATTTAATATAATTATTAAATAAATTTAATATCATTTATAATAATTTAATAATTTAAATTATTAAAGAAATTATCCTTTAAATATTAAAAGTTATATTTTATAACTTAAAATATCTTTAAACACTTTATTTTTATTTAAAATGATTATTATAATAATAAAATCATTTTTAAACTAAATTATTTAATATAATTATTAAATAACTTTATTATCATTAATCATAATTAATTAATGAAATTTACCTTTAAATATTAAAAGTTATATTTTATAACTTAAAATATTTTTAAATACCTTCTTATTATTTAAAATGATTTTTAATATAATAAAATCATTTTTTAATTCATTTATTTAATTCATTTAATAAATAACTTAATTATCATTAATATTTATTTATTAATGAAAATTATCAAATAATATTAAAAGTTATTAAAATAACTTTAAAATATTTTCTTATATCATAATATAATTTTAAATGATTTTTCATGAATTAAAATCATTTTTAAATAATTTATTTAATATTATCATTAAATAAATTAATTACTTTTAATATTCCAAAAATATTAAATATTTATAAAATATATTTAAAATAATTAAAATATAATTTTTTTAATATTAAAATAATTTTTATAATTTATTTTGTATTTTTAATAATTTAAAACTAATTTTCTATAATTATTAATTAATTTCCTAAAATAAATTATTTTCTCGTCAAATAAATTATTTTCGTCATATAATACACTTTCTTCGTCGCTATAGTGTTCTTGAGCTCAAGAACACCGATGTGTCGTTGTTCGAGTTACTTCTTCGACCGACTGTAAGAAACGCGATCCGATCATGATTTGTCTATCTCAAGCATCGATATTATACGCAGATGCAATACTACAACTATCAACAATTAACTAGGTCATACATCAAACACACAAGAAGATCTCGAGCTCACAAACCTCCTCGTCAGAGCATTCCCGGTTTTTCGTAAACCTGTGATCAACCACCCACTTTCATGCCTAAATATCTAAGTGTTCTACTCAACATTTATGTCATCTAAAGGTTTAAATCTATAGACTATATGTCAAGGTACAAGTTCATAACATCAAAACATCATATCATCAAAACACGCAGTAAGATCCGGCATAGTCAAACCATGTCGAAATCGTTTTTCTTGATTTTTGGAAATTCTTAATTGCCGATTCAATGATAATGGTCTACTTTTCACCGCTTGTTACGCTTGATCTGTTGATTGTTTATGGATATTACTACATAAATCTACTTTCCACATTACTACCACAAATTGAATACAACAACAAAGAATAAAAATCATCAAATCACGACATAGAAGCTTGAAATATTGTCGACACCGGAAAATTTTCTAGGTTACCCAGATTTCTTCCTCGGTCACGGTGGCTTCACAACGACCTTTCACCATTAATAACTTCAATTATAAACCCGTCTAGCTTTTAATTCTTGCTACATGTATGAAAGATCTCATACAAAGCTACAACATTAAACACTTAAACAACAAAAATATTAAACACATTAATACTCCACAAATATTCGACATTTGATGTCAGAACACAAAAAAATAATTTTTCAGATTTTGAAAATCTTTAATTTCGAGCACTTTAATGTTATGGATTTGATAAATACCAACCCAGATCATCACTAGAGACTAAATACAACATATTCTAACACTCAAACATAACATCTAACAACAGAAAATTGGACAGAATTTGAACTAGGGTTTCATACCTTTTATGCTCAATTCTTGATTTCTGGCTATTAATTTGTTGTTGGATTTCGTGGGGCTTGATAATGGGTCCGATATAGCTTATATTTTTGGAGGTTTGGGGCTTAAGAGAATTAGTATGAGTGTTTGTGCAATTTTTAGTAAACAACCCACTTTCTCTCTCTTAAATCTATTTATAGATAACTACGATGCATGAATGAATGAATAACGGCCGATTTGTTGGCCATTTTCAAATAATGGAGTTGTTGGTTTGGCCAACCACCACCCCTAATGTCAAAACCTAGATTTAGCTTTAATTATATAAGAGGGACATTTTTGTCATTTCCTTAAATTTCTAGAAATTGCCTTAGGTTTAGGGTTTAGACATTTTAGTGTTTATGGTTTGAGCCAATTTAGGTTTTATAAGTAAACAAAAATCTAGGATTTCCAATTTAGGGTTTGCACACAAAAAAATTAAATAAATAAAATTAAATAACTTTTAGTTTCTAAAATTTTGCAAAATTAATATTGTTAATTAAATTAAGTTTGTAAAGACATGAACATTAGGGTTTATTACCCTTAATCATAATGAACTTTGCTAATAAAGCAATTAGGGTTTAAAATATCGATAATTACTAGCTTTCTAGAAATACAATTAGGGTTTATAACCAAATTTTAGTTTCTAAAATTTGACAATTTAGGTTTGTTAATTAGATTAATTTTCTAATTACTTTATACAAGAATATTAGTGTTTAGATCATATAATTATCATCGACTTTTGCTAATTTAGCAATTAGGATTTATTCTTTTGGTAATTAGGGTTACCAAATTACTATTAGGGTTTTCTAAATATTAGGGTTTCCTGCAATTTTAATTAGGGTTTACCTAATTAATACATTTAATACACGACATAAATAATATTACATACTTATAAAACAATCTCACACTCTAATTTGGATCTCAAATTAGGGTTTAACATTATTACTAGGGTTCAATAAAATACAACCGTAATTGACCAACCATTATCAATACTTTTATATATTCGTATATATTCATAGCAATCGAAAAATCAAAATATATGTAATATTATATTATTATTCTCATACCTCGACAATAATCCAAAATTAGGGTTTGGATTCCATATCCGATTATTCTTTCATATTTAACCTTAATAATTAAGTTAAAATAATTAACTTAATAATCAGACAAAAAAATAATATATATAATAATTATTATATTTATAAAAAAATCACTTCATATATTATTTAAATAATATATGATTATATATTCATGGAAAATAATTAATCAAAATATTTCTATCATAATATTAATTATTATAAGAATATACTTTATAATAATCAAAATTTCTAAAATAAATTTACTTGTAAATATTCATGTAATAAATATATTTTATTTACCACATAAATACATATACACATAATCTTGTATAAATCCTCATCCTTAAAATAAAAAAAAAAAATTTATACGCAAAATTTAAGATTTATTTATATAGAAAATATCTAAGTTGTCACATTCACCTCCTTATAAGGATTCCGCCCCTAATCACCACTTAAAACCTACACATAACTCGGATTCATAACATACACAATCTTCAAGAAATAGATCTCGATTAACTTTAATCGAACCGATCTTTAATCACATTAAGCTTGTTTTTCGATTAAACTAAAATTTGATTTCTAAAAGAACTCAAATTTTCCTCAAAATTTCTTTATAAAATAATTTACTATAAATAGAAAAATTCTAATTACGCAAATAAAAGTTATTCAATATTACCTTCGAACGCATCACAACCGCCACCGTGTCTCAACCGCTCATGTTGAAGACTCTCGATGTTGACTTTGTTGGTTTGTTCGATGATGTTTCATCCCGCGATTGATAATGTTCCACTACCCTTACCAATATTCACACTACCAAATTTCTACCCTCCTGTCGGACAATCTTAACCCTATGCTCCAACGATCCACAAATAAAACAACCATCGTTCATTCTAGGATCAAGCAATTGGGAGAGATATGACCTCCCGCCTGCACTTATAACACACAAAATTTTCCTTTTAAACATTCTCCTGAGTGGTTCTTTCCACACGTTTTTCAGACCGAGCGCTTGCTTCTTAACTCCTTCTCGCTTCACCCGTAACATTACCAAAGTAGTTTCCTTCCTTTTTCCATCAACACTCGCTTCCACTATTAATTCTCACCTTCTCGCCTCCCCCGACCTTGCCTTTGTTTTTTCTTTTCTCTCCTTGTAGAGGCTCATAGCCTCACTTCCCTTCCTCAATTATCGCTTTCTCCATGAGTGCCGCAAATGTTGGGATCTCGCAACATCGCCACCTTATTATAGAGCTGTGGTTTTAATCCCAAACCAAATCTCCTCGCTTTCCTAGCCTCCGTAGATTTAACTTGATGCGAGCAAACCTAGCTAACTCATTAAATTTCATGATATTCTCGCCACCCGACATATCCCTCGCTTCAACTCCGTAAATTTTACCTCCATTCTAGCTCACAGATTAGCTTGGAAAATAATTCTCGAAAAATAACGTCTTAAATCTATCCCATGTTACCACACCCGCCTCCTCGCCTCACTTGATTCGCTTCCCACCGTAAATTTGCCTCACCTTCATCATGAGGTGGCAAAGAGGTCTTTTACCCCTCACCACCCTAGCTAGTCATATAAACGCCTTCTCAATTTCCCTAACCCAAGTTTGGGGCTTCTACAGGTCAACAGTACCTTTGAATTCCGGCGTCCTACATGCCTTTAAAGTCTCTAACGCTCGACGCTCGATTATCCGTTGATCTTTCATGTTAGCATTCCGCTCGCTACTATACAGCGTCCATAATCGGAATTCTTTGTCGGGTCCGTTGTCCTCCTTCAACGTTGTTGATGTGTTCTTTTGTCCTTTGGTTTCGCTTTCGACGCCTAACGACATTATTTGGTTAAGTAAAACCATAAATTAACTTACATTCTAAACCTTATCATATAAGTTTAAACTTATTAAACTTGTTTCATAACTCAAACTTTGATTCATATTCATTCATCGCTTTCAAAATATTTTATATATCACAAGACATAGTGCTTTTAAACATCACCATCCCATCAGACTACAAAAGTCTGGATTTACTTCACTACTTGCACAAAAGTTTTATAATAATGAATTACACGTATATACTAAACACACATATTATATTAAACATGTTTACACAACCTAACCTATACTACCTATTCGCTACGCCTTCTTCCTTGGACACTTTTTCACCGATGATCGTCCTTTCCACAAACAAAACATGCTCCTCGCTTATAGTCGTGACAAAGATGTAGTAGTATGTCCTTCATAACCGCAAAGATAACATATTCTTTTCCATTTCTTCTTCCCCCGCTTTTCCTAAATCATGGTCTTCTACCTTCCTTTTCCTTATCTTTGAGTCGCAAACGGCGTGTTGCTTGAGAGGCTCCATCCGATTGATTTTGAGTTTAAGCTTATCCCGCTTCTTCCATTGTTTCTATTAACGCTGACGCAATCGACCATTAAGCGCTTTTTCCGCTCTTCCACAACCCTTCTAGAAAGATACCTTGTTCCTCAATTCTCAGATCTCCATCGATGCTTGATCAACTTCAAACTTTTGGTCCGAATCACTATCCGTCAAATCCACTATTTCCTGATCTCGGTAATATGTTTTCCACGATAACCACCTCGTCCGAAGTTTGTTTCATCAGGAGCTTATATTTTCGCTTATCGGCTTCGATATTAGCCCTTCTTTACAATCCGTGGATATCCTAATCCTTTTTCACCGACATCTACACACAAAAATTATCCCGATTAGCATATATTATATACACATAGTCAAATAATAGTTTTGTATGAATTATCTTTTATTTTGTTTGACGATGAATTTATTCAATTCATCTCTTTTTAAACTCTATATGAAGTTATTTATATTTTCAACGCTTCCTCTGTTTCTAAGGTTATAGCCTAAGGTCTAACCCACCTAAGGTTTCTAACCCTATAGCTCGATACCATTCTCAGAAGGTCCCCGAATCCGGATACTTGAAACCCGAACTCCCCAGATTTCATGATACCATTTCTATGAGCTTTTAATAATACTAATAATAATAATAATAATATAAAACTTAACTTAAGTTTACATATACATCGTAGTCTTTCTCCCAAGTACGTAACCTTTAAACATTCATTACATGTCATAATATATATATATATATATATATATATATATATATATATATATAATCTATTTCATAGTCTTATAAAACTATTACAAATAACAATTCTTATTTAGTTAGCTTTCCTTTTTCCTTTGCACTGGCCAACTTTCCGGGTCCTTCACACTTAGTTTAAAAACATTTAAATTAAGCAAGGATGAGCATTTGAGTGCCCAAATAAGTATTATATATATATATATATATATATATATATATATATATATATATATAGTCTGTAAAGAATTTAAATGTTTTCTTAATAATATTCTTCTACAACTAGTCAAGAGTTATTGTGAAGTAATATGTACTAATAATAATTCATAACAACCCTCTTTCAAACTTTTGAAACTACGATTGATCAGATATGGGGTTTCCATGACATACCATGAACATTGTTTTTCATTTTCAAAAGGTTTAAATGTAAATTCATCTCAGAACTGTCTACGACTTACTTGCACGGAGGGTGATCTACTTTGCTTGTAATTCAGATTGATCAATACTACATTTATATGAACGATGTTATCGTCATTCGCTCATCTCACCAAGCATAAAATTTTCCCATTATCGGGATGTTCATATCCGCTTTCAGTTTTCATAACAAAGCTCTTATATAATTCAACATATATGTATATCAAATGTGTATCAACATGCGATGAAAGATAATGATTGTCCAAGTGGGGACACTTGTATAATCATTTATAGAAATTAAACGAAATGTAATATATTTATCCTAATTATCATATACTAGTATGTTGATAATTAATGGGCTTATATAATATAAGTTTAACAATCAGATAATAATATAACTTTGAAACATTCTTACACTTGTCCATCGCATAAAGAAAATGCAAAGTTAGGATACTTGCCTCGATGCTACCGCTTACTATTCTCAACTTAGTTTTATCTTTTATGAAATCACCTATCATTAATCGATCATTTTACCGATTAGTATATCATAACGTATATATATAACGCCGCTTATTTCCCTATTCACATCATCACATTCCCAATTCATAATCATCACACATGTTTAATCAACCATATCAATCACAAATAAACATTTATCTAATTAAATTATCTAAGTCCGTATCAATTTCTCAAATACGCTTATTTCACCGACAACTTTTTTCGGTAATAATCGAGTCTAAGACTCTAAACCGTAGTTCAATATCCATTTAGATAACTTAAATATTAGTCACACTATTTTTCATGGCCTTATAATAATTATTAGATAATTATTATCATTTATCATAATTTTGAAATATCGTAATCATTATTAAATGATTTAAATATTAAATAATTCTATTATCATTAATATTTAATTAATATTAAAACTATTAATGAAACCATTACCAAAATATTAAAGTTATGTATAATAACTCAAAATATTTTTAAAGTATTTATAATACCCTTTAAATGATTATTTAAAATCATTATTAAATAATTACCATTAATATTTAAATATTAATGAACTATTATCCAAATATTAAAAGTCAATAATTATAACTTAAAATATTTTTAAATCATTAATATCCTTTTTAAAATGATTTTTAAATAAATAAAACCATTTTTAAACTATTTATTTAATATAATTATTAAATAAATTTAATATCATTTATAATAATTTAATAATTAAATTAAATTATTAAAGAAATTATCCTTTAAATATTAAAAGTTATATTTTATAACTTAAAATATCTTTAAACACTTTATTTTTATTTAAAATGATTATTATAATAATAAAATCATTTTTAAACTAAATTATTTAATATAATTATTAAATAACTTTATTATCATTAATCATAATTAATTAATGAAATTTACCTTTAAATATTAAAAGTTATATTTTATAACTTAAAATATTTTTAAATACCTTCTTATTATTTAAAATGATTTTTAATATAATAAAATCATTTTTAATTCATTTATTTAATTCATTTAATAAATAACTTAATTATCATTAATATTTATTTATTAATGAAAATTATCAAATAATATTAAAAGTTATTAAAATAACTTTAAAATATTTTCTTATATCATAATATAATTTTAAATGATTTTTTCATGAATTAAAATCATTTTTAAATAATTTATTTAATATTATCATTAAATAAATTAATTACTTTTAATATTCAAAAATATTAAATATTTATGAAATATATTTAAAATAATTAAAACTAATTTTCGAAATTTAAAATAATTTTTTATAATTTATTTTGTATTTTTTAATAATTTAAAACTAATTTTCTATAATTATTAATTAATTTCCTAAAATAAATTTTCCTGGAAAATAAATTATTTTCTGTCATAAGGGCTATAAATGACACTTTCTCTCGTCGCTATAGGTTTTCTTGAGCTCAAGAACACCGACAGTCGTTGTTCGAAGTTACTTCTTCGACCTATCAGAAACGCGATCCGATCATGATTTTGTCTATCTCAAGCATCGATATTATACGCAGATGCAATACTACAACTATCAACAATTAACTAGGTCATACATCAAACACACAAGAAGATCTCGAGCTCAAAACCTCCCCGTCAGAGCATTCCCGGTTTTCCGTAAACCCAGTGATCAACCACCACTTTCATGCCTAAATATCTAAGTGTTCTACTCAACATTTATGTCATCTAAAGGTTTAAATCTATAGACTATATGTCAAGGTACAAGTTCATAACATCAAAACATCATATCATCAAAACACGTAAGATCCGGCATGGTCAAACCATGTCGTAAATCTGTTTCTTCTTGATTTTGAAATTCCTTAATTGCCGATTCAATGTTAATGGTCTACTTTGACCGCTTGTCACGCTTGATCTCATTGATTGTTTATGGATATTACTACATAAATCTACTTTCCACATTACCACCTACAAATTGAATACAACAACAAAGAATAAAAATCATCAAATCATGATATAGAAGCTTGAAATATTGTCGACGCCGAAAATTTTCTAGGTTACCCAGATTTCTTCCTCGGTCATGGCTCAATAACGACACCTTTGACCATTAATAACTTGAATTATAAACCCGATCTAAGCTTTAATTCTTGCTACAGATGAAAGATCTCATACAAAGCTACAACATTAAACAATTAAACAACAAAAATATTAAACACACAAACACATCTCATGTCATTCGACATTTGATGTCGTAACACAAAAAATAATTTTCCAGATTTTGAAAATCTTTAATTTTGAGCACTTTAATGTTATGGATTTGATAAATACCAACCCGCATCATCACTAGAGACTAAATACAACATATTCTAACACTCAAACATAACATCTAACAAATGTAAAATTGGATGTAATTTGAACTAGGGTTTCATACCTTTTATGCTCAATTCTTGATTTTCTCGCTATTGATTTGTTGTTGGATTTCGGGGGGCTTGATAATGGGTCCGATATAGCTATATATTTTTGGAGGTTTGGGGGCTTAAGAGAATTAGTATGAATGTTGTGCAATTTTTAGTAAACAACCCACTTTCTCTCTCTCCTTAAATCTATTTATAGACAACTCGATGCATGAATGAGTCGAGATAATGGTTTGTCACGCCATTTTCAAATAATGGAGTTGTTGGTTTGGTGAACCACCACCCCTAATGTCAAAACCTAGATTGTAGCTTTAATTATATAAGAGGGACATTTTTGTCATTTTCTCTTAAATTTCTAGAAAATTGCCTTAGGGGTTTAGGGTTTAGACATTTTAGTGTTTAGGTTTGAGCCAATTTGGGTTTTATAAGTAAACAAAAATCTAGGATTTCCAATTTAGGGTTTGCATACACAAAAAATTAAATAAATAAAATTAAATAACTTTTAGTTTCTAAAATTTTGCAAAATTAATATTGTTAATTAAATTAAGTTTGTAAGTACATGAACATTAGGTTTATTACCCTTAATCATAATGAACTTTGCTAATAAAGCAATTAGGGTTTAAAATATCGATAATTACAGCTTTCTAGAAATACAATTAGGGTTTATAAAAATAAATTTTTTTAGTTTCTAAAATTTGACAATTTAGGTTTGTTAATTAGATTAATTTTCTAATTACTTTATACAAAGAATATTAGTGTTTAGATCATATAATTATCATCGACTTTGCTAATTTAGCAATTAGGATTTATTCTTTTGGTAATTAGGGTTACCAAATTACTATTAGGGTTTTCTAAATATTAGGGTTTCCAGAATTTTAATTAGGGTTTACCTAATTAATACATTTAATACACGACATAAATGGTATTACATGCTTATAAAACAATCTCACACTCTAATTTGGATCTCAAATTAGGGTTTAACATTATTACTAGGGTTTGGTCAAAATACAATCGTAATTGACCAACCATTATCAATACTTTTACATACCGCATATATTCATAAAGAATCAAAAAATCAAAATATATATAATATTATATTATTATTCTCATACCTTGACAATAATCCAAAATTAGGGTTTGATTCCATATCCGATTATTCTTTCATATTTAACCTTAATAATTAAGGTAAAATAATTAACTTAATAATCTGTACAAAAATTCATATAATAATTATTATATTTATAAAAAATCACTTCATATATTATTTAAATAATATATGATTATATATTCATGGAAAATAATTAATCAAAACATTTCTATCATAATATTAATTATTATAAGAATATACTTTATAATAATCAAAAAATTCTAAAATAAATTTACTTGTAAATATTCATGTAATAAATATATTTTATTTACCACATAAATACATATACACATAATCTTGTACAAATCCTCATCCTTAAAGTAAAAAAAAATTTATACGAAAAATTTAAGATTTATTTATATAGAAAATATCGGGTTGTCACAAATGACGCCGCAAATCTTGATACATTTTCGCACTTCCCGGATGAATCGAATATCTTGAGTTATGAGCTTCCGTCAAGATTTCTTCTTTAATATCTTGTACTGCTGGAACCCAAATTCGTCCTTCGAATCTTAGTATTCCCTCAGTATTGACCTTGTACTTCACTTCTTTACCCTCGCCCACGTTTTCTTTTATTTTCTTACATTCTTCATCCTCAGAGTCAAGGTTCTTCACTTTGTCCATTAAAGTTGGACTAGCTTCTATCTGGAACAACTATTCATCAAACTCATCCGGAAATTTGATTTCAAATTTCTAACTTTCGCCATTCTTTGAAATAAGCTCTTCCTCATTTGCTAACAACATCAACTTTTCTCTTTTCTTACTCAAGGAATCGAACCACATTAGCTTTGCATTTTGATGATAAAAGATCTCACAATCATAATCTTTTTCGCCCATCCATTTCCTTTGCCAGCATGTTCAGTGTCTTTCTCGTGTGAAAATATACTTTAGACTTTTTATGGTCCATGTAGATCTCACATTTCTCTCTGTAGAGATAGTGTCTCCATATCTTCAGTGCGAACACAACTGCCGCCAACTCAAAATCATGAGTCAGATACCCTTTCTCGTAGTCTTTCAGTTGCCTTGATGCATACGCAATAACTTTGCCATTCTACATAAGGACACAACCCAATCCCTTGTGTGACGCATCACTATACACCACAAAATTTCATGTATTATCTTGTAATAACAACAAGGTGCCACACTGAGCTTCTTTTTCAATTCTTGGAAACTTTCTTCACACTTCTCCATCCAAACAAATTTTATAGATTTTCTTGTCAAATTTGTCAACGGAGTGGCAATTTTGGAAAAATCCTGGATAAATCGTCTATAGTAACCTGTCAATCCCAAGAAACTTCTTACTTCTGATGGAGTTCTTGGTTGTTCCCAATTTATCACAGCTTCGACTTTAGAAGGATCCACTGAAATTCCATCCTTATCAATCACATGCCCAAGGAATTGTACACGTTCTAACCAAAATTCACATTTAGAGAATTTCGCGTACAAATTTTCCTTTCTTAACGTCTCCAACGTCAAACGTAAGTGTTCCACGTGTTCCTCTTGAGTTTTAGAGTACACCAGAATATCATCAATAAATACCACTACAAACTTGTCTAAAAATTGTTTAAACACCCTATTCATCAAATCCATGAATGCTGCAGGGGTGTTTGTCAAACCAAAAGACATTACTAAAAATTCATAATGTCCATACCTAGTTCGAAATGCCGTCTTCGGTACATCCTCCTTCCTTACTTTCAATTGGTGATATCCACTTCTCAAATCTATTTTTCGAGAAATATCTAGCACCCTTCAATTGATCAAACAAGTCATCTATTCTTGGCAATGGATATTTGTTTTTAATAGTGACTTTGTTCAATTCCCTATAATCAATGTAAAGATGCATTGACCCATTCTTCTTCTTCACGAATAACACCAGGTCTCCCCACGGTGACACACTCGACTGAATGTACTTCTTGTCTAACAGTTCTTGCAGTTGCACCATTAGCTCCTTCATTTCCACCGGGGCCATTCTGTACGGGGCCTTCGATATTGGAGCGATTCCTGGTGCTAATTCGATCACGAACTCGATTTCTCGGTCAGGTGGAAGTCCTGGTAAATCCTCCGGAAACACGTCCACGAACTCCCTAACCACTGGTATTTCCTCCAATTTCATACCCTTCTCCTTTTTAGTATCAACTATGTAAGCTAGATACCCTACACAACCTTGACTCAATAACTTTTTGGTCTAAATCATCGTCAAACATTTCATTTGTCTAGGCGATTTACTACCATGAAAAACTACCTTTGACGGAGTCATAAGGTTTAAACACTTCTTTTGACAGTCAATCATCGCTCCATAATTGAATAGCCAATCCATTCCCAAAATAACATCAAACTCTCCTAGTTTTATCGAAATTAAATTAACTTTCATAACATTCCCCTTAATGTTCACTCTATAGTTCTTGTATACGAACCTAACAGGAAGCACTTCCCTATTCGCAATTTATATGTTCAAAGGAATTTCAACTCTTCACTAGGTATTTCTAACTTCTTAGCAAAATCATCAGATATAAACGAGCAAGTAGCACCCAAATCAAATAATACATATTCATCTATATCATTGATTGGGATAATACATGACATGACATCTTTCGATTGCACCGCATCCTGAACCGTCATGTTGAAAGTTTTGGTTGTGGGCTTATTTGTTGTAGTTGGTCCAGCAATAGCTAGCGCACCTCCACTAGCATTTCTCTTGCTCCCATTTGTCTCACCAGATCTCTTCTTAGGGCATTCACGAGCAAAGTGATCCTTGGACCCGCACGTGAAACAAACATTCTTCTTAGCTTGAGTGCAATTTGGGGTGATGTGACCCTCCTGGCCACAATTGAAGCATACTCGTTTCCCCAGTAAGCACACTCCCTTGTGAAACTTTCCACACGTAGTACATGCTTCGAAATTCTTATTTTTCTGGTTTCTTTGATGATTTCCAGCTCCCCCATTCTCATTCCACTTCCTCTTCAAATTGTTGCCATTTCCACCGTTACCACCACCACCACTATTCTTAGCATCACCTTCACTTTTCTTCTTCCTCTACTCTTGATTATGTTTTGTTACTGCCTCGCCTCCACTTTCAGCGAGAATCGCCTTCTCCATCACTGTTGCAAATGTCTTCAACTGGAATAGGAAAACCCTATTGTACAACTAGGGCTTCAATCCTTGTTCAAACCTCTTTGCCTTTCGCTCATCTGTACTGACTTGATATGGCGCAAACCTCACCAACTCGTTGAATTTTGTGGCATATTCAGACACCGACATTGTTCCCTGCTTCAATTCCAAAAACTGTAATTCTAGTTAACTCTTCGAACTCGCTGGGAAATAGGTCTCGAAGAACAACTCCTTAAATCTATCCCAGGTCATCACTCCTGGTCCTTCCCGAGTTTTGTTGGCCTGCCACCAATAACTAGCCTCTGCTTTCAACATGAATGTCGCAAAAGCGCCTTTCCGTTATCCTCTACCCTAGCAACATCAAAACCTTCTCAATTTCCATAATCCGTGCCTGTGATTCAATCGGATTCATGGACCCACAAATTCTGTGGTCCAATGTACCTTTTGAAGTCCTTAAACGTAGTACCTTGATCTCGAGGTTGATTCTCAGAAAGCACCGGATGCGTCGCCACCGGGTCACTGAACCCAAGCCTTCCCCACATTATTGTTGTTAGTTTCCTTAGTGGTTCTCCGTCATGGTGGCTGACGTCTTGAAGCCATTTTCTGTTAAAATACACCCATTAGTCTAATACTCCATTTCTTTAAGCATCTCTACTTAATTTACACACAAAATTTTCTCACATAACACATAACACTTTGAATAAAATAATAACTTTTATTCATTCATAATCTTTCAAAAACATCAAAACAATAGCATCACTACTATTTACATTACTTTCCTGAACTATAACAGTTGCAGGACAACACCGTCACCATCATCTATCCGATTGGTTATATCATACCCGGGATTTATATCTCATTTATTTTCTAACCACATATCAATTGCATTCCCTACAATGTCCTACTAAGATACCGCATAGCCTTACGACGCTCTTCATCCATAATTCAGAACATTGTGTGGCGGTCTAATACGTATGAGGGTAGCATCTTGAACTGAATTGGGTAACCCATGACCCGATCTTGAGCTCGATTGATCGCGGTGTTGAACACGTTATTCATCTCTTCTATCTTCCTCCTCTTTGCTTGTGCATCCCTCTCTTCCATTCTGGCTCGTTGATAAGCTTCACTGTACGCGTCTTCAGCTCTTGCCCTTTTTGTAGATTCTTCCTTCAGCTTGTTCTTCAACTCTGCAACCTCTGCCATCATTCACTTGTTCTCTCCTTCGGTGTGAACCAGCTTTTCTTCAACATTGTTCAGTCATTCCTCTCTATCTTGGATCTCGTCGTCCTTCTGTGCCATTGAGGTCTGTTGTTCAGCTACTATCTCTTATAACTCCTCGACTGTATCTTGAAGTTCTACATTATGGTCATACACCTCATCGTACATATGGCCAGCTATCGAGTTAAGTGGAATCCTTTCCTCCTCGTCCTCCTCATTCGACTGTGGCGGCTCCACGGGGTCCTCCTCGTCCGTCTTTATCTCATCATCCTCATCAGGTACTCTCTCCCCGCCAACTACTGCGGATCGGCAACTGCTTCCCCGTGGTAGTAGCTGTTCCCAAATCACCTAAATATCTCAAGGCTCCTCCTCTCTAGCCTGACTGGATCCTCCTATATTAGCCATCATGTTAACCAAATTTTAAGTTTTAATTACTAATCATTACTCGACGCTCACGAGCACATAAGTTATAATCACATAAGCACATACGTGTTTTATTACTTTTTCCTTAAAACTCGATAAGAGTTTATCATCACTATCTTTTCAAAGGTTACTTCCTAAGGCTTTTCCCCACCTAAGGTTCATAACCTAAGGCTTTGATACCAACCTGTGACACCCCCAAATCTAGGTACTTCATTCCCACAATAGACACATCAAATAAATATTTATATTAATCAATAAATTTAAATATTACACTTTAAAATTTCGGATCGTTACAGTAATGGGCCCATCAAACGCCAATCTACAACCGTGTACCTCTTCGATCCAGCGGCCAATTGAGTAACACAACAAAGTTGGGCTGACGACTTGAAACCAAGCGCTCTGGGGAGGCAACCCCATATGTTCTAATTTATTGTGTTTTGTTCATTTCAATTAATTCTTCTTTATAGCATTTGCAGTACTTACATTTCATAGTATAATATATTAGACTAACATTCTTCATGATTTTCTTGCCTATTTCAGTGCTCAGTGCTCACTCGTTCATAAGGGTCAGGCCAAAGAAATAATTGAACAAAGTGGCAAGAAACGGGCTAAACAAGTCACAATTTTCAAGCCAAGTGGCCGTCATTGCCTAAAGACATTAAGGGCTACAAATACCGACGCTACAATGCGTAGAATCCTCAAAAGCAGCCCAAATACTTTGCTCAAACATGAAGAGCCACAATGCCCCACACACGACTACAGAACTCCGACAACTAGGCCCAGCCACCGACGCCGCATGATAGCCTACTTCTACAACGCCTGCTGGCCAGGGCCTTTTCCCAGATATTGATAAACAAATACCATTGTTTTGTCTTGCCTTATAACCTAGCGCCCGGTCTTTGGTCAAAAGTGCGCATAAGTCCTTTTTGTGTTTCAATTTTGTTTGGTTTTTACTTCTTAGACTCTTTCCTTTTCTTCCAACGGCTACAAAGGGAAGTGTTATATCACGATCTATCCATCTCCCTCTTTATTCTTTAATTGCTCTACAATCCCTCATCACCAAGGTAAGATCTGATTTACACACACACATCCGATCACCCAGGTACGTAAGGTTTTGTGTACATATATGTTCTGATTGGCTGGTATCTATGTCCACATAATACTAATTCTGCTACTAATTTTTTGGCTTGATATACAATTTGAGACATCTAGCACGCCCATCATATGTTTGATAAAATGTCTACATGGTGTTTTATTGATACCTTACTTTGGTTTCCAATCTATTACATGCCGTCCACACTTGTCGGATCAAGGTTCACCAGGATTTTTATTTGTACATACATTGGTGGGTCTTACATGACTTCCATGCCTACATAGTACATAGTCTTTATCAAGTAATACCATAAGGTTTTTGTGACCATGTCCACCTTGTTGGGACTACTAGTGTGCTTCTTGAGAAAATTGTGATATTTGCATCTGTTTTGGACAAGTTAGGCTAATCAGTTTCACTTTTGTAATTGAATGTTACTGTGTGCCTAACCATACCCTCAACCCTTTGTATACACTGCCATACTACTTCTTAGTTTGGGGGTCATTTTTTAAATTTGAACAAAATCTTAACATGTATGTTTTCACTTTCAGATTACTCAAATGGCTTTGAAGCGTTAACGTGGAGAAGGTTCTGGGTCAGCCTCAGTTCCCCCAAAATTTGACAGTCGTTGGTTCGTAAGTGCTGCCGCTCAAGAACACTATAACCATATGGCTACCCGCTCTTTCGTCCCCGAACGCGGTTTAAGGCCCGATCAATCCAAGGATGGGGACATGGCGGTCATGATTGTTGAGAGGAATTGGTTCACACTAACCGCACAACCCGACCTGGCAGTAATTGCAGTCGTTAAAGAGCTCTACGCCAACGTTTCCGAGCATTTCCACTAAGGAGTGTATGTGAGAGGCAAGCCTGTTGAATTTGGCGAAGAAGACATCAACGGTTGCTACCAACTGCCGTTGGAGGGACAAAACAATGAGTATGCAAGTCTTGTGAGTCAAGGACCAGATTATGAAACCATAATACGTGAGCTTTATCAACCGGGCACCACATGGACACTGCATGAACGTGGCAGCATGACATTCCCTCTTCCGCACCTCAGTTTATATGGAAAGGCTTGGTATGCCTTTATCGGCGCCAAACTTATGCCGTGCACACATGTGAGTTGTGACGCCCCCAAAATAGGTATACAACACTCATTTTGAGTCACCAAATA
The DNA here is from genome assembly GCA_020205605.1 of Panax ginseng. NCBI lineage: Eukaryota > Viridiplantae > Streptophyta > Magnoliopsida > Apiales > Araliaceae > Panax > Panax ginseng. Next base: position 80,035,355 of record CM035139.1, on the reverse strand, counting down.
CATGGTACAGAAACAACTACAACTTTATTAATACAATTGTCGTGCAAAATACGACAACACATAAACTGTGAGTTTAAATATAAATATTGTTATCTAGACAATATTCACACCCAAATAAGTCCTCATTACAATTATTAATACACTATTTTACAAAATAGTAAGGACTTCAAAAACAACTTCCTAGAACCTTCATTCCATACCCCGACTAGTACTCGCTACATTCTCGCCTCCCCGAGAAGAAAAATGGAACAAAAAGGAAAAGGGTGAGCTCAACTAGCCCAAAGAAAGAATATTATGACTAAGATAATATAGAACAAATTATCGTTAGTCTTCAACAGGGAAAAATCTGATAGAATATAATAGACAACAAGTTTCAGATCAATATTCGCAGCGGAAATAATAATTCATAGAACAGTTACGTAGAGAATGAAATCTACTATTATCTATTAATTTAAAAGTCCATCATCAATATTTTATCTCTGTAACATCAATCAATATACATTTTGAATCAAATATTCATCTTTGGGCTACAGGCAAAAGATATTCATCAGTTGGTCATGTTCATCTCAACACTTGTACATCTTTACACTACAGGCCAAAGATATTCATAAGAAAATCAACCATCTTTGCACTACAGGCCAAAGATATTCAGTAATATCATCATTTAGGACTGAGGATGATGAAAAATATTTTAAAGAAAACGAATCCAGTGAAACAAAAGAGCAAATATTAAGGATTCGTACTTTAAACAGTCCAAGTTCAAAAATACTTCATAAATAACTATAGTGGAGTAAAATTCAAGAATGAAGACCAAAACATGGATACAATCAAAGCTAGTATCCATAATAGATATTTTGGACAAAAAAACCAAAAATTAAATTTTTTTTATGAATATCGCCGTATTCGTGAATAGTACCGTATACGTGAATAGTGCCGTATATGTGAATAGTAATCCTGACACTAAAAGACAAGAATTTTACAAGAAAAATCTTACTAATATTCCGGCATAATGATATTGAAAGAAATAATATCATTTTAAAAAAAATAATATCCCTGACCTCGAAAAGACAAAAGATTTCCATTTGAATACTTGGATATAGTCTTTGAAGTGATCTTGCAGATATAGCAACACTCAAAGTATCAAAATACTCACAAGAATACGCTCGATAATATAGAGAGAGAAAATTTTAGTTTCTGGTGTGATTTTCAATTCTAACCTAAACACCCTATTTATAGGAAAATGCTTATTAGAACACCAAAGCAGAAAATTTAATAAAATAATAATATATTTTTTCTTAACTTCCTACGCACACTTATTTTGTCCAAATCTCAGCCACACCTCACCAACCATCACCAAAAATGTTTTTCCCATTAAACTCATTTAAAACTCAAAAAATAAAATAAAATTAATTATTCTGGAACTTTAATAATTCATAATAAATAGCTCTTTTATCAGAAAAATTCGAATCTTATGTCCATTCCATAGGAAATTCAATTCTCTACAACTTTGTAAGTTTAAATTTTTCCAAATTCCAAATAGAAATTGACCGAAATCCACATACGGGCGATTTTACAGGCTATAATCAAATTCAGTCAAGAAATGGGGCCCACCAACATGTTTAACATGTTTTTAACATTTATTGTAACAAAAATACTCTTCCTCCTCATTTATTCATATATCACACCTTCATTGTAAAAATATCACCATTATTACATTATTATAATATAATAATATATTTAAATGATTATTTTATCAGAAAAAGATAAAATATCAATTTTTTAACAATTGTCACTTTAAAATTTTCTCCATCTATATCCACATAAAATGAATATTTTCCTTATCATATAAATCAATAATTAATTATTCACAAATAATATTATAGAATCACAATCATCGACAACCAGTGCCGCTCCTCCGGAAGGGGGGCTTTCAATAAGGATTTCTCCTTACTGGCATGCAATTAGGTGACCAAACCTCTCCTTAGATGTAAATTTTTAGACATTGCCAATAATGCTATCTAATAATATTATTCAAATAATATGAAATATTGATCCGATAATGGAAAATATCGTAATAATGACAATTATTGAAACAACAATAATATAAAATATCAACACGTTAAATTATTAGATCAATAAAATAAAATATTGAATAAAGAATTACTTTGTAATAATTATTGAGTAGTGCCTTCTTACGTAAGAATCAATAATTGGTGCAATCTCGCTCTACATTGTGTTTTAACCATCGGGTATTCCAACAAGATAATCTGTGAATAACTACTTCAAGTTATTTATAAACAACTTATACTTGTCGTTTTCTTTATCTAATCACTTTACATTATGGGCCTACACAAGATCAAGCGTCGTCAATATTTAATATTCCCTGACAAAGAAGAATATTCCACGACCAAATGAATATTCCAAGCAACAATGAATATTTTATAACCACTTACTTATTTAAGTTGTTTGCGCATTTTACCCATAACTAACCATATTAATCAAATCAACCCTTAATATTTCTGTAAGACCCCAACTTTTATGAATAAAAATATATATTTTATAAATATCATTTTTGAATATTATGGAATAAATTTGATATAATGTTATAGTTATGGGTAATATTTATAAAATTTGCAAAGTACGGAAGTTGTTATATAATATTCGATTGGTCGGGGAATATTCATTTTAAACAGGGAATATTCGTAACACGGCGCAATCATTGGTGGACCCCACAACAGAATTATTGTCGGATGAAGAAAACGACAAAAATATTTTTATGAAAATAACGGCGGAAGTTTTACCGTTAATACTGTTGAACTACTCGGTAGTAAAAGTACAGTAATATACGTGGTGCATAGTAGCACACGGTATTGATTATTAATGCTTACGTAAGAAGTCACTCAGTTTTGTTTCAGTAATTGTTACATAGTATCTCACATTATTTGATTCAATTATTGTCGATATTTTATATATTATTAAATCAATAATTGAGATGACAGAGTTATTAATATTATTATTTTCAATATTAACGATGTCTAGAAGTTCTGCCAAGGAGAGGTTTGGTCACCTAATTGCGCGCCAATAGGGAGAAATCCTTATTGGAAAGCCCCTCTTTTAAGGAAATTTAATTCGGTCGATTAATATTGTGAATTATAATAATGATGATAAATGTTGTTAAAAATATTGAAGGAATTTTATGAAGTATTTGTTGTAAACTTTTACTTATTATTTGGACCCCCATTTACCCATTTTTCAAAATAATTGATAGAGTATATATATATATATATATATATATATATATATATATATATATATATATGTATGTATATAAAGGGACTTATGGGGGTAGAATTGGAAAATGTGTGTGTGTGTGTGTGTGTAGGGTGTGTGTAAGTTGAATTAATGGTGGGAAAGTGTTCTGATGATAGTGATAGGTGGATGAATTATGGATGGTTTTGTTAAAACCATGTGTTATATATATATATATATATATATATATATATATATATATATATATATATATATTTTTATTTTGTTTTTACTCAATAATGGCTTTGAAATTCAAGCACCGATTATTGCGAAGGACATCCGTGATTTATAAAATTATTGCGTCCGTGATATTTTCTAAAAAGTACCCCTTCAATTCTCCTATAAATAGGATACTTAATTAGAATTGAAATTACACCAGATTTTCAAAGAAAATTCTCTTCTATAATCTTGAGCGTATTTCTTTAGAGTTTTAAGAAGCTTTGAGCGTAGTGCTAACTTTTTTAAAGAATATCCTCGCCTACCAAATGAAATACTCTTCTTTTACGGTAAGGGTATTATTTTTTTCATATTCATGAAGAGAACTTCGGTTATTCCATTCGTTATTATTCATTTGGAACATCCTCGTCTATCGTTTTACGCCGACACGGTTCCGCCTTTATTATTCTATTGAATATCCTGTCAGATGCGTTTTACTGTGGACTGGTTCCGCCTTTATTATTCTCATTGGAATATCACATGCATAAGCGTCTTCACCGCGAACTCCGATTCCGTTATTTATTATTCTGTTGGAATAACCTGTGTATGCGAAGTACCGCATGCATGGTGATTTCTATTGTTATTCCATTCTTTATTATTCTGTTAGAATATCCTGTTGGTGCGTATTATGCCTGACCTGGTTCCGTTATTTATTATTCTGTTGGAATAACCTATCTATGCGAAGTACCGCATGCATGGTGATTTCTTTTGTTATTCCATTCTTTATTATACTCAGTTGGTTAAAGTTTTGACTTCTATACTCCATTAAATTAGTGGAATATTCTTGATATTTGCACTTCATTCAGTATCTTTTCATGGAAATATTCTTCTGAGCATTCTTGAATTTTACTTTACAAAGAAGTGTCATGTTGACAATTTGGACGTTATTAGTTCCTTGATAAAATAATTCTTGAACTTGTTTTATTGAATTCATATATCATTGTCATCATCCTCATACTTATATTTTGTTGAAAGTCATCTGTGGCCTGTAGTGCATAGATGGACTTGGTATGATTATGACTGAGGATTATTCTTGTAATCATGACCGTAATGTTACAAATGATGTGGTAAAAGTCCTCATTGGCCCGTAGTGCATTGATGGACAGTTGTTGGCATGATCATGGCCATTGATGAATACACAAATATCCTTGGCCCGTAGTGCATGGATAAATTGTGGTTGTGATACTAATGAATATCCTTGGCCGTAGTGCAAAGATGATATGGATTATTTATGATGAAAACTTTTTAAAAGCGATAAAAGTGATGAAAACTTTTTAAATCATAAAAGATAGTAGATTTTATTCTCTACTTGACTCTTTTAATGGATTGCATGTTCCGCTGCAGTTAAACTTGATGTCTATTGTATTTTATCAGTTTAACACTGTTGAGGACTAATGATAATTTATTATGCATTATCTTAGTCATAATATTTCTTCTTGGGCTAGTTGAGCTCACCCTTTCTTTTCACCGTTCTCTTGTGAAATGAGAACGTAGGCCGGGACTAGTCGGGGAGCGGAGTGATGGTCCGAGATGGTGTCTTAGTAGTCCTCACTATTCTGTTAAATAGTGTGATAATAAATGTAATGAGGACTAAATTGAGTGTGGATATTGTCTAGATGACAATATTTGTATCAAAACTCGCAGCATGTATTTTTTCGTATATTACACGACTGTTGTATAATTAAGTTGTATTTGAATTTTGTACCAAGTATTTGGCGACTCAAGATGGGTGATGTATACCTATTTTGGGGGCGTCACAATTTCAAAATAATAAATAGAGAAATTATAAATTTCATTTATAATAAGTTGGGGTCTTACAATGTCTGACAACATGTTTGAGAGCTTAGATCTCTCGGATGCGATATGTGTTGACTATGAACTTTATTGATAATAGTAGTATTACATTTATACTACAATCTAAACACTTTAGGCTGACCAGAATACATTAGGATTATGGAGAAAATTATGGTCAAACCAGACACCCTACACACTGACATGCGTTTCTAGGAAGGCTCAAGAACACCTATAGCGACGGTTCTGTCGCAATAGGGCCCTTTTGCGATAGTTTTATTAGAAAAATAAATATTTTAATTATTAAATAGAAAAAAATGGTTTTTAATTATTAAAAATACTAAATAAATTCTAAAAATTATTTTAAAGCCTAAAAATTAGTTTTAATAATTTTGAAAATATTTCATAAATATTTAATATTTTTGGAATATTAATGGTAATTAATTTATTTAGTTATTATATTAAATAAATTATTTAAAAATGATTTTAATACTTGAAAAATCATTTAAAATTATATTATGGTATAAGAAAATATTTTAAGTTATTTTAATGAATTTTATTATTTTGTGATGAATTTCATTAATAAATTAATATTAATGATAATTAAGTTATTTAATAAATGTATTAAATAAATTATGAAAAATAGAATTAATGATTTAAAAATTATATAAAAATTATTTAAAGGTTATAAAAATATTTTAAGTTATAAAATATAACTTTTGATATTTTGTCATAAAAAATATTAATATTTTAATATTAGTGATATTAAATTTATTTAATAATTATATTAAATAAATTAGTTTTAAAATGATTTTAATATTATAAAAATCAATTTAAAAAGAAACTAAGGTGTTTAAAATATTTGAAGTTATAAAATATAACTTTCAATATTTACCGTAAAATTCATTAATTATTTAATATTAAATGATATTTGATTTATTTAATAATTATATTAAATAAATAGTTTAAAAATGGTTTATTAATTTAAAAATCATTTAAAAGGATATAAATGAATTAAAAATATTTTTAAGTTATAATTAATGACTTTTAATATTTTGGTAAATAGTGCATTAATATTTAAGTATTAATGATAATTATTTAAAAATGATTTTAATTATTTTAAAAACCATTTAAGGGTAATATTAGTACTTTAAAAATATTTTGAGTTATTAAAATAACCTTGATATTTTGGCAATGGTTGCATTAATATTTTAATATTATTTAAATATTAATGATGATATAATTATTTAATATTTAAATCATTTAATAATGATTCCTGTTTTTGAGAAATCATGATAAATTATAATAATTATTTTAAAATTATTATAAGTTAATTAAAAATAATTTGACCGATTTTTAAGTTATATTGAACTTCGGTATAGAGTCTTAGACTCTATAATTACCCGGTAAAATCATCGGTACACCGAAATATTTCAGAAACTGATCCAGACAGAGATAGTTTAACTTGATAAGTGTTTATTTGTGATTCGATGACTGTTAAATCTATGTAACAATTTGCTTAGGTTATGTGCTGACTGCAAATAGCAGTACTGTGTGATGATATGTTATTCTAATCGATAGTGATCTTATTAATGATAGGTCGATATAAAAGATAAAACTAAGTTACGTATTGTAAGCAGCAGACCAGGCAAGTTTCCTAAACTTACTCCAATTATTATTGAGCAAGTATTTGAACTATCTTTTACATTGTGCAAGTATCTTTACCCCTTGCATTTACTTTATGCAATGGACATGTATAGGCAAGTTCCTCGAACCCTACTTTTATTGTGCAAGTATCCTACCTTTGCATTTACTTTATGCAATGGACATGAGTAAGAAAGTTTTAGAATTATATTATCGTTATGCCAGATTATTCACTCCATTGTTATCGATTATGTATCCAATCATTCATATTCATGCAAGCTCTCGAACTTTATTCGTTCATTGTTTATCAGTACAGTATTATTGTATAATCCAGATATTTATTCTGTTCGTTAATCTCTAAATATGGTTATACAAGTGTCCCCACTTGGATAATCATTGTAGTTAATCACATGTGAATACATACCTATTGATTTCCGGTATGTATATATTAAAGGTCGTATAAGCTATTTGACTCGGCTAGACACAAATTTAAAAATATCGTTGAACGTGATAGAACTTTATTGTATCTAACTGAATTGTTTTGGTTCGGATTCCTGACTAAGTATGAACATCCCGAATTTGGGAAACTTTTTTGCGCCTAAGGTGGATGTGTTGAACGAAAATATCATTCTTATATGTAGTATTGATCAATACAGGGCACATTGGGCAGATCACCCTCGTGCCCGTAAGTTATGACGGTTTGCGGATAAAGTTCTACTAAACCTTAGCAAAAATGAAAAACAATGTTCATAGTCTGTCAACTGATCTTCATTTATAGTCAGTACGTAGTTTCAAAATTTTGAAATAGAATTGTTATGTTGTTTAGTGTTTATTCAGTTTACTTCACAACTATTGTTTTATTGTAGAAGTGCTATCCAAAGAAAACATTTAATCCTTTCAGCTAACGTTTATTGTTTACTATTACTTGATAGGCACTCAAATGCTTATTCTTGCTTAATTTAAATGTTTTCAGTTAAGTATGATCAGCCAGAGGGGGCAAGCTGACAGTATAAGTTTGTGTTATCTTATGTAATAGCTAGACTTAAATAAGATAATGATATTTATTATCTATCATGTAATGAAATATTTTGAAGGTCGCGTACCTAGGATTTAGACAACTCTAATATGTAAATTAAGTTTGATATTTATGACAATATTATTATTATTTTACTCAAAGAAATAATATCGTGAAGCACTGAATTCGGGTTTCAAGTACCTGAATTTGGGGGCGTCACAGATGCCCCAAAAATAGGTATACATCACCCATTTTGAGTCGCCAAATACATGGTACAAAATTCAAATACAAACTTAATTATACAATACGACCAAAAGCGTAGCTGAGAGTTTTTACACGAATATTATCTTCTAGACAATATCCAAACTCAAATTCAATATTATTACATTTATTTTCACACTATTTAACAAAATAGTGAGGACTACTAATGCAAACATCTGGACCGTCACTCCGTTCCCCGGCTAGTCCCAGCTATATTCTCATTTCCTGAAGAGAACAATGAAAGCAAAAGGTGAGCTCAACTAGCCCAATAAGAAATATTATGACTAAGATAATGCAAAATAAATTATCATTAGCATTCAACAGTGTTAAACTAATAAAATACAATAGACATCAAGTTTAACTGCAGCGGAACAACAATCCATTAGAAGAGTCATATAGAACATAAAATCTACTATCTTTTATGATTTAAAAAGTTTATCAACAGTTTTATCACTGAGACTCAACTTAATAAATAATCTACATCATCAAGTCATCTCTGCACTACGGCCAAGGATATTCATTAGTATCACGACCACAAATTATCCATGCACTACGAGCCAATGATATTCGTGTTTTCACCAATGGTCATGATCATGCCAACAACTGTCCATCAATGCACTATGGGCCAATGAGGACTTTTACCATATCATTTGAAACATTATGGTCATGATTATACCGAATAATCCCTGGTCATAATCATACCAAGTCCATCTATGCACTATAGGCCACAGATGACTTTCATTATAATATAAGCATGAGGATGATGACAATGATATAAGAATTCAATTAAAAGAAAGCAAAAGATAAATTTTTAAAGATTTATATTTTAATTTATCCAGAATTCAATAATGTCCAAATTATCAACATGATACTACTTTGTGGAGTAAAATTCAAGAATAATATTGTATCAAAAATGATTTGGACCGAAAAGAAATCAATTTTTATCATAAATAGTACCCCGGGTGAATAGTAACAGAGTGAATAGCACCCCGTGAATATTACTTTGGGAATAGTAACCCCGTGAATAGTACTCCAGCATGAAAAAGTTAAAACTTATCAAGAATGCTCAAAAATAATATTTCCATGAAAAGATACTGGATGAAGCGCAAATATCAAAGATATTTGACTAATTTCATGGAGTATAGAAGCCAAAACTTTAACAAAATAAGTGTAGAATTCAAAATCTGAAACGAAATAATATTACTTACATACTACAGAGTATGGAAGAAAATATTATTTCATATGAATACTAAACAAAAATAATATCCCGTACCTTGAAAAGAAGAGTATTCCAACTGGTATAGCGGGGATATTCTTGAAGAAAACTTTCACTGTTTTCTACGCTCAAAGCTTTCTAAAACTCGAAAGAAATACGCTCAATATTATAGAAGAAGAATTCTCTGATTCTGGTGTGATTTTCAATTCTAACTAAGCATCCTATTTATAGGAGAATGGAAGGATACTATTTAGGAAAAATAATCATGGACTGCACACGGAATTGAAAATCACGGACGCCTGAAAATTTTAATTTTGTATAATCTTACTATGCAGACACTATGCAAACAATATGCATAATAAATTATAATATATTCTATTTTTCATAAAAAACAAAACTTATTATATTATATATATATATATATATAATATAATATAATATAACAAAAATAGTAAATCCTCCCGTGAATCACAATTCTTCCACCTGACAATTGATTTTTCAATACATGTGGGCCCCACATGTGGCCCCCACTTTTATTATATGAATAACTTTCTATCGATTATTTTGAAAAACAGGTAAATGGTGGTCCATATAATAAGCCAATTTACAACAAATACTTCATAAAAATCCCCTCAATATTTTTAACAATATTTATTCATCATTATTATAACTCGCAATATTTAACAACCAAATCGTTCCCAGGAAAGAGGGGGCTTTCCAATAAGGATTTCTCATTATTGGCGCGCAATTAGGTGACCTAACCTCTGCTCGATAGAACTTTCTAGACATCGTCAATATTACAAATAATAATATGAATAAATGTATCGTCTCAATTATTGATTTAATAATATATAAAATATCGACAATAATTGAATCAAATAACGTGAGATACTATCGACAATTCTTGTAGCAATAATTGAACAAAGCGAGTGACTTCTCACGTAAGCATCAATAATCATTACCGTGTGCTACTATGCAACCACACGTATTACTGTACTTTTAACATCGAGTATTTCAACAGTTAACAATAAAACTTTCGTCGTTATTTTTATAAAAAGATATTTCTGTCATTTTCTAACTCTGACAATAATTTTGTTGTGGGATCCACCAATGATTGTACCATCATACGAATATTCCCTGTTAAAACGAATATTCCCCGACCAATCGAATATAATATAACAACTTGCGTACTTTGCAAAATTTATAAATAATACCCACAACTATAACATTATATCAAATTCACTCCTTAATATTGAAAAATGATATTTATAGAAATTCATTTTTATTCATAAAAGTCGGGGTCTTACATCTATACCTTATTTGTTACCGGTTCTACCCATTCTTTTATTTCTCCTACTTGCGCTCAACATTTAAATTTAACTCCAGAGAAATTAAACTTTGTCTAATTTGTTGAAACTATGTTAGGAGAAACCTTCATTACCTGTGCTATCCAAGTCTTGGATGAGAGTCACAGTTTTTAAATGATATTTCTATCGTTAATAAATTTCCTGACGTATTCTCGAAGAACTTCCTGGCCTACCCCAAAGTGTGAAATCAAATTTTGTATTAACCCTGGTACAAAACCTATTTCTAAAACCCTTAAATATTTCTTCAACCAAAACTAACGTATAATGCGCCAAAGATGTTGGATCAAGCTACTGAAGATTACGACCATACCATTCAATATTATCATGGAAAAAACGAACGTGGTAGCTGATGCATTGAGTAGAAGATCGTATGTGTTTACGATTATAATGTTGTTAACACAAAGACCCATTTCATATGACTTACAAATGATAGAGATAGAGTTAAAGACTCTAGGGACCCATGTGATGATGTCAAATAATACGAGTAGAATCGATGTTAACCGATAAAGTTAAAATCGCTCAAGCTACACACCCGGAGCTGATGAATGTGAAGAAGGTTCAAGAGGGCGTTATTCTAGAAGTAAAAATCGACGAAGAGAGTAAATCTCAACACTCGATTTAATTGGGCCATTCGAAATCCTCAATCGAGTAGGAACTGTGGCCTATAGACTTTCTTTACCGCCAAGTATGTCGCATGTTCATAACGTTTTTCACGTATCGATGTTACGTAAATATGTGGACGACACGAACCACATTATTAAATTAGAACTGGACGAGATAGCAGAAGATTTAACATATGAAGAGGTACCTATTAAAATGTTGGATAAGAATGAATATATTCCTCAAGAGTTAGAATCTGACGAGGTATCATCATCTCTTCGACATACCAGGTACGTACGTAAATTTCGAGGGTGAAATTTCATAAGGAGGGGAGATTGTAAGACCCCGAATTTTATGAAATGAAAGTATTCAATTTTCTTATAATTATAGTAAATGGTTAAATTGATAAAGGTTAAAGTTAAGGGTGACATTTGAAAATTTTGCAAAGTAAGCAAGTTGATATAAAATATTCGTTGTGTGGGGAATATTCGATTGGACGGGGAATATTCATTTTAATAGGGAATATTTGTACGACGGCACAATCATTGATGGACCCCACAACGGAAGTATTGTCGTAGTTAGAAAACGATAGAAATATCTTTTTATAAAAATAACGGTGAAAGTTTTACCGTTAAACTGTTGAACTACTCGGTAGTAAAAGTACAGTAATACGCGTGATTGCATAGTAGAACACGGTATTAATTATTGATGCTTACGTGAGAAGTCACTCAGTTATACTCAATTATTACTATAGTAATTGCTGCATAATATCTCTCATATTATTGATTCAATTATTGTCACAGTATAATCTGCATAATATTTATTATTATTAAATTAATAATTGAGACGACAAATTTATTCATATTATTATTTGCATTATTGACGATGTCTAGAAAGTTCTGTCTAGGAAAGGGGCTTGGTCACCTAATTGCGCGCCAATAGGGAGAAATCTTTATCGAAAAGCCCCCTCTTTCCTGGGAATGATCTGGTTGTTAAATATTATGAGTTATAATATTTATGATGAATACGTTTGTGTTGATTAAAGATTAAATTGATATTTCCATTGTGTTGGGATTATTAGTGTTAGTGGAAATTGACATCTATTCCGATAATAATTGATGTCTGGAGATTATATTGACCAATCGGGTATTTAATCGGATAAATGAGCAATTAGTTGCTATTAATTCACATGCTTATAACTATTTGATCACATGTGTGTACTACTGATTCACATGCATGTACTATTAGGGTAGGTGGTGCAAGATTGATAATACTTGCATGACTAAATTAAAAATGGAGGTATAGATGAAGGTACTATACTGTAATTTTTTTTTTACATGTATAAACTATTGAGTCACATGATTGTACTATTGATTCACATAATGTACTATTAGGGGGGTGGTGCAAGTTTGATAATACTTGCAGGACTAAATTAAAAATGAAGGAAAAGATGAAGGTATTATACTGTAATATTTCGAGCCCCGAAACGTGTAATTATCGAAACTATATTTTCCTATAAATAGAAGCTCATTCTTCCTTCATTCTCACCAATTCACTAAGACTCAGAAGAGCAATTATAGAGAGAGAAGCTATAAAGAGAAAGAACAAGAGTATTCTGCTACTTCACTATTCCAGTATTCAGTGTTCTTCTAAGGTAAGGGGTATTATTTATTTCATATTCTGAAGAGATATTATTTTTCGCATTTGTATGAATATTATTTTCGTTCAATATTCGTAAGGAATATTATCTTCGTTCAATATTCGTAGGAATATTATTTTCGTTCAACAGTCGTAAGGGGTATTATCTATTTCATATTCTGAAAAGATATTATTTTTCGTATTCGTATGAATATTATTTTTGTTCAATATTCGTAAGGAATATCATCTTCATTCAATATTCATAGGAATATTATTTTCGTTCAACAATCATAAGGGATATTATTTTTGTTCAGTATTCATAAGGAATAATATTTTCTTCCATACTGTGTAGTATGTGAGTAATATTATTTCGTCTCGTATTCCTAATTATACCCTCATTCCGTAAAATTAGTAGAATATCCTTGAAATTTATGCTTCATCTTGTATCATTTCACAATATTTTCTGCACATTCTTGTTAAATTTTAAGCTTTTCATGCCGGAGTATTGTCCATGTGTACTATTCATTTATACGATAGTATTCACAAAGTACTATTCATGGGTACTATTCATGAAGTACTATTCACGAGTACTATTCACAAAGTAATATTCATGGGGTACTATTTCTGAAGTACTATTCAAGAGGTACTATTCACCCAGAGTACTATTCATGACAAAAATTGATTTCTTTTCGGTGTAAATCATTTTTGATACAATATCATTCTTAAATTTTACTCTAAAAATCAGTATCATGTTGGAAATTTGAACATTATTGAATTCTGGATAGATTAAATTATAAATCTTTAAAATTTATCCTTTTTCTTTCTTTTAATTGAATTCTTATATCATTGTCATCATCCTCATGCTTATATTGTGATTAAAGTCATCCATGGCTTACGTGCATAGATGGACTATTGATTGGTATGATTATGACCAGGGATCATTTGGTATAATCATGACCCGTAATGTTATAAATGATGTGGTAAAAGTCCTCATTGGCCCTTAAAGCATTGATGCACAGTTATTGGTATGATTATGACCAGGGATTATTCGGTATAATCATAACCATTGATGATTACATGAATATCCTTGGTTCGTAGTGCAGGATGATTCGATGATGTGGTTTATTTATTAAGCTGAGTCTCAACGAAAAAGGTGATGAAAAACTTTTTAAATTATAGAATATAGTAGATATCATGCTCTACTTGACTCTTCTAATTGATTGCTTATTCGGATGCAGTTGTTGATCTAAAACTTCTTGACTATTGTATTCTATCAGTTGTTATACTTTTGAAGGCTAAGGATAATTTATTCTGCATTATCTGTAACGCCCCAAAATACGATCTATTTTCACACCCGGATTCCGTACATCACGAGTACATCATTCATCCAACATACATCATTATACACTGAAATATAACAACATACATTCTTAAATCCCAGGTTCTAAAAACCTTATAACCCTTTTTATTACAAATAATGATAAATACATTATTCATTTCATCTTACAAGAGTGACTTTTATCCGCCACCAAGGATACATAACAGTTCATTAAACTAGTCTATAGTTTAATTTTCTTCTTTCTACATTACAAGTCTTCACTTGATCTTCACGCTCATTCATATAATGAATGATACTCCTTCTGGATACCGATCAGCTTGATCTTTACGAGATCCTTAAGTTCTACCAACATCGTTTGCTGAAAATGTTTTTCATTTAAAGCAAGTGTGAGCATTCAATTTCTCAGCAAGTCTTAGCAGTTGAACAAATAACTTCAAGAATCTAAACATTCTTTTAAGACTTCAATAACCGAACAAAGGTTATGAAGTAGATTGAATAATAGGAATAATCTTAATTCCTATCATTTTAAAACATTAGTTACATTCACTTTGAAATACTTTCATTCTTTTACCTCTTTCATACACATTTTGTCTGGCTAGAATCAATAGCACAGACTTACCAATAATGGTTCATGTATAAACAGAACATGCTCATATTGAACAGTTCAATCACAGAACAGTTCATATCATAGAAACACCGAAGTGTTCACATTGTGGCACAAGGCCTCATACATTCTACCACCTTGTACAAAAATTACACATTCGTACATGGACAAAACTTCTCAAGTTCAACATCTGAGAAGTTTTAGAAACTAGCATTCATTTAAAATATGAATGAAGTTAGGAAACTTGCCTTTTACGCATGACTGACTTTTTTACATTTGAATCGCTCATTCCAATCCCTATTACACATAAGGAAATAACACATACACCAATTAGTCATATACTTGACTTACACATCGGTTTACTTAACTTTACTTCTTAGGGTTCACATTCTTGCAATATAATTTTACGCGATTAACTTTCATTACTAGTTTACGGCTTCATGACATACAGAGATGTCTTACTCAAAATGTTCTTCATCTTTGATGATTTACATTCTTATCTTCGTCTTATAACTTCTCTAGGACTCAGCACACATCGCTTCTCTGCTGGTAGTCCATATGGTACTCTGAGTGGTTTCCCACAAACAACAAACAAACAAGTTCCCGTCTCATCTACACTTCCATCACAGTGAGTTAGATCGGTTGCCAGTTTCGTATGTACCTTCACTCTCTGAAGGAATTGTTTAGCCCAGCTCCTATATGTCAACCATCAAAGGTTACGATTGTACCACAACCTAAACTTATCTTAACTTATACGAATTATTCACTATAATGTTCATTAAGTCAATTTCTTATTCCTTTTGGCTTTTTGACAACTAAATGCCATACCTCAGGTATCATTCTTATTCAACTCACATTCGGCTTTCAATACTCTTATTACCGTTCGTTACGGCTTTCTCGATAATTCATATCTTACTTACTATCTTCATCAATGTCTACGTCATACAATCTGGGTATACTTAGCACGTTTGTCCAATGCGAATACGATTCACGAGGATCGTTTACGTATTCAACGTTCACGTTGCTCATCTCTTAACCTCTCATTCAACCTTTACTCAAGGTTTTAATCGCTTTCAATCATTATCCATCCCATGAACCCCATGTTCTTTATTCTTTCTTAACGTCGAAGCCATACCGATCGCTGTATGCTAAGATCGATCGTTCATCACAACAACATTGCATTCACAGCGTCTATACGCTTTACACTTATCTCTCATAACCATAACATAACATTGAAATGTTATTCATTACTTTCGTCACTCAATGTCTAAGGAATCATAATCATAGCAATCCCTAAGGTTCGTTTATTGCGACTACGATCCCCGGATCTCGGTTCCGTAATCCGCAATTATATTCTTTTAATCTCGGTTAATCTTTCCATTCAACCTTCATTAAAGGTTTAAAACACTTGATTAAGTGTTACATTAGGTGAACTACATGTTCATATTTCTTTCTTGCACATCCCCCAACAGTTGAGCACTTAAAAGCTCATTACTGGCCTTTTTCCTTGTACCAGCGCTGCGACGCCACTCTCTTCACTAAGACTCGTCTTTGCGGCGAGTTAGCGATGTCTGAGCTCTCGATGCAGGCCTCTTTGGCAAGCCACCATACAAAGCATATCTCTGCCTTGCCAAGCAAGCCCTTCTTCTCGAAATTTTTCTAAGTGTTAACTTCATTTTGAGACGCTTACTTTCGATCTCATAACTTCTTCATTATAACTTTCGAATCGAGGTCGTTCCAAAGCCATTTTCTTCCCTATCTTACGTACTTTGATTACCCATGGACAAAACTTCATTCTGAATCCGTTAACATACCATTCAATTGTCTTAATCTTCACTCTTCGTTCGTGTTTACGTTATTAACGTTCTTCATTCGTTCGTTCGTCCGTGATTCAGTCATCTGAACTCGGAACTCGTTCGTTCCTGAGTCCATGACTCACGTTTTCTACGTTCTCTTACTTTCTTATAAAAACCTACACGTTCGGGTTCATTTACAAACTTTCTAATTCTCGCTCGTCTTTTACAAAATTTTCGCCATAACTTCGTTATAGCTCCGTTTTAATCCGTTCTTCATGAACATTTCTACCGTTCCTAACCAAGAAATAAGCATCTAACTTATACATGATGGTTTTAAATTTGTCCATTAACAACAATTATACTACGATGGTTTTAAATTTGTCCATCAATAATGTTCTTCGTGTGTTTTTCGTGTTCTTCGTTCGTTCTTCATTTTAATCGATATTTTGGATTACGATTTCACTTTTTATCAGAATTTGATGTTATAGAACATTATTCCTTACTTATTTCATTTACTCATTCATATAATCCATTCGGATCATTCTAATTCATTACGAATCGAACACTTCCTTAAGAAATTTACAACTAAACTTCTAATTTCTTAATTCTTCTTTTCTTAAGATTTCAACCATATAAAATCATTCTTAATATCTCTTACTCCTTATTCTCATTAATCTATGTTTTTAACATAAAAATTTAAAGAAAATTATATAGAAGTTAGGTTTTCGGATTACCTTTCTTCTTTAATCTTCCTCCGTCGGACAAAGTTTGCTCACGAGCAAGCTTTTCCTCCTTCTTCTCCTTCTCTTCCCTCATCCGAACTCTCTCTCTTTCTCTCTCAAGTTATAGGATTTTCAAAATCCCATTCAAATGAGATTAAGCTTCCTATTTATAGAAAACTAAAGCTAGGGGCGTTTTAGTCATTTCGTCACCCGAACCTCCTTACTATTCATACCTCCTTACTATTCCCACCTCCTTACTATTCACGTAGCTTCCCTTGGAAGCTTCATGGTTCCATCTTTCGGAATTCATCCGACAATTCGAAGACTGCGATTCTCAGAATTCAAATATTTTTGGATATTTTGTCTTTCTTTTACCGATTAACTTTTACGTATTCTTTGAATTTCTGAAAAACTAAAACACACTTTTTGGTGACAAGCGTTTTCCTTCACGTTTTCCCCTAACGTAGCTAAACGAATAAAAAGTACATAACAGTACTTTTCGTCATTTTTATTTTATCCGATTTCTGCACGTTTTTTGAGAAAAACTTTTATCGGCTTACTTAACTTTTCACGACATATTATCGTCAAATCTTTCGATGGAATGTCATTTTGACATATCAAACTCTCGAAACGACTTAGGTTATTCAAACCCTAACCCCTAGGTTTCGTCGGGTGAATAGTGCCTATTTCGTCTTTTTCCCGAAAATATTTTTGTTTTAGGAAAAATTTTATTTTCGTCTTGAAAATTCTTACTCATTCAGTCTAGCTCGTAGCCAGAATCCTACCGATTAATAATCATTCTAGGTTATAGAACGATCAATAAACACATAGCACAGAATAGTATTAATAAAATTCATTTTATTAATAACTAATTCTTTAAATCTTAAATTCTGGACAATCCGATTTTCCGGGTTGTCACATTCCTTCCCCCCTTATAAAAATTCCGTCCTCGAAATTTCTTCAAAACACACCCATACTCGGGTCATCACATTCACCCCTTCTTCACAGAATTTATTCCTCGAAATTTTAGCCTACCCCTCTTCTCAACTTCTCTTCAAAGAAGTTCTTATCTTTCAAACATTCTCTCACCTTCACAACTTATCAAGAATTATGAAGTAGAATGAACAACGAGGAATATAAGAATTCCTTTAAAACATTTTATACTTTTGCTGAGGGGTTAAATTGACCATGAACTCTTACTAGGTTTACAGCATGATGCCATAACATTTCTTTCCATGGTCAGTTTACAATCACCAAGATGGTAAACTACCTCTTTCATACGTAGGCGATCAACCCATCGTATAACCCCATTTCAGAGTATGTTCACCTCAGACTTACTCATTAGATTCCGCACCAAAACAATTTGGTTTGGCATAACTCTTCAAACAAAGCTCGATTTTCTTTTAATCATGACGTACCATTCATCTTAGCCAAATCAAGTAGCTTAGACCATATGAATAAATTTGACATCAACTTGAAACATTCATCTAGTCAACTCACTTGACATCAACTACTTCTTTATATTCTTTCACAATACATCAAAACATTTTATGACGTCATAATACCGTACTTTTCATAGTACGTTGAGGACTTCGTCAGTTTATGACTTCATCATTATGCATCATACCATGGTGGGTTGTTGATCCTAAGATCAAATCCAATACCAGATTCAATTACATTAATAACTCCATCCTTTTACCATCTTTGCATCAAATGCACTGATGATATAAAATTCATTTTGATATTTCAAATCAATTTCTGTCTAGCCAAAACAATTAGCATAGATATACCAAGAATATTTCTTTTAAAATCCATTGGTTCCAAAAATTGAACCAATTCTTTTATTTTTCCAAAATGCACATTTCAGCACGAATTCATGAAATTTCAAAATCTAGCATAGCTAGATGACTTGGAATATCCTATTCTACATCTTCCTTCATTGTCTTACTTGCGACAATGCTTAATCTCCTATAGCACCTTTAATGCTAAGTCTACTGAAAATACTTACTTTCAGTCTAAATATTCTTATACCTTAGTATAGTTCATCCACTTACCACACTTTATGTGTTTAGGAACTTTCCACAATCATATGTGTTTAAGAACTTATCTTCGCAATATGTAATCCAAGAGCAAATCAAGGACTATCCATATGCTTAGGGCTCAGAAACATAGCATATAACTATGAGTCACAAACTTTTCAGAAGTATGAGTTTCAAGAACCTGCACCTATCTTATCATTTTCTACCCATCAAGTATATAATGAGAAAAGATTCACCTTCTCGTCATATACATATTGATAGCACAACATACTATTCCAATGATTATCACTGTAATAACTAAGTAATCATAAACCCCATCCCATTCGAAGGTTCGTACTACTCAGCTATCACATGAGTCCTCAATCGAAATCGTAGAACTTCTGACTTTCTCTTTACTTAATACGAATTTTCTTTAATTCGCATGCTATCCTTTATAACTCAATCTGAGTTCTTCTTCCCGTACTACTTCGTAGTACCATTCATTCATATCATTAGCTATAAATCATCCATCGTTTAACAGATCATCTGCTACTACGATTTACTATGATCACGTGGTGATCTTCTTATCCTTCTCTCTACGATTATAGTCTTAGGTACTCATACCTAAGATTTATAACCTATCGACTCGATACCAACCCCAAAAGCCCCAAATCTGGTCAATTTTCACACCCGGATTCCGTATGTCACGAGTACATCATTCATCCAACATACATCATTATATACTGAAATATAACAACATACATTCTTAAATACCAGGTTCTAAAAACATTATAACCCTTTTTATTACATATAATGTTAAATACATTATTCATATCATCTTATAAGAGTGACTTTTATCCGCCACCAAAGATACATAATAGTTCATTAAACTAGTCTATAGTTTAATTTTCTTCTTTCTACAGTACAAGTCTTCACTTGATCTTCACGCTCATTTATATAATGAATGATACTCTTTCTGGATATCGATCAACTTGATCTTTATGGGATCCTTAAGTTCCACCAACGTCGTTCGCTGAAAATATTTTTCATTTAAAGCAAGTGTAAGCATTCAATTGCTCAGCAAGTCTTAGCAGTTGAAAAAACAACTTCAAGAATCTAAACATTCTTTTAAGACTTCAATAACCGAACAAAGGTTATGAAGCAGATTGAATAATAGGAATAATCTCGATTCCTATCATTTTAAAACATTAGTTACATTCACTTTGAAATACTTTCATTCTTCTACCTCTTTCATACACATTCTGTCTGGCTAGAATCAATAGTACAGACTTACCAATAATGTTTCATGTATAAACAGAACATGCTCATATTGAACAGTTCAATCACAGAACAATTCATATCATAGAAACACCTACGTGTTCACATTGTGGCACAAGGCCTCATACATTCTACCACCTTGTACAAAAATTACACATTCGCACATGGACAGAACTTATCAAGTTCAACATCTGAGAAGTTTTAGAAACTAGCATTCATTTAAAATATGAATGAAGTTAGGAAACTTGCCTTACATAAGACTACGACTTACTTATTTGAAATTGCTCATTCCAATCCCTATAACACATAAGGAAATAACACATACACCAATTAGTCATATACTTGACTTACACGTTAGTTTACTTAAATTTACTTCTTAGGGTTTGCATTCTTGCAATATAATTTTACGTGACTAACTTTCATTACCAGTTTACGGCTTCATGACATACGGAGATGTCTTACTCAAAATGTTATTCATCTTTGATGATTTACATTCTTATCTTCTTCTTATAACTTCTCTAGGACTCAGCACACATCGCTTCTCTGCTGGTAGTCCATATGGTACTCTGAGTGGTTTCCCACAAACAACCAACAAACAAGTTCCCATCTCATCTACACTGCCATCACAGTGAGTTAGATCGGTTTCCAGTTTTGTATATACCTTCGCTCTCTGAAGGAATTGTTTAGCCCAGCTCCCATATGTCAACCATCAAAGGTTACGATTGTACCACAACCTAAACTTATCTTAACTTATAGGAACTATTCACTATAATGTTCGTTAAGTCAATTTCTTATTCATTTTGGCTTTCTGACAACTAAATGCCATACCTCAGGATTCGTTCTTATTCAACTCACATTCGGCTTTCAATACTCTTATTACCGTTCGTTACGGCTTTCTCGATAATTCATATCTTACTTACTACCTTCGTCAACGTCTACGTCATACAACCAGGGTATACTTAGCACGTTCGTCCAACACGAATACGATTCACGAGGATCGTTTACGTATTCAACGTTCACATTGCTCATCTCTTAACCTCTCATTCAACCTTTACTCAAGGTTTTAATCGCTTTCAATCGTTATCCATCCCATGAACCCCATGTTCTTTATTCTTTCTTAACGTCGAAGCCATACCGATCGTTTTATGCTAAGACCGATCGTTCATCACAACAACGTTGCATTCACAGCGTCTATACGCTTTACTCTTATCTCTCATAACCACAACATAACATCAAAATGTTATTCATTACTTTCATCACTCAATGTCTAAGGAATCACAATCATAGCAATCCCTCAGGTCCGTTTATTGCGACTACGATCCCCGGATCTCGGTTCCGTAATCCACAATTACATTCTTTTAATCTCGGTTAATCTTTCCATTCAACCTTCATTAAAGGTTTAAAACACTTGATTAAGTGTTAGATTAGGCGAACTACATGTTCATATTTCTTTCTTGCACATCCCCCAATAATTGAGCATAACGACTCATTCACATCGCCTTTTTTCCCTCAGAGCAGCGGCTGCAGGTGCCACTCTCTTCACTAAGACTCGAGCTGTGGCACGAGTTAGCAGTGTCTGGTTCTCCGGTCTGGCACTGCAGCCCCACCTTATAAGGCATGTCTGGCACCGCGGAGCCAAGACCTTCTTCTCGAAAATTTTTCTAAGTGTTAACTTCATTTTGAGACGCTTACTTTCCAATCTCATAACTTCTTCGTTATAACTCGGAACGAGGTCGTTCTAAAGCCATTTTCTTCCTTATCTTACATACTTTGATTACCCATGGATAGAACTTCATTCTAAATCAATTAACATGCCATTCAATTGGCTTAATCTTCACTCTTTGTTCTTGTTTACATTATTAACGTTCTTCATTCGTTCGTCCGTAATTCGGTCATCCGAACTCAGAACTCATTCGATCTTGAGTCCACGAATCACGTTTTCTACGTTCTCTTACTTTCTTATGAAACCCTACACGTTTGGGTTCATTTATTAACTTTCTAATTCTCGCTCGTCTTTTACAAAAATTTTGCCATAACTTCGTTATAGCTCTGTTTTAATCCATTCTTCATGAACGTTTCTACCGTTCCTAACCAAGCAATAAGCATCTAACTTATACGCGATGGTTTTAAACTTGTCCATCAACAACAATTATACTACGATGGTTTTAAATTTGTCCATCAACAACGTTCTTCGTGTTCTTCGTGTGTTCTTCGTTCGTTCTTCATTTTAATCGATATTTTAGATTACTATTTCACTTTAGAGTTCTGTTTTTTTTATGAAAATAGAATATATTATATTTTATTTAAAAGATTTTGTTTTATTAGAATATTTTATAGTAAACCAATCTGGACCGTCCGTTTAAAAGTAAATCAATCTGAATCGTTCAGGAATTAGTTACTATTCAGTCCATTCTCCTATAAATAGAAGCTCATTCCTTCATTATTTCTTACGAATTCACTGAAACTCTAGAGAGAGAAACTATAGAGAGAGAAAAAAAGTATTCTGCTACTTCACTACTCCTATATCCAGTTTGTTCTAACGTAAGGGGTATTATTTCTTTCGTATTCATGAAGAGAACTTCTGTTATTCTATTTTTTTTATTTTGTTGGAATAACCTGTATACGTGGGCTATCCTATACTTGGTGAAATTCGTCTGTTATTCCATTCTTTATGCGAAGTACCGCATACATGGTGAAATTCTTCTGTTATTCCAATCTTTATTATTATGTTGGAATATCTTGTCTGTGCGTTTACGCATGACCTAGTTCCTTTATTTATTATTATGTTGGAACATCCAGTCGGTGCAAATTTCGCTTGACCTGGTTCCGTTATTTATTATTCTGCTGGAAAATCCTGTCTGTGCGTTTACGCATGACCTGGTTCCGTTATTTATTATTTTGTCGGAATAACCTGTCTGTGCGGTCTATCGCATGCCTGGTGATTTCTTTTGTTATTCCATTCTTTATTTTACTTAGTTGGTTAAAGTTTTGACTTCTATACTCCATGAAATTAGTGGAATATCCTTGATATTTGCGCTTCATCCAGTATCTTTTCATGGAAATATTCTTCTGAGCATTCTTGAATTTTACTCTACAAAGAAGTATCATGTTGACAATTTGGACGTTATTAGTTCCTGGATAAATTAATTCTTGAACTTGTTTTATTGAAATCTTATATCATTGTCATCGTCCTCATGTTTATCTTAAGTTGAAAGTCATCTGTGGCCTGTAGTTCATAGATGGACTCGGTATGATTATGACCAGGGATTAATCGATATAATCATGACCGTAATGTTACAAATGTTGTGGTAAAAGTCCTCATTGGCCCGTAGTGCATTGATGGATAGTTGTTGGCATGATCATGACCATTGATGAATACACGAATATCCTTGGCCCGTAGTGCATTGATGGATAGTTGTTGGCATGATCATGACCATTGATGAATACACGAATATCCTTGGCCCGTAGTGCATGGATAATTTGTGGTTGTGATACTAATAAATATCCTTAGTCGTAGTGCAAGGATGATGTGAATTATTTATTAAGCTGAGTCCCAGCGATAAAAGTGATGAAAAACCTTTTAAATCATAAAAGATAGTAGATTTTATTCTTTACTTGACTCTTTTAATGGATTGCTTATTCCGCTGTAGTTAAACTTGATGTTTGTTATATTGTATCAGTTTAACACTATTGAAGGCTAACGATAATTTATTTTGTATTATCTTAGTCATAATATTTCTTACTGGGCTAGTTTAGCTCACCCTTTTAGTTTCATTGTTCTCTTTAGGAAATGAGAACGTAGCAGGGACTAGTCGGGGAACGGAGTGATGGTCCAGCTAATAGCATTAGTAGTCCTCACTATTCTGTTAAATAGTGTGATAATAAATATAATGAGAACTCAATTGAGTGTGGATATTGTCTAGATGATAATATTTGTAATAAAACTCACAGCATATGTTTTGTCGTATTTTACATGACTGTTGTATAATTAAGGTGTATTTGAATTTTGTACCATGTATTTGGCGACTCAAGATGGGTGATGTATACCTATTTTGCGGGCATCACAGTTGGTATCAAAGCTTAGGGATATGATCCCTGGCTGAGATGTGAGACAAGAACTAGGAGAGAGAGACGGGGAATTCCTTCGCTAGTATAACCTACCTAAGTTTATTTGGCATTTAATTGGTCGGTCAGAATATAGGGATAATATGTGATATGTTAATTAACCAGTGTTTTGTGGTAGTGTTTGAAAATGGCATCCGAGAATGTTGAGAACATCAATGGAGCACAGGAGACCGTTGAGCCTCCATAGATCAATAATCAGGATAATGTGCATCAGGAAGGCGACAATCCTCAGGCAAACAACAACACTGACCAGATGATGAACGATGGAATGTTCAGAGGCTTTATGCAATTCATGCAACATCGTGCAAGAGCGGCTCACATACATAATGCGTGGAAACATCGGCAACTCTCGGATGGTCACCGTTAAGTAGTTCAAGGAACTGGGACCACCGGGAGTTTTTGAGAGCCAAAACCACTTAATGCGAGAGGCGTGGATAAAGCAAATCAAGCAAGATATTTGATGTCTTGGGATTCTCCGAGGAGCAAAGGTTCCTTTGCCACCTTCATGTTGCGTCGTGAGAGGCGATTATCGGTGGGAATCTATAAAACGTACTCAACTCCGCCGCATCAAGATGACTTGGGAGAAGTTCCAAGAATTGTTCAATGACAAGTACTTTCCAAAAAGTATTCGTCACATGAAAGAGGTAGAGTTCATTAAGCTGGAGCAAAACAACATGACCGTGTCGTAGTACGAAGCCAAGTTTACCGAGTTGTCCCGGTTTGCATCCCATTTGGTTGATAATGAGGAGAGAATGACGTGAATGTTTCTAAGAGGTTTGAAACCCGAGATACATCAATATCTTATCTCTCATAAAATGTGTTTGTATTCAGATATTGTTAATAGGGCTCAGTTATTAGAGCGCGATAATGAGTCAACCCAACCAAAAGAGAGCAGCCGGTAAAATGATAATACTAGTGATAGCAGTCATCGAAGCGGTGACAATAAGCGTGGAGGGAATCAACATGCCAGAAATGGTAACCACTTCGGTGGTAATCATGGCAAAAACAATAAGAATTGATATTTCAAGAAGAGGAGATTCAACAATGATGGAAAGACGTTAGCACCAGCACCCGTTGTTAAGGAAGGAGAACGACCACCTATCATATGCTTCAAATGCGGAGGGGAGGGATACATCGGTCAAACTGCGATGACGCACCAAAACATGTTATAATTGTGGAAGAGAAGGTCACCTAGCCCTATTTTGTCGTTCACCGAAGACAAGTTCAGCTAGGATGGAGGCACCAAGGGACGTCCCAGAAAAGTCAAAGCCAGTACTACAAGGGAGAGTGTTTCTCGTGACCTTCCAGAAAGTAAGGAACCCAAATGAGGTCATCACGGGTAAGCTTATCATAAACTCTAGCGAAGTTTATACCTTATTTGATACCGGTTCTACCCATTATTTTATTTCTCCTACTTGCGCTCAATGTTTAAATTTGACTCCGGAGAAATTAGACTTTGACTTATCTGTTGAAACTCCATTGGGAGAAACCTTCATTACATCCAATCGCTTATAAGTCTTGTTTGGTTCAAATCGGTACCCTCACATTACCTGTCGATCTTATTTCATTGAAAATACTTGCATTTGACGTAATTCTAGGGATTGATTGGTTAACTACTCATCATGTAAAAATTAATTGTTTTCATAAGGTTGTTAGCTTTCATATTCCTAACCAACCTATTATGTGAATTCAAGCAACCAAACCATTAAAATCAGTCACTGTCATCTCAAGCCATAAAGCTATTCATTTATTGAAAAACGGATGTCAAGCTTTCTTAGCTCATGTTACGGATCTAAGCAAAAATACGTTAGTTTTGAATGATATTTCTATTGTTAATGAATTTCCTGACGTATTCCCTGAAGAACTTCTTGGCCTACCCCCAGAGTGTGAAATTGAATTTTGTATCGACCTTGAACCCGGTACAAAATCCATTTCCAAAGCCCCATATCGGATGTCTCTTATTGAGCTTCAGGAGTTAAAGACCCAACTGCAGGAATTGTTAGACATCGGTTTTATTCGTCCTAGTACTTCTCCTTGGGGTGCTCCTGTTCTATTCGTGAAGAAGAAAGATGGGAGTATGCGACTTTGTATTGATTATCGGGAATTGAATCATGTCACCATCAAAAATAGATATCCATTGCCTCGCATTGATGACCTGTTTGACCAGTTTCAAGGTGCCAAATTTTTTTCAAAGATTGATCTTCGTTCCGGATATCACTAATTAAAGATTAGAACCGATGACATTCCAAAGACGACTTTCAGAACTCGGTACGGGCATTATGAATTCCTAGTCATGTCTTTTGGATTGACTAATGCTCCTACTGTCTTCATGGATATGATGAATCGAGTAATCAGGGAATATTTGGATCACTTTGTGGTCGTCTTTATTGATGACATCCTTATTTATTCCAAAAGCCGTGAAGATCATGAGCAATACTTGAGGCTGATACTCCAAAAGCTTCGTGAATATAAGCTTTATGCCAAGTTGAAGAAATGTGAGTTCTGGCTTGAGGAAGTAGCATTCCTTGGGCATGTGGTAACAAGTCATGGAATATCTGTTGACCCGACAAAGATTGAAGCTATTCAAAGCTGGGAACAACCTAAATCAGTGACCGAAGTACGTAGCTTTCTCGGCTTAGCTGGTTATTATCAGAGATTCGTAGAAGGGTTTTCTCGAATCGCTACTCCATTAACTCAGCTGACTCGGAAAGATACAAAATTCAGTTGGAGTGAGGAATTCGAGAAGAGTTTTCAAGAACTCAAGAGGAGACTCATTTCAGCATCTGTTCTGACAATACCATCTTGCTCGGAGGGATTTGTCATCTATAGTGATGCTTCGGGCAAAGGGTTAGGATGTGTTCTCATGCAGCATGGGAAAGTCATAGCCTATGCCTCTCGACAACTCAAAGAATATGAGAGGAATTATCCTACTCATGATCTAGAGTTGACAGCAGTTGTTTTTGCACTAAAGATTTGGAGGCATTACTTTTATGCGGAGAAAGTGGAGATCTTTACGGATCATAAAAGCCTCAAATATTTCTTCACTCAAAAGGAACTCAACATGCGACAACGACGTTGGCTTGAATTGTTAAAAGATTATGATCATACCATCCAATACCATCCTGGAAAAGCGAACGTGGTAGCTGACGCATTGAGTAGAAGATCATATGCGGGTACGAGTGCGATATTGTCAACATAAAGGCCCATTTTGTATTACTTGCAAAGGATGGAGATAGAGATAAAGACTCCAGGTACCCACGTGATGATGGCGAATATACGAGTAGAAATGACTTTAATCGATAAAGTTAAAGTTGCTCAAGCTACAGACCTGGAGCTGATGCGTATGAGAAAGAAAGTACAAGAAGGTGTTATGCTGGAAGCAAGAATCGATGAAGAAGGAATACTTCGTGTCAACTCCAGACTTTGTGTTCCTAACGATCTTGAGATAAAGTATAAAATCATGATGGAGGCGCACAACACACCGTTTGCAATTCATCCTGGGAGTACCAAAATGTATCATGATCTTCGACATACATTTTAGTGGGGTAATATGAAGAGAGAGATAGCGTTGTTTATCTCAAGGTGTTTAACTTGTCAACGAGTCAAGGTAGAGCATCAAGTACCAAAAGGTCCATTGCAACCATTTAAAATTCCAGAATGGAAGTGGGAGTACATTACCATGGATTTCGTTACTGGTCTTCCCAAGGTTTCTCAAGGCATAGATGCAATTTGGGTCATTGTTGATAGATTGACCAAGTTTGCTCATTTTTTACCAATACGAGAAACTTATACACTTGAACGTCTTGCTCGTATGTACATAAATGAGATTGTAAGACTGCATGGTATGCCAGTATCTATAGTTTTTGATTGAGACCTAAGATTCACTTCACGATTTTGGGTTAGTTTATAAAAAGCTATGTGCACAGATTTACGATTTAGTTCTACAGCATATCATCCTCGTATTTTACGAACAATCGTAGAGACTATTAAAACTCTTGAAGATTTATTAAGACTCTGTGTCCTTGACTTCAAGGGAAGTTGGGACAAGTTCTTACCATTAGCGGACTTTTCTTACAACAACAGTTATCAAACAAGTATTGGCATGGCTCCATTCGGGGAGTTGTATGGAAGAAAATGTCGTTCTCCAGTATGCTGGGATGAGGTGGGTAAAGCAACATTGTTGGGGCTGGAGTTGGTATCCAATAACGTATAAAAACCTCACAAGACCGACAAAAGAGTTATGCTGATCTTCATCGAAAGGACGTGGAATTCGATATTGGGGATCATGTGTTGTTACGTGTTGCTCCATGAAAAGGAGTTACGAGATTTGGAAAGAGAGGAAAGCTCAATCCTCGATTCATTGGCCCATTTTTAATCCTCGATCGAGTAGGGACTGTAGCCTATAGACTCGCTTTACCGCCAAGTATGTCTCGTCTTCATAACATTTTTCATATATCCATGTTACGTAAATATGTGAAAGACCCGAACCACATTATTGAGTTAGAACCGGATGAAATAACGAAAGATTTAACGTATGAAGAGGTTCCTGTTCAAATCTTGGATAAGAAGGAACATATTCTACACTCCAAGGTTATACCTCAAGTCAAAGTTTTAGGGAGGAACCACGATGTTGAGGAAATGATCTGGGAGTTAGAATCTAAAATGAAATCAAGGTATCCTTACCTCTTCGACATACCGTGCGTACACTAATTTCGAGGGCAAAATTTCATAAGAAGGGGAGATTGTAAGACCCCAACTTTTATGAATAAAGATGAATTTTCTATAATTATCATTTTTGAATATTATGGAATGAATTTGATATAATGTTATAGTTGTGGGTAATATTTATAAATTTTGCAAAGTAACGTGTTCAAGATATAATATTCGATTGGTCGGGGAATATTCGTACCACGACACAATCATTGGTGGACCCCACAACGGAATTATTGTCAGATTGAGAAAATGACAAAAATATTTTATGAAAATAACGACGAAAGTTTTACCGTTAACTGTTGAAACAACCGGTGTTAAAATTACAGTAATACGCGTGGTTGCATAGTAGCACACGATATTAATTATTGATGTTTACGTGAGAAGTCACTCAGTTTTGTTCAATTATTGCTACAATAATTGCTACATAGTATCTCACATTATTTGATTCAATTATTATCGATATTTTATATATTATTAAATCAATAATTGAGATGAAAGAGTTATTAATATTATTATTTGCAATATTAACGATGTCTAGAAGTTCTGCCAAGGAGAGGTTTGGTCACCTAATTGCACGCCAATAGAGAGAAATCCTTATTGGAAAGCCCCCTCTTTCCTGGGAACGACCTGGTCGATTAATATTGTGAATTATAATAATGATGATAAATGTTGATAAAAATATTGAGGTGATTTTATGAAGTATTTGTTGTAAATATTGGCGTATTATTTGGAACCCCATTTACCCATTTTTCAAAATAACCGGTAGAAAGTTATTAAGTATATATTTATATATATATATATATATATATATATATATAGTTCACGAATGGCATGAATGATTAAAGGGGGGGAGAATAATGTATCCAGGAGTACTATTATGATAATTATATATATATATATATATATATATATATATATATATATATATATATATATATATATATATGTATTTGAAAGTTGTTGATGTCACGGGGTTGAAACTGTGACTTATTTTATTACTTATTATATATATATATTATAAGTTTTGTTTTTTTTATGAAAATAGAATATATTATATTTTATTTAAAAGTTTTTATTTTATTAGAATATTTTATAGTAAATCAATCGGACCGTTCTGAATTAGCTACTATTCAATCCATTCTCCTATAAATAAGCTCATTCCTTCATTATTTCTTACTTAATTCACTAAAACTCTAGAGAGAAACTATAGAGAAAAGAAGAAAAGTATTCTCGCTACTTCACTACTCCTATATCCAGTTTGTTCTAAGGTAAGGGGTATTATTTCTTTCGTATTCATGAAGAGAAATTACATTATTTCATTTTTTATTCTACATTGGAATAACTCAGATCTGCTGAGGCTACCCTATACTTGGTAAAATTCTTCTCATTATTCCATTCTTTATCATTATGTTGGAATAACATGTCTATGCACAATCACCGTATACATGGTGAAATTCTTCCATTATTCCATTCTTTATTATTCTGTTGGAACATCCTATGCGTGCGTTTATGCATTACACGGTTCCATTATTTATTATTCTCATTGGAACATCCTCATTATTAGAGTTTATGCCTAGAGGCCAATTATTTGATATAATTGCTTAACATTTTGATATTATATTTGATTGAATAAATATATGATTTTATTATGGTTTTATTTATCACGTAATATAATTGTTAACATAATAAAATTCCTTAGAATAGTGATACAAATTATATAGTTTCAAGTATGTGACTTGAACATGAGATTATATATTACCATTAGTATCGTTGTTCTTAAATGTCCTTAATCGAGTATCATTGTTGATGGGACAACAATGATGCATTGAGACTAGTATGTGGATTGACTGATGACCAAATCTCATTGGTCATAAAATATATGAGATATTAAGTCAATGCATAGGTACATGTTAGAGAACGATGTACTGGACAGACCCACCATGAGAATTCTATATGGAGCATTATGCGAAGTGTCATTAGCAATTCTCATAGTGACAATGATGTAATGGTCCTCCGACCTGAAATCGCTATATTACTACACGAGAATTTATGTACTTTGATATCATCAAATGTCACCTTTAATAGGGTGGACTATAAAGGTGATTATTGGGTTCATCATTAATCGTGTGAGAAATATGAGTGATCTAGATGGAATTTAACAATCCTATATATATATGGGTGATATCCATAGGCCTCTTGATTGAGTAGGACTATGAAATGCATAGCCATGCTCAAATAGTGATTTGTTTCATATAGTCTACTCATTGATCAAGAAAACTTCAGATTAAATTATGAAGAGTATGACACATTCCATGACTCGAGTTTAATCTAGGATATTAAGGTTAAAAGGATTAAATTACATTGAAACATTGGTCACGAAAAGGTTGCATCGAATCATCGATCTTATTATTACTTGGGTAGCGAAAGTGATGCATTACTAGATGTCAGCTTCACTTTTATATAATTTTATAATATGATTTTAAAATTATTGCCAACGTAATAATAACCTATAGGGTCACACACACATAGAACGTTATTTAAAGGGAATTAATTTAAATTTTAAGGATTTAAATATATTAATATGATTAATAGTATTTAAATCAATAATTTAAATTAAAAGGATAATTTGTATATATGTATATTAATTAAGTAAGACTTAATTAAGAGATATATATATATATATAAATTGATTTTATAAAATTAGGTTTTGATTTGATTAATTCCTTTTAACTACTATATATATGATATATAGCAGACTACTTAGGGTAAGATATCATAATTGAAAAACCCTAGCCGCTTCTTAGAGAGAGATTAGAGAAAACAGTTTGAGAAAATCTATTCCTTTTGTGGCTAGTACTGCAAGTCCTTCTTATTGCGAGAATCGTTCGACGGTTCGTATGCAAGCGTTCGTGGATACTTAGTAGAGGCGCAATCGGTTTGTATTGCGTTGGAGATTCGAGGCGCATGGGTTTGATTCTCGTTTTTTGTTTATATCTGGTATAATCTCTAAACCTCTGAATTAATTGATTTTCCCATGGATCCTGTTTTAGGGTTTCGGAAATTGCTTTAAAATTTTAATTTCATTGTGCATTTACAGTTGAAGCCCAACACCGCTTTAGTGCAAATTTTTCCTGACCTTGTTCCGTTATTTATTATTCTGCTAGAATATCCTGTCTGTGCATTTACGCATAACCTGGTTCTGTTATTTATTATTCTGTTGGAATAACCTGTATGTGCGGTCTATAGCATGCCTGGTGATTTCTTTTGTTATTCCATTCTTTATTATACTCAGTTGGTTAAAGTTTTGACTTCTATACTCCATGAAATTAGTAGAATATCCTTGATATTTGCGCTTCATCCAGTATCTTTTCATGGAAATATTCTTCTGAGCATTCTTGAATTTTACTCTACAAAGAAGTATCATGTTGACAATTTGGACGTTATTAGTTCCTGGATAAATTAATTTTTGAACTTATTTTATTGAATTCTTATATCATTGTCATCGTCCTCATGTTTATATTATGTTGAAAGTCATCTGTGGCCTTAGTGCATAGATGGACTTGGTATGATTATGACCAGGGATTAATCGATATAATCATGATCGTAATGTTACAAATGATGTGGTAAAAGTCCTCATTGGCGCATAGTGCATTGATGAATAGTTGTTGGCATGATCATGACCATTGATGAATACACGAATATCCTTGGCCCGTAGTGCATGGATAATTTGTGGTTGTGATACTAATGAATATCCTTGGCCCGTAGTGCATGGATAATTTGTGGTTGTGATACTAATGAATATCCTTGGCCGTAGTGCAAGGATAATGTGGATTATTTATTAAGATGAGTCCTAGCAATAAAAGTAATGAAAAACCTTTTAAATCATAAAAGATAGTAGATTTTATTTTCTACTTGACTCTTTTAATGGATTGCTTGTTCCGCTGCAGTTAAACTTGATGTTTGTTATATTGTATCAGTTTAACACTGTCGAAGGCTAACGATAATATATTCGGTATTATCTTAGTCATAATATTTCTTACTGGGCTAGTTGAGCTCACCCTTTTACTTTCATTGTTCTCTTCAGGAAATGAGAACGTAGCAGGGACTAGTCGGGGAACGGAGTGACGGTCCTAGATAATAGCATTAGTAGTCCTCGATTATTCGTTAAATAGTGTGATAATAAATGTAATGAGGACTCAATTGAGTGTGGATATTGTCTAGATGACAATATTTGTATTAAAACTCACAGCATATGTTTTGTCGTGCTTTACACGACTGTTGTATAATTAAGTTGTATTTGACTTTTGTACCATGTATTTGGCGACTCAAGATGGGTGATGTATACCTATTTTGGGGGTGTCACAGAATATCCTTGAAATTTGTGCTTCATCTTGTATCGTTTCACAATATTTTTTGTACATTCTTGTTAAATTTTAAGCTTTTCATGTCGGAGTACTGTCCATCAGTACTATTCAAGGTAGTATTCACAATGTACTATTTATGGCTACTATTCACAAAGTATTATTCATAAAGTACTATTTACGAAGTACTATTCACGAGTACTATTCATAAAGTACTATTCATAGGGTACTATTCCCAAAGTACTATTCACAGGGTACTATTCACCCAGGTATTATTCACCTGGAGTACTATTCATGACAAAAATTGATTTCTTTTCGGTCCAAATCATTTTTGATACAATATCATTCTTAAATTTTACTCCACAAAAAAGTATCATGTTGGCAATTTGAACATTATTGAATTTTGGATAAATTAAATTATAAATCTTTAAAATTTATCCTTTGATTTCTTTTAATTGAATTCTTATATCATTGTCATCATCCTCATGCTTATATTGTGATTAAAGTCATCTGCGGCTTACGTGCAGAGATGGTGTAAAAATCCAAAATTTTAATTATAATTTTTAAATATTTATTGAGTTATATAAATATTTAATGGATGTGTTTATTGTTGAATAAATATTTAATTTGATTTGATTTGATTGGTTAATTAATTGTTAAATAAATAATTAAGGAGTTAAGAAAATTAATTATTACGAGATAATATTCTAATTTAATAATTAAGTTAAAGAGTTTATAATGATTAAATAAATTATTATAATAATATTTTAATTTGAATTTGTAATTAAAATGAGGTGTTAGTTGATTAAATAAAATTATAATTATAAAGAAAAATTTAATTATGTCGTATTGATTTATGTGGTGAATTAATTTACTAAATTGTTATTAGAATTAATTAAATTGAATATTAAAATTTAATTAATTAAAAGTGTGACCATAAACTATACTATAAAGGAGTTATTAAAATAAGTTAAAGGAGGTTAATTCAGTTTTTGCCAAACAAGGCTTAATGCATATTAAGTCTTTAATTTAAATATGTTTTACCAAACAAGGCATAAGATTTAATTGGTTAGTTTTTAAGGTAGTTAGCCAAACAAGCCTTATGGCTTTGGAATTTTAAATAAAAATATAACTGATGTCAGTTAAAGTTATATTTGTATTATATAATTAATACATATATTATTACCTATACGTTATATTGTTAGTACATAAGGTTAGAGTTAGATAGAAAGAAGAGAAGAAGATAGTTGCAGAGAAAAAATTTAGAGAGAATTGGGAGAAGTCTAGAGAATTTAAAAAAAAAATTGGGGAAAAGAAAGCTTGATAATCAAAGGATAACCATCATCTTCTAAAACTAAGGTGTCATCTTACTCTTTTATTTTCTTTAAAAAGTTGTAGTTTTATTCTTTTCCCAAATTCTCTATAATACTTTGTGGGAGATGAATTATTTGTTATATATAGTTTTATATGATAAATTATTTGTTATAAAGTTGTTTTCATAAGTTTATAGATGAGTTAATTCATGTTATGTATTTATTCGTGAAGAAAACCATATTACAGTGAATTGGTATGAATATATATGATTATGGCTTAGTTTAAAGTAAAATTGAGGTTTAATTATTTGTTTAATATATATATTGACTATTGATTTTGAAAGAGGATGAATAAACATAAACAAGGAATTTTGAATTAACTATTTTGGTTGAAAAACAAAATCACAGTGATGATTTTCACTGAGAAAGTCAAAAAGTGAATTTTATCAAAAAAAAGTGAAATTAGATGTTTTAAATTCGATGTTTATATTTTTATATGGGTAAAATCATGTTAAG
The DNA here is from genome assembly GCA_020205605.1 of Panax ginseng. Classification (NCBI taxonomy): domain Eukaryota; kingdom Viridiplantae; phylum Streptophyta; class Magnoliopsida; order Apiales; family Araliaceae; genus Panax; species Panax ginseng. The sequence continues at coordinate 79,999,513 of CM035139.1, read as the reverse complement.
AGTCCTTAAATTGTGTTTATGTGAAATCTGTATATGTATTATATGTTAATTTAGTTGTTAGAAAGTAGCTTGTAGGCCAAAATTGGCTTTATTTTGTTGTTTCTTTGAAGTTGTCGGTTAGTCGCGTATCAGTATTGTAATTCATTGTCATTGTGCCTTCAAAGATACAAGTCTCATGGCACATGAAAGACAAGTATTAGCTTGTGACTCAAGACCAAGAACGTCAGTATACCTTACCGCAAAGACCGTCCCAATAATGTAAAATCTGTCATACCGTAGTAAGTAGTAAGAAGAATGGTCGATAATTGTGTTTTAGTTACACAAAGACTGAAAAAATTGATTAAGTGAAATAGTAGGACTGTTAAGATATGATTTCAGTATTACTATACTAAGAATGAACATATTTTTAATATGCTACTAGTTTTATTACTAATGTAATTTGATTATGTGATTAAAAAAAATCAAACCTTACATGTTGTAAATAGTTATTTATATATAGAGTGTTGGTAATGACTAATTATGTCATGATAAAATGTGTATAGGATATTGTGAATCGAATTATTACAGTTTAGCTTACACGCAAGGCAAGTTTCCTACTCTACCTTGTTATTATTGAGCAAGTTTACTTACCCTATCTCAATTACATTTACGCAAGTTTCCTAAACTTTATTTTTATGATTGAGTAAGTTTCTTGTATCTATTTATGATGATGGAAGTTTTCTAAACCTTATTCTGATATTGAGCAAGTTATTCTTGTCTTTAACTTGTTATTTAGTATTCAAGTTTATATATTCTGATATACTAATGTTGAACAAGTTTTATCGTTCACTTTACTATTTGTTATGCATGCTTAGTACTCAATTCTAAATAACCTTGGATTAATATTGATCAAGCAAGGTATGTTATAGTTATTCAATGTTTATGCTCTTAGATTATTCCTAAAGCATGACATTAGTATACAATGTTGATTCCGTTATGATTTATTCCATAACATAAAGTTATTACCTTTTTATTCAACTACTCCGTAGTTGATGTTCGTTGAATTCCAAATTACCTTGAAACTTATCCAAACCAAACTTACTTTGGTGCGAACTCGTATTCTAAATGCTGAGATGAATAAACCTATTATTAGGGGATAATTTACGCATAGCGTTGAAATATTTGTGCACAATACATTGTACGAAAGGGATGATCCCCCTAAGTACGAGGAGTACCTATAGTCTTATGACTGTTAAAGTTTAAGTTGAAATACTACTTATAACTATGGACATAGTTCGTGGTCTTATGACCCTCAGATGTATATATTTCAGAATTTTGATTATCATTAATAAAGCATATTGTTCAGTTCTATTGAGCCTATTATCTGGCAATTGTTGTAAAGTTTTATTCATTGTTATTTCAAGTGAGCCTTGTTTGCTCACTCTTGCTTATATAATTATTACAGCTAAAGTTGAGAAGGTCGATGTACCTAGCACCAGTAAAGGAAAGGGAAAGATGAACAAGTATTGAAGACTTATAATTATGTTAACAATTTTGTTGTCAGACTTCATTTTAATTATTGTAATGAACTTATTTAGTTTTCCGCATATGATGTTTGTATTTGAAGGTTAGATAACCTGGGAGATTTTTATTAATGTAATCCTTTAATGGGAAGGTTTATTATTCAATTTTATTATGATTGGGTAGTTAGAAATGAATGTTTTTATTAAGTGAACACCAAATCTTGAGGGAATAAAGTACCTGAATTTGGGGGTGTCATAGGTTGGTATCAAAGCTTTCGGTTATGAACCTTAGGTGGGGAAAAGCCTTAGGAATTAACTTTTGAAAAGATAGTGGTGATAAACTCTTATTGAGTTTTAAGAGAGAAATAATAAAACACTTATGTGCTTATGTGGTTGCAACCTATGTGCTCGTGAGTGTTGAGTAGTAATGATTAGTAACTAAAACTTAATTTTTTTTTTGTCAGGATGGCTAATATAGGAGAATCTAGTCAGGCTAGGTTGGAAGGATCCCAGATGCCTAGAGAGGAGGAGCCTCGAGATATTCAGGTTGTTTTGGAACAACTATTGCCACGGGAAACATCTCCGTTGGTCACAGTGGTTGAGCATGAGGGTTTACCTGATGAGGATGATGAGATAGAGACGAACGAGGAGGACCCAGTTGAAGTGCCATAGTCAGATGAGGATGAGGATGACGAGGAAGAAGAGCTTCCACTTAACTCGATCGCTGCCCGTATGTACGACGAAGTATATGACCGCAATGTGGAACTTCAGGATAGCATTGAGGAGTTGCAAAAGATAGTAGCTGAACAAGTTGAAAGACCAAGTTGAAAGAGGAATTTACTAAGAGGGAAAGAGTCGAAGATGCGTACGAGGAAGCTTATGAACGAGCCGGAATAGCAGAGAGAGACGCACAAGAAAAGAGGATGAAGATGGAGGAGATGAATAATGTATTCAACATCGTGATTAATCGAGCTCAAGATCGGGTCATGGGTTATCCGATTCAGTTCGAGACGCTGCCATCGTACATATTAGATCACCGAACAATGTTCCGAATTATGAAGGAAGAGCGTCGTAAGGCTACACGGTATCTTAGTAGGACATCGTAGGGAATGTACCTGATATGCGATTAATGATATGTTAAATAATATGTAAATCCCTAGTGATATGTAATCAATGGGATATGATGTTGATGTTATTCTGAAACTTTAATAGTTCAGGAAAGTAATGTAAATAACAGTGATGTTATTGTTCTTATATTTTCAAAAAGATTATGAATGAATAAAAGTTATTATTTTATTTTATTCAAAGTGTTATGTGTTATATGATTATTTTTTTATGGGGTGCAAGTTAAGTAGAAAATACTTAAAGAAATTGAGTAATAGTCTAATGAGTGTATTTTTAACAAAAAAATGCCTCCGAGACGTCAACCCCGACAAAGAACCCTTGAGGGATGTACTGTAATGCCCCCAAATTCAGATACTTGAAACCCGAATTCAGTGCATTACGATACCATTTCTATGAGTAGAAATAATAATATTATCATAAATATCTAACTTAATTTACATATCAGAGTTTTCTAAATCCCAAGTACGCGACCGTAAAACATTTCATTACATGATAGATAATAAATATAATCATCTTATTTAAGTCTAACTACTACATAAGATAACTCAAACTTAATCAGATAGCTTTCCTTCCCCTTTATTCTTGGCAGAGCCCTCTTGTTGGTTGATTTCACAATCAATGAATTTGTCCAAGTGTTACACAGTCAACAAGTAATAAAGTGATAAGATAGAGTGTCGATCCTACAAAGAATTCTAATCAATAAATTCCAACTACTAGCACTATATCAATCCAATTTTATTTAAACAACCATAAAGTGTGATTTTTCAAAATAAGAAAACTAAATTAAACAATTAAGAAGAGATTATTCTAAAATAAAGCAAATAAATAAAACTAAGAGTTTAACGAATGAATTCAGATAAATAAAGATTAAGACTCCAATATCCTCAATTATGAACTATAAACCAATCATCCAATTATCCCAATTATTATGCCTACTGAATTATTAACAGGAATTCCAAGTGTCAAAAGCACTTTTCCAAGTAATCAATTAACTTCTATTTAATCCAATTAATCTTGCTATATTCCTATGCAAAACAATTAAATTAAACTCTTTCAATCCCAATTCCTAACTTGTTACATGCAGTGAACAGATATTTCCATTCAATTCACAACCATAATTATTCATCATGCAAATAATTAAGCATACATGTTATCATGCCCAGTTCTAACCCTAGATCTCCTCTTCCAATTCCTTCTAGAGTAACAAGGTAATTACTGGCCAAATAATTAATTAATAAGCACAAGACAAGATAAACAATTCACTTTGACATAAATAATTGGAATAAATCGAATAACTAATTTATAGACATAAAAGGTTCAATTGAAATATTAATAAAAGAGTTAGTTCATAATTAATGAATTAAAACCAAGAATCCACAACTGAATAGACATTAAAAGATAAAAGTATGATAAGAGAAGAGAATAGAATCTGTTGTCAGCAAATCTGATGCTCCCCTCTTGCTCTTGCTCTTGCTCTTGATCTCTAGTGTTCTTCAATTTGCTTCAATCTCCAATGGCTAATTAAGAACTAGAGTTTATATTCTAATCTAATGGAGTGTTTTATCTAAAGCTAGTATATGTAATCACCCTTTATTTTATGCCAAAAACTTTAGTTTATTTTAATGGAGTGTTTTTGCCCAGCATATTTTTATTGATGAGTGAGTTTTATACTCATAATTGAGTGCGTTTGAGCTTATTCTTTTGGTTGATTTAAAGTGTTTGTGTCTATTCATGCATGTTTTATGTTGTTTTGTAGGAATTGGGACAAAAGTTACTTGGATCGACGTTTGAGGTTGCTATACTCGCATTTTCGGCTTGCCATTTACACAACAGTCACTTTAGAGCCAATTTGAGTATTTCTCTGGACCTTATTTCGAAAAACATAAATAAAGAAAGTTGTAGATCTATGTCTCCTCTTTCTGGAACATCTTGAATCATCAAAATCGGAGTTCGGATGAAGAAGTGATGGCCATTTTCCCAAAGGACGTCAGAGCAGAAAATGTTCCAGCGCCAGGGCGCCCAAATCAAGCTTATGCCTAGCGCCGGGGCGCTATAATGCAGTTTTCCAGTGCCGTGCCCAGTGCCGAGGCGCTTGGGAAGAGATTGGTCAAGCTTGGACGCATTTGGGGGTGAATTTTGACACTTTTCTAACTCCAAATTAGATTGGGTTTTTTCCTAAGCTAAAAATTAGACTTGTAACCTATAAATACATGATGTAAGGCATAAAATAAAGGGATATTATATAGATTAGATTAGATAAAACATCCCATTAGTTTAGAATAGAAACCCTAGTTTTTAATTAGCCATTGGAGATTGAAGCAAATTGAAGAACACTGGAGATCAAGAGCAAGAGCAAGAGGGGGCATTAGATTTGCTGACAATAGATTCTATTCTCTTCTCTTATCATACTTTTATATTTTAATGTCTATTCAGTTGTGAATTCTTGGTTTTAATTCATTAATTATGAACTAACTATTTTATTAAGACTACCAATTGAACCTTTGATGTATATGAAGTAATTATTTAATTTAGTCAATTATTTATGCCAAGGTGAATTGTTTATCATGTCTTGTGCTTATTGATTAATTATTTGATCAGTAATTACCTTGTTACTCTAGAAGGATTCGGGAGAGGAGATCTAAGGTTAGAACTGGACATGATAACATGTATGTTTAATTATTTGCATGATGAATAATTAGGGTTGTGAATTAAATGGGAATATCTGTTCACTGCATGTAACAAGTTGGGAATTAGGATCGAAAGAGTTTAATTTAATTATTTTGCATAGGAATATAACAAGATTAATTGGATTAAATAGAAGTTAATTGATCACTTGGAAAAGGGCTTTTGACACTTGGAATTCCTGTTAACAATTCATTAGGCATAATAATTAGGATAATTGGATAATTAGTTTATAGTTCATAATTGGGGATATTGTAGTCCTAACCTTTATTTATTTGAATTCATTTATAAAGCAATTCAGTTTAATTAGTTAATTTAGTTTTTTTAATTAGAAAAATCACGATTTGAGATTGTTTAAATAAAATTAGTTTGGTTAAGAACTAGTACTTGGTGATTTTTATTAAATAATTCCTCGTGGGAACGATACTCTACTTTCACTTTATTACTTGTTGACCGTGTATACTTGCATGTATTCATTGATTGCGAAATCAACCAACAAGTTTTTGGCGCCGTTGCCGGGGAATTAGTTTAATAATTTTGCCAATATTAATTTTTATCAAATTAGTTTTAATTTAAACATTTTTTATTATTATTTTCTTTAATTGTCTTCCTATTTTTCTTTCTTTCTTTTCAGGTACCATGGATGCCTTTGTGTATCAATGGCCATACACAAACATGACTCAACCAAGGGAAACAGGGATTGATGGACTTAATACATTTTTTGTAGAGTCAGTACAAATTGAGGCAAATTCGAAGACGTTGGAGGTTATCACAGCCCAAGGGAGTCAAAGGATGGCAAACATGACTCAACCAATGGAAACAGAGATTGACGGACTCGCGACACTTTCTACATTGTCAGCACAGATTGAGACACTTTCGAGGAGGTTAGATGCTTTTGCAGCACAACATCGTCAAAGTGTGGCGGTGACTTGTGATTATTGTGCTGGAAATCATTTGAGTCATCAATGCGCCATCGCTTTGATGAAGATGCAAGATAGTGGTGATTACCCCAACAATTATGTCTATCCCAACAACTATCATCAGGATTGGGGGTATCACCCAAATTTTTCATGGAGTAACAATCAAGCTCAAGCACCTAAACAACAAAACACATTCGAATTTCAAAATCAGACTCAACAACAGTAAGAGAGGAAAACAAGTTTGGAAGAAGCTTTGGAAAAATTCATTTTAGCTACTGACAAAAGGATTGGTGAACAAGATAAGTTATTGAGTCAAGTAGATATGAATGTGAAAAGCCAAGGTGTTTCCTTGAGTCATACTCATCAAGATCAATTTTATGCTCCAAGTCCAACATACCCACCGGATTTCTCGTTTCCACCACCACTACAACAGGAAGAACATTCAAATTTGGAGGAAGTTTTGTCCAAGTTCATAGCTTCAGGTGAGGAGTGGAGGATTAATCACGAGATATTGAGTTAAAATTTTATGAACCAAATGGAATAACTAACCTATGCCTCGAACATTTGTCCTCAATACACTTGGCCCTATGACATGGATTCCGAGACTGATGGAGAGCCCGAACAAAATCTGCAACTAGATGAGCCACAAGATGTTGAAAGAGAGAAAAGAATTGGGAACCAAGAAAAGGAGATCGGTGAAGATTTAACTGTAAGATTCAACGAAGATGAACCGATTTCCTTAGTATCCCATGTGCCTCCTCCACCAAAGTTCAATAATCCTGGCAGTTTTGCAAAACTATGCCCAATTGGTAGTCATGTCGTCGTCAAAGCTCTTTGTGTCATAAGAGCTAGTACAGTTGTGGAGTCATGGTGGGATGAAAAGGAGAGATAGAGGAAGATTCCATTATGTTTATTAAGCTTCAATTCCCTAATCTGATCATCGACATAATGGAGGAAACACCTAGTTTTTGGATGTTCTTAATGGGGAACATATATACAAAGAGCATGCTAGGTGACTTTAATTCAAGGGCTTTAGCTAATGGGAACCTCCCAAAAGAGACATTGCTACTGATGGATGGAGGATTCCTCAATTTTCGAAGGGGAATTGGATAGAGAATTGAAGAAGTCAGGCTGAGACTATAAAACAAGCGCTTATTGGGAGGCAACCCAAGTTTAATTTTTATTTTTAGTTTTTATTAGGTTTTATATTAGTAGTTTTGAATTTGCATTTATTTAGAATTTAATAAAATTGTTTCTATCATGGTTTACAGGTTATTCAAGTCAAATTCAAGTGTGGTGCCCAATTTGTTCCATGTGCTTAGCCTATTCTCCAAACTTAGTTGACTAGGAGGAAGATTGTTATATTTTCAGGGAAGTCATCTGATCTACTTTTTTCTATTTCAGCCACTGAGGACAATGTCTAGTTTAAGTTTGGGGGCACTTTAGTGTCGTATTGCATATAGTTAGTTATCTGCATGGTAGTTCATTTTTTTATGTGTTAGCATTGTGTTTTTTTTAGGTTGCATATAATACATGGTAGTTATTTGCATATTCATATATGTGTTGCATTAGTATGTGTTCATGTAGTATAATTGCATTTTTTTTTACTTTTTGCATGAATCTATGTGACCTGTTGGTGTGATCTTAGCTCGGCCTATGATAAGATTGGTTTTGCATGTTAACTTGAACAGTGTTGATAATTGATGATGAGTTCTAATTTTAATCATGATGATAATCTGAGCCTATCTTAAACTTATGTAACCGGTTAACACTTAAAGTTTAACTGTTTTAATCCACTTGGTTCAAGGGTTGCATAATTTGTTTCTGAGGGAAAATCTTGGTTAAAATTTAAAGAAATTAGCGATCTGGCAGTTAAGGTTGGAATGACATAAAAGCTTGAGTTTGGGGGAATCTATGGGATATATATTACAAAAAGAAAAAAAAAGAAAAAAATGATGAAAAGAAAAAAAAAGAGAATAAACACCGTGGCATGCTTGTCTAGTTTTATGGCCTTTGTTACTTGAGTAAGTAAGCCCAAGGGGATTGTCTTTACACCTAGCGCCCTAAGGTCTTAATGGCTTGCGAGTCATTCGTCGAAAGTTCGTTAAGGTAGCACTGAAAAGCCTAAGGGAATAAGACATTGCACAACCATGAGAAAAATAAAAAAATGAATAAAACACGAGAAAGAGCAAAAAATGCCCTCGTGGTTGAATAAAAGTATAAATAAATCTTGTATTTACCCTAAGACTTGGTAATTGCTTAGTTTTAACCGGAGTTGTCATGTTCACAAAAGTAATTGAATTGGAACTAAAATTTTCCTTCTCAAAAGTTTGTTACGTGATTATCTTGAACTGTGGTTGGTTAGAATGGTTAACAAACACACACACACACACAACATGGGTGATGACATGTTTGGATTGACTAATTGGTTAGATTTCTGGATTTTGACTTGGTTGGATATATTGTTTGAGTACCAATGGTATCTTTGAGGCATGTTGCTATATATCATACTGATTTATTACTGGGTTTGTAGGTATATTAGGAAGAAGATCATGCATATGCATTCATATAGTTGAGTTCAATTGTTTATTTTTAGTTCTTTTGTATTTTTTCTTGAGGACAAGCAAATGTTTAAGTTTGGGGGTATTTGATGAATGAGTTTTATACTCATAATTGAGTGCATTTGAGCTTAATCTTTTGATTGATTTTAAGTGTTGGTGACTATTCATGCATGTTTTATGTTATTTTGTAGGAATTGGGACAAAAGTTACTTGGATCGACGTTTGGGGTTGCTAGATTCGCGTTTTCGGCTTGCCATTTACACAATAGTCACTTTAGAGCCAATTTGAGTATTTCTCTGGATCTTATTTCGTAAACCATAATGAAAGAAAGTTGTAGAACTACGTCTCCTCTTTCCGGAACATCTTGAATCATCAAAATCGGAGTTCGAACGAAGAAGCTATGGCTTTTTTCCCAAAGGACATCAGAGTAGAAAATGTCAGAAAATGTTCCAGCGCCGGGGCGCCCAAATGAAGCTTATGCCCAGCGCCGGGGCGCTATAATGCAGTGTTCCAGCACCGTGCCCAGCCCTGAGGCATTGGGGAAGAGATTGGTCAAGCTTGGACGCGTTTTGGGACGAATTTTGACACTTTTCTGACTCCAAATTGGATTGGGTTTGTTCCTAAGCTAAAAATTAGACTTATAACCTATAAATACATGATGTAAGACATAAAATAAAGGGATATTACATAGATTAGATTAGATAAAACACTCTATTAATTTAGAATATAAACCCTAGTTCTTAATTAGCCATTGGAGATTGAAGCAAATTGAAGAACACTGGAGATCAAGAGCAAGAGCAAGAGGGGAGCATCAAATTTGCTGATAACATATTCTATTATCTTCTCTTATCATACTTTTATCTTTTAATGTCTATTCAGCTGTGGATTCTTGGTTTTAATTCTTTAATTATGAACTAAGTATTTTATTAAGACTACCAATTGAACCTTTGATGTCTATGAATTAATTATTTAATTTAGTCCAATTATTTATGCCAAGGTGAATTGTTTATCATGTCTTGTGCTTATTGATTAATTATTTGATCAGTAATTACCTTGTTACTCTAGAATGATTCGGGAGAGGAGATCTAGGGTTAGAATTGGACATGATAACATGTATGCTTAATTATTTGCATGATGAATAATTAGGGTTGTGAATTGAATGGGAATATTTGTTCACTGCGTGTAACAAGTTGGGAATTGGGATTGAAAGAGTTTAATTTAATTATTTTGCATATGAATATAGCAAGATTAATTGGATTAAATAGAAGTTAACTGATCACTTGGAACAGGGCTTTTGACACTTGGAATTCCTGTTAACAATTCATTAGGCATAATAATTAGGATAATTGGATAATTAGTTTATAGTTCATAATTGGGGATATTGTAGTCTTAACCTTTATTTATTTGAATTCATTTATAAAGCAATTCAATTTAATTAGTTAATTTAGTTTTCTTAATTAGAAAAATCATGATTTGAGATTGTTTAAATAAAATTAGTTTGGTTAAGAACTAGTACATGGTGATTTTTATTAAATAATTCCTCGTGGGAACGATACTGTACTTTCACTTTATTACTTGTTGACCGTGTATACTTGCACGTATTCATTGATTGCGAAATCGACCAACAAGTTTTTGTACTTTAGTGTCGTATTGCATATAGTTAGTTATCTGCATGGTAGTTCATTTTTTTTATGTGTTTGAATTGTGTTTTTTTAGGTTGCATATAATACATGGTAGTTATTTGCATATTCATATATGTGTTGCATTAGTATGTGTTCATGTAGTATAATTGTATTTTTTTTTTGCATGAATCTGTGTGACCTGTTGGTGTGTCTTAGCTCGGCCTATGATAAGATTGGTTTTGTATGTTAACTTGAACAGTGTTGATAATTGATGATGAGTTCTAATTTTAATCATGATGATAATCTGAGCCTGTCTTAAACTTATGTAACCGGTTAGCACTTAAAGTTTAACTGTTTTAATCCACTTGGTTCAAGGGTTGCATAATTTGTTTATGAGGGAAAATCTTGGTTAAAATTTAAAGAAATTAGCGAACTGGCAGTAAAGGTTGGAATGACGTAAAAGCTTGAGTTTGGGGGAATCTGTGGGATATATATATTACAAAAAGAAAAAAAAGAATAAAATGATGAAAAGAATAAAAAATCTAGAAAAAAAAGAGAATAAACACCGTGGCATGCTTGTCTAGTTTTGTGGCCTTTGTTACTTGAGTAAGTAAGCCCGGGGGGATTGTCTTTACACCTAGTGCCCTAAGGTCTTAATGGCTTGGGAGTCATTGGTCGAAAGCTCGTTAAGGTAGCACTGAAAAGCCTAAGGGAATAAGACATTGCATAGCCATGAGAAAAATAAAAAAATGAATAAAACACGAGAAAGAGCAAAAATGCCCTCGTGGTTGAACAAAAGTATAAATAAATCTTGTATTTACCCTAAGACTTGGTAATTGCTTAGTTTTAACTGGAGTTGTCATATTCACAAAAGTAATTAATTGAAACTGAAATTTTCCTTCTAAGAAGTTTGTTATGTGATTATCTTGAACTGTGGTTGGTTAGAATGGTTAACAAGCACACACACACAACATGGGTGATGAGTGGATTGGATTGACTAATTGGTTAGAGTTATGGATTTTGACTTGATTGGATATATTTTTTGAGTACCAATGGTGTGAGACCCAAGTTTTTATGAATAAAGATTTAAATTTCTCTAAATATTTTTTAAGAATATTTTGGTGTGGATTTGATATAATGTTATAGTTGTGGGTAATATTTATAAATTTTGCAAAGTAAGTAAGTGGTTATATAATATTCGATTGGTCGAGGAATATTCATTTTAACAGAAAATATTCATACGATGACACAATCATTAGTGGACCCCTAGCGAAGTATATTGTCGTAGTAAGAAAAACGACATAATTATCTTTTATTAAAAATAACGGCGAAAGTGTTCTGGATTAAAAGCGTTGAACTACCCGTAGTAAAAAATGCGATGTCTGGCGTGGTGGCATAATAGCACCGGGTATTGATTATTGATGCTTACGTAAGAAGTCACTTTCGGTTATACTCGATTATTGCTACGATGATTGATGCATCATATCTCTCATATTATTGATTCAGTTATTGTCACAATATCATCTGCATAATATGATATATTATTAAATCAATAATTGAGACGAAAATGTTATTCATATTATTAAATTACAATATTTACAATGTCTAGAAGTTCTGTCAAGGAGAGGTTTGGTCATCTAATTGCGCGCCAATAAGGAGAAATTCTTATTGGAAAGCCCCCTCTTTCCTGGGACCGACCTGGTTGTTAAATATTGTGATTTATAATATTAATGATGAATAAGTTCGTGTTGATTAAAGATGAATTTGATAGTTCCATTGTGTGGGTTTATTAGTGTTAGTGAAAATCGACATCTATTCTGATGATAATTGATGTTTGGGGGTTATATTGATAAATCGGGTAATTAATCAGATAAATGAGCAATTAATTTCTACTAATTCACATGCTTATATAACTATTTGTTCACATGTGGGTACTATTGAATCACACTCATGTACTATTAGGGGAGTTGGTTCAAGATTGATAATACTTGCATGACTAAGTTAAAAATGGAGATATAGATGGAGGTATTATACTGTAATTCGTATTTTCACATGATTCTAACTATTAGTTCACATGTTTGAACTATTGATTCACATTATTTACTATTAGGGGAGGTGGTGAAAGTTTGATAATACTTGTAGGACTAAATTAAAAATAAAGGAAGAGAGGAAGGTATTATTCTGTAATATTTTGATACCCAAAATGTGCAATTATCGAAACTATATTTTCCTATAAATAGAAGCTCATTCTTTCTTCATTTCTCACCAATTCACTAAAGCTATAGAGCAATTATTATAGAGAGAAATTATAGAGAGAAAGAAGAAGAAATACTCTACCTCACTTTATTCCGATTATCCGAGTTTTCTTTTGAGGTAAGTAAGTATTATTTTTTCGTATTCATGAAGAGAGCTATTGTTATTCCATTCCTTATTATTCATTGTAATAACTTGTATCACGCGGACTCTACCATATATATGGTGAAATTCTTACATTATTCCATTTTTTATTATTATATTGGAATAACACATGCCTCATCTGATACCACATACATGGTGAAATTCTTCTATTATTCTATTCTTTATTATTACTCGCCGAATATCCTCACGCTCGTAACGTTTATGCATGACCTGGTTCCATTATTTATTATTTTGTCGGAATATCCTGTCTGTGCGTTTACGCATGACCTGGTTCTATTATTTATTATTCTGTTGGAATATCCTGTCTGTGCGTTTACGCATGACCTAGTTCCATTATTTATTATTCTGTTGGAATAACCTGTCTCTGCGTTCTATCGCATGCCTGGTGAATTCTTATGTTATTCCATTCCTTATTGTTCTGTTGGAATAACCTGTCTATGTGGATTACCGCATGCATGGTGAATGATCCTTTGTATTCATTCTTTATTAAATTATGGAAATGATCTGTTTACGTGGATTACCGCATAGCGGATGAAAATCCATTTGCAGTTTCGTAAATTCTATTATACTCGTATCAGATATCATTTCTTTTGTACTTTCGCCATGAAATATCATTTTATTTGGTATTTTACATTTATGAGTTACTATTCATGGGTTACTATTCACCCGGTTACTATTCACTCTAGTATTATTCACTCGGGTATTCGGGGCACTTTTCATGCCAGAATACTATTCATGAGTTACTATTCACGGGTTACTATTCACCCGAATATTATTCACTCGGGTATTTGGAGTACTTTTCATGTTGGGGTACTATTCACGAGGTATTATTCCCGAAGTAGTATTCACGGGGTACTATTCACGACGAAAAATTTATTCTTTTCTGTCCAAATTATTTTTGGTGCATAAATATTATTCTTGAATTTTACTCTACAAAGAAGTATCATGTTGACAATTTGGACGTTATTGATTTCAGGATAAATTGATTTATAAATCCTTAAAATTTATTCTTGAACTTGTTTTATTTAATTATTATGTCATTGTCATCATCCTCATGCTTATATTGTGATGAAGGTCATCTTTGGCTTACATGCATAGATGGACTCGGTATGATTATGACCAGGGATCATTTGGTATAATCATGACCTGTAATGCTATAAATGATGTGGTTAAAGTCCTCAGTGGCCTGTAGTGCATTGATGGACAGTTTTTGGTATGATTATGACCATGGATTATTCGGTATAGTCATGACCATTGATGATTACATGAATATCCTTGGCCGTGATGCAGGGATGATTCGATTTTATTTATTAAGCTGAGTCTCAGCGATAAAAATTGATGAAAACATTTTTAAATCATAGAAGATAGTAGATATCATGCTCTACTTGACTCTTCTAATGGATTGCTTATTCCATTCTTGATTAAACTTGATGTCATTGTATTTTATCGGTTTAACATTGTTGAAGGCTAATGATAATTTATCCTGCATTATCTTAGTCATAATATTTCTTACTGGGCTAGTTGAGCTCACCCTTTCTTTCACTGTTCTCTTCAGGAAATGAGAATATAGTTGGGATGAGTCAGGGAACGGATTGACGGACCAAATGATAGTATTAGTAGTCCTCACTATTCTATAAAATAGTGTGATAATAATTGTAATGAGGACACCATTGAGTGTGGATATTGTCTAGATGACAATATTCTTGTTTAAACTCTCAGCTATGTTTTATCGTATTTTACACGACTATTGTATAATTAAGTTGTATTTAAATTTATGTACCATGTATTTGGCGACTCAATATGGGTGATGTATACATGTTTTGGGGGCATCACAGTTGGTATCAAAGCTTAGGGATATGATCCCTGGCTGAGATGTGAGACAAGAACTAGGAGGGGAGAAACGGGGAATTCCTTCGCTAGTATGACCTACCTAAGTTTATTTGGTATTTAATTGGTCGGTCAGAGTATAGGGATAATATGTGATATGTTAATTAACCCTTGTTTTGTGACAGTGTTTGAAAATGGCATCTAAAAATGTTGAGATCAGCAATGAAGCACATGAGACGGTTAAGTCACCAACGATCAATACCCAGGATAATGTGCAATAGGAAGACAATAATCCTCAGGTAAATAACAATAGTGATCAAATGATGAATGATGGGATGTTTAGAGGCTTTATGCAATTCATGCAACATTAGGTAAGAGAGACTCCTGTTCAAAATATAGGTGGAAATAATGGCAACCCACGATCGGTTACCGCTAAGCAGTTCAAGGAGCTGGGACCACCGAAATTTTTGAGAAAGCCAGAACCACTTAAGGCGGAGACGTGGTTAAAGAAGATCACCAATGTGACGCCCCCAAAATAGGTATTCATCACCCGTCTTGAGTCGCCAGATACATGGTACATAAATTCAAATACAACTTAATTATACAACAGTCGTGCAAAATACGACGACATATATACTGTGAGTTTCAATACAAATATTGTAATGTATATAATACGAAAATATTCATACTCAAATTAATACATGCCATATAAAGTACAACATCAAATATTTCAAGTCTCCAAAGGGACACGAGAAGATTTCTGTTCTCTTCATTTTACTGCGGTTCACTTTTGACACTTTCAGGGTTGAGTTCTCATCACCCTATTGTTGTTCACCAAAATCAATTATTAAGTGACGTATAAAATACGACACACACATCTTAGGTCCTCAATACAATTATATATTACATGTTATGCCATAGTGAGGACTACTAATGCTATCATCTGGACCGTCACTCCATTCCCCTACTAGTCCTAGCTATATTCTCATTTCCTGAAGAGAACAACGAAAGAAAGGGTGAGCTCAACTAGCCCAGTAAGAAATATTATGACTAAGATAATGCAGAATAAATTATCATTAGTCTTCAACAATGTTAAACTGATAAAATACAATAGACATCAAGTTTAACTGCAACGGAATAAGCAATCCATTAGAAGAGTCAAGTAGAGAATAAAATCTACTAACTTCTATGATTTAAAAAGATTTTCATCAACTTTATCGCTGAGACTCGGCTTAATAAATAAAACACATCATCGAATCATCCCTACTCTACGGGCCAAGGATATTCATTAAATTATCAATGGTCATGACTATACCGAATAATCCCTGGTAATAATCATACCAAAAACTGTCCATCAATGCACTACAGGCCACTGAGAATTTTTACCACATCATTCGTCACATTACGGTCATGATTATACCGAATAATCCTTGGTTATAATTACACCAAGTCCATCTATGCACGTAAGCCAAAGATGACTTTCATCACAATATAAGCATGAGAATGATGACAATGATATAAGCATTAATCAAACGAAAACAAGGACAAATATTAAAGACTTTAAATTTATCCAAATATTATCAATCACTTAATAAACTCATAATCTAATATTATTAATACTATAACAATATTTTAATCACTTCTTAAACTTATAAACAATTTATTTCAATTGTTTACACTTTACCAAATAATGCATTTTAATCATTCAAAAATGTCATACTCATAAGATTTCATAACCAATGATCAAACCCCTCATCAAAAATCTGCATAACCCTATATAGGATTCCCAAGCCATAAAATCATCTTTACCAATTTTTCAACTTCACATAACATATTTAACTTATATGTTCGTAACTAAACCATTTTCATGAAAAATTACCAAATCAACTTATTATTTTTCTATCCTTTGTCCAAACATATATACATATATTTCATACACAACAAGTATTTTTTTATAATTTTTCAACTCCCTTAAGTATTTTTCAAAAATCAATTTCTAATTAATTCCTTAAGAAATTACCTACCTCAAGTTTAACTCCAGAACTTTCCAAATCTTGGCAGGATCTTACACATGTTAACGTGAGCTTCCAGTTTAAATTTCATGGTCATCGGAGTTATAGAACTCCGGTTATAGCTTTTTTTGTCGGAAAAACCTAAATATTTAAATAGTAATAACTTGTTCATTTTAAGTCGGAATGAGCTCATTTTTTAGACAGGAGGTACTTTATACCATATATTTCCATGTCCCAAAAGGTCAAAATTTTTCTCACAAATTAAGTGGCCAAAATAACCCTTACAAAATTTTGGGCAGTAGCTTTTTTCTCCTTTTTCACTTTTTCGTGCTTTGTTAAAAATAATCCATACAAAAATCTACAACTCCTCTTTCAGTGATTCCACTTGGATAAGTTAGAAAACTCATAGATATAACTCTAAAACTTAACCACACATAACTCTAAAACTTAACCACACATAAAAATTCAAAATATAATAAGAGATATGGTCAATTGAATTTCATGTTCCATTTTCACCAAAATCTGATTTTCAACCCTTTGTGATTTCTAAGAAACTCTCATGTTTTCACATAATAACCAACATAACTCATCATAAGACTTACTAATACTACATATACCCATGATTTTCATCAGACCAATACTTTTATTATAACTTTCATCATAATCAACAGTCCAATGCTTATATTATGACTTTCATCATAATCCACGTAAACAGATCATTTCCACAATTTAATAAGAAATGAAAATAAAGGATCATTCACCATGCATGTGGTAATCCACATATACAAGTTATTCCAACAAAATAATAAAGAACGAAACCAGGTCAGGCGTAATCCGCACCAACAGGATATTCCAACTGAATAATAAAGAACAAAATAACATCAGAATTCACCATGCATGCGATAGACCGCACAGACAGGTTATTCCAACATAATAATAAATAATGGAACCAGGTCATGCGTAAACGCACAGACAACATATTCCAATAGAATAATAAAGAATGGAATAATAAAAGAATTTCACCATGTATGCGGTACTTTGCATAGACAGGTTATTCCAACATAATAATAAAGAATGGAATAACAAAAGAATTTCACCATGTATACGGTAGTCCGCGTATACAGATTATTCCAACAGAATAATAAGGAATGGAATAACAGAAGTTCTCTTCGTGAATACTAAAGAAATAATACCCCTTACCTCAAAAGAAGACTGGATACTGGAATAGTGAGGTAGCAGACTTCTTTTCTTCTTTCTCTCTATAATTTCTCTCTATAATAATTGTTCTATAGCTTTAGTGAATTGGTGAGAAATGAAGGAAGAATGAGCTTCTATTTATAGGAAAATATAGTTTCGATAATGGCACGTTTTGGGGCTCGAAATATTACAGTACAATACCTCAAACTTTTCTTTCATTTTTAATTTAGTCCTACAAGTATTATCAAACTTGCACAACCTCCCCTAATAGTAAATAATGTGAATCAATAGTTCAATCATGTGAACCAATAGTTATAATCATGTGAAAATATGAATTACAGTATAGTACCTCCATCTATACCTCCATTTTTAACTTAGCCATTCAAGTATTATTAATCTTGCACCAACTCCCCTAATAGTAAATGAATGTGATTCAATAGTACACACATGTGAATAAATAGTTATATAAGCATGTGAATTAGTAGCAATTAATTGCTCATTTATCCGATTAATTACCCGATTTATCAATATAACCCCCATACATCAATTATCATCGGAATAGATGTCGATTCCCACTAACACTAATAATCTCAACACAATGGAACTATCAAATTCATCTTTAATCAACACGAACTTATTTATCATTAATATTATAACTCACAATATTTAATAACCAGGTCGTTTCCAGGAAAGAGGGGGCTTTTCGATAAGGATTTCTCCTTATTGGCGCGCAATTAGGTGACCAAACCTCTCCTTGACAGAACTTCTAGACATTATAAATATTGTAATTTAATAATATGAATAACTTTGTCGTCTTAATTATTGATTTAATAATATACCATATTATGCAGATGATACTGTGACAATAATCGAATCAATAATATGAGAGATATGATGCAGCAATTACTGTAGCAATAATTGAGTATAACTGAGTGACTTCTCATGTAAGCATCAATAATCAATACCGTGTGCTACTATGCAACCACGCCAGTATTCTGTGCACTTTTTTTACTTTGGGTGTTTCAACGAGCTTAACATGTAAAACTTCCGCCGTTATTTTCATAAAATATTTTTGTCGTTTTCTCAACCCGACAATAATTCCATTGTGGATCCACCAATAATTGTGTCGTCGTACGAATATTCCCCGAAAAAAAAATATTCTCCGATAAATCGAATAATATATAACAACTTGCATACTTTTTAAAATTTATAAATACTACCCACAACTATAACATTATCTCAAATCCACACCATAATATTCAAAAAAATATTTCGAGAAATTTAAATCTTTATTCATAAAATCTAGGGTCTCACAACCAAGATATTTGATGTCTTGGGATGCTCCAAGGAGAAAAAGGTTCCCTTTGCCACCTTTATGTTGTGTGAAGAGGCAGATTACTGGTGGGAATCTGCAAAATGTACCCAGCCTGACGCATTCAAGATATCTTGGGAGAAGTTCCAAGAGTTGTTCAATGACAAGTACTTTCCCGAAAGTATTCATCACATGAAGGAGGTGGAATTCATCAAGTTGGAGCAAAACAATATGACCGTGTCGCAATACAAGGCTAAATTTACGGAGTTATCCCGGTTTTCATCCCATTTGATCGATAATGTGGAGCGAATGACGCAAATGTTTCTAAAAGGTTTGAAACCCGATATACGTCAATACCATATTTCTCACAAACTTTGTTTATATTCAGATGTTGTGAATATGGCTCAGTTATTAGAGCGCGATAATGAGTTAGCATAACCAACAACACGATAATAATCGTACCGGTGGAAACGGCCATCGGAACAATGATAACCATCATGGGGGAAATTATCATGCCAAAAATGGTAACCACTTTGTTGGTAATCATGACCAAGATAATAGAAGTGGAAATTTCAAGAAGAGAAGGTTCAACAATGATGGAAAGACAGCAGCACCTGTTAAGGAAGTAGAACGACCGCCGGTCGTATGTTACAAATGCGGAGGGGAGGGACACATCAGTCCAAATTGCACGATGCAGTCCAAAGCATGTTACAATTGTGGAAAAGAAGCTCACCTAGCCCGATTTTGTCGTGCACCAAAGTTAAGTCCAACTGGGACGGTGGCACCAAAGGCGGATACAGGGAAAACAAAGTCGGTGGTTTCAAGAAGAGCATTTTTCATGACTTCTCAAAAAGTGAGTGACCCAAACAAAGTTAGCACGGGTTAGTTAATTATAAATTCTTGCGAAGTCTATACCTTATTAGATACTGATTCTACCCATTCTTTTATCTCTCTTGCTTGCGCTCAACGTTTAAAATTAAATATAGAAAAGTTAGACTTTGAGTTATCGATTGAAACTTCATTAGGAGAAACCTTCATTTCATGTGCTATCCAAGTCTTATATGAGAGTCACAGTTTTTAAATGATATTTTTATCGTTAATAAATTTCCTGACGTATTCTCGAAGAACTTCCTGGCCTACCCTAGAGCATGAAATCGAATTTTGTATTGACCCCAGTACAAAACCCATTTCTAAAACCCTTACATATTTCTTCAACCAAAACAAATGTATAATGCGCCAAAGATGTTGGCTCGAGCTGTTGAAGATTACGATTGTACCATTCAATATCATCGTGGAAGAGTGAACGTGGTAGCTGACGCGTTAAGTAAAAGATCGTATGTGTTTACGAGTGCGATGTTGTTAACACAAAGACCCATTTCGTATAACTTACAAATGATGAAGATAGAGTTAAAGACTCTAGGGACCCACGTGAAGATAATGAATATACGATTAGAATCGACTTTACTCGATAAAGTTAAAGGCCGCTCAAGCTACACACCCGGAGCTGATGAATGTGAAAAAGAAGGTTCAAGAGGTCGTTATTCTAGAAGCAAGAATTGATGAAGAGAGGAAATCTCAACCCTTTATTTTATTGGTCTATTTGAAATCCTCGATCGAGTAGGAACTGTGGCCTATAGACTTGTTTTACCGCCAAGTATGTCGCGTGTTCATAACGTTTTTCATGTATCGATGTTACGTAAATATGTGGACGACCCAAACCACGTTATTATATTAGAACTAGATGAGATAGTAGAAGATTTAACGTATGAGGAGATACGTGTTAAAATCTTAGATAAGAAGAATCGTATTGAACACTCAAAGGTTATACCTCAAGAGTCAGAATCTGAAATGAAGTCAAGGTATCCTCATCTCTTCGGCATACCAGGTAACGTACGTAAATTTCGAGGGCAAAATTTCATAAGGAGGGGAGATTGTGAGACCCCAGATTTTATGAATAAAGATTTAAATTTCTCGAAATATTTTTTTTAATATTTTGGTGTGGATTTGATATAATGTTATAGTTATGGGTAATATTTACAAATTTTGTAAAGTAAACAAGTGGTTATATAATATTCGATTGGTTAGAGAATATTCGTTTTAACAGGGAATATTCGTACGACAGCACAATCATTGGTGGACCCCACAACGAAAGTATTGTCGTAGTAAGAAAATGACATAATTATCTTTTATTAAAAATAACGGCAAAAGTGTTACCGTTAAAACTGTTGAACTACTCGGTAGTAAAAGTACAGTAATACACGTGGTTGCATAGTAGCACACAGTATTGATTATTGATGCTTACGTAAAAAGTCACTCAGTTATACTCAATTATTGCTACAGTAATTGATGCATCATATCTCTTATATTATTGATTCAGTTATTGTCACAGTATCATCTGCATAATATGATATATTATTAAATCAATAATTGAGACGATAAAGTTATTCATATTATTAAATTGAAATATTTACAATATCTAGAAGTTACATCAATGAGAGGTTTGGTCACCTAATTGCGCCAATAAGGAGAAATCCTTATCTGGAAGCCCCTCTTTCACGGAGCGACACGGTTGTTAAATATTGTGAGTTATAATATTAATGATGAATAAGTTCGTGTTGATTAAAGATGAAATTGATAGTTCCATTGTGTTGGGATTATTAGTGTTAGTGAAAATTGACATCTATTTCGATGATAATTGATGTCTGGGGGTTATATTGATAAATTGGGTAATTAATCAGATAAATGAGCAATTAATTGCTACTAATTCACATGCTTATATAACTATTTGTTCACATGTGTGTACTATTGAATCACATTCATGTACTATTAGGGGAGTTGGTGCAAGATTGATAATATTTTCATGACTAAGTTAAAAATGGAGGTATAGATGGAGGTATTATACTGTAATTCGTATTTTCACATGATTATAACTATTGGTTCACATGTTTGAACTATTGATTCACATTATTTACTATTAGGGGAGGTGGTGCAAGTTTGATAATACTTGCAGGACTAAATTAAAAATAAAGGAAAAGAGGAAGGTATTATTCTGTAATATTTTGATCCCCAAAACGTGCAATTATCAAAACTATATTTTTCTATAAATAGAAGCTCATTCTTTCTTCATTTCTCACCAATTCACTAAAGCTATAGAGCAATTATTATAGAGACAAATTATAGAGAGAAAGAAAAAGAGAAGTCTGCCACCTCACTATTCCAGTATCCAGTTTTGTTTTGAGGTAAGAAGTATTATTTCTTTCGTATTCATGAAGAGAGTTATTGTTATTCCATTGCTTATTATTCTGTTGGAATAACTCAGATAATGTGAGACTCTACCGTATATATGGTGAAATTCTTCATTATTCCATTCTTTATTATTATGTTGGAATAACCTGTCTATGCGAAGTACCGCATACACGGTGAAATTCTTTTATTATTCCATTCTTTATTATTTTGTCGGAATATCATGTCTGTGCGTTTACGCATGACCTGGTTCCATTATTTATTATTTTGTTGGAATATCCTGTCTGTGCGTTTATGCATGACCTGGTTCCATTATTTATTATTCTGTTGGAATATCCTATCTGTGCATTTACGCATGACCTGGTTCCATTATTTATTATTCTATTGGAATAAACTGTCTGTACGGTCTATCACATGCCTGGTGAATTCTTCTATTATTCTATTCCTTATTGTTCTATTGGAATAACCTGTCTGTGTGGATTACCGCATACATGGTGAATGATCCTTCGTATTTATTCTTTATTAAATTGTGGAAATGATTTTTTTACGTAGATTACCGCATGGCGGATGAAAATCTATTTGCAGTTTCGTATATTCTATTATACTCGTATGAGATATCATTTCTTTTGTACTTGTCATGAAATATCATTTTATTTGGTATTTTTTGTTACGGGTTACTATTCACGGGTTACTATTTACCTAGTTACTATTCACTCTAGTATTATTCACTCGGGTATTTGGGGCACTTTTTATGCCAGAATACTATTCACGAGTTACTATTCACGGGTTACTATTCACCTGAATATTATTCATTCGGGTATTTGAAGTACTTTTCATGTCAAGGATAAATTGATTTATAAATCTTTAAAATTTATTCTTGAACTTGTTTTATTGAATTATTATGTCATTGTCATCATCCTCATGCTTATATTGTGAGTAAGGTCATCTTTTGGCTTACATGCATAGATGGACTCGGTATGATTATGACCAGGGATCATTCAGTATAATCTTGATCTGTAATGTTATAAAAGTCCTTAGTGGCCTGTAGTGCATTGATGGACATTTTTTGGTATGATTATGACCAGGGATTATTCGGTATAGTCATGACCATTGATGATTACATGAATATCCTTGGCCGTGATGCAGGGATGATTCGATTTTTTTTATTAAGCTGAGTCTCAGCGATAAAAATTGATGAAAACATTTTTAAATCATAGAAGATAGTAGATATCATGCTCTACTTGACTCTTCTAATGGATTGCTTATTCCCCTCATCTACTTTAGCGATTCTGACGCCTTCTACTATCTCATTCACCCAAGTCCGGGCTTCTATAAGGTCAAATTTGATCCTCTAAATTCGTGGTGGTACTACTGACTTTGAAGTCTTTGAATTTTACCAAGCGATTATGCAGGTGGTTTTCATAATCTGTGTTCCCTGTTTGCATAGCTTTGAGCTACCATGTTTGCAAAGTTTTGCATCGATTCTGGTTTGTCGTTCCCAAAGATTAGTAGATTCTTCTATCCTTTGGTTTCGAGTTTGACGTCTTGGCGGCATTATCTCGTTAAATAAAACCATAAATTATACCCTTACATTTTAAACCTTATTGCATAAGATTAATGTATTAAACTCGTTTCATTTCTCAATCTTAGATTCATATTCATTTATCGAATATTTACACAAAGACATCCTCGCTTTAATCAACACTATCCCTTTGTGACTACGAAAGTCGGGATTTAAAATCTTAACCAACATAAAAGTTAAAAATAGTTCATTACTTATCACACATATTACATACATAACTCATACTACTTATTTACCAAGCTTTTTCTCTCGACATTCATTAAACTCGATGTCCTTCCATCCCATAATTAAAACATCCACCTTTCTTATAGTCGGGCAAGCGAGGAGAGGTGTGTCCTTCACGGATGTGTCGCTTGAGGCTCCATCTGGTTAATTTGGATTTTGAGCTTATCCCGCTCTTCCATTGTTTCCATTAACGCCTGACGCATCAACTTTTCTATCTCCCACAACCTTTCCAATGAAGAAACCTTGTTCTCCAAATCTGCACCTCCGTTGATGCTTGGCGACTTCAACTTTAGTGTCTAAATCACTATCTGTCAAATCCAACATTTCTGGATCTAATGCTACGTTTTTCCACGATAGCCACCTCGTCCGATTTGAGTTCCTAGTGAGCTTCTGTTTCATCTGTTGGCCTCGATATTCGCTAGGGGTGTGAATATGATCCTTCTTATTCCACATATCTTTCTCACCAGACATCTACAAACATAAGTTACCCTGGTTAACATATAGTATATATACCACGACAATCAAGAGTTCTATATCGTTGTCTCTTATTTTGATTGACGATAAATTTATTCAATTCTCATCAACGCCTATCTCTACTAGAAAGGCGACTCCATCCACTCTGCATTGAATCGCATGAAGGTGATGACTAAAGCCCCGATCCAAGGTATATATCCGGTGTCTTTGGCTTCTATTTCAACCTTCAACTATCTTATCTGAATATCTCCTCTGCTCCAACCTCCCTCATAACTTTCATTAACTCTATCTCATACTTACAACATTTACACATATCATCACATCCTACCCAATACACCTCTCACAAGAGTAAAAGTTTTCAAATTGTCTTTGAGGGGTCATATAGACCATGAACACATAGTTTTAATGGTATTCATCTTTAAAAACAAAACATTACAGGTATGTTTACAATCACAAAGAAGGTAAACTACCATTAATAGTACTTTTTTAGTGATTAGCCTATTGTACCCCCTAAATCATGCATAACGATTAATCATTCCTAGCGAATATTTACGCCATTAGATTGGATCATTTATCCAAACAACATTGTTCACCTCGGTCTTATCATAGGATTCCGCACTTAAACAATTTGGTTCGGGAAATTTCTTTCAATGAACACTTAGAGTTTTCATTAATATTAGTCTAGTGATTCAAATAGCATAGACTCATATCAATAATTCAATTCAATCGAATTATTTAGATGTAGCCAAACCCCGCTTGCAAATTAAACTTTTGAAAACATTTTCGAGAATGACGTCATGATGCCGCATTGTATTAACAATCCGTTGAGGATCTTAGTCATTGTATGACTTTGTCATAACATCATCATATAATAGTGGAACAAATGACTTGAGTGTCAAATTCACACTAAGTATTCTGTATTTACAACTCCATCACATTTTATCATCTCTTTTGAAAGTTACATGGTACATGAGTGATAATTAAAAATAAATTTTGATATTTCAAATCATTTATGTCTAGCTAAAATAAGTAGCATAGACCGTACTTTAAACCGTTTTCAAAAAATGATTACGAGTCTACATTTTTGTTTTCAAAAGCACATAGTGCGTATTTAGCTTGATGTTAAAAATTTTGAAGTTTAGCATAGCTAGGAGTTTAGGAAAACCCTAACACCTTCACTAAAAATCATTTACTTAACAATCTATACATTCACCTGTAATCCATAACACTCCATTCACACAAAACTATACCCGATTAGTCAAACCACACTTATGAGTTCATAAATTGCCATAATCATACGAGTTTAAGAACTTATCCTAGTCAGGAACCTTTGGCGTCCATTCATTTGAGGGTTCATAAACATTTCATATAATTATGAGTCAAGAATGTCTCATAGGTATGAGTTTTAAGAACTCGAACTTAATCTTATATTCTCTATCTATGACCTATCTACCGTTATACACACCGAGAATGGAGTCATCCTCTTAATGTGCATATAACAAATAGCGCGACACGACATTTCAATGATTATCGATTGCGAAACTAAGTGGTTTTTACACCAAGTACAATTCGGCTCCCATACGAAGAATCATACAACTCAAATAGCCGGCATGAGTCCTCAATTGAATCCCCATCTAACACTAACCCCATTCTCAATACGAATTTAATTCGTATTTATAATTCTTTTCTGGATCTGTACCAATTGATTGTACAATTCATACACAGCAATCTTGCTGTAAACTTTCCAATCATCAGATTGATTCCTTTTGGTTGTCATAGCCTTATCAGATCACGGGGTGATCTCATCGTATATATTACGATTTAGCTCTATATCTTGATCGTTTTAATTTATGATCTCTCATAACTGCAATTTCAGTCTTTTAGACTCAATCTATTCCCCACTACTGTTTAACTTTATAATCAGAGTTAGGGAACTCTGTGTCTTTACACTCGCCAAGATTCATCTTTGAATCTTATCTACCAACTAACTCTATATGAGTTAATACTTATCCTAATCATTGCGGTTATTAGTCTCAGGTATTCCTACCTAACCTTCATAACCAACAGCTTTGATACCAACCTGTGACGACCCCAAATCCAAGTACTTGAAACCCGAACTCGGTTCTCTACGATACCATTTCTTTAAGCTGAATAATACTAAATAATAATACATTCGAACTTAATTTACATACATCAAAGTTTACTTCCCAGTGTCGTGACCTTCAAATACATTCTTTACAATACTTGAATAGATACCAATACAACTATAACCATTAACTCATAATACACACTTATTCGATCGACTTTCCTTTTCCTTTGTTCGCGTTACAGAGCCTTCAAAGTTGTTCATACATAATTGAAAACATTTAATTTAAGCAAGGATGAGCATTTGAGTGCCCGACCAAGTAATAGCAATTATATATATAAAATTTGAAAGAATATAAGTATTCTCTTTACATAACACTTCTACAACGAATCGAAAGTTGTGAAGTAATCTCATCTTGATAAAAAATTCACATAACAAATCTCTTCCAAATTATTTAACTTTGGCTCTGGCTCTACCCATGAATAGGGTTTAAGAATCATACTATGAACATTCTTTTCATTTTGAAAAGGTTTGGCGAAAATCCATCCGCAAACCGCTTTCTAGCTTACGAGACACGGAGGGTGATCGACCTCGTTGTACTTCTGTATTGATCAATACTACATAACTTGAATCGAATTCATCGCTCACTCTATCCGCCTTAAACAAAAATCTTCCCATATAGGGATGTTCATACATGCACAGTTCCAAACCCAAGGTTTTAATCTTGCTCAACAATAATATGTAATTCAACATATATGTATACGGAGTAATTGATGAGAGGTATATCAACATTTGAATAAATGCCATGGTTATCCAAGTGGGGACACTTGTATAACCATTTAGAAATCAACTTAACGTAATATATATCGAGAGCTAACATGTTGATAATCAAAGCGTATATAATGCATGCAGGGAATAGAATAATTACAAACTTCTTACTCATGTCCATTGCATAAAGAAAATGCAAAGGTAGGATACTTACTGATTCATTGATTACAAATCTCAACTTAGGTTTTATCTCTTTATCACAACCTATCAATAATCGGATCATTAGCTCGATTAGAACAATATATCTTAACACATAGTCTGCTCTATTATAGTTGAAGACATAGTCTAATCACATAATCACGGTGATCATACTTTTAGTTCCTATTCTATACTTGAAATATTTTTATACATTTTTCAAATATCTCATCCATGCTCTTACAGAGTAGCCTTTTCTTTTCATTATAGGTTCGACATTTATCGGCGTCTGCCAGTATCGACAACTTTATCGGGTAAATCTTTGAGTCTAAGACTCATATTTTATACCTCAACATCTGTAAATATCAGACATCTTAATTTTTAATCATTTTCGAAATTTTCAGAAATTGAAAAATTTAAAATAATTTAAATTTGTCACTAAAGGGCCTATAGTGATATAACTATTACTATAGGTGTTCTTCTTCAAATTTAGAACTTCATAATCGGTTCTCAAGTCAGCTAGTTTGGCCGGCTATAACTTTCAATTATCGGAATCATAATTAAATGATTTAAACATTAAACAATTCCATTATCATTAATAGTTTAATTAATACTAAACTATTAATGAAACCATTGCCAAAATATAAAAGTTATTTATAATAACTCAAACTATTTTTAAAACATTTATATTACCCTTAAATGATTTTTAAAACAATAAAATCATTTTTAAATAATTACCATTAATATTTAAATATTAATGTACTATTTATCCAAATATTAAAAGTCATTAATTATAACTTAAAATATTTTTAAATCCTTAATATCCTCTTTAAATGGTTTTTAAATAAGTAAAACCATTTTAAACTATTTATTTAATATTAATCATTAAATAAACTAAATATCATTAATATTATCTTAATATCACTAATATTTAATTATTAATGAAATTATCATTTAAATATTAAAAGTTATATTTTATAACTTAAAATATTTTAAATACCTTATTTTCATTTAAAATAATTTTATAATATTAAAATCATTTTAAACTAAATTATTTAATATAATCATTAAATAACTTTAATATCATTAATAATAATTAATTAATGAAATTCATCACAAAATATTAAAAGTCATCACAAATAACTCATTTACATAATCAATTCTAAGCCAAAATAAACATAGTAAACTAACTAGTTTATTAACAACACTAACTAAACTTCAAAATTCAAACTTTAACTAACAATTAAAAATAATAACATTACAAAATTAAATAAGAAACATACCTTAAATACTGAATTCCACAATTTGAATCGAATACGCTTCCACGCCAAAATTTAACTAAGGAGATCTTTATAAAAAGTTCTCCCACAACAAAGCCTTTCTCAAAAATTGGAGGCCTTATTGTTGGTGAATGAAACAAAGGCCAAGCCCTTCTATTTATAGGTTTAGAAAATGGTGAAGTTCTCAATTTAGTCGATGTGGGACTTGGTTTATACTAATTTTCAATAGCTCACTTTATGCGATTTTCTAACGCATTGCTCATAACTCCGATTAATCTGATTTTTGGATATGTTATACATGGTATGTAAAACTATTTTTAAAAATACTGAATTACCCAATTCGGGTTCATTAGGTAGCCCAAACAAAGGCATCAAAAGTGGGCGTTTATAACAGCTTTTCAATCTCGTTTCAGCTTTACCCTCTTTCGCTTCAAAACAGTCATAACTCTTTCATTTTAAAACATTTTTGAGCGATTCTTGAGCCCACGCTTGAAGCTAACTTCTGGGGCTACAACTTTTATTCTTTGACCATTTCCAAATTCCTAACACATCAGCCCGTAAATTCCATTCAAATGGATCGCACCGCACTTGTTGGGAAGTTTTGACACTACTACTTTGAAATGTCATAACTCTCCTCCGATATCGGATTTAGTCCGTTTTGAGTCTATGAAAAAGCTTATTCTGTGTACTATAACATACCAAAATCCCAGACCTTTTAAAGCACAAAAAGTGGACGAGAATGCCCCCATTACAGGACTTCCCAAAAGCAGGTTTTATCATGATCGGTCAACCATGTTTGACCATCTATAACTTCTAATCTATACATGATATGGACTTGATTCTTTTTGCAGATTAAAACCACATATCGGGCTACACATAACAACTTTTGAAGAACAAAACTCATGATCGAGCAAAGAGTTATGGCCTCCTACATTTGGTGAAAAAATAATGAAATTCGTTTTTCCAACTTGCTTAAATCTTCAAATTAGTGCACTTTGATGTTATGGGTCTTTGATTTATCAACCCATATCATCAATTAACATTCTATTACACAACTTTAAACAATCAATTGCATCAAATAACATCGAATCAAAGGATTTCTAGGTTTAGTGTTCTTATACCCTTTTTGCCAAAAAATTCTTGATTATTGCTTCGATTTGTTATGGGTGATGGTTGGGCTTTGTTTAAGAGTGTATGGGCAATCTTGTACAAGGCAATTAAATGTAATATTTAATCACTAGATTTAATTCTTATAATTTACCAATTAACTTCTATCCTTTGGTAAATTAAAACACTTATACTGATAACATCGAAATTAAACCCTAATTAAAATTAGGGTTTCTCAACGTCATCAATTAGGGTTTCTAATTGACCATTAGTGGTTCTTTAATTATTTGTGTATGTTACTAACACGATCATTACGGTTTCTAATTTCAACCTTAGGGTTATAATAATTAGGGTTTGTCCTAATTATCGACGTCTGTTAGAATTAGGGTTTCTTCTAATTACCGATATTCTTATTCACAAATAACTTCATATACACAGATCACTACTCGTAAATATCCCATAACCGAGTTTAATAATTAGGATTTCACAAAGACGGTAATATCCTATGACCTAATTGAATTGTCATTTGCTCAATATTATCTGTCCGCACATACCCAGTACATAATTATGGTACTGTAAAATAATATAATATTATTATTCTCATCTCTTGATCACAATCCCAATCCAGGGTTTGGATCTCATGTCTGACTTATTCTTCGTACACATCATCAATAATCAAGTTAAAATAATTAACTTAAATATTCTGAACAATTCATATAATAAAATATTTATTATATAAATCTAATTATCACATCATATATTATTTCCAATCATGTTTTCATGGAAAATAATTAATAAAAACATTTAAACTACGAAATTTATTACTATATAATTTGTGGTAATTAATAATTCCAAAATTATTTCTAATTTTTCAAGTAATAAATGTATTCGCATTTATCGTTCACTTTACTTGACACTTAGTCTCGTCATTAAATAAAAAAAAAATTTATACGCAAAATTTCTTATTTATTTTATATAGAAAATCTCGAGTTATTACAATGGGTAAGAGAAATTCGTTGGCTAGAGCTTGAGAGAGTGTGGCTAGAGAGTTTAGAAAATATTAGTGTGCATTTGCATTATTTCTCCCTCAATCTCTATATATAGACCATGTCAAGTGCCTTGGATGCTCAATAGGGTTGGTATAATTGAGGTGTAATGGTATAGTAGCATGAGGGAATTCTAGAAGCCATTGATTAGCTAGCATAATTGAAGATTCCATCAACAATGCTACTAATAATATACTAAAATGGACAAAAAGGGTATTTTGGTAATTTCCCATATAATTTCATGGGCATTCTTGTACATGGCAATTAAATGTAATATTTAATCACTAGATGGTAATTCTTATTATTTACCAATTACTTTTCATCCTTTGGTAAATTAAAACATTTATACATTAACATCGTAATTAAACCCGATAATTTTAAATTAGGGTTTTCTATAGAAAATTAGGATTTTCTAATTAGGGTTTCTTAACGCCATCAATTAGGGTTTCTAATTGACCATTAGGGTTCTCTAATTATCTCATGTATGTTCTAACACAGTCATTACGATCTCTAACTTCAACCGATTAGGGTTGTAATAATTAGGGTTTGTCCTAATTATCGACAAACAACAGTAATTAGGGTTTTCTTCTAATTACCGACATCTTATACACAGTAACCTTCATATACACAAAGAAACTTCATATACACAAAGAACTACTCACCATTTCTCATAACTAAGTTTAATAATTAGGTTTTCACAGCACGGTAATATGCTATGACCTAATTGACCGTCATTGCTCAATATTATCTGTCCGCACATACACAGTACATAATTATTGTACCGTAAAATCATTATAACAATAATATAATATTATTATTCTCATCTCTTGATCACAATCCCAATTCGTGGTTTGGATCTCATATCCTGACTTCTCTTCGATATCAAGTTAAAATACTTGATTTAAATATTCTCAACAATTCATATAATAAAATATATATTATATAAATTCTAATTATCACTTCATATATTATTTCCAATCATGTTTTCATGGAAAATAATTAATAAAATATTTACGCTTACGTAAATTAATTACCATAAAAATATAATTTGTAGTAATTAATAATTCCAAAATTATTTCTAATTTTTCAAGTAATAAATATATTCGCATTTATCGTTCACATTACTAGACACTTATTCTCGTCATTAAATAAATAAAAAAAAAATTATACGCAAAATTCTTAATTATTTTATATAGAAAATCTCGGGTTATTACAGTTGCGCCGATTGGCAATGAGGCAAGATCACATGTTCGACGCTATGCACACATCTTTTGCCTCGTTGAACACAACTCTTCAGAGTTTCAACCCGGTGGCACAATTTCCATATCTACAGCCCGGTATTAAGTATTAGAACTATGACACAATGATCGTTTATGAATCGAATATGGAGTTGTTTGAAACTGGTATAAAAGGATAGCACGAGTAACTTTAAGTTTGGGGGATGTTATGTGGGGTATAAAAGCTTAAAAAAAAGAAAAAAAATGAATAAAACAGGAAATAAGAGCAAAAAGCCCCCGTTGATGAAAATAAAGCATAAGTACCCCGCGTGAACCCTTGAGATTTGTGATTGCTTGATTTTAGTTGGAACTATCTATTTTTGAAATTTTTAAGTTTGTGCTGCATGATTCCTTCTAAGAGACTGGTTATGTATTGAATTTGAGTTAGTATCAGTTATCATGGATGTGACACACACACACACACACTATACCAGTGATGATGGCTTGAGATTCGAGAATTAAGGCGTAATTGTAGATTAGTTTTTTGATGGTTGATATTGTATAGTTGCTTATTTTCACTGAGGTCGTTAAGATAACTTTGATTCTACGATATTGTTGGATTTGATAGCATATAAGTGAATTGGTATTCATATCATTGCTTTGCATGTAGTTGATTTGTGCTCGAGGACTAGCACGGTTTAAGTTTGGGGGATTTTGATAAGTGTATTTTATATACGCGATTTAATATCCAATTCATGCTTATTTGTTGCTAATTTCTTGGGATCATGATCAATTTCACTTGTTTTATGTCATTTCATGTGTAGATTGGTGGTTGTGGTATTCAACGTATAATTGGTTATATTCGGTGCGATTGGGACTCAAATGGAGCGTAATTGGAAACAAGTGTGCAGAGCAGCATTGTCAGATAATAGTATACACCCCCGTCGGGGCGGGCATGCACAGCTTATAAACCCCCGCTGGGGTGGGGGGGTCTTACAATTCATTTAACAGGAGCATGGCCCGCCGGGGTGGGCATTTTATAGCTACACACCCCCGTCGGGGCGGGGGTCCTTATTCGAGCAAGATAGAAGGCAGCCTCGCCAGGGCAGGCTTATATAGCATACAAACCCTGCCGGGGCGGGGGTGGAAATTTCTGAGTGTCTTATTTTGGTTATAATTCTTCTTGGGCACGAATTTTAGCTATTTGTTGGCATTATAATTCTAATTGATAGAGAATTCGGGTGGAGTTTTTATGCTAGATATCTATGACTCTATCAAAAAACAACAAGGAGATTAGAGAGGGAAGAATTACGAAGATCAGAGGAGAGTTTTGGATAGCAAGTGTGGAGGAGTATTTCGAGGAGTTTTTCAAGACAATTGCGATTTTAGTCTACGTGAAGGGTGTTCTTCAATATTTTTCATGTTAGATTATTATTTGTTATTGGAAGAATGATTTATTCAATGTTTATTTTGTTTATTATGAACTAATTTCACTTTTTAGGCTTGTGATGGATCCTTAAGTGAATCGATGGTTTTGTAAACTTTGATTTCCTATTTAATAAGCTATCTCCAGTTTATTTATATTAATTTGTGCTTGAATTTATGAATTGACTGATCAACAATTCTTTGTGGAGTTGGATGGAATCGAGAGAGGATATTCAAATCTAGACCTAGTTATTATAGCATGTTCAGGTTTTTGTTAGTAGCTTAAACTTGATGAGTGTTAAGGTAGAGATATGCTTGACACCGCATGTAATCGGATAGAGAACTTATTCTTCAACCGTCTTCAATTGTAATTCACATAAAGATATAGTGGGTTAGTTGATTAAGGTGTTTAACGGATTTCTATCTTAATTGTGGATTGAGGTTAATAGGGTATTAGTGTATCGAGAGGTGGTTAATACTACGTTCGTGTTCTTGATTAATAAACTGGGATAGTGCATTAAATTGGGCTAAAGGTGTTAAAATCGAAGTGAAGCTTAGGGTGAAATCATAAGTCTAATTCTCCATTATTTGTTTGAAAATTCAGATTTTGATATTCGTGTTGATTTTGTGTTAATTTAATTATATTTAAATTTTAGTTTAGTTAATTTGAATTATCGAGTTTGATTTGTTTAATAAAATTAGGGTTAATAGAAGATTGGTAATTGTAAGTTAAGGTTATTGCTAATTAATCTCTGTGGGAACGATACTCTACTTATCACTTTATTACTTGTTAACCACGTATACTTGCGTGTTGTGCATAATTAGATTTTACCCAACAAGTTTTTGGCGCCGTTGCTGGGGATTTTTTTTAGCATAAATCTTAAGTGTTTTACAATATCAGTTTAATTAATCCAGTTTTACTTAGACATTTTTATTTTTTTTATTGTGCTTCTTATTTCGGTGTTGGGCGTAGTTTATGCGAACTCGGTCCAAAATCCGGACTTCTTTGCCTTTTGAGGGCGACATTGAGAAAAGGTTTGAGAGGTTGAGTAAGTGGATTAAGAAGCGAGGCGGAATTGAAATACGAAAAGGAAGAGGAATAGTAATGGCGTAGAAGATCGAAAAGCGTTGAGGGACTTCTTAACACCTAAAAGAATGAGCTATGATCAAGCATCACCGAACCAAAGAATAACATCAAATACGTTCGAGATTAAGCCTGGGATGATACAAATGATTCAGAATTCAGTTCAGTTTGGGGGATTTTCAAATGACGATCCGAACGAGCATTTAGTCAGTTTTCTAGAAATGTGCGACACATTTAGGTTTAATGGGGTTTTGAATGAGGCGGTGAGACTTCGATTGTTCCCATTCTCTTTATGGGACAAGGCGAAGAGTTGGTTACATTTGTTACCATCCGGTTCGATAACTACATGGGAGGATTTAGCTCAGAAATTCCTCGCAAAATTCTTCCCACCGGCGAAAACTGCGAAGATAAGGAATGAGATTACAATGTTTGAACAACAACATGGGGAGTCATTATATGAGGCATGGGAAAGATACAAAGAACTGCTCAGAAAATTCCCACATCATGGACTGCCCTAGTGGCTACAAATGAACACCTTTTATAACGGACTACATGGGAATCTCAAGACAAGTATCGATGCAGCATCGGGCGGAGCGTTCATGGCAAAGAGTTACGAGGAAGCCTATGAGTTGATTGAAACCATGTCAGCTAATAACTACCAGTGGCCCACATCAAGAATAACACAGGCGAAGGCAGCTGGGGTATTAGAAGTAGATAGTATGACAGTGATGCAGGCACATATATCTGCACTTTCAAAGAAGTTGTAGTCAGTTTCAGCAGGACAAGCAACACAAGTTCAACAAACACAGCAAATACAGCAAGTGGCAATAATATGCGAGTTGTGCGCAGGAGAGCACCCAACAGAGCAATGTGCAATTAATCCAGCAACTGTCCAGTTCATCGGCAATTACAACAGAATTCCTCAAAACACATATCAGAACACATACAATCAAGGAAATAGGAATCATCAGAATTTTTCATGGAGAAACAATTAGCAAAATCAAGGTTCACGACAATCATACCCTCCAGGTTTTCAGAATCAGCAACAACCATTTCAATATCAAGAAAAAAACCCGATCTGGAGGAAGTGTTGGCAAAATTTATGACTACCACCGAGTTGGCTATAAAAGAGCACGCCATGGGTATGAAAGCACAAGATAGGGCAATTAAGAATCTAGAGAATCAGATGGGTCAAATTGCGTTGGCATTGAATAATTGACCACGAGGGACATTACCAAGTGACACCGAGAAAAATCCTAAAGGTAATCACGAGCAGTGTCAAGCCATTATGTTGAGAAGTGGAAAACAACTTGTTGGTCAAGAGCCAGAGATTTCGATTACAAAGGAGATTAATCCAGAGACAGAAAATATAGTGGGTGAGGTAAAGCAAGGGAACGAAAAACAAATGGAAAATAACAAACCAGTTAACGAACCAGCCATTTATCCTCCCCCACCATTTTATCAAAGAGTTCAAAAACAAAAATTAGACAAGCAATTTTCAAAATTTTTGGAAGATTTTAAGAAACTTCAAATTAACATACCATTTGCAGAGGCCCTAGAACAAATGCCTAGTTACGCAAAATTTATGAAAGGGATTCTATCAAGGAAAAAGAAATGGGAAGATTTTGAGACTGTGGAATTAACAGAGGAGTGTAGTACGGTATTACAGCAGAAATTACCACCAAAACTCAAGGACCTGGGGAGTTTACTATTCCATGCATGATCGGGGAGATGCATTTCAGCAAGTGTTTATGTGATTTAGGGGTGAGTGTAAACCTTATGCCATTGTCAGTATACTTAGAATTGGGTTTACCCGCGCCAAGACCCACGAACATCTCCTTATAGTTGGCGGATAGGTCAGTCATGTATCCGAGAGGCATAAAAGAGGACATCTTAGTGAAAGTGGATAAGTTTATATTCCACGCGGACTTTATCATTCTGGATTTTGAGGAGGACAAGAACATCCCAATTATCCTAGGGAGACCATTTTTGGCTACAGGGAGAACACTCATAGATGTACAAAAGGGAGAACTCGCTATGAGGGTCCAAGATCAAGAAGTGAAATTCAATGTGTTTAAGGCCATGAAATTTCCTACGGATGAGGAAGAATGTTTTCGAATGGATCTAATTGAGCAAATCGTTAGTGATGACATAAGTAAAAATTTGGTGAACGATCCGTTAGAAATTACATTATTGGGAGATGAAGAGATCGATGATCTGGAATTGGTGGATTACCTTAAATTGCTAGACTCATTGCCACAAGTAGCAAGATTTAGAACACCGTTTAAACCACTGCACACAGAGGAGGTAACCGCAGAAAAACTGAAACCATCATTGGAAGAGCCACCAAAGCTGGAACTTAAACCACTTCCTCAGCACCTTAGGTATGCGTATTTAGGAAATTTAAATTCTTACCTATTATTATTTCAGCTGCACTTAACGAATTGCATGAAGAAAAGTTGTTGAGGGTGCTTCGGGAACACAAATCAGCTATTGGATGGACAATTGCTGACATAAAGGGAATCAGCCCTTCATTTTGCATGCACAAGATCCTAATGGAAGACGAAGCAAAATCAATGGTGGAACAACAGTGGCGACTCAATCCAATTATGAAGGAAGTGGTAAAGAAGGAAATTTTGAAATGGATAGACGCCAGCATCATCTACCCGTTGCGGAATCCTATGGTAAGACTGAGGTGAACAATGTTGTTTGGATAAATGATCCAATCTAATGGCGTAAATATTCGCTGGGTATGATTAATACGTTATGCATGACGTAGGGGTATAATAGGCTAATCACCTAAAGTACTATTAATGGTAGTTTTCCTTCTTTGTGATTGTAAACATACCGGGTAATGTTTTGTTTTGCGGTATGAATACCGTTAAAACTATGTGTTCATGGTCTATATGACCCCTCAAAGACAATTTGAAAACTTTTACTCTTGTAAGAGGTGTATTGGGTAGCATGTGATGATATGTGTGAATGTTGTAAGCCTACGGTCGAGTTAAGCCGAGTTATGAGGGAGGTTGGAGCGGAGGAGATATTCAGATAAGATAGTTGAAGGTTGAAATAGAAGCCAAAGACACCAGATATATACCTTGGACCAAGCTTTAGTCATCACCTTCATGCGATTCGATGCAGAGTGGATGGAGCTGCCTTTCGGCAAAGATAGGCGTTGATGAGAATTGAATAAATTTATCGTCAATCAAAATAAGAGACAACGTATATAGAACTCTTGATTGCTGTGTATATATACTATATGTTAATCGGGGTAACTTGTGTATGTAGATGTACGGTGAGAAAGATATGTGGAATAAGAAGGATCATATTCACACCCAGAGAGCTAATATCAAGGCCAACAGATGAAATAGAAGCTCACTAGGAACCCAAATCGATTTAGGTGGCTATCGTGGAAAAACGTAGCATCGGATCCGAGAAATGTTGGATTTGACAGAGATAGTGATTTAGACACTAAAGTTGAAGCCACCAAAGCATCAACGGAGGTGCAGGATTTGGAGAACAAGGTTTCTTCATTGGAAAGGTTGTGGGAGATAGAAAAGTTGATCGTCGGCGTTAATGGAAACAATGGAAGAGCGGGGATAAGCTCAAAAGCCAAATTGACGGATGGAGCCTCAAGCGACACATCCAAATGAAGGACACACCTCTCCTCGTTGCCCCGACTATAAGAAAGGTGCATAGATGTTTTAATTGTGGGATGGAGGGACATTGAAAATAATGAATATCCGAGAAAAAGGCTTGGTAAATAAGTAGTATGGGTTATGTATGTAATATGTGTGATAAGTAATGAACTATTTTAACTTTTATGTTGGTTAAGATTTTAAATCCAGACTTTCGTAGTCACAAAGCGATAGTGTTGATTAAAGCGAGGATGTCTTTGTGTAAATATTCGATAAATGAATATGAATCTAAGTTTGAGAAATGAAACGAGTTTAATATATTAATCTTATGCAATAAGGTTTAAAATGTAAGGGTATAATTTATGGTTTTATTTAACGGATAATGCCGCCAAGACGCCGTCGAACTCAAAACCAAAGGATAGAAGAATCTACTAATCTTTGAGGAGCAATTTAATCGATGCAAAACTTTGCAAACATGGTAGCTCAAAGGCTATGCGTGAGGAACACCGATTCTGAAACCAGCCAGACAATCGCTTGGCAAAATTCAAAGACTTCAAAGCCGTAAGACCACTAGAATTCAAAGGATCAGCTGACCCTATAGAAGCCCAGACTTGGGTGAACGAGATAGAGAAGGCGTTCGTAATCGCTAAAGTATATGAGGAGCAAAAGACCACTTTTGCCACTTATATGATGAAAGGGGAAGCTAACTTTTGGTGGGAGGCAAATAAGACTTGGGCAGGAGAAGAAGAAATTACTTGGGATAGGTTTAAGGATTTATTTTTCGAAAACTATCTCTCTATTAGTATGCAGTCTAGAATGGAGGTGAGATTCCTAGAGTTAAAGCAGGATAACATAACTGTTGCGGAGTATGCCGCAAAATTTAATGAGTTGGCTAGGTTTGCTCCACATCAAGTGGATACAGAGAGGCTAGGAAGGCAAGGAGATTTGAAATTTGGGCTTAAAACCCAGCTCTCTCTGATAAGGTGTCGATCTTTAAAATCAATACATTTTCAAAGACTCATGGAGAAGGCTATCATTGCTGAACAGGGAAGTGAGGCCATGAGCCTCTACCATAAGGAGAAGAAGAACAAAAGCAAGTTAGGAGGAACAATAAAGATAGAAAGTAGTAGTGGGAATAGGGGTGAGAAAAGAATGAGGAATTTTTCTGAGAAAATGCAAGTAAAGCAGGAAGGTATAAAGAAGCAGGTAGTGTAGTGCAAGAACTGCGGGAAGAATCACTCTGGCGAGTGTCTGAAGGGCAAGTTTGTATGCTACAAGTGCGGGCAAGAGGGTCATATCTCTCCCAACTGCCCCAACTCAAGGATGATCAGTGGATGTTTCATTTGTGGATCGATGTTGAGCATAAGGTGAGAATCGTCCCACGAGAGGAAATGGAGGCAAGGAACGTAACCACGGGGAGAAGCGGTGGGGCGTTAGCAATTTCGGGACCAAACTCAACCATAGAACCCAACGAAAGCAACTCAGGGGTTTACAACATGACGGTCCGGGATCACGGTGGCGGTGGAAAGCAGAACTCCAGTGCTATTTGAATAACTTATATATCTTATATTTACGCTTAATCGAATAGACAAGTGTTATGATGAATAATTAAAGATCGATTCGATCAAGTATGATCGAGATCTATGTACAATGATTATATGCTATGTACCTTCTACGCATATGAGAGTTTTAAAGCGGTGATTAGGGGCGGAATCCTTATAAGGAGGGTGAATGTAATAACTTGATATTATCTATATAAAATAAATAAGAAATTTTAAGTATAATTTTTTTATTTAATGATGAGACTAAGTGTCAAGTAAAGTGAGCGATAAATGCGAATACATTTATTACTTGAAAAATTAGAAATAATTTTGGAATTATTAATTACCACAAATTATATGGTAATAAATTTTGTAGTAATAAAATGTTTTTATTAATTATTTTCCATGAAAACATGATTGGAAATAATATATGAAGTGATAATTAGATTTATATAATAAATATTTTATTATATGAATTGTTCGAGAATATTTAAGTTAATTATTTTAACTTGATTATTGATGTTGTGTACGAAGAATAATTCGACATGAGATCCAAACCACGGATTGGGATTGTGATCAAGAGATGAGAATAATAATATTATATTATTTATATAATGATTTTACAATTACCATAATTATGTCTTTGGGTATGTGCGACGAGATAATATTGAGCAATGACGATCAATTAGGTCATAGCATATTCATCGTCTGTGAAACCCTAATTATTAAACTTCGGTTATGGGATATTTACGAGTAGTGACTGTGTATATGAAATTACTGTGAATAAGAATATCGGTAATTAGAAGAAACCCTAATTACTGTTGTACGTCGATAATTAGGACAAACCCTAATTATTATAACCTAACCGGTTGAAGTTAGAAACCGTAACGACTGTGTTAGTAACATATACCAGATAATTAAAGAACCACTAATGGTCAATTAGAAACCCTAATTGATGACGTTGAGAAACCCTAATTTTAATTACCGGGTTTAATTTCGATATTCTTGATAAGTGTTTTAATTTACCAAAGGATAGAAGTTAATTGGTAAATTATAAGAATTAAATCTAGTGATTAAATATTACATTTGATTGCCTTGTACAAGATTGCCCATACACTATTAAACAAAGCCCAACCATCACCCATAACAAATCGAAGCAAGAATCAAGAATTTTTGGCAAAAAAGGGTATAAGAACACTAAACCTAGAAATCCTTTGATTCGATGTTATTTGATGCAATTGATTGTTTAAAGTTGTATAATAGAATGTTAATTGATGATATGGGTTGATAAATCAAAGACCCATAACATCAAAGTGCACGAATTTGAAGATTTAAGCAAGTTGGAAAACCATTACTCGTTATTTTTCACCAAATGTCGAGGCCATAACTCTTTGCTCGATCATGAGTTTTGTTCTTCAAAAGTTGTTATGTGTAGCTTTGATATGTGGTCTTTAATCTGCAAAAAGAATCAAGTCCATATCATGTATAGATTAGAAGTTATAGATGGTCAAACATGGTTGGCCAAGAGCATGATAAACCGCTTTTAGGCGATCAGTAATGGGGCATTCTCGTCCACTTTTGTGCTTTAAAAGGTCTGGGCTTTTGATATGTTGTAGTGAACTAAGTTAGGAAGCCATAGGCTTTGGAATGACCTCATTCCGACCTCGGATGATGGAATTACGGTGATTGGAAGGAAATGTGTCAAATTTCTCAAAAGCTGAAAGTCAGCGGCCGGATGTGCTATTCAGGACACCTTTATTTGATCAGTTAATTTTTCCAAAACCTTCTGGGCTTTTGGTATGTTATAGTACACCAATAATCTTTTCATAGACTCAAAACGGACTAAATCCGATATCGGAGGAGAGATTATGACATTTCAAAGTAGTAGTGTCAAAACTTCCCAACAAGTGCAGTGCAGTCCATTTGAACGGAATTTCTGGGCTGATGTGTTCGAATTTGGAAATGGTAAAGAATAAAAGTTGTAGCCCCAGAAGTTAGCTTCGTGGGCTCAAGAATCGCTCAAAATGTTTTAAAATGAAAGAGTTATGGTTGTTTTTAGCGAAAGAGGTAAAGCTGAAACGAGATTGAAAAGCTGTTATGAACGTCCACTTTTGGCCTTTGTTTGGGCTACCTAATGAACCCGAATTGGGTAATTCGTATTTTTAAAAATAGTCTTACATACCATGTATAACATATCCAAAATCAGATTAATCGAAGTTATGAGCAATCGTTAGAAAATGTAAGTGAGCTATTGAAAAATTAGTATAAACCAAGTTCCACATCAACTAAATTGAGAACTTCACCATTTTCTAAACCTATAAATAGAAGGGCTTGGCCTTTGTTTCATTCACCAACAATAAGGCCTCAATTTTTGAGAAAGGCTTTGTTGTGGGAGGACTTTTATAAAGATCTCCTTAGTTAAATTTTGGCGTGGAAGTGCGTATTCATCTGTGGAATTCGTATTTTACGGGTATGTTTCTTATTTAATTTTTGTAATGTTATTATTTTTTAATTGTTAGTTCAAGTTTGAATTTTTGAAGTTTAGTTAGTGTTGTTAATAAACCGTTTAGTTTACTATGTTTATTTTGGCTTGGAATTGATTATGTAAATGAGTTATTTGTGATGACTTTTAATATTTTGTGATGAATTTCATTAATTAATAATTATTGATGATATTAAAGTTATTTAATGATTATATTAAATAATTTAGTTTAAAAATGATTTTAATATTATAAAAATTATTTTAAATGAAAATAAGGTATTTAAAAATATTTTAAGTTATAAAATATAACTTTTAATATTTAAATGATAATTTCATTAATAATTAAATATTAATGATATTAAGATAATATATTAATGATATTTAGTTTATTTAATGATTAATATTAAATAAATAGTTTAAAAATGGTTTTACTTATTTAAAACCATTTAAAGAGGATATTAAGGATTTAAAAATATTTTAAGTTATAATTAATGACTTTTAATATTTGGATAAATAGTACATTAATATTTAAATATTAATGGTAATTATTTGGGTAATATAAATGTTTTAAAAATAGTTTGAGTTATTATAAATAACTTTTATATTTTGTAGCGATGGTTTCATTAATAGTTTAGTATTAATTAAACTATTAATGATAATGGAATTGTTTAATGTTTAAATCATTTAATTATGATTAGATATTTGAAAGTTATAATAAAACCAAACTAGTGACTTGAGAACCCATTATGAAGTTACGAATTTGAAGAAGAACACCTATAGTAACACTTATATCACTATAGGCCCTTTAGTAATGATTTGAATTATTTTAAATTTTTCAATTTACGAAATTGCAAAAATGATTAAAAATAAGATGTCCGATATTTACAAATGTTGAGGTGCAGAATAAGAGTCTTAGACTAGGTTTTTGCCCGATAAAGGTATCGATCATGGCAAACAAATGTCGGACCTTATAAAAAGAAAGAAAAACTCTACATAAGAGCATGGATGAGATATTTGAAAAATGTATAAAAATATTTCAAGTATAGAATAGGAACTAAAAGTATGATCACTTTGTGATTATGTGAATGGACTATGTCTTTGTTGTAATAAACGATTACTATATGTTAAGATATATTGTTCTAATCGAACGAATGATCTGATTATTGATAGGTTGTGATAAAGAGATAAAACCTAAGTTGAGATTTGGAA
Organism: Panax ginseng; assembly: GCA_020205605.1. Lineage (NCBI taxonomy): Eukaryota > Viridiplantae > Streptophyta > Magnoliopsida > Apiales > Araliaceae > Panax > Panax ginseng. Next base: position 79,955,733 of record CM035139.1, on the reverse strand, counting down.
TCAGCGAATCAGGCAAGTATCCTACCTTTGCACTTCCTTTATGCAATGGATATGAATAAGAAGTTTCAGAATTATTCTATCCCTATACAGATTATGTACTCTTTGATTATCGACATGTTAACTCGGATATATATTCTGTTCATTGATTTCATAAATGATTATACAAGTGTCCCCACTTGGATAATCATGGCATTTGTTCACATGTTGATACACCTTTGTCAATTACCCGTATATATATGTTGAATTATATATTATTGTTGAGCAAGATTAAAAACCTTCGGGTTTGGAACCAAGCATGTATGAACATCCCTATATGGGAAGATTTTTGCGCAAGGTGGAAAGAGTGAGCGATGAATTTCGTTCAAGTTATGTAGTATTGATCAATCTGGGTACTGTGAAATGATCACCCTCCGGTGCCGTAAGTTATGACAGTTTGAGGATAGGATATTCCGCTAAACCTTTTGAAAATGAAAAGAATGTTCATAGTATGTTTCTTAAACCCTATTCAAGGGTAGAGCGAGCCAAATTTAAAGAATTTGAAAGAAAGTTGTTATGTGAATTTTTATCGAGATCAGATTACTTCACAACTTTCAATTTGTTGTAGAAAGTGTTATGTAAAGAGAATACTTATATTCTTTCAAATTATATATAATTGCTATTACTTACTTTGGGCACTTAAAGGCTCATCCTTGCTTAAATTAAATGTTTTCGATTATGTATGAAAGCAACTTTGAAGGCTCGAGTGCACGAACAAAGGAAAAGGAAAGTTGATTGAATAAGTGTGTATTATGAGTTAATGGTTATAGTTGTATTTGTATCTATTCAAGTATTGTAAGGAATGTATTTGAAGGTCACGTACCTGGGGAAGTAAACTTTGATGTATGTAAATTAAGTTCGAATGTATTATTATTTAGTATTATTCAGCTTAAAAAAATGGTATCGTGGGGAACCGAGTTCGAGTTTCAAGTACCTGGATTTGGGGTCGTCACAGGTTAACATTGATGTGGATGAGGAAAAGGTTAGGCATTTTTTTTGTTTATCGTATATTATATTTTTATGTGTTATATTGATCAATTGATTGTTTATTTTTGTTTATAGACTGAAAAGAATAATGACATTCCAAGTTTTGATATTTTAAGTCAGTCTAGTGGAAAAAAAATTATTGTGTTTACCCCTATTGACGTTTGTATTTTTTTCAACATTAGTTACCTTTATAGTTTGTATTGGTTACTTCGATACAGTGTTTATGTTACTATTGAATCTGTTTGGATTTTTAATTTGATATTGTACTTGTTTTTTGTGTCATGTCTTCAAAATTATTAAAGGAGAGTAAAATTGAAGCACCAGACAGATCTCTACTTGATGAGATGGTTTTAACCACACAGGATATACTCCATTGTGTTGAAGTTGAGAAAATTGCATCTAAACCATTTGGTAGGCATGTTCATACGTCTGCGAAGAGTGCTGTGTTGAGGAGTCCTTATACGTCGAAGTTTGGTTCAGCTGATTCAACTTCTTCTGTTGTGGATGATAGACCATTACGTAGAGGTCTGTCTGCATTTCCAAATGTCTGTATGGGTATGCCTTCGAAATTTGAAGATGTTATGTTTGATCAATGGTTTAGAATTGGCTTAAATAACAGAAAAAGGTATGTTATTTGGATTTTTTTATATAGTATATTTTTTCTTAGAAATAAAATCATTTGTTATCTCTTTCCAATATATTATTGTTTTGAAGGATTTAAAATTTTACGGGAAACCATGACAAAATCGAGCCTTTATTTAGATTTGGGTCTGTGTCAATATCGTCAAAAATGTGGTTTTACAAGTTGAAGACCCCTGATCAGTGGCTTGATGACGATGTGAGTTTGTTCATTTTCTGTAATTCTATTTGTTAGTTATGGTTACCTTATTTTATTATTTTGGCTACTAGTTGTGACTGTTTTGGATACCTGTATTATAAAGTTTTATTTTTTATTAATTATTTATATCTAATTATTTTTTGGTTTTATTTTTGGTTCAACATATCAACATTTGTTTGTATTACCTTCGTAAGTTGGCTAGGCACTCAGACAATATTCAACTAAGGGTTACTACAACAGATTATTGGTTCCATGTCAAGTTGACTACTTTATATGGGGAATATTGTCATAATAATGCTGATAAAAATCTTCTGTTGGGCAATGGTAATGTTCTGAGTATATTCGTGGTTTTTTATGGATGTAAACACACAGTGGGTTGCCGTTGATTATGCCATGTTTCCCATTCACATGACAGTTCCTGGTCATTGGTTTTTGCTTGTTTTTTTTGTGTATTGTAAAGTTTTAGTAGTTTATAATTCTCTACAACAGAATAGGAATGCCATACGAACAAATATTATGGATGTTTGTGAGCCGTATATTTTCATTTTATCCATAATATTGTCCAGGTGTGGTTTTTGGAAGAATAGGTCTGATATTGATTTCGATAGTGAACCATATCGCAAAAAGGGGGAGCATGATATAATTGATCTTGAATTTGCTGAGGGTTTACCTGAACAAGTTGATGGGTAAGGTTTACATTGTTTATATTTTTTTTAAGTATTTTATATATTATGATGTTTGTTTTGATTTACTTTACATCTTGATTATTTTTTCAGTGACTGCGGAATGTTTACTATTTGTTTTGTGGAACATATTCTTCACCAACACATTTTAGAAATGACCAATCCATTTCCAATCATGAAATACCGCAAGAAATTATGTGTTAACTTGTTCATTCATGTGACGAACAAGCAAGTAGGCAGATACGAATCTGATACAGAATATCCAGGCAGATTCATCAGTGAAGACTAGTTTAGTTATGCAGCTTGTTTTTTTTTTTTGGAAATTTGATACCATTTTTTATGGTTATTGACTAGGAAATGTTTTGTAAATTTTCTGATAATGGAATTATGTATTAATTGGAAATTTGATACCATTTGTTATGGTTATTGACTAGAAAATGTTTTGTAAATTTTCTGATGATGGAATTATGTAATAATTTTTACTATTAGATCTATGACATAGTTTTATTGGTTCACATTATTTTTCTTGGCTACTATTTTATTTATACAAATAATATTGAACATATATTTTTTTATGGTACAGATGGTTGCCAAATTTACATACAAAGGTAACAATTTTAGTTGTTGTTGGTAACCAAATAGTCCTAATAATAAATTCTAAAACAGTTAACAATTTATATCATGTATTTGTTTTTTATGGTTCAGTTGGTTTCCAAACAGTCATACAAAGGTTACAATCATCAATATTTGTGTGTAACCAAATAGTTATATTAATTTAAAAATCAATTAAACAATTCTTAATTCTATGTCTTTTTAAGGTTCAGAGTGTAGCCAAGCATCCAAAGAAATGTATACTTTTTATTTTTTTTTATGCTTAAAAAATAGTCATAATAAAAAAAATCCAAAAGAATTATAAAGTTTTAAAACATCTATTTTTTATATGGTACAGTTGGTAGTCAAACCTTCATCCAAAGATAACCATTTTAGTTTTAGTGGGTAACCAAACGGTCATAAAAAAAATTACAAATTAGTTAACCAATCATGACATGTATGTGTTTTATGTATATTGTTATTTGAAGATAGAATTACTTTATGTTAAAAGGAAATTAATGAAAAAAATTATCCTTCAATATTGTGCAAGATAAATTTGGTTTTATTACACCAATAAAATGATTACAATATGTATGGCTATTGAGTAACCACAGTAAACATCAAGGAGTTTGTTACAATTTTTTTGATGTTGTATTATATCATAACTTTCTTGGTCTCAAAATTGGTGGATTATTGCATGTTTTCCTGTTGTGTCCTTTTTTTTGGCATCTGCTGCATTTATTTTGAACTCTATTTTCAGATACATGCTTGTACCTACCTAATCTTTGGTCTTCTAGTTGGTCTTCTAGTTGGTCTTCTTGTATTTGGTGGTTTGACACATGTTTTTAATCTCGTCTGGAACATCCCAATTCTCTTTGTCATCTAACGGCATGATGGAAGTTGAATACGTGTCTACCAAAGTTATTTTTGAATAGTATTTTGAGCAAAAATCATAACACCTCAAATTCCTTTTGCTAATAACAACAGCAGCGTGTGAGCAAGGTATCTCATGGTACTGAAATTTACGGCATGTGCATGTCTTTTGTTCCATGTCCACAATAAATTGTTTGGTGACATCGTAAATAGTGCAAATCACTAGGTTTGATGTATCAACCTACAACACAATTTAATGGTGTAGTTAGTATTATAATAAATTTTTTTATGTAATTTGGAATAATGAAAGTCATATGTACTGTTGGTAACTTTTACATTTTATACTAGTAACCAAAAATGAATAAGGTGGTTTTCTTTAAATGCAAATGCAACTTTTTGTAGGTATGCAGCTAACAATTTAAAAGTTGTATGACTGACCTTAAGTTTCTTTGACTCAAATATATTAGATTGTAATCTTCTCTCAGCTGTTGTGGAAAGGGTAGTGAAAGTTGATATTGCTGATTGTTTGTTTGTGAAATACCATCTTTGAACAATACAACGTAGGCATTCAATCATAGACGCAACTGGAAGATCTTTGGTTCCCTTAATTGCATTGTTAATAGATATGGTGGTGTTTGAAGTCATTCTTGAGTACCTGTTTACAGTCCCATGGAGCCTCGTGCACTTTTCTAGCTTAACTTCTTCCTCCAAATATGTCCTTATTCGAGCATCAATTGCATGAAGTTCAGTCATATGTATGTTGAATTCTTCAATAGTGTAAGCTCTACAAGCCGCGTTGTATGCTTTTTTGAGTTCTTCTCCTTTCTTTTTGAAACTATTTTTTATATTTTTTTCAAAATATGGTATGTGCATGAACCGTGCATGACATCAGGGAACACACAGTTAAGTCCCTTTATAATTGCTTCATGTATGTGACACCCCCAAATCCCGGTATCTCATTACCTCAAGATTTAGTGTTCACTTAATCAAAAATATTCATATCTAAACATTCATATCTAACTACCCAATCAAAATAAAATTGAATAATAAACCTTCCCTTAAAGGATTACATAAATAAAAATCTCACAGGTTGTCTAACCTTTAAATACAATCATTCAAATGCGAAAAATAAATAAACTTCATTACAATCATTCAACTAAAGTCTGATAATAAAGTATCCGCATGATTACAAGTCTTCAATCCTTGTTCATCTTTCCCTTTCCCTTACTGGTGCTAGGCACATCAACCTTCTCAACTTTGGTTGTAAGGTTTATATAAACAAGAGTGAGCAAACAAAGCTCACTTGAAATAATAAGGAATAAACTTTACAACAATTTCCAAATAATAGACTCAATAGAACTGAACCATATGTTCTATCAACATTCTAAAATATATAACTGAGGGTCCTAAGACCACGAACCATGTCCATAGTTATTGTAAGACCCCAACTTTTATGAATAAAGATGAATTTTCTATAATTATCATTTTTTGAATATTATGGAATGAATTTGATATAATGTTATAGTTGTGGGTAATAGTTATAAATTTTGCAAAATCACGCAAAGTTGTTATATAATATTCGATTGGTTTGGGGAATATTCGTTTTAACAGGGGAATATTAAATGCGACAAGACAATCATTGGTAGACCCCACAACGGAATTATTGTCGGATTGAGAAAACGACAAAAATATTTTATGAAAATAACGGCGGAAGTTTTATCGTTAACTGTTGAAACACCCGGTGTTAAAAGTACAAGAATATGTGTGGTTGCATAGTAGCACACGGTATTGATTATTGATGTTTACGTGAGAAATCACTCAGTTTTGTTCAATTATTGCTTCAGTAATTGTTGCATAGTATCTCACGTTAATTGATTCAATTATTGTCGATATTTTATGTGACGCCCCCAAAATAGGTCCAATCCGTCCAACCTATTCTAAGTCGCCAAATACATGGTACATAAAACAACTACAACTTTATTACTACCATTGTCGTACAAAATACAACAACACATATACAATGAGTTTTTATACCAATTGTGACTCATGTCCCAACCTTGGATAGCACGTCATAATGGCACCTTACATAAAGGAACAGTCAATAACTGTTTTAGAAATTAAAATCTTTGGGAAGTGTTCAAGGAAACCTTCGTACATAGGAGGCCATGAATCTAAGTTATGATAGATATCATATGTCCAGAGAATTATCCTTGGTTGATCCAATAGACCCCAAAAAAATGAGAAGATTACTATCATGTTCCTTCCAATGGTGAGTCTTCTCTTGACATATAACTATCTCCACCGTCTGCAATTGAACGTTATGTTTCAACCAAACTCCAAGATCATATAGGTAGTGCTCGTAGATATACTCAGCAAGTGGATGTGCACAACCCTGTCTTATGATAACACGAGGTTGTATGTCATTAGACAACTTGTATGATAGTGGCAAAACACCCTTCCAAAGTTGGGTTCACCTCACCCTATTGTTGTTCACCAAAATTAATTATTAAGTGACGTATAATATATGACACACACATCTTAGGTCCTCAATACAATTATATATTGTATGTCATGCCGTTTTATAATGTGTTGAGAAACTTTGACAGTCTCGGACCATCACACTATTCCCCTGTTATCCCCGCTCGACCCAGCTACACTCATTTTACCTGAAAGGAATTGTGAAGCAAAAGGGTGAACACAAATAGCTCAGTAAAGAATATCATGACTAAAGATAATTAAATTATCAATAGCCTTTATCAGTAATAAATCAGAGATTTAGAACATATGGTAGATGATAAAACTTTTCAACTATAGTTGCAGCGGAACGAGCAATCCATTAGAAGAGTCAAATAGACTATAAAGTCTATTATCTTCTCCACATTAAAAGTCCACCAACAATGTTTTATCCCTGTAATATCAATCAACAGTTCCTTTCCACAATCATATGAATAACTCATAATCATAATTGTGATTCTAAATTCCTCTTCTCATCCAGGACGAAGATAATTTACATCACATGTCTTTACCTAAAACACCAAAGATCATGGTTATACCAAATCACAGTTCATGTTCATAATCATACTAATAAGTTCATCTTTGCACTACGGGCCAAAGATATTCATCAACAGTTCATCCTTGCACTACAGGCCAAAGATATTCAGCAATAGGTCATCTTTGCACTACGGGCCAAAGATATTCATCAATAATTCATCTTTGCACTACAGGCCAAAGATATTCAACAACAGGTCATCTTTGCACTACAGGCCAAAGATATTAATATCTCAAAGAAATATATAATCATTTCAGAATTTATATAAACTATATTATAACCATGTTGATCAATTCACCTTTGCACTTAAGCTAAAAATATTCAATTATAAATTCAATGGTCATGATCATACCAGTCAATGATTCAACTTTGCACTACTGGCCAAAGAGAACCCATAGTCACGATCATATCAATAATCTACCCATATTTACACTCAAGTCAAAGAGAAATTTCTTCACCAGGATTATAAAAATGTTATATATGATAATAAAAATAATATGATCAAAATATGGATTTAATTTTAAGAGTAAGATTCATAAATCAACGATAATTTGGTCGAAAAAAAAAACCAATTTTGTCGTGAATAAGATAGTACCCATGAATAAGAATCTGGTCACAAAAGATAAAATTTCACAATAAAATCCATATCAATATTTATAACACCTTAATCCAAATGTTATAAATCACTTAATAATCTCATAATCTAAAATTATTAATATTACAACAATATTTTAATCATTTCTTAAACTTATAAATAATTTATTTTAATTGTTTACACTTTATTAATTAATTCATTTAACCATCCTAAAATGCCAAACTCATAAGATTTCATCACCAATAACCAACAACCTCATCAAAAATCTGCATATTCCATATATAGGATTCCCAAGCCATAAAATCCTATTTTCCAATTTTGTTACTTCACATAACATATTTAATTCATATACTCATAACTAGTCCATTTTCATGAAAAATACCAAATCAGTTCCAAAAATATTTCTTTTCTGGGATTTAGTAGAATATAGTCTCATATTGAATATATATTTTTCTTAGAATTTTTAAAATTCATTTACAATTTTTCACATGGCCAAAACTGCCGAATATTTAGACATTTATCATAAATTGTACGTTTGTCCAAAAATTCTGAAATTTACAGAGTATACTTATGTTATATATATATATATATATATATATATATACCCAATAACAATTTCACTAATTCTGGAGTTAACCAAATGGAGTTATAAGGGTTTACTTTTAAAATAGTCTTTTCTCGTAAAATCCATAACTCCCAATCTATACATCCAAAAAATCGTCATTTTTGGACACAATCAAGAAAACTCATCAAATTATCATTTCAAATTTTACTAGAATTTTTGAAGGTCAGAAAAATTACGAAACATGATAAACATAATAATTCTTAAAATCCTTTACCTCAAAAAAGCAGTACTTCTGACTGGAATATCGGATGTAAAGCCGAAGGAAACTTGCACTGAATAGCAACTCTCAAAGTATCTAAATACTCACAAAAATATGCTTGACAATATAGAGAGAAAAAACTTCAATTTTTGGTGTGATTTTCAATTCTAACATAAGCACCTATTTATAGAAAAATGCTAGAACGCCAAAGGAGACTAAATTAATAAAATAATATATTAATTATTTCTCATTTCCTACGCACCAGCCATTTAAGACCAGCCCACCACACTTGAATCTCAATTCAGCACATGCATTCAACACAAACCAAAAAGTGGGTCCCATCCAATTTTAATAAAAATCATTTTATTTTCCGAAACTTCAGTAATTCATAGAAAATAGCATGTTTATCAGAAAAATACGAATTTTATATCTATTCCACACGAAATCGAATTCTCTACAACTTTGTAGAAGAAAGTTTTTCCAAATTCCAAACCAAAAATATCCGAAATCCACAAACGGATGATTTTCAATGCCTCATAAAATTTATAACAAATCATATATTAATTTTTAACGGTTCAAAATTTGTGGACATATACTCAACTTATATATGTATAACATATCCAAAAATCACAACGATCCAACGGTCGGATTAAAATTATAACTCACGCAATAGAGATTTAAGAACACTGATTTGAGTTTTTAATACCTCCAATCCAACAAAATACTGATAAAAACACCTAAATATTAATTCCTTCATTTATAACCACATAGATAAATCCATCATTTATATCTGCATCAAATAAATATTTCTTTATCATATAAATCAATAAATAATTATTCACAAATAATATTACAGAATCACAATTATGACAACCAGGTGGTTCCCAAGAAAGAGGGGGCTTTCCAATAAGGATTTCTCCTTACTGGTGCGCAATTAGGTGACCAAACCTCTCCTTGACAGAACTTTCTAGACATTGCCAGTAATGCTATCTAATAATATTATTCAAATAATATGAATTATTGATCTGATAATGGAAAATATCGTGTAGTGACAATTATTGAAACAACAATAATATAAAATATCAACGCAGTAATTATTGAATCAATAAAATAAAATATTGAACAGTAATTACTGTAACAATTATTGAGTAGTGCCTTCTTACGTAAGAATCAATAATTAAAAACGAATATTCCCGACAAAAAGAATATTCCACGACCAAACGAATATTCTCCGACAACAATAAGTATTTTATAGCCACTTGCTTATTTAAAAAAAAAATTCATATATCACCCTTAACTTTACTTTTTATCAATTTAACCATTTACTGAATAGTAATTATAAGAAAAATTGAATACTTTTATTTTATAAAATTCAGGGTCTTACATTTTATATATTATTAAATCAATAATTGAGATGACAGAGTTATTAATATTATTATTTGCAATATTAACGATGTCTAGAAGTTCTGTCAAGGAGAGGTTTGGTCACCTAATTGCGCGCCAATAGGGAGAAATCCTTATTGAAAAGCCCCCTCTTTCCTGGGAACGACCTGGTCAATTAATATTGTGAATTATAATAATGATGATAAATGTTGTTAAAAATATTGAGAGGATTTTTATGAAGTATTTGATGTTATTATATGAACCCCCATTTACCTTATTTTTCAAAATAATCGGTAGAAAATTATTTAATATAATACAGGTGGGGCCCATATGTGGGGGCCACGTGTGGGGGCCACGTGTGGAAGAAAGATGCCTTGGATGGAATTTGCAGGCACGGGTGAGAAATGAGGGGAGTGGGAGATTGCTTTTCTAAAAGGGAATTAATATTATATATATATATGTGTGTGTGTGTGTGTGTGTGTGTGTGTGTTATTTTTGTTTTTTTGTTGATTGAATCAAGTTTTCAAGCATCCGTGATTATTAGTAAGGCAGCCCGTGAAATTTTTATGTTGTGTCTGTGATAAATTCCTAATAGTGCCCCATCCATTCTCCTATAAATAGGATGCTTAGTTAGAATTGAAAACACACCAGAAATTCAGAGAATTCTTCTTCTATAATCTTGAGCATATTTTTTAGAGTTTTAAGAAGCTTTGAGCGTAATGCAAGTTTTCTTCAAGTATATCCCCGCCCTACCGTCGGAGTACTCTTCTTTATAAGGTAAGGGGTATTATTTCTTTCGTATTCATGAAGAGAACTTATGTTATTCTATTCTTTATTATTCTATTGGAATAACCTGTATACGCGGGCTACCCTATACTTGGTGAAATTCTTCTGTTATTCCATTCTTTATCATTATGTTGGAATAGCATGTCTATCACAATCACCGCATACATGGTGAAATTCTTCATTATTTCATTCTTCATTATTCATTGGAACATCTTATGCATGCGTTTACGCATGACCGATTCCGTTATTTATTATTATGTTGGAATATCACCGCCGGTGCGTATTACGCTGACACAGTTCCATTAATTATTATTACATTGGAATAACTTCGTCTGCATGCGGTCTATCACATGCATGGTGATTTACATTGTTATTCCATTCTTTATTATTACATTGGAATATCTTGTCGGTCTTAATTTCGTACGACTGGTTCCGTTATTTATTATTCTGTTGGAATAACCTATCTGTGCGGTCTATCGTATGCATGGTGATTTCTTTTGTTATTCCATTCTTTATTATACTCAGTTGGTTCAAGTTTTGACTTCTATACTCCATGAAATTAGTGGAATATCCTTGATATTTGTGTTTCATCCAGTATCTTTTCATGGAAATATTCTTATGAGCATTCTTGAATTTTACTCTACAAAGAAGTATCATGTTGACAATTTGGACGTTACTAGTTCCTGGATAAATTAATTCTTGAACTTGTTTTATTGAATTTTTATATCATTGTCATCATCCTCATGTTTATATTATGTTGGAAGTCAAAAGTGGCCTGTAGTGCATAAACGGACTTGGTATGATTATGACCAGAGATTAATCGGTATAATAATGACATTAATGTTACAAATGATGTGGTAAAAGTCCTTATTGGCCCGTAGTGCATTGATGGACAGTTGTTGGCATGATCATGACCATTGATGAATACACGAATATCCTTGGCCCGTAGTTCATGGATAATTTGTGGTTGTGATACTAATGAATATCCTTGGCCGTAGTGTAGGGATGATGTGGATTATTTATTAAGCTGAGTCCCAGCGATAAAAATGATGAAAAACCTTTTAAATCATAAAAGATAGTAGAATTTATTCTCTACTTGACTCTTTTAATGGATTGCTTGTTCGGCTTCAGTTAAACTTGATGTTTGTTATATTGTATCGGGTTTTAACACCGTTGAAGGCTAACGATAATTTATTACAGTATTATCTTAGTCATAATATTTCTTCTTTGGGCTAGTTGAGCTCACCTTTAACTTTCATTGTTCTCTTGAGAAATGAGAACGTAGTAGGGACTAGTCGGGGAACGGGTGAGCCGGTCCGGATAATAGCATTAGTAGTCCTCACTATTACATTAAATAATGTGATAATAAATGTAATGAGGACTCAATTGAGTGTGGATATTGTCTAGATGACAATATTTGTATTAAAACTCACAGCATATGTTTTGTCGTATTTTACACGATTGTTGTATAATTAAGTTGTATTTGAATTTTGTACCATGTATTTAGCGACTCAATATGGGTGATGTATACCTATTTTGGGGGCGTCACAGTTGGTATCAAAGCTTAGGGATATGATCCCTGGCTAAGATATGAGACAAGAACTAGGAGGGGAGAGACGGGGAATTCCTTCACTAGTATGACCTACCTGAGTTTATTTGATTGGTCGGTCAGAGTATAGGGATAATATGTGATATGTTAATTAACCCTTGTTTTGTGGAAGTGTTTGAAAATGTCATCCGAGAATGTTGAGAACATCAATGGAGCACAGGAGACCGTTGAGCCTCCACAGATCAATAATCAGGATAATGTGCATCAGGAAGGCGACAATCCTCAGGCAAACAACAACACGGACCAGATGATGAACGATGGAATTTTCAGAGGCTTTATGCAATTCATGCAACATCAGGCAAGAGCGGCTCCTATCTAAAATGCATTTGGAAACACTGGCAACTCTCGGATGGTCACCGCTAAGCAGTTCAAGGAACTGGGACCACCGGAGTTTTTTGGAGAGCCAAAACCACTTAAGGCGGAGACGTGGATAAAGTAGATCAACAAGATATTTGATGTCTTGGGATGCTCCGAGAGCAAAGGTTCCTTTGCCACCTTCATGTTATGGAGGCGGGATTCTTGGTGGGAATCAGTAAAGCGTACTCAACTTCGCCAGACCGAAGATGTCTTGGGAGAAGTTCCAAGAACTGTTCAATGACAAGTACTTTCCCGAAAGTATTTGTCACATGAAAGAGGTAGAATTCATCAAGTTGGAGCAAAATAACATGACTGTGTCGCAGTACGAAGCCAAGTTTGCCAAGTTATCCCGGTTTGCGTCCCATTTGGTTGATAATGAGGAGAGAATGACACGAATGTTTCTAAGAGGTTTGAAACCTGAGATACATCAATATCTTATCTCTCATAAACTTTGTTTGTATTCAGATGTTGTTAATAGGGCTCAGTTATTGGAGCGCGATAATGAGTCAACCCAACCAAAAGAGAGCAGCTAGCAAAATGATAATACTAGTGATAGCAGTCATCGAAGCGGTGACAATAAACGTGGACGGAATCACATGCCAAAAATGGTTACCACTTCAGTGGTAATCATGGCCAAAACAATAAGAATGGACATTTCAAGAAGAGGGGATTCAACAATGATGGAAAGACGTCAGCACCAGCACCCATTGTTAAGGAAGGAGAACGACCACCTATCATATGCTTCAAATGCGGAGGGGAGGGACACATCAGTCCAAACTGCGTGATGTCGTCCAAAGCATGTTATAATTGTGGAAGAGAAGGTCACCTACCCCAATTTTGTCGTTCACCGAAGACAAGTTCAGCTAGGATGGAGGCACCAAAGGACGTCCCAGAAAAGTCAAAGCCAGTAGTGCAAGGGAGAGCGTTTGTCGTGACCTCCCAGAAAGCAAGGAACCCGAACGAGGTCATCATGGGTAAGCTTATCATAAACTCTAGCGAAGGTTATACCTTATTTGATACAGGTTCTACCCATTCTTTTATTTCTCCTACTTGCGCTCAACGTTTAAATTTGACTCTAGAGAAATTAGACTTTGACTTATCTGTTGAAACTCCTTTGGGAGAAACCTTCATTACATCCACTATTTATAAGTCTTGTTTGGTTCAAATCGGTACCCTCACATTACCTGTCAATCTTATTTCATTGAAAATACTTGCATTTGACGTAATTCTAGGGATTGATTGGTTAACTACTCATCATGCAAAAATTGATTATTTTCGTAAGGTTGTTAGCTTTCATATTCCTAACCAACCTATTATGCTAATTCAAGAAACCAAACCATTAAAATCAATCACTGTCATCTCAAGCCATAAAGCTATTCGTTTATTGAAAAATGGATGTCAAGCTTTCTTAGCTCATGTCACGGATATAAACAAAAATACGTCAGTTTTGAATTATATTTCTATTGTTAATGAATTTCTGACGATTCCACGAAGAACTTCCTGGCCTACCCCAGAGCGCGTGAAATTGAATTTTGTATCGACCTTGAACCCAGACAAAACCCATTTCCAAAGCCCCATATCGAATAGCTCTATTGAACTTCTGGAGTTAAAGACCCAATTGCAGGAATTGTTAGACATCGCCTTCATTCATCCTAATCGTCTCCTTGGGGTGCTCCTGTTCTATTCGTAAAGAAGAAAGATGGGAGTATGCAACTTTGTATTGATTATCCGGAGTTGAACCATGTCACTATCAAAAATAGATATCCATTGCCTCGCATTGATGACCTATTTGACCAGTTGCAAGGCGCCAATTTTTTTTTCAAAGATTGATCTTCGTTCCGGATATCACCAATTGAAGATTAGAACCAATGACATTCCAAAGACGGCTTTCAAAACTCGGTACAGGCATTATGAATTCCTAGTCATGTCTTTTGGATTGACTAATGCTCCTGCTGCCTTCATGGTTATGATGAACCGAGTATTCAAGGAATATTTGGATCACTTTGTGGTCGTCTTTATTGATGACATCCTCATATATTCCAAAAGCCGTGAAGATCATGAGAAACACTTGAGGCTACTTCAAAAGCTTCATGAATATAAGCTTTATGCCAAGTTGAAGAAATGCGAGTTCTGGCTTGAGGAAGTAGCATTCCTTGGGCACATGGTATCAAGTCATGGAATATCTATTGACCCAGCAAAGATTGAAGCTATTCAAAGTTGTGAGCAACCTAAATCAGTGATCGAAGTACGTAGCTTTCTCGGCTTAACTAGTTATTATCGGAGATTCGTAGAAGGGTTTTTTCTCGAATCGGTACTCCCTTAACTCAGCTGACTTGAAAAGATACAAAATTCGGTTGGAGCGAGGAATGTGAGAAGAATTTTCAAGAACTCAAAAGAAGACTCATTTCAGCACCTGTTCTGACAATACCATCTGCCTAAGAGGGATTTGTCATCTACAGTGATACTTCAGGCAAAGGGTTAGGATGTGTTCTCATGCAACATGGGACAGTCATAGCCTATGCCTCTCGACAACTCATAGAATATGAAAGGAATTATCCTACTCATGATCTAGAGTTGGCAGCAGTCATTTTTGCACTAAAGATTTCGAGGCATTACTTGCATGGGGAGAAAGTGGAACTCAACATGCGACAACGACGTTGGCTTGAACTGTTGAAAGATTATGATCATAACATCCAATACCATCCTGGAAAAGCAAATGTGGTAGCTAACGCATTGAGTAGAAGATCATATGCGGGTATGAGTGCGATATTGTCAACGTAGAGACCCATTTTGTATGACTTGCAAAGGATGGAGATAGAGATAAAGACTCCAGGGACCAATGTGATGATGGTGAATATACGAGTATAACCGACTTTAATCGATAAAGTTAAAGGTGCTCAAGCTACAGACCTAGAGCTGATGCGTATGAGGAAGAAGGTACAAGAAGGTGCTATGCTGGAAGCAAGAATCGATGAGGAAGGAATACTTCGAGTCAACTCCAGACTTTGTGTTCCTAACGATCCTGAGTTAAAGTATAAAATCATGATAGAGACGCACAACACACCGTTTGCAATCCATCCTGGGAGTATCAAAATGTATCATGATCTTCGACATACATTTTGGTGGGGCAATATGAAGAGAGAGATAGCTCTGTTTATCTCAAGGTGTTTAACTAGTCAACGAGTCAAGGCAGAGCATCAAGTACCAAAAGGTCCATTGCAACCACTTGAAATTCCAGAATGGAAGTGGGAGCACATTACCATGGATTTCGTTACTGGTCTTCCTAAGGTTTCTCAATGCATAGATGCAATTTGGATTATTATTGATAGATTGACCAAGTCTGCTCATTTCTTACCTATACGAGAAACTTATCACTTGAACGTCTTGCTCATATGTACATAAACGAGGTTGTAAGATTGCATGGTATGCCAGTATCCATAGTTTCTGATCGAGACCCAAGATTCACTTCACAATTTTGGGTTAGTTTGCAAAAAGCTATGGGCACGAATTTATGATTTAGTTCGACATATCATCCTCGAGATTTGATGGACAATCGAGAGGACTATTCAAACCCTTGAAGATTTATTAAGACTGTGTCCTTGTCTTCAAGGAAGTTAGGATAAGTTCTTACCATTGGTGGAGTTTTCCTGAACAACAGCTTATCAAGCAAGTATTGGCATGGCTCCATTCGAGCGTTGTATGGAAGAAAGTATCGTTCTCCAGTATGCTGGGATGAGGTGGGTGAAGCAACATTTTTGGGAACGGAGTTAGTACGTATGACTACAGAAAAGATACAAACGATCCGACAACTGATAATTAGGTTTTATACCTATTTATCCGATATCTGTTACTTGAATTAGTTGCTTATACTCATGTTTCATAGTTACTTTTCATATATTTTATGTTATTTTGTAGGCTATGACATGACATTGGTATGAAGAAGCAAGGGAAAGAAATTCGAACGTCTTTTGGACTAAAATACACAAGCAAATGCAAGAAGGGAATATTGAAGGACTTTTAATACCAGGTTGGATGCATGTTCTTGTCTTGGAACTTAGATTAAACTGTAGAGCTTCTTCTTAGCTTTCCGGAACATCTTGAATCATCCCAATCGGAGTTCGGATGCGAGAGTTATGGTCTTTTTATCAACGAAGATCAAAGCTAAGAGTTGTCATGTTTGTCATTTACATAGCATCTACTTCAAGCCAGATTTCCGCCTTGATACAATTCAAATTTGTCAATCCTCAAAGAATGAAAGTTGTATATCTCGTAGATATCTTCGATTTGATAGGTGGCAGACTCCGTAACTCCAAGCGGATCAAAGGTTATGCCTGTTTTACCAAACTACGTCGCAGCAGAAAATAACGTAGCGCGGACCACGCTATAAATGAACTACGCATAGCGGCGGTGCGGGCCACACCGAAATGTCCGACCACAGAAGCCTGGGCGCGTCGAGAATAGCCTAGGGACGGCCTAGGATGCACAGGTGGGTGCGCTTAAAGCGAACACAACACACTGCTTTGGGTTATTTGGTGTCCAATTTGAGCTAGAATAGGATTCTTAGTAGCCTAACTTTCTAGGATATCCATTAGAACTATAAATACATGATGAGAGGCATAAAAGGAGTTGTATAGGCTAGTTCTAAGACTCCATAAAATCCCTCTTGGGATAGATTTCTATCAATTTATTCTTTACTTTCTTTCTTAGATTAGGAACCCTAGATTAGATTAGAATTGAAGATTGAAGCTATTGATTATCATTGGAGAATCAAATTGGAAGCAAGAGAATGGAGATTTGTTTATCTCAATTCTAATTTCTTTTCTTATTTATTTGTATCTTTTTAATGCTTAATCAATTGTGGATGATGGATGTGACAACCGAGATTTTGTAATTTAATTTTAATATTTATTGGATTGAATAAATATTTTCGATGAATTAATTATTAGATTAAATAATTAATTGATGAAGTTGTGGTAGAATAATTTAATTATTTGTGTTATATTTATTAAATTAATGTGGAGAACTTTTATTATTCGAAGTATGTAGTTATATGAGCTTATTGTATTAAAAGAAATATTTAATAAGCCTAATGTTATTTTAATTAATTTAATATTTAATTAGAGATTTAATAATTGACATAATTAATAAATGAGAAATTTAATTATGTGACTATGTGAATTAATGAGAAATTATTATATTGTATTTAAAATAAATTAAATAAGATATTGATTTATTTTTATAAAGGAGTGTGACATGAATTAAACTATATTATAAAGATTTTATTAAATTAAATTGGGTATAAGCCTTTAAGGCTAGCCAAACGAGGCCTTAAGGGGAGTTGGGGGAAGTTAAACCACGTATGGAGTAACTGACCTCAACTCTGCGCATAAAGGATCAGTTTTGTTTCATTGTACGTATTCTTCATTAAGTGTTCAACTGAGAGCCAAAGAGATTTCAGAGAGAAAATTGATAATTTTGAGGAGATTGTGAGTGTGTGATTGAACAAGAGTTGAGAAGGATTCATCTCCTGACAAATCTACACTACGCTTGGGTAATCTCTTCAACCCAATTCCTATTTTACGTCTTTTAAAGTTTTCATGAATATGGCTCTTAAGTCTTCTGTAAAGTCTCTGTAAATGGGAAATTGTGTTGTTATATGGATATATGTAATAATATGATTAGTATAACATGTTTTATTATATATTATATAGGTTTCCATATCATCAATTTTATAATATTATAACGTATGTTATGGCTTCAAAATTTACAGAGTATGTTATATGGCCATATGTCCCTTATACGTAAAATTACTATGTCAAACATAAATTGTTCTGCAAAATTCACACTGGTATATGATTATGCATGCTAAAACGAAGTAAACAAAACTTGAATGGTTGGATTTGGTGTTATAACGAATCTGTGGCATTGAATTTTATGATTTATGTTCAAAACCTTCAAGAACATCAAGAACAACGAAATTTACATATTTTAATTCTGTAATTATATGTTTTAATAGGTTAAAATCACTCTATAAATGTTGGGTAATGATTATGTATGAATTCTAGCATGTGGGTATGTTAAATTGGTGAAATTAATGATCATGTAGTGTTTATTTCATTAACTCATGTTCTTCGCGAATCGAGAATCAAAATTGAGTTTCAGCCATGCATTTCAACTCCGAATCGAAGTCCTTGCCAGCATGGCTAAGTCTCCAAATGCAAAGCAGCCAAGACATAGTACAACAATGGCGCTGCAACGCCACTTAGCAAAATGTCCAGAAATGCATTTTTTTTTAGTGTTCAAGTATAGAAATGTGTTAGTAACCTAATCTAATGAATATAAAAACTTGTTAGACATATAATGAGATATTAAAATAAGTTTTTATCAAGTCAAGAAGACATTTATATGTTGATTGAATTGTTTATTATGTAATTAGCTTATTGTTCGTATAGTGTAATGTTACGTGAAAACAAGTATGGTAATTTGACTAAGCATAGTCATAATTCAAGTTTAAACAAAAAGAATGAACTTGTGATGATTAGTACGTTATAATTGACTAGTATTGTGAACGTAAATGATATGTAGGATTTAAATCAAGGAACGAGTTTAATTAAAGTGTAATCTACGCACGAGGCAAGTTTCCTAACCCTACTTGTTATCGTTATATAAGTTGATAAATTCACCATTCTACATTGAGCAAGTTCTCATTATTATTGATCAAGTCTGTTTTGTTATATCAAAGTTTATTTATCTTTCAAGCATGATTTTGCTATACAATACTTATTCTATTGTATACTTTATGAGATTTTATTCAAATTCAGTTATCAATTACTGTTAAACCTTGTTAGACTAGCGAACCCTTAATGATTCGACTAGTCCATAGTTGATGAGCATTCTAAATTTCAGAACCCTTGATGAATTATCCAAACCAAACTTCCTTTGGTGCGGACTCTAATGTCAAACTGAGATGAACAACCCTGTATAGGGGATTACTTATGCGTTAGCGTTAAGATATTGTGTACAGTATGGTACTAAGGGCTAATCCCCCTAAGTACGAGAAGAAGAGTCCATAGTCTTATGACTGTTAAAGGTTTCAATTATAAACACTTGACAACCTAGGACATAGTTCAAGGTCTTATGACCCTCAAAAGTTCTTTTGTCTCTTGTTATTCATTCTTGATTCAAAAGTTAAGTTTCCTATTTCAGAAGTCTTTAATTTATCCGCATGTTATTATTCATTGTTATATTGTTATACTTGTGGGCAATCGTGCTCACTCTTGCATAATAATAACAATGCAGTTAAGAACAAAAGAGCAGACGAGCCTTCCACTAGTAAAGGCAAGGGCAAGATTAGCAAGTAATGAAGACTGATTATTTATATGGTTATGTAATGATAATTAGACTTGATGTTACTTAAGACTTATTATTTGTTTATGATTCCGCACAGATGTTTAAGGTTAGAGGAACCTGGGATTTTTATTATTATTATGTAGTTAATGTAACCCCATAATGGGAGATTTATTTATTATTTCTATCTATTGCATGGTTTGCATTTATTTATGGGTAGATAGATAGATGATATTTGTACAGTGAACACCAAATCCTGTGGAAATGGAAGTACCGGATTTGGGGGTGTCACAATGGATTCTAGTTCAATTATGAATTAAACTCTATTTTGAGATTACTATGGATCTTATTGTGTAGTTTACTTTGATATGCTTCTTTGTTAGTCTTATTAGCTATATTTGGATTGTCTATTATGATTTGTAATGAATTGCTTAATTGCCTAGCTAACAGTTACCGTGATAATTTATATGAACTCGAGAGATGAAGTATAGATTTAGATCCGATCATGATAGAATGTGTTTGTGATTTCGCATGGATGGAATTCATGATTAAGTGTTTAGGATAGAGATATGCCTTTACACCATATGTAGTCTAATAAGAACTTGAACTTAAACCCTTTTTAATTGTAATTCACATAGAGATATAGTGGGTTAGTTAATTAGGGTGTTCAAATTGATTCTATCATCTGTGGATTTGATTTTATATGAGTATGGTGCATTGAGAGATGGCCATATTTTACTTTCGTGTTCTTGATTAACAATCCAGTATAAATAATTTGGCTTAACAAGAAGTCTGTTGATTTAAATGAAACAATAAGTGAAATTGTAATCTCAAGTCTTCAATATCTTGTTTCATTCTAGGGATAGTTAGTAATAGTTTATTTAATTATTTTAAATTAAATTATTAAATTATTTGTTTAAATAAGATTAAATTGGTCATAGGTTAGTAATTGGTAATTCTTATTAAATAATTCTCTGTGGGAACGATACTCAACTTAGCACTTTATTACTTGTTGACCACATATACTTGTGTGTTGTGCGTAATTAGATTTTACCCAACAAGTTTTTGGCGACGTTGCCGGAGAATTAGTTAATATATTTTTGCCAATATTAGCTTCAATCAAATTAGTCTTAATTTAAACATTTTTTTTCTTTTTATTTAATTATCTTCCTATTTTTCTTTCTTTTCAGGTACCATGGATGGATGCAATTATCAAAGGCCATATTCGAATATGACTCAACCAAGGGACACAGGGATTGATGGATTCAATGTAAATTTTGCATTATCAGCACAACTTGAGACATTTTCGAGGAGGTTGGACGTTGTTGCAGCCCAACGTAATCGAAGGATAGTAGTTAATTGCAATTATTGTGCTGGTAATCATTCGAGTCATCAATGCACCGTTAGTTTTGGGCTGGGACAACACGTTGGTGAATACCTCAATGATTATACATATGCTAATTATCATCAAGTTTGGGGGTATCACCTGGATTCGTCATGGAGCTATAATTATGAAGACCAATACTACGCTCCAAATCCATCATACACACTGGAATTTTCATGTCCACCTCCATTGCCACAAGATGAAAAGCCAAATCTGAGGGATGTAATATTGAAGGGCATAGCAAACCTAGAGGAGATGAGGATTAACCAAGTGTTGTCAACCCAAAATTTTAATAATCAGATGGAACAACTCATCATTACTTCAAACCTTTGTCCTCAGCACATGGATTCCAAAACTGAGACAGATAATTCGAGATTGGAGGAATTGATGTCCAAGTTCATAGCATCAAATGAGGAGAGGAGGATTAATCAAGAGCGGTCAATTCAGAATCAAGAGATAGCAATTCAAAATCTTCAAAATAAGATAGATCAAATGACCAAAGCCATAAGCAACCTTCCTCCAAACAATTGGTGTTATGACGAGGATTCCGAGATTAATGAAGTGCCCGAGCCAAATCCACAACTAGATGAGACACGAGATGTTGAAAAAGAGGAGACGAGTGGGGATAATGAAAATAAGGTCGGTGAAGAACTAACTATGAGTACCAACGAGGATGCGCCAGTGTTATTAGTGCCCCAAGTTCCTTATCCGCCAAAGATCAAGGGTCCAGTTACATTTGCAAAACCGTGCCCACTTGGTAGTCATGTCGTTGGTAAGGTTCTTTATGACATGAGAGCTAGTACAAATGTAAATCCATGGTGGTATAATGAGGAGAAGATAGAAGAAGGGCCCGTTGTGCTTGACAAGCCTCAAAGCCCCAATCTAATCATAGACTCAACGGATGACAAAGCACCTAGTTATTTAACATTCTCAATTGGGCACTTATTTAAACAAAGCATGCTAGGTGACTTTAATTCGATAGCCATCACCAAAAGGAACCTACCAAAATTTACATTGTTTCCGATGGATGGAGGGTTCCTCAATTATCGAAGAGGAATTGGATAGTGCTAACGAGACAAAGTCGGGCTTACGACGTTAAAACTAGCGCTACTTGGGAGGCAACCCAAGCTCTAAACTATTCCTCTTA
Organism: Panax ginseng; assembly: GCA_020205605.1. Taxonomy (NCBI): domain Eukaryota; kingdom Viridiplantae; phylum Streptophyta; class Magnoliopsida; order Apiales; family Araliaceae; genus Panax; species Panax ginseng. The sequence goes on along the minus strand of CM035139.1, from coordinate 79,933,244 downwards.
ATTACTAGTACATCTTAGTTTATAATCTAGTCAAATACACGTTTTAATAGGAGAATTAACTACATCTGTGAAAAAAAATTGCAGGAAGTTCAAGGAAAATCAGTCATGCAGTTATTTCCAGTACAGCGCGGGCCGCGCTACCCATGATCTAATCGCAGTGCGGAGCGCGCTAGCATTCCAGCGATCATCAGACTTCCAGCGCGAGGCGCGGTACATATAATGCTAGACCAAGCGGCAGCGCGCGCGCTAACATCTCGAAGCCAATCGCAGGCCAGCATAACTGCTACATCGCCAATGCAGACAAATGATGGGCACGCGCTCATGTGCCCTCAACTTACTAATCGCCAGCGGACGAAGCTACACATTTGCTTTAAATGAAGCGCGTGCCTACCGGATCAAAATCTACTGTTTGCCTAGCTCGGGGCACTATGGCGTGCCTATACAAGGCGTGACCAGCTACTTTCTCGAATTTTACCCATTTGAATCGATTTAATCGACGTGTCTCAGATTTGAACAAAGCCAATTCTCCTTAATATATGCAACTTCTCCACTTCTCCTACACCTATTAGACTTCCAATACTCCATAACCCCCATTACACCATCCTTACCTCTCCTTCTCCTTTTCAACTTCCATTCCCATTAAACCCATCCATCCCCAATTTCCAATCCACGTTGGTTTTCAATTTTCGCGATGCTCAGAAATACTAGGCATTAAAAGTGGTTTAATTGCAATGTTAGTTAAGTCCAACTCAAGTGTGGTTCCCGATTTATTCCAATGTGTCTGGCCTATTCTTCAGACTTAGCAGACAAGGAGGAACATGCTGTATTTTCAGGGAAGTCCTCTCTTTTAATTTTTCCTATCTTAGCCATTGAGAAATGTCGGTTTTAAGTTTGGAGGGAATTTTAGTGTTGTATTACATATAGTTAGTTATTTACATTGTAGTTCATATAGTTATATTTAGTTTTTGCATTCAGTTTTTTTTAAATAAAAAATTTAAAAAAAATTGAAAATTTGAAAATTTTCAAAAATAGTAGTTAGTTTACTATGTTTATATAGCATTTAGTACATCTTGCATAAGTCCAGCTGTTTGTTATTTACAGTTTATTTTGGCCAATGATGAGATTGGAATTGAGTAGACAAGTATAGTACTAACTATTAAAGCTTTGATGTGATTTCTTGTTATGAATTGAATCTTTTTCTGTTTGAAAATGGTATAATAAGGATAGCACAGTAAAAACAACTTGTTGATTGATTGAGTTTAAATTGATACATAATGGGACTCTAAAGGATAATGCTAGTTTGAATGATAGAATGACAAGAATAAGTAGTGATGGCTAAAGTTAGATAAGAACCTATGTTTGATGGAAATATTTGGGGTATATAAGCTATAAAAAAAAGAAAGAAAAAGAAAAAGAAAAAAAGAAAATATGAATAAATACCTCGGCATGCTTGTCTAGTTTTGTGGCCTTTGTTATTTGAGTAAGTAAGCCCAAGGGGATTGTCTTTACACCTAGCGCCCTAAGGTCTTAATGGTCTGGGCGTCATTGGTCGAAAGCTCGTTAAGGTAGCATTGAATAGCCTAAGGCAATAAGACATTGCATAGCTATGTGTATATATTAAAAAATGAATAAAACGGAAAATAAGAGCAAAATGCCCCCGTAGATAAAAAATGAAGCATAAGTATCTCATGTTGACCCTCGATATTAGTAATTATTTAATTTTAGTTGGATCGAACTTGTTTTTGGATTTCTTGAGTTTACACTGTATGATGCCTTCGAAGAGACTTGTTATGTGTTAAATTTGATTTTATAACAGTTAACATTGTTGTGGAGCACACACGCACAATATTAATGATAACAGTTTAAGATTTGATGATTGATTGAGAAGTTACTGATGAGTTTTGATATGATGTATTATCATGTTTATTTGATTTCTCTAAGGCCGGTTGAATAGACTTGTTTCTGTCATTACTACTGGATTTGTAGGCATGTAGATTAGTTGCATTGCATAGCATTGTTGTTTTGTGTTTTTGCTTGAGGACAAGCAAAGGTTTAAGTTTGGGGGTATTTGATAAGTAGGTTTTATACCTACTTATCCGGTATCTGTTACTTGAATTAGTTGCTTATATTCATGTTTCTTAGTTACTTTTCATACATTTTATGTTATTTTGTAGGCTATGACATGACATTGGCATGAAGAAGCAAGGGAAAGCAATTCGGACGTTTTTTGGACTAAAATACACAAGCAAATGCAAGAAGGGAATATTGAAGGACTTTTAATACCAAGTTGGATGCATGTTCTTGGCTTGGAACTTGGATTATACTGTAGAGCTTCTTCTTGACTTTTCGGATCATCTTGAATCATCCCAATCGGAGTTCGAACGCGAGAGTTATGGCCTTTTTATCAACGAAGATCAAAGCTAAGAGTTGTCATTTTGCCATTTACATAGCATCTACTTCAATCCCGATTTTCACCTTGATCCAATTCGAATAGGTCAATCCTCAAAGAATGATAGTTGTATATCTCGTTGATATCTTCGATTTGATAGGTGGTAGGCCCTGTAACCCCAAGCGGATCAAAAGTTATGCCTGTTTTCCCAAAGGACGTCGCAGTAGAAAATAACGTAGCGCGGACCGCGCTATAAATGAACTACGCATAGCGTGGGGCGTATTATTGCCACCGGAATATCCGACCTGTAGTAGCATGGGCGCGCCTGAGAATGGCCTAGGGACAGCAATGATAAGTAGCTTGCTAAGCGAGGAACACAGCGATTGTTTTGGGTTATTTAGTGTCCAATTTAAGCTAGAATGGGATTCTTAGTAGCCTAACTTGCTAGGGTATCTATTAGAACTATAAATACATGATGAGAGACATAAGAGGGCATATATAGGCTAGTTTTAAGACTCCATAAAATCCCTCTTCGGATAGATTTCTATCAATTTATTCTTTACTTTCTTTCTTAGATTAGGAACCCTAGATTAGATTAGAATTGAAGATTGAAGCTATTGATTATCATTGAAGAATCAAATTGGAAGCAAGAGAATGCAGATTTGTTTATCTCAATTCTAATTTCTTTTCTTATTTATTTGTAGCTTTTTAATGCTTAATTAATTGTGGATGATGGATTCCAGTTCAATTATGAATTAAACTCTATTTTGAGATTACTATGGATCTTATTGTGTAGTTTACTTTGATATGCTTATTTGTTAGACTTATTAGCTATATTTGGATTGCCTATTATGATTTGTAATGAATTGCTTAATTGCCTAGCTAACAGTTACCGTGATAATTTATATGAACTCGAGAGATGAAGTATAGATTTAGATCTGATCATGATAGAATGTGTTTGTGATTTCTGCATGGATGGAATTCATGATTCATGTTTAGGATAGAGATATGCCTTTACACCATATGTAGTCTAATAAGAACTTGAACTTAAACCCTTTTTAATTGTAATTCACATAGAGATATAGTGGGTTAGTTAATTAGGGTGTTCAAATTGATTCTATCATCTGTGGATTTGATTTTATATGAGTATGGTGCATTGAGAGATGGCCATATTTTACTTTCGTGTTCTTGATTAACAATCCAGTATAAATAATTTGGCTTAACAAGAAGTCTGTTGATTTAAATGAAACAATAAGTGAAATTGTAATCTCAAGTCTTCAATATCTTGTTTCATTCTAGGGATAGTTAGTAATAGTTTGTTTAATTATTTTAAATTAAATTATTTGTTTAAATAAGATTAAATTGGTCATAGGCTAGTAATTGGTAATTCTTATTAAATAATTCTCTGTGAGAACGATACTCAACTTATCACCTTATTACTTGTTGACCACGTATACTTGCGTGTTGTGCGTAATTAGATTTTACCCAACAAGTTTTTGGTGCCGTTGCCGGGGAATTAGTTAATATATTTTTGCCAATATTAGCTTCAATCAAATTAGTCTTAATTTAAACATTTTTTTTTCTTTTTATTTAATTCTCTTCCTATTTATCTTTCTTTTCAGGTAACTTGGATGGATGCAATTATCAAAGGCCATATTCGAATATGACTCAACCAAGGGACACAGGGTTTGATGGATTCAATGTATTTTCTGCATTATGAGCACAACTTGAGACATTTTCGAGGAGGTTGGACGTTGTTGCAGCCCAACGTAATCGAAGGATAGCAGTTAATTGCAATTATTGTGCTGGTAATCATCCGAGTCATCAATGCACCGTTAGTTTTGGGCCGGGACAACACGGTGGTGAATACCTCAATGATTATACATATGCTAATTATCATCAAGTTTGGGGGTATCACCCGGATTCATCATGGAGCTATAATTATGAAGACCAATACTACGCTCCAAATCCATCATACACACCAGAATTTTCATGTCCACCTCTATTGCCACAAGATGAAAAGCCAAATCTGAGGGATGTAATATTGAAGGGCATAGCAAACCTAGAGGAGATGAGGATTAACCAAGAGCTGTCAACCCAAAATTTTAATAATCAGATGGAACAACTCATCATTACTTCAAACCTTTGTCCTCAACACATGGATTCCAAAACTGAGACAGATAATTCGAGATTGGAGGAATTGATGTCCAAGTTCATAGCATCAAATGAGGAGAAGAGGATTAATCAAGAGATAGCAATTCAAAATCTTCAAAATAAGATAGATCAAATGACCAAAGTCATAAGTAACCTTCCTCCAAACAATTGGTGTTATGACGAGGATTCCGAGATTAATGAAATGCCCGAGCCAAATCTACAACAAGATGAGACACGATATATTGAAAAAGAGGAGACAAGTGGGGATAATGAAAATAAGGTCGGTGAAGAAATAACTATGAGTACCAACAAGGATGAGTCGGTGTTATTAGTGCCCCAAGTTCCTTATCCGCCAAAGATCAAGGGTCCAGTTAGATTTGTAAGATCATGCCCACTTAGTAGTCATGTCGTTGGTAAGGCTCTTTATGACATGAGAGCTAGTACAAATGTAAAGCCATGGTGGGATGATGAGGAGAAGATAAAAGAAGAGCCCGTTGTCCTTGACAAGCCTCAAAACCCCAATCTAATCATAGACTCAAAAGCACCTAGTTATTCAACATTCTCAATCGGGCACTTATCTAAAAAAGCATGCTAGGTGACTTTAATTCGATAACCATCACAAAAGGGAACCTACCAAAATTTACATTATTTCCGATGGATGGAGGGTTCCTCAATTATCGAAGAGGAATTGGATAGTGCTAACCAGACAAAGTCGGGCTTACGGCGTTAAAACTAGCGCTACTTGGGAGGCAACCCAAGCTCTAAACTATTCCTCTTAATTACTAGTACATCTTAGTTTATAATCTAGTCAAATATACATTTTAATAGGAGAATTAACTACATCTGTGAAAAAAAAATTGCAGGAAGTTCAAGGAAAATCACCATCGCAACTATTTCCAAGATAAGCGCTGCGAACACGCTTAGCATTCCAGAAGTCATCAGACTTCCAGTAGCGAAGGCGCCAGACACAATGCTTAGACCAAGCGCGGGGTGCACTAACATCTCAGAAGCCAACTGCAGGCCCATTGCTGACCGCGTTACATCGCCAAACAGACAGCGCGGAACGTGCTCATGCGCCCTCAACCTACTAATCGCTTTAGTACAGCCGCGCACACACTTTGCTTAAATGAAGCGCGGGCGACTACTGCACTGTAGCCGAAGCCGCTTGCTTTCCTAAGCGAGGCGCTTTCTGCTGTTTATACATAGCGCGAACATGCGCTACTCGAAATTTACCCATTCGAATCGATTTAATCGACGTGTCTCAGATTTTAACAAAGTCAATTCTCCTTAATACATGCAACTTCTCCACTTCTCCTACACCCATTACACTTCCAATACTCCATAACCCCCATTACACCATCCTTACCTCTCCTTCTCCTTTTCAACTTCCATTCCCATTAAACCCATCTATCCCCAATTTCCAATCCACGTTGGTTTTCAATTTTCGCGCTGCTCAGAAATCCCAGGCGTTAAAAGTGGTTTAATTGCAATGTTAGTCAAGTCCAACTCAAGTGTGGTTCCCGATTTATTCCAATGTGTCTGGCTTATTCTTCAGACTTAGCAAACAAGGAGGAACTTGCTGTATTTTCAGGGAAGTCCTCTCTTTTAATTTTTCCTATCTTAGCCATTGAGAACAATTTCTGTTTTAAGTTTGGAGGGAATTTTAGTGTTGTATTACATATAGTTAGTTATTTACATTGTAGTTCATATAGTTATATTTAGTTTTTGCATTCAGTTTTTTTTAAAAAAAAAATTGAAAATTTGAAAATTTTCAAAAATAGTAGTTAGTTTACTATGTTTATATAGCATTTAGTACTTCTTGCATGAGTCCAGCTGTTTGCTATTTACAGTTTATTTTGGCCAATGATGAGATTGGAATTGAGTAGACAAGTATAGTACTGACTATTAAAGCTTTGATGTGATTTCTTGTTATGAATTGAATCTTTTTTCTGTTTGAAAATGGTATAATAAGGATAGCACAGTAAAAACAACTTATTGATTGATTGAGTTTAAATTGATACATAATGGGACTCTAAAGGATAATGTTAGTTTGAATGAAAGAATGACAAGAATAAGTAGTGATGGCTAAAGTTAGATAAGAACCTATGTTTGAGGGAAATATTTGGGGTATATAAGCTGTAATAACCGTGAAATTTAAGTCACTATATATGTATGTACATTATGGATTTTTTTTAACCTTGTGTTACATAAGGATTTAATATGTGACAACACATGTGAAGCGGTGCATGAGTTAATTAACATATATATTATAGTTATGGATACATACATTTATAGATTTCATTAAAAATGAAAGCCTTGTGACCTAATTATATATTAGGTAAGACTATTAAATAACCTAAGGGTTATGGTAATACGAAAAAGTTAGTATTTTATATGTATACTAACTTAAGTGGGTAAACTTAGTAATTCAAGTGACTAATAATTTTAAACCTAATTCTTGTAAATCTAATTAGGTTATGAGATAAAATCATATGTATAAGTAATTAAACTTCATATGATTGGAAATGAAAGCCCTAAATTATCAAATTGGGTAACATTATTAAAATTGCTAGACTATGTTTATTATCCAAATTTCAAATCAATTAAAGGAAAAGCCCAAAGGAAATAAAATACAATCCAATACTTAGCCCACTTGATTAGGGTATTCTAGACATTTGATTAATCAAAATTGGGCATTTAAAATAAAAGCTAAATGGAGGATATTATGAGGATCCTAAGTGGAATAATTAAGCTAACTTGTCCATTAGTAGACATTATTAAACACAAGGACAATGTTGTCAAGCTCCCATTGGTTGCCACTCCATTATGCACATTTAATCATGTTTAGCCTAATGGAAGTAATAATACAAAGTTTTTACCAATGGGCAACAAAATAGTTATGGGAGAATTATTAGTGAATTGGCCATTTCATTTTGTAAACACATTTCATTCTTCCAACATCTCATTTTCTCTCCGTCTTCTTCTTCTATCTTTTGCTCCCAAGCTAGCCAACTTCAAAGAGAGAGGAGAGAGTGAGGGTTTAGGCTATAGAGAGAAAAGATAGGAGTGCTAGTTGTTCATGCCCCTAAGTTTATTAGTTACTTTGGAAAATCAAGAAAGGTGGCAACTAAGTCAAGGTATAATGTACCTTCATCTTCTTCTTTTACCTTGTTTTGCTAGCTTGAATTTTGATGGGGTTGTGTACAACTACTCAATCATCATGCATGAAATTAAGTATCTTGAGTGTTAGATCAAGACTTAGAGGAAGAAAATGAGCATATGTTCTCCAAGGGTGAAAACTCTTATTTTTCTTCCACTAAATCTTGTGTAACTCAAGTTCTACAACTTGGAATTGTGATCCGTCGAAGGGGGGTGATAGATACATGAGTTATGTAGTAAACCCAAGTTGTAGATCACAAATCTAGCAAGTTTTGAAACCTTTGAGATTTTTTTCCAAAACAGTCCACTTTATATGTGAGGCTTTGAAAATCATAAAATGGCTACTGATTTTGTTTTTGTTGGGACTGTTTCGGTCAGTTAAATGTATTTGAAAAATCTGGAAAAAATCACAAAGGTACCTTAAGAAGTTATCTACGTGCAGAAAAAAGAACGGACACGTTTCGAGTTATATATTATGCGTAATGACTATTTCCGTAAAGGACTCCATAAATATTATCCTACGAATATCTCACTGTGTATACACTGGAAAATTCCAAAATGTTTACAGTAGCTTCATATATGTTAAGAGAGAATACCCTGAAAATTTTAGATTTTTCTGAGTAAAACTCAATTTATGAAAAATAGAGCAAGATCCGAGTGTTTTGGGCACTTTAAAAATAGTAAACCATTTTCTAAAATTCTAGAAAAATTAGAGAATCATTGTTGGTTCATATTCTATCAAAATCCAGAAGCTGAGAATTTTTGGAATCAGTTTGCTAGTTTTCCTAAAAATGATTAAGTTATGAATAAAAGAAAATAAATAGTTAAATGATGTCTTTAATGAGAAAAATATGGTTTTTATGCTTGAATGCTCATAATATATTATATCATGACTATCTTAGGGCATTTTGGTAATTTATAATAATAAATATTATTTATGACCTTTTATGGATATTAAATAAGGGGTTAATAAAGGATGATCAATTAGAATAAATTGTTTATTAATTTAATAAATTATTGGAATATTATTATAATATTAATAATATTATAATATGATGTTGTTATATAAATAAAATATTAGATTAGAGTATTATTATTAAATAATAATATTCGAGATTAAATAAAATATTATTAAATGATTAATAATATTAGTAAGTGAATAAAATATTAAATGATTAATAATATTAGTAAAGAGATAAAATATTATTAAATGATTAATAATATTAGTAATGATTTAAAGTATTATTAGTGAACCAATAATACTAGAAGGTGAATTAATATTATCTAAGTTAATAATATTATGTAAGTTAAAGGTAGTCGTTAATTAATAATAACACTATCTAGATACGATAATGTTTATAAGAACTTAATGTAATGTATAATATCTATGTGATTACATAATCGATGTTATGCATTGACTAATTGAAAGACTAATTATAGGTCTCTCAAAGGAATATAATTTAACCGCATAGTGGATAGAAATTAATTTCAGAATCAGAACTCCTCTGATCGAGGCAAGTTTTCTAACTCAAACTTGAGTTATCATTTTCAAAGTATGTTAGTGAATAATTATTGATGATTATTCACGCCTATATTGATTATAGAAATTCACACTTTGTGCAATTGAATTTCGCTCTACTACTATTGAATCGTGAATTAAATTAAAGTTCTTCATTTATGAACTCGTTTATGAAATAGATCTATGCTAATTGTATCACCTAGATCAAGCATGTCTAAATTTGTTAAATCAAATGTGTTTTAAATAATTGCTTCTTATTAAATTGATATTATAAGAACTCTTGATCGAGAAAAGGACGAATTTGATTAAGGCATGATATCAATGCTTGATTATTAAGTGTTTATGCATAAATCACGGGGGTATGAAAGGTGATCCCTTGAATACCAAAACTTATTAAAAGGTCCAGATTTAAAACACCGAGCACCTTGGCAAATGTTCATGGTTATTCAAAACCACTCAGTTCATGTTATTCAATTATCGAATATTCAATTGTTGATTATTAATTCATGTTCCTTCACAATCTTATATTATTGTTGAACATTGAAGGCAATATTTCTTTCTAAGTCATGATATATCTTCCTTGTCTATATAAACTTGTGAAGTAAATTAGTTGCTTACTCTTGCTATATTATGACATCTATTTCAGTTAAGCCCGAAGGATCCAACACGAAGGACAAGGGCAAGGGCAAGATCCAGGAGTAATTTAGAATGAATGTTAAATTAGTTATTATTTAATGGAATTTCTTAAGTAAACTATTTGTATTATAAATGGTGTATTTAAAGTTAAGTTTATGGAGACCTTGGGACCATGTTATGAGACTTTATTATAATGAACAATGTATGTTTATTATTTTGAAATAGTTATAGAATGCTTATGATGATGATAAGATCGTGAGCACTGAATCTGAGATTAGAGAACCTATATTTGGGGGCGTCACATAAGCTATAAAAAAAGAAAAAAAAAAGAAAAAGAAAAAAAGAAAGTATGAATAAATACCTCTGCAAGCTTGTCTAGTTTTGTGGCCTTTGTTACTTGAGTAAGTAAGCCCAAGGGGATTGTCTTTACACCTAGCGCCCTAAGGTCTTAATGGTCTGGAAGTCGTTGGTCGAAAGCTCGTTAAGGTAGCATTGAATAGCCTAAAGGCAATAAGACATTGCATAGCTATGTGTATATATAAAAAAATGAATAAAACGGGAAATAAGAGCAAAATGCCCCCGTAGATCAAAAATGAAGCATAAGTATCCCATGTTGACCCTCGATATTAGTAATTGTTTAATTTTAGTTGGATCTAGCTTGTTTTTGAATTTTTTGAGTTTACACTGTATGATGCCTTCGAAGAGACTTGTTATGTGTTAAATTTGATTTCATATCAGTTAACATTGTTATGGAGCACACACGCACAATATTAGTGATAACAGTTTAAGATTTGATGATTGATTGAGAAGTTACTGATGAGTTTTGATATGATGTATTATCATGTTTACTTAATTTCTCTAAGGTCGGTTGAATAGACTTGTTTCTATCATTACTGTTGGATTTGTAGGGATGTTGATTAGTTGCATTGCATAGCATTGTTGTTTTGTGTTTTTGCTTGAGGACAAGCAAAGGTTTAAGTTTGGGGGTATTTGATAAGTAGGTTTTATACCTACTTATCCGGTATCTGTTACTTGAATTAGTTGCTTATATTCATGTTTCTTAGTTACTTTTCATACATTCTATGTTATTTTGTAGGCTATGACATGACATTGGCATGAAGAAGCAAGGGAAAGCAATTCGGACGTCTTTTGGACTAAAATACATAAGCAAATACAAGAAGGGAATATTGAAGGACTTTTAATACCAAGTTGCATGCATGTTCTTGGCTTAGAACTTGGATTATACTGTAGAGCTTCTTCTTAACATTTCGGAACATATTGAATCATCCCAATCGGAGTTCGGATGCGAGAGTTATGGCCATTTTATCAACGAAGATCAAAGCTAAGAGTTGTCATGTTTGCCATATACATAGCATCTAGTTCAAGCCCGATTTCGGCCTTGATTCAATTCAAATTTGTCAATCCTCAAAGAATGAACATTGTAGATCTCGTCGATATCTTCGATTTGATAGGTGGTAGGCCACATAACTCCAAGCGGATCAAACGTTATGCCTGTTTTACCAAAGGACATCGCAGCAGAAAATAGCATAGCGCGGACCGCGCTATAAATGAACTACGCATAGCGCGGGGAGCGCGGGGCCACCAGAATGTCTCGACCACAGAGCTGGGGCGCCGCCAGATGGCCTAGGGACAAGCGTAAAGGGGTGCACTAAGCGCCGAACACAATTGCTTTGGGTTATTTGGTGTCCAATTTGAGCTAGAATAGTATTCTTAGTAGTCTAACTTGCTAGGGTATCTATTAGAACTATAAATACATGATGAGAGGCATAAAAGGAGATATATAGGCTAGTTCTAAGACTCCATAAAATCCTTCTTGGGATATATTTCTATCAATTTATTCTTTACTTTCTTTCTTAGATTAGGAACCCTAGATTAGATTAGAATTGAAGATTGAAGCTATTGATTATCATTGGAGAATCAAATTGGAAGCAAGAGAATGTAGATTTGTTTATCTCAATTCTAATTTCTTTTCTTATTTATTTGTATCTTTTTAATGCTTAATCAATTGTGGATGATGGATTCTAGTTCAATTATGAATTAAACTCTATTTTGAGATTACTATGGATCTTATTGTGTAGTTTACTTTGATATGCTTCTTTGTTAGTCTTATTAGCTATATTTGGATTGTCTATTATGATTTGTAATGAATTACTTAATTTCCTAGCTAACCGTTATCGTGATAATTTATATGAACTCGAGAGATGAAATATAGATTTAGATCTGATCATGATAGCATGTGTTTGTGATTTCTGCATGGAAGGAATTCATGATTCGTGTTTAGGATAGAGATAGGCCTTTACACCATATGTAGTCTAATAAGAACTTGAACTTAAACCCTTTTTAATTGTAATTCACATAGAGATATAGTGGGTTAGTTAATTAGGGTGTTCAAATTGATTCTATCATCTGTGGATTTGATTTGATATGAGTATGGTGCATTAAGAGATGGCCATATCTTACTTTCGTGTTCTTGATTAACAATCCAGTATAAATAATTTGGCTTAACAGGAAGTGTGTTGATTTAAATGAAACAATAAGTAAAATTGTAATCTCAAGTCTTCAATATGTTGTTTCATTCTAGGGATAGTTAGTAATAGTTTATTTAATTATTTTAAATTAAATTATTAAATTATTTGTTTAAATAAGATTTAATTGGTCATAGGTTAGTAATTGGTAACTCTTATTAAATAATTCTCTGTGGGAACGATACTTAACTTATCACTTTATTACTTGTTGACCACGTATACTTGTGTGTTGTACGTAATTAGATTTTACCCAACAGCAACGTATAAAAACCTCACAAGATCGATAAAAGAGTTATGCTGATCTTCATCGAAAGGACGTGGAATTCAATATTAGAGATCATGTGTGTTACGTGTTGCTCCATGGAAAGGAGTTACGAGATTTGGAAAGAGAGGAAAGCTCAATCCTTAATTCATTGGCCCATTTTTAATCCTCGATCGAGTAGGAACTATGGCATATAGACTCACTTTACTGCCAAGTATATCTCTTGTTCATAACGTTTTTCATATATCCATGTTACGTAAATATGTGGAAGACCCAACCACATTATTGAGCTAGAATCGGACGAAATAGCGGAAGATTTAACGTATGAAGAGGTTCCTGTTCAAATCTTAGATAAGAAGGAACATATTCTACCCTCCAAGGTTATACCTCAAGTCAAAGTTTTATGGAGAAACCACGATGTTGAGGAAATGACCTGGGAGTTAGAATCTGAAATGAAATCAAGGTATCCTTACCTCTTCGACATACCAGGTATGTACCCTAATTTTGAGGGCGAAATTTCATAAGAAGGGGAGATTCTAAGTCCCCAACTTTTATGAATAAAGATGAATTTTCTATAATTATCATTTTTTGAATATTATGGAATGAATTTGATATAATGTTATAGTTGTGGGTAATAGTTATAAATTTTGCAAAGTACGCAAGTTGTTATATAATATTCGATTGGTCGGGGAATATTCATTTTAACAGGGAATATTCGTACGACGGCACAATCATTGGTGGATCCCACAATGAAATTATTGTCGAATTGAGAAAATGACAAAAATATTTTATGAAAATAACGACAGAAGTTTTATCGTTAACTGTTGAAACACCCGGTGTTAAAAGTACAGGAATACGCTAGGTTGCATAGTAGCACACGGTATTGATTATTAATGCTTACGTGAAAAGTCACTCAGTTTTGTTCAATTATTGCTTCAGTAATTGTTGCATAGTATCTCGCATTAATTAATTTAATTATTGTCGATATTTTATATATTATTAAATCAATAATTGAGCGACAGAGTTATTAATATTATTATTTGCAATATTAACGATGTCTAGAAGTTCTGTCAAGGAGAGGTTTGGTCACCTAATTGCGCGCCAATAGGGAGAAATCCTTATTGGAAAGCCCCCTCTTTCCTGGGAATGACCTGGTCGATTAATATTGTGAATTATAATAATGATGATAAATGTTGTTAAAAATATTGAGAGGATTTTTATAAAGTATTTGATGTTATTATATGAACCCCCATTTACCTAAATTTTTTCAAAATAATCAGTAGAAAATTATTAATATAATAGGTGGGGCCCACGTATGGGGGCCACGTGTGGAAAAAAGATGTCTTGAATGGAATTTGCAGGCACGGGTGAGAAATGGGGGAAGTGGGAGGCGGTAGTGAAATTTTTATGTTAAACACAAATGATAAATTCCTAACAAGGTTCTTCCATTCTCCTATAAATAGGATGCTTGTTAGAATTGAAAACACACCCAAAATTCAGAGAATTCTTCTTCTATAATCTTGAGCGTATTTCTTTAGAGTTTTAAGAAGCTTTGAGCGTAGTGCAAGTTTTCTTCAAGTATATCCCCGCCCTACCGTCGGAGTACTCTTCTTTATAAGGTAAGGGGTATTATTTCTTTCGTATTCATGAAGAGAACTTCATTATTCTATTCTTTATTATTCGTTGAATAACTCAGATACGTGCCACCCTATACTTGGTGAAATTCTTCCGTTATTCCATTCTTTATCATTTTGTTGAATAACCTGCCTATGCCGGGTACCGCATACATGGTGAAATTATTCTCATTATTCCATTCTTTATTATTCCGCTGGAACATCCTATCTCGTGACGCTTACGCATGACCGGTTTCGTTATTTATTATTCGCTGGAATATCTTGTCTGTGTGTTTACGCATGACCGGTTCCATTCTTTATTATTCTCATTTAATATCCTATCTCGTAAGCGCTTACGCATGACTTGGTTCCATTATTTATTATTCTATCGGAACATCCTCGGCTCGTGCATTTACGCATGACCCGGTCATGTTATTTATTATTCTCGTTGGAATATCATATCGGTGTATTACGCCGACTTCGGTTCCATTAATTATTATTCTGCTGAATAATATGTCTACATGCGCCTATCGCATGCATGGTGATTTCGCTGTTATTCCATTCTTTATTATTCTCGTTGGAATATCCTCATCGCTTGCAAAATTTTTCCCGACTGGTTCCGTTATTTATTATTCTGCTGGAATAACCTATCATATGGTCTATCGTATGCATGGTGATTTCTTTTGTTATTCCATTCTTTATTATACTCGCTTAGTTAAAGTTTTGACTTCTATACTCCATGAAATTAGTGGAATATCCTTAATATTTACGCTTTCATCCAAAGATTTTCATGAAAATATTCTTCTCGAGCATTCTTGAATTTTACTCTACAAAGAAGTATCATGTTGACAATTTGGGCGTTATTAGTTCCTCGGATAAAATAATTTTGAACTTGTTTTATTGAATTCTTATATCATTGTCATCATCCTCATGTTTATATTATGTTGAAAGTCATATGTGGCCTCAGAGTGCATAGATGGACTTGGTATGATTATAACCGTGGATTAATCAAAGATAATCATGACCGTAATGTTACAAATGATGTGGTAAAAGTCCTTATTGGCCCGTAGTGCATGGATAATTTGTGGTTGTGATACTAATTAATATCCTTGGCCATAGTGCAGGGATGATGTGGATTATTTATTAAGCTGAGTCCCAGCGATAAAAGTTATGAAAAACCTTTTAAATCATAAAAGATAGTAGAATTTATTCTCTACTTGACTCTTTTAATGGATTGCTTGTTCCGCTGCAGTTAAACTTGATGTTGGTTATATTGTATCAGTTTAACACTTTTGAAGGCTAACGATAATTTATTCTGTATTATCTTAGTCATAATATTTCTTACTGGGCTAGTTGAGCTCACCCTTTTACTTTTATTGTTCTCTTCAGGAAATGAGAACGTAGCAGGGACTAGTCGGGGAACGGAGTGACGGTCCAGATAATAGCATTAGTAGTCCTCACTATTCTGTTAAATAGTGTGATAATAAATTAAATTAGGACTCAATTGAGTGTGGATATTGTCTAGATGACAATATTTGTATTAAAACTCACAGTATATGTTTTGTCGTATTTTACACGACTGTTGTATAATTAAGTTGTATTTGAATTTTGTACCATGTATTTGGCGACTCAAAATGGGTGATGTATACCTATTTTGGGGGCGTCACAGTTATAAATAATCTTTCAACTTAAACTTTAACAGTCATAAGACTATAGGGACTCCACATACTTAGGGGGATCAGCCCTTCGTACAATGTATTGTGCACAAACATTTCAATGCTAAGCGTAAACCCCTAATAATAGGGTTGTTCATCTCAGTATTTAGAGTACAAGTCCGCACCAAAGTAAGTTTGGTTTGGATACGATTTCAAGGTAATTTAGAATTCAACGGTCATCAACTTTGAATTAGTTGAATAAAAGGATAATAACACTAAGTTACAGGATAAACCATAATTGAATCAACATCGTATATTAAGTTCATGCTTTAGGAATAATCTAATACCATAAGTATTGAATAATATCACATACCTTACTTTGAACAACATTAAGCTAAGGTTAAAATTTTAGAATTGAAGCTTAAGCATGCATCATAAGAAATAACTTGAACGATAAAACTTGTTCATCAGAATGAAGATTATTGCATGCTAAAATAACAAGTTTAGGTTTAGAAAAACTTGCATAATGTAATAACAGAACTAACTCAACGAAAGTGTAGAGTTAGAAAACTTGAATAATGTAGTCAAACAAGAACCAATAACTTGTTCAATAATAAACAAACTAGCTCAACAAAAGTGTAAGCTAGCACAATGTAACAATAGATTTAGAGAACTTGCAAAATCGTAAATAAATTAACTCAACTAAAGTGTGGAGATAGAAAACTTGCCTTGCTTGAAGGCTAAATCATAACAATTCAATTCACAATATCCTAATCATATGCCATTAAGATACAATTAGCCACTGCAGATACTTGTACACAAATAAGTGCATGTTTCATGTATATCTACATAATCGAGTTTCATAAATAAAATAATGATAACACTTAATAAGTATTAATAGTATACTTATTCATAGCATTATAATACCATTCTAACATAATTAAATTTTTAACAAACATAATATTACATTATATTAGTTATTACAGGACTCTGCAAGACGTAAAAATAATTTTTGGGCCTTTATCATTAACCATTGTCATTTCCACGCTTTATACTATGGTCAAGATCATGCAAGCAGCAGTGGCGCTACAAGACAAAGCCCAAAGCTTTTGCAAGAACACGAAAAGTCGAAATCAAGCGCGAATTTGAAAGCCGAGGCGCTTGAAATTTGGCGCTGAGGTTCAATTACGAAACACCCAAAACGAGAAACAAAACCAAGCTACTATGTATTAATTTCTAACACCAATTAACATGTTTAATCCATGTAAAGTACACATAAATATTACCAAGCATATATGTACCAATTTAAACAACTAAACAAAAATTTTAGAAAACTTAAATCCTTGAAAGCCAATATTTAAACCAAAATCCATTATTAAAATTTCTTGACACAGTTAACTTTAATTCCACAATTATACATCAAATTGATTCCTTTGAACTACGTTCTCTGTATTTCTTAACAAATTAATATATTCAGAGTTCAATTTCACCATTAGTTCACAATCATATATATACATTCATACCTATATTCAAACCATGTTCATACATATTTTCACTGTAAAAACAAATTTCTTTTCCTGCAGACTTAATTTAGCATACAATCTTATCTATATCTTAAGCATACAATCATATATATATATATATATATATATATATATATATATATAACAATTACAATTATAAATACACATAATTTCCTAACCATTTATAAAAAAAACATGGTTTTACAGAAAGTTTGTAAAGAACTTTATATTACAGTCAAATTCAGAAACACGGAGACTTAGAAATTATGGCGTAAAATATATATATTAAGGTTATGTAACATACCTTTTGTTGCTTAAGAAATCCTTGCTAATCACTGACGAACTCAGAACTTTATTCTCTCTCAGGCTCTCTCAAACTCTCTCAAAATCCTTTTCTTTTCTTTCTTTCAGTATTAGACTAGGCTACTAACAGTAAGCGTAAACTAAAACCCAACTGATAACCAAATGCGTAAAATAAAAATGGATATGGCCATAATAAGCCTAATAATTAACATCAGTTACCAAAATATAACGTATAGATTATAAATATATTTTATTTATTATTTAATTTATTTAATTTATATTATTATAATTCAAAATTTAAAAGAAATCTAAAAGCCATAAGGCTCCGTTTGGCAAAACCCTTTTTAAAATTAAACACTTAATATTTTTAAGCCTTGTTTGGCAAAACTAAATTAAACTCCTTTATAGCATAGTTATTTGTCACACTTTATTTAATTATGTTTTCATACTTAATTTAATTAATTCTAATAACAATTTATTGAATAATATAATAATTTATTTAATCAATATAAATTCTCTAACTTAATAATTAAATTAAATTAGAAAATTTCCTCATAATAATAAATTTCCTTCACACATTCATTATTTATTTCATAAATAATTAAACAAGTATTTATTCAATGATAAACACATCCATTAAATATTTATATAATTCAATAAATATTTAAAAATTACAATTCAAATTCTGGATTGTTACATCATTCCCTCCTTACAAGGATTCTGTCCCCAGAATCACAATTTAAACAAATCATTCGTTACATTCTTCCCTACTTACAAAGATTCTGTCCCCAGAATAGAAGACATAGATTAAACAAATAACTCAGGGTAATCTTTCATCATTTTATCTTCGAGTTCCTATGTTGCTTCTTCAGCATTGTGGTTCCTCCAAATCACCTTCATAAAAGGTATAACTTTATTCCTGAGCACCTGTTCTTTCTTGTCGACTATCTGGATAGGAATCTCTTCATACGACAAGTCTTTATCAAATTGCAACGGTTCGTACTCGATCACGTGTTTGTAATCGGGTTTATACGGTCGTAATATCGAAACGTGAAAAACATTATGAACGTGTTCTAATTCTAGAGGTAAAGCTACTTCGTATGCCACCTCTCCCACTCTTCATAGAACTTGAAAGGTCCAATAAACCTTGGGTTTAGCTTTCCCTTCTTACCAAAATGAATTTTCCCCTTCCATGGAGAAACTTTTAAGAACACGAAATTTCCTACTTCGAATGAACGATCTTGTTTATGTTGATCAGCATATTTCTTCTGTCTATCTTGAGCAGCTACCAATCTTATTCTGATGAGTTTGACAACCTCAGCAGTTTTTTGAACCAGTTCTGGTCCTAACAGTTGGTGTTCACCAACTTCATCCTAGCACAGTGGAGTTCTGCACTTCCTGCCGTATAATGCTTTGTAAGGCAGCATGCCGATGCTTGCATGGTAACTGTTGTTGTAGGAAAATTCCACCAACGGAAAATGTTCATCCCAGCTTCCTTTGAAATCCATGATGCATGCTCTCAGCATATCTTCCAATGTCTGGATTGTTCGTTCGCTTTAGTCGTCTGTTTGCGGATGATATGCCGTACTCATTCGCAATTGTGTTCCCATACATTCTTGTAGTCTCTTCCAGAAGTTTGATGTGAACCTCAGATCTCTATCTGACACAATTGACAGTGGCACTCCATGTCTCGAAACGATTTCTCTAACGTACAACTTTGCTAACTGAACAAGATTGAATCTAATCTTTATTGGCAAAAAGAGTGCTAATTTCGTCAGTTTGTCCACTATCACCCAAATCACATCGTATCCTCTCTAAGTAGTTGGAAGACCCACCACAAAATCAATTGTGATGTGTTCCCACTTCCATTCTGGTATTTCCAATGGTTGAAGTAATCCGCTTGGTCGTTGATGCTCGGCCTTGACTCTTTGACATGTCAAGCATTTCGCGACACACTCTGTGACATCTCTTTTCATGTTTGGCCACCAAAAATGACATCGTAAATCTTGATACATCTTCATACTTCTCGGGTGTATCGAATATCTTGAGTTATGAGCTTCGGTCAAGATTTCTTCTTTAATATCTGGTACTGCTGGAATCCAAATTCTTCCCTCGAACCTTAGTAACCCTTCTATATCGATTTTGTATTTCACTTCACTACCCTCAACCACTTTCTCCTTGATTTTTCTACATTCTTCATCTTGAAGTTAAGCATTATTTACCTTGTCCACCAAAGTTGGAACAGCTTCTATAAGGAATAGTCGTTCATCGGCTTCTTTCAGAAATTTTATTTCCAACTCCAGCCTTGTCATTGCTGAAATGAGCTCCTCCTGGTTGGTTAACAACATCAACTTTTCTCTACCTTTCCTACTCAAGGCATCTGCAACCACATTAGCTTTGTCCAGGTGATAAAAGATCTCACAATCATAATCTTTTATCAGTTCCATCCATCTCCTTTGACGTATGTTTAGGTCTTTCTGAGTGAAAATATACTTCAGACTCTTATGGTATGTGTAGATCTCACATTTTTCTCCATAGAGATAGTGTCTCCATATTTTTAGAGTAAATACCACTGCAGCCAATTCTAAATCATGAGTCGAATATCCTTTCTCATAGTCCTTCAATTATCTTGATGCATAAGCAATAACTTTGCTATTCTGCATAAGAACACAACCCAACCCTTTATGTGAGGCATCACTATGCACCACAAAATTTCCTGTATTATCTGATAATGACAACACAGGTGCCACACTTAACTTCTTTTTGAATTCTTGAAAACTTTCCTCACACTTCTCCGTCCAAACAAATTTTACAACTTTCCTTATCAAATTTGTTAACGGAGTGGCAATCTTGGAAAAGTCCTGAATAAACCGTCTGTAATAACCGGCCAGTCCCAAGAAACTCCTCACCTCCGAAGGTGTTCTTGGTTGTCCCCAGTTGATTACAGCTTCAACCTTTGATGAATTCACTAAAATCTCATCTTTGTCAATCACATGCCCAAGAAATTGTACACGTTCTAGCCAAAATTCACACTTAGAGAATTTCGCGTACAATTTTTCCTTTCTTAGCGTTTCTAATGTCAAACGTAAATGTTCCATGTGTTCTTCTTGAGACTTTGAATACACCAAAATATCATCAATGAATACCACCATAAACTTGTCTAAGAATGGTTTAAACACCCTGTTCATCAAATCCATAAACGTTGCTGGGGCATTTGTCAAACCAAAAGACATCACCAAAAATTTGTAATGTCCATACCGAGTTCGAAATGTCGTCTTCGGTATATCCTCCTTCCTTACTTTCAGTTAATGATACCCACTTCTCAAATCTATTTTTGAGAAATATCTATCACCCTTCAATTGATCAAACAAGTCATCTATTCTTGGCAACGGATATTTATTCTTAATAGTGACTTTGTTTAATTCCCTATAATCAATGCAAAGATGCATTGATCTATCCTTCTTCTTTACGAATAACACCGGTGCTCCCCAAGGTGATACGCTTAGTTGAATATACTTCTTGTCTAACAGTTCTTGCAATTGTACCATCAGTTCCTTCATCTCTGCCGGAGCCATTCTATACGGGGCCTTCGATATCGGTGTTGTTCCTGGCGCTAAGTCGATCACGAACTCAATCTCTCTGTCAGGCGGAAGTCCTGGCAAATCCTCCGAAAACACATCTACGAATTCCCTAACCACTTTTATCTCTTCCAGTTTTACCCCCTTCTTCTGAGTATCGACTATGTAAGCTAAATAACCCACACAGCCTTGACTCAACAACTTCTTGGCCTGCATAACCATCAGACACCTTGCTTGTTTAGGCGATTTGCTACCATGGAAAACTACCTTTGACGGAGTCATAAGGTTTACACATTTCCTTTGATAATCAATTATTGCTCCATAATTGAACAGCCAATCCATTCCCAAAATAACATCAAACTCTCCAAGTCTAATTGGAATTAAATCTACCCTCATGATATTCCCCTTAATATTCACCCTACAGTTCTTGTATACGATCCTATCTTGATTTTGTGGTTGATTCGGTGGTTGATTTTGCAATGCACCCGTTAGTAACGTCACCAGTTGCTGAACGGGGTTAGCTTCAGCATTATAGTTATTGGTTCCTTCAGTGGTTCTCTGTCGGGGTGGTTAACATCTTGGAGGCATTTTCTGTTAAAAATACACTCATTAAACTATTACTCAACTCTTTTAAGTAATTTCTACTTAACTTGCCCCCATAAAAGGAATAATCACATAACACATAATACTTTGAATAAAATAAAATAATAACTTTTATTCATTCATAATCTATTTGAAAAACATAAGAATAATAGCATCACTGCCATTTACATTACTTCCCTGAACTACTAAAGTTTCAGGACAACATCATCATATCCCATAGGTTACATAACACTTGGGATTTACATTTTATTTATCATATCATAAATCACATATCAGGTACATTCCCTACGATGTCCTACTAAGATATCACAGAGCTCACGATGCTCTTCCTCCATAATTCTGAACATTGTTCGGCGATCTAATATGTATGATGGCAGCGTCTCGAACTGAATAGGATAACACATGACCCGATCCTGAGTTCGATTAATCACGGTGTTGAATACGTTATTCATTTCTTCAATCTTCATCCTCTTTGCTTGTGCGTCTCTCTCTGCTATTCTAGCTCGTTGATAAGCTTCCTCATACGCGTCTTCGGCTCTTGCCCTCTTAGTAGATTCCTCTTTCAACTTGTTCTTCAACTCTGCAATCTCTGCTACCATTTGCTCATTCTCTCCTTCAGTCTGGACCAGCTCTTCTTCAACATTGTTTAAATGTTCCTCTCGATCCTGGAGCTCATCATCCTTCTGTGCCATCGAGGTCTGTTGCTCAGCTACTATCTCATGCAACTCCTCGACGATATCCTGAAGTTCCACGTTGCGATCGTAGACTTCATCGTACATACGGGAAGCTATCGAGTTAAATGGAAACTCTTTCTCCTCGTCCTCCTCATCCTCATTCGACTGTGGCAGCTCCACAGGGTCTTCCTCGTCCATCTCTATCTCATCATCCTCATCAGGTAACCTCTCCTGCTTAACCACTATGACCAACAGAGTTCTTTCCCGTGGCAGTAGTTGTTCCCAAATCACCTGAATATCTCTAGGCTCCTCCTCTCTAGGCATCTGGGATCTTTCCTTCCTAGCCTGACTGGATTCTCCGACATTAGTCATCCTGACAACAAAATTTTTAAGTTTTAATTATTAATCGTTACTACTCGACACTCACGAGCACATAAGTTGTAATCACATAAGCACGTAAGTGTTTTATTACTCCTTCCTTAAAACTCGATAAGAGTTTATCACCACTATCTTTTCCAAGGTTACTTCCTAAGGCTTTTCCCCCCACCTAAGGTTCATAACCTAAGACTTTGATACCAAATTGTGACACCCCCAAATCCTGGTACCTCATTACCTCAAGATTTGGTGTTCACTTAATCAAAAACATTCATATCTAAACATTCATATCTAACTACCCAATCAAAATAAAATTGAATAATAAACCTTCCCATAAAGGATTACATAAATAAAAATCTCCCAGGTTGTCTAACCTTTAAATACAATCATTCAAATGCGAAAAATAAATAAACTTCATTACAATCATTCAATTAAAGTCTAATAATAAAGTATCAGCATGATTACAAGTCTTCAATCCTTGTTCATCTTTCCCTTTCCCTTACTGGTACTAGGTACATCAACCTTCTCAACTTTGGCTGTAAGGTTTATATAAGCAAGAGTGAGCAAACAAAGCTCACTTAAAATAATAAGGAATAAACTTTACAACAATTGCCAAATAATAGACTCAATAGAACTGAACCATATGTTCTATCAACATTCTGAAATATATAACAGAGGGTCCTAAGACCACGAACCATGTCCATAGTTATAAGTAATCTTTCAACTTAAACTTTAACAGTCATAAGACTATAGGGACTCCACGTACTTAGGGGGATCAGCCCTTCGTACAATGTATTATGCACAAACATTTCAACGCTAAGCATAAACCCCTAATAATAGGGTTGTTCATCTCAGTATTTAGAGTACAAGTCCACACCAAAGTAAGTTTGGTTTGGATATGATTTCAAGGTAATTTAGAATTCAACGGTCATCAACTTTGAATTAGGTTAATAAAAGGATAATAACACTAAGTTACGGAATAAACCATAATTGAATCAACATCGTATATTAAGTTCATGCTTTAGGAATAATCTAATACCATAAGTATTGAATAATATCACATACCTTACTTTGAACAACATTAAGCTAAGGTTAAAATTTTAGAATTAAAGCTTAAGCATGCATCATAAGAAATAACTTGAACGATAAAACTTGTTCATCATAATGAAGATTATTGCATGCTAAAATAACAAGTTTAGGTTTAGAAAAACTTGCATAATGTAATAACAGAACTAACTCAACGAAAGTGTAGAGTTAGAAAACTTGAATAATGTAGTCAAACAAGAACCAATAACTTGCTCAATAATAAACAAACTAGCTCAACAAAAGTGTAAGCTAGCACAATGTAACAATAGATTTAGAGAACTTGCAAAATCGTAAATAAATTAACTCAACTAAAGTGTGGAGATAGAAAACTTGCCTTGCTTGAAGGCTAATAACAATTCAATTCACAATATCCTAATCATATGCCATTAAGATACAATTAGCCACTACAGATACTTGTACACAAATAAGTGCATATTTCATGTATATCTACATAATCGAGTTTCATAAATAAAATAATGATAACACTTAATAAGTATTAATAGTATGCTTATTCATAGCATTATAATACCATTCTAACATAATTAAATTTTTAACAAACATAATATTACATTATATTAGTTATTACAGACTCGCAAGACACGTAAAAATAATTTTTGGGCCTTATCATTAACCAAGCACATATTTCCATGCTTTATACTATGGTCAAGATCAAGGCTACAGTGGCGCAGTGGCGCAAGAAGACAAAGCATGTGCCATTATCGTCGGCTACGCTATTATCGTCAGTCGAGTCAATGCCAAATTGAAATGAGGCGCGAAATTTGGCGTTGAGGCTCCGAATTACAGAACACCCAAAACGAGAAACAAAACCAAGCTACTATGTATTAATTTCTAACACCAATTAACATGTTTAATCCATGTAAAGTACACATAAATATTACCAAGCATATATGTACCAATTTAAACAACTAAACAAAAATTTTAGAAAACTTAAATCCTTGAAAGCCAATTTTTAAACCAAAATCCATCATTAAAATTTCTTGACACAGTTAACTGTAATTCCACAATTATACATCAAATTGATTCCTTTGAACTACGTTCTCTATATTTCTTAACAAATTAATATATTTAGAGTTCAATTTCACCATTAGTTCATAATTATATATATACATTCATACCTATATTCAAACCATGTTCATACATATATTCACTGTAAAAATAAATTTCTCTTCTTGCAGACTTAATTTACCATACAATCTTATCTATATGTTAAGCATACAATCATATATATATATATATGCTAGTATAACAATTACAATTACAAATACACATAATTTCCTAACCATTTATTAAAAAAACATGGTTTTACAGAAAGTTTGTAAAGAACGTTATATTACAGTCAAATTCAGAAACATAGAGACTTGAAAATTATGGCGTAAAACATATATGTTAAGGTTATGTAACATACCTTTTGTTGTTTAAGAAATCCTTGCTAATCACTGACGAACTCAGAACTTTATTCTCTCTCAGGCTCTCTCAAACTCTCTCAAAATCCTTTTCTTTTCTTTCTTTCAGTATTAGACTAGGCTACTAACAGTAAGCGTAAACTAAAACTCAACTGATAACCAAATGCGTAAAATAAAAACGGATATGGTCATAATAAGCTTAATAATTAATATCAGTTACCAAAATATAACGATATCTTCCAACCCGATGATGGTGCTACACTTGCATTACCATTCACACATACATTCAATTGAAAAGTCTCAAAAGAACTAATATGTCTTATATATATTCAAAATAATATTATATTTCCCCATGTTCTTTATAACCCATTCATTCGTTCTTGTGATAATATTAAATATATTACAAACATTCACCTATAATATTACATAAGTAATCTAAGGATTCGTCTTCGCCTTGCCCTTTTCCTTGCCGGAGCCTTCGATCCGTTCGATCTTAGTTATGTTTATATGGTTCAAGCAAGAGTGAGCATGACTAGCTCAGCAAGTACTACAATTCTAATAAACAACATGCTTGAAACATAGAACTCGTATATCTTCAATAATGAATAATGGTTACGAAGTACTATCGATAATTCAAAATAGCACTTCTTTTTATTTAAAACGCTTTTACAACAACAATATTCAAGAAAACATCAATTCTACCCAAGACCTTGAGCATTTCATAAGTTCTTTTGAAAAGGACATCCCAACACTAAGTCCGTAGAAGTCCGACATTACTTACGAAGCACGCCTAGGTGATCAAATTTATAGTACTCTATGTTGATCAACACTACATTCATTAAACGTGTATACGCTTAAGTTGTGGCAACCTCACGCGCCTCGCCGTTAAAACGACAAAAACATTTTAGCATACTCACTTTTCATTTGAAAACCACACCAATATAACTCGGTAAACATTAATCATGCTTGATAGAATCATAATATATGTATAGCCGAAAGAATTGGCTTTGACTTCATCATACAAGACTTCATGCAAAAGAATACATGAATTTCAAAGCTTGTCCAAACTGAACTGGAACAAGGGTTAGAATACTTGCCTTTAGCGTCTGCTTACTATTTATCACACGTACACTTTAAGTCTCTAAGTCTCTACAATACATGATCATATAACGTACCATATTAGGTCATATATAATCAAGTATGTATACTACTATATCTTACCCTTCATCTCAATCTAATCACGACTTAGATTTGTTCTTATTGGTTCTGACTTTTCGTTAAGGTTCTTACATTCTTTATTTCATATTTGATTGACTTACGTTAACCTTTAATCATCATACATTAAGGTTTAACAATGCCTTAACAATGTTATATTTAAGCCCTTAGTTCATTACTAATGAGTTATCATTCATTCTATACTTGTAAACATTCATCATCGTCCAAACCCTAGGTTTGGCATCATGCCATACACCACCCTTCCTTTCTCTAAGTCAGGTCATGCATGCCGCCACTTAATACAGTAAGTACAGATCGACTCATGCATGCATGGCACGTAAGTCCTTGTTTCTTCATGTCGCTCGCATCAAAAGTCAAAAGTTAGTAGGTTCAGACATCGCTCCTGCATAATGCAAGCCATCTTTTGGCTTTGGTCAGCCACACACACCAACTCGCGGCTCTTAGAAAAATTTATAGCTTTTGAAATTTTTGTAAAACTCCCTGACGATAACTTCTTCAAGTTATAAGTCCAAATTGGCTCGCTCAAGAGCCTACGGTTCACAAATTATATACTCTACGCGTTCATGTAAGAATTTTATCTATTTGACTTTGTTTGATAAAATTTCACCTATTAGTTCATTTTTAACGAAAACGATAAACGTTCGTGAACTTCAACGCTCGTTTCTTCGTTCTAAGTCGGAATCCAGTCATTTTCAAGTCCAAAACTCTATAATGCCAAATATGACTTGTCTCCATCAAAAACCAACGTTTCTGAGTTCAAACACAAAATACGACTTTCATTCCGAGAACTTCACGAATTCGACGATTATCGTCCAATCGTGTAAATTCCGGCGAAAACTCATTACTAATGATTTGATTATCATTCTAAATGGATTTTAATCATCATACCAACCTTTTAAATTACTTATTATACCAACTTATTGTCAAAGTAAGTTTTGACTTATTCTCATAAGTTAATGACTTAATCAACTTATAAACTACGAATTCCATTTCTTATGACTTAATATGGACTTAAGTCCTTTACTCAATGTTCTCATACCATATTGAACATACTAACATCATATGACAATCATATGATAAGTTCATCATAAGTTTATCAACTTATTTAGGTTCTAGTTGCTTATTCACAACTTATTCTAACTTAAGTTCATTCATTAATCACTTCTTATATGTTCTTAGCATACAATTACACTTCTCTTATCACCCTACAATGATAGAGATAAAAGATGTATTAGACTAGAGTCTTACCCTTGAAGACTAGTACTTCTCTTCTTTGCAAAATCTAACAAAGGTTGTTTTCGACTATTCTTGACTTATTCTCTCTAACACTTAAGCACTTAACTTGATAGAAGTTTGAATGAATTTTAATCAAGCAAATAAATGAATTTGTGAGCTCTCTATTTATAGGCTTGGCAAAGTGAGGGTAGTATGGTCATTAATCCTCCCACCTCCTCAACTAACCTCCTTACTAACCTCCTTACTATTCCTTACTTTACAACTAAGTAAACTTGCTAGCCACTCCTTTTTCTTGCTCATCACAACACTTATCATCATCACATAAAGTTCTTGCCCATCAAGACTACCCATATTACTTTTTGTTTGCTCCATGGATCATGGCTAATCCATTTGGTCATTACATTTGGGCTTTCTTAATTAATCTAGCTTATTCCTTATTGGGCTTTCATTACATTAGTTTGGACTCTTAATTAACAAACACTTGGGCTTCTTATATCACTTCCTATCGACTTCTACCAATATGCTAATAATCCTACAAGTCCATTCCATTTAATTAAAAACCTTGACATATATACTATACGATAATTCTCAGATTCTAGCTCAGATATTTAATTCATAATATACATTATTCCATTCTCCATACTTAATCGTATAATACGTCAGATTATACTTGCATTCAATACCTCGCATAATGCATACTACGATCATACGATTAATACTTTCTTTCTTAACGCTTAATATTCCTAACGCTTCTAAATTAAGTCCGCATGCAAAATATTGCATTTTCCATACTTAGATTATTATTACATAATCCATCTCCCCTCGATATTATAACGCTACGTATTTCTAAATTCAAAAATAATTCCTGAAAGCGTAAAATCGATGAATAATGTTTTTTTCAAAAAATTTCTCGAAAGCTTTTATTTTCGCCTTAGAAATTCAAACACTTTAATTCATTCACGTAGTTAAAATACTACGACGTTCGACGCTTTCTAGGTTATAGAACGACATTCATCTTATCAACACGTAATAATAATAAATAATATTATTTTATTCATTATTAAAAGTATTTACAAAAGGTTCGATTTTCCGGGCGCTACACTCTCTCCCCTTATAAGGATTCTCGTCCCTGTAATCTCGCTATATAAAAAAAAAAAAATTACACAAACAAATGAGGGTAATTCTTTTCATCATTTCTTCCAACTCCCACGTCATTTTCTTCTCGATCGTGGTTCTTCCATATCACCTTCACTAAGGTATGACTTTTATTCCGCAGAACTTGTTCTTTTCTATCGACAATTTGAATCGCGCTTTCAGACAAGTTAAGTCCTTCTCGATATGAATAGGCTCATATTCTATCACGTGTTTATAATCCGCTTATAAGGACGTAATACTTGATACGTGAAACACATTATGTATTCGTTCTAGGTCCGGAGGTAATGCTATCATATAAGCTACCTCACCCACCCGCTTTAATACCTCAAAAGGTCCTATAAACCTCTGACTTAACTTTCCTTCTTTCCAAAATGTATCTTTCCTTTCCAGGAGATACTTTTAGAAATACGTATTTAACCTACTTCAAATTCTCTATTCTCTCTATGCTAATCCAGAAACTTCTTCCGTCTTTGCTTTGAGTCGCTAGAAGACGATTTGTATCATCTTGACAATGTCCGCTGTTTGTCGCACCAATTCGTCCTAGCATTCTGTGCTTCTCCTCTCCTCATCCCAATACAAAGGTGTTCTCGCATTTCTCCCCATACAAAGCTTCGTAAGGTGGCATACCTATGCTTGCATGATAACTATTGTTATATATGCAAACTCCACTAATGGTAGATGATCATCCCAACTACCCTTGAAATCCATGACGCAAGATCTTAGCATATCTTCTAACGCCTAAATTGTTCTCTCGCTTCATCCATCGCTTTGTGGATGATACGCCGACTCAAATTTTTAATCGCTGCTCCCAAACTCGCTTCTTGAGACTCCTCCAAAAGTTCGATGTGAATCGTGGATCACGATCCGACACAATCGATATCGGTACTCCATGTCCGGAAATTATTTCCTTAATATAAAGTCTAGCTAATCGGTCTAAGTTATACTTAACCCTAATTGGCAAAAAGTGAGCCGATTTCATCAACCGATCCACTATTACCCAAATCGCATCATACCCTTTCGTTGTAGTAGCAAAGTCCCACCACAAAATCCATCGTGATATTTTCCCACTTCCACTCCGAATTTCCAATGACCGTAATAAGCCACTTGGTCGTTGATGTTCTACTTAACTTTCTCGGCAAGTCAAGCACCTACTCACGCATTCACTATCTCTCTCTTCATGTTCGGCCACCAAAAACTCTATCAAGGTCTTGATACATCTTAGTACTCCCCAGATGAATCGAAAACCTCAAACTATGAGCCTCTTGTAATACCTCCGCCTTCCTTTAATTCCGCCTCATTCGAACCCCCAAATTCTTCCTTCAAATCTTAATAATCCTTCATTATCAAGACTATACTTAATATCTTTTTTTCATTGGTCAGTCACCTTTATCCCAAATCACACTCATCGCTTTTGAGTCAGCACCTCCTTAACTCTCTCTATGATGGTAGATTGCATCTCCATCAAAACAACATTTGTCCCGCTTCACTTTGCTAAATTTCACTTCCAATTCCATCCTAGCCATCTCTCGTTATTAACTCATTTTGAGCCATTAACAAAGACAACTTTTCCCGACCCTTCCTACTTAAGGCATCGGCTTTTCTAGGGTGATATAGGATTTCACAGTCGTAATCCTTTATCAACTCCAGCCATCTCCTCTGCCTCATATTCAACTCCTTCTGTGTGAAGATATATTTTAGACTCTTGTGGTCCGTGTATATCTCACATTTTTCTCCATAAAGATAATGTCTCCATATCTTTAGAGCAAAAACTATCATGCCAGCCCTAGATCATGAGTAGGGTAAACTTTCTCATAATCCTTCAACTGCCTAGATGCATACGCAATGACCTTGCCATGCTGCATGAGCACGCAACCAAGTCCTCTATGCGAAGCATCGCTATAAACTACAAAATTTCCTATGTCATCGGCAATGACAAAACAGCGCTTCACTCAACCTCTTCTTTCAATTCTTGAAAACTGTCCTCACATTTATCACCCACGCCAGATTTCACCGCCTTCCTTGTTAAGTTAGTCAACGAGTAGTAGCTATCTTCAAAAAATCCTCGATGAATCTCCGATAGTAACTCGCTAACCCTAGGAAACTCCGCACCTCCCGCAAGTTTTTTCTATTGTTCCCAATTCATCACGGCTTCCACCTTCGCTGGATCTACTGAAATTCCCTCATGGTCAATGACATGACCTAAAAATTATACCTTCTCCAACCAAAATTCACACTTAGTGAATTTCGCATACAACTTCTCCTTTCTTAGTGTCTCCAACACTAATCTTAGGTGTTCAGCATGATCTTCTGGCATCTTAGAATAGAGTAGAATATCATCGATAAACACCACGATGAACTTGTCCAAATATTATTTGAACACTGCTCATCATATCCATAAATGCAAATTGGTGCATTTGTCAACCCAAATGACATCACCAAAACTCAGTAATGACCATAACGAGTCTTGAATGCTGTCTTTGGTACATCCTCCTTTCTAACCTTCAACTGGTGATACCCCATTCTAAAATCTATTTTAGAAAAACACTTAGCCCCTTTTAACTTATCAAAGAGATCATCGATCCTGGGCAATGGGTATTTATTCTTTATCGTTAACTTGTTCAACTCTCTCAGAGTCGATACAAAGTCTTAACGATCCATCCTTCTTCTTGACAAATAAGACTTCGGTGTGTTCCCTACTATGAAAACACTCTATTGAATGTACTTCCTGTCCAACAGCTTCTTGTAATCGCACTATCAACTCCTTCATCTCCACCGGCGCCATACGATACGGTGCGTTCTCGAAACTGGTGCCGCCCCCGCACGATGTCTATTACAAACTCGCTCTCCTATATCGGTGGAAGACCCGATAATTCACTCGTAAAATACATCGACAAATTCTCTCACTATAGGTATTTGTTCCATGGTTGCTACCACTGGGTATCAACAACATGACACACGTATAACCTACACATCCCTTCCTCAATAATTTCCTAGTTTGTGTCATGGTTAGACAACACGAACGTCCCCAAGATCTATTCCCGTAAAATACTACCCGAGGTTGTCTTAACGCTTTAATGTTCACACATTTCTTTTGACAATCTATAATTGCCCCATGGTTAACTAACTAATCCATTCCGAGAATTACGTCAATTCTCCTAACTTTATCGAGATCAAATCTACCGATAATTTATAACCCCGTATATCTACGCAACAACTCCTATGAACATCTTCAACAAGAATTATTTCTTCGCTTGCTACCTTAATATTTAAAGGTATAGGCAACTTTTTGGGAAGTAATCCTAATCGCTCAGCAAAATCGCATGCTATAAACGAACAAGTAGCACCCAAATCAAATAAACACGTAAGCATTTATGTCGTTGATCGAATAATACCTACGACGACGCCCCCCGATGCAACCGCATCTTGACTGCATGTTAAAGGTATGGCCCATCGGCTACCCGGTACATACTGGACCACTAATAGCTAACTTACCGCTATTAGTGCCCCTGCCCCATTCCCGCCCCGTCCCTTCTTCTAAGGCGCTTCTTTGCCATGTGGTCATGTCAACCCACACACAAAGCATCCGTGATTCTTTTTCGACTTGAATAGTTAGGCGCAATGTGCCCTTCCCATCCACAATTGTAATAGACATGCCTTCCTCTTGAGATGACTCCTAAGTGAGTCTTCCCACAGTGTCTTGCAGCCTCCATCCTCCTCTTTGGGTCTCCTTGCTTCACTCCGATATTCCCAGCTAAACACCTTCCTCTTTTTGTCCCTCGCCACTACCACTGCTCCTTCAACCTTTACTCCCCATCCACTTTCCCTTTGCTCTTTCTTGTCCTTGTGGTATCGACTCAGAGCCTCACTACCACCTTCTAATTATTATCGCCTTCTAAAATGGTTCCAAATGAAGTACTTTGAACACCAAATACTAAGTTATAGAGCCAGTGGTTTCAAGCCCTACTCGAACCATCACGCCTTTCCTAACCTCTGTATCCACTTGGTGTGGAGCGAACCTCGCCAGCTTCATTAAACTTGGCAGGCGATTGGGGAACCGCCATGTCCCCTTGTTTCAACTCCGTAAACCGTGATTCCATCCTTCCTCGCAGATGCTCGTGGGAAAGTAGTTCTCAAGAATATCTCCTCGAACCTCTCCCACGCCGATTTTACTATCCCTACTTAGCTTTCGATTGGCTTCCCACCAAAAGTTGGCCTCTCCTTCATCATATAGGTTGCAAAGGCAACCTTCTGGGCCTCATCGACATTTGCTATCACAAATGCCTTCTCTATTTCCTTCACCCACGTTTGGGCTTCAATAGGGTCCAGTAGTTCCTTTGAACTCCTATGACCCACGCTTTTGAAATCCTTAAAGGTAGTAGCTCGTATACTCCTCGATTTACTTAGGGATATTAGCCCTCGCTCTATTAAAGGCAATTGTTAATAAATTAACAAACTCCTCAGATCGGGTTAACCTAACTCCTCCTCCTGCTGATTCACATTAGCTCCTCGATTACGCTGCACTCTTCTCACGGGCATTTTTGTCGATACAATAAACACATTTTTATTATTATTCCTTTCTTTATTAGTTATTATTTAATATTAAACAATAACTTCAACATCCATTACTCATTGTTTCCATAAAAAGGCTTATATTCATTCTTCGTAGTATAATACTACATCGGTTACATTACACAACCTAAGCTGATTACATTACTTTCCCGCTATTGCTTTCCAAAAATTGGGATTTACAAAAGACTACCCTTCACTATACAAAAGAGGGCTTTACGTCACTACTAATTAGAAAATATTTACATACCTAAACTACTCTAGCTAGTACTAGATTACATCTGCCTTAAGGCATTATCGAAATCACTGGCAAGACCTAAATGATGATATCACTACTAATAAGATGTCGTGGTCTCGCCCCACCTCTATAGATATCCAACCACCATCATTGAAATCAGTGAGAGAACTCCTATGAATATAGGACATTCTCCCTATCTTCTCGATGCTTGGTCTTTAGCTCCTCCTCGAGCTCAAAGACCTCATGTTTCACCTCATGGACTTTGTCCTCGGCCAAAACTCTTTCATCGTGCTCCCCGCTCCCACATGGACTCCACATCGCCTTGTCCTCTATGACAACTTTGAGCTCTACCTTCAACTCTTGACCTCTTGACAAGAATGGATATTTCTATCCAATACCGACATGAACAGAGACATCATCGAACCCAGAGCTATCTCTCTCATGCTATAGCTACTCGGATTAAAGGACACCGCCTCCACTTCCTCCTCTATCATACCATCGAATACCGACATGAGGTCAAGATCCTCCCAGTCTCCGCACTCAATAACCAACTATCTCTCAGCTCTCCGCCGCTATGGGGTTCGGTATGACCTCTACTTGGTTCACCGACTCTTCACTAATAAATTTCATCCATCTACATACATTCCATTTACTCCCGACATCTACACAAAATAATTAAGTTGATTAGTACATCGCCAAGAGAATAATAAAAAACACATAACATAATCATAATGCATTTTTATAAGGTTATTTTCTTCTTTTACTTCTTTGACTTCTCTTAAGGTTACGACTTAAGGTTTTTAATCCCCTTAAGTTTTATAACCTAATGCTTTGATACCAACCTCAGACGCCCCCAAATCCGGGTATCTTCCAACCCGATGTATGGTGCTACACTTGCATACCACCATTCACACATACATTCAATTGAAAAGTCTCAAAAGAACTGAATATGTCTTATATATATTCAAAATAATATTACATTTCCCCAAGTGTTCTTTATAACCCATACATTCGCTCTTGTCATAATATTCAATATATTACAAACATTCACCTATACTATTACATAAGTAATCTAAGGGTTCGCTCTTCGCCGCTTCTTTATCCTCGCTTGAGCCTTTTCTATCCGCTCGATCTTAGTCGTGTTCATATGGTTCAAGCAAGAGTGAGCATGACTAGCTCAAAGAAGTACTACAAATTCTAATAAACAACATGCTTGAAACATAGAACTCATATATCTTCAATAACTGAACAATAGTTACGAAGTACTATCGATAATTCAAAATAGCACTTCTTTTCATTCAAAACGTTTTACAACAACAATATTCAGTAAAACATCAATTTCGGTCCAAGACCTTGAGCATTTCATAAGTTCTTTTGAAAAGGACATCCCGACACTAAGTCCGTAAGTCCGACATTACTTACTTACGAAAGCACGCCTAGGTGATCAACCTATAGTACTTATGTTGATCAACACTACATTCATTAAACGTATACGCTTAAGTTGTGGCAACCTCACGCCAGCCGCCGTTAAACGACAAAAAACATTTTAGCATACTCTACTTTCGCTTGAAAACCACACCAATATAACTCTTAAACATTAATCATGCTTGATAGAATCATAATATAAGTCTAGCCGAAAGAATTGGCTTTGACTTCATCATACAAGACTTCATGCGAAAAGAATACATGAATTTCAAAGCTTGTCCAGCATCGAATCGAACAAGGGTTAGAATACTTGCCTTTTAGCGCCTGCCATCGCTTATCATCACACGCACACTTTAAGTCTCTAAGTCTCTACAATACATGATCATATAACGTACCACATTAGGTCATATATAATCAAGTATGTATACTACTATATCTTACCCTTCATCTCAATCTAATCATGACTTAGATTTGTTATTATTGTTCCGCTTTTCTTAAGGTTCTTACATTCTTATTCCATTCATTAACTTATCTTCAACCTTTAGACAACATAATTAAGTTTAACAATACCTTACAATACCTTATTAAGTTCCTTAGTTCATTACTAATGAAGTTATCATTCATGCTATACTTGTAAACCTTCATCATCGTCTAAACCCTAGGGTCAGAGGCATGGCGCACCCTTTCCTTTCTTGTTTAAGTTGCCATGCCACCACTAGTAAATAGGTACAAGTCCGACTCAGATCGCACATGAAGTCCTCGTTTTCTTCATGTCGTCATGCTAGTCACATGCAAAAAGTTCAGAGGGTTCATATATCGTTCCATACATCAAGCGCACATCTTTTTGGCCTTTAGGTTGGCAGCCATACGCGCCCAACTCTCGCGGCCTCGTAAAATTTTACATTTTTTGAAATTTTTTGAAACTCCCTGACGCATAACTTCTTCAAGTTATAAGTCCGAATTGGCTTGCTCAAGAGCCTACGGTTCACAAATTATATACTCTATGCTGCTCATGCAAGAATTTTATCTATTTGACTTCGCTTTGCTAAAATTTCACCTATTAGTTCATTTTTAACGAAAACGATAAACGCTCGTGAACGCTCAACGCTCGCTTTCTTCGCTCTAAGTCGAATCCGGCCATTTTCGAGTCCACAAACTCTATAATGCCAAATATGACTTGTCTCCATCGAAAACCAACGCTTCGAAGTTCAAACACAAAATACGACTTCCATTCCGAGAATTTCACTTAATTCGACGATTATCGTCTAATCGTAGAATTCTCGCTAAAACTCATTACTAATGATTTGATTATCATTCTAAATGGATTTTAATCATCATACCAACATTTTAAGTTACTTATTACACCAACTTATTATCAAAGTAAGTTTTAACTTATTCTCAGAAGTTAATGACTTAATCAACTTATAAACTACGAATTCCATTTCTTATGACTTAATATGGACTTAAGTCCTTTACTCAATGTTCTCATACCATATTGAACATACTAACATCATATAACAATCATATGATAAGTTCATCATAAGTTTATCAACTTATTTAGGTTCAAGTTGCTTATTCACAACTTAATCCGCTTAAGTTCATTCATTAATCACTTCTTATATGTTCTTAGCATACAATTACACTCCTCTTATCACCCTACAATGATAGAGATAAAAGATGTATTAGACTAGAGTCTTACCCTTGAAGACTAGTACTTCTCTTCTTTGTAAATCTAACAAAGGTTGTTTGACTTATTCTTGACTTATTCTCTCTAACACTTAAGTACTTAACTTGATAGAAGTTTGGAGGAATTTGATCAAGCAACAAATGAATTTGTGAGCTCTCTATTTATAGGCTTGGCAAAGTGAGGGTAGTATGGTCATTATAACCCCTCCACCCTCCTTAACTAACCTCCTTACTATTCTCCTTACTATTCCTTACTTTACAACTAAGTAAACTTGCTAGCCACTTCTTTTTCTTGCTCAACACAACACTTGATCATCACATAAAGTTCTTGCCCATCAAGTTCACCCATATCACTCTCTTGGTTTGCTCCATGGATCATGGCTAATCCATTTGACTATTACATTTGGGCTTGCTTAATTAATCTAGCTTATTCCTTGTTGGGCTTTCATTACATTAGTTTGACTTTGATTAACAAACACTTGGGCTTGCATATCACTTTCTATTGACTTCTACCAATATGCTAATAATCCTACAAGTCCATTCCATTTAATTAAAAACCTTGACATATATACTATATATGATAATTCTCGATTCTAACTCAGATATTTATTCATAATATACGCTATTCCATTCTCCATACTTAATCGTATAATACGTCAGATTATACTTGCATTCAATACCTCGTATAATGCCTATGCATCATATGATTAATACTTTCTCTTCTTAACGCTTAATATTCCTAACGCTTCTAATTAAGTCCGCATGCGAAATATTGTGTTTTCCATACTTAGATTATTATTACATAATCCATCTCCCTTGATATTATAACGCTATGTATTTCTCTAAAAATTCAAAAATAATTCTCGAAAGCGTAAATCGATGAATAGTTTTTTTCAAAAATTTCTGAAAGCTTTTATTTTCGCCTTAGAAATTCAAACACTTTAATTCATTCACGTAGTTAAAATACTACGACGTTCAACGTTTCTAGGTTATAGAATCGACATTCATCTTATCAACACGTAATAATAATAAAAATAATATTATTTTATTCATTATTAAAAGTATTTACAAAAGGTTCGATTTTGCTATGAAGCAAAGTACCCCGTGTGAGGTTGATTGTATGAATGTGCCATCAATTACAATGATTGGGAAACAATGGTGTCGTGCTTCAATGGATGCTCCTATTGCAAAGAAGAGATACTTGAAGCGACCATTTTTTTCCAACTCCAAGGATGTGATGGAACCTGAAATGAATTTTCAGTAAGGTTAATGTAAATATATGTAATAAATATTGTCCAAATTTGTTGTTTAGGATAACTATGTGTATTACTACTGGTATCTAATTACTTAGCATTTAATATTTTCCATAGTGTTCAGATGGTGTCTAAAATGTTATTTAATAGTTACATTTCATGTAGATATTGGTCGCCTGCAAAAAAAAATTTATTTATATTTCAATACTAAAGGTAGTAGCCAAACCTTCATTATTAGGTAACCAAATCATTTAAATTGGGTAACCGAACTATTTTAAAATTTTAATGAACAGTTTTCAATTGTTACCTGGATTTGTTTTTTTTAACATGTGCAACCATGAAGGGATCAGAGTGTAGTCGTGTGGTTTTCCTCTTACTTTTTTCATTGCTTTTTCCTTTAATCTCTATGCTTTTTGGTAGGAGATGGACACATTATACTCTGTCATCATGTCTTCCACAATATTGGTTGGTGTGTAAATTTTCTTGAAGTTCGTTAATCTATGCATTATGCATTCACTAACCATCTGACTATTTGCTTGTCTGTGATCTCCAAGCAGTATGTCAGACGAACAAATGTGTAAATCATTAAATTCTCTCACCTTGAACATAGTTGTTTTTGAAACTTTGATGCTCTTAGTTTTCATTTTCAATTTTCATTGTCTATGCATACTAGGACAAAGTCTCTACCACTTGTTCTTTCAACCTTGTGTTGTCTGTTTTGCCTTATTGAATGTAGCCCTATTACTTGTGTTAGAATTTTTTGTCTTTGTAAGTTTGATGTATTTTGACTTCAAACTTATTCGGATCTGATATGACCTCATCACATTATTCTCCAGTGTTTTCTATGTCTTGTTGTATGTCTTGTTCTTTATCAATACCTTCAATGGCCAGCTGCTCAACATATTGTGATCTAATCTGGTCTTCTTGTGTTGCCAGCGATACAAGTTCAGAATTCCATTGTGTCAATCTCATTGGTGTTTCAGCTTGCATTCTATTTTCTTCATCTATCACGTTCTGTAAGATTGTAGTGCCTCCAATGTTGTATTCAGAATCTATAATTAGTGGAAATTTTCCATGTTCACCTGATTTTCTACTGACTTCTATATAGAATCTTAAGGTTGATTCATTTGTCACCTTGATCGGAGGAATGTTGCTTCTAATCTGAAATTTGATTGACAATTTCATTTGTGTTGCGATCTTAGACTTAATGCAAAGGTATATCAAGTTTTGCATTTCGTGAATGAACAATTTGAAGGGACTAGTAGTAGAATTTCAAATTTTGATAATGGCTACCATCGATCCACGTCTCATTGAAGTAAATTACAATTGGAATCATATTCATGGTCCGACAACTGAAACATTAAAATTAATACAATAATGTAAATAGAGACCAAATTAACATTACAAAACATTCAAAATTCTTGTTTGTAGTAATTAGTATCCATGCTTATGCAACATATTGTTTATGTAACATACTGTTTTCATTCAAGCTTATGCAACATACTATTTTCATTCAATTTATAAACAAATCACAAATTATGTTGTCGTGAATGTGAAATACTAAAGAATGAACACATAAATCAAGGTAACCAAACCTTTATTATATGAATGTTGCCAAACAATTATATGAATTTTGCCAAAATATGAATATGTAACAAATACTCTTTGGTAACTAAAATTAATACTATTCATTAATTGGTGACCAAATCAACAGTATACAGTAACCAAAGTAGACGTAATTAGTATCAATGCTTTTGCAACATACCAT
Source organism: Panax ginseng (assembly GCA_020205605.1). Lineage (NCBI taxonomy): Eukaryota > Viridiplantae > Streptophyta > Magnoliopsida > Apiales > Araliaceae > Panax > Panax ginseng. The sequence continues at coordinate 79,893,182 of CM035139.1, read as the reverse complement.
TTTCATTTCGTTTATAAACAAATCACAAATTATGCTGTCGTAAAGGTGAAATGATAAAGAATGAACACATAAATCAATGGTAACCAAATCTTTATATGAATGTTGCCAAACTATTATATGAATGCTTCCAAAATATGAATGTATAACAAATACTCTTTGGTAACTGAAATTAATACTACTATTTAATTGGTTACCAAATCAACATTATACAGTAACCAAAATATACGTTATTAGTATCAATACTTTTGCAACATACTGTTTTCATTCCATTTATAAACAAATCACAAATTATGTTGTCGTGAAGGTGAAATGCTAAATAATGAACACTTAAATCAAGGTAACCAAACCATTAGATGAATGTCTCTAAACTTTGAATTTGTAATAAATATGTAACAAAATTGTATTGAACCTGCAAAGACTAATTTAATAGTTATATCATACAATCATTTTTTTTTACTAATTTGAAATCCATTAATAAAAAGCTACTAATCCTTATATTCAGTTTTGTTTTGGTTACTGTTATAAATCTTACATTCTTTGTTGGATACAAAGTTAAATTAATAGATTTCAATATATAGATTAATTGATTCGTACCTTTGTAGTCCTTTTCCAGATTCAGTTTACAGTCTTAGACTCAATTTTTTGATTTTGTTTCTGAATCCTTTGATCGGTTTGTGCATGTCGGTTTTCGACTGCTCTGTTTTTGCTTCTTTATGCTTTCGAATTCGGCTTCTTTTGTATTAATGATTATGCTTCTTCTCGATTGCTCTTTTGTTACAGATTTTACTAATCTATGAAGTTTTCTATTTGTTCTTCTATGGATTCTTCCTTTTTAGACGTGATTTTTGAATGTTTGGGTTAGTTGGTAACTGCCGCACACAGTGGAGTAGTTTTCTCCTTGAATTAAGGGTTTTCTATTTTTGTTGGGTTGGATACTATGACGTGTATTGCATTATTCTTGATATTATTATATATTATTGCACTCTTATTATAATTATTTGATTGATGCATTATTCTTATAATTATTTATTATTTGTTGTATATTATTGTAAAGGACCCTATAAATTATTAAGAATTTGATGTTTTTAGTATTTGTTTTGCCTCAGCAGCCCCATAACATAAGTAGCTAAAAGAATTTTAAACTGTAATTAAAAGAGATGATAATTTTATTTGGGCTAATTGAATCGAACGGAGAGCGTTTTTAACAAAAAATAAATTGGGCCGGTTTCGGAAAGAGGGAAAAATAAAATCTGGGCTAATTCTATTTCAAATAAGAAAGTTTTTTTTTTGATCGAATAGAGTAATAAATTCACAAAAGTATATTTTAGTGATATTTATAAATATTTTTTTTAAAAGAATTCAAGTCAAATTGATTTTCCTTGGTTAAAATGTTATAGTATATTATTTATTACTTTTTTATATATATCGTACATATTAGAATTACATACATAATAAAATAAAATAGAGAATAAAAAAATTAGCTCGTTGTCGATGTTGTGGTACTTTAGAAGTTCAATTCACCGAGAGGTTCTACCTATATAAATGAACAAATGAAGTGATTGATGGCTTGGGTGGTTCGAAATACCTTCAATGTGAATGTTAGTATATAACTAGATAAGTATTTAGCGTTTCAATAACAAAGATCAGATCACCTTTCTTTTATTGTTGGTTATGATATTTATGAAAGTCTGCATTTAGCTTTACATGTTCGACGACGGGTCGTGATCTTATTGATTTAAATTCTCTCCCTATGTGCTAGGATCCTTCAAATAGGTGAAATACAATTTTCAATTCAATTACACTCATGTTTAATTTTCAAATACACTAATATCTAGACTTGACATAATCGGCTAAAATTCGCAGGTCGGCCCGACCCGTACGTCAAAAAACGGATTTTGAGTTTTATTTTTTCAAATTTATCAAAACTCATGCTTGATTTTACCGAATTCGCCGTTAAATTTTTTAAATATATTTAAAATGGTCATAAATCAATCCAGGCCCGGTCCGCCCGTCAAAAAACGGAGTTTGGACTTAACTTTTTTACCCTACCAAAACTTAAGTCATTTTGACCCG